>CM042692.1:65199619-70199619 GCA_023614405.1 Avena insularis | reverse complement strand
AGAATACACATTTCAATGACTCAATTGTTGTTAGTAAAAAGAACACACATGCAATGACACTGGTGGATCCAAAGTTGGATTATGAAAAGAGCAAAGATTTCAATGACTCTGGTTGTTGTTAGTAAAAATAACACACATGCAATGACACTGGTGGATACATGTGTGGTCGCTGAAGAGAACACACATGCAATGACTCTGGTTGTTGTTAGTAAAAAGAGCACACATGCAATGACACTGGTGGATCCATATATGGTATGTGAAAAGAACACACATGCAATTACTCTAGTTGTTGTTAGTGAAAATAACACACATGCAATGACACTTGTGGATCCATGTGTGGTCTCTGAAGAGAACACACATTTCAATGACACTGGTGGATCCATATGTGGTATGTGAAAAGAACACACATGCAATGACTCTAGTTGTTGTTAGTAAAAAGAACACACATGCAATGACACTGGTGGATCCATAGGTGGTATGTGAAATGAACACACATTTCAATGACTCTATTTGCTCTTACTAAAAAGAACACACATGCAATGACACTGGTGGATCCATAGGTGGATTGTGAAAAGAGCACACTTGCAATGACACTGGTGGATCCATATGTGGTATGTGAAATGAACACACATGCAAGGACTCCAGTTGTTGTTAGTGAAAAGAACAAACATGCAATGACACTGGTGGATCCATAGGTGGATTCTGAAAAGAACGCACATGCAATGACTCTGGTGGATCCATATGCGGTATGTGAAAAGAACACACATGCAATGACTCTGGTTGTTGTTAGTGAAAAGAACACACATGCAATGACACTAGTGGATCCATGTGTGGTCTCTAAAAAGAACACACATTTCAATGACTCTGGTTGTTGTTACTAAAAAGAACACACATGCAATGACACTGGTGGATCCATATGTGGATTGTGAAAAGAGCACACATGCAATGACAATGGTGGATCCATATGTGGTATGTGAAAAGAACACACATGCAATGACTCTAGTCATTATTAGTGAAAAGAACACACATGCAATGACACTGGTGGATCCATAGGTGGATTGTGAAAAGAACACACATGCAATGACACTGGTGGATCCATATGTGGTATGTGAAAACAACACACATCCAATGACTCTGGTTGTTGTTAGTGAAAAGAACACACATGCAATGACATTGGTGGATCCAAAGGTGGATTGTGAAAAGAGCACACATTTCAATGACTCAGGTTGTTGTGAGTAAAAAGAACATGCATGCAATGACACTGGTGGATCCAAAGGTGGATTGTGAAAAGAGCACACATTTCAATGACTCTGGTTGTTGTTAGTAAAAAGAACACAAACGCAATGACACTGGTGGATCCATGTGTGGTCTCTGAAGAGAACACACATGCAATGACTCTGGTTGTTAGTGAAAAGAACACACATGCAATGACACTGGTGGATCCATAGGTGGATTGTGAAAAAAAAAATGCAATGACTCTGGTGGATCCATATGCGGTATGTGAAAAGAACACACATGCAATGACTCTGGTTGTTGTTAGTGAAAAGAACACACATGCAATGACACTGGTGGATCCATGTGTGGTCTCTAAAAAGAACACACATTTCAATGACTCTGGTTGTTGTTACTAACAAGAACACACATGCAATGACACTTGTGGATCCATATGTAGATTGTGAAAAGAACACACATGCAATGACACTGGTGGATCCATGTGTTGTATTTGAAGAGAACACACATTTCAATGACACTGGTAGATCCATATGTGCTATGTGAAAAGAACACACATGCAATGACTCTGGTTGTTGTTAGTGAAAAGAACACACATGCAATGACACTGGTGGATCCATAGGTGGATTGTGAAAAGAACATACATGCAATGACACTGGTGGATCCATATGTGGTATGTGAAAAGAACACACATGCAATGACTCTGGTTGTTAGTGAAAAGAACACACATGCAATGGCTCTGGTTGTTGTTGTCAGTGAAAAGAACACACATGCAATGACACTAGTGGATCCATGTGGTCTGTAAAAAGAACACACATTTCAATGACTCTTGTTGTTGTTACTAAAAAGAACACACATGCAATGACACTGGTGGATCCATATGTGGATTGTGAAAAAAGCACACATGCAATGACAGTGGTGGATCCATATGTGGTATGTGAAAAGAACACACATGTAATGACTCCAATTGTTGTTAGTGAAAAGAACACACATGAAATGACACTGGTGGATCCATAGGTGGATTGTGAAAAGAACACAGATGCAATGACTCTGGTGGATCCACATGCGGTATGTGAAAAGAACACACATGCAATGACTCTGGTTGTTGTTAGTGAAAAGAACACACATGCAATGACACTGGTGGATCCATGTGTTGTCTCTAAAAAGAACACACATTTCAATGACTCTGGTTATTGTTACTAACAAGAACACACATGCAATGACACTGGTGGATCCATATGTAGATTGTGAAAAGAACACACATGCAATGACACTGGTGGATCCATGTGTTGTATTTGAAGAGAACACACATTTCAATGACACTGGTGGATCCATATGTGCTATGTGAAAAGAACACACATGCAATGACTCTGGTTGTTGTTAGTGAAAAGAACACACATGCAATGAGACTGGTGGATCCATAGGTGGATTGTGAAAAGAACATACATGCAATGACACTGGTGGATCCATATGGGGTATGTGCAAAGAACACACATGCAATGACTCTGGTTGTTAGTGAAAAGAACACACATGCAATGACACTGGTGGATCCATAGGTGGATTGTGAAAAAAAAACACATGCAATGACTCTGGTGGATCCATATGCGGTATGTGAAAAGAACACACATGCAATGACTCTGGTTGTTGTTAGTGAAAAGAACACACATGCAATGACACTGGTGGATCCATGTGTGGTCTCTAAAAAGAACACACATTTCAATGACTCTGGTTGTTGTTACTAACAAGAACACACATGCAATGACACTTGTGGATCCATATGTAGATTGTGAAAAGAACACACATGCAATGACACTGGTGGATCCATGTGTTGTATTTGAAGAGAACACACATTTCAATGACACTGGTAGATCCATATGTGCTATGTGAAAAGAACACACATGCAATGACTCTGGTTGTTGTTAGTGAAAATAACACACATGCAATGACACTGGTGGATCCATAGGTGGATTGTGAAAAGAACATACATGCAATGACACTGGTGGATCCATATGTGGTATGTGAAAAGAACACACATGCAATGACTCTGGTTGTTAGTGAAAAGAACACACATGCAATGACACTAGTGGATCCATGTGTGGTCTCTAAAAAGAACACACATTTCAATGACTCTAGTGGATCCATATGTCGTATGTGAAAAGAACACACATTTCAATGACTCAGTTATTGTTAGTAAAAAGAACACACATGCAATGACACTGGTGGATCCAAAGGTGGATTGTGAAAAGAGCACACATTTCGATGACTCTGGTTGTTGTTAGTAAAAAGAACACACATGCAATGACATCAGGATCCATGTGTGGTCTCTGAAGAGAACACACATGCAATGACTCTGGTTGTTGTTAGTAAAAAGAGAACACATGCAATGACACTAGTGGATCCATATGTGGTATGTGAAAAGAACACACATGCAATTACTCCACTTTATGTTCGTGAAAAGAACACACATGCAATGACACTGGTGGATCCATGTGTGATCTCTGAAGAGAACACAAATTTCAATGACACTGGTGGATCCATATGTGGTATGCGAAAAGAACACACATGCAATGACTCTGGTTGTTGTTAGTAAAAAGAACACACATGCAATGACACTGGTGGATCCATAGGTGGTATGTGAAAAGAATACACATTTCAATGACTCTGTTTGCTGTTACTAAAAGAACACACATGCAATGACACTGGTGGATCCATAGGTGGATTGTGAAAAGAGCACACATGCAATGACACTGGTGGATCCATATGTGGTATGTGAAATGAACACACATGCAATGAGTCCAGTTGTTGTTAGTGAAAAGAACACACATGCAATGACACTGGTGGATCCATAGGTGGATTGTGAAAAGAACACACGTGCAATGACTCTGGTGGCTCCATATGCGGTATGTGAAAAGAACACACATGCAATGACTCTGGTTGTTGTTAGTGAAAAGAACACACATGCAATGACACTAGTGGATCCATGTGTGGTCTCTAAAAAGAACACACATTTCAATGACTCTGGTTGTTGTTACTAAAAAGATCACACGTGCAATGACACTGGTGGATCCATATGTGGATTGTCAAAAGAGCACACATGCAATGACACTGGTGGATCCATATGTGGTATGTGAAAAGAACACACATGCAATGACTCTAGTTGTTGTTAGTGAAAAGAACACACATGCAATGACACTGGTGGATCCATAGGTGGATTGTGAAAAGAACACACATGCAATGACACTGGTGGGTCCATATGAGGTATGTGAAAAGAACACACATGCAATGTCTCTGGTTGTTGTTAGTGAAAAGAACACACATGCAATGACACTAGTGGATCCATGTGTGGTCTCTAAAAAGAACACACATTTCAATGACACTAGTGGATCCATATGTGGTATGTGAAAAGAATACACATTTAAATGACTCAGTTGTTGTTAGTAAAAAGAACATACATGCAATGAGACTGGTGGATCCAGAGGTGGAATGAAAAGAGCACACATTTCAATGACTGGGTTGTTGTTACTAAAAGGAACACACATACAATGCCATCAGGATCCATGTGTGGTCTCTGAAGAGAACACACATGCAATGACTCTGGTTGTTGTTAGTAAAAAGAGCACACGTGATATGACACTGGTGGATCCATATGTGGTATGTGAAAAGAACACACATGCAATGACTCAAGTTGTTGTTAGTGAAAAGAACACACATGCAATGACACTGGTGGATCCATGTGTGGTCTCTGAAGAGAACACAAATTTCAATGACACTGGTGGATCCATATGTGGTATGTGAAAAGAACACACATGCAATGACTCTAGTTGTTGTTAGTGAAAAGAACACACATGCAATGACACTGGTGGATCCATAGGTGGATTGTGAAAAGAACACACATGCAATGACACTGGTGGATCCATATGTGGTATGTGAAAAGAACACACATGCAATGACTCTGGTTGTTGTTAGTGAAAAGAACACACATGCAATGACACTGGTGGATCCATGTGTGGTCTCTAAAAAGAACACCCATTTCAATGACACTAGTGGATCCATATGTTGTATGTGAAAAGAACACACATGCAATGACTTAGTTGTTGTTAGTAAAAAGAACACACATGCAATGACACTGGTGGATCCAAAGGTGGATTGTGAAAAGAACACACATTTCAATGACTCTGGTTGTTGTTAGTAGTAAGAACACACATGCAATGACACTGGTGGATCCATGTGTGGTCTCTAAAGAGAACACACATGCAATGACTCTGGTTGTTGTTAGTAAAAAGAGCACACATACAATGACACTGGTGGATCCATATGTGGTATGTGAAAAGAACACACATGCAATGACTCTAGTTGTTGTTAGTGAAAAGAACACACATGCAATGACACTGGTGGATCCATGTGTGGTCTCTAAAGAGAACACATTTCAATGACACTGGTGGATCCATATGTGGTATGTGAAAAGAACACACATGCAATGACTCTGGTTGTTGTTAGTAAAAAGAACACACATGCAATGACACTGGTGGATCCATAGGTGGTATGTGAAAAGAACACACATTTCAATGACTCTGGTGGATCCATAGGTGGATTGTGATAAGAGCACACCTGCAATGACACTGGTGGATCCATATGTGGTATGTGAAAAGAACACACATGTAATGACTCCAATTGTTGTTAGTGAAAACAACACACATGCAATGACACTGGTGGATCCATAGGTGGATTGTGAAAAGAACACACATGCAATGACTCTGGTGGATCCATATGCGGTATGTGAAAAGAACACACATGCAATGACTCTGGTTGTTGTTAGTGAAAAGAACACACATGCAATGACACTGGTGGATCCATGTGGTCTCTAAAAAGAACACACATTTCAATGACTCTGGTTGTTATTACTAAGAAGAACACACATGCAATGACACTAGTGGATCCATATGTAGATTGTGAAAAGAACACACATGCAATGACACTGGTGGATCCATGTGTTGTATTTGAAGAGAACACACATTTCAATGACACTGGTGGATCCATATGTGCTATGTGAAAAGAACACACATGCAATGACTCTGGTTGTTGTTAGTGAAAAGAACACACATGCAATGGCACTGGTGGATCCATAGGAGGATTGTGAAAAGAACATACATGCAATGAGACTGGTGGATCCATATGTGGTATGTGAAAAGAACACACATGCAATGACTCTGGTTGTTGTTAGTGAAAAGAACACACATGCAATGACACTGATGGATCCATGTGTGGTCTCTAAAAAGAACACACATTTCAATGACACTAGTGGATCCATATGTGGTATGTGAAAAGAATACACATTTCAATGACTCAATTGTTGTTAGTAAAAAGAACACACATGCAATGACACTGGTGGATCCAAAGTTGGATTATGAAAAGAGCAAAGATTTCAATGACTCTGGTTGTTGTTAGTAAAAATAACACACATGCAATGACACTGGTGGATACATGTGTGGTCGCTGAAGAGAACACACATGCAATGACTCTGGTTGTTGTTAGTAAAAAGAGCACACATGCAATGACACTGGTGGATCCATATATGGTATGTGAAAAGAACACACATGCAATTACTCTAGTTGTTGTTAGTGAAAATAACACACATGCAATGACACTTGTGGATCCATGTGTGGTCTCTGAAGAGAACACACATTTCAATGACACTGGTGGATCCATATGTGGTATGTGAAAAGAACACACATGCAATGACTCTAGTTGTTGTTAGTAAAAAGAACACACATGCAATGACACTGGTGGATCCATAGGTGGTATGTGAAATGAACACACATTTCAATGACTCTATTTGCTCTTACTAAAAAGAACACACATGCAATGACACCTGGTGGATCCATAGGTGGATTGTGAAAGAGCACACTTGCAATGACACTGGTGGATCCATATGTGGTATGTGAAATGAACACACATGCAAGGACTCCAGTTGTTGTTAGTGAAAAGAACAAACATGCAATGACACTGGTGGATCCATAGGTGGATTCTGAAAAGAACGCACATGCAATGACTCTGGTGGATCCATATGCGGTGAAAAGAACACACATGCAATGACTCTGGTTGTTGTTAGTGAAAAGAACACACATGCAATGACACTAGTGGATCCATGTGTGGTCTCTAAAAAGAACACACATTTCAATGACTCTGGTTGTTGTTACTAAAAAGAACACACATGCAATGACACTGGTGGATCCATATGTGGATTGTGAAAAGAGCACACATGCAATGACAATGGTGGATCCATATGTGGTATGTGAAAAGAACACACATGCAATGACTCTAGTCATTATTAGTGAAAATAACACACATGCAATGACACTGGTGGATCCATAGGTGGATTGTGAAAAGAACACACATGCAATGACACTGGTGGATCCATATGTGGTATGTGAAAACAACACACATCCAATGACTCTGGTTGTTGTTAGTGAAAAGAACACACATGCAATGACATTGGTGGATCCAAAGGTGGATTGTGAAAAGAGCACACATTTCAATGACTCAGGTTGTTGTGAGTAAAAAGAACATGCATGCAATGACACTGGTGGATCCAAAGGTGGATTGTGAAAAGAGCACACATTTCAATGACTCGTTGTTGTTAGTAAAAGAACACAAAGCATAATGACATCAGTGGATCCATGTGTGGTCTCTGAAGAGAACACACATGCAATGACTCTGGTTGTTGTTAGTAAAAAGAGCACACATGCAATGACAGTGGTGGATCCATATGTGGTATGTGAAAAGAACACACACGCAATGACTCTGGTTGTTGTTACTAAAAATAACACACATGCAGTCACTCTGGTGGATCCATGTGTGGTCTCTGAAGAGAACACACATGCAATGACTCTGGTTGTTGTTAGTAAAAAGAGCACACATGCAATTAGGCTGGTGGATCCATATGTGGTATGTGAAAAGAACACACATGCAATGACTCTGGTTGTTTTTACTAAAAAGAACACACATTTCCATGACACTGTGGATCCATGTGTGGTCTCTGAAGAGAACACACATGCAATGACTATGGTTGTTGTTAGTAAAAAGAGCAGACATGCAATGACACTGGTGGATCCATGCGTGGATTGTGAAGAGAAAACACATTTCAATGACACTGGTGCATCCATATGTGGTATGTGAAAAGAACACACATGCAATGAATCTGGTTGTTGTTACTAAAAAGAACACACATGCAATGACACTGGTGGATCCATATGTGGTATGTGAAAAGAACACACATTTCAATGACTCTGGTTGTTGTTACTAAAAAGAACACACACATGCAATGACACTGGTGGATCCATAGGTGGATTGTGAAAAGTGCACACATGCAATGCCACTGGTGGATCCATATTTTGTTTGTGGAAATAACACACATGCAATGACTCTTGTTGTTGTTAGTGAAAAGAACACACATGCAATGACACTGGTGGATCCATGTGTGGTCTCGGAAGGTAACACATATTTCAATGACACTGGTGGATCCATATGTGGTATGTGAAAAGAACACACATTTAATGACTCTGGTTGTGTTTACTAAAAAGAACACACATGCAATGACACTGGTGGATCCATAGGTAGTATGTGAAAAGAACACACATTTCAATGACTCCAGTTGTTGTTACTAAAGAGAACACACATGCAATGACACTAGTGGATCCATAGGTGGATTGTGAAAAGAGCACACATGCAATGACACTGGTGGATCCATATTTGGTTTGTGGAAATAACACACATGCAATGACTCTGGTTGTTGTTAGTGAAAAGAACACACATGCAATGACACTGGTGGATCCATATTTGATTTTCCCTCTCTCTCGGTCACAAATCTCACAAAATCCCAAACGTGTGCAGATGCCAAACATGTGCTCACTCTGGGTGCTATGCCCTGATTGGCTGACATAGATGTCACGCGGATCGTCTCCACCAACCGTTGATCCCATGTGATCCAACGGGCAGGATACCACCTCCCTTCTTGACTTTTTTATGCATGGTCAATCCGTGCCACCTCTCTATCTGTGCCACCGATACTTTACCTCCATAAACAAGTGAAAATCCATGTATCTAACTAAAATAAATAAAATAAATGATCATATTTCGAAGAAGCTATCATTTTCGTCTTTCGGTTCGTCCTCGTCTTCTTCAACGCCATGGTCCCGGCCATCGCCACCGTCGGTGTCCTCCTCTGACGACTCGACACCGCCTCCTTCCTCGAATAAGCGCGCTATCTCCTTGTCGGAGTCCTCCTCCTCCTCTTCATAGTCCCATGGGTCCACGTCACTCTCCTCTGCTTCTGCCTCCAACTGATCGATGAACGCCTCCTCGTTGGCCGAGTCGGACTCGTCCAAATAGCTATCTCCTCTCTTCTTCTTGGTATTCTTCTCGGTCCTCTTCTTGTCCGTACTCGCCGGTGCAACACGTGCCCCCGTCCTGGCTGTTGCTTTGCGCTCGTCCGACGCTGTAGGTACCCCATGCTCCTCCTGCACGGCCGGTATGATCTTCGACGTCGTGGTGTCCTCGAGTGCTGATGTCGATGGATCCTGGCATGGTCGGACACGACGTGCTGCCTCAGCAGGTGACTCACGAGCGCGGACGATGCAGCGAAGAGCCGGGGACGCATGACGGTTAGTGGACGGCTTGGACCTACCATTGCCATGGCGAGGGGGCATCGTGCTCGAGGTAGTTGCTCCGAATGGTCGATGACGGGTACACAGAGTGGGGTGCCGATCTGATCAATGACAAGCAGCGGTTTCGTGCGTCGTGTCCACGCATGCATTTGTCGATTATCAAAAAAAGAAGTAATATCTCGCGTACTGAACATAATTTGATCACAACAAAAGTGGCACAACGTATTCTAGACTCGTAAATATCCCGTGCGTGCCTGTCACCTGGAGTTCGACGTGCCGACGTGATCGTGCAGCAGTTGCGCGCGTCATTGCCCCATCAACACGTGACGCACGCACGCGGGATGTGCGCGCCGATTCCCGTGATGACCACCCGGCTCGCACTCCCCTTATTATATACTGTATTTTGGGCGGCGCCAAAGACCATTGAAGTGTCCATCGCAATAAATCCAAGTCCCATCGATTCCCTACCCCTGCCTCCCTGGCTTCTTTGAGAAGGTAGAACGTACACGGTGGTCTTGTATAATAGTACTAGTACTACTGGACCACGGCCTGCACTCTTTGACTCTTCTCCCACACTAATCACTATCTCCTTCCTCCTGCCGCCGCCACACTCACCCTACAAGCCATGGCTCCACTGAGGAGGGGGAGAGGCCGGTCGACGATCCTCGCGGAGAAAAGGGAGAGAAATCGCCGCGAGACACTTCTTGCTCTACCAGCCGCTCAAGCCCACCCTCTCATCGAGGCCCAATCTCCCCTGACAATGGTGCCGAATGTTCTAGCAGGCGAGGGCTCCTCCCGGTATGGTCTTCTTGTTCTACTTCTTCTCCATCTCCCTCTCCATCATGATCTTAATCAGCTTATTCTTGTTTTTCTTCTTCTTCTGGCTCTTCCTCTTCTACGTATTACAGGCCGGCCGTGGAGCCCGAATCCACCACGACGGAGGCGTTGCAGGACCCGTTGGGCCTCGTTCCATGTCTCAGCGAGGTAGCAAATCTCCACGCTGTTATTTCTCCGAGTTATGATGTGGATTTCTTAGATGCTGTCCGCCCCGCATTGGTTTTTCTTCTTATTTTGCGAGTTGTATTAGTTTTCATGAATATGACTGGATCTCTTGGTATTTCCTTAATACAACTGTTCATAGATTCACTATGGATTTTTTGTGACTAGGATTAGTTTATCGTGGTCATGAATAGATCTCTAGGTTCATTTTTTA
The DNA here is from genome assembly GCA_023614405.1 of Avena insularis. Taxonomy (NCBI): domain Eukaryota; kingdom Viridiplantae; phylum Streptophyta; class Magnoliopsida; order Poales; family Poaceae; genus Avena; species Avena insularis. The sequence continues at coordinate 70,188,513 of CM042692.1, read as the reverse complement.
AAACTGCGGCCAATAGATTCAACGTGGATTTTTTTTGATCTGTATTAGTATTCACCTAGGACCGGGAGTGTAATTGTAGAATTCTTATTTCAATTAACATGAACGATGCATCGATCGAAGGCCGAGTACCATGACAAGGTGGCCGCGATCAGTTCCAAGATTGCCAACCAACATGAGCTTGCACGCTTCCTCAGCCAAGCTAATGAGAGCCTACGCAAGCAATTATCTGTGCAGAAGGAGATCTCGCTAGATTTTGCACGTGACGTTGTTAGCCTGTAGAAAGTGCTCGACCGTAACTTTAACAGGCAAGAACAGGCCATCAAGATAATAAACGAGCTCACGGAGGAGAAGAAGAATCTCGTGGAAAGGTGCATTCTCCTGCAGGACGAAGTCAGCGAGGCACTCAGAGGACACGTCAAGGAAACCAAGGCTACCATCCGAGCCTACCATGACAGGAACTGTTGCCTGGATGCAGTCAAGGAGATGAAGGCGTACATGAGCAGAGGGATCACCGTACTCGAGGGTGTTCGGAAAGAGAACGAGGAGCTAAGGGCATGTCTAGAGGCGTATCGGAGCAATGCCCAAGTCTGATTCCCGTTAGCGGGGACATGAATATCAGTTCGTCCTCCTCTCCTTTTGTAATGTTTAGGGTTCAGGGAGCAATGCCCATGTATGCTTCCCATTATAGGGTGCAATAAGAATCCTAGGGCAACTCCTTATCTATCTGGACATGTGTTGGTGTTCATGTTCATGAATGGACACCATGTTCTATTTCCATTATGTATCTGGACATGGGTTTCTGCATTATGAGTTTGCCACTCTCCCACTACTATTTGGTGATATTGGGAAAAACCCACAGCACACTAAACTGCTGATAAATCTTATTTGTCTTTGAAATTGAAATTATGACAGTGCCACTAGTCGATTCATAAAATGTTGATTAGTCCTAGATTGCTTCTTCCTTGAAATTATGACAGTGCCACTAGTCGATTCAGTTAATTATGGAAACTAACTAGCTTGTCCTGGTGAATTGAACAAACCATACTATGTATTTTTTTTGTAGGGAAAGAGGCGAAAGATCGACCAGGACCTGGTGACCTGGCTAAATGACAAGATAGCAATCCAAAGGGAGAAGCGGAATTCCCAGAAACTGGCCTTTGACCAATCTGGCGCTAAAAGTCGCCATCCTTTCGACAAGTGCGAGCGAAGGAGTTAAATCTTTGGCGGCTACACAGTGAAGGTCGCGCCTCGGCTAGGAAGCAGACGAAGATCATGAAAGGGATCTTGAAGGAAAATCATATGGCTACGGACAAAATTATCCAATCTGTGACGGAGCGCTGGAACCTATAGCTGAAGCACGACATAGTACTGAAGGAGCTGGCCAATCTTAGGGAGGAAAACAGGCAGCTCCAGGCCAGGCTTGCTTGACCACAACATATGTCTATTTAGTACTGAACTACCTGATTTATCCTCTGCAGTGGTGATTTTGTAAGCGTGAACTTAACTCTATGCATGATATGTGTGTTCATCTGAAATTAGTTTGCTCGAGGATTGAGTTTGGCTTAGTTTGGAAAGCGCAACTGCAAGTCTTACAATTAACTAGTTTCAGGCATTGGTACAACATAAATTATTCATCTCGAATTTCTTTATCCTCTATAGTCTGTCCTTGTTCACCCTCGCGCGCCTTCTTCAGTTCCTTCAACAGATCCGCAATGCAGTACTCTAGCTTCTTCTTGTCTTCCCTGAACTGATCCCTCTCCTTTTCTGCATTATGAATCAGCAACCTGTGAGTATCCTGAAGCTTCTTTGCAGTTCCAACAACCAAGCTCCCATCGATTCCGTCAGTTAGCTCTTACTGCAAATTCTTGATTTCTTGTTCCAGCTCCTTATTTCGTACCAACAGCTTATAATTTTTTTCAGCTGCATCACTTACATCAGTAAATCTCCCCGACCTTTCCAACTCATACATCTCCCATAACTGTGCCAAACATTTCTTAAGTGCATCTGGCCACTCAAGATCCACCCACTCTATTGCTTTACACACCGGGCCAACCTAAAAACACACACTATAGTGTTATGAACATGCACGATACATTTTACTTCATGTCACAGTTGCACATAATGTAAACAAACTTGATTTGTATAGCCCAAAAACCTTCTCCCAGTGTTACTGCCTTCGAATGCAACATATCTCCTCAGTTTTAGCCCATGGTCACATGGCACTTCTCCATCGAGATCTAGGCCCTCCCATTCAGAGTCGTAGATCGTCCTTGGTACCTATAGGTAAACGCAAAGCTAAAATCGAACACGATTGCATGCACATATGGAGCTCAGGTTGAGAGATTTACCATTGCCTAACCCTAGCCCGAGAAAACAGAGGAACTCACATCGTGGAAGGAATACTCGATGTCGGAGAGAAGGTTGTCACTGCTCGACTGGTCGTCCTCTCCGTTCAAGGACAGCATGGCGAATGCGTTATTGCAGGCGATGGCGACGGCATCGGCGTCGGCGAGAGAGAGAGAGATAGAGAGAGAGAGAGAGAGAGAGAGAGCAGCCCTTCTACCGCTGCAACAATGACTAAATTGGCATGTTACAATAGTTTAATGGATACCATGCCCTTTCCACTCGATTCTTGTCTCACCTGATATGGATTCTCTTCACACATTCTCATTTCAAATATTAAACCTGCACTCCCTCCATCCCAATTTCATTGCCTAACGAAAACATACTAGTATATTACATCATCCAAAGAAACAAAATCATGTCAACTACAAGGTACTTATGCATCACTTCTTTGGTCATGGTTTCACAAAACATTACATTATAATCTCTCAACAAACATAACCACAACATGGTTTCACAAAACATCACATTACAATCTCTCAACAAACATAATCACAGAAACAAGTATATTACATCAACTCAAGAAACAAAATCATGTCGACTACAAGGTACTTACACATCACTTGTCATGTCATGGTTTCGCAAAACATTACATTGCAGTCTCTGAACAAACAAAATAGCAGAAACAAGTACAATACATCATCTCAAGAAACATAATCATGTCAACTACAATGTATTTATGCATCACTAGTCCAGTCATGGTTTCACAAAACATTACATTACAATGTCCCAACAAACATAATAACAGAAACAAAGTCAGTCGTCATCTTAAGAAACATAATCATGTCAACTATAATGTACTTATGTCTTATTACAACAACGATGGTTTCAGTGAGTGACATGTCCGAAAATCTCAATAGCTCGCACAACATTATATCGCAATCTCTCAACAAACATAATCACAGAAGCACGCTCTAAATGCAACAGCAGTCAATATTAAAAATACAGGCAAGGGAACCCCACGGTCCATATGACAAGCCCAGGTTAGCAGCTCTCATCAGATCTCATCAACGTCGACCACCTCATTCTATTCAGCCACTACAGGGGCATCTACATCCACTATAACCTATTCAACAACATCAGAAATGGTACCAAGGAAGAACACCTTCCTGGTTTGCTTCTTTCGCCGCATAATCTGCATAAGATCTTCAGTATCCAAAACATCTATGAATTGCTGCTTCTTATGATGCCACCACCGGATTTTTGCCATCTGCTTAGGGCCAATACTGATTTCCTTACCGATCATCTCTCTCATTTCATCAAGAGTTATGTTTTTGGAATCGACAGTGATCTCCACAGTACATGACGAAACTGGCTTATTAACTCCCTCATCAAGTTTTGCCATGTATGAATCCACCTCTATGCGTATACTAAACTTATCTAGATCAGCATCTATTGGTCCGTATTCTCTAGGAGCAAAAGCTCTGGTAGCAAGATCTCCAGCATCTGCATACATATCATCAATCATCGCTTCAACTTTCACCTTACGATCAGCTGCACAACACTCCCAAACCATCTGAAGCTCATGGGAGTGCTCAATTTGCTGATAGGTATCATTCATGTTGTGCCACACCAATTTTGTCCTCTGTCTAGAACCTCAGGGAATTCTAGCGGCAAGCATATCTACTAGCTACGAAACAGACACAACCTCTTTGCAATTCACAAGCAGATGCACATCTTGCCCGAACACAACCCTCTCGCAACCAAAATCAAGCTTTGCAGTGTACTGCCGAACATGAACTGTGAACTCATATAGGTCCCTTGTATCAAAGTTGTGCCTAATTTGATTAAAAAGGAGGACATTTCAGTTCATTCGATTCTATTATGCCGTAACTAATCTACTTGCAAGATAATGCATAGATAAGAAAAATTCACCTCTCGCTCTTATCCCGGGTTTTTTTCTTCGAGATCTGAGTGCTGCATCCGCCCACCGGAGCCGAACAATCCGCCGCCAGCCTTCCTTTTCTCTTCAACCCGCTGCTCGTAGGTACATTCGGAGCAAAATCCTTGTTGGCCTCCTCGCTAACTAGGGCTGAAGACCTCGCCGATGCTACGTGTTGATCCCTAGACTTGGGCCCCGACGGACCCTTTTCAGTCGGCAACGTAGCTACAACCTTCACCTTGCAAGACATGCTGGGCAGCCACCGCCGGATTCAGTGTCGGGGGAGGGAGAAAAAAGGTCCTCCGCCGCCGGCAGATTTAGGATTAGGGAAGGGAAGAAAAGGGAGCACCGCTGCCACCATAGCAAGATTCAGTGTCGAGAGTTAGGAAAGTACAGTAATGGATTTGCCCCTACGACACGTGCAGGCTGGCTAAGAAGAGTGACCGGCGAAGGAGGGGCACAGCAGGAACTAGTGTAACGGAATATCCTGACTTAACGGGCGCGATTTGAAAATATTGGGTTTGGCCATCATTCACTCGAAAGACCCCTCTCAGCAATTGGCGCCCCAACTTTTCAAATCGCGGTGATAAAAATCAACTTGGGTACCGTGTTGCCTGGCCACCCCAACTTTCGGGCCGCAAAATGATATTCTCATACATGAGAGAGTTGAAGATTCATCCCAAGGAGTTGTTGCTTGAAGATGGGGAGCTCCAGATAAAAGAGGTTCGAGGCCCTAAAGGTGAAGGAAGTCTGGAGGACAGGATGGAAGCACTGGAGCAAGAAGTCTTTAGGTACAAGAAGATGGAGGAGCGCGAAGTGTATATCATCCATAAGATTTGTTCTGAACTCATCGCCGAGCACCAAAAGGAGACTGCTGAACTCAAGGATGAAGTCCTCTCACTCCGCCAAACAACCAACAAACTGCAAGCACAGTTCTACGACGTTCAAAATCAAAACTGTGAGTATGAGGTTAGGTTTAAATGCATAAGTGCTGCTGCAAGTTTCAGGATGCTGGAAACCACGATGTCTTTTGTTGATGGGAAACCCTTACCCTGGAAGTCGGACGATGATGAGAGAATACCACCACCACCAAAGGAGTAATTCGTCATCAGGTTTGGCACCCCCTTGGTTTGTTCCAAGATTGGGGGAGTGCTACGGTATCATATCACTATCTTCTATCTTTTTACCTTATTAGTAGAGTCATATCATGAATAGAGAAGTTATCATGTAGGATGGTTTGCATTATGGAAGTGTCCCCTCTCTCGTTATATATGTATCCCTTGGTGTGAGTTGCCGTTATGGAATATTAATGAGAAGTTCTATCATTCACTCTTTTGCATAGCTTATATTAGTTTTCAACTCGTGGTTATATGATTGATCTTGTTGTTAGTATTGGTAGCACTTTGGGACCATTGAGTTAATTTAGTTGGTTTTGGCAAACCTGGCTCGATCAGTAGCAACACTATTTTTGAGAGTTGAAAGAAAAGATAAAAGTACTCTAAAGAAAAATTATTTCATCATCTTTCTTTCTTGATTTGCTCATAAGTTTAGTATTCTCTAGTTAAGATCTTTTGTGCTTCCAAGGAAGATTGCATGTTTGTCTTTATCACTTGTATGTTTTATTGTTTCCTTCAACTCTTATACTTGCTACCCAACCTTGCTAGCCAAAAACCTATACTGAGAGGGAATTCTTCTTGTGCATCCACTTCCTTAAACCAAAACCCATACCATGTGTGTCCATCGTACCTACCTATTAGCATTATTGCTATTCCAAGTAAATTCTTGTTTTATCTACCTCCCAAATTAAACTTATTATGTGAAAAGTAGTGATTAAAGCTCTCACAAAGTTGATGGCACACTTTACTTTATTGCATTTAATAAACTTGAACCATTGGGTCCTTCTTTGTTGCGTATATGCTTGCGCTTTATGAGTTGAAGTTAGCAGAACCATGTATCATGGGGAACGCTTTCAACATTGCACTGGTACTTTGTACCTAGTTGATATCATGTTCTTTTGTTTATGGATCCCGGCGGTGTGAAATAAAAGTGGAACTTGTAAGATCATGGAGTTTATATGTGTGTTAGAAAGCGCTGGGCTAGCCTAAGCCATGCCTAATCATGGTGGAAACTTGCAGCATAACTATAGTGAGCATTCTATGAAGCATTCTCAATAAAAACCTATGCAAATAGCAAATAAAAAGATCGCTGAGATGCTCACTGTCTTCTTGCCTTGTCATTTTGATTATGGGATAGCTCCTGTGTCATGTGAAAGGGGTACCCCGTTGGAGGTTCTCAATGATACACATGTATTTACAATGACAAGAGCTTACTCGTGACTGAAGTTGAGTAGCATGAAGTTCGGTACTCATAAGTAAGGGGCATGAGATTTCAACTTATAACTTGTCAAGCATATCCACTTAGTTGTGTCACTTTAACCTTAATTACCTAAAGATGCCTATGATAGGGCAATGAGAGCTGAAAGCTAGTAAGTATCATAATTTTTGGGAGCTCTTTATGAGACTTGCAATCCCTGCTTCCCTCTACGAAGGGCCTTTCTTTTACTTTTTAGTTGAGTCAGTAAACCTATTCCCTTCTATCTCAGCAAGTATTTTGAGTTGTTGTGTTTCATTCATTCATATGATGATTTATTCAACCATGTTTTTTATGTTCCTTGTTTTGCACATTGCTCTTATCTTGATGATTACTACTTTGAAAGCTATCATTGAAAACCAGTTATTTGTGAACTCCAGCAAATTATCAACTATTCTTCGACCAAGAGCTAAGTTTGACATTACCAATTATGATTCACTTTATGTATCTTTATTGTGTTTCCTTTACTTATTGCAAGTTAAGTTATATAATAGTGAGTTGTCTTCTATTATGATCTGTGTATTGATGATGTGATGCTTCTTGTCCGTATTCTTTTATCGACCCTTCACTCCATAAACCTGAGGTCATGTTTATTGAGCTTAGTTTTGCTTGGGGACAAGCGAAGTCTAAGCTTAGGGGGAGTTGATACGTCCATTTTGCATCACTATTATATATCATAATTCACTGTTATTCATTGATATATTTCATATTAAGAGGTGATACTTATGTTATTTCATCTGTTTTTGCATGGTTGATGACTTTTGGAGCATGGACCACTGCAGTCAGGATTCTGATGGAAAAGGTGCTGTTTGGAAGCAAAATTCGCGAAGATCAGAAAATCTGGGAAAATATACGGAAAATCCTATTTTTCTAGAAGACGAAGGAATCCAGAAGGGGGGTTGAAGATGCCCCATAGGGGGCCCACACCACCCCCTGGCGCGGGCCACCCTGGGTCGCGCCACCAGGTGGTGTGGCCACCCTGGTCCACCCCTGGCACTCCCCTCTAGCGTATATTATCCTCCTGAAACCCTAAGACTCGGGGAGCGACCATAGAAAAATTCTGCCGCCTCTGCGGGGCGGAAAACACCGAGAGAGAAAGATCTCTTCGGTAGACAGATTTCTGCCAGGGGAATTCCTTCTCGGAGAGGGGAGATCATCGCCATCAACACCACCATCAAGCTGGACTTCATTGGGATCATCATCATCATCACCACCATCATCACCATCAGCACCCTCATCACCATCTCCATATTGGTGTAACAATTGGGTTGAATCTTGCATTAGTTCTTAGGGGAAACATTCCCGGTGTTGATTACTCTTTGTAGTTGATGCTATTGAGTGAACCATTGAATTATTGTTTATGTTCAGATTGTTATACATCATTATTCCATCTCTGATCATGATCCATATGATGTCTTGTGAGTAGTTCGTTTTGTTCTTGAGGACATGGGAGAAGTCATGTTGTTAGTAGTGGAGTTGTGTTGAGAAAGATTCAATAGTTTGATATTTAAGTTGTGGTGTACTTCTTCTAGTGGTGTCATGTGAACGTCGACTACATGACACTTCACCTATATGGGCCTAGGGGAATGCATTGTGTATTTGGCTACTAATCATAGGGGTTGCCGGATGAGTAAACCTGAACCCCCGTTAGGAAACCATTGCACAAGGGACGTAAGGGTCTTACAGTTTAAAGCTGTGGTTAGGTTTCTGCCTTAATTACTTTCTTGTACTTACGGATGTTTGCAAGGGGTATAATCACAAGTATGTATTAGTCCTAGGAAGGTTGGTACATTAGCACAGGTTCACCCACACAACACTTAGCAAGCTAAAGAAGATTAATCAACTATATGAAGCGAAAGCACTTGGATCTTCCCATGTGTCCTCGAGCGTTTGGTCATCTTAAGTAATACAACCGGCTTGTCCTTTGCTGCATAAAGGATTGGGCCACTTGCTGCATTTATTCCTACTGTCTTTTATTTACTCGTACTTTATTTACTTGCTTTATCAAAAACCCCTAAAAATCCGTTTGCTAAGTATTTGCAGAGAATTCTTGATCCAAACCACTTGTCAGTACCTTCTACTCCTCGTTGGGTTCGACACTCTTACTTATCGAAAATACTGCGATACACCCCCTATACTTGTGGGTCATCAAGACTATTTTCTGGCACTGTTTTCGGGGAGTGAAGCGCTATTGGAGAGTGGAACTGGTAAAGGAAACTTCTACTATGAGTATTGTTTACTTCTGTCAGTTGCTTTATTTTCGTTATGGATAATTCGCTGAGTTTCTAATTTGGTAATGCTACTACCACTACTAAGGTAGTAGATGAACCACCACCTACTGAGAATGATGCTTTTAAAATACCTACAAGAATTATTGATCGTGTTATGGATAACTACTATGTTGGGGATGGAACTGTCCATCCCGATGATCATTTACTCTATATACACGAATTATGCGGGTTGTTCAAGTGTGCAGGTATTACTACAGATCAAGCTAAGAAGAAGTTATTCTCATTATCACTGAAAGGAAGAGCTAAGGACTGGTATAAGCTGCTGAAGAATGGTCAAGCTGTTGAATGGGAGGAAATAGTGCCCCTCTTTTATTCAAAGTTTTATCCTCCTAGTGAGATTCATAAAGATCGGAATCAAATATACAACTTTTGGCCTCTTGATGGAGAGAGTACAGCTCAAGCTTGGGGGAGATTGAAGTTACTAATGCTCAAATGTCCCATTCATGAGCTCCCCAATAATATTATTATCAATAACTTTTATGCAAGGCTCCCTCTACATGACAAGGATCTATTGGATGCTTCTTGTGCTGGATCATTCACTCACATGGAAGAAGAAGCTAAATGGGATTTTTTGGACTGTATTCAAGACAACGCTGAAGCTTGGGAGAATGACAAAGGTAGAAAGTCAGGTATAAATTATGATTATGAATGCATTGAATATTTTATGGGAACTGATGACTTTCAAAATATTAAAAATGCTTATGGTCTAGACTCTCAAGCTATTGCTTCTTATTTTAAGGCTTTTGCTTCCTACATTGAAGTGCCTAAAAAGAAGTGGAATAAGTATCATGAACCTTATAAAGATATTACTAAGAGTGTTCCTGCAAGAAATACTGAAGTTTATATTGCTAATCATGTCTTACCTAAACCTTACATTGAGAAAATGCCTTTCCCAGTTAAGATAAAGGAACATTCTATGATAGCTAGTATGGTTAATGAAAGTACGAATGAAGCTGTTGAACCTGATAAACAAATGGTTGATGAACCTATTATAGCAAATGTGAAAGACTTTGTTACTAAATATGAAGAAGAGGGACACACTATCCTTTGTAAGGATACCTCTAATATTATTTCACAAAGTAGTGTTATGAGAGCTAGTATTCCTGTGTTTTCTGTTAGAATAAGTGATCATTGCTATGATGGTTCTTGTGACAGTTATATTGTTAAGTTTATGCATGATACTGAAAGTTACTATGAGAGAGGGAAAAGTGTTATTATTTATTTCAATAATATCAAGTTTCCTCGTTTTATGCTGAAAGTTTTTATGTTGCACTTATTTTGCCTTCCTATGCAAGTAGCCTCTGGTTTCAACAACTTGTTTGTTTACAAAATTCCCTTGCATAGGAAGTGGGTTAGACTTAAATGTGTGTATTTTTGCTTCTTAATGCTCTCTTTCACTTCAAGTCATATTCATGAGTGAGCATGTAACATCCCTAAAAATCATGTTTCAAAACTCATTCATATCATCTTTGCATCATTCATCCATTTAGGGTTTTTCTCAAAATCATTTAGAAGCATAAACTTTGGCTATGATTTCATGTGGGCAATTTATCTCAATTGGCCATCACCCTTTGAGATTTGATTGTCAATGAACTTGTTTGCTTGCCTCCATGGTTGGAAAGATTAGGAGTATCATTTAAACCCAAGTTTCCAATTTAGAAATATTTTCTAAAACCTATTTCAAACATTTGCAAACTAGAGCAAAGTCTCTGTTTATTTCAAAGTTCAAGCTTGACCAAGCCCTTGCAAGGTAACCACATGGTGTTTGACTATTTTTGAACCCACAGAACCCTGCAAAAATTTCCAAAGCTGTTTGAATTCAAAAGGATTTGAATTCATATCAAAATCATTCCAGAAAATGAATTTAGAAAAAGAAAAGGACTTCTCAAAAGAAAAAGGCCTCACGGCAGAGTTCTGGCCCAACTTCGAATCAAGCCCAGCAAGCCCACCCGGGGTTTTCTTTTTCTTCTCTCACGCGCGAGCTCATGCAAACAGACGCTGACAGCCAGGCCCCACTTTCACTCCGCGCACTTCGCTGACAAGCGGGCCTTCTCCACGTCGGCATCGTCTCCACCCGCACGACCAGTTCATCCCCAAATCAACGCGGGCGTTTTCTGTGATTAATTCGCGGCGTCAATTCGATTCAATGCCCGAGTAATTCCCGCTCGTGACAGGCTATATGAACCCCCTCTGCCCCCTCTCTCTTCTCCCTCAAACCTCGAACCCAGAGCGCCACCAGGCTGCGAGCATTGCTTCCTGTAGCCCCGCCGTCTCCGACGACTGCGCCGGCGAATTCCGGTGAGTTCCGAGCTCCCCTCTGCCTCTCGTTCTTGCTATCTGGTTCAGTGAGCCTCTGTGCTTCTTTTAACACCCTTCGTTTGCCCTCGCATGAACCGTAGCTCCGGCAACATCGTCGATCAGCCGCCACCGCGTCTGCATTTAACTCCGCGAACTCTAGTGGTGTAATCAGACGCCTCGCCTTCCCGTTCATGCATACGACTTTCGCCTTGACCTCGTGAACCTAACTGCTGTCGTTTTTGCCTTTGGGTGATCTACATACCCTCGACAAAGAACAGAGCCAACCGCCCACAAAGAATCTCCGTGAGCAATCTAGGACAGCCCCGAGTGCCCCTTGACCAACCGCGAGTACGACGAGCATCACCGTGACCCCCTGAGCCCGGTGAGCTACTCCTCTTTCTAACTCACCCCCTGTAGCGTCGCCTGCCGATCGATTCGCCGCCGCTTAGCCACCGCGCCGCCACTTTGTGGTTGATTAGATCAGACCATTCGATGGATCGCGCCACGATTAGTTCACTTAACACGAAGAGGTATGTCCTCCGGACCGCACGATCCACTTTAGATCTAACGCTCCACGACTGATCCACCGAACCGGCACGGCGAATAAGGACTTGACACGTGGCTAGGAGCTGATCTGAAAATAGAATTTAAAACAGATTTTGATCCAGATTTCAAATGCCTATATCTTTTGAATTCCACGTTAGAATTTTGCAAACTTTATACCGTTGGATTCAGTAAAACAAGACCTTTCTGCCTATCCTTTTTGTTTAGCAAATAGTAACCATTAGATTGGTTTAAATTGCAGAAACTTGTTTGAGGCCTTTTTGAGTATAGTTTTAGTTTAGTATTTTGATTTAGGGTTAAATAAGTTGTCTTGGCTATTTTTGTGACTTGTTTAACTTCTGTAAACTTGCACTTGCTTGGTAGAATTTTCAAAAATCACCACTTAGTAGATTCATGCATGCATGCATTCATAATATTTTTGTTTGTATATATTTGTGTGTAATTGTGTGCTATAACTTTGTGTGTAGATTTTGCTAGTGATTGTGATTGTGACGAGTGCTACTCTCCACACTACCAAGGCAAGTGATATCTTCATGAATATTCCATTCCTATATTTTATCCATGCACTAGTATTATTTTTCTAAGTATAGGACTTGCATGGATTTTTGCTAAGTATAAACTATGCTATGGGAAAACCTATTAGGTGAAACCTTAGTGAAAATTACCTAAGTCAAGATTCCTAATACTATCATGCTTAGCCTAGCTACTAGAAAACAAGGGTGGTTTATATATTTACACTATGAAAATTATTCTAAGTCTTTGGACTTGTGTTTTATTTTAACAAAACAACTAAGTTAATGAATTACCTGGGTGGAATGGAAGGAATGGTTTATGTTGAGTGGTTCACAAGGCCATGGACTTGGCTTGTGTATCTCACTTGTGGATGGCCACCCAGGAACAAAGAGATTTGAGATGTCAAATGTTGAGAAGCTTCAAGTGCAACCACTTGGCAATATGGGCTCTGCCATGATCTTAGGATGCTAGAACTTAGTCTCTTGGACAGTGGGTGGTAGATGGGATGATAGGTTGGAGCGCGTCCATTTGACTAAGGAAAGGCTACTGAAGGATCTTGTCTTGGGAAACCAAGTCTTGTGGGGAAAGTGCACCACCTGCAGAGTGTAAAACCTAAGTACTTAGCCATGTCCCTGGTAAAGGACAATTTGAGCATCAAGACATGGAAACTTCAAGAATCTCATCACTCCAATTTCTAAATAAAACTTGTGGGTGAACAAGGGTTAAAAGGATCTCCAGTCCTTGATTGGTAGATGCCCTGAGTGGATCTTCAGTCTTTGATTGGTAGATGCTTTGGGTGTTTTGTGCCAAGCAAAAACTTAGTGTTTTCAAAAGTTAAGGAAAAGTCTATTTTGAGCAATGCAAGCCTAAGCTCCACCAGCCAAATGCATATAGTATTATAGTCCACTTAAATTATACTAAGGTATCACTTGCCAATACTATTCCAAAGTATTGACCCTCTGTGGCTGTAACTTGTAATGTTGCAGGTTACTCCGATGATGATTAGGAGTCATGAGTCTACACTCAACATGCTTGCCTGTGTCACATGAAGATGAAGACTTATGTTTATTTACTTATTCCATAAACTCTTGTATTAGGCCTTTGGCCCTGAGTTGTAAAAGACTATATTTTATCTCTGGAATGACTGTAATAAACGACCTTTGTATCTGTGTACTTCATCTTAAACTGTGGATGCTAGCATTGATCCAGGGACTAGCATTGCAATCACAGGGATCTTTTCCTTTACAAAGGAGGGATCTTACAGATGGTATCAGAGCACTGTGTTGCCTGTAGGATTATGACCCTAGGATTGGAAACCACTAAGGAAATTTTTTTAACTTCTTCTACACTTGTCTATTCTTCTCGTAAACTTTTCTAATCTTCTCATTCTCATCTCAATTTGTAGATGAACTCCATCAACGAAGCCGTGAAGAAAGGACCACTCATGACCATGACCTTGGAGTGTGAGACTGAGTTTCCCAAGATTCTCAAGGACCTCATGGAGACCATGGGAGTACATGGTGCAGCAGTGTACAAGGGCTTTCCAGTGATGGAGGAAGGAGTGGAGTATTGGTGGGTGCAACTTCACTTGTACAAGAACAAGGAAGACAACCACAAAGAAAAGGGCTTCTGCATATACACCAACACTTTTATGCACACCACATTCTTTGAGTCAGCAAAAGAAGCAGCTTGGAAAACTATCAAAGAACTAAGTGCTAGAGTCAAGTGCAGGATGCTCAACCTCCAAAAAGACTTAGAGAAAGAGAAGGAACATACCCAAGAGTTGGAAGTCACCAACCAAAACTTAAGAGGAGATATTACAGACTTAGTGATAGAAGCATGTGAACAAGATAGGGTGATTGCCACTAGGAACATCGTGTTAGCCACCAGATCCAATGAGATAGGATTGTAAACGCACTTCGTTAGTTGGACCACCACCTATCACCTTATTTTCCAAAATGATACCTTAAATAAGTCTGAACCTTGGTTGATGTAATGGATTCTTGTATGCATGACTTGTATGATTTTTGTGTGTTCCAAGAATGTGTTTGAATGTTGACTTGATTAACTTAAATTGTGTTGTTCTAACTTTTTCAATCTTATAAATAGATGCCTATTGCCATCAGCACTGTTGAGGAGTTTCAGGCTACCCGTTTTGGTCCTCGTATCGTAGAGCTTACTACCTTACTCGATCTCCCTCTTCCTATCATTACGGTGCACCCACTCACCAAGTTTGAGAGGAAGGACCTCTGGGGCTTCAAGGTGAACCAGCCAGGACGCCAGACCGAGCCGACTACGGAGGCCATCGTCTTCAAGCTTATGCACGATGACAGGGAGAGAGGCATGGAGGTTGTCATGCAGGATCTGATAGGAAGACTATTAGGCCGTCACTCCCGACAGGTTAGAGGCACTCACTTCCACGCCTTCGGAAGGCGTGATGATGACGGAGAGTCCATCGACTTTGAGGACGACTCGAGGGTCATAGCAGAGCTGATACGCCTGTACCTCCAGGACTTAGAGACTCTTATTAGGCACGTGGATACCGATAGGACCAACGTCATGCTTAGTAATGACGAAGCTCAGTGTAGCCATGAGAAAGACAAGCTCTTCGCGCAGCAGGACGAGATAGTCAAGGAGATGGAAGCAAAGTTCGAGACCCAAGACCGTAAGTTCAAGAGTCAAGAGAAGCGTGTCCAGGATAGGAACAAGAGGATTCGTGATATGACCGAGGAATTGCAGTCCAAGGACTTCGAGTTAGAGCAGCAGCAGACAGTGATTGAGAGGCTTCATTCCCAGAAGAGGGCTCTCAAGGCCAAGATTGACTCTTTGACCACTACCATCGAGGAGAACAAGACCGCAATGGAGAACGCAGGTCTTACCTTTGTCGAGGAGAAGATTGAGGCTGACGAGTAGATTTGACTACTTAGTTATCTTTATTTACCGCACTTGTTATTTGTGAACTTATTTTTGGACCATCCGACATGTGGATGGCTTGCCACTTGTGTGTTTTTACTTTGAGACTTTTGTTATCTCGTTGTTAACTTTTATCCTGTGTTGCATGCTATGTGTTTGCTTGTGCAATGTATTGTGCATAAATCATGTAAGGGTATCTCATTCTTATCTCTATATGAATAAACCACAGATGCCTCCCCGTCGCGCAAACACCAACCCCAACCCCAACATTACCCCGGAAATGCAACAAATGATGAATGCGCAACCACAGCTTATGCAAATGATGACGACATTCATCCAGAACCAAAACACCAACCCCAACCCCAACAACAACAACAACAACAACAACAATAACAACAATAACAACAACAACAACAACAACAACAACAACAACAACAACAACCCACCAGGTTTTGATATGCTCACCAGGTTTTTGCGTCTGAGGCCAGCTAAGTTTTCAGGAACAACTGATCCAATGGTGGCCAATGATTGGCTACATTCTGTGAACAAAGACTTAGTGACCGTGGGATGCACAGATGCTGAAAAAGTCAGGTTCGCGGCACATCTGTTGGAAGGACCAGCCGCAGCATGGTGGGACAATTTCCAGATCACCACACCTATTGATGAGGTGACTTGGGCTATCTTTGAAGATGGCTTTCGTACTACTCATATCTCACCAGGTATGATGAGCCTGAAAAAGAAGGAGTTTCACAACCTGAAGCAGCGCCACCACAGCGTGGCTGAATATATTGAAGAATTCAACAATCTGGCGCGCTATGCACCGGATGAGGTTGACACTGATGCCAAAAGGAAGGAAAAGTTCCTGGAAGGCTTGACTGATGAGATCAATCTGCAGCTGTCTATGGCATACGTTCCAACTTACCAGTCGCTGTGTGACAAGGCTGTTATTGTGGAGAATAAAATGAAGCAAGTCGAGAGTAGGAAGAGGAAACACTCCGACAAGCACAGCTCGGGATCGTCCCATAAACGATCTCACTATGATGATAGTGTCAGCTCAGGATCCCACAAGCATGGAAAATTTAACAAGCACCACAACCACAACCGTCATGACAACAAGCATCATCGCAGTCATGAAAATGATAAGTACAAGAACCACAAGAGTGGACATAAGAGCCACCATAGTAGAGGTGGAAGTGGAAGTAGAAGTCAGCCTAAGACGGACATCAGTCAGGTTGAGTGCTACAAATGCAAGAAGCTGGGGCATTATGCTAATGAGTGTCCTGAAAAGAAAGTTGAAGGACCTAACAAGCCAAATCCTTTTTAGAAAGGACAGGTCAACCACATCAATGTGGAAGAGGTCTATGAAGAGCCTGATGCTGTTGCTGGTAAGTTCAGACTAAATTCCATCTCAGCATTTGTACTCTTTGATACTGGTGCATCTCATTCATTCATATCAAAAGCATTTATTGATAGAAATGGGTTTGCATCTGAAAACATTGGGTGTCCGATAAAAGTTAGCTCTCCGGGAGGAGATATGATAGTGAGTCTCGGATGCCGGGATCTAGTCATAGAGTTTGGAAAACATAAGTTCCCAGTGAACCTAATAATCCTGAATTCCCAAGGTTTGGATGTGATTTTGGGAATGGATTGGATGACCAAGTATGAGGGAGTACTAGATTGTGCCAATCGTACAGTTTCACTCACAACCCCTGAAGGAAAGAGGATAAAATTTAAGTCCAATTTTAAATCTAAAGGAAGTAAGCTAAATTCTCTTAAGGGGGTTAGCATGGACAGTGTGCCAATTGTGTGTGAATATCCGGATGTGTTTCCGGAAGAGTTGCCAGGAATGCCACCAGATAGAGATGTGGAGTTTATAATAGATTTGGTACCAGGTTCTGGACCAAGAGCAAAGAGGCCTTATAAAATGTCAGTTGACGAACTTAAGGAACTCAAGAAACAACTTGGAGAACAATTGCAGAAAGGATTCATCCAGCCAAGTTCTTCATCTTGGGGAGCTCCAGTTTTGTTCAGAGAAAGAGAGACAGAACTCAAAGATTATGCATAGATTACCGTTCTCTCAACGAGGTAACCATCAAGAACAAATATCCTTTGCCAAGAATAAATGACTTGTTTGATCAGCTAGAAGGAGCATGTGTGTTCTCGAAGATTGATCTTCGGTCAGGCTATTTTCAACTCAAGATAAGAGAGCATGACATACCTAAAACAGCCTTCACCACAAGGTATGGATTGTATGAGTACACTGTGATGCCTTTCGGTTTAACCAACGCTCCAGCATACTTTATGAATATGATGAACAAAGTGTTCATGGAATTTCTCGACAAGTTTGTTGTCGTTTTCATCGATGACATCTTAGTCTACTCCAAGAGCAAGGAAGAGCATGAAAGACATCTACGCTTGATACTTGAGAAACTAAGGGAACATAAGCTTTATGCCAAATTCAGCAAGTGTGAGTTTTGGTTAGAGGAAGTTGGATTTCTTGGTCATGTTATGACAAAGGATGGTGTAGCAGTTGATCCTGCTAAAGTTTCAGCTGTGACAGAATGGGAATCACCTAAGAACGTAAAAGAGGTTCGTAGTTTCCTTGGTTTAGCAGGTTACTATAGAAGATTCATTGAATTTTTTTCAAAGGTTGCAAAACCAATGACAGAATTGTTAAAGAAAGATAAGAAATTTGCTTGGTCTGAAGGATGTGAACTCAGCTTTCAAGAGTTAAAGAAAAGACTTGTGTCAGACTCGTGTTCACCAGATTTGGAAAAGGATTTGCGGTGTATTGTGATGCTTCGCATCAAGGATTAGGTGCCGTACTTATGCAAGGCGGAAAAGTTGTGGCTTATGCCTCGAGACAACTCAAAACTCATGAAGTAAATTATCCTACTCATGATTTAGAGTTAGCCGCTGTTGTCCATGCACTCAAAACATGGAGACACTACCTTTTGGGCAAACGTTGTGAAGTATTCACCGACCATAAGAGTTTGAAGTATATCTTCACCCAGAAGGAAATCAATATGAGACAAAGAAGATGGCTAGAACTTATCAAGGATTACGACTTGAGTTTGCAATACCACCCCGGTAAAGCAAATGTTGTAGCAGATGCTCTAAGTCGTAAGGCGTTTGTAAATGGCCTTACCAAAGGTGAATTGCCAGATGACTTGTGTAAGCAGTTCAAGGAACTCAGGTTGGAGATTGTGCAAGAAGGACATCTCATGTCTTTGGATGTTCAACCCACTCTGTTGGATAAGATTAAAGAAGCTCAAAAGATGGATAAAGAAATCAAAGAGATTAGGGAAAGAATTAGCCAAGGGAAGGCTAAAAGTTTCCATATGGACGAACAAGGTACTTTATGGCACGGGAAACGTATTTGTGTTCCACAAGATCCGGAATTGCGGAAACTGATTCTACAAGAAGCCCATAACTCTCCGTATTCTATTCACCCGGGAAACACCAAAATGTACATGGATATGAAAGAAAGATTTTGGTGGAATAATCTCAAAAGGGACATCGCCGAACACATTGCTTTGTGTGATGTGTGTATTAGAGTGAAAGCGGAGCATCAGAAACCAGCAGGTTTGCTTCAACCAATGCCTATTCCTGAATGGAAGTGGGAAAATATTGGTATGGATTTCATTACCGGATTACCAAGGACCAGGTCAGGATATGATTCCATATGGGTAGTAGTGGATCGCCTAACTAAAGTGTCTCATTTTATACCCGTAAAGACAACTTATACCAGTGCCAAGTTAGCCAAAATCTACATGAGCAGAATTGTATGCCTTCACGGTGTGCCAAAGAGTATTGTGTCAGATAGAGGAACTCAATTCACTTCTCACTTTTGGAGACAGCTTCATGAATCTTTAGGAACGAGGTTGGAATTCAGCACTGCTTTTCATCCTGAAACTGATGGACAAACAGAAAGGATTAATCAAATTCTTGAAGACATGTTGAGGGCATGTGCCCTAGACTATGGAGCAAGTTGGGATGAAAGTCTGCCTTACGCAGAGTTCTCTTACAACAACAGTCACCAATCTAGTATTGGGATGGCACCATTTGAGTTTCTATACGGAAGAAAGTGTACCACCCCATTGCTATGGAATGGTGTGGGAGAAAGAAGTTTGTTTGGACCAGATCTCATCAAAGACGCCGAAGAAAAAGTCAAATTGGTTAGAGATAGGCTGAAGATAGCACAGTCTCGACAGAAAAGCTACGCAGATGCTAAGCGTAGAGAAGCCACTTACGAAGTTGGGGATAGAGCTTATCTTAGAGTATCACCACTTCGTGGAGTGAAAAGATTTGGAGTCAAAGGAAAGTTGGCGCTAAGATATGTTGGACCATTCAACATTCTAAGTCGCAAGGGAGAAGTTGCGTATGAAATCAAACTGCCAGCATCTTTATCAGCAGTTCATAATGTTTTTCACGTGAGTCAACTCAAGAAATGTCACCCAGAAATGGAAGAATCTACTTTGAAGGATACCATACCTTTGTAGGAAGTTCAACTAGAAAGTGATCTCACCTATGAAGAAAAGCCTGTCAAAATTCTTGAGACCACAGAAAGAGTCACAAGGACAAAGACTATCAAGTTTTGCAAAGTACAATGGAATCATCATTCCGAAGAGGAAGCAACATGGGAAAGAGAAGATGATCTTCGGAAAGACCACCCACACCTATTTGCTAGCCAATCCGAATCTCGAGGGCGAGATTCATCTTAAGGGGGTTAGATTGTAACATCCCTAAAAATCATGTTTCAAAACTCATTCATATCATCTTTGCATCATTCATCCATTTAGGGTTTTTCTCAAAATCATTTAGAAGCATAAACTTTGGCTATGATTTCATGTGGGCAATTTATCTCAATTGGCCATCACCCTTTGAGATTTGATTGTCAATGAACTTGTTTGCTTGCCTCCATGGTTGGAAAGATTAGGAGTAGCATTTAAACCCAAGTTTCCAATTTAGAAATATTTTCTAAAACCTATTTCAAACATTTGCAAACTAGAGCAAAGTCTCTGTTTATTTCAAAGTTCAAGCTTGACCAAGCCCTTGCAAGGTAACCACATGGTGTTTGACTATTTTTGAACCCACAGAACCCTGCAAAAATTTCCAAAGCTATTTGAATTCAAAAGGATTTGAATTCATATCAAAATCATTCCAGAAAATGAATTTAGAAAAAGAAAAGGACTTCTCAAAAGAAAAAGGCCTCGGGCGGAGTTACAACCCAAATCAAGCCAGAAGCCCACCGTTTTTTTCTTTCTTCTCTTCTCACGCAAATGAAGCCAGGCTGACGGGCCACTTTCACTCCGACTACCGACAAGCGGCCTTCTCCACGCATCGCTCTCCACCGCACGACCAGTTCATCCCCAAATCAACGGCGTTTCAGGATTAATTCGCGGCGTCAATTCGATTCAATGCCCGAGTAATTCCCGCTCGTGACAGGCTATATGAACCCCCTCTGCCCCCTCTCTCTTCTCCCTCAAACCTCGAACCCAGAGCGCCACCAGGCTGCGAGCATTGCTTCTGTCTCGCTGCTCCGACGATCGCCGTGAATTCCGATGAGTTCGAGCTCCTCGCCTCTCGTTCTTGCTATCTGGTTCAGAGCCTCAGCTTCTTTTAACACCCTTCGTTTGCCCTCACATGAACCGTAGCTCCGCAACATCGCCGATCGGCCACCGCCTTCGCATCGAACTCCGCGAACTCTAGTGGTAGTACAGACCGCCTTCCTTCCGTTCATGCATACGACTTCGCCTTGACCGTGAACCTAACCGTCGTTGTTTTGCCTTGGGGTGATCTATAGCTTCGTCCTCGACAGCAACCAGAGCCAACCGCCGCCCACAGCAACTCCGGCGAGCAATCTAGGACAGCCCCGAGCGCCCCTTGACCAACCGCGAGTACGACGAGCATCACCGTGACCCCCTGAGCCCGGTGAGCTACTCCTCTTTCTAACTCACCTCAGAAGGCGTCGCCTCCGTCAATCGACCGTTCGCCGCCGCTACCGCAGCGCCACTTTGTGGTTGATTAGATCAGACCATTCGATCTGGATCTGGCGCCACGATTAGTTCACTTAACCGAAGAGGTATGTCCTCCGGACGCACGATCCACTTTAGATCTAACGCTCCACAGCTGATCCATGTGAACCGTGCGGCGAATAAGGACTTGACACGTGGCTAGGAGCTGATCTGAAAATAGAATTTAAAACAGATTTTGATCCAGATTTCAAATGCCTATATCTTTTGAATGCCACGTTAGAATTTTGCAAACTTTATACCGTTGGATTCAGTAAAACAAGACCTTTCTGCCTATCCTTTTTGTTTAGCAAATAGTAACCATTAGATTGGTTTAAATTGCAGAAACTTGTTTGAGGCCTTTTTGAGTATAGTTTTAGTTTAGTATTTTGATTTAGGGTTAAATAAGTTGTCTTGGCTATTTTTGTGACTTGTTTAACTTCTGTAAACTTGCACTTGCTTGGTAGAATTTTCAAAAATCACCACTTAGTAGATTCATGCATGCATGCATTCATAATATTTTTGTTTGTATATATTTGTGTGTAATTGTGTGCTATAACTTTGTGTGTAGATTTTGCTAGTGATTGTGATTGTGAAAGTGCTACTCTCCACACTACCAAGGCAAGTGATATCTTCATGAATATTCCATTCCTATATTTTATCCATGCACTAGTATTATTTTTCTAAGTATAGGACTTGCATGGATTTTTGCTAAGTATAAACTATGCTATGGGAAAACCTATTAGGTGAAACCTTAGTGAAAATTACCTAAGTCAAGATTCCTAATACTATCATGCTTAGCCTAGCTACTAGAAAACAAGGGTGGTTTATATATTTACACTATGAAAATTATTCTAAGTCTTTGGACTTGTGTTTTATTTTAACAAAACAACTAAGTTAATGAATTACCTGGGTGGAATGGAAGGAATGGTTTATGTTGAGTGGTTCACAAGGCCATGGACTTGGCTTGTGTATCTCACTTGTGGATGGCCACCCAGGAACAAAGAGATTTGAGATGTCAAATGTTGAGAAGCTTCAAGTGCAACCACTTGGCAATATGGGCTCTGCCATGATCTTAGGATGCTAGAACTTAGTCTCTTGGACAGTGGGTGGTAGATGGGATGATAGGTTGGAGCGCGTCCATTTGACTAAGGAAAGGCTACTGAAGGATCTTGTCTTGGGAAACCAAGTCTTGTGGGGAAAGTGCACCACCTCTGCAGAGTGTAAAACCTAAGTACTTAGCCATGTCCCTGGTAAAGGACAATTTGAGCATCAAGACATGGAAACTTCAAGAATCTCATCACTCCAATTTCTAAATAAAACTTGTGGGTGAACAAGGGTTAAAAGGATCTTCAGTCCTTGATTGGTAGATGCCCTGAGTGGATCTTCAGTCTTTGATTGGTAGATGCTTTGGGTGTTTTGTGCCAAGCAAAAACTTAGTGTTTTCAAAAGTTAAGGAAA
The DNA here is from genome assembly GCA_023614405.1 of Avena insularis. Taxonomy (NCBI): domain Eukaryota; kingdom Viridiplantae; phylum Streptophyta; class Magnoliopsida; order Poales; family Poaceae; genus Avena; species Avena insularis. The sequence goes on along the minus strand of CM042692.1, from coordinate 70,165,804 downwards.
AGTCTATTTTGAGCAATGCAAGCCTAAGCTCCACCAGCCAAATGCATATAGTATTATAGTCCACTTAAATTATACTAAGGTATCACTTGCCAATACTATTCCAAAGTATTGACCCTCTGTGGCTGTAACTTGTAATGTTGCAGGTTACTCCGATGATGATTAGGAGTCATGAGTCTACACTCAACATGCTTTGCCTGTGGCACATGAAGATGAAGACTTATGTTTATTTACTTATTCCATAAACTCTTGTATTAGGCCTTTGGCCCTGAGTTGTAAAAGACTATATTTTATCTCTGGAATGACTGTAATAAACGACCTTTGTATCTGTGTACTTCATCTTAAACTGTGGATGCTAGCCTTGATCCAGGGACTAGCATTGCAATCACAGGGATCTTTTCCTTTACAAAGGAGGGATCTTACAGAGCATCTTCAAAATTATCATGCCCATCTTAATGGCTATAAAGAAAGAGCTTTTTGGGAGACAACCCATTTTGTTTTTGCTTTCAGTTTGTTTTTGTTTCTTTGAGTCTTGGAAGTTATTACCTCGGTAATAACCTCTCCTTATCCTTTTTTTGGTTTTTGTGTCAAGATCAACCTCTAATGAGAGAGAAGTAAGATTTGGGGAAGATGCTGTCCCGAAACAGATTTTTCTGCTCCACCATAAAAATTCGTGAGAGATCTCTATATGTCGGTTTGAGCTGTAATTTTTTGTGCTTCTGCCCCAGGTTGTTATTTAACTTTCGTTAGTTTTTCACTTGTTGATTTGAGCAACAGAAGATTTTCTAAAAAATTGATCTTTACCTGCTGGTCTGTTTTGACAGATTTTGCCACTCTTGCATTTGCTTCTTTATTCAATTTCCTTTTTGAATTCTTTTTGGGTTTTCGGAAGGAGTTGCTACAGTAGATTATGTTTTGATGGTTTTCAGATGAAGTTGAACTCAAAAGGTTTTATCACTTCACTTATACTAACGTTGCTAATGAGAACTGTGTGAAGTTTTGTGTGAAAGAAATTTCCAGGTAGGTGGAGAAAATGGTGTAATGAGAAAGTGAAAGGTTTCATTACTCACAATAAGTGTATGAAGATGAAGATGTTGATGTTATTCAAGTGGTGACTCTGGAAGAATCTACTAGATACCAAATTCAGAGACCTGCAGAGTTCGTTTTTCATCAGATTTGGCATCCCCTTGGCTTGTTCCAAGCTTGGGGGAGTGCTGCGGTATCACATCACTATATTCTATCTTTTAACTTTTTAGTAGAGTCATATCATGAATAGAGAAGTTATCATGTAGGATGGTTTGCATTATGGAAGTGTCCCCTCTCTCGTTAGATATGTATCCCTTGGTGTGAGTTGCCGTTATGGAATATTAATGAGAAGTTCTACCATTTACTCTTTTGCATAGCTTATATTAGTTTTCAATTCGCGGTTATATGATTGATCTTGTTGTTAGTATTGGTATCAGTTTGGGATCATTGAGTTAATTTAGTTGGTTTTGGCAAGCCTGGCTCAGTCAGTAGGAACACTATTTTCGAGAGTTGATTGAAAAGATAAAATTACTCTAAAGAAATATAATTTCATCATCTTTCTTTCTTGATTTGCTCATAAGTTTATTATTCTCCCATTAAGATCTTTTGTGCTTCCAAGGAAGATTACATGTTTGTCTTTATCACTTGTATGTTTGCTTGTTTCCTTCGACTCTTATACTTGCTACCCAACCTTGCTAGCCAAAAACCTGTACTGAGAGGGAATTCTTCTCGTGCATCCACTCCTTTAAACCAAAACCCATGCCATTTGTGTCCACCATACCTACCTATTAGCATTATTGCTATTCCAAGTAAATTCTTGTTTTTATCTACCTCCCAAATTAAACTTGTTATGTGAAAATTAGTGATTAAAGCTCTCACGGACTTGATGGCACACTTTACTTTCTTGCACTTAATAAACTTGAACCATTGTGCTCACCTATGTTGCGTATATGCTTGCACTTTGTAAGTTGTGAATTAGCAGAACCATGCTGTCATGGGGAATGCTTTCAACATTGCACTGGTACTTTGTACCTAGTTGATATCATGTTCTTTTGTTTATGGATGTCGTCGGTGTGAAATGAAAGGGGATCTTGCAAGTCCAGGAGTTATGCATGTGTGTTAGAGAAATGCCTGGGCCGCTGGTCTAATCCATGCTGACATGGTGGAAACCTGCAGCGTAACCATAACGAGCATCTATGAAGCATTCTTCTTATAAAAAAAGAGCCCGATATTGAGAAAAAGAGAAAAAGAAAAAAAGAGATATTATGAAAAGAAGAAAGAGAGAAAAAAGCACCGTATTCCCATGGTAAATAAGAAGATTGCTGAGATACTTGTTGTCTGCTTGCCTTGTCATTTTGATATGGGGATTCTTCCGTATCATCGGGCAAGGGGTACCCCGTTGGTGGTTCTCTATGATACACATATGCTTACAATGACAAGAACTTACCGGTGACGAAACTTGAGTAGCATGAGGAGCGACCCTCGTATTCAAGGGACATGAGATTCTCAATTTACAACTTGTCAATGCATATCATAATATTTGATCACTTTAACCTTAATCACCTAAAGATGCCTATGATAGGGGAAATGAGAGCTGAAAGCTAGTAAGTATCATAATTTTTGGGAGCTCTTTATGAGACTTGCAATCCCTGCTTCCCTCTGCGAAGGGCCTTTCTTTTACTTTTTTAGTTGAGTCAGTAAACCTATTCCCTTCTATCTCAGCAAGTATTTTGAGTTGTTGTGTTTCATTCATTCGTATGATGATTTATTCAAGCATGTTGCTTATGTTCCTTGTTTTGCACATTGCTCTTATCTTGATGTTTACTATTTTGAAAGCTATCATTGAAAACCAGCTATTTTTGAACTCCAACAAATTATCAACTATTCTTCAACCAAGAGCTAAGTTTGCCATTACCAATTATGATTTACTTTATGTATCTTTATTGTGTTTCCTTTACTCATTGCAAGTTGAGTTCTATAATAGTGAGTTGTCTTCTATTATGATCTATGTATTGCTGAATGTGATGCTTCTTGTCCGTATCCCTTTATCGACTCTTCACTCCATAAACCTGAGGCCATGTTTATTGAGCTCAGTTTCGCTTGGGGACAAGCGAAATCTAAGCTTGGGGGGAGTTTATACGTCCATTTTGCATCACTATTCTATGTCATAATTCACTATTATTCATTGATATATTTCGTATTGAGAGGTGATACACATGTTATTTCATCTATTTTTGCATGGTTGATGACTTTTGGAGCATGGACCGCTGCAGTCAGGATTCTGATGGAAAAGGTGCTGCTTGGAGGAAAAATTCACGAAGATCAGAAAATCCGGGAAAATACATGGAAAATCCTATTTTTCTAGAAGACGAAGGAAGCCAGAAGGGGGGCTAGAGATAGGCCACAGGGAGCCCACACCACCCCTGGCGCGGGCCACCCTGGGCCGCGCCACCAGGTGGTGTGGCTGCCCTGGTCCACCCCTGACACTCCCCTCTGGCGTATATTATCCTCCCGAAACCCTAAGACTTGGAGAGCGACCACAGAAAGATTCTGCCGCCTCTGCGGGGCAGAAAACATCGAGAGAGAAAGATCTCTCCGGCAGATAGATTTCTGCCGGGGGAATTCCTTCCCGGAGAGGGGAGATCGTCGCCATCAACACCACCATCAAGCTGGACTTCATCGGGATCATCATCATCACCACCACCATCATCACCATCAGCACCCTCATGACCATCTCCATATTGGTGTAACAATTGGGTTGAATCTTGCATTAGTTCTTAGGGGAAACTTTTCTGGTGTTGATTACTCTTTGTAGTTGATGCTATTGAGTGATTATTGTTTATGTTCAGATTGTTATACATCATTATTCCATCTCTGATCATGATCCATATGCTGTCTTGTGAGTAGTTCGTTTTGTTCTTGAGGACATGGGAGAAGTCATGTTGTTAGTAGTGGAGTTGTGTTGAGAAAGATTCAATAGTTTGATATTTAAGTTGTGGTGTACTTCTTCTAGTGGTGTCATGTGAAAGTCGACTACATGACACTTCACCTATATGGGCCTAGGGGAATGCATTGTGTATTTGGCTACTAATTGTAGGGGTTGCCGGAGTGACAAAAACCTGAACCCCTGTTAGGAAACCATTGCACAAGGGACGTAAGGGTCTTAGAGTTTAAAGTTGTGGTTAGGTTTCTACCTTAATTACTTGCTTGTACTTACGGATGTTTGCAATGGGTATAATCACAAGTATGTATTAGTCCTAGGAAGGTCAGTACATTAGCACAGGTTCACCCACACAACACTTAGCAAGCTAAAGAAGATTAATCAACTATATGAAGCGAAAGCACTTGACAGTCTTCCCATGTGTCCTCGAGAACGTTTGGTCATCTTAAGTAATACAACCGGCTTGCCCTTTGCTGCATAAAGGATTGGGCCACTTGCTGCATTTATTCCTACTGTCTTTTATTTACTCGTACTTTATTTACTTGCTCTATCAAAAACTCCTAAAAATCCGTTAGCTAAGTATTTGCAGAGAATTCCTGATCCATACCACTAGCCAGCACGTTCTGCTCCTCGTTGGGTTTGACACTCTTACTTATCGAAAATACTGCGATACACCCCCTATACTTGTGGTTCATCACCTTGCTACATCTATTGAATTTCAATGTCCACATTGCTGAATCTGTCAATTCTTTTGGTCACTATCTGTGTACTACCACAACCGATCACTTTGAAATTTTATGCTGACTCTATCAAGTGCTGCTGAATATGAACCAGGAATCTATCTGATATTTTGACGGTCTATTCTATACTTCTGAATCTTCCAAATGCTACTGAATCTGTCAAATGCTCTGTCATTACTATTAGTACAATATTTCATAGAACAAACTATGATTTACTGGTACTTGGTTAGATGAAGTGCATCAGATTGTCTTGCTTTTCTTTTGAAACTTAGCATTGTTACAATTATCTGGAAGAGTCTTGGGCATTTTGGGTTGCTATGGCCGGTCACAGAGGCATTGACGTAAGGAGGAGGTACTCACACAGAAGCACACTTTATCGTCAGTTTTGCTTGCTCCAATGGTTGAGTCTATTCAGAGAACAGGCCAAACTGATCGTGGGCCAAGGTTTTTTTAGCTGCAACAAGAACTGATTCTCTCTATACTGCTATTGAATTTCAAGCAGGAAAGCTACTGAATCTCTCAAATGTTCTGTCGTTGCTATTACTAAAGCATTTATGCAACTAATACTGATGTACTGGTATTGTATTTCATTGTCTGTATTGCTGCAATTGTCACTTTTGAAATACTGCTGAATTGGTCAAGTGGTCCCGAATATTAACTTCAAATATGTTGATAATTTTTCTACCTTATTTTGTACTGCTGAATTTTGACATGAATATCTACCAAAAAGAATTATCGATTTTCCCCCGCCCTCGCTGAGGTCTTTGTTTCGAATCTGGCACAGCACATCACAATGCAATTTTTATTAACCAGGAGAAGAAATCTAGTACTCCCTCCAATCCAAATTAATGTTCTCACATTTGTCTAGATTCTGACATATCTAGTCATGTTTTAGTGCTAGATACGTCTGAATCTAGCTAAATCCGAGAATATTAATTTGGATCGGAGGGAGTGGAGTAGCTCATTCGGTCCCGCTTTAGCCCAGAACATTTTAATTCAGTCTTTTCGAGGTCAAGTATTGCTGACCACATGCCAGCGGAAATTTTAGAAAGGATTCCATGGATCATAGCCGAGAATATATTAGTTCGGCCTTTTATGGGTCAGTGGACTGTTGAGCACAACCCAGTGAAATTTGAGAATGAAGCTCATGGAGCATAGCCTATGGAATATAACCTACGTAGAGCAATAGCCAAACTCTTTTTAATTCGGCCTTTTGGGCATTGCCCCCCACCTCTCATAATAAAAAAAACTCTGCCTACCCATGTTTTTAAGAAAATACCCCATTATGTGGCATTTTATAAATTGAAATGCCAGGAGCGCTGCCCTATTATATTTTAAAAGAGATAAACTTAGACACACAAAATATTTTAAGAAGACTAATATAGAAGTCGTAGTACTAATAAAAGTTTAATGATATTTTTTCTATAAATATCTTTGTTGTATTTGGCACTCAGTTTACATTTATTTGATTTGAAGGTCTTTTGTTCGAATCGCCTTTTTGTGTGTGTGTGTATCTTGGGTTTACCTTTTTTTCTTCTAGCAATATCACATTATAGAGAGGCTGACATCACGGACCCACCAGTTTTGAGGGTGGGTTCAAAAAAAGTTTAAATACTTGTACAGAAAGGCTCGCATCGCGGACCCACCAGACAAAACATACAAGGCTGCATCGGGGACCGATAATCCAGAACATGCCAGAGAGGCTGACATAAGGGCCCCAGCAGTAAGACCATACACGGCTGCCACGGTGAAAACAACGGACATGGCCGAAAAAAAAGTCCATCATACACACGTTGCACTTACAGAGAAGCTGACATGTCGGACCCAGCAGGCCCAAGCATAGCCCATGAAATTAGCCTATCAGCCCCAAGCATATCCTAATACCTTCTAATTCGGCCTTTTCGTGGTCTTGTGGCCACCGACCATAGCCCATTCAATTTAGGAGTGAGCCCATGGAATATAAGCCATGACGAATAGGGCATCCGCCCCGTGTTAGCCCAGAATCTTTTTAATTCGGCCTTTCTAAGCATTTTTTGTACCCTAAGGCTAACATCTGGGACCCAAAAAACAGTCTAACATACACACATTTCTTTCAAATAGAGGTTGTCTGCTAGGACCCAGCATAGACACGTTTCCTGCACAGAGGTGGTTGACATCTCGGACCCAGCAAGTTGCTAAAGTCAAAACAGCGGACATGGCCAAAAAAAGTACATCATATGCATGTTTCATTTACAGAGAGGCTGATATGTGGGACCCACCAGAGCTACCTTATACAGATGTTGCATCGAGCAACGTAGCCAGTTCAAACAGGGAGGCACGAGCAAGAAAAAAGTTCAGCATGTACACGTTTCTTTTAATGAGAGACTGAAATGGGGGGACCATCAGCGTGAGCAAAGGCAGATTTGTCGAGCAACACTATCTAGTTCATGTTGGAAATATGCCCTAGAGACAAATAGTAGTAAGGACTATTATCATATTTCATATAGTTTATGATTAAGTTTTATATCATGCTATAATTGTATTGAGTGGAAACATCAATACACGTGTGATATATAAACAACCAGGGGTTCCCAGTGAAACTCTAGTCACTGGTTCATTGGTCAACAGATGATCAAGTCTCCTAATCATGTGGCATTTATGCCAGTTGGAAATGAGGTCATCTCATTCTGAGAATGAGATGATGAACCAATACCCAAACTAAACATCATGACCCGATCATGTCATGAAGTTCAAGTTACGATGAAGAAATGGATCCTCATAGACTATTCCTTAGACCGTGAGGCTATATCAATCACTGTCTCCCGAGAGTGCTTAGATAGCATCAACCGCCATCTGGTAATACGGTGGTTATAAAGGTGTGTTCAGGTACTCGGAGGAAACCGTAGAGGCAATATATGTCAAGAGCGGGATTTGTCCGTCCATGTGACGGGAACATACTCAAGGGCCCACCCGGAGAAGTTATAACCAATAGCTGTGCAGCGTATGATTTGATCACGGGGATATCACTTGTCGGAACGAGCCAAGTAGCGTTGTTCGCTAACGATATTGAACATGACATGGTGATGTCATTGATCAGATCTCGGTCAATGCAAGTATCGAGTGACAAAGGGAATAATACACGACTATCCCAGTTCAAACGACGAAAGATCTTCGTGGAACACACAGGGGTCACATGGCCATCCAGGTCCCTCTGTTGATCATTGGTGCGGGAGTGTCCCGACCATGTCTAGAGTGTTCCCGAACCGTGGGGTATCATGCTTAAGGGCTTGATGATGCTTAGAGAGTGTTTTTAGGATTGGTGGAATCACCGAAGAAGAGTAGGGAGAAAACCGGAAGGGTTTCGGTAAGTCCGGAGGATGTCCGGAGTGGAGGTGGAAGGTGTTCCATAGCCACAGAGATTAAATAATGTGTGAATGAATGTTAAATGCTGATTTAATCATTTATTCATAATTATTTAATAAAGAAAATCAATTAAAATGGTCAAAGGCTTAATGGGCCAATTTCTGGAGGGAGAGGGCCCATTAGGGAAAGGAGAGAGGGAGAAGGGGCCAAGGGGGTGGCCGGCGCCCTAGTGGGCCACCCCCCCCCCCCCCGCGTGGGGCCCATGGGGGTGGTCGGCGATGCCACCCCTCCCCTTCCTCTCCTTTAGTCCCGCCCGGGACTTTGAGGGAGGTAGTACCTCCCCTCCCCCTATATATAGTGGGGGTATTTGGCCAGATAAATACACCCAATAATCAATAAAGGTCTTCTCACTTTTGGGAGGACCTCTAGTTGATATTTTCTCTCTCCCCCTCTCTCTCTCGTGACCATGGTCCCATGTCTAGACTGCGCGAGCGAGAGACGTCTTCACAGCGGAGGACCGTCGCGCTGCGGGATTCGGATCCGGGAGCTCTACTTCCGCAACTGCTGCTGGATCAGGGAAGCGGGAGTCATCGTCAGGCACCGGACTTGTGTAACTCCCCGCGAGGTGTCTCGCTTGAGGTACTCAAGTCGTTGGGGCCAAGGAGCGCAAGGACTTCATCACAACCTTGAGGTCGGCTTCGGCTCGTCTACATCAACCACACTCTCCTGAGCGTTGACAACGCTTTTCGGTCTTCAAGGGTAAGTTCACAAAAAGCCCCTCCCATTACTGTATTACTAATAGATAGGTCCTGGCAGCTTCAGGGGTTTAGGGGCATAGAGTAAAATTTATTGTTTTCATACGTGGACCCCAAAAGTGGTATCAGAGCTAGATCTATGCGTAGTAATGCTAGTACGGGTAGAACACACGAGATGTAGCGTGTGGGTGTTGATATTTTAGTTGTTACCCTCCCGCGTGTACTTGTGCATACCGTAGTAATGCTTGATGAAGCGGCCCCCAACCGACTTTACGCGTTCATTCGCGAGACCGGTCCACGCTTGACATACGGCTTGTACCGTATAAAGTGGCTTAAGGGGATGTCTGTCTCTCTCGCATTAGTTGGTATGCCATTTGCAACGGAGGGCCCCGAAAGGGGTGTAGTAGAGACAACTACTTGATCAACGTTGTGCTAAAAGTTCGTAGGTAAGAACGGTTCTTGTGCGAAAGCCCATTCAGCCACGTAAAACATGCAAAGATAAAGTAGAGGTGTCTAACTTTGTTTTGCAGGGGGGTGTTTCTTTGTGATATGGTTGTGGCAAAGGTAAAGTGATTACCTTTTGTTACGTAGTAGTAGATAGTCCCAGAGGTGACAAACTACCACGCCGGAAAGACACCGGTACCCTGGTGTCTACGGCACCGGAACCCTGGCGCCGGAACCCGGTGACAGCGGATGGAGATCACGACGTGAAGGACCATATCACATAGCACTTACATTCAATGTTATTATTTGTATATCTTATTGTGTGCTAGTATTAGATACTCGACGGTAGCCTAATAAGATGATCCCTGTTAAAATTACCAACGATTGTGTTCCCCCTTAGTGTGCACCACCAAGAAAGTTCTTCGGTATGAGGCGATCCAGGGTTACAGGCCTGGGTGTCAGACATATCTACGTTCGCATACAGTGGGTGTAAGACATGTTGCACAGCGAATACACTAAGGTTGAGTTGGCGAGCCTAGCATGCCATAGAAGCGTGGCCTCAAAACGCGGATGGTCGAAAGATCGAGCACGAGTCGCATGAATGATGTGACCGGCGTTTAGCGTCCACCTTTCAACCCACATCGATGGCCGTGTTCAATCGGGGGAGATGTGGCTGATAGGGGTCATGTTATCACTAGGAAGCCTTTTAGGGATAAGTGTTTCTAAGTGGAGTTACTATTAACTCATTTAATTATAAACTTAGTCTAAATTCCTTTTGAAATTATAAATGTAGAAAATGGTTCTCCCCGAGATTACCTTCCCTATCGACAATTGGTTAAAAGGAGAAAAGCTCAAGTTAGATGGATCCAACTTTTCTGCATGGGTCATACGCCTGTTTGATCTCCTTGGTGAGAACAATGTAGCTGACTACATGACCTATGAGATGTATTTGGAGCCACCCTATTCTCATGAGACCCAGGAGCAGCGGGATCTGCGTTACCGTCGTCGTGTGATGGCCACATTCATATCAGTGACGATGCGCCTCAGAATGGTGGATGAGCTGTGGCCTTTCATGGGTGATGTCGACCCTCGTTCGGTGATGCTACAGTTTAGGACACATTTCATGGAGCAAGTACGCATATGGGAGCATGAGCTGATGGGAGACTTCCTCTCCATTAAGATGGAGGAGAACTCATCACTGGACGACCACTTGGAGCGCATGCATGATGTGTACATGAGGCATGCATACTTCCTGGATAGCTGGATGATGGGCTCTTTTGCAAATAGTGTTGTGCTGCGGTCGCTGCCACCAAACTACCAAGCACAAGTCAGGACTTGCATAATGAGGGGCGACGCGAAATCAATGGAGTTCCACCGGTTCGTGACATGTCTCAGGAATGTGTTGGTCGAACTAGATGTCGCTCAGGTTATCAATGACAAAGGTATATATTTGATATACAGTTTTATAAATGTTATAATCTTGCAAACACATTTGCAGTGTTAAGTATATCTGATACTTGTTCTGTTTTGCTCAAAACAGGTCCTTCTGCATGAGAGGTGCTTGCTAGAGAGGAGGTGACGTTGCGTGTTGATGGAGAGCATGATGATGATGGCCGACGACACTCTCCCTCGACATTTTATCATTTAGTTTATGTTTAGGATGAATATTGTAATCAAGAGATAGTGAACTTTTTTAGTGTGTCTCACACTTCGTGAGACGGTTATTCATATGAGCTTGTAACAAACAGTTGTTCCACTTTTATGAATGATTTCTATTAATTTTCATATCTTGTTTGATTATGTGTGAATTATCCTTGTTGTTTGAAACTAATTGATAATGCATGAACATTTGTAAAACATTAAAATGCCTTGTTTAAAATACCCAACTTAATGATATGTTCATTAATGAATGAAAACCATTGTTTAAATTCAAAGTTATGTGATAATATGTGAAAGTCATTCGATTTCTTATCACATATAAATCATGCCTAAGTTCGGCAAAATAACTTGAACACCGTGTATTACTTGAATACAAAGTGTTTAAAGAATTGTTAAAAGATAATACATATTCGATGTATTGGGTTTTAACAAAAATGGTAATTATCATTGTATGATTGTTTAAATGTGTAAAGAAGTTTACCAAAGGAAACATGAATATGAAACTATTTGATTTGATCAAAGTGTTTCATCGATAAAAGGGTATAAATATAAAAGAGAATCTAATTGCCATGATTTGATCAATAGTAATGAAATTCAACTTTATAATAATGGCATAAAAGAAATTGTGGAATGCAAAGCATTTTTTGAAACGTCAAAATGCAAAGCATCACAGTGTGATATTAGATATCAAAGGGGTTGAATAGAAGGCACCAAATAAATCTTCATAGTGTAGATGTAGAGACCATTAGCTTAGAAATAGTTAGCACTCAATTAGAATGTAGTGAACCATTTGAATTCGTGAAAGTTTTGGGGTTATTTGATATAACCAAAACAATAGCGAATAAGTCCTTATAGAGTATTCATTGGAAACTTTGAATATAAAATCCATAGCTGAAACCAAAAGGAAAAGCAAAATTTGTATTGCTTGGATTTTGGTGCATTCTTGAGAAAGCTCACTTTTAGTGATATTTCTCGATTATGGAGCAAATGGAAATTAGTGTAAAACACGATGAGGATTCAAATCCCTGCATCAGAGTGTTGAGAAGCACAGCGGACAATGTTCCTGAACGATTCTCTTCACAGAAGGAAAGAATCAATGATATTGATCATTATGTTTTCCCCACTAGTGTTTTCACTACACGTAGTAGGATTCAAAATGTAATCCATATCTAGTATGGAGACATTTGTGAACCATTTTTCATGATTCTTGAAATATGACGTACCTACGAACTACAAAGGAAATAATGGAAAACTAAAATTATGAGAAATCCTAGAAACAAAAATTCACTTGAGATTACCAAGCAATTCATTGCTAAATCTCACAAGTAAAAGGGGTTACTTGGAATTTCCAAAATGACTGCAAAGCCATAGTGAAAAAGGGGGGGTGAATGACAAAAGCACAATTTGTCGAGTATTGGACAAATTCAAATGAATTTGATTCAAGTGTGCTAATTGTCTAGAGGATTTAAAACTAGTAATAATACTAGTATCTCATAGTAAAACTCCAAGTTTGATATTTGATCAAAGGTTTTGAAGTTGTTCAAAAAAGTGAGTGGATGTGCAATTTGCATAAAATTGAGTAGGAGCTATGTAAGTCTTCCTGAAATGATATGTTGGCAACATATTTTTGAGTGGGAGCTTATACAGTAATTCTTAAGGGAGTTAAGAATAAAAGTGAAAATACTTATAAATAATGATTTATAAGATGAAGAAGTTGATAATAACTGTATTATGATATTATGTAGTATTCCTTGAGGTATTCTAAAAGGGGTTTTTAGAATAGAAGTTAATTAAGGAACCAGTCCTTAATAACTCAAATTAGGAATAGTATTAAGTTTAACATTAATGGTTGAAAGAAAGAAAAGGATGATTATCATCCACTATGTTGAGACATAGTTTCTATCTTAGTAAACCATGACGATAACTTAGCATAATATCTGATCCAAATAAGGAACGTTTGAAAGTGATTAGTTTGAATCACAGAATGCTGAGCTATGTTTTGTTCGCAGTGTCTAATAGAGAACTGTAAACGTATTTTCCAAATCCATAAAGGATGACATATCTTAAAACATAAAGAGTTATGTTATAAGGGCATATGTTGGAAACTCCCGTAAATACCGATTAAAGTAAAGTAGGAAGCGAGGTGAACAAAACATCGAAAGTTGCACAAAGTGCACTAGTGTTTCGGTGAATACATTTATAATAATAGATAAGGGTAGCATCTAAAGTGTTGTATAATGTTATGGCGGGGATAGTTCACTTTTATGGTAGAATGATGTGTCCCAGGGCACAGTGGCCATGAGAAAGCCCTCGAGGTTGATCTAACATCACTGTAGGCTCCTGGAATCAGGCCTCGTTCTGCTGCCATAATGACGATGCATACACACAGATGCTATCATGTGATGATAAAGTATTAATGTCAATCAAGGTGACATTAGTAAGTTGCAAAGGATTTGGGACTGTAAAGTACAGACCCAACTCAACCTCTTCCATGAGCAAGCATGTTTAGGGTACCGGATATGTGGTGCCAATGATTGAGAACAAATGCAGCTAGTGTATTTGTACTCTAGTGCAAGTGGGAGACTGTTGGAAATATGCCCTAGAGAAAAATAGTAGTAAGGACTATTATCATATTTCATATAGTTTATGATTAAGTTTTATATCATGCTATAACTGTATTGACTGGAAACCTCAATACACGTGTGATATATAAACAACCAGGGGTTCCTAGTGAAACTCTAGTCACTGGTTCATTGGTCAATAGATGATCAAGTTTCCTGATCATGTGTCATTTATGCCAGTTGGAAATGAGGTCATGTCATTCTGAGAATGAGATGATGAACCAATACCCAAACTAAACATCGTGACCCGATCATGTCACGAAGTTCAAGTTACGATGATTAGAAATGGATCCTCGTAGACTATTCCTTAGACCGTGAGGCTATATCAATCACTATCTCCCAAGTGTGCTTAGATAGCATCAAACGCCATCTGATAATACGGTGGTTATAAAGGTGTGTTCAGGTACTCAGAGGAAACCATAGAGGAAATACATGTCAGGAGCAGGATTTGTCCGTCCATGTGACGGGAAGATACTCAAGGGCCCACTCAGAGAAGTTATATCCAATAGCCGCGCAACGTGTGATTTGATCACGGGGATATCACTTGTCGGAACGAGTCAAGTAGCATTGTTCGGTAACGATATTGAACACGACATGGTGATGTCACTGATCAGATCTCGGGCAATGCAAGTATCGAGTGACAAAGGGAAAAAGACACGACTGTCCCGGTTCAAACGACGAAAGATCTTCGTGGAACGCACAGGGGTCACATGGCCATCCAGGTCCCTATGTTGATCATTGGTGCGAGAGTGTCCCGACCATGTCTGGAGTGTTCCCGAACCGTGGGGTATCACACTTAAGGGCTTGATGATGCTTAGAGAGTGTTTTTAGGATTGGTGGAATCACCGAAGAAGAGTAGGGAGAAAACCGGAAAGGTTTCGGTAAGTCCGGAGGATGTCCGGAGTGGAGGTGGAAGGTGTTCCATAGCCACGGAGATTGAATAATGTGTGAATGAATGTTAAATGTTGATTTAATCATTTATTCATAATTATTTAATAAAGAGAAAATCAATTAAAATGGTCAAAGGCTTAATGGGCCAATTTCCGGAGGGAGAGGGCCCGTTAGGGAAAGGAGAGAGGGAGAAGGGGCCAAGGGGGTGGCCGGCGCCCTAGTGGGCCAGCCCCCCCCCCCCACGCGGGGCCCATGGGGGTGGCCGACGGTGCCACCCCTCCTCCTTCCTCTCCTTTAGTCCCACCCCGGGACTTTGAGGGAGGTAGTACCTCCCCCCCTATATATAGTGGGGGTATTTGGCTAGATAAATACACCCAATAATCAATAAAGGTCTTCTCACTTTTGGGAGGACCTCCAGTTGATATTTTCTCTCTCTCCCTCTCTCTCTCTCTCTCTCTCTCTCTCTCTCTCTCTCTCTCTCTCTCTCTCTCTCTCTCTCTCTCTCTCGTGACCGTGGTCCCAAGTCTGGACTGTGCGAGTGAGAGACATCTTCACCGCGGAGCGCCATCGTGCTGCGGGATTCGTATCCGGGAGCTCTACTTTCGCAACTGCTGCTGGATCGGGGAAGCGGGAGTCATCGTCAGGCACCAGACGTGTGTAACTCCCTGCGAGGTGTCGCACTTGAGGCACTCAAGTCATTGGAGCCAAGGAGCGCAAGGACTTCATCATGACCTTGAGGTCGGCTTCGGCTCGTCTACATCAACCATGCTCTCCTGAGCGTTGACAACGCTTTTCGGTCTTCAAGGGTAAGTTCGCGAAATGCCCCTCCTTCTTCAGACATTAATAGATAGGTCCTGGCAGCTTCAGGGGTTCAGGGGCATAGAGTAAAATTTATTGTTTTCATACGCGGAACCCCAACAGTTCGGAACACGGTAGCTTTAGAGAAGAAAAAAATTCCATCATACCCACAATTCTTCTAATGTGAGGCTGACATAAGGGACCCACTAGCCTGAATAAATGGCTGATGCAGCGAGCAAAGCTATCAAGTTCAGACAACGAAGGCGCGATAGAGGGTAAAAAATCCATCATACACACATTTCTTATAATGAGAGGATGACATGTGGGGCCCCACAGCGTGATTAAACGGTAGATGCATCGAACAACGCTATCAAGTTAGAAACAGGGTAGCGCGAGCAAAGGAAAAAATCCATCATACACATGTTTCTTCTAATGAGAGGATGACATGTGGGGCTCAGGAGGTTGGTTAAACGGTAGATGCGTCGAGCAGCGCTATCAACGCGGAACGGGGTAGCGCCAGCAAAGGAAAAAATTTCATCATACACATGTTTCTTCTAATGGGAGGATGACATGTGGGTCCTAGGAGGTTGATTAGATGGTAGATGCATCGAGCATCGCTATCATCTTCGGAACAGGGTAGCGCGAGCGAAGGAAAAAAATCCCATCATACACACGATCCTTCTAATGAGAGGCTGGCATGTGGGACCTAGCATCCTCACTAAACGGCAGACGCCTCGAGCAACATTATCGAGTTCAAATCAGGGAGGCGCGATGGAAAAGTATGGTCCGCTAGAGACACTGACGTCCGGGACCCACACGCCTCAAAAGACTTTGGCGAGTCAACATCGCTCGAGGAAACAAAAATCTTGCTTCTGCCACGCACTGGCCGAGCTTCCTCCATGTTTTTAGTAGATCCTTAGTAGTAGAGAGCCGCGAAACCGGAAAAAAAGTTTTCCATCAGCCACGGTCGAGCCGAGAATTTCGTCGCGAAAGACGCACATTCTACAACGACCGTCGGGCCAATTCGTTGCGGAAGGAAACTTTTCTTTTAGTGTGAACAGATCAAAATCCTTCCCAGGTGATTTGGTACCTGGGATGAGTAAATCCAGCAAGCAGTTCAAATCGGTTACATGCAATACGAGTTACTCGTGTTGCCAAATGGGTTAAATCCATCTGTAGCTCGACCAAGTTTTAGGTTACTTTGATCCGCTGCAAATCCTGGATGAGCTTTGTCAAAGTTCTTCCATTCATCGCCAGCAGCTGGATGTCTCAGTAAGTAATCGTATGGCTTGAGAATCTCTTTGTGCCATCTTATTTCCTTAGATGTTTGTTCTGATTGAAACAACCTGTTCAATCTATTTATAATTGAAAAATATCTCAAAACCTTATAAGGATCTTTCTTATTTTTATCACCATGTTTCCATCTTGATTCGTTACATACTGGGCATTCATCGAAGTTTTCATAATCCTCCCAGAACAGTACACAGTTATTTGGACAAAAATGGATCTTCTCATATGAAGTCCAAGTACCTTGATGTACTGTTTAATCTCATAAAAGGAATTTGGCAGTCCTTCCCTAGGGATTGACTTGTTGTACACCTTAATCACTGAATCGAAAGCTTTGTTTGTAATCTTGTTGAACAACTTCTCCTTTAGTAATTTCATTACCAGTTCGAATCTTGAGATACCAGAATCAGGGTCCACTGAACACTTGGCATCTTCTATCAAGTCAGAGAAAAGTGATCTTTTAAGAGAAGGAGCACCTTTTTTGCTTGAAGTGGGGTATAGGTCCCTTAACAAACCAGAAAGGTCTTCATCCTCAATCTGATGAGCTTCAGGCGGATCAGCATCAGCTAGAGGATCAAGAACAGGCTGATCATTTGGTTCACCATGTTTAGTCCACCTAATATATGTGCGTTGCATCCCATTAACGAATGTATTGTCTGTGACTATGCTCTGACTCGGCTTTTTATAATTAAGGCATTGTCGGCTTAGGAAAAACACAACCGAGTCACCATTATGCTGTCTAACACACTTCATGAAGTCATTAACACCTTCCCAATATGAAGGTGTTGCTTTTTTCCATTCAGTATCCAATATTTGTCCATCTATTGAGGATAGAGATGGTTAGAAGCTTTCAAGATATTTCACAGAATAGGTTGATTACAGATCTAATTAAGCCAAGATATCTGAGCAACCTGATTGAATATAGAACTATAAATGCCTTGTAGTTAAAGCTTATTTCAGAAATTGAGTGCAGAACTATGTTACATATTTGAGAGAACAGATCGACCGAGCGCAAAATGCCAACCAATTGGAACAAACAGATCAAGTGCAGAACAATGTCATCAAACGAATAGGTCGAGTACGAAACTACTTCTAGGGAATGATTAGAGCGAACTAAGGATATTATAAGCGTACCATGGGGATCAACCAGCTGACTGCCGGCCTGTGTGCATCTCGAAAAGAACGGCGCTGCCAGCAATGATGTCAGGCCGCCTCGGCTGATAGAAGGAGTGTGAATGTTTTGGTGCGCGACCTGTGGTTTTGACCGCCTGCGCGTCTTCAGAAGAATAGCGCAAAGAGATAGTAGCTGCTTGCTGGAGTGAAGGCGCAAGTTTGAAGGCGCGAGTGGGAAAGTTTTGGCGCGCGCGGGGTATGTGTCTTGGTTGTCAATAGTTCTCACGCGAAATATCGGCCAAAATTTTCTCCCTCGTTTTTTCTTCCTTGTTGAGGTCTGGAATTTTTATTACTGAGCCCATGAAATTATCCTATCAGGCCCAAGCATATCCCAAAACCTTCTAATTCGTCCTTTTCATTGTCTTGTGGCTACCGACCATAGCGCATTCAGTTTCGGAGTGAGCCCATGAAGAATAGGGCATCCGCCCCTAGTTAGCACATAATCTTTTTAATTCGTCCTTGATGGTCATCCCCTTCCCCAGCCCCCCAAAAAAGCTCCGCCTACCTATGTTTTTTTTGTAGAAACTACTGCATTACTAGTAAGTTCCACGTACCCTACACGTGAGACTCAGATAATAGATATATGACATATCATCACTATATAAAATTATAATAGATAACACTCAAAAAATTATAATTTGATCGACATCTATATAGTATGGGTGTATATTTGGTCCTTTACTTTGTATCATGTATATTTGGACCTAGCAACGGACCAATATCAAAACAGCGGACAGGGCTGAAAAAAGTCCATCATGCGCATGTTTCATTTACAGAGAGGCTGACACATGGGACCCATCAGCGCGACCTTATAGAGATTCTGCATCAAACAACATTGCCAAGTTCGAAACAGGGAGGCGCGAGCGAGAAAAAAGTCTAGCCTGGTGAGAGGCTAACATGGAGGACCCAGCAACGTTATAAAGTTCGACCCAAAAAAATAGTCCAACATACACACGCCTTTTTGGGGTCAGGGAACTGCTTTTTTTAAGCACAAGGTCAGGGAACTGCTGAGCACATGCCACTGAAATTTGAAAAAGGATCCCATGGAGCATAGGAAAGAACATTTTAATTCGTCCTTGTTAGGGTCAAGGGACTGCTTAGCACATGCTAGTGAAATTTAAGAAAGGATCCCATGGAGTATAGAGCATGTAGATGGACCATGTAAAATAGCCCAAAATATTTTTAATTCTACCTTTTGAGCATTGCCCCCACCTCTTAAAAAAACTCCGCATCCACCTCTTAAAACAATCTCCACCTACCCATATTTTTTAAGAAACTAGTCCATTATATATGTGGCATTTTATAAATTGAAATGCCGGGAGGCTTCCCTTTTATTTTTTAAAATATAAACGCGGACAAACAACATCTTTTTAAAAACATTAACACATAACTTGAAGGTACTAAGGAATGTTTAATAATATATTTTCTATAAATATCTTTGCGTAGTGGCAACACACATAGTTTAAATCTATTGGAAGGCTTGAGTTTTTTCTACTGTAGTAATATTGCATTACGGAGAGGCTGACATCACGGACCCACCAGCCTGTAGTATCCCTCGAGTTTATTGGTCGAATTTGAAAAAAAGTTAAATACTTGTATAGAGAGGCTGGCATCAGGGACCTACCTACCAGAACATACAAGGTTGCATCGGGGACCCATAAGCCAGAACATACCAGAAAGCTGACATGAGGGCCCAGTAGCAAGAACATACATGGCTGCCACATGGAGCAACGTTGCAAAGCTCAAAACAGCGGAAGCAGACAAAAGAAAGGTCTATTATACACACATTTCATTTAAAGATAGACCGACATGTGGGACCCACCAACAGACCTTATACGGGTATTGTATCAAGCAATGTTGCCAAATTCGAAATAGGGAGGCACGAGCGAGAAAAAAGTCCATGATGCACACGTTTTTTGTAATGAGAGGCTGACATGTGGGGACCCAGCAGCCTGAAAAATGGTTGATGCAGTGAGCAACATTATCAAGTTCGAAACACGGAGGCGCAAGCAAAGAAAAAAGTCAATCATAAAACCAATCCTTCTAATGAGAGGCTATCATGTGGGACCTAGTTGCGTGACCAAACAGCAGATTCGTCGAGCAACGCTGTCTAGTTAGGAACAGAGTAGTGCTAGAGTAGAAAAAAGTCCATCATACCCACGATTCTTATAATGTGAGGCTGACATGAGGAACCCACCAGCACGGCTGATGCAGCGAGCAACGCTATCAAGTTCGAAACACGGAGGCGCGACCGAGGGGAAAAATTCCATCATACACATGTTTCTTCTAATGAGAGGATGACTTGTGGGTCCCATCAGCCTGATTAAACAGTAGATGCATCGAGTAACACTATCAAGTTCGGAACAGGGTAGCGTGAGTGAAGGAAAAAAATCTAGCATACACACAATTCTGCTAATGAGAGGCTGGCATGTGGGACCTAGCAGCCTGACTAAACGGCAGACGCATCAAGCAACGTTATCGAGTTCAAATCAGGGAGGCACGACTGAAAAGTATGGTCCACTAGAGACACTAACGTTTGGGACCCACACGCCTCAAAAGACTTCGGCGAGTCAACATCGAGCGAGGAATCAAAAATCTTGCTTCTGCCACACGTCGGCCGAGCTTCCTCCATGTTTTTAGCGGTTTCGTCGTAGTAGAGGGCCGTGAAATCGGAAAAAAAATTCCATCGGCCACGGTCGAGCTGAGAATTTCATTGCGGAAGACACGCCTTCTACGACGATCGTCGGGCCAAGTCGTTGTGGAAGGAAACTTTTCTTGTAGTGCGGGGTTACGGCTAGGACTCGGTGCACCCCAGGCCGAAAGCTTCGTCCATCCGGCAAAAAAATGCTGGATTTTGGCCCGGGGGCCTCTAACAAGTGGAGATGCTCTTACCCCTATGCCTAGCACTTGTCTACTGATGTCTACGCACTTCTATTCTTGTAGAAAGTTGTTGGGCCTCCAAGTGCAGAGGTTTGTAGAACAGCAGCAAGTTTCCCTTAAGTGGATCACCCACGGTTTATCGAACTCGGGGAGGAAGTGGTAAAAGGTATCCCTCTCAAGCAACCCTGCAATCAAGATACCAAAAGTCTCTTGTGTCCCCAACACACACAATACACTTGTCAGGTGTATAGGTGCACTAGTTCGGCGAAGAGATAGTGAAATACAAGTGGTATGGATAATTATAAGTGGTAACGGTGCTAGAAAATAGCTTTGATGTCATGTGGTTGACGTGGGAAGACACTAAAGGCAATCTGAAATAAAGATGGAAGCAAGCAAACATGTAACAGATCTAATTGCAAACGGTATTTCAATGCTAGAAACAAGGCCTAGGGATCATACTTTCACTAGTGAACACTCTCATATAAATATCTTGTCTTTATGATACTACTCTTAACTACTCTCCGATTGGACACTCTAATCCATGGTAGGGCTATAACAGCACACCTCAAAGTTTGCTTTCCCCATCTAGATAACCCCACACTGTCACCTTGAGCTCTAGATGGTTCCAACAAACACCACAATTTCATAGAAACATCCAACTCCAAATATAACTCATAACAAGTATTTGTAATATCTAGCCTAAGTGCCACACGGTGTGCACACTCTCAACTTCACACATGTGGGGAGAGCCAGAGATCTATTAAAGCACTTGAGTAGCAAGGTAGATCTACTTCATTACAGAGCTCATGATCACAATATGATCATACATAGAGAGATGAACACATAGCTACCGGTAGAACCCTTAGCCTCGAGGAAGAACTACTCCCTCATCATCATGGGAATCAGCAACGGTGATGGAGATGGTGGTGGAGATCGATGGAGATGGCTCCAGGGCACTTCCCCATCCCGGTAGCATGCCAGAATAGAGACTTTCTGTCCCCCGAATCTCCCCTTCGGTGGCGGCGGCGCTGTGAAACTTTTCGTGGCTGGAGGCTGTTCGATTTTGGGTTTTCTCATCGGGAGGCTTCTTATAGCCGAAGGAGCAAGGTCGGTGGCCGGCCAGGGGGCCCACACCATGCCCTGGCGCAGCCTAGGGCTGCCCGCGCCAAGGGGGTGTGGCCGTCCTGTGGCCCCCCTTCGTCTCTCCTTCGGACTCCATGTGTCTTCTGGTAAAATATTAACTTTGGCTTTTGTCCCTTCCAATTCCGAGAATATTGATTTTCTGACTTTCCTGGAACCAGAAACAGTAGAAAATAGGCAACTGGCACTATGGTATCTTGTTAATAGGTTGATCCAAGAAAGTATATAAAAAGTAATCCAAAGTGTGGACAAAACATAAGAAAGTAGATATAAACAAAGCATGGAACATTAAAAATTATAGATACGTTAGCAACGTATCATCTACCTAGATGCTTTTCCTTCTGGCCTTGCTCACTATCTCTACCAGACACTACAAGAAAAGTTGGCTTTTACAACGGATGATTTTCGTGGTTGAACGCCCGTTTTTCGTGGCTAAAAAGTCTTCTACGACGGGTGCCCATCGTGGTAAAAGCCCCATCACAAAAGAATCTACCATGTTTTTTCCTAACCGTGGCAGATCGCACCCTTCAGCCACGAAAACTTGTTCCGTCGTAGATTTGTTCGCCAGCCGTGTTGACTGCTGACGTCATGCAAAATGCCACTCATAATTAAGTGGGCCGGCCCATCAAGAAAGCCCAATAAGATTACGGCCCGTTACTGTTACTGTTTTGGTCGACAATGTTTGAAATGGGCCCAAAGATGTGGCCAGCAGCGGCCCGCGAATGTCAGGCCTTTTACTATTTAGGCCTACAAAAGCCCACACTTTTCGAATACTGTGCGACCCATTAACAGGCTGCGTCAAGGAGGCCCGATACTGTTAAAGCCCACTATCACACTGTCACTGTTCTCCCAGCTCGTCATGGGCCGCCTACGAACGGCCCACTTTTGAGAAGGTCCAACACTGTTCTGGCCTTTTACTATTCTGGCTCGTTATTATTCTGGTCGTTTACTATTCATGTCCTTTACTGTTGTGACCCTTTACTGTTCTGGCCCGTTACTGTGTTGGTTGCCCCTGCTCTGGCCTGTTACTATTCAGACATGTTATTATTCTGGCCTGTTAGTATTTAGGCATGTTACTCTGCTGGATTTGCCACTATTCTAGTATGTTGGTGTTTTGGCTGCTCTTGTTTGGCTTTATTCTTGTTAGGCCTATTCTTTGTTTTGGCTTTATTCTTGTTTTGGCCTATTACTGTTTCAACCTGGTAATCTTTCGGCCTATTACCGTTTCGGCCTATTATTGTTTTGGCCTGTTATTGTTTTGGCCTGTTACTGTTTCAGTCTGTTACTGTTCTGGTCTATTACTGTTTTGTCACATTAGTATTTTAGCCAGTTACCGTTGCTGTTTTAGTCTGTCATTGTTTTGTCATGTTACTATTTTGGCCAGTTACCATTACTATTTCGGTAACTCTGAAACCTGATCGACCTGGCTGGCGCAGTTATGGTACAACCATGCATGGACGGCATCAACTAAATGCCTACATGGCCTATGCGAGTTATCTAGATTTTACATCAGCTATAAACTTCTTAAAGATATTACAAAATATGAACAAAAGGGAAAGAAAATTCAGCACTTCAGTTGCGAATCAAGTTGATAGTAGAGTCCTCAATTTGCTTTCTCAATCCATCAACTGCATCTCCCTTTGAGTGTGACAGCTACAATGGAAAACCACCTTGAGATATGATCTTGTAGTCCCCTCTTTGGTGGCGATAGCAATAATTGCAGTCTGAAACTAACTAATAACAAGTTAATACAGCAAAGAAGACAAACTACTCATAGCTAAGAATGAGCCAGATAGGAATTATAACTGCATAATACAAACTTGTAGAGCCGGAATGCAAACCATGAATGAACTATATAGTAGAGGATAGTTATGTCGTTGCCTAGGACGAATCATAACCAGATACGAGATATGATGGTATGGCTTGTGAACCTGTAGAACATGACAAACAAGCATTAGACAAGTATGCCAACAATGAAATGAGCAATCAAACAAAGTGTTTCTTAGAATTTCAGTATAAACTAGCCAGGTCATTTCAGCAAATATATATGGAAGCAGTGGTATCTCCTGGAATGCAAGAGACATTGGGTGACTCGGAATTTGTGGTGAGCTACACAATGGCATGCAGTTACTGTCATAGCTAAGAATGAACCACATAGAAATTATGACCACATCATCCCAGAACTTGTTGAGCAGGAATGGAAAACAAGAATGAACTATACAGTAAAGAATAATTATACCATTGATTAGGACGAACCAGCACCAGATATAGAAAATATATAATGGCATCGCTGGTGGACCTGTAGGTTGTGCAAACCAACATGTTCAGTGTTGCCTTTTTGAGATCTACACAAAGAAAACTAAAATAGTCAGTGTTGCAGCTTTTGAAGAACCAAATGGCAACAACAAAATTATAATTGAACTAGTACAAAGAGTTTGAACGGGTACCAAGAGCACAACAATGCCAGGGAGGAAATAATAGTAGGAACTTAGCTCAGGAATAACCAGATAGAGTTAGTAACTGTGTAGCAGGGAATCCACACTAATATTTTCCACTGACATTACATTTTGCAAGAACTACACAATAGTAGGCATTTACTGGTGTACGGAGCAACTAAGATAAGAACACGTGCATGGCAAAATAACAGACATGTGCATGACTTGATATTTGTAGAGCAGCGAATGCAAACCAAAATGTCTAATGACATTGTATGTACTAGCACGATGAACAGGCGTACCCAGTGACTTGTATGTACTAGCACGATTACAAAAATGCAGTTCACTGCGACAGGCTTGAACCTGCTATACCGCTGACAAAACAAAAACGGGTTGGAGATTTGGTTAACCTTGGCCGGAGAGGCGTCTAAGCATCGTCGGTACCGTGCGAGTGATGTCCAGGTCACCGAGGGTGCTGCGGTTGCGGTGGCTGTTGGCGTCGGGGAAGAAGATCTTGGGCGGTTGATGCCGGCTTGAAAGCGGTGGACGAGAGCATCGCTGAGGTAGATCTGGTGCAGTGAACGGCGATGGCCATGCAGCTGGTCTGGAGCGATGGACATGGAACTCTTTGCACTAGATCACGCCTGGTGGACACCGGTGAAGCGGATCTGGTACGGTTGGGTAGCTTTCGGCGGCGAGGACGCAGAGCTTGGGTGGTCGATGATGCCATCAGAGTGGTGAACAACACGGCAGCTCCTAGATGTGGTGGGTGAGCGTCGGTGAAGCAGCTGCGCGGCGATGCACGAGACCGCAGCTCAAGCCCGTGCGTGCGGTGGTCGTGGAGGGGACAGATGAGCTAGGGAATTTTGGGAGAGCCGGCGGGAAAAACTGGGGGAGTCAGGACCATAGAGGTGAGCAGAAAAAATAATTACGATCGTGCCCCCGAGCTACCGACTTTAGCATGCCCATTTGTCGTCTGAACAATGGGTAGATTTGGAATTTTAAATTCTAAAGTTTTTGAAACAGAAGGGTGCGAAATGCTTCAAGGTTGGTGTGTGGTTTTGCTGCTCGATTGAGAATTTGAATTTGGCTTGTGCCCATCTAATAATAATAATAGAAAAATGGTACTCCCCGCTCGGTGGGATATTTTGGCTCAATGTTTTTGAAAATGTGGGGCGGGAAATGCTTGGTAGGTGGGTGATTTTGTAGCTCGATTGAGATTTTGAATTTGGCTAGCCTCCATCTACTAATAGAAAAAGGTAGTAGACCATATGCTATCTTTCCAGGAATTCAAGGCCGAGAGTCACATCAACTGATCATCCAAAAACATTTTTTTCACAGAAACTTGCATACCTTCCATTCACATAGCATAGGCGGTAAATTTTACCGCTTGACTCAGATTTTAAATTTGTCTAGGGTCCATGTAATAATATAAAAATGGTACTACCTCGGTGGGTGATTTTCCCTGAAAATATTTGAAACAGAGGGGGTGCAAAATTCTTCGGGGTCGGTGGGTTATTTTCCCGCTCGATTACGATTTTGAATTTGGCTACCGGCTAAGTTTTTATTACTAGAAAAAAGGTTTTGTAGTTCGAACGCCATCTAGTCAGGAATTTAAGGTGAGACTCACATCAACTCATGCCTCCGATTCAAACGGGGTAGGCGGTAGGTTGTAGCGGTCGACAGTGATTTTGAATTTAGAGATTGTCGAAAGAATAATTGAAAAAATAGGCCGTTCTCCCTCTATTTCAGGGATTCAAGTCAGGGAGTGTGATTATCTACCACGTGTATGAAAATGCAGATCTCCGATACAAGAATGTTTGTTTAACATAACAACAAACAAATGTCTGAATTAGCTCTGATTCAAGCATGTGAAAATGGTGTGCAACCAAGATCTAGTAATTATTTAGATGTTGGCACAGACTCTTCTACAGGAAGCACTAACTAAATGGTAGTACTAATTCAGATCAAATAAAAAAGCCTACTGCGAAACAAATACTCCTACTACAGCATACTATCAAAACACAAAGACCAACTAAAGTATATGTAGAACAAATAAAACAAGATTTCATCATGCATACACTACTATATAGAGAACACCATTTCATCATATAAAACAATGTTTTATCAGACACACATAGGCCCCCAAAATGAACAGATAGCTCTAATATTCCAGCCCCTGCCGCTGTGACTGCAGCACAAACAAAGGTGCCGCCACAGTTCGATCAGCTACCAAAACAAACAAATATCAGACTGCAGCTCCAAATAATACAACCTGGGGAAACACATGCTTGCCCAAACAAGCCTTGCTTGTTCATCCGAGTGTTATTTTCATCTCCTTGATGTTTCAGTCTGAATCAGCTGTGTTGCTGACAGGACTTCCTTCTCATTTATTTGATTTAGCACTCCGAATCACGTCGGTTGCTGAAGGAAATGAACAAAATGATCAGCAAAATCATAGGTGTTAAAAAATGCAAGGGTTGCACATGAATGACTGCACTAACCAGGTGTCATAATGTAGGGATGTAAAGTACACCAACGTTTACAGGATCTAAACTTCTTAGACTTCATGTTGTCGAGATCTAATTCAAATACTCCCTCCTTCGCCCATATAATCACCATTTCTCTATCCTCAAATGCGTAGAGTAACCTTACTACATCTTTCCCACCATATGCCCATGATTTATCAAGGCCAAGGAGAGTATCCAACTCAACCTTTATATGAGGCACCCAAGCTTCCCATTTGCCTATTGATGATCTTGCACTGGACCACGTGTTTAGACTAAAGTCTCTTATAACCGCAAGGGCAACATCTCCATTATGCCCCTTAGCGATGACAAAATTGCTTCTGGAAATATCATGTGTCTCATGGGGGCACTCAATATAACATAGTTTTGTTGTCACGTTATCGAAGGCAATTATATATCTGAAGTTCAATGTTGGCCAGTACAAAATGTCCCCTATGAGAGTTGACGGCCTGCGGTCAATCTTAGTCAGCATCTCAGCAGGTTTAATCCAGTCCTCCCATTTTCCTAACTCTGATGAGTACCTCTGCACTAGTGCTTGGTCACCATTAGTTACTATCCAAACAAGCCAGAAATTCCTGCAATAGTGTGAAGACAATTGCCCATGATTTCTCGAATAGAGAATTGTGCCGCTATCATACTCACGTCTCCGCCAAATTGGTGGTTATGGTATCACTGTTTCACTTCCACTGATTGGATCCCATGCCTTTATCATGTTAGACCCTTGCGGATAATGAAGTAGCACCCTACCATTGCGACATCCGAGTACATATGGTTTGTAGGCTTTATGTACTTCCACCACTTCAGTTCCGCAAGATGGATTGGTCAAGATTATGATCTGTTAAGAATCGAGCATCCTCGGAGCTGTTGGTGAAAAACCCAAAATGTGACATTCCTACATTGTGTGACAGGGTTAGCCTTTTGAAATCGTTGCTTCCCATGAAGTCCATCCAACATTTTTGGGCGACTGACGCCCTCACTATGGAGGATGGGTGCAGAGGAAGCTTGACAAGAATCTGACCAAATACATTGCCTGGCAAGTCGTTGATTGCTGCATATGTTCTTCCAGCGAAGCTGGTAGGATGATGCAAATAGCATAAGTGCATCTTCAGAATTAAGTAAACAGTACAATGCACAATGCACAACCCTAAAAAAGAATTAAGTAAACACCACAATGCATCATATATTTTGACAGGAAAATTTATCGTCGAAATTTCCTAAACTGCACCCATCTAAAAAACTACCTAAAAAGCAGAGTCTGTCAAGAAAATAACCTACATAGCACAAGCAATCAACCAGAGTAGTACAAAAGCACCGCAAAATGCTTCAGCATGTCGGAACTGGGCAAAGGGAATGAAGAACTTTTTTTAGGTCACCGGGGAGGACAGAAAGGCCCCCACCTGAATTTTCTAGTTTTATCATAAAGAAGAGGAGAAAAAACGGACGCAGCTTTAGTGACCCTGTGAACCCAAGTCTCACGGTGACTTGCCCCAGGATCCACCTTCCATCTTAGATCAAACGTATGACAGTATTTCAGATTTTGAACTAAAAAGTAAAACTATTCGAAAAAATTGACAAAAAATCAGTAAATCATCGGTTCCTAAGTTTGAATCCTGTGAAAGTTTTATCCCATTCGGATCACTAGTTTGTGATTAAATAGATTTTTATGTTCCCAATACTACTAGTTTAAACTAATATCCACTGCGTCCAGAAAAAATCCCGGAGCAAAATACACAAAAAAGGGAGGAAGTCAGGGAGACAAAATCCAACGTAGAACTTACAATGGGGTCGACGAGTTCTGAGCAGACTGAGCAGGCGCCGCCGATGAATGACGAGCCACAGCCGTTGACACTAAAGAAGCACGACCACGAGCTGATGCATTCCTAGCATCCCAAGTAGCCGTCGCTTTGGCAGCGATAGCCAATATAGCCGAATTTGTTCCAGCAGCAGCCGACGAGGATATGACTGCGCCTCCACCGCTTTCTAAGCATCACTCAACACTGCCCAAGACTCCGATGTGGTACAAGCATCGGCCTTCGCATCCGCTTCACATGTATCCGCTGGTGCTGCTTCAGCATCCACCTCTGCTTTACAAGCATCCGCGAACGCCGATTCCATTTCCTGTAAACGCCACGAGCTTATTTAGCTCGCAATGCCCAAAAATAAATGCATTCTATCCTTCAGAAAGGCCGTAATGGCTGGAGGTTGGGGACGTACATACTAGCGAACGACGGTGTGGTGGTGTTCAATGGTGGAGCGGCGGGGACAGTCTGGTGGAGGGAGGGTGCCCAGACGGAGAAGATGACAATAGGGTCGAGGGGCACATGACTGAGCTACCTCGAACTCGAAACTAACTTTCGCCCCACTATTTTTTTGCGAACCCCGCCTTTTTAGGGGAACCACGACTGTACTAATAGTAGCAACCACACGACTGATACAAGTTTGTGCACTTGCATTGCTCAGTTTCCCGCCTACAGTCATCTAGTTTGTGCACTTACTCGTGTGATACAATCAATTGCTGGGTAAAATATTCCAGGTGATAGAAGCCTGCCCTTTCTATGACATCAAGATCTAGAGTTTAAACATCGACCTGAAATTCCACAATCTACAACTACAAGTTTTGGTTTACTACCAGAAACATACTAAAAAATCACTCGCAACTGGCATTAGCATCATCATTAACATATCTCAGAAGGAAAAAATTCAAAGATAAAAAACCACCGCAAGTTCGAATAAGATGACTGTTGTTGCCAAATATAGTCACATAAAGCTAGGTATAATATATATGTCATAATAGTACATCAAATATATAGATTCATGGACACCACACACCAGCAGAGCAAAAAACAGTTATAGTACCTGACTTAACAAACAGTCATCCTCACAAGAGACCGAAACCCTTCAAAAATAAAAGTAGAGCGGTCAATATGGTTAACAGATTTCCTCATCTTTTGCAGGATCAGGACTGTATGGGCGTGGAGAATCTCGAATTTCTGTTAGGGTCTCATCTGCTTCTAGAGCCGAATTGAAAAGACTGCCAGCTCGCATTCCCACCTGTTCCAAGATCCGGTCGTACACCTGGCCAATCAGCTCGTCGCCATCAACATCATGCAACTTGGGGACTAAGTTGTCAGCCACCCGAAGTTTAGAATAAAAGGGGGTTTGAGGGTGTCCCAGCCGGTTCCCATGGCCACAAAAAGCTAGCGGTTGAAAATCAACAACAACATCATGAGCAACTAAAATTGATGTATTCCATCCTTTAGTCAAATCAGCTATCCGCTTAGTGGATGTGGACACTTCTTCTTTCAGGCGCCTAATCTGTTTGTCCTGATGTTTCACTTTCTCTTGAAGGCACGAAATCATGTGTCTATGAGCTTTGTATTTCTCTCGGAGACGGGAAATTGTCAAATCCTTGTAGTGACTAGCACCATTACGCCATAAGCAATATGAGTAAGATGGAAACAGCAGATAACAAATCCAAAATTTAACCAGATTCTCATTTCAAAAAAAATAAAACAAATTCTCATTTCACAATCCAAATTCAGCTGCACACATCGTGCAAGCTCCACAGTGGTACCGAAAATGGCAAAGAACCATAGAGGCATATTTCCCAAACATGGGAAACAGAACCGACATGAAAAGGGCCATACTTCAGGGTTTGCCTTCTTAGCTGGCACATGAGCAGTCCTGGCCTTAGTAATAAGTGGCAACAGATCAGAATGACTTTGTTTCTGCAAATCATGATGCAACAAAAATGATCAGTACATTTTAGGGGACATTTTAAGTAATAAAGCTCTCTTTATCGAAAAAAAAATTTCGGGGACAAAGCATACGTTACTGAAATTCCAGCAAAGCAGCTTGATATATAAAAACACTTGTCACTCGATAATGCCTCCTCCACGGGTGGGACATGCACATGATGCTAAATGAAATGCAGCAAAACCAGTAAATTTTAGGAAAGAACACATCAACTTTGCAATGCAAAGAAGGATACGTGCATTAATCTGATGCCAAGGATTAGGCGTGTTCCCCTTTAACGAACAATATAATTTAAAGAACTCAGCAATGCAGGACACCGGCAAACAACAATCTGTTTATGAACGATATACAGAAAATTACATCTGCATTGTTCAGCAGAGGACCGTTCTGTGAAATAAAGCTAGGGGCAAGCTTCCCATCCTCAAAAGACTCTTCTTGGCAGCATATACTTACCTATTTCCAGTGGACCTTATAACTAATTCCATGGTGATCTCAGCTTTCTAATGTGGCATATAGATCTACTATTTCAAATAGCAATCACCTAAACAACCATCAAGATGGTTGCGGACTAACCGGAGATTGCACAGATGCGATGGAAAGGTGGACGCTGCTAGGTAAAGAAGGTGCGCGACGGGGGAGGTGCACAAATGTGTAAAAAATGTAGCGATACTCGTATATAGATAGAGATACCAGTAACACATAAACCAGATCAATTAGTAGTAACCACAAACTCTAGAAGGGTTGTAAGCAGACTGTCAACTACTCCCTATTAATTAACCTAGTGTAATTTAACATGGCAGTACTATGAGATTGTAAGTACTAGTAAACAAAAGGGGATTACTTAATTATTACTGGAATCTATAGCTAGCCACCAAAAGCATCATGAGCATGCTAAATATCTAGATTGCAGACCATACTTGGTTAAGAACCTAATTTCCAACTCTAATTACCCAAATCTAAGAGCATCTATCCTATTTACGACTGAGTGTAGTGAGTTGGAGATATCCGTTAACTCTGCAGCCATCTCCTCGGCATGCATCTGATGGCGCTCCTGCTCCTCCTCTTCGAGGTCATCGGGGATCTCGAGCTGTAACCACAGCGACATGATCGCGCACTGCAGCAAAAGTGAGTGCGGTAGATCTACCTAGTGGACGAACGTGCAGCGCTCACATTCGTAGTTGCAACCCAAGAACCTGCGGCCGAAGTTCGTTCCCTCGAGCGACGACGGCGACACGACATATAGAGCGCGGCGTGTACGAAAGCGCGCGAGCCGCATCAGTGGTCGGTAGTGACATTGTCGTGCCACTCTCCCCGCTTCTGATCTCTACCATCATCAAACCCCGATCGAGATCAGCAGAATGGGGCGCCAGGGAAAAAAACCCAAAAGGAGAGAACCCATAAGCTGATTCGAGAAAATAAACTGAGACCGTGAACTCTGGCGTACTTACCCTAACCCGGCCGCCTTGCGCATCAAGATCCCCTGTCATTCGCCAGACCGGCATGACTGAATCCGCCGACATTACTCGAAAAAAGAGCGCGCCTTCAAAGCCTAGCGTAGATGCTTCATGGAGAAGGAAGAGGTAGGGGAGCCGGTCCTCACATTCGCTGGCTACTACTCTGTATTGGATTTAACTCGACCACTGATAACTAGGGCTCGCGCTAGAGAGCCCGTGGGCCCCCAAACATCACTCACCTAGTTTGACTTGCATTACATGGAGTACTTTTGGAAAATAGATCAAAACTCAATAAGTAAATAAACCAAAGGCCCCTCTCTCTTTTTGCGAAAACCCATTACAAAACGGAGACGCTCACAAATGCATACACACACTCACCCCTATGAATGCAGGTACACACACCCTACACCTATGTGCACTTCAGAAAGACTGGATCTTGACACTGATCCCGCGGGGCTTGAGCTTGAGGAAGTCAGCATAGGCACCTCGCTATATATTGACGGGAACGTCGCCTCTCACTACCCTCATAACCATCCTTCAAAGTCGAGCGCCGAGGCTTCATGGCGAAGGAAGTGCTAGGGGGTTGGAGCTCATATTTGTTGGCTGCTATGGGATGTAATTGAACCACTAATAATGTGACCCTCGGTAGTGAGCCCATAGACCCTAGACACCAGTGACCATTACGATTACTTTGGGAAAACCGAGCAAAACTTAATACAAACGGAAAGCCCATCTCTCTCATTTTTGCGAAAATCCACTACAAAATGCACACGTTCACAAATGCATACACACACACCCCTATGAACGCATGAACGCACATCCTACCCCTATGAGCACCTACGAAAGATTGTGTCTTTAGACTGTCCGGTGGGGGGCTTGAGCTTGACGAAGTCACCATAGGCACCTACTACCCTCGTAACCATCCTTCAAAGCCGAGCGTCGTGGCTTCATCGAGAAGGAAGAGCTAGAGAAGCCAGAGCTAACATTCGTTGTCTGCTATAGGAAATAACTAGACCACTAAAAACAATGGGGCCTCACGGTAGTGAGCCCATTAGCCCCGGACATCAAAGCAAGCATGGTGTCAAGTCTTAAACATATATCTGAATGGTGGAGTGGGTAGTGCTAAAAAAAATATAATTCAAGGTGACTCTAGTGCTAGACTTATGTCTAAGAGAATCAATTGGGAGGTCCCACTATGAAGGGAATATGTCTGAGAGGCAATAATAAAGTGGTTATTATCTTATTCCATGTTTATGATAATAAAGTGGTTATTATCTTATTCCATGTCTATAATTGTATTAATTGGAAATGTTAATACATGTGTCTTTAATAAACAAAATACAAAGTTCCTAGTAATGCCTCTCATACAAACTAGCTCGTTGATTAACAAGATGATCAAGGTTTCCTGATCATGGACATTGGATGTTGTTAATAACGAGGTCACAACATTGGTGGAATAATGTGATGAACATTCATCCGAAGTATAGCATTACAATCAAAGTCATTATGTTTATATTGCTATAACATCATACGAAGTAATCTTAGTCCTTAGACCATGAGATCATGTTAATTGCTAACATCGGAAGAGTAACTTGATAACATCAAACATCACACCATAAAAGGGTGACTATAAAGGTGGGTTCAGATACTCCGAAGGTGTTATGTTGAGGCTCATGGATCAAGAGTGGGATTTGTCCATCCCGATGACGGATAGATATACTCTAGGCCCTCTCGGTGATATCATATTGAAATATCTTGCAAGCAAGTGATGTGATCACTAGAATGTTATATCACGGGAACAGGAAAAGAGTGCATGTCGGTAACGAGATCAAACTAGGTATTTGGATACTGATGATCGAATCTCGGACATGTAATATATCACGAGACAAAGGGATTTAGTTATGATGTTAAAGGTTCACACGATCACAAGAGTCATCGTTGAATATGTAGAGTCGATCTGGATCTCAGTCCTTCTTGATTATTGATCGGAGAGGGGTCTCGATCATGTATGCATTATTCTAGAACCATAGGGTGACACACTTAAGGGATACCGACACCATTTATGAGCAAGTATGTTTCAGATAAATATTAAGAAAGCACTGGAATCATTTCGATAGAAACCAGAATTGTTTCGGGTGAAATTGCAGAAACTGGTTTTGCATGTGATATTGAAATGTTGTAGGGGGTTTTATGTGAATGTTTGTTAATTAATGTAATTGAAAAAATTCTGAATAAAATAAATAAAATAGTTTTATTTAATGAGAGCTTGCATTAAATTTGGTGGAAATTTAATGCATGTGAGTGGAAGTGTGAGTGGAGGCATATTTATGTGAGTGGAGCATCCACCACATGAATGGTGGAAGAGGTGGGGGCACCACCATGGCTGCCATGCCATGGCCCTTGGTTTTCCCCCTCTTTCCTATAAAATTCCCCCTCTCCTCCTCACAACACACACCTCCTCGTGAAGGATCTCTCTCCCCCTCTAGTTATTCCCCATGGTCTCGGATTAGCGAGATACATGTTCCCGGTGGCTTTATCTGGAAAGGAGTTGCTGCTTCCTCTGCTTTGCTGGAGCGCGGGACGGAGGTTGTCGGGGTACTGGACGTGTGTGCGACCACGGATGCACCGCTGCTTTATGGTGCTAGACTTGCTGGAGTTGGATCTGATGGACGTGCTGGAGCCGGATCTGCTGGACTTCATCACGATCTTGAGATCGACAAGTGTACGACTACATCATCTACAAGTTCCAACTCGTTAACAAAGCTTTTTTGTCTTCGAGGGTAAGTTCTCTATGGATGTATATCCACCCGTTGCTTGTATCTAGTAAATAGATCTTGGCGTATAGTTCCCATCATAGGAAAATTTTGTTTTCTATGCTGCAAACCCAACAGTGGTATCAGAGCCTGATCTATGCGTAGGTGCTTTGCACGGGTAGTACATATATGTTTATATGTGGGCGGTGATGATCATGTTATTTCATCTTCTATGTATTTTGGATATTGGTGGCATAGTGGGATGAAGCGGCCCGGACCAACCTTACATGTCATCGCACATGAGACCGGTTCCACGACTCACATGCAACTAGTTTTGCGTAAGTGGCTCGCGGTTGTCTGTCTCTCCTACTATAGTCAATATCTGGTTTACAACGAGTTGCTAATAACTTGGTTATCCTCGTTGTGGTTCCATCTTCGTAGGTAAGACCGGTTCTATCTCCGAAAGCCCTAAGCCACGTAAAACTTGCAATGGATAAATTAGAGGCGTCTAGTTTAGATCGTTGCTAGGCTAGTGTCATGATATGGTAATATTGTAAGTAGATGTATGATAGGTACTCTTACAACACACCTAACATGTAAGTTCCATAGACCTTGGCCTTACACACAAAGGAATGATAGAGATCATACCATGATGCATATGATAGAGATCAAATGCATGGACCATATCATCCCACTTTACACATTAGATGTTTTCATATTATATTTCTAGTTTGGTTCTTTTAGTAGCATTGTAAGACGATCCCTCATTTAAATATCAAGGAAAAATGTGTTCTTCCTTAAGTATGCATCGTTCTATGGATCGTGTTTTGAGACATCACGTGATGACCGGGTGTACTTGACTCTATGCTTTCATACAACAGGTGTAAGACAGTTTTACATAGGCGAATACTAAGGTTCTTACTTGGCGAGCCTAGCATGTACAGACATGGCCTCGGAACACGGACCGAAAGGTTAAGCATGAGTCATATAGTGGATGTGATGCCGATATTGATGCTCGCCTTTGAAGCTACACTGACTCACGTGATGATCGGACTTGGTGTAGTGGATTTGGTTCATGTAATCACCAAAAAGGCACGAAGGATGTCGTTTTTGAGTGGGAGTTCATTTCTAATTTGGATTAGTCGAACTCAATTTGTCATAAACTAAACCGAAGTGAATTTGCATAATTTCTTGTAGTCATTCGCATCTATTCACTACCTTATGCTTAGTTTTAATTGAGATAATATAACTATAGAATTCTGGATATTTACTTTACGAACTGCTATCGTATTGTTTTGAATGTCAATTTAAATTATAAGTCCTATTGCAAACTTTCAGCAAACTATATTTACTCCATGAAGTTTAATAAGTAGTATTAAATCAAGAGTAAGAATTCCAATGTTAGTATCTAAAGTATCATGTTTGCCTCCATGATTATTGATATTCAAAAGTTGTTTTAATATCAAGATTATCTAGGAGCTGAAAATTGTTTCAGAAACCATCATGTGTGAAAGATATTGTGATATCTGAAACAATGTTTTTGGTTGCATTATGATAGAGTATAATTTACCAAAATACATGTTCTCATATTGTATGAGAATTTGTGAAGGATGGAGATGCTAGGCATCCGGATCTCCCAAAAAGGTTTTGGAAACTAACATTATACTCGCGATCCTTCCTTATAGGCTATAGTAGCTTGATCATGAAATTTGTCATGATAAGGATGAATAGAATATGTAAGTAAAATGTTTACTACTCTAATAGATTACTAAAGAATGGATTTTTTGAAAGAAAACCAAACATTTGATGATGGTGATCCACTTCATAGTGCAAGTCCAAAGGTATTAGTATTTGACTATATACACTTTGTACTATGTGTCATGTGAATGACACCACTATTGATGTTGATAGATTATTTTAAAATAAAAGGAATTGTTGAAAGAGAATCTATAAAATATTTGGTAGAAAATAAAAGGTTGGATATGTCCAACTTAGGTATATAGAAGATATACATGTTATGGCTGTATTCCTTGCTTGTTAAACAATGTGGTTCTGAAGTATTGGATACCGGTATTGGATACCGAATTGGTTGGTGTAAAGTTTCATACAGAACAACACAATTCATGAACTGCAACGGCCTAAGTAACTAGCAAGAGAATAAGTGATGATGTTCATCTAAAACAAATAAAGTGTTATTCTGTTTTCGTTGTCATCAAACCTAGCCTTCAAGATTTGTTTTAATAATTGTTATTTTGTTCCGGTATTACGAGCACAATGGTTGTTCAAAGAATTACCGTACTCCATAAAGGATGGATGAACTTTTACAAGTCTAGTTGGAGAAATCACATCCATAAACATTATTGCTAAAATGTCGTAAGACAAATGATTGGAAGATCACTTATGAAGTGACATCGCTGTTTGAATTATATTGGAAAGTAAACATGAAGAAACTCTATGTGGATGGATTTTTGGAGTCTTTTGATTTTGATCAATTGATGCTTGTGAAACTTTCCTCGAGATAATTGAAACTCCGTCCGTAGGCCAAAGAGGAACGGATGACTAACTTATTGGATATTATGCATGTTGATGTATATAGTACATTATGTGTAGCCATAAGCGATGGATCTTTTTGCTTCATATGCTTTCTCCAAAAACTTGAGTGAATATATCTATATATTTAATTAATAAGGAAGAAGTATGAAACATTTGAAAATTGTTCAATGACTTTCAAGATGAAGTGAAAAATCATTGTAACAATAAAATAAAAGAGTTTATGATTTGATCATAAATGAAGATATTTGAGTTACAGGTTTAGCAAAACACCTAAGATTTCAGGAATTGTTCCATGAATTTGCATTTCCCAATAAACCACAGGAGTATGGTATGTTTGAGAGATCAAATTAGACCTTGTTTGACATGGTAAGATCAAAGGTGTCATTTATATAATTGCCATTATGTTTTAAGGATTAAAGCTTTAGATATTACCGCTTTTACACTGAAAAGAGTACCATCGTGATCTGTTGAAATGACACCATATGAGTTATTGTTTTGGGATAAAACCTGAATTGTCTTTTCTTAAATTTTGGTATGCTATGCATAAGTAAAATATTTACAACCAAAGTCGGATATGCACGTCTTTGTAGGTTATCCCAAAGAATTTGTTGGGAATTCCTCCATAACACCGAGGACAAAAGAGTTTGTCGCTTGGAACATCAAGTTTGTTGAGAAGGAATTTTTCGTGAAAAGTTAAGTGGGAGTACAATAGAACTTTGATAAGGTTGTTGAACCTTAGCTATATGTGCTAAGTAGCGCAGTGCTGGAAAGTGTCCCGGTGGCGGCCACAATGCGCATGGCTCCCGTGATTACAAAGGGTGTGATCTTGGAGATTAGAGTTCTTATTGAACCATGTGGTTCGGTAAGAATCAAATATTAAGATTTAAAACAGAAGTCGTTATTGTTTTGACAATGATGAACCGACTGCATGCAAAGAGGCGATGATGGGCCCTGACTCCATAAAATGACTAGAAGTTATAGAATCCGTGATAGTATCCATACACGAAAAATTATGTTTCTGAACTTGGAAGACCCTCTGGAAAGGCGTGAAGCCTATCGGTCGTGTTTGGATCTATAAAGAAATAGACATGGATGTTTAACATCTATGAAATAATCGACATGTCGGAAAGAAGTTTACGGCAATGTTCAAGGAGTTGACTATGACAAGATTTGATCTTTCATAGCGATATTTAGTATTAACGGATTAATGTAGCAACCACTACATATAATTTGGTATATGTTAGTTGAATAAACAAAACAAGGTTCTTCTAATAGAATGGTTACCTAGGACGTGTACATGACACGGTCCGAAGGGTTTTGTTAATTCAAAGGGTGCTAAAAAGGGAATGCAAACTTTAATAGTTGAAGTGTGCATAGCGGAGTTGGAATCTTCACCATGATGAAAATGTTAAAGGAGTTTAAATTCATCAGAGATGATGAAGATGCTTGCATTTTCAAGAAATTAAGTGGGAGCGCTGAGACATATTTCTAATACATTATGTAGAGGACATGGTGTTGATTGGAAATGATGTATCTTGTATTGACACAAGTTAAGAATTTCATTAAAATAGGATTTTGATGAAAGACTTGGGCAAAACCGGAATATTTGGCATCAATGTCTATATGGATAGATTAAGGCGCTAATATGGTTATGCCAGACATACATATATGAGATATTGAAAGGGTTCAATATGGAAACAACAAGAAAGGTTCTTTCTGCATGGAAAGGATTGTATCAAGATTCAAGTGTTTCAACACTTGGTGAGTAAAATCACATGAAGATTTTGATCGATTATACCGTGATATGTATACATCCAGATATGTCCTATGCTCTAAATGTCATGAGCACATACCAGAATGATTCACAAGATGATCATTGGACGATAGTAAAGATATTCTTATGAGCTTTGGAAGAACTAAGAATATATCATGTATAAGTGACAAATAGTTAAAGGTAGTTCATTGTAAAGTGTTACATTGATACTAGTTTTGTCACAAGATACAAATTACATTTATCTCAATTTATACTATGGGTGGCACAATGTAATGAAATGGATGTTCCATGATGGATTTGGATGAGTTCCATAGTTGAGACATTGTAACGGATACTACAACAAAAGGCTAAGTATATGACTGCTATAGTAGCAGCAAAGGAGGGCATTTGTGTTAAGTAGTTTGTTATCAAACTAGGTGTGGTTCAAAGTGGGTTAACACTATGAAGATACATTGTATGACAATAATATCAACATATTTTAACCCGAACGAACTAAAGGTCTCACCAAAGGACCAAATGTATACAATGCCATCTCATTTGAGAATGAGTGATACGTAGAGACGCAAAGACATGCAAATACAGATGGACCTGAATCTGTCAGATCCGAAGATTATGTTAACCACTAGCAATCGTATATATGCAACACCAGAAAGCCATAGGTGTTCAATACGCAAAGTTTTTCAAACTAGATTATTGACTCTAGTGCAAGTGGGAGACTGAAGGGAATATGCTCTAGAGGCAATAATAAAGTGGTTATTATCTTATTCCATGTTTATGATAAATGTTTATTTTGCATGCTATAATTGTATTAATTGGAAATGTTAATACATGTGTCTTTAATAAACAAAATACAAAGTTCCTAGTAATGCCTCTCATACAAACTAGCTCGTTGATTAACAAGATGATCAAGGTTTCCTGATCATGGACATTGGATGTTGTTAATAACGAGGTCACAACATTGGTGGAATGATGTGATGAACATTCATCCGAAGTATAGCATTACGATCAAAGTCATTATGTTTATATTGCTATAACATCATACGAAGTAATCTTAGTCCTTAGACCATGAGATCATGTTAATTGCTAACATCGGAAGAGTAACTTGATAACATGAAACATCACACCGTAAAAGGGTGACTATAAAGGTGGGTTCAGATACTCCGAAGGTGTTATGTTGAGGCTCATGGATCAAGAGTGGGATTTGTCCATCCCGATGACGGATAGATATACTCTGGGCCCTCTCGGTGATATCACATTGAAATAGCTTGCAAGCAAGTGATGTGATCACTAGAATGTTATATCACGGGAACAAGAAAAGAGTGCATGTCGGTAACGAGATCAAACTAGGTATTTGGATGCCGATGATCGAATCTCGGACATGTAATATATCATGAGACAAAGGGATTTAGTTATGACATTAAAGGTTCACACGATAAAAAGAGTCATCATTGAATATGTGGGAGTCAGTACGGATCTCCAGGTCCCGCTGCTGATTATTGATCGGAGAGGGGTCTCTATCATGTATGCATTATTCGCGAACCGTAGGGTGACACACTTAAGGGATACCGACACCATTTAGGAGCAAGTATGTTTCATATAAAGATTAAGAAAGCGCTGGAATCATTTCGATAGAAACCGGAATTATTTCGGGTGAAATTGCAGAAACTGGTTTTGCATGTGATATTGAAATGTTGCAGGGGGTTTTATGTGAATGTTTGTTAATTAATGTAATTGACAAAATTCTGAATAAAATAAATAAAATAGTTTTATTTAATGAGAGCTTGCATTAAATTTGGTGGAAATTTAATGCATGTGAGTGGAAGTGTGAGTGGAGGCATATTTATGTGAGTGGAGCATCCACCACATGAATGATGGAAGAGGTGGGGGCACCACCATGTCTTCCATGCCATGGCCCTTGGTTGCCCCCTCTTCCCTATAAAAGGCCCCCCTCTCCTCCTTACAATACACACCTCCTCGTGAAGGATCTCTCCCCCCTCTAGTTATTCCCCATGGTCTCGGATTAGCGAGATACGTATTCCCGGTGGCTTTATCTGGAAAGGAGTTGCTGCTTCCGCTGCTTTGCTGGAGCAAGGGATGGAGTTTGTCGGGGTACCGAACGTGTGTGCGATCACGGATGCACCACTGCTTTGCGGTGCTGGACTTGCTGGAGCTGGATCTGATGGACGTGCTGGAGCCGGACCTGCTGGACTTCATCAGGATCTTGAGATCGGCAAGTGTACGACTACATCATCCATGAGTTCCAACTTGTTAACAAAGCTTTATTGTCTTCGAGGGTAAGTTCTCTATGGATGTATATCCACAGGTTGCTTGTATCTAGTAGATAGATCTTGGCGTATAGTTCCCATCGTAGGAAATTTTTTGTTTTCTATGCTGCGAACCCAACACACTATTCAGTGGATAACAGTCTATTTTTCTTTTTAGCATGGTTGGGTGGACCCACTTCAGTTCTAAATGCTGGACCCAAAGTATTTTTCATAGCTACTTCTAGACACTGCACACGCCCTTACTATACTAATTTACTAGACTCGTGCCTAAGAAAATTGTAGGTTGCTTTGAAAGTTTTTCGAAAAAGCTTTTGGAGGTACCCATCGAGGGGTCAATTAATATATCACAAAACACCAAGAGTTTTGACAATAGGTTTAACGTCTTGCTAAGATAGATTTTGCATCTTGACAATTTAACGAAATTAGGTCAAACTTCTTGCGCGATATAGATTGCTCTTGAATTAAATGTCTTTTCAGAGGTCTATAGGTGCATCTTGTTGTAGTAAACAGTTCCATCACTATGAGTTTCCTACTATCTTAGGAAAAAACATTCTCAATTTTCCGAGTGTGATGACGAGATTGTTCTTTCCCGTAAAGCAATTCTGAAGAATATGGATCTGAATGACACACGAGGCAAGTTTTCAGACATATATTGTGGACCAACATGTTGTACTTACAACTTCCCATGTTTTATGAGTTCTCAAACTTCCTAGCTAACTTCACCCACTTGATTGATTTTATGCCGATTTATCGAAGTTATTAGGTACAAATTGAATTGCAACAAGTAAATTGAAGGTTTCTTTGAAAGTTTGACGAAAGATCTCTCTTGGAGGTACCCATATCTATCGGGGGGAGGGGTCAATTAATATATGGGAAACCACCAAGAGTTTTGATGATATATAGGTACGGTTCAACTTCTTGCTAAGATTTTGCATCAATTTAATGAAATTAAGTTAGACTTGAGCTACGAGTAAGCATGATAGACCGCTCTTGAATTAAATGTCTTTTAAGAGGTAGATGGGTGCATCTTCTTGTAGTAAACAATGTCGTCGGTGTGAGTTTCC
The DNA here is from genome assembly GCA_023614405.1 of Avena insularis. Classification (NCBI taxonomy): domain Eukaryota; kingdom Viridiplantae; phylum Streptophyta; class Magnoliopsida; order Poales; family Poaceae; genus Avena; species Avena insularis. The sequence continues at coordinate 70,123,508 of CM042692.1, read as the reverse complement.
AGCTACCAGGAAAGGACATTCTCAATTTTCCGAGTCATGTCATGATCATTCTCTCCTGTAAAGGAAGTTCGAAGAATATTGATCTAAATAAATGCCACGAGCCAAAGTTTTCACATGCACACACACACACACACACACGCACACACACACAGGCACATGCCACACTCGTATATACTATATGAAATGTGATTTCACAAACATTAAGTTGTTATTAAACAATAGTCTTGTTAGAGAAAAAGGCATACATTAAGTATATTAATAATAACTATCTAGAACATGGTGGAGTTTGCTCTAGATACTGTTCAACAAAAATCCAACTACTCTGAACCATTGGATCTAACAGCCCAACAGCCACGATTGGTACTATGGATCCAATTCAAAACTGCCTACCTAACTTCACCCACTTGAATGACTTTATGTCGATTTATCAAAAATAGGTCAGATTTGAACTTGTATAAGTAAATTTTAGGTTACTATGAAAGTTCTACGAAAAAGCTTTTGGAGGTACCCATCGAGGGTCACAATTAATATATGAGAAACCATCCAACGGGAGTTTTGATGACAAGTTGGATCAAGACTCACAAATCCAAACAGTTTTGCTAACTGTTGGATGTTCTTTTCCGTTCCTAGCATCTAAAAAGATTCTACTAATAGTCTTGATGACAACAATGAATGCTAGTATGCGCAAACCTCAAAACACACACTTCATTGCATAGTTTTAGGGTCCTTGTGCTAGTATGCAGTTTTCATTTTTTATGAGGTCCTTGATATGTAAATTGTACTTCCACCGACCGTGTTCACTCTCAAGCACATCGCACCTACTAGACCAACCATTAGATCGGCCATTCCTAGTACTTCTTATTATCTTATTTTTATCTTGGCCTATCTCTTACAATAACGTACCATACCACGCACTACATATAGTGTACGGATTAACTTTGAACATTGACTGTTGGATCAAGACTGGCAAATCCAAACATTGCTAACCATTGGATCTTCTTTTCCATTCTTAGCATCTAGAAATATTCTACTAATAGTCTTTAGCACGATGACCGCTAGTATACATAAACCTCTAGCTCAAAACACACACTTCATTGCTCAGTTTCAGGGTCGTCCTTGTGCTAAATGCATGGACTTGGATGCAATTTTCATTTTTTAATGAGGTCCTTGATGTAAATTGTAATTCTACCCACCGTGTTAACTCTCAAAGCACCTCGCTTCCTACGAGACCTACCATTAGATCGACCATTCGTAGTACTTCTTATCTTACCTTTATCTTTGTATCTTATCTCTTACAATACCATGCATACCACCACTACATAGTGTAGGGATTAACTTATTTGAACATTGACCGTTGGATCAACACTGGCAAATCCAAACATTGCTAACCATTGGATCTTCTTTTCCATTCTTAGCATCTAGAAAGATTCTACTGATAGTCTTTAGCACGATGAACACTAGTATGCACAAACCTCAAAACACATAGTACTTCATTACTCGGTTTAAGGGTCCTTGTGCTAAATGCATGGACTTGTTGGATGCAATTTTCATTTTTTGTGAGGTCCTTAATGTAACTTGTACTTCCACCGACCGTGTTAACTCTCAAGCACCTCGCTCTTATGAGACCTACCATTAGATCGGCCATTCGTAGTACTTCTATCTTATCTTTATCTTGTCTCTTATTTCTTACAATATATACCATACCACTACATATAGTGTAGAGATTAACTTTGAACATTAACAGTTGGATCAAGACTGGCAAATCCAAACATTGCTAACCATTGGATCTTCTTTTCCATTCTAGAATCTAGGTCTGTACTCCCTCGCTCCGTCCTAAAATATAAGGCGCCTAAGGATTAGTCAAAAGTCAAACCTTACTAACTTTGACCAAATATTTTAAAAAAAATCTAAATCTACAATATTGAATGGACATATTAAGAAAATATACTTTATGGAGAATCTATTGATATTAATTTAGTATTCTAAATTTTTATATTTTTGTGTATAATCATGGTCAAACTTAAACAATGTTGACTTTTGACTAATCCTTAGACGCCTTATATTTTGGCGGAGGGAGTACTATTCAACACAAATCGAGTTGCTCTGAACCATTAGATCTAACAGCCCAACGGTCATGATTAGTGCTATGGATCCAATTCAAAACTACTCCACTATAGTAGTATATAAGTAGAGAGAATACAGTCTACTGTGCTATGAAATTTTGGGGGTGGTGACATGATGGTTGTAGAACATGCATGGTGAAGTTTGCTATAGGTACTATTCAACACGAATCCAGCTTCTCTTAACCATTGGATCCAACAGCCCAATGGTCAGGATTGGTGCTATGGATCCAATTCAAAACTATTCCACTATAGTTAGGGGTGGACACAAAGCTCAAGACTCGAAACTTGGCTTGGGCTCGACAAGGCTTGGTTCTGGCTCAGCTTGGCTCGAAGGTTGGACAAGCCAAGCCTAAACCTTACTACTGAGGCTCGAGGCTCGACAAGCCAGCTCGGTGAAGCTCGCAAGCCGGCTCAAAGGCTCGATGCAAATCTAACAATTCAAACTAATCAACAACTAAGCATACATAGGTTCATAACATACTCAAACAAGTCTCACAAAGTATTAATAACCATAATGGCATACATCAGAAGTTCATCTCCTCATCGCCGATTTCAAAGGGGATGGGATTGGATTCATCATTGGTTCCTTGTTGCTCGTCACTTCGTTAACTGCCACGACAAACCTGAGATTTTGGAATGTTGCTAACTAATGCCATATTTCCATGTCTGATCCAACTACAATGTCAAAATCAGATACTCCATCCCTCCGACATGAGTGACTTGCATTTTTCTAAATTCGGATAAATTTATACACTAAAATATGCCTATATACATGCGTCATGTGGACAAATCTAAGTCATGTTTTTTCGAACGGAGGGAGTACATAGAACATTTTTTACAAGTCAGAGAAAATGATGCTACTGACATTTCTTTCTTGCTTAGGGGAATCACGGTTCATGTCATTTAGCACAATGTTAAACCTGCACCTTCCTTACCTATGGTAGAATTCTTTCAATCAAAGTGTCAAGCGCTCTGGTTCTCAAACTTTGGTACTCACTGCATCCTTTCCTCTACCTTTGGGCAAAATACAGATGTCATGTGGACATTGAAATGCAATACTGTAAATGGCTGTTGTGAACCTGAAGTTGAGCGACAGCTGAACACTGCACATGTACACTGCTATTAATTCGTTAGACCAAGGAAAAAACAGTGACGTGGACTGCCGTTGTAGCTAATTGTGGCCGCGGTCATGGCCGTCGCCAGCACGGACCATGGCATCATCAACGGGAGGAGGCTGAACATCAGGAACGCCACCTACACCGACTGCTGCGGGTTGTCGACCTCTGCAACTTCTCTAGCCACGCGCAGCGCTGCCTCGCCGGCCACGCGCAGAGCTCCCTCGCCGGCCACAGTCGCACCTACCTGGACAAATACAAGGTCTGGATGCACCTTGGATACTCCTTAGAAGAAGCAGGGGAGCTCTCGGACAGAGGGCCGGCAGGCGGCGGCCGCCGCTAACCCTAGAGAACGGCGCCACGCGCGTCCGCGGGGAAAATAAATCCAGGACACGCAGTGGGTATGGAAGGGATCTATGGAGGAGGAGGACGAGATGGGTGGTCGGCGGTGGCAAACGGTGCTGCTGGTGACAGCAGGCGTCGGTGGCGGCGCCGGTACTAGCTGGGAAGTCATAGAGGAATGAGCAGGACATGGGGAATTGCGGAGACGCGGGGCGCTAACTCATCTCAGCTGCTGGGCTCGACGAGCCGACAAGCCGAGCTTCGAACCCGACCGAGCGAGCCACTAGCCCGAATTCTGGAAGGTTTGGAGCACCAAGCCGAGCCTGGCGTGGCTCGATTTTTCTCAAGCTTCTCCGAGCCGAGCCACAAGCCGGCTCGGCTCGGCTCGATTCCACCCCTAACTATAGTGTATAGTATAGATGTTGATCAAATTTATATTTTTTTGTGCTTTACCAATTATAATTTTATATAGTGATGATATGTCATACGATTTACTATCTGAGCCTTATTAAGATGTGCTTTTTTACACAATGTGGGAGTAGTATATTTCTTTGTTTAGGCATATGGTCACCTCTGTCCATGCGTTGTACATGCTGAGAGAATAAAACGTTGGCAGGGGAAGAGGGAAGCAACAAAGAGAAGTTGAAGGCGGTTCCATATCAGAGCAAAGCTATGATGGGTTTCTGACACGAGGTACTCCTGCGGCCTTACAGTGTACACTCTACTAGTAGTAAATTTCAGGACCTATGCAAAACAAATCGTGTGTTTTCTCTCTCCTTCCCCATGTTCGATCTCTCCTCCCCTTTCCCCTCGTGCACCGGTCCGACTGATCTCTCTCCCCTCGTACACAGCGTGGAGCTGCACACGTGTGCCTTCGTACGGCGGCTCTGTGTCTCTGGCCTGTTCGGCAGCCACGCGTTGGTGTGGAGTAGGGACAAGGAGGAGTACATAGGAAGGAAACCACTTTGGTCCTTGGTGGCACAAAAATTCAAACTTTTCCGGTTCTCAAAATTTTTACTTGCTTCCCAAACATCGGGAGGGAAGTTTATCCAAAATATCGGCCAAACATCGGGAGGAAAAGCAATTTTGAACCAGTTTTGAACATTGACCGTTGGATCAATACTGGCAAATCCAAAATTTAACATTGACCGTTGGATCAAGACTGGCAAATCCAAACTTTGCTAAACGTTGGATCTTCTTTTCCATTATTAGCATCTAGAAAGATTCTATTGATAGTCTTTAGCACAATGGACGCTAGTATGCGCATACCTCAAAACACACACTTCATTGCTCAGTTCCAGGGTCCTTGTGCTAAATGTATGCATGGACTTGGATACAATTTTCATTTTTATGAGGTCCTTGATGTAACTTGTACTTCCACTGACCGTCGTAACTCTCAAGAACCTCGCTCCTACGATACCAACCATTAGATCGGCCATCCGCGGTACTTCTTATCTTATCTTTATCTTGTCTTATCTCTTACAATACCATACCACCATTGTATAGTGTACGAATTAACTTCGAACATTGACCGTTGGATCAAGACTGCCAAATCCAAATATTGCTAACTGTTAGATCTTCTATTTTTCCTTAGCATCGAGAAATATTCTATTGATAGTCTTTAGCACGATGAACGCTAGTATGCGCAAACCACAAAACACACACACTTCATTATTCAGTTTTAGGGTCATTGTGTTAAATGGATGGACTTGGATGCAATTTTCATTTCTTTATGAGGTCCCTGATGTAAGTTGTACTTCAATCGATCGTGTTAACTCTCAAGCACCTCTCTCCTACGATACCTACCTTAGTTAAAAGAAAATGCAACCACCCCAATTATCACACAAACTGGACCAACGGTTTCTTATATGTAATGCCCAAGTTTTTAGTACTAGGATTTTTCAAGCTTCGTCCTAGAAAACTTTGCACACTTCAGTGACTTCTTGTCAATTTAATGAAATTAGATCAAACTTGAGCTACAAGTAAGCTCGATAGATTGCTCTTAAATTAAATGTATTTTCATAGGTAGATGGGTGCATCTTATTCTAGTAAACAATATCGTCGGTGTGAGTTTCTAACTATGAGGAAAGAACATCCTTAGTTTTCCGAGTGATGGCGAGATGGTTCTTTTATGTAAAGAAAGTCTGAAGAATATAGATCTCATTGCCATAAGCCAAGCTTTTAGACATATTAAGTGGACCAACATGTTTTACTTACGATTCCCATGTTTTATGAGTTTTCAAACTCCCTATGTAGCTAATTAACTTTGCCCCACTTGAATGACTTCATGCCTATATTTATAGAAATTTGGTCAAACTTGAACTACAACAACTAAATTATTGTAGGTTGCTTCCAAAGAATTACAAAAAACTTATGGAGGTGTACCCATTGTGGGCTCAGTTAATATATGAGAAAACAACCGAGAGTTTTGACAATAGGTTTTTAACTCCTTTCTAATTAAGATTTTGCATCTTGACAATTTAACGAAAAATTAGCTCAAACTTGAGCTACAAGTAAGCATGATAGATTTTCCTTTAATTAAATGTCTCTTTAGAGGTAGATGGATGCATCTTCTTGTAGTAATCAGTACCGCTGGTGTGAGTTTCCAACTATCAGGAAAGAACATTCTCAATTTTCCGAGTGATGATGAGATTATTGTTCGTTTTCGTAAACAAAGTCCGAAGGATATGGACCTGAATGCCACAAGCTAAGCTTTCAAACATATATATTGGACCCTCATGTTGTACTTATGATTCCCGTATTTTATGAGTTTTCAAACTTATTCTATAGCTAACTTTCCCACTTGAAATTGATTTTATGTTGATTTATTGAAATTAGTTGAATTTTGAACTACAAGTAAATTGTAGGTTGCATTGAAAGATTTATGTTTTTTGGAGGTAACCATTGGGGGCTAATTTAATATATCACAAACCACCACCGATAGTTTTTACACCAAGTTCAACTTCTTGCTAAGATTTTGCATCTTGACAATTTAACAAAATTATATCAAACTTGAGCTACAAGTAAATGCGATAGATTGCTCTTGAGTTAGTTGTATTTTCGGAGATAGACGGGTGCATATTCTTGTAGTAAACAATGTCGTCGATGTGAGTTTCCAAATATCAGGAAATATCATTCTTAATTTTCCGAGTGACGACGAGATTGTTCCTTTCTGTAAAGACAGTCTGAAGAGTATGGATCTGAATGCCACAAGCCATGTTTTTAGACATCTTATCTTACCACTATATAGTGTACGAATAACTTTGAATATTGATCGTTGGATCGAGACTCGCGAATCCAAACATTTCCAGCCATTGGATCTTCTTTTCCATTCTAGCATCTAGAAGATTCTATTGATAGTCTTGAACACAATGAATGCACTATGCATAAACCTCTCAAAACACACGTGTCCATCATACTAGAATCTTCTCCCTCGTTTCTCTAGACCATGTTACCAAAATTTCAAGTGTTAGGTAGCTAATAACCTTTGACTTCTAGACAAAATGATACAAAGTAGAAGAACCAAATATACACCCATACTTTATAGATGTTGATCAAATTTATATTTTTCCACTTTACCTATTATAATTTTATATAGTGATGATATGCCAGGCGTTTATTATCTAAGCCACATGTGCAGAGCACATGCAACTAACTAGGATCTTATCTTATTGTAACATCCCAAAACTTTAATCCAAGCTTATCAAGATGCAAATCATCAAAATTAGGGTTAACAAAAACTTTCCCAAATTAAAAATGAAAGCATTCATGTGTATGAGCATTTAAAATAGGAATTGATTTGAATTGCCATGGTTCTGTGATTCTTTGCTTGTAAAATGTTTCTTAGGTGAAATAAACATCATCTACATCATTCCCAAACTTTTCCCAAAGAAGAACAACTCAAAATAAATAATTAAAGTGAATGGTCATTTTGGCCAAATTAAGTATCATGCCTACTTTGGCTATTCCTAGTACTCAAAACTTAACAGAAACATGTGTGGATCTTTACACCCCTTGATAGTACACATAATGAGGTACCAAGGACCACTTTGTGATCTGCAAAAATCTTTCAAATGCTAATTTTAAATGATATATAGTTTAAAATTGAATATAATTCATATGGGAAGATCCCACTATTTCAAAAACCACTCCAACAAGCTCAATTTTTAAAACCCAAGCAACCACAGAGTCTCAAGCTTATTCCTAGCAAACCCACCAAAAATCTTTTCAAAATTCAAAAGTTTATTTCATGCGGCCATTTTATCAAACACTTGGCAGGCATGAATTACACCCTAATCCTAGCTCACTGTTTTGAACAGAGTTTTGCCCTCAAATGATCTTCATTTAATCCCTTTGTCCCCCCAGGGTCTAACCATGCCATTATCACCCATCCCCTAACCCCTACTGGCAAGGCCATGCCATGCCGAGCCACCCCTCGCCAGCCGACCATGCACTCGCCCCAGCAGACCATTTCCCTCTCTCTCGCCATGTCTAGGAGGTAGCTAGGACCTCACCGCCACCCTCTGTCTCCTGCCCGAGCCAAGCGCAGCAGTGGACCACCGAGGAGAGCATGCGCCCAGTGCCACCGAGCCATGCCGAGCACGCGCTAGAGCGCCGCACCCGGCACGCGTGCACAAGCCGCCGCTCGACCGCAGCCCACGCCCACCGCTCCGCCACGACCTAGGGAACACGACGGACACGCCCGTTCGCCGCCTATCGCACCACAGCCACCGCTCGCCGTGGACATTGCCGCTTCTGCCGCTCAGAGCGCCAGCTCGCCTCGACCACATACCACCGCCCCTATGCCCGCATTGAGTTCCTAGAGCACCACCATGAGACCGCCTGTCGATCGCCACCCTCAGCCATGCCTCTAGCCGGCCGTAGCCATGTCGCCATCCCGCTTTGCCCATCACTTCGGTCTCACCGTCCTATAAAAGGAGGGCACCCCCAGCCATTTGAAGCACACCACTCTACTCCCCTCAACTCACTGACCGTTCCCCACCTCTAGCTGGAGCAGCGCGAGCACTTGCTCGCCGAAATTTGGCCGGAGTAGCCCGCAGCAGAGGAGGAAGGGGTGCTGCTGATTGCGACCACCCCCGGAGCTGCCTCGACCGTCCCTGAGCTCGCCGTCGACCACCAGTTCGTTTGCCCGCCTCGCCGACCTTGCTGGAGCCCTGGTACGCCCCCTATGCACCCCCACCGAGCCGCTAGGGTTCGAGCTCGCTGGCGCCAGGTCCGTCGTCGATGACGAGCCACAACCGTTGATCCTCAATCTAATCTAACGGCCCACATCGCCTGTCGCTTAGCTGCGTTATGAGCCTGACGGTGGACCCCCCTGGATTGAGCCCAGCATGGAGTGACACTAGGCCGGCCCGTTAGAGTTTCCCGCGCGACCCAGTTAGTTTGAATTAGGATTTTTCTTTTTAGTTTAAACTTAGTTTTGTCTCTGAGTTTGAAAATCAATTCAGAGAGTTTGACAAATTCAAATTGCATGAAACCAATTTTGCCTGAAAGGTATTGAAATGATCTATCCAAGCCCATTGGATTTAATTCAATTAGAGTTATAGATCTCTCCTAGTAAAAATAATAAAACAAAAGCATTTGCAGCTTGCAACATTTTTATAAAATCAACCAAGATAGGTTTTGAGTTGATTCCAACTCTCAAAAATCACATTTCATCATATCTATCTAAATATGTAATAATATTAGGGTTTACATACAGTGACTTTGGACTAGTACCAAAATAATGCTATATAGGCATTTCTAGTCACTTTAAATCATTAAATATTGAACTTAAACCAAAGTAATTATGATCCAACCTTTAAATCTCATTCCCACATGTTAGAATATGTGATGATGACATGTGTCCACATGATCCCATATTTTAAGTGGTGAATATTAAATCTTAGTTAATTTTTCAATGAGTAGAAATTACTTTTCTAAAATAAAAAGGAAGAAACTAGTGAATTAAACTTGTGATGCTTGTGATGATAGTAGATCATCAAATGTGTGTCTTAGAATGCTAATTAGATTAGTTGAGTATAGTTTGGTGATTGTGTACTCTGTATGTATTTATAGAAGATAGTATCGACCAAGCTTACGAGGAGGAGGAGTGCTACCAAGAAGAAGAAGAAAACTTCAACCACTGCACCAACCAAGGAAAGCTAGCCCTATCCAAGTTAACCCTTGCAAGTTGTACTTGCAAGCCACCATTAACAGTGCAAGCTATTATAGCAAACTAGAATTCAGTTAGTTAACTTGACCCAAGATGCTATAGGCATGCTTGAGTCATATCACTTTGACTATTAGTTACCCCAAGTCTTATTTACAAGCTTTAATTCCTTTAGTTTACACAAAGTCCCTCACTTGTTTTGAAGGTAACATAAAACGTATAAAACTTGACCTATTTAGCTAAGCTTTAGATGTCATTCTATGGCATGAGATTGAACCCATCATCTTTCCACCTTAGTGAACACTCTTAACTTAGTAGTTTAGAGTAGATAAAAACTTGAGTCACTTTAGATGGGAACACTTGGTGAAAATGAATTATGAAAACCTTGGAATGATGAGTCATTCTATTGAGATGTTTTGACATGTGTTGAGAAACACAAATGGTTTATGATGATGAAAATGTTGAGGCATGAGACTTACCCCTTTTATAAAACTGATGGTTGGATTCGGATGCGATACCATTCCAAATTTACCATACAACCACACTACCTGAATTGGGTAAGGCTTAGCTGGAAATTTATATGCATTAGTATTAGTTCCCTCGTGGGAGAGGTTTGAGCTGAGGCTACCTCTCATGATGTCCACCTATGCAGTGCCCAAGATGACTGATGGTCATGGTTGGGAGGCCATGCTCATAGGAGAGGTGCTTATACTAGGGTGTGTAAAGGAAAGGTTATGTTTGATTATCTGCATAATAAGTAGGATGATTCAGGGTTATCCCTGACAGATGTATCGAATCTTGTGCTGAAAGTGTACCACCTCTGCAGAGTGTCAAACTATTTGAATAGCCGCGTCCGCGGTTAAGGACAGTTGGAATGACCATACTGTTTGGTTGTCAGATGTTTTCCAAATAACTTGAAGTGAATGATGAATCTTGACTTGACCATAATAGGGTTGTGTTTATGATACTAGATTCCCAACTTAAGTGATTCTAGAACTTTATTTTATCTTTCTTTGCTTCAGAACTTGGCTTAGGTTTCAAACTTAACCTTATAGTTAAACATAGAGTTTAGCACTTGACTTAGAACTATATTACTTGTTAGTGGTAGTTTGGCAGTACTTAAAGAGTACTCATGGCTTTTGTCCCTGGCTATTCTCGTGGCCAGACTATGAAGGAGACTATCAAGATGATGGCCAACAGGACGGCTATGATAACTAGGACTATCTGCCTTCGTCAGCATTGCATGTGCGCTTGAAGATGGACCCCACCGCTACGCTTATCTTTTGTTTCCGCTGCTTGTTGTATTCAGACTGAATCATGAGATCCTTATTTGTGTAAGACCTTATGTATGGTTTCTAACGGATGATGTACTATGACATCCAATCCGTTATGTCTCGCAAAAATGGTAATCCTGGGATTGCGAGGTATGGCATAACGGGCATCTGGGATTAAAAATCCGGGTGTTGACAAGTTGGTATCAGAGCCATCCTGACCATAGGAGACCCTAGTTAGAATGGACATCCAAACAAAAACTTATTTTCAAAACCAAAATGAGTATTTATGAAAAACTATCTCCTCTCTTATCCTTGGGAATTCTTTCTTTCTCAAAAATTCATATTCCTCAAAATTCTTACATTACTACTTAAAATTTGACACACTTGATCACTTCACTAATTTCCTCATCCTTAATTCTTGTAGATGGAGACTCAGTTCAGCATGTTTTACCAGTTGGGAAACGGAGGTCAGCTGATCTTCGAGAGGGATCTGGATTCACTGTTAGAATTCTTGGGACGCCCACATCTGGAGTTTCTTGGAGCTCAACTTCCAGGACCCCCAGGAGGAGACCTACAGTGGCTAGTCACCGCAGATCTTAGAGGAAGCATCGAAGCGCCAACTTCTGGGAGAATTCAGTTCTCCGTGAGAGAGAACAACTGGCTAGATGGATTAGCCAGGGCAATGCATGAAGCTCTCGCACGTCTATGTGCCCTCAGCGTCAACAAGATCCAAGGAACCCGTTTTGCCCACTATGCAAGACGTGACTTCATGGGAATGCCGATGGAGATGCCAAGTCACCCACAGTTGAGGCGTCAAGTGGAGAATATTGACTTCTTGCTGCATGACAGACAGCAGGAACTGGACAATGCCAGAGAGTTATCCAACCAGAACCGTGCCATTGCCGACCAGAAGGCCCAGACTTTCGTACTTCTCGTCCAGGACCGCCAGTCTATTTGCCGTCAACGTGCAAAGAAGGATCGCACCATCGCCCGTCTTCGCAAGAAGGTGGACGACCTCGAGAAGACCGTCAAGGAGCAGGAAGCTCAGCTTGCCGCCAAGGAAGAAGAAGATGAGGGTGAAGACATCCAGGGAGACATGGATTCTTACCTTAGCAATGATGATGACTTTCTGGAGGAGGATGTTGTGGACTTCTACACTGACGATGAGGACTCCGACTTCATCGATGATGAGTAGATGCACCAGAGCACTGTCGTAGCACGAGATTTATCGGTCCCACTGTATCGTAGCTTGCAGAATGGTTCTTCAAACCATCTGTTTTCCTTTGTTTGTTGTGGTGTGTGTTGTATCGTGTGTTTGTCTGCATGAATGAAATGGAGTTAGTTCAAAAACCTGAGTCTAACTCAAAGTTTTAGCTTTGGAAAAACCAAAACCATGAACCTTAGAATTTCCCTCTTACCCTTATATCTATCTCAATCTTCAGATGACTCGTGGAAACCAAGGAGGGAGCAGCTCGTCGCAGGACCCGATGCTGCAGATCTTGCAGAATCTCATCGCCGACCGTGAAGCAAGCAGGGCAGAAAGCCAAGCCAACTTAGCAACACTACAGCAGATCGCCCAAATGGCTCTCAACAACCAAGGGCATGGAAATCAGGATCACCATGGATCCAAACTCAAAAAATTTCAGAATACTAATCCCCCAATCTTCAACCAATCTGAAAACCCATTAGATGCTGACGACTGGTTACAGACCATGGAAAACAATCTCGAAGTTGCAGGAGTTGATGAAAATGAGAAAGTTCTCTTCGCCACCCACTATCTGGCGGGAGATGCAAGAGCTTGGTGGAATAGCATCCGCAATATGAACCATGGTCAAGTGATGACATGGGAAGCATTCAAAGTCAAGTTCAGCCGCACCCACGTGCCGCAAGGTCTCGTCAATAGGATGAGAGATGAATTCCACGAATTGAAGCAAGGAAGTATGACTGCGGTAGAATACCGTGACAGATTCCTGTCACTTGCCAGATATGCTCCTGATGAAATCAACACGGAGGCCAAGAAAAAGGAGAGATTCTTGAACGGACTGCATGATGAGATGCAGACTGTCCTCGTCAACATCCGTTTTCAGGATCTCGAAGAGCTAGTCGACTCTGCCATTCAGATGGAAGGGAAGATTAATCAGGCAAACAACAATCGCAAACATCGTATGATGCAGCAATCAGGATCCAGCAGTCACCAGAAGTACCGTCCCAACCCCTCACCAGGATATGCACCAAGGAACAACCGACCCCCAATGTCTCGTCCAAGCTACCCCAACCGTAGCGGAAAGCAATGGGAAGTCCAGAGGAAACAATCACAACTCTAGTAACTCCAACAATTTCACCTGTGCCCCTCCCAAGAGCAACAACAACAACAACACTACACCTAGAACTAGCAGCAATGTTGTGCCTGTCGCAGCCAAGGACAAGTCTCAGATCACTTATTTCGAGTGTGGAGTGAAGGGTCACTACTCCAATGAGTGTCCCAAGAAGACTGCCACCAATGCCAATGTGAATGCCCCAGCTCAGCAGCAGCGTTGTGTTCAACGAGGAAGAAGATTTTCCCCAGGGAACCCTCACAACCGCAACGGTCGTATCTTCCACATGAACGCAGAAGAAGCCTAGGAAGCGCCAGATGTAGTGCTGGGTATGTTTTCTGTCAACTCAGTTTTAGCAAGAGTATTGTTTGATTCGAGAGCATCGCATTCATTTGACACCGAAGAATTTGCATGCACTAGTAAGATTCACCCAACCAACCTGAAGCATGTCATGATAGTTCAAATCCCCGGTTCAACTACAAAAGCTAGAAAAATTTGCAAAGCTGTGCCTATCCGGATACATGGGATAGATTTTTATGCCAACCTAATTGTACTTGGAACCAAAGGATTGGAATTAGTACTAAGTATGGACGGGGTGTTAAGGCATAAAGGACTGATAGACTATGCTAAGAAAGCCATCACCATGACCAATAGTTTGGGAGTAACAGTAGAACATATCTCTGAAACCTTACCCCGTCAATTCAAGTGCAACAAGAGTCTAGCCCTACCCACCATAGACCAAGTCAGAGTAGTCTGTGAATACCCCGACGTATTCCCAGATGAATTGCCAGGTATGCCCCCGGATAGGGATATTGAGTTCATCATCGAACTAATCCCCGGAACCGGACCCATAGCCTAGAGACCCTATAGCATGAACCCCTTAGAGTTAGTGGAACTAAAGAAGCAGTTAGATGCCATGTTAGCAACAGGCTTGATTCAACCAAGCGCATCACCATGGAGATCACCAGTGTTATTCGTCGACAAGAAAGATGGAGGCAATCGTCTGTGTACAGATTACAGAAAGTTGAATGACGTCACCATCAAAAACAAGTACCCTTTGCCAAAGATAGAGGATCTATTTGATCAGTTGACCGGAGCTCAGGTATTCTCAAAGATTGATCTTAGGACTGGTTATCACCAACTTAAGATTCGTGCAACGGATATTCCGAAGACCGCCTTTACTACTCGCTATAGTTTATACGAGTATACGATTATGTCTTTTGGATTAACCAATGCCCCTTCTTATTTCATGAATCTCATGAATAAGATCTTTATGAATTTCCTAGATAAGTTTGTAGTTGTGTTTATCGACGACATCCTTATCTACTCTAAGTCAGAAGAAGAGCATGAGCAACATCTGAGAATCATCCTAGAAACCCTGAGAGAGCATCAGTTATATGCCAAGTTCAACAAGTGTGAGTTTTGGCTGAAAGAAGTAGGATTCCTAGGACATATTGTGTCTGCCAGAGGAGTCTCTGTTGATCCCGCCAAGATCAAAGATGTCGAAGAATGGGAAGCTCCAACCACTCAAATCCAAGTCCGTGCATTTCTCGGATTAGCGGGATACTACCGCAAGTTCGTAGAAGGATTCTCGAGCATCGCCCGACCCATGACCCAATTATGGAAGAAGGACAAGAAGTTTGAATGGATAAACAAGTGTGAAGCCAGTTTTCAGGAGCTGAAGAAGAGATTGATATCAGCCCCAATTTTGATCATGCCAAACATCAAGAAGCCGTTTGATGTATATTATGATGCATCCAAGATTGGTCTAGGATGTGTATTGATGCAAGAAGGCAAAGTCATCGCGTATCTGTCTCGACAACTGAAGCAGCATGAGCAGAACTATCCGACCCATGATCTTGAGCTAGCACCTGTGGTTCTAGCATTGAAGACATGGCGTCATTATTTGATGGTAAATCGTTGTGAGATTTACTCAGATCACAAGAGCTTGAAGTATATTTTCACTCAGAAGGAGCTGAATATGAGGCAAAGGAGATGGATAGAGTTAATCAAGGATTATGACCTTGACATTCACTATCACCCCGGCAAAGCTAATGTGGTAGCGGATGCTCTTAGTAGATTTCCATGTAGGTTAAACACCATGATCAAGGAGAAGCAGCCAAGTTTGTATGAAGAGTTGGAGCAGTTCATGACTGAATTAGTTAGAAAAGGATTCTTAGCTAGCATTGAACTTCAACCCACGTTGATTATCCATATCAAGGAAGCCTAGAAGGGGAATGAAAGTATCGACGGAATCAAACGTCGTATTGGTACAAGAAAGGTACCTGGATTCACTGAAGACGAAGAAGGAGTACTATGGTACAAAGGACGTATCTATGTGCCAGCAGATTTGGAGCTAAAGGAAGTTATCATGAAGGAAGCTCATGATACTCTTTATTCTATCCACCCCGGAGGAACCAAGATGTATCAAGATTTGAAAGAGCATTTTTGGTGGCACAAGATGAAGAGAGAAATCGGAAGCTACATCGCCAAGTGTGACATCTATCAAAGAGTCAAAGCAGAACATCACAGACCTGCAAGATTGTTGCAACCATTGCAGATTCCGGAATGGAAATGGGATTCCATAGGAATGGACTTTATCACCGGTTTACCTACTTCCAGTAGGGGAAATGACTCAATGTGGGTCATAGTTGATAGACTGTCCAAGGTAGCCCACTTTATACCTGTCAAGACAACCTACCAGAGTGCAAAGCTAGCAAAGCTGTACATTGCTAGGATTGTTAGTCTGCATGGGACCCCCAAGACCATCGTATCAGATCGAGGAACCCAGTTTACCTCAAGATTTTGGCAGAAAGTTCAGGAAGGATTGGGAACCAAGTTGAACTTTAGTACCGCTTATCACCCGCAAACAGAAGGACAGACTGAGAGAGTCAACCAGATCCTTGAGGATATGCTTAGAGCTTGTGTGTTGGAATACGGATCAAAATGGGAAGACTGCCTGCCTTTCGTAGAATTCTCATATAACAACAGTTATCAAGCTAGTTTGCAGATGGCACCATTTGAATTCCTATACGGAAGAAAGTGTCGTACCCCTTTGAATTGGTCACAAGTAGGAGAGAGTCAGATCTTTGGACCCGACATTCTCCGGGAAGCAGAAGAGAAAGTTCACAAAGTCCGTGAGCACCTCAAGACCACTCAATCCAGATAGAAGAGTTATGCTGACAAGAGAAGGAGAGACCTGACTTTCAGTGTCGGAGATTTTGTATATCTCAAGGTTTCACCATTGAAGGGAACTCAACGCTTTAGTCTGAATGGAAAGTTAGCCCCCAGATATATCAGGCCCTTCAAAATTCTGAACCGTCAAGGAGAAGTATCGTATTAGCTGGAACTGCCTGAAGAGATGTCAGCCATCCACAATGTGTTCCATATCTCGTTACTTCGCAAATGCTTAGAAGTGCCGGAGAAGACTGAAGTTTTCAAGAACATCGATCACAGAGCTATAGAGATCAACAATGACCTGACCTATCGGGAAGTGCCCATCCGTATCTTAGAAGAAGCCTACAGAACCACCAGAACCAGGAGTATAAAGTTTCTCAAGATTCAGTGGAGCAACCATACCGAGGAGGAAGCCACTTGGGAGCGCGAAGATTACATTAGGACAGAGTTCCCAGATCTCTTTAGTTCCTAGTTTTCTTTGAAAATCTCGGGACGAGATTTTGTTTAACGGGGGAAGGTTTGTAACATCCCAAAACTTTAACCCAAGCTTATCAAGATCCAAATCATCAAAATTAGGGTTAACAAAAACTTTCCCAAATTAAAAATGAAAGCATTCATGTGTATGAGCATTTAAAATAGGAATTGATTTGAATTGCCATGGTTCTGTGATTCTTTGCTTGTAAAATATTTCTTAGGTGAAATAACATCATCTACATCATTCCCAAACTTTTCCCAAAGAAGAACAACTCAAAATAAATAATTAAAGTGAATGGTCGTTTTGGCCAAATTAAGTATCATGCCTACTTTGGCTATTCCTAGTACTCAAAACTTAACAGAAACATGTGTGGATCTTTACACCCCTTGATAGTACACATAATGAGGTACCAAGGCCCACTTTGTGATCTGCAAAAATCTTTCAAATGCTAATTTTAAATGACAGTTTAAAAATGAATCTAATTCATATGGGAAGATCCCACTATTTCAAAAACCACTCCAACAAGCTCAATTTTCGAAACCCAAGCAACCACAGAGTCTCAAGCTTATTCCTAGCAAACCCACCAAAAATCTTTTCAAAATTCAAAAGTTTATTTCATGCGGCCATTTCATCAAACACTTGGCAGGCATGAATTACACCCTAATTCTAGCTCACTGTTTTGAATAGAGTTTTGCCCCAAATGATCTTCATTTAATCCCTTTGTCCCCCAGGGTCTAACCATGCCATTAGCACCCATCCCCTACCCCCTACTGGCAAGGCCATGCCATGCCGAGCCACCCCTCGCCGGCCGACCATGCACTCGCCCCAGCAGACCATTTCCCTCTCTCTCGCCATGTCTAGGAGGTAGCCAGGACCTCACCGCCACCCTCTGTCTCCTACCCGAGCCAAGAGCAGCAGTGGACCACCGAGAGCACGCCAGTGCACAAGCTGCCGCTCGACCGCAGCCCGCTCCCACCGCTCCGCCACGACCCAGGGAACACGACGGACACGCCCGTTCGCCACCCAACGCACCACAACCACCGCTCACCGTGGACATTGCCGCTTCTGCCGCTCAGAGCGCCAGCTCGCCCCGATCGCATACCACCACCCTTATGCCCGCATTGAGTTCCTAGAGCACCGCTAGGAGACCGCCTGTCGATCGCCACCCTCAGCCATGCCTCTAGCCGGCCGTAGCCATGTCGCCACCGTCGCCTGCCATCTCGCTCGGTCTAACTGTCGGGCCTATAAAAGGAGGGCACCCCAGCCATTTGAAGCACACCACTCCACTCCCCTCACCTCACTGACCGTTCCCCACCTCTAGCTGGAGCAGCGCGAGCACTTGCTCACCGGAATTTGGCCAGAGTAGCCCGCAGCAGAGGAGGAAGGGGTGCCGCTGATTGCGACCACCCCCGGAGCTGCCACGACCGTCCCTGAGCTCGCCGTTGACCACCAGTTCGTTTGCCCGCCTCGCCGACCTTGCTGGAGCCATGGTACGCCCCCTATGCACCCCCACCGAGCCGCTAGGGTTCGAGCTCGCTAGCGACAGGTCCGTCGTCGACGACAAGCCACAGCCGTTGATCCTCAATCTAATCTAACGGCCCACATCGCCCCGTACCGCTTCGCGCGTTATGAGCCGCTGACCGGTGGACCCCCCTGTCAGTTGAGCCCCGCGCCATGGAGTGACACTAGGCCGGCCCGTTAGAGTTTCCCGCGCGACCCAGTTAGTTTGAATTAGGATTTTCCTTTTTAGTTTAAACTTAGTTCTTTCTCCGAGTTTGAAAATCAATTCAAAGAGTTTGACAAATCCAAATTTCATGAAACCAATTTTGCCTGAAAGGTATTGAAATGATCTATCCAAGCCCGTTGGATTTAATTCATTAGAGTTATAGATCTCTCCTAGTAAAAATAATAAAACAGAAGCATTTGCACCTTGCAACATTTTTATAAAATCAACCAAGATAGGTTTTGAGTTGATTCCAACTCTCAAAAATTACATTTCAGCATATCTATCTAAATACGTAATAATATTAGGGTTTACATACAGTGACTTTGGACTAGTACCAAAATAATGCTATATAGGCATTTCTAGTCACTTTAAATCATTAAATATTGAACTTAAACCAAAATAAATATGATCCAACCTTTAAATCTCATTCCCACAGATTAGAATATGTGGTGATGACATGTGTCCACATGATACCATATTTTAAGTGGTGAATATTAAATCTTAGTTAATTTTTCAATGAGTAGAAATTACTTTTCTAAAATAAAAAGGAAGAAACTAGTGAATTAAACTTGTGATGCTTGTGATGATAGTAGATCATCAAATGTGTGCCTTAGAATACTAATTAGATTAGTTAAGTATTGTTTGGTGATTGTGTACTCCGTATGTATTTATAGAAGATAGTATTGACCAAGCTTACGAGGAGGAGGAGTGCTACCAAGAAGAAGAAGAAGAGAACTTCAACCACTGCACCAACCAAGGCAAGCTAGCCCTATCCAAGTTAACCCTTGCAAGTTGTACTTGCAAACCACCATTAACAGTGCAAGCTGTTGTAGAAAACTAGAATTCAGTTAGTTAACTTGACCCAAGATGCTATAGGCATGCTTGAGTCATATCACTTTGACTATTAGTTACCCCAAGTCTTATTTACAAGCTTTAATTCCTTTAGTTTACACAAAGTCCCTCACTTGTTTTGAAGGTAGCATAAAAAGTATAAAACTTGACCTATTTAGCTAAGCTTTAGATGTCATTCTATCGCATGAGATTGAACCCATCATCTTTCCACCTTAGTGAACACTCTTAACTTAGTAGTTTAGAGTAGATAAAAACTTGAGTCACTTTAGATGGGAACACTTGGTGAAAATGAATTATGAAAACCTTGGAATGATGAGTCAGTCTATTGAGATGTTTTGACATGTGTTGAGAAACACAAATGGTTTATGATGATGAAAATGTTGAGGCATGAGCCTTAGCCCTTTTATAAAACTGATGGTTGGATTTGGATGCGATACCATTCCAAATTTACCGTACAACCACACCACCTAAATTGGGTAAGGCTTAGCTGGAAATTTATATGCATTAGTATTAGTTCCCTCGTGGGAGAGGTTTGAGATGAGGCTACCTCTCATGATGTCCACCTATGTAGTGCCCAAGATGACTGATGGTCATGGTTGGGAGGCCATGCTCATAGGAGAGGTGCTTATACTAGGGTGTGTAAAGGAAAGGTTATGTTTGATTATCTACATACTAAGTATGATGATTCAGGGTTATCCCTGACAGATGTATCGAATCTTGTGGTGAAAGTGTACCACCTCTTCAGAGTGTCAAACTATTCGAATAGCCACGTCCGCGGTTAAGGACAGTTGGAATGGCCATACTGTTTCATTGTCAGATGTTTTCCAAATAACTTGAAGTGAATGATGAATCTTGACTTGACCACAACAGGGTTGTGTTTATGATACTACCTTCCCAACTTAAGTGATTCTAGAACTTTATTTTATCTTTCTTTGCTTCAAAACTCAGCTTAGGTTTCAAACTTAACCTTATAGTTAAACATAGAGTTTAGCACTTGACTTAGAACTATATTACTTATTAGTGGTAGTTTGCGAGTACTTAAAGAGTACTCATGGCTTTTTCCCTGGCTATTCTCGTGGCCAGACTATGAAGGAGACTATCAAGATGATGGCCAATAGGACGGCTATGATAACTAGGACTATCTGCCTTCGTCAACATTGCCTATGCCCTTGAAGATGGACCCCACCGCTACGCTTATCTTTTATTTCCGCTGCTTGTTGTATTCAGACTGAATCATGAGATCCTTATTTGTGTAAGACCTTATATATGGTTTGTAATGGATGATGTACTATGACATCCAATCCGTTATGTCTCGCAAAAATGGTAATCCTGGGATTGCGAGGTATGGCATAACGGGCATCTGGGATTAAAAATTCTGGTGTTGACACTTATCTTATCTTACCACTATATAGTGTATGGATAACTTTGAATGTTGACCGTTGGATCAAGACTCGCGAATCCCAGCATTTCTAGCCATTGGATCTTTTTTTCCATTCTAGCACCCAAAAGATTCTATTGATAGTCTTCGACATAATGAATGCTATGCACAAACCTCAAAACACACTTCTCCGTCATAATAGAAGCTTCTCCCTTGTTTCTTTAGACCATGTTATCAAAAAAAATCATGTGTTAGGTAGATAATAATCTTTGACTTCTACATGATTATACAAAGTACAATTACCAAATGTACACCCATACTTTATAGATGTTGATCAAATTTATAATTTTTTGTGCATTACCAATTATATTTGTATATAATGATGATATGTCATACGTATACTATATGAGTCTCACGTGCAACTTACCAGTAGCTAATAATCGTTGACTTCTACATGATCTAGCCACTATATACTGTACAAACAACTTTGAATATTGATCGTTGGATCAAGACTCGCGAATCCCAACATTTCTAGTCGTTGGATCTTCTTTTCCATTCTAGCATCGTGAAGATTCTATTTATAGTCTTCATTGCAAACCACTATATAGTGTACGAATAACTTTGGATGTTGACTGTTGGATCAAGACTCGTGAATCCCAGCTTTTTGAGCTGTTGGATCTTCTTTTCCATCCTATCATTTAGAAGATTCTATTAATAGTCTTCGGCATAATGAATGCTATGCACAACCTCAAAACACACTTCTCCATGATACTAGAATCTTCTCCCTTGTTTCTCTAGACCATGTTATCAAAAATTTCATGTGTTAGGTAGCTAATAATCTTTTACTTCTACATGATGATACAAAGTACAAGGACCAAATATATACACCCATACTTTATAGATGTTGATCAAATTTTTTTTTGTGCTTTACCAATTTATAGATGTTGATCAAATTCCTGGTTAACTCCTTTCTAATTAAGATTTTGCATCTTGACAATTTAACAAAAAATTAGCTCAAACTTGAGCTACAAGTAAGCGTGATAGATTTTTCTTTAATTAAATGTCTCTTTAGAGGTACATGGATGCATCTTCTTGTACTAATCAGTACCGCCGGTGTGAGTTTCCAACTATCAGGAAAGAACATTCTCAATTTTCCTAGTGATGATGAGATTATTATTCGTTTTCATAAACAAAGTCTGAAGGATATGGACCTGAACACCACAAGCCAAGCTTTCAGACATATATAGTGGAACCTCATGTTGTACTTATGATTCCTGTGTTTTATGAGTTTTCAAACTTATTCAATAGCTAACTTTGCCCACTTGAAATTGATTTCATGTCGATTTATTGAAATTAGTTCAATTTTGAACTACAAGTAAATTGTAGGTTGCATTGAAAGATTTACGGTTTTTGGAGGTAACCATTGGGGGCTGATTTAATATATCACAAACCACCACCAATAGTTTTTACAACAAGTTCAACTTCTTGCTAAGATTTTGCATCTTGACAATTTAACGAAATTATATCAAACTTGAGCTACAAGTAAATGCGATAGATTGCTCTTGAGTTAATTGTCTTTTTGGAGGTAGACAGGTTCATATTCTTGTAGTAAACAATGTCGTCGATGTGAGTTTCCAAATATCAGGAAATATCATTCCTAATTTTCCAAGTGACGACGAGATTGTTCCTTTCTGTAAAGACAGTCTGAAGAGTATGGATCTGAATGCCACAAGCCATGTTTTTAGACATCTTATCTTACCACTATATAGTGTACGAATAACTTTGAATATTGATCGTTGGATCGAGACTCGCGAATCCAAACATTTCCAGCCATTGGATCTTCTTTTCCATTCTAGCATCTAGAAGATTCTATAAATAGTGTTGAACAAAATGAATGCACTATGCATAAACCTCTCAAAACACACGTCTCCATCATACTTGAATCTTCTCCCTCGTTTCTCTAGACCATGTTACCAAAAATTTCAAGTGTTAGGTAGCTAATAATCTTTGACTTCTAGACATAATGATACAAAGTAGAAGAACCAAATATACACCCATACTTTATAGATATTGATCAAATTTATATTTTTCCACTTTACCTATTATAATTTTATATAGTGATGATATGCCAGACGTCAATTATCTGAGCCACATGTGCAGAGCACGTGCAACTAACTAGTATCTTATCTTATCTTATCTTATCTTATCTTACCACTATATAGTGTACAGATAACTTTGAATGTTGACCGTTGGATCAAGACTCGCGAATCCCAGCATTTCTAGCCGTTGGATCTTCGTTTCCATTCTAGCATCTAGAAGATTCTATTGATAGTCTTCGACATAATGAATGCTATGCACAAACCTCAAAACACACTTCTCCGTCATAATAGAAGCTTCTCCCTTGTTTCTCTAGACCATGTTATCAAAAAAATCATGTGTTAGGTAGCTAATAATCTTTGACTTCTACATGATGATACAAAGTCCAAGGACCAAATGTACACCCATACTTTATAGATGTTGATCAAATTTATAATTTTTTGTGTGTTACCAATTATAATTGTATATAGTGATGATATGTCATACGTCTACTATCTGAGTCTCATGTGCAACTTACCAGTAGCTAATAATCGTTGACTTCTACATGATCTTGCCACTATATACTGTACAAACAACTTTGAATATTGATTGTTGGATCAAGACTCGTGAATCCCAACATTTCCAATCGTTGGATCTTCTTTTCCATTCTAGCATCGTGAAGATTCTATTGATAGTATTCATTACAAACCACTATATAGTGTACGAATAACTTTTAATGTTGACCGTTGGATCAAGACTCGGAATCCCAGCTTTTCGAGCCGTTGGATCTTCTTTTCCATCCTATCATTTAGAAGATTCTATTGATAGTCTTCGGCATAATGAATGCTTTGCACAACCTCAAAACACACTTCTCCATCATACTAGAATCTTCTCCCTTGTTTCTCTAGACCATGTTATCAACAATTTCATGTGTTAGGTAGCTAATAATCTTTTACTTCTACATGATGATACAAAGTACAAGGACCAAATATATACACCCATACTTTATAGATGTTGATCAAATTTTTTTTTGTGCTTTACCAATTTATAGATGTTGTTCAAATTTCTGGTTAACTCCTTTCTAATTAAGATTTTGCATCTTGGCAATTTAACGAAAAATTAGCTCAAACTTGAGCTACAAGTAAGCGTGATAGATTTTTCTTTAATTAAATATCTCTTTAGAGGTACATGGATGCATCTACTTGTACTAATCAGTACCGCCGGTGTGAGTTTCCAACTATCAGGAAAGAATATTCTCAATTTTCCTAGTGATGATGAGATCATTGTTCATTTTCATAAATAAAGTCCGAAGGATATGGACCTGAACACCACAAGCCAAGCTTTCAGACATATATAGTGGAACCTCATGTTGTACTTATGATTCCTGTGTTTTATGAGTTTTCAAACTTATTCAATAGCTAACTTTGCCCACTTGAAATTGATTTCATGTCGATTTATTGAAATTAGTTCAATTTGAATTACAAGTAAATTGTAGGTTGCATTGAAAGATTTATGGTTTTTGGAGGTAACCATTGGGGGCTGATTTAATATATCACAAACCACCACCAATAGTTTTTACAACAAGTTCAACTTCTTGCTAAGATTTTGCATCTTGACAATTTAACGAAATTATATCAAACTTGAGCTACAAGTAAATGCGATAGATTGCTCTTGAGTTAATTGTCTTTTCAGAGGTAGACAGGTGCATATTCTTGTAGTAAACAATGTCGTCGATGTGAGTTTCCAAATATCCGGAAATATCATTCTTAATTTTCCGAGTGACGACGAGATTGTTCCTTTCTGTAAAGATAGTCTGAAGAGTATGGATCTGAATGCCACAAGCCATGTTTTTAGACATCTTATCTTACCACTATATAGTGTACGAATAACTTTGAATATTGATCGTTGGATTGAGACTCGCGAATCCAAAAATTTCCAGCCATTGGATCTTCTTTTCCTTTCTAGCATCTAGAAGATTCTATTGATAGTGTTGAACATAATGAATGCACTATGTATAAACCTCTCAAACCACACATCTCCATCATACTAGAATCTTCTCCCTCGTTTCTCTAGACCATGTTACCAAAAATTTCAAGTGTTAGGTAGCTAATAATCTTTGACTTCTAGACATAATGATACAAATTAGAAGAACCAAATATACACCCATACTTTATAGATATTGATCAAATTTATATTTTTTCCACTTTACCTATTATAATTTTATATAGTGATGATATGCCATACGTCTATTATCTGAGCCACATGTGCAGAGCACGTGCAACTAACTAGTATCTTATCTTATCTTACCACTATATAGTGTACAGATAACTTTGAATGTTGACCATTGGATCAAGACTCGCGAATCCCAGCATTTCTAGCCGTTGGATCTTCGTTTCCATTCTAGCATCTAGAAGATTCTATTGATAGTCTTCGACATAATGAATGCTATGCACAAACCTCAAAACACACTTCTCCATCATAATAGAAGCTTCTCCCTTGTTTCTCTAGACCATGTTATCAAAAAAATCATGTGTTAGGTAGCTAATAATCTTTGACTTCTACATGATGATACAAAGTCCAAGGACCAAATGTACACCCATACTTTATAGATGTTGATCAAATTTATAATTTTTTGTGTGTTACCAATTATAATTGTATATAGTGATGATATGTCATACGTCTACTATCTGAGTCTCATGTGCAACTTACCAGTAGCTAATAATCGTGGACTTCTACATGATCTTGCCACTATATACTGTACAAACAACTTTGAATATTGATTGTTGGATCAAGACTCGTGAATCCCAACATTTCCAATCGTTGGATCTTCTTTTCCATTCTAGCATCGTGAAGATTCTATTGATAGTATTCATTACAAACCACTATATAGTGTACGAATAACTTTTAATGTTGACCGTTGGATCAAGACTCGGAATCCCAGCTTTTCGAGCCGTTGGATCTTCTTTTCCATCCTATCATTTAGAAGATTCTATTGATAGTCTTCGGCATAATGAATGCTTTGCACAACCTCAAAACACACTTCTCCATCATACTAGAATCTTCTCCCTTGTTTCTCTAGACCATGTTATCAACAATTTCATGTGTTAGGTAGCTAATAATCTTTTACTTCTACATGATGATACAAAGTACAAGGACCAAATATATACACCCATACTTTATAGATGTTGATCAAATTTTTTTTTGTGCTTTACCAATTTATAGATGTTGTTCAAATTTCTGGTTAACTCCTTTCTAATTAAGATTTTGCATCTTGACAATTTAACGAAAAATTAGCTCAAACTTGAGCTACAAGTAAGCGTGATAGATTTTTCTTTAATTAAATGTCTCTTTAGAGGTACATGGATGCATCTACTTGTAATAATCAGTACCGCCGGTGTGAGTTTCCAACTATCAGGAAAGAACATTCTCAATTTTCCGAGTGATGATGAGATTATTGTTCGTTTTCATAAACAAAGTCCGAAGGATATGGACCTGAACACCACAAGCCAAGCTTTCAGACATATATAGTGGAACCTCATGTTGTACTTATGATTCCTGTGTTTTATGAGTTTTCAAACTTATTCAATAGCTAACTTTGCCCACTTGAAATTGATTTCATGTCGATTTATTGAAATTAGTTCAATTTGAATTACAAGTAAATTGTAGGTTGCATTGAAAGATTTACGGTTTTTGGAGGTAACCATTGGGGGCTGATTTAATATATCACAAACCACCACCAATAGTTTTTACAACAAGTTCAACTTCTTGCTAAGATTTTGCATCTTGACAATTTAACGAAATTATATCAAACTTGAGCTACAGGTAAATGCTATAGATTGCTCTTGAGTTAATTGTCTTTTCGGAGGTAGACGAGTGCATCTTCATGTAGTAAACAATGTCATCGATGTGAGTTTCCAAATATCACGAAATATCATTCTTAATTTTCCGAGTTATGACGAGATTGTTCCTTTCTATAAAGACAGTCTGAAGAGTATGGATCTGAATCCCACAAGCCATGTTTTTAGACATCTTATCTGACCACTATATAGTGTATGAATAACTTTGAATATTGACCGTTGGATCGAGACTCACGAATCCGAACATCTCCAGCCATTGGATCTTCTTTTCCATTTTAGTATCTAGAAGATTCTAGTGATAGTCTTGAACACAATGAATGCACTATGCATAAACCTCTCAAAACACACGTCTCCATCATACTAGAATCTTCTCCCTCGTTTCTCTAGACCATGTTACCAAAAAATTCAAGTGTTCGGTAGCTAATAATCTTTGACTTCTACACATGATGATACAAAGTAGAAGAACCAAATATACAGCCATACTTTATAGATGTTGATCAAATTTATATTTTTTTCCACTTTACTTATTATAATCTTATATAGTGATGATATCCCAGACGTCTATTATCTGAGCCTCACCTACAGGGCACTTGCAACCTACTAGTATCTTATCTTATCTTATCTTATCTTATCTTATTGTCTTACCTTATCTTATCTTATATTACCATTATATAGTGTACGAATAACTTTGAATGTTAACCATTGGATCAAGACTCATGAATCCTGCATTTCTAGCCGTTGGATTTTCTTTTCTATTCTAGCATGTAGAAGATTCTATTGATAGTCTTCGGCATAATGAATACTATGCACAAACCTCAAAACACACTTCTCCATCATACTAGAATCTTCTCCCTTGTTTCTCTACACCATGTTATCAAAAATTTCATGTGTTAGCAGGTAGCTAATAATCTTTGACTTCTACACATGATGATACAAAGTACATGGACCAAATATACACCCATACTTTATAGATGTTGGTCAATTTTATAAGTTTTTGTGCTTTACAAATTATAATTTTATATAGTGATGATATGTCATACGTCTACTATCTGAGTGGCAGGTGCAACTTACTAGTAGCTAATAATCGTTGAGTTCTACATGATCTTACCACTATATAGTGTACAAACAACTTTGAATATTGACTGTTGGATCAAGACTCACGAATCTAAACATTTCTAGTCGTTGGATCTTATTTTCCATTCTAGCATCTTGAAAAATTCTATTGATAGTCTTCATTACAAACCACTATATAGTGTACGAATAACTTTGAATGTTGACCGTTGGATCAAGACACGCGAATCCTAGCTTTTCTAGCCGTTGGATCTTCTTTTCCATTCTAGCATCTGGAAGATTCTATTGATAGTCTTCGGCATAATGAATGCTATGCACAAACCTCAAAACACACTTCTCCATGATACTAGAATCTTCTCCCTTGTTTCTCTAGACCATGTTATCAAAAATTTCAGTGTTAGGTAGCTAATAATCTTTGACTTCTATATGATGATACAAAGTACAAGGACCACATATACACCCATACTTTATAGTTGTTGATCGAATTTATAATTTTTTGTGCTTTACCAATTATAATTGTATATAGTGATGATATGTCATACGTCTACTATCTGAGTCTCACGTGCAAGGCACGTGCAACTTACTAGTATATATAGTGGACCAACATGTTGTACTAACGATTCCTATATTTTATGAGTTTTCAAACTTCCTAGCTAACTCCGCCACTTGAATGACTCTATGTAGATTCATCAAAATTAGGTCAAATTTGAACTACAAGTAAATTGTAGGTTGCTTTGAAAGTTTTAAGAAAAAGCTTTTGGAGGCACCCATCGGAAAGTTAATTAATATACTCTATATCAGAAACCACAGAGAGTTTTGACAAGAGGTTCAACTTCTTCCTAAGATTTTGCATCTTGACAAACTTGAACTACAAGTATGCGTAGATACTTGTCTCAAATTAAATGTCTTTTCAAAGTTAATTATTGAAAAAATAGAGTGATATAATAACTTAGCTAGTTACCATAAGATCACACATACCAAGACTAGTAGTATATGATTCTACTCCCTCTGTTCAGAAATATAAGGCGCCTTAGCTTTGTGAGATGAATGTATCTAGACGCCTTTTAGTGTATATGTTCACTCTTAACCTCTACGAACCCATACACTAAAAGACGTCTAGATACATTCGATTCACAAAGCTAAAACGTCTTATATTTTTAAACGGAGGGAGTACAACCTAATTAATTAGGCCTTTGCGTGACACTACACACATGTTGTTACCCACTATGATGAAGGTACATGTGCAAGTTATTGGAGTAGTCTAAGTTATTTAGCACTATGTGACCATCCTAATTCAGAATGGAGGTGTACGTACTGTATGCCTTAAAGGCATCTGTTTCGCTGCGCTTCAAGCTATTCACCACTCATGTCGGCTCTCATTGGTCAGACGGATAAAGCCACTGACTTGTTGATTTGGTACTGTATATCATCGATCTTCTTCCGTCTCTGACAAAGAATAAATTCTTCTGGTGCTTCCAGGCGCGTGCTTTCGCGGAGCTACAACCAGTAGCTCAGACGACTACTACTCCCGCACGGCGCTCGAGAAACTACGACCGTCCGTTCATAATGGACGAGAAGTATTAGACAATGGATTTTCTTTTGGTGGATGGTTGATTTTTTTGAGAGATTGTCGACTTTTTTTTATTGAACTGAGAGATGTTCGATTTTGGGTCCGGTAAGGCCGACAGGGGAGTGGAAATTGGTGGTGTGGCAGGCAAGCTTATTTGAGGTGGCAGCGTGTGGGTGTACAGATGGTACTGCCATACTGGTAGCCCATTTTATGAGCATTTTGTTGTTGTACTACACAAGAGTTCGAGAGTAGTAGTATTCCAGTTTTGGTTCCTTAATTACCGGTGGAACCTTTATGTGCTTATTAGTTACAGTGGTAATAGTACAGTAGTGACTGCACAAGATGATGAATGTAGAAGATCAAAGGATTAGTATTACGTTCGGCAAGAGGAGCTTCGAGTATACTTCAAACCATCTCTCTGCCATGACCATTTATTTGAGAGGATAGTATAGCTGCATCCCGTGCTAGGCTAGACCTGACCAATTTACTCGATAGGCACCAGGAAACGCAGAGAAGAGAGAAAAACCACGCTCGGTAGGCGATACGATTTCAATCGATTTATTCTATTTGCGTTTGCTCTCCGTCCTCTTCCTCTACATCTTCTCGCTGATCCCCACTCGCCCACCTTTAGCACACGCCAACGCCGCCATGCTGCTTTCGGAGCATCTTCGTAGCCCAGTTCGATAGGCACTGTAGATTTAGCAGAGAGAAAGAAGGCATGCTTGGTTTGATTTCATTTCTTATTTCTCTTTGCCTCGATCTCCATCATCACTTCACCTCCAGCGTCTCGGCGACGGCCATTACCACTCGCACACCAATACAGGCATGCGCCAATGCCGCCATGCCGCTTTAGGATCAGCTCCAGCGCCCAGTTTGATAGACTGTTTTCCGTCTCGCCCTGCCAGCTGTCACTCGCTCTCTCCTCCAAAAGCCCCAATCAAAACCAAACTCCATCGCCCCCCACCTGCTCGAGCCCTTCCTCGGGATGGCCCAATTGATCGATGACAGTGACACTTCTAGGGTGTTTTCTGATGGCCCCCTTGAAGAAATCTCTGCTAGATGCGACGTCATCACCGCCGCGAGCCTCGCCGCCTGCTGCAAATGTTATCTTTACTCAGCAACACATAGTGCATCCCTGTCGAAATCTCATTCGTTTGGTCTCCCATGTGTTCTTCACTCTCATTCAACTAAGGTACCACGTGAGTAAAATGTCTTCTACCGCGACAATCGCATGAAGCAGTTCTACAGGGGCAGCTACTATTGCGGCAGTGGCAAGCAGAAGCCACAGAAGAAGTTCGGGTGGACCTTGTGCGGGATGATGCCGCTGGACAGGTCCTCCTCCGATGCTGTGATGCCAGATTGTGAGGGTAAGAAGTGGGCAGGCGCCCATGGAGATTGGATCGCCACTGTTGGCCTCACCTGGAACTGGGAGCTTGTGAATGTGTTCACTCGTCGCCGGATTCCTCTACCAGCGATCTTCGATTTTGAGGCCACACCCGTGGTACTTCAGCTTATCGCGGCTGGTCAGCCTACTAATCTACTGAAGATAGCCATTTGCCGAGTTCCCACAACTGCTGGGAACTATAAGGATTTCTCTGTCCTGGCCATCTTCGACATGGTAATTGCCTTCCTTGATGGTTCTCATGGTATGTGGATGGTTCTTGAGAACTAGTTCAGCATGTTCAACTACCGCGATGAAATTATCCACAATGGAGTTGTCTATGTTGTAACTCAGATTGGCAATGTTTATGCATGGGATCCTTGGGCATGGGGTAAAATTTCCATCCTTAAATTTTCAAGCTTCATCATTCAAATTTTGCTCAGCTGACCTCTGAATGTGCTTTCCTTGCAAGGTCATGTGCGTCTTTCGGGGCCACCTGAATTAGACGGTAATCGTGAGTACAGTCCTGGTCTGTGGTGGTTAGCAAGATCTCCTGATGGTGGTAGCCTTATTCTGATCAATACTGTGGGTGTTAGTGCTAGGCGGTATGACACTAGTTATCCTGTGGCTGAAAATGTTGGTTATCATCACGGCCGCAATATTCACATCTATTCTACTGGGTTTTGCTCCCATGTGTTCTCGATTGACACTAGTAGGTTACTTTCACCGAGGCAATGGTGGGGGATTTTAGACCTTGGAGCATTTTCTATCTTCCTTGGATTGAACTATCCAATTGCCATTCCAGTTGGCGCGGCAGGACTTGGCCCAGGAGATCTAACGAGGAGCAACTGTGTATACACCTCGCCGCATGCAGTTAGTCTCGGTGAATTTAATATTTGTCCTGAAATATGCTGCATTAGTATGAATGCTCAAGATGCTACTGTTGGTTTCTCAACCAACATTGGTTGGAATTTCCCTCAAAAAAAACATTGGCTGGAATTGGCGGCAGACTCCGTTGTGGTTCATCCCAAGCCTGCCCAACGCGAATGATTGGAACCGGCATAATTAACGGTTCAAGAGAGATCATATGGAATAGGGATTTGCATATCTTGAATTATTTCCTTCGCCTTATTTCGTATGGCCTCAGCCGTTGACTTGCTGTAATCTAACACTCATTTCGCCGCAATGTAGTGCAAGGCCTGCGATTTGATCAAACTCCTTCTGTATGCAAGCCATAGTTTTAGTCAGTGCGGGTTGAATATTCTGCAACTCATTGCGCCCGCACCCCTTTATTATTTGTTGCACTTTTGAGTTCTCAAAAAATGTGAAATAAATCCGAAACATTGGATATGTTGTATCTTGTGCATCTATAATATTCGGTCCCACAATAAGATCTTATGTGACCTGTGTCAATAAAAAAGAAAAAACCTAAGCAAACAATATCTTGTGTTCATTTGTTCATTTCGTGGTGGCCAGGCCATGTACTAGTAATATTTTTAGGATAGAAATTTATAGATGAACTATATAAATATGATCTATGTTCATGATTTATTTCACATTTTCCGAAAACTTGAAGTGCCACATGCAACAGCTTGTTGCCGGTGCAGCTAGTTGCAAATTGTAATTTCCTTCGTGGACGTACCTAGTGGCTCCAAGTGCATGGTGTATGCAGATTCTCACTGGCAGGTGGAGCCGACCTTAATAGGGCCCACATGTCAGTGAATCAGAGCCACACAAAGTCATGCATGTTGCCTGACTTGAGCGAAATCTGGTGTCCTTGCACGTCTCTCATTTTGTTGCGCGGTTGCATGTTGTACACGTATAATTCCATGTACCTTATACGAGAACATATATAAACACATGCAACATGCCAAAAATACCACGGACACACTCATACTATGCATTATATCCGGTGTATATATTTTTGGTTTTGTGCTACGAGTTCTGCATGTAGGGGAACAATATGAAAGTACATGTGTCCATGTCGCGGCTACTACTACTAGTAGTAGCTCGTCCTCCTATTTTCCGTTGAAAATATTAGTACACTATGTTGAAATAAAAGCTATAAAAAGAAAATCCTCTGGTCAAACTGATGTGACTAGAAAATACTGCACCTCTGATACGTAGTAAGTAGGAGTATTGTCAAATTACTAGCTGCGTGGCGTGCTAGTCTAACATACCATGAAGTCTAGGCGGCGGTGTCCTCGATGCTGCTGATGACTAGACAGAGCAAGCGAGTAAAATCTCATCCCTCGTTTTTTTTCTTCGCCTCTCCATCTTCTTCTCTAGTCCCCACTCCGCCCACTATCTCCCCCACGCTCTCTCTTCTAACGCTCCCCTCCTCCTGTAGATAACCCCAGCCGCACTTGGCATCCGCCTAAATCCATTCGGCTATGATGGCAGATTCGAAGCTCAACGGGCGATGCAAGTGGGATCAACTCAGCACGGACGATGTCGACCTCATCGTTCGGTGTCTGGACATTTCCAGCACCGTCAGGCTAGCCGCATGCTGCAACCTTTTGTACGATCGTATCGCCAACAACGAAGGTACGAAATGGACTGTTCACCATTGGAATGAACCTTGCGTACTGATGCCTCAGCCTGCTTATTGGTTCGATGAGCACTATGACGATACGAGGGTACATCATCTCCACGACACGGTGTATGACGTGGTGCCCCTCGACCATCCTCGGTGCACCGCCATCCTGCCCTTCATGCATGAAAAAATCTGGGTTGGCATGAACGGCGACTGGCTCGCTGCGGTAGACCAACGCGGGGCCTGGTGCCTAGAGAACATCTACACCTATCGAGTAATCGACCTTCCATCGACGGATACTTGTGACATTGCGGCTGCCTCACATCCACAATATAACCTATAATGCTACTAGCCAGCCAGTGTTCCTCCAGTTACATGTAAACTCATTCACATTTCAAAAGTTTTTTTTGGCGAATCCGCGGGTATGGAAAAAAGTTCAGTAAGTCGTGGAATGGATCTCTTGAGCTGTTGAAGATCATAATCTGCAGAGTGCACACAGAAGCTGGGGGTTACACAGACTATAAGCTCCTCGCATTGTTCGACGGTGAAATCACCTACCTGGAAGGCGGTAGCCAAGTTTGGAGATGTCTGGAGCAGTCAGGTCTTGGAAGACAACAGTACTATGATGCCATTGAACACGGTGGCCTCATTTTTGCGGTCACAAGTCAAGATTGCACCTACTGCTGGGATCCCACATCGGAAGGTAATTATAGTTCCATGATGATACATTGCAAGTGACAGTGAAGTTGTTCTTTAACTACCTTGTTTATGTTTTACCTTTCGTATGACTGAATGAGCACACGCTTTATGTCCTAAAAAATGAATGAACCATTGTCAGTAATGAATTACTACCAGTAATATGCCTTCCAAAAATATAGTGTATGACGGCGTCCCTGCACTACTAAGTTTGTTCATTGTCAAAATATGAAAGGTATTATTAACCAGCATCTCAATTGTGAGCGCAACATAGTGAAGCCGGGTTTCTTTATCTGTTTGTATTTTCAGGCCCTCCTCGGATTGTAGGAATCACATAGGATTTTTGTAGGACACCAATCTTTCCTTTTTGGATTTTGCCTTAGGATTCAAAGGAATTGTGTATGATTTGGATCCTTAGAAAAAAAATCTATAAAATGTTGTTTGATTCAAAAGAGTATAATCCTTAGGAATTCCTTCAAAGGATTCATTTGCACTCTATTTTGGAGGAAAAATTCCATCAACTCCAACCTCTTTGTATAATTCCTTTGGTCTTCCTGTGCAATCAAACACCACTTGATCCAAAATACTACACGCATCTAATCCTATAGGATTCAAGTGGACATGCCTCTATATCAAAAAAAGTGGCGCTTCCTCTTTTGAAACTTACAACAACTAGGAAACTAAGATAAGCAAGAAATCCAAATGTTCGGAATAGCAGAGTAAGAAATGCAATTCCTAATGTTGTTAATTTATTGAATAATATTATTGTCAGGATTTGCCTATTCACACTGTTAGCATGAACAATAAAGAATGCTGGTGTTAGAATTGTATACCAGTAATGCACCTTTTGTCTCGAATTCGGATGTTGCAGGAAACAAAGAGCTTCCGTTTGTAATCCCAGCACCTATTCTGAATGATCGGCCAGGCATGTGTTCCCTCGCTCGATCGGCTGATGGTGAACGCTGATGATCATAATTACAACGTATGGCATGGGGGTTTCCCATGGCGAAGAGGGTGAAATCATTCATCATGCTCAAAATAGGACTAACCTACGCCTATATCCTGCCTCTCATGTCTACATTTTTTAAGAGGATCCTAGCTCTGCTGGACCTCAAGGGGTCATCATTTGGAGGCAGGTTAACAGCCTGGGGGACAACTCTCTGTGTCTTGGTCTCAATTATCCAATCATTGACAAGATGATGAAGAAACGTGGATGCAAGGCTGCTGATGGCATATTGTTCCCATTCATAAGGAAAAACTGTGTGTACACAACATACAGCAGATTTCACAGTATACAATCCCCTTATGTTAAACGCTGCAACCTGCAGCCAACTGAAGGTGAGCCTGTGGCAGTTATCAGCCTTCCCAAAGATGGTTGGAACTCTGTGCGACAGGCGGTAATTGGGTTTAGGCCTAGTTTAGGTTTGGTATGCTCGTTGTGTCATCCCTAGACTGAGCTGCGGATCTTTCTGGTGTATTGTTGTGTCATCTTTTTTTGCATCATGGTTTAACAGTTGACTGTTAGTACACTGGTTTTAGTGGCCAGCTTGAATCAGTTTATATGAGCTCTGCCGTGCTTTTGTATTTAGTATTGCCTTCCACGGTATAATCCATGTAGCCGTGCTTATTTCGTAGCGTGATTTCTGTACTATAATTTTCAGTACTATTACTGGCTTGTAGTATATATGCGACTCGTGCATTTTTTTGAACCATCGCACCTCGTGCAACTTTGTGTTTTGAGAGGAATATTCCGTCTTCCCTCTTAGCGAACAGGGAAAAGTAGGTCATTGCTTGTTATAGGGCCACGAAACAGGCCTTAACTGGGCTGTAATTGATCTTGGCTCGGTGCACCAAAGCAGGCCGAGACACCCTAGGATGATAGACGCAAATGTTTATGCCGATATTCTAAAAAGAGAGAGTTAATGCACACCCTTCCAAAAATGAAAAATTGTTTACGCAGACCTCATATTGTCTCTGGTACATGGCATACTTTTGGTGCTACCGTGAAATTACTTGTTCAATACAGTATGTATCCTTGCTCATTCTTCTATATGTGAAATGAACAACTCAAGCTCTGATGTGACATGAACAAGTCAAGCACTGATGTGCTGACATTGTACTGTCTGTGCTAGTATACAAACTGGTTGTATTATTGTGTTCGAAACTAAGAACTAAATGTGCATATTCTGAGCCTTTTTGCATGATGACAATGCCACATGTTGGCGCTAATTGCGGCATGTACTAATTTCATCGTACGGAAGCATACAACTTCGAGTGATCAGTTTAAGCTGGTGCTTACACGAGCTGTCTGCGGCTAGGCAAGTCAAGGCCACCGTGTCTCTATCGCCAATAGTTTATATGGCATGATTACAAGGTTTTGAGTACATCAAATCGATTGGGCACTTAGGACGATTCAAAGCGACCCAAACCATCTCGAAATATATCCTTTGTTGAAAAGATGATTGTGCACTGTAAGACTTGATATGACACGATTTTATGTTAATCAGTCAAACTCCCTCCAGTACTTTCCATGTTCGAATCCTGCCCAAGTTCCTTGCTATGTTCGCTATGTATAATAAGGCGCAATATCGGTCACTTTTCTCCATTTCCAATTTCAATCTTTTAGACTCGGCGTAGGTACAGCCAGGTCAGGTGGACCATCAACCTTCAGTACAATATATTTTTACTACTAAGCCTATGAAAACGAATATTTCAACCCCACTTCGGACAAAAAACTTCTCATACTCTTGTTTCAAAAGAAAAACCCTTAATTAGCCTGTCGTGGTGAGCAGAGTATATATTTTTTAGGGTACCAACTGCATTTTTTTGGACGATGGGGTACGAACTACATTGAATTTTCACTAAGAACCTAGCAAAAAGATTGCACGTTCGACCCAACACTAGCCCAAAACCTTGCAAATTTAGCCTGCCGGGTCAGGTGGACTGCCGACCCGCGACATATTGAGTACATTGAATTTTTAGTGAGGAGGTTAATAGAAAATAGTACTACATTCTACCCAACTGTGGCCCAAAACCTAGCTAATTTATCCTTCCGGGTTCAGGTTGGCTGTGGGCTGCCAACCCTCCACACATTATTACTTGGTTTTTTAAGCTTGAACCACACTGAAGAAGTTTTGGTAAGAAGCCCATTGGTTCACAAGATTGGACCCAAGTTATTTTTTCACCCAAAATCGTCTTAATTTAGTATTTCCGTGCCATTCTGATAAAGTATAGGACAAGCTTCCCCTATCCATGTTGTATTTGTAAAGAGCATTTAGTATTTTTTTATGGCAAGTCGTTGGGGTCGTTGCCTTTTCATTTTAAGTGATTTCAACATTTCTAAATGTAATCTTTTCCAGTAGTGGCATAGATGGTTCTAGCGTAGTGGAAGCACACGCAGTTCCCATTTGTTGAAGCCTTGAGTGTGATTCCTAGTTTTTTCAATATAAATATATAATATATAGTATAATCTCTGTCGTTCTTTTACATTTTTTCTATCATACACACGTTTCTTCCACAAAGAAGGCTGACATCTGGGAACCAACAATGTTGCCAAGGTGAAAACAGTAGAGTGCATCATACACACTTTGCATTTGAGAGACGTTGACATGTTGGAACCAGCAAAGACCTTATGGAGATGTTGCATGGAGCAATCAATGTTTCATTTGCAGAGAGGTTGATATGTGGGAACCAGCAGCGCGATCTTATACAGATGCTGCATCGAGCAACGTTGCAGTTCGAAACGGGGAGGCGCAAGCGAGAAAAAAGTCTAGCATACACACGTTTCTTGTAATGAGAGGCTAAAATGGGGGACCCAGCGGCGTGAGAAAACGGCAGATTCGTCGAGCAACGCTATCTAGTTCGGAACAGGGTAGCGCTAGAGAAGAAAAAAATTCCATCATACCGACGATTCTTCTAATGTGAGGCTGACATAAGGGACCCACCAGCGTGAATAAACGGCTGATGTAGCGAGCAACGCTATCAAGTTCGGAACACGAAGGCACGACAGAGGGTAAAAAATCCATCATACACACGTTTCTTCTAATGAGAGTATGACATGTGGGGCCCAGCTTCGTGATTAAACGGTAGATGCATCGAACAACGCTATCAAGTTCGGAACAGGGTAGCGCGGGCCAAGAAAAACATCCATCATACACACATTTCTTCTAATGAGAGGATGACATGTGGGGCTCAGGAGGTTGGTTAAATGGTAGATGCGTCGAGCAGCGCTATCAACTCGGAACGGTGTAGCACCAGCGAAAGAAAAAATCCAGCATACACACATTTCTTCTAATGAGAGGATGACATGTGGGCCCCAGCATCGTGATTAAACAGTAGATGCATCGAACAGTGCCATCAAGCTCGGAACAGGGTAGCGCGAGCCAAGGAAAAAAATCCATCATACACACGTTTCTTCTAATGAGAGGATGACATGTGGGGCTGAGGAGGTTGGTTAAACGGTAGATGCATTGAGCAGCGCTATCAACTCGGAACGGGGTAGCGCGAGCCAAGGAAAAAATTCCATCATACACACGATCCTTCTAATGAGAGGCTGACATGTGGGACCTAGAAGCCTGACTAAACGGCTGACGCCTCGAGCTACGTTATCGAGTTCAAATTAGGGAGGCACGACCGAAAAGTATGGTCCACTAGAGACACTGATGTCCGGGACCCACATGCCTCAAAAGACTTCGGCGAGTCAACATCGCACGAGGAAACAAAAATCTTGCTTCTACCACACGCTAGCCGAGCTTTCTCCATGTTTTTAGCAGATCCGTCGTAGTAGAGGGCCGTGAAACCGGAAAAAAAGTTTTCCATCGGCCACAGCCGAGCCGAGAATTTCGTCGCGGAAGACACGCCTTCTACGATGACCGTCGGGCCAATTCGTTGCGGAAGGAAACTTCTCTTGTAGTGAGAGTTGGCGGATCCAGGTTTCACATTCAAGGATGACTCCACACTCCTTGTTGGTGAAGTGAGGCGTATGTTAATTTTATTTGTTAGGTATGTGATCCTGACTATTAATATGAGGGGCATTATTATGAATTTTTATGACTATAATTATGACCTACTATACATGGGGTATCATGGTGATGAGTATTATGATGATACTATCTTCAACACAACCTCAAACCATTCCAAGACGACACACTCTCTAGATCTTCTTCAAGTACCTGGTAACCTCGAAACCATATTACATGATTAGAACTTAACGACATACAATATACCACTAAAATATATAAAAGAGATAACAAATAACTTCTCCGACGAGTGAATCCTTGCCCAAGGTGGTTTTGGCATTGTATATAGTAAATTACTAGTTACTAGATAAATACCTCGTGCATCACGAGCAAAAACGTTAGACATAAATGCATTATATAAACAAGATTGTGGATCACAACTTGTAATGTCCGCACACCTTACCATTTAGCGACAACTAACACCTTATACTTGTTGTAAACACAACATGTCAGGTCAACCTAGCGAATCCATGAAAAATAGAGGGCGAATGAAGAGGCTCCTAGAACGGTAGTAGATATATTTAAGTGATTCAACAACAAAGCAACTTAGAAAAGTTTGAGCACAACAATGCGACGGAAGGTATATTTTGAAATCATGATGGAAACTATGTATAGATTACAATGCCCATTATCATTAATCATTATCGGACCAAATACCGATTCATATGATGCATTATATTTTTAAATCCCCATGTCAATAAGAACTTCTAAATAGAAATCTTGTACAACCTGAAGCACGGGAGACAAAATTTACTACATGTGCCCCTTTCTCAATTCTTCTAAAAAAATATGAATATATGTTTTAGAAAAAAATATTACTTATGTTTGTACCCAATATATTCAAATTAATAAGTATCACACCTACAAGATGTTTATCGAGGTTGCGCTTCCTATTTTATGAGGCACTTTTTCTTTTTTCTTTTTTCCTTTCTCTTTATTTTGCTTTATTTTTCTCTTGCCTCTTCCTTGTGTCAACAACTATACAAGATAGATATATTAGATAGAGAATACAACTTTTGCTCGGAATACTGTTTTTGCTTGGGCTTTGCACATTTGATAACTTGTAGTATTTGTAGACAGTTTTTGCTTGGGCTTTGCTAGACATCTATGTTCTATGTAAGCCAATGAACCGATCTAGGGATTGGGATGTAGCATAGAAGCTATAGTCCTTTTAGGCCATAGTATTACAGATGGTATTAAAGCATGTGTGTTGACTATAAGATTGTGACCTAGAACTGTATTAGGGATTATTAAACACTTTATGTTCTTTCTCATATTTTCTATCTAGTATCTTCTTCTCACTTTCAATTCTCGTATTCTTATATTTAAACTTGTAGATGAACACCATCAACGAATCTGTCAGGAAGGGACGATTAATGACCATGACCCTGGAGTGTGACAACGAGTTCTCGAAGGCACTAAAGAATATCATGTTAAGAATCGGACTCTAAGGAGAAGCAGTGTACAAGGGATTTCCTGTGATGGATGAAGGTCAAGAATATTGGTGGGTACAACTCCATTTGTACAAGAGCAATGAGGATGACCCCAAGGCAATGGGACACTAGATGTTCACTAACCCGGAACTTCATCATCATTCTTTGACTCAACAAGGTGTGTTGCATGGGAAGAAATTGGAGAAAGACTTATGTGGAGACTGTATAACACCCAAGAGAACCTCAGGGAGGAGAAGGAGAAGGTCCAAGACCTAGAGTCTACTAGGTGGGAGCTTAGGAGAGACATCATAGACCTAGCCATGGAGTCATGCAATATAGATGCTCAAATTGTTGCATTGAATAAACAAGTACCACCAGCATCAAACACTCTTCCAAGGATACGCAACATTTAAGAATAGTTAGATGATGTCCGCCATACAGCCTTCGATAGGAACTCATTTAGTTTTAGATTCCGATCAAACCAAACATTGTAATGGTTAGTTTACCTTGCTTAGGAGATGTTATTTTGATACCATAAAGTTCCAGGAGTCTTTGTGAGATATGATAATGAATTAATAAATGCCATATATCAAAATTCATGGTAATTCTCATTGCAGTTTTCTACTGGACATCTTTTACTGTGCGATTTGTAATATGTAATTGGTAACTTGGATTAAGCTAAAATTTTAGGATCTGGTCTGTAATTTGCCAATCTACCTGCAAAAAAATCAGCTAAAATTTCCCACCATGTTTAAGGTACCCATAAAAATTCGTGAATACAATAGTAGTTTCAGGACAGATTTTGTCCTTTACTTCAAAGATTGTAGGATCACACCCCAAACGAATTATAGACAATGGTAAACTATTATGCAGATAGTCTGCTACTAAGAGAAAGCTTCTGGAACATAAAACAAAACTATTTTCGCTTGAGTGTTGATTGTTATGATTGTTTGCTTGTGTGCCTATTATTTGCTTCATATAGTTATGGGTAATAATACTTCTCTAGCCCTTGTATCTATACTCATCTATGTTATCCCAATAGATGCCTCCTCGTTGCTAGCCCGATGAGATTGGTCAGCTGATTGCAGCACATGCATAGTTATCCTAGGTGATGACCCAATTCATGGCAAGACAGAAAAATCAAAACAACAACAATAACAACAACAACAACAAAAACAAAAACAACAACAACAACAACAACAACAATAACAACAACAACAATAACAACAACAACGGAAACAACCAGCCCCAAGGTTATACTCTCACCAGGTTACTGAGGCTTAGGCCAGCCAAGTTTTCCACTGCACCTGAGCCCATGGTTGCTCTCAACTGGCTGCATTCTATGAACACGGACTTGGCAACCATTGGTTGCACTCATGCTGAAAAGGTAAGGTTCGCTGCTCACTTACTAGAGGGACCAGTTGCTTCGTGGTGGGACACTTTCTAGATCACCCACACACTGGACACTATTACTTGGGCCATGTTCGAGGAAGGGTTCAAGACCAACCATGTATCTTCAGGGGTCCTGAGCCTAAAGAGGAAGGAGTTTTGCAACTTGCGCCAAACCAATAGCACAGTGGCAGATTACATAGAGGAGTTCAACAATCTGTCACACTATGCGCCTGAGGATGTCGACACTAATGCTAAGAGGAGAGAGAGGTTTCTGGATGGCCTGAGTGATGATCTCTCGCTGCAACTGTCTATGGTCTACTGCCCCACTTCCCAGGAGCTGATGGACAAAGCCAGAATTCTTGAAGGAAGCATAAGCAAGTGAAAAAACGCAAGATGAAGTACAATGATCACAATTCAGGATCACAACATAAGCGTACCTTCCATGATGGTAATGGAAATGTTGTACATCACAAGCATGGAGGAAGTGGACACAACCACAATGGAGGAATGGCCACGACAATGGAGGTAATGGCCATCACCGCAATGGTAACTGAGATCCCAACAACGTGGAATGCTTCAAGTGAAAGAAGATGGGACATTGTGCTAATAACTTTCCATAGGAAAATGATGGAACCAAGCCAAACTCAACTGAGAAGGCGACTATGAACCATGTGAACATCAAGGAAGTATTCAACAAGACATGCTCCATGACTAGTAAGTTTCTGGTCAATTCACGCATCGCACTCGTAAATTAAATACTAGTGCCTCGCATTCATCCATATTAAGGCATCCATGGATAATAATAGTTACATATGGAGCTACTTAGATGAATCGTTAAAGTAGACTCACTGGAGAAGAATTGGTAGCTAGCATCATGCCACCATTAAATCCTAGAGATTGGAGCACATAATTTTTTCCACCAGCTCAATTATATCGGTTTCACTTGGTTTAGATATAATTCTAGCATGAATTGGATGGTTAAGAATCAAGGTCTGATAGTGATACCTTCGATCCGGATTACGGATGTAGTATAGCTTCTTTTCCCTAGTAGACCTAGGTTATCGAATCCTCGGGAAGCGAATGCATAGTGAAGTTACTTTAACGGACCTTCGAGAGTTTTAGAATTCCTTTTGTGTTTTTACCGGACCAATAGCTGCGTCTTTTTGTTGTTGTTGATGATGGAGAGAGAGGAGGCCTAGGGCGTTCGGTTTCACCTGTAGCTATGCAAAATATCTGATGGGAATAAAAGATAGAAATAAAGTATGCATGTACTTGTTAGAGTGAGATAAATATGAGTGGGTAGTGCATCCATAATTTCTATTGCCTCCGCAACCTCTTATAGCAATAACCTACTAGTCTGATCCATAGAAGAAAGAGAACTAATGATATGCATAGTGATGTCACCATTAATCCCAAGTATATCCCTCACATACAGCCGTACTACTCCTTCTATCACTGGGGTTCCCAACCTGCAGATCAGTCATTACTCATACTCCCTATACCTGGCTCAACCCTCGGGGTCTTGGGTACCTGACAAGTCCTTGGATTGAGGCAAGAGAGGATACAATAATCATCATGTCATACAAACTAATACACGCTCCCATCTATGATAAATAACATGCACAATTGCTACATGGCTAGGCCGAAGCCCTTAGCCCAAGGAGAATAACTCAC
Organism: Avena insularis; assembly: GCA_023614405.1. Classification (NCBI taxonomy): domain Eukaryota; kingdom Viridiplantae; phylum Streptophyta; class Magnoliopsida; order Poales; family Poaceae; genus Avena; species Avena insularis. The sequence continues at coordinate 70,079,855 of CM042692.1, read as the reverse complement.
ACATAGAAATGAGATCAACAATCATAAACATTATAATAGAAATCATAAGATTGATAACAATAGACTTACAATATCGCCAATCGAAGAAGAGATCTACTATTACAAGTGGTGGAATATGGCTATGGAGATGGAGAAGGATTTTGAGATCTGGAGGCGGCTGGTGATCTGTGGCAGAGACTTTTTGCAAGGTCAGAGAGAGTTTTCTCGTCGCTCGAGGCTTCTTTATATAGGGGTCCCTTCATGAAAGTTGTTCTGTTTGACCTAACGATGGCGGCGCCAACTATACGCCCGGAGCTATACAGCCGGAATTTTGCTCCGGTCGTATAGTTGGTCGTTAAAGCGTCTACCTCCGCTTTACAGCTCCTGGTTTCTTGTGGTTGTTGGAAATCTCATATCTTCGACTTTAATGTAGTGATTCCCTCCTTTAAAGGACATTATCTGTGCAGGAAAAATATAAAAGAAAGGATTGCATACCCCTTTGAATATTAGGCATTAGTGACAGGATTTAGAGAGATATTTCATCAAAATTATGAATAATATCCAGTTTAAATATGGATGTGGATAGCTATATTTCAGAGCCATCGGATAGATGGATATTATACCCATACCCAGAAGGAAGAAGAATCTGATATAGCTCAATGATTCTATTGGAAATACCAAGTTCAATTCTCTTAAGGGGGTTAGCCTCGATAACACCACCTAAACCTTTCTAGCCATTTCGAATCTCGGGACGAGATTCATCTTAAGGAGGTTAGTCTGTCACATCCCAAGATTTTTAGAAATTGGGACTAGAAAAAATTGCATTTGCATGTCATTCATGATCATTGCATTGCATATTGGCATCATGAAGAATATTCAAATAGAAATAAAGACTTAAAACCCTAAATTATATGTGCCACTATGTTCCTAAAGGGAATTAAATAGGTTTTGTTAAAAAACATTATTGCTAAATATTATCCTATTATGATCTACTCAATATTTAAAAAAATTAGAAACAAGTTTGAACTCGTTTGGAGTTCAAATGATAAAGATATGAAGAAATTACAAATCAGAAAATAAAAAAGAAACAGAAATAAAAAATAACTAAATCTAACCTACCTGGCACCCAATCCGCGTGGCCCAGCACACCAGCCACTTAGCCTAGCCGCTACCTGCTGCTCGCCCTGCTCCCCAGCAGCACAGCTATCGTGTCATTGGCGGCCCATTGCCACCATTGCACTGCAGCGCTTCTCCTGGCGATAAGCGAGGCCACTTTGTCATCGTTGTCGCCATGACCAACGCGGACACCTCTCATCGCTCCGCCGCATATCCTAATCGCTGCAGAGTCTATCCGCTGCCCCCTCACCCAAGTCTTGCCCCCCCATAAAAGGCACCGCACCCCGCCACCTCTTTTCCTCCTCGAAAAATACCCTCGGAATCCCTTGATTTTGAGCACCAATGATCTCGCCGCCACAGCACCTCGGGAAGTCGATGCCGCCATCGGTTCCTCCCCTCCCCTTTCTTTTCACCTAGCCACGTTCATCTCGAACCGTAGCCTCGCCCCGCCGCTTTTCCCCCTCTGTTTCGCAGCTGACCACTAGCAATTGCTCGCTGGAGCCGCAAGGAGGAGACGTGCCTTGCCGAAGTTGACAGAGGAGATCGACCCCGCCATGGACACGAAGCTGACCACAAGGAGGGGGCATACCGGTTGAGCTAGATCTCCTCCGACGTTGCTCACCGAAGTGCTCGTGCCGACCACACCTGCACTGCCACTGCCATCAATGTTGCCTGACACCGATGAGTGCAAGCAAACGTTTTTGTCCGCTTGATCTAGATCCAACGGCCAGGATTAAATACCCGGCCGAAACGGTACATACCAATCGGGTTGCGCTGCGTGTCAGCCAGCGTGTACGCCACGTCAGCCCCGTGTCCCAGTCAGTGCACATTTAGCGTTGACTAAGCGCCGACGCAATAAATAATTAGTTTTAATAATTAAAAATTGCAGAAACTAGTTTTACCTTCTAAAATTCATAGGGAATTCATACTAGATCCAAAATTTGTGTATAATATATTAAATTGAAGCTAATTTAATGTAGATTAATAATATCTGATTAGATCTAGATTTTTTTAGTATAGTTAACTGGTAATAATTTAATTAATGTTAATAGACTTTAGAGTATTAAATTCATAGTAAATTTAATAATATTTCCCTGGAATCACAATCTCGTGTAGATTGTAGATCTATTTTTAGTTTTAATTTAGGATAGTTAAAGTTATTTAAATGATTTAAACTCTATAAACACTAATTAAATCCTAGATAAAGATCTACACCTCTGATTAGGGTGAATCCAATTCCTACTGGTTCATGTCCTCTATCCATTACACTTCAGATCCAAATTTAATTCGACAATAAGAACAGAAGTTACAACAGATCTGTTAAAACCCATTTATTGGCAATCCAATGATTAATAATAAATACCCCATTGCATTAATTGATCTCCTACATGCATCATGTAATCTGATATTGATTAGAGAACTAAATACAATCATTGTGACATATTAAATTGTCATGCATGCATTTGTGCATTTGTTTATGATTGTATGGTTATTTATGTTGTATGCAATTGTTTAATCGATAGAATGTGAGGAGTGCAACGTATGTGATTGCAACGAGTGTTTGAACAACTCCAACAACTATCAAGGCAAGTAGATGCTATTATGTTCATGATTTTGTCCTACTATTTTCTATGCATGTGTACTATATTTTTTAGATTCATGTGTAGGAAAGTACTACCGTTATGCTATGTCCTATATACGTTGGTAGGAATTCCTTGTAGTTGAACCACCATATGTATAGATGTGCTTAGTTATGTTGTGTTAGACGAGGGCTGAGCTACATCATATGATAGTTGTTGTTGCAAGTTTTCTTTTGAGAAAACTAAAACAACTTAATTAATGAATCTCCTGGGTGTGATGGGATTGACATTTTTTGGTGGTATCAATGCGGAAAGGCACCCAGGTATCTAGAGAGTATGATTGACTTCTTTATTGGTAGCTTACATGTACAACTATATGCCAATAATGAAATGGGAGGTTGGCTAGGCTTAGTAGGTTGTGGTGACTCGAATCGACATAGCCAGAGATATAGAATTTTGGTAGGTTGGTACGGTGCATGTAGGGTTCGGGGAGATACTTCCCGAATGGTCTCGTCTTGGACTTCTCCCAATCATAACACAATATGAGTGTCATGGTACGAGCTGGGTTGCCAGGATACATGGGTAAAATATACAAACCCCTGCAGGGTGTGTCTAATCCAAGTACTTAGTCGTGTCCCGGTTATGGACAAATTGAGTTGCTAGATATTGAGGTTATGTCATACATTCTTGCTCATCCCAATTTCTTAAATTACTTAGTATGGATGGGTTAACTTAATTGGAATCTTTTCAAAGAAAATCTAAATCTGTTTATGGAAAGTAGGACAAAAGAATTTATGTGTTGCTCTCAAAATAGCCAAGCTTCCACTTAGACAAATAAACATGTAGTTGCTAGGTACTATGTCTCCTTACTTAGCTCTACTTGCCATACATTCCAAGTATTAACCCTTCGGGGATGTTACATTTTATGTTGCAGGATATTTCGATTCTGAGTGATCGACTAGGTTGCGGTACTCCACTCTACATGTGTTCGCATGTGGCGCAATTGAAGATGGATCTTATTATATATTTATCCTTTCGTTCGCTATTGAACTATTTTGAGTTAGCCTTCGTGCTAAGCATTATTTTAATAATTGAATACTTTGAATCATTTTGTTACTTTATGATGTTACTTTGTCATTCATTAATGTTTTATGTAATCCCATGAACCGATCCAGGTATTGGCATGTTGCATAGAAGCTACAGCCTTTCCAGGCCGTAGTATTACATACTTTAAAAGGTAGGAAGAATTTGATCTGTCACTTGTAGAATTTTATTCTTGATTCACTTGTCTTATTATTGAAATAAGACATGTTGTGTTGACCCAACATACCACTACATGTTGTAGTATACTATAGTCATTGACATAACACTTTCGGAACACCATTCTGCAAATATTATATCCCTCAGAGTGGCACAACATAAACATTGCGGGTCCAAATTACAAACATACACATAATATTATTACAATACCAAAAGACCCATACTTTAGGTGGTTCAAACTTACAAATCATACACATCTTAATTCATATGTTTTCAACGGAAGAACGGAATATTCAAATGACATAACATAACTTCATCTCAACAGCTTATTGTATAGGGTTCATGTCGTTCGGCTCCGATTAAGTACTAATAACTATTGGCAACTACTCTAACTCATTGCCATCAGCTCTGTAGCATATGTCGTAGTCCACCCCTTCAACTCCACCGGACAGGTCTGGTTCCTCGTTAGTAGACGTCCTCCCGGCCTTCAGTAGCATACATAGGGGTATCCTCTTGCTCCTTAGCATCTAAGCAAGGGATCAAAGGAAAGGGTGAGTAACATCGTTACCCAGCAAGTTCATTATATGCAAGGTGGGAAGTTTGATGCTCTATCTACCACCTTAGACTATAAGTCTTTGGCACTATGCAGTTTTCGTAAAAATTTCTTGAAATGCTGATTTTAATATCAAAAACTACGCCCATCAGCCTTTGCAGGTTGACTAGAACTTCATGGAGTTCCTTTCCTGCCGCGTTCGTAGCTCCTTCCTGAAATAGGGAGTAACATGTCACACTTTTTTTACACTCTACAGAGGTGCGTTGCTTTACCCATAAGAGACCAAATCCTTGTTGCACAACCGGACGTATTTTATTTGTATTTTTAGGGTTTTTATTTATTTTTCTAGAGCTCTTTTAATTCTAGGGGTATATTTGTAATTAAACATTTTTAATAGGTTTTCTTTTAAAACTTGGGCCTAGCCCACTTGGCTGGACCGGCCCGGCCCAATAGGGCTGGTTAAACCCCTATGGTTGTGCTGGGCTAGCCTTACCTGGCCCAGTAAACCCACTCTGTCTCCTACTCTCTTCTCTCTCATGATTTCCTCTCCCCTCCGAGGCAGGCCACTCCCGGCCACCTTGACCGCCACCATGGTGCTCATCGACATAGATGATGATGTTGTGCCTCCCTGGCATGCTCGATTTCATGCACACGCCCTCTGCTGGCAGCGCTGCCCCCACCCGGTGGCTAGGGTTTGGGGCTACATAGTGGCCTCGATGCTCTGGCGACACCCTAGCGATGCTCTGGTGTTTGCGGTGGTGACCTCCTCCCATGGTTGCCTCCATTGCGGCCTAGTGCGGGTTGCAACGCCCCCTCTAGGGTGCTTCCTCTGTTATCATGCACCTCATCGTCGTCGGCCTCCTCCTCTGCTTCCTCTTCGGCATAAACACGAGGAACTCAGGTAAGTCCTCCTCTTCTCCTCTCTATGTGATCTCTCTGTATGCTCTCTCTATGTGCTCTCTCCGTGTGCTCTCTCTATGTGTTTTCCTGGTACTAGGGTTCTTCCCTGGTACTAGGGTTCAACCTTTGTTACTGTGTGCAGTTAGAGATGATGAAATGATTCATGCTCACCTTCTATGATTAGTTTTGTGGATTGATTATCTATACTATTGTGGAGTTGTTGACAGTGGTTACTATTAGTGTTGGTTACTGTCTGAACTTATCTCACTATCGGTGTTAATCTAATGCCACAATGGCCCTGATTTGATTAGAGGTATAGCCTCTGGCTATGGTGGATATGCTTCAGGGTTAAATTCCATAGTTGATTCCCTGTTTAAATGTCTCTAATAACCTTGATGAACCTGAATGAAGATAATATGGATATATATGAATGATTCCTAAATGGTGATGTTAGGAAGATGATTAAATACTCTTTTTTAAAATATGATTGGACTGTGAAACTTCCATGTTTGGGTTACCTAGCTAGATTAGGTCTTGTGACACCCTCTCTGAGTGCTACACAGGATCTAATCTTATTACAGGTTCTTAATGAATTGTACTATTGGAAATAGTTGGGATTTGTGAGAACTAAGAAACTCCTTGCAGTTTCTGTATAATTATTGTTGCCTGTTTTATTAGACCTGTGATGCTAGTCTGAGGGCCTTCTAAAGTAAAAAAATCACTTGTTTTTACTTGTTCCCTAACTGCTCATGTGTTTATCATGCTCTTGCATGAACATATATAAATATACTCTTGATCATAGATATAAACATGCTCATGATCAACTATTGGCCAAAAATTTTTGAGATATACTCTGATCCTGAAGAGATGATGGTAGCCTATAGCCTTGGGCTGGTGTTGCCTTCTATTCCTGGGATTCTGGTATCTCTAGATCTGATTCTGCTTTCCTTTGGCCTTGTCTTGCTCATCCTCCTGCTGCTGCTCCTGTGTGGCCTTGATGTCCACCTAAATCTTCCCCTCCTTATGTGACCATCTTGTATGGTTTTTGTCTAGGTTGGTGTGAGGAATCTTGGGTTGATCTAGTGAAAAATGGTAGTACTTGTGGTGGTATCTGCTATGTTCTTGAGATGAGCAGTGACTATGGTTGTGAAGTGAGTAGCAAAGCAGTCTTTGCTATGCTCTAGCTGTGATTTAAACCCTATCTCACTGCCTCTGCTGCTGACACCTCATTGCATGCAATTAGGTGTGTGAGCCGTGATGGCCCAAAATATATCGAGCTCGTTGGGGAACCCCAAGAGGAAGGTATTATGAGCACAACAACAAGTTTTCCCTCAGTACGAAACCAAGGTTATCAATTCAGTAGGAGCAAGGAAACACCCCAAAGGTGTAGCTAGCTGAACGATGGCAGGGCGCACTACCGGTGCTAGCAGCAACGTGGAGACCTGCACAACACAACCACAGAACTTTGTCCCCAACTTGTGATGAGGTTGTCAATCTCACCGGTTTTGCTGAAAACAAAGGATTAAATGTATCGAATGGAAGGAAGTAATAGTTTGTAGAAAGTAAACACAAAGCAGTAAACAGTTTATAGATTGTATGTAAAATAAAAGGACCGGGATCCATAGTTCACTAGAGGTGGCTCTCCTTAAGATAGATAACATGTTGGGTCAACAAATTACAGCGGGGTAATTGACAAACATCGAGAAAGCAATTCATGCATATACTAGTCATCTTGACTCCTTTGAAACTTGATTGGGCATTACAACATTATACATAGACCTCCATCCAACTGCATCTATGACTAATAATCCATCTTCAGGTTATCATCCGAACCACCTCCAGTATTAAGTTGCAAGCAACAGATTATTGCTTTACGAATTGTGTGTAATGTAAACAATACGATTGTTCTATGAAAAAAGGATTGTTGTTTTCTCCCTAGTAGCAATAGCACATCTAGTACGTTAGAGATTTCTGTCACTTCCCCAGATTACCAGAGGCATGAACCCACTATCGAGCATAAATACTAACTATTGGAGTTGCTAGCATCTACTTGGCAAAGATAGCTACTAACAACGGAAAGCATGCAAGATCACAAATAACAAAGACATGATAGAATCAATAATCAATCTGAAATAGCATCTCAATATCCATCGGATCCCCACAAACACAACATGCAGAATTACAAATAGATGATCTTGATCATGAACGAAGCTCACAAGATCTAGACATGAAAGCACAAAGGAGGAGAACCAGCCATCTAGCTACTACATGGATCCGTAGTCCAAGGATGAACTACTCACGCATCACACCGGAGGCTTGCATGATGATGAAGAAGGCGTCCAGGGTGAATTCCCCTCTCCGGCAGGGTGCCCGGAAGAGATTCAGATCCCTCCAAATCTAGGGACGGAGATGATGGTAGCTATAGACTCTTTCGTGGATTTTTGATCGGGTCCTTAGGGTTTTTGTCCTGAGGGCATCTTATAGGCGGAAGGAGAGGCCGAGGGGGTACTGGGGTCGGCCAGACCACCCCCTGGCGCGGGTCAGACCTGGCCGTGCGACCAAGTGGTGTGGCCGGCCCCCAGCCCTTCTCCGTCTCGTATTCTGGCATCTGATGACTTCCGGAAAAATAGGCACTTTGGCTTTTGTCCCGTCCAATTCCAAGAATATTCATTTTCTGACTTTCCTGGAACCAAAAACAGCAGAAAAGCAAATAATCGCATGGCTCTTGTTAATAGGTTAGTACAAGAAATCATATGAAAATTACTCCAAAGTGTGGACAAAACACAAGAAAGTGGATAAAACCAAGCATGGAACATCAAAATTTATAGATACATTTGCAATGTATCAACATCCCCAAGCTTAACTCTTGCTCGTCCTCGAGTAGGTAAGTGATAAAAAGAAAGAATAATTTTTGAGGTGACATGCACCATCAAAGACTTGATCAAAGTATTTGTAAAACATGCAAAGCTGGGATCATAGTACTTCAATCATAACATGAAAGACAAAGTTCTAGCAATAAGACAAAGAAACTATGATGCAACATGAAAAGGCACAAACAAAACATTCATGAATAACAATGCTTTGCAAGACGTTTGTTTGTTTCACATAAAGAAAACATAGCATAATAGTATTCAACTTGTCCCTCATAGAGTAGCAAATATAAATGCATAGGACACCTTCAAAGTTCATAAGAGTGACTAGATACAAATAGTTTAAAACAAGCTATATCAAGTTATGCATCAATCAACTAGTCTTGGGACAATGCACATAGAACTAAGAATGGCCACTATGCTCTCAAAGTAAGTGCATAAAGATAGAAGGTGGAGACTCAATATAATGGTGGAAGAAAGGCCTTCATAGAAGGAAGTAGGGATTCAAGTCTCATAAAGAGCTTCCAAAAATTATGGTACTTATAGCTTTCAGATCTCATTGCCCCTATCATAAGCATCTTGAAGGTGATTAAGGTTAAAGTGACACAACTAAGAGGATATGCTTGACAAGTTATAAAACGAAATCTCATGCCCCTTACTTACGAAGACCGAACCTCATGCTACTCAACTTTAGTCCTAAGTAAGCTCTTGTCATTGTAAGTACATGTGTATCATAAAGAACCGCCAACGGGGTACCCCTTGCACATGATACAGGAGCTATCCCATAATCAAAATGACAAGGCAAGCAGACAATGAGCATCTCAGCGATCTTTTTATTTGCTATTTGCATAGGTTTTTATTGAGGATGCTTCATAGAGTGCTCATTATGGTGATGCTGCAAGTTTCCACCATGATTAGGCATGGCTTAGGCTAGCGGCCAGTGCTTTCTAACACACATACAAACTCCATGATATTACAAGTTCCACTTTTATTTCATACCGCCGGGATCCGTAAGCAAAAGAACATGATATCAACAGGGTACAAAGTACAAGTGCAATGTTGAAAGCGTTCCCCATGATACATGGTTCTGCTAACTTAAACTTATAAAGTGCAAGCATATACACAACAAAGAAGGACCCGATGGTTCAAGTTGATTAAGGGCAAGAAAAGTAAAGTTTTGCATCAAGTTCGTGAGAGCTTTAATCACTAGTTTTCTCATAACAAGTTTAATTTGGAAGGTAAACAAAAGCATGAATATACTTGGAATAGCATAATCTAGTAGGTATGTATGGTGGAATCTTTGGAATAACTTGGTTTAGGGAGTTGGATGCATGAGTGGAACTCATACTTGGTTGTGGAGGCTAGCAAAAGACTGGGAGCGACAAACTAAGAGAGCAATAATGGCCATAATCATGCAGAGCGACAAAACATCATTGATCAAAGCATAAAGTGATACTACAAGTTGAAAACTAAAGGATCATAAAGGCTATGGTCACTTGAGATAGTTATAACATGGTGTGAGCATGTGCCAAGTCAACCCAAATAAAGCATCAAAGGAGAATACCACTATACTATGCTTTAATATGCTAAAACAACGCATGATTCATCCAAGGCACATTACGCAATCTCAATTGTTTATAACAAGTCATGCTACAGCAAAGAATACTAAGCATAAAGCCAAAACAATATCAAGCATGCCATGACAAAGCATAGGCCACAGTCAAAAACAAGCTCTTTTTACCACATAAGTATGAACTTTCCTACTCTTTTCCAATCCAAACCAAACTATTTGCAAACCAATGTATGAAAGAGGGGGTTCAACCAATTTATTCAGAAAACTAAGTAAACCAAGCAAACGAAAAACCAAAACGAAAACGAAAAAGAAGACGCTCCAAGAACAACACAACTGTGCATGAAACAATAAAAATGAAGCGTTTGAAAGAAACCTGGGATTTTTATTGATGAAGAGGGGGATGCCTTGGGCATCCCCAAGCTTTGACGCTTGTAATTCTTGGATATTTCTTGGGGTGACACACGTGGCATCCCCAAGCTTGAGCTTTAGTCCATCTTTCATCTCATTACTCATTCCTTCCATACACCTAAATTTTTTCCTTCATACAAAACTTCACACAATCTTTATTAGCAACATCCAAGCAGTCAGTCCATGAGTGGGACAATTCTTTACCAAAGATTTCATTCTTTCCCAAGCTTGAACAACATGCTCATTATCAGATTGTTTAAACTTCATTATTTCACTTCTCATAGATATAATCTTAGCAGGAGGATAGTATTTTCCAATAAAAGCACCTTTGCACTTAGTCCAAGAATCAATACTATTCCTAGTTAAGGAATTCAACCACTCTTTAGCTTTTCCTCTCAAAGAGAAAGGAAACAATTTCAGCTTAATAATATCACCATCTACATCCCTATGCTTTTGCATCTCACAAAGTTCAACAAAGTTATTTAGATGGGCAGCAGCATCTTCATTACCAATACCAGAAAATTGTTCTCTCATAGCAAGATTGAGTAAAGCAGGTTTTATCTCAAAGAAAGTATCTTCAGGCACAGGTGGAGTAATAGGTGTGCTCATAAAATCATTGTTGTTGGTGCTAGTGAAGTCACACAACTTAGTGTTGTCAAGAGTAGTCATTTTTTTGTGTTTTCAAATAAGAAAGCAAACTAGTAAAACTATTTTTTTGTGTTTTTGATAAAGAAACAAGCAAAAAAAGCAAAGAGAAACTAAGCAAAACAAAAATAACAAAGTAAAGAGATTGGTTATGAGGGACTCCCCTTGTGAAGATGTCCTTGATTCCATGGAAGCGGCGCTAGAAAATATGCTTGATGACCCAAAATATATCGAGCTTGTTGGGGAACCCCAAGAGGAAGGTATGATGAGCACAACAGCAAGTTTTCCCTCAGTACGAAACCAAGGTTATCAATCCAGTAGGAGCAAGGAAACACCCCAAAGGTGTAGCTAGCTAAACGATGGCAGGGCGCACTACTGGTGCCAGCAGCAACGTGGAGACCTGCACAACACAACCACATAACTTTGTCCCCAACTTGCGATGAGGTTGTCAATCTCACCGGTTTTTCTGAAAACAAAGGATTAAATGTATCAAATGGAAGGAAGTAATAGTTTGCAGAAAGTAAACACAAAGCAGTAAACAGTTTATAGATTGTATGTAAAAGAAAAGGACCGGGATCCATAGTTCACTAGAGGTGGCTCTCCTTAAGATAGATAACATGCTAGGTGAACAAATTACAGCGGGGCAATTGACAAACATCGAGAAAGCAATTCATGCATATACTAGTCACCTTGACTCCTTTGAAACTTGATTGGGCATTACAACATTATACATAGACCGCCATCCAACTGCATCTATGACTAATAATCCACCTTTAGGTTATCATCCAAACCCCTTCCAGTATTAAGTTGCAAGCAACATATTATTGCTTTACGAATTGCGTGTAATGTAAACAATACGATTGTTCTATGAACAAAGGATTGTTGTTTTCTCCCTAGTAGCAACAGCACATCTAGTACCTTAGAGATTTCATCACTTCCCAGTTACGGAGGCATGAACCCACTATCGAGCATAAATACTAACTCTTGGAGTTGCTAGCATCTACTTGGCCAAGATAGCTACTAACAACGGAAAGCATGCAAGATCACAAATAACAAAGACATGATAGAATCAATAATCAATCAGAAATAGCATCTCAATATCCATCGAATCCCCGCAAACACAACATGCAGAATTACAAATAGATGATCTTGATCATGAACGGAGCTCACAAGATCTAGACATGAAAGCACAAAGGAGGAGAACCAGCCATCTAGCTACTACATGGATCCGTAGTCCAAGGATGAACTACTCACGCATCACACCGGAGGCTTGCATGATGATGAAGAAGGCCTCCAGAGTGAATTCCCCTCTCCGGCAGGGTGCCGGGAAGAGCTTCAGATCCCTCCCGATCTAGGGATGGAGATGACAGCGGCTATAGACTCTTTCGTGGATTTTTGATCGGTTCCTTAGGGTTTTCGTCTCGAGGGCATCTTATAGGCGGAAGGAGAGGCCGAGGGTGCCGGGTCACGGACCACCCCTGGCGCAGCTAGGCTGGCCACATGCCACCAGCCCTTCTCCGCCTCAGATTCGGCATCGATGACTTCTGGAAAAATAGGCATTTTGGCTTTTGTCCGTCAATTCCGAGAATATTCATTTTCGACTTTCCGGAACCAAAACAGCAGAAAAGCATAACCGGTAATCGTGGCTCTTGCTAATAGGTTAGTCGAAGAAATCATATGAAAAGTACTCCAAAGTGTGGACAAAACACAAGAAAGTGGATAAAACCAAGCATGGAACATCAAAAATTATAGTTACATTTGCAATGTATCAAGCCGCTTCACTGTTGGCTTTGTCTATGGACAAGATCAAGTGAATTTGGTTAACTACCTTGTCCCTTTACTATTTTATACCCTAGTGAAACTTTCCCCTTTTTCCAATGATGTTGTCATGAGGCTTTTAAATTTGAAAAGAACATATCCTACACTTGATGAATTTAGTCCCTTTTTATTTAAACTTGCTCAATGATGTATTGGAAACAGTGCATCTCACTGTTAAAGACTGAGAGCAAAACTAACACTAACCCCTCTCTGTTCATTTTATTTTATGTCTTTATTTACAGGTACAAGGTCAAGTGATCAAGATAAATAGTTTAGGACTAGATAGGTATTAGTTTTGGGTTTTCTCTATTTTCTTTTGTAATCTTCCATTTCTACTCTTTGTAAAGGATCAATGTAATAATATTCTTTATTTAATAAAGGTTCTCATTGTTTGACATTTGTTCCCATGCTGTTTGTAGTTAATATATTGTTGAATTTATATTATTGTTATTGGAAAAAGGAAAGAATTAAGGAATATCCAATTGGGGTTATTCATTTGTATTGTTTTCAATTTTACTTATTGTTTCATTACTAAATACTCAAACAATATTAACTAAATTTTTTGGAAAACAATATAACACTAATTACTTCTAATTTTCAAATCTTTTCAAAATGATTCAAATTTAAATATGAATTCAAAATATTCACCCAAAAACATTATAATCACTAAGGATCATGTCAAAATTTATAGAAAACACTCCTAAGAGCTAAACCCTAACTCAAAGTAGTGAAAGAAACTCTGATCTCCCCAGGGTTTTATTTGGCAAAAAATTTACCCCAATTTTACACATGAATGCATGCAAATGCAAAAAATTCTATTTCTACCCTTCGTTGGTTCGTAAACACTAGGATGTTATAGTCATCCCCCCTTAAATTAAACTTTGTCCCGAAGTTTTACTGATGTGTACCTGAATAGCGCTAGATAAACTTCTCATAGATCATCCTCTTTCTCCCAAGTTGCTTCTTGTTCAGGATGATGTTCCCACTGTACCTTACAGTACTTAATGGCTCTGTTCCTTAACCTTTCCAGTTCTCCTCCAAAATCTTGCATGGTTTTCTGAACATAAGTCAAATCCTTTTGCAATTCAATCTCTTGATGTGTGATTGCATCATCAGGAACTTTGAGACACTTCCGGAGTTGTGATACATGGAAAACATTATGAACTTGAACTAGCCTTGTTGGTATCTCTAAAGCATATGCGGTATTTCTATTCTGGCTCGGTATCTTGAATGGTCTGATATATCATGGACTTAATTTCCCTTCTACTCTAAATCTTTTAACTCCTTTCATTGGGCTAACCTTGAGATATACCATATCTCCCATTTCCACTCTAGAATTTCTAGTGGTTGTAGTGGTCCTGGTGGACTCTGATGTTCTTCCTTCACTCTCTGGCAGGTATGGCACTTAGACACATACTTCGCAATGTCTCTTTTCATATTGTTCCACCAAAATAGCTCCTTAAGATCCATGTACATCTTTGTACTTCCTGGATGAATTAAATAGGGTGTCTCATGTTCTTCTCGGAGTATTATCTCCCTAACCTCTGGTACATCTAGTACACAAAGACGATTTTGAAACCATAAATATTCATAATATCCAAGGTGAAAGCTGATGTTTGACCTTCGGAAATTCTTTTGATTTCTTCAGTAATGAATGGATCATCAAGTTGATGTTGATAGATCTCATAACAAAGATCACTACTTCGATCTTCAACAACCCTCGTGGTAGCTAAACCTATACGTACTTTTGCTGTTGAGAACTGTATTTCTAACCCTTCCAAATCCATTTGCAACTCCTTTGGTAGTTCTCGATTTGTCGGTTGAACATCTGCGCTCTTCCGGCTTAAAGCATCTGCTACTACATTGGCCTTTCCTGGAGTATAGTTAATTGTAAGGTCATAATCCTTAATCAACTCTAACCATCTTTTCTGCCTCACGTTCAGTTCTTTCTGAGTGAAGAAATATTTGAGACTTTTATGATCAGTGTATATCTCACACCTTGCTCCATAGAGAAAATGTCTCCAACCTTTCAAAGCAAAGACTACTGCTTCTAATTCTAAATCATGGGTTTGATAATTGATTTCATGATGTTTGAGTTGTCTAGAACCATAAGAAATTACCTTGTGATCCTGCATTAAAACACAACCTAATCCTTCCTTGGATGCATCACAATATACCATGTAATCTTTTCCGGTTTCTGGTACTGCTAAGGCTGGTGCTGCAGTCAATTTAGTCTTCAATTCTTGAAAACTGGCTTCACACTTTTCATCCCACACAAATGGAGTATTCTTCCTTAGCAGTTTGGTCATTGGTTCTGCTATCTTAGAGAAACCTTCAATGAATCTCCGATAGTAACCTGCCATTCCCATAAAACCTCTGATTTGTTTAACATTGGTCGGTGCATTCCAATCCAACACTAATTGAACCTTGGATGGACTGACTGCAATTCCATCCTTACTAATGACATGACCAAAGAATTGAACCTTGTCCAACCAAAATTCACACTTACTGAACTTAGCAAACAATTTGTGTTCCCTCAGAATTTGTAACTCTATCCTCAAGTGATCAGCATGCTCCTCCTTATCCTTTGAGTATATCAAAACATCATCAATAAATATTATGAAAAACTTGTCCAAATATGGCATGAAAACCTTGTTCATCAGATTCATGAAAATTGTTGGTGCATTAGTCAATCCAAAGGGTACGACTAGATACTCATGATGTCCATACCTTGACACAAATGTGGTTTTTGGAACATCTTCCAGTTTTATTTTGATTTGATGATAGCCTGATCTCAGATCAATCTTGGAAAATACTCTGGCTCCCTTGACTTGATTAAATAAATCCTGAATTCTTGGTAAAGGATACTTGTTCTTGATCGTGACCTTGTTCAAATTTCTATAATCTCCACACACCCATCATCCTCCATCTCTTTTATCAACAAAAATCACTTGAGTTCCCCATGGGGATACACTTTCTTGAATGAATCCTTTGCCTACTAACTCATCAATTTGCTCTTTAAGCTCTTTTAGCTCTTTTGGGCCTATCTTGTATGGTTCTTGAGCAATAGGTGTTGTACCAGGTATCAGGTCAATAGTGAACTCTATCTCCCGATCAGGTGGCATTCCTAGTAATTCTGCTGGATAAACATCTTGAAACTCCTTTACTACAGGAATATCCTCCAACTTGACCTCTTTCATTGAGTTTAGTTGAAGATCTACCATGATATGAGTGTGTTTGTCTGCCTGATAAACTATCCTTCCTCCACTTGGAGACTTGATTGAAACAGTTTTATCCTCGCAGTTTATCTGAGCTCCATGTTTAGTCATCCAATCCATTCCCAAAAGTACTATTATGCCCTTCAACGGAATCACATATAGACCTGCAAAATAGGTATAACCACAAATTGAGATAACTTGGTTTTGTTTAATGTGGCGTACTACTACGCTACCCCCAGCCGTTATTACGGTCATTGGTTTTTTTAAGAGTGCCCTTCTAATCCCAAATTGATCACAGAATTTCTCAGACATGAATGAAGTAGTTGCACCGGAATCAAATAAAACTTTTCCAGGGGTGGTGAGAATGTTGAGCGTACCTATCACTGCATGCTCCGAGTTATCCACCTTTTTAGGGTTGCACAATTCAGCTTTCTAGTAGGTCTGCTTCACTTGCCATTGGTGTTCTTTACATAGCTTCCACACCTGTTAGCTTGTCCGCCAGTTCCTCCAGAACTTTCTCTCCCCTTGTCAGGCCATCCTCATGTCGGCTTCTTAGGACAATTAGGCCTTATATGTACTTTTTCTCCACATCCATGACATATTACCACGGGTTTCTGACATTCACTACTAAAGTGCGCGGGTAACCCACAATTGTGACAAATAATATTCCTTCGGGATGCTGGTGCCCCCCGGTTGGAATTATTGGAAGGTCTAACCCAGGGTTTAAATTCTAGGTTTGGTCTAGGCTTACTTGCTTGAACCCTCTTGGTTTCTTGCTTCGCCCTCTTCCTTCTATCTTCCTGAACATTTTTGTAATCATCTTCAAAAGTGATAGCTACATCTAGCAACTGTTGGAAAGTCTGCTTATTGGCAAGCCTCAACTGCATTTTCACAAACGGATTCAATCCACGCATGAACCGCTTTTTTCTATTCTCCTCAATAGTTACCTCGTCAGCAGTGTAACGAGATAAATTGCTAAACTCCTGGATGTACTTCATGACACTGGAGTAACCTTGCTATAATTCTTTGAACTCTCTGCGCTTCAACTCAATAACACTTTCCGGAACATGGTATTCACAGAATCTTTGCTTGAACTCCTCCCATGTATACTCCCTACCTGGAGGTTGCATTGATAGCTGATTCTCCCACCAAGATGTTACAGATCCAGTTAAAAGATATGTTGCAAACCTTAACTTCTCCTCATCATTGCACCCTATAGTATTAAGCTTCCTTTTCGTATCAGCCAACCAATCCTTGACATCCATTGGTTCTAGAACTGATGCAAAAGGTAATGGCCTGGCATTCTAGAAATCACAAAGACTCACTCCTCGACCTTCAGGTTCCCTCTGATGTCCAGCTCGATCCATTAACACCTCCATAAACTTATTCTAGGATTCTTGCATCATCTACATATACTGCATGAAATTCTTCTCCATCAATTGTTGTGGTGGTGTCACGGCAGATGCCATGGATAGGCTAAAGGTGGGGACTAATTGCACTAGGGGAATCTAGGGAGGGATAGTGTGGTGATTCCACACAGAGAAGCTTTGTATTTGATTCACTTCCAAGGTTACAAGTGCTCCTCGAGCTGTATTGGAGAGAGGAGGAAGAAGGAACTCTCTTACTCTCACCGCTAGCTAGCCCTCGGGAACCAAGTAAAATCTAGCCAATAGAGATCAACCCTTCCAAGACCAACCTAGCAAAACTCAACCCTTTCTACAGAGGCCCTAGCCCTCCTTATATAGGGGCGGCTAGGTCTCCAACTAGGGCATACGTGGAGGCATATTTCAGGGAATATGCCTCCTCCCAAAATAGTAAGCCGACCGGGTCGCTTTTCCCCCGCGTCATCCATGCAGAGGCTACGTGAGCCTCTGCGGCGCCTGCGTCAGCCGACATTGGTGTCGTCACCTTTGTCGACCACGCCTCAGTGGTCCTGCCCCTGTCCGCTTTGCTCATGCGGTGCGTACCGAGGTTACTTTTGACCAGCGAGATACCTTCCTTCTCCTAGAAGCCTGCTATGACCCGGATCATAGTTGATCCGGCCACACCTGTTCCTCCATACAAGTTAGATTCATCTATCCGACTTACGGCTTGAGTCGGCTGAGACTCAGTTAGGTGGACATCCCCTGGTCCGGTTACCCCGAGATTCGGCCTGCCTTGAGGTAACTCGGCCAGCATTCGCTTTGACCTTGCCGTACCTCGGCTAACTCGGCCTTTATACCCCGGCGTGACCCTACCCGGGGGTATCCCCCCAACATTAGTCCCTGAAGCTAGTGCGGTCTTAGTTGCCTTAGCCGCTAAGGCCACAACAGGTTCAATTTCACCGAGCTTTGTGCTCCTTCTCCGAGTTACCACTTATCTCGGATCTCATGGGTTTACTTTCCCTTGGCACATTCCAAGTTTTCACTTGCTGGCCGGGTTACCACATTCTCATCCGGGTCATCTTTCCTTCTCTCGTACGCTTCCCCACATGGAGGCTAATCATTAGTTTGCCTCATTTTAAGGGCCAGCCATAGTAACCGCCGCAGTAATTGTCAGTTATCACTGTAGCGCACGTCACGTCTGGCCTGCCTCCTCGTTAACTGCATCAATGTGTCGCGTCATGGGATCTGCTACACCCTGTGGTCCTCCGTGTAGCTCTTCGCTGATTGGTCCATCTGGTTTGTACACGGCAACACCGTGTGGCATATCCGCATAACTTGATCCCACTTCCCCCTCGAGGGAGTGGTTAAATAGGGGAGGGGTGTGCCCCTTGGGTCTTTTCCTACTTCCGCGCCCCTCTTCCGCGCCCCTCTTCCTCTAGTTCTTCTTCTTCGTCTTCTCCCGCGACAGCGCCGCCGCCACCGCGTCTGAGTAGCAGCGCCGCCGCCGCACTGCTTCCACACGCATCTGCGTCGCTGCCGCCGCTGCGCACCTCCTCCGCCACGGGTCGCTGTCAGTCTAGGCCGCTGCCCCCCACCGCCGCTAGCGCCAGTGAGGGCAACGAACTCGAGATGACAGAAGAAGAGCTCGTCGTCGCCGAGCAGGAGATGGAGGAAGATGCCGCGACGACGGACCGCGGTGCGTGGGCTGGATCCTGGATCTTCCAGGATGACCTGGACTGGCTCTACCGCACCAGGCACATCCCCGCAGGCATCACTGCACGCCTCGCCTCCGCCGAACTTGCCCCCTCACCCAATCCGGGTGAGTGTGTGGTGTTCCTGTTGCATTTCCAGCAGGGATTCGGTTTACCAGTTAGCGACTTTTTCCATGATTGGTTGAACACCTACGAACTCTAGTCGCACCACCTTCCTGCCAATGCTATCACATCTCTCTCTGCTTTCGCCTCCACGATCGAAGGCTATGCCGGATTATGGCCCACAAAGGAGCTACGGATCCGGTTCTTTGGCCTTCGTCGGAACGTAATTCCGAACATCCAGCTTGATCCGGAGGACAAACAGCTTACGTAGTTCGGCGCTGCATCCATTTCTCCCCGGAGGTTATCCGTCTTTCCCCGGGTTACCGGGCTAGACCCCTGCAAGGGATGGGCCCGGACTTTCTTTTATGTTCGGCATGAAGGCACCGAAGACCTGATCCGGCTTCGCCCCTATGCTCCGGGTCCTCCTAACCTAGAGTTGTGGGATGTTGTCCCCAAGAAGCCCAGAGTCTTGGCCAACCAGGTCAACAAAAGGTTCACAGAGCTGAAGGAGCTCGGGTTGCGCAACGAGGACGCCATGATCACATTTGTCTGCAACCGGATCTCCCCCCTCCAGAAACACACTCACAAAGTGTGCCATATGAGCTGGGGCCGCGACCCCAACCGGACCTCGTCTTTCGAGTTGAGCAACACAGAGATCTATCGCCGGGTCAAGGCCCTCTTCACCACCCACAAGGACTTCTCCTCTGAGTGGATGTGGGAAATTGAGCACTATTGCCGAGATAGGCTTCCTCGCGTGGTAAGCCTCGTGCTACAAACTTTTTCCGAATTAAATCTTATGTCGGTCGCTGTTGTATTTTTAACTCTGCCGTCTTTTCTCTCCTTTAGCAATTCCTTCAGCAAACTATCGAGGATGGCACCGATCCAACTCTCAAATGTGCGCCTGACCGGGAGACCTCGGACGATGAAGAACCGGATCAGGAGATGTTCCTCCCAATGGCCGACGCGACCAAGCGACCCACCGGTAAACTCTCTTCCATTAGAGATTGGCTCGACGATGAAGATGACTCGGATGTTGAGGTGATGGAAGCATTTGACGCTGTTCCCCTTTCTTATGCTTTTCCGGCATCAGCTAACCCTGGTGGGTAGATCCATGAGGACCCTCCCCTTGCCGTGGGTGATCCTGTTCCGGTTGCGCCAAAGAAGAAAAGGGAAGCCGCATCCACTTCATCCTCCGGACCTTCTCAGCCAGCCAAAAGGCGAAAGAAGTCCGGAGACAAGACTGCCTCCAAGCCCGCGACCAAGGCCCCAGCACGAAGGGCTCGGAAGCCCAAGGAGCCCCTGACCTCGGATCCGTAAGTCTCTTTTTCCCTCTGCCATTTACTTGTTCTTGCATTGTTATAGTTTCTCATCCGACACTATTTGATTCGGCAGGGCCACGGTGGAGGTCCCCCAGAGTGGATCTAGCATCGCTTCGCTGCTCGGACTCAGCCCTTCTCCCGCTCGTGGCGACGATTCATGCCCGCTGAGCCCAATTTCGAAGGGTTCAGCGGCTGCTCCGGGTTCCACTCCACCTCGTCAAGAGGGGGGCAACCTTGAAGCGGGGGAGACTGGCCCAGCTGAGGTAGCGGCATCCACCACTTCGGCTCCGTCGCAACCAACTACTATTGAGTCTACTTCAGCACCTCCTCCGAAGAAGAAAACAGCTCCAGCACCAGCACCAGCACCAACTTCAGCACCAGCACCAGCACCAACCCCAGCAGCAAGAGCAACAACAGCAACACCAAGCCCCTCTGCCTCATCCGAGTCATCTCAGTCTCGGCGAGAAAGTACCCAGGCAGCTCCCAAGGGTAAATCTCCTGCAACCACTTCCTCCTCTCAGCAGCCCAAGGGCAAAAAGGTCCCTGATGCCACCAGGGCAGCGTCCGTCGAGGCTGGACAGCGCACTCTCGCATCCATGCTTTCCAAGAAGCCTCCAGCACCGAAGGACACCCCTGCCGAGCCAACTGATGTGCAACAACTTGTTTTGCACACCAGCCCGGACCATGCCCTGGTTGAGAGGAGGGAGGCGCATGCGAAGGGTTTGGTGGCGCCCCACATGCTTAGCGGCGAGCGATACCCTCCGACCTTGATCGAGTTCATGAACAACTGGAACAAGGCGGAGTTCGTCCACAACGACGATCTCCTGAAGAAGTTCTGTCCGGCCGAGTTTTCTGCTCAAATGAATACAGCCGCTAAGGCAATTAACCTTGCGGGTCGGATGATGGAGGTACATGACTTCACCTTTTCCTTAGCATGCTGTATATATTAGTGATATAACCATTAGTCCCCGAGCCTCCGGGGGAGTAACTTGTTACTCGGCCGGATGCTCCTTAGAAAGCTAACGTGGCTCTTTAATAACTTCAAATATGCACACACCCAGAGCCGGGTTAAGTTCCACTTGGCCCGGATCTTGTACACTTCGAATATGCACACACCTAGAGCCGGGTTAAGTTCCACTTGGCCCGGATTTTGTACACTTCGAATATGCACACACCTAGAGCTGGGTTAAGTTCCACTTGGCCCGAATTTTGTACACTTCGAATATGCACACACCTAGAGCCGGGTTAAGTTCCACTTGGCCCGGATTGTGTACGCTTCGAATATGCACACACCTAGAGCCGGGTTAAGTTTCACTTGGCCCAGATCTTGTACCCTTCGAATATGCACACACCTAGAGCCGGTTAAGTTCCACTTGGCCCGGATCTTGTACACTTCGAATATGCACACACCTAGAGCCGGGTTAAGTTCCACTTGGCCCGGATTTTGTACACTTCGAATATGCACAAGGCTTAAGCTACATTTTTGTACTCTTTTTAGGTGACCACCAACCGCCAGAGTGCTAAGTTTCAGCGTCTCCTGGACACTCATAAAATGCTGCTCGCAAAGCATAATGCACATCTCGCTGAGCATGAGAAAAGGGGTAAGTTCTCTTCTTCACATTTTTCTGTTTTCCTTCATCTTTTTCTACTAAACTAACCCATCATTCGGTTTTCGCAGCTGGGGTGGAAGCTGAGAATACCATAATGAGGAAGAAGCTTGACCAGATCAAGGGTAAGTTACTTTTGTGCGACCTTGCTCTGCTTTCTATCTCCTTTTCTCCTTGGCTCGGCAAACATTCATACCTCGGCTTTGCCGGGTTAACAAACTATTTCAGTATCGCTGGAAGATAGTGTGCCCATGCCTGATATGATGCTGCATTTTCTCAAACAAGCAGGGCAGCAGCAGGCCGAGCTCAAAAAGAAAGACGATGAGCTTGCCCTCCTCCGAACCAAGGATGATGAGATCGCCAAGCTCAAAGTAGAGATGAAGAAATTGAAAGCGCAGCACCAATCCGAGCTTGAAAAGGCTGGCTAGGACTATACTGAAGAGCGCGAGCGCCTCAATCTCCAAATTGCCAAGGACCGAGAACTTCTCCAGGAGGCCGACGTCAAGCTTGAGTTGGCGAACACTAAACTTGTGCAACTCCGCAAAATACGTGATGACTGTACCAGGGAATTGACCCGGATCCACAGCCATATTTTACGTAAGTTCCTTTCCCTTATCCGGCATATTTCTCAGGGTTACTTCACATGTCTTTTCTTTACCTGCTTCTCTTGTCTCGTTTTTAGGCAAATTTCCAGAGGGCACTGCCATTGCGAGCGCCGCTGTTGCTAATTTCCGCCGAGAGAGGGGTACTCCCGTTGCTCCTGATGGTGAAGAGATTCCCTATGACATGGAGGACCTTTGGTCAGCCTGTCATCTCGCTTGGAAATCATCAAGAACTATGGCAAGGATCACCTTGACGTTGCAGTCCGAATCTTCAACATGTTTTGGCCTGTAGAAGACACTCCGGAGGGGACCGCAGTTCTTGCTGAAAACTTGTTGGAAATCGAGACACAGCTCGACCTTTGGAAGGAATCCGCTGGACGCGCCGCAGCTGAGACCGTTCTCCACTACGTACTTACATGGTACGAGAAGATCGACCTCAACCTCTTAGCGCGCATGTGCACCGGATCCAAATGGACCAGTGACCCGGAGTGGGTAGCTCGGCGCACGGCTTGCGCCCATAGCTTCATCGAATATGCTCCCATTCATGAATGGACTGAGGGACCGAGCTTCCTGCAAGCCGCCGGTGATGAAAACGCCGAAAACGTTGAAGATGGCTCGGATGAGGATGAGGAGGGCGACGCCTCGGACATTGAAGACAGCGAAGATGACGCCGAACTTCCGCCTCCTGCTGCTCCTTAAGTGAAAAAACTTTAAAGTTTATCAGATCGCCGGTATGCCGGGTGGAATTGTATCCAGTACAGATGTGATATTTTGCTACTAAGTTTTTATGCTGGATTAACTTGGGCGTAGTCCCCTAGTTTCATTTTCTTGTTCGTCCAATCTTCTGGCTCGGCTCATGTCTACCTTGATTCGGTTTTACGACTTACGAATCCGAGCTTCAAAAATTGTCTTAACAATACTTGGAAACTTTTAGGCTTAGCTCAAAATAACTCAGCATAATAATTTGAAAGTAAATACAAGGTTAGTCCGAAAAACCAATGTCGGCTCGATTAAGTTCTTTTCCTTAGTCGTTTTTCATGTGCTACGCAATTCCAAACTTGTTCTCTTGCTTACCATGAAGCTAATTCTTGTTGGACAGCAGCAAGTCGAAGAGTTGGGTTTTTGGTGCTCACACACTACTAATCCGAGTTAAGTAGAAAAACTTATTCCAGCTGACGTATAAATAATAAAAGACAACAAATATTATTAAGGCAGTCCCCGAGTTACTGCTCGAGGTGCCAACATTTCATTGATAGGCTCATTGCCGGCATACATACCGACATATGAGAAGACTCGGATACATACACTTCTCTACTTGTAGAAAGGACGAAGTAGAGCTACATTCTATGGACGCTTAGATTCCTCGTCGGACCTGTCCGCCTTGTTCTTTTCCTGTGGCTTTGCATTGATAAGATAATAAGAATCATTGTGCAGTGCTTTGCTCACAATGAATGGCCCGTCCCATGGGGGGTATAACTTATGCATGCCAGCAGTACGTTGTACCAACCGGAGTACCAGATCGCCTTCCCGGAAAACTCGGGGGCTTACTTTCCGGCTATGATAGCGTCGGAGATTTTGCTGATATATGGCGGATCTAGACAATGCCAATTCTCCCGCTTCTTCCAGCAGATCAACATCATTTTGCCGGGCTTCTTGCACTTCGGCTTCTGTGTATTGGGTGACACTAGGCGAATCATGCTCTATGTCGGCTGGTAATACAGCTTCTGCCTCATATACCAGAAAAAATGATGTATAGCCTGTTGATCGATTCGGAGTTGTTCTTAAACTCCACAGTCCCGCTGGTAGTTCTTCTATCCAGCACCCCGCTGATCTTTGCAGCGGCTCAATGAGCCGGGGTTTTATCCTGGATAATAATAATCTGTTGGATCTTTCCACTTGTCCGTTCGATGCGGGGTGAGCTACCGAGGCAATGTCGAGCCGGATCTTCTTATCCGAGCAGAATCGCGCAAATGCTCCTTCAGCAAAATTTGTGCCATTATTAGTTATGATAGTGTGAGGGTAACCGTATCTCAAGATGATGACTTTGAGAAATGTCACAGCCGTAGCTCCATCACATTTTCTTATTGGCTTCACTTCGATCCATTTTGTAGACTTATCCACCATGACCAAAATGTGAGTCATATTCCCCCTTGCTGGTTTGAACGGGCCAACCATATCCAAACACCATACGGCAAATGGCCGTGTGATTGGTATGGTCCTTAGTTCCGACATTGGCATTGTGTCTTGGTAGCATACCTCTGACAACCATTGCATTTTCTCACCAGGTCTTCTGCTTGTTCTAAGGCACTTGGCCAGTAGAATCCATGTCGGAAAGCTTTCTCCACCAAGGATCGGGACGAGGCATGATGCCCGCACTCCCCTTGATGTATATCTCGGAGGATGTCAAGCCCTTCTTCCGGGTCAACGCATCACTGGAGGACATTGGTCACACTCCTTTTGTATAGCTCGGAATTGATGATTGTGTATGCCTTTGATCTCCTCTGAGTTTGCCTGGATAGCACCTCCTCAGTGGGTAAAGTTCCATCTTTCAGGAATTGAAATATGGGTAGTGCCCAGGCTGGTATTACTCGCATAGGGAACACATCCTCATCAATTTCCATCTGGTCCACCGGCATAACTTCAACCGGATCATGCTGAGCAGTCCCCGGGTCCTACGAGGCAGTCCCCAGGTTCACTGAGGCAGTCCTCGGGTTTGCTGAGGTAGTCCCCGGGTCTCGCGCACCACCTCCCATGTCAATGTCCATGGGCACAGCTCCGGACCTCGGATCCTCCGGGACGTAGATTGAGTCGGTTTCTGGGGGCGGTCTGATAGATGGTTTTCTGAGGTGCTCTAATGCTACACCCAGTGGAATTGCTTGTCGGGTTGATCCGAGCTTCGACAATATGTCGGCAGCCTCATTCTCCACCCGGGGTACATGGCGAAATTCGCATCCCTCAATGTAACCAGATATTTTCTGCACATGGAATCTGTATAGTGCCATGTTTGGATCAAGAGCGTCCCACAACCCCGACACTTGCTGAACTACCAAATCCGAGTCGCCAAAGCATTGGATCCGACGTATCCCAATTTCTTTTGCCACTTGGAGCCCATGCACAAGTGCTTCATATTCAACGACATTGTTTGACGCTACGAAATGGATCTGTAGCACATACTTCAACTGGTCATTCTTTGGCGAGGTAAGCACAACTCCGGCGCCTAACCCGGTTTTTGTTTTTGACCCGTCAAAGTGCATCTTCCAGTAGTTCGGATCTGGTAGTGGTGGTTCGTATTGTACCTCGGCCCAGTCCACAAAAAAGTCGGCTATAGCGTGAGACTTGATTGCTTCTCTTCTGTCATATTGTGGTGCATAGGGAGCTAGTTCAATTGCCCATTTTGCAATCCTGCCACTTGCATCCTTATTACTCATTATCTCGGATATGGGAGCTTCACATATTACTATGATGGGGTGCTCCTCAAAAGAGTTCTTTAGCTTCTTTGCCGACATATACACACCATATGCCACTTTCTGATAGTGCGGATAATTTTGCTTCGATGCTGACAATACTTCGCTCAGATAATACACTGGCCTTTGCACTGACTTACCCTCTTCGTCGCGCTCTACCACAATTACTGCACTTACAACTCAGTTGGTTGCGGCTATATAGAGCAATATTGGCACCTTTGATAGTGGAGAGGCTAACACTGGTGCAGTGGCTAACATTTTCTTTAATTGTATAAAGGCTTCATTGGCCTGCGGCGTCCAAATGAACTTGTCCGACTTTTTCATGAGTTGATAGAGAGGCAATACCTTCTCTCCCAACCGACATACAAACCCACTTAACGATGTCAGGCAACCAGTGAGCTTCTGAACATCGTTAAGACACTTCGGCAGTTCCATTCGTTCAATGGCCCGGATTTTAGTTGGATTAACTTCGATACCTCGGCTAGAGACAAGGAATCCGAGTAATTTTCCTGCCGGGACACCGAAGGTACATTTTTTCGGGTTAAGCTTCATCCGGAACCGTCTTAGGTTCGCGAACGTCTGCCTGATATCGTCAAGGAGCGTTTTGCTTTCCTTGGTCTTGATAACCACATCATCCACATACACCTGTACATTTTGACCAATTTGGTCGTGCAAACATTTCTGCATACATCTTTGGTACGTTTCCCCTTCATTACATAAACCAAATGGCATGGTGCGATAGTAATAAGCCCCATACGGGGTGATAAATGCAGTCTTTATTTGATCATCCGGATTCAGAGGTATCTGGTGGAAACCAGAATATGCATCAATGAATGACAATAGTTCACATCCAACAGTTGAGTCTATGACCTAATCTATCCTTGGCAGTGGAAATGGATCTTTTGGACACGCCTTGTTCTTCTTCGTGTAATCGATACACATACGCTAAACCACTGCCACATTCGGATCATCCTTCTTCTTCTCCACTAGCACCGGATTAGATAGACAATCCGGGTAAAGCACTTCCATGACAAATCCTGCTGCCAATAACCGAGCTATCTCATCTCAAATGACTTTTCTCCTATGCTCGGCGAAGCGGAGGAGAGGTTGCTTCACCGGCCTTGCTCCGGGTTTCACGTTCAAAGAGTGCTCGGCCAACTCCCTCGGAACACCTTACAAGTCCTGTGTGGACCAAGCAAAAATATCCCGATTCTCACGGAGGAAGTTGACGAGATCGCTTTCCTATTTATCATTTAACCCGGCACCAATTGTTACAGTGCGCTTTGGGAACATATCATCAACAGGCACTTTCTTGGTTACCTTTGTGGCTTGGAACGAAACGCTACCATGCGGATTACTCAACGCCGGCATATATTGCTACGCAGACTGAGCCAGCGCCGCCACCTCCTGGATCTTTCTTTTCTCTTGCGCAATCATGAGTGACTCGGCTAGGTTAGACCCGGCTGACGCACACTCAATGGAACATCGGAAATCTCCAGCAATGGTAATCACTTCAACTTCAGATAACTGATGTGGCAGCTTGCCATGAACTTGTTCAGTGCTGGTCTTCCGAGTAACGCGTGATACGCACTTTCCAAGTTCACCACTTCAAACTCCAAATTCTCAGTTCGGCAGTTATCTCTCGTACCGAACAATACGTCAACCCGGACCTTCCTATGGGCTCGCAAGAAATGCCTGGCACAATGCCATGGAAAGTTGTCCTTGTAGCTTGGAGCATGTTCTCTGAGATACCCAACTTGCGCATTTTATCCGCATACATGATGTTAATGCTACTACCATTGTCAATCAGTACCTTGGAGAATCTCACATTGATGTTCGGCCCAATGAATGTCGGATCCAGCACTAGCGCATACAAACCGGGACTTGGCATAAGCTTGGGACGATCTTTGATGTTCCAGGTAATTTCCTGGTCCGACCAAGGCATATACCTCGTCACGGCTGGCATTACCGCATTGACCTCCATATGTCGGTGCTGCAAGCTCTTTCTATTTGTTTCCTCAGTGATAAACACACAGTAACTCTGATGATGCTCCCTGTACTCATTCCTCCCCTCATTTTTGGGGTACCTCTGATCTGGCTGATGCTGGTTTTCTACTTGATGCACTGCATCCCATCTCTCATGGTTATCATACCTCGGCAGAGGGGGAGGCAACATTAGCTGTTGCGTGTTCGCTCCGGAGAGCAATTGCTGTCGGGGTAACTCCTGCCGAGGTTGATCATTCCGGGGTGCCTGAGCATTCCCCGAACCACCTTGTTCTATTTTACGCATCCACTCACACTGCCTTGTTGTATGACCCGCTGGGTTGCTCGGATTTGGCGTGTGAAATTTACACGGTTGATCCAACATTGATTCATAAGTATACCTCGGACGGTCCTTCTTTTATTTCCACTGTTTCTTTTGCTCTGGCGTCCAAGTTTTCTTGCCATCATTTCTCGGTGTCCATTGTTGCCCTCCAGTTTCCTGACGTTGATTACTCCCTGCTCCGGGCTGATCTTGATTCACAACTGCAACTTGTTGCGAACTGTACCGGTGATCCGGTCTGTCATCTCTTCTTTTACCTCTGTAGTCATTCCTCCGGGATGATCCGGCTCCATCTCTCTGGTAGTACTCCTCACTTGACTCGTTTGACATGAGCCTGGGTTGAGTCGGATCACCCAAAGCATACAAATCAGCAATCCGGATCATCTCTGCCAATGTGGTTGGCATTTTCCTTTGCAACTTCTACCACAGCTCGCTTGCATATCTGCACCCCTGCACAAACCATGCTATGGCCTGTGACTCTATCACACCCTCACACAAGTTTCTCACGATAAACCACCAGGTTAAAAACTCTCGGTCCGTCTCGTTCGGTCTCTGCTTTAACATAGCTAGGGTCTGTGGCCTATTTGGCCTCTGATACGTAATTGAGAAATTGCTGATAAACATTTCCTCAAAATCGATCCAGCATTTAATACTTCCGGGCGGCAAATTGTTTAACCATACCCTTGCTGGCCCCTCCAACATGTGGGGTACGTATCTCACAGCCCATCTCAAGTTGCATGTCGCAATTTTCACAGTTGTAGCATAGTTTATCAACCAATCCTTCGGCTTAGTACTGCCGTCATACGTCTTTGTGCCTCTAGGTAACTGGAAGTTAGGTACCGGTGGCTCCTTCATGATCCGGGGTCCAAAACACGCAGGACCCGGAGGACCCTGACTTTCAATCTGCTCCGACCTATACAGCCGATCCAGTTTCAACCTGGCATCATCAGGCATCAGATCCCTGCTTCCCAATCTCGACCCTATCACATGATAGTCCGGCCTTGGGTATCCTGCGTTCACCATTTTCGAATCTCCATCGTTATACTGGTCTTGCTCTCGTGGAGCACCTCTCTGTTGCATACCTTGGCCGGCACTTTGCTATTGCCTTGGTATATTCCACTGTTGCGGTTGTCATGCCGAATTGCGCTGTCCGGCATTGCCATTTACAGCGTTTCCTTGACCGGCATTGCCTTGGTCGTGGTTACCTCGGCCAGCTTCACTTCGGCTCACACTTCGCCGATCATCGTTTCTCTGTACTTCTTTTGCTTTTCCTGCCCTTGTAGGGTCATACGGGACGATCTGTTTGTTTCTCCTGGCCGAGGTTACTACTTCTTCTCTCCTAGGACCGCCATGAGGAGACGATGTGGCTCTAGCAGATTTCTCCGGGTTACCCACCGCCGATTGAACGATTTTGGAGGCCCCAGCTCTCTCCGTGTTAGCCCTGAGCAATTCCTTGTTTTGCCTGTTCGCGATCCGAACCAACTCATTGACCCTATCTTGTTGTCTCTGACGGGCTTCACCCGTTAGACCCTCTAACTCGGATGCAGCTGCATCCGCTGCTCTGAGGTTCTTTGTCGGGGTACTATACTTCGGCAGCCCCACGGATAAACAGTTCTCTGACTCCTCAATCCTAGTATCACCCTCTTTGTTCATTTCACTCATGAGATTTCTCCCTTTCACTTTTACATCATCGACTTTATTTGCCTTTGCGTACTCACGCAGCGTCATGTTCAACGACTGCTGAGCCGCAGCTATCTTTTTCGCTCCCTCTAGATTTTTTTGCCTAGTTTCCTCTAGCTCGGCTTGTGCCTGAGCCGGATCTACCACTGCTGCTACCGGGTTTGCCAGGCTATCCATTGCTTCCCGCAACACATTATCAGGCCTCTCTAGTGGAGGACCTCTACCTTTCCTTGGTGCCTTAGGTGTTATCTCCGGGGCCGGTGCCGGATCCTTTCTTGCGCCCACGCCTGGTGCAGTCATCATCACCTCAGCACGGTCCGGGGAGCGAGTGATGCGCGCCCCGTGAACCACGCTAAGGGCTGGCTCCCCTGCCTTGATGACGTGTCGCGGATGAACACACAACACATCAACAGCAACGTAGACATTGTGTGCACCGATCTTGACGAAGAGGTCGTTGCACGGAAGTGGGCGCGTGCCGAAGCAGCCAGCATTGTCGCTGACAAAGTCCAGCGCTCCAAAGCGCTGAACAAGCCCGGAGACGATGCGTTCGCTGGTGCCGATGAGGTTTCCCGTCCGGATCTTGACCCCTGCTAGAACCGCTAGCCCCACGGTGGGCGCCAACTGTCGTGGTGGTGTCACGGCAGATGCCATGGATAGGCTAAAGGTGGGGACTAATTGCACTAGGGGAATCCAGGGAGGGATAGTGTGCTAATTCCACACACAGAAGCTTTGTATTTGATTCACTTGCAAGGTTACAAGTGCTCCTCGAGCTGTATTGGAGAGAGGAGGAAGATGGAACTCTCTTACTCTCACCGCTAGCTAGCCCTCGGGAACCAAGTAAAATCTAGCCAATAGAGATCAACCCTTCCAAGACCAACCTAGCAAAACTCAACCCTTTCTACAGAGGCCCTGGCCCTCCTTATATAGGGGCGGCTAGGTCTCCAACTAGGGCATACGTGGAGGCATATTCCAGGGAATATGCCTCCTCCCAAAATAGTAAGCCGGCCGGGTCGCTTTTCCCCCGCGTCATCCATGCAGAGGCTACGTGAGCCTTTGCGGCGCCTGCGTCAGCCGACATTGGCGTCGTCACCTTTGTCGGCCACGCCTCGGTGGTCCTACCCCTGTCCGCTTCGCTCATGCGGTGCGTACCGGGGTTACTTTTGACCAGCGAGATACCTTCCTTCTCCTAGAAGCCTGCTATGACCCGGATCGTAGTTGATCCGGCCACACCTGTTCCTGCATACAAGTTAGATTCATCCATCCGACTTACGTCTTGAGTCGGCTGAGACTCAGTTAGGTGGACATCCCCTGGTCCGGGTTACCCCGATATTCGTCCTGCCTTGAGGTAACTCGGCCAACATTCGCTTTGACCTTGCCGTACCTCGGCTAACTCGGCCTTTATACCCCGGCGTGACCCTACCCGGGGGTATCCCCCCAACATCAATGGCCTCATTGGTGGTGGTGGTAATTATGCCTAAGTTTTGGTGTCTTCATCTGCCTTTCCTTTGCCTCGTGTTTCATGCGCTGCTGGTCAGACTCGGTTCCTACTCCCGTATCCATGACCCCCTAGTCCTGTAACACAAAGTGAGAATTCATAATTACATCATGCCATGCATTCTAAGCTCAGCTTATGCCTAGAACTAGTCACACAATGGAAATCAAGATCCAACTCCAAATAAAAACCAAAGTTGCATCACATATTATACAATACAACCACATCATTGGTACATTATACATTACAAACCCCTACAATACGGTCTCAGGTGAGTGCTACCTCGCTTATTTACTTACATCAAGCTCTCAAACGCTACAATACGCATTACTAAACTAGGATAACTCCACCTCAAGTGGTCTCCCTCCTCAGAAACCACGATGCTCGTCGTACATGCCTGGAATCCACCCGTGCCGACGTGAAGTCTGACACACAATCTGTGGAACAACTTGCCTCCTAGATGGAATGTACTCAGTATCAGAAGTATCGGGACTCGACATGTCATCCAGCCGAAGTGCCTCAACTCCATCCAACTCATTTGAAGTGTCTTCAGAAACATACCCCTCACTAATTTCTCCAAACGTCTACTGCATCCTGGCCCCAAAGTAATCAACAGAATATTCAGCTTTCGGTGCTCCCCAAGTATTTTGCTGGGTACGATAGTCCTCAGTGATAATTGGATAGTGCACATTATCTGGGGTAGGATAATGCTCAGGTGACTCAAACACCCTTTCTTCGGGATCTTCCTCCTCTTCCTCACCATCTACAAGTACTGCATCACTATTGTTAGAAGTATAACCTCTCTCACCCATCCAACTGGATTGTCCGACCTCCCTGTCAGAACCATCCACAGACATTTGAGTCCAACTGGATCCCATTCTCCATCCATCTGAATTCTCAATTGGAAGTTCTGACGAAGTTGCATCCCTAGATCTTGATGGTAATGGATGACTAGTTTCTGTAACACCCTAGTTTTAACTAATCCTAATTAGGGTTTTGTTTGTGCATTCATGAGCATCATCTCTTAAAATGCATGCAAAGGAAATTAATGAAAACCCTAAACCCTATTTTCCCTCTTACTCTCAAATACATTCAAATGGTTTTCATATTTTGAAAAGTATCAAAATATATGGAGCCCAAATGGACTACAAGGGCCCCTAAGTGTTTTTAGCCTATTCTGAACTCTCTGGTATTTTTCAAATGATTCAAATCAGTAAAAGAATTTGAAATACAAAAGAGAAAAGGATTTTAGAAAAAGGAAAACAGTTTACTCTAAAAAAAATGGAACTGAAGCCACACAGGCCATCCCAAACCTCGTCCCCTATATCTGCCTCCCACCCGCGTAGCAGCCAGCAGAAGCACGGTCCAACACGGCCCAGCCCACCTCCTCTCATCCCCTCGTCGTCTTCCTCCACCTAGGCAAGCAGCTCGGTGTCGTCACCGATGTCGTTTGCCATCGCCGCGCCAAGATCCTCGCCGCGTCGCCCTCTAGACAGGGATAAGGACCCTCTAAGCCATGCTCCTCTTTGCCCCATCCTCTCTACCTCCCCTAGATCCCTCTCTCTTCTCCCCCCTGCCCTGATGCGATCTAAACCCTAGGCCAACCAGGTACCGATGACCGCCACCATGTGAAGCCTCGTCGAGCCCCCCAGCTGATGCCACGGGCTCTGCCTCACCGCCCTCTACTGCCCTATCAAAGGAATCGAGGAGGAGAGCTTTGAATCGAGCTCTGCACCGCCTTCTCTCTAAAGTCCGACCGTCGCTTGCCATCATTCTAGTCTTTGCTACCGAGCTCCTTCAACCAAATTCACCGCATCATCGCGATTTCGGTGAGCTTACGGTCATCAAGGACCTCTCCTCGCTCCTCCTAACCCTCCCTAGTGCTCTGCCATCGTGCACCGCTTGCCGCCGCAGTAGTGCTCATCATCGGTGCTTGCCTCACCATATGCTCCAGCGACGCCACTTTTAGGTTCCTCGAGTCACGCTGATTCGAACCATCGCACCCGCATGTACCCTCTCGCTCCTGAACACCGTCCCCATAGCTGATCTGAGGACACCGTCGTGTTGGCCTCACGCTAACGTCAACATGATGTTAGCGAGCGCAGGTTAGCCCTGGTCAAACCGGCCGCTGGTCCCACCTGCTCGCGTGGCATCTAAGGTGGCATTGGGGCCCCTCTGTCAGCCACTGCGGCTAGGGGTTTCCCTAGTATAAAACGTAAACCTATTTTTCTATATAATTTTAGAAATTGTTTAAAACTTGTAAATTCAATAGGTTAATATTTATAAGTCAGAAAAACATGTATAATATATCAAAATGTTTAGAAAATTGAGATCTACACTTTAGCATCAAAAGCATGCATTGTTCAACAACTTTTATTACAAGTTTAATTAGAAGAATCAATTGAACCCCACAGGTGATT
Organism: Avena insularis; assembly: GCA_023614405.1. Classification (NCBI taxonomy): domain Eukaryota; kingdom Viridiplantae; phylum Streptophyta; class Magnoliopsida; order Poales; family Poaceae; genus Avena; species Avena insularis. The sequence continues at coordinate 70,045,850 of CM042692.1, read as the reverse complement.
TCGGGGTCTCTCCTGTATTAGGGTTTGCACCCCTCAGACCCTGTCTAAAATGGTCGATCATGCCTTAGGGTTCTATTTCAATACAATTTAACTTGTCATATCATAATCCTTGCTTGAGCATTGCATCGATGCCATGTGTTGATTCTTTCCCCTTTCTTTCTGGTGTTTGCTTCTTCCCGGTAGAATACCAGATCGTGTTCGAGATTGAAGACCGAGATCAACACCATTGAAGATCGAAGAAAAATACTTGATCAACTATAATCAAGTCGAGTACAAGATATTGGAAGATTTGCTTATTGGTTATCAACAAGCAAAGGCAAGCATAGCCCCACCATTATACATTCCTATGTTTTTGAAAGTATTTCAATTCTTGCCATGATGCATACGATTCTACTGTGGTATTTTATCGATAGATAGAGTATCCTATCTATTGCATTACTTCCTTTGAGCTTATATTACCTGATCCACTGCTCCTAGCATAACTAGGTTTAGATTGTGTGCACTACTAGAGCTATTATCTGTGTCTTACTTAGCCATGCTTAGTTGTTAGTGCTGGTTTATCCAGATGATGTATCAGATGTAGAGAATCTAGTATGCCAGGAGAAAGTGATGAGATGAGATCAGTGGTAAAGGTTAAACATGCTAAGGCTTGTATGGGAGGCCATGGTGGGATGTGGTTTTTGTAGTCCCATGCTCGCCACCACTAGGAACCGAGTTCTTGCCTTTGGACCGAGACGAGCGTACAGCCGCACAAGGCCTGGAAAACCTCTCGACTAACTAACTTGCCTAGTAGATTCCATGAGTCACATAGTTCGGCGTTCCATTCGACATATGCATAGAAAACATTTTGAAAGATTTGGCGGGTGAAGGTGCATCATAACAGGTAGGTAAGCATGGACTGGGTTGCTTGGGGTCGATGGAGCCCCTGGTAAACCAACCCCGACTCACATCTCTAGGGACCGGCTTCGAGACTTGACCCATTATGACGGAACCCTCCTTAGTGCGTGACTCATGGTCTCTGATACGTCCAAAATGTATCTACTTTCCCGAACACTTTTGCTATTGTTTTTCCTCTAAACTTTTGTAATTTGGATACAACTAACACGGACTGACGCTGTTTTCAGCAGAATTACCTTGGTGTCTAGTTTTTGTGCAGAAAATCAACTATCAGGAAAAATCCCAGAAAATATGCCAAAAATCCTATTTCACCAGAAGACTCACGGAGCCAGAAGACGAGACGGAGGAGGGCCACGAGGGGCCCACACCACCTGGCCACACGGGCCAGGCCAGGCCGTGCCTGGGGGTGGTGTGGCTGCCTCGGTCACCCCCTCGGCCTCCCTCTTCGCCTATAAGTTGCCTCTTGACCTAAAAACCAAGGGGGGTTCGACGTTTTTCCAGAAAGAGTTCCGCTGCGCCGCCACCACCAGATTCCACGATTCAGGACCAGAAACTCCGTTCTGGCACCCTGCCGGGACGGGGAATTGGAGGAGATCATCGTCACCATCGCTTCTCCATTGACCATCCATGATTCCCCCATCCATGAGTGAGTAATCCCACGCTATAGGCTATGGGGTTGGTAGGGATTGGATGAGATCGTTCATGTAATGGCATCAGATTGTTAGGGCATGGTGCCTAGTATCTATTATTAGTGCTTTTTGACTTTGTTGCAACTTGTTATGCTTAATGCTTGTCACTAGGACCCGAGTGCCATGATTTCAGATCTGAACATGTTATTGATTCATTATGATAGTATCATTTATGGTCTTACATGCAAGTTGTATACACATATTGTTGTCCGAAACCAAAGGCCCCGAAGTGACAATAATCGGGATAACAGGAGGGGATGGCTTTGATATGAGGATCACATGTGTTCACGGAGTGTTAATGCTTTGCTCCAGTGCTCTATTAAAAGGAGCACCTTAATTACCAGCAGTTCCCTTGAGGCCCCGCTGCAAATGGGCTGGCAGGACAAAAGATGTTGCGCAAGTTCTCATTGCGAGCACGTATGACTATATACGGAACACATTGATACATTGCAAATCTATCTATAATTTTTGATGCTCCATGCTTGGTTTTATCCACTTTCTTGTGTTTTTTCCACACTTTGGAGTACTTTTCATATGATTTCTTGGACTAACCTATTAACAAGAGCCATAGTGCCAGCTGCCTGTTTTCTGCTGTTTTTGGTTCCAGGAAAGTCGAAATGAATATTCTCGAATTGACGGGACAAAAGCCAAAGTGCCTATTTTCCGAAGACTCAGAGCGAATACGAGGAGGAGGGGGGATGGCCACCCCCCCTAGGCGCGGGCTAGGTCTGGCCGCGCCAGGGCATGGTGTGGTGGCCCCAGGCACCCCCTCGGTCTCCCTCTTCGCCTATAAGAAGCCTTCTGACCTAAAAACTTCGGGGGGTTCGACGTTTTTCCACGAAAAGTTCCGCTACGCCACCGCCACCAAAGGGGAGATTCGGGGGACAGAAAGTCTCTGTTCCGGCACCCTGCCGGGACGGGGAAGTGCCCCCAGAGCCATCTCCATCGATCTCTACCATCATCTCCATCGACCATCCATGTTTCCCCCATCTATGAGTGAGTAATCCCCCGTTGTAGGCTATGGGGATGGTAGGGATTGGATGAGATCGTTCATGTAATGGCATCAGATTGTTAGGGTATATTGCCTAGTATCTTTTATTAGTGCTTTATGACTTTTTTGCGACTTGTTGTGCTTAATGCTTGTCACTAGGGCCCGAGTGCCATGATCTCAGATCTGAACATGTTATTGATTCATGATGATAGTATTTTTCTTGATCTTATCTGCAAGTTGTGTACACACATTGTTGTTCGAAACCTATGGCCCCGAAGTGACAGAAATCGGGATAACCGGAAGGGAATGGCTTTGATGTGAGGATCACATGTGTTCATGGAGTGTTAATGCTTTGCTCCGGTGCTCTATTAAAAGGAGCACCTTAATTGCCAGTAGTTCCCTAGAGGCCCCGCTGCAAACGGGCTGGCAGGACAAAAGATGTTGTACAAGTTCTCATTGCGAGCACGTATGACTATATATGGAACACATGCCTAGGATTGTCTAGTACTTGGATGCTTTATCTTCTTTATCTGCAATTACCCTATGTTCTGATTGCTATGTGGATTGTCTTGTCCATGCAATGCCCGTCCATCCATCACTATGCCTACCGCACTCGAATCCCACTGTTTATAGCTTTTGTTACTATTGTCTTTGCTTTACTACTGCTGTTACTTTGCCATTCCTACTACAAAACTGTTGCTACTGATAAACTGTTGTGAGCAAGATTGTTTCTTGGTGCAGCTGAATTGACAACTCAGTTGTTAAGGCTTATAAATATTCTTTGGCTCCCCTTGTGTCGAATCAATAAATTGGGTTTCACTTCCCTCGAAAATACTGCGATACACCCCCTATACTTGTGGGTCATCACACATGCCTATGATTATTTAGTACTTGGATGCTTTACTTTATTTATCTGCAAATGCCCTATGTCTCGATTGCCATATGAATTGTCTTGTCCATGCAACGCCCATCCATCCATCCCTATGCCTACCGCGCTTTAATCCTGCTGTTTACTGCAATTGTTACTATTGTCTTTACTTTTACTACTACTATTACCTTACTATTGCTACTACAAACTGTTGCTACTGATAAACTGCTGTGAGCAAGATTGTTTCCAGGTGCAGCTAAATTGACAACTTAGTTGTTAAGGCTTATAAATATTATTTGGCTCCCCTTGTGTCGAATCAATAAATTGGGTTTCACTTCCCTCGAAAATACTGTGATACACCCCCTATACTTGTAGGTCAGCAAGACTATTTTATGGCGTCATTGCCTGGGAGCATAGCTCTATTTATCAAGTTCACTTGGAATCACTATTGTTCTCTGCTCTCCATTCATCATTGGTAAGTCTCGTGATGGAAAAGTTCCTATATTACCATCCACTACAAGAAGAGGTATGGTTCTGAACACATTTGTTGCTCTTGATTCACCATCTGTTATGAGTAAGCTCCTTACACCACCACATACACATGCTACACATACTGCTACTACTGCTGAATCTGAAACTTCTGATGCTTATGATGCTGCTTCTACTGTGCTTGATAAGAGTGGTTCATTAGGTCCTTTCCTAGATGCTACGATTGCTAGAACTATAGTTGGAAATACTGAAACTCCTAATGAAGATACTACTACACCTGTTAGTTCACCTGAGTCTATAGAGAGCTATGATATTGAAGACAGATATATAGAAATGAATGATGAATTTATTAAAGAATGTCAACATACTCATGGTAAAAGTGCTATTAAGAGTCTCCTTGAGAGGTGTACTATAAAACCCAAATTGTCCCCTAATGATAAGTTTGCTACATCTCCCATAAACATTAAAGATAAGGATTTTGATTTCTCTCTCGATTTATCTTACATAACTATTGTTGAGAAAGAACCTTTTTGTGGGACTAAGAGTGAAAGTGATGTGGCACATATGACTGAGCTTTCTACCATGAGTGGCATGTTTTCTGATGATATTAAGATGCACACCTACTTTGTTGCTAAAATTTTCCCTTTTTCACTTAAAGGAGAAGCTAAGGCTTGGTTTAATAATTTACCTCCTAGATCTATTGATAGCCCTGATTGCCATATTAATACCTTACTTCAGAAATATTTCCCTTCTAGTGCTAGACATGTCATTTTGCAGGAACTTTTTGATTTTAAACAGGGAGAAAAAGAGATATTGCCTGAATCATGGGCAAGGTTTTGTGCTTTGATTCATGCACAGGCTGGATGTCCATTACCTAAAAATGAGCTTCTCGATATATATTATAATGGACTAACTGAAGAATCTAGGACATACCTGGATAGTTGTGTTGATTGTGTTTTCAGGAATAGAACTCCCAAGGAAGCTGAGGAATTAATGGCTAAAATAAGCAAGAATTATGATGACTGGACTTCGCCTGAGCCATCACCAACACCAACATCAAAGAAGAGGGGAGTTATTGAACTAAATGATGAAGGAAGATAAGAAATGTCTTAACGAGAAGGGTATTAAAGCTGAAGACGTGAAGAATTTACCTCCTATAGAAGAACTATGTAAGCCAATCTCCCACTCATCCACTATTGAGGTACACTCTCTCCAACATTTTGATGAAGGTGATATTCCTTATTCTAAACATCCTGATCAATGCTTAGAAGAATTTGATATTTTTATTGTTAAGCAAGATAATTTTAATAAAAGGGTGCAAAATCATCTAATGGAAAACTCTAGAGCTATTATTGAGTTGAAGGATATTGTGGAAAGAACCTCTAATGATGTTAAAATGCTTGTTAAACATTTCCAAATGGATCAAACTCAAATTGATCAGCTTATTAAGGTACAAAAAGATTTGCTAGTTAATGCTTCTAAGGAAAAACATGCTTATGAAATTAGAACTAGAAGTGGTGGTGACGAGGGTTTAACTCATCGATGCCCATTGTTATGGACTTGGCTTTTGGAGAAGGAGGGAGCGCTAGAGACATCTATCGGCTAGCAAACAAGCACACAGGGGACAAAGGTTTACCCAGGTTCAGGCCTTGTAGAGGTCCCTACTCCTGCTTGTCTGCTCATTGAATTATCGAAGGAATCGAAGATTACAATGGTGCGCAGATGCAATCTGGCGAGGGTTGTGGAAACTAGGGTTGCGTGTGTCCTCCTCGTCGCCCCCTCCTAGCCTTTATGTAGATAGGCTAGGTCTCGGGTAGCAGTCGAGTCGGTTACAAGTTAGGGTTTTCCCCTTCAAACTTTCTATCTTTAGCTTCTTCTTGTTCTTCAAGCAACCGAGAGTCCATAGGTTACCCGAGTCCTTCATTTGGGCCTTGGCGACACCGTGGGCCTGTACGTATTTAGACCATATATACCAAGCTCGAGTACATGTAGGGTATACCCATGTCAGTAGCCCCCGAGTGTCCAGTGGAATCGCAGATTCGACTGGGGACTTTTTGAACTCTTTCGAGTGCCTGAATGAGTATATTTCGACTACTTTATTTGTGTCATAGGGATTGTTGATGTACATGCCTGATATAACCGAAGTATCGGTATCAGTTAACCACCTTAGGGTGAAACAACGCAATCTACTCGAACTCGAGTCCCCGGACTCGAATCCGGAAAAGTGCTGGTGTAATTCGACTCAAGCCGTGGAGGTCTTACAGGAGTCGAATTCCAGTTATATGGGTGTGAGCACTCGACGCGTCTATCAAGGCATGTTCATCGTACCTGTAGGTACAGATACATTTCTGGTAGTGCGCAGCTAATGTGTTGCCAGGCCTTATTCAGGTCTTACCTTCACGCTCTAAGCACGGCATCCGAATTTTATCATCGCGGAGACGATTCAGGTGACCCAGGAGACGCGGTCTCTTTGTAGGGAAAAATTATGAGGCGGTGTCGCCATGAGTTTCGAGTGTGGATGTTATCAACACACAGTTTTTGTATAGATAATCATAGGGTGCGCGACCAGCTCCCTATGGGAGTACCCCCGAGTTCCTGGTTGAGTCGAAGACTCAGGCAGGGACTGAAGAATCATTTTGCGACTGCTATCGTCTTTTGTTTGCTTGGTTCAGTCGAATTTGTTTCCGGCGCTCCCTATGGGAGTAACCCATGCCCATAGTCAAGCCATGCTGCGAGTGGTTGGGTTTGATTTGATTATCCATGTTCCTGAAAAAAGAAGAAGAAAGAAAAAAATCATAGGCTGCGCGACCAGCGCTCCCTATGGGAGTATCCCCCGAGTGCTTGGTGGAGTCGAAGACTCGAGCAAGGACTAAAGTAGTCGAAGTCTTCCGCTGCGTAGCTTTGATGACGTCAGTGCTGACGCTTTCATGACCTCAGTTGCCCGCGTGAGCGAGTTTGATGGGACGTGACGAGTAGTGGGTCCCACGTTTTGACTTTGATTTAACTAGGCGTGCGTAATCTTTATTTTAACTATGCCTCCTCGATTTCCACGCGTAATGGGAGTAGTGGAGGGACGGTTCGCGCTTCCACTCCTCCACGTGTCGAGCACGATGTTTGCCACGCATCTAGTAGGGTTTTTCTGAGCCGTTGGATTGCATCTTCCAGGGGTTAAGTAGCGGCATTGTGACGGTAATTTTTTCATCTGCTCTCGTTCATCCTTCGCTTCCATCGCCATTGCCACTGCTCCTCTGCTTTTCTCTGCGCCCGTTTCTTTCGTGACGCTGGACCAGCTCCGCTCGTTTCCGAGCTACTTCCTTCGCTCGCATCACTGCCGCACAATGGGGAAGAAGAAAGGAGGCGATGTGGCTGATTCCGCGGCCACCGCTGCTGCAGCGAAGAAGAAAGGTGGCTCACGGGCACTGGCACCAAGACCGCCAAGGGAAGAAGAAGGCCGCAGGCACCCGCGTCACGAATGGTGTGTGGCGCCCCTCCATCATCAAGTCGTCGGATCTCCGTCTTCTTCGTCAAGACGGAGTGCTATCCGGTGCAGTCGCCGACGCGCGCGTCCCCGGCGGTGAGACAATTCCTGCTCCTCCCGCTGGCTTTCGAGTGATGTTTTTAGCATTCATCATTCGTGGTCTCTCCTTGCCTCTTCACCCCTTTTTTAGGGGCCTCCTTTGTTTCTACAGGCTTCAGCTCCATCAGCTGACCCCGAACTCGATCCTCCATATCTCTTGCTTCATTACCCTCTGCGAGTGCTGGCTCGGAATCGAGCCGCACTTCGGCCTCTTCAAGCACCTCTTCAAATTGAAGCGCCAATCTGCATCTGGCTCTTTAGTCTATGACGTAGGTGGTTGCGGGATTCATGTCGACCCATCCACCACCTATTTCGACATCAAGCTCACAGCGTCCGTCCAAGGGTGGAGGGACAAGTGGTTCTACATCCGTGATGAGAAGGTTGGCGACGAGCACTTTGGACTCGCACCCTTTGATCCCGCTATGCCGTGCGATAGGAGGTGCTCCTGGAAAAATGTAGTTATGCCTGGCGAATCCGTGGAGACGGACGTGCTGTACGAGCATGTCTGTGACCTCGATAATCGCCTCGGCAAAGAGGAGGGAGGTTGCGCCCTCATTTGCACTTGGTTGCGCCGTCGCGTCCAGCCCCTACAGGCCAGAGTCCACCCCATGTTTCAGTGGGCTGGCACTGATGATGCCACTCGCGTGTCTGCCGATGGCATGTCCGTGAGTGAGGTGGACAAGAGGGATCGCCTGGTCACCAAGTACACCGTCAAGGATGTGCTCCCTAGTGAGCCAGTTGTTCCTCCGTTCGATGCTGCTAACCCTCCTCCTGAGGTATAGTCGTGCTATGCAATAGCTTAATTTGTCGATTGCTTTTTTGTTGTTTGTTTGTTTTTTGCTAAACTTGTTGTCTGTATGCAGGATTGGGTGGTGTCGCCTTGTATGCCCCCTCTTCCTGAGGGGATTATTCCTTGCGAAGCCTTGGAGGAGGACGAGTCGGAGTCGACCGTCCCTTCTGATGTGGAGGAGGAAGCCCTCGAGTCTGGTAGTCCGGATACTCGCAAGCATTCACGCAGCGAGGATTACGATGCGTCGTCTCCTTCGACTCCGGAAGGTGCAGGTGTAGGTGCGGAGTCACTGATCCCTGCCATTCTTGTGAGCGCTGTTGCACCTTCCTCTCGCAAGAAGATGCGATTGCCCAAGGAGTCCTCATCAGAGTCGAAGGAGGCCACTTTTGACTTTGACAAATTTGATTGTTAAGTTTTCTAATTCGTTTTACTCTTCTCTGGATTTGCCCTTGTTTGGCTCGTCTCTGTGTTTGTCCTTTTTTGATGTGGATTTTGTCTTGCAGCCAAGAGGCGTCGTCATCTTCTGGTGACGTTCAATTCTTGAAAGTATTAGGAGTCACGGCCTCAAGGGCCAAGAAAGAGGTCGAACGCTCTCCTTCCCCTCCATTGGCGGCGCACTCCGGGCACAACTCTTCCAGTTCTCCTCATGCGGGGGAGTATCGGATGGTTGCCCGGATGACGGTACAGCAGACATAGTCATTGGAGGACCATGTAAGTGTAGTTTTTCTCCTTTTTAGTGTTGCAGTCGATGTTATCTATTGCCTCTGCTAATTCCTTGTTGTGTGATAGCTCCTTGTGAAGGAAGCCGCGCACTTGGCAGAGCAAATGCTTGCAATGGGCCGCCAGCATGCGATGCTGGAGAGGCGTCATCGCGCGGTTGAAAGTGAGTGTCCTGCACTTCTACTTCTTCTTCCTCGTCTCCTTTTGATATGGTCGACTGATAGTCAATCTCTTTCCGCTTGTAGCTGAACATAACGCCCTCCTGCGCAATGCTGCCACCATGGAGAAAACCCTCGCCGCGGCTGTGAAGGGTCATGATGAGGCAATCACGATGCGTGACGAGGCGCAAAGGCGCGAAGAGGAGCTGTGTGCCTCCTTCGCAGCCAGGGAGAAGTTGTTCGAGGGACAGCTTTTCTCAATCGCCAAGGCCCTCTCAGGTATTTTCCTTTGGATATCGTTGTCCTTCTCTACTGGAGTTTTTGCCGTTGGCACTGATGCTTTGTCCATGTGTGGATTTGTGTGCAGATGCTGGTGACTTGAGTTTCGACCCGCAGGCCCTTCGTCACGATGATGTTCTGGCGGGTGCACTATCGCAGTCGAGGACCGTAGCGTCGCCGTCCAGGATACGCTCTCCAAGGCCAAGGCGCCCTCAGTCGCCTTCGCGAGGAGCTGATGCCGAAGGCGGATTTAATCGAGAATATAGGCGAGCTGGTGGAGTAACTCGCCGGGGGTGTGCCTTCCAGCTATAAGAACTCACTCCGCGCAGCTGGCGCGTCCATGTCGCTTGCCATGGTGCAGGCCCACGGGGTCAAGGTTGATCCTGCTGCGGTGTCGAAGGCGATGCCTGTTAGCACGGACGGCCAGCAGGTAGTCTTTGCTCCTTTCGCGACTGCCTGTGGCAAGTATGGGCCTCGGTTGATACATATTGTTGCAAAGTATTCTGAGGAGCTGCATCGCGCCAAGAAGGCGGCGAAAGCGGCATCGTGGCGGAAAGTCGCTGGCATCCGACATCGCCACGCACTCGATGAAGCCCCGCCGTCAAGTCGGGAAGCCAGCTCCTTAGTTAGCTTTTGTAATAGTTAATTAGTTTATGTCCTTTGTTTAAGAACATGCTCACGGGCGAGTGTATCTGCTGATACTTTTGCTAGTCTTGAATGCATTTGAATCCTTTGTCTTTGTGTTGATTTGGTCGCCTTATTTGCTTCTATCTTGACTTGTGGTAGGGTACATCAAGTGATCCTTTGAGGGAAACTCAGGACTCACCGACTCTTGATGATACCGTGGTACCGCCGCGCTCCAGAGTAGATGAGTTGTCGCTGCTTTCGCGACTGCGTGACCATGTGAAGCAGCTGGAGCGTGAGTTTCCCATGCTCCACGGCAACGCGGATGTATGGACGTCGAAGGCGGAGAAAGCCGTCGCCCGAGAGCAGTATCTGCTTGGCGAGGTGACACAGCTGGGCGACCAATTCAAGTGTTAGTTTGCTTGCTCTCATATTTTCCTTGTAGCCACTCGCAATGGTACGTTGTACTTATGCTACTGTTGCTGCTTCATGTAGTTGTCAGCACGCGTCATCCGTAGGAGGAGAAGGATAAAATTGCCATTCGCATGCATGATCTTACCCAGGAACAACTTCAAGAGAGTGTATACTTCTGGGTAGATCATGATCGTGCGACTGCGCTGGCCACCCTGCAGGATCGTGCATCGCGAGTGTTGCACTTTCTGAAGAAGTCTCAGTCATGCTTGAAGAACATTTATCGGGCGATGTTTCTGCTGGATGATACTCCATCAAGCCTGCTGGCCCTCCTTGCCAAGTTTCAAGACCTGACCACGGTTCGCGAGTGCGTAAGGCAACAGTTGGTGGCTGGTGCCAAGGCTGCTCTATCAATTGTGCGACTGCACATGCCTGACGTAGATATTGCGGCAATTGCATCTGGGCCGCCTGCACCACCAGCGGGTTCTGCCTAGAATATGGTGCCGCACTACCAGGCGGTGGATCGCCCAGCAGAAGAGATCGTCGACTTCTTTGAGGAACAAACCAATGTTCTCCTGCTGCAGTAGTAGCCTAGTTTGTATCCTGCACATAAGTGTACTTGTGTTGTAAAGTTCGTATAAATGTTGTGTATAAGTTATTGTATAAAGAGTTGTGTTAGCATGAAGTGCGTTGCACTATGCGAGTCCCTTTCATTAGCCTGGTCATGCTTTTATCTCAGTCCCTTGTCAACCTGTCAGGTGCGTTGCAGTTGGGTTGATGTTTGTGTCAAGGGTTTCGATTGATGAGCCAGCTACTTAGGATATCGCGTTTTGGTTCGTAGAACAGATGTATGTAGGGTGACGCAGCTCCCGAGTAGATAAAATTGGAAAAGTAAAGGAAAAACACAGAGTTTTGGGGCACTTAGCTTTACTTATTTGAAGAATAGTGCGAGGTACAATGTGTGGCTAAGTAGCCTTGGCTGACTAGCCGTATTTGCAATGTAAAAAGTAAAAAGCGACTAGGGGTAGAAGCATCGCAGCTATGCGACGTTCCAGGGGTTGGAGTATGTGACTCCTGTCTCTAAGTCTTGAAGGCGATAGGCGCCACCTGGGATTACTTCTGTAATCACGTAGGGTCCTTCCCAGGGGGACTCGAACTTGAGATGCCCCTGCTGTTTTAGTCGCAGGACCAGGTCGCCTTCGACGAAGGATCTGGGGCGTAGCCTCCTACTGTGGTAGTTGCGCAGGTTCTGTTGGTAGATCGTTGATCTTTCCGCGGCGATTTCTCGTGCCTCGTCAAGGAGGTTGACGGAGTCTTCGAGTGCGAGGGATGACTCTTGTTCGAAGTTTACCACGCTGCGCCTTTGTATCGCACTCGGTGGGCAGCACGCTTCGCTCCGTGCACCATAAAGAATGGCGGTAGCCTGTGGCGCTGTTTGAGTTGTGCGAGGCTCCAGTACGATTGCGCTTTGTCCGCCAGCAACCCGCAGCTTGTTCGAGTGGCCGGAGGAGTCGCTTCTTGATGCCACCGCAGACGAGCCCGTTTGCTTTTTCCACATGACCGTTGGTCTGTGGATGTGCTACCGAGGCGTAGCTGATGTTGATTCCCAGGTTCTCGCAGAATTTTTGGAACTCCTTTGATGTGAAGTTCGTGTTGTTGTCCGTAATGATGCTATGTGGCACCCCAAAACGGAAGACGATGGACCCGAAGAACTTGACTGCGTTGTGGCCTGATTGATTGGTTACTGGCATGGCCTCTATCCACTTGGTGAATTTATCGAGTGCCACCAGGAGGTAGACGTATCCTCCTCGTGAGGACTTAGGGAGCTTGCCGACCATGTCGAGTCCCCATTGTGCGAAGGGCCAGGCCAACGGAATTGGCCGGAGTTCTGTGCCAAGTGCGTGTGGCTTGTCCGCGAATCGTTGGCATGCGTTGCACTTCTGGACGATGTCCTTGGCGTCGCGCATGGCCGTAGGCCAGTAGAACCTAGCTCGCAGAGCTTTGGCCACGAGGACGCGACTGCCGGCATGGTGCCCGCAGGTCCCCTCATGGATGTCGAGGAGAACAGCTCTTCCGTCGGCCATGGAGATGCATCGTTGCAGTACTCCTGTGATGCTGCGTTTATACAGTTCGCCATTGATAATAGTGAATGCCTTGGATCACCGTGCGATGTGCCGTGCAACAGTCGGGTCGTCCGGTAGCCTTTTGCTGAGGAGATACGTGATGTACGGTTGCGTCCAGGATTGCTCAATCATCATGACGCTCATTGGTCCCTCAGTCCTGTGTCCATCTCCAAGTCATCGAGTGCCATTGGCTCATTGGGCGGCGTAGCCCCTGAGTCTGTTGCTGCGCTTTTCTTCTCTGTGGCCTTTGGCTTGATGGAGCGTTCGCAGATGCGCTCGAGAAATACCCCAGGTGGTATGGGGGCGCAGGTAGAGCCTATGTTGGCGAGTGCGTCCGCCTCCTCGTTGCTTTCGCGACCTACGTGCCGCAGTTCTCAACCGTTGAAGTCTCCTTTGAGTGTGTCGTAGAGGTCGCGGTACGCGATCATGTTGTCGTTCAGTGCATCGCACTCACGCATTGTTTGGTTGACGACCAGCTTGGAGTCGCCGTAGATGATGAGCCTCTTGGCACCGCAGGCTTTCGCCATTCTCATCCCGTGCAACAGGGCCTCGTATTCAGCCTCATTGTTGGAGGCTGTGAACTGCATTCGCAGGATATACTTCAACTTGTCCCCTTGAGGTGATGTCAGTATGACACCTGCGCCTCCTCCGTCCTTCCGATTGGACACATCGAAGTGCATTGTCCAGAGGTAGGACATATCTGGTTTGTCCGGGAGCTGGTTCTCCATCCAGTGCACGAGGAAGTCAGGGAGAACTTGCGACTTGATTGCGTCGCGCTTTTTGTATGTGATGTCTCGTGGAGACAATTCTATTCCCCAAAGCGCGACTCGTCCCGTGGCATCGGGCTTATTGAGGATATGCCCCAACGGGGCGTCGTTGACCACCACGATTGGGTGTTCTTGGAAGTAATGGCGCAGTCGTCGGGCGGTCATGAAGACACCGTACGCCAGCTTCTGGTAGTGCGGGTACCGCTGTTTTGTTGGTGTGAGGACCTCGCTGAGGTAGTATACTGGTCGTTATACCCCGTGGACCTTGTTTTCCTTGGCTCGCTCGACAACGAGCACTGTGCTGACCACCTGGTTGGTGGTGGAGATATATAGCATCAGTGGTTCTCTTTCCCGTGGGGTCACGAGTACTGGCGAGGTGGATAGCAGGCGCTTGAGATCTTCGAATGCTTCTTATGCTTCATTGGTCCACTCGAATTTTTCAGCTTTGCAGAGGAGCTGGTAGAAGGGCAGCGCTTTTTCACCCATCCGACTGATGAATCGACTGAGGGCTGCGATTCGCCCAGCTAGTTGCTGAATGGCCCGTATGTTTTTTGGATTCTCCATGGCCAGTATGGCTTTTATTTTCTTCGGGTTTGCCTCGATTCCCCTCGCGGAGATGAGGTACCCGAGTAATTGCCCAGATGGCACGCCGAAGGCGCATTTGTCTGGATTGAGCTTGATCCGGTAACGGTCGAGGTTGGCGAAGGTTTCGCGCAGGTCGTCGATTAACGAGGCTTCCTCCTTGGTCTTGATTACTATGTCGTCAACATAGACTTGGATATTGCGACCTAGTTGTTCCTTGAGGCAAGCCTGCATGCACCGCTGGTAGGTAGCTCCTGTGTTCTTTAGCCCAAAGGGCATTATGTTGTAGCAGAACACACCGAAGGGCGTTGTAAACGCTGTTTTTTCTTGATCTTACTCCTTCATTGGAATCTGATTATAGCCTGATTAGGCGTCGAGGAAGCAGAGGCGCTCGCATACCGTAGTGGAGTCGATGATCTGGTCGATGCGTGGCAACGGAAAGTGATCCTTTGGGCAATGCTTATTCAGAGAGGTGAAGTCCACGCACATCCGCAGGATATCCGTGTCCTTTTTTGGTACCAGCACTGTGTTGGCGAGCCAAGTGCTTTCCTTGATCTTGCGTATGAATTTGGCGTCGAGGAGTTTGTTGATCTCCATGCCGACTGCCTGCGCTCGTGGCTCGGACAATCGCCGAATTGTTTACTTAACTAGCCTTGCGTTAGAGTTGACTTTGAGTGCATGCTCGGCGAATTCCCTGGGAACTCCTGGCATGTCCGCAGGACACCAAGCAAAAAATTCCCAGTGCTCACGGAGGAATTCGACGAGCACGAGTTCCTATGCGGGACTCAAGTTGTTGGCGATGAGAGCCGTCTTGGCAGGATCCGATGGGTGGACCTGCACTTTCTTTGTGTGCACTGATGAGTCGAAAGAGAGATCAGGTGAGCTTGGTCGGCTCAGCGAAGGCAGACTATTGTCTGTCGACTCCTTTAGTCTCGCGAGTTCTTCTTGCATGCCGAAGGATTGGGAAATTCTGTTGAATTCCCTGTCGCAACTGTCAGATCTTTTGAAGCTCCTGTTTATCGTGATGACGCCATTTAGACCTGGCATTTTCATCTGCAGGTAGGCATAGTGGGGTACTGCCATGAACCTAGTGAACGCGACGCGCCCGAGGATGCAGTGGTACTGTGAGGGCCAGTCGACGACCTCAAAGTCGATGCGTTCTCGCCGGAAGTTCTTCGGCGTGCCAAAGATGACGTCGAGGTTGGTTTTGCCCAGGGGATACACGCCTTTCCCTAGGACGATGCCGTGGAATGTTGTGTCCGAGGCTTCCAGGTAGGTTAGAGGGATCCTCATTGCTCGCAAGGTACTCGCGAATATGAGGTTGATGCCGCTTCCGCCGTCCATGAAGACGCGGCTCACGTCAAAGCCTCCGATTTGCGCCTCGAGTACGAGGGGACAGTGGCCTGGACGGGGTACTTGAGGTGGGTGGTCGCTTTTATCGAAGGTGATGCACGACTCGCTTCCACTGAGGTATTTAGTGGTAGATGATGGCGAGTGTGTGGCCAAGTTGACTTGGCGAGTGATGGCCTTCTGCACCCAATTGGAGGGGCGTCCCTTTTGGATCATCATGGTGCCCATGGCTCATGGGTACGGTTGGCCTCCGTGGTGCTGGTACGGTGCAGCTGCATTCGGGGGTGGCCCAGGTGGTGGTGGCAGAGCGCCATGTGCCACGGCGCCTGGGGCGGCATCGTAGCCTCTTTCGACTGCGTTGCGGTTCATCCGAGCTAATCCCTCGTGTAGTTTGAGGAACTCGCGGCAGTCCTTGAGGAGGTAGGTGGACTTCTTCTTCCCATCATGCTTGTCGATGTAGAAGTGCACCGTGCATGGCCCAGACAGTTTGTCTTCAATGGTTGTTGCGGGTGCTTCATCGTGATTGCGGTGTTGCCATACTTGCGTGGTCTTCCCGGAGTCGCGATATCCACCGTTATGGTATCCGCTGTTGCGGTTGTCGTCGCGTCTGTCGGCGTAGCCGGCTGCGACCATGTTGACATCGTCGCGGTCATCATAGATGTGCATATGGCGTTTGCTTCAGCGGTCGCGTCTGCGCTCGAGTACCGCCTCCTCGTCGGAATGGACACGATCCTTCATCGAATCTTCTCCATCGGCCCACCGATTCACGATCTCCATCAGGTGGTCGATGGTCTTGGGCTTTGAGCGGCCCAGCTCCTCCCTGAGTTCTAGGTGGCGGATGCCGCCGTTGAATGCATCAATCGTGCAATCCTCCGAGATGTTCTCTGCAGAGTTCTTGATGATTGACCACCTTTGGATGTAGGAGCGTAGCGATTCGCCCGATCGTTGATGGCAACATCTTAGCTCTTCGATTGATGCAGGCCGCTTGTACGTGCCCTTGAAATTGCGCACGAAGCTGTAAACCAGCTCGTCCCAACTGCGAATGGATCCGCGTGGGAGGTTGTTCAGCCATGCTCGGGTGGCGCCCTACAGCTGTAGCTGCAAGCATTGCATGGCCGTACTTCGACTGCCCCCATGAAGCCTGACGGAGGAGATGTGGTCCTCCAGCCAGATTTTTGGGTCCTGTAGACCGTCGAACTTCGGGTTCTCCGACGGGAGTTTGAACCCCTTTGGCATTCGTTTCTGCCTGATGGACCTACTGAAGCATCTAGCGCCACAGAGCTCCACGTCTTCCTCTTCTAAGTCAGTCGACCGAGCACGTCGTGCCCTTGATTTGTCGATCTTGCGCTGCATGATGTCGTCACGCGCATCGTAGTCGTGGTCGTGTCATCGTGAGTAGCGACGTCGAGACTGGTCGTGACTGTCATCACTGGATGAGGGCGAGGAGTAACGCTTTGCTAGCGCTTTGCCCTTCTTTGGTTCCGGTGTTGGCTCGATTAATCCTAAGCCCACAATCGTGGATCGGTGCATGGCGGTGTAGCATCCCAATTGTCTAACAATTGCAATGCTACTATCCTAGTCTATATAAATGCTAGTTCCTACATATATTTGTTGCATCATAATTATATCATGCTCATGTCATCATGCCTCCTTGCATTTGAGCATCATATAAAACCCCTTTGATTTGGTTCTTCTCTCATATGCATTAGTAAATGTTTTTGTCCCTTGATAAATTGTATTTGAATCTTGGTAAATGCTTGATGCCCAAATTGAGTTGGGGGCATATCTTTTATTCAACTCCATCACCTTTCTTTTCACCACCTTATAATTCCACCATTCCATTTACCCATGAGCTTGTATTTCTTTTTATTTTGATATTTATTCTAGATCATGTGGGTTGGGGTGGATCTAATTCTAATTCCTTTTGCTTGGCCTTTATTCCACATTTTGGGGATGCATGTAGATAATGCCATGTTGTATTAGTATAGTTTTCACAATTAACACATGGCATTTATTGCACATGCATGGGCCATGCAAGCACCACCACATTCTATTCTTTTGGATTTTACTTGGATCTTTGGGTGGTTTATCTTTGTTGAGCTTCTCTTCTCTCTCACACTTTTCCACCTTGTTGGGTTGACCTTGCCATGTGCCCATCAAGCCTCACCTCACCACCATCTCCTCCATCTTTAGCATGAGCTAGATGGTTCATCACAAAACTCTCACCACCTTTATTCTCACTTCCCTCTCCACCTCACCATCCCCTTTCACTTGGGCTTGATCCTGGTGGATTATTCCCTAAACCCTAATCCCTTGATCACCATGCCGAAGCATTCCCTCTCTCTCTCGGACATCAAGGCCCCACCTAGCCACCCTACTCTCCCTGGCCGAGCTACCCTCCTACCCCAACCCTAGCACTAGCCCTAACCCGAGCCACTACTTCCTCCTACCCTAGCTCCAGACCATGCTCTCTCTCTCCCTGCCATGCGGCCCCACCAGCCGAGCCTGGCCTCACCCCTCTGCTGGCCCCCTTGTAGCCTCTGCCTGGCCTCCCCACGACGAGCACGTGAGGGCAGAGAAAAAAGGTGGCCGAAGCCACCTTTCCCTTCCCGAGCCGCCACGGCAACCCTCTCCCTCTCGCCCTCCTTATCTACCTCCCTCCCAACACCCCTCACCCCGTGGCAGAAGGCCTGCTTCTTCCTCCCCACGCTTTTCTCCCTCGCTGGCAGTGCTTCGGCCTCCTCTTCTCCTCGGCTTACCACGGCGGCGGGCGGGTGTATCTTCTTATCGGGGAAGCGGAGCTGGGCCCCGACGACGTCCCTGCGCGTTCGGACGAGGAGGAGCCGACGACCCGCCGACGCTGTTCACCGTCGCCCTCCGCAAACCCTAGCTCTCCGGCCTCTGCGTCCCCGTTGCTCCGGCGTCCCCCAGCCCGATCCACCTCCTCGATCTCTCCGCGGTAACCCCTTCTCCCTCTCTGACACCCTCAGCCTCGCCGTAGACCCCTAGCTTCGCCATTCGTTTTGCCGAACACCCGCTGTGCACGGCGGCCACTGGCGTTCGCTCGTCACCGCACCGCGATACGATCTATCTAGCCGCCAGCCGCCCTCCTGTCACCTTCCGAACACCTGCCGCACTAGTTACCACCCTCAGCGCGGGCGCCCCGCGACGCGGGTTCGATCCCCCATGCCGCGCTCCACGTCGGTCGATCACCGATCTATCGATCGGTTCAGAGAAGAACAACAGTACAGGGCCTGTTGCCACTTTACACTTAGCCCCCTCTTTTACCTCCCGCTCAACCCGCGCTCCTCGGACCCCACTGGTCAGCCTCCCTGTGTTTTTGCAGATAGGCACCCCAAGTACTTAGCCCTTAACCCACGCTCCCCTCGGTGAGCAATATCTGCTATTTGGTTCTTCATGCTCACTTGTGTCCTGTAGGACCCCGAGTACTTGATTCCTGTTCCTTGACTATTCACACTATCCACATCCGGGAGGCCTTATGGACCCCCTGAGCCAGAGCTTGATTCATTCTTATTTCTTGGGGCCACAAAGTAGTTTGGGGCTTTATTACTATCCTGTACTTATGCCATGCTTTACTGCTTTATTTAAGATTGTGCGTGGAGCACTCAGACTGTTAGGACCGTGACACGCTACCAGTATCGACAAGCCCAGTCACATTTTTGGGTTCCCAAATCGTTTACATCGTCCACACAAACCTGGGTCCGCTTTGAGCCGCCAACTTTGTTGCGGGTAGCTTAGTGGGGTGGCCCCCTGAAACATTTCTGAATCCTGTGATCTCTTTGTCGTGAATGCCTCGTTGGGTTTTGATTTGGTTTTTCCGAGGTTGATCGAGTGTGTGTTGCTATTTGTGCACCCCTGCAGGGTAAATCTTTCTGAAAGCCGTGTCCGCGGTTATGGACGACTTGGAGCACGCTTCGATCATAGACAAGTATAACTAAAGTACCGCTTTTAATTTGACTAAGTACCTGACTAGTAAATAGTGCAACACTCATGGAATGGTTAATAAAACTGCCAACGGATGGGGGGGTTGTTCGTCCACTTTCTCGTTGGTAAGCGAGAAGGAGGATGGATCTGTTAATATTACTGTTATAATTGTTGTTCTTAATTAACGGACATTCGTCTATCATTGGTTAGGCGGATGGTTAGCAAATATCTGTAGAATTGTTAGTTATTATCTTTTGCTGCAATTGCGTCACCCCAGGTTGTGTCCCCTTTAGAGGCATAAATACTTGCTGAGTACCCCTAGGGTCTCACACGATAAATTGTTTGATTCAGATGAACAGGTGTATTCGCAAGATGGATACTAGGTGGAGGATACGGATGATGTTGGCAACGATCACTCCGTGTAGAGATTCCAGGAATGGGGATCCGTGAGATCTGTGGGCGGGATGTGTTTGTTTATGTGGCATCTTATGCCGATTTGCTTCTTATCCGTACTCGGATCTTGTTTTCCGCTTCCGCCTGATACTCTGATGTTTGATGTATGAGGAGCTATCCTAAAATATTATCTCTATCTAGGATATTTGGATCTTGCCGTATGGCGTTGCAATATTTATATTTCTTTTAGATGGAATGGCTCTGAGGACTGTTGTATGTGGCTTGCATACATACTCATTTGTGTATGTAGTTGATCCCTTCGCCGCCGACACGATTCGCTTCGTTCTTGTCCCGATGTTCTGAAAATGGTTAGGACGGCCGAAAGGTCTACCTGTGAGTGGCCCTTGGCCCCACCGTACTATTTTAACCATTTTCGCTCATCCAGGCATGTAACTAAGAGCATAATTCACCGAGGTAGTTACAATTGGTATCAGAGCCATCCCGCCCTTCAGGGTCTCAGCCAAATGGTCGTTGTCAGTCTAGCAAATATTTTTGGTAGCTATGTATACTAGGGAAAAACAAAACGTGAGAGTAGGACTGCTTCCATTTTTCTTCTTACCCACCCACCCACCCTCTTCTGGTAAGGAAGTGTAATGTTTTCAATCCTCTTCTAACAATTCAAACTAGGATTCACGTGTTCTGTGTTCCGTAGTACCATAGGTTGTGTGTGTGTGTAATTCCTTGTCTATCTGTTGCATCCAAATGTTATCTCTATCTACCTTTTGGTTATCAACTGTTGGTACACTCCATACCGACAGGCTTTTGTAAACCGACGCGATCTATCCGACTCTTTGTTAACAGGCGCAATCTTCTTAAGGGTGTTCTTCCTTCCAGCATGCTTTCACAGAATGTGGAGTTGCCAATCTCTACCTGATAAGTGGTTTTGCGCATCTATTGGTATTTTAATGCCGAAAAATGCGGAAAAATTTTCTTTGATACATTTGTGTTTCCACACTCCTCTTCAGTCGTGTGTGAAACATTATCTATCTTCCTTTTATCGGCATGTTCATGCTAACTCATTCTTTTGTCACCGGCGCTTGATCCTGGAGTTCTATTTCGTTTCAAAATCTTCTGGTTTAAGTACATAACTCGCGTCGATCCGATGCTGGTGATTGTAATTTGGTTCTCGGCATAGCTATATGACACTTATCAAGAGTGGAATATGGAAAATGCTATCAACACTATCCTCCAAATGGTGGCGGTTATCTCCTGTGATTTTGAGTTATACTGTGATCATCTCTTTATCATATTCAAGTATCTTGCCAATCCTTAGTTTTTCTTAAGGCCCTACGGTGGTCTATCATCTGTCCGTCATGCTGCACATCTTTTTGAACTCCATATCTGCAAAATTCTCTTTGATACGAGGGAATTGCATCTTTTCGTCTCTGATAGCTTTGCTTGAGGTATGAGCTATCATCGTTTCTTTATCCAAGATCTCTTTATCTTTGTAACCGGTGATCCGATCGACAATGTGAACCAGGTGACATCTCTTTTTCTTCCGAAGGACCAGATAATCTATTCTGCTAGTGCATCTTCTTCAACATGAACCCGTGCTCTTAATATTGATTTTTCAAAGAGCGTTGAGCTTAGGAAGTGTTCGAGCATTTGTTCGTTTCTCTCGCCTTTTGAACTTGGTATTCTGGGAATATCTTGTTAATCCATGGTGGTATATGTTGATAATATGCTTGCCTATTCTATATCAATGGAAGAACATGGAAGATCATCTATGTCTCTTTCTCTCAAGCTGCGAGAACACCGCTTGTGTGCAAAGTTCTCAAAGTGTGAATTCTGGCTTCTTGAAGTCACCTATCTCGACCACGTCCTTCTGCTAAATACATTACTTCAATTCTGGAATCAGCAAGTCCATTGTTAATTCCATCTTCCATCTTCAATCAAACCCAGAGTTTTCCTTGTTGGTGAGTTATCATCGTCGTTCCGCCAAAGATTTCCTCAAAACTGCTAAACCACTCTCAATCATTTCAAGAAGAACATGGAGTCCTTTTCACCTCTATCTCGTTAAGTAATCTCTTGAAACCCTCTCGCTCTATCGTCTATGCTCAATCCACCGAAGGCCATGAAGACCTTCCAGATCTTGTATCCCTTCTGTTCAAGTTGGTGCTATCTTTTCTGTAGCTGTTGAATCTTGCAGTTATTCTCCGTAATCTTCCTTCATATCTTTCCGGTGGCTTGGTACTTCTGACATGACGACAACATTATCATCTTTATCTATCTGTGAATCCGGCGAATCGTTTGCATCTATCCTTGTTTTCTAACGAAGTTCCATGAGTTATTGTCAATACCTTCAGTCTGTTTTGGTAGTTGGGTTGCATGGTTTTCTTATTCATGTGCGGAGTAATGCTTTGAGTGCGGGATGGAGTAGCTACCATACCACTACTCTTATCATTTGCTCTTGTACATTGAATTGGTGAATTAATGTGATTTCACTCATTCCATGGAAGTTAGAAGTGGCCTTTATCCCTCGATACTTTTACTTCCGTCCTTGTCTTTCTGGAGTGCTCTCTCGAAGAAAGTAATCAATAATCTCTTGTTGGTGGTCTGTCTATTCTAGATGGAGCAAAATCTTCAATTATCTGGTGGAAACAGACGCAAACTCTTTTTTATCCTCGTCATTCTACCGATGCTCGACATCCCCAAACAAGATGAAAGGAAACTATCTCTCTCTTTGTTTCATCAATTCTTTTCCTGTGGTAAGCAATTATGGTTAATGCCATTAATCGCAAATCTATTCCACATTCCACTTCTTCTAAGGTTTCTACCAAAAGCTAGCATTCCCCTTTTTTTCTCTGGAAGTTATATCCGCGCACCTCAATTGCGTGATCCTTTGGTTCTTACCGGCGCAAGAAGAATCTAATCCGACAATGTCTAACTAAATCTTTTCCGTTGATATCAAGGAACCATATTGGTTGAAGGCAATATTATTTCTGAACTTCATTCCTCAAATCTGAGAGAAGATACGATGCTATTGTCATACTGGTTCAAAACCTCTCCAACCTAGCTCTTTTCTTCCGGCGAGACAAAGATTGATCCTCTCTAGTATCGGTAAATCTCTAATCTTAACGGTGTGTCTTTTCTTTATCCATGATACATCATCTTGTCCTTTTCTTTCACAAGTGGTTCTATTCTTTTATCATGTTTCTTGAGAAAACCGGAGCTATGTTCATCCTATCCTTATTGTCTCCCGACAATCCTTCAACTCTTCTAACCGTTGTTTCTCAAGCAAAACGCAAGACTCGCAGCAAGTCTAGCAAGTTTTGCAAGGTGTAGTGGTCGCACCATTCCGTTGTTCATCAACTTGGGAACATGAGGGTCACCTTCGTTCGAACACCCGCCTCTCCTTGTGTTGGTTTCTTTTTCCTAGGAATCTTGGGGCGAGATTCTTGTTTAGTGGGGGAGAGTTGTAGCATCCCAATTGTCTAACAATTGCAATGCTACTAGCCTAGTCTATATAAATGCTACTTCCTACATATATTTGTTGCATCATAATTATATCATGCTCATGTCATCATGCCTCCTTGCATTTGAGCATCATATAAAACCCCTTTCATTTGGTTCTTCTCTCATATGCATTAGTAAATGTTTTTGTCCCTTGATAAATTGTATTTGAATCTTGGTAAATGCTTGATGCCCAAATTGAGTTGGGGGCATATCTTTTATTCAACTCCATCACCTTTCTTTTCACCACCTTATAATTCCACCATTCCATTTACCCATGAGCTTGTATTTCTTTTTCTTTTGATATTTATTCTAGCTCATCTGGGTTGGGGTGGATCTAATTCTAATTCCTTTTGCTTGGCCTTTATTCCACATTTTGGGGATGCATGTAGATAATGCCATATTGTATTAGTATAGTTTTCACAACTAACACATGGCATTTATTGCACATGCATGGGCCATGCAAGCACCACCACATTCTATTCTTTTGGATTTTACTTGGATCTTTGGGTGGTTTATCTCTATTGAGCTTCTCTTCTCTCTCTCACTTTTCTACCTTGTTGGGTTTACCTTGCCATGTGCCCATCAAGCCTCACCTCACCACCATCTCCTCCATCTTTTGCATGAGCTAGATGGTTCATCACAAAACTCTCACCACCTTTCTTCTCACTTCCCTCTCCACCTCACCATCCCCTTTCACTTGGGCTTGATCCTGGTGGATTATTCCCTAAACCCTAATCCCTTGATCACCATGCCGAAACATTCCCTCTCTCTGTCGGACAGCAAGGCCCCACCTAGCCACCCTACTCTCCCTGGCCGAGCTACCCTCCTACCCCAACCCTAGCACCAGCCCTAACCCGAGCCACTACTTCCTCCTACCCTAGATCCAGACCATGCTCTCTCTCTCCCTACCATGTGGCCTCACCCTCCGCCTGCCCTCCCCCTTGCAGCCTCTCGGCCTCCTCCCACGACGAGCACGTGAGGGCGGAGCAAAAGGTGGCCAAAGCCACCGTTCCCTTCCCGAGCCCCCACGACAACCCTCTCCTCTCGCCCTCCTTATCTACCTCCTCCCCACGATCTGCTGCCCCAACACCTCACCCTCACCCCGCAACGCCGTTCTCTCCTCCCCCCGCTGCTTTTCTCCCTCGCCGGCAGTGCTTCGGCCTCCTCTTCTCCTCGGCTTACCATGGCGGCGGACGGGTGTATCTGGTTGTCGGGGAAGCGGAGCTGGGCCCCGTCGACGTCCCTGTGCGTTCGGACAAGGAGGAGTCGACGACCCGCCGATGCTGTTCATCATCGCCCTCCGCAAACCCTAGCTCTCCGGCCTCTGCGTCCCCGTCGCTCCGGCGTCTCCCAGCCCGATCCACCTCCTCCGATCTCTCCGCGGTAACCCCTTCTCCCTCTCTAACACCCTCTGCCTCGCTGTAGACCCCTAGCTTCCCTGTTCATTTTGCCGAACACGCGCTGTGCACGGCGGCCACTGGCATTCGCTCGTCACCGCGCCACGATACGACCTATCTAGCCGCCAGCCGCCCTCCTGTCACCTTCCAACACACCGCGACTGTTACCACCCTCAGCAGGCGCCATGACGCGGGTTCGATCCCTCGCGCCGCGCTCTGCGTCAGTCGATCACCGATCTGTCGATCGGTTCAGAGAAGAACAACAGTACAGGGCATGTTGCCACTTTACACTTAGCCCCCTCTTTTACCACCCGCTCAACACGCGCTCCTCGGACCACACTGGTCAGCCTCCCTGTGTTTTTGCAGATAGGCACCCCAAGTCCTCAGCCCTTAACCCGCGCTCCCCTCTGCTCCACGTGGTTGAGCCAGGTCCCTCGCTGGCACGTGGGCCTGCGAGCCCGCTGGCCCCACCTATCGGCCTCCTCGGCTAGCCCCTGTGCCGGTGCAAAAAGCTTCTTCGCCGCGTTGTTCTCCCAGTCAGCCGGCCCTACTCGTCAGCGACTGGGGCTAGGTCTGGTCAGGGTATAAAATGTTGTCTGGTTATCTGTTTGATTTAAACTTTTCCAGAAATTGTTTAAATTCAAATTCAAATCTGTTTTAAAATAACTTTTAAATTATAAATCCAAATAATACATATGATATATGTTTTTGAATCAGAAAAATGTGAGGAATTCAAATATGCTATTCAAAATAATGTTTGAACACTTTAATTTTTCGAGATAATTAAAATTACAACAAAATGCCCTTTTTCTTAATTAATTAATAACTTTAGTTGTATAACTCCAAATTTGACAAATAATATGTCTAAATCGATCAGCGCAACGAGCCCGTTCTATCTATGCATTCCATGTTCTGAATTGCAGCATGCATCATATAAATATAAAGTATACAGCAACTTATATGAGAGCAAACCGGGCTAAAAACTTAATAAAATGCTTTAATCTTGTACCCCACACCTCACCCATGCCATGCTACATTATTGCCATGAAAATTGTGCATCATTCATCATGGCATGATTGTTTGCTTGTCGCATTTTAATTCATATGCTTGTGCACACTATTTATGTTGGCACTACCCAGATCCTTCTCTCGCTTCAACTGAACTGCCAGGCAAGCACTACCACATGCTTGCATACATATAGTACCTATTGCCTCTATCTTATTATTGCATCATTGAGTCGCGATTACATTAAATTGAATCCCAAGTACTGCATAGCCTTTACTTTTAAACCCCACCGAAGCTTGTTCCTCCATCCCATGAGCCATTACTACAGGAGTTGTTTGAGCCATGCGGGTCGTAGAACAGCATGTGTAGGGTATGTGAGAGTTTGATGGATAACGAGGTACCTAAACAACTTAACCTGAGTAGTAATGGGATAACTAATGAAAGTGGCATCGGTGAGCAATATCTGCTATTTGGTTCTTCATGCTCACTTGTGTCCTGTAGGACCCCGAGTACTTGATTCCTATTCCTTGACTATTCGCACTATCCACATCCGGGAGGCCTTATGGACCCCCCTGAGCCAGAGCTTGATTCATTCTTATTTCTTGGGGCCACAAAGTAGTTTGGGGCTTTATTACTATCCTGTACTTATGCCATGCTTTACTGCTTTATTTAATTGCTAACACCGGAAGAGTATCTTGATAACATCAAACATCACACCGTAACAGGGTGACTATAAAGATAGGTTCAGTGCTACGAAGGTGTTATGTTGAGGCTCATGGATCAAGAGTGGAATTTGTCAATCCAGATGACGGATAGATATACTCTGGGCCCTCTTGGTGATATCACATTAGGATAGCTTGCAAGCAAGTGATGTGATCACTAGAATGTTATATCACGGGAACGAGAAAAGAGTGCATGTCGGTAACAAGATCAAACTAGGTATGGAGATACCGATGATCGAATCTCAGACATGTAATATATCGAGAGACAAAGGGATTTAGTTACAAGCGTTAAAAGGTTCTCATGATCATAGGAGTCATCGTTGAATGTGTAGGAGTCAGTACGAATCTCTAGGTCCCGCTGTTGATTATTGATCGGAGAAGGGTCTCGATCATGTCTGCATTATTCACGAACCGTAGGATGGCACACTTAAGAGTTACCGGACACCATTTTGGAGCACATATGTTTCAGACGAAAGAATTGCAAAGCGCAGGAATTGTTTCAATAGAAACCGGAAATTGTTTCGGGTGAAATTGCAGAAGGTGGTTCTGCATGTGATATTGAAATATTGCAAGGGGCTATATGTGAATGTTTGTTAATTAAAGTAATTAACAAAATTCTGAATAAATTTAATAAAAGAGTTTTATTAAATGAGAGAGCATTAAATTTGGAGAAACTTAATGCATTTAAAGTGGAGACTTTAAAAGGGATTGTGAAGAGGCATTTTAATGTGGAGGAGTTACCACCACATGAATGGGGGAGGTGAGGGGTCACCCCCCCCATGCGCTGGCCATGGAGAGAGGGGGTACCCCCCCTCCTCCTATAAAAGGCCACCCATTCCCTCCTTCATCCTCACACCTCCTTGTGAAGGATCTCTCTCCCCCTCTAGAATTATTCCCCCATGGTCTCGGATTAGCGAGATACATGTTCCCGGTGGCATTTCGTCTGGAAGGAGTTGCTGCTTCCGCTGGATCGCTGGAGCGAGGAGGTGAGGTTATCTGGTGGCTTGAACGTGTGTGTGAGTGCGGATGCGCTGCTGAGTTGCGGCGCTCGGACTTCCTCACGATCTTGAGATCGGCAAGTGTACGACTACATCAACCACGAGTTCCTACTCGTTAACAAAGCTCGTTGTCTCCGAGGGTAAGTTCTCTATGAATGTATGTCCACCCGTTTGCTTTGTACCTAGTAGATAGATCTTGGCGTGTAGTTCACACCGTAGGAAAATTTTTGTTTTCTATGCTGCGGACCCAATAGTGGTATTAGAGCCTGATCTATGCGTAGGTGCTTTGCACGGGTAGTACACATATGTTTATATGTGGGCGATGATGATCATGTTATTGCATCTTCTATGTACTTTGGATATTGGTGGCATAGTAGGATGAAGCGGCCCGGACCAACCTTACATGTCATCGTACATGAGACCGGTTCCACGACTAACATGCAACTTGTTTTGCATAAGTGGTCATGGGTGTCTGTCTCTCCTACTATAGTCAATATCTGATTTACAACGAGTTGCTAATAACTTGGTTAGCCTCGTTGTGGTTCATGTTCGTAGGTTAGACAGGTTCTATCTCCGAAAGCCCTAAGCCACGTAAAACTTGCAATTGATAAATTAGAGGCGTCTAGTTTAGATTGTTGCTGGGCTAGTGTTTTGATATGATATTGTTGTAAGTATATGTATGATAGATACTCTTACAACTCACTTAACGTGTAAGTTCCATAGACCTTGTCCTTACACACAAAGGAATGATAGAGATCATACCACGATGCAAATGACAGAGATCAAATGCATGGACCATAACACCTCACTTCACACATTAGATGTTAGCATCTTATATTGCTAGTTTGGTGCGTTTGGTAGCATTATAAGATGATCCCTCATTTAGATATCAATATAAAATGTGTTCTTCCTTAAGTATGCACCGTTTTGTGGATCGTGTTTTGAGGCATCACGTGATGATCGGGTGTTTTCAACTCTACGCTTTCATACAACGGGTGTAAGACAGTTTTACACACGCAAATACTAAGGTTCTTACTTGACGAGCCTAGCATGTATAGACATGGCCTCGGAACACGGACCGAAAGGTTAAGCATGAGTCATATAGTTGATATGATGCCCATATAGATGCTCGCCTTTGAAGCTACGCCGACTCACGTGATGATCGGACTTGGTGTAGTGGATTTGGTTCATGTAATCACCAAAAGGACACGAGGGATGTCGTTTTTGAGTGGGAGTTCATTAGTAATTTGGATTAGTTGAACTCAATCTATCATAAACTTAGTCTAAATATACTTTACAAATTCTGTTGTAGATGGCACCACCTGCTTTTAATTCCAATGTGTTCATGGAGAAAGAGAAACTTGCTGCGAATGGTAGCAACTTCACCAACTGGGCTATGAATTTGAGGATTCTCCTCATCACGCACAAAAGCAATATGTGCTAGATGCGCTGCTAGGCCCCCCACCAGCTCCTGATGCCCCTGACGAGGAAAAGAACGTCTATATAACTCGTCAGGAGGACCACAACTTAGTTCATTGCGGCACACTGTATGGGCTAGAGCCAGAACTTCGAAAACGTTTCGAAAATGGCAATGCCTTTGATACCATGGGAGAATTTAAAATGATTTTTGATACCCATGTTGCCGTAGAGAGTTATAATGCTACAGAAAAGTTCTTTAGCTGCATGATGGAGGAAAACAGCTCCGTTAGTGAGCACGTACTCAAAATGTCTAGGTACGCTGATAAGCTTGTGTCCTTGGGAATAACGATTCCCACTGAATTAGGCATACATCGTGTTCTCCAATCTCTGCCACCTAGCTATAAGAGCTTCATGATGAACTATAATATGCAGGGCATGAAGAAGTCTCTTCCCGAGCTTCTGTCAATGCTTAAGATTGCAGAAGTGGAGATTAGGAACGAACATCAACTGTTGATGATCAATAGGACCACCGGTTTCAAGAAGGACAAGAAAGGCAAGCACAAGGGAAAGAAGGGTGGCAAGTCTGTTGCCATGCCTGAAAAGAAACCCCGAGCTGGCCCTAAGTCCGATAATCGAAAAGTGCTACTATTGCAAGGGGACTGGCCATTGGAAGCGCAACTGCCCCAAGTATTTGGCGGACAAGAAGTCCGGCAAGGCAAACAAAGGTATATGTGATATATATGTTATTGATGTGTACTTGACTAGTACTCGCAGTAGCACCTGGGTATTTGATACGGGATCGGTTGCTAATATATGTAACTCGGTTCAGGGGCTGCGGAACAAGCGACATCTAGCAAGGGATGAGGTCACGATGCGGGTCGGCAATGGATCAAGAGTTGATGTGATCGCCGTCGGAACGCTGCCTCTCCATATGCCATCGGGATTAGTTATAAACCTAAATAATTGTTATTTGGTGCCTGCACTGAGCATGAACATTGTATCCGGATCGTGTTTGATGCAAAGTGGTTATTCGTTTAAGTCTGAAAACAATGGTTGTTCGATTTATATGAATAATATCTTTTATGGTCATGCACCTATGTTGAATGGTTTATTTCTGTTGGATCTCGATAGTAGTATTACGCATATTCATAATCTTGATGCTAAAAGGATTAAACTTGATAATGATATATCTACATATATGTGGCACTGCCGTCTAGGTCATATTGGCGTTAAACGCATGAAGAAACTCCATTCTGATGGACTTTTGGAATCACTTGATTTTGAATCATTTGATACATGTGAGCCATGCCTTATGGGCAAGATGACTAGAACGCCGCTTTTCGTTCAATGGAACGGCAATGATCTATTGGAAATCATACATACCGATGTGTGTGGACCAATGAGTGTGTTTCATGAGGTGTATATCGTTATTTTGTTACTTTCATGGATGATTTGAGTAGATATGGGTATATCTATTTGATGAAACACAAGTCTGAAACTTTTGAAAAGTTCAAAGAATTTCAGAATGAAGTGGAAAATCATCGTAACAGAAAGATCAAATTTCTGCGGTCCAACCGTGGAGGAGAGTATCTTAGTTACGAGTTTAGCACACATATGAAAGATTGTGGAATAGTTTCACAACTCACGCCTGCCGGAACACCACAACGTAATGGTGTGTCAGAACGTCGTAATCGTACTTTATTGGATATGGTTCGATCTATGATGTCTCTGACTGACTTGCCACTGTCATTTTGGGGTTATGCACTGGAAACCGCTACATTCACTTTAAATAGGGCACCATCTAAATCCGTTGAAAAGACACCGTATGAACTATGGTTTGGAAACAAACCTAAGCTGTCATTTCTTAAAGTTTGGGGATGCGATGTTTATGTGAAGAAACTTCAACCGGATAAACTCGAACCCAAAGCGAAAATTGCGTCTTCATAAGATAAGCTAAGGAAACGATTGGGTATACCTTCTATCACAGATCCGAGGGCAAGGTCTTTGTTGCCAAGAATGGATCCTTTCTTGAGAAGGAGTTTCTCGCAAAGGTGTGAGTAGTCGGAAGGTAGAACTCGAAGAGGTTATTGAACCTTCTCTTCATGAAATGGCGAGTAGCGCAGCTCCAGAAGTTGTTTCGGAGTTGACTTCACCTAATGAAGAGAGAGCTAATGATATTGATCATGAAACTCCGAAAGAGGACACTACCGAACCTCGCAGGTTAAGCAGGACTCGTGCAGCTCCTGAACTGTACGGCAATCCTATTATGAATTTCATGATTGATGAAATAGATGACCCTGCGACGTATGAAGAAGCGATGATGAGCCCGGATTCCAACAAATGGCTAGAAGCCATGAAATCCGAGATGGAATCCATGTACGAGAACCAAGTTTGGAACTTGGTGGACTTACCTCATGACCGAAAGGCTGTTGAGAATAAATGGATTTTCAAAAGGAAAACTGATGCTGATGGTAATGTGACCATCTATAAGGCTCGACTTGTCGCAAAGGGGTTTCGACAAATTCAAGGAGTTGACTACGATGAGACATTCTCTCCCGTAGCGATGCTTAAGTTGGTTAGGATTATGTTAGCAATTGCTGCATATTTCGATTATGAAATATGGCAGATGGATGTCAAAACTGCGTTCCTCAATGGTAATATTGAAGAAGAGTTGTATATGATACAACCTAAGGGTTTTGTCGATCCTAAGGATGCTAATAAGGTGTGCAAACTTCAGCGATCCATCTATGGACTGAAGCAAGCATCACGGAGTTGGAATCTCCGCTTTGATGAGGTGATCAAAGAGTTTGGATTTGTCCAAACTTATGGAGAGGCTTGTATTTACAAGAAAGTGAGTGGGAGCAATGTGGCATTTCTAATATTATATGTGGATGACATATTATTGATTGGAAATGATTTAGATCTTTTAAACAGTGTTAAAAGTTATCTAAACAGCAAATTTTCGATGAAGGACCTTGGTGAAACTTCATATATATTAGGCATTAAAATCTATAGAGATAGATCAAGACGCCTAATTGGCTATCGCAGAGTACATACCTTGATAAGATATTAAAGAAGTTTAATATGGATGGAAGTAAGAAGGGGTTCTTACCTATGTTGCAAGGCAAGACATTGAGTAAGACTCAAAGTCCGCTCACGGAAGAAAGAGAGGTAATGGATAAGATCCCCTATGCCTCAGCCATAGGCTCTATAATGTATGCCATGCTATGTACAAGACCGGATGTGGCACATGCTATTAGTTTGACTAGTAGGTATCAATCTAATCCAGGTTCGGAACACTGGATAGCGGTCAAGAATATCCTTAAGTACTTGAGAAGAACTAAGGATATGTTTCTTATATACGGAGGTGAAGAAGAGCTAGTCGCTAAGTGTTATGTCGATGCTAGCTTTGACACTGATCCGGATGACTCTAAGTCTCAATCCGGATACGTATTTCTCTTGAACGGAGCAGCAGTTAGTTGGAGGAGCTCCAAACAACCTATGGTGGCTGGATCAACAACGGAGGCGGAATATGTTGTCGCTTTCAAGCGGCGCAGAAGCGATTGGATGAAACAGTTCATTACGGAACTGGGTGTGGTTCCCAGTGCGTTGGACCCGATGGTGATCTATTGTGAAAACAATGGAGCCATAGCCAACGCCAAGGAACCAAGGTCTCACAAGAATTCCAAGCATATTAAGCGCCGGTTTCACTCCATCCGCGAACATGTCAAGGATGGAGATATAAAGATTTGTAAAGTGCACACGGACCTAAATGTAGCAGATCCGTTGACTAAAGTACTCCCTAGGGAAAAACATGATCAACACCAGAACTCCATGGGTGTTATATTTATCACTATGTGAACTAGATTATTGTCTCTAGTGCAAGTGGGAGACTGAAGGAAATATGCCCTGAGAGGAAATAATAAAGTTGTTATTATGTATTCCTTGTATATGATAGATGTTTATTTTACATGCTATAATTGTATTGATAGGAAACATCAATACATGTGTGTTTAATAAACAAAAAGGGTTCCTAGTCATGCCTCTCTTATAGACTAGCTTGTTGATTAACAGGATGATCAAGGTTTCCTGATCATGGACATTGGATGCTGTTAATAACAAGGTCACACCATTGGTGGAATGATGTGATGAACATTCATCCGAAGTATAGCATTACGATCAAGTCATTGTGTTTATATTGCTATAACATCATACGAAGTAATCTTTATCCTTAGACCATGAGATCATGTTAATTGCTAACACCGGAAGAGTATCTTGATAACATCAAACATCACACCATAACAGGGTGACTATAAAGATGGGTTCAGTGTTACGAAGGTGTTATGTTGAGGCTCATGGATCAAGAGTGGAATTTGTCAATCCAGATGACGGATAGATATACTCTGGGCCCTCTCGGTGATATCACATTAGGATAGCTTGCAAGCAAGTGATGTGATCACTAGAATGTTATATCACGGAACGAGAAAAGAGTGCATGTCGGTAACGAGATCAAACTAGGTATGGAGATACCGATGATCGAATCTCGGACATGTAATATATCGAGAGACAAAGGGATTTAGTTACAAGCGTTAAAGGTTCTCACGATCACAGGAGTCATCGTTGAATGTGTAGGAGTCAGTACGGATCTCCGTGTCCCCGCTGATTATTGATCGGAGAAGGGTCTCGATCATGTCTGCATTATTCGCGAACCGTAGGGTGGCACACTTAAGAGTTACCGGACACCATTTTGGAGCACATATGTTTCAGACGAAAGAATTGCCAAGCGCAGGAATTGTTTCAATAGAAACCGGAAATTGTTTCGGGTGAAATTGCAGAAGGTGGTTCTGCATGTGATATTGAAATATTGCAAGGGGCTATATGTGAATGTTTGTTAATTAAAGTAATTAACAAAATTCTGAATAAATTTAATAAAAGAGTTTTATTAAATGAGAGAGCATTAAATTTGGAGAAACTTAATGCATTTAAAGTGGAGACTTTAAAAGGGTATGTGAAGAGGCATTTTAATGTGGAGGAGTTACCACCACATGAATGGGGGAGGTGAGGGGTCACCCCCCCCATGCGCCGGCCATGGAGAGAGGGGGAACCCCCCCTCCTCCTATAAAAATCCACCCATTCCCTCCTTCATCCTCACACCTCCTTGTGAAGGATCTCTCTTCCCCTCTAGAATTATTCCCCCATGGTCTCGGATTAGCGAGATACATGTTCTCGGTGGCATTTAAATGCCCGAAGGAGTTGTTGCTTCCGCTAGATCGCTGGAGCGAGGAGGTGGAGGTTGTCCGTGGCTTGAACGTGGTGCGAAAAGTGCGGATGCTGCTGAGTTGCGGCGCTCGGACTTCCTCACGATCTTGAGATCGGCAAGTGTACGACTACATCAACCACGAGTTCCTACTCGTTAACAAAGCTCGTTGTCTTCGAGGGTAAGTTCTCTATGGATGTATGTCCACCCGTTTGCTTTGTACCTAGTAGATTGATCTTGGCGTGTAGTTCACACCGTAGGAAATTTTTTGTTTTCTATGTTGCGGACCCAACAATGGACGACTTGGAGCACAGTTTCTCGATCATAGACAAGTATAACTAAAGTACCGCTTTTAATTTGACTAAGTACCTGACTAGTAAATAGTGAAACACTCATGGAATGGTTAATAAAACTGCCAACGGATGGGGGGTTGTTCGTCCGCTTTCTCGTTGGTAAGCGAGAAGGAGGATGGATCTATTAATATTACTGTTATAACTGTTGTTCTTAATTAACGGACATCCATCTATCATTGGTTAGGCGGATGGTTAGCAAATATCTGTAGAATTGTTAGTTATTATCTTTTGCTGCAATTGCGTCACCCCAGGTTGTGTCCCCTTTAGAGGCATAAAGACTTGCTGAGTACCCCTAGGGTCTCACACGATAAATTGTTTGATTCAGATGAACAGGTGTATTCGCAAGATGGATACTGGGTGGAGGAGACGGATGATGTTGGCAACGATCACTCGGTGTAGAGATTCCAGGAACAGGGATCCGTGAGATCTGTGGGCGGGATGTGTTTGTTTATGTGGCATCTTATGCCGATTTGCTTCTTATCCGTACTCGGATCTTGTTTTCCGCTTCCGCCTGATACTCTGATGTTTGATTATGAGGAGCTATCCTAAAATATTATCTCTATCTAGGATATTTTGATCTTGCCGTATGGCGTTGCAATATTTCTATTTCTTTTAGATGGAATGGCTTTGAGGACTGTTGTATGTGGCTTGCATACATACTCATTTGTGTATGTAGTTGATCCCTTCGCCTGCCGATTATGCCGCTCGTTCTTGTCCCGATGTTCTGAAAATGGTTAGGACGGCTGAAAGGTCTACCTGTGAGTGGACATTGGCCCCACCGTACTATTTTAACCATTTTCGCTCATCCAGGCATGTAACTGAGAGCGTAATTCACCAAGGTAGTTATAGGCGGATCGGGCATCTCCAGCCGGTGGCTGGTTGTTGAGGAGGTACATGGTGGCCGCTGTCACCGCAGCCTGCGGTGTTTTGGGGACCATGTTGCACCTAGTGTCGACTGTCATAGAGCCGAAGTCGAGGACCTTTGCGGCTTCTATGCGTTCTTGCTCGGTGAGGTGGGCCATCCGAGATTGCCTCTTCTTGACGAGTTGCTCGTTGCCCTTTGAGGAGGATCCTCCGTAGGAGGAGAGCCCAGCACGACGAAGGCTCGACTCGTCCGCCGCCTTTTTGCGCGCCTCGAGTTGCACGATTGTTTGTACTTGGTGCTTGAATTCTTCCTTCAGGAGCCAATGGTAGCCCATTAGCAGTTCTTGCGGAGATCCGAAGGGTAGAGGAGTGCCTCGTAGGGCCTCGCGACAGCGATCCTATTCTTGCTCGTTGAGCCTTATCACGACGCGTTCGCCGGTTTGCTCGTTTACTATGGTTGGAGGTTCGACTGCTTCTCCGTTGTTGGCATTGGTGCGATCGCCATCGTTGCCGCCGTTGCCACCATTAGGAGGGTCGGTTCCGTTGCCGCGATTTCCACCGTTGTCACGGTTGGCAGAGGTATCACTTGTGTTGATGACGGCGCACATGAAGTGATTGGGGAAGCTGCTGCTTCCACAACTCTCAGATCCGGAACCGTAGGTCCCATCTTCAGTGGCCAGATCGCTCAGATCGGAGTCGCGACTGCTGTCACTGACCGTGTTCTCGACTGTTGTCGGGGCGTTGGGCTCACTGAGGGTGCTGATCGATGGAGGGAACCATGATGCTGGGGCAATCGATAGTGTCGTCGGCTGATCAGGCATGCGAAGCGTTCCCATCTGACCGACTTGGAAGCGGAAGCTTCCTATCGCCAGGCTGATTCCGTCGCCCACGGACTCGAAGGTCGGGCGAGTGGCCGGCGTGTGGACGGTGAAGTCGAACACGCCGAGGAGCTGGCGGATCTCCGCTGTTGCGGAGTTGTAGATCGCGGTTGATGGGGCCGAAGAAGCCGCAACATCAGCACTCCCAATTCCCACAAACAGCGCCAATTGACGAGGGTTTAACTCATCAATGCCCATTGTTATGGACTTGGGTTTTGGAGAAGGAGGGAGCGCTGGAGACATCTATCGGCTAGCAAACAAGCACACAGGGGACAAAGATTTACCCAGCTTCAGGCCTCATAGAGGTCCCTACTCCTGCTTGTCTGCTCGTGGTGCGCAGGAATTATCGAAGGAATCGAAGATTACAATGGTGCGCAGATGCAATCTGGCGAGGGTTGTGGAAACTAGGGTTGCGTGTGTCCTCCTCGTCGCCCCCTCCTAGCCTTTATATAGATAGGTTAGGTCTTGGGTAGCAGGTCGAGTCAGTTACAAGTTAGGGTTTTCCCCTTCAAACTTTCTATCTTTAGCTTCTTCTTGTTCTTCAAGCAATCGAGAGTCCATAGGTTACCCGAGTCCTTCATTTGGGCCTTGGCGACACCGTGGGCCTGTACGTATTTAGACCGTATATACCAAGCTCGAGTACCTGTAGGGTATACCCATGTCAGGTGGTGCCACCTAGGATCCTCTATATCCTGAGGGGCATCCTAAAATAATTGAGCAAGATTCTCAACAAATTGAAAATAGTGGTACTTCTCCTAAGAAAAGGAAAAAGAAACATAAAACTATTGTAGAGTCTTCTGAACCTGCTAAAGATCCTAATAGTATATCTGTCTCTGATGCTGAAACTGAAAATGGTAATGAAGAAAATGATGCTCCTAATAAAGAAAAAGTTGAACAAGAACCTGAAAGACACACTAAGAATACTAAATACACTAAAGAAGATTTTGTTGCTAAGAGACTTCAATTGGAAAAACTAATACCAACTGATATATCTTTGCAAATGGCTGATAAATCTACTACTATTTATGTTGGTATATGTGAGGATGTACCTGTTCAGTGGCTCATAATTGCTTGATATTAACTGACTTTGTTGTTCTTGAAATGCCTGAAGATGACAATATGTCTATTATTCTTGGGAGACCTTTTCTTGATACTAAAGGAGCTATTATTAATTGTAATCAAGGAAAGGTGACTTTTAATGTTAATGACAAGGAGCATACTATCTATTTCCCCAATAAGATTGATAGGACTTATGGCTTAAATTCAATTGAACATGTTGAGGGCATCCAAGTTGGAGAAATATATTGTCCCATACCACGAGAAAAATATGAAACTATTATGATTGGGACCATTGCTATCACGGTTGAGCTAACATAATCATTAGTGGAATACAAAGTTTTGTTTCATATAAAATTGTTTTGGTAACAAGACCTGATCAACCTTGTTAACAAAGGGATTCTAATGAACAAACCAATGTTTTCACCATGATTATATTTGCTTACTTTTATTTTCATCCATTTTAGTTTTTTCTTTCACTTAGTTTACTTTTCTGTTGCTAGTTGCTTGCTTATTAGAGTGTCTTAGAACTTCTGAAGTTTTAGTTTTGTTTTGTTATTGCATCATCCCAAAGCCATCTTTCTGTCAGAAATTCATTCACCAATACCTGAAAATTGCTAAAAAATAAAGTGTCTCGAAAAATTCCAGAAAATTCATATTTAATTTTTACGTGAAAAAAGGGGCAGAGAAGTGCCTGGAGTGACCCAGGGGGGGCAACCAGGCAGGCACACCACCTGGTGGCGCGGCCACCCCACGAGCGCGCCTAGCCATGGTGTGGGCCACCCTGGACCTCCACTCACTCTCTCACTTGCCACCTCTTTATCTCTCCCGAGAAAACACCAGCTCATTGCTCAAAATCACGTTCTTGCTTTTCTTGTCCACGATTTTTCGATCTCCTTGCTCAGCCCATCTTTGTTGCTGAAATTTGGAGCATTTGTTCTCCGGTATGTGACTCCTCCACTTGTCCAAGTAGATTTTTGTTTAGTGGATTATATATTGAGTGTTTTGCTATCGTAGGTGATAGGTTATGTGAGCTTGTAAGCTTGTTCAATGCTTAGAGGAATTGTTTTGATGCATGTTTAGGCCTCTTAAAGTCCCTATGAGTACTTCCCTTCATTATGTATTCACTTTGCAATTACTTGTATAATGGATGTTTAAATTTCAGAATAGACGATGAACAAACACCAACTCAACCAACATGAATTGAGGGTGCCTGCAGTTATGAAGGTTCACTGTGAGGAGGAAGTCTTTCCCTCTGCCTATCCATGCCCCGAATTCATGAGGGCTGCAGGGATTTCTCAAGATTTCCACACTTTGATTACTAATGCAGGATTGGAGCATTTTGTGGGAGACGAACCTACCAAATATGTGAAACTAATTATGTCTGTGGTGCAGGATTTCCGGTTTAGTTACTCCCTGCCTAACCCCATGGTCCACTATAAAATTTATAATGTAGTTGTCGATCTCCCTTCTGATGACTTTTGTGCAGCTATTAGATTACCACAGTGGGGTTCGTGTGGAAGGATTAGAGAGCAACCTACACCACTCATGGACCTGTACGAGGAAATTTGCTAAGGGAGCAG
The DNA here is from genome assembly GCA_023614405.1 of Avena insularis. NCBI lineage: Eukaryota > Viridiplantae > Streptophyta > Magnoliopsida > Poales > Poaceae > Avena > Avena insularis. The sequence continues at coordinate 70,007,149 of CM042692.1, read as the reverse complement.
CTTCTCAAAGGAGAGTGGTAAAATTCGTAATATTCATCTCCCGTCTATTCGATATTTTGCCTACTTTATTGCCAAGTGTGTTCTCCCTACGAAAACTGCTAATAAGTTATCCTCATATGATCTAGCCTTCATCTCAGCTGCCTTAAAACGAGATAGGACTTATAATTTGGGTGCCTTGATAGCTTTCCATCTTGCTGCTAACCGCGAGAAAGGTGGAATTTGTGGAGGCCTCATCGCCTCTCGTTTACTAGCTTTGCATGGTGTAGAGCCTCATCATTTAGACCTACAGTTTCCCATAGAGAGGCTTGACCTTAATTCCATGATACAACATAAATTTGTTTCTTCTTAGGCTAATTTGAGTGATTTATCTTATGAACTAACCTTCCTCAAGGCTGGTTGGAGAAGGAGTAAGTCCGAGCGTGTTGTTCTTTTGCATGCACATGTTTTGTTTAACCTTGATACCAGGGAAGGATGGTCACTCACCGAGGAAGAGCTCGATGCATATCTGGGGGAGCTCTCCCAACAAGAGCAGGATACTGGAAGGGAGATTACAGATGATTTGGTCCAGCCCTCAAATGAGGGGGAGTCTTTGTATCAGCAGCCTACCTATGATTGGGGAGCTTCTTCTTCTACACAAGGGCCTAACTATGATCATTCCTATGATGACCCATCGGCCTGGAGTTCCTACCCGCGTTAGGGTTGATACCCGCTTAGGCCAAAAGCCTAAGCTTAGGGGGAGGTACACCGACACCACACTCATCTACATATCATGTTTAGTCGGTACTTTGTATATCCATGTTTCATTCTCTTTCTAGTTTCCATTCTTTCTTTACTTTTGCTTTCCAAAACACAAAAAGACCAAAAATATTTTTGTTGTTTCTCTTTGTTTGCTTCTTTGTCTTTTAGCCTTAGTTTGCTTCTTCCTTTTTGCTTTGATTGGATTATTCGAAAAACCCAAAAATATTTTGCTTTGCTTGTTCTTCCTTTTGATTCTTGCCTTTAAAAATCAAAAACCCAAAAATATTTGTTGTTCTTCTTTGGTTTTGTGAAGTTCGTTGCAGGGTTCAGCAGTCCTCAGTCGAGTTGGGTTTCATGTTATTATTCAAGCCACACGAGTGAAGGGCAATAATGAAGATTAATGACAACTTGAGGTGTGGTAAGAGGCTGGTAACGAACTCTATTTGTTTTCATTTTTGTACATATACTCATCATTGTGGGCATGCTTAGTATCTTCATGTAACGTGTATGTTATTTATGGATGCTTAGTAGTTCTTGCTTTCTTATGATTAGCTCCAACTTGCTAATGGTTTGTAGCATGTCATATGAATGTTTGCTTGTATTGTTCTATTCATAACTTGGTATGACACTGTGGTATCCTCTTCTGAATGTTTCACTTGAATTGACTTGGGACATGCTCACGCATGCATATGACTAAAACAATAATCATTTAAGCCTCGATGAATTATTTTGCCTCAGGGGTCTTGAATCACTTCCATGCCATAATTAGTCATGTTTTATTGCAAGCATGATTATGACAGTTATTGCTCTCTCGTTTGTCGCTCCCTTACTATTGCTAGCATTCACTTGCACCGAGTATGATCTCTACTCGTGTTTCCAACTCCCCAAAACCAATATTTCCAAAAGTGTCCACCTTACCAACCTATTAGCATCATTTGTTAGTCCGTGCATATTCAGTATGCCTTGTTTTCTTCTGAATAAAATGTTTGCTTGTTATGAGAAAGTTAGTTAGTAAAGCTCTCACGAACTTGATGGCACACTTTCAGAATAAAATGTTTTCTTGAACTTAATAATCTTGAACCATCGTGTTCGTCTTTGTTGTGTATATGCTTGCGCTTTATGAGTTGAAGTTAGCAGAACCATGTATCATGGGGAACGCTTTCAACATTGCACTTATTATTTCATTGATATCATGATTCTTTTGCTTATGGATCCCGGCGGTGTGAAATAAAAGAGGAACTTGTAAGATCATGGAGTTTGTATGTGTGTTAGAGAAACGCCTAGGCCGCTAGCCTAAGCCATACCTAATCATGGTGGAAACTTGGAGCCCAACCATAATGAGCACTCTATGAAGCATCCTCAATAAAATCTATGCAAATAGCAAATAAAAAGATCGCTGAGATGCTCATTGTCTGCTTGCCTTGTCATTTTGATTATGGGATAGCTCCTGTATCATGTGCAAGGGGTACCTCATTGGCAGTTCTCTATGATACATATGTACTTACAATGACAAGAGCTTACTTGTGACTGAAGTTGAGTAGCATGAGGTTCGGTACTCGTAAGCAAGGGGCGTGAGATTTCAACTTATAACTTGTCAAGCATATCCTCTTAGTTGTGTCACTTTAACTTTAACCATTTAAATATGCTTATGATAGGGGCAATGAGAGCTCAAAGCTAATGAGTACCATACTTTCAGCATTTGGAAGCCTTTCAAATTGTTCAAAACCTTTTCACTTCCTTGTTGAGTCACCACTTATTCTATGATCACTTTCTTGAGAGCATAGTTGTCATTCTTAGTGTAATGTGCTTGTCTCAAAATTTGGTTAATTGTGTCATGACTTTGATGCTTGCATCTTTGATATCTTTACTTCTAGTGTTCACTTGAACTTCAGAGGTGCCTCGGCATTTATTTGCTCTACAATCAAACGCAAGCGAGATACCACTCTATCATACCTTTTTATGAGCATTGGAATGTTGCTTATGTTTATGCTTCATGCTACTTATTATTTTTGAGTTGGAATCTCTTTATAGCTTGCAATGACTATTAAGTAAACTTATTTGCATACTCTTTATTATGAATTGCCTAAGTAGTTGATCATATGCTGAGAATATATACATCTTATGAAGCAAATGTGTTCGTGAAAGTTTCTTTTATCGCACTCAGTTTTTAACTGAATTGCTTGAGGGCAAGCAATAAGCTAAGCTTGGGGGAGTTGATACATCCAAAACGTATCTACTTTCCCGAACACTTTAGCTATTGTTTTTCCTCTAAACTTGTGTAATTTTGATACAACTAACACGGACTAACACTATTTTTAGCAGAATTACCTTGGTGTCTAGTTTTTGTGTAGAAAATCAACTATCAGGAAAAATCCCGGAAAATATGCGAAAAATCCTATTTCACCAGAAGATTCACGGAGCCAGAAGACGAGACGGAGGAGGGCTACGAGGGGCCCACACCACCAGGCTGCGCGAGCCAGGCCAGGCCGCGCCTGGGGGTGGTGTGGCCGCCTCGGTCACCCCCTCAGCCTCCCTCTTCGCCTATAAGTTGCCTCTTGACCTAAAAACCAAGGGGGGTTCGAGTTTTTCCAGAAAGAGTTCCATTGCGCCGCCACCACCAGATTCCGTGATTCAGAACCAGAAACTCCGTTCTCGCACCCTGCCGGGACGGGGAATTGGATGAGATCATCACCATCATCGTCACCATCGCTTCTCCATCGACCATCCATGATTCCCCCATCCATGAGTTAGTAATCCCCCAATGTAGGCTATGGGGATGGTAGGGATTGGATGAGATTGTTCGTGTAATGGCATCAGATTGTTAGGGCATGGTGCCTAGTATCTATTATTAGTGCTTTTTGACTTTGTTTCAACTTGTTATGCTTAATGCTTGTCACTAGGGCCCGAGTGCCATGATTTCAGATCTGAACATGTTATTGATTCATTATGATAGTATCGTTTATGGTCTTACCTGCAAGTTGTATACACATATTGTTGTCCGGAACCAAAGGCCCTGAAGTGACAATAATCGGGATAACCAGAGAGTACGGCTTTGATGTGAGGATCACATGTGTTCACGGAGTGTTAATGCTTTGCTCCGGTGCTCTATTAAAAGGAGCACCTTAATTGCTAGTAGTTCCCTTGAGCCCCCGCTGCAAACGGGCTAGCAGGACAAAAGATGGTGTGCAAGTTCTCATTGCGAGCACATGCCTATGATTATTTAGTACTTGGATGCTTTACTTTATTTATCTGCAAATGCCCTATGTCTCGATTGCCATATGAATTGTCTTGTCCATGCAACGCCCGTCCATCCATCCCTATGCCTACCGCGCTTTAATCCTACTATTTACTGCAATTGTTACTACTGTCTTTACTTTTACTACTGCTATTACCTTACTATTGCTACTACAAAACTGTTGCTACTGATAAACTGCTATGAGCTAGATTGTTTCCAGGTGCAGCTGAATTGACAACTTAGTTGTTAAGGCTTATAAATATTCTTTGGCTCCCCTTGTGTCGAATCAATAAATTGGGTTTCAATTCCCTCCAAAATACTGCGATACACCCCCTATACTTGTGGGTCATTAGTCTCGACAAAAGCAAGGTAAAGGTCGTGTCTAACCACCCTCTATCGGCCTTCCAAGGAAGAAGGCTAATGATTCTGGCATTAAGAGTCGGTTAGTACGTGTGGGTAAAGTTGTGCACCCCTGAAGGGTTAAATCTCTTTGAAAAGCCATGTTCATGGTTATGAACGCTTGGTGACCGAATTCTAAGATCATAGAGAACTATAACCTAATCGTAAAACTTGGCAGATCAACGTGTGATTAAGGATGCTTCCTCATGGGTATGAGGGGGTGATCCTAGTTGTGAGATGAGTATTACTTTGGTGGATATCAAAAGATGATGATCAATTCTTTGGAGATGTTGCTCTCTTATCCCCTTTAAAAACATTCTGATTAGACGAGCTTCTTCTCCCTCTTGTTTTATAAACAAAGATGGCTTTATGCAAAATAACCCCACCAGCCATAATTTTTATGAAGTACACCATGTAATCACCCTTGCTTTGTTGATACTTTTATAGCAGAGCAAGTGTTCCCTGAAGATGAGTTCTGTACAACATCGACACCGACGAGTAACTTGGGATTCCCGATCGTCGGCGTGGAATCTATGGGCTAGGACGTCATCATTATGCTTCAGGCTTCTTAGGCCATTTGTTAAGTTTGCTATACTTAATAGCATAATTTGCCTTCCGTTGTTTGATGTTTGTGGTCAGTGACCTCTGCTTGTAATATTTTGGTTCTTTGCTCAGTTATGAGCTTTCTATAATAATTGTTGTGTCGCATGGTTACTATTGTGTTACCGATTTCTCACTGAATATCCTCGAGCTCTAGGTTAAGCTTATGTCAGGCTAAGGTTTGGTATTTGTTTAACCCTGATCCCGGGGGTGTCACAGTTCTTGGTATCAGAGCAGTACTGACCATAGGAAAACCTTGCTATTGGTCAATGTTGAGTCTAGTGCTTGTGAAAACTATTTCAAAGATGAAAAGTATTTTCAAAAACTCTAGTATGCTTATTTTGCTCCTCATCTGGTATCACTCTAACTCTAGGTCATCTTATCTTGTGTTGACTTTGAAAAGTTTTGACATCTCTTCTAGTCTTTCAAAACTTAGGTGCCTTTTGGGCATGTCGTTTCTCAGCCAGTTGACCTAGTGTTGAGTTCTCTAGAGTTGCGTGTGTTGTGTGTTCCTTGTTCCCTTTGCTCTGTTTCAGCTGAGCGATTCATTTCCATCATGATCTCTCTATCTTACGGGCCCACAATATTATATTGTATGGCTCTATAGTGTTCTGTTCTAGGCTTCGAGGTTTCCTTTTGCCTCGTGTGCCTCCATTTTATTTGTTGGGTACTTCAGAAGTCGTTTCTTATTTTGGAAGCTACATTGTGATTGCTACCTCATAGTGTAGCTACGTCACTCAAGTAGTAGTTACTTCTTTCTCGGGTTTTAACCCTTGGAATTGAACCGAAGATCCTGGATTGTGCTGGATTCTGGTGTTATGAATCTTGTACATGAAGCTGGTCTTTAGCCCAAGATCCATTCCTTTGATGCCTGTTGTTAATGTTCACACATTTACTCAGTATGGTTGGTACTACAATTCTAGCCTTCAAGCTTGTGGATATTGTCGCGATTGAATTGTGACAATTAAGTACTCCCCCTACCACATTCTATGAAAATGTTCTTTAATGGAACCAAATAGATCACAATAAGAGTACTCCTCGACAATATCGCATCTATGCTCGTGACTCTTCCACACCCCCCTTTCTGCATGGGTTTTCAGAAGATTGATAATCTATGCCACCACATCTCGGGATTCTACCCTGAGCATGTTCTTTTTCCCCTTATTGTTTTCTAACCTTTGTCTACTAGTTGGTAGCCATGTAGTAATGTGCATTGGTGTATTCTGATGCAGATTACTCTTGTGATCCATCATGACAAACCATTTCAGGATGTTAGGAGAAACAAACTCCAGTACCTCGTCATTTCTAGGACCATGCCAATGTGTTGTAATCCACAGCTTAGTAAGTGTTGATTAGCTTCTGTTCTATTCTACCTTAAAGTATTACACTCCTTTATACTAAGAGGTCGTGTTGAGTTTCATGGCCCTCTTAATGAAGTGATGCTTTTACATATTATTACCCACCCTTCCTTCGGGCTTTCATGCTCGAGAATGATGTGTGTGCGTAATAATGTGGCCATCTAAGATTCTTAGCAATTATCATTGCTTTGAACTACAAGGACATTTGTGTCATTCTTAGTGTGATGATTAACCCTATCACTAAGCAAAGGATGATTATGCTACCAAGTCTGTTACTCTGGTACACTCTCCTCGGTCAAAGATTTAGGCTTGTGCCAAAGCTCTGAGACTATGTCTTCTTGCCTTACTAAGCAAGTTTCCTCTCGAACTAAGAGACATATATGTGGATCGTGATATTCTAGATGTCTACTAGAAGTATTTCCATGTCGCCACATGACCGTGTTGTCAAGTTCTTGAGCAAGCAAGTTCTTGGAGCTGCTCCTTTCTCCAAGGATCCATATTGGATACCCCTAAACTAGTTGGTTGATCTTAAACAACAGCTAGGGGAGTTGTAAAGACAAAAGTTCTATCCGACCTAGTTCATCTTAAAGGGATGTCTAGTTTTGTTCGTGATGAAGAAATATAATACCTCCTCCATGGATATATTATTTCCCCTGCCTTTGATTTGATTTGGGTTATCATCAAATCAAACTCAGTTCCAAGTACAATCTTGATGATGTTGCTACTCATGATGTTTTACTTGAGTACATCTTCATGTACGTTGGTCTGAGCAATACTTCTGCCTCGTTCATACAACATATGAGACCATCTTCTTGGAGTATCTCGATAAGTTTGTTGTTCAGCCCATTGATAACATCCTTATCTTCTCCAAGCTAGACTAGATTCATATGGAGCATCTGGCATTAATGTTTGAAAACTTTTCGAGAACCTTCTTCGAGTCATCTCGAAGTATCTGTTCTTGATGTTAGAAGTGACCTTCTATGATACATAAACAATTGTTGAAATATGTAATCGTGGATTTGAGTAGAGCTATCTTTGTTCCCTTAAGGACACATGTGTGTTTTGTTGCAAGAACTCAATGTATGAGCAATTGTCCTCTAACAAGTTGTTAATACATGGGTCTAGCAACCTAACTCAGTCTATTGGACCTTGACACTGAAGTCCATTTCTTGAGAATCTAGTAACTTTACTTTGTGGAAAATCTTACACATTTTCTATTCGGACATGCTGAGTCTGAGTTATCATTTCACCTAACCAAATCTGAATCTCAAGCAGATAGGATGGTTGGTTTTCTTTAAGGTTTTGACATAGGTCTATTTGTAAACCCGACAAGATTGATGTAATGGTTGACACAATTAGTCGGAAGACCTATTGCCATATTATCTTGAGTTAGTAAATAACAACCACTCCTCATGAGACCTCTTCTGTAATTATCTATAGGAGTTATGCTTATGGTTTCCTTTGTATCTGAAGTCCGACCTCTACATGATATCTCGTGTCTCGAACATCAAGGAGAACATTTAAAGTAGTGTTGCTAAATGTCTCTTGGTCGATCCTCCAGACCCTTTTATGTTGGCAAGCGCTTTGTCGTGCCAAGTAATTAAAGTCTGAGAATGAAGTTTCTTTTTTCCTCGTGTCATCAGGAATCTTTTTGTCTATTCATCTGGTGGTGTAAAGGGATATCACGATCTCTGGCAAAGATTTTGGTAAACCTGGATGAATATAGAGTTTCCTTCGTTTCTCAACCATGTTCAAAGAGCGACTATGATTTTGGTAATCACTAGTTCCTCTTGATACATGTTCCTTGTGACTCTTATGAGTCCTCGCCACAAAACACCTTTCTATCTTAACCTTCTATTGAAGGAAGAGTGATCCTTCTATATCAAAAGTAGTTCAACTGCTTGGTTATCTGTATATTTGTATCCTTGGAAGCTCTACTTAAGTTGTTTAGTGGAGTTTCATATTTCTCGAAGTCTGTGGTTACGTTCTTTCTGTTGTAATCTCTCCTTTTTAGAACTTTAAACTCTTATGGAGCTCCATGGTCTCAATCCTTATGAATACCAGCTATCTAACAACTTGAAACCCATCTCCTCTTGTTTCCTCCGTTACCTTGTTGTGGTTCATGTTAGCATCTCAGAGTTGTTTCTGAACACTCCTTCATGAGTTGACCATGAGATACTCCGTGTGTTGTTAGGTGTATTTCCCTCTTATCCTTAGAGTGATCCGGTTTCTCTTCCTTCTTCCTACCTACAGAATCTCGGGTCGAGATTCTCATAAGGGGGATAGATCTGTAACACCCTAGTTTTAGCTAATCCTAATTCGGGTTTTGTTTGTGCATTCATGAGCATCATCTCTTAAAATGCATGCAAAGGAAATTAATGAAAACCCTAAAGCCTATTTTCCCTCTTACTCTCAAATACATTCAAATGGTTTTCATATTTTGAAAAGTATCAAAATATATGGAGCCCAAATGGACTACAAGGGCCCCTGAGTGTTTTCAGCCTATTCTGAACTCTCTGGTATTTTTCAAATGATTCAAATAATGAAAAGAATTTGAAATACAAAAGAGAAAAGGATTTGATAAAAAGGAAAACAGTTTACTGTAAAAAAATGGAATTGAAGCCACACAGGCTAGCCCAAACCTCGTCCCCTCTATTTGCCTCCCACCCGCGTAGCAGCCAGCAGAAGCATGGCCCAACACGGCCCAGCCCACCTCCTCTCATCCCCTCGTCGTCTTCCTCCACCCAGACAAGCAGCTCGGTGTCATCACCGATGCCGTTCGCCATTGCTGTGCCAAGATCCTCGCTGCGCCGTCCTCTGGATAGGGATAAGGACCCTCCAAGTTGTGCTCCTCTTCGCCTCATCCTCACTTCCTCCCCTAGCTCCCTCTCTCTTTTCCCCCCGGTGCGAGCCGAACCCTAGCCCTACCAGCTACCGACGACCGTCGTCGTGTGAAGCCTCACCGAGCCCTGCCGCTGATGCCACGGGCTCTACCTCGATGCCTCCACTGTCCTGTCAAAGGAATCGAGGAGGCGAGCTTCGAATCGAGCTCTGCATCGCCTTCTCTCCGAAGTTCATTTGTCGCTCGCCGTTGTCCTAGTCTTCACTACCGAGCTCCTTCGACCGAATTGACCGCATCATCGTGATTCCGGTGAGCTTACAGTCCTCAAGGACCTCTCCTTGCTCCTACTAACCCTCCTTGGTGCTGTGCTGTCGTGCACTGCTTGCCACCACCGCAGTAGTGATCATCGCTGGCGCTTCCCTCTACCATATGCTCCAGCGCCACCACTTTTAGGTTCCTCGAGTCACGCTGATTCGAACCATTGCAACGCGCATCCCCGCTCACCCCCGAACACCGTCCCCGCCGCCGATCTGAGGCCACATCATCTTGGCGTCAAGGCCACGCCGACGAGATGACATCAACGAAGGGGTCGGGCCGGTCAAACCGGCCGCTGGTCCCACCTGCTCGCGTGGCATCTAAGGTGGCACTGGGCCCCTTTGTCAGCCACTGCGGCTAGGGGTTGCCCCAGTATAAAACGTTAACCTGTTTTTCTATATAATTTTAGAAATTGTTTAAAACTTGTAAATTCAATAACTTAATATTTGTAAGTTAGAAAAACATGTATAATATATCAAACTATTCAGAAAATTGAGATATACACTTTAGAATCAATAGCATGCATTGTTCAACAACTTTTATTACAAGTTTAATTAGAAGAATCAATTGAACCCCGTAGGTGATTCCGGGGTCTCTCTTGTATTAGGGTTTGCACCCCTCAGACCCTGTCTAAAATGGTCAACCATGCCTTAGGGTTCTATTTCAATACAATTTAACTTGTCATATCATAATCCTTGCTTGAGCATTGCATCGATGCCATGTGTTGATTATTTCCCCTTTCTTTCCTGTGTTTTCTTCTTCCTGGTAGAATACGAGATCATGTTCGAGATCGAAGGCCGAGATCAACACCATCGAAGATCGAAGAAAAATACTTGATCAACTGTAATCAAGTAAAGTACAAGATATTCGAAGATCTACTTATTGGTTATCAACAGGCAAAGGCAAGCATAGCCCCACCATTATACAGTCCTATGTTTTCGAAAGTAGTTCAATTCTTGCCATGATGCATAGGATTCTATTGTGGTATTTTATCAATAGATAGAGTATACTATCTATTGCATTACTTCCTTTGAGCTTATATTACTTGATCCAATGCTCCTAGCATAACTAGGTTTGGCTTGTGTGCACTACTAGAGCTATTATCTGTGTCTTACTTAGCCATGCTTAGTTGTCAGTGCTGGTTCATCCAGATGATGTATCAGATGCAGAGAATCTAGTATGACAGGAGAAAGTGATGAGATGAGATCAGTGGTAAAGGTTAAACATGCTAAGGCTTGTATGGGAGGCTACAGTGGGATGTGGTTTTTGTAGTCCCATGCTTGCCACCACTAGGAACCGAGTTCTTGCCTTTGGACCGAGATGAGCGTACAGCCACACGGGGCCTAGAAAACCTCTTGACTAACTAAATTTCCTAGTAGATTCCATGAGTCACATAGTTCGGCGTTCCATTCAACATATGCATAGAAAATATTTTGAAAGATTTGGCGGGTGAAGGTACATCATAACAGGTAGCTAAGCATGGCCTTGGTTGCTTGGGGTCGATGGAGCCCCTGGTAAACCAACCATGACTCACATCTCTAGGGACTGTCTTCGGGACTTGACCCGTTATAGCGGAACTCTCCTTAGTGCGTGACTCATGGTCTCGGCGAAAGCAAGGTAAAGTTCATGTCTAACGATCCTCTGTCGACTTTCCAAGGAAGAGGGCTAATGATTTTGGCATTAAGAGTCGGTTAGTACGTTTGGGTAAAGTTGTGCACCCCTACAGGGTTCAATCTTTTCGAAAATCCGTGTTCACGGTTATAAACGCTTGGTGACCGAATTCTAAGATCATAGAGAACTATAACCTAATCGTAAAACTTGGCAGATGAATGTGTGCTTAAGGATGCTTCATCATGGGTATGAGGGTGTGATCCTAGTTGTGAGATGAGGATTACTTTCGTGGATATCAAAAGATGATGATCAATTATTTGGAGATGTCGCTCTCTTATCCCCTTTAAAAACATTCTGATTAGACGAGCTTCTTCTCCCTCTTGTTTTATAAACAAAGATGGCTTTATGTAAAATAACCCCACCAGCCATAAGTCTTGAGAAGTACACCCTGTACACCCTTTATTGGTTGATACTTTTGTAGCAGAGTAAGTGTTCCCTGAAGATGAGTTATGTACGACATCGACACCGACAAGTATCTTGGGGTTCTCGGCCGGCAGCCTGGAATCTATGGGCTTGGACGTCATCATTATGCTTCAGGCCTCTTAGGCCATTTGTTAAGTTTGCTATAATTAATAGCATAATTTTCCTTCTGTTGTTTGATGTTTGTGGTTAGTGACCTCTGCTTTTAATATTTTGGTTCTTTGCTCAGTTATGAGCTTGCTGTAATAATTTTAGTGTCACGGGTTTACTATTGTGTTACCGATTTCTCACTGAATATCCTCGAGCTCTAGGTTAAGCGTATGTCAGGCTAAGGTCTAGGATTTGTTTAACCCTGATCCCGAGGGTGTAACAGTTTCCTCATTAGTATATTGGGTAGGCTCTATTATAGGTGAATAAGGATATGGGTGAATGCCTTGGGATCTATCAGGATATCCTTGGATATTGAACTAACCTCGCCTCCTTCTTCTTTCTCCAACTAGGCTGCTTGAATCTCCCTTTTCTGAGGATCAGTAAGATCCTCAATCATACTATCATTGTCTTCCACTATGAGACGATAAGCATTGTAGAAAGACTCCATTAATAACCGATATTGATCCATGTACTTAGAAGCTAACCTTGGATGCTCCTTAGCTAGATGAAGATGATTCATAGGTGAATCTGAGTCCATGGAATCATGAGGAATCAGAGTGTATGTGCTCCCTACAAGCAATTCGGCCTTGTGCTCCCGAATAGTGGCTAGTGTTGGAGATATGCCCAAGAGGCAATAATAAAAGTGGTTATTATTATATCTTTGTGTTTATGATGAATGTTTACATCCGATGCTATAATTGTATTATAAGGAAACACTAAGACATGTGTGTTTTGTAAACATAAAAGAGTCCCTAGTAAGCCTCTTGTGGAACTAGCTTATTGATTGAATGATGATCATGGTTTCCTGATCATGGACATTGGATGTCATTAATAACAAGGTTATATCATTAGGAGAATGATGTGATGGACACACGCCCGTAGTAAGCGTAGCATAAGATCAAGTCATTAAGTTCGTATTGCTGTAAGCTTTCAAATGCATAGTAACCTAATCCTTCGACCATGAGGTTATGTTAATCACCATCACCGGATGGGTACTTTGATGACATCAAACACCGCTTCAATCGGGTGGTTATAAAGGTGTCATTGGGTATTCTGAAAGTATGTGTTGAAGCACATGGACCAAGATTGGGATTTGTCCATCCATATGACGGATAGATATGCTCTAGGCCCTCTCGGTGGAATGTCATCTAGTTAGCTTGCAAGCATGTGACTGGGTCACAAGGGATGACATAACATGGAACGAGTAAAGAGTACTTATCAGTAACGAGGAAGAACTAGGTATAGAGATACCGACGATCAAACCTTGGATAAGTAGAATATCGTGTGACAAAGGGAATTGGTTTCGTATGTTAATGGTTCTATCGATCACGAAGTCATCGTTGAGTATGTGGGAGCCGTTATGGATCTCCAGATCCCGCTGATGGTTATTGATCGGAGAGGTGTCTTCATCATGTCTGCATATTCACGAACCGTAGGGTGACACACTTAAGGTTCGAAGTTGTTTTAAGTAGATATGGAATATGCGTTGGAGACCGAATGTTGTTCGGAGTCTCGGATTGGATCTGGGACATCACGAGGAGATCCGGAATGGTCCGGAGAATAAGATTCATATATTGGGGATCATTTTCTAAGTTAGGAAATGTTCCGGAGTGTTTGTATGGAGATTCTAGAAGGTTTCGGAATGTTCTAGAAGGTTCTAGAAGAGTTCTTGGAGTTTGCTTGAAAACCAAGAAAGGGTCAAGGAAACCTTGTGGGGGCTAGACACGGATTCGTGGGGGGAGGAGGACTCCTCCCCCTTCCCAACCCGCCGGCCAAGGAGGGGAGTCCTACTAGGACTCCCCCTCCCAAGGCGCGCCTCCCTCCTTTAAATAGAGGGGAGGGGGCGCCCCCTCCTAGACCTCTCCCATAACAATCCCTAGCCGCCGCCTCTCTCCTCTTCCTTCGCTCTGCTCCGACTTAGGTGAAGCCCTACAGAATTCTCTCCTCCACCACCACCACCACACCGTCATGCTGCTGGGATTCCGTGGAGAAGATCTACTACCTCCGCTGCTCGCTGGAACGGGGAGAGCAAGGTCTTCTTCAACTCCGCACGTGTGACCGACTGCGGAAGCGCTGCTGGAACGCGGCGCCGGAAGGATCGTCCACACGATCTTGAGATCGGCAAGTGATTGACTACATCAACCCTGAGATCTAATCTCGTAACGCTTTTGGTTCTACAAAGGTTAGTACAAGATCTATCTCGTTGCTCATGTCTAATAGATTAGATCTTGGCTTTTATCTAGATTAGATCTAGGTTTTGTTCGTTCTTGCGGTAGAAAATTTTTGCTTTCCATGCTACGAACCCATCAGTGGTATCAGAGCCTTGTCTATGTGTAGATCTGTTGCACGAGTAGAACACAATGATGTTGTGGGCGTTGGTGCTCGTGCCGTCTTTTGCTTTGTGTACTTTGCATCTTGCGGTATGGTGGGATGAAGCGGCTCGGGCTAACCTTACATGTCATCGCACATGAGACTTGCTCCACGCTTGACGTGTAACTTGCTTTGCACAAGTGGCTTTGCGGGTGTCTGTCTCTCCCATCATTGTATAGATCCAATCTACACTTTGCACTTGATAGCACTTGTATCAACGTTGTGGTTCAGTTTCGTAGGTAAGATCCGTTCTTATTCGAAAGCCCTAAACCACGTAAAACTTGCAAAGAAAATTAGAGGCGTCTAACTTGTTTTTGCAGGGGTTTTGTGATGTGATATGGCCATCATGTGATTGTGATTATATTTGATGTATGCAATGATCCTTGTTGTAATATGGAAACCGGCAGGAGCCTAATGGTTGTCTTTAATTCTGTTAAGACCTGCATGTCTTTTCATCTTGTAATAGCTTTATTCCAAGTAGTTGTAATAGTTGCTGGTGATGATGGACAACCATGAAGCGGCGCCACTGACCTTGACGCAATGCTAGTGATGATGGAGATCATGTCCGTGCTTTGGAGATGGAGATCAAAGGCATAAGAAGAAAGGGCCATATCATATCACACTAATTATGAATTGCCTGTGATGTTAATCATTTATGCATCTTGTATTGCTTAGATCGCGACGGTAGCATTATAAGATGATCCCTCTCACTAAATTTCAAGTAATAAAGTGTTCGTCCTTAGTTGGCACCGTTGCTAAGACTCGTCGTCTCGAAGCATCTCGTGATGATCGGGTGTGATAGATTCTACGTGTGCATACAACGGGTGCAAGCCAGATTTGCACATGCGGAAACTAAGGTTAATCTTGACGAGCCTAGCATGTACAGACATGGTCTCGGAACACGGAATACCGAAAGGTAGAGCACGAGTCATATAAGTGATATGATGAACATGAAGATTGTTCGCCGATGAAACTACATCCTCTCTCGTGAAGATCGGACTTGGTGTAGTGGACTTGGTTCGTGTAATCACTAAGACAATGTGAGGGATGTTGTTTTGAGTGGGAGTTCATCTAGTTAATTTAAGAATTAAAGTAGAACTCAATTTATCATAAACTTAGTCTAAACTACTTGCAAATATTGTTGTAGATTATGGCGAACCTCTCCATCAATTTCAATGCGTTCCTAGAGAAAGAAAAGCTTAAGAACAATGGAAGCAACTTCACGGACTGGCTCCGTGGTCTGAAGATTGTCCTCAGGGATGGTCGGATGACCTATGTGCTCGAAGCACCGCTAGGTGACCCACCTGCAGATGATGCCACCGATGACGTAAAGAATGTTTACGCACTCGGAAAAATCATTACTCCATAGTTCAGTGTGCCATCCTGTACGGTTTAGAAACAGAGCTCCAGAAGCGTTTTGAGCACCACGACCCGTTCGAGATCATTAAGGAGCTCAAGCTCATTTTTGAGACTCACGCGGCCATGGAGAGCTATGAGGCCTCCGAAAAGTTCTTTACCTGCAAGATGGAAGAGGGAAGCTCCGTTAGCGAGCACGTTCTCACCATGTCTGGGCACGCAAACAAACTCCAAGAGTTGAGGATAATTATTCCTAATGAGTTAGGGATTCACCGTGTCCTCTAATCACTGCCACCGAGTTATAAGAACTTTGTGATGAACTACAATATGCACTGCATGAACAAGACGTTGCCTGAACTATCGTCCATGCTGAAAACTGCTGAAGTGGAGATCAAGAAGGAGCACCAAGTGTTGATGGTCAATAAGACCACCAATTTCAAGAAACAGGGCAAGCCTAAGAAAAAGGGCAACTTCAAGAAGGACGGAAAGAAAGCTGCCGCACATGCTAAGAAGCCCAAGGCTGGTCCTAAGCCTGAAACTGAGTGCTTCTCGCAAGGGTCTGGTCCATGGAATCGTAAATGCCCCAAGTACCTGGCAGATCTGAAGAACGGCAACATCAAGAAGAAAGGTATATTCGATATACATGTTATTGATGTGTATCTTACTAGTAGTCGTAGTAGTGCCTGGGTATTTGATACTGGTTCAGTTGCTCATATTTGTAACTCGAAACAGGAGCTACGGAATAAACGAAGACTGGCAAGAGACGAGGTGACGATGCGTGTTGGAAATGGCCCCAAGGTTGATGTGATCGCCGTCGGCACGCTCCCTCTACATCTACCTTCAGGATTAGTTTTAAATTTAAATAATTGTTATTTGGTGCATGCGTTAAGCATGAACATTATATCTGGATCTTGTTTATTGCGAGACGGTTACTCTTTTAAGTCTGAGAATAAAGGTTGTTCGATTTATATGAGTAATATATTTTATGGTAATGCACCTGAGATAAATGGTTTATTCTTATTGAATCTCGATAGTAGTGATACACATGTTCACAACATAGATGCTAAACGAATAAAATTGAATGATAATTCTACATACATGTGGCCTCGCTGCCTTGGTCACATTAGAGTGAAGCGTATGAAGAAACTCCATTCTGATGGACTTCTTGAATCACTTGATTTTGAATCACTTGGAAGATGCGAAGCATGTCTAATGGGAAAAATGACTAAGACTCCATTCTCTAGAATAATGGAGCGAGCTACGGACTTATTGGAAATAATACATACCGATGTGTGCGGTCCAATGAGTGTAGCATCGCGTGGTGGATATCGTTATGTTCTCACTTTCACGGATGACTTAAGTAGATATGGGTATGTCTACTTTATGAAACATAAGTCCGAAACTTTCGAGAAGTTTAAGGAATTTCAAAGTGAAGTGGAAAATCATCGTAACAAGAAGATTAAGTTTCTGCGTTCTGACCGCGGAGGTGAGTATATGAGTTATGAGTTTGGCATGCATTTAAAGAAATGTGGAATACTTTCGCAGTTGACACCGCCGGGAACACCACAGCGTAATGGTGTGTCCGAACGTCGTAATCGAACTCTCTTAGATATGGTTCGGTCTATGATGTCTCTTACAGATTTACTGCTATCATTTTGGGGCTATGCATTAGAGACAGCCACATTCACTTTAAATAGGGCACCATCTAAATCCATTGAAACGACATCGTACGAATTGTGGTTTGGTAAGAAACCTAAGTTGTCGTTCCTTAAAGTTTGGGGTTGCGAAGCGTATGTAAAGAAGTTACAGCCTGATAAGCTTGAACCCAAAGCGGAGAAATGCGTCTTCATAGGATACCCTAAAGAAACAATTGGGTATACCTTCTATCATAGATCCGAAGGCAAAGTTTTCATTGCCAAGAATGGATCCTTTCTTGAGAAGGAGTTTCTCTCGAAAGAAGTGACTGGAAGGAAAGTAGAACTCGGCGAGGTTATTGAACCTTCTCTCGGAGTTGAGAGTAGCGCAGCACCGGAAGATGTTTTTGTGCTGCCTGCACCAACTGGAGAGGAAGCTAATGATGCTGATCATGAAACTTCGAACGAAGTTACTACTGAACCTCGTAGGTCAACGAGGGTTCGTACCACTCCTAAGTGGTATGACTCTGACTTGAACGTCATGTTGGTGGACAACACTGATGACCCTGCGACGTATGAAGAAGCTATGGTGAGCCTAGATTTCGACAAATGGCTAGAAGCCATGAAATCCGAAATGGGATCCATCTACGAAAACCAAGTATGGACTTTGGTGGACTTACCGGATGGCCGTAAGGCTGTCGAGAACAAATGGATTTTCAAAACAAAAACAGATGTTGATGGTAATGTTACCGTCTATAAAGCTCGACTTGTCGCGAAAGGGTTCCGACAAATTCAAGGAGTTGACTGCGATGAGACTTTCTCACCAGTAGCGAAGCTAAAGTCTGTGAGGATTTTGTTAGCAATCGCTCCATATTTCGATTATGAAATTTGGCAGATGGATGTCAAAACGGCGTTCCTTAATGGTGACATTGAGGAAGAGTTGTATATGGTACGACCCAAGGGTTTTGTCGATCCTAGTGATGCTGACAAGGTAGGCAAACTTCAGCGCTCCATTTATGGACTGAAGCAAGCATCCCGGAGTTGGAATCAACGTTTTGATAAAGTAATCAAAAACTTTGGATTTATACAAACTTATGGAGAAGCTTGTATTTACAAGAAAGTGAGTGGGAACTCTGTAGCATTCCTAGTACTATATGTAGATGACATATTGTTGATTGGGGATGATATAGAACTTCTTAATAGCGTCAAAACCTATTTGAATAATAGTTTTTCAATGAAGGATCTTGGCGAAGCGGCATATATTCTAGGCATCAAGATTTATAGAGATAGATTAAGACGCCTAATAGCGCTTTCACAAAGTACATACTTAGACAAAGTTCTGAAGAAGTTTAGAATGGAAGAGAGCAAGAAAGGGTTCGTGCCCATGTTGTCAGGTAAGACCTTGAGTAAGACTCAAAGTCCGGCTACGGCAGAAGATAGAGAAAAGATGAATAATATTACCTATGCCTCGGCCATAGGTTCTATCATGTATGCCATGCTATGTACAAGACCGGATATAGCACATGTTGTTAATTTGACTAGCAGATATCAAAGTGATCCTGGAATGGAACACTGGACAGCGGTCAAGAATATCCTAAAGTACCTGAATAGGACTAAGGATATGGTTCTTTCTTATGGAGGTGATGAACAGCTTGTTGTAAATGGTTACACTGATGCTAGTTGGAACACCGATCCAGATGACTCGAAGTCACAGTCTGGATACGTATTTATTTTGAATGGTGCTGCAGTGAGCTGGAGGAGTGCCAAGCAAAGCGTTGTGGCAAAATCTTCAACTGAATCGGAATACATAGCTGCTTCGGAGGCTGCACAAGAAGCCATATGGATGAAGGAGTTCATTACTGAACTTGGCATGGTTCCCAGTGCGTTGGACCCGATGGCCATCTACTGTGACAACACAGGTGCCATAGCTAATGCACAGGAGCCAAGGTCACATAGCAAGCTGAAGCACATCAAGCTACGTTTCCATGCTATTCGCGAGTATGTCCGAGATGGTGACATAAAGATTTGCAAAGTACACACTGATCTGAATGTGGCAGATCCGTTGACTAAACCTCTCCCTAGAGCAAAGCATGACCAACACCAGAACGCCATGGGTGTTAGGTATATTACCATGTAATCTAGATTATTGACTCTAGTGCAAGTGGGAGACTGTTGGAGATATGCCCAAGAGGCAATAATAAAAGTGGTTATTATTATATCTTTGTGTTTATGATGAATGTTTACATCCCATGCTATAATTGTATTATAAGGAAACACTAATACATGTGTGTTTTGTAAACATAAAAGAGTCCCTAGTAAGCCTCTTGTGGAACTAGCTTGTTGATTGAATGATGATCATGGTTTCCTGATCATGGACATTGGATGTCATTAATAACAAGGTTATATCATTAGGAGAATGATGTGATGGACACACACCCATAGTAAGCGTAGCATAAGATCAAGTCATTAAGTTCGTATTGTTGTAAGCTTTCAAATGCATAGTAACCTAATCCTTCGACCATGAGGTTATGTTAATCACCATCACCGGATGGGTACTTTGATGACATCAAACACCGCTTCGTAAATGGGTGGTTATAAAGGTGTCATTGGGTATTCTGAAAGTATGTGTTGAAGCGCATGGACCAAGATTGGGATTTGTCCATCCATATGACAGATAGATATGCTCTGGGCCCTCTCGGTGGAATGTCATCTAGTTAGCTTGCAAGCATGTGACTGGGTCACAAGGGATGACATAACATGGAACGAGTAAAGAGTACTTATCAGTAACAAGGAAGAACTAGGTATAGAGATACCAACGATCAAACCTCGGATAAGTAGAATATCGTGTGACAAAGGGAATTGGTTTCGTATGTTAATGGTTCTATCGATTACGAAGTCATCGTTGAGTATGTGGGAGCCGTTATGGATCTCCAGATCCCGCTGATGGTTATTGGTCGGAGAGGTGTCTTCATCATGTCTGCATATTCACGAACCGTAGGGTGACACACTTAAGGTTCGAAGTTGTTTTAAGTAGATATGGAATATGCGTTGGAGACCGAATGTTGTTCGGAGTCTCGGATTGGATCTAGGACATCATGAGGAGATCCGGAATGGTCCAGAGAATAAGATTCATATATTGGGGATCATTTTCTAAGTTAGGAAATGTTCCGGAGTGTTTGTATGGAGATTCTAGAAGGTTTCGGAATGTTTTGGAAGGTTCTAGAAGAGTTCTTGGAGTTTGCTTGAAAACCAAGAAAGGGTCAATGAAACCTTGTGGGGGCTAGACACGGATTCATGAGGGAGGAGGACTCCTCCCCCCTTCCCAACTCCAGGACCAAGGAGGGAGTCCTACTAGGACTCCTCCCAAGCCGCCTCCCTCCTTTAAATAGAGGGAGGCGCCTCCCAGATCTCTCCCATAACAATCCCCTAGCCGCGCCTCTCTCCTCTTCCTTCGCTCTGCTCGGCTTGGCGAAGCCTGCAATTCTCTCCTCCACCACCACCACCACATCGTTGTGCTGGGATTCCGTGGAAGATCTACTACCTCTGCTGCTCGTGGAGCAGGAGAGGAAGGTCTGCTTCGACTCCGACGTGTGACCGATCATGGAAGCGCTGCGCTTAACACTGCCGCGGAAGGATCGTCCACACGATCTTGAGATCGGCAAGTGATCGACTACATCAACCCCGAGATCTAATCTTGTAACGCTTTCGGTTCTACGAGGGTTAGTACAAGATCTATCTCGTTGCTCATGTCTAATAGATTAGATCTTGGCTTTTATCTAGATTAGATCTAGGTTTTGTTCGTTCTTGTGGTAGAAAAATTTTGTTTTCCATGCTACGAACCCATCAGCTAGTTCATCAACTAGCGCAATATTATACGCCACTGACTTACTACGACCTTCACCATGTGGCATAGCTAGACTTGGCCTAAGCTTCTCGGGTAGACACATATTGACTCGGTACTTTGCAATCATTTGACCATCAAAGTATGCGAAAGTCTTCACCAGAATATTGGCTTCACACCCAAATACTCCCAGAAGTTCTCGAAGTTGTACCGTTAACTCTCCTTGATAATCATCAAGACTATCCTCCACCTTAGTACAAGTCTGCTTAGGAAACTTTGGCGCCATTCTAGTTGTATACAAAATATTTATAATTAGTAACAATGCATCATAATAAAGAATTAGTGCACTAAAAGATATAACGAATTATTCCTAATTTAATATTCATCATATAATCTAGAGAACTCTTTACCGTTGCTCCTAGACTCCTACAGGTAATTCCCTTTACTAGGTTTCCAACCTATGGTCAAAGCAATTGCTCTGATACCAGTTGCGGTGACCCAGCATACCACTGCATGTTGTAGTATATTATAGTCGTTGACATAACACTTCCAGAACACTGTTCCGCAAATATTACATCCCTTAGAGTGGCACAACAGAAACATTGCAGGTCCAAATTACAAACATATACATAATATTATTACGATACCAAAAGATATGTACTTTAGGTGGTTCAAACTTACAAATCATACACATCTTAATTCATATGTTTTCAACGGAAGAACGAAATATTCAAATGACATAACACAACTTGAGCTCAACAGCTTATTGTATAGGGTTCATGCCGTTCAGCTCCGATTAAGTACTAATAACTATTGGCAACTACTCTGACTCATTGCCATCAGCTCCGTAGCGTATGTCGTAGTCCACCTGAAAGGATCGTATGGGCACCTAGAGGGGGTGTGAATAGGTGCTACTCCAAATTTTACTCTTTTTCAATTTAGGGTTTGACACAAAAAGGTAAATTCTCTAGATTATGCAACTAAGGTGAATTTACCTATATGACAACCTATCACAAGTACTAAACAAGAACTAGATAAGTAAAGTGCGGTAAAGGATATAAGTAACCAAAGTGGAGCAGTCGGAGACACAAGGATTTGTTTCCCGTAGTTCCTTCCTTTTGAAGGGAAGTACGTCTATGTTTAGAGAGGGGGTGGTTTCAAACCACCAATTGCACGAGAGGCCTCCCTTGTTCTCCGATGAACCTCACCCCAATGGGTTCGATTCACCTCTTCCACTATACGGCAACCTTCGAGTTGGAAGTCGGCACTGTCAGGGGGATGATCCCCGGATACCCCACCCGAGTAAGAAACAGGACAGTCGGTCTCGGCCAGCTGACCAGATGCACGGACAGATAGAGGGACCCACTACCACCCGTGGCCGGACCACGAAGAGGTAGCCGGATACAACAGCGTAGCGGATCCAATCGGAGGGACGGCGGCGTGCGTATCGGTGCACGCACATCAGACGGCGACAAGACGAAACCACCGCCCATACCAAAAGACTTGGCGTGGTAGCGGAAACAATGGCACTGGCCGACGACGGGCTCTGCAGCGTCACTGTGCCTACGATAGCCATACCGCTCATACACCGATGTGACATACCATGCCGGGTACTGTAGATGACTACCGGCTGGGACCCACCTGTGGGGCCCGCCAGTCGGACTAGCCAGTGAGACCCTTGCCTCTCTTCCTATATAAGGAGAGGGAGGGCCTCTGTAGAAAGGGTTGGTCTCAATTCATTTAAGGCAGTAGCTAAAGAATACAGCTCGAGGAGCACTTGTAGCTCGTATATTTCACCTAGTCAGATCAGGCAGGAGTAGGGGCTTTACCTCACCACGAGGGCCCCGAACCTGGGTACTTCTTGCGTCCTTCGCTTCGCTTTCGTATCCAATCTCGCCTGCGGACGCCGTCGATAGCTTTCCTGCCAGTCCCCACACCTCTATCTAACCTTTTTAGGTACTGCCGTTCCCAATACAACGACAGTTGGCGCCCACCGTGGGGCAAATGGCTTCGACCGGAGTCATGTTCCGCACGGGACCCCGCACTTCAGCCGGTGAGCGCGTGGCCTCCGGCCTGGTGCTCACGCTCGGCAAGTTCGACTGCGTCATCGACAAGGCCTCCTGCTTCACCGGAACTTCCTTCCCGGCAAACGGCACTGTTCTGCTATTCGGCGATCTCCCCGTCTACATCGCCACCATCCCGGAGCATTTCCCTAGGGAAATCGTCTCTGTCGCTGGGCCGCCATGCTCAGGCGGTGGCACCTCCGCCGCACCATGCGGCGTGGAGGTCATGATGGCCGGATCCAGCTCACAGCCCCGCTGACTGCGGGAGCGAGGCGTGTACGAGGTCGGAACTTCCGCTCCTTCGCAGCCTCGGAATCCGGTCGAGGATGCCATTGATCGGCTCCTGACACCGGTTACCCTCGGGGACAACCCGGAGGAGAAGGAGGCCAACTTCACCATGGAGAGACAGATCCTCCTCCAGGAGGCCATGGAGCTGGCAGCATAAGCATGGAGATCGCCCGGCGTGAGTATGACCGCGCATGGTCTCACCCCTGCCATCAGAGAGCCGAGCGGCCAGGTACGACGTCGGGGCGGTGAGCTAGGCGGCAGGATGGAGAAGGACGGAGAACCGGATCCCGTGCCTGCCCCTACACGGCCCACCTACAGCACGCCCATCAAGAACTTGCGCGCGGCGTGAGCTGCAGCAGAAGAACTACCCAGCCTGGAGGGCGAGGTGAAACCCTCCGGACGCGCTGCGTCAGAGCTCCTCCGCGTCGCGGCAAAGGCGGCGCGCCAACCGCGACGCAGAGGACTGAGCTACTCGAGAGAAGCAGGCTACCCGCCAACAGGGCGCACCACGTGACACGCAGGCGTCCTCCCTCAACCTAGGGCCCGCAGCGGCGTCGCAGCTCCCGGCGAGGCCAGCCGCGCTAAGGCGAGCAGTCAAAGAACCCGCAACCCCCACCCCCGCCAGCCGGAGCACCCAGACCAGCCGGTTCCCGCCTCTCGGGCCAGGTGGGCGCGCCCAACCCGGATTGTCCGGATGCCCGCGACCGCATCGAGCTGCTCGCTCAAGCACGCATCACGGAGGAGGAAGATTCTACCGGACCAGTTTGTTTTGGACCCCGCATCCGGAACGAGCCATTTCCGGATAAATTCTCCCCGCCGGACACCCCTGGCACGGCAAAGCATGAAGCCGGAAGACTGGTTGACCGACTACGCCACAGCAGTCGGCATCACCCACGGGAATAAGCGCACAGCCGTGCGTTACGTCCCTCTCATGCTAACCGGGTCGGCAAGGACCTGGCTCAATATCCTCGCGCCCAACAGCATCAACGCCCGGCCCGATTTCGAGAAGGTTTTCGTCCGCAACTTCAACGGCACATACAAGCGCCCAAGGCACCCGCGCGACCTGGCCTTATGCGTCCAGGGCGACCACGAGACCGACCGCGAGTACCTCGCCAAGTGGACGGAGCTCCGCAACACTTGCGAGGGCATCCTGGAGAGCCAGGCCATCGGTTTCTTCATCGAAGGATGCCGAGAGGGCACCATGCTTCGCCACCGGCTACTGTGTGACGAGCCGAAAACCATGGCGGAGCTCATGACGGTTGCCGACCAGTACGCCACGACAGATGCCGCCATGAAGAAGCCCCTTCGAGTAAACGCGGAAGGCCGCCCGACTCCCACGGAGCCGACTCGCGACCGTCCGAGCAATCCGGCTGGTGAAGCCGGATCCTCCAGACGCCACGGCAACGACAACCGGTTCCACGGGGACCGCCAGGATAGGCAACAGAAGCCTCGCTACCACGCGCGGCAGGTCAATGCCGTAGAGGGTGCGCCCGACGCACCGGCTAACGACACAAGAAGGCAGAAGCCCCGGCTCACCTTCGACCAGATGATTGACGGCCCGTGCAAGTGGCATAGCGGTCCCTTCAAACCGGCTACACACACCACCCGGAACTGTAGCTGGACTCGCCAGCTAAAGGACCAGGGCAACCAGCCTCGTCTCCCGCCTCCCCCACCGGGTGGACCCCCACCACCGGCTAGGGGAGCCGATGATGCTGGTAACGGCGGCAACAACAACAACGGCTACCCCCAGCCGCACGCCGCCTACCACATCTTCGAGGCAGGCAGGCGACAAGCATGCGGCACGCTCCAAGGAGGTCAACGCCATCGTTTCTCCGGTCCCCTAGTACCTGAACTGGTCGGAAACCGCCATCACCTGGGGCCGGGCAGATCAACCGGAGCATCTGCCGACTCCCGGGGGCTACGCCATGGTGCTCGACCCCCTCATCGTCTCCAACGCGCGCACCTGCCGATTTTCGCGCGTCCTCATCGACGGAGGCAGCAGCCTCAACCTCCTCTACCAGTCCTCACTGGAGAAGCTGGGCATTCGCGAAAGCAACCTGCGCCCGACTACCACGACGTTCCACGGTGTACTGCCGGAGCCAGCCTGCGCTCCGCTGGGAAAAATCCAGCTGGACGTCATCTTCGGGACCGAGGAGAACTTCCGCCGCGAACCAATCTGGTTTGAGGTGGTAAATTTGACGAGCTCCTACCACGCTCTCCTCGGACACCCCGCCCTCGCCAAGTTCATGGCCGTCCCCCACTACGCATACCTCAAGACGAAGATGCCAGGACCCCACGGCGTGATCACCATCGCCGGCTGCTTCAGGCGATCGATGGAGTGCGCCTCAGCTGGTTCCAAACTAGCAGAGGCCCTCATTGTAGCCGAAGAAAAGCGCGCGATCATGCGCAACGTGGCCACGGCCCAGCAGGACATTCCGGCTAGCAGCAAACCGGCTGGAGAAGGAGCTTTCCAGTCGGCAAAGGAGACAAAGAGGATCCTACTCGACCCCTCCGACCCGACTAAGTTCGTCACCATTGGTGCCGGCTTGGACAGCAAATAGGAAGGCGCGCTCGTCGACTTCCTCCGTGAGAATCGGGACATCTTCCCATGGTCTCCCAAAGACATGCCGGGTGTGCCGAGGGAGTTCGCCGAGCACTCACTTCATGTGCGTCCGGATGCCAAGCCGGTCAAGCAACCTCTGCGCCGGTTCGTAGAAGAGAAGAGAAAGATAATCGGTGACGAGATCACCCGGTCCTTGCAGCCGGGTTCATTATGGAAGTATACCACCCGGACTGGTTGGCGAACCCAGTCCTAGTGTTGAAAAAGAACAAGACCTGGCGCATGTGTATTGACTACACCAGCCTAAACAAGGCATGCCCGAAAGACCCCTTCGCCTTGCCCCGTATCGATCAGGTCATCGATTCCACGGCCGGCTGTGATTTGTTGTCTTTTCTAGATTGTTATTCCGGATACAATCAGATCTGGCTAAACCCGGCTGATCAGATTAAGACATCATTTATCACCCCCTATGGGGCTTTTTGCTATGTAACCATGCCTTTCGGCCTAAAGAACGCAGGCGCCACCTATCAGTGATGTATGCAGAAATGCTTGCACTCGCCGATAGGCCGAAACATGCACGCTTACGTGGATGACGTGGTCATCAAGACCAAGGAAAAGCGCACCCTCCTCGAGGACCTGCGAGAAACATTTGGCAACCTCCGCCGGTACCAGATGAAGCTGAACCCGGAAAAATGCATCTTCGGAGTGCCATCCGGCCAGCTACTCGGTTTCCTCGTATCTCAACGAGGCATCGAGGAAAATCCGGAGAAGATCACGGCCATCAAAAGGATGCAACCGCCCAAGAACCTGCTTGGAGTCCAGAAGTTCGCCGGATGCCTGGCTTCCTCGATCATTTAAATCGGTAGGCTGGGAGAAGGCACTTCCATTGTACCAGCTGATGAAAAAGACGGACAAGTTCTCCTGGACTTCGCAGGCCGACACCGTGTTTCACAACCTCAAGCACATGTTGTCCACAGCACCGGTTCTAGCCACACCGGCTAGCAAGGAGCCGATGTTGCTCTATATAGCATCCACCAGCCGGGTCGTCAGCGTCGTCCTGGTGGTGGAGCGCCCCGAGGAAGGCAAGGCCCAGCAAGTTCAGAGACCCGTCTACTACCTCAGCGAGGTTCTCTCCCTCTCCAAGCAGAACTACCCCCACTACCAAAAGATGTGCTACGGCGTGTACCTAGCATGCAAGAAGCTCAAGCACTACTTCCAGGAGCGCCTGATCAAGGTCGTGTGCACTGCACCCCTTTCGGAAATCATCGGCAACAAGGACGCCACTGGCCGGGTTGCCAAATGGGCCATCGAGCTCGCCGCCTACTCCATCCAGTACGAGCCCCGGCTCACGATCAAGTCACAGGCAATGGCGGACTTCCTCGTCGACTGGGCCGATACCCAGTATCTCCCACCGGTTCCGGATTCGGACCACAGGAGGATGCACTTCGACGGGTCGAAGATGCTCGGGGGCTTGGGAGCCAGCATCGTGCTCACCTCGCCCAAGGGAGACCGGCTGGAGTACGTGTTGCAGATCCACTTCAAGGCCTCCAACAACGTAGCCGAATACGAGGCACTGGTGCACGGGCTCCGGCTGGCCAAGGAAATCGGCGTCAACCGGATCCTGTGCTTCGGCGATTCGGACCTGGTGGTACAACAAGTATCCGAGGAATGGGACGCCAGAGATGCCAACATGGCCCTCTACCGGTTCCACATCCAGAAGCTCAGCTCCTCCTTCGACGGGTGTGAATTTCATCACGTCCCCCGCACCAACAACGAGGCAGCTGACGCGCTCTCCAAGATAGGGTCCACCAGGCAGGCCATCCCGTCAGGGGTCTCCCTGGAGCACCTACGCAAGCCATCCATCAACCCGTCGCCGGAATTAGATTCCATCATCTGGGCGGGGAGCATCCCGGCAGCCGGGGCAGCGGAGGCGGAGCCGGCGAAGCCACCAAAGAAGAAAACCCGTGCCAACTCCGGCCAGGCGGTGCCCTCCGGCTCGCAGGACCGGGGGGCTACCGGCTCGCCCAGTGGCTCAGGAGCTGCCGCCACGGACATCCCACCCGGACGGCCCACCGACACCCGACAGCCGGAGGACAGGAGCGTCCTCGTCATCCGGGAAGTGCCATCCTGGGCACAGCCCTTCATGAACTACATCGCCAACAGCGAACTCCGGGATGACGAGGTGGAGGCCAGACAAATCCGACGCTGCGCGCATACATACACCATCATAAACGGCGAGCTATACAAGCACAGTGTATCCGGTATCTTCCAAAGATGTGTCGACGTAGACACAGGCTACCAGCTACTCAAGGACATCCACCAGGGCGAGTGCGGGCACCACGCTTTGTCAAGGGCGATAGTCGCCAAGGCGTTTCGCCACGGCTTCTATTGTCCCACCGCCCTCGAGGATGCCGAGCATCTGGTCCGCGTGTGCAAGGGGTGCCAACGCTTCGGGCAGCTCAGGCACATGCCAACCTCGGTGCTCAAGACCATACCGATCACCTGGCCCTTCGCCGTTTGGGGCCTCGACATGGTCGGGCCCTTCAAGCGAGCTCGCGCGGGAATGACCCACCTGCTGGTAGCGGTGGACAACTTCACAAAGTGGATCGAGGCCAAGCCTATCCGGAAGCTGGACGGGGCGACGGTGGTTACCTTCTTCACCGACATCATCAACCGCTTCGGCTACCCCAACAGCATCATCACCGACAACGGCACGAACTTCGCCAAGGGGGCCTTCGCCCGGTTCTGTAGCAACAAGGGCATCCGGCTAGACCTCGCCTCCGTCGCACATCCACAGTCCAACGGGCAGGTCGAACGAGCAAACGGCTTGGTGCTAGCCGGCATCAAACCACGTCTCATCGAGCCGTTTGAGCGATCACCCGGATGCTGGATCGAGGAACTTCCGGCTGTGCTGTGGAGCCTCCGCACCACACCGAATAGGTCAACCGGCTACACGCCATTCTTCCTGGTCTACGGATCGGAAGTCGTCCTCTCCGCCGACATCGAATTCGACTCCCCCCGCAAGCTCCTCTAGGACGAGCAGACCAACAAGGAGGCACGGGAGGACGAGGTAGATCTCCTGGAGGAGGCCTGCGAGCTGGCCCTGTCCAGATCCGCCATGTACCAGCAGCGACTACGCCGTTACCATTCCAGCCGGATTCGCCCAGTCGCATTCTGCGAGGGTGACCTGGTTCTCCGGTTGGTGCAAGACACGAAGGGCATGCACAAGCTATCACCACCCTGGGAGGGCCCCTTCATCATCAGTCGGGCGCTGCCCAATGACTCTTACTACCTCATCGACGCGCAGCAGCCGTGCAAGAACAATATGGACAAATCGGACGAGGAGACCGAACGTCCTTGGAACGCGGCCCTGCTGCGCCCGTTTTACACCTAGTCGCCAAACAATGTATGTATCCCGAAAACCTCATAAATGAAAATGCGGACTCCCACGAGAATCTCGGGGGCTCCTTCTGGAAATGTACGCGTACCTGTTCTCCGATTAAAACTTTCCGGCTCCGGCTACCCCTACCCGGGGGCTCGCCGGCTGGCCCGGCCTGTTAAGCCAACTAACCGGCTGAGTAGTGTGCGATGATGTCAGAGGCCCACTCTTCGTCTCAGCTACAGACCGCAACCCGGCTGTCCGGCTAGTAAGAGCAAAAGCCCGAGGCATCCCACATGAAAAACGGGGAAGAGGCGTGACGGTCAGGCGTCCGGCCCGCAACTAGCTCAAACCAATCCAGCCGCTAAGCCACTAGTACCGTGCGTAATGTCTTGTCACTCCCTTCATTCGGCTGCAGCCCATAACCGGCTGTCCGCAAGGACACAATGGCAGACACAGAAAGCGACTAAGTGCCTAGAAAGGAGCAAGCCGTTTTTGAAAAATAAGCCGTTTTGCCACGATTTGTGACTAACCTATTAACCTATGAAGATGTATGTGTATACATATGTGCATTCTTGTCCGACTACTTCGAATCGGAATTCAGGAGAAGGAAAGAAGATTCGAAGCCCTAGCCTTCATCAAGCGCTCCGAATCTCGGGGGCTACACCTTTCGGTGTAACGCCCTCAGTGGAATCTTAGTTCTGGCCGACTAAGGCGTTTAGCGATTCGGAGCCAGTGAGGGCAAGGGCGGGAGCAATAAAGGACAATAAAGATTCAAAGCACCTGGCTACGCCAGCTACTCCGAATCTCGGGGGCTACACCCAGTGGAGTGCGCGCGCCCCTTTCGAATGTTGGTTCCCATTAAAGCGCCCAGCCGATGAGTGCAGCCGGTGAGGTGAGGCAGTCGGATAAAGTTAGAAGAGCGGGGAAGAACAAGGAAGATTGAAGCACACTCGCCATGACTACTCCGAATCTCGGGTGCTACACCCAGTGGGTGCGCTGGCGCGCCCCCACTAGAGGTGTAGTTCATCCGGCTAAAAGTGTGTAGCCGGGCTAGGTCAGCCGGGCGAAGTGAGCCGGCAAAGATATCAAAGGAAAACTCAAGACACAAATAAAGGAAGACCAAAGAATTCAATATTAACAAGCAAAAGGGAGACGAAGCTCCCGAGAGTTACTCGGCATCAAAGATAGCCGGTACAGACAGACAAGTTTTACGATAATCTAGAACAAGACAAATACACCCGGCATCCCGGGGCAACAGCTAAACGGCAGGGCCTTTGCCGTGGGGACGCTCCTGGCTGGCAGATGCTGGAGGCGGGGGCAGAGCCGCAGTGCTCGTTCTGGCTCCGGCGCTGGCAGACGGAGGCATCGAGGACTCCACATCCGGAGTGTCGGGGGACTCCGAGTCGGTAAGCACCTCGTCCAGATCCACGTAGTCAGCAATCTTGATGGCGGACCCGCGAAGCTCCGGATGGGCTTGGCGGATGGCGGCAAGATCGGCTCCAGCACGGAAGCCCCCGTCGATCTTCTCGACGCGAGCATCCTTGTACCAGGAAAGCATCAGCGCCAGGGCCATCTCCGCTCCACCCCGTGCCGCCAGATCCCGCAGCCGGTCCACCGCAGCCGGCACCTCTCCCACCTTCGCCGCCAGCTGCACCATCCTCTCCAGAACCGGAGCCTCCAGCCACATAAAGGAGAAGATGTCCCGCGCAGCCTGACAAAGCTTCACGGCCTCCTCGCTAAGAAGAACGACGAGCTCCTGAGCCGTCGGCTGCGCTCCCGGCCAGTTCTCCTGCAGCCGGTTGTAGGCCAGCAGGTCTATGCCAGGGTAAAAGGCTGTCAGAAAAGAGGAGTCAAATCCGGCTACCGGATCTGGAAAGAAAAGAAGACGGAAGAAAGAACTCACCTTTGGCAGTGTGGCCGACTTGCATCAGCTCCTCCACCAGCGCCTTCTCCTTGACCGCTAGCCGTTGTATCTCCTTCTCTTGGTCCTTGTTCTGGGCCTCGAGAAGGGAGAGCGCTTCGGCCCGGCTAGCGAGCGAGGCGTCGCGCTCCTTGACGGTAGCCTCCAAGCCGTCTACTCGCGCGTGCCAGTCCTTGTTCTGCAAGCGCAGCGTGGAGTTGGACCTGCTCAGCCGGTCGTTCGCTTTCTTCAAGCGATCGATCTCGCGTTGGGCGTGCATGAGGACAGCTGCAACGAAGCCGACTATTAAAAAAAAGGAGCAAGACGGATGAGGCGGACTTACTCTGGGAGGTCCCGTTGGCTGCAGCAAGCTTCTGCTCCAGCGTCCGGTTCCCACCGGCTGTGGCCTCAAGCAACCGGATCTCCTTCACCGCCAGCTCGAGCGTGGCGGCAAGATCCGACAGCGAAGTGGCGGAAGAGGCGTCGTCGTCCACTGCGTTGGCACCAAGACCTCGCCGCCACGAGCACCGCTGCGCCCTCCTCCCGAGCGCCTCGTCGGAGTCGTCGTCGCCTACCACGACAAGCTCCTTGCCAGTAGCCCCCCGCGTGCCCGCGGAGGAACCTTTCGGCTGGGAGCGAGTCGCCTCCGGCTGGGAGGGGGCAGCCGGCTTGGCTTGAGGAGGAGAAGGAGGCTGCACCTCAGAGGAAGGGGAGGCGCCGGTTGGATCAGTTGGGGCACGAGGCAGCGACCTGGCTGGCGTCCGAGCCGGGCTCGCGGCGCCGAAAGAAACCAGTGCGCTAAAGAGAAAGAGGAAAAGACAAGAGCAAAACAGGCTAAAGTCAGAAAAACAAGGACAAGGAAAAACAATGTAGCGAGGAAAGCCAAGGGGAGGGAGAAAAACGTACCCCGGCACAACCGGGGGCGGCCCTTTCTTCCGGCCAAGCCGGCTTGGCGGCAGGGCGCTAGTCCGGACCCTCTTCGGAGCCGGCTCCTCCGCCGCTGGCCGGCGGGAGCCGGAATGGACGGAACGCTCGCCCGCCGCCGTCGCGGCCTTGGCCGCTGCTCCACGATCGGGCGGCATCCTCCTCTCGTGCACCACCGTGCGTCAGTCGTCCGGCTCATTCCGGCTGGGGAAGGCATCGCCGTCCCCATCCGATTCCTCGCCGGATCACCGAGCGCGCGGCTTGGGCAAGTTCGGCGCGAACACCTTGAGAGGAGCGTCGCCCTCCTCGCGAAGGATGCAGGGGAAGATCTGGCAAACGCAAAAGGGTCAGCCAGACAGAACAAGGAAATAATAGAGGGAATAAGCAAAAATTCCGGCTACAAGAACTTACCCGGGCGCCAGTTCTCCCGGTATGGCCAGACTTCCAGTTCTCCGGCCAGCTCCTTGTTGATCGCCCACAACCACTCCTTCAAGTTGTGGTAGCGGGGATCGCGCGCGACAAATTCCGGTCGGTCCAGCCGGCCTGAGTAGAAGCACATCTTGTGTGCCCGCTGCTGGAGCGGCATCATCAGCCGACATCCAGCTAAGGGTGATGTCCCGACCGTTAGCTGGCAGGTGACAAGGAGCGATGCGCGAAGATCGCGTCTGCTCGCCTTTGTCGCCGTAGACCTTCAAATCCCAGTTTTGCCGACTGGACTCGACGTCTTGGAAGGCCGGCAGGTTTATCCGGTCGACGCCGGTGACGTTCTTGACATAAAAGTACGACTACTGCCATAGCCGTACTGTGTCCTGGAGCAAGAACTTCGGGTAGCCGGATTGGGAGCGGGAGTATATGGAGACGCCGCCGCAGACGACTAGCGGGCCCTTCGTGTACTGGACCTGCGGCCGAACTCGGAAGAGCCGGCAGAAGAGCCCGAGATCCGGCTGGATCCTGAGGTAGCTCTCGTAGAACGCCATGAAGTGCGCCAGCGTTCCGATGGCGTTGGCGCCGAGGTGGTGGAGGCGGAGGTCGAAGAAGGCCAGAAACATGAGGAAGAACGGGTGGAGCGGCAGCGCAAACCCCCGCGCCAGATGCGAGAGGAAAATAACGCGCTCCCCTCTGCCGGATGCGGCGACTCTTCCCCCACCGGCGCCAACCGCACCGCCACCTCCTCCGCCGGCGGGAGGACCCGGGTCGCGTGGTACTTCGCAATCTGATCCTCGGTGACGGAGGAGCCGCACCAGGCTCCACGGTCAGCGGCCATTTCCGGCTAAGGAGAAGAAGAGGCAACGGAGGAGTGACGGTGGCCCGTAGCGTCGACGGCGGTGAGCGGGCGGCGCAGAGGGCAAGAGCACAGGAGCAGCAGCGCGCGAGAAGGAGAGGAGGATTGCAGCGGGGGAACGAAGGAAAAGAACTGCCTCCCCCGCGGCATCCCTTTAAAGGACCGGAAGGGCAACCGTCGGCGGGGCCACGTGGCGCGCATCCGGGCGACCCACATCCCAACCGCCGCCTAGATCCCGTGTGCCGGGACAGGATGCCCAGAAGATCCTGGGACGGAAACCGAGGCGCCGGGCAAGCAGTTCCCCGAGGCGACACGCGACGGGACGTTACGCTGCCCGCCGCAGAGCAATGATGGCGCGTGCGCGCGTGGCCGGCGTCGCCAGCGACGCCACGGTAGCGCAACCGCCGAGCTCAGCCGGATCAAAATTCAGCGAAGAAGCGCCACATGATTTCGCCCAAGGGCGGAATCCACACGCGCTCGGGGGCTAGTGTCAGGGGGATGATCCCCGGATACCCCACCCGAGTAAGAAAGAGGACGGTCGGTCTCGGCCGGCTGACCAGATGCAGCCGGACAGGGCAGGAGGGACCGGCTACCACCCGGTAGCCGGACCCTGAACAGGTAGCCGGATACAACAGCGTAGCCGGATCTAATCAGAGGGACAGGACGACGTGCGTATGTGCGGCACAAGACGCTCAGATGATGACAAGACGGCAACCACCGCCCATACCAAGACTTGGCGTGGTCGACGCGAACGAGGGCTCGTGGCCGACGACGGGCTCGCACGGCGTCCACTGTGCCTACGACAGCCATACCGCTCATACACCGATGTGACATACCATGCCGGGTACTATAGATGACTAGCCGGCTGGGACCCACCTGTGGGGCCCGCCAGTCGGACTAGCCAGTGAGACCCTTGCCTCTCTTCCTATATAAGGATAGGGAGGGCGTCTGTAGAAAGGGTTGGTCTCAGTTCATTTAAGGCAGCAGCTAAAGAATATAGCTCGAGGAGCATTTGTAGCTCGTATATTTCACCTAGTCAGATCAGGCAGGAGTAGGGGCTTTACCTCACCACGAGGGCCCCGAACCTGGGTACTTCTTGCGTCCCGCTACGCTCGCTCGTATCCAATCTCGCCTGCGGACGCCGTCGATAGCTTTCCTGCTAGTCCCCACACCTCTATCTAACCTTTTTAGGTACTGCCGTTCCCAATACAACGACAGGCACCTTTACAACGAGTTTGGGGCACACATCCACAACTTAATTGGAGGCTCCCAAATACAAGCAAGCTGTCAAACAATCAAAGACAAGATTGTAAGAACCAAATCAAAATCTAGGGTTTCCAAAGAAACACTAGAGCATGGGGGGCCTCAAGTGAATGAGGGGGAAATGAAGATCTCTCTTGGTGAAGCTGTAGATCAAGGCCTCCTCCTTCGATTCTCCAAAGATCAATGACTTTGGATGGTTGGATGAAGAGATCTTGTTGATTTGGTGGCTCAAATGGGCATGGTGTTCTTGAGGTGGACGAGCAGCTGGAGGAAGGGGATAAGGTCCTCTATTTATAGCCCTTCACTCCACTGGACCATTTTCTGACCGTTGGAGAAAAGTCAGACTGGAGACTTCGGTCTACACCAGAGAATCCGGTCAACCTCTAGACCAGCCTCCAGACCGTCGAACAGAATGACCCAGCCCTCCTGTGAGCCAACTGGACCGGAGACTCCGGTCCCTCTGCACCGGAGACTCTGGTCTGAGGCAAGGGCCGAAGACTCCGGACCACCTCTCTGGCTGACCCAGGTAGGAAACAAGAACCCCCTCCAGAGACTCCTGGGGAAACTCCAGACTACACCGGAGACTCCGGTCCAGGTAGACCGGAGACTCCGGTCTGGAATTCCTAGGAGTCAAGCACATATGCAGGGAATGTTCCGCGGGTCAAAGGTCCTTTTCACTTTGTAATATATCAACCTGTAAACAATAGCAAATTGTAACAAGGCTCTACTTGTTGTTAACGAACACCAAAAGTGATTATGACAGTAAGTGTCCTTTCAATCTCCCTCTTTTTGGTGTTCCATGACAACAAGTGATTTTGCATGGAAAAAGATTTGCAATGACTTATGAAAGAGTATGAACAGGCTCCCCCTAACTATGTGCACAAAGATAAACATGTAAAGCAAGCATGGTAGGTAGAACATGGATAAAACACATAGTTATCACACGAGTTACAATAATGTAGGAGCACCCACAAAGTCACACACAAATAGCAAATAGTGTCTCACAATAATATAAGGCAAATAGGTACGAAGGTCGAGATAGCAAATAAGAATCAAATAGCCAAAGCCCATGCAAATCCCGATGACAATGTCTTCTCCCCCTTTGGCATCGAAATGCCAAAAAGGGAAAAGACCTAAGCTAGTGCCCCAGCGGATCAATAGTCCTCGTCATCATCCTCCTCGTCCTCCTCATCCATGTCCTGATCCTCATCATCATCATCATAGTCCTCATCACCATCTAGAGCAGCAGGTCCTTTGCCGTGAGGGCGAGAAGAGGAGGTACCTTGGTACCCATATCCAGACGTGACATCAGAAAAGGTCTTCCAATCCACCAAGTTGTCATGTTGGGCATTCCATGCCCCAGAAGAAAGAGTGTAATCTGACTTGGTGGATGGCTGAGCGCCATGCTCATCAGTGTACTCATCCTCACCTTCCTCATCATTCGCTTCACCCTGAGCCTTGATCTCCTTGAGTAGTTTCTCTATGCGACGATTGCTCTTGTAGGAGGCATGTTGTTGCTTACGGATGTCCACATTCATGCAACACAAGGTCCTCTCCCAGAATGAGGCCTTCTTGACCTTCTCATGAACATAGTCACGTGTCATGGGAGGAAGAGGTGCATTGGAAGCATTCTTCCTTCGAGCCCTAGTAGGAGAGGGGGACCTCTTGGTCTCTGAGATCTCCTCCTCCACATGGGCATGGGAGCGTCTAGGAGGAGCCCTCATGTCCCCCTTCTGCTGTAGAGATACAAGAGTGTGCTCGGTAAGGTTGGGAGGCAAGGCAAGTGGAGAACCATGTTCCTATGTGTTGATGAGTATCATGACAAGTGGTGCATATGGGGGAGCCTTCTTGTATAAAATGGCATGGTACATCTCCTCAAATATGTAATCCATAGCTTCAATAGGATCTGCATCTGCCTCGGGGCCAGCCATGTAAATCCTGTGGGTATGATACAGCAAGTTGACCAAACCACATCTGATGGCATCATCATTCCCAGCACTAGGGGAAATGGTCTGGCGGAAGATCCTCCACATCAGATTGTAGAGAGGCTTGAGTCCCTTAGACCCGCCAACAACACCCTCGCTGCCATACAAAGGGGAAAGCTTGTTCTTGTTTACTCCAAGAGCTGTTGAGTGCATGCGTACCCCAACATGAGTGGACACGCCCTGGAAGGTCTCAAATATGGCCTCAGCAAAGTCATAGAAAGTTGCAAAGCAGCGGTGAGCTCTAGTCATCCAAGTCATAGTCCTGGCTTGGTCAGTCCCAAACACAACTGTGGCATAAAACTGCCGCACAAGGGTGATGTTGTAGTCTTCACAGAGCTCCATCAAGTTGAACAGCACTAACTTCTCACTAATCCACAGTGCATCCGAGAAGTAGGAGCTCTTCCTCATATGTTCAACACTCAGGTACTTCTGGGGGCACACAAGAGATCTCTTGGGCATGATGTAAATGTCTTTCATGAAGACAGCTTGCTCCTTCCTCCAATAGCATAGGTCCTCGCTGTTGCGAGGTAATGCATAGAAGGCAGTCTTGCGCAGCTCACGGTACTCCTTCTTTGACATGCGAGCCAAAGAATGAAGGTTGTCGTATTTTGCCCTCTTGGCACGGTTCTCTTCCTCAGCCCTTTCCTACTCCCTCCTCATAAAGGCGGCATCAAGGGCATGCTATCTCCGGTTGGACGGGGGCACAATGTACTGACCCTCAGACTCGTCATAGTGAGGATCCGCTCTCTTCATCTTGGCCTTGGTGCGAGGAGGACGACACGAGCTAGAACCTGTGAACAGTAGCGAGGGAGATAGCATGGAGGTAAGTATATATGTCCCAAGGAGGCCGCACAAGACCCTTGAGGCATTGCAAGATATGTTTGATCCAAAACACACCGGAGACTCCGTGGTCCACACCGGAGTCTCCGGCTCAGACCGGAGTCTCTGGTCGAGAGACTCGGGAGTAGACCAGGGAGGCTCTAGTAGTGTTGAATCCAACAGATCGGGCAGGGCAACAAGGGTAAAGTGCGCGTGTGCACGCAAACAAGAGATTCCCGTGGGCAAAAATAGTACCAATCCTAAAAAACAAAGCAAGGGATGAACCCTAGGTGAGAAAAGAGGAGGAGAGGTACCAGATCTGTCCATGGGATTGATTCCACCGTTGGGAATCACCCAATGGTGGAGGGGAGAAGATTGGCCGGCGGCACGGCGGATCCCTGGGGCTTCTTGACCTCCGGGGAGGAGATTTGGGGCTGGAGGCGACGGGGTAGAGAGGGGAGGACGGGGGTGGATGAATGAAACTGTCTGTTTTAGTTCACCCCGTCCTCCCTCTAAATGGCCAGAAACCGTCCGAACCATAGACTCCGGTCTACACCGGAGACTCCGGTGTGAGAACACCGGAGACTCCGGTCCTCCTTGACCAAAAACTCCAAGATTTGTGTATGGGGACATATATTAGATAGAGAGAGTTTTCAGGACAGAGAGTAGGCTTGGGTTAAGATGACATACTGTGAAAAATCAAGAAACCACAGAAATCTATTCAAATGTTCATTAACGCGCCAAATAAACCTGAACTAAGAACCAACTCTTCAAATGAGGAGAGGGTGGTGGCCGAAGCCACCATGTAAGAGTTTGTGGCATGACACCGCGAAGAATTATCCTTGGGTTCATAGCTACTACTCAACAATGACGCTCACATATCACTAAAAGATACTAAGAGGATTGAATTTCTTAATGTTGGCATTATGGGGGAGGGATAGTCCAATGTA
Source organism: Avena insularis (assembly GCA_023614405.1). Lineage (NCBI taxonomy): Eukaryota > Viridiplantae > Streptophyta > Magnoliopsida > Poales > Poaceae > Avena > Avena insularis. The sequence continues at coordinate 69,968,804 of CM042692.1, read as the reverse complement.
TTAGAACCACACTCCCCCTATCTCCATGCCTACACCTAAACCAAATAAGGGTCAAGATATAGGTGAGTATGCAAGATGATCAAGTCAAGCTCCTAGAATCTATGATATTTAGTTCATTCCTCAAATAACAAAACCTTGCTTCATCAAGTGGCTTCATGAAAATGTCGGCAAGTTGGTCTTTGGTTGACACATAGGATAGCTCAATATCACGTCGAGCAACATGATCTCTAATGAAGTGATGACAAATCTCAATATGCTTTGTCCTTGTATGATCCACTGGGTTATAGGCAATCTTGATAGCACTTTCATTGTCACATAGAAGAGGCACTTTGTCACAATGGCCACCGTACTCCTTTAAAGTTTGCCTCATCCATAGCAATTGTGTACAAGCACTAGCAGCTGCCACATACTCGGCTTCGGAGGTGGAGAGAGATGCTTCTTAGAAGACCAACACACCAAGGACCTCCCAAGGAATTGGCAAGCCCTGGAGGTTGTTTTCCTATCATCCTTGTCACCAGCCCAATTTGAATCCGTGTATCCACAAAGAGAGAAAGTTGAGCCCCTAGGATACCAAATACCATAGTTTGGGGTATGAACCAAATATCGAAAGATTCTCTTGACTGCCATCAAATGGATTTCTTTAGGAGCCGCTTGATATCTTGCACACACTCCTACACTCAACACAATATCGGGTCTAGATGCACAAAGGTAAAGCAAAGAGCCAATCATGGACCGGTATACCTTTTGATCCACATCTTTACCATTTGGGTTTAGTTCAAGATGAGTCTTTGTTGCCATGGTAGTGGGATCTCCATTTAGGTCTTTTGAGCATATCTTTAGTATACTTGGCTTGGTTGAAGAATGTTCCTCCTCTCACTTGCTTGATCTCAAAACCAAGAAATACACTCAATTCTCCCATCATAGACATCCTGAACCTGTCAGTCATAAGCTTTCAGAATTCATCATTAAAAGCTTTGTTAGATGAGCCAAAGATAATATCATCTACATAAATTTGGCATACAAAAATTTCCCCATTGAACTTCTTAGTAAAAAGAGTGGGATCGATTTTCCCAACCTCAAACCCACGATCTAACAACAACTCTCTAAGGTGCTCATACCACGTGCGTGGGGCTTGTTTGAGCCCATAGAGTGCCTTATCGAGTTTGTAGACGTGGTTTGGAAAGTTGGGATCCTCAAACCCCGGGGGTTGCTTCACATATAATAATTCATGCAATGGACCATTAAGAAATGCACTTTCTACATCCATTTGTTGTAATTTAAATTTATGATGTGCCGCATAAGCAAGAAGGATACGGATGGACTCAAGGCGAGCCACGGGTGCATAAGTCTCTCCATAATCAATGCCTTCAATTTGAGAGAACCCTTGTGCAACCAATCTTGCCTTGTTCCTCACCACAATTCCATGCTCATCTTGCTTGTTCTTGAAAATCCACTTGGTGCCTATAACATTGCGGCAATCTTTTGGCTTTTCAACTAACTTCCATACTTTGTTTCTCTCAAAGTTGTTGAGCTCTTTGTGCATTGCATCCAACCAATCCAAATCTTCAAGAGTTTCCCATACTTTCTTTGGTTCCACCATGGAAATGTGTGCTTGGTGCTCACCAAAGTTCTTCAGTTGAGCTCGAGTAGATATCCCTCTTCTTAGATATCCTACCACATTCTCAAGAGTGTGGTCTCTTAATTCCAATATTCTATCCATTCTAGCTTGGCGACGAGTTTCGATCTCCTTGTTGTTTCTTGGGGGGGTCACTTCATCATTTTGGTCCTCGTCTTGACCATCAACTTGACCTTGATCATCATTGGAATTATTCTCTTCTACAAGAAGCAAAGATTGACCTTGGTCTTGATCAAGCATACTTTTAGACAGGCATTGAGCTTTCCTTATGGCAGTTTCTATAGATCTTCCTTGTGTAATAGATTTAGCACCACTAGACATTCTGGCAAATGGAGACTCAAGTACCTCCTGGCTAGAGGTTTCTTCTTGATCAGCAGGTTGAGGGTCCACAACTTGTCTTTGGCATGGGTCATTGTCCTCCTCGATAGGAGCTTGTTGATGTTGTGAAGATGAGGGCTCCACTTGAGTAGAGCATAGTTCTTCTCGATCTGCCATAAGGGGTTCCTCAACAGGACGGATAAAACCCGCACCCATTCTTCCTATGGCATCCTGAGGCATTTCATCATCTACATCACAGACATCAACACGCCCCGCTTGGGGACCATCATATTCTTCAAACACCACACTACAAGATTCTATGACGGTTCCGAAGAGCTTGTCATAGATTCTATAAGTGTGGGATTCGAGACCATAACCAACAAAAATACCCTCTAATTCTTTGGAATCAAACTTGGACAAACGAATACCCTTAATGCAATAGAAGCACTTACAACCGAACACCCGGAAGTAAGAAACATTGGGCTTGTTACCGGTAAGGATTTCATATGGAGTCTTGATCAATTCTTTGTGGAGGTAGAGAGGGTTTGAAGCATGGCATGCGGTGGAGATAGATTCAGCCCAAAAATTGTATGGAGATTTAAATTCCACCAACATAGTCCTTGCCATATCAATAAGAGTCGGGTTCTTCCTATCAGCTACACCATTTTGTTGAGGGGTATATGCAGCGGAATATTGATGTTTTATTCCCTCATCACTAAGAAATCCATTCAATGTGTAGTTCTTGAACTCGGTACCATTGTCACTTCTTATTGTCAATATTGGGACATTGTGTTGACATTGAGCCATGTTGATGAAGTCAATGAAGTTCTCTTGTGTCTCACTTTTCAGCTTAAAAAAATATACCCAAGTGTATCTTGAGTAGTCATCAACAATCACCAAGCAATATTTCTTCCCACCGAGACTTGCATGAGAAGGAGGACCAAACAGACCCACATGAAGGAGCTCCAAGATCCTCTTGGACTTGATGTAGTTCTTTGGCTTGTGGGGAGAATCATGAATCTTTCCTTCAACACATGCCCTGCAAACATGATCTTTGGCAAAACAAACATTTTATTTTAGTCCAACAATATGACCATCCTTGTGGAGGCTTTGCAAAGTTCTCATGTTGACATGGGCTATACGGCGATGCCATATCCAACCCACATCAGCCTTTCTGAATAAGCACATTGGACTTGTAGTGGTTTTCCCCGAGAAGTCCACCACATACAAGTCATTCTCGACGTACCCAACAAAAGCAACCTTTAGAGACTTGCTCCACATGAGGATCACAATATCATTATCAATAAAGACGGCAAAGCCCATCTTTCCAAGAGCACGGACTGAAAGTAAATTATAGCCAAGGGTCTCAACGAGCATGATGTCCACGAGAGTGATATCGTGTGCAACCACAACTTTGCTGAAACCCATTACCTTATACTTTGACTTGTTGGCATATGTCACGGATATTTGATCAATATTTTGTCTCAACTCCTTCACACTAGATGCGCTTTCGGTCATATGACTTGTGCATCCACTATCAAGCACCCATTTTGACCCTCCAGAAGCATAGGTCTACAAAAGATCAAACTAGTTTTTAGGTACCCATTTTTCAATGGGTCCTCTTTTGTTAGCAACAAGGGTCTTGGGAACCCAAATAGACCATGCAATATAACCATCAAATGGGCCAACATATTGTGCATACACATCACCATAATAACCACGCATTAAAACATAGTGAGGGTTAGCACTACCCGCAAAATCATCATGTGACATAGTTTTGCCACTTGTGGTCTTACTTCCCACAATGACCTTGTTCTTTTCTTGAGTGGGCTTGGCCTTCTTCTTCTTGTTGTTCTTTTTCTTCTTAGCTTTAGAGATAAAGCCAATGCCCCCTTTTTCACCATTTGACCTTTGCTTGCTTAAGAGGTCATCAATAGACTTGTTTCCTTTGGGAAAGGAGGTCTTAGCTAGCTCCCCCTTTAACCTAGCATGTTCTTCAAGTGTATTTGTACAACTAGAAGGAATGAACGTACTAGGTGTGGGAGTATTGATCAATTGAGTTTGAAGCTTTTCACGAGACTTTGTGAGCAACAAGAGTTCACTTTCCAAGGCCTTGTGAGCCTTGTCAAGTGTCCTAAAGTCCTCAGCAAGTTTTTCATGGACAACATCAAACTCAATCTTGTCCTTTTTTAGCCTTCTTATATTTAGCAATAGCATGGTCACGTTCCTTGATGAGTTTATTAATAATGAGATCATTTGCTTCATCAAGACCCTCTATTTTAGTTTCAAGAGATATTCTAGTTTCTTGTTCTTCTTCTAGAGCATTATTTAGAGCTTCTACCTCAATCATGTGCTCTCTTCCTAATTGACATCTCTCATCTAGAAGTTCTTGTGTGTGTGCAAGTTGATTTAAGAGGTCCACAACATGTTTCTTGTGTTCCCCTTGCAAGTTGTTCATGAACACATCAAAAGCAACTAATTCCTTTTTGACCTCAAGAGATAACTCATCATCAAAATCATCATTGATTAAGGAGGTGGAGTGCGATGATGATAATACCTCTGTTCCTCTTGCCATAAGGCAAGTGACGTTCTTGTTGGAGATATTCGCATTTGGAGAATCGAAGAGTGAGAATGAAGGGGTAGAGGTAGTGGCAAGATCTGCCACACCACTTGATGTATCCTCTTCTTCATCTTCATCATCACCATCGGAGGAGAACTCTTCATGTGTGATCAAGACAATTTCTCCCGGCTTCTTGTTGGTTGAATTTCTTTTGATGAAGGGTTTCTTGTAGGGATCTTTGGAGGTCTTCTTCAACACAAGTTTACCCCCATGATCTTCTCTTATCTCATAGGGACAAGCTGCAACAAAGTGATAGCGGTCACCACAATTGAAGCAAGTTCTCAACTTGGACCCATTATCTCTTCTCCCATTGGGGTTGCTTCTTCGTTGCATTTCCATCTTGGCCTTGGCGGGATCTTTCCAAAAGTTTCTTGCATAGAAGGCCATGTATTCACCATGAGCAACCTTGACATCTTCGGGGTGGCTCATTGAAAGTCCCTCGTCACTTCCTTCATCTTCATCATACTCCAAAACCTTGGCCTTCAAGGCAAGATTGACACCACTACTCATTCCAATGGCACGAGCACGGGCGTCTTTGGCATTCTTGGCAGCAACCTTGAAGGCAGCCATCTCTTGCATCACTTCATTGGAGGTCATGAGATGGTAGTTGTGTCTTCCTTGGAGACTCTTCAAGTCAGTAGGTTCGAAGGGCATGAGTGCACTCACATACTTCCTCTTGATCCAAGCATCATCAATGTGAGAGGCACCAACATTCTTGAAGGCGGTGGCTGTGGATTTGAGTCTTCGATACATGTCTTCATGGTCCTCACCATCCTTCATGAAGAAACCTTTGGCCTCATTTCTTAAGGCATCATATCTATTTCTTCTCATACTCTCATTGCCAACAAACAAGTCAATGAGAGCATCCCAAGCTTTCTTGGCGGTGTTGTAGTGCTCAATGTGGGGAAAATCCTTTGGCCCCACTCCAAGTTGGATCATGTGCAAGGCAGTCGCATTGAGTTGGCTATTGACCACTTCTCTTCTAGTCAAGTTGGTTGGATCCTCAATTTTGAGTCCTTCTTCAATAATATTCCACAAATCAATGCAAGAGCTGCGCACATGAGATTTCATTAAAACTTTCCATTGAGCAAAAGTATGTGCAGCTAACTTAGGTGGGTCGCCTCTATTATTTATATTTGGGTGAGGGATAGGAGGGTCAGGAGAGTACCATCCGGGAACCGCATGGTGCTCTTCCTTCCCATCACCCCTTTTGGTGGTGGAGTTAGTGGAATTATGTTCATCCCCCGCCACTTCCTCCAAAGGCTTAGCTAGAGCATTAGCCTTTGGGTTAGGTGGTGTTTCCTCTTGAGAGGGAGGAGGTGAGGTTTGCTTATACCTAACAAGTTGATCAATGAGTTAGCACAACTGTTGGATTTCGTTGCCCAAGGTAGAGCTCAAGCTCGTTTCCAACTTCTTGAGATCTACCATGGTCACCGAATGGCTAGCCTCACTTTCTCCCTCCTCTGTGTTTCCCATAATCTCTTAGGTAGTTAAGCCCGAATAAAGAGCCGAGGCTCTGATACCAATTGAAAGGAACATATGGGCACCTAGAGGGGGTGAATAGGTGCTACTCCAAATTTTACTCTTTTTCAATTTAGGGTTTGACACAAAAAGGTAAATTCTCTAGATTATGCAACTAAGGTGAATTTACCTATATGACAAACTAGCACAAGTACTAAACAAGAACTAGATAAGTAAAGTGTGGTAAAGGATAGAAGTAACCAAAGTGGAGCACTCGGAGACACAAGGATTTGTTTCCCGTAGTTCCTTCCTTTTGAATGGAAGTACGTCTACGTTTGGAGAGGGGGTGGTTTCAAACCACCAACGCCATGAGAGGCCTCCCTTGTTCTCTGATGAACCTCACCCCAATGGGTCCGATTCACCTCTTCCACTATACGGCAACCTTCGAGTTGGAAGCCGACACCTTTACAACGAGTTCGGGGCACACATCCACAACTTAATTAGAGGCTCCCAAATACAAGCAAGTTGTCAAACAATCAAAGACAAGCTTGTAAGAACCAAATCAAAAGCTAGGGTTTCCAAAGAAACACTAGAGCATGTGGGCCCTCAAGTGAATGAGGGGGAAATGAAGATCTCTCTTGGTGAAGCTGTAGATCAAGGCCTCCTCCTTTGATTCTCCAAAGATCAATGACTTTGGATGGTTAGATGAAGAGATCTTGTTGATTTGGTGGATCAAATGGGCATGGTGTTCTTGAGGTGGACGAGCAGCTGGAGGAAGGGGATAAGGTCCTCTATTTATAGCCCTTCACTCCACTGAACCATTTTCTGACCGTTGGAGAAAACTCAGACCGGAGACTCCGGTCTAGACACCGGAGACTCCGGTCTACACCGGAGAATCCGGTCAACCTCCAGACCAGCCTCCAGACCGTCCAACAGAATGACCCAGCCCTCCTGTGAGCCAAGTGGACCGGAGACTCCGGTCCCTCTGCACCGGAGACTCCAGTCTGAGGCAAGGACCGGAGACTCCGGACCAAGCTCCGGACCACCTCTCTGGCTGACCTAGGCAGGAAACAGGAACCCCCTCCAGAGAATCCTGGGGAAACTCCGGACCACACCAGAGACTCCGGTCTAGGTAGACCGGAGACTCTGGTCTAGAATTCCCAGGAGTCAAGCACATATGCAGGGAATGTTCCGCATGCCAAAGGTCCTTTTCACTTTGTAATCAACCTGTAGACAATAGCAAACTGTAACAAGGCTCTACTTGTTGTTATCAAACACCAAAAGTGATTATGACAATAAGTGTCCTTTCACCACCCCTTCAACTCCACCAGACGGGTCTGGTTCCTCTTAGTAGACGTCCTCCTGGCCTTTAGTATCATACATAGGGGTATCCTTTGGCTCCTTAGCATCTAAGCAAGGGATCAAAGGAAAAGGTGAGTAACAGTGTTACCCAGCAAGTTCATTATATGCAAGGTGGGAAGTTTGATGCTCTATCTACCACCTCAGACTATAAGTATTTGGCACTATACATTTTTTGTAAACATTTCTTCAAATGTTGATTTTAATATCAAAAACTATGCCCATCAGCCTTTGCAGGTTGACTAGAACTTCATAGAGTTCCTTTCCTGTCGCGTGCGTAGCTCCTTCCCGGAATAGGTAGTAACATGTCACACTTTTTTTACACTCTATAGAGGTGCGTTGCTTTAGCCATAAGAGACCAAATCCTTTTTGCACAACCAAGCGTACTTTCCCATCCATAATTCCTTGATGTGGGGCCCAGAAGTTGATCCAAGCCAATCACTGCCCTTCTCCGCGACCTCGCATGCCCAATGGCAGCTTAAGGCATACAACCCTCATAGATACCAGAAGCCGTGGGACGTTGAGGGATCCCACTCACATGCTGCCAACCCTCATTGAGGAGTTACAGCCACGACCTAGTCATCTGTTGACATGCAAAGGAAGAAGATACAGCTTACTTCTCCGTCCCATTCTATATCTTATGGTTAACACGTATTATATGGCGCTAGAATCACTGATGTCATGGGTTATTATGTCCTATCTGTTTTGCAACTAGAACCTTCGATTCCATTGCAATTCTTAATATTTATCATAGCATTTCATTCTCTTGAAAAAATACTTCTTTTTGGTCTCTTTTAGAATATAGGTGATAACACACAATTTGGAAATACTTTTCAAAAACTCATCGACATAGACATGCCACCTTGACCGCCACCGTGGTGCTCATCGACATAGACGATGATGTCGTGCGTCCCTATCTTGCTCGATTCGACGCACACACCCTCTCCTGACCACATTGCCCCCACCCTATGGCTAGGGTTTGAGGCTCCGTCGTGGCCTCGATGCTCTGGATACCCCCTAGCGATGCTCTGGTGCTACGGTGTTGACCTCCTCCCATGGTTGCCTATGTTGCATCCTGGCGCGGGTTGCAGCGCCCCCTCTATGGATGCTCCCCGTGCCACCATGCACCTCATCACCGTCGGCCTCCTTCTCTACTTCCTCTTCGATATAAATGCGAAGACCTTGGGTAAGTCCTCTTCCCCTCTCTCTGTGCTCTCTCTGTGTGCTCTCTCTGTGTGTTTGCATAGAAGAACTAGGGTTCTTCCCTTGTACTAGAGTTCAACCTTTGTTACTGTGTGTAGTTAGAGATGATGAAATGATTCATGCTCACCTTCTGTGATTAGTTTTGTGGATTAATTATCTAAACTGTTGTGGATTGCTGACAATGGTTACGGTCAGTGTTGGTTACTGTCTGAACTTCTCTTACTATCAGTGTTAGTCTAATGCCACTATGGCCATGATTTGATTAGAGGTATAGCCTCTAGATATGGTGGATATGCTTCTATGTTAAAGTTCATAATTAATTCCCTGTTTAAATGTCTCTGATGAACCTTGATGAACTTGAATGAAGATAATATGGATATATATGAATGATTCCTAAACTGTGATGTTAGGAAGATGATTAAATACTCTTTTTTTAAATATGATTGGACTGTGAAACTTCCATGTTTGGGTTGCCTAGCTAGATTAGGTCTTGTGACACCCTCTCTGAGTGGTACACAAGATCTGATCTTGTTCCAAGTTCTTCCTGAACTATACTATTGGAAATAGTTGGGATCTGTGAGAGATAGAAACTCCTTGCAGTTTCTGTATAATTATTGTTGCCTGTTTTTGTTGGGGGGATACCCCCGGGTAGGGTCACGCCGGGGTATAAAGGCCGAGTTAGCCGAGGTTTGGCAAGGCCAAAGTGGATGCTGGCCGGGTCACCTCAAGGCAGGCCGAATCACGGGGTAACCCGGACCAGGGGCGTTCGCCTAACTAAGTCTGAACCGACTTAAGCAGTAAGTCGGAAATGCATGTTAAACTTGTATGCAGGAACGGGTGTTGGCGGATCAACTATGATCCGGGTCACATCTAGCTTCTAGGAGAAGGAAGGAATCTCGCTGGTCAAAAGAAGCCCAGACGCTGCTCAAGCAGACAAGGGCAGGACCACCGAGGCGTGGCCGACAAGGGTGATGATACCCATGTTGGCTGACGCTGGCGCCTCAGAGGCTCACGTAGCCTCTGCATGTGTGACGCGAGAGAAAAGTAACCCGGTCGGCTTACTACTTTGGGAGATGGCATATCCTTAGGAATATGCCTCCACGTATGCCCTAAGTGGAGACCTAGCCCCCCCCTATATAAGGAGGGCTAGGGCTTCTGTAGAGGGGGTTCCGATTTCTCTGATTTGGCTAGGGTTTTAAGTGTGATCTGTGAGTGAGAGTAAGAGAGCTCCTTCTTCCTCCTCTCGCCAATACGGCTCTAGGAGCACTTGTAACCTTGGAGGCAAAGGAAATATAAACTTCTGTGTGGAGAATCACTTCACTATCCCTCCCTGGATTCCCCTAGCGTGTATTAGTCCCCACCTTTAGCCTACCCATGGCATCTGCCGTGGCACCACCACGACAGTTGGCGCCCACCGTGGGGCTAGCGGTGCTAACAGGGGTCAAGATCCGGATGGGAAACTTCATCGCCACCAGAGAACGCATCGTCTTCAGGCTCGTTCAGCGCTTTGGGGCGCTGGATTTCGTTAGCGACAACGTTGGCTGCTTCGGCACGCGCCCGCTTCCGCGCAACGGCCTCTTCGTCAAGCTCGGCACGCACAAGGTCTACGTTGTTGTGGGCGTGTCATGTGTTCATCTGCGGCACGTCGTCGGGGCAGGGGAGCCTCCCCTCACCGTGGTTCGTGGGCCCGTATCACTCGCTCCCCGGACTGTGCTGAAGTAATGATGACTGCACCGGGTATAGGCGCAAGCAAGGATCCGGCACTAGATCCGGAGGTAACACCTAAGGCACCGAGGAAAGGTAGAGGACCTCCACTAGAGAGGCCTGAGAATGTACTGAGAGAAGCTATGGATAGCTTGGCAAACCCGGTAGCAGCAGTGGTAGTTCCGCTCAGCACGTGCCGAGCTAGAGGAAACTAGGCAGAAAATTCTAGAGGGAGCGAAAAAGATTGCTGCGGCTCAGCAGTCGTTGAACATGACGCTGCGTGAGTACGCAAAGGCAAACAAAGTAGATGCTGTAAAAGTGAATGGGAGAAATCTCATGAGTGAAATGAACAAAGAAGGTGATACTCGGATTGAGGAGTCAGAAAACTGTTTGTCCGTGGGGCTGCCGAAGTACAGTACCCCGGCGAAAAACCTCAGAGCAGCGGATGCAGCTGCATCCGAGCTAGAGGGTCTGACGGGTGAAGCCCGTCAGAGACAGCAAGATCGGGTCAATGAGTTGGTTTGGATCGTGAACAGGCAAAATGAGGAACTGCTCAGGGCAAACCCGGAGAGAGCTGGGGCCTCCAAGATCGTTCATTCGGCGGTAGGTAACCCGGAGAAATCCGCTGGAGCCACATCGTCTCCTCATGGTGGTCCAAGGAGAGAGGAGGTAGTAACCTCGGCGAGTAGAAACATGCAGATTTTTCCGTATGACCCGACCGTAAGGTGAAAGGCAAAAGAGGTACAAAGAAACGACGATTGACGGAGTGTAAGCCGAGGTGAAGCTGGCCGAGGTAACCGTGACCAAGGCAGTGTCGGTCAAGGAAACGTTGTTACGGCAATGCCGGACAGCACAACTCTACAAGACAACCGCAGTAGTGGAATATACCAAGGCAAGAGCAGAGTGCCGGCCGAGGTATGCAACAGAGAGATGCGCCACGAGAGCGAGACCGGTACAACGATGGAGATTCAGAAATGGTAAATGCAGGATACCCAAGGTCGGACTATCATGTGATAGGGTCGAGATTGGGAAGCAGGGATTTGATGCCGGATGATGCCAGGTTGAAACTGGATCGACTGTATAGGTCGGAGCAGATTGAAAGTCAAGGTCCTCCGGGTCCTGCGTGTTTTGGACCCCGGATCATGAAAGAGCCACCGGTACCTAACTTCCAGTTACCCAGAGGCACGAAGACGTATGACGACAGCACTAAGCCGGAGGATTGGTTGATAAATTATGCTATGGCTGTGAAAATTGCCACAGGCAACTTGAGGTGGGGTGTATGATACGTACCCCAGATGTTGGAGGGCCCGGCAAGGGTATGGCTGAAAATTTTGCCGCCCGGAAGCATTAACTGCTGGATAGATTTTGAAGAGATGTTCATCAGCAATTTCTCGAGTACGTATCAGAGGCCGAATAGGCCACAGACACTAGCTATGTGCAAGCAAAGACCGAATGAGACGGATCGGGAGTTTTTAACCCGGTGGTGTACCGTGAGAAACTCATGTGAGGGCGTTATAGAATCATAGGCCATAGCGTGGTTTGCACAGGGATGCAGATATGCAAGCGAACTGTGGCAAAAGTTACAAAGGAAGATGCCCACCACGTTGGCAGAAATGATCCGGATTGCTGATTCATATGCTCTGGGAGATCCGACTCAACCTAGGCTTGTGTCAAACGAGTCAAACGATGAGTATTACCAGAGAGATGGAGCCGGATAATCCCGGAGGAATGACTACAGAGTAAAAAAGAAGAGATGATAGACCGGATCATCGATACGGTTCGCAGCAAGTTGCAGCTGTGAATCAAGATCAGCCCAGAGCAGGGGGCAGTCAACGCCAGAAAACTGGAGTGCAATGGACTCCAAGAAGCGATGGCAAGAAAACTTGGACGCCAGAGCAATAGAAACAGTGGCAAGAAAGGAAGGACCGTCCGAGGTACACCTATGAGTCGATGTCAGATCAGCCGTGTAAGTTTCACACGCCAAATACGAGTAACCCAGCGGGTCATACAACGAGGCAATGTGAGTGGATGCGTAAGATAGAACAAGGTGGTTCGGGGAATGCTCAGGCACCCCGGAATGATCAACCTCGGCAGGAGTTACCCCGGAAGCAATTGCTCTCTGGAGCAAACACGCAATAGCTAATGTTGCCTCCCCCTCCGCCGAGGTATGATAACCATGAGAGAAGGGATACAGTGCATCAAGTAGAAAACCAGCATCAGCCGGATCAAAGGTACCCTAGAAATGAGGGGAGGAATGAGTACAGGGAGCATCATCAGAGTTACTGTGTATTTACCACCGAGGAAACAGATAGGAAGAGCTTGCAGCACCGACATATGGAGGTCAATGCGGTAATGCCAGCGGTGACGAGGTACATGCCTTGGTCGGACCAGGAAATCACCTAGAACATCAAAGATCATCCCAAGCTTATGCCGAGTCCTGGTTCGTATGCGTTAGTGCTGGACCCGACATTCATTAGGCCTAACATCGATGTGAGGTTCTCCAAGGTACTGATTGACAATGGCAGTAGCATTAACATCATGTATGCGGATACAATGCGCAAGTTGGGTATCTCGGAGAACATGTTGCAGGCCACGAGGACAACTTTCCATGGCATTGTGCCTGGCATTTCTTGTGAGCCAATAGGCAAGGTCCAGGTTGACGTATTGTTCGGCACGAGAGATAACTGCCGAACTAAAAATCTGGAGTTCGAGGTGGTGAACTTGGAAAGTGCGTATCACGCGTTACTCGGAAGACCAGCGCTGAACAAGTTCATGGCAAGCTGTCACGTAAGTTACTTGAAGATGAAATTGCCCGAGCCAAACGGAGTGATTACCATTGCTGGGGATTTCCGACGTTCCATGGAGTGTGCGTCGGCCGGGTCTAACTTAGCCGAATCACTCGTGATTGCGCAGGAGAAAAGGAAAATTCAAGAGGTGGCGGCATTGGCTCAGTCCGCGCAGCAGTATATGCCGGCGCTGAGTAACCCGCATGGAAGTGTCTCCTTCCAGGCCACGAAAGATACCAAGAAGATTCCCGTTGATGATATGCTCCCAGAGCGCACCGTAACAATTGGTGCCGGGCTAAGCGACAAATAGGAAAGCGAGCTCGTTAGCTTCCTCCGTGAGAATCGGGACATTTTTGCTTGGTCTACACAGGACTTGCAAGGTGTTCCGAGGGAGCTGGCCGAGCACTCTTTAAACATGAGACCCAGAGCTAAGCCGGTGAAGCAACCTCTCCGCCGCTTCGCCAAAGATAGGAGGAAAGTCATTGGGGATGAGATAGCTCGGTTACTAGCTGCAGGATTTATCATGGAGGTTCTTTACCCGGATTGGCTGTCTAATCCGGTGCTGGTGGAAAAGAAGAAGGATGATCCGAATGTGGCGGTGGTTTGGCGAATGTGTATCGATTACACGAACCTGAACAAGGCGTGTCCGAAAGATCCATTTCCACTGCCAAGGATAGATCAGGTCATAGACTTAACTGCTGGATGTGAACTTTTTGTCATTCATTGATGCATATTCTGGTTTCCACCAGATACCTCTGAATCCGGATGATCAAATAAAGACTGCGTTTATTACCCCGTATGGGGCTTATTGGTATTGCACCATGCCGTTTGGTTTACGTAATGCAGGGGCAACATACCAAAGATGTATGCAAAAATGTTTACATGACCAAATTGGCCAAAATGTTCAAGTGTACGTGGATGATGTGGTTATCAAGACCAAGGAAAGCAAAACGCTCCTTGACGACATCAGGAAGACATTCGCGAACTTAAGAAGGTTCCGAATGAAGCTTAACCCGGAAAAATGTACCTTCGGTGTCCCGGCTGGAAAATTACTCGGATTTCTCGTCTCCAGCCGAGGTATCGAAGTTAATCCAACTAAAATATGGGCCATCGAACGAATGGAACTGCCGAAGTGTCTTAACGATGTCCATAAGTTCACGAGTTGCCTGGCATCGCTAACTCGGTTTGTATGTCAGTTGGGAGAAAAGGCATTGCGTCTCTACCAGCTCATGAAAAAGTCGGATAAGTTCGTTTGGACGCCGCAGGCCAATGAAGCTTTTGCCCACTTGAAGAAGATGTTAGCCACTGCACCAGTGTTAGCCTCTCCACTATCAAATGAGCCAATGTTGCTCTACATAGCCGCAACCAACCGAGTTGTAAGTGCAGTGATAGTGGTGGAGCGCGACGAAGAGGGTAAGTCGGTGCAGAGGCCAGTGTATTACTTGAGCGAGGTATTATCTGCCTCAAAGCAGAACTACCCACACTACCAAAAGGTGGCATATGGCGTGTACATGGCCGCTAAGAAGCTGAAGCACTACTTTGAGGAGCACCCCATCAAAGTAAAATGTGAAACTCCCATATCCGAGATAATGAGTAACAAGGATGCAAGTGGTCGAATCGCAAAATGGGCAATCGAACTAGCTCCTTATGCGCCACAATATGACAGAAGAGAAGCAATCAAGTCTCAGGCTGTGGCGGACTTTTTTGTGGATTGGGCCGAGGTACAATACGAACCACCGCCACCAGATCCGAACTACTGGAGGATGCACTTTGACGGGTCAAAAACAAAAACCGGGCTAGGCGCCGAATTTGTGCTTACCTCACCAAAGAAGGACCAGCTGAAATATGTGCTGCAAATCCATTTCGCGGCATCGAACAATGTCACTGAGTATGAAGCACTTGTGCATGGGCTCAAAGTGGCAAAAGAGATTGGGATACATCGGATACTATGCTTTGGCGACTCGGATTTGGTAATACAGCAAGTGTCGGGGTTGTGGGACGCCCTAGCTCCAAACATGGCTCTGTACAGATTTCATGTGCAGAAGATATCTGGTTACTTTGAGGGGTGTGAATTTCACCATATACCCCAGGTGGAAAATGAGGCTACCGACATGCTGTCGAAGCTCGGATCAACCCGACAAGCAATTCCACCAGGTGTAGCATTAGAGCACCTCAGGAAACCATCTATCAGGCCATCCCCAGAAACCGACTCGATCTACGTCCTAGAAGATACAGAATCCGGAGTTGTGCCCATGGACATTGACATGGGAGGTGGCGCGTGAAACCCGGGGACTGCCTCGGCGAACCCGGGGACTGCTTCGCGAGACCCGGGGACTGCTCAGCCTGATCCGGTTGCAGTTATGCCGGTGGATCTAATGGAAATTGATGAGGAGGTGTTCCCTGTGCGAGCGATACCAGCTTGGGCACTACCTATATTTCAATTCCTGAAAGATGGAACGTTACCCACTGAGGAAGTGTTGTCCAGGCAAACACAGAGGAGGGCAAAGGCGTACACGATCATTAATTCCGAGCTATACAAAAAGAGTGTAACCAATGTCCTCCAGCGATGCGTTGACCCGGAAGAAGGGCTTGACATCCTCAGAGATATACATCAAGGGGAGTGTGGGCATCATGCCTCGTCCCGAGCCTTGGTAGCAAAATCTTTCCGGCATGGATTCTACTGGCCAAGTGCCTTAGAGCAAGCAGAAGATCTGGTGAGAAAATGCAATGGTTGTCAGAGGTACGCTACCAAGACACATATGCCAATGTCGGAACTCAAGACCATACCAATTACATGGCCATTTGCCGTATGGTGCTTGGATATGGTTGGCCCGTTCAAACCAGCAAGGGGAAATATGACTCACATTTTGGTCATGGTGGACAACTTTACAAAGTGGATCGAAGTAAAGCCTATAAGGAAATGTGATGGGGCTACGGCCGTAACGTTTCTCAAGGATATAATCTTGAGGTAAGTTTACCCACACAGTATCATAACTGATAATGGCACAAATTTTGCGGAAGGAGCATTTGCACGATTCTGCCAGGATAAGAAGATCCGGTTGGACGTTGCCTCGATAGCCCACCCCACATCGAACGGACAAGTGGAAAGATCCAACAGATTAGTATTATCCGGGATAAAACCCCGGCTCATTGAGCCGTTGCAAAGATCAGCGGGGTGCTGGATAGAAGAACTACCAGCAGTACTGTGGAGTTTAAGAATAACTCCAAATCGATCAACAGGCTATACGCCATTTTTTCTGGTATATGGGGCAGAAGCTGTATTACCAGCCGACATAGAGCATGATTCGCCTAGGGTCACCCAATACACAGAAGCTGAAGTGCAAGAAGCCCGGCAAAATGATGTTGATCTGCTGGAAGAAGCGAGAGAATTGACATTGTCTAGATCCGCCATATATCAGCAAAATCTCCGACGCTATCATAGCCGGAAAGTAAGCCCCCGAGTCTTTCGGGAAGGCGATCTGGTGATCCGGTTGGTACAACGTACTGCTGGCATGCATAAATTATCCTCCCCATGGGAAGGGCCATTCATTGTGAGCAAAGCATTGCACAATGATTCTTATTATCTTATCGATGCAAAGCCATAGGAAAAGAACAAGGCAGACAGGTCCGGCGAGGAATCCAAGCGTCCATGGAATGTAGCTCTACTTCATCCTTTCTACACTTAGCAGAGAAGTGTATGTATCCGGGTATTCTCATATGTCGGTATGTATGCCGGTAATGAGCTTATCAATGAAATGTTGGCACCTCGGGTAGTAACTCGGGGACTGCCTTAATAATATTTGTTGTCTTTTATTATTTATACGTCAGCTGGAATAAGTTGTTCTACTTAACTCGGATTAGTAATGTGTGAACACCAAAAACCCAACTCTTCGACTTGCTGCTGTCCAACAAGAATTGGCTTCATGGCAAGCAAGAGAACAAGTTTGGAATTGCGTAGCACATGAAAAATGACTAAGGAAAAGAACTTAATCGAGCCGACGTTTGTTTTTCGAACTAACCTTGTATTTACTTTCAAACTATTATGCTAGATTATTTTGAGCTAAGCCTAAAAGTTTCTAAGTATTGTTAAAACAATTTTTGAAGCTCGGATTCGTAACTCGTAAAACCAAATCAAGGTAGACACGAACCGAGCCAGAAGATTGGACGAACAAGAAAATGAAACTCGGGAACTACGCCCAAGTTAATCCGGCATACAAACTTAGTAGCAAAATATCACATAAGTACGGGATACAATTCCACCCGGCATACCGGGGATCTGATAAATTTTCAAGTTTTTTGCTCAAGGAGCAGCAGGAGGGAGTTCGGCGTCATCTTCGCCGTCTTCAATATCCGAGGCATCGCCCTCTCCATCACCGTCCGAGCCATCTTCATCGCTCTCAACCACTTCGTCCCTAGCGGCTTCAAGGAAGCTCGGTCCCTCAGCCCACTCATGAATAGGAGCGTACTCGATGAGGCTATGGGCGCAAGCCTGGCGCCGAGCTACCCACTCCAGGTCGTTGGTCCATCTGGATCCTGTGCGCAGGCGTGTCAGGAGGTTGAGATCGATCTTCTCATACCACATGAGTATGTGGTGAAGGACAGTATCAAACGCAGCACGTCTAGCGGACTCCCTCCAGAGGTCGAGCTGGGTCTCGGTTTCCATCAGCTTCTCAACAAGAGTTGCGGTTGTCTCTGGAGTGTCTTCTCTAGGCCAGAACGTGTTGAAGATTCGGACTACAACGTCGAGGATGTCCTTGCCATAATTCTTGATGAGCTCCACGCGAGATGACAAGCTGACCAACAGGTTCTCCATGTCATAGGAAATCTCTTCACCGTCAGGAGCGGCGGGAGTACCCCTTTCTCGGTGGAAGTCCGCAACGGCTGCGCTCGCAATAGCAGTACCCTCTGGAAATTTGCCTAAAAACAAGGCAAAGGAAGAAGCTAAAGAAAAGACATATGAAGTGACCCAGAGAAGTATGTCGGATAAGGGAAAGGAACTTACGTGATATATGGCTGAGGATCCGAGTCAACTCCCTGATGCAATCATCACGCCTCTTGCGAAGCTGCACAAGCTCAGCATTCGCCGACCCAAGATGGATGTTGGACTCCTTGAGTAGATCCTGGTCCTTGGCGATCTGGAGATTGATGCGTTCGCGCTCTTCTGTGTAATCCTGGCCAACTCTCTGGAGTTCGGACTGGTGCTGAGCTTTCATTCTCTCCATCTCGGCCCTGAGCCTAGCAATCTCATCGTCCTTGGTCCGGAGGAGGGTGAGCTCGTCATCTTTCTTCTTAAGCTCGGCTTGGTGCTGCCCTGCTTGTTCGAGAAAATGCAGCATCATATCAGGCACGGGCACACTATCTTCAAGAGATGCTGAAATAGTATATTGACCCGGCAGAGCCGAGGTATGAATGTTTGTCGAGCCAAGGAGAAGAAGATGGAAAGCATGGTAAGGTAGGACAAAAAAGGACTTACCCTTGATCTGCTCCAGGTTCTTTCGCATAATCTTGTTCTTAGCCTCCACCCCAGCTGCGGAAACCGAATAATGAGATTAGTTCGGCAGAGGAAGATGAAGGAAAACGGAGAAGCGCCAAGGGAGAAATTTACCCCTTTTCTCGTGCTCCGTGAGAAGTGCAGCTTGCTTTGCGCGTAGCATCTTGTGGGTATCCAGCAGACGTTGGAATTCAGCACTCCGGCGATTGGTGGTCACCTGAAAAGAGTACAAAAACATAAATTAGCTTGGTGCACAATTGAAGTGTACAAGATCCGGGCCAAGCGGAACTTAACCCGGCTCTAGGTATGTGCATATTCAAAGTGTACAAGATCCAGGCCAAGCGGAACTTAACCCGGCTCTAGGTGTGTGCATATTCGAAGTGTACAAGATCCGGGCCAAGCGGAACTTAACCGGATCTAGGCGTGTGCATATTCGAAGTGTACAAGATCCGGGCCAAGCGGAACTTAACCCGGCTCTAGGTGTGTGCATATTCAAAGTGTACAAGATCCGGGCCAAGCAGAACTTAACCCGGCTCTAGGTGTGTGCATATTCGAAGTGTACAAGATCCGGGCCAAGTGGAACTTAACCCGGCTCTAGGTGTGTGCATATTCGAAGTGTACAAGATCCGGGCCAAGCGGAACTTAACCCGGCTCTAGGTGTGTGCATATTCGAAGTGTACAAGATCCGGGTCAAGCGGAACTTAACCCGGCTCTAGGGTGTGCATATTCGAAGTTTACAAGATCCGGGCCAAGTGGAACTTAACCCGGCTCTAGGTATGTGCATATTCAAAGCTATCACGGGATTACGTTAGTTTTCTAAGGAGCATCCGTCCGAGTAAAAAGTTACACCCCCGGAGGCTCGGGGACTAATGGTTATTATCTACAACATCTAAAGGGGAAGTGACGTACCTCCATCATCCGACCCGCGAGGTTGATTGCCTTAGCGGCTGTATTCATCTAGGCGGAAAATTAGGCCGGGCCAAACCTCTCCGGGAGATCGTCGTCATGGACGAACTCAGCCTTGTTCCAATTGTTGACGAATTCAATCAACATCGGAGGGTACCGCTCGCCGATGGGCATATGGGGCGCCACCAAGCCCTTCGCGTGCGCCTCCGTCCTCTCAACCAAGGCAAGGGCTAGGCTGGTATGCAGAACCATCCGTTGTGCGTCAGTTGGCTCGGTAGGGGCGTCCTTCGCTGCTGAAGCTTTCTTGGGAAGCATGGACGCGAGGGTACGCTGCCCAGCTTCAACGAATGCTGCCTTAGAAGCGTCAGGAGCCTTCTTGCCCTTTGCTTGCTGGGAAGTGGTTGCAGCGGATTGTCCCTTAGGAGCTGTCGGGGTACTTCCTCGCCGAGATTGAGATGACTCGGACGAGGCGGAGGAGCTTGGTGCTGGTGCTCTGGTTCCTGGACTTCGTGCCGCTGTGGATTTTCTTGCCACCGAGGTTGGCGCTGGTGCCGGAGTTGGAGTTGGTGCTGGTTTGGTCGCTGGTGTTGGTGCTGGTTTGGTTGCTGGTACTGGAGCTGGTACTAGTGCCGGGGTAGTCTCAGTGGTTGCTGGTTGCGGCGATGCCGAAGTTGTGGATGTCGCCGCCTCGGATGGACCGGTCTCCCCCACTCCGAGGTTACCCTCCTCTGGACGAGGTGGAATAGAACTCGGAGCAGTCGCAGAACCCTCTGGAATAGGGCTCAGCGGGCGTGACTCGTCGTCACGAGGGGGAGAAGAGCTAGGACGGAGCGGCGAAGAGATGCTAGATCCACTCTGAGGGACCTCCACCGCAGCCCTGCCACCCATCAAATAATGTCAGAAGAGAAATTACTACAATGCAAGAAAGAACAAGTTACAGAAGAAAAAGAGACTTACGCGTCCGAGGTTTGGGGCTCCTTGGGTTTCCGAGCCCTTCGTGCCGGGGCTTGGCCTGCTGGCTTGGAGGCAGTTTTGTCTCCGTACTTCTTTCGCCTTTTGGCGGGTTGAGAAGGTCCAGAGGAGGAACTTGGTGCAACTCCGCGCTTATTCTTCGGCGCCACCGGAACCGGTTCGCCCGTAGCAAGGGGAGGGTCCTCGTGGATATGCCCACCGAGGTTAGCTGATGCCGGAAAGGCAAAAGAAAGGGGGACAGCATCAACAGGTTCAATCACCTCGACATCCGAGTCATCTTTATCATCGGGCCAATCTCTAATAGAAGAGGGTTTACCGGTGGGTCGCTTCGTAGCGTCGGTCATCAGGAGGAACATCTCCTGGTCCGGCTCTTCCTCGTCCGGGGTCTCCCGGTCGGGCACCCATTTAAGGGTCGGATTGGTGTCGTCCTCGAGGGTCTGCTGAAGGAATAGATGAGGAAAAGAATGAACAACGGAGTCAAAAATGGAACAATGACCGACATATAATTAACCCGGAGTAAATTTGTGCCACGAAGCTTACCAAGGGAGGAAGCCTATCCCGGCAGAAATGCTCAATTCCCCACGTCCACTCAGAGGAGAAGTCCTTGTGGGTGGTGAAGAGAGCCTTGACCCGGCGATAGATCTCCGAGTTGCTCAACTCGAGGGACGAGGTTGCGTTGGGGTCGCGGCCGAAGCTCATGTGGCACACCTTGTGGGTGCGCCTCTGGAGGGGGGAGATTCGGTTGCACACGAACGTGATCATAGCATCCTCGTTGAGCAACCCGAGCTTCTTCAGCTCCGCAAACCTCTTGTTGACCTGGTTGGCCAAGGCAGTGGGCTTCTTGGGGACGATGTCCCACAATTTCGGGTTAGGTGGACCCGGAGTATAGGGAAGCAGCCCGATCAGATCCTCGGTCCCCGTATACCGGACATAAAAGAAAGTCCGGGCCCACCCTTTGCAGGAGTCCAGCCCGGTGACTCGGGGGAAAACGGAAAACCTCCGGGGTGAGATGGACGCAGCTCCGAATTGAGTGAGCTGCTTGTCCTCCGGATCTAGCTCTACATTCAGAATGACATTACAACGAAGGCCAAAAAACCGGATCCATAGCTCCTTCGTGGGCCATAGTCCGGCGTAGCCTTCGATCGTGGAGGCGAAAGCGGAAAGAGAAGTAATGGCGTTGGCAGGAAGGTGGTGCGGCTGGAGTTCGTAAGTGCTAAGCCAATCCCGGAAGAAGTCGTTGACCGGCAGACCGAACCCCCGCTGGAAGTGGGACAAGAACACGACGTACTCACCTGAATTGGGTGAGGGGGCTAGTTCAGCGGAGGCAAGGAGAGCGGCGACGCCGGCAGGGATGCGTCTGGTCCGGTAGAGCCAGTCCAAGTCATCTTGGCAGACCCAGGACCCAGCCCACGCACCACGGTCCGCAGCAGCGGTGTCCTCCTCCATATCTTGCTGAGCAATGACGAGCTCCTCCTCCGTCATATGATGATCACTGCCCTCGCTGGCGCTAGCAGCGGCGGGGGGAAAAGGCCTAGATTGGCAGCGACCCGTGGTGGAGGAGGCGCGTAGCGGTGGTGACGACGTAGAGATGTGGGGGAAAGATGCGGCGGCGGCGCTGCTGCTTGGGAGCACTGGCGGCGGCGCGGTCGCGAGGAAGATGAAGAAGAAGAGCAAAGGGCAGAGGGGCGCAGTAAGGGAAAAATCCTAAGGGATGCGCCCCTCCCCTATTTAACCTCTCCCACAAGGAGAAAGTGGGATCGCGTCCTGCGGGCACGCCACACGCAGTGGCCGTGTACCACCCGCATCGACCAATCAGCAAGGAGCCACACAAAAGGCCACAAAGTGGAGTTGGTCCCATGATGTGACGCATTGATGCGGTAAACGAGGAGGCAGGCGTGACGTGACCCGCGCACAGTGATGACTGACAATTACTGCGGCGGTTACTGTGCTGGCCCTTAAAATGAGACAACATAATGATTAGCCTCCACGTGGGTTGGCGTACAAGAGAAGGAAGCAAGACCTGGATAGGACCGTGGTAACCCGGCCAGCAAGTGAAAACTTGGAATGAGCAGAGGGAAAATAAAACCATGAGGTCCGAGTTGAAGTGATAACCCGGCCGGCAAGTGAAAACTTGGAACATGCAAGGGGAACGTAAATCCATATAACCCGAGACAAGGAGGTAACTCGGAAATAACGTCCAAAGGTCAAACATAATTGAACCTGATGTGGCCTTAGCGGCCGAGGCAGCTAAGACCGCACCAGCTTCGGGGACTAATGTTGGGGGGATACCCCCGGGTAGGGTCACACCGGGGTATAAAGGTCGAGTTAGCCGAGGTTCGGCAAGGCCAAAGCGGATGCTGGCCGGGTCACCTCAAGGCAGGACGAATCACGGGGTAACCCAGACCAGGGGGCGTTCGCCTAACTAAGTCTCAGCCAACTTAAGCAGTAAGTCGGAAATGCATGTTTAACTTGTATGCAGGAACAGGTGTGGCCGGATCAACTATGATCCGGGTCACATCTAGCTTCTAGGAGAAGTAAGGAATCTCACTGGTCAAAATAAGCCCGGGTACGCACTGCCTGAGCAAAGCAGACAAGGGCAAGACCACCGAGGCGTGGCCGACAAGGGTGACGATACCCATGTCGGCTGACGCGGGTGCCGCAGAGGATCACGTAGCCTCTGCATGTGTGACGCGAGGGAAAAGTAACCCGGTCGGCTTACTACTTTGGGAGATGGCATATTCTTAGGAATATGCCTCCACGTATGCCCTAAGTGGAGACCTAGCCCCCCCCCCCCTATATAAGGAGGGCTAGGGCTTCTGTAGAGGGGGCTCCGATTTCTCTGATTTGGCTAGGGTTTTAAGTGTGATCTGTGAGTGAGAGTAAGAGAGCTCCTTCTTCCTCCTCTCGCCAATACAGCTCTAGGAGCACTTGTAACCTTGGAGGCAAAGCAAATATAAACTTCTGTGTGGAGAATCACTTCACTATCCCTCCCTGGATTCCCCTAGCGTGTATTAGTCCCCACCTTTAGCCTATCCATGGCATCTGCCGTGACACCACCACGACAGTTTTATTAGACCCGTGATGTTGGTATAAGGTCCTTTGAAAGTAAAAACCACTTATTTTTACTTGTTGCCTAACTACTCATGTGTTTATCATGCTCTTGCATGAACATTTATAAATATACTCATGGTCACAGATATAAACATGCTCATGATCAACTATTGGCCAAAAGGGTTTGATATATACCCTTATCCTAAGTAGATGATGGTAGCATGTAGCCTTGGGTTGGTATTGCCTTCTACTCCTAGGCTTGTGGTATCTCTGGATCTGATTCTACTTTCCTTTGGCCTTGTCTTGCTCCTCCTCCTGATGCTGCTCATGTGTGGCCTTGTTGTCCACCTAAATCTCCCCTCCTTATGTGACCATCTTGTGTGGTTTCTGGCTGGGTTGGTGTCAGGAATCTTGGGTTGATCTAGTGAAAAATGGTAGTATTTGTGGTGGCATCTGATGTGTTCTTGAGATGAGTAGTGACTATGGATGTGAAGTGAGTATCAAAGCAGGCTTTGCTATGCTCTGGCTGTGATTTAAACCCTCTCTCACTGCTTCTGCTGCTGACACCTCATTGCATGCAATTAGGTGTGTGAGATGCTTCACTGTTGGATTTGTCTATGGATGAGATCAAGTGAATTTGGTTAACTACCCCATCCCTTTACTATTTTTTGCCCTTGTGAAACTTGCCCCGTTTGCCAATGATGTTGTCCTGAGGCTTTTAAATTTGAAAAGAACATATCCTACACTTGATGAATTTAGTCCCTTTTTATTTAAACTTTCTCAATGATGTATTGGAAACAGTGACTATTAAAGACTGGGAGCAAAACTAACACTAACCCCTTTATGTTCATTTTATTTTATGTCTTTATTTGGAGGTACAAGTTCAAGTGATCAAGATAAATAGTTTAGGACTAGATAGGTATTAGTTTAGGGTTTTCTTTATTTTATTTTGTAATCTTTCATTTCTACTCTTTGTAAAGGATCAATGTAATATTATTCTTTATTTAATAAAGCTTATCATTCTTTGACATTTGTTCCTGTGATGTTTGTACTTAATATATTCTTGTATTTATATTATTGTTATTAGAAAAAGGAAAGAATTAAGAAATATCCAATTGGAGCTATTCATTTGTATTGTTTTCAATTTTCCTTATTGTTTTATTATTAAATACTCAAAATATATTAACTAAATCTTTTTTGGAAAACAATACAACACTAATTACTTCTAATTTTCAAATCTTTTCAAAATGATTCAAATTTAAATATGAATTCAAAATATTCACCCAAAAACATTATAATCACTAAGGATCATGTCAGAATTTATAGCAAACACTCCTAAGAGCTAAACCCTAACTCAAAGTAGTGAAAGAAATTTTGATCTCCCTAGGGTTTTATTTGGCAAAAAAATTACCCCAATTTTACAGATGAATGCATGCAAATGCACAAATTTCTGTTTCTACTCTTCATTGGTTCCTAAACGTTGGGATGTTACACATACCTACGAGCTACAAAGATTGATGGACCTAAGTACAAGAAATGACTTAGAGTCATGAAATTACAACGCCTCAAGGGCGGGTGTGCTATCAATAGGGGTGACAGCTCCCAGCATACATGTCTCAATCTCCTACAAGTGATGGTGGAAACAATGCTGATGTGAGAGCAAAGGAGTTCATCCTAAACAACCTAGCCATGCACCACACTTCCACTTCCTCTCTGATCTTGCACTTGACCATAGCCGCCGATGATGCCATGCCATTGAAGACTACTTTGTTCTGATGCCTCCACATGAACCAGAAGATCAGGGAGATCGCCATCCATAGATCTCGTATGTATGTCTGCCCAGCTATCCTAGATGTCCACAAATGCACCAAAGATGTATCTGTCTTGGGTTTCCACTCTGGTTTGCCCCATCCTTTGAGGACGGCTTCCCAAACCTCCTGAGACAATACACTTCCAAGGAGCCGATGCTGCAGTGTCTCCCCAACCTGATCATAGAACGGACAGGCCACTAGCCGGTCCAACCTCCTCCTATATAGCATGTCTGCCATCCAACACCGGTTTTTTCACCAACCAGGCGAAGAAGCGACAGATGTAGGGCGCCCGAGACTTACATATTTGGTCAGCCCTAGGACTGTCGATGCGCCTGTCAAAGAGGGCGTTGTAAGCAGACTTGGAGGAATACTTCCCATATTTCGACCAACGCCATATGACGTGTCCTCTTGCCCAACATGTATCTCTACTCCGACAAGCATGTCCTAGAGTAAGAAGAACCCGCAGAGCGCATCCTCACCCAAGTTAGGTCCACAGTCCGTTAGCCACACTCTTGACACCGCCTCACTAACCAAACACGTAGCAACTCAGTGGTGGGGCACTACCTGAATCAGATTCGGTGCAAAGTCAACAATCTTCTAGCCGTCTAACCAGTGATCTTGCTAGAAGAGTGTGGTGCACCCATCACCCACCATCGAGACCATGGCTGCCTCAAAGATGGCTTGTGCTTCGGGTGGAATCTTGATATCAAGACCACTCCAAGGATTCATCGGCTCTGTGCGTTGTAGCCACGGCCATCTACACCTCAAAGCCACATTGAGTAGCTTCAGGTTTGGGATGCCTAAGCCCGCCAGCCATTTTGGGGCCGCCGCCACCTGCCATGCAACTAGGCAGTGCCGCCCATTCACTTGACATCTGGCCTTAAAAATGAAAGCACAAAAGATGCTTTGTCGGGCGGAATGTTGAGTGACATCATGGCATGTAGAGGAATCGCTGCTAGTGTGGTCTGCACAAGGATCGTCCTGCCGCCCCAATTGATCAATCGGGTGATCCATGGGGAAGTCGGCTAGCTTCCCTATCCACAAGGGGTTGTAGTTGAGCCACTATGGGTTTCCAGAGTCCCAGTGGGAGACCTAGATAGGTGCAAGGCAACGGTGCGATTCCACACCCCAGCCCGAGTCTCGCAATTTGCTCTTGATCTAGAAAGAATCAGATGAGGTGCGCTTTGCACTTCGCTCTGTTTATGCATTGGCCTGATGCATCGTCGAAGTCCTCAAGCACCATTATACAAACTCGAGTGTCCTTCCACGTCGGCCTGATAAAGGTCATGACATTATCTGCATAGAAGAACGATCTGTATGGTACCCCATGCAAGCGAAGGTTGATCAACAGACCTTGTTGTGAAGCTCTCTCAAAAAGTAGGTGGAGACCTTCCATGACCATGTCAAACAACATCGGGGATAGAGGGTCGCCTTGGCGCAGGCCCCGCATGTTAGCTATGCGGCCACCTGGCACTCCATTGAGCAGCACCCGCGTAGAGGTCCTGGCGACGCACCATGTTCTAGAACCATGGACCAAACCCAAGCTTCTGAATGATCTCAATTAGGAAGCCCCAATCCATGGCGTCAAAGGCCTTGGTGATATCTAGCTTGAGCAAGATCACGTCCATACGGTAGGAGTGAAGCTTCCTTGCCATCCCTTGGACCAACTAGAAGTCTTCCTGGAGGCAGCGCCCATGTAAGAAGGCGCTTTGATGGGCCCCCACAATCTTGAGTATCTCGGGCTCCACCCTCGTCAGAACCACCTTGTCCACCAACTTAGCAACACTATGGATCAAGCTAATTGGCCTGAAGTCACCGACCTCAACCGCCTCGGGGTGGTTGGGAAGTAGCGTGACAAGCGCCTAATTAGTCGCACCGAATACTCTGAAGTATCCACACCAAATCATCTTGAACGCTTCCATGACATTCTTAATGATCGGCCAATATGACGAGTAGAACCGACATGTGAAACCATCAGGTCTCGAGGCCTTATCCAGCTCCTGAGCCCTGATCATGCGCCAGACATCTTCCGTGAACTCATGCTCTAGCCCGGATAGGTCATGACCGGGCATCCCAAGTTGATCTAGGTCAATTGTGACCCACGGTCTAGAACCGAGCCTAGTAATGCATCATACAAATCATCATTCACCTACACCTTTCCCTCTTGATCGGCACTGACGGTTCCACCCGCCTTCAAATGTGCAATGTGGTTTCACCGTCGGTGGCTCATGTGCGTGTGAAAGAACCGCATGCAAGCATCCCCTCTTTGAGCTAGAGGACGCGGGGTTGATGGCGAGCAATTGTCCACTTGAGGGATGCTAGTCCCCATAGCTTATTTTTGATGGTCTTACGTAACTGGCGCTCTTCTATAGAGAGCGCACATGACTCCATTGCCATGTCTAGTCGAAGAATCACCTCTGCCAGAATCTGAAGCTTCACGCTCCCAATAAATCTATTGCTCCAACTCAAAAATGCCTTAGTTGTGGCCTTCGAAATCTATAGCCAACTAACAATGAAGTCATATCATCTAGAGATGGTGTGATGGACATTTCCCACCAAATATTGTTGCAACACGATCATGTCACATAGTTCATAGTTGCATTTGTTAGAAATGGAGTGTCCTAATCCTTAGACCGTTAGATCATATTAATCACTATTACCTGAGGATTGCTTTGACTGCATCAAATGTCATTACTGTAACTGGGGAACCATAAAGGTGCATGTTGGGTATTCCGAAGGGGCATATTGGGGCCTATGCATCAAGATCGGGATTTGTTCTCCTATGTGACAGGAAGATACACTGGGCTCACTCGGTGAGTTACATCCATAAGCTACGCAGCGTATGACTAGGTCATGGGGATGGAATTTCATGTGAATGAGTAAAACAGTACTTGTTGGAAACAAGATTGACCAAGGTATCATGATACCGATGATAAGATCTTGGAAAAGTCTAGTATCGAATAACAAAGGGAATTGGATATATTGTTTAAGGTTCGACACGCAGGTGATTCGTTGAGTGCATAGGGGTCAATATGGGCATCCTGGTCACGCTATTGATCATTGATCGAATATCATCTCGGTCATGTATATGACATTCCTGAACCGCAGGGAAACACAGTTCGTGGCACTATGACGCTTGGAGATCTTCCTATGAAGATGGAATCACAAAAGAGAGAGAGAAACTAGAATCGTTCCGAAGAGATCCGAAGTTGTTCGGAAAAAGAAAGAAAGGAAAAGACCGAAAGGTGTTTTGGATAAATGGCAATTTATAATATGCATTTGTTATATGTTAATTGCGAATTAATATATACTAAATAAATATTTAAATTAATATTGATGGGCAACTTCCTAAATAGGCCAAAACCTCGGAGGGAATTAGCCTAGGCGAAAGTCACCCAAAAAAGTCAGAAAACTGC
Organism: Avena insularis; assembly: GCA_023614405.1. Classification (NCBI taxonomy): domain Eukaryota; kingdom Viridiplantae; phylum Streptophyta; class Magnoliopsida; order Poales; family Poaceae; genus Avena; species Avena insularis. The sequence continues at coordinate 69,940,070 of CM042692.1, read as the reverse complement.
AAAAATAGCAAAGCCAAATCGCGGTTGGGCCACATTGACTGGCCCATGTTGTCGAGTGGGCAAGCTGGTGCTAGGCACCACTCAGGCAGGCGGCTGCTGGCAGCTGCCAGCGTCCTACTTGGCCCCGGCCCAACACGGGCACGAGGGTGCACGAGCCGGCTGGCTAGCGGGCCGCACGGGTGGCCAGCCCACCCAGCTGCAGTTGTCGCCACCTCGCCCTACTGGGCCGCATGAGCGTGCAAGGCTGGCCCACCCGAGGTTTAGCTGCCACTGTTGTTGCCGCACTGCAGGCGTTGCACGCTAGCGTGCCACACGTGAGAGCTGGCCCATCCGGGTGTTGGCCACCACTAGCTGTTGGTGCTGCGCTGCTGGCCGCTGGGCTGGCTCGGGCTGGCCCACCCGGGTGCCCTAGCTGGCCCAGCCGGCTGTAGCCCCTTTTTCCTTTATTCTTTGTTTTATATTAGTCCCACATGGGAAACCTTAGGTGCGGAGTATGATGTCTACGCACTTCTATTCTTGTATACAGTTGTTGGGCCTCCAAGTGCAGAGGTTTGTAGAACAGCAGCAAGTTTCCCTTAAGTGGATCACCCACGGTTTATCGAACTTAGGGAGGAAGTGATCAAAGGTATCCCTCTCAAGCAATCCTGCAATCAAGATACAAGAAGTCTCTTGTGTCCCCAACACACCCAATACACTTGTCAGGTGTATAGGTGCACTAGTTCGGCGAAGAGATAGTGAAATACAAGTGGTATGGATATAAGACAACGGTGCCAGAAAATACTTTGATGGCATGGAAGAGACTAAAGGTAAACTGAAATAAAGAGAGTAGCAAGCAAACATGTAACAGATCTAGTTGCAAACGGTGTTTCAATGTTTAGAAACAAGGCCTAGGGATCATACTTTCACTAGTGAACACTCTCATATAAATATTCTTCTCTTCATGATACTACTCTAAACTACTCTCTAGTTGGACACTCTAATGCATGGTAGGTCTATAACAGCACTCCTCAAAGTTCGCTTTCCCCATCTAGATAACCCCACACTATCACCTTGAGCACTAGATGGTTCCAACAAACACCACAATTTCATAGAGACATCCAACTCCAAATATAACTCATAACAAGTATTTGTAATCTCTAGCCTAAGTGCCACCATGGTGTGCATTCTGACACTTTCACACACATGGGGAGAGCGGAGATCTATTAAAGAACTTGAGTAGCAAGGTAGATCTACTTGATTACAAAGCTCATGATCACAATATGATCATGCATAGAGAGAGAGATGAACACATAGCTATCGGTAGAACCCTTAGCCTTGAGGAAGAACTACTCCCTCATCATCATGGGAATCAGCAACGGCGATGGAGATGGTGGTGGAGATCGATGGAGATGGCTTCGGGGGAACTTCCTCGTCCCGGCAGGGTGCCGGAATAGAGACTTTCTATCCCCTGAATCTCCACTTCGGTGGTGGCGGCGCTGCGGAACTTTTTGTGGCAAGAGGCTGGCGATTTAGGGTTTTTGCATTGGGAGGCATCTTATAGGCGAAGAGGCAAGGTCGGTGGGCGGCCAGGGGGCCCACACCACCTGGTGGCGTGGCCAGGGCTAGCCCGCGCCACCATATGGTGTGCCCACCCTGGTGCCCTACTCCATCTCTGCTTCGTGTTTCCGTGTTGCTCCTGGAAAAATAGGCATATTGGCTTTTGTCCCGTCCAATTCCGAGAATATTGATTTTCTGACTTTCCTGGAACCAAAAATAGTAGAAAACAGGCAACTGGCACTGTGGCATCTTGTTAATAGGTTAGTCCCAGAAAGCGTATAAAAATACTCCAAAGTGTGGACAGAACATAAGAAAGTAGATATAAAACAAGCATGGAACATCAAAAATTATGGATACGTTAGCAACGTATCAACATCCCCAAGCTTAACTCCTGTTCGTCCTCGAGTAGGTAAGTGATAAAAAGAAAGAATAATTTTTGAGGTGACATGCACCATCATAAACTTGATCAAAGTATTTGTAAAACATTGATAGCTGGGATCATAGTACTTCAATCATAACATGAAATACAAAGTTCTAACAATAAGACAAAGCAACTATGTTGCAACATGAAAAGGCACAAACAAAAGATTCATGAATAATAATGCTTTGCAAGACGTTTGTTCGTTTCACATAAAGAAAACATAGCATAGTGGCATTCAGCTTGTCCCTCATAGAGTAGCAAACATAAATGCATAGGACACCTTCAAAGTTCATAAGAGTGACTAGATACAAATAGTTTAAGAACAAGCAATATCAAAGTTATGCATCAATCAACAAGTCTTGGGACAATGCACATAGAACTAAGAATGGCCACTATGCTCTCTCAATAAGTGCATAAAGATAGAAGGTGGAGACTCAACATAAAAGTAAAGAAAGGCCTTCATAGAAGGAAGCAGAGATTCAAGTTTCATAAAGAGCTTCCAAAAATTATGGTACTTATTAGCTTTCAGCTCTCATTGCCCCTATCATAAGCATCTTGAAGTGATTAAGGTTAAAGTGAACAAACTATGGAGTATATGCTTGACAAAGTATAAGTTGGAAATCTCATGTCCCTTGAATACGAGGGCCGCTCCTCATGCTACTCAAGTTTAGTTACCGGTAAGTTCTTGTCATAGTAAGTACATGTCTATCATAGAGAACCGCCAACGGGGTACCCCTTGCCCGATGATACGGAAGAATCCCCATATCAAAATGACAAGGCAAGCAGACAACGAGCATCTCAGCAATCTTCTTATTTACCATGGGAAAATGGTGCTTTTTCTCTCTTTCCTCTTTTCTCATATCTCTTTTTTTTATTTTTCTCTTTTTTCTCAATATCTGACTCCTTTTTTTTATAAGAAGAATGCTTCATAGACAGCTCATTATGGTTACGCTACAAGTTTCCACCATGACGGCATGGATTAGACCGGCGGCCCAGGCGTTTCTCTAACACACATACATAACTCCATGGACTTACAAGCTCCCCTTTCATTTCACACTGACGACATCCATACACAAAAGAGCATGATATCAACTAGGTATAAAGTACAAGTGCAATGTTGAAAGCGTTCCCCATGACAGCATTGTTCTGCTAATCCCCAACATATAAGTGCAAGCATATACAACATAGACGACACAATGGTTCAATTTTATTAAGGGCAAGAAAAGTAAAGTGTGCCATCAAGTTCGTGAGAGCTTTAATCACTAGTTTTCTCATAACAAGTTTAATTGGGAAGGTAGATAAAAACATGAATATACTTGGGATAGCAAATGCTAATAGGTAGGTATGCTGGACTCTTAGGAATAACTTGGTTTTAGGAGTTGGATGCATGAGTGGAACTCATACTTGGTTGTGGAGGCTTGCAAAAGACTAGGAGTGACCAACTAAGAGAGCAATAATGGCCATAATCATGCAGAGCAACAAAACATCATTAATCAAAGGATAAAGTGATATTATAAGTTGAAAACTAAAGGATCATAAAGGCTATGGTGACTTGGGATAGTCATAGCATGGTGTGAGCATGCGCCAAGTCAACTCAAATAAAGCATCAAAGGAGAATACCAGAATACTATGCTTTAATATGCTAAAACAACGCATGATTCTTTCAGAGCCACATTAAGCAATCTCAATTGTTTATAACAAGTCATGCTACAGCAAAGATCACTAAGCATAAAGCCAAAACAATATCAAGCATGGCATGACAAAGCGCCACAGTCAAAAACAAGCTCTCTTTACCACTTAAGCATGAACTTTCCTACTCTTTTTCCAATCCAAACCAAACTATTTGAAAACCAATGCATGAAAGAGGGGGTCCAACCAATTTATTCAAGCAAACTAATAAAACCAAGCAAACAAAAACCAAAACGAAAAATAAGACGCTCCAAGAACAACACAACTGTGCATGAAACAATAAAAATGAGGTGTTTGGAAGAAACCTGGGATTTTTATTGATGAAGAAGGGGATGCCATGGGAATCCCCAAGCTTTGACGCTTGTACCTATTGAATATTTCTTGGGGTGACACGGGCTGGCATCCCCAAGCTTGAGCTTTAGTCCATTCTTCATCTCATTACATCATTCTCTCCCTACACCTGAAAGTTTTCCTTCATACAAAACTTCACACAATCTTTATTAGCAACATTAGTGCACTCAAGATAATAAGTCTTTTAGGTTCAGTTTCAACACCAATAAAACACAAGCTACTGAAGCACTTCCCTCAAAAAGCTCAATTCCCTAAAGAGAACTCAAAAAGGAACCAACAAGAAGCAAATGCAAATAATGGCAGAAATCTGTCAAAACAGACCAGCAGGTAAAAACCAATTTTTTCGAAGACCTTCTGTTGCTCAAATCGAAAAGTGTTGAACTAACGAAAGTTAGATAACAACCTGGGGCAGAAGCACAAACATTCACGCCTCAAAACAACGTACAGATATTTTACACGAATTTTTACGGTGAAGCACAAAAATCTGTTTCGGGACAGCAACTTTCCCAATCATTACTTCTCCCTCATTAGAGGTTACTCTTGGCACAAAAAGCAAATAAAAAGGATAAGGAGCGGTTATTACTGAAGCAATAACTTCCAAGACTCAACTAAAACTTTTGGATTATCTCCCAATAAGTACTTTTCTTTAACGCCTTTAAGTTAGGCTTGATAGTTTGAGAAGATGCTCACATAAGAAAAATGAATTGAAGTAAAAGAGAGCATCAAGAAGCAAATTCAAAACACATTTAAGTCTAACCCACTTCTTATGCATAGGAATCTTGTAAAGAAACAAGTCATGAAAGCACAGAGCAACAAGCATAGGAAAGCAAAACAAGTGCAATTTCAAGACTTTAAACATAAAGAGGGGAAACTTAATATTATTGAGATGCATAAAACCATGTTTCCCTCTCTCATAATAACTTTCAGTACCATCATGAATAAAATTAACAATATAACTATCACATAAAACATTCTTATCATGAGTCACTTGCATAAAAGAATTAATACTCCCCACATAAACATAGCCATTCTTATTCATTATAGTGGGAGTAAATTCAACAAAATAGCTATCATTATTATTCTCATCACCATAATCATCAAATATAGGAGGCATATTGTAATCATAATCAATTTTCTCCTCAATATTAGGTGGACTGAAAATATCATATTCATCATTGTAATCATCATATATTGGAGGTTTGGTATCATCGTATGCAATAGAATAGCTATCTTCCAAAGCTGGGGAACTAAAAAGATCATTTTCATAAAAACTAGCTTCCCCAAGCTTAGACTTTTCCATAGCATTAGCAATAATGGTGTCCAAAGAATTCATACTAACAACATTGCTATTAGCATGCAAATAAAGTTCCATAGGTTTTTAAATTTTCTCTTCAAACACTTCATGTCCTAACTCAAGATAAATACTATAAAGCTCTCTAATTTTTTTGTTATTTTTCATTAAGCCTAACTAGTGAAAACAAGAAACAAAAAGACAAAATTGCAGAATCTAAAGGAAATAACTTCGAGCACTCACATCGGAGGATGTGAGTACCTTTTACCTTACCTCCCCGGCAACGGCGCCAGAAAATAGCTTGATGTCTACGCACTTTTATTCTTGTAGACAGTTGTTGGGCCTCTAAGTGCAGAGATTTGTAGAACAGCAGCAAGTTTCCCTAAAGTGGATCACCCAAGGTTTATCAAACTCAGGGAGGAAGTGGTCAAAGGTATCCCTCTCAAGCAACCCTGCAATCAAGATACAAGAAGTCTCTTGTGTCCCCAACACACCCAATACACTTGTCAGGTGTATAGGTGCACTAGTTCGGCGAAGAGATAGTGAAATACAAGTGGTATGGAGATCTATTAAAGCACTTGAGTAGCAAGGTAGATCTACTTGATTACAAAGCTCATGATCACAATATGATCATGCATAGAGAGAGAGATGAACACATAGCTACTTGTAGAACCCTTAGCCTCGAGGAAGAACTACTCCCTCATCATCATGGGAATCAGCAACAGCGATGGAGATGGTGGTGGAGATCGATGGAGATGGCTCCAGGGGCACTTCCCCATCCCAGCAGAGTGCCATAACAGAGACTTTCTGTCCCCTGAATCTCCCCATCGGTGGTGATGGCGCTGCGGAACTTTTCGTGGTTGGAGGCTGGACGATTTAGGGTTTTTGCATCGGGAGGCATCTTATAGGCAAAGAGGCAAGCTCGGTGGGCGGCCAAGGGCCCCACACCACCTTTTGGCGCAGCCAGGGCTAGCCCGCACCACCATATGGTGTGCCCACTCTGGTGCCCTACTCCGTCTCTGCTTCGTGTTTCTGTGTTGCTCCGGGAAAAATAGGCATATTGGCTTTTGTCCCGTCCAATTCCGAGAATATTGATTTTTTGACTTTCCTGGAACCAAAAATAGCAGAAAATAGGCAACTGGCACTGTGGCATCTTGTTAATAGGTTAGTCCCAGAAAGTGTATAAAAATACTCCAAAGTGTGAACAAAACATAAGAAAGTAGATATAAAACAAGCATGGAACATCAAAAATTATGGATACGTTAGCAACGTATCAGAGTACCCCTCTTCTACCTATATAAGGGGGTACCCATGGAAGGGATTAAAACACACTAATCGAGATATTCTCTAAGGCACTTTTCCTTAGAGAATTCCCATCTCTCTCTTGTTGCCTTTGCGGTGGCACGGTCTTGGAGAAGTACTATACACGTGAAGTCAACATTGTTGCGGCACGCCGTTGTGCTGTAGGGATTTAGGCCAGGAGATCTACCTCCGCAATCTCGGCAAGGATCAGAGTCCAGGAGTCGTTGTCTTGCACCATATGTGTGCGATAACTCGGGGGGAAGCTACCAATAGTAGAGACCTAACTGCTGTGCAAGGACCTATACAAGGGGTGACGTGTGAGGAGTTGTGTGATCTTGAGGTCTGATGGGTATGACTACATCACCCACGCTCCCACATGAGTGTAACGTGCTTATGGTCTACAAGGGTATGTTACCGCTGTGTTCCTTCGTTGCTGCATTACTTCTTAGATAGATCCTGACGTTAGGGTGTTCCAACGTAGTAAAATTCTTGTTTTCTACCACGGAACCCCTTCACTTGAAGTGCTAGCAGCCGGCCACCTTGGTTGGATTGCGGAGGTCATGTCGCGGGTGATTGGAGGCTAGGGCAGCGGCCCCGGAACAGGTGGGCACTATGGTCATTGTCCCCCGATGAAGCAGTGTAGGGGAAGGCGTGTGGCCTAGTTCATGGTCAGTCTGGTCGCATCCAGATCTGGAGCGAGGATTTCAAGTGTGTGTGGCAGGAGGTGTTCCGATGGGCGATGTCGATGAGCAACAGCAGAGCAGGCCAGTGAGTGGCGCAAGTAGCGTATGTGCGTTGTGTGTGCATCGGTTGGGCCCCGATCCACTGCGCAAATCTTCTAGGGGTCTGCTCCACCGTGTGGTCTTGAGGCGTGGTGGCATGCAGAGGAGGCTGGGGCAGCGGCATCGGGTTTAGGGCGGTGGCGAGAGACATCGTGGTGGCAAGGGTGTGGGTTATGCCTATGGCGTGAGGTTTCATGGTAGTTTCCTCACATGGAGTTGCTAGGTAGTTGGCGGTACATTTGAGGCTTTGTGCAGCATGCAATGCTCCGACGATTTCGGTGTGCTTCTTGCCTTCGATCTGCTAGAATCGTTTGCACCTCAAGCGTAAGGAGGATCTCTAGGAAAAATCCTTGAACCGACTTTGGTTGGTTCTAACGGTGGTGGCGTCTTGGGCGTCGTTTTCCCTCTTGGCGGTGTTGTTGAGGAGCTTCCGTTCTTGTCCGTAGTTGGGGTGATGGGCTCTCCGGGTGAAATACCTAGCTTTGCAATGCCGAAGCGGGCAACAGCGTGATGGGTTCTGTCATGCAAATGGCCACGGCAGTCGCTGCAGTAGGCAGCGATTGATTGAATCGGGGGCGAGAGCTGGCGGCCATCTGCGGTGCGAGATGGGGCGGATGCACATGGATTTATCCAGGTTTGCCCCCCGGAGGGTAATGACCTACTCCTGCTAGATTAGATTATTAGAGAGCGAGTTACAAGAGGGCGAGCTCGGCGTCTTGGCAGCGAGTCGCTTGAAGGGGTGTATGATGGAACGTAAGTCCTCAGGATACCCTAGGGAGGTTTATATATGAGGCACCTCGCTAGGGTTTACAAGTTACAACCGAACAAGATATGGATTCGGAGGCTTTGACCTAATCCGACTAGGCTTCTGGTACGCTTCTGGGCCTCTAGTCTCCAGTCGCCGGGCCTTCCCCTTAGTCGCGTTCCAGTCGTCGTCCTGCAGGCCCACTCGTGAAACCTTTTGGCCCAATCAGAACGACCTGCTGGGCATACCCCATTTGGCATATCCCCATCAGTAGTCCTCGAGGCCATCGTTGATTCAGACGCAGGTGGTCATTTGGCAGTCGGAATAGGCGAGTCCAATTTGGACACCTCAGTCGAATCGGTGATGGACTCCAATAAACCAAGGAAGGTTTCCCCAGGCTCCCAGTCGCTTCTCTGGCAAATGCCACGGCTGCGAGGGCGTTGCTTCGGCGAGTGGACAGGGACAGTTGCCAACGAGTGGAACGAAGGAGCTGGACCATCAACTTGGTCAAACTATTCGTTGGATATTCCAACGGTAACTTCGGCGTAATTACCGCGGGTAACGGCTACCCTGAATTTGGCGGGTAGCGCCCCCTTATAAGGGGAGTGGCGAATCAGCCTTGCAGATCCTTCCCTACATTCTTCATTCTCACGCATTCATTCTCTATGTCTTCCTTCGATCTGATCCTTCCACACCGAGCGACTCCACATCCTTCCCAATGGCACCTCCCAAAGGTTCATGGGGGGAATCCGAGTGCACCACAGCCCAGCTCAAGTCCTTCGAGGACGTCGGGGTCCTCTGCAAGGGGAACTGGCGAATCCCCGCTTCCTCCAAGATCAAGCCAAAGCCACGGGCCGGCAAGTTCATTTGCTTCTCGAGCCACCTAGAGAGAGGATTAGGGTTCCCCACCTCACTGTTCTTCCGGTGTTTCTGCGCGTATTACGCGATGAAACTGTCAGATCTTGGCCCGCATAGCATCGAGCAACTGGCGATCTTTGTCGCCTTCTGCGAATGCTATCTGGGCTGCAGGCCGTACTTCCCACTGTGGCTGGAGCTCTTCCACGGCCGCATCGGGCGCGAGGCGGCCGGCGGCTTATTGTTGGCGGCCGGCAGCGTCACGTTCCAGTTGAAGCCGAAGGCCAACTTCATCAAGCTTCTGCTGCCAAAGAAGGCCACGAGCGAGTGGAAGAAGAGTTGGTTCTACATCAAAGAGTCCACTCCCTCCGGCGAAGTGGTGCTCCCCAAGTTCGTCGCAGAAAGGAGCGAGCCTCGCCGGCTGGTGGCGAAGAAGCTTCCAGAAGACCAGAGGATGGCCGTCACGGAAATGATGGACCAGATCTAGAGGTTAAAGGATCAGGGGTTGTCCTCGGTCAACCTCTACAAATGCTGGCTCGGGCGGCATCTGATTCCGCTAGCGGCTCGGCCGCATTAGATGTATGAGTACAGCGGGAAACACGATCCCTCCCGGACCAGCAAAGAGTCGTGGGAGATTGAAGACTACAAGGCTGCCTTGAAGAAGATCACCAATGCGGAATTCACAACCACATCGGCCAGGCTCGCCCCGTATACTCCCGTGAAGAATGAAGCCCCCACGGTAAGTTTTCCTTCTAGTCGCCATTTCCGCAATGTGATTCGCAGTCGCATCATTTGATATTTATTCATGGTTGTTCTCAGCTGTTCTAGGTGTTGGAGGGCTGGCTCCCTCCACTTGGCGAAGAGGTCCCCCGGGATCTCGAAGAGGCCTCCGAAGGAGACTCCTCTGAAAGCGACGAGGAAGAGGAGGAGGTTCCTCCCCCAACGCCTATGGCTCGCAAGACTCGCATGCAGAAGCGGCACGAGTTCGACGCGAGCCGCGGCCTTGATGAACACGAAGGAGGCGACGAGATCGTGCAGGAACACACATCTCGGCGCACGGCCACGCCGTCAAAGCCCGCGCGCAAACCGAAGTCGCCAGCGAAGAAGCTAGCATCGCCACCCAGGTCGGCGGTGGTGTTTGAGTCAGATAACGACTCTGACGATGAAGACACCCCCGAAACTTCGCACAAGGTCCCGAGGACACGATTCTGATGAAGGGGTTGGAGGGCAAGGACACCGAGGCGGCGGTAGAGGTTCCTCTAGCGGTGATTGCACCAATGGCTTCGAGGGCACCAAGCCAGGAGGCGGCTGAGGCAGCGGCGTCGAAGTCGCCGCAACCGTCAAGAGCGGTCGCGTCTTCGGAGGAACCCCGCGGTGTCATGGGCTTCGGACATCTTCGAAAGGGGTCTCACGCGCAAGCTGGGGCCGGAATTGGACAAGCCCGCCCACATCAGCACCGGGTTGCATGTTCTCCCAGTCGCCAAGTAAGCCTCGAATTCTCCATTCCAAGTCGTGTTCTGTTTTTGTGTTGTCTCTATGTTGATTTTGGAGGTTTGGCAGGTCTGGGGTCAAGAAGATCGATCGCCCTTTAGTGGCAAAGATTCCGCTGGTCACCACCACTGGAGAGGGCGACCTCCCCAAGAAGAGGAAGTCTGCTGACGACACGGCGAATGTGGAGGGCACGAAGAGGCGGAAAGGCGGTGCCAATGACTCCGTGGCGATGACTAGCGCCAAGGGGAGCGATCCCGCTGCAGTCGTCGAAGAGGTGGCGACTGTGCGGTCAGAGCCAGTCACGGTCGCCCCTGCGACGGAAGCGTCGGCTCCGGCGACCAGTGCCCCGGCTAGAGCGTCAGCAACGTTCCTGTGCTTCATGGCGACGGGGTTCCCAAGCATGGCAGACAACCAGTCTCCATAGAGCCCGGAGATCGTCGATGAAGATGTTGGGTCTCGTTGTGGGCGCACCTCCTTCACGGTCCTGTCGACTGACGCCGGCGAGCTTCACAAAATGCTTGGCGCCACCATTCAGGTACGTCCAGTCCCCGAGTGTCTAGCTGCTGAATTTCAGCGGCTAGGCACTGAGTTGCTTCTACTCTCTAGTCCCTGAGTTCCTAGTCGCTGAATTTTAGTGGCTAGGAACTGAATTTCTTTCTACTCTCCAGTCCCCGAGTTCCTAGTCGCTGAATGTCAGCGGCTAGGAGCTTGATATTGTTCTTTGTAAGTACTGAACTTTGTTGCTTTTGCAGGGTTTGCAGAGGGAGTCCATCGATCGACAGGCCGTCAGGGAGCATTTGGAGCGAGATCTGCGCATGACGCAGGAGGCGAACCGGCGACTCCAAGAGGCTGTTGGTAAGTACTTGCTTCTTTTTCTTTTTATTTTTTGGCTGTGAACTGTTGGTGTGTGGCACGTTGATGATTTGTCTCTTTCCTTTTTAGATGATCTTCCGGCTCCAATTTCCAAGGCCCGTGAAGGGTATGTTCCAATCGCCGAGCTGGACGCGGCGAATGGGCAAATTGCCTCGCTGATCCATGATTTGGAGGAGGCGAAAGCAGCCTCAATTTCGTCTAAGGATCGAGCGAAGGCTGCTGTCGCTGCGGCTGAGGAGGAGCGCAAGGCCACGGACTCGATCAACGTGGGGCTGCAGAATGATCATACCGCCCTGGAGAAGCATGTCACGGAGAACTGCCGCAAGCTTCTTGGTGAGTCTCCGTCTTTTGCTTAACACGTTTGGCGAATCCTCGATTGGGGAGGTCCGTAGTTCCACTGATGTCTGATTTTTCAGCTGTGATAGGGCAAAGCGACCCGGTGGTTTAGACTTTCAACGCCTCGCAGTGCGTGACTGCCGTGGTGAACGCGGCCACGGCTTCGGTGTTGTGTGTCCAAGCGATCCTTCAAGGAATGTCCCCCACCGAGGTTATTCCTGGGGGGCTTACGAAAGTGTGGCGCTATCTGGAGAAGGCGCCCGTCGTCGTGGAGTGGTTGGCGCGCTCGGCTTTCAGGCGCGGGGCCACCACAGCATTGAGCCTGGGTCTTGCCCACTTCCCCGACAATTTCGACCTCGACGACGTCACCAGCGGCTACCCATCGGCGACTGGCACGGTGGATATGTCAGAGGTGCTGAAGCTGACTGCCAAGGCTGCCCCTTTTGCTGATCGGGTGTTGGCGATGGGGGATCTTCTGCCATACCAGGAAACGGTATTGTCGCCTGGCGACCCAGAGCCGGAGCATTGTGACATGAAGTCGGAGCAACCCTTCTGGTCGGTGTTGTCGAAGTCGCTGACGACCTACCCGACGAACTTGTGGTAGCCTTTCGTTCGTGTCAAGGGAGGTGGTGGTGCTTCTTCATCAGGACCTGTGGAATAGATAGTATCGTTGGGCAGTTTGTAATATATGCCAAGTGGCGACTTCTGTAATGTGACCAATATTTTGAGTAATAGGAGTCAATCGACTCGTAATGCGACCGTGACTGTGAAGCGATTTTTATTTTTGTTTGAGCGAGTCCCCGAGCGCGTCCGCCCTTTAATGGGGTATATCTCGATTGTGTACATATGTGTTTTCTTTTATTGTGTTTTCTTTATCCTTTGCATCTCTTGAAGGGGCGAGTCCCCAAGCGCGACTGGTTTTGTTTATAGGCGAGTCCCCAAGCGTAATTATTAGCCGTATAGTGTGTGTTCCTGTTGTAGGTTGTTAATGCGTTGTTTGTAACGCGTCTCTTCCCCTGGCTCGGAGAGCCAGTCGCTGGGTGAGTCCAAGGCAGCTCTCTTACTTGGTGTGTTCCCGAGCCACGTGAGGGTTCCACTTTTTGCGGAGTCCCCGTGCGTGGTACTTAACCGTTCGAGTCGCTTTGTGCGAGGAAGGGAAGGACAGGTTGTTGTGAGAAGCGTATACCGGTCGTCTTGGCACGGTGGGCCAGTCGGGCTAGGCGACTCCGATGGTGGCTCCGGGTTGGCGTTTTCGTGGACGTCCCAAGGCCCGAGTATTTTCGGTGCCCTTGGGGCGCACTACTTAGCCGTGCCAGTCGCTCGACCAAGGGTTGACTTCCGTGGGTAGCGTACTGCTTGATTGTACGAGTGCGAATGGCACAACGATGTGGCGAGTAGACGCAATTTTGTGAACCAAATGAATTTCATTATATATGTCAACTGGGTACATGTTTTGGTTCTATGTATAGAACTACTGGAGGAGGTTTACATTCCATGGCCTCCCAACCTCATGCTGGTCGTCGCCTCGTATGTCGATGAGGTAGTAGGCATCATTACCGAGGACTCGCCCTATGGCGAACGGCCCCTCCCATGGGGGGGAGAGTTTGTGCATGCCCTTCTTGTCTTGAACCAGTCGTAGGACAAGGTCGCCCTCCTGGAAGGTGCGAGTCTGGACTCGGCGGCTATGGTAGCGGCGGAGTCCCTGCTGGTAAATGGCGGTGCGGGAGTGAGCCAGGTCGCACGCCTCATCGATTTGGTCGATGCAGTCTTGGCGTGCGGGCTCGTTTGTCACCTCGACGTAATTGGCGACTCGAGGTGAATCGTGCTCTAGGTCTGTTGGCATTAGGGCTTCGGCGCCGTACACCATGAAGAAGGGTGTGAACCCGGTGGAGCGATTGATGGACGTGCGGATCCCCCATATGACTGAAGGGAGCTCTTCGACCCAGTATCCTAGGGTGCGATCGAGGGGCACCTGGAGTCGTGGCTTGAGCCCGTGGAGGACGCTCTAGTTGGCACGTTCTGCTTGGCCGTTTGACTCCGGGTGGGCGACTGAGGCGAGGTCGAGTCGTATGTCGTGTTCTTCTTAGAATTCCACCATGGCCCCTTTGGCGAAGTTGGTGCCATTGTCCGTTATTATGCTGTGCGGGTAGCCGTACCGGTATATGAGCTCGCGTCAGAACTTGGTGGCCGTCTTGCCGTCGCACTTTTTGATTGGCTTGGCCTTGACCCACTTGGTGAACTTGTCGATCGCGACCAGGAGGTGGGTGAAACCGGATGGGGCCTTTTTGAACGGGCCTACCATGTCCATGCCCCATACGGCGAATGGCCTTGTGATAGGGATGGTCTTGAGTGCCAAACCAGGGAGGTGCATCTGGTGGGCGTACTTCTGGCATCCGACGCATCTCTGGACGATGTTGGTGGCGTCAGCGTGCGTGGTGAGCCAGTAGAAGCCGTGCCGCATGGCCTTGGCGACCAGCGACTTAGCGTCGGTGTGATGGCCACAGTCGCTGGCGTGAATGTCCTGGAGGATCTTGCGGCCTTCTTCTGGTTGTACGCAGCGCTGGAACACGCCAGTCACGCTGCGTTTGTGGAGTTCTCCATTGATGATGACAAAGGATTTGCAGCGGCGCACGATCATTCGTGCCTCCGTCTCGTTGCTTGGGAGGATCTTGTGCTCGAGGAAGGCAACGTATGGTGTCATCCAGTCGCTAGGATCCACAACCATGGAGACTAGGGCCGGCTCTGGTTGCAGTGGTATCCCGACGTCGATCTCCTTTGGTGGGCTGACCAAAGGTTTGTGGATGATGTCGAGGAAGACGCCTGCTGGTGGCGCTTGTCGGGCCGACCGATGCGGGAAAGGGCGTCTGCCTCCTCGTTCTTGCGTCTGTCGATCCACTCGACGGAATAGCCGTCAAAGTGTCCTCCCAGCTGGTCTACCGTTTGGCGGTACGCGATCATTGTTGGAGAGACGGCGTCGCATGTTCTGGCGACCTGGCCGGCGACTAGGTCAGACTCGCCGTAGCACCGCAGGCGATTGATGTTCATTTCCTTGGCGGCCCGCATGCCGTGGAGGAGGGCCTCGTATTCTGCCATGTTGTTGGTGCAGGGCTTGAAGTTGAGGTGGAGCACGTATCAGAGCTTGTCCCCTTTGGGGGAGGTCAGTATGACCCCAGCCCCTGCACCGTCGGTGTTCTTCAAGCCGTCGAAGTGTAGCGACTAGTAGTGGAGATATGGTAGCTTCTCCGGCTGCTGCGCTTCTTCCCAATCTGCGAGGAAGTCAGCTAGTGCTTGTGACTTGATTGCTTTCCGGGGCTCATATTTGATATTGTGGACGCCAATTTCGACGGCCCACTTGGCGACTCGCCCAGTCGCCTCGCGATTGCGTATTATGTCCTGCAGCGGTGCGGATGAGACCGCCGTGATTGGGTGCTCTTGGAAATAGTGGGGAAGTCACCGCTGAGCTCGGAATACCGTGTACACCAGTTTCTGGTACTGCGGGTAGCGTTGTCGTGAGTCCGTCAGGACTTTGCTGATGTAGTAGATGGGGAGTTGTATGGGGCACTCCTTGCCCTCCTCTGTCCGTTCGACAACCATCACGATGCTGACGACTCGATTGGAGGTCGCCACGTAGATGAGCATTGGCTCCTTGTCGACTGGTGCGGCAAGTAGTGGAGCTGCGAGTAGCACTTCTTTGAGTGCTTTGAGTGCATCGTCCGCCTCTGTGTCCCATTGGAACGTGGGGTTCTTGCGCATCAGGCGATAGAGGGGCATGGCCTTCTCGCCTAGTCGGGGGATGAAGCGACTGAGAGCCGTGCCTCGCCCGGCCAACTTCTGGACGTCGCGCAGGCACTCGGGTTTTCCGAGTCGCGCGATGGTGTCGATCTTGGTGGGGTTGGCTTTGATGCCTCGCTTGGAGACTACGTATCCCAGTAGCTGTCCTGTGGGGACGCCGAAGGTGCACTTCCCTGGGTTCAGCTTGATGTTGTACCTCCGCAGATTTGCGAAGGTTTCGGCCAGGTCAGCGAGCAGGTCGTCTTGGCGGGTGGATTTTACCACCACATCGTCGATGTAGACGTGAATGTTGCGGCCAATTTGGCTCGCGAGGCACTCTTGCATGCACCTTTGGTATGTGGCGCCGGCGTTCTTGAGGCCGAACGTCATGGTCGTGTAGCAGAAGGCGTCGAATGGCATGATGAACACCGTCTTCTCCTCGTCCTCGACCGCCATCTTGATCTGGTTGTAACCAGAGTAAGCATCGAGGATGCATAGCGACTTCGATCCCGCGGTCGAGTCGATGATCTGATCGATGCGCGGTAGGACGAACTCCTCCTTCGGGCATGCGTTGTTGAGGTTGGTGTAGTCGATACACATTCTCCATGTGTTGTTCTTTTGTAGGACCAGGACTGGGTTCGCCATCCACTTGGAGTGTTTTATTGGCCGAATGAAGCCTGCGGCCAACAAGCATTGCACTTCTTCGGCGATTGCTCAACGGCGCTCTTCATTGAAGGGCCGTAGCGACTGCTTTACCGGTCGCACTTTGGGGTCAGCGTGAAGTTTGTGCTCAGCGAGTTCCCTCGGGACACCTGGCATGTCGGAAGGCTTGCATGCAAAGATGTCGCGGTTCTCTCAGAGGAACTCGATGAGCGCGCTTTCCTATGCGGGGCTCATATGCGCCCCAATGGTGACCGTCTGGATGGAGTCGCCCGGGACGAGCTCGATGGTGCGGGTATGCGTGGTTGCCTAGAACGTGGAGTTCACGGCGGTTGGCTTTTTCAGTATGGTGGGGTCGTCCTTGTTTATGTTGCCCGCGTATTTCGCGATCTCCTCCGCGTGGTCGGTTTCCGCGGCGATGACGGCGTCGGCGAGCTCAGCGCCTTTGTCCTTGCATTCTACGGCCATATCGGGGTCGCCGTGGACGGTGATGATGCCGCTCGGCCCTGGGAGCTCCATCATGTTGTACGCGTAGTGGGGGGGTCGCCATAAATTTGGCAAACGTTTGGCGTCCCAGGACACAGTGGTAGGGACTGCAGAAGTTCACCAGCTCGAACTCGATTCGCTCAGTGCGGTAGTTTACCAGTGTGCCGAAGGTGACCGGTAATGTTACTTTTCCGATCGGGTATGCCTTCCAACCGGGGACGATGCCGTGGAAGGTTGTCAGGGTCGGCTGGATCATCGACTCCGGGAGCTGGAGCCTCTTGAATGTGTCCAGATACATGATGTTGATGGAGCTCCCGCCGTCCATCAGTGTCTTGGGTAGCCAATAATCGGCCACCTTGGGCCTAACCACTAGGGCGACTCGCTCTGGGTACTCGACCTTGGGAGCGTGGTCCTGGCGACTCCAAGTGATGCTCTGCTCGGACCAGTTGAGGAAGCGTGGGATGTCGACTTGTTTCATCGCATTGACGGCGACTGCGCGGGCGAGCACCTTCCTCTCATGCTTGGTGCCGAGCCCGGTGAAAGTGTGTAGCGAGCCGACGGCATTGCTGAAGCCGCTGACGTTTCCATTGTCCCGAGGTGGGTTGTTATTGGGGTATTCTCTTGCTCGCCTTGCCTTTTCGATCTCTTTGAGAGAGTGGCAGTCCGTGTTGGTGTGGGTGGCGGGTTTCCCCTCCCTGCTGTGGTAAACGCAGGGCTGGTTAAGCAGGGCGGCGGGGTCGAATTTTGGCCTCGCCGCATTGTTGGCGCGGTAGTTTCTGCTATCGCGGTAATTTCCCCCGTCGCGTCGGTAGCTCTTGGAGTCGCGTTGACCATAGCCGGCGTTGGCGACGAAGTCGATTCGCCTGTCCGTGCGGCGCTTGCCGGTGATGCAGGTGTTGCTGTAGCACATGTCATGTTGTCGCCCGCTGTCGTGGCCGCTAGTGCGGCGTCTTCCTCCCGACTCGTCGTTGGAATCTTGGTTGGGGTCCTCCTCCGCGTGGTTGTGGTAAACGCAGGTCGGGGATGTTATCGAGCATCCGGTAGACCCGCTTGATCTTAGCGACCAGTGGTTCGTACCGGCACGCGTTCTTGAAACAATGTATCGCCGTGTCTAGGTGGATGCCGGAGGCGTTGATCCACAGTTCTTGCCACCTTTGAATCTAGTGGCGGGTCGACTCGCGTTGTCCCTGGATGCACCGCTCCAGGTCTTCAATCGTGGTGGCGCGGGTGTAGGAGCCCTCGAAGTGCCTGACGAAGGCATCCCGCATTTCCTCCCAGGAGTCGATGTTGTCGGCAGGGAGGGTGTTAATCCATTGCCTAGTCGCGCCCTCCATCATCAGGGGGAGGTAGCGAGCGGCGAGCAGGTCAGTGTGGCCGGCGATTCCCATCGCCATGAGGTATGTGTCCAGCCATACTACTGGGTCGTACGTTGGATCGTACTTTTCGATCTCTTTGGGCGCCTTGAAGTTGGCGAGGTACTTTTCCCCTCTGATCATAGGCCCGAAGCATTGGGGGCCAACTCGGCTTAGCGAGCCCCTCGGTTTAGGGTCGCCACGATTACTGAGGGTGTGCCTCAAGTCGTTGGGCTGGCGCGGCCGCCAGGCCTGGTTGTTGACGATGTGCGTGTGGGCCTCGATGGGCTGCCCGTTGGCGGCGACCGTGTTGTTCACCGGTCGCGGTTCGTTGGTGGAGAGTGCGGGGTTGGCGGCCCGCGGCTGGTTCGCCAGTGGCTGCGGTGGTGGGCAGGTCACGGCATTGGCGATGGTGGGGTGGCCACTCGAGGCCGCCCTACTTGCTGAAGAGCGGGAATACATCCGCCCCCACGGGTCGACTCCCATGGCTTGTTGCTCGACGGCCCTGGCGAGTAGGGCCTTGGCGTACTGGATCTGCAGCGCGCCGTCCCCCTCGTCGAGGTTGGCGACCGCGGCGTCAACCGCGACGACATTGTCCATCGGGGTGGAGTAGAGTGGGAGTCCGTTGGCGTCGCAGCCTTGTGGCGAGATGATGATCTGCGGCTAGTCCGGCGGGGGCGCGCGGCCAATGGATGGTGGAGGGGCTCCGGTCGCCGGTGCGCCGGGTGGTGGTTTGTTGCTTCTGTCTGGCGGCGTGTTCTCGCAGTATTCGCGCTCGGACGCGCGTGCGGGGTCGCTTTCGTCATTGAAGTTCAGGATGTGGCCCTGGACGTTGGAGTTTAGGCGGGTCTTGATGCGGTGCTGGTGATAGAGCGATAGCTCCCGCGCTGTTTCCTGCTCGAGGCGGTATTTCTCGCGATGCGCCTCCATGAGTCGCAGGCGGGCCTCCTCCATCTCTGTGGCCGTGGCAGTCGGCAGGATCGATGTGGAGAACAGATCTAGCGGGGCGGCCGTGTTGCCCTCCATATAGATCGCGTTAAAGCAATTGGATCAAGCACAAAAGTCTTCAGGCGACTCCGAGCCAGAATCAGAGTCGAAGATCCCGAGGATGGAGGAGTCCTCGAAATCCTCCGGGTTGGAGACTCGCGTGATGGAGTCCTCTCGTGATGCCGCGGTGATAGATCCGTCGACCGAGGCAGGGGTCGCGGAGTCGGCGTCATCATTTAGGGCCTCATCGTTTGTGGCGGCGTTAGTCTCGGCCGCGTTGCTGGCGGCCGAGTCGTACTCGGTGACGAGGCTCCTGATGGAGCGGACCTGCTCCTCCGAGAGCAGATCGCGGTGTGGCGGTGATCCGCCAACGATCACCGTCGTTGTTGGGTCAACCGCGCCGGTGAAGCCGACAAAGAGGTTGATGGAGCCGACCGGCATCACCGCGCCGTGAGTGACCGGGCGTGACGCCGGGATGTAGCTGCTGGGCAGGATCTGTGAGATCCCGCCTATGGCGATCATGCGGCCGGTGGCGAGTGGCCGGTCAATCGGCGAATAGGGTCTCGCCGCAGAACTCAGGCCAGTCCTGCTATGCCCCACGGTGGGCGCCACTGTCGTGGAAATGGCCACGGCAGTCGCTGCAGTAGGCAGCGATTGATTGAATCGGGGGCGAGAGCTGGCAGCCATCTGCGGTGCAAGATGGGGGCATATGCACATGGACTTATCCAGGTTCGGCCCCCCGGAGGGTAATGACCTACTCCTGCTAGATTAGATTATTGGAGAGCAAGTTATAAGAGGGCGAGCTCGACGTCTTGGCAGCGAGTCGCTTGAAGGGGTGTATGATGGAACGTAAGTCGTCAGGATACCCTAGGGAGATTTATATATGAGGCACCTCGCTAGGGTTTACAAGTTACAACCGAACAAGATATGGATTCGGAGGCTTTGACCTAATTCGACTAGGCTTCTGGTACGCTTCTGGGCCTCCAGTCTCCAGTCGTCGGGCCTTCCCCTTAGTCGCATTCCAGTCGCCGTCCTGCAGGCCCACTCGTGAAACCTTTTGGCCCAATCGGAACGTCCTGCTGTGCATACCCCATTTGGCATATCCCCATCAGGTTTGTTGCATAAAAAACAAAAAAATCCTACGGTTGCAACCACCAAGATCATATCTAGGAGATACATGTAACGGTTTCAGATGGACTCACCCTCGAAGACCGTAACATGGGATAATGTTCCCGCAAACAAACATGGATGATGTAGAGTGTACACGACCATCCTCAAGGACGCGCATACGATCAGCGCCACAAGGGGCAGCGCCTCCGTAATCGGTCACACGTACGATGTGCCGACGACTCCCGATCCCTTGCTCCAGCCGGGCAGTGGAAGTAGCGGATCCCCATGAACTCCAACAACGCTACACCAACGTAGTGGTGGTGGAGGGGAATATTTAGAGAAGGGCTTCGTCGAGCACCTTTTCTAGTGGCAATGGGCAAGGCAAGCAAGGGGTAGAATATGACAACCAAAGGGCATATGAGAGAGGCTATGGGAGAGTGTGTGGATAGGAGGAGGAGGCCACCTCCTTTTATAGGGGGGGGCAAGGCCCCCTCCTTGGCCGACACCAAGGGGCTTCCCCCTCACCTCCTTCATTCATGTGAGTGCTCCCTCCACTCATATAACTCTCCACTCAAAATTCTCCCATTAAATCTTCACTCAAAAATCAAAGGTCTTTTCATTAAAGCACTTTAATTCTCTTGTTTTAATGCAACTCAATTTAATGAACACTTCATTTACTAAGTACTTCATTTAATGAACACTTAATTTAATAAACACATTAACATTTTGATCTCATGCTTTGTTTCGATACCCCGAAACTATTTCGGCAAATTCAGCAGAACAATTTTCCGCAGCAGAACAATTGTCTACGATGTCCATTAACTTCCCATGTGTTCCCTATCCGCTTAGATGCGTCGGTTAACCTTAAGTATGTCTCCCTATGGGTTTGACAACTATGTAGACATGATCGAGACTTTCTCTGATCAATAATCATTTGCGGGACCTGGAGATCCATAATGGCTCCCACTAGTTCCACGAAAATCATATGATCGTCTGAACCTCTTTCGATGTAATCAAATTCTTTTTGTCTCATGATATATTACTTGTCCGAGATTCGATCACTTGGTATCATCTATACCTTGTTTAATCTTGTTCCCGAGAAGTACTCTTTTTCTCGTTCCTGTGATATGATATTCTAGTGATGAAATCACTTGCTTGCAAGGCTATGTCAATGTGATATCACCGAGAGGGCCCTAAGTATATCTCTCCGTCATATGGATAGACAAATCCCACTCTTGATCCACGAGCCTCAACTAACACTTTCCAAATACCTAACAACATCTCTATAATCGCCATGTTACGGTGTGACGTTTGATATAATCAAAGTACTCTTTCGGTGAAAGTGATTGACATGATCTCATGGTCTAAGGACATTGAGTTACTACAAATGCGATAGCAATTTAAACTTGATGACATGATCGTATTGCTACATCTACTGCGGGTGACTATTCATCATATCATTCTCCAATGATATGACCCTGTTATTAACAATATCCAATGTTTATGATCAGGAAACCTTTGATCATCCGTTAATCAACAAGCTAGTATAAAGAGAGGCTTTACTAGGAACCTTATCTATTTATAATTCATACATGTATTAACGTTTCCTTATTAATACAATTCTAGCATAAAAAATAAATATTTATTATAAACATGAAATAAGATAATAAGCACTTTATTATTGCCTCTCGGGCATATTCCTTTCAGTCTTCCACTTGCACTAGAGTCAATAATCTAGTTTGAAAAACTTGCGCATTCAACACCTATGGCATTTTTGCGTTGTATATACGCGTTTGCTAGTGGTAAACATAATCTCTGGATCTGACACTTTCAGGTATGTGTGTATTTGCATGTCTTTGCGTCTCTACGCATCATTCATTATCAAATGAGGTGGCTTTGTATAAATTTGGTGAGACCTTAGTTCCTTGGGGTTTAAAACATGTTGATATAATTGTCATATAATATATCTTCATAGTACTAGCCCATGGAACCACACCTAGTTCCTTTGCTGTTACCATAGCAGTCTTATACTTAGCCTTCAATTGTAGTATCGGTCACAATGTCCATAACTTTGGAACTCGTCCTAATCCATCATGGAACTTCCTTCCATTACATTGTGCCACCTTAACCTATAGCCTAAATTGATATCAAATTAGTTTGTATCTGGTAAAAAAACTAGTATCAATGTAACACTTATAATGAATTATTTGTTTAGTTCCAATGTAACACCTTACAATGAACTATTTGTATAGTGTCAATATAACACCTTACAATAAACTATATGTCACTTCTATATACAAAATATATTCTTAGTTCTTCTAAAGATCATAAGAATATCCTTACTATTGTCCAATGATCATCTTATGAGTCACCCTGGTATATGCTCATAACATTTAGAGCATAGGACATATCTGGATATGTACATATCACAAAATGATTGATTGAGATATTCATGTGATTTCACTCACCAAGTATCAAAACACTTGAATCTCGTTTATCGAGATATCCATGTGATTTTACTCACCAAGTGTCAAAACACTTAAATCTTGATTCAACCTTATCCATGAGGCAACAACCTTTCTTGTTGTTTCCATATTGAACTCATTCAACATTTCTTTTACGTACATTTGGAATAATCATATTAGCGTCTCAATCTATCCTAATAGACATTGATGCCAAATATTTAGGTTTTTCCTAAATCTTTCATTCAAATTTAATTTCAATGAAATTCTTAACCGTGTCAAATAAAAGATACATCATTTCCAATCAACAATACGTCTTATACACAATGTATTAGAAATATGTCTCAGCGCTCCCACTTAATTTCTTGCAAATGCAAGCATCTTCATCATCTCTTATGAAATTAAACCTTTTAACAATTTCATCATGGTGAAGATTCCAACTCCGCTATGCTTATTTTAACTATTGAAATTTGCATGCCGTTTTAGCATCCTTTGATTTAATAAAACCCCTAAGACCGTGTCACGTACACGTCCTAGGTAACCTTTTATAAGAAGAATGTTGTTTTGTTTGTTCAACTAGCATATACAACAATTGTCATATGTAGTGGTTGCTACACCAATCCATTCAGACTAATATCGTATTCAACTCTTTGAACATTGTCATAAACTCTTTACCGACATGTCGGTTATTTCATAGATGTGAAACATTCATGTCTGTTTTTTTATGGATCCAAATATGACTGATAGGATTCATGCCTTCTAGAAGGTCTTCCAAGTTCAGTAACTTGGTTCTCGTGTATGCCGACAAGAAGACTTCAACACAGGCTATGGCTTCCAGAGCAGCCGGAAGAGAGATGCCACTAATCATTCTGGACGAGGCACCCAAGAACAAACCACTTTGAATAACTGCAGCACCGACATTGAACTTGACAATACCGGCCAGTGGGGAGAAGGATTTTCAATTCTTGTATGTACTTACTCGGTTTCAAAAGATGTTTTAGCTTTATGAACAAATTGGAGTGAATCTACACACTAAAGAAATTTTTGATATATTTTCTTAATAAATCTAAAACATCTTATATTTAGTAACTGAGGGAGTACGAGGAAGTGTTGGTTCAGGAGGCAACCTTGCAGTCCAGTGGGCTTCGCTCTTTTCTTCTTGCACAGGGACCCAAACGATCGATCTAACGAGAGCCCAGTGCCCAATCGATCGATGTTCTTTTCTTGGTTGTGAGGAAGGCTTTTGGTGTAAGGACCAAGGACAAACAGACCTAATAAAACTGCAGTTTGCCCTTGGCTTCTCGATGCATCAACTTCGCACAGGCTTTTCCTTTTCTCACGTCGTGCAGGACTGCAAATATGGCTTTGCACCCGTGGATTCGATGCTTCAGGTAATCGAGGTTAGCTCTGCTGACCCTTTTTGCTACTTTTAACGAGAGCACTGAACTTTGACTGTCATGTCCTGTAGACTCCATCAGCTACTCTACTAGTGCTGTGTCATGTACTGGTGCTCTCTGAAACTCTCGATAATTGCACTAATCATTTGTCCTCCGTAATAACCCAATCACCGAGCTCTCTGTCCATTGCTTCTCGGCGCGCGATTTGAAGAATGCCATGGATGCTCCCTGTTGCACTGGTCCTTGCACAAAACTTCCTTAGCATAGATCATGATTTGCTACTCCCTTCGATCCAA
Source organism: Avena insularis (assembly GCA_023614405.1). Lineage (NCBI taxonomy): Eukaryota > Viridiplantae > Streptophyta > Magnoliopsida > Poales > Poaceae > Avena > Avena insularis. The sequence continues at coordinate 69,915,877 of CM042692.1, read as the reverse complement.
ATTAATTGATTTAGATTTATCTAGATTCGATTGTATGTAGACATGATTTAGTATTAGATACATATGTATCTTAATAAATTTGAGTCAGCTAATTTAGGTCGGAGGGAGTACTATGTTCTTTTTTTTACCATTACTCTGAACTTCTGAAGACAGCCGCGGGATGAGCACACTCCCAGTACACATGCATGGTTAGGCCAACGCAACCGCTGGTACCAGGAAAAATCTTTGGTAGAATTGCCAACGGATGACGGCAAGGCACATTAGTGTAATGAAACCTGAACTGAAATGTAGAGTTGGATTTGTTATACGGTGGCACATCGATTCCAGGTTTATGCACCAAAATTCTAATTTGAAGAGTTCGTTGTGTCGGACTTTCTAAGCGGCGAGTGACCTCGATCTACTTGTCGACGTGAAGGTCATCTAAGCATCATCATCTAACTATATGTGTCGGGCGTAGGGTTGCAAGCGGAATCCCGTGAAAATCCCGTTTATAGTTCATTTGGGTTTCTAGTAGTACAACTTTTGTCAAAAAATTGCACTTACTAGAAAATCTTTAAATATATTAGAAGCAGGACCTTCGGGTGATCCCACTTGCAACCCTAGTTTGGCGTGACCATGTACATCATTTCAGAGATCTCTACGCACGCAGATGGCCCGCAAAACCAAGTGATGTGGCATCTTAGTCATTAATTACTTGCGGGTAAATTACCACGTTACATTGATATGTCATATGTGGGTCCAATCTGGAGAAGTGGTGCAATATGAATATATTGGTACTTAAATGGGATCACGAAAAGTTAAATCTAGTTCGGCTAAAGTGCGGCATCTGATTCTAGCTCTTTGGGAAAGTTTGGTTTCCTACTATCTTTTTTTCTGAAAGAAAGGCAAGATTTGCCTTAATTCATTGAATAAGGAGAGGTTCAAAGTTACAACAACGGAAACATCCAACACAAACAAAAGCCTACTCTCTCAGGATTAAGTGGCCCAAATGCTTCGCGCCCGCAACAACCCACGATCTAGCTTCTAACTTCAAATTAGTGAATACAACGGTGGGCATAACATTCTTCTTCTTGAAGATTCTCGCATTCCGCTCGTTCCATAGCTCCCAAAAGACGAGCATGGTGAGGGAGGCCATCGCTTTCCTCCGGCCACCAAGTGACTCCACCAAGCCTCAACGTATTCGAAATCTTGTCATGCCGAGGAGCAAGGATATTCTCCGGATGTAGTGAGCTTCCAAAGAATGGAGTCCGAGGTGCCGTCAGTGAGATGCAGATTGGGGGTAAACTCCCAAAGCCTCGAGAACTCTTGAAGGTGTTGTAGGGAAAAGCCGGCGGAGAGGTCGTCAATTTGCAAGACCCACGCATCATCTTTAATTGCATTGCGGACCGACCAAACCTTCCACTTGGAAAGCGCATAGATGGACGGAGAGATGGTAAACCTTCCTCACCTTAGCGTGATGAACTTGTTTGATCTTTTCCTCTACACCATCATGTTTGTAAAGAACTCATCATCATTTGGGCTATGATTCGCAGCTGGGGCCTTGTGGGAGTCCCAAGTCACGTCGTTCTCATCTCCAGCTCGATCGCAAAGCTCCAACGGGCCGGTTCCGTTGCCCGTCCTTGAGCTATTCCCTTACCCTTTTGGAGCCCGGCAGTTTCTAGTAGGTTGCCGCTAAGGGAAGTCAAGCGGGGCCGGGCACCACCTCAGGGCTCAGGGGAACAACTGACCAGCACAACCGAAAGGTGCAGGGTCCTGGGGGCAAGATCTCACGAAGAAGAAAAGGTAGAAAAGAAGGAGGGCAAAGCCATGATTTGCAGTACGACAAGTAGCTTGTATGTCACTTCTTGTGATGGGTCACTCGCGGTTACTGTGCGAGCAGCAGTGGGGATTTTAATTTTACACCCAAAAGGTGCCCGAGTTCTTTCTTGCTTTTACATCACCGTATGGCTGGACTGTCCAACTGGTTTCAAGGACTTATCAGCGTACGGCATATTGCTGATGGGCCCCATCGTGCACAATTAGGTCAAATATAAGATGGTGGAAAGCTTACTTGCTCAATCAAGAAGGAGCCAAATTAGAAGCAACACAGAATTAAATGCCAAAGAAAGAATTAATGGACACCATTGAGAAGCTAGAGAGACCAAAGTAGGCAAGCATGAAATTTGGCCATTCCTACCAAATAATTAAGCACATTCCAACAACCAGAATCTTTAAGGATTAGGCATTTAGGACACTAGCGGAAGATGTAGTAGGACTTAGGAGTTAGGCCAAGCCAAATCTATGATGGACATCAGCGCCAGCACGGAATAGGCGTTATCTTCGTCATCTCACCGTGGACATCACCGCAAGGCCTCGAGTCTCGAGCAAGGGGACAGTGGTACCGGGGGTAGTAGCATCGCAGTCGCGCGGGAGGGAACTACCTCCACCGTCGTGGCAGTAGCCGACCGGACGCGGCAAGGGGGATACCAAGGATGGCCCAAATGGACCCGCAAAGCCCCCATCACCACGTTGCGGCAAGGGCAGCCGCGAGCACCGCCACCAACCTAGACCCTCCGTCACCTCTCCTCCACCTCTAGGGAGCCGCACGGGGTCGCGCCGAAGCAGGCCCGTCCCAATCCAGATGGGGCCCAGATCTGGGTCGAGCAGGGCACCGCCAGCCACCACCGTATCCCATGATGCCCCGCCGCTGGCGCGGCGCACGCCTCCGCTCACCCAGCTCCTGGGAATCACTCCAGCAAGCCGGACCTCCGCCGCCGAGTTGCTCTGGCGCCGTCGGGAACCCCGCCTCCCTCTGCGCGGATGGGGAGAAGACTGCCCGCCGCCAGCACCGCACGGGAACTCCCGGCGGCGTAGGCGTAAGGTCGGGAGGTTTTTTTTTTGTCTTCTGCTCGTAGGAGTGCACTCAAGTTTGGGCTCCAGGAGTAGGAAACAGTAAAAATACACTGTACACTAAAAACCTTGTAAAAAGGACGGGTTGTATATAGCGAATAAAATAACATGGGGTCGGTCTTGGTGGTCTGCTTTGCTTCACTAATCCAAAAGATTAGATTCGGAGCATCGGGAACTCCGAGGCTAATGATAGTTTAGTTTAGCGTAGAGTAAGGTAAGGAGAACTAAAGACCATCTCAGAGGTGGTAACATGTATGCTAAAAAATCAAGCTTAACATGTAGGAAAAAATTCCTTACTGCTAAAATACCAGCTAGACGTCTTTTAATTTATAGGTTCGTAGATTTAAGTAAGTTTATTTTTTTGTGGGGACATGAGTAATCATGTTCATCATGAAGGAAGCCTAAGAGCATCTCCAGTAGTGGCGCTAAAATACCGCCGTGCTATAATAACTGTTTTTTTTTTTTACCGCGTGGGCGCTGTATACTCCTCCAGCAGAGGCGCCATTTTCACGCGCGCTACAAAAAAGCGCGGCACGGCATTTTGCGCTATCTACGTGTTGGATAATTAGGCACAATTTTCATGATTAATTTCAGAATATTAAACATGACAATACCAGCTACTAGCACATGTAACTCGAATATACTAGATGTACTAAACAACAAGACGAACGGAAACAGGCAGCCAGCAGTTAAACATGTACTCACAGAACATGATGAATAACCAGACAGCAGCATGTCGCACGTATCGTTCGATTGCAGTAGTCACAGCAGTAACCTTGGGGAAGATTGATCGAAGCAGACGGCGGCGAAGACGATGATAGGCAGCACCGCCTGACTTGGATGGAAGACGACCCGTGATGAAGAATTCGAGCAGTCGCGCAGAACGCTTCCCAAAAACCTTATTCGCCCTCTCCCGTACAGGATCGCAAAGGCGAATGGTTCCGGAGACCTGCTCTTCCGTTCACCGGTGCACGCTGGCAAGCGGGATGGAGTAGACTACGGTGGCGGCGCAAGGCAGAGAGGAGGCAAAATCCTAGATTGGTTTTCGGTCGTTCGTGGTGAAAGACGCACTAGCGTTTATATAGAGCGGCTCGGGAATCCCGCATAGGACACGTCGTGGACCAAGCCCACGTTGCGCACGTTCGGATCGGTTACAGATAGAGCTCGGCTCGGCAAAATTCTCGCAACCCGCGACGCGCACGTGTCGTGAAGAGACGAGCGGGCGGGCGGGCGTGCGAGCGGCGGCGTCCTCGGAGGAAGAGCGCGCGTGTAGTTCTCCTCTTGTCACTCACTTTACTAAGTGGTGAACCACTACACCTTATAAGATGGTGTAACTCTCCTCCAACTTTTCATGTGGGACTAAACTTTAGCTCCCACTCCACTCATATGTGAGCTGCCACCAAATTGGGCTAAATCACACATGGACTTTCACACACATGGGCTTTAAGATTTAGGAAAAAACTGAAATCACATACGGGCTTAAATAGATTAGCCCATTATTTGTAACAATCTCCCACCAGATCTTAAATGCCTATTTGAAGATTTACCAATCCTCGCTACTTGTTTATATACCAGTGTTTCAGCAGAGACTGTTAACTTGAACATCCGCCTAGAATCTTGAACTACGTATATCAGCAACTTGAACAATGGATAAACCTTGAATTGCAAGTTTGGTGTCAATAGATTTCACTCAAAATCATAACTAGTACATGGCTGCCAGTAGCCTACCCCGCGGGTTGGGGCATATGCGTCATACTCCATGGTCTCTTCATGAGTTTACTAGAGACCATCCAAGTCTCATAGACCGCGACGTTTACAGTCGAGCTCATATAGGTATGTTCTTTCAAGAATGCCATGTAGGACGGCATCTTTGCTTAGTTATAGCCAACATAAACACATTAAGGCATGTTACCAACCTGCCTTACAGATTTTGAGAGTCATGCATATTCACATAGAGAAGGTTACAAAATTCTCTACTCAGTCAAACCACTAGCTTGTTCTTCCCAGATCCTAATTCACGGGATCTCCGATCGCATAGGTTGGGTTACCACTATAGTATGACATCCATGGGTCTCAACCTCATCTCCCTCGATGCATTTTCTATCACAATTCATGATAGTCCCTTTGTAAAAGAATTTGCCAGGTTTTTATCTGTTTGAATATAGTAACAGTTATTACTCCGGAGTTTCTCAATTTCCTGACAGATTTCAAACGTCTCTTGACGTGTCTTGATGACTTCGCGTTATCCTTAGAATTCTTCACTTTGACAGCAACAGTTTGGTTGTCACAATTCAAAAGGATTGCCGGCACAGGTTTTTCAACCACAGGCAAGTCCATCAAGAGTTCACGTAGCCATTCTGACTCAACAGTTGAAAAGGATACATATGCCGCCTAGAGGGGGGGTAAATAGGCGGTTTAAAACTTTTACGATATGGGCTTAACAAAGGCGGAATAAAACTAGCATTTACTTTGTCAAGCACAAATATTATATAAACTACGATTCACCTATGTGCACCAACAACTTATGCTAAGCAATACAAACAACTATGTGATAGCTAGAAATAAGACTTCAAGCATGAAGGCTATCACAAAGTGAAGTGCATAAGTAATAGCTCGGGTATAGAGATAACCGAGGCACGCGGAGACGATGATATATTACCGAGTTCCTCCCATAAAGGGAGTACGTCTCGTTGGAGGGGTGGGAGGTACTAGGACAACCACGCCACAAAAGGCCTCACCCTATTCTCCTGTGAACCTCGCCACAAGAGGACCGGTTCACTTCTTCACTATCGGTGCACTTGTTGGTGGCAATCCGTAACCTCTCACAAAGATTGGGACACTTCTCCACAACTCAATTGGAGGCTCCCAACAAACAAGCTCGGGAAAGCTCCACAACTTAATTGGAGGCTCCAAGTAATCCACAAACCTGCAAAACAACTAAACCGTCTAGGGTTCCAAGAACCCAAGAGTAAAAAGCTTCTCACCTTTCACCCAATCAAATCCTCACCGAGAACTCAAACCTATGCACCAAATGCAATGGCAAGAACACAAGAAGTGCTCAAGTCCTTCTTTCCCAAATCCCACCAAAGCTACAAAAGCTAGTGGAAGAATAAGAGAGGAAGAACACAAGAGGAAATCCACAAAAGAAACCCGAAGATCTAGATCCCAATATGTTCCTCTCACATAGAGGAGAGATGGATTGGTCGAGTTGTAGATCTAGACCACCCCTTTCAAATCCCCCAAAAAGATTCAAGAAATATGGGAGGGATTAAGAGAATTTGCAAGCTCTTGAAGGTCAAAACAATGGAGGAGAGAGAGAATGCAAGCCACCGGCCTAAGGAGGAAGAAGGGGTCTATTTATACCCCTCCCTAACAAAATATGACCCTTTGGGACCTCTCAGGCCGGATAATCCGCCCCTCCCCCGGATATTCCGGGTTCCTCGGGCCAAAATATGGCTAAGGACTTCACGGCGCGACCCTCAGTATAGGGGGCGGATATTTGGGCCGGATAATCCGCCCCTAGAGGCCCGGATAATCCGCCCCTATTACTGGGAGCCACGCCTCAAAGTCCTTAGACGTTTTCCGAAAATTGGGCCGGATAATCCCCCCCCCCCCTGAAAACTGGCAGAAACAGCGAAACTGAAACAATCATAACTTCTGCACCCGGACTCTGTTTTTGATGATCTTGGGATCGTTTTAAAGAGGACAATGAGACCTAAAAGATCATCCATAGAAACATCATAGTCCAGAAAGGTAGGATAGAACCAAATGACGAAAGGTTTGACCTCTCCCAAAAAGACGAACCGATTAAACCTCCAACATCAAAAACGCAATAGAGAAAGCATATGAAATTCGTTTTCAATGAACTTGATCTTGTCATGGAGATTAACACAAGATCTAAATACTCACATGAGTAAGACCCAAATAAGAACCAAGAAAGATGATGCCAAGTATGCAAAGGTTTGAGCTCTCACCGAGGGATATGATCAAGTTACTCACTTGAGAGCCCCTCTTGATAGTACGGTTATCTATCCTATAAACCGGTCTCCCCAACTAACACCACGAGACCGGTACGAAAGAAACCCTATCAAGATCAAACAATTGCCTTGTGTATATTCCACCTGATGTTGATGATGACGATCTTCTACACCTCAAGATGGAACACCTTTCTTGATTGCGCTAGCTTGGTGAAGACTTGGAATTTGCTCCCCCATACTCCACTATGGAAGAGCCTCTCTTTTAGGCATATCTTCACATATCCATGATCACCATAAGGATGGAAAGCTACACTTGAGATCATCTTATTATTCAAGACACACTTGCCATAGGCTCAACTTCTACTTGACCAATCTCCGGATCATTCCTTGAAACCTTGATCAACACTTGATCTTCTTCACTTTCTTCTTCTTCCAACCTTGAAGCCAACATATGGTTCAAGCATTGCCTATGGACAAATCCTACAAGTAGAACTCAATGCAAACATAAGTCCATAAAGATTGTCATTAATTACCAAAACCACACATGGGGCACACATGTTCTTTCAATCTCCCCCATTTTGGTAATTGATGATAATCCCTTTGAGAGGGTTTATATCTATATATTCAACATGCAAAGCAACAACAAAGATGCAAGAGCATGAGACGCAAATGCATAAGAACAAACTCAAAGCATGAAACCAACTTCCCTTAAACCCTCCAAAACTTCTCCCCCATTGGCATCGATTGCCAAAATGGGTGAAAAGCTCTACATGGCCAATAGAGTGATAATTCCTCCAAAATGTGTACATTTCCCATAGTGTGAGTGGAATAAAATGCACGTATCCAATGACGAATACTTAGGAGGAGGTTAAACAATATTGAGGATCAAAAGATTGCAAAAAAAAATTAACAAGGTGAAGAAGCATCAACAAATGAAGCAAGCAATCAAAAGATCCAAAGAACCACTTGACAAAAAGAACATACCAAATGAAAGATAGATATTATGATAAGATTGAAAAGAGAGTGATGAGGACATCCCTACAATTACACCTACCCCAATTGCTAATGAAGTTGTTCCAATTGCAAAAAAGGATCAATCCAGTGAGATAAGGATTGGACCAATCACAAGAGCTCGTGCCAAGCTACTAGAACAACAGGTGAACTTGTTTCTTAATGAACCTGGTGTTTTAGTTAATGAGAATTTTATACTACCTAAGTCTTTGAATTATTGCATGATCAGGTACTTAGGAGAAGAAGGTGAAGCACGGAGCGAGGAGATAATGGAACAAGGCGTGTTGATCAATGAAGAATGCGCGAGGGAGGAGAGGGAGGAAGCGCAAGGAGCTATCCAAGACAAAGATCAACAAGAGGAGGAAGTTCTCTGCCCCGGCAGAGAAAAGTCTCATTTCTCTGCCACGGCAGGCTGCCGCGGCAGGAAAACCGACTAGGACTCTGCCACGGCAGAGCCAGTCTTGGCCGAGCCGCTTGTGGCCGGTTTGTATCCAGGTTGGGTGGAACCAACTCGGGTTCCACCATAGGCCGCCGCCTCTTGGACCCATAAATAGATGGGGGCATCATAGATTAGGGTTTAGACCACGTTAAAATATTTTGGAGTTGTTTCTTTCATAGAACCTCTGAAATTACCCTGTGTTCGAATTTACCAACTATAATTGAGTGTGATCTGTTGTTCCATTAGGAATTAGTAGATTGCATACTACCGTTCATGGTCAAGGCTGCGTGCGCAAGAGCGTGGTGTTGTGAATATCCTACAAGGTTCGAGAGCTATTGCATTGGCATCAGGGAACGAGCGGGAGAGTTCATAGCTACGGGCTAGTTATCTATCATCCACCATCACCATCGACAAGTGCTTGCTGAGAAGATCGGGCCACCCCATATCATCTTGGTATCAGATTTCCTCGTTGCCTCGGTAAGCAATCCACAATCCATCCATAGATTAGAGAGTGTTTTTAGTCCTATCTAGAAAAAGGCCCACAAAAAGAGTTGTCATAGACTAGATTGCATCGTAGACGAGTAATAGTTGCTGGTCGTGTTCATCCTTTAGTTTAGATCTAGATCTGTTTCTTCATAGTTCTTGTTCTTCTCTTTGTTTTTAGTCGTTTGCCACCATTGTTTTCCGCCACCATCAGGTCAGATCCGATCTACTCTAAGAGTCCTAGTCTTCTACTCTTGGCTGAGTCGGAAATTTAAAAAAAAATACTTTCCAGGTTACCGAGTCTGCCACGGCAGGATTTCGGTCTCTTTTTCTGCCATGGTAGGACTTTTCGGGTTACCAAGTCTGCCACGGCAGGATTTCGGTGTTTTTCTCTGCCACGGCAGGACTTTCTGAGTTACCAAGTTACCGCTCTGCCACGGCAGGATTTTGAGCTGTTTTTCTGCCGCGACACCATAATTACAAAGTGTGATCGATTTGCACTTTTCCAAAACCCTTAGCCACAGCCAATCTACTACATAGGTGTAGGAACTTGCCTATTGAGACTAGTTTTCGCTCCGACAGGCTGCTCTTAGGACTTTTGGTGCCGTACTTTGTAATTGGCCGTGTGTTATCTATCAAAAAAAAAGCAAGATAGCAAAAGGAAAAGTATCAAGAAAAAGCTATACAAAAGAAAAAGGAAAGTTGTGAGAAAAAAAAGAGAATTGGAGCAAGAGGCCTAGTATTATCTTTGTGCACCGGTAGATTGAGCAATCTTGTGCCTGTTTACTTTGAGCTTTGCTAGTGTCTCTCGAGCGTAGTGAAACACCCTTCATAGTTGCATTGCCACGTTTTTCTCCACGTGTGTGTTTTTTGGGTATTTGTATGATCAGCACTAGGACTTGTTTGCGGTGTAGTTAGGATACCATACCTACAGCTCCACCATAAATACCTTGGGTGCCATGTGATCGTTCTCTATACCTTTGATATTCACTTCATCACATCCAGTGCATCAGTCTTTGATTTCGTTTAGGTAGAGCATCTCTATTCACTTTGGAACGGTAAGATATCCTTTCTTATTAGTTATGAGTGAGCTGTGAGAGTTCCACCATACAGATTTTTGATTTTTGTGCACTAACCTACTGATCATGTCTTCTAGTGATGATGATGTTGTGATGCAGAAAAAGAAGGATGAGGAGCTCGTCAATTGGCGTGAATATGAGGCTTTGAAGTCCCACTTGACACGTGTGTTTACTCACACGACAGATGCCATTGACAAGAATCTCCAGGATCTGAATGTGAGATTGGATCACCATGTTGGAACGGTTGATACTATTCAAACACAAGTGGCTACGCTCAATGTCAATGTCACCGCTTTGCAGCAGTCCATTGAGGGTTTGACAGCCGCTTTGCATAGAAGGGAAGAGCCTCAACATGATGATGCCTTTGATGATTTTGATGAGGGTAGCATTGTGGATGCTGCTCCACATGTTGGCAGGGGACGTGCTATTCCCCCTGCCCATGCACCTCATGGCCGTGGGTATGCTCCTCTTGCGTGCTCAACGTGTTCCCAACCAAATCTGATGATGGTTTGGGCAAGCCAAAATTCTCAATTCCTAAGTTTGATGGTTCCATTGATCCTGAAGACTACCTCACATGGGAGTTGAAGATTGAGAAACTCTGGCGCTTATTTGACTATCCAGAAGATAAGAAGGTCAAGCTTGCAGCATCTGAATTTGATGGTTATGCTTTGCGTTGGTGGGATGCTCTTGTGCAACACAGGAGGGAGGACAATGAACTTCCTGTGATGGATTGGCGCGAGATGAAGCAAATCATGAAAGCTCGTTTCGTCCCAACCAATTACTTGCGTTTAGTTTTTGATAAATTGACGCAACTGAAGCAAGGAACAATGACAGTTGATGAGTACTACATGGAGATGGAGATGCTTATGCAGCGTGCTAGAATTCGTGAGTCCATTGAGATGACCATGCAGCGATTCCTAAACAATTTGAAGTTACCAATCAAGAGCATCGTTCGTCATCACAAGTATGAGACCATGAATGAGTTGGTGCATCATGCTAGAGAGGCCGAATCCCAGTTGGCAGAAGAGGCGAAGTCACGTACTCATTTCTCATCCTCAAACAGATTTTCGGCCAGACCTATTCCTCCTACAGCTGCGTCACCAGCTTTTGTTCCGTTTACACCATCGGCCAAGCCAACAAGTACACCTTCGTTTGGTTCTAATGCTCGGAAACCCGCTGCTCCTGCTGCTAGCTCGGGTTCCAATATGTCTACTGCACGTACTCGTGATGTGGTGTGCCACACTTGTGGTGGTAGAGGTCACTACAAGAAGGATTGTCCAAACAGCAAGGTTATGTTTGTTAATGAACAAGGTGAAGTAGAAAGTGGAGATGAAGCTTCTGATGTTGATATTGATGATGGCGAGGATGGTACTGATGCATATGCTGAGCGTGCACCAACTATCGTCGTGTCTTCACGTGTACTTAGTGTGCAACCGGTTGAGGAATCCCAGCGTTGCAAATTGTTCCAAACAAAAGCTCTAGTTGGACCAAATAAAGCTTGCAAGGTCATTATTGATGGAGGTAGCTGCAGAAATCTTGCAAGTAAGGAATTATGTGCCAAACTAAATTTGACATACTTACCTCATCCCAAGCCATACTACATACAATGGTTGAGCACCAATGGTGAGATAAAGGTAAATCATATGGTACGAGTGAACTTTCAAATAGGGCCATACAAAGATTCTATTGATTTTGATGTGGTTCCTATGACTGTTTGTCACCTCCTATTGGGTCGGCCATGGCTCTATGATCGCCATGTGCAACACAATGGCCGATCCAATACATATCACTTGGAATTCAAAGGAAGAAAGATTACTATGCAGCCAATGACACCACAAGAAATTGTGAATGATTCTCGCCAGAAGATAGAGGTGAATTTGAAGGAAGATACTACCACTCGGCGAGATTGTGTGACAGCTGTTCCTGATGTAATTGAGCCTAAATTGAGTGATATAGCGAAAAGTGAGAGAGTGCCTGGTTTATTGATATTAGCCACTAAGGAAGATATGAGAGAATTTCGTGAGGATCCTACAGCCATGCCACTTGTGCTCATGTATAAGGGCGAGGTATTGGTTTCTAACGACATGACCCCTATTTCTCTAGGTGTTTCATTTGTTTTGCAGGACTTTGGGGATGTGTTTCCAGAAGACGTACCTGGAGGTTTGCCTCCCTTGCGTGGTATAGAACATCAAGTGGACTTGATTCCTGGTGCCACACTTCTCAACCATGCACCCTACAGGACTAATCCCGAAGAAACTAAAGAAATTCAGAAGCAAGTACAAGCGTTGTTGGATAAAGGGTACATTCGTGTCTCTCTTAGCCCTTGTGTTGTTCCTGTTATTTTAGTTCCTAAGAAAGATGGTACATGGCGCATGTGTGTTGATTGTAAAACGATTAATAACATCACTATTCGATATTGTCATCCTATTCCACGCTTAGAGGATATGCTAGATGAATTGAGTGGTGCTGCTGTTTTCTCTAAAATTGACTTGCGTAGTGGTTATCATCAAATTAGGATGAAAGAAGGGGATGAATGGAAAACTGCTTTCAAAACTAAATTCGGTTTGTATGAGTGGTTAGTTATGCCGTTTGGTCTTACTAATGCACCTAGTACTTTCATGCGTTTGATGAATCATGTTTTGAGAGAGTTTATTGGTCATTTCGTGGTTGTTTACTTTGATGATATACTCATATACAGCCACACCGAATCTGAACATTGCACTCATATTAGACAAGTTTTGAAAGTGTTACGTGCTAATAAATTATATGCTAATCTTGAGAAGTGTACATTTGCAAAAGATAAGGTCATATTCCTAGGATTTGTTGTTTCTAAGCATGGAGTAGAGGTGGATCAATCTAAAATTGAATCAATTCAGAATTGGCCTACTCCAATGAATGTAAGTCAAGTGCGTAGTTTCCACGGTCTCGCTGGTTTCTATAGACGCTTTGTGAAAGATTTTAGCACCATTGTTGCACCTTTGAATGATTTGACAAAGAAAGGTGTTCCTTTTGTATGGGGCGCGGCCCAAGACATTGCTTTTGATACATTGAAACGTTTGCTTACTTCTGCACCATTGCTTGCATTACCTAATTTTTCGAAGCAATTTGAAGTTGAATGTGATGCTAGTGGTATAGGCATAGGTGGCATTTTGATGCAAGAGGGTCGGCCTATAGCTTATTTCTCTGAGAAATTGACTGGTGCTCGTTTGAATTATTCAATCTATGATAAAGAATTGTATGCACTTGTTAGAGTACTTGAGGTTTGGCAACATTATTTGTGGCCAAAGGAATTCATCATACATTCTGATCATGAAGCATTGAAATACTTGAAAGCTCAATCAAACTTGCATAGAAGATTAGCTAAATGGGTTGAGTTTATTGAGTCTTTTCCTTACATCATTAATTATATGAAGGGAAAAGAGAATGTTGTTGCTGATGCTCTATCTAGGAAGAACATGCTATTAACCAATCTTGATGTTAAAATTCCTGAATTAGAAGCTATTTGTGCACTTTATGCAACTGACCATGATTTTGCTGAACCATATCGTTTGTGTGCTCTTAGAAACGCATGGGATAAGTATCATATACATGATGGATATTTGTTTCGAGCTAACAAACTATGTATTCCAGAATCGTCGTTGCGTTTGTTTTTAGTGCAGGAATCACATGTTGGTGGTTTGATGGGTCACTTTGGGCGTGAGAAGACGTTGCTCATGCTTGCTGATCACTTTTATTGGCCCAAGATGAGGCGTGATGTGTACAGATTTGTGAGCCGATGTTTTACATGCCACAAGTCGAAATCTAAGCTGAAGCCTCATGGTTTGTATACACCTCTCTCTACACCTACTATTCCATGGGAAGACATTAGTATGGATTTTGTGCTAGGTCTACCTAAAACTCAGAGAGGTTATGATTCTATATTTGTGGTAGTAGATAGGTTCTCTAAGATGGCTCATTTTATTGCTCACACAAAAGCGACGATCGTCGCATGTTGCTAACTTTTTTCGTGGACATCGTGAGATTACATGGAGTACCAAAGACGATTGTTTCAATCGTGATGTGAAGTTCATGAGCTACTTTTGGAAGACCTTATGGGGGAAGCTAGGAACGAAGTTGCTGTTCAGTACTACATGTCATCCCCAAATAGATGGTCAAACGGAGGTGGTGAATAGAACATTGTCACAGCTGCTAAGGACCATGATTAAAAAGAATCTGCGGGAGTGGGAAGAGTGTTTGCCACATGTTGAGTTTGCTTACAACAGGGCTGTGCATTCAACTACTCAGCTTTGTCCTTTTGAGGTGGTGTATGGTTTCAAGCCATTGACGCCACTTGATATGTTGCCTCTGCCATTACATGAGAGAGTTTATATGGAGGCATCAAAACGTGCTGATTATGTGAAGAAAATACATGAGAAGACTCGAGAGGCTATTGAGAAGAAAGGCAAGAACATTGCTGCTGCCAGGAATCAAACACGAAAAGAAGTGTTGTTCGAGCCTGGAGATATGGTTTGGGTGCATCTACGCAAGGATAGGTTCCCACTACTTCGAAAATCAAAATTGAAGCCACGTGGTGCTGGTCCTTACAAGGTGTTAGCCAAGATTAATGATAATGCCTACTCGGTTGATATACCTATTGAGGAGTTTGGTGGAGTTAGCAACAGCTTCAACGTTGCTGATTTGTCACCATATGCTGGAGAAGACCTTGGAGCGTCGAGGTCGACGCCTTTTGAAGGGGGGAGATGATGAGGACATCCCTACAATTACACCTACCCCAATTGCTAATGAAGTTGTTCCAATTGCAAAGAAGGATCAATCCAGTGAGATAAGGATTGGACCAATCACAAGAGCTCGTGCCAAGCTACTAGAACAACAGGTGAACTTGTTTCTTAATGAACCTGGTGTTTTAGTTAATGAGAATTTTATACTACCTAAGTCTTTGAATTATTGCATGATCAGGTACTTAGGAGAAGGTGAAGCACGGAGCGAGGAGCTAATGGAACAAGGCGTGTTGATCAATGAAGAATGCGCGAGGGAGGAGAGGGAGGAAGCGCAAGGAGCTATCCAAGACGAAGATCAACAAGAGGAGGAAGTTCTCTGCCCCGACAGAGAAAAGTCTCGTTTCTCTGCCACGGCAGGCTGCCGCGGCAGGAAAACCGACTAAGACTCTGCCACGGCAGAGCCAGTATTGGCCGAGCCACTTGTGGCCGGTTTGTATCCAGGTTGGGTGGAACCAACTCGGGTTCCACCATAGGCCGCCGCCTCTTGGACCCATAAATAGATGGGGGCGTCGTAGATTAGGGTTTAGACCATGTTAAAATATTTTGGAGTTGTTTCTTTCATAGAACCTCTGAAATTACCTTGTGTTCGAATTTACCAACTATAATTGAGTGTGATATGTTGTTCCATTGGGAATTAGTAGATTGCATACTACCGTTCGTGGTCAAGGCTGCGTGCGCAAGAGCGTGGTGTTGTGAATATCCTACAAGGTTCGAGAGTTGTTGCATTGGCATCAGGGATCGAGCGGGAGAGTTCATAGCTACAGGCTAGTTATCTATCATCCACCATCACCATCGACAAGTGCTTGCTGAGAAGATCGGGCCACCCCATATCAGAGAGTGTTCCATATAATATGAGGAGGCTCCCCAAGGTTTGTGCAAAAAAATTGCATTTGAATACAATATGGACAAACATGGCATCCTCACTCCCTCGATATTATTTAAAACCCAACTATGTACGAAAGAGCATATACCAAGGCATAAAACTTGCAATAAACAAATGGTTGAGCAATGAGTAAGAGACAACATAATAGCAGGCTCAACCACAAGGATGTGTGAGAGGCATGACAAAGCATAGTATAAGACTAATGCAAGGATGATCATTGAGCATCAACATAGTCTTCAATGAATGATATTGCTTAGTATGACCATACAACACACACGAAACAAAGAAGATGTCAAAAATGGAGAAGTACCATCTCTCATGTGTATAAGTTTCTAAGTAGACAATCTCACAAAGATATTGATCCACAAAGAAACATGTACACACAAAATAGATACTAAAATAAATAGAGCAAGATATCCAAAATGAAGTCATGACAATACACCATTAAGATCTTTGCTTGATAGCATGGCCAAAAGGCTCAATTTTATCTTATTGTATATTCATGAACTTTAACCACAAACATATCAAATACATCACAACTACCACTAAGGGAAGTAGAGATAGTTGGAATGTATTGCAAGAGGAATCAAGTATCACAAACAAAGAATCAACTTTGCAAATTCATCAATATTGCACATGAGAGTACTTTGAGGAAACAATAGGCAATATAATTGCTAGATTGACATATTTGGGATTGGTGAATCATGAGCATGATTTTGTATAGTCCCAATTATATGCACTCATCTCAACTTACTCACATATGCAATAGAGAGCGTTCTTTAAGGCCAAAAAAAACCACAACAACTACAAATACAAAAAAATCATGCCAATATGCAACCTACCATAGGTTGGAAGACGATATGTACGCATGAGTAAGAGATACTTGTTACCGAGATATCATTGTTGTGATGAAGTAGATAGGAGTTTCTTGATCATCTTTGCTTGTCTCTAATTATCATTGAGTCGTCACTTATTCCTTATGAAAGAGACAAGCATCCAATGCACCTCAAAGGTACCTAAAACAAAATTCAAGTACAATATGGTCCCCAAACTTATTGGGTCCAAAGTAGTTAGAGCAAATACAATACATAGGAGAGACTCCACATAAATATGTGCATATTGATATGAATTGAATTTCATGCACATCTTAGCCAATTAGGATTTTGTGGAGTTTCCCCTATATATAGGATCAAGTAAAGCAAGCACGCCATAATATATACATTTATTAAATATGCATGCACACTACTTTCAAGAACCAAAGGAGATACAATTTGAACAAAATACCAAGTAAACCAAGAAGAAACACCAAATTGTGACACGATAAAAGGTTGTTCAAATTATATCAAATAACCAAATCAACTCATGAAAGGCCACATGTTCAACAAATGAACTAGGCAAAAAACAAAGAGAAAGAGATAGACAAAAACACAAATGCTCAAGGATTTATCTCATTCTAAAATGTCAAAAAAGCTAGAAAGGAATGAGATAAAGCCAACTCCCAAAACGAGAAAGTTTTAAAAAAAACCACACCAAACTCTCAACACTTTTCAAGATGACACAAAGTACCAAAGGAATATTTATCTTCCAAAGACATAAAAACGATATGGAGCAAAACATGTTGTGAAGAAGCATAAAAGGAGTGTTCTACACAATATAGAAAAACTCCCCCATGATTAGTGCATTATTTAAGATTTTTCATTTGAATACACAATGCACCCACATGGGATCATCATCTCTACCTACATCAAATAGAGCACTAAATGATTTCAAGTCAAAGAAATATCCAAAAATGAGATAACATGTAGAATTCAATAAAGGTTCAACACAAAAAAACAAGTACATGGTGTGCAAACCAACATACACAAAAAACTTGATAACTCAAGATAAGTAAGTGGTTATGCACAACATATAAAAACACATGCAAGGTACAAACCAACACATGCATAAGGGGCGAGTAACTTTAAATGTAAATGAGTCGAGAACATGTTACCGCAAAGAGGAACAATGGATATATGATAGAGATAAGATAATATAAATCACTTGGCTTGATACAGTATAATTGATGAAGTTCCCTTAATTCTTCATGATTTTGCCAAGTCTCCAAAGCCCTCCACCAACACCTATTGATCAAGTTTTAGCTTGTTGGTCCCCAACCAAGTTGGGTCCTAAGAAGTTAGTCACAATAGGCTTGGCAACCCAAATAGTTCTTTTCTTGACACCACATTGGGCACCAACATATTTGGCAAACACATTTCCAACCTCATCCTTACAAAGAGAATAAACATCATCAATAATCATAGGATTGGATGAGGAGTTACCAATAGTGCATGAAGACGAGAGGTGACCTTTCTCACGACATATGTAGCAAGTTCTTTTCTTCCATTTCTTCACACTTGATTTATCCACAATGGGAGTATTATCTTGATTCTTTTTGTGAAGTGGCCTTTCTTCAACTTGAGGTACACCATGACCTTGAACTTGAGGCCTCTTCCCTTTTTGCTTCTCACTGAGAGTCTTATTCTTCAAAGGGCAAGATCTAACATGGTGCCCTTCAATTTTGCACTTGAAGCAAACAATCTTGGCCAAATTCTTGACATGTTCTTGGCCCTTCTTCTTGTCTCTCTTAAACTTATTATTGTTAGTGGACTTGTTCTTGATATTGGATTTGAATCCAAGCCCACTCTTGTCATTGGGAAATTTTTGCACACTCAAGATCTTGTTGAGTGTGGCCCTCCCTTCCTGACCCTTTTTCAAGTCCCTCTTCAAAGATGAGACTTGGGCCTTGAGCTCTTTGATTTCCTCTACATGGTTAGTATAAACACAAATACTAGAGGAAGTAGAAGCTTCATTGTTAGAGCAACAAGGCAGGGAATGTAATTCATTACAAGATGTAGCAATAATATGAGATGATGAATTATGAGGACTAGCACATGGGAGTACGACATTTGTAGTGGATGTAGTGCTAATGTCCATATGAGGCTCATTAGATGTTACCTTTGACACAATAGCCTCATGAGCTAACTTTAGCCTATCATGGGAGGCTAGAAGATCCCCATGAGAGCTTGATAGCATAACATGACTTTCTTCCAATTTCCCATAATTGCTCGTTAGCAAAGCAAGTTGAGCCTTTAGCTCAACATTCTCCTTCAAAATAGATGCTTCAAAAGAAGTAGAATTAGTAGCACAAGCATCATTATAATGAGCAATAGTAGAAGACAACTTGGAAATCTCATTATATTTTCGTTTGAGATCAATTGCCACCTCAAGAGCTTTATCACGTGTTTCCTTTACTTTAGACACTTCTAGAGTAAATGTCTCCTCAAGAGATTCTTTGGTTGCTTGTGCTTCTTCAAGAGCTTCATTTAGATTTGCAATATCATTAGCATACTCACGCTCAAGGCTACTCATTTTGTCAATTATGTTCTCATGCTCCTCAACTTGAGCTTCTAACTTATCAATACGTTCTTTGCTCTCAATAGCAAAACCCAAGATTTCAACAAAGTTAGAGCAAGCAATATTATTCTTAACAAGAGCATGATAAACAATCTCACCCTTTTCATGTAACAAATCAACATCAATCTCTTCTTCCTCATTATACTCATCCTCATCATCATAAGAGGTATTGGGTTCCAAAGTAGGAGATACCTTTGAATCCCTAGCCATAAGGCATAGATGGGAACCGTGAGATGATGATAATGAAGAATTACTTGAGGCTTCATTCGAGATGTTGTCTTGACTCATAGAATCTTCAGTTTCCTCTACATTGTTAGAAACACAACAACTAGAGGAAATAAAAGCATTTATATCATGGCAACAAGGAATATCAAGCATATCATCATGAGATTTACTCAAACAACTTACACATGATATGCAAGGACTATCAACACAAGCATGTAAGGAGTTTGTAGTGCTAGAAGTGTTAAAGTCCAAAGATAGATCATTGCAACTAGATAGAGAGGAGGGATTAAAAATAGTAAGCACACTATCCTTATTGCAATTTCTATCACCACTCACCATATCATTACCTTGTGAAAAATCACATGTTGGTGAAGTGGTAGAAGATGAGAACTCATCTCGATCGGAAGTGGAAGCAACACAATCATCCTCAAAAATATTGGACACAACATATTTATCTTGAAGTTTTGTCCATAACTCATGAGCGCTCCAAAAAGGTATGACTGAAGAAGTAACTACATGGCTCAAAGCATTAACAAGCACATTAGAAGCTTGAGCATCGAGATATAAGTTTTTCTCATCCTCACAAGATAGATTAAGGAAATCCATTGGAGGAGAAAAGCCTATATCTACGATTCGCTCCAAATTTGGGTCCATGGCCCGAAAATGATTAAGCATACAAATTTTCCAAATCTCATAACATGTGCCATCGAATATGAAAATGTCATCATGCACTAATCCCCTAGCCGACATCTTTACTCTCAAGGCGGTGAAGCCCAAAAAGAGAGACCAGGCTCTAATACCAATTGAAAAGGATACAGATGCCGCCTAGAGGGGGTGAATAGGAGGTTTAAAACTTTTACGATATGGGCTTAACAAAGGCGGAATAAAACTAGCGTTTACTTTGTCAAGCACAAATCTTATATAAACTACGATTCACCTATGTGCACCAACAACTTATGCTAAGCAATACAAGCAACTATGTGATAGCTAGAAATAAGACTTCAAGCACGAAGGCTATCACAAAGTGAAGTGCATAAGTAATAGCTCGGGTATAGAGATAACCGAGGCACGCGGAGACGATGATTTATTACCGAGTTCCTCCCATAAAGGGAGTACGTCTCGTTGGAGGGGTGGGCGGTACTAGGACCACCACGCCACAAAAGGCCTCACCCTATTCTCCTGTGAACCTCGCCACAAGAGGCCCGGTTCACTTCTTCACTATCGGTGCACTTGTCGGTGGCAATTCGTAACCTCTCACAAAGATTGGGGCACTTCTCCACAACTCAATTGGAGGCTCCCAACAAACAAGCTCGGGGAAAGCTCCACAACTTAATTGGAGGCCCTAAGTAATCCACAAACCTGCAAAACAACTAAACCGTCTAGGGTTCCAAGAACCCAAGAGTAAAAAGCTTCTCACCTTTCACCCAATCAAATCCTCACCGAGAACTCAAACCTATGCACCAAATGCAATGGCAAGAACACAAGAAGTGCCCAAGTCCTTCTTTCCCAAATCCCACCAAAGCTACAAAAGCTAGTGGGAGAATAAGAGAGGAAGAACACAAGAGGAAATCCACAAAAGAAACCCGAAGATCTAGATCCCAATATGTTCCTCTCACATAGAGGAGAGATGGATTGGTCGAGTTGTAGATCTAGACCACCCCTTTCAAATCCCCCAAAAAGATTCAAGAAATATGGGAGGGATTGAGAGAATTTGCAAGCTCTTGAAGGTCAAAACAATAGAGGAGAGAGAGAATGCAAGCCACCGGCCTAAGGAGGAAGAAGGGGTCTATTTATACCCCTCCCCAACGAAATATGACTGTTTGGGACCTCCCAGGCCGGATAATCCGCCCCTCCCCCGGATATTCCGGGTTCCCCGGGCCAAAATATGGCTAAGGACTTTGCGGTGCGACCCTCGGTATAGGGGGCGGATATTTGGGCCGGATAATCCGCCCCCGGAGGCCCGGATAATCCGCCCCTGTTACTGGGAGCCACGCCTCAAAGTCCTTAGCAGTTTTCCAAAAATTGGGCCGGATAATCCGTCCCCATGGCCGGATAATCCGCCCCCAAATCAAGCGAAACAATAAACTGAAACAATCATAACTTTCTGCATTCGGACTCCATTTTTGATGATCTTGGGATCGTTTTAAAGAGGACAATGAGATCTACAAGATCATCCATAGAAATATCATAGTCCAAAAAGGTAGGATAGAACCAAATGACGAAAGGTTTGACCTCTCCCAAAAAGACGAACCGATAAAACCTCCAACATCGAAAACGCAATAGAGAAAGCATATGAAATTCGTTTTCGATGAACTTGAGCTTGTCATGGAGATTAACACAAGATCTAAATACTCACATGAGTAAGACCCAAATAATAACCAAGAAGATGATGCCAAGTATGCAAAGGTTTGAGCTCTCACCGAGGGATATGATCAAGTTACTCATTTGAGAGCCCCTCTTGATAGTACGGTTATCTATCCTATAAACCGGTCTCCCCAACTAACACCATGAGACCGGTAAGAAAGAAACCCTATCAAGATCAAACAATTGCCTTGTGTATATTCCACCTGATGTTGATGATGACGATCTTCTACACCTCAAGATGGAACACCTTTCTTGATTGCGCTAGCTTGGTGAAGACTTGGAATTTGCTCCCCCATACTCCACTATGGAAGAGCCTCTCTTTTAGGCATATCTTCACATATCTATGATCACCATAAGGATGGAAAGCTACACTTGAGATCATCTTATTATTCAAGACACACTTGCCATAGGCTCAACTTCTACTTGACAAATCTCCGGATCATTCCTTGAAACCTTGATCAACACTTGATCTTCTTCACTTTCTTCTTCTTCCAACCTTGAAGCCAACATATGGTTCAAGCATTGCCTATGGACAAATCCTACAAGTAGAACTCAATGCAAACATAAGTCCATAAAGATTGTCATTAATTACCAAAACCACACATGGGGCACACATGTTCTTTCAACAGTGGCTGTGTCTAAAGTAGTAAGTTCTGCTTCCATAGTTGACCTCATCAATATGGTCTGTCTACGAGATCTCCATGAGACTGCGCCACCTCCAAGGGTAAACACATTCCCACTCGAAGCACTATATCCTTCAAGCACAGCAGGGTGCCCTGAATAGTGAATCCCATAGCTCATTGTACCACATAGATAGCGCATGACCCTTTCAAGTGCATGCCAATGATCAATACCCGGGTTAGACATGAACCTACTCAACTTGCTCACAGCAAAAGAGATATCGGGTCTTGTAGCGCTTGCTAAGTACATGAGAGAACCAACAATTTGTGAATATTTCAACTAGTATGTTGGTTCCTTCTTATTCTTTCGCAATGTCAAATTGGGATCATAAGGTGTTGGAGAAGTCTTGCCATCAATAAAGCCAAAACGGCTCAAGACCTTCTCAACATAATGAGATTGCGTTAAAGTAATCCCATTCTCGTTCTTAATAAGCTTGATGTTTAGAATCACATCAGCCTCTCCTAGATCTTTCATATCAAAACTCTTTGACATGTAAGACTTGACTTCATTTATCACATCCATGTTTGTACCAAAGATCAGAATATCATCCACATACAAACATAATATAACGCTATCACCCCCACCATGGCGATAGTACACACACCTATCAGCCTCATTAATGACAAAGCCAGCAGAAAGTAGAGTTCTGTCAAACTTCTCATGCCATTGCTTAGGTGCTTGTTTCAGACCGTATAAAGATTTTAACAACTTGCACACCTTTGTCTCTTCACCTTTTACTACAAACCCATCCGGCTGATCCATATAGATCTCCTCTTCCAACTCTCCATTAAGGAAAGCTGTCTTCACATCCATTTGATGAACGAGAAGACCATAAGAGGCAGCCAGGAACAGTAGTACTCAAATGGTGGTCAGTCTAGCGACAGGTGAATAGGTGTCAAAGTAAGCTTCGCCTTCTTTCTGTGTGTAGCCCTTTGCTACAAGCCGAGCCTTGTACTTCTCAATAGTACCATCAGGCCTTAACTTCTTCTTGAACACCCACTTACATCCCACAGGTTTGCAACCGTAGGGTCGTTCTGATAGTTCCCAAGTTCCGTTAGAAAGAATCGAATCCATCTCATTTTGGACAGCTTCTTTCCAATCATCTGCATCAGGAGATGCATATGCCTCTACAATGGATCTGGGAGTATCATCCACAAGTTACACGATGAAATCATTACCAAAGGATTTTGCAATGCTCTGTCTCTTACTCCTTGTGGGAGGTTCATCGTCATCCTTCTCTAGGACTTCCTCATGTGTTTGTTCAAAATTCTCAATAGATGCACTAGATTCAGGAAGTATTTCAGAAGAAATTCTAGCAATGCTATGCATATCCTTCATAGGAAACATATTCTCAAAGAATGTTGCATCACGAGATTCCATTATAGTATCAACATGCATATCAGGAACCTCAGACTTAACCACTAGAAATCTATAGCCTATACTCCGCGGAGCATATCCTAGAAAGATACAATCCACTGTCTTAGGTCCAAGTTTGTGTTTCTTGGGAATCGGTATGTTGACCTTAGCCAAACACCCCCAAGTGCACAAATATGCAAGTGATGGTTTTCTCCCATCCCACTCCTCATAAGGGGTCTTTTCTTTATTCTTGTTAGGAACTCTATTCAGGACATGACATGAAGTCAACAAAGCCTCCCCCCACCATGCCTTTGATAAACCAGCAGTGGCTAGCATGGAATTCACCAAGTCAGTCAACGTGCGGTTTTTCCTCTCGGCAACCCCGTTTGATTGGGGCGAGTAGGGAGGCGTCCTCTCGTGAATAATGCCATGTTCCTCATAGAACTCATCAAAGATTTTGGGAAAATATTCACCACCACGATCCTACCTAAGACGTTTGATCTTTCTCTCTAGTTGATTTTCAACTTCGGCTTTATAAACTTTAAAGTAGTCTAAAGCTTCATCTTTAGTGCGCAACAAATAAACATAGCAGTATCTAGTCGCATCATCAATCAATGTCATGAAATATCTCTTTTCACCTTTCGTCAACACACCATTCATCTCACATAGATCAGAATGTATGAGTTCTAGAGGTGCCAAGTTTCTCTCCTCGGCAGCCTTGTGGGGCTTTCGAGGTTGCTTTGATTGCACACAACTATGGCACTTAGAACCTTTGGCAATAGTGAAATTTGGAATTAAACTCATGCTGGACATCCGAGACATCAAACCAAAATTAATGTGACATAAACGAGAATGACAAACACTGGTATCATCATTAACATCACCACAAATATGATTCACGGATTTATTACAAAACTCTGAAAGAGAGAAACGGAACAAGCCTTCAAACTCATAACCTTTACCAATAAATTGTTCATGTTTCAAAACAACGACTTTATTAGACTCTAACACAACCTTGAACCCATCTCTGCATAGAAGGGAGCCACTAATGAGATTCTTGTTCATAGTAGGGACATGATGCACGTTCCTCAGCTGCACGATCTTTCCGGAAGTAAACTTCAGATCCACCGTGCCAACACCACGAACAGAAGCATGTGATCCATTCCCCATTAGGACGGAAGAATCCCGTGTGACCTAATAAGAAGTGAACATAGAGATGTCAGCACACACATGAACATTAGCACCCGTATCAATTCACCAACATGGTGATTGAAACACTGAAAGAACAGTAAATAAATTACCATATCCATCCGTGTTGCTAGCGGTCACAACATTGACAGTCTTTCCACTTTTCCTTCTGTGATCTGCACGTTCTGGGCAGTCCTTGGAGAAGTGTCTGAGCTCTCCACAGGTAAAGCATCCTAGCTCGGCCTTGTTCGGCTTTTTCTTCTTCTTGAAGGTTGTAGTATTTTCAGGCTTGTTGAAGGAGGGCTTATAGTTCCCTTTGTTCTTGTTGAAGGTCCTCTTCTACACCATGTTGGCGCTAGACTGACCCTCGCATCCTTTCTCAGCAGTGTCCTTAGCCCGACCCTTCTCCTCAACATCAAGAGACGCTATCAGGTTTTCAACCGATATCTCTTGTCTCTTATGCTTGAGAGTTGTGGCGAAGTTCCTCCATGAAGAAGACAACTTTGCAATGATGCACCCAGCCACAAACTTGTCGGGTAAGTTACACTTAAGGATTTCAAGCTCCTTGGCAAAACACTGTATCTCATGAGCTTGTTCGACTACAGAACGGTTGTTAACCATCCTGTAATCATGAAAGTTCTCCATGATGTACGATTCACGCCAAGATCTGTTACATCGAACTTAGCGTTCAGTGCCTCCCAGAGCTCTTTGCCATCTTTGAAGTGCATGTATACATCAAACAGCTTATTGTCAAGAACACTCAGAACGCATCCTACAAAGGCAAGATTGGTTTCCTTAAACTTGTTCTGGTCTTGTTCAGATATAGTTCCTTCAGGTAAACCCTCACTAGTCTCGAATACTTTCAGATTTTGCAGCCACATAGTGGTCTTATACTGCCACCTCTTAAAATGAACATCGGTAAACTTTTCCAGTTTCATCGCATCGGCCAAGTGTCCTATGTTTATCTCGGAAAATTGCCTATAATAAGGTTTTTGGATTGTTGGATAATTAGGCACAATTTTCATGATTAATTCCAGAATATTAAACATGACAATACCAGCTACTAGCACATGTAACTCGAACATACTAGATGTACTAAACAACAAGATGAACGGAAATAGACAGCAGCTAAACATGTACTCGCAGAACATGATGAATAACCGGACAGACGACGTCGCGTGCCGTTCGATTGCGATGATAACCTTGGGGAAGATTGATCGAAGCAGACGGTGGCGAAGACGACGATAGGCAGCCCGACTTGAATGGAAGACGACCCGTGATGAAGAACTCGAGTAGTCACGCAAAGCGCTTCCCAAAAACCTTATCCGCCCTCGCCCGTACAGGATCGCAAAGGCGAGTGGTTCCGGAGACCTGCTCTCCCGTTCGCCGGTGCACGCCGGCAAGCGGGATGGAGTAGACTACGGTGGCGGCGCAAGGCAGAGAGGAGGCAAAACCCTAGATTGGTTTTCGGTCGTTCGTGGTGGAAGCCGCACTGGCGTTTATATAGAGCGGCTCGGCAATCCCGCATAGGGTACGTCGTGGACCAAGCCCACGTTGCGCATGTTCGGGTCGGTTACAGATAGCCCACGATCCGGGAGCGACCCAAATAGGCTGACTGTTGACACGTCTGTCAAAACCGCACAAGTTTTTCTAAGCAGCAAAAATAAAGCTCGGCTCGATTCCCGCAACTCGCGGCGCGCGCGTCGTGACGGGACGAGCGGGCGAGCGTCGTCGGAGGAGGAGCGCGCGTGTAGTTCTCCTCTTCTCACTCATTTTACTAAGTGGTGAACCACTCCACCTTATAAGGTGGTGTAACTCTCCTCCAACTTTCCATGTGGGACTAAACTTTAGCTCCCACTCCACTCATATGTGAGCTGCCACCAAATTGGGCTAAATCACACATGGGTTTTCACACGCATGGGCTTTGAGATTTAGGAAAAACTGAAATCACATACGGGCTTAAATAGATTAGCCCATTATTTCTAACATCTCGCGCCTGATATTTCTGGCTCTAACTACAGCGCGCGCTATCGCTTCGCTCGCGCGGGAACACACAACCGCTCGGACAATTCCCTTCCCACGCGCACTCTTCTTCCCTCCCCAACCCATTCCAGCGTCGTGCCACCAACCGTGATCGGCGCTTCGCCACCGGCCTTCGGCGCCTTCTTCCCGCCGCCAGCCGTGCACCGCCTCGGCTACCGCCACCACCTCTGCCGTGGTGGCGCGGTCGGATTTCAGCTTAAGGTCGCCATGTCTCGATTCACATGGCGGCGTGCCGCTGACGCCACTCAAGCTCGTCGCCACCGATGTCTTCCTCGAGCCAGGAGGCAACTTGGCGCACACAAGGTGTTCGTCGAAATCACCGCATGGTTCGTTCCGCCGCGCCCGCGGCCATTTTTTGTGCATTTTAGATGGTAGAAGTTGTTTCAATTATTTTGTATATATGTAGATGAGGTCATCCTATGATGACTCCGATGATGAGTTCGATATGGAGAAAGGCCATTTCCATGCTATTGGCTTGGCGAGCCAATAAGAAGCCGAAGATATGTGGCTCGGTTTTTGATAGACAGAAATTGTGGAGGGAACGAATCGAATACCACAACAAGTTAATGCGGATGTATTTCAATAACGATGCAACATTTTCTGAGAGCTATTTTCGTCGCCGTTTTCAGATGAGCATCAGTTTGTTCAAGCAAACTTGTTGTAGTAAATTTGCTAGACAATTTATTGTTCATTTTTTGGTGTTCGTTTGATCTTGTTGAGTGTATGCATATGTTGGTTTGGTGTTTGCGTCTGTAGCGCGCGCTCTATTTTGGGAGGTTTTTTCGCCGACACGCGAGCCTCCGAAAATTGTCGCTGCATTATCGCGTTGCAAACTAGCGCGTTTATCGCGCCACCGCTGGAGATGCTCCAACAATTCTACAACAACAAAAAGAAATAATAGGGCGAGGGACACGATTTACAGCGAGGCTTGAGAAGGCAGAAGATTAAACAAATGGCTGTCATAGTTGGCACTGTCAGAAACGCGGCAACCATCGGCACGAGCTTTACTAGGAGTAGTAGTAATTAGCACGCAAGCAAAAAGCAGAGGAAGGTTAAAACAGCATGATTAAAGGCAGAGAGACTTGAGAGCAGCCTCCCCTCGGGCCGTAAATTCTGAACCGTCCTATAAACCACGAACATCCATTTGATTTGCCCCTCTCTTTTTCTTGGTCGCCTTCTTGAGCAAGCAGGATGATGAATGAAGACAATGGTGACAGGGTTGGAGTAGAGAGATACGCTTCCTCTGGTCATGGCGTGCTGCCACTGATGGCGTGGCAGAGCCAGACGGGCAACTCATGTGCCGCGCCGGCGCTACGCGACATGGATTCTTTCGCGTGGGCGTCGGTCTCCCGGAGCACCGCGCTGACCGGCGCAAGCCTTTTCCAGCCGGCGGCGTCGCCGGGGCTCCGTGCCACACAGGTTGTGGCGGGGCCTGGCTACGAGCATACCCCGCCGCCGGACTCCGGCGGACTCGAGCAGGCAGTAGAGGTGTCGGACTCGAAGAAGAGGAGGAGATCAGACGAGGTGATTTGCTTTCCTTACCTCTGTTCTTGAGTTTCTTGTTGTTCTCGGGTGACGTGAGATGTGACCGTGCGTTCTTGACGTTGTGGTTTGAAGACGGCAAGCGCTTCCGCCGATTCTGCAGGGAAGGCCCAGCGGCGAGGCGAATACACCAATGGCGAAGAGACCGACCCAGCGGCGGCGGCCGGCAAGTCCAAAGGGAGGGGAGCCAAGGAGGCCAGCGAGCCACAGAAGAAGGAAGGCTACGTCCATGTCAGAGCCCGGAGCGGACAGGCCACCAACAGCCACAGCATCGCAGAGAAGGTACCCCTACTACTTCAAACACAAAATACTTCTTCAGATTAACGGGATCCTCGGTGTTTTCGCACCAACATGGCGGAATCTGATAACTGAAATGTTGTGCGCAGTTGAGAAGGGAGAAGATCAGCGAAAGGATGAAGCTGCTGCAGGACCTCGTTCCTGGCTGCGACAAAGTGAGCCTCCTATCGCAAGAAAAAGCGTAGTACTAGCAAACTGAACATTCTGTATTACCAGTGAGTTCGGCCAGAAGAATAAGCGATGATGAGGATGCGTTTCTTGGGTTGTATTTTATCAGGTCACAGGGAAGGCGGTGATGCTGGACGAGATCATCAACTATGTCCAGTCCCTGCAAAGGCAGGTGGAGGTGCGTATGATGATACCATCTCTCATGGCGATTGCAAAATTGCATTAGAAAACAGAACACAAACACCATTGTCATTCCTGCTTGTTTTTTATATTTTTGCAGTTCCTAGCAATGAAGCTCTCGACAGTGAACCCAAGGCTTGGTGTCAACCTAGAATCGCTTGTCGCAAAGGATGTATGGGATCATCCACAGTTTTCTTTCCGCTCCTATTTTTCAGGCCATGTTTGGAACACGGATTTTCTATTTCATTTTCCTGCAAAAGATGGATGAATCCTCTGCAAAATATCGGTATCCCAAACAGGATTTCCATTCACAAGAGAGGATGTTTCTTATGACAGGTTCTTCGCTTCCCCTGGTCTCCTTCAACTCCTCTCATGGGACTCTCGTTCACTCAGGAGATGATGCCCAAACCATCCCAACCAGGCATGCTCCAGAGCGATGTCCATGGCATGGCCAATTCAGATATGTTCAGAACAATAATGCACTCGTTCTCCCAAGAGCCGCCGTCCCAGGTTTGCAGCTTGGCTTGTACTGTATTCCTTTCATATTATTATATTACGAGTACACTTTTTGAGACAAATCTCAACATATGATTTACAAGTTCTTGACCTAAATAAACATTATTTATTATAGTCAAAGTTTTAAAGGTTTGACCAAGACGTCTCGATATGGAGACGGAGCAACTCTAAGTCGGGTGTAACTAGCCAAAGTTTTACAAGTTCTTGAGCTACCAATGTTTATGTTTTGCCACTCGTCATTAAAACTCTGATGGAACGTCTGATCCTTGAACAGATCCATCACACACCGAGCGGATCATTCGACGGTGTGGTGCAAATGGTGTATCCTCCGTTGGTCATAGGTTCCGAGGATATCAGGCCAGATCAGAATGGGTTTCATATGTGAAGTTCTGCTTAATGGATGCTCCAGGTTTCCTCTGATCTGGAAGACATACGAGAAACAAATGGCCTTAATTGCAAGAGCCGATTTCCTGAGGAAAGGTTTCGCTCATGCTTCAGGGCAGTAGATGGGGCGTAACTGTGTTCGAACTGAACTTAAGCAATAGGGACAGCAAATGGTGTGTCAAACAACTACCAAAAGCATAAAACAGAAGCCAAACCAGAAGGAATGGGTATTTTGTTTTGTATAATGTGCACAATTCGACTCAAACTCTGAAGCAGGTTATGTTGCTTCTGTTGGTTCCTATTTTTTTGCAGAAGTTATTCTTGTTGGTTCTATGCTAACTTGCCTAGTATGCAAGCTACTCTTACTCAGAAGCAGGAGAAAGCATAAGAATCATTTACTTGTGTTAGAAAAAAAAACAAGATAAATATATCTGACTTATCATGAAGGCAAAGTCTATCTAGCATAATGTAATTTATGTTATCTCCTTTTATTACATTCATTTTAGTTTTGGTTCCGTTCATTCCTGAGTTCTTGTACATCATATTCATATCTGAAACAGCCTAGGATTTAATACACTTTTCACTCATAGACATATTGGTTATGGAGGTCCAACCAAAAATTGCAGATAAGGTCTATTTTTCTTTGCATATAATACGGTTCGCATTTACAAGTCTGAAGTGCAACACACTGAACACCCAGAAGCGTACTCCATCAGCTGGATCATGGACCGCACAGGCAGTCAACAGATGTAATAACAACACCTTCACAGAGAAGTGTTTCTTCGGTTTCATCGACATGATTTGCATTCTAAACATCCCATAAAATACTGTCACTTGGAGCTAAAAGATAAGTATACCAGGTGTAGGATTGAATTCCGAAAGGCAGTCTGTCAGTAACTGGTGTGTAAAAGAGAAAACAAGCGTAACGCTCACAAAAGCTCTTAGACCGGCAGATGATTTTGAGGCACGGTAATCATATTATTCTATTTTTTATTCATAAGACCACCGCCTCCAATAATGGAGGTGGCCAGTGAGTCTACAGCTACAAAAATGCAGGGCAGCAACCCTGTAAAACTTTATGACCAAACCATGTTCTCTAACCTATGGTTTTACCCCCGGAACGGCTAAATTGGAGTTCTAACAAGGATGCCTGAGAGAACTCACTCATTAATCCCTCCACGGGTCACTCTCAGGCCTCACTTCAGAAGGCTCAATCACCTCTGTCACCATGCCTTCAGATGAGTCCGCCTCTGTGCTGGCCACTTCAGCTTCAGTGTCAGACCTCCCCCATCGCCCACCAAGGGCAATTGACATCATCTCGTATATCTTGCCACCCAACTCGGCAGGGCTTTCAGGCTGGACATACCCAGTAAGAAAAAAGAAAAGCATTAAGGAGAAGTCATTTTTTTGGCAATGACAAAGAAACACAGGACTCTGTTTGTTGTACTTACAGTATATCCACTGGAGATCAGAGCAGTCTCATACAACAGCTCGACAGCCCTCTTGGCTTCTGTACTCTCGGGTTCATTTTTGCAAGCAGCCTGCAGATGGTTATACATATATTAATGATACTTGTAGATAGCTGAGGTAAATCTGTGATTGTTATGTGCTGTGAGTAATGTATCTTACATTCAAGTCCTTGACAATTGGGTGGTCAGGGTTAATTTCGAATATTCTTCTTCCCCGCATGAACTCCAAGCTTGATGTGTCACCAAGTGTTTGTGCCTTCATAAGTCTGTCAATATTGAGAAGCATGCATCAGGAAATAAGAGGGATATCCAACACAAATCTGTTCATACAGGAATTAATCCGTAAACCTACCTTTCCATGTTGGCGGACCAACCAAACTTGCCAGATACAAGAACACATGGTGAAGAGCTGAGACGCTTTGATATTTGAACCTTTGCCACCTTGTCACCAAGCTGTTGTTTTACCCAGTCGCACAGAAGAGTGTATTCCTGCTTGCTTTCTTCACTATCCTTGTCTTCATCACCTGAAAAAAAGATATATATACATTATGTGATGCAAATAATCATCAAAGAGTGTACCAACAAAGAGAGAATCTGTCAACAATTTCCTCACCCAATTCTAGGTCCTCTTTGCTTATATCAACAAACTTCTTCTCTTTGTAGGTCTGCAAGTTCTGAATAGCAACCTCATCAATTGGCTCGATAAGGTAAAGAACCTGAGAAAAACAAACAGCACCGTGAGTCACAGCAATCAAAGAAACCATGAGTAATTGCTGAGGTGTCATTATTATTTCTTCATACTTCAATGTCTTTTTGGACCAGCTTTTCCAAGAAAGGAGCAGTCTTTGCACTCTGGAGACTATCCGTAGCAATGTAATAGATTGCATTTTGGTTCTCAGACATGTTCTCTACATATTGATCAAGGCTAACCATATCCTGCTCATTTTTAGAAGTGGGAAAGCGTAGCAGTGGGGCAAGACGCTTGTGATTTCCTGTGTCCTCAATGCAACCAAGCTTGATGAACTTTCCAAAGCTCTCCCAGAACTTCTTGTAGTCCTGCAGAACAAATAACAGAGGTTCAATACCAAGTAAAAGATCAAACGAAGATGAAAAGGAAAAGGCACAGTTCTACCTCTTTGTCCTCTTTTTCAGAGATTTCCTCAATCATATCAAATGTCTTCCTGACAAGTCTCTTGCGCATAATTCTTACCTGAATAAGAAAAAACATAAAACATAAGTTACCGCCAATTCGATAAAGGATATAGAAAAGGATAATCCGTAGAGTTTGCAATTCTCAGATATAGGAGAGATGGATTTTTCATCACTTACAATTCGGCTTTCTTGAAGAATCTCCCGGGAAACATTGAGGGGAAGGTCATTTGAATCAACTACACCTTTTACAAAGCTCAAGTATCGAGGAAACTGCAAAACACATGCTGAACTAAGAAATCTATTTTACCTTAATCAATGAATAGTAGAAAATAACAGGGAGTATTATGCTGAGAGGTGTAAGATCATGTACCAGTTCACCATCAAAATCATCGGAGATAAATACTCTTTTGACATATAACCGGATATTTTTGGTTTTGGGGTTCATAATCTCCTCATTACTAAGCGGTGCCATTCCTGGAATGTAAATAACACTCCTAAATTCCACCTCACCCTGGTAACACAAAAGATCGTGTTATACACAGTATTCAACGCACGGAACACTTAACAATGTGATACTTGGTGAATTCACCCACCTCTGTCGTGAAGTGAGTGTACGAAAGAGGATCCAAAAACTCATTGAATGTCTTCTTATAGAACTCATTGTATTCGGTTTTCTCAATTTCCTTCGGACTTCTCATCTGCATGAAGCAAACTGGATTCAAATATCTGCTTTCTTTATTAGAAAACATAAATCACATGCAATTTGTTTTGATAGAATTCCATCTATGGCGTGGAGTGTTAAGCATCATCCCTTATATGCCACTCATCGAGTATCTTGCGCACACATGGGGCTGAACCCAGTGAAGCAGACAGATCTCATAATTACTCCCATGGCATATAAGAAGTTAAATCCTTATTTAGAGAAAACAAAAGAACCAAATAGGTGGTAGTTCAAAACATGCAGGGCAGAAGTTGCAGTGACCACGAAAGTAGGTGCAGAATTACCCATATAGGCTTTGTTTCATTAGCTAGTTCCCAGTCCCAGTATTTCTCAGTAATGGTCTTCTTCTTTTTCTCTTTTTCACCCTGTATGTGCAAGTCGTAGCAGTTGCAAAAGTAAGTAAAGTCACAACTAACATAACAGGGAATAGAAGCAAATCTTTTAGGATAACTAACCTCAGTTGCCTCTTCACCTTCTTTTGGCTCTTCATCCTCTTCAACCTGTGAAGCAAGCTCACATTAGTGAAAGAAATAAGACAATAAATAGTGATACAGGGTCAAATCAATGGTACACAACTAGCAAGAAACACCATCAAGACCCTACCTCAACAGTCCTTGATTTCTCCTGCCATGTATATATGGGGAATGACACAAACTGAGAGTAGTTCTTAACTAAACCTTGAATTCTTGTAGGGTCAGCAAACTCATACTTATCATCAGGCTGCATAAGTAGAAGGCAAGTAAGATTTCTGTCAAAATATTCCAGTTAAGAACAATCAGGGGAACTTACTCTTAAAAAGAGAGTGATCTGAGTTCCGCGGGTGATCAATTTCTCAGGATCAGTCTCTTCCTTGATGACATAAGAGCTACTGTCAGCATCAGCTTCCCATACATACTGTTTGTCAGTTTTCGGGCTCTTAGTGGATACCACAACCTGGGACACAAATTTTAAAACAATGGAGTCCATATGAAAAATGACTAAAGGAGACATGACATGCAACATATTTTACAAAGATGGCAGCTAAGAAATATTTCATACCTTCTCGGCTACAAGAAATGCTGAATAAAATCCAACACCAAACTGACCAATTAGACTATTGTCAGACCCAACTTCCTTGTTCTCCTGAACAAAGATTCAATTAACATTAGAAACGATTAAACAAAACACAATTCAGTGTCATATTGCATACACCTTGGATAGATGCACAGAGGATGGAAATGGAAGAAACAAGACACCACCTTGAGAGCCTTCAAAAATTTCGAGGTGCCACTCTGAGCAATTGTACCAAGGCAGTCCTTGAGCTCATCTTTGGTCATCCCAATGCCAGTGTCACTAAGAAATCATCAGCAAACAGTGTTACTACACTCATCTGCAGCAAATAATAACTAGCGCATTTACTAGAAACAAAAACTTACGTGACAGTAATCGTTCCAGCATCTGGGTCTGATTTAATCCTTATTTCCAACTCACCACCATCAGCAAGTAAAGCTGAATCAGTAACACCAAGGAACCGCAGCTTATCCAATGCATCACTCGCGTTACTGAACAGAATACCAGGTAAATGACATAGAAGTCATGACATCAAACAAACAAATTACGAATAATAACTGAGATAATCATAACATAGAAGTCATGACATCAAACAAACAAATTACGAATAATAACTGAGATGATCGATCTGCATATCACAGGACGGGTTGCTTACCTTACAAGCTCCCGAAGAAATACTTCCTTGTGACTGTACAAGCTATGGACAATCAAATCCATTAAGCGGCTCACCTACATGGCACAAACAAAGCATGTCTCATCAGCCAGCCCAAGTACAAAACTAAGCTCCTCCTTACGGATTTAGCAATTATTTTTACCAGAAGAACTATACATGGTTTTTTCACATGAACCACAGGTTATCTTTAACTTCAACAACAAAGATTGACTAAAATCCAGAGTTAGAACTAATCATAAATGTGCAAACGCTCCAACCATGCGGAAAATTCAACATACTCATCTAACTCAAATCAAGTGTCATAGTCTAGCAGTTGGTAATACCAAAACCAATGAACTTCCGGTCACGACAGCTCACCTCAGCCTGGTACTCGAACTTCTCCTCCGCCGAATCCTCCTCGGTGGGCTTCTCCGCAACGGCGGCATCGCAGCTCACCCGCAGCAGCCTCCCCCTGCTCCTACCCGCTTCCCACCTCACCCCCTTCGCGCACCTCACCGACCCACTCCCCCGCGGGGCGACCGAGCTCAGGACGGTAGCTCTGGCCGCGCACGGACGCAGTGCCGCCACCGACGACGCGCCCAGAGTCGTGGCTAGCGCCGGCTCCATGGGAGACACGCAGGCCGATATAGAGAGAGAGGGAGGGGGAGAGAGCGGAGGGGGAGGAAAGGAGAGGATAAGGGGCGTTAGGGTTTTTGTAATAAGAAAAAATAGAGACGGGCGGACGGGTTTAGGAGGAAGGAGATGACGCAACGAGGAAGCTTCTAGAGGTGACTGAGCCGCTTGGACCGTTCGACGTGTGCTGATCGTCCGATGGTGAGGTTTTCACGGCGGATAGGAGACGAGTTGGGGAGTCGATTCTTATTTTCCGCCCAATTTTGTTTATCCGAGTGCATAATTAAGTCTGTGTATAGATCGCATCACACGACTGACCTAGGATCCTGAGAGGCGACTCCTAGGGCGACTAGGGTTTACTTCCTCCGCCGCGGAATTCTTCTTCAGCCTGGAGTCTGTCTCGCCCTCGCCTTCGGATCGCTACTACCCCCTGGTAGTGGTGCCTTGGACGGGGTTTCTTGGTTCTTGGAGCGAGTGCTCGGTCATCTTGCGATCTAGGGTTTTCTGGCTTCGAAGAGATGACGACACCAACATCAAGTGCATCGAGTAAAATTGATGGATCGGAAGGGAAGAACAAACATGAGGCCATTGATGACATGCTGCAGAGGCTGGGGATCGAGGAGGATGAATTTGATGATCTTGTCTTTGAAGATGAGGAGGAAGTTCCGAAAGAGGGACTAAAGTGGATGGTGCTTGCACGTGTGCACACCTCGAACTACTTTAGCCCGCAGACCTTTGAACAACATATGCTGTGCGGGTGGCATGGAGTCCGGCGAGGGAAGTACAATTTCAGCACCTTGAAGGTAATTTGTTTAATGTGCAATGCTTTTGCCTCGGAGATTGGCTGAAGGTAGAAAGTGGTGGTTCGTGGTTGTTTCGCCAATCCGTGGTTTGCATTGAGAAGTACGACAGCGTCTATTAAGAAATTTCTCTTTTTTCCATCAATCCATACCTAATTGGTATAGGACTTGTATTGTATCATTGTACACCATTATATATATGTGATAGGTCACCCCATAGAGGGTTGAGCCAATTTCCCCCAAACATTACGTTTTACAGACTATGACATGCCACTAATTCTCAAAAAAATTAAAGACCGACGCAGTGGCATCTCACGATCTGAAAATAATGGATAACCAAAAAAATAAACATAAAATCTTTTTTTTATTTTATATTTCTAAGACATATTTATTATAGGTTGACCAGTTACAAGCCAATCCGACCTTTGTTCATACTGTTTGGAATGAAAACATTGCCAGTCCGACCTTTGTTTCTAATGTTTGGCATGAAAACATTAGAAATTATCTAGCTACATTTACATGTATAGAGATTCTGCTCGTTATTAATACAGACCATAAAATCATCTGTTTTATTTTTTTCGAAATAGGGCGAGACCCGGCCTCTGCATCAAATTGATGCATGCAGCCTTCTTTTATTAACTTATTTGAATTTGTAACTTATTACAACTCACTGATCACACAAATTGGAAACAAAAATCAGCCACCTGAAAATCTCTAGACGATGCCGCCAGCCCAAATTGTTGAATAAATCCGATGAAACCTATTCCAATTGGTTGCATCCATATCCCATAGCTTGTCTCTATTCCAT
Organism: Avena insularis; assembly: GCA_023614405.1. Taxonomy (NCBI): domain Eukaryota; kingdom Viridiplantae; phylum Streptophyta; class Magnoliopsida; order Poales; family Poaceae; genus Avena; species Avena insularis. The sequence goes on along the minus strand of CM042692.1, from coordinate 69,878,656 downwards.
ACATTGTAGTAGGGACCATAAGCGTATCCAGTGAGTAGTCCTTGGGATAACCTGCAAAAAAGATGATTTTGATGTTCTGTATAAAATTAAGTCATTCCTCGTGTTCCAAATTTCCCAAATCAAAGCACATGCACCCACTCGGATCTTTGCTTTCTCGTGTTTACTGACTCCTTTTAACCAATGTCCAAATAAATTATCTGTGCTAGTTGGAGGTGAGATATTGAAGGTCATATGCACGATATGCCACATCAATTTAGCCAAAGGGCAATCAAAGTTGTATTGTCTCATCTTCGGTATAAAAACAACATTTAGAGTTACCATTCCAATTTTGTTTCTTTAAATTATCTTTAGTAAGGATAACTTTGCGATATAGGAACCACATAAAAATTCTTATTTTGAGTGGTGCTTTTATCTTCTAGATATATTTCTTAAGGAATGTTGTATGACCGTTCAAACAGTCCAAATACATTGATTTCACTGTGAAATTTCCTGTATCTGTTAGATCCCATCTAAACATGTCTCTGTTGTCCTAAATGGTTACATTCATTAATCGTTCCACTAGATGTAACCATCTAATCCATCTAGTACCTGTTAGAACCCTCCCAAATTGAATGTTCAGAGGATTACTTGATAAAACTTGTGCTACCGTATCATCTTGCCTTTGATCAATGCTAAATAGTGAAGGGTAATGGTTAGCAAGTGATGAATCGTCTAACCAGACATCCTTCCAAAAACACGCTCGTTCTCCATTCCCTTCTGAAGAAGTCTTCTTTGATGCGCATAAGATCTTTTCAAAAGGGAGAATCCTTCGGTCTCAATTTAACCTGTGTTAGAGATTTAGAGGTTAAATATTTGTTATATATCAGTTCATGCCACACGCATTCTCCTTGTAGGATTTTATGAAACCATTTACTTAGAAGGCATTTATTCTTTAAGTCTAGGACCTCTATATCCAGTCCACCTTGATCCCGTGGTGTACAAATGATGTTCCATTTAGTTAGTATGTACTTCCATGTATGTCCATCACATCCCAAAAAAACATGATCGTAAGTAATCCAGTCTTTTTCGTACCCCTTTGGGTATCTCAAAGAAGGATATCATAAACATAGGTAGGCCCGTAAGCACCGAATTAATAAGAATGAGTCTATCACCATATGACAAAAGCTTATCTAACCAACCTACGAGCTTTCTTTCGAACCTATCCTCAATGGGTTTCCATTCACCATTCTTTAACTTTCTGAAATGAATAGGGATCCCTAGATACTTAAAAGGGAAAGAACCTATTTCACATCCAAAAAAGTTGCGGTAAAGATTTTCCACCATCTTTGCTTGGCCGAAACAAAACAATTCACTCTTGTAAAAGTTAATTTTCAACCCAAAAAGTTGTTCAAAAATACTTAAGATAATTCTCATATTCATTGCTCTCTAGATCATGTTCCATAAAGATGATAGTATCATCCGCATATTGAAGAATGGATACGCCCCCATCTACAAGTTGCGGAATCAAGCCCCCTATTTGTCTATCTTCTTTTGCTCTTGCAATTAGAATGGCTAGCATATCTGCCACAATGTTAAAAAGACTTGGTGATAATGGATCCCCTTGTCTTAAGCCTTTCTGTGTTTGAAAATAATGTCCAGTTTCATCGTTGACACTAATACCAACACTACCTTTAGTTATGAATTGCTCAACCCATTAACACCATTTAGGATGGAACCCTTTTATTAGCAACACTTGTTGTAGAAAAGGCCACCTTACTTAATCATAAGCCTTTTCGAAGTCTAGTTTTAGTATAACCACATCTAATTTCTTTGTATGCATCTTATGAATGGTTTCATGTAATACTCAAACCCCTTCAAGTATATGTCTACCAGGCATAAAAGCCGTCTAGGTAGGTCTCACTACCATGTGTAAAATATTCGTTAATCTATTTTTGCCCACCTTTGTGAAAAATTTGAAGCTCACATTGAGCAAACAAATCGGTCTATATTATTCAATTTGTATTGCATTGTCCTTTTTTGGCAGTAAAATGATGGTACCAAAGTTCAGATGAAACAGCGGTAGCTGTCCCCATTGGAAATTTTCAAACATCTTCATCAAATCGAATTTAATAATGCTCTAAAAAGTTTTGTAAAACTCCGTCGGGAAACCATCAGGACCTGGTGCTTTATTACTTTCCATTTGCATGATAGCCTCATATACCTCCTTCTCTGTGAAGTCAGCAGTGAGTATATCATTCTCCTCTATAGACAGTTGAGGTATATCATTTGCTTCAGTTTCTATTATAGAAAAATGGTTTTGTTATGGTTTCTCGAATAGCTTCTTATAATAATTGGTGATATAATTTACGAGATTGTCATGACCAGTAATTGTCCCTTCATCTTGCTCAAGTTGAAAAATCAATTTTCTACGATGTTTACCATTAGCTACAAGATGGAAATACTTTGTATTACTTCCTCCTTCCTGAAAATGTTTAACTTTTGCCCGTTGAGCCCACTTGGACTCTTCACCCCTTCTTAAATTAGTTAATTCCTCTTTCGCTTTTGCAAGCTCACATCTCTCTTCATCCCTATATCTGCTTTACTATAGGGGCCTTATTCAGAGTTCAGCTATGAGGATCCAAATTACTAGAGACGGTTCTACCTACTACCTCTTTGTTAATATTTTTGTTGTTACCATGGTTGGGTCGTAGCTGACCCTCTTTGCATAAAGAGACTGATCAGGCTAGAGGTGACCCTTGAGATGAAATGAGCTGGGTGGCCCATAGGAGGAGGCCTCCGAGGAAACGAGAGGGTCGGGGCGGCAGCATGGGTGAAGCGGTTGGTTCCACGAGGGAGGGTGGCGCGTACTGTAGGCCAACATGTCCACAAGATGAGAAGCGTTGAGGAACTCAAGAAAGGTGAGAGGAGGGCGGCACCTCAGAGTACAAGAAAAGGGAGAGGATGGTGGCACTGGTGAGAGCCATGCAATGGTGGAAGATGGAGGTCGTTGAGGCGATGCACATGTAGTAGAAGTGGTGCGCCACAAAAAGTTAGATGAAGAGAACGCGTCATCCCGTAGCAATGCACTTTAGCTAGTATTTACTAGTATTAAATTGGTTACGGATGTTTTCATTCGTGATGGTCGATGGTTGTTTGTGTGTCGCTGTAGGTCAAACGTACGCAGGCTGGTTTCTTTTCATACTCGGCAATGACGGATAGTCCCGATCTCAAAGGATCTTTTTCTACTAGTGAATTGACATGGAAACTCCCTTAACTATGGGTACCGACCCTTTCATCCACAACACAGGCGGCGCTTGGAGGATGAACGACGCTTGGAGGATGAACCCCACGCGGGCGACGCTGAGCAAGCAGTTCCGATCGTGATGTCCCGTCGGTTCGTCCTGAGGCTGACGTGAGGAACCTGGCCTCCTGAATCACACTAACAGGAACAGACCACTGGAAGGAGCAGACATCGGTGTTGGTTGTCGCCATGGAAAGAGAGCAAGACAGGTGTAGGAGCATGAGCAAACGATGGTTGTGGTCCTCATCGTCAGTGAGAAAGAGGCGTAAGGGAAGGAATAGACGGTCCTTGGTGAAGAATTAAGGAGCACGAGATTGGGGGAAAAGAAGAGGGATTTCTTTTGGTAAGAGGAGAGGATTTGCAGAGAAGATTATTTAACGAGAAAAGTGTTGTTTGCAGCTGCTGCTTTTGATCGTCCAAAACATGTTCTTGTGATTTAGCATTGATTAGATGCAAGTTGATGGATTTATATCTGGATGCTAGCTTGCAGGTTGCAAAGTTGCAACGTACTTCTCTCGCACCCACAACTATCGATCTGTGGGTTAGACGTCGACCTCCATTCATGTATGCACATAGAGTTGTGATACGTTGCAAACGTATCTATAATTTTTGATGTTCCATGCTTGATTTTTATCCACTTTCTTTTGTTTTGTTCATACTTTGGAGTACTTTTTATACACTTTCATGGACTAACCTATTAACAAGATGCCACTGCGATTGCCTTTTTCGCTGTTTTGGTTCCGAAAGTTAGAAAATGAATATTCTCATAATTGGACGGGACAAAAGCCAAAGTCGATTTTTCACCGAGGAGGCACGGGCGAATACGATACGGAGATGGGCGGAGGGGCCACACCACCCGCCTGGCAGGCTCAGCGCGCCAGTGATGTGGCCACCTCGGGCACCCCCTCGGCCTCCCCTTTCGCCTATAAGATGCCTCCGATACAGAAATCCTAACTAACCCGATCAAAATTCCACGAAAGAGTCTATAGCCGCCGTCATCTTCATCCCTAGATCCGGAGGGATTTCAAGCTCTTCCCGGCACCCTGCCGGAGGGGAGAATTCACCCTGGAGGCCTTCTTCATCACCATGCAAGCCTCCGGTGTGATGCGTGAGTAGTTCATCCCTGGACTACGGGTCCATGTAGTAGCTAGATGGTTGGTTCTTCTCCTTTGTGCTACCACGTTTAGATCTTGTGAGCTCCGTTCATGATCAAGATCATCTATTTGTAATTCTACATGTTGTATTTGCGGGGATCCGATGGATATTGAGATGCTATTTCAGATTGATTATTGATTTTATCATGTCTTTGTTATTTGTGATCTTGCATGCTTTCCGTTGTTAGTAGCTATCTTGGCCAAGTAGATGCTAGCAACTCCAAGAGTTAGTATGTATGCTCGATAGTGGGTTCATGCCTCTAGTAATCTGGGAAAGTGACATAAATCTCTAAGGTACTAGATGTGTTGTTGCTACTAGGGAGAAAACAACAATCTTTTGTTCATAGAACAATCATATTGTTTACTTTACATGCAATGTGTATTGCAATTTTCTGTTGCTTGCAACTTAATACTAGAGGGGGTTCAGATGATAACCTGAAGATGGATTATTAGTCATAGATGTAGTTAGATTACGGTCTATGTATAATATTGTAATGCCCAATCAAATCTCAAAGGAGTCAAGATGATTAGTATATGCATGTATGCTTTCTCGATGTTTGTCAATTGCCCCGCTGTAATTTGTTCACCCAACATGTCATCTATCTTAAGGAGAACCACCACTAGTGAACTATGGACCCTAGTCTTTTCTTTTATCATCAATCTACAACCGTTTACTGCTTTCTGTTTACTTTCTGCAAGCAATTACTATCTTCCACACAATACTTTTAATCCTTTGTTTTCAACAAAACCGGTGAGATTGACAACCTCACTGTAAGTTGGGGGCAAAGTTTTGTGGTTGTGTTGTGCAGGATTCCAAGTTGGCAACAACACCTTGGAGGTGTTTCCTTGCTCCTACTAGTTTGATAACCTTGGTTTCATAACTGAGGGAAAACTTGCTGCTGTGCTCATCATACCTTCCTCTTCGGGTTCGCCAACGAGCTCGATATATTTTGGGCCATCAAGTTGCTCGACCTACTTCTTTCAAACTTCACGAGTAAACCCGTCGAGTTGTAGAGAAGATATCAACTGCGTTGCCGGCTAGACGCGTCTAGGTTGCTTACGACTCCGATGGATCCCTATAACCATCCCACGCATGACACCAAAGAAGTTCTTTGTTCAAAGTTAGTTGGAGGTATGTAATTATGTATGAATTTTAATGAAGAAGATTTACTGTAACGACTACTCAGAAACCATGTGAGATGCTACATGATACTCAACCCTATCAACAACATTGTATGCATGGGGCCATCCGATCCGCTTTTGCCGGGTCGACTCTCGAACCAGGTAGCTGCTGCTTGAGTACTTGTGATGTGTAGCTAAGTTTAATCAATCATTTCAGGATCTCATGGAGATGGGTCGCTCTTTTTTAACATGCATACAGGATCTAGAAAGCATGCATAGGTCCTCAATGGTGAAGAAGTGCAATTACGTCACTCAGTCCAGGATTTCATGGATTTAGTTCTCCACTTAAACTTGATTATAATATGAATCGTTCGGGTCATAGATCAATGGTAGAAATGACTTAAAAGTAACAATGTGAAGTATAACTTGTTATCTTACACTTCTACAAGATGTAGGCGTTTGCAGATGCACCTAGGGAAGATATATTGACCTAATGAATCAAGCTGTTTTTTAAATGAACTTGGCCAATTATTGGGTTCGAAGAAGGAATCATGGTTGTCTGAAAATTCAAATGGCAAAGCTATGCCCTTGGGTAACAATTAATCATGCCATTTCATGCATGTGCATTGAAGCAGCGAGAATTGATATGTAGTTGTTTATATATGCATCCTTCAACGGCGGATGATTATATGAATACTTATACAATAGAAATTAGAATTTAAGAATTGATTGACTTCTTTTTTTAGATAGAATTGATTGACATACTAAGAACATAATATACCTTTTCACTGATTTTATCCCTAGCATGAGAATGGTGTATGCATTGAGAGAAAAAGAGAGGGAGGAATTCACTGAAATTTTTCACATGTTCTTCAAAAAATATAACGCTTTCTTGATTAACCCATAGTAACGCACGTGCATTTAGCTAGTAGTCATCTAAATCACCGCAATACACTGCACGCGGTCTTCTAACAACAACATGGATTATCTGAAATGATCTACACCCTTGCAGGTTCTACCGATTAACAACACTACTCTACTGACCAGATCATCTACGGCGGCACTCACTGGCAGGGTTCTACTGTTCCAGGATCAGGCCCATGGTGCGGCCTAATACTGCCCTCACCGATAGGGTGGCGGCGAGTCGGGGCAGCGAAGCGTGAATCAGAGGCTGGCGATGCGTTGGAGCGGCAGTGGCGGCTGATATATTGCAAATGCATCTATAATTTTTGATGCTCCATGCTTGGTTTTATCCACTTTCTTGTGTTTTGTCCACACTTTGGAGTACTTTTCATATGATTTCTTGGACTAACCTATTAACAAGAGCCACAGACCCGCCTGCTTTTACGCTGTTTTTGGTTCCAGAAAGTCGAAAATGAATATTCTCGAATTGGACGGGACAAAAGCAAAGTGCCTATTTTTCCGAAGTCATCGAGATGCAGAGTACGAGGCGGAGAGGGGCGGGGGCACCACACCACTGGCCACTGCCGCTGCCCAGCGCCAGGGGGTGGTCTGGCCGCCTCCGACACCCCCTCGGCCTCCCCTTTCGCCTATAAGATGCCCTCGGGACGTAAACCCTAAGTACCCGATCAAAAATCCACGAAAGAGTCTATACCGATGATGGCTCAATGCACGGCGCCTAGAAAAGTGTTGATGGCTCGTGGTTAATATAGAGCTCGTTGGAAACCCCAAGAGGAAGGTATGATGAGCACAACAGCAAGTTTCCCTCAGTTATAAAACCAAGGTTTAATCGAACCAGTAGGAGCAAGGAAACACCTCAAAGGTGTTACTAGCTAAGCTTTGGCAGGGCGCACTACCGGTGCTAGTAGCAACATGGAGACCTGCACAACACAACCACAGAACTTTGTCCCCAACTTGTGATGAGGTTGTCAATCTCACCGTGTTTTGCGGAAAACAAAGGATTAAACGTATCGAATGGAAAGAAGTAAAAGTTTGCAGAAAGTAAACACAAAGCAGTAAAAGATTGTAGATTGTATGTAAAGACAAGGATCAGGATCCATAGTTCACTAGAGGTGGCTCTCCTTAGATAGATAACATGCTGGGTGAACAAATTACAGCGGGGCAATTGACAAACACCGAGAAAGCAATACATGCACATACTAATTATCTTGACTCCTTTGAGACTTGATTGGGCATTACAACATAATACATAGACCGCCATCCAACTGCATCTATGACTAATAATCCACCTTCAGGTTATCATCCAACCCTCCAGATTAAGTTTAAGTTGCAACAGATTATTGATTTACGAACTACGGTAAAGTAAACAATACGATTGTTCTATGAACAAAGGATTGTTGTTTTCTCCTAGTAGCACAAAGACATCTAGTACCTTAGAGATTTGTGTCACTTCCCAGATTACGTGAGGCATGAACCCACTATCAAGCATAAATATCTCTTGGAGTTGCTAGCATCTACTTGGCCAAGATAGCTACTAACAACGGAAAGCATGCAAGATCTCAAATAAAAAAGACATGATAGAATCAATAATCAATCTGAAATAGCATATCAATATCCATCGGATCCCCGCAAACACAACATGCAGAATTATAAATAGATGATCTTGATCATGAACAGAGCTCACAAGATCTAAACATGAAAGCACAAAGGAGGAGAACCAGCCATCTAGCTACTACATGGATCCGTAGTCCAAGGATGAACTACTCACGCATCACACCGGAGGCTTGCATGGTGATGAAGAAGGCCTGTGGTGAATTCCCTCCCGGGGTGCCAGGAAGAGCTTTAGATACCTCCCGATCTAGGGATGGAGATGACGGCGGCTATAGACTCTTTCGTGGATTTTTGATCGGGCACTTAGGGTTTTCGTCCCGAGGGCAATATATAGGCGGAAGGAGAGGCCGAGGGGGTGCCAGGGCTGGCCTCACCACCCCCTGGCGTAGGCCAGGCTGGGCCGCGCGACCAGGTGGTGTGGTGGCCCCCTGGTCCCTCTCCGTCTCGTATTCTGGCACTTGATCCTTCCGAAAAATAGGCACTTTGGCTTTTGTCCCGCCCAATTCGAATATTCATTTTCTCGACTTTCCGGAACCAAAAACAGCAAAAAAGCAGGTAAAATGTGGCTCTTGTTAATAGGTTAGTCCAAGAAATCATATGAAAAGTACTCCAAAGTTGGAACAAAACACAAGAAAGTGGATAAAACCAAGCATGGAACATCAAAAATTATAGATACATTTGCAATGTATCAACATCCCCAAGCTTAACTCCTGTCATTCCTCGAGTAGGTAAGTGATAAAAAGAAAGAATAATTTTTGAGGTGACATGCACCATCAAAGACTTGATCAAAGTATTTGCAAAACATTCAAAGCTGGGATCATAGTACTTCAATCGTAACATGAAAGACAAAGTTCTAGCAATAAGCAAAAGAAACTATGATGCAACATGAAAAGACACAAACAAAAGATTCATGAATAACAATGCTTTGCAAGACGTTTGTTTGTTTCACATAAAGAAAACATAGCATAATAGTATTCAGCTTGTCCCTCAATAGAGTAGCAAATATAAATGCATAGGACACCTTCAAAGTTCATAAGAGTGATTAGATACAATAGTTTAAAACAAGCAATATCAAGTTATGCATCAATCAACTAGTCTTGGGACAATGCACATAGAACTAAGAATGGCTACTATGCTCTCAAAGTAGGTGCATAAAGATAGAAGGTGGAGACTCAATATAATGGTGGAAGAAGGGCCTTCATAGAAGGAAGTAGGGATTCAAGTCTCATAAAGAGCTTCCAAAAATTATAGTACTTATAGCTTTCAGCTCTCATTGCCCCTATCATAAGCATCTTGAAGTGATTAAGGTTAAAGTGAACAAACTATGGTGTACATGCTTGACGAAGTATAAGTCAGAAATCTCATGTCCCTTGTATACGAGGGTCGCTCCTCATGCTACTCAAGTTTAGTCACCGGTAAGTTCTTGTCATTGTAAGTACATGTGTATCATAGAGAACCGCCAACGGGTACCCTTGCCCGATGATACGAAGAATCCCCATATCAAAATGACAAGGCAAGGCATTTACGAGCATCTCAGCATTCTTCTTATTTACCATGGGAATATGGTGCTTTTTCTCTCTTTCCTCTTTTATAGTATCTCTTTTTCTCTTTTTCTCAATATAGGACTCTTTTTTATAAGAAGAATGCTTCATAGACAGCTCATTATGGTTCTGCAGGTTTCCACCATGTCGGCATGGATTAGACCATGACTCAGCGCTTTCTCTAACACATATACATAACTCCATGGACTTACAAGCTCTCCTTTCATTTCACACTGACGACATCCATATACAAAAGAGCATGATATCAACTAGGTACAAGTACCAAGTGCAATGTTGAAAGCGTTCCCCATGAAAGCATGGTTCTGCTAATTCCCAACAAATAAGTGCAAGCATATACAATATATAAGACACAATGGTTCAAGTTTATTAAGGGCAAGTAAAGTAAAGTGTGTCATCAAGTTTGTGAGAGCTTTAATCACTAGTTTTCTCATAACAAGTGGAAGGTAAACAAAAGCACGAATATACTTGGAATAGCATAAGTTAATGGATAGGTATGGTGGACTCTTTGGAATAACTTGGTTTAGGGAGTTGGATGCATGAGTGGAACTCATACTTTGTTGTGGAGGCTAGCAAAAGACTAGGAGCGACAAACTAAGAGAGCAATAATGGCCATAATCATGCAGAGCGACAAAACATCATTGATCAAAGCATAAAGTGATACTACAGGTTGAAAACTAAAGGATCATAAAGGGTATGGTGACTTTAGATAGTCATAACATGGTGTGAGCATGTGCCAAGTCAACCCAAATAAAGCATCAAAGGAGAATACCACTATACTATGCTTTAATATGCTAAAACAACGCATGATTCATCCAAGGCACATTAAGCAATCTCAATTGTTTATAACAAGTCATGCTACAACAAAGAATAGTAAGCATAAAGCCAAAACAATATCAAGCATGGCATGACAAAGCATATGTCACAGTCAAAAACAAGCTCTTTTTACCACATAAGTAAGAACTTTCCTACTCTTTTCCAAACCAAACCAAACTATTTGCAAACCAATGTATGAAAGAGGGGGTCCAATCAATTTATTCAAAAAACTAAGCAAACCAAAGCAAACGAAAACCAAAACGAAAACAAAAAAGAAGACGCTCCAAGAAAAACACAACTGTGCATGAAACAATAAAAATAAAGCGTTTGGAAGAAACCTGGAATTTTTATTGATGAAGAAGGGGATGCCTTGGGCATCCCCCAGCTTTGACGCTTGTACTTCTTGGATATTTCTTGGCGTGACACGCGTGGCATCCCCAAGCTTGAGCTTTAGTCCATCCTTCATCTCATTACTCATTCCTTCCATACACCTGAAATTTTCCTTCATACAAAACTTCACACAATCTTTATTAGCAACATTAGTGCACTCAAGATAAATAAGTCTTAAGGTTCAGTTCTAACACCAAATAAACTTCCATTAGAACACTAGATACAGTAGCACTTCCCTCAAAAAGCTCAATTCCCCAAAAGAACTCAAAAAGGAACCCACAAGAAGCAAATGCAGAAAATGGCAGAAATCTGTCAAAACAGACGAGCAGGTAAAGACGAATATTTTCGAAGACCTTCTGTTGCTCAAATCAAAAAGTGTTGAACTAACAAAAGTTAGATAACAACCTAGGGCAGAAGAAGAAGAAATTACAGCTCAATCCGACATACAGATCTCTCTCACGAATTTTTACGGTGAAGCACAAGAATCTGTTTCGGGACAGCAACTTTCCCAATCATTACTTCACTTCCATTAGAGGTTACTCTTGGCTCAAAAAGCAAATAAAAAGGATAAGGAGAGGTTATTACTGAAGTAATAACTTCCAAGACTCATCTAAAACTCTTGGATTATCTCCCAATAAGTACTTTTTTCTTTAACGCCTTTAAGTTAGGCATAAGAAGCAAAGAAAGAATCAAGTATTCTCAAATGAAGAAGCATTAAGACCAAATTTTGTTTTCATAGGAGAAGCAAAAGAAATCTTTTCTTTCTTTTTAGGGAAGTATTCTATACCTTTCTTGAGTGAGAGTTGATATTTAATGGTGGCTTCTTTCATATCAATGATGGCACCAACAGTTCTAAAAAAAGGTCTTCCCAAAGTAATATGACAAGAAGCATTGTATTCAACATCCAAAACATAGAAATCAACGGGGACATAGGAATTGTTAACCATAATTAGAACATCATTAAGACTCCCCATGAGTTTATTTTTAGCATTATCATCAAGAGGGACATTCAAATAATAATCTTCAAGAGGAGGCAAATCAAGCATATCATAAATCCTTCTAGGCATAATAGAAACACTACTATCAAGATCACATAAAGCTTTGAAATCAAAGTCATTCACTTTCATATTAATGATGGGTTCCCAACCATCTTCTTGTTTTATAGGAATAGAAGCTTTATGTTTCATCTTTTCTTCTTTAATCTTTATGAGAGCATCAGTAATGTGTTTTGTAAAAGCCATGTTCATAGCACTAGCATTAGGACTTTTAACAAGCTTTTGTAGGAACTTAATAACTTCAGATATGTTGCAACCATCAACATCAAAATCAACTTTATCATCTAAAGTAGTAGAACTATTACTAGCCTCAACACTAGTGGTGGTAATAGTAGAAACACTAATGTTTCTAACAATTTCATCTTCTCTTTCCCACTTAGCATGTAACTCAGCTAATAATCTAACATTTTCATCAATTCTTACTTGTATAGAATTAGTAGCTGCAAAGGGATTGTCATTAGTTTTAGGTTTAGCAGCCATTTTATTCAAAGAAGATTGAGCTTCAGCCAAAGATGCTATATTTCTTTCAGCATTAGAGATTTTTTCCTCAATAGTTTTATTGAAAGCAGTTTGTTTACTAATAAACTCTTTAAGCATAACTTCAAGTTCAGAGGGAGCACTCTTATTATTGTTGTAAGAATTCGCATAAGCATTACCATTGTTGGGAGGATATGGCTTATAATTGTTTTTACCAAAATTGTTCCTATAAGCATTATTACCATAAGCATTGTTGCCAAAATTGTTATTTCTTATGAAGTTCACATCAACTTGCTCTTCTTGAGCAACCAAAGAGGCTAAAGGAACATTATTTGGATCAATATGGGCTTTCCCATTAACAAGCATAGACATAATAATATCAATCTTATCACTCAAGGAGGAAGTTTCCTCAACAGAATTTACCTTCTTACCTTGTGGAGCTCTCTTAGTATGCCATTCAGAATAATTAACCATCATATTGTCCAAAAGTTTTGTTGCAGCACCCAAAGTGATGGTCATAAAGGTACCTCCAGCAGCTGAATCCAATAGGTTCCTTGAAGAATAGTTCAGTCCTGCATAAAAAGTTTGGATGATCATCCAAGCAGTCAGTCCATGAGTGGGACAATTCTTTACCAAAGATTTCATTCTTTCCCAAGCTTGAGCAACATGATCATTATCAAGTTGTTTAAACTTCATTATTTCACTTCTCATGGATATAATCTTAGCAGGAGGATAGTATTTTCCAATAAAAACATCTTTGCATTTAGTCCAAGAATCAATACTATTCCTAGTTAAGGAATTCAACCACTCTTTAGCTTTTCCTCTCAAAGAGAAAGGAAACAATTTCAGCTTAATAATATCACCATCTATATCCCTATGCTTTTGCATCTCACAAAGTTTCAACAAAGTTATTTAGATGGGAAGCAGCATCTTCATTACCAATACCAGAAAATTGCTCTCTCATAACAAGATTGAGTAAAGCATGTTTTATCTCAAAGAAAGTATTTTCAGCCATAGGTGGAGCAATAGGTGTGCTCATAAAATCATTGTTGTTGGTGCTAGTGAAGTCACACAACTTAGTGTTCTCAAGAGTAGTCATTTTTTTGGGTTTTCAAATAAGAAAGCAAACTTGTAAAACTAATTTTTTTTTGTGTTTTTTGAAGAACAAAACAAGCCAACAAAGCAAAAAGAAAGAAACTAAGCAAAACAAAAACAACAAAGTAAAGAGATTGGTTATGAGGGACTCCCCTTGTGAAGATGTCCTTGACTCCCCGGCAACGGCGCCAGAAAATCGCTTGATGGCTCAATGCACGGCGCCTAGAAAAGTGTTGATGGCTCGTGGTTAATGTAGAGCTCGTTGGGAACCCCAAGAGGAAGGTATGATGAGCACATCAGCAAGTTTCCCTCAGTTATGAAACCAAGGTTTAATCGAACCAGTAGGAGCAAGGAAACACCTCAAAGGTGTCACTAGCTGAGATTTGGCAGGGCGCACTACCGGTGCTAGTAGCAATGTGGAGACCTGCACAACACAACCACAGAACTTTGTTCCCAACTTGCGATGAGGTTGTCAATCTCACCATGTTTTGCAGAAAACAAAGGATTAAACGTATCGAATGGAAAGAAGTAAAAGTTTGTAGAAAGTAAACACAAAGCAGTAAAAGATTGTAGATTGTATGTAAAGACAAGGACCGGGATCCATAGTTCACTAGAGGTGGCTCTCCTTAGATAGATAACATGTTGGTGAAAAATTACAGCGGGCAATTGACAAACATCGAGAAAGAAATACATGCATATACTAATCATCTTGACTCCTTTGAGACTTGATTGGGCATTACAACATAATACATAGACCGCCATCCAACTGCATCTATGACTAATAATCCACCTTCAGGTTATCATCCGAACCCCCTCTAGTATTAAGTTGCAAGCAATGATTATTGCTTTATTTAACCGTGTAAAGTAAACAATACGATTGTTCTATGAACAAAGGATTATTGTTTTCTCCTAGTAGCAACAGACATCTAGTACCTTAGAGATTTGTGTCACTTCCCATTACGGAGGCATGAACCCACTATCGAGCATAAATACTAACTCTTGGAGTTGCTAGCATCTACTTGGCCAAGATAGCTACTAACAACGGAAAGCATACAAGATCTCAAATAACAAAGACATGATAGAATCAATAATCAATCTGAAATAGCATCTCAATATCCATCGGATCCCCAACACAACATGCAGAATTACAAATAGATGATCTTGATCATGAACGAGCTCACAAGATCTAAACATGAAAGCACAAAGGAGGAGAACCAGCCATCTAGCTACTACATGGATCCGTAGTCCAAGGATGAACTACTCACGCATCACAGGAGGCTTGCATGGTGATGAAGAAGGCCTCCGGTGAATTCCCTCCCAGGGTGCCGGAAGAGCTTGATTCCTCCCATCTAGGGATGGAGATGATGGCTCTGACTCTTTTCGTGGATTTTTGATCGGCACTTAGGGTTTTTCCCAGGGCAATATATAGGCGGAAGGAGGCCGAGGGGGTGTCTGGCCTCACCACCCCCACAGCAGGGCCGGTGGTGTGGTGGTCCCTCCGTCTCGACATGGCACTTGATCCCGAGAAAAATAGGCAATTTGGCTTTTGTCCCAATTCATTAATAATATTCATTCTCTAACTCTGGAACCAAAAACAATGAGAAAATAGGCGGCACTTGTGGCTCTTGTTAATAGGTTAGTCAAGAAATCATATGAAAAGTACTCCAAAGTTGGAACAAAACACAAGAAAGTGGATAAAACCAAGCATGGAACAAAAATTTAGAAATTTGCAATGTATCAGCCATCATCTCCATCCCTAGATGGGAGGGATCTGAAGCTCTTCACGGCACCCTGCCGGAGGAATTCACCTTCTTCATCACCATGCAAGCCTCTGGTGTGATGCGTGAGTACTTCATCCTTGGACTACGGATCCATGTAGTAGCTAGATGGCCGGTTCTCCTCCTTTGTGCTTCCATGTTTAGATCTTGTGAGCTCCGTTCATGATCAAGATTATCTATTTGTAATTCTGCATGTTGTGTTTGCGGGGATCCGATGGATATTGAGATGCTATTTCAGATTGATTATTGATTCTATCATGTCTTTGTTATTTGTGATCTTGCATGCTTTCCGTTGTTAGTAGCTATCTTGGCCAAGTAGATGCTAGCAACTCCAAGAGTTAGTATTTATGCTCGATAGTGGGTTCATGCCTCTAGTAATCTGGGAAGTGACAAATCTCTAAGGTACTAGATGTGTTGTTACTAGGAGAAAACAACAATCCTTTGTTCATAGAACAATCGTATTGTTTACTTTACACGCAGTTCGTAAAGCAATAATCTGTTGCTTGCAACTTAATACTGGAGGGGGTTCGGATGATAACCTAAAGGTGGATTATTAGTCATAGATGTAATTGGATGGCGGTCTATGTATAATGTTGTAATTCCTAGTCAAGTTCCAAAGGAGTCAAGATGATTAGTATATGCATGTATTGCTTTCTCGACGTTTTGTCAATTGCCCCACTGTAATTTGTTCACCCAACATGTTATCTATCTTAAGGAGAGCCACCTCTAGTGAACTATGGATCCCGGTCCTTTTTCTTTACATACAATCTACAAACTGTTTACTGCTTTGTGTTTACTTTCTGCAAACTATTACTTCTTTCCATTCGATACGTTTAATCCTTTGTTTTCAGCAAAACACGGTGAGATTGACAACCTCATCGCAAGTTGGGGACAAAGTTCTGTGGTTGTGTTGTGCAGGTCTCCACGTTGCTACTAGCACTGGTAGTGTGCCCTGCCAAGGCTCAGCTAGCAACACCTTTGGGGTGTTTCCTTGCTCCTACTGGTTTGATTAAACCTTGGTTTCATAACTGAGGGAAACTTGCTGCTGTGCTCATCATACCTTCCTCTTGGGGTTCCCAACGAGCTCTACATCAACACTGCACCAACATTTTTCTAGCGCCGTACACTAAGCCATCAAGCATTTTTCTGGCGCCGTTGCCAGGGAGTCAAGGTCATCTTCACAAGGGGAGTCCCTCATAACCAATCTCTTTACTTTATTATTTTTGTTTTGCTTAGTTTCTTTTTGCTTTGTTTGCTTGTTTCTTTATCAAAAACCCAAAAAATGACTACTCTTGAAAACACTAAGTTGTGTGACTTCACTAGCACCAACAACAATGATTTTACGAGCACACCTATTGCTCCACCTGTGCCTGAAGATACTTTCTTTGAGATAAAACGTGCTTTACTCAATCTTGTTATGAGAGAACAGTTTTCTAGTATTGGTAATGAAGATACTGCTGCCCATCTAAATAACTTTGTTGAACTTTGTGAGATGCAAAAGCATAGGGATATAGATGGTGATATTATTAAGCTGAAATTGTTTCCTTTCTCTTTGAGAGGAAAAGCTAAAGAATGGTTGAATTCCTTAACTAGGAATAGTATTGATTCTTGGACTAAATACAAAGATGCTTTCATTGGGAAGTACTATCCTCCTGCTAAGATTATATCTATGAGAAGTCAAATAATGAAGTTTAAACAATCTGATAATGAACATGTTGCTCAAGCTTGGGAAAGAATGAAATCTTTGGTAAAGAATTGTCCCACTCATGGATCTCGCTGATGATCATCCAAAGTTTTTATGCAGGATTGAACTATTCTTCAAGGAACCTATTGGATTCTGCTGCTGGAAGTACCTTTATGACCATCACTTTGGGTGTTGCAACAAAACTTCTGGACAATATGATGGTTAATTATTCTGAATGGCATACTGAGAGAGCTCCACAAGGTAACAAGGTAAATTCTATTGGGTCCGCAGAATAGAAAACAAAAAAATTCCTACGGTGTGAACTACACGCCAAGATCTATCTACTAGGTACAAAGCAACGGGTGGACATATTCTGAATGGCATACTGAGAGAGCTCCACAAGGTAACAAGGTAAATTCTATTGGGTCCGCAGAATAGAAAACAAAAAATTTCCTACGGTGTGAACTACACGCCAAGATCTATCTACTAGGTACAAAGCAACGGGTGGACATACATCCAACAAGAACTTACCCTCATAGACAACGAGCTTTGTTAACAAGTAGGAACTCGTGGTTGATGTAGTCATACACTTGCCGATCTCAAGATCGTGAAGAAGTCCGAGCCAAGAACTCAGCAAGATCCGCACTGCACACATGTTCAAGCCACCGGACAACCTCCTCGCCCAGCGATCCAAATGGAAGCAAAGAACTCCTTCCGCATTTAAATGCCACGGGAACATGTATCTCGCTAATCCGAGACCATGGGGAATAATTCTAGAGGGAGAGAGATCCTTCACAAGGAGGTGTGAGGATGAAGGAGGGAATGGGTGGCCTTTATAGGAGGAGGGGTGCCCCTCTCTCCATGGTCGGCGCATGGGGGTGACCTCACCTCCCCATTCATGTGGTGGTAACCCCTCCATATTAAAATGCCTCTTCACATTCCCTTTTAAAGTCTCCACTTTAAATGCATTAAATTTCTCCAAATTTAATGCTCTCTCATTTAATAAAACTCTTTTTATTAAATTTATTCAGAATTTTGTTAATTACTTTAATTAACAAACATTCACATATAGCCCTTGCAATATTTCAATATCACATGCGTAACCACCTTCGCAATTTCACCCAAACAATTTCTGGTTTCTATTGAAACAATTCCTCGCTTTGCAATTCTTTCGTCTGAAACATATGTGCTCCAAAATGGTGTTCGGTAACTCTTAAGTGTGCCACCCTACGGTTCATGAATAATGCGTACATGATCGAGACCCTTCTCCGATCAATAATCAGCAATGGACACGGAGATCCGTCTCGACTCCTACACATTCAACGATGACTCCTGTGATCGTGAGAACCTTTAACGCTTGTAACTAAATCCCTTTGTCTCTCGATATATTACATGTCCGATATTCGATCATCGGTATCTCCATACCTAGTTTGATCTCGTTACCGACATGCACTCTTTTCTCGTTCCCGTGATATAACATTCTAGTGATCACATCACTTGCTTGCAAGCTATCCTAATGTGATATCACCGAGAGGGCCCAGAGTATATCTATCCGTCATCTCGATTGACAAATTCCACTCTTGATCCATGAGCCTCAACATAACACCTTCGTAGTACTGAGCCCATCTTTATAGTCACCCTGTTATGGTGTGACGTTTGATGTTATCAAGATACTCTTCCGGTGTTAGCAATTAACATGATCTCATGGTCTAAGGATAAAGATTACTTCGTATGATGTTATAGAAATATAAACATAATGACTTGATCATAATGCTATACGTCGGATGAATGTTCATCACATCATTCCACCAATGGTGTGACCTTGTTATTAACAACATCTAATGTCCATGATCAGGAAACCTTGATCATCCTGTTAATCAACAAGCTAGTCTATAAGAGAGGCATGACTAGGAACCCTTTTTGTTTATTAAACACACATGTATTGATGTTTCTGAATCAATACATTTCTAGCATGTAAAATAAACATCTATCATATATAAGGAATATATAATAACAACTTTATTATTGCCTCTCAGAGCATATTTCCTTCAAATTCTGTTGAGGAAACCTCCTCCTTGAGTGATAAGATTGATATTATTATGTCTATGCTTGTTAATGGGAAAGCCCATATTGATCCAAGTAATGTTCCTTTAGCTTCTTTGGTTGCTCAAGAAGAGCAAGTTGATGTGAACTTTATAAGGAATAATAATTTTGGCAATAATGCTTATAGGAGTAATTTTGGTAACAAGCCATATCCTCCTAACAATGGTAATGCTTATGGAAATTCCTACAACAATAATAGGAGTGCCCCCTCTGAACTTGAAGTTATGATTAAAGACTTTATTAGTAAGCAAACTGCTTTTAATAAAACTATTGAGGAAAAACTCTCTAATGCTGAAAGAAATATAGCATCTTTGGCTAAAGCTCAATCTTCTTTGAATAAAATGGCTGCTAAACCTGAAACTAATGATAATCCCTTTGTATCTAGTAATGCTATACAAGTAAGAATTGATGAAAATGTTAGACTATTAGCTGAATTACATGCTAAGTGGGAAAGAGAAGATGAAATTGCTAGAAACATTAGTGTTTCTACTATTACCACCACTAGTGTTGAGGCTAGTAATAGTTCTACTACTTTAGATGATAAATTTGATTTTGATCTTGATGGTTGCAATATCTCTGAAGTTAATAAGTTCCTACAAAAGCTTGTTAAAAGTCCCAATGCTAGTGCTATGAACATGGCCTTTACAAAACACATTACTGATGCTCTCATAAAGATTAATGAAGAAAAGATGAAACATAAAGCTTCTATTCCTATAAAACAAGAAGATGGTTGGGAACCCATCATTAATATGAAAGTGAATGACTTTGATTTCAAAGCTTTATGTGATCTTGATAGTAGTGTTTCTATTATGCCTAGAAGGATTTATGATATGCTTGATTTGCCTCCACTCGAAGATTGTTATTTGAATGTCCCACTTGATGATAATGCTAAAAAGAAACTCATGGGGAGTCTTAATGATGTTCTTATTATGGTTAACAATGCCTATGTACCCGTTGATTTCTATGTTTTGGATGTTGAATGCAATGCTTCTTGTCCTATTACTTTGGGAAGACCTTTTCTTAGAACTGTTGGTGCCATTATTGATATGAAAGAAGGCACCATTAAATATCAACTCCCACTCAAGAAAGGTATAGAACAATTCCCTAATAAGAGAAAAGATTTCTTTTGCCTCTCCTATGAAAATAAAATTTGGTCTTAATGCTTCTTCATTTGAGAACACTTGATTCTTTTCTTGCTTCTTATGCCTAACTTAAAGGCGTTAAAGAAAAGTACTTATTGGGAGATAACCCAAAAGTTTTATATGAGTCTTGGAAGTTATTAATTCAGTAATAACCGCTCCTTATCCTTTTATTTGCTTTTTGTGCCAAGAGTAACCTCTAATGAGAGAGAAGTAATGATTGGCAAAGTTGCTGTCCCGAAACAGATTTCTGTGCTTCACCGTAAAAATTCGTGTAAAATCTCTGAACGTATTTTTGAGGCGTAAATTTTTGTGCTTCTGCCCCAGGTTATTATATAAATTTCGTTAGTTCAACACTTTTTGATTTGAGCAACAGAAAGTCTTCGAAACAATTCGTCTTTACCTGCTAGTCTATTTATACAGATTTCTGCCATTTTATGCATTTGCTTCTTGTTGGTTCCTTTTTGAGTTCTTTTGGGGAATTGAGATTTTTGAGGGAAGTGCTACAATAGCTAGTGTTCTAGTGGAAGTTTATTTGGTGTTAGAACTGAACCTTAAGACTTATTTATCTTGAGTGCACGAATGTTGCTAATAAAGATTGTGCGAAGTTTTGTATGAAGTAAAAATTTCAGGTGTATGGAAGGAATGAGTAATGAGATGAAGGATGGACTAAAGCTCAAGCTTGGGGATGCCACGCGTGTCACCCCAAGAAATATCCAAGAAGTACAAGCGTCAAAGCTTGGGGATGCCCAAGGCATCCCCTTCTTCATCAATAAAAATCCCAGGTTTCTTCCAAACGCTTCATTTTTATTGTTTCATGCACAGTTGTGTTTTTCTTGGAGCGTCTTCTTTTTCGTTTTCGTTTTGGTTTTCGTTTGCTTTGGTTTGCTTAGTTTTTTGAATAAATTGATTGGACCCCCTCTTTCATACATTGGTTTGCAAATAGTTTGGTTTGCTTTGGAAAAGAGTAGGAAAGTTCATGCTTATGTGGTAAAAAGAGCTTGTTTTTGACTGTGGCTTGTGCTTTGTCATGCCATGTTTGATATTGTTTTGGCTTTATGCTTAGTATTCTTTGCTGTATCATGACTTGTTATAAACAATTGAGATTGCATAATGTGCCTTGGATGAATCATGCGTTGTTTTAGCATATTAACGCATAGTATAGTGGTATTCTCCTTTGATGCTTTATTTGGGTTGACTTGACACATGCTCACACCATGTTATCACTATCCCAAGTCACCATAGCCTTTATGATCCTTTAGTTTTCAACTTGTAGTATAACTTTATGCTTTGATCAATGGTGTTTTGTCGCTCTGCATGATTATGGCCATTATTGCTCTCTTAGTTTGTCGCTCCCAGTCTTTTGCTAGCCTCCACAACCAAGTATGAGTTCCACTCATGCATCCAACTCCCTAAACCAAGTTATTCCAAAGAGTCCACCATACCTACCTACTAGATTATGCTATTCCAAGTATATTCATGCTTTTGTTTACCTTCCGAATTAAACTTGTTATGAGAAAACTAGTGATTCAAGCTCTCACGAACTTGATGGCACACTTTACTTTTCTTGCCCTTAATAAACTTGAACCATTGTGTCGTCTATGTTGTATATGCTTGCACTTATTTGTTGGGAATTAGCAGAACCATGCTTTCATGGGGAACGCTTTCAACATTGCACTTGGTACTTGTACCTAGTTGATATCATGCTCTTTTGTATATGGATGTCGTCAGTGTGAAATGAAAGGGGAGCTTGTAAGTCCATGGAGTTATGTATATGTGTTAGAGAAACGCCTGGGTCGCTGGTCTAATCCATGCTGACATGGTGGAAACCTGCAGCATAACCATAATGAGCTGTCTATGAAGTATTCTTCTTATAAAAAAAGAGTCCTATGTTGAGAAAAAAGAGAAAAAAAAGATACTATGAAAAGAGGAAAGAGAGGAAAAACACCATATTCCCATGGTAAATAAGAAGATTGCTGATATGCTCGTTGTCTGCTTTCCTTGTTATTTTGATATGGGGATTCTTCCGTATCATCAGGCAAGGGGTACCCCATTGGCGGTTCTCTGTGATACACATGTACTTACGATGACAAGAACTTACCGGTGACTAAACTTGAGTAGCATGAGGAGCGGCCCTCATATATAAGGGACATGAGATTTCCGACTTACACTTCGTCAAGCATGTACACCATTGTTTGTTCACTTTAACCTTAATCACTTCAAGATGCTTATGATAGGGGCAATGATAGCTGAAAGCTATAAGTACCATAATTTTTGGAAGCTCTTTATGAGACTTGAATCCCTACCTCCTTCTATGAAGGCCTTTCTTCCACCATTATATTGAGTCTCCACCTTCTATCTTTATGCACCTACTTTGAGAGCATAGTGGCCATTCTTAGCTCTATGTGCATTGTCCCATGACTAGTTGATTGATGCATAACTTGATATTGCTTGTTTTAAACTATTTGTATCTAGTCACTCTTATGAACTTTGAAGGTGTCCTATGAATTTATTTGCTACTCTATGAGGGACAAGCTGAATACTATTATGCTATGTTTTCTTTATGTGAAACAAACAAACATCTTGCAAAGCATTGTTATTCATGAATCTTTTGTTTGTGCCTTTTCATGTTGCATCATAGTTTCTTTGTCTTATTGCTAGAACTGTGTCTTTCATGTTATGATTGAAGTACTATGATCCCAGCTTTGAATGTTTTGCAAATACTTTGATCAAGTCTTTAATGGTGCATGTCACCTCAAAAATTATTCTTTCTTTTTATCACTTACCTACTCGAGGACGAGCAGAAGTTAAGCTTGGGGATGTTGATACATTGCAAATCTATCTATAATTTTTGATGTTCCATGCTTGGTTTTATCCACTTTCTTGTGTTTTGTCCACACTTTGGAGTAATTTTCATATGATTTCTTGGACTAACCAATTAACAAGAGCCACAGTGCCAGCTGCCTGTTTTCTGCTATTTTTGGTTCCAGGAAAGTCAGAAAATGAATATTCTTGGAATTGGACGGGACAAAAGCCAAAGTGCCTATTTTTCCGAAAGTCATCAGATGCCAGAGTACGAGATGGAGAGGGGCTAGGGGGCCACCACACCACCTAGCCGCGCAGCCCAGCCTATCCCGCGCCAGGGGTGGTCTAGCCGCCTCCGGCACCCCCTCGGCCTCCCATTTCGCCTATAAGATGCCCTCGGGACGTAAACCCTAAGTACCCGATCAAAAATCCACGAAAGAGTCTATAGCCGCCGTCATCTCCATCCCTAGATCGGGAGGGATCTGAAGCTCTTCCGGCACCACTTGAGAAGGGAATTCACCCTGGAGGCCTTCTTCATCACCATGCAAGCCTCCGGTGTGATGCGTGAGTAGTTTATCCTTGGACTATGGATCCATGTAGTAGCTAGATGGCTGGTTCTCCTCCTTTGTGCTTTCATGTTTAGATCTTGTGAGCTCCGTTCATGATCAAGATCATCTATTTGTAATTCTGCATGTTGTGTTTGCGGGGATCCGATGGATATTGAGATGCTATTTCAGATTGATTATTGATTCTATCATGTCTTTGTTATTTGTGATCTTGCATGCTTTCCGTTGTTAGTAGCTATCTTGGCCAAGTAGATGCTAGCAACTCCAAGAGTTACTATTTATGCTCGATAGTGGGTTCATGTCTCTGGTAATCTGGGGAAGTGACAGAAATCTCTAAGGTACTAGATGCGATGTTGCTACTAGGGAGAAAACAACAATCCTTTGTTCATAGAACAATCATATTATTTACTTTACACGCAGTTCGTAAAGCAATAATTTGTTGCTTGCAACTTAATACTGGAGGGGATTCAGATGATAACCTGAAGGTGGATTATTAGTCATAGATGCAGTTGGATGGCGGTCTATGTATAATGTTGTAATGCCCAATCAAGTTCCAAAGGAGTCAAGATGATTAGTATATGCATGTATTGCTTTCTCGATGTTTTGTCAATTGCCCCGCTGTAATTTGTTCACCCAGCATGTTATCTATCTTAAGGAGAGCCACCTCTAGTGAACTATGCATCTCGGTCCTTTTTCTTTACATACAATCTACAAACTGTTTACTGCTTTGTGTTTACTTTCTGCAAAATATTACTTCTTTCCATTCGATACGTTTAATCCTTTGTTTTCAGCAAAACACGGTGAGATTGACAACATCATCGCAAGTTGGGGACAGAGTTATGTGATTGTGTTGTGCAGGTCTCCACGTTGCTACTAGCACCGGTAGTGCGCCCTGCCAAGGCTCAGCTAGCAACACCTTTGGGGTGTTTCCTTGCTCCTACTGGTTCGATTAAACCTTGGTTTCATAACTGAGGGAAACTTGCTGCTGTGCTCATCATACCTTCCTCTTGGGGTTCCCAACGAGCTCTACATCAACACCGCA
This sequence comes from Avena insularis, assembly GCA_023614405.1. NCBI lineage: Eukaryota > Viridiplantae > Streptophyta > Magnoliopsida > Poales > Poaceae > Avena > Avena insularis. The sequence continues at coordinate 69,854,059 of CM042692.1, read as the reverse complement.
CCAGCATTTTTCTAGCGCTGTACACTGAGCCATCAGCGGCACGAATAATGCCTAACGTGTGTGAGTGCTGTAGGGTTAGATAAGTACCGAGATGGGATAAAAAAATAAGTGATGGTCTAGCCTATTACAGCCGACGCAGGAACACAATCCTAAGGAGAAACCAGTCTGGGCGAAACCGGGAGTAGGTACTATAAAATCAATGTTGATGCAGGTTTCGGTGAGGCATACAGTCAATGAACCACGGGGCTGGTTGTTCATGACCACATGGGCCATTTGATTTTAGGCCAGGCACTGTGGTATGAACATGCTGCATTGTCGCTGATTATGGAGGCCCTGGCGGTGAGAGACGGGGTTCAACTAGCAGTCGATCAAAACTATGCATCAGTGGAGATTGAAACTAATGCCAAGGTGGTTATAAACCTGTTGGATGTTCCTGGAGGAAGCAGTTCTGAAATCGCTTCTATTTGCCAAGAAATTAAGGAGCTAATTGAGTTTGTTGCTAGCATTACGTTTAAATTTGTGGGTAGATTAGCAAATGAGGCGGCTCATCTTTGTGCTAAGAATGCTACTAGCAATAGGAGAAGGTGCTTGTGGATAAATTATAAGCCACCCTTCTTAGAGAATGTCCTGTCGAAGGACTTTAATCCCACTTTCTAATAAATGAAGTTCTGTTTGATCGCGAAAAAAGATAGATAAGGGCCAGAGGACCTTGTCCAACCCTACTCGTCGCCACAATCGTCCTCCCTATTTAGGAATCTCACGCTCTCGAAGATGGTTGTGTGTTTGGTGAGCCAGAGGCTAGCTAGAGCCAGAGCGAAGTGAATCTTTAGGAGTTACGCTGGTAAGACGGCCGAGAACAGACTATGACCACGCTCCTTCGTGGTTATCATGCCTAGGCAATCACGTGTTGCATGCGATGTGTACATTGTCACAACATATGTTTATGTACTATTATTCATGCCACATGTCTGAGATTAGATCTTATGACTGAGGTTCTCACGTGGGAAGAGGAGCTAGCATATGTATTTGGGTATGGGGCAGACTGCCTATGGAGCAACAAACGTCCTTTTCCGTCTCGACGAGTGACTGTCGAAGTATCGTAGCATCGTTGGGTACCCTAAATTGTAAATTATGTTTCCCTACAGGGGGAAGGTATGACCTATTATGCCTTGCGTTCAAGATGGTACTATAGGCCTGTTTGGATCACACACACCCCAGCCGACCCCGCCAAAATTGGCATGCAAAATATTTGATGAAGGATTCCGCCACCAGGATCTCGCCGATGTGCGGGAGTAAATACTTCACAGGGTTACCAAAATATTGGTGTGGTTCTGAATTTTTTGCGTTGATCCCGTGGTAGTAGTCAACGACCAAAAAATTGGTTGGGTGAGCCGCGGATGCAATCCAAACCGCCTTTATATGCATGCATGGGTCATTGGTCTGCTCCAGTTGTATTTCTTTACATGGTTACTCCTTTTTTATTTGGCACGTTGATACGTTGGTAACGTATCCATAATTTTTGATGTTCCATGCTTGGTTTTATCTACTTTCTTATGTTTTGTTCCAACTTTGGAGTACTTTTTATACACTTTCCTGGACTAACCTATTAACAAGATGCCACAGTGCTAGTTGCCTATTTTCTGCTGTTTTTGGTTCCAGGAAAGTCAGAAAATCAATATTCTCGGAATTGGACCGGACAAAAGCCAAAGTCGATATTTTACCGGAAGACTCACGGAGCCAGAAGGAGAGACGAAGGGGGGCCACATGGTGGCTAAACCACCCCTAGGCGCGGGTCCCCCCAGGCCGCGCCAGGTCATGGTGTGGGCCCAATGGCCGGCCACCGACCTTGCCCCTTCGCCTATATATTCCTCCCGATATAAAAACCGTAAATAGTCAAGCCTCCAACCACGAAAAGTTCCGCAGCGCCGCCGCCACCGAAGGGGAGATTCGGGGGACAGAAAGTCTCTGTTCCGGCACCCTGCCGGGACGGGGAAGTGCCCCCGGAGCCATCTCCATCGATCTCCACCACCATCTCCATCACCATTGCTGATTCCCATGATAAGGAGGGAGTAGTTCTCTCTCAAGGCTAAGGGTTCTACCGGTAGCTATGTGTTCATCTCTCTCTCTATGCATGATCATATTGTGATCATGAGCTTTGTAATCAAGTAGATCTACCTTGCTACTCAAGTGCTTTAATAGACCTCTGCTCTCCCCATGTGTGTGAAAGTGACAGCATGCACACCATGGTGGCACTTAGGCTAGAGATTACAATTACTTGTTATGAGTTATATTTGGATTTGGATGTTTCTATGAAATTGTGGTGTTTGTTTGAACCATCTAGAGCTCAAGGTGACAGTGTGGGGTTATCTAGATGGGAAAGGCTTACTTTGAGGAGTGCTGTTATAGCCCTACCATGGATTAGAATGTCCAACCGGAGAGTAGTTCAGCGTAGTATCATAAAGAATAATATATTTATATGAGAGTGTTCACTAGTGAAAGTATGATCCCTAGGCCTTGTTTCTAAGCACTGAAACACATTTTGCTATTAGATCTATTACATGTTTACTTGCTTCTATCTTTATTTCAGTTTTACTTTAGTCTTTTCCATGTCATCAAGTTATTTTCTATCACCGTTACCACTTATAATTATCTATACCACTTGCATTGCACTATCTCTTTGCCAAACTAGTGCACCTATACGCCTGACAAGTGTATTGGGTGTGTTGGGGACACAGGAGACTTCTTGTATCTTGATTGCAGGGTTGCTTGAGAGGGTATACCTTTGACCACTTCCTCCCTGAGTTCGATAAACCTTGGGTGGTCCGCTTAAGGGAAAACTTACTGATGTTCTACAAACCTCTGCACTTGAAGGCCCAACAACTGTCTACAAGAATAGAAGTGCGTAGACATCAAGTTGTTTTCTGGCGCTGTTGCCGGGGAGGTAAGGTAAAAGGGACTCACATCCTCCGGTGTGAGTGCTCAAAGTTATTTCCTTTAGATTCTGCAATTTTGTATTTTTGTTTATTGTTTTCACTAGTTATTCTTAATGGAAAACAACAACAAAATTAGAGAGCTTTATAGTATTTATCTTGAGTTAGGACATGAAGTGTTTGAAGAGAAAATTAAAAACCTATGGAACTTTATTTGCATGCTAATAGCAATGTTATTAGTATGAATTCTTTGAACACCATTATTGCTAATGCTATGTAAAAGTCTAAGCTTGGGGAAGCTAGTTTTGATGAGCATGATATTTTTAGTCCCCCAAGCACGGAGGAGAAAATTTACTTTGATGATACTATGCCTCCAATATATGATGATTACAATGGTGAATATGATATTTTCAGTCCACCTACTATTGAGTAGAAAATTAATTATGATTACAATATGCCTCCTATATTTGATGATTATGGTGATGAGAATAATAATGATAACTATCTTGTTGAATTTGCTCCCACTATGATTAATAAGAATGGCTATGCTTATGTGGGGAGTATTAATTCTTTTATGCATGTGGCTCATGATAAGAATGTTTTATGTGATTCTTATATTTTTAATTTTATTCATGATGCTACTGAAAGTTATTATGAGAGAGGGAAACATGGTTTTATGTGTCTCAACAATATTAAGTTTCCCCTCTTTATGTTGAAAATTTTGAAGTTGAACTTGTTTTGCTTTCCTATGCTTGTTGCTTTGTGCTTTCATGACTTATTTCTTTACAAGATTCCTATGCATAGGAAGTGGGTTAGACTTAAATGTGTTTTGAATTTGCTTCTTGATGCTCTATTTTACTTCAATTCATATTTCTTATGTGAGTATCTTCTCAAACTATCATGCCTAACTTAAAGGCGTAAAAGAAAAGTACTTATTGGGAGATAACCCAAAAGTTTTAGATGATTCTTGGAAGTTATTACCTCTGTAATAACCGCTCCTTATCCTTTTTATTTGCATTTTGTGCCAAGAGTAACCTCTAATGAGAGAGAAGTAATGCTTGGAAAAGTTGCTGTCCCGAAACAGATTTCTGTTCTTCACTGTAAATATTCATGTAAAATCTCTGTACGTCCTTTTAAGGCATGAATTTTTGTGCTTCTGCCCCATGTTGTTATCTAACTTTCTTTAGTTCAACACTTTTTTATTTGAGCAATAGAAGGTCTTCGAAAAAATTCGTCTTTACCTACTGGTCTGTTTTGATAGATTTCTGCAATTATTTGCATTTGCTTCTTGTTGGTTCGTTTTTGAGTTCTTTTGGGGAATTGAGATTTTTGAGGGAAGTGCTACAGTATCTAGTGTTCTAATGGAAGTTTTATTGGTGTTGGAACTGAACCTAAAGACCTATTATCTTGAGTACACTAATGTTGCTAATAAAGATTGTGTGAAGTTTTGTATGAAGGAAAAATTTCAGGTGTATGGAAGGAATGAGGAATGAGATGAAGAATGGACTAAAGCTCAATCTTGGGGATGCCACGCGTGTCACCCCAAGAAATATCGAAAAAGTACAAGCGCCAAAGCTTGGGGATGCCCAAGGCATCCCCTTCTTCATCAATAAAAATCCCAGATTTCTTCCAAACACTTCATTTTTATTATTTCATGCACAGTTGTGTTGTTCTTGGAGCGTCTTCTTTTTCGTTTTTGTTTTGGTTTTTAGTTTGCTTGGTTTTCTTAGTTTTATGAATGAATTGGTTGGACCCCCTCTTTCATATATTGGTTTTCAAATAGTTTGGTTTGGATTGGAAAAGAGTAGGAAAAGTTCATGCTTAAGTGGTAAAGAGAGCTTGTTTTTTACTGTGGCCTATGCTTTGTTATGCCATGCTTGATATTTTTTTGGCTTTATGCTTAGTATTCTTTGATGTAGCATGACTTGTTATAAACAATTGAGATTGCTTAATGTGCCTTTGAAGAATCATGCGTTGTTTTAGCATATTAAAGCATAATATTGTGGTATTCTCCTTTGATGCTTTATTTGGGTTGACTTGGCACATGCTCACACCTTGTTATGACTATCCCAAGTCACCATAGCCTTTATGATCCTTTAGTTTTCAACTTGTAGTACCACTTTATGCTTTGATCAATGATGTTTTGTCGCTCTGCATGATTTTGGCCATTATTGCTCTCCTAGTTGGTAGCTCCCAGTCTCTTGCTAGCCTCCACAACCAAGTATGAGTTCCACTCATGCATCCAACTCCTAAAACCAAGTTATTCCAAAGAGTCCACCATACCTACCTACTAGCATATGCTATTCCAAGTATATTCCTGTTTTTATCTACCTTCCGAATTAAACTTGTTATGAGAAAACTAGTGATTAAAGCTCTCACGAACTTGATGGCACACTTTACTTTTCTTGCCCTTAATAACTTGATCCATTGTGTCGTCTATGTTGTATATGCTTGCACTTATTTGTTGGGGATTAGCAGAACCATGCTGTCATGGGGAATGCTTTCAACATTGCACTTGTACTTTGTACCTAGTTGATATCATGCTCTTTTGTCTATGGATGTCGTCGGTGTGAAATGAAAGGGGAGCTTTTAAGTCCATGGAGTTATGTATATGTGTTAGAGAAACGCCTGGGCCACTGGTCTAATCGATGCTGACATGGTGGAAACCTGCAGTGTAACCATAATGAGTTGTCTATGAAGCATTCTTCTTATAAAAAAAAGAGTCAGATATTGAGAAAAAAAAAGAAAAAAGAGATATGAGAAAAGAGGAAAGAGAGAAAAACGCACCATATTCTCATGGTAAATAAGAAGATTGCTGAGATGCTCGTTGTCTGCTTGCCTTGTCATTTTGATATGGGGATTCTTCTGTATCATCGGGCAAGGGGTACCCCATTGGCGGTTCTGTATGATACACATGCACTTACAATGACAAGAACTTACTGGTGACTAAAATTGAGTAGCATGAGGAGCGGCCCTCGTATTCAAGGGACATGAGATTTCCAACTTATACTTTGTCAAGCATATACTCCATAGTTTGTTCACTTTAACCTTAATCATTTCAAGATGCTTATGATAGGGGAAATGAGAGCTGAATGCTGAAAAGTACCATAATTTTTGGAAGCTCTTTATGAAACTTGAATCCCTACTTCCTTCTATGAAGGCCTTTCTTTTACTTTTATGTTGAGTCTCCACCTTCTATCTTTATGCACCTACTTTGAGAGCATAGTGGCCATTCTTAGTTCTATGTGCATTGTCCCAAGACTTGTTGATTGATGCATAACTTTGATGTTGCTTGTTTTAAACTATTTATATCTAGTCACTCTTATGAACTTTGAAGGTGTCCTATGCATTTATATTTGCTACTCTATGAGGGATAAGCTGAATGCCACTATGCTATGTTTTATTTATGTGAAACAAACAAACGTCTTGCAAAGCATTGTTATTGATGAATCTTTTGTTTGTGCATTTTCATGTTACAACATAGTTGCTATGTCTTATTGTTAGAACTATATCTTTCATGCTATGTTGAAGTACTATGATCCGAGCTATCAATGTTTTGCAAATACTTTGATCAAGTTTATGATGGTGCATGTCACCTCAAAAAATATTCTTTCTTTTTATCACTTACCTACTCGAGGATGAGCAGGAGTTAAGCTTGGGGATGTTGATACGTTGCTAACGTATCCATAATTTTTGATGTTCCATGCTTGGTTTTATCTACTTTCTTATGTTTTGTTCCAACTTTGGAGTACTTTTTATACACTTTCCTGGACTAACCTATTAACAAGATGCCACAGTGCCAGTTGCCTATTTTCTGCTGTTTTTGGTTCCAGGAAAGTCAAAAAATCAATATTCTCGGAATTGGACTGGACAAAAGCCAAAGTCGATTTTTATCAGAAGACTCACGGAGCCAGAAGGAGAGATGAAGGGGGGCCACAGGGTGGCCAAACCACCCATAGGCGCGGGTCCCCCCAGGCCGCACCAGGTCATGGTGTGCCCCCCCTGGCCGGCCACCGACCTTGCCCCTTCGCCTATATATTCCTCCCGATATAGAAACCCTAAATAGTCAAGCCTCCAGCCACAAAAAGTTCCGCATCGCCGCCGCCACCGAAGGGTAGATTCGGGGGACAGAAAGTCTCTGTTCACATTAGGCACCTGACGGGAAGTGCCGGAGCCATCTCCATCGATCTCCACCGCCATCTCCATCACCATTGCTGATTCCCATGATGAGGAGGGAGTAGTTCTCTCTCAAGGCTAAGGGTTCTACCAGTAGCTATGTGTTCATCTCTCTCTCTATGCATGATCATATTGTGATCATGAGCTTTGTAATCAAGTAGATCTACCTTGCTACTCAAGTGCTTTAATAGATCTCTGCTCTCCCCATGTGTGTGAAAGTGACAGCATGCACACCATGGTGGCACTTAGGCTAGAGATTACAATTACTTGTTATGAGTTATATTTGGAGTTGGATGTTTCTATGAAATTGTGGTGTTTGTTTGAACCATCTAGATCTCAAGGTGACAGTGTGGGGTTATCTAGATGGGAAAGGCTTACTTTGAGGAGTGCTGTTATAGCCCTACCATGGATTAGAGTGTCCAACCGGAGAGTAGTTCAGCGTAGTATCATAAAGAAGAATATATTTATATGAGAGTGTTCACTAGTGAAAGTATGATCCCTAGGCCTTGTTTCTAAGCACTGAAACAATGTTTGCTATTAGATCTATTACATGTTTGCTTGCTTCTATCTTTATTTCAGTTTTACTTTAGTCTTTTCCACGCCATCAAGCTATTTTCTATCACCGTTACCACTTATAATTATCTATACCACTTGTATTTCACTATCTCTTCGCCAAACTAGTGCACCTATACACCTGACAAGTGTAGTGGGTGTGTTGGGGACACAAGAGACTTCTTGTATCTTGATTGCAGGGTTGCTTGAGAGGGGATACCTTTGACCACTTCCTCCCTAAGTTCGATAAACCTTGGATGATCCACTTAAGGGAAAACTTGCTGCTGTTCTACAAACCTCTGCACTTGGAGGCCCAACAACTATCTACAAGAATAGAAGTGCGTAGACATCACACGTTTATAATATTGTGTTGTCATATGCACCGCATGTTGTCTTCTGCATTACACGTTTCATCTATTCATACCCCCAGAGATGACGAGCCTAGGTACATCTATGACGCATATATCCTCTTTGCGCATACTATATTTTTCCCCAACCGGCACGAATCTTCTCCTGGTCTTGTCGAACATCGATTCGCAGCCATGCCTCGCCGCCTAGACGCATCTGTGTTCAGGATGAACCGGATCTCGATAAAGTGATTCCCTGCATTGGTGGAGTCATCGTCGGTTTGTGCGGTGCATCGCGCCCTCCGAGCCTGCTTAGACACTCATATTCAGTAGAGCAAGGTGGCCTGTGGTCCTGGGTTGGATGGGACCATCAAGGATCACGGTGTCGATTGACGGTGCCTTCTGCCACAATAGGGATTCTGGCTGGAACCGAGCTGCCAGATGATGTCTACGCACGCTTCTATTCTTGTAGACAGTGTTGGGCCTCCAAGTGCAGAGGTTTGTAGAACAGCAACAAGTTTCACTTAAGTGGATCACCCAAGGTTTATCGAACTTAGGGAGGAAGTGGTCAAAGGTATCCCTCTGAAGCATCCCTGCAATCAAGATATAAGAAGTCTCTTGTGTCCCCAACACACCCAATACACTTGTCAGGTGTATATGTGCACTAGTCCGGCGAAGGGATATTGAAATACAAGTAATATGGATGATTATAAGTGGTAATTGCAATCTGAAATAAGAGTGGAAGCAAGCAAACATGTAACAAAACTGATTGTAAACGGTGTTTCAATGCTTAGAAACAAGGCCTAGGGATCATACTTTCACTAGTGGACACTCTCATATAAATATCTTCTCTTCATTATTCTACCCCTGAACTACTCTCCGGTTGGACGATGTAGGGCTATAACAGCACACCTTAAAGTTCGCATTCCGCATCTAGATAACCCCTCACTATCACCTTGAGCGCTAGATGGTTCCAACAAACACCACAATCTCATAGAGACATCCAACTAAAACTATACTCATGATAAGTATATATGTAATCTTAGCCAAAGTGCCACACGGTGTGCACACTGTCAACTTCACACACATGGGGATAAGCAGAGATTCATTAAAGCACTTGGGTAGCAGAATAGATCTATAGATTACAAAGCTCATGATCTCATAAGATCACGCATAGAGAGAGAGATGAACACATAGCTACCGGTAGAGCCCTTAGCCTCGAGAGAGATCTACTCCCCCCCTCATCATGGGAGTCAGCAACGGCGATGGAGATGGCGGTGGAGTCGATGCAAATGGATCCGGGGGCACTTCCCCATCCCGGCAGGGTGCCGGAACAGAGACTTCTGTCCCCCGAATCTCCTCTCCGGTGGCAGCGGCGCTGCGGAACTTTTCGTGGAATTCTGATCTTGTACTTAGGGTTTTCGTCCCAGGGGGAATATATAGGCGAAGAGGCAAGGTCGATGGAGGCATGAGGGGCCCACACCACCCCCTAGTGCGGCCTGGCCTGGCCCGCGCCACCAGGTGGTGTGGCCAGCCCCTATCCCTCCTTCGTCTCTGCTTTGGACTCCGTCTTCGTGTCGGAAAAAATAGGAGGTTTGGCTTTCGTTTCGTCCAATTTCGAGAATATGTATTTTCTAGATTTTCTGAAACCAAAAACAGCAGAAAACAGGCAACTGGCACTACGTCATCTTGTCAATAGGTTAGTTCTAGAAAATGCATAAAAGTATCTCAAAATGTAGACAAAACATAAGATAGTTGATATAAAACAAGCATGAAACATCAAAAATTATAGATACGTTTACGACGTATCAACATCCCCAAGCTTAACTCCTGCTCGTCCTCGAGTAGGTAAGTGATAAAAAGGAATAATTTTTGAGGTGACATGCACCATCACAATCTTGATCAAGGTATTTGTAAAACATTGATAGCTGGGATCATAATACTCTAACATAGACATGAAAGATATAGTTCTAACAATAAGACATAGCAACTATGTTGTAACATGAAAAGGTACAAACAAAAGATTCATGAATAACAATGCTTTGAAATACGTTTGTTTGTTTCACATATAGAAAACATAATGAGAATGGTATTCAGCTTGTCCCTCATGGTATAGCAAAACATAAATGCATAGGACACCTTCAAAGTTCATAAGGGTGACTAGATACAAATAATTTAAGAACAAGCAATATCAAAGTTATGAATCAATCAACAAGTTTTGGGACAATGCACATTAAACTAAGAATGACCACTATGCTCTCTCAATAGGTGCATAAAGATAGAAGATGGAGACTCAACATAAAAGTAAAAGAAAGGCCCTTCATAGAAGGAAGCAAGGATTCAAGTTTCATAAAGAGCTTCCAAAAATTATGGTACTTATTAGCTTTTAGCTCTCATTGCCCCTATCATAAGCATATTTAGGTGATTAAGGTTAAAGTGAGCAAATATGAGGATATGCTTGACAAATTATACGCTAAAAATCTCATGCCTCTTACTTACGAGTACTGTTCCGCATGCTACTCAACTTTAGTCATAGGTAAGTTCTTGTCATTGTAAGTACATGTGTATCATAGAGAACCACCAACGGGGTACCCCTTGCCCGATGATACGGAAGATTCCCCATATCAAAATGACAAGGCAAGTAGACAATGAGCATCTCAGCGATCCTTTTATTTCCTATTTGCATAGGCCCTTTTTTTTCTTTTTTTATTTTTCTTTCCTATTTGCATAGTTTTTTTTATAGAGGATGCTTCGTATATTGCTCACTATGGTTATGCTGCAGGTTTCCACCATGATTAGGCATGGCTTAGACCAGCCACCCAGGCGTTTCTATAACACATATACGAACTACATGAGCCTTACAAGCTCCCCTTTCATTTCACACCGTTGGGATCCATAAGCAAAAGAACATGATATCAACTAAATAAAGTGCAATGTTGAAAGCGTTCCCCATGGTAACATGGTTCTGCTAATTCACAACTTACAAAACACAAGAATATACACAACATAGATGGGCACAATGATTCAAGTTTATTAAGTGCAAGAAAAGTAAAGTGCCATCAAGTTCATGAGAGCTTTAATCACTATTTTTCACATAACAAGTTTAATTCGGAAGGTAGATAAAAACATGAATATACTTGGAATAGCAATAATGCTAATAGGTAGGTATGGTGGACTCTTTGGAATAACTTGGTTTTATTTGGAGTTGGATGCATGAGTGGAACTCATACTTGGTATGGAGGCTAGCAAAATACTGGGAGTGACCAACTAAGAGAGCAATAATGGCCATAATCATGCAAAGCGACAAAACATTATTAATTAAAGCATAACGTGATATTACAAGTCGAAAACTAAATGATCATAGGGGCTATGGTGACTTGGTATAGTCTTAACATGGTGTGAGCATGAGCCAAGTCAACCCAAATAAAAGACCAAAGGAGAATACCACAATATTATGCTTTTATATGGTAAAACAATGCATGATTCTTTCAAGGCACATTAAGCAATCTCAATTGTTTGTAACAAGTCATGTTATAGCAATAATTACTAAGCATAAAGTCAAAACAATATCAAGCATGACATGACAAAGCCTAGGGCACAGTCAAAAACAAGACTCCTTTTATTCCACTTATAAGCATGAAACTTCCTACTCTTCTCCCACACCAATCGAAAACTAAAGCTAAACGCAGTGCTAGCAAGGGAGAACACTCAAAGAACAATAAGAGTGAAAACTAGAGTGTTCTAGGCAATGAATAACGAGGTGTGTCTCTCTCTCCAAAAGAAGTGTGTTGGGATCCAACCAACTTATTAAGCAAACCAAACAAAAGAAAACTAAAAACAAAGACGCTCCAAGAACAACACAATTGTGCATGAAATAATAAAAATGAAGTGTTTGGAAGAAACCTAAGATTTTTATTGATAAAGAAGGTGATGCCTTGGGCATCCCCACGCTTTGACGCTTGTACTTCTTGAATATTTCTTGGGGTGACACGGGTGGCATCCCCAAGCTTGAGCTTTTGTCCATACTTCATCTCATCACATTATTCTTCCCTACACTTTAAAATTTCCTTCATACAAAACTTTACACAATCTTCATTAGCAACATTAGTGTACTCAAGATAATAAGTCTTTGAGTTCAGTTTCACACAAGTAAAACTTCCATTAAAACACAAGCTACTGTAGAAATTCCTTTTAAAAAGTTAAAGTAATTAGCGAGAACTCAAAGAGAAAGAGATTAAGAAGCAAATGCAAATAATGGCAGAAATCTGTCAAAACAGACCAGCAGGTAAAAACCAATTTTTTCGAAGACCTTCTGTTGCTCAAATCGAAAAGTGTTAAACTAAATAAAGTTAGATAACAACCTGGGGCAGAAGCACAAAAAATTAAAGATCAAACCGATGTACAGAGTTTTTTCACGAATTTTTATAGTGAAGCACAAAAATCTGTTTTGGGACAGCAACTTTTTCAAGTCTTACTTCTATCTCATTAGAGGTTATTATTGGCACAAAAACCAAACAAAAAGGATAAGGAGAGGTTATTACAGAGGCAATAACTTCCAAGACTCAACAAAACAAAAATAAACTGAAAGTAAAAATATAAAGGGTTATCTCCCAAAAGCTCTTTCTTTATAGCCATTAAGATAGGCATGATAATTTTGATGATGCTCACATAAGAAATATGAATTGAAGTAAAAGAGAGCATCAAGAAGCAAATATGGAACAAATTTAAGTCTAACCCACTTCCTATGAAAAATAATCCTGTAAAGAAACAAGTCATGGAAGCACAAAGAACCAAGCATAGGAAAGCAAAACAAGCGCAACTTCAAAATTTTCAACATAAAGAGGGGAAACTTAATATTGTTGAGATACATAAAACCATGTTTCCCTCTCTCATAATAACTTTAAGTAGCATCATGAATAAAATTAACAATATAACTATCACATAAAACATTCTTATCATGAGCCACATGCATAAAAGAATTAATACTCCCCACATAAACATAGTCATTCTTATTAATTGTAGTGGGAGCAAATTCAACAAAAAATCTATCATTATTATCCTCATCACCATAATCATCAAATATAGGAGGCATATTGTAATCATAATTAATTTTCTCCTCAATAGTAGGTAGACTGAAAATATCATATTCATTATTGTAATCATCATATATTGGAGGTATAGTATCATCATAAGCTATAGAATATTTGTCTTCCAAAGTGTGTTCATTTGTAAACATATCATCATTGGAAGGAACATGGATAGTACTAATAGTGCAACAATTATTAACATCATCATCATTTTCAGAATTGGTACCAAAGAGATTTTCAATATCAAAAGTAGTGTGCTTTTCCCAATCATGATCACTACTATACGTAATAGGCATAGGAACATCATCGAGTTTAGACTCATCAAAAACTATAATAGGAGCAACATGCTAAGGGGAAAATACTGTTTCCTCTCTCCTTTTACTCCTCCTTTTCTTCTTCTCTTTAGGAGGGAGAGGCTTGAAAGGAAGCTTCTCCATATACCCTGGTTTATTTTTAGAGACAATAGAACAAACTTTGGAGGATTCCTCCTTTTCATTAATAAGAACACAACACATATTAGTCATGTCATATTTTGGTAAAACCTCATCTTTTATAATATTTTGTATGTAAGTATTTGTGTGGCAATTATCAACACAATAAAGATGACAACCATGCAGGATGCTATTCATATCAAAAGCACTCATATCTACCAAAGAGATTTTTCTTGACAACTCTTCACACCCCCAAAAATAATGTAAGTTCATCATGCTGATTAAGAGTGATCATGTCATCACAATACAAACTTGCAGTACTCATTGGATTAGAAGGGCTATTATTATGGCCTGAGCATTGAAAATTGAAATGACCCACTTCAAAGCAAAATTCACAAATAAAAGGATAGAGGGCACGAACTTTTTACCAAGATCATTTAGATCCCTATACCATGTTCTAGTTTTTTCATTCCTGTGGGTGATACAATATTCTTCTTCAATTTGATTATTTTCACAAGGTCTATGTATTCCACAAAAATTAACATGCTTATAAGAAATAGTACTTTTAGAAGTTTGAGCATGTTTATTGCTATCATTAATAACAATTTCATTTTTCATGCAAGTGTCTTTAAAAGGCTCATGATACATGTCCCATTTTTCTTTAGGAGCATTAATATGAGAAGCAAAGGCTCTACAACAATCAACAAGAATTTGAGGATCAAGACTGTATTTAGCACTAAGCTCTTGAAAATCAACAGTTTCAGCGAAAGACTTAATGCAATCATACTCATAGTTTATACCTGGTTCTTTACCTTTGTCATTATCCCAATCTTCGGTATTGCTTTGAATTGTTTCAAGAAGATCCCACTTAGCTTTGACCTCCTTACTTGTGAACGATCCCTCTAAACAGGTATCTAGATAGTCCTTGTAATGTCCTGAAAGCCTTGCATGAAAATTATTAATAATAATATTACTGGGGAGCTCATGAATGGGACATTTGAGCATTAGTGACTTCAATCTCCCCCATGCTTGGGCAATACTTTCTCCATCATGTGGATGAAAATTATAAATGTAATTCCTATCTTTATGAATTTCATGAGGAGGATAAAATTTAGAGTAAAAGAGAGATTCAAGTTCCTTCCACTCCGAATGGTGAGGATCGTCTAGTAGCTCATACCACTCCCTTGCTTTGCTCTTAAGTGATAAAGGGAATAGCTTCCTCTTAACTTGGTTCATTGAAATACCTGCACACTTGAACAACTCGCATAATTCGTGTATAAAGAGTAAATGATCACCAGGATGGACAATTCCATCTCCAAAATAACAGTTATTCATAACACGTTCAACAATTTCCATAGGTATTTCAAAAGGGGCGCTTTCAATATGTGGATTTAAAATATCAGAAGTATCCTTAGAATTACCACATATAGGAGATAAGGTATCATCAGAGCAAATTTTCTCCTTTAAAGCTGGGGAACTAAAAAGACCATTTTCATAAAAACTAACTTCCTCAAGCTCAGACGTTTCCATAGCATTAGTAACAAAGGTGTTCACAAAAATCACACTAATAACATTGCTATTAGCATGCAAAGAAAGTTCCATGGGTTTTTTAATTTTCTTTTCAGACCATTCATGTTCTACCTTAGGAAAAATACTAAAAACCTCTCTAATTTTGTTGTTGTTTTCCATTAAGCCTAACTAGTGAAAATAAAAACAAGAAACAAGAATATATAATTACAGAATCTAAAGGAAATAACTTCGAGCACTCACACACTAGCAACAGTACTAGAAGATAGCTTAGTAGCCAGAGGATGTGAGTACCTTTTACCTTACCTCCCCGGCAACAACACCAGAAAATAGCTTGATGTCTACACACGCTTCTATTCTTGTAGACAGTGTTGGGCCTCCAAGTGTAGATGTTTGTAGAACAGCAGCAAGTTTCCCTTAAGTGGATCACCCAAGGTTTATCGAACTCAGGGAGGAAGTGGTCAAATGTATCCCTCTCAAGCAACCCTGCAATCAAGATACAAGAAGTCTCTTGTGTCCCCAACACACCCAATACACTTGTCAGGTGTATAGATGCACTAGTTCAGCGAAGAGATAGTGAAATACAAGTAATATGGATGATTATAAGTGGTAATTGCAATCTGAAATAAGAGTGGAAGCAAGCAAACATGTAACAGAACTGATTGTAAACGGTGTTTCAATGCTTAGAAACAAGGCCTAGGGATCATACTTTCACTAGTGGACACTCTCATATAAATATCTTCTCTTCATTATTCTACCCCTGAACTACTCTCCGGTTGGACGATGTAGGGCTATAACAACACACCTAAAGTTCGCATTCCGCATCTAGATAACCCCTCACTATCACCTTGAGCGCTAGATGGTTCCAACAAACACCACAATCTCATAGAGACATCCAACTAAAATTATACTCATGATAAGTATTTATGTAATCTTAGCCAAAGTGCCACATAGTGTGCACACTGTCAATTTCACACACGTGGGGATAAGAAGAGATTCATTAAAGCACTTGAGTATCAGAATAGATCTATAGATTACAAAGCTCATGATCTCATAAGATCACGCATAAAGAGAGAGATGAACACATAGCTACCGATAGAGCCCTTAGCCTCGAGAGAGATCTACTCCCCCTCATCATGGGAGTCAACAACGGTGATGGAGATGGCGGTGGAGTCGATGGAGATGGATCCGGGGGCACTTCTCCGTCTCGGCAGGGTGCCGGAATAGAGACTTCTGTCCCCCGAATCACCTCTTCGGTGGCGGCGGTGCTGCGGAACTTTTCATGGTATTCTGATCTTGTACTTAGGGTTTTCGTCCCGGGGGAATATATAGGCGAAGAGGCAAGGTCGGTGGAGGCCTGAGGGGCACACACCACCCCCTGGCGTGGCCTGGCCTGGCCTGCGCCACCAGGTAGTGTGGCCAGCCCCTGGCCCTCCTCCGTCTCTGCTTTGGACTCCATCTTCGTGTCGGGAAAAATAGGAGGTTTGGCTTTCGTCTTGTCCAATTCCGAGAATATGTCTTTTCTAGCTTTTCAGAAACTAAAAATAGCAGAAAACAGGCAACTGGCACTACGACATCTTGTCAATAGGTTAGTTCCATAAAATGCATAAAAGTGTCTCAAAATGTAAACAAAACATAAGATAGTTTATATAAAACAAGCATGGAACATAAAAAATTATAGATACGTTTACAACGTATCACCAGACAGTCCTGTTGTAGGATTCAATGTGTTATAACTTATAAAGGAGGCGACTGCGATCCGTTGTGGGCTCCTTGTGTGCATCGTTGGATCAGGGGCTCGCATTCTGGTGCAACAGGCTTGCGTCGCAGCTTTAGGGTTGTCCAATGAGAACTCTGGCCGTGGGGAGGTGCAGATTTGTACTGAGGCTAATCGTGAAGCGAACAGAGCGACGTCAACATGGCGCGAGTTAGTAAGGTTTCGGTCAATGCTCTCGTACACCGCATATGTATATTTGTGATCGCTTTCACGCTCTAGGTGATATATGATGAGTGCATATTTGCATCATGTTTTACATTATTATTTTTTCATTGTAGATGTAGGATCTTGGTATTTTACGGTGCTCACATGCATATTTTATGTCTGTTTTCACTAGGATCAGGACAGATGATAGATCTAGTGGATACAATTTTTGGAGCAGTTGTACTGTGGAGAAAAGGAGTAAAAAACAATGTAAATCACTTATTTGGGAAATATTAATAATACCAGAAGAAAATCAGAAGCGAACAAGGGAGGAAGAGAGTCAAACAACCAACTATACAACCGGAGCAACTTTTCCGGTCGTATAGCTCCGGCCGTATAGTTGGCGCCTCCTCCGCCTCGTCAAATAGTTTCACCCCGTGCAACTGGTTCAGGGATATGACATATAGAACACCCCGAAATCACCAAAACCTCAACTCTGGAAGGCATCTGGAGGGGAAACTCATCCACAAGGGATCTATCTTCGCCCTGCGCAGATCCGGGAGGCTAAGGCATTGATCTTCATCATCCACCGCTGCATCACCACCATATCCATCCATCCCATCTACATCTTGTCTAGATCTTGTTGTAATCTAGTACTCATTGTGGATTTATACAAGTACTATTCATCTACGATTGTTTCCATTACCCTTGCTATGATGTTGATTACCTCCATGTCTAAGTAGATCTCTAGTTCTTAGGGAGATGGAGAAACCCTAGCATATGACTGAGATGAGATAGAGATTATTATGTTATACATCATTATGTGTATGTGTTAATTGTCTTCATCTTGATGTTAGGAGTTGTGCACCTCCTTAACATTTTCCTCTTACGGGGACTCGATGAAGGTGATAACTTGTTGGTAGACGGAGGGATGATAGCAATTACTATGACTATAAACCTGTTGTCATTCTTTACATACTAACTTGGGGAATCAAGGAGAACTCATAAAGCCATGTCCATGCCATGGGAGAAATCCCTTAATAGCGCAGTAATTCGATTGATGTCGATTGTTATCTATTGTGGTTATGAGGATAATGTGTGCAGAAGTTGCTGGCTATTCGTCCATATATGGAGCTCCTCCCACATACATACACATTATGAGAATATTCGTTATAATAATCTCGATTGCTTAGTCTAAAATTACTAGAGGTGTATCCACTATTCCCTGAGAACGCCTTTTTCCCTATTGTAGTTCCAAAGTTCCATTATACACGCGATTCTTACTTTCTGCATTAACTTTTGCTTTACTTTAAATTACCTTGTTCAACCCAAAAACCCAAAAACAACTCTACTATTCTTGCATCTTAAAGTTATTTCTTAAGTACTTTGTTTAGTTGTAGTTAAAAGCATTTTAGTCTTTCGCCTACTTCTCCCTGTGGGATCGATATATTTATTTCGAAACTAGCTACAAACGATATGTGCACTTGCAGTCATCAAGCTATTTTCTGGCGCCGTTGCCGAGGAGCTTAGCGCTATAAGTCACTTTACTTTTAGTTATTTACTTTCGTTGTACTAATTTTTACTTGAGTTGCAGGACCGCAACAATGGACAACACTCAACATTTAAATCATCTTGAGGCAGTAAGCAAAATGGGTTCGCCCATGGACGCTTTTATACCTGTCAACAAAAGCATAAATCCGGATGGAGTGGAGATCCATCCTTTATTATTTGAATTGTTGCATTCTAAGATATTTGCAGGAACCAATGAAGAAAGTCCATATGGACACTTACAGTTCTTTGAAGACATTCTCAGTTCCTTTATTTTCGATGATTGTAATCTTGATATGGTTAAAACCCAGTTTTTTAGACAAACTCTCTCTAATAATGTTTGCAACTAGTATAGATCTTTTTGTGCAGAAGCACCAAGGACTTGGGAGGAATTGACAACCAAGTTCCTATCAAAATATTATTCTGAAAGCAAAGCTCACAGGATGAGAGGGATTATTATCAGTTTCAAAAATAATCCTAGTGAGGGCTTATATGAAGGATATCTAAGGTACAAAAGCTACCTAGACAATTGCCCCCATCATCGTTTGCCTGATTGGTTAATAACCTATACCTTTTATGGAGGGCTAAATATTGAGAATAGGATGAATCTAGACACTGCTTCTAATGGCAGTTTTCTATCCTATACCTATGATGAGGCTTGGAATCTAATAATAAAAATAAGAGAAGCAATGGAAAACCTTAGAGATAAGGAGAACATTACAAATAGTTTTTCTGAATATGCTTGCATTAACGATTTCCTTGCAGATGAAAGAACATATACAATGATTAAAACCCTCGGTATAGATTCCTACTCAGTAAAGAAAATTATTGAGAATTATGCAGGGCATTTGCAGGTACCTACGAAATGGGATCCTCATAAACCCCTCAAAGAAAAGAAGTGTGCAAGAGCGCTAATGGGAGAGTTCTCCTCGATAGCTATTCAGGGGATCTTCGAAAAAAGACAAAAAGAGGAAGAACAAATAAAGAAGAGATCAAAGAAACCAGAAAGGAATTCCGAAGCTACAAATATAAATAATATTATTTTAAAATATCTTATGGAAGCATGAATAGTGGAAGATGAAGTGGTTATGTTAGACCTTGAAACCTCAGAATTCATCAAAGGTAAAGTTCGAGGTAACGAAACTTCTAAACCAATGACCCCTATATATTGTGGAGAAACTTTCTTATATGGAATTTGTGAGCCAATTTCCACTATAAATATTATGCCTTCATCGCTTTATGAGGAACTCCGCTACAATTTAAATAATCCAGATGTGGAATCGGTAGACACTATTATTAAATTGTCTAATAGAACCAATATAAAACTGGAAGGAGTAATCAGAAATATCTATGTCTTTATTGGTTCACTCATGTACCCTCTTGATTTTCATATTGTTGACATGCCTCGAGATTCTTTCTGTTCTATTCTTTTAGGCAGGCCTTTTATTTCCATTACCAAAGCTCGAGTTGATAATAAGAAGGAGACTATTTCACTGAAATTTGGAGAAGAGGAAAGGAAATTCCACTTTTCCAAACTAAAGAAGAGGCCATATGAAGTGGAGGATATCAAGGAAGAGAAGACGATTGCCGAGCTAACGGCAATTCATTTCAGTACTCCACAAGATGAGTTAGAAAGGAGCCTGATTAATTGGGAGGAAGCACCAGATGATGAGGAGAAAGAAGACATGGACGATTACCTTGATTCAATTCCGGAAGCACAAAATCCGCACGACTATAAAGAATTGGTAAGAAAAGGAGATGAAGAGCCTCCACCAATAGAATTGAAAAGACTTCTAGACAATATGAGGTATGCGTTTTTAGATAATTAAAATAAATGTCTTATCATTATTAGCAAGAATCTATCGGAAAATGAAACAAATAAACTCATTTCAGTTTTGGTTAAGCATCATGAAGCCTTTGGATATACATTGAGTGATATTAAAGGAATAGATCAATCTAACATAACACATAAGATTACCATGCTTGATGATGTTGAACCTGTAGTAGATACACAAAGAAGGCTTAATCCTAAAATGAAGGAAGTAGCAAGAAAAGAAGTTATACGCTTACTAGATGCTGGCATAATATATCCTATTTCTGTCAGTAAGTGGGATAGCCCAACTCATTGCATACCAAGACAAGGTGGTCTTGATGCTGCTATGAATGAGGATGGTGAGCTAGTTCCTGTGAGGCCAATTGTAGGATATCGTATGTGCATTGATTTTAGGAAGCTAAACCGTGAGACACAGAAAAATCATAAACCTATACCATTCATGGATAAAATATTAGAAAGACTAAGTAATAATTCTTACTTCTGCTTTCTTGACGGTTATTCTAGATATTCTCAAATTTCCATACAACCGGAAGATCAAGAGAAAATGACTTCCACCTGTCCTTATGGCACATATGCTTATAGATTAATTCCATTTGGCTTATGTAATGCAGCAACAACTTTTTAGGAGTGTGTTCTAAAGATTTTTGATTATTTTGTTGAGAAGACTATGGAAGTTCTAACAAATGATTTTGTTGTTTGTGGAACAACTTGTGATAATTGCCTCTACAATCTTACCAAAGTCTTACAAAGATGAAGGCAATCAAACTTGGTTTTGAATTAGGAACAATGCCGTTTCATGGAAAGAGAAGGTAAAGTTTTTGGGCACAAAGTTTTAGAGAAGGGAATAGAAATAGATAAAACTAATATAAATGCTATAGAGAATCTTCCAATACCTCAGTACATTAAAAACCTAAAAATGTTTCTGGGACATGCATGTTTTTATAAGCGGTTTATAAAAGATTTTGCTAAATTAGCTATGCCCCTCACCAATCTTCTTGATAAAGAAACTCCATTCTATTTAGATCATGACTGCATTGCATCTTTTGAGAACCTTAAGGATAAACTAGTTTCAACACCTATCGTGCAATCTCCAAAGTGGGATGAACCTTTTGAAATCATGTGTGATGCTAGTGATTATGCTTTAGGGGCTGTGTTGGGACATCGAGATGGAAAGAATTTGAAAATGTTATTTATTACGCTAGTAGACCTCTTAATAAGATTCCGAAACATTATGCTACTACAGAAAAAGAGTTTCTAGCTATAATTTTTGCTTGTGACAAATTTAGATCTTACATAATTAATTCCAAGGTAATAATTCATACGGATCACCAAGCTTTGTGCCACCTCCTTGTTAAAAAGGATGCTAAGCCTAGGTTGATTAGGTGGGTTTTATTACTACAAGAATACGATTTGCAAATAGTAGATAGGAGGGGTAAGAATAATCCGGTAGCAGATCATCTCTCTAGGATGGAGGGAATAATCAATGACCCCATACCTATTAATGAATCATTTCCGGGAGAATATTTAGCAAACATGGAAATTGCTGATCCGTGGTATGCAGATTATGCTAACTATCTAGCAACAAAATTTATACCTCCTGGTATGTCAATAAATCAAAGAATGAAATTCTTTAATGATCTTAAACATTACTTTTGGGATGATCCGTATCTATATCGTCATGGACTTGAAGGAATGATTCGGAAGTGTGTTCCTAACCATGAAATGAATGAGATATTGAAATCTTGTCATGACAGTCCGTATGGAGGGCATCATGCAGGTAAGAGAACAACTGCAAAGGTACTTCAATTCGGATTCTACTGGCCCACCTTGCTCAAGGACGCACACAGGTATGTGAAATACTGCGATGCATGCAAAAGAAGAGGTAATATAGGTAGGAGACAAGAAATGGCAATGAATTATAGTCTCATAATTGAACCCTTTGATGTATGGGGAATGGATTATATGGGACCATTTATAGAGTCGAATGGTTACACTCATATTCTTGTTCCTGTTGACTATGTTACTAAATGGGTTGAAGCTATCCCATTGAATCATGCATATGCATCTACCTCAATGAAGATGATCAAGGATGTCATATTCCCCAGGTTTGAAGTTCCTAGATTTTTAATTACTGACGGTGGTTCTCATTTTATGAAAGGAACTTTCAGGAAAATCCTCAGCAAGTATGGAGTAACTCACGTGTTGCTTCACCATATCATCCCCAAACGAGTGGTCAAGTGGAACTCTCTAATAGAGAACTAAAGACCATACTCGAGAAGACGGTGGACAAATCAAGAAAAGATTTGTCATACAAGTTAAATGAAACTATGGGCGTACCATACTACGTTTAAAAATCCAATGGGTATGACGCCTTATAAGATGGTGTACGGTAAGGCATGTCATTTACCTTTAGAACTGGAACATAAAGCTTTTTGGGAAATCAAGAATCTAAATTATGATCTCAAGGCAACATGGGAGAAGCTTTTATTAGATATTCATGCTTTAGATGAGTTTAGAAGTGAAGCCTATGAGAATGGTAGGTTGTTTAAGGAAAAAGTGAAAACATGGCATGATAGAAAAATAGAGAATAAGACTTTTAAAAGTGGAGATAAAGTGTTGCTCCATAATTCTCGGCTTAAGTTGTTTCCAGGAAAACTTAGATCGAAGTGGGAAGGTCCATATGTAGTTGAAGAGGCCTATTCATCGGGAGCAGTAAAGCTCAAAGGAAAAACACCCTCCCTTGCATGGGTGGTAAATGGACAACGCTTGAAGCATTATCGGGTAAAAGAAGATATAAGTGCAGTCACGATAGCATTGAGCACCCCCGAAGAAGTGATAAAGCGAAGGTATACAAGGAATGACAACTGCAAGAAGAATGGACTCGAGACGGGATGAGCAGTACTACGGTCAAGCTTGACCATAAAAGAGCGCTTCATAGGAGGCAACCCATGTGAAATAAAGGTTTGAGTAAGTTTTTAAATTTTCAGTTAATATTTAGTTTGAGTATTATGTTAAATGAGAAACAATTTATGCTCTAGCAAAGAAGAAGGAAGATTGATGATGTCGAAATTGGTCGAAAATCTAAGCTGACATTTTTCTGTCAAAACTTGATATTTCCTTAAGTTTAAGATTAATAAACAATCCTTGGAGAAGTAGAAATTTTTTGGTGGACACAGAAGGTTTAACGACCAACTATACATCGGGAATAAAAATTCCGGCCGTATAGTTCCGGTCATATAGTTGTTGCGGCATCAACACTTCCATCCACAAAAGGTACTGACAGTTTAACGACCAACTATACAGCTGGAATTAAAAATTCCGCACGTATAGTTGCGGTCATATAGTTGTCAACGCCTTTAACAAAATAATTTCCGGAGTACTGAGAGTTTAACGACCAACTATATAGCTGGAATTAAAAATTCCGTCCGTATAGTTGCGGTCATGTAGTTATCGACCCATCTCCAAAATATTTATTCAGGATACAGAGAGTTTAACGACCAACTATACGGTGGGAATAAAAATTCCCGCCCGTATAGTTCTGGCCGTATAGTTAAGTTCCACCGTAGATCTAATCTATAGTCGGTTCACAACTATAAGGTGGGAGTTATACGGGCTGCGCCCGTATAGTTGCTCGTTACGCAAGGCGGCTAGGGTTTTTAATCCCTCCTTTTAAAGCTGATCACATCTAACCTTTTTCATTAAGTTTTCGCAGAGCCACAACCTCCAGCCTCGAAAGATCTTCCCCATCCCTATACAAGCCCTTTAACAACATCCGTGCAGCGAAGCCATGCAGCCCTTCCATGTCAACAAGCTCTGGAAGAAGAAAGAAGAGAAGCCCGTAAATAGGATCGAAGAAGCAGGATCCAAAGGATCGTTTCATCATCCGGTCCGGTGATCAAGCCTTTCCCAAATTGGGAGGACATGTTCCCGCAAAGGATGGAGATGATGAGACAAGCTGAACAGGGAAGGAACAAGGATGAGTACCTCCCTAATCCTTATCATCACAACATAGGATCCTATTATAAACCTCCTCTTGGTCCATAACCTCTTAAACCTAAGAAGGTGCGACAAGATGAGATTCATGATAAGATCTATAAGTTAAAAAAGGCTTCTAAGGCATGTGTTGAAACAATTGGGGAAGGGATTGACTCCTACTGGATGATGAGCAAAGACCTTGAGAAGAAGGTCGATGACATCGATGGTAGAGTTGGTTTCTTGATTAAAACTGTCTTTGAGTTGACAGATGAGAAGAAATTCCTCAAGAGGAAAACGTTGAAGCTCCAATATGACATGGCCGAGCTTAGCATTCGCTTTGCAAGCATAGTTAAAGAGGGCAACATAAAAGAAGAAGGTGATGCTCTTTCTACCCAGGAGGAGGAATAGGTATTTGTAATCTCTAGCCTAAGTGCCACCATGGTGTGCACGCTGTCACTTTCACACACATGGGGAGAGCAGAGATCTATTTAAGCACTTGAGTAGCAAGGTAGATCTATAGATTACAATCTCATGATCACAATATGATCATGCATAGAGAGAGAGATGAACACATAGCTACCGGTAAAACCCTTAGCCTCGAGGAAGATTTACTCCCTCCTCATCATGGGAATCAGCAACGGTGATGGAGATGGTGGTGGAGATCGATGGAGATGGCTCCGGGGGCACTTCCCCGTCCGAGTCTTAGAACAGAGACTTTCTGTCCCCCGAATCTCCCCTTCGGTGGCGGCGGCGCTGTGGAACTTTTCGTGGATTTCTGATTGATGATTTAGGGTTTTGGTATCGGGAGGCTTCTTATAGGTGAAGAGGTAAGGTCGGTGGGCGGCCAGGGGGCCCACACCATGCCCTGGCGCGGCTAAGGGGGACCCGCGCCTAGGGGTGGTGTGGCCACCCTATGGCCCCTCTCCGACTCTCCTTCTGGCTCCGTGAGTCTTCCAGAAAAATAGGCACTTTGGCTTTTGTCCCGTCCAATTCCGAGAATATTCATTTTCTGACTTTCCTGGAACCAAAAACAGCAGGAAACAGGCAACTAGCACTGTGGCTCTTGTTAATAGGTTAGTCCAAGAAATCATATGAAAAGTACCCCAAAGTGTGGACAAAACATAAGAAAGTAGATAAAACCAAGCATGGAACATCAAAAATTATAGATACATTTGCAATGTATCAACATCCCCAAGCTTAACTCCTGCTCGTCCTCGAGTAGGTAAGTGATAAAAAGAAAGAATAATTTTTGAGGTACATGCACCATCATAAACTTGATCAAAGTATTTGTAAAACATTCAAAGCTGGGATCATAGTACTTCAATCATAACATGAAAGACAAAGTTCTAACAATAAGGTAAATAAACTATGTTGCAACATGAAAAGACACAAACAAAAGATCCATGAATAAGAATGCTTTGCAAGACGTTTGTTTGTTTCACATAAAGAAAACATAGCATAGTGGCATTCAGCTTGTCCCTCATAGAGTAGGAAACATAAATGCATAGGACACCTTCAAAGTTCATAAGAGTGACTAGATACGAATAGTTTAAAACAAGCAATATCAAAGCTATGCATCAATCAACAAGTCTCGGGACAATGCACATAGAACTAAGAATGGCCACTATGCTCTCAAAGTAGGTGCATAAAGATAGAAGGTGGAGACTCAATATAATGGTGGAAGAAAGGCCTTCATAGAAGGAAGTAGGGATTCAAGTCTCATAAAGAGCTTCCAAAAATTATGGTACTTAATAGCTTTCAGCTCTCATTTCCCCTATCATAAGCATCTTGAATTGATTAAGGTTATAGTGAACAAACTATGGTGTACATGCTTGACGAAGTATAAGTTATAAATCTCATGTCCCTTGAATACGAGGGCCGCTCCTCATGCTACTCAAGTTTAGTCACCGGTAAGTTCTTGTCATCGTAAGTACATGTGTATCATAGAGAACCGCCAACGGGGTACCCCTTGCCCGATGATACAGAAGAATCCCCATATCAAAATGACAAGGCAAGCAGACAACGAGCACCTCAGCATTCTTCCTATTTACCATGGGAATATGGTGTTTTTTTTTCTCTCTTTCCTCTTTTCATAGTATCTTTTTTTTTCTTTTCTCTTTTTTTTTCTCAACATAGGACTCTTTTTTTATAAGAAGAATGCTTCATAGACAGCTCATTATGGTTATGCTGCAGGTTTCCACCATGTCAGCATGGATTAGACCAGCGGCCCAGGCGTTTCTCTAACACATATACACAACTCCCTGGACTTACAAGCTCCCCTTTCATTTCACACCGACGACATCCATATACAAAAGAGCATGATATCAACTAGGTACAAGTACCAAGTGCAATGTTGAACGTTCCCCATGAAAGCATGGTTCTGCTAATTCCCAACAAATAAGTGCAAGCATATACAACATAGAAGACACAATGGTTCAAGTTTATTAAGGGCAAGAAAAGTAAAGTGTGCCATCAAGTTCGTGAGAGCTTCAATCACTAGTTTTCTCATAACAAGTTTAATTCGGAAGGTAAACAAAAGCATGAATATACTTGGAATAACATATGCTAATAGGTAGTTATGGTGGACTCTTTGGAATAACTTGGTTTAAGGAGTTGGATGCATGAGTGGAACTCATACTTGGTTGTGGAGGCTAGCAAAAGACTGGGAGCTATAAACTAAGAGAGCAATAATGGCCATAATCATGCAGAGCGACAAAACATCATTGATCAAAGCATAAAGTGATACTACAAGTTGAAAACTAAAGGATCATAAAGTCTATGGTGACTTGAGATAGTCATAACATGGTGTGAGCATGCGCCAAGTCAACCCAAATAAAGCATCAAAGGAGAATACCACAATACTATGCTTTAATATGCTAAAACAATGCATGATTCTTCAAAGGCACATTAATCAATCTCAATTGTTTATAACAAGTCATGCTACAGCAAAGAATACTAAGCATAAATCCAAAATAATATCGAGCATGGCATGACAAAGCATAGGACACGGTCAAAAACAAGCTCTATTTACCACTTAAGCATGAACTTTGCTACTCTTTTCCAATCCAAACCAAACTATTTAAAAACAATGTATAAAAGAGGCGGTCCAACCAATTTATTCAGAAAACTAAGCAAATCAAGCAAACGAAAAACCAAAACAAAAATGAAAAATAAGACGCTCCAAGAACAACACAACTGTGCATGAAACAATAAAAATAAAGCGTTTGGAAGAAACCTGGAATTTTTATTGATGAAGAAGGGGATGCCTTGGGCATCCCCAAGCTTTGAAGCTTGTACGTCTTGGATATTTCTTGGGGTGACACGCGTGGCATCCCCAAACATGAGTTTTAGTCCATCCTTCATCTTATTACTCATTCCTTCCATACACCTGAAATTTTTCCTTCATACAAAACTTCACACAATCCTTATTAGCAACATTAGTGCACTCAAGATAATAAGTCTTTAGGTTCAGTTTCAACACCAATAAAACTTCCATTAAAACACTAGATACTGTAGCACTTCCCTCAAAAAGCTCAATTCCCCAAAAGAACTCAAAAAGGAACAAACTAGAAGCAAATGCAAATAATGGCAGAAATCTGTCAAAACAGACCAGCAGGTAAAGACGGATTTTTTCGAAGACCTTCTGTTGCTCAAATCAAAAAGTGTTGAACTAGCGAAAGTTATATAATAACCTGGGGAAGAAGCACAAAAATTTATGCCTCAAAAGGACGTATAGATATTTTACACGAATTTTTATGGTGAAGCACAGAAATCTGTTTCGGGACAACAACTTTCCCACTCATTACTTCTCTCTTATTAGAGGTTACTCTTGGCACAAAAAGCAAATAAAAAGGATAAGGAGCGGTTATTACTGAAGTAATAACTTCCAAGACTCATCTAAAACTCTTGGGTTATCTCCCAACAAGTACTTTTCTTTAACGCCTTTAAGTTAGGCATGATAGTTTGAGAAGATGCTCACAAAAAAAATATGAATTGAAGTAAAAGAGAGCATCAAGAAGCAAATTCAAAGCACATTTAAGTCTAACCCACTTCCTATGTATAGGAATCTTGTAAAAAAACAAGTCATAAAAGCACAAAGCAACAAGCATAGGAAAGCAAAACAAGCGCAACTTCAAAATTTTCAACATAAAGAGGGGAAACTTAATATTATTGAGATGCATAAAACCATGCTTACCTCTCTCATAATAAATTTCAATAGCATCATGAATAAACTTAACAATATAACTATCACATAAAACATTCTTATCATGAGCCACATGCATATAATTATTACTCTCCACATAAGCATAGTCATTCTTATTAATTGTAGTGGGAGCAAATTCAACAAAATTGCTATCATTATTATTCTCATCACCATAATCATCAAATATAGTAGGCATATTGTAATCATAATTAATTTTCTCCTCAATAGTAGGTGGACTGAAAATATCATATTCATCATTGTAATCATCATATATTGGAGGTTTTGTATCATCATAAGCAATAGAATAGCTATCTTCCAAAGCCGGGGAACTAAAAAGATCATTTTCATAAAAACTAGCTTCCCCAAGCTTAGACTTTTCCATAGCATTAGCAATAATGGTGTCCAAAGAATTCATACTAACAACATTGCTATTAGCATGCAAATAAAGTTCCATGGGTTTTTTAATTTTCTCTTCAAACACTTCATGTCCTAACTCAAGATAAATACTATAAAGCTCTCTAATTTTGTTGTTGTTTTCCATTAAGCCTAACTAGTGAAAACAAGAAACAAAAAGACAAAATTGCAGAATCTAAAGGAAATAACTTCGAGCACTCACACCGGAGGATGTGAGTACCTTTTACCTTACCTCCCCGGCAACGGCGCCACAAAATAGGTGTTTGATGTGGGAGGTTCTTCTTCTTTAATCCTCCGGTGTGAATACCTTTTACCTTACCTCCCCGGCAACGGCGCCAGAAAATAGCTTGATGTCTACGCACTTCTATTCTTGTAGACAGTTGTTGGGCCTCCAAGCGTAGAGGTTTGTAGAACAGCAGCAAGTTTTCCCTTAAGTGGATCACCCAAGGTTTATCGAACTCAGGAAGGAAGTGGTTAAAGGTATCCCTCTCAAGCAACCCTGCAATCAAGATACAAGAAGTCTCTTGTGTCCCCAACACACCCAATACACTTGCCAGGTGTATAGGTGCACTAGTTCGGCGAAGAGATAGTGAAATACAAGTGGTATGGATAATTATAAGTGGTAATGGTGATAAAGAATAACTTGATGGCGTGGAAAAGACTAAAGTAAAACTGAAATAAAGATGGAAGAAAGCAAACATGTAACATATCTAATTGCAAACGGTGTATCAATGCTAATAAACAAGGCCTAGGGGTCATACTTTCACTAGTGAACACTCTCATATAAATATCTTCTCTTCATGATACTACTCTTAACTACTCTCCGGTTGAACACTCTAATCGATGGTAGGGCTATAACAACACACCTCAAAGTTCATCTTTCCCATCTAGAAAACCCCACACTGTCACCTTGAGTACTAGATGAGTCCAACAAACACCACAATTTCATAAAGACATCCAACTCCAAATATAACTCATAACAAGTATTTGTAATCTCTAGCCTAAGTGCCACCATGGTGTGCACGCTGTCACTTTCACACACATGGGGAGAGCAAAGATCTATTTAAGCACTTGAGTAGCAAGGTAGATCTATAGATTACAAGCTCATGATCACAATATGATCATGCATAGAGAGAGAGATGAACACATAGCTACCGGTAGAACCCTTAGCCTCGAGGAAGAACTACTCCCTCCTCATCATGGGAATCAGCAACGGTGATGGAGATGGTGGTGGAGATCGATGGAGATGGCTCCCGGGGAACTTCCCCGTCCCGGCAGGGTGCCGGAACAGAGACTTTCTATCCCTCGAATCTCCCCTTTGGTGGCAGCGGTGCTGTGGAACTTTTCGTGGATTTCTGATTGATGATTTAGGGTTTTGGTATCGGGAGGCTTCTTATAGGCGAAGAGGTAAGGTCGGTGGGCGTCTAGGGGGCCAACACCATGCCCTGGCGCGGCCAAGGGGGACACGCGCCTAGGGGTGGTGTGGCCACCCTATGGCCCCTCTCTGACTCTCCTTTTGGCTCCGTGAGTCTTCCGGAAAAATAGGCACTTTGGCTTTTGTCCCGTCCAATTCCGAGAATATTCATTTTCTGACTTTCCTGGAACCAAAAACAGCAGAAAACAGGCAACTGGCACTGTGGCTCTTGTTAATAGTTAGTCCAAGAAATCATATAAAAAGTACTCCAAAGTGTGGACAAAACATAAGAAAGTAGATAAAACCAAGTATGGAACATCAAAAATTATAGATACATTTGCAATGTATCAAGCTTGCATCATTAGGATTCCCTTCAGGAATAGTAGATCCCTTTTGGGAAATTCCGAGTTTATTATAATATATGGAGCAATTTTGAGTTTATGTTTGTTTTTGTTGATATATGAATGGCTTGAGTATAATTTTACTTGCACTTGATGATAGCAATAGGAGTCTTCCACACCATTGGTATTAATGGAACACCTAAAGATAATTTAATCAACATGCTGTAAGTCTATGGTTTGATTTACAAAGAAAAATTATCTATACAGTTAAGTAAAAAAACCTTGAACAAAGGAAAATGAAAGTGCTATCAAAATAGAGTGAGAACAAGTCGAGGTAGAATCTTCAAGTAATAAGAATGCTTCATATACAATTGGAATTTGATAATTGAGATCGTTAAACTTTGAATTCCTACATGAAGTGGAATATACATCTAGCTTCTTTGCACAACACTTGAAAAAGTATGAGCATATGTACAAAAGAAAAGAGAAGAAAAGAAAGAAGAAAAAGGGCGAGTGTGCAAAAAGCAAATAGGCATATACCACTGCATTGTAGTATGACAAAGATATACTTTTGATATTTCGAATCCCAAGTGAATACGTTGATCCTAAAAACACTTGGGACTACCTCGCTAACTCATTGGGTTGAACCGGATATTTTTACATTATGTTGAAATTCATCTTTTATGAACTATTGATCACTAAGGCGTGGAAGCCTACTAATACTATTCAGATGGTTTGAGTAAGGTACTATTCATGAACTTATTACTATGTATCATATATGATAAACACATGCTGCAACTTTCTCATTTATTTTATCGACTCGGCTTCATGAGTATGAGGATCACATCCATTAAGCTAAAACTTGCTCGAGACAAGCAAGAGTCTAAGCTTGGGGAATTTGATGAGTGCATATTTGCATCATGTTTTACATTATTATTTTGTATTGTAGATGTAGGATCTTGGTATTTTACGACGCTCGCGCGCATATTTTATGTCTGTTTTCACCAGGATTAGGACAGATGATGGATCCAATGGATACAATTCTTGGAGCAGTTGTACTATGGAGAAAAGGATTCAAAAACAACGTAAATTGCTTATTTGGGAAATATTAATAATACTAGAAGAAAACCAGAAGCGAACAAGGGAGACAAAGAGTCCAATGACCAACTATACGACCGGAGCAACTTTTCCGGCCGTATAGCTCCGGCCGTATAGTTGGCACCGCCTCCGCCTCGTCAATTAGTTTCACCCCATGCAACTGGTTCAGGGAGACGACATACAGAACACCCAGAAATCGCCGAAACCTCACCTCTAGAAGGCATCTGGAGGGGGAACTCATCCACAAGGGATCCATATTTGCCCTGCGCAGATCCAGGAGGCTAAGGCATCGATCTTCATCATCCACCGCTGCATCACCACCATCTCCATCCATCCCATCTACATCTTGTCTAGATCTTGTTGTAATTCCAGTACTCATTGTGGATTTATACAAGTACTATTCATCTATGATTGTTTCCATTACCCTTGCTATGATGTTGATTGCCTCCATGTCTGAGTGGATCTCTAGTTCTTGGGGAGATGGAGAAACCCTAGCATATGACTGAGATGAGATAGAGATTATTATGTTATACATCATTATGTGTATGTGTTAATTTTCTTTATCTTAATGTTGGGAGTTGTGCACCTCCTTAACATTTGCCTCTTACGGGGACTCGATGAAGGCGATTACTTGTTGGTAGATGGAGGGATGATAGCACTTACTGTGACTATAAACCTATTGTCATTCTTTACGTACTAACTTGGGGAATCAAGGAGAACTCATAAAGCCATGTCCATGCCATGGGAGAAATCCCTTAATAGCGCAGTAATTCAATTGATGTAGATTGCTGTCTGTTGTGGTTATGAGGATTATGTGTGCAGCCGTTGCTGGCTATTCGTCCATATATGGAGCTCCTCCCACATGCATACACATTATGAGAATATTCGTTATAATAATCTCGATTGCTTAGTCTAAAATTGCTATAGGTGTATCCACTATTCCCTGAGAACGCCTTTTTCCCTATTGTAGTTCCAAAGTTCCATTACGCACGCGATTCTTACTTTTTGCATTAAGTTTTGCTTTACTTTAAATTACCTTGTTCAACAAAAACCCCCAAAACAACTCTACTATTCTTGCATCTTAAAGTTATTTCTTAAGTACTTCATTTAGTTGTAGTTAAAAGTATTTTAGTCTTTCGCCTACTGCTCCATGTGGGATCGATATCTTTATTTCAAAACTAGCTATAAATGATCAATGCACTTGCAGTCATCAATATACTCGTGAGTAGGTCCTATCGCAAATGTACCACTTTGTGTTAATTTTGTTGGCGTCCTTTTTGCAAATAAATAGCCTAAATTGCACATCTGTTGTAAGCAAATAGTAATGTCATGAGCACAACTTAATTGTTCGCAGTCTCATGAGTGTGTTTCCCGGAGTGTGGCATTATGGAGTGTCGCCTTTGCGTGTCACAGACTACGGGACGGTATGGGTGGGATCGTCTTGGACCTTGTTTGTTCCTATCCAACGAGGTTTGGTAGCATCGCATATAGATGAAGATTTGTGCGTTTGGTGGTCCGTGCTAATTTCATGGGAATGTCATGTTGGGCTATGCCCGTCCACATGGAGGTGTATTGGTAGCCCAACATCAGCCTGTGAAAGTCAAACATGTTTCAACAGTTGATCTATGTTCGTATCCAACAGCCGAGGTACTCCTTAAGAGAGGAGTAGAAAATAAAACCCTAGCCATCCTTAGTGGCTGTGTGAGAACAAGTAAGCAAGTGAGAGAAGCAAGATAGCGTGGCTGCTGCTGAGAGAGTGTGAGAGAATATACAAGAACACCACAACCTAGTGAGAAGAGATGAAGAAGAAGGAGAGGTGATTTCTGTCCAGATTTCTGAGATCTGACCAGTCTGTCTTCAAGCTGGTGTTTGGAGGATCAAACGTGCTTGGATTGGCTTTAAACTTGGTGAGCTCGTTCCTTGCTTTGAGTATTTTGATCTGGTTAGCTGGTTTGAGATTTGGGTAAGTGTAGTATCATATTTGGAAGCGGTTTTGTCAGTTCGGACTACTACAGTTTTAGCACAGAGCAGTTTTGGTAGATGAATAGATTGAGTGGGCAAACAGTATCCGATTGAGCTAAAATTTGGCGTGTATTTTGGGAACTCGTATGTCTGCTTGTATACCAAGTTTGGTGCTGATTGTATCTGTGGTTTAAGCGCAGTTTGCTGATTACCGAAGGGGACAAAAGCTGAGATACTCTGCTTTGTTGTAATCTTTCTCTTGAGTGGTTGTTGTTGTTGCAGGTTGGCAACATGCTGAGTGTGCTGTATATCTCTAGATGTTCCATAGAAGACTCTATACCCAGGTTGCTGATAGTGAAGCTCACGTGGACCGGTTGGTCCACACCCATGGTTTTTTTCTTCCTCACCCTGAGGAGGTTTTTCCACAAATCCTTGTGTCACATGTGCATGTGCTCATTGTTTTATTTCTGCTGCATATCTGTTGATTAAAACTATCCTCAAGGTTCACCACAGGCAGTGGGGGGGTTTTGTGTATCCTCTTTCCCCAACAAAGTGGTATCAGAGCTGAGGTTCAGCTTGTATTCAGTTTCAAAGCAAGGTTTATTTTGGGCTGAGTGCATTTGCTTGTGGTGAAAAATGAATACCAAAAGAATGATTTGTTTGAATGGTATAAATTATCAAGCTAGGAAGAGTAAGATGAATGACTTATTATATGTGAAGGATTATTGGATGCCAGTGTTCTCCACTGAGATGCCTAGTGATATGAAAGAAAATCAGTGGGAGGTACTTCATCTCCAAGCTTGTGGGTTAATCCGACAAAGGGTGGATGATAATGATTTGAACCATATCATTGATGAGTCACATGCACGTACCTTATGGAAGAAATTGGAGGAGATGTATGCTCACAAAGAAGGTACCAACAAGATGTTCTTGATCAAGAAATTGATACGTTTGAGGTACAAGGAGGGCACTCCAATTGCATATCATGTAAATGAATTCCAGGGCATTATAAATCAGCTATCTTCAATGGGACTTACATTTGAAGATGAAGTTAGATCCTTGCTGCTACTTGGCTCATTACCAGACACTTGGGAGACCTTTAAGGTCACTGTGTGCAATTCAGCACCTAATGGAGTTGTCTCTTGGAACCTTGTGAAGACCAAGGTACTAAATGAAGAGACCAGAAAAATTGCTGGTAAGGATGGTTCTTCCTCACATTCTGAAATGTTAGTTACCGAGTCACGGGATAGAAGCAAGAGCAAAGGTCCGAGTAAGGGAGGAGAAAGAAGTAGAAGCAAATCAAGTGGCAAAGACAAGTATGCTATTGTTATATGCCATCACTGCCATGAGAAGGGCCACATCAAGTGGCATTGTGAACAATGAAAAAAACAAAAAGAAAAAGAAGAAAGTTAAAAAACAAACCGACAGTGATAGTGACAGTGAGGAAGGCCGGATTGCTGCGGTAGAGGAGATCATGGTTCTCATGCATGAAGAACATGATGGCAGCACTGTTTCCACCATTGAGGGGAGGATCACTGTAGTTTTTGATGATACCATAAGCCTTGCAGATGGTGATGAGATGACTTGGATTCCAAACAACGGTGCTACCATACATGCTACATTTCGTAGAGAGCTCTTCACCAACTACACAACAGGTGATTTTGGTGTTGTGAAGATGGGAAATAATGATAGATCAAAAATCATTGGAAGAGGAGATGTGCACTTGGAGATTGAAAATGGTACGACACTAGTCCTCAAGTCAGTGAGGCATGTTGAGGCCCTCCGGCTCAACATTATCTCGGTTGGATTGCTTGATAGAGATGGGTACTTGAGCATATTTGGAAATGAACAGTACAAGCTCACCAAAGGAAATCTGATTGTTGCAAAAAGTAACATGGTTTCATTTTTGTATCATGTTCATGCTAAGATTTTTGCTGCTTGTGTCAATGCATTGCAGAAAGAGGATGCTTGTGATTTATGGCACAAGAGACTTGGGAACATGAGTGAGAAGGGGATGATGGTGCTAGTGAAGAAAAATCTGTTGAAAGATGTGAAAGGTGTTCACATCAAGAAATGTTCAGATTGTCTAGCGGGGAAGCAACACGAAGTTGCATTCAAGAGTCAACCTCCTTGTAAGAAGCCCAAGGTGCTGGACTTGATACATTCCAATGTTTGCAAAATGTTGGTGAGGTCATTGGGTGGAGCAAAGTACTTTGTCACATTTATTGATGACTTTTCCAGGAAGGTTTGGGTATATGTTTTGAAGAACGAACATCAAGTACTAAGCGTATTCAAGCAATTCCAAGTCTCAGTTGAGAGAAAAACTGAGAAGAAGATCAAGTGCATTCACACTGATAATTGGGGAGAGTATATTGGCCCATTTGATTCCTATTGCAAGGAGCAGGGAATTAGGCACCAATTTACTCCTCTGAAGACACCACAACTGAATGGTCTTGCTAAGAGGATGAACATGACAATTGTTGAGAGAGTTAGATGCTTGCTATCGAATGCAAAGTTGCCTCAACTTTATTGGGGCGAGGCTTTCTCAACTGTAGTTTATCCTATTAATCTTTCACCAAGTTATCCATTGTAGGGAGATGTTCCAAACAGGGTCTTTTATGACAATGACGTCTCGTATGAGCACCGGAAGTTTTTTTGGGTGCAAGTCCTTTGTTCATATCCCTCAAGATGAAAGGTCAAAGCTTGATTCAAATACACAACAATGTATATTTCTTGGCTGTGGAGGTGATCAGTTGATGACTGCAAGTGCACAAATCATTTGTAGCTAGTTTTGAAATAAAGATATCGATCCCACAAGGAGCAGGAGTCTGAAGTCTAATAACTCTTGAAATAAATATTACAATAGAAATGCTAAATAAAGTTCTAAGTGACAAGATAAAATGCGAGTATTATGTAAAAAGGTGTTTTGGGGTTTTGGTATAAGAGCAACAATAAGTAAAGTAAAACAACTAAACACATAAAGTAAGTATCGTGTATGTAAGAGAGATTGGAACTGTAATAGGGAAAAGCATTCTCAAGGAGTAGCGGATACACCACTAGCATTATAAGGAGCTAAGGTAAAAATTATTATCATGAACATTCTCAACTATGTATGCGTGGGAGGAACTCTGTATTTGGACAAATAGGCAGCAACCGTTCCTCACATCATCCTTATAACCACAACAGTCAACAATCAACATCAATCGAATTACTGCGTTATTAAGGGACTTAATCCCGTAGGATGTATCCCACGGCATGGATAGTGTTCCGTAAGTTTCCTCGGTTCCCAAGTTGATATGTAAGGGGTGCCAATAGCTTTATAGTCACTGTAAGTGCTAACACACCTCCGTCTACCAACAAGTAGTTTCCTCCATCAAGTCCCCATGAGAGGCAAATATTGAGAGGTCAACTTCTCTCAACATCAAGATGAAGACAATCTAACACATGGTCATAGCGATGAATATCACAATAAACTTTATCTTATTTCAATCTCATACTAGGGTTTCTCCATATCCCAAAGAACTAATGATCTACTCAGATATGGAGGCAATCAACATCATGGCAATAACAATGGAATATATCATAGATGAATAGTACTTGTATAAATCCACAACGAGTACGGAAATTACAACGAGATCTAGACAAGATGTAGATGGGATGAATGGAGATGGTGGTGATGCAGCGGTTGATGATGAAGATCGATGCCTTAGCCTCCCGGATCTGCGCAAGGCGAAGATGGATCTTCGGTGGACGAGTTCCCCCTCCAGATGCCTTCTGGAGGTGAGGTTTCGGTGATTTCTAGGTGTTCTGTATGTCATCTCTCTGATCTAGTTGCACGGGGTGAAACTATTTGAGAAGGCGGAGGCGGCGCCAACTATATGGCGGGAACTATACGGTCGAAAATTTATTCCCGCCGTATAGTTAGTCGTTAAACCGTCTGTGTGCCGTGTTCGCTTCGGGTTTTCTTCTAGTATTATTGATATCTCACAAATAAGCGATTTACATTGTTTTTGACTCCTTTTATCCTCAGTACAACTGCTTCAAGAATTGTGTCTGTTGTATCCATCATTTGTCCTGATCCTAGTGAAAACAGACATAAAACATGCGCACGAACGCCGTAAAATACCAAGATCCTACATCTACAATGCAAAATAATAATATAAAACATGATGCAAATATGCACTCATCATTAGTTTGGCTATAAGTTGTATGATCCAATAGCAAGAAAGGTTGTGAGAAGCCGTGATGTTGTGTTTGTTAAAGACCAAACAATTGAGGATATTGTGAAGATAAAGGTGCAGGTTTCGATGCAAGTTCCGGTACATGTTCCTCCTCGAAATTAGCAGCAAGATAGATTTGATTCTGACCCAAATCCTATAGATTTAGCCAAAGAAGAAGCTGAAGATAATGATGCAGAAGATGTGCAAGGTGATGCACATAGTGGTACATGTGAGGATTCTCACTGTGACAGAGTATGTCTTTGGAGAAGATGATCATGATCGACGCAATCGAACCAGATAGTCCATGTTGCTCGGTCAGACAGTCCAGCCGAGGCCATGTTCCTTCCACCAGGTGCGATTTAGACCAATATGTGGTGTTATTATCTGATGGTTCAGAACCTGAGTGCTTTCAAGATGCAATGAAAGATGAGAACAAGGATGAGTGGAATAAGGCTGTGCAAAAAGAGATGGATTCCTTGCATAAGAATCATACTTATGAGCTGGTGAAGTTGCCCAAGGGCAAGAAAGTTCTAAAGAACAAGTGGGTCTACAGAATCAAGGAAGAAGAGCACACGTCACATCCAAGGTACAAGGCCAGGCTAGTTGTAAAAGGATCCAGCCAAAGAAAATGTATTGATTTTGATGAAATATTTTCTCTCGTGGTGAAGATGACATCAATCCGAATGATCCTTGGCATGGCAGTAAGTCTCAACTTGGAGGTTGAGCAAATGGATGTGAAGACAGCTTTCCTTCATGGAGAGTTGGAGGAACAAATCTACATGGAGCATCCTGAGGGGTTTCTTGTTAAAGGCAAAGAAGACTATGCATGCAAATTGAAGAAAAGTCTCTTTGGCACGAAACAAACACCAAGATAATGGTACATGAAGTTTGAATCTGTCATGGGGGAGAAATGCTACAAGAGATGTATCTCAGACCATTGTTTATTTATTCATAGGTTCTCAGGTCATGATTTTATCATGTTATTGCTCTATGTTGATGATATGTTGATTCTTGGCAAGAATGTCTCAAGAATTGCTAGGCTAAAGAAAGAGTTGAGAAAAAGTTTTGCCATGAAAGACTTGGGTCCAACAAAGTGTATTCTCGGCATGAGAATTGAGAGAGATAGAAAATCCAACAAGTTGTACTTGTCTCAAGAGAAATATATTAAGAAGGTACTTCGCAAGTTCAAGATGGACAAGGCAGAAGAAGTGAGTTGTCCACTTGCAGCTCATTTCAAATTGAGTAAAGAGCAATGTCCCTCCAATGAAGAGATGGAAAAGGAAATGCAGAAAGTTCCTTATGCTTCAGCGGTTGGGAGTTTGATATATGCTACGGTGTGCACACGACCTGATATTATTCAAGCGGTTAGTACTGTGAGCAGATTTATATCCAATCCAGGAAAACCACATTGGGAAGCCGTGAAGTGGATTTTGAGGTATCTTCGGGGCATCACTAATATGAAGCTTTGCTTTGGCGGTAGTGAACCCAAACTGGTTGCATATTCAGATTCATACTTGGCTGGAGATGTCGATGGAAGGAAGTATACTTTAGGTTATTCGATTACCCATTCAGGGGGAGCAGTGGCATGGAAAAGCAGGCTGCAAAAGTCTGTGGTGCTAAACACAATTGAGGCCGAGTTCATCACAGTAACTGAGGCGAGCAAGAACCTATTGTGGCTGAAACGATTGGCTTGTGAGCTTGGTTTTGAGCAAGACAAGTATGTGCTGTTTTGTGTCAACCAAAGTGCCATTCACCTGAGTAAGAAAACAAGTTCTTATTCGAGGTCGAAGCATATTGATGTTTGCTATCATTGGATTTTGAGATGTGCTGAATTCCAAACAACTGCAAATTGAGAAGGTGCACACAGATGAAAATGGGGCTAATATGTTGACCAAGGTGGTGACAAAAGGAAAGCTCGAGGTATGTCGTCGGCTCGCGGGCATGGCTGCCGGTTGGCAGTGAGACCCTCCATGATGTCGGGAGGGGAAGTTTGTTGGGCCATGTCCCTCCACATGGAGGTGTGTTGGCAACCCAACATCAGCCCGTGAAAGTCCAACACGTTTCAACCATTGATCGATGTTCGTATCCAACGGTTGAGGTACTCCTTGGGAGAGGAGTAGAAAAGAAAACCCTAGCCATCCTTGGTGGCTGTGTGAGAACAAGTGAGAAAGTGAGAGAAGCAAGCCAGCGTGGCTGCTGCTAAGAGAGGGTGAGAGAACACACAAAAACACCACAACCTAGTGAGAAGAGAGGAAGAAGAAGGAGAGGTGATTTCTGTCGAGATTTCTGAGATCTGACCGGTCTGTCTTCAAGCTGGTGTTTGGAGGATCAAACGTGCTTGCATTGGCTTCAAACTTGGTGAGCTCATTCCTTTCTTTGAGTAATTCGATCTGGTTAGCTGGTTTGAGATTTGGGTCACTGTAGCATTAGATTTGGAAGCGGTTTTGTCAGTTCGGACTACTGCAGTTTCAGCACAGAGCAATTTTGGTAGACGAACAAATTGGCTAGGCAAACGGTATCAGATTGAGCTGAAATTTGGCGTGTATGTTGGGAACTCGTATGTCTGCTTGTCTACCAAGTTTTGGTGTTGATTGGATCTGTGGTTTAAGAGCAGTTTGCTGATTACCAAAGGGAACAAAAGCTGAGATACTCTGCTTTGCTGTAATCTTTCTCTCAAGTGGTTATTGTTGTTGTTACCGGTTGGCAACATGCTGAGTGTGTTGTATATATCTAGATGTTCTAGAGAAGTCTTTATACCCAGGTTGTTTATAGTGAAGCTCGCGTTGCCCGGTTGGTCCATACCCGTGGTTTTTTTCTTCCTCACCTTGAGGAGGTTTTCCACGTAAATCACTACTATAGAAAGACTTATAGCCTCGAGGTGGTTAGTGATGGGCAAAATTGTGCCAGTCACCCGTAAGTATTACCAGCGACATGCAAGGATAAGCCTGTCACTAGTACAAAATACTAGTGATAGACATATAAAATAACCGTCACTAGTATGTTTCGCGAAGACCGGTGGAATGGAAAAATTACTTAGTGACAGGCGTCTATGAATGTCTGTCACTGTTAACACTTTGATTAGTGACAAACTCAAAATATACAAGTCACTAGTATATTTCGTGAAGACCGGCTGAATGAGAAATTTCTTAGTGACATACATGTATAAAAACATGTCACCGGTAATAGAGACTTTTTCCGGCCTAAAGTACAAATCTCGTGTCGACCAGCCTAGTGCTACCCACGTGCCTCTGCGCCGGCCCACCTGCGAGCCTCCTTTAATGGGCCACACTCCTCGTGCATCCTCCGCTGGGCCGCACTCTCCGCACCTCCTACGCTAGGCCGGTCCACTCGGTCGCTCCACAAAGCCTTCAACGAGTATTCATCCAGGTGGATGGTGTCGTTACTAAAGAGCATTACGATCAATTCGATGACCCAATACATATGAAGATGACGAAGTAATCCAAGACTACGGACCTACCAGAAGGGATCAAACTACATTATCTGACGCACACTCTTCAAAAGATGTAGTCACTCCGAGGGTCTAACCTATACCCAGAAGAACAAGAAAATTAAGATTACCATTGAGAAGATTGTTGAAAATGATGAAACCGAAATCTAATTTGTTTTGATGCTAGATGTTACGAACTATCCTATATTTCCTTGAATTTCTATGTTTTTCTAAATTTTATATTCCTTCTGTACTAAAGAAGATATTATAGATTTGTCTAAATTTAAATGTATTTATACACTAAATGGCGTCTATATATATTCCAAATTTAGATAAATGTGCGACGTCTTTTTTAGAAAGGAGGGTGTAGATGTTATATGAATTTTATATCGTTTTTCTTGATTTTCTCGGTGTACTTTTAGTTGAAATATATATATGTGTAAAGAGTAAAAAAATACTTAACTATCCGTCCAAATATCTAGCGGGACTTGAAAAAAAAACTCGCGACCTTGGGAAAAAGAGTAAAATACATCAATCATCCTTGAACCTTCCCGTACAATTCACTTTCATCATTGTATTCTATGAACGTCAATTTACGGTCATCGAAGAGACTCCAGAGGTCATCTACAGTCACCGCATACGGTAGACATACGTATTTGCTGACATGGCAAATGTTTGACCGGTCTGACTCTCCACCTAGGGCTCCAACACTGCATTCTTTTGCAAAAAAAAAAAAAAACACGAGTACGCCCCAACTCCCGGAGCTGGCAAAAGCACCACGATGGTGGCGCCGGAGCAGAGCAGCCCCGTAGCGAAGTGGACGAGGCCGTCGACGTGGAACACTGGCCCGTGCAGAGAACGTCTCCGTGGTGCCGTTCGTGGCGGCGGCCGTGGCCCAGCGACAGCGGTGCTTCTGGGCCAAACATCGAGAGCGCCGTCGCGTGGACACGGTGACCTCGTGCTGCGTCCGCTCAGGCTTCTCCATGATGCGATAGAGCTCGCAGAGTGCATGGCGAGGACGGGGACGACGACGCTGACGGCTGACCATGGCAACCAGGACACCGAGCTCTCTGGCTGCGCGCGGCAAGGGCGCGACCAGGAGGCGCTCGCCGACTCGCCGTCGTACAGAGCCTCTTGCCGGACGCCACAGCCGTGTCCAGCCCTCTCAAGTCGGTGGCCATGGCACGGAGGTCCACTGACTCTTCCTGCGGAATGCGTGTACACGGGGACGGCACTGGACATGTATGCGGTCCCCTCGACTGAGCGCACAAGCTGTTCGACAAATGTGTCGCACCCGAACCTGGCCACCTGGAACTTGCTCGTCGCCGGGCACGCCAGCTGGCCCAACGTGATCTCCTTACCTCGTTCATCTCAGGGAGCTACCACAACGGGGAGTACAAGGACGAGGAGCTCAAAGTCGATCTTCAAACTGAAATAACAATGGGAAATTCGACCACGCGTACGCACTGAATTTTGGCAAAGTGTGCGCGTACGTAGTAGATCAGGGAACGAAGTCAAAGAAGGAAAGACAGTATTTCAAGCATATGCAATTGCAATGTGTTCTGAAGTCGTCCGCGAACTGCTGCTACTGCCCGGCCACCAGATTTCATTTACAATCGTCACAACTACTTACAGATTGCCGGATTTTCAAAAAAATAATAATGCAGATTGCCGGACGTTCCCGAGGAGTAGAGCAGCGTGGCCTGGTCGTCCTGGGCGACGCAGGGTCGGTCGGCGTGGCGGGAGTCTCCCTGATGGTGGTGACGACCAGACGGGTCGCCGGCCGGCGGCGGGTGCCAGGAGGATGACACAGAGGTTGGCATGCCCGGCGAGGGGGGGACGGGCTTGGGGAGGAGTTCGATGGTGGTGAAGGAGAGAACGGGGTGCTCGTCGGCGACCTACCCGGCGATGCGGCGGGGGAGTTTAGCGTTGACGGCGAAGGTGTTCGTGTGGCCACCCGTGGCAAGCTAGAGCTCGACAGACGACAGAAGACTTGGAGTAGTCCGGCGTATAGTGTTGGAGCCTTACGTGGACAGTCAAAACCAGTCAAATGTTTGCCAACTCAGCTAATACGTATGTCTTCTGTCTACAGTGACCGTAGATGGGCTCGTGGAGTGTCTTTAGTGACCGTAAATTAACATTTCGGGAATACGATGATAAAAGTGAATTATACGGACAACTTCAATGGTGACCGATGCATTTTACTCTGGAAAAAATATAGCGGACTTGCCACGCACGAGAAACCAACTGCTCGCGAAAAACATAGAAGAAGCCAATCCCATCTTCCCCAAACCTCCACGCCGCCACCCTGCACACCGCGGCCCTCCACGTCGCCGCCCTGAAAGCCACGACGAGCGGAAGACTCCGTCACTCTGCGCGCCGCCACCCTGCAAGCCCCCGACTCCTCCCCAGCCCCGACGAATTCACCGCCCGCGACGACTCCGCCACCCTCCGCGTCGTAGCCCTA
The DNA here is from genome assembly GCA_023614405.1 of Avena insularis. Classification (NCBI taxonomy): domain Eukaryota; kingdom Viridiplantae; phylum Streptophyta; class Magnoliopsida; order Poales; family Poaceae; genus Avena; species Avena insularis. Next base: position 69,810,163 of record CM042692.1, on the reverse strand, counting down.
CAAGCCGCGACGAATCCTTCGCCCTACTATCCGCTTCGTAGGAATCCTGTCAGGTTTGATTTGAATTCATCCACAACGTTCTTCACTTTGATGGCTCTTTTCAGAATATTATGGATATTCTTGTTGCCAAACAGATGATTCTTCATTTCTTATATGCAGCTGTACCTGTACCTGAGCGTACCCTTCAAATTTCATGTACATGTCATCCGTTTGATATCCTAAAAAAATGATTTTGTTTCTTAGTTGTCACTGTTATATAATTGATCCATTTGTCAGTGGCCAGTACCAGTATAATATTAGGAGTATGATAATATTTTGAAGTAGTGTATGTGACAGGAAACAATCCATTTGAATCTAGGACATAAGCTAGAGAAGTATCATATCTCAATAACAGCTTCAATGCAGAAATGTTTCCAGCTGATGCAACATAATGAAGAGGAGTATTTCCTGAATCTGCAAATTTTCCTGTGTAACCATGTCAAGTACACGTAATTCAATTTAACATTCGTGTAGATGCACATTTAAGCTATCAGATGCACTGAATGTGTGTACTAAACCAGATTAGAAGTAAACGTAGAAATGCATGAACTGAACTAGAAGTAAGTTATGTGTCCATTTCGTCTGCCGAACTAAAATATACCAAGTCATATATGAGTAGTGAGTATTTATCAAACAGCTATGAATTTCAAAAGCAGACTTAAGATTTCAGAATGTTCTTGCAAACATATCATGGCATACTTGTGCAATTTATAGCTAGGGAATAAATAATGTTGCAAATAGCTAGTGAATAAATAATCTTGGTCAATTTGGTAACCAAACTGACTGGATGACATACAATTCCGTGTTGGTAATCAGCCAATGAACTAGACAGAAGTCAAAAGTGTAAATATCTGAATTCTGCAGTACAAGACTTCTAATATCGTTTGTCAGAAGTGCAAAGGAAGTATCATTCATACTCTTATCCGCGAATTGCAGGTAGGACTCGATCTTAGAGGTGGGTGTGGGGCTATGGCCGCGCTGCTTCTCCCGCCCGGCGAACCGGTGGCCTTCCCGTGATGCTTGAACAGATCATTGATCTTCTTAATTCTTCTTTCAGATTAATTTCAAAATCATCCTGCATTGCAGAACAGTAAAATAATAGTGTAGTTATAAATGTTACCTCTTCAGCAACTCGCTTCATAATAGTTCTTGTTATTAAAGTAATAGGCTGCTATTAAAATCCCTGATTAAAAATCTACGCACAGTTGCAACTGAAACTCCGGTAACTTTTTTGTCTTCTTTTTGTTATGCACATATACTATAACCGCAGGACTCCATAATTCTATTGCATTAGTTAATTTTTTGTATCTTTCTTTTGTACTAATCAGCAAAAATATATTTACCAATAAGCCGACACTACTTTGTTCTTGATTTTTACTCCTTACTAATGTCCTATTACTATCTGTGTATCTCTGTAGGTTTGATTGAAGAAGCGTTGATTTGCTAGCTGATATGCTGCTCGCTGCAAATTGTTAATCGAGTTTATACTGGGCTGATATGCTGCTCACTGGCTGCACGCTGCTACTACTGGGCACTAGCTGCATGCTGGCTGATATGCTGCTCGCTGCTACAATTCCGTGTTGGTAAAGCTGAGTTGGAATTCTGTGTCCCTCTACCCAAATGAAGAACTAAACCTGAGTAGGAATTCCCTAAATTATTCTGTAGGTGTTTTTGTCTGAAATCTCCTTACATTAAAAGAATTGCTGAGTTTATTAGGGTCAGTAGTATTTGTGTATTCAATACTGGTAGCGTTGGACATTTCAGGTTAAGGTGCATGGATAGAACTGTATACTTTGATATGAAGTTTTTTTTAGCTTTTTTGCACTGATGTAGCTAAGATAAGATGAATAAGAAACATAGAAAACAAAGGAGATTTACTACCACTGAAGTAGCCAAGTTTGGTCGTTGTGGATATTGCTCGAGGGCAAGTGATTTTATTGTATTTTAGCCTGGCAGTGAAAGAACAAATGCTATCATGTTCAACAAAACTATGTATCGTAAGAGAGTTGTAGTATGCAATCTGTACTGCAGGTATGAACCAAACAATCATCTCGACCATGATGAGTTCAAGTATTCTTTCTTTCCTTATCTTATGAATATATTAGAGGAACTGAATTTTGATGACTCCTTTGATGATATCTGAGATGTATCATACATCTCATGCTAGGTACTGGTTCACTGTTTTGTCAGACCATCTACCAGATCTTGTGGAGAAGGTATGATCCACTTCTTGTAGATACCTTGTAGACTTAGTTAGAAGGCAAGATATCTAAATATTCTAGTGAATGCCATCGTGATAACAATAGACTGTCTGAATATTTATATGTCAATTTATTACCTGGGATCTGGGTAAGTATGTTAGCCTGCAAGAACTTGTCATGTGGTGCCAATAGCCACAGCCACAAGTCCAAGGACGGCTGGCCGAACCTGTCAAGTCTTTGATATTAGTTTCGTGTCGAAACCATTATTTTTCCTACTTAACCACCAAATCATAGCTCTTTGGATGATTAAGCAGGCATTCCACTCACAATATATATTACAATAAAAAATCTACGCTTCTTGTGAAGCACTGCTAACATTTGTCATGAAACAGGGTAGGAACTTAAGAAGAAAAATATAATGCCCAGTTAATATGGGAAAATCGGATGAAAACCATACAACATGCTCATACCTTGCTAAACTAGTTTTGTATTAAACTGGTAAAGGGAAATTGGTACATATACCTACAACAACTAATCAGCAAAGACAAATGGAAGTTATTCATGTGCTCTATGATTTGCTGCTGTTATGGCAATACTTATACATTTTTTATTCTTGTTTTAGCATGTGGACAAAGTGGTGAGATTAGTTGGTCTGATGGGCTGATGCAAAATCATTTTTCTCCTTTTGCCTTATTTTTCGTAGGCCAATGAGTTCTCAAGCAGAATAAAGAGGCTGCCCAACAATAGTACTGCCGCTCAGCACGACTCAGGAATTCCAAGAGCTTGGTTAAGCTGATTCAATCCTGGATGGACATTTGCTTGGTGGTCTGATTGAGGGTGTACTAAAACATGACATATGTTAGTTCTTATGTGTCATGTGGCTCTAACATGATGCACCATGGTAGTGTTGTTATTTGGATTTCAAAGGCGAGAGGAAATAGGCTCTACCAATTTTTTGCCGAGATAGATTGCTTAGTACTTATGCCATTGTGTTATCTATGCAAATATTATGTCATATTTGGTTATGTGTATGTATCATTGGTACAACATCTTATTGTGCTATCTGAAAACATTCATGAAAAATGCATTTAATTTTTTATAACATCTTGTTGTGCTATTTAGAATATTCGTGGAAAACATATTCAATTTTTTATTACCAAAATTCAAACTAGTGATGGGCAAGATAATGTGTCTGTCACTATAAAACTCATAGGTATTCGGTTTTTGATCGCAACCAGTGACAGGCATCTATTTTGCCTGTTACTACTATACACATACTAGTGACATGCACTCGTAGATGTCTGTCACAGGTACACATGCTAGTGACGGGCATTTGCCTGTCACCGGTAACCTCTTACCAGTGACTAGTTATCACTGACATCGCTTTGCCCGTCACTTAACAGTGACTAGTTATCACTGACAGCGCTTTGCCCGTTACTAATGGGCATTTTTAGCCTGTCACTGATAGTCTATTCTGCAGTAGTGGTTTTTGTGTCACATGTTCTATTTCCGCTGCATATCTGTTGATTTGCAGTGTGGGGGTTTTATGTATCCTCTTTCCCCAACATGTCAAGCACTCGGTGCTACACGGCATGCGGCATGATCATTTGTCGGTAGCCAGTCTGCATCGTATGGAGGAGTGAATCTTGCTTCATTGTGCACATTGTTTCGTGCAATGGGAGGATAAGAGAAGGTCGACTGGATGTGGCACACCTACGTCGAGGACGGTATGCCAACTTTTCCCATGCAAGCGTGGTTGGTTGTCCGGGGCACACCTTGATCTTTCGCGTTGTTTGGTGGCTCCAGCCTCTGGCGTCACTGGCGGAAGGGAGGGTCAATGTGTGCTCAGCTGGCCCTCTCGCTGGACCAGCTGATTCTCGAGGATCAGGCTAGCCAAATATGACATGGCACGACAAAGTTAAACGGACAACAAGTATAGACAGTACATGGGTAAGAAGCATTAACAACATCGTTGACACCGATCTTTCCCTTGCAGTATTGAGCCTTTTTTGTTTTCTAGTAATGTTATGATGTAGACCGGTTTTGGTTCAACATTCTGTGTCTGTTGTTAGTTACCTTGGCTGCTAAGTATTGGGTTGTGTTACTGTTGTGGCCAGCTCCAGACGGCGGTCCTTTGTTTGGATGGAAGTGTAATTTTGGATGCGTTGTAACATGTACATTTTCACACTATCTTGCTAGTGTATTAGGCACATGAGCGTGTATGTTTTCGCGTTGTCCTGCCAGTGCATTAGACACATGAGCATGTATGTTTTCGTGGTGTCTGTCCAATGCATTAGGCATGTGAGGGTACACAGACACAGCGGGCGCCGCTCATCCCATGCTAAATGTTCCCATTTGAGCTATCAACTGGTGTCTGGCTACTATTAATTGCTCTTTTGCACACATGTTACTGCCTTGGATTCGTAATGTTTGTCCATTAGGTTTGAATTGACGTCTCTTTCTCGAAAATGTCATTGACTTTTGTTTTTCTTTTGACCCTTTCGAGCTAGTTCTCGATGCCTCATCACTTCCTGACCCGATGATCGGCTTAGCAAAATCATCCCCACCCAAGCATACAAAAAAGTTTCTAAACTTATTCTACTAACGAACAAGAGGTTGTTAGAGACTTGAGTCAGGAAGATGGCCTTGTCAATTCATTCCCTTGTCCACTCCTAACTTGTTTGCTCCGTCTTGTCATTGAGATATTCTCTCCACTCGGTTCATCCTCCCCTCCAAGCCACCGAGAAAACGAACCTAGGTTGGACGTGTTACGATCATGTTTCCTAGCACACTTGACAAACCTTTGTTGGAGATGGTGTGGGTTTAAGGGGGACTTTAGCATGCACCAGGGAATAACGCACACAGGCATGAGGATAGTACGAGTAAGCGGCTAACAAGAAGAGTTAGGTAGGACATCGCACACTGCACGCAATGGCACATTTGTGTCACAATAGAACTGACATATAAATCATGAGGGGGTGTCTAAAGGATGACCACATGCGTTTTGATTTTTTTTGAACGATCCAAGGGTGCAACGCACCTAAATTTTTTTCTGCATAAAGAACACGTGACAGGTACAATTACAAGGAGGCCCAAAACAACGCTCGCACAAAGGACCTAACATTCGAAGAAAAGGGCCTCCAAATAGATGGAAAACACCCTAAAACAAAAAGGAAAACGCAATCAAGTATGGGTGCCTCTGCCACCATTGTCGGCGACCTCCGAGGCGAAGCCAACGTCGAGGTCTGAGAAGAGGGCTCGACCAAACTCATCCGGCGAGGAGAAACTCCGCTTCCGGCCACTTTCAAATCTCTAGGGACGGACCACTTGGTGAAGAGGAGGTGTCGAGCACCGGCGCAGAGGATGAGCAGCAGTGGAGCAGCAGTCCTACTGCCATTAAGTCTGACGCAGTGATGGAACAAAGCCACTAAAATATATCGGAGAAAAGTGTTGGAATTTGGTGAGTTTTGGGCTGTTGGCCCATTAGACAAATTCTGAAATTCTCTTTAACCTATTTGTGCATAGCAGCATATGACTGTGCTAGTGATGCTAAAGTTTAGTCCCACATTAGTTGAGTGAGAGTTACACCTCCTTATATACTAGGCTGTTCCACCACTCACTAAGGTGTGAGAAGAAGAGCATCTCTCGCGCACTCCTCCTCCGACGCCGCCCGCCTCGCCACGCCATGCCTCCCCTCGCCTCGCCACGACACGCGCGCGCCGCGGGTTGCGGGAATCTCGCCGAGCCGAGCTTTATTTTTGCTAGTCGGGAAAATTAATCGTGGATTAATTATGAGTCATTAACGGAGACGTTAATGAGTCAGCCATTTCCAATCTTTATGGGACGTGGGTTGTTACCGACTCGGATGTGGGCCGAGTCTCACGGTCTCCCTGACTTGCTCTATATAAACGCCTGCGCTAAACCTAATCGGTATCGCTTACCACACTCGTCTCCTTCCAGTCTATTGCACCGCCGCCTTCGTCTTCCCTATCCCGGCGCGTGCACCGCAGATCGGGACAGTAGGCCTCCGGAACCCCGCCTCTTATGAACCTGTACGGGTGAGGGGCGATCATGTTTTTGGGGAGCGCTTCCGCGCGACTACTAGCTTCCACAACGTCTTCCAACAACGAGTTCCCAGACGGCGATTTCTTCCTGGACATCACCGACCTCTTCGACAACCTCAACATGAGCGACGACGCTGCTGCCACCACTGTACCGTACGTAATACTGAACTTCTTATTTCAGATTTTGCTAGAGTTCCTTATTCTAGTGTTCAGTGTAGATGTGATAGGTTTATCTTATTTAGATGTAATATGTTCATCTACTTTGTTGATCTGCATGATTAGTTTTGGTACTGTCTGTATGATCATGTTTTATCAGTTTATTATTCGGATTAAATCATATGGATTATTGCTTATATTTTCAACAATCCAAAAATCTGAATATAGGCAACTGAATTCCACTTGTGTAGCCGCGGCTACTAGGCCTCCTTCGTTTGATGGTATGCACTATAAAAGATGGCGCGCGAGAGCAATTCTATGGTTTAAAAACCTAAAATGCTATAGCGCCACTCTTGGCAAACCTGAAGATGATCTTTCTGCTGAGCAGGAAGCGGCCTTTAAGAAAGCCGATACCATGTTTATGACGGCTCTGTTCAGTATTCTTGGGGACAACATTGTTGACCCATACATGTCATTTGATAATGGCAAAGACGCGTGTGATGCGCTCGAGGCCAAGTTTGGGGTCTCGGACGCTGGCACTGAGTTGTATGTCATGGAGCAATTCTATGACTACAAGATGGTTGATGAGAGCTCCATTGTTGAGCAAGCTCATGAGATATAATCACTTGCCAAAGAACTCGAGCAGTTCAAGTGTACCTTACCGGACAAGTTTGTGGCCGGAGGCATTATTGCCAAGCTTCCTCCCATATGGAGGAGTTTTGCTACTTCTCTGAAACATAAGAGACAAGAAGAGTTTTCCGTTACGGATCTCATTGAGTCTCTTCATGTGGAAGAGAAGGCGAGAGCAAATGACACACGTGCTCAAGGTTTTGAGGGAGCTTCTAGTGCCAATGTGGTACATAAGAAAAACTTTCAATCCCACAAGTTCAAGAATAAGAACAAATCTGATGGAAAAGGGAAGTTTGATGGCAAGAACAAGGCCACTCACTCCACCAACTTTAAGAGGAAGAATGATAAGAAGAAAGGCTCTTGCCACGTCTGTGGTGATCCTGATCATTGGGCTTCTAGCTGCGCTAATCGCTTTGACAAGCGGCAACATGGGAACAACGGCAAGACCGCTAATGTTGTTATTAGCGATACTAAGATGAACGATGCTAGGTACGATATTTTACCTACTATCCTTTCAGTATGTCATTCTCTTGAATGGTGGATTGACACAGGTGCTAATACACATGGATGTTCTGATATTTCCATGTTCTCTTCTTATCAGGTCGCAAGGACTTCCTCCGTGCTGATGGGAAACGGCTCACGTGCTTCTGTTCATGGTGTTGATACGGTAAATCGGAAGTTTACTTCAGGGAAGACCATACAGTTGAAGAATGTGCAACATGCTCCCTCTATCAATAAGAATCTCGTCAGCGGATCGCTTCTATGTCGAGATGGCTTTAAGTTGGTTTTTGAGTCCAATAAAGTTATAATTTCTAAGTATGTACAATTTGTTGGAAAGGCTTATGAGTGCGGAGGTCTGTTACGCTTATCTTTGTCAGACTCATGTACTAAAGTTATTAATCATGTTTGCAATGATAATGAGTCCAATATTTGGCATTCATGACTTTGTCATATTAACTTTGGTTGCATGACGCGGCTAGCCAATATGAGTTTAATTCCAAAATTTACCACTGTCAAAGGTTCTAAGTGCCAAGTTTGTGTGCAAGCAAAGCAACCCCGCAAGTCTCATACGGCTGTGGAACCGAGAAACTTAGCACCACTAGAACTTATACATTCAGATCTTTGTGAGATGAATGATGTGTTGACATGAGGTGGAAAAAGATACTTTATGACGTTGATTAATGACTCCACTAGATACTGCTATGTTTATCTTTTGAAATCTAAAGATGAAGCTTTGAGTTACTTCAAAAACTATAAAGCTGAAGCAGAAAACCAACTTGATCTTAAAATCAAGTGGCTAAGGTCGGATCATGGTGGAGAGTACTTTTCTAATGAATTTGATATATTCTGTACAGAACATGGTATTATCCATGAGAGGATGCCTCCCTACTCACCTCAGTCAAATGGGGTGGCCGAAAGAAAGAACCACACTCTAACTGATTTGGTTAACGCCATGTTAGACACATCGGGCCTTTCCAAGGAATGGTAGGGGAGGCGCTAATGACTGCGTGTCATGTCCTAAACCGTGTTCCCGTAAAGGATAAAACCATGACTCCATTTGAGGAATGGGAGAAGAAAAGGCTTAAACTCTCTTACTTACGAACTTGGGGATGTTTGGCGAAAGTCAATATTCCAATACCCAAGAAGCTAAAGCTTGGACCAAAAACCGTGGATTGTGTTTTTCTAGGATATGCTTTTTGTAACATCCCAAAAAGTTTAATCAAGGTTATCAAGTTCAAATCACCCAATTTAGGGTTAACAAAAACTTTTATTAATAAAATGATTATGAATGCATGGGTGTGTTGCATTAGTGTAGAATTGTTTGAAAATGCCATGCTTGATTGTTCTAAATGTTGTGAAATGGTTTAAAGGTGAATGCCACATATTCTAGACCATTTACAAACAAAATCCAAAGAAAAAGAAATCAAATAAGAATAAATAAAGCAAATGGTCATTTTAACCAAAGTTAACCACTAGGCCACTTTAGGTGTTCCTAGAAGATAAATTCTAACAGAAACATTTTTAGTTCTTTTCACCCCTTGCTAGAACAAGTAAAGATGTACCAAAGCCCACTTTATACACTTACAAAAACATCTAGCAAAGCAATTTAAATGACATTTGAAAATTGAATCCAATTCATATGTGAAGATCACACTTTTTCAAAAACCCACCAAATCAGTTCACCATGACAATCCCAAGCAAACCTAGTCTCTCAAGCTTAAGTCATGTTCACCCAAAAAATTTGAATCAAAAATTCAAATTTAAATCTCATGCGGGCATTGTGTCGAACACTTGGTGAGCACAGAAATAGTTGCCAAACTTTACTGTTTTGGATCAATGCTTTGTCTACCTTTTGTCTCCAAAACTTGTCCCTGGTCTCCCCCAGTCCCAACCAGCGCCATAGAACCACTCCCCCTTGCTGTTTGCGCCAGTGCCGAGCACCCCGAGCACCCCCATGCCGGTCGACCATGGACCGCTCACCCTGGACCGCCCCGAGCTCGCTCATGATGTCTAGTAGGTAGCTGCAACGACACCGCCGCCCCCTATCCACTCCCCGAGCGAAGCCAAGCCGTGGACCATCCCAGCAAAGCCGTGCCTAGAGCGTCTGCGCCATGCCGAGCACGCGCCAGAGCACCGCGCCCGACCAGCTCGCACACGCCGTGCCTCGATCTCACCCTGCGCACACTGCTCCGCCATGACCCCAGCAGCCGCCCAGACATCCCCGTTCTCCGCCGCTTGACCCATAGTCACCGTGCGCCGCATCGAACAGCGCCTCTGCCATGCAGAGCACCGCCCACTCCTGACCAAATGCGACCGCCCCATGCCGTGCCTTTAAGCCAGAGAGGACCACCAGGAGACCACGCACCGTCCCCTACCCCCATCCGCGCCGCTAGCTGCCTATAGCGTCGCCACCGACGAGCCGCACCCACACCGCTCAGTTCCCTCGCCGCTGTATAAATAGAGGCCTCCTCCGCCTCAATTCCTCACACCATTCTACTCCCCTCTCCTCACTGATCCTCCCACACTCTCCCCGGAGAAAGGAGATCCTCAGTCCACCAGAATTTCACCAGAGTTTGCCGCTGCAGAGGAGAAAAGGCGCCGTCGATTGGAGCCATCCCAGGAGCTACCACGACCACGCCTCGAACCGCCGTTGTCTACCAGCTCGAACGCTCCCATCGCCGACCTTAGCTAGAGCCCAGGTGAGCCACAACGCACCCCCATCGTGCCACTAGGTTTCGTTCTCGTCGGCGAGCTGGTCACCGGGGACGACGAGCCTCAGCTGTTAGATTAGATTCTAATTGTAGCGCCCACATTGCTCGGTACCGCTTCGTGTTAGATGTGTCACTGATGCGTAGGACCGTCACAAATCACTGTCGACAACCGGCCCGCCCATTTCTTTCAGCTAGCCCACCGATTCAAATTAGTATTTTTCCTTTTAAATTGAAATCCTATTCTGTACACTTATTCAAAAATCAATTCAGAGAGTTTCACTTAACCAAAATGCATGATTCAAATTTTGTTAGAAACATAATTAAAATATCTATCCAAGCTCGTTGGATTTAAATCAATTGATGTTAGAGATCACATATAGTAAAAATAACAAAACAGAAACTTTTGCAACTTCAAACATTTTTCAAAAATCAACCATAATGGCTTTTGAGTTGATTACAACTCTCAAAAATCACATTTGACAATACTTATCTGAATATATAATATTATCTAGGATTGCATGCAGTGACTTTGGACTAGTACCAAAATAATGCTATATAGGCATTTCTAGTCACTTTAAATCATTTAAATGATAATCTTAAACAATAAAATGTGACCAACCCTTTAAATCACATTCCCATGTATTAGAATATGTGGTGATGACATGTGTCCACATGATCCCATAGTTTATTTGGAGAATATTAAATCTTAATTAATTTCAATGAGTAGAAATTACTTTTCTCAAATAAACTAAATAAAACTAGTTCTTTAATTCATGTGATGAGTGTGATGATGCTGGATCATCAAGTTTGAACCTTAGTGTGCTAAATAGACTTAGTTAAGTATTGTTTGGTGATTGTGTACCCCGTATTTATTTATAGACGATAGTACCGACCAAGTCTACGAGGAGGAGGAGTTCTACCCCGAGGAAGACGAAGAAAACTACAAACACTGCACCAATCAAGGCAAGCTATTATTGGCAAGCTAATACTTGCAAGCCATCACTAGATGCAAGTTAACCTAAGCAAGATGCATTAGGCATGCTTGGTTATACCTTTTGATTTATACCTATCCCAAGTTTTACTTGCAAGCTTTAATCTTTCACTTTACCAAAGTATCTTTACTTTTAGTAATGCTTTGTGAGATTTTGGAAAGTAGTATAGATAGCATAAAGAGTATAAAACTAGGCCAATACTAGATGTCATTCTATGGCATGAGATTGAGATTAGCACTCCTCATTAGTGAACACTCTTAACCTTAGTGGCTAGTGCTAAGCATAAAACTTGATCACTTTAGATGGGAATACTTAGTGAAAATGCTTATGAAAACCTTGGAATGATGAGTCATTCTATTGAGATGTTTTGACATGTGTTGTGAAACACAAATGGTTTGATGATGAAAATGTTGAGGCATGAGCCTTAGCCCTTTATAAAAACTGATGGTTGGGTTCGGATGCGATACCATTCCAATTTTACCGTACAACCACACTACCTGAATCGGGTAAGGCTTAGCCGGAAGTTTATATGCATTAGTATGGGTTCCCTCGCGGAAGAGGTTTGAGCTGAGGCTACCTCTTCATGATGTCCACCTATGCAGTGCCCAGGATGGCAGATGACCATGGCTGGGTGGCCAAGCTCATAGGAGAGGTGCTTATACTCGAGTGTGTAAAGGAAAGGTTATGATTGATTATCCGCATACTAAGTATGATGATTTAGGGTTATCCCTGACGGATGTATCAAATTTTGTGGTGAAAGTGTACCACCTCTGCAGAGTGTCAAACTATTCGAATAGCCGCGTCATGATCATGGCGATTATAGTGGCCATCTTGTTAAAATCGTCAGATGTTTTCAAAATGACTTGTGAAATGAATTATGACTTGGACTTGACCACAATAGGGTTGTGACTATGAAAACTAAGTTCCCACTTAGGTGATTTAGAACATTATTTTAACTTTCTTTGCTTCTGAACTCAGTTTAGATAAATCTGGCTTTTTGCAAATAAACTTAGAGCTTAGCATTCCTACTAGAACTACCTTACTTGTTAGTGATAGTTTGCGAGTACTTAAAGAGTACTCATGGCTTTGTCCCTGGCTATTCCCGTGGCCAGACTATGAGGAGGACTATCCGGAAGAAGGACAACAGGACGGCTACGACAACTAGGATCATCAACCATCGTCAGCATTGCCTGTGATACTGAAGATGGAGCCCACCACTACGCTTATTATTCCGCTGCTTGTTTGTATTAAGACTGGATCATGAGATCCTTTATTCTTGTAAGACCTTATTATGGTTTGTAATGGATGATGTACTGTGATATCCAATCTATTATGTCTCACAAAAATGGTAATCCTGGGATTGCGTTGTATGGCATAACAGGCATCTGGGATTAAAAATCCGGGTGTTGACAAGTTGGTATTAGAGCCATCCTGATCATAGGATACCCTAGTTAGAATTGACATCCGAACAAAAACTTAGTTTCAAAACAAAAGAAGTGAGTATTTATGAAAACCTATTTCCCCTCTTATCCTTGAGATTCTTTCAAAAAAAATCATGTTCCTCAAAAATTCTGACATTACTATATAAAATTTGACACACTTGGTCTCCTCACTAACTTACTCACCCTACATTCTTATAGATGGAAGTTCAGTATTGCAAGTTCTACCAGTTGGGCAACGGAGGCCAACTGATCTTTGAGAGGGATCTTGATGCACTGTTGATGTCTACGCACTTCTATTCTTGTAGACAGTTGTTGGGCCTCCAAGTGTAGAGGTTTGTAGAACAGCAGCAAGTTTCCCTTAAGTGGATTACCCAAGGTTTATCAAACTCAGGGAGGAAGTGGTCAAAGGTATCCCCTCTCAAGCAACCCTGTAATCAAGATACAAGAAGTCTCTTGTGTCCCCAACACACCCAATACACTTGTCAGGTGTATAGGTGCACTAGTTCGGCGAAGAGATAGTGAAATACAAGTGGTATGGATAATTATAAGTGGTAATGGTGATATAAAATAGCTTGAGGGCGTGGAAAAGACTAAACTAAACTGAAATAAAGATGGAAGCAAGCAAACATGTAACATATCTAGTAGCAAACGGTGTTTCAGTGCTAAGAAACAAGGCCTAGGGGTCATACTTTCACTAGTGAACACTCTCATATAAATATATTCTTCTTTATGATACTACGCTGAACTACTCTCCAGTTGGACACTCTAATCGATGGTAGGGCTATAACAGCACACCTCAAAGTTCATCTTTCCCATCTAGAAACCCCCACACTGTCACCTTGAGCACTAGATGGTTCCAACAAACACCACAATTTCATAAAGACATCCAACTCCAAATATAACTCATAACAAGTATTTGTAATCTCTAGCCTAAGTGCCACCATGGTGTGCACGCTATCACTTTCACACACATGGGGAGAGCAGAGATCTATTAAAGCACTTGAGTAGCAAGGTAGATCTACTTGATTACAAAGCTCATGATCACAATATGATCATGCATAGAGAGAGAGATGAACACATAGATACCGGTAGAACCCTTAGCCTCGAGGAAGAACTACTCCCTCATCATCATGGGAATCAGCAACGGTGATAGAGATGGTGGTGGAGATCGATGGAGATGGCTCCGTGGGCACTTCCCGTTCGGCAAGGTGCCGATCAGAGACTTTCGTCCCCGAATCTCCCTTCGGTGGCGCGCATCATGGAACTTTTCGTGGATTTCTGATTGACTATCTAGGGTTTATGCATCGGGAGGCTCTTATAGGCGAAAGAGGCAAGGTCGGTGGCCGGCCAGGGGCCCACACCATGCCCTGGTGCGGCCTAGGCTGGCCCGCGCCAGGGGGGGGGGGGGTGTGGCCACCCTGTGGCCCCTCTCCGACTCTCCTTCTGGCTCCGTGAGTCTTCCGGAAAATAGTAACTTTGGCTTTTGTCCCGTCCAATTCCTAGAATATTCATTTTTTGACTTCCTGGAACCAAAAACAGCAGAAAACAGGCAACTGGCACTGTGGCATCTTGTTAATAGGTTAGTCCAAGAAATAATATGAAGAGTACTCCAAAGTTGGAACAAAACACAAGAAAGTAGATAAAACCAAGCATGGAACATCAGAAATTATAGATACATTTGCAATGTATCAACATCCCCAAGCTTAACTCCTGCTCGTCCTTGAGTAGGTAAGTGATAAAAAGAAAGAATAATTTTGGAGGTGACATGCACCATCATAAACTTGATCAAAGTATTTGTAAAACATTCAAAGCTGGGATCATAGTACTTCAATCATAACATGAAAGACAAAGTTCTAGCAATAAGACAAAGAAACTATGATGCAACATGAAAAGGCACAAACAAAAGATTCATGAATAACAATGCTTTGCAAGACGTTTGTTTGTTTCACATAAAGAAAACATAGCATAATAGTATTCAGCTTGTCCTTCAATAGAGTAGCAAATATAAATTGCATAGGACACCTTCAAAGTTCATAAGAGTGACTAGATACAATAGTTTAAAACAAGAAATATCAAGTTATGCATCAATCAACTAGTCTTGGGACAATGCACATAGAACTAAGAATGGCAACTATGCTCTCAAAGTAGGTGCATAAAGGTAGAAAGTGGAGACTCAATATAAAAGTGGAAGAAAGGCCTTCATAGAAGTAAGTAGGGATTCAAGTCTCACAAAGAGCTTCCAAAAATTATGGTACTTATAGCTTTCAGCTCTCATTGCCCCTATCATAAGCATCTTGAAGTGATTAAGGTTAAAGTGAACAAACTATGGTGTACATGCTTGACGAAGTATAAGTCAGAAATCTCATGTCCCTTGTATACGAGGGCCGCTCCTCATGCTACTCAAGTTTAGTCACCGGTAAGTTCTTGTCATTGTAAGTACATGTGTATCATAGAGAACCACCAACGGGGTACCCCTTACCCGATGATACGGAAGAATCCCCATATCAAAATGACAAGGCAAGCAGACAACGAGCATCTCAGCAATCTTCTTATTTACCATGGGAATATGGTTCTTTTTTCTCTCTTTCCTCTTTTCACAATCTCTTTTTTTTCTTTTTTCTCAATATAGGACTCTCTTTTTTTATAAGAAGAATGCTTCATAGACAGCTCATTATGGTTACGCTGCAGGTTTCCACCATGTCAGCATGGATTAGACCAGCGGCCCAGGCGTTTCTCTAACACATATACATAACTCCATGGACTTACAAGCTCCCCTTTCATTTCACACCAACGGCATCCATATACAAAAGAGCATGATATCAACTAGGTACAAGTACCAAGTGCAATGTTGAAAGCGTTCCCCATGACAACATGGTTCTGCTAATTCCCAACAAATAAGTGCAAGCATATACAACATAGACGACACAATGGTTCAAGTTTTTTAAGGGCAAGAAAATTAAAGTGTGCCATCAAGTTCGTGAGAGCTTTAATCACTAGTTTTCTCATAACAAGTTTAATTTGGAAGGTAAAAATGAAGGAAATATGCCCTGAGAGGCAATAATAAAGTTGTTATTATACATTCCTTATACATGATAGATGTTTATTTTACATGCTAGAAATGTATTGATTCAGAAACATCAATACATGTTTGTTTAATAAACAAAAAGGGTTCCTAGTCATGCCTCTCTTATAGACTAGCTTGTTGATTAACAGGATGATCAAGGTTTCCTGATCATGGACATTGGATGTTGTTAATAACAAGGTCACACCATTGGTGGAATGATGTGATGAACATTCATCCGAGGTATAGCATTACGATCAAGTCATTATGTTTATATTGCTATAACATCATACGAAGTAATCTTTATCCTTAGACCATGAGATCATGTTAATTGCTAACACCGGAAGAGTATCTTGATAACATCAAACGTCACACCGTAACAGGGTGACTATAAAGATGGGTTCAATACTATGAAGGTGTTATGTTGAGGCTCATGGATCAAGAGTGGAATTTGTCAATCCAGATGACGGATAGATATAATCTGGGCCCTCTCAGTGATATCACATTATGATAGCTTGCAAGCAAGTGATGTGATCACTAGAATGTTATATCACGGGAACGAGAAAAGAGTGCATGTCGGTAACGAGATCAAACTAGGTATGGAGATACCGATGATCGAATCTCGGACATGTAATATATCGAGAGACAAAGGGATTTAGTTACAAGCGTTAAAGGTTCTCACGATCACAGGAGTCATCGTTGAAGGTGTAGGAGTCGATGGATCTCGTGTCCGCTGCTGATTATTGATCGGAGAAGGGTCTCGATCATGTCTGCATTATTCGCAAAACCGTAGGGTGGCACACTTAAGAGTTACGGACACCATTTTGAAGCACATATGTTTTGAACGAAAAAGAATTGCAAAGCGCAGGAATTGTTTCAATAGAAACCGGAAATTGTTTCGGGTGAAATTGCAGAAGGTGGTTCTGCATGTGATATTGAAATATTACAAGGGGCTATATGTGAATGTTTGTTAATTAAAGTAATTAACAAAATTCTGAATAAATTTAATAAAAAGAGTTTTATTAAATGAGAGAGCATTAAATTTGGAGAAATTTAATGCATTTAAAGTGGAGACTTTAAAAGGGAATGTGAAGAGGCATTTTAATGTGGAGGGGTTACCACTACATGAATGGGGGAGGTGAGGGGTCACCCCCCATGCGCAGGCCATGGAGAGAGGGGGCACCCCCTGTAACTACCTCGGTGAATTACGCTCCTAGTTACAAGCCTGGATGAGCGGAAATGGTTAAAATAGTACGGTGGGGCCCAAATGCCACTCACAGGTAGACCTTTCGGCCGTCCTAACCATTTCCAATCATCGGGACAAGAACGGGCGTGAATCGGCAAGAAGGGATCAACTACATACACAAATGAGTATGTATGCAAGCCACCATACAACAGTACATCAGAGCCATTCCATCTAAAAGAAAGGAAATATAGTAACGCCATACGGCAAGATCCAATATCCTAGATAGATATAATAGTTTAGGATATCTCCTCATACATCAAACATCAGAGTATCAAGCGGAAGCGGAAGACAAAATCCGAGTACGGATAAGAAGCAAATCGGCATAAAATGCCCCATAAATAAACACATCCCGCCCACAGATCTCACGGATCCCCGTTCCCGGAATCTCTACACCGAATGATCGTTGCCCACATCGTCCGTCTCCTCCACCCAGTATCCATCTTGCGGGGGTACCTGTTCATCTGAACCAATAATTTATCGTGTGAGACCCTAGAATTTTCGGCAAGTCTTTATGCCTCTAAAGGGGACACAACACAGGGTGACGAATTGCAGCAAAAGATAAACCCTAACAATTCTATAGATACTGCTAGCCATCCGCCTAACAGAGATGATAGCGGATGTCCGTGAATTAATAACAACATTATAACGGTAATCTTATGATTCATCCTCCTCCTCATCGACGAGGAAGCGATTAACAACCCCTCCCATCCGTTGGCAGTTTTATTAACCATTCCATGAGTGTTGCACTATTTACTAGTCAGTTACTTAGTCAAATTAAAAGCGGTACTTTAGTTATGCTTGTCTATGATCGAGAAACTGTGCTCCAAGTCGTCCATAACCGTGGACACGGCTTTCAGAAAGTTTTACCCTGCAGGGGTGCACAAATAGCAACACACACTCGATCAACCTCGGAAAAACCAAATCAAAACCAACAAGGCAGTCACGACAAAGCGATCACAGGATTCAGAAATATTTCAGGTGGCCACCCCATTAAGCTACCCGCAACGAAGCTGGCCGGCTACGAGAAGGACTCAAGGTTTGTAGGGCCGGCTGTAAACGACTGGGAACCTGAAAGTGTGACTGGGCTTGTCGATACAGCGAAAACGGGTCACGGTCCTAACGATACAGCACAAAGCACAATTTAAATAAAGCAGTAAAGCATGGCATAAGTACAGGATAGTAAATAAAACCTCAAACTAGTTTGTGGCCCCAAGAAATAAGAATGAATCAAGCTCTGGCTCAGGAGGGTTCATAAGCCTCCCGGATGTGGATAGCGCGAATATTCAAGGAACAGGAATCAAGTACTCGGGGTCCTACGGGACACAAGTGAGCCGGAAAAACCAAATAGCAAAATATGGCTCACCGATGCCACTTTCATTAGTTATCCCATTACTACTCCGGTTAAGTTGTTTAGGTACCTCATTATCCATCAGACACTCACATACCCTACACATGCTGTTCTACGACTCGCATGGCTCAAACAACTCTTGTAGTAATGGCTCATGGGATGGAGGAACAAGCTTCGGTGGGGTTTTAAAGTAAAGGCTATGCAATACTTGGGATTCAGATTAATGCAATCGCGATTCAATGATGCAAGAATAAGATAGAGGCAATAGGTATATATGTATGCAAGCATGTGGTAGTGCTTGCCTGGCAGCTCAGTTGAAGCAAGGGATGGATCTGGGTAGTGCTCCTGGTTCTCTTGATATATCCCCCTTTCGTCTATTCGAAGAAGAACCAAACAAACAAGGGCCAACATAAATAAAGTGCGCAAGCATATGAATAAAATGCATCAAGCAAACAATCATGCCATGATGAATGATGCACAATTTGCATGGCAATAAAGTAGCATGGCATGGGTGAGGTGTGGAATACCAGATTAAATCATTTTATTGAGTTTTAGTCATATTTTATCCTCATATAAGTTGCTGTACACATTATATTTATATGATGCATGCTGCCAAACAGATATAGGATTGCATAAACAGAAAGGTCTCGTCGAGCTAATCATTTTAGACATATTATTTGTTAAATTTGGAGTTATAAAACAAAAGTTATTAATTAATTAAGGAAAAAGGGCATTTTAATGTAATTTAAATCAACTTGAAATTTTAAGTGTTCAAAATATATTTTGAATGGTATATTTGAATTCCTCACATTTTCCTGATCTCAAAACATATATTATTTGTATTATTTGGGTTTATAATTTGAAAGTTATTTTAAAACAGATTTAAATTTTTGAATTTAAATTAATTTGAAAAAGATTTAAATTAAAACAGAAACAGAAAACATTTTATTACTCAGCTTGTCCTAGCCCTAGACACTGACGGGTGGGGTCAAACGGAGTGGGGCCACACGCGCAGAAAAGCTTTACTCACCACTTGCCCGTCTTGAGTATGTATGGGGCACAGGCTTTGTTGATCCACACGCCAGCGTGAACAGGCCGACATGTAGGGCCGAGGCTGGGCGCGGTTCTTGACGGGAAAAGGCCGGGGTTTTTCCATAAAAGCGCTGGCCTTGGTGGTCTGCGGACCGCGGGTTTAGCCGAAAGAGCTGCAGGGGGTTAGGTGCAAAAAGGGGTCGCCCTTGTGGATCTTCTCCAGACGGATCGGTGCTCGCAGGGCGCGGGCCGCGTGAGATCGAACTCGGACCTGGCGTCTTGTGGCGTGGCGGCTACCGCTGCGGTGGGCTGGCGTTGTTGTCAGGGAGATGGGCTAGGCCTAGATAGGGCGCTACGCGGAGCGCGAGCGTGCAGATGCCCGTGCACTCCGACGCGCGGAGGCCGTTCGACGCAAAGTCCGGCGAGGCTAGGGGGTTATAGAGAGGCGGACCATGTCCAGGAGAGAGAAGAGCTCACCGCGGGGCTGTCGGTGGCGTCGGATCGGGCGAGGCGGTCGATCGGCGACAGGCGACGATCCGAGCTAGGGTTTCTCGTCGGCCGCGGGATCCAGCTCTGGGCTCCTCCTTCACGTCCCAGTGCAGGCGGTGCAGGTGGTCGTCTCGGTCTTCCACAACGTCCAGACTCCTCGCCCTCCTGCTGCTACGGTGTGGTAGGGTGATGCAAGCGGTGGCTGGCGTTGGGGGTGGAGAAGAAGGAGGAGGCTAGGCGCCTCGGCCAGATCTGGAGAGGCGAGAGGAGGCCGGAGTGGTGGTAGATAGCGAGAGAGAGGGAGATGCCGTGGGGAGGCGGGGTAGATGGAAAGGTGGCTCGGCCACCTTTCCTCCTCCTTCACGTGCTTGCTCGAGCCGGGGCTGAGGCAGGCAGGCGGTGATCGGGGACGTCCAGGTGGGGCAGGGTGAGGCCAGTAGGTAGGCTCGGTGTGGTGGGGCCCTTAAGGCAGGGAGATAAAAGAGAGAGGGAAGGAGAGAGGGAGCTAGGGTTGGGGTAGATTGGTGGCTCGGGCTAGGGTTTGGAACCAGGTGGGGCCAACTAGGTGGGTCCAGGGTGGTCAGGTGGGGTAGCCTTGGCAGATAGAGAGGGGGCCGAGAGAGAAGGCAAGAGAGGGGTAGCTCGGGTTAGGGTTTAGAGAGAGAGTTAAAGAGAGAGGTTAGGGTAGGGTAGGGACTTAGGGTTTAGAGAGAGAGATGAGGTGGAGATGTTTGCCTTTGACAATATCAAGCAAGAACATGCCAAGCTCAAACAAGATTTAGACAAGAACAAGAGAGGGTAAGAAAAAGGTGGTGATGTGGTTTGAGCAAGAACAACTAGATCAAGCCAAAAGGAGGGAGAGAGAGATATGGGGAAAAGATCCACTCAAAATTCAAATAAAATACAAAGGACAAGCAAAAGGTGGTACTTGCATGGGCCATGCAAAAATGATAATTGCCATGATTAAATCTTGTGAAAACAATAATATTAACATGGCATCATTCTTAAGCATTCCCAAAAGTGGGATTAAGCCAAGCAACAGAATTGTAGAGGAAAGTTCCAAGTGGGGTAGATGGAGATGATCACATTTGATTATTATTGGGACTTGCTAGTGTGTATATTCCACTAGATGATTACTAGTCCCAAAATATTCCCACATGAGCATAAATCCATAATAATCCATATGGAAGCTAGGAAAAAGGGTTCCACTCACAAGGCATGCAAAAGTGGCCATGTGGCTCTCACATATCAATAGTGTGAAAACAACATGATGCTAATATGAGAGCATGTGGAAAATAAAATTGGATCCATCCCAACCCACATGAGCTAGAGGTAAAACCAAATAAGTTGCAATGCTCACATATGGTGGAATGGTGGAATGATGGGGTGATGACAAGAAAAGTGGTGGAGTTAATAAAAGATATGCCCCCAACTCAACTTGGGCATTTAAACAATATATCAAGAACCAAATACAATATCAAGAGGCAAATACAATTTACAATGCATATGAGAGAAGATCCAAAACAAAAAGGGTTTTATATGATGCTCAAATGCAAGGTGGCATGATGACAAGAGCATGATATAGTTATGATGCAACAATTATATATATGAAGTAGCCATTATATTACTAGACCAAGTAGCATTACAATTGTTAGACAATTGGGATGCTACACCCCCCTCCTCCTATAAAAGGCCACCCATTCCCTCCTTCATCCACACACCTCCTTGTGAAGGATCTCTCTCCCCCTCTAGAATTATTCCCCCATGGTCTCGGATTAGCGAGATACATGTTCCCGGTGGCATTTCATCTGGAAGGAGTTGCTGCTTCCACTGGATTGCTGGAGCGAGGAGGTGGAGGTTGTCCGATGGCTTGAACGTGTGTGCGAGTGCGGATGCGCTGCTGAGTTGCGGCGCTCGGACTTCCTCACAAGCTTGAGATCGGCAAGTGTACGACTACATCAACCACGAGTTCCTACTCGTTAACAAAGCTCGTTGTCTACGAGGGTAAGTTCTCGTTGGATGTATGTTCACCCGTTGCTTTGTACCTAGTAGATAGATCTTGGCGTGTAGTTCACACCGTAGGAATTTTTTTGTTTTCTATGTTGCGGACCCAACAAAAAAAATGAATATACTTGGAATAGCATAAGCTAGTAGGTAGGTATGGTGGACTCTTTGGAATAACTTGGTTTAGGGAGTTGGATGCATGAGTGGAACTCATACTTGGTTGTGGAGGCTAGCAAAAGACTGGGAGCGACAAACTAAGAGAGCAATAATGGCCATAATCATGCAGAGCGACAAAACATCATTGATCAAAGCATAAAGTGATACTACAAGTTGAAAACTAAAGGATCATAAAGGCTATGGTGACTTGAGATAGTCATAACATGGTGTGAGCATGTGCCAAGTCAACCCAAATAAAACATCAAAGGAGAATACCACTATACTATGCTTTAATATGCTAAAACAACGCATGATTCATCCAAGGCACATTAAGCAATCTCAATTGTTTATAACCAGTCATGCTACAACAAAGAATACTAAGCATAAAGCCAAAACAATATCAAGCATGGCATGATAGAGTATAGGCCAGAGTCAAAAACGAGCTCTTTTTACCACATAAGCATGAACTTTCCTACTCTTTTCCAAACCAAACCAACCTATTTGCAAACCAATGTATGAAAGAGGGGGTCCAACCAATTTATTCAGAAAACTAAGCAAACAAAAGCAAATTAAAAAACAAAATGAAAATGAAAAAGAAGACGCTCCAAGAACAACACAACTGTGCATAAAACAATAAAAATGAAGCGTTTGGAAGAAACCTAGAATTTTTATTGATGAAGAAGGGGATGCCTTGGGCATCCCCAAGCTTTGACGCTTGTACCTCTTGGATATTTCTTGGGGTGACACGCGTGGAATCCCCAAGCTTGAGATTTAGTCCATCCTTCATCTCATTACTCATTCCTTCCATACACCTGGAATTTTTCCTTCATACAAAACTTCACACAATCTTTATTAGCAACATTAGTGAACTTAAGATAAATAAGTCTTAAGGTTCAGTTCTAACACCAAATAAACTTCCATTAGAACACTAGCTATTGTAGCACTTCCCTCAAAAAGCTAAATTCCCCAAAAGAACTCAAAAAGGAACCAACAAGAAGCAAATGCAGAAAATGGCAGAAATCTTTCAAAACAGACCAGCAGGTAAAGACGAATTTTTTCGAAGACCTTTTGTTGCTCAAATCAAAAAGTGTTGAACTAACGGAAGTTAGATAACAACCTGGGGCAGAAGCAAAAAAATTCACGCCTCAAAAAGACGTTCAGAGATCTGTTTCACGAATTTTTACGGTGAAGCACATAAATCTGTTCGGGACAGCAACTTTCCCAATCATTACTTCTCTCTCATTAGAGGTTACTCTTGGCACAAAAAACAAATAAAAAGGATAAGGAGCGGTTATTACTGAAGTAATAAATTCTAAGACTCATCTAAAACTTTTGGGTTACCTCCCAATAAGTACTTTTCTTTAACGCCTTTAAGTTAGGCATGATAGTTTGAGAAGATGCTCACATAAGAAATATGAATTGAAATGAAAGAGAGCATCAAGAAGCAAATTCAAAGCACATTTAAGTCTAACCCACTTCCTATGCATAGGAATCTTGTAAAGAAACAAGTCATGAAAGCACAAAGTAACAAGCATAAGAAAGCAAAACAAGTGCAACTTCAAGAATTTTAACATAAAGAGGGGAAACTTAATATTGTTGAGACACATAAAACCATGTTTCCCTCTCTCATAATAACTTTCAGTAGCATCATGAATAAAACTAACAATATAACTATCACAAGAAACATTCTTATCATGAGCCACATGCATAAAAGAATTAATACTCCCCACATAAACGTAGTCATTCTTATTGATTGTAGTGGGAGCAAATTCAACAAAATAGCTATCATTATTATTTTCATCACCATAATCATCAAATATAGGAGGCATATTGTAATCATAATTACTTTCCTACTCAATAGTAGGTGGACTAAAAATATCATATTCATCATTGCAATCATCATATATTGGAGGTATAGCATCATCATAAGCAATAGAATAGTTATCTTCCCAAGTGTGTTCATTTGTAAACATATCATCATTGGAAGGATCATGGATAGCACTAATAGTATAGCAATTATTAATATCATCATTTTCAGAATTGGTACCAAAGATATTTTCAATATCAAAAGAAGTGTGCTTTTCCCAATCATGATCAATACTATAGGTAACAGGCATGGGAACATCATCGAGTTCAGACTCATCAAAAACTATAATAGGAGCTACATGCTTAGGGGAAAATACCGTTTCCTCCCTCCTTTTACTCCTCCTTTTCTCCTTTATCTTCTTCTCTTTAGGAGGGAGAGGCTTGAAAGGAAGCTTCTCCATATACCCTGGTTTATTATTAGAGACAATAGAACAAACTTTGGAGGATTCCTTCTTTTCATTAATAAGATCAAAACACATATTAGTCCTATCATATTTTGATAAAATCTCATCTTCTATAATATTTTGTATGTAAGTGTTTGTGTGGCAATTATCAACACAATAAAGATGACAACCATGCAGGACACTATTCATATCAAAAGCACTCATATCTACCAAAGAGGTTTTTCTTGATAACTCTTCACATCCCAAAAATAATATAAGTTCATCATGCTGATTAGGAGTGATCATGTCATCACAATACAAACTTGCAGTACTCATTGGATTAGAAGGGCTATTATTATGTCCTAAGCATTGAAAATTGAAATGACCCACTTCAAAGCAAAGTTCACAAATAAAAGGATAAAGGGAACAAACTTTTTTACCAAGATCGTTTAAAGCCCTATACCACATTCTAGTTTTTTCATTCCTATGGGTGATACAATATTCTTCTTTAATTTGATTATTCTCACAAGGTCTATGTATTCCAAAAAAATTAACATGCTTATAATAAATAGTACTTTCAGAGGTTTGAGCATGTTTATTGCTATCATTAACAACAATTTCATTTTCCATGCAAGTGTCTTTAAAAGGCTCATGATACATGTCCCATTTTTCTTTAGGAGCATTTATATGAGAAGCAAAGGTTCTAAAACAATCAATAAGAATTTGAGGATCAAGACCATATTTAGCACTAAGCTCTTGAAAATCAGCAGTTTCAGCGAAAGACTTAATGCAATCATACTCATAGTTTATACCTGGTTCTTTACCTTTGTTGTTATCCCAATCTTCGGTATTCCTTTGAATTGTTTCAAGAAGATCCCACTTAGCTTTGACCTCCTTACTTGTGAAGGATCCCTCTAAACAAGTATCTAGATAGTCCTTGTAATGTCCTGAAAGCCTTGCATAAAAATTATTAATAACAATATTACTGGGGAGCTCATGAATGGGACATTTGAGCATTAGTGACTTCAATCTCCCCATGCTTGGGCAATACTTTATCCATCATGAGGATGAAAATTATAAATATAACTCCTATCTTTATGAATTTCATGAGGAGGATAAAATTTAGAGTAAAAGAGAGATTCAAGTTCCTTCCAGTCCAAATGCTGAGGATCATCTAGTAGCTCATACCACTCCCTTGTTTTGCCCTTAAGTGAAATAGGGAATAGCTTCCTCTTAACTTGGTTCATTGAAATACCTGCACACTTGAACAACTCGCATAATTCATGTATAAAGAGTAAATGATCACCGGGATGGACAGTTCCATCTCCAAAATAGTAGTTATTCATAACACGTTCAACAATTTTTATAGGTATTTTAAAAGGGATGCTTTCAGTATGTGGATTTAAAGTATCACAAGTATCATCAGAATTACCACATATGGGAGATAAAGTATCATCAGAGAAAAATTTCTTCTTTAAAGCTGGGGAACTAAAAAGATCATTTTCATAAAAACCAACTTACCCAAGCTTTGATGTTTCCATAGCATTAGCAATAATGGTGTCCAAAGAATTCATACTAACAACATTGCTATTTGCATGCAAATAAAGTTCCATAGGTTTTTTAATTTTCTCTTCAAACACTTCATGTCCTAACTCAAGATAAATACTATAAAGCTCTCTAGTTTTGTTGTTGTTTTCCATTAAGCCTAACTAGTGAAAACAAGAAACAAAAAGACAAAATTGCAGAATCTAAAGGAAATAACTTCGAGCACTCACACCGGAGGATGTGAGTACCTCTTACCTTACCTCCCCGGCAACGGCGCCAGAAAATATGCTGGTGCGGTGTTGACGTGGGAGTTTCTTCTTCTTCGTTCCCCGACAACGGCGCCAGAAAATAGCTTGATGTCTACGCACTTCTATTCTTGTAGACAGTTGTTGGGCCTCCAAGTGTAGAGGTTTGTAGAACAGCAGCAAGTTTTCCCTTAAGTGGATTACCCAAGGTTTATCGAACTCAAGGAGGAAGTGGTCAAAGGTATCCCCTCTCAAGCAACCCTGCAATCAAGATACAAGAAGTCTCTTGTGTCCCCAACACACCCAATACACTTGTTAGGTGTATAGGTTCACTAGTTCGGCAAAGAGGTAGTGAAATACAAGTGGTATGGATAATTATAAGTGGTAACGGTGATAGAAAATAGCTTGATGGCGTGGAAAAGACTAAAGTAAAACTGAAATAAAGATGGAAGCAAGCAAACATGTAACAGATCTAGTAGCAAACGGTGTTTCAGTGCTAAGAAACAAGGCCTAGGGATCATACTTTCACTAGTCAACACTCTCATATAAATATATTCTTCTTTATGATACTACGCTGAACTACCAGTTGGACACTCTAATCGATGGTAGGGCTATAACAACACACCTCAAAGTTCATCTTTCCCATCTAGAAACCCCCACACTGTCACCTTGAGCACTAGATGGTTCCAACAAACACCACAATTTCATAAAGACATCCAACTCCAAATATAACTCATAACAAGTATTTGTAATCTCTAGCCTAAGTGCCACCATGGTGTGCACGCTATCACTTTCACACACATGGGGAGAGCAGAGATCTATTAAAGCACTTGAGTAGCAAGGTAGATCTACTTGATTACAAAGCTCATGATCACAATATGATCATGCATAGAGAGAGAGATGAACACATAGATACCGGTAGAACCCTTAGCCTCGAGGAAGAACTACTCCCTCATCATCATGGGAATCAGCAACGGTGATAGAGATGGTGGTG
The DNA here is from genome assembly GCA_023614405.1 of Avena insularis. Classification (NCBI taxonomy): domain Eukaryota; kingdom Viridiplantae; phylum Streptophyta; class Magnoliopsida; order Poales; family Poaceae; genus Avena; species Avena insularis. Next base: position 69,783,058 of record CM042692.1, on the reverse strand, counting down.
GAGATCGATGGAGATGGCTCCGTGGGCACTTCCCCGTTCCGACAAGGTGCCAGAACAGAGACTTTCTGTCCCCCGAATCTCCCCTTCGGTGGCGGCGGCACTGCGGAACTTTTCGTGGATTTCTGATTGACTATCTAGGGTTTATGCATCGGGAGGCTCTTATAGGCGAAAGAGGCAAGGTCGGTGGCCGGCCAGGGGGCCCACACCATGCCCTGGTGCGGCCTAGGCTGGCCCGCGCCAAGGGAGGTGTGGCCACCCTGTGTCCCCTCTCTGACTCTCCTTCTGGCTCCGTGAGTCTTCCGGGAAAATAGTAACTTTGGCTTTTGTCCCGTCCAATTCCGAGAATATTCATTTTCTGACTTCCTGGAACCAAAAACAGCAGAAAACAGGCAACTGGCACTGTGGCATCTTGTTAATAGGTTAGTCCAAGAAATCATATGAAGATTACTCCAAAGTTGGAACAAAACACAAGAAAGTAGATAAAACCAAGCATGAAACATAAAAAATTATAGATACATTTGCAATGTATCAACTGTGTGAGTACCTTGAGAGCCCGCATCCGGAATTCTTCGGAGCTCAACTCAAGGATTTTCCAGGAGGAGATCTACAATGGCTGATAGTGGCAGATCTTAGAGGCAAGATGGAAGCACCCCTTTCCGAGAAGATTCAATTCACCGTGCTAGAGAACAACTGGCTAGATGGATTAGCCAGGGCTATACATGAAGCTCTTGCCCGTTTGTGTGGGCAAAACATCAACTTGATCCAGGGAACTCGCTTTGCTCATTACCCAGGGCGTGATTCTATGGGAATGCCATTTGAGATGCCAAGTCACCCGGAGATGAAGCGCCAAGTGGAGAATCTTGACTTCCTACTGTATGATAGACAGAAGGAATTAGACAATGCTCGAGCCTACGCCAACCACAACCTTGCCATTGCCGCCAAGAAGGACCAGACTCTCACCATGCTAGTCAAGGATCGCCAATCACTTCGCCGTCAATGCGAGAAGAAGGATCCACCATCGCTCGTCTTCGCAAGAAGGTGGCCGACCTTGAGAAGACCATCCAGGAATAAGAAGCTCAGCTTGCAGCAAAAGAAGAAGAGGAAGAAGGTGAAGACATCTAGGGAGATCTTCACTCATACCTCAGTGATGCCAATGACTACCTGGAGGATGATGCCATGGATTTCTACACCGATGATGATGACTCCGACTTCATTGATGATGAGTAGATGCACTTGATCACTACCATAGGAATGAGTTGTATCGGTCCCACTGTATCTTAGTTCACAGAATGGTTCTTAAAACCATATGTTTTCCTTTTATGTCATGGTGTGTGTTGTATGGTTTGCTTGAATGAATGAATGAATGAGAAGAAGTTAGTTGCAAAACCTGAGTCAAACTCAAAGTTTTACCCTTGAAAACAAAACCATGAACCTTAGAATTTTCCCTCATACCTCATTATCTATCTCAATCTTCAGATGACTCATGGAAACCCCGGAGGAAGCAGCTAATCGCAGGAAGCGATGCTTCAGATTCTGCAGATGCTAGTTTCCGACCGTGAAGCTAGTAGAGCAGAGTGCCAAGCCAACCTAGCCACCCTGCAACAGATAGCTCAGATGGCCCACAATAATAAAGGCCATGGAAATCAGGATCATCATGGATCCAAGCTTAAGAACTTTCAGAATACCAATCCCCCTGATACCTACACACTTCTATTCTTGTAGACAGTTGTTGGGCCTCCAAGTGCAGAGGTTTGTAGAACAACAACAAGTTTTCCCTTAAGTGGATTACCCAAGGTTTATCGAACTCAGGGAGGAAGTGGTCAAAGGTATCCCTCTCAAGCAACCCTGCAATCAAGAAAGAAGAAGTCTCTTGTGTCCCCAAAACACCCAATACACTTGTCAGGTGTATAGGTGCATTAGTTCGGCGAAGAGATAGTGAAATACAAGTGGTATAGATAATTATAAGTGGTAACCGTGATAGAAAATAGCTTGATGGCGTGGAAAAGACTAAAGTAAAACTGAAATAAAGATAGAAGCAAGAAAACATGTAATAGATCTAATTGCAAACGGTGTATCAATGCTTAGAAACAAGGCCTAGGGATCATACTTTCACTAGTGAACACTCTCATATAAATATCTTCTCTTTATGATACTACTCTTAACTACTCTCCGATTGGACACTCTAATCAACGGTAGGGCTATAACATCACACCTCAAAGTTTGCTTTCCACATCTAGATAACCCCACACTGTCACCTTGAGCACTAGATGGTTCAAACAAACACCACAATTTCATAAAGACATCCAACTCCAAATATAACTCATAACAAGTATTTGTAATCTCTAGCCTAAGTGCCACCATGGTGTGCACACTGTCAACTTCACACACATGGGGAGAGCAGAGATCTATTAAAGCACTTGAGTAGCAAGGTAGATCTATAGATTACAAGCTCATGATCTCAATAAGATCATGCATCTAGAGAGAGAGATGAACACATAGCTACCGGTAGAACCTTTAGCCTCGAGAGAGAACTACTCCCTCCTTATCATGGGAATCAGCAATGGTGATGGAGATGGTGGTGGAGATCGATGGAGATGGCTCCGGGGGCACTTCCCCGTCCGTGCAGTCTTAAAAGAGACTTTCTGTCCCCCGAATCTCCCCTTCGGTGGTGGCAGCGCTGTGGAACTTTTCGTGGCTGCAGGCTTGATGATTTAGGGTTTTCTGCATCGGGAGGAATAAATAGGCGAAGGGGCAAGGTCGGTGGCCAGCCAGGGGGCCCACACCATGCCCTGGCGCAGCCTGGGGGGACTCGCGCCTAGGGGTGGTGTTGCCACCCTGTGGCCCCCCTTCGTCTCTCCTTCTGGCTCTGTGAATCTTCCGGGAAAATAATGAATTTGGCTTTTGTCCGGTCCAATTCTAAGAATATCCATTTTCTGACTTTTTGGAACCAAAAGCAGCAGAAAACAGGCAACTGGCAGTGTGGCTCTTGTTAATAGGTTAGTCCAAGAAATCATATGAAAAATACTCCAAAGTGTGAACAAAACATAAGAAAGTAGATAAAACCAAGCATGGAACATCTAAAATTATGGATACATTTGCAACGTATCAACATCCCCAAGCTTAACTCCTTCTCGTCCTCGAGTAGGTAAGTGATAAAAAGAAAGAATAATTTTTGAGGTGACATGCACCATCATAAACTTGATCAAAGTATTTGTAAAACATTGATAGCTGGGATCATAGTACTTCAATCATAACATGAAAGACAAAGTTCTAACAATAAGGCAAATCAACTATGTTGCAACATGAAAAGACACAAACAAAAGATTCATGAATAACAATGCTTTGCAAGACGTTTGTTTGTTTCACATAAACAAGACATAGCATAGTGCCATTCAGCTTGTCCCTCATAGATTAGCAAACATAGATGCATATGACACATTCAAAGTTCATAAGAGTGGCTAGATACAAATAGTTTAAAACAAGCAATATCAAAGTTATGCATCAATCAACAAGTCTTGGGACAATGCACATAGAACTAAGAATGGCCACTATGCTCTTAAAGTAGGTGCATAAAGGTGGAAGGTGGAGACTCAACATAAAAGTAAAAGAAAGGCCTTCATAGAAGGAAGTAGGGATTCAAGTCTCATAAAGATCTTCCAAAAATTATGGTACTTAATATCTTTCATCTCTCATTGCCCCTATCATAAGCATCTTGAAGTGATTAAGGTTAAAGTGAACAAACTATGGTGTAAATGCTTGACGAAGTATAAGTTGAAAATCTCATGTCCCTTGAATACGGGGGCCGCTCCTCATGCTACTCAAGTTTAGTTACCGGTAAGTTCTTGTCATAGTAAGTACATGTGTATCATAGAGAACCGCCAACGGGGTACCCCTTGCCCGATGATACGGAAGAATCCCCATATCAAAATGACAAGGCAAGCAGACAACAAGCATCTCAGCAATCTTCTTATTTACCATGGGAATATGGTGCTTTTTTCTCTCTTTCCTCTTTTCTCATATCTCTTTTTTCTTTTTCTCTTTTTTTCTCAATATCTGACTCTTTTTTATAGGAAGAATGCTTCATAGACAGCTCATTATGGTTACGCTGCAGGTTTCCACCATGACAACATGGATTAGACCAGTGGCCCAGGCGTTTCTCTAACACACATACATAACTCAATGGACTTACAAGCTCCCCTTTCATTTCACACCGACGACATCCATAGACAAAAGAGCATGATATCAACTAGGTACAAAGTACAAGTGCAATGTTGAAAGCATTCCCCATGACAGCATGGTTCTGCTAATCCCTAACATATAAGTGCAAGCATATAGAACATAGACGACACAATGGTTCAAGTTTATTAAGGGCAAGAAAATTAAAGTGTGCCATCAAGTTCGTGAGAGCTTTAATCACTAGTTTTCTCATAACAAGTTTAATTCGGAAGGTAGATAAAAACATGAATATACTTGGAATAGCATATGCTAATAGGTAGGTATGGTGGACTCTTTGGAATTACTTGGTTTTAGGAGTTGGATGCATGAGTGGAACTCATACTTGGTTATGGAGGCTAGCAAAAGACTGGGAGCGACCAACTAAGAGAGCAATAATGGCCATAATCATGCAGAGCGACAAAAAATCATTAATCAAAGCATAAAGTGATACTACAAGTTGCAAACTAAAGGATCACAAAGGCTATGGTGACTTGGGATAGTCATAACATGGTGTGAGCATGTGCCAAGTTAACCCAAATAAAGCATCAAAGGAGAATACCACAATACTATGCTTTAATATGCTAAAAAAACGCATGATTCTTCAAAGGCACATTAAGCAATCTCAATTGTTTATAACAAGTCATGCTACAACAAAGAATACTAAGCATAAAGCCAAAACAATATCAAGCATGGCATGACAAAGCATAGGCCACAGTCAAAAACAAGCTCTCTTTATGTCAACACCCGGATTTTTAATCCCAGATGCCCGTTATGCCATACCTCGCAATCCCAGGATTGCCATTTTTGCGAGACATAACAGATTGGATATCATAGTACATCATCCATTACAAACCATACATAAGGTTTTACACAAATAAGGATCTCATGGTCCAGTCTTTAATACAACAAGCAGCAAAAATAAAAGATAAGCGTAGCAGTGGGGTCCATCTTCAGGGGCACAGGCAATGTTGACGAAGGCAGATAGTCCTAGTTATCATAGCCATCCTGCTGACCATCATCTTGATAATCTCCTTCATAGTCTGGCCATGATAATAGCCAGGGACAAAAGCCATGAGTACTCTTTAAGTACTCGAAAACTACTATTAACAGGTACTATAATTCTAAGTTAAAGGGTTGAATCTAATTTAACTATCAAATTAAGTTTGAAACCTAAGCTGAATTCAGAAGCAAAGAAAGATAAAGCAAAATTCTAGAATCACTTAAACTGGGAAACTATTATCATCAACACAACCCTGTTGTGGTCAAGTCAAAGTTCAACATTCATTTCAAGTTATTTAGAAAACATCTGACAACGAAATAGTATGGCCATTCCAACTGCATCAAGACGTCTGCTATTCGAATAGTTTGACACTCTGCAGAGGTGGTACACTTTCACCACAAGATTCGATACATCTGTCAGGGATAACCCTGAATCATCATACTGAGTATGCAGATAATCACACATAACCTTCCCTTTACACACCCTAGTATAAGCACCTCTCCTATGAGCATGGCCTCCCAACCATGACCATCAGTCATCTTGGGCACTGCATAGGTGGGCAACATTGAGAGGTAGCCTCAGCTCAAACCTCTCCCGTGAGGGAACTAATACTAATGCATATAAATTTCCAGCTAAGCCTTACCCTATTCAGGTAATGTGGTTGTACGGTAAATTTGGAATGGTATCGCATCCGAATCCAACCATCAGTTTTATAAAAGGGTTAGGCTCATGCCTCATCATTTTCCTCATCATAAACCAGTTGTGTCTCTCAACACATGTCAAAACATCTCAATAGAATGACTCATCATTCCAAGGTTTTCACAATTCATTTTCACCAAGTGTTCCCATCTAAAGTGACTCAAGTTTTTGATCTATTCTAAAATACTAAGTTAAGAGTGTTCACTAAGGTGGAAAGATGGGATCAAATCTCATGCCATAGAATGACATCTACATGTTTCTAAGTAAGTCAAGTTTTATACTTTTTATGCTACCTTCAAACCAAGTAAAGAACTTTGTATAACCTAAGAGGGGTACAACTTGTAGGTAAGACTTGGGGTACTAGGAGTTAGAAAGGGTGTGATCAAGGCATGCCTAAAGGCATCTTTACTAAACCATCTAGTTTTATTCTAGCTTGCTAACACTAGCTTGCCTTGGTTGGTGCAGTGGTTGAAGTTTTCTTCTTCTTCTTCTTCTTCTTCTTGGTAGAACTCCTCCTCCTCGAAAGCTTGGTCGGTACTAGCGTCTATCAATACATAGGGAGAAGACAATCACCAAACAATACTTAACTAGGCTAAGTAGCATTCTAAAACACACAATTGATGATCTATTATCATCACAAGAACCACAAGTTTAATTCAATAGTTTCAACCTTTTTATTTTAGAAAAGTAATTTCTACTCATTGAAATATTAACTAAAATTTAGTATTCACCACCAAAATATGGGATCATGTGGACACATGTCCTCACCACATATTCTAACATGTGGGAATGAGATTTAAAGGTTGGATCAATATTACTTTAGTTTAAGTTTATTATTTAATGATTTAAAGTGACTAGAAATGCCTATATAGCATTGTTTTGGTACTAGTCCAAAGTCACTGCATGTAAACCTTAATATTATTACGTATTTAGATAGATATGATGAAATTTGATTTTTGAGAGTTGGAATCAACTCAAAAGCTAACTTGGTTGATTTTATAAAAATGTTGCAAGTTGCAAAAGCTTCTGTTTTGTTATTTTTACTAGGAGAGATCTATAACTCTAATTGAATTAAATGCAACAGGCTTGGATAGATCATTTTAATACCTTTCAGAAAAAATTGGTTTCATGCAATTTGGATTTCTAAAACTCTCTGAATTGATTTTTGAAATAGTGGACAGAAACTAGATTTAACAAAAAAAAAGAAAAAACCAGATTTGAATCTATGGCCTAGCGTGGGAAAGGACTTGGGCCGGCCCAGTGGCGCTCCGCGGCGCGGGGCTCAGCTTACAGGAGGGTCCCGCTTGTCAACGACACTTAACACGCAAAACGGTACGCACGCTGTGGGCCGTAGGATTAGAAGGGAGATCTGTTGAGGTCGCCGTCGATGTGAGCAGTGTCGCGTGAGCTCGAACCTAAGCGGCTCGGTGGGGGTCTCTTGAGGCGTGCGTGGCTCCAACGGGTCGACGAGGCGGCAACGGCAGCAGGCGAGGCGCTCTTGGCCGGAGCTGGGGTGGTCGCAATCAAGCGCCCTTCTCCTCTGTCAGCTGCCCGGCTCCAATTCGGCAGCTGCTCCACTTGCTCTGGCTAGAGGTGGGTGAGGTTCAGAGAGGTGAGGGGAGTGGAATGGTGTGGAGAGAAGAGGCTGGGGATGGCTCCTTTTATAGGCTCGACGGTGAGACCGAGCGGGATGGGCAGGCGACAGTGGCGACATGGCTACGGCGGGGTAGAGGCATGGCTGCGGGTGGCGATTGACGTGCGGTTCCCTGGCGGTGCTCTAGGCATTGAATGCAACCATAGGGGCGGTGGCACGCGGTCTGGGCGAGGTGGCACTCTGAGAGGCAGAGGCGGCAGTGTCCACGGCGAGCGGTGGCTGTGAGGCTTTGGGCGGCGAACGGGGATGTCTGGGGTGTTCTCTAGGTCTAGGTGGAGCGGCGGGCGTGGGCTGCGGTCGAGCGGTGGCTTGTGCACGCGGGGACAGAGTGTGCTCTGCGGGCGGCATCGGCATGGTGCGGTGGCACTGGGTGCGGGCTTTCCTCAGTGGTCCACTGCTGCTCTGGGCTCGGGCAAGGGACAGAGGGTGGCGGTGAGCTCCTGGCTACCTCCTAGACATGGCGAGGGAAGGGGGAGTGGTCTGCTGCGGCGGGGTAAAGTTTGGCCGGCGACCATGCCCTCGGGTTGACATGGCAAGAGGGTTAGGGACAAGGGAGAGGGGAGTTAAGGGTTTGGTTAGACTAGGAGGGGACAGAGGAGATAAAAGAGGATCAATTGGGGGCAAAACCCTGTTCAAAACAGTGAGCTAGGATTAGAGGTGATAATATGCATGCCAAGTGTTTGATGAAATGGCCGCATGAAAGAAAGTTTTGAATTTTGGTTTCAAATTTTTTGGGTGATCTCCACTAGTGATAGGTAGTCACTGGTTGCAAGGGTTTTGAAAATGGAGCTCAAATAGATGGTTTTTGAAATAGGGGTGATCTATGCATATGCATTAGATTCAATTTTAAACTGTCATTTAAAATAGTTAACAGAATGTTTTAGCAGATCAAAAGGTGGGCCTTGGTACCTCATTATGTGTACTAGCAAGAGGTGCAAAGATCAAGAATTGTTTCTGTTAAGAATTGAGTACTAGGAATAGCCAAAGTAGGCATGAAAGTTAAATTTGCCAAAATGACCATTCCTTATTTTTAATTCTTTTTTATTTGATTTTCTTTAAGAAAAGTTTGGGAATGATGTAGATGATGTTTAAATCACCTAAGAAACATTTTACAAGCATTAGATCAATCAATCATGGCAATTCAAACAACTCCTATTTTAAATGCATACACATATGAATGCTTTCATTTTAAATTTGGAAAAGTTTTGTTAACCCTATTTTTGGATGATTTGATCTTGTTAAGCTTGGATTAAAGTTTTGGGATGTTACACTTTACCACTTAAGCATGAACTTTGCTACTCTTTTCCAACCCAAACCAAACTATTTGAAAACCAATGCATGAAAGAGGGGGGTCCAACCAATTTATTCAAGCAAACTAAGGAAACCAAGCAAACGAAAACCAAAAACAAAAAACAAAGACGCTCCAAGAACAACACAACTATGCATAAAACAATAAAAATGAAGTGTTTGGAAGAAACCTGTGATTTTTATTGATGAAGAAGGGGATGCCTTGGGCATCCCCAAGCTTTGACGCTTGTACCTCTTGAATATTTCTTGGGGTGACACGGGGTGGCATCCCCAAGCTTGATCTTTTGTCCATTCTTCATCTCATTACATCATTCTTTCCCTACACCTGAAAATTTTCTTCATACAAAACTTCACACAATCTTTATTAGCAACATTAGTGCACTCAAGATAATAAGTCTTTGGGTTCAGTTCCAGCACCAATAAAACTTCCATTAAAACACAAGCTAATGTAGCACTTCCCAAAAAAAGCTCAATTCCCCAAAAGAACTCAAAAAGGAACCAACAAAAAGCAAATGCAAATAATGACAGAAATCTGTCAAAACAGACCAGCAGGTAAAGACGATTTTTTTCGAAGACCTTCTGTTGCTCAAATCGAAAAGTGTTGAACTAACGAATGTTAGATAACAACCTGGGGCAGAAGCACAAAAATTCATGCCTCAAAAAGACGTACATAGATTTTACGCGAATTTTTACAGTGAAGCACAAAAATCTGTTTCGGGACAGCAACTTTCCCAATCATTACTTCTCTCTCATTAGAGGTTACTCTTGGCACAAAAAGCAAATAAAAAGGATAAGGAGAGGTCATTATAGAAGTAATAACTTCCAAGGCTCATCTAAAACTTTTGGGTTATCTCCCAATAAGTACTTTTCTTTAACGCCTTTAAGTTAGACATGATAGTTTGAGAAGATGCTCACATAAGAAATATGAATTGAAGTAAAAGAGAGCATCAAGAAGCAAATTCAAAGCACATTTAAGTCTAACCCACTTCCTATGCATAGGAATCTTGTAAATAAACAAGTCATGAAAGAACAAAGCAACAAGCATAGTAAAGCAAAACAAGTGCAACTTCAAGACTTTGAACATAAAGAGGGGAAACTTAATATTATTGAGATGCATAAAACCATGTTTCCCTCTCTCATAATAACTTTCAGTAGCATCATGAATAAAATTAACAATATAACTATCACATGAAACATTCTTATCATGAGCCACATGCATATAATCATTATTACTCTCCACATAAGCATAGTTATTCTTATTAATTATAGTGGGAGCAAATTCAACAAAATAGCTATCATTATTATTCTCATCACCATAATCATCAAATATAGGAGGCATATTATAATCATAATTAATTTTCTCCTCAATAGTAGGTGGACTGAAAATATCATATTCATCATTGTAATCATCATATATTGGAGGTTTGGTATCATCATAAGCAATAGAATAGCTATCTTCCAAAGCTGGGGAACTAAAAAGATCATTTTCATAAAAACTAGCTCCCCCAAGCTTAGAATTTTCCATAGCATTAGCAATAATGGTGTCCGAAGAATTCATACTAACAACATTGCTATTAGCATGCAAATAAAGTTCCATAGGTTTTTTAATTTTCTCTTCAAACACTTCATGTCCTAACTCAAGATAAATACTATAAAGCTCTCTAATTTTGTTGTTGTTTTCCATTAAGCCTAACTAGTGAAAACAAGAAACAAAAAGACAAAATTGTAGAATCTAAAGGAAATAACTTTGAGCACTCACACCGGAGGATGTGAGTACCTTTTCCCTTACCTCCCCAGCAACAGCGCCAGAAAGGAGCTTGATGTCTACGCACTTCTATTCTTGTAGATAGTTGTTGGGACTTCAAGTGTAGAGGTTTGTAGAACAGCAGCAAGTTTTCCCTTAAGTGGATTACCCAAGGTTTATCAAACTCAGGGAGGAAGTGGTCAAAGGTATCCCTCTCAAGCAACCCTGCTATCAAGATACAAGAAGTCTCTTGTGTCCCCAACACACCCAATACACTTGTCAGGTGTATATGTGCACTAGTTCGGCGAAGAGATAGTGTAATACAAGTGGTATAGATAATTATAAGTGGTAACGGTGATAGAAAATAGCTTGATGGCGTGGAAAAGACTAAACTAAAACTGAAATAAAGATAGAAGCAAGCAAACATTGCAAATGGTGTATCAATGCTTAGAAACAAGGCCTAGGGATCATACTTTCACTAGTGAACACTCTCATATAAATATATTCTCTTTATGATACCATTCTTAACTACTCTCTGGTTGGACACTCTAATCAACGGTAGGGCTATAACAGCACACCTCAAAGTTCGCTTTCCGCATCTAGATAACCCCACACTGTCACCTTGAGCACTAGATGGTTCAAACAAACACCACAATTTCATAAAGACATCCAACTCCAAATATAACTCATAACAAGTATTTGTAATCTCTAGCCTAAGTGCCACCATGGTGTGCACACTGTCAACTTCACACACATGGGGAGAGCAGAGATCTATTAAAGCACTTGAGTAGCAAGGTAGATCTATAGATTACAAGCTCATGATCTCAATAAGGTGATGCATAGAGAGAGATGAACACATAGCTACCGGTAGAACCCTTAGCCTCGAGAGAGAACTACTCCGTCCTCATCATGGGAATCAACAATGGTGATGGATATGGTGGTGGAGATCGATGGAGATGGCTTCAGTGGCACTTCCCCGTCTCGGCAGGGTGCCAGAATAGGGACTTTCTGTCCCCCGAATCTCCCCTTCAGTGGCGGCGGTGCTGCGGAACTTTTTGTGGCTGCAGGCTTGATGATTTAGGGTTTTTGCATTGGGAGGAATATATAGGCGAAGGGGCAAGGTCGGTGGCTAGCCAGGGGGCCCACACCATGCCCTGGCGCGGCCTAGGGGACCCGCTCCTAGGGGTGGTGTGGCCACCCTGTGGCCCCCCTTCGTCTCTCCTCCTGGCTCCGTGAATCTTCTAGGAAAATAACGACTTTGGCTTTTGTCCGGTCCAATTCCGAGAATATTCATTTTCTAACTTTCTGGAACCAAAAACAGCAGAAAACAGGCAACTAGCACTGTGGCTCTTGTTAATAGGTTAGTCCAAGAAATCATATGAAAAATACTCCAAAGTGTGGACAAAACATAAGAAAGTAGATAAAACCAAGCATGGAACATCAAAAATTATGGACGTTTGCACCGTATCACCCCTATCTTCAACAAATCCGAGGATCCGTTAGATGCTGATGACTGGTTGCAAACCATGGAGAATAACCTAAAAGTCGCAGGAGTGTATGCCAACAAGAAAGTTTTGTTTGCCACCCACTATCTGGCAGGAGATGCAAGAGCCTGGTGGAATAGCACCCGTACTATGAACCACGGTCAAGTGATGACGTGGGAAGCTTTCAAGATCAAGTTCAGCCACACCCATGTGCCACGAGGATTAGTCACCAGAATGAGAGATGAGTTTAGAGAACTGAAGCAAGGAAGGATGACGGTAGTGGAGTACCGTGACAAATTTCTATCCCTCGCTAGGTATGCACCTGATGAGATCAACACTAAAGCCAAGAAGAAGGAAAGATTCCTAAACAGACTGCATGATGAGATGCAGACTGTTTTAGTCAACATCCATTTTGAAGACCTAGAAGAGTTAGTCGACTCTGCCACCAGATGGAAGGGAAGATAAACCAAGCCAATGACAACCGCAAGCGCATAATGATGCACCAGACTGGTTCCCACAATACCCAGATGTATCGCCCCAACCCATCTGCATGATATGCCCCAAGGAACAATAGACCCCCAATGTCTCGTCCAAGCTACCCCAATCGTAGCGGAGGAAACGTGAAGTTTGGAGGAAACCACAACAATAACCCCGGCAACTCTAACAACTTCAACTGTGCACTGCTCAAGTCCAACAACAACAACAACAATACTGCCCCAAGGACTGGAAGCAATGCCGTGCCTGTTGCAGCCAAAGACAAGTCCTAGATTACTTGCTTTGAATGTGGAGTCAAGGGTCACTACTCCAATGAGTGTCCCAAGAAGCTTGCAGCCACCACCAATGTGAATGCCCCAGCTCAGCAGCAACGCCATGTTTAGCTTGGAAGAAGATTTGCCCCAAGGAATTCGCTCATCCGCAATGGCCGTCTGTTCCACATGAATGCTAAAGAAGCCCAGGAAGCGCCAGATGTCATGCTAGGTATGTTTTCTGTTAACTCGGTACTTGCAAGAGTGTTGTTTGATTCTAGAGCATCGCACTCATTTGTTACAGAAGAATTTGCATGCACTAGTAAGATTCAACCAACAAAACTGAAGCATGTTATGCTAGTTCAAATACCTGGTTCAACCACCAAAGCTAGAAAAAATTGCAAGGCGGTACCTATCAGAGTCCATGGGATAGATTTTTATGCCAATCTAATAGTACTTGGAACCAAAGGTTTGGAAGTAGTACTAGGAATGGATTGGATGTCGAAACATAAAGGATTGATCGACTATGCCAAGAAAGTCATAACCATGACCAGTAGCTCTAGAGTATCAGTAGAGCATGTATCTGAAACCTTGACCCGCCAGTTCAAATGCAACAAGAGTCTAGCCCAACCCACCATAGACCAAGTCAGAGTAGTGTAGCAGCCCAATTGTCTAACAACTGTAATGCTACTTGGTCTAGTAATATAATGGCTACTTCAAATATATAATTGTTGCATCATCATTATATCATGCTCATGTCATCATGCCACCTTGCATTTGAGCATCATATAAAACCCTTTCTCATTTGGTTCTTATCTCATATGCATTATTAATTGTATTTGCCTCTTGATATTGTATTTGGTTCTTGATATATTGTTTCAATGCCCAAGTTGAGTTGGGGGCATATCTCTTATTAACTCCACCACCTTTTTCTTTCACCACCTTATAATTCCACCATCCAACTAAATATGAGCTTGGCACTTATTGGTTTTACCTCTAGCTCATGTGGGTTGGGATGGATCCAATTCTTGTCCACATGCTCTCATCTTAGCATCATGTTGTTTTCACATTATTGATATATGAGAGCCACATGGCCACTTTTGCATGCCTTGTGGGTGGAACCCTTCTTCCTAGTTTTCCATGTGGATTATCATGGAATTATGCTCATGTTGGAATATTTTGGGACTATTGATCATCTAGTGGAACATACACACTAGCGTGTCCCCTTTTATCTCAAGCATGGCCATCTCCAACTACTCCACATGGGGCATCCTTTCATTTCTTTTGCTTGGCTTTATTCCACTTTTGGAAATGCAAAGGAACAATGCCATGTTTAATATAATTGTCTTCACAAAATAATCATGGTATTAAATGCTTTGCATGGGCCATGCAAGTACCACCTTTTGGCTTGGCATTTGGATTTTATTTGATTTTAAAATGGATCATCTCTCTCTCTCTCTCTCTCTCTCTCTCTCTCTCTCTTTGGGCTTGATCTATTTTGATCTTGCCTAAACCTCATCATCATCTCCATCCACCCCATCACCACCTTCCTTTTCTTCTCTCTTTTAGCCTTTTCCTTGTTTGATCTTGGATGTTCTCGGCTTGATCTTGTCCAAGGCAAACACTAGCTTCGAACCTCTCCATCTATCTCTCTAAGACCTAGACCATCACCTACCTTATCATCACCATACCCCCCTCTCTCCTAAACCCTAATCTATACCTAATCTAAACCTAAACCCTAAGCTACCCCCCTCTCTCTCGGCCCCTCTCTCTTCTCTCTTAGCTGGCCCCACTTGGCCACCCTGCCACCTAGCTGCCCCACCCAAGCAAACCCTAACCAAGCCTACCCCGAGCCTCCCCTCTACCCAACCCTAATCTACCCGAGGCTACCCCTCTCCCCTCTAGCTCTCTCTCTGCCTTGAGGCCCCCACCCGAGCCTGCCCCTGCCACCCTTGGCCTGCCCTACCCCACCTGCCAGCTCTCCACGCGCCTGCCCTGCCCCTTCCCCCGACCGTGCACGTGAAGAAGGGAGAAGAGAAAGGTGGCACCGAGCCACCTTTTCCCATCTACCCCTCCCCCACGGCAGCCTCTCCCTCCCTCTGCTTTTCTCCTGCCTCTCTGCCTCGCCAGACCACCCCCAGATCCACCCCAAGGACACCCTGCTCCCTCCCCTCTCTTCTCCACCACCGTCTACCCCAAACGCCGGTCACCGTCGGCCTCCTCCGCGTCCCGTTGATCCTGTCGAGCCGCGCATCCGTGGAGTGGCCTGGGAGATCAAGAAGGGTCCCCTGCATCGCCCTGCGCTCGCCGTCGAGGAGGAGAAGGACCGGAGCCGCCAGAACCACCGCCGCCCGACGCCAAACCCTAGACCGCCCGGCCTCTGCCTCGGCGTCGATCGCCTGCGCCTCGAGCCGAACCACCGCCACCGACAGCCTCGCGGTGAGCCCCTCTCCCTCCCTGACACGGTCCGCCTCGCCGTGCCGCCCTAGTTTCGCCGGACGTTTGCCGCACGCTCTGTCTTGGCGTCGCGCTCGTCGCCTCATTAAGCGTCGCAGAAGCCCTAGCTAGGCCGCGCCCACCTCTCTGTCACCTAGCCCAAGCCACCGCAGCGGTAGCCGCTTCCGCGCGCGAGCCCCAGGTCGAGAGATCGATCCCCGCCCGCGCCGCGCTGCGTCTGTCGCGCATCGACCGCCCGTCAGAGATGCAGAGAAGAGAAACAGTGCGCGCATGGCCACTTTGCACTTCCCCCCCACACCTTTTTCTGCATCAACCCGCGCTCCTGCCGACCCCACTTGTCGGCCTCGTGGCGTTTTTGCAAAAAGGCTCCCGGAGTTTCGTACTCCTCAACCCGTGCTCCCAGCGTGCGCGTGGCAGCTCCACCCACCGTCTTGGCGTGTGGACCCATGCTTTGTGGCCCACATCATTAAACTTGATCGGCTCATGTGGCGAAGGTTTTTGTGTGTTTTGTTTCTTTGAGTCAGCGTTGGACCCACCTGTCTGCGTCTGTGGCTAGCCTAGAGCTGAGTAACAAAATGTTTTCCTGTATCTGGTTTAATTCAAATCTTTTCAAATTAATTCAAATTCAAAATTCAAATCTGTTTTATTATATCTTTTAAAATATAAACCCAAATAATACAAATAATATATGTTTTCAAACCAGAAAAATGTGAGGAATTCAAATATGGCCTTCAAAATATATTTTGAACATTTAAAATTCCAAGTTTAATTAAAAATTACATAAAATGCCCTTTTGACTTAATAAATTAATAACTTTTGTTTTATAAATCCAAATTTAACAAATAATATGTCTAAAATGATTAGCTCGACGAGACCTTTCTGTTTATGCATTCCATGGTTTGTTTTGGAGCATGCATCATATAAATATAAAGAGTACAGCAACTAAATTGTGAATAAAATGGGGCCAAAACTAAATAAAATGCTTTATTATTGTACTCCACACCTCACCCATGCCATGCTACTTTATTGCCATGCAAATTGTGCATCATTCATCATGGCATGATTGTTTGCTTGTCGCATTTAATTCATATGCTGGTGCACTTTATTTATGTTGGCCCTTGTTTGTTTGGTTCTTCTTCGAATAGGCCTGGTGGGATATACCAAGATACCCAGGAGCACTACCCAGATCCTTCTCTCGCTTCAACTGAGCTGCCAGGCAAGCACTACCACATGCTTGCATACATATAATACCTATTGCCTCTTTCTTATTCTTGCATCATTGAGTCGCGATTGCATTAAAATGAATCCCAAGTATTGCATAGCCTTTACTTTTAAACCCCACCGAAGCTTGTTCCTCCATCCCATGAGCCATTACTACAGGAGTTGTTTGAGCCATGCAAGTCGTAGTACAACATGTGTAGGGTATGTGAGTGTCTGATGGATAACGAGGTACCTAAACAACTTAACCTGAGTAGTAATGGGATAACTAATGAAAGTGGAATTGGTGAGCCATATTTGCTATTTGGTTTTTCAGGCTCACTTGTGTCCTGTAAGACCCCGAGTACTTGATTCCTGTTCCAAGAATATTCGTGCTATCCACATTCGGGAGGCTTATGAACCCCCCTGAGCCAGAGCTTGATTCATTCTTATTTCTTGGGGCCACAAACTAGTTTGAGGTTTTATTTACTATCCTGTACTTATGCCATGCTTTACTGCTTTATTTAAATTGTGCGAGGTAATGCACTTTGTCTTTATTTAGGTCCGTGACCCGTTTTATTTATGTCGACAAGCCCAGTCACACTTTGGGTTCCCGATCGTTTACCGGCTCCACAAACCTTGAGGCTGTCTCAGAGTCACTAACCGTTCTGGGTAGCTCAATGGGGTGGCCCCTGAAATATTTCTGAATCCTGTGATCGCTTTGTCATGACCGCCTCGTTGGGTTTTGATTTGGTTTTTAGGCATATCGAGTGTGTGTTGCTATTTGTGCACCCTGCGGTAAAACTTTCTGAAAGCCGTGTCATGTTATGGACGACTTGGAGCACAGTTTCTCGATCATAGACAAGCATAACTAAAGCACCGCTTCTAATTTGACTAGACTAGGTACGACTAGTAAATAGTACAACACTCATGGAATGGATAATAAAGCGCCAATGGATGGGAGGGTTGTTCGTCCGCTTCCTCGATGGCGAGGAGGATGGATCTGTTAAGATTACCGCTATAACTGTTATAACTGTTGTTCTCAATTCACGGACATCCGTCTATCTATGGTTAGGCGGATGGTTAGCGAGTATCTATATAATTGCTAGGGTTTATCTTTTGCTGCAATTGCGTCACCCCAGGTTGTGTCCCCTTTAGAGGCATAAAGACTTGCTGAGTACCCCTAGGGTCTCACACGATAAATTATTGGTTCAGATGAACAGGTACACTCACAAGATGGATACTGGGTGGAGGAGATGGACGATGTGGGCAACGATCATTCGGTGTAGAGATTCCGGGAACGGGGATCCGTGAGATCTGTGGGCGGGATGTGCTTATTTATGGGGCATCTTATGCCGATTTGCTTCTTATCCGTACTCGGATTTTGTCTTCCGCTTCCGCTTGATACTCTGTTGATTGATGTATGAGGAGATATCCTAAACTATTATATCTATCTAGGATATTTGGATCTTGCCGTATGGCGTTGCTATATTTCCTTTATTTTTAGATGGAATGGCTCTGATGTACTGTTGTATGGTGGCTTGCATACATCCTCATTTGTGTATGTAGTTGATCCCTTCGCCTGCCGATTACGCCGCCCGTTCTTGTCCCGATGTTTGGAAATGGTTGGGACGGCCGAAAGGTCTACCTGTGAGTGGCATTTGGGCCCCACCGTACTATTTCAACCATTTCGAACATCGGGCTTGTACTAGGAGCATAATTCACCGAGGTAGTTACAATTGGTATCGAGCCATCCGCCCTTCAGGTCTCAGCCAAATGGTCGTTGTCATCTAGCAAATATTTTTGGTAGTTATGTATACTAGGGAAAAACAAAACGCGAGAGTAGGACTGCTTCCACTTTTCTTCTTACCCACCCACCCACCCTTTTCTGGTAAGGAAGTGTAACGTTTTCAATCCTCTTCTTAAACTTCAAACTAGGATTCACGTGTTCTGGGTTTCTGTAGTACCATAGGTTGTGTTTGTGTGTGTGTGTGTAACTCTTTGTCTATCTGTTGCATCCAAGTTGTTATCTTATCGGCCTTTTGGTTATCAACTGTTGGTACATTCCATACCGACAGGTTTTTGCAAACCGACGCGATCTATCTGATTCGTTGTAAACCGACGCGATCTATCTTACTCTTTGTTATCCGACGTTATCTTCTTTTGGGTGTTCGTTTCCGTAGTTGCTAATCTTTAGGTTCGTCGTGAGAAGAAGGTGTTGGGATATGTGTTTTACTTATTCATGTGCGGAGTAATGATTTGAGTGCGGGATGGAGTCGCGACCATACCACTACTCTTACCATTCGCTCTTGTATATTGAATTGGTAGAGTCGCTAATCTTGATTCGTTAAGTGATTTTGCGCATCTATTGGTATTTTAATGCCGAAATTTGTGGAAAATTTTTCTTTGATATATCTGTGTACCACACTCCTTTTCAGTCGTGTGCGATATTCTTAATATCTTCTGGGTGCTTTGAACTTTGTTGATATTTTAATATCATCTTAGTAAATTGTATCCTTTAATCTTGATTAATTCCATCTTGGTACTATTTTGGATTATTATTATTCTCCATCATAGTACTGACTTGTGTTTTATATCAATAACAGGATGGCACCACCACGCCGTTCTGAGGAGGACATACAACCTGAACTGGGGGCAGCGTTGTCAAGCATCGCCAATGCCTTGGCAGCAATGCAGCAGAACCAGCAGCGTTTCGAGGAAAGTGTCAGGAGGAATGAGTTTGTTCCGCTACCTCCACCTCCCAAGCGAGGAGACATCAAGAGCTTCCTAAAGTTCAACCCTCGCCAGTTTGATGTTTCTGATCAACCACTTGATGCTGATGATTGGTTGCGTGAGATGTCAAGGTTACTGGCAACTGCTGATGTTCCTGAGCAAGAATGGGTAAAGTGTGCTACTCACCTTCTGAAGGGAGATGCAGCTCTCTGGTGGGAGAATTACCTGAAGGCAAACTGCACTGGTTTTCAGCCTACTTGGGGACAGTTCACTGGAGCTTTCAAAGAGCAGTATCTGTCAGAAATTGTCATGGAGAGGATGAAGGAAGTGTTTCTCAACCTCAAGCAGGGCAATGATAATGTCAATACCTACATCAGGAACTTCATGAACCTTTCTCGTTATGGTGGCGATGAGATCTCTGATGACAAGAAGAAGCAAAAGAGGTTCAGGCAAGGGCTCAATGCATCGATTAAGTATGCAATTACACATGCAAGGCCGGCATCTTTTTTGGAACTTCAGCATACAGCTCTGCAGGAAGAGGCAAGTAGGCAAGTGTTTGAGGAGTCAAAGAAACACAGCAGTGATGCAGCAAGCTCTTCAGCTATGTCAGCTCCTTCTAAGCGTCGTGTCTGGGTTCCTAACACCCCACGTCGCTCCCGGCTCCACCAAGACCTTCAAGCTACGCGGCAAGTCCACCAAACTTCCTCACTGCTGCTCCCAGGGGCTACAACCACCACTACCCTGGAGCGCCTGGCGGAGTCCCTGGCTACGTTGCTCCACGTCCACCTGGTGCTTGTTACACTTGTGGAGACTCTAGGCATCAACAATGGAACTGTCCGATGAAGAACAAGGCTCTTCCTCCACCACCTCCAAGATCTGCGGCAAGCTCTCCTTTGGTTCGTGCACCACCACCTCGGGCTCTCAACATCAACACCAAGCCCGGGTCTACTGTTGCTCGTGCCAACTGCATCAACGCCGCTCAAGCTGAGCATGCACCTGGAGTTGTGATGGGTATGCTTCCCGTAAACTCAGTTCCTGCAAGAGTTTTGTTTGATTCTGGTGCTTCGCATTCTTTTGTTTCGCATAAGTTTGCGCAAGAGCAGGATCTGGATAAGGTTCCTTTATCACATCGTCTGGTGGTACAATCTCCTGGGTCAAACATGAGGGCTGCTCATATCAGCCATGGCAATCAAATTGAGATTGGTGGCTCTTCGTTCTCGGCGTCCTTAATCCTTCTGGGCAATTCTGACATTGATGTCATCTTGGGCATGGATTGGTTGACAAATGCAGCTGTGATTGATTGTGCTGACGCCGGTTTCTCCAAGATTCCTGAAGGCCATATAGTCTATTCTCCAAGTCCGACTCACTGCTATCCAGCTTTTCTCTTTGGCGGCTCACGAATGTTGATGCTATGGAAGCTATTCGAGTGTTCCGGTGTCTGTGAGTTCCAGATGTCTTTCTGAAGAGTTGCTGTATGCCTCCGGATCGTGAGGTTGAGTTTGTTATTGAGCTTGAACCTGGTACCGCTCCTATCTCCAAGCGGCCTTATAAGATGGGTCCTGCTGAGTTGGCTGAACTCAAACGTCAGCTTGATGAACAAGAGAAGTTGGGTTTCATTCAGCATAGTACTTCTTCTTGGGGTAGCCCAACCCTCTTTGTGAAGAAGCGAGATCAGACTGATAGACTTTGTGTTGACTATCGGGCTCTCAATGCTAAAACCATCAAGAATAAATATCCCCTTCCACGGATTAATGATCTCTTTGATCAGCTAATTTGGAGCTGTGGTATTCTCTAAGCTTGACTTGAGAAGTGGTTATCACCAAATCAAGATTCGCAAGGAAGATGTTCCGAAGACAGCTTTCACCACCCGCTATGGCCTGTATGAGTACACGGTCATGTCTTTCGGTCTCACCAACGCACCTGCCACCTTCTCGAGGCTCATGAACTCAGTTTTCATGGAGTATCTTGATAAGTTCGTTGTGGTCTATCTGGATGACATCCTAGTCTATTCTAAGTCACAAGAAGAGCATGAAGAACACCTCCGGTGTGTCCTAAACAAGCTTCGTGAGAACCGCTTGTATGCAAAGTTCTCCAAGTGTGAGTTTTGGCTGCCTCAAGTAACCTATCTTGGTCACGTCATCTCTGCCAAGGGCATTGCAGTCAATCCGGAAACTGTGAAGACAATTGTTGAATGGCTTCCTCCTGTTAATGTCAAAGAAGTGCGGAGTTTCCTTGGTTTGGCTAGTTATTGCCGTCGCTTCGTTCAGAACTTTTCGAAGATAGCGAAGCCTCTTACCGATCTCCTCAAGAAAGGCAAGAAATATCTTTGGACTCCTGCATGTCAAGCAAGCTTTGAGACACTCAAAGAGAAGCTCACTTCCACACCAGTCTTGGTTCCTCCGGATACATCCAAGCCGTTCCAGATCTTCTGTGACGCCTCTTTGCATGGATTGGGTGCGGTCCTCATGCAAGAAAAACAAGTTGTTGCTTATGCCTCTCGCCAGTTGAAGACGCATGAGATCAACTATCCTACACATGACCTCGAGCTCGCGGCAGTTGTCTTTGCTTTGAAAGTATGGAGGCACTACTTGCTTGGCAACCGTTGTGAGATCTTCTCTGATCACAAAAGTCTGAAGTATATCTTTACTCAGCCTGATCTCAACCTTCGGCAAAGGAGATGGATTGAAGCAATCAATGACTTTGATTTGACCATCAACTACACTCCGGGCAAAGCTAATGTTATGGCAGATGCTCTCAGCCGCAAAGCTTATGTCAACAACCTCATGATGGAAGAACAACAACCTCTCTTGTGCGAGGAATTCCGTCAGCTCAACCTGGAAATTGTGGAACAAGGGTATCTCCAGAACCTTCTAGCAACCTCTCTTAGAAGAAAAGGTTCTCTTCTCAGCTTGGTGATCCGCACAAGAAAGATCATCTCCGAGATTCAGCTTCAGTATGAGTCCTTCCACGTTGATGATCAAGGCACGCTTTTCTTTGAACACCGGATGTTTGTTCCGAACTACCCGGGTTTGAGAGAGCAAGTTCTCAAGGAGGCGCATGATTCTGTTCTTTCTATCCACCCTGGCAGCACAAAGATGTACATGGACTTGAAAACACAATATTGGTGGCCTGGTTTGAAAAGGTATTGTGCCAAGTATGTCTCGGGGTGTGATGTCTGCCGCAGAGTGAAAGCTGTCCATCAGAAACCTTCCGGTCTTCTACAGCCATTGAAACCCCGGAATGGAAGTGGGAGAAAGTAGAGATGGACTTCATCACCGGTTTCCGAGGTCATATAAGGCAACAATGCAATCTTTGTTGTCATTGACGAGCTTTCGAAGTAGCTCACTTCTTCCCGTCAAGGAAACCATTTACGCAATTCAGTTGGCTGAGCTCTATATCAACAATTGTCTCTCCGTATGGGGTTCCGCTTGAGATCAGTTCAGACCGTGGAAGCATCTTCACTTCCAAGTTCTGGGAAAGTTTCCAAAATGCTTTGGGAACAAAGTTGAACTTCAGCACAGCTTACCACCCTCAGTCGCAAGGGCAAGTTGAAAGGATCAATCGATTACGGAGGATATGCTTCGTGCTTGCGTCATCTCTTTTGGCATGAAGTGGGAAGAATGTCTTCCTTATGCTGAATTCTCGTACAACAACAGCTTCCAGAAAAGTCTAAAGATGGCACCATTTGAGGCTCTCTATGGTCGCAAATGCAGAACTCCGATTGGTTGGTGGTGCGGTGAAAGGATCTTGTTTGGCCCACGACATTGTGACTCAAGCGGAGGAGAAGGTTCACATCATTCTTGAAAACACGAGGATTGCTCAAAGTCGCCAGAAGAGCAATTATGACAGGAAGCACACGGACATGGAGTATGTCCCTAGTGATCTCGTTTACCTTCGTGTCACTCCCATGAGAGGCACGCACCGCTTTGGTATCAAAGGAAAGCTGGCTCCTAGATACATCGGTCCTTTCAAAGTTCGTGGAAGAAGAGGAGAAGTTGCCTATGCTCTTGAGATCCCGGAAAAACTCAAGGTCCATGATGTTTTCCACATCTCTCAGCTCAAGAAGTGCTTCAAGGATCCCGGCAGGACCGTGGATCATGAGCTTATCAATCTCAAGAAGACTGTCTTATCAAGAACACCCCACAAAATCCTTGAAGTCGCAGAAGAAGGACTGCAACAAGTCCATCAAGTTACGCAAGGTGCAAAGGTCGCACCATTCCGTTGATGAAGCCACTTGGGAACGTGAAGATGAGCTCCGTGCCAAGTATCCTACCCTCTTTGTGTCTTCTTCTTCCTAGAATCTCGGGGCGAGATTCCTGTTTAGTGGGGGAGAGTTGTAGCATCCCAATTGTCTAACAACTGTAATGCTACTTGGTCTAGTAATATAATGGCTACTTCAAATATATAATTGTTGCATCATCATTATATCATGCTCATGTCATCATGCCACCTTGCATTTGAGCATCATATAAAACCCTTTCTCATTTGGTTCTTATCTCATATGCATTATTAATTGTATTTGCCTCTTGATATTGTATTTGGTTCTTGATATATTGTTTCAATGCCCAAGTTGAGTTGGGGGCATATCTCTTATTAACTCCACCACCTTTTTCTTTCACAACCTTATAATTCCACCATCCAACTAAATATGAGCTTGGCACTTATTGGTTTTACCTCTAGCTCATGTGGGTTGGGATGGATCCAATTCTTGTCCACATGCTCTCATCTTAGCATCATGTTGTTTTCACATTATTGATATATGAGAGCCACATGGCCACTTTTGCATGCCTTGTGGGTGGAACCCTTCTTCCTAGTTTTCCATAGGGATTATCATGGAATTATGCTCATGTTAGAATATTTTGGGACTATTGATCATCTAGTGGAACATACACACTAGCATGTCCCCTTTTATCTCAAGCATGGCCATCTCCAACTACTCCACATGGGGCATCCTTTCATTTCTTTTGCTTGGCTTTATTCCACTTTTGGAAATGCAAAGGAACAATGCCATGTTTAATATAATTGTCTTCACAAAATAATCATGGTATTAAATGCTTTGCATGGGCCATGCAAGTACCACCTTTTGGCTTGGCATTTGGATTTTATTTGATTTTAAAATGGATCATCTCTCTCTCTCTCTCTCTCTCTCTCTTTGGGCTTGATCTATTTTGATCTTGCCTAAACCTCATCATCATATCCATCCACCCCATCACCATCTTCCTTTTCTTCTCTCTTTTAGCCTTTTCCTTGTTTGATCTTGGATGTTCTCGGCTTGATCTTGTCCAAGGCAAACACTAGCTTCGAACCTCTCCATCTATCTCTCTAAGACCTAGACCATCACCTACCTTATCATCACCATACCCCCCTCTCTCCTAAACCCTAATCTATACCTAATCTAAACCTAAACCCTAAGCTACCCCTCTCTCTCTCTCGGCCCCTCTCTCTTCTCTCTTAGCTGGCCCCACTTGGCCACCCTGCCACCTAGCTGCCCCACCCAAGCAAACCCTAACCAAGCCTACCCCGAGCCTCCCCTCTACCCAACCCTAATCTACCCGAGGCTACCCCTCTCCCCTCTAGCTCTCTCTGCCTTGAGGCCCCCACCCGAGCCTGCCCCTGCCACCCTTGGCCTGCCCTACCCCACCTGCCAGCTCTCCACGCGCGCCACCCCTTCCCCGGCAGTGCACGTGAAGAAGGAGAGAGAAAGGTGGCACCGAGCCACCTTTTCCCATCTACCCCTCCCCCACGGCAGCCTCTCCCTCCCTCTGCTTTTCTCCTGCCTCTCTGCCTTGCCAGACCACCCCCAGATCCACCCCAAGGACACCCTGCTCCCTCCCCTCTCTTCTCCACCACCGTCTACCCCAAATGCCGGTCACCGTCGGCCTCCTCCGTGTCCCGTTGATCCTGTCGAGCCGCGCATCCGTGGAGTGGCCTGTGAGATCAAGAAGGGTCCCCTGCATCTCCCTGCGCTCGCCGTCGAGGAGGAGAAGGACCGGAGCCGCCAGAACCACCGCCGCCCGACGCCAAACCCTAGACCGCCCGGCCTCTGCCTCGGCGTCGATCGCCTGCACCTCGAGCCGAACCACCGCCACCGACAGCCTCGCGGTGAGCCCCTCTCCCTCCCTGACACGGTCCGCCTCGCCGTGCCACCCTAGTTTCGCCGGACGTTTCATCGTGCGCTCGCTGTGCGCCACGGCGTGCCTTCGGCCTCGCCATGGCGTCGCGAAGCCCTAGCTAGGCCGCGCCCACCTCTCTGTCACCTAGCCCAAGCCACCGCAGCGGTAGCCGCTCCATGCGAGCCCAGTCGAGATCGATCCGCCACAGCGCCATCGTCTGTCGCGCATCGACCGCCCGTCAGAGATGCAGAGAAGAGCTTGATCGGCGCATGGCCACTTTGCACTTCCCCCACACCTTTTTCTGCATCAACCCGCGCTCCTGCCGACCCCACTTGTCGGCCTCGTGGCGTTTTTGCAAAAAGGCTCCCGGAGTTTCGTACTCCTCAACCCGCGCTCCCGTGGCAGCTCCGCACCGGCGTGTGGACCCATGGTCTTGTGGGCTCCCTGTGGACCATTATCTTAAGTGGGTGGACTGCGCATGGCGTAGAAGGTTTTGGTATGTTTCTTTGAGTCAGCGTTGGACCCACCTGTCTCGTCTGTGGCTAGCCTAGAGCTGAGTAACAAAATGTTTTCCTGTATCCGGTTTAATTCAAATCTATTCAAATTAATTCAAATTCAAAATTCAAATCTGTTTTATTATATCTTTTAAAATATAAACCCAAATAATACAAATAATATATGTTTTCAAACCAGAAAAATGTGAGGAATTCAAATATGGCCTTCAAAATATATTTTGAACATTTAAAATTCCAAGTTTAATTAAAAATTACATAAAATGCCCTTTTGACTTAATAAATTAATAACTTTTGTTTTATAAATCCAAATTTAACAAATAATATGTCTAAAATGATTAGCTCGACGAGACCTTTCTGTTTATGCATTCCATGGTTTGTTTTGGAGCATGCATCATATAAATATAAAGAGTACAGCAACTAAATTGTGAATAAAATGGGGCCAAAACTAAATAAAATGCTTTATTATTGTACTCCACACCTCACCCATGCCATGCTACTTTATTGCCATGCAAATTGTGCATCATTCATCATGGCATGATTGTTTGCTTGTCGCATTTAATTCATATGCTGGTGCACTTTATTTATGTTGGCCCTTGTTTGTTTGGTTCTTCTTTGAATAGACGCTGAGCAGGGGATATACCAAGATACCCAGGAGCACTACCCAGATCCTTCTCTCGCTTCAACTGAGCTGCCAGGCAAGCACTACCACATGCTTGCATACATATAATACCTATTGCCTCTTTCTTATTCTTGCATCATTGAGTCGCGATTGCATTAAAATGAATCCCAAGTATTGCATAGCCTTTACTTTTAAACCCCACCGAAGCTTGTTCCTCCATCCCATGAGCCATTACTACAGGAGTTGTTTGAGCCATGCAAGTCGTAGTACAACATGTGTAGGGTATGTGAGTGTCTGATGGATAACGAGGTACCTAAACAACTTAACCTGAGTAGTAATGGGATAACTAATGAAAGTGACATCGGTGAGCCATATTTGCTATTTGGTTTTTCAGGCTCACTTGTGTCCCGTAAGAGCCCGAGTACTTGATTCCTGTTCCAAGAATATTCGCGCTATCCACATCCGGGAGGCTTATGAACCCCCCTGAGCCAGAGCTTGATTCATTCTTATTTCTTGGGGCCACAAACTAGTTTGAGGTTTTATTTACTATCCTGTACTTATGCCATGCTTCTTGCTTTATTTAAATTGTGCGAGGTAATGCACACTTTGTCATTTAGGTCCGTGACCGTTTTTTTGTATCGACAAGCCCACCACACTTCGGGTTCCCAGTCGTTCTGCCGGCTCCAAACCTTGAGGCCGTCTCGAGTCGCTAACCGTTCGGGTAGCTCAATGGGGTGGCCCCTGAAATATTGCTGAATCATCTGTGATCGCTTTGTCGTATCGCCTCGTTGGGTTTTGATTTGGTTTTTCCGAGGCATATCGAGTGTGTGTTGCTATTTGTGCACCCCTGCAGGGTAAAACTTTCTGAAAGCCGTGTCCGCGGTTATGGACGACTTGGAGCACAGTTTCTCGATCATAGACAAGCATAACTAAAGCACCGCTTCTAATTTGACTAGACTAGGTACCTGACTAGTAAATAGTACAACACTCATGGAATGGATAATAAAACTGCCAATGGATGGGAGGGGTTGTTCGTCCGCTTCCTCGTCGGTAAGCGAGGAGGAGGATGGATCTGTTAAGATTACCGCTATAACTGTTATAACTGTTGTTCTCAATTCACGGACATCCGTCTATCTCTGGTTAGGCGGATGGTTAGCGAGTATCTATAGAATTGCTAGGGTTTATCTTTTGCTGCAATTGCGTCACCCCAGGTTGTGTCCCCTTTAGAGGCATAAAGACTTGCTGAGTACCCCTAGGGTCTCACACGATAAATTATTGGTTCAGATGAACAGGTACACTCACAAGATGGATACTGGGTGGAGGAGACGGACGATGTGGGCAACGATCATTCGGTGTAGAGATTCCGGGAACGGGGATCCGTGAGATCTGTGGGCGGGATGTGCTTATTTATGGGGCATCTTATGCCGATTTGCTTCTTATCCGTACTCGGATTTTGTCTTCCGCTTCCGCTTGATACTCTGTTGATTGATGTATGAGGAGATATCCTAAACTATTATATCTATCT
The DNA here is from genome assembly GCA_023614405.1 of Avena insularis. Taxonomy (NCBI): domain Eukaryota; kingdom Viridiplantae; phylum Streptophyta; class Magnoliopsida; order Poales; family Poaceae; genus Avena; species Avena insularis. The sequence continues at coordinate 69,755,049 of CM042692.1, read as the reverse complement.
AGGATATTTGGATCTTGCCGTATGGCGTTGCTATATTTCCTTTCTTTTTAGATGGAATGGCTCTGATGTACTGTTGTATGGTGGCTTGCATACATACTCATTTGTGTATGTAGTTGATCCCTTCGCTTGCCGATTACGCCGCCCGTTCTTGTCCCGATGTTTGGAAATGGTTGGGACGGCCGAAAGGTCTACCTGTGAGTGGCATTTGGGCCCCACTGTACTATTTCAACCATTTCTAAACATCCAGGCTTGTACTAGGAGCGTAATTCACCGAGGTAGTTACAAGTAGTCTGTGAATACCCCGACGTATTCCCATATGTTGCCCGGTATGCCCCTAGATCGGGATATCGAGTTCATTATTGAACTAATTCCTGGAACTGGATCCATATCTCAAAGACCTTATAGCTTGAACCCATCAGAGTTAGTGGAGCTAAAGAAGCAACTTGATGCTATGCTGGAGAAAGGCTTGATTCAACCAAGCGCATCGCCATGGAGATCACTTGTTTTGTTTATTGACAAGAAGGATGGAGGTAACCGTTTATGCACAGATTACCAGAAGCTGAATGATGTCACCATCAAGAATAAGTACCCACTGCCCAAGATAGAGGATCTGTTTGATCAGTTGACTGGTGCTAGAGTGTTTTCTAAGATTGATCTTAGAACTGGTTATCATCAACTCAAGATTCGTGCAAAGGATATTCCAAAGACTGCCTTTACCACCAGATATGGATTATATGAGTATACGGTCATGTCTTTTGGATTAACCAATTGATGACCCACAAGTATAGGGGGTGTATCATAGTATTTTTGATAATTAAGAGTGTCGAACCCAACGAGGAGAAGAAGGTGCTGGCTAGTGGTATGGATCAGGAATTCTCTGCAAATGCTTAGCAAACGGATTTTTAGGGGTTTTTGATAAAGCAAGTAAACAAAGTACGAGTAAATAAAATATAGTAAGAATAAATGTAGCAAGTGGCCCAATCCTTTATGCAGCAAAGGACAAGCCGGTTGTATTACTTAAGATGACCAAACGTTCTCGAGGACACATGGGAAGACTGTCAAGTGCTTTCGCTTCATATAGTTGATTAATCTTCTTTAGCTTGCTAAGTGTTGTGTGGGTGAACCTGTGCTAATGTACCGACCTTCCTAGGACTAATACATACTTGTGATTATACCCCTTGCAAACATCCGTAAGTACAAGAAAGTAATTAAGGTAGAAACCTAACCACAACTTTAAACTCTAAGACCCTTATGTCCCTTGTGCAATGGTTTCCTAACGAGGGTTTAGGTTTCTGTCACTCCGGCAACCCCTACGATTAGTAGACAAATACACAATGCATTCCCCTAGGCCCATATAGGTGAAGTGTCATGTAGTCGACGTTCACATGACACCACTAGAAGAAGTACACCACAACTTAAATATCAAACTATTGAATCTTTCTCAACACAATTCCACTACTAACAACATGACTTCTCCCATGTCCTCAAGAACAAAACGAACTACTCACAAGACATCATATGGATCATGATCAGAGATGGAATAATGATGTATAACAATCTGAACATAAACAATAATTCAACGGTTCACTCAATAGCATCAACTACAAAGAGTAATCAACACAGGGAAAGTTTCCCCTATGAACTATGCAAGATTCAATGCAATTGTTACAACAATATGGAGATGGTCATGAGGGTGTTGATGGTGATGATGGTGGTGATGATGATGATGATCCCGATGAAGTCCAGCTTGATGGTGGTGTTGATGGCGACGATCTCCCCTCTCCGGGAAGGAATTCCCTCGGCAGAAATCTGTCCGCTGGAGAGATCTTTCTCTCTCGGTGTTTTCTGCCCCGTAGAGGCGGCGGAATCTTTCTATAGTAGCTCCCCAAGTTTTAGGGTTTCAGGAGGATAATATACGCCAGAGGGGAGTGCCAGGGCGGCCACACCACCTGGTGGCGCGACCTGGGCTGGCCCGCGCCTAGGGGTGGTGTGGGCCCCCTGTGGCCCATCTCCAGCCTCCTTCTGGCTTCCTTCATCTTCTAGAAAAATAGGATTTTCCTTATATTTTCCTGGATTTTCTGATCTTCGCGAATTTTGCCTCCAAACAACACCTTTTCCATCAGAATCCTGACTACGGCGCTCCATGCTCCAAAAGTCATGAACCATGCAAAAACAGATGAAATAACATAAGTATCACCTCTCAATACGAAATATATCAATGAATAACAGTGAATTATCACATAGAATAGTGATGCAAAATGGACGTATCAACTCCCCCCAAGCTTAGACTTCACTTGTCCCCAACCGAAACTAAGCTCAATAAACATGGCCTCAGGTTTATGGAGTGAAGAGTCGATAAAAGAATACGGACAAGAAGCATCCCATTAATCAAATACATAGATCATAATAGAAGACAACTCACAATTATATAACTTAACTTGCAATGAGTAAAGGAAACACAATAAAGATACATAAAGTAAATCATAATTGGTAATGGCAAACTTAGCTCTTGGTCGAAGAATAGTTGATAATTTCCTGGAGTTCACAAATAACTGGTTTTCAATGATAGCTTTCAAAGTAGTAATCACCAAGATAAGAGCAATGTGCAAAACAAGGAACATAAGAAACATGATTGAATAAATCATCATATTAATGAATGAAACACAACAACTCAAAATACTTGCTGAGATAGAAGGGAATAGGTTTACTGACTCAACTAAAAAAGTAAAAGAAAGGCCCTTCGCAGAGGGAAGCAGGGATTGCATGTTTCATAAAGATCTCCCAAAAATTATGATACTTACTAGATTTCAGCTCTCATTGCCCCTATCATAGGCATCTTTAGGTGATTAAGGTTAAAGTGATCAAATATGAGGATATGCATTGACAAGTTGTAAATTGAGAATCTCATGTCCCTTGAATACGAGGGACGCTCCTCATGTTACTCAAGTTTAGTCACCGGTAAGTTCTTGTCATCGTAAGCATATGTGTATCATAGAGAACCACCAACGGGGTACCCCTTGCCCGATGATACGGAAGAATCCCCATATCAAAATGACAAGGCAAGCAGACAACAAACATCTCAGCAATCTTCTTATTTACCATGGGAATATGGTGCTTTTCTCTCTCTTTCCTCTTTTCATAATCTCTTTTTTTCTTTTCTCTTTTTCTCAATCTCTATCTCTTTTTTATAAGAACAATGCTTCATAGATGCTCGTTATGGTTACGCTGTAGGTTTCCACCATGTCAGCATGGATTAGACCAGCGGCCTAGGCGTTTCTCTAACACACATGCATAACGCCATGGACTTACAAGCTCCCCTTTCATTTCACACCGACGACATCCATAGACAAAAGAACATGATATCAACTAGGTACAAAGTACCAGTGCAATGTTGAAAGCTTTCCCCATGACAACATGGTTCTGCTAATTCACAACTTACAAAGCACAAGCATATACGCAACATAGGTGAGCACAATGGTTCAAGTTTATTAAGTGCAAGAAAATAAAGTGTGCCATCAAGTTCGTGAGAGCTTTAATCACTAATTTTCACATAACAAGTTTAAATTGGGAGGTAGATAAAACAAGAATTTACTTGGAATAGCAATAATGCTAATAGGTAGGTATGGTGGACACAAATGGCATAGGTTTTGGTTTTAAAGGAGTGGATGCACGAGAAGAATTCCCTCTCAGTACAGGTTTTTGGCTAGAAAGGCTGGGTAGCAAGTACAAGAGTTGAAGGAAACAAACAAACATACAAGTGATAAAGACAAACATGCAATATTCCTTGGAAGCACAAAAGATCTTAACTAGAGAATACTAAACTGATGAGCAAATCAAGAAAGAAAGATGATGAAATTATATTTCTTTAGAGTACTTTTATCTTTTCTTTCAACTCTCAAAAATAGTGTTGCTACTGACCGAGCCAGGTTTGCCAAAACCAATTAAATTAACTCAATGATCCCAAAGTGATACCAATACTAACAACAAGATCAATCATATAACCACGAATTGAAAACTAATATAAGCTATGAAAAAGAGTGAATGATAGAACTTATCATTAATATTCCATAACGGTAACTCACACCAAGGGATACATATCTAACGAGAGGGGACACTTCCATAATGCAAACCATCCTACATAATAACTTCTCTATTCATGATATGACTCTACTAATAAGGTAAAAAAGATAGAAGATAGTGATGTGATACCGCGGCACTCCCCTAAGCTTGGAACAAACCAAGGGGATGCCAAACCTGATGACGAATTTCTCCTTCGGTGGTGGTGGTATCCTCTCATCTTCGTCCGACTTCTAAGGTAAGGGCTTCCCATCAACAAAAGACACCGTGGTTTCTAGCATCCTGAAACTTGCAGCAGCACTTATGCGTTTAAACCTAACCTCATACTCATAGTTTTGATTTTGAACATCGTAGAGCTGTGCTTGCAGTTTGTTGGTTGTTTGGCGGAGTGAGAGGACTTCATCCTTGAGTTCAGTAGTCTCCTTTTGGAGCTCGGTGATGAGTTCGAAACAAATCTTGGATGATATCCACTTCGCGCTCCGCCATCTTCTTGTACCTAAAGACTTCTTGCTCCAACGCTTCCATCCTGTCCTCCAGACTTCCTTCACCTTTAGGGCATCAAACCTCTTTTATCCGGAGCTCCCCATCTTCAAGCAACAACTCCTTGGGATGAATCTTCAACTCTCTCATGTATGGGTTGATGATATCCTCTAAAGAATCTTCCTTAGATGATCCAGAGGAAGACATTGTAGCTCCAAATCTGGGACTCTACCTGTCAGAAATAGATCGAAACGAAAACACGACGAAAACACGATATACGAACCTCGAGATACCCGGGCATTATATATTACAAAGTTTCATATCAAAAGGAAGGTACTGGGAGAAAACGGGTCGGAGACGGAGTCTGGGGTGGCCACACCACCTAGTGGCGCGACCAGGGGTGGGCCCGCGCCACAGGGTGGTGTGAGCCACCTTGGCTCCGTTTCTGTCCCTTTTTCGCTTCGTAGCTTCCCTTATTGACTGAAAATTTCAAAAATATAGTTGGATAGTATTTTAGTGGAACTTTTCTTACCAGAACTATTACCTATTTGAAAGCGGACTCTGCAGGTCTTTGTATTTGGTCCGTGATAAATTTTTCTGGAGTTATAACTTGAAAGGCATCAACATCTTCATTATAAGAATCCCCAGCAATATAGTGTTTGAGTCGTTGCCCATTCACTACTTGTGTGGTATTATCTTTTAAAGAAGAAATTTTTATTGCTCCTGAATGGTATACTTCTTCAATAATGAAGGGTCCTTCCCATTTTAATAGTAGCTTTCTTGCAAAAAATCTGAGACGAGACCTATACAATAGAACTTTCTCACCAACATGAAATTCTCTCTTAAGTATTCGCTTGTCATGCCATCTTTTAACTTTTTCCTTAAAGAGCCTAGCATTTTCATAGGCTTCACTTCTCCATTCATCTAAAGAACTTAAGTCAAATAATCTTTTCTCGCCAACAAGCTTACAATCTCTATTTAATTCTTTAACTGCCCAGTAAGCTTTGTGTTCTAATTCTAAAGGTAGGTGACAAGCTTTCCCATAAACCATTTTATACGGAGACATCCCCATGGGATTTTTGTAGGCAGTTCTATAAGCCCATAAAGCATCATTCAACTTTTTAGCCCAGTTTTTTCTAGATCTATTAACAGTCTTTTGCAAGATGGATTTAATTTCTCTATTTGCTAACTCTACTTGCCCGCTAGTTTGGGGGTGATAGGCTGAAGCAATTCTATGATTAACATCATATTTAGCAAGGGTCTTTCTAAAACCACCATGAATGAAATGAGAACCCCCATCAGTCATGAGATACCTAGGCACTCCAAACCTAGGAAAGATAACATCTTTAAGAATTTTTAGAGAGGTTTCCCCGTCAGCACTCTTCATAGGAATGGCTTCTACCCACTTAGTAACATAATCAACGACAACAAGAATATGAGTATAACCTTTCGAGGGAGGGAAAGGACCCATAAAGTCAAATCCCCAGCAATCAAAGGGTTCAATAACTAGAGAGTAGTTCATAGGCATTTCATTGCGTCTAGAAATATTACCAACACGCTGTCATTCATCACAAGATAAAACAAATTTTCTTTCATATTTAAAAAGGGTAGGCCAGTAGAAACCTGATTGCAGCACCTTTTGTGCAGTTCTATCTCCTGCATGATGTCCTCCGTAAGCACTACCATGACATTTATGCAATATCTCCTTTTGTTCATATTCTGGAACACATCTTTGCATAATACCATCCACTCCTTCTTTGTATAAGTGTGGGTCATCCCAAAAATAATGCCTCAAATCATAGAAGAACTTCCTTCTTTGCTGAGCTGTAAAAGTTGGAGGCAAATACTTGGAGACAATAAAGTTAGCATAATCAGCGTACCAAGGGCTCCCTCGCGAGCTTACCCCTACTGCGGCTAACTTCTCATTTGGGAAACTATCATTAACAAGCATAGGGTCAAAAGAGATGTTTTCCAATCGAGATAAATTATCAGCTGCAGGGTTTTCACCACCTTTCCTATCTACTATATGTAGATCAAACTCTTGTAAAAGCAGCACCCATCTAATAAGCCTAGGCTTAGCATCCTTATTCGTCATAAGGTATTTAATAGCAGCATGATCAGTATGAATGGTGACTTTTGAGTCTACAATATAGGGTCTAAACTTATCACAAGCAAAAAACAACAGCTAGAAATTCTTTTTTAGTGGTAGCATAATTCCTTTGAGCAGCGTCTAAAGTCTTACTAGAATAATGAATAATGTTTAACTTTTTATCAATTTGTTGCCCAAGGACAGCACCTACAACAAAATCACTAGCATCACACATTATTTCAAAGGGCAAACTCCAATCAGGTGGTTGAACAATAGGGGCTATAGTTAAAGCCTTCTTAAGAGTTTCAAAAGCTCTCTTACAATCATCATCAAAAACGAAGGGTACCTCTTTTTGAAGAAGATTAGTGAGGGGTTTTGATATCCTAGAAAAGTCTTTAATAAACCTTCTATAAAAACCAGCATGACCAAGGATACTACGAATACCTTTGATGTCTCTTGGGCATGGCATCTTCTCAATTGCCTCAACCTTAGCTCTATCAACTTCTATGCCACTTTTAGAAACTTTATGCCCAAGGACAATCCCTTCATTAACCATGAAGTGGCATTTCTCCCAATTAAGAACAAGATTAGTTTCTTCACATCTCTACAAAACTTTATCAAGGTTGTGCAGACAATTATCAAAAGAAGTTCCATAGACAGAGAAGTCATCCATGAACACTTCTACAATTTCCTCACAAAAACCATGAAAGATAGCAGACATGCACCTTTGAAAAGTAGTAGGAGCATTACATAAACCAAAAGGCATACGTCTATAAGCATAAGTTCCGTAAGGGCAAGTAAAAGTAGTTTTTCCTTGATCTTGTTGTTTAACAGGAATTTGAGAGAAACCAGAATAACCATCAAGAAAACAAAAATGGGTCTTTTTAGACAACCTTTCCAACATTTGATCAATAAAAGGAAGCGGGTAATGATCTTTCTTAGTAACTTTATTGACTTTCCTAAAATCAATGCACATCCTATAGCCTACTACTATTCTTTGAGGAATGAGCTCATCATTATCATTAGGAACAATGGTAATACCTCCTTTTTTTAGGAACACAATGAACAGGACTAACCCATTCACTATCAGCAATAGGGTAAATAATACCAGCATCAAGGAGTTTCAATACCTCATTCCTTACCACTTCCTTCATCCTAGGATTTAAACGTCGTTGGTGCTCTACTACTGGCTTTGCATCTGGTTCTATGTTGATAGAATACTGACATATAGTAGGTGAAATCCCTTTTAAATCATCCAGAGTATAGCCCATCGCTCCTCGGTGTTTCCTCAAAACCTCCAATAACCTTTCTTCTTCCTTTCCTGAAAGTTTAGTGCTAATAATAATAGGATATATCTTTTTATCATCAATATAAGCATATTTAAGATCATCGGGGAGAGATTTTAGATCAAAAACCGGATCCTTTTTAGGTGGCAACGTGGTACCCAAGTCTTCTACAAGCAAGTTATGCTTAAGCATCTTAGGCTGATCACGGAGAATCTTGTCAATCTCATTCCTTTCTTCCATGAAGATTTCACTTTCATGATCTTCCATAAATTGCTGCAGAGCATTGTTAGGAGCAAGAGAAATAGAAGCAAGTTGTTCAACTCTAAAATCCTCATTATGGGTTTTCTCTTCACAAGGTTCTTTAGCAAATTTCGAGAAATTAAACTCATAAGATTCCCCATCATACTTAGTCAAGATTTTCTCCCTCTTGCAATCTATAATAGCTCCACAAGTACTCAAGAAAGGTCTACAAAAAATGATAGGATAAGTTATACTAGCAGCTGAACCAAGTACTAGAAAATCAGCAGGATACTTTATCTTACCACAAAGAACTTCCACATCTCGTACAATGCCAATTGGAGAGATGGTCTCTCTATTAGCAAGGTGAATAACCACATCAATCTCTTCCAATTCACAGGGACTGATTTCGTGCATAATTTCTCTGTAAAGCTCATAAGGAATAGCACTAGAACTTGCACCAATGTCACATAAACCATAATAGCAATGATCACCAATTCTAACAGAAAGCACAGGAACACTAGCTTTTTTTAGTTCTATTAGGATGTGAAACGATATTAGAAGCATCCTCACAAAAGACTATGTGTCCATCTTCTATGCTTTTAGTGACAAGGTCTTTCACAATTGCTACCACAGGTTCAACGTTTATTTGTTCATCAGGTTTTACAGTTCTCTTTTCACTTTTGCTGATTACATTAGTTATCATAGGATGATCCTTTACCTTTTCTAGGAAGGGAATCTTCTCGATATAAGGTTCAGGTAAGATGGGATCAATAATGCAATACTCAACACTCCCAATAGGAACACAGTCAACGATACCTTTGTAAGGTGCATGGTATTTATTCCATCCCCTTTTTGGAATTTCAATATAAGAAGCAAAATCTCTAAAGAAATTCATAAAAACTTGCAAATCAAGGCCATCAGCATTACTAATATTTTGAAAGTCATCAGTTCCCATAAAAGGTTCAATGCATTCATAAACATAATTTATACCTGACTTTCTACCTTTGTCATTCTCCCAAGCTTCAACATTGTCTTGAATACGGTCCAGAAGATCCCATTTAGCTTCTTCTTCCATGCGAGTGAATGATCCAGCACAAGAAGCATCCAATAAATCCTTATCATGTAGAGGAAGCCTTGCATAAAAGTTGTTGATAATAATATTGTTGGGGAGCTCATGAATGGGACATTTGAGAATTAGTAACTTTAATCTCCCCCAAGCTTGAGCTGTACTCTCTCCATCAAGAGGCCAAAAGTTGTATATTTGATTCCGATCTTTATGAATCTCACTAGGAGGATAAAACTTTGAATAAAAGAGAGGTACTATTTCCTCCCATTCCAGAGCTTGACCATTCTTCAGTAGCTTATACCATTCCTCAACTCTTCCTTTTAGTGATAATGAGAATAAATTCTTCTTAACTTGATCTGTAGTAATACCTGCACACTTGAACAACCCGCATAATTCGTGTATAAAGAGTAAATGATCACCGGGATGGACAGTTCCATCCCTAACATAGTAGTTATCCATAACACGATCAATAATTCTTGTAGGTATTTTGGAAGCATCATTCTCAGCGGGTGGTGGTTTATCTACTACCTTAGCAGTGGTAGTAGCATTACCAAATAAGAAACTCAACGAATTATCCATAACGAAAATAAAGCAACTAGCAGAAGTAAACAATACTCACAGTAGAAGTTTCCTTTACCAGTTCCACTCTCCAATAGTGCTTCACTCCCGACAGCGGCCAGAAAATAGTCTTGATGACCCACAAGTATAGGGGGTGTATCGCAGTATTTTCGATAAGTAAGAGTGTCGAACCCAACGAGGAGCAGAAGGTGCTGGCTAGTGGTATGGATCAGGAATTCTCTGCGAATACTTAGCAAACGGATTTTTAGGGGGTTTTGATAAAGCAAGTAAACAAAGTATGAGTAAATAAAAGACAATAAGAATAAATTCAGCAAGTGGCCCAATCCTTTATGCAGCAAAGGACAAGCCAGTTGTATTACTTAAGATGACCAAACGTTCTCGAGGACACATGGGAAGACTGTCAAGTGCTTTCGCTTCATATAGTTGATTAATCTTATTTAGCTTGCTAAGTGTTGTGTGGGTGAACCTATGCTAATGTACCGACCTTCCTAGGACTAATACATACTTGTGATTATACCCTTTGCAAACATCCGTAAGTACAAGAAAGTAATTAAGGTAGAAACCTAACTACAACTTTAAACTCTAAGACCCTTACGTCCCTTGTGCAATGGTTTCCTAACGGGGGTTCAGGTTTCTGTCACTCCAACAACCACTACGATTAGTAGCCAAATACACAATGCATTCCCCTAGGCCCATATAGGTGAAGTGTCATGTAGTCAACGTTCACATGACACCACTAGAAGAAGTACACCACAACTTAAATATCAAACTATTGAATCTTTCTCAACACAATTCCACTACTAACAACATGACTTCTCCCATGTCCTCAAGAACAAAACGAACTACTCACAAGACATCATATGGATCATGATTAGAGATGGACTAATGATGTATAACAATCTGAACATAAACAATAATTCAACGGTTCACTCAATAGCATCAACTACAAAGAGTAATCAACACCGGGAAAGTTTCCCCTATGAACTATGCAAGATTCAACGCAATTGTTACAGCAATATGAAGATGGTGATGAGGGTGCTGATGGTGATGATGGTAGTGATGATGATGATGATCCCGATGAAGTCCAGCTTGATGGTGGTGTTGATGGCGACGATCTCCCCTCTCTAGGAAGGAATTCCCCCGGCAGAAATCTGTCTGCCGAAGAGATCTTTCTCTCTCAGTGTTTTCCACCCCGCAGAGGCGGCGGAATCTTTCTGTGGTTGCTCCCCGTGTCTTAGGGTTTCGGGAGGATAATATACGCCAGAGGGGAGTGCCAGGGGTGGAACAGGGCGGCCACACCACCTGGTGGCGCGGCCTGGGCTGGCCCGCACCAGGGGGTGGTGTGGGCCCCTTGTGGCCCATCTCCAGCCCCCCTTCTGGCTTCCTTCGTCTTCTAGAAAAAAAGGATTTTCTGTATATTTTCCCGGATTTTCTGATCTTCATGAATTTTGCCTCCAAACAACACCTTTTCCATCAGAATCCTGACTGCAGCGGCCCATGCTCCAAAACTCATCAACCATGCAAAAACAGATGAAATAACATAAGTATCACCTCTCAATACGAAATATATCAATGAATAATAGTGAATTATCACATAGAATAGTGATGCAAAATGGACGTATCACCAATGCCCCTGCTCAAGTCCGTGCATTTCTCGGATTAGCGGGATACTACTGCAAGTTCGTTGAAGGATTTTCTAGCATTGCAAGACCCATGACCCAATTGTTAAAGAAAGATAAGAAGTTTGAATGGACCGACAAATGTGAAGCAAGTTTTCAGGAGCTCAAGAAGAGATTGATTTCAGCCCCAATATTGATTATGCCAGATATTAAGAAGCCTTTTGATGTGTATTGTGATGCATCCAAGATTGGTCTCGGATGTGTGTTAATGCAAGAAGGCAAAGTCATCGCATAGCTGTCTCTACAACTAAAGCAACATGAGAAAAACTACCCCACCCATGATCTTGAACTAGCAGCTGTAGTTTTAGCTTTGAAGACATGGCGTCATTACCTTATGGGTAACCGCTGTGAGATTTATTCGGATCACAAGAGTTTGAAGTATATTTTCACTCAGAAGGAGCTGAATATGAGGCAAAGGAGATGGATAGAGTTAATCAAGGATTATGACCTTGACATTCACTATCACCCCGGCAAAGCCAATGTGGTAGCGGATGCTCTTAGCAGATTGCCGTAAACACCATGATCAAAGAGAACCAGCCAAGTTTGCATGAAGAGTTGGAGCAGTTTAGAACTAAGATAGTTAGCAAAGGATTTTTAGCTAGCATTGAACTTCAACCCACGTTGATCAGCCAGATCAAGGAAGCCTAGAAGGGAAATGCAAGTATCAACAGAATCAAACATCGTATTGGTACAGGGAAGGTACCCGGATTCACTGAAGATGAAGAAGGAGTTTTGTGGTACAAAGGACGTATCTGTGTGCCAGCGGATTCGAAGCTGAAGCAAGTTATCATGCAGGAAGCTCATGATACTCTTTATTCTCTCCACCCTAGAGGAATGAAGATGTATCAGGATTTGAAGGATCAATTTTGGTGGCACAAGATGAAGAGAGAAATCGGAAGCTATATAGCCAAGTGTGATATCTGTCAAAGAGTCAAAGCGGAACATCAGAGACCCGCATGACTGTTGCAACCGTTGCAGATTCTGGAATGGAAATGGGATTTCGTCAGAATGGACTTCATCACCGGTTTGCCTACTTCTAGTAGGGGAAATGACTCTATTTGGGTCATAGTTGATAGACTGTCCAAGGTAGCCCATTTTATACCTGTCAAGACAACCTACCAGAGTTCTAAGCTAGCAGAGTTGTACATTGCTAGAATCGTCAGTTTGCATGGAACCCCAAAGACCATAGTGTCGGATCGAGGAACCCAATTTACCTCGAGATTTTGGCAGAAAGTCGAAGAAGGATTAGGAACCAAGTTGAATTTCAGCACAACTTATCACCCGCAAACCGATGGACAGACTGAAACAGTCAACGATATCCTAGAAGATATGTTGAGAGCTTGTGTGTTAGAGTATGGATCAAAATGGGAAGATTGTCTGCCTTTCACAGAATTCTCATACAACAACAATTATCAAGCCAGTTTGCAAATGACCCCTTTTGAGTTCTTATATGGAAGAAAGTGCCATACTCCTTTGAATTGGTCGCAAGTAGGCGAGAGTTAGATTTTTGGACTCGACATCCTACGAGAAGACGAAGAGAAGGTTCACAGAGTCCGTGAGCACCTCAAGACCGCCCAATCTAGACAGAAGAGTTATGCTGACAAGAGACGTAGGGACCTGACTTTCAATGTCGGAGATTTTGTGTATCTCAAAATGTCACCGTTGAAAGGAATGCAACGTTTTCAGCTGAAAGGGAAGTTATCCCCTAGATATATTGGACCTTTCAAGATTCTGAATCACCGAGGAGATGTATCGTATCAACTGGAACTGCCAGAGGAGATGTAAGCCATCCATACTGTGTTCCATATCTCGTTACTTTGCAAATGATTAGAAGTTCTAGAGAAGACCGAAGTTTTCAAGAACATCGATCACCGAGCCGTTGATATCAACAAGGATCTGACGTATCGTGAAGTGCCCATTCGTATTTTGGAAGAAGCCTTCAGGACCACCAGGACCCAGAGTATCAAATTTCTCAAGATTCAATGGAGCAATCATACCAAAGAAGAAGCTACCTGGGAGCGAGAAGATTACATTAGGACTGAGTTTCTAGATCTCTTTAGTTCCTAGTTTTTCTTAAATCTCGGGACGAGATTTTGTTTAAGGAGGGAAGGTTTGTAACATCCCAAAAACTTTAATCAAGGTTATCAAGTTCAAATCACCCAATTTAGGGTTAACAAAAACTTTTATTAATAAAATGATTATGAATGCATGTGTGTGTTGCATTAGTGTAGAATTGTTTGAAAATTCCATGCTTGATTGTTCTAAATGTTGTGAAATGGTTTAAATGTGAATGCCACATCATCTAGACCATTTACAAACAAAATCCACAGAAAAAGAAATCAAATAAGAATAAATAAAGCAAATGGTCATTTTGACCAAAGTTAACCACTAGGCCACTTTAGGTGTTCCTAGAAGAGAATTCTAATAGAAACATTTCTAGTTCTTTTCACCCCTTGCTAGACCAAGTAAAGATGTACCAAGGCCCAGTTTACACACTTACAAAAACATCTAGCAAAGCAATTTAAATGACATTTGAAAATTGAATCCAATTCATATGTGAAGATCACACTTTTTCAAAAACCCACCAAATCAGTTCACCTTGACAATCCCAAGCAAACCTAGTCTCTCAAGCTTAAGTCAAGTTCACCCAAAAAGTTTGAATCAAAAATTCGAATTTAAATCTCATGCGGGCATTGTGTCGAACACTTGGTGAGCACAGAAATAGCTGCCAAACTTTTACTATTTTTGATCAATGCTTTGTCTACCTTTTGTCTCCAAAACTTGTCCCTGGTCTCCCCCAGTTCCAACCAGCGTCGTAGAACCACTCCCCCTTGCTGTTTGCGCCAGTGCCGAGCCACCCCGAGCACCCCCATGCCGGTCGACCATGGACCGCTCACCCTGGACCGCCCCGAGCTCGCTCATGATGTCTAGGAGGTAGCTGCGACCACACCGCCGCCCCCTGTCTACTCCCCGAGCGAAGCCAAGCCGTGGACCACCCCAGCAAAGTCGCGCCCAGAGCGTCTGCGCCATGACGAGCACGTGCCAGAGCGCCGCGCCCGACCAGCTCGCACACGCCGCGCCTCGACCTCACCCCATGCACACTGCTTCGCCATGACCCCAGTAGCCACCCATACATCCCCGTTCGCCGCCGCTTGACCCGTAGCCACCGTGCGCCGCATCAAACACCGCCTCTGTCGCGCAGAGCACCGCCCGCTCCCGACCAAATGCGACCGCCCCATGCCGCGCCTTTAAGCCAGAGAGGACCGCTAGGAGACCATGCACCGTCCCCTACCCCCAGCCGCGCCGCTAGATCCCTGTAGCGTCGCCACCAATGAGCCACGTCCACATCGCTCGGTTCCCCCGCCGCTGTATAAATAGAGGCCTCCTCCGCCTCAATTCCTCACACCATTCTACTCCACTCTCCACACTGATTCTCCCACACTCTCCCCGGAGCAAGGCGAGCCTCAGTCCGCCGGAATTTCATCGGAGTTTGCCGCTATAGAGGAGAAAAGGCGTCGTCGATTGGAGCCGCCCCAGGAGCTGCCGCGACCACGCCTCGAACCGCCGTCGTCTACCAGCTCGAACACCCCCATCGCCGACCTTAGCTGGAGCCCAGGTGACCATAGCGCACCCCCACCATGCCGCTAGGTTTCGTTCTCACCGGCGAGCTGTTCACCGGGGACGACGAGCCTCAGCCGTTAGATTAGATTCTAATCATAGTGCCCAGATCGCTCGGTACCGCTTCGCGTTAGATGTGTCACTGACGCGTAGGACCGCCCTGTCAGCAACCCGCTATGCCCGCGCAGTGCAGCTGGGCCGGCCCATTTCCTTTCCCGGGCTAGCCCACCGATTCAAATTAGTATTTTTCCTTTTAAATTGAAATCCTATTTTGTCCACTTATTCAAAAATCAATTCAGAGAGTTTTACTTAACCAAAATGCATAATTAAAATTTTGTTAGAAAGATAATTAAATTATCTATCGAAGCCCGTTGGATTTAAATCAATTGGAGTTAGAGATTACAAATAGCAAAAATAACAAAATAGAAAATTTTGCAACTTCAAACATTTTTCAAAAATCAACCATAATGGCCTTTGAGTTGACTCCAACTCTCAAAAATCACATTTGATAATACCTATCTGAATATGTAATAATATCTAGGATTGCATGTAGTGAATTTGGACTAGTACCAAAATAATGCTATATAGGCATTTCTAGTCACTTTAAATCGTTTAAATGATAATCTTAAACATTATAAAATGTGACCAACCCTTTAAATCACATTCCCATGTATTAGAATATGTGGTGATGATATGTGTCCAGATGATCCCATATTTTATTTGGAGAATATTAAATCTTAATTAATTTCAATGAGTAGAAATTACTTTTCTCAAATAAACTAAATAAAACTAGTTCTTTAATTCATGTGATGAGTGTGATGATGCTAGATCATCAAGTTTTAACCTTAGTGTGCTAAATAGACTTAGTTAAGTATTGTTTGGTGATTGTGTACCCCGTATTTATTTATAGACGATAGTACCGACCAAGTCTACGAGGAGGAGGAGTTCTACCCCGAGGAAGACGAAGAAAACTTCAATCACTGCACCAATCAAGGCAAGCTATTATTGGCAAGCTAATACTTGCAAGCCATCAATAGATGCAAGTTAACCTAAGCAAGATGCATTAGGCATGCTTGGTTATACCTTTTGATTTATACCTATCCCAAGTTTTACTTGCAAGCTTTAATCTTTCACTTTACCAAAGTATGTTTACTTTTAGTAATGCTTTGTGGGATTTTGGAAAGTAGTATAGATAACATAAAGAGTATAAAACTAAGCCTATACTAGATGTCATTCTAAGGCATGAGATTGAGATTAGCACTCATTAGTGAACACTCTTAACCTTAGTGGCTAGTGCTAAGCATAAAACTTGATCACTTTAGATGGGAATACTTGGTGAAAATGCTTATGAAAACCTTAGAATGATGAGTCATTCTATTGAGATGTTTTGACATGTGTTGTGAAACACAAATGGTTTGATGATGAAAATGTTGAGGCATGAGCCTTAGCCCTTTATAAAAACTGATGGTTGGGTTCGGATGCAATACCATTCCAATTTTACCGTACAACCACAATACCTGAATTAGGTAAGGCTTAGCCGGAAGTTTATATGCATTAGTATGGGTTACCTCGTGGAAGAGGTATGAGCTGAGGCTACCTCTTGATGATGTCCACCTATGCAGTGCCCAGGATGGCAGATGGCCATGGCTGGGAGGTCAAGCTCATAGGAGAGGTGCTTATACTCGAGTGTGTAAAGGAAAGGTTGTGATTGATTATCCGCATACTAAGTATGATGATCCAGGGTTATCCCTGATGGATGTATCGAATTGTGTGGTGAAAGTGTACCACCTCTGTAGAGTGTCAAACTATTCGAATAGCCGCGTCCGTGGTCATGGACAGTTGGAGTGGCCATACTGTTCCGTGGTCAGATGTTTTCAAAATGACTTGTGAAATGAATTATGACTTGGACTTGACCACAACAGGGTTGTGACTATGAAAACTAAGTTCCCACTTAGGTGATTTAGAACATTATTTTAACTTTATTTGCTTCTGAACTCAGTTTAGATAAATCTGGCTTTTTTCAAATAAACTTAGAGCTTAGCATTCCTACTAGAACTACCTTACTTGTTAGTGATAGTTTGCGAGTACTTAAAGAGTACTCATGGCTTTGTCCCTGGCTATTCCTGTGTCCAGACTATGAGGAGGACTATCCGGAAGAAGGACAGCAGGACGGCTACGACAACTAGGATCATCTCCCATCGTCAGCATTGCCTGTGACACTAAAGATGGAGCCCACCGCTACGCTTATTATTCCGCTGCTTGTTTGTATTAAGACTGGATCATGAGATCCTTTATTCGTGTAAGACCTTATTATGGTTTGTAATGGATGATGTACTGTGATATCCAATTTGTTATGTCCCGCAAAAATGGTAATCCTGGGATTGCGATGTATGGCATAACAGGCATCTGGGATTAAAAATCTGGGTGTTAACACTTTTCATAGCATTGGCTATAGATTTTTGATAGTAAAATCTGAGGTATCCGACATGCATGTTGGTACGACTATGGAGTCGAATGATGCGACTTTCTTTGAGGACATCTTTCCCATGAAAGGAATGTCTAGCTCATCAAATCAGGAGATGACTAGTTCATCTAGTCAGGAATTTGTTATAATTCCTGAACCCACTATGCCAATAGAACACTATGATGATCCTGTGGAGGACGACAATGAACCTCCTAAAAGGAGTAAGAGACAAAGGACTACAAAGTCATTTGGTGATGATTTCATTGTGTACCTTATGGATGATACTCCCACTTCTATTTCAGAAGCCTAGGCATCTCAAGATGCTGACTACTGGAAAGAAGCTGTCCGTAGCGAGATGGACTCCATCTTAGCTAATGGAACGTGGGAGGTCACTGATCGTCCTTATGGGTGCAAACCTGTAGGATGTAAGTGGGTGTTCAAGAAAAAGCTTAGACCTGATGGTACTATTGAAAAGTACAAGGCACGTCTTATGGCCAAGGGTTATACCCAGAAACAAGGTGAAGATTTCTTTGATACCTACTCACCTGTAGCCAGATTGACTACTAATTGAGTACTACTATCCTTGGTTGCCTCACATGGTCTTCTCGTTCATCAAATGGATGTTAAGACAACTTTTCTAAATGGAGAGCTAGATGAGGAAATTTATATCGAGCAGCCTGATGGATTTGTAGTAGATGGTCAAGAAGGAAAGGTGTGTAAGTTAGTGAAGTATTTATATAGTCTTAAGCAAGTTCCTAAGAAGTGGCACGAGAAGTTTGAAAGAACTTTAATCGCTGAAGGCTTTGTTGTAAACAAAGCTGATAAGTGTGTGTACTATCGCGATGGTGGGGGCGAGGGAGTTATTATGTGTCTCTATGTCGATGACATATTGATATTTAGGACCAACCTCGCTGTTATTGAGGAGGTCAAAGAGTTCCTATCTCGCTGCTTTGAGATGAAGGACTTGGGAGTGGCTGATGTAATCTTAAACATCAAGCTACTGAAGGATGACAATGGTGGGATTACACTGCTTCAGTCCCACTATGTGGAAAAGATATTGAGCCGCTTTGGGTATAGCGACTGCAAGTCTTCTCCAACGCCTTATGATCCGAGTGTGTTACTTCGAAAGAATCGAAGGAATGCTAAAGATCAATTGAGATACTCTCAAATTATTGGCTCGCTCATGTATTTAGCCAGCGCTACGAGGCCTGACATCTCCTTTGCTGTAAGCAAACTGAGTCGATTTGTGTCAAATATTGGAGATGATCATTGGCATGCTCTTGAGAGAGTTCTGCACTATTTGAAAGGCACTGCGAGTTATGGTATTCACTATACTGGGTATCCTCGAGTACTTCAGGGTTATAGCGATTCAAACTGGATATCTGATGCTGATGCGATTAAGGCCACAATTGGTTATTTGTTTACACTTGGTGGTAGCGCTGTTTCCTGGAAGTCTTGCAAGCAGACCATCTTAACAAGGTCAACTATGGAAGCAGAACTCACAGCATTAGACACAGCCACTATTGAAGTAGAGTGGCTTCGTGAGCTTTTGATGGACTTACATGTGGTTGAAAAACCAATACCCGCTATCCTGATGAACTGTGATAATCAAACTGTGATCATCAAAGTAAACAGTTCTAAGGATAATATGAAGTCATCAAGGCATGTGAAGAGGAGATTGAAATCTGTCAGGAAACTGAGAAACTCCGGAGTTATTGCGTTGGACTATATCCAAACGTCTAAGAACTTGGCAGATCCCTTCACAAAGGGCCTATCACATAATGTGATAGATAATGCATCAAGGGAGATGTTCACAATGGTAACCCACTCTATGTGATCGGAGATCCCGTGAATTAGAGCTGGGATACAAGCTTTTGATCAACTGAGAGGAGAGTATGCCCTTATTATATTTACATATCCATAAAGATGTAATACTCTCTTATTCTACATGGCAGGTTGATATTTATCTTAATGTGTTCTAAGTGGATTTTCTAAGCAGAGATGTTGTCATGCAGAACATCTATTGAGGAACACACCTATATGAATCTGACTGTCAAACGTCGCAGTCCGTGAGAGTTGGGTGCTCTCTAATAAACTCATGAAATGCCCTGGAGTATGACGTATAAGCTCCAAATCATGCGGGAAGCCCGCGTCACATACATCTTGGTCTAGATTTTGTGTGAAACTAGTATGCAGAAAACTTGTAGTTAAAGGCATAGTCCACTATTCAAGTTGCTCGCTAGTGTAGCATGAAGTTTAACGTGGAATTTCAACTTAACAGTCTCCACTACACACCGGTATATAAAACAATATTCTGGAATAGAAATGAGGAGATGTGCCAATGGGACTTTGTGGGGGATTGTTGGAATTTGGTGAGTCTTGGGCTGTTGGCCCATTAGACAAATTCTGAAATTCTCTTTGGCCCATTTGTGCATAGCAGCATATGGCTGTGCTGGTGGTGCTAAAGTTTAGTCCCACATTGCTAGTTGAGTGAGAGTTACACCTCCTTATATACTAGGTTGTTCCATCACTCACTAAGGTATGAGAAGAAGAGTAGCTCTCACGCACTCCTCCTCCGATGCCGCCCGCCTTGCCTCGTCACGCCGCGCGCGCGCCGCAGGTTGCTGGAATCTCGCTGAGCCGAGCTTTATTTTTGCTAGTCAGGAAAATTAATCGTGGATTAATTATAAGTCATTAACAGACATGTTAATGAGTCAGCTGTTTCCAATCTTTATGGAACGTGGGCTGTTACCGACTCGGACGTGGGCTGAGTGTGTCTCCTTCCAGTCTATTGCGTCGTCGCCTTCGTCTTCCCCATCCCGGTTTACGGCATGCACCGTAGATCGGGACAGTAGGCCTCCGGAACCCCGTCTCTTGTAAACCTGTACGGGTGAGGGGCGATCAGGTTTTTGGGGAGCGCTTCCGTGCGACTACTGGCTTCCACAACGTCTTCCGACGGCGAGTTCCCGGACGACGACTTCTTCCCGAACGTCACCGACCTCTTTGACAACCTCAACATGAGCGACGACGCTGCTGCCACCGCTGCTGCTACCGCCGTGGCCGCTGCTGCCGCTGCTCTACCGTACGTAATACTGAACTTCTTATTTCAGATTTTGCTAGAGTTCCTTATTCTAGCGTTCGGTATAGATGTGATAGGTTTATCTTATTTAGATGTAATTTGTTCATCTATTTTGTTGATTTGCATGATTAGTTTTGGTACTGTCTGTATAATCATGTTTTATCAGTTTATTATTCGAATTAAATCATATGGATTATTGCTTATATTTTTACCAAAAAGCTCCAGGTCAACACATCACCATAGCCCCTCTTGGGCAAAAGCCGATGAAGATCGAAGCAGACATAAGCAGAACCACAACAACCTCCCTCCTGGCCACCTAGGCAGGCCAGGGATAGCTGCAGTGCAGCACTCTTCCGCTCCAATCGAGTCTGGCGCAGAAACCATCGTACTAAAGACCGTCATCGAGCAGCAGCCACTCCCATCGCCTCCACGGTCGGCCAGAGTGCGCCACCACGACCACCAAATTCACCGTCGATGGCAGAATCTAGCCCACTGCCAGCACCGGCGTCCACAAAAATTCCCCCTCTCCTTTGCCTCCATGGCTAGCCAAGAGGGAAATAGAGATCTGCAGCAAAACGATCAGGCAGCAGGCCGCCATGAGCTTATTAGTTAAGCTGCTCGAGCCGCCTCTCCCCAATACCGGCTCCCACCATCGGAGCTCCACCAGGAAGAAGGCGCCCAGCAACCCCCCTCCACCGCTCAACTGTGTCAGGGAGTAGCTTGAAGATCAGTCTTATTGGCGAAGATCCCCCTGCCTAGCTCCACCTCAAGCTTCCTCTCCAGCCAAAGAAGAACGATGAGGAGAAGAAGCAAGGGCTGCTCCAGATCCGACTGAAGAAATCTGGAGACCTACTCCCATACTCCACTTGGGAGATATAGCTACATCAACTATACAAGCCGGGACCGATCCTTAGTCCTCACCGGACGGCCGCTCCGCCGGGAACGGCCTCGGATCGGCCCGGGAAAGCAGGAGCGGCTCGCAACTACTGTAGCACGGGGAAGAGGAGAAGAGTCGAGACTCTAGGGCGCATGTGTCCCCCACATGCGTTTTGATAGGGCGATCAAATGGCCCACAAGGGTGAAGGGCATGAACGAGCTCCTAGGGTGGCCATCCAGTTGTCATGTATAAATTTTGAGAAACTTATAAATCGACAATCATCTTGCTCATATGAAAATATGTGTACACATAAGCATGTGGATGTTGGTCTATATTCAAAGAAAAAGAAGTGATTATCTTGACATATTCATGGCAACAAAAAACGACACCCCATACATCAAGAACTCAATGTAAACCTAGACTTACTTGAGGTTTACATTTAGCTCACAACTCTAATAATAAAAGATGTAAAAAGAGGGACGAAAATTAAAACACGATCGAACCCTTTTATCGTAGCGTTTCTTCCATCCAAAGAAAAAGTCATGGATGGAGAAAGAAAACAAAATAAACATGAACCCAGCAAAGGCTTGCTTGTAGTAGATACGAAGTAGGCGTCCGGCAGAGACAGTCGTCGGTGGTGGCGTCAAGGGCCAGCTAGACGGTGCAGGGGGGCGGGGCCTTTGCGGCGGCAGCCCTGACGAGGGAGAAGGTGGGCAGGGGAAGGCTGCTGGGCGGCGGCGCGAGCGCGTGCAGCAGGTCCTCCACGAAGCCCCGCGTCACCTCGCGCTCCAGGTCGTCCAGCGCCTCCGTGACCGCCGTCGCCCCTGGAAGCGGCGCCGCTCTCTGCAGCGGCTTCCTCCGCTGCGCCCGCGGCGGCTCCTCCGTGGACCTCGGTGTCCTCGGCTTCTTCCTCTTATACTCGCCCATCTTCCTCGGCACCACCGTCACCATCTCGGTCGGTGTGATATGCTTGATGGCGGCCGGACGAGGAGGCAGAGTCGACGTGCGGAAAGGAGACGTGGCGTGCTTGAGCACGGTCACCGGCGGGCGGGGCGGGAGGCCGGGGTGGTTGGAAGGAAGGGGAGGGAGTGAGCTGGAAGTGTAGAAATTGTACGGCGGGTATATAAACGGACCCGGAGGAGCTGAGGAATAAGGGAAGAAACCGTAGGCGCTTGGAGGCAGCGCCGGCGAGCTCATGGCGCGCCTCCGGCAGCCTGCGCCTGCAGCCCTCCGGCGGAAGGTTTGGCCGCCTGCCGATCGGTCGACGAGAACATTATCCATCTCGGCTAAGCAAGAAGGAAATTCAGCAAAAACAACTTGCTCAGCGACAGATTGAACTTTCGATTACCGTCAACAAGAAAAAAGATTGAACTTGCAAGAATCGACAGAGGAAAACCAAAGAGATGATCAAGAGATCGACATAGAGGAAAAAAGACGAGGCAAGGTGTAGAACATTGTAGAGAAAAGAAAACGGGCAAGTCACTCTCTAGAGCAGAGAGAGATACAGTGCGACCACACAAGGGCGATGGCTCGGAGGCATCGCCCTACCGCCTTTTATAGAAAGAGGTTCAGTTGACCTGCAACTTGCAAGTCAGGCCTCTTGATCTGGCTGCACATGCCAAGCAACTTGCATTGTTTTCAATGTTTCTCGTGCAAACACGACCAGCTCCAAGCAACTTGCGTGATTTTCTAAGAATAAACCCACCGACCAGTACGGCCTGGCGGCCTCCCGATTCGACCTCCCATCACCCCTCTGCCACTATCGTCTCCAACAATAATGGCGGGATCATGTTCCAGCTGACAATGGGCCAGATTCTTCCGTGGCCCCGCATGGAATTGAGCTGGGTTGGACAGCACCACACGATCTGTCGTGTGGATGTAGGGATTCCCAGCGGTGGCGGGAATCTGGCGGGCGACGAGCATGTGCGGGGGAGACGACCAAACCGACCATTCCCTTCTGGCCGTCGGATGGGTATCGTGGCTACGCTGACCTCCATCCGACCGTTCTGCCGACTTGCGTTGCACGCTTGTAACCACGGAGCTGATTTTGGTAGTGCTACTGTTGGGCGTTCTTGCCTCCCGGCCATTTTGGATCTTCGTCTTTCGTTTTAGTTCAGGAAGCTCCCCTGAGACACGATCGGCATCTTGATTTTCATGGTGTATACAGTGGTGGAGAAGATCACGGTGACTGCAGATTGGAGGACCAATTTTAACGGCGGGGGTCTTCCAGGCGATGAAGACACTGCTTCACAGACACCGGTGTTCAGATCCTTTTCGGATACGGTATGGTACATGTGAGCCTGGTGGCTAATGTCTTGCAAGAGCAGCCTCGTCACGAGTGCATAGTCATGACTTTCAGTTTTCACCTAAGGTATGACCTTTATTGGTTGTGCCTGACAATGCGCTTCTAAAGGTATTGTTCTTCATGGTGAAAACCTAGATTTGGATCTGGCGATGACGGCACTTGCACATGGTTTCTCTTCTTGGAGGTGTCACTTTTGGAGAACCTTTCTGTATTTCGGGTGTTGTCTTCGGAGGTGGTCTGTGAGATGTTGTTGCGAGGAGTTGGTCACCATGGCAGGGCCTTTTTTCTTTCCTTTTTTTTCCAGGCTCTGTGTATTTGGATGCCTTTTGTGACATTTTGTTGATGTAGAGACCGGTATAATTAGTATATTCACGATATTAATATATATTTTTTATCAAAAAAAATTGTACAACAACAATTAAGCCATAAATCAGCTCTAGTCACGTTAGTACAACGCATGTACCATCAGTGAAATGTGGTGCAGATGTTTGAGAGTTCTTGTCCCCAGCCATTTTTCTTCTTCGATAGATTATTTTGGCTACAAGGAATTATTGCATCATACACTGTTATGTATTTTAAAGATGCAAAATACAACTCCATTTGTTCCAAATAAAAGAAAATCTAGAGATCAAACTATTTTAAGTTTAACCGAATTTAAAGAAAATATATTAACTTGCAACACAAAATTAATTTTATTAGATTCATCTTATATTTTCATACTACATAAATTTGAAGTTGTAGATTGACATATTTTCCTTTAGGTCGGTCAACTTACAGAAGTTTGATTTAGGACAAATCTAAAGCTTCAATTATTTTGGAAGGGGGAGTATAGATCAAACCATAAGACGTTAGACCATAGCGCACTCGCTTCTTACGAGCTCCACCGAACAACTTGGGTGTGTTCGGTTCAGGAACGAAGTGGAATGGAATGTCATGGTTTCATTCCACTGGAATGGGTCGGTTCCGTTTCTATGTTCGGTTTGGATAAAAAGGAGAAACATAATGGTTCCTTTTTTTTGTTTGGTTGGGATATTGGAGAGCAGAACGGAACGAGATTAAAGTTAATCTTTTCTCAATATCGTAATTAACAGTGGCAAATGGCCTTTTAATCTCAAAATCATAACTAACAGCGCCTAATGGCAGTTCTAATCTCAAAATCGTAATTAACATCATTTTTTGTTCGGTTGAGAAAATTTAAAGAGCGGAACGAAATGTCTCAAAATCGTAATTAACAGTGGCAAATAGCCTTTTTCATCTCAAAATCGTAATTAACTACGGCTAATTATTTTTAAGCTAGATTATTGGAATGCTTCATAATTAATAGCGACTAATTAACAACCGTTCCACCACATTCCACCGATTCGGTGGAATGGGTGCATTGCGCATATGGAAGGAATAATCACTTCCGAGGAACCACTCGGTTCCGTTCTATTCTACAACCGAACACAAGAATTGGCTCTAGGTGCGGGATGGTTCCGTTCCATTCCATTTGGTTCCAGGAACCGAACACTCCCAGTCACATGGTGGAGAATTTTTTCAGATTGGATCTAGAGATAATTTACCAACAATTTTAAACTACATCAATATCCTCACACTCCATTCGAATAATTTACAAATATTACAACGATAATTCTGTGTAATGATGGTGAAGTACTCTTCTTTTTGCGCATTAAAATATTATTATTAATTTTGAATATTGATCGTTTTCAGCATGCTACTATTTTAATCTTTTGCCATGCAGGTCAACTAGTATTTAGCAAATATATCATTTTGCATGTTAGTTTTGCTTTATAGCAACTTAGCAAGGTACCTCATTCTAATTTTTTATTCTTTTAGTTAGTTGTTCGGTCTGTGATATAATTTTATGAAATATTGGGGTTATCATATTCATTTTATGATATCATTAAAAATGATATGCTCACAATTCTTTTAAGAAAAAGGTAATTTGGGAAAGGGGCTTCGAATTCAAGAGGGAGTATTTTTTTCCGTGAATGAAGGATAACCCCTGGTCTCTTCATCAATAGATGGAAATTTTATTGATTATTCAACAAAGTTTGAGAAAGAACATACATTGATGAAACTGAGGCCACCTTCAATTCATGGCGACGCACCACCCAAACCTACCACAAAACCTACGATAAAGACTGAAACAAAGAAGAAGCGCACAACTCCTAGACAAAGCCTTCAAGAAGGCTCTATCGCACATGTGCCGATGATGTCGAGTCTAACTTAAGTCAAACTCAGGATTTTTCTCCCTAACCCTAAGTCAAGCCATCACCTTCAGCAAGGATATGCCACACTCATGACAATAAGGTATGATCATAGATCTTGTGTTTCCACCAGAGAGAGCATACTGGTCTTTGGAATAACTAGTTCCATCAACCTTGCATGCCCGTTCTCGATTGACTGTCGCCACATCTTCAAGCTCGACGATGGGGGCAGACATGTCATTAACGCCTTGTGCCCGACCTCACAACGACACTCCATCAGCTAGATCCGATGGTTTCACCGAGTTGCCCTGTTGCGCATCGAGAGCCTAGATCCTGTCTTGGAGATCCACAACACGCACCGCACGTGCACCATCCAAAACATACCACAATCTTCTGTCAACCCATCTTTAATTTAGGGAAGAGGTCAACACATCGACCTCAATAGGCCTACCGTCGATGCCGACATGCGCCACCGTATTTCGCCCGACCATCATCACGCGTCCATCGCCGAGACTCTGTTGTGCCACGCTGCAAGACCCATCGTCCCTGACGCGGTAGAAGAATCACCGTTCCAACTCTTGACACCGATCCACAAATCCCAGAGGGCTACGGATCTCTTGCAGCCTAACACCTTAGATGCCAGAGAAACTTCCAACTTACACGCACCTCTTCCGATGAACCTGGCACAGGATCCGAGGGATCCACCTCTGCTTGGAGCCACCATCTGGCCGGCCAGCCACCGTTGTTGTGTCCGGAGCCACCGCTTCAGTGTCGTTGCGCCGTAGACCGGCCATCGCCCCTTTCCACGCCACTGTCCGCAATGTATGTGATACCGCTAGAGCAACACCGCATTGTCAAGAGAAAAAGAACCTGTTGGAGGATAACACCCATGCCCGAGGTCCGTCGTGAGGAGCAGGAGCCCCCCACCACTGCCTACCATGTGTTCTTTACCCGGTGTCTTCATCCGGCGACGACTAAGGAGGAGTAAGCGGTGGAGGGGGTTGGTGGTAGCGCGTATGAAGGACCGCCCGCTATCGCTAGTGGATTTTTTTTATGTATTCCAAAACACTTGCATTATGCATGTATTTTTGCTAGTGGTATTGTAGTTTCTTGGAGTAATATTTTTAGACGAAAAGTAGAAAATAGGGTTTTAGTCCTGGTTCGTAAGGGCCTTTAGTCCCGGTTGCGCAACTAGGACTAAGCAATCGGGACTAGAGCCCCCCCTTTAGTCCCGGTTCGTAACACGAACTAGGACTAAAGGACTCTGTCGCGGCAGCAAATTTGGGGTTTCGGCTGCCATGACAGCAGGTTCTGCCGCGACAGAGGTTTGGGGTGGATTTCTGCCGTGACAGGAGGGAGAAGTTTGGCGTAAGTGACGTGTCGAGAGATGATATATATACAACTCGATGCTACTACATAAATCAATGGAGGAACCATTACACAACATCGTCATGAATATACATATCGAAGTGACGTCTATCTTCGTTTTTGGTCGAACATATTACATACAGTATACACGTTCATGCATATACAATATAATCTCTCTTACGGTCCCTATTGTCTAAATATAAATACCCGATGGTATTCTCCGCTTGGATCTATGACCTTCTTAAGTAAGAATCCTGTCAATTCCTTTTGAATTGCTCATACGCGATCCTTTGGTAGGAGACCATCACGCATCTGTTCGATCTAATTTAAAGAGCGGGTCAAAATATATGAATGAAACTCAACACAATTGATGGTATAAAATAAGAGTATGAACATCGTTTACGTACTGCAAGTTGTTGTAAAATTCTGTCCTACTCACGGTCGTTTGCGAATGTACTAGCAAACATAGTATCCACATAAATTATTCCCGGCTTCCTGCTCCAGAATAGAGTTCAATCAAAATAATAATCAAGCATGGTAATCACAAAACAAAGACATGTGTGGACCTAGCTATAGTACTAGTTACTTTGAGTTGTCTAAATTAAAGCTCCTCTTTCCATTCACCCGTAACAACCTAGGAATATGCCTCCACGTATGTCCTAGGCAGAGACCAGGCCGCCTCTATATAAGGGGGGCTAGGGTTTCAGTAGAGGGGGTTGGGTTTTCTTCTATACCGATTTGGCTAAGGTTCTAGGGGTGAACTGTGGGTGAGAGTAAGAGAGATCCTTCTTCCTCCTCTCGCCAATACAGCTCTAGGAGCACTTGTAATTTTAAAAGGAAAGCAATACAATCTTCTGTATGGAGAACCACTCCACTATCCCTCCCTGGATTTTCCTAGCGTGTATTAGTCCCCACCTTTAGCCTATTCATGACATCTGCCGTGACACCACCACGACAAAGTGAAATCTACGCACGCATAACTCATCAATTACACTTACGAGTAAACGTAATTGAATGCGTAGAAGACAGTAACACTCACTCGAAGTTGTAAGGAAATTGTATTTCCGTTTTGTTTTGTTGTTTCGTTAGAAACTTTAACAAGTAATCCTCTATTTTATTGTCGTTATTTTTACCGTATATTCATGAATGCTATTTGGATAAATGAACCCAAAGTCACAAATTTGTCCTATTTTGCATTCAAGAATCTTCATTCTGCATAATATCATACAAAAAATATAGTGAGAATAATTATACATGCAATAAATGAGCTGAGCTAGAGACTTAATTACAGAAATAAATCACTTACAGACAATAACAACTGATGAGAGATTTGTCGAGGATGTCTTGATTAAATAACTGAAATAATTCTGTGAAGTAAATGTGTATCTCATCGTTTCCACGGAAGTAATGCTCCTCTCTAATTTCCACTGTGAGCATGATCTTCCCTTCCTCTGAGGCTCACATATAGCACTCATGCAATTTTCACATTTATGTTTGTAGAAGCAGGACCTCCTCGGGTCTGACGAGAGGCTTACCATACTCGTATTTGTATGCTACTTTAGCCATGGGTGCGGCTTCCGTGCCTATGTGTTGACCAGCAGTCATACAAGATCTCTAGCCATTTGTGCGACTAGTTGTGCAACCACCGGATCATCATAGGAAAACACGTTCAGCGGGGGACATGATTGGTTTTTCTGTTCTCCGAGCTGAGGAATTGTTTTCCCACTTGCACTACTACTTCTCGACCGCTGCACATTCGATCATAAACCTAGAATCGGGGGCTAACTTTTTTGTCGGCCCTCATTTGCTTCCATAAGATTGCTTCGATCCGAAGGGCTAAAAGAAGAAAGAATCGTTAATATATATATAAATCAATTAATGCATCTAGTCAGCATTGGCTTAATTTATATACCTCGTCAGACTTTGTAGTCAAGGTTCTCTCACCGGAGTCGTCTCTTCGCTCACCAGATTCGTCTCTTCCCTCATCGGATTCGTCTCTTCGCTCAAGATCCTCCTCCACTCCCTCACCAGAGTCGTTCAGATACCGCAAGGTGATATCTTCATCGGCTATCATACCCTGCA
Organism: Avena insularis; assembly: GCA_023614405.1. Lineage (NCBI taxonomy): Eukaryota > Viridiplantae > Streptophyta > Magnoliopsida > Poales > Poaceae > Avena > Avena insularis. The sequence continues at coordinate 69,725,550 of CM042692.1, read as the reverse complement.
ATATCTCTTCTTGATCTTCGTCACGCTCCATAGTTTCTGCAAAGAATTGCTAGTTATTTCAATGCTAAAACACAGCAAAGCGCTAATGAATTAAGGACATCACGCGAAATGATTGTATCCACGAAGTTAAGAAAACCGTGTGAAATGGTTGTCGCGCCCGTTCATCATCTCTATATGGCACGCGTCGCCACGCCCTCCCTAACCTCAAACGTCGACGGGAGCTCGAGTGCATCGTGTACCTCCAATGCTCATAAGCAATAATGATGCACATGTGAATATATCAAAATAAGAAAAATCAGGCACTATACAAACTCATGTAAACATAGAAAACATTTGACACCGAGAGTTCTACCTCATACCAAATTTTGTTCATACACAAAAAAATATATACATACACTTTCTTATATATATATATACATACACTTTCTTATGTATACATACACTATAATACATACACTTTTATAATAATCCTTTTCTTTTGTTCATACACAAAAATATATACATACACTTTTTTTTGTTCATACACAAAAATATATATACATACACTTTCTATATATACATATACATACACTACAATAATAATCCTTTATTTTTGTTCATACACAAAAATGTATACATCCAACTAGGATTATTCAATCAAATATGCAACATTAAGTGTATGTAACTAGGATTAAAATAAAAAAAGATTATTCAATCAAATATATACATCCAACTAGGATTATTCAATCAAATATGTAACTAGGATTCAATCAAATATATACATCCAACTTGGATTATTCAATCAAATATGCAACTAGGATTATTCAATCAAATATATACATCCAAATGGGAAGAGAGCTCACCGGCGGCCGCAGAGAACTCGATCGGGGTCGGTGGCGCTAGGCGTGGACGGGGTTGGCAACGGCTCCAGGTGGAGGAGGACGGACGGAGGGAGCATTGTCAACACCCGGATTTTTAATCCCAGATGCCTATTATGCCATACATCGCAATCCCAGGATTACCATTTTTGCGAGACATAACAGATTGGATATCACAGTACATCATCCATACAAACCATAATAAGGTCTTACACAAATAAAGGATCTCATGATCCAGTCTTAGTACAAACAAGTAGTGGAATAAATAGCGTAGCGGTGGGCTCCATCTTCAGTATCACAGGCAATGCTGACGATGGGAGATGATCCTAGTTGTCGTAGCCGTCCTGTTGTCCTTCCTCCTGGTAGTCCTCCTCATAGTCTGGCCACGGGAATAGCCAGGGACAAAGCCATGAATACTCTTTAAGTATTCGCAAATTATCACTAACAAGTAAGATAGTTCTAGTAGGAATGCTAAATTCTAGGGTAAAGTTAAGGTTGAAACCTAAGCTGAGTTCAGAAACAAAGAAAGATAAAATAAAGTTCTAAATCACCTAAGTGGGAACTTAGTTATCATAGTCACAACCATGTTATGGTCAAGTCATATCACAATTCATTTCATAAGTCATTTTAAAAACATCTGACAAAGGAACAGTATGGCCACTCCAACTGTCCATAACCGCAGACGCGGCTATTCGAATAGTTTGACACTCTGCAGAGGTGGTATACTTTCACCATAAAATTCGATACATCTGTCAGGGATAACCCTGAATCATCATACTTAGTATGCAGATAATCAAACATAACATTTCCTTTACACACTCTAGTATAAGCACCTCTCCTATGAGCTTGGCCTCCCAGCCATGGCCATCTGCCATCCTGGGCACTGCATAGGTGGACAACATTGAGAGGTATCCTCAGTTCAAACCTGTCCCACGAGGGAACTAATACTAATGCATATAAACTTCTAGCTAAGCCTTACCCAATTCAGGTATTGTGGTTGTATGGTAAAATTGGAATGGTATCGCATCCGAACCCAACCATCAGTTTTTATAAAGGGGCTAAGACTCATGCCTCAACATTTTCATCATTATCATAAACTATTTGTGTTTCTCAACACATGTCAAAACATGTCAATAGAATGACTCATCATTCCAAGGTTTTCACAAGTCATTTTCACCAAGTATTCCCATCTAAAGTGATCAAGTTTTTGGTTTAGCTCTAACCTACTAAGTTAAGAGTGTTCACTAATGTGGGATGCTAATATCAATCTCATGCCGTAGAATGACATCTAAGTCTAACTAGCTAGGCCAAGTTTTGTACTCTTTATGCTATCTATAAACAAAGTAAGCAACTTTGGTAAAGTAAAGAAAGTAAAGCTTGTAAATAAAACTTGGAGTAGGTATAAGTAAAAAGGTATAACCAAAGCATTCCTAATGCATCTTGCTTAGGTTATCTTTCTTAATTCTAGCTTACTAACAATAGCTTGCCAATAATAGCTTGCCAGTAATAGCTTGCCTTGGTTGGTGCAGTGGTTGAAATTCTCCTCTTCTTCTTCGGGGTAGAACTCCTCCTCGTAGACTTAGTCGGTACTATCGTCTATAAATATATACGGAATACACAATCATCAAACAATATATACGGAATACACTAAGACACACAATTGATGATCTAGTATCATCACATTCATCACAAGATTTTAATGAACTAGTTTCATTTATTTTATTTAAGAAAAGTAATTTCTACTCATTGAAAATAACTAAGATTTTATATTCTCCAATTAAAATATGGGATCATGTGGACACATGTCATCACCATATATTCTAATGCATGGGAATATGATATAAATGTTTGATCATATTTTAATAAGTTTAAGTTTAATATTTAATGATTTAAAGTGACTAGAAATGCCTATATAGCATTATTTTGGTACTAGTCCAAAGTCTCTGCATGCAAACCTTAATATTATTACATATTCAGATAGGTATGGTCAAACGTGATTTTTGAGAGTTGGTTCAACTCAAAAGCTATTATGGTTGATTTTTTAAAAATGTTTGAATGTGAAAAAGCCTTTGTCTTGTTATTTTTGCTAGGAGAGATGTATAACTCTAATTAATTTAAATTCAACGGGCTTGGATAGAGATTTTAATTATCTTTCCAAAAAAATTGGAATCACTCAATTTGGTTCAGTATATCTTTCTGAATTAATTTTCAAACTAGTGGACAAAATCTAGATTTAGTTAAAATAGAAAAAGCTAAATTTGAATTACAGGGCCAGTGCGGGAACACTAACGGACCGGCCCAGTTTCGCTCCGCGGCACAGAGGACAACTGACAGGAGGGTCCCGCCTGTCAGTGGCTCTTATAACGCGAAGCGGTACGGGGCAATGTGGACCGCACGATTAGAACTAGGATCTACGGCTCACGTTCATCGTCGACGACAGACATGTTGCCGACGAGGTGGAACCCTAGCGGATCGATGGGGGTGCAGTGGGGGCATACCAAGGCTCCAGCGAGTGCGGCGATGGGGGCGATCGAACAAGGCGACGACGGCGGACTCAGACAAGGTCGCAACAGCTCCTGGGATGGACCGTGGAGCGTTACCCACGATCGGCCGACGGTGACGAAAAACGGGCGGCGCGGCACTACTTCTCTAGTCCAATGGGTAGGCTGGTTAGGGGTTGGTTAGAGCCGGGGGAGACCAGGGGACCAAAATTTGCCCAAATACTCGACAATGCATTGATCATCAAATAGTAATAGTTAAGCAGAAATTTTATGCATGCCACCTGTTCGACATAATTGCCGCATGAAACAAACTTTTAAATTTTAAGATGATTTTTGGTGGAGTTGTTGATCTTATGCTTGAGCATCTCTGGTTGCTGGGATTTGTCAAGTTGAAATCATTTGAGTGGTTTTTGAAAAAGTGGGTTCCAAACATATGAAATAGATTCCATTTTCAATTGCCATTTTAAATTAGGGTTTAAATGTTTTTGCAAGATCACAAGATGGGTCTTGGTACATCATTACTTGTACTATCAGGGGGTGCAAAGATCCATGATTTTTTCTGTTTGAATTTGAGTGCTAGGAACACCTAAAGTGGCCTAGTTGATTAAAATGGCAAAAGTGACCATTTCCCTTTATTAATTCTATTTGAATTCTTTTTCTTTGGATTTTGCTTGAGAATGATCTAGATGATGTGGCATTCATCTTAGAATCATTTTACAACCATTAGAACAAACAATAATGGCAATTCAAAACAAGTCCTATTTAATGCAACACACATATGCATGCTTAATTAATTAAATGAGAAAAAGGTTTTATTAATCCTAAATTGGGTGATTTGGATCTTAATATATTGGATTCAAGTTTTGGGATGTTACAAGCATGAACGGCGACCCCTCCTGCGGGACGGGGTCGGCGGCGGCTACGGACGGTGCCTCCTGCATGCACATCGACATGGGCCCGGGTAGCCTGTCGGCATCGCTCGATCAGGGTCAGCGACGCCTCCTGCATTGGGACTTAGCGAGAATGGAGATGGGGAATTGGGGAGAGGAACCGGCGGCACAGAGATATAAGGGCTAGGGCCTTTAGTCCCGGTTGATGCCATGAACCGGGACTAAAGACCCTTTAGTCACCTTTAGTCCCGGTTGATGCCACTAACCGGGATTGAGCTAATTTTTGGCTGCTGCCGAAAGGGCGCGCCAACCGTCCAAGTTTAGTCCCGGTTCATACCACGAACCGGGACTAAAGGGCCTTTTGAAAATGTTTTTTGAACTTTGTAGTATAAATTATGGTTCTCGCCTTATTGCATATTAAAATGTTAATAAAAGAAATAAAGAATATCTATCTAATAAAATATAATTTATTTTTTATGAGAATTCAATTATTTAATATTTCTACTAATCTTAAATTCCATAAAAAAGGTTTTTAAATGGTAAATTATTTTTAAATAAAGAATAATAATGTCTGACCTCCAATACATTGATTTCCATGTTGAGATACATATGTGTGCCAAAAATTGGATCATTTTGATATAGGGATCAAACTTTGTTCAGAAACAAAATATTTGTCGAATCGGTAGGAAGTGGGTCCGGTTTAAACTACAAGTACATGATCTAATGCTATGATTTTTTGAAAAAATCATTTTTAGAGTCACAATATGATGTTTCTTCAAAGATCCAATGCAAGTTTAGCCATGCTCATCCCTATCTTCACGCCCGCCGTTTTGACCATAGTTTGAAACAGAAAAATTTAGAAACAAGTATAAGAAATTCAAAAATAGTCCGAATAATATAAATCCTTCACGTGGTTGCATATTATGTGACATAGTTGCAAGGAAAAATACCAAACTTGGTATATTGATTGCATCTCGAAAAGCCCTTCTCAAAATGAGCTATCATGTTTGAAGTTTCATGGCTTTCGGGCCAAATGACCAATGTTATGGCCATAATCGTTCGCATAGTTTGTGATATTGTGTCCATATTGTGCGCACATGTGAATCTTGGGATGGAGAACAATGTTGCAAGAGGAATTTTTCCTTTTCGTCGCACAGAAAAGCCATTTTCTATTTTACGAGCGCAAAAAAGGGGCATTTTATGAAGCAACCACCAAAAGCATAATTCAAAATGCTACCATCCTATTTATAAAAAACACTAGACCACCTTACATGGACAATGTTCCAACCGGGGTATTTTAAACCTTTCCATCCACGCGGGCGAAAAAGACAAATTTCTGTCGAATCGGTAGGAAGTAGGTTTGGTTTGAACTACATGTACATGATCTAATGCTTATGATTTCTGAATCACAATATGATGTTTCTTCAGATATTCAATGCAAGTTTAGCGAGACTCATCTATCTTCATGCAACTAGTAAACCAGGAAGTTTTTGGACCTAGTTAACACAAAGCAAACAAAGAAGACAAAACCAGATGCGGCCTTTTTTTTTTGGTTAACGGGACTGGATGCTTGTACTACGAAAAGCACATTTTAGAAAATATAAAAGGATTCAAGAAATATTTTTCTCAGAACGTATATGAATGTGTTTTTACATGTTCTGAAACATTTTGAGGAGAAAACATATCTACGGTGTCGTAAGCCAAAAACAAAAATATCATTTTGTAGCACCAAAATTGTCTTTTTTTTACATAGGTCATAAAAGAATGTCATTTTCCACCAAACTTTATATATGCGCCTCCACCCTAGATATTTTTTACTACTCCTTCGGATCCATAATAACATTAATTGATTTAGTACAGCTTTATACTAAATCAGCGATACTTATTATGATCAATGGAATGGAAGTAGCATTTTAGAATATATTTTTTTCACAAATAGGAGCCTCTAGTCCTATGAGGTAAAGTAGTGTATTTCCGGAGAAAACCCCGATAAAAGCCCAAAGAGAGCTCAGCTGAGGACGACTACCCTGGCTTATCTACAAGCTCAACGCCTAACTCGTTTGCCTCAAAATTGCTGAGGGCTCCTTTGTTCACCCTGAGATCGTATGGTCTAAATCGCTAATGGCGATGCTCACTTGCTCAGAAGCTAGTCCCCCGTCAAATTCTTTTGCTGAAAAATGCGCGCGCGCGCGCATCGATCTTTCCTTATGTGCCAGCAGCAATAGATGGCGACGATGAGATTTTCCTTGCTGATCCTGTTTACCGACGGATCCCACCAAGCCGAAGGGGAGCAATACTGCTGATGATGAGTCTGAAGCATCTGCAGTTCTGCTCTCCTGTCCAGTTCACCACACGCTGACAGACTCCACGCAAGAAAAGGGCATTCCAGGGTCAGGTGCAATTCGTTTTCTGACAGTTTGATCACAAAGAATACAGGCATCTGCTCCGTGGTCAATACCCTTAACCACCTTAGACTTCCATAGCTTGGAAAAACTGATGCCGGTGAAGGATATTTCGAGATGAGATCTATAGGCCGAGTACTGAGACGATTCAGTCCATCTCAACTTAATCGTGTCTTTCCCCATCAGATAACTGAACACTCTGAAGCAACCTGATCCAGAGAGAAGTGTATTCCCGAAGCTGAATCCCCTCCAGGGTCAAGACCGCAGCTACAGCTAAGTGCTTTGTTCAGGTAAAGCTTGTAAAGAGTGGGAGGTATAGCTCGGCAGGCGAGAGGCCATGAAGCCAGTGGGAAGAACCGTCAGTGACTGGGACTTGTTTTAAAAAAATCGTGTTGTGCAATCAAAATACTCCGATGGAGTACTGCAAATTCATGTGGTTTAAGCACGATGTGATCCAAGAAGGCATACCACTGAGCATTTACACTACCAGAATCCAAATACAATCGATGGGTTCCCAACAATGAACATGTCGCAAGGATACGCTCTCGAGGACAACTGAAGGCTTGGCCTCACCGGTAGTGATTACGCGCAGGCCTGTCGTCTCTATATGCACAAACAGGCAGACAACACAAATGATATCTTCCCATGATTGCATGCATGAGATGATCTTCGTACAACTTCATAGAGCACACTGTTAATTATGCTGCCCTCTGCAAAGAGGCAGATGATTGCCAGGCCACTGCGTATACACCTACGCCACCCAAGACGGATACGGATTGTCTGCTATAATGCGGAAAAGCATTGGAGCAGTTTGATCTCACACATTTCTGTCGTCATAGAGAGAACTGCTTCCATTCAAGGAGTTCCACCTCCAATCACCTGATACTTGCAAGAAGACTGGAAGGTAGCAGGAAAGAGGGGGCACCCTTCGTTTCAAGAGAAAAACAGAGGTATTACCTCTGTTCCAAAACATGTGACGTTTTGCTAGGCTATTTTAGTCTACCAAAACATCTTATATTTAGGAACAGAGATAGTACTATATACAAGACAGAATAAGGCTCAAATCGAGGAGCTGCACTATATATATATCTCTTTTTGCTGTTCATGATTCTTTTTTTACGATTTTCATCACCAAGAGCACACAAACCACCTGTTAACTGCAATCTGACGCAGTGAGGAGGAACAAAAGTTACTATAACTACATCTAGGGCTGACCTTTGGCAGGTTCGGTCCTTCGAGGAGGCTCTTTGAAGCAATCGACATTGCACAGCCCCATACATCTAATCATCTCGCCAAGCCTGCCAAATATTAACACAAAGCAATGTGAATCGCCTAAAAATTTATTTGACCTCAGAAATGATCGTTATATAGTTTCTGCGGATCGAATGGATGCGAATAGTGTAAGTCTGCCTGATGGTACAGGAGAAGCAGCAGAGGGAGGACAAACCTGTCGATGCTTTTCCTTGGTTTGTCTGCCTGCTCATTTTCATCTCTCGTCGTCCTGTCAGATGCGTCTATACTTCTCCTCCTTGATCTCTCTCTACTGTCTGTGCTGGATCTTGCCTTTTCTCTGACGCCTGTGCTTCGGCGGTGTCTATCAACATGTTCGGTGCTCGGCCCAGGAGGCTGTTCATGCCTCGAGCTCTTCCGTGATGGCTCTAACCTCTGGGACGTCGTACAGGGAGCCTCAGAAAGAGCGCTGTCAGATGGTGTTTCGTTTTCAGCTGGCAACTTCTCCACGTCAGCTGGTGCTTCCTTTCCAATAGGCAACTTCTCTATAGCCGACATGAACTTCTTCAGATGCCTTATGTACACTGGGTAGGTCTCCAAGTTACAGTGGTCACCGCCCTCAATCCACAGAGGTTCATACTTCTGTTGGCTCAGCTCCCATAGACGCTTTCCATGGGAACAATCTACAACATCATCACTTGTGCCCTGAGAAGCAAAGGAAGGTCATCAAGTTTAGTTATATGAAGATATGTAAGGGGTGTATATAATACAACATGTGGATACATATATATTCCAAACTTACATGAATTACCAAAACCGGGCATTTAACACGGGGAATTTTATCAATGTTCTGCAGCAAAACAAGTATTTGGTTAGTGTACACAAAGCATGAGAAGTTTTCGAGTATTTCTCTTGATTGTCAGCCAGTAAAAGCATACCTTGTATATGTCAAACCAGTATGTTTTCTTCACAGAGTACATGACACGCACACCAGACAGTATGGGGCTATGTAGAACAACTGCTCTTATATGATGCAAATGAGCAGCTAAATCGACAGTGGGACCACTTCCAACAGACTGGCCATAAAGAACAATGTCTTCTCCCTTAGTCCCATAAACCTCCACAAGGCATTTATATGCGGCCTCTATGTCAGCGAAGGTATTAGCTTCACTTGCCTGAAAATGGAAGGCAACAGAAAGATTGTCTCAAGATAATTTCCATTTCTACCCTTGAGATAAACAATTTGGAACTGACCGTCAGAAAAAGAATTGGATTTAGCCCAATGCAAAAAGATGCCTGAACATAAGCACTCAGGTGGGAATTAGATTTCGGCCTCTCCCATAACAGGGGAAAGTCAAAAACACTAAGCTAGTGAATGGTTCCTATCTGTCTAGAATATTTAAAATTACTATAAATAAAGGTAGGTATTGTTCCTCTAGCGAGAGCTGAGAGCAACAGTATAGAACATTAGTTCGAAGAAAGAGCAGAAGGTATTATTAACCTTGCCTGATGACCGTCCATAACCAGAATAATCATACCTGCATGAGTGAGAAAATTACTATTAAGGTTGTACGATGAGGTGTTGAGTACATAAATGATCAACTTTACCACTAACATTTTGTAAGCAAGACTTTCTAAGGCATCAAGGAGAGCAAAGGCTACTAGCATTGGATCATTATTTAAATAGCCTATCTAGAATGTTTGAAATCTTCAGTCTTCACAAGTGAAGATGTATATGGCATAAAACGATAAGACCCCATTCAGATAAAGGCCACCCAGTTCACTAGTCAACATGGCATACTACAAAACACAAATGAAGAGCAACGGTTTAAACATGTGTTGAAACCTTCAGGCCCCAGCACTAGTCTGTTCTAAACTGCAAATCTCTAACAAAAGAAAATTAAACACAAAACAGTTGATTTGTGTGATCATTAATCTGAAAAACAAATCATGGAATAACCTCACACATCAACTCTATTGGACAATTTATCTTCAATAATGCATCCAAACATCATTAACAGCTAACTGAGGGTAGGCCGCCTGGAAACCTGAAGTACCTGTCCTTTTTGTTCAAATAAGACTTCAGGAAAACAGCAACCGAAGGCATTTAAGTCAACTATCACATACAATTTCAGCTCAGACGGCATCTGAATATACACTATAGGTGGGAAGACTGCCCAAACTTGTTGGGCTTTCATCAATTCTGGCATTGTTGTTATGTGCGCCTTAATTGTGATTAGCGATAGGTGGGCTCAATAATCTTAAATGGCGGCTCAAAGTTTTTCCTTTAACTGCAGTTCTATTCCCTCACTAATCCATAGTTCTATTATGAAATACGACAATTTTCATCCCCAATCAAGAACATCAAATACAAATGTTCACTTTATTTGCCTTGCTAAACAAATTCCTGGGCCACCTACGCATAGTGAACCTACAACTAGTTATTACAAGGTGCATGCGCAATCAACCAATTAATTGATTTATCTCCAATCTACACGTTGACCAACAGGGGAAGGATCGTCACGTTTTCACGCCAATAACACCCTGTTTAGTCCGACTGCTTCACCTACGATTCGAACCCGGGTGGGCGAGCTTATCACTGTGAGCTCTAGCCACCAATCTAGCGCTTGGTTCTAATTTATCTCCAATTCTCATGATAAATAATAGTGATCTTGGAGCGTGACATGGGAAGTAATTCCTTGTACAGAATAAAAACTGGCATAATATATAATCATACTTCCATTGAATAGTTGGTGCTGGGTGGAAGAAATAGGATATGAATCCAAATACGGCTGAAATGCACATACTTTTAATTTTACCTCATACTTTGTGCAGACGTGCAACATGTTGGCACCATTAATCGTCAATTTAGCTGCTCAGATGCAGGTATGGACATAGTAGACTTAAACACATCGATTACGTACATGAGGTAGAATGTATTAAAATTTTACATACTTTTGTGGAATCAAGGTAAGTTCTAATAATTGAAACCAATGCAAATATAAAGAATGCTGACACTGCAACCATTAACCAAGCAGATCCTGACGAACAAGCGTAAAGCCACGGTGTGCCTTGATAGGTTGAAAGGACAACAAACACGTTATGCGCAATAGAATCAAGCGAACTTGGTAGTGTACGGTTCATACTACATCATTCTAGTAATCTAGTTACATCCTAAGTAGAAAATTAGTTGAAAGCCAAACTTGTCGTCCTATCAATAATTCTGTAGGTGCTACATGCATTGACGAAGAATCAGCTTCAATGGAGTAAAAATATACCGTTTCCAAAGTAGCAACATCTTATAATCAATTGGCATCAAACCAAACGAAATATGACAAAAAGAAAAGGATGAATATCCTTAGAACAAATCACCTCTGTATTACTTTCAGGTGCTTAATAAACTTAACCTATGGTATTAATTTCAATTATAATCCTAGAAAAAAGATACTTAGTGCATACCACTTCTAACCCACAGCAAAATTACATCATAAGTGATTTGAAATAAAAACTCAAAATAATTGCTTGATAAATCAAATATAGGACATTCCGTAAACAGGAAAAAATCAGAACCTACAAACAGACATTTTCTTTAATGATTTTCGAAGTCATATTTTTTAGCAATTCCACCAAAGAAGTATAAAATCACAAAATAATTACTTCATAAAATCAAATAGTATAAAAGATTCTGTAAATGAAAAAAAATATCAGAACCTACAAACAGGCATTCTTTTTTTGACGGTTTTGAAAGGCACCACTTTTAGCAATTTCAGTAAAGACACAGACACGCCCATTGACTCTCGTTAACCCAGAACATTCTCCGATGACTAAGTGACCAAAGCAGAGGCAAGTGTGATAGGAGCACTTACCCCATGACGTTGACATGGAGGCGCGCGCTGAACTCGATGAAGAGCTCATACATCTTCCCGAGGTCGGCTGCGTTGCCGTGCGAGTAGAGCACGGTGAGCCTCGCCTTGGGGCAGCGCACATACATGGCGATGATCTCCGTTCCCCGCCGCGTCCGGACCCGCCGCGCCTCCACCCCCTCCTTCCACGGGACCCCCGTCATCGCCACCCTAGAAGAAAACGCCGCGGCATCGCTCCGCGCCACCGCCGGCGCCGGAGCGGCACCGGGCGGAGGCGGGTCCTCCTCGTCCACTACGCCGTAAGTCGGCGGGTCGGGCGGGAAGAAGGCGAACTTAGCGGCCACAGAGGACGTCACTCCACCCATCTCCGGTGAACTCAGGCCTCCGGCGGCAGCGGCATTAGGGTTTAACTCCGGCGTGGAGAGGCGGAGGCGCCAGAGGAGGGGGGCGTGTCCGTGGAAGGCGGCTTGTTTCGGGGCCTTTAAAGGAAAAGCTCGCCGCGAGGGCTTCCGCGCCTAGGCGCAATTTGGAAGCGCTGAATTTACTGAGTGGCCGGGTTGTGACTAGTGGAAAGCACGAGGGGTTTATCGGAGGGGAGGAGTGATTAACGGGAACCGGGGGGCGGGGAATTAGGCGGAGGAGCTGCCGGGAGAATTAAAGGAAAAAGTTGTCACGTGACCCTTCGAAGGGAGGCACGTAATTTCCTTGGCACGGAATGGTGCATTTTCTTTCGTTTGATTTATTTATTTAGTCTTATGATTTGTGGGTTGTGATTGATGATATTCCCGTTGCTAGAATTGGAAACAATTCAAGTGTGTTTTATGAATAAAAAATGTCTCTCACGAATAGCATCTATCATTATGGTTTATTTGGTTAACGAAATGACACATTGCACGTCGTCTTGTACTAGGAAATGTATTGTTATTTAGTATTACCTGTAGGTGTTTCGCGGTGTCACAAATTGGTTAAACTTTCGAGATGTATGTAAATAAAGGAAAAAGAAATTTCCATTTTCCGCATCAAATAAAATGGAAGATTCATGCACGCAACGGAGCATGCATGGTCCACGCAAACTGGCTTTGCATTATTATTTCTCTAATAACTTGGCCGCGGAGGAGCAGATGGCCATGGGCAGAACCATTGTAAGCTGTGGAGGCGACATGAATCGGACAATTCGTTGGCACGATCCTTTTGGGCCCGCCTGTACCCAGCTCACTCCACCCCATGCATACACCATACCTCTCAATGCTTCCACCATCACAAGGAAATTCATAGTACTGTACTATATATAGATTTTGTTGCAGACTATAAATATGATTCGTTTTTCAATTTTTTGGGATCTGAACTTACATACCACAACTCTGCGGAGAAACACGCTCGACCCAAGCACATCCTTGGTAGTATGTGTGTTTGGACAAGATGACACAAGGTTGGAGTGGCACCCAACAACCTGATGAGCTAGCAATAGAGCCTTTTTCTGAGACAGAATCCAGTGGATGGAATTATTAGCGCCTGCAAAGGCTGCCCTGATGGAACACAAAACGATCGTGGCTGAATAAACAAACTGACGCAGATATATATCATTGGACTTTCTAGCTCTGCTTTGGATGCAACTGAACCCTGCTGCACCGCAGGCCATGAAACCGGGAAAGCTGGGGTCGCTTTTGTTGTCCACGCTTGGGTGTTTTCTTTCATACTCCGGTTGCCCTTTCTGCAATCTGTGTGGTACAATTTTCGTCCTCCAGAACGATCTTACAATTTTTTATCAGCGCTTTGCTTCTGGTAATGATGACGATTTCATGCGGTCCAGTTGGGCAATGGCAAAAGCTGGACAGTGAAAAGATGAGCAAATCAAATACGCGTGCTTACGTTTACCGCATGGTTGGGGCCCTGGCCCTTATGGTAGGCATGCGTACCCGTGCTTGCTGTTTGGGAAATCAAATCGTTAATAACTCAAAGTGATCATTTTCTCCATTGTTGTTGTTGGGCCTGGTGTGTCATGTGTGTGATTCACGGTGTGATATTTTAGCATATGTGTTGGGTCTCGTTGTCTGTTGACAACTATGAAACCTAGAAAGCCCAATAACTGAACAACAACAACAACAACAACAAAAAGCTTTCAGCCCACTATTAGCATAGTACCATTGGGTAGAGTTAAGAACGGCTATTGCTATGTATGTCACGAGAATCAATCTGGTTTACTTAGAGTTTCAACTTCAGTTGGCGATCGCGACGACGGAAGGCTTCTCGTGACGATCACGCCTCTGTTGCTCTCACTCGATCCTCTCTGCTCGGGCCGTCAGGGACATCCTTTACGTCTACCCGGCCTTGGCGGCGGAGGGAGAGGAGGGGTACCAGGGTGGATCGGTTCCGCACATGGAGACTAATGGTGGCTAAGATTCCGAGGGAGGGAGGATCTTCGAGCTCCAAACCCTGGTGGATCTACACACGCTGCTCAAGAATCTGGTATTGAAGGATGAGGAACTGGATGATATGGTTCATTAACCTCGAGGAGGGCGCTAGGTGGATGGTAGTGATCAAGGTTCACACTACTAGGCATTTTGGCAATCAGCCTTTTTTCCAAAAGATGGGTGTGGCATGGAGTTTTGCTCGGCAATGGTCCATCCGTCCAGTGGAGGACAATCTCTTTGTGCTCTAGGTCTCTTGCTTGGGCGATTGGAACCGGGCCATGAATCGATGGTCCGTGGATTTTCAGACTAATGGGAGTCATGCTTGAGCCGTATGATGGAATTGCAGATCCTAAGCCCGTGTCTCTAAACAGAATTCATGCCTGGGTGCAAGTGCGGAGTATCCCGCCACTATTCAGGAAGGAGGGGATAGTGCAGGTGAGTATGTAGGGACGTCCGTAGGACGGGCTGCATCAGCTCCCACCCCTTGGGAAAGATCGTCCTCGACTCTTCATCCTTATCATCTTGATCATCTCCATGGAATGGTGAGAGGTCCTTCACATTGAACGTCTTGCTCACAAGATACTTCGATGTCGGTATGTCGATGACGTAGAAATTATTGTTGATCTTCTTGAGGACTTTGAAAGGACCATCTCCCCTTGGCTTGAGCTTGGAGTCTCAATCTTTTGGGAAGCGGTCTTTACTTAGGTGTGAAGGGAATATATCCTGAGAGGCAATAATAAAGTTGTTATTATACATATTCCAAGTATATGATAGATGTTTATTTTGCATGCTATAATTGTATTAATTTGGAAACATTAATACATATGTGTTTAATAAACAAAAGAAAAGTTACTAGTTATGCCTCTCTTATAAATTAGCTCATTGATTAACAAGATGATCAAGGCTTCCTGATCATGGACATTGGATGTTGTTAATAACGAGGTCACAACATTAGTGGAATGATGTGATGAACATTCATCCGAAGTATAGCATTATGATCAAAGTCATTGTGTTTATATTTCTATAACATCTAACAAAGTAATCCTAGTCCTTAGGCCATAAGATCATGTTAATCACTAACACTGGAAGAGTATCTTGATAACATCAAACGTCACACCGTGAAAGGGTGATTATAAAGGTGGGTTTAGTGCTACAAAAGTGTTATGTAGAAGCTCATGGATCAAGAGTGGGATTTGTCTATCCCGGTGACGGATAGATATTCTCTAGGCCCTCTCGGTGATATCACATTGGTTAGCTTGCAAGGAAGTGATGAGATCACTAGAATGTTATATCACGGGAACGAGAAAAGAGTACATCTCGGTAACGAGATCAAACTAGGTATGGAGATACCGATGATTGAATCTCGAACATGTAATATATCACGAGACAAAGGAATTTAGTTACTAGTGTTAAAGGTTCTCATGATCACAGAAGTCATCGTAGAATGTGTAGGAGTTAGTATGGATCTCTAGGTCCCGCTTCTGATTATTGATCTGAGAGGGATCTCGATCATGTCTGCATTATTCATGAACCGTAGGGTGACACACTTAAGGGACACCAACACCATTTGGAGCAAATGTATTTCAGACGAATGAATTGCAAAGCGTTGGAATTATTTCAATAGACACCAAAACTGGTTCGGGTGAAATTGCTGAAACTGGTTCTGCATGTAATATTGAAATATTGCAGGGGGTTTTATGTGAATGTTTGCTAATTAAAGTAATTAACAAAATTCTGAATAAATTTAATAAAAGAGTTTTATTAAATGAGAGCATTAAATTTGGATAAATTTAATGCATTTAAAGTAAAGACTTTAAAGAGAAATGTTAAGGGACACTTTTATGTGGAGGGGGTTACCACCACATGAATGGGGGAGGTGAGGGGTCACCCCCATGGGGCGCCAGCCATGGGGAGGGGTACCCCCTCCTCCTATAAATGGCCACCCCTCTCACCCTTCTTCCACACACCTCCTCGTGAAGGATCTCTCTCCCCCTCTAGAATTATTCCTCCATGGTCTCGGATTAGCGAGATACCTGTTCCTGGTGGCATTTCGTCTGGAAGGAGTTGCTGCTTCCGCTGCATCGCTGGAGCGAGGAGGCAGAGGTTGTTCGGTGGCCTGAACGTGTATGCGAGTGCGGATGCGTTGCTGGTTTGCGGCGCTAGGACTTCCACACGATGTTGAGATCAGCAAGCGTACGACTACATCATCCACGAGTTCCTACTCGTTAATAAAACTTTGTTGTCTTCGAGGGTAAGTTCTCCATGGATGTATATCCATCTGTTGCTTTGCACGGATGATCTATGCGTAGGTGCTTTGCACGGGTAGAACACATAAGAGTATGTGGGTGATGATGATCATGTTATTGCTTCTTATATGTACTTTGGATAGTGGTGGCATAGTGGGATGAAGCGGCCCGGACCAACCTTACATGTCATCGCACATGAGACCAGTTCCACGACTGACATGCAACTAGTTTTGCATAAGTGGCTAGCGGGTGTCTGTCTCTCCTACTATAGTCAATATCTGATTTACAACGAGTTGCTAATAATTTGGTTATGATCATTGTGGTTCCATGTTCGTAGGTAAGAACGATTCTATCTTCGAAAGCCCTAAGCCATGTAAAACTTGCAATTGATAAATTAGAGGCATCTAGTTTAGATCGTTGTTGGGCTTGTGTCATGATATGGTATTGTTGTGAGCTGATGTATAGTTGATACATGATACGTCCAAAACGTATCTACTTTCCCGAACACTTTTGCTATTGTTTCTCCTCTAAACTTGTGTGATTTGGATGCAACTAACACGGACTGACGCTGTTTTCAGCAGAATTGCATTGGTGTCTACTTTTTGTTTAGAAAATCAACTATCAGGAAAAATCCCGAAAAATATGTCAAAAATCCTATTTCACCAGAAGACTCCCAGAGCCAGAATACGAGACGGAGGGGGGCTGGGCCCAGGCCACACCACCTGGCCGCGCGGGCAAGCCCCAGCACGCCGAGGTGTTCTGCCGCCTGCACTCCCTCGGTCTCTCTCTTCGCCTATAAGTTGCCTTCTGACCTAAAAAACTCAGGGGTTCGACGTTTTCCCAGAAGGAGTTCTGCTCCGCCGCCACCACCAGATTCCATGAAACAGCACCAAAAATTCAGTTCTAGCACCCTGCCGGGATGGGGAATTGGAGGAGATCATCGCTATCATCATCACCATCGCTTCTCCATCGACCATCCATGTTTCCCCCATCTATGAGTGAGTAATCTCCCGCTGTAGGCTATGGGGATGGTAGGGATTGGATGAGATTGTTCATGTAATGGCATCAAATTGTTAGGGCATGGTGCCTAGTATCTTTTATTAGTGCTTTATGACTTTGTTGCGACTTGTTATGCTTAATGCTTGTCACTAGGGCCCGAGTGCCATGATTTCAGATCTGAACATGTTATTGATTCATTATGATAGTATTGTTTATGGTCTTATCTACAAGTTGTATATACACGTTATTGTCCAGAACCAATGGCCCCGAAGTGACAGAAATCGGGATAACCGGAGGGAATGGCTTTGATGTGAGGATCACATGTGTTCACGGAGTGTTAATGCTTTGCTCCGGTGCTCTATTAAAAGGAGCACCTTAATTGCCAGTAGTTTCCTTGAGGCCCCGCTGCAAACGGGCTAGCAGGACAAAAGATGTTGTGCAAGTTCTCATTGCG
Organism: Avena insularis; assembly: GCA_023614405.1. Lineage (NCBI taxonomy): Eukaryota > Viridiplantae > Streptophyta > Magnoliopsida > Poales > Poaceae > Avena > Avena insularis. Next base: position 69,707,697 of record CM042692.1, on the reverse strand, counting down.
AGCACGTATGACTATATATGAAACACATGCCTAGAATTATCTAGTACTTGGATGCTTTATCTTATTTATCTAAAATTGCCCTATGTTCTGATTGCTATGTGAATTGTCTTGTCCATGCAACGCCCGTCCATCCATCCCTATGCCTACCGCACTCGAATCCTACTGTTTACTGCTATTGTTACTACTGTCTTTACTTTTACTATTCCTACTACAAAACTGTTGCTACTGATAAACTGTTGTGAGCAAGATTGTTTCCAGGTGCAGCTGAATTGACAACTCAGTTGTTAAGGCTTATAAATATTCTTTGGCTCTCCTTGTGTCGAATCAATAAATTGGATTTCACTTCCCTCGAAAATACTGCGATACACCCCCTATACTTGTGGGTCATCAAGACTATTTTCTGGTGCCGTTGCCGGGGAGCATAGCTTTATTTATCAAGTTCACTTGGATTCTCTATTGTTCGCGGCTATCCATCCATCATGGGTAAGCCTCGTGATGGCAAGGTTCCTATTTTACCATCCACTACAAGAAGAGGTACGGTTCTGAACACCTCTGTTGCTCTTGATTCACCATCTGTTATGAGTAAGCTCGTTACACCACCACATACACATGCTACACACACTGTTACTACTGCTGAATCTGAAACTTCTAATGCTGCTTCTACTATGCTTGATAAGAGTGGTTCATTAGGTCCTTTCCTAGATGCTACGATTGCTAGAACAATAGCTGGAAATACTGAAACTCCTAATGGAGACACTACTACTACACCTGTTAGTTCATCTGATTCTAGTGGAAGTTATGATATTGAAGATGGTTATGTTGAGATGACCGATGAATTTATTAAAGAATGTAAAAATACCCATGATAGGAGCACTGCTAAGAGTCTCCTTGAGAGGCGTACTATTAGACCCAAATTGTCTCCTATTGTTAAGTTTGCTGCTTCTCCCATAAACATTATAGATAAAGATTATGATTTCTCTCTCGGTCTATCTTACATAGCTATTGTTGAGAAAGAACCTTTTTGTGGGACTAAGAATGAAAATGCGGTAGCACATATGAATGACCTTTCTACCATGAGTGGCTTGTTTTCTGATGATATTAAGATGCGTACTTACTTTGTTGCTAAGATTTTCCCCTTTTCACTGAAAGGAGAAGCTAAAACTTGGTTTAGTAATTTACCTCCTGGATCTATTGATATCCCTGATTGCTTGATTAGTACTTTCCTGCAGAAATATTTTCCTCCGAGTGCTAGACATGCTATTTTGCAGGAACTTTTTGATTTTAAACAGGGAGAAAAAGAGATATTGCCTAAATCATGGGCAAGGTTTTGTGCTTTGATTCATGCACAGGCTGGAACTCCATTACCTAAGAATGAGCTTCTTGATATATTTTATAATGGACTAATCGAGTGATACATTGCAAATGTATCTATAATTTTTGATGTTCCATGCTTGGTGACGAGGGTTTAACTCATCAATGCCCATTGTTATGGACTTGGGTTTTGGAGAAGGAGGGAGCGCTGGAGACATCTATCGGCTAGCAAACAAGCACACAGGGGACAAAGATTTACCTGTGTTCAGCCTCAGAGGTCCCTACTCCTGCTTGTCTGCTTGTGGAATTAATGAAGGAACCGAAGGTTACAATGGTGCGCAGATGTAATCTGGCGAGGGTGGTAGAAACTAGGGTTGCGTGTGTCCTCCTCGCTGCCCCCTCCTAGCCCTTATATAGATAGGCTAGGTCTCGGGTAGCAGGTCGAGTCGGTTACAAGTTAGGGTTTTCCCCTTCAAACTTTCTATCTTTAACTTCTTCTTGTTCTTCAAGCAATCGAGAGTCCGTAGGTTACTCGAGTCCTTCGTTTGGGCCTTGGCGACACCGTGGGCCTGTACGTATTTAGACTGTATATACCAAACTCGAGTACCTGTAGGGTATACCCATGTCACTTGGTTTTATCCACTTTCTTGTGTTTTGTTCCAACTTTGGAGTACTTTTCATATGATTTCTTGGACTAACCTATTAACAAGAGCCACAGTGCCAACTGCCTGTTTTCTGCTGTTTTTGGTTCCAGGAAAGTCAGAAAATGAATATTCTCGGAATTGGACGGGACAAAAGCCAAAGTGCCTATTTTTCCAGAAGGGATCAAGTGCTAGAATACGAGACGGAGAAGGGCCAGGGGCCGGCCACACAACCTGGCCGCGCGGCCAGGCTGGGCCGGCACTAGGGGGTGGTGTGGTGGCTCCCGGCACCCCCTCGGCCTCTCCTTCCGCCTATATATTGCCCTCGGGATGAAAACCCTAAGTACCCGATCAAAAATCTACGAAAGAGTCTGCAGCCGCCGTCATCTCCATCCCTAGATCGGGAGGGATCTGAAGCTCTTCCCAACACCCTGCCGGAGAGGGGAATTCACCCTGGAGGTCGTCTTCATCACCATGCAAGCCTCCGGTGTGATGCGTGAGTAGTTCATCCTTGGACTACGGATCCATGTAGTAGCTAGATGGCTGGTTCTCCTCCTTTGTGCTTTCATGTTTAGATCTTGTGAGCTCCATTCATGATCAAGATCATCTATTTGTAATTCATACATCTTGTGTTTGCGGGGATCCGATGGATATTGAGATGCTATTTCAGATTGATTATTGATTCTATCATGTCTTTGTTATTTGTAATCTTGCATGCTTTCTGTTGTTCAGTAGCTATCTTGGTCAAGTAGATGCTAGCAACTCCAGGAGTTAGTATTTATGCTCGATAGTGGGTTCATGCCTCTGGTAATCTGGCGAAGTGACAGAAATCTCTAAGGTACTAGATGTGTTGTTGCTACTAGGGAGAAAACAACAATCCTTTGTTCATAGAACAATCGTATTGTTTACTTTGCACGCAGTTCGTAAAGCAATAATCTGTTGCTTACAACTTAATACTGGAGGGGTTCGGATGATAACCTGAAGGTGGATTATTAGTCATAGATGCAGTTGGATGGCGGTCTATGTATTATGTTGTAATGCCCAATCAAGTCTCAAAGGAGTCAAGATGATTAGTATATGCATGTATTGCTTTCTCGGTGTTTGTCAATTGCCTCGCTGTAATTTGTTTACCCAACATGTTATCTATCTAAGGAGAGCCACCTCTAGTGAACTATGGATCTCGGTCCTTGTCTTTTACATACAATCTACAATCTTTTACTGCTTTGTGTTTACTTTCCGCAAACTTTTACTTCTTTCCATTCAATATGTTTAATCCTTTGTTTTCTGAAAAACACGGTGAGATTGACAACCTCATCGCAAGTTGGAGACAAAGTTTTGTGGTTGTGTTGTGCAGGTCTCCATGTTGCTACTAGCACCGGTAGTCGCATACAAAGCTCAGCTAGTAACACCTTTGGGGTGTTTCCTTGCTCCTACTGGTTCGATTAAACCTTGGTTTCATAACTGAGGGAAACTTGTTGCTGTGCTCATCATACCTTCCTCTTGGGGTTCCCAACGAGCTCTACATCAACCACGAGCCATCAAGCACTTTTACAGGTTCGGGCGCCGTAATCGAGCCATCAAGCATTTTTCTGGCGCCGTTGCCGGGGAGTCAAGGACATCTTCACAAGGGGAGTCCCTCATAACCAATCTCTTTACTTTCTTGTTTTTCTTTTACTTAGTTTCTTTTTGCTTTGTTTGCTTGTTTTGTTCTTCAAAAACACAAAAAAATTAGTTTTACTAGTTTGCTTTCTTATTTGAAAACCCAAAAAATGACTACTCTTGAAAACACTAAGTTGTGTGACTTCACTAGCACCAACAACAATGATTTTATGAGCACACCTATTGCTCCACCTGTGGCTGAAAATACTTTCTTTGAGATAAAACCTTCTTTGCTCAATCTTGTTATGAGAGAACAATTTTCTGGTATTGGTAATGAAGATGCTGCTTCCCATCTAAATAACTTTGTTGAACTTTGTGAGATGCAAAAGCATAGGGATATAGATGGTGATATTATTAAGCTGAAATTGTTTCCTTTCTCTTTGAGAGGAAAAGCTAAAGAGTGGTTGAATTCCTTAACTAGGAATAATATTGATTCTTGGACTAAGTGCAAAGATGCTTTTATTGGAAAATACTATCCTCCTGCTAAGATTATATCTATGAGAAGTGAAATAATGAAGTTTAAACAACTTGATAATGAGCACGTTGCTCAAGCTTGGGAAAGAATGAAATATTTGGTAAAGAATTGTCCCACTCATGGACTGACTGCTTGGATGATCATCCAAACTTTTTATGCAGGATTGAACTATTCTTCAAGGAACCTATTGGATTCAGCTGCTAGAGGTACCTTTATGACCATCACTTTGGGTGCTGCAACAAAACTTCTGGACAATATGATGGTTAATTATTCCGAATGGCATACTGAGAGAGCTCCACAAGGTAGGAAGGTAAATTCTGTTGAGGAAACCTCCTCCTTGAGTGATAAGATTGATATAATTATGTCTATGCTTGTTAATGGGAAAGCCCATATTGATCCAAATAATGTTCCTCTAGCTTCTTTGGTTGCTCAAGAAGAGCAAGTTGATGTGAACTTCATAAGAAATAACAACTTTGGCAACAATGCTTATGGTAATAATGCTTATAGGAACAATTTTGGTAACAACAATTATAGGCCCTACCCTCCTAGTAATACTTATGGCTATAATGGTAAACCTGAATTACCTAGTGAAGGAAGAATTTTAGAAGTTGAATGAGCCACTAAAAACTTCATGCAAATGCAATATGAGCAAAATAAACTATTTACTAAAACTATGGAGGAACAATCTATCATTTTGAAGAACATTAGCCATCAACTTGAGAGTCTAAATAAGGAAATTCCTAGTTTACAATTGAAACTCTCTAATGCTGAAAGAAATATATCATCTTTTTCTGAAGCTCAATCTTCATTGATTAATAAAATGGCTGCTAAACCTGAAACTAATGAGAATCCCTTTGCAGCTACTAATGCCATACAAGTAAGAATTGATGAAAATGTTAGACTATTAGCTGAATTACATGCTAAGTGGGAAAGAGAAGATGAAATTGCTAGAAAGATTAGTGTTTCTACTATTACCACCACTAGTGTTGAGGCTAGTAATAGTTCTACTACTTTAGATGATAAAGTTGATTTTGATCTTGATGGTTGCAACATCTCTGAAGTTATTAAGTTCCTACAAAAGCTTGCTAAAAGTCCTAATGCTAGTGCTATGAACATGGCCTTTACAAAACACATTACTAATGCTCTCATAAAGATTAAAGAAGAAAAGATGAAACATAAAGCTTCTATTCCTATAAAACAAGAAGATGGCTGGGAACCCATCATTAATATGAAAGTGAATGACTTTGATTTCAAAGCTTTATGTGATCTTGATAGTAGTGTTTCTATTATGCCTAGAAGGATTTATGATATGCTTGATTTGCCTCCTCTTGAAGATTGTTATTTGAATGTCCCACTTGATGATAATGCTAAAAAGAAACTCATGGAGAGTCTTAATGATGTTCTTATTATGGTTAACAATGCCTATGTCCCCGTTGATTTCTATGTTTTGGATGTTGAATACAATGCTTCTTGTCCTATTACTTTGGGAAGACCTTTTCTTATAACTATTGGTGCCATCATTGATATGAAAGAAGGCACCATTAAATATCAACTCCCATTCAAGAAAGGTATAGAACACTTCCCTAAAAAGATAGAAAAGATTTCTTTTGCTTCTCCTATGAAAACAAAATTTGGTCTTAATGCTTCTTCATTTGAGAACACTTGATTCTTTCTTTGCTTCTTATGCCTAACTTAAAGGCGTTAAAGAAAAGTACTTATTGGGAGATAACCTAAAAGTTTTAGATGAGTCTTAGAAGTTATTACCTCAGTAATAACCTCTCCTTATCCTTTTTATTTGCTTTTTGTGCCAAGAGTAACCTCTAATGAGAGTGAAGTAATGATTGGGAAAGTTGCTGTCCCGAAACAGATTTTTGTGCTTCACCGTAAAAAATCGTGAGAGAGCTCTGTATGTCGGATTGAGCTGTAATTGTTTGTGCTTCTGCCCGAGGTTGTTATCTAACTTTCGTTAGTTCAACACTATTTTATTTGAGCAATATAAGGTCTTCGAAAAAATTCGTCCTTACCTGCTGGTCTGTTTTGACAGATTTTTGCCATTTTCTGCATTTGCTTCTTGTGGGTTCCTTTTTAAGTTCTCTTGGGGAATTGAGCTTTTTGAGGGAAGTGCTACAGTAGATAGTGTTCTAATGGAAGTTTATTTGGTGTTAGAACTGAACCTTGAGACTTATTTATCTTGAGTGCACTAATGTTGCTAATAAAGATTGTGTGAAGTTTTGTATGAAGGAAAATTTTCAGGTGTATGGAATGAATGAGTAATGAGATGAAGGATGGACTAAAGCTCAAGCTTGGGGATGCCACGCATGTCACCCCAAGAAATATCCAAGAAGTACAAGCGTCAAAGCTTTGGGATGCCCAAGGCATCCCCTACTTCATCAATAAAAATCTCAGGTTTCTTCGAAACGTTTCATTTTTATTGTTTTATGCACAGTTGTGTTGTTCTTGGAGCGTCTTCTTTTTTGTTTTCGTTTTGGTTTTTTGTTTGCTTGGTTTTCTTAGTTTTCTGAATAAATTGGTTGGACCCCCTCTTTCATACATTGGTTTGCAAATAGTTTGGTTTGGTTTGGAAAAGAGTAGGAAAGTTCATACTTATGTGGTAAAAAGAGCTTGTTTTTGACTGTGGCCTATGCTTTGTCATGTCATGCTTGATATTATTTTGGCTTTATGCTTAGTATTCTTTGCTGTAGCATGACTTGTTATAAACAATTGATATTGCTTAATGTGCCTTGGATGAATCATGCGTTGTTTTAGCATATTAAATCATAGTATAGTGGTATTCTCCTTTGATGCTTTATTTGGGTTGACTTGGCGCATGCTCACACCATGTTATGACTGTCTCAAGTCACCATAGCCTTTATGATCCTTTAGTTTTCAACTTGTAGTATCACTTTATGCTTTGATCAATGATGTTTTGTCGCTCTGCATGATTATGGCCATTATTGCTCTCTTAGTTTGTCGCTCCCAGTCTTTTGCTAGCCTCCACAACAAAGTATGAGTTCCACTCATGCATCCAACTCCCTAAACCCAGTTATTCCAAAGAGTCCACCATACCTACCTACTAGCTTATGCTATTCCAAGTATATTCATACTTTTGTTTACCTTCCAAATTAAACTTGTTATGAGAAAACTAGTGATTAAAGCTCTCATGAACTTGATGGCACACTTTACTTTTTTGCCTCTAATAAACTTGAACCATTGGGTCCTTCTTTGTTGCGTATATGCTTGCGCTTTATAAGTTGAAATTAGCAGAACCATGTTTCATGGGGAACGCTTTCAACATTGCACTTGTACTTTGTACCCCGTTGATATCATGTTCTTTTGCTTACGGATCCAAAGATTGTGAAATAAAAGTGGAACTTGTAAGATCATGGAGTTTGTATGTGTGTTAGAGAAATGCCTGGGCCACTAGCCTAAGCCATGCCTAATCATGGTGGAAACTTGCAGCATCACCATAATGAGCACTCTATGAAGCATCCTCAATAAAAACCTATGCAAATAGCAAATAAAAAGATCGCTGAGATGCTCATTGTCTGCTTGCCTTGTCATTTTGATTATGGGAAAGCTCATGTATCATGTGCAAGGAGTACCCTGTTGGCGGTTCTTAATGATACACATATACTTACAATGACAAGAGCTTACTCGTGACTAAGTTGAGTAGCATGAGGATCGGTCTTCGTAAGTAAGGGGCATGAGATTTCGGTTTATAACTTGTCAAGCATATCCTCTTAGTTGTGTCACTTTAACCTTAATCAACTTCAAGATGCTTATGATAGGGGCAATGAGAGCTGAAAGCTATAAGTACCATAATTTTTGGAATCTCTTTATGAGTCTTGAATCCCTACTTCCTTTTACAAAAGGCCTTTCTTCCACCATTATATTGAGTCTCCACCTTCTATATTTATGCACCTACTTTGAGAGCATAGTGGCCATTCTTAGTTCTATGTGCATTGTCCCAAGACTAGTTGATTGATGCATAACTTGATATTGCCTGTTTCAAACTATTGTATCTAGTCACTCTTATGAACTTTGAAGGTGTCCTATGCATTTATATTTGCCACTATATTGAGGGACAAGATGAATACTATTATGCTATGTTTTCTTTATGTGAAACAAACAAACGTCTTGCAAAGCATCTTTTTCATGAATCTTTTGTTTGTGCCTTTTCATGTAGCATCATAGTTTCTTTGCTTATTGCTAGAACTTTGTCTTTCATGTTATGATTGAAGTACTATGATCCCATCTTTGAATGTTTTGCAAATACTTTGATCAAGTCTTTGATGGTGCATGTCACCTCAAAAATTATTCTTTCTTTTTATCACTTACCTACTCGAGGACGAGAAGGAGTTAAGATTGGGGATGTTGATACATTGCAAATGTATCTATAATTTTTGATGTTCCGTGCTTGGTTTTATCCACTTTCTTGTGTTTTGTTCCAACTTTGGAGTACTTTTCATATGATTTCTTGGAATAACCTATTAATAAGAGCCAAAGTGCTAGCTGCCTGTTTTCTGCTGTTTTTGGTTCCAGGAAAGTCAGAAAATGAATATTCTCGGAATTGGATGGGACAAAAGCCAAAGTGCCTATTTTTCCGGAAGGGGTCAAGTGCCAGAATATGAGACAGAGAAGGGCCAGGGGCCGGCCACACCACCTGGCCGCACGGCTAGGCTAGGCCAGGGGGTGGTGTGGTGGCTCCCGACACCCCCTCGGCCTCTCCTTCCGCCTATATATTACCCTCGGGACGAAAACACTATGTACCCAATCAAAAATCCATGAAAGAGTCTGTAGCCACCGTCATCTCCATCCCTAGATCGGGAGGGATCTAAAGCTCTTCCCGGCACCCTGCCGGAGAGGGGAATTCACCCTGGAGGCCTTCTTCATCACCATGCAAGCCTCCGGTGTGATGCGTGAGTAGTTCATCCTTGGACTACGGATCCATGTAGTAGCTAGATGGATGGTTCTCCTCCTTTGTGCTTTCGTGTTTAGATCTTGTGAGCTCCATTCATGATCAAGATCATCTATTTGGAATTCATACATGTTGTGTTTGCAGGGATCCGATGGATATTGAGATGCTATTTCAGATTGATTATTGATTCTATCATGTCTTTGTTATTTGTGGTCTTGCATGCTTTCCGTTGCTGGTAGCTATCTTGGCCAAGTAGATGCTAGCAACTCCAAGAGTTAGTATTTATGCTCGATAGTGGGTTCATGCCTCTGGTAATCTGGGGAAGTGACAGAAATCTCTAAGGTACTAGATGTGTTGTTGCTACTAGGGAGAAAAAAACAATCCTTTGTTCATAGAACAATCGTATTGTTTACTTTACACGCAGTTCGTAAAGCAATAATCTGTTGCTTGCAACTTAATACTGGAGGGGGTTCGGATGATAACCTGAAGGTGGATTATTAGTCATAGATGCAGTTGGATGGCGGTCTATGTTTAATGCCCAATCAAGTCTCAAAGGAGTCAAGATGATTAGTATATGCATGTATTGCTTTCTCGGTGTTTGTCAATTGCCCCACTGTAATTTATTTACCTAACATGTTATCTATCTAAGGAGAGCCACCTCTAGTGAACTATGGATCCCGGTCCTTGTCTTTTACATACAATCTACAATCTTTTACTGCTCAGTGTTTACTTTCTACAAACTTTTACTTCTTTCCATTTGATACGTTTAATCCTTTGTTTTCCGCAAAACACGGTGAGATTGACAACCTCATCGCAAGTTGGGGACAAAGTTTTGTGGTTGTGTTGTGCAGGTCTCCACGTTGCTACTAGCACCGGTAGTGCGCCCTGCCAAAGCTCAGCTAGTAACACCTTTGGGGTGTTTCCTTGCTCCTACTGGTTCGATTAAACCTTGGTTTCATAACTGAGGAAAACTTGTTGCTGTGCTCATCATACCTTCCTCTTGGGGTTCCCAACGAGCTCTACATCAACCACGAGCCATCAAGCACTTTTCTGGGCGCCGTGCACTGAGCCATCACCGAGGAATCTAGGACATACCTAGATAGTTGTGCTGATTGTGTTTTCAGGAATAGGACTCCTAAGGAAGCTGAGGAATTAATGGCTAAAATAAGTAAGAACTATGAAGATTGGAATCCTCCTGAATAAGCTATACCTAAAGTAATTGTACCTGAACCTACTATTTAGGTGCCTATTCCAACATCAAAGAATATGGGGTTATTGAATTAAATGATGGTGATGAAGGAAGCTAAGAAATGTCTTAAGAAGAAGGGAATTAAAGCTGCAGATGTCAAGAATTTACCTCCTATAGAAGAATTATGTAATCCTATTCCCTACTCATCCACTATCGAGGTACACTCTCTCCAACACTTTGATGAAGGTGATATCCCTTACTCTAAACCTCCTGATCAATGCTTAGAAGAATTCGATAGCTTTATTGTTAAGCAAGATAATTTTAATAAAAGGGTGCAAAATCATCTGATGGAAAACACTAGAGCTATTGTTGAGTTGAAAGATATTGTGGAAAGAACCTCTAATGATGTTAAAATGATTGTTAAACACTTTCAAATGGTTCAAACTCAAATAGATCAACTCGTGAAAGTGCAAAAAGACTTGCTAGTTAATGCTGCTAAAGAAAAACATGCTTATGAAATTAGAACTAGAAGTGGTGCTGCTACCCAGGATCCTCTATACCCTGAGGGGCATCCCAAAAGAATTGAGCAGGATTCTCAACAAGTTGAAAATAGTGGCTCTACTCGTAAGAAAAGGAAAAAGAAACATAAAACTATTGTAGAACCCTCTGAACCTCCTATAGATCCTAATAGTATATCTATTTCTGATGCTGAAACTGAAAGTGGTAATGAAGAAAATGAAGTTCCTAATGAAGAAAAAGTTGAAGAAGAACCTGAAAAGCACACTAAGAATACTAAATACACTAAAGAAGATTTTATTGCTAAGAAACATGGTAGTGAAAGAGAGCCTTGGGTCCAAAAACCTATGCCTTTCCCTGATAAGAAACACAAGTCAAAGGAAGATGAACACTATAATAAGTTTTGTGAGTGGGTGAAACCTTTATTCCTGCAAATTCCTTTGACTGATTCTATTAAATTGCCCCCTTACTCAAAGTATATGAAGGATATTGTCTCGAATAAAAGGAAGATCCCTAATGAAGAAATCTCTACTTTGCTTGCTAATTATTCCTTTAATGGTAAGGTTCCAAAGAAACTTGGAGACCCGTTGATTCCAACTATCCCTTGCTCTATTAAGAACAGTTATGTTAGAACTGCTTTGTGTGATTTGGGAGATGGAGTTAGTGTTATGCCTTTCTCTCTCTATAAGAGGCTTCAACTAGAAAAATTAATACCAACTGATATATCTTTGCAAATGGCTGATAAATCTACCACTGTTCCTGTTGGTATATGTGAGGATGTACCTGTTCAAGTGGCTCATAATTTCTTGATATTAACTGATTTTGTTTTGCTTGAAATGCTTGAATATGATAATATGTCCATTATTCTTGGGAGACCTTTTCTTAATACTGCAGGAGATGTTATTGATTGTAATCAAGGAAAGGTTACTTTCAATGTTAATGACAAGGAACATACTGCCTATTTCCCCAAGAAGATTGAAAGGACTTATGGTTTGAATTCAATTGAACATGTTGAGGGCATTCAAGTTGGAGATATATATTGTCCCATACCAAGAGAAACATTTGAAACTATTATGATTGGGACCATTGCTATCAAGGTTGAGGTAACATAATCATTAGTGGGATACAAAGTTTTGTCTCATATGGAATTGTTTTGGTAACAAGACCTGATCAACCTTGTTAACAAAAGGATTTCGTTGAACAAAACAATGTTTTCACCATGATTATCTCCGCTTGCTTCTATTTCATCCATTTTTGTTTTGCTTTCATTTAGTTCTCCTTTTTGTTGTTGGTTGCTTGCGTGTTAGAGTGTCTTAGAACTTCTGTAGTTCTATCCTTGTTTTGTCATTGCATCATTCCAAAAAAAAATCTTTTTCTGTCAGAAAATCATTCATCTATACCTGAAAAATGCCCAAAAATAAAGTGTCTCGAAAAATTCCAGAAAATTCATATTAAATTTTTACATGAAAAAAGGGGAAGAGGAGTGCCTGGGAGGTACCAGGGGGCCCACGAGGCAGGCTCATCACCTGGTGGCGCGGCCTGCCCTGGGTGGCGCCATGCCATGGTGTGGGCCACCCTGGCCCTCCACTAACTCTCTCACCTGCCACTTTCTTCTCTCTCCCGAGTAAGCTCCAGTTCATTGCTCAAAATCGCGTTCTTGCTGTGCTTGCTCTCGATTTTTTCGATCTCCTTGCTCAGCCCATCTTTGTTGCTGAAATTTGGAGCACTTGTTCTCTGGTATGTGACTCCTTCCCTTGGCCAAGTAGATTTGTGTTTAGTGGAGTATATCTTGAGTATTTTGCTGCTGTAGGTGACAGATTATGAGAGCTTGTAAGCTTGTTTGATGCTTAGAGATATAGTTTTGATGCATGTTTAGGCCTCTTACAAGTCCCTATGAGTAGTATCCTTCATTATATTCACTTTGCAATCACTTGTTTAATAGGTGTTTAAATTTCAGAATACCAAGCATGAATAACCATACCTTTGGAGAGATATTTGAGAGGGAGATCCCTTTTCCGCAGTGTTCTTTGTTTAGTGTTCACAGGAAACCGTGGTCACGCTCCAAGGAGGAGGTGGACGAGCAGCTTCGCTTGCTGGGTTTCCACGAGCAGCACCAGGAGGATGTACCCTCCTACGATCACTCCGCACACTACGGAGGGACGTACTCGAGCTCGCACCAAGACGAGGGTACCTCCTCGCCATACTATGGTGACACGTCATCCTAGCCGGCTTGGGATTGATACCCACTTAGGCCAAAAGCCTAAGCTTGGGGGGAGGTACGCCGACACCGCACTCATCTCCTTATCATGTTGCGTCGGTACTTTGTATATTCTTGTTTTGTTTTCTTTTTAGTTTTTGTTCTTTCTTTGCTTTTGCTTTCTAAAACACAAAAAGACTAAAAATATTTCTGTTGTTTCTCTTTGGTTTTCTTCTTCTTTTTGCCTTGGTTTGTTTTTCCCTTTTTGCTTTGTTTGAACCGTTTGAAAAACCCAAAAAGATTTTGCTTTGTTTGCTTTTTCTTTTTGGTTCTTCCTTTAAAAAATCAAAAACACCAAAAATATTTGCGGTTCTTCTTTGGCTTTGTGAGTTTGTTGCAGGGTTCAGCAGTCCTCAATGGATATTGGTTTCATATTATTATTCAAGCCACACAAGTGAAGAGCAATAATGAGATTAATGACAATTTGAGGTGTGAGGCTGGTAACGAACTCTATTTGTTTTCATTTTTGTACATATACTCATCATTGTGGGCATGCTTAGTCTGTTCGTGTAAGGTGTATGTTATCTTTGGATGCTTAGTAGTTCTTGCTTTCGTATGATTAGTTCTAGCTTGCTAATAGTTTGTAGCATATCATATGAATGTTTGCTTGCATTACTCTATTCATAACTTGGTATGACACTGTGGTATCCTCCTCTGAATGTTTCATTTGAATTGACTTGGCACATGCTCACGCATGCACATGACTGTAATAATCAGTTAAGCCTTGATGAATTATTTTGCCTTGAGGATATTGAATCACTTTCATGCCATGATTAGTCCTGTTTTGTTGCAAGCATGATTATGACAGCTATTGCTCTCTCGTTTGTCGCTCCCTTACTATTGCTAGCCTTCAACTTCACTGAGTATGTTTTACTCATGTTTCCAACTCCCCAAAACCAAATATTGCCAAAGTGTCCACCATACCTACCTATTAGCATCATTTGCTACTTCCGTGCATCTTCAATATGCCTTGTTTTCTTCCGAATAAAATGTTTGCTTGTTATGAGAAAGTTAGTTAGTAAAGCTCTCACAAACTTGATGGCACACTTTATTTTCTTGCATTTAATAAACCTGAACCATTGCGTCCTTCTTTGTTGCGTATATGCTTGCGCTTTATAAGTTGAAGTTAGCAGAACCATGTATCATGGGGAACATTTTCAACATTTCATTGGTACTTAGTACCTCGTTGATATCATGTTATTTTGCTTATGGATCCTGGCGGTGTGAAATAGAAGTGGAACTTGTAAGATCATGGAGTTTGTATGTATGTTAGAGAAACGCCCGGGCCGCTAGCCTAAGCCATGCCTAATCGTGGTGGAAACTTGCAGCATAACCATAATGAGCATTCTATGAAGCATCCTCAATAAAAATCTATGCACATAGTAAATAAAAAGATCGCTGAGATGCTCATTGTCTGCTTGCCTTGTCATTTTGATTATGGGATAGCTCCTGTGTCATGTGCAAGGGGTACCCCATTGGCGGTTCTCTATGATACGTATATACTTACAATGACAAGAGCTTACTTGTGACTGAAGTTGAGTAGCATGAGGATCGGTCTTCGTAAGTAAGGGGCATGAGACTTCGATTTATAACTTGTCAAGCATATCCTCTTAGTTGTGTCACTTTAACCTTAACCATTTAAAGATGCTTATGATAGGGGAAATGAGAGCTCAAAGCTAACGAGTACCATACTTTCAGCCTCTGGAAGCCTTTCAAACTATTCAAAACCTTTTCCTTTACTTGTTGAGTCTCCACATATTCTTTGAGCACCTTCTTGAGAGCATAGTTGTCATTCTTTGTGTTTGTCTCAAAACTTGATTATTTGTGTCGTGACTTTGATGCTTGCATCTTTGATATCTTTACTTCTAGTCTTCACCTGAACTTCAGAGGTGCCTTAAATCAAAGGCAAGCGAGGTACCACTCTATCATACCTTTTTATGAGCATTGTAATGTTGCTTATGTTTGTGCTTCATGCTACTTATTATTTTTGAGTTGGAATCTCTTCATAGCTTGCAATGCCTATTAAGTAAACTTAGTTGCATACTCCTTATTATGAATTGTCTAAGTAGTTGATCACATGCTGAGAATATATACATCATATGAGGCAAATGTGTTCGTGAAAGTTCTTCTATCGCACTCAGTTTTCAACTGAATTGCTTGAGGACAAGCAATAAGCTAAGCTTGGGGGGAGTTGATACGTCCAAAACGTACCTACTTTCCCGAACACTTTTGCTATTGTTTCTCCTCTAAACTTGTGTGATTTGGATGCAACTAACGCGGAATGACGCTGTTTTCAGCAGAATTGCATTGGTGTCTACTTTTTGTGTAGAAAATCAACTATCAGGAAAAATCCCGGAAAATATGCCAAAAATCCTATTTCACCAGAAGACTCCCAGAGCCAGAATACGAGACAGAGGGGGGCTAGGCCCATGCCACACCACCTAGCTGCGCGGGCAAGCCCAGGCCGCGCCAGGGGTGGTCTGGCCGCCCCAGTCTCCCCCTCGGTCTCCCTCTTCGCCTATAAGTTGCCTTCTGACCTAAAAAACTCATGGGGGTTCGACGTTTTTCTAGAAGGAGTTCCGCTCCGCCGCCACCACCAGATTCCACGAAACAGCACCAGAAACTTCGTTCTGGCACCCTGCCGGGACGGGGAATTGGAGGAGATCATCGCCATCATCATCACCATCGCTTCTCCATCGACCATCCATGTTTCTCCCATCTATGAGTGAGTAATCCCCCGCTGTAGGCTATGGGGATGGTAGGGATTGGATGAGATCGTTCATGTAATGGCATCAGATTGTTAGGGCATGGTGCCTACTATCTTTTATTAGTGCTTTATGACTTTGTTGCGACTTGTTATGCTTAATGCTTGTCACTAGGGCCCGAGTGCCATGATTTCAGATCTGAATATGTTATTGATTCATTATGATAGTATTGTTTATGGTCTTATCTACAAGTTGTATACACACGTTGTTGTCCGGAACCAATGGCCCCGAAGTGACAGAAATCAGGATAACCGGAGGGAATGACTTTAATGTGAGGATCACATGTGTTCACGGAGTGTTAATGCTTTGCTCCGGTGCTCTATTAAAAGGAGCACCTTAATTGCCAGTAGTTCCCTTGAGGCCCCGCTGCAAACGGGCTGGCAGGACAAAAGATGTTGTGCAAGTTCTCATTGCGAGCACGTATGCCTATATATGGAACACATGCCTAGGATTATCTAGTACTTGGATGCTTTATCTTATTTATCTGCAATTGCCCTATGTTCTGATTGCTATGTGAATTGTCTTGTCCATGCAATGCCCGTCCATCCATCCCTATGCCTACCGCACTCGAATCCTACTGTTTACTGCTATTGTTACTACTGTCTTTACTTTTACTACCGCTGTTACTTTACTATTCCTAGTACAAAACTGTTGCTACTGATAAACTGCTGTGAGCAAGATTGTTTCCAGGTGCAGCTGAATTGACAACTCAGTTGTTAATGCTTATAAATATTCTGGCTCCCCTTGTGTCGAATCAATAAATTGGGTTTCACTTCCCTCGAAAATACTGCGATACACCCCCTATACTTGTGGGTCATCAACACACTTACAACACACTTAACGTGTAAGTTCCATAGACCTTGGCCTTACACACAAAGGAATGATAGAGATCATACCACGATGCATATGATAGTGATCAAATGCAAGAACCATATCATTTCACTTTACACATATGATGTTCGCATCTTATATTGCTAGTTTGGCGTTTTAATAGCGTTATAAGATGATCCCTCATTTAAATATCAAGATAAAATGTGTTCTTCCTTAAGTACACACCGTTTATGTTTCGCCGCTTCAAGACATCATGTGATGATCGGGTGTACTTGAATCCACGATCATATTTTGGGTGTAAGACAATTTTACACACGCGAGTACTAAGGTTCTTACTTGGCGAGCCTAGCATGTACAGACATGGCCTCGGAACACGGACCGAAAGGTTAAGCATGAGTCATATAGTTGATATGATGCCCATATAGATGCTCGCCTTTGAAGCTACACCGACTCACATGATGATCGTACTTGGTGTAGTGGATTTGGTTCATGTAATCACCAAAAAGACACGAGGGATGTTGTTTTTGAGTGGGAGTTTAGTTGAACTCAATCTATCATAAACTTAGTCTAAATAAACTTTACAAATTCTGTTGTAGATGGCACCACCTGCATTTAATTTCAATGTGTTCATGGAGAAAGAGAAACTTGCTACAAATGGTGGCAACTTCACCAACTGGGCTATGAATTTGAGGATTCTCCTCTCTGCTGCACAAAAGCAATATGTGCTAGAAGCACCGCTAGGCCCCCCCACCAGCTCCTGATGCCCCTGACGAGGAAAAGAATGTCTATGTGACTCGTCAGGAGGACCACAACTTAGTTCATTGCGGCATACTTTATGGGCTAGAGCCAGAACTTCGAAAGCATTTCGAAAATGGCAATGCCTTTGATACCATGGGTGAATTGAAAATAATTTTCGATACCCATGCTGCCGTAGAGAGTTATAATGCTTCAGAAAAGTTCTTTAGCTGCATGATGGAAGAGAACAACTCCGTAAGTGAGCACGTACTCAAAATGTCTGGGTACGCCGATAAGCTTGTGTCCTTGGGAATAATGATTCCCATTGATTTAGGCATACATCGTGTTCTCCAATATCTACCACCTAGCTACAAGAGATTCATGATGAACTATGACATGCAGGGCATGAAGAAGACTCTCCTCGATCTTCTGTCAATGCTTAAGACTGCAAAAGTGGAGATTAGGAAAGAACATCAAGTGTTGATGGTCAATAGGACCACCGGTTTCAAGAAAGACAAGAAAGGTAAACAGAAGGGAAAGGAGGGCGACAAATCTGTTGCTGCGCTTGAAAAGAAATCCCGGGCTGGCCCTAAGTCTGATACCGAGTGCTACTATTGTAAGGGGACTAGCCATTGGAAGTGCAACTGCCCCAAGTTTTTGGCGGACAAGAAAGCCGGCAAGGCAAACAAAGGTATATATGATATACATGTTATTGATGTGTACTTGACTAGTACTCGCAGTAGCACTTGGGTATTTGATACCGGATCGGTTACTAAAATATGTAACTCGAATCAGGGTCTGTGGAACAAGCGACCGCTAGCAAGGGGTGAGGTCAAGATGCATGTCGACAATGGATCAAGAGTTGATGTGATCGCCGTTGGAACGCTGCCTCTCGACCTACCATCGGGATTAGTTATAAACCTAAATAATTGTTATTTGGTGCCTGCACTGAGCATGAACATTATATCTGAATCTTGTTTGATGCGATGTGGTTATTCGTTTAAATCCGAAAACAATGGTTGTTCGATTTATATGGATAATATCTTTTATGGTCATGCACCCGTGATGAATGGTTTATTTCTGTTGAATCTCGATAATACTCATACGCACATCCATAATGTTGATTCTAAAAGAATTAAACTTAATAATGATATATCTGCATATATGTGGCACTGCTGTCTAGGTCATATTGGTGTTAAACGCATGAAGAAACTCCATTCCGATGGACTTTTGGAATCATTTGATTTTGAATCATTTGATACATGTGAGCCATGCCTTATGGGTAAGATGACTAGAACGCCGTTTTCCAGTTCAATGGAACGGGCGACAGATTTATTGGAAATCATACATACTGATGTATGTGGTCCAATGAGTGTGTCGACGCGAGGTGGATATCGTTATTTTGTTACTTTCACGGATTATTTGAGTAGATAGGGATATATCTATTTGATGAAACATAAGTCTAAAACTTGTGAAAAGTTCAAGGAGTTTCAAAATGAAGTGGAAAATCATCATAATAGAAAGATCAAATTTCTGCGGTCTGACCGTGGAGGTGAGTATCTAAGTTACGAGTTTAGCACACATATGAAAGAGTGTGGAATAGTTTCACAACTCACGCCTGCCGGCACACCACAACATAATGGTGTATCGGAACGTTGTAATCGTACTCTATTGGATATGGTTTGATCTATGATGTCTCTGACTGACTTGCCACTGTCATTTTGGGGTTATGCACTAGAAACCGCTGCATTCACTTTAAATCGGGCACCGTCTAAATCCGTTGAAATGACACCGTATGAATTATGGTTTGGAAACAAACCTAAGCTGTCATTTCTTAAAGTTTGGGGATGCGATGTTTATGTGAAGAAACTTCAACCGGATAAACTCGAACCCAAAGCAGAAAAATGTGTCTTCATAGGATACCCTAAAGAAACAATTGGGTATTCGTTCTATCACATATCTGAGGGCAAGGTTTTCGTTGCCAAGAATGGATCCTTTCTAGATAAAGAGTTTCTCGCGAAAGGTGTGAGTAGTTGAAAGGTAGAACTCGAAGAGGTTATTGAACCTTCTCTTCATGAAATGGCGAGTGGTGTAGCACCGAAAGTCGTTCCGGAGTTGAATTCACCAAATGAAGAAGGAATTAATGATAATGATCATGAAACTCTGAAAGAGGACACTACTGAACCTCGCAGTCAAGGTGACACGCATAACTCCTGAAGGCAGGAATCCTGCTGTAAATTTCATGGTTGATGAAATAGATGACCCTGCGATGTATGAAGAAGCGATGATGAGCCTGGATTCCAACAAATGGCTAGAAGCCATGAAATCCGAGATGGAATCCATGTATGAAAACCAGGTTTGGACCTTGGTGGACTTACCTCATGACCGAAAGGCCGTTGAGAATAAATGGATTTTCAAAAGAAAAAACTGATGCTGATGGTAATGTAACCGTCTATAAAGCTCGACTTGTCACAAAAGGGTTTCGACAAATTCAAGGAGTTGACTACGTGAGACATTCTCTCCCGTAGCGATGCTCAAATCAGTTAGGATTATGTTAGCAATTGCTGCATATTTCAATTATGAAATATGGCAGATGGATGTCAAAACTGTGTTCTTCAATGGTAACATTTAAGAAGAGTTGTATATGATACAACCAAAGGGTTTTGTCGATCCTAAGGATGCTAACAAGGTGTGCAAGCTTCAACGATCCATCTATGGACTGAAGCAAGCATCACGGAGTTGGAATCTCCGCTTTGATGAGGTGATCAAAGAGTTTGGATTTGTCCAAACTTATGGAGAGGCTTGTATTTAGAAGAAAGTGAGTGGGAGCAATGTGGCATTTCTGATATTATATGTGGATGACATATTATTGATTGGAAATGATATAGATCTTTGAGACAGTGTTAAAAGTTACCTAAACAGCAAATTTTCTATGAAAGACCTTGGTGAAGCGTCATATATATTAGGCATAAAGATCTATAGAGATAGATCAAAACGCCTAATAGGGCTATCGCAAAGTACATACCTTGATAAGATTTTAAATAAGTTTAAAATGGACGAAAGTAAGAAGGGGTTCTTACCTATGTTGCAAGGCAAGACATTGAGTAAGACTCAAAGTCCGCTACGTGGAAGAAAGAGAGATAATGGATAAGATCCCCTATGCTTCAGCCATAGGCTCTATAATGTATGCCATGCTATGTACAAGACCGGATGTGGAACATGCTATTAGTTTGACTAGTAGGTACCAATCTGATCCAGGTTTGGAACACTGGATAGCGGTCAAGAATATCCTTAAGTACTTGAGAAGAACTAAGGATATGTTTCTTATATACGGAGGTGAAGAAGAGCTAGTCGCTAAGTGTTATGTCGATGCTAGCTTTGACACTGATCAGGATGACTCTAAGTCTCAATTCGGATACGTATTTCTCTTGAACGGAGCAGTAGTTAGTTGGAGGAGCTCCAAACAACCTGTGGTGGCTAGATCAACAACGGAGGCGGAATATGTTGCTGCTTCAGAAGCGGCGCAGGAAGCGGTTTGGATGAAAGAGTTCATTACGGAACTGGGTGTGGTTCCTAGTGCGTTGGATCCAATGGTGATATATTGTGACAATAATGGAGCCATATCCAACGCAAAGGAACCAAGGTCTCACAAGAATTCCAAACATATTAAGCGCCGGTTTCACTCCATACCTGAGCATGTCAAGGATGGAGATATAAAGATTTGTAAAGTACATACGGATCTCAATGTAGCAGATCTGTTGACTAAAACTCTCCCTAGAGCAAAACATGATCAACACCAGAACTCCATGGGTGTTATATTTATCACCATGTAACTAGATTATTGTCTCTAGTGCAAGTGGGAGACTGAAGGGAATATGCCCTGAGAGGCAATAATAAAGTTGCTATTATACATATTCCAAGTATATGATAGATGTTTATTTTGCATCCTATAATTGTATTAATTTGGAAACGTTAATACATGTGTGTTCAATAAACAAAAGGAAAGTTCCTAGTTATGCCTCTCTTATAAACTAGCTCATTGATTAACAAGATGATCAAGGTTTCCTGATCATGGACATTGGCTGTTGTTAATAACGAGGTCACAACATTAGTGGAATGATGTGATGAACATTCATCCGAAGTATATCATTATGATTAAAGCCATTGTGTTTATATTTCTATAACATCTAACAAAGTAATCCTAGTCCTTAGACCATGAGATCATGTTGATCACTAACACTGGAAGAGTATCTTGATAACATCAAACGTCACACCGTGAAAGGGTGATTATAAAGGTGGGTTCAGTGCTACAAAAGTGTTATGTAGAAGCTCATGGATCAAGAGTGGGATTTTTCCATCCTGATGACGGATAGATATTCTCTGGGCCCTATCGATTATATCACATTGGTTAGCTTGCAAGCAAGTGATGAGATCACTAGAATGTTATATCACGGGAATGAGAAAAGATTACATGTCGGTAACGAGATCAAACTAGGTATGGAGATACCGATGATCGAATCTCGGACATGTAATATATCGCGAGACAAATGGATTTAGTTACTAGCGTTAAAGGTTCTTACGATCACAGAAGTCATCGTAGAATGTGTTGGAGTCAGTATGGATCTCCAGGTCCCGCTTCTGATTATTGATCTGAGAGGGGTCTCGATCATGTCTGCATTATTCACGAACCGCAGGGTGACACACTTAAGGGACACCAACACCATTTGGAGAAAATGTGTTTCAGACGAATGAATTGCAAAGCGCTGTAATTATTTCAATAGACACCAAAACTATTTCGGGTGAAATTGCTGAAACTGGTCCTGCATGTAATATTGAAATGTTGTAGGGGGTTTTATGTGAATTTTTGTTAATTAAAATAATTAACAAAATTCTGAATAAATTTAATAAAAGAGTTTTATTAAATGAGAGAGCATTAAATTTGGAGAAATTTAATGTATTTAAAGTAAAGACTTTAAAGAGGAATGTTAAGGGACACTTTTATGTGGAGGGGGTTACCACCACATGAATGGGGGAGGTGAGGGGTCACCCCCCATGGGGCGCTGGCCATGGGGAGGGGTACCCCCTCCTCCTATAAAAGGCCACCCCTCTCACCCTTCTTCCACACACCTCCTCGTGAAGGATCTCTCTCCCCCTCTAGAATTATTCCCCCATGGTCTCGGATTAGCGAGATACATGTTCCCGGTGGCATTTCGTCTGGAAGGAGTTGCTGCTTCCGCTGCATCGCTGGAGCGAGGAGGCGGAGGTTGTTCGGTGGCCTGAACGTGTGTGCGAGTGCAGATGCGCTGCTGGTTTGCGGCGCTAGGACTTCCACACGATCTTGAGATCGGCAAGCGTACGACTACATCATCCACGAGTTCCTACTCGTTAACAAAACTTTGTTGTCTTCGAGGTTAAGTTCTCCATGGATGTATATCCACCTGTTGCTTGTATCTAGTAGATAGATCTTGGCGTATAGTTCTCATCGTAGGAAATTTTTTGTTTTCTATGCTGTGAACCCTTCAAGGTGTATCCACACGAGGCCACCTTCTTCAAAGATCGTCTCTTTCTTGGTCTTG
Source organism: Avena insularis (assembly GCA_023614405.1). Classification (NCBI taxonomy): domain Eukaryota; kingdom Viridiplantae; phylum Streptophyta; class Magnoliopsida; order Poales; family Poaceae; genus Avena; species Avena insularis. The sequence goes on along the minus strand of CM042692.1, from coordinate 69,684,824 downwards.
TTTAGCCTTGATGCTTGGCAAAGACCTTGTTTCTCGATAGTAGATCTTGTGTCTTTGTGTAGTTTCTTCATAGCTTGGGCACGCTTGTCGACGTCCATGTTCGTGCGCTCCTGGAGAGGAAGTGGCAGGATGTCAAGCGCGGTGAGGTGCTCGAATCCATAGACGATCATGAATGGGCTCTTCATTGTTGTGGAATGCTTGGCTCGATTGTAGGAGAACTCGGCGTGTGGAATGCATTCCTCCCAATCCTTAAGATTCTTCTTGATCAACATGTAAAAAGAGTTTTGATGCTTCGATTGACTACCTCGGTTTGGCCATTGGTTTGAGGGTGCAAGGCGGACTGGAGGAGGAGCTTGACGCCAAGATTGGCCATTAGCATAAGGCGTAGGAGCGGATTGGGGGTTTCCTTGAGCCCTAGAGACATGGTGAAGGATGAGCTGCTAGGTATGAGCCATGTCATGGCGCTGACGGTAGGCCTTGTATTGTCCCTTGTGTGTATCCACACCCATGCAAAGAATGTTGCGCTGAAACTACTTTAGTTTATTAACCTCCCGAGCAATAGTCGAGACGGGGGCCTCCTTCCATGAGTGCTACCACTTGCTCGAGCATCAACCATGAAGGTATCAGAATCTATGAAAGACGAGGTGGTTGGCTTTCTCTTGAGATATAGCTTCTTGACCATGTGAACCCCATCAAGTGGACCACTGAAATCCTCATTGGGGAGGTTGTCCTTGATGAGCATCATAATGAAGGGAGCATAAGGAATAGAGTGCCGGTTGTACAAAGTGTCATCCATCTCCTGATAAATGAAGCCCATAACATCCAGTGTGTAACTAGCAGAGGGATCTTCACTATTGGTACATTCATATGCAAAGCCAAGAAGATTAACCAGATGACCACGAATGATATCATTGTTACCTCCACTCGGAATTATGCAATCACGGAACATGAGAACCAGCTGAGAATAGAGTGGAAGCAAACCTTCAATCTTCCCAACCACACCGTTGGGTCCATAGAATGCAGAGAGTAAAGTATCCTTGCCAGGACAAAGAGGGCTACAGATGCGATGCCCACAAAAAATATCACGACCATGTAAGGGGTAGGAGAGAAACTGAGAAAATGTGTAAAAGTTAGCTGAGCAGAATTGTGAACCCTTCATCCACTTCATAGTGTGAGCTTCATCCCCACAAATCACGAGTGTAGAGAAAAACTGCTTAACCAGCGTGGTGTCATAGTCACACTGGATCTCCATAAGATGATGTAGTCCCATCTTGTGAGTCATAGATTGAGCATGAGCGAATTGAGGCTTACTCTTTGTGGCGGTCAGGTCCAGAGGGTGCATGAGGCGAATCTTCTAGCTAAAGTAAATGTCATCATAGATGAGCTTCTGAGGTACACACCAAAAGTTGGGATCATCAAGATCTACATCACGAGCGATATCCTCAAACCAATCACGTTGCCAGAGGGTGGAATACTAAACAATGTCCATGTTCTTGTAGTTGACCCTTGGTTCATTTCCCTTCCCCTTTGCAATAGTCTGAGCCCTCTTGTCCCTCTTTGCTTGTCCAGTCATCCTTGTAGTCTCCCTTTTCTGTCTTCTCAATTCAATCTCGTCCACAAGAACATATTCTTCATTAGGCCTGAAGTACCGAGAACGAGGATGCCTCTTGTAAGTCTGAGAGACACCACGAGAACCACCTATGAAAGAAGTAAGGTGGGTAGAAAAAGATAAGCGCACACACAAGTCTAGGAAGGGATGCTAAAACCGGTAGAGAAGCAACCACGAAGAAACTATACGCTGCTACAAACTGAGTCAAAAAGCAGCAGTTGTAAAACTTCTAGGCCGGATAATCCCGTCCTGCCAGGGCGGATAATCGGGCCCTGGCAAATTTTTGCAATCCAACTCAGATTGGTGGCAAACATACAGATCATCAAATATGGTTGATTTTCTACTGAGATTAACACATGAGAGAATCAAGGGGGATCTTCTACTCCAAGTTTCAACAACAAAAAAGGCATATTCCACACAAAATCAAAGAATGAGGAAATTACCCTGACTCATTGGAATATTTACTCGGAGGAGAAGGTACCCGGGAGGATGAGGGCTTGGATCCGATCGAAAATCAGAGAATCCGGCTGCTGAGGGAGCACCGGGGAGGGGTGAGGAGGCCGACGGCGGCTTGGTAGAGGCAGGGGCCGGGGAGAGGAGAGCTGCTCTTTTTGAGCCTCTTCCCCCCGACGTCCTACCCTAAGAAGACGAAAACCACCCGGGCCGGATAATTCGGCCCCTGTTAGGGGCGTATAATCCGACCCTGTCTTAACAATCCTATTTACACATGGTTCAGGCTAGCACAACCCAAAAACACCCTCACAAGTTTACAAATGGACTTGTGTGCAAGATAGATGGATGTCTTGAGGTGGGAATATGCTTAGGTTTAGAAATCCACACTAAGATGGTACTACACACCAAAAATTGCGAAAACTAAAAACAATGAAAAGCCAATTTTTGGTGTGTTTTCCATAAGAACAAGAGATATGCATGAAAAACCAAAAAGATCCAAAAAAGACCCAACTCTTCACCAAGAAGAGGGTAGTGGCCGAAGCCACCATGTAGGAGTGTAAGGTATGACATCGCGAAGATGTATCTTGGGTTCATGACCAATACTCGTCAATAAACTCACATATCTCAAAATGATATTAAGAGAAATGATTTGTCTTACTTTCAGAATTATGGGGAGGGTTAGCCCAATAATTAGGACCACACTCCCCCTATATCCATGCCGCATCTAAACCAAATAGTGGTTAAGACATAGATGTGTATGCAAGGGAGATCAAGTCAAACTCCTTGAATCTATGATATTTATCTCATTCCTCAAGTAACAAAATATTATTTCATCAAGGGGCTTCGTGAAAATATTTGCAAGTTGATTCTCCGTGCTCACAAAACATAGTTCAAAGCCTCCACGGGCAACATGATCTCGTGAAATGATTGTGGATCTCAATATGTTTAGTTCTTGTGTGCAACACTAGATTGTAAGCAATTTTGATGGCACTTTTATTGTCACATAAAAGAGGCAATTTGTCACAATTGACACCGTATTCCTTTAAATTTTGCCTCATCCATAACAACTGAGTGCATGCACTTGCAGCAGCCACATATTCAGCTTCGGCGGTGCAGAGAGATATACACTTTTGTTTCTTAGAAGACCAACACACCAAGGATCTGTCCAGAAATTAGCAAGCTCCAGAAGTTGATTTTCTATCGTCCTTATCACCAGCCTAATCTGAATCAATATACTCACATAGAGAGAAATTAGATCCTTTGAGATACCATAATCCATAATTTGGGGAATGAACCAAATATAGGAAGATTCTCTTGACCGCCACCAAGTGGCTTTCTTAGGAGCCGCTTGATACCTTGCACACACTCCTACACTCAACACAATATTGGGTCTAGATGCACAAAGATAAAGAAAGGAGTTGATCATGGACCACTATACCTTTTGATCCACATATTTACCGTTGGGATTTAACTCGAGATGACATTTAGTTTGCATTGGTGTAGCAACGCCATTAAGGTCTGTCATCTTGAATCTCTTGAGCATGTCTTGGATGTACTTTGCTTGATTAATGAAGGTTCCTTCTATTAGTTGCTTGATCTCGAATCCCAGAAGGAACCTCAACTCTCACATCATAGACATCTCAAACCTGTTAGTCATAATATTTGAAAATTCATCGTTAAAAGCTTGGGTAGTAGAGCCAAAGATAATGTCATAAACATATAATTGGCATACTAAAATCTCCACATTAACCTTCTTAGTAAAAAGAGTGGGGTCAATCTGCCCAACCTCGAAACTATGGTCTAGCAATAACTCTTTAAGATGCTCATACCATGCACGTGGGGCTTGTTTAAGGCCATAGAGTGCCTTATCGAGTTTGTAAACATGGTTATGAAAGTTGGGTTCCTCGAATCCCGGGGGTTTCTTAACATACACCAACTCATGAAGTGGACCATGATGACCCACAAGTATAGGGGTGTATCGCAGTATTTTCGATAAGTAAGAGTGTCGAACCCAACGAGGAGCAGAAGGTGTTGACGAGTGGCTTGGAGCAGGAATTCTCTGTAAATACTTAGCAAATGGTTTTTTAGGGGTTTTTGATAATGCAGATAAATAAAGTGCGAGTAAATAAAAGACAATAATAATAAATGCAGCAAGTGGCCCAATCCTTTCTTTAGCAAAGGACAAGACGGTTGTATTACTTAAACTGACCAAACTTTCTCGAAGACACATGGGAATATTGTTAAGTGCTTTTGTTTCATATAGTTGATTAACCTTGTTTAGTTTGATAAGTGTTGTGTGGGTGAACCTGTGCTAATGTACCGACCTTCCTAGGACTAATACATACTTGTGATTATACCCCTTGCAAGCATCCGCAAGTACAAGAAAGTAATTAAGATAGAAACCTAACCACAGCTTTAAACTCTAAGATCCTACACTCCCTTGTGCAAAGGTTTCCTAACAAGGGTTCGGGTTTCTATCACTCCAGCAACCCCTATGATTGGTAGCCAAATACACATTGCATTCCCCTAGGCCCATAAAGGTGAAGTGTCATGTAGTCGACGTTCACATGACACCACTAGAAGAATAACACCACAACTTAAATAACAAACTATTAAATCTTTCTCAACACAATTCCACTACTAACAACATGACTTCTCCCATGTCCTCAAGAACTAAATGAACTACTCACGAGACATCATATGGATCAAGATCAGAGATGAAATAATGATAAGTAACAATCTGAACATAACAATAATTCAATGGTTCCACTCAATAGCATCAACTACAACAAGTAATCAATACCGAGAAAGTTTCCCCTAAGAACTATGCAAGATTCAACCCAATTGTTACAGCGGTATGAAGTGGTGATGATGGTGCTGGTGGAGATGATGATCCCGATGAAGTCCAGCTTGATGGTGGTGTTGATGGCGACGATCTCCCCTCTCCGGGAAGGAATTTCACCGACAGATTTCTACCTGTCGGAGAACTCTTTCTCTCTGCAGTTTTCTGCCCCGCAGAGGCGGTGGAATCTTTTTGTGGTCGCTCTCTGAGTCTTAGGGTTTCATGGGCATAATATACACCAAAGGGCAGAGCCAGAGGTGGGCCAGGGTGGCCACACCACCAAGTGGCGCGACCAGGGCTGGCCCGCGCCAGGGGGTGGTGTGTGCCCCATGTGGCCCATCTCTGCTCCCCCTTCCGGCATCCTTCGTCTTCTGGAAAAATAGGATTTTCCATGTATTTTCTGGAATTTTCTGATCTTCGCGAATTTCGCCTCCAAACGGTGCCTTTTCCATCAGAATCTTGACTTCAGCGGTCCATCCTCCAAAAGTCATCAACCATGTAAAAACCGATGAAATAAAATAAGTATCATCTCTTAATATGAAATATATCAATGAATAATAGTAAATTATGATATAGAATAGTGATGCAAAATGGACGTATCAACTCCCCCCAAGCTTAGACTTCGCTTGTCCCCAAGCGAAAACTGAGCTCAATAAACATGACCTCAGGTTTATGGAGTGAAGTGTTGATAAAAGATTACGGACAAGAAGCATCACATTCATCAATACACAAATCATAATAGAAGACAACTCACTATTATATAACTTAACTTGCAATAGGTAAAGGAAACACAATAAAGATACACAAAGTAAATCATAATTGGTAATGGCAAACTTTGCTCTTGGTCAAAGAGTAGTTAACAATTTGCAGGAGTTCAAACATAATGGGGTTTTCAATGATAGCTTTCAAAGTAATATTTACTAAGATAAGAGCAGTGTGCAAAACAAGGAACATAAGAAACATGATTGAATAAATCATCATATGAATGAATGAAACACAACAACTCAAAATACTTGCTTGAGATAGAAAGGAATGGGTTTACTGACTCAACTAAAAATTAAAAGATAGGCCCTTCGCAAAGGGAAGCAGGGATTTCAAGTTTGATAAAGAGCTTCCAAAAATTATGGTACTTATTAGCTTTCAGCTCTCATTGCCCCTATCATAAGCATCTTTAGGTGATTAAGGTTAAAGTGATCAAATATGAGGATATGATTGACAAGTTATAAGATGAAAATCTCATGCCCCTTACTTACGAGTACCGTTCCTCATGCTACTCAAGTTTAGTCACAGGTAAGTTCTTGTCATTGTAAGTACATGTGTATCATAGAGAACTGCCAATAGGGTACCCCTTGCCCGATGATACAGAAGATTCCCCATATCAAAATGACAAGGCAAGCAGACAATGAGCATCTCAGCAATCCTTTTATTTCCTATTTGCATAGGCCTCTTTTTTTATTTTTTCTTTTTTTTTCTTTTTTTATTTCCTATTTGCATAGGCTTCCCTTTTTTTATAGAGGATGCTTCATAGATTGCTCACTATGGTTACGCTGCAGGTTTCCACCATGATTAGGCATGGCTTAGACCAGTCGCCCAGGCGTTTCTCTAACACATATACGAACTCCATGGGCCTTACAAGCTCCCCTTTCATTTCACACCGCCGGGATCCATAAGCAAAAGAACATGATATCAACTAAATAAATTGCAATCTTGAAAGCGTTCCCCATGGTAACATGGTTCTGCTAATTCACAACTTACAAAACACAAGCATATACGCAACATAGATGAGCACAATGGTTCAAGTTTATTAAGTGAAAGAAAAGTAAAGTGTGCCTTCAAGTTCGTGAGAGCTTTAATCACTAATTTTCACATAAAAAGTTTAATTCGGAAGGTAGATAAAAACATGAATTTACTTGGAATAGCAATAATGCTAATAGGTAGGTATGGTGGACACAAATGGCATAGGTTTTGGCTTAAGGATTGGATGCACGAGAAGCTTTCCCTCTTAGTACAGGTTTTAGGCTAGCAAGGCTGGGTAGCAAGCATAAGAATTGAAGGAAACAAACATACACGTGATAAAAAATAAACATGCAACCTTCCTTGGAAGCACAAAAGATCTTAACTAGAGAATACTAAGTTTATGAGCCAATCAAGAAAGAAAAATGATGAAATTATATTTCTTAAGAGTACTTTTATCTTTTTCATTCAATTCTCATAATAGTGTTGCTATTGACTGAGCTAGGTTTGCCAAAACCAACTAAATTTAATTAATGATCCCAAAGTGATACCAATACTAACAACAAGATCAATCATATAACAAAAATTTAAAACTAATATAAGATGTGCAAGAGAGTAAATGATAGAACTTCTCATTAATATTCCATAACGGCAACTCACACCAAGCGATACATAGATAACTAACAAGAGGGGAGACACTTCCATAATGCAAACCATCCTATATGATAACTTCTCTATTCATGATATGACTCTACTTAAAAGGATAAAAAGATAAAAGATAGTGATATGATACCGCGGCACTCCCCAAGCTTGGAACAACCCAGGGGATGCCAAAACTTGATGATGAATTATTCCTTTGGTGGTGGTGGTGTTCTCTCGTCATCGTCCGACTTCCAAGGTAAGGGTTCCCCATCAACAAAAGACATCCTGGTCTCTAACATCCTGAAACTAGCAGCAGCACTTATGTGTTTAAACCTAACCTCATACTCACAGTTTTGATTTTGCACATCGTAGAGCTACGCTTGTAGTTGGTTGGTTGTTTGGTGGAGTGAGAGAATTTCATACTTAAGCTCAGCGGTCTCCTTCTGGTGCTTGGCGATGAGTTTGGAACTAATCTTATGGATGATATCCACTTCACGTTCCGCCATCTTCTTGTACTTAAAGACTTCCTGCTCCAGTGCTTCCATCCTGTCCTCCAGACTACCTTCACCTTTAGGGCCCTAAACCTATTTTATATGTACCTTCCCATCTTCGAGCAACAACTCCTTGGGATGAATATTCAACTCACACATATACGGGTTGACGATGTCCGCAGAGGAATCTCCCTTGGCTGATCCAGAGGAAGACATTGTGGCTTCAAAACTAGGACTTCACCTGTCAGAAGCAGATCGAAATGAAAACACGATGAGAACACGATATATGAACCTCGGGAGATCCAAGGGATTATATATTACGAATTTTTACAATAAAAGGAAGGTATTGGGGGAAAATGGGTCAGAGACGGGCTCCAGGGCGGCCACACCCCCTGGTGGGGCGGCCAGGTGGGCCCGCGCCACGGGATGGTGTGAGACACCCAGGCTCCGTTTCCGTCCCACTTTCGACTCATTTCTTTCCATGTTAGATAAAAACTGCAAAAATATAACTTGACAGATTTTTCATGGACCTTTTCTTACCAGAACTGTTACCTATTCGAAAACGGACTCTGCAGGTCTCTGAACTTGGATTTTAATAAATTCTTCCGGAGTCACCGCTTGAATAACATCAATATCTTCATCCTCTTAAACTTATTTTTTGAGTCATTTAGCCATTTACCATCTCATTACACCATTTTCTCCTATAACCTGGAAATTTCTTTCACACAAAACTTTACACAATTTTCATTAGCAACATTAGTGTATGCGAAGTAATAAACCTTTCAAGTTCAATTTCAACTAAAATCCATCAGAACATAAGCTACTATAGCAACTCCTTCCGAAAGCCTAAAAGGAATTCAAAAAGGGAATCGATATAAGAAGCAAATGCAAGAGTAGCAAAAATCTCTCAAAACAGACTAGCAAGTAAAGATCAATTTTTTCGAAAATCTTCTGTTGCTCAAATCAAAAAGTGCTAAACTAACAAAAGTTAAACAATAATCTGGGGCATGCACACAAAAAATTACAAATCAGTACGACGTTCTGAGATTTTTAACAGTTTTTTATAATGAAGCACAAAAAACTGTTTCGGGACAGCAACTTCCCCAAATATTACTTCTCTCTCATTAGAGGTTGATCTTGACACACAAAAACTAAACTAAAGGATAAGGAGAGGTTATTGCAGAAGCAATAACTTCCAAGACTCAAATAAACAAAAACAAACTGAAAGCAAAAATATATTGGGTTGTCTCCCAGAAAGCTCTTTCTTTATAGCCATTAATATGGGAATGATAATTTCAATGATGCTCACATAAGAATATGAATTGAAGTAAAAGAGAGCATGAAGAAGAAAAAATACACATGTTTAAGTCTAACCCACTTCCTATGCAAGGGAATTTTGTAAGAAAATAAATTGTTGAAACCAAAGGCTACTAGCATAGGAAGGCAAAACAAGTGCAACGTAAAAACTTTCAGCATAAAGCGAGGAAACTTAATACTATTGAGATGCATAAGAACAATCTTCCCTCTCTCATAATAACTTTCAGTATCATGCATAAATTTAACAATATAACTATCACATGCACCATTGTAACAATGATCACTTATTGTAACAGAAAACACAGGGATACTAGCTCTCATAACACTACTTTGTGAAACCATATTAGAAGTATCCTTACAGAGGATAGTGTGTCCATCTTCTACATATTTAGTGACAAAGTCTTTCACATTTGCTATTACAGGTTCAACAACTATTTGTTCATCAGGTTCAACAACTTTATTTGTACTTTCATTAACCATACTAGTTATCATAGAATAATCCTTCATCTTAACTGGGAAAGGCATTTTCTCAATGTAAGGTTCAGGTAAAACATGATTAGCAGTATAAACTTCAGTATTTCTTGCAGGAACACAATTAACAATATCTTTATATGGCTCATGATACTTATTCCATTTCTTTTTATGTCGTGGTGTGGAACACGGCAGTACCACCGGGGATGGCTTGAAGGGGACAATCAGGATGCTATCGGTGGCTACTCGCAACGGGTTGGGCACAGATACTGCAAACACAGCGATGTACCTAGGTTCGGAGCCCTCTTGGGAGGTAAAACTCCTACTCCTGCAAGGATCTACTATCAAAGGGGGCCAATGCCCAATACAGATGCTCCTTGAGCTGTTTCCTTAGCTACTTCTTGCTTGAAATTGTCTAAGTCTTCCCTCCTCTGTCTACCTAGAACCCTAGCACTACCCCCCTTATATACAGGTCGAGGAGGTAGTTTACAAGGTGGGTTCTAGGGTTTACTGTTTGGGTTTGGGCCTTACAAAGTGGGCCGGCTAGACAGAGCCAAATGGTAGGCCCGGGTCCAGTCAAGCCTCCAGTACAGGGGAGGACCACGCTATAGTGCCTAGCGCCCTTGCTTTACTCGTCATCCGGCTCTTTATTCGTCAGCCGGTTCTTTATGCGTAAGACAGAGCTTTCCTCGTCAGCCCTTGCTTTGCTCATCAGCCTCTAGCGTTGGCGCAGTTGTCTAGTAGTGCCGGCTAGGCCAGCCAGCCTGTCCGGTCAAAGGTGCGCTCAGCAAGGATCATCACCCCTACCGTACCATGGCCAGCGGATCCGAGGCGGCTGGCTAGGAGCGGCCTCCTAGCCGGTTCTTCTGGCTACCCGGCTAGACGGGCCAGCCAGGGAAACTTGAATGCGGACCGGGTGGGGATTCCACCCGGTGTGGTTCCTTAATCTGGGTCCAGACGGCATGTGCTCCTTGGAGCCGGCCGGTTGGTCCCGTCTTGGCCTACCCGGGGGTCATCCCCCTGACACTAGTCCCCGAGCGCGTTAGGACTTGGCCCCGTGGAGAAGTTCTTGGGTGCTCATTTGAAATGATTGATGGTGCAGATGCTTTGTCGTTTTCATTTGTCTTGTAGTCTTTGTCCTGTATCGGCTTGGGATTCTGTGCTGTTTCCCGGCTGGGGTTTACCGGCTACGGAGCCGATGGCCCCACCCACAGGGTGTGAGCGGTGATCTTCTTGACCGGCTATCGCACCCGGCCGGGAGAGGGATTGCCAGTTTGCTTTCGTCGGCGCTTGCGTCAGCCATGCCTGCCATTTCTAGCGCGCGTCACGTCAGTTTAACTTCTGGGTCTGCCGCGACAGTTTTTTGGTAACCGTGTGCATGCCTTCATCATTGTGTCTCCTTGGAGATTGTGGGCGCGGTTTGCCTCCCGCAGTAACTTCTGTGGGATCTTCTGTGTGCGCGGCGCTGGCGCATGCGATCCATCCCGAACCATCGTGGGAGAGTGGGGCGGTTGCTTGCCACGTGGCGCAGAGGGAGGGGAACCGACATGGTTGAGTGGGACCATTGCTTTCCATGTGGCACAGAGGAAGGGGCACCGGCGTGGCCCTTCTTCCCCGATAAATACGTACGCCAAGGAGCGGTGGCTCCTCACTTCGTCTCCCTGCGGCTGCCGTCCCTATTCTCCCTTGCGCTCTAGCCTTTCACTGCTCCTCTGCACCACTGTTCCTTGGTCGCCGGTGCCGCTCCTCTTCCCTGACAACGGGACCCCGCGCTTCAACCACGGCCACTTTTCCGAACAAGATGTTGCCCGAGGTCTGATACATTGCAGATGTATCTATAATTTTTGATGTTCCATGCTTGGTTTTATCCACTTTCTTGTGTTTTGTCCACACTTTGGAGTACTTTTCATATGATTTCTTGGACTAACCTATTAACAAGAGCCACAATGCCAGCTGCCTGTTTTTTGCTGTTTTTGGTTCTAGGAAAGTTAAAAAATAAATATTCTCAGAATTGGACGAGACAAAAGCCAAAGTGCCTATTTTTCCGGAAGACTCACGGAGCCAGAATACGAGACAGAGGAGGGCCAGGGGCTGGCCACACCCTCCTAGGCGCGGGCTGGGCCTGGCCACACCAGGGCATGGTGTGGGCCCCCAGGCACCCCCCCGGTCTCCCTTTTCGCCTATAAGAAGCCTTCTGACCTAAAAACTTCGGGGGGTTCGACGTTTTTCCAGAAGGAGTTCCGCTCCGCCGCCACCACCAGATTCCATGAAACAGCACCAGAAACTCTGTTCTGGCACCCTGCCGGGACAGGGAATTGGAGGAGATCATCGCCATCATCATCACCATCGCTTCTCCATTGACCATCCATGATTTCCCCATCTATGAGTGAGTAACCCCCTGCTGTAGGCTATGGGGATGGTAGGGATTGGATGAGATCGTTCATGTAATGGCATCGGATTGTTAGGGCATGGTGCCTAGTATCTTTTATTAGTGCTTTATGACTTTGTTGTGACTTGTTATGCTTAATGCTTGTCACTAGGGCCCGAGTGCCATGATTTCAGATCTGAACATGTTATTGATTCATTATGATAGTATTGTTTATGGTCTTATCTGCAAGTTGTATACACACATTGTTGTCCAGAACCAATGGCCCCGAAGTGACAGAAATCGGGATAACCGGAGGGAATGGCTTTGATGTGAGGATCACATGTGTTCATGGAGTGTTAATGCTTTGCTCCGGTGCTCTATTAAAAGGAGCACCTTAATTGCCAGTAGTTCCCTTGAGGCCCCGCTGCAAACGGGCTGGCAGGACAAAAGATGTTGTGCAAGTTCTCATTGCGAGCACATATGACTATATATGGAACACATGCCTAAGATTATATAGTACTTGGATGCTTTATCTTATTTATCTACAATTGCCCTATGTTCTGATTACTATGTGAATTGTCTTCTCCATGCAACGCCCGTCCATCCATCCCTACGCCTACCACACTCGAATCCCACTGTTTACTGCTATTGTTACTGCTGTCTTTGCTTTACTTCTGCTATTACTTTTCTATTCCTACTACAAAACTGTTGCTACTGATAAACTGCTGTGAGCAAGATTGTTTCCAGGTGCAGCTGAATTGACACCTCAGTTGTTAAGGCTTATAAATATTCTTTGGCTCCCCTTGTGTCGAATCAATAAATTGGGTTTCACTTCCCTCGAAAATACTGCGATACACCCCCTATACTTGTGGGTCATCAAGACTATTTTCTGGTGCCGTTGCCGGGGAGCATAGCTTTATTTATCAAGTCCACTTGGAATCACTATTGTTCAAGCTAAGTTTATTTCCTCCTTGTTTGCTTGTTTCTTTATCAAAAATACAAAAAGAAAATATAGTTCCTACTCTAGTTGTTATTTTCGCTGGTCGGTTATTGTCTTGCTTTATCATGCTTGTGGTCAATGGTTGGTTTCTTGAAACTGAATCTTATTGGCAAGGTGGGTTCATGGAAGATCAAAAATATTATTATAAGGAACACCGCTTGTCACAAAAAGGGAAACACTTCTGGGAACAAATTGATAAATAGTATACCATTGCTAGAAACGTGTGCTCTACTTATAATATTACTTATTGCTTTGATAAATCTTGTTGCTGCAGGAGGTACAAACACCTCCCTTTTCAATGTGAGTATAATGATAATGTTACCATATCTTCTTATGTTAAAGGAAATTATGACTTTTATGATGTGGAACAAATTGAAGATTTTATTGCTTGGAAGGGTGCATTTGAACTTGCTAGTTTGCTTGAAAATATTGATGATTCACCTTACAAATATGAGGTTTATGGTATACTTAAATTTTGCTTTGATAATTACAGGGAAGAAAATGGCTATATTCTTGAATATATTAATAGATGCTTTCCACAAATGGAAGAGACTAATGCCTTGCAGGATCCTATGGAAGAAGAAATTGATGAACCTGAAATCTCATTAGATGAAAAAGAGGAGGAGAGTGATGAACAAAAGGAGGAAGAATGGATTAGCTACCCATGCCTACCTTCTAATGAGAGTAACTCTTTATCCCTAACATTATTTGATTGTCCCCCATGCTTACTAAAGGAGGATGAATGTTATGTTCCTGAGGATTCCTTTGAAAATGTTTATAATAAAGCTCTAGTGCTTGTAGATCATGAACAGCATGCTTTATGTGATAGTTATATTGTTGAGTTTATTCATGAGGCTACTGAAAATTATTATGAGCGAGGAAAATATGGTTGTAGAAGCCTTCATGGTATTGAAACACCTCTCTATGTGTTGAAAGTTTTGAAGTCACTCTTGCTTTATCTTCCTATGCCTGTCACTTTGTTCCTTGCGAATTTATTTGCATACACGATTCCCATGCATAGGAAGTGGCTTAGACTTAAATGTGTTTTGAATTTGCTTCTTGATGCTCTCTTTTACTTGAACTCATATTTCTTTTGTGAGCATCCTCTCAAACTATCATGCCTGAAGATGATAATATGTCTATTATTCTTGGGAGACCTTTTCTTAAATACTGCAGGAGCTGTTATTAATTGTAATCAAGGGAAGGTGACCTTCAATGTTAATAACAAGGAACATGCTGTCTATTTCCCCAAGAATATTGATAGGACTTATGGTTTTGAATTCAATTGAACATGTTGTGGGCATTCAAGTTGGAGAAATATATTGTCCCATACCAAGAGAAAAATTTGAAACTATTATGATTGGGACCATTGCTATCAAGGTTGAGGTAACATAATCATTAGTGGAATACAAAGTTTTGTCTCATATGGAATTGTTTTGGTAGCAAGACCTGATCAACCTTGTTAACAAAAGGATTTCATTGAACAAAACAATGTTTTCACCATGATTATCTCCGCTTACTTCTATTCTATCCATTTTAGTTTTTGCTCATGCCTAACTTAAAGGCGTCAAAGAAAAGTACTTATTGAGAGATAACCCAAAACTTTTAGATGAATCTTGGAAGTTATTACTTCAGTAATAACCGCTCCCTATCCTTTTTATTTGCTTTTTGTGCCAAGAGTAACCTCTAATGAGAGAGAAGTGATGATTGGGAAAGTTGCTGTCCCGAAACAGATTGGTGCTTCACCGTAGAAATTTGTGTAAAATCTATGAGCATATTTTTGAGGCGTGAATTTTTGTGCTTCTGCCCCAGGTTGTTATCTAACTTTCGTTAGTTCAACACTTTTTTATTTGAGAAACAGAAGGTCTTCGAAACAATTCGTCTTTACCTGCTGGTCTGTTTTGACAGATTTCTGCCATTTTCTACATTTGCTTCTTGTTGGTTCCTTTTTGAGTTCTTTTGGGGAATTGAGCTTTTGAGGGAAGTGATACAGTAGCTTGTGTTTTAATGGAAGTTTTATTGGTGTTGGAACTGAACCTAAAGACTTATTATCTTGAGTGCACTAATGTTGCTAATAAAGATTGTGTGAAGTTTTGTATGAAGGAAAAATTTCAGGTATATGGAAGGAATAAGTAATGAGATGAAGGATGGACTAAAGCTCAAGCTTGGGGATGCCACGCGTGTCACCCCAAGAAATATCCAAGAAGTACAAGCGTCAAATCTTGGGGATGCCCAAGGCATCCCCTTCTTCATCAATAAAAATCCCAGGTTTTTTCCAAACGCTTCATTTTTATTGTTTCATGCACGGTTGTGTTGTTCTTGGAGCATCTTCTTTTTCGTTTTCATTTTGGTTTTTCGTTTGCTTGGTTTTCTTAGTTTGCTTAATAAATTGGTTGGATCTCCTCTTTCATACATTGGTTTTCAAATAGTTTGGTTTGGATTGGAAAAGAGTAGGAAAGTTCATGCTTAAGTGTTAAAGAGAGTTTGTTTTTGACTGTGGCCTATGCTTTTTCATGCCATGCTTGGTATTGTTTTGGCTTTATGCTTAGTATTATTTGCTGTAGCATGACTTGTTGTAAACAATTGAGATTGCTTAATGTGCCTTGGATGAATCATGCGTTGTTTTAGCATATTAAAGCATAGTATAGTGGTATTCTCCTTTGATGCTTTATTTGGGTTGACTTGGCGCATGCTCACAGCATGTTATGACTATCTCAAGTCACCATAAGCCTTTATGATCCTTTGGTTTTCAAATTGTAGTATCACTTTATGCTTTGATCAATGATGTTTTCTCGCTCTACATGATTATGGCCATTATTGCTCTCTTAGTTTGTCGCTCCCAGTCTTTTGCTAGCCTCCACAACCAAGTATGAGTTCCACTCATGCATCCAACTCCCTAAACCAAGTTATTACAAAGAGTCCACCATACCTACCTATTAGCTTATGCTATTCCAAGTATTTTCATGCTTTTTTTTACCTTCCAAATTGAACTTGTTATGAGAAAACTAGTGATTAAAGCTCTCATGAACTTGATGGCACACTTTATTTCCTGCACTTAATAAACCTGAACCATTGTGAACTCTCCATGAAAGTTATATGCTTGCTAATTATAGGCTGGGGACTAGCAGAACTGTGCTGTCACGGGGAATGCTTTCAACACTTGTAAATATATACCAAATTGATACCTTGCTCTTTTGTTTGCGGATGCCGTTAGTGTGAAATAAAAGGGGAGCTTGTAAGTCCATGGAGTTATGTATGTGTGTTAGAGAAACGCCTGGGCCGCTGGTCTAATCCATGCTGACATGGTGGAAACCTGCAGCGTAACCATAATGATATCTATGAAGCATTCTTCTTATAAAAAAGAGAGATATAGCTATTGAGAAAAAGGAAAAAAGAGATTTATGAAAAGAGGAAAGAGAGAAAAAAGCACCATTTTCCCATGGTAAATAAGAAGATTGCTGAGATACTCATTGTCTGCTTGCCTTGTCATTTTGATATGGGGATTCTTCCGTATCATTGGGCAAGGGGTACCCCGTTGGTGGTTCTCAATGATACACACATATTTACGATGACAAGAACTTACCGGTAACTAAAGTTGAGTAGCATGAGGAGCGGCCCTCGTACTCAAAGGACATGGGATTTTCAGTTTATAGTCTGTCAAGAATATAACTCAGATTGGACCTCACTTTCACCTTAACCACATTAAAGATTCTTATGATAGGGGCAATGAGAGCTCAAAGCTAATGAGTACCATACTTTCAGCATTTGGAAGCCTTTTCAAAACCTGTTCATTTCCTTGTTGAGTCTCCACACATTCTATGAGCACTTTCTTAAGAGCATAGTGGCCATTCTTAGTTCTATGTGCATTGTCCCAAGACTTGTTGATTGATGCATACCTTGATATTGCTTGTTTTAAACTATTTGTATCTAGTCACTCTTGTAAACTTGAAGGTGTCATATGCATTTATATTTGCTACTCTATGAGGGACAAGCTGAACGCTATTATGCTATGTTTTCTTTATGTGAAACAAACAAACTCTTGCAAAGCATTGTTATTCATGAATCTTTTATTTGTGCCTTTTCATGTTGCATCATAGTTTCTTTGTCTTATTGCTAGAACTTTGTCTTCCGTGTTATGATTGAAGTACTATGATCCCATATTTGAATGTTTCATGAATACTTTGATCAATTCTTTGATGGTGCATGTCACCTCAAAAATTATTCTTTCTTTTATCACTTACCTACTCGAGGACGAGCAGGAGTTAAGCTTGGGGATGTTGATACATTGCAAATGTATCTATAATTTTTGATGTTCCATGCTTGGTTTTATCCACTTTCTTGTGTTTTGTCCACACTTTGGAGTACTTTTCATATGATTTTTTGGACTAACCTATTAACAAGAGCCACAGTGCCAGTTGCCTATTTTTTGCTGTTTTTGGTTCCAGGAAAGTCAGAAAATGAATATTCTCGGAATTGGAAGGGACAAAAGCCAAAGTGCCTATTTTTCCGGAAGACTCATGGAGCCAGAATACGAGACGGAGGAGGGCCAGGGGCTGGCCACACCCCCAGGTGCGGGCTGGGCCTGGTCGCGCCAGGGCATGGTGTGGGCCCCCCAGGCACCCCCTCGGTCTCCCTCTTCGCCTATAAGAAGCCTTCCAACCTAAAAACTTCGGGGGTTCTACGTTTTTCCAGAAGGAGTTCCGCTCGCCGCCACCATCAGATTCCACGAAACAGCACCAGAAACTCCATTCTAGCACCCTGCCGGGATAGGGAATTGGAGGAGATCATCGCCATCATCATCACCATCGCTTCTCCTATTTTACTGGAAAACTCACAGAGCCAGAATACGAGACGGAGGAGGGCCAGGGCCTGGTCACACCCCCAGGCGCGGGTACCCCCAGGCCACGCTAGGGCATGGTGTGGGCCCCTCCAGCACCCCCTCGGTCTCCCTCTTCGCCTATAAGATGCCTTCTGACCTAAAAACTCAGGGGGGTTCGACGTTTTTCCAGAAGGAGTTCTGCTCCGCCGCCACCACCAGATTCCATGAAACAGCACCAGAAACTCGTTCGCACGGCACCTGCTGGAATTGGAGGAGATCATTGCCATCATCATCACCATCGCTTCTCCATCGACCATCCATGTTTCCCCCCATATATGAGTGAGTAATCCCCCGATGTAGGCTATGGGGATGGTAGGGATTGGATGAGATCGTTCATGTAATGGCATCGGATTGTTAGGGCATGGTGCCTAGTATCTTTTATTAGTGCTTTATGACTTTGTTGCGACTTGTTATGCTTAATGCTTGTCACTAGGGCCCGAGTGCCATGATTTCAGATCTGAACATGTTATTGATTCATTATGATAGTATTGTTTATGGTCTTATCTGAAAGTTGTATACACACATTGTTGTCCGGAACCAATGGCCCCGAAGTGACAGAAATCGGGATAACCGGAGGGAATGGCTTTGATGTGAGGATCACATGTGTTCACGGAGTGTTAATGCTTTGCTCCGGTGCTCTATTAAAAGGAGCACCTTAATTGCCAGTAGTTCCCTTGAGGCCCCGCTACAAACGGGCTGGCAGGACAAAAGATATTGTGCAAGTTCTCATTGTGAGCATGTATGACTATATATGGAACACATGCCTAGGATTATCTAGTACTTGGATGCTTTATCTTATTTATCTGCAATTGCCCTATGTTCTGATTTCTATGTGAATTGTCTTGTCCATGCAACGCCAGTCCATCCATCCCTATGCCTACCGCACTCGAATCCTACTGTTTACTGCTATTGTTACTGCTATCTTTCCTTTACTTCTGCTGTTACTTTGCTATTCCTACTACAAAACTGTTGCTACCGATAAACTGCTGTGAGCAAGATTGTTTCCAGGTGCAGCTGAATTGACAACTCAGTTGATAAGGCTTATAAATATTCTTTGGCTCCCCTTGTGTCAAATCAATAAATTGGGTTTCACTTCCCTCGAAAATACTGCGATACACCCCCTATACTTGTGGGTCATCAAGGTCGCCGGCGGGTGGTGCGGCTCGTACGTCACTGAGGAATTGGTGAAGAAGTACCAGTGGGGGAAGTTCCTACCATCAAAGCGGGTGGTGAAGCATCACCTCACGCCGGAGGGCGAGCGGGTGCCCAACCCCCAGCCTGGCGAGGCCGTCGTATTCCTCGCCCACTTTGCTCGTGGCCTTGGGCTGCCGTTGAGCCGCTTCGTCTTGGAGCTGCTCGTCACCTTCGACCTGCAACTCCACCACCTCAGAGCCAACGCCGTGTCGATGCTGTCGCATCACGCGGCCTGCTGCGAGGCGTTTCTTGGCATCTGCCCCATCGCCACGAACTTCTTGAAGTTCTTCTACTTCAAGGTTCAGGTGGTGGGGAAGGGCGGGCCGCTGACAGAGACGGGCTGCTGTGCCATCTACCCACGGCCGTCGGTGCCCATACTGCGCCTGGAGCTCCCCAACACTGTCAAGCTCTAGCAGCGCTCGTACTTTTACGTGCGCAACAACACCGAGGTAGACTTCATCAAGGTCCCCGCCTTCGCCAACGTCCCCTCCAGCCGGAAGGCCTAGAGCGTCCAGCACTTGGGCACCCAGGGCGACATCAACCAGATGGGCGCCCGACTAGCGGTGCTTGTGGAGAAGGAGCGACTCACTGCCCAGGACATTCTACTGTCCTGGATGGCGAACCGTGTGCACCCGCTGCAGCACCGGTTGCACAAGATGTGCCACATCTCTGGCCATCTGGATCCCACCCGGGTATCCCGGCTGGATGTGCCACATGCTGCCCTCCGTGAATGGCTCGCCACCATCTCGAAGGAGGGGCTGGAGGAGGACTGGGTGTTCTCCTACCGGCCGTACCACCGCAGCCGTCTTCCGCCGAAGGTATGTCTTTCTTGCTCTTCTCTGGGTGGATTTTCTTGAGGGACTCCCATTTTGTGCCTCTTATCTTCCCTTGTTGAGTAGCTTTTCACGGCGCAGCTAGCAGAGGACGGTATGGGGGACAACGAGCTCCCCAACTTTGCCGCGGACTTCAAGCCGGCGAAGGCTCCGCCGGCGGAGGCAGAGCGGTTCCCTATGCGGGCCGACGAGGGCTGCGAGTTCCCACTCGGTGAGAGTTTGTCCTTTGTGCTTGTCTGCTTTGCTCTTGCTGTGCTTTTAGCCGTGAACTTGACGTTTTGCTTGTACTAGAACAGCCGCTCATGGCGAGGATGTGGACCTGGCCGAGGTCACCGCGCCCAGGGGCAGGGGGAAACGGGTCGCCCCTATCAGCGCTGCTCCGGCCGGAGGCGGCGCCAAGAAGACCCGCCGCCTTCGTCCCGTGGCCACCATGCCTAGAGTTGCCGGGTAGGTGCTTCTGTCCTCCTGGTGCTTGTATTGACTTGCTCGTATTTGCGTTGCTCATTCCTTGTGTTTTCGCAGCGAGGCTATGGCCTTGCCCGGCTCCACGATCGTCGCCACCGCGTCCACCCCTCCGGCCCCCGAGGCGGCATCTGCTCAGCCGGCTGGGGCCGGGGCGGATGCGACGGAGGTGGTGCCACTGGCTGCGCCCATGACGCTTCACCAGGTCGGGGTCGTCTCCCGGCTTGCTGAGGGTCTTCTTCTTGGGCGTGCCGGCACGCCGTGCCTCCCCCCGACTCGATGGTGGGCGCTGACTCTAGCGCATATCGGGTGGAGGTGTCGCAGCCGGAGGCCCCCGTTCAACCGAAGGTTGGGCCCTCTGTAGCTCTGGTCATCGATGATGACCTCCAGGTCACCGGCTGGACGCCGGCTCAGGCTGCGCCACCGCTGGACGCCCTCCTGGCATAGTTGTCGGAGGCGGCGCCTCAGGCCGTTGGCCAGGCCCGCCAGCTGGTGGAGGCGCTGGAGTAGGGGCTCGGCCAAGCCAAGGCACTGGGGGCCTCTGTTGAGGTACGTGTTCTATTGATCCTCTTGATGCTTGTTCGCCGTCTTGTGCCGCTGCTTGTTCTCACTTCTTTGTTTGTGTAGAGGGCTCTTGTCGATGCCGCCAATACCTCGCGGGACCTAGGCCGTAAGATTGCTTGCTCTGCCTATCTTCTCGATTGCGCGATTTCTCGCGCTTCTTGTTGAATATTGGTTACCCTCCTATAGCTCTGCTGGCAGACCAAGACCGCGAGGTGGCCCGGCTGAAGGAGGAGGTTCCCCAGCTGGAGGAGTACAACAAGACCCGCCAAGACCAGATCGCCCAACTGACTGCGCAACAGCAGCAGATGGAGCTCAAGGCTGGCAGGGCCAAGAAAACGGCGGAGACCCGAGCCGAGGCGCTGAAGAACCTGGAGGGGCTTTACGCCACCCAGGCGGACGCTCTCAAGGTTTCTAAGGCCAAGGAGGCAGCGGCGCTATCGGAGCTTTGCCAGATCGCTGAGATTGTTGTCAGTAAGTTCCCTCAACTTGAGCCAATTTTGCAGTTTTGCCCTTTGTAGTCAGTACTGATTACTATTTATTTTCCCGACTGTAGCTCAGTATTCTGAGGCGACAGATCAGGCGCTTGGCCGGATTCCCGAGATGGATCCGGATTAGGATCTCCACCTGGGGGAGCTAGTGACGGTCATCAACGAGGAGGCGAACCGGCTTCGTGCCGCCACTCTCGAGGTCTTTGACTACGTCTAGCCCGAAGCTGCTCCGCCTGCCACCATGGATGCCTTGGCCGAGCGTCTTTTGGGTGCTCCGGACCTCATGAACGTCGCCCGGGAGTGGGCGGCTCATGGCGGCACAGAGATGGTGCTAGTGCTGCTGAAGTTGTGGTACCCAGATGTGGATCTGTAGAGCCTTTCCCGTGGATTTTGCCAAGGGACCAGTTATGACCAGCTTCGCGCCGAGGTTCCTGACATCCGCTCCTGTGGCGTGACGATCGGGAGCTTTGTTGCGTTGGACAAGGATTTTAGCGACCCAGCCGGCACGGAGCGGTACTATCACAACCTGGATGCAGCACGCACTGATGCTCCGGCCGCGCCGTAGACCGCCTCGACAGACGTCGCCTCCAGCAGCCGAGCTCCAGCTGATGCCTCTGGCCCTTCTGCCCCCCCAGTTAACTTGATCCCCGGTATGCCAGGAGTATTTGTGATTAAAAAAACTTGTCTTTTCTTTGTGCTGTGTGAACAATTGTCTGTGTTCTGGTTACTGAACTCTTGTGGGAGCATCGCCTCCCTCTGTATATTTGCTCGTGCTCTTTTGTTTGCACTTTTTGCTCTACATTTTCTGCATGCTTGTTTCTGTGTGGGGGCGCGCGAGCGCACCCACAGGGTGTAGTCCCCGAGGTTCGGGCCGGCTGGAGAATACAGCCGGGTCAAAGCTCCTTTGTGTTGTTTGTTTGCAGGTTTCTGTGTGGGGGCGCGCGAGTGCACCCATAGGGTGTAGTCCCTGAGGTTCGGGCCGGCTGGAGAATACAGCCAGGTCAAAGCTCCTTGACCTGCTCTACTGCCGTCTGGAAGCTATTTGCATCTGGCTTGGGTGTTCGTCGTTGAACTTTGGCTCATGCAAACATAGAAACAAACAAGTTGTTTGTCTGGTTAAGCATATGCAAGTTCAAACTATAATCTTAGTTTGACTATTTTTGAAATTTTCGCTGTTTCGCGCAAATCCAATGTCTTTGCCCTTTTTTCAGTGAGCATTGGCCGGTTTTGATGCTGTTCCCTTGCTGGCTTTTAGCCGGAGTCGAACGGGTAGCTTAGTAGGCGTACTGCACGATACTTCGGGTTTGGGTCATTGTCTTTGGGCGAGAAAGCGCAACCGGGTCATCCAGACGTTTTTGTTTTCCTCGTGGATTTTTCGTGTAGGGGCCTTTGAGCGTTCTGCTCTTCTGCAGAAGCCTTGTCAGGCGGCCGGGTTCTGATGTAAACCGAAGAGGAAGCCTTAGGAACCGTGCACAGTACTTTGCCGCGTGGGTTGCGTAGCCGTCTGGGCCAATCGGCGAGTCCCCGAGACAGATCGCCGGCTCCAGGGTTAGAGTAATGCAGTCAGAAAACCAATTTGTGCAGCATGGCTTGCTTATTTATTGCGGAGTCCCCGAGACTGTGTCGAGTCTCCCATGCTTGTTCATTACGTAAAGGTAAGATACATACACTTCTTGTTCAAGTGTAAAATGGGCGAAGCAGGCTCACGTTCCATGGGCGTTCAGTTTCTTCGCCTGAGCGATCCATCTTTTTTTCCGGCTTGCGGGCGTCGATGAGGTAGTATGAGTTGTTCTGCAGTCCCCGGTTGATGATGAATGGGCCCTCCCAAGGCAAAGACAACTTGTGCATCCCTTTGGTGTCTTGAACTAACCTTAGCACCAGGTCGTCCTCGCGGAACGAGACACTGCAGATCCGGCTGGCGTGGTAGCGACGCAAGTTTTGCTGGTAGATGGCGGATCTAGACAAGGCCAGCTCGCGTGCTTCTTCAAGGAGATCGACGATGTCTTCCCGTGCTTCTTTGGCTTGCTGTTCTTTGTAGAGCAGTTTGCGGGGTGCGTCGAACTCGATGTCAGTGGACAAAACCACCTCCGCCCCGTAGACGAGGAAGAAAGGAGTGTAGCCGGTGATCCGGTTTGGCGTGGTGCGAAGGCTCCAGAGTATAGCTGGCAGCTCCTCAATCTAGCAGCCGGGGGATCGCATCAGTGGTTCGAACAGCCAGGGCTTGATTCTGGCTAGGATTAGGACATTTGCTCGCTCGCACTGCCCATTGGACTGGGGGTGTGCCATAGGTGCAAGGTCTAGGCGGATGCCCTTATCTCCGCAGAATCGCTTGAAAGCTCCCTTGGCAAAATTTGTGCCATTGTCGGTTATGATGCTGTTGGGGTAGCCAAAGCGTGTGATTATGTTTGTGAAGAACTTGACCACCGTTGGTCCATCCAACTTCTTTATTGGCTTTGCCTCTATCCACTTAGTGAAGTTGTCCACAGCCACCAGCAAGTGTGTCATGCCGGATCGGGCAGTTTTGAAAGGGCCAACCATGTCCAGCCCCCAGACGGCAAACGACCAGGTGATGGGAATTGTCTTGAGTGCTGCAGACAGAGTGTGCTTCTGCTGACTGAACCGCTGACAACCGTTGCATGCTTTGACGATCTGCTTAGCATCTTCCAGTGCCGTGGGCCAGTAGAACCCATGGCGGAATGCCTTTGCCACTATGGCCCACGATGATGCGTGGTGTCTGCATTCGTCCTGGTGGATGTCGACTAGCAGCCGGATTCCATCCTCTTGGCTCACACATCGCTGATAAATGCCGCCAATGCTGCACTTGTAGAGCTCGTTGTTGATGATGGTGTATGCATTGGCTCGGCGCTTCACCTGTCTTGCCTCTACTTCTTCCTTGGGAAGCTCTTCTCCGGCTAGGAAATCCATGAACGGCTTGGCCCATGTTGGGGTTTCCCGGATGGCGCACACCGCCTGCATCAGCAGATTCACTTCTGCCCAAATGACCGGGTCGGGCTCGTCTAGAGGTCGACCGGGTGGAGAAGCGGAGCCGCCAGCCTCTAGGCTGGAGGCGGCACTTCTCGGGTGCGGCGAAGACGTCACGGGGCTCTTGGAGCTGCCAGTCCCCGGGTGCAGCGAAGCAGTCCCCGGGTGTGGTGAAGCCGTCGTGGAGGTCTTGGAGCTGGTAGTCCCCGGGTGCGGCGAAGCAGTCCTCGGGTGCGGTGAAGCCGCCGCGGAGGTCTTGGAGCCGGTAGCCCCCGGGTGCGTTGCAGCCATCATGGAGTTCTTGGAGCCGGCAGTCCCCAGGTGTGGCGAAGCAGTCCGCGGGTGCGGTGCAGCCATCGCGGAGGTCTTGGAGCCGGCAGTCACCTGGAGCGACAAAATTGTCCCCAGGTGTGGTGCAGCCGTCGCGGAGGTCCTAGAGCCGGCAGTCCCCGGGTCCGCGTCCAACATTACAGAGTCGGATTCGGGATACGACATAATTGATGGCTTGCGCAGGTGTTCAAGGGAGACTCCAGGCGGAATTGCTTGTCTTGTTGACCCGATGCGGGGGAGCGTGTCCGCGGCCTCGTTTTTTGCCCTGGGAACATGGTGAAACTCGCATCCTTCAAAATAGGCACATAGCTGCTGTACGAAGAAACAATATAGAGCCATGTCTGCATCTCTGGCGTCCCAATCGCCCGACACTTGCTGCACCACCAGATCAGATTCGTCAAAGCATAGGATGCGTCTAATGCCTATTTCCTTTGCCATCTTGAGGCCATGGACGAGCGCCTCGTACTTAGCGACGTTGTTGGGCGCGCGGAAATGGATCTGCAGAAAGTATTCCAGCTGGTCTCCTTTTGGAGAGGTGATGACCACTTCGTCTCCAAGCCCTCCATACTTCTTGGAGCCGTCGAAGTGCAGCTTCCAATGCGTGGAATCAGGGCAAGGCAGTAGGTACTGCATTTCTGCCCAGTCGACGAGGAAATCCACCAAGGCCTGAGACTTGATCGCTGTTCTTGGCTCATACTGTATGTTGTTTGCAGCGAGCTCTATGGCCCATTTCGCCACCCGGCCTGAGGCGTCTCTATTGCCGATGATCTCCGAGAGCGATGCTAGCGCCAGCACCCGGATGGAATGTTCTTGAAAGTAGTGCTTCAATTTCTTGGCGGCCATGTACACGCCATACACCAGCTTCTGGTAATGAGGGTAATTCTGCTTCGAGAGCGAGAGTACCTCACTAAGGTAATACACCGGTCGTTGCACGGACTGCGCCTTTCCTTCTTCTGGCCTCTCCACTACCAGCACCACACTGACAACCCTGTTTGTTGTTGTGATGTACATCAACATGGGTTCCTTTGCTGCTGGCGCTGCCATAATAGGTGGTGAGGTGAGCATGCGCTTGAGGTTGCGGAAGGCCTCATCCGCCTGTGATGTCCAGACGAATTTGTCCGTCTTCTTCATGAGTTGGTACAGTGGGAGTGCTTTCTCGCCCAGCCGGCTGATGAACCGGCTGAGAGAGGCCAGGCATCCGGTGAACTTCTGGACATCTCTCAAATTCTTGGGCGGCTGCATGCGCTCGATTGCACCGATCTTCTCCGGGTTCACCTTGATTCCTCGCTAGGATACGAGAAAACCGAGGAGTTGGCCGGCTGGGATGCCGAACATGCTCTTCTCTGGGTTCAGCTTCATCTGGAACCGGCGGAGGTTGGTGAATGTTTCCTTCAGATCGTCAAGGAGTGTCTGGTGCTCCTTGGTCTTGAGCACCACATCATCGACGTAGGCGTGTACGTTTCTGCCGATATGAGTCTGCAAGCACTTCTGCATGCAGCGCTGGTATGTTGCTCCAGCGTTCTTTAGTCCGAACGACATTGTGGTGTAGCAGTAGGCTCCGTAAGGAGTGATGAATGCCGTCTTTATTTGATCAGCGGGGTTCAGCCAGATCTGGTGGTAGCCGGAATACGCGTCCAGAAACGACAACAGCTCACAGCCGACCATGGAATCGATCACTTGGTCTATTCTTGGCAGGGCGAATGGATCTTTGGGGCATGCTTTGTTCAGACTGGTGTAGTCAACACACATGCGCGAAGTCTTGTTCTTCTTCAGCACGAGTACGGGGTTTGCCAGCCATTCTGGGTGGAAAACGTCCATGATGAATCCGGCTGCGAGCAGCTGGGTGATCTCCTCCCCAATTGTTCTTCTTTTTTCTTCCGCGAAGCGGCATAGTGACTGCTTGACCGACTTTGCATCCGGCCTGACATGTAAAGAGTGCTCAGCGAGCTCCCTCGGAACACCTGGCATGTCCTTGGGGGACCATGCGAAGATATCCCGATTCTCACGAAGGAAGTCGACGAGCGTGCTTTCCTATTTGCTGTCAAGGCCGTCTCCGACCAGGACGAACTTGTCCGGCTCGGCCTCGTTTAGCAGGATCTTGCTCGTGCCCTTGGATGCCTTGAACTGCGCCTCTCCGGCCGGCTTGGGCTCGCTAGCCGGCATGTCCTTCTGCAGGGCCACCACATTCTGCATGATTATGTGTTTTTCTTCCGCGATGATCATGGCTTCCGCTATCTTGGACCCGTTTGTGGCGCACTCCACAGACCGTCTGTAGCAACCAGCTACGGTGATGACGCCCTTGGGCCCTGGTAGCTTCATCTTGAGGTACGCGTAATGTGGTACCGCCATGAACTTGGTGAGCGCTGGGCGCCCAAGGATTGCGTGGTACGCGCTGTAGAGGTTGACCACCTCGAACCAGATGGGTTCGCGGCGGAAGTTGTCCTCCGTGCCGAAGATGATGTCCAGCCGGATATTTCGGATGGGGAAGTGTGACGGGCCTGGGACGACTCCGTGCAAGGAGGTGCTTGACGGCTCCAACTGCGACTCGCTGATACCAAGCCGGTCGAGTGAGCTGCGGTATAGGAGGTTGATGCTGCTTCCCCCGTCTACGAGGACGCGGGAGAACATGTAGGAATGCTTCTGGGAGACAATGATAGGATCCAAAACCATCGCGTAGGTGCATGGGTGAGGCAGCTCAGCTGGCTGGTCCTTCCATCTCCATGCAACTTCTTGCTCCAACCAGTTGAGGTACTGGGGAACGGGAGGAACGATTGCGTTCACTTCCGCTCGCGACGCCTCTTGTTGTGCTTGGTCTCTGGCTCCATGGTGAAGATGTGGTAGTTTCCCACCTGACGAGGGTAGTTGTTATCATCATCTTCCCTTCGATGCTGGTTATTGCGATCGCCTGGCGGCCCGCCGACTGGAGGAGGTGGCGCCTGTCTAGCTGGTGCGCCAGTGATCTCCGCCATCTTCTTCGTCCAGGTGCACTGGCGTGTGGAACGCGTAGCCGGCTTGTTTCCCCCACTATGGAACTTGCATGGCCCATCAAGCATTGACTCGATGTTGTACTTGGGCCTCGGAGGCCGGTCATTGGGCTTCTGCCTCCGGCTTCCGCCTATAGCCGGATCCTCCTACACCGCTGCTACCTGCCTGGAACCGTACTGGTTATTTGGCTGGTCGTCCTTTCTCTTGCCGTGGCGGTTGTCGTGCCGCTTGGAATTGTGGTTATTCCCTTCCGGCTAGCGCCGATCTACGGCGATTATTTGCCCTTGGTTGTCCACCCGGACGGATCTTTTCATTGCCGAGTCGGCTGTGGCGTACTTGTCCGCGATGGCCATGGTCTATGCCATGGTTGTGGGTTCCACCCGGCGAAGCTTATGCTTGACCATAGTGCCGTCTCTGCAGCCGTTGATGAAGAAATCAACCGCCTGGTGTTCCCGTACCCCCTCACGGGAGTTGTGCATGCTCATCCATCGGGTGATGTAGGAGCGATCGGATTCATCCGGGCCCTGCATGCAAAGAGAGAGCTCGCCGGGTCGGCCTGGGCGCTTGTAGGTGCCAGTGAAGTTGCGGACGAACGCCTGCTCGAAATCGATCCAAGCGTTGATGCTGTTGTCGGGGAGGCTGTTGAGCCACGTCCTGGCTGAGTCGAGGAGCATGAGAGGGGCGTAGCGTACTGCTACCCGGCGGTTGCCGTTGGCAATTCCTATAGCGGTGGTGTATTCCACCAGCCAGTTCTCCGACTTGACCGAGCCGTTGTACTTTGGTGTATCCCTTGGGAGCGAAAATCCCTTTGGAAACGGTTCATTCTGGATGCGTGGTCTGAAGCATCTTGGACCGGCTAGACTTTCTTCCTCCAGCGCACGTGATTGGACTAGCAGGTTGATTCGCGCCCGCGCGTCTAGCTGTTCATCCGGCTCGAGCAGTCCCGACCGGCCGAATAGGCGGGACTTGGGGAGCGCTTGGCCTTTTCTGGCTTCATCGGCCGGCTTGAGGTTTTTGCTGGTAACAGCTGCCGCGTCGCGGGTGTTGTGCCCACGGCCTGCAGATCTACCGTGTGGGCGGTTGCTCTGCCTTGCTCCGTTTGGGGAAGATGCCTTGCTACCACCTGCAGCCGGATCCGCCATCCAGCGAGCCGGTTGGGTTCTGTTGTTGCCAGCCATGCTGAGTTCTGCCTCAGCCTGCTATTTGTTTGCTATGTCCACAAGGAGCGGGACACGTGCCTACTGACGGAGCAGTTCCTCGCCCTCCAGGTGGCTTAGCTCTGCAACTGCCGCCTCCGTGGCCCTCATGTTTTTGGCGGGGGTGTTGTAAACCGGCTGCACCGCGGGCGTATGCGGATCAGCGGCACGATCCATCTCCGAACCAAGGTTCCAGCCTTGTGGCTGGGCCAGGCAGCTGGTGCCAAGCAAGCACGCGAAGCCGTGCACGATGTTGTACTCCCGCATGGTGGCTTTCATCCGTCATTGGGCGACCGCCACCTTGCCAGCTTCCTCTAGAAGGTTCTGACGGGTAGTTTCCAGGGCTGCCGCAACGGCAGCTAGATCCGCCTTGATGGGGGTGATGGGGTTGCGGAGGTGCTCGATGGACGCGTTGATCAGGTTCTGGTTCGGGAGGCGTGAGTTAGTGGCATGGCCATCCATGTTGCGCTCCAGAGGTGGGTGACAGTTCTCCACCAAACCTGCCATCATGACCTCGATGCTGCCACTGGCGATACGTGAGGTGGAGAAACCAGGGGGCGTGCCGAAGATGCTCACATAAGAATATGAATTGAAGTAAAAGCAAGCATCAAGAAGCAAAAATACACATGTTTAAGTCTAACCCACTTCCTATGCAAGGGAATTTTGTAAGAAAATAAATTGTTGAAACCAAAGGCTACTAGCATAGGAAGATAAAACAAGTGCAACATACAAACTTTCAGCATAAAGCAAGGAAACTTAATATTATTGAGATGCATAAGACCAATCTTCCCTCTCTCATAATAACTTTCAGTATCATGCATAAATTTAACGATATAACTATCACATGCACCATTGTAACAATGATCACT
Organism: Avena insularis; assembly: GCA_023614405.1. Lineage (NCBI taxonomy): Eukaryota > Viridiplantae > Streptophyta > Magnoliopsida > Poales > Poaceae > Avena > Avena insularis. The sequence continues at coordinate 69,655,115 of CM042692.1, read as the reverse complement.
TATTCTAACAGAAAACACAGGGATACTAGCTCTCATAACACTACTTTGTGAAACAATATTAGAAGTATCCTTACAGAGGATAGTGTGTCCATCTTCTACATATTTAGTGACAAAGTCTTTCACATTTGCTATTACAGGTTCAGCAGCTATTGGTTCATCAGGTTCAATAGCTTTATTTGTACTTTCATTAACCATACTAGTTATCATAGAATGTTCCTTCATCTTAACTGGGAAAGGCATTTTCTCAATTTAAGGTTCAGGTAAAACATGATTAGCAGTATAAACTTCAATATTTCTTACAGGAACACAATTAACAACATCTTTATATGGCTCATGATACTTATTCCATTTCTTTTTATGTCGTGGTGTGGAACACGGAAGTACCATCGGGGATGGCTTGAAGGGGACAATCAGGATGCTATCGGTGGTACTCGCAACGGGTTGGGCACAGATACTGCAAACACAGCGATGTACCCAGGTTCGGAGCCCTCTTGGCGAGGTAAAACTCCTACTCCTGCAAGGATCTACTATCAAAGGGGGCGAATGCCCAATACAGATGCTCCTTGAGCTGTTTCCTTAGCTACTTCTTGCTTGAAATTGTCTAAGTCCTCCCTCCTCTGTCTACCTAGAACCCTAGCACTACCCCCCTTATATACAGGTTGAGGAGGTAGTTTACAAGGTGGGTTCTAGGGTTTACTGTTTGGATTTGGGCCTTACAAAGTGGGTCGGCTAGACAGAGCCAAACGGTAGGCCCGGGTCCAGTCAAGCCTCCAGTACAACGAAGGACCATGCTATAGTGCCCAGCGCCCCTGCTTTACTCGTCATCCGGCTCTTTATCCGTCAGCCGGTTCTTTATGCGGAAGCCGGAGCTTTCCTCGTCAGCCCTTGCTTTGCTCGTCAGCCTCCAGCTTTGGTGTAGTTGTCCAGTAGAGCCGGCTAGGCTAGCCAGCCTGTCCGGTCAAAGGTGCACTCACCAAGGAGCGTCACCCCTACCATAGCATGGCCTGCGGATCCGAGGCGATGGGCTTGGAGCGGCCTCCCAGCCGGTTCTTCTGGCTACCCGACTAGATGGGCCAGCCGGGGAAACTTGAATGCGGACCGGGTGGGGATTCCACCCGCCTATGGTTCCTTGATCTAGGTCCAGACGACATGTGCTCCTTGGAGCCGGCCGGTTGGTCCCGTCTTGTCCTATCCGGGGGTCATCCCCCCGACATTTTAGGAATTTCAATATAAGAAGCAAAAGCCTTAAAATAAGTTGCAATACTTTGAGAATCAAGACCATATGCATTACTAATATTCTGAAAGTCATCAGTTCCCATAAAAGATTTAATGAATTCATCATCATAATTTATACCTGACTTTCTTCCTTTATCATTCTCCCATGCTTCAACATTGTCTTGAATGCGGTCTAGAAGATCCCATTTAGCTTCTTCTTCTTCCATGCGTGTAAATGATCCAGCACACGAAGCATCGAATAAATCCTTATCATGAAGAGAAAGTCTTGCATAAAAGTTATTGATAATAATATTGTTGAGGAGCTCATGATAGGACATTTGAGCATTAGTAACTTCAATCTCCCCCAAGCTTGAGCTGTACTCTCTCCATCACGAGGCCAAAAGTTGTATATTTGATTCTGGTGTTTATGAATCTCACTAGGAGGATAAAACTTTGAATAAAAGAGAGGTACTACTTCCTCCCATTCAAGAGCTTGACCATTCTTCAGTAGCTTGTACCATTCCTCGGCTCTTCCTTTTAGTGATAATGAGAATAACTTCTTCTTGACTTGATCTGTTGTAATACCTGCACACTTGAATAACCCGCATAATTCGTGTATAAAGAGCAAATGATCACCGGGATGGACAGTTCCATCTCCGAAGTAGTAGTTATCCCTAACACAATCAATAATTCTTGTAGGTATCTTGAAAGTATCATTTTCAGCAGGTGTAGGTTCATCTACTACCTTAGCAGTGGTAGTAGCATTACGAAATAAGAAACTAAGTGAATTATCCATATTGAAATAAAGTAACTAACAGAAGTAAACAACACTCACAGTAGAAGTTTACTTTACCAGTTCCACTCTCCAATAGCGCTTCACTCCCTGGTAGCAGCGCCAGAAAATAGTCTTGATGACCCACAAGTATAGGGGGTGTATCGTAGTATTTTTGATAAGTAAGAGTGTTGAACCCAACGAGGAGCAGAAGGTCTTGACGAGTGGCTTGGAGCAGGAATTCTCAAACAATACTTAGCAAACAAATTTTTAGGGGGTTTTGATAATGCGGGTAAATAAAGTGCGAGTAAATAAAAGACAATAATAATAAATGCAGCAAGTGGCCCAATCCTTTCTTTAGCAAAGGACATGCCGGTTGTATTACTTAAGATGACCAAACATTCTCTAGGACACATGGGAATATTGTCAAGTGCTTTTGTTTCATATAGTTGATTAACCTTCTTTAGTTTGATAAATGTTGTGTGGGTGAACCTACGCTAATGTACCGACCTTCCTAGGACTAATACATACTTGTGATTATACCCCTTGCAAGCATCCGCAAGTACAAGAAAGTAATTAAGATAGAAACCTAACCACAGCTTTAAACTCTAAGATCCTACACTCCCTTGTGCAAAGGTTTCCTAACGGGGGTTCAGGTTTCTGTCACTCCGGCAACCCCTACGATTAGTAGCCAAATACACAATGCATTCCCCTAGGCCCATAAAGGTGAAGTGTCATGTAGTCGATGTTCACATGACACAACTAGAATAATAACACCACAACTTAAATAACAAACTATTGAATATTTCTCAACACAATTGCACTACTAACAACATGACTTCTCCCGTGTCCTCAAGAACTAAATGAACTACTCATGAGACATCATATGGATCAAGACCAGAGATGAAATAATGATAAGTAACAATCTGAACATAACAATAATTCAATGGTTGCACTCAATAGCATCAACTACAACAAGTAATCAATTCCGGGAAAGTTTCCCCTAAGAACTATGCAAGATTCAACCCAATTGTTACAGCAATATTAAGTGGTGATGATGGTTCTGGTGGAGATGATGATGATGATCCCGATGAAGTCTAGCTTGATGGTGGTGTTGATGGCGACGATCTCCCCTCTCCGGGAAGGAATTTCCCCGACAGATTTCTGCCTGCTGGAGAGCTCTTTCTCTCTCTGCAGTTTTCCACCCCACAGAGGCGAAAGAATCTTTCTATGGTCGCTCTCCGAGTCTTAGGGTTTCGTGGGGATAATATACGCCAAAGGGCAGAGCCAGAGGTGGGCCAGGGTGGCCACACCACCTGGTGGCACGGCTAGGGCTAGCCCACACCAGGGGGTGGTGTGGGCCCCATGTGGCCCATCTCCGCTCCCCCTTATGGCATCCTTTGTCTTCTGGAAAAATAGGATTTTCCATGTATTTTCTGGAATTTTCTGATCTTCGCGAATTTCACCTCCAAATGGTGCCTTTTCCATCAGAATCCTGACTTTAGCGGTCCATCCTCGAAAAGTCATCAACCATACAAAAACAGATGAAATAACATAAGTATCATCTCTCAATATGAAATATATCAATGAATAATAGTAAATTATGATATAGAATAGTGATGCAAAATGGACGTATCAAACCATTAAGAAAGGCACTTTTTACATCCATTTTCTATAATTTAAAATTATGATGAGCTGTATAAGCAAGAAAGATACGGATGGACTCAAGGTGATCCACTGTAGCATAAGTCTCGCCAAAGTCGATGCCTTCCACTTGAGAGAAACCTTGTGCAACTATTCTTGCCTTGTTGCTTACAACAATTCCATTCTCATCTTGCTTATTCTTGAATATCCACTTTGTGCCGATAACATTGCAGCATTCTTTAGGCTTCTCTACTAACTTCCAAACTTTTTTGTGCTCAAAATTATTGAGTTCTTCATGCATAGACACAACCCAATCCGGATCTTCAAGTGCTTCATATACCTTTTTAGGTTCCACCATAGAGATATGAGCTTGATGGTCACTAAAACTTGCTAATTCTCTTCTTGTGGACACCCTTATTCTTAGATCACCGACTACTTTGTCAAATGTGACCTCTGAATTCTAGATTTCTTTCATATTGAACTTTGCGACAAGCACTACAAAAATACCCCCATTCCCGGTGGATTTTTTGGGAGGCACAAGAGAAAAGTATCCGCAAAATTTGGATGCGCGGCGGGTGGGCAATCGCGGCACCACTTTTTCGCGGTGGTCGATAATACACTATGGTGCCCATGGTAGTAGCGGATTTTGGTGTCGTGGTACATGGCCGAGGAAGGCGGCGGTTTTTTGCACCCCGCTTGGCCAACAGAGGCATTCCCAATTTCCACCGGCCATTTCAAGCACCATTAATTGTTGATGCCCGCTGGAGAATGGTCAATCACCGCCCACTAACTTGTTAGGCTTATTTATCAGACAAGTGCGGACCACCACTGCTTACCAGAGACCGACATATGGGCTCTATGAACCAATTCGTCCCATGTTATTAGCCACACATGTTATACAACCCATAAATCAAACAATACATCTCACCAACAGCCCACTTTGTTTCATATATAATACAGGGAGTCCTTAGTCCCCACTCTCTCAACTCCTCTCTCTATACGGTGCCACATCCACTCTATCTGCAAGGTAAACCCTAGATCTAAGCATAGTCATTTCCAAAAATATCCTAAGGTCTCACCAACTCCCACCTCTACTATTGTCGGCCCTTCCAAATGTGGTGATGTCTCACAAGCACTGGCTCCGCGCTGGAGTCCTCCGAGCCTAAGGTTCTTTCTCAATCATTTTGATGTTGCATCTTGTTCTTTCTCTAATCGATTTGATGTTGCATCTTGTTCTTTCTCTAATCTATTTGATGTTGAATCTTGTTCTTTCTCTAATCGATTTGATGTTTGATCTTGTTCTTTCTCTAATCGATCTGCTGTTGTATCATGGACTTCTCTAGTCGATCTGATGTTGCATCTTGTTCTTTCTCTAATCGATCTATGATGGCTGTGAAATACCACCTCTTTTAGCCATATAAAATGTGCCATTTATCTCTCATATCATGTTTCTTCTAGCTATAGCTATGCCTTATATGCATGACTTCTAGTTCTCATTTACTTTCATATGAGCTTTGCACATTTAGTAGTTTAGGTAGAATTTTATCACTTTCCTTGTCTATGACATCTGTGTAGGTCTTGGTGAAGATTATGGATAAAAAGGAACAAAGAGAGCATAGTATGGAGGAGCTGCAGGGACCAGACTTAGCCATTTGAGAGGGTGGAAAAGCGAATTTTTCCAACTTCTCAAAATAAATATCCAAGACCACAGGATTGTAGTCCTCGACGAGATGAACTCAATGAGCCCAAGAACACCAAAAAATGGAGTTTGTATGAAGAAATGGCGACCAAAATACTAAAGGGTACTACAAGTTCAACGACCAACTATATGGCCGGAACCAAAAACTCCCGCTGTATAGTTTGGTCGTATAGTTGGTCAAAAGGTCGCAAACAACGGGATTTCACCCAGAGAAGCTCTAGAACCTTCCTGAAGTCATATGACGGTATTGGGGGAACCCTAGGGAACCCCCAAGGCCTATATAAAGGAGGGAGGACCCAAGAAAGAGCCAACACACCATAACCCTTCAGGGGCAGAGCCCTATCGCTGCCGCCACCCATCCCATCTCCATGGCAACGGAGCTCTGCCTCAACCACACCTCCGAGATCTAGATCTCCCTCAACACCATCACCATCAAGGCATCCAAGCAAGAAGAAGAGGAGGAGAAGGAAGACATCACCACCACCACGCATCGATCTCCATCTCCATCATCATCTCCGTCTCCCTCTCTCTCTTGTGTTTAGTAATTGTAAGATTGAACACGGTTGTGACATCATTATATATTTATATATGTTTTGCTCTTCGTCCATGTATGAGTGATTGATTCAATTCTATGTTGAGGTATGATCTAGTGCACTAAGTATGATCCTTTGGTCCGGAAGTTCCTTTTGCCTTGCGGTGACGCACGAGAATCATGCATAGTGCACATAGAGTGACAACCCGGTAATCAAATGGGGAACATTTATTTGTCTAAGAAATCTCTTATAGATCACACATATATTTTCCCATCTAGTACTAGTGAGACCGAAGCCTAGAAGCCCTCTCTCATTCCATTCAATCCTACGACTACAATCTCTTTAATTCAGTTCATATTCCTGTTTACTTTCCGTCTTAGTTTGTTTTGTTCTTGTTAAAACTTCTTTGTTATTAGATATTTTAAACCTCTCTCAATTATCATTGTTTTAGTAACTTATAGAATAGGCTATTTCCAAACCACGGTTTGGGTGCGAAACATGGCCATATTGGCAACATGGCTGTGGGGTCGTGTTGTTTCTGTTCGTCGATCTCCCATCGGGACAAACTCTTAAATATTTGCTGCTACAAGTAAATAATCCTATTGTTGGTGCAGGAATCCAGTCATCAAATTGGCGCCATTGCCGAGGAGCTAAGCGTCCGGTTATTACCTTCCTACTCGCACATAGTTTATTTCCATTTGTTGCTATTTATCGTACTGCTTTTGATTATTTGAACTGAAAAAAATAGTTTACCTTTTGTTAGTAGTCGTGTTATTTATTTTATTTATAGTAAATTTAAAAACATAGGAACTATGGAAAGTAAAAGTCTTGCGGAGTATGGTGCTCCGAGTGTTGATCATTTACATGCTCTTATTGTTTAGCCCTCTATTGATGTGGATGGATATGAGATTTATCCTATGTGGATAAATATGATCATGGAAATAGATTTTGTAGGAGATCCGGGCAATGATCCATATGAGCATATTGACAAATTTACTTCATTGTGTTCTACGGTGAAGGAAAATGGATGGACAAATGATAAGCTGAAGTTATATCTGTTCCGGTTCTCGTTGAAAGGAAAAGCTAAAGAATCGCTAAAATCGCATCCCGCGGGACACTTCAATTCATGGAAAGGTATCTCCAATGCTTTTCTCGGTAAGTATTTCTCACAAAAGCAAACTTATGAGCGTAGGCTTCATATCCTGAATTTCAAGCAGAGCAACAATGAGGATTTAATGCAAGCTTATAGTAGGTTCTCAAAATTGATGCATGATTGTCCACATCATAATTTACCTGATTGATTATTGTTGAATCACTTTTATGGAGGCTTAAATCACTCTTCTAAGGAAAAGCTAGATATGATGTGTGATGGTGCATTCCTTGGAAAAACTTTGAAAGAAGCTTGGCAACTCTTAAGAGATATACATAATAATTTTCATCAATGGTAATGTTAAATTGTGCATGAAGAAAAACCTCTCCCTACTGATCTAGAGAACTTGGTCAATGAGTTTCTTAAAGATGAAAATAGAAGAGGAAAAATTCCTTATGATGATACCTTAGTTAGAGATGTTCTTTCTAAAGCAATGCCTTTCATAGCTGATTATTTTAATCATATTAGAACTGCTGCTACTAACGATGGAGAACAACCCTCTATGTAGACTCCCATATCTTCCACTTGTTGCATCATTGAAGCAGGAAAGAAGGGTAAATCCATGAAGCCTAAAACCAGGAAAAATAAAAATAAGAAGCCTCGTGTTGAATATCCCACACATCTGACATCTGCAGATGAAGTGAAATAGCTTTATGAAGAGTATCACAGAAATGAAAGACGCGTCAAGAAGAAACAAGAAAAAGAAATCAAGGAATGGAATAAATTGAAAGCCGCTCTCAAACCTGACCCCCCACCTATTCCTGATCCTTATTATTCTTCTAACTTTAGTGATGATGAGGACTTAAATTATTCTAGAATCCCTAATGATTGCCGTGAAGAAGTTTTTGATGATTCTAGTAGTATTTGTTTAAATACTCTTTTCGGGGAAATCAATTATGATGAGCCAAATACGAAACCCTGTGTGCCTCCCATATCTGTTCTCTATGACTTTTGTTTTACTAATGAGGTGCAGGAAAGTACGGTGGCAAAGACCAAGCTACAGGATCCAAAAGGACATTATGAGTTGCACCCTCAAAATAGTAATCAAGGTAAAGATTCAAAGTTTGATAATAAATCTTTAACACCCTCTATGCAGGAAGGAAAGAATACATATTTACCGCACTTTGGTGCATCCATCCTCATGTGGCAACGAGAACACTTACAAGATACTGATGCACCGCAAGCGGGTACATCTTAGAGCAAACTATGATATAAATCCTGCAAACACTCGTTGGAGGTAAGCAAAACTACTCCTATAGCTACCTCCATTGCTGAATAAATGTGGAGTATAAAAGCGCTTCCCGGGAGGCAACCCGAAAGTCATTAGGCATCTTTCTTAGTTTTGTGTCTTGATTCTAGTTGCATTCATGTTGCATTGGCACTTTTATTCTTTGCATGTCTTGCTATTAGAGTTATGTTGTTGTAGTTTTCAAAAGGTAGAATTTATTTTTACTATGTGTTGCATAACTCGGTTGTACTTAAATCCTGTTTCATACATGCTGTTGTTGGTCAAAAATTAAAGTTGTTATTTTACTGTCAAAACAAGGTGTTTCACTAAGTTTCTGGATAAGAAAGAATTCTTCAAGAAATAGAATTTTTTTGATGTCTACTGAAGGTTTAACGATCAACTATACGGCGGGAATAAAAAATTCCATCCGTATAGTTTGGCTTTATAGATATCTTTGCCATCGACAAATTTTCTTTCTTAGGTACAGAAGGTTTAACGACCAACTATACGGCAGGAATAAAAAAGCACAACCGTATAGTCATCGATGCCTTTGTCAAAATTCTTTTCCCGGATACTAAAGGTTTAACGACCAACTATATGGCGGGAATAAAAATTCTGGACGTATAGTTCTGGCCGTATAAATATCGATGCCTTCGTCAAAATTATTTTCCAAGGTACAATAAGTTTAATGACCAACTATACAGCGGGACCCTTTTGGTACGGCCGTATAGTTGTGCCTGTATAGATGGGAAAACCCCTCAAACGCCAACTAGAAGGTAACCATTGTTCAAAATGTTATTCTTTCTTCTTCTAAAAACCTTGAAACACCACCTGGGAGCTTCTCCCATGATCTAGAGAAGCCAAGCATATGTAAGCAATAAAATTCTACCTCAGAAACCTCCTAGAACTATAATTCTCTATAGAAGTTCATGTTTTATTTTTTACTTTCCTTTTATCGGTTGGGTAAACAAACTATGTTCGTATACTAAACCGATGCATTTTATTTTGTGTGTTATTTTCGCAGGGACTTGAACCTTGTGTGACGACATGTACGGTAGTGCCAACCATGCAAACACTCGTATGAGCCACTTGGTTGCTTCAATTCAACGCTTCGGCAATCAGTGTCTGGTAAAACCTTCCAACTCAAACCTCTTTTAATAAGCACATAGGGGCTTCACACTCGTGTCTCGTATCCTGTTTCGCTTGCACCTCATCACAATCTAGGAGAGGCATCTTCTAGAACTAGTTTGTTGACTTAAGCGTGGTGCTTAGGTTGATGAACCGACTTAGTGGGACTTGTATTTTTATCACTTTGAGCTAATCCCCGTGCCTTCAAAAACACAAAGTGTTTTATTTTCTTCTTAGTTCCAAGCAGGTTCGCAAGGAAGGCAGCCACCAGGCTATATCAAGAAGTATACCTTAAAGCAAAGGTTCTTTGTCCATCAAAAGAGAAGTTGCTTGTACCTCAATGGTAAAGTATGTCACCCTTGTTTTCAACTAATCTTGGGGAGGTAACCACTTATCACACTCTCTTTTGGAAACTATATTTTCTCTTTTCTTTTGGTCATATACTCAAGTTTGGTTCTTGCAAAGTTCTAAGGTTGGGGAGGTTACTTCTACATGTGTAGAGTCTTGTGCAATGTTCGTATTCGATGAAGGTTTAATGTAATCATGTATCCTGCTGTTTTTGAATGCTTGTTTAAGTGAGTCTAGTTCTGTATTCATATGGGGATACACTTGCTCATGCTAGGCACCATAGGAGTTGACTTAGAGCTTGTATGCATCTTGCGAAATTGTTTATCAAGCTTGTGACACTATTTGTGATCCTCTAGAAAACATTGCCACAATCTCTACACTTGGAAAGAATGAATACTTGATCAAGATCTTTTGAAATTTGTTGGTTGTCACTAAATAGCTTTGTCTTAAATAAATAGGTTATGCTCGACCCCATAATGTCAAAACAATAGACTTGATAGTTTGCTTACAGAAGGAGTTGTCAATTGGAAATGATATTTCAAAGTTTTGAGTTCTATACTAAATAAGGTGTTGTTTAATTATCTTAAGAGTTTAGCCCTAAAGATACTCAACACCATAGATGTGATGATTGACTTGATAGTACTCTTTGAAAGGATTTGTTTGAAGAAACTAATATTTAGCGGTAATTGAGATGCATGCCAAATATTGACCTGTTGATTAAAGTATGATATTGCTTTATGCGTGTCTACACCACTGTCACACAACATGGGATGCTAACAACTCCGTTGGCCTTTGGACAATCCAAAAAGAGGAAACTCTTGGAGTTTGGCTATGAGTTGCCCAACATATGTAGCAGATATGCTATATTTGGGTATGCATTGGTATTCTCATGGGCCTGCATTCAAAGAAAAAGAGGGAATACTCCTCTGACCGTTATGAGAAATCATTATATCTAAAAGGGAAACCTTGGTAATGGTCACGAGTATCCATTCTTAGCCTGCACAGTCTGATTAAACACACTAAGTTTTGGCATGATCTCATTACTGATGAACTGAAGTTTTACAAAGACAAAGAATAGAAAATGAGTGTTTGATAGCCATGATTCATTGATGTGGATGACCAAAAGAGACACTCTAATGCTATGCTTCTTTTGACATGTTCTCGTATTTCCTTTTGGCATAAATCTCGTTAATAAGAGATAAACTTTTTGAAACTCAATAACTGATGTTTGCACTTGAGAGCCTTAACTAGATGGCATGATTGGGTAGAATCAATAAACTTTATTACTATTTATGCTTGACATCTATTTGTGACTAAGTTTTGCCTCATAAAAAATGATGATATGAAAAGTTATACAAAAGGTGCAATAAGAGGATCACAAGTTTGTTTGCAAGTATATTCACTGTTGACATGGAGCATATAAGTTTTGATGAATCTTTAGTGGTCTTTATAACTAAGCTTGTGTTGCCTTGTATGAATACATGTTTTCTCTCTTGGAGCTTGTAGAATAAATAAGGATGCAATGCATTAATTTCCAATGATAAGCTATTTCACAACCATTAATTTATTATCGACACTTCCTGGTCGAGGACGAGCAAGGTCTAGCTTGGGGAAGTTGATGGCTGTGAAATACTACCTCTTTTAGCCATATAAAATGTGCCATTTATCTCTCATATCATGTTTCTTCCAGCTATAGCTATGCCTTATATGCATGACTTCTAGTTCTCATTTACTTTATATGAGCTTTGCACATTTAGTAGTTTAGGTAGAATTTTATCACTTCCCTTGTCTATGAAATGTGTGTAGGTGTTGGTCAGATTTGTAGGAGTTCCGCGCATGAAAACAATAAATTTTACCCTACGCCCCTGAACCCCTGATGCTGCCAGGACCTATCTATTAATGTCTGAAGAACGGAGGGCTTTTCGTGAACTTACCCTTGAAGACCGAAAAGCGTTGTCAACGCTCAGGAGAACGTGGTTGATGTAGACGAGCCGAAGCCGACCTCAAGGTCGTGATGAAGTCCTTGCGCTCCTTTGGATCCAACGACTTGAGTGCCTCAAGTGCGACACCTCGCGGGGATTTACACACGTTCGGTGACTGACGATGACTCCCGCTTCCCCGATCTAGCAATAGTTGCGGAAGTAGAGTTCCTGGATCCGAATCCCGCAGCGCGACGGCGCTCCGCGGTGAAGATGTCTCTCGTTCGTGCAGTCCGAAATTGGGGCCACGGTCATGAGAGAGAGAGGGAGAGAGAGAATATCAATTGGAGGTCTTCCCAAAAGTGAGAAGACCTTTATTGAATATTGTGTGTATTTATCTGGCCAAATACCCCCACTATATATAGGGGGAGGGGAGGTACTACCTCCCTCAAAGTCCCGGGGTGGGACTAAAGGAGGAGGAGGTGGGGGGAGGCACCGCCGGCCACCCCTCCATGGGACCCACGTGGGGGGCGGGCCCATTAGGGCCGCTGGCCACCCCCTTGGCTCCTTGATACGTCCATTTTGCATCACTATTCTATGTCTTAATTCACTATTATTCATTGATATATTTTATATTGAGAGGTGATACTTATGTTATTTCATCTATTTTTGCATGATTGATGACTTTTGGAGCATGGACCGCTGCAGTCAGGATTCTCATGGAAAAGGTGCTGTTTGGAGGCAAAATTCGCGAAGATCAGAAAATCCAAGAAAATATACGGAAAATCCTATTTTTCCAGAAGACTAAGGATGCCAGAAGATGGAGTGGAGGTGGGCCACAGGGGGCCCACACCACCCCATGGCGCGGGGAGGCCTAGGCCGCGCCTAGAGGTGGTGTGGCCGCCCTGGCCCACTCCAGCCTCTCCCCTCTAGCGTATATCATCCTCCTGAAACCCTAAGACTCGGGGAGCAACCACAGAAAGATTCCGCCGCCTCTGCGGGGCAGAAAACACCGAGAGAGAAAGATCTCTCCGGCATACAGATTTTTGCCGGGGGAATTCCTTCCCGAAGAGGGGAGATCGTCGCCATCAACACCACCATCAAGCTAGACTTCATCGGGATCATCATCATCACCATCATCATCACCATCAGCACCCTCATCACCATCTCCATATTGCTGTAATAATTGCGTTGAATCTTGCATAGTTCATAGGGGAAACTTTCCCGGTGTTGATTACTCTCTGTAGTTGATGCTATTGAGTGAACCATTGAATTATTGTTTATGTTCAGATTGTTATACATCATTATTCCATATCTGATCATGATCCATATGATGTCTTGTGAGTAGTTCGTTTTGTTCTTGAGGACATGGGAGAAGTCTTGTTGTTAGTAGTGGAGCTGCGTTGAGAAAGATTCAATACATTGTTATTTAAGTTGTGGTGTACTTCTTCTAGTGGTGTCATGTGAACGTCGACTACATGACACTTCACCTATATGGGCCTAGGGGAATGCATTGTGTATTTGGCTACTAATTGTAGGGGTTGCTGGAGTGACAGAAACCTGAACCCCCGTTAGGAAACCATTCCACAAGGGACGTAAGGGTCTTAGAGTTTAAAGTTGTGGTTAGGTTTCTACCTTAATTACTTTCTTGTACTTATGGATGTTTGCAAGGGGTATAATCACAAGTATGTATTAGTCTTGGATGGGGCGGTACATTAGCACAGGTTCACCCACACAACACTTAGCAAGCTAGAGAAGATTAATCAGCTATATGAAGCGAAAGCAGTTGACAGTCTTCCAATGTATCCTCGAGAACGTTTGGTCATCTTAAGTAATACAACCGGCTTGTCCTTTGCTGCATAAAGGATTGGGCCACTTGCTGCATTTATTCCTACTGTCTTTTATTTACTCGTACTTTGTTTACTTGCTATATCAAAAAACCCTAAAAATCCGTTTGCTAAGTATTTGCAGAGAATTCCTGATCCATACCACTAGCCAGCACCTTCTGCTCCTCGTTGGGTTCGACACTCTTACTTATCAAAAATACTACGATACACCCCCTATACTTGTGGGCCATCAAGACTATTTTCTGGCGTCGTTGCTGGGAAGTGAAGCGCTATTGGAGAGTGGAACTGGTAAAGGAAACTTCTACTGTGAGTATTGTTTACTTCTGATAGTTGCTTTATTTCCGTTATGGATAATTCGCTGAGTTTCTTATTTGGTAATGCTACTACCACTGCTAAGGTAGTAGATAAGCCACCACCTGCTGAGAATGATGTTTTCAAAATATCTACAAGAATTATTGATCGTGTTATGGATAACTATTATGTTGGGGATGGAACTGTCCATCCCGGTGATCATTTACTCTTTATACACGAATTATGCGAGTTGTTCGAGTATGCAAGTATTACTACAGATCAAGTTAAGAAGAAGTTATTCTCATTATCACTGAAAGGAAGAGATGAGGAATGGTATAAGCTGCTGAAGAATGGTCAAGCTCTGGAATGGGAGGAAATAGTGCCTCTCTTTTATTCAAAGTTTTATCCTCCTAGTGAGATTCATAAAGATCGGAATCAAATATACAACTTTTGGCCTCTTGATGGAGAGAGTACAGCTCAAGCTTGGGGGAGATTGAAGTTACTAATTCTCAAATGTCCCATTCATGAGCTCCCCAACAATATTATTATCAACAACTTCTATGCAAGGCTCCCTCTACATGATAAATATTTATTGGATGCTTCTTGTGCTGGATCATTCACTCGTATGGAAGAAGAAGCTAAATGGGACCTTCTAGACCGTATTCAAGATAATGCTGAAGCTTGGGAGAAAGACAAAGGTAGAAAGTCAGGTATAAATTATGATTATGAATGCATTGAATCTTTTATGGGAACTGATGACTTTCAAAATATTAAAAATGCTTATGGTCTAGACTCTCAAGCTATTGCTTCTTATTTTAAGGCCTTTGCTTCCTATATTGAAGTGCCTAAAAAGAAGTGGAATAAGTATCATGAACCTTATAAAGATGTTGCTAAAAGTGTTCCTGCAAGGAATACTGAAGTTTATACTGCTAATCATGTTTTACCTAAACCTTATATTGAGAAAATGCCTTTTCCAGTTAAGGTAAAGGAGCATTCTATGATAGCTAGTATGGTTAATGAAAGTATGAATAAAGCTGTTGAACCTAATAAACAAATGGTTTATGAACCTATAATAGCAAATGTGAAAGACTTTGTCACTAAGTATGAGGAAGAGGGACACACTATCCTTTGTAAGGATACCTCTAATATTGTTTCACAAAGTAGTGTTATGAGAGCTAGTATTCCCGTGTTTTCTGTTAGAATAAGTGATCATTGCTATGATAGTCCTTGTGATAGTCATATTGTTAAGTTTATGCATGATACTGAAAGTTACTATGAGAGAGGGAAAAGTGTTCTTATGTATCTCAATAATATCAAGTTTCCTCGTTTTATGCTGAAAGTTTTTATATTGCACTTCTTTTGCCTTCTTATGCAAGTTGCCTTTGGTTTCAATAACTTGTTTGTTTACAAAATCCCCTTGCATAGGAAGTGGGTTAGAATTAAATGTGTGTGTTTTTGCTTCTTAATGCTCTCTTTCACTTCAATTCATATCCCTATGAGAGCTTCTTCAAAATTATCATGCCCATCTTAATGGCTATAAAGAAAGAGCTTTATGGGAGATAACCCAATTTGTTTTTGTTTTCAGTTTGTTTTTGTTTTTTTTGAGTCTTGGAAGTTATTACTTCGGTAATAACCGCTCCTTATCCGTTTTGTTTGGTTTTTGTGTCAAGATCAACCTCTAATGAGAGAGAAGTAATATTTGGGGAAGTTGCTGTCCCGAAACAGATTTTTGTGCTTCACCGAAAAAATTCGTGAGAGATCTCTGTATGTAGGATTGAGCTGTAATTTTTTATGCTTCTGACCTAGTTTGTTATTTAACTTTCGTTAGTTTTGCACTTTTTTATTTGAGCAACAGAAGATTTTCGAAAAAATTGATCTTTACCTGCTGGTCTGTTTTGACAGATTTAACCACTCTTGCATTTGCTTCTTTATTCGATTTCCTTTTTGAATTCTTTTTGGGTTTTCGGAAGGAGTTGCTACAGTAGCCTATGTTTTGATGGTTTTCAGTTGAAGTTGGACTCAAAAGGTTCTATTACTTCACTTATACTAATGTTGCTAATAAGAACTGTGTGAAGTTTTGTGTGAAAGAAATTTCCATGAAGTGGAGATAATGGTGTAATAAGAAAGAGAAGGGTTTTATGACTCAAGTAATAAGTGTATGAAGATGAAGATATTGATGCCTTTCAAGTTATAACTCCGGAGAAATTCATTGATGACCAAATTCAGAGACCTGCAGAGTCCGTTTCCAACTAGGTAACAGTTCCGGTAAGAAAAGTTCCGCGAAAATACAATCCAACTATACTTTTGCATTTTTCAGTCAATAAGGGAAGCTACGAAGCGAAAAAGAGACGGAAACGGAGCCAGGGTGGCTCACACCACCCTGTGGCGCGGGCCCTCCCCTGGCCGTGCCACTAGGTGGTGAGTCCACCCCAGACTCCGCCTCCGACTCGTTTTCTCCTAGTACCTTCATTTTGATGTGAAACTTCATAATATATAACCCCCCGGATCTTCTGAGGTTCGTATATCGTGTTTTCGTCGTGCTTTTGTTTCAATCTGTTTCTGCCAGGTAGAATCCCAGATTTGGAGCCACAATGTCTTCCTCTAGATCATCCAAGGGAGATTCCTTAGAAGATATCATCAACCCATACATTAGAGAATTGAAGATTCATCCCAAGGAGTTGTTGCTCGAAGGTGGGGAAGTCCGGATTAAAGAGGTTCAAGGCCCTGTAGGTAAAGGAAGTCTGGAGGACAGGATGGAATCATTAGAACAAGAAGTTTTTAGGTACAAGAATATGGCGGAGCACGAAGTGGATATCATCCATAAGATTTGTTCCGAACTCATCACCGAGCACCAGAAGGAGACTGTTGAACTCAAAAACGAAGTCCTCTCACTCCGCCAAACAACCAACAAACTGCAAGCATAGTTCTATGACGTTCAAAATCAAAACTGTGAGTATGAGGCTAGATTTAAACGCATA
This sequence comes from Avena insularis, assembly GCA_023614405.1. Taxonomy (NCBI): domain Eukaryota; kingdom Viridiplantae; phylum Streptophyta; class Magnoliopsida; order Poales; family Poaceae; genus Avena; species Avena insularis. Next base: position 69,638,363 of record CM042692.1, on the reverse strand, counting down.
AGTGCTGCTGCAAGTTTCAGGATGTTGGAAACCACGATGTCCTTTGTTGATGGGAAGCCTTTACCCTGGAAGATGGACGAAGATGAGAAGACACAACCACCACCGAAGGAGTAACTCGTCATCAGGTTTGGCATCCCCTTGGTTTATTCCAAGCTTGGGGGAGTGCCGCGGTATCATATCACTATCTTCTATCTTTTTATCTTATTAGTAGAGTCATATCATGAATATAGGAGTTATTATGTAGGATGGTTTGCATTATGGAAGTGTCCCCTCTCTCGTTAGATATGTATCCCTTGGTGTGAGTTTCTGTTATGGAATATTAATGAGAAGTTCTATCATTCACTCTTTTGCATAACTTATATTAGTTTTTAATTCGTGGTTATATGATTGATCTTGTTGTTAGTATTGGTATCACTTTGGGATCATTGAGTTAATTTAGTTGGTTTTGGCAAACCTGGCTCGGTCAGTAGCAACACCTTTTTGAGAGTTGAAAAGAAAAAGATAGAAGTACTCTAAAGAAAAAAAAATTCATCATCTTTCTTTCTTGATTTGCTTATAAGTCTAGTATTCTCTAGTTAAGATCTTTTGTGCTTCCAAGGAAGATTGCATGTTTGTCTTTATCATTTGTATGTTTGGTTGTTTCCTTCAACTCTTGTACTTGCTACCCAGCCTTGCTAGCCAAAAACATGTACTAAGAGGGAATTCTTCTCGTGCATCCACCTCCTTAAAACCAAAACCTTTGCCATTTGTGTCCACCATACCTACCTAGTAGCATTATTGCTATTCCAAGTAAATTCTTGTTTTATCTACCTCCCAAATTAAACTTGTTATGTCAAAATTAGTGATTAAAGCTCTCACGAACTTGATGGCACACTTTACTTTCTTGCATTTAATAAACTTGAACCATTGTGCTCACCTATGTTGCGTATATGCTTGCGCTTTGTAAGTTGTGAATTAGCAGAACCATGATGTCATGGGGGAACGCTTTCAACATTGCACTGGTACTTTGTACCAAGTTGATATCATGTTCTTTTGTCTATGGATGTCGTCGGTGTGAAATGAAAGATGAGCTTGTAAGTCCATGGAGTTATGCATGTGTGTTAGAGAAACGCTTGGGCCGCTGGTCTAATCCATGCTGACATGGTGGAAACCTGCAGCGTAACCATAATGAGTATCTATGAAGCATTCTTCTTACAAAAAAAAGAGATAGAGATTGAGAAAAAGAGAAAAGAAAAAAAAGATATTATGAAAAGAGGAAAGAGAGAAAAAAGCACCATATTCCCATGGTAAATAAGAAGATTGCTGAGATACTTGTTGTCTGCTTGCCTTGTCATTTTGATATGGGGATTCTTCCGTATCATCAGGCAAGGGGTACCCCGTTGGCGGTTCTCTATGATACACATATGCTTACGATGAAAAGAACTTACCGGTGACTAAACTTGAGTAGCATGAGGAGCGGCCCTCGTATTCAAGGGACATGAGATTCTCAATTTACAACTTGTCAATGCATATCCTCATATTTGATTAGTTTAACCTTAATCACCTAAAGATGCCTATGATAGGGGCAATGAGAGCTAAAAGCTAGTAAGTATCATAATTTTCGGGAGCTCTTTATGAGACTTGCAATCCCTGCTTCCCTCTTTGAAGGGACTTTCTTTTACTTTGTAGTTGAGTTAGTAGACCTACTTCCTCTCTATCTCAGCAAGTATTTTGAGTTGATGTGTTTCATTCACTCATATGATGATTTATTCAATCATGTCTTATGTTCCTTGTTTTGCACATTGCTCTTATCTTGATGTTTACTACTTTGAAAGCTTTCATTGAAAAACCAGTTATTTGTGAACTCTAGCAAATTATCAACTATTCTTTGACCAAGAGCTAAGTTTGCCATTACCAATTATGATTCACTTTATGTATCTTTATTGTTTTTCCTTTACTCATTGCAAGTTGAGTTATATAATAGTGAGTTGTCTTCTATTATGATCTATGTATTTGATGAATGTGATGCTTCTTGTCCGTATTATTTTATCGACTCTTCACTCCATAAACCTGAGGCCATGTTTATTGAGCTCAGTTTCGCTTGGGGACAAGCAAAGTCTAAGCTTGGGGCGAGTTGATACGTCCATTTTGCATCACTATTCTATGTCTTAATTCACTATTATTCATTGATATATTTTATATCGAGAGGTGATACTTATGTTATTTCATCTATTTTTGCATGATTGATGACTTTTGGAGCATGGACCGCTGTAGTCAGGATTCTGATGGAAAAGGTGTTGTTTGGAGGCAAAATTCGCGAAGATTGGAAAATCCGGGAAAATATACGGAAAATCCTATTTTTCCAGAAGACTAAGGATGCCAGAAGATGGAGTGGAGGTGGGCCACAGGGGGCCCACACCACCCCATGGCGTGGGCAGGCCTAGGCCGTGCCTGGAGGTGGTGTGGCCGCCCTGGCCCACTCCAGCCTCTCCCCTCTGGCATATATCATCCTCCCGAAACCCTGAGACTCGAGGAGTGACCACAGAAAGATTCTGTCGCCTCTGCGGGGCGGAAAACACTGAGAGAGAAAGATCTCTCCGGCAGACAGATTTCTGCCGAGGGAATTCCTTCCCGGAGAGGGGAGATCGTCGCCATCAACACCACCATCAAGCTAGACTTCATCGGGATCATCATCATCACCATCATCATCACCATCAGCACCCTCATCACCATCTCCATATTCCTGTAACAATTGCGTTGAATCTTGCATAGTTCATAGGAGAAACTTTCCCGGTGTTGATTACTCTCTGTAGTTGATGCTATTGAGTGAACCATTGAATTATTGTTTATGTTCAGATTGTTATACATCATTATTCCATCTCTGATCATGATCCATATGATGTCTTGTGAGTAGTTCGTTTTGTTCTTGAGGACATGGGAGAAGTCTTGTTGTTAGTAGTGAAGTTGCGTTGAGAAAGATTCAATAGATTGTTATTTAAGTTGTGGTGTACTTCTTCTAGTGGTGTCATGTGAACGTAGACTACATGACACTTCACCTATATGGGCCTAGGGGAATGCATTGTGTATTTGGCTACTAATCGTAGGGGTTGCTGGAGTGACAGAAACCTGAACCCCCGTTAGGAAACCATTCCACAAGGGACGTAAGGGTCTTAGAGTTTAAATCTGTGGTTAGGTTTCTACCTTAATTACTTTCTTGTACTTACGGATGTTTGCAAGGGGTATAATCACAAGTATGTATTAGTCTTGGATGGGGCGGTACATTAGCACAGGTTCACCCACACAACACTTAGCAAGCTAGAGAAGATTAATCAGCTATATGAAGCGAAAGCACTTGGATCTTCCCATGTGTCCTCGAGAACGTTTGGTCATCTTAAGTAATACAACCGGCTTGTCCTTTGCTGCATAAAGGATTGGGCCACTTGCTGCATTTATTCCTACTGTCTTTTATTTACTCGTACTTTGTTTACTTTCTATATCAAAAACCCCTAAAAATCCGTTTGCTAAGTATTTGCAGAGAATTCCTGATCCATACCACTAGCTAGCACCTTCTGCTCCTCGTTGGGTTCGACACTCTTATTGAAAATACTACGATACACCCCCTATACTTGTGGGTCATCACCCCTCCTAGGGGTTCGGCCCCCTCTTGGGCCTTTTCCCTTCCGGGAATTGGCCCATTAAGCCCTTTGACTATTTAAATTGATTTTCTCTTTCATTAAATAATTATGAATAAATGATTAAATCAATATTTAACATTCATTCATATATTATTCAGTCTCCGTGGCTATGGAACACCTTCCACCTCCAATCCGGACATCCTCCGGACTTACCGAAACCCTTCTGGTTTTCTCTCTACTATTCTTCGACGATTCTTCTGGTCCTATAAACACTCTCTAAGCATCATCAAACCCGTAAGCGTGATACCGTATGGTTCGGGAACACTCTAGACATGGTCAGGACACTCCCGGACCAATGATCAACAGAGAGACCTAGATGGCCATGTGACCCCTGTGCGTTCCACGAAGATCTTTCGTCGTTTGTACCGGGATGGTCGTGTCTTATTCCCTTTGTCTCTCGATACTTGCATTGCCCGAGATTTGATCAATGACATCACCATGTTGTGTTCAATCTCGTTACCGAAAATTCTACTTGACTTGTTCCGACAAGTGATATCCCTGTGATCAAATCACACGCTGCACAGCTATTGGATATAACTTCTCCGAGTGGGCCCTTGAGTATCTTTCCGTCACATGGACGGACAAATCCTGCTCTTGACATATATTGCCTCTACAGTTTCCTCCGAGTACCTGAACACACCTTTATAACCACTGTATTATCAAGTGGCACTTGATGCTATCTAAGCACTCTCGAGAGACAGTGATTGATATAGCCTCACGGTCTAAGGAATAGTCTACGAGGATCCATTTCTAACTTCGTGACATGACCGGGTCACGATGTTTAGGTTGGGTATTGGTTCATCATCTCATTCTCAGAATGAGTTGACTCCATTTCCAACTGGCATAAATGCCACATGATCAGGAAACATGATCATCTGTTGACCAATGAACCAGTGACTAGAGTTTCACTAGGAACCCCTAGTTGTTTATATATCACACTTTTATTGATGTTTCCACTCAATACAGTTATAGCATGATATAAAACTTAATCATAAACTTTATGAAATATGATAATAGTCCTTATTACTATTTGTCTCTAGGGCATATTTCCAACAAGATTATGTATAAAAAGGAACAAAAAGAGCATAGTATGGAGGAGCTGCAGGGACCAGACTTAGCCATTTGAGAGGTTGGAAAAGTGATTTTTTTCAACTTCTCAAAATAAATATCCAAGACCACATGGTTGTAGACCTCGACGAGACGAACTCAACAAGCCCATGAACACCAAAAACGCAGTTCGTATGAAGAAATGGCGACCAAAATACTAAAGGGTACTACAAGTTCAACGACCAACTATTCGGCCGGAACCAAAAATTCCCGCCATATAGTTTGGCCGTATAGTTGGTAAAAAGGTCACAAACAACAGGATTTCGCCCTAGAGAAGCTCCAGAACCTTCCCTAAGTCATATGGCGGTATTGGGGGAACCCTAGGGCACCCCAAGGCCTATATAAAGGAGGGAGGACCCAAGAAAGAGCCAACACACCATAGCCTTTCAAGGGCGGAGCCCTGCCGCCACCGCCACCCATCCGATCTCCACTGCGGTGGAGCTCTGCCTCAACCACACCTCCGAGATCTAGATCTCCCTCAACACCATCACCATCAAGGCATCCAAGCAACAAGAAGAGGAGGATAAGGAAGACATCACCACCACCACGCATCGATCTCCATCTCTCTCTCTCGTGTTTAGTAATTGTAAGATTGATCACCATTCTGACATCATTATATATTTATATATGTTTTGCTGTTCATCCATGTGTGAGTGATTGATTGAATTCTAGGTTGAGGTATGATCTAGTGTGCTAAGTTAGAATTTATTATGATCTAAGATGAGTTTATGTGATCCTTTGGTTCGGAAGTGCCTTTTTCCTTGCGGTGACACGCGAGAATCATGCATAGTGCACACAGGGTGAAAGCCCGGTAATCAAATGGGGAACATTTATTTGTCTGAGAAATCTCTTATAGATCACACATATATTTTCCCATCTAGTACTAGTGAGACCGAAGCCTAGAAGCCCTCTCTCATTCCATTCAATCCTACAACTACAATCTGTTTAATTCAGTTGATATTCCTGTTTACTTTTCGTCTTAGTTTATTTTGTTCTTGTTAAAAGTTCTTTGTTATTAGATATTTTAAACCTCTCTCAATTATAGTTGTTCTAGTAACTTATAGAATAGGCTATTTCCAAACCACGGGTTGGGTGCGAAACGTGGCCGCATTGACAACGTGGCTGCAGGTCGGTGTTGTTTATGTTTGTCGATCTCCCTTCGGGACAAACTTTTAAATATTTTCTGCTACAAGTACTGCAATAATCGTGTTGTTGGTGTAGGAATCCGGTCATCAATCTGAAGTTGCATCATGTTCTTTCTCTAATCAATCTGCTATCTCTTTCAGATCCACGATAATGTGGTCACGGTAGCTCGTGCGGAGTATTACAGACATGCCTTTATCGTCGCTGCCTCCGATGTTGTCGCCATCGTTGCCTCCATAGCCGTCACTGCTGTCACCATTGTAGTTGTCGCTGCCGACACTGCCTCCATAGCCGTCACTGTCGGCATGAAAGCATCCTTGTTCGAGGATGGTGGCCATGTTGCTGCGTTTGTTACAATAGGGTGTTAGCATAATAGAGAGGCATTCAAGATTTATATTAGGTAAATTTCTCCACTTATCCTTTAGATAAGTGGAAGAATTAGGTTAGTTGTAGATAGTTTTTAGTTCTTTATTTTCATAATTTGCTAGAATATAAGTGTAAGAAATGGTTGCAGTGTAATGTGATGTAATAAATATCCTTTCAAAAAATTGAATTTTCGACTTGAATGCAATTAGCTACCTAAATTAATGACTATAAACTGCTTACTTTTATTAATGGTACTATAATTAATTATCTAGATAGGTGATGTTATACAGACCACGGCATTCGCAATACGTGACACGGCATTAAAGTTCCATCGTCTTTAGTAATGTAACGTGGCACATCCTATGTCGCCCCGCAGTACTGCTAGTTCGGCGGATCACATTGTGGCGCGCCAAAAAATCCACCATCGTTCGTGAATCCCCGACGCAGTTATCCATGACAGCTTTTTTTTGCCGCGCCAATGTGAGCATGATGACTAAGGTTGTGCCTCGGTGTCTATAGGCCCGAGATCCGTGTTGTAGTGGAGTTTTGATTTCCTTATTGTTTCTTGGAGTAATATCTTCATCATTCTTATCCTTGTCTTGACCAATAGCTTGACCTTGATCAGTAGCAGGTTCATCACTGACAGTAGGAGAAGATTCTTGCCCTTGATCTTGATCTACAACCATATCAGGACGTTGCAGTTCTAAACTTGCAGGTCCGGATAATCCGTCCGAGGGAGGGGCCGGATAATCCATCTTGGGAGCTTCAGCTGTTTCTTGATTGTTGCTGGGGCGTGAGAGAGTTGCAGGGCCAAATAATCCGGCCCCTCTGGCTAGATAATCCGGCCTAGGACTTCCAGCTTGACCAGATGATGGATGATCTTCAAAAGTTTTTTGAGAAGGTACAGTAATTGCTTTAGCAGGTGGAGTTTGTTGATCTTGTGTAGATGAGGGCTCTACTTGGGTAGAGCATTATCCTTCTCGATACGCCTCAAGGGTTCCTCAACGGGGCGGTAAAATCCCACACCCATTCTTCTTATGGCATCTTGGGGTATTTCAACATCTGTATCACAAACATCAACTTGCCCCACATGGGAGCCGTCATTTTCCTCGAATACCACACTAGAAGACTCTACAACAATTTCGGAGGTCTAGTTGTAGACTCTATAAGTGTGGGATTCGGCACCGTAACCAACAAAAATACCTTCAAGAGCCTTAGACTCAAATTTAGACAAATGAACTCCTTTAATGAGAAAGAAACACTTACAACCGAACACCCAGAAGTATGAAATATTGGGCGTGTTACCAGTAAGTATTTCGTAGGGAGTCTTGTCCAAGATCTTGCGGAGGTAAATCCGGTTTGATGAGTGACATGCGGTGGATATAGCTTCAGCCTAAAAATTATATGGGAACTTGAATTCAGCCAACATTGATCTTTCCATATCCATCGAAGTCCATTTTTTCCTCTTGGCTACACCATTTTGTTGAGGGGTGTATTGATACGTTGTTAACGTATCCATAATTTTTGATGTTCCATGCTTGGTTTTTATCTACTTTCTTATGTTTTGTCCATACTTTGGAGTACTTTTTATACACTCTCTTGGACTAACCTATTAACAAGATGCCACAGTGCCAGTTGCCTGTTTTCTGTTGTTTTTGGTTCCAGGAAAGTCAGAAAATGAATATTCTCGGAATTGGACGGGACAAAAGCCAAAGTAAGTTTTTCACCGAGGGGGACATGGAGCCAGAATACGAGACGGAGAGGGGCCAGGGGACGCCACACCACCTGGCCGTGCAGCCAGGCATGGCCCGCGCCAGGGGGTGGTCTGGCCGCCTAGGGCACCCCCTCAGCCTCCCCTTTCGCCTATAAGATGCCTCCGATACAGAAAACCTAAGTAGCCGATCAAAATTCCACAAAAGAGTCTGTAGCCGCCGTCATCTCCATCCCTAGATCGGGAGGGATCTGAAGCTCTTCCCGGCACCCTTCCAGAGGGGAGAATTCACCCTGGAGGCCTTCTTCATCACCATTCAAGCCTCCAGTGTGATGCGTGAGTAGTTCATCCTTGGACTACGGGTCCATGTAGTAGCTAGATGGCTGGTTCTTCTCTAGAAGGTGGATTATTAGTCATAGATGTAGTTGGATTACGGTCTATGTATAATGTTGTATTGCCCAATCAAATCTCAAAGGAGTCAAGATGAGTAGTATATGCATATTGCTTTCTCGATGTTTGTCAATTGCCCCGCTGTAATTTGTTCACCCAACATGTTATCTATCTTAAGGAGAGCCACCACTAGTGAACTATGGACCCCGGTCCTTTCTTTTATCATCCATCTACAATTGTTTACTGTTTTCTATTTAATTTTTGCAAGAAATTACTTTCTTCCACACAATACGTTTAATCCTTGTTTTCAACAAAACCGGTGAGATTGACAACCTCATTTTAAGTTGGGGCAAAGTTCTGTGGTTGTGTTATGCAGGTTTCCACGTTGCTACTAGCACCGGTAGTGCGCCCAGCCAAAGGCCAGCTAGCAACACCTTGGAGGTGTTTCCTTGCTCCTACTGGATTGATAACCTTGGTTTCATAACTGAGGGAAAACTTAATGTTGTGCTCATCATACCTTCCTCTTGGGGTTCCCCGACGAGCTCGATATATTTTTGGCTATCATGTATGCAACGGAATATTTATGTATTATCCCGTCTTCACTTAGGAATTCATTCAGGGTGTAGTACTTGAACTCATATCCATTGTCGCTTCTTATTGCCAAAATGGGGACATTGTGTTGATGTTGAACTTCATTGGCAAAATCGATGGCGGTTTGTTGAGTCTCACTCTTCTTCTTGAAGAAGTAGACCCATGTGTACCTTGAGTAGTCATCAACAATGAAAAGGTAATACTTCTTCCCACCGAGACTTGCATGATATGGAGGACCAAAAAGATCCACATGAAGGAGCTCTAAGATCCTCTTTGACGAAATAATTTTCTTCCTTCGATGGGGCGAGTCATGTATATTTCCTTCAACACAAGCCTTGCAAACACGATCTTTGGCAAAGGAAACATTTTATTTTAGTCCAAGAATGTTCCCACCCTTGTGAAGACTTTGCAAAGTTCTCATGTTGACGTGGGCTATATGGCGATGCCATAACCAACCCGCATTGTCCTTTCCGAATAAGCACATCCGACCTATAGTGGTTTTCCCACGAAAAGTCCACCACATAAAGTCATTTTCGACATACCCAACGAAAGCGACCTTTAGAGACTTGCTCCACAAGAGTACCACAATATCATCATCAATAAAAATAGCAAAGCCCATCTTACCAAGGGCACGAACAGAGAGTAAATTATACCCAAGGGTCTCAACAAGAATGACGTCCACGAGAGATATATCGTGGGCAACCACTACCTTTCCAAGACCCAATACCTTTGATTTGGACTTATCACCATAAGAGACGGTTATTTGATCACGATTAGGCCTCATCTCCGTGATGATCTCTTTGTTTCCGGTCATATGACTTGCGCATCCACTGTCAAGCACCCATTTCGACCGTGATGATCTCTTTGCTTCTGGTCATGTGACTTGCGCATCCACTGTCAACCACCCATTTCGACCCACTGGAAGCATAGCCCTACAAGAAAATTAATTCTTGTTTGTAGGTACCCATTTTTCAATGAGTCCTCTCATGTTAGTAACAAGGGTCTTTGGATCCCAAATAGACCAGTCAATATAACCATCAAATGGGCCAACATATCTAGCATAGAAATCACCATAATAATCACGAAACAACTCATAATTAGGGTTAGTAATTCCTGCAAAACCATCATGAGCTATTTTGTATTTCATGGTGTCATTTACTATGGTGGTGCTAGTCTTGTCTTGATTTGACTTGGCCTTCTTCTTATTTTTATTCTTCTTGGTCTTGGGAACATATCCAAGTCCCTCCTTCCCATTGCTTGACCTTTGATTGCTCAATAGGTCATCGATTACATCCTTACCTTTGGGAAGGGATGACTTGGCAAGTACATTCTTCAATTTAGTGTTTTCCTCAAGAATTTCTGCATTATCACACAAAACGGTAGAGGTGCTGGGAACATCATATTTACCTAATCGAGTTTGGAGCTGATCATGAGACTCATTAAGAAGTAAGTGTTCAATCTCCAAAGCCTTGTGGGCGATGGCAAGTTCCTCTAGCTTCTTGGTTAGTCTAGCATGAGCAACACCAAATACAACCTTTTCCTTTTTAAGTTTCTTAACTTTAGCAATAGCATGATCATGTTATTTTATTAGTTTAGTCAGAATCTCATCATGTGACTCCTCGATGGTCTCAATCTTATCCTCAAGAGAAGTGTTGGGGGGATACCCCCGGGTAGGGTCACGCCGGGGTATAAAGGCCGAGTTAGCCGAGGTACGGCAAGGTTAAAGCGTATACTGGCCGAGTTACCTCAAGGCAGGCTGAATCTCGGGGTAACCCAGACCAGGGGGTGTCCACCTAACGGAGTCTCATCCGACTTAAGCCGTAAGTCGGATAGATGAATCTAACTTGTATGCAGGAACAGGTGTGACCGGATCAACTACGATCCGGGTCATAGCAAGCTTCTAGGAGAAGGAAGACATCTCGCTGGTCAAAAGTAGCCCCGGTACGCATGGCATGAGCGAAGCACACAGGGGCAAGACCACTGAGGCATGGCCAACAGAGGTGACGACGCCGATGTCGGCTGACGCAGGCGCCGTAGAGGCTCACGTAGCCTCTGCATGGCTGAGATGGGGGAAAGCGACCTGGCCGACTTACTATTTTGGGAGGAGGCATATTCCCTGGAATATGCCTCCACGTATGCCCTAAGTGGAGACCTAGCCACTCCTATATAAGGGGGGCTACAGCCTCTGTAGAAGGGGTTGGTCTCATTTGGATAGAGCTTCACTGGATTGATATCTATAGGCTAGGTTTACTTGGTTCCTGAGGGCTAGCTAGCGGGGAGAGTAAGAGAGTACCTTCTTCCTCCTCTCTCCAATACAGCTCGAGGAGCACTTGTAATGTGTGAAGTGAATCAAATACAAACCTTCTGTGTGAGGAATCACCTCACTATCCCTCCCTGGATTCCCCTAGTGCTATTAGTCCCTACCTTTAGCCTATCCATGGCATCCGCCGTGACACCACCACGAAAGTTGGCGCCCACCGTGGGGTACCATTGAAATGAGGGAAGGAATGAGTACAGGGAGCACCATCAGAGTTACTGTGTGTTTACCACTGAGGAAACCGATAGAAAGAGCTTGCAGCGCCGACATATGGAGGTCAATGCGGTAATGCCAGCGGTGACGAGGTATATGCCTTGGTCGGACCAGGAAATTACCTAGAACATCAAAGATCACCCCAAACTTATGCCGAGTCCTGGTTCGTATGTGTTAGTGCTGGATCCGACATTCATTGGGCCTAACATCAATGTGAGGTTCTCCAAGGTACTGATTGACAATGGCAGTAGCATTAACATCATGTATGCGGATACAATGCGCAAGTTGGGTATCTCGGAGAACATGCTCCAAGCTACAAGAACAACTTTCCATGGCATTGTGCCAGGCATCTCTTGTGAGCCAATAGGCAAGGTCCGGGTTGACGTGTTGTTCGGCACAAGAGATAATTGCCGAACTGAAATTTTGGAATTTGAAGTGGTGAACTTGGAAAGTGCGTATCACGTGTTACTCGGAAGACCAGCATTGAACAAATTCATGGCGAGCTGTCACATCAGTTACTTGAAGATGAAGTTGCCCGGGCCAAATGGAGTGATTACCATTGCTGGAGATTTCCGACGTTCTATTGAGTGTGCCTCAGCCGGGTCTAACCTAGCCGAGTCACTCGTGATTGCGCAAGAGAAAAGAAAAATCCAGGAGGTGGCAGCGTTAGCTCAGTCCACGCAGCAATATATGCCGGCGTTGAGTAATCCGCATGGTAGTGTCTCGTTCCAAGCCACAAAGGATACAAAGAAGGTGCCTGTTGATGATATGTTCCCGGAGCACACCGTAACAATTGGTGCCGGGTTAAATGATAAATAGGAAAGCGAGCTCGTCAACTTCCTCCGTGAGAATCGGGATATTTTTGCTTGGTCCGCACAGGACTTGCAAGGTGTTCCGAGGGAGTTGGCCGAGCACTCTTTGAATGTAAGACCCGGAGCAAGGCCGGTGAAGCAACCTCTCCGCCGCTTCGCCGAAGATAGGAGAAAAGTCATTGGAGATGAAATAGCTCGATTGCTAGCTGCAGGATTTATCATGGAAGTACTTTACCCGGATTGGCTATCTAATCCGGTGCTGGTGGATAAGAAGAAGGATGATCCGAACGTGGCAGTGGTTTGGCGTATGTGCATCGATTACACGAACTTGAACAAGGCGTGTCCAAAAGATCCATTTCCATTGCCAAGGATAGATCAGGTCATAGACTCAACTGCTGGATGTGAACTGTTGTCATTCATTGATGCATATTGTGGTTTCCACCAGATACCTCTGAATCCGGATGATCAAATAAAGACTGCATTTATCACCCCGTATGGGGCTTATTGCTATCGCACCATGCCGTTTGGTTTACGTAATGCAGGGGCAATGTACCAAAGATGTATGCAGAAATGTTTGCACGACCAAATAGGTCAAAATGTACAAGTGTATGTGGATGATGTGGTTATCAAGACCAAGGAAAGCAAAACGCTCCTTGACGATATCAGGCAAACATTTGCGAACTTGAGAAGGTTCCGGATGAAGCTTAACCCGGAAAAATGTACCTTCGGTGTCCCGGCTAGAAAATTACTCGGATTTCTTGTATCCAGCCGAGGTATCGAAGTTAATCCAACTAAGATCTGGGCCATTGAATGAATGGAGCTACCGAAGTGTCTTAACGATGTCCAGAAGTTCACTGGTTGCCTAGCATTGTTAAGTCGGTTTGTATGTCAGTTGGGAGAAAAGGCATTGCCTCTCTATCAACTCATGAAAAAGTCGGATAAGTTCGTTTGGACGCCGCAGGCCAATGAAGCCTTTGCCTACTTAAAGAAGATGTTAGGCACTGCACCAGTGTTAGACTCTCCACTATCATAGGAGCCAATGTTGCTCTATATAGTCGCAACCAACCGAGTTGTAAGTGCAGTGGTTGTGGTAGAGCACGACGAAGAGGGTAAGTCGGTGCAAAGGCCAGTGTATTATTTGAGTGAGGTGTTATCTGCCTCAAAGCAAAATTACCCACATTATCAAAAGGTGTCCTACGGTGTCTATATGGCAGCTAAGAAGTTGAAGCATTACTTTGAGGAGCATCCCATGAAAGTAATATGTGAAGCTCCCATATCCGAGATAATGAGTAACAAGGATACAAGTGGTAGGATTGCAAAATGGGCAATTGAACTAGCTCCCTATGCACCACAATATGACAGAAGAGAAGCAATCAAGTCTTAGGTTGTGGCCGACTTTTTTGTGGACTGGGACGAGGTGAAATACGAACCACCACTACCAGATCCAAACTACTGGAGGATGCACTTTGACGGGTCAAAAACAAAAACCAGGTTAGGCGCCGGAGTGGTGCTTACCTCGCCAAAGAAGGACCAGCTGAAATATGTGCTGCAGATCCATTTCGCGACATCAAACAATGTCGCTGAATATGAAGCACTTGTGCATGGGCTCAAAGTGGCAAAAGAGATTGAGATACATCGGATCCAATGCTTTGGCGACTCGGATTTGGTAGTTCAGCAAGTGTCAGGGCTATGGGACGCTCTTGATCCAAACATGGCATTATACAGATTCCATGTGTAGAAAATATCTGGTTATTTTGAGGGATGCGAATTTCGCCATGTACCCCGGGTGGAAAATGAGGCTGCTGACATGTTGTCGAAGCTCGGATCAACCTGACAGGCAATTCCACCGGGTGTAGCATTAGAACACCTCAGAAAACCATCTATTAGACCGTCCCTAGAAACCGACTCAATCTACGTCCCGGAGGATACAGAATCCGGAGCTGTGCCCATGGAAGTTGACATGGGAGGTGGTGCGCGAAACCCGAGGACTGCCTCGGCAAACCCGAGGACTGCCTCAGTGAACCCCGGGACTGCCTCGCAGGACCCGGGGACTGCTCAGCATGATCCGGTTGAAGTTATGCCGGTGGATCAGATGGAAATTGATGAGGATGTGTTCCCTGTGCGAGCAATACTAGCTTGGGCACTGCCTATATTTCAATTCCTAAAATATGGAACGTTACCCACTGAGGAGGTGCTATCCAGGCAAGCTCAGAGGAGAGCAAAGGCATACACAATCATCAATTCCGAGCTATACAAAAGGAGTGTGACCAATGTCCTCCAGTGATGCGTTGACCCGGAAGAAGGGCTAGACATCCTCCGAGATATACATCAAGGGGAGTGCGGGCATCATGCCTCGTCCCGAGCCTTGGTGGCAAAAGCTTTCCGACATGGATTCTACTGGCCAAGTTCCTTAGAACAAGCAGAAGATCTGGTGAGAAAATGCAATGGTTGTCAGAGGTATGCTACTAAGACACATATGCCTATGTCGGAACTCAAGACCATACCAATCACATGGCCAATTGCTGTATGGTGTTTGGATATGGTTGGCCCGTTCAAACCAGCAGGGGGAATATGACTCACATTTTGGTCATGGTGGATAAGTTTACAAAATGGATTGAAGTGAAGCCAATAAGAAAGTGTGATGGAGCTACGGCCGTAACATTTCTCAAAGACATCATTTTGAGATACGGTTATCCTCACAGTATCATAACTGATAATGGCACAAATTTTGCTGAAGGAGCATTTGCGCGATTCTGCCGGGATAAGAAGATCCGGCTGGACGTTGCCTCGGTAGCTCATCCCACATCGAACGGACAGGTGGAAAGATCCAACGGATTAGTATTATCCGGGATAAAACCCCGGCTCATTGAGCTGCTGCAAAGATTAGCGGGGTGCTGGATAGAAGAACTACCAGCGGTACTGTGGAGTTTAAGAACAACTCTGAATTGATCAACAGGCTATACGCCATTTTTTCTGGTATATGGGGCAGAAGGTGTATTACCAGCCGACATAGAGCATGATTCGCCTAGGGTCACCCAATACACAGAAGCCGAAGTGCAAGAAGCCCGGCAAAATGATGTTGATCTGCTGGAAGAAGCGAGAGAATTGGCATTGTCCAGATCCGCCATATATCAGCAAAATCTCCGACGCTATCATAGCCGGAAAGTAAGCCCCCGAGTCTTCCGGGAAGGCGATCTGGTGCTCCGGTTGGTACAACATACTGCTGGCATGCATAAGTTATCCCCCCCATGGGAAGGGCCATTCATTGTGAGCAAAGCACTGCACAATGATTCTTATTATCTTATCGATGCAAAGCCAACAGGAAAAGAACAAGGAGGACAGGTCCGGCGAGGAATCTAAGCGTCCATGGAATGTAGCTCTACTTCGTCCTTTCTACACTTAGCAGAGAAGTGTATGTATCCGAGTCTTCTCATATGTCGGTGTGTATGCCGGCAATGAGCTTATCAATGAAATGTTGGCACCTCGAGCAGTAACTCGGGGACTGCCTTAATAATATTCGTTATATTTTATTATTTAAACGTCAGCTGGAGTAAGTTGTTCTACTTAACTCGAATTAGTAGTGTGTGAGCACCAAAAACCCAACTCTTCGACTTGCTGCTGTCCAACAAGAATTGGCTTCATGGAAAGCAAGAGAACAAGTTTGGAATTGCGTAGCACACGAAAAACGACTAAGGAAAAGAACTTAATCGAGCCGACATTTGTTTTCCGGACTAACCCTGTATTTACTTTCAAATTGTTATGCTGAATTATTTTGAGCTAAGCCTAAAGTTTCCAAGTATTGTTAAGACAATTTTTGAAGCTCGGATTCGTAAGTCGTAAAACCGAATCAAGGTAGACACGAACTAAGCCAGAAAATTGGACGAACAAGAAAATGAAACTCGGGGACTACGCCCAAGTTACTCTGGCATAAAAACTTAGTAGCAAAATATCACATGTGTACTGGATACAATTCCACCCAGCATACCGGGGATCTGATAAATTTTAAAGTGTTTTCACTCAAGGAGCAGCAGGAGGAGGAAATTCGGCATCATCTTCATTGTCTTCGATGTCAGAGGCATCGCCCTCTTCATCCTCATCTGAGCCGTCTTCAACGTTCTCAGCATTTTCGTCACCAGCGGCTTCCAGGAAGCTCAGACCCTCAGTCCATTCATGAATTGGAGCATATTCAATGAGGCTATGGGCGCAAGCCTGGCGCCGAGCTACCCACTCTGGGTCATTGGACCATTTGGATCGGGTGCACAGGCGCGTCAGGAGGTTGAGGTCGATCTTCTCGTACCACGTGAGTATGTGGTGAAGAACGGTCTCAGCTGTGGCACGTCTAGCGGACTCCCTCCAAAGGTCGAGCTGGGTCTCGATTTCCATCAGCTTTTCAGCGAGAATTGTGGTTCTCTCCGGAGTGTCTTCGCCAGGCCAGAACGTGTTGAAGGTTCGGACTGCAACGTCAAGGAGATCCTTGCCATAGTTCTTGATGATTTCCACGCGAGATGACAGGCTGACCAACAGGTCCTCCATGTCATAAGGAATGTCTTCACCGTCAGGAGCAATGGGAGTACCCCTATCTCGGCAGAAATTAGCAACAGCGGCGCTCGCAATGGTAGTGCCCTCTGGAAATTTTCCTAAAAACGAGACAAGAGAAGCAAGAAATGAAAAGACATGTGAAGTAACCTGGAGGAATATGCCAGATAAGGGAAAGGAACTTACGTAAAATGTGGCTGTGGATCCGGGTCGATTTCTTGGTACAGTCATCGCGTCTTTTGCGGAGCTGCACAAGTTCAGCATTCGCCGACTCAAGCTTGACATCGGCCTCCTGGAGAAGTTCTCGGTCCTTGGCAATTTGGAGATTGAGGCGCTAGCGCTCCTCAGTATAGTCCTGGCCAGCCTTTTCAAGCTCGGATTGGTGTTGCGCTTTCATTTTCTTCATCTCAGCTTTGAGCTTGGCAATCTCATCATCCTTGGTTCGGAGGAGGGCAAACTCATCGTATTTCTTCTTGAGCTCAGCCTGATGCTGCCCTGCTTGTTCGAGAAAATGCAGCATCATATCAGGCACGGGCACACTATCTTCCAGCGATACTGAAATAGTTTGTTAACCCGGCAAAGCCGAGGTATGAATGTTTGCCGAGCCAAGGAGAAAAGGAGATAGAAAGCATAGCAAGGTCGGACAAAAGTAACTTACCCTTAATCTGATCCAGATTCTTCCTCATAAGCTTGTTCTCAACCTCCACCCTAGCTGCGAAAACCAAATAATGGATTAGTTCAGCAGAAAAAGATGAAGGAAAACAGAAAAATGTGAAGAAAAGAACTTATCCCTTTTCTCGTGCTCAGCGAGATGTGCATTATGCTTTGCGAGCAGCATTTTGTGAGTGTCCAGGAGACGCTGGAACTCAGCGCTCCGGCAGTTGGTGGTCACTTGAAAAGAGTACAAAAATATAGCTTTAGCCTTGTGCATATTCGAAGTGTACAAGATCCAGGCCAAGTGGAACTTAACCCGGCTCTAGGTGTGTGCATATTCGAAGTGTACAAGATCCGAGCCAAGCGGAACTTAACTCGGCTCTAGGTGTGTGCATATTCGAAGTGTACAAGATCCGGGCCAAGTGGAACTTAACCCAGCTCTAGGTGTGTGCATATTCAAAGTGTACAAGATCCAGGCCAAGCGGAACTTAACCCCACTCTAGGTGTGTGCATATTCGAAGTGTACAAGATCCGGGCCAAATGGAACTTAACCCGGCTCTAGGTGTGTGCATATTCGAAGTGTACAAGATCCGGGCCAAGCGGAACTTAACTCGGCTCTAGGTGTGTGCATATTCGAAGTGTACAAGATCTGAGCCAAGTGGAACTTAGCCTGGCTCTAGATGTGTGCATATTTGAAATTGTCAAGGAGCTATGTTAGTTTTCTAAGGAGCATCCGGCCGAGTAACAAGTTACTCCCCGGAGGCTCGGGGACTAATGGTTATACCACTAATATATACAGCATGCTAAGGAAAAGGTGAAGTAACGTACCTCCATCATCCTACCCGCGAGGTTAATTGCCTTAGAGGTTGTGTTCATTTGAGCGGAAAACTCAGCGGGACCGAACTTCTCCGGGAGATCGTCGTTGTAGATGAACTCCGCCTTGTTCCAATTGTTCATGAACTCGACCAAGGTCGGAGGATATCGTTCACCACTGAGCATGTGGGGCGCCACCAAGCCCTTGGCATGTGCTTCCCTCCTCTCAACCTGAGCAAGGGCCGGGCTGGTGTGCAAGACAAGTTGCTGCACATTAGTTGGCTCGGCAGGGGCGTCCTTCAGTGCTGGAGGCTTCTTGGAAAGCATGGATGCGAGAGTGCGCTGTCCAGACTCGATGGACGCTGCCCTGGTGGCGTCACGGGCCTTTTTGCCTTTGGGCTGCTGAGAGGAGGAAGTGGTTGCAGCAGATTTACCCTTGGGAGCTGCCTCGGTACTTTCTCGCCGAGACTGAGAAGACTCGGACGAGGCAGAGGGGTTTGGCGTTGCTGCTTTGGCTGCTGGCGCTGGAGTTGGTGTTGTTTTCTTCTTCGGAGGAGGTACTGAAGTAGACTCGGTGGTAGTTGGTTGCGGCGGAGCTGAAGCGGTGGATGTTGTTGCCTCGGCTGGGCCAGTCTCCCCCGCTCCGAGGTTGCCCCCCTCTTGCCGAGGTGGGCTGGAACCCGGAGCAGCCGCTGAACCCTCCGGAATAGGGCTCAGCGGGCGTGAATTGTCGCCACGAGGGGGAGAAGGGCTGAGTTGGAGCGGCGAAGCGATGCTGGATCCACTCTGGGGGACGTCCACCACGGCCCTGCCGAATCAAACAGTGTCAGATGAGAAACTATAACAATGCAAGAGCAAGTAAATGGCAGAGGGAAAAAGAGACTTACGCATCCGAGGTTAGGGGCTCCTTGGGCTTCCGAGACCTTCGTGCTAGGGCCTTGGTTGCAGGTTTGGAGGCAGTCTTATCCCCGGACTTCTTTCGCCTCTTGGCTGGATGAGAAGGTCCGGAGGATGAAGTGGATGCGGATTCCCTTCTTTTCTTCGGCGCAACCGGAATAGGATCACGCACGGCAAGGGGAGGGTCCTCATGGATCTTCCCACCGGGGTTAGCTGATGCCAGAAAAGCATAAGAAAGGGGGACAACATCAAATGCTTCCATCACCTCAACATCCGAGTCATCTTCATCGTTGGGCCAATCTCTAATAGAAGAGAGTTTACCGGTGGGTCGCTTGGTCGCGTCAGCCATTGGGAGGAACATCTCCTGGTCCGGTTCTTCCTCGTCCGAGCTATCCCGGTCAGGTGCACATTTGAGGGTGGGATCGGTGCCATCCTCGATAGTTTGCTGAAGGAATTGCTAAGGGAGAAAAAAGACAACCGAGTAAAAAATACAACAGCAACCGACATAAGATTTAATTCGGAGAAAGCTTGTGGCACGAAGCTTACCACAGGAGGAAGCCTATCCCGGCAATAGTGCTCAATTCCCCACGTCCACTCAGAGGAGAAGTCCTTGTGGGTGGTGAAGAGGGCCTTGATCCGGCGATAGATTTCTGTGTTGCTAAGCTCGAAAGACGAGGTCCAGTTGGGGTCGCGGCCCCAGCTCATGTGGCACACCTTGTGAGTGCGTTTCTAGAGAGGGTAGATCCGGTTGCGGACGAATGTGATCATGGCGTCCTTGTTGCGCAACCCGAGCTCCTTCAGCTCCACGAACCTTTTGTTGACCTGGTTGGCCAATACTGTGGGCTTCTTGGGGACAACGTCCCACAACTCCGGGTTAGGAGGACCCAGAGCATAGGGGCGAAGCCGGATCAAGTCTTTAGTGTCGTCGTTCCGAACATAAAAGAAGGTCCGGGCCCATCCTTTGCAGGAATCCATCCCGGTAACCTGGGGAAAGACAGAGAGCCTCCAGGGTGAAATAGACGCAGTGCCGAACTGAGTAAGCTGCTTGTCCTCCGGGTCAAGCTGGATATTTGGGATTACGTTACGACGGAGGCCAAAGAACCGGATCCATAGCTCCTTAGTGGGCCATAATCCGGCGTAGCCTTCGATCGTGGAGGCGAAAGCAGAGAGATGTGATAGCGTTGGTAGGAAGGTGGTGCGGCTAGAGTTCATAGGTGTTCAACCAATCGTGGAAAAAGTCGCTAACTGGTAAACCGAACCCCCGCTGGAAGTGTGACAAGAACACCACAAACTCACCCAGATTGGGTGAGGGGGCGAGTTCGGCAGAGGCGAGATGGCGCTGCGCGGTAGAGCAAGTCCAGGTCATCCTGGCAGACCTAGGATCTAGCCCACGCACCGCGGGCCGCCATCACGGCGTCCTCCTCCATCTCCTTCTCGGTGATGACAAGTTCCTCTTCTGTCATCTCAAGTTCGTTGCCCTCACTGTCGCTAGCGGCGGCGGGGGCAGCGGCCTAGATTGACAGCAACCCGTGGCGGAGGAACTGCGCAACGGTGACGGTGACGCGGATGCGTATGGAAGCAAGACGCGGCAAGCATTGCTGCCAACTTACAAGGCAGCTGTCGCGGGAGAAGATGAAGAAGAAGAGCTAGAGGCAGAGGGGCGCGGAAGGGGGAAAAGACCCAAAGGGCGCACCCCTCCCCTATTTAACCGCTCCATCGAGGAGGAAGTGGGATCATGTTGTGCAGATATGCCACACGGTGTGGCCGTATATAAACCAGATGGGCCAATCAGCAAAGAGCCACACGGAAGACCACAGGGTGTAGCAGATCCCATGACATGACGCATTGATGCAGTTAACGAGGAGGCAGGCTAGACGTGACGTGCACCACAGTGATAACTGACAATTACTGCAGCGGTTACTGTGGCTGGCCCTTAAAATGAGGCAACCTAATGATTAGCCTCCACGTGGGAAAGCGTACGAGGGAAGGAAAGATAACCCGGATGAGATTATGGTAACCCGGCCAGCAAGTGAAAACTTGAAATGTGCCAAGGGAAAGTAAACCCATGAGATCCGGGATAAGAGGTAACTCGGAGAAGGAGCACAAAGCTCGGAGAGATTGAACCTGCTGTGGCCTTAGCGGCTAAGGCAACTAAGACCGCACCAGCTTCGGGGACTAATGTTGGGGGGATACCCCCGGGTAGGGTCACGCCGGGGTATAAAGGCCGAGTTAGCCGAGGTACGGCAAGGTCAAAGCGTATGCTGGCCGAGTTACCTCAAGGCAGGCCGAATCTCGGGGTAACCCGGACCAGGGGGTGTCCACCTAACGGAGTCTCATCCGACTTAAGCCGTAAGTCGGATAGATGAATCTAACTTGTATGCAGGAACAGGTGTGACCGGATCAACTACGATCCGGGTCATAGCAAGCTTCTAGGAGAAGGAAGGCATCTCGCTGGTCAAAAGTAGCCCTGGTACGCACGGCATGAGCGAAGCGCACAGGGGCAGGACCACCGAGGCGTGGCCGATAGAGGTGACGACGCCGATGTCGGCTAACGCAGGCGCCACAAAGGCTCACGTAGCCTCTGCAGGGATGACGCGGGGGGAAAGCGACCCGGTCGGCTTACTATTTTGGGAGGAGGCATATTCCCTGGAATATGCCTCCACGTATGCCCTAAGTGGAGACCTAGCCACTCCTATATAAGGGGGGCTAGGGCCTCTGTAGAAGGGGTTGGTCTCATTTGGATAGAGCTTCACTGGATTGATCTCTATAGGCTAGTTTTACTTGGTTCCTGAGGGCTAGCCAGCCGGGAGAGTAAGAGAGTACCTTCTTCCTCCTCTCTCCAATACAGCTCGAGGAGCACTTGTAATCTATGAAGTGAATCAAATACAAACCTTCTGCGTGAGGAATCACCTCACTATCCCTCCCTGGATTCCCCTAGTGCTATTAGTCCACACCTTTAGCCTATCCATGGCATCTATCGTGACACCACCATGACAAGAAGCCTGAATCTCCTCTTCTTCCTCTAGGGCATTTTTAAGGATGTTATCTCCATTGCATCCTCTCTTTCACTTCTGCCCTTTTCTTCAAGTAGTTCTTCTGAGTGAACAAGTTGGTCCATTAGGACCGTGAAATGTATCTTGTGCTCATCTTGCAAGTTAGTTATAAAATGGTCCAAAGCAATAACTTCTTCCTTAACTTTAAGACTAGTAGAATCATCCATATTAATATTCATAGTAGTCTTAGGAAAGGAAGTGGTGGAAGGTGATACCTCTGAACCCCTTGCCATTAGACAAGTGATGTTCTTGTTGAAGGAGTTCTCATTGGGAGAGTCGAAGAGCAAAGCGGTTGGTGTAGATGTGGTAGCTATGGCTGCCACCTCTCTTGGGCTT
This sequence comes from Avena insularis, assembly GCA_023614405.1. NCBI lineage: Eukaryota > Viridiplantae > Streptophyta > Magnoliopsida > Poales > Poaceae > Avena > Avena insularis. The sequence goes on along the minus strand of CM042692.1, from coordinate 69,615,750 downwards.
TCATCATCTTATTTGTCTTCGCTTGCGGATGAGTACTCTTATTGAGCTACCAACACTATCTTTGGTTGCTTCTAATAAATAACATTTTTCTTGTTGAATGGCTTCTTGCGTGGAGCTTTTGATTTCTCCTTGAGAACTAGTATACCCCCATGATCTTCTCTATTTTGATAGGGGCACTCGGCAACAAAATGTAAACGGTCTCCACAATTGTAACAAGAACTCTGTTTTGGACCGTTTTCCTTTCTTCCACTAAATCCATTCTGCATTCAAGCTTAGACTTTGCCTTAGCCGGATCTTTCCAAAAGTTTATTGCATAGAACACCATGTACTCACCATGAGCTCGTTTGACCTCCTTGGGGCAACTCATGGCAGCTATGTCAATGTTCCTATCATCTTCTTCTTGTTTAACTATATTAACCTTCAAGGCAACATTCCCACCTTTTTGCATTCTAATTGCTCGTGCACGAGCATCTTCAGCATTCTTGGCCACAACCTTGAATGCAACCATTTCTTGCATAACTTTGTCAGAAGTCATTTGGTAATAATTGTGTCTTCCTTGGAGGCCCTTCAAGTCAGTGGGTTCAAATGGCATGAGAGCACTAACATATTTCCTCTTGATCTATGCATCATCAACATGTGTGGCACCATGATTTCTAAATGTAGTGACAATTGACTTGAGACTTCGATACATGTCTTCATGGTCTTCACCATCCAACATGTAAAAACCTTCTGTTTGATTACTTAGAGCATCATAACGGTTTCTCCTCATGCTCTCATTTCTGATGAACAACTCGCTGAGGGCATCCCAAGATTACTTTGCGGTATTGAGATGTTCAATGTGTAGCATGTCCTTGGGACCCACACCAAGTTGGATCATGTGCAAAGCAGTGGCACTGAGTTGACTATCAACCACTTCTCTTCTTGTCATGTTTGATGGATCTACAACATGGAGTCCATTCACTATAATCTTCCACGGCTTGATTGAAGAGCTGCACACATGAGATTTCATCAAAAATTGTCGTTGACTAAAAGAAGATGCACTAATCTTGGGTGGACCACCCCTATTGTTTATATGAGGGTGAGGGATTGGTGGATTAGGTGAGTATAAGTGAGAGACCTCACTATAATCCTCCTTACCATTTCCCTTTTTCGAAGAGGAACTTTTATTCCTATCTTCATCCTCCAACTCCTCCTCATGGGAGTTAGCCTTAGCTTTCTCTTTTGAAAGAGGAGTTGTAGCCTCAGTGGTATAAGTTGGTGCGGTTGTGGAGGGTTGCAAGAAACGCATCAACATGTCAATTCTTGCAATTGAGTCTCCATGGTCTTAGTCAAGTTTGTTTCCAAAGTCTTGAGATCGTCCATGGTGACCTTCTCCACAACATCACTACCATATCCACCTCTCACACAAAATAGGGCCCCATCTTCTAATCTCAATCTTTCCAGAACAACAAGAGCTAGGCATTGATAAATACCTGCGGTGAATTAAATGAAATGGGAAGATATCCTTGCTAAACACATTTATTTACCAGCATTGGATCAAGTAAACACATCTGCAGTTCATTCCCTTTCTCTTCATCACTTTGACCTTACTGTTCACTTCAGGTTTTAGACGTCGACCCCTTCAAGGGCTGCTACCCATACTCTCTTACACGATAAAGCCCGAATAAATAGCCGAGGCTCCAATACCAATTGGAATGTATTGTATGGGCACCTAGAGGAGGGTGAATAGGTGCTACTCAAAGTTTTAACTCTTTTTCAGTTTTAGGCTTGACACAAAGGTAAATTCTATAGATATGCAACTAAGATGGATTTCCCTATATGTCAACCTAGCTACTAAGTGAGTAAAGGTGGTGAGAGGAATGAGGTAGCCATAGTGGAGCACCCGGAGACAAAGGATTTGATTTACCGCGGTTCCTTTCTTGTTCATCAAAGTAAGTCTATGTTAGAGGGGTGGACAGTACTCAGACCACCACGCCACAATAGGCCTCACCCTGTTCTTCGGTGGATCTCGCCACAACTGGCATGATACACCTCTCCAATATGTGGTACCCTTCGAGGTGGATACTGATACGTTGCTAATGTGTCTATAATTTTTTATGTTCCATGCTTGTTTTATATCTACTTTCTTATGTTTTGTCCACACTTTGGAGTATTTTTATACACTTTCTTGGACTAACCTATTAACAAGATGCCACAGTGCCAGCTGCCTGTTTTCTACTGTTTTTGGTTCCAGGAAAGTCAGAAAATGAATATTCTCGGAATTGGACGAGACAAAAGCCAAAGTCAATATTTCACCGAGGGGGACACGGAGCCAGAAGACGAGACGGAGTGGGGCCAGAGGCCGGCCACACCACCTGGCCGCACGGCCAGGCCTGACCCACACCAGGGGTGGTGTGGCCGCCTAGGGCACCCCCTCGGCCTCCCCTTTCGCCTATATATCGCCTCCGATACAGAAACCCTAAGGACCCCGATCAAAATTCCACGAAAGAGTCTGTAGCCACCGTCATCTCTATCCCTAGATTGGGAGGGATCTGAAGCTCTTCCCGGCACCCTGTCGGAGGGGAGAATTCACCCTAGAGGCCTTCTTCATCACCATGCCTGCCTCCGGTGTGATGCATGAGTAGTTCATCCCTGGACTACGGGTCCATGTAGTATCTATATGGTTGGTTCTTCTCCTTTGTGCTACCATGTTTAGATCTTGCGAGCTCTGCTCATGATCAAGATCATCTATTTGTAATCATACATGTTGTGTTTGCGGGGATCCGATGGATATTGAGATGCTATTTCAGATTGATTATTGATTCTATCATGTCTTTGTTATTTGTGATCTTGCATGCTCTCTGTTGTTAGTAGCTATCTTGGCCGAGTAGATGCTAGCAACTCCAAGAGGGAGTATTTATGCTCGATAGTGGGTTCATGCCTCTAGTAATCTGGGGAGAAAACATCAATTCTTTGTTCATAGAACAATCGTATTGTTTGCTTTACACACAATGCTTAATGCAATTATCTGTTGCTTGCAACTTAATACTGGAGGGGGTTCGGATGATAACCTGAAGGTGGATTATTAGTCATAGATGCAGTTGGATTACGGTATATGTATAATGTTGTAATGCCAAATCAAATCTTATAGAAGTCAAGATGATTAGTATATGCATGTATGCTTTCTCGATGTTTGTCAATTGCCCCGCTGTAATTTGTTCACCCAACATGTCATCTATCTTAAGGAGAATCACCACTAGTGAACTATGGACCCCGGTCCTTTCTTTTACCATCAATCTACAACTATTTACTGTTTTCTATTTACTTTCTGCAAGCTATTACTATTTTCCACACAATACGTTTAATCCTTTGTTTTCAGCAAAACCATTGAGATTGACAACCTCACTGTAAGTTGGGGGCAAAGTTCTGTAGTTGTGTTGTACAGGATTCCAAGTTGGAAACAACACCTTGGAGGTGTTTCCTTGCTCCTACTGGTTCGATAACCTTGGTTTCATAACTGAGGGAAAACTTGTTGCTGTTGTCATCATACCTTCCTCTTGGCGTTGCCCAACGAGCTCGATACATTTTGGGCCATCAAGCTATTTTTCTGGCACTGTTACCGGGGATTGAAGAAGAAGAAGAAGCTCCAACATCAACCACGTGCCATCAAAACTATTTTTTTGGCCCCATTGTCGGGGAGTTAAGGACATCTTCACAAGGGGAGTCCCTCATAACCAATCTCTTTACTTTGTTATTTTTGTTTTGCTTTGTTTTCTTGTTTCTTTATCAAAAACACAAAAAAAATAGTTGTACTACTTTTCTTTCTTTGCTAAAAACACAAAAAAATGACTACCTTTGAAAACACTAAGTTGTGTGACTTCACTAGCACCAACAACAATGATTTCATGTGCACACTTATTCCTCCACCTGTCCCTGAAGCTACTTTCTTTGAAATTAAACCTGCTTTACTCGATCTTGTTATGAGAGAACAATTTTCTGGTATTGGTACTGAAGATGCTATTGCTCATCTAAATAACTTTGTTGAACTTTGTGAGATGCAAAAGCATAGGGATATAGATGGAGATATTATTAAGCTTAAATTGTTTCATTTCTCTTTGTGAGGAAGAGCTAAAGAATGGTTGCAATCCCTAACTAGAAATAGTATTGATTCTTGGACTAAATGCAAAGATGCTTTCATTGGAAAATACTATCCTCCTGCTAAGATTATATCTATGAGAAGTGAAATAATGAAATTTAAACAATCTGATAATGAACATGTTGCTCAAGCTTGGGAAAGAATGAAATCTTTGGTAAAGAATTGTCCCACTCATGGACTGACTGCTTGGATGATTATCCAAACCTTTTATGCATGATTGAATTATTCTTCAAGAAATATACTGGATTCTGCTGCTGGAGGTACCTTTATGACCATTACTTTGGGTGCTGCAACAAAGCTTCTAGATAATATGATGGTTAAGTATTCTGAATGGCATACTGAGAGAGCTCCAGAAGGTAAGAAGGTAAATTCTGTTGAAGAGACCTCTTCCTTGAGTGATAAAATTGATGTCATTATGTCTATGCTTGTTAATGGGAAAGCTCATATTGATCCAAATCATGTTCCCTTAGCCTCTTTGGTTGCTCAAGGAGAGCAAGTTGATGTGAACTTTATAAGAAATAATAATTTTAGCAACAATGCCTATAGGAACAATTTTGGTAATAACAATTATAGGCCATGCCATCCCGATAATGGTAATTCTTATGGAAATTCCTACAAAAATAATAGAAGTGCACCCTCTGAACTTGAAGTCACGCTTAAAGATTTTATTAGTAAACAAACTGCTTTCAATAAAATTATTGAGGAAAACTCTCTAATGATGAAAGAAATATATCATCTTTGTCTGAAGCACAATCCTCTTTGATTAATAAAATGGCTACTAAACCTGAAACTATTGAAAATCCCTTTGCTACTACTAATGCCATACAAGTTAGAATTGATGAAAATGTTAGACTATTAGCTAAATTGCATGCTAAGTGGGAAATAGAAGATGAGATTGCTAGAAATATTAGTATTTCTACTATCACTGCCACTAATGTTGAAGCTAGTAAACCCAATGGAACCTTTTCTAATAAAAATGTTGAAATTCTTCGAAATATGGGAAACAATGGCTCTACTACTTTAGATAATAATTATGATTTTGATCTTGATGGTTGCAACATCTCTGAAGTTATTATGTTCCTACAAAAGCTTGCTAAAAGTCCTAATGCTAGTGCTATGAATATGGCGTTTACAAAACACATTACTGATGCTCTCATAAAAATTAAAGAAGAAAAGATGAAACATAAAGCTTCTATTCCTATGAAACTAGAAGATGGTTGGGAACCCATCATTAATATGAAAGTGAATGATTTTGATATCAAAGCTTTATGTGATCTTGATAGTAGTGTTTCTATTATGCCTAGAAAGATTTATGAAATGCTTGATTTGCCACCAATGGAAGATTGTTATTTAAATGTCCTACTTGATGATAATGCTAAAAAGAAACTCATGAGGAGTATTAATGATGTTCTTATTATGGTTAACAATGCCTATGTCCCTGTTGATTTCTATGTTTTGGATGTTGAATGCAATGCTTCTTGTCCTATTACTTTGGAAAGGCCTTTTCTTAGAACTGTTGGTGCCATTATTGATATGAAAGAAGGCACCATTAAATATCAACTCCCACTCATGAAAGGTATAGAACACTTCCCTAAGAAGAGAGAGAAGATTCCTTTTGCCTCTCCTATTAAAACAAAATTTTCTCTTAATGCTTCTTCATTTGAGAATACTTGATTCTTTTCTTGCTTCTTATGCCTAACTTAAAGGTGCTAAAGAAATGTACTTATTCGGAGATAACCCAAAAGTTTTAGTTGAGTCTTGGAAGTTATTTCTTCAGTAATAACCTCTCCATATCCTTTTTATTTGTTTTTTTGTGCCAAGAGTAACCTCTAATGAGAGAGAAGTAATGCTTGGGAAAGTTGCTATCTCGAGACAGATTTTTGTGCTTCGCTGTAAAAATTCGTGTAATATCTCTGTACGTCGGTTCGAGCTGTGATTTTTTGTGCTTCTGCCCCAGGTTGTTATCCAACTTTCATTAGTGCAACACTTTTGGATTTGAGCAACAGAAGGTCTTCGAAAAAATTGATTTTACCTGCTGGTCTGTTTTGACAGATTTCTGCCATTATTTGCATTTGCTTCTCGTTGATTCCTTTTTGGGTTCTTTTTGGGGAATTGAGCTTTTTGAGGGAAGTGCTACACTAGCTTTTGTTTTAATGGAAGATTTACTTGTGTTGGAACTGAACCAAAAGACTTATTATCTTGAGTACACTAATGTTGCTAATGAAGATTGTGTGAAGTTTTGTATGAAGGAAAAATTTCAGGTGTGAGGAAAGAAAGATGTAATGCGATAAAGAATGGACTAAAGCTCAAGCTTGGGGATGCCACCCGTGACACCCCAAGAAATATCCCAGAAGTACAAGCATCAAAGCTTGGCGATGCCCAAGGCATCCCCTTCTTCAGCAATAAAAATCTCAGGTTTCTTCCAAACACTTCATTTTTATTGTTTCATGCACAGTTGTGTTGTTCTTGGAGCATCTTGGTTTTTGTTTTATTGGTTTTCTTAGTTTTCTTAAATAAATTGTTTGGACCCCCTCATTCATGCATTAGTTTTCAAATAAGATTGGTTTGGATTGGAAAAGAGTAGGAAAAGTTCATGCTTAAGTGATAAAAAGGAGCTTGTTTTTGACTGTGGCCTATGCTTTATCATGGCATGCTTGATATTGTTTTGGATTTATGCTTAGTGATTTTTGCTATAGCATGACATGTTATAAACAATTGAGATTTCTTAATGTGCCTTGAAAGAATCATGTGTTGTTTTAGCATATTAAAGCATATTATTGTGGTATTCTCCTTTGATGCTTTATTTGGGTTGACTTGGCGCATGCTCACACCATGTTAAGACTATACCAAGTCACCATAGCCTCTTTGATCCTTTAGTTTTCGACTTGTAATATCACTTTACGCTTTAATTAATGATGTTTTGTCGCTTTGCATGATTATGGCCATTATTGCTCCCTTAGTTGGTCGCTCCCAGTTTTTTGCTGGCCTCCATACCAAGTATGAGTTCCACTCATGCATCCAACTCCAAATAAAACCAAGTTATTCAAAAGAGTCCACCATACCTACCTATTAGCATTTTCTATTCCAACTATATTCATGTTTTTATCTATCTTCCGAATTAAACTTGTTATGAGAAAACTAGTGATTAAAGCTCTCACGAACTTGATGGCACACTTTACTTTTCTTGCCCCTAATAAACTTGAACCATTGTGTCATCTATGTTGTATATGCTTGCACTTATATGTTGGGGATTAGCAGAACCATGCTGTCATGGGGAACGCTTTCAACATTGCACTTGTACATTGTACCCGGTTGATATCATTATCATTTGTCTATGGATATCGTCGGTATGAAATGAAAGGGGAGCTTGTAAGTCCGTGGAGTTATGTATGTGTGTTAGAGAAATGCCTGGGCCGCTGGTCTAATCCATGCCTAATCATGGTGGAAACCTGCAACATAACCATAATGAGCAATCTATGAAGCATTCTTCTTATAAAAAAAGAGATAGAGATTGAGAAAAAGAGAAAAAGAGAAAAAGAGAAAAAAAGATGAGAAAAGAGGAAAGAGAGAAAAAACACCATTTTCCCATGGTAAATAAGAAGATTGCTGAGATGCTTATTGTCTGCTTGCCTTGTCATTTTGATATGGGGATTCTTCCGTATCATCGTGCAAGGGGTACCCCGTTGGCGGTTCTCTATGATACACGTGTACTTACTATGACAAGAACTTACCGGTAACTAAACTTGTGTAGCATGAGGAGCGGCCCTCGTATTCAAGGGAAATGAGATTGCCAACTTATACTTTGTCAAGCATATACTCCATTGTTTGTTCACTTTAACCTTAATCACTTCAAGATGCTTATGATAGGGGCAATGAGAGCTGAAAGCTAATAAGTACCATATTTTTTGGAAGCTCTTTATGAGACTTGAATCCCTGCTTCCTTCTATGAAGGCCTTTCTTTTACTTTCATGTTGAGTCTCCGTCTTCTATCTTTATGCACCTATTGAGAGAGCATAGTGGCCATTCTTAGTTTAATGTGCATTGTCCCAAGACTTGTTGATTGATGCATAACTTTGATATTGCTTGTTCTTAAACTATTTGTATCTAGTCACCCTTATGAACTTTGAAGGTGTCCTATGCATTTATGTTTTGCTACTCTATGAGGGACAAGCTAAATACCATTATCATTATGCTTTCTATATGTGAAACAAACAAACGTCTTGCAAAGCATTGTTATTCATGAATCTTTTGTTTGTGCCTTTTCATGTTACAACATAGTTGCTATGTCTTATTGTTAGAACTATATCTTTCATGCTATGTTAAAGTACTATGATCCCAGCTATCGATGTTCTACAAATACTTTGATAAAGTTTATGATGGTGCATGTCACCTCAAAAATTATTCTTTTTTTATCACTTACCTACTTGAGGACGAGCAGGAGTTAAGCTTGGGGATGTTGATACATTGCTAACGTATCTGTAATTTTTGATGTTCCATGCTTGTTTTATATCTACTTTCTTATGTTGTGTCCACACTTTGGAGTATTTTTATACACTTTCTTGGACTAATCTATTAACAAGATGCCATAGTGCTAGCTGCCTATTTTCTGCTGTTTTTGGTTCCAGGAAAGTCAGAAAATGAATATTCTCGGAATTGGACGGGACAAAAGCCAAATTCAATATTTCACCGAGGGGGACACGGAGCCAGAAGACGAGAAGGAGTGGGGCCAGAGGCCGGCCACACCACCTAGCTGTGTGGCCAGGCCTGGCCCGTGCCAGGGGGTCGTGTGGCCGCCTAGGGCACCCCCTCGGCCTCCCCTTTCGCCTATATATCGCCTTTGATATAGAAACCCTAAGGACCCCGATCAAAATTCCACGAAAGAGTTTGTAGCCGCCGTCATCTCCATCCCTAGATCCGGAGGGATCTGAAGCTCTTCCCGGCACCCTGTCGGAGGGGAGAATTCACCCTGGAGGCCTTCTTCATCACCATGCCTGCCTCCGATGTGATGCGTGAGTAGTTCATCCCTGGACTACGAGTCCATGTAGTAGCTAGATGGTTGGTTCTTCTCCTTTGTGCTACGATGTTCATGATCAAGATCATCTATTTGTAATCATACATGTTGTGTTTGCGGGGATCCAATGGATATTGAGATGCTATTTCAGATTGATTATTGATTCTATCATGTCTTTGTTATTTGTGATCTTGCATGCTCTCCATTATTAGTAGCTATCTTGGTCGAGTAGATGCTAGCAACTCCAAGAGGGAGTATTTATGCTCGATAGTGGGTTCATGCGTCTAGTAATCTAGGGAAATGACATAAATCTTTAAGGTACTAGATGTGATGTTGCTACTAGGGAGAAAACAACAATCATTTGTTCATAGAACAATCGTATTGTTTACTTTACACACAATGCTTAATGCAATTATCTGTTGCTTGCAACTTAATAATGGAGGGGATTCGGATGATAACCTGAAGATGGATTATTAGTCATAGATGCAGTTGGATTATGGTCTATGTATAATGTTGTAATGCCCAATCAAATCTCATAGAAGTCAAGATGATTAGTATATGCATGTATGCTTTCTCGATGTTTGTCAATTGCCCCGCTGTAATTTGTTCACCCAACATGTCATCTATCTTAAGGAGAATCACCACTAGTGAACTGTGGACCCCGGTCCTTTCTTTTACCATCAATCTACAACTATTTACTCTTTTCTATTTACTTTCTGCAAGCTATTACTATTTCCACACAATACGTTTAATCCTTTGTTTTCAGCAAAACTGGTGAGATTGACAACCACACTGTAAGTTGGGGGCAAAGTTCTGTGGTTGTGTTGTGCAGGATTCCAAGTTGGAAACAACACCTTAGAGGTGTTTCCTTGCTCCTATTGGTTCGATAACCTTGGTTTCATAACTGAGGGAAAACTTGGTGCTGTGCTCATCATACCTTCCTCTTGGGGTTCCCCAACGAGCTCGATATATTTTGGGCCATCAGATACCAGTGCCTTTACAACGCTACTAGGGCACACATCCACAACTAAATTGGAGGCTCTCGTGATGAAAACAATCTGCCACGATAAAACAAGTGATCAAATAATGAAACCATGATCTAGAAATATAAAGAAACTCTAGATCAAAATTCCCCCTAATGAATGGGAGAGGAAGTGAAGATATTGATTGGTGATGATACATATCGAGGCCTCCTCCTTCGATTCCCCAAAGATCAAAGCCTTCGGGTGGTTGAAAGTGGAGATCTCGTGTGGAATCGACTTGAACAAGGGTCAGGTTTTTGTTAGATCTGAGAGAGTATGGAATGAAGATATGAAGGAGCATTTGTACTCCCTCTCGAAAAGATGTCGTTGAAGAAAACTTGGGACGGATAATCCAGCCTAAGCAAGGGCCAAATAATCTGACCGGGGACAAAATTCCGTCCCATAAAAAAATATCTGGGCCAAAAGTCCAGCCCTCTCTCTGCATGACGCGCCTCATGTCCTTATCCAGAATTCCCTCGGGGCAGATAATCCGTCCCCTAGGAGGGGTGGATTATCCGGCCAGGGCAAAATGTCTAGCCTAGGTCGGAGAATCCGGGGGAATCCTCCACCCTCTCTGCGTGACGCGCCTTGGCTCCTTTGTGAAAATTCCCTGGGGATGGATTATCCGGCCCCCTAGGAGTGGCGGATTATCCGGCGAAGGCAAAATGTCCGGCCCTGGTAGGAGAATCCGGAGAATTCTCCACCCCCATACCGCGTGACGCGCCTTATCTCCCTTTGTCTATTGAGGCTAGGGCAGATAATTCAGCCCTTGCTAAGGGTAGATAATCCGCTCCTAGAACATCTATTTTGTTGCATTTTTCTTTACAGTTCTTTTGGGGAAACACTACAAGACTCAATATACAGTTAAATAATCCTTGATATTGTTATCTAACACATAAAACTATACGGATCATAAAATGTTCTTTCAGCAGGTGGCAAGGATGTTCGGATCAAATCAGTTGCACAAGCTCTACCGATTTTTTCAATGGGTTGTTTCAAGTTGCCGTGTGGATTATGCCTCCACATAAATGCAATGTTGGGGAAATTCTAGTGAGGCAGCCGTGAGGGAGAAAGGAGAACAAGCTGGGTAGACTAGAAGGAGATGTGCAAACCCAAACACATGGGAGGATTAGGGTTCAAAGATTTTGAGATTTTTAATCTTGCTCTTCTGGCAAAGTAGGGATGGCGGATGCTACAAAACCCAGATTCATTGAGTGTCATGATCCTGAAAGTGAAATATTATCCCGATGTGGATGTGCTACTCGTTGAGGTTGGCATTGCCCCTCGAAAATATGGCGAGTTGTACATGAGGGACTGGGATTACTGAAACAGGGACTTGTGCGATGGATTGGCACTGGTGAAAACACTGATCTGTGGAATGATGCATGGATCCCAAGGGACTGGATGCTACGACCGCTTGCTTGTTTGGCAGATGACCTCCGAGACGAGTCACGGACTTCATTGATGCGACAAATTTAGCTTTGGACAAGAGGAAACTGCAGCAATTTTTCTTGCCGATGGATGTGGAGAGAATCATGGAGATACCGTTGAGTAGTAGATGGTACACGGATACCTGGGCTTGGCACTATGAGCAGAAAGGCTCCTTCACCATGAGGTTAGCATACAATATGCTCATTGGCACAAGAGACATGAGAGAATCATGTCTTGAAGGGAGGGCCACGGGATCAAGAGGCCATCAGATTGAGCAACAGTGGAGTTTACTTTGGCATACTCAAGTTTCTTCAAAAGTTAAATTGTTCCTATGGATATTAGCAAAACATTCATTCCCCACTAATGACATGAGACAACATAGAAGCATGGCCAAACAGATCACTGCCAATTTGTTGGTGGCCGGGTGCGATGGCAATAAGCCCCATACGGGGTGATAAATGCAGTCTTTATTTGATCATCCGGATTCAGAGGTATCTGGTGGAAACCACAATATGCATCAATGAATGACAACAGTTCACATCCAGCAGTTGAGTCTATGACCTGATCTATCCTTGGCAATGGAAATGGATCTTTTGGACACGCCTTGTTCAAGTTCGTGTAATCGATGCACATACGCCAAACCACTGCCACGTTCGGATCATCCTTCTTCTTATCCACCAGCACCGGATTAGATAGCCAATCTGGGTAAAGTACTTCCATGATAAATCCTGCAGCTAGCAACCGAGCTATTTCATCTCCAATGACTTTTCTCCTATCTTGGCCATGGTTGCGGAGAGGTTGCTTCACCGGCCTTGCTCCGGGTCTTACATTCAAAGAGTGCTCGGCCAACTCCCTCGGAACACCTTGCAAGTCCTGTGCAGACCAAGCAAAAATATCCCGATTCTCACGGAGGAAGTTGACGAGCTCGCTTTCCTATTTATCATTTAACCCGGCACCAATTGTTACAGTGTGCTCCGGGAACATATCATCAACAGGCACCTTCTTTGTATCCTTTGTGGCTTGGAACGAGACACTACCATGCGGATTACTCAACGCCGGCATATATTGCTGCGCGGACTGAGCTAACGCTGCCACCTCCTGGATTTTTCTTTTCTCTTGCGCAATCACGAGTGACTCGGCTAGGTTAGACCCGGCTGAGGCACACTCAATAGAATGTCGGAAATCTCCAGCAATGGTAATAACTCCATTTGGCCCGGGCAACTTCATCTTCAAGTAACTGATGTGACAGCTCGCCATGAATTTGTTCAATGCTGGTCTTCCGAGTAACGCGTGATACGCACTTTCCAAGTTCACCACTTCAAATTCCAAAATTTCAGTTCGGCAATTATCTCTTGTGCCGAACAACACATCAACCCGGACCTTGCCTATTGGCTCACAAGAGATGCCTGGCACAATGCCATGGAAAGTTGTTCTTGTAGCTTGGAGCATGTTCTCCGAGATACCCAACTTGCGCATTGTATCCGCATACATGATGTTAATGCTACTGCCATTGTCAATCAGTACCTTGGAGAACCTCACATTGATGTTAGGCCCAATGAATGTCGGATCCAGCACTAACACATACGAACCAGGACTCGGCATAAGTTTGGGGTGATCTTTGATGTTCTAGGTAATTTCCTGGTCCGACCAAGGCATATACCTCGTCACCGCTGGCATTACCGCATTGACCTCCATATGTCGGCGCTGCAAGCTCTTTCTATCGGTTTCCTCAGTGGTAAACACACAGTAACTCTGATGGTGCTCCCTGTACTCATTCCTTCCCTCATTTCAATGGTACCCCACGGTGGGCGCCAACTGTCGTGGTGGTGTCACGGCGGATGCCATGGATAGGCTAAAGGTAGGGACTAATAGCACTAGGGGAATCCAGGGAGGGATAGTGAGGTGATTCCTCACACAGAAGGTTTGTATTTGATTCACTTCACACATTACAAGTGCTCCTCTAGCTGTATTGGAGAGAGGAGGAAGAAGGTACTCTCTTACTCTCCCCGCTAGCTAGCCCTCAGGAACCAAGTAAAACTAGCCTATAGAGATCAATCCAGTGAAGCTCTATCCAAATGAGACCAACCCCTTCAACAGAGGCTGTAGCCCCCCTTATATAGGAGTGGCTAGGTCTCCACTTAGGGCATACGTGGAGGCATATTCCAGGGAATATGCCTCCTCCCAAAATAGTAAGTCGACCGGGTCGCTTTCCCCCGTGTCATCCATGCAGAGGATACGTGAGCCTCTGCGGCGCCTGCGTCAGCCGACATCGGCGTCGTCACCTCTGTTGGCTACGCCTCAGTGGTCCTGCCCCTGTGTGCTTCGCTCATGTTGTGCGTACCGGGGCTACTTTTGACCAGCGAGATGTCTTCCTTCTCCTAGAAGCTTGCTATGACCCGGATCATAGTTGATCCGGTCACACCTGTTCCTGCATACAAGTTAGATTCATCTATCCGACTTACGGCTTAAGTCGGATGAGACTCCGTTAGGTGGACACCCCCCGGTCTGGGTTACCCCGAGATTCAGCCTGCCTTGAGGTAACTCGGCCAGTATACGCTTTGACCTTGCCGTACCTCAGCTAACTCGGCCTTTATACCCCGGCGTGACCCTACCCGGGGGTATCCCCCCAACACTTCTCTTGAGGATAAGATTGAGACCATCGAGGAGTCACATGATGAGATTCTGACTAAACTAATAAAATAACATGATCATGATATTGCTAAAGTTAAGAAACTTAAAAAGGAAAAGGTTGTATTTGGTGTTGCTCATGCTAGACTAACCAAGAAGCTAGAGGAACTTGCCATCGTCCACAAGGCTTTGGAGATTGGATACTTACTTCTTAATGAGTCTCATGATCAGCTCCAAACTCGATTAGGTAAATATGATGTTCCCAGCACCTCTACCGTTTTGTGTGATAATGCAGAAATTCTTGAGGAAAACACTAAATTGAAGAATGTACTTGCCAAGTCATCCCTTCCCAAAGGTAAGGATGTAATCGATGACCTATTGAGCAATCAAAGGTCAAGCAATGGGAAGGAGGGACTTGGATATGTTCCCAAGACCAAGAAGAAGAAAATAAGAAGAAGGCCAAGTCAAATCAAGACAAGACTAGCACCACCATAGTAAATGACACCATGAAATACAAAATAGCTCATGATGGTTTTGCAGGAATTACTAACCCTAATTATGAGTTGTTTCGTGATTATTATGGTGATTTCTATGCTAGATATGTTGGCCCATTTGATGATTATATTGACTGGTCTATTTGGGATCCAAAGACCCTTGTTACTAACATGAGAGGACTCATTGAAAAATGGGTACCTACAAACAAGAATTAATTTTCTTGTAGGGCTATGCTTCCAGTGGGTCGAAATGGGTGGTTGACAGTGGATGCGCAAGTCACATGACCAGAAGCAAAGAGATCATCACTTCGAAATGGGTGCTTGACAGTGGATGCGCAAGTCATATGACCGGAAACAAAGAGATCATCACGGAGATGAGGCCTAATCGTGATCAAATAACCGTCTCTTATGGTGATAAGTCCAAATCAAAGGTATTGGGTCTTGGAAAGGTAGTGGTTGCCCACGATATATCTCTCGTGGACGTCATTCTTGTTGAGACCCTTGGGTATAATTTACTCTCTGTTCGTGCCCTTGGTAAGATGGGCTTTGCTATTTTTATTGATGATGATATTGTGGTACTCTTGTGGAGCAAGTCTCTAAAGGTCGCTTTCGTTGGGTATGTCGAAAATGACTTTATGTGGTGGACTTTTCGTGGGAAAACCACTATAGGTCGGATGTGCTTATTCGGAAAGGACAATGCGGGTTGGTTATGGCATCGCCGTATAGCCCACGTCAACATGAGAACTTTGCAAAGTCTTCACAAGGGTGGGAACATTCTTGGACTAAAATAAAATGTTTCCTTTGCCAAAGATCGTGTTTGCAAGGCTTGTGTTGAAGGAAATATACATGACTCGGCCCATCGAAGGAAGAAAATTATTTCGTCAAAGAGGATCTTAGAGCTCCTTCATGTGGATCTTTTTGGTCCTCCATATCATGCAAGTCTCGGTGGGAAGAAGTATTACCTTTTCATTGCTGATGACTACTCAAGGTACACATGGGTCTACTTCTTCAAGAAGAGTGAGACTCAACAAACCGCCATCGATTTTGCCAATGAAGTTCAATGTCAACACAATGTCCCCATTTTGGCAATAAGAAGCGACAATGGATATGAGTTCAAGTACTACACCCTGAATGAATTCCTAAGTGAAGACGGGATAATACATAAATATTCCGTTGCATACATGATAGCCAAAAATATATCGAGCTCGTCGGGGAACCCCAAGAGGAAGGTATGATGAGCACAACATGAAGTTTTCCCTCAGTTATGAAACCAAGGTTATCAATCCAGTAGGAGCAAGGAAACACCTCCAAGGTGTTGCTAGCTGGCCTTTGGCTGGGCGCACTACCGGTGCTAGTAGCAACGTGGAAACCTGCATAACACAACCACAGAACTTTGCCCCCAACTTACAGTGAGGTTGTCAATCTCACCGGTTTTGTTGAAAACAAGGATTAAACGTATTGTGTGGAAGAAAGTAATTTCTTGCAAAAAGTAAATAGAAAACAGTAAACAATTGTAGATTGATGATAAAAGAAAGGACCGGGGTCCATAGTTCACTAGTGGTGGCTCTCCTTAAGATAGATAACATGTTGGGTGAACAAATTACAGCGGGGCAATTGACAAACATCGAGAAAGCAATATGCATATACTACTCATCTTGACTCCTTTGAGATTTGATTGGGCAATACAACATTATACATAGACCGTAATCCAACTACATCTATGACTAATAATCCACCTTCTAGAGAAGAACCAGCCATCTAGCTACTACATGGACCCGTAGTCCAAGGATGAACTACTCACGCATCACACTGGAGGCTTGAATGGTGATGAAGAAGGCCTCCAGGGTGAATTCTCCCCTCTGGAAGGGTGCCGGGAAGAGCTTCAGATCCCTCCCGATCTAGGGATGGAGATGACGGCGGCTACAGACTCTTTTGTGGAATTTTGATTGGCTACTTAGGTTTTCTGTATCGGAGGCATCTTATAGGCGAAAGGGGAGGCTGAGGGGGTGCCCTAGGCGGCCAGACCACCCCCTGGCGTGGGCCATGCCTGGCTGCACGGCCAGGTGGTGTGGCGGCCCCTGGCCCCTCTCCGTCTCGTATTCTGGCTCCATGTCCCCCTCGGTGAAAAACTTACTTTGGCTTTTGTCCCGTCCAATTCCGAGAATATTCATTTTCTGACTTTCCTGGAACCAAAAACAGCAGAAAACAGGCAGCTAGCACTATGGCATCTTGTTAATAGGTTAGTCCAAGAAAGTGTATGAAAATACTCCAAAGTGTGGACAAAACATAAGAAAGTAGATATAAAACAAGCATGGAACATCAAAAATTATAGATACGTTAGTTTCGTATCAACATCCCCAAGCTTAACTCCTGCTCATCCTCGAGTAGGTAAGTGATAAAAAGAAAGAATAATTTTTGAGGTGACATGCACCATCATAAACTTGATCAAAGTATTTGTAAAACATTGATAGCTGGGATCATAGTACCTCAACATAGCATGAAAGATATAGTTCTAACAATAATACATAGCAACTATGTTGTAACATGAAAGGGCATAAACAAAAGATTCATGAATAACAATGCTTTGCAAGACGTTTGTCTGTTTCATATAAAGAAAACATAATGAGAATGGTATTCAGCTTGTCCCTCATAGAGTAGCAAAACATAAATGCATAGGACACCTTCAAAGTTCATAAGGGTGACTAGATACAAATAGTTTAAGAACAAGCAATATCAAAGTTATGCATCAATCAACAAGTCTTGGGACAATGCACATTAAACTAAGAATGGCCACTATGCTCTCTCAATAGGAGCATAAAGATAGAAGATGGAGACTCAACATAAAAGTAAAAGAAAGGCCTTTCATAGAAGGAAGCGGGGATTCAAGTCTCATAAAGAGCTTCCAAAAATTATGGTACTTATTAGCTTTCAGCTCTCATTGCCCCTATCATAAGCATCTTGAAGTGATTAAGGTTAAAGTGAACAAACCATGGAGTATATGCTTGACAAAGTATAAGTTGGAAATCTCATGTCCCTTGAATACGAGGGTCGCTCCTCATGCTACTCAAGTTTAGTTACCGGTAAGTTCTTGTCATAGTAAGTACATGTGTATCATAGAGAACCGCCAACGGGGTACCCTGTCGTGGTGGTGTCATAGCAGATGCCATGGATAGGCTAAAGGTCGGGACTGATAGCACTAGGGGAATCCAGGGAGGGATAGTGAGGTGATTCCTCCCATAGAAGGTTTGTATTCGATTCACTTCACAGATTACAAGTGCTCCTTGAGCTGTATTGGAGAGAAGAGGAAGAAGGAACTCTCTTACTCTCCCCGCAAGCTAGCCCTCAGGAACCAAGTAAAAACTAGTCTATAGAGAACAATACCGTAAGCTCTATCCCGACGAGACCAACCCCTTCTACAGAGGCCCTAGCCCCCTTATATAGGAGTGGCTAGGTCTCCACTTAGGGCATACGTGGAGGCATATTCCAGGGAATATGCCTCCTCCCAAAATAGTAACCCGACCGGGTCGCTTTTCCCCCGCGTCATCCATGTAGAGGCTACGTGAGCCTCTGCGGCGCCTGCGTCAGACGACATTGGCGTCGTCACCTCTGCCGGCCATGCCTAGGTGGTCCTGCCCCTGTGCGCTTCGCTCATTCTGTGCGTACCGGGGCTACTTTTGACCAGCGAGATACCTTCCTTCTCCTAGAAGCTTGCTATGACCCGGATCGTAGTTGATCCGGTCACACCTGTTCCTGCATACAAGTTAAATTCATCTATCCGGCTTACGGCTTAAGTCGGATGAGACTCCGTTAGGTGGACACCCCCTGGTCCGGGTTACCCCGAGATTCGGCCTGCTTTGAGGTAACTCGGCCAGCATACGCTTTGACCTTGCCGTACCTCGGCTAACTTGGCCTTTATACCCAGGTGTGACCCTACCCGGGGGTATCCCCCCAACATTAGTCCCTGAAGCTGGTGCGGTCTTAGTTGCCTTAGCCGCTAAGGCCACAGCAGGTTCAATCTTTCCGAGCTTTGTGCTCCTTCTCCGACTTACCTTTTATCTCGGATCTCATGGGTTTACTTTCCCTTGGCACATTTCAAGTTTTCACTTGCTGGCCGGGTTACCATAATCCCATCCGGGTTATCTTTCCTTCTCTCGTACGCTTTCCCATGTGGAGGCTAATCATTAGGTTGCCTCATTTTAAGGGCCAGCCATAGTAACCGCTGCAGTAATTGTCAGTTATCACTATGGCGCACGTCACGTCTGGCCTGCCTCCTCGTTAACTGCATCAATGCATCACGTCATGGGATTTGCTACACCTTGTGGTCTTCCGTGTGGCTCTTCGCTGATTGGCCCATCTGGTTTATACACGGCCACACCGCGTGGCATATCTGGACAGCACGATCCCACTTCCTCCTCGATGGAGCGGTTAAATAGGGGAGGGGTGCGCCCCTTGGGATTTTTCCCACTTCTACGCCCCTCTGCCTCTAGTTCTTCTTCTTCATCTTCTCCCGCGACAGCGCCGCCGCCACCACGTCTGAGTAGCAGCGCCGCCACACTGTTTCCACGCGCATCTATGTCGCTGTCGCCGCTGCGCACCTCCTCCGCCACGGGTCGCTATCAATCTAGGCTGCTGCCCCCTACCGCCGCTAGCGACAGTGAGGGCAACGAACTTGAGATGATAGAAGAGGAGTTTGTCGTCGCCGAGCAGGAAATGGAGGAGGACGCGACGATGGCGGACCGCGGTGCGTGGGCTGGATCCTGGGTCTGCCAGGATGACCTGGACTGGCCCTACCGCACCAGACGCATCCCCGCCGGAGTCACTGCATGCCTCGCCTCTGCCGAACTCGCCCCCTCACCCAATCCGAGTGAGTTTGTGGTGTTCTTGTCACACTTCCAGCGGGGGTTCGGTTTACCAGTTAGCGACTTTTTCCATGATTGGTTGAATACCTATGAACTCCAGCCGCACCACCTTCCTACCAACGCTATCACCTCTCTCTCTCTGCTTTCGCCTCCATGATCGAAGGCTACGCCGAATTATGGCCCACTAAGGAGCTATGGATCCGGTTCTTTGGCCTTCGTCGTAACGTTATTCTGAATGTCGATCTAGAGCCGAAGGACAAACAACTTACGCAGTTCGGCGCTACGTCCATTTCACCCCGGAGTCTCTCCGTCTTCCCCCGGGTTACCGGGCTGGATTCCTGCAAAGGATGGGCCCGAACCTTCTTTTATGTTCGGAACGACGGCACCGAAGACTTGATCCGGCTTCGCCCCTATGCTCCAGGTCCTCCTAACCCGGAGTTGTGGGACGTTGTCCCCAAGAAGCCCACAGTATTGGCCAACCAGGTCAACAAAAGGTTCGCGGAGCTGAAGGAGCTCGGGTTGCGCAACGAGGACGCCATGATCACATTTGTCCGCAACCGGATCTCCCCTCTCTAGAAACACACTCACAAATTGTGCCACATGAGCTGGGGCCGTGACCCCAACCGGACCTCATCTTTCGAGCTGAGCAACACAAAAATCTATCGCCGGGTCAAGGCCCTCTTCACCACCCACAAGGACTTCTCCTCTGAGTGGACGTGGGGAATTGAGCACTATTGCCGGGATAGGCTTCCTCCCGTGGTAAGCTTCATGCCACAAGCTTTCTCTGAATTAAATCTTATGTCGGTTGCTGTTGTATTTTTAACTCGGTTGTCTTTTTTCTCCCTTAGCAATTCCTTCAGCAAACTATCGAGGATGGCACCGATCCTACCCTCAAATGTGCGCCTGACCGGGATAGCTCGGACGAGGAAGAACCGGACTAGGAGATGTTCCTCCCAATGGCCGACGCGACCAAGCGACCCACCGGTAAACTCTCTTCTATTAGAGATTGGCCCAGCGATGAAGATGACTCGGATGTTGAGGTGATGGAAGCATTTGACGATGTCCCCCTTTCTTATGCTTTTTCGGCATCAGCTAACCCTGGTGAGCAGATCCATGAGGACCCTCCCCTTGCCGTGGGTGATCCTGTTCCGGTTGCGCCGAAGAAGAAAAGGGAAGCCGCATCCACTTCATCCTCCGGACCTTCTCAGCCAGCCAAGAGGCAAAAGAAGTCCGGGGATAAGACTGCCTCCAAACCTGCAACCAAGGCCCCAGCACGAAGGGCTCGGAATCCCAAGGAGCCCCTGACCTCGGATGTGTAAGTCTCTTTTTCCCTCTGCCATTTACTTGCTCTTGCATTGTTATAGTTTCTCATCTGACACTGTTTGATTCGGCAGGGCCGCGGTGGACGTTCCCCAGAGTGGATCCAGCATCGCTTCGCCGCTCTGACTCAACCCTTCTCCCCCTCGTGGCGACGATTCACGCCCGCTAAGCCCTATTCTGGAGGGTTCAGCGGCTGCTCCGGGTTCCATCCCACCTCGGCAAGAGGGGGGCAACCTCGGAGCGTGGGAGACTGGCCCAGCCGAGGCAGCGGCATCCACCACTTCGGCTCCGCCGCAACCATCTACTACCGAGTCTACTTCAATACCTCCTCCGAAGAAGAAAACAGCACCAACACCAGCACCAACTCCAGTGCCAGCGCCAGCAGCCAAAACAACAACGCCAAGCCCCTCCGCCTCGTCTGAGTCTTCTTAGTCTCGGCGAGAAAGCACCCAGGCAGCTCCCAAGGGTAAATCTGCTGCAACAACTTCCTCCTCTCAGCAGCCCAAAGGCAAAAAGGCCCCTGACGCCACAAGGGCAGCGTCCGTCGAGTCTGGACAGCGCACTCTCGCGTCCATGTTTTCCAAGAAGCCTCCAGCACCGAAGGACGCCCCTGCCGAGCCAACTAATGTGCAGCAACTTCTCTTGCACACCAGCCCGGCCCTTGCTCAGGTTGAGAGGAGGGAAGCACATGCCAAGGGCTTGGTGGTGCCTCACATGCTCATCGGTGAATGGTATCCTCCGACCTTGATCGAGTTCATGAACAACTGGAACAAGGCGGAGTTTGTCTACAACGACGATCTCCCAGAGAAGTTCGGTCCCGCCGAGTTTTCCACTCAAATGAACACAGCCTCTAAGGCAATTAACCTAGCGGGTCGGATGATGGAGGTACGTTACTTCACCTTTTCCTTAGCATGTTGTAGATATTAGTGATATAACCATTAGTCCCCGAGCCTCCGGGGGAGTAACTTGTTACTCGACCGGATGCTCCTTAGAAAACTAACGTAGTTCCTTGACAATTTCAAATATGCACACACCTAGAGCCGGGTTAAGTTCCACTTGGCCCGAATCTTGTACACTTCGAATATGCACACACCTAGAGCCGGGTTAAGTTCCACTTGGCCCGGATCTTGTACACTTCGAATATGCACACACCTAGAGCCAGGTTAAGTTCCGCTTGGCCCGGATCTTGTACACTTCGAATATGCACACACCTAGAGTTGGGTTAAGTTCCGCTTGGCCCGGATCTTGTACACTTCGAATATGCACACACCTAGAGCCGGGTTAAGTTCCGCTTGGCCCGGATCTTGTACACTTCGAATATGCACACACCTAGAGCCGGGTTAAGTTCCAATTGGCCCGGATCTTGTACACTTCGAATATGCACACACCTAGATCCAGGTTAAGTTCCGCTTGGCCCGGATCTTGTACACTTCGAATATGCACACACCTAGAGCCGGGTTAAGTTCCGCTTGGCCCGGATCTTGTACACTTCGAATATGCACACACCTAGAGACGAGTTAAGTTCCTTGGCCGGATCTTGTACACTTGAATATGCACACCTAGAGGTGGGTTAAGTTCCGCTTGGCCCTGATCTTGTACACTTCGAATATGCACACACCTAGAGCCGGGTTAAGTTCTGCTTGGCCTGGATCTTGTACACTTCGAATATGCACACACCTAGAGCCGGGTTAAGTTCCGCTTGGCCTGGATCTTGTACACTTCGAATATGCACACACCTAGAGCCGGGTTAAGTTCCACATGGCCCGGATCTTGTACACTTCGAATATGCACAAGGCTAAAGCTATATTTTTGTACTCTTTTCAGGTGACCACCAACCGGGCCGCTGAGTTCCGCGTCTCTGGACACTCACAAAATGCTGCTCGCAAAGCATAATGCACATCTCGCTGAGCACGAGAAAAGGGGTAAGTTCTCTTCTTCACATTTTTCTGTTTTCCACTCATCTCTTCTGCCGAACTAATCCGTCATTCGGTTTTCGCAGCTGGGGTGGAGGCTGAGAACAATCTTATGAGGAAGAATTTGGATCAGATTAAGGGTAAGTTACTTTTGCCGGACCTTGCTATGCTTTCTATCTCCTTTTCTCCTTGGCTCGGCAAACATTCATACCTCGGCTATGCCGGGTTAACAAACTATTTCAGTATCGCTGGAAGATAGTGTGCCCGTGCCTGATATGATGTTGCATTTTCTCGACCAAGCAGGGCAGCATCAGGCCGAGCTCAAGAAGAAAGACGATGAGCTTGCCCTCCTCCGAACCAAGGATGATGAGATCGCCAAGCTCAAAGCTGAGATGAAGAAAATGAAAGCGTACCACCAATCCAAGCTTGAAATGGCTGGCCAGGACTATACTGAGGAGCGCGAGCGCCTCAATCTCCAAATCTCCAAGGACCGAGAACTTCTCCAGGAGGCCGACGTCAAGCTTGAGTCGGCGAACACTGAACTTGTGCAGCTTCGCAAAAGACGTGTTGACTGTACCAAGGAATTGACCCGGATGCATAGCCATATTTTACGTAAGTTCCTTTCCCCTATCCGTCATATTTCTCTGGGTTACTTCACATGTCTTTTCATTTCTTGCTTCTCTTGTCTTATTTTCAGGCAAATTTCCAGAGGGCACTGCCATTGCGAGCGCCGCTGTTGCTAATTTCCGCTGAGATAGGGGTACTCCCGTTGCTCCTGATGGTGAAGAAATTCCGTATGACATGGAGGACCTGTTGGTCAGCCTGTCATCTCGCGTGGAAATCATCAAGAACTATGGCAAGGATCTCCTTGACGTTGTACTCCGAATCTTCAACACGTTCTGGCCTGGCGAAGACATTCCGGAGAGAACCGCAGCTCTTGCCGAAAAGTTGATGGAAATCGAGACACAGCTCGACCTTTGGAGGGAGTCCGCTGGACGAGCCGCAGCTAAGACCGTTCTTCACCACATACTCACGTGGTACGAGAAGATCGACCTCAACCTCCTGACGCGCCTGCGCACCGGATCCAAATGGACCAATGACCCGGAGTGGGTAGCTCGGCGCCAAGCTTGCGCCCATAGCCTTATTGAATATGCTCCCATTCATGAATGAACTGATGGTCCGAGCTTCCTGGAAGCCGCTGGTGACAAAAATGCTGAGAACGTAGAAGATGGATCGGACGAGGGTGAAGAGGATGATTCCTCGGATATCGAAGACAGCGAAGATGACGCTGAACTTCCTCCTCCTGCTGCTCCTTGAGTGAAAACACTTTAAAATTTATCAGATCCCGGGTATGCCGGGTGGAATTGTATCTAGTACACATGTGATATTTTGCTACTAAGTTTTTATGCCGGATTAACTTGGGCGTAGTCCCCGAGTTTCATTTTCTCATTCGTCCAATCTTCTGGCTCGGCTCGTGTCTACCTTGATTCGGTTTTACGACTTACGAAATCGAGCTTCAAAAATTGTCTTAACAATACTTGGAAACTTTAGGCTTAGCTCAAAAATAATTCAGCATAATAGTTTGAAAGTAAATACATGGTTAGTCCGAAAAACGAACGTCGACTCGATTAAGTTCTTTTCCTTAATCGTTTTTCATGTGCTATGCAATTCCAAACTTGTTCTCTTGCTCGCCATGAAGCCAAATCTTGTTGGACAGCAGCAAGTCGAAGAGTTGGGTTTTTGGTGCTCACACACTACTAATCCGAGTTAAGTAGAACAACTTACTCCAGTTGACGTATAAATGATCAAAGACAACAAACATTATTAGGGTAGTCCCCGAGTTACTGCTTGAGGTGCCAATATTTCATTGATAAGCTCATTGCTGGCATACATACCGACATATGAGATGACTCGGATACATACACTTCTCTGCTAAGTGTAGAAAGGACGAAGTGGAGCTACATTTCATGGACGCTTAGATTCCTCGCCGGACATGTCCGCCTTGTTCTTTTCACATGGCTTTGCATCGATAAGATAATAAGAATCATTGTGCAATGCTTTGCTCACAATGAATGGCCCTTCCCATGGGGGGTATAATTTATGCATGCCAGCATTACGTTGTACCAACCGGAGCACCAGATCGCCTTCCCGGAAGACTCGGGGGCTTACTTTCCGGCTGTGATAGCGTCGGAGATTTTGCTGATATATGGAGGATCTGGACAATGCCAATTCTCTCACTTCTTCCAGAATATCAACATCATTTTAACGGGCTTCTTGCACTTCGGCTTCTGTGTATTGGGTGACCCTGGGCGAGTCATGCTCTATGTCGGCTGGTAATACAGCTTCTGCCCCATATACCAGAAAAAATGGCGTATAGCCTGTTGATCGATTCGGAGTTGTTCTTAAACTCCACAATACCGCTGGTAGTTCTTCTATCCAGCACCCCACTGATCTTTGCAGCGGCTCAATGAGTCAGGGTTTTATCCCGGATAATACTAATCCGTTGGATCTTTCCACTTGTCCGTTTGATGCGGGATGAGCTACCGAGGCAACGTCCAACCGGATCTTATTATTTCGGCAAAAACGCGCAAATGCTCCTTCAGCAAAATTTGTGCCATTATCAGTTATGATACTGTGAGGATAACCGTATCTCAAGATGATGTCTTTGAGAAATGTTACGGCCGTAGCTCCATCACACTTTCTTATTGGCTTCACTTTGATCCATTTTGTAAACTTATCCACCATGACCAAAATGTGAGTCATATTCCCCCTTGCTGGTTTGAATGGGCCAACCATATCGAAAGACCATACGGCAAATGGCCATGTGATTGGTATGGTCTTAAGTTCCGACATAGGCATATGTGTCTTGGTAGCATACCTCTGACAACCGTTGCATTTTCTCACCAGATCTTCTGCTTGTTCTAAGGCGCTTGGCCAGTAGAATCCATGTCGGAAAGCTTTTGCCACTAAGGCTCGGGACGAGGCATGATGCCCGCACTCCCCTTGGTGTATATCTCGGAGGATGTCAAGCCCTTCTTCCGGGTCAACGCATCGCTGGAGGACATTGGTCACACTCCTTTTGTATAGCTCGAAATTGATGATTGTGTATGCCTTTGCTCTCCTCTGAGTTTGCCTGGATAGCACCTCCTCAGTGGGTAATGTTCCATCTTTCAGGAATTGAAATATAGGCAGTGCCCAAGCTGGTATTGCTCGCATAGGGAACACATCCTCATCAATTTCCATCTGATGCACCGGCATAACTTCAACTGGTTCACGCTGAGCAGTCCCGGGTCTGCGAGGCCGGTCCGGTTCACCGAGGCGATCCCGGGTTTGCTGAGGCAGTCCCCGGGTTTCGCGCACTACCTCCTCCCATGTCAATCTCCATGGGCACAGCTTCGGATTCTGTATCCTCCAGGACGTAGATTGAGTCGGTTTCTGGGGACGGTCTGATAGATGGTTTTCTGAGGTGCTCTAATGCTACACACGGTGGAATTGCTTGTCGGGTTGATCCGAGCTTCGACAGCATGTCGGCAGCCTCATTTTCCACCCGGGGTACATGACGAAATTCACATCCCTCAAAATAACCAGATATTTTCTGCACATGGAATCTGTATAATGCCATGTTTGGATCAAGAGCGTCCCACAGCCCTGATACTTGCTGAATTACCAAATCCGAGTCACCAAAGCATTGGATCCGACGTATCCCAATTTCTTTTGCCACTTTGAGCCCATGCACAAGTGCTTCATATTCAGCGACATTGTTTGATGCCGCGAAATGGATCTGCAGCACATATTTCAGTTGGTCCTTCTTTGGCGAGGTAAGCACCACTCCGGCGCCTAACCCGGTTTTTGTTTTTGACCCGTCAAAGTGCATCCTCTAGTAGTTCGGATCTGGTAGCGGTGGTTCGTATTGTACCTCAGCCTAGTCCACAAAAAAGTCGGCCACAGCCTAAGACTTGATTGCTTCTCTTCTGTCATACTGTGGCGCATAGGGAGCTAACTCAATTGCCCATTTTGCAATCCTACCACTCGCATCCTTGTTACTCATTATCTCGGATATGGGAGCTTCGCATATTACTTTGATAGGGTGCTCCTCAAAATAATGTTTTAGCTTCTTTGCCGAAATATACACACCATACGCCACTTTTTGATAGCGCGGATAATTTTGCTTTGATGCTGATAATACCTCGCTCAGATAATACACCGGCTTTGCACCGACTTACCCTCTTCGTCGCGCTCTACCACAATTACTGCACTTACAACTCGGTTGGTTGCGGCTACATAGAGCAACATTGGCTCCTTCGATAGTGGAGAGGCTAACACTGGTGCAGTGGCTAACATTTTCTTTAAGTGGGCAAAGGCTTCATTGGCCTGCGGCGTCCAAACGAACTTATCCGACTTTTTCATGAGTTGGTAGAGAGGCAATGCCTTTTCTCCCAATCGACATACAAACTGACTTAACGATGCCAGGCAACCAGTGAATTTCTGGACGTCGTTAAGACACTTCGGCAGTTCCATTCGCTCAATGGCCCGGATCTTAGTTGGGTTAACTTCGATACCTCGGTTGGATACGAGAAATGCGAGTAATTTTCCAGCCGGGACACCGAAGGTACATTTTTCCGAGTTAAGCTTCATCCGGAACCTTCTTAAGTTCGCGAATGTCTGCCTGATATCGTCAAGGAGCGTTTTGCTTTCCTTGTTCTTGATAACCACATCATCCACATACACTTGTACATTTTGACCTATTTGTTCGTGCAAACATTTCTGCATACATCTTTGGTACGTTGCCCCTGCATTACGTAAACCAAACGACATGGTGCGATAGCAATAAGCCCCATACGGGGTGATAAATGCAGTCTTTATTTGATCATCCGGATTCAGAGGTATCTGGTGGAAACCAGAATATGCATCAATGAATGACAACAGTTCACATCCGGCAGTCAAGTCTATGACTTGATCTATCCTTGGTAGTGGAAATGGATCTTTTGGACACGCCTTGTTCAGGTCCGTGTAATCAATACACATACGCCAAACCACTGCCACATTCAGATCATCTTTCTTCTTCTCCACCAGCACCGGATTGGATAGCCAATGCGGGTAAAGTACTTCCATGATAAACCCTGCTGCTAGTAACCGAGCTATCTCATCTCCAATGACTTTTCTCCTATCTTCTAAGGCGGCGGAGAGGTTGCTTCACCGGCCTTGCTCCGGGTCTCACGTTCAAAGAGTGCTCGGCCAACTCCCTCGGAACACCTTGCAAGTCCTGCGTGGACCAAGCAAAAATATCCCGATTCTCACGGAGGAAGTTGACGAGCTCGCTTTCCTATTTATCATTCAACCTGGCACCAATTGTTACGGTGCACTCCGGGAACATATCATCAACAGGCACTTTCTTGGTATCCTTTGTGGCTTGGAATGAGACACTTCCATGCGGGTTACTTAGTGCCGGCATATCTTTATTCTGGATCGAGCCAACGCCACCTCCTGGATTTTTCTTTTCTCTTGCGTAATCACGAGTGACTCGGCTAGGTTAGACCCGGCTGAGGCACACTCAATGGAACGTCAGAAATCTCTAGCAATGGTAATCACTCCATTTGGCCCGGGCAACTTCATCTTCAAATAACTGATGTGGCAGCTTGCCATGAACTTGTTCAATGCTGGTCTTCCGAGTAACGCGTGGTACGCACTTTCCAAGTTCACCACTTCGAACTCCAAATTTTCAGTTCGGCAGTTATCTCTCGTGCCGAACAATACGTCTACCCGAACCTTGCCTATTGGCTCACAAGATATGCCTGGCACAATGCCATGGAAAGTTGTCCTTGTGGCTTGGAGCATGTTCTCCGAGATACCCAAATTGCACATTGTATCCGCATACATGATGTTAATGCTACTGCCATTGTTAATCAGTACCTTGGAGAACCTCACATTGATGTTAGGCCCAATGAATGTCGGGTCTAGCACTAACGCATATGAGCCAGGACTCGGCATAAGCTTGGGATGATCTTTGATGTTCCAGGTGATTTCCTGGTCCGACCAAGGCATATACCTCGTCACCGCTGGCATTACCGCATTGACCTCCATATGTCGGCGCTGCAAGCTCTTTCTATCGGTTTCCTCAGTGGTAAACACACAGTAACTCTGATGATGCTCCATGTACTCATTCCTCCCCTCATTTCCGGGGTACCTCTGATCCGGCTGATGCTGGTTTTCTACTTGATGCACTGCATCCCTTCTCTCATGATTATCATACCTCGGCGGAGGGGGAGGCAACATTAGCTGTTGCGTGTTCGCTCCGGAGAGCAATTGCTGCCGGGGTAACTCCTGCCGAGGTTGATCATTCCGGGGTGCCTGAGCATTCCTCAAGCCACCTTGCTCTATCTTACGCATCCACTCACATTGCCTCGTTGTATGACCCGCTGGGTTACTCGGATTTGGCGTGTGAAATTTACACAGCTGATCCAACATTGACTCATAAGTATACCTCGGACGGTCCTTCTTTTCTTGCCACTGTTTCTTCTGCTCTGGCGTCCAAGTTTTCTTGCCATCATTTCTCGGTGTCCATTGTTGCCCTCCAGTTTTCTGACGTTGATTGCTCCCTGCTCCGGGCTGATCTTGATTCACAGCCACAACTTGTTGCGAACTATACCGGTGATCCGGTCTGTCATCTCTCCTTTTACCTCTATAATCATTCCTCCGGGATGATCCGGCTCCATCTCTCTGGTAGTACTCCTCATTCGACTCGTTCGACACGAGCCTAGGTTGAGTCGGATCACCCAAAGCATACGAATCAGAAATCCGGATCATCTCTGCCACAGCTCGCTTGCATACCTTTGCAACTTCTGCCACAGCTCGCTTGCAGTCGTTGGCATTTTCCTTTGCAACTTCTGCCACAGCTCGCTTGCATACCTGCATCCTTGCGCAAACCACGCTATGGCCTGTGACTCTATCACACCCTCACACGAGTTTCGCACGGTACACCACCGGGTTAAAAACTCCCGGTCCGTCTCGTTTGGTCTCTGCTTACACATGGCTAGGGTCTGTGGCCTATTTGGCCTCTGATAGGTACTTGAGAAATTGCTGATAAACATTTCCTCAAAATCGATCCAGCAGTTAATACTTCCGGGCAGCAAATTGTTTAACCATACCCTTGCTGGCCCCTCCAACATCTGGGGTACGTATCTCACAACCCATCTCAAGTTGCCTGTAGCAATTTTCACAGCTGTTGCATAGTTTATCAACCAATCCTCCGGCTTAGTACTGCCGTCATACGTCTTTGTGCCTCTGGGTAACTGGAAGTTAGGTACCGGTGGCTCCTTCATGATCTGGGGCCCAAAACACGCAGGACCCAGAGGACCCTGACTTTCAATCTGCTCTGACCTATACAGTCGATCCAGTTTCAACCTGGCGTCATCAGGCATCAGATCCCTGCTTCCCAATCTCGACCCTATCACATGATAGTCCGGCCTTGGGTATCCTGCATTTACCATTTCCGAATCTCCATCATTATACCGGTCTTGCTCTCGTGGAGCAGCTCGCTGTTGCATACCTCGGCCGGCACTTTGCTCTTGCCTTGGTATAATTCCGCTGTTGCGGTTGTCCCGCCGAGTTGCGCTGTCTGGCATTGCCATTTACAGCATTTCCTTGACCGGCATTGCCTTGGTCGCGGTTACCTCGGCCAGCTTCACCTCGGCTTACGCTTCGTCGATCATCATTTCTTTGTACCTCTTTTGCCTTTCCTGCCCTTGTCGGGTCATACGGAACGATCTGTTTGTTTCTTCTGGCCGAGGTTACTACCTCTTCTCTCCTAGGACCACCATGAGGAGACGATGTGGCTCCAGCGGATTTCTCCGGGTTACCCACCGCCGAATGAACGATCTTGGAGGCCCCAACTCTCTCCGGGTTAGCCCTGAGCAATTCCTCATTTTGCCTGTTCGCGATCCGAACCAACTCATTGACCCTATCTTGCTGTCTCTGACGGGCTTCACCCGTTAGACCTCTACTTTCAGACGCAATGCATCCGCTGCTCTGAGGTTTTTTGCCGGGGTACTATACTTCGGCAGCCCCACGGACAAACAGTTCTCTGACTCCTCAACCCTAGTATCACCCTCTTTGTTCATTTCACTCATGAGATTTCTCCCCTTCACTTTTACAGCATCTACCTTATTTGCCTTTGCGTACTCACGCAGTGTCATGTTCAACGACTGCTGAGCCGCAGCTATCTTTTTTGCTCCCTCTAGAATTTTTTGCCTAGTTTCCTCCAGCTCGGCCTGTGCCTGAGCCGGATCTACCACTGTTGCTACTGGGTTTGCCAAGCTATCCATAGCTTCTCTCAGTACATTCTCAGGCCTCTCTCATGGAGGACCTCTACCTTTCATCGGTGCTTTAGGTGTTACCTCCGGATCTGGTGCCGGATCCTTGCTTGTGCCCACGCCTGGCGCAGTCATCATCACCTCAGCGTGGTCCGGGGAGCGAGTGATACGTGCCCCATGAACCACGCTAAGGGGTGGATCCCCTGCCTCGACAACGTGCCGCGGATGAACGCACAATACGTCCACAGCAACGTAGACCTTGTGTGTGCCGAGCTTGATGAAGAGGCCGTTGCACGGAAGTGGGCGCGTGCCAAAGCAGCCAGCGTTGTCGCTGACAAAGTCCAGCGCTCCAAAGTGCTAAACGAGCCCGAAGATGATGTGTTCGCCGGTGCCGATGAGGTTTATTGTCCGGATCTTGACCCCTGCTAGCGCTGCTAGCCCCAAGGTGGGCGCCAACTGTCGTGGTGGTGTCACGGCAGATGCCATGGATAGGCTAAAGGTGGGGACTGATAGCACTAGGGGAATCCAGGGAGGGATAGTGAGGTGATTCCTCACACAGAAGGTTTGTATTCGATTCACTTCACAGATTACAAGTGCTCCTTGAGCTGTATTGGAGAGAAGAGGAAGAAGGAACTCTCTTACTCTCCCCGCAAGTTAGCTCTCAGGAACCAAGTAAAAACTAGTCTATAGAGAACAATACCGTAAGCTCTATCCTGACGAGACCAACCCCTTCTACAGAGGCCCTAGCCCCCCTTATATAGGAGTGGCTAGGTCTCCACTTAGGGCATACGTGGAGGCATATTCCAGGGAATATGCCTCCTCCCAAAATAGTAAGCCGACCGGGTCGCTTTTCCCCCGCGTCATCCATGCAGAGGCTACGTGAGCCTCTGCGGCGCCTGCGTCAGCCGACATCGGCGTCGTCACCTCTGCCGGCCACGCCTAGGTGGTCCTGCCCCTGTGCGCATCGGCTACTTTTGACCAGCGAGATACCTTCCTTCTCCTAGAAGCTTGCTATGACCCGGATCGTAGTTGATCCGGTCACACCTGTTCCTGCATACAAGTTAAATTCATCTATCCGGATTATGGCTTAAGTCGGATGAGACTCCGTTAGGTGGACACCCCCTGGTCTGGGTTACCCCGAGATTCGGCCTGCCTTGAGCTAACTCGGCCAGCATACGCTTTGACCTTGCCGTACCTCGGCTAACTTGGCCTTTATACCCCGGCGTGACCCTACCTGGGGGTATCCCCCCAACATACCCCTTGCCCGATGATACAGAAGAATCCCCATATCAAAATGACAAGGCAAGCAGACAACGAGCATCTCAGCAATCTTCTTATTTACCATGGGAAAATGGTGCTTTTTTCTCTCTTTCCTCTTTTCTCATCTCTTTTTTCTTTTTTTCTTTTTCTCAATCTCTATCTCTTTTTTATAAGAATGCTTCATAGATTGCTCATTATGGTTACGCTGCAAGTTTCCACCATGATTACGCATGGATTAGTCCAGCGGCCCAGGTGTTTCTCTAACACACATACATAACTCCACGGACTTACAAGATCCCCTTTCATTTCACACTGATGACATTCATAGACAAAAGAGCATGATATCAACTAGGTACAAAGTACAAGTGCAATGTTGAAAGCATTCCCCATGACCGCATGGTTCTGCTAATCCCCAACATATAAGTGCAAGCATATACAACATAGATGACACAATGGTTCAAGTTTATTAGGGGCAAGAAAAGTAAAGTGTGCCATCAAGTTCGTGAGAGCTTTAATCACTAGTTTTCTCATAACAAGTTTAATTCGGAAGATAGATAAAAACATGAATATACCTGGAATAGCAAATGCTAATAGGTAGGTATGGTGGATTATTTTGAATAACTTGGTTTTATTTGGAGTTGGATGCATGAGTGGAACTCATACTTGGTTATGGAGGCTAGCAAAATACTGGGAGCGACCAACTAAGAGAGAAATAATGGCCATAATCATGCAAAGCGACAAAACATCATTAATTAAAGCATAAAGTGATATGACAAGTCAAAAAATAAAGGATCATTGAGGCTATGGTGACTTGGCATAGTCATAACATGGTGTGAGCATGCGCCAAGACAACCCAAATAAAGCATCAAAGGAGAATACCACAATACTATGCTTTAATATGCTAAAACAATGCATGATTCTTTCAAGGCACATTAAGCAATCTCAATTGTTTATAACATGTCATGCTACAGAAAAAATCACTAAGCATAAAGCCAAAACAATATCAATCATGACAAGACAAAGCATAGGCCACAGTCAAAAACAAGCTCCTTTTTACCACTTTAAGCATGAACTTTTCCTACTCTTTTCCAATTCAAACCAACCTATTTGAAAACTAATGTATGAAAGAGGGGGTCCAACCAATTTATTCAAGAAAACTAAGCAAACTAAGCAAATGAAAACCAAAAACAAAAAATGAAGACGCTCCAAGAACAACATAACTATGCATGAAACAATAAAAATGAAGTGTTTGGAAAAACCTGAGATTTTTATTGATGAAGAAGGGGATGCCTTGGGCATCCCCAAGCTTTGATGCTTGTACTTCTTGGATATTTATTGGGGTGACACGGGGTGGAATCCCCAAGCTTGAGCTTTAGTCCATTCTTCATCTCATTACATCATTCTCTCCTTACACCAGAATTTTTTCCTTCATACAAAACTTCACACAATCTTTATTAGCAACATTAGTGTATTCAAGATAATAAGTCTTTGGGTTCAGTTTCAATCACCAATAAAACTTCCATTAAAACAAAAGGTACTGTAGAACTTCCCTCAAAAAGCTCAATTCCCCAAAAAGAACCCAAAAAGGAATCAACAAGAAGCAAATGCAAATAATGGCAGAAATCTGTCAAAACAGACCAGTAGGTAAAAACCAATTTTTTCGAAGACCTTCTGTTGCTCAAATTGAAAAGTATTGAGCTAACGAAAGTTCGATAACAACCTAGGTTATAAGCACAAATAATCACAGCTGAAACCGACGTACAGAGATTTTACACGAATTTTTACAGCGGAGCACAAAAATCTATTTTGGGACAGCAACTTTCCCAAGCATTACTTCTCTCACATTAGAGGTTACTCTTGGCACAAAAAACAAATAAAGAGGATAAGGAGAGTTCATTACTAAAGCAATAACTTCCAAGACTCATCTAAAACTTTTGGGTTATCTCCCAATAAGTACTTTTCTTTAACGCCTTTAAGTTAGGCATAAGAAGCAAGAAAAATGATCAAGTATTCTCAAATGAAGAAGCATTAAGATTGATACCAGAAATATCTTCAACAAGGCAAGGCATCTCATCCAAATAAGTTCTATAGGATCCTCTCTCAATGCTCTTGGGTTCACTATTTTCATCAAATGGGTTTTCAGGAACAATCCAATCAAGATTCTTTTCTATGGCTTCATGCATTGCTACAAGTTTAAAAGGTATTAGTATCTTAAATTTCCTCTCCATTAGGTTCGGTTTTGTTCATCATTTCTCGTGTACCAATAACATCTACACATGAGCCTAGCATATTAAAATGTTCAAAGACTTTTCTAGCTTCCTTGGCAACATCATAGAATTCTTTAAGCAAAGTTCCCAGAATAAAATCTCTCTTTTCAGGGTCCTCAATTTCTTTAAGTTTAAGAAACATTACTTGCATTAAGGGGTTAAGGTTAATAAACCTAGCTTCCAACATGTGAACTAAAGACACTGCAGCAATTTCATAATTTGGAGCAAGTTCTGCAAGGGATCTATCCTCAATATCCTCATGCTTACTAACATGATTAAAGAATTCTTCAATATTATCTTTTCCAATTATAGAGCCACTACCTATTGAAAGTTCTTTCAGGGTGAACTTAGGGATCAACATGGTGAGCTAAGAAAGAGGTAGCAACTATAGAAAGACTTAATTTTCTTTTTGTAATTTTAATAAAGAAAGCAAACTAGTACAACTAATTTTTTTGTGTTTTTTGATAAAAAAAACAAGCAAACAAAGCAAAAATAAACTAAGCAAAACAAAGTAAAGGGATTGGTTATGAGGGACTCCCCTTGTGAAGATGTCCTTGACTCCCTGGCAACAGCGCCAGAAAAATAGCTTGAAGGCCTAAAATATATCGAGCTCGTTGGGGAACCCCAAGAGGAAGGTATGATGAGCACAACAGCAAGTTTCCCCCAGTTATGAAACCAAGGTTATCGAACCAGTAGGAGCAAGGAAACACCTCCAAGGTGTTATTTCCAACTTGGAATCCTACACAACACAACCACAGAACTTTTCCCCAACTTACAGTGAGGTTGTCAATCTCACCGGTTTTGCTAAAAACAAAGGATTCAACGTATTGTGTGGAAGATAGTAATAGGTTGCAGAAAGTAAACAGAAAACAGTAAACTTCTTGTAGATTGATAGTAAAAGAAAGGATCGGGGTCCATAGTTCACTAGTGATGATTATCCTTAAGATAAATGACATGTTGGGTGAACAAATTACAGCGGGGAAATTGACAAACATCGAGAAAGCATACATGCATATACTAATCATCTTGACTCCTATGATATTTGATTGGGCATTACAACATTATACATAGACCGTAATCCAACTGCATCTATGACTAATAATCTACCTTCAGGTTATCATCCGAACCCCCTCTAGTATTAAGTTGCAAGCAACAGATAATTGCATTAAGCATTGCGTGTAAAGTAAACAATACGATTGTTCTAGGAACAAAGGATTGCTGTTTTTGTTGGGGATATACTTTCCGGGTATCCTCACAGTTCCTCATTGACCAGGGTGGCCCACTTCGGGTTAGAGCATTGCTTCACGGGCGGCCCAGTCAGGGAGAAAGACGGAGTCCAATCCGGCTACGGTAAGGCCCATAAGACTTACCGACTTAGGCCCATAATGTTACTTGTAGTTCAAGATGTACTCTGTAACTGACTCTTAGTCATAGCCGGATAGATCTCTCCTATAAACCCTAGGCCGGATATCTATATAAGCCGTCCTAGGGAGAGCCTTTAGGGCACCTCAATAGTCTACAATCTCAACTCGCACAGGCGAAACCCTTATAACCCATATTTCGGCTCTGCCGTATTACTGGATTGCTAGCAGGAGTAGGATCTGTCCAAAGCCGGCGGATTCAAACCTGGGTAAACTTGTGTGCTCACCATCTCGGAATACCGTACATCTCACACCCCTCTCTTCCGCACGCCTCGAGGATCCCCTCATGGCGTACTTGTCATCAATCCGACGACAGTTGGCGCCCACCGTAGGGCAAGTGAGCTTCGGATCTATGTTCCGAGCGGAATCTGCAAGAATCGGAATCGGTGAGACCATCGTCGTCGGTCGCATCCTCTATGCCAGTGACGTCCCTCTCATCATTCTCGACAAGACTTGGATTCCGGCTAGGGAGGCCGTGACTGCCTACACAATCATGTCCTTTGGTGAGATCGATGTTTACATCGGTTTCATTGAACCTGCCCAACCCACCCCAACGGTGATGATAGAGGCAGAAGAATCTTCTGGGTCCCCTTTGTCCGCGAAGGCGGCAGAGTTCCGGATCTTAGAAAACCCTAATCCCACCCAGCCCGCACCAGTTGCGGAGATCGTGGAGAAATCCGAGCCTGAAGAAGACCTAGCAGTCCAAGTCGAATCTGGAGTGGATCTCCCTGGAGGAGCCGGATCCCTGATCGACCCACTCACGGAAGTCGAAATCTAGGAGGAGCATATCAATGACACTGATTCCGGATCTGATGATGCCAGAACAGACATACCTTTCCTAAGGTACACACTACGACGTATGATACTGCAAGGCGAAAGCGCAGATGCAATTCTCGAGACCATCAAAAGTTTCAACATGGCTGATCACGAAAGCCGCAGGTACCTCAGGAAGCACGCGTCGCACTTCGTCAGATACCTGGGATCCGGATCCGGCTCTACCGATGCCGGAGAAAACACTGACTCGGTGCTAGAGGCAATTGGAACAAACGCCGACGTACCCGCATCCTCAGATGAATCGATGACGTCGGCAGATTTCTGAAAGTTCTCCGCGGAATATGAAGATGAGTACAACTCCAAGGCTACAGAAGAAGGAGAAGCCATGGATGGAGGTTCCAGGGAACACTCTCCCAAAACGCAGGATGACATGGACGTCGGAAATAATCCCGAGGTCTAGATGTCTGAAAGTACCGATCAGAGCTTGACTCCAGGAAACGGACCCAAAGCCGTTTTGCTACTGGCGCTGCCAAGAAGGCAAAGAAGAAGAACAAGAAAAACAAGACCCCGGCAAAAGACCCTCTGGCCGAGGAGGTGATTGCCGAGGAATACGAAGAAGACTCGGATGGAGCACTTATCCTAGATGAGCCAAAGAAACAAGAATCGGTGGATGGACACGTGATCACCGAAGGTGCGCGTAAACTCATTGATGCTGCATTAACCACACCTATCCCTATAGCCGCAGAACTTACTGCTGAAGAGCTGGATGAAAGGGCCCAAGCCCTAGAAGCGCGTCGTCAACAACTCCTCGATGAAGCCAAAAACATCGAGGTGGAGAAGAAACGCATGGCAACTAAAGACTACATGTCTCGGTTGCACCAGAAGACACAGAAACGTCACACCAATGACGACCAGTTCCCAACTGTCTGTGTCGTCCTTTTTGGAGATGAGATGGGGAAGCCACGGAAAGATAGGAAAGGAGATTGGGTATACCCAACCCCAGTACAGAATACCGTGGCGGCCCGAGAAATTTTATCGGCTAATCCAGGACCGGAGGAGATCCGTTTGGGTATCAAGCTACTCAATAAGGGACTGGAGCAGCAAAAGGTCGCCCTGTCCGGAAGTCAAAAACTGGTCTCAGATTCTGACCAATGTCGCACAGATCCGGCATGGGCTGACGTAAGACCCCATCATGTCCAGGAGCAGTATCATCGCCCCGAACGCCGGGAAGACAATTATTCAAGAACCGGATCATCAGGACAGCACTACAAGACCACGCGCAACTGGAGCAACGTCGTTCCAGCGGCCGAGAAAGACGCCATTGCTGCACTAAATCCGACAAACCCTCCCTGATGAGAATCTAACGATCGAAGGGGAGAAGATAAAGAGAAACGACGGGAGGAGGATCGTCAAAAAATGCCACCTCCTAAATATATGAGCCGTCCGGCTGATCCTCACCGTGGTGGGAACGATGGACGAAGCAACGATGGAAACCATGCTGGAACAAGCCGGCAGGGGCTCGTCATAGTCAAGATCCTCCCCGGAACCGGAATAATGACACTCCGGACGGAGGCCAGCGATCAGCCGGAAACTATCCAGCTGCACCACCCTCTCCACCACACAGTCATCACAACGGCTCCCATGGAGGGCAAGGAGGACGACATGGCGGAGGAGGTGGTGGCAGAAGCCAAAGTCCGGCTCCAAGGCACCACAGCCACAGCCGGCATTCGGGATGATCTCTATCCCCGAACGACGCAAGGCACAGGATCAATTCCAACATAGAGGCGCGGCGCTATGAAAACGATGATATCTACGTGGGCCCAAAGTGCTTCGGACCATGCATAATAGCTACAAGATTTCTAGAAGGATTTGCTATCTCAAGACATATCCAAGCCTACGACGGCATTGCTCGGCCAGATACCTGGCTTCAGGATTTTTTCCAAGCTTGCTGCATCGCCAAAGGCGGAAACAGCATGGACGCAACCCGATATCTCCCACTTATGTTGCGGAAGACGGCGCGGTCATGGCTCAATGAACTTCCGGAGAACACCATCCATAACTGGTATGACATGCAAAGTGCGTTCTTTTAGAATTTCGAAGGTACATATCGGAGGCCCTGTTCGGTCGGAGACCTACAGCGTTGCACCCAGAAAACCGGAGAAACTGGCCGGGATTACCTCGGATGATGGATCGACACCAAGAACTCCTGTGAAGGAGTAAACGATCAAACCGCGATTGAAGATTTCATCGCAGGGCTCCCAATTGGTCTACTACGTCACCGCTTAAAGTGCGACAAGGTCACTAATTTGGGAGAGATGATAGAAACATCAAGCAAGTATGCAGATGCTGACGATGATGCAGAGGGATTACTCAACGTCTTGGATGTACCTCAGAAGCGCAAAAATACCTCGGAGGAAAAACCCAACTCGGAAACAGCGGTGGTAACTACTTTTTCCGGGTCTGGAGGACGAGGAGGACGCGACGGAGGCCACGGGCATGGCCGTGGGACTTCGAGGGTCCAAGGTAGAGGAGAACAGCAACCAGGCAAAACCTACTCTTGGGCCGACATTGCCAATAACCCATGTGTGCATCACCTAGACGCCAATGGGTGCTCATCCCACACCAATGCTGAATGTCGTTTCAATGACGACATCAAAAGAGATGACACCGCAGGCTACAAAGCTAAGCGGAAGAAGGGAAAGAAAAATCCCGAAAAGGACAAGGAGACCAAGGAAGATTCCGACATGGAGGAAGCTGATGCTTCAAATCCCAAGTCGAAAGGGAAGAAGACTTTTCCCACCAAGAAGGACACTTATGTCACTTTCCTCGGATCTCAACCAGCAAAGGTCAAGAAAGTGGCTCTACACGAGCTCAATGCAACAGTTCCGGCTGTCCCCCAGTATCTGGACTATTCGGAAGTGGCAATCACATTTGACTGCGATGATCATCCGCCTAAGTTACACAGGCGAGGAAAATACGCCTTAATCGTCAACCCACTTATTGACGGTTATGGTTTCTCCAAGACCCTCATGGACGGTGGTAGCAGCATCAATATTCTCTATGTCAAAATGCTACGCCGGATGAAGATCTCGGAGACCCAGCTGAACCATAGCTCTGTGATCTTTCACGGAGTTGTACCAGGAAGACAAGCTAATTCCCTGGGAGAGATTACTTTGGATGTTACCTTTGGAACTCCAAAGAACTATCGGACGGAAGCACTTTCTTTCGAAGTGGTCCCGTTCAAGAGCGCATACCACGCTATATTCGGGCGTCCGGCTTACTAGGCTTTTATGGCTCGTCCATGTTACATTTACAATATGATGAAAATTCCAGGTCCCAACGGCGTGATCAACATCAGGGGAGACCCGAAGAAAGCGCGAGAGTGCAAGGATGGAAATGCCGCTTTTTTGGGTGCGGTCAGCATGCCCAGGAGTACCAGGGTGGAGATCAAGAAGAGCATAGATCCGTCGAGATGCCCGCAACAAAGAAGGAGGTGACAAAGCCAAATCGAGTTCAAGGCATCAAGAGATTTAAGAAAGCACCGTTGAAGGATGATGACCCCTCCAAGGTGACCCAGATAGGCGTAGGCCTAGATAGCGCATAGGAAAGCATGCTCGTCAAGTTCCTCCAAGCAAATCAAGATATCTTCGTATGGCGGCCATCTGACATGACCGGAGTACCTAGGGAACTTGCCGAGCACTCTCTAAATGTAAACCCGAACGCCAAACCCGTCAAACAGTCCTTACGACGGTTTGGTGACGAAAAGCGTAAGGCAATAGCTAAGGAACTAGCGCGGCTCGAGTTAGCCGGATTCATAGAAGAGGTCATCCACACTGAGTGGTCGGCCAATCCTGTAATGGTCCCTAAAAGGGACACCACTGATTTAAGGATGTGTGTTGATTATACTGCCTTGAACAAGGCTTGTCCAAAAGATTCGTTCGCTCTGCCTAGAATTGATCAAGTTATCGATTCTACGGTAGGCTAGGAACTCCTCTGTTTTCTCGACGCATATTCCGGTTATCACCAAATCCGGATGAAGGAATCTGACAAAGTCAAAACTTCATTCATAACCCCTTTCAGAACCTTCTGTTTTGTTACGATGACATTTGGGCTGAAGAACGCAGGAGCTACGTACCAGCGCACGATGCAGCGTTGCCTCCATGACCAACTCGGACGCAATGTACATGCATACGTGGATGATATCGTGGTAATGTCCAAAAAGAAGGAAACGCTGATTTCCGACTTGGAGGAAACATTTGCCAATCTACGAAAATACAACATCATGCTTAACCCGAAGAAATGCTTCTTTGGAATACCAACCGGAAAATTGTTAGGTTTCATCGTGTCTCAAAGAGGCATAGAGGTGAACCGGGACAAAATCAAGGCTATACTCAATATTTCTAGGCCAACTCGCCTGAAGGACATACAAAGACTAACCGGCTGCATTGTTGCGGTCAGTCGATTTGTAAGCCGGCTTGGTGAAAGAGCCGCACCATTATATAAACTCCTGAAAAAGACCAGGATTTTGTTTGGACTGACGAAGCTGAAGCTGCACTACAAGATCTAAAGAGAATACTCTCATCTGCTCCTATCCTTGCAACGCCGAAACCTCAGAAACCGATGTTGCTTTACATTGTTGCGACAAATAAGGTCGTTAGTATCGTCATGGTGGTGGAGAGACCAGAGGAAAATCAGGAACACCTGGTGCAGCGTCCGACTTACTTTGTCAGCGAGGTTCTGACAGAATCAAAACAGCGGTATCCGCACTATCAAAAGTTGGCTTACGGTGTTTTTCTAGCATCTCGTAAGTTATGACACTACTTTCAGGAGCATCCAATTACCATGGTGAGCACAGCTCCTATGAGAGATATAATCAACAACAGCGACGCCACAAGACGCGTCGCCAAATGGGGCATAGAGCTCTCAGCTTTCGATATTGAGTACAAACCTCGGACAGCAATCAAATCCCAGATCCTTGCTGACTTTGTCGCTGATTGGACAGAGATAAAGGAGAATATGATCCTCCCTGAGTCGGAATATTGGACCCTCTTTTTCGACGGGTCTAAGGCTCGAGGGGGCTCGAGGGCTGGCGCGGTGCTCAAATCACCCCAAGGAGATAAACTTTTATACGTGTTGCAGATCCACTTCACAGCGACAAACAATATTGCTGAGTATGAAGCACTGCTGCATGGAATCCGGATTGCTAAGGATATTGACATCCGACGTTTGATGTGTTATGGAGATTCGGATCTTGTTGCTCCACAAGTGTCGGATATTTGTAATGCAAATAAACACATGGCAGCATATAAAACTGTCGTGGATGATCTATCTAAATCGTTCCAAGGGTTTGAAGTCCAACACATCCCTCGAGCAGAAAATGAGGAAGCAGATGCACTATCTCGGATAGGTTCTGCGCGGAAAGAGGTCCGGATGGCGCTTTTTTAGAGCACCTTAAAGTTCCCTCAATAAAGGGAGTAGATGAGGAATATCCGACCAAATCCGACTCACCTTTAATAGAAGTTCTAGTTGTAATTCCCAGCTGGACTCAACCCTACCTCGATTATTTGGTAGATGGCAAATTACCCGAAGACGAGGTGCTGAGCCGGCAGATTATCCGACGAGCAAAAGCCTATACTATTGTTAAAGGTGAGCTCTATAAACAGAGTGTTTCTGGGGTTTTTCAGCGATGTGTATCTCCGAAAGAAGGAGTGGAAATCTTAAGGGAAATCCACGAAGGTGAGTGTGGTCACCGCGCTGCAGCCAAATCTTTAGTGGCAAAAGCTTTTCGACACAGATTTTTCTGGCTTACAGCTCAGGCAGATGCTGAACGATTAGTCAAGACGTGCAAAGACTGCCAAAAGTACGCCAAGCAAGCTCATGTTCCGGCTGATCAGTTGCAAACAATACCTATAACATGGCCCTTTGCGGTCTAGGGGCTTGATATGGTAGGACCTTTTAAACGAGCTCCAAGTGGATTTACTCACCTCTTAGTGATGGTGGATAAATTCACCAAATGGATTGAGGCTAAACCCGTCACAAGTTGTGATGGAGCAACAGCCAAAAGATTTGTCGAAGATGTTATAATTCATTATGGTTATCCGCATAGCATTATCACGGACAACGGGAGTAACTTTTCCATGGGAGAATTGGCTGAATTCTGCAACGAGCAAAACATCCGGCTTGACATTGCGTCAGTCGCACATCCACAAGCTAACGGACAAGTCGAAAGAGCAAATGGTTTAATTCTACAAGGCTTAAAACCGAGACTCGAAGCACCACTCTGACGTGTCATTGCGGGGCTTGGCGGAAGGAATTACCCTCTGTAATTTGGAGTTTCTGAACAACTCCAAACAGTCAATAGGATACACACCTTTCTTCTTGGTCTATGGTGCAGAAGCAGTTCTTCCTAGTGATTTGATTCATACTTCTCCTAGAGTGGCCGCGTATATCGAAGAGGATGCCGAGATTTCTCGACAAAATGATCTCGACTTAGTCGAAGAAGTTCGCGTCGTTGCTGAAATGAGATCTATAGCCTATCAGCAGAAGTTACGCAAGTATCATAGCCAGAGAGTTCGAGATAGGTCCTTCAATAAAGGTGATTTGGTTCTCCGGCTTGTGCAACAAAGAAAGCACAAACTTTCCCCAGTATGGGAAGGGCCCTTTTAGTTAGTCGAGTATTGCACAATGGATCGTACTACTTAACTGACATGAGGCCAGTCAAAGAAAGACTTGCTACTAAGAAGAGAAAGAGAGCTGGAGGCAGTACAAATCCGGATGAGTTAGACAGACCATGGAATATTGCTCAGCTACGTCCCTTTTATTCTTAGTTTATCCTTCTTTGTAATCATACATATGTACATGTTCTATGAGAAATAAAAGTTTTGATTGCCTCAAATTTTTCTGAGAAGTTTTTACCATCTTATTTCCGAATGATCATGTCATAGTCGAAAATCCCAGAATGCTTGAAAGTACTTTATGCTCATGTTCGTTCTGGTTTAGATTTCCGATTCTAAAACTGATACCCTCAGGTATAACTCTAAAGTTTCTAGTCTTTACTTTGGTTATTTGTCTGATTGCTGGATGCGGGCATTTTCCGAGTAGTGAATTGTTGGTACTGAAAGCCGGCTTTGTTTCCGAGTTTAAATTGGTTTAGCAATTGAGATCCGTTGCTCGGCAAAGTTTTCGGCGGAAGGTTTAGCCGGCTCACGAAAGGGACGAGGCGGAAAGCCAGATAAACGATAAGT
The DNA here is from genome assembly GCA_023614405.1 of Avena insularis. NCBI lineage: Eukaryota > Viridiplantae > Streptophyta > Magnoliopsida > Poales > Poaceae > Avena > Avena insularis. The sequence continues at coordinate 69,571,662 of CM042692.1, read as the reverse complement.
AGAGACGAAAAAATACAAGTGCTTATGTAAACATTTTAGGCACACAAAAAAAGTTCCAAAGCCGAAAAGTGCTGAATAGATCAAAAGCTTAGCACTAGCAAAGTTAAAGTATTACATATTTACAAACGCATCATGTTTTTTCCGGAATAATACATAAGTTTTTGGTCTATGATGCAGGAGGAGATGAAGGAGCTGCCGGCTCGCTGGTTACTCCGCCTTGATATCGTTCCGAGATGTCCGCATCCGAGTTGGTGCGTTCATCGTCGGAAACTTCTGTTGGTTCTTTCGGAGGAGGAGGCGGAGTATCCACGCGGGTGAAAAAGGGGATCTCGTAGCTGGTCAGGTCAGCCACGTGACACCCATATCCGGCGCAGGAGTGCGTGATGGCTTGAAGGTCTTGCTCCTGGCTGTCTTCGTCTACCTTGCAGTACCCTCTGGTCACTTGCCATATTTCCATGTTTCCATGGTGGCTCATGACCATGGTGAGAGCGTTCTGCGCAGCAGTCCGCGTGTAGGACATGTTCCAGTCCCGAACAAGTTGCGGCATCTCCTTCGCCTTGTCCCGCACCTGGAAGTCCGACATGCTTGGCATGTCCGGAATCTTGAGAGCTTCGCCGACGTCCTCAAGGTACTGGTGGAAGTCATGAAGCAGGTCACCGACTTGGGTAAGCCGGTGGGTGCGGGGCTCGGAGGAGGAAGAATCCGTCAAGTTCAGAGGACCTATACACAAAACAAGTTAAGAAAAATACGACATCGATAAAAGTAGAAGAAAGAGACAAGTTAGATAGATGGAACGTACCAAAAATGACGTCGTCAATTTTGGTCTTCTCCTCCCGGAGACTCTAGAGTTTAGCCCAGAGCGCCTGGGACATATCCTTTTCTCTATCAAGCTCATTTTTGAGATCCGAGATTATTTTATCTTGAGCAGCGATCTTGCGATCACGCTCATCAGTGGCCATGGAGGAGGATTCAAGGACTTGAGCTATGCTCCTTTCATGATCTGCCTTAAGCTTATCCAGCTCTTGGAGAAGTCCCTTGTTCTCCACCACCAGGGTCTTGAGGTTCTCGGCCTCTTCAATCATGGCGACGAATTGTTTCACCAGCACTGTAAGTCCAAAAGAACAAAAGTTCAGAAAAATTCAACATTGAAAATAACAAAGACAAGGTTTGAGTCTCAGAATGTTTACCTTCGGCCTCATCCTTGGCAACTTTGAGTTTAGCATTTTTAAGCCGGAGAGCTTTGATATCTCTCCGCTTGTCGCAGACATTGGTCAGTAATTCCTGATTATAGGAACATACTTTCTGTAAGTCAGAATACCCAAAGTCAGAAAGCTACTTAAGACTCAGGCTAATATTTTGTTAAATATCAGCACGAGCCTTGGGGGCTACACTAGTTCGTTCTTTGGCATCCTAATGAAGCATAAACCCGGATTGTTTATCCTACTTCATGCTTGGGGGCTAGAGGATATGATATAAAATACAATAAAGAAAAATAGGAGTTGGAATTCCGACTTACATATTGTTCGCAGGTGAGTTTATCCAAACCCGCGGTAACTTCAGTAGCCACCTTCTCGGCGAGAGTCAGAGGAATCACTGGGGCTATTGGAAGCTCACCAGTCCTAATCCTCTCGTCGTGGAGGCGCACTTGAGCGAGAAGGTCGGAGAACTTGACGTCCTCTGCTTCTTGCGCTTCTTCCTCGACGAATAAAGTTCTCTTCTCCAAGCATTGCTTGGCAAGCCGCTGGATTTCTTCAGTAGACTTCCGGGACAAGCCAAACTTGGCAAGTCCCAGATTGCTGATGAGGTTTCCGGCGAAGGTTTTTGCCGAGGGATCATTACCCAAAGAGGGTTCACCCTTATCTAGATGTGACGCACCCGTGGTGGCGTCAGTTTGTGATCCAAGGTTCGCAGGCCCCGTTGAAGGAGTCGGATCTTCTGCAGCGTCCGACAAGATAACCGGCGTTGCAGAAGGTTGAGGGGCAGGAGTCGGAGTAGCCACGGCAGGGGAAGCTATGGTAAGCTTCGTCTGCCGCAGCGGCTTCGAAGAAATCCCTTTCCCCTTGGCCTTGACAAGCGGTTTTGCTCTGAGAATGTAGTGAAGTCAGAAACATTACGACAGCCACTGTCGGAGCTTTGTGCTTCTTGAGTAAAGTACAAAGGCGGAAAGTTGTGACTGAAAGTTACCTCTTCACGACAGGCACCTCCTTTGTGCCAACAGCCACTGTCGGAGCTTTGTGCTTCTTGAGTGCAAGATCCAGCAATGGAACCACTTCTACCTCCTGAGAGAACTGCGGAGGATATCCTTCGAGCGGAGCAAGTTCTGACTCGGGGATGTCAGCAAGCTGAAAAGAAGAAAACATATCAGTATTGCAGTGTAACTCAAAGAATGAAACACATAAAAGGTATGATGATGGAAGCTTACCGGCACCACGGGGTTTTCCGCCATGTGCATATCCAGAGAAACCTCCGGAATTCTCCTCTCGATCCGCTCCTTGATCAGCCACTTGATCTGGCTTATGTAGCCTTGAGTGGTGCAGGCTTTGGGGCTGATGCAGAGGGAGTCGGTTTCGGAAGACGTGATGGAGTGCATCAGTCTATCCCCGTGGTACTGAAGTGGCTGGATCCGACATGAGACCCAGCACTGGACCAAGTCGGATCCCTTCAGACCATTGTGCTTGATCAAATATTCGATCCGCCTCTTAGCGAGGATCAGATCGTCGGAAAGAGCCGGAGCAGCCTCGTCCCAGGAAGGCTGGGCTGTGGCGGCTCCGTAGATAAAAGCCGGCAAAGCGGTAGCTTTGTCGGGAGCCGGAATATCCCTATGATAGAAAAATGTGGCTGACCATTGTTTGACCGAGTCACTGGCTAGAATTTTGGGATAAGCACGGTCGCGTCTAAGTGAAAAGCTGATAGTGCCGATGATGTAAGGAACACCGGCAGTAGTGGAATTCCTCCGGACATGGAAATAATACCGGAAGAGAGTCAAACTCGGCCTAATGCCGAGAAAGCCCTCACAAAGCGAAGCATACGCACTCATCTCTAAGAGAGAGTTGGGAGGAAGGTTATGGAGTTGAACTCCGTAATGATCTATCACCTCGGAGAAGAACTCCGAGGGATGAAAAGACAGACCTCTATCGAGGTGGGTGCCGAAGTGCACCCGCTCGCCGTCGCGCGGGTTGGGGACGGTTTCACCGTAGCCGCTCCGCCAGTCGCCGGTGACGAGAAGCCCCTCCTTCTCCACATTCTTGAGGCCCTCCTCGTTGAGAGCGCAGGGGATTTAGATTCCCCGGAAGCTCTCGTTCTCCGCTGCTGCTTCCGCCGCCGCCGCTGCTGCCAAGCCAGAGGAAGAAGATGAAGCCATTTCTCTGGTGAGAAGATGACCTAAAAGGGCGGCGCTGGGAGTTCTGTGGGGGAAGAACGAGGAAGCTGTGTGCGCGTAGGAGGATTGGGAAGAAAGGAAACGGCAAAGGACTGGTGGAAAGGAGAAGGAAAAATCCAAACCCCTTATATCCACCTAATTGCGCCAAGATTCGTGCAAATGCTACAGTGTAACCGCCACGCGTCGTGGAAGGAACTGGGAAGGACCCACGCGATGATTGCATCGCCTCGATCTCCACGCACGCATTGAAACGGCGCCTCGGTTCCGCAGACCGCAGACCCACCAACGGTCGTGCTGACGGAACGCCTGTCAGATGACGTGACTTGACCATGCTTGTGTCAGGTGGCGTTAGAGACCAAGTTCCGGCTTAGTTTGAAATCGAGCTGGAAAATCCGAGTAACCTGTTGATAGGTCCGACTTATTTTTAAGACCCAGATCGTATTTTTGTTGTGAAGTTTCAGGAACCCTTCAAGATTCTGCAAGCCGAAGATCAAGCTAGACGATGATAAATCCGACTTTGGATCTTGGAGGCCGGCTGCTGTTGGGGATATACTTTCCGGGTATCCTCACAGTTCCTCACTGACCAGGATGGCCTACTTCGGGTTAGAGCATTGCTTCACGGGCGGCCAGGGGAGAAAAGAGAGTCCAATCCGGCTACGGGAAGGCCCACAAGACTTACCGACTTAGGCACATAATGTTACTTGTAGTTCAAGATGTACTTTGTAACCGACTCTTAGTCGTAGCCGGATAGATCTCTCCTGTAAACCCTAGGCCGGATATCTATATAAGCCGTCCTAGGGAGAGCCTTTAGGGCACCTCAATAGTCTACAATCTCAACTCGCACAGGCGAAACCCTTGTAACCCATATTCCGGCTCTGCCAGACATCGATTGCTAGCAGAGTAGGATCCGTCCAAAGCCATGGATTCGAACTGGTAAACTTGTGTGCTCACCGTCCCGGAATACCGTACGTCTCACACCCCTCTCTTCCGCACGCCTCGAGGACCCCCTCATGGCGTACTTTTCATCAATCCGACGACAGCTTTCTCCCTAGTAGCAAGAACACATCTAGTACCTTAGAGATTTCTTTCACTTCCCCAGATTCCTAGAGGCATGAACCCACTATCGAGCATAAATACTCCCTCTTGGAGTTGCTAGCATCTACTTGGCCAAGATATCTACTAACAATGGAGAGCATGCAAGATCACAAATAAAAAGACATGCTAGAATCAATAATCAATCTGAAATAGCATCACAATATGCATCGGATCCCCGCAAAAACAACATGTAGGATTACAAATAGATGATCTTGATCATGAACGGTGCTCACAAGATCTAAACATGGTAGCACAAAGGAGAAGAACCAACCTTCTAGATACTACATGGACCCGTAGTCTAGGGATAAACTACTCACGCATCACACTGGAGGCTTGCATGGTGATGAAGAATACCTCCAGGGTTAATTCTCCCCTCCGGCAGGGTGCCAGGAAGAGCTTCAGATCCCTCCTGATCTAGGGATGGACATGACAGCGGCTATCGACTCTTTCGTGGATTTTTTGATCGGGTACTTAGGCTTTCTGTATCGGAGGCATATTATAGGCGAAAGGGGAGGCCGAGGGGGTGCCCTAGGCAGCCACACCACCCCCTAGCATGGGCCAGGCCTGGCCGCATGGCCAGGTGGTGTGGCCGGCCTCTGGCCCCTCTCCGTCTCGTATTCTGGCTCCGTGTCCCCCTCGGTGAAATATTGACTTTGGCTTTTGTCCCGTCTAATTCCGAGAATATTCATTTTCTGACTTTTCTAGAACCAAAAATAGCAGAAAATAGGCAGCTGGCATTGTGGCATCTTGTTAATAGGTTAGTCCAAGAAAGTGTATAAAAATACTCCAAAGTGTGGACAAAACATAAGAAAGTAGATATAAAACAAGCATGAAACATCAAAAATTATAGATACGTTAGCAACGTATCAGAAGACAACAAAGTTTTGTTAACGAGTAGGAACTCGTGGATGATGTAGTCATACGCTTGCCGATCTCAAGATCGTGTGGAAGTCCTAGCATCGCAAACCAGCAGCACATCCGCACTCGCACACACGTTCAGTCCACCGAACAACCTCTGGCTCCTCGCTCCAGCGATGCAGCGGAAACAGCTACTCCTTCCAGACAAAATGCCACCGGTAACATGTATCTCGCTAATCTGAGACCATGGGGGAATAATTCTAGAGGGGGAGAGAGATCCTTCACGAGGATGTGTGTGAGGAAGAAGGGTGAGAGGGGTGGCCTTTTATAGGATGAGGGGGGTACCCCTCCCATGGCCGGCGCCCCATGGAGGTGACTCCTCACCTCCCCCATTCATGTGGTAACCCCCTCCACATAAAAGTGTCCCTTAACATTCCTCTTTAAAGTCTTTACTTTAAATGCATTAAATTTCTCCAAATTTAATGCTATCTCATTTAATAAAACTCTTTTATTAAATTTATTCAGAATTTTGTTAATTAATTTAATTAACAAACATTCACATAAAACCCCCTGCAACATTTCAATATTACATGCAGAACCAATTTCAGCAATTTCACCCAAAACAGTTTCGGTGTTTATTGAAATAATTTCAGCGCTTTGCAATTCATTCGTCTCAAATACATTTGCTCCAAATGGTGTTGGTGTCCCTTAAGTGTGTCACCCTACGGTTCATGAATAATGTAGACATGATTGAGACCCCTCTCAGATCAATAATCAGAAGCGGGACCTAGAGATCCATACTGACTCCTACACATTCTACGATGACTTCTGTGATCGTGAGAACCTTTAACGTTAGTAACTAAATCCCTTTGTCTCGCGATATATTACATGTCCGAGATTTGATCATCGGTATCTCCATACCTAGTTTGATCTCGTTACTGACATGTACTCTTTTCTCGTTCCCGTGATATAATATTCTAGTGATCTCATCACTTGCTTGCAAGCTAACCAATGTGATATCACCGAGAGGGCCTAGAGAATATCTATCCATCATCGGGATGGAAAAATCCCACTCTTGATCCATAAGCTTCTACATAACACTTTTTGTAGCACTGAACCCACATTTATAATCACCTTTTCACGGTGTGACGTTTGATGTTATCAAGATATTCTTCCAGTGTTAGTGATTAACATGATCTCATGGTCTAAGGACTGGGATTACTTTAGATGTTATAGCAATATAAACACAATGAGTTTGATCGTAATGCTATACTTCGGATGAATGTTCATCACATCATTCCACTAATGTTGTGATCTCGTTATTAACAACATCCAATGTCCATGATCAGGAAACCTTGATCATCTTGTTAATCAACGAGCTAGTTTATAAGAGAGGCATAACTAGGAACTTTCCCTTTGTTTATTAAACACACATGTATTAACGTTTCCAAATTAATACAATTATAGCATGCAAAATAAACATCTATCATATACTTGGAATATGTATAATAACAAATTTATTATTGCCTCTCAGGGCATATTCACTTCATGTCGGTGGGCGCCCGAGGGGCCCACACCATGGGGCGGCGCGCCCTAGGGGGTGGCCGCGCCAGCCCTAGGTGTGGCCATCTCATGACCCTACTTCGGCTGCCCTTCGGACTCCGTGTTCCTTCTGGTAAAATATTGACTTTGGCTTTTGTCCCATCCAATTCCAAGAATATTTCCTTACTAGCTTTTCTGAAACCAAAAATAACAGAAAACAGGCAACTGACACTGCGACATCTTATTAATATGTTAGTTTCATAAAATGTATAAAAATACCTCAAAGTATAAACAAAACATAAAAAAGTTGATACAAAACAAACATGGAGTATTAAAAATTATAGATATGTTTATGATGTATGACACACTCATCTCTACTGGTAGGCACCACCTCTAGCAGACCATGACTCTCCATTAATGTTGTGCCCTCAATGCACCACGTGTGGTTGTTCAACACCATGTGTTTCGTCGATCTACTTGGCACATGTACTGCATGTGACGACATTCTTTCACTAACCTCATAGGTTCAAAACTTCAACATTGACAATCTAATAAAATAAAATATTGCATCTAGATGCATGTGTGTCGATACAAATTTTCTACACTTAATTCTGAACGGAGAAAGTACTAGTTAATCAACTATAAAATGTGTGATCTCATTATTTTGGTACACTATTGTAGATCCGGTATAAAATGGAGTAAACAACTACATGGACATTATCTGGCCCCAAAATGAAGTATTTCTAGTCATCTTAATGAATTTATACCATATGAACCTTGTTCTTGTGATGTATTAGATGGATCATGAGTAGTCTTAAAGAGTTAGGGATAAAGGTGTATCGCACAGCCAACACATGGAGCAGTGAGAGGATATATGGTTAAATTGTTTCTTTTTCATACCCCCAATAACAGGGTTGGATTCCATTATTAAGCATAACAAAACAACATCGTAAGTTCATCAGTTCGAAAAGTAAAAAAAAGCAGGAGAAATCCCGAGTCACTACAACGGCTAGTGTATCTAAGGGAATGGTAAAACATAGTCCAAAGGCTTTTCAGATATGAAAGCAAAATACACCTAGCACAAGAACATCAATAGCTATTACCAAGACATGAACCATATAGATGAAACATGATCCGAAAGTTTTTTCCTTTTCTATAGTGATCAGGCATTCCCACCAGTCCCCGCATCAGCTTCTTTCTCAGCATATTGCATATCTGATCCAAAGCTCCTAGGAGAGGAGTCGTTGTGGTGGATGTCACTCGAGCATCTTCCATTACATTATTTCTTAGAATGTCTATGCTAGATCTCAACATTTCTTGCTCCTTTGTATGGTGAATACCTAGCCAGTAATTGAGGAAAATGCGTGCATAACGAATTAGGTCAAGAGGCAAATTAATCAATTTGTTTCTGAAACAAGCTCTAACTTCCAAATTGCCCAACAGCTCAAGGCAAGTGTCATGATCTGAACATTTCTACTCACTAGCAGATACCGAGGAATCCACGGGAAAAACATGGTTCAGTTGTTGCCTATTATTTATTTGGTCTAGTCCCTCTTTTCGATTTTTTTTATTTGGCCTAGCTTGTTGTTTTGTCTTGCATCAACCCTAAATCTCAAGGTACCATATGTACTGAAGGAGAAGCGGAAGAAGAAACCCTGAAGCCAGTGAAGGGAAGGTGAATTTAGGATGCCCCACGCAAATCGCATATACTTGGGGAGGCATGGTATAGTAATTCGCCGGGTTGAACGACGAATCCTAGATGTGCTTAGGTGCCCCGTGGACATACCACTATCTTATCGGGCAATGAGACAATGTTTTTCTTACCTTACAAATAAACATCACTTTTTTTCTTATTGTTTCCTTGCAATTATGAGCAGCTCGTGCTATTAAGTCTTACACTTACACAACAAGAGAACTGAAGAATTTACACTTACACAACAAGAGAAGAGAACTGAAGAATCGTGGGGTACTTGACGAGAAATCCACTTTATCTTCTATATGCACATATTGTCTAAATATCAAAAAATTCTGTAATTGTTTTTCGTGCATGTTCTGATATTTTATGTTTGCATATAAAGTTTGAGCGCAAAAGAATATTTTCTATGTCCTATAGTATAAATATCAATTTTCGATGCTTCAATGTATGACTATTCACAAGATATTTTTTCATTTAATTTTCTTGACATTTTAAAATTTGTTCTTTATGCATTTTTTTATAATGGGCTCATTTGGAATCACACCACAGGTGACACCACATTTCACAAATAGGGGCATGACGCAAATGCAGAAAAACCATAGACCACAACGTTCGCACAGTGCACTAGAATGACGCAATCACAATTTACACCATAGGCACCGCGGCAGAGCTCCTATGCCGTCGCGGCGGCTTCCAGCTCCTTGGCCATCCTCTCCAAGTCCAGCCAGGAGCTTCCGCCTTCCTCCACCGCCTCCACAGCAGCCGCGGCGAGCGTGCGAGCCTTGGCCCTCACCCCAGCCAACTCTGCTCCGTCCACAGCGTCCACGAACACCCGCGCGAGCGTGGTCGGGTCAGGTACGGCGCCCTCGCCTTCCGCCGCGCGCACCCCGGCGCCGTGCACGTCAACGACGAGACGCGCGTCGATGAACTGGTCAGCCTTCATCGGCCACGTGACCAGCGTCACCCCCGCCGCGACGCCCTCCAGCGTCGAGTTCCAGCCACAGTGCGTCACGAACGCCCCCACGGCGGCGTGCCGCAGGATCTCCATCTGCGGCGCCCAGCCGCGTAGGACGCGTCCTCTTCCCCGAGCCCTCTCCTCCAGCCCCTCCGGCAGCACGGCGACGTCGGCGGCCACCGCCCAGACGAACCGCACGCCGCTCGCCTCCAGCGCTGTGCCCAGCGCCGCCGCTTGAGCCGGCGGTGGCTTGTACATGCTCCCGAAGCAGACGTAGAGCACGGAACGCGCGGGGCAATCGGCGAGCCAAGAGAACAGGTCCTCTGCTCCCGCCGTCGGCCTCTCCCCTCCTACGCGGCAGCCGGAGTCAGAAACCGGGCCGACCGCCCACACACGGCCGTGGCCGAAGCGCCGCTTCAGGTGCTCCAAGAAATCGCCCTCCATCGCCTCAAAGGTATTCAGCACGGCGCCCCAGGCTCTGGAATTGAGCAGAAAGCCTTCCCGGGCGAGCTCCCAGTCCGGGTCGCCGGGGACGTAGCTCCTGACCACCGACGGCACGTGTCCGTAGGGGAAGGACGGGGAACCCGGGAGATCGGGCAGAACAACCGAATTGTTCGGATCCAGCGGCAGCGTGCCGCTCCATAGGGGTTCTAGCACCGCCGTGGCGAACGCGCCGCTGCTGTAGAAGACGACCCGCGGGACTCGAAGGTCGTCGGCGACGAGCTGCGCGGATCCGAGGAAGAAATCGGAGAGAACGGCTGTTGGCGGGTCTCGCTGCGACCGGGCCCATGAGACGAGCGGGCCACGGAGGGTGGAGAGCGGGACGGCGAGGAGGGCGTGGTGGGTGCCCGGGGCGAGTTGGCCGGCGTGCTCGGGAGCGGAAGGGTCAGGGTGCGGCATCGGGAGTGCGGTGGCGAGAGGGGTGGACGCGAGGAAGGCGGAGAGGAGGGGGAGGCTGGACGGGGTGGCGGCGACGGTGATGGGGACGCGGTGGCGGGTGGATAGGAGGTGGGCGAAGTCGAGGAGCGGAAGGAGGTGACCTTGCGATGGGAACGCGATGACGAGAACATGTGGCCGCCGGGAGGACACGTCGCCGGTGGACATGGCCGAGAAATCGAGTTCGTCTATGGAGAGTGGAGGCGAGAGTGAATCTTGTAGGGGAATTTGACGAGTGAGCCGTGACTCGGCGAGCGCGAGAGGTGCAATACCGTGGAGAATGGGATCGTCGTCCTGGAGAATGGAATGCTGAACGCGGTGGTGATCAGGTCTTCATGTTTTGGAACATAATCCTGATCAGGTCTTCTTATCTTGCAATATAATCCTGCTGAGATGGTTGGTCAGTCAAATGCTGCAGAAACTGAGAAATTTAGAGTGGTTTCATGAGCATACAGCATATGCGCGGTCCATTTGTGTCATGTAGCAATGCGCGTATGTTCGGTGGAGAAGCAGAATTGGCACGAACCACTCGTCTACTGGACCGTGTGAGGCCACGGAATTTGTGGACCGAACTTCGTCAGTCGTCAGCGAGTTTTTTTTTTTTGGAGAAAGTCGTCAGCGAGTTTGTGGACCGAACTTCGTCAGTCATCACGCACACATATGCCACATACGTCTGAGTTTGTGGACCAGGCGCGATGTTTGTCGTGGTTGAGGTAGATCATTTTGTTCATCGTTAAGTTGCACTCGATAAATAGCGCGCTCGCTTCACCCTGCCGCTGCACCCGTTTTGGCTTAGCGTGGCTGGTGCAATACACTATGTGCGCATCTGGCTGCCTGCAGAGGTCCGGACAGGCCTGGTGGAGCAGCAGTCGGGCCAATTGGTTGCCTCCATCGGTAGTTGGGTTGCGCTGGGGTAAATTTTAAAGCAGCCCGCGACCACACTGAATGACTACGGTCGAATCGATCCTTTATATAGAGTCATCCTCGTCGTGCGTCCACCCGAAGCAAAAGTGGAGCTCCCCGCACGAGCATGACCGGCGACGAAGATGTCGGGAGCTTTTGGCTGCAGCGAAAAGGTGGGGCGGGAGGTGAGCGAATCTCTCCTGCCGAAACTGTCCCCTATTTCTATCGTCCCCACTCAACTCCGAAACACCACCCGCCATTTCCCCCTCCCAGATCGAGATCCGTTCCCCGCTCTGTCTACGCCAGGTAAGTACCCTCCTCTTCTCTGGTGAGCTTCGGCGTTGACAGCGGCATGAAGGGAACTTCCTCCTCCTCTATCGATGAGTTGCGCCAGCCACCTCCTGCGATGACGGTAAGCATCTCCACTTCTATCTAGGGTTAGCTTAGATTTGCAGAGCTGCTAGGGTTAGGAGCTGTAGTTTTTAGCTAGATTTGTAGGATTTAAACGTATTTGCTACTTGTTTTTCAATTATCTTTTGGTAGGATCTGAATGTTCAGCTGCGTTCGGTTGGATCTTTTAGATGGGTTGTTAATGTTGCTAGATTTATATGATTGTTAGCTAGCGTTCATGTGTTGTTCATAGTTTGAATGGTATGCTTGTTAGGTAGAGTAGAAGACCATTTTTTGTGAGCATGCTCTGAAATTGATGCATATGCTAGTTTGCTCCATTAGAACACCATCTTGTTCACAGCTTGATTCATTTGCGTTTGTATTGCGTCCTTATTATAGGACTCGTTCTGCGACCAGTTTAGCCAGCCTTTGATCCCAATTGGGGACTACCAGATCCCACTTATGTGGATGACAGCCAGCGTCTATCGCAAAACCAGGTGGTGTCGTCGATGTCACCCACTCTAGGGAGTGGCATCATGTCTGCTGACTTTTCTGTTCACGCCTTTGTTGCCTCCATAGAGGCTAAGGTCTCGGAAAAGCTCAAGAAGGCGCAAATGAAGGGGACCATGAAATGGCTCCCTTACATGTCCGCCTTCGTGCTGAACAAGATGTGTGATATTGTGAAGAGCGGCGTCCGTACTGAGAAGGGGTTCAAGGAGATCCATCTCAATGAGTGCGCCAAAGCTTTGTTCATGCACGACGCTGAGGTTTCAGGCACTCAGGTGTACAACCACTTGAGGAAGTGTAGGGTGCATTGGATCCAGATCAGCAAGATGAGAGACCTTAGCAGCGCGCAATGGGATGATGACATCTTCACCATTCTTCTTGCCACTGAGCACTTCCAGGGACATGTCCAGGTTTGCACCAATGATCACTTCCGCTTCCTGAACAACATTGGCACTATCATTCATAGCTAACACACTCTTTTGCACTTGTAATCTCACGCCAAGGACGTAGAGTACCTCAACAAGCCCATCCAGAACTATATCTAGATACAGACCATCTTCTCCTACGCCCTTGCCACTAGGAGGTATGACATGGGGTCAGACGAGCCCCTTGGCACTCCTGAGGACGCTGACACCCAAGAGTCCGACACCATGAAACCTGATGCCCTAGAGAAATCGATCGATGCTCGATCTGCAGCTGCTGCTACTCATGGTCAGAGGAAGATGGGTGTCCTTGCTGACAACGAGATCCACGCCTTCAGCAGCATGACCGACACCGTGAAGGACGTTGCTGTTAAAGTATTAGGCATATATGGTTGTTATGGTAGTTTAGATAGAGTTAGGATCTATTTATGTACAATCCTAACTTGACTTGTAATCCAAGATAATCCCTTGTACGCCTATATATACTCGCCCATGAGGCTCAATAATATATCCATCATATTCTGCCAAACTCATACTCTTTCATGGTATCAGCCTAACCGGTCCAAACCCTAGTCGCACGCTTCCACTGTGCCGCCCCCGGGGGATCAATCTCCATGATCTCCGCCGGTGGCCATGCAATCCGTCGCAGGGTTCGTCCGCTGATCTATGATCGGCTGCCCAGGTGAGTCTTTTCTGATCTACTAGGTCGGTTTTTCTCTCCACCGGTCACTTGGCCGGTCTCCTTTTTTTTGGTTTACCGATCATAGACTGGATTGAGTTGCCCACCGACGTCGTCATCACCGTGCCTCTACTCCGACCATCGGCATCGACGATCTACACCATTCCCGTGTGCCTGCCTCCTCCGCTGCTTGCCTCGGCAGGTTGTCTCAGCCTCACAGCAGGCTACTATGCACCCCGGCTGGCTGCTATGCCTTCCTCGGTAGGTTACTGTGGCCGTCCCTCTTGGATCGTCTTCGCCGTCATCACCCGGTACTTCACCGACAACACTGCCATCGACTCCGATCTACGCGTCGTCAATGCCATGGCACATATGGTGCACCGTCGATCTGATCAACCGATCTCACGCCCGTCTACGCCAAGCACATCCCCGAGCATGCGCCAACCACCGATCGAGTGACGGGCTGGCGATGTGTTGCCCCTTCGGGCCGCAGCGCCACCGCCTTTGGTCCATGCTACCGGTTTCCAAATGCGCCTTCCTTGGCGTGTACGTCGTTGGTGGTCTCCCAGCCGCTACACCGACTTGCGCCCTATAGCTATGCCTCCCCAACGGGTCATAGCATCGTTGCACGCAGCCTACATCGTCGTCCCTACGCACCAACGCCCTAGGCTATCTCTACAGCACCTCCACGGTGTAGGTCATCTACGTCCGTGCAGGGTCTTCGTCACATCGGATTCTTCTTCACCTACATCGAGTACCACCGCCGTGCCAATCTAGGCATCCAACATGACAACTCCAGGCCGCCGTTGGTTTTGCCGCCTTCTACGTCTTCATCCCTGCCCTTGCGTCCCCGGTATTGGCAACATCGGTGCGTGCCTTCGTCCCCGACACGTCCCCAAGCATGGCAATCTTATATCGGCGCCTCATCTTCGTCGGCCTCGACAAAGTCTTCTTCGGCATCGACACCTTCCTCTACGACTGCCTCGGCCATGTCACCGACAAGCTCTTCTTTGCGTACTAGGTTCTAGCAAAACCGGAGTGTGCGTTCTTCCCTGACGTGCGCCTAGTTCTGGCAAAACTATGGCCGCACCTCGTCCTCGACGGCTCGGACTGCATCGACTTCGGCATCGACACCCCTTGGCAAGCCTCCACGGACCCTCGGCAAGCTACCGCGGCCCCACGACGATTGCATCGATGCGTCTATGTCATCCTCCCCGCGCACTATGTGCATGCGGCTTCACATGCGGCTACCTCGACACCGGCATCCCCGACCATGATATCGACCACAGTGACCCCTTGCAACGTCTACCTGACATCGGCACCGCCTCAAGCTCTCGGCTCCCTCGACATCGGCACAAGGGCTATCACCTCGCCTGAGCATCTCACTAGCTTCCTCTACAGTCCAAGCTACCGTGACACGACACCGTCAATGACGTTCCCGCTTGGACAGAATGTCAGCCTACTGGATGCTACTTCGGTTTAGCTCCAATATGACCGTCCGTGACATCCAGTTGTTCACGACGCTACCGCTATGACTGCGGGGAAGTGTTAGAGTATTAGGCATATATGGTTGTTATGGTAGTTTAGATAGATTTAGGATCTATTTACGTACAATGCTAACTTGACTTGTACTCCAAGATAATCCCATGTACGCCTATATATACTCTCCCATGAGGCTCAATAATATATCCATCATATTTCGACAAACTCATACTCTTTCAGTTGCGTGGGCCATCAGGGAAAATAAGCCCACTAGCATGCACCCTGACCTCTACGCGGCAATGATGGACATTGTTGGCTTTGAAGAGGAGCATCTCATGGCGGCTCTCAGCCACCTCGTGGACAACAAGGCGCAGGGCACTAGCTTCATCAGCATGCGTGAGGGGCACATGATCCTATGGATCAAAACTTTCCTATCCAAGTACGGCAACTAGAGCTTTGGCTCCTTCGGTCCTGGAGGTGGTGTGCATGATGGTGGCGGTGGTAGTGTTCATGATGAACTTATGAGCTTTGTGATGTACATTTTGGCAGTAGGTAGGACCCAAAAATTTCTATGGCTTGTATGAATCGATGAGGTGGTATATACTAACCCCTCATGCGATTCTGAACCAGATGCGGTGGTAGGATCACACCCACTTTAATGTGGTGGTAGGTTAACACCATGTAGTGTAGGATGAATCTATGATCCCCTTTTGGAAATGATCATGCACACATTACGTACTTGTGTTATGAACTTGTGATGCTAGTTATGAATGGTATATGCATATGATTATCTTCAGATGTTATATATTGACATGTTAGTCTTCTTCCTTGTAGAGAAACTTCTATGTGGTGTTCAGAGGCATGAAACCAGGGATGTACGCCAAATGGAGACACTGTCAGGATCAAGTGGCAGGTTACTCCAACAACAACTATGAAGGTTTCGACACCATGGAGGAGGCATTTTAGGCATACCACAACTACATAGGTCAGCAAAACAACAACAACCTTATTCATGACAACAACATCAACCAAAGGGAACATCAGCTGGACAATGCACCCCACGAAGAACAGTAGCAGGTGCATGTTGCTGCCAGGGAAGAAGAAGAGCAGTTGCACATTGCTAGCTATGAAGAACAACAACATGTTCAACATGATAGCCTCAAGGACTTCATCATCATTCTTCTTATGGTGATAGTCAAGTTGATCTTCGTCTAGGGTGGTGCATATGATCGGATGTGTATGTAATGGTGGTAAGCACACTAGAATTTGAACATGGTGACCCTAAGGGCCAATTTGTGTGCAACCAAACAAGGATATTTTGCATGAAAGGTGCCAAAAGTCAGTGATGCAGGCAACCAAACACAAGGGGGAAATCCCAACATATATGTAGACCCCTCATGCAGGCTACCAAACAGGCTACAAAACCTGGCTCGATGCTTGGCTCAGACTGGTAGTGCTTCCTGTGGCATTAGGATGGACAAATCCCACTCTTGATCCATGAGCCTCAACATAACACCTTCGGAATACCCGAACCCACCTTTATAGTCACACTGTTATGGTGTGTCATTTGATGTTATCAAAGCATTCTTCTAGTGTTAGCAATTGGCATGATCTCATGGTTTAAGGACTAGGAATACTTCGTATGTATTTGATGTAGCAATGTAAACTTAATGACTAGATTGAATTGCTAAATCTACTTTGAGTGTATGTTCATCATATCATCCTTCTAATGATACGATCTTGTTATTAACAACATCCAATATTCATAATCAGGAAACCTTAATCATCGATTAATCAACGAGCTAGTATATATGAGAGGCATTACTAGGAACATTGGTTTTTTATTAACCACACATGTGTTAATGTTTCCGATTAATACGATTCTAAAATGAGAAATAAACATCAACCATAAACTTGGAATAAGATAATAATATTTTATTATTGCCTCTTGGGCATATTCCCTTCATTATGGGACCTCCTACAAAGTCCTTGTTTTGGTATTTAATTTCTGGGAGGCAAAAAACCTCCTTTTTCAAATTTTGTTGTTTCAGGGACTTTCTAGACACCAATTAATTCCAGGAAAAATACCATGGAAGTTTTTCATCACGAGAAGGACAATGGGCATTGGAAACACCCGAGGGGAGCCACGAGGGACAAAAGAGCCCAAGTGGCACGACCACCTTAGTGGACCGTACCAGCTAGGCCTATTCGGGCCTCGAGCATCGCCTCAACTATCCCATTTTTACATACGACTCAATTTCTCCCAAAAACCTACGCCATATTTTTCCCACAATTTGCAAAGGCAGTGGCAGAGGCGAAAGTCTTCTCTACTTTGAGAGAGGGCAGATCATGCTGCTCCGAGGCCTCTAGAGAGGGGGAAATCGAATCCATCATCATCATGAATCCTCCTTGGTATAGGGGAGGCTTATGCATCCCCATATCCATCATCCCCAAGATCAACACCATCTCTATCTCGAAGATCTACATTTTTCCACTCATAGTTTGTGATAAGATTGAACCCAGGATATTGTTTTAGTGCCTTGTCCATGATTGTGCTTGGTAACTTGTCATTATTTGGTGGTGAAGTTATATTTTTAGATTGTGTTGTATTCATATGCCACTTATCCATATCATGTTTAATCATTGTGAGTAGTTCCCCATGTTCCTGAGGGCATAGGATGAATTGGCTATGATTTTTATATAGTGTGCAGTGAGTATTTGGTTAAGTTTTAATTTTTTTATGTGGTTCTATGATGGTAATATGCAAACCTCGAATGCATATTACTTCACCTATATGGGATCATAGTGTTGCACCTTAGTGTAATGAAAAGAGTAGGGAGGGACGAAATGACAAAAACTGTGTCCTGAGTCTTGGAGTTGCATTAAGGTTTTTTTTAGATCAGGGACCTTAGAACTTTATGCTATGGTTGGAATTTATATCTTAATGAATCCCTTGTTTGCACATGTAAATGGTCTTAAGACCAATCATAAGGGGTGCACTTTCTCATGTATATGGCTACACCTATTTTAGGCTCCATCCAAAAATAATAAAACTTGACAAGATTCTTACCATGCCGTTGTAGAAATCTTTATGCTAAGTAAATCCATGACGCCCTCAGAAATGTTTGTCACATATAAGAATGCACACTTGAGATTCTCCTCTTGCTGCATAGAGGATTGGGCTTTCTCTGAAAAGAGCATTTACTTTACAGTAATTTACTTTTCTACAAACTACAAACACAAAAGTACCAAACCTTTCCATCTTTTATTGGTTTACTTGTTGACATGGGTATGAATAATCAGGTTCCTACGATTAGTTACCCTGGCTGCATAGAGACTCATGGCCCATGAAGCCCATAAAGAGTAAAGGAAAGTCTAGGAAGCATCTAACGGATAGAAAGTTCATCTTGGCGATCAAGGAAAGAAATAGGAATTGACATTGTATTAGTGTTGTAATTGTAACTTGTAACCTATCCGCATATGGCCTCGGGACCCAGCCTATTATATAAAGGTTGGGAGGAGCCAACGGAGAGGTACCGAAAGCCTTGAGCAATCTATAACCATATTTTCTATAAGCAATCAGATGACTTTGACTCCCTTGTTTGTCTGATCAGCCGACGAAATCCCTAGCGTTCTCTTTTTCGTGAAAGCATAAGTCCATAACCATGGGCATTGCCAAGGCCCCTTGTTAATTGGCACCGTTTGTGGGTAATCTGAACGCTGGAGTCATGGATTTGGAGGCCCCCTCTTCACCAAGCAAAAGCTCGACAACAGAGGATCCACGCCCACGCACCCCTGTTTTGGTCCCGTCAACCTCAACGGCAGATCAGATCTCATCATCTAAAGCTTCCACTTCCATGTGGAAGAACCCGAGAATCTCTGCCTATAGGCCCTGATCTCTTCAGGTCCGCCAGTCATAATAGCAGTGCCTACGACAATACCCGCATCTTCCGTCGGCTCATCTGAAGAAGCCGTACCCTAGCCAACAAATGGTGAAGAAAACTCCAGAAACTCCATAGATCTAGGGGATCTGGCTGATCTATATGACGGTCTCTCCTTCGGGTAAGACTCCCAGCTAACACCACCACATGGCTCAACTCCTTCAAACACCGAACCCAAGGAAAGCGACGAAAACATCGACTTAGAAATCAGGATGGCTGAAGTCTACCCAGAATAGAACCTGCGGGACTTCACTGGTTTTTTGGATAGTGTCTCTTACGGATCCAATAACGACAGCAGCATCCCGTACATAGCGCATCACCAAGTGTGCGTTATTATCGACGAACCATCAACAGCACGTGAATCCAACGGTAACCTGATCCTCAACCCAATGATATTTTATTGGGTAATGATGCAGAAAACCATGGAAACGGAGGAGATCTGCCCAACAATCGCGTCGTACAAGGGAGAGAAGGAGAATATGATGGCGAACGACTAACTCTTTGACTATTAGCGGACACATGGCAAAGAGAGAGGGACGCAGTCTTGGTCATAGTCCCTATGACAGCGGAGGCCACGTGCAAGGATTTGATGGCATACCAGTACTTGCTCTACCATAAGAAGAGGGACCTTCTCAGGATGTAGAGGCAACTCGACAAAATAAAAAGGTTGGCCGATGAATCTAGCATGCGATGGGCACAACTAAGCTCCACGCGCGGGTCCTGTAGTGTAACTAGAGGCGCACCAAAGAGAGGAACCTCACGGCTGCAAAATATTCCGGAAGCCGAGAGAAACGATCTAACCCGAGATCTGGACCTGTCCTTCATGTCAGTAGATCTAGCAGGACACATCAAAGCAAAAACAGCGCAAGCCATGATTATCGCTTCTAGACCTACCTACTCACAACTTAACCCGCACCCGATGATCCCTGAGCGGCTCTCCATCGCTCCGCTCTCATGAAACTCGGCATGGTGGGAGCATCCCTCGCACAGGGAGAACAAGGAACTTCAAGGCAACTCAAGAAATCACCATGCCGTCGCAATAGCCCTCGGCATGTGGGAGACACCTGGCAATCACGATTGCCACATCAGATACACTTTCCAAACTCCAAACCACGAGATGACGCAAGAAACGACATTACACATATTAGATTCGATAGATCAAGGGAAGAACGTAGCAACCGAAGATACTATGATGGTGAAAGCAAAGATGAGTATGAATTATGCGGGGCTAGCTGCTTTACCCAGCGGGTTCGCAAGACCCTAGTGAAGGGTTCTGTAGTAGAAAATAAAAATTCCTACGTTGGAACTCCCTAACGCCCAAGATCTATCTATGTAGTAATGCAGTAATGACCGGAGCGTATAGAATACATACCCTTGTAGATCGTACGTGGTTAATGTTCTGAGGAGAACGTGGTTGAAGTAGTCGAACTCATAGCCGACCTCAAGGTCGCAATGCTCCTCGCAAGTTACCCCTTGCTCCACCTTCATTGTGACCAGCTCCGGCTCACGACATCCAAGGTGCCCCAAGTGTGTCCCCTCGCGGTTTCATACACATATGGTGTATGATGACGACCTCTGACTCCTTGATCCCTGCCGAGAGTGCGGAAGTAGATCTCTGGCTTGGAATCCCTGCAACACAATGGTGTGCTGCAGGTGCACCGTCTCTTGCGCGAAAGTCCTTTCTTGGGACCATGCCAACGCGTGGACACAAGTATGTAGAGAGAGAGGGAGGAATTCTCTAAGGAAAATTCCTTAGAGAACATCTCAAATTGTGTGTTTAATTCCACCCATGGGCACCCCTTTATATAGGGGAAGGGAGGTGTGCCCTCCCCTTTGGGTTTCCCATGTGGGACTAATCAAGGGAGAGAGGGGAGAGGTGCTATGGGCCCTTAGGGCACCATGGGCCAGCTGGCCAGGGGTGGGACCCAACCCATGCACAGCCCAAGGCTGGCCGGGTGGGCCCCCTTTAGGCGGCTAGGCCTTGGCCCTTTGGCCCTTTGACCCTTTCCTCTTTCGGTTTTCCCTCATGGGCCCTTTTTTCCTAGGAAGTTTGGCCCATTAGTGGAATACCCCTTCAAATTAGATTTTAATATTATATTTAATATTAATTACATTAATTAACATGTAAATACATATTACAAAATCCGATTTGACCTGAAACACCTTTCGGTTCCCTTTCGATTTCCTCCGAACGACTTCGGAACTTTCCTAGAACAATTCCAGTTCTCTCACGGAACTTTTCCGGTTTCCTTTTCTCTTTCATATGGTGATTCCAACTTACACATGATCTCTAGCTCATCGTACCCTTAAGTGTATTTCTCCACGGCTCGGGAATGGCACAGACATGATCTCCATCAATGATCAATAGCGGGACCAGGATACCCATAATGACCCCTATGCATTCCATGATGATAATGTCGTTTGAACCGTAAACGTTGTTTCCCATTCCCTTTGCCACTTGATACCTAGTTCACCCGAGATTTGATCTACATTATCTCCATACCTTTGTTCGATCTCGTTACTGATGAACTTGTTTTCTCGTTCCTGTGTCGTTGCGTTCTGTGACCCAGTCACACGCTTGCAAGCTTCGTTAATGCAACGTCACCGAGATGGCCATAAATGTATCTGTCTGTTACATGGATGGGCAAATCATGGTCTTGATATGTACTCATGTAAATGCCCCTTTGGGAAACCTGAATGGCACGTTTTTGATCATCTAGTCACGAAATGATACTTGATACCATCTAAGCTCCCTCTAGAACACTGATTTTCATTATCTCACAGTCTAAGGATTAGGTTGCGAGGTTTCCTTAGTTTATCATTAATGGTGAACTTTGTAACTATATCTCATTATGATACAACTTGTTGGGATGTTTGTCTATCACATCATTCAACTAATGACATGACATCATTGTCAATTGGCATAAATGCCCATGATCTCGAAACCCTGGATCATCCTCATGACCAATGAACTAGTTCGCTAGAGGTAACTAGAGACTTGGTTTGTTTACATACCACTTTGTATTAACGTTTCGTATTAACACAGTTATAGCATAATATGAAACGTATTATGAACATAAGAGATATATCAAACAATACACTTTATTATTTGCCTCTAGGGCAGATCTCCTTCAGTCTCCCATTTGCACTAGAGTACAAATATTCTAGCTCACATTTTACTCATCATAAACCATATCAAATATGCGTTTATTGATCATGCATGCTTATGGAAAAAGTCATGTCCATATTCTATTTTACCAGATCATTATGTCTTTGCAAATCGTTAATGTCTGCCTAACTTTGACATTCACATCAATATCTCATAATGGGTTGAAGTATTCGTTTGGTGACAAAGTGAGAATCTGTTTCTAGTGTTTATCGTGATGGTCGCTTTCACTATTGTCACTTAAACTTTGAAACACACTTAGCACTCCTTTGTGTATGTATAGTAGATATGGCAAAAGAGTGAGGTCGGTTTCCAGGAGCCAGCAGTGACATTAGATCAGCCACAATGAGATTTCTCATGGGCACTGTGCCCTGGGACACACCCTCTGCGTAAAGACGAACTAGTCCTGCCACAACAATATACATCACGAGAGATGGAGCCCTTATACTTCTATATCTATGTAGATCCTAGTGCATAAAATGCAACTATGTGCCTTACTTTGCTTCTTGCCATTTAAGGACAAACTTAATTTTGGTCCAGTGATTAACTCAGGAATCACTTCAAGACATGTTCTTACAGTTAAGAGCTTGTCCTTCCAACCAGAACCTCGGGTCACATCACATCGAGTATACAATATGGTTGTATGGAAGAACCTAAGGCGGAGGCATAGGAGATGCAACTCATCTCTTTCTTTCTTTTAACCATGGTTGAATTATGGAGACCAATGCAATGCTTCATACAAGTAAGAACTTCTTTCTTACCTTGTTCCATTCTGAACTACTTAAGAATATTATCTAGGATATTCTGAACATCTTTAGAATCAAGTCCAGGAAGCATTCAACTATGATGTTTATTAAACTTACCAATCTATCTCGATAGATCTCATTGTTTAATAAATTATTCAACTTCATCCATATTTACCAAATTAAATGTTATTAGTACCAATCACATCATTCATATATGTCATCCACATATTTCAGAATAATGTCACGCTCCCACTCAAATATGGCATCCATATATGAGATCCAGGGATTTCACTTAGCTCCCACTCAAAGTATGTCTGCTACATATTAATATTTAGCCAAGGTACTTAGCTCCCACTCAAAATATGTCTCTTACATATTAAGATTTGGTTAAGATAATTAGCTCCCACTCAAATGCAGGTCCTCTCGATAATCTTGGACATTCCAAAATTCTTTGATCACCATCAAATCGAGAATTCTAGTTATGAGACTTCAATATCCATATATTGCTTGTGTAAACCCAATAGAATTAAGCATCGCTACAATTGTAGTCAACTCCTTTAATTTGTCCATACTTTGTGACAAATCGAGCTTTGCGTCTTTATTAAGTTTCATTTCCTTCTAATGACTTTGAAGTCATACATAAATATCAAGTAAACTTCTTTACTTAATAAGATCAAGTAACATATTACTTTGTGATCTTAAATGTAACTTAATATAGGATTTTATGACTCCTAGTCATTTCTCGTACTTAGGTCCATCACGCTTCTTTGTAATTCGTAGGTATGTCTTGTTCAAAACATGACAAGTGAATCAATGATATAATTCCACAAACTTGCAGAATATATACTTGAATCCTACTTTCTTTTGTAAAAGCATTCACTAAAACTTAATGATCATTATCATTAATTTCTCCTCTATTTGTAGAGTTCAGTTTCATGAAATAAATTTCGCTACGCCACTCAACAATCAGGAGGCAAGGTCAAATACCTTGTTTTAATCTTTTACTTTCTCCCACCTGTATCTTCATCAAGACACATCAACTTAGGACAACAACAGGTTTGCCCCTTGTGGAACATGTATTCATAGTTGCCTAAGAATACGCTACAAAGACTTTTATTCGCTACGATTTCGAATTATTGAAACCTCTAGAAACTTGAACATGCCATAACTCTTATGGTGTTGTTTCCATGAATCATTTATATGTTCCTTTGTATTTCAAAGGAGTGTTTTCTTATTTCGATTTCTAACTCTAAATGATAATCCCGATAAGAGATACACTACAAGGATTCGGGTCTATTGCAACAAAAAGATTCGCGGCAATAAGTGCCAAATTGTGGCAAGAAAGCATGCTATTGCAACGACCATGTGACAAGTTGCCACATTTTTTGTCGTGGCAGCACATGCTTAATGCCACAATTTGGTTCGTGGGGATAGATTAATGCAACAGCCATAAAAACTGTGGCGATCGTTTGTTTGTGGTGATAGGCATTTGTGGCGATAGCCTATTCTAACAACACTTGTTTCGAGGCGTATGCCCTTCCGTGGCAATAGCCAATTGTTACAATAGACCCAAACCCTATAGCAACAACTCTTGTTTTCGTGGATACACCCCTTTTACCACAAACCCTATGTTTGTGGCATTAATTTATGGCAACAACTCTCCAAATATGATAACAAAAAGTTGCAACATACTATTTTTGGTGGTGACAGATAGTTATCACAACAGACAAAATATTCGCGACGAGAAGGAAAAATAATTTAAAAACAAGAAATGAAATGAAACCATGCTTTTTATTACAGTAAGAATATTACAGTGTCTTTACAAGTATCCAATAAAAGGAAAATTACAACAAAATAAAAGAAAAGCCTAAAACTACTCTTCTAGTAATCTTATCTTCTTTTTCTTCACTTTATCCCTGCAAAATGGAACAAAAATAAAAGAAAACAAAGAAACATGATCAGATCCTAGCTGTAATAGAGATATTTTTTTATAATAGATAGAATATCAATTTTCCCAAAGACCAGTAGCTAGAACCCATCAAGAAGTAGCATAGCTGGTGAAATAAATCACCAGGGATTAGCACACATAAGAACTAGATCATATCCAAGTTAATGTACAATCAAATTGTGCTAGCCCATGATCAAACCCACCATACTGTAACCTGTCACTAGCCGTGCAATATTGTGGCAAGTATCTACAGAGCAAGCACACCACAGACACCAGGCAACCCAAAAAAAGATAACCTAACAAATATGGAAACAAGCAAGCTCACATATATGTGTACTTCAAACCTACAGCTAAATGTTGCATGGAAAGCTACAGGTTAAAATTCCTACATTCCTGTCATTTAAGCAAACATAGATGTGTGTTTCAAACCTACAGGACAACAAATAAATATTTAAACAGAAGTGCTACTTGGCCAAGTAGCTTTCATCTTTTTCTTGATCATAAGAAGTCAGTAATAACTTATCATTACCTGAGTACTCTTTATTATCATTCTGCCAGTTATCATCTAATCTTATCTCTCTAGAACCAAAATATTCCTATGCTACTACAAGAAATCAGTACCAAAGGAGCACAAGCTCTCGCCCCGCATTATATGGCTACGTTTTCTCCTGCAAACCAAACAACCACACTCACGACACTGCTATTTCAATCACATTTTTGCATGTTCCCTAGTTAGTAAGAAGTGTAAAGGTAGTAAGAGAAATATCCAACACATGTATGAAAACATGATCAACTTTGTTATTCTAGTGCATATCTAAGCAAAGCATAGGAACAATAGTCCAATGACCTAACTCGAGGATCTGTGGAATTATACACACTAGTCGTCAACCCATGCCTCCGCACTGGCTAGTTACTCTGGAAAAAATCAAAATTTATTAGAAGATATCTACAATATAAAATTAATGATCTATGAAAATTTATGTCATAATATTGCTTTGTTACCATAGATCCTAATATTTTTCTGTAATCTCAGTGAAGATTAAAATTATGGATTATCAGTGTAGGGAAATATGGATTATTTTTTTGTCATAGGGAAAATATTCAAATGTCATCTCTGGACATACTATAACCCCAATGAAGGAAGACTCAAATTATCATCTTACAATCTTCCTTAACTTTATCGGTAGACAGGGAGATATATAAGTAACATGATTTTATCATTCTAAACAGGAACCTGCAAGCTGATAAGGATCTTCTCCTTCTTAGGCTATCAGGACATGCAGGCTTGGATGATATATGTGTTCCATGTACTTCCGTTGTATGAAAGGCATACATTATGCAACCATCATTTTTGTCATCCACGTGCCATTAGTTCCACTCTCCAGAGAATTAGTTGATCTCCTAACTTTATTTCCATTGAATTTCTGCAGCATAGTGGAAGTTTCAGATTCATATAGTAGTACGTACAGACCACTGCGCTATCTTCTTGAGTGACAAGGGAATGAAAATCATAGGTTGTTTCTGTCCAACCTTTAGTGACTGCATCTCACTGAACTTGGTAGCCCAGGAACCCACAACTAAATTTAAGCTTCTCTCATGTGCACAATAAACCGAAAAAATATTTCTTATCTACGACAAAGTCAATGCACAGAAATAATCTAGTTTTTTGATAGTACCCAATCCTGCGGTGTGGTACAATTCAAGTAAAATAAATATGTCTAGTACTCTAGATTCTGAGAGACGGCATTTAATGAAAGAATAGTGAATGTTTACTAAGAACCTATCAGAGAGAATAATTTTGTACTGGGATCCAACAAATAAGAAGAAACCGTGCAAGAAAAGAGAGGAAACTATGTATTTTATATTCTATGATGGTTATAAGGTTTTCTCCATGAAATTGTTGACTAATACTCCCTCCGTTTCATAATATAAGATGTTTTAGCTTTGTGAAGATAATGTATCTAGACGTCTTTTAGTGTGTAGGTTCGAAGAGGTTCACTCCGAATCTACACACTAAAGATGTCTAGATACATTATCTTCACAAATTTAAAACATCTTATATTTTGAAACGGAGGGAGTATATGAAAAAGAAGAACAAAAAAGGCAAGGCTCAAGATAGAACTAAGGAGAGCAGAAGAAGAGGTGATTATAGAACTTGAGAAGGAGAAATTATTCAGGATAAGTAATTCTTTTTATGCTCCTTTTATATCAGAGAAAAGGGCAAAATATTAAAGAGAAAACAACAGTGCAACACTTAATATGGATACTATTTACTTAAACCTCCCTTTAGGATGATTGCGATCCAGGAAGAGGCCAGTTCCCAATACTTTCTGTCAACTTGCCATGCACCCAAACAATTCTGAAAAAATTAAAGGTGAAAAATAATGGGAGTGATAATATTAGCTTTCTTAGACATAAGAGAGGAAAGGCCAAAGAGAAATCGTTAGAATTAGAGTTACTGGCCCAAACTATTTTTCTTGCATTCTTAAATTCCTTATTAAAACTACGTGGAATGTGGTAACCATAATCCACAGTTTTCGGTCTGCATATACTTGCCACCATTTCCATATGAGTGTATAACAGTGTTACTTTTTGAAGCAAAGATGCGGCATATAAGAGATGTAGTTAACATTTTCTATCAAATCAGCTGAAGTTTCATTAATGGCGAAGGAGCATAAAATTTTATTCTAAATAGCTGCGGCTGTGAAAAATTATATTCCGATGTACTAAGCTTGGTGACTTCCGTACTAAATACTGATAGATCAATACATCTGAGAAGTGAACATACAAAGTGCATGAGAAAAGAAAATACATCACATGGATTAGACGGCTGTATTAATGTACTTTCTAAAGCATGCATGCATGACTCTCTTATCGCATTCATAAACTTCCATTCCTAACTGTTTGTCCTGTCTTTGTTGGATAGATCTCTCCCACGTTCGGGCCCAACGGCCCGAACGGAGTCCCTTATCGCGTCCTAATCGGGGGCGCCCAACCCTATCCATGGTTGTGGGCCCCTGTCGCCAGTGCGTATATAAAGAGGTGGAGGGCCGGACGCACACGGTACGAGGTTCACCGTGCGCCGCAGCCCCCCACCAACACACCCACCGATTAGGGTTTCGCACTAGGCCGACCGGAAGCTCCACCGCCACCGCTCTGATACCATTGTTAGGTCTAGTCTATCCTCGGTAATACTACTAGGATAGATCTGTGGTATCTGAGACAGAGAGAGAGAGAGAAGTACTACCTGCTCCTGTGCTCACCAAGCACGAACCAACTCTTTACAGGGGTTCCATTCGACAAGGACCACGCCAAGAAGAGAAAGATGCATTGAAGTGGCGAATGGAATAGAAGCAGAAGTGGAGGCCATTGGTGACGTCCCTCTGGAGCTGGCTGATGGCTCTTTGCTTTTGCTCAAAGATGTGCTTTTCGTTCCTTCATTACATAGGAATTTAATAAGTGTTTCCTGTTTGGACAAAGATTCTTATGAATGTTGTTTTGGAAATGGCAAGTGTGCCATTTGGTTGAAAGACAAATGTGTGGGTGTTGCTATATTATTTGATAAGTTATATTTGTTATCCCTGCATGAGAAAGTTTTTTCTGTGTGTGATGTGAATGAAAAAGTTTCCTTGTCGAACAAAGAACAAAAGAAAAGAAAGCGAACTCTTGACTCATCGAAACTATGGCACTGCAGACTAGGCCATATTTCGAGGGGAAGAATAGAAAACCTCATTAAAAATGACATTCTTCCTCCGTTAGAGTTCTCCGACATAGAACAATGCATAGATTGCATTAAAGGAAAGTATGTCAAACAAATTAAAAAGGGTGCAAACCAAAGCATAGCTACACTAGAAATAATCCACACAGATATTTGTGGACCGTTTCCGGTGAAAAGTGTGGATGGCTATGATTCATTCATAACATTCACGGATGATCACTCCCGGTATGGTTATATTTATCCAATCAAAGAAAGATTTGAAGCGTTGGATAAATTCAAAATTTTCAAAGCTGAAGTAGAAAATCAGCACGATAAAAGAATCAAAATAGTCCGGTCCGATCGTGGGGGGGAGTACTACGGTCGGCATACTCCATATGGTCAAGTACCAGGGCCCTTTGCACGGTTCCTGCAAGAAAATGGAATAGTCGCCCAGTATTCTATGCCGGGCGAACCTCAGCAAAACGGAGTAGCTGAAAGGCAACTGCATTCCTTATGGATATGGTGCAAAGATGATGAGCTATTCCACCCTCCCATTGGGATTGTGGATGGAGGCGCTTAAAACCGCCATTCACATTCTCAACAGAGTACCAAGTAAGTCGGTGCCCAAAACACCGTATGAATTGTGGACAGGCAGAGTCCCCTCTCTGCACCACTTGAGGGTCTGGGGGAGCCCAGCTGAGGCAAAAGTTTTCAATCCAAACATCGCAAAGTTAGACCCCAAAACAGTATCTTGCCATTTCATTGGCTATCCAGATAAGTCCAAAGGCTACCGTTTCTACTGTCCCGACAGATACACAAAGTTTGTAGAAACAAGACATGCAGTCTTCTTGGAGGACGAATTGATGAGGGGGAGCACAGTAGCTAGGCAAATTGATCTTGAGGAGAAGAGGGTGCATGCACCTAATCCGATGATTCAGGAGCCATTTTTCTCGCTACCTGTTGTGCCACCATCTACAACCCCTGAGGTTGTGGTGCCGGCACCTGTTCTGACTCCACACGTGACAACAATGTGCGAAAGTTCGGAACCTGTCCATCGGGAGCCACCTGAACCCACTGTTGAGCATGAAAGGGAGCCAGAACAGCCACCTACTGTAAATGTGCCTGAACCCCAGGCAAGAAATGAGCAAGAGTCTGATGAACTCAGACGGTCTAAAAGAGAACGAAGACCAGCCATTTCCAAAGACATCTACAAAGTTTACAACGTAGTTCATATGGAGGGCGATCCTACCACATATGAAGAAGCCATGAGTAGCCCTCACTCAGCCAAGTGGGTAGAGGCAATGGAAGATGAAATGATATCGATGAGTTCCAACAATGTTTGGGACTTAGAAGAAATTTCCAAAGGAGCCAAAACAGTAGGATGCAAGTGGGTCTACAAAACAAAGTATGACTCCAATGGGAATGTAGAAAAGTACAAAGCTAGACTCGTGGCAAAAGGCTTTACGCAAAGAGAAGGCGTAGATTACAATGAGACTTTTTCTCCGGTCTCATGTAAGGACTCCTTCAGAATCATCATGGCACTAGTTGCACATTTTGATTTAGAGTTACATCAAATGGATGTCAAGACGGCATTTCTAAATGGAGATTTAGAAGAAAATGTTTACATGAAACAACCCAAGGGTTTTTTCATGGAGGGGAAGGAACATATGGGATGCCGCCTAAAGAAATATATTTATGGGTTAAAGCAAGCCTCTAGGCAGTGGTATTTAAAGTTTAATGATACCATTAAAAGTTTTGGATTCAAAGAAAATGTTGAGGATAACTGCATTTATGCAAAGTTCAAAAGTGGGAAATATATTTTCCTAATTCTATATGTGGATGACATTCTGCTTGCTAGCAGTGATGTTAGTCTACTACTAGAAACAAAGAAATTCTTGTCATCAAACTTTGACATGAAAGACCTTGGTGAAGCATCTTATGTTTTGGGCATAGAAATTCACCGAGACAGAAAGAATGGAGTGTTAGGACTGTTGCAGAAAGCGTATTGTGAAAAGATTTTAAAGAAATACAATATGCATGCGAGTAATTCAACACCTGCTCCCATAGTCAAGGGCGATAGTTTTGGAAAATCCCAATGTCCAAAGAATCAATATAAGATCGATCAAATGAAGTCAGTACCATATGCTTTGGCTGTTGGAAGCTTACAGTATGCACAAGTGTGCACTCGCCCTGACTTAGCTTTTATCACCGGGGTACTCGGTAGATATCAAGAGAATCCAGGCATAGAGCACTGGAAGATGGTAAAGAAAGCTTTGCGTTATGTGCAAGGCACAAAAGGCCTCATGCTAACATATAGACGATCTGATTCCCTAGAGATAAAAGGGTATTCAGATGCAGATTTTGCGGGAGATAAAGACGACCGAAAGTCCACGACAGGGTATGTCTTTACTCTCGCAGGAGGTGCTATTTCGTGGAGAAGCGCCAAACCGTCAATAGTTGCATCATCTACGATGTATGCAGAATTTATAGCATGTTATGAGGCCATGGGACAGGCGTTATGGTTAAAGAAATTCTTACCCGACTTGAAAGTGGTTGACTGCATCAGCAGGCCACTAAAGATGTACTATGACAACGAGCCCGCAGTATTCTATGCTCACAACAACAAGTCGAGTAATGCTTCAAAGTCTATAGATATAAAGTATTATGTTGTGAAGTACAAAGTCTAGGATCAAACTATAAGTCTCGAGCATATAAGGACAAAGGATATGCTTGCGGATCCGCTAACGAAAGGCTTACCACCCAATGTGTTCAAGGAACACATAGCCGGCATGGGTTTAACGGCAAGCCTATGATTCCTGGACTATAGAGGCCCAAAAGTAACAGAATTTGTTTCAGAACACGAAGGTGTATAGTAGCTGTCTGATTCTATCGGCAATTGAGCTGAGACGATGAAACATGCTCTATGTGTCATTCTGTGATGAAATAAGTAAAAAAAAAAGTTAAAAGTAAAGTCGAGATCTAGGGGGAGAATGTTGGATAGATCTCTCCCACGTTCGGGCCCAACGGCCCGAACGGAGTCCCTTATCGCGCCCTAATCGGGGGCGCCCAACCCTATCCATGGTTGTGGGCCCCTGTCGCCAGTGCGTATATAAAGAGGTGGGGGGGGCCAGACGCACACGGTACGAGGTTCACCGTGCGCCGCAGCCCCCCACCAACACACCCACCGATTAGGGTTTCGCACTAGGCCGACGGGAAGCTCCACCGCCACCGCTCTCAACTACCCACGCTCACGCCGTCGCCCTTTTGTCCCATGGCCAACGACGGCGGATCTAGCTCCGGAGCTAGCTCCGGCATCCCCTCCGGTTCGTGCTTGGTGAGCACAGGAGCAGGTAGTACTTCTCTCTCTCTCTCTCTCTGTGTGTGTCTCAGATACCACAGATCTACCCTAGTAGTATTACCGAGGATAGACTAGACCTAACAGTCTTTAGCGGTGCTGGTGAGGTGCATCTTCTAAAAATCCATCAGGTGATCAAGTTAAATTGTGTTGCATGATTTCAGTATGCATTTGAAATTTTAAAAGGAGGGCTTTCAACAGGAAGCATGCTATACACAGGGTAGAATAATCACTGACATGCACAACCCAAAACTAATGTCTTCTATTTGCATACATTGAAGAATAGGGTTATTGTAATTGGTATTGTAAGGTGTATGTAGTAGAAAAAACTTAGTCCTTCTGATCCAAATTATTGTATCAGCTTTGTCTAGATTCGGATGTATCTAGTCATGTTTTAGAGCTAGATATATCCGAATCTAGACAAATCTGAGAACATTAATTTGGATCGAAGGTAGTACTAATATTTCCAATGATAGAAAAACTAATAATTAACATTTGCTCTACATTTCAATTCCAGATAATAAGCTCGCTTAGGTTGCATGCAGCAAGTTAGGACAGCATCAGTACAATACTCCAGGCCTAGACATCCTTCTTTTATATCCTTCACCCATTATCATTAGAGAACTTAATTTCAAACACCATGTATAAATAATGCGCACATAGTGTATATTTCACAGGGACAGACATTTCTTTGACATACAGGAGACCAAGCATTCCACTCTTCTTTATCAAGAAACTTAATTAAAGTACTCAATTTATCTACGCCATTAGGGCAAAATACCACTTTCAATCCAAGAAGGAACAAAACACCACTTACCAACAAAATAAAGATAAATTGTAGCTATAGTAATATTCGGGAGATTACCTGCTCTGAATTCTGATGCTCTATGAAACCGCAGCTATCTCACAAACGGTCAGCAGCATCACACAATGCATCCAACACAAAGCCAGCGTTTATATCGGCTGCCATCCGAGGCTAGGAGGAGCTCTGAGACGCCGCAGATGTCGATTCGCGGTCGTGCTGGAGCACGGGGCGGCGAGGCTACCAGCGAGAGGCCGACCAATTTGCACAGCATCGCTGGGATTTGGGGGGGAGGCGTGCGGAAGCCCGAGGAGACGTCCCACGACTAGGGAGGCCCCTCGTAGGAGCGCGCCACCATGGCGACCGGCGGCGCATGGGGAATGGCAGTCGGCGAGGCCGGCGGCATCGCGGCAGCGGACGGCGGCGGCGGCTGGAAGGACGGGACGTCCCACGACCAGCTACCGCACGCGTCCACCATTAGCGCCACGACGGGCGGAAATCCTAGATCGAGAGGAGGGTGCGGGAAGGCGGCCGCGCCTAGGGTTTTGGGCGGGATGCGGAGGCGAGGCAGGGTGGAGGGATGAGGAGGCGGGTGGTGGACGCGGAGGCGAGGCGGGGTGGAGGCAGTGGCGGAGGACGAAAAACAATTGAGGCCGGGCGAAACCTATAAAACCTTTAAAAAATGCGGAAAAATAAAAAGTTATCTAGATAATAAGTTATTAATTTGTATGATCCTACACGTAGAAGTAATGCCCAAAAAAATTCCGTCTCTTTTTTCCCTTATTTATTTCATGTCCCTGTGTTTAGAGCTAGTGCCACTAGCAAGCGGTACAATTTGTTTCTCAAATCTACATATCACAATTCACAAATTCATCAGTAAGACAAGTGTTCTATCCATATGCAAAAATCTAGAAAAAAAATTATACCTTTCTCCTTTGATAGTCTTTTCTCCTTCGTGTTCATCTTCAACCTTCAATTAGGTAAGTACAAGCTCCGAGACTTTCTGATATTCAGCCGCCCGGCCACGTGGTCGTGATGTTGTTTGGGTACAGCCGCGCAAGTATAGCCGTCCGCTGGCGATTGGCTGTGCTCCTGAGACACGAGTCCCACCACCTATAAGAATTTTCCAAGTAGTGAAAGCTGAATCTCATGGTGCCAAGTGGTTATTGTTGTTGATGCTCATATGTATATTATTATGCTAAGTCTAAATTACTTTTACATATATAAATATTTATTTATTGCGGTATTTATAGGTAAAATATATTACTTTATATATTAAAAAATAGTTAGTGAACCGGTGAACTTATGGTTCGACCGTTAAAACCTGAACCGACAGCCTTACTAGTTCGATCACCAGTCTGTTTTTTAAACTATGGGCCCAAGTGGTCCACATCAATTGACTGTATGGAATATCATTGCGATAGATTGCTCTTTATTGCTACAATAGTTGGTTTTTGCAATATCCTCTACATATTGCCATGGATGCACAACTTGTCGTAGTAAACAATAGTTATTACGACACAACAACATTAGGGCAAAAAATATATACTTTTACACAAATACGTATTCTGTTGCAATAGATGGATATTTTTTGCAATAATATTGGAACCTATCGCAACGTGATACAGTTGTCGCGATATGTTTCTGAATATTACCACAAATAATTGTTCTATTGCGAGACCTAGTTCCTATTGCATCAAAATGATTAATTCGCGCAACGAAATTTGGTTGTCGCAATATCGGAGCCATATTGCAATGGTCATGCAGATTGTTGCAATATGGAGCCTCTATTGCAACAAAAATAGTATTTATTGCGGCAAAACTCGTTCATGGCAATATGAACATCCTAATACCACAAACAGGAAATTCATGGAAATATTGCACTTTATTGCAACAAAATGTGGCTGTAGCAATAAATATTGTTGCAATAGACCGAATTTCCTATAGTGATAATATTGGACCATATGTATCTAATAGAAAATTATTATCATATTTAGACATTTCAACACACTTTGAATTTGTCCGATTATCATAATTTGTGAAACATCTTTCAAAAGTCCCTTATATGCTAAAATTAACTTAAATACTTTATTCATGTCGATCAGATCGAAGAGACTTTTGTACTCTTGTTAATTCAATATCCTCCTTCACTTTGAAATCTTTTGAACAATTCAAAACAGTTTCAAACTTATGTTTCATTAAGTAGATACTCATATCTACTTAAATCCACAATGAAGTATGAAATAATGATTTCCACCATTTGTTGAAAATACGATACATCGTTATGTATAAAGTTCAACATTTCTTTACATATCACTGTTTTACCGGAATGCGAAGTTTTAGTCATTCTACCAAATGAGGCATGGTTTTGCAAAGTCTCTAGATAAGTATCTAAGACTCCGATCTTCATTTAGAATGAAGAACATGTAATAACCACCATGACTTAAACAATAGTGTCATATCATAATCAAACTTTGGATATCTTTTAACATTCTAATCCTTTATAAATGCTTTAAACTATTATCATTAACATAGTGATTAGAATAACTCATTTATAATTGTAATATGACCATAACAGTATTTTTCATAAGAACGATACAACTGGATTGTAACTTATTTATATGAACAATTGTCTCGCTAAAAGCAAGACACACAAAAAAGGATTACGAAATTATATTTAAGTCCACTAATCCAAATGATAAACCTTGAGGAAAGGAGGTGATGTCGGCCATCAACTATTTTGCTTGTCGTCATCAAGCCGTATTACCTCAATTCCAGCAATTCTCAAGTAGACCATCCTGTTTTCACAAAATAGGACAAGTATCCAATATTTTTGTAAACTGCAATGAGTCTTGCAAGAATTACATCTATAACTTTGTATATCTGACATATACCCTTTTAATTAATAACCTCTATTGCAATCAGGCCCTTCTGAGAGTT
Organism: Avena insularis; assembly: GCA_023614405.1. Taxonomy (NCBI): domain Eukaryota; kingdom Viridiplantae; phylum Streptophyta; class Magnoliopsida; order Poales; family Poaceae; genus Avena; species Avena insularis. Next base: position 69,536,223 of record CM042692.1, on the reverse strand, counting down.
CATAACTCTAATGGAAGATCGCTAAGTGTTTCTCCAAATATTCTCTTTTCCATCATGGAAGAAAACTCATCCAACATATCATACATTATGTGCCTGATCTTGTAGAATACAAGATTGTATCCAACTCTCCATCGAATGGAGAATGGCTTATTGGATGATTATGGAGAAAACACAGACATTGCAGAGTCATCGGATTATCTCCTAATGGTCATTGTATCAAGAAGAGAAGATCACCTTTTACGAGGATATCCCTCAGGCGTGGGTATTAATCTATGAAGTTGGACCCTTTTGCTAAGTTCCATATCAAGCAAGAAATTTCCCATGGTCGCAAAAGACATCAATGGGATAGGCCATGATCTACCAAGATATTTTCAAACAAACATCTAGACTATGTTCATAATATGAGTTCAATCCTAATTGAGCTCCCACTAAATTTGTCATCACCTAGACGATTTTAGTGATCACATAATCCCAATCCGCTACACCACCCCCGATCGTCATGGCTGGCAATGCAGTTTCAAAGGTAGGCATTCCCCAATATCAATCACATCAACCATGTGACTCATGCTCGACCTTTCGGTCTCTTATGTTATGAGGCCATGTCTACACATGCTAGGCTCACCAAATATAACTTGCGTGCATCCGCAATGCAACATGGCTTACACCCACTGTATGCGAACGCAGATATGTCTGACACCCGATCGTCACAGCCTGCCTCATAACGGAGAATTTCTTGGTGGTGCACACACAAGGGTAACACTATCATTGGAATTATATAGGGATTATCTTATTTGCTACCGTTGAGTATCTAATACTAGCATATAATAAGATATAAAACAGGTATCAACATCACATGTATATTGTGATATGATATGGTCCTTCTTCTTGCGCCTTGATCTCCATCGAGCGCTCCGGCATGATCTCCGTCTTTCCCCTGGTTTGACGCCAAGTCCACTACGCCACCAGCAGGTCGTCCATCGGAATGATGGCTATTACTATACTACTTAGCAACAAAAATGTAAACTACTTTACCTTCATAACGACCAATACCATATCAAATCACATGCCCTCCTGTAAAATAAAGTTAGACGCCTATACTTTATCTATTGCAAGTTTTACATGGTTGTTAGGGCTTTCGCAATAGAATCGTTTCTAACCACAACATGGATCCAACAGTTGTCTCTACTACACCCCTTTTGGGGCCCTCCATTGTAAATGCTATATCAACTATTGAATGAGAGACAGACACCCTCTAGACACTTATACAGAACAAGCCGTATGTCGAGTGTGGAACCAGTCTCACGTACGAATACGTGTAAGGTCAATCCGGGCTACTTCATCAAACAATACCGCGATATAAACAAGTACATGTTAGAGGGTAACAACTAAGGGATCAATGCCCGCACAATACTTGTGTGTACTGTCCGTACAACACTCCTACACATAGATCGGCTCTGATACCACTGAAGGGTTCCGTAGTAGAAAACAAAAAAATTCCTATGTTGGAACTCCCTAACGCCCAAGATCTATCTATGTAGTAATGCAGTAACGACCGAAGCGTATAGAATACATACCCTTGTATACCGTACGCGGTTAACATTTCGAGGGGAATGTGGTTGAAGTAGTCGAACTCGTAGCCGACCTCAAGGTCGCGATGGTCCTCGCAGGTCACCCCTTGCTCCACCTTCATCGTGTAGCAGCTCAGGCTCATGACATCTAAGGTGCCCCAAGTGTGCCCCCCCCCCCCCCGCGGTTTCATACACATACGGTGTACGACAAAGACCTCCAAATCCTTGATCCCTGCCGGGAGTGCAGAAGTAGATCTTTGGCTTGGAATCCTGCGCAAGAACGGGCGTCTTTGGTGCAATGCCTTCTTGACAGTCCTTTCTTGGGACCGTGCCAACGCATGGAGACCACTATGTAGAGAGAGAGGGAGGAATTCTCTAAGGAAAATGCCTTAGAGAACATATCAAATTGTGTGTTTAATCCCACTGATACCTTCGATTCGGATTCACGGATGTAGTATAATAGCTTTTTCCCTAGGAGACCTAGGTTTAATCGAACCTCGGAAAGCACTGCTAAAAGGTAATAAAAAGGACACGTCTACAAGACTTTGTTTGTTCGTTTTACCTTAGTTGATCGGACCAATCTAGTTTACTTTATAACGGGTTTGAATCAATGGATGGAAATAGGCCAGGGTTGAAGATCCACCTGCAGCTGCACATGAAATGGGATAAAGGATAATAATACGCATAGTCATGTATAATGTTTGTATTGAGATAATATTTTGTGGGAAACACATCCTAATATTCTAGAGCCCCCATGATGTAGCGGGCATAGCAATAGACTTTTAATCCAACTGAGAGTACACCGAAGCCACGGGTTACAAACGATTATTAAGTGTAAACTCAGATCAAACCTTTAAGTGGTTATGTTGTTGTTGATCTCGAATGGGGCGCTAAGCGAAGACCGTAATACCCTTTCTGTCACTGAGGTTCCTATGAGATCGCCGCTAGCACCTCAAGCCTATATCAATCTATGGGATCTTGGGTACCTACAACTCCATAGATCGAGACGAGAGACGAAGAAACAAAAGATACAAATCACGAATCCAAACAAAATATAATTCTCCCATGATTTAGGTGCACATAATTACTGCGAGGTTTCTCCCCAACCTGCAGCCCGTGACGACTACTCACTCATAACAAATAGATTGAAGATAGAAAACATCATGCAAATACTTAGATTGAAATCAAATATTCTTACAATGGTCGCCAAATCACAAGGAGATCTAAAAGTACAAAGCAATGGCTATGGATAGTGGAGGGATGGATGGTGGAAGTGATGAACAATGGATGAACTATGGATGAACAATGGTGTGGATCTCCTTTGGTGTTGTTGTGATACAATCTGAGAATGGCGGCTCTCTGGCCGGTGGTTGGAGCCTCAAAATATATAGGCGTCTGATCCATTGCTAACGTATCCATAATTTTTGATGTTTCATGCTTGGTTTTATCTACTTTCTTATGTTTTGTCCACACTTGGGAGTACTTTTACACATTTTCTGGAACTAACCTATTAACAAGATGCCACAGTGCCAATTGCCTCTTTTCTGCTACTTTTGGTTCCAGGAAAGTCAGAAAATCAATATTCTCGGAATTGGACCGGACAAAAGCCAAAGTCGATATTTTACCGGAAGACTCACGAGCGGAAGACGAGAGAGGGCAGGGGTGGCCACACCATATGGTGGCACGGGCTAGCCCTGGCCATGCCACCAGGTGGTGTGGGTACCCTGGCCGCCCACCAACCTTGCCTTTTCGCCTATAAGATGCATCCCGATGCAAAAACCCTAAATCATCAAGCCTCCAGCCATGAAAAGTTCCGTAGCGCTGCCACCACCGAAGGGGAGATTCGGGGGACATAAAGTCTCTAATCCGGCACCCTGCCGAGACGGGGAAGTGCCCTCGGAGCCATCTCCATCGATCTCCACCATCTCCATCGATGTTGCTGATTCCCATGATGAGGAGGGAGTAGTTCTCTCTCGAGGCTAAGGGTTCTACCGGTAGCTATGTGTTCATATCTCTCTCTCTATGCATGATCTTATTGAGATCATAAGCTTGTAATCTATAGATCTACCTTGCTACTCAAGTGCTTTAATAGATCTCTGCTCTCCCCATGTGTGTGAAGTTGACAGTGTGCACACCATGGTGGCACTTAGGCTAGAGATTACAAATACTTGTTATGAGTTATATTTGGAGTTGGATGTTTCTATGAAATTGTGGTGTCTGTTGGAACCATCTAGTGCTCAAGGTGACAGTGTGGGGTTATCTAGATGGTAAAGGCTTACTTTGAGGTGTGCTGTTATAGCCCTACCATGGATTAGAGTGTCCAACCGGAGAGTAGTTAAGAGTAGTATCATAAAGAGAAGATATTTATATGAGAGTGTTCACTAGTGAAAGTATGATCCCTAGGCCTTGTTTCTAAGCATTGAAACACCGTTTGCTACTAGATCTGTTACATGTTTGCTTGCTTCTATCTTTATTTCAGTTTGCCTTTAGTCTCTTCCATACCATCCACCTATTTTCTATCACCGTTACCACTTATAATTATCTATACCACTTGTATTTCACTATCTCTTTGCCGAACTAGTGCACCTATACACCTGACAAGTGTATTGGGTGTGTTGGGGACACAAGAGACTTCTTGTATCTTGATTGCAGGGTTGCTTGAGAGGGAATACCTTTGACCACTTCTTCCCTGAGTTCGATAAACCTTGGGTGATCCACTTAAGGGAAAACTTGCTGTTGTTCTACAAACCTCTACACTTGGAGGCCCAACAACTGTCTACAAGAATAGAAGTGCATAGACATCAAGCTATTTTCTGGCGCCGTTGCCGGGGAGGTAAGGTAAAAGGTGCTCACATCCTCCGGTGTGAGTGCTCAAAGTTATTTCCTTTAGATTCTGCAATTTTTCTCTTTTTGTTTCTTGTTTTCACTAGTTAGGCTTAATGGAAAACAACAAAAAAATTAGAGAGCTTTATAGTATTTATCTTGAGTTAGGTCATGAAGTGTTTGAAGAGAAAATTAAAAAGCCTATGGAACTTTATTTGCATGCTAATAGCAATATTATTAGTATGAATTCTTTGAACACCATTATTGCTAATGCTATGGAAAAGTCTAAACATGGGGAAGCTAGTTTTTATGAAAATGATCTTTTTAGTTCCCCAGCTTTGGAAGATAACTATCCTATTGCTTATGATGATACCAAACCTCCGATATATGATGACTACAATGATGAATATGATATTTTCAGTCCACCTACTACTGAGGAGAAAATTAATGATTACAATATGCCTCCTATATTTGATGATTATGGTGATGAGAATAATAATGATAGCTATTTTGTTGAATTTGCTCCCGCCATAATTAATAAGAATGACTATGCTTACATGGAGAGTAATAATCATTTTATGCATGTGGCTCATGATAAGAATGTTTTATGTGATAGTTATATTGTTAATGATGCTACTGAAAGTTATTATGAGAGAGGGAAACATGGTTTTATGTATGTCAACAATATTAAGTTTCCCCTCTTTATGTTGAAAATTTTGAAGTTGCACTTGTTTTGCTTTCCTATGCTTGTTGCTTTGTGATTTCATGACTTGTTTATTTACAAGATTCCTATCCATAGGAAGTGGGTTAGACTTAAATGTGCTTTGAATTTTCTTCTTGATGCTCTCTTTTACTTCAATTCATATTTCCTATGTGAGCATCTTCTCAAACTATCATGCCTAACTTAAAGGCGTTAAAGAAAAGTACTTATTGGGAGATATCCAAATGTTTTAGATGAGTCTTGGAAGTTATTACTTCAGTAATAACCACTCCTTATCCTTTTTATTTGCTTTTTGTGCCAAGAGTAACTTCTAATGAGAGAGAAGTAATGACTGGGAAAGTTGCTGTCCCAAAACAGATTTCTGTGCTTCACCATAAAAAATTGTGTAAAATCTCTGTACGTCCTTTTGAGGCGTGAATTTTTGTGCTTCTGCCCCATATTGTTATCTAACTTTCATCAGTTCAACACTTTTTGATTTGAGCAACATAAGGTCTTCGAAAAAAAAATGTATGTACCTGCTGGTCTGTTTTGACAGATTTCTGCCATTATTTGCATTTGCTTCTTGTTGGTTCCTCTTTGAGTTCTTTTGGGGAATTGAGCCTTTTGAGGGAAGGGCCATTGTAGCTTGTGTTTTAATGGAAGTTTTCTTGGTGTTGAAACTGAACCCAAAGACTTATTATCTTGAGTGCACTAATGTTGCTAATACAGTTTGTGTGAAGTATTGTATGAAGGAAAAATTTCTGGTGTATGGAAGGAATGAGTAATGAGATGAAGGATGGACTAAAGCTCAAGCTTGGGGATTCCACGCGTGTCACCCCAAGAAATATCCAAGAAGTACAAGCATCAAAGCTTGGGATGCCCAAGGCATCCCCCTCTTCATCAATAAAAATCCCAGGTTCCTTCCAAACGCTTCATTTTTATTGTTTCATGCACAGTTGTGTTGTTCTTGGAGTGTCTTCTTTTTCATTTTAGTTTTGGTTTTTCTTTTGCTTGGTTTTCTTAGTTTGCTGAATAAATTGGTTGGACCCCCTCTTTCATACATTGGTTTTCAAATAGTTTGGTTTGGATTGGAAAAGAGTAGGAAAATTCATACTTAAGTGGTAAAGAGAGCTTGTTTTTGATTGTGGCTATGCTTTGTTATGCCATGCTTGATATTGTTTTAGCTTTATGCTTAGTATTTTTTGCTGTAGCATGACTTGTTATAAACAATTGATATTGCTTAATGTGCCTTGGATGAATCATGTGTTGTTTTAGCATATTAAAGCATAGTATAGTGGTATTCTCCTTTGATGCTTTATTTGGGTTGACTTGGCACATGCTCACACCATGTTATGACTATCCCAAGTCACTGTAGCCTTTATGATCCTTTAGTTTTCAACTTGTAGTATCATTTTATGCTTTGCTCAATGATGTTTTGTCGCTCTGCATGATTATGGCCATTATTGCTCTCTTAGTTGGTCGCTCCCAGTCTATTGCTAGCCTCCACAACCAAGTATGAGTTCCACTTATGCATCCAACTCCTAAAAACAAGTTATTCCAAAGAGTCAACCATACCTACCTACTAGCATATGCTATTCCAAGTATATTCATGTTTTTATCTACCTTCCGAATTAAACTTGTTATGAGAAAACTAGTGATTAAAGCTCTCACAAACTTGTTGGCACCCTTTACTTTTCTTGCCCTTAATAAACTTAAACCATTGTGTCGTCTATGTTGTATATGCTTTCACTTATTTGTTGGGGATTAGCAGAACCATGATGTCATGGGGAATGCTTTCAACATTGCACTTGTACTTTGTACCTAGTTGATATCATGCTCTTTTGTCTATGGATGTCATCGGTGTGAAATGAAAGGGGAGCTTGTAAGTCCATGGAGTTATGTATATGTGTTAGAGAAACGCCTGGGCCGCTGGTCTAATCCATGCTGACATGGTGGAAACCTGCAGTGTAACCATAATGAGCTGTCTATGAAGCATTCTTCTAATAAAAAAAGAGTCCTATATTGAGAAAAAAGAGAAAAAGAAAAAAGGGAGATTATGAAAAGAGGAAAGAGAGAAAAAAGCACCATATTCCCATGGTAAATAAGAAGATTGCTGAGATGCTTGTTGTCTGCTTGCCTTGTCATTTTGATATGGGGATTCTTTCGTATCATCGGGCAAGGTACCACATTGGCATGGTTCTCTATGATACACATGTACTTACGATGACAAGAACTTACCGGTAACTAAACTGGAGTAGCATGAGGAGCGGCCCTCGTATGCAAGGGACATGAGATTTCCAACTTATACTTCGTCAAGCATATACACCATAGCTTGTTCACTTTAACCGTAATCACTTCAAGATGCTTATGATAGGGGCAATGAGAGCTGAAAGCTAATAAGTACCATAATTTTTGGAAGCTCTTTATGAGACTTGAATCCCTACTTCCTTCTATGAAGGCCTTTCTTTTACTTTTATGTTGAGTCTCCACCTTCTATCTTTATGCACCTACTTTGAGAGCATAGTGGCCATTCTTAGTTCTATGTGCATTGTCCCAAGACTTGTTGATTGATGCATAGCTTTGATATTGCTTGTTTTAAACTATTTGTATCTAGTCACTCTTATAAACTTTGAAGGTGTCCTATGCATTTATGTTTGCTACTCTATGAGGGATAAGCTGAATGCCACTATGCTATGTTTTCTTTATGTGAAACAAACAAACGTCTTGCAAAGCAATGTTATTCATTAATATTTTGTTTGTGCCTTTTCATGTTGCAACATAGTTTCTTTGCCTTATTGCTACAACTTTGTCTTTCATGTTATGATTGAAGTACTATGATCCTAGCTTTGAATGTTTTACAAATACTTTGATCAAGTTTATGATGGTGCATGTCACCTCACAAATTATTCTTTCTTTTTATCACTTACCTACTCGAGGATGAGTAGGAGTTAAGCTTGGGGATGTTGATACGTTGCTAACGTATCCATAGTTTTTGATGTTCCATGCTTGGTTTTATCTACTTTCTTATGTTTTGTCCACACTTTGGAGTACTTTTACACATTTTCTGGAACTAACCTATTAACAAGATGCCAAAGTGCCAATTGCCTGTTTTCTGCTATTTTTGGTTCCAGGAAAGTCAGAAAATCAATATTCTCGGAATTGGACCGGACAAAAGCCAAAGTTGATATTTTACCGGAAGACTCACGGAGCCAGAAGACGAGACAGAGAGGGGCCACAGGGTGGCCACACCATATGGTGGCGCGGGCTAGCCTTGGCCACGCCACCAGGTGGTGTGGGCCCCCTGGCCGCCCACCGACCTTGCCTCTTCGCCTATAAGATGCCTCCTGATGCAAAAACCCTAAATCGTCAAGCCTCCAGCCATGAAAAGTTCCACAGCGCTGCCGCCACCGAAGGGGAGATTCGGGGGACAAAAAGTCTCTGTTCTGGCACCCTGCCGGGACAGGGAAGTGCCCCCGGAGCCATCTCCATTGATCTCCACCATCTCCATCGCCGTTGCTGATTCCCATGATGAGGAGGGAGTAGTTCTGTCTCAAGGCTAAGGGTTCTACCGGTAGCTATGTGTTCATCTCTCTCTCTATGCATGATCTTATTGAGATCATGAGCTTGTTATCTATAGATCTACCTTGCTACTTAAGTGCTTTAATAGATCTCTACTCTCCCCATGTGTGTGAAGTTGACAGTGTGCACACCATGGTGGCACTTAGGCTAGAGATTATAAATACTTGTTATGAGTTATATTTGGAGTTAGATGTTTCTATGAAATTATGGTGTTTGTTGGAACCATCTAGTGCTTAAGGTGACAGTGTGGGGTTATCTAGATGGTAAAGGCTTACTTTGAGGTGTGCTATTATAGCCCTACCATGGATTAGAGTGTCCAACCGGAGAGTAGTTAAGAGTAGTAGCATAAAGAGAAGATATTTATATGAGAGTGTTCACTAGTGAAAGTATGATCCCTAGGCCTTGTTTCTAAGCGTTGAAACACCGTTTGCTACTAGATCTATTACATGTTTGCTTGCTTCTATCTTTATTTCAGTTTGCCTTTAGTCTCTTCCACGCCATTGATACATTGCAAATGTATCTATAATTTTTGATGTTCCATGCTTGGTTTTATCCACTTTCTTGTGTTTTGTTCCAACTTTGGAGTAATTTTCATATGATTTCTTGGACTAACCTATTAACAAGAGTCACAAGCCGGCTACTGCTTTTCTCGCTGTTTTGGTTCCAGGAAAGTCAGAAAATGAATTTTCTCGGAATTGGACGGGACAAAAGCCAAAGTGCCTATTTTTTCGGAAGTCATCAGATGCCAGAATACGAGACGGAGAGGGGCCAGAGGCCGGCCACACCACCTGGCCGCACGACCAGGGTTGGCCCGCGCCAGGGGGTGGTGTCGTGGCCGCTGGCACCTCCTCGGCCTCTCCTTCTGCCTATATATTGCCCTCGAGACGAAAACCCTAAGTGCCCGATCAAAAATCCACGAAAGAGTCTGTAGCCGCCATCATCTCCATCCCTAGATCGGGAGGGATCTGAAGCTCTTCCCGGCATCCTACCGGAGAGGGGAATTCACCCTGGAGGCCTTCTTCATCACCATGCAAGCCTCCAGTCTGATGCGTGAGTAGTTCATCCTTGGACTACGGATCCATGTAGTAGCTAGATGGCTGGTTCTCCTCCTTTGTGCTTTCATGTTTAGATCTTGTGAGCTCCGTTCATGATCAAGATCATCTATTTGTAAATCTGCATGTTGTGTTTGCGGGGATCCGATGGATATTGAGATGTTATTTTAGATTGATTATTGATTCTATCATGTCTTTGTTATTTGTGATCTTGCATGCTTTCTGTTGTTAGTAGCTATCTTGGCCAAGTAGATGCTAGCAACTCCAAGAGTTAGTATTTATGCTCGATAGTGGGTTCATGCCTCCGTAATGGGAAGTGATGTAAATCTCTAAGGTACTAGATGTGCTGTTACTAGGGAGAAAACAACAATCCTTTGTTCATAGAACAATCGTATTGTTTACTTTACACGATTAAGAAGCAATAATCTGTTGCTTGCAACTTAATACTCGAGGGGGTTCGGATGATAACCTGAAGGTGGATTATTAGTCATAGATGCAGTTGGATGGCGGTCTATGTATAATGTTGTAATGCCCAATCAAGTTCCAAAGGAGTCAAGATGATTAGTATATGCATGTATTGCTTTCTCGATGTTTGTCAATTGCCCCCCTGTAATTTGTTTACCCAGCATGTTATCTATCTTAAGGAGAGCCACCTCTAGTGAACTATGGATCCCGGTCCTTATGTTTTACATACAATCTTTAAACTGTTTACTGCTTTGTGTTTACTTTCTGCAAACTATTACTTCCTTCCATTCGATACGTTTAATCCTTTGTTTTCAGCAAAACACGGTGAGATTGACAACCTCATCGCAAGTTGGGGACAGAGTTCTGTGGTTGTGTTGTGCAGGTCTCCACGTTGCTACTAGCACCGGTAGTGCGCTGCCAAGGCTCACTAGCAACACCTTTGGGGTGTTTCCTTGCTCCTACTGGTTCGATTAAACCTTGGTTTCATAACTGAGGGAAACTTGATGTTGTGCTCATCATACCTTCCTCTTGGGGTTCCCAACGAGCTCTACATCAACACTGCACCAGCATCTTTCTGGCGGCATCAACACTGAGCCATCAACCATCAAGCTATTTTCTATCACTGTTACCACTTATAATTATCTATACCACTTGTATTTCACTATCTCTTCGCCGAACTAGTGCACCTATACACCTGACAAGTGTATTGGGTGTGTTGGGGACACAAGAGACTTCTTGTATCTTGATTGCAGGGTTGCTTGAGAGGGAATACCTTTGACCACTTCCTCCCTGAGTTCGATAAACCTTGGGTGATCCACTTAAGGGAAAACTTGCTGCTGTTCTACAAACCTCTGCACTTGGAGGCCCAACAACTGTCTACAAGAATAGAAGTGCGTAGACATCAGCGTCTTCATGAAAGTTGTAGGGTTTGACGAGATGAAGTCGTCGCCACCTGGTACGAGCGGGCGGTACGGGTGGACCATGCCTGTACCAGTGGTTGTTAAGCATGCTGACGCCCTGGAAAGCTTCTCCAATTACTTGGTTGTGTGTACTTCCTCAAAATCCTCCATTATGACTCCTTATTTCGCCTTAAAAGAAGTGATTTCATGCACAACATAAATCAAAGAAGGGATCATATCTTTGCAATTATTAGTCATTAGTATCAAAGTTGAGAGTTTCTTTGGCAATTGCTTGACCAAAAACAACGTTTAAACACAGTGGAAGATGGAAAAAATCGGAGCCATCAACTTCCCCAAAGCTCAAACCTTGATCGTCCTCGAGCAAGAAGAACCAAAAGAACTATAAGGAATTTAGCGTTTAAACTTGAAACAACGAGAATAAGAGTTCACTTACAGTCGGTAGTCGTATGTGCTCAACACTTCATTCATTTGCGAAGCTTATCAAAGTTAGAGAGATGACAACAATACTACACAAGCTTTGGTAAGTCAAGATAATCAAAGTAAAGTTTAATATAAGTATAAGTAACTAGAAGTGTGGCAATCAATCCAATTCCTCTAATTAACTTTCAGCTAGCCAATGAACACTAGGATGTTTAAATAGCATAATTGAGTAAGAGAGTTTCATATCCTAAGTAGTATAACAATGAAGTGTTTTATTTACACCCACATCAATAAATCAAGTCAATCTAAAACACTTCTAATCCAATCATTGTCTTTCAAGAAAAATTCGTATAGTAGTAATGAGACCATGCCAAGGACTTGTTATGTGGATCCTCATAGATATATTTCTTTTTCTTTTCATCTTTTCAAGGATCACTGCTTGTTTCTTTTTGCTAATGTTTGCACAACCTTTGAGAGTACCAATACTTTTGCCCATACATTGACACGAATGCCAATCATGTCATCAACTCATAGCCGAAATACGGGGTTATACCATAGACCGTTCAAAAGCTAGCAGGGTTGTTGGCATCCGAAAGGTGTGCATTAGAGACATAGAATGAAGTTGTCTCACTTCTCTCTCTCTCTCTTTTTAGCTAGAACTATGGTTTGATCCGTAGGGTTAGCTTTGGCATGCATCACAATTACCACTAGACTTTATTTTAATCAAACAATTCCTTTCATGAGTGTCGTCGAGACTGTCAAAATATCTATGGGGTTAAGTATAATCAAGGGTATACTCTCAAGACAATCATTCATCAAACAAGTTGTATATTTTAGACTTTTTCTTATTCTACTTGTTTGGCATTATTATTTCCAAGGCAAGACTTGGTTAACTAAAAGAACTAGAGCAAAATCTTCAAAAACTAATCATCATACCAATAAAAATCCTTACTCTAACCATATTAAATTACTTCCCACTAGCATGGCATCTTAGCAAATCAACCAACTAAGATAAATAACTCAAACTTCATAAGTGGGAGACATAGGACATACCTCTCATAAATAACTTCATGACCCTCTTCCTTATAGGGATGTGTTCCTTCAAAACTCAAACACGATTAATCTCGAAATGATATTAAAGCAAAGAGGCAAAGTATGAATCCACGTTTATGAAAAAATGATAAACGGAAAAATCTTTTTGTATTTTTGAGGATAGGGATTAAAGAATATAAAAGAACTTGCGACCAAGCAAGAATTTAATAAAAACAAAGGAAAACAAATAAACTAAAACCAAAGCAAATTAAAAAGCAAGGGAAAAAGCAAAGTGTTGGAACAAGCCAACACGAGTGTTTAAGAGCTCTCAAGGAGCTGGAGTACAACCTTGTTATTACACAAATAAAATTGCTAGGGGAACACATCCCCAAATTCAGGCTTTTGCAAGCCCTTTTGTTGCTCATTGTGGTGGTGGTGTATAATCCCCCATGTTCCATTGGCTGCTCCAATCATGGATCTGGGTGGCGAGGCTTGCAGTGGCATCTCAAAGGTTGATGGAGAGGTTGTTCATGTTCTGAATATTTCCTTCGAGTGCATAGATATCTTCATAGGTGGTGTAGTAGTTTGGTGGCTGCACATCTTGTTCGGGTCCTTCTTGTTCTATTTCTTCATCTTCTCCTCCTCCCAAGGGTATTTCTTTTTGGGGTAGATTAGCTTTGACCTACGCGTCATAGCACAAACGTCCATCCTTGATAGAGAATAAATCGTTAGGGAAAGGAGCGGGGATCAAGTGATCCGCTCCAGGTATATTTAAGAAATATCTACCATGATTTTTAGAAATCATACCACATGCTCTTAGAGTAGATATACCGAGACGGTTACCTCCAGTCAACGGTTGGATGTTACCTAGGTTGATGCGAAGTGCGCATGCGAGAACGGTCACAATTCCTCCTCCACATATGGGTCCTTGAGATTGAAGAGCTTGATGCTTAAGATAAAGCACAAGTAGAGTGCCCAAATTTGGCGTTAAGTTACAATTGATAAGTGCAGCTTTTGCGAGGATCAACATGTCCTCCTCATTAACTCTAGTAAACTCACCACGTGCCTGCAATGTGTTAGCAATAACATAGAACAAATATTGAATGGCAGGATGATCAATTTGATTCCCCTTGGGTATGTGTCCATGAATTCTCATCAAGTTAAAATATTGTGAAGGGGAAGGATCTAAAACAAAGGTAGTTATGCATACATCAGTGGTGTTGTTGGTAAACCCAAAGCATTGACCCCATTGGCTGAGTGTCAAAGTATACACACGGTTCATAAGGCGGAATTTAATTCGATCAACTCTGGGCCTTTGTTCCTCTAAACAACCATAAGGATCCATCATGTGTGTCAAGGTGCTAAAGAACTCAAGTGTCAAGCGGCGGTATGTCACAAGATCCTAAAAGACAAAATTGTACAAACCAACATTGTCGCAAAGTAAATCGAAATCTGCACGAATGCCAAGTTGGTTCAGGATATAAGGACATGCCCACTTGGTGGACTTGATCTCTCGAATCTTGAGACGATCGAAACGGGTAAAATGGAACTCCTCAGTGAACTCGATGCCAAGTGACATGGGGGTTAACGTATCAACGGGTGGCGCGGAGGAATCTGTAGCTATATCACGTGTACGACTCCTCGTGTTCATCTAACAAATAAAAACAAATCAAAATAAATAAATATTGCTAATAAAATTCTTGTCCAATAGAAACATAGCATAAGTGATTCTCTACACTAATTACAAAAGAAACTCATCTAAAAGCAATGATAAGCATACTTAATATCAAGATTAAATCAAGAACAAGACCTATGTCTAGATTGGCAATGATGAATGATTAAGCGAAGCTTTTGCACAGATAAGTTGGGGATCGGATGAGAATCATACCTTAGATTGAGTGAGTGTGAAGAATCAAAGAAAGATCGAGTAAATTTGAAGATCCAATGGAGGTGGTTTGAAGTTTGGAAGAAGAAAAAAGAGAAAATTTGATTTGTGGATTTTTAGGTTACCTCCTCGGGGTGCTTATGGAATCCGAGTACTCGGTACGGGAGGGCGGTACGGCCGGAGCCCGCCCATACCGGGTGACTTACCTTGGGGGCGACGGATGCTCCCAGGCGGTGCACTCGATATGGGCGTGCGGTACGGTCGCGTGTGCCAGTACTGCTGGTCGTTAACGCTACGGTAACTTTGCTTGAAATCTGATGTTTGCTCGGGGGTACGGTACGGGCGTGCGGTACGGGCACGTCCGACCGTACCAGTGGTCGTTATCGACACTGATTCCTTCGACAAAAATCAAAATTTATATCTCCCTTTTCCTTGAGGTGGTATGGGCACACAGTATGGTCCTCTCCGGCCATACCGGTGGTCGTTATCGACACTGTGAACTATAAAAACTCAAAAAATTTGATTAGTAGCTCTGTGCGCCTTTGCACATCTTATAAAAAGGTTAGTTAGCAATAAAAACATTAAGTAATGATCCAACAATACTTATTAGACCATGTGTTAGTAAAATATATAGGATTACCTTATTTCTTCTCATCTCTCCATAGGTATTTTTGAACACTCTTTATTAAAAACAAAAACAAAAACAAAACTGACATGAAGTAAAATATAATAAATAAAAATTGAGAGAAACTTTATTTCACATGGGTTGCCTCCCATGAAGCGCTTCTAGTTAAGGTCAATTAGCTTGACCTCGATGGCAATCACTTAGGTTTGTGAAGTGGAACACCCACTCCAAAGTAGTTTGCTTTTAAAGTAATTACACCATCATCATTAGGCTTGGCCTTATTTTTCCTAGGAAAGTGGACTACAAAAGGATCTCTAGATGGTAGCCCTATTCTTACATTCCCTTCATGTAAATTAGTCAAAGCTTTAATAGTTCTCAGGAATGTCCTACCTAGAATTATAGGTGTTATGGGATCTTCAGGCATGTCCACAATAACAAGATCAATACGAGCGGGACTACCTTTAATTTCAACAACTATATTCTATTTGATCCCAACAGCTTGTTTATAAGTTGAATCAGCTAGATGGAGTCTTAATTCAGTTGTAACAAATGGCCCCAAGTTTAACTTATCAAATAGGCTTTTGGAAATCGTTGAGACACTTGCACCAAGATCACAAAGTGTGGATATCTCATTAACTCCCAACTTAATTTTAATAGTGGGCTCAAATATATCATCTAGCTTAGCCGGAAGCTTATCAGCTAGTATTTTGTACTCGATCTCTAAATCACGAACCTTAGATGCTACTTGTTGTATAAATTGTTGGTACATAGCATCATTACCTTGTTCTATACCTGGATTCTTAACGGTGATCATCTTCAATAGATCTTCCATGGTATATTCTAGTGTTGGAGGGTTGCTATAATCCAGCTCTTCAGGTTTTTCATCATTGGTTACCACCCTCATCATCTTGAGGTCTTCTACCGGATTTGGCTCAGGTTTGCCAGCGAACTTTGCTAGTATGAGAGCTTGGCTCTCGGCTACCTTACCCAGCTGAGCCTTCACGGTCTTTGTTCTTTCCTGTATTAACGTTTCGTATTAACATAGTATGAAATGTATTATGAACATAAGAGATATATCAAACAATATGCTTTATTATTTGCCTCTAGGGCATATCTCCTTCACCTAGTACCCAAGGACTTCAAACTTCCTCACAATCACCAAAAATACGACGGTCTCCAGGAACCCAAAGTGTGGCTGGAAGATTAGCTGGCAACCGTTAAACTTCAGGGTGGCTCCAAGGTTACCGCAATGTAGAGCATGCAGTTACACCTAAGCGGCACAACCTGGTCATGGCTCATGCAGCTACCCGAAGAATCCATCAACAGCTAGAACGACCTCGAAGATAAGTTTGTCCGAAATTTTACATCTACATTCAAGTGACCCCCATCCTTGGAGAAGTTACGGGTGTGCCAACAGAAATCTGGAGAACCGATATGAGCATTTATCCAGTGGTGGAACATTATCAAGAACTCAGTCGAAGCTATATCTGATGAAAGGGTGATTGATGCGTTCAATGATGGCCTCCGCCGAAGAGAATTCATTGAGGAGATGGGGCGAGTCAAACCCAAGATAATCTCGCAATTGATGGACATGGCAAATCGCTGGGCAAATGGTGAAGACGCAGTAAATGACAAGCAAGGGTGCTCACCCGAGGAGGATTGGTACAAGCGCAATAATAACATGAGAAGGCGCATCAATGATGGATATAGCGGGCCAAGCTATGTTGTGGCTGGCTTCTCAGGAGAGGACAACCAAAGAAACAACAATCATAACAGCGGGTATCACAGCAACAGAGATGACACCGATCGAAGCCAATCAGCATAGCGATACTAGTCAGGAGCTCAGGATCCCCCAATGTCTCCACCGCATATGTTGGAAGGATCCTGCAATATGCACTTCTACATCGACTCGGCGGGAAGGAGGCGATCGAACCACCTCATGAAGGATTGCCGCACTTTCCTAGAAATGTAGAAGGTTTGTAAAGCAAAAGCAGCCGAAGCAGCAAATCAAGGATACACCACTGCGCCCGTAAACCTAGATCTTGGGCCACCGCCACCACCCCCAGTACAGTTGCCACCAGGACAACCTCAACCCACAATAAACAGGAACTAGGAGGATGATTATCCAAGGTCTAGGGGTGCAATGTCAATGATCTAGAAAGGGCGCCCGTCAAACAGGATCCAGAAGATGATCACACGACAAGTCAACATGGAGGAAACATCGCCACCACCCACACCCGAATATCTTAATTGCTCAGAGCAATAAATCACATTCAGCAGGACCGGTTATCTACTTCAAGTCCCATGACCATGCCATTAGGCTCTTGTAGTCGAAGCACAAATTGGCGGGTTTGACATGAGCAAAGTTTTCTTGGACGCAGGAAGCAGCATCAATCTAATATATGCCAATACCCTGGCACCAACGGACACAACCTTCCATAGCATAGTCCCAGGTGCCGAGATTCCTTTAGGAAAAGTTTATCTCGACATTGTCTTTGGATCAAGGAAAAACTTCAGGCGTGAAAAGCTCGAGGTTGAAGTCATGGATTGGCCATCACAGTACCACGCAATCCTGGGACGCCCAACTTTTGCGAGATTCATGGCAGTACCTCACTATGCATATTTGGTATTACAGATGCCAGCACCCAATGGAATCATAACCGTGAGAGTCAGCTTCACTCACTCTGATAACTACAATCGGGAATTCAACAAAATATCCGAATCTTTCAAGATGGAAATGGAGTTCGCCCAGCTAAAAATAGCAAACGCAGAGCCCCTACCCGAAGGGTAGGTCTCGACCAATCAAACTTCAGACATTGCAAGAGAAAATTAGGTCTACCCTATGGACCCGAAGAAGACAACATGTGTGGCCTCCAATATTGATCCGGCATAGGAAAGTGTGATCGTCAGGTTCTCTCGTGAGAACTGGGCAATTTCTGCATGGGTCCCAGCTGACATGCCAGGGACGCCCTCGACGAGCACGCGATTAAATCATATCCAGACACCAAATAAAGATGTGGGTGCCTCGATAAATTACGGAAGCAAAACACAGAGCCATTGGACAAAAGCTCCATCACCTCACTAACTCATGGCACATCATAGAAATAAAAAAGGCAACGTGGGTGGCCAAACCAGTATTCACCCTGAAGAAAAACACAGAACTGTGCATATGCATCGACTTTGCCACCCCAAGGAACTCCACGCAAGAAACAATTCTTCCCTATGGCCCACGACGATGAAGTTGTCCTCAGTCAAAGCAAAGTATGAGCCCCTTCAGGTCGACAAGTACAACTTCTCGGAAGCACATGAAGATGACGACCAACATCTCAACCTGGGAAACATAGCGTAGTTGTGGCGTTTTCTACACATAGGATTTTACTTTTCAGCAATTTACATACAAATAAGGCCAATGGCCAGGCGAGTACGCCAAAATATGTACCTCCGGCATTTGATGATAAATAAAAGATAAGTTCCCGAAACTAAGCCTCGGTCTCTTTTTTCTATCTGTCTCCTTCAGCAACCTGATATTCGGAGGTTACATCAACATTCATCCGAATAAAGGCATCCACCCGATACTTAGGGGCTTCGCCAACTAGAGCATGCTAAAACTTTCGTCTTCGCTGACCAAAAACACAAAATGCTCTGATCTGAATAGCTGACTCGGCCCTAGGGCATCAGGCAAATGAAAGGGTCTCTCATAAAAACAATGCCACATCAGCTATCATTAGAAAATCAGAAACAAGACAGTATATAACTATGGAACAAAAATTTACATAATACATATGTTCGTTTTTGCAGGGGAATATTCGGATTACACCACGAAATTAAGGAAGAAATCCTCATCTTCCTCCAAACACCTCCGGACGATCCTGATGGCGAGCATACAGACAGCTGCATAATGTGATCCATGTTGATCATCCTACCCCAGGAAGAGAAGGCAACCCCAACGATACAGCATCCAAGTCCAGCGTCGGGTGATGCACGTGCACCCAAGAAAAAGCAAGCTTGGTACCCACCACAAGTTGTAGCTAAAGGATTCACAGCATAGAAAACAAAAAATTCCTACGATGAGAACTATACGCCAAGATTTATCTACTAGATACAAGCAAAGGGTGGATATACATCCATGGAGAACTTACCCTCAAAGACAACAAAGTTTTGTTAACGAGTAGGAACTCATGGATGATGTAGTCGTACGCTTGCCGATCTCAAGATCGTGTGGAAGTCCTAGCGCCGCAAACCAGCAGCACATCCGCACTTGCACACACGTTCAGGCCACCGAACAACCTCCGCCTCCTCGCTCCAGCGATGCAGCAGAAGCAGCAACTCCTTCCAGACGAAATGCCACCGGGAACATGTATCTCGCTAATCCGAGACCATGAGGAAAGTGAAACTTGTAAGATCATGGAGTATGTATGTATGTTAGAGAAACGCCTGGGCCGCTAGCCTAAGCCATGCCTAATCATGGTGAAAACTTGCAGCATAACCATAATGACCATTCTATGAAGCATCCTCAATAAAAATCTATGCACATAGTAAATAAAAAGATCGCTGAGATGCTCATTGTCTGCTTGTCTTGTCATTTTGATGATGGGATAGCTCCTTTATCATGTTCATGGGGTACCCCGTTGGCGGTTCTCTATGATACGTGTATACTTACAATGACAAGAGCTTACTCGTGACTGAAGTTGAGTAGCATGAGGATCGGTCTTCGTAAGTAAGGGGCATGAGACTTTGATTTATAACTTGTCAAGCATATCCTCTTAGTTGTGTCACTTTAACCTTAACCATTTAAAGATGCTTATGATAGGGGCAATGAGAGCTCAAAGCTAATGAGTACCATACTTTCAGCATTTGGAAGCCTTTCAAACTTTTCAAAACCTGTTCATTTCCTTGTTGAGTCTTCACACATTCTATGAGCACTTTCTTGAGAGCATAGTGGCCATTCTTAGTTCTATGTGTATTGTCCCAAGACTTGTTGATTGATCCATACCTTGATATTGCTTATTTTAAACTATTTGTATCTAGTCACTCTTGTAAACTTTGAAGGTGTCCTATGCATTTATGTTTGCTACTCTATGAGGGACAAACTGAATGCCACTATGCTATGTTTTCTTTATGTGAAACAAACAAACGTCTTGCAAAGCATTGTTATTCATGAATCTTTTGTTTGTTCATTTTCAAGTTGCAACATAGTTGCTATGTCTTATTGCTAGAACTTTCTCTTTCATGTTATGATTGAAGTACTATGATCCCAGCTTTGAATGTTTTACAAATACTTTGATCAAGTTTATGATGGTGCATGTCACCTCAAAAATCATTCTTTCTTTTTATCACTTACCTACTTGAGGACGAGCAGGAGTTAAGCTTGGGGATGTTGATACATTGCAAATGTATCTATAATTTTTGATGTTCCATGCTTGATTTTATCTACTTTCTTATGTTTTGTCCACACTTTGGAGTACTTTTCATATGATTTCTTGGACTAACCTATTAACAAGAGCCATAGTGCCAACTACCTGTTTTCTGCTGATTTTGGTTCCAGGAAAGTCAGAAAATGAATATTCTCGGAATTGGACAGGACAAAAGCCAAAGTTCCTATTTTACCGGAAAACTCACGGAGCCAGAATACGAGACGGAGGAGGGCCAGGGCCTGGCCACACCCCCAGGCGCGGGTACCCCCAGGCCGCGCCAGGGCATGGTGTGGGCCCCTCCGGCACCCCCTCGGTCTCCCTCTTCGCCTATAAGATGCCTTCTGACCTAAAAACTCAGGGGGGTTCGACGTTTTTCCAGAAGGAGTTCCGCTCCGCCGCCACCACCAGATTCCATGAAACAGCACCAGAAACTCTGTTCTGGCACCCTGCCGGGACGGGGAATTGGAGGAGATCATTGCCATCATCATCACCATCGCTTCTCCATCGACCATCCATGTTTCCCCATCTATGAGTGAGTAATCCCCCGCTGTAGGCTATGGGGATGGTAGGGATTGGATGAGATCGTTCATGTAATGGCATCGGATTGTTAGGGCATGGTGCCTAGTATCTTTTATTAGTGCTTTATGAATTTGTTGCGACTTGTTATGCTTAATGCTTGTCACTAGGGCCCGAGTGCCATGATTTCAGATCTGAACATGTTATTGATTCATTATGATAGTATTGTTAATGGTCTTACCTGCAAGTTGTATACACACGTTGTTGTCCGGAACCAATGGCCCCGAAGTGAAAGAAATCGGGATAACCGGAGGGAATGGCTTTGATGTGAGGATCACATGTGTTCACGGAGTGTTAATGCTTTGCTCCGGTGCTCTATTAAAAGGAGCACCTTAATTTCCAGTAGTACCCTTGAGGCCCCGCTGCAAACGGGCTGGCAGGACAAAAGAGGTTGTGCAAGTTCTCATTGCGAGCATGTATGACTATATATGGAACACATGCCTAGGATTATCTAGTGCTTGGATGCTTTATCTTATTTATCTACAATTGTCCTATGTTCTGATTGCTATGTGAATTGCCTTGTCCATGCAACGACTGTCCATCCATCCCTATGCCTACCGTGACTAATCCCATCTTTACTTTACTCTTTACTTTGCTACTTTACTATTCCTACTACAAAACTGTTGCTACTGATAAACTGCTGTGAGCAAGATTGTTTCCAGGTGCAGCTGAATTGACAACTCAGTTGTTAAGGCTTATAAATATTCTTTGGCTCCCCTTGTGTCGAATCAATAAATTGGGTTTCACTTCCCTCGAAAATACTGCGATACACCCCCTATACTTGTGGGTCATCAAGGTCCATTACAAGCAACATGAAAAACATCTACAAATAAAAGCTAGATTATGAGGCAGATTTCTCAGCCGAAAGCGTGGCGCTGGCAGATGGAGCATCAGCCAAAGGATTAACAACCGGGGCAGTACTGCTAGAAGGAGCTCCATTTGAAGGATTAGCAGCGGATATCTCTTGACCCACAGCTATAGCTAGAAGAAGCTACGAATATTTCTTGGCCTTCTTAATAAGGGGACTCAGGTCAACCTCTTTTCCATCACGGGTGACTAGAACAGAGGAGTTAACCTTCTTCTAGTTGACCTTCTCGTCGTGCGCCATCGCCAAAGCCATGGAGGTCACAACGTCGCTCCTCTATTGGATCATGCTATATCCCATCAGCGGGCTTGGATCGACACTAAAAATGGCAGCAAGCTCATTCAGGTCCGCACACATTGCCTTTGTTGGAAAATGTTTGGCATGGAGACCCTTGAAAGCATGACGTAAACGGATCAAAAGATTTCATCCACGAACACTATTGGCTTCTAAAGTACCAACATCACCCATCAAAGGATCAATACTTTTGTCCTCATCCAGCGTTAGAGATTGGCTAGTAAGCTCCGCAACAGGGAAAATAAAAGATAATGAGATGCAGTCGAAGAAAGGCACAAGAAAAGCCAGATTACTTATGAGTCAAGGAAGTATTGAGACCTTCTAGTCACTTCCGGAGATTTTCATCTTGACCAGCAAGGGCAGCAACCTGCTTTTCCCTTTCTTCAGCATCAATTTGTACTCTCTGTTTGGCCTCCTCCACAACCCGCAATTTAGCCTCCAGATCTTTAACGTGCTTCAATGCCTCCTCTCGGATAAATCCAGATTCCTTGGCAGCAAGTAAACAGTTATGGTTCAACCAAGTTAGCAAAAATCAAATTTTTCGAGGAAGAGCGAATTTATCGATTGACAGGACAGACCTTTAGATTCTCCAGCTTCATTATGGATCTCGATAAAGCGAGAGGCCATATCAACCATATCGCGCATCAGAGGCTACATAACAAAAAGCAAGCCATTCGAATTCCAAAAGAACAAACAGGGCCAAGCTACAAAATGGGCTAGGAAAGCAACACTTACATCCTGCATATCAACCTCGATAGGATCTTCAGCTATGACCACACCTTTACCCGCAAATTTCCTCCTTTTAGCAGGATGAGACTTGGGCAACATGCCAGTATCTTTCGGGCCCATTTTCCTCGCAGGTGATTCCTGCAGATCTGGTGACGGAATGGGAGATTTGGCAGGAGGAGACACAATGGATGCACCATGTGGTGATATGGGAGGCTCTTCTTCATCATCACCTCTGGATCTGCAAAGCAAATAATCAGAAGCAGGCAGTAACAATTTGACAAGCCATAAAAACAGAAATAAAAGGATGAAGTACTTACGAAGAAACATTCTGGGTCATACGGAAGATATTCACCCTCGAAGGAGAAGCGGAAACAGGAATAACAAATTTGGGCTTTGAGCCCGCCGAATCGTCGGAATCCTCGACCGTTTCGACGACTTTAGAGCATTACCGTTTCTCGGCAGTAGTCACCCTTTGAAAGTCCCTGGACTCAGCTGAAGAAACAGAATGGTTATCCGAAGAATATTCACCAACGGATGCCTCCTCTTCTTCATCGGGTACAGTCCCAGTTCCGATAAAATCTTCAGATAGAGAGGCGTTGTCCAGCAGTTCACCACTTTCCGGGAGGGGAGGAAGAGCAAAAGGATGATCATAATCCTACACCACAAGGATATAGAATAAGATGATAGATATTAGAATAGGTAAGGAAAACAGAAACACTTACATCAGGGAGAAGATTCTTTTTGCCGAAGGGTTCCACTCGACAACTTGAGGGAATAGGGCTTTTCTTCGTCAGCGTGGTGAATGAGAGAACCCTATTCTCAAGAATATTGAGAGGGAGATTCTCTGGTGAAATCCTCATGGGGTCCTTCTTGCCAGTATAAGCCCACATACCAGACAAAGCCTAGATAGGCTGGATGTGCACCCGAAGGAAGTAGGTCAAAATTTGCAAGCCTGATAGCCCTTGGCCAACTTCAGCGCGCAGTTTTTCGAGTCGTTTCAACAAAGGCTTGATCTCCTTCATTTCTTCAGGAGTAGGATGTTGGTCCCATGAGTCAAGTCTCCGGCAAGTTTTCGTAGGGTAAAAAGGTGCCAACCCGAAGTTTTGAACCTCGCTTTTCTGATCCTTAATGTAAAACCACTTGGTTTTCCATCCTTGGACAGAATTCAAAATTTTGAAGTCAAAGTAATCTACCTTAGGGCGAACAGAGATTGTGGCACCCCCGACATCATGGACAAAAGCGTCGGAGGCGTTGCGACGAACATACAAAAATTGCTTCCAAAGGCCCCAATGGGGATGAATCCTAAGGAAACACTCATAAAGAGTGATAAAACAAGCGATATGAAGAATGGAATTCGGCGTGAGCTGGTAAAGCTGCACGCCGTAAACAAAGAGCAAGCCACGAAGAAATTCGTGAACAGGAAGGAAAATGCCGCGATAGAGGAAGACGAGAAACATTACCGCCATCCAGACTCAGGCATTGGAGTAGCTTCATCTCCTGGAAGCTTGAAGGTACCTTCGTCCAAAAGGCAGTAGTTGCGGGCGTCGCGCAGATCTTGATGGCTGCACTTCATTGGAGCCCATCCAATGACCCTCTTCTTCGTCGCCTTGGCGGCAGTAGTAGAAGACCTGACCTTAGACTTGCCCATTGAGGCCCTCGTGGGGAAGAAAGAAGCAAGAATAGGCAAGAACACGAGAAGCGTAGCCGCGACACAAGGAGGAAGAAGAAGTATGCAACAAAGAGGAACAGTAAGAAGTAAAATTATCCCCCTTAGGTTATAAAGGGGGCGAAGCATGAAGCTCAGCCGTTGGATGAGGGCAGCGAAATGTTAGGACACAAAGGATGAAGACACGTGGCAATGTTTGTAAAAAGGATAGAAATCATGGGCAGTTATTACCACGGTAAACACGGAAGAAATCTGCAAGGTGCCTCTATTCTCGTGCATAAAGGGGGTCGTGCGGTCAAAAAACACCGCCGACGCAGCACTCAAGCGTCATCATTACTACATCACAGGCCCACCATTGTAATGTCCCATCGGGTCTTGTTTCTCAGAAACTACAACACGCCATCTTTGTCAGCACTGACGTCATGGATGGCCAAGTATGAAAAAATATTCGGGTACGTACAAAAAACCTTTGTAATGATTTGTCAGGGTAAGACTTTGAGCCTATATTTAGATGCAAGTATCCGAACATATTTTCGGGGGCTACTCCCATCGGGAGCGGTGCGCGGTGACCGCGCACCTGATAAATGTTTTTGAGCTTGAGGATATTTTCAGTCAAAAACATTATTCTGAGCTTATGTCCCGACGCCAGCTCCGAAGATAGTCTCATGGGCTACTCCCATCGGGAGCACTGTCGCACACCCGATAGAAACAGTATTATAAACAGAGTCTAGCAGCACGCGAAGAAATATTATCCTCATGCATTGAAAACGCACCCGATAAAACAAAAGCTCCAACGGAGTCGTGAAAAAAATTATGAACCTATGAGTATTACATCTGTGTATCCTCATATGGTTACTCCCATCGGGAGCGCCTGTATGTTACCCAATGAAAGTTACAACTTCAGCTATTCCAACAGCCAAACAAGGCAGTCGACAAAATTTGATAAATCCTCAGACTGAGTTACCGCGATAAAACGTCTGAATGCCGTGTCTATAACATGAAGGTAAGACCCCAGGATTCGTCCTATGTATCCTATTAACCGCACAAGAATGCTCTCTGCCAAAAAATTATCCGTATCCACGATACGATGAAAAATCCTGACGGACGCGTTGGGTACCAGAAATAATAGTACTGGAATTTAGTATTTGATAAGACCTCAACGACTCGAACTGAATTACGCCAGCAAATACCGAGTTCAGGCCTGGGGACTTAAATTTGATGTAGGTTTATGGTATTTTTTTCAGGAGCAATTAACTGATTCCTGATCCGTCGAATGCATCAGACCCGTTATACAAAATCCCTACAAATACATAAATAATATTAAATCAGTTTCTTTGGCTAAATAGCGGATATTGTCTTTGAGATTCGACCCTAATCTATGATTAGGGTGGAATCTTGGGGCTACTGACATGAGTATGACTAACCACGTTCCTACAATTAGTTACCATGGCTGCATAGAGGCTCATGGCCCATGAAGCCCATAAAGAGTAAATGAAAGTCCAGGAAGTATCCGATAGATAGAATGTTCATCTTGGAGATCAAGGAAAGAAATAGGAACCGACATTGTACTAGTGTTGTAATTATAACTTGTAACCTATCCATATACGGTCTCGAAACCCTGCCTATTATATGAAGGCTAGGAGGATCCAATGGAGAGGTATCGAAAGCCTTGAGAAATCTGTAACCATATTTTTCATAAGCAATCAGACGACTTCAACTCCCTTGTTTGTTTGACCAGCCGACGAAATTCCCAACATTCTCTTTTCTGCGAAACCCTAAGTCCATAACCATGGGCGTTGTCGAGGTTACCCCTCGTCACTTGTCAAACTTGCTAAACAATAGTTTCAGCTCCTCGTGGGTTCGACAACATTTTTTTTATTGAAAGGTACTACAACAGATCTCCTACACTTGGGCGACATCACATGCTAGTCAGCGAGATAAGCTTAACCAGTCAGTAGGATGTTCTTGACCACTCTCAAGCGTTGCGACAACTTTTCACATCGCTTGCAATGAATGACGCAACAATAAATGCCTATGTTGCCCAATCATGACTTAAAACACTGCTCTTGCATGCCACCTACCACGACACAATTATGTGTCAGTATGCGGTATGTCAGGAGACATAATTATCCACCTCTTGATAGTCACCGACAATGCTCATCCACCGGTTAAAAAAATTGCTAGTACTTTTGGCTGGTGTCGTCCAAAAAAGTGTCGCGCATGGGGGAGGAAATTTTTGTAGTGTGTGTTGGTGAATATATAGAGTTTAATTTCTCTAAATTATAAGCATAATTATAGAGAACCATTTGTAGAATATCAAGTGGAGACTCTTTCTTATATAGTTGTCGCTTCATTGGACGCGATGGAGAGATATTTACTTAATCAAGAAGAACCATTTACTATCAAAGAAAGATAAGGTTTAGAATAATAATTAACACAACAAACTTTTCTCTTGCAATTAAACATTCCACCTGATGATTTAGGAGAACCACCTCTACCAAAAGAAGAACCTAGTTTTGAGTTAAAACCATTACCTGATGATTTATAGTATGCTTATCTTGGTGAGAAGAATATATATCATGTTATTATTAGCACTAACCTTTCAGATAGAGAAGGAAAAACAATTACTTGATGTTCTAAAAGCACATAAGAGAGCAATGGGGTATTTTCTTGATTGTTTAAACGCTATTATCCCAACCATTAAGCATGCATACAATTCATTTGGGGGAAGATGCAAAACCCGTTATTGACCATCAACGTCACCTCTATCCTAACATGATAAGAAAATAGGTAATTAAGTTGATTGAAGCGGGAATTATCTATCTCATAGCTCATAGCTGATAGTAAGTGGTAAGTCATGTGCACTGTGCAGCTAAGAAAGGTGGTATAACTATTGTAGCTAATAAAAATAACAAGTTAGTTTCTCAGTGTACTATAACTAACTATAGATTGTGCATTGATTTTAGAATATCAAATAAAGCTACACATAAGGATCTTGATAGTGAAGCTCTCACTAAGTGTGGAGACCTCAAGGGTGTTACCTTGGTTTGGAGATCTAAAGGAGAATAAGGCTATATCTAGTAAGGGATCATGCTAGATTTGTTTGCCATGACATCTCTAATGTTGTTTAGAGCCCCCTAAGAACTTGAACTTCGCGAAAAATCACTGTATCGATGTCTCCCTCTAGGTCGAAATGTCTATATTTTACCTTTACTTTTGTTAACTTGTATCGTGTATTTTTCACCTAGTTGTTTTATGATCACTTATTTAACCTCACATATCCTGAAAATAATGAAATTGGTTAAAATTTGTAGCCGCCTATTCACCCCTCCTAGGCGCCACCTTTGATTATCCAGCCTTCATTTTTACCATTTTTATTTGTTTTAATTTTTCTTTAATGTCTTTTTTATTTCTTTTGGCACCAATGAACATTTTTTCCAAGTTGTGAATATGTTTTTATAAAACATATAACCATTTTTAAAGATGTATGCACATTTGATTTTTTTTAAAATATAAGAAGTTTTTTTGAAAATACATGAACACTCATGATGACATATGTGAACTTTTTTATACATGTGAAATTTCATTTTACAGGCTGTCCTTTTTTTGGATCGTAGGAACCTTTTTTTTCCAAAACATGAATATTTCTTACAACATACATAAATCATTTAAAAAAATGCTTGAGTATATTTGATGCACAAACATATTTCTTGTAAGTACGAATATTTTCCAAGATCAGTATTTTTAATTATTATAAACTGACTACCGAAATAACTTTATTTTCAACACGACAGAAAAATTAACACCGAAGATGTTAGTGGGCCGGCCAAAATCCGACCTATGACCAATACGGGTGACCGGCAGACATAGTGGGAGTCTGGGGGGAGCGTGTCTTAGGCCCAATTCTGCCTCCTTTTTTTTAATAGAACCTCAGGCCTAATTTTGGAATGGGCTCAAAACCCGCAGAGGTCTCATCTCTGTGCCCGAGGGGCGCAAGCCCAGCAGCGGAAGAAACCGAGAAAAGAAGCAGCACGAAGAAAAGAAACATCCCCCTGTCGACGAAAAAGAACATCCCCCTAGCCGACGGAAATCTCCCCCCGTCGGTCGTCGGCCGTCGGCGTCCAGTGAGAGACGCCGACTCGCGCGCCTAACCGGGACGGAGACATGACTCGTCGATGCAATGCAATGAAAGAACTACGCATGTACTGTACGTACGTTGCGTCTACCGCACAAGATCCCTTGCGTCTCGGACATGCAATTCAGACTCGATCGATGGAGTGCGTGCATGCGACCCATCCCAGCCGCCGACACGCACGCGCATGTACGTATACGTCCACACTGACCGAAGATGTCTTCGGGAATACGAATATATACTCCTGTATATATGCGCGTTTCGGTTAAGACTGGGCTGTCGGCGAAATGTACAGCACAAGTCATGCAAGTCTGCAGAGGCTTGTCGTGTACGGTGGTCGGGTGCTTGGTCGCAAGCACTCGTGTCCTCCATCGTAGAGCTAACTATCATTACTCGCGTCCCTGATGAGGATCCCGCCCGGAGTAGGTGAGCAAGTGAGCAAGCAAGCTGAAGAAAAATGATCCGATTGATCGATCGCAAACAACTGATCTGCTGCTTCATATATATAAACAGTAATACTGTATTTGCAGGAGCCGGTCACTGCATGCAGTTTTCTCTAGATAATCAAGTTGTTCGTGCTCTCTCTCTCCCTCGAGAATGCACTGAGCAAACAACCGACATGTTTTCGTTTTCCTATCTAAAAGGGAACGGAGATTGCGAATCATGCTCTTGGTTTTAATTTCTGACAATATTCGAGAAAGTGCCGGAAACACTATAGTACTATACTATATAGGTCCCTACTCCCTAGCTTTACGACATTCTTAATTATGATTTCCTCCCGTAGGAAAGCGCTAGCCCTAATTAAATCAACTCCTTTGCCCTTTTATCATGGCAGTGGAAGGCATAAAGGTGTGGTATCCGCCTCGGAGAGCAACTTGGACTTGCATGCCATTGCAAAAAAAAGCTTAGCTTCCAATCTGTGCCATCTCATGGAAAGCCCTCTCCGATCTACCGGAAAATATGGCACACAATATATCAATCCAGCATCTTTGAACTTCGATGGAAATCCCTCCCCTGTGTCTGCAAATTCTTTTCGAAAGATGGCACTTCCTTGTCCTTTTGGACGAGAGGTCACTTGTAAGTGGACTGACTTCGCAGCTACATGGGAGAACGAAGTGTTCACAGTAGTGCATGATGATCATCATGATGACGGTGCGTGATTCGACTTCATGCATGCATATCGCTTCGCATCTCATGAAGCTGACTTCCATGTTCCATCTGATAGCACTCAACATACAGTCCAAGCAAACTAAATATCTCCTTTTTTTCACCATTCTAGTATTTTACATGTTTTTACCTGATAATTAATTGTCACTTTCTATCTGACACTTTATTACCAGAGCAAAATTAATTGTGCATTAGGTAACTACATTCAATTAAAAAGATTGATCGTACAAAAAGGCCCTCGAATGATAAGGGAAAGCCGGGCAAGATCAGCCATGAATATAGCCCAAGACCGAGAAGCGTGTCTTGTGTGAAATCCAAACCGCCGCTGTTTCTTCCTTCAGGGTTCAGCCTACTAGATACTACAAATAACGAGCATATGTTTGTGTGTATGTGTTGTTCAACAATCAGTACCAAAGGCTTTAACGACAGTGATTACAGAGATGAAATTAGCCATGCAAACGAAGAGCAACAAGAGATTAGTAGCTAGGGAACATTGCCGGCATCCACAACAACAGGTGTACACGGATCAAGTGCTAAGTTTCAACTACCTTGTCACTAGTATTGTTTTCCTAGACACTATAGACATTGTGTCACATAACTCACACATTAGTGGAGTACTAGTACTAATTTTATGCAGAAGTTTGAACTTCCATGATAAAAGTACACACCTTCTATATCACAATAGAGGAAATATTCAGATGTTATCTGATACTCCCTTTGTTCCATTTTAATAGGTGTACTTTTTTTTTGCAAAATCAAACCTTACTACTCCCTCTATCCTAAAAGAAATGTCTTAGATTTGTCTCGATTCGTCTATACACTAAAAAGCATCTAGATATATACATGTGTATCTAGACAAATCCGCGACATCCTTTCCCGGACGGAGAGATTTATTTTGCAGGTAAAACTTAACTATATTTGACAGAGTGTTTGCAAGAAGTTATCACAATACTAAATTGGTATCTTCAAATTTACCGTGCAACATAGTTTTATATTTTATTTATTTAGTATTGTATATGTTGATATTTTTCTATAAACTTGGTCAAAGATAGAAATGTTTGACTAAAAATGTACACCTTATAAAACGAAACCGAGAGAGTAATGTGTTACTCTCTAGCTGACACTTTACAAGATACATTAATTCTCTAGCTACATTCATCACTGGTCCGTAAGAGACGGCTGGACTTGCGAAGTGGTACCGAACAAGAAACAAACAAGAACCAGCAAACGTAAGTGCAGAAAGGCTTAAAAGGCTACCGGTGATAAGGAAAAGCCGAGCAAAATTGGCCGTGCATATAACCTGGTACAATCCACCGCTCTTGTGTAGAATTCAATCCACCGTTGTTTCTTTCTTCAGCAAAATACTAATGCAGACGTTGAGCAACCGAAAATCACCGCTTCCATGTTCCATTTAATATAGAGTTAAGAGCATCTCCACTCCACTCGGGGCCTCGAAGGCCCCCCCATAGTATTTTGGGGGACGCCGGCACGAAATTTCGAGGCCAGCCGCTGGTCCCAATTTTTTTTTGATGCCGGCACAGCCCAGTTATTTACCCGGCGGCTCCAGGCCAAACCTAATGTACAGGGAGGCGAGCGGGGCTGCCGGATGGACGCGTGGCAGGGCGGGTGGCGGGAAGAGAAGGCGGGAGCGCGCGCGCTGAACCGCCCCGGTCAAAC
Organism: Avena insularis; assembly: GCA_023614405.1. Lineage (NCBI taxonomy): Eukaryota > Viridiplantae > Streptophyta > Magnoliopsida > Poales > Poaceae > Avena > Avena insularis. The sequence goes on along the minus strand of CM042692.1, from coordinate 69,504,634 downwards.
CTGGCCCGCATGGCAGCCGCATAGAGCCGGTCTTCTTCCTCGCCATCAGCGCCGAGTAATGCCGCTGCTCGCCGCAGCCTTTCCAGCGAACGGCAGCGGGCGGTGCAGCCGACGCGTCCCGTCAATGGGGCGCGGGCGCCGTTAATGCCCACCGCTCGCTGCCCTCTCCTTCCCCATTATAAAAACCCGCGACGGTTTTCATTGCCGCCGCACACACATTATCTCGATGGCGAGCTCCACCATCTCCTTCCCCAATCTCCCCCAAACGTCGTCTCCTTCTTCCTCGGCAATGGCGGACTACGACAGCGCGGAGGCCAACGGCTTTGGCCGCCTCTGGCTCCACGTCGACGAGGCGCAAGCGCTATGGAGCGCCAGCTACCCCGTCCCGCCGCCTTTCCGGCTTCCGACGGGGTGGGCGGTGAGCCGCGGCGGCCTCCCTGTGCCGCCCATCTCCACCGGCGCGCCCCGCAGGGCCATGATCTACGAGCACTACTGGGGGTCGCTCACCGACGAGGAGCACAACGACCCCCAGTGGGATCCCGACAACCTCCAGGCGTGGGTGGCCTTCTTCGCACGGCAGCGCGAGGACCGCATCGAGGCCTACGACGGTGTTGGCCCGCCGCCGGCAAACTTCAATAGTGAAGGCCGGCGGTGATGGTGGAGCGCTCCGGGGCGCACCCTCTCCTGGGTCCTGAACCACATCGCCAACGGCAACAACCCGTCGTTGGTGATGCCGCCGCGTATCCCGCGCGATCGCCAGTTGATTGATGCATACCTTGATATTGCTTGTTTTAAACTATTTGTATCTAGTCACTCTTATGAACTTTGAAGGTGTCCTATGCATTTATATTTGCTACTCTATGAGGGACAAGCTGAATACTATTATGCTATGTTTTCTTTATGTGAAACAAACAAACTTCTTGCAAAGCATTGTTATTCATGAATCTTTTGTTTGTGCTTTTTCATGTTGCATCATAGTTTCTTTGTCTTATTGCTAGAACCTTGTCTTTCATGTTATGATTGAAGTACTATGATTGCAGCTTTGAATGTTTTACAAATACTTTGATCAAGTCTTTGATGGTGCATGTCACCTTAAAAATTATTCTTTCTTTTTATCACTTACCTACTCGAGGACGAGCAGGAGTTAAGCTTGGGGATGTTCATACATTGCAAATATATCTATAATTTTTGATGTTCCATGCTTGATTTTATCCACTTTCTTGTGTTTTGCCCACACTTTGGAGTACTTTTCATATGATTTCTTGGACTAACCTATTAACAAGAGCCACAGTGCCAGCTGCCTGTTTTCTGCTGTTTTTGGTTCCAGAAAAGTCAGAAAATGAATATTCTCGGAATTGGACGGGACAAAAGCCAAAGTGCCTATTTTTCCAAAAGTCATCAGATGCCAGAATACGAGACGGAGAAGGGCTGGGGCCGACCCCAGCACCCCCTCGTCCTCTCCTTCCGCCTATAAGATGCCCCCGGGACGAAACCCTAAGGACCTGATCAAAAATCCACGAAAGAGTCTGTAGCCGCCGTCATCTCCATCCCTAGATCGGGAGGGATCTGAAGCTCTTCCCGGCACCCTGCCAGAGAGGGGAATTCACCCTGGAGGCCTTCTTTATCACCATGCAAGCCTCCGGTGTGATGCGTGAGTAGTTCATCCTTGGACTACGGATCCATGTAGTAGCTAGATGGCTGGTTCTCCTCCTTTGTGCTTTCATGTCTAGATCTTGTGAGCTCCGTTCATGATCAAGATCATCTATTTGTAATTCTGCATGTTGTGTTTGCGGGGATTTGATGGATATTGAGATGCTATTTCAGATTGATTATTGATTCTATCATGTCTTTGTTATTTGTGATCTTGCATGCTTTCCGTTGTTAGTAGCTATGTTGGCCAAGTAGATGCTAGCAACCTCAAGAGTTAGTATGTATGCTCGATAGTGGGTTCATGCCTCTGGTAATCTAGGGAAGTGACAGAAATCTCTAAGGTACTAGATGTGTTGTTGCTACTAGGGAGAAAACAACAATCCTTTGTTCATAGAACAATCGTATTGTTTACATTACACGCAATTTATAAAGCAATAATCTGTTGCTTGCAACTTAATACTGGAGGGGGTTCGGATGATAACCTGAAGGTGGATTATTAGTCATAGATGCAGTTGGATGGCGGTCTATGTATAATGTTGTAATGCCCAATCGAATCTCAAAGGAGTTAAGATGATTAGTAATTGCATGTATTGCTTCCTCGATGTTTGTCAATTGCCCCGCTGTAATTTGTTCACCCAGCATGTTATCTATCTTAAGGAGAGCCACCTCTAGTGAACTATGGATCCCGGTCCTTTCTTTTACATTCAATCTACAAATTGTTTACTGCTTTGTGTTTACTTTCTGCAAACTATTACTTTCTTCCATTCGATACGTTTAATCCTTTGTTTTCAGCAAAACCGGTGAGATTGACAACCTCATCGCAAGTTGGGGACAGAGTTCTATGGTTGTGTTGTGCAGGTCTCCCTGTTGCTGCTGGCACCGGTAGTGCGCCCTGCCATTGTTCAGCTAGCTACACCTTTGGGGTGTTTTCTTGCTTCTACTGGATTGATAACCTTGGTTTCGTACTGAGGGAAAACTTGCTGCTGTGCTCATCATGTTGGAGATATACCCAAGAGGCAATAATAAAGTAGGTTATTATCATATCTTCATACTTATGATAAATGTTTACATTCATGCTATAATAGTATTAACAAGGAAACCATTAATACTTGTGTGATTTGTAAACTTAATTTGAAGTCCCTAGTATAGCCTCTATACTTCACTAGCTTGTTGGTTGATTGATGATTGTGGTTTCCATATCATGAACATTGAGATGTTATCAACAACAAGATCATATCGTTAGGAGAATGATATGGTGGACATACTCCTATAGATAAGCGTAGCATAAAGATCAAGTCATTTCAATAGTTCAATTGCTATATGCTTTCTGATACATAGTAACCTAATTCCTTCGACCATGAGATCATGCATATCACCTTTCTTTGGATGGATGCTTTGATGTCATCAAACACCACCGTAACAGGTGGCTATAAAGGTGGCATTGAGTGTTAGGAAAGTATTGGTTGAAACACATGGATCAAGAGTGGGATTTGTCCATCCACATAGCGGATAGATATTCTCTGGGCCCTCTCGGTGAAATGTCATCCAATTAGCTTGCAAGCATGTGACTTGGTCACAAGGGATCACATATCACGGGAGCGAGAAAAGAGTACTTATCGATGTGAGGATGAACTAGGTATGCGAGAGATCACAAGCGATCATAACCTCGGATAAGTAACATATCGTGAGACAAAGGGAAATTGGTATCGTATGTAAGTGGTTCATTCGATCGCAATGTAATCGTAGAAATATGTAGAAGCCATATGAATTTCCAGATTCCTCTATTGGTTATTGTTCGAGAAGTGTCTCGATCATGTCCGCATAATTCACGAACCGTAGGAGACACACTTAAGGATTCGACGTTGTTTTGAGTAGTTATGGTATTATGAGAAAGAGACCGAATGTTGTTGAGTCTCGAATGGGATTCGGGATATCACGAGGAGATCCGGAATGGTCCGAGAATAAGATTCATATAAGGAAAGTCCCATTTCGAGTTAGGGAATGGTTCGGTGTTTTCATCGGAACATTCTAGAAGGTCCCAGAATGTCCGCACTCCGGAGGGAAGGGTACATGAATGTGTCATTACATATTGGAATGATTGCATCATGTACTAAGTGTTCTCGCTGTCCAAAATAAAGGGTTTATTTAAATCCTAAATTGAAAAGTCAAGCGGCTAGTTTGAAAGTCAAACGGCAAGTTTTTGGAAAGTGGAAAGAGGAGGAAAGAGGAGGCCGAGTTGGGAGGATTCCTCCTCCCCGGCGCCCCTCCAAGGCCGAGTTGGGAGGGACTCCACTCCTCCCCTTGGCCGGCCAGCCCCTCCCACCTATATAAGGAGGCAGGGCTCCCTCCTTACACAAGTTCCTATCCTCTAAACTAAACCCTAGACCTAAACCCCGGTTTAGAGCTATTTGTTTAGACCCTTCTAATTGGTTTAGAGCCTTCTAATTGGTGTGTCTAATTACTAGACCACTAATAGCCTCTCTCATAAGCTCCACCATACTACTTTTGGCTTAAGCGAAGCCTGCAGGATCTCCCTCTACTTAGGTACCACGCCCGTTGTCTTTGCGGAATCGCGAGGAAGTGCTACAACCTCCATTTTCTTTGGAACAAGGAGAGGAAGGTCTTCGTCAGTATCGAGCGTGTGACCGATCATGGGGCGCTGCGGAACGTGGCGCTGGAAGGATCGTCTCTGCGATCTTGAGATCGGAAAGAAATCGACTACATCACCCACGAGAATCTGCTCTCGTTAACCGCTTTGGAATCTTCGAGGTGAGTTCCTCTATCGACTCGTTGCTGCAATCTAGTAGATAGATCTTGGCTTGTTTGTTTGTATGCGATAGAAAATTTTTGTTTTCCATGCTCTGAACCCCTCTGATTATGTCAGCCGTGTCTATATGTAGATCTCGTTGCAGTAGAACACAATGGTCATTGTGGGCGTTGATGCTTTATTGTAGATTGCTTTTGTGTACTTTGCATCTTGCGGTATGTTGGGATGAAGCGGCGGGCTAACCTTACATGACATCGTTCATGAGACTTGCTCCACGCTTGACATGCAACTCGTATTGCATAAGTGGCTTTATGGTGCCTGTTTCTCCTAGCATAGTAAATATCCAATTTACAACGGGTGATCAACAATGCTAGTATCAATGTTGTGGTTCTTGTTCGTAAGTTAGAACGACACTTATTGAAAGCCCCAAACCACGTAAAATATGCAAAGAAAGTAGAGGCGTCTAACTTTGTTTTGCGGGGTATCTGATGATGTGATATGGCCATGATTGTGATTATATTTGATGTATGCAATGTTCCTTATTGTAAGTTGGCAACGGCGAGAATATATGGTTGTCTTTAATTTCTGTTAAGACCTGCGTGTCTATTCAAAATAGTTGTAATAGTTGAAGCTGGTGGGCGACAACCATGAAGAAGCGTCATTGACCTTGATGCTATGCGGTGATGATGGAGATCATGTTCGTGCTTGAAGATGGAGATCGGAAGCACAAAGAAGAAAACCATATCATATCACATATTATGAATTGCATGTGATGTTAATCCTTTATGCATCTTGTATTGCTTAGTAGGCAGGTAGCATTATAAGATGATCCCTCATGCACATAAATTTCAAGTTCTAAAGTGTTCACCCTTAGTATGCACCGTTGCCAAAGCTTGCTGCTTCGAAGCACCACGTGATGATCGGGTGTCTTTGATTCCGCGGGTGAATACAACGTAAGCAAGCCAGATTTGCTTATTAGGTAGCTAAGGTTTGATCTTGACGAGCCTAGCATGTACAGACATGGCCTCAGGAACACGGATTGTCGAAAGGCAGAGCATGAGTCATATAGTAGATATGATGAACATGTTGATTGTTCGCCATTGAAGCTACATCAACTCACGTGATGATCGGTTTTGATGTGGTGGATTTGGTTCGTGTGATCACTAAAACAATGTGAGGGATATTGTTTTGAGTGGGAGTTCACCTAGATTAATTTAATTATTAATTAGAACTCAATTTATCATAAACTAAATCAAAGTGAATTTGCATAGTTGTAGTCATTGGCATCCGTTTACCACCTTGCGCTTAGTTATAATTGAGATGATAGAACTATAGAATTCTGGTTAGTTACTTTACGAACTGGTATCGTATTGTATTGAAGTGTTAATCTAAAGTTTAAAAGTCCTATTGCAAACTTTCAGTAAGTTCCGGTCACTCCATGAAGTTTAATAATTAGTATTAAATCAAGAGTAACAATTCCAAATGTTAGTATATAAGTATCATGTTTATCTCCATGATTCTTGATATTCAAAGGATTGTCTTAATATCAAGGTAATCTAGGATCTGAAAGAGTTGTTTCAGAAACCATGATGTGTGGAAGATATTGTGATATCTAAAACGAAGTTTTGGTTACAACATGATAGAGTATAATATGGCAAAGTTCATGTTCTCATATTTTGATGAGAATTTGCAAAAGGTTGGAGACACTTGTTGTCCTAATCCTCCAAAAGGTTTTGGAAAGCAACATTATACTCATAATTCATCGTTATAAGCTAAAAGTAGCTTGATCATGGACGATTCCATGATAAGGTGAATATTTGATGTAGGTAAAATGTTTACTACACCAAGAGATTACTAAAGAAAGGAATTTGGAAGAACACCAAACATTTGATGATGGTGATCTACTTCAAAGTGCAAGTCCAAAGACATTTGTATTTAATTATACACGCTTTGGATTATGTGTCATATGTATGACTCCACTATTGATGTTGATAGATTCTTTCAAACAGAAAAGGAAATACTGAAAGAGAATCTCATAAGTATATGGCAGAAAAGAAAGACTAGAATTGTTCAGTTTAAGTATATAGATGATATATGTGTTATGGCTATATTCTTTGCTTATTAAACAATGTGGTTCTTAAGTATTTGATACTGAATTTGTTGGTGTGAATCGTCATACGAAACAACACAATTCATGAACTACAATGGCCTAAGTAACTAGCAAAAGAATATGTGATGATGTTCATCGAGAACAAATAAAGGGTTATTATGTTGCTCGTTAAACATCAAAGCTTGCCTTCAAGATTTGTTTTATCAGGTATTATGAGAACAAAAGAGTTGTTCAAATAATTGCCGTAATCCATAAAAGATGGATGATTCACAAATCTCGTTGGAGAAATCACATCCATAAAACTAGTGCTAAAATTGTCGAAAGACAAATTGATTGAAAGATCACTTAGGAAGTGACATAGCGATTAAATTATATTGGAAAGAAAACATGAAGAAACTCCATGTGGATGGAATTTTGGAGTCTTTTGATTTTTGATCAAATGACGTTTGTGAAACTTTCCTAGAGATAATTAAAACTTCGTTCATAGGCCAAAAGGGAACGAATGACTAGCTTATTTGAACTTGTACCTATTGTTGTACAAAGTCCATTATGTGTAGTCAAGAGCGATGAATTTCAACTTCATATGCTTTCTCCGAAAATTTGAGTGAATATATGAATATTTACTTAATAAGGATGAAGTGTGAAATATTTGAAAAGTTCGAAAGATTTTCAAGATGAAGTGCAAAATCATTGTAACAAGAATATAAATAGTTTATGATAAGATCATAAAGGAAGATATTTAAGTTACAAGTTTAGCATAATACCTAAGATTTAAGGAATCGGTCCGTGGATTTGCATTTCCCGAAACACCATAAGAGTATGGAGCGTTCGAGATATGTAATTGAACCTTGTTTGACATGGTAAGATCGAAGGTATAATTCATAAAACTGCTATTATATTTTAAAGATTAAAAGCTTTAGAGACTACCGTTTTCCACTAAAAGAGCTCCATCATAATCCGCTGAAATGACACCACATAAAGTTATGGTTTGGGATAAAACCCAAGTAGTCCTTTCTTAAAACATTGGTATGCTATGCATAAGAAAGATGTGTGCAACCAAAGTCGGATAAACCTGTCTTTGTATAAATGTTAAGTATTCCTCCATAAACACCGGAGACAAAAGTGTTTGTCGCTTAGAACGTCAAGTTTCTTTGAGAAGGAATTTTTCGTGAAAAGTTAAGTGGGAGGACAATAGAACTTTGATAAGGTTAAAAGAACCTTAGCTATATGTGCAAAGTTGCGCAAAGACCAAAAGTGTTCCGAGGCAACAATGCTCATGGCTCACGTGCCTCAAAGGTTGTGGTCACGGAGGTCTAAGTTTCTATTGAAACAAGTAGGTCGGATGAACAATCAAATACCAAGATTTGAGGGTTGAATCATTATTTGAGAATAATGAACCTACTACATGCAAAGAAGCGATGATGGGCCCTGACTCCGTCAAATGGCTTGAAGCCATATAATCCGTGATAGTTCCATACACGAGAAATCAAGTTTTGAACTTGAAGGACCCTCGAAAAAGGTGTAAGACCTTGCAGTTGTGTTTGGATCTATAAAGAAGTAGACATGGATGTTTCACATCTATGAAATAGTCGACATGTTGGGAAAGAGTTCACAACAATGTTCAAAGGTTGTATATGACAAGATCTGATCTTTCATAGTGATTTTAGTCTAGACGGATTAATGTAGCAACCACTACATATAATTTGTTATGTGGTAGTAGAATAAACAAAACAAGTTCTTCTAATAGAATGGTTACCTAGGACGTGTGCATGACACGGTCCAAAGGGTTTTGTTAATTCAAAGGATGCTAAAAAGCATATGCAAACTTCAATGGTTGAAGTAAGCATAGCGGAGTTGGAATCTTCACTATGATGAAACTGTTAAGAGAGTTTAATTTCATCGGAGACAATGAAGATGCTTGCATTTGCAAGAAATTAAGTGGGAGCGCTAAGACATGTTTCTAATACATTATGTGGAAGACATATTGTTGATTGGAAATAATGTGTCTTTTATTAACACATATTAAGAATTTCATCCCGATGAAAGACTTAGGCAAAAAACCCAAATATTTGGCATCAATAGACGCTAATATGGTTGTGCCAGAAGTACATAGACGAGATATTGAATGAATTCAATATAGAAACTACAAGAAAGGTTCTTGTTGCACAGAAAGGATTGAAAGAGTTCAATGTTGATGATATATTCAAGTGTATTGGCACTTGGTAAGTGAAACAAAGATTCAAGTATAGATTGATACTTGATGTATGAAATCACAAAGAGTATTTATATCAATCATACTGTGATATGTACAAATCCAGATATGTCCTATGCTATAAATATTATGAGCATATACCAGAATGATTCATAAGATGATCATTGGACGATAGTAAGGATATTCTTATGATCTTTTGGAAGAATTAAGAGTATATTATTTGTAGAAGTGACAAATAGATGATTAGTTCATTGTAAAAGTACTACATTGATACTAGTTTTGTCACAGAGTACAAATTAAGTTTATCTCAATCTAAACTAAGGGTGGCACAATATAATGGAAAGTGAGTTCCATAATGGATTTGGATGAGTTCCAAAGTTAAGACATTGTGACAGATACTACAACAAAAGGCTAAGTATATGACTGCTATTATAGCAGCAAAAGAGGGCATTTGTGTCAAGTAGTTTGTTATCAAACTAGGTGTAGTTCACGGGATAATACTATGAAGATATATTGCGACAATATTATCAACATGTTTTAACCCCAAAGAACTAAAGGTCACACCGAAAGACCAAATCATACAAAGCCATCTCATTAGAGAATGAGTGATGCGAGAGACGCAAAGACATGCAATTACACGGACTGGAAGTGTCAGATCCGGAGATCAGTTGACCACTAGCAATCGTGTACATACAACACCGGAAAGCCATAGGTGTTGAATACACAAAGGTTTGAAACTAGATTATTGACTCTAGTGCAAGTGGGAGACTGTTGGAGATATACCCAAGAGGCAATAATAAAGTAGGTTATTATCATATCTTCATACTTATGATAAATGTTTACATTCATGCTATAATAGTATTAACAAGGAAACCATTAATACTTGTGTGATTTGTAAACTTAATTTGAAGTCCCTAGTATAGCCTCTATACTTCACTAGCTTGTTGGTTGATTGATGATTGTGGTTTCCATATCATGAACATTGAGATGTTATCAACAACAAGATCATATCGTTAGGAGAATGATATGGTGGACATACTCCTATAGATAAGCGTAGCATAAAGATCAAGTCATTTCAATAGTTCAATTGCTATATGCTTTTTGATACATAGTAACCTAATTCCTTCGACCATGAGATCATGCATATCACCTTTTTACTGGATGGATGCTTTGATGTCATCAAACACCACACCGTAACCGGTTTGATATAAAGGTGTCATTGAGTGTTTGGACAGTATTGGTTGAAACACATGGATCAAGAGTGGGATTTGTCCATCCACATGACGGATAGATATTCTGGGCCCTCTCGGTGAAATGTCATCCAATTAGCTTGCAAGCATGTGACTTGGTCACAAGGGATCACATATCACGGAACGAGAAAAGAGTACTTATCGATGTGAGGATGAACTAGGTATGCGGAGATACCGTGATCATAACCTCGGATAAGTAACATATCGTGAGACAAAGGGAAATTGGTATCGTATGTAAGTGGTTCATTCGATCGCAATGTAATCGTAGAAATATGTGGGAGCCATATGAATTTCCAGATTCCTCTATTGGTTATTGTTCGAGAAGTGTCTCGATCATGTCCGCATAATTCACGAACCGTGGGAGACACACTTAAGGATTCGACGTTGTTTTGAGTAGTTATGGTATTATGAGAAAGAGACCGTATGTTGTTCGGAGTCTCGAATGGTTTTCGGGATATCACGAGGAGATCCGGAATGGTCCGGATAATAAGATTCATATAAGGAAAGTCCCATTTCTGAGTTGGGGAATGGTTCCGGTGTTTTCATCGGGAACATTCTAGAAGGTCCCAGAATGTCCCAAGACTCCGGAGGGGAAGGGTACATGAATGTGTCATTACATATTGGAATGATTGCATCATGTACTAAGTGTTCTCGCTGTCCAAAATAAAGGGTTTATTTAAATCCTAAATTGAAAAGTCAAACGGCTAGTTTGAAAGTCAAACGGCAAGTTTTTGGAAAGTGGAAAGAGGAGGAAAGAGGAGGCCGAGTTGGGGAGGATTCCTCCTCCCAAGCCGGCGCCCACTCCAAGGCCGAGTTGGGGAGGACTCCACCTCCCCTTGGCCGGCCAGCCCTCCCACCTATATAAGGAGGCGGGGCTCCTCCTTACACACACAAGTTCCTATCCTCTAAACTAAACCCTAGACCTAAACCCGGTTTAGAGCTATTTCGTTTAGACCCTTCTAATTGGTTTAGAGCCTTCTAATTGGTGTGTCTAATTACTAGACCACTAATAGCCTCTCTCATAAGCTCCACCATACCGCACCGGCTTAAGGCGAAGCCTCATGATCTCCTCTACTTCCGGTACCATGCGTTGTCTTTGGAATCGCGAGGAGAGTGCTACAACCTCCATCGCTGGAACAAGGGAGAGGAAGGTCTTCGTCAGTACCGAACGCGATGTGACCGATCGGAGCGCTGCGAACGTGGCGCTGGAAGGATCGCTCACGCGATCTTGAGATCGGAAAGAGTACGACTACATCACCCACGAGAATCTGCTCTCGTTAACCGCTTTGGAATCTTCGAGGGTGAGTTCCTCTATCGACTCGTTGCTGCAATCTAGTAGATAGATCTTGGCTTGTTTGTTTGTATGCGATAGAAAATTTTTGTTTTCCATGCTACGAACCCCTACACATCAAACCTTCCTCTTGGGGTTCCCCAACGAGCTCGATATATTTTGGGCCATCAAGGACGCCGCCTCCCACCCTTGGCCACAACTAGCAGACGCTCCGCCGCCACGCCGCGCAACCTTTGGCCGACGACTCCTCCAACGGCGGCGGAGGGTGATGTGGGAGGGGCCTCGAGGAGGGGCGGCGGGGGAGACCCCGGGGGCGCCGCAGCACCTCCACCGCCCGGGGGGAGGGTTAGGTCAGGGTTAACATCGATTTAACCACTGATTAGGACTTAACACCATTCGACTATGGTCCTGACACCATGCATTACCCAACATTTTTTGGGATAGCAGACGTGCATTGTCGCGTCCACAAACTGGAGCCGCGCTAGTGCCTTGGCTTTGAAGGGAGTAACACAACTAGAAAATTCTACCTATGTCAAATTGAAAATGTAAGAAAATCATTTTGTTTTAGTTAATTTGTAGTTGAGCAACTGTAATCATGCATGTAATCTAGTGCACTGTTTTTTAGTGAGTGGCAACATTCACATAGCCCAATTTAGTTGATTTCACAGATTGATTTGAATGAATTAGTTTCCTATTTAGTTGTTGATCATTACTGTATGTTTGTTCACTGGATTTTTGCAGCTATAATGGTTATGTACTTACTTATAGGTGGTGATCTGAATCACTAAGTTCTTTCATTGGTCATTTACAGCAAGCAAATAACTGCGGCTTCCAGTGTTGGCTAGATGGAGAGTGGTGTGACACTTTGAAAAATGTACTAGGCAAAACAGGTCAATGTATAATGAGTGCAATAGTGCTAGGATTGGTGAGAGGTATAAGAGTTCGAAGATGCTGAAGGATCTTGTTGAAGAGAAGGAGAAATGGTGGAAGAAATATGGATGCCTTATAGAAGAAACTCACAGGTGGCTGAATGACACTGAGAAGAAGGTGCAAGAAGATAACATGTCTAGGATGAACGATGAGAGGATGAGGAGCAAAGTGAGAAGCATGTAGAAGGTTTGAAGCATGAAGTTGAGGAGCTCAAGAATGCTAAAAAAGAACTGAAGAATGTGCTGAAATCCTATTCCTGGTGAAACATAAGAAGTTAGAGGTTGAAAGTGTTGGGGAACACGCTACGAAAACAAAAAAAATCTAGTGCATAACCAAGATCCAATGCAAGGGGAGAGGTAAAGGAACATACCTCGAAGATTAAACTAGCGGAAGTTTTTCGATAACGAGGTTGATGAAGACGTGTGTCGATCCCCACAATGAGACTTATCAAGTCGCGAGGAGATATATTATCCCGCGAAAGGCTCCATGGCTATCAATTCCCATGGCTAGTCGATTAGCCGCGAGAAGATTCTCCTTTTTGGAGATACTCACGATCAAGTGCTCCAAGTGTAGCACCTCCACCGGTATCCACACATACGGGTGTAGTGTTACCGCGTTGAAGTGCGATCAAGTGCACCGTTCTAAGCAGAGAATCAAGTCAATAAAGATCCGGAAATGCTTTCGTAGTACGACTAGATGCCTGGGAACCATCTAAATAATTATCAAGACCCTAGTTCCGCTTGATATTGCCTAGTTGCATCGCATCTTTGCCATGTCATGCATCATATCATAAACATGCCGGATCTTCTTCCGTAGTATTAAATAGTGCATTCGGTATTTCTTTTAGTGCTTTGGTTCTTCGCGGATTAGGCCGTTGAGTTGATGCGAGTATCGACAAGTCCTTCGGATAATGTATCTTCGACAGTGTTTCCCAAGTGAGCATTCTCCCCCTTTCTACCTATTTTGCATTTATAGTCTTTATTTCCTCCTGTTGATCTATTGCTATCCGTGTCGTGATGCTTTAGTGTTCGTACGGATATATCTCGTGCCTTTATATTGCCTTGGACACCTCCTATTACTTGTTGTTTGGTAGATAGATGGTCTTGCGAGTCGTAGTCGCTTGCTCAGGTGCGATCCCGTGTCGTGAAGTACCACATAGTTGTTGGGATGTTGTCATATGCTTTACGGTGGAGAGGATCATGACTTTAAATACAACTATTAAATTGTTGGGAATAGATATAACTAATGCAGATGCATCGGTGGCAATAGATGTTATTTGGTTCTTCCACGCCCACTTGTGTCCCGTAGGACCCCGAGTACTTGATACCTGTTCCTTGACTATCGCACTATCCGCATGTGGGACCATGAATCCTCTTAGCCAGAGCTTGATTCATTTCTTATTTCTTGGAGGCACAAAGTAGTTTGGGGCTTTATTACTATCTTGTACTTATGCCATGCTTTACTGCTTTATTTACGATTGTGCGTGGAGCACCTGTACTGTTTTGGAACGTGGAATGTTTTCGCGGTATCGATAAGCCCAGTCACACTTTTGGGTTCCTAGTCGTTTACAGCCATTGACACAAACCCTAGGTCTGTCTTAGAGCCGGCCAACTTCGTTGCGGGTAGCTTAGTGGGATGGCCCCCTGAAATATTGTATGAATCCTGTGACTGCTTTGTCGTGAAAGCCTCGTTGGGTTTTGATTTGGTTTTTCCGAGGTTGATCGTGTGTGTTGCTATTTGTGCACCCCTGCAGGGTAAATCTTTCTGAAAGCCGTGTCCGGGGTTATGGATGACTTGGAGCACAATATCTCGATCATAGACAAGCATAACTAAAGTAGTGCTATAAATTTGACTTAATATGTGACTAGTAATCAGCTTCACTACAATAGAATGGATAATAAAAGTGCCAACAACTGGTGGAGTTGGAGTGTATTGTGTCATGTTATACCTTCCTAGTAAGTATCACAACTCCAATGGAATGAAATAGAAGTGCCAACAACTACTGGGTTTGGTATGTCACATGCTAATTGTATCTGACTAGTAAGCACTGCAACTACAACTGAATGGTTAACTAAAACTTCCCACTACTTATGCTATCGGGATGACTCATGCTATCTATATCTGACTAGTAAGTGCTTCAACTATAATGTAATGAATAAAACTGCCAACTGTGTGAGTTCCTCGGTTTGACTTCCTCGTTTGGTCTCGAGGGGGGAATGCCAGGATGGGTATGTTTGGTGTTACTATCAGGTTGGATCCGAGTAGGTCTTTCTTATCCCTCTCTAATAGCCGACAGTTGAATCGAGTCTCTATAGATTGTTTAGTGCATGTTGCGCTGCCGCTTCAGTCCACCATACCTATGTAGGCGAGAGCCGCCGAATTCTGACCGCTCCTTTTTTTCCTTTTTTTCCTTTGTCCTTTGTCGGCACCCCTTTTGTTTTAGTAGGTATGAGATCGATGTCGTTAGCAGGGTTACCCTTCCGGCTTGGCCTGGGCAGGGTTATGGACGCCATTGGTTATTCTTCAGGGCTCTTAGCCCCATTTGCATCTTATCCGTACTCGGATGTTGTATCGTTTTCAAGGTGAATTGGATCTTTGTATTGTATATCTGTATTCTTGACTCTTTGAGTCGTTGTTGTATATATATATATGTTCTGTGGGTTCCATCGTGGACTATTGTGTAATGTTATTACTTCGTTTTCCACCCGCACGCAAGTGCCTGGTGGGCATCTTTGAATCGTTTCTATGCGGGTTTGGCGGGAATCGCTAAAACTTGCATATGGCCGATTCGAGGGTGTTACAAACTTGGACATCGCTCCAGCGTCGTACTAGAAGAAGAACCTAGGGCACACCCTCCCTAGGGTTTAGATCCACCATCATAGAGGAGGTGGAGAGGCTAAGGCTACGTTTTCTGCACCTCTTGGGGTGCCCTTGGGTCTTCTTTTGTAGGTCTCCAAGCCCCTTGGGTCGTCCACCATCATAGAGGAGGTGGAGAGGCTAAGGCTACGTTTTCTGCACCTCTTGGGGTGCCCTTGGGTCTTCTTTTGTAGGTCTCCAAGCCCCTTGGGTTGTCCAAGACCAAGCCCCCAAGTTTGGACGAGTTCTAATTGGTTTAGGTCAACTGAAACCTACTATAAAACAATCTTCTTTGTCCAATCCGAATTGAGATTGGAAACTTTCCTTGCCCCTTGGGAAGAACATGGCTACACCTATTATGAATGTTTCAGAAATCCTAATGTGGCCCGAGTCACCTCGGCACCTTCCGGAACGTTCCATAATCTTTTGGACCTTTCGGTCCTTCCAAAACCTTCCATATATGCCTGGAACCATTTTGGATACTCATGGGACCATTCCGGATACTTCTGGGATCATCCGAGACCTTTGGGAACCATTCCGTGATCATATGATACACTCTCGGCCCTTCTCTCATTCTATAAATACTCAAAACTCATTTTGAACACTCTCGGCAATATTCCAGACATCTCCGCTATACTCCGATACCTTTCGAACACATTCGCAATTACTTCTCTACTAAATCTTCATTCGCACTCACATTATAAACATCGCTAAACTCTTGAGTTTGTGACCCTATGGGTTCGTATATGTGTGGACATGCCCGAAACACTTTCCGGGACAATGATCAACGATCAACGTAGGTATCTTGATCTATACATAATGATACCCACACATAACACAAAT
Source organism: Avena insularis (assembly GCA_023614405.1). Lineage (NCBI taxonomy): Eukaryota > Viridiplantae > Streptophyta > Magnoliopsida > Poales > Poaceae > Avena > Avena insularis. The sequence continues at coordinate 69,488,725 of CM042692.1, read as the reverse complement.
ATCTTTATCGTGTGAACCTTTAGTATTACTTATAGATACATGTCACATTTCTTCTTGATACTTGACTGGAGGTGAAACACTAGGTTATCCTCGTTACCCAACATTTGATCACGTGTTCGGCTAGACGATGACGAACATCATAATACATGAGTGGGTCCAGAGTGTATCTCTCCATCGTAAGAAGTAGCAATTCCCATAACCACACCATATAGAACATTGGCATACCATCCGTTAAGAATGAATAATAACGTTATGATTACCCTGTCACAAAGTAACGTTTGAAGGTCTCATCACTTCCGTATTGTATCCAAGTTAATATGAGGATGAAGGTCTAACGATCTTTCAGTAATGGTAATACTTTCTATTGAGAAACTACCAATAACATTATTGACGATGCATTTCATAGTATATCATATTGAGTCTATCCATCAGCATTGTTCTCTCCACAACTCTGATCTCATATATCATCCGCAACTCTACACACACTTTGTATTTGTCCATAGTCAAGAAATCGGGATTATTAATGATAGACAAACTAGTCTTAGAGGCGAGACTAGGGATATCTAAATGGTGTTTATAATTCTACACATGTATTATGGTTTTTCTCCAACTACTCATTATTCGGAACCAATACAATTATAGCACAAAACAATAAATTTAATTATAAAGCATGAAACATAGAATAATACAACTTATTATTGCTTCTACGGAATATTTCCATCAGTCTTTCACTTGCAATAGAGTCAATAATCTGGTCAACAATTGCACACTCAACAACTATGGCGTACCGGTGTTGATCAAGTGTGTTGCATGTGGTCAACTTTATCACTGAATCTGACATGTTCAGGTCCATGTGTATTTACATATCTTTACGTCTTCACACATCACTTATTTTTCAAATGAGAGCATTGTATATTGTATAGGTTTAGTCTTCTAGTAGGACCTAAGACGGAGAAGCGCCTTGTGTGAAATCCAAACCGCCACAGTTCTTTCTTCAGAGTTCAGCCTACTAGATACAAATGCCGAGCATCTGTTTGTGTGTATGTGTTGTTGAACAATCGGTACCAAAGGCTTTAACCACAGTGATTAGAGCGATGAAATTAGCCATGCAAACGAAGGGAAACAAGAGATTAGTAGCTAGGGAACATTACCGGCATCCAGAAAAACAGGTGTACACGGATCAAGTGCTAAGTTTCAACTACCTTGTCACTATCTAGTATTGTTTTCCTAGACACTGCTAGACATTGTGTCACATAACCCACACATTAGTGGAGTACGACTAATTGTTTGCAAAAGTTTAAACTTCCATGATAAAAGTACACACCTTGTATATCACAACAGAGGAAATATTCATATGTTACCTGATACCCCCTTTCTTCCATTTATAGGGTGTATTTTTTTTGCAAAATCAAACTTTACTACTCCATCCGTCCTAAAAGATATGTCACTGATTTTTCTCGCCTCACGTGTATCTGTACACTAAAAAACGTCTAGATAGATGTGTATCTAGACAAATCAGCGACATTCTTTTTCGGATGGATGGAAAAAAAAATTGCAGGTAAAACTTGACCATATTTGACATAGTGTTTGCAAGAAGTTATCACAATACTAAATTGGTATCTTCAAATTTACCGTGCAACATAGTTTTATATTTTATTTGTTTAGTATTGTATATGTTGATAGTTTTTCTACAAACTTGGTCAACGATAGAAATGTTTGACTAAAGAAGTACACCTTATAAAACGAAACCGAGGGAGTATGTGTTACTCTCTAGCTGACACTTTACCAGATACATTAATTCTCTAGCTACATTCTATTAAAGCAAAATCACTGGTCCGTAAGAGACGGCTGGACTTTGCGAAGTGCTACCGAACAAGAAACAAACAAGCACCAGCAAACGTAAGTACAGAAAGGCTTAAAAGGCTACTGGTGATAAGGAAAAGCCGAGCAAAATTAGCCGTGCATATAGCCTGGTACAATCCACCGCTGTTTCTTGTGTAGAACTCAATCCACCGCTATTTCTCCCTTCAGCAAAATACCAATGCAGACGTTGAACAACCGAAAAAAGCTACAATGACAGAGATTAGTGAGATGAAATTAGCCATGGAATCATGGACGAAGAGGCTACAAGCGATTACTGGCGTTCAGAGAAGACCAGGTGTACAATGAAGTGCTAAGTTTCAACTACCTACTATATTTTCTAGGAACTATGGAAAGGGTGTGTTTCTTGGATATGGTCCCTGAACTCACTGGAAAATGTTACTCCCTCCGACCCATATTAGTTGACTTGAATTTGTCTAAATTCGGATGTATCTAGACATGTTTTAGTACTAGATACATCCGAATCTGGATAAATCCAAGTCAACTAATATGGGTCGGAGGGAGTAATGAAAATGTCCCTGAACTCAATGCTTTTCCTCTTACAAAAGGCATCAAAGCCAAGATAAGTTATATATGCTTTCGCTCTTACAAAATGTATTAAGGACCTGCCCCTTAATTTAGAAACAGCGCTAAGATACAAACCACTAGAGAAGGTGTACCTTATCGAAACAAATATTTAATCATTGATGCACAATGCACTGAGATTGCACAAGATGCGATAGATGATGCACTGGAACATATTTTGCACATTGATTATTCAGCTTTGTGCGATATGATGTTAGGCTCACTACTGAATCTCGTGCAGGGCAAGGCATGCAAATACTACATAGCATTTGATCTGTTTTCCTAGTGGCCTGATCGTACTCAATGGACCATGCTACTAAATATGTGCTATTGTCTACGTCGGTTTGGTGGTATCAAGCTCTCATAAAGTGGAATATGATGAGTTGCGTTAGGTGAGCAGGCAAGTTAAACTCAGCTTCATAGAGACTAAACAATGCCCAACATGACATGACTCATCAGCCTTCACCTTATCATGAAAAAAGGAAGTGTCCTCCCAAGGCAGATTGCTAGCCGTAGCCAATTCTGTGGAAATCATATTTCTCTTAGGATGTTTGGTTGACTAGGTAAGTATGTTAAGCTCGTCCTACAATGTATAGTGCTGTCCGGACTAACCAATTTGGTTCCAAGGCACAAACTGAATTTCTTCAGAAGACGGAAATGGTACAGCTGCCTGTCAAATGCCTTTTTTTACCTAGGACTTCAACTCTTCAAATGCCATTGCCAAGTCCTGTATCTTAGGATGTTTGGTTATGCAAGATTGATAATCTCATCCTAGGGTACTTTTTGAGCAAATCATCCTAGAGTACTCATCCTACAATATGTGGCGTTCTCTCGACTGAACATCAATAACAACGAGCTGAATTTCTTTTGAAGTCAGAGCTGAGAAGATCAAAATGTATCTTATGTAGAGAAAAAGAGAACTGATATTCTGCTGCCAGCTGCTACTTAAACTAGGACTTGAACTCTTCAATGCCATTTCAGTCTCAGCACCCAACTATACAATTTGATGGAAAGGCCTGCGCCACCAGCAGTTATGAGAATTGTGCACACACACAAACACACTGAGCATCTTTGGACCTTGGGTTTATTAAAGATATATGAAATGAAAGATGTCACTTGCTTGTCCATTTGGACAAGGGATCACTTGTAGCCCTAGCGACCTCGCAACTAGAGGAAAATAAGAAGTTTTTCGCTCCATATGAATATGTTGATGCTGAGTCAATGAATGTCCTTCTCCCTTTACTGAGCCTTGGTATTTTAAACCTTGCTCCCTGAAGCATGTGGGAAGGATTGCATTTTTTATTAAAGTTTGCGACCAAGCCATCTAGCTGATGAATAGCTGGATGCCGAAGCTACTAGGTGCAACTCCAATAATGCTATGCCATTTACTCTCTCTTTTTTATCCCCGAAAGGAAATTTCTCCCTTCCCTTCGGTGCTGATTATTTTGCTTCAGATCTGAGCATAATGACTAGGATCAAATAATTATTATTCTTCACGATTCAACAGTACATTGTTAACAGTCCTAAAAAATAGTGTATTATTGTTCTGCATTTTCCTATAGCTAGCTAGATATGACACTGTATTAATGCATCATATTCTAATAGTAACTTCTAAAACAAGAACCAGAAATTGCTAATATTGTTTGTATGTGACCCATTATAACCTGGTCCACCAAACTAACCAGGTTTATCCTTTGTATAACTAATTGACATCATTATAATCTTGTTCCACGAAAATAATTGATGTAGATCTTTTGATTTTTGATTTTTTTTTCTTTCGAGAAGGGGATATCCCCGATATCTGCATTGGCTGATGCACGTAGTGATATTTATCGGAAAAATGTATAGTAACTTGTAGAAAGCCAAACAAATGGATACAAAGCTCACAAATGGTATTACAGGATGCACTTATGCTACATAAATCATACTAGACGAGATTTCTCTGTAAGTCTATTGAACCGTCTTTCTGGCGGAATAGACTTTATTTGGATTGCTCGTCTGCCACATGACAGGTCGGGTGGCATTTTTATTAGGCTTTAGGGATAGAGACTATGGATGTGTTGGCAAATTCGGTTGGGGATTATCATATTAAATTCCATATCCGCAATAAAGAGATAATTTCACGTGGAATCTTGTTGCCCTATATGGTGTAGCCCAAGACTGAGTTTAAAGCTGGACTTTCTCCGTGGGTTGGTCAATCTGGCAAAATATAATCCGTATCCTATTCTCATAGGTGAAGACTTCAATTTTCTAAGATTCTCTCATGAGAAAAGGGAGAGACGTTTCCATGATCAATGGGCTTTCTTATTCAACGTTGAAATTGACGGTAAAGGTATCCATGATCGGAAGATAGTTCACTTGGGCGAACAGTCTTCCTGAGCTTACATATGAAAAACTAGAAAGCGTGATTATAGATACTGATTGGGAATCTCAATTTCCTATGGTAACTGTATGTGCACTAGAAAGTATTGATGCACTGTTGGACCTTGCCCCCATTTTCTTATCTGCGGGTTCGCCAAGTTCATAGTGAAAGCACCGGTTCAATTTCGAACTCGGATGGTTGCACCGCGTCAGCTTCCATGAAATGGTTAAGAGTGTTTGGAAGAAACTAGTCGGGGCGTACCCCAATCCAACGATGAAATAATAAAATGCATGTTACATGCAAATTCCTCGTTGATGGGCTAGGCGCACGGCTGGGATTCTCAAAAAGGAGAAGCTTTGACTTCTATCTATCATTGATGAATTAGAAGCTTTTGTGAGAGTTAGGTTATTATCTGCACAAGAAATTTAGCTAAAAATCCAATCAAATACGGAGATAGCACGACTCCTACATGAAGAGGAGCTCAAATGGTACCAACGATTTAAGGCCAAGTTTATTTTAGAAGGAGATTCAAATAAAAGATACTTTCATGGTGTGGAAAATGGAAGACACCGGAAGAAACTTATTCATTCTCATGTACACGATGAGAGGACGATCAAAGGTCACAAGAAGGTTAAGTGTTACATTACAAATTATTATAAAGGTCTGTTCGGAGCCCCAGAGGAAGGCAACTTCTCGATGGATGAGTCATGAACGGAGGATATATCCCAAATTTACGTAGAGTAAAATAACTTTTTGACTGTCTCTTATACTGAGCAGGAAGTTAAGAAGACAATTTTTCAAATGGAACACAACAAGGCACCAGGTCATGGCTTCCCAGCTAAGTTCTCTCAAGACTTCTGGAATGTAATCAAGGTGGAACTCCTAGATATGTTCAGCTTTGTACATCTGACAACTAGAATTTTTCAGCCTAAATTTCAATTGATATAATTTTACTACTTAAGGGTAATGAGGCAGAAAGGATATAGAAGTATAGGTCCTATATGTCATCTTAACGTTAGTTTTAAGATTTTCACAAAAATCACCACGATCAGACTTATCTTGGTGGCTGACCATGTAGTTTGTCATACACAAACTACTTTTATGCAAGGAAGAAACCTTCTATACGGTGTAGTAATCCTTTATGAAACTGTGCACGAACTATATAGAATTTTTTTGAACAGGGTATTGTTTAAAGTTGACTTTCAAAAAGCATATGATAAAGTCAGGTGGTCTTTTCTTCAGTAAACTCTCATAATGAAAGAATTTTCTGCTAAGTTGACAAGCTCTAATCTATAGTTTCGTGACTGGAGGTAGCACTGCCATCAAAGTTAATGATAATATTGGCCGATACTTCCAGACAAGAAAAGGATTGAGATAAGATGACCCATTATCGGCTATACTATTTAATATAGCGACGGATATGCTGGCTATGTTGATTGAACGAGCAAAAGATGATGTCCATATTAAAGAGGTAGTTCCTCACCTCGTTGATGGCATACTTTCTATCCTTCAATATGTTGACAACACGGTTCTATTCATGAAACCTGAATTGAAAAAATCTAAGAATCTAAAATTAATAATATCAACATTTGAACAACTTTCTAGTCTGAATATTATTTTTTATAAGAGTGAAATGTATTGTTTTAGCGAGGCCCAAGACGAGACTCACTTGTATGCTGATCTTTATGTCCGAGGAAAAGGTCAGTTTCCAATCAAATATTTGAGGATTCTGATTATTCTCAGAGACTTACAAATAATGAGTGGACAAACATCAAGGAGAGACTACAAAAAAGACTTAATAGTTGGAAAGGAAAGTTGTTATCTCCATGTGAGAGATTAGTGCTCATAAATTCAGTATTGAGTATTATGGTACTATATATGATCTTTTTCTTCCAGCTTCCTAAAATAGTCATGCATAGGGTGGATTATTTCTAATCTAGATTCTTTTGGCAAGGATATAGCGAGAAAAAGAAATATTAACTGTCCAAAAGAAGTGTGATTTGTCGTCCCAAAGACCAAGGTGGATTAGTTATTCATGACCTTGAGGTCAAGAATACCGCTCTACTTGGTAAATGACTTTTCAAACTATCTACAGAGGATGTTGTATGGCAAACCATACTAAGGAGAAATATGTTGTCTCAAAGGCATTTAATTAAGTGCTTTGTAAGCCATAAGACTCGCACTTCTGGGTTGGGATGATTAAGTATTACACACGGCATCTGCATAACTAAAATGCACACATTCGAAACAACTCCATAGTCGCAAAACAAAAATAAAATCAGATGAATTAGATATCAAAATGAGAAATTTCAAAACACCTAAGGTGGTGGAGGACCGATCCGAAGATTATACTGCTATCCATGTCGGCTAAAGTAATCCCACACCGTATCCTCCAAATGTGTACACATCTTGGTAAAAAAGTCATGAAACTCTACACTATGTAGACACAACCATAAGTGGAGGTAATGGTACACCGGTAGATAACCTGCAAAAGATAAGAATTTTTATCATTAAAAACTTTATCATTTCTATATAGCCACAGCGAACATATAATGGCAATCGCCTCTATCCTAAGAAGTATTATGTACTTGTAATCTATACCTTGTAACCAATTCCTAAATATATTGGTAACTCTACGCGTTGGGTAAAAGGCTGAAGTTGCTTGGATGACTAACCATATAGAATGAGCGAAATTATATTACAAGAAAAAATGCTTAATTGTCTCATCATGATGATAAAATACACATTTTGTAGTCACATGCCAATTATGCTTAACAAATTTTGTTTAGTAAGAATAACCTTCTGATGAAGATACCATGCAAATCTTTTAAATCGTATTTTCATCTTCCATATTTTCCTATTATTATTTACTGGTATGATTAGCTTGACCAGTCCCGTTTACAAAGAACTAACATATAATTGACTATTATCGTTTAAGTTTCAATGAAATTCACCAGACTTAGGTGCTAATTGGACTAACGACAAGCGTTGAAGCAAGACATTCCAAGAGGAAAGTATAGGTCCAATTAAATCTCTTCTAAAAGTCTTATTCAGAGAAGAAGATTCCATCACTATGGCAATTGTATCACTCTTATGATGAACAATATTGTACAACAAAGGATATTGTTCCCAGAGTAGCATTGTCTAGCCACTTTTCCTCCCAGAACCATATCTCAGATCCGTCCTTAATGAAAAAGATCCAAAGCGGAAGAAATAATTCTCCGTCACCATTAGACCAGCATAGAAATGCAAGTCTCTAGGTTTCCAAATTACTTGGGACAAACTTTTGTGGTGACCTAGCGCTCCATTGCATGTTTTATAGCGCGAATCATCAGCATACACTCATGGAACACCATTCCATGAATATTACACCTACCAGGGTAGTACAACAGAAACATCACAGGTCCAAGGTATAACTATATATTCATATCACAGATCCTCATAGAAGATCCTCAGAACTTCCATGACACAATGAGCTCGCCAGGTAAGTTCATGTTCAAACCAAGATCTAGAAGAACTAGCTTGTAGTCTAGTCTAGCACTAGATCTACCTCTAGTCCTATATCGTTAACTAAAGGCTATCTATCACTAGTAGAAACTTATAAGGGTATGGTTCCTATCCTTGGGGATTGGATGTTGTCTAAGTTTAACTTGATCTCATCCATCACTATTTTGAGTAGCTAGTTATGTTGTCTTCATTGAGCTGACTTTGACTTCATGTAGATGCCTCCTAAGTATTTTAGTAGCATGTTTGTGTAGGGTTCGTAGAAGGGAAAACAAAAAAATCTACCACGAGAACGAACAAAACCAAGATTGAATCTATGGAAAAGTCAAGATCTAATCTATGATATAAGTGCAAAGAGATAGATATGTACTAACCCTTGTAGATCCAAAGCCTTGTTCGAGATTGGATCTCGTGGTTGATGTAGATGATCACTTGCCGATATCAAGATCGAGTAGACGATCCTTCCGGCGCCACGTTCCGACAATGCTTCCGCACTCGGTCAAAAGTACGGGTCGATGCAGACCTTCCTCTCCCTGTTCCAGCAGGCAGCGGAGGTAGTAGATCTCCACGGAATCCCAGCAGCATGACGGCGTGGTGATGGTGGAGGAGGATAATTCCTGTAGTGCTTCGCCTAAGCCGCAATAGGAGGAAGGAGGAGGGAGTGGTGGCTAGGGTTTGAGTGGAGGGGCAAGGGGGAGGCGCCCCCACCCCTCTTTATATAGAGGGGGGTGCGGCCTAGGGTTCCCACCCCTTGGCCCACCTCCTAGGGCCGGCACACAAGGGAGGGGGGGGGTTTCCTCCCCCCAAGTCTTATCCCCTATAATCTAGGGATTTATGTTTATCTCTTTGTAGAACCTTCTGGAACATTCCGAATCCTTCTAGAAGCTTAAAAAAACTCCGGAACTTTTCCGAACCCCAGAAATGACTTGTGTTATATGAATCTTATTCTCCGGACCATTCCGGATCTCGTCGTGATGTCCTAGATCCAACCTGAGACTCCGAACAACATTCAGTCTCCAACTCATATTCCATATCTACCTAAACAACATCGAACCTTAAGTGTGCCGCCCTACGGTTCGTGAACTATGCAGACATGATCGAGACTCCTCTCCGATCAATAACCAATAGCGGGACCTGGAAATCCATAATGGCTCCCACATATTCAACGATGACTTCGTGATCGATAAAACCATTTATATATGACACTGATTCCCTTTGTCATGCGATACTCTACTTATTCGAGGTTCGATCATCGGTATCTCCATACCTGGTTCAACCTCGTTACCGATAAGTACTCTTTACTCGTTCCGTGATATGACATCCCTTGTGACCTAGTCACATGCTTACAAGCTAATTGGATCACATTCCACCGAGAGAACCCAAAGCATATCTAGATTTTTCATACGGATGGACAAATCCTAGTCTTGATCCATGCGCTTCAACACATACTTTCAGAATACCTAATGCCACCTTTATAACCACCCAGTTACGAAGCGGTGTTTGATGTCATCAAAGCACTCATCCGGTGATGGTGATTAACACGATCTCATGGTCGAAGGATTAGGTTACTATGCATTTGAAAGCTTGTAGCAAAACGAACTTAATGACTTGATCTTATGCTATGCTTACTATGGGTGTATGTCTATCACATCATTCTCTTAATGATATGATCTTGTTATTAATAATATCCAATGTCCATGACCAGGAAACCATGATCGTCTATTAATCAACAAGCTAGTCTTATCAAGAGGCTTGCTAGGGACTCTTTTATGTTTACAAAACACACAAGTATTAGTGTTTCCTAATAATACAATTGTAGCATGGGATGTAAACATTCATCATAAACACAAAGATATAATAATAACCATTTTATTATTGCCTCTTGGGCATATCTCCAACAGTCTCCCACTTGCACTAGAGTCAATAATCTAGATTACATAGTAATATACCTAACACCCATGGTGTTCTGGTGTTGGTCATGTTTTGCTCTAGGGAGAGGTTTAGTCAACGGATCTGCCACATTCAGATCAGTGTGTACTTTGCAAATGTTTATGTCGCAATCTTGGGCATACTCGCGAATATCATGGAAATGTAGCTTGATGTGCTTCAGCTTGTTGTGTGACCTTGGCTCATGTGCATTAGCTATGGCACCCGTGTTGTCACAATAGATGGCCATCGGGTCCAACGCACTAGGAACCACACCAAGCTCAGTAATGAACTCCTTCATCCATATCGCTTCTTGTGCAGCCTATGAAGAAGCTATGTATTCCGATTTAGTTGAAGATTTTGCCACAACGCTTTGATTGGCACTCCTCCAGCTCACTGCAGCACCATTCATAATACGTATCCAGACTGTGACTTCGAGTCATCCAGATCGGTGTTCAAACTAGCATCGGTGTAACTATTTACAACAAGATGTTCATCACCTCCATAAGAAAGAACCATATCCTTAGTCCTATTCAGGTACTTTAGGATATTTTTGACCGATGTCCAGTGTGTTCCATTCTAGGATCACTTTGATATCTGCTAGTCAAGCTAACAACATGTGCTATATCCAGTCTTGTACATAGCATGACATACATGACAGAGCCTATGGCCGAGGCATAGGGGATTTTATTCATCTTCTCTCTATCTTCTGCCGTAGCTGGACTTTGAGTCTTACTCAAGGTCTTACCTGGCAACATGGGCAAGAACCCTTTCTTGATTTCTTCCATTCTATATATCTTTAGAACCTTGTCCATGTATGTACTTTGTGAAAGCACTATTAAGCGTCTTGATCTATCTCTATAAATCTTGATGCCTAAAATTTATGCCGCTTCGCTAAGATCCTTCATTGAAAAACTATTATTCAAATAGGCTTTAACACTTTCAAGATGTTCTATATCATTCCCAATCAACAATATGTCATCCACATATAGTATTAGGAATGCTACAGAGCTCCCACTCACTTTCTTATAGATACAAGCTTCTCCATAAGTTTGTATAAATCCAAAGTTTTTGATCACCTTATCAAAATGTTGATTCCAACTCCGAGATGCTTGCTTCAGTCCGTAAATGGAACGCTGAAGCTTGCATACCTTGTCAGCATCTTTAGGATCAACAAAACCCTTGGGTTGTACCATATACAACTCTTCCTCAATGTCACCATTAAGGAACGCCATTTTGACATCCATCTGCCAAATCTCATAATCGAAATATGCAGCAATTGCTAACAAAATCCTCACAGATTTTAGCTTCGCTACCGATGAGAAAGTCTCATCGTAGTCAACTCCTTGAATTTGTCGGAACCCTTTTGTGACAAGTCAAGATTTATAGACAGTAACATTACCATCAGCATCTGTTTTCTTTTAAAGATCCATTTGTTCTCAATAGCCTTGCGGCCATCCGGTAAGTCCACCAAAGTCCACACTTGGTTTTCGTACATGGATCCCATTTCAAATTTCATGGCTTCCAGCCATTTGTCAGAATCTAGGCTCATCATAGCTTCCTCATAGGTCGCAGGGTCGTCGATGTTGTCCACCAACATGACATTTAACACATGGTCATACCAATTAGGAGTGGTACGAATCCTCGTCGACCTGCGAGGTTCAGCGGATACTTCGTTCGAAGTTTCATGATCATCATCATTAGCTTCCTCTCTTATTGGTGCAGGCGGCACAGAAACATCTTCCGGTGCTGCACTACTCTCAAGTCCGAGAGAAGGTTCAACAACCTCGTCGATTTCTACTTTCCTTTTGGTCACTTCTTTCGAGAGAAACTCCTTTTCAAGAAAGGATCCATTCTTGGTAACAAAAACTTTTCCTTCGGATCTATGATAGAAGGTATACCCAGTTGTTTCTTTAGGGTATTCTATGAAGACGAATTTTCCGCTTTGGGTTCAAGCTTGTCGGGTTGTAACTTCTTTACATACGCTTCGCAGCCCCAAACTTTAAGGAACAACAACTTAGGTTTCTTACCAATTCAACATTTGTACGGTGTTGTTTCAACGGATTTAGATGGTGCCCTATGTAAAGTGAATGTTGTTGTCTCTAATGCATAACCACAAAATGATAACAGTAAATCTGTAAGAGACATCATAGATCGAACCATATCTAAGAGAGTTCGATTACGACGTTCGAACACACCATTACGCTGTGGTGTTCCCGGTAGTGTAAATTGTGAAAGTATTCCGCATTTCTTTAAATGCATGCCAAAATCGTAACTCAGATATTCACCTCCGCGGTCAGAACGCAGAAACTTAATCTTCTTGTTATGCTGATTTTCTACTTCTCTTTGAAATTCCTTAAACTTCTCAAAAGTTTCGTATTTATGTTTCATGAAGTATATATACCCATATCTACTCAAGTCATCCGTGAAAGTAAGAACATAACGATATCCACCATGCGATGCTATACTCATTGGGCCGCACACATCGGTATGTATTATTTTCAACAAGTCCATAGCTCGATCCATTGTCCCAGAGAATGGAGTCTTAGTCATTTTTTCCATTAGACATGCTTCGCATCTTTCAAGTGATTCAAGAAGTCCATCGGTATGGAGTTTCTTCATGCGCTTCACTCCAATGTGACCAAGACGACAGTGCCACATGTATGTGGTATTATCATTCATTTTTAGTCGTTTAGCATCTATGTTGTGAACATGTGTATCACTACTGAAAGGGCATTTCCTGCCCTAATCATGCTTTGATGTTTGGTGTCAACACAAGATAGTTTTTACCGTGTGCTAAGTGTTGTAGGTACATCCATATATTTGCACAAGACAGTTTTCTGGTGTTTGGAGGGGAAGGCTTCAAAATTCTCATGAAGAAAAGGTGATGTGTTGAAGGCTGGGTGTTCTGCCACCCCTGGGTCCGGAGACTCCGGGGTCCAGGCCCGGAGACTCCGCCCAGGTCTCCAGGCAAGTCTCTGCCCCCCCCTGGTGAACTCTCTGTCTCATGGTCCGGAGTTGGACCCGGAGTCCTGAGGTCACCCCGGAGACTCCGGCCTGACCGAAGACTCTGGCCATGGTCTCCAGAGACTCCGGTGTTGGAACCCGGAGACTCCAGGGCTATCTCCGGCCAGGTCTCTGGGGTCGCCCAGTTTCCTCCTAGTACTCCCCTCCGGAGTCCTGCCCGGAGTCCTGTGCCCCACCCGGGAGACTCCGCCCCCCTCTTGGAGGCTCTGGCCCTGGATCCCGGAGACTTCGGGGTTAGTGAAGCTGCAACGGCTAGATTTTCTGTGGGGGTATAAATACCCCCTTCTTCTCCAAGTGCCAGTTGTGGCTTCTACTCTCTCTCCTCCATTAATGCTAATCTCCAACCTCCTAGATCTCCCTCTCTAGACACTCAAACTTGTTGCCCTTTGGGGATTTGAGGGAGGAGACCTAGCCCTAGCTTCCCACCAAAGGAATTTGTGTTTACCCTCCATTTGTGTAAGTTGTTGTTGCTCTAGGGTTTGAGGAAACCCTAACTTGAAGAAGTTGCCCTCCGTAGCTCATCCTCGTGTGTAAGAGCTTCGAGGTCATCTTGGGAGCCTCCAATTCAGTTGTGGATAAGTGCCCCAAGGTTTTGTACAAGGTTTCGGTTGCCACCTTCAAGGTCACCGCATAGTGGATCGTGTGCTTGCCACAAGGCGGCTGCTCGGGAGAATAGGGTGAGGCATTAGTGGCGCTGGTGGTATTTGTACCACCCACCCCTCCAACGGAGACGTACTTCCCCTCAAAAGGAAGGAACTTCGAGAAAACATCTTCGTGTTCCCTCTCGGTGATTTCTATCCTTTACTCCTTATTATTGTTCTTTTATGCATGCTTGTCACTTAGGTTTCATCACTTAGTTGCACATCTAGAGAACCTACTTTGTGTCAAGTCTTAAATCGAAAAGTAACCAAAAATTGAGTTGTGCCTATTCACCCCTCCTCTAGTCGCTTATACCGATCTTTCAATTGGTATCAGAGCGAGGTGCTCTTCTTTGGCTTAACCACCTAAGAGAAGTATGAGTGACTCAAGGGGGAATGAGACCATTCCCGATGTAAACCCCTTCACTAAGAGTGATCTATCCTCCTCCATGGATATGCTTCGACAAGAAATGAAAAACTTGCTTGAATTATATCTTGGTAAAAAGGAAGTTGTAGTTGCCGATGCTATTGATAATCCATCAAGTGGCTCCAAACCAATCGAACATCCCCTCAAGGAATCTCCCATTGATGCGGATGGCCACAAGGCTAAAAGCAATCCCATGGGACACATGCCCCTACCTTCTAGCTATAATAATGCACGTCTTCCTATGCCACACATAAATCATCGTGGACCACCACCTAAGCTTGATGTATCTAATTTCGCCAATTGGGAATATCTCATGCGCTCTCACTTGAAAAGTTCTAGTGTTCATCTTTGGAAGGTTGTGGAGTTCGGCTTCTATCCGCACAACATCTACAACATGACACCCACCGATGAAATCAATAATCAACTCAATGCCACCGCCATGGCCATTCTCCAAGATGCTTTGACTCATGAGCAAATGACTCACATTCGTGCTTATGACACCGCCAAGAAGGCTTGGAATTCTCTTCAACGAGTCTATCTTGGCAATGAAAGCATTTAAAAATCCAAGTTTGAAGAAATGCACTATGAAGCCGATTCCTTTGTTGGAAAGGAAGATGAGACTCCCGAAGATCTCTATCGAAGGGTCACGGACCTTTAAATTAGAATGATTGACCATGGTAGTAAGGATGTGGATGACAAGTGGATCAAGCTCAAGTTTATGCAAGCCATCTTACCCTTCCATAGGGAAATGGCCAACATATTCGCTCAAGGGCGATCTTCTATGCCATGACCTCAAATGAAGTGCTAAATGGGTTTGTGTCTCTTGGGATCATGAACAAGACCGCCGATGATGCTCTTGCTCGAGCTCAAAGAATGGATTCACCCACTCTTTCTTTGAAGGCCAAGGCTCGTGTCTATGAAGAAGAAATTGACTCCTTGGGTATGATAGAAGCTGATGATGAAGACATCAAGTGTGCTCTTCATGAGCAATTGGCATTATTCTCTAGAAGGTTTTGGAAGAATCAAGGAAAGGGCAATCCATCAAGAACTACCACAACTAGTGAAAGACCCAAGTTGAGATCATGCTACAACTATGGAGAATGCAACCACTTCATCGCCGAATGCCCGTATGAGAAGAGTGAAGATCACGGTGGAAGACTCATCTTGAAGTCCAAGTTCAAGCCTACTCCAAACAAGAACTTCTTCAAGAAAGTCCCAAACAAGAACTTCGGAAACAAGAACTTCCCCAACAAGAAGGAGCCACAAAAATATGTGTTGGTGGCTCGTGAAGAATATGAAGAGAACAATGAAATTGATAGTGATGATGAAGATGATGGGGAGATTGTGGGAGTGGCCGCCATTGCCACAATTGCCACCACCTCTGCTAGTACTACAACTACCACAAGCTCTTCACCAACATCCCTCTTTGACTCTCCCAACGAGAACAAGTGCGTCACCAAGTCTACATGTCTAGTGGCCACTACCTCTTCAACCGCTTCACCGACATATCTCTTTCACTCTCCAAATGAGGACAAGCTCTTCGCCAACCCCACTTGTCTCATGGCCAAAGCGTCCATGGTAACTCCTCCACCCACTACTCCTCCTTCTACTATTGCATCATCATATGATGGTGAAATGAGTCTCAAGATTAAGAAGGAAATAGTGGAATACACTAGTTGTTTAGATAACTTAGTAGGAAAAGCCAAGTTATGTGTGGAGGCTCTCCTGAGTCAACTAGGTGAAGCACACTATATCATCGACGAGAGAGATGACTCCATATTGGAAATGTTTGGTCATGCTAGGGAGGCCGCCATGGAGATAACCGCCTTGACCGATGCTCTTGAGGAAGAGCAAAGTAAAAGAGTTACCGTAGAATAGAAGTATATTACGCATGAAGAATCTTTAAACTTGAACACCTCTAGACTTGCTAAAGAACATGACCATGCTCTTGCCTTAACTAGTGTGCTTAAAAAGAAAAAGCTCGAGTTTGTGGTTGGTCATGAGAGACTAAATGAAAGTTTTGAGAAACTCAAAAGGGAATATGAATCCTTGTTGAGAAAGTTCTCTTCTCTCTCAAAGTCACATGAACAACTTCAAACTCAAGTGACTAAAGATATCTTGTCCATGTCAACTTATAATGCGTCATGTTCTACTAACCCTTGTTGTGAGCATGAAAATCTTCTCAAGGAGAACAAGAATTTGAAAGCTATGATTGAGAAAGGCCTTGTATCGTGCATTCAAGGTGAGAAGAATATAAATGACCTTTTGAGTAATCAAAGGGACAATGTGACTAAGGAAGGACTTGGATTTGCCTCCAAGTCAAAGAAGAAGAGCAAGGGTAAGAAAAGGAAGAAGAACTTGTCCTCTCCCCCTTCCAAAATGATTACTTTTGTGAAGGAGGGGGAGATGGCAAAATACAAGGAACCAAGTGTCACTAGCAATGGTGATGAACCATCTCATAATGACTTTGCGGTAAAATATAACCCACCCTATGTTCTTTTGAAATCTAATGATGGTCATGTGTATGCTAAATATGTAGGAAACTCTTATGGAGATGATTATCATTGGGCCATTTGGGTTCCTAATATTCTTGTGACTAACAAACGAGGACCCATTCAACAATGGGTACCTAAAAACAAGCATTGATTTCTTGTAGGGCTATGCCTCTGGTGGAAGGAAATGGGTGGTTGACAGTGGTGCCACTAGTCATATGACCGGAAGAAAAGAGATGCTTGATGAAACGAGACCTAATACTTCCAATATGTGTGTCACCTATGGAGATGGATCTACCTATAAGGTATTGGGTTTGGGTAAGGTAGTGGTCACACCGGATATATCCATTGTGGACATTATGCTTGTCAAAACCCTTTCATACAATTTACTTTCTGTTCATCAACTCACTCTTATGGGCTTCAATGCCTACTTTACTCCTAAGGTTGTAGTTCTCATGTGGAGCAAGATTCTCTCTATATACTTTGTTGGGTACGCCGAGAACGGTTTATATGTGGTAGATTTCGATAAGAAACCCACACCTACCGCGACGTGCCTAATGGATAAAGGTGACATGGGATGGCTTTGGCATCGCCGTCTTGCCCATGTCAACATGAGGTCTTTGCAAAATCTTCACACCGGGGGCCACATCCTTGGTCTAACAGATAATGTGCATTTTGTCAAAGATCGTGTGTGTAAGGCATGCATTGAAGGGAAGCTCCATGAGACGGCTCACCCCCCAACTACCACCATCTATTCTGATGGAATCCTAGAACTCCTTCACATGGATCTCTTTGGTCCTCTATCCTTTGATAGTCTTGGGGCGAAGAAGTATTGTTTGGTTATTGTTGATGACTACTCAAGATACACTTGGGTATATTTTTTCAAGAAGAAGAGTGAGACCCAACAAACCGTCATCAACTTTGCCAATGAAGTGCAACGTCAACATAATAAGAAGATCTTGGCCATTAGGAGTGACAATGGGACCGAGTTAAAGAACTACACCCTTGATGAGTTTCTTGGTGATGAGGGAATCAAGCATCAATATTCCGCTCCCTATACCCCTCAACAAAATGGTGTGGTGGAGAGGAAGAACCGGACTCTTATGGATATGGCAAGAACCATGATTGCGGAGTTCAAGTCTCCATATAACTTTTGGGCCGAAGCTATCTCTACCGCTTGTCACATTGCCAACCGGGTGTATCTTCGCAAGTATTTGGATATGACTCCTTATGAGATCCTCACCGGCAAGAAGCCAAGTATTCACTACCTTCGGGTGTTTGGGTGCAAGTGCTACATTCTCAAGAAAGGTAACCAGTTATCTAAGTTTGAGACTCGCACTATTGAAGGTATCTTTGTGGGCTATGCATCGGACCCTCACGCTTATAGGATCTATAACAAGTTCACCGAACAAGTTATAGTATCCTCTAATGTGAAGTTCGATGAGCATAATGGCTCCCAAGTGGGGCAAATTGATCTTGGTGATGTAGGTGATGAAATTCCTCCTCAAGCCATAAGAAGAATGGGTGTGGGATTCTTCCGCCCTGTTGAGGAACCCCTTGTGGTGGACGGAGAAGGACAATGATCTACTCATGTGGATCCCTCACCTACTAAAGATCTACATCAAACCAATAGCCATCAAGATGCCATCATTGAAGAGATAGCTCTTGATCAAGGTCAAGCTCAAGCAAATGATGGGTGTTCTTCACCCCATAAGGACCAAGGTCAAGCTCCCTTGAACGGTCGAAGTCAAAATGTCGAGCAAGCTCATGAAGGGGAGCAAGCTCAATTTGAAGGTCAAGACGAGGATCAAAATAGTGGTGATGACCAAGTAGCTTCTCAAGAATCCATTGAGGAAGCTCATCCTCGTCGTGAATCAAGGAGGATCGCCAAGCTCATCCGTGAAGGAATCAATCTTGAAAATGTTGTTGGTGATCTTGAAAGGGGCATTTCCACTCGTAACCAAGTGGCTAACTTCGTTGGCCACAGTAGCTTCATTTCTTGTGTAGAGCCCCAAAAGGTGTATGAGGCGCTTGAAGACCTGGATTGGCTTGATGCCATGAATGAAGAACTTCACAACTTCGAGCGCAACAAAGTTTGGTCATTGGTGGAAACACCCAAGGAGTGCCATAATGTCATCGGAACAAAGTGGATTTTCAAGAACAAGCAAGATGCAAATGGAATGGTTATTCGCAAAAAGGCAAGATTGGTGGCTCAAGGCTTCTCCCAAGTCGAGGGTATCGACTACGGTGAAAATTTCACCACCATTGCCCGTCTTGAATCCATTTGTATCTTGCTTGCTTATGCATCTCATCATAACTTCAAACTACAACAAATGGATGTTAAAAGTGCCTTTCTTAATGGTCCTTTAAATGAGTTGGTGTATGTCAAGCAATCTCCGGGTTTTGAGGATCCCAAGTTTCCAAACCATGTCTACAAACTTGATAAGGCTCACTATGGTCTTAAGCAAGCCCCACGTGCGTGGTATGAGCACCTTAGAAAGTTGTTGGTAGATCGTGGTTTTGAAGTTGGGCTAATCGACCCCACTCTTTTTACTAAGAGAGTTGGAGGAAACTTGTTCATATGTCAAATTTATGTTGATGATATCATCTTTGGCTCTCCTAACAAAGCTTTCAATGATGTTTTTGCTAAGCTAATGACCAATGAGTTTGAAATGTCTATGATGGGGGAGTTGCAATTCTTTCTTGGTTTCGAAGTTAAGAAAGTTATTGGAGGTATCTTCATCAACCAAGCCAAATACATTCAAGATATTCTCGAGAGGTTCAAGTTGACGGATTTAAATGGAGCCAAGACTTCCATGCCTCTCAAGTGTGATATCACTCTTGATACTAAGGGTATAGATGTGGATCAAAAGGTATACCGTTCTATGATTGGTTCTTTGCTCTATCTTTGTGCATCTAGACCGGATACCATGTTGAGTGTAGGTATTTGTGCATGGTTTCAAGCCACCCCAAAAGAAAGCCACCTCATGGCGGTCAAACGAATCTTTCGATATTTAGTTGATACCCCAAACTTTGGCCTATGGTATCCCAAAGGTTATAGCTTTGTGCTTCATGGTTTCACGGATTCGGATTGGGCAGGAGACAAAGTTGGAAGGAAATCAACCTCCAGGGCTTGCCAATTCCTTGGTAGATCCTTGGTGTGTTGGTCATCAAAGAAACAAAAATGTGTCTCATTGTCTTCCGTCGAAGCCGAGTATATTGCGACCGCTAGTTGTTGTGCTCAATTGTTATGGATGAGACAAACTTTAAAGGATTATGGTGTCACTTATGACAAAGTGCCTCTTCTTTGTGATAATGAAAGTGCAATCAAGATTGCCTACAACCCGGTGCAACACACAAGGACCAAACATATTGATATTCGTTATCACTTCATCCGGGAGCATGTGAATAATGGAGATATTGACCTCTCTTATGTTTGCACCGAGAAGAATCTTGCGGATTTATTCACCAAGTCCCTTAATGAGAAGAGATTCCGAGAGTTAAGGCATGAGATAAATATCATTGATTCGAGCAATGTGGCTTGAGACCATGCACCCATACCCTTGCATTCATATGGTATCCTCTCTAGATGTAGGCATGGAGATAAGGGGAATGCGGTCCTAATTGATTGGGCCATCCCTCCCCCCATTATGCCCAAAGTAAGAAAATCATCCTCTTTATATCATTTTGTGATATGTGAGCTTCAATGACGAGTTTTGGTAATGGACCCAAGATACATCTTCGTGGTGCCAAGCCAAGTATACTCAAACATGGTGGCCTCAGCCACCGACCCACTCATTTGAAGTTAGTTTGGTGTTTTTTCCTTCTTAATGGTTATCTCCTTTATCTCTGATTTTATGCAACTTCTTTGGTTTTTCCTCTGACTGCATTTTGATTTTGTGCTTGAGTTTTGCAAATCCCTCTTGATCTGGCGTTTCGTGGCAGTTTAGGCTAGAGACTCCGGGGTCTAACCCCGGAGACTCTAGGGGTCCAGAGACTCCGGCCCTATGGCCCGGAGACTCCGGCCGAGCGGGTTCTCGTGTTATGAAGAGGCAGGTCAGGGTGGGGGTAACTCCCAGTTACTCCTCTCCACCCCCGACCCCTGGCTCTCTTCTCCAATCACCCGCCCCCTCCCTGCCGCTCGCTACTGGGCCGCCTCCTCCCCAGATCTACCACCGCCACCGGTATCCCCTCTCTCTCCCTGCCGCCAGCCATCTCCTCCGCCGGTTGGGAGCTTATCCCATGGATCAAGGTGCTTTTCCCCTCTCTTTTCTCTATCTAGGGTTTCCCCTAGATTTTGGTACGGTTTGGGTCACCTTCCTCCATGAAAAATGGTTGTTTTGCGGCTCTTTTCACTTTTCTTATGGTTGGAGGTCTCGATCCATGTCTCAGTGCAGTTTCCCCCCAGATCTGTCACTCGCCATGTTTCCAGGCCAGAGACTCCGGTCCCCCCGACCGGAGACTCTGGTGGCCCGGAGACTCCGGCCGTTGTGGTCGGAGACTCCGGTCCTGGCCGGAAACTCTGAGGCTTGTTGCCGGAGACTCCAGGGGTCACTGCTCTGTCTTGTGATCCTGCTCCACCCACACTCTCCTGGACTTGCAAAACTCATTTTCTTTTGGTCTCTCGTGCCTTCTTGCGTGTGTGTGTGCAGGTGGTTCCGACATCTCTCGCCCTCGTCGCACCAAGTACAAGACATCGAATTATGGTGGTAACCCTCGCAAGCTATCCAAGCAGACCAAGAAGCACCCGTTTGACAGCCGTGAGATTGCTGCACAGGCTAATAACAAGAAGGTTCTGTCACTTCAGAGACATGAGGAAGAGCGCCTCTGTCACGAGGAACTGGCCAAGAAAAGGAGGTTTGACAGCATCACCACCCTCAAGAAGATGAGCACCAATGACTTCTGCATTATGAGGAGGCCGCCCTTCTATGATATGCCCTCCAACAGTCCTGATGCCCGTTTCTAGAGGCGTGAGAAGTATTTGATCATGCATGAGGTGTATGCTCATCTGTCAGCGAAGAAGCCCGTCTGCCCGCAGCGTCCTCTTGACTTTGCCTGTATGAACAACAATTCCTATTTCTCTGACACCCTATGGATCACTGAGAAGCTTGGGCTGCATCCTCTAATGGAGTTTCAGCAAGATTACAACATTCAGATTGTGCATCAGTTCTTTGATACTCTTGTTTTTGGTGAAGGGAATGAGATTTTCATGACTTGGATGACTGGGGAGGTTCGTTGTCAGTCTAGCAGCAGTGAGTTTGCCGAGGTTTTGGAGTACCCCTTTGAGGGAAGGAATGCTCCGGTTGGTCTTCGCATTCATGAGACTTCCGAGCTTGAGTATTCAAAGAAGCCCCTTGCCCCTCTCTACAACAAGCATGGTGTCCTTGGTGAAGCAAGGAACCTCAATCCTCCATTCCACATTGTGATCCGCATGTTCCAAGAGAACATCTATCCTCAAGCGGGTAATCTTGACACCATTCGTGCAGCCTTGATTCGTCTGATGGCTCTTGCACATTCTATGTTTCTCAAGGGTCCCGAGGCTCTGGCCACTCCTCTCGACGTCATGTATTTCATCTTTATGGAGCTGGCCATCAACGTCGCTGAGAAGAAGACACCCACTTACTCTCCCTATGTCATGAGGCTTGTGCTAGCCACGTTTGCCAAGATGGAATTACCTTATCCACTTGAGGGCCTTCCGGGTGTTGATCATCTCTCACTCCAGTTGCAGCGCAAGGCTCCCACTACCTCTATGGACCCTCGTGGCTATTCTGCTCCCATGCCCGATGATGTGATTAGAGAGGATGAGGAGGATAGTCCCCCTGCTGCCAGCCCGGTCCGTGCTCGGCGGAAGAATGCTAGCAATGCCCATTTGTCTTCCTTCTCTCGTGAGTATGTGAAGGGGAAAATGCAGAAGGCCACCTTCTGGGAGAAGATGCTTATGTGCATGAACATTGATATCTGCAAAGGTTAGTATGATGCATACAAGCGGGACAAGCAGATTTTGAACAAGTTTCACCAATGGGATCAAGACAGTGATGCCGAGGGTTCCACTGATGCTCAGGACCAGCTGCAGGTTTCTCGCACTCTTTCGTATGGCCCATGGGCTCAGGGCTCCGTTGATTGGCGCATGTTTGAGGATGATGCCTCCTCTTCTCTCCAGGGCAAGGGCCCTTCTTCTAATGATGATCAAGACTCTGAGGCAAGCCCTAGTGATGACGAGGATGACAAGGAGGACGAGGACAATGAGTGATCCGGTTGGGACGTGTAGTCTAGATCTTGTCCCCTTTTGGTGTCTCGATGCCAAAGGGGGAGAAGTTGCTATTAGGTCGAGCGTTGGATTTGCATGGGAAGTCACAAGCTCGTGCTTTCATTTGATGTTTTGCTTGTGACTTGTTCTTATTTGCCTCGTGTTTATTTGTGGACCTCTGTTTCGTATCACGTGTGGACCTATGTGGTGTTGTCTTGTGTGAAGACTATGTGGAACCTACCTTATCTATGGATCTATATATCATGTATGATGAAGTTCCCTCATATTGGATCCGCTTATATATCTCTTCATCACGTCGTTTGGTGCTAAGGTATGAGTATCTAGTTTCACCTATCATATCATTGTTAATGGTAAGTTTGTATCTTCTAGGAGGAGTACTCTTCCTTTTCTAGTTTGTGCTCTTATAAGTCATTTTGCAATCTCGTATGTGCACTCGTCGAGGGGGAGCCTCTATATCTTATATACCATATTCGTTTTTTGTGCAAATCCTTGTGTTGTCATCAAACACCAAAAGGGGGAGATTGAAAGGGCATTTCCTGCCCTAATCATGTTTTGATGTTTGGTGTCAACATAAGATAGTTTTTACCGTGTGCTAAGTGTTGCAGGTACATCAATTATTTGCACAAGACAGTTTTCTGGTGTTTGGAGGGGAAGGCTTCAAAATTCTCATGAAGAAAAGGTGTTGTGTTAAAGGCTGGGTGTTCTGCCTCCCCTGGGTCCGGGGACTCCGGGGTCCAGGCCCGGAGACTCCGGGGTCTAGGCCCGGAGACTCCGCCCAGGGCTCTGGGCAATTCTCCGCCCCCCTGGTGAACTCTCTGTCTCCTGGTCCGGAGTTGGACCCGGAGTCCTGAGGTCACCCCGGAGACTCCGGCCATGGTCTCCGGAGACTCTGGTGTTGGAACCCGGACACTCCAAGGCTGTCTCCAGCTAGGTCTCCGGGGTCACCTAGTTTCCTCCCAGTACTCCCCTCCGGAGTCCTGTGCCCCACCCTGGAGACTCCCCCCCCTCGGAGACTCCGGCCCTGGAGCCTAGAGATTCCGGGGTTAGTGATGCTGCAATGGCTAGATTTTCGATGGGGGTATAAATACCCCCTTCTTCTCCAAGTGCAAGATGCGGCTTCTACTCTCTCTCCTCCCTCCATTAATGCTGAGCTCCAACCTCCTAGATCTCCTCTAGCCACTCAAACTTATTGCCCTTCGAGGATTTGAGGGAGAAGACCTAGCCCTAGCTTCCCACCAAAGGAATTTGTGTTTCCCCTCCATTTGTGTAAGTTGTTGTTGCTCTAGGGTTTGAGGAAACCCTAACTTGAAGAAGTCGCCCTCCATAGCTCATCCTCGTGTGTAAGAGCTTCGAGGTTGTCTTGGGAGCCTCCAATTCAGTTGTGGAGAAGTGCCCCAAGGTTTTGTACAAGGTTTCGGTTGCCACCTTCAAGGTCACCGCATAGTGGATCGTGTGCTTGCTGCAAGGCAGGTGCTCGGGAGAATAGGGTGAGGCCTTAGTGGCGCTGGTGGTCTTTGTACCACCCACCCCTCCAACAAAGACGTACTTCCCCTCAAAAGGAAGGAACTTCGAGAAAACATCTTCGTGTTCCCTCTCGGTGATTTCTATCCTTTATTCCTTATTATTGTTCTTGTATGCATGCTTGTCACTTAGGTTTCATCACTTAGTTTCACATCTAGAGAACCTACTTTGTGTCAAGCCTTAAATTGAAAAGTAACCAAAATTTGAGTTGCGCCTATTCACCCCCTCTAGTCGCTTATACCGATCTTCCAACTACTATCGAGATTCAATAAGAATAAACCATTCATCTCAGGTGCATTACCATAAAAGATATTACTCATATAATTTGAACAACCATTATTCTCAGACTTAAACGAGTAACCTATCACAATAAACAACATCCAGATATAATGTTCATGCTTAACGCAAGCACCAAAGAACAATTATTCAAATTTAAAACTAATCCCGAAGGTAGATGAAGAGGGAGCGTGCCAATGGTGATCACATCAATCTTGGAGACATTTCCAATGCGCGTCATCACCTCGTCTCTCGCTAGTCTTCATTTATTCCGCAGCTCCTGTTTCGAGTTACAAATATGAGCAACCGATCTAGTATCAAATACCCATGCACTACTACGATTACTCATAAGATACACATCAATAACATGTATATCGAATATACCTTTCTTCTTGATGTTGCCGTTCTTCAGATATGCCAGGTACTTGGAGCAGTTGCGCTTCTAGTGACCTTCACCCTTGCAGTAAAAGCACTCAGTATCAGGCTTAGGACCACCCTTGGGCTTCTTAGCAGGTGCGGCAGCTTTCTTACCGTCCTTCTTGAAGTTTCCCTTGTTATTAGGCTTGCCCTGTTTCTTGAAATTGGTGGTATTATTGACCATCAACACTTGGTGCTCTTTCTTATACTCCACTTTAGCAGTTTTTAGCATGGAGAAGAGTTCTGGCAATGTCTTGTTCATGCAATGCATATTGTAGTTCATCATAAAGTTCTTATAACTGGGTGGCAGTGATTGGAGGACACGATGAATCCCTAATGTATTAGGAATAGTTATTCCCAAGTCTTGGAGCTTGTTCGCGTGCCCAGAAATTTGGAGCACGTGCTCGCTAACGGAGCTGCCCTCTTCCATCTTACAGTTGAAGAACTTCTCGGAGGCTTCATAGTATTCCACGGCCGCATGAGTTTCGAATATCATTTTGAGCTCATGGATTATATCAAAGGGGTTGCGGTTCTCAAAGCGCTTCTGAAGCTCCGACTCTAAACCGTACATGATGGCACACTAAACTATGGAGTAGTGGTTTTTCCGAGTGACGTAAACATTTTTCACATCATCGGAAGCATCCTCTGTAGGTGGGTCACCTAGCGGTGCATAGAGCACATAGGTCAACTGACCAGCGCTGAGGACAAATCCTTAATCCACAGAACCAGTCTGTGAAGTTGCTTCCATTGTTTTTCAGCTTTTCTTTCTCTAGGAACACATTAATGTTGATGGAGGGGGTCACCATGATCTACAACATATTTGCAAAGAGTTTAGACTAAGTTTATGACAAATTGAGTTCAAATTTAATTCTTAAATTAACTAGGTGAACTCCCACTCAAAACAACATCCCTCAAGTTGCCTTAGTGATTACATGAACCAAATCCATTACACCAAGTCCGATCTTCACGAGAGAAGATGTAGTTTCAATGGCGACATATCATTCATATGACTCATGCTCTACCTTTTGGTATTCCGTGTTCTGAGACCATGTCTGTACATGCTAGGCTCGTCAAGGTTAACCTTAGTATCCGCATGTGCAAATCTGGCTTGCACTCGTTGTATGCACACGTAGAATCTATCACACCCGATCATCACGAGATGCTTCGAAACGATGAGTCTTAGCAATGGTGCCTACTAAGGACGAACACTTTATTACTTGATATTTAGTGAGAGGGATCATCTTATAATGCTACCGTCATGATCTAAGCAATACAAGATGCAAAAAGGATTAACATCACATGCAATTCATAATATGTGACATGATATGGCCTTTCTTCTTGTGCCTTTGATCTCTATCTCCAAAGCACGGACATGATCTCCATCATCACCAGCGTGGCATCAAGCTCAGTGGCGCCACTTCATGGTTGTCCATCACTTAACAAAAACTATTACAACTACTTGGAATAAAGCTATTACATGATGAATAGACATGCAGGTCTTAACAAAAAATTAAAGACAACCATTAGGCTCCTACCAGTTGCCATATTACAATAAGGATCATTGCATAGATCAAATATATTCACAATCACATCATGGCCATATCACATCACATTCCCCTGCAAAAACAAGTTAGACACCTCTAATTTTCTTTGCATGTTTTACGTGGCTTGGGGCTTTCGTACAAGAACCGATCTTACCTCCGAACAAGAACCACAACGCTGATACAAGTGTTGTCAGATGCTAATTGTAAATTGAATCTTAACTATGGTGGGAGAGATAGACACCCGCAAAGCCACTTGTGCAATGCAAGTAGCACATCAAGCGTGGAGCAAATCTCATGTGCGATGACATGTAAGGTTAGCCAGAGCTTCTTCATCACACCATCCCGCAAGATGCAAAGTACATGTGAAGACAATGACAACAAAAGCATCAACGCCCACATAACCATTGTGTTCTACTCGTGCAACAGATCTATGCATAGACACGGCTCTGATACCACTATAGGGTTCGTAGCAGGGAAAACAAAAAAAATTCTACCGCAAGAACGAACAAAACCAAGATCTAATCTATGGAAAAGCCAAGATCTAATCTATGAGATAAGTGCAACGAGATAGATATGTACTAACCCTTGTAGATCCAAAGCCTTGTTCGGGATCAGATCTCGTGGTTGATGTAGACGATCACTTGCCAATCTCAAGATCGAGTAGATGATCCTTCCGCCGCCACGTTCCGGCAGCGCTTCCGCACTCGGTCACACGTACGGGTCGATGCAGACCTTCCTCTCCTTGTTCTAGCAGGCAGCAGAGGTAGTAGATCTCCACAGAATCCTAGCAGCACGACGGCGTGGTGGTGGTGGTGGTGGAGGAGAATTCCTGCAGGGCTTCGCCTAAGCCGCAACAGGAGGAAGGAGGAGGGAGTGGTGGCTAGGGTTTGGGTGAAGGGGCAAGAGGGGAGGCGCCCCCACCCCTCTTTATATAGAGGGGGGTGCGGCCTAGGGTTCCCACCCCTTGGCCCACCTCCTAGGGCCAGCGCACAAGGGAGGGGGGAGGTGTCCTCCCCCCCCCCAAGTCGTATCCCCTATAATCTAGGGATTTATGTTTATCTCTTTGTAGAACCTTCTAGAACATTCCAAATCCTTCTATAAGCTCTAAACAAAACTCCGGAACTTTTCCGAACCCCAGAAGACGACTTGTGTTATATGAATCTTATTCTCCGGACCATTCCGGATCTCCTCGTGATGTCCTAGATCCAATCTGAGACTCCGAACAACATTCGGTCTCCAACTCATATTCCATATCTACCTAAACAACATCGAACCTTAAGTGTGCCACCCTACGGTTCGTGAACTATGCAGACATGATCGAGACTCCTCTCCGATCAATAACCAATAGCGGAACCTGGAGATCCATAATGGCTCCCGCATATTCAACGATGACTTCGTGATCGATAGAACCATTTACATACGACACTGATTCCCTTTGTCACGCGATACTCTAGTTATCCGAGATATTATCATCGGTATCTCCATACCTAGTTGAACCTCGTTACCGATAAGTACTCTTTACTCGTTCCGTGATATGACATCCCTTTTGACCTAGTCACATGCTTGCAAGCTAATTGGATGACATTCCACCGAGAGGGCCCAGAGAATATATATCCATCATATGGATGGATAAATCCTAGTCTTGATCCATGCGCTTCAACACATACTTTCAGAATACCTAATGCCACCTTTATAACCACCCAGTTACGAAGCGGTGTTTGATGTCATCAAAGCACTCATCCGGTGATGGTGATTACCACGAGCTCATGGTCGAAGGATTAGGTTACTATGCATTTGAAAGCTTGTAGCAAAACGAACTTAATGACTTGATCTTATGATATGCTTACTATGGGTGTATGTCCATCACATCATTCTCTTAATGATATGATCTTGTTATTAATAACATCCAATGTCCATGATCAGGAAACCATGATCATCTATTAATCAACAAGCTATTCTTAACAAGAGGCTTACTAGGGACTCTTTTATGTTTACAAAACACACAAGTATTAGTGTTTTCTAATAATACAATTATAGCATGGGATGTAAACATTCATCATAAACACAGAGATAAAATAATAACCATTTTATTATTGCTTCTTGGGCATATCTCCAACAGTTTGTAGTCTCATCATTGACTTTAAACCTAAGCAAGGGATAAGGAGGATATATTGAGTACGTGAAGGAAATATGCCCTGAGAGGCAATAATAAAGTTGTTATTATGTATTCCTTGTATATGATAGATGTTTATTTTGCATGCTATAATTGTATTGATAGGAAACATCAATACATGTGTGTTTAATAAACAAAAAGGGTTCCTAGTTATGCCTCTCTTATAGACTAGCTTGTTGATTAACAAGATGATCAAGGTTTCCTGATCATGGACATTGGATGTTGTTAATAACAAGGTCACAGAATTTGTGAAATGATGTGATGAACATTCATCCGAAGTATAGCATTACGATCAAGTCATTATGTTTATATTGCTATAACATCATACGAAGTAATCTTTATCCTTAGACCATGAGATCATGTTAATTGCTAACACCGGAAGAGTATCTTGATAACATCAAACGTCACACCGTAACAGGGTGACTATAAAGATGGGTTCAGTACTACGAAGGTGTTATGTTGAGGCTCATGGATCAAGAGTGGAATTTGTCAATCCAGATGACGGATAGATATACTTTGGGCCCTCTCGGTGATATCACATTAGGATAGCTTGCAAGCAAGTGATGTGATCACTAGAATGTTATATCATGGGAACAAGAAAAGAGTGCATGTCGGTAACGAGATCAAACTAGGTATGGAGATACCGATGATCGAATCTCGGACATGTAATATATCGAGAGACAAAGGGATTTAGTTACAAGCGTTAAAGGTTCTCACGATCACAGGAGTCATCGTTGAATGTGTAGGAGTCAAGACGATCTCCGTGTCCCGCTGATTATTGATCGGAGAAGGGTCTCGATCATGTCTGCATTATTCACGAACCGTAGGGTGGCACACTTAAGAGTTACCGGACACCAGTTTGGAGCACATATGTTTCAGAAGAAAGAATTGCAAAGCGCAGGAATTGTTTCAATAGAAACCGAAATTGTTTCGGTGAAATTGCGGTAAGGTAGTTCTGCATGTGATATTGAAATATTGCAAGGGCTATATGTGAATGTTTGTTAATTAAAGTAATTAACAAAATTCTGAATAAATTTAATAAAAAGAGTTTTATTAAATGAGAGAGCATTAAATTTGGAGAAATTTAATGCATTTAAAGTGGAGACTTTAAAAGGGAATGTGAAGAGGCATTTTAATGTGGAGGAGTTACCACCACATGAATGGGGAGGTGAGGGTCACCCCCATGCGCCAGCCATGGAGAGAGGGGCACCCTCCTCCTATAAAGGCCACCCATTCCTCCTTCATCCTCACACCTCCTTGTGAATGATCTCTCCCTCTAGAATTATTCCCCATGGTCTCGGATTAGCGAGATACATGTTCCCGTGGCATTTCGTCTGAAGGAGTTGTTGCTCACTGGATCGCTAGAGCGAGGAGGTGGAGGTTGTCCGGTGGCTTGAACGTGTGTGCGAGTGTGGATGCGCTGCTGAGTTGCGGCGCTCAGACTTCCTCATGATCTTGAGATCGGCAAGTGTACGACTACATCAACCACGAGTTCCTACTCATTAACAAAGCTCGTTGTCTTCGAGGGTAAGTTCTCCATGGATGTATGTCCACCCGTTGCTTTGTATCTAGTAGATAGATCTTGGCGTATAGTTCTCATCGTAGGAATTTTTTTGTTTTCTATGCTGCGGACCCAACAGTGGTATCAGAGCCTGATCTATGCGTAGGTGCTTTGCACGGGTAGTACATATGTTTATATGTGGCGATGATCATGTTATTGCATCTTCTATGTACTTTGGATATTGTTGGCATAGTGGGATGAAGCGGCCCGGACCAACCTTACATGTCATCATACATGAGACCGGTTCCACAACTGACATGCAACTAGTTTTGCATAAGTGGCTAGCGGGTGTCTGTCTCTCCTACTATAGTCAATATCTGATTTACAACGAGTTGCTAATAACTTGGTTATCCTCGTTGTGGTTCATGTTCGTAGGTTAGACCGGTTCAATCTCCGAAAGCCCTAAGCCACGTAAAACTTGCAATTGATAAATTAGAGGCGTCTAGTTTAGATCGTTGCTGGGCTAGTGTTTTGATATGGTATTGTTGTAAGTAGATGTATGATATATACTCTTACAACTCACTTAACATGTAAGTTCCATAGACCTTGGCATTACACACAAAGGAATGATAGAGATCATACCACGATGCAAATGATAGAGATCAAATGCATGGACCATATCACCTCACTTCACACATTAGCATCTTATATTGCTAGTTTGGCGCTTTTGGTAGCATTATAAGATGATCCCTCATTTAGATATCAAGATAAAATGTGTTCTTCCTTAAGTATGCACCGTTTTGTGGATCGTGTTTTGAGGCATCACGTGATGATCGGGTGTTCTCGACTCTACGCTTTCATACAACGGGTGTAAGACAGTTTTACACACGCAAATACTAAGGTTCTTACTTGAGCCTAGCATGTACGGACATGGCCTCGAACACGTAATCGAAGGTTAAGCATGAGTCATATAGTTTATATGATACCCATATAGATGCTCGCCTTTGAAGCTACACCGACTCACGTGATGATCGGACTTGGTGTAGTGGATTTGGTTCATGTAATCACCAAAAGGACACGAGGGATGTCGTTTTTGAGTGGGAGTTCATTAGTAATTTGGATTAGTTGAACTCAATCTATCATAAACTTAGTCTAAATATACTTTACAAATTCTGTTGTAGATGGCACCACCGCTTTTAATTTCAATGTGTTCATGGAGAAAGAGAAACTTGCTGCAATGGTAGCAACTTCACCAACTGGCTATGAATTTGAGGATTCTCCTCACTGCACAAAAGCAATATGTGCTAGATGCGCTAGGCCCCCACCAGCTCTGATTCTCGACGAGGAAAAGAACGCGTCTATATAACTCGTCAGAGGACCACAACTTAGTTCATTGCGGCATACGTATGGGCTAGAGCCAACTTCGAAAGCGTTTCGAAAATGGCAATGCCTTTGATACCATGGGAGAATTGAAAATGATTTTCGATACCCATGCTGCCGTAGAGAGTTATAATGCTACAGAAAAGTTCTTTAGCTGCATGATGGAGGAAAACAGCTTCGTTAGTGAGCACGTACTCAAAATGTCTGGGTACGCCGATGAGCTTGTGTCCTTGGGAATAACGATTCCCATTGACTTAGGCATACATCATGTTATCCAATCTCTGCCACCTAGCTACAAGAGCTTCATGATGAACTATAATATGCAGGGCATGAAGAAGTCTCTTCCCGAGCTTCACAATGCTTAAGACTGAAGTGGAGATTAGGAAAGAACATCAAGTGTTGATGATCAATAAGACCACCGGTTTCAAGAAGGACAAGAAAGGCAAGCAGAAGGGAAAGAAGGGCGGCAAATCTATTGCCGCGCCTGAAAAGAAACCCCGAGCTGGCCCTAAGTCTGACACCGAGTGCTACTATTGCAAGGGGACTGGCCATTGGAAGCGGAACTGCCCCAAGTATTTGGCGGACAAGAAGGCCGGCAAGCCAAACAAAGGTATATGTGATATACATGTTATTGATGTGTACTTGACTAGTACTCGTAGTAGCACCTGGGTATTTGATACGAGATCGGTTGCTAATATATGTAACTCGGTTCAGGAGCTGCGAAACAAGCGACAACTAGCAAGGGATGAGGTCACGATGCGGGTCGGCAATGGATCAAGAGTTGATGTGATCGCCAAAACACGCCTCCATATGCCATCGGGATTAGTTATAAACCTGAATAATTGTTATTTGGTGCCTGCACTGAGCATGAACATTGTATCCGGATCGTGTTTGATGCAAAGTGGTTATTCGTTTAAGTCTGAAAACAATGGTTGTTCGATTTATATGAATAATATCTTTTATGGTCATGCACCTGTGTTGAATGGTTTATTTCTGTTGGATCTCGATAGTAGTATTACGCATATTCATAATGTTGATGCTAAAAGGATTAAACTTGATAATGATATATCTACATATATGTGGCACTGCCGTCTAGGTCATATTGGCGTTAAACGTATGAAGAAACTCCATTCTGATGGACTTTTGGAATCACTTGATTTTGAATCATTTGATACATGTGAGCCATGCCTTATGGGCAAGATGACTAGAACGCCATTTTCCGGTTCAATGGAACGGGCGACAGATTTATTGGAAATCATACATACTGATGTGTGTGGACCAATGAGTGTGTCGGCGCGAGGTGGATATCGTTATTTTGTTACTTTCACGGATGATTTGAGTAGATACGGGTATATCTATTTGATGAAACATAAGTCTGAAACCTTTGAAAGGTTCAAAGAATTTCAGAATGAAGTGGAAAATCATCGTAACAGAAAGATCAAATTTCTGCGGTCCGACCATGGAGGAGAGTATCTTAGTTACAAGTTTAGCACACATATGAAAGACTGTGGAATAGTTTCACAACTCACGCCTGCCGGGACACCACAATGTAATGGTGTGTCGGAATGTCGTAATCATACTTTATTGGATATGGTTCGATCTATGATGTCTCTGACTGACTTGCCACTGTCATTTTGGGGTTATGCACTGGAAACCGCTGCATTCACTTTAAATAGGGCACCATCTAAATCCATTGAAAAGACACCGTATGAATTATGGTTTGGAAACAAACCTAAGCTGTCATTTCTTAAAGTTTGGGGATGCGATGTTTATGTGAAGAAACTTCAACCGGATAAACTCGAACCCAAAGCGGAAAAATGCGTCTTCATAGGATACCCTAAGGAAACGATTGGGTATACCTTCTATCACAGATCCGAGGGCAAGGTCTTTGTTGCCAAGAATGGATCCTTTCTTGAGAAGGAGTTTCTCGCGAAAGGTGTGAGTAGTCGGAAGGTAGAACTCGAAGAGGTTATTGAACCTTCTCTTCATGAAATGGCGAGTAGCGCGGCTCCAGAAGTTGTTTCGGAGTTGACTTCACCTAATGAAGAGAGAGCTAATGATATTGATCAGGAAACTCAAAGAGGACACTATCAACCTCGTGGGTCAAGCAGACACGTGCAGCTCTGAATCACGGCAATCTGTTATGAATTTCATGATAGATGAAATAGATGACCCTGCGACGTATGAAGAAGCGATGATGAGCCCTAATTCCAACAAATGGCTAGAAGCCATGAAATCCGAGATGGAATCCATGTACGAAAACCAGGTTTGGACCTTGGTGGACTTACCTCACGATCGAAAGGCCGTTGAGAATAAATGGATTTTCAAAAGAAAACTGATGCGATGGTAATGTAACCATCTATAAGGCTCGACTTGTCACAAAGGGTTTCACCAATTCAAGGAGTTGACTACGATGAGACATTCTCTCCGTAGTGATGCTTAAGTCGATTAGGATTATGTTAGCAATTGCTGCATATTTCGATTATGAAATATGGCGGATGGATGTCAAAACCGTGCTCCTCAATGGTAATATTGAAGAAGAGTTGTATATGATACAACCTAAGGGTTTTGTCGATCCTAAGGATGCTGATAAGGTGTGCAAACTTCAGTGATCCATCTATGGACTGAAGCAAGCATCCCGGAGTTGGAATCTCTGCTTTGGTGAGGTGATCAAAGAGTTTGGATTTGTCCAAACTTATGGAGAGGCTTGTATTTACAAGAAAGTGAGTGGGAGCAATGTGGCATTTCTGATATTATATGTGGATGACATATTATTGATTGGAAATGATATAGATCTTTTAAACAGTGTTAAAAGTTATCTAAATAGCAAATTTTCGATGAAAGACGTTGGTGAAGCTTCATATATATTAGGCATTAAAATCTATAGAGATAGATCAACACGCCTAATTGGGCTATCGCAGAGTACATACCTTGATAAGATATTAAAGAAGTTTAATATGGATGGAAGTAAGAAGGGGTACTTACCTATGTTGCAAGGCAAGACATTGAGTAAGACTCAAAGTCCGGCTACAGCGGAAGAAAGAGAGATAATGGATAAGATCCCCTATGCCTCAGCCATAGGCTCTATAATGTATGCCATGCTATGTACAAGACCGGATGTGGCACATGCTATTAGTTTGACTAGTAGGTACCAATCTGATCCAGTTCGAATCTTTGGATAGCGGTCAAGAATATCCTTAAGTACTTGAGAAGAACTAAGGATATGTTTCTTGTATACGGAGGTGAAGAAGAGCTAGTCGCTAAGTGTTATGTCGATGCTAGCTTTGACACTGATCCGGATGACTCTAAGTCTCAATCCAGATACGTATTTCTCTTGAACGGAGCAGCAGTTAGTTGGA
Organism: Avena insularis; assembly: GCA_023614405.1. Taxonomy (NCBI): domain Eukaryota; kingdom Viridiplantae; phylum Streptophyta; class Magnoliopsida; order Poales; family Poaceae; genus Avena; species Avena insularis. Next base: position 69,453,465 of record CM042692.1, on the reverse strand, counting down.
GGAGCTCCAAACAACCTGTGGTGGCTGGATCAACGATGGAGGCGGAATATGTTGCTTCGTAAGCAGCGAGCAGGAAGCGGTTTGGATGAAGGAGTTTATAACGGAACTAGGTGTGGTTCCTAGTGCGTTGGACCCAATGGTGATCTATTGTGACAATAATGGAGCCATAGCCAACACCAAGGAAGCAAGGTCTCACAAGAATTCCAAGCATATTAAGCGCCGGTTTCACTCCATCCACAAGCATGTCAAGGATGGAGATATAAAGATTTGTAAAGTACACACGGACCTGAATGTAGCAGATCCGGTGACTAAAGTACTCCCTAGGGCAAAACATGATCAACACCAGAACTCCATGGGTGTTAGATTTATCACTATATAAACTAGATTATTGTCTCTAGTGCAAGTGGGAGACTGAAGGAAATATGCCCTGAGAGGCAATAATAAAGTTGTTATTATGTATTCCTTGTATATGGTAGATGTTTATTTTGCATGCTATAATTGTATTGATAGGAAACATCAATACATGTGTGTTTAATAAACAAAAAGGGTTCCTAGTTATGCCTCTCTTATAGACTAGCTTGTTGATTAACAAGATGATCAAGGTTTCCTGATCATGGACATTGGATGTTGTTAATAACAAGGTCACAACATTTGTGAAATGATGTGATGAACATTCATCCAAAGTATAGCATTACGATCAAGTCATTATGTTTATATTGCTATAACATCATATGAAGTAATCTTTATCCTTAGACCATGAGATCATGTTAATTGCTAACACCGAAAGAGTATCTTGATAACATCAAACGTCACACTGTAACAGGGTGACTATAAAGATGGGTTCAGTACTACGAAGGTGTTATGTTGAGGCTCATGGATCAAGAGTGGAATTTGTCAATCCAGATGACGGATAGATATACTCTGGGCCCTCTCGGTGATATCACATTAGGATAGCTTGCAAGCAAGTGATGTGATCACTAGAATGTTATATCACGGGAACGAGAAAAGAGTGCATGTCGGTAACGAGATCAAACTAGGTATGGAGATACCGATGATCGAATCTCGGACATTTAATATATCGAGAGACAAAGGGATTTAGTTACAAGCGTTAAAGGTTCTCACGATCACAGGAGTCATTGTTGAATGTGTAGGAGTCAGTACGGATCTTCAGGTCCCGCTGCTGATTATTGATGTAAGAAGGGTCTCGATCATGTCTGCATTATTTGTGAACCATAGGGTGGCACACTTAAGAGTTACCGGACACCATTTTGGAGCACATATGTTTCAGACGAAAGAATTGCAAAGCGCAGGAATTGTTTCAATAGAAACCGGAAATTGTTTCGGGTGAAATTGCAGAAGGTAGTTCTGCATGTGATATTGAAATATTGCAAGGGGCTATATGTGAATGTTTGTTAATTAAAGTAATTAACAAAATTCTGAATAAATTTAATAAAAAGAGTTTTATTAAATGAGAGAGCATTAAATTTGGAGAAATTTAATGCATTTAAAGTGGAGACTTTAAAAGGGAATGTGAAGAGGCATTTTAATGTGGAGGAATTACCACCACATGAATGGGGGAGGTGAGGGGTCACCCCATGCATGACCATGGAGAGAGGGGCACCCTCCTCCTATAAAAGTCCACCCATTCCTCCTTCATCCTCACACCTCCTTGTGAAGGATCTCTCTCCCCTCTAGAATTATTCCCCATGGTCTCGGATTAGCGAGATACATGTTCCCGTGGCATTTCGTGGAAGGAGTTCTGCTTCCGCTTTGGATCGCTGGAGCGAGGAGGTGGAGGTTGTCCGGTGGCTTGAGCGTGTGTGCGAGTGCGGATCTGCTGCTGAGTTGGCTCGGACTTCCTCATGATCTTGAGATCGGCAAGTGTACGACTACATCAACCACGAGTTCCTACTGTTAACAAAGCTCGTTGTCTTGAGGGTAAGTTCTCCATGGATGTATGTCCACCCGTTGCTCGTATCTAGTAGATAGATCTTGGCGTATAGTTCTCATCGTAGGAAATTTTTTGTTTTCTATGCTGCGGACCCAACAGTACGAGCATACTCAACAAGTTCTAACTATGTGGTTATTTTATGCACTATCTATAGACGTGGATCATACATCCTAGGCTTGTGCAGGTTTTCGAAATTGGGTTTCTCAGAAAAGGTAAGTTTTAGTTTATAAATTATATGTATATTAGTATTCATGGGTTGTACAAAACTTCATGGAGTTCCTTTCCACGCGGTGTTTGTAGTTCTTTCCCGGAATAGTGAGAACCATGACACATTTTATACACTCTCGAGAGGTGCGCTACTTTACCCAAAATGTCTTTAGCTTTTTTACACAACCGGAAAATGTATGCACATAATTCCCCGTCCAGGCTTCCATGGTATGAGGTCCAGTCTAAAAACTAGCCAGTCACTAGCCTCTCAACGACCCTGGTGCCCACCCTTTGATATGGGTTTTGGTCACTAGACCTACGGCCAATTACCCTCCCTTCTAATATACTCAGTCGTTATCCAGTGATACATTGCAAATGTATCTATAATTTTTGATGTTCCATTCTTGGTTTTATCCACTTTCTTGTGTTTTGTCCACACTTTGGAGTACTTTTCATATGATTTCTTGGACTAACCTATTAACAAGAGCCATAGTGCCCTTTACTGTTTTCTGTTGTTTTGGTTCCAGGAAAGTCAGAAAATGAATATTCTCGGAATTGGACGGGACAAAAGCCAAAGTGCCTATTTTTCAAGAAGACTCATGGAGCCAAAATACGAGACGGAGGAGGGCCAGGGGCTGCCCTCACCCCCCCAAGCGCAGGCTAGGCCTGGCCGCGCTAGGGCATGGTGTAGGCCCCCCAGGCACCCCCCTCGGTCTCCCTCTTTGCCTATAAGAAGCCTTCTGACCTAAAAACTCTAGGGGGTCGATGTTTTTCCAAAAGGAGTTCTGCTCCACCGCCACCACCAGATTCCATTTAAAGCACACTGAAACTCCGTTCGGCACCCTCGAGACAGGAATTGAGGAGAGATCATTGCCATCATCATCATCACCATCGCTTCTCCATTGACCATCCATGTTTCCCCCATCTATGAGTGAGTAATCCCCCGCTATAGGCCATGGGGATGGTAGGGACTGGATGAGATCGTTCATGTAATGGCATCATATTGTTAGGACATGGTGCCTAGTATCTTTTATTAGTGCTTTATGACTTTGTTGCGACTTGTTGTGCTTAATGCTTGTCACTAGGGCCCGAGTGCCATGATTTCAGATCTGAACATGTTATTGATTCATTATGATAGTATTGTTTATGGTCTTATCTGCAAGTTGTATACACACGTTGTTGTCCGGAACCAAAGGCTCCGAAGTGACAGAAATCGGGATAACCAGAGGGAATGGCTTTGATGTGAGGATCACATGTGTTCACGGAGTGTTAATGCTTTGCTCCGATGCTCTATTAAAAGGATCACCTTAATTGCCAGTAGTTCCCTTGAAGCCCCGCTGCAAACGGGCTGGCAGGACAAAAGATGTTGTGCAAGTTCTCATTGCGAGCACGTATGACTATATATGGAACACATGCCTAGGATTATCGAGTACTTGGATGCTTTATCTTATTTATCTGCAATTGCCCTATGTTCTGATTGCTATGTGAATTGTCTTGTCCATGCAACGCCCGTCCATCCATCCCTATGCCTATCGCACTCGAATCCCAATTCTTGCTTTACGTTACTCATGTCTTTGCTTTACTCTGTTACTTTACTATTCCTACTACAAAACTGTTATCGATAAACTGTGAGCAAGATTGTTTCCAGGTGCAGCTGAATTGACAACTCAGTTGTTAAGGCTGATAAGTATTCTTTGGCTCCGCTTGTGTCGAATCAATAAATTGGGTTTCACTTCCCTCGAAAATACTGCGATACACCACCTATACTTGTGGGTCATCAAGACTATTTTCTGGCGTCGTTGCCGGGGAGCATAGCTTTATTTATCAAGTGCACTTGGATTCTCTATTGTTCACTGGTATCCATCCATCATGGGTAAGTCTCGTGATGGCAAGGTTCCTATTTTACCATCAACTACAAGAAGAGGTACGGTTCTGAACACCTCTGCTGCTCTTGATTCACCGTATTTTCTGAGTAAGTTCCGTACACCACCACATACACATGCTACACACACTGCTACCACTGCTGAATCTGAAACTTCTGATGCTTATGATGCTGCTTCTACTGTGCTTGATAAGAGTGGTTCATTAGGTCCTTTCCTAGATGCTATGATTGCTAGAACTATAGGTGGAAATACTGAAACTCCTAATGAAGACACTACTACACCTGTTAGTTCACCTGAGTCTAGTGAAAGTTATGATATTGAAGATGGTTATGTTGAGATGACCGATGAATTTATTAAAGAATGTAAAAACACCCATGATAGGAGTGCTGCTAAGAGTCTCCTTGAGAGGCGTACTATTAGACCCAAATTATCTCATGTTGCTAACTTTGCTGCTACTCCCATAAACATTATAGATGAAGATTATGATTTGTCTCTCGATCTATCTTACATAGCTATTGTCGAGAAAGAACCTTTTTGTGGGACTAAGAATGAAAGTGCGGTAGCACATATGAATGAACTTTCTACCATGAGTGGCTTGTTTTCTGATGATATTAAGATGCGTACTTACTTTGTTGCTAAGATTTTCCCCTTTTCATTGAAAGGAGAAGCTAAAACTTGGTTTAGTAATTTACCTCCTGGATCTATTGATAGTCCTGAGTGCTTGATTAGTACTTTCCTGCAGAAATATTTTCCTCCTAGTGCTAGACATGCTCTTTTGCAGGAACTTTTTGATTTTAAACAGGGAGAAAAAGAGGTATTGCCTGAATCTTGGGCAAGGTTTTGTGCTTTGATTCATGCACAAGCTGGAAGTCCATTACCTAAGAATGAGCTTCTTGATATATTTTATAATGGACTAACTGAAGAATCTAGGACATACCTAGATAGTTGTGCTGTTTTCAAGAATAGGACTCCCAAGGAAGCTGAGGAATTAATGGCTAAAATAAGTAAGAATTATGAAGATTGGACTCCTCCTAAACAAGCTATACCTGAAGTAATTGTACCTGAACCAATTATTCATGTGCCTATTCCGACATCAAAGAAGAGGGGAGTTATTGAATTAAATGATGAAGTGATGAAGGAAGCTAAGAAATGTCTTAAGGAGAAGGGAATTAAAGCTGCAGATGTCAAGAATTTACCTCCTATAGAAGAATTATGTAAGCCTATTCCCTACTCATCCACTATTGAGGTACACTCTCTCCAACACTTTGATGAAGGTGATATCCCTTACTCTAAACCTCCTGATCAATGCTTAGAAGAATTCGATATCTTTATTGTTAAGCAAGATAACTTTAATAAAAGGGTGCAAAATCATCTAATGGAAAACACTAGAGCTATTGTTGATTTGAAAGATATTGTGGAAAGAACCTCTAATGATGTTAAAATGATTGTTAAACACTTTCAAATGGTTCAAACTCAAATATATCAACTCATTAAAGTATAAAACGACTTGCTAGTTAATGCTTCTAAAGAAAAACATGCTTATGAAATTAGAACTAGAAGTGGTGCTGCTACCCAGGATCCTCTATATCCTGAGGGGCATCCCAAAAGAATTGAGCAGGATTCTCAACAAGCTGAAAATAGTGGCTCTACTCGTAAGAAAAGGAAAAATAAACATAAAGCTATTGTAGAACCCTCTGAACCTGCTATAGATCCTAATAGTATATCTATCTCTGATGCAGAAACTAAAAGTGGTAATGAAGAAAATGAAGTTCCTAATGAAGAAAAAGTTGAAGAAGAACCTAAAAACCACACTAAGAATACTAAATTTACCAAAGAAGATTTTATTGCTAAGAAACATGGTAGTGAAAGAGAACTTTGGGTCCAAAAACCTATGCCTTTCCCTGATAAGAAACACAAGTCAAAGGAAGATGAACACTATAATAAGTTTTGTGAGTGGATGAAACCTTTATTCCTGCAAATTCCTTTGACTGATGCTATTAAATTGCCTCCTTACTCAAAGTATATGAAGGATATTGTCTTGAATAAAAGGAAGATCCCTAATGAAGAAATCTCTACTTTGCTTGCTAATTATTCCTTTAATGGTAAGGTTCCTAAGAAACTTGGAGACCCAGGGATTCCAACTATCTCTTGCTCTATTAAGAACAGTTATGTTAGAACTGCTTTGTGTGATTTGGGAGCTGGAGTTAGTGTTATGCCTTTCTCTCTCTATACGAGGCTCCAACTAGAAAAATTAATACCAACTGATATATCTTTGCAAATGGCTGATAAATCTACCACTATTCCTGTTGGTATATGTGAGGATGTACCTGTTCAAGTGGCTCATAATTGCTTGATATTAACTGATTTTGTTGTGCTTGAAATGCCTGAAGATGATAATATGTCTATTATTCTTGGGAGACCTTTTCTTAATACTGCAGGAGCTGTTATTAATTGTAATCAAGGAATGGTGACTTTCAATGGAATGACAAGGAACATACTATCTATTTCCCCAAGAAGGTTGAAATAACTTATGGTTTGAATTCAATTGAACATGTTGTGGGCATTCAAGTTGGAGAAATATATTGTCCCATACCAAGAGAAAAATTTGAAACTATTATGATTGGGACCATTGCTATCAAGGTTGAGGTAACATAATCATTAGTGGAATACAAAGTTTTGTCTCATATGGAATTGTTTTGGTAGCAAGACCTGATCAACCTTGTTAACAAAAGGATTTCATTGAACAAAACAATGTTTTCACCATGATTATCTCCGCTTACTTCTATTCTATCCATTTTAGTTTTTGCTTATGCCTAACTTAAAGGCGTTAAAGAAAAGTACTTATTGGCAGATAACCCAAAAGTTTTAGATGAGTCTTGGAAGTTATTACTTCAGTAATAACCGCTCCTTATCCTTTTTATTTGCTTTTTGTGCCAAGAGTAACCTCTAATGAGAGAGAAGTAATGATTGGGAAAGTTGTTGTCCCGAAACAGATTTCTATGCTTCACCGTAAAAATTCGTGTAAAATCTCTGAACGTCTTTTTGAGGCGTGAATTTTTGTGCTTCTGCCCCAGGTTGTTATATAACTTTCATTAGTTCAACACTTTGTGATTTGAGCAACAGAAGGTCTTCGAAAAAATTCGTCTTTACCTGCTGGTCTGTTTTGACAGATTTCTGCCATTTTCTGCATTTGCTTCTTGTTGGTTCCTTTTTGAGTTCTTTTGGGGAATTGAGCTTTTTGAGGGAATTGCTATAGTATCTAGTGTTCTAATGGAAGTTTATTTGGTGTTATAACTGAACCTTAAGACTTATTTACCTTGAGTGCACTAATGTTGCTAATAAAGATTGTGTGAAGTTTTGTATGAAGGAAAATTTCAGGTGTATGGAAGGAATGAGTAATGATATGAAGGATGGACTAAAGCTCAAGCTTGGGGATGCCACGCGTGTCACCCCAAGAAATATCCAAGAAGTACAAGCATCAAATCTTGGGGATGCCCAAGGCATCCCCTTCTTCATCAATAAAAATCCCAGGTTTCTTCCAGACGCTTCATTTTTATTGTTTCATGCAGAGTTGTGTTTTTCTTGGAGCGTCTTCTTTTTGATTTTCGTTTTGGTTTTTTCGTTTGCTTGGTTTTATTAGTTTTCTGAATAAATTGGTTGGACCCCCTCTTTCATACATTGGTTTGCAAATAGTTTGGTTTGGTTTGGTTTGGAAAAGAGTAGGAAAGTTCATGCTTATGTGGTAAAAGGAGCTTGTTTTTGACTGTGGCCTATGCTTTGTTATGCCATGCTTGATATTGTTTTGGCTTTATGCTTAGTATTCTTTGCTGTAGCATGACTTGTTATAAACAATTGAGATTGCTTAATGTGCCTTGGATGAATCATGCGTTGTTTTAGCATATTAAAGCATAGTATAGTGGTATTCTCCTTTGATGCTTTATTTGGATTGACTTGGCACATGCTCACACCATGTTATGACTATACCAAGTCACCATAAGCCTTTATGATCCTTTAGTTTTCAACTTGTAGTATCACTTTATGCTTTGATCAATGATGTTTTGTCGCTCTGCATGATTATGGCCATTATTGCTCTCTCGTTTGTCGCTCCCTTACTATTGCTAGCCTTCACTTACACTAAGTGTTTTACTCATGTTTCCAACTCCCTTAAACCAAATATTGCCAAAGTGTCCACCATACCTACCTATTAGCATCATTTGCTACTTCCGTGCATATTCAATATGCCTTGTTTTCTTCCAAATAAAATGTTTGCTTGTTATGAGAAATTTAGTTAGTAAAGCTCTCACGAACTTGATGGCACACTTTATTTCCTGCACTTAATAAACCTGAACCATTGTGATTCTCCATGAAAGTTATATGCTTGCAAATTATAGGCTGGGGATTAGCAGAACCGTGCTATCACGAGGAATGCTTTCAACACTTGTAAATATATACCTAGTTGATACCTTGCTCTTTTGTTTGCGGATGTCGTCGGTGTGAAATAAAAGGGGAGCTTGTACATTTGTTTGAATAAAATGTTTTGCCAATTGCATGCGTCTAATCAAAAAAACTTTATGTATGTGTGTTAGAGAAACGCCTGGGCCGCTGGTCTAATCCATGCTGACATGGTGGAAACCTGCAGCGTAACCATAATGATATCTATGAAGCATTCTTCTTATAAAAAAAGAGAGATAGCTATTGAGAAAAAGAAAAAAAAAAGAGATTTATGAAAAGAGAAAGAGAGAAAAAATCACCATTTTCCCATGGTAAATAAGAAGATTGCTGAGATACTCATTGTCTGCTTGCCTTGTCATTTTGATATGGGGATTCTTCCGTATCATCAGGCAAGGGGTACCCTGTTGGCGGTGACAAGAACTTACCGGTAACTAAAATTGAGTAGCATGAGGAGCGGCCCTCGTACTCAAGGGACTTGGGATTTTCAGTTTATAGTCTGTCAAGCATATAACTCAGATTGGACCTCACTTTCACCTTAACCACATTAAAGATGCTTATGATAGGGGCAATGAGAGCTCAAAGCTAATGAGTATCATACTTTCAGCATTTGGAAGCCTTTCAAACTTTTCAAAACCTGTTCATTTTCTTGTTGAGTCTTCACACATTCTATGAGCACTTCCTTGAGAGCATAGTGGCCATTCTTAGTTCTATGTGCATTGTCCCAAGACTTGTTGATTGATGCATACCTTGATATTGCTTATTTTAAACTATTTGTATCTAGTCATTCTTGTAAACTTTGAAGGTGTCCTTTGCATTTATGTTTGCTACTCTATGAGGGACAAGCTGAATGCCATTATGCTATGTTTTCTTTATGTGAAACAAACAAACGTCTTGCAAAGCATTGTTATTCATGAATCTTTTGTTTGTGCCTTTTCATGTTGCATCATAGTTTCCTTGTATTATTGCTAGAACTTTGTCTTTCATGTTATGATTGAAGTCCTATGATCCCAGCTTTGAATGTTTTACAAATACTTTGATCAAGTCTTTGATGGTGCATGTCACCTCAAAAATTATTCTTTCTTTTTATCACTTACCTACTCGAGGACGAGCAGGAGTTAAGCTTGGGGATGTTGATACATTACAAATGTATCTATAATTTTTGATGTTCCATGCTTGGTTTTATCCACTTTCTTGTGTTTTGTCCACACTTTGGAGTACTTTTCATATGATTTCTTGGACTAACCTATTAACAAGAGCCACAGTGCCAGCTGCCTATTTTCTGTTGTTTTTGGTTCCAGGAAAGTCAGAAAATGAACATTCTCAGAATTGGACGGGACAAAAGCCAAAGTGCCTATTTTTCTAGAAGACTCACGAAGCCAGAATACGAGACAGAGGAGGGCCAGGGGCTGGCCACCCCCCCCCCCAGGCACGGGCTGGGCCTGGCCGTGCCAGGGCATGGTGTGGGCCCCCCAGGCACCCCCTCGGTCTCCCTCTTCGCCTATAATAAGCCTTCTCACCTAAAAACTCTAGGGATTCGATGTTTTTCCAGAAGGAGTTCTGCTCCGTCGCCACCACTAGATTCCACGAAACAACACCAGAAACTCCGTTCTGGCACCCTGCCGGGACGGGGAATTGGAGAAGATCATCGCCATCATCATCACCATCGCTTCTCCATCGACCGTCCATGTTTCCCCCATCTATGAGTGAGTAATCCCCCGCTATAGGCCATGGGGATGGTAGGGATTGGATGAGACCGTTCATATAATGGCATCAGATTGTTAGGACATGGTGCCTAGTATCTTTTATTAGTGCTTTATGACTTTATTGTGACTTGTTGTGCTTAATGCTTGTCACTAGGGCCCGAGTGCCATGATTTCAGATCTGAACATGTTATTGATTCATTATGATAGTATTGTTTATGGTCTTATCTGCAAGTTGTATACACACGTTATTGTCTGAAACCAAAGGCCCCAAAGTGACAGAAATCGGGATAACCGGAGGGAATGGCTTTGATGTGAGGATCACATGTGTTTATGGAGTGTTAATGCTTTGCTCCGGTGCTCTATTAAAAGGAGCACCTTAATTGCCAGTAGTTCCCTTGAGGCCCCGCTACAAACGGGCTGGCAGGACAAAAGATGTTGTGCAAGTTCTCATTGCGAGCACGTATGACTATATATGGAACACATGCCTAGGATTATCGAGTACTTGGATGCTTTATCTTATATATCTGCAATTGCCCTATGTTCTGATTGCTATGTGAATTGTCTTGTCCATGCAACGCCCGTCCATCCATCCCTATGCCTACCGCACTCGAATCCCATTGTTACTGCTATTGTTACTACTGTCTTTACTTTACTACTACTCGGATGCGCTGCTGAGTTGCGGCGCTCGGACTTCCTCATGATCTTGAGATCGGCAAGTGTACGACTACATCAACCACGAGTTCCTACTCGTTAACAAAGCTCGTTGTCTTCGAGGGTAAGTTCTCCATGGATGTATGTCCACCCGTTGCTCTGTATCTAGTAGATAGATCTTGGCGTATAGTTCTCATCGTAGGAAATTTTTTGTTTTCTATGCTGCGGACCCAACAGTACGAGCATACTCAACAAGTTCTAACTATGTGGTTATTTTATGCACTATCTATAGACGTGGATCATACATCCTAGGCTTGTGCAGGTTTTCGAAATTGGGTTTCTCAGAAAAGGTAAGTTTTAGTTTATAAATTATATGTATATTAGTATTCATGGGTTGTACAAAACTTCATGGAGTTCCTTTCCACGCGGTGTTTGTAGTTCTTTCCCGGAATAGTGAGAACCATGACACATTTTATACACTCTCGAGAGGTGCGCTACTTTACCCAAAAATGTCTTTAGCTTTTTTACACAACCGGAAAATGTATGCACATAATTCCCCGTCCAGGCTTCCATGGTATGAGGTCCAGTCTAAAAACTAGCCAGTCACTAGCCTCTCAACGACCCTGGTGCCCACCCTTTGATATGGGTTTTGGTCACTAGACCTACGGCCAATTACCCTCCCTTCTAATATACTCAGTCGTTATCCAGTGATACATTGCAAATGTATCTATAATTTTTGATGTTCCATTCTTGGTTTTATCCACTTTCTTGTGTTTTGTCCACACTTTGGAGTACTTTTCATATGATTTCTTGGACTAACCTATTAACAAGAGCCACAGTGCCAGCTGCCTGTTTTCTGTTGTTTTTGGTTCCAGGAAAGTCAGAAAATGAATATTCTCGGAATTGGACGGGACAAAAGCCAAAGTGCCTATTTTTCAAGAAGACTCATGGAGCCAAAATACGAGACGGAGGAGGGCCAGGGGCTGCCCTCACCCTCCCAAGCGCAGGCTAGGCCTGGCCGCGCTAGGGCATGGTGTAGGCCCCCCAGGCACCCCCCTCGGTCTCCCTCTTTGCCTATAAGAAGCCTTCTGACCTAAAAACTCTAGGGGGTCGATGTTTTTCCAAAAGGAGTTCTGCTCCGCCGCCACCACCAGATTCCACGAAACAGCACCAGAAACTCCGTTCTGGCACCCTGCCGAGACAGGGAATTGGAGGAGATCATTGCCATCATCATCATCACCATCGCTTCTCCATTGACCATCCATGTTTCCCCCATCTATGAGTGAGTAATCCCCCGCTATAGGCCATGGGGATGGTAGGGACTGGATGAGATCGTTCATGTAATGGCATCATATTGTTAGGACATGGTGCCTAGTATCTTTTATTAGTGCTTTATGACTTTGTTGCGACTTGTTGTGCTTAATGCTTGTCACTAGGGCCCGAGTGCCATGATTTCAGATCTGAACATGTTATTGATTCATTATGATAGTATTGTTTATGGTCTTATCTGCAAGTTGTATACACACGTTGTTGTCCGGAACCAAAGGCTCCGAAGTGACAGAAATCGGGATAACCAGAGGGAATGGCTTTGATGTGAGGATCACATGTGTTCACGTAGTGTTAATGCTTTGCTCCGATGCTCTATTAAAAGGATCACCTTAATTGCCAGTAGTTCCCTTGAAGCCCCGCTGCAAACGGGCTGGCAGGACAAAAGATGTTGTGCAAGTTCTCATTGCGAGCACGTATGACTATATATGGAACACATGCCTAGGATTATCGAGTACTTGGATGCTTTATCTTATTTATCTGCAATTGCCCTATGTTCTGATTGCTATGTGAATTGTCTTGTCCATGCAACGCCCGTCCATCCATCCCTATGCCTATCGCACTCGAATCCCACTGTTTACTGCTTTCGTTACTACTGTCTTTGCTTTACTACTGCTGTTACTTTACTATTGCTACTACAAAACTGTTGCTACTGATAAACTGCTGTGAGCAAGATTGTTTCCAGGTGCAGCTGAATTGACAACTTAGTTGTTAAGGCTTATAAATATTCTTTGGATCCCCTTGTGTCGAATCAATAAATTGGATTTCACTTCCCTCGAAAATACTGCGACACACCCCCTATACTTGTGGGTCATCAGCCAGCATTTGCATGCGTAGAGGTCGCTCAGGCTTCTTGGTCAGGCATATGGTGCCAGTTGTTCCCTCCTTCCTCGGGATTTCTCCACGGGGATCTTCTTGATTTTTAAAGCTTTTTTGCTATGAAATGTGCTCGAGCATTCTTAGGCTCAGGATCACCCAGAGAGCAGCCAGGCTCCTTCCTTCTGGCCACACGGATAAGACGCTCCCTGCCCAGAGAATCATGCACCCCTGGTATCCACGGAAACAACATCGACATGTTTACGGAGGTTTGTCCATGGTTGGAGGATACAATGAGGGATTTTTTACTCGACATGGATGGAAGCGTGAGACTAGGATTGGCCCTCCATCTCCTGATTTGTGATGTAGTTTCAGATGATCTCATGTATTTCACCTTTTTCCTTTATTCGTTTGAGTTCGAACTATTGACGATTGTGTGTATACTAGTTATATAGAGGCTAGGTGTAATATTAAAACTTTTATTTATAAAGTATCCAGTTCCAAAAAAATCCTAGGCTACCGTCTGCTGACTCTGCATGATGGAGAAAAAACGACATAGGATCTATTTGGTAGTCCTATATTTGACCTGCAAAAAAGAGGAGCCTCTAGCCTAGTTAAAAATTGTAGGTTTGGGGGGGGGGGGGTAGATGGGTTATTCTCTTGGACCACCACACCCTCTTATATATAGCTCAGCTTAGTCTTACATCTTCACTCATACACTAGAAATGTCTAGAATATAGTAGGACAATACTGTTGGGTCCGCGGCATAGAAAACAAAAAATTTCCTACGGTGTGAACTACACGCCAAGATCTATCTACTAGGTAGAAAGCAACGGATGGACATACATCCATGGAGAACTTACCCTCGAAGACAACGAGTTTTGTTAACGAGTAGGAACTCGTGGTTGATGTAGTCGTACGCTTGCCAATCTCAAGATCGTGTGAAAGTCCGAGCACCGCAAATCAGCTGTCAACACCCGGATTTTTAATCCCAGATGCCCGTTATGCCATACCTCGCAATCCCAGGATTACCATTTTTGCGAGACATAACGGATTGGATATCACAGTACCTCATCCATTACAAACCATACATAAGGTTTTACACAAATAAGGATCTCATGATCCAGTCTTTAATACAACAAGCGCGAAATAAGCGATAAGCGTGGCGGTGGGGTCCATCTTGAGGGGCACGAGGCAATCTTGAAGGAGATAGTCCTAGTTATCATAGTCGTCCTGCTGACCATCATCTTGGTAATCTCCTTCATAGTCTGGCCATGATAATAGCCAGGGACAAAAGCCATGAGTACTCTTTAAGTACTCGCAAACTACTAGTAGCAAGGGTTATGATTCCAAGTTAAAGTACTGAATTGAAAGAATAACTATCAAGTTAAGTTTGAAACCGAAGCTGAGTTCTGAAATAAGAAAAGATAAAGTAAAGTCTAGAATCACTTAAGTTGGGAAGCTATTTTCATCTACACAACCCTGTTGTGGTCAAGTCAAGGTTCATCATTCATTTCAAGGTATTTAGAAAACATCTGACAACGAAACAGTATGGCCATTCAAGCATCCATAATCATGGCAGCTATTCGAATAGTTTGACACTCTGCAGAGGTGGTACACTTTCACCACAAGATTCGATACATCTGTCAGGGATAACCCTGAATCATCATACTTAGTATGCAAATAATCAAACATAACCTTCCCTTTACACACCCTAGTATAAGCACCTCTCCTATGAGCATGGCCTCCCAACCATGACCATCAGTCATCTTGGGCACTGCATAGGTGGACAACATTAAGAGGTAGCCTCAGCTCAAACCTCTCCCGTGAGGGAACTAATACTAATGCATATAAATTTCCAGCTAAACCTTACCCAATTCAGGTAATGTGGTTGTACGGTAAATTTGGAATGGTATCGCATCCGAATCCAACCATCAGTTTTTATCAAAAGGGTTAAGGCTCAGGCCTCATCATTTTCATCATCATAACCCAAGTGTGTTTCTCAACACATGTCAAAACATCTCAATAGAATGACTCATCATTCCAAGGTTTTCATAACTCATTTTCACCAAGTGTCTCCATCTAAAGTGACTCAAGTTTAATCTATTCTAAAACACTAGGTTAAGAGTGTTCACTAAGGTGGAAAGGTGGGATCAATCTCATGCCATAGAATGACATCTAAGGGTTTCTAATTAGGTCAAGTTTTATACTCTTTATGCTACCTTCAAAATTAATTAAAGAACTTTGTATAATCTAAGGTGGGGTAAAACTTGTCCATGAGACTTGGGGCATTAATAGTGAAAAGGGGTGTGATTAAAGCATGCTTAAGGCATCTTTACTAAACCATCTAGTTTTAATCTAGCTTGCTACAATAGCTTACTAAAGCATGCTTGCAAGGGTTAGCTTGCCACTAATAGCTTGCCTTGGTTGGTGCATGGGTTGAAGTTTTCTTCTTCTTCTTGGTAGAACTCCTCCTCCTCGAAGGCTTGGTCGGTACTATCGTCTAGAAATACATAGGGAGTGCACAATCACCAAACAATACTTAACTAGGCTAAATAGTATTCTAAACCACACAATTGATGATCTATTATCATCACAAGCATCACAAGTTTAATTCAATAGTTTCAACCTTTTTGTTTTGGAAAAGTAATTTTTACTCATTGAAATATTAACTAAAATTTTATATTCACCACCAAAATATGGGATCATGTGGACACATGTCCTAACCACATATTCTAACATGTGGGAATGAGATTTAAAGGTTGGATTAATATTACTTTGGTTTAAGTTTATTATTCAATGATTTAAAGTGACTAGAAATGCCTATATAGCATTATTTTGGTACTAGTCCAAAGTCACTGCAGGTAAACCTTAATATTATTACATATTTGGATACATATGATGAAATGTGATTTTTGAGAGTTGTAATCAACTCAAAGGCTGACTTGGTTGATTTTATAAAAATGTTGCAAGTTGTAAAAGCTTCTGTCTTCCTATTTTTATTAGGAGAAATCTATAACTCTAAATGAATTAAATCCAACGGGCTTGGATAGAGCATTTCAATACCTTTCAGACAAAATTAGTTTCATGCAATTTGGATTTTTCAAACTCACAGAACTGATTTTTGAAACACAGGAGAGAAACTATATTCTAACTAAAAAGAAAAATCCTAATTTGAATTTCCAACGCAGAAAGAAATGGGCGGCCATGGCTAGCAGGCCACAGGGCTCAGCGATAAAGGGGTCCCACTGGTCACGGCACTTAAAAAGCAACGGTACCTTGTGGCCGTGCGATTAGAAGGCAGATCTACTGAGGGTCGTAAATCGACTGCACAGACGGTCGCCGTGACTCGAACCCTAGCGGCTCGGTGGGGGTCTACAGGGGGCGTACCAGGGCTCCAGTGGGGTCGGCGATGCGGGCGAACAAAGTGGAAGACGACGGCGAGGCGAGGCGTGGTCGCGGCAGAGCTTGGGATCGCCGGAATCAACGGCACCCTTCTTCTCCAGAGGAGGCGGCTCCGGCTCCAATTCCGGCGAACTGCTGCTCCACTTGCTCCGGCGAGGGGTGGTTGAGGTTCAGAGAGGTGAGGGGAGTGGAATGGTGTGAGTCTTTGGTGCTGGGGAGGCCTCCTTTTATAGGATCGACGGTGAGACCGGACCGGGATGGGCGGTCGACGGTGGCGACATGGCTCTGAGCTAAGCGGCATGGCTGGGGATGGCGATCGATGGGCGGTCCCTGGCGGTGCTCTAGCGCTTCAATGCGGCCGTAGGCGGTGGTATCTTGATCGGGTGAGGTGGCGCTCGAGAGGCAGAGGCGGTGTCCTGGCAGTGGTGGCTGTGGGGCTTTGGGCGTGAACGGGGTGTCTGGGTGTTCTCTGTGTCGAGGCGGAGCGGTGGCGTGGCTGGTGTCGGCGGCTTGTGCACACGGGAAGGCACGCTCTGCGGGCGTCGGCATGGTCTGCGTGGCATCTGGCTTCTCCTCGGTGGTCCATGGCTGCTCTTGGCTCGGGCAAGGGACAGAGAGGGGCGGTGCGACATTCGCTACCTCCTAGACATGGCGAGGGAAGGGGGAGTGGTCTGCTTCGATGGTTGCAAGGTTGGCCGGCCAGGGTGGTGCTCGGCATGGTCTGGCAAAGGTCGGCTAGGGGTAGAGAAGGGCTGGTTTGGTCTGGCTTGAAGGGGACAAGATGATCAAAGCACTGAATTGCTAGACAAAATCAGCCCAAAACAGTAATAGTTAGGCCTTAATGATCTTGCTAACAAGGTGTTTGACAAAATGGCATAAGAGAAAAGTTTTGAATTTTGAGTTCAAAATTTTTGGGTGATCTCCACTAGTGCTAGGTAGTCTCTGGTTGCAAGGGTTTTGAAAATGGAGCTCAAATACATGGTTTTTGAAATAGGGGTGATCTATGCATATGCATTAGATTCAACTTTAAACTGCCATTTAAAATAGTTTCCAGAATGTTTTTAGAAGATTAAAAGGTGGGCCTTGGTACATCATTATGTGTACTAGCAAGGGGTGTAAAGATCCAGAATTGTTTCTGTTAAGAATTGAGTACTAGGAATAGCCAAAGTAGGTATGAGAGTTAATTTTGTCAAAATGACCATTCCTTTATTTTAATTCTTTTTGATTTGATTTCTTTTAGGAAAAATTTGGGAATGATGTAGATGATGTTTAAATCACCTGAGAAACATTTTAGAAGCAAAGGATCACACAATCATGGCAATTCAAAACAACTCCTATTTTAAATGCACACATATATGAATGCTTTCATTTTAAATATGGAAAAGTTTTTGTTAATCCTAAATTTTGATGATTTGATCTTTGATCAGCTTGGATTGTAGTTTTGGGATGTTACAAACCTTCCCTCCTTAAACAAAATCTCGTCCCGAGATTTACAAGAAAACTAGGAACTAAAAAGATCTGGGAATTCTATCCTAATGTAATCTTCGCGTTCCCAAGTGGCTTCCTCCTCGGTATGGTTGCTCCACTGAACCTTGAGAAACTTGATACTCCTGGTCCTGGTGGTCCTGTAGGCCTCTTCTAAGATACGGATGGGCACTTCCCGATAGGTCAGGTCGTTGTTGATTTCCACAGCTCTGTGATCGATGTTCTTGAAAACTTCGGTCTTCTCAGGCACTTCTAGGCATTTGCGGAGTAAAGAGATATGGAATACATTGTGGATGGCTGACATCTCTTCAGGCAATTCCAGCTGATACGATACTTATCCTCGACGGTTCAGAATCTTGAAAGGTCCGATATATCTGGGGGCTAACTTTCCCTTCAGACTAAAGCGTTGAGTTCCCTTCAAGGGTGAAACCTTGAGATATACGAAATCTCTGACATTGAAAGTCAGGTCTCTCCTTCTCTTGTAAGCATAGCTCTTACATGCGGATTGGGCGGTCTTGAGGTGCTCACGGACTTTGTGAACTTTCTCTTCGGCTTCTCGGAGAATGTCGGGTCCAAAGATTTGACTCTCTCCTACTTGCGACCAATTTAAGGGGGTACGACATTTTCTTCTGTATAGGAATTCAAATGGTGCCATCTCCAAACTAGCCTGATAACTGTTGTTATATGAGAACTCTGCGAATGGTAGGCAGTCTTCCCATTTTGATCCGTATTCCAACACACGGCTCTAAGCATATCCTCAAGAATCTGGTTGACTCTCTCGGTCATCCATACATTTGCGGGTGATAGGCGGTACTGAAATTTAACTTGGTTCCTAAACCTTCCTGAACTTTCTGCCAAAATCTTGAAGTAAACTGGGTTCCTCGATCTGATACAATGGTCTTGGGGGTTCCATGCAGACTAACAATTCTAGCAATGTACAGCTCTGCTAGTTTTGCACTTTGGTAGGTTGTCTTGACAGGTATGAAGTGGGCTACCTTAGATAGTCTATCAACTATGACCCAGATTGAGTCATTTCCCCTACTAGAAGTAGGTAAACCTGTGATAAAGTCCATCCCGACAGAATCCCATTTCCATTCCAGAATCTGCAATGGTTGCAACAATCCTGCAGGTCTCTGATGCTCTGCTTTGACTCTTTGACAAATGTCACACTTGGCGATGTAGCTTCCGATCTCTCGCTTCATCTTGTGCCACCAAAATTGCTCCTTCAAATCTTGATACATCTTTGTTCCTCCGGGGTGGATAGAATAAAGGGTATCATGAGCTTCCTTCATGATAACTTCTTTCAGTTCTGAATCTGCTGGAACACAGATACGTCCTTTGTACCACAGTACTCCTTCTTCGTCTTCGGTGAATCCAGGTACTTTGTCTGTACCAATACGACGTTTGATTCCGTCGATACTTTCGTTCCCCTTCTGGGCTTCCTTGATCTGGCTAAACAAAGTGGGTTGAAGTTCAATGCTAGCTAGGAATCCTTTGCTAACTACTTCAGTCCTGAACTGCTCCAGCTCCTCATACAAACTTGGTTGCTTCTCTTTGATCATGGTGTTAAGCCTACACGGCAATCTGCTAAGAGCATTAGCTACCACATTGGCTTTGCCGGGGTGATAGTGAATGTCAAGGTCATAATCCTTGATTAACTCTATCCATCTTCTTTGCCTCATATTTAGCTCCTTCTGGGTGAAGATATACTTCAAGCTTTTATGATCTGAGTAAATCTCACAGCGATTACCCATCAAATAGTGACGCCATGTCTTCAATGCTAGAACCACAGCTGCTAGCTCAAGATCATGGGTAGGATAGTTCTGCTCATGCCGCTTCAGTTGTCGAGACAGATACGCGATGACTTTGCCTTCTTGCATCAATACACATCCTAGACCAATCTTGGATGCGTCACAATACACATCAAACGGCTTCTTGATGTCTGGCATGATCAAAATTGGGGCTGATATCAATCTCTTCTTCAGCTCCCGGAAACTGGCTTCACACTTGTCCGTCCATTCAAACTTCTTGTCCTTCTTCAACAATTGGGTCATTGGTCGGGCTATGCTCGAGAATCCTTCTACAAACTTGCGATAATATCCCGCTAATCCAAGGAATGAACGAACTTGGGTTTGATTGGTTGGGGCTTCCCATTCTTCTACATCTTTGATCTTGGTAGGATCAACAGAGACTCCTCCGACAGACACAACATGACCTAGGAATCCTACTTCTTTCAGCCAAAACTCACACTTGCTGAACTTGGCATATAACTGATGTTCTCTCAGGGTTCCTAGGATGATTCTCAGATGTTGCTCATGCTCTTCTTCAGACTTGGAGTAGATAAGGATGTCGTTGATAAACACAACTACAAACTTATATAGGAAATTCATAAAGATCTTATTCATGAGATTCATGAAATAAGCAGGGGCATTGGTTAATCCAAAAGACATAACCGTATACTCGTATAAACCATAGCGAGTAGTAAAGGCGGTCTTCGAAATATCCGTTGCACGAATCTTAAGTTGGTGATAACCAGTCCTAAGATCAATCTTTGAGAATACCTGAGCTCCAGTCAACTGATCAAATAGATCCTCTATCTTTGGCAATGGGTACTTGTTCTTGATGGTGACATCATTCAATTTTCGGTAATCTGTGCACAGACGGTTGCTCCATCTTTCTTGTCGACGAATAACACTGGTGATATCCAAGGCGATGCGCTTGGCTGAATCAAGCCTGTTGCTAACATGGCATCCAACTGCTTCTTTAGTTCCACTAACTTTGAGGGGTTCATGGTATAAGGTCTCTGGGCTATAGGTACGGTTCCGGGGATTAGTTTGATAATGAACTCAATATCCCTATCCAGGGGCATACCTGGCAATTCATCTGGGAATACGTCGGGGTATTCACAGACTACTCTGACTTGGTCAATGGTAGGCAGGGCTACACTCTTGTTGCACTTAAATTGACGGGGCAAGGTTTCAGAGATATGTTCTACTGTTACTCCAGAACTACTGGTCATGGTGATGGCTTTCCTAGCACAGTCTATCAGTCCTTGATGCCTTGACATCCAGTCCATGCCTAGTACTACTTCCAAACCTTTGGTTCCAAGTACAATTAGGTTGGCATAAAAATCTATCCCATGTATTCTGATAGGTACAGCTTTGCAAATTTTTCTAGCTTTTGTAGTTGAGCCGGGGATTTGAACTATCATGACATGCTTCAAGTTGGTTGGGCGAATCTTACTAGTGCATACAAATTCTTCGGTGACAAAGGAATGCGATGCTCCAGAATCAAACAATAATCTTGCTAAAACTGAGTTGACAGAAAACATACCCAGCACTACATCTGCGCTTCTTGGGCTTCTTCTGCGTTCATGTGGAAGAGACGACCGTTGCGGTTGTGCAGGTTCCCTGGGGCAAACCTCCTTCCTGGCTGAACACGACACTGCTGCTGAGCTGGGGCATTCACATTGGCATTGGCGGCAGCCTTCTTGGGACACTCATTGGAGTAGTGACCTTTCACTCCACACGAAACAGGTGATCTGGGACTTGTCCTTGACTGCAACAGGTACATCATTGCTGCCAGTTCTGGGGGCAGTGTTGCTGTTGTTGTTGTTGTTGCTCTTGGGGGGTGCACGGTTGAAATGATTGGCATTACCGGAGTTGTGATTGTTTCCTCCGGACTTCACATTGCCTCCGCTACGGTTGAGGTAGCTTGGGCAAGAATTCGAGGGTCGGTTGTTCCTTGGTGCATATCCTGGTGAAGGGTTGGGACGGCGGTACTTACGGTATTTGTTGGATCCAGATCACACCATCTGACGCTTGCGGTTGTCGTTTGCCTGGTTAATCTTCCCTTCCATCTGAATGGCAGAGTCGGCTAGCTCTTCGAGATCATCGAAATGGATGTTGACGAGGACAGTCTGCATCTCATCATGTAGTCCGTTCAAGAATCTCTCCTTCTTCTTGGCCTCCGTGTTGATCTGATCGGGTGCATATCTGGCAAGTGACAGGAATTTCTCACGGTACTCTACCACCGTCATCTTCCTTGCTTCAACTCACGGAATTAATCTCTCATCCTGTTGACAAGACCTTGCGGCACGTGGGTGCGGCTGAACTTGACCTTGAATGCTTCCCAGGTCATCACTTGACCTTGGTTCATAGTGCGGATGCTTTTCCACCAAGCTCTTGCATCTCCTGCCAGATAGTGGGTGGCGAATAGAACTTTCTCATTTGCATCCACTCCTGCAACCTCTAAGTTGTTTTCTATGGTATGCAACCAGTCATCAGCATCTAGTGGGTTCTCAGATTGGTTGAAGATTGGGGGATTTGTGTTCTGAAAGTTTTTGAGTTTGGATCCTTGGTGATCCTGATTTCCATGCCCTTGGTTGTTGAGAGCCATCTGGGCGATCTGCTGCAGTGTTGCTAAGTTGGCTTGACGTTCGGCCCTGCTTGCTTCACGGTCTGCGATGAGATTCTGCAAGATCTGCAGCATTGGGTCCTGCGATGAGCTTCTCCCTCCTTGGTTTCCACGAGTCATCTGAAGATTGAGATAGATATAGGGGTAAGAGGGAAATTCTAAGGTTCATGGTTTTGGGTTTTCAAAGCTAAAACTTTGAGTTAGACTCAGGTTTTTCAACTAACTTCATTCTCATTCATGCAAGCAAGCACACAATACAACACACACCACAACAATCAAAGGGGAAAACAGATGGTTTGAAGAACCCTTCTGCAAGCTACGATACAATGAGATGATACATCTCAGGCTACGACAGTGCTCTAGTGCAGCTACTCATCGTCGATGAAGTCGGAGTCTTCATCTTCAGTGTAGAAGTCCACGGCATCCTCCTCCAGAAAGTCATCATCGTTGCTGAGGTAAGAATCCATATCTCCTTGGATGTCTTCACCCTCATCTTCTTCTTCCTTGGCGGCAAGCTAAGCTTCCTGCTCCTTGACAGTCTTCTCGAGGTCTTCCACCTTCTTGAGAAGACGGGCGATGGTGCGATCCTTCTTGGCACACTGGCGATGAAGAAACTGGCGATCTTGGACGAGCAGTGTGAAAGTCTGGGCCTTCTGGTCGGCGATGGCACGGTTCTGGTTGGCTAACTCTCTGGTATTGTCCAGTTCCTGTTGTCGGTCATGAAGCAAGAAGTCAAGGTTCTCCACTTGGTGCCTCAACTCTGGGTGGCTTGGCATCTCCATCGGCATTCCCATGAAGTCACGTCTTGCATAGTGGGCAAAACGGGTTCCTTGAATCTTGTTGACGCTGAGGGCACATAGACGTGCGAGAGCTTCATGCATTGCCCTGGCCAATCCATCTAGCCAGTTGTTCTCTCTCACAGAGAACTGAATTCTCCCGGAAGTTGGTGCCTCGATGCTTCCTCGAAGGTCTGTGGTGACTAGCCATTGTAGGTCTCCTCCTGGGGGTCCTAGAAGTTGAGCTCCAAGAAACTCCAGATGTGGGCGTCCCAGAAATTCTGACAGTGAATCCAGATCCCTCTCGAAGATCAACTGACCTCCGTTTCCTAACTGGTAAAACTTGCTAAACTGAGTCTCCATCTACAAGAATTTAGGATGAGGAAATTAGTGAAGTGATTAGGTGTGTCAACTTTTAAGTAGTAATGTAAGAATTTTGAGGAACATGTATTTTTGAGAAAGAATGAGTTCACAAGGGTAAGAGGGGAAATAGTTTTTCGTAAATACTCACTTTGGTTTTTGAAGCTAAGTTTTTGGTTTGGACGTCCATTCTAACTAGGGTCTCCTATGGTCAGGATGGCTCTGATACCAACTTGTCAACACCCGGATATTTAATCCCAGATACCCGTTATGCCATACCTCGCAATCCCAGGATTACCATTTTTTCGAGACATAACGGATTGGATATCACAGTACCTCATCCATTACAAACCATACATAAGGTTTTACACAAATAAGGATCTCATGATCCAGTCTTTAATACAACAAGCAGCGGAAATAAACGATAGCGTAGCGGTGGGGTCCATCTTCAGGGGCACAGGCAATCTTGTGGACGAGATAGTCCTAGTTATCATAGTCGTCCTGCTGACCATCATCTTGGTAATCTCCTTCATAGTCTGGCCATGATAATAGCCAGGGACAAAAGCCATGAGTACTCTTTAAGTACTCGCAAACTACTAGTAGCAAGGGTTATGATTCCAAGTTAAAGTACTGAATTGAAAGAATAACTATCAAGTTAAGTTTGAAACTGAAGCTGAGTTCTGAAATAAGAAAAGATAAAGTAAAGTCTAGAATCACTTAAGTTGGGAAGCTATTTTCATCTACACAACCCTGTTGTGGTCAAGTCAAGGTTCATCATTCATTTCAAGGTATTTAGAAAACATCTGACAACGAAACAATATGGCCATTCCAACTGTCCATAACCGCGGGCGCGGCTATTCGAATAGTTTGACACTCTGCAGAGGTGGTACACTTTCACCACAAGATTCGATACATGTGTCAGGGATAACCCTGAATCATCATACTT
Source organism: Avena insularis (assembly GCA_023614405.1). Taxonomy (NCBI): domain Eukaryota; kingdom Viridiplantae; phylum Streptophyta; class Magnoliopsida; order Poales; family Poaceae; genus Avena; species Avena insularis. The sequence continues at coordinate 69,429,088 of CM042692.1, read as the reverse complement.
AGTATGCAGATAATCAAACATAACCTTCCCTTTACACACCCTAGTATAAGCACCTATCCTATGAGCATGGCCTCCCAACCATGACCATCAGTCATCTTGGGCACTGCATAGGTGGACAACATTAAGAGGTAGCCTCAGCTCAAACCTCTCCCGTGAGGGAACTAATACTAATGCATATAAATTTCCAGCTAAACCTTACCCAATTCAGGTAATGTGGTTGTACGGTAAATTTGGAATGGTATCGCATCCGAATCCAACCATCAGTTTTTATCAAAAGGTTAAGGCTCAGGCCTCATCATTTTCATCATCATAACCCAAGTGTGTTTCTCAACACATGTCAAAACATCTCAATAGAATGACTCATCATTCCAAGGTTTTCATAACTCATTTTCACCAAGTGTCTCCATCTAAAGTGACTCAAGTTTAATCTATTCTAAAACACTAGGTTAAGAGTGTTCACTAAGGTGGAAAGGTGGGATCAATCTCATGCCATAGAATGACATCTAAGGGTTTCTAATTAGGTCAAGTTTTATACTCTTTATGCTACCTTCAAAATTAATTAAAGAACTTTGTATAATCTAAGGTGGGGTAAAACTTGTCCATGAGACTTGGGGCATTAATAGTGAAAAGGGGTGTGATTAAAGCATGCTTAAGGCATCTTTACTAAACCATCTAGTTTTAATCTAGCTTGCTACAATAGCTTACTAAAGCATGCTTGCAAGGGTTAGCTTGCCACTAATAGCTTGCCTTGGTTGGTGCAGTGGTTGAAGTTTTCTTCTTCTTCTTGGTAGAACTCCTCCTCCTCGAAGGCTTGGTCGGTACTATCGTCTAGAAATACATAGGGAGTGCACAATCACCAAACAATACTTAACTAGGCTAAGTAGTATTCTAAACCACACAATTGATGATCTATTATCATCACAAGCATCACAAGTTTAATTCAATAGTTTCAACCTTTTTGTTTTGGAAAAGTAATTTCTACTCATTGAAATATTAACTAAAATTTTATATTCACCACCAAAATATGGGATCATGTGGACACATGTCCTCACCACATATTCTAACATGTGGGAATGAGATTTAAAGGTTGGATTAATATTACTTTGGTTTAAGTTTATTATTCAATGATTTAAAGTGACTAGAAATGCCTATATAGCATTATTTTGGTACTAGTCCAAAGTCACTGCAGGTAAACCTTAATATTATTACATATTTGGATAGATATGATGAAATGTGATTTTTGAGAGTTGGAATCAACTCAAAAGCTGACTTGGTTGATTTTATAAAAATGTTGCAAGTTGTAAAAGCTTCTGTCTTCCTATTTTTATTAGGAGAAATCTATAACTCTAAATGAATTAAATCCAACGGGCTTGGATAGAGCATTTCAATACCTTTCAGACAAAATTAGTTTCATGCAATTTGGATTTTTCAAACTCACAGAACTGATTTTTGAAACACAGGAGAGAAACTATATTCTAACTAAAAAGAAAAATCCTAATTTGAATTTCCAACAGCAGGAAAGGAAATGGTCGGCCCGATGGCTACTGCAAGCACAGGCTCAGCTAACAGGGGTCCCAGGTCAGTGCACTAAAGCAGCAAGACTCGAACCCTAAGCGGCTCGGTGGGGGTCTCTGAGGCGTGCAGGGCTCCGATTAAAGTCGGCGTCTTGATGCGAACGAAGTGGAAGAAGGCGGCGAGGCGTGGTCGCGGGAGCTTGGGTGGCGAATCAGCGGCACCCTTCTTCTCGAAGGCAGCTCGACTCAATTCCGTGACTGCTGCTCCACTTGCTCCGGCGAGGGGTGGGGAGGTTCAGAGAGGTGAGGGGAGTGGAATGGTGTGAGTCTTTGGTGCTGGGGAGGCCTCCTTTTATAGGCTCGACGGTGAGACCGAGCGGGATGGGCGGTCGATGGTGGCGACATGGCTACGGCGAGCTAGCGGCATGGCTGGGGATGGCGATCGATGGGCGGTCCCCTGGCGGTGCTCTAGCGCTTCAATGCGACCATAGGCGGTGGTATGCAGTCGGGGTGAGGTGGCGCTCCGAGGCGGGCGGCGGTGTCCACGGCGGTGGCTGTGGGGCTTTAGGCGTGACAGGGGTGTCTGGGGTGTTCTCCAGGTCGAGGCGGAGCGGTGGGCACGGGCTGGTGTCGAGCGGCGGCTTGTGCACGCGGGGACATGGCGCGCTCTGCGGGCGGCGTCGGCATGGTCTGGTGGCACTGGGTGCGGCTTCTCCTCGGTGGTCCACGGCTGCTCTTGGCTCGGGCAAGGGACAGAGAGGGGCGGTGCGGCGTTGGCTACCTCCTAGACATGGCGAGGGAAGGGGGAGTGGTCTGCTTCGATGGTTGCAAGGTTGGCCGGCCAGGGTGGTGCTCGGCATGGCTGTGCAGTGCGGCTAGGGGGTAGAGAAGGGGCTGGTTTGGTCTGGTCTGGCTTGAAGGGGGACAAGATGATCAAAGCACTATAGAATTGCTAGACAAAATCAGCCCAAAACAGTAATAGTTAGGCCTTAATGATCTTGCTAACAAGGTGTTTGACAAAATGGCCGCAAGAGAAAAAGTTTTGAATTTTGAGTTCAAAATTTTTGGGTGATCTCCACTAGTGCTAGGTAGTCTCTGGTTGCAAGGGTTTTGAAAATGGAGCTCAAATACATGGTTTTTGAAATAGGGGTGATCTATGCATATGCATTAGATTCAACTTTAAACTGCCATTTAAAATAGTTTCTAGAATGTTTTTAGAAGATTAAAAGGTGGGCCTTGGTACCTCATTATGTGTACTAGCAAGGGGTGTAAAGATCCAGAATTGTTTCTGTTAAGAATTGAGTACTAGGAATAGCCAAAGTAGGTATGAGAGTTAATTTTGTCAAAATGACCATTCCTTTATTTTAATTCTTTTTGATTTGATTTCTTTTAGCAAAAGTTTGGGAATGATGTAGATTATGTTTAAATCACCTAAGAAACATTTTAGAAGCAAAGGATCACACAATCATGGCAATTCAAAACAACTCCTATTTTAAATGCACACATATATGAATGCTTTCATTTTAAATATGGAAAAGTTTTTGTTAATCCTAAATTTGGATGATTTGATCTTTGATAAGCTTGGATTGTAGTTTTGGGATGTTACATCAGCAGCGCATCCGTCCTCGCACACATGTTCAAGCCACCGGACAACCTCCACCTCCTCGCTCCAGCGAATCAGCGGAAGCAGCAACTCCTTCCAGATGCAAGGCCACCGGGAACATGTATCTCGCTAATCCGAGACCATGGGGGAATATCTAGAGGGGGAGAGAGATCCTTCACGAGGAGGTGTGGTTTGTGAAAGGGGAGAGGGGGGCTTTATATAGGAGGGAGGGAGACCCCTCCCCTCCCATAGACGGCGCATGAGGGGGGGTACTCCTCCCTTTCTTCATTCATGTGGTGAACCTCTACTCACATAAACATGGCCTCCACCCAAAATCCCACTCACATGTATTTAATTTCCACCAAATTAAATGCAACTCTCAATTAATAAAACTCTTTTATTTATTTTATTCAGAATTTTGTTAATTACTTTAATTAACAAACATTCACATAAAACCCCTTGCAACATTTCAATAACACATGCAGAACCACTTTCTGCAATTTCACCCGAAACAATTCCGGTTTCTATCGAAACAATTCTTGTTTCTATCGAAACATTTCCTGTGCTTTGCAAACCTTTTGTCTGGAACATATGTTCTCCTAAATGGTGTCCGGCAACCCTTAAGTGTGTCAACCTACGGTTCGCGAATAATGCAGACATGATTGAGACTCCTCTCAGATCAATAATCAAAAGCGAGACCTAGAGATCCATATTGACTCCTGCATATTCAACGATGACTTCTGTGATCGTGAGAACCTTTAACGTCAGCAATTTAATCCCTTTGTCTCATGATATAATACATGTCCAAGATTCGATCATCGGTATCCAAATACCTAGTTTGATCTCGTTACCGACATGCACTCTTTTCTCGTTCCCGTAATATAACATTCTAGTGATCACATCACTTGCTTGCAAGCTATCTTAATGTGATATCACCAAGAGGGCCCAGAGTATATCTATTCGTCATCGGGATTGACAAATTCCACTCTTGATCCATGAGCTTCAACATAACACCTTCATAGCACTGAACCCACCTTTATGGTCACCCTGTTACGGTGTGATGTTTGATGTTATCAAGATACTCTTCCGGTGTTAGCAATTAACATGATCTCATGGTCTAAGGACTAAGACTACTTTGTATGATGTTATAGCAATATAAACATAATGACTTGATCGTAATGCTATACTTCGGATGAATGTTCATCACATCATTTCACAAATGCTGTGACCTTGTTATTAACAACATCCAATGTCCATGATCAGGAAACCTTGATCATCTTGTTAATCAACAAGCTAGTCTATAAGAGAGGCATAACTAGGAACCCTTTTATTTATTAAACACACATGCATTGATGTTTCCTATCAATACAATTATAGCATGCAAAATAAACATCTATCATATACAAGGAATACATAATAACAACTTTATTATTGCCTCTCAGGGCATATTTCCTTCAAATACTACTTTGGTGTTGCACTCATAGTAGGACCTCTGCCCTGATCATCTTTGGTGCTAACAAGATCCCCAGGCTTCCCGTGATCGAGAACTGCTACACCAGGGACGTCGACAAGGTCTCTAGACGACTACAAGAGCCACCGAGGCCAACTCCGTCAAGTGTTTTTGCCACCAAGGCTGACTATCTATAGACTTCTTCTACCTTTATCGGTTTGAAACCCTAGCCTATCACTGTCTCCGACCTTGAAGCATGGACCTCGAAGACGTCGAGAACTCCGCCGGACCCGGTGACGCCGGTACCTCATGATCTCCCTCAAACCGAAGACTAAAGCCGCACCACATCGAAACCCAAGATCGGCAACCTCAATGTGTGATCCCGATCCGATATCCCTATTTTATAAATGCTATATATACTTGTTGCATATAAATTGTCATAATTGCATACATGTTTGGTGGTTTGGGGGTACTTGGTCGACTCACTTAATAATTAAATATGGAGTGTTTATGCGGATACATTTATCTTATAATGACTCCTTTTAAATTTGTGTAGCGAATTGATGCCATGTTTTGCCTTGTTAATACAACATTTAAATTGCAGGGTACCTAAATAACTTGAACCTTCTATTAATTGTCGGGACCCCGGTTCCGCTTAATATTGCCTAATTGCACCGCATCTTTGCCATGCCATACATCATACATGCATCATGCCCGATCTTCTGCAGTAGTATTAAATAGTGTATCCGGTGTTTCTTTTAGTGTTTTGCTTCTTCACGGATTAGGCCGTTGATTTGATGCGAGTACCGACAAGTTCTTTGGTGTATCTTTGGCTATGTTTCCCAGGCGAGCATTCTTCCCCTTTCTACCTATTTTTATTTTATAGTATTTATTTCCTCCTGTTGATCTATTGTTATCCGTGTTGTGATGCTTTAGTTTTCGTGCACCATTTATACTCCTTGCAGCCTCTATATTGCCATGGACACATCCTATTGCCTGTTGTTTGATAGATAGTCAGCCTTGCGAGTCGTAGTTGCTTGCTTATGTGTTGCTTCACGTCGTTGTCGTTTCACCGTTGACGGCAAGTTGACACATGATAAATGGTGGAGATGCTTAATGGTGGAGATGATCATGACTTTAAATGCAACTGTTAAAATGCTGGGAATAGATATAACTAATGCAGAGGTATCGGTGGGCAATAGATGTTATTTGGTTTTTCCACGCTCACTTGTGTCCCGTAGGACCCCGAGTACTTGATACCTGTTCCTTGACTATCGCACTATCCGCATGTGGGACCATGAATCCCCTTAGCCAAAGCTTGATTCATTTCTTATTTCTTGGGGCCACAAACTAGTTTGGGGCTTTATTACTATCCTGTATTTATGCCATGTTTTACTGCTTTATTTATGATTGTGCGTGGAGCACCTGTACTGTTTTGGAACATGGAATGTTTTCGCGGTATCGATAAGCCCAGTCACACTTTTGGGTTCCCAGTCGTTTACAGCCATTATCACAAACCTTGGGTCCGTCTCGGAGCAGGCCAACTTTGTTGCGGGTAGCTTAGTGGGGTGGCCCCCTGAAATATTTTATGAATCCTGTGATTGCTTTGTCGTGAAAGCCTCGTTGGGTTTTGATTTGGTTTTTCTGAGGTTGATCGTGCGTGTGTTGCTATTTGTGCACCCCTGCAGGGTAAATCTTTCTGAAAGCCGTGTCTGCGGTTATGGACGACTTGGAGCACAGTATCTCGATCATAGACAAGCATAACTAAAGTAGTGCTATAAATTTGACTTAATATGTGACTAGTAATCAGCTTCATTACAATGGAATGGATAATAAAAGTGCCAACAACTGCTGGGTTTGGGATGTCACATGCTAATTGTATCTGACTAGTTAGTACTGCAACTACAACTGGATGGTTAACTAAAACTACCCACTACTTATGCTATCAGGATGACTCATGCTATCTATATCTGACTAGTAAGTGCTGCAACTATAATGGAATGAATAAAACTGCCAACTATGTGAGTTCCTCGGTTTGACTTCCTCGTTTGGTCTCGAGGGGGAATACCAGGATGGGTATGATTGGTGTTAGCATAAGTTGGGTTCCGAATAGGTCTTTCTTATCTCTCTCTAATAGCCGACAGTTCATCAAGTCTCTATAGGTTGTTTAGTGCATGCTTCGCTGCCGCTTCAGTCCACCATACCTATGTAGGCGAGAGCCGCCGAATTCTAGCCTTGCCGTGTACTAGCCTCAGTACTGACGCTCCTCTTTTTCCTTTTCCCTTTGTCGGCACCCCTTTTGTCTTAGCAGGTTTGAGATCGATGTCGTTAGCAGGGTTACCCTTCCGGCTTGGCCTAGGCAGGGTTATGGACGCCATTGGTTATTCTTCAGGCCTCTTAGCCCCATTTGCATCTTATCCGTACTCGGATGTTGTACCATTTTCGAGGTGATTTGGATCTTTGTACTGTATATCTGTATCCTTGACTCGATGAGTCATTGTTGTATATATATGTTCTGTGTGTCCCATCATGGACTATTGTGTAATGATATTACTTCGTTTTCCACCCGCACGCAAGTGCCTGGTGGGCGTCCTTGAATCGTTTCTATGCGGGTTTGGCGGGAAGCGCTAAAACTTGCATAGGTCCAATTCGAGGGTGTTACAGAGTGGTATCAGAGCTCAGCAGTTACGATACCCCACTGGTCCAGCCTGTAGGATAACCTAGCTAACGGCCGAAGTAGAGTGTCAAAACTATTTTGCAAAATCGGTTGGATAGATCTGATTAGGTCTGCTTTTACTTCTTACCCCTATGCTATTCTCCTCTTACCTCTACGTGTTTAGAATCTGCCCTCTTATCTTTTCTTCAAGTCCAGGAATTCTCGTGGTTGGGTTTCTGTCGTACCTTCAGGGATTCGCTTCCTCCTTTGGTAACGGCGTTTCTACATCCGGTCTTCGTGCTATCTGAGAAATCCTTCATCTGTTGGACTTTGCTTTGTTCCTTCTTGTGTCTTCCGGTGGTTTTCAACGCGACAACATCATCTACGCCATATAGAGTCTGCATCGCTCCTTTGTTCCGAACCTCGGCTGTCGAGATCTTCAGTCTGATTCCGAGAGTTGGTTGCATAATTCTGCTATTCATGTACGGAGTAATGATATGAGTGTGGGATGGAGTCGCGACCATACCACTACTCTGATCATTCGCTTTGGTATATTGAATCGATGGATTCGGCAATTTACTCCGTCCACGGAAGCTAGAGGTGGCTTTATTTGTTGATATCTCTACCTTCGCCCTTTGTTCCGTCCTCTCGACGATCACGGACAACGACCTCTTGTTAGTGGTGTCGTGAGGATCTACACGAAGCGAGAAGATTCAGGTTGCCGGCCTTCTTCCCCGTACCATGAGGCAGATCTCGAGGGCGAGATCCCTTGTTAGTGGTGTCGAATTGTAGCACCCCGCTAAAACCATTATTAGAAAATCAATATGTTTTTGTGTTGCGCATCATCATGACCGCATTCTCATGTCATCATGCCACATTGCATTTGAGCATCTTCATGTCATCATGCATATCTTTTGCTAAAACTATTTTACTAAAAGCCCTATTTTGTTTTCTACATTAATCCCTCCCTTTTATTTTAAAGTACAAACCTCGATCTTTTTTCGGATCTTTTATTTGTCTAAAAACTATTTGCAAAAGCCTTTAAAAAAAGAGATAAGTAAAAAATAATATTTTCTAGGGGAGGCCACAAGCCGCCACGCCCAAAGCCCAGCAGCTAGCAGCCTACAACCCCGACCGAACCACCCCAAAACCCTAATCCCATTTAGTCCTAAACCTAACCCTAAGACCAACCACCACCCAACCTACCCAGTCCCCGCCGCCAGCCCCACCCCGCGGCAGCAGCCCCGCTCGCGTGCGACACAGCCCGCAACCCCTGGCACGTCTCTCCTCACCGTCCGCCCGGCCCCACCATCCTGGCCATACTCCTACTGACGCGGCACCCGCTCCCCACCTGCCCAGTGAGTCCTGCTCATAGCCACCCAAATCCCATCGCGTCAGGCGTCACACGCCCCGTGTTGCTAGCGTCGCTAGCAACCAACCCCAGGCCCCACCCGCGTCACTTTCGTGTCCCACCCTGCTCCCCTGGCCGCGTACGACCTACGCGACCCGCGTCCCTCTTCTTATCCCCGATCCCCGCGTGGGCCCGCCCCCACCAGCTCCCCGCGGTCACGCGTCCGCCTGCGATTCTCCACCAACCCCGGACTCCTCCGCCGCTCTCTGCTCGCATTGACGACATCCTCCCCAAACCCCAGCGCCATCGCTCGCGTGAGCCTTGTCGCCAGTGAGTTTGCCGCCCGCCCTAGAGCTCCCCTCGCTGCGACCGTGACCCTGCCGTCGAGCCTCTGATGCGCCGCCGCCGCGTGTAGCGCCGCCTCCTCCAGCCGCTGGAAGCCTCGCATCGCCGTGGGCCTCTCCACCGTCTCCGTGTCGTCCTCCTCGCCACCGTACCGTCGTGGATGCCCTCATCCCAGCAAGGCCGTGCCACCCTCTGCTCGTCCCCATGGCGTCGCCGCATCGGGCCCCGCGACGTCGACCGCCCGAGCTCACCCAGGCGCCCCTGTCTTCGCGCCCTTCCTCTCTGTCCGTGCCTAGCCGGCGTCAAGCCGGCGCCGCCCTGTCTCCTTGCTTGAGTGACCGTCGCCACCAGCTCCATCCCTGGCCACCCCTGCCTCGTCTTCTCCTCGTCCCGCTCCAAGCTCCTCCGCTGTGCTCCGTCCTGCAGTGTCGCCCGTCCTACTTTGAGCTTGTCAGTGGCTTCGCGTCCCCGTCCTGGCTGCGCCCTGCACCTTGCTGGATGTGCCCCTGCATCTCGCTGCCTGAGCCCGAGTTCCGCGACGCCCACATGTTGGAGATATGCCCAAGAGGCAATAATAAAGTGGTTATTATCATATCTTCATACTTATGATAAATGTTTACATACCATGCTATAATTGTATTAACCGGAAACATTAATACTTGTGTGATTTGTAAACTAAAATAAGAGTCCCTAGTAAAGCCTCTTGTTAAACTAGCTTGTTGGTTAATATATGATCATTGTTTCCTGATCATGAACATAGAGATGTTATTAACAACAGGGTCATATCATTAGGAGAATGATGTGATGGACATACTCCTATAGATAAGCGTAGCATAAAGATCAAGTCATTTCAATAGTTCAATTGCTATATGCTTTCTGATACATGGTAACCTGATTCCTTCGACCATGAGATCATGCATATCACCTTTACCGGATGGATGCTTTGATGTCATCAAACACCACACCGTAACAGGGTGGTTATAAAGGTGGCATTGAGTGTTCGGAAAGTATTGGTTGAAACACATGGATCAAGAGTGGGATTTGTCCATCCATATGACGATAGATATACTGGGCCCTCTCGGTGAAATGTCATCCAATTAGCTTGCAAGCATGTGACTGGCTCACAAGGGATCACATATCACGGAACGAGAAAAGAGTACTTATCGAACGAGGTTGAACTAGGTATGCGAGATACCGACGATCATAACCTCGGATAAGTAACATATCGTGAGACAAAGGGAAATTGGTATCGTATGTAAGTGGTTCATTCGATCGCAAAGTAATCGTAGAAATATGTAGAGCCATATGAATTTCCAGATTCCTCTATTGGTTATTGTTGAGAAGTGTCTCGATCATGTCCGCATAATTCACGAACCGTAGGGAGACACACTTAAGGATTCGACGTTGTTTTGAGTAGTTATGGTATTATGAGAAAGAGACCAATGTTGTTCGAGTCTCGGATGGGATCCGGATATCACGAGGAGATCCGAATGGTCCGAGAATAAGATTCATATAAGGAAAGTCCCGTTTGAGTAGCGGAATGATTCCGTGTTTTCATCGAATGTTCTAGAAGGTTCGGAATGTCCGACTCCGGAGGGGAAGGTACATGAATGTGTCATTACATATTGGAATGATTGCATCATGTACTAGGTGTTCTTGCTGTCCAAAATAAAGGGTTTATTTAAATCCTAAATTGAAAAGTCAAACGGCTAGTTTGAAAGTCAAACGGCAATTTTGGGAAGTGGGAAAAGAGGAGGAGGTGTAGCCGAGTTGGGAGGAGTCCTCCTGCTTGGCGCCCCACCCAAGCCGAGTTGGGGAGGGACTCCACTCCCTCCCCTTGGCCGGCCAGCCCCTCCCACCTATATAAGGAGGGGCAGGGCTCCCTCCTAGCACACACAAGTTTCCTATCCTCTAAACTAAACCCTAGATCTAAACCCCGGTTTAGAGCTATTTCGGTTTAGAGCCTTCTAATTGGTTTAGAGCCTTCTAATTGGTGTGTCTAATTACTAGATCACTAATAGCCTCTCTCATAAGCTCCACCATACTCGCACCGGCTTAAGGCGGCTCAAGGGATCTCCTCTACTCCTTACCACGCCACAGTTGTCTTTGGAATCGCGAGGAGAGTGCTACAACCTCCATTTTCTGGAACAAGGAGAGGAAGGTCTTCGTCGAAAATTAACGCAGTGACCGATCATGGAGCTGCCTGAGCGTGGCGCTGGAAGGATCGCTCACGCGATCTTGAGATCGGAAAGAGTGCGACTACATCACCCACGAGAATCTGCTCGTTAACCGCTGGAATCTTCGAGGGTGAGTTCCTCTATCGACTCGTTGCTACAATCTAGTAGATAGATCTTGGCTTGTTTGTTTGTATGCGATAGAAATTTTTTGTTTTCCATGCTACGAACCCCTACACCACATTCCCCTGCATGCACGTCGACCCTAGCATGCTCCGAGCTCTACCTCGCCCCGACTTGGCCCATATGTACATGCTCGCCACAAGAAGTAGTTACATGCAGGTCAGGTGTTTGTGTGTTGTTCCTGCCTAAGACCATGTCCGCGACCGGCTGTTGCACTCATAATAGGACCTCTGCCCAGATCATCTTTGGTGCTAACAAGATCCCCAGGCTTCCCGTGATCGAGAACTGCTACACCAGGGACGTCGACAAGGTCTCTAGATGACTACAAGAGCCACCGAGGCCGACTCCGTCAAGTGTTTTTGCCTCCACAAGATCTTCAGAAGAGAATCGATTGACGAGCCAGTTTCTCTACCTTTGTCGGTTCGAAACCCTAGCCTATCACCGTCTCCAACCTTGAAGCATGGACCTCGAAGACGTCGAGAACTCCGCTGGACCCGGTGATGCCGGTACCTCATGATCTCCCTCGGACCGAAGACTGAAGCCGAACCACATCGAAACCCAAGATCGGCAACCTCAATGTGTGATCCCGATCCGATATCCCTATTTTATAAATGCTATATATAGTTGTTGCATATAAATTGTCATAATTGCATACATGTTTGGTGGTTTGGGGGTACTTGGTCGACTCACTTAATAATTAAATATGGAGTGTTTATGCGGATACATTTATATTATAATGACTCCATTTAAATTTGTGTAGCAAACTGATGCCATGTTTTGCCTTGTTAATACAACATTTAAATTGCAGGGTACCTAAATAACTTGAACCTTCTATTAATTGTCGGGACCCCGGTTCCGCTTAATATTGCCTAATTGCACCGCATCTTTGCCATGCCATACATCATACAAGCATCATGCCCGATCTTCTGCAGTAGTATTAAATAGTGTATCCGGTGTTTCTTTTAGTGTTTTGCTTCTTCACGGATTAGGCCGTTGAGTTGATGCCATTGGTTATCCTTCCGGCTTGGTCTAGGCAGGGTTATGGACGCCATTGGTTATTCTTCAGGTCTCTTAGCCCCATTTGCATCTTATCCGTACTCGGATGTTGTACCGTTTTCGAGGTGATTTGGATCTTTGTATTGTATATCTGTATCCTTGACTCGATGAGTCGTTGTTGTATATATATGTTCTGTGGGTCCCATAGTGGACTATTGTGTAATGATATTACTTCGTTTTCCACCCGCACGCAAGTGCCTGGTGGGCATCCTTGAATCGTTTCTATGCGGGTTTGGCGAGAAGCGCTAAAACTTGCATAGGGCCGATTTGAGGGTGTTACAATTCCTTACTACCTACTTCCTTGGTCAAACAATCCGCTATTTATTCTCTAGATGTTACATGGCTTAACTTCAAGGTGCCTTTGTCGAGCCGCTCTTTGATGAAGAATCGATCTATTTCCACATGCTTTTATCGATCATGTTGAACGGGATTGTTTTCAATATTTATTGCTGACTTGTTGTCACACTAAAGATTTAATGGCCCTCTCTGTAAAATCTTCAACTCTGATAGGACGCCTTTCATCCATAGCATCTCATGCAAACACACAAACATTGCTCTATACTCCGCTTCCACAGTTGAACAAGAGACCACTAGTTCCTTCTCCAAGGCACCAAGTTTCCTCCAACAAAGATGCAAAAGCCAGATGTTGACCTTCTATCATCAAGACAACTAGTCGAATCAGCATCGCAATAGCCTCGAACATTCAAGTGCCCATTAACCTTGAAATATAGACCTTTTTCAGGACTTCCTTTTAGATATCACAAAATTCTATGTAATGCGTATAAATGCCCGCTTCTTGGGTCATGCATGTAGCGGCTCACCAGACTCACGTCATATGATATGTCAGGTCTTGTGTGGAACAAGTAGATGAGTCAGCCTACAAGCCTCTGGTAGCTCTCTCTATTAATCAGATCTCCCGATTAAGCGCACAACTAGTGATTTTTCTCAATAGGAGTTGAGGAAGCTCGACACCTAGGCATACTAGTCTCACTAAGCATATCCAATACATATTTCGTTGAGAGATAACTATTCCTTTAGGAGATATTGCAATCTCAATACCCAAAAAATACTTAAGTTGACCGAGGTTTCTTCACCTCAAATTATTTTCTCAACCTCACTTTCGGTAGACCTATCTCCATACTATAATATCCGGTGATAATAATATCATCCATGTAAACATTGAGGATGGTAATATGACTATCTGAATGTCGATAGAACACTGTATGGTCCCCATTACATTGTTTGTAACCCATATTTCACATGGCTCATCAAAACCTGTCAAACCATGCCCTTGGTGAATGCTATAGACCATACAATGCCTTCTTCAACTTGCACACCTTCCCCTTAGTGTTTGGGGTACTAAAACCATGTGGGATATCCATATAAACCTCGTCTTGGAGATCCCCATGAAAGAATGCATTCTTGACATCCAATTGATGCAACAGCCAATGAAAGTTAGCTGCACAAGAAATAAGAGTAAGTACTGTGCTCATCTTTGCGACATGTGCAAATGTCTCATCATAGTCAAGCCCATAGGTTTGATTGTAACCCCTTGCCACTAACCTCACCTTGTATTTATCTATTTTACCTTCTGGTATTTTCTTCACGGTATACAACCATTTACAAGTAACTAGACTTTTCCCTTTTGGAAGGGAAACAAGACCCCACGTCTTGTTCTTCTCAGGAGCTTTCATTTCCTCCAACATAGCCTCATACCACCTTGGTTCTTGCTTTGTTGCTTTCCAATCTCTTGGAATTACCACACATTGTAAAGAAGCAATGAAGGCTATATACCCGGGTGATAGTGAGTCATATGACACATAGTTTGCAATATCATGCTCAAACATGTATATTTCATGAGGCTTTCCTTCCTTAGCTCATGGCTCTTTCCTCGAGGCAATACACAAATTCAATGAATCATCAATTACACATGGCTCACTCTCAAATGAGTCAACTTCATCAACTATGTTGTAGTTGATGTTGCACCCCCTGCAATTGGACCTCACCATTTGTTCGAGCATGTTGTTTATGTTGTGATTGCCTCCTTGTATACACCCTCAAATTTTCTTCCTCATTTGGTTTTATCCATTTATCTTCACTCGTAGGTTGTCTCCTTGTATAAACCTCAAATTTTGTTCCTCATTCGGCTTTCTCCATCTCTCTTCACTCATAAAACATGGAACTAGAATTGAACCAACCACAACTCTAGGTGGTTCGTCTTCCTTTGTCCTCAACGCTTCACTCTCCCCTATCGACTAGCACCACTAGTGCTAGTTGAGTCAAAGTCAAATAACGAGCTGAGATCCGTCTTCTCCCCATAGGATGGCTTAGACACTCTAAATTCCATATCCATTCTCACAAATGTTCTTCGCTCACTAGGACTCCAACACTTGTAGCCCTTTTGTCCAGATGGGTATCCAATGAAGATGCACTTCACATCACGTGGATCCAATTTTCCTACCGAAGGTCTGTGATCCCTAATAAATCATGTACACCCAAACACCTTTAGCTGAACAATGAACTCCTTTTTTCCATAAATCATTTCTTATGGAGTCTTCATCCCAAGCACTCTTGATGGCATCCGGTTGATGAGATAAGTAGCAGTCATATCCGCTTTACTCCATAAGAATTTAGGCATGTTCATCGTAAACATGAGTGATCGACTTACCTCCAACAGATGTCGATTTTTCATTTTAGCTACTCCATTCTGCAGAGAAGTATCGAGACATGAGGTTTGATTAAGTATTCCTTTTCCCGAAAATTGTTTTTCCAAATTAATTGTTCAGATACTCTATCTCCTTATTTGTCCTTATAATTTGAATACTTGTACTAAAGAGATTTTGGATATATATATATGAATAAAAGTCCCTAAAACAATTAAGCACCTCACACTTTTGTTTCATGAGATATATCCAAGTCATTCAGGGTTAACAATCAGTGAAGGTGACAAATTACTTCATTCCACTAATAGAGACCATAGGAGATGTCCATACATCAGAGTGATCAACACAAAGGGGTATGTGCTCTAGAGTCCACGACTAACATATGATGTCCTTGTATGTTTTCCAAACTCACATGCATCACACACAAGCTTGTTCTTATCCACCCCCACACTTACATTGGGGAATATCTTGCTCATTTTATTAAAAGATAAATGTCTTATTATACAATGTTGGAGCATCGCCATGGCTTCCTTCTGCTCCATTGTTGATGCTAACACCGTAGACACTACATTATTTGGCACCTCATGGTCGATGTACCATAGCCCATTATTCCTTGTTCCTGTCTCAAGCCTCCTTCCCATTTTCCTTTCCTGAATTGAACACATGTACTGGTCAAATATTATCTGATAATCCAAATCACCAACCAAAGCACTCATTGACACAAGATTGACCAGAAAAGAAGGAATATGCAAAACAAATGAAAGTTTAATAAATGGTGTGCATTGTACTGTGTCAATTCCTTTAATGGGTTCCGAAGTGCCATCAGCTATTTGAATAGTTTCTTTACGTGTGGGTGGATATTTAGTATATGACTCAAACTCCTTTGATGTGTCCACTACATGTTTCGATGCACCTAAATCAAGAACCCAATCTAGAAATGACATTTGTGATAATGTGGATGTATGAGCATAATCGCCTTCATTAGAATAAGAAAAGTGAGCAAAATCACCAAATGTGGAGTCTCCTTCGCCCTTATCATGAGTACTCTCCATCTTTGTCTTCAACTCTTCTAACTCTTTCGTGACGAACTCCACTTTGTCAAGTAATCCATCTTCTTGGAGTGCATGTTCACTTTGTTGATAACCTATATCCCCGGCCTCTACCTCCTCTTGGTCCACCATGGTCATTAACTCTCCCCCTTCACACAGTTTGTCTTGCAAGGGGCATGACAATCATGACTCGGGTGTCCATTCTCACCACAATCTACCTCCTTTAGTTTCATTGTTTCCGATCACCATGAATACACGACGAGACAGAGTTGTTATATTGTTGTTCATCACCTTCAATCTAACCTCCTATTATGCTATTACTGCTATTGCTTCCTCTAGAGTAGGGAGAGTAGCTTGATGAAACATGGTAGCACGCCTCCCCGCAAATTCTGAATTCATACCCTTTAAAATTTGTATTACTCTCATGCGCTCAATCCACTTCTTGATAGTGGATATGCAGTCTGCATGGGCCATCTCAATAGGATCATAGTGATCTAGATATGTCCAAAGTTGTTGTAACTCTGCAACATACTCCATCATAGATCGCTCTCCTTGTCTCACATCACTTATTTTTTTCCTCTATCTCAACCATATCAACATCACATTGCCCTATTTGAAGTATAGTTTTGATAGTGTCTTCCATACCTCAGCCGCACTTGATATGGTCTCGACAGATGTTGCAATGGTTGGTGACAAGGAATTCAATAACCATGCCACAATCAACGAATTAGTAGCACTCCATGTCCTCCACTCAACTCATGTATCGTCCAATGGCTCTGGTGCTTCTCCCTTCACATAGCTCTCAAGTCCCTTTATTCTCAATATCAACAATGCTCTCCTTGACTGACATGGGTATGACTTACTATGTTCCCATAATTGGTATACCTGGTAAGTATCCGAACCATGGCCCATATGGCTTACAAGAAGTTGAGAGTCCTAGAAGTATTTGAAGCCCGGTAACCAGGCGTGTTGATCAAGGCAAAAGTCTAAACCGACATAGTATTAGAGTTGTATTTCTAACTTGTAACCGATCCATCCTGGACTCTGATACCTAGCCTCTCATATAAAGGCTGGGAGGAGCTGATGGAGAAGGCACCCTAGATTTGAGCATACCACAACCCACCTTGAGTAAGATTACATCTAGCAAATCGGCAACCCTGTAATCATCTTATTCGGTAATCAAGCGGGACATCGACTCCCTTGTTTATCTAATAGGCTGACAAAATCACCATCACTCTCTTTCCATGAAACCCTAAGTCCATAACCATGGGCATTGTTGAGGTCACCCCTCGTCAATTGGTGCCGTCTGTGGAAACTCTAAGTGCTGGAGTCATGAATTCGGTGGCTTCCCCTTCATCAAGTAACGACTCGATGGTCGGAGGTGGTCAGATCTGTTCTGACTCCGATGATCTCCTTCCACACCCACCCACCCTGCTTCTGGCCTTCGACAACCTCGACCAGGAGACGGATCTGATGATCGGAAGCTTCAACTTTTGCATTGGGTCCACGAGAAATTTCTGCCTCTCGGGTTCGATCTATTCGGGTCCGTCAGCAACAATCGCATCAAATCCACCAGTGGGACATCTTCACCCCTAGCTTCCAACATAAAACCCGCGGCTATGTCGCGGATCTGGAGGATCTCACCAATCTGAGCGATGGTGTCTCCTTAAGGTCGAGCAAAGAGCTAACACCGGCTCCGGTGCTCCACACTATAGTTTCCGCAAGCACTGCCGATAGCGAACTTGACAGCGACCTCGACTCCGTGATCAAGAAGGTCGAACCTTACTTAGAGACAGACTCATTAGGTTTCACTTGTCTCAGTGACGGTGTCTCCAGTGACTCCGACAACCGCAGCCGCGATAAGTACCTAACACGCCACCAAGTGTACGTGATAATAGGAGACATGGCATCCGGTGCAGAAATTTCGGAACCACGCGACTCCAACGGTAACCCTATCACCTATCAAATAATGTTACTTCATACAACGATGCAAGTCCTCGCAGGAATGAATTAGAACCACATGTGGAAAACCGCGTTGTCCAAGGTGGAGGTAGAGCATGCTAAGGAGAATGAATAACTCTTTGGTCGTCACCAGTAATATGGGAAAACACAAGAAAAGTTGTCTCGGGTGAAGTATCTATGACGGCAGATGCCACACAAGAAGAGCTGATGTCCTACCAATATATCCTTCACAAAAAGAGGAGAGAACTGGTTAAGCTACAAAGGCAACTGGAGGAGCAAGAGGCTAGCCGATGAATCAAGCATACAACAGGCGCAACTAAGATCTACCCTCAACCCCGGGAGCATTGCAGGAGGTTCACAACCAAGAAGGGGCGATTCTCGGCTACATAACATACCAAAAGGCAAAAGGCGCAACCTGGCTCGAGATCTGGACCTGTCGTTCATGTCAGTAGATTCATCAGGTAACATCAAAGCCAAGACACCACAAGCAGTCATTGTTGTGGCACAAACGTACCTCCTCGCCACCCAATCATCAACCGATGATCGCAAGAAGCCAAGAGTCCTGGAAGCAACTCAAATAATTTCTTACACCCTCCAATTTGATATCATTAGGCATCAACTCTATCTTATACATTGGCTCGGTGTGAGCAACAATTACATTGTCTGAAGATGTTGCTGCACCCACCTTTGCTTTGCTGTAAGAAGTTGAGCTAGTCTCTCAAGCACTTTCTTAATCCTTGGTCGTCTCACATAGCTGTTGCACCACCTTGGACTCAAACTCACACCTGATGTGTATTACTGCACCTCACTCTCTCTGTTCTATGAAGCAATCTAGTAGAACCCAAGTAGCCTCTAAACTCTACACGAGCAGCACAACCCTTATCCAGTCTACTCTATATAGGCAGCTACAGTAGTGCCTCTTCGCCTAGCTGTACGCACACCTTTAGCTCCTCCTTTTCTTCAAAATCCCCTTCTTCTCCCAGCAGTAGTGCCTTCTCTATGCTCCAGGCCACCTCTAGCAGCGCCCTCACGCCTGCACACACATATAGTGGTTTCCTCAAAACCTCGATCTTGGCTGCACGTTGCTGATTCACTAGAAGCCACCTCTAAGAGCCATCAGTACCTCCACCTTATGCTCTGATACCATGTACATTTGTGTGTGTGTGGGGGGGGGGTTCTAGATGGGTTAGACTCTTGGACCGCCACACCCTCTTATATATATAGCTCAATTTAGTCTTACATCTTCACTCATACAATAGAATAGTCTATAATCTAGTAGGATAATAATACTAATATACTATATTGGCACACTCTCCTAGAATACACTAGACTCCAGTAGAGTACTACTACACTAACTCATACTCCAACAAAAACAATACTGTTAAGACATTCCCATAAAACCCAACATAACACACATACTCCCATCCGGATCTCAGACCTGAGTTGTGCACCTAACCACGTTCAGCCAATTCTTGAACATATTTGTTATATTAGTTGTCGGTGGTAAGTTACCATGAATTGTTCGCCGCACAAGGCGAGTAATAGGACATGTATAAAATTATGTTTAATTGTTTACTCGTCATCACAAACGCATTATTTCTTTCTCCCATTGTTAATTAGATGGAATCTAGAATATATATTGAACAAGGCTATCAATTTGATCTAATTCATCTCATCTTCCATTTTTTGAAAGTAGCATGCATCGAATAAAACTTTAGTGGTATTTTTTGTGCTCTAACTTGAAACGGTATTTCAGGCATTGAGAGCACCTCCACTCGCGTTCTCATGCCGAAATCCGGCGCTATTTAGCGCCGGACGGACGTAGCTTTTCGGCCTGGGAACATCCATTTTTCCTACTCGTGTTCCCAGGCGTGGTGCCTAGGCGATGAAAGTTTGGCGAGTTTTCGCTAAATTTGACTCAAATTCAAACAGAGTTTGGCGTAGTTCGGCATAAATATGAATACGGAGCCATGTTCGGCATAATTCGGCATTAAATTAAATATAGTTCGGCATGAAACTAAACATAGTTCAGCATAGACTAGAAATACAACATAGTTTAGCCTAGTTCGGCCAGATCATGCTCGGCATCTACGTGTTGACCTTGCGTATCCATATGTGCTCAACAAGATCATCCTGCAGCTGTTGATGCACTACCGGGTCTCGGATCTCCTGACGCATGGCGATGAATGCAGCCCATGATGGCGGCACCTGGTGATCAGGCTCTGCAAGGGGTCCCTATCTATAGTATGGCTCGTTCTTCTCCACCAAATCCACTGGGTCTTTTCTCTCATCCTCAATGATCATGTTGTGCAAGGTCACACAACAGTTCATCACTTCCCACATCTGATCTTTCGACAAAGTCATAGCAGGGAACCGGACAACTTCAAACCTCTGTTGAAGCACACCAAATGCCCGCTCCACGTCCTTCCTGCAAGCTTCCTATTCTTTGGCAAACTGAGAATGCTTGGGGAGCATCGGACTTAGGATAGTCTTCACAAATATTGGGACATCTTGGATAGATGTCATCTGTAAGATAATATCCCTTGTTGTAGTAGTGTCCATTGATCTCAAATTCTACAGGGGGAGCATGACCCTCAACAAGCTTGGCAAAGACATTTGAGGACTGGAGGACGTGTATCCCTTGTTGTAGTGGTGTCCATTGAGCCCTACAGAACCTATACAAACAATCAATGGTTGTGGACTCGGTCATGCGGAGATAGTCATCAGCACTGTCACCCGAAGCTCCGTATGCAAGCAACTCCATTGCCACTGTGCACTTCTGTAGTGAGGAAAACCCTACCATGCCGGTGTAGTCCTTCTTGTATACGAAATAGGGGTCGAACTCTCGGATGGAATGCACGATGTTGAGGAAGAGTTTTTGGCTCATCCTGAAACGGCGCCAAAACACGACCTCTTCGTGTAGTGGCTCATCGGCGAAGTAGTCGGCATACAGCATGCAGTGGCCCTCCACTCGCTGCCTTGCTTTGCACTTCCGACGACCCTTCGCCGAGCCTCCACGCTTCGGTGCTGCAGTCTGTGTGTACAGGCGGGCCAAGGAGGCGAGGATCTGCATGTGCTCTTCATCTTTTGCGTCTGCGGCGGTCTCTTCCTCCAGCAACAGGGCGAACATCTCCTCGTTGTCGGTCTCCATGGCCGAACGGGCAAAATGCCGAACACTCCGCGGGCGAGGTGGTGGGAGTACGGAACGAAGCCGAGCTGCGGCGAAACAAGGCCTAGGAGGATGGGAAGGATGCAGCGGGCCTATCTAAAGGCGTTGTGGGAGCTCGCCGGCGACGACATGGCGGCGAGGAGAGCTCTCTGCCGCGGGCGAGCCGAGTCGGGGTGGGGAATGGGGTTGTCTCGCCGACAGTGTTGGCCCACCTGTTTTTCGCTGCGTCCGGCGTTCCTATATGGTTTCCAGCACCCTGGGTTCGGCCCAGGAACGCCGGATGAAATTTGGGCCAAATCCGGACGTTTTTCGGCGTCCTGGGAACGCGAGTGGGCGATATTTCGCTGTCCGGACAAAAAATCGGCCTGGAAACGTCTTCCTGCGAACCCGAGTGGAGATGCTCTAAAAAGCGCATCCCTTGCTTTCTTCTTTGCTGCGAGTATTCAAAGCTCTTCGTGGAAGTATATTGTTTATTTAGCATAGAATATGAGAGAATGAATGATCATTTTGGATCTCGAGTTCTAGGAGATTGATTTTAAAAACTAAAAAAGTTCATTTTCAAAACTTAAAATTTCGGAAAACAAATACTTGACTGCAAATACATATCTAGTATATATGTACTAATTTTCACAGAAATATATTTTCATATGTGATCTACATAAAAAAAATGGGGAGCAAAATTGTTTTCGTGTTGCCTTTTAGAGCCACGATTTTATAACAACAAATGTAGACATGCAAGAATCATGTGTGTGTATCTACATAAAACTTTAGGATTATTTAAGCACCTAAATACCATTTTCTAATTTGTGAAAATACCGAGCTCCCATGTAGTTCGAGAGCCAAAACGGTACACTCAGAGATGCCCTAGTATTCCCGCATACACCTTTGAAAAGGGCGAGGTGTTGTTCAGGGTTCTAATACTCTATTTTGTATTTAATATAGTATTAAATATAACATACCAACTATGTCATGACAAAATTGGATGTCTAGCCTTGGCTTGAACTTGGTCCATCTTCCAACCAAGCTACAAAAGGTGTTTTTTTGCAATGTAACACGACATTAGCCAAGTAACTCATGAAGAAACTAGAGGCATTAATGACACCTACACGAAAGATGTACTTTGCATGAAGTCAAGTTTAAGAAACCTCACTATTCTTTCTACTTTTCTGTCATTAAAACATGCATGTAGACTTTTCTTAAAACCAAATGATTTATGTGTTTGGAATGAGCCATTGAAACTTCTTTACAGAGACAGAGAATGGAAGCATGGGACTGGCCATAAATGCTGTAGTTACTTGATGAAGGTAGCCAATACTATTGGAAGTTTGAAGAGTGATCTATGAAAAAGACAAGTGGGATAACATTGGCCATGGAGAATGCAACTCTGAACTCCAAAGGAAGCAAATCTATCTTGCGCTTGATGTTTAAACCATCAGTATTTTCTAGCGCCTAAACTATTAAGAGGCTCTCCAGTTTTGCATGATCCATAAACTAGGTAGGTGTTTGTTACGATGTCCATGGAATTAACCACCTAAAAGTCGATCCATGACAAAGAAAAGCAGGACGAACTTAGCCATGCAATTGAGAAAGCAAATGTAGCAAATGTCCTATGCTTAAACTACCTCCAATTCTTGGTGACTAAAATAACAGGGTACTGTCTGTTGGGAAGGGTATGGCAGTTAGCTCAGGGTCTCTCACCAAAGAAGAACTACCGGAAAGGAGATCAATGAAAAGGAAATGCAGAGTGAAGTTAGCCACATATAATCTTTGAATCGATTCACCAATCCTGCAGGGAAGAAGGCACACGACTAATTGTTCCTTGGCTGTTGCTTTTCCAAGACACCAATGTAGCTACTTTGTGAACCAACGAACTTACCATATTACGGCCCAGGTGAAATACGGATATATATTTTTACTGTAAAATTAGCCATAGATTGGAAGAGCAAAAAAGGAAACATATACTGCTACCGTGAAAATCATATACTTATGATTTTCGGTAATTTCATATTACCTTGTCAAAATACCACTTACTTAATAGTTCAAATATAATAGTTAAAAATAAGCATTTTACTTGTCAATTAGTGGAAACGATCTTATTATTAGGGTGGGGAAATATAGCATGCAAACATGCCAAGCCTACATTTGAACCATGCATCATAGAACACAAGATTATCTTCTCTTGTGAGCTACCTAAAAGGCTACCGGTGACAAGGAGCAGCGGTAGAGAACCAGCCATGAAATTCCAGGACCAATGCAGCATGCATCCCCAAGCTCAAACCGCTAACACCTTCCCACTCACTAGAAACCAAAGCCATGAGGCACTACCCTCGTTTTAATAAGATCCAGACGAAGCTTTCATGCAGCTACCGCTGAAACCCATATGCCACCAAACGATCTCAGGAGAGGACACAGCAACTCTCGAACCCTTCCACACCTTATAATAGACCCCCAACCACACGGCACACACACATTCACACACGCGCACATTTCAAACACCCATCTTTGCCTCCAAAAGAAGAAGCACTAGCTCGCTTGCCTCTAGCAGCCACCATTGTTCTTGATCGACTACAACTCTCACAATGCTGAGCACCACGGCGCACCACAGCAGCAGGCAGCAGCACGCGTTCGAGAAGGGGCCAAACCACCGCAGGGCGGCGAGGAAGAGCGGCAGCATGGACAGGAAGCTGCAGCTGCAGGCGATGAGCCACGCGAGCAAGTACCTGCAGAGGATGCTCATCTACCCGCCGGGACTCGTCGGCGGCGGAGGCGTCCGGCGGAGTGGCTCCGGCCTCTCTCTGTCGTCGCTATCACTGTCGCAGAACTCGAGCGACTCGTCGCTGAGCAGCTCTAACTCCAGCAGCTGGGAGCCCAAGGTGCCGCTGCTCTACGGCGGAACCTTCAGCCCATGGGGCGACGTGCTCGTGTCCCTGGATAGGAGGAGGGGAGACGAGGACGACGACGATGACAAGGTGAGCGGCCGTGATGCGGAGGAGGAGGAGGAGTTTGAGTGCGGTAGTGAGCCCGGGGGTATGCATAGGTGCAGCTGGATCACCAAGAACAGTGGTGAGGAATGCTTTTTTTTTTTACTGGCTATCGTTTTCCCGTTTCAAGAGTTTTTCTTGCTAATCTTACGGGCTAATAATTCCCATGCTTACATAGTTTCCACCTCAGAAAATAACCGTAATCAAATCCAGCTTAACAGCAGTGTGCAGTCAACAATATCTTTTCACGCGCAGGAACAAACTGTCTTGTACAGGGGAAAGCAGAGGATATCAGAAAAGTGATTGCGAAAATTACACTTATTTAATCAGATTAGCACCAACTTATTTGTACTACAATAAGGTCGGATCAAGAAAAGGGCAAGTCTAGATAGCAAATGGGGCCAGTCTTTTCCTTTAAGAGATGGTTAAGTCGACATCACTGACTGAGATGAAACTCTTTGATTTTGACTAAGTTAATATCTGCACTGACTTGCTGATGTCTTGGAGAAAATAATATTCAGTTGACAAGTAGTACACCAGAAAGGGACTCCTCTCCGGCATCATGTAGTCTGTTGAGCAAACAAAAATCGACCAGCTAAAAACAAAAAGGACACGCTTAACTTTATTATTTTGGCCCCTAAACAAAGGACAATAAGTTAGAGCAGCAAACTGATCTCTCGGCTGAAATTCACCGTGCAGATGAGGCGTACGTCCGGTTCCACGATGAGTCATGGGGCGTCCCGGTGTACAACGACAAGTACGGTTAATTCTGCACTTTTTCGTGATGCATAATTTCATTTTGTCGTCCGGACAAATTCCAAGAGGAGAGAGAGAGACCAGGTTGGTTTTATAAACATGGTCTCTTGTGATTTGCAGCCAACTGTTCGAGCTGCTGGCGCTGTCAGGGATGCTGATAGACCACAACTGGACAGAGATACTGAAGAGGAGGGACATGTACATGTAGGTGCCGTGTCACTCTGGTTTAATTTTTCAGTACCTATGGATAATGCATTGGTAATATTTATCCTTGATGAATAAGGAATTAGTTGACGAATTTGCGCCGAATTTCTGATTCAGGGAAGCGTTTGCGAATTTTGAGCCCAACGTGGTGGCGAAGATGGACGAGAACGACATCGCGGCGATCAGCGGCAACAAGGATCTCAAGCTGGCCGAGTGCAGGGTGCGGTGCGTCATAGAGAACGCCAAGTGCATAAGGAAGGCAAGTGCAGCAAAATTGGCCAAGCACAATCCTTTTATCAACACAGAGAGAACTTATGGAAGATTTCATCGTAAGTATATATGTGCAGGTGGCGAAGGAGTTTGGGTCGTTCAGCGGGTACATCTGGGGCCACGTGAACCACCGGCCGATGGTGGGCAAGTACAAGCACCACAAGTACATCCCGCTCCGGACCCCCAAGTCGGAGGCGGTGAGCAAAGACCTCATCCGGCGGGGCTTCCGGCTCGTCGGCCCCGTCATCGTCTACAACTTCATGCAGGCCTCCGGCATGGTCATCGACCACCTCGTCCACTGCTTCCGCTTCTCCGAGTGCGTGCGCCTCGCCGAGCGCTCATGGGGCATCACCAACGTCGCCACGTAGCCCACCTTTAGCCGCTCCCGTGCTCGACAGTCGATATCCCAATGTTTCCTTTACAAGTTTTTCTCTCCAGGATACGCAAGAGAGTTGCGTAGGAGTACCTCTGTGTTATTTATTTTTATTCGTATTTCTTTTTTGGATTTATTTAGTAATGAGGACCGGGTTGTGGAATGTGTCGTAGAGTATGTAAGTACTAAATTAAGTTTTCTTATTACTACTAGTGGTAGTGATGGTTTGTAAATTCCAAGAATTAAGTTCTTCAAATAAGTTATTAACAATCTCCCCTTCTTGTTTCCCTGTCTCATCCCCCACCACAAAACAAAAAAGATTTCTCTCCAGGCCAACATCTTCATAGAAGAATACATTTAGTTAGCAAGATCATCAGCTATAATATAAACACTTTTCTCCACTGGAAGGTTAACTCCCTGAGATGGATTTTGGAAGGAAAAGGTTATGGTGCATTGAGCTGCAAAGCATGATAAAGACAAGATTGAATACAAAATCACCCCTTATTGCCGTATGCCAAGCAATACACAAACTTAAATAATCTTTCTCTTCAGACAAGAAAATATCTGAAATAACCTAAGTATGAAAGCAAGTTCTGAAATCATTCTTCAGTCAATTTGCTGGACCAGCACGGCTCGTAAGGTGAAATGAAAAACAGGCAACACAACTTGACAAGATGTATCTATCTATTATGTAAGTATGTAGCAAATCCTAATTCCGTTCTTATCATGAATTCTCTGCTGATGCTTACAAGGTGATAGCCAGGCACTGGCAATGCCATCACACTCCCCCATTAACAGCCCATGCTGTACGTCCCTGATGTTGCAGGGCGTGTCTATACAGAAAAAGAAATAAAAACACACCACCCATGTGTTAGAACTATGCACAGACACACACAGCAAAGTACCCTGCTGCAAACACATACAACATCAGAGATGGCCTTATTCTCCTTATACCTACCAGCGGAGAGCTACTTATCAGCTGCTACCAAGGCAGAAAACAACCTCTGATGCATACAACGTACCCCAGAATTGGCCTAATATTACCTTCCCTTGATAGTTGATATGTTTTTTTTCCCCTCCTAGTAGTGCTTTTAGAACTGGCAAGAAGCGCCCAGCCTCTGTGTCAGCATTGTGCCGCGGGCTGCAGTTTGCTTCCTGTCATGAATCACGGTAGGGAGCAGCTCCTGGAACTTCTTAAGGAATGCACTCCACTCGTTGCCATTCAAATCCGACAGCTTCACAAAATTGGTGCTGGGAGGGAGCATGTTGTTGGTGCTCCTGCCTACAGACTGATGCTGGCTACTGTTGCCAATATAGCCGTTGTTAGTTTTCGTACTCACCCTAGTCTTTGGAACCCCACTGTGACATTTGCTGTTTCCACTGGAACTAAGCCCCTTCAGTGAGACTGGAAGCTTTGAGGTGGAAGGAGTCCACTTAGAAACTGAAATGGTGCGGGTGCCTAGGTCTTCCTTGCTCACCTCGATTTTGCCATCTCCATCTTTGGCCTCGTTGCCCTCAGAGAATCCGGACAGTGGGTTTCTGGAGCTTCCTCTCTGGGCATCATCCTCGGAGTCGAGATCAAACTGGGCAAACTCGTCACCATCACCATCTTCTTCAGAGTTAGCTTCTGGAAGGACTGACTCTTTTTCCTCAACCCACTTCCTTGCCTCCATGCACAAAAACTCAAGCTCACTTGGCTCCTCTTCTTTCCCAGTAAACTGCCTGCTCATCATCTCTCCTATTTCAGACAAGCAAAGGCCAGAAGCCACCGCTGCCTTGAGAAATGTTGTTGACAGAACCAAAACCCTGAGACTTGCTTCATGAATCATGGGCAGCTCCGTGCGGAGCATCTCAGCATCTTTTACAGGGTCTAGATTCGCAATGTATTGAAGCTCTTCCACAGAGAAAGGAATAGACGCCTGTGGCCAGTGGATCCACTCGAAGTAAGGGTCCTCCAAGCTTTCTGGCAAACAAAGGCCATGATCAATAGGAATGAGCTCTGTCTGCGCTTCAAATTTCCCAGCTCCAGTATCAAGCTTCCTGACCAGAAGATTTCCTGCATGCCTGTCTGTGTTGAAGATCCTGATATCAAGTATGCCAATCCTGTGCACAGCAGAGACAGGAAAACCTGACGTTCCATGGTCACTGGCGTCATAGTTATGAGGGATGAACTGCTGCAATGATGCAATTTTGCTAAGAGCCAGTGATTTGTTGTCACTGGTCTTAGTTCCGCAGTCAACACCTTCATTCATATGGAACACATTGTGGGTGATCTTTACCAACATAGTAGGAGGGACTTTGGCAAAATGATCGTAGTCAAGGAGGTATGCAGCAACCTCTCGGAACCCCGTCTCGCCAACACGTACTGATCTTTTAAGTCCTGGCAGTCCAAGGGATTTCCCGACAAAACCTTTAGGATTATTTGGAGCAAATGGTTCCTCGTCAGTCGGTTTAACTATTGCAGCATGTTCACCCCAAACGTCCCTGAAGTAGTAGGCACCACCCATCCCATCGTGAATAGGTACTGGGTCAACTCCGTTCCTTATTCCCTTGATAATATCCTTAACCAAGTGCTTCATTCTAGCAGAAGGGCTTGAGCAACCTAGGATTTCAACGACTCTGCTGCGATCACATTTCTTAGCTTCGTTTCCATTAGGGGAGAGGCAAGGTGTCGAGCAGCTTCTTTGCATGTGATTTCTGGTGAGAAGCAATGGCGAGTCGGTCCGAATGCAGCTGAGATCATTGTCCAAAACTTGATCACCACACATCAGTGAACTCTCCTCGGTGGGAACATTAAGGGCTGTCTGCAGTTTCTTTTTTACAGTGTGTGCATTTTCTCCTCTCTCAAGCTCAATGCCCAGGACAGAACCATTGTCAATCTGGACAAACACACGCTTCCAGCTAAGCAATCTCCCTGCAAATTTGTTGTTTGAAGAATAGTCACCGCTGAATCTGTGATCCAGGACTGCAACAGCCATCTTTATCTAAACAGGACTCTGAAAGTTCCGAGGCATAGATTGCCAGGAAGGAACTCGCAGCTGTATACTGGCAACAAGGTGGAGAGGAAACGATCTTCCGATTTATAGTTGTGAAGGTAATGAAGAGCCAACGCTCAAGTAACTCATGCTTAGCCTGCCCAAGGATACAAACTAAGATGCTTTTATGTCTGAAAAGGGTGCTACAAAACTAGCTGATAAATCCTGCAAAAGAGATATGAGCATGCCGTTAGAAGCATGTAACATAGAAACAAGCTTTAACTATGTTGATCAAGTTAGATTACGCTGGAACAAGATAATACCACATATATGTCATAGGAAAGTAACTATGGTCCTAAGGCAGAACAACTGGAAATATTTTGTGAAATTTCCAAATTGTTCATTTTTAATTCGTAAAACACATGTAGAAGAAATTTTGAACAACTAAATTCCATTCCCCTATCAAGGCAATTCCTAAGATGCTTAACTCAAATTCTCTGCATTTTCTTCTCTTGCTTACTGAACCATGAAATCCTATATTTAGCACATCTGGACGAATCAATGAAGGCATAGGTTATAGGTGGTTGTACATATTTGTATCATTAAGCACGTTTGCAATACTAATACTCTGAAGGATCACACAGAGCACGTATTACAAGGAACAAACCTAGTTAGCGTATAAGAATTCAGAACTCCAGAAATTATACACGATTCGTTGTATATAGATTAATTCGACCAACTTACAAGTATAATTGCATCCTTAAGAACAACTGCAATACAAATATGACAGAAGGATGCAAAATCGCATAAACCTAATTTGCGTATTATTATAATTCATAACTACAAATTACACATGATACAATGGATAGAGATTGATTCGACCTACATGCAGTAACTATATTTGCATCATTCCGTGCAACTGCAGTACTAATATTTCAAGAGGATCACACATTCGCAACTTGCTAAAACATAACACTTGCAATACTAATATGTCAGCAGGATCACACATTGCAAGTCGATATATATAATACAAGGGAAAATCTAATTCGCCTATTAGACTTTAAAACTACAAAAATGACAATTGATTCAACGGATATAATGTTCCTTCGACCGATTTGCAACCAGGATTGGAGTTAATGAGCACGACAGCATCTCCACGGGTAGGAGATAAGGGCATAGCTCCGTCCAAATTCCCATGGCATCATCTAGCATCTTCATTGAACAGAACGGCGGAAATGAACCATTAAATCATTCACAACTACACCCATAAAAACATACTAGCATTTTGAATCTCGCGTCAAATACATCCCACGTCAGGAAAATAGGTCCGTTCATTCGCATCAGAAGCGCTGCCCCATAATCCAAAATCTACAGCACTGGCCGCACTAACCGAAGCAGCACCGGCAAGGGGATCGATGGGACTCACCGGCGGGGCGAACCGGGGCGGCTCCTTCCGGCAGGGGTGGGAGATGGAACGGCCCAGGCGTCGCCGTTGCCCCTTATCCGACGGCCGAGACAGGCCGCACACCTCCGTCGGCAGGTGGTGGCGCGACGGGACGCGCTCCTCCTTCCCTCCCTCCCTCCCCAGTTATAGGCTTAACTCGCCCTCGACCCAAAGGACGGGTTAAACAAATAACCGTGGCTCAGGCGACTTAACCATGACCGTGCCCTCTTATAGATGTAACTAACTTTCTTGGCTCAAAATAGGTCGTATGTATATTTAGGAGATGCTTAGCCGGCAATTTTTTCTTCTAGACAAAACTAGCTGTACAAGTTTGTTTATTCTTGGGTGTGTAAACATAGTGAATGTGAATGTTTTTAAACAGTGATTTTCCATCTCATTCCTGAGGCCTTGTTTACTTGTCCGGTATTCTCACCCTCTATAGGTTTGGGGATTAGAGAGTATTCGGTGAATCATCGTTTTCACCAAATCACCACATTTTTCCATATTTTCCAATTTTTTCTAGTTACTTCCATTTTTTGGGATGAGAGGGGACGGGAGAGGACTGAGATCAGTTGATAAAAAGAGGAACTTTACACGCACATCATGTTAATTTGAAGTCGCTCAAGTAAAAATTGAATATTTGCATGGAGGTTAAACATCTTATCATAACTTCTGCATACAGGTTTAAATATATGCTCGACAGTCCGGAGCTCAATATAACAACCCAAGTTTGTAATACATGTAATTAGTACTTAAGAGCATAAGCATGCATGAACCTTTTGCATTCTTGTTGTATTTTGGAGACAAGAGGGGATAAAACCCTAACCCTAAAATTGGTTTTCTTCTCAACTCTATCCCTTTTCAAATGGTTTTGTATTTCGGAAATCACCAAAACATGTGGATCCTAAATAGTATAAAGGGGTCCCTGCATTATTTTGGATATTTGCAAACCTTCTGGTATTTTTAAAAATGTTCAAAACAGAAAAGATTTTGAAATACAAAAGAGAAAAGGGTTTAAGAAAAAGGAAAAAGATTTGCTAAAAAAAAGATGCAACCGAGCTTCCCAGGCCGCAGCCCAGCAGCCAGCCTGCCTTGATGTCTATGCACTTCTATTCTTGTAGACAGTTGTTGGGCCTCCAAGTGCAGAGGTTTGTAGAACAGCAGCAAGTTTTCCTTAAGTGGATTACCCAAGGTTTATCGAACTCAGGGAGGAAATGGTCAAAGGTATTCCCTCTAAAGCAACCCTCCAATCAAGATACAAGAAGTCTCTTGTGTCCCCAACACATCCAATACACTTGACAGGTGTATAGGTGCACTAGTTCGTCGAAGAGATCGTGAAATACAAGTGGTATAGATAATTATAAGTGGTAACGGTGATAAAAAATACTTTGATGGCGTGGAAGAGACTAAAGTAAAACTGAAATAAAGATAGAAGCAAGCAAACATGTAATAGATCTAATAGAAAACGGTATTTCAGTGCTTAGAAACAAGGCCTATGGATCATACTTTTACTAGTGAACACGCTCATATAAATATATTCTTCTTTATGATACTACGCTGAACTACTCTCCGGTTGGATACTCTAATCCATGGTAGGGCTATAACAGCACACCTCAAAGTAAGCATTTCCCATCTAGATAACCCCACACTATCACCTTGAGCACTAGATGGTTCAAACAAACACCACAATTTTATAAAGACATCCAACTCCAAATATAACTCATAACAAGTATTTGTAATCTCTAGCCTAAGTGCCACCATGGTGTGCACACTCTCAACTTCACACACATGGGGAGAGCAGAGATCTATTAAAGCACTTGAGTAGCAAGGTAGATCTATAGATTACAAGCTCATGATCTCAATAAGATCATGCATAGAGAGAGAGAGATGAACACATAGCTACCGGTAGAAATCTTAGCCTCGAGAGAGAACTACTCCCTCCTCATCATGGGAATCAGCAATGGTGATGGAGATGGTGGTGGAGATCGATGGAGATGGCTCAGGGGGCACTTCCCCATCCCGGCAGGGTGCCGGAACAGAGACTTTCTGTCCCCCGAATCTCCCCTTCGGTGGCGGCGGTGCTGCGGAACTTTTTGTGGCTGGAGGCTTGATAATTTAGGATTTTTGCATCGGGAGGCATCTTATAGGCGAAGAGGCAAGGTCGGTGGGCGGCTAGGGGACCCACACCACCTGGTGGCGCGTCCAGGGCTAGCCCGCGCCACCACATGGTGTGGCCACCCTGTGGCCCCTCTCCGTCTCGTCTTGTGGCTCCATGAGTCTTCCGGTAAAATATCGACTTTGGCTTTTGTCCGGTCCAATTCCGAGAATATTAATTTTCTGACTTTCCTGAAACCAAAAACAGCAGAAAACGGGCAACTGGCATTGTGGCATCTTGTTAATAGGTTAGTTCCAGAAAATGTGTAAAAGTACTCCAAAGTGTGGACAAAACATAAGAAAGTAGATAAAACCAAGCATGGAACATCAAAAATTATGGATACGTTAGCAACATATCAACATCCACAAGCTTAACTCCTGCTCGTCCTCGTGTAGGTAAGTGATAAAAATAAAGAATAATTTTTGAGGTGACATGCACCATCATAAACTTGACCAAAGTATTTGCAAAACAATGATGGCTGGGATCATAGTACTTCAATCATAACATGAAAGATAAAGTTCTAGCAATAAGACAAAGCAACTATGTTGCAACATGAAAAGGCACAAACAAAAGATTCATGAATAACAATGCTTTGCAAGACGTTTGTTTGTTTCACATAAAGAAAACATAGCATAGTGGCATTCAGCTTGTCCGTCATAGAGTAGCAAACATAAATGCATAGGACACCTTCAAAGTTCATAAGAGTGACTAGATACAAATAGTTTAAAACAAGCAATATCAAAGCTATGCATCAATCAACAAGTCTTGGGACAATGCACATAGAACTAAGAATGGCCACTATGCTTTCAAAGTAGGTGCATAAAGGTAGAAGGTGGAGACTCAACAAAAAAGTAAAAGAAAGGCCTTCATAGAAGGAAGTAGGAATTCAAGTTTCATAAAGAGCTTCCAAAAATTATGGTACTTAATAGCTTTCAGCTCTCATTGCCCTTATCGTAAGCATCTTGAAGTGATTAAGGTTAAAGTGAACAAACTATGGAGTATATGCTTGACAAAGTATAAGTTGGAAATCTCATGTCCCTTGAATATGAGGGCCGCTCCTCATGCTACTCAAGTTTAGTCACCGGTAAGTCTTGTCATCATAAGTACATGTGTATCATAGAGAATCGCCAACGGGGTACCCCTTGCCCGATGATACGGAAGAATCCCCATATCAAAATGATAAGGCAAGCAGACAACGAGCATCTCAGCAATTTTCTTATTTACCATGGGAATATGGTGCTTTTTTCTCTCTTTCCTCTTTGCATATATCTCTTTTTTTTCTCTTTTCTTTTTCTCTTTTTTTCTCAATATCTGACTCTTTCTTTATAAGAAGAATGCTTCTTAGACAGCTCATTATGGTTACGCTGCAGGTTTCCACCATGACAGCATGGATTAGACCAGCGGCCCAGGCGTTTCTCTAACACATATACATAACTCCATGGACTTACAAGCTCCCCTTTCATTTCACACCGACGACATCCATAGACAAAAGAGCATGATATCAACTAGGTACAAAGTACAAGTGCAATGTTGAAAGCGTTCCCCATGACAGCATGGTTCTGCTAATCCCCAACATATAAGTGCAAGCATATACAACATAGACGACACAATGGTTCAAGTTTATTAAGGGCAAGAAAAGTAAAGTGTGCCATCAAGTTCGTGAGAGCTTTAATCACTAGTTTTCTCATAACAAGTTTAATTCGGAAGGTAGATAAAAACAGGAATATACTTGGAATAGCATATGCTAGTAGGTAGGTATGGTGGACTCTTTGGAATAACTTGGTTTTATAAGTTGGATGCGTGAGTGGAACTCATACTTGGTTGTGGAGGCTAGCAAAAGACTGGGAGCGACCAACTAAGTGAGCAATAATGGCCATAATCATGCAAAGCGACAAAACATCATTAATCAAAGCATAAAGTGATATTACAAGTCGAAAACTAAAGGATCATAAAGGCTATGGTAACTTGGGATAGTCATACATGGTGTGAGCATGTGCCAAGTCAACCCAAATAAAGCATCAAAGGAGAATACCACATATTATGCTTTAATATGCTAAAACAACGAATGATCCTTCCAAAGAATATTAAGCAATCTCAATTGTTTATAACAAGTCATGCTACAGCAAAGAATACTAAGCATAAAGCCAAAACAATATCAATCATGGCATGACAAAGCATAGGCCACAGTCAAAAACAAGCTCCTTTTACCACTTAAGCATGAACTTTCCTACAATTTCCAATCCAAACCAAACTATTTGAAAACCAATGTATGAAAGAGGGGGTCCAACCAATTTATTCAGAAAACTAAGAAAACCAAGCAAACGAAAAACCAAAACGAAAACAAAAAAGAAGACGCTCCAAGAACAACACAACTGTGCATGAAACAATAAAAATGAAGTGTTTGGAAGAAACCTAGGATTTTTATTGATGAAGAGGGGGAAGCCTTGGGCATCCCCAAGCTTTGATGCTTGTACTTCTTGGATATTTCTTGGGGTGACACGCGTGGCATCCCCAAGCTTGAGCTTTAGTCCATCCTTCATATCATCACTCATTCCTTCCATACACCTGAAATTTTCCTTCATACAAAACTTCACACAATCTTTATTAGCAACATTAGTGCACTCAAGATAATAAGTCTTTAGGTTCACTTCCAACACCAATAAAACTTCCACTAAAACACAAGCTACTGTAGCACTTCCCTCAAAAATCTCAATTCCCCGAAAGAACTCAAAATGGAACCAACAAGAAGCAAATGCAAATAATGGAAGAAATCTGTCAAAACAGACCAGCGGGTAAAGACAAAAAAATTTGAAGACCTTCTGTTGCTCAAATCGAAAAGTGTTGAACTAACGAAAGTTAGATAACAAGCTGAGTCAGAAGCACAAAAAATCACGCCTCAAAAGGACGTACAGAGATTTTACACGAATTTTTACGGTGAAGCACAGAAATCTATTTCGGGACAGCAACTTTCCCAATCATTACTTCTCTCTCATTAGAGGTTACTCTTGGCACAAAAAGCAAATAAAAAGGATAAGGAGCGGTTATTACTGAAGTAATAACTTCCAAGACTCATCTAAAACTTTTGGGTTATCTCCCAATAAGTACTTTTCTCTAATGCCTTTAAGTTAGACTTGATAGTTTGAAAAGATGCTCACATAAGAAATATGAATTGAAGTAAAAGAGAGCATCAAGAAGAAAATTCAAAGCACATTTAAGTCTAACCCACTTCCTATGCATAGGAATTTTGGAAAGAAACAAGTCATGAAAGCACAAAGCAACAAGCATAGTAAAGCAAAACAAGTGCAACTTCAAGACTTTCAACATAAAGAGGGGAAACTTAATATTATTGAGATGCATAAAACCATGTTTCCCTCTCTCATAATAACTTTCAGTAGCATCATGAATAAAATTAACAATATAACTATCACATAAAACATTCTTATCATGAGCCACATGTATAAAAGAATTAATACTCCCCTCAAAAGCATAGTTATTCTTATTAATTATAGTGGGAGCAAAATCAACAAAACAGCTATCATTATTATTCTCATCACCATAATCATCAAATATAGGAGGCATATTGTAATCATAATTAATTTTCTCCTCAATAGTAGGTGGACTGAAAATATCATACTCATCATTGTAATCATCATATATCAGAGGTATAGTATCATCAAAGTAAATTTTCTCCTCCATGCTTGGGGGACTAAAAAGATCATTTTCATAAAAACTAACTTCCCCAAACTTAGACTTTTCCATAGCATTAGCAATAATGGTGTTCAAAGAATTCCTAATAACATTGCTATTAGCATGCAAATAAAGTTCCATAGGTTTTTTAATTTTCTCTT
The DNA here is from genome assembly GCA_023614405.1 of Avena insularis. NCBI lineage: Eukaryota > Viridiplantae > Streptophyta > Magnoliopsida > Poales > Poaceae > Avena > Avena insularis. Next base: position 69,392,907 of record CM042692.1, on the reverse strand, counting down.
CAAACACTTCATGTCCTAACTCAAGATAAATACTATAAAGCTCTCTAATTTTGTTGTTGTTTTCCATTAAGCCTAACTAGTGAAAACAAGAAACAAAAATACAAAATTGCAGAATCTAAAGGAAATAACTTCGAGCACTCACACCGGAGGATGTGAGTACCTTTACCTATACCTCTCCCGACAACGGTAGAGAAAATAGCTTGATGTCTATGCACTTCTATTCTTGTAGACAGTTGTTGGGCCTCCAAGTGCAGAGGTTTGTAGAACAACAACAAGTTTTCCCTTAAGTGGATCACCCAAGGTTTATCGAACTCAGGGAGGAAGTGGTCAAAGGTATTCCCTCTCAAGCAACCCTGCAATCAAGATATAAGAAGTAGCAAGGTAGATCGATAGATTACAAGCTCATGATCTCAATAAGATCATGCATAGAGAGAGAGATGAACACATAGCTACCGGTAGAACCCTTAGCCTCGAAAGAGAACTACTCCCTCCTTATCATGGGAATCAACAATGATGATGGAGATGGTGGTGGAGAATGATGGAGATGGCTCCAGGGGCACTTCCCCGTCCTGGCAGGGTGCTGAAATAGAGACTTTCTGTCCCCCGAATCTCCCCTTCGGTGGCGGCAGCGCTGTGGAACTTTTCGTGGCTAGAGGCTTGATAATTTAGGGTTTTTGCATCGGGAGGCATCTTATAGGCGAAGAGGCAAGGTCGGTGGGCGGCCAGGGGGCCCACACCACCTGGTGGCGCGGCCAGGGCTAGCCTGTGCCACCACATGGTGTGGCCACCCTGTGGCCCCTCCCCGTCTCGTCTTCTGGCTCCGTGAGTCTTCCGGTAAAATATCGACTTTGGCTTTTGTGCGGTCCAATTCCGAGAATATTGATTTTCTAACTTTCCTGGAACCAAAAATAGCAAAAAACAGGCAACTGGCACTGTGGCATCTTGTTAATAGGTTAGTTCCAGAAAATGTGTAAAAGTACTCCAAAGTGTGGACAAAACATAAGAAAGTAGATAAAACCAAGCATGGAACATCAAAAATTATGGATACGTTAGCAACGGATCATGCCTCTCCTCCTCTTCCCGCAGCCCACCCGGGGCCCAACTGCGGCCCATACCGCTTCGGCCATCTCTCTCCCTCTCGTCTTCATCGACGACGACGCAGAGCAGCTGCGTGGCGTCGCCGCCGTCGTCCGCCGCACCAGGATGCCCGCCCGCGCTGCGATTCGCGCTACCGACGCTGCGATTCGCGCTACCGACGCTGCTGGTGTCTATAAGATCCCTATCCACCGCCAGGACAAACCCTAACCTCCCCTTCTTCTCCATTTCTCCCCTCCACCGAACCCTAGCTCGCCGGAGCCTCGGGTCGTCGTCGTTCTCCACCTCCCCAGCTCTGTCTGAGGCCACCGCTGGCTCCGTCGTGGTCGACTGGTTCGCCCTAGCCACCTTACGTCCACGCGCGTGCCTCCAACCGCCAGAATCGACAGCTCCCACCGCCGCCAGACTCCGCCGTTCACCGTTGATCCCTACCGATCCCGAGCTCGCCTCGCCGCGCCGCTAAGCCCTACATGCTCCTATTGAGCTTCTCGTCCGCGTAGTGCTCTCCGTTTCGCCGCTAGCCCACTGTAGTATCACTGCGCCGTGTAGTCGAGCCCACTGTCGTAGTAACTCATCAGAGAAGGAGCTCCGGCGACCATAGAGGGGCGACGCCACCTCTATGTGGGTCGCCTCTCCGAGGCCTTTCCAATGAGCCCAGCAGTGTTGGCTGGGGTACGCCGGATCGCTGCCGGCGACCACCATCTGGTGGCTCCGCCGTGGCTGACGTGGCCCTAACGTGGCCCCAGCGTGGTTGTGACGTGGCCCCTGGCCCACGGGTCAACCACTATGGGTAGGTGTTGCCCCAGTGGGAAATGCCCCCACCATGTGCTGACGTCATAATGACGCAGTAAATGTGTTATTTTGTTTTTAATAATTCCAGAAATTGTTATAATCTTATAAAATTCATAACTAATTCATATTTAATCAGAAAAATATGAATAATATATCAAAATGTTTAGAAAAATGAGATCTACACTTTAAAAATACAATCATGCATCGTTGATCAACCTAAACCCTAGATAGTTAGAGGAACATCGAAACCCCCTAATTGCATATGGGATTGATGGAATGACAAGCCCTCGGCACTCCGAACCCATTTAAATCGATGTTAATCCTAGGGTTGCCATGATAACTTTAATCTGCCATATCCTTCATGTGCTTGCGCATTGCATGGTTCGAGATATTGATTGTTGCCTTTCTTTCCGGTATTGCTTCTTCACGATAGGATCCGAGCACGAGATCAAAATCAACGATACCGAAGATCCTTATCTGTTTACTGAAGGATAAGGCAAGCATAGCCTCTCATTCTGAACCTATGTTTTACAAATTATCTACTCTCTCGCTATACTGCATACAATTCCAATGTGGTCTTTTGTCCGTAGCTAGAGTTACCTATCTGCTGCATAGTTTCCCTGTTGTAGCCTTATACACCTGATCCACTGCTCCTAGCATACCTAGGTCTGGCACGTGAGCGTTGCTAGAGCTTCTTCGGTGGTCAAGATTAGCCATGCTTAGTAATTACGCCCGATCCATCCTGATGATGAAGAATCGGAGATGCCAAAGAATCTAGAAAGGTAGGAGATGGAGACTTGATCAAAGGTGACAGATAAATATGCTAAGGCTTGCATGGGAGGCCATGTTGGGTGTGGTTTTTGTAGTCCTATGCTCGCCACCACTAGGAACCGAGTTCTTGCCTTTGGAACTGAGATGAGCGTACAGCCACACGGGGCCTGGAAAACCCCTCGACTAACTAACTTGCCTAGTAGATTCCATGAGTCACATAGTTCGGGCTTTCCATTTGGCATATGCATTGAAAATGTTTTTGAAAGAGGAGGTGACGAGGTGCATCATAACAGGTAGGTAAGCGTGGCCGGGGTTGCTTGGGGTGGATGGAGCCCCTGGTAAACCAACCCTTCCCACATATCTAGGGACCGGCTTCGGGATTTGCCCGTTACGGCGGAACCCTGCTTAGGGCGTGACTCATGGTCTCGGCGAAAGCAAGGTAAAGGTCGTGGTTAACCACCCTCTGCCGCCCTCCAAGGAAGAGGGCTAATAATATTTGGCACTAAGAGTCGGTTGGTACGTGTGGGTAAAGTTGTACACCCCTGCAGGGTTAAATATTTTTGAAAAGCCGTGTTCGCGGTTATGAACGCTTGGTGACCGAATTCTAAGATCATAGATAACATTAACTAAAAGTAAAACCTGTTGATCCACGTGTGCTTAAGGATGCTTCCTCAGGGGTTCTAGGGGGTGATCCCAGATGAGGAGTTCAGATGTACTTGGTTAACAAGTTCAGATGTTCAAGATGGAGTTGTCGCTCTCTTACCCTGTTTTGAAACTATTATGTGTAGACGAGCCTCTTCTCCCTCTCTTGTTTATAAACAAAGTTGGCTTTATGCAAAGAAAATCCAGAGAAAGCTTTTCTAGCCAGAGCATGTAGATACTAGGTTATCTAAGTCTTGTGGAGTACATTCTCGTACTCAGCCTTGCGCTATTGTTGTTTTTCTTCAGACGATCTAGTTGCAACTGAAGGTGGCTTCTACGTTGACATCGACGAGTAGTTGGGTGTCCCAGGTAGCAGCCTGAGGACTATGGGTTGGACGTCGCTTAAGTTTATGGCCTCTTAGGACCTTTGTTAAGTTTGTTGTGTAGAACAACATAATTTTGCTTTCGCTGTTTGGTGTAATGATGGGTCTACGACCCCTGGTTTGTAATAATCTAATATCGTACTCTATTAAGAGTTTAAACTTATGATGTTGAATCCCTGTGTTCTGTAATGTTACCGAATCATATACTGTGAGTCTCTGAAGTTGGAGTTAAATTTATCTCAGAGGTTAATCTGAGGTTTGTTTAACCCTAACCCCAGGGGTGTTACAGGTTTTGGTATCAGAGCCGGACTGCCTGTAGGAAACCCTAGTATTGGTCGATGTTGAGTGTAGAAGTTGACAAAACTATTTAAAGGTTGAAAACTATTTGCAAAAACTATGAATAGGACTCTTTTTACTCCTTTCCTGGTGTGAATCTATTGCTGGAGTTTCTTATCCTATTTGGTTTGAAAAGGTTTTCATTCCTTACCCCTAATCTCAAATGTTTAGGATCGTGACTTCGGGGTTGTTCTTCTAAGTACTCTATAACTAGTTGCTACTCTCAGAGTTATCAAGTTGTCTCAGTTCTGCTTGATGCATAACATCTTAGAACTCCATTGTTATTTGTTTGTAAGTCAGTTGGTTAGTGTATACATTAGTATGCTTTGATACTACCATGCTTGATGAGATGACATGTTTTACATCCAACATCTTCTCTCTTTGAAACCCTTGGCTAACACCTTCTGTTCTTACAGGATGGGTGACACTTCTTGAGCTTGCACCCGTGCTCAAGCTCATGGGTCTAGGAATGAGGATGATCCTTCTAATCTTCCTCCACCACCATCAATGGTTCAACTCATGGCTATGTATGAGACCAACCGTGCTGACAGCATGAGGCTCCTTGAAAGGATTGAGCGCAATACCCAGCGCCCAAACAACCAAGTAGGTATCAAGGATTTTATACGTCTCACTCCGCCAGTCTACAGCTATTCCACTGAGCCACTTGACGCAGACTACTAGCTTCACACCATGGAGCGCAAACTTCAGGTTGGTCATGTTCCTGAAGCTGATTGGGTAACCTTTGCCGCCTACCATCTGGAAGGAGCAGCTAACTCTTGGTGGGAAAATTTCTTGGCACTACAAGCCACTCAGCATGTCGTTACTTGGCAAGAATTCACTGAAGGATTCCGAGCCTATCATATTCCGGAGGGTTTAATGGATGAAAAGAGGGAGGAGTTCCTCAAGCTGAAACAAGGCACTGGTTCAGTGTATGATTACCAGCGCAACTTCAATCGTCTTGCATGCTATGCTCCTGAAGAAGTTTCCACTTATGCTAAGAAGCAAGCTCTATTCCGTAAGGGATTAGACCCTGATGTTCGTCGTGATCTTCATCTGATGGATTTTGGGAATCTACAAACCCTTGTGAACAAGGCAATGAAAGCAGAGCATGGAAAAGTGGAGTATGAGGAAACTTGTAAGCGTTCTTATGAATGATCCAACAAGGTTGGTTCAAGCAATAAGAAGCGTGCCACGTGCTCCTTACACCCCAAGATCTTCTGGATATGCTCCTCGCCCGAATGCTACCTCAAGCAATGCTGGTAGGACAAATTATCCTGCTGTTGGTACCACATCAGGTCTTACTTCCTTCAACTGCCGCCAGCCTGGTCACTATGCAAGGGAGTGTCCACAAAAGAGTGCTACTGAGGGAGCACCACCAAAGAAGTATACCAAGCCTCAAGGTGCTGGAAGTGGTCGTCTGACCCACATCTCTGCTGAAGAGGCTCGGGAAGATACAAGCGCCTTTATGGGTACACTTCGTATCAATCACATTCCAGCTAAAGTTTTGTTTGATTCTGGAGCATCGCATTCATTCATGTCGCAAGATTTTGCTGAATTGCATGGGATAAGCTTTGAGGGGTTGTCTAGACCTTTGATGGTTCATTCTCCTGGTTATAGATGGCAAACCACCATGGTTAGTCATGGGAACCTAATCAATGTTGCCTCCTAGTTGTTCCCCACTTATCTTATTGCCCTCAAGTCAACTGATATTGACGTTATTTTGGGCATGGACCGGTTGTCCCAATATCAAGCGGTCATTGACTGTGCAACCAAGTTCGTGACTCTAACTAGTCCTGCTGGCATAACAGTCACTTATTGGACTGTAGGGTTACTTTCTCCTTCAGTTGTTTCTATTCCTCAAGCGGAGTTGTATGCTCTTGAAGTTCAACCTCCGTTAGAGATCAAGATGTTTCCGTGGTATGTGAATTCCTAGATGTCTTTCCTGAAGAGTTTCCCGGCATGCCACCTGATCGAAGTGTGGAGTTTGTCATAGAGTTGGTCCCTGGAACTGCATCTGTTTCCAAGAGACCCTACCTTATGCCCCCTCATGAGTTAGTGGAGTTGAAGAAGCAATTAGAGGAGTTGGAGATAAAAGGACACATCCAGCCTAGCACATCTTCTTGGGGATGTCCTACAATATTTGTTAAGAAGCGGGATACCAATATACCGCGACTGGTTGTGGACTATCGCCTGGCTCAATCTTGTATTTATCAAGAACAAGTATCCTCTCCCTAGGATCAATGATCTTTTTGATCAGTTAAGTGGTGCCACCGTCTTCTCCAAAATGGATTTTAGGTCAGGGTATCACCAAATCAAGATCCAAAAGGAAGACTGCTTTCACCACTCGTTATGGTCTTTACGAGTACACTGTCATGTTCTTTGGTCTTACCAATGCTCCAGCCACTTTTATGCGGCTTATGAACTCTATCTTCATGGAGTATCTCGACAAGTTCATTGTGGTCTACATCGATGATATTCTGGTCTACTCCAAGACTGAAGAAGAACACGCTGAACATCTGCGTTTGGTGTTCACAAAGCTTCGAGAACATGGTCTCTATGCCAAGTTCTCCAAATGTGAGTTTTGGTTGCAAGAACTCATATTCCTTGGTCATGTTGTTTCTGCCGAAGGGGTTGCTGTTATTCCGGACAAGGTTCAATCCATTCTTGACTGGGAATCCCCCAAATCCGTGAAGGATGTTCGGAGTTTCCTTGGGTTGGCGGGATAATACCGTCGATTCATCGAGAACTTTTCCAAGATTGCCAAGCCAATGACTGATCTTCTTAAGAAGGATAAGAAGTTTGAATGGTCTGATAAGGCTGAAGAAAGCTTTCAGGTTTTGAAAACCAAGATAACAACTGCTCTGGTGCTAGTTCTTCCAGACACCAGTAAAGACTTTGTTATCTTCTGTGATGCCTCACACCAAGGTCTCAGGTGTGTGTTGACGCAAGATGGACATGTGGTGGCCTATGCCTCTCGACAGCTGAAACCACACGAGAACAACTATCCAACTCATGATCTCGAGCTTGCAGCTGTTGTTCATGCTCTTAAGCAATGGCGACATTACCTCATCGATAGTTGTCGTCGGATTGATGACAAGTACGCCATGAGGGGGTCCTCGGGGCGTGCGGAAGAGAGGGGTGTGAGACGTACGGTATTCCAGGACGGTGAGCACACAAGTTTACCCAGGTTCAAATCTGCCGGCTTTGGACGGATACTACTCCTGCTAGCAATCTAGTAATACAGCAGAGCCGGAATATGGGTTACAAGGGTTTCGCCTGTGCGAGTTGAGATTGTAGACTATTGAGGTGTGCCCTAAAGGCTCTCCCTAGGACGGCTTATATAGATATCCGGCCTAGGGTTTATAGGAGAGATCTATCCGGGTACGACTAAGAGTCGGTTATAGAGTACATCTTGAACTACAAGTAACATTATGGGCCTAAGCCGGTAAGTGTTCTAGGCCTTCCCATAGCCGGATTGGACTCCGTCTTTCTCCCTGACTGGGCCGCCCGTGAAGCAATGCTCTAACCTGAAGTAGGCCACCTTGGTCAGTGAGGAACTGTGAGGATACCCGGAAAGTATATCCCCAACGGCAGCCCCCGGAGGCCTCCAAGATCCAAAGTCGGATTTATCATCGACTAGCTTGATCTTCGGCTTGCAGAATCTTGAAGGGTTCCTAAAACTTCACAACAAAAAATACGATCTGGGTCTTAAAAATAAGTTGAACCTATCAATAGGTTACTCGGATTTTCCAGCATGATTTCAAACTAAGCCGAAACTTGGTTCTCAACGCCACCTGACAAAGTCATGGTCAAGTCACGTCATCTGACAGGCATTCCGTTAGCACGACCATTGGTGGGTCCGCGGTTCACAGAACCAAAGCGCCGTTTCAATGCATGCGTGGAGATCGAGGCGACGCAATCATCGCGTGGGTCCTTCCAGTTCCTTCCATGACGCGTGGCGGTTACACTGTAGCACTTGCACGAATCTTGGCGCAGTTAGGTGGATATAAGGGGTTTGGATTTCTTCTTCTCCTTTCCACCAGTCCTTTGTCGTTTCCTTCCTTCCCAATCCTCCTGCGCGCATAGAGCCTCCTCGTCCTTCCCCCACAGAACTCCCAGCACCGCCCCTTTCAGGTCATCTTCTCACCGGAGAAATGGCTTCATCTTCTTCCTCTAGTTTGGTGGCGGTGGCGACGGCGGAAGCACTAGCAGAGAAAGATAGCTTCCGCGGGATCTGGATTCCCTGCGCTCTCAACAAGGAGGGCCTGAAGAACGTGGAGAAGGAGGGGCTTCACGGCCTTTGGCGGGCGGCTTGGGAAACTGTCCCCAACCCAGCTGACGGCGGGTCCACTTCGGCACCCACCTTGATAGAGGTATGTCCTTTCCTCCCTCAGAGTTCTTCTCCGAGGTGATAGATCATTTCGGAGTTCAACTCCACAATCTTCCTCCCAACTTTCTCTTAGAGATGAGTGTGTGTGCTTTGCTTTGTGAGGGCTTTCTCGGCATTAGGCCGAGTTTGACTCTCTTCTGGTACTATTTCCATGTCCGGAGAAATTCCATTACTGCCGGTGTTCCTTACATCACCGGCACTATCAGCTTTTCACTTAGACGCGACCGGGCTTATCCCAAGATTCTAGCCAGTGACTCGGTCAAACAATGGCCGACCACTTTTTTCTATCATAGGGATATTCTGGCTCCCGACAAAGCTACTGCTTTGCCGGCTCTTGTCGACGGAGCTGCCACGGCCCAGCCTTCCTGGGACGAGGCTGCTCGGGCTCTTTTCGACGATCTGATCCTCGCTAAGAGGCGGATCGAATACTTAATCAAACACAAGGATCTGAAGGGATCCGACCTGGTCCAGTGCTGGGTCTCACGTCGGATCCAGCCACTTTAGTACCACGGGGATAGATTGATGCACTCCATCACGTCTTCCAAAACCGTCTCCCTCCGAATTAGCCCCAAAGCCTACACCACTCAAGGCTACATAAGCCAAATCAAGTGGCTGATCAAGGAGCGGATCGAGAGGAGAATTCTGGAGGTTTCTCTGGATATGCATACGGCGGAAAACCCCGTGGTGTCGGTAAGCTTCCATCATCACACCTTTTATGTGTTTCATTCTTTGAGTTATACTGCAATACTGATATGTTTTCTTCTTTTTTCAGCTTGCTGACCTCCCTGAGTCGGAACTTGCTCCGCTCGAAGGATATCCTCCGGAGTTTTCTCAGGAGGTGGAGGTAGTTCCATTGCCGGATCTTGCGCTTAAGAAGCGCAAAGCTCCGATAATAGTTGTTGGCACAAAGGAGGTGCCTGTCGTGAAGAGGTAACATTCAATCACAACTTCCGCCTTTGTACCTTATTCAAATTTCATTTCGAGATGTAATGTTTTCCGACTTTACTACATTCTCAGAGCAACACCGCTCGTCAAGGACAAGGGGAAAGGGATTCCTTCGAAGCTGCTGCGGCAGACGAAGCTTACCATAGCTTCCCCTGTCGTGGCTCCTCCGACTCCTGCCCCTCAACCTTCTGCAACGCCGGTTATCTCGCCGGACGCTGCAGAAGATCCGGCTCCTTCAACGGGGCATGCGAACCTTGGATCGCAAACTGACGTCACCAGAAGTGCGTCAGATCTAAATAAAGGTGAACCCTCTTCGGGTAATGATCCCTCGGCTGAAACCTTCGCCGAAAACCTCATCAACAATCCGAGACTGGCCAAGTTTGGCCTGTCTCGGAAATCTGCTGAAGAAATCCAGCGGCTCGCCAGGCAATGCCTAGAGAAAAGCCATCTATCTCCCGAAGAGGAAGCGCAAGAAGCAGAGGACGTCAAGTTCTCTGACCTTCTCGCCCAAGTCCGCCTTCACGATGAGAGGATTAGGGCCGGTGAGCTTCCAACAGCTCCAGTGATTCCTCTAAGTCTCGCCGAGAAGGTGGCTGCTGAAGTGAACGCGGGTTTGGATAAACTCACCCGCGAACAATATGTAAGTCGGATTTCCAACTACTAATTTTCTTTTATTATATTTTATATCATATCCTCTAGCCCCCAAGCATGAAGTAGGATAAACAATCCGGGTTTATGCTTCATTAGGATGCCAAAGAACAAACTAGTGTAGCCCCCAAGGCTCGTGCTGATATTTTAGCAAAAATATTAGCCCGAGTCTTAAGTAGCTTTCTGACTTTGGGTATTCTGACTTACAGAAAGTATGTTCCTATAACCAGGAATTACTGACCAATGTCTGCGATAAGCCGAGAGAGATCAAAGCTCTCCGGCTTAAAAATGCTGAACTCAAAGTTGCCAAGGATGAGGCCGAAGGTACACATTCCGAGACTCAACCCTTGTCTTTGTATTTTCAATGTCGATTTTTTCTGAACTGTTGTTCTTTTTGACTTACAGCGCTGGTGAAACAATCCGTCGCCATGATTGAAGAGGCCGAGAACCTCAAGACCCTGGTGGTGGAGAACAAGGAGCTTCTCCAAGAGCTGGATCAGCTCAAGGCCAATCATGAAAAGAGCATAGCTCAAGTCCTTGAATCCTCCTCCATGGCCACTGAAGAGCGTGATCGCAAGATCGCTGCTCAAGATAAAATAATCTCGGATCTCAAAAATGAGCTTGGCAGAGAGAAGGATATGTCCCAGGCGCTTCGAGCTGAACTCCAGAGTCTCCGGGAGGAAAAGACCAAAATTGACGACGTCATTTTTGGTACGTTCCATCTATCTGACTTGTCTCTTTCTTCGACTTTTATCAATGTCGGATTTTTCTTAACTTGTTTTGTGTAAAGGTCCTCTGAACTTGACGGACTCTTCCTCCTCCGAGCCCCGCACCCACCGGCTTACCCGAGTCGGTGACCTGCTTCATGACTTCCGCCAGTCCCTTGAGGACGTCGGCGAAGCTCTCAAGATTCCGGACATGCCAAGCATGTCGAATTTTCAGGTGCGGCACAAGGCGAAGGAGATGCCGCAACTTGTTCGGGACTGGAACATGTCCTACGCGTGGACTGCTGCGTAGAACGCTCTCACCATGGTCATGAGCCACCATGGAAACATGGAAATATGGCAAGTGACCAGAGGGTACTACAAGGTAGACGAAGACGGCCAGGAGCAAGACCTTCAAGCCATCATGCACTCCTGCGCCGGATATGGGTGTCACGTGGCTGACCTTCTTCACCCACGTGGATACTCCGCCTCCTCCTCCGGAAGAACCAACAGAAGTTTCCGACGATGAACGCACCAACTCGGATGCGGACATCTCGGAACGATATCAAGGCGGAGTAACCAGCGAGCCGACAGCTCCTTCATCTCCTCCTGCATCGTAGACCAGAAACTTATGTATTATTCCGGAAAAAACATGATGCATTTGTAAATATGTAATACTTTAACTTTGCTAGTGCTAAGCTTTTGATCTATTTAGCACTTTTCGGCTTTGAAATTGTTTTGTGTGCCTGAAATGTTTACATAAGCACTTGTATTTTTTTCGTCTCTACTTATCGTTTATCTGGCTTTCCGCCTCGTCCCTTTCATGAGCCGGCTAAACCTTCCGCTAGAAACTTTGCCGAGCAACGGAGCTCAATTGCTAAACCGGTTTAAACTCGGAAACAAAGTCGGCTTCCAGTACCAACAATTCACTACTCGAAAAATACCCGCATCCAGCAATCAGACAAATAACCAAAGTAAAGACTAGAAACTTTAGAGTTATACCGGAGGGTAGCAATTTTAGATTCGGAAATCTAAACCAGAACGAACATGAGCATAAAGTACTTTCAAGCATTCTGGGATTTTCGACTATGACATGATCATTCGGAAATAAGATGGTTTAAGAACTTCCCAGAAAAAACTTGAGGTAACCAAAACTTTTATTTCTCATAGAACATGTACATATGTATGATTACAAAGAAGGATAAACTAAGAATAAAAGGGACATAGCTGAGCAATATTCCATGGTCTGTCTAACTCATCCGGATTTGTACTGCCTCTAGCTCTCTTTCTCTTCTTAGTAGCAGGTCTTTCTTTGACTGGCCTCATGTCATTTAAGTAGTACGATCCATTGTGCAATACTCGACTAACTAAGAAGGGCCCTTCTCATACTGGGGAAAGTTTGTGCTTTCTTTGTTGCACAAGCCGGAGAACCAAATCACCTTTATTGAAGGATCTATTTTGGACTCTCTAGCTATGATACTTGCGTAACTTCTGCTGATAGGCTGTAGATCTCATTTCAGCAACAACGCGAACTTCTTCGACTAAGTCAAGATCATTTTGTCGAGAAATCTCGGCATCCTCTTTGATATACGCGGCCACTCTAGGAGAAGTATGAATCAAATCACTAGGAAGAAATGCTTCTGCACCATAGACCAAGAAGAAAGGTGTGTATCCTGTTCACCTGTTTGGAGTTGTTCGTAAACTCCAAATTACAGAGGGTAGCTCCTCTGCCCAAGCCCCCACAACACGTCGTAGTGGTGCTTCGAGTCTCGGTTTTAGGCCTTGTAGAATTAAACCATTTGCTCTTTCTACTTGTCCGTTAGCCTGTGGATGTGCAACTGACGCAATGTCAAGCCGGATATTTTGCTCGTCGTAGAATTCAGCCAATTCTCCCATAGAAAAGTTACTCCCGTTGTCTGTGATAATGCTATGCGGATAACCATACCGGATTATAACATCCTCGACAAATCTTTTGGTTGTTGCTCCATCACAACTTGTGATGGGTTTAGCCTCAATCCATTTGGTGAATTTATCCACCATCACTAAGAGGTGAGTAAATCCACTTGGAGCTCGTTTAAAAGATCCTACCATATCAAGCCCCCAGACCGCAAAGGGCCATGTTATAGGTATTGTTCGCAACTAATCAGCCGGAACATGAGCTTGCTTGGCATACTTTTGGCAGCCTTTGCACGTCTTGACTAATCGTTCAGCATCTGCCTGAGCTGTAAGCCAGAAAAATCCGTGTCTAAAAGCTTTTGCCACTAAAGATTTGGCTGCAGCGTGGTGACCACACTCGCCTTCATGGATTTCCCCTAATATTTCCACTCCCTCTTCCGGAGATACACAGCGCTGAAAAACCCTAGAAACACTCCGTTTATGGAGCTCACCTTTAACAATAGTATATGCTTTTGCTCGTCGGATAATCTGCCGGCTCAGCACCTCATCTTCGGGTAATTTGCCATCTACCAAATAATCGAGGTAGGTTTGAGTCTAGCTGGGAATCACAGCCAGAACTGCTATTAAAGGTGAGTCGGATTTGGTCGGATATTCCTCATCTACTCCCTTTATTGAGGGAACTTTGAGGTGCTCTAAAAAAGCGCCATCCAGGACCTCTTTCCGCGCAGAACCTATCCGAGATAGTGCATCGGCTTCCTCATTTTCTGCTCAAGGGATGTGTTGAACTTTGAACCATTCGAACGATTTTTATAGATCATCCACGATAGCTTTATATGCTCCATGTGTTTATTTGCATTACAAATATCCGACACTTGTTAAGCAACAAGATCCGAATCTCCGTAACACATCAAACATCGGATGCCAATATCCTTAGCAATCCGGATTCCATGTAGCAGTGCTTCATACTCGGCAATATTGCTTGTCGCTGTGAAGTGGATCTGCAACACGTATAAAAGTTTATCTCCCTAGGGTGATTTGAGCACCACGCCAGCCCCCGAGCCCCCTCGAGCCTTAGACCCGTCGAAAAAGAGGGTCCAATATTCCAACTCAGGGAGGATCATATTCTCCTTCGTCTCTGTCCAATCAGCGACAAAGTCAGCAAGGATCTGGGATTTGATTGCTGTTCGAGGTTTGTACTCAATATCGAAAGCTGAGAGCTCTACGCCCCATTTGGCGACGCGTCCTGTGGCGTCACTGTTGTTGATTATATCTCTCATGAGAGTTGTGCTCACCACGGTAATTGGATGCTCCTGAAAGTAGTGTCGTAACTTACGAGATGCTAGAAAAACACTGTAAGCCAACTTTTGATAGTGCGGATACCGCTGTTTTGATTCTGTCAGAACCTCGCTGAAAAAGTAAGTCGAACGCTGCACCAGGTGTTCCTGATTTTCCTCTGGTCTCTCCACCACCATGACGATACTAACGACCTTATTTGTTGCAGCAAGATAGAGCAACATCATTTCCTTAGGTTCCGGCACTGCAAGGATAGGAGCGGATGAGAGTACTGTTTTCAGGTCTTGTAGTGCAGCTTCAGCTTCATCAGTCCAAACAAAATCTTTGGTCTTTTTCAGGAGTTTGTATAATGGTGCGGCTCTTTCATCAAGCCGGCTTACAAATCGACTGACCGCAGCGATGCAGCCAATTAATCTTTGTACGTCCTTCAGGCGAGTTGGCCTGGAAATATTGAGTATAGCCTTGATTTTGTCTCGGTTCACCTCTATGCCTCTTTGAGACACGATGAAACCTAACAATTTTCCGGCTGGTATTCCAAAGAAGCATTTCTTCGGGTTAAGCATGATGTTATATTTTCGTAGATTGACGAACATTTCCTCCAAGTCGGAAATTAGCGTTTCCTTCTTTTTGGACATCACCGCGATATCATCCACGTATGCGTGTACATTGCGTCCGAGTTGGTCATGGAGGCAACGCTGCATTGTGCACTGGTACGTAGCTCCTGCGTTCTTCAGCCCAAAGGGCATCGTAACAAAACAGAAGGTTCCGAAAGGGGTTATGAATAAATTTTTGACTTTGTCAGATTCCTTCATCCGTATTTGGTGATAACCGGAATATGCGTCAAGAAAACATAAGAGTTCCGAGCCTGCCGTAGAATCGATAACTTGATCAATTCTAGGCAAAGCGAACGGATCTTTTGGACAAGCCTTGTTCAAGGCAGTATAATCAACACACATCCTTAAATCAGTGGTGTCCTTTTTAGGGACCATTACAGGATTGGCCGACCACTCAGTGTGGATGACCTCTTCTATGAATTCGGCTAACTCGAGTCGCGCTAGTTCCTTAGCTATTGCCTTACGCTTTTTGTCGCCAAACCGTCGTAAGGACTGTTTGACGGGTTTAGCGTTCGGGTTTACATTTAGAGAGTGCTCGGCAAGTTCCCTAGGTACTCCGGTCATGTCAGATGCCTGCCATGCGAAGATATCTTGATTTGCTTGGAGGAACTTGACGAGCGTGCTTTCCTATGCGCTATCTAGGCCTACACCTATCTGGGTCACCTTGGAGGGGTCATCATCCTTCAACGGCGCTTTCTTCGTCTCTTCTGATGCCTTGAACTCCGGATTTGGCTTGGTCACCTCCTTCTTCGTTGCGGGCATCCCGGACGGATCTATGCTCTTCTTGATCTCCGGTACTCCTGGGCGTGCGGCCGCTTGACAAAGCGGCATTTCCTTCCTCGCACTCTCGCGCTTTCTTCGGGTCTCCCCTGATGGTGATCACGCCGTTGGGACCTGGAATTTTCATCATATTGTAAATATAACACGGACGAGCCATGAAAGCCTAGTAAGCCGGACGTCCGAATATAGCGTGGTATGCGCTCTTGAACGAGACCACTTCGAAGGAAAGTGCCTCCGTCCGATAATTCTTTGGAGTTCCAAAGGTAACATCCAAAGTGATCTCTCCCAAGGAATTAGCTTGTCTTCCTGGGACAACTCCGTGAAAAATCACAGAGCTATGGTGCAGCTGGGTCTCCGAGATCTTCATCCGGCGTAGCGTTTCGACATAGAGAATATTGATGCTGGTACCACCGTCCATGAGGGTCTTGGAGAAACCATAACCGTCAATAAGTGGGTTGACGATTAAGGCATATTTTCCTCGCCTGTGTAACTTAGGCGGATGATCATCGCGGTCAAATGTGATTGCCACTTCCGACCAGTCCGAGATCTTGTGGGACAGCGGGCTATTGCATTGAGCTCGTGTAGAACTGCTTTCTTGACCTTTGCCGGTTGAGATTCGAGGAAAGTGACATAAGTGTCCTTTTTGGTGGGAAAAGTCTTCTTCCCTTCCGACTTGGGATTTGAAGCATCGGCTTCCTCCATGTAGGAATCTTCCTTGGTCTCTTTGTCCTTTTCGGGATTTTTCTTTCCCTTCTTCCGCTTAGCTTTGTAGCCCGCAGTGTCATCTCTTTTGATGTCGTCATTGAAACGACATTCAGCGTTGGTGTGGGACGAGCCCCCATTGGCGTCTAGGTGATGCACGCATGTGTTATTGTCAATGTCGGCCCAAGAGTAGGTTTTGCCTGGTTGCTATTCTCCTCTACCTTGGACCCTTGAATTTCCATGGCCACGCCCGTGGCCTCCGCCACGTCCTCCAGATCCGGAAACAGTAGTAACCACCGTTGTTTCCGTGTTGGGTTTTTCCTCCGAGGTGTTCTTACGTTTCTGAGCCTGTTGCTTTGTTTTTGCCGACTGTGGTATAGCTAGGACGTTGAGTAATCTCTCTGCATCGTCGTCAGCATCTGCATATTTGCTCGTTGTTTCTATCGTCTCTCCCAAATCAGTGACCTTGTCACACTTCAAGCAATGACACAGTAGACCAATTGGGAGACCTGCAATGAAAGCTTCAATCGCAGTTTGATCATTTACTCCTTCACGGGAGTTCTTGGTGTCGATCCATCGTCCGAGGTAGTCCCGGCAAGTTTCTCCAGCTTTCTGGGTGCAATGCTGTAGGTCTCCGACCGAACAGGGCCTCCGATATGTGCCTTCGAAATTACGAAAGAACACACTTTGCATGTCATACTAGTTATGGATGGTGTTCTCCGGAAGTTCATTGAGCCATGACCGCCGTCTTCCGCAACATAAGTGGGAGATATCGGGTTGCGACCAGGCTGTTTCTGCCTTTGGCGATGCAACAAGCTTGGAAGAAGTCCTGTAGCCAGGTATATGGGCGAGCAATGCCATCATAGGCTTGGATATGTCTTGAGATAGCAAATCCTTCCGGGAATTTTGTAGCTCTGATGCATGGTCCGAAGCACTTTGGGCCCACGTAGAAATCATCGTTGTCATAGCACCGAGCCTCTATGTTGGAATTGATCCTGTGCCTTGCGTCGTTCGGGGATAGAGATCGTCCCGAATGCCGGATGTGGCTGCGGTGTCGTGGAGCCGGACTTCGGCTTCTGCCACCACCTCCTCCGCCATGTCGTCCTCCTTGCCCTCCATGGGAGCCGTTGTGATGACTGTGTGGTGGAGAGGGTGGAGTAGCTGGATAGTTTCTAGCTGATTGTCGGCCTCCGTCCGGAACGTCATTATTCTGATTCCGGGGAGGGTCTTGACTACGACGAGCCCCCTGCCGGCTTGTCCCAGCATGGTTTCCATCGTTTCTTCGTCCATCGTTCCCACGATGGTGAGGCTCAGCCGGACGGCTTGTATACTTAGGAGGTGGCATTTTTTGACGATCCTCCTCCTGTTGTTTTTCTTTATCTTCTCCCCTTCGATCCTTAGATTCTCGTTGGGGAGGGTTCGTCAGATTCAGGGCGGCAATGGCGTCTTTCTCAGCCGCTGGGGCGGCGTTGCTCCAGTTACGCGAAGTTTTGTGATGTTGTCCTAAAGATCCGGTTCTTGAATAATTGTCTTCCCGGCGTTCGGGGTGATGATACTGTGCTCGGACGTAATGGGATCTTACGCCAGCCCATGCCGGATCTGTGCGACATTGGTCAGAATCTGAGACCAGTTTTTGACTTCCGGACAGGGCGACCTTTTGCTGCTCCAGTCCCTTGTTGAGTAGTTTGATACCCAAGCGGATCTCCTCCGGTCCTGGATTAGCCAATAGAATTTCTCGGGCTGCCACGGTATTCTGTACTGGTGTTGGGTATACCCAATCTCTGTTGCTAGCTTTCCGTGGCTTCCCCATCTCATCTCCAAAAAGAACGGCACGGACACGTGGGAATTGGTTGTCATCTATGTGACGCTTTCGTGTCTTCTGATGTAAACGAGACATGTATTCCTTGTTTGACATGCGCTTCTTCTCCACCTCGATGTTTTTGGCTTCATCGAGGAGTTGTTGATGACGCGCTTATAGGGCATGTGCCCTTTCGTCCAGCTCATTCGCAGTAAGTTCTGCGGTTGTAGGGATAGGTGTGGTTAATGCGGCATCGATGAGTTTACGCGCACCTTCAGTGATCACGTGTCCATCCACCGATGCTTCTTTTTTCGGCTCTTCTGGGATAGGCGCTCCATCTGAGTCTTCTTCGTATTCCTCGGCAATCACCTCCTCTGTCAGAGGGTCTTTTGTTGGGGTCTTGTTTTTCTTGTTCTTCTTCTTTGCCTTCTTGGCAGCGCCGGTAGCAAAGACGGCTTTGGGTCCGTTTCCCGGAGTCAAGCTCTGATCAGTACTTTCGGACATCTAGACTTCGGGATTGTCTCCGACGTCCATGTCATCCTGCGCTTTGGGAGAGTGTTCCTCGGATCCTTCATCCATGGCTTCTCCTTCTTCTGCAGCTTTGGAGTTATACTCCTCTTCATATTCCGCGGAGAACTTTCAGAAATCTGCTGACGTCATCGATTCATCTGAGGATGCGGATACGTTGGCGTTTGTTCCAATTGCCTCCAGCACCGAGTCGGTGTTTTCTCCAGCATCGGCAGAGCTGGATCCGGATCCCACGTATCCGACGAAGTGCGATGCGTGCTTCCTGAGGTACCTGCGGCTTTCACGATCAGCCATGTCGAAACTTTTGATGGTCTCGAGAATTGCATCTGCGCTTTCGCCTTGCAGTATCATACATCGTAATGTGTACCTTAGGAAAGGTATATCTGTCCCGGCATCATCAGAGCCGGAATCAGTGTCACTGATATGCTCCTCCTGGATTTCGACTTCCGCGGGTGGGTCGATCTGGGATCCGGCTCCTCCAGGGAGATCCACTCCAGATTCGACTTGGACCGCTAGGTCTTCTTCACGCTCGGATTTCTCCACTATCTCCGCAACTGGTGCGGGCTAGGTGGATTAGGGTTTTCTGAGATCTGGAACTCTGCCGCCTCTGCGGACAAAGGGTACCCAGAAGTTTCTTCTGCCTCTATCATCACTGATGGGGTGGGTTAGGCAGGTTCAGCAAAACTGATGTAAACATCGATCTCGCCAAAAGACATGATTGTGTAGGCAGTCACGGCCTCCCTAGCCAGAATCCAAGTCTCGTCAAGAACGATGAGAGGGACGTCGCTGGCGTAGAGGATGTGACCGACGGTGATAGTCTCGCCGATTCTGATTCTAGCAGATTCAACGCAGATCCGAAGCTCACTTGCCCCATGGTGGGCGCCAACTGTCGTCGGATTGATGACAAGTACGCCATGAGGGGGTCCTCAGGGCGTGCGGAAGAGAGGGGCGTGAGACGTACGGTATTCCGGGACGGTGAGCACACAAGTTTACCCAGGTTCGAATCCGCCGGCCTTGGATGGATCCTACTCCTGCTAGCAATCCAGTAATACGGTAGAGCCAGAATATGGGTTACAAGGGTTTCGCCTATGCGAGTTGAGATTGTAGACTATTGAGGTGTGCCCTAAAGGCTCTCCCTAGGACGGCTTATATAGATATCTGACCTAGGGTTTACAGGATAGATCTATCCAGCTACGACTAAGAGTCGATTACAAAGTACATCTTGAACTACAAGTAACATTATGGGCCTAAGCCGGTAAGTCTTCTGGGCCTTCCCGTAGCCGGATTGGACTCCGTCTTTCTCCCTGACTGGGCCACCCGTGAAGCAATGCTCTAACCCGAAATGGGCCACCCTGGTCAGTGAGGAACTATGAGGATACCCAGAAAGTATATCCCCAACAGTAGTCGTTGTGAGTTATACTCGGATCATCAGAGTCTGAAGTACCTTTTCACACAACCTGATCTAAATCTCAAGCAAAGAAGATGGTTAGAACTCATCAAAGATTATGATTTGGGTCTCAACTATTAACCCGACAAAGCCAATGTCGTTGCTGATGCGCTAAGTCGGAAATCCTATTGCAACAATCTGTTGATCAAACAAGCTCAACCTTCTCTTCATGAGGAATTTTCTCGACTCAATCTTGCAGTTGTTCCTCGTGGATACCTTTCTACTCTTGAGGTGAAGTCTTCTATAGAGGATGAAATCAAGCTTGCTCAAAAGAATGACTCTGAAGTTGATGAGATCAAAGAGAACATTGCTAAGGGAGTTGCAAAATGTTTCTCTGCTGATGATCAAGGTATTGTCTATTTGGTAACCGTCTAGTGGTGCCGAAGAGAACAAAGTTGAGGGGTTTAATTCTTAAAGAGGCTCATGAATCACCTCTCTCCATTTACCCTGGAGGTACCAAGATGTATCACGATCTCCATCAAAGATTCTGGTGGTCTGGTATGAAGAAAGATATCACTCGCTTCGTTGTTGAATGTGACGTTTGTCGTCGCGTCAAGGCAGAACACCAAAGACCCGCTGGTCTCCTACAACCGCATTGTATCCCTGAGTGGAAATGGGATGAAGTTGGTATGGATTTCATCACTGGTTTTCCCAAGACTCAAAAGGGAAATGATGCCATATGGGTAATCGTTGATTATTTGTCCAAGGTTGCTCACTTCCTACCTATCCGTGAGAGCATTACTGCAAATCAGCTGGCTGAATTATATATCTCTCGGATAGTGGTCCTTCATGGAGTTCTGAAGAAAATTGTCTCTGACCGAGGGAGTTTGTTCACTTCAAGGTTTTGGTCAAGTTTCCAACAATCTATGGGAACTCATTTATCCTTCAGCACAACTTATCATCCTAGTAGCGGTGGTCAAACCGAAAGGGTGAACCAGATCCTTGAAGACATGCTTAGAGCATGTGTCATATATTTTGGTAAAAACTAGGAGAAATGCCTACCTTTTGTCGAGTTCTCCTACAACAACAGTTATCTGTCCAGCATAGACATGGCACCTTTCCAGTTCTTATATGGAAGAGCATGATGTACTCCTCTGAATTGGTCTGAAACCGGCGAAAGAAAGTTCTTTGGACCGGATATGATCAAGGAAGCAGAAGATCAAGTTCGTATTATACGAGATCGTTTGAAAACTGCTCAGTCTCGTCAGAAGAGCTATTATGGTCGTCACCATCAACATGTTGAATATGAAATTGGTGATCAAGCTTATCTCCGAGTCGCTCCGTTAAAGGGTGTCCATCACTTCGGTATCAAGGGAAAACTGGCTCCTCGCTATGTTGGTCCTTTCCGTGTCCTTTCTAAGTGCGGTAAGCTCGCATATCAATTGGAGTTGCCTGCAAACTTTCCTGAGGTGCATGACGTCTTTCATGTGTCTCAACTCAAGCGTTGCTTCAAAGACCCTGTTTGTGGTGTTGATCACCAAACTCTTGACCTTCAAGAAGATCTGACTTATCGAGAGTATCCTGTTTGTATCCTCGATAAAGTCAAGCACAAGACTCGTCGTCAAAGCATCAAGTTTCTGAAAGTTCAGTGGTCTCATCACTCTGAGGATGAAGCAACCTGGGAACGAGAAGATCGTCTTTGATCTGAGTACCCTGCCTTCTTTTCTAAAACTTAGGAATCTCGGGACGAGATTCTTGTAAGGGGGTAGAGCTGTAACAACCCAAGTTTGTAATATATGTAATTAGTACTTAAGATCATAAGCATGCATGAATCTTTTGCATTCTTGTTGTGTTTTGGAGACAAGAGGGGATAAAAACCCTAATCCGAAAAATTGGTTTTCTTCTAAATTCTATCTCTTTTCAAATGGTTTTGTATTTCGGAAATCACCAAAACATGTGGATCCCAAATAGTATAAAGGGTTCCCTGCATTATTTTGGATATTTGCAAACCTTCTGGTATTTTTGAAAATGTTCAAAATAGAAAAGATTTTGAAATACAAAAGAGAAAAGGGTTTAAGAAAAAGGAAAAAGATTTGCTAAAAAAAGATGCAGCCGAGCTTCCCAGGCCGTAGCCCAGCAGCCAGCCTGCCTCTCCTCCTCTTCCCGCGGCCCACCTGGGGCCCAACTACGGCCCATACCGCTTCGGCCATCTTTCTCCCTCTCGTCTTCATCGACGACGACATAGAGCAGCTGCGTGGCGTCGCCGCCATTGTCCGCCGCGCCAGGATGCCCGCCCGTGCTACGATTCACGCTACCGATGCCGCTAGTGTCTATAAGACCCCTATCTGCCGCCAGGACAAACCCTAACCTCCCCTTCCTCTCCATTTCTCCCCTCCACCGAACCCTAGATCACCGGAGCCTTGGGTCATCGTCGTTCTCCACCTCCCCAGCTCCGTCTGAGGCCATCGCAGGCTCCGCCGTGGTCGACTGGTTCGCCCTAGCCACCTTACGTCCACATGCGCGCCTCCAACTGCCGGAATCGACAGTTCCCACTGCTGCCAGACGCCGCCGTTCACCGTCGATCCCCACTGATCCGGAGCTTGCCTCGCCACGCCGTCAAGCCCTACACGCTCCTGGTGAGCTTCTCGTCCGTGTAGTGCTCTCCGTTTTGCCGCTAGCCCGCCGTAGCATCGCCACACCATGTACCCGAGCCCACCGCCGCAGTAACTCGTCGGAGAAGGAGCTCCGATGACCATAGAGGGGCGGCGCCACCTCTATGTGGGTCGCCTCGCCGAGGCCTTTCCAACGAGCCCAGCAGCGCTGGCTGGGGTGCGTTGGATCGCCGCCTGCGACCACCATCTAGTGGCTCCGCCGTGGCTGACGTGGCCCTGACGTGGCCCCGGCGTGGCTGTGACATGGCCCCTAGCCCTCAGGTCAGCCACTGTGGGTAGGTGCTTCCCTAGTGGGAAATGCCCCCACCCTGTGCTGACGTCATAATGACGCAGTAAATGTGTTATTTTGGTTTTAATAATTCCATAAATTGTTATAATCTTATAAAATACATAAATAATTCATATTTAATCAGAAAAATATGAATAATATATCAAAATGTTCAGAAAAATGAGATCTACACTTTAAAAATACAATCATGCATTGTTGATCAACCTAAACCCTAGATAGTTTAAGGAACATAGAAACCCCCTAATTGCATATGGGATTCATGGAATGCCAAGCCCTCGGCACTCTGAACCCATTTAAATCGATGTTAATCCTAGGGTTGATGATAACTTTAATCTGCCATATCCTTCATGTGCTTGCGCATTGCATGGTTCGAGATATTGATTGTTGCCTTTCTTTCCGGTATTGCTTCTTCGCGATAGGATCCGAGCACGAGATCAAAGTCAACAGTACCGAAGATCCTTATCTGTTTACTGAAGGACAAGTCAAACGTAGCCTCTCATTCTGAACCTATGTTTTACAAAGTATCTAGTCTCTCACTATACTGCATAAGATTCCAATGTGGTCTTTTGTCAGTAGCTAACGTTACCTATCTGCTGCGTAGTTTCCGTGTTGTAGCCTTATACAACTGATCCACTGCTCCTATCATACCTAGGTCTGGCATGTGAGCGTTGCTAGAGCTTCTTCGGTGGTCAAGCTTAGCCATGCTTAGTAATTACGCCCGATCCATCCTGATGATGAAGAATCGGAGATGCCAAAGAATCTAGAAAGGTATGAGATGGAGACTTGATCGAAGGTGATAGATAAATATGCTAAGGCTTGCATGGGAGGCCACGTTGGGTGTGGTTTTTGTAGTCCTATGCTTGCCACCACTAGGAACCGAGTTCTTGCCTTTGGAACCGAGACGAGTTTACAGACACACGGGGCCTGGAAAACCCCTTGACTAACTAAATTGCCTAGTAGATTCCATGAGTCACATAGTTCAGGCTTTCCATTTGGCATATGCATTGAAAATGTTTTTGAAAGAGGAGGTGAAGGAGGTGCATCATAACAGGTAGGTAAGCGTGGCCAGGGTTGCTTGGGGTGGATGGAGCCCCTGGTAAACCAACCCTGCCCACATCTCTAGGGACCGGCTTCGGGCTTTGACCCATTACGGCGGAACCCTCCTTAGGGCGTGACTCATGGTATCGGCGAAAGCAAGGTAAAGGTCATGGTTAACCACCCTCTACCGTCCCTCCAAGGAAGAGGGCTAATAATATTTGGCACTAAGAGTCGGTTGGTACATGTGGGTAAAGTTGTACACCCCTGCAGGGTTAAATCTTTTCGAAAAGCCATGTTCACGGTTATGAACGCTTGGTGACCGAATTCTAAGATCATAGATAACATTAACTAAAAGTAAAACCTGTTGATCCACGTGTGATTAAGGATGCTTCCTCGGGGGTTCGAGGGGGTGATCCTAGATGAGGAGTTTAGATGTACTTGGTTA
This sequence comes from Avena insularis, assembly GCA_023614405.1. Classification (NCBI taxonomy): domain Eukaryota; kingdom Viridiplantae; phylum Streptophyta; class Magnoliopsida; order Poales; family Poaceae; genus Avena; species Avena insularis. The sequence continues at coordinate 69,368,759 of CM042692.1, read as the reverse complement.
ACAAGTTCAGATGTTCAAGATGGAGTTGTCGCTCTCTTACCCTGTTTTGAAACTATTCTGTGTAGACGAGCCTCTTCTCCCTCTCTTGTTTACAAACAAAGTTGGCTTTATGCAAAGAAAATCCAGAAAAAGCTTTTCTAGCCAGAGCATGTAGATTCTAGGTTATCTAAGTCTTGCGGAGTACATTCTCGTACTCAGCCTTGTGCTATTGTTGTTTTTCTTCAGATGATCTAGTTGCAACTGAAGGTGGCTTCTACGTTGACATCGACGAGTAGTTGGGGGTCCTAGGTAGCAGCCTGAGGACTATGGGTTGGACGTCGCTTAAGTTTATGGCCTCTTAGGCCCTTTGTTAAGTTTGCTGTATAGAACAACATAATTTGCTTTCGCTGTTTGGTGTAATGATGGGTCTACGACCCCTGGTTTGTAATAATCTAATATCGTACTCTATTAAGAGTTTAACTTATGTTGTTGAATCCATGTGTTATGTAATGTTACCGAATCATATACTATGAGTCTCTGAGGTTGGAGTTAAATTTATCTCGGAGGTTAATCCAAGGTTTGTTTAACCCTAACCCCGGGGGTGTTACACTCAAACATAGGCTTATTATTTCTACAAGATTATTGCTGAGAATAAATTTTCTATGCTCTTCCAAAAAATAGTTGTCCAGCTCCGCCAAATGCTTTCATCAACCACAACCTATTATGTCACCAAAAGAAACAAAGTGTTAATCACGTATGCAGCAGATCAAATATGACAATCAACACAAGGAAGTGCTAGTAGTTTGCAGCATGTCTAGTCACAACAGGCTGTGAATGAACTTGGAACATTGCCATGTGGAGCACAAAACTGTTATTTATAACATTTATACCTAGTCATACCAGATCCAATATAGGACTTAGATTTGTACCAGGACTCAAAGCATAGGATCCAATATAGCAGCCATCCAATCAATTAACATTAACCAGATGTGACAGTATGATTAGTCTCAAAACACAGTGCAACTTAATTTAGGCAACATAATAAAACTGCAACCAGTGAAGTACTAATTACACCTCCATAGTGTTGGAGATATGCCCAAGAGGCAATAATAAAAGTGGTTATTATTATATCTTTGTGTTTATGATGAATGTTTACATCCCATGCTATAATTGTATTATAAGGAAACGCTGATACATGTGTGTTTTGTAAACATAAAAGAGTCCCTAGTAAGCCTCTTGTGGAACTAGCTTGTTGATTAAATGATGATCATGGTATCCTGATCATGGACATTGGATGTCATTAATAACAAGGTTATATCATTAGGAGAATGATGTGATGGACACACACCCATAGTAAGTGTAGCATAAGATCATGTCATTAAGTTCGTATTGCTGTAAGCTTTCAAATGCATAGTAACCTAATCCTTCGACCATGAGGTTATGTTAATCACCATCACCGGATGGGTACTTTGATGACATCAAACACCGCTTAAATGGCGGGTGGTTATAAAGGTGTCATTGGGTATTCTGAAAGTATGTGTTGAAGCGCATGAACCAAGATTGGGATTTGTCCATCCATATGACGGATAGATATGCTCTAGGCCCTCTCGGTGGAATGTCATCTAGTTAGCTTGCAAGCATGTGACTAGGTCACAAGGGATGACATAACATGGAACGAGTAAAGAGTACTTATCGATGTGAGGTAGAACTAGGTATGGAGATACCGACGATCAAACCTCGGATAAGTAGAATATCGTGTGACAAAGGGAATTGGTTTCGTATGTTAATGGTTCTATCGATCACGAAGTCATCGTTGAGTATGTGGGAGCCGTTATGGATCTCCAGATCCCGCTGATGGTTATTGATCGGAGAGGTGTCTTCATCATGTCTGCATATTCATGAACCGTAGGGTGACACACTTAAGGTTCGAAGTTGTTTTAAGTAGATATAGAATATGCGTTGGAGACCGAATGTTGTTCGGAGTCTCGGATTGGATCCGGGACATCACGAGGAGATCGAATTATGCGGAGAATAAGATTCATATATTGGGGATCATTTTCTAAGTTAGGAAATGTTAGGACTGTTTTGTATGGAGATTCTAGAAGGTTTTGGAATGTTCGGAAGGTTCTAGAAGAGTTCTTGGGTTTGCTTGAAAACCAAGAAAGGGTCAAGGAAACCTTGTGGGGATAGACACGATTCGTGGGGGGAGGACTCCTCCCCCTTCCCAAACCGTCGGCCAAGGAGGGGAGTCCTACTAGGACTCCCCCTCCCAAGGCGCGCCTCCCTCCTTTAAATAGAGGGGAGGGGGCGCCCCCTCCTAGACCTCTCCCATAACAATCCCTAGCCGCCGCCTCTCTCCTCTTCCTTCGCTCTGCTCCGGCTTAGGCGAAGTCCAGCAGAATTCTCTCCTCCACCACCACCACCACACCGTCGTGCTGCTGGGATTCCGTGGAGAAGATCTACTACATCCGCTCATTTGGAGCAGGGAGAGGAAGGTCTGCCGACTCCGCACGCGTGTGACCGCATTTACGCGGAAGGATCGTCCACACGATCTTGAGATCGGCAAGTGATCGACTACATCAACCCCGAGATCTAATCTCGTAACGCTTTCGGTTCTACGGGTTAGTACAGATCTATCTCGTTGCTCATGTCTAATAGATTAGATCTTGGCTTTTATCTAGATTAGATCTGGGTTTTGTTCGTTCTTGCGGTAGAAATTTTTTGTTTTCCATGCTACGAACCCATCAGTGGTATCAGAGCCTTGTCTATGCATAGATCTGTTGCACGAGTAGAACACAATGATGTTGTGGGTGTTGGTGCTCGTGTCGTCTTTTGCTATTTGTGTACTTTGCATCTTGCGGTATGGTGGGATGAAGCGGCTCGGGCTAACCTTACATGTCGCACATGAGACTTGCTCCACGCTTGACGTGTAACTTGCTTTGCACAAGTGGCTTTGCGGGTGTCTGTCTCTCCCATCATAGTATATATCCAATCTACACTTTGCACTTGATAGCACTTGTATCAACGTTGTGGTTCAGTTTCGTAGGTAAGATCCGTTCTTATTCGAAAGCCCCAAACCACGTAAAACTTGCAAAGAAAATTAGAGGCGTCTAACTTGTTTTTGCAGGGGTTTTGTGATGTGATATGGCCATCATGTGATTGTAATTATATTTGATGTATGCAATGATCCTTGTTGTAATATGGCAACCGGCAGGAGCCTAATGGTTGTCTTTAATTCTGTTAAGACCTGCGTGTCTATTCATCTTGTAATAGCTTTATTCCAAGTAGTTGTAATAGTTGCTGGTGACGATGGACAACCATGAAGCGGCGCCACTGACCTTGATGCAATGCTAGTGATGATGGAGATCATGTCCGTGCTTTGGAGATGGAGATCAAAGGCATAAGAAGAAAGGGCCATATCATATCACACTAATTATGAATTGCCTGTGATGTTAATCCTTTATGCATCTTGTACTGCTTAGATCGCGATGGTAGCATAATAAGATGATCCCTCTCACTAAATTTCAAGTAATAAAGTGTTCGTCCTTAGTTGGCACCGTTTCTAAGACTCGTCGTCTCGAAGCATCTCGTGATGATCGGATGTGATAGATTCTACGTGTGCATACAACGGGTGCAAGCCAGATTTGCACATGCGGAAACTAAGGTTAATCTTGACGAGCCTAGCATGTACAGACATGGTCTCGGAACATGGAATATCGAAAGGTAGAGCATGAGTCATATAAGTGATATGATGAACATGAAGATTGTTCGCCGATGAAACTACATCCTCTCACGTGAAGATCGGACTTGGTGTAGTGGACTTGGTTCGTGTAATCACTAAGACAATGTGAGGGATGTTGTTTTGAGTGGGAGTTCACCTAGTTAATTTAAGAATTAAAGTAGAACTCAATTTATCATAAACTTAGTCTAAACTACTTGCAAATTTGTTGTAGATTATGGCAAATCTCTCCATCAATTTCAATGTGTTCCTAGAGAAAGAAAAACTTAAGAACAATGGAAGCAACTTCATGGACTGGCTTCGTGGTCTGAAGATTGTCCTCAGGGCTGGTCAGATGACCTATGTGCTCGAAGCACCGCTAGGTGACCCACCTGCAGATGATGCCACCGATGACGTAAAGAATGTTTACGCCACTCGGAAAAATCATTACTCCACAGTTCGGTGTGCCATCCTGTACGGTTTAGAAACGGAGCTCCAGAAGATTTTTGAGCACCACGACCCGTTCGAGATCATTAAGGAGCTCAAGCTCATTTTTGGGACTCACGCGACCGTGGAGAGCTATGAGGCCTCCGAGAAGTTCTTTACCTGCAAGATGGAAGAGGCAAGCTCCATTAGCGAGCACGTGCTCACCATGTCTGGGCACGCAAACAAACTCCAAGAGTTGGGGATAACGATTGCTAATGAGTTAGGGATTCACCGTGTCCTCCAATTACTGCCACCGAGTTATAAGAACTTTGTGATGAACTACAATATGCACTACATGAACAATACGTTGCCTGAACTATCGTCCATGCTGAAAACTGCTGAAGTGGAGATCAAGAAGGAGCACCAAGTGTTGATGGTCAATAAGACCACAAATTTCAAGAAACAGGGCAAGCCTATGAAAAAGGGCAACTTCAAGAAGGACGACAACAAAGCTGGCGCACCTGCTAAGAAGCCCAAGGCTGGTCCTAAGCCTGGCCAGAGTGCTTCTCTTGCAAGGGTGCTGGTCCTTTGGAAGCATAAGCGCCCCAAGTACTGGCGGATCTCAAGAACGGCAACATCAAGAAGAAAGGTATATTCGATATACATGTTATTGATGTGTATCTTACTAGTAGTCGTAGTAGTGCACAGGTATTTGATCTTTGGTTCGGTTGCTCATATATGTAACTCGAAACAGGAGCTGCGGAATAAACGAAGACTGGCAAGAGACGAGGTGAAGATGCGCGTTGGAAATGGCTCCAAGGTTGATGTGATCGTCGTCGGCACGCTCCCTCTACATCTACCTTCGGGATTAGTTTTAAATTTAAATAATTGTTATTTGGTGCCTGTGTTAAGCATGAACATTATATCTGGATCTTGTTTATTACAAGACAGTTACTCTTTTAAGTCTGAGAATAAAGGTTGTTCGATTTATATGAGTAATATCTTTTATGGTAATGCACCTGAGATGAATGGTTTATTCTTATTGAATCTCGATAGTAGTGATACACATGTTCACAACATAGATGCTAAACGAATAAAATTGAATGATAATTCTACATACATGTGGCACTATCGTCTTGGTCACATTGGAGTGAAGCGTATGAAGAAACTCCATTCTGATGGACTTCTTGAATCACTTGATTTTGAATCACTTGAAAGATGCGAAGCATATCTAATGAGAAAAATGACTAAGACTCCATTCTCTGGGATAATGGAGCGAGCTATAGACTTATTGGAAATAATACATACCGATGTGTGTGGTCCAATGAGTGTAGCATCGCGTGGTGGATATCGTTATGTTCTCACTTTCACGGATGACTTAAGTAGATATGGGTATGTCTACTTTATGAAACATAAGTCCGAAACTTTCGAGAAGTTTAAGGAATTTCAAAGTGAAGTGGAAAATCATCGTAACAAGAAGATCAAGTTTCTACGTTCTGACCGCGGAGGTGAATATCTGAGTTATGAGTTTTGGCATGCATTTAAAGAAATGTGGAATACTTTCGCAGTTGACACCGCCAGGAACACCAAAGCGTAATGGTGTGTCCGAATGTCGTAATCGAACTCTCTTAGATATGGTTCGGTCTATGATGTCTCTTACAGATTTACCGCTATCATTTTGGGGCTATGCATTAGAGACAGCCACATTCACTTTAAATATGGCACCATCTAAATCCGTTGAAATGACACCGTACGAATTGTGGTTTGGTAAGAAACCTAAGTTGTCGTTCCTTAAAGTTTGGGGTTCTTGCGTATGTAAAGAAGTTACAACCTGATAAGCTTGAACCCAAAGCGGAGAAATGCGTCTTCATAGGATACCCGAAAGAAACAATTGGGTATACCTTCTATCATAGATCCGAAGGCAAAGTTTTCGTTGCCAAGAATGGATCCTTTCTTGAGAAGGAGTTTCTCTCGAAAGAAGTGACTGGAAGGAAAGTAGAACTCGACGAGGTTATTGAACCTTCTCTCGGAGTTGAGAGTAGCGCAGCACCGGAAGATGTTTTTGTGCCGCCTGCACCAACTGGAGAGGAAGCTAATGATGCTGATCATGAAACTTCGAACGAAGTTACTGCTGAAACTCGTAGGTCAACGAGGGTTCGTACCACTCCTGAGTGGTATGACTCTGCGTTGAACGTCATGTTGGTGGACAACACTAATGACCCTGCGACATATGAAGAAGCTATGGTGAGCCCAGATTCCGACAAATGGCTAGAAGCCATGAAATCCGAAATGGGATCCATGTACGAAAACCAAGTATGGACTTACCGGATGGTTGTAAGGCTGTCGAGAACAAATGGATTTTCAAAAGAAAAACAGATGCTGATGGTAATGTTACCGTCTATAAAGCTCGACTTGTCGTGAAAGGGTTCCGACAAATTCAAGGAGTTGACTACGATGAGACTTTCTCACCAGTAGTGAAGCTAAAGTCTATGAGGATTTTGTTAGCAATCGCTGCATATTTCGATTATGAAATTTGGCAGATGGATGTCAAAACGGCGTTCCTTAATGGTGACATTGAGGAAGAGTTGTATATGGTACAACCCAAGGGTTTTGTCGATCCTAGTGATGCTGGCAAGGTATGCAAACTTCAGCGCTCCATTTATGGACTGAAGCAAGCATCCCGGAGTTGGAATCAACGTTTTGATAAAGTAATCAAAAACTTTGGATTTATACAAACTTATGGAGAATCTTGTATTTACAAGAAAGTGAGTGGGAGCTCTGTAGCATTCCTAGTACTATACGTAGATGACATATTGTTGATTGGGAATGATATAGAACTTCTTAGTAGCATCAAAACCTATTTGAATAATAGTTTTTCAATGAAGGATCTTGGCGAAGCGGCATATATTCTAGGCATCAAGATTTATAGAGATAGATCAAGACGCCTAATAGCGCTTTCACAAAGTACATACTTAGACAAAGTTCTAAAGAAGTTTAGAATGGAAGAGAGCAAGGAAGGGTTCGTGCCCATGTTGTCAGGTAAGACCTTGAGTAAGACTCAAAGTCCGGCTACGGCAGAAGATAGAGAAAAGATGAATAATATTCCCTATGCCTCGGCCATAGGTTCTATCATGTATGCCATGCTGTGTACAAGACCGGATATAGCACATGCTGTTAGTTTGACTAGCAGATATCAAAGTGATCCTGGAATGGAACACTGGACAGCAGTCAAGAATATCCTAAAGTACCTGAATAGGACTAAGGATATGGTTATTTCTTATGGAGGTGATGAACAGCTTGTTATAAACGGTTACACTGATACTAGTTGGAACACCGATCCAGATGACTCAAAGTCACAATCTGGATACGTATTTATTTTGAATGGTGCTGCAGTGAGCTGGAGGACTGCCAAGCAAAGCGTTGTGGTGAAATCTTCAACTGAATCGGAATACATAGCTGCTTCGGAGGCTGCACAAGAAGCCATATGGATGAAGGAGTTCATTACTGAACTTGGTGTGGTTCCTAGTGCGTTGGACCTGATGGCCATCTACTGTGACAACACAGGTGCCATAGCTAATGCACAGGAGCCAAGGTCACATAGCAAGCTGAAGCACATCAAGCTACGTTTCCATGCTATTCGCGAGTATGTCCGAGATGGTGACATAAAGATTTGCAAAGTACACACTGATCTGAATGTGGTAGATCCGTTGACTAAACCTCTCCCTAGAGCAAAGCATGACCAACACCAGAATGCCATGGGTGTTAGGTATATTACCATGTAATCTAGATTATTGACTCTAGTGCAAGTGGGAGACTGTTGGAGATATGCCCAAGAGTCAATAATAAAAGTGGTTATTATTATATCTTTGTGTTTATGATGAATGTTTACATCCCATGCTATAATTGTATTATAAGGAAACGCTGATACATGTGTGTTTTGTAAACATAAAAGAGTCCCTAGTAAGCCTCTTGTGGAACTAGCTTATTGATTAAATGATGATCATGGTTTCCTGATCATGGACATTGGATGTCATTAATAACAAGGTTATATCATTAGGAGAATGATGTGATGGACACACACCCATAGTAAGCGTAGCATAAGATCATGTCATTAAGTTCGTATTGTTGTAAGCTTTCAAATGCATAGTAACCTAATCCTTCGACCATGAGGTTATGTTAATCACCATCACCGGATGGGTACTTTGATGACATCAAACACCACTTCGTAACTGGGTGGTTATAAAGGTGTCATTGGGTATTCTAAAAGTATGTGTTGAAGCGCATGAACCAAGATTGGGATTTGTCCATCCATATGACGGATAGATATGCTCTGGGCCCTCTCGGTGGAATGTCATCTAGTTAGCTTGCAAGCATGTGACTAGGTCACAAGGGATGACATAACATGGAACGAGTAAAGAGTACTTATCGGAAACGAGGTAGAACTAGGTATGAAGATACCAACGATCAAACCTCGGATAAGTAGAATATCACGTGACAAAGGGAATTGGTTTCGTATGTTAATGGTTCTATCGATCACGAAGTCATCGTTGAGTATGTGGGAGCCGTTATGGATCTCCAGATCCCGCTGATGGTTATTGATCGGAGAGGTGTCTTCATCATGTCTGTATATTCACGAACCGTAGGGTGACACACTTAAGGTTTGAAGTTGTTTTAAGTAGATATGCAATGTGCGTTGGAAACCGAATGTTGTTCGGAGTCTCGGATTGGATCCGGGACATCACGAGGAGATCCGAAATGGTCCGGAGAATAAGATTCATATATTGGGGATCATTTTCTAAGTTAGGAAATGTTCTGGAGTGTTTGTATGGAGATTTTAGAAGGTTTCGAAATGTTCTGGAAGGTTCTAGAAGAGTTCTTGGTGTTTGCTTGAAAACCAAGAAAGGGTCAAAGGAAACCTTGTGGGGCGAGACACGGATTCGTGGGGGAGGAGGACTCCTCCCCCCTTCCCAACCCGCCGGCCATAGGAGGGGAGTACTACTAGGACTCCCCCTCCCCAGGCGCGCCTCCCTCCTTTAAATAGAAGGGAGGGGGCGCCCCCTCCTAGCCCTCTCTCATAACAAGCTCTAGCCGCCGCCTCTCTCCTCTACCTTCGCTCTGCTCAGGATTAGGCGAAGCCCTACAGAATTCTCTCCTCCACCACCACCACCACACCGTCGTGATGCTGGGATTACGTGGAGAAGATCTACTACCTCCGCTGCTCGCTGGAACGGGGAGAGGAAGGTCTGCTTCGACTCCGCACGTGTGACCGATCATGAAGGCTGCCGAAGCCGGAAGGATCGTCCACACGATCTTGAGATCGGCAAGTGATCGACTACATCAACCCCGAGATCTAATCTCGTAACGCTTTCAGTTCTACGAGGGTTAGTACAGATCTATCTCGTTGCTCATGTATAATAGATTAGATCTTGGCTTTTATCTAGATTAGATCTGGGTTTTGTTCGTTCTTGCGGTAGAAATTTTTTGTTTTCCATGCTACGAACCCATCACATAGCCTACACGAAAGCTGAAACCAATGTTCAACAACTTGATTCGAAAGTAGTACAGTAAGAAGGCAACAACGTTTTACTCCTGAAGACACCCAAAACAACTGATCAGCACAGCCTCACGTGGGAATATCTAATGTATACGAATGTGCCAATGATCTACTCCGGTTTGCATGTCACAGCAGGAATACAATGAGACCAAAATTTTAGAACAAGAGGATTTAGACTAAAACCTTCCCTAGGAAGGGAAGTTGCAGGATGTTTCCAAGAGTCTACTAAGATAGTGAAAGAACTACAAAAATCTAATGGAACTAGCATCTACCTATCAATCTAATGGAACAAGCATCTACATATCAGTCTAAACAAACAGACCTACACCTGCAGGTCATCTCAAATACTCCCAGTTGTTACTTACCAACGTAGCATGATAAAGCACAAATTACGAGAAAATAAACTTTTCTAGCCTATGTAGACATTTACTATGACAGTGTACAAGATTCAAGATATTCAAGGTATTCAAGATATTCGCTACATATTTTGAGAAGGAAAAGAAGTGTTACCTCAAGATAAATCTTGTAGTTCACCGCGAAGCCACATGATAGCCGACTGCTCGTCTTGAGCAGCCCAAGTAAGAAATGTCTCGCGGTTTTCAGCACTTTTCAACACTTTTGAAGCCTTCACTTTCTCCTCACGTGAGAGATCCTTCATGTTTTGCATAGCTAAAATGCACTTGGCGATAGAGAAAACATTTGCCTCCGCCTTTTCTCCCTTGGTCTGCTTTTCTTTCATCTTCGCATATCTGTCAACAACTTCTACCATCGCATCGCTCTTGTTAGGCTTCTTTAACTCATTTGGTTGCTTTTTCTTGGGTACACTAGAAACCTTCTTTTGAATGTGTTGCTCAGTATCCACTCTTTCACCAACATACACTAAATTCAAGCAAGATACACTTGTCAGTATTTGTTAAATGTTGTATAGGTTGCTACTCTTGAATGAATTATATGTATTGTGCGAGCTAAACTTACCTTCAATGACTGAATTAACACCATCTACCCTTTAAGCAGGACCCACTCCATCTAGAATCTGTATATCATCATCAGTTCCATTCACACTTTGTACATCTTCATATTGTTCACCAATTTGTGAGGGCTCAGAGGTAGATGTGAACTTGTATGTACCCTCAGCTATATGCCCTGTAAAAATCATGTAATATGGCTAAGAAGTAAACTTACCATCATACAGATCTCTAAGTGTATCAAATAGAGGAAAGTCATTTCTCTTGAATTTCCCCATTTTGGCGAAGGACTACAACCAAACATGAGAGATAAAATGAGTGCCAACTTGGTATATAACTCCTGACCAAGTATAAGAATGGAAAACAAACTTACAATTATTAAGTTATCCCAAAGTGCATCATCATGTTGTATTCTGCAGGTTCTCTCACACCACCGGCACCGCTTTGCTTACGGGCTTCCTTCAACATACAATAGTCTCTCTTGAGTTCCTTCTCTTTGCCTTGTAACTACGACTTTGTGAAATTCACATGCTTGTTTTGATTTTTGAATATTCTTGTCATCGGATTCCATGTGTCTCCACTCCATCCATTTTGAGCTCTATGGTAGTCATTGTTGTGTTCATGGAGTATCTCAACTAGAGATTTTTGAAGTCCCATATTCCATTGAGCTCTTGGTTTCGATCCTGCAAAAGCTAATGAAGTTAAATTAGGAATATGACACGGAAATAGGACATTATAATAATATAATTCTGCACACAAGCTAATCAAGTTACCTTTGGGAGATCTCCTTTTCCGATTGTTTGTTGGTATTTTTTTCATGCCAAGTGTAGCCTTTTTGCAAGTTAATCTTTGGAGAAACCTTTTGGATGCATATCTAGTTTGAAAAGAAATCAACACAACAACTATATAAATAATATCAAACAAGCAGAAATTACCCAACATACACTCATTACATTCAAATATGAAACATACACTTGTTCCATTATGGCATGAATAATATTATCCAACATACACTTATTCCATTATGTAACAAGAAAAGTAAAGGCAAATTCCAATCTCACTAGTACATGATAAAGAGCTATTTATTCTAGAAATCATTCCACATTTGCATGGCTATTTGGTCTCTTAAAGCATTGTTGGCATGGTTGTTCCCTTGGTGGTTATCATCACCATTGGGCAGATTGACATAGTTAGCTGGAGGTATAATGTCCTCTTGATGTTCAAGCCACTTCTCATCACCATGTTGCATTCTAATTATATTATGCAGAATTGCAGTTGCTGCAGGGATCTTCACTTGGTATTGCATTTGGTGGAATGTAGCAACATGCAGAATAGGGAATCGCTTCTTGAGTATTCGTAGGAGCCTTTCTACATGATGTTGCATCACAACATGATGGTGATTGAAGAGCTCCATATAATTATGTGGTCGATGGCGGTCATGACCAAATTCTTTTAGATGATACCACACACCATGGTATGGGGCAAGGAAGGACTTCGTATTTGCATAACCACCATCAACAAGGTAGAATTTCCCATTAGGTACTTGAAAACCACTGTTCATGGCAAACCGAAGAACTCTAGCATCCGTAGGAGATCCCTCCCCAACCAAAAGAGATGTAAGTGACATTTAGGTCAAAATTGCATGCAATCATCACGTTGTGGCTGAGGGTTCCTTTCCTATTGTGAAATGGAGCGGCAAGGTGGGGTGATACGCTAACAGGAACATATGATCCATCAATTGCCCCTATACAATTCTACAAAGAAATAGATGAATGGCAAGGGAATATGAGATTAATTCTTTGACATATTAATTGTTTAGCGTCGAGGGGAGAAATTTGAGGTGCCAAAATGAGAACCTGGAAATATGAGAAGAATCGATCATCGTTAGCAATTTTAGGATGTGGTTGGTCAATGATGAGAGGCTTCAGAAATCACCTACTTAGGACAGAGATGATGTTGAAGAATTCACTTATGCACTTGTGGAATGTCTGGTTGTTGTGTTGGAACTCTAATTGCAAGTCTTGAAATGAGGCATTGTGTGGGATAGCATATAGAGAAAAATAGCGAGCTTTTCCTCAACCTTAATCCTTTCGTCACTTAACAACCTTTCTCTTCTAAGGTAGGATGCTAAGGATCTGAAAAATGTGTGCTTCCATCCTATAGGCTACCCGACAGTTTTTCACATGTCCCTTAAGAATTCCTTCGAGATGCTCCTTGTCGTATAAGACCGAGCTATGTCGTTTTCTCTCCATTTGACCTCTACTACTCATTTGTTGAAAGTGCAATACTGATAATAGTAAAAACATAAACTCCTCATCATCTTCACCTTTCCTCTTCCTAATTAGCTCCACCCTTTGTAGATTCATTTAGCACTAAAACAATAGCAATTAAGGGCAGACAATAAGATTTAAAGAGCTAGTAAGTATGATTACACAGCTAGAAGTAGTAAATAAAATTCATATTAAAATCTGGTGTGCAAACAGGATCCCATGAGTGTGGCGGTTCGTCCACTCCTACTATAGTGTAAGGGGCAGGTATCTATCAGTAAACAAAGATGAACAGATCAGACACAAGTATGACATGAACAGATCATAGACATATACTATAGACTACAAAATTAATTGACTTCATGTAGCTAGCTACACTGCAGATTCATGCTAGCTAGCTACACTACACACTGAAAAAGAGCAAGGTGAGTGCATTAGAAGGTGACAGTGTGTACTAATCAGTGCAAGAAATTGCTAGAAAATAGCATACAAATAGATCATGGTTGCTCTCGGTTTCTTTACGTAACAATATAGATCATGGTAAATCTCTGTTTATAATAGGAACAAATAGCACAATTAAAGTTTGAAAGTATAAAATTAAATAATCCAATAGCAATATTAGATAGAACCATAATTAAAGCATAAACGTAATTCTCTTTGAAAGCACCTATTTACAAAATGCAGAAAAAGCTAAATGCACACTATACCCAGTTCAAAAAGCTAAGCTACACACCAATTTACAAAACACCAAATGTGTTAGGAGCATGCATGTACTCTCAGTTTAGAGATGTGTTTGCATTTGTTCAATTAGCACCTACTAGGACATCTATTCTATCAGGTTGCCAAAGTTCATAACAAAGGCTCTCTTGGTGTGTACTTTAATCCTTAACTCTAACGAAATAGTTAGTGCATCCACTTGATTTGTTTTCTTAATAAGAATACCGCATGTCACTGTAGATTACATTGTATGTACAATACATAATGTTGCAGAAAATGACAGTGGACAAATAATATTATACAACAGTAACCGACGGATACAACCAAGGCCAAGCACCAATCGATCTGCAAAACTCACACTGTAACCACGATACAACCAAGAGAAACCTACGGATACAACCAAGATTCTATAACCTGCTAGAAATTCACATTAGAAAAACAGAGTAGCACCAATAGATCTGCAAAACTCAGACAATATATTCCACAACCAAGGGCAAACACACAGGTATTAACAAAAACAAGGGTCACAAATGGCGTTGGATGAGTTCCCGATCACGAACAGGGTCGAGAGGCGGCGGTGGAGGAGACCCATCGCACTGATTTGGGAGAGAAGAACCTTCTCCTCTCTGCGCCTCTCTCTCCAACGTTCAAAGAACTAGACTAGAGGGTGATACGTCCATTTTGCATCACTATTTTATATCATAATTTACTATTATTCATTGATATATTTCATATTAAGGGATGATACTTATGTTATTTCATCTATTTTTGCATGGTTGATGACTTTTGGAGCATGGATCGCTGCAGTTAGGATTCTGATGGAAAAGGTGTTGTTTGGAGGCAAAATTCACGAAGATTAGAAAATCCGGGAAAATATATGGAAAATTCTATTTTTCCAGAAGACGAAGACTACCAGAAGGAGAAGTGGAGATGGGTCACACGGGGCCCACACCACCCCCTGGCGCGGGCCACCCTGGGCCGCGCCACCAGGTGGTGTGGCCGCCCTGGCCCACCTCTAGCTCTCCCATCTAGCGTATATTATCTCCACGGAACCCTAATACCTGGGGGCGACCATAGAAAGATTTCGCCGCCTCTGCGGGGCGGAAAACACCGAGAGAGAAAGATCTCTCCGGTAGACAGATTTCTGCCGGGGGAATTCCTTCTCAGAGAGGGGAGATCGTCGCCATCAACACCACCATAGGGCTGGACTTCATCGGGATCATCATCACCATCATCACCATCAGCACCCTCATCACCATCTCCATATTGTTGTAACAATTGGGTTGAATCTTGCATAGTTCTTAGGGGAAACTTTCTCGGTGTCGATTACTCTTTGTAGTTGATGCTATTGAGTGGAACCATTGAATTATTATTTATGTTCAGATTGTTATACATCATTATTCCATCTCTGATCATGATCCATATGATATCTTGTGAGTAGTTCGTTTTGTTCTTGAGGACATGGGAGAAGTCATGTTGTTAGTAGTGGAATTGTGTTGAGAAAGATTCAATAGTTGGATATTTAAGTTGCGGTGTACTTCTTCTAGTGGTGTCATGTGAACGTCGACTGCATGACACTTCACCTATATGGGCCTAGGGGAATGCATTGTGTATTTGGCTACTAATCGTAGGGGTTGCCGGAGTGACAGAAACCTGAACCCCCGTTAGGAAACCATTGCACAAGGGACATCAGGGTCTTAGAGTTTAAAGGTGTGGTTAGGTTTCTACCTTAATTACTTTCTTGTACTTACAGATGTTTGCAAGGGGTATAATCACAAGTATGTATTAGTCCTAGGAAGGTCGGTACATTAGCACAGGTTCACGCACACAACACTTAGCAAGCTAAAGAAGATTGATCAACTATATGAAGCGAAAGCATTTGACAGAATTCCTGTGTGTCCTCGAGAATGTTTGGTCATCTTAAGTAATACAACCGGCTTGTCCTTTGTTGAATAAAGGATTGGGCCACTTGCTGCATTTGTTCTTATTGTCTTTTATTTACTCGTACTTTATTTACTTGCATTATTAAAAACCCCTAAAAATTCGTTTGCTAAGTATTTGCAGAGAATTCCTGATCCATACCACTAGCCAGCACCTTTTGCTCCTCGTTGGGTTCGACACTCTTACTTATCGAAAATACACCCCTTATACTTGTGGGTCATCAAGACTATTTTCTGGCGCTATTGCCGGGGAGTGAAGCGCTATTGGAGAGTGGAACTGGTAAAGGAAACTTCTACTGTGAGTATTGTTTATTCCTGTTAGTTGCTTTATTTTCAATATGGATAATTCGCTGAGTTTCTTATTTCGTAATGCTACTACCACTTCTAAGGTAGTAGATGAACCACCACCTACTGAGAATGATACTTTTAAAATACCTACAAGAATTATTGATCGTGTTATGGATAACTACTATGTTGGGGATGGAACTGTCCATCCTGGTGATCATTTACTCTTTATACACGAATTATGCGGGTTTTTCAAGTGTGCAGGTATTACTACAGATCAAGTTAAGACGAAGTTATTCTCATTATCACAGAAAGGAAGAGCTGAGGAATGGTATAAGCTGCTGAAGAATGGTCAAGCTCTTGAATGGGAGGAAATAGTACCTCTCTTTTATTGAAAGTTTTATCCTCCTAGTGAGATTCATAAAGATCGGAATCAAATATACAACTTTTGGCCTCTTGATGGAGAGAGTACATCTCAAGCTTGGGGAGATTGAAGTTACTAATGCTCAAATGTACCATTCATGAGCTCCCCAACAATATTATTATCAATAACTTTTATGCAAGGCTTTCTCTTCATGATAAGGATTTATTGGATGCTTCTTGTGCTAGATCATTCATTCGCATGGAAGAAGAAGCTAAATGGGATCTTCTGGACCATATTCAAGACAATGCTGAAGCATGGGAGAATGACAAAGGAAGAAAGTCAGGTATAAATTATGATTATGAATGCATTGAATCTTTTATGGGAACTGATGACTTTCAAAATATTAAAAATTCTTATGGTCTAGACTCTCAAGCTCTTGCAACTTATTTTAAGGCTTTTGCTTCCTACATTGAAGTGCCTAAAAAGAAGTGGAATAAGTATCATGAACCTTATAAAGATATTGCTAAGAGTGTTCCTACAAGAAACACTGAAGTTTATACTGCTAATCATGTCTTATATGAACCTTACATTGAGAAAATCCCTTTCCCAGTTAATATAAAGGAACATTCTATGATAGCTAGTATGGTTAATGAAAGTACAAATGAAGATGTTGAACCTGATAAACAAATGGATGATGAATCTATAATAGCAAATATGAAAGACTTTGTCACTAAATATGTAGAAGAGGGACACACTATCCTTGGTAAGGATGCCTCTAATATTATTTCACAAAGTAGTGTTATGAGAACTAGTATTCCTGTGTTTTCTGTTAGAATAAGTGATCATTGTTACGATGGACCTTGTGATAGTTATATTGTTAAGTTTATGCATGATACTGAAAGCTACTATGAGGGAGGGAAAAGTGTTCTTATGTATCTTAATAATATCCAGTTTCCTCGTTTTATGCTGAAAGTTTTTATGTTGCACTTCTTTTGCCTTCCTATGCTAGTAGCCTCTGGTTTCAACAACTTGTTTGTTTACAAAATTCCCTTGCATAGGAAGTGGGTTATACTTAAACATGTGTATTTTTTCTTCTTAATGCTCTCTTTCACTTCAATTCATATTCTTACGTGAGCTTTATCAAAATTATCACGCCCATCTTAATGGCTATAAAGAGAGAGCTTTTTGAGAGACAACCCAATTTATTTTTGCTTTCAGTTTGTTTTTGTTTCTTTGAGTCTTGGAAGTTATTACCTCGGTAATAACCGCTTCTTATCCTTTTTGTTTGGGATTTGTGTCAAGATCAACCTCTAAAGAGAGAGAAGTAAGATTTGGGGAAGTTGTTGTCCCGAAACAGATTTTTTTGTGCTTCACCATAAAAATTCGTGAGAGATCTCTGTATGTCGGATTGAGCTGAAATTTTTTGTGCTTCTTTCCCAGGTTGTTATTTAACTTTAGTTAGTTTTGCACTTTTTGATTTGAGCAACATAAGATTTTCGAAAAAAATGATCTTTACCTGCTGGTCTGTTTTGACAGATTTTGCCACTCTTACATTTACTTGTTTAATCGATTTCCTTTTTGAATTATTTTTGGGTTTTCGGAAGGAGTTGCTACATTAGCTTATGTTTTGATGGTTTTCAGTTGAAATTGGACTAACTCCACTTATACTAATATTGCTAATGAGAACTGTGTGAAGTTTTGTGTGAAAGAAATTTCTAGGTTAGTGGAGAAAATGGTGTAATGAGAAAGTGAAAGGTCTCATGACTCAAGCAATAAGTGTATGAACATGAAGATATTGATGTTATTTAAGAGGTGACTCCGGAAGAATCCACTAAATACCTAAT
The DNA here is from genome assembly GCA_023614405.1 of Avena insularis. Taxonomy (NCBI): domain Eukaryota; kingdom Viridiplantae; phylum Streptophyta; class Magnoliopsida; order Poales; family Poaceae; genus Avena; species Avena insularis. The sequence goes on along the minus strand of CM042692.1, from coordinate 69,350,700 downwards.
TCAGAGACCTGCAGAGTCCGTTTTCGAATAGGTAACAATTTTGGTAAGAAAAGTTCTGCGAAAGATCTGTCCAGTTATATTTTTGCAGTTTTTATCCAACAAGGAAAGCTACAAAGTGAAAGAGGGACAAAAACGGAGCCAGGGTGGCTCACACCACCCCCTGGAGTGGGCCTACCCCTGGTCGCGCCACCAGGTGGTGTGGCCACCTCGAACTCCGTCTCCGACCTGTTTTCTCCCAGTACCTTCCTTTCGTTGTGAAACTTCGTAATATATAATCCCCCGGATCTCCCTAGGTTCGTATATCATGTTCTCGTCGTGTTTTTGTTTTGATCTATTTCTGCCAGGAACTATTCTTGAAAGTTTAGAAGCACAATGGTGTCTGCCATGGATAAAGGAAAGGAGCCTATGGAGGAAGATCTCCAAGACCTCAGGCAGGAGAAGGAGATCAAGAGTGAAGATTAAGAGGAGGCAAAGCACACCGGCACTACCATTGCAAGCATTAGAGTGTTGGCAAGATCTGCCAGGGTCAAGAGGACTGTGCGGATGTCAACTGGAGGAAAAACTCCGTGTCACTGTTTAGCTCCACGGTCACTTCCTCCACGCACCAGGAATCCTTTTCATACCCTTATCCATGAGCATCAATACCAGAATATGCCCAAGGAGAAATTACCCTCCAATTGGGATTTGCCTCATTCTAGCCATGCAGGAAAAGAAGACTTCAAGGAGGCAGAGTGGGGAAAGAATCGCAAGATCTGGAATTCTCAACCCAACATGATCATGAGCCACATTGAGCAAAACTCATAGCTGATTCATAATCTCACCTTTGAGATCGAGGACTTGGGGAAATTGATCAAAAAGCTCATTGAGAGGATACCACCACCACCGAAGGAGTAATTCGTCATCAGGTTTGGCATCCCCTTGGTTTGTTCAAAGCTTGGGGGAGTGTCGCGGTATCACATCACTATCTTCTATCTTTTTACCTTTTTAGTAGAGTCATATCATGAATAGAGAAGTTATCATGTAGGATGGTTTGCATTATGGAAGTGTCCCCTCTCTCGTTAGATATGTATCCCTTGGTGTGAGTAGCCGTTATGGAATATTAATGAGAAGTTCTATCATTTACTCTTTTGCATATCTTATATTAGTTTTCAATTCATAGTTATATGATTGATCTTGTTGTTAGTATTGGTATCACTTTGGGATCATTGAGTTAATTTAGTTGGTTTTGGCAAACCTGGCTCGGTCGGTAGCTTCACTATTTTTGAGAGTTGAATGAAAAAGATAAAAGTACTCTAAAGAAATATAATTTCATCATCTTTCTTTCTTGATTTGCTCATAAGTTTAGTATTCTCTAGTTAAGATCTTTTGTGCTTCCAAGGAAGATTGCATGTTTGTTTTTATCACTTGTATGTTTGTTTCCTTCAACTCTTATACTTGCTACCCAGCCTTGCTAGCCAAAAACCTATACTGAGAGGGAATTCTTCTCGTGCATCCATTCCTTAAACCAAAACCTATGCCATTTGTGTCTACCATACCTACCTATTAGCACTATTGCTACTCCAAGTAAATTATTGTTTTTATCTACCTTCCAAATTAAACTTGTTATGTGAAAATTAGTGATTAAAGCTCTCATGAACTTCATGGCACACTTTACTTTCTTGTATTTAATAAACTTGAACCATTGTGCCCATCTATGTTGTGTATATGCTTGCGCTTTGTGAGTTGTGAATTAGCAGAACCATGCTGTCATGGGGAACGCTTTCAACATTGCACTGGTACTTTGTACCTAGTTGATATCATGTTCTTTTGTCTATAGCTGTCGTCGGTGCGAAATGAAAGGGGAGCTTGTAAGTCCATGGAGTTATGCATGTGTGTTAGAAACGCATGGGCCGCCGGTCTAATCCATGCTGTCATGGTGGAAACCTGCATCGTAACCATAACAAGCATCTATGAAGCATTCTTCTTATAAAAAAGAGATAGAGATTGAGAAAAGGAGAAAAAGAAAAAAAAGATGATAAAAGAGGAAAGAGAAAAAAAGCACCACATTCCCATGGTAAATAAGAAGATTGCTGAGATTCTTGTTGTCTGCTTGCCTTGTCATTTTGATATGGGGATTCTTCCGTATCATCGGGCAAGGGTACCCTGTTGGCGGTTCTCCATGATACACATGTGCTTACTATGACAAGAACTTACCGGTGACTAAACTTGAGTAGCATGAGGAGCGGCCCTCGTATTCAAGGGACATGAGATTCTCAATTTACAACTTGTCAAGCATATCCTCGTATTTGATCACTTTAACCTTAATCACCTAAAGATGCCTATGATAGGGGCAATGAGAGCTGAAAGCTAATAAGTACCATAATTTTTGGAAGCTCTTTATGAAACTTGAAATACCTGCTTCCCTCTGTGAAGGGCCTTTCTTTTACTTTTTAGTTGAGTCAGTAAACCTATTCCCTTCTATCTCAGCAAGTATTTTGAGTTGTTGTGTTTAATTCATTCATATGGTGATTTACTCAGTCATGTTTCTTATGTTACTTGTTTTGCACTTTGCTCTTATCTTGGTGATTACTACTTTGAGAGCTATCATTGAAAATCAGTTATTTGTGAACTCAAGCAAATTGTCAACTATTCTTCGACCAAGAGCTAAGTTTTCCATTACCAATTATGATTCACTTTATGTATCTTTATTGTGTTTCCTTTACTTATTGCAAGTTAAGTTATATAATAGTGAGTTGTCTTCTATTATGATCTATGTATTGATCAATGTGATGCTTCTTGTTCGTATTCTTTTATCGACTCTTCACTCCATAAACCTGAGGCCATGTTTATTAAGCTCAGTTTCGCTTGAGGACAAGCAAAGTCTAAGCTTGGGGGAGTTGATACGTCCATTTTGCATCACTATTCTATATCATAATTTACTATTATTCATTGATATATTTCATATTAAGGGATGATACTTATGTTATTTCATCTGTTTTTGCATGGTTGATGACTTTTGGAGTATGGACCGCTGCAGTCAGGATTCTGATGGAAAATGTGTTGTTTGGAGGCAAAATTTGCGAAGATCATAAAATCCGGGAAAATATATGGAAAATCCTATTTTTCTAGAAGACGAAGACTGCCAGAAGGAGGAGTGGAGATGGGACACAGGGGGCCCACACCACCCTGTGGCGCGGGCCACCCTGGGCCGCGCCACCAGGTGGTGTGGCCACCCTGGCCCACCTCCAGCTCTCCCCTCTAGTGTATATTATCTCCACGGAACCCTAATACCTGGGGGCGACCATAGAAAGATTCCGCCGCCTCTGCGGGGCGGAAAAAACTGAGAGAGAAAGATCTCTCCGGTAGACAGATTTCTGCCGGGGGAATTCCTTCTCAGAGAGGGGAGATCGTCGCCATCAACACCACCATCAAGCTGGACTTCATCGGGATCATCATCACCATCATCACCATCAGCACCCTCATCACCATCTCCATATTGCTGTAACAATTGGGTTGAATCTTGCATAGTTCTTAGGGGAAACTTTCCTGGTGTCGATTACTCTTTGTAGTTGATGCTATTGAGTGGAACCATTGAATTATTGTTTATGTTTAGATTTTTATACATCATTATTCCATCTATGATCATGATCCATATGATGTCTTGTGAGTAGTTCGTTTTGTTCTTGAGGACATGGGAGAAGTCATGTTGTTAGTAGTGGAATTGTGTTGAGAAAGATTCAATAGTTTGATATTTAAGTTGTGTACTTCTTCTAGTGGTGTCATGTGAACGTCGACTACATGACACTTCACCTATATGGGCCTAGGGGAATGCATTGTGTATTTGGCTACTAACCGTAGGGGTTCTTGAGTGATGTAAACCTGAACCCCCGTTAGGAAACCATTGCACAAGGGACGTCAGGGTCTTAGAGTTTAAAGGTGTGGTTAGGTTTCTACCTTAATTACTTTCTTGTACTTACAGATGTTTGCAAGGGGTATAATCACAAGTATGTATTAGTCCTAGGAAGGTCGGTACATTAGCACAGGTTCACCCACACAACACTTAGCAAGCTAAAGAAGATTGATCAACTATATGAAGCGAAAGCACTTGACAGAATTCCCGTGTGTCCTCGAGAATGTTTGGTCATCTTAAGTAATACAACCGGCTTGTCCTTTGCTGAATAAAGGATTGGGCCACTTGCTGCATTTGTTCTTATTGTCTTGTATTTACTCGTGCTTTATTTACTTGCATTATTAAAAACCCATAAAAATCTGTTTGCTAAGTATTTGCAGAGAATTCTTGATCCATACCACTAGCCAGCACCTTTTGCTCCTCGTTGGGTTCGACACTCTTACTTATCGAAAATACTGCGATACACCCCCTATACTTGTGGGTCATCAGAGGGTGAGAACTGGACGACAGCCGCGGCCAAGAAACCCTACATAGGGAGCGATTTGGGTAAGAGGCATGAGAGGGGATCACCGGCGAGAACGTCCTGACGTAGATAGAGGTGATGTTCGTCGGTGGTGTCCCAGGTTCTGCGCGGTCAACTTCTGCCCATGTCATCATCGTCGATGTCGCCTCTATCCTCCAGAGCCAAGCACTCGCTCTGTCTTTATTCCTCGCCACCACTGGAGGGTAGGGTTGTGGATCGATAGGCACGGTCTGTGTCGAGTTTGGGTGGGGAATTCTCAGGATGGGCCGGTATAATCCCCGGAAAAACCAGAGAGGTAAACGGGCCTGCGGGATATCTGGGGATAAGTAGGTGAGCCGGGAATTTCCTCTCCAAACCCGAAAGAAACTAGAGAAGTAAACGAGGCCTTAAGGATCATGGCGGCCTGGTGACTTCAAGCCAATATCATCATGCGCAGACATGGAGCAACAAATTTCGTTAAGGTATGCAAACCGTACATGCATGCAGAGCAAAAATATGGAGATGCATATGCATGTGTGTTGTGTATGACCTTGGTTTTTTTTGAATAAGGAACCATCCAGAAGGACCGGGTGCATTCATTCATCTATCAGGGGTGGCTTACAAATTACACAAAGGGACATGAGGAAACAGAAAATAACACATAGGTCCCTGCAATTAGCACAGAAGTCCTCAGAAAAGTTCCAGGAAACGCAATCAAGGACATACCGTCGTAGTCACCCTCACCGCCACCGGGGACAAAACCACTTGGGGCAATGAGCAGGGAGCCCGCTGCGACGACAAGAACAAACCTCCCGTATGACATCTTGGCCAGGAGGTTGAAGAAGATCTGAAGTTGTCGGCAGAAGCACAGCAACACCAGCGCCAAAGGAGGGAGTGGCTGCCCTACAACCATGGATTCCAGCACGGCGATGACAGCCATCCGTCGACAAGGTGTCGGAGAAGAACTCCCCAACAATAGGAGCAGCTGCTTGACCACATTGGATGACGACGCCAATGAAGTTTTCAAGAAGTTGCTCCAACTGGGCGTAACACCCGTGCCCCCCAACACCAGAGCTCTAGATCTACAGATGACAGGTTTGCCTCTCCTCCTCCCCTCGCCTCCACGACCAGCCATAGAAAGAGAAGCATCCATGACCTTGAAGATCTAGAGAGCTCCCCACCAGAGCTCTGCTTTAGAGGAAGCCTCAACGGCCTGCGCCCTCCCCTCGCCACCATGGTTGGCCAGAGGTTGCCCAATCGCAATTTCAATCTGCCGCAGGAGTCGGTGGCCACAAACAATAGATTTATTGAGAGATGCATCGACGAGATCAAGCACCGCTAGGATAAGCCCTACTCTCCAGATCTGGCTGCAGCAGCCTGGAGGACATGCATATACAGGCAGAAGGCCCAAGACCGGCATAAAGCCACAAACCCTAATCCTAACTACTCTGGCGCCACCTCCTGCCCCTATCTAGCCGGCTAATCCAGCGGAGAGGCCATGGGAGGGGTCCGGTCTGTGGAGGGTAGAGCTCAGAAGCAGGGGAGGTAAAGGAGGAGGCAAAAGAGTTTGGGTGACGGCTAGAGACTAGTTGTTGAATCAAGCATCGCCAACTCCAACAGCTGTGTATGACCTTGTTGCCGATTAGATCTCCCTATGTGCCGCCACGATCAGGACAAGTTGCCCCACGTCCTCATATTCTCCGTACCGGTTCGCAATGTGGGACACTGGGAGGGCCTTCGTGGGCTACTAGCCAAGCGCACGGATGCCATCACCTCCAAACCGAATCCATCGACTACACCACGCACTGACGCGTTGTCTACATCGAGCGATCTGCACTGCATCAAAGCGGACTACACCGAGATGAACATCCACGCCATTGAGCCGTATGGTACGACTACGTTAGGTTACAAGACAAGATCATCGTCGAGCACATCCACGGAGAAGCGACATCAACATCAGGTCGGTGTGGGACACTGCTTCGTCGCTTCTCACGTGCAACACGACATCGACACCATCGTCGCCACAAGGGATGCCTTCAAGGGACGCTCTATGTCACACCTGCTGCAATATCGCCAACACATCATCGCCAAGGTCTACATCAACGTGGTCTTCATCAACATCTTTGTCAACACACCACCGCCGCTGCTATACCCGTCCACATGATGGATATATATCCACAATGCCCTCTGATAGTACAACTGCAAGGTATGACGATGGAATGGCTGCGTCCATGACCTCCACGACGGCATTGACCGCATCCAACGGCTAAGACGGCATCGACAAATCTACGTCACAATTGTGATGCTGCTACGATCGTGCATATGGTTCTGGAAAAACTGTTATGTGCTCGATGGGCTTCCTCCAGTCTTGGAAAAACCGGTGGTCTTACCTATGACCAGTACGCGAGACACTCCTGACTGTACCTCTAGATGGTGAAAAACGTTCACAACTCTAGCCGCGTCTAAAAAATAAAAAATGTGCAAAAAAAATTTGCCTCCCGCACTGGCGCCACATCAACTACGAGGACTACGACATGAAACACACCTACCTCGACTAAGGCTACATCGCGATCGGCTACCTTGACATTAACATCAACAACAACGTCTACAGCTACATAACCCAAAAACTCTAATGAACAATGTCCGCATCATCGCTTGCGTCCACAACACTCATGCTATGACTATGGGAGGAAAGAGATGCACTAGAAGGGGATGGAATCACTGCCCCCTAGGTTCTGGCCATGATCATGTCCATCAGAGACGCAGTTGATGATGACAAGGAGAAGAATACGACAGACTTTAAATTCAGTCACAATCATCCGCTTCTCTCCCGCTACGACCAAGGGGGAATGTTAGAATACAATACGTGTACGAGTTAGAATTGACTAGGATTCTAGATCATCTTGTACTCCAAGTATATCCCTTCCGTGTACCTCTTTATATACCACACGAGGATCAAGACAAAAAAAACAAAATATTAGAGGTCGCTCAGTTTTATCCCCTATTTATCATAAGCTTTCGCTAGATATTCCCCACTTTCCCTTGGTTCTTCACCACCAACAACAAGCTGCTACGAGAGTTCTTCTAGTCTGCTACTCGCGAAGCCAGGAAGGGGCATTGTGTTTTCATGTGGGACACTATCTACAGGCCAAAGGAATCGGGATACTTAGGGGTGAAGAACCTGAAGATGTTGAATTACGCTTGCGCATGCATTAGCGATGGATGGCAATGACTGATGAAGGCAGGCCATGGCAAGGGATGGATTTCGAGATAGATAAAGAAGCGGAAGATGTTCATGACCCGTGTCAATTTTGAACTAGGGAACGGTGCGAAACTGAAATTTTGGTCACATCGTTGGATTGAAGGAAGGGGTGTGGAACAAATTGCGCCAAAATTGATTCAATTCGTCAAGCCAGTGGCAAAGAATCTAAGAGTGGTTGATGCAATGACAAACAATAGGTGGATTTCTGATATCCGGAGAGCCCCGTCAATCGTGGCCATTGCTGAGTTCATGGATTTATGGGAGCTCATGAGCGGCCAAGTTCTGCAAGATGGCGATGACAAAATTACATGGAAGCTATCAGGCAGTGGAAACTACTCTACAAATTCTCCTTATCTCTCCTTTGCATGCAGAACAAGGGCACCGGCTGCCACTGAATTATGGAAAGCAGGGACGCCTCTGCAGCCAGGGCGGAGACAAGGGGAACGAGCAGGGGCTAGACCCCCCTAACGATCGCCCCCTATACATTTTCACTGCTAAAGGACTGCACCTAATCACGAGGCCCAATTATAATGTCCGTAGTTAGCAAGTTATTCATCAAAGCCTAAAATAACAGCCCATTAATCCATCTTGAATGGTGAGAAACCTGACAAATCTCATTTTTGTGAGCTAGTTCACCAGACAGATCATCGCTGATTGATCGATCTATCATCTATCGGTCTAGGGCTCCTGTCTTCGCTCATCTTCATCGTCGTTTGCTAGGTGTCAATGAGACAACGGGGATTATGGATGACGTCGTGGTGCCGGGCTGCCGGTATGCTGGTGTGCTACCTCTCTTAACCCTACAGTGGTGGCCTGCCATCAAGTTCGTCGAGAAGCACACTGAAATCTAAAGGTACATATGCACAGACTGGTACTAGAAGCTTTTTATCTTCTTTTATATGGATTACAACCTACATATTAGCCTGGTTAGTTGATGTGCTTGCATACAAGAAAAATGATTGGTCTGCTTGTTGGATGTGTCTCTTACTCTGCTGGTATGTACCTATCAAGAGCAGAAATAGATAGATTGTTTTGCAGGCCACTTGTGTCCTAAATTTAATGTACTAATAGAAATTTGCCTTTCCGTTTGGACCGCCAAATGTTTATATACTTTGATGTCTGCATATTGAGTGGATATGACTGACAAATGTTTATATTGATATGCTTTCATATCTGTACATTGAGTGGATATGTGATGTATTATCCCGTGTCAAAAGAAAAAAAAATCTTTCCCCCCATCATGTTCAAATCCTGGCTCCGCCCCTGTCTGTAGCACAAGATGCACTTGTGGCTTGCGATGAAAGATCGCATGTGGATGGCAGACAGACTGCAGAGAAGGAACCAATAGCACCCTACTTCTTGCCCTCTCTGCTGTCAGGAACTAGAGTCCGCTGAGCTCCTCACTGCCCAATGTTCTTTCTCGCGGCAAATCTAGTACTTCTTATTCGTACAATACATGTTACACCGATCCACTCCTGATGCTTCGACAACGATCGTGGAATGGTGGACTACGTTGTCTGAAGTTGTACCAAGGACATTGCAGAAGGAGATGAATGCTCTAGTGATTTTAGTGGCGCGCGGTCTCTAGCTGGAACACAATAGTAGGGGTTTTGACAAATTTGCAACCATGCCAATGGAGATATGTCGGAAGATCAGAGCAGAGTTCGAGCTTTGGAAGCAAGCCAAGTTGTGCGGAACTTTGGGAGTGATCGAGTAGTAGGTATCAGGTGGATGTTGGATCAGATCGTCTGTTATCTGTTGTCCTAAGTTGCTGCCTATAAAAAACTACTGCCTCCGTCCAAAATATAAGCCTTTTTAAAATAATTTAGCTATCTAAAAAGGCTTGTATTTTGGAACGGAGATAGCATTGCCTATCGTAATATAGAAGACACGCACTCTTGGAAAAAAAAGGAGCAGTTCGAGTTCGACAATCTGTTACTCTGTGTTAGGAGGTTGTGTTTTACCCACAAAGCATTCGTCGATATTATCTTCTCACCCATTGAGATGATTGTCTCATGCGTCTTCAAAACCTATGAGAAGAGAACACTGATTTGTAAGGTGGCATGCTGATTTGCATTGCAGATTGTTCTCGTTTTCGGAACGTGCAGCCCAGACTAAAATTGCAGGGCACTACCGAACCATCGAGTTGCTTTTCTCTTTGGAGCTGGAAATTGGGCTGTACGCAGTGCTCACAAAGTCACAAGTGACAGTCCAGGATCATGTTTCATGTTGGAGTTTTATGCCAGATTAGGCCCAATCTCGACTGGGCCATTTCTTCTGCTCACGATGTGAGATCCTGTGATGAGTTGTCAGGTTGCTACCACTTTTGCGTGAGTTGACACATAAAGATCTTTTTTGAAGCGGATTGGGGACAGAGAGCACTGATTGTGCGTTTTACCAGGCCTAACCCGTTTTCTGGCAGGTGGGGCCCGCTGTCAGACTTGACGTGGCATCTACACTGACGGAACTAGGGCACGACCGTTAGGTTTGCGTCGAACCTAACATATCCCCTGCTTCCGACCGCGTCGGTCTATTGTGCTCACTCTCTCTCTCTCTCTCTCTCGCTGTAGGTCCAGCTCGGCGCCGCTCGTCGCCGCCCGTGGCTGCTGCGCTTCCGTCTCCCCACACCGGCGGCAATGGTTTCCTGGGGCGATGGAGAGGAATCTTCAACTAATCTGAGCTCCGATTCGAAGGTATTTCATCCATTCCTCTTTATCTAGGGTTAGGGTTCATATAGTTTTGGGGGTTTCCGATTTTGGCACGAATTTGGTGTAGTTATTGTGTACAAATGAATGTTAGGGTCCAACTACAATGTACGACTCCGATTACAATGGATTAGCCGACGAAGGAGAAAATCCAATTCATTGTAAATGCAATGTTGTGGCTGCCAAAAATGTGGCATTCGAGGGATGTTGGACTGGTAGGAGGTTCTTCACCTGTGCAGGCCAGGTGTGTGCAAATTTTTAAATGGTTTTCAAATAAATTGATGTACATCTAGCTCTATTTAGGCTCACATATTGTTCTTTGTATGACACCATAATTGCAGTTTGGTGAACCTTGTGACTTTATTCATTGGGTTGATGATGTGTGGCCTGATCCACTATGCAAATGCCTCTCAAAGCTCGGGGAGATGTATTCAGAAGTGAAAGAAAGCAGAGTTCATGTTGCACTGGATCATGTTGAAGCAAAGTACAAGTACTAGGATGAGATTACCAAGCTGCACACTGACTTGAGGAATGCACAAGATGAACTCAAGCTTGTGGTTGAGGAAAAGCAGGTGATACTAGCTCTCAAGGCTAAAGCTGAACAAGCAATGCTGGAAGCAGTTGCTGAACTAGAGCAAAAGAAGTCTCAGGATGCATGTACTACTAACATGCACAAATGTTTGAGGGTGAAGGCTGAGAAGGACAGGGATCAGATGAAGGAAGAAAAAATGAAGGCTGCGAAGGAGAGGGATCAGATGAAGGAAGAAAAAAAGAAGCTTGAGTTCATCATTGCTGAATTTCTCAGACAGAAGGAAGGAACCAGGGCTAAACTCAGGAAGATCAAGGCTATATGTGATGAGTGATGACCCTGAATTTTAAAAAACTGTTGCATCTATGTTTGATGAACTGTTGTCTTAGTATCAATTATTTGTGAGTTGGACAAGTACCTATTGTAATGTTTGGATTAATGTTTGGACAAATACCTATTATGACTATTTCTATCTGTGAGGTGAAGAGGATTGTAATGTTGAATTATAATGTGTCTTTGAATTATCTGTGAGATGAATGTTCCTATCTTTGATAATGTTCCTATTATGAATGTTTCTATCTGTGAGATGAATGTTCCTATCTTTGATCTGGATTATAGTGGATTGTAATGTTGAATTATAATGTATCTGTGGAATGTACTGGTAGTTCCTTATGGTGAAGCAAGTATCACAGAAATAGCAAGAATGACAACACATAGTTCATTCCACAGATAACCACAATGACAGTAGAGTTTTAGCAATACATCATTCCACAGACAACCAACCATCTGTTTATCATATATTCCAACCATCTGTTTATCCCTCTTCCCATCATGCCTAACCATCTGTTTATCATATATTCCAACCAGCATTGTTACTATAGGTTTGTTCTTAACATCCAAAATATACTTGTTGAACACTTCACTCAGATTGTTGTTTACCAAGTCAGTTTGACAATTTGTATCAAATGCCCATCTTGCCCAGGTATGCACAGGAATCTTTGAAAACCAAAGCCAAGCTTGCTCACATTGCTTCTTCATCTCCTCCATTCCTTTATCAAAACCATCTTTAGTGTATGAATAAGAAGCAGTATCCATACACTTCTTCAGATCCTCTCCTCTAAAACCTGCTGTCTGGAAATTGGCATAGATGTGCCTAAGGCAGAATCTCTGTGGACAATTTGGAAATACAGTGCCGACTGCTTTGATTAATCCTTTCTTCCTGTCTGACATGATGGTGTAGTACCCAAATTTGTCTTTTTCTCCACCTAATGCCTCCTTCAACTGCTCAAGAAACCATTGCCAATTCTCTGTATCTTCTTTAGCTACCACTGCCCATGCAAGAGGATATATGTTATTGTTCCCATCTCTAGCTATTGCTGCAAGAATTTGAGCTCCTGTTGTTAGCTTGATGAAGCAGCCATCCAAACCAATGAATGGCCTACAACCTTCTAGGAAACCCTCTCTAGCAGCATTAACACAGAAAAAGAGGCCATGGAATCTTGGGGTGTAGCTGATATCTACCACATTGCCTTTCTTCATTTCTTCTAGTTGTTCTTCTGTAGGTCCAGTGGCAGTGGTGACAATACACCTGGAACCAGGGTTTTTGTCTATGACAGTCTGCAGGTAATCTCTGATCCTGTAGTACTGCTTCTTATGGTCTCCCAACACTATCTGCCTGGCTTTAGTCCTAGCCCTATAGGCCATCCTCTTGGGCACATCCACCCCAAAATCCTTTTTAGCTTTATCTTGCAATGAGCATATGCCTGTGGTAATGTCTGACCTAAACTTGTCCACATAAGTAGTGCTCAGCCACTTGGAATTTACCCTACTGTTTGCAGGCTCAGTTGGACATGTGTGTACCAAATGCATTTTCTTAATGCAAAAAGTTTTCTCATGCTTTATTTGTAGGGTAACGGGTAGGCTACACTAGCGTAAAATCAAAATTTTCTACCGCGTCAACCAGGAATACTATTGTCATAGATCACGGGATTACCACTAGACGCTGCAGCTATGAACTCGATGAAGCACGTCGGGGCAGTGTAGATGTTCTACGTCTCCTCCTCATCCTCGTCCCACGAGTAGCTCCCCTTTGCGCGGCTCGTCCAAGTGCTACAGCTGCAGCACCTCCGAGGTATCCACACGTCCGGAGTGGAAGCCGTCAAACGCCAGACTGCTAGGTCTGCACGTGCAACACAGGAGGAAGAGGAGTGGCGGCTGGGTGGAATGCTCAACCCTATTCAGCTCGCCTCACCCTCTCTTATATAGGCATCCCTGGTGGGCTTCTACATTAGCAGCCCATTAGCAGCCTAAGCCTGGTCTAATTCTGATCCAATCCTCATTAGGCTTCCAGCCCCTAAAGTGTGTGACCCTATAGGTTCATACACGTATAGACATGACACGAGTACACTTACTCCATCAATAGTTGGTAGCGGCCTCTAGCAAGACGTGCCAACTCCTAAACGCATATAAAGATCATTCAGATGAACCATCACAAGGTTGAGTACATGTCTTTCCCTTTGCCTCACAATATTTGGTCTAGCTCCAAGCTGACCTCTCTTTCTCGATACTGTGATTCGGAATCCCTTTACTAGGTTAACTCTTAACCATATGTAGCACGGCCATGCATTTCTGGATCCGATCACTCGAGGGGCCCAGATATCTCTCTCAAGTAGAGAGGGGCAAATCCCATCTTGATTGACTGATGCCTTGCAGCATGTATCAGGACAAACCCGAAAGCTAGCTTTATAACTACCCAGTTACGGAGTAGTGTTTGATAGCCCCAAAGTAGGTCGATCCACATCTGAAGTACATGCGACAATCTCAGGTCTAAGGACAAAACATACACGATGTGTAGAGAGAGCTGCAAGTATTATTGTCAGTCTCATGTTGGGTCAGTCCAACCCCATGTTCATAACATGTGTCCACATTATTGGTTTGACATATCCATGTCTATGACTTGCGAAACATAGTCATCAACCAATCGATGTGCTAGTCTAATATTCACGTGTGTCCTCACATGAACTCCGACTAGGGACAATTATTAGATAACCATACAAGTAAAGAGTTTCACAAACAATTCACATAATTGCCAATCAATACAAGTTGCCTGGTATATGGATATTCAAGGAACATTATAATAACTCATGGATACACATGAAATACAATCATCTCTATGATTGCCTCTAGGGCATATTTCCTTCAGTCTCCCACTTGCACTAGAGTCAATCTAGACAGTATCTAATACCTATTGCTCTTGTGTGCGCTTCATGCGCAGGCTGCGAGAGTGGCTTAGTCAAGGGATCAGCAACATTTGAGTCCGTATGTATTTTGCATAACATGACACTACCATCATCAATGAACTCACAAATCAGATGGTAACGCATGTGAATATGTTTGTTCTTCTGGTGCTGTCTAGGTTCCTTGGCTTGTGCAATAGCACCATTGTTGTCATAATAAACATCCAAGGGATTGGACGAGCCCTGAACCACACCAAGAGCGATCAGGAAATTCCTAATCCAAACAGCTTCCTTTGCAGCCTCCGAGGCAGCAATATATTCAGCTTCTGTTGAAGAGGAGGCCACTGTATCTTGCTTGGAACTTTTCCAGCTCACAGCACCACCATTCATGACAAACACATAACCTGATTGCGATTTCGAGTCATCTGAGTCGTTAAGGTAACTCGCATCTGTGTAACCCTTTACACTGAGTTCAACCTCACCTCCATAAACTAGGAACATATCCTTAGTCCTTCTCAAGTACTTAAGGATATTCTTTACCGCTGTCTAGTGACTATCACCGGATCAGCCTCGTATCTCGCAGAACACTTAGAGCATAGGAAACATCTGGGCGAGTACATGTCATTGCATACATGATGGATCCAATAGACGAAGCATATGGAACCCTACTCATGTGTTCTCGCTCATCAGTGGTCGAAGGACACTGAGTCTTGCTGAGTTTAATGCCGTGAGACATGGGCAAGAACCCCTTCTTAGCCTCTTCCATGCTGAACTGTTTCAACACTTTGTCAATGTACATACTCTGGCTTAATCCAATTAGCCTCCTTGATCTATCTCTATAGATCTTGATACCCAGAATATATGCCGCTTCTCCCAAGTCCTTCATAGAAAAACTATTTTTCAATGAGGTCTTAACAGACTCGAGCATAGGAATGTCATTTCCAATCAGTAATATGTCATCCACATATAAGATTAGAAACACAAGTGGTTTCCCATTTTCTTTCTTATACACACAAGGTTCTTGCTCGTTTTTGGTGAAGCCAAACTCCTTTACAACTTCATCAAATCGAATGTTCCAACTCCGAGATGCTTGCTTCAGCCCATAAATAGACTTTTGAAGTTTGCATACCTTTCCAGCATTGTTTGGATCGACAAAACCTTCGGGTTGCATCATATACACGTCCTCAGTAAGGATTCCATTTAAGAAAGCCGTCTTGACGTCCATCTGCCATATCTCATAATCAAAATATGCAGCAATGGCTAGAATGATCCGTATAGATTTAAGCATCGCTACAGGCGAGAAAGTCTCGTCGTAGTCAACTCCTTAAACTTGTCCAAAACCTTTTGCGACAAGTCGAGCTTTATGGATGTGAACATTTCCATCCATATCAATCTTCTTCTTATAGATCCATTTGCACTCGATGGCTTTAAAACCATCAGGCAGGTCAACCAAGTTCCAAACTTGATTGTCTCCCATGGACTCTATCTCGGATCTCATGGCAATCAGCCATTTCTCAGAGTCTGGGTCCACCATCGCTTCTGCATAGGTCACAGGCTCATCATTGTCTAACAATAATAATTCTCGCGGTTCGCGGAGCCTCGCCGACCTTCGTGGTTGTGGTGCTTATGTTGCCACGGGTTCCTCAACTTGTTCTGCTACAATAGCATCACTCGTAGAAGCATCCCCGACTGGCTCATCTTGAACTTCTTCAAGTCGCACCGACCTTCCACTCGTTCCCTTTGTGAGAAACTCTTTCTCTAGGAAACACCGCTTCTGACGACAAACACTTTGCCCTCTTCTCGGTTGTAGAAGTAATACCCTAAGGTTTCCCTTGGGTATCCCACAAAAATGCACTTATCCGATTTGGGTGTTAGCTTGTCCGACTGAAGTCGCTTGACAAATGCATCACAACCCCAAATCTTTAGAAAAGACAAACTGGGATTCTTGATGGGTTCGTAGCATGGAAAACAAAAAAATTCTACCACAAGAACGAACAAAACCCAGATCTAATCTAGATAAAAGCCAAGATCTAATCTATTAGACATGTGCAACGAGATAGATCTGTACTAACCCTCATAGAACCGAAAGTGTTACGAGATTAGATCTCGGGGTTGATGTAGTCGATCACTTGCCGATCTCAAGATCGTGTGGACGATCCTTCCGGCGCCGCATTCCGGCAGCGCTTCCTTGATCGGTCACGTGCGGAGTCGGGCACACCTTCCTCTCCCTGCTCCAGCGAAAGCGGAGGTAGTAGATCTTCTCCACGGAATCCCAGCAGACGATGGTGTGGTGGTGGTGGTGGAGGAGAGATTCTGCAGGCTTCGCCTAAGCGAGCGAGCCAAGGAGGAGAGAGACGGCGGCTAGGGTTTGTTATGAGAGAGGGCTAGGAGGGGGCGCCCCCTCCCTTCTATTTAAAGGAGGGAGGCGCGCCTGGAGAGGGGGAGTCCTAGTAGGACTCCCCTCCTATGGCCGGAGTTGGGGGGAGAGTCCTCCCCCACGAATCCGTGTCTCGCCCCACAAGGTTTCCTTTGGCCCTTTCTTGGTTTTCAAGCAAACACCAAGAACTCTTCTAGAACCTTCTAGAACATTCCGAAACCTTTTAGAATCTCCATACAAACACTCCGGAACATTTCCTAACTTAGAAAATGATCCCCTCGTGATGTCCCGAAACCTTTATATGAATCTTATTCTCCGGACCATTCCGGATCTCCTCGTGATGTCCCGGATCCAATCCGAGACTCCGAACAACATTCGGTCTCCAACGCATATTCCATATCTACTTAAAACAACTTCGAACCTTAAGTGTGTCACCCTACGGTTCGTGAATATGCAGACATGATGAAGATACCTCTCCGATCAATAACCATCAGCGGGATCTGGAGATCCATAATGGCTCCCACATACTCAACGATGACTTTGTGATCGATAGAACCATTAACATACGAAACCAATTCCCTTTGTCACGCGATATTCTACTTATCCGAGGTTTGATCGTCGGTATCTTCATACCTAGTTCTACCTCGTTACCGATAAGTATTGTTTACTCGTTCCATGTTATGTCATCCCTTGTGACCTAGTCACATGCTTGCAAGCTATCTAGATGACATTCCACCGAGAGGGCCCAGAGCATATCTATCCGTCATATGGATGGACAAATCCCAATCTTGGTCCATGCGCTTCAACACATACTTTCAGAATACCCAATGACACCTTTATAACCGCCCAGTTACGAAGCGGTGTTTGATGTCATCAAAGTACCCATCCGGTGATGGTGATTAACATAACCTCATGGTCGAAGGATTAGGTTACTATGCATTTGAAAGCTTACAGCAAAACGAACTTAATGACTTGATCTTATGCTATGCTTACTATGGGTGTGTGTCCATCACAACATTCTCCTAATGACATGATCTTGTTATTAACGACATCCAATGTCCATGATCATCAATTAATCAACAAGCTAGTTTAACGAGAGGCTTACTAGGGACTCTTTTATGTTTACAAAACACACAAGTATTAATGTTTCCGGTTAATACAATTATAGCATGTGATGTAAACATTTATCATAAACATAAAGATATAATAATAACCACTTTATTATTGCCTCTTGGCATATCTCCAATAGTCTCCCACTTGCACTAGAGTCAATAATCTAGTTAAAACTTGTGCACTCAACACCTATGGATTTCTGGTGTTGTATAGACACTATTGATAGTGGTAAACATAATCTTCGGATCTGATACTTCCAGGTCCGTGTGTATTTGCATGTCCTTGCGTTTCTATGCATTACTCATTCTCCAATGAGATGGCATTGTATAAATTTGGTCCTTTGGTGAGACATTTAGTTCCTTGGGATTAAATCATGTTGATACAATTGTCATACAATGTATCTTCATAGTATTATCCCGCTATGAACCACACCTAGTTTGATAACAAACTACTTGACGCAAATGCCCTCATTTGCTGCTACAATAGCAGTCATATACTTAGCCTTTTGTTGTAGTATCTGTCACAATGTTTTAACTTTGGTACTCAACCAAATCTGTTATGGAACTTTCTTTCCATTACATTGTGCCACCCATAGTTTAAATTGAGATAAACTTAATTTGTGACAAAACAAGTATCAATGCAACAATTTACAATGAACTATTTGTCACCACTATAATATATTCTTAGTTCTTCCAAAGATCATAGGAATATCCCTACTATTGTCCAATGATCATCTTATGAGTCATTCTGGTATATGCTCATAACATTTAGAGCATAGGACATATCTGGATGTGTACATCTCAAAGATTGATCAAAATATTCTTGTGATTTCACCAAGTGTCAAAACACTTGAATCTCGTGTCAACACACTTGAATCTTGATTCAGTCCTTTCCGTGCGTCAAGAACCTTTCTTGTTGTTTCTATATTGAACTCATTCAACATCTTATCTATGTACATTTTGCAAAACCATATTAGCGCCTCAATCTATCCATATAGACATTGATGCCTAATTCTTGGGTTATGTCTAAGTCTTTCATCGAAATGAAATTCTTAACCTGTGTCAATAAAAGATACATCATTTCTAATCAACAATATGTCTTTCACATAATGTATTAGAAATATGTCTTAGCGCTCCCACTTAATTTCTTGCAAAATACAAACATCTTCATCGTCTCTGATGAAATTAAACCTTTTAACGGTTTCATCACGGTGAAGATTCCAACTCCGCGATGCTCACTTCAACCATTGAAGTTTTGCATACTCTTTTAGCATCCTTTGAATTGACAAAACCCTTTGGATCGTGTCATGGACACATCCTAGGTAACCATTATATTAGAAGAACTTGTTTTGTTTGTTCAACTACCATATACCAAAATATATGTAGTGGTTGCTACATTAATCCGTCCAGACTAAATATCTCTATGAAAGATCAAATCTTATCATAGTCAATTCCTTGAACATTGTCGTAAACTCTTTCCGACATGTCAACTATTTCATAGATGTGAAACATCCATGCCTATTTATTTATAGATCCATATACGACTGTAAGGTCTTGCACCTTTCCAGAGGGTCTTTCAAATTCAAAGCTTGATTTCTCGTGTATGGAATTATCACGGATTTTATGGCTTCAAGCCACTTAACGAAGTCAGGGCCCATCATTGATTATTTGCATGTAGTCGGTTCATCATTGTAAAACAACAATGATTTAACTCTCAAATCTTGGCATTTGATTACTTACCCGACCTACTTGGTTCAATAGTAACTTAGATCTCCGTGACCACAACCTTTGAGGCACGTGAGCCATGAGCATTGTTGCTGCCTCCAGGACACTTACCGATGTCTTTGCGACTCAGCACATATTAGCCAAGGTTCAACAACCTTGTCAAAGTTCTATTGTCCTCCCACTTAACTTTTCACCAAAAATTCCTTCTCAAGAAACT
The DNA here is from genome assembly GCA_023614405.1 of Avena insularis. Lineage (NCBI taxonomy): Eukaryota > Viridiplantae > Streptophyta > Magnoliopsida > Poales > Poaceae > Avena > Avena insularis. The sequence goes on along the minus strand of CM042692.1, from coordinate 69,331,146 downwards.
CGACATTCTAAATGACAAACACTTTTGTTTTCGGTGTTATGGAGGAATACCCAATGGTTTTTTTTTGAGGGAAAACAGTAGGGCAAAAAAACCCCACTGCAACTTTTATATATTATATAGAGTTACAAAAGAATATTTACAACCAAATTCCACCTCAAAAAAGAGGGATAACGTGCTAATCAACTATCTCCTGTCTAAATTGATTTCAATCCAAATCTTAAGACCTTGATAATACTTCTTCTTAATTCTATAAAGGACCCATCTTAATTCCTGAGCTAAAATAGCCTTCCAGTCTCCATCGATGCATCGATTGTTGAAAATTTCATTATTTCTGCAAATCCAGATGCTCCAAGTTCCAATAATCAGAATTTCCATTGCAAAAGGGACCTTGAGATCTTTTTTAATACTGTCTAAAACTGTAAAGATGCTTTGATTAGCCAAATTGACCTGTGAAATTTCAGCCCAGCAGGCTCTTGCAAAGGGGCATTCCCAAAACAAATGTAAACTGGTTTCTTCACTATTGCAGCCCTGGAAGGCACAATCATAAGATGCCAGAGAAAACATTTCCTTTTCGTAAGATTTCTTGTGTTGAGTCTATCAAGTAAGAGCCGTAAGAAGAACTTGTGCTTTTGTTGACAAGAAGATTTCCATATCCAAGAGAAATGTGGGCTGCCTTTGTTGGTAATCACTAAAGAGCGATAAGCCTTTTGACCGAAAATTACTGCCCCAAATGTAAGACCAACAATCAGATTCCTGTTCCTGCCGAATTGAGAATTTGATCAAGACTTTGGTATTCTGATAAGCTTGTTGGGACAAAGGAAGATAAAAGAGATCCCTAGTATTTTCAAGATGCCAACTCACCGATGAGATGTGAGGGTCTTTTGCATATGAGAGGAGGTGAGGAAGCTTATGTTGAAGGCAACTATCATTCCACATATCGATCCAGAATAGTGTGGATTTCCATGTCCAACCAAGCACTTTGCAAGTCCTTTAAAATGTCAATCAGTTTTAGATGAGCTTTCCACCAAAAGGATCCTCAAGACTTCTTCCGGGTAGCTTATCATTGCAATAGTAAGTATTCCAAATCAAGTGAACCCAAGGGATATCCTTATGATTATAAAACTTATCCAAATTCTTCAAAAGAAGAGCAAAATTTTGAACATTAATATCAAGAACTCCCAATCCTCCCTGGCTTTTGGGTCTACAAACTTTCTTCCATGCAACAAGAGCGAACCTCTAGCTTGAACATCGAAGTTTTCTTTCTCCACAAGCATTGCCTCATATATTTAATCAATCGCCTTGATAGTGACAGGAGATCAAAACAACTCATGTAGTATATGGGAAGGAAGATAGCATTTAATTAACTGCAATTTCCCCCATAATTCAGGAAGTCAACTATTCCACACAACCTTCTTTCAACTCTCCGAACAATAGGCAAGAAGTGTTCCACAGCAGTTTATTCAAGCTCGGGGCAAACCAAGGTAGGTAAAAGGCAAGGAACCTGAGGCAAGAAAGGGTATTGGCAAATGCCCAAAGCCTCTGAATCCATATTAATTGGCATCATGCTGGACTTAGAATAATTGACTTTGAGTCCAGTGGAAAGAGTAAAGTATGAAGGATTGCCTTAAGACACAAGAGTTGCTCGAATCGCCTTAAGGATTATTAAAGTGTCATCTCATCTTGAACCACCGGAAGTCAGGGCAGAAAACATTCTTAGTGGGCAAAGAAAGGAGACCCAGGTTCATTGCCTTATTGAGGATACTTTGAAGGAGATCAGCAGCCAGAACAAACAATAAAGGAGACAAAGGATCTCCTTGCCTGACACCCCTTCTGCAGTAAAATTTTTTCCCAGGCACACCATTTAAAAGCACAGAGGAAGAAGCAGACCCCAAGATCATCTGAATCCAGGAAATCCATTTATCTCCAAAACCTTTGGCTTTAAGGATCTTGATGATTGCAGAATGCTCAATTCTGTCAAAAGCCTTCTCAAAATCCAACTTAAGAATTAAAATTTCCTCCTTTGACTTGTGGCATTGATCAAGAAATTCAAATGCCCAACCTAAACAGTCTTGGATAGATCTTTGTTTGAGGAAACCATATTGATTCTTGTGAACAAGTTTAAGGATGACTTGTTGAAGTCTATTAGCTAGAATCTTGGTGATAATCTTAAGGACACTATTTAGCAAAGAAATAGGCCTAAAATCAGCAGGAGTCAAAGGAGCAGCAGAATACCCAATGGTTATTCGAAATAACCTACAAAGACATGCTCATCCGACATTGGTTGTAAACATTTTACTTATGCCTAGCATACCAAAAAATTTAAGAAAGGACAACCTGGGTTTTATCCCAAACCATGACTTATATGGTGTCATTTCAACGGATCAAGATGGAGCTCTTTTCAGTGTAAAAGCGGTAGTCACTAAAGCTTTAATCTTTAAAATATAATGGCAGTTTTATAAATGACACCTTTGATCACCATGTCAAACAAGGTTTCATTACATATCTTGAACACTCCATACTCCTATGGTGTTTTTGGGAAATGCAAATCCATGGAACGATTCCTCAAATCTTAGGTGTTTTGCTAAACTTGTAACTCAAACATCTTTATGATCCAATCATAAACTTTTTTTTATTTTCTTGTTACAATATTTTCCACTTCATCTTGAAAGTATTTGAACATTTTCAAATGTTTCATACTTCTTCCTTATTGAGTAAGTATATTCATATACTCAATCAAATCTTTGGAGAAAGCATATGAAGTTGAAATCCATCGCCCACGACTACACATAATGGACTATATACATCAATATGTACAAATTCCAATCAGTTAGTCGTCCGTTCCTCTTTTGGCCTACGAACGGAGTTTTAATTATCTCCAGGAAAGTATCACAAGCGTCATTTGATCAAAATCAAAGACTCCAAAAATCCATCAACATGGAGTTTCTTCATGTATCCCTAATATAATTTAAACGGTGATGTCACTTTGCAAGTGATCTTTCAATCATTTGTCTTGCGACATTTTAGCATTAGTTTTATGGTCGTTATTTCTCCAACCAGACTTGTATATCATCCATCTATTATGGAATACGATAATTATTTGAATAACCTTTTGTCGTCATAATACCTGATCAAAATAACAATTATTGAAACAAATCTTGAAGGTAAGCTTTGATGTTAACGAGCAACACAACAACCCTTTGTTTGTTTTCGATGAACATCATCACATATTCTCTTGCTAGTTACTTAGGCCATTGCAACTCATGAATTGTGTTGTCCTGTATGACACTTCATACCAACCAATTTGGTATCCAATACCGCAGAACCACATTGTTTAACAACCAAGGAATACAGCCATAACATGTATCTTCTATATACCTAAGTTGGATATCTCCAATCTTTTCTTTTCTTCCAAATATTTTATAGATTCTCTTTCAACAATTCCTTTTCTTTTAAAAGAATCTATCAACATCAATAGTGGTGTCATTCACATGACACATAGTACAAAGTGTGTATAGTCAAATACTAATACCTTTGAACTTGCACTTTGAAGTGGATCACCTTCATCAAATGTTTGGCATTCTTTCAAAATTCCATTCTTTAGTAATCTTTTAGTGTAGTAAACATTTTACTTACATCTTTTATTCATCCTTATCATGACAACTTTTATGATCAAGCTGCTATAGCTTATAAAGGTGAATTGCGAGTATAATGTTTCTTTTCCAAAACCTTTTGGAGGATTAGGACGACTAGCGTCTCCAAACTTCACAAATTCTCATCAAATATGAGGACATATACTCTATCATGTTGTAACCAACACATTGTTTTAGATATCGCAATACCTTTCACATATGATGGTTTCTGAAACATTGCTTTCAGCTCTTAGATAAACTTGATATTAAAAACAATCTTTTGAGTATCAAGAATCATGGAGGCAAACATGATACATTAGATACTAACACTGGAATTGTTACTCTTGATTTAATACTGTTTATTAAACTTCACAGAGTAAACGGAGTTTGCTGAAAGTTTGCAATATGACTTTTAAACTTTAGATTGACACTCAAAACAATACGATACTAGTTCGTAAAGAAAATATCCAGAATTTTATAGTTCCACTATCTCAACTATAACTAAGCGTAAGGTGGTGAACGGATGCCAATAACTACAACAAACTATGCAAATTCACTTTGATTGTGTTTATGATAAATTGAGTTCGACTAATCCAAATTACAAATAAACTCCCACTCAAAACAACATCCCTCCAGTTGTTTTAGTGATTACACGAACCAAATCCACTACACCAAGTCCGATTATCACGTGAGATGATGTAGCTTCAAAGGCGAACAATCAACATGTTCATCATATCATCCATATGACTCATGCTTTACCTTTTGGTATTCCGTGTTCCGAGACCATGTCTGTACATGCTAGGCTCGTCAAGGTTAACCTTAGTATCCGCATGTGCAAATCTGTCTTGCACCCGTCGTATGCACACGTAGAATCTATCACACCCGATCATCACGAGATGCTTCGAAACGACGAGTCTTAGCAACGGTGCCTACTAAGGACGAACACTTTATTACTTGATATTTAGTGAGAGGGATCATCTTATAATGCTACCGTCGCGATCTAAGCAATACAAGATGCATAAAGGATTAACATCACAGGCAATTCATAATTAGTGTGATATGATATGGCCCTTTCTTCTTATGCCTTTGATCTCCATCTCCAAAGCACGGACATGATCTCCATCATCACCAGCATTGCGTCAAGGTCAGTGGCGCCGCTTCATGGTTGTCCATCATCACTAGCAACTATTACAACTATTTGGAATAAAGCTATTACAAGATGAATAGACACGCAGGTCTTAACAGAATTAAAGACAACCATTAGGCTCCTGCCGGTTGCCATATTACAACAAGGATCATTGCATACATCAAATATAATCACAATCACATGATGGCCATATCACATCACAAAACCCCTGCAAAAACAAGTTAGACGCCTCTAATTTTCTTTGCATATTTTACGTGGTTTGGGGCTTTTGAATAAGAACGTATCTTACCTATGAAACTGAACCACAACATTGATACAAGTGCTATCAAGTGCAAAGTGTAAATTGGATCTATACTATGGTGAGAGAGACAGACACCCGCAAAGCCACTTGTGCAAAGCAAGTTACACGTCAAGCGTGGAGCAAGTCTCATGTGCGATGACATGTAAGGTTAGCCCGAGCCGCTTCATCCCACCATACCGCAAGATGCAAAGTACACAAAGCAAAAGACGGCACGAGCACCAACGCCCACAAAACCATTGTGTTCTACTCGTGCAACAGATCTACGCATAGATACGGCTCTGATACCACTGATGGGTTCGTAGCATGGAAAACAAAAAATTTCTACCGCAAGAACGAACAAAAGCCAGATCTAATCTAGATAAAAGCCAAGATCTAACCTATTAGACATGTGCAACGAGATAGATCTATACTAACCCTTGTAGAACCGAAAGCGTTACAAGATTACATCTCGGGGTTGATGTAGTCGATCACTTGCCGATCTCAAGATCGTGTGGATGATCCTTCCGGCAGGTGTTCCAGCGCTTCCATGATCGGTCACACGTCTTGGTCGAGTCGAAGCAGACCTTCCTCTCCCTGTTCCAGCAAGCAGCAGAGGTAGTAGATCTTCTCCGCGGAATCCCAGCAACACGACGGTGTGGTGGTAGTGGTGGAGGAGAGAATTCTGCAGGGCTTCGCCTAAGCCGGAGCAGAGCGAAGGAGGAGGAGAGAGACGGCGGCTAGGGTTTGTTATGAGAGAGGGCTAGGAGGGGGCGCCCCCTCCCTTCTATTTAAAGGAGGAAGGCACGCCTGGGGAGGGGGAGTCCTAGTAGGACTCCCCTCCTATGGCCGGCGGGTTGGGAAGGGGGGGGGGGAGGAGTCCTCCTCCCCCACGAGTCCGTGTCTCGCCCCACAAGGTTTCCTTTGACCCTTTCTTGGTTTTCAAGAAAACACCAAGAACTCTTCTAGAACCTTCCAGAACATTTCGAAACCTTCTAGAATCTCTATACAAACACTCCGGAACATTTCCTAACTTAGAAAATGATCCCCAATATATGAATCTTATTCTCCAGACCATTCCGGATCTCCTCGTGATGTCCCGGATCCAATCCAAGACTCTGAACAACATTCGGTCTCCAACGCATATTCCATATCTACTTAAAACAACTTCGAACTTTAAGTGTGTCACCCTACGATTCGTGAATATGCAGACATGATGAAGACACCTCTCCGATCAATAACCATCAGCGGAATCTAGAGATCTATAACGGCTCCCACATACTCAACGATGACTTTGTGATCGATAGAACCATTAACATACGAAACCAATTCCCTTTGTCACACGATATTCTACTTATCCGAGGTTTGATCGTCGGTATCTTCATACCTAGTTCTACCTCGTTACCGATAAGTACTCTTTACTCGTTCCATGTTATGTCATCCCTTGTGACCTAGTCACATGCTTGCAAGCTATCTAGATGACATTCCACCGAGAGGGCCCAGAGCATATCTATCCGTCATATGGATGGACAAATCCCAATCTTGGTCCATGCGCTTCAACACATACTTTCAGAATACCCAATGACACCTTTATAACCACCCGATTCTGACGAGCGGTGTTTGATGTCATCAAAGTACCCATCCGGTGATGGTGATTAACATAACCTCATGGTCGAAGGATTAGGTTACTATGCATTTGAAAGCTTACAGCAATACGAACTTAATGACTTGATCTTATGCTACGCTTACTATGGGTGTGTGTCCATCACATCATTCTCCTAATAACATGATCTTGTTATTAACGACATCCAATGTCCATGATCAGGAAACCATGATCATCAATTAATCAACAAGCTAGTTTAACAAGAGGCTTACTAGGGACTCTTTTATGTTTACAAAACACACAAGTATTAATGTTTCCGGTTAATACAATTATAGCATGGGATGTAAACATTTATCATAAACATAAATATATAATAATAACCACTTTATTATTGCCTCTTGGGCATATATCCAACAATTCTTTCCAGTCCACATCTCATATGGTGTCTTAACTACGAATTTAGACGGTACCCTGTTTAGTGTGAAAGCTGTTGTTTCTAGCGCGTAACCCCAAAATGATTATGGTAACTCTGACTGGCTCATCATTGATCGAACCATGTCCAACAAAGTTCGATTACGCCGTTCAGAGACCCCGTTTCTTTGAGGCGTTCCGGGCGGCGTGAGTTGTGGAACAATTCCGCAACTCTTAAGATGATTGCTAAACTCGTGACTCAAATATTCACCTCCACGATCAGATCCTAAGGCCTTTATTTTCTTGCCACGTTGATTCTCTACCTCATTCTGAAACTCTTTGAACTTTTCAAAAGTTTCAGACTTATGCTTCATCAAGTAGACATAGCCATATCTACTGAAATCATCAGTGAAAGTAATGAAGTAGTGATATCCTCCTCTAGCTGTCGTGCTCATTGGTCCACATACATCAGTATGTATGAGTTCCAACAAGTCTGTCGCTCTCTCGGGAAACCCCGTAAAAGGCGTCTTGGTCATCTTTCCAAGTAAACAAGCTTGACATGTCTCGTATGATTCAAAATCAAACGAAGTTAGAAGACCATCACCATGGAGCTTCTTCATGCGCTTTTCACTTATATGCCCCAAACGACAATGCCATAAATAGGTAGGACTCAAATCATTTGGCCGAAGCCTTTTAGCACTAACATTGTAAACACATGCATTATCAAGATTAAAATAAATAACCCATTCACAATGGGAGCATCAACCACAAACATAGCATTCTTAGAGATTACACAACCATTGTTTGTACTCGCGAATGAATAACCATCCCTCATCAAACATGAAGGTGATAAAATGTTTCGACCCATACTAGGAATGTAATAACAATTATTCAACTCCATGATAAATCCTGACGGAAGGTGAAGTTGCATGACGCCGATGAACAATGCAGCAACCCTTGCTTTATTTCCGACGCAAAAATCCACTTCGCCTTTCTGCACTTCTCTAGTCCTTATTAGCCCCTGCATCGAATTGCAAATATGAGCAACCGATCCGGTATCAAATACCTAAGAGTTAACATAAGAATCTGCGAGAAAAATGTCCACAACATTTACAACAAGCGTACCTGAGTGGGAAGTACTCTTACTTCCACTCTTCTTCAAAGAAGCCTGGTACTTGCTGCAGTTTCTCTTCCAGTGGCCATATTCGTGACAAAAGAAACACTCGGTGTCTCCTGCAGGACCAGCCTTTTGCTTGGGTGCAGGGTTTGGCTTAGGGATCGTATCCTTAGCCCTTCTTCTTCTGCCAAGAAGTGCCCCTTTTCTTGAAGCTAGGCTTGTTCTGCACAGCCATCACATGGCTATGCCCTGCACACTTCTTAATGTCACATTCTGCTGTTTTCAGCATCCCACATAATTCATTAAGGCCCCTCTCCACCCCATGCATATGGTAGTTCGAAATGAAATGCCCATAGCTAGATGGAAGAGATGCCAAAATGAAATTAGTGGCCAACTCTTGGCCTAATGGAAAACCAAGCTTTTCCAAAGTCTGACTGTAACCAACAATTTTGATCACATGGGGGCCTACAGCTGCTCCCTCTGCCAGCTCGCATTCCACAAAGGACTTAGCGACATTGTACCTCTCAGTCCTAGCCTGAGTCTGGAACATGTCCTTAAGCGCAACGATCATATCGTACGCTTCCTGATCCTCAAACTGCTTTTGAAGATTAGGTTCCATGCATGCAAGCATAAGACAACTAACCTCAAGAGATTCATCACATGCTTTCTTGTAGGCATTCTTAAGGGTAGCAGTTGCATTATCAGCAGGTTCATCCGGGATTGGGGTATCCAGAACAGTTTCCTTTTTCTCAGTCATGAGAACAATTCTCAGGTTACGGACCCAGTCCGAATAGTTTGTTCCATTTAGTTTATCCTTTTCAAGAATCGAACGCAAAGCAAAAGGTGATGAATTGTTCGGTGCCATTGATCTACAACAAAAAATATGCAAAATACTAAGCCATGTAACCATGAAAGAGTAAACATATTAAACAATTTAATAGCATATACTCCCACTTAAATCAACATCCCTCTATTGATACTAAGTGATTCAAGATCCACAATTAACAAGTCGACTAGTGAGCTTTAGCATCACTGCTAGAAGACAAGGTAAATCGGTAAGCAACCTTTGCTAATCATATCACATATGACTCTTGTTGTTGGGTGACATCTCTATGTCAAAACTAGGCGCCCAACCTTTATGCCCCAAGGTCCTTAACTGTTAAGATGACCTTGTTAAGCTCACCAACCCTTATGCGTGTAGGTATCTGATACAAACCCATCCAGCCAAGGAAAACCGTGGCACCCTAATTTCATAGACCCACCAACGATTGTACAGGGCATAGGATGGTGCAAGGTTTGGTTGGGAGGACATGGTTTAACTTAAACTTTGTGAGGGATCGTTCTACTTCTATCATCTAAGCATGCATGTGGTAAAACGTATAAGAATAGCATTCACATAGATGTGATACAGTATGACCCATTTTCTCATGGTGATATCCATCGCCATAGAACCTGTCCACCATGATGATCTCCATCTTCATGCTCTATGCGAGCCATCCTCCAAGTGATGAGTTCTCCAAGAACTAATACAAGCTATTACTCCTAACAGCTAGTAATCAAAATTATATGGTATTGGGATCATCACAAGTTGGCACACAGGCCATTACAATAATTGACAACACATATGGCTCCAGCTGTGTTGCCTACTCACGACACGCAGGTCATGAAAAATACATACATGCATCACATACATTTTTGGGCCATACTGATCACATAAATCCTGCAAAAACAAGTTGTGCATAGAATCGCATTCTACCGGATCATGTGAAATCGTAGCACCTATGAACCTTAACGAGATACAAAAGGGGGCTACGACTAAGGGGGCCTAGGGGGTCTCCCCCTGCGGGGTTCGAAGGGGCAGCGCCCCTCGCACATTTGTGAAAAAATGAGAGATCAAATCTATACAATTTTCTTTAAGGATTTTGGTCGGCAAATCAAATTTACCATAAACCGACCATAGTTCCGATTCGACCAAACTCCTTTGATCACGGTACGTCGATTCAGATCTAATTCCCAATTCGATCAATCATATTGATCTTCGCGTGATTCAAAAGGATTTATGTGTCACTGTCTACCCCGATGGCGGAAACCAACCGGTAGGGGTAAGTCGTTCGACGACCTTAGAATCACGATCACGGAAAGTAAGATCTTAGATCAATCCAGAAACACTGCCATACAAACGATCACATCATTCATATCAATCTACATATCACCATATGCAAACTTCCCGAACCTATGACTGAATAGCATCGGCTCTGATACCACTGCGGGTAGCGGGTATGCTACACTAGCGTAAAATCAAAATTTTCTACCGCGTCAACCAGGAATACTATTGTCATAGATCACGGGATTACCACTAGGCGCGCAGTTGCGGAACTCGATGAAGCACGTCGGGGCAGTGTAGATGTTCTACGTATCCTCCTCGTCCTCGTCCCACGAGCAGCCCCCTTTGCGCGGCTCGTCCAAGTGCTACAGCTGCAGCACCTCCGAGGTATCCACACGTCCGGAGTGGAAGCCGTCACACGCCAGACTGCTAGGTCTGCACGTGCAACACAAAGTGAAGGAGCGCGGTGGGTGGAATGCTCAACCCTATTCAACTCGCCTCACCCTCTCTTATATAGGCATCCCTGGTGGGCTTCTACATTAGAATCCCATTAGCAGCCTAAGCCTGGTCTAATTCGGATCCAATCCTCATTAGGCTTCCATCCCCTAAAGTGTGTGACCCTATAGGTTCATACATGTATAGACATGACACGAGTACACTTACTCCGTCAATAGTTGGTAGCGGCCTCTAGCAAGACGTGTCAACTCCTAAACGCATATAAAGATCATTCGGACGAACCATCACAAGGTTGAGTACATGTCTTTCCCTTTGCCTCATAATATTTGGTCTAGCTCCAAGCTGACCTCTCTTTCTCGATACTGTGATTCGGAATCCCTTTACTAGGTTAACTCTTAACCATATGTAGCATGGCCATGCATTTCTGGATCCGATCACTCGAGGGGCCCAGAGATATCTCTCTCAAGTAGAGAGGGGCAAATCCCATCTTGATTGACCGATGCCTTGCAGCATGTATCAGGACAAACCCGAAAGCTACCTTTATAACTACCCAGTTACGAAGTAGTGTTTGATAGCCCCAAAGTAGGTCGATCCACATCTGAAGTACATGCGACAATCTCAGGTCTAAGGACAAAACGCACACGATGTGTAGAGAGAGCTGCAAGTATTATTGCCAGTCTCATGTTGGGTCAGTCCAACCCCATGTTCATAACATGTGTCCACATCATTGGTTTGACATCTCCATGTCTATGACTTGCGAAACATAGTCATCAACCAATCGATGTGCTAGTCTAATATTCACGTGTGTCCTCACATGAACTCCGACTAGGGACAATTATTAGATAACCATACAAGTAAAGAGTTTCACAAACAATTCACATAATTTCCAATCAATACAAGTTGCCTGGTATATGGATATTCAAGGAACATTATAATAACTCATGGATACACATGAAATACAATCATCTCTATGATTGCCTCTAGGGCATATTTCCTTCATTATTTTCGATGCTGTCATGTAAAACTCACAACCAAACTTGTCCTTCTGACTACACCAAACAATAATCCTATCAGGTGTGTTCCTATGGTAATGGAAGTTTCTAACCTGCACTATGTGAAGTCTACACAATGCTTCTCTGAATTGGTATACATCTCTGAAACATAGGGACAATATGAATTGTTGCTCTGCATTTTCCCTTGCTTCATCATACCAAACCCTTTCCTTTTGCCTTTTCTTAGCTCTTCTCTTTCTTCCTTTGGGATGCACAAATGGCAAAGGCTCATACCCATCATCATCTTCAGGTTTCATAAAACCTTGCTCTTCCTCATCATCAGAAGGAAACCACTGTGGGATTTTATATTTAACCACATGAGAATGTGATCTGTCTGTTGGCCCTGGCTTCTTCACTATGTTCTTCAAAGGTTTTGATGCTGCTATCTGTACTGGATCATCTTGTGTCCCAAAGATGTCCTCTATGTCTGTCTCACCCTCATAGTGTAGCAGTGCATCATTCTTCCTCCTCCTCATCTCTGCAATTTCCTTGTACAATTCCTCTTCCTCTATTCTTCTCCTTTCCTCTGCCTCTTCTGGGTTGTATTGGCATGGATAAGCCCAACCATCATCAGATGATTCCTCTTCTGCCATATCAGATTCATCCTCTTCTACCTCTTGGTTGTCATAGCACACACTGCGCTATGTCAGCAACTGCACTGGATTGTGCTCATCTATTTGTGTGCACACATTTTGACAGTGCACACTGTCTTGAGTTTGCATCTGGTATGGTATAGGCTCTTCATCCTCCTTGTCAATATCAATATGTACTGCAGGTTTGGTCTTTATTGGGGACAGCACAATTGCTTGACTTCTCTTGTCTCTCATCACTGTCAACACAAGTTTCCTAGATAAATCATACTTCCTCACCATTTCTTCAACCTTCAAATTTCTATCTACAAGTGCAAGCCCATTCAGTCCCTCACCTTCATGCTTAACATAGTACAGTGACTCATTAATGCCATATCCCTCTGACTCCATGATGGACAGCAAATTAAGATATCTAATATCTGCTCGGCACATTTTTTTTGCACAAACTTGGCTCCATCAAACTGAAAATAGAGGTCCCAAACTTCTGATTCTGGCCTAAATTTCAGAAAAGAACAACAATTTCAAGCTATTGTCTGACGAAATCCTAGAAATTTCGATCCCAAATTCAGAAAGAGGAGATAGATTTCTTACCCATCTTCGGAGACGTAGTGGCTCATGGGGTCCTCGACAGATGTGCTCCCAGCCGACGTCCACGCCTTCTCCGCTGTGGGCCGTGAGGGGCTCGCCGCCGCCAGCCGCAGTGGCACAGCCTGCTCTTGTTCCCAGCCACCGCGGATCCCTTCTCCTGCACCCTTCTGGCCGCTAAACAGCCTTGCGCGGACGTGCCGGTCATCACCTGCGCCGCCTCCACCATCTCCGTTCCCGCGAGGCCGGCAGCGCCGGATGCCGCCGCCACCACCAGTCGCCATTGACTGTCTTTTCCAGCACGGGAGAAGGGAGGGAGTGAGGAGACTGAGGGAGAACGGACTCGTCAACACGGACCTAACGGCCGTCACCCCCGGTCCGTGTCAACCACGCCATGTAGGACTGACTGGTGGGCCAGGGACGTCAGAAAATGGGTTAAGCCAGGCAAAACGTACAATCAGTGCTCTGTGTCCACGTCCTGCCCCAAAAACGGTCTTTACGTGTCAACTCGCACAAAAGTGGTAGCAAACTGAGAAGACTGCCACAAATGTGGTAGTTCTCCGTCATTTACTCTCCTGTGATTGAACCTTCTTTCCAATAGTGAGTTTTCTTTGCGCTCAAAAAAAAATTTGTGAGTTTTCTTCACCATCAAAAGTTTTTTTTTAGCCACTCAAAATAAAAACTACAAGTCTTTGTAAACGTCCATAAAAAAGACCGTGAGTTCGTAAATAGGCGTTTTTGTCTCATTTTCAATGAGAATTGAAGGGGGCGTAGGTTCCGCTATTTTTTATAAAATAATACATTTTTATTTATTTTAAAATATAATATGCGAATTTAGGAATTTGCAGGAATAGCATATTGTCAGTTTGGGAGAAACCGAGTGGGCTCAAACCGATTGGCCCAGTAGGTGTCATCTACACCGATTGGCCACAGCGACTGCAGCGCAATGCGTGCGACGGTCCAGTTAGCGTGGAGCATTAGGTTTGGGCACACCGACTGGCCCTAGTCGGGCTAATGACTGCATGATCATGGTTAAGTATGCTAATCCGTTCTCTCGCCTTTTTCCCCGCGAGAATTTCTCCCTCTAGAATGTTCCCGCCGGTTAGTTCCAAGGGGAATCAAGTAGCTAAAGTAGGATCCCTACTACATGAGCTCGGCCTCTCCCTTGACCCGGTGAGCTCCGCCCCTCCATGGACCGGCGAGCTCCGCCGCCTCTCCCTCGACAGTGGTCGGAGGGGCATGTGGCAGTGAGGTACATGTAGGAGACGAGCAACGGGTTGTAGAGCCGGAGCAGGAAGGCAGAGCCTCGCCGTCGTGCATCGATGTTGGGGACGGACGAAACAGAGAGGTGTTGTCGGAGTGGACGGGCAGGGCGTGATGGAGGCGGGGAGTTTTACTCTAGAGAGGACCAATTGAGCGGGGAGGTCGATGAGTAAATATTTTACTCGTGTAAACCATTTAAAGGCTCGACTAGGTCCGTTTTAGAGGAGTAAAACGAAATTTGTATTCCTCTGACCGGTTTAAGGGATAGTCTAGAGAGTATTTTTTGCCAAATCTGTCCAAGTTTGAAAAGTTCAACCAAGTCTGACCCTTTCTCGAAACTAATTCAAATCGACTGGTCGGCGCTTAAAATGGCGCGGTTGTACACCAAGACACAAAATGTAAAACCGACTGAAGGAGGTCGCCCGCTTAAAACGGCGACGACGTCCCGCTAAAACGGCGCCGACCTCCCTAGTTTGCCTCCCATGCTTCATCTTGGCGCCGACCAGATAACTTCGGGCGCCATTTAAACGGCTACCCGAAGGGGTCAGATTCCAAATTAGTTTCGAGGAAGGGTCAGACTTGATTGAATTTTACAGATTTGGACAGATTTGGCAAAAAATACGGCTAGAGATGCCCTTGGCATGCCAATCGGGAGCAGATGACGAGCAAATCTGTAGGACGAAAGGTAGGTAGATATGGTTGTCCTGAGAAATCACAACACATATATCTTGGGCAGCGTCTGCCTGTGAGCAGTGGTCAGCTGGATGAACAGAAGATGGAACCCAACAGTTGGCGCGCGCGAATCAAATGTTCCCCGGACCCAGCACGGGATCACGGTGCTATCGGTCGCTGTTCCTAGCCAGACCGAACTCCGGGAAATTAAAACCTTTCGATACGTACGTACAATCGCAAAGCTAACACGGAGTACTACAGTACTACTACTAGGGTTGCAGGAAGATCCGAGAAACACGCGCGAAAGCAACGGGTCAAATCCAAAGCAGAGCCCACGCGGAGCAGCATCTAGCTGATCTAGGCAGCATCGGTTTCGTCACGGCAGGCGCGGAACAGTAGTACTAGCCGCTGGTAGTGGTCAGGCCTTGTCGAGGACAGCAGCGGCGTCAGTAGAGTACCGGCCAGGCCTAGACAGGGCTCACGTGAGAGGGAGGGGCGGGCCCAGAAGGGGCCGCTGTCTGGGCTCGGCTCGGCCACCACATGAATGACCGCATCGGGCCTGCAAGGCCCCGGCTGGGTAGTCAAGTCAGGCAGGCAGGATCGTGTGAGGCGTGGAGCCTAGCACCGTCCACTTGAGACGCCCCTGTGCGTGGGCCCTGCCGTAGCTTGGCTAGGCACGTGCTAGGTTTGCCGAGGGCGGTCCTGGCCTAACAACTTCTACGGAGTAGTAGATTTTTATCTGAAAAAAAAAGGTTCCAACTCCTTATTAGTATCATTTCGTTGCTCTTCTGTCTCGACCCTTCACGGCGGCACGGTAAATTCCTCGCGAGCTCTTGCAACATGAGAAAAAAATAGTAACTGTCAACAGGTTACAGGCGTGCAGCTCCAACGTGATGGAACTGTAGCTGAGGGGCAGGCTAAATAAACTAGTGCTCCGCCCGCTTGAAACAAGATTTGTACTGCTGATCCGGTCCGGTGGCGATGGATGGGAGCCGAAAACGACACCTCCGGAGCCACGTGCGCGCTGCCGTGACGGCCGTCTTGGATCCAAACGCCGTGCCCGTCCCTGACGCCGTCGCTCATCAGGCTCAGCACGCGCTCGGCGACAAGGCAAGCAGCCGATCGAGGCGAGGCCCACCGCACGCGGGAGCGAGGGTGAGGAGGCGCACGCCGCGGCCACCTGTCAGGCTGTCACGAGCACGAGCCGGACGGAGCCATGGGTGGTGGAAGGTGGTGGGGGCTGTGATCGCTGGCCGCACGTGATCGGACTCCGCGCCTGGGCTGCGCGCTCTCGCCTTTCTCCTTTGCGTATCCTGCCCTGACGCAGACGCACAGCCAACTGCGTGCCGGCCCATTTCCAATGTCTTGTTTCCTTGGCGTTTTTTTTTCTTTCACTTAACATGACTGGGCATCTGCTTGTGTATTTCATTTTCTCCAAATCAAATGAAGGACGTACAAATTGAGAAGGACGTACAAATTGAGAAGGACGTACGTGTCGGCTTCATGAAATCAAATGGATATATACTGTACTCCCTCCGTTCGAGATTATAAGTCCCGCGCGGATACTAGGTTGTTAATTTGACTAATAAAATATAAGTTATATATTTTAAAAATTATACCATTAGAAAATATAACATCTAAAGTTTCTAATGATATAATTTTTATAATATATTATTTATATTTTGTTAGTTAAATTTACAACCTAGTTATCCGCGCGGGATATAATCCCGAACGGAGGGAGTACACAGTAACAAAGGAGATGAGTGCCCCAACTCAAGAAATCAATTGAATACTCTCTTCGTTTTAAAATCTAAGATGTTTTAGCTTTCTGAATAAAGTATATTTAGATCCTTTTAGAGCATCTCCAGCAGCAGCGCTAAATTTAGCGCGCGTGGGAGAAACCGCTAGTTTACTGCTGCGAACAGTTTTCGCCCAAAGGCCAGTCGCAAAATAGCGACGCTGAAAAGTTTTAGCGCCGACGCTGACGCAACTCAGCTGGAAGTTTGCCCGTCGCCAAGGCGCTACCGCTCCGCTCCAACCGCCACCGCTCTTCCGTGCGCCACGCGTCGCTGCGCTGCGCTCTGCCTCCACCGCCGCCGCCATGCCGCCGTGCCGCAACGCCGCCGGCTTCACCGGCGTCCGCCAGCGGTCGACCGGCGTGTACTCCGCCGAGCTGCGCGCCGGCGGCGTCCGCTTCAACCTCGGGGCGTTCGACACGGCGGACCAGGCGGCGCGCGCCTAGGACGCGGCGGCGTGGTGCGTCGGCGCATAACCAGCTGGATGAACTTCCGCGACGTATGAACGTCCGGCAAGCGCCGTCTCGACATCGCCGCGGCCGACGAGCATGCCATGGAGCAGTGGCGCCGTCGCTTCCCACAGGACGTCCGTGCCGAGGAGGAATTCTACGCCCAGCCCAAGGCGGACCGCCGTGCAGCGCGGGCCGAGAGGCGTCTGCGAAAGGAAGAGGCGGAGGCGATGGTGGAGGCCGGCGTCGACATCGACACCGACTCCGAGGTGTGGAACGAGCTATGGGACTCGATCTCGTCGGACACCATCTCCTCGCTCGACCGACTCGAGTAGTTTAGTTTAGGTTTAATTTGTATCGTTGGGATGAACTGTTTCTATCGTTGCGACTCTATGTTTAATTAAGTTTAATTTCTATCGTTTATTTGATCTTCGTTATGTTTGTTTTGGAGAAAAAATGTGTTTGCCGCTCTATATTTACAGCGCCTGCTAAACTACGTTTTCGCACGCGCTAAATTTAGCGCCGCTGCTGGAGCGCGACTTGTTTTCGCGCGCTATAACACTTTACAACGCGCGCCAACGGCCTTTTAGCGCGTGGCGTTTTTGCGCTGTTGTTGGAGATGCTCTTAGTGTAGGTTTATTTGTGTTTAGAGTGAACCTACGCTTCATTTACAAAGGTAAAACATTTTATATTTTAATACAGAGGTAGAGGTAGTATATCGTACTGTACGTACGTGTACGTACACGATAAGAACATAAACAAACGGGAACAAAAGCGCCAGGACAAACTTTTGTCTGTTCACTTTTCTCCCCACGTGCAGCCGCCAGGAGGAAACTCGCCTGCCCTAGGGCACAGCCTTCCAACGCCGGTCTTCGGCGGCTCCCCTAACCGGTGACCTATGTCATCGGTAGTGAGGGGAGCCGCCGGATCCACGGGTGTGGATAGTTTTAGCTAAAGTAGTATTGTTTTTAGGTTGTTCATCGTCTTGGTTTCGGGGACGGCGATGGCGGCGCTGAATAATTTTTCTTCGGATCTTTCCCTAATGGATTTGAAGATCAGTCTATTCAAGCAAGGATGGTGCGACGGTGGCGGCATCCTTGTGGTGGATGTGTGTCCTCAGGATCCACCGCTACGGCGGCGTTCGCTCCAGCGCCGACGTGGAACCTGGGAGGTAGTCAAGGAGCGGATGCAGGTTGTGATCTGCATCGATGGGATCTGGAATATGGTGGATCGCGTGCTGGGTCCGTGGTTCGTGGATGGCAGGTATGGTTTCCTCCTCCGACATTCTAGTCGTGCGGGGGTGCTAGATCTGGAGTTCGATGGCGTGTCCGGGGTGTTGCCCCGGTCTGATTCGTTTAACGACAATGGTTTCACCTTGGGTGAGCCATCTTGGAGGTCCGCAAAGCTGCATATCAGCGATGGAGGCGCATCGAGCTCGGGTGATGAGGTGATCCGTCATTTTCTCCTTTGGTGGCTGCTGTTGTGGTGCCAGAGGCAGGTGACGGGCGTTGGCGTCAAGTTTATAGGATTTTTTGGTCTAGATTGTATTTTTCTTTCTAAACTGGGGTCCTTTGCGCAAAGGCTTGCGTTCTGCTATTTTTTCAGTTTTCTAGATCGGTATGTACGTGACTTGTACTATGACATTTATGATATAAATGAGACATGTATTACCATAAAAAAAACGCGCAAGGACAAGAAAAAGAAACGTCGAGAACTCCCTTTGGCTAATATATCTTCGTGGGCCCACCGGGACGCCCCACCATGAGTTGGCCACGTGATGCGCCGGGCGGCCGAACCCGACTCCCCGATGGCCTGCCCCTCTCTCCGTCCCTTGCACCTCACGTGATCCAGCGGCGCGGGCCCACACACCCGCCACTCGCACGCTCCCTCGTGTTGAGCACTACGGCCCGGAGAACACTAATTAAACAGTATACGAGTCACATGCAGAGATGGATGAGTGGAGCATGAGGGTTAATTAACCCTCCTCTCCAGGCAACACGGCAACAGTAGGTCAGGCTGTCTCATTATGACTTTGATTGCTCCCATTTAATTACCGATCCCTATGACGATCCTTTAGTTAAACAACGAAAAGAGCAGTGACAGCCAGGGCAGGGAATGTCTACGAGGGTCTATCAGCTCCTAATCCGCTGTTAAAAATACTAGTACCGCCTTTCGCGTCCATTCGAATCTTCCTCTCTGTCATCGTGTCGGTACGATTTCTTTAAACAAGCTCTAATTCTTTGATTATACTAGAAACTAGGGATGGCGATGCATGCACTGGGACGAAGCTGCTGTGTTTGTTTTGCTAGCTTGTATGTCTCCCCTTTAGCGCGTGAGGTGAGGTGTGTATGTTGTTGTTGCAATGAGTTGGTTCTTCTTCTTTTGGCCTTTTCTTTTTCAGCAGCGGTGCTAAACAACTAGTTGGTGCACGTTCATCGGGGGTCATGCACTCATGTGACCTTCCATCATTGTCATTAGCGTGACCTTCCGTGGTTGTCATTAGCGTGACCCGTAGTTAATTAACCCGTTTCTCTTTTTTTAATCTTATTATTGTCGTTATTTTCGACCGCATATTTTAAGCTGTTACTGAATCAACGGTGCTAATTCCACTAGGATAGTTTCATGTTGTTCTAAACTTTGTTTCACATATATAGTGCTTAATTTCCGATTCTGAAACTCAGAGTCGTTACTTTTGCATAGTGAACACCGTATGCTAGATCAGTGCACTGATAAATACTGGTTCATTAATGTTTCTTGAATGATTGAATTGCTAAAGAAATGGGAACAGGGCGGCTCACGCATGTGGCTATGCTGCGAGAGCATGATGGAGAGGTGGATCCAATTAACCAAAGAGAGGGGACATGGAAAATATTGAATTCAAAAGCTTGTAGAGCACAACATGCCAGATCGGCACTGTGCAAACAAGATCACAGCCTGTTTTGTTTGCGACACGCCATACGGATCGTATATTCGGCGTGCACTACTTGCGAGCACATGCATGATCGATATAGGTTAGATCTTTACAAGAAATGATTAGCTTCGATCGAGGAGAACTTTTCACTGACGAGGGGATACTGTTGTCAGAACAAGTGCTCTTAATCAATGGTGGATGGGTCCAGTTTAATTGGTACTCTCTTGTTTTAAAATATAAGATGTTTCAGTATTTTGAGCCAAATGTATCTAGACGGATTTTAATGTGTAGATCAGGAGTGGATCTTTACATAAAAAGCATCTAGATACATTTGTTTTATAAAAATTAAAACACCTTATATTTTAGAACGGAGGAGTACATAGCTATGCATGACAACGTGCAGTTTTTTCCCGGAATAAAAGGATACCCGGTCTCTGAATCAAAATAATGCGAACAAACTTTTTTATTTATTATTCAATATAATTCTAAAAAATTTAAAGATCACACAAAGCCACCTCACTGATGACCACTTTCGCAAAACCTACTACCTTGATAAAGGGGTGGTCATGTAGGGTCATTGTTTTAACCTCACACCTACACACATCATCACAAAACCGGGGGCCACACCAAGGCACCTAGCGGTAAGCCGGTAGCATAAACCGGCCTAGCAGACCTTCAATGTGTATCATCGCATGCGCTCAAGAAGTCACCGTCGCCGTATTCAGCTAACACATATCTAGGACAGGGATCCACGACATGTCCTTGCTAGGCCTGCCGTCACGCCGCCACCACACCGGATAGCGCCACCGCACTGCATGCGTCCAACATGATGTGTCCATCATCGAGACTCTGTTGCACCGCGTCGCCGAGACTCGCCGTCGTCGATGAGGTAGAAATACCGCTCCACAGCAGACACCTCCAAGCATCACATGGTAGTGAGAATATGCCCAAGAGGAAATAATAAAGTTGTTATTATTATATTTAATGTTTATGATAAGTGTTTATTCTTAATGCTATAATTATATGTACCAGAAACTAAATATATGTGGTGGATATATAAACTACACCGTGTCCCTAGTAAGCCTTTTCTGGACTTGTTCGGTAATCAAGTGATGGTTAAAGTTTCCTAACCAAAGACATGTAATGTCGGTTGACAACAGGATCATGTGATTAGGAGAATGATGTAATAGATAGACCCAATAATAAGTATAGACATTGATCGTGTCACTTAGTTTGATTTCTATTGATTTTGTATATGTCAAGTATCGTTTGTTTAGACCATGAGATTGTGTTACTCCACGGTACTAGAGGAATACTTTATGGATATCAAACGTCACTTCGTAATTGCAAAATTATAAAGATGGATTTTAGGTATCTCCGATGGTACATGTTGCATTGCATTAAACCAATACTGAAATTTGTTCCTCCAAGTGACGGAGAGATGTCTCTCGGCCCTCTCAGTAGTGTAGCATCTTAAAACTTGCAAGTATATGACAATGTGTTTAGTCACGGGAATCCTACATCATAGAACTACTAAAGAAAACTTCCTAGTAACGAGATTGAATTAGGTATGGTAATATCGATGATCGAATCTCGAGCAAGTAATATATCGCGAGACAAATCTTGGATAGTGGATTAATTGAATCATCAACATCATGGTCCAACAGATAAAAGTGAAGGGTTACGTTGCTGAAAACAAAACAAAATCCTACGTTAGAACGCCCTAACTGCCGAAGATCTATCTATATAGTAATGCAATAACGACCGGAGTATATAGAATACATATTCTTGTAGATTCTACGCGGTTAACGATCCGAGAGTAACGTGGTTGTGTAGTCGAACTCATGGCCGACCTCAAGTTCGTGAAGCTCCTCGTAGGTCACCCCCTTGCTCCATCTTCATCGTGCAGCAACTCTGGCTCACGACATCCAGGATGCCCTCATATGAGGCACCCTCGAGGTTTTATACACATACGGTGTACGATAACGACCTCCGACTCTCTTGATCCCTTCCAGGAGTGCAGAAGTAGATCTCAGGCTTAGAATCCCTGCAGTGCAACAGCGTGTTGTAGGTGCGCTGTCTCTTGCGCATATAGTCCTTTCTTGGGACCGTGGCGACGCGTGGATACAACTAGAGAGAGAGGGAGGAATTCTTTAAGGAAAATGCCTTAGAGAACATATCAAATTATATGTTTTAGTCCTACCCATGGGCACCCCTTTATATAGGAGGAGGGAGGTGTGCCCTCCCCTTTGGTTTCTCATGTGGGACTAAACAAGGGAGAGAGAGGGGGAGGCGCATGGACCCTAGGGAACCATGGTACGGCCGGCTAGGGGTAGCCCCACCCCGCGCATAGCCCAAGGCTGGCCGGGTGGGCCCCATGTGGCGACCATGCCTTGTCCCTTTCTAGTCCTTGGCCCTTCCCTCTTGCAGTTTTCCTCATGGCCCCTTTTTTCATAGGAAGTTTGTCCCATTAGTGGAATACCCTTTCAATTTAGATTTTAATATTATTATATTAATTAATATGTAAGTACATATTACAAAATCCGGTTTGACCCGAAACACCTTTCGTTTCCCTTTCGACCTCCAAATGACTTCAGAACTTCCCAGAACGATTACGGTTCTCTCACGTAACTTTTTCGGTTTCCTTTTTCTCTTTCATATGGTAATTCCAACTTATAGAGGATCTCTAGCTCATGGTACCATTAAGTGTATTTCCCCACGGTTCGGGAATGGCACATACATGATCTCCATCAATAATCAATAGCGGGACCGGGATGCCCATAATGACCCTTGTGCATTCCACGGTGACACCATCGTTTGAACCGTAAAACATTGAGTCCAATTCCCTTTGTTTCTTCGATATGACTTGTCCAAGATCCGATTATTGGTATCACATACCTTGTTCAATCTCGTTACCGACAAGTTATGTTTTACTTGTTCCCGCGATATTACATCCTCGTGACCTAGTCACATGTTTCCACATTATGGATGTAATCTCACCAAGTCGACCTTATGTATCTTACCCACCGCCTGGGTGAACAAATCCCGGTCTTGATTCATAGATCATCTACTATTCTCTAGAATACCTAACGTACACCTTTATAATCACCGTTTCACTGAGTGACGTTCGATGCAGTCAAAGCAGCCTTGTAGACTGAATAATATGATCTCACGGTCTAAGGAGAAGGAGACTATGTTTCTGACTATTTCAACAATGAACTTTGTAACTTGATCGTGTCACAATCTTTGGGTAATGTCCATCACATCATTCACTAATGATATGATCTCGTTGTCAACTAGCATAGAAGCTCCATGATAAGGAAACGTTGATCATCAGTTACCCAACGAACTAGTATGAATAGAGGCTACTAGGGACTTGGTTTGTTTCATACCACACTGATGACTACACACTTCTATTCTTGTAGACAGATGTTGGGACTCCAAGTGCAGAGGTTTGTAGAACAGCAGCAAGTTTTCCCTTAAGTGGATCACCCAAGGTTTATCGAACTTAGGGAGGAAGCGGTCAAAGGTATCCCCTCTCAAGCAACCCTGCAATCAAGATACAAGAAGTCTCTTGTGTCCCCAACACACCCAATACACTTCTCATGTGTATAGGTGCACTAGTTCGGCGAAGAGATAGTAAAATACAAGTGGTATGGATAATTATAAGTGGTAACGGTGCCAGAAAATAACTTGATGGCGTGGAAGAGACTAAAGGCAAACTAAAATAAAGATGGAAGCAAGCAAACATGTAACAGATCTAGTTGCAAACGGTGTTTCAATGCTTAGAAACAAGGCCTAGGGATCATACTTTCACTAGTGAACACTCTCATATAAATATCTTCTCTTTATGATACTACTCTTAACTACTTGATGGGTTCGTAGCATGGAAAACAAAAAAATTCTACCGCAAGAACGAACAAAACCTAGATCTAATCTAGATAAAAGCCAAGATCTAATCTATTAGACATGAGCAACGAGATAGATCTTGTACTAACCCTCGTAGAACCGAAAGCGTTACGAGATTAGATCTCGGGGTTGATGTAGTCGATCACTTGCCGATCTCAAGATCGTGTGGATGATCCTTCCGGCGCCGCGTTCCGGCAACGCTTCCGCAGTCGGTCACATGTGCAGAGTCGAATCAGACCTTCCTCTCCCTGTTCCAGCGAGTAGCGGAGGTAGTAGATCTTCTCCATGGAATCCCAGCAGCACGACGGTGTGGTGGTGGTGGTGGAGGAGAGAATTCTGCAAGGCTTCGCCTAAGCCGGAGCAGAGCGAAGGAAGAGGAGAGAGGCGGCGACTAGGGATTGTTATGGGAGAGGTCTAGGAGGGGGCGCCCCCTCCCCTCTATTTAAAGGAGGGAGGCGCGCCTTGGGAGGGGGAGTCCTAGTAGGACTCCCCTCCTTGGCCGGCGGGTTGGGAAGGGGGGGAGGAGTCCTCCTCCCCCACGAATTCGTGTCTAGCCCCCACAAGGTTTCCTTGACCCTTTCTTGGTTTTCAAGCAAACTCCAAGAACTCTTCTAGAACCTTCTAGAACATTCCGAAACCTTCTAGAATCTCCATACAAACACTCCGGAACATTTCCTAACTTAGAAAATGATCCCCAATATATGAATCTTATTCTCCGGACAATTCCGGATCTCCTCGTGATGTCCTAGATCCAATCCGAGACTCCGAACAACATTCGTTCTCCAACGCATATTCCATATCGACTTAAAACAACTTCGAACCTGAAGTGTGTCACCCTACGGTTCGTGAATATGCAGACATGATGAAGACACCTCTCCGATCAATAACCATCAGCGGGATCTGGAGATCCATAACGGCTCCCACATACTCAACGATGACTTCGTGATCGATAGAACCATTAACATACGAAACCAATTCCCTTTGTCACACGATATTCTACTTATCCGAGGTTTGATCGTCGGTATCTCCATACCTAGTTCTACCTCGTTACTGATAAGTACTCTTTACTCGTTCCATGTTATGTCATCCCTTGTGACCTAGTCACATGCTTGCAAGCTAACTAGATGACATTCCACCGAGAGGGCCCAGAGCATATCTATCCGTCATATGGATGGACAAATCCCAATCTTGGTCCATGCGCTTCAACACATACTTTCAGAATACCCAATGACACCTTTATAACCACCCAGTTACGAAGCGGTGTTTGATGTCATCAAAGTACCCATCCGGTGATGGTTATTAACATAACCTCATGGTCGAAGGATTAGGTTACTATGCATTTGAAAGCTTACAGCAATACGAACTTAATGACTTGATCTTATGCTACGCTTACTATGGGTGTGTGTCCATCATATCATTCTCCTAATGATATAACCTTGTTATTAATGACATCCAATGTCCATGATCAGGAAACCATGATCATCATTCAATCAACAAGCTAGTTCCACAAGAGGCTTACTAGGGACTCTTTTATGTTTACAAAACACACATGTATTAGTGTTTCCTTATAATACAATTATAGCATGGGATGTAAACATTCATCATAAACACAAAGATATAATAATAACCACTTTTATTATTGCCACTTGGGCATATCTCCAACAGTCTCCCACTTGCACTAGAGTCAATAATCTAGATTACATGGTAATATACCTAACACCCATGGCGTTCTGGTGTTGGTCATGCTTTGCTCTAGGGAGAGGTTTAGTCAACGGATCTGCCACATTCAGATCAGTGTGTACTTTGCAAATCTTTATGTCACCATCTCGGACATACTTTGAATAGCATGGAAACGTAGCTTGATGTGCTTCAGCTTGCTATGTGACCTTGGCTCCTGTGCATTAGCTATGGCACCCGTGTTGTCACAGTAGATGGCCATCGGGTCCAACACACTGGGAACCACGCCAAGTTCAGTAATGAACTCCTTCATCCATATGGCTTCTTGTGCAGCCTCCGAAGTAGCTATGTATTCCGATTTAGTTGAAGATTTCGCCACAACGCTTTGCTTGGCACTCCTCCAGCTCACTGCAGCACCATTCAAAATAAATACGTATCTAGGCGTGACTTGAGTCATCGGATCGGTGTTCCAACTAGCATCAGTAACCGTTTACAACAAGCTGTTCATCACCTCCATAAGAAAGAACCATATCCTTAGTCCTATTCGGTACTTTAGGATATTCTTGATCGCTGTCCGAGGCTCCATTCCAGATCACTTTGATATCGCTAGTCGACTAACGATGTGCTATATCCGGTCTTGTACACAGCATGGCATACATGATAGAACCTATGGCCGAGGCATAGGGAATATTATTCATCTTTTCTCTATCTTCTGCCGTAGCCGGACTTTGAGTCTTACTCAAGGTCTTACCTGACAACATGGGCACGAACCCTTTCTTGCTCTCTTCCATTCTAAACTTCTTTAGAACTTTGTCTAAGTATGTACTTTGTGAAAGCGCTATTAGGCGTCTTGATCTATCTCTATAAATCTTGATGCCTAGAATATATGCCGCTTCGCCAAGATCCTTCATTGAAAAACTATTATTCAAATAGGTTTTGACGCTATCAAGAAGTTCTATATCATTCCCAATCAACAATATGTCATCTACATATAGTACTAGGAATGCTACAGAGCTCCCACTCACTTTCTTGTAAATACAAGCTTCTCCATAAGTTTGTATAAATCCAAAGTTTTTTATTACTTTATCAAAACGTTGTTTCCAACTCTGGGATGCTTGCTTCAGTCCATAAATGGAGCGCTGAAGTTTGCATACCTTGTCAGCATCACTAGGATTGACAAAACCCTTGGGTTGTACCATATACAACTCTTCCTCAATGTCACCATTAAGGAACGCCGTTTTGACATCCATCTGCCAAATTTCATAATCGAAATATGCAGCGATTGCTAACAAAATCCTCACAGACTTTAGCTTCGCTACTGGTGAGAAAGTCTCATCGTAGTCAACTCCTTGAATTTGTCAGAACCCTTTCGCGACAAGTCGAGCTTTATAGACGGTAACATTACCATCAGCATCTGTTTTTCTTTTGAAAATCCATTTGTTCTCGACAACCTTACGGCCATCCGGTAAGTCCACCAAAGTCCATACTTGGTTTTCGTACATGGATCCCATTTCAGATTTCATGGCTTCTAGCCATTTGTCGGAATCTGGGCTCACCATAGCTTCTTCATACGTCGCAGGGTCATCAGTGTTGTCCACCAACATGACGTTCAAGGCAGAGTCATACCACTCAGGAGTGGTACGAACCCTCGTTGACCTGCGAGGTTCAGCAGTAACTTCGTTTGAAGTTTCATGATCAGCATCATTAGCTTCCTCTCCAGTTGGTGCAGGCGGCACAAAAACATCTTCCGGTGCTGCGCTACTCTCAACTCTGAGAGAAGGTTCAATAACCTCGTCGAGTTCTACTTTCCTTCAAGTCACTTCTTTCGAGAGAAACTACTTCTCAAGAAAGGATCCATTCTTGGCAACGAAAACTTTGCCTTCGGATCTATGATAGAAGGTATACCCAATTGTTTCTTTAGGGTATCCTATGAAGACGCATTTCTCCGCTTTGGGTTCAAGCTTATCAGGCTGTAACTTCTTTACATACGCTTCGCAACCCCAAACTTTAAGGAACGACAACTTAGGTTTCTTACCAAACCACAATTCGTACGGTGTCGTTTCAACGGATTTAGATGGTTCCCTATTTAAAGTGAATGCGGCTGTCTCTAATGCATAGCCCCAAAATGATAGCGGTAAATCTGTAAGAGACATCATAGACCGAACCATATCTAAGAGAGTTCGATTACGACGTTCGGACACACCATTACGCTGTGGTGTTCCCGGCGATGTCAACTGCGAAAGTATTTCACATTTCTTTAAATGCATGCCAAACTCATAACTCAGATATTCACCTCCGCGGTCAGAACGCAGAAACTTAATCTTCTTGTTACGATGATTTTCCACTTCACTTTGAAATTCCTTAAACTTCTCGAAAGTTTCGGACTTATGTTTCATAAAGTAGACATACCCATATCTACTTAAGTCATCCGTGAAAGTGAGAACATAACGATATCCACCATGCGATGCTACACTCATTGGACCACACACATCAGTATGTATTATTTTCAATAAGTCCGTAGCTCGCTCCATTATTCCAGAGAATGGAGCCTTAGTCATTTTTCCCATTAGACATGCTTCGCATCTTTCAAGTGATTCAAAATAAGGTGATTCAAGAAGTCCATCAGAATGGAGTTTCTTCATACGCTTCACTCCAATGTGACCAAGACGACAATACCACATGTATGTAGAATTATCATTTAATTTTATTCGTTTAGCATCTATGTTGTGAACATGTGTATCACTACTATCGAGATTCAATAAGAATAAACCATTTATCTCAGGTGCATTACCATAAAAGATATTACTCATATAAATCGAACAACCTTTATTCTCAGACTTAAAAGAGTAACCTGTCTACAATAAACAAGATCCGGATATAATGTTCATGCTTAACGCACCAAATAACAATTATTTAAATTTAAAACTAATCCCGAAGGTAGATGTAGAGGAGGCGTCAAACGGCGATCACATCAACCTTGGAGCCATTTCCAACGCCGCATCGTCACCTCGTCTCTTGCGGTCTTCGTTTATTCGCAGCTCTGTTTGAGTTACAAATATGAGCAACCAACCAGTATCAAATACCCAGCACTACTACGAATACTAGTAAGATACATCAATAACATGTATATCGAATATACCTTTCTTCTTGATGTTGCCGTTCTTCGAATCTGCCAGTACTTGGGGCGATTCGCTTCGATGACCAGCACCCTTGCGAAAGAAGCACTCGGTTTCAGGCTTAGGACCAGCCTTGCGCTTCTTAGCAGGTCTGCGACTTTCTTGCCGTCCTTCTTGAAGTTGCCCTTTTTCTTAGGCTTGCCCTGTTTCTTGAAATTGGTGGTCTTATTGACCATCAACACTTGGTGCTCCTTCTTGATCTCCACTTCAGCAGTTTTCAGCATGGACGATAGTTCAGGCAACGTCTTGTTCATGCAGTGCATATTGTAGTTCATCACAAAGTTCTTATAACTCGGTGGCAGTGATTGGAGGACACGGTGAATCCCTAACTCATTAGGAATCGTTATCCCCAACTCTTGGAGTTTGTTTGTGTGCCTAGACATGGTGAGCATGTGCTCGCTAACGGAGCTTCCCTCTTCCATCTTGCAGGTAAAGAACTTTTCGGAGGCCTCATTGAAGGGTTTCGCAGCATAGTAAATCAAAATTTTCCTACAGAAGCGAACAAAGGGAAAGCCAAGATCTAATCTAGGAGATGCAAACAACGAGAGAGATTGGATTAGATCTTCATACCCTTGAATATTCGCACAGCGGAACGTTCGTCGGAACGTGGGTGATGTAGTCGTACTCGCTTCTCCTCCTCGCGATCCGATCCGATCTAGCACCACAAGTGGCGGTGCCTCCGTGAGATGCACACGTGCAGCACCTCGACGTCTCCTCCTTCCTCGGACCAGCAAGTAGGGTGGAGAGATAGATTGGATCTACAACACGACGGCGTGGTGTATATGGTGGAGAATTTCTGCAGCAGGGCTTCGCCTACAAACAGTCGGGAGGGAGAGAGGAAGGCAGCAGGGCTACTAGGGCTTGGAGGGAGGTGTGTGTGTGGGGAAGGGGGCGCACCAGCCCTCTATATATAGAGGGGGGGTGCGGCCAGCCCTTGCCCATCCTCCAAGCCTATCTCTAGTTTAAACGATTTAAACTCTCCCTTCTAGAAACCCTATCTTATCTCTAGTTTAAACGATTTAAACTTATCTAGGATCGGCTGGGCCCTATGGGGCCTTGTGCCCCTGGACCAATGTGGCCAGGACACTCCCTCATAGGCCCATGCCCCCTCCCGGAAGGTGGGGCCACGTTGGTCCCCTTCCGGAAGGTTCTAGAAGCTTCCGGTACAATACCGATTAACCCGGAACTATTCCGAACTCCAAAAACTGCCGCCTTATATGAATCTTATTCTCCGGACCATTCCGGAACCTCTCGTGATATCCCGGATCCCATCCGAGACTCCGAACAAAAATTCATAAACCAATTATCCAATCTATCCTAGCGTCGAGACACGTTAAGTGTGTGACCCTGCGGGTTCGAGAATATGCAGACATGATCTTCTATCAATAATCAACAGCGAAGTGCAGGCACCCATATTGACTCCTACACATTCATCGATGATCATATCGGATGAACCACGATGCCAGGATTCAATCAATCCCATATATATATTCCCTTCGTCTCGCGATATTTTACTTGCCCGAGATTCGATCGTCGGTATCGTCATACCTAGTTCAATCTCGTTCACAGCAAGTACTTTACTCGTTCCGTAATCCGATATCACTTTGTGATTAACTCCTTAACCACATGATTTCAAGCGGTGTTGATATCGATTACCGAGTGGGCCCGAAGCATATCTCTCCGACTTGGGAGGGACAAATCCCATCTCGGTACATACAACCCAACAGATACTTTCCGATCACCTGAGAGACACCTTTATGATCACCCTCTCATAGGATGACGTTTGATGACCTCAAAGCTTTCTTCCGATACTGTGGAGTTGTATTATCTCATGGTCTAAGGAATACAATATTTGACATGAGAAAAGCTTACAAAGACGAACACGATGAAACGATCTAATAGCTTTGCTTAGTTTGGTCCATCCACCATATCATTCTCCCAATGATATGATCTCATTATCAATTGACAACTCATGTCTATGGTTAGGAAACCTTAACCATCATTGATCAATGAGCTAGTCCATAGAGGCGTACTAGGGACACGGTGTTGTTCACAAACCACACAAGTATTAAAGTTTCCGCTTAATACAATTCTAGCATGGAATATAAACTTTATCATGAACAAGAATTATAATAATAACATCTTTATTATTGCCTCTAGGGCATAATTCCAACAGTCTCCCACTTGCACTAGAGTCAATAATCTAGTTTACATTTGGCAACAATCTCACACCCATGGCACTTCGAGGTGCTGATCATGTTTTACACGTGGAAGAGGTTTAGTCAATGGATCTGCGACATTCAGATCTGTATGTACTTTGCTGATCTTTAGATCTCCATCTGCTATATAATCTCGGATTATATGAAACTTGCGGTTGATATGCTTGGTCTTTGGATGTATCTTGGTTCCTTAGCGAGTGCTATGGCGCCAGTGTTGTCACACAATATCTCCAGTGTGTCCAATGCACTTGGAACCACGCCAAGCTCAGTAATGAAGTTCCTGATCCAAACTCCTTCACTTGACGCTTCTGCAGCAGCCATGTATTCCGCTTCTACTGTAGATCCCGCGATCACGCTTTGCTTGCAGCTTCTCCAGCTCACAGCTCCTCCATTCAAAATATACACGTATCCTGTCTGAGATTTACAATCATCCTTGTCGGTGTCGAAACTAGCATCGACGTAACCTTTTCTGACAGTGTTCATCACCCCATAGACTAAGAACATTTCTTTAGTCCTATTTAGGTACCTTAGGATGTTCTTCACGGCTGTCCGAGGTTCCACTCTGGATCACTTTGATATCTGCGTCAAACTAAGAGCATTGGACACATCCGGTCTAGTACACATGGCATACATGATGGAACCTATGGCCGAGGCATAAGGCACTTTGCTCATAGCTTCCCTATCATTTACCGTGGTGGACACCGAGCCTTGCTCAATATCTTCCCGACAACATAGGCAGAACCTTTCAATGCCTTATCCATTCTGAACCTTTTCGTAACTTTGTCTAGGTATGTACTCGCTTAAAGCTATCGAGGCCTTTGTCTATATAGATCTTGATGCCCAATATATAAGCTTCACCTAGGTCTTTCATTGAAAAACACTTGTTCAAATAACTCTTCACATCGTTAAGCATGTTGATGTCATTTCCAATAATCAATATGTCATCCACATATAGTACCGTAAACGCCACCGAGCTCCCACTCACTTTCTTGTAGATGCAAGCTTCAGAGCAATTTGGAACAAATCCAAAGCTCTTGATCACTTGATCAAAACGAAGGTTCCAACTCCGAGATGCTTGCTTCATCCATAAATGGAACGCTGAAGTTTGCATACTTTATCAGCATCCTTAGGATCGACAAAACCTTCGGGTTGCATCATATACAACTCTTCATCAATGTTGCCATTAAGGAACGCAGTCTTGACATCCATCTGCCATATTTCATAATCATGAAACGCAGCAATTGCTAATAAAATCCGAATAGACTTAAACATCGCTACGGGAGAGAAAGTCTCATCGTAGTCAACACCTTGAACTTGTCGAAAACCTTTCGCGACAAGCCGTGCTTTATAGACGGTAACATTACCATCCGCGTCCGTTTTCTTCTTGAAGATCCATTTGCACTCAACGGCCTTTCGGTCGCTAGGAGGGTCCACCAAAGTCCATACTTGGTTTTCGTTCATGGATCCCAATTCGGATTTCATGGCTTCTAGCCATTTCTCAGAGTCTGGGCTCATCATCGCTTCCTCATAGTTCGTAGGTTCACTGTCTTCTACTAACAAGACTGTCAAGACAGGGTTGCCGTACCACTCAGGAGGGGCACGCGACCTTGTCGACCTGCGACGTTTAGTAGCAGCATCGTCCAAAGCTTCATGATCCTTCTCATTAGCTTCCTCTATTGTTGGCGCGGTAACCGAACAATTTCAGGTCTTGCGCTACTCTCCAATTCAAGAGAAGGTTCAACATCCTCGTCTAGCTCTTCTTTCCTCCCACTCACTTCTTTCGAGAGATACTCCTTCTCATGAAAGGAAACGTTCTTCGATAAACACTTTGCCTTCGGTTACGTGATAGAAGGTATACCCAATAGTTTCCTTAGGGTATCCTATGAAGACGCATTTCTCGCTTTGGGTTCGAGCTTGTCCGGCATCAACTTCTTGACGTAAGCTTCGCATCCCCAAACTTTAAGAAAGCGACAACTTAGGTTTAGCACCAAACCACAGTTCATACGGTGTCGCCTCAACGGATTTAGATGGAGCCCTATTTAAAGTGAATGCGGTTTCTAATGCATAACCCCAAAACGATAACGGCAAATCAGTAAGAGACATCATCGATCGGACCATATCTAATAGGGTTCGATTCCGTTCGTACACACCATTGCGCTGTGGTGTTCCGGGTGGCGTGAGTTGTGAAACGATTCCACTTGCCTTGAGATGCGTGAGAAAATCATAACTCAAATATTCGCCCCCACGATCGGATCGTAGAAACTTAATCTTTCTGTTACGATGGTTCTCCACTTCATTCTGAAATTCTTTGAACTTTTCAAAGCGTTTCAGATTTATGTTTCATTAAATAGATATACCCATATCTACTTAAGTCATCGGTAAAAGTGAGAAAATAGCGATATCCACCGCGCGTCGAAACACTCATCGGTCCGCATACATCGGTATGTATGATTTCCAACAAGTCTGTTGCTCGCTCCATCATACCGAGAATGGGTTTTGATCATCTTGCCCATGAGGCATGGTTCGCATGTGTCAAATGATTCAAAATCAAGAGACTCCAAAAGTCCATCAGAATGGAGTTTCTTCATGCGCTTTACACCAATATGACCTGACGCAACGATTGCCACAAATAAGTAGTATTATCACTATCTACTTTGCATCTCTTAGCCTCAATGTTATGGATGTGTGTTTCATCCCTTTCGAGATTTAGAAGAAATAAACCATTTACAAGGGTGCATGACCATAAAAGATGTTACTCATATAAATAGAACAACCATTATTATGATTTAAATGAATAACCGCCTTGCAATAAACACGATCCAGAAATAATGTTCATGCTCAACGCAGTACATAATAACATTTATTAAGGTTTAAAACTAATCCCGAAGGTAAAACTAAGGAGAGCGTGCCGACGGCCATCACATCAACTCTTGATCCGCTGCCAACGCATCGTCACCTCATCCCTCGCATAGTCGTCTATTCCGTAGCTCTGTTTGAGTTACAAATATTAGCAACCGAACCAAAGATCAAATACCCAGCACTACAACGAGGGCTAGTAAGGAAAACATCAATAACATGTATATCAAATATACCTTTGATGGTGCCAGCCTTCTTGTCCGCTAAGTACTTGACAGATTGCGCTTCCAGGACCCTTGTCCTTGCAATAGAAGCACTCGATGTCCGCTTAGGTCCGACTTGAGCTTCTTCTCAGGGCAACGCGCTTACGCCGCTTTTCTTGAAGGGCTTCTTTGCACCTTTACCTTTCTTAAAGGAGGGCTTGTTGACCATCAACACATGATTATCCTTCTTGATGTCCACCTCGCAGCCTTGACTTTGCGAAGAGCTCGGTGATCGTATGGAACCAATCTGATTATGAGTCACTACAAAACTTTTGTAGCTGGGAGGAGTGATTGCGAACCTGTCAATCTTGAGCTCCTCTGAATCTTGATCCAGCTTGTTCAAAGGCGTTGAGTGTAGCCCGACATCTTAATGGCGTGCTCACTAACGGAACTCCCTTCCTCCATCTTGCGATTAAAGAACTTCTCGGAGATCTCATATCTCTCGAGCGGGCTGAGTCTCAAACATGGTTTTCAGCTCCTCGAGAATCTCAAAGGGCCCGGATAGTTTTCAAAACGATTTTGAAGTTCGGTTCCATAGCAAACAACATGGTGCTCTTAATCACACCATAATCATCTTTATGCGCCTGATAGACAACTTTCTCATCGGTAGCTTGATTTGCAGGGGGTCACCTAACGCTTTCCCAAGGACATAGTCCTTTGTCGCCAGACGAATGATTCTTAGATTGCGGAACCAGTTGGTGAAGTTAGACCCATTGTTTCTAAGCTTTTCTTTCTCAAAAAACGTTGAAGTTGAAGTTGGACTTGGCCATGTGATCTACGGTATTTGCAAGTACAATTTAGACTATGTTCATGATAAATATTTCAACTTAATCAAATTACTAGATGAACTCCCACTAAATTCAACATCCCTCAAGTTGTTTAGTGAACACGATCCAAATTCACCACACCTAATCCGATCATCACGAGAAGAGATGTGGTTTCAATGGTGGACAACGAAGTGTCGATCATATCATTCATATGACTCATGCTTAACCTTTCGGTTCTTGTGTTCCGAGGCCATGTCATACATGCTAGTCTCGTCAAGTTAGACCCAAGTATTTCCGCGTGTGCAAAAGCGGCTTGCACCGTTGTATGTGGTAGAGTCTATAGCACCCGATCATCACGTGATGCTTGGACACGCGAACTTTCTAGCGGTGCATACTTGGGGAGAACACAGTTTTATCTTGATCTTTAAGTGAGGAATCATCTTATAATGCTACCGTGATCTAAGCATAATAAGATACATAAAAGGATAAACATCACATGCATATAACTTTATGTGACATGGTATAGCCAATCTTCGCAATGATCTCCATCTTGTGCGTTCCGCATGATCTCCATCACTCCACCATGATTGCCTCCACCATGAATAGCAACTACAACTATTGCTAACTACTTAGCGATAAAGTAAAGCTATTACATGGCGTATAAGAAGTTGACTCGCAGGTCATACACAATTATAAAGACAACCATATGGCTCCTGCGGTTGTGTACTCATCGACATGCAAGTCGTGAAACATTACAAAACATGATCGCATACAATATACACATCACATCTTGGGCAATACCATATCACGAAAACACTCCTGCAAAAACAAGTTAGGACGCCTCTACTTTGTTGTTGCATGTTTTCGTGGCTTATGGGAGTAGATGCTAAGAACGATTCTTACCTACGGAAAGCCACAACGGTGATATTATGGTTGCCAAACTCGTGTTAATCCCATGACAACTATAGTGAGAAATCGACATCCAAGGCCGCATGTGTGGTACAAGCCACACGTCAAGTGCGAAGCCGGTCTCATGACGGCGTCGCGTAAGGTTGGCCTGGACCGCTTCAATATCACTATCCCGCGTCATAAGAAGAACACAAACAAGAGGCTTACAACAGAAAACATCAACGCCCGCAACAACCATGTTGCGTTCTACTCGTGAATCACATCTACGCATAGATCTAGCTCTGATACCACTGAAGGGTTTCGCAGCATAGTAAATCAGAATTTTCCTACGGAAGCGAACAGAGGGAAAGCCAAGATCTAATCTAGGAGATGCAAACAACAAGAGAGATTGGATTAGATCTTCATACCCTTGAAGATTCGCACAGCGAGCGTTAAACGTGGGTGATGTAGTCGTACTCGCTTCTCCTCCTCGCGATCCGATCCGATCTAGCACCACAAGTGGCGGTGCCTCCGTGAGATGCACTGCGCAGCACCTCGGCGATCCTCCTTCCTCGGACCAGCAAGTAGGGTGGAGATAGATTGGATCTACAACACGACGGCGTGGTGTATATGGTGGAGAATTTCTGCAGGCTTCGCCACAAAGCACAAATGGGAGGGAGAGAGGAAGGCAGCAGGGCTACTAGGGCTTGGAGGGAGGTGTGTGTGTGTGGGGGGGAAGGGGGCGCACTAGCCCTCTATATGTAGAGGGGGGGTGCGGCCAGCCCTTGCCCATCCTCCAAGTCTATCTCTAGTTTAAACGATTTAAACTCTCCCTTCTAGAAACCCTATCTTATCTCTAGTTTAAACGATTTAAACTTATCTAGGATCTGGGCCCTATGGGGCCTTGTGCCCCTGGCCCAATGTGTCCAGGACACTCCCTCATAGGCCCATGCCCCATCCCGGAAGGTGGGGCCACGTTGGTCCCCTTTCCGGAAGGTTCTAGAAGCTTCCGGTACAATACCGATTAACCCGGAACTATTCAACTCCAAAACTGCACCGCCTTATATGAATCTTATTCTCCGGACCATTCGAACCTCTCGTGATATCCCGGATCCCATCCGAGACTCGAACAAAATTCATAAACCAATTATCCAATCTATCCTAGCGTCGAGACACGTTAAGTGTGTGACCTCGGGTTCGAGAATATGCGTACATGATCTTCTATCAATAATCAACAGCGGGTCTGCAGGCACCCATATTGACTCCACACATTCATCGATGATCATATCGGATGAACCACGATGCCGATTCAATCAATCCCATATATATATTCCCTTCGTCTCGCGATATTTTACTTGCGAGATTCGATCGTCGTATCGTCATACCTAGTTCAATCTCGTTCACGCAAAGTACTTTACTCGTAATCCGATATCACTTTGTGATTAACTCCTTAACCACATGCTTGCAAGCGGTGTTGATATCGATTACGAGTGGGCCCGAAGCATATCTCTCGACTTGGGAGGGACAAATCCCATCTCGATACATACAACCCAATGATACTTTCCAATCACGAGAGACACCTTTATGATCACCCTCTCATAGGATGACGTTTGATGACCTCAAAGCTTTCTTCCGATACCAGGGAGTTGTATTATCTCATGGTCTAAGGAATACAATATTTGACATGAGAAAAGCTTCGCAAAGACGAACACGATGAAACGATCTAATAGCTTTGCTTAGTTTGGGTCTGTCCACCATATCATTCTCCCAATGATATGATCTCATTATCAATTGACAAATCATGTCTATGGTTAGGAAACCTTAACCATCATTGATCAATGAGCTAGTCCATAGAGGCGTACTAGGGACACGGTGTTGTTCACAAACCACACAAGTATTAAAGTTTCCGCTTAATACAATTCTAGCATGGAATATAAACTTTATCATGAACAAGAATTATAATAATAACATCTTTATTATTGCCTCTAGGGCATAATTCCAACACTCATAGCTCTCCACGGCCGCGTGAGTCTCAAAAATGAGCTTGAGCTCCTTAATGATCTCGAACGGGTCGTGGTGCTCAAAACGCTTCTGGAGCTCCGTTTCTAAACCGTACAGGATGGCACACTGAACTGTGGAGTAATGATTTTTCCGAGTGGCGTAAACATTCTTTACGTCATCGGTGGCATCATCTGCAGGTGGGTCACCTAGCGGTGCTTCAAGCACATAGGTCATCTGACCAGCCCTGAGGACAATCTTCAGACCACAGAGCCAATCCGTGAAGTTGCTTCCATTGTTCTTAAGCTTTTCTTTCTCTAGGAACGCATTGAAATTGATGGAGAGGTTCGCCATAATCTACAACAATATTTGCAAGTAGTTTAGACTAAGTTTATGATAAATTGAGTTCTACTTTAATTCTTAAATTAACTAGATGAACTCCCACTCAAAACAACATCCCTCACATTGTCTTAGTGATTACACGAACCAAGTCCACTACACCAAGTCTGATCTTCATGAGAGAGGATGTAGTTTCATCGGTGAACAATCTTCATGTTCATCATATCACTTATATGACTCGTGCTCTACCTTTCGGTATTCCGTGTTCCGAGACCATGTTTGTACATGCTAGGCTCGTCAAGATTAACCTTAGTTTCCGCATGTGCAAATCTGGCTTGCACCCATTGTATGCACACGTAGAATCTATCACACCCGATCATCACGAGATGCTTCGAGACGACGAGTCTTAGCAACGGTGCCAACTAAGGACGAACACTTTATTACTTGAAATTTAGTGAGAGGGATCATCTTATAATGCTACCGTCGCGATCTAAGCAATACAAGATGCATAAAGGATTAACATCACAGGCAATTCATAATTAGTGTGATATGATATGGCCCTTTCTTCTTATGCCTTTGATCTCCATCTCCAAAGCATGAACATGATCTCCATCATCACCAGCATTGCGTCAAGGTCAGTGGCGCCGCTTCATGGTTGTCCATCATCACCAGCAACTATTACAACTACTTGGAATAAAGCTATTACAAGATGAAAAGACACGCAGGTCTTAACAGAATTAAAGACAACCATTAGGCTCCTGCCGGTTGCCATATTACAACAAGGATCATTGCATACATCAAATATAATCACAATCACATGATGGCCATATCACATCACAAAACCCCTGCAAAAACAAGTTAGACGCCTCTAATTTTCTTTGCAAGTTTTACGTGGTTTGGGGCTTTCGAATAAGAACGGATCTTACCTACGAAACTGAACCACAACGTTGATACAAGTGCTATCAAGTGCAAAGTGTAGATTGGATCTATACTATGATGGGAGAGACAGACACCCGCAAAGCCACTTGTGCAAAGCAAGTTACACGTCAAGCGTGGAGCAAGTCTCATGTGCGATGACATGTAAGGTTAGCCCGAGCCGCTTCATCCCACCATACCGCAAGATGCAAAGTACACAAAGCAAAAGACGGCATGAGCACCAACGCCCACAACATCATTCTGTTCTACTCGTGCAACAGATCTACGCATAGACCTGGCTCTGATACCACTGATGGGTTCGTAGCATGGAAAACAAAAAATTTCTACCGCAAGAACGAACAAAACCTAGATCTAATCTAGATAAAAGCCAAGATCTAATCTATTAGACATGAGCAACGAGATAGATCTTGTACTAACCCTCGTAGAACCGAAAGCGTTACGAGATTAGATCTCAGGGTTGATGTAGTCGATCACTTGCCGATCTCAAGATCGTGTGGACGATCCTTCCGGCGCCGCGTTCCGTCAGTGCTTCCGTAGTCGATCCTGCGTGCGGTCGGCGGACCTTCCTCTCCCGCCCAAATGACGGAGGTAGTAGATCTTCTCCACGGAATCCCAGCAGCACGACGGTGTGGTGGTGGTGGAGGAGAGAATTCTGCAGGGCTTCACCTAAGCCGGAGCAGAGCGAAGGAAGAGGAGAGAGGCGGCGGCTAGGGATTGTTATGGGAGAGGTCTAGGAGGGGGCGCCCCCTCCCCTCTATTTAAAGGAGGGAGGCGCGCCTTGGGAGGGGGAGTCCTAGTAGGACTCCCTCCTTGGGCGGAGTTGGGAAGGGGGAGAGTCCTCCTCCCCACGAATCGTGTCTAGCCCCACAAGGTTTCCTTGACCCTTTCTTGGTTTTCAAGCAAACTCAAGAACTCTTCTAGAACCTTCCGAACATTCCAAACCTTCTAGAATCTCCATACAAACACTCCGGAACATTTCCTAACTTAGAAAATGATCCCCAATATATGAATCTTATTCTCCGGACAATTCCGGATCTCCTCGTGATGTCCCGGATCCAATCCGAGACTCCGAACAACATTCGATCTCCAACACATATTTCATATCTACTTAAAACAACTTCGAACCTTAAGTGTGTCACCCTATGGTTCGTGAATATGCAGACATGATGAAGACACCTCTCCGATCAATAACCATCAGCGGGATCTGGAGATCCATAACAGCTCCCACATACTCAACGATGACGTGATCGATAGAACCATTAACATACTGAAACCAATTCCCTTTGTCACACGATATTCTACTTATCCGAGGTTTGATCGTCGGTATCTCCATACCTAGTTCTACCTCATCGATAAGTACTCTTTACTCGTTCCATGTTATGTCATCCCTTGTGACCCAGTCACATGCTTGCAAGCTAACTAGATGACATTCCACCGAGAGGGCCCAGAGCATATCTATCCGTCATATGGATGGACAAATCCCAATCTTGGTCCATGCGCTTCAACACATACTTTCAGAATACCCAATGACACCTTTATAACCGCCCAGTTATGAAGCGGTGTTTGATGTCATCAAAGTACCCATCCGGTGATGGTGATTAACATAACCTCATGGTCGAAGGATTAGGTTACTATGCATTTGAAAGCTTACAGCAATACGAACTTAATGACTTGATCTTATGCTATGCTTACTATGGGTGTGTGTCCATCACATCATTCTCCTAATGATATAACCTTGTTATTAATGACATCCAATGTCCATGATCAGGAAACCATGATCGTCATTCAATCAACAAGCTAGTTCCACAAGAGGCTTACTAGGGACTCTTTTATGTTTACAAAACACACATGTATTAGTGTTTCCTTATAATACAATTATAGCATGGGATGTAAACATTCATCATAAACACAAAGATATAATAATAACCACTTTTATTATTGCCTCTTGGGCATATCTCCAACACTACTCTCCGGTTTGACACTCTAATCCATGGTAGGGCTATAACAACACTCCTCAAAGTTCGCTTTCCCCATCTAGATAACCCCACACTGTCACCTTGATCTCTAGATGGTTCCAACAAACACCACAATTTCATAGAAACATACAACTCCAAATATAACTCATAACAAGTATTTGTAATCTCTAGCCTAAGTGACACCATGGTGTGCACGCTGTCACTTTCACACACATGGGGAGAGCAGAGATCTATTAAAGCACTTGAGTAGCAAAGTAGATGTACTTGATTACAAAGCGCATGACCACAATATGATCATGCATAGAGAGAGATATGAACACATAGCTACCGGTAGAACCCTTAGCCTTGAGAAAGAACTACTCCCTCATCATCATGGGAATCAGCAACAGTGATGGAGATGGCGATGGAGATCGATGGAGATGGCTCCGGGGGCACTTCCTTGTCCCGGCAGGGTGCCAGAACAGAGACTTTCTGTCCCCGAATCTCCCCTTCGGTGGCGGCGGCACTGTGGAACTCTTCGTGGCTAGAGGCTATTCGATTTATGGTTTTTGCATCAGGAGGCTTCTTATAGGCGAAGAGGCAAGGTCGGTGGAGTGCCAGGGGGCCCACGCCACCCCCTGGCGCGGCCTGGCTTGGCCCGCGCCACCAGGTGGTGTGGCCAGGCCCTGGACCCTCTCCGTCTCGTCTTCTGGCTTCGTGAGTCTTCCGGTAAAATATCGACTTTGGCTTTTGTCTGATCCAATTATGAGAATATTCATTTCCTGGCTTTTCTGGAACCAAAAATAGAAGAAAACAGGCAATTGGCACTGTGGCATCTTGTTAATAGGTTAGTTCCAGAAAATGTATAAAAGTACTCCAAAGTGTGGACAAATAATAAGAAAGTAGATATAAAACAAGCATGGGACATCAAAAATTATAGATACGTTAGCAACGTATCAACAACCCCAAGCTTAATTCCTGCTTGTCCTCGAGTAGGTAAGTGATAAAAAGAATAATTTTTGAGGTGACATGCACCATCACAATCAAGATCAAACCATTTGCAAACATTGAAAGCTAGAATCAAAGTACTCTAAACA
The DNA here is from genome assembly GCA_023614405.1 of Avena insularis. Classification (NCBI taxonomy): domain Eukaryota; kingdom Viridiplantae; phylum Streptophyta; class Magnoliopsida; order Poales; family Poaceae; genus Avena; species Avena insularis. Next base: position 69,289,004 of record CM042692.1, on the reverse strand, counting down.
TGAGCATGAAAGATGAAGTTCTAACAATAAGACATAGTAACTATGCATGCAACATGAAAGGATACAAACAAAAGATTCATGAATAACAATGCTTTGAAAGACGTTTGTTTGTTTCACATATAGAAAACATAGCATAGTGGCATTCAGCTTGTCCCTCATGGAGTAGCAAAACATAAATGCATAGGACACCTTCAAAGTTCATAAGGGTGACCAGATACAAGTAGTTTAAGAACAAGAAATATCAAAGTTATGCATCAATCAACAAGTTTTGGGACAATGCACATAGAACTAAGAATGACAACTATGCTCTCTTAATTGGTGCCTAAGGATAGAAGGTGGAGACTCAATATAAAAGTGAAAAAGAAAGGCCTTCATAGAAGGAAGCAGGGATTCAAGTTTCATAAAGAGCTTCCAAAAATTATGGTACTTATTAGCTTTCAGCTCTCATTGCCCTTATCATAAGCATCTTGAAGTGATTAAGGTTAAAGTGAACAAACTATGGAGTATATGCTTGACAAAGTATAAGTTGGAAATCTCATGTCCCTTGAATACGAGGGCCGCTCCTCATGCTACTCAAGTTTAGTCACCAGTAAGTTCTTGTCATAGTAAGTACATGTGTATCATAGAGAACCGCCAGCGGGGTACCCCTTGCCCGATGATACGGAAGAATCCCCATATCAAAATGACAAGGCAAGCAGACAACGAGCATCTCAACAATCTTCTTATTTACCATGGGAAAATTGTGATTTTTTCTCTCTTTCCTCTTTTCTCATATCTCTTTTTTTATTTTTCTCCTTTTCTCAATCTCTATCTCTTTTTTTATAAGAAGAATGCTTCATAGACAGCTCATTATGGTTACGCTGCAGGTTTTCACCATGACAACATGGATTATACCAGTGGCCCAGACGTTTCTCTAACACACATACATAACTCCATGGACTTAAAAGCTCCCCTTTAATTTCACACCGACGACATCCATAGACAAAAGAGCATGATATCAACTAGGTACAAAGTACAAGTGCAATGTTGAAAGCGTTCCCCATGACAACATGGTTCTGCTAATACCCAACATATAAGTGCAAACATATACAACATAGATGACACAATGGTTCAAGTTTATTAAGGGCAAGAAAAGTAAAGTGTGCCATCAAGTTCATGAGAGCTTTAATCACTAGTTTTCTCATAACAAGTTTAATTCGGAAGGTAGACAAAAACATGAATATACTTGGAATAGCAAATGCTAATAGGTAGGTATGATGGACTCTTTGGAATAACTTGGTTTTATTTGGAATTGGATGCATGAGTGGAACTCATACTTGATTATGGAGGCTAGCAAAAGACTGGGAGCGACTAACTAAGAGAGCAATAATGGACATAATCATGCAAAGTGACAAAACATCATTAATTAAAGCATAAAGTGATATTACAAGTCGAAAACTAAATGATCATAGAGGCTATGGTGACTTGGTATAGTCTTAACATGGTGTGAGCATGCGCCAAGTCAACCCAAATAAATCATTTAAAGGAGAATACCACAATATTATGCTTTTATATGCTAAAACAACGCATGATTCTTTCAAGGCACATTAAGCAATCTCAATTGTTTATAACATGTCATGCTACAGTAAAAATCAATAAACATAAAGCCAAAACAATATCAAGCATGAAATGATAAAGTCTAAGTCACAGTCAAAAACAAGCTCCTTTTATACCACTTAAGCATGAACTTTCCTACTCTTTTCCAACACCAATCGACTTATTTGAAACAACTCACAAAGATAATAATCAATAAAGATCAGTGAGATTGTCTCACAAATCCACAAAGAAGAACTAAAAAGTTCTAAGCTGAAAGCACAAGAAAACTAAGGCTAAGCACAGTGCTAGCAAAAGAAAACACTCACAAGACGATAAGAATGAAAACTAGAGTGTTCTAGGCAACGAAAACAGAGTGTCTCTCTCTCCAAAATAAGTGTGTTGGGATCCAACCAACTTATTTAAGCAAACCAAATAAAATAAAACTAAAAACAAAAACAAAGACGCTCCAAGAAAAACACAATTGTGCATGAAACAATAAAAACGAAGTGTCTAAAAAGACCTGAGAATTTTATTGATGAAGAAGGGGATGCCTTGGGCATCCCCAAGCTTTGATGTTTGTACCTCTTGAATATTTCTAGGGGTGACACAGGGTAGAATCCCGAAGCTTGAGCTTTTGTCCATTCTTTATCTCATTACATCATTCTTTCCCTACACCTGAAAATTTTCCTTCATGCAAAACTTCACACAATCTTCATTAGAAACATTAGTGTACTCAAGATAATAAGTATTTTGGTTCAGTTCCAACACAAGTAAAACTTCCATTAAAACAAAATCTACTGTAGCACTTCCATCAAAAAGCTCAATTCCCCAAAAAGAACCCCAAAAGGAATCAACAAGAAGCAAATGAAAATAATGACAGAAATCTGTCAAAACAGACCAGCAGGTAAAAACCAATTTTTTCGAAGACCTTCCGTTGCTCAAATCAAAAAGTGCTGAACTAACGAAAGTTGGATAAAAACCTTGGGCAGAAGCACAAAAATTCACGCCTCAAAACACAGAGATTTTACACGAATTTTTACAGTGAAGCACAAAAATCTGTTTCGGGACAACAACTTTCCCAAAAATTACTTCTGTAAGGGTTCCCAACCTTTAATAAGGTAGAGATCCCTGTGTTTACAATGCTAGTCCCTGGATCAATAGCTAGCATCCACAGTTAAGATGTAATATCAAGAAACAAGGGTCATATTACAACTTTATAACCAGGAATAAAATAATTTATTACATCTTACATAGCTCATTTGGCTATCTCATTACAATGCAGCAGAATATAACAATAGCATGGGGTCCTTCATCTTCAAAGTGCCACGAGCGAACATGTTGGTTGTAGACTTGTAATCCTAATCATTAAACTTCACTAATATCAAACAAAACCTGCAACATAACAAGTTACAGCCACAAGGGTCAATACATTTGAATTGTATTGGCAAGTGATACTATGGTAGTATAGTGGAGTCTATCATCTATATTCATTTGGCAAAGTGGAGTTGAGGCTTGCATTGCTCAAAATAGATTTTTCCTTATCATTTGAAATTACTAAGTTTTTGTTTTGCCAAAATCTTTCCCAAGGCATCTACCAATCAAAGATTGAAGATCCTTTAACCCTTGTTCACCCACAAGATTTTAACTTAGAAATTTGGATGAGGAGATTCTTGATAGCTTCCATGTCTTGATGCTCAAATTGTCCTTTGCCAGGGACATGGCTAAGTACTTAGATTTTACACTCTGCAGAGGTGGTGCACTTTCCCCACAAGACTTGGTTTCACCAAGACAAGATCTTTCAGAAGCCTTCCCTTAGACCAGAATGGGACGTTCCAACCTATCAAACCCCTACCACCAACTGTCCATTTGGCTAAGTTATTGCAACCTATATGATCCAGGCAGAGCCCATAATGCCAAGTGGCTGCACTTGAAGCTTCTCAACATTTGACATCTCAAATCTCTTTGTTCCTGGGTGGCCATCCACAAGTGAGATACACAAGGTAAACCATAGAAATGGGCCTTATGAACCACTCAACACAAACCATTCCTTCCATTCCACCCAGGTGATTCATTCACTTAGTTGTTTTATTAAACAAAACATAAGTCCACAGACTTAGAAATATTTCATAGTATGAATATATATTCCACCCTTGTTTTCTATTAGCTAAGCTGAGCATGATAGTAGTAGGAATCTTAACTTAGGAAATTTCTACTAAGGTTTCATCTACTAGGATTTCCCATGGCATAGTTTATACTTAGCAAAATTCCATGCAAGTCCTACTTAGAAAATATCACTAATGCATAGTGAAAAATAATGGGACAAAGTATGAAGCATCACTTGCCTTTTTGGTAGGAATGGTGGTTCACTCCTTGATCTTGCTAGCCTCACACTTCACTACAAGTCAATCAAGCAAACACAAATTCAATTCACATTCCAAACCAAAGTCAAACAAACAATTTTTCACACACAAAGTAATGGAATCTAAGTCATGCATAAGCATGCAAAGGTTGGTTCTATTGTAAGGATGGTCTCCACTAGGATTCTAAACTTTGTAAGTTCCAAATTGGTCATTTACCAAAATGGCAAAGTCATTTGCAAATGGGTTTTATCCTTAAACCATTTTCAAATCCTTTCATCATTTTATGTGGTGAAAAACATTTTTCTCAATACCACAACCTTAAGTGGTTTCACCAATTAAGTTGTTGTTTCTTAAAACTTGGTGTTTTTGGTCAGTAGGTTTGGTCCAAAACATCTCCTCCAAAGTTTTTACTCAAAACCATTTTTTTATAACAAAACAATAGTTTTGTTTGGCTAGAAATGGACTAAACTAATTAATCCATTCTAAACTTTTCCAAACCATGGGTTGGTTCCTAGGGTCAGTAAGGTCACAACAAACCATTTTGCAAAAGTTTTAACCCTAAAATCATTTTTAAACAATTTTTCTAATCTTAGCAAGCACATAAATGAATCTGCAAAAACAAGTAAATTAACAGATACTATTTACTAAACCAAGGGCATGGTTGGCTAGGGCTTGCTCTCCTGAATCCAACGACATAAAATTTGTAATTTTTGGACGTGTGGATCAAAAGTTATAGGGTTTTCAAAATGGCACTTAAATCTGATTTCAAAATCTGTTTAAATTATCAGCTGGACACGCGGCGACTTCCTATTCGTCGGTACCGTTTCGGTTGGATCACGCGACGACAGCCGTTGGATTTAAGTTAAATCGTGCGGCGCGCTGAGGTTACTTACCGCTTCAGTTACGTTCTATCGTGGCCATACAATTACGATCTAATGGTGCTAGGCACACCAGCCACAGATGGGCGGCGCTGCGGTGGCTACCGGCGGCGGAGCTGTCGGTCGACAACGGTGCCGATGCTAAAGGAGGTGAGGGAGAAAGGGGAGATGCTCACCGGGCTCAGGGGGTCACGGCGATGCTCAACGTGCTGATGGCTCGACGAGGGGCGCGCAAGGTTGCGGTTAATTGCTCGCCGGAGATGAGCTGGGCTTCGGCGGTTCAGGAGGTCGTCGAGGGCGAGGATAGGGAGCACCCTAGGACAAACGGAAGGCACCATTAGGTTCGTAAGATCATGGCAGTCATTATCGTGTCCACGAGGAAAGGAGGGGAGGTTAGGTTTACCGGGGAACGTCGCCAGATTGGAAGCGAGCATTTGCGCTGGCTCGGGAAGACGCCGCCGACGCCAGAACGCTTGGCGTGCGAGCGAGCTGTGGCTGCAGAAAGGTTCACTGGGGAATGCTGAGCACAGCTGCATGCTCGAGGAGGCAGGAGGTGGTGTGGCTCGGCCGGAATCGAGAGATAAGCTCGTCGGAGACGGCGGCGGTGCAGAAGAGATTGGCGACAGCCTAGGGGCAGAGAGGGAGAGGTGAGTGAGGGGAAATGGCGAGGAGAGGGAGGCTTTTAAGGGAGCGTGGTCTCTGGGTGAATTAAGCCTGTCATCAACGCGGATTTAATCGAAATCAATGGCGGCAGAGCGACGTTGAGGGAGGAGGAAACGGTAGGCGCTGGGTTGAAGACGATGCACAGTGATGTGGGGCCTACCTGGCAGTGAGGGGGAGAGTGAGGGGTTTGGGGCCACCAGTCAGCTTCTGTGTGGGTGCGGCTTTAAGTGAGAAACGTTTCGTGGAGGGGGAGAAAGACTAGGTTGGACTGGGCTTTAGCTGGGCTGGGTCGGCCAGTTTCTATTTTTTTTGTTTGAAACCTTTTTCTATTTTCCAAATCAATTTCTGTTTTGAATTTTCAATCAATTATTCAAACATTCAAACCATTCAAATAATCACCACACTTAAATAAGTTTTTGGTTCTGTTTATCAACATAAACCAAATCTCAAATAAAATAATATTTTTATTCATTTTTAGGATCTATTTAATATTTAAATAAAATAGCCCTTTAGTTATTTAATCAAATAGGGTTTGATTTATTTAATAAAATTTCCATTTGAAATCCAAATATTTTCAAATTCAATTCAGTAGGTTTTATTTTGACATAAGGAATACTTGGAAACTTGTTTAAAACAAAATAACCTTTTATTTTAGGTTCCATTAATAATTAAGTAGAATGGACCTTAGTTAATAAATCAAGTAGGGTTTGTTTTATTTAAAAACTTTATTTGAAATATAAATAAAATCAAAATACTTCAGTAGGTTTTATTTGAGAATATAAAATACTTGGAAAACTTATTTAAAATAAATATATAGGTTTTAGTGTTTATTTAAAATGGGAAAGGCCTTTATTTAAATAAAATTTGGATATTAAATCCTTATTATTTTATTTGGATTGGGATTATAATCATTCCACTTGCTTAAAAGATTTGGCCAAGATTTGATTTGGTCTTTAAATATTCTTTATTTAATATTTTTATCTTTGTCTTATAAAATCCATATCTTTTTATTTAGAGATCCAAACTTGCTGATTCCAATTTGTGAAATCTTATTTCATATTTGTTTATCCTTTTAAATCTCTTTAGGATTATTTGCTCACCATTTGGTATGGATTTAGATAAGGGCTTTAATAGCTTTGGGAATTCAATTTCTTATCTTATTAAATTCATAAGATTTTATCTATGGTTCCAAATTAAGTGAAACCAATTTCTATGGTCTTATATTATTTATATTTGTCTTTCTTGATCATTTGTGAATGTTTGTTGATCAATTTTTCATATGGATCAAATCCATAGGCTTGGGGATAACTTGGAAATGGTTTTTATTCCATTAGGGTTTAGGGTTTGGATTTATTTTCCAAGTGTTTAAATTTCCAGATACATTCATTGAGGAATGCATTTATTTTGATTTGGATTTTGTTGGATTCAAACTTTTACCAAAGTTTGTTCAAGATGGGATTTTAAGTTTCCTTTTAGAACAAAAGTTTCTTTTCACCCTGATTTTCAACAAAAATTTATTTTGTTTATTTATTTTTCACATTACAAGATTTGGAAAATCTTGGGATGTGACAACTTCTCTCTCATTAGAGGTTACTCTTGGCACAAAAAGCAAATAAAAAGGATAAGGAGCGGTTATTACAGAGGTAATAACTTCCAAGACTCATCTAAAACTTTTGGGTTATCTCCCAATAAGTACTTTTCTTGAACGCCTTTAAGTTAGGCATGATAGTTTGAGAAGATGCTCACATAAGAAATATGAATTGAATTAAAAGAGAGCATCAAGAAACAAATTCAAAACACATTTAAGTCTAACCCACTTCATATGCATAGGAATCTTGTAAAAAACAAGTCATGAAAGCACAAAGCAACAAGCATAAGAAAGCAAAATAAGTGCAACTTCAAGACTTTCAACATAAAGAGGGAAAACTTAATATTATTGAGATGCATAAAACCATGTTTTCCTCTCTCATAATAACTTTCAGTAGCATCATGAATAAAATTAACAATATAACTATCACATGAAACATTCTTATCATGAGCCACATGCATAAAAGAATTAATACTCCCCACATAAACATAGTCATTCTTATTAATTGTAGTGGGAGAAAATTCAACAAAATAGCTATCATTATTATTCTCATCACAATAATCATCAAATATAGGAGGAATATTATAATCATAATTAATTTCCTCCTCAATAGTATGTGGACTGAAAATATCATATTCATCATTGCAATCATCATATATTGGAGGCATAGTATCATCAAAGTAAATTTTCTCCTTCGTGCTTGGGGGACTAAAAGATCATTTTCATAAAAACTAGCTTCCCCAAGCTTAGACTTTTCCGTAGCATTAGCAATAATGGTGTCCAAAGAATTCATAATAATAACATTGCTATTAGCATGCAAATAAAGTTCCATTGGTTTTTTAATTTTCTCTTCAAACACTTCATGTCCTAACTCAATATAAATACTATAAAGCTGTCTAATTTTGTTGTTGTTTTCCATTAAGCCTAACTAGTGAAAACAAGAAACAAAAAGACAAAATTGCAGAATATAAAGGAAATAACTTCGAGCACTCACACCGAAGGATGTGAGTACCTTTTACCTTACCTCCCCGGCAACGGCGCCAGAAAATAGCTTGATGTATACGCACTTCTATTCTTGTAGACAGTTGTTGGGCCTCCAAGTGCAGAGGTTTGTAGAACAGCAGCAAGTTTTCCCTTAAGTGGATCACCCAAGGTTTATCGAACTTGGGGAGGAAGTGGTCAAAGGTATCCCCTCTCAAGCAACCCTACAATCAAGATACAAGAAGTCTCTTATGTCCCCAACACACCCAATACACTTGCCAGGTGTATAGGTGCACTAGTTCGGCGAAGAGATAGTAAAATACAAGTGGTATGGATAATTATAAGTGGTAACGGTGCCAGAAAATAGCTTGATGGTGTGGAAGAGACTAAAGGCAAACTGAAATAAAGATGGAAGCAAGAAAACATGTGAAATGGATCATATGGGCACCTAGAGGGGGGTGGGTGAATAGGTGCTACTCCAATTTTTAATGCTTTTTCAATTTTAGGCTTAACGCAAAGGGTAAATTCTCTAGATAAACTATTAGGTGGAATTTCCCTATATGCAAACCTATCTTCTAGCGAGTAAAGGGCGAGTGGAAGAGGAACGAGTGAACAGTAGTGAAGCACGCGGAGACACGGGATTTGTTTTACCACAGTTCCTTCCTTGTTAAGGGAAGTACATCTGTGTTGGAGGGGTGGGCGGTACTAAGACCACCACACCACAATAGGCCTCACCCTGTTCTCCGATGGATCCCGCCACAAAGGCCTGATCCACCTTTCCACTATAGGAACCCTTCGAGGCGGCTACCGGTGCCTTTACACAACTAGCATGGCACAACTCCACAATCAACTTGGAGGCTCCCGTAATGACAACAAGCTGCCACAAGAACAAGTTATCAATAACAAAGAACAAGATCTAGATATTGACAATAATACTAGATCAGGGATTTCTCCAAATGAATGGAGAGGAGTTGATGCGCTTTATTCGTGGTGATGATGATGACGATTATCTCCTCCTTCAATTCCCCCAAAGATCAAAGCCTTCGGGTGGTTGAAGTGGGAGATCTAGAATGGGAGCTCCTTCAAAGGGTCTGAACAATTTCGAGTGAATCAAGAAGTTTGCTCGTTGGGGAAGAAGGGATATTTATACCCCCTTCCAAATCCAAGCCATTGGAGCCTTTGGGGGCCAGATTATCCGGCCCAAGTGAGGGCCGGATTATCCGGCCTGGGTAAAACTCCGCCCTAGACTCATATTATCCGGCAGATAAACCGCCCCCACTCTGAGTGACACGCTGAGCCTGCCCTTGATCGCCTTCTGGGGGCCGGATTATCCGGCTGATACATTGCAAATGTATCTATAATTTTTGATGTTCCATGCTTGGTTTTATCCACTTTCTTGTGTTTTGTTCCAACTTTGGAGTACTTTTCATATGATTATTTGGACTAACCTATTAACAAGAGCCACAATGCCAGCTGCCTGTTTTCTGCTGTTTTTTGGTTCCAGGAAAGTCAGAAAATGAATATTCTCGGAATTGGACGGGACAAAAGCCAAAGTGCCTATTTTTCCGGAAGGGATCAAGTGCCAGAATACAAGACGGAGAGGGGCCAGGGGCCGGCCACACCACCTGGCCACACGGCCAGGCCTGGCCCGCACCAGGGGGTGGTCTGGCCGACCCCAGCACCCCCTCGGCCTCTCCTTCCGCCTATAAGTTTCCCTCGGGACAAAAACCCTAAGTACCCGATCAAAAATCCACGAAAGAGTCTGTAGCCGCCGTCATCTCCATCCCTAGATCGGGAGGGATCTGAAGCTCTTCCGGCACCTGGGAGAGAATTCACCACAGGCCTTCTTCATCACCATGCAAGCCTCCGGTGTGATGCGTGAGTAGTTCATCCTTGGATTACGGATCCATGTAGTAGCTAGATGGCTGGTTTCTCCTCCTTTGTGCTTTCATGTTTAGATCTTGTGAGCTCCGTTCATGATCAAGATCATCTATTTGTAATTCATACATGCTGTGTTTGCGGGGATCCGATGGATATTGAGATGCTATTTCAGATTGATTATTGATTCTATCATGTCTTTGTTATTTGAGATCTTGCATGCTTTCCGTTGTTAGTAGCTATCTTAGCCAAGTAGATGCTAGCAACTCCAAGAGTTAGTATTTATGCTCGATAGTGGGTTCATGCCTCCGTAACTGGGAAGTGACAGAAATCTCTAAGGTACTAGATGTGCTGTTGCTACTAGGGAGAAAACAACGATCCTTTGTTCATAGAACAATCGTATTGTTTACATTACACGCAATTCACAAAGCAATAATCTGTTGCTTGCAACTTAATACTGGAGGGGGTTCGGATGATAACCTGAAGGTGGATTATTAGTCATAGATGCAGTTGGATGGCGGTCTATGTATTATGTTGTATTGCCCAATAAAGTCTCAAAGGAGTCAAGATGATTAGTATATGCATGTATTGCTTTCTCGGTGTTTGTCAATTGCCCCGCTGTAATTTGTTCACCCAGCATGTTATCTATCTAAGGAGAGCCACCTCTAGTGAACTATGGATCCCGGTCCTTGTCTTTTACATACAATCTACAATATGTTTCTGCTTTGTGTGTACTTTCTGCAAACTTTTACTTCTTTCCATTCGATACGTTTAATCCTTTGTTTTCCGCAAAACACGGTGAGATTGACAACCTCATCGCAAGTTGGGGACAAAGTTCTGTGGTTGTCTTGTGCAGGTCTCCATGTTGCTACTAGCACCGGTAGTGCGCCCTGCCAAAGCTCAGCTAGTAACACCTTTGGGGTGTTTCCTTGCTCCTACTGGTTCGATTAAACCTTGGTCTCATAACTGAGGGAAACTTGCTGCTGTGCTCATCATACCTTCCTCTTGGGGTTCCCAACGAGCTCTACATCAACCACGAGCCATCAACACCTTTCTAGGCGCCGTGCATTGAGCCATCAATCATTTTTCTGGCACCGTTGTTAGGGAGTCAAGGACATCTTCACAAGAGGAGTCCCTCATAACCAATATCTTTACTTTGTTGTTTTTGTTTTGCTTAGTTTCTTTTTTGCGTTGTTTGCTTGTTTTGTTCTTAAAAAAACACAAAAAAAAATAGTTTTACTAGTTTGCTTTCTTATTTGAAAACCCAAAAAAATTACTACCCTTGAAAACACTTAGTTGTGTGACTTCACTAGCACCAACAACAATGATTTTATGAGCACACCTATTGCTCCACCTGTGGCTGAAAATACTTTCTTTGAGATAAAACCTGCTTTGCTCAATCTTGTTATGAGAGAAGAATTTTCTGGTATTGGTAATGAAGATGCTGCTTCCCATCTAAAAAAACTTTGTTGAACTTTGTGAGATGCAAAAGCATAGGGATATAGATGGTGATATTATTAAACTGAAATTGTTTCCTTTCTCTTTGAGAGGAAAAGCTAAAGAATGGTTGAATTCCTTAACTAAAAATAGTATTGATTCTTGGACTAAGTGCAAAGACGCTTTTATTGGAAAATACTATCCTCCTGCTAAGATTATATCCATGAGAAGTGAAATAATGAAGTTTAAACAACTTGATAATGAGCATGTTGCTCAAGCTTGGGAAAGAATGAAGTCTTTGGTTAAGAATTGTCCCACTCATGGACTTCGCTTGGATGATCATCCAAACTTTTTATGCAGGATTGAACTATTCTTCAAGGAACCTATTGGATTCAGCTGCTGGAGGTACCTTTATGACCATCACTTTGGGTGCTGCAACAAAACTTCTGGACAATATGATGGTTAATTATTCTGAATGGCATACTGAGAGAGCTCCATAAGGTAAGAAGGTAAATTCTGTTGAAGAAACCTCCTCCTTGAGTGATAAGATTGATATTATTATGTCTATGCTTGTTAATGGGAAAGCCCATATTGATCCAAATAATGTTCTTTTAGCCTCTTTGGTTGCTCAAGAAGAGCAAGTTGATGTGAAATTCATAAGAAATAACAACTTTGGCAACAATGCTTATGGTAATAATGCTTATAGGAACAATTTTGGTAACAACAATTATAAGCCATATCCTCCCAACAATGGTAATGCTTACGGAAATTCTTACAACAATAATAAGAGTGCTCCCTCTGAACTTGAAGTTATGCTTAAAGAGTTTATTAGTAAACAAACTGCTTTCAATAAAACTATTGAGGAAAAACTCTCTAATGCTGAAAGAAATATAACATCTTTGGCTGAAGCTCAATCTTCTTTGAATAAAATGGCTACTAAACTTGAAACTAATGATAATCCCTTTGCAGCTACCAATGCTATACAAGTAAGAATTGATGAAAATGTTAGACTATTGGCTGAATTACATACTAAGTGGGAAAGAGAAGATGAAATTGCTAGAAACATTAGTGTTTCTACTATTACCACCACTAGTGTTGAGGCTAGTAATAGTCCTACTACTTTAGATGATAAAGTTGATTTTGATCTTAATGGTTGCAACATCTCTGAAGTTATTAAGTTCCTACAAAAGCTTGCTAAAAGTCCTAATGCTAGTGCTATGAACATGGCTTTTACAAAACACATTATCGATGCTCTCATAAAGATTAAGGAAGAAAAGATGAACATAAAGCTTATATTCCTATAAAACAAGAGGATGGTTGGTAACCCATCATTAATATGAAAGTGAATGACTTTGATTTCAAATCTTTGTGTGATCTTGATAGTAGTGTTTCTATTATGCCTAGAAGAATTTATGATATGCTTGATTTGCCTCCTCTTGAAGATTGCTATTTGAATGTCCCACTTGATGATAATGCTAAAAATAAACTCATGGGGAGTCTTAATGATGATCTTACTATGGTTAATGATTCCTATGTCCCCGTTGATTTCTATGTTTTGGATGTTGAATACAATGCTTCTTGTCCTATTACTTTGGGAAGACCTTTTCTTAGAACTGTTGGTGCCATCATTGATATGAAAGAAGGCACCATTAAATATCAACTCCCACTCAAGAAAGGTATAGAACACTTCCCTAAAAATAGAGAAAAGATTTCTTTTGCTTCTCCTATGAAAACAAAATTTGGTCTTAATGCTTCTTCATTTGAGAACACTTGATTCTTTCTTTGCTTCTTATGCCTAACTTAAAGGCGTTAAAGAAAAGTACTTGTTGGGAGATAACCCAAGAGTTTTAGTTGCGTCTTGGAAGTTATTACCTCTGTTATAACCTCTCCTTATCCTTTTTATTTGCTTTTTGTGCCAAGAGTAACCTCTAATGAGAGTGAAGTGATGATTGGGAAAGTTGCTGTCCCGAAACAGATTTCTGTGCTTCACCATAAAATTCCTGAGAGAGTTCTGTACGTCGGATTGAGCTGTAATTTATTGTGCTTATGAGCCAGGTTGTTATCTAACTTTCGTTAGTTCAACACTTTTTGATTTGAGCAACAAAAGGTCTTCGAAAAAATTCGTCTTTACCTGCTGGTCTGTTTTGACAGATTTCTGCCATTTTCTGCATTTGCTTCTTGTGGGTTCCTTTTTGAGTTCTTTTGGGGAATTGAGCTTTTTGAGGGAATTGATACAGTATCTAGTGTTCTAATGGAAGTTTATTTGGTGTTAGAACTGAACCTTGCGACTTATTTATCTTAAGTGCACTCATGTTGCTAATGAGATTGTGTGAAATTTTGTATGAAGGAAAATTTTCAAGAGCATGGAAGGAATGAGTAATGAGATGAAGGATGGACTAAAGCTCAAGCTTGGGGATGCCATGCGTGTCACCCCAAGAAATATCCAAGAAGTACAAGCGTCAAAGCTTGGGGATGCCCAAGGCATCCCCTTCTTCATCAATAAAAATCCCAGGTTTCTTCCAAACGCTTCATTTTTATTGTTTCATGCACAGTTGTGTTGTTCTTGAAGCGTCTTCTTTTTCGTTTTCATTTTGGTTTTTCGTTTGCTTTGTTTGCTTAGTTTTATTAATAAATTGGTTGGACCCCCTCTTTCATACATTGGTTTGCAAATAGTTTGGTTTCGATTGGAAAAGAGTAGGAAAGTTCATACTTACGTGGTAAAAAGAGCTTGTTTTGACTGTGGCTATGCTTTGTCATGCCATGCTTGATATTGTTTTGGATTTATGCTTAGTATTCTTTGTTGTCGCATGACTTGTTATAAACAATTGAGATTGCTTAATGTGCCTTGGATGAATCATGCGTTGTTTTAGCATATTAAAGCATAGTATAGTGGTATTCTCCTTTGATGCTTTATTTGGGTTGACTTGGCGCATGCTCACACCATGTTATGACTTTCACAAGTCACCATAGCCTTTATGATCCTTTAGTTTTCAACTTGTAGTATCACTTTATGCTTTGATCAATGATGTTTTGTCGCTCTGCATGATTATGGCCATTATTGCTCTCTTAGTTTGTCGCTCCCAGCCTTTTGCTAATCTCCACCACCAAGTATGACTTCCACTCATGCATCCAACTCCCTAAACCAAGTTATTCCAAAGAGTCCACCATACCTACCTACTAGCTTATGCTATTCCAAGTATATCCATGCTTTTGTCTACCTTTCACTTGTTATGAGAAAACTAGTGATTAAAACTCTCACGAACTTGATGGCACACTTTACTTTATTGCCTCTAATAAACTTGAACCATTGGGTCCTTGTTTGTTGCGTATATGCTTGCGCTTTATAAGTTGAAGTTAGCAGAACCATGTTTCATGGGGAACGCTTTCAACATTGCACTTGTACTTTGTACCCCGTTGATATCATGTTCTTTTGCTTACGGATCCCGGCGGTGTGAAATAAAAGTGGAACTTGTAAGATCATGGAGTCTGTATGTGTGTTAGAGAAACACCTGGGCCGCTATCCTAAGCCATGCCTAATCATGGTGGAAACTTGCAGCATCACCATAATGAGCACTCTATGAAGCATCCTCAATAAAAACCTATGCAAATAGCAAATAAAAAGATCGCTGAGATGCTCATTGTCTGCTTGCCTTGTCATTTTGATTATGGGAGCTCCCGTATCATGTGCAAGGGGTACCCCGCTGGCGGTTCTTAATGATACACATATACTTAAAATGACAAGAGCTTACTCGTAACTGAAGTTGAGTAGCATGAGGATCAGTCTTCGTAAGTAAGGGGCATGAGATTTCGATTTATAACTTGTCAAGCATATCCTCTTAGTTGTGTCACTTTAACCTTAATCACCTTCAAGATGCTTATGATAGGGGCAATGAGAGCTGAAAGCTATAAGTACCATAATTTTTGGAAGCTCTTTATGAGACTTGAATCCCTACTTCCTTTTACAAAAGGCCTATCTTCCACCATTATATTGAGTCTCCACCTTCTATCTTTATGCACCTACTTTGAGAGCATAGTGGCCATTCTTAGTTCTATGTGAATTGTCCCAAGACTAGTTGATTGATGCATAACTTGTTATTGCTTGTTTTAAACTATTTGTATCTAGTCACTCTTATGAACTTTGAAGGTGTCCTATGCATTTTTATTTGCTACTCTATTGAGGGACAAGCTGAATACTATTATGATATGTTTTCTTTATGTGAAACAAACAAACGTCTTGCAAATCATTGTTATTCATGAATCTTTTGTTTGTTCCTTTTCATGTTGCATCATAGTTTCTTTGCTTATTGCTAGAACTTTGTCTTTCATGTTATGATTGAAGTACTATGGTCCTAGCCTTGAATGTTTTGTAAATACTTTGATCAAGTCTTTGATGGTGCATGTCACCTCAAAAATTATTTATTTTTATCACTTACCTACTCGAGGACG
Organism: Avena insularis; assembly: GCA_023614405.1. NCBI lineage: Eukaryota > Viridiplantae > Streptophyta > Magnoliopsida > Poales > Poaceae > Avena > Avena insularis. The sequence goes on along the minus strand of CM042692.1, from coordinate 69,273,198 downwards.
AGCAGGAGTTAAGCTTGGGGATGTTGATACATTGCAAATGTTTCTATAATTTTTGATGTTCCATGCTTGGTTTTATCCACTTTATTGTGTTTTGTTCCAACTTTGGAGTACTTTTCATATGATTTCTTTGGACTAACCTATTAACAAGCGTCACAGTGCCAGCTGCCTGTTTTCTGCTATTTTTGGTTCCAGGAAAGTTAGAAAATGAATATTCTCGGAATTGGACAGGACAAAAGCCAAAGTGCCTATTTTTCCGAAAGGTATCAAGTGCCAGAATACGAGACGGAGAGGGGCCAGGGGCCGGCCACACCACCTGGCCGCGCGGCCAGGTCTGGCCCGCGCCAAGGAGTGGTCTGGCCGACCCCAGCACCCCCTCGGCCTCTCCTTCCGCCTATAAGTTGCCCTCGGGACGAAAACCCTAAGTACCCGATCAAAAATCCACGAAAGAGTGCAGAGTCAGCCGTCATCTCCATCCCTAGATCAGAGGGATCTGAACCTCTTCGGCACCTTGCCGGAGGGAATTCACCACAGGCCTTCTTCATCACCATGCAAGCCTCCGGTGTGATGCGTGAGTAGTTCATCCTTGGACTACGGATCCATGTAGTAGCTAGATGGCTGGTTTCTCCTCCTTTGTGCTTTCATGTTTAGATCTTGTGAGCTCTGTTCATGATCAAGATCATCTATTTGTAATTCATACATGTTGTGTTTGCGGGGATCTGATGGATATTGAGATGCTATTTTAGATTGATTATTGATTCTATCATGTATTTGTTATTTGAGATCTTGCATGCTTTCCGTTGTTAGTTGCTATCTTGGCCAAGTAGATGCTAGCAACTCCAAGAGTTAGTATTTATGCTCGATAGTGGGTTCATGCCTCTGGTAATCTGGGGAAGTGACAGAAATCTCTAAGGTAGTAGATGTGATGTTGCTACTAGGGAGAAAGCAACGATCCTTTGTTCATAGAACAATTGTATTGTTTACCTTACACGCAGTTCGTAAAGCAATAATCTGTTGCTTACAACTTAATACTGGAGGGGCTTCAGATGATAACCTGAAGGTGGATTATTAGTCATAGATGCAGTTCAATGGCGGTCTATGTATTATGTTGTATTACCCAATCAAGTCTCAAAGGAGTCAAGATGATTAGTATATGCATGTATTGCTTTCTCGGTTTTTGTCAATTGCCCCGCTGTAATTTGTTCACCCAGCATGTTATCTATCTAAGGAGAGCCACCTCTAGTGAACTATGGATCCTGGTCCTTGTCTTTTACATACAATCTACAATCTGTTTCTGCTTTGTGTTTACCTTCTGCAAACTTTTACTTCTTTCCATTCGATACGTTTAATCCTTTGTTTTCCGCAAAACACGGTGAGATTGACAACCTCATCGCAAGTTGGGGACAAAGTTTTGTGGTTGTGTTGTGCATGTCTCCACGTTGCTACTAGCACCGGTAGTGCGCCCTGCCAAAGCTCAGCTAGTAACACCTTTGGGGTGTTTCCTTGCTCCTGCTGGTTCGATTAAACCTTGGTTTCATAACTGAGGGAAACTTGCTGCTGTGCTCATCCTACCTTCCTCTTGGGGTTCTCAAGGAGCTCTACATCAACCTCGAGCCATCAACACTTTTCTGGGCGCCGTGCATTGAGCCATCACCGGCCCCATGTGAAGGCCGGATTATCCGGCCTGGGAAGGAAAAACCGCCGCAGTTCGGATTTTCCGGGAGAAAATCCGACCAGAATCCGAGCGACGCGCCTTGGCAGCCTTTGATCGATTTCTGTGGGTCGGATTATCCGGCCCATGCGAATGCCGGATTATTCGGCCTGGGAGGAAAAACCGCCCCAGTTCGTATTTTCCAGGAGATAATCCGACTGGACTCCGAGCGACGCGCCTTAGCAGCCTTTGATTGATGAGATAGGCCGGATTATCCGGCCCTTAGTGGGGCGGATAATCTGGCCCCCCAAAACACCTGCACACTTAGCGCACATGAGAAAACTCCACGGTATTGTTATCTAACACTCAAAACATAGGAAAACATGAAATGTTCTTTCAATCTCCCCCTTTTTGGTGTTAGATGACAATACTAGGATTTGGAGGAAAGGATCACAAGACCACCAACAAAAAACATGGAAGATACTCCCCCTCAATGTGTGCATATTAGAAATTTGCATTTTAATACAAATGCACACAAATAGGTGTGAATCTATTCCATTGACATATGAACAACATAATCATACCACCGAGATAGGGAGAGAGGCGTCCTTGAAATAGCCACAATTATCAACGTGATAACCAATATAAGCGCCTTCCTAGATATAGATTCCTAGCATAATAGGATATGAAAAGATGAATCCATAAGCATAATCCATGAGATAAATCCAGACATCCACCGTCACAGAGTCTCACACAAACCACAAGCCACAAATTGAAGTTCAACGCTAAATGGGCACAAGCGAGAAAACGACGAATAGGAAAAGTGCAAATGCTTTTGCCCGACCCATGCAAATCCTCGAAGACCTAATAGAACTACTTCTCCCCCTTTGGCATCAAGACGCCAAAAAGGAAGAAGAGCGATGCTAGCACCCCAAGGTATCACTCGTAGTCCTCATCCTCGTCCTCGTCCTCATTCCCATCCCCGTCCTCATCTTCAAGCTCCTCAGTGTCGTCATCCTCATCATCAACAGTGGACGCAGAGGGGGACAAGGGCGATAGCATGGGGATAAGCATACACACAAGTCCAGGAGAGAGCGTGGAAAAAGTAGTCAAAAAGTTCATAGGAAAATTCTACTCAATGCACACAACATGGTGAAACTGAACCAGATTTGATTCTATCAGGCCGGATTATCCGGCCTGGCCAGGGGCGGATAATCTGGCCCTGGCAGAAATTTTTCAACTTCACCTAGATTGAATGCAAAAAGTAGATCGGGCCTAGAAACTGCAAGACTACGATTTCTACGTGAAACAACATCCTTCTAGACAACGTTCCACCCAACAAATAACACATCTAGCCAAAGATGGGGAGAGAGGGAGTTACCCTCACTCATTGGAGGAAAAACGCGGAGGAGAAGGTACCCGGAGGCACGGAGAAGAAGATCTAGGGAGGCCCGAAAATCCGGTGGCTGGAGAGGCTCCGGGGAGGGTGGGGGACGGCAGGCGGCGGCTGAGGAGGAGGAGAGGGTTGGGGGAGAAGTGATGCTCGTTATGAGCCCTTCCCTCGATCCCTGCCCTTAAAGACGAAATCCTCTAGGGCCGGATTATCCGGCCTATACTTGGGCCGGATTATCCGGCAAAAAATCTGAATTTCTGTTGTACATAGATTCAGGCCCGCGCGTCCCCAAATAACACCCTCACAAGGTGTACAAGGGACTTGTGTGCAAGAATAGATGATTTAGGGGTAGGGAAAGGCTTAGGATTGAGAGAGCCAAACTGAGATGGTACTACACACTCAAAATTGCAAGAACCAAATCAACTAAAAGCCAAAATTGAGTGTGATTCCCATAAGAACATGAGATGAGCGAAAACAACCAAAAAGATCCACAAAAATCCAATTCTCCTCATGAGAGAGGGCGGTGGCCGAAGCCACCTTGTTGGAGTGTATGGTATGACACCGCAAAGATATATCTTGGGTTCACGACCAATACTCATCAATAAGCTCACATATCACAAAATGATATTAAGAGAAATGATTTATCTTGCTTTCGGCATTATGGGGGAGGGTTAGCCCAATTAATTAGGACCACACTCCCCCTATATCCATGCCCACATCTAGACCAAATAAGACTGAGATGTACGAGTGAGTGCATGGGTAATCAAGACAAGCTCCTGGAATCAATGATATTTAGCTCATTCCTCAAGTAGCAGAACCTTGCTTCATCAAGTGGCTTCGTGAAAATATTAGCAAGTTGGTTCTTCGTGCTCACAAAAGATAGATCAATATCGCCTCGAGCAACATGGTCTCGAATAAAATGATTCTGAATCTCAATATGCTTTGTCCTTGTGTGTTATACCGGATTGTACGCAATTTTGATTGCACTTTCATTGTCACATAAAAGAGGCACTTTTTCACAATTGACACCGTATTCCTTTAAAGTTTGCCTCATCCACAATAACTGAGTGCAGGCACTAGCAGCAGCAACATATTCAGCTTCGGCGGCGGAGAGAGAGATACAATTCTGCTTTTTAGATGACCAACACACTAAAGATCTTCCCAAGAATTGACAAGCTCCAGAAGTGGATTTCCGATCGTCATTATCACCAGCCCAATCTGAATCAGTATAACCACATAGAGAGAAATTGGAGCCCTTGGGATACCATAGACCAAAGTTAGGGGAATGAACCAAATATCGAAATATCCTCTTGACCGCCACTAAGTGACTTTCTTTAGGAGCTGCTTGATACCTTGCACACACCCCCACACTCAACACAATATCGGGTCTAGATGCACAGAGGTAAAGAAGAGAGCCGATCATGTACCGGTATACCTTTTGGTCCACATCTTTACCATGGGGGTTAAGTTCAAGGTGGCATTTTGTTTGCATCGGAGTGGCGACACCATTAAGATCCGTCATCTTGAATCTCTTGAGCATGTCTTGGATGTACTTAGCTTGATTGTTGAAGGTTCCTTCTCTAAGTTGCTTCATCTCGAATCCAAGAAAGAACCGTAATTCACCCATCATAGACATCTCAAACCTGTCAGTTATAAGCTTTGAAAATTCATCATTAAAAGCTTTATTAGTAGAACCAAAGATCATGTCGTCTACATATAGTTGGCATACGAAGAGCTCCCCCTTAACCTTCTTAGTAAAAAGAGTGGGATCGATTTGCCCAACTTCGAAGCCACGGTCTAGCAAAAGCTCTTTAAGATGCTCATACCACGCACGTGGGGCTTGTTTAAGTCCATAGAGTGCCTTATCGAGTTTGTAGACATGGTTCGGGAAGTTAGGATTCTCAAATCCTGGGGGGTTGCTTTACATATACCAACTCATGTAGAGGACCATTAAGAAAAGCACTCTTGACGTCCATTTTCTGCAATTTAAAATTGTTATGGGCAGCATAAGCAAGAAGGATACGAATAGACTCAAGCTGAGCCATAGGAGCATATGTCTCGCCGAAGTCAATGCCCTCAACTTGGGAATAGCCTTGTGCCAAAAGTCTCGCCTTGTTCCTCACGACAATGCCATTCTCATCTTGCTTGTTTTTAAATATCCATTTAGCGCCGATAACATTGTGACAATCCTTGGGCTTCTCCACGAGTTTCCAGACCTTGTTGTGCTCGAAATTATTCAATTCTTCCTGCATAGCAACAACCCAGTCCGGGTCTTCAAGAGCTTCAAATACTTTCTTGGGTTCCACCATTGAGATGTGAGCTTGATGCTCACCAAAACTTGCCAATTCCCTTCTTGTGGAAACCCTTCGTCGAAGATCACCTACAACCTTGTCGAGAGTGTGACCCCTTAACTCAAGGTTCCGATCAGCACGAGCCTTGCGACGAAGTTCAATAAGCTTGTTGTCTCTTGAGGAATAGTTTCATCACTTGAATCTTCATTGGAATCATTTGCTTGACCTTGATTAGAATTCGGATGAACAGCAGTAGGAGGTGATGAAGCGTGCCCTTGAGGTGGGTTAGCAGCCATAACAGGAGGCTGCTGAACAACAGGTGATTCGGGGCCGGTTAATTCGGCCGATGGTGAGGCCGGATAATCCGGCCTGGGAGAACTTGTAGCGTCTTCATCAGGCTGCCTGGGACTTGCTGGAACTAGTGAGGGGCCGGATAATCCGGGGCCGGCCGGAAAATCCGTCCTGGAGCTTGCAGCGATTTCTTCAACACCAGGAGCAGTTTGGTCGCCAGGAGCAGGGTGGCCGGATAATCCGGTGTCGGCCGGATAATACGGCCTGGAGATTTCTGGAACATCTTGACCTTCAGCATTTGATGGAGATGGTGTAGAAGTTACTCCCGTGGTTGGAACATGTTGAGTATGTGTAGATGAGGGCTCTTCATGAGTAGAGTATCGTCCTTCCCGATCCGCCACAAGGGGTTCCTCAATAGGGCGGAAAAATCCCACGCCCATTCTTCTTATGGCATCTTGGGGTATTTCAACATCTGCATCACAAAAACCAACTTGCCCTGCACGAGAGCCGTCAATTTCTTCAAACACCACACTACAAGATTCTACAACAGTTCCGGAGAGCTTATTGTAGACTCTATAAGTGTGGGATTCGGCACCATAACCAACAAAAATACCTTCTAGTTCCTTAGAATCGAACTTAGATAAACGAACTCCCTTGATGAGAAAGAAACACTTACACCCGAATACCCGAAAGTATGAGATGTTTGGCTTGTTACCGGTAAGTATTTCATATGGAGTCTTGTCCAAGACTTTACGGAGGTATAACAGGTTGGATGAATGACAAGTGGTAGAGATTGCTTCAGCCCAGAAGTTATATGGAGACTTGAATTCGGCTAGCATTGACCTTGCCATGTCCATTAGAGTCTGATTCTTCCTCTCGGCTACACCATTTTGTTGAGGGGTGTACACAGCAGAATATTGATGTCTTATCCCCTCTTCACTTAGGAACTCATTTAAGGTGTAGTTCTTGAACTCAGAGCTGTTATCACTTCTTATAGACAGAATAGGGATGTTGTGTTAACGTTGAACCTCGTTGGCAAAGTCGATGACCGTTTGTTGAGTTTCACTCTTCAACTTGAAGAAATAAACCCAAGTGTATCTTGAGTAATCATCAACTATCACAAGACAATATTTCTTCCCACCGAGGCTTGCATGAGATGGAGGTCCGAAGAGGTCCACATGAAGGAGCTCTAAGATTCTTTTTGACGAGATAATAGTCTTCCTTCGATGAGGAGAGTCATGCATTTTCCCTTCAACACAAGCCCTGCAAACATGATCTTTGGCAAATGAGACATTTTCTTTTAGTACAAGGATGTGGCCACCCTTGTGGAGACTTTGCAAAGTTCTCATATTGACATGGGCTAGTCGGCGATGCCATAACAAACCCGCGTCAGCCTTTTCGAAAAGACACATCGGGCCTGTAGTGGTTTTCCCCGAAAAGTCTACCACGTACAGGTCATTTTCGACATATCCCACAAAAGCGACTTTTAGAGACTTTCTCCACAAGAGTACCACCAAATCAGAATCAATATAAACTGCAAATCCCATCTTACCAAGGGCACGAACTGAAAGGAAATTGTACCCGAGGGTCTCAACAAGCATGACGTCCACGAGAGATATATCGTGAGCCACCACGACTTTGCCCAGACCCAATACCTCAGATTTTGACTTGTCACCATAGGAGACGGTTATATGATCATGATTTGGCTGCATCTCCGTGATAATCTCCTTGCTTCCGGTCACGTGACTCGTGCATCCTCTATCGAGTACCCATTTAGACCCACCGGAAGCATAGCCCTTGGACCCTCTTGCCATAAGGCAAGTGGCGTTGTTGTTTATGACGTTCTCGTTTGGCGAGTCGAAGAGAGATGATGGAGTCGATGTGGTGGCTATAGCAGCCACCTCGCGAGAACTCCCTTCATCCTCTTCATCTTCACTTGCAGAGGAGTATTCTTCTTGTGCCATCAAGACGATCTTGGGTTGCTTCTTGTAGGGGCCATTCTTTTTAATAAATGGTTTCTTCTTAGGCGCCTTGGATTTTTCTTTAAGAATGAGCCTGCCACCATTGTCTTCTCTATTTTGATATGGACACTCGGCTACAAAGTGTAGCCTATCTCCACAATTGTAGCATGTTCTCATTTTTGGGCCACTTCCTCTTCTTCCACTTGACCCATTCTTGCGCTCGAGTTCCGACTTGGCCTTGGCAGGATCCTTCCAAAAGTTCCTTGCGTAAAACACCATGTACTCACCATGAGCACGTTTGACTTCATCGGGGCAGTCCATGGAGGCCCCCTCAAAAGTTCTATCGTCCTCATCTTGCTCAACAACATTAGCCTTTAGAGTAACATTGACTCCCTTTTGCATTCCAATGGCACGAGCACGGGCATCTTCAGCGTTCTTTGCAGAAACTTTGAATGACGCCATTTCTTGCATGACCTCATTGGATGTCATTTGATGGTAGTTGTGTCTACCTTGCAAGCTCTTCACATCCGTTGGCTCGAAAGGCATTAAGGCATTCACATATTTTCTTTTTATCCATGCATCATCAATGTGGGTGGCTCCATGCTTTATAAATGTTGTTGCAATGCCCTTGAGTCTTCTATACATGTCTTCATGGTTTTCACCATCCAACATGTAGAATCCTTCAGCTTCATTACTAAGGGCATCATACATATTCCTTCTCATGCTTTCATTCCCAATAAAGAGATCGGTGAGGGCATCCCAAGCTTCTTTAGCCATGTTGAGATGTTCACTGTGGGGCATGTCCTTGGGACCCACACCGAGTTGTATCATGTGGAGAGCCGTAGCATTCAATTGGCTATCCACAACTTCTCTTCTTGTCAGGTTGGTATGATCTCCAATATGAAGACCCTCTTCAATAATCCTCCAAAGTTCAATAGAAGAGCTACAAACATGAGACTTCATTAAGAATTTCCATTGATTAAAAGAGGATGCAGTAAGCTTGGGTGGATCACCCCTATTGTTTATATGAGGATGAGGGATAGGTGGATCGGGGGAATATACGTGATGAACCTCACTATATTCCTCCTTACCACTTCCCTTCTTGGAGGTGGAGCCATTATGTTTTTCACCTACCACTTCATCATCCTTGGATCTGGTGTTAGCCTTATCCTTGGATGATGGTGTGGCGGCCTCAGAGGAGGATGGAGATGGGGCTATGGATGATGTGAGACGAGCAATCATTTGATTCATCTCCTCCATCTTGTCTTCAAAGGATTTCAACAAGGTTGTTTCCAACGTCTTGAGGTCATCCATTGTGACCTTATCCACAGCCTCATTCCCATTCTCCTTGGTACCCATAGTTCTCTTAGGCGGTTTGATACATTGCAAATGTATCTATAATTTTTGATGTTCCATGCTTGGTTTTATCCACTTTCTTGTGTTTTGCCCACACTTTGGAGTAATTTTCATATGATTTCTTGGACTAACCTATTAACAAGAGCCACAGTGTACCTGCCTGCTTTTCTGCTGTTTTTGGTTCCGGGAAAGTCGAAAATGAATATTCTTGGAATTGGAAGGACAAAAGCCAAAGTGCCTATTTTTCCAAGTCATCGATGCCGAATCACGAGATGGAGAAGGGCTGGGACGGCCACACACCACTGGCCGCACGGACAGCTCTGCCCCACGCCAGGTGGTCCGCCGACCCCATCACCCCTCGGCCTCCTTCCGCCTATAAGATGCCCTCGACGAAAACCCTAAGCACGATCAAAATCCACGAAGAGTCTCAGAGCCACCGTCATCTCCATACCTAGATCGGGAGGATCTGAAGCTCTTCCCGGCACCGGAGAGGGAATTCACCACAGAGGCCTTCTTCATCATCATTCAAGCCTCCAGTGTGATGCGTGAGTAGTTCATCCTTGGACTACGGATCCATGTAGTAGCTAGATGGCTGGTTCTCCTCCTTTGTGCTTTCATGTTTAGATCTTGTGAGCTCCGTTCATGATCAAGATCATCCATTTGTAATTCTACATGTTGTGTTTGCGGGGATCCGATGGATATTGAGTTGCTATTTCAGATTGATTATTGATTCTATCATGTCTTTGTTATTTGTGATCTTGCATGCTTTCCGTTGTTAGTAGCTATCTTGGCCAAGTAGATGCTAGCAACTCCAAGAGTTAGTATTTATGCTCGATAGTGGGTTCATGCCTCTGGTAATCTGAGGAAGTGACAGAAATCTCTAAGGTACTAGATGTGATGTTGCTATTAGGGAGAAAACAACAATCCTTTGTTCATAGAACAATCGTATTGTTTACATTAATCGCAATTCGTAAAGCAATAATCTGTTGCTTACAACTTAATACTGGAGGGGGTTCGGATGATAACCTGAAGGTGGATTATTAGTCATAGATGCAGTTGGATGGCGGTCTATGTATAATGTTGTAATGCCCAATCAAGTTCTGAAGGAGTCAAGATGATTAGTATATGCATGTATTGCTTTCTCGATGTTTGTCAATTTCCCCACTGTAATTTGTTCACCCAGCATGTTATCTATCTTAAGGAGAGCCACCTCTAGTGAACTATGGATCCCGGTCCTTTTCTCTTAAATACAATCTATAAACTGTTTACTGCTTTGTGTTTACTTTCTGCAAACTATTACTTCCTTCCATTCGATATGTTTAATCCTTTGTTTTCAGCAAAACACGGTGAGATTGACAACCTCATCGCAAGTTAGGGACAAAGTTCTGTGGTTGTGTTGTGCATGTCTCCACGTTGCTACTAGCACAGGTAGTGCGCCCTGCCAAGGCTCAGCTAGGAACACCTTTGGGGTGTTTCCTTGCTCCTACTGGTTCGATTAAACCTTGGTTTCATAACTGAGGGAAACTTGCTGCTGTGCTCATCATACGTTCCTCTCGGGGTTCCCAACGAGCTCTACATCAACACTGAGCCATCAAGCATTTTTCTGGCGCCGTTGCCGGGGAGTCAAGGACATCTTCACAAGGGGAGTCCCTCATAACCAATCTCCTTACTTTGTTATTTTTGTTTTGCTTAGTTTCTTTTTGCTTTGTTTGCTTGTTTCTTTATCAAAAATTAGTTTTACTAGTTTGATTTCTTATTTGAAAACATAAAAAAATGACTACTCTTGAAAACACTAAGTTGTGTGACTTCACTAGCACCACCAACAATGATTTTATGAGCACACCTATTGCTCCACCTGTGCCTAAAGATACCTTCTTTGAGATAAAACCTGCTTTGCTCAATCATGTTATGAGAGAACAATTTTCTGGTATTGGTAATGAAGATGCTGCTGCCCATCTAAATAACTTTGTTGAACTCTGTGAGATGCAAAAGCATAGGGATATAGATGGTGATATTATTAAGCTAGAATTGTTTCCTTTCTCTTTGAGGGGAAAAGCTAAAGAATGGTTGAATTTCTTAACTAGGAATAGTATTGATTCTTGGACTAAGTGCAAAGATGCTTTCATTGGAAAGTATTATCCTCCTTCTAAGATTATATCTATGAGAAGTGAAATAATGAAGTTTAAATAATCTGATAATGAACATGTTGCTCAAGCTTGGGAAAGAATGAAATCTTTGGTAAAGAATTGTCCCACTCATGGACTGACTGCTTGGATGATCATCCAAACTTTTTATGCAGGATTGAACTATTATTCAAGGAACCTATTGGATTCTACTGCTGGAGGTACCTTTATGACCATCACTTTGGGTGCTGCAACAAAACTTCTGGACAATATGATGGTTAATTATTCTGAATGGCATACTGAGAGAGTTCCACAAGGTAGGAAGGTAAATTTGTTTGAGGAAACCTCCTCCTGGAGTGATAAGATTGATATTATTATGTTTATGCTTGTGAATGGGAAAGCCCATATTGATCCAAATAATGTTCCTTTAGCCTCTTTGGTTGCTCAAGAAGAGCAAGTTGATGTGAACTTCATAAGAAATAACAATTTTGGCAATAATGCTTATAGGAGTAATTTTGGTAACAACAATTATAAGCCATATCCTCCCAACAATGGTAATGCTTATGGAAGTTCCTACAACAATAATAGGAGTGCACCCTCTGAACTTGAAGTTATGCTTAAAGACTTTATTAGTAAACAAACTACTTTCAATAAAACTATTGAGGAAAAACTCTCTAATGCTGAAAGAAATATAGCATCTTTGGCTGAAGCTCAATCTTCTTTGAATAAAATGACTACTAAACCTGAAACTAATGATAATCCCTTTGCAGCTACTAATGCTATACAAGTAAGAATTGATGAAAATGTTAGACTATTAGCTGAATTACATGCTAAGTGGGAAACAGAAGATGAAATTTCTAGAAACATTAGTGTTTCTACTATTACCACCACTAGTGTTGAGGCTAGTAATAGTTCTACTACTCTAGATGATAAATTTGATTTTGATCTTGATGGTTGCAATATCTTTGAAGCTATTAAGTTCCTACAAAATCTTGCTAAAATTCCTAATGCTAGTGCTATGAACATGGCCTTTACAAAACACATTACTGATGCTCTCATAAGGATTAAAGAAGAAAAGATGAAACATAAAGCTTCTATTCCTATAAAATAAGAAGATGGTTGGGAACCTATCATTAATATGAAAGTGAATGACTTTGATTTCAAAGCTTTATGTGATCTTGATAGTTGTGTTTCAATTATGCCTAGAAGGATTTATGATATGCTTGATTTGCCTCCACTTGAAGATTGTTATTTGAATGTCCCACTTGATGATAATGCTAAAAAGAAACTCATGGGGAGTCTTAATGATGTTCTTATTATGGTTAACAATGCCTATGTCCCCATTGATTTCTATGTTTTGGATGTTGAATGCAATGCTTCTTGTCCTATTACTTTGGGAAGACCTTTTCTTAGAACTGTTGGTGCCATTATTCATATGAAAGAAGGCACCATTAAATATCAAATCCCACTCAAGAAAGGTATAGAACACTTACCTAAGAAGAGAGAGAAGTTTTCTTTTGCTTCTCCTGTGAAAACAAAATTTGGTCTTAATGCTTCTTCATTTGAGAACACTTGATTCTTTTTCTTGCTTCTTATGCCTAACTTAAAGGCGTTAAAGAAAAGTACTTATTGGGAGATAACCCAAAAGTTTTAGATGAGTCTTGGAAGTTCTTACTTCAGTAATAACCGCTCCTTATCCTTTTTATTTGCTTTTTGTGTCAAGAGTAACCTCTAATGAGAGAGAAGTAATGATTGGGAAAGTTGTTGTCCCGAAACAGATTTCTGTGCTTCACCGTAAAACTTTGTGTAAAATTTGTGAACGTCTTTTTGAGGCGTGAATTTTTGTGCTTCTTCCCCGGGTTGTTATCTAACTTTCTTTAGTTCAACACTTTTTGATTTGAGAAACAGAAGGTCTTCGAAAAAAATTCGTCTTTACCTGCTGGTCTGTTTTGACAGATTTCTGCCATTTTCTGCATTTGCTTCCTGTTGGTTCCTTTTTGAGTTCTTTTGGGGAATTGAGCTTTTTTAGGGAAGTGCTACAGTAGCTAGTGTTCTAATGGAAGTTTACTGGTGTTAGAACTGAACCTTAATACTTATTTATCTTGAGTGCACTAATGTTGCTAATAAAGATTGTGTGAAGTTTTGTATGAAGGAAAAATTCAGGTGTATGGAAGGAATGAGTAATGAGATGAAGGATGGACTAAAGCTCAAGATTGGGGATGCCACGCATGTCACCCCAAGAAATATCCAAGAAGTACAAGCGTCAAAGCTTGGGGATGCCCAAGGCATCCCCCTTCTTCATCAATAAAAATCTCAGTTTTTTTCCAAACGCTTCATTTTTATTGTTTCATGCACAGTTGTGTTGTTCTTGGAGCGTCTTCTTTTTCGTTTTCATTTTGGTTTTTCGTTTGCTTGGTTTGCTTAGTTTTATGAATAAATTGGTTGGACCCCCTCTTTCATACGTTGGTTTGCAAATAGTTTGGTTTGGTTTGGGGAAGAGTAGGAAAGTTCATGCTTATGTGGTAAAAAGAGCTTGTTTTTAACTGTGGCCCATGCTTTGTCATGCCATGCTTGATATTGTTTTGGCTTTATGCTTAGTATTCTTTGTTGTAGCATGACTTGTTATAAACAATTGAGATTGCTTAATGTGCCTTGGATGAATCATGTGTTGTTTTAGCATATTAAAGCATAGTATAGTGATATTCTCCTTTGATGCTTTATTTGGGTTGAATTGGCACATGCTCACACCATGTTGTTACTATCTCAAGTCACCATAGACTTTATGATCCTTTAGTTTTCAACTTGTAGTATCACTTTATGCTTTGATCAATGATGTTTTGTTGCTCTTCATGATTATGGCTATTATTGCTCTCTTAGTTTGTCGCTCCCAGTCTTTTGCTAGCCTCCACAACCAAGTATGAGTTCCACTCATGCCATCAAACTCCCTAAACCAAGTTATTCCAAAGAGTCTACCATACCTACCTACTAGCTTATGCTATTACAAGTATATTCATGTTTTTGTTTACCTTCCAAATTAAACTTGTTATGAGAAAACTAGTGATTAAAGCTCTCACGAACTTGATGGCACACTTTACTTTCTTGCATCTAATAAACTTGAACCATTGGGTCCTTCTTTGTTGCGTATATGCTTGCGCTTTATAAGTTGAAATTAGCAGAACCATGTATCATGGGGAACGCTTTCAACATTGCACTTGTACTTTGTACCCCGTTGATATCATGTTCTTTTGCTTACGGATCCCGGCGGTGTGAAATAAAAGTGGAACTTGTAAGATCATGGAGTTTGTATGTGTGTTAGAGAAACGCCTGGGCCGCTAGCCTAAGACATGCCTAATCATGGTGGAAACTTGCAGCATCACCATAATGAGCACTGTATGAACCATCCTCAATAAAAACCTATGCAAATAGCAAATAAAAAGATCGCTGAGATGCTCATTGTCTGCTTGCCTTGTCATTTTGATTATGGGATAGCTCCTGTATCATGTGCAAGGGGTACCCCGTTGGCGGTTCTTTATGATACACATGTACTTACAATGACAAGAGCTTACTTGTGACTAAAGTTGAGTAGCATGAGGTTCGGTCTTCATAAGTAACGGGCATGAGATTTCGGTTTATAACTTGTCAAGCATATCCTCTTAGTTGTGTCACTTTAACCGTAATCACCTTCAAGATGCTTATGATAGGGGCAATGAGAGCTGAAAGCTATAAGTACCATAATTTTTGGAAGCTCTTTATGAGACTTGAATCCCTACTTCCTTTTATAAAGGCCTTTCTTCCACCATTATATTGAGTCTCCACCTTCTATCTTTATGCACCTACTTTGAGAGCATAGTGGCCATTCTTAGTTCTATGTGCATTGTCTAAAGACTAGTTGATTGATGCATAACTTGATATTGCTTGTTTCAAACTATTTGTATCTAGTCACTCTTATGAACTTTGAAGGTGTCCTATGCATTTATATTTGCTACTCTATGAGGGACAAGCTGAATACTATTATGCTATGTTTTCTTTATGTGAAACAAACAAACGTCTTGCAAAGCATTGTTATTCATGAATCTTTTGTTTGTGCCTTTTCATGTTGCATCATAGTTTGTTTATCTTATTGCTAGAACTTTGTCTTTCATGTTTTGATTGAAGTACTATGATCCCAGCTTTGAATGTTTTACAAATACTTTGATCAAGTCTTTGATGGTGCATGTCACCTCAAAAATTATTCTTTCTTTCTATCACTTACCTACTCGAGGATGAGCAGGAGTTAAGCTTAGGGATGTTGATACATTGCAAATGTATCTATAATTTTTGATGTTCCATGCTTGGTTTAATCCACTTTCTTGTGTTTTTCCCACACTTTGGAGTACTTTTCATATGATTTCTTGGACTAACCTATTAACAAGAGCCACGATGCCATGCTTTTTCTGCTGTTTTTGGTTCCAGGAAAGTCAGAAAATGAATATTCTCAGAATTGGACGGGGCAAAAGCCAAAGTGCCTATTTTTCTGGAAGTCATCAGATGCCAGAATACGAGACGGAGAAGGGCTGGGGGCTGGCCACACCACCTGGCCCGCGCTAGGGGGTGGTCTGGCTGACCCCAGCACCCCCTCGGCCTCTCCTTCCGCCTATAAGATGCCCTCGGGACGAAAACCCTAAGTACCCGATCAAAAATGCACGAAAGAGTCTGTAGCCACCGTCATCTACATCCCTAGATTGGGAGGGATCTGAAGCTCTTCCCGACACCCTGCTGGAGAGGGGAATTCATCCTGGAGGCCTTCTTCATCATCATGCAAGCCTCCGGTGTGATGCGTGAGTAGTTAATCTTTGGACTACGGATCCATGTAGTAGCTAGATGGCTGGTTCTCCTCCTTTGTGCTTTCATGTTTAGATCTTGTGAGCTCCGTTCATGATCAAGATCATCCATTTGTAATTCTGCATGTTGTGTTTGCGGGGATCCGATGGATATTGAGTTGCTATTTCAGATTGATTATTGATTCTATCATGTCTTTGTTATTTGTGATCTTGCATGCTTTCCGTTGTTAGTAGCTATCTTGGCCAAGTAGATGCTAGCAACTCCAAGAGTTAGTATTTATGCTCGATAGTGGGTTCATGCCTCTGGTAATCTGAGGAAGTGACAGAAATCTCTAAGGTACTAGATGTGATGTTTCTATTAGGGAGAAAACAACAATCCTTTGTTCATAGAACAATCGTATTGTTTACATTAATCGCAATTCGTAAAGCAATAATCTGTTGCTTGCAACTTAATACTGGAGGGGGTTCGGATGATAACCTGAAGGTGGATTATTAGTCATAAATGCAGTTGGATGGCGGTCTATGTATAATGTTGTAATGCCCAATCAAGTCTCAAAGAAGTCAAGATGATTAGTATATGCTTGTATGCTTTCTAAATGTTTGTCAATTGACCCGCTGTAATTTGTTCACCCAGCATGTTATCTATCTTAAGGAGAGCCACCTCTAGTGAACTATGGATCCCGGTCCTTTCTTTTACATACAATCTATAAACTGTTTACTGCTTTGTGTTTACTTTCTGCAAACTATTACTTCCTTCCATTCGATACGTTTAATCCTTTGTTTTCAGCAAAACACGGTGAGATTGACAACCTCATCGCAAGTTGGGGACAAAGTTCTGTGGTTGTGTTGTGCAGGTCTCCACATTGCTACTAGCACCGGTAGTGCGCCCTGCCAAGGCTCAGCTAGCAACACCTTTGGGGTGTTTCCTTGCTCCTACTGGTTCGATTAAACCTTGGTTTCCTAACTGAGGGAAACTTGCCGCTGTGCTCATCATACCTTCCTCTTGGGGTTCCCAACGAAGTCTACATCAACACTGAGCCATCACGGTTAAGCCCGAATAAAGAGCTGGGGCTCTGATACCAATTGAAATGGATCGTATGGGCACCTAGAGGGGGGGGGGGGGCGGGTGAATAGGTGCTACTCCAAATTTTAATGCTTTTTCAATTTTAGGCTTAACACAAAGGGTAAATTCTCTAGATAAACTATTAGGTGAAATTTACCTATATGCAAACCTATATAGTAGCGAGTAAAGGGCGAGTGGAAGAGGAATGAGTGAACCGTAGTGAAGCACGTGGAGACACATGATTTGTTTTACCGCAGTTCCTTCCTTGTTAAGGGAAGTACGTCTGCGTTGGAGGGATGGGCGGTACTAAGACCACCACGCCACAATAGGCCTCACCCTGTTCTCCGATGGATCCCACCACCAAAGGCCTGATCCATCTTTCCACTATAGGAACCCTTCAAGGCGGGTACCGGTGCCTTTACACAACTAGCAGGGCACAACTCCACAATCAACTTGGAGGCTCCCGTAATGACAACAAGCTGCCACAAGAACAAGTTATCAATAACAAAGAACAAGATCTAGATATTGACAAGAATACTAGATCAAGGATTTCTCCAAATGAATGGAGAGGAGTTGATGTGCTTGATTCGTGATGATGATGACGATTCTCTCCTCCTTAAATTCCCCCAAAGATTGAAGCCTTCGGGTGGTTGAAGTGGGAGATCTAGAATGGGAGCTCTTGCAAAGGGTCTAAACAATTTCGAGTGAATCAAGAAGTTTGCTCATTGGAGAAGAAGGGATATTTATGCCCCTTCCAAATCCAAGCCATTGGAGCCTTCGGGGGCCAGATTATCCGGCCCAAGTGAGGGCCGGATTATCTGGCCTGGGGAAAACTCCGCCCCATACTCGGATTATCCGGCAGATAAACCGCACCGACTCTGAGTGACGCGCCGAGCCTGCCCTTGATCGCCTTATGGGGGCCGTATTATCCGGCCCCATGTGAAATCCGGCCTAGGAAGGAAAAACCGCCCCAGTTTGGATTTTCCGGGAGAAAATCCGACCGGACTCCTAGCGACACGCCTTGGCAGCCTTTGATCGATTTTTGGGGGCCGGATTATCCAGCCCATGCGAATGCTGGATTATCCGGCCTAGGGAGGAAAAACCGCCCCAGTTCGGATTTTCTAGGAGATAATCCGACCGGACTCCGAGTGACGCGCCTTAGCAGCCTTTGATCGATGAGATAGGACGTATTATCTGGCCCTTGGTGGGGCAGATAATTCGGCCCCCCAAAACACCTGCACACTTAGCGCACATGAGAAAACTCCACGGTATTGTTATCTAGCACTCAAAACACAGGAAAACATGAAATGTTCTTTCAACATGTAACAAATCTAGTTGCAAACAGTGTTTCAATGCTTAGAAACAAGGCCTAGGGATCATACTTTCACTAGTGAACACTCTCATATAAATATCTTCTCTTTATGATACTACTCTCCGATTGGACACTCTAATCCATGGTAGGGCTATAACAGCACTCCTCAAAGTTTGCTTTCCCCATCTAGATAACCCCACACTGTCACCTTGAGCTCTAGATGGTTCCAACAAACACCACAATTTCATAGAAACATCCAACTCCAAATATAACTCATAACAAGTATTTGTAATCTCTAGCCTAAGTGCCGCCATGGTGTGCACGCTGTCACTTTCACACACATGGGGAGAGCAGAGATCTATTAAAGCACTTGAGTAGCAAAGTAGATCTACTTGATTACAAATCTCATGACCACAATATGATCATGCATAGAGAGAGAGAGATGAACACATAGCTACCGGTAGAACCCTTAACCTTGAGAAAGAACTACTCCCTCATCATCATGGGAATCAGCAACGGTGATGGAGATGGCGGTGGAGATCGATGGAGATGGCTCCGGGGGCACTTCCATGTCTCGGCAGGGTGCCGGAATAGAGACTTTTTGTCCCCCAAATCTCCCCTTCGGTGGCGGCAGCGCTGCGGAACTTTTCGTGGCTGGAGGCTATTTGATTTAGGGTTTATGCATCGGGAGGCTTCTTATAGGAGAAGAGGCAAGGTCGGTGGAGTGCCAGGGGGCCCACACCACCCCCTGGCACGGCCTGGCCTGGCCCGCGCCACCAGGTGGTGTGGCCAGCCCCTGGCCCCTCTCCGTCTCGTCTTCTGGCTCCGTGAGTCTTCCGGTAAAACATCGACTTTGGCTTTTGTCTGGTCCAATTCCGAGAATATTCATTTTCTGGCTTTTCTGGAACCAAAAACAGAAGAAAACATGCAATTGGCACTGTGGCATCTTGTTAATAGGTTAGTTCCAGAAAATGTGTAAAAGTACTCCAAAGTGTGGACAAAACATAAGAAAGTAGATATAAAACAAGCATGGAACATCAAAAATTATAGATACGTTAGCAACGTATCACACACATGTATCAAAGTTTCCACTTGATACAGTTATAGCACAATATGAAACTATTACGAACTAATTGAGATATGGTAATAAATTCCATTTATTATTTGCCTCTAGGGCATATCTCCTTCTAAAAGAACTTCATTGAATATGTGGGAACCAATACATACATCCCCAGTCTCGCTACTTGTTATTATGGGATAGGTGTCTCGATCATGTGTGCATGTTCCTGAACCCATAGGGTTCCATACTCGAATCTTAGATATCGCTAGGGTTCGATGAGTTAAAATATGGTGCAATTGAATTATGATTCAGAGTTTTGGATGGGATCCTGGACATCATGAGGAGTTTCGGAATGTTCCAGAGAAAAATAAAAGTATATGGGATAGTCATTTTGATGTTCCGGAAAAAGTTCAGCATTTTTCGGTATAGTACCAGGAAGGTTCTAGAGGTCCATCTATGGGGCACAACTACGAGGTAGGACCACATGGACCTGAAAGGGGGCACCTTGGCTTAATGGGACAGGCCACCACAACCCTAATAGGCCCAGGCGGTCAGGAGGAGGCAAACCCTAGGCGCATGAGTGCAGGAGGGGAGGACAAGTCCCCTCTCCCCTCACTTGGTCACTGACCCCATCAATTTGGAGGGGGACCAAGTCTTGGCATCATCCGATGCCCATATAAAGTGAAGTGTAGGCTGGGGTGCGACAGGGGTTCCCTGGCTGTCGTGTCTTCCCTCCCTCCTCCTCCGCATATACTTAGCGAAGCTCTACAAAAATTCTCCACCTTATTCCACCACAGCGTCGTCGTTCTACCAAGATCTCACGAACCACTGCTCCCTCACTTGCAAGATCAAGGAGGTGAAGTCACCATCAAGCCAGACATGTCGATACCATAGAGGTGCTACCCGTGTGATGCTTCATCAGATTGATCTGACACCGCGTACGACTACATCAACCAGGATCTATAGATCGTAAATGCTAGTGTGTCTTCATGGGTAAGTAGAGCAATCTCCCTCTCTACTAGCCTCTCATAGACCAGATCTCTGGGTTTCTTCTGCATATCTAGTACGGAAAAATCCATGTAATGAACCCATTAGAGGTATTGGAGCCTAGATCTATTCATAGATGTTAGTGCAATTAAAACACAAAGTTTTTGTGGGCGTCTAATCTTTTTTTGCTACCCTACTGCTTGTACTTTAGATTTTTCAGGATAGTGGGATGAAGCAGCCCGAGCCAAATTTACTTGTCATCGCACAAGAGACTTATTCGTGCTTGACATGCAACTTGTATTGCATAAGCGGTTGACAGATGTGTGTCTTGTTGGGAATATGCCCTAGAGGCAATCATGTATGATGTTATTACTAATGTATTCATAAAGTTATTGTCCATGTATGAACTACTGATATGTATCATTGAATATGTGATTCGATTGTGGAACTATATATTCATGTTGTTCATACTAGTTGTCCTTGGTCGTTGAGGTTATGTTGGACACACAACTTAGACTAATGTGAAAGTCGGTTGATGACTCGGTTCCACTTGTCATGGGCATGGAGATGCTATTCCAACTTACACAGATTCGGCTAAAAGAGTTTAGCGAGTCGGATTGACCCATATTTAGATGCAATGAACAAGTCGTCATTGTCTCAATCAATGTAATCCTTAGACCTGAGGTTATTGCACAATCCGAGTTGAGGATCACCAACTTAGGTTATGTCAAACACTGTTCCGTCATTGGGAAGTTATAAAGGCAGAGTTCGGGTCGACTGAGAATCAAGCCGTGTGATGTGGATAACCAAGATGGGATTTTGCCCCTCCAACTGGAGAGATATTCTCTGGGCCCTCTCGGAAGATATGATTCAGAAAGCATGGCCATGCACGACTCGGTTAAGTGTTAACCGAGGCGGTCGAGTAAGAGTTAGTCGGATGAATCACTTATCTCGGATCGAGAAGAGAGTTGAGCTATTTGAAGGATGACGATTATTCATCAATAGCTTGACAAGATGTATCGTGGGGCAAAAGGGACTCAGATGAAAGTCGCATTGGAAGGTATGCCATCATGACTCTTTGGTACTTGGGAGTCAGCATGTTCTGCTAGCAGCCGCTACCGACTGATCGATTACGAGTGAGACTTGGATCGTGTTCGAGTCACCATGAGCTTATCGGGTCACACACTTAAGAATGGGAGCAAATTTGAGTTGGACCTGAATTGGACACGGACTAACTCGGTGAGTTGGACTCACAATGACTAATATGGGCTTTAGTGAATTAGCCACAAGTGAGTGGAGCCCACTTTCACTCCCTATGTATTCTGGGGCACACTTACCTAGAGGGAGTGGGTTATTAGGTCATTTCAAGCGTTGAAAAACCCCTAGCCCTAGTCCAGGCCATCACCGGCGCTCCTCCTCGTACGTGTGGATACTGGCGGAGGTGCTGTACGTTCAACATTTTGACGATCGTGGATCAGAACGGATCATGAGGACTGCACTGCGCCAAGCAACGTGATTCATCGATTCCACAACTGCGCGTCTTGTGGTAATTCTGGTTGCCTACTACCTCAGCTAGATCTTCGGATTTTATCGTGTAGGGAAAACTTTTTGTTTATCTCTACGTGCCCAACAGTGGTATCAGAGCGTTAGCTTCTGGTTTTAGGCTTGAGATCGTGCATATGTGATATGTGGTTGGCATTACATTGGATCTAATTGCAGTTTTGGTGGTTGATCTATGATATAGATCGGTTTTGTACAAGGTTGATTGGATCAACTGTACTCGGGGAATTTGATAATTTGTTTTCCGTGATCTACTGTTGAGGTCGTGGAACGACATACCCCTACCAGTCGGATTGCGCCATCGGTGTAGATTATGACACGTAAATCCGGATGTGGTGATCGAAGATCAAAGAGTTTGGTCAAATCGGAGTACAAATCGGATTTGGGTAAAATTGTTTTATCCGATGAAGAAATCCATGTTTGGAATGTAGATGAGATTTGCATTTTCGGAAAAACCGCCGGCTTCGCCCTGTCATAGCGCCTTAGATGTCATTGCGAGTTCCACAATGCCGGTAGATATGGTATCTATGCATAGCTTGTTTTTGCAGGATGATGTTGTGAATGGTATGGCGTATGTGCATGTGATGTGTGTAATCCATACGTGATCTGCGTATCATGGTTCTTGTTAGCCGACTGGAGCCTAGGTGATGCCATTTTATTATATAACGACCTACATGTCGGATTCTCCATGTAATTTACTTTACTAGCTAGTGTAGCTATTTGGAGAACCCGGATGGCATGCAAGTCGACGTACAAGTCGGCTACATGGAGTAAGGCAGAACATGACAAGAGTTGGCATGAGTCAAATTACAAGTTGTGTGGAGATGGAGATCACCATAAAGACAGCCATACCATTTCACATTATTGCATTTTTTGTGTTATGTTAATGTCTCTGTTTTTACCTCTATCAGATAGTTGGTAGAAAGTAATCCCTCAAAGAAGGTCTAGTCGGTTTCCCCGCCAATGCTGTACCATAACAAGTCGGACTTTTTGATAGTGGGCTCATAAAATTGAGGTGCTATCAATTCTTTCCGACTAGGTGGGTTCGAGTTAGACTCTTACAACGGAAGCACTAGGTAATCTAGAAGGATCTATCACAACGGTTGTGGGACTCGGGGAAAATTCGGACGGGAGCCGGGGCATGTGATGCCACCCATCCAACAGGAGTCATATGCGATGCGATTGACAAGGAGTTGTCTACCTAGATCACTTGAAGGCTAGCGGTGATGCTAAAGCTCACTAATCGTCTTGCTTATTTAGGATCCTGAATCACTTAGTAACCATCAGAGGGGTGTTGGTTCTAGTGGGAGCATAAGTATTAAAGTGTTTAATATGCTTGCTCTTTTATGGATACATGTCTTAAGTGTTTTGCATATTTTTCTGTTGTAGATTAATGGCACCTAGCAGTCTCCCTCAGATTTCTAGTTTTGCTTTGAGAACCATCTTAGAGAAAGATAAGCTAAATGGAACTAACTTTACCAACTGGTATCGTAATCTAAGAATTGTTCTCAAGCAAGAAAAGAGGGACCATGTCCTAGACAACCCACTTCCAGATGAGCCGAATGAGAATGTGACTGTTGTAGTCACCAATGCCTACTGTAGGACTTGTGATGAGTCTACGGAGATTAGCTGTCTTATGCTTGCTCACATGGAACTGGACTTGCAACAGCAGTTCGAGAATGTTGAGGCCTACGATATGATCTAAAGCCTCAAAAGTATGTTCTAGTCTCAGGCAAAGACCGAGAGGTGTCAAGTCTCTCAAGCTTTGTTGAGCTGCAAGCTTAAGGATGGCGATCCGATGAGTCTGCATGTGATCAAGATGGTTGGTTATGTGCAGTCTCTAGAAAGGCTTGGCTACCCCATTAGCGAAGAGTTCGCTATGGACATAATTCTGAACTCTCTTCCTAGTGCGTATGTTCGGTTCATATCGAACTACCACATGCATGGTATGGATAAGAAGCTCACTAAATTACATGGGATGCTCAAGCAGGCTGAGGTGGATCTCAAGAAAGGCGTCAGTCAAGTGTTGATGGTGCAGAATAAGGCTAAGTTCAAGAAGAGTTCTTGGACTAAGAAGAAGAAGGCAAAGTCGGGAGGTAAGGCTGTGGACCCGGTCGAAAGCGCTTCCTCAGGGGCTAAGCCATCTCCGATAGCCGGATCCACTTGCTTATA
Source organism: Avena insularis (assembly GCA_023614405.1). Classification (NCBI taxonomy): domain Eukaryota; kingdom Viridiplantae; phylum Streptophyta; class Magnoliopsida; order Poales; family Poaceae; genus Avena; species Avena insularis. The sequence continues at coordinate 69,249,161 of CM042692.1, read as the reverse complement.
TTGCAAGGCGGATGGCCACTATAAGAGAAATTACAGCAAATATCTGGCTGATAAAGCCAAGAGTGGAGGTGTGACTTTCGTCTTAAGTATGCTTGTTTGCAATGTTATAGACATTTATCTCGTTGATGCACCTAATAGTTCTTGGGTATATGATACTGATACGTTGCTAACGTATCCATAGTTTTTCATGTTCCATGCTTGATTTTATCTACTTTCTTATGTTTTGTCCACACTTTGGAGTACTCATATGATTTCTTGGACTAGCCTATTAACAAGAGCCATAGTGCCATCTGCCTATTTTCTGCTGTTTTTGGTTCCAGAAAAGTCAGAAAATGAATATTCTCGGAATTGGACGGGACAAAAGCCAAAGTTATTTTTTCACCGAGGGACACCCGGAGCCAGAATACGAGACGGAGAAGGGCCAGAGGGCGGCCAAACCACCTGGCCGCGTGGCCAGGCTTGGCCCGCGCCAGGGGGTGGTGTGGCCAGCCCAGGCACCCCCTTGGCCTCTCCTCCCACCTATAAGATGCCTCCGAGACCGAAACCTTAAGTACCCGATCAAAATTCCACAAAAGAGTCTGTAGCCGCCGTCATCTCCATCCCTAGATCATGAGGGATCTCAAGCTCTTCCCGGCACCCTACCGGAGAGGGGAATTCACCCTGGAGGCCTTCTTCATCATCATGCAAGCCTCCGGTGTGATGCGTGAGTAGTTCATCTCTAGACTACGGGTCCATGTAGTAGCTAGATGGCTGGTTCTCCTCCTTTGTGCTATCATGTCTAGAGCTCCGTTCATGATCAAGATCATCTATTTGTAATTCTGCATGTTGTGTTTGCGGGGATCCAATGAATATTGAGATGCTATTTCAGATTGATTATTGATTCTATCATGTCTTTGTTATTTGTGATCTTGCATGCTTTCCCTTGTTAGTAGCTATCTTGGCCAAGTATATGCTAGCAACTCCAAGAGTTAGTATTTATGCTCGATAATGGGTTCATGCCTCTAGTAATCTGGGGAAGTGACAAAAATCTCTAAGGTACTAGATGTGTTGTTGCTACTAGGGAGAAAACAACAATCCTTTGTTCATAGAACAATCGTATTGTTTACTTTACACGCAATTCGTAATGCAATTATCCGTTGCTTGCAACTTAATCTTTGGAGGGGTCTTGATGATACCCTAAAGGTGGATTATTAGTCATAGATGCAGTTGGATGGCGGTCTATGTATAATGTTGTAATGCCCAATCGAATCTCAAAGGAGTCAAGATGAGTAGTATATGCTTGTATGCTTTCTCGATGTTTGTCAATTGCCCCACTGTAATTTGTTCACCCAACATGTCATCTATCTTAAGGAAAGCCACCTCTATTGAACTATGGACCCCAGTCCTTTCTTTTACTATCAATCTACAATCAACTGTTTACTGCTTTGTGTTTACTTTCTTCAAACTATTACTTTCTTCCACTTGATACATTTAATCCTTTGTTTTCAGCAAAACCGGTGAGATTGACAACCTCATCGCAAGTTGGGGGCAAAGTTCCGTGGTTGTGTTGTACAGATCTCCATGTTGCTGCTGGCACCGATAGTGCGCCCTGCCAAAGTTCAGCTAGCTACACCTTTGGGGTGTTTCCTTGCTCCTACTGGTTCGATTAAACCTTAGTTTCATAACTGAGGGAAAACTTGCTGTTGTGCTCATCATACTTTCCTGTTGAGGTTCCCCAACGAGCTCGATATATTTTGGGCCATCAGATACCACATCAGTTATTCACAGGGACTGGTAAGAACTAGGAGCGTGGCAAGAGGCGAGGTTGACATTCAAGTCAGCAACAAAGCAAGAGCCGCTGTGTAGGAAGTCGGCACGATGCAACTTCATTTACCTTTAGATTATTAATGGAGCTAAATAATTGTTATTGTGTTCCAGTGCTTAGTCGAAACATTATTTCTACCTCATGTTTAATGAGACAAGGCTATGAGTCGAATATTAAGAACAATGGTTGTTCTTTATATTTGAATGATATGTTTCATGGCTTTGCACCTATCCAGGACGGGTTATTTATTTTGAATCTTGATGGTGAATCTGTCTACAATATAAATGTGAAAAGGTTGAAACCAAATAATCCGAATATGACTTACTTTTTGCATTGTCGGCTTGGTCATATAAGTTGGAAACGCGTGAAGAAGCTCCATGATGATGGACTCCTAACTTCGTTCAACTTGGAGTCATTCAAGACATGTGAATCTTGCCTACTCGGCAAGATGACCAAGACACCATTTGCAAAGAGTTGTGAAAGGGTGTACGACTTATTGGAACTAGTACATAGTGATGTATGTGGCCTGATGAGCACGAAAGCCAGAGGTGGTTATGAGTACTTCATTACCTTCACTAATGATTTGAGTATGCATGGATATATCTACTTGATGAAACATAAGTTAGAAGTCTTTGAAAAGTTCAAGGAATTCTAGAATGAGGTACAAAATCATTTCGACAAGAAAATAAAGTTTCTTCGGTCGGACCGAGGAGGCGAGTACATGAGCCATGAGTTTGATGACCATCTGAAGAGTTGTGGAATAGTTCCCCAACTCACTCCGTCGTGAAAGCCGAGGAGAAACGGTGTGTCAGAAAGGACGAACCAGACCTTGTTAGACATGGTACGATCAATGATGATTCGGACACATCTGCCTTTATCACTTTGGGGTTATTGTTTAGAAACTACAGCGTTCACACTAAACATAGTACCATCAAAGTCGGTAGAGAAGACGCCGCATGAGATGTGGACTGGCAAGAAGCCGAGTCTGTCTTTTCTTAAGATTTGGTGTTGTGAAGCTTTTTTCAAGCGACTTCAGTCGAACAAGCTTACGGCCAAGTCCGATAAGTGTATCTTCATGGGGTATCCAAGGGAAACCTTAGGCTACTACTTCTATAACCGAGAAGTGGGCAAAGTGTTTGTCGCTCGGAACGGTGTCTTTCTTGAGAAAGAGTTTCTCAGTTGGGGAGTTAGTGGGAGTATAGTGCAACTCGAAGAAATTCAAGAAGTACCAACCAATAGTGAGTTGGAAAAAGCCTTGGAGGTTGAGCCAGTCGTGGAAGTTGAGCCAGTAACTGCACCTACACTGCGAAAATCGGCAAGATTGCAAAGTGTTCATGATGTATTATTATTGGACAGTGATGAGCCAACAACTTATTTGTAAGCAATGGTGGGTTCTAATTCTGAGTCGTGGCTTGGAGACATGAGATCCGAGTTAAAGTCCATGGATGAAAATCAAGTTTGGAACTTGGTTGATCTTTCAGACGGTGCAAGACCCGTCGAGTGCAAATGGGTCTTTAAGAAGAAAACTGATATGGATGGAAATGTTTCTATCTATAAAGCACAACTTGTCGCAAAGGGGTTCCGAAAAGTTCGAGGAGCTGACTATGATGAGACTTTCTCATCCGTAGCGATGCTTAAGTCAGTTTGGATCATGTTAGCTATAATAGCCTATTTTGACTATGAGATATGACAGATGGATGTCAAGGTGGCTTTCCTTAATAGAAATTTAACCGAGGACATGTATATGATATAGCTCGAGGGTTTTGTCGATCCGGAATGCTGACATGGTATGCAAAGTTCGAAAATCCATTTATGGGTTGAAGCAAGCATCTCGAAGTTGGAACATTCGTTTTGATGAGGTAGTCAAATCATTTGGCTTCATCAAGAGTGATCATGATTCTTGTTTATACAAGAAGTTTAGTGGGAGCAAAGTAAACTTTCTGATCTTATATGTGGATGACATATTACTGATTGGAAATGATGTCTAGATGTTGCAAGAAACCAAGGAATCTTTGGAAAGGAGTTTTTCGATGAAAGACTTGGGTGAGGCGACTTACATACTAGGAATCTGGATCTATAGAGATAGATCCAGGTGGCTCATTGGATCGAGTCAGAGTACATATTTGGACAAAGTGTTGAAGAAGTTCAACATGGACTCATCTAAGAAGGGGTTTGTACCGATGTCCCATGGCGTAAAACTTAGCAAGACTCAGTGTCCTTTGACAACTGATGAGCAAAGTCGGAGTGCGATTCAGTATGCTTCAGCAGTCTGATCCATCATGTACGCTATGATTTGTACAAGGCCGGATGTTTTCTATGCTCTAAATGTTGCGAGCAGGTACAAGGCTGACCCTGGAGAAATCCACTAGGCGGCGGCTAAAAATATTCTTATGTACTTGAGAAGGACTAATGACATGTTCCTAGTTTATGGAGGTGAGGATAAAATCAGTGTAAGGGGTTACACGGATGCGAGTTAACTCACTGACTCGGATGATTCTCGTTCGCAATCCGGATATATGTTTGTTATAAATAGAGGGACTGTGAGATGGAAGAGTTCCAAGCAAGAGACTATGTTTGCATATACGATAGAGGCTGAGGATATTGCCGCCTTGGAGGTGGCAAAGGAAGCCATTTAGATGAGGAATTTCCTCATGGATCTTGGTGTGGTTCAGGGCTCGTCCAATCCGTTAGACGTGTATTGTGACAACAATGGTGCTATTGCATAAGCCAAGTAACCTAGACAACACCAGAAGAACAAACATATACTCATGCGGGACCACCTGATTCACCAATTCATGGATCAAGGTGATATCAAGTTATGCAAGGTATACATAGATGCAAATATTGCGAATCCGTTGACAAAGCCGCTACCACAGCCGAAGCATGAGGCGCACCTAAGAGCTATGGGCATTAGATGCCTAGACATGTGATGTTGGGAATATGCCCTAGAGGCAATCATGTACGATGTTATTCCTAATGTATTCATAAAGTTATTATCCATGTATGAACTACTGATGTGTATCATTGAATATGTGATTCGATTGTGAAACTATATATGAAATGGATCGTATGGGCACCTAGAGGGGGGGTGAATAGGTGCTAACCAATTTTTAATACTTTTTCAATTTTAGGCTTGACACAAAGTAAATTCTCTAGATATGCAACTACGAGAATTTTCCTATATGTAGCCCTAACTACTAAGCACGTAAAAGAGGAGCGAGGAAACCGTAGTGGAGCACGCGGAGACACAGGGATTTGTTTTACCGCAGTTCCTTCCTTGTTAAGGGAAGTACATCTGCGTTGGAGGGGTGGGCGGTTCTAAGACCACCACGCCACAATAGGCCTCACCCTATTCTCCGATGGATCTCGCCACGAGAGGCCTGATCCACCTTCTCCACTATTGGATCCCTTCGAGGCGGAACCAGTGCCTTTACAACACTATCGGGCACACACCCACAAATCAATTGGGGCTCCGGATGACAACAAGCTGCCACAAGAACAAGGTTTATCAATATAAACAAAAACGAGGATCTAGATATTTGCAAGAAATACTAGATCGGAGGTTCTCCAAATGAATGGAGAGGAGATGAAGCGCTTGATTGCTGATGATGAAGATCGAGTTCTCCTCCTTTGATTCCCCAAGGGATGGGGCCTTTGGGTGGATCTAGGTGGAGCACTCTTGTATGAAGCTTTTAGATCTGATCTGTTCTTTTTCGAGATGAATCAAGAATTCGCGGGGAGGGATGGCTGGATTAAATACCCTCCCGGATCGACTGCTGCACAACTTTGGGGCGGATTATCCGCCCACTTGGGGCGGATTATCCGCCTGGAAAACTCCGCCCAAGGCGGATTCTCCGGAAACTCCGCTCCCTCTCTGGGGCTTGCACCTTGGTGAAGCTTGGTGAAGTTCTTGGGGGGGCGGATAATCCGGCCTCCCTGGGGGGCGGATTATCCGGCCAAGCCGGAAAGTCCGGCCAAAACTCCGCCCCCTCTCTGGGGCTTGCGCGTTGGCGATGAGCAGGGAGGGCGGATTATCCGGCCCCCCTGAGGGGCGGATTATCCGGCGGGGCCAGAAAATCCGGCCAAAATTCCGCCCCCCCTTCTGGGGCTTGCGCCTGCTTGGGCAAAGGGAGGGGCGAATTATCCTCCCCTGGTGGGGCCGGATTATCCGCCCCCAAAGGCAGAGTTCTTTTCCCTTTATTCTCAAATAGAGCTGCAACACTTCAACACACATTAAATGATCCTTGGTATTGTTATCTAACACACAAAACACTAGGGATTGAGAAATGTTCTTTCAATCTCCCCCTTTTTGGTGTTAGATGACAATACTAGGATTTGCAATAAAACCGGCAAATGCTAGCTTAAATAATGAAAGACGCTCCCCCTAGATGTGTGCATATTTAAGATTTGCATTTGAATACAAATACACACACTAGGGAGAACACTACTTTAAGGTTTTGGAAATAAGGTCATACCACCGGGATGAGAATATAGCCAAAGCATACATAGATAATCCCATGAATCCATATGCCATCAAATATGCTCCATAATTCCAGAATTCCATGGGGTCCATAATAGATAAATCCAGAATTCCATGAATACCAAACATAGTACCAAACTGTGGAGTACGACATAGTCTTACATAAACAAACACAAATAGCAACTGAGTTCACACTAGAAAAGGCACAAGCAAGCAAATAAAAACGACTAAAATCGAAAAGCTTGTGCCCAACCCTTGCAAATCCACGAGAACTAATAGAACTACTTCTCCCCCTTTGGCATCGAAACGCCAAAAAGGAAGAAGAGCGATGCTAACGCCCCTGGAGATCACTCCTCCTCATCCTCGTCGTAGGGGGAGAAAGGCTTGGGTTGAGAGCATCAAACTGAGATGGTACTACACACCCAAATTTGCAAGAATCAAATCAATCAAAAGCCAAATGTGAGTGTGTTTTCCATAAGAACAAGAGATATGCAAGAAAATCCAACGGAACCCATGAAAAACCAACTCTTCTCAAGGAAGAGGGCGGTGGCCGAAGCCACCATGTTGGAGCGCATGGCATGACACCACGAAGATGTATCTTGAGTTCAAAACCAATGCTCATCGATGACCCACATATCACAAAATGATATTAAGGGAAATGATTTTACTTGCTTTCAGCATTATGGGGGGAGGGTTGGCCCAATCAATTAGGACCACACTCCCCCTATGTCTATGCCCGCATCAAAACCAAATACATGAAGAAGAGCAAGTGAGTGTGCAAGGGTAGTCAAGCCAAGCTCCTTGAATCTATGATATTTAGCTCATTCCGCAAATAACAAAATCTTGCTTCATCGAGGGGCTTCGTGAAAATATCAGCAAGTTGGTTCTTCGTGCTCACAAAGGATAGAGCAATATCTCCACGAGCAACATGATCCCGAATAAAGTGGTTGCGAATCTCTATATGTTTTGTTCTCGTATGCTGCACAGGATTGTAAGCAATTTTGATAGCACTTTCATTGTCGCATAAAAGAGGCACTTTGTCACAATTGACACCATATTCCTTTAAAGTTTGCCTCATCCATAACAATTGAGTACAAGCACTTGCAGCAGCAACATATTCAGCTTCGGTGGTTGAGAGTGAAATACAATTCTGTTTCTTTGATGACCAACACACTAGAGACCTGCCCAAGAATTGGCATGCACCAGAGGTTGATTTCCTATCATCTTTGTCACCAGCCCAATCTGAATCGGTGTAACCACATAGAGAGAAACTTGAACCCTTGGGATACCATAACCCAAAATTGGGGGAATGAACCAAATATCGGAAGATTCGCTTGACTGCCACCAAATATTGGGGTAGCAACGCCATTGAGATCCGTCATCTTGAACCTTTTGAGCATGTCTTGGATGTACTTAGCTTGATTAATAAAGGTTCCCTCTCTAAGTTGTTTGATTTCAAATCCAAGAAAGAACCTGAGCTCACCCATCATGGACATCTCAAACCTGTCAGTCATAAGCTTTGAAAATTCATTGTTAAAAGCTTGGTTAGTAGAGCCAAAAATAATGTCATCTACATAAAGTTGGCATACAAAAAGCTCCCCATTAACCTTCTTAGTAAAAAGAGTGGGATCGATTTGCCCAACTTCGAATCCACGGTCTAGAAAAAGCTCTTTAAGGTGCTCATACCACGCACGTGGGGCTTGTTTAAGGCCATAGAGCGCCTTATCGAGTTTGTAGACATGGTTCAGAAATTTGGGGTCCTCAAACCCCGGGGGCTACTTGACGTATACTAACTCATGTAGAGGACCATTAAGGAAAGCGCTCTTAACATCCATTTGTTGTAATTTAAAATTATGATGGGCTGCATATGCAAGAAGGATACGGATGGACTCAAGGCGAGCAGCCAGGAGCGTAGGTCTCGCCAAAATCAATTCCTTCTACTTGAGAGAATCCTTGAGCCACGAGTCGTGCTTTATTCCTCACAACAATGCCATTTTCATCCTGTTTGTTCTTGAAGATCCACTTGGTGCCGATAACATTGCGGCAATCCTTTGGCTTTTCTCTGAGCTTCCAAACTTTGTTGCGCTCAAGTTGTTTAATTCTTCATGCATTGCAACAACCCAATCGAGGTCTTCAAGAGCATCAAAAACCTTCTTTGGTTCAACCATGGAAATGTGAGCTTGATGATCATGTAGCTAGCAAGCTCACTTGAGTGGATACCCTTCGTCAGAGATCACCAACAACCTTGTCAAGAGTGTGACCTCTTAGTTCAAGGTTGCGATCAAGACGAGCCTTGCGACGAGCCTCAATGTCCTTATTGTTTCTAGGAGGAGTGGATTCAATTGTTGTATCCTTGTCTTGATTACGCCTTGCCCTCGATCTTGGTCACCGTTCGCCGTAAGATTGTTGCTGAACATTTTCTTCAGGCCGGATAATCCGCCTTGGAGGGCCGGACTATCCGCCTGGGAGGTGAAGTACCGAGCCATCTTCCCGAGAGAGCGACTAGAGTTGGAGACCCATGGCGGATACTCCGCTTCGGGCCGGAGAATCCGCCTGGAGCTTCGAGATGTTGATTTCTCCTTGGATCCCCTGACGAAGTTGGAGTGCCAGGACGGATTGTCCGCCCCTTGGAGGCGGATAGTCCGCCTGGGACTACTAGCTTGTCCAGTGGACAGATGGTCTTCAGCAGATTGTGGTGTTGGTGCAGGATTGACTCCAACAGTAGGAGCTTGTTGATCTTGTGTAGATAAGGGCTCCACATGTGTGGAGCATTGTCCTTCCCGATCATACAAGGGGTTCCTCAATGGGCGGAAAAATCCCACGCCCATTCTTCTTATGGAATCTTGGGGTATTTCAACATCTGCATCACAAACATCAACTTGCCCTACAAAGGAGCCGTTATTTTCATCGAACTCCACACTACAAGATTCTACAATAATCCTAGTGAGCTTGTTGTAGACTCTATAAGTGTGGGATTCGGCACCGTAACCAACAAAAATACCTTCTAAAGCCTTGGATTCAAATTTTGACAAACGGACACCTTTAATAAGAAAGAAACACTTACACCCAATACCTCAAGTATGAGATGTTGGGTTTGTTGCGGTAAGTATTTCATATGGGTCTTGTCCAAGATCTTCCGAAGGTAGAGCCGGTTTGATGAGTGACAAGCAGTGGATATGGCTTCAGCCCAAAAATTATAAGGAGACTTGAATTCAGCTAGCATAGATCTTGCCATATCCATTAAAGTCCGGTTCTTTCCTCGGCTACACCATTTTGTTGAGGGGTGTACGCATGGAATATTGGTGTCTAATCCCTCTTCGCTAAGAAACTCGTTTAAAGTGTAGTTCTTGAATTCTGTGCCGTTGTCACTTCTAATTGCCAAGATGGGAACATTGTGTTGACGTTGAACTTCATTGGCAAAGTCGATGACAGTTTGTTGAGTCTCACTTTTAAGCTTGAAGAAATATACCCATGTATATCTTGAGTAATCATCGACGATGACCAAGCAATATTTCTTCCCACCAAGACTTGCATGAGAAGGAGGACCAAATAAATCCACATGGAGTAATTCCAAGATCCTCTTTGATGACACAATAGTCTTCCTCTTGTGGGGAGAATCATGCATTTTTCCTTCAACACAAGCCCTGCAAACACGATCTTTGGCAAAGGAGACATTGTCTTTTAGTCCAAGAATGTGGCCACCCTTTTGGAGACTTTGCAAAGTTCTCATGTTGACATGGGCTAAACGGCGATGCCATAGCCAGCCCACGTCGGCCTTTCCGAATAGACACATCGGACCCGAAGTGGTTTTCCCCGAGAAGTCCACCACATACATGTCATTTTCGACGTATCCAACGAAAGCGACCTTTAGAGACTTGCTCCATAAGAGTACCACCAAATCATCAACGATAAAAACAGCAAAACCCATCTTGCCAAGGGCACGAATAGAAAGAAGATTGTAGCCAAGGGTCTCAACAAGCATGACGTCCACGAGAGAGATATCGTGGGCAACCACAACCTTGCCAAGACCCAATACCTGAGATTTAGACTTATCACCATAGGAGACTGTGATATTATCAAGATTTGGACGCATCTCCGTGATGATCTCCTTGCTTCCGGTCATATGACTAGTGCAGCCACTATCAAGCACCCATTTTGACCCACCGGAAGCATAGCCCTGCAAGAAAATTACTTCTTGGTTTTCGGTACCCATTTTTCAATGGATCCTTTCATGTTAGTAACAAGGGTCTTTGGGACCCAAATAGACCAAGCAATATATTCATCAAAAGGACCAACATAATAAGCATAAACATCACCATAATCATCACAAAAGAGTTCATAATTCGGATTGTGAGACCCTGCAAAACCAATATTATTAGTTTTGTCTTTTGTGACAACCTTCTCAGCAGTGCTTGTCTTTAATTACACATTCTTGGTCTTGTTCTTCTTGGTTTTCTTCTTCTTGGACTTGGTGAAATACCCAAGTCCCTCTTTACCATGATTTGACCTTTGCTTGCCAAGAACTTCATCAAGCACACCTTTGTCCTTTGTAGTGATGTCCTTGATCACTCCTTTTTCCACACTAGCATTTTTCTTGTTACTATATGTTGAGTTGGACGAGCTAGGAGTATCATATTCGGCCAATCGACTTTGAAGCTGATCATGTGACTCATTGAGAATAGAGAACTCGTTTTTCAACGCCTTGTGAGCATTGTCAAGTTTCTCCAATTCCTCGGAGAGTCTATCATGAGCAGCCCCAAAGTCAATCCTTTCCTTCTTTAACTTCTTTGCCTTGGTGACAGCATTGTCACGTTCCTTAACGAGTTTAGTCACAATTTCTTCATGTGACTCTTCCATAGACTCAAGCCTCTCTTCAAGAGAGACCCGAGCTTCTTCTTCTTCTTCTTCTTCAAGAGCATTTTTTAGGGATGCAATTTCCATTGCATCCTCCCTTTCAATTCTGCCCTTTTCTTCGAGGAGTGCTTCGTTTTGGGCCACCGATCCATAAGAGCCTCAAAACGAACTTTGTGCTCACCTTGCAAGTTAGTATAGAAATAATCCAAAGCAATATTCTCTTCTTTAACCTTAAGACTAGCAGGATCATCCATGTCTATCATAGCCTTGGGAAAAGAAGAGTTAGAAGAAGTTACCTAGCTTCTTGCCATGAGGCAAGTAGCATTCTTGTTGATGATGTTTTCGTCGAGAGTCAGAGAGATGTTGATGTAGATGTAGTGGCTATAGCAGCCACCTCTTGAGAGCTATCGTCCTCGTCCTCATCTTCACTCCCCGATGAATATTCTTCTTGAGCTACTAGAACAATCTTTGGTTGCTTCTTGAAAGGAGCATTCTTCTTTACAAACTGTTTCTTACGTGGAGCTTTTGATTTGTCCTTGAAAACGAGTCTTCCTCCATTATCCTCTCTACTTTGATATGGACACTCAGCTACGGGCGCAGGTCACCACAATTAAAGCATGTTCTCAGCTTGGGACCATTTTCTTTTCTTACATAGGCTCCACTTTTGCGATCTAGTTCAGCTTTAGCCTTGGCTGGATCTTTCCAAAAGTTTCTTGCATACAGAGCCAAGTATTGTCCGTGGATCCTTTTATATCTTCGGACAGTCCGCACCTTCTACCGCATATTCATCATGATCAATCACACTAGTCTTCAAAGCCATGTTGACCCCTTTTGCATCCCCATAGCTCGAGCACGAGCATCTTGACATTCTTGGCAGCCACTTTGAAGGCGCCCATTTCTTGCATTACCTCATTGGATGACATGAGGTGATAATTATGCCTACCTTGGAGACTTTTCAAATCAGGCTCAAATGGCATAAGAGCACTGACATACTTGCGCTTGATCCAAGCATCAGCAACATGAGCTGCACCATGGTTTCTGAAGGTTGTAGCTATTGCCTTGAGCCTCCTATACATGTCCTCATGGTATTCTCCATCTAGCATATAAAATCCTTCAGCTTCATTGCTCCCGATGAAGAGCTCGGTGAGAGCATCCCAAGCTTCTTTAGCTGTGCTAAGATGCTGAATGTGTGGCATGTCTTTATCACCCACACCAAGTTGTATCATGTGTAGAGCTGTAGCATTGAGTTGGCTATCGACCACTTCTCTCCTTGTGAGATTGTTAGGATTTCCAACGTGAAGACCATTTTCGATGATCTTCCACAACTCTATGGAGGAACTGCACACATGAGATTTCATCAAAAATTGCCATTGAGAGAAAGTAGAAGCTGACAGTTTGGGTGGATCACCCCTATTATGTATATGTGGGTGAGGAATAGGCGGATCAGGGGAATACACATGAGAAACCTCATTGTATCCATCCTTACCACTATCCTTTTTCGAGGAGGAGCTCTTACTAGTATCATCACCTACCACTTCGTCATCTTTGAAAACAGTTTTACCCGTTTCCTTGGATTGCGGAGTGGTATCCTCAGAGTTAGATGGAGGTGATGCTGCGGATGTGGAGAGACGCATTATCAATTGACGCATCTCTTCCATCTTAGCCTCCATTGAACTCACCAAGGTTGTTTCCAACGTCTTGAGATCGTTCATGGTGACTACCTCCGGAGCATCACTCCCATCTCCCTTGGAACCCATACTTCTCTTAGGCGGTTAAGCCCGAAATAAGAGCCGAGGCTCTGATACCAATTGAAATGGATCGTATGGGCACCTAGAGGGGGGTGAATAGGTGCTAACCAATTTTTAATACTTTTTCAATTTTAGGCTTGACACAAAGTAAATTCTCTAGATATGCAACTACGAGAATTTTCCTATATGTAGCCCTAACTACTAAGCACGTAAAAGAGGAGCGTGGAAACCGTAGTGGAGCACGCGGAGACACAGGGATTTGTTTTACCGCAGTTCCTTCCTTGTTAAGGGAAGTACATCTGCGTTGGAGGGGTGGGCGGTTCTAAGACCACCACGCCACAATAGGCTTCACCCTATTCTCCGATGGATCTCGCCACGAGAGGCCTGATCCACCTTCTCCACTATTGGATCCCTTCGAGGAACCAAAGGTTTTTACAACACTATCGGGGCACACACCCACAACCGAATTGGGGGCTCCCGGGATGACAACAAGCTGCCACAAGAACAAGGTTTATCAATATAAACAAAAATGAGGATCTAGATATTTGCAAGAAATACTAGATCGGAGGTTCTCCAAATGAATGGAGAGGAGATGAAGCGCTTGATTGCTGATGATGAAGATCGAGTTCTCCTCCTTTGATTCCCCAAGGGATGGGGCCTTTGGGTGGATCTAGGTGGAGCACTCTTGTATGAAGCTTTTAGATCTGATCTGTTCTTTTTTGAGATGAATCAAGAATTCTGGCAGGAGGGGGATGGCTGGATTAAATACCCCCTCCCCAGATCTGACCATTGCACAACTTTGGGGGCGTATTATCCACCCCCCACTTGGGGCGGATTATCCGCCCCCTGGGAAAACTCCGCCCCAAGGGCGGATTCTCCGGCGGAAACTCCGCTCCCTCTCCGGGGCTTGCACCTTGGTGAAGCTTGGTGAAGTTCTTGGGGGGGGGGGCGGATTATCCGGCCAAGCCGGAAAGTCCGGCCAAAACTCCGCCCCCTCTCTGGGGCTTGCGCGTTGGCGATGAGTGAGGCGGATTATCCGCCCCGAGGCGGATTATCGGCGGCCGGAAAATCCGCCAAAATTCCGCCTTCCGGGCTTGCGCCTGCTTGGGCAAAGGGAGGGGTGGATTATCCTCCCCTGGTGGGGCCGGATTATCCGCCCCCAAAGGCAGAGTTCTTTTCCCTTTATTCTCAAATAGAGCTGCAACACTTCAACACACATTTAATGATCCTTGGTATTGTTATCTAACACACAAAACACTAGGGATTAAGAAATGTTCTTTCAATATATTCATGTTGTTCATACTAGTTATCCTTGGTCGTTGAGGTTGTGCTAGACACACAACTTAGACTAATGTGAAAGTCGGCTGATAACTCGGTTCCACTTGTCATGGGCATTGAGATGCTACTCCGACTTACACGGATTCAGCTAAAAGATTTTAGCGAGTCAGATTGACCCATATTGAGATGCAATGAACAAGTCGTCATTTGTATGTCTCAATCAATGTAATCCTTAGACCTGAGGTTATTGCACAATCCGAGTTGAGGATCACCGACTAAGGTTCTGTCAAACATTGTTTCGTCATTGGGCAGTATAAAGGCAGAGTTCGGGTCGACTGAGAATCAAGTTGTCTGATGTGGATAACCAAGATTGGATTTTGCCCCTCCAACTAGAGAGATATTCTCTGGGCCCTCTCAGAAGATATGATTCGGAAAGCATGACCATGCACAACTCAGTTAAGTGTTAACCGAGGCGGTCGACTAAGAGTTAGTTGAATGAATTACTTATCTCGGATCGAGAAGAGAGTTGAGCTATTTGAAGGATGATGATTATTCGCCAATAGCTTTACAAGATGTATCTTGAGGCAAAAAGGACTCAGACGAAAGTCACATTGTAAGATATGTCGTCATGACTCTTTGGTACTTGGGAGTCGACACGTTCTGCTAGGATTCGCTACCGACTGATCGATTACGAGTGAGACTCAGATCGTGTCCAAGTCACCATGAGTCTGTCGGGTCACACACTTAAGAGCGGGAGCAAATTTGGGTTGGACCTGAATTGGATATGGACTAAGTCAGTGAATTGGACTCACAGTGACTAATATGGGCCTTAATGAATGGGCCACAAGTGAGTGAAGTCCACTTTCACTCCCTATATATACTCCCTATATATACTGAGGCACACTTACCTAGAGGGAGTGGGTGATTAGGTCATTCCAAGCGTTGGGAAAAGCCTGGCACCAGTCTAGTCCTGCCACCGACGTACCGTACCTAGCAGTCCACCGCCGGCGCTCCTCCTCGTACGTGTGGGTATTAGTGGAGGTGCTATACGATTAGCATTTTGACAATCGTGGATCAGAACGGATCATGAGGACTGCACTGCGCCAAGCGACATGCTTCATCGATTCCGCAACTACACGTCTAGTGGTAATTCTCGTGGCCTACTATCTCAACTAGATCTTGGGATTACCGTGTAGGGAATTTTTTTTGTTTATCTCTACGTGGCCCAACATGTCTCTCCCACTATATTTAAAATATGATTTACAAAGTCAGTCCTGAAAAGGTTAAAAAGCGAGTTATAGATCATTGCTGTCGCTTCAGATAGTTAGAACGATACCCATAGAAGCCACATAAAACCTGCATAAACAAAGTAGAGGACGTCTAACTTATTTTTTCAGGGTACGTGATATTATGGACAAAACTTTGATATTATATATGTGATGTATGAGGTTATCATATTTTGTAATCTTTCACGAAGCATGGCAACCGCCAGAGCCATATGGTTGTATCATTGTTATTGTATGACCTGCGTGTCAATGTTTAACGTCATGTAATTGCTTTCACTTTATCGCTAGTAGTAGCAATAGTTGTAGTAGTAACAGATGGTGGAGATAACTATGTGATGGCGATGTCATACTGGTGGTGATAAAGATCATGTCGATGCTTTGGATATGAAGATCAAAGGCACATGAAGAAAAGGCTATACCGTGTCACATTATGAGTTGCATGGGATGTTTATACCTTTTATGCATATTATTTTGCTTTGATGTGATCGTGATGGTTGCATTATAAGATGATCTCTTATTTAATATCAAGATAATAAGGTGTTCTCTCTTAGTATGCACCACTACGAAAGATCGTTGTTTTGAAGTATCTTGTGATGATCGGGTGTTATAAACTCTACGTTCACATACAACGGGTGTAAGCCAGATTTACACATGCGTAAATATTATGGTTTACTTAATGATCTTACAATGTACAAACATAACCTTAGAACACAGAACCAAAAGGTTCAACGCGAGTCACATGAATGATATCATCATCTTGGATGTTCACCATTGAAACTAAATCTTCTATCGTGAAGATGGGACTTGGTGTAGTGGATTTGGATCACGTGTCACTAATAACTTGAGAGTTGCTGAGTTCAGTAGGAGTTCATTAATGATTTTATTAGTTTAAACTAGTTATCATGAACATAGTCTAAATGTATTTGCAAATATGTTGTAGATCAATGGCTCGTGCAATAGCTTCCCTCAACTTCAATGCATTCCTAGAGAAATAAAAAGTGAAAGATAAAAGGGGCATTTGAAGCAATCAACACCTGTCCTGGACATGCGTCGCGCCGACCAGGCTCGCTCAGGTTTGGAGCACCATATTTCGCCCTCGATTCATTTATAAACCCTTGGGAAGATAAAAGGGGGAGGCCAGGAAGAGGATAGGAGGGGGAGAAAGAGAAGAGAATAAGGGAAGATATGGTGAGAAAAGAGAAGAAGGCCTGATTCCCTTCTTGGGGATCAGCGTTATACTAGATCTATATTCACCATTTGTAATATAGTTGTAGAATGTACGGTTTTGCACAATACGGCCCAAACCTGGGTAAAAAAGTCATTGTGTCTCCATGTATGTTCGCGAGTTAGGATCTCTCTTGTTGGTTGCGTCGAGTTGTGCCCTTGGCCGAACTCAAAAGGGAGAGTGCCTCCTTGGTGCCTGCAAATCAGGACACAGCAAAAAGTTAGACAGGGTAAATGATGGCTGGCATCAAATGGAACCAAGGGCACAAACGTAACGAATTCGCGTCGACCGGTGATATTTCACCAATTAATTGATTAATAGTGGCACAGTTACAATTTTTGAGTGAACTAGGAACAACTATCGTAACAAATCCTAAAAAAATGTAGTAAAGGATTTCCAGCATCTACTTTGGGAGACGACAGTTCAAACGCATTTACATCTCGCTGATCTGCTGCTTTTGGTCTGGGTTTACCGGGTATATGCTAGAGATGCTCTTATATTCGTTTTTATTGGGTAGAAGCTTGATTAGTCAAAGCGGTCAGTACAAGTTATAAAGAGGTCCCTTACTAAGCAGGAAACTGCAAATAAGGCCTCGAAGATTACAACAGGACCCTGGGACTAAAAATAAGCAATCAATCAAGTCTCTCGTCCACTCCGCTAGTGTAGGGATGCTGATGAGGCCGGGCACCTGCGTCGCCACCAAGGAACGTGCCACTTGGGGCGTCGCTGGTGATGGTTCCCGTCTCGAGACCGGTGAAGATCCTCCATGCTGGCTCAGAGGCCTATAGGATGAAGATGCACGGGCCCTCAGGCCCATGACTAGGGCGGATCATGACGCCATGGATAGCAACGGCGAACCGCCACCGCTTGGGAGCTCTAAGAGAAGCTTTCGACATGCAGCTCCTCTGCACGCCACCGCTCTGCCGAGGAAGACGAAGGCCACCTATCGATCCCCACTCTTCTTCCTGCCTTCCACCACAGCCACAAGGAGGAAGAATAGAGAGGCTAGTAGCACTCACCGACCTCAACAGTCCTAGACTCCGTCCAGATCGAGTAGGGATTGTCGCGCGCAGCCGCTTCACCTCCTCGCCACCTCGGTCGGCCAGGAGAAACACGCTCGCACCACCCTCTCCGCCGCATCGAGGGTCCTCCTTGTCGCCATGGCCGTCCAGGAACCTCGACCCCACATACCCACCCCACACCACAACACAACGCCTACCTTATTTGCAATGACAGTGGCCACCGTTCTCCTCGCGAGCTCCGGCTAGAGGAGCTATTCCAAGAGGAAGGGGAACCCTAGAGTCTAGGCGAGGCCGCCGTCGCATACCTAGGATGCTCCAACACGCCACGAAGGGCCAACTACCTAAACTACTCCTAAGAACTACTTCGGAACCTTCCCTCTGCCGTCTCTGGCCGGCAACGCCGGCGGAGAGGCCTCGGGGTTGGCTCGATCTCTTCGAGACGACTCACAAAACTGAGGAAAGGAGATGAAAGGGGAATATGAGTCCGCCTTATTCGTTTTTACTGGGTAGTAACTTCTAAATACGAGGGAAGTTGCAAAGCACATCGATCTCGCCGTGGGGCTCTCTTTTGACTTGTCCCTCCAGATCGTTCCTGAACTTAAAATTCGTTGATCTGCGTGTGTAGCAACAGATCGAGCAATGATTAGAAGAGAACATATATGAGAGGTACCATTAGCATGTCGAGCGAGCCGGGTATGTAGAAGTTTGGGACACGTCACGGAACAGATGGGGCCGGCACTAGTTTACGTTTCTAGCCTAGGATGGTCCCTCCCATGCACGATGGCACCGTGATCCGATCTGTTTGCTAGCTTGCCGCGATCGATTGATGGATCTCAAGCGCGGATGGACGACACGCATGACATCGGCAACATCCCACCGGCCGGGCCGGCCGATGAGGTCGAAACCTTCTTTCCATTTCCATTGCTCATTCACGGGTCGAAATCCTGTCACGCGCGCGTTTTCCCATGTACTGAGAAGGTTGGCAACGAGTCGGTGCCGCACGCGGATCTGGAGCTGTGGATATCATGATCCTAGCTGTGGCATCGTCTTTTATGCCGACACGACACCGGCGAAGTTCTCTCAGCACCGAAAAGATGCGCAGGAAAGGGAGACACATGTAGGCATGCGTGGCAACGCACCGTCGATCTTGCCGGTGCGCGCATGCGTGGTTCGTGCACGAGAGGAAAGCACGCGGTTTTACTTTTACTACCCCTGTTCGGCCAGTGATCCCTCTCTCCCTCCAAGTCCAAGCCATCCCCGCCTCCGGTGCCGGTGCGGGGCAGCCGTTCTGGCTTTTCCTCGTCGGTACGGTAACCGATGGAGGTCCACAGTTATCACGTGAGCGGGAGTCGGGCGTGTCAGTCAGTACCGCCCGGGCACACGTGAGGTACTCGTGGAAAGCTGCAGAGCGCGCGTGTCCGGCCTGAGACGAGACGCCGGGCCAGGCCATGCGGGGGCGGGGGCGGGGCACCCTCCGGTGGCAGTGTGTGCGTGCGTGCGTCCGTCTGGCCTGGCCCTGCGGCCTGCGCGCCCGCACGGGGGCTTGTCCCCCTCCCGACCGCCTCAGACGACAGCGGTAGTAATTGCTGACTTGACCGCTCGTACATGGATATACGTGCGCCTGCACGACATGCGGTTGAATGTTTCTGCGCCGAAATATACGGAGTACGTTCTAGTTCCTACTGATCCCATCCATCGAGGATTGGCGCGGTAGCTCTAGCTATACTACTCCAGGAGGAATACGTTCTAGTTTTTTTTTTTTTTTTTTGCGAATACGATTCTAGTTCCTCCTGATCCCATCCATCGAGTACGAATCAAAGGAGTTGTATTGACGGCACCAGGAGGAACTAGTATACAATAAAAAGCACATGGAATCAAGTGATCGAGAACATAAAAATGCACATGTTTCTTTCGTGCCATTTACTAGCATCTTCCTTTTTCAAAAGGAGTTCGGTCATCATGGAGAGTCGGCTGCACGGTCGCTGTCGCGAGAAATTTAGTGTCTATGTATACATGGTCCTATGCGTGGACGTTGAAAATGAAGGCGCATATACGTATCGATCTGCACTAGCGCTACTCTGAATACTAACACGTTTCCAACGGGGATAACCTTGATCCCGCGAGCAAAGCACGTACATGTGACATGGGGCAGGATTTTATCGAGTAGTACGTCCAAGAACCGAGCGGATCTAAAACCTTGGCTGTGGATTTTATTTTACCAATGGGAGCGAACCTCGTAGTACGCCTTGTGAAAATATCGAGTTTATCCAGGGTACACATGCATGCATCTGCCATGCATCGCGCGCCGCATACGAATGGCCGGCGCCTGATACAAACGGATCCGCTCGTCGACACAGCCTCGTGCGCTTACCAATGCAGCTCAATAATGGTGTTGTGATTATATTTTTAGCAACCACGAAGAGTTTTATTAAAAATTGGCCAGTTCGAATAAAACCTGGCCGTAAACCGATAAAGCCGATATACGCGTGTCTAGTTTATAAGGGAATCAGAAAAGAAAAACCAACTTGGCACAGTTTTTCAGAAAAAAAAATGCAAAAATCACATCCACGACCAC
This sequence comes from Avena insularis, assembly GCA_023614405.1. Taxonomy (NCBI): domain Eukaryota; kingdom Viridiplantae; phylum Streptophyta; class Magnoliopsida; order Poales; family Poaceae; genus Avena; species Avena insularis. The sequence goes on along the minus strand of CM042692.1, from coordinate 69,228,889 downwards.
CTTACCTACCTTAACTAGTTTTGGAGCGCTGCAAAACGATACCAGCACGACGGAGAACAAGTCACCAGTGGCGGAGCTGCTCTTTAGTAATGCGGTTAGCTAACTCCGTAGTTTTCCCACAAACCCCATCTAGTTTGTGCATGTTTTGTGTATGATCCCTGCTATTAAGCAGTACGACCCTACATGATTTTCAGTACCGGCTCTATATTTTGCGGGGTCCTAGCCTAAAGTTAAAAATATGGGCCCCTAAGGCTAAAACCTATGTATACATATCAAGATATGTAGACTTGCAAAATATTTAAATTTAACATTGAACCACATATTCTTAATCTGAGATTCTAAATAGGTGTTAAGCACTTATGCTATGCATATTACCACATATGGACTAAAAAAGTAGCAAAACATAACAAGGAGTATTCACTGCTAGATTGATTCCTCAAATAAGAAGAAAAATCTAGTGAGTGCATTGACAATAATGCTTGAGTGCTTCACAAAACAGCTTCTTGGAGCATTTTTAGATGCCAAGTCATCGAGAGTAATATCAGCATCAATGTTGTCACTGAGGACAATATCAAATATCAAGATCAATGCCCAGTCATGAAGGAGAATTATCTACTCCCTCTTGCCCAAATTAGTTCACTTGGTTTTGCCTAGATTCGGAGGTATCTAGCACTAAAACAAGGCAAGATACATTCGAATCTAGACAATCTAAGTCAACTAATTTAGGTCGGAGGGAGTAGCATGATTGCTAAAGAGACGAGGGTTTAAGGAATAAAATCATATACTAGGCTAGAGATTGGACAACAAATTAAATCAACCATCAGGGGAGATGGTACCCGCGGCGACGTTTAGTAGCAGCCGAGCCGTCGGAGCCGAGCGAGAGCGAGCACGCGAGTCACAGGCGTAGATCACGATCCCCGAATATCTCCAGCTCAATTGACCCAAGGCAATCTCCAAACTCCAGGAGGACATAGCTGTGATTGATCCGCATTCGCAGTCTCCCTGATAGCTGCGCCCCTGCGTCGCCGTGTTGCCGTTTGGACTTCTAGATCGATCTGATCGATACTTGCGGCTGGGCCTTTCCAACCGATTTTTTTACGTATGTACTATAGGTCTAGATGCGGTGATGGGCCCTACTCATGCATGGGCCCTTGTGCGTTGCACAAGGTCGCCATGGGTCAGCGCCGGGCCTGATGATTTTATTGCTAGCTCTGTCACTGAAGTCAGCGACACTCGCACGCCAATAGAACTCGAAGACACTGAATCGTTCAACAACACAAGAAACACCGAGATTGGCGCTCGACACTCCAAAATATGACGCATCCAAGGAGTTCACGGCATCCAAAAACGGCCTTGCCAACCAATCCGGCAAGCCAGATTTGGGCTTTCGCCTAGGAGCGATGGACGAAAGGGTGCCAGTACTCTACAACAGCGTCTCAAAGTGTATGTGTGCCTCCATATGTGGTTTTGGTAATTAATGACAAACTCTATGAACTAAGGTTTGCGTTGAGTTACACTTATAGGAATTGTCCATTGGTATCGATTGGACCATGTGTTGCTTCAAGGTTGAAAGATGAAGAAATGAAGAAGAATAAGCTATGACCAAGGAGATACTGAAGGTGTGATCCAAAGTATAGTCGTGTGAGAGTTGAGTCTACTGGAAACATATCTTGAAGAAGAAGTAGTGTGATCATTCTTGCATCACTTCAAGACATCATGTTGAAGAAATAAGAAGATACAAGGTTGATCAAGTCAAGTGCAAAGATCGGTTTCAAGTGGATCAACAGTCAAGAGGATATGAAGAAGTGCAAGTTCAATATGAGCCATCTTGAGAAGATCATATGCTTGAACCTTGCCATCCTCGGTGATCATGGATAGGTGAAGACATGCCCAAATAAGTGACTCTCCCATGGGAGTATGGGGAGCCATTCTGAAGTCTTCATCAAGCTAGCTCGAGCAAGAGCAATTAAGAAAGGTGTTCCATCTTGAGAAGGACAAGATCATATATATCAAGCTCAGGAGGAATGCTCAAGGCAAAGGTATGATCTTGATAGGTTTTCTCTTTTGCGTTCTTGTTTTGTTAGTTGGGAGAGAATATTTAGGATAGATAGGCATACTATCAAGAAGAGCTCTCAAGTGAGTAACTCGGTTGTATCTGTCGGAGAAAGATCAAACCTTTGCATTAGCATCATATTTGTTGGTTATTATTTTGATCTTATCCATGTGAGGTGTTAGATCTTGTGGTTTTTCTCATGACAAGGTCTAGTTTATAAAAAATAGGTTTCATATGAAAACCTTGTTGTGTTATTTATGTTGTAGTATTTATAGGTTCTTCTTTGAGGTAGGTTCCTCAACTCTAGCTAATTGGTATTTTTGTTAGATACTATTTATCTTCATCTTTCCAATAAAATTGGTTCCATCCCAATCGGAGTTTTCACGCTCAACTTCTTGCATTTTTTATATCAAAGGTTTTATCAGTTCATCGCTTTTAGCTAGGTCAATCATTTATTATCTTGGTTGTATACTTCCTTGTTATACTATGATATTTCTTTACAGTATATTATAGATATTTTTGTTCTCTTCAAAACGAGGCCAACACCATCGAAATCAGAGTCTCGAATCAAAAGTTATCGATGTTTTTGTACACTACTCTCCAGAGTTTTTTAGTTGGCAATAGTACCGCCCTACTACCACCAAAGGCTTCCCAACCTTATGTGTTCTTCAATTTTCATGGCGGTACTACCACATGGTACCCGCTAGTACCGCCAAATGTGCTAAACTATGCATAACGGGAAGATTTCTCTTGTCCTATTTAAGGGCGCCTTCTTTACCAAAGTTTCCCCATCTTAAGCTCATTTTTGCCCACCATTATTGACCATTTGTAGCTTGCATATTCCCTCTCCATCCAATCTTTTTTAATATTTTGAGGACTTTGAAAAAGGAGGTCGATCTAGAATCCTACCAACTCAAGTCTCCTATTTGTGAGGGACCTATTAGAATCCTACCGATATCGTTTCCCGCACCTCGTCTTTTCTAGGTATCAGAAGATTCTACGCTTTCGTCTTAGCGTCTTGGCTTTCTCCGATGGTGGGGGGACCCCAGGGGACCGTTGGCTTTTCCCACGGGTCCCCCGTTCATCCCTCCATCACCAACGGAGCTTGCTGCAGTGGTTGTTCCGATTCCGCCGCGTGGTACGACTCCCATGTGCGGGTATGCGCCATCCCCTAGTGCCTATGCCGTGTCGGCTCCTGGTTCCTATGCAGCACTATCTGGGCCACATGGTGGGTATGGCTATGGACTAGAGCCTACAACCACTTTGCCATTTGGGCTCCCGCCATCAAACCAGGCCGCTCTTCCGGGGTGCTGGCGCGGTGTCTAGTATGACAGTTGGACCTCTGAAAAGGAAAAAAGAAGAAACAGTCTACCAGGCTTCACAAATCCAAGTCTGTTTGCATGGTTCTAGGCAATATCCGACAATTTTTGTGCCTACAAATCAAGCTCAACATATGGTACAATGATCTTCTTCAACTCAAGATTTTACTTCTCAGTCAAATGCACATGGTACGTACTTGCCTCCAAATTTTGTTCTACCTATGGCCCCTGGTGAGTATGTTCAACATCAAGGTTAGGGTACGGGGCAGCAGCTAGGTAGAATTAGTTGCAAGCCACGTTACCTGTTGTTTCTGATAATGTGCAGGCAATAGCAGGCTCCGAGGCTGCGGTCGAGACCATTAACGCGCGATTGTTAAAGGTAATGGTAAAAAACCTAGTTGTTGTTGGAAGTGTGTCGTGGATACTCACACCACGAAGGAATGTACTGTTGTCAACTACTATTACATTTGGATAACAATGCGCACCTAACTCTTATATGTCATGTCCTAAATCTTCCAAGGCGTTTGGCTTTTATGACTGGTATAGGTTGTGAGGAGACTCTTTTTACACAGATTATCGACTCTGTGGTGTAGGATCATCTTGCTCATAGTTTGTCTCCGATATCTCTGGTTCAATTTAATGGTAATGTGGTCCCGGCAAATATCATTGTTCAGCAGATAACACGTCGATGCCCTGTCTAGCCCTAGTGGAAGTACGAAGCTCTGAAACATGGAGAGAATATTTTCTTGGTCAGTTTTCCTTCTATTCCAAACTTGGATAAGGTAGATGGTATTCAAATGATTGTTTCTCTGTTGAAGGCTCAGATTACTATCAGTGCTTGGAAATCTCAGGAAGTTCCGCACAAAGCTGAATTACAACTAGTATGGCTACATGTTGATGGTAATCCTCACACACTCTGGGAGTTTTTGGGGTATTTGGGCAGTTGGATCTCTTACGGTGTCTACTCTTGACGTGGATCTAATTAATTTGCATCGTCATGATGTGGTTCTTATTCTGGTTGCTACGTTTGATACTAGACCTTTGAACAAGAGTGATGAGTTTTGGCCCTATGTGTCTCCTGATGTTGTGGTGAAGATGAAGGGATATGAATTCCATTTTTATAGAAAGCTAACGAACTATGATCATGAGCTAGACTTTGTTCCCTATGTTTGGCGTCGCAATGGCTGTGACCCCGAGGATGATGGGAATGGGAATGATGATATGTATACTTCGGAGCCTCCTACTGGCTTTGTTCCTAATACTGGAGCATCGACCGTATCCACCTTACTTGGTCAGAATGTTGGGTCTGCCGCTTCGTCAGCTCGGTCGGTGGGTTTTGGATCTCCTGTAGCTGTCACTCCATTTAACCCCAATATACGAACACCATGCGGTATTGAGTTGGATGCTTTATTTCGGTCACACTCTCCACAACGGGATGGTTCACTTACAAGGGTTTCTTATTATCATTATGCTCCTGCAAAGACTGGTCGCATTTTCTCGGAGGATCATAGACGAGCGCTAGCTCTTGCTTCTTCTTCGATAATGGCGGAGCCAGCAAGGTATGCTGCCGTCTTCACCTCAGTCGTCAGGCTCTCTAGCGCGGCATTCCGGAGGCTGGATAGATAGGCCAGTTGCCATCCAATGTCTTGGGCCGGTCGTTGACGACCCAAGTTCTGGTCATTGGGAGGACCTCCATCTCTTCGCTGGGTCGTGGCGGACCAACGCAAGCTGGCAAGGACTCGCCTACTGATAGTCCATTTTGCATCACTATTCTATATCATAATTTACTGTTATTCATTGATATATTTCATATTAAGAGATGATACTTATGTTATTTCATCTGTTTTTGCATGGTTGATAACTTTTGGAGCATGGACCGCTGCAGTCAGGATTCTGATGGAAAAGGGGCTGTTTGGAGGCAAAATTTGTGAAGATCAGAAAATCTGGGAAAATACATGGAAAATCCTATTTTTCCAGAAGACGAAGGATGCCAGAAGGGGGAGCAGAGTTGGGCCACAGGGGGCCCACACCACCCCTGGCACGAGCTACCCTAGGCTGCGCCACCAGGTGGTGTGGCCACCCTGGCCCATTCCTGGCTCTCCTCTTTGGCGTATATTATCCGCACGAAACCCTAAGCCTGGGGGGCGACCACAGAAAGATTCTGCCGCCTCTGCGGGGCGGAATACTACACAGAGAGAAAGATCTCTCCGACAGACAGAATTCTGCTGGGAAAATTCCTTCCCGAAAAGGTGAGATCGTCGCCATCAACACCACCATCAAGCTGGACTTCATCAGGATCATCATCATAATCATCATCTCCATCATCATCTCCATCAGCACCATCATTTCCACTTCATACCACTGTAACAATTGGGTTGAATCTTGCATAGTTCTTAGGGGAAACTTTCCCGGTGTTGATTACTTGTTGTAGTTGATGCTATTGAGTGAAACCGTTGAATTATTGTTATGTTCAAGTTGTTACTTGTCATTATATCGTCTCTGATCTTGATCCATATGATGTCTTGTGAGTAGTTCGTTTAGTCTTTGAGAACATGGGAGAAGTCATGTTGTTAGTGGTGGAATTGTGTTGAGAAAGATTCAATGGTTTGTTATTTAAGTTGTGGTGTTATTCTTTTAGTGGTGTCATGTGAACATCGACTACATGACACTTCACCTTTATGGGCCTAGGGGAATGCATTATGTATTTGGCTACTAATCGTAGGGGTTGCCGGAGTGACAGAAACCTGAACCCCCGTTAGGAAACCTTTGCACAAGGGATGTCAGGATCTTAGAGTTTAAAGTTGTGGTTAGGTTTCTATCTTAATTACTTACTTGTACTTGCGGATGCTTGCAAGGGGTTTAATCATAAGTATGTATTAGTCCTAGGAAGGTTGGTACATTAGCACAGGTTCACCCACACAACACTTGTCAAACTAAAGAAGATTAATCAACTATATGGAGCGAAAGCACTTGACGATATTCCCATGTGTCCTCGAGAACATTTGGTCATCTTAAGTAATACAACCGGCTTGTCCTTTGCTAAAGAAAGGATTGGGCCCCTTGCTGCAATTATTATTACTTTCTTTTATTTACTCGTACTTTATTTATTTGCATTATCAAAACCCCCTAAAAATCCGTTTGCTAAGTATTTATAGAGAATTCCTGCTCTAAGCCACTCGTCAACACCTTCTGCTCCTCGTTGGGTTCGACACTCTCACTTATCGAAAATACTGTGATACACCCCCTATACTTGTGGGTCATCAAGACTATTTTCTAGCGCTGTTGCCGGGGAGTGAAGCGCTATCGGAGAGTGGAACTGGTAAAGGAAACTTCTAGTGTGAGTATTGTTCATTTCTGTTAGTTACTTTATTTTCAATATGGATAATTCACTTAGTTTCCTATTTCATAATGCTACTACCACTACTAAGGTAGTAGATGAATCACCACCTGCTGAAAATGATATTTTTAAAATACCTACACGAATTATTGATCGTGTTATGGATAACTACTATGTTGGAGATGGAACTATCCATCCCGGTGATCATTTTCTCTTTATACACGAATTATGCAGGGTATTCAAGTGTGCAGGTATTACAGCAGATCAAGTCAAGAAGAAGTTATTCTCATTATCACTAAAAGGAAGAGCTGAAGAATGGTACATGCTGCTGAAGAATGGTCAAGCTCTTGAATGGGAGGAAGTAGTACCTCTCTTTTATTCAAAATTTTATCCTCCTAGTGAGATTCATAAAGATCGGAATCAAATATACAACTTTTGGCCTCTTGATGGAGAGAGTACAGCTCAAGCTTGGGGGAGATTGAAGTTACTAATGCTCAAATGTCCTATTCATGAGCTCTCCAATAATATTATTATCAATAACTTTTATGCAAGGCTTTCTCTTCATGATAAGGTTCTATTGGATGCTTCTTGTGCTGGATCATTTACACGCATGGAAGAAGGAGCTAAATAGGATCTTCTAGAACGTATTCAAGACAATGCTGAAGCATGGGAGAATGATAAAGGAAGAAAGTCAGGTATTAATTATGATTATGAATGCATTGAATCTTTTATGGAAACTGATGATTTTCAAAATATTAAAAATGCTTATGGTCTAGACTCTCAAGCTATTGCAACTTATTTTGAGACTTTTGCTTCCTATATTGAAATTCCTAAAATGAAGTGGAATAAGTATCATGCACCTTATAAAGACATTGTTAATAGTGTTCCTATAATAAATACTGAAGTTTATACTGCTAGTCATGTTTTACCTGAACCTTACATTGAGAAAATGTCTTTTCCAGTTAAGATAAAGTAACATTCTATGATAGCTAGTATGGTTAATGAAAGTACAAATAAAGCTATTGAACCTAATGAATAAGTAGCTGTTGAACCTATGATAGCAAATGTTGAAAGACTTTGTCACTAAATATGTAGAAGATGGACACACTATCCCCTGTAAGGATATCCCTAATATTGTTTCACAAAGTAGTGTTATTTGAGCTAGTGTCCCTGTGTTTTTTGTTAGGATAAGTGATCATTGCTACAATGGTTCTTGTGATAGTTATATCGTTAAATTTATGCATGATACTGAAAGTTATTATGAGAGAGGGAAGTTGGTTCTAATGCATCTCAATAATATTAAGTTTCCTCGCTTTATGCTGAAAGTATTTATGTTGCACTTGTTTTGCCTTCTTATGCTAGCGGCCTCTGGTTTCAACAATTTATTTTCTTACAAAATTCCCTTGCATAGGAAGTGGGTTAGACTTAAACATGCGTATTTTTGCTTCTTGATTCCCTCTTTTACTTCAATTCATAATCTTATGTGAGCATCATTGAAATTATCATGCCCATCTTAATGGCTATAAAGAAAGATCTTTTTGGGAGACAACCCAATATATTTCTTTTGCTTTCAGTTTGTTTTGGCTTATTTGAGTCTTGGAATTTATTGTTTTGGCAATAACCTCTCCTTATCATTTTTGTTTGGTTTTTGTGTCAAGATCAACCTCTAATGAGAGAGAAGTAAGACTTGGGGAAGTTGATGTCCCGAAACAGATTTTTGTGCTTCACTGTAAAAATTCGTGAAAAACCTCAGTATGTCGGATTGAGCTGTAATTTTTTGTGTTTCTGTCCCAGGTTGTTATTTAACTTTCGTTAGTTTTGCACTTTTTGATTTGAGCAATAGAAGATTTTCAAAAAAATTGATCTTGACCTGCTGGTCTGTTTTGACAGATTTTTGCCACTCTTGCATTTGCCTCTTAAATCAATTTCCTTTTTGAATTCTTTTTGGGTTTTCGGAAGGAGTTGCTACAGTAGCTTATGTTTTGATGGATTTCAGTTGAAATTGAACTTAAAAGGTTTATTACCTCGCTTACACTAATGTTGCTAATGAGAATTGTGTGAAGTTTTGTGTGAAAGAAATTTCCAGGTTATTGGAGAAAATGGTGTAGTAAGATAGTGAAAGGTTACATGATTCAAACAATATGTGTATAAATATGAAGATATTGATGTTATTCAAGTGGTGACTCTGGAAGATTCTATTAAATGCCAAGTTCAGAGACCTGCAGAGTCCGTTTTCGAATAGGTAACAGTTCTGGTGACAAAAGGTCCGTGAAAAATCTGTCTAGTTATATTTTTATAGTTTTTATCCAACAAGGAAGGCAACAAAGCGAAAGAGGGATGGAAACAGAGCCAAGGTGGCTCACACCATCCCCTGGCGCGGCCCCCTGGCCTTGCCACCAGGTGGTGTGGCCACCCTGGAGTCCGTCTCCGACCCGTTTTCTCCCAATACTTTTTTTTGTTGTAAAAATTTGTAATATATAATTCCCCGGTTCCCCCGAGGTTCGTACATCGTGTTCTCGTCGTGTTTTCGCTGTTTAGATGTCGTTTCAGGGTTCGTCTTCGGAGGACTATGAGCTTCGGCACCGGCGCGAGCTCCATCATGGCTTGGAGCAAAAGACCTTCGTAGGATGGGTGGAAGAAGAAAGGATCACAGCTAGGCACGAAGATATGGATCGGAGCATCAAGGAGGAAGTGAAGGGCATGTCGGCAGGCCTGAAAGGACAAGGGCTGATACCTCCAATTCTAAACCTTAGTTCCTGCCCTATAGCGGTGGAAGCTCTACGGGCCACTGAGGAGTTTTGCGATAAGTACCAAGTCCCGAGGAGAAAGGTGGATATACTGCAAGAAGAGAATAACAGTCTTCGAAGATCCTAGAAGATTATTTCACTCTGATCGAGAGAACACCACCACCACCAAAGGAGTAATTTGTCATTAGGTTTTGGCATCCCCTTGGTTTGTTCCAAGCTTGGGGGAGTGCCGCGGTATCACATCACTATCTTTTATCTTTTTACCTTTTTAGTAGAGTCATATCATGAATAGAGAAGTTATCATGTAGAATGGTTTGCATTATGGAAGTGTCCCCCCTCTCGTTAGATATCTATGTATCCCTTAGTGTGAGTTGCCGTTATGGAATATTAATGAGAAGTTCTATCATTTACTCTTTTGCATATCTTATATTAGTTTACACTTACTATTATATGATTGATCTTGTTATTAGTATTGGTATCACTTTGGGATCATCGAGTTAATTTAGTTGGTTTTGGCAAACTTGGCTCGGTCAGTAGCAACACTATTATGAGAATTGAATGAAAAAGATAAAAGTACTCTTAAGAAATATAATTTCATCATCTTTCTTCCTTGATTTGCTCATAAGCTTAGTTTTCTCTAGTTAAGATCTTTTGTGCTTCAAAGGAAGATTGCATGTTTGTTTTTATCACTTGTATGTTTGTTTGTTTCCTTCAACTCTTATGCTTGCTACCCAGCCTTGCTAGCCCAAAACCTGTACTGAGAGGGAATGCCTCTCGTGCATCCAATCTTTAAACCAAAACCTATGCCATTTGTGTCCACCATACCTACATATTAGCACTATTGCTATTCCAAGTAAATTCATGTTTTTATCTACCTTCCGAATTAAACTTGTTATGTGAAAATTACTGATTAAGCTCTCACGAACTTGATGGCACACTTTACTTTTCTTGCACCTAATAAACTTGAACCATTGTGTCATCTAAGTTGTATATGCTTGCACTTATACGTTGGTAATTAGAAGAACCATCCTGTCATGGGGAACGCTTTCAACATTGCACTTGTACATTGTACCCAGTTGATATCATGCTCTTTTGTTTATGGATGCCGTCGGTGTGAAATGAAAGGGGAGATTGTAAGTCCATGGAGTTATGTATGTGTGTTAGAGAAATGCCTGGGCCGCTGGTCTAATCCATGCCTAATCATGGTGGAAACCTGCAGCGTAACCATAATGAGCAATCTATGAAGCATTCTTCTTATAAAAAAGGAGATAGAGATTGAGAAAAAATAAAAAAAGAGATGAGAAAAGAGGAAAGAGAGGAAAAAGCACCATTTTCCCATGGTAAATAAGAAGATTGCTGAGATGCTTATTGTTTGCTTGCCTTGTCAGTTTGATATGGGGATTCTTCCGTGTCATCGGGCAAGGGGTACCCCGTTGGCGGTTCTCTATGGTACACATGTACTTACTATGACAAGAACTTGCTGGTAACTAAACTTGAGTAGCATGAGGAGCGACCCTGGTATTCAAGGGACATGAGATTGCCAACTTATACTTTGTCAAGCATATACTCCATAGTTTGTTCACTTTAACCTTAATCACCTAAAGATGCTTATGATAGGGCAATGAGAGCTGAAAGCTAATAAGTACCATAATTTTTGGAAGCTCTTTATGAAACTTGAAATCCCTGCTTCCCTCTACGAAGGGCCTATCTTTTACTTTTTAGTTGAGTCAGTAAACCTATTCATTTCTACCTCAGCAAGTATTTTGAGTTGTTGTGTTTCATTCATTCATATGATGATTTATTCAATCATGTTTTTATGTTCCTTGTTTTGCACATTGCTCTTATCTTAGTGAATACTACTTTGAAAGCTATCATTGAAAACCCCTTTATGATTGAACTCCTGCAAATTGTTAACTATTCTTTGACCAAGAGCAAAGTTTGCCATTACCTATCGTGTAAATGGCCACGGCAGTCGCTGCCACTGGCAGCGATTGAGTGTTTCATGAGGAAGAGTTGGCGTCCATCTGCGGTGCGAGATGGGGGCGGATGCACATGGGTTTACCCAGGTTCGGCCCCCCGGAGGGTAAAGACCTACTTCTGCTAGATTAGATTATGAGGGAGCGAGTTACATTGGTGGCGAGCTCGGCGGCTAGGCAGCGAGTCGCTTGAGGGGGTGTTTGATGGAACGTAAGTCTCCTGGATACCCTAGGGAGGTTTATATATGAAGCACCTCGCTAGGGTTTACAAGTTATCCCCGAACAAGATAAGGATCCGAAGACTTTTGACCTAGTCCGACTGGGCTTCTGCTAGGCTCCTGGGCTTCTAGTCGCCAGTCGCTGGGCCTTTCCTTCCTTCGTAATCCAGTTGCCATCTTCCGGACGCACTCGCAGGCCTTTCGGCCTGATCGAAACGTCCTGCTGGGCATACCCCCTTCGGCATATCCCCATCAGTAGTCCCCGAGGCCATCGTTGATGCAGGCGCGGGAGTCCTTTTGGCGGTCGGAGTAGGCGAGCCCAATTTGGGCGTCCAGTCGAGTCGGCGATGGACTCCATTAGAACCAAGGAGAATTTCCCCATGTTTCCACTCGCCGCCTCAATGAATGTCACCATCGCCCAGTCGTCGTCTCAGCGAGTGGAAAGACTGGCGAGTGGCGGGTGGACTAAAGGAGTTGGACCGTCAAACCTGGTCAAACTATCCGTTGGAATTTCCAACGGTAACTATGGCGTAATTACCGCGGGTAACGGCTACCCCGATTTTGGTGTGTGGCGTTTCCCATATAAGGGGAGTGATGGTTCAGTTCCGTAGTCCTTCTTCACATTCTTCACTCTTTCTCATTCGTTCTTCCTTCCTCCAATCTTCCTGCCCGCGTCCTTCCGACTTGTTCTTTCCGCATCACGTGATTCCTCATCCTACCCGATGGCGCCTCCTAAAGGCTCATGGGGGAAATCCAAGTGCACCACGGCCCAGCTTAGATCTTTTGAAGACGCCGGAGTGCTCCGCAAGGGGAATTGGCGGGTTCCCCCTCCTCTGAGACCGAGCCGAAGCCGCGACCCAGCGAGTTCATCTACTTTCCCAGTCATCTTGAGAGGGGTCTAGGGTTCCCCACCTCTCTCTTTTTCCGCCGCTTCTGCGTGTATTACGCGATCAAGCCATCGGATCTTGGTCCGCACAGCATTGAGCAGCTAGCGATCTTTGTCGCCTTCTGCGAATGTTACCTTGGCTGCAGGCCGTATTTCCTGCTATGGCTGGAGCTCTTCCACGACCGCATCGGGCGCGAGGCGTCCAAGGACTTGATGCTGCCCGCAGGCGGAGTCACGTTTCAACTGAAGCCAAAGGCCAATTTCGTCAAGCTCCTCTTGCCGAAGAAGGCCACCAGCGAGTGGAAGAAAAGCTGGTTCTACGTCAAGGAAGCCACTCCCTCCTGCGAAGTGGCTCTTCCCGAGTTCGTCGCCGAGAGGAGCGAGCCCTGCCGGTTGGCACCGAAGAAGCTTCCCGAGGATCAGCGGATGGCCGTCGCGGAAATGATGGACCAGATCCAGAAGCTGAAGGGCCAGGGGTTGATTCCGATCAACCTCTACAACTGTTGGCTCGGGCGGCGCCTGGTTCCGCTGGTGGCCCAACCGCACTGGATGTATGAATACAGCGGGAAGCACGACCCATCTCGGACCAGCAAGGAGTCGTGGGAGGCCGAGGACTACAAGGCCGCCCTGAAGAAGATCACCGACGTGGAGTTCACCAGCGTGGCAGTCGGGGTCGCCCCGTACACTCCTATGAAGAATGAAGCCCCCACAGTAAGTTCCCTTTCCAATTGCTACGTCCGTGTCTCAATTTCAGTCTCCTCGCTTGGTGTTTCTGACTCGTGGTGGATCTCAGCTTTTTCAGGTGTTGGAGGGCTGGCTCCCTCCGCTTGATGAAGAGGTTCCCCAGGAACTAGATGAGGACTCCGAGCGGGATCCTTCCGACAGCGACGGGGAGGAGGAAGAGGTACCTCCCCTAGCTCCCGTGGCTCACAAGACCCGGATGCAGAGACAACGTGAAGTCGAGGAGAGCCGTAGCCTGGACGAGCACGACGAAGGCGATGAGGTCGCGCAGGAGCATACCTCCGGGCACACCGCTACGCCGTCGAAGCCCGCGCGCCGGCCCAAGTCGCCAGCGAAAAGGCCCGCGTCACCGGCCAAGTCGGCGGTGGTGTTCGAGTCGGATGACGATTCTAACGATGAAGGTTCTCCCGAAGTCTCGCACAAGGCTCCAAGGGACACAACCCCGACGAAGGGGTCGGAGGGCGAGGACACGGAGGTGGTAGTAGAGGTTCCCCTGGCGGCGATTGCGCCGACGACCTCGGGGGTTCCAGGCCGAGAAGCGGCTGAGACGATGGCGTCCAAGTCGCCCCAGCCGTCAAGGGCGGCTGCATAGGAGCCGGAGATCCCGGCGACTGCAACTTCATCGTCAAGGAAGCCCTCGATTTCGTGGGCTTCAGACGTCTTCGAGAGGGGGCTCAGCTGTAAGCTAGGTCCCGAGTTGGACAAGCCCGCCCACATTAGCACCGGGCTTCGCGTCCTTCCGGTCGCCAAGTAAGTAGCGCTCCCTCGTCCCAATTTACCTTGCTCCTTTTGTATTGTCGTTGTTTTGACTGAGGGGGCTCGCACAGGTCGAGGGCTAAGAAGATTGGGCGTCCTTCGGTGGCTAAGATTCCACCGGCCACCGACGTGGGAGAGGACGACCCGCCCAAGAAGAGAAAGGCCGTCGATGATGTGGCGACCGCCGAGGTCGCGAAGAAGCAGAAGGGGGGCGCCGATGTTGCTGCGACCAAGGGCAGCGCCGCGGAGTCAGCTGCTGCGCCAGTCGCCGAAGAAGTGATGGCAACACGGTCGGAACCAGAAGTGGCTGCGTCCGCGCCGGAGGCGCCAACCCCGGCAACCAGCGCCCCTGCCAGAGTGTCGGCGACCTTCCCGCGTTTCATGGCGAGAGGGTGTCCAGGTGTGGCGGACACGCAGTCTCCGCAGAATCCAGAAGTCGTGGATGCGGACATTGGGTCCCACCGCGGGCGCACTTCCTTCACGATCCCATCGACTGACGCCGGGGAACTTCACAAGATGCTCGGCTCTGCTATTCAGGTATGTCCAGTCCCCAGGTTCCTGGTCAATGAATGTCAGCGTCTGGGAACTGAACCTCTTGCTCCTTTCCAGTCCCCGAATTCCTAGTCGCTGAATTTCGGCGGCTAGGAATCGAGTTTCTTTTTCCTCCTTCTCCAGTCCCCGAGTTCCTGGTTGCTGAATTTCAGCGGCGGGGAACTGGATTTTGTTTTGTCAGATGCTTAGGTGGGTTCTTTGTTTGCAGGGACTGCAAAGGGAGTCGACCGATCGTCAGGCCGCAAGAGAGCGCTTGGAGCGTGACTTGCGCGACGCGCAAGAGGTGAACCGGTGGCTTCAGGAGACTATTGGTGAGTATCTGTTTGTCTTTATTCTTCTTTTTTTGGTGTGAGCTGGTTGTGTGCAACACTCTGATGTGTTCACTTGCAGATGGTTTCCCGGCTGAGATCTCCAAGGCCCGTGAGGGGTATGTCCCAGTCGCCGAACTGGACGCGGTGAATGGGCGAATAGCCTCCCTGGTCAAGGACTTGGAGGAGGCTAAGGCGACCTCAATTTCTTCGGAGGAACGGGCGAAGGCTGCCGTCGTCGTGGCTGAAGAAGAACACAAAGCCACAGACTCCATCATCGTGGGGCTGCACAACGAGCAAACTGCCTTGGAGAAGCACGTCAAGGAGAACTGCCGCAAACTCCTTGGTGAGTATCTGTCTTTGCTTTACCCTTTTGTCGAGTCCCCGCTTTGGGGGTTTCATTGTTTCACTGACATCTGATTTTGCAGCTGTGGTAGGCCAAAGCGACCCAGTGGTGCAAACTTACAACGCCTCGCAGTGCGTGACTGCAGTGGTGAATGTGGCCACGGCCTCGGCGTTGTGCGTCCAGGCGGCTCTTCAGGGCGTGTCTCCCACCGAAGTCATCCTTGGGGGGCTTACGGAGGTGTGGTGCTATCTGGAAGAGGTACCCGCCGTTGTGGAATGGATGACGCGCTCGACGTTTAGGCGCGGGGCCGCCACAGCGTTGAGCTTGGGTCTCGCCCATTTCCCCGACGATTTTGACCTTGACGATGTGACGAGTGGCTATCCGTCGACGACCGACACGGTGGAGATGTCAGAGGTGCTGAGGCTGACCGCGAAGGCCACCCCTTACGCCGATCGTGTCTTGGCGATGGCGGATTTGCTGCCGTATCAGGAGACGGTGTTGGCGCCTGGCGACCCTGAGCCGGAGCACCGTGACATGAAGTCGGAGCAGCCCTTCCGGTCATCGTTGTCGAAGTCGCTGACAACGTACCCGACGAACCCGTGGCAGCCTTTTGTGCGCATCAAGGGGGTGGCGCTGCTTCTTCATCAGGGCCTATGGAATAAACAATGTAATTGTCCAAGTTGTAATGTATGCCAAGTGGCGAATGTTGTAAGGTATTTTTGCAATGTATGCCACGGGGAGTCGATCGACTCGTGTTGTGATTAGGAATGTGTGTTTTGTTTTATTTAAGAATTGTTTTGATTGAGCGAGTCCCCGAGCGCGTTCGCCCTTTAATGGGGTATAACTCGATTGTGTACTTTTGTGTATTTTTTTTATTTATGCATTGTTTTTATCCCTCGCGTCTTCTGGGTGGCGAGTCCCCGAGCGTGGGTAGGACTGACGTATGAGCGAGTACCCGAGCATGATGCCCGACCGTATTGGTCATGCTCCTGTTGCAGGTTGTGTGTGTGTTGTTGGTAACGCGTCTCCTCCCCTGGCCCGGAGAGCCAATCGCTTGGCAAGCCCTAGGCAGCTCTCTTACTTGGTGTATTCCCGAGCCGCGTGGTGGTTCCCGTTTTGCGGAGTCCCTGTGCGTGGTACTTAACCGTTCGAGTCGCTTTGCACGAGGGTGGGAGGGACAGATTGCTGTGAGAAGCGTGTACCGGATGTCTTGGCCCGGTGGGCCAGTCGGGCTAGGCGACTCCAATGGCGGCTCCGGGTTGGCGTTTTTTGTGGACGACCCAAGGCCCGAATATTTCTGGTGCCCTTGTGTCGCACTACTTAGCCGTGCCGGTCGCTCGACCAGAGGTTGACTTCCGTGAGTAGTGTATTGCTAGTATGTACGAGTGCGAGTGGCACAAGAATATGGCGAGTGGACACAATTTGTGCGATCCGAATGAATTTCATTATATATTCCGATGGAGTACAGTGTGAGGTTCTAGGTATAGAACTTTCTGAGGAGGTTTACATTCCATGGCCTCCCGACCTCCAATTGGCCGTCGCCCCGTATGTCGATGAGGTAGTAGGCATCATTGCCAAGGACCCGGCCTATGGCGAATGGCCCCTCCCATGGGGGGGGGAGAGCTTGTGCATGCCCTTCTTGTCCTGGGCCAGTCGCAGGACCAGGTCGCCTGATCGCCATCGGCGGGATCTTGCAGATCCTGCCCAGCAGTTACATCCCGGCGTCATGCGGAGGAGCTCGCTAAATACGCAGGTAACATCAACAAGGACGCGGAGGAGCAACTACATCGCGACGTTGGAGTTCAGGCGGGTCCTGATGTGGCGCTGGTGATAGAGCGACAGCTCCCGTGCCGTCTCTCGTTCGAGGCGGTATTTCTCACGCTCGGCGAGTTCGTTGCGTTGTGCCTCCGCGAGCCGCAGGCGGGCTTGCTCCACCTCCATGGCCGTCGCGGTCGGCGGGATCGGCATGGAGAACGGATCTGGCGGGGCAGTCGTGCTGCCGCCATGTAGATCGCATTGAAGCGATTGGATTTGGCGCGAAAATCCTCAGGGGATTCCGAGCTGGAATCGGAGTCGAAGATCCCCAGGATGGAGGGGTCCTCAAAGTCCTCTGGGTTGGAGACTCGCGTGATGGAGTCCTCCCGTGATGCGGCGGTGATGGATCCGTTGACCGATGCAGGGGTCGCGAAGTCGGTGTCATCGTTTAGGGCGTCGTCGTTAGTCTCGACCGCGTCGCTAGCAGCCGAGTCGTACTCGGTGACGAGGCCCCTGATGGAGCGGACCTGCTCCTCCGAAAGCAGATCGCGGTGTGGAGGCGACCCGCCGACAATCACTGTCGCGGCTGGATCGACCGCGCCGGTGAAGCCGACGAAGAGGTTGATGGCGCCGACCGGCATCACCACGGCATGAGTGACCGGACGTGACGCCGGGATGTAGCTGCTGGGAAGGATCTGCAAGATCCCGCCGATGGCGATCATGCGACCGGTGGTGAGCGGCCGATCGATCGGCGAATAGGGTCTCGCCGCAGAACTCAGGCCAGTCCCGCTATGCCCCACGATGGGCGCCACTGTCGTGGAAATGGCCACGGCAGTCGCTGTCACTGGAAGCGATTGAGTGTTTCATGAGGAAGAGTTGGCGGCCATCTGCGGTGCGAGATGGGGGAAAATGCACATGGGTTTACCCAGGTTCAGCCCCCCGGAGGGTAAAGACCCACTCCTGCTAGATTAGATTATGAGGGAGCGAGTTACAGGGGTGGCGATCTCGGCGGCTAGGCAGCGAGTCGCTTGAGGGGGTGTATGATAGAACGTAAGTCTCATCTTACCCCCTTCGGCATATCCCCATCATTACCAATTATGATTTACTTTGTGTATCTTTATTGTGTTTTCTTTACTTATTGCAAGTTAAGTTATATAATAGTGAGTTATCTTCTATTATGATTTGTGTATTGATGAATGTGATGCTTCTTGTCCGTATTCTTTTATCGACTCTTCACTCCATAAACCTGAGGTCATGTTTATTGAGCTCAGTTTTTGCTTGGGGACAAGTGAAGCTTAAGCTTGGGGGGAGTTGATACGCCCATTTTGCATCACTATTTTATATCATAATTTACTGTCATTCATTGATATATTTCATATTAAGAGATGATACTTATGTTATTTCATCTGTTTTTGCATGGTTGATGAATTTTGGAGCATGGACCGCTGCAGTCAGGATTCTGATGGAAAAGGGGTTGTTTAGAGGCAAAATTCACGAAGATCAGAAAATCTGGGAAAATACATGGAAAATCCTATTTTTGCAGAAGACAAAGGATGCTAGAAGGGGGAGCGGAGTTGGGCCACAGGGGGCCCACACCACCCCCTGGCGCGGGCTACCCTAGGCCGCGCCACCAGGTGGTGTGGCCACCCTGGCCCACTCCTGGATCTCCCCTTTGGTGTATATTATCCCCACGAAACCCTAAGCCTGGGGGGTGACCACAGAAAGATTTTTCTGCCTCTGTGGGGCGGAAAACTACAGAGAGAAAAAGATCTCTCTAGCAGACAGAATTCTGCCGGAGGAATTCCTTCCCGGAGAGGGGAGATTGTCGCCATAAACACCACCATCAAGCTGTACTTCATTGGGATCATCATCATCTCCATCAACACCATCATCATGACTTCATACCGCTGTAACAATTGGGTTGAATCTTGCATAGTTCTTAGGGGAAACTTTCCCGGTGTTGATTACTTATTATAGTTGATGCTATTGAGTGGAACCGTTGAATTATTGTTATGTTCAGATTGTTACTTGTCATTATATCATCTCTGATATTGATCCATATGATTTCTTATGAGTAGTTCGTTTAGTTCTTGAGGACATGGGAGAAGTCATGTTGTTAGTAGTGGAATTGTGTTGAGAAAGATTCAATGGTTTGTTATTTAAGTTGTGGTGTTATTCTTCTAGTGGTGTCATGTGAACATCGACTACATGACACTTCACCTTTATGGGCCTAGGAGAATGCATTGTGTATTTGGCTACTAATCGTAGGGGTTGCCGGAGTGACAGAAACCTGAACCCCCGTAAGGAAACCTTTGCACAAGGGATGTCAGGATCTTAGAGTTTAAAGTTGTGGTTAGGTTTCTATCTTAATTACTTACTTGTAATTGCGGATGCTTGCAAAGGGTTTAATCACAAGTATGTATTAGTCCTAGGAAGGTCGGTACATTAGCACAGGTTCACCCACACAAAACTTATCAAACTAAAGAAGATTAATCAACTATATGAAGCGAAAGCACTTGACGATATTCCCATGTGTCCTCGAGAATGTTTGGTCATCTTAAGTAATACAACCGGCTTGTCCTTTGCTAAAGAAAGAATTGTGCCACTTGCTGCAATTATTATTACTGTCTTTTATTTACTCGTACTTTATTTATTTGCATTATCAAAAAACCCTAAAAATCCGTTTGCTAAGTATTTACAAAGAATTCCTGCTCCAAGCCACTCGTCAACACCTTCTGCTCCTCGTTGGGTTCGACACTCTTACTTATCAAAAATACTTCGATACACCCCCTATACTTGTGGGTCATCACCTACTGTCGGTGGTGCAGGAGAGGGCTGGCCTTCTTCGGCGTCTGAGGTCGGCCTCTCTGAATGGTCCGCTTCCTAGGATCCCTTACCGGGTCATGGGCTCGACCGCTTCTCCACTTGTGGCCATCCTTGTTGGTTGGGCAGCATCCCAAGAGGGGAGCACCATGCTGCAGCAAGGACAGAAGGAGACGTATGTAGCTGCTAGCACAGTTGGTGTGGCCGAGCTTAGTAGCGGGGTGTCAGGGTCTGCCCTGCCTAATTCCCCTCCCCCCATATTGGTGACCTTGATACAGAGGAAGACTGACGTAATCACTTCTTCTCGATGCAACACAAGGCATGTGACTGACGAGGTTGGTGCATGTGTCTCGGATGAATACTCTATGTCAAAGGCGATGCGTCGAAAAGCTGAAAAGAACCTAGATTCCTCTGGTATAACCTCTTCATCCAAGTCATTTTTATGTTTTCTACTACTACTATTAATTCCAAGTTGAATAATGCTAGCATTAATTTGGGTAGTTCTGATAGGGATATGTTATTTTCTACTTCCTCCTTGAGATATGTGGAGTATGAACATCTAACAGTTACTCTAAAGATCTCTAGCACTCTCTATACCACATCAACGAAGGAGGAGAAGTTGCATCCCATAGTAAATGGTCAACTTCTATCGCACTTAGTTAGTGAGGTATTCGAGGTGGTCTTTTGTAACACCCCGTCCACTCCTGGGCCCGGGGGGTGTCACTCCTGGCAGCTTAATAGGATATCTAGACTGGCCCCACAGACCAACACTAGTCTTTTCTGCGCACTTTGTCCTCACTGCGTCTTGCATTCCCACTTCCCGGTCGGTCACCCATCCTAGAATTGCTCTAGGCCAAGCACGCTTAACCTTAGAGTTCTTTTCGAATGAGATTCCGGAAAAGAAGTTGCAACTTGTTGATATGGGTATCCTATCAATCCTATTAAGCCATGTGCCTGGATCTCACATACACCCACCGTTTAGAAGATCGATGTCCTCATCGATCAAGCACACCCTAGGAACGTTACCTCTTGGCATGCGTCTATGCGTCCAGTGCCGACACATGTGCCATGTCCACTCCAGGCCACACGCGCCATGCTCCACATGTCCCGCCACTGACCCGTGTAATCGCAAGGGTCGGCTGTGATACCACTTGTAACACCCCGTCCACTCCTGGGCCCGGGGGTGTCACTCCTGGCAGCTTAATAGGATATCTAGACTGGCCCCACAGACCAACACTAGTCTTTTCTGCGCACTTTGTCCTCACTCGTGCGCACCCGGTTACCCACTTCTCGGTCGGTCACCCATCCTAGAATTTCTCTAGGCCAAGCACGCTTAACCTTAGAGTTCTTTTCGAATGAGCTTCCGAAAAAGAAGTTGCAACTTGTTGATATGGGTATCCTATCAATCCTATTAAGCCATGTGCCTGGATCTCACATATTTGACAAGGACAATCTTAGTTCTAGGTATGAACTTAAAACTTCTGGCCATAAGTCGAAAGGAACCACCTCTAAGAAGGGTCAAAAATCCCGTAAGACTACATCCAAATCTCCAAATGTTTACCGATGATTGACATGTTCTTAAATAGTAGAGGTCTTAGAGACTTGGTTAAACATTTATATATTGTTGATTGTGCTATGGATCATAGATTGGATTTTTTAGCTTTATCCAAAACATGCATACGTGATTTCTCGGTTAGTCTTATTAACCATCTATCTGGTGGTATAGACTTTACTTGGATATCACGTCTTCTTCATGGTAGATCGGGAGGCATCTTACTAGGCGTTAAAACTAAGACTTTGGATGTATTGACTAGTTTGGCGTGAGACTTTCATATTAAGTTCCATATTCACAACAAAGTCGATAATTTCGTATGGACTTTAGTTTTCGTGTATGGTGTAGCCCATGAGAAATTTAAGGCTGATTTTCTATGCGAGTTGGTTAATTTGGGAAAATATAACCCGTATGCGAACTTAATTAGTGGGGATTTTTCAATTTGTTGAGATACTCTCATGAGAAATGTTATGGACGATTTGATAACCATTGACAGTTTTTATTCAACGCTATAATTGATAGCCTTGACTTAAGAGAGGTGTCTATAATTGGTAGATAGTTCACTTGGGCGAGCAGTCTCCCAGAACCGACATATGAAAAACTAGACCGCGTGCATATGCATACCAAATGGAAATCTAAATTCTCTATGGTAATTGTGTGCGCACTAGAACGCATTGAGGCTCTATCAGATCATGTTCCTATCATTCTTTTCATAGGGCGACCATGTTCACTAGGTAAGCGCCAATTCAAGTTCAAACTTGGATGGATGCATCCTGATGGCTTCCGTGAGATGGTTAAGAATATGTGTGATATACCGGTACGTGGTCATACTCCTATCCAAAGATGGGATATTAAAATATGTGCTTTACGAAAATTCCTAGCTAGATGGCCAGACATACGACCGGGATCCTCAAGAAGGAAAAGGTTCGTTTATCATCCATAATTGATGACTTGGAGGCTCTCACAGAAGTTAGGTTATTATGCGCAAAAGAAGTTGAGCTTAAAAACCAATAAAATACGGAAATAGCTAGACTACCACGGGAGGAGGATATCAAGTGGTATGAAAGATCTAAATCTAGATTCATCATGGAAGGAGACTCGAATACCAAATACTTCTATGGTATCACCAATGGCAGACATCAGAAGAATTTATTCATTATATAGTACATGATAAATGCGCAATCGAAGTACATTATCAACTCAAGTATGATATTATAAACTATTACAAAAGTCTATTTGGGTCTACATAGGAAAGTAATTTATATATGGTGAGTCTCGTACAAATGATGTTCCTCAAGTATCAGTAGATCAAGATGGCAACGGGGCCGGGGATGGCCGGGGATAACTCCACCATACCCGCCCCGATCCCCGCTAGTCCCCATCCCCATCAATCCCCGTGAGCTTATCGGGGGGCAAAACGTCCCCATCCCCGTCAAAATCGGGTACCCGTTCCCCGTCGGAGTCTCCACGGGGACCTCCACTCCGATCGTCCGATGCCCAAGTAGGGAGATGCAGATGACGGGCTACACCAGCAACAAGCAGATGTGGGGAAGCGCCGGTGACAAGCTGATGTGGGTTGGTGACAAACTCGCTACTCGTCCTTCCTTGCCGACGAGCTCCCTTGGCAACAACGTACTCCCTTGGCGACAACGCGAGTAGATGCCGATGCGGGACGAAGTCGTCGACATGCTGATGCAGGATCGTGGAGCGATGCGCCCGGGATGAGGCGACAACGAACTCCTCCTTCCTTGCTGATGAGTGGCGGCTGGGAGAGGGAGAGACGGAGAGGTCAGAGATGGGGGTCGTGGCCTCGTGGGAAAAACAGGTGGGCTAGGTTTTGGTAGTATATATGGGCAGATTGTGTTTTGGTGGCCCACGTGTCAGGAGGTTATCGGGTCTCCATGGAGTCCCCACGGGGGAGATTTGCTACCCATCCCCGCCCCGCTAGACTAACGGGTACCCGCCAGACCATCCCCATGGGGTGAATTCGTCCCCCATCCCCGACTCGTGGCGGGTAAATCCCCACGGGTACCCGTCCCCACGGGGAAAATTGCCACCTTGATCAGTAGATGAGAACAACTTTATAATTGATCCTTACACCAAAGAGGAAATTAAGAAGACAGTTTTCTATATGGAACATAACAAAGCCTCGAGACTAGATGGCTTTCCTGCCGAGTTTTATCAAAACTTTTGGGAAGTAATCAAGTCAAACCTTCTACATCTTTTTGGCTTTCTTCATGCTGATTAGTTGGACCTTTTTATCTTAAACTTTTGTGAAATAATTCTATTATCAAAAGTTAATGAGGCTAAAAGGATACAATAATATCGACCGATATACCTCCTGAATGTTAGTTTTAAAATTTTCACCAAAGCAACAACTATTCGACTTAATTTCACCGCGGACCATGTAGTTTGGGATTCACAATCTGATTTCATGAATTACAATGCATGAATTACATAGGAAAAAACTAAACGACGTTCTTTAAAAAATTGACTTTGAAAAAGTCTATGACAAGGTCAAGTGGTCTTTTATCCAACAAACACTTAGAATGAAAGGTTTTTCTGATGAGTACAATAGTGAGAATCTCCTGATCCTTTTTCTCACCTCCCAAACAATTCTTGCAAAAGTTGGATTATTTCTGCTCTATATTCTTTTGGCAAGGAGATATTGAGAATAAGAAATATCGGCGGGGAAAATGGGGTGTGGTTTGTGGACCGGAAGACCAAGGTGGATTAGGTATCCATGATTGGAGGGCAAAAAATACTGCTCTACTAGGTAAATGACTATTTAAGCTACTGATATATGGAAAACCCTCCAGTGGAGGGAATGTGTTGGCTCGAAAGCTTTATATAAACTGTTCTGGAAGCCGGGAGATTCATATTTTTGGGCTGGGATGGTGAGTACAGTGAAACATTTCTTCAGATTTAGCACCTTCGCCATAAGGGATGGATTAGAGTTAATGTTCTGGGAGGATAAGTGGCTAGGTAATGCTACACTCCAAGAACAATACCCGGATCTATACAATATTGTTCGACATAAAGGGGACACCATTGCCTCTATAATGGAATCCTCCCCTCCAAATGTGTCATTCAGGAGAAACTTATTTGGCCCGAGACTTACATCGCGGAATGATGTCTTACAACATTTAAGTATGGTGCATCTCTTCGATGGTTCTGATGAGTTCAAGTGGAATATACTTGAGAATGGGAATTTTTTTGTAGAATCCATGTACAAATATTTGATCACGCCTTCAGTGCTAGTTGATAATAATAAAAAAGTATGAAAGATGAAGATATCACGGATACGTTATAAACATATCTATAATTTTTGATGTTCCATGCTTGTTTTATATCTACTTTCTTATGTTTTGTCCACACTTTGGAGTATTTTTACACATTTTCTGGAACTAACCTATTAACAAGATGCCATAGTGCCAGTTGCCTGTTTTCTGATGTTTTTGGTTTCAGAAAAGCTAGTAAGGAAATATTCTCGGAATTGGACCGGACAAAAGCCAAAGTCAATATTTTATCCGAAGCAACATGGAGTCCAGAGGGGAGCCGAAGAGGAGCACCAGGGCGACCACACCCTAGAGTGACAAGGCCATCCCTAGGCGCGCTGCCACCTGGTGTGGGCCCCCTAGTAAGTCTGTAGCCGCCGCCATCTCCATCCCTAGATTAGGAGGGATCTGAAGCTCTTCCCTGCACCCTTCCAGAGGGGAGAGATCACCCTGGAGGCCTTCTTCATCACCATTCCTGCCTCCGGTGATGCGTGAGTAGTTCATCCCTGGACTACGGGTCCATGTAGTAGCTAGATGGTTGGTTCTTCTCCTTTGTGCTACCATGTCTAGATCTTGTGAGCTCCGTTCATGATCAAGATCATCTATTTTTGATCTTACATGTTGTGTTTGCGGGGATCCGATGGATATTGAGATGCTATTTCATATTGATTATTGATTCTATCATGTCTATGTTATTTGTGATCTTGAATGATTTCCGTTGTTAGTAGCTATCTTGGCCGAGTAGATGCTAGAAGGGAGTATTTATGCTCGATAGTGGGTTCATGCCTCTAGGAATCTGGGGAAGTGATAGAAATCTCTAATACGTTGCTAACGTATCTACAATTTTTGATGTTCCATGCTTGTTTTATATCTACTTTCTTATGTTTTGTCCACACTCTGGAGTATTTTTATACACTTTCTAGGACTAATCTATTAACAAGATGCCACAGCGCCAGTTGCCTGTTTTCTGCTATTTTTGGTTCCACGAAAGTCAGAAAATCAATATTCTCGGAATTAGACGGGACAAAAGCCAATATGCCTATTTTTCCCGGAGAAACACGGAAACACGAAGCAGAGATGGAGTAGGGCACCAGTGTGGGAACATCATATGGTGGCGCGGGCTAGCCCTAGCCGTGCCACCAGGTGGTGTGGCCTCCCTGGCACTCCACCGACCTCGCCTCTTCGCCTATAAGAAGCCTCCCGATGCATAAACCCTAAATCGTCGAGCCTTAATATTTTGATCATGAGCTTTGTAATCAAGTAGATCTACTTTGCTACTCAAGTGCTTTAATAGATATCTGCTCTCCCCATGTGTGTGAAAGTGATAGCATGCACACCATGGCGGCACTTAGGCTAGAGATTACAAATACTTGTTATGAGTTATATTTGGAGTTGGATGTCTCTATGAAATTGTGGTGTTTGTTAGAACCATCTAGCGCTCAAGGTGACAGTGTGGGGTTATCTAGATGGGGAAAGCAAACTTTGAGGTGTGCTGTTATAGCCCTACCATGGATTAGAGTGTCCAACCGAAGAGTAGTTAAGAGTAGTATCATAAAGAGAAGATATTTATATGAGAGTGTTCACTAGTGAAAGTATGATCCCTAGGCCTTGTTTCTAAGCATTGAAACACCGTTTGCAACTAGATTTGTTACATGTTTGCTTGCTTTCATATTTATTTCAGTTTGCCTTTAGTCTCTTCCATGCCATCAAGCAATTTTCTGGTACCGTTGTCTTATATCCATACCCCTTGTATTTCACTATCTCTTCGCCAAACTAGTGCACCTATACACCTAACAAGTGTATTGGGTGTGTTGGGGACACAAGAGACTTCTTGTATCTTGATTGTAGGGTTGCTTGAGCGGGATACCTTTGACCACTTCCTCCCTGAATTCGATAAACCTTGGGTAAACCACTTAAGGGAAAACTTGCTGCTGTTCTACAAACCTCTGCACTTGGAGGCCCAACAATTGTCTACAAGAATAGAAGTGCGTAGACATCAAGCTATTTTCTGGCGCCGTTGCCGGGGAGGTAAGGTAAAAGGTACTCACGTCCTCCGGTGTGAGTGCTCGAAGTTATTTCCTTTAGATTCTGCAATTATATCTGTTTGTTTCTTGTTTTTATTTTCACTAGTTAGGCTTAATGGAAAACAAAAAAAATTAGAGAGCTTTATAGTATTTATCTTGAGTTAGGACATGAAGTGTTTGAAGAGAAAATAAAAAATCTATGGAACTTTATTTGCGTGCTAATAGCAATGTTATTAGTATGAATTCTTAGAACACAATTATTGCTAATGCTATAGAAAAGTCTAATCTTGGGCAAACTAGTTTTTATGAAAATGATCTTTTTAGTCTCCCAAGCACGGAGGAGTAAATTTACTTTGATGATACTATACCTCCGATATATGATGATTACAATGATGAGTATGATATTTTCAGTCCACCTACTATTGAGGAGAAAATTAGTTATGATTACAATATGCCTCCTATATTTGATGATTATGGTGATGAGAATAATAATGATAGCTATTTTGTTGAATTTGCTCCCACTACAATTAATAAGAATGACTATGTTTATGTGGAGAGTATTAATTCGTTTATGCATGTGGCTCATGATAAAAATGTTTTATGTGATAGTTATATTGTTAATTTTCTTCATGATGCTACTGAAAGTTATTATGATAGAGGGAAACATGGTTTTATGCATCTCAATAATATTAAGTTTCCCCTCTTTATGTTGAAAGTCTTGAAGTTGCACTTGTTTTGCTTTCCTATGCTTGTTGCTTTGTGCTTTCATGACTTGTTTATTTACAAGATTCCTATGCATAGGAAGTGGGTTAGACTTAAATGTGTTTTGAATTTGCTTCTTGGTGCTCTCTTTTACTTCAATTCATATTTCTTATGTGAGCATCTTTTCAAACTATCATGCCTAACTTAAAGGCGTTAAAGAAAAGTACTTATTGGGAGATAACCCAAAAGTTTTAGATGAGTCTTGGAAGTTATTGCTTTAGTAATAACCTCTCCTTATCCTTTTTATTTGCTTTTTGTGCTAAGAGTAACGTCTAATGAGAGAGAAATAATGGTTGGGTAACTTGCTGTCCCGAAACAGATTTTTTGTGTTTCACCGTAAAAATTCGTGTAAAATCTCTGTACATCTTTATGAGGCGTGAATTTTTGTGCTTCTGCCCCAGGTTGTTATCTAACTTTAGTTAGTTCAAGACTTTTCAATTTGAGCAATAGAAGGTCTTCGAAAAAATTGGTTTTTACCTGCTGGTCTGTTTTGACAGATTTCTGCCATTATTTGCATTTGCTTCTTGTTGGTTTCTTTTTGAGTTCTCTTTGGGGAATTGACCTTTTTGAGGGAAGTGCTTCAGTAGCTTGTGTTTTAATGGAAGTTTTATTGGTGTTGAAACTGAACCTAAAGACTTATTATCTTGAGTGCACTAATGTTGCTAATAAAGATTGTGTGAAGTTTTGTATGAAGGAAAATTTTCAGGTGTATGGAGAGAATGATGTAATGAGATGAAGAATGGACTAAAGCTCAAGCTTGGGGATGCCATGCATGTCACCCCAAGAAATATCCAAGAAGTACATGCATCAAAGCTTGGATATGCCCAAGGCATCCCTTCTTCATCAATAAAAATTTCAGGTTTCTTTCAAACACTTCATTTCTATTGTTTCATGCACAGTTGTGTTGTTCTTGGAGCATCTTCGTTTTAGTTTTCGTTTGCTTAGTTTGCTTGAATAAATTGGTTGGACCCCTTCATTCATGCATTAGTTTTCAAATAGTTTGGTTTGGATTAGAAAAGAGTAGGAAAGTTCATGTTTAAGTGGTAAAGAGAGCTTGTTTTTGACTGTGGCCTATGCTTTGTCATGCCATGCTTGATATTGTTTTGGCTTTATGCTTAGTGATCTTTGTTGTAGCATGACATGTTATAAACAATTGAGATTGCTTAATGTGCCTTGGAAGAACCATGCGTTGTTTTAGCATATTAAAGCATAGTATTGTGGTATTCTCCTTTAATGCTTTATTTGGGTTGACTTGGCACATGCTCACACCATGTTATGACTATCCCAAGTCACCATAGCCTTTATGATCCTTTAGTTTTCGACTTCAATTCACTTTATGCTTTGATTAATGATGCTTTGTCGCTCTGTATGATTATGGCCATTATTGCTCTCTTAGTTGGTCGCTCCCAGTCTTTTGCTAGCCTCCATAACCAAGTATGAGTTCCACTCATGCATCCAACTCCAAATAAAACCAAGTTATTCCAAAGAGTCCACCATACCTACCTATTAGCATTTGCTATTCCAAGTATATTCATGTTTTTATCTACCTTCCGAATTAAACTTGTTATGTGAAAATTAGTGATTAAAGCTCTCACGAACTTGATGGCACACTTTACTTTTCTTGCACTTAATAAACTTGAACCATTGTGTCGTCTATGTTGTATATGCTTGCACTTATATGTTGGGGATTAGCAGAACCATGTTGTCATGGGGAACGCTTTCAACATTGCACTTGTACATTGTACCTAGTTGATATCATGCTCTTTTGTCTATGGATGACGTTGGTGTGAAATGAAAAGGGAGCTTGTAAGTCCATGGAGTTATGTATGTGTGTTAGAGAAACGCCTGGGCCGCCGGTCTAATCCATGCCTAATCATGATGGAAACCTGTAGCATAACCATAATGAGCAATCTATGAAGCATTCTTCTTATAAAAAAAGAGTCAGATATTAAGAAAAAAGAGAAAAATAAAAAAAAGAGATATGAGAAAAGAGGAAAGAGAGAAAAAAGCACCATTTTCCCATGGTAAATAAGAAGATTGCTGAGATGCTCGTTGTCTGCTTGCCTTGTCATTTTGATATGGGGATTCTTCCGTATCATCGGGCAAGGGGTACCCCGTTGGCGGTTCTCTATGATACACATGTACTTACTATGACAAGAACTTACCGGTAACTAAACTTGAGTAGCATGAGGAGTGACCCTCGTATTCAAGGGACATGAGATTGCCAACTTATACTTTGACAAGCATATACTCCATAGTTTGTTCACTTTAACCTTAATCACTTCAAGATGCTTATGGTAGGGGCAATGAGAGTTGAAAGCTAATAAGTACCATAATTTTGGAAGCTCTTTATGAAACTTGAATCCCTACTTCCTTCTATGAAGGCCTTTCTTTTACTTTTATATTGAGTCCCCACCTTCTATCTTTATGCACCAATTAAGAGAGCATAGTTGTCATTCTTAGTTCTATGTGCATTGTGCCAAAACTTATTGATTGATTCATCATGTTGATATCGCTTGTTCTTAAACTATTTGTTCTTGCTACTCTATGACGGACAAGCTGAATGCCACTATGCTATGTTTTCTATATGTGAAACAAACAAACGTCTTTCAATGCATTGTTATTCATGATCTTTGTTTGTATCCTTTCATGCTGCATGCATAGTTACTATGTCTTATTGTTAGAACTTCATCTTTCATGCTCATGTTTAGAGTACTTTGATCCCAGCTTTCAATGCTTGCAAATACTTTGATCAAGTTTATGATGGTGCATGTCACCTCAAAAATTATTCTTTCTTTTTATCACTTACCTACATGTGGATGAGCAGGAGTTAAGCTTGGGGATGTTGATACGTTGCTAACGTATCTATAATTTTTGATGTTCCATGCTTGTTTTATATCTACTTTCTTACGTTTTGTCCACACTCTGGAGTATTTTTATACACTTTCTGGGACTAACCTATTAACAAGATGCCATAGTGCCAGTTGCCTATTTTCTGCTGTTTTTGGTTCCATGAAAGTCAGAAAATCAATATTGTCGGAATTAGACGGGACAAAAGCCAATATGCCTATTTTTTCCGGAGTAACACGGAAACACGAAGCAGAGACGGAGTAGGGCACCAGGATGGGCACACCATATGGTGGCGTGGGCTAGCCCTAGTCGCGCCACCAGGTGGTGTGGCCCCCCTGTCACTCCACCAACCTCGCCTCTTCGCCTATAAGAAGCCTCCCGATGCATACCCTAAACCGTCGAGCCTCCAGCCACGAAAAGTTCCACAGCGCTGCCGCCACCGAAGGAGAGATTCGAGGGATGAAGTCTCTCTGTTCGCACCTGACGGGAAGTGCCCCCGGAGCCATCTCCATCGATCTCCACCACCATCTCCATCATCGTTGCCGATTCCCATGATGAGGAGGGAGTAGTTCTCTCTCGAGGTTAAGGGTTCTACCGGTAGCTATATGTTCACCTCTCTCTCTATGCATGATCATATTGTGATCATGAGCTTTGTAATCAAGTAGATCTACTTTGCTACTCAAGTGCGATACGTCCAAAACGTATCTACTTTCCTGAACACTTTTGCTCTTGTTTTTCCTCTAAACTTATGTGAATTGGATGCAACTAACATGGACTGATGCTATTTTCAACAGAATTACCTTGGTGTCTAGTTTTTGTGCAGAAAATCAACTATCAGGAAAAATCCCGTAAAATATGCCAATAATCCTATTTTGCTAGAAGACTCATGGAGCCAGAATACGAGACGGAGTGGGGCTGGGACCAGGCCACACCACCTGGCCACGCGGGCTAGCCCTGGCCGCGCTAGGGGGAGAATATCATTTTGTGGCCCGAAAGTTGGGTCGCCCAGGCAACGCGGTACCCAAGTTGATTTTTATCACCACGATTCGAAAAGTTGGGGCGCCAATTGCTGAGAGGGGTCTTTCGAGTGAATGATGGCCAAACCCAATATTTTCAAATCGCGCCCGTTAAGTCAGGATATTCCGTTACACTAGTTCCTGCTGTGCCCCTCCTTTGCCGGTCACTCTTCTTAGCCACCCTGCACGTGTCGTAGGGGCAAATCCATTACTGTACTTTCCTAACTCTCGACACTGAATCTTTCTGCAGTGGTGGTCCCTTTTCTTCCCTTCCCCGACCCTAAATCTGCCGGCGGCGGAGGACCTTTTTTCTCCCTCCCCCGACACTGAATCCGATGATAGAGGACCAGCATGTCTTGCAAGGCGAAGGTTGTAGCTACGTCGCCGACTGATTCGGGTCCGTCGGGGCCCAAGTCTGGGGCTCAGCGACGCGAGGATCAGAAAGGTTAGCAAGGAGGCCAGCAAGGATTCTGCTCCCAAGGTACCTACGAGCAGTGGGTTGAAGAGAAAAGCAAGGCCAGCGGTGGATTGTTCGGCTCCGGTGGGCGGATGCAGCACCCAGATCTCGAAGAAAAAACCCGGGAGAAGAGCGAGAGGTGAATTTTTCTTATCTGTGCCTTATCTTGCAAGTAGATTAGTTATGGCATAATAGAATCGAATGAACTGAAATGTTCCCCTTTTTAATCAAATTAGGCACATCTTTGATACAAGGGACCTATATGAGTTCACAGTTCATGTTTGGCAGTACACTGCAAAACTTGATTTTGGTTGCGAGAGGGTTGTGTTTGGGCAAGATGTGCATCTGCTTGTGAATTGCAAAGAGGTTGTGTCTTTTCAGCTGGTAGATATGCTTCTTTGCTAGAATTCCCAGGGTTCTAGGCAGAGGACAAAATTGGTGTGGCACAACATGAATGATACCTATCAAGCAAATTGAGCACTCCCATGAGCTTGGATGGTTTGGGAGTGTTGTGCAAATGATCGTAAGGTGAAAATTGAAGCGATGATTGATGATATGTATGCAGATCTTTGGAGATCTTGCTTCGAGCTTCGCTCCTAGAGAATCTGAGACCAATAGATGCTGATCTAGATAAGTTCGATATCGCATAGAGGTGGATTCATACATGGCAAAACTTGACGAGGGAGTTAATAAGCCGGTTTAAGTCATGTCTTGTGGAGATCCTTCGATTCCAAAAACATAACTCTTGATGAAATGAGAGAGATGATCGGTAAGGAAATCAGTATTGGCCCTAAGCAGATGGCAAAAATCCGGTGGTGCCATCATAAGAAGCAGCAACTCATAGATGTTTTGGATACTAAAGATCTTATGCAGATTATGCGGCGAAAGAAGCGAACCAGGAAGGTGTTCTTCCTTGGTACCATTTCTGATGTTGTTGAACAGGTTATAGTAGATGTAGATGCCCTTGTAGTGGCTGAACAAAATGAGGTGGTCGACGTTGATGAGATCTGATGAGAGTTTCTACCCTTGGCTTGTCATATGGACCGCGGGGTTCCCCTACCTGTATTTGTAATATTGACTGCTGTTGCATTTAGAGCGTGTTTCTGTGATTATGTTTGTTGAGAGATTGCGATATAATGTTGTGCGAGCTGTTGAGATTTTCGGACATGTCACTCACTGAAACCATCATTGTTGTAATAAGACATAAGTACATTGTAGTTGACATGATTATGTTTCTTAAGATGACGTACCATACTTGTTTCTGTTATTATGTTTGTTGGGACATTGTAATGTAATGTTTTGTGAAACCATGACTGGACTAGTGATGCATAAATACATTGTAGTTGACATGATTATGTTTCTTGAGATGATGTACTATACTTGTTTCTGTTATTTTGTTTGTTGAGAGACTGTAATGTAATGTTTTGCGAAACCATGACAGGACAAGTGATGTGTAAGTACCTTGTAGTCGGCATGATTTTGTTTCTTGAGTTGATGTAATATACTTGTTTCTGTGATTACGTTTGTTGATAGATTGTAATGTGATGTTTTGTGAAACCATGTTGTGATTATGTTTGTTGAGAGATTGTAATGTAATGTTTTGTGAAACCATGACTGAAGAAGTGATGCATAAATACCTTCTAGTTGACATGATTGTGTTTCTTTAGATGATGTAATATACTGGTATGTTTTTGTTAGGCAATGAAATTGGGATGGAGGGAGTGCAGGTTTAATATTTGAAATGAGAATATGTGAAGAGAATCCATATCAGGGAGGAGACAGTAATCCAGGGAAAGGGCATGGTATCCATTAAACTATTGTAACATGCCAATTTAGTCATTGTTGCAGCAGTAGAAGGGCTGCTCTCTCTCTCTCTCTCTCTATCTATCTATCTATCTATCTATCTCTCTCTCTCGCTCTCTCGCCGACACCGACGCCGACACCGTCGCCTGTGACGATGCATTCGCCATGCCGTCCTTAACGGCGAGGACGACCAGTCGAGCAGCGACAGCCTTCTCTCCGACATCGAGTATTCCTTCCATGATGTGAGTTCCTCTGTTTTCTCGGGCTAGGGTTAGGCAATGGTAAATCTCTCGATCTGAGCTCCATATGTGCATGCAATCGTGTTCGATTTCAGCTTTGCGTTTACCTATAGGTACCACAGACGATCGACGACTCCGAATGGGAGGGCCTAGATCTCGATGGAGAAGTGCCATGTGACCATTGGCTAAAACTGAGGAGATATGTTGCATTCGAAGGCAGTAACACTGGGAGAAGGTTTTTGGGCTGTACAAATCAGGTTTGTTTACATTATGTGCAACTGTGACATGAAGTAAAATGTATCGTGCATGTTCAGAACACTATAGTGTGTGTGTTTTTAGGTTGGCCCGGTGTGTAAAGCAGTAGAGTGGGTGGATCTTGAGTGGCCAGATGCACTTAAGAAATGTTTGGCACAGTTATGGGAGATGTATGAGTTGGAAAGGTCGGGGAGATTTACTGATGTAAGTGATGCATCTGAAAAAAATTACAAGCTATCGGTACGAAATAAGGAGCTAGAACAAGAAATCGAGAATTTGTAGTCAGAGCTAACTAATGGAATCAATGGGA
The DNA here is from genome assembly GCA_023614405.1 of Avena insularis. Classification (NCBI taxonomy): domain Eukaryota; kingdom Viridiplantae; phylum Streptophyta; class Magnoliopsida; order Poales; family Poaceae; genus Avena; species Avena insularis. The sequence goes on along the minus strand of CM042692.1, from coordinate 69,194,526 downwards.
GCTTGGTTGTTGGAACTGCAAAGAAGCTTCAGGATAGTCACATGTTGTTGATTCATAATGCAGAAAAGGAGAGGGATCAGCTCATGGAAGACATGAAGAAGCTAGAGTACTGCATTGCAGATCTGTTGAAGGAACTGAAGAAGGCGCGCGAGGGTGAACAAGGACAGACTATAGAGGATAAAGGAAATTCGAGATGAATAATTTATGTTGAAACTAGTTAATTGTAAGACTTGCAGTTGCGCTTTCCAAACTAAGCCAAACTCAATCCTCGAGCAAACTAATTTCAGACGAACACACATATCGTGCATAGAGTTAAGTTCACGCTTACAAAATCACCACTACAAAGGATAAACCAGGCAGTTCAGTACTAAATAGACATATGTTGTGTTCAAGCGAGCCTGGCCCAGAGCTGCCTGTTTTCCTCCCTAAGATTGGCCAGCTCCTTCAGTACTATGTCGTGCTTCAGCTGTAGGTTCCAGCGCTCCGTCACGGATTGGAGAATTTTGTTCGTAGCTATACGATTTTCCTTCAAGATCCCTTTCATGGTCTCCGTTTGCTTCCTAGCCGAGGCGCGACCTTCACTGTGTAGCTTTGCCCAGCCGGCGTTCAACTCCTTCAGTTTCTGGCACTTGTCAGAAAGGACCACGAGTTCAGCGCACAGTTGGTCAAAGGCCAGTTTCTGGGAATTCTGCTTCTCCCTTTGGATTGCTATCTTGTCATTTAGCCAGGTCGCCAGGTCCTAGTCAATCTTTCACCTCTTTTCCTGCAACAAAAATACATAGTATGGTTTGTTCAGTTCACCAGGACAAGCTGGTTAGTGTCCATAATTAACTAAATCGACTAGTGGCACTATCATAATTTCAAGGAAGAAGCAATCTAGGACTAATCAACATTTTATAAATCGACTAGTGGCACTATCATAATTTCAATTTCAAAGACAAATAAGATTTATCTGTAGTTTAGTGTGTTGTGGGTTTTTCCCAATATCACCAAATAGTAGTGGGAGAGTGGCAAACTCATAATGCAGAAACCCATGTCCAGATACATAATGGAAAGAGAACATGGTGTCCATTCATGAACATGAACACCAACACATGTCCAGATAGATAAGGAGTTGCCCTAGGATTCTTATTGCACCCTATAATGGGAAGAAGACATGGGCATTGCTCCCTGAACCCTAAACATTACAAAAGGAGTGGATGACGAACTGATATTCGTGTCCCCGCTAACGGGAATCAGACTTGGGCATTGCTTTGATACGCCTCCAGACATGCCCTTAGCTCCTCGTTCTCTTTCCGACCACCCTCGAGTACGGTGATCCCTCTGCTCATGTCCGCCTTCATCTCCTTGACTGCATCCAGGCAACGGTTCCTGTCATGGTAGGCTTGGATGGTAGCCTTGGTGTCCTCGACGCGTCCTCTGAGTGCCTCGCTGACTTCGTCCTGCAGGAGAATGCACCTTTCCATGAGATTCTTCTTCTCCTCCATGAGCTCGTTGATTATCTTGATGGCCTGTTCTTGCCTGTTCAAGTTATGGTCGAGCACTTTCTGCAGCCTAACGACGTCACGTGCAAAATCTAGCGAGATCTCCTTCTGCACAGATAATTGCTTGTGTAGGCTCTCATTAGCTTGGGTGAGGGAGCGTGCAAGCTCATGTTGGTTGGCAATCTTGGAACTAATCGCGGCCACCTTGTCATGGTACTCGGCCTTTGATTCCTGCATCGTTCATGTTAATTGAAATAGGAATTCTACAATTACACTCCAGGTCCCAGGTGAATACTAATACAGATCAAAAAAATCCCCGTTGAACCTATTGGCCGCAGTGTTAAAAAATGGACCTAGAGATCTATTCATGACCACGATAAACTAATCCTAATCACAAAAAATCCATAGTGAATCTATGAACATCGGTATTAAGGAAAGACCAAGAGATCCAGTCATATTCATGAAAACTAATACAACTCACAAAAGAAGAAGAAAAACCAATGCGGGGCGGACATGATCTAAGAAATCCACATCATAACACGGAGAAATAATAGCATGGATATTTGCTACCTCACTGAGACATGGAACGGGGTCGAACGGGTCCTAAAACACCTCCGTCGTGGTGGATTCGGGCTCCATGGCCGGCCTATAATACGTAGAAGAGGAAGAGCCAGAAGAAGAAGAAAAACAAGAAGAAGCTGATTAAGATCATGATGGAGAGGGAGATGGAGAAGAAGCAAAACAAGAAGACCGTACCGGGAGTTGCCCTCGCCTGCTAGAACATTCGGCGCCATTGTCGGGGGAGATTGGGCCTCGATGAGAGGGTGGGCTTGAGCGGCTGGTAGAGCAAGAAGTGCCTCGCGGCGATTTCTCTCCCTTTTCTTCGCGAGGATCGTCGACCGGCCTCTCCCCCTCCTCAGTGGAGCCATGGCTTGTAGGGTGAGTGTGGCGGCGGCAGGAGGAAGGAGATAGTGATTAGTGTGGTAGAAGAGTCAAAGAGTACAGGTCGTGGTCCAGTAGTACTAGTACTATTATACAAGACCACCGTGTACGGTCTACCTTCTCAAAGAAGCCAGGGAGGCAGGGGTAGGGAATCGATGGGACTTGTCTTTATTGCGATGGACACTTCAATGGTCTTCGCCGCCGCCCAAAATCCAGTATATAATAAGGGGAGTGCGAGCCGGGTGGTCACCACGGGAATTAGCGCGCACATCCCGCGTGCGTGTGTCACGTGTTGATGGGGAAATGACGCGCGCAACTGCTGCACGATCACGTCGGCACGTCGAACTCCGTCGAACTCCACGTGACAGGCACGCACGGGATATTTACAAGTCTAAAATACGCTGTGCCACTTTTGTTGTGATCAAATTATGTTCAGTATGTGAGATATTACTTTTGTTTTGATAATCAACAAATGCATGCATGGACACGATGCACGAAACCGCTGCTCGTCCTTGATCAGATCGGCATCCCACTCTGTGTACCCGCCATCGACCATTCAGAGCAACTACCTCGAGCACGATGCCCCCTCACTGTGGAAATAGCAAGTCCAAGCCGTCCACTGACCGTCATGCGTCCCTGGCTCTTTGCTGCATCGTTCGCGCTCATGATTCGCCTACTAAGGCAGCACGTCGTGTCCGACCACGCCAGGATCCATCGACATCGGCACTCGAGGACACCGTGACATCGAAGCTCGTATCGGCCGCGTAGGAGGAGTGTGGGGTACCTGCAGCGTCAGACGAGCGTAAAGCAGCAGCCAGGACGGGGGCGCGTGTTGCACCGGCGAGTACGGACAAGAAGAGGAACGAGAAGAAGACCAGGAAGAAGAGAGGAGATAACTATTTGGACGAGTCTGACTCAGCCAACGAGGAGGCGTTCATCGATCAGTTGGAGGCAGAAGCGGAGGAGATTGACATGGACCCGTGGGACTATGAAGAGGAGGAGGAGGACTCCGACGAGGAGATAGCGCGCTTATTCGAGGAAGGGGGCGGTTTTGAGTCGTCAGAGGAGGACACCGACGACGGCGATGGCAGGGACCATGGCGTTGACGAAGACGAGGACGAACCAGAAGACGAAGACAATGGCTTCTTCGAAATATGATCATTTATTTTAGTTAGATAGATGTATTTTCACTTGTTTATGGAGGTAAAGTATCGGTGGCACGGATAGAGAGGTGGCACGGATTGACCATGCATAAAAAAGTGGAGAAGGGAGGGGTTATCCTGCCCGTTGGATCACATGGGATCAACGGTTGGTGGAGACGATCCGCGTGACATCTGTGTCAGCCAATCAGGGCATAGCACCCAGAGTGAGCACATTTTTGGGATCTCCACACGTTTGGGCTTTTGTGAGATTTGTGACTGAGAGAGAGGGAAAATCTCTTTTCACAATCCTCCTATGGATCCACCGGTATCATTGAAATGTGTGCTCTTATCACAATCCACCTATGGATCCACCAGTGTCATTGCATGTGTGTTCTTTTTACTAACAACAACTGGAGTCATTGCATGTGTGTTATTTTCACATACCACATATGGATCCACCAGTGTCATTGCATGTGTGCTCTTTTCACAATCCACCTATAGATCCACCAGTATCATTGCATGTGTGTTCTTTTTACTAACAACAACTGGAGGCATTGCATGTGTGTTCTTTTCACATACCACATATGGATCCACCAGTGTCATTGCATGTGTGCTCTTTTCACAATCCACCTATGGATCCACCAGTGTCATTTCATGTGTGTTCTTTTCACATACCACATATGGATCCACCAGTGTCATTGAAATGTGTGTTCTCTTCTGAGACCACACATGGAAACACCAGTGTTATTGCATGTGTGTTCTTGTTACTAACAACAACCAGAGTCATTGCATGTGTGTTCTTTTCACATACCACATATGGATCCACCAGTGTCATTGCATGTGTGCTCTTTTCACAATCCACCTATGGATCCACCAATGTCATTGCATGTGTGTTCTTTTTACTAACAACAACCAGAGTCATTGCATGTGTGTTCTTTTCACATACCACATATGGAGCCACCAGTGTCATTGCATGTGTGCTCTTTTTACTAACAACAACCAGAGTCATTGCATGTGTGTTCTCTTCAGAGACCACACATGGATCCACCAGTGTCATTGCATGTGTGTTCCTTTTACTAATAACAACCAGAGTCATTGAAATGTGTGTTCTCCTCAGAGACCACACATGGATCCACCAGTGTCATTGCATGTGTGTTATTTTTACTAACAACAACTAGTGTCATTGCATGTGTGTTCTTTTCACAATCCACCTATGGATCCACCAGTGTCATTGCATGTGTGCTTTTTTTACTAACAACAACAAGAGTCATTTCATGTGTGTTCTTTTCACATACGACATATGGATCCACCAGTGTCATTGAAATGTATGTTCTCCTCAGAGACCACACATGGATCCACCAGTGTTATTGCATGTGTCTTCTTGTTACTAACAACAACCAGAGTCATTGCATGTGTGTTCTTTTCACATACCACATATGGATCCACCAGTGTCATTGCATGTGTGCTCTTTTCACAATCCACCTATGGATGCACCAGTGTCATTGCATGTGTGTTCTTTTTACTAACAACAACCAGAGTCATTGCATGTGTGTTCTTTTCACGTACCACATATGGATCCACCAGTGTCATTGCATGTGTGCTCTTTTTACTAACAACAACCAGAGTCATTGCATGTGTGTTCTCTTGTCATTGCATGTGTGTTCTTTTTACTAACAACAACTGGAGTTATTGCATGTGTGTTCTTTTCACATACCACATATGGATCCACCAGTGTCATTGCATCTGTGTTCTTTTCACAATCCACCTATGGATCCACCAGTGTCATTGCATGTGTGCTTTTTTACTAACAACAACCAGAGTCATTTCATGTGTGTTCTTTTCACATACCACATTTGGATCCACCAGTGTCATTGCATGTGTGTTCTTTTCACAATCCACCTATGGATCCACCAGTGTCATTACATGTGTGTTCTTTTTACTAACAACAACTAGAGTCATTGAAATGTGTGTTCTCTTCAAAGACCACACATGGATCCACCAGTGTCATTGCATGTGTGTTCTTTTTACTAACAACAACCAGTGTCATTGCATGTGTTATTTTTTTACTAACAACAACCAGAGTCATTTCATGTGTGTTCTTTTCACATACCACATATGGATCCACCAGTGTCATTGAAATGTGTGTTCTGTTCAAAGACCACACATGGATCCACCAGTGTTATTGCATGTGTGTTCTTGTTACTCAACCATAGTCATTGCATGTGTGTTCTTTTCACATACCACATATGGATCCACCAGTGTCATTGCATGTTTGTTCTTTTCACAATCCAGCTATGGATGCACCAGTGTCATTGCATGTGTGTTCTTTTTACTAACAACAACTAGAGTCATTTCATGACTGTTCTTTTCACATACCACATATGGATCCATCAGTGGCATTGAAATGTGTGTTCTCTTCAGAGACCACACATGGATTCACCAGTGTCATTACATGTGTGTTCTTTTTACTAACAACAACTGAAGTCATTGCATGTGTGTTCTTTTCACATTCCACATATGGATCCACCAGTGTCATTGCATGTGTGCTCTTTTCACAATCCACCTATGGATCCACCAGTGTCATTGCATGTGTGTTCTTTTTACTAACAACAACCAGAGTCATTGAAATGTGTGTTCTTTTCACGTACCACATATGGATCCACCAGTGTCATTGCATGTCTGTTCTTTTTACTAACAACAACCAGAGTCATTGCATGTGTGTTCTCTTTAGAGACCACACATGGATCCACCGGTGTCATTGCATGTGTGTTATTTTTACTAACAACAACCAGAGTCATTGAAATGTGTGTTCTCTTCAGAGACCACACATGGATCCACCAGTGTCACTTCATCTGTGTTATTTTCACAATCCACCTATGGATTGATGTCTATGTACTTCTATTCTTGTAGACAGTTGTTGGTCCTCCAAGTGCAGAGGTTTGTAGAATAGCAGCAAGTTTCCCTTAAGTGGATCACCCAAGGTTTATCGAACTCAGGGAGGAAGTGGTCAAAGGTATCCCCTCTCGAGCAACCCTGCAATCAAGATACAAGAAGTGTCTTGTGTCCCCAACACACCCAATACACTTGTCAGGTGTATAGGTGCACTAGTTCGGCGAAGAGATAGTGAAATACAAGTGGTATAGATAATTATAAGTGGTAACAGTGATAGAAAATAGCTTGATGGCGTGGAAAAGACTAAAGGCAAACTGAAATAAAGATGTAAGCAAGCAAACATGTAATAGATATAATAGCAAACGGTGTTTCAATGCTTAGAGACAAGTCCTAGGGATCATACTTTCCCTACTTAACACTCTCATATAAATATATTCTTCTTTATGATACTACGCTGAACTACTCTCCGACTGGACACTCTAATCCATGGTAGGGGTATAACAGCACACCTCAAAGTTCACTTTCCACATCTAGATAACCCCACACTGTCACCTTGAGTACTAGATGGTTCAAACAAACACCACAATTTCATAAAGACATCCAACTCCAAATATAACTCATAACAAGTATTTGTAATCTCTAGCCTAAGTGCCACCATGGTGTGCACACTGTCAACTTCACACACATGGGGAGAGCAGAGATCTATTAAAGCACTTGAGTAGCAAGGTAGATCTATAGATTACAAGCTCATGATCTCAATAAGGTCATGCATAGAGAGAGAGAGATGAACACATAGCTACCGGTAGAACCCTTAGCCTCGAGGAAGAACTACTCCCTCATCATCATGGGAATCAACAATGGCGATGGAGATGGTGGTGGAGATCGATGGAGATGGCTCCGGGGGCACTTCCCTGTCCCGGCAGGGTGCCAGAAGAGACTTTCTGTCCCCCGAATCTCCCCCTCGGTGGCGGCGGTGCTGCGGAACTTTTCGTGGCTGGAGGCTTGATGATTTAGGGTTTTTGCCTCGGGGGGCATCTTATAGGCGTAGAGGCAAGGTCGGTGGGTGTAACTACCTCGGACCCTACGCTCTAAGTTCAAGCCTGGATGAAACGGAAGTGGTTAAAATAGTACAACGGAGGCCCATGGGCCACCCACGTGTAGACCCGTCGGTCGTCCTAACCACTTCCAAGACATCGGCACAAGAGCGAGCGACGTAGACAATAGGCGAAGAGATCAAATACATACACAAGTGAGTATGTATGCAAGCAACCATACAACAGTTCTCAGAGCCATTCCATCTAAAAGAAATAGAAATATTGCAACGCCATATGGCAAGATCCAAATATCCTAGATAGAGATAATAGTTTAGGATAGCTCCTCATACATCAACCATCAGAGTATCGGGCGGAAGCAAAAATCAAGATCCGAGTACGGATAAGAAGCAAATCAGCATAAGATGCCACATAAATAAACACATCCTGCCCACAGATCTCGCGGATCCCCATCCTCGGAATCTCTACACCGAGTGATCGTTGCCAAAATCATCTGTCTCCTCCACCCAGTATCCATCTTGCGAATACACCTGTTCATCTGAATCAAACAATTTATCGTGTGAGACCCTAGGGGTACTCAACAAGTCTTTATGCCTCTAAAGGGGACATAACCTGGGTTGACGCAATTGCAGCAAAAGATAATAACTAACAAGTCTATAGATACTCGCTAACCATCCGCCTAACCAATGATAGATGGATGTCCATTAATTAGAAATAACAGTTATAACAGTATAAAGTAACAAATCCATCCTCCTTCTCGCTTACCAACGAGAAAGCGGACGAACAACCCATCCGTTGGCAGTTTTATTAACCATTCCATGAGTATTGCACTATTTACTAGTCAGGTATATAGTCAATTAAAAGCGGTACTTTAGTTATACTTGTCTATGATCGAGAAACTGTGCTCCAAGTCGTCCATAACCGCGGACACGGCTTTCAGAAAGATTTACCCTGCAGGGGTGCACAAATAGCAACACACACTCGATCAACCTCGGAAAAACCAACTCAAAACCCAACGAGGCATTCACGACAAAGCGATCACAGGATTCATAAAATATTTTAGGGGGCCACCCCACTAAGCTACCCGCAACGAAGTTGGCCAGCTCCGGAACGGACCAGGTTTGTGACGACGGACGTGGCAGGGAACCCAAAAGTGTGACTGGGATTGTCGATACAGCAAAAACGTGTCACGATCCAAAACAGTACAGGTGCTCCACGCACAATCGTAAATAAAGCAGTAAAGCATGGCATAAGTACAGGATAGTAATAAAACCCCAAACTAGTTGTGGCCCCAAGAAATAGAAATGAATCAAGCTCTGGCTCAGGGGGGTCCATAAGGCCTCCCGGATGTGGATAGTGCGAATAGTCAAGGAACGGGAATCAAGTACTCGGGGTCCTACGGGACACAAGTGAGCATTAAAAACCAAATAACAGATATTGCTCACCGGTGCCTCTTTCATTAGTTATCCCATTTCTACTCAGGTTAAGTTGTTTAGGTACCTCGTTATCCATCAGACACTCACATACTCTACACATGCTGTTCTACGACTCGCATGGCTCAAACAACTCCTATAGTAATGGCTCATGGGATGGAGGAACAAACTTCGGTGGGGTTTAAAAGTAAACGCTATGCAATACTTGGCATTCAATTTAATGTAATCGCGACTCAATGATGAAATAATAAGATAGAGGCAATAGGTACTATATGTATGCAAGCATGTGGTTGTGCTTGCCTGGCAGCTCAGTTGAAGCGAGAGACGGATCTGGGTAGTACTCCTGGGATTCCTGGTATTTTCCCTGCTCGGCGTCTATTCGAAAGAAGAACCAAACAAACAAGGGCCAACATAAATAATGTGCACAAGCATATGAATAAAATGCGACAAGCAAACAAGTATGCCATGATGAATGATGCACAATTTACATGGCAATAATGTAGCATGGCTAGGGTGAGGTGTGGGGCAAGAATAAATCATTTTATTAAGTTTTTAGTCATGTTTTGCTCCCATATAACTTGTTGTACACTTAATATTTATATGATGCATGCTGCAATTCAGAACATGGAATGCATAGTTAGAACGGGCTCGTCGCTCTGGTCGATTTAGACATATTATTTGTCAAATTTGGAGTTGTAGATTTAAAGTTATTAATTAATTGAGAAAAGGCATTTTATTGCAATTTAATTATCTCGAAAATTTAAAGTGGTCAAACATTATTTTGAATAGCATATTTGAATTCCTCACATTTTTCTGATTCAAAAACATATATTATTTGTATTATTTGGAATTACAAATTAAAAGTTATTAAAAACAGAATTTAAAACATCTTTAAACATTTTCTGAAATTGTTTTATTAAATGACATGTATATTTTTTATACTCAGAGGGATCTAGCCACAGTCGCTGACAACTAGGCCCAACACTGACTGGGCGAAACGGCACGGCGAAAACCTTTCTCACCGCGAGGCTACCCAGCCACAGCGACCGACAAGCGGGCCCGTGCCTCAAACGGGCCCACGCGCCAGCGAGTGGAGGGGGGCTGCCACGCGGCTCAGCGGGGGACTGCGGGTTGAGGATTTGGAGCCCAGGTCCCTTTTTGTAAAACGCCCAGAGACGCTGACAAGTGGGACCTGGTGGATTGCGGGTTGAGGAAAAAGGTTTGGGGGGGGGGGTATTTGCAAAGTTGCCACCGTTTACTGTTTTTCTTCCTCTGAATTAACTGATGGACAGGTCGGTGACAATGATGACCGGCGCGGGATCGAACCAGGACTGGCACGCGGAGGGCGGACCCTTGGGCTGGCTGGTGGTTGTTGGAGGGAAAGGGGAACGCGGCTAGGAGTACCTACCGCGGCGCCCAACAGAAAGACCACCGGCGAACACTGTGCACCGAGGGTGCTCGTCGGAGCGCTTGGCGAGCACAGGAAACGGATCACAGCAAGAGGATGTCTGGGGGAACAAGGGCTCACCGCGGTGGTGCTGGTGGTGACGGATCGGGCCGGGAGGCGGAGGATCGGCGGAGACGCAAGCGCACCGCGGCTAGGGTTTCGTCGGCGGTGTCAGCGGTGTGCCGCGGGTACAACCCGTCTCCTCCTCGACTCCGTGCACAGGGGAGACGCCGGGGACCTCCTCGCTTTCCTCGACAACCTCGACGCCACGCCCGCCTCCTTGATCTGGTGGGGGACGCTGATGCCGAGCTTGGATGGCCGGAGAGGGAAGAGAGGGCGGCAGGGTAGATGGGAGGAAGGGGGCTACGGCGCAGAGCCCTGGGTGTAGCATCCCAATTGTCTAACAATTGTAATGCTACTTGGTCTAGAAATATAATGGCTACTTCAAATATATAATTGTTGCATCATAATTATATCATGCTCATGTCATCATGCCACCTTGCATTTGAGCATCATATAAAACCCTTTTCCATTTGGTTCTTATCTCATATGCATTATTAATTGTATTTGCCTCTTGATATTGTATTTGGTTGTTGATATATTGTTTAAATTCCCAAGTGGAGTTGGGGGCATATCTTTTATTTAACTCCACCACCTTTCTTGTCATCACCCCATCTTTCCACCATTCCATTATCCATGAGCTTGCAATTGTTTTTCTTTTGGGTTTTACCTCTAGCTCATATGGGTTGGGATGGATCCAATTCTATTTCCACATGCTCTCGTCTTAGCATCATGTTGTTTTCACATTATTGATATATGAGAGCCACATGGCCACCTTTGCATGCCTTGTGAGTGGAACCCTTTTTCCTAGCTTCCATATGGATTATTATGGATTTATGCTCATGTGGGAATATTTTTGGGACTAGTAGGCATCTAGTGGAATATACACACTAGCAAGTCCCAATTATAATCAAATGTGATCATCTCCATCTACTCCACTTGGAACTTTCTTTTAAATTCTTTTGCTTGGCTTAATTCCACTTTTGGAAATGCATAAGAATAATGCCATGTTTATTGTTTGTTTCACAAGGTTAAAACATGGTATTAATTATTTATGCATGGCCCATGCAAAGCATCACCTTTCTTTCTCTTTTGAGTTTTTATTTGAATCTTGAGTGGATCATCCCCATATCTCTACCCCTCTCCCTTATTCCTTCTCCAAACCTAACCATCTCCATCCATACCTCACCACCTTTTCTTCTCTTCTCTCTTTTGGCTATATCTTGCTTGAGCTTGTTTTGATCATGCTTGATCTTGTCAAAGTTTACCACACCACATCTTTCCTCTCTCTCTAAACCTCTCTCCTAATCTATACCTAATCTAGACCCATACCCCCTATCTCTAAAACCCTAAGCCCCCTCCCTCATCTAACCCTAAACCTACCTCACCCTCTCCTCTTCACCTATGCTGAGCCCTCCTAGCTGGCCCCACCTGGCCACCCTGGCCCACCTAGCTACCACCCCAACCAAACCCTAGCTACACCCGAGCCATACCTCCGCTCTCCTAACCCTAGCTCCAACCCTAGCTACACCCCTACCCCTCTCTCTCTCTAGCTCTCTCTGCCAAGAGGGCCCCAGCCGAGCCTCTCCACCAACCGGTGGTCCACCACTGGCAAGACCACCACCTGCCACCTCGCCTCGCCGAGCTGGCTAAGAAGACGTGAAGAAGGAGAAAAAGTGGCCGACGCCACCTTTCCCCTCCACCACGCCATCTACCCCTCCCTCTCTCCGTTCCTATCTACTCCCACCTATCTGCCTCGCCCAGATCCACCCCAGAACTCCCCAGGGCGCCTGCCGCTCCTCTCCTCCCTCTCCACCGTCGCCAACCTCTCTCATGGGCCACCTTGGACCACACGCCGCCCTATCGCCGGCCGTGGACACGTCGTGGAGGTGATCGAGAGCCATGGAGCATCCTGCTTCACCCTGTACCCGCCGTCGAGGAGGAGAAGGGCCGGAGCCGAAGAACATCGCGACACCGACCCCGAAACCCTAATCCGCTGGGCCTCTGCATCACCGTCGTCCTGCTGCTCGCCGACCCGATCCGACACCACCGACCTACCCACGGTGAGCCCCTAACCCTCCTGGACATGGTCCGCCTCTCTGTACCACCCTAGCCTCGCCGGACTTTGCGTCGAACGGCCTCCGCGCGCCGGAGTGCACTGGCGTCTGCACGCTCGCGCTCCGCGTAGCACCTCATCTAGGCCCCGTCCACCCTCCTGGCATCAACCCGAGCCCACCGCAGTGGCTGCCGCCTCCGCGCGCGCACGCCAGGTCCTCGGATCGAATCCCGCGCGCCGCGCCCGCGCCCTGTCGAGCATCGACCCGTCGTCAGGGTTCAGAGAAGAAGCACAGTGCGCGTCGCCTTTTTGCTGATACCCCCCTGCTGTTTTGCGCGCGCAACCCGCGGTCCAGCCTGGTCCCACCTGTCTGTCTCGGTGTAGTTTTGCAGAAAAGCCCCCATGTTTCTCTGGCCGTAACCCGCGCTCCAGCTCGGCCCCGCCTGGCCTCAAGCTGCTCGCCGACACGTGGGGTCGCAGCGCCTCGGACCCACCTGTCATCCTCTCTCGGGGCGGTTTCTCATGCTGAAGTGATTCACATTTTTAGCTGTAGTAAGGTAACAACACACTTCCTCACTCTGTGTGGGACCATGCTAGTGGAGAGGAGATCCCGTGCTCGCGCGGTGGATGGGCTTTTCTGTAACCCGTGGATCAGTCAAGATGGCCTGGTCGTGCATGTACATGGCTAGAGTGGAAAAGTATTTTTCAGATCTCTGTTTTCAATTTAAACTTTTTCAAATTAATTTAAATTCAAATTTCAAATCTGTTTTCAAATAACTTTTAAAATATAAATCCAAATAATACAAATAATATATGTTTTGAAATCAGAAAAATGTGAGGAATTCAAATATGGCCTTCAAAATATATTTTGAACACTTTATTTTTTCAAGTTGATTAAAATTACAATAAAATGCCCTTTTACATTAATTAATTAATAATTTTTGTTTTATAACTCCAAATTTAACAAATAATATGTCTAAAATGATTAGCTCGACGAGACCTTTCTGTTTATGCATTCCATTATCTGTTTTGCAGCATGCATCATATAAATATAATGTGTACAGCAACTAATATGAGGTTAAAATATGGTCAAAACTCAATAAAATGCTTTATTATTGTATTCCACACCTCACCCATGCCATGCTACTTTATTGCCATGCAAATTGTGCATCATTCATCATGGCATGATTGTTTGCTTGTCGCATTTAATTCATATGCTTGTGCACTTTATTTAAGTTAGCCCTTGTTTGTTTGGTTTTTCTTCGAATAGACGTTGAGCAGGGAATATATCAAGAGACCTAGGAGCACTACCCAGATCCTTCTCTCGCTTCAACTGAGCTGCCAGGCAAGCACTACCACATGCTTGCATACATATAGTACCTATTGCCTCTATCTTATTCTTGCATCATTGAGTCGCGATTGCATTAAATTGAATCCCAAGTATTGCATAGCCTTTACTTTTAAACCCCACCGAAGCTTGTTCCTCCATCCCATGATCCATTACTACAGGAGTTGTTTGAGCCATGCGAGTCATATAACAGCATGTGTAGGGTATGTGAGAGTCTGATGGATAACGAGGTACCTAAACAACTTAACCTGAGTAGTAATGGGATAACTAATGAAAGTGGCATCGGTGAGCCATATTTGCTATTTGGTTTTTCAGGCTCACTTGTGTCCCGTAGGACCCCGAGTACTTGATTCCTGTTCCTTGAATATTCGCTATCCACATCCGGAGGCTTATGAACCCCCTGAGCGAGCTTGATTCATTCTTATTTCTTGGGGCCACAAACTAGTTTGAGGTTTTATTTACTATCTGTACTTATGCCATGCTTTTTGCTTTATTTAAAATTGTGCGAGTCTACCAGTCTTTGTTAGGTCGTGACCTGTTTTACCATGTCGACAAGCCAGTCACATTTTCGGGTTCCCGATCGTTTCTGACCACAAACCTTGAGTCCGGCTCTCAGCTTAGCCTTTGTCGCTGGTAGCTTAATGGGGTGGCCCCTCAAATATTTCTGAATCTGTGATCGCTTTGTCGTGATCGCCTCGTTAGGTTTTGATTTGGTTTTCGAGGTTGATTGAGTGTGTGTTGCTATTTGTGCACCCCGTAGGGTTAAAACTTCTCAAAGCCGTGTCCATGCGGTTATGGACGACTTGGAGCACATTTCTCGATCATAGACAAGCATAACTAAAGTACCGCTTTTAATTTGACTAAGTGTCGACTAGTAACTAGTGCAACACTCATGGAATGGATAATAAAACTGCCAGCGGATGGGGGTTGTTAAAGCTTCCTCGTCGATGGCGAGGAGGAGGATGGATCTGTTGATATTACCGTTATAACTGTTGTTATTAATCCACGGACATCCGTCTATCTTTGGTTAGGCGGATGGTTAGCGAGTATCTATAGAATTGCTAGGGTTTATCTTTTGCTGCAATTCGTCACCCAGTTGTGTCCCCTTTAGAGGCATAAAGACTTGCCGAGTACCCTAGGGTCTCACACGATAAATTGTTTGATTCAGATGAGCAGTACCCTCACAAGATGGATCTTGGGTGGAGGAGGCAGACGATGTGGGCAACGATCATTCGGTGTAGAGATTCGGAACGGGATCCGTGAGATCTGTAAGCGTGATGTGTTTATTTATGGTTCATCTTATGACGATTTGCTTCTTATCCGTACTCGGATCTTGTTTTCCGCTTCCGCCTGATACTCTGATGTTTGATGTATGAGGAGATATCCTAAACTATTATATCTATCTAGGATATTTTGGATCTTCCCGTATGGTGTTGCTATATTTCCTTTCTTTTTAGATGGAATGACTCTGAGAACCATTGTATGGTGGCTTGCATACATACTCATTTGTGTATGTAGTTGATCCCTTCGCCTGCCGATTACGCCGCCCGTTCTTGTCCCGATGTTTGGAAATGGTTAGGACAGCCGAAAGGTCTACCTGTGAGTGGCATTTGGGCCCCAATTGCATTATTTTAACCATTTCCGCTCATCCGGGCTTGTAACTAGGGCGTAATTCACCGAGGTAGTTACAATTGGTATCGAGCCATCCGCCCTTGAGGTCTCAGCCAAATGGTCGTTGTCATCTAGCAAATATTTTGGTAGCTATGTATACTAGGGAAAAACAAAAGCTTAGAGTAGGACTGCTTCCATTTTTCTTCTTACCCACCCACCCTTTTACGGTAAGGAAGTGTAACGTTTTCAATCCTCTTCTTAAAATTCAAACTAGGATTCACGTGTTCTGGGTTTCCGTAGTACCATAGGAAGTGTGTGTGTGTGTGTGTGTGTAACTCTTTGTCTATCTGTTGCATCCACCTTGTTATCACAATCTGCCTGTGGTTATCAACTGTTGGTACATTCCATACCGACAGGCTTTTGCAAACCGACGCGATCTATCTGATTCGTTGTATACCGACGCGATCTGTCTTACTCTTTGTTATCCGACGTCATCTTGTTTGGGGTGTTCGTTTCCGTAGTTACTAATCTTTAGGTTCATCTTGCGAAGTAGGTTTTGGGATATGTGTTTTACTTATTCATGTGCGGAGTAATGATTTGAGTGCGGGATGGAGTCGCGACCATACCACTACTCTTATCATTCACTCTTGTATATTGAATTGGTAGAGTCACTAATCTTGATTCGTTAAGTGATTTTGCGCATCTATTGGTATTTTAATGCCGAAATTTGCGGAAATTTTTTCTTTGATATATCTGTGTACCACACTCCTTTTCAGTCGTGTGCGATATGCTTAATATCTTCTAGGTGCTTTGAACTTTGTTGATATTTTAATATCATCTTAGTAAATTGTATCCTTTAATCTTGATTAATTCCATCTTGGTACTATTTTGGATTATTATTATTCTCCATCATAGTACTGACTTGTGTTTTATATCAATCACAGGATGGCACTACCACGCCGTTCTGAGGAGGACATACAACCTGAACTGGGGGCAGTGTTGTCAAGCATCGCCAATGCCTTGGCAGCAATGCAGCAGAACCAGCAGCGTTTTGAAGAAAGTGTCAGGAGGAATGAGTTTGTTCCGCTACCTCCACCTCCCAAGCGAGGAGACATCAAAAGCTTTCAAGTTCAACCCACTCCAATTTGATGTTTCGATCAACCACTTGATCTTGATGATTGGTTGCGTGAGATGTCGAGGTCTGATATTGGCTGATGTTCTGAGCAAGAATGGGTAAAGTGTGCTACTCACCTTACGAAGGAGATGCAGCTCTGGTGGGAGAATTACACGAAGGCAAACTCCACTAGTTTTCAGCCTACTTGGGGACAGTTCCTTTGGAGCTTTCAAAGAGCAAGATTCTGTCGGAAATTGTCATGGAGAGGATGAAGGAAGTGTTTCTCAACCTCAAGGTGGCAATGACAATGTCAATACCTACATCGAAACTTCATGAACCTTTCTCGTTATGGTGGCGATGAGATCTCTCGATGACAAGAAGAAGCAAAGAGGTTCAGGCAAGGGCTCAATGCATCGATTAAGTATGCAATCACACATGCAAGGCGGGCGTCTTTTACGGAACTTCAGCATACACTCTGCAGAAGAAGCAAGTAGGCAAGTGTTTGAGGAGTCAAAGAAACACAACATGATGCAGCAAGCTCTTCACTATGTCAACTCCTTCTAAGCGTCGTGTCTGGTAACCTAACACCCAACCCTCGCTACCGGCTCCACCCAGACCTTAAAGCTACGCGGCAAGGCCACCAAACTTCCTCACGGCTGCTCCCAGGGGCTACAACCACCACTACCACAGGCGCTGGCGGAGTCCCCAGCTACGTTGCTCCACGTCCACACAGTGCTTGTTTCACTTGTGGAGACACTGGCATCGATCTTTGAACTGTCCGATGAAGAACAAGGCCCTCCCTCCACCACCTCCAAGATCTGCGGCAAGCTCTCCTTTGGTTCGTGCACCACCACCTCGGGCTCTCAACATCAACACCAAGCCCGGGTCTACTGTTGCTCGTGCCAACTGTGTCAACGCCGCTCAAGCTGAGCATGCACCTGGAGTTGTGATGGGTATGCTATCCGTTAACTCAGTCCCTGCATGAGTTTTGTTTGATTCTGGTGCTTCGCATTCTTTTGTTTCGCATAAGTTTGCACAAGAGCATGATCTGGATAAGGTTCCTTTATCACATCGTTTGGTGGTACAATCTCCTGGTTCAAACATGAGGGCTGCTCACATCAGCCATGGCAATCAAATTGAGATTGGTGGCTCTTCATTCTCGGCGTCCTTAATCTTTCTGGGCAACTCTGACATTGATGTCATCTTGGGCATGGATTGGTTGACAGCAAATGTAGCTGTGATTGATTATGCTGAACGCTCGGTTTCTCTGAAGATTCCTGAAGGCCATATAGTCTATTCTCCAAGTCTGACTCCTGCTATCCAGCTTTTCTCTTTGGCGGCTCTGAATGATGATGCTATGGAAGCTATTCAGAGTGTTCCGGTGGTCTGTGAATTCCCAGATGTCTTTCCTGAAGAGTTGCCAGGTATGCCTCCGGATCGTGAGGTTGAGTTTGTAATTGAGCTTGAACCTGGTACCGCTCCTATCTCCAAACGGCCTTATAAGATGGGTCCCGCTGAGTTGGCTGAACTCAAACGTCAACTTGATGAACAAGAGAAGTTGGGTTTCATTCAACACAGTACTTCTTCTTGGGGTAGCCCAACAATCTTTGTGAAGAAGCGAGACAAGACTGATAGACTTTGTGTTGACTATCGGGCTCTCAATGCTAAAACCATCAAGAATAAATATCCCCTTCCGCGGATTAATGATCTCTTCGATCAGCTAGCTGGAGCTGTCGTATTCTCTAAGCTTGACTTGAGAAGTGGTTATCACCAAATCAAGATTCACAAGGAAGATGTTCCTAAAACAGCTTTCACCACCCGCTATGGCCTGTATGAGTACACGGTCATGTCTTTCGGTCTCACCAACGCACCTGCCACCTTCTCGAGGCTCATGAACTCGGTTTTCATGGAGTATCTTGATAAGTTTGTTGTGGTCTATCTGGATGACATCCTAGTCTATTCTAAGTCACAAGAAGAGCATGAAGAACACCTTCGGTGTGTCCTAAACAAGCTTCATGATAACCGCTTGTATGCAAAGTTCTCCAAGTGTGAGTTTTGGCTGCCTCAAGTAACCTATCTTGGTCACGTCATCTCTGCCAAGGGCATTGCAGTCAATCCGGAAACTGTGAAGACGATTGTTGAATGGCTTCCTCTTGTAAATGTCAAAGAAGTGCGGAGTTTCCTTGGTTTGGCTAGTTATTGCCGTTGCTTCGTTCAAAACTTTTCGAAGATAGCGAAGCCTCTTACCGATCTCCTCAAGAAAGGCAAGAAATACCTTTGGACTCCTGCATGTCAAGCAAGCTTTGAGACACTCAAAGAGAAGCTCACTTCCACACCAGTCTTGGTTCCTCCGGATACATCCAAGCCGTTCCAGATCTTCTGTGACGCCTCTTTGCAAGGATTGGGTGCGGTCCTTATGCAAGAAAAACAAGTTGTTGCTTATGCCTCTCGACAGTTGAAGACACATGAGATCAACTATCCGACACATGACCTCGAGCTCGCAGCAGTTGTCTTTGCTTTGAAAGTATGGAGGCATTACTTGCTGGGCAACCGTTGTGAAATCTTTTCTGATCACAAGAGCTTGAAGTATATCTTCACTCAGCCTGATCTCAACCTTCGGCAGAGGAGATGGATTGAATCAATCAATGATTTTGATTTGACCATCAACTACACTCCGGGCAAAGCTAATGTCATGGCCGATGCTCTCAGCCGCAAAGCTTATGTCAACAACCTCATGATGGAAGAACAACAGCCTCTCTTGTGCGAGGAATTCCGTCAGCTCAACCTTGAAATTGTGGATCAAGGGTATCTTCTGAACCTTCTAGCAACTCCTCTCTTGGAAGAAAAGGTTCGCTCCTTTCAGCTTGGTGATCCGTACACAAGAAAGGTCATCTCCAACATCCAGCTTCCGAAGTATGAGTCCTTCCACGTCGATGATCAAGGCACGCTTTTCTTTGAACACCGGATGTTTGTTCCGAACTACCCGGGTTTGAGAGAGCAAGTTCTCAAGGAGGCGCATCATTCTGTTCTTTCTATCCACCCTGGCAGCACAAAGATGTACATGGACCTGAAAACACAATATTGGTGGCCGGGTTTGAAACGATATTGTGTCAACTATGTCTCGGAGTGTGATGTCTGCCGCAGAGTGAAAGCTGTTCATCAGAAACCTTCCGGTCTTCTACAGCCATTGAAACCCCCGGAATGGGAATGGGAGAAAGTAGAGATGGACTTCATCACTGGTTTTCCAAGGTCGCAGAAGGGCAACAATGCAATCTTTGTTGTCATTGACAGGCTTTCTAAAGTGGCTCACTTCTTCCCCGTCAAGGAAACAATTTCTGCAATTCAGTTGGCGGAGCTCTATATCAACAGAATTGTCTCTCTGTATGGGGTTCCTCTCGAGATCAGTTCAGACCGTGGAAGCATCTTCACTTCCAAGTTCTGGGAGAGTTTCCAAAATGCTTTGGGAACAAAGTTGAACTTCAGCACAGCTTACCACCCTCGATGCAAGGACAAGTTGAAAGGATCAATCAGATTCTGGAGGATATGCTTCGTGCTTGCGTCATCTCCTTTGGCATGAAGTGGGAAGAATGTCTTCCTTATGCTGAATTCTCGTACAACAACAGCTTCCAGAAAATTCTAAAGATGGCACCATTTGAGGCTCTCTATGGTTGCAAATGCAGAACTCCGATTGGTTGGTCGGGTGCAGGTGAAAGGATATTGTTTGGCCCTAACATTGTAACTCAAGCGGAGGAGAAAGTTCATATCATTCTTGAAAATCTGAAGATTGCTCAAAGTCGCCAGAAGAGCAATTATGACAGGAAGCACACGGACATGGAGTATGTCCCTGGTGATCTCGTTTACCTTCGTGTCACTCCCATGAGAGGCACGCACCGATTTGGTATCAAAGGAAAGCTGGCTCCTAGATACATCGGTCCATTCAAAATTCGTGGAAGAAGAGGAGAAGTTGCTTATGCTCTTGAGCTCCCAGAAAAACTCAAGGTCCATGATGTTTTCCACATCTCTCAGCTCAAGAAGTGCTTCAAGGATCCCGGCAGGACCGTGGATCATGAGCTTATAAATCTCCAAGAAGACCTGTCTTATCAAGAACAACCCACTAAAATCCTTGAAGTCGCAGAAAGAAGGACTCGCAACAAGCCCATCAAGTTCTGCAAGGTGCAGTGGTCGCACCATTCTGTTGATGAAGCCACTTGGGAACGTGAATATGAGATCCGTGCCAAGTATCCTACCCTCTTTGAGTGTTCTTCTTCTTCCTAGAATCTCGGGGCGAGATTCCTGTTTAGTGGGGGAGAGTTGTAGCATCCCAATTGTCTAACAATTGTAATGCTACTTGGTCTAGTAATATAATGGCTACTTCAAATATATAATTGTTGCATCATAATTATATCATGCTCATGTCATCATGCCACCTTGCATTTGAGCATCATATAAAACCCTTTTCCATTTGGTTCTTATCTCATATGCATTATTAATTGTATTTGCCTCTTGATATTGTATTTGGTTGTTGATATATTGTTTAAATGCCCAAGTGGAGTTGGGGGCATATCTTTTATTTAACTCCACCACCTTTCTTGTCATCACCCCATCTTTCCACCATTCCATTATCCATGAGCTTGCAATTGTTTTTCTTTTGGGTTTTACCTCTAGCTCATATGGGTTGGGATGGATCCAATTCTATTTCCACATGCTCTCGTCTTAGCATCATGTTGTTTTCACATTATTGATATATGAGAGCCACATGGCCACCTTTGCATGCCTTGTGAGTGGAACCCTTTTTCCTAGCTTCCATATGGATTATTATGGATTTATGCTCATGTGGGAATATTTTTGGGACTAGTAGGCATCTAGTGGAATATACACACTAGCAAGTCCCAATTATAATCAAATGTGATCATCTCCATCTACTCCACTTGGAACTTTCTTTTAAATTCTTTTGCTTGGCTTAATTCCACTTTTGGAAATGCATAAGAATAATGCCATGTTTATTGTTTGTTTCACAAGGTTAAAACATGGTATTAATTATTTATGCATGGCCCATGCAAAGCATCACCTTTCTTTCTCTTTTGAGTTTTTATTTGAATCTTGAGTGGATCATCCCCATATCTCTACCCCTCTCCCTTATTCCTTCTCCAAACCTAACCATCTCCATCCATACCTCACCACCTTTTCTTCTCTTCTCTCTTTTGGCTATATCTTGCTTGAGCTTGTTTTGATCATGCTTGATCTTGTCAAAGTTTACCACACCACATCTTTCCTCTCTCTCTAAACCTCTCTCCTAATCTATACCTAATCTAGACCCATACCCCCTATCTCTAAAACCCTAAGCCCCCTCCCTCATCTAACCCTAAACCTACCTCACCATCTCCTCTTCACCTATGCCGAGCCCTCCTAGCTGGCCCCACCTGGCCACCCTGGCCCACCTAGCTACCACCCCAACCAAACCCTAGCTACACCCGAGCCATACCTCCGCTCTCCTAACCCTAGCTCCAACCCTAGCTACACCCTAGCCTACCCCCTCTCTCTCTCTAGCTCTCTCTCTGCCAAGAGGGCCCCAGCCCGAGCCTCCACCAACCGTCAGGCCCACCACCACACAGCCCCACCACCCGCTTGCCCGAAAGCTAGAGCACGTGAAGAAGGAGAAAAAGTGGCCGACGCCACCTTTCCCCTCCACCACGCCATCTACCCCTCCCTCTCTCCGCCTATCTACTCCCACCTCTGCCTCACCAGATCCACCCTGTAACTCCCAGGCGCCTGCGGTCCCTCCTCCTCCTCTCCACTGTCGCCAACCTCTCACTGCCACCTTGACCACGTCGCCTGTCGCTCCGGCCGGTGGACACGTCGTGGAGGTGATCGAGGAGCCCGTGGAGCATCCTGCTTCACCTCATGCCGCTGGCCGAGGAGGAGAAGGGCCGGAACCGAAGAACATCGCGACGCCGACCCCGAAACCCTAATCCGCTGGGCCTCTGCATCACCGTCGTCCTGCTGCTCGCCGACCCGATCCGACACCACCGACCTACCCACGGTGAGCCCCTAACCCTCCTGGACATGGTCCGCCTCTCTGTACCACCCTAGCCTCGCCGGACTTTGCGTCGAACGGCCTCCGCTACCGGAGTGCATCAAGGCGTCTGCCGCCAGCGCCCGCGTAGCACCTCATCTAGGCCCCGTCCACCCTCCTGGCATCAACCCGAGCCCACCGCAGTGGCTGCCGCCTCAGCCAAGACGCCAGTCCCCGGATCGAATCCGCCGCGCTACGCCTGCCGAGCACCGACCCGTCGTCAGGGTTCAGAGAAGAAGCACAGTGCGTGTCGCCTTTTTGCCGATACCCCCCTGCTGTTTTGCGTGCGCAACCCGCGGTCCAGCCTGGTCCCACCTGTCTGTCTCGGTGTAGTTTTGCAGAAAATCCCCCATGTTTCTCTGCAGAACTCACCAGCGCTCCAGCTCGCCCTTTGGCAGCCGGCTGCTCGTTCGGCACGCCGACACGTACCCAGCTGACCCACCTCGTATTGGGCGTGCTCACGGTGATAAGCTTTTCTGTATTTGGGCGCCATGGCCCCACTAAATGGCTGTGACTGTGGCTAGGACTGAGCGAGTGAGAAAAGTATTTTCTGTATCTCTATTTTCAATTTAAACTTTTTCAAATTAATTTAAATTCAAATTTCAAATCTGTTTCAAATAACTTTTAAAATATAAATCCAAATAATACAAATAATATATGTTTTGAAATCAGAAAAATGTGAGGAATTCAAATATGTCCTTCAAAATATATTTTGAACACTTTATTTTTTCAAGTTGATTAAAATTACAATAAAATGCCCTTTTACCTTAATTAATTAATAACTTTTGTTTTATAACTCCAAATTTAACAAATAATATGTCTAAAATGATTAGCTCGACGAGACCTTTCTGTTTATGCATTCCATTATCTGTTTTGCAGCATGCATCATATAAATATAATGTGTACAGCAACTAATATGAGGTTAAAATGTGGTCAAAACTCAATAAAATGCTTTATTATTGTATTCCACACCTCACCCATGCCATGCTACTTTATTGCCATGCAAATTGTGCATCATTCATCATGGCATGATTGTTTGCTTGTCGCATTTAATTCATATGCTTGTGCACTTTATTTAAGTTAGCCCTTGTTTGTTTGGTTCTTCTTCGAATAGACGAAGGTGGATATATCAAGAGACCCAGGAGCACTACCCAGATCCTTCTCTCGCTTCAACTGAGCTGCCAGGCAAGCACTACCACATGCTTGCATACATATAGTACCTATTGCCTCTATCTTATTCTTGCATCATTGAGTCGCGATTGCATTAAATTGAATCCCAAGTATTGCATAGCCTTTAATTTTAAACCCCACCGAAGCTTGTTCCTCCATCCCATGAGCCATTACTACAGGAGTTGTTTGAGCCATGCGAGTCGTAGAACAGCATGTGTAGGGTATGTGAGAGTCTGATGGATAACGAGGTACCTAAACAACTTAACCTGAGTAGTAATGGGATAACTAATGAAAGTTTCATCGGTGAGCCATATTTGCTATTTGGTTTTTCAGGCTCACTTGTGTCCCGTAGGACCCCGAGTACTTGATTCCTGTTCCTTGAATATTCGCTTATCCACATCCGGGAGGCTTATGAACCCCCGAGCCGAGCTTGATTCATTCTTATTTCTTGGGGCCACAAACTAGTTTGAGGTTTTATTTACTATCCTGTACTTATGTCATGCTTTTTGCTTTATTTAAAATTGTGCGAGGTAATCGCACCAGACTGCTTTAGGTCCGTGACCTGTTTTATGTCGACAAGCCCACCACATTTTCGGTTCCCAAATCTGTACCGCCCCACAAACCTTGAGTCCGCCTCGTAGCGGCCAGCGTCATGGGTAGCTTAATGGGGTGGCCCCCTGAAATATTTCTGAATCCTGTGATCGCTTTGTCGTGACTGCCTCGTTGGGTTTTGATTTGGTTTTTCCGAGGTTGATCGAGTGTGTGTTGCTATTTGTGCACCCCTGCAGGGTTAAAACTTTCTGAAAGCCGTGTCCGCGGCTATGGACGACTTGGAGCACAGTTTCTCGATCATAGACAAGCATAACTAAAGTACCGCTTTTAATTTGACTAAGTATCTGACTAGTAACTAGTGCAACACTCATGGAATGGATAATAAAACTGCCAACGGATGGGGGGTTGTTCGTCCGCTTCCTCGTCGGTAAGCGAGGAGGAGGATGGATCTGTTGATATTACCGTTATAACTGTTGTTATTAATCCACGGACATCCGTCTATCTTTGGTTAGGCGGATGGTTAGCGAGTATCTATAGAATTGCTAGGGTTTATCTTTTGCTGCAATTGCGTCACCCCAGGTTGTGTCCCCTTTAGAGGCATAAAGACTTGCTGAGTACCCCTAGGGTCTCACACGATAAATTGTTTGATTCAGATGAACAGGTACCCTCACAAGATGGATATTGGGTGGAGGAGACGGACGATGTGGGCAACGATCATTCGGTGTAGAGATTCCGGGAATGGGGATCCGTGAGATCTGTGGGCGGGATGTGTTTATTTATGGGGCATCTTATGCCGATTTGCTTCTTATCCGTACTCGGATCTTGTTTTCCGCTTTCGCCTGATACTCTGATGTTTGATGTATGAGGAGATATCCTAAACTATTATATCTATCTAGGATATTTTGGATCTTGCCGCCGGAATGACTCTGAGAACCATTGTATGGTGGCTTGCATACATACTCATTTGTGTATGTAGTTGATCCCTTCGCCTGCCGATTACGCCGCCCGTTCTTGTCCCGATGTTTGGAAATGGTTAGGACGGCCGAAAGGTCTACCTGTGAGTGGCATTTGGGCCCCACCGTACTATTTTAACCATTTCCGCTCATCCAGGCTTGTAAGTAGGAGCGTAATTCACCGAGGTAGTTACACTGGGGAAAGTGCAGGCAGAGGGGAGGGGTGGATAAGACCGAGGGGGGAGAGGGAGGTGCCATGGGTGGCTCGGGTAGAAAAGGTGGTGATGGCCACCTTTCTCTCCTCCTCCTCTCCTCACGTGCTGGGCACAGTTCGGTGGGTCAGGAAGGGGCAGAGGGCAGGAGGCTCGGGTGGGGCCCCTTGGCAGCGAGAGAGAGAGGAACCGAGAGGGGAGGGGTAGATCGGCATGAGGGTGGCATGGGAGGCTCGGCAAGGGGTGGAGCAAGGGGGTGGCTCAGCAAGGGTTAGGGTTTGAGAAGGGGTAGATGGGGGTGGTGCCTCGGCATGGGGCTGGTTAGGGTGGTGGTTGAGACGAACCAGGTTGGTGGTGAGGTGAGGGATTAGCCAAGTCTAGGAAGAAGGGGTTAGGGTTAGAGTTTTAGCTAGGTGTAGGGAGAGAGAGAGCTCGGCCTCGCTAGAAAAGAGAGAGGGTTTAAGTGAGAGGTTACAAAGATACTGAAGTTTGATGGGGAAGGATAGATAGACATTATGGCATGTGGATAAGAAAGCCCACATACATGCACAAGAGGAGAGTGTAGGATTTAAAAGGTGGTTTTGAGTTAAATCCAAACAAAACAAGAGAGGCCAAAAGAGAGAAAAGACATCAGAGGGAAACATGTGTGCATGGCCCATGCATGATGATTAAATGCCATATTTATCATTGTGAAAACAATTGTGATGACCATGGCATTTGTTAACACATGCACCCCAAAATGTGGAATTAAGGCCAAGCAAAAGAAAAGAGTGGGGTCCCAAGTAGAATGGATAGAAAATGCCCATATTTGAATATAATGTGGGCATGCTAGTGTGTATGTTCCACTAGGTAAGTATATAGCCACAATTATATTCATACATGATCAAATACTCCAAACCAAACCATATGGAAGCTAGACAAGGAAAAAAATACTCCCATAACTTGCAAGGGTGGACATGTGGCTCTCCACATATCAACAATGTGAAAACAACATGAGGCATATATGGAAGCATGTGGAATTAGAAGTAGATCCATCCCAACCCACATGAGCTAGAGATAAACCCAAAAAAATGCAAAGCTCACATAGTAGGGTGGTCGAATACTGGGGTGTTGACAAGAAGGTGGTGGAGCTAATAAAAGATATGCCCCCAACTCAACTTGGGCACCAAGCATTTATCAAGAACCAAATACAATTAATAAATGCATTTGAGATAAGAACCAAATGGTTTTATATGATGCTCAAATGCAAGGTGGCATCATGACATGAGCATGATATAATTTATGATGCAACAATTATATGTAGGAAGTAGCAATTATATTACTAGACCATGTAGCATTACAGATGTTAGACAGATGGGATGCTACAAATCTCCCCCAACAAACAGGAATCTCGCCCCGAGATTCTAGGAAGAAGAAGAAGACACGAAGAGGGTAGGATACTTGGCACGGAGCTCACCCTCGCGTTCCCAAGTGGCTTCATCAACAGAATGGTGCGGCCACTACACCTTGCAGAACTTCATGGACTTGTTGCGAGTTCTTCTTTCTGCGACTTCTGGAATTTTTATGGGGTGTTCTTGATAAGACAGATCTTCTTGGAGATTGATGAGTTCATGGTCCACGGTCCTGCCAGGATCCTTGAAGCACTTCTTGAGTTGAAAGATATGGAAAACATCATGGACCTTGAGTTTTTCAGGGAGCTCAAGAGCATAAGCGACTTCTCCTCTTCTTCCACGAACTTTGAAAGGACCGATATATCTAGGAGCCAGCTTTCCTTTGATACCAAAATGGTGCGTGCCTCTCATGGGAGTGACACGAAGGTAAACGAGATCACCCGGGACATACTCCATGTCCGTGTGCTTTCTGTCATAGTTGCTCTTCTGGCGACTTTGAGCAACCTTCAGATTTTCAAGAATGATGTGAACCTTCTCCTCCGCTTGAGTTACAATGTCGGGGCCAAACAATGTTCTTTCACCTGCGCCCGACCAACCAATCGGAGTTCTACATTTGCGTCCATAGAGAACCTCAAATGGTGCCATCTTTAGACTCTTCTGGAAGCTGTTGTTGTAAGAGAATTCAGCATAAGGAAGGCATTCTTCCCACTTCATGCCAAAAGAGATGACGCAAGCATGAAGCATATCTTCTAGAATCTGATTGATCCTTTCAACTTGTCCTTGCGACTGAGGATGGTAAGCCGTGCTGAAGTTCAACTTTGTTCCCAAAGAATTTTGGAAACTTCCCCAGAACTTGGAAGTGAAGATGCTTCCATGGTCTGAACTGATCTCAAGAGGAACCCCATACAGAGAGACAATTCTGTTGATATAGAGCTCCGCCAACTGAATTGCTGAAATTGTTTCCTTGACGGGAAAGAAGTGAGCCACTTTAGAAAGCCTGTCGATGACAACAAAGATTGCATTGTTGCCCTTCTGCGACCTTGGAAAACCAGTTATGAAGTCCATCTCTACTTTCTCCCATTTCCATTCCGGAGGCTTCAATGGCTGTAGAAGACCGGAAGGTTTCTGATGGACAGCTTTAACTCTGCGACAGACATCACACTCCGAGACATACTTGGCACAATATCGTTTCAACCTAGGCCACCAATACTATGTTTTCAAGTCCATGTACATCTTAGTGCTGCTAGGGTGGATAGAAAGAACAGAATCATGCGCCTCCTTGAGAACTTGCTCTCTTAAACCTGGGTATTTCGGAACAAACATCCGGTGTTCAAAGAAAAGAGCGCCTTGGTCGTCGACGTGGAAGGACTCATACTTCGGAAGCTGACTGTTGGAGATGATCTTTTTAGTGTAAGGATCACCAAGTTGAATGGAGCGAACTTTTTCTTCCAAGAGAGGGGTTGCCAGAAGGTTCAGAAGATACCCTTGATCCACAATTTCAAGGTTGAGCTGACGGAATTCCTCGCACAAGAGAGGTTGTTGTTCTTCCACCATGAGGTTGTTGACATAAGCTTTTCGGTTGAGAGCATCGGCCATCACATTAGCTTTTCCCGGAGTGTATTTGATGGTCAGATCGAAATCATTAAGTGCTTCAATCCACCTCCTCTGACGAAGGTTGACATCAGGTTGTGTGAAGATATACTTCAGACTCTTGTGATCAGAAAAGATTTCACAACGGTTGCCAAGCAAGTAGTGCCTCCATATTTTCAAAGCAAAGACAACTGCTGCGAGTTCAAGGTCATGTGTTGGATAGTTGAGATCATGCATCTTCAACTGTCGAGAGGCATAAGCAACAACTTGTTTTTCTTACATAAGGACCGCACCCAATCCTTGCAAGGAGGCGTCACAGAATATCTAGAAAGGCTTTGATGTATGTGGAGGAATCAAGACTGGTGTGGAAGTGAGCTTCTCTTTGAGGGTTTCAAAGCTTGCTTGACATGCAGGAGACCAAAGGTATTTCTTGCCTTTCTTGAGGAGATCGATAAGAGGCTTCGCAATCTTCGAGAAATTCTAAACGAAGCGACGACAGTAACTAGCCAAACCAAGGAAACTCCGGACTTCTTTGAAATTTATGGGTGGAAGCCAATCAACAATTGTCCGAACAGTTTCTGGGTTGACGGCAATGCCCTTGGCAGAGATGACGTGACCAAGGTAGGTGACTTCAGGCAGCCAGAACTCACACTTGGAGAACTTTGCATACAGGCGGTTCTCACGAAGCTTGTTTACGACACACCGAAGGTGTTCTTCATGTTCTTACTTTGACTTAGAATAGACTAGGATGTCATCCAGATAGACCACAACGAACTTATCAAGATACTCCATGAAAACCGAGTTCATAAGCCTCGAGAAGGTGGCAGGTGCGTTGGTGAGACCGAAAGACATGACCGTGTACTCGTACAGGCCATAGCGGGTGGTGAAAGCTGTTTTGGGGACATCTTCCTTGCGAATCTTGATTTGATGATATCCACTTCTCAAATCCAGCTTAGAGAATACCACAGCTCCAGCTAGCTGGTCGAAGAGATCATTAATCCGCGGAAGGGGATATTTATTCTTGATGGTTTTAGCATTGAGAGCCCGATAGTCAACACAAAGTCTATCAGTCTTGTCTCGCTTCTTCACAAAGATGGTTGGGCTACCCCAAGAAGAAGCACTGTGCTGAATGAAACCCAACTTCTCTTGTTCATCAAGCTGGCGTTTGAGTTCAGCCAATTCAGCAGGACCCATTTTATAAGGCCGCTTGGAGATAGGAGCGGTTCCAGGTTCAAGATCAATCACAAACTCGACCTCTCGGTCAGGAGGCATACTTGGCAACTCTTCAGGAAAAACATCTGGGAACTCACAGACCACCGGAACACTCTGAATAGCCTCCATAGCATCATTATTCAGAGCTGCCAAAGAGAAAAGTTGAATAGCAGGAGTCAGACTTGGAGAATAGACTATATGGCCTTCAGGGATTTTCAGAGAAACCGAGCGTTCAGCACAATCAATCACAGCTGCATTTGCTGTTAACCAATCCATGCCCAAGATAACATCAATGTCAGAATTGCCGAGAATAATTAAGGAAGCCGGAAATGAAGAGCCACCAATCTCAATTTGATTGCCATGGCTGATATGAGCAGCCCTCATGTTTGACCCAGGAGATTGTACCACAAGACGATGCAATAGAGGACCCATAGCCAGATCATGCTCATGTGCAAACTTATGAGAAACAAAAGAATGTGAAGCACCAGAATCAAACAAAACTCATGCAGGGACTGAGTTAACGAGAAGCGTACCCATCACAACTCCAGGTACATGCTCAGCTTGAGCGATGTTGACACAGTTGGCACGAGCAACAGTGGACCCGGGCCTGGTGTTGATGTTGAGAGCCCGAGTTGGAGGTGCACGAACCATAGAAGAACTTGCTGCAGGTCTTGGAGGTGGTGGAGGAAGATCTTTGTTGTTCATGGGACAACTCCAGTGTTGATGCCCAGTGTTCCCACAAGTGTAACAAGCACCAGGTGGACGTGGAGTAGCATAGCCAGGGACTCCGCCAGGCGCTCCAGGGTAGTTGTGGTTGTAGCCCCTGGGAGCAGCAGTGAAGGAGTTTGGTGGCCTTGCCGCGTAGCTTGAAGGTCTTGGTGGAGCCGGGAGCGGCGGTGTGGTATTAGGGACCCACACGCGATGCTTAGAAGGAGCTGTCATAGCTGAAGAGCTTGTTGCATCACGACTGTGTTTCTTGGACTCCTCAAACACTTGCCTACTTGCTTCTTCCTGCAGAGCTATATGTTTGAGTTCTAGAAAAGATCCTGGCCTTGCATGAGTGATTGCATATTTGATAGATGCATTGAGCCCTTGCCTGAACCTCTTTTGCTTCTTCTTGTCATCAGAGATCTCATCGCCACCATACCGAGAAAGATTCATGAAGTTTCTGATATAGGTATTGACATTGTCATTGCCCTGCTTGAGGTTGAGAAACATTTCCTTCATCCTTTCCATGACAATTTCTGACAGATATTGCTCTTTGAAAGCCCCAGTGAACTGCTCCCAAGTAGGCTGAAAACCAGAGTGGTTTGCCTTCAGGTAATTTTCCCACCACAGAGCTGCGTCTCCCTTCAGAAGGTGAGTGGCACATTTTACCCATTCTTGCTCAGGAACATCAGCAGTCATCAGCAACCTTGACATCTCACATAACCAATCATCAGCATCTAGTGGTTGATCAGACACCTCAAAGTGGCGCGGGTTGAACTTCAGAAAACTCTTGATGTCTCCTCGCTTGGGAGGTGGAGGTAGCGGAACAAACTCATTCCTCCTGACACTTTCTTCAAATCGCTGCTGGTTCTGCTGCATTGCTCCCAAGGCATTAGCAATACTTGCCAACGCAGCCCCCAGTTCAGGTGGTATGTCCTCCTCAGAACGGCGTGGTGGTGCCATCCTGTGATTGATATAAAACTCAAATCAGTACCATAATGCAGAATAATAATAATCCAAAATAGTACCAAAATGGAATTAACCAAGATTAAAGGATACAAATTACTAAGATGATATTAAAATATCAACAAAGTTCAAAGCACCTAGAAGATATTAAGCATGTCGCACACGACTGAACAAGGAGTGTGGTACACAAAACTATCAAAGAAAAAATTTCCGCAAATTTCGGCATTAAATACCACTATATGCGCAAAACCACCTAACGAATCAAGATTAGTAACTCTACCAATTCAATATACAAGAGCGAATGATAAAAGTAGTGGTATGGTCGCGACTCCATCCCGCACTCAAATCATTACTCCGCACATGAACAAGTAAAACACATATCCCAACTCCCATTCTTCTTAAGATGAACCTAAAGATTAGCAACTACGGAAAGCAAACACCCCTAACAAGATAGCGTCGGGTAACAAAGAGTAAGACAGATCGCGTCGGTATACAACAAATCAGATAGATCACGCCGGTTTACAAAAGCCTGTCGATATGGAATGTACCGACAGTTGATAACCAAAAGACAGATAGCGACAACAAGTTGGATGCAACAGATAGACGAGGAATTACACACACACACAACCTATGGTACTACGGAACCTAGAACACATGAATCCTAGTTTGAATTTTAGAAGAGGATTGAAAATGTTACACTTCCTTACCAGAAAAGGGTGGGTGGGTGGGTAAGAAGAAAAATGGAAGCAGTCCTACTCTCACGTTTTGTTTTTCCCTAGTATACATAGCTACCAAAATATTTGCTAGACTGACAACGACCATTTGGCTGAGACCCTGAAGGGCGGGATGGCTCTGATACCGATTGTAACTACCTCGGACCCTACGCTCTAAGTTCAAGCTTGGATGAAACGGAAGTGGTTAAAATAGTACAACGGGGGCCCAGGGGCCACCCACGTGTAGACCCGTCGGCCGTCCTAACCACGTCCAATACATTGGGACAAGAGCGAGCAGCGTAGGCAACAGGCGAAGAGATCAAATACATACACAAGTGAGTATGTATGCAAGCTACCATACAACAGTTCTCAGAGCCATTCTATCTAAAAGAAATAGAAATATTGCAACGCCATACGGCAAGATCCAAATATCCTAGATAAAGATAATAGTTTAGGATAGCTCCTCATACATCAACCATCAGAGTATCAGGCGGAAGCAGAAATCAAGATCCGAGTACGGATAAGAAGCAAATCGGCATAAGATGCCACATAAATAAACACATCCCGCCCACAGATCTCGCGGATCCCCATCCCCGGAATCTCTACACCGAGTGATCGTTGCCAACATCATCTGTCTCCTCCACCCAGTATCCATCTTGCGAATACACCTGTTCATCTGAATCAAACAATTTATCGTGTGAGACCCTAGGGGTACTCAGCAAGTATTTATGCCTCTAAAGGGGACATAACCTGGGGTGACACAATTGCAGCAAAAGATAATAACTAACAAGTCTATAGATACTCGCTAACCATCTGCCTAACCAATGATAGACGTATGTCCATTAATTAGAAACAACAGTTATAACAGTATAAAGTAACAGATCCATCCTCCTTCTCGCTTACCAACAAGAAAGCGGACGAACAACCCATCCGTTGGCAGTTTTATTAACCATTCCATGAGTATTGCACTATTTACTAGTCAGGTATATAGTCAATTAAAAGCGATACTTTAGTTATACTTGTCTATGATCGAGAAACTGTGCTCCAAGTCGTCCATAACCGCGGACATGACTTTCAGAAAGATTTACCCTACAGGGGTGCACAAATAGCAACACACACTCGATCAACCTCGGAAAAACCAACTCAAAACCCAACGAGACATTCACGACAAAGCGATCACAGGATTCATAAAATATTTCAGGGGGCCACCCCACTAAGCTACCCGCAACGAAGTTGGCCGGCTCGGAACGGGCCCAGGGTTTGTGTGGACGGCGGTAAACGACTGAGAACCCGAAAGTGTGACTGGGCTTGTCGATACAGCGAAAATGTGTCACGATCCAAAATAATACAGGTGCTCCACGCACAATCATAAATAAATCAGTAAAGCATGGCATAAGTACAGGATAGTAATAAAACCCCAAACTAGTTGTGGCCCCAAGAAATAGAAATGAATCAAGCTCTGGCTCAGGGGGGGTCCATAAGGACTCCTAGATGTGGATAGTGCAAATAGTCAAGGAACCGGAATCAAGTACTCGGGATCCTACGGGACACAAGTGAGCATGAAAAATCAAATAACAGATATTGCTCACCGGTGCCTCTTTCATTAGTTATCCCATTTCTACTCAGGTTAAGTTGTTTAGTTACCTCGTTATCCATCAGACACTCACATACCCTACACATGATGTTCTACGACTCGCATGGCTCAAACAACTCCTGTAGTAATGGCTCATGGGATGGAGGAACAAGCTTCGGTGGGGTTTAAAAGTAAAGGCTATGCAGTACTTGGGATTCCATTTAATGCAATCACAACTCAATGATGCAAGAATAAGATAGAGGCAATAGGTACTATATGTATGCAAGCATGTGGTAGTGCTTGCCTGGCAGCTCAGTTGAAGTGAGAGACGGATCTGGGTCGTACTCCTGGAATTCCTGATATTTTCCCTGCTCGACATCTATTCAAAAGAAGAACCAAACAAACAAGGGCCAACATAAATAAAGTGCACAAGCATATGAATAAAATGCGACAAGCAAACAAGTATGCCATGATGAATGATGCACAATTTACATGGCAATAATGTAGCATGGTAAGGGTGAGGTGTGGGGCAAGAATAAATCATTTTATTAAGTTTTTAGTCACGTTTTGCTCCCATATAACTTGCTGTACACTTAATATTTATATTATGCATGCTGCAATTCAGAACATGGAATGCATAGTTAGAACAGGCTCGTCACGCTGATCGATTTAGACATATTATTTGTCAAATTTGGAGTTGTAGATTTAAAGTTATTAATTAATTGAGGAAAGGCATTTTATTGCAATTTAATTATCTCGAAAATTTAAAGTGGTCAAACATTATTTTGAATAGCATATTTGGATTCCTCACATTTTTCTGATTCAAAAATATATATTATTTGTATTATTTGGAATTACAAATTAAAAGTTATTAAAAATAGAATTTAAAACATCTTTAAACATTTTCTGAAATTGTTTTATTAAACAGATACAGATAGATATTTTTTATACTCAGAGGGATCTAGCCACAGTCGCTGACAACTGGGCCCAACGCTGACTGGGCGAAACGGCACGGCAAAAACCTTTCTCACTGCGAGGCTACCCAGCCACAGCGACCGACAAGCGGGCCCGTGCCTCAAGCGGGCCCACGCGCCAACGAGTGAAAGGGGGGCTGCCACGCGGCTCAGCGGGGGACTGCGGGTTGAGGATTTGGAGCCCCAGGTCCCTTTTTGTAAAACGCCCAGAGACGCTGACAAGTGGGACCTGGTGGATTGCGGGTTGAGGAAAAAGGTATTGGGGGGGGTATTTGCAAAGTTGCCAACGTTTACTGTTTTCTTCCTCTGAATTAACTGACGGACAGGTCAGTGACAGCGCGCGACGCGCGGGGGATCGAACCAGCGACCTGGGGCACACGAGCGGAGGGCGGAAGCCACTGCGGCTGGCTGGTGGTTGTTGGAGGGAAAGGGGAACGCGGCTAGGAGTACCTACCGCGGCGCCCAGCGGAAAGACCACCGGAGAACACCGTGCACCGAGGGTGCTCGTCGGAGCGCTTGGCGAGCACAGGAAACGGATCACATCGACAGGATGTCTAGGGGGAACGGGGGCTCACCGCGGTGGTGCTGGTGGTGACGGATCGGGCCGGGAGGAGGAGGATTGGCGGAGACGCAAGCGCACCGTGGCTAGGGTTTCATCGTCGGTGTCGGCGGTGTGCTGTGGGTACAGCCTGTCTCCTCCTCGAGTCCGTGCACAGGGGCGACGCCGGGGACCTCCTCACCTTCCTCGACAACCTCGACGCCACGCCCGCCTCCTTGATCTGGTGGGGGACGCCGATGCCGAGCTTGGATGTCCGAAGAGGGAAGAGAGGGTGGCGGGGTAGATGGGAGGAAGGGGGCTACGGCGCAGAGCCCTGGGGAAAGTGCAGGCAGAGGGGAGGGGTGGATAAGACCGAGGGGGAGAGGGAGGTGCCGTGGGTGGCTAGGGTAGAAAAGGTGGCGATGGCCACCTTTCTCTCCTCCTCCTCTCCTCACGTGCTGGGCACGGTTTGGTGGGTCAGGAAGGGGCAGAGGGTAGGAGGCTCGGGTGGGGCCCCTTGGCAGCGAGAGAGAGAGAGAGAGAGGAACCGAGAGGGGAGGGGTAGATCGGCTTGGGGGTGGCATGGGAGGCTCGGCAAGGGGTAGAGCAAGGGGGTGGCTCGGCAAGGGTTAGGGTTTGAGAAGGGGTAGATGGGGGTGGTGCCTCGGCATGGGGCTGGTTGAGCCGAACCAGGTTGGTGGTGAGGTGAGGGATTAGCCAAGTCTAGGAAGAAGGGGTTAGGGTTAGAGTTTTAGCTAGGTGTAGGGAGAGAGAGAGAGCTCGGCCTAGCTAGAAAAGAGTGAGGGTTTAAGTGAGAGGTTACAAAGATACTCAAGTTTGATGGGGAAGGATTGATAGACATTATGGCATGTGGATAAGAAAGCCCATACATGCACAAGAGGAGAGTGTAGGATTTAAAAGGTGGTTTTGAGTTAAATCCAAACAAAACAAGAGAGGAAAAAGAGAGAAAAGACATGAGAGGGAAACATGTGTGCATGGCCCATGCATGATGATTAAATGCCATATTTATCATTCTGAGAACAATTGTGATGACCATGGCATTTGTTAACACATGCACCCCAAAATGTGGAATTAAGGCCAAGCAAAAGAAAAGAGTGGGGTACCAAGTAGAATGGATGGAAAATGCCCATATTTGAATATAATGTGGGCATGCTAGTGTGTATGTTCCACTAGGTAAGTATATAGCCACAATTATATTCATACATGATCAAATACTCCAAACCAAACCATATGGAAGCTAGACAAGGAAAAAATACTCCCATAACTTGCAAGGGTGGACATGTGGCTCTCCACATATCAACAATGTGAAAACAACATGAGGAATATATGGAAGCATGTGGAATTAGAAGTAGATCCATCCCAACCCACATGAGCTAGAGATAAACCCCCCAAAAATGCAAAGCTCACATAGTAGGGTGGTGGAATACTGGGGTGTTGACAAGAAGGTGGTGGAGCTAATAAAAGATATGCCCCCAACTCAACTTGGGAACCAAGCATTTATCAAGAACCAAATAAAAAATTTTAAGAACCAAATACAATTAATAAATGCATATGAGATAAGAACTAAATGAAAAGGGTTTTATATGATGCTCAAATGCAAGGTGGCATGATGACATGAGCATGATATAATTTATGATGCAACAATTATATGTAGGAAGTAGCAATTATATTACTAGACCATGTAGCATTACAGATGTTAGACAGATGGGATGCTACAGTGGGCGGCCAGGGGGGCCACACCACCTGGTGGCGCGGCCAGGGCTAGCCCGCGCCACCATATGGTGTGGCCACCCTGTGGCCCCTTTCCGTCTCATCTTCTGGCTCCGTGAGTCTTCCGGTAAAATTTCGACTTTGGCTTTTGTCCGGTCCAATTCCGAGAATATTGATTTTCTGACTTTCCTGGAACCAAAAACAGCAGAAAACAGGCAACTGGCACTGTGGCATCTTGTTAATAGGTTAGTTCCAGAAAATGTGTAAAAGTACTCCAAAGTGTGGCCAAAACATAAGAAAGTAGATAAAACCAAGCATGGAGCATCAAAAATTATGGATACGTTAGCAACGTATCAACATCCCCAAGCTTAACTCCTGCTCGTCCTCGAGTAGGTAAGTGATAAAAAGAAAGAATACTTTTTGAGGTGATATGCACCATCATAAACTTGATCAAAGTATTTGTAAAACATTGATAGCTGGGATCATAGTACTTCAATCATAACATGAAAGACAAAGTTCTAGCAATAAGACAAAGAAACTATGTTG
The DNA here is from genome assembly GCA_023614405.1 of Avena insularis. NCBI lineage: Eukaryota > Viridiplantae > Streptophyta > Magnoliopsida > Poales > Poaceae > Avena > Avena insularis. The sequence continues at coordinate 69,157,043 of CM042692.1, read as the reverse complement.
CAACATGAAAAGGCACAAACAAAAGATTAATGAATAACAATGCTTTGCAAGACGTTTGTTTGTTTCACATAAAGAAAACATAACATAGTGGCATTCAGCTTGTCCGTCATAGAGTAGCAAACATAAATGCATAGGACACCTTCAAAGTTCATAAGAGTGACTAGATACAAGTAGTTTAAGAACAAGCAATATCAAGTTATGCATCAATCAACAAGTCCTGGGACAATGCACATAGAACTAAGAATGGCCACTATGCTCTCAAAGTAGGTGCATAAAGATAGAAGGTGGAGACTCAACATAAAAGTAAAAGAAAGGCCTTCATAGAAGGAAGTAGGGATTCAAGTTTCATAAAGGGCTTCCAAAAATTATGGTACTTAATAGCTTTCAGCTCCCATTGCCCCTATCATAAGCATCTTGAAGTGATTAAGGTTAAAGTGAACAAACTATGGAGTATATGCTTGACGAAGTATAAGTTGGAAATCTCATGTCCCTTGAATACGAGTGCCTCTCCTCATGCTACTCAAGTTTAGTTACCGGTAAGTTCTTGTCATAGTAAGTACATGTGTATCATAGAGAACCGCCAACGGGGTACCCCTTGCCCGATGATACGGAAGAATCCCCGTATCAAAGTTACAAGGCAAGCAGACAACGAGCATCTCAACAATCTTCTTATTTACCATGGAAAAATGGTGCTTTTTTCTCTCTTTCCTCTTTTCTCATATCTCCTTTTTTCTTTTTCACTTTTTTCTCAATATCTGACTCTTTTTAATAAGAAGAATGCTTCATAGACAGCTCATTATGGTTACGCTGCAGGTTTCCACCATGACGACATGGATTAGACCAACGGTCCAGGCGTTTCTCTAACACACATACATAACTCCATGTACTTACAAGCTCCCCTTTCATTTCACACCGACGACATCCATAGACAAAAGAACATGATATCAACTAGGTACAAAGTACAAGTGCAATGTTGAAAGCGTTCCCCATGATAGCACGGTTCTGCTAATCCCCAACATATAAGTGCAAGCATATACAACATAGATGACACAATGGTTCAAGTTTATTAGGGGCAAGAAAAGTAAAGTGTGCCATCAAGTTCGTGAGAGCTTTAACCACTAGTTTTCTCATAACAAGTTTAATTCAGAAGGTAGATAAAAACATGAATATACTTGGAATAGCAAATGCTAATAGGTAGGTATGGCGGATTCTTTGGAATAACTTGGTCTTAGGAGTTGGATGCATGAGTGGGACTCATACTTGATTACGGAGGCTAGCAAAAGACTGGGAGCGACCAACTAAGAGAGCAATAATGGCCATAATCATGCAAAGCGACAAAACATTATTAATCAAAGCATAAAGTGATATTACAAGTCGAAAACTAAAGGATCATAAAGGCTATGGTGACTTGGGATAGTCATAACATGGTGTGAGCATGTGCCAAGTCAACCCAAATAAAGCATCAAAGGAGAATACCACAATACTATGCTTTAATATGCTAAAACAACGCATGATTCTTCCAAGACACATTAAGCAATCTCAATTGTTTATAAAAAGTCATGCTACAACAAAGAATACTAAGCATAAAGTCAAAACAATATCGAGCATGGCATGACAAAGCATAGGCCACAGTCAAAAACAAGCTCTCTTTACCACTTAAGCATGAACTTTCCTACTCTTTTCCAATCCAAACCAAACTATTTGAAAACCAATGTATTAAAGAGGGGGTCCAACCAATTTATTCAGCAAACTAAGAAAACAAAGCTGGCGAAAAACCTAAACGAAAATGAAAAAGAAGACGCTCCAAGAACAACACAACTGTGCATGAAACAATAAAAATGAAGTGTTTGGAAGAAACCTGGGATTTTTATTGATGAAGAAGGGGATGCCTTGGGCATCCCCAAGATTTGACGCTTGTACTTCTTGGATATTTCTTGGGGTGACACGCGTGGCATCCCCAAGGTTGAGCTTTAGTCCATCCTTCGTCTCATTACTCATTCCTTCCATACACCTGAAATTTTTCCTTCATACAAAACTTCACACAATCTTTATTAGCAACGTTAGTGCACTCAAGATAATAAGTCTTTAGGTTCATTTCCAACACCAATAAAACATCCATTAAAACACAAGCTACTGTAGCACTTCCCTCAGAAATCTCAATTCCCCAAAAGAACTCAAAAGGGAACCAAAAAGAAGCAAATGCAAATAATGGCAGAAATCTATCAAAACAGACCAGCAGGTAAAGAAGAATTTTTTCGAAGACCTTCTGTTGCTCAAATCAAAAAGTGTTGAACTAATGAAAGTTAGATAACAACCTGGGGCAGAAGCATAAAAATTCACGCCTCAAAAGGACGTATAGAGATTTTACACGAATTTTTACGGTGAAGCGTAGAAATCTGTTTCGGGACAGCAACTTTCCCAAGCATTACTTCTCTCTCATTAGAGGTTACTCTTGGCACAAAAAGCAAATTAAAAAGATAAGGGGCGGTTATTACAGAAGTAATAACTTCCAAGACTCATCTAAAAACTTTTGGGTTATCTCCCAATAAGTACTTTTCTTTAACGCCTTTAAGTTAGGCATGATAGTTTGAGAAGATGCTCACATAAGAAATATGAATTGAAGTAAAAGAGAGCATCAAGAAGCAAACTCAAAGCACATTTAAGTCTAACCCACTTCCTATGCATAGGAATTTTGTAAATAAACAAGTCATGAAAGCACAAAGCAACAAGCATAGGAAAGCAAAACAAGTGCAACTTCAAGACTTTCAACATAAAGAGGGGAAACTTAATTTTGTTGAGATACATAAAACCATGTTTCCCTCTCTCATAATAAATTTCAGTAGCATCATAAATAAAATTCACAATATAACAATCACATGAAACATTCTTATCATGAGCCACATGCATAAAAGAATTAATACTCCCCACATAAACATAGTCATTCTTATTAATTGTAGTGGGTGCAAATTCAACAAAATAGCTATCATTATTATTCTCATCACCAAAATCATCAAACATAGGAGGCATATTATAATCATAATTAATTTCCTTATAAATAGTAGGTGGACTGAAAATATCATAATCATCATTGCAATCATCATATATTGGAGGTATAGTATCATCATAAGCAATCGAACAGTTATCCTCCAAAGTGTTTTCATTTGTATCATCATTGGAAGGATCATGGATAGCACTAATAGTATAGCAATTATTAATATCATCATTTTCAGAATTGGTACCGAAGAGATTTTCAATATCAAAGGTAGTGTGCTTTTCCCAATCATGATCACTACTATAGGTAATAGGCATAGGAACATCATCTAGTTCAGACTCATCAAAAACTATAATAGGAGCAACATGCTTAGGGAAAAATACCGTTTCCTCTCCTTTTACTCCTCCTTTTCTTCTTTTTCTTCTTCTCTTTAGGAGGGAGAGGCTTGAAAGGAAGCTTCTCCATATACCCTGGTTCATTGTTAGAGACAATAGAAGAAACTTTGGAGGATTCCTCCTTTTCATTAATAAGGCCAAAACACATATTGGTCCTGTCATATTTTGGTAAAATCTCATCATTTATAATATTTTGTATGTAAGTATTTGGGTGACAATTATCAACACAATAAATATGACAACCATGCATGCCACTATTCATACCAAAAGCACTCATATCTACCAAAAAAGTTTTTCTTGATAACTCTTCACACCCCAAAAATAATGTAAGTTCATCATGCTGATTAGGAGTGATCATGTCATCACAATAAAAACTTGCAGTACTCATTGGATTAGAAGGGCTATTGTGATGGCTTGAGCATTGAAAATTGAAATGACCCACTTCAAAGCAAAGTTCACAAATAAAAGGATAGAGGGCACAAACTTTTTTACCAAGATCATTTAGAGCCCTATACCACGTTCTAGTTTTTTCATTCCTGTGGGTGATACAATATTCTTCTTCAATTTGATTATTCTCACAAGGTCTATGTATTCCACAAAAATTAACATGCTTATAAGAAATAGTACTTTCAGAGGTTTGAGCATGTTTGTTGCTATCATTAATAACAATTTCCTTTTCCATGCAAGTGTCTTTAAAAGGCTCATGATACATGTCCCATTTTTCTTTAGCAGCATTAATATGAGAAGCAAAGGATCTAAAACAATCCATAAGAATTTCAGGATCAAGACCATATTTAGCACTAAGATCTTGAAAATCAGTAGTTTCAGCGAAAGACTTAATGCAATCATACTCATAGTTTATACCTGGTTCTTTACCTTTGTTGTTATCCCAATATTCGGTATTGCTTTGAATTGTTTCAAGAAGATCCCACTTAGCTTTGACATCCTTACTTGTGAAGGATCCCTCTAAACAAGTATCTAGATAGCCCTTGTAATGTCCTGAAAACCTTGCATAGAAATTATTAATAACAATATTACTGGGGAGCTCATGAATGGGACATTTGAGCATTAGTGACTTCAGTCTCCCCCATGCTTGGGCAATACTTTCTCCATCATGTGGATGAAAATTATAAATGTAATTCCTATCTTTACGAATTTCATGAGGATGATAAAATTTAGAGTAAAAGAGAGATTCAAGTTCCTTCCACTCCAAATGATGAGGATCATCTAGTAGCTCATACCACTCCCTTGCTTTGCCCTTAAGTGAAATAGGGAATAGCTTCCTCTTAACTTGGTTCATTGAAATACCTGCACACTTGAACAACTCGCATAATTCGTGTATAAAGAGTAAATGATCACCAGGATGGACAGTTCCATCTCCCAAATAATAGTTGTTCATAACACGTTCAACAATTTTTATAGGTATTTTAAAAGAGATGCTTTCAGTATGTGGATTTAAAATATCACAAGTATCATTAGAATTACCACATATGGGAGATAAAGTATCATCAGAGAAAATTTTCTTCTTTAAAGCTGGGGAACTAAAAAGATCATTTTCATAAAGACTAACTTCCCCAAGCTTAGACGTTTCCATAGCATTAGTAACAAAGGTGTTCAAAAGATTCATACTAATAACATTGCTATTAGCATGCAAAGAAAGTTCCATGGGTTTTTTAATTTTCTTTTCAGACAATTCATGTTCTATCTTAGGAAAAATACTAAAAAGTTATCTAATTTTGTTGTTGTTTTCCATTAAGCCTAACTAGTGAAAACAAGAAACAAAAAGACAAAATTGCAGAAAGGAAATAACTTCGAGCACTCAGACCGGAGGATGTCAGTACCTTTTACCTTACCTCCCGGCAACGGCGCCGGAAAATACTTGTTGGCGCGTGGTTGACGTGGGAGCTTCTTCTTCTTCAGTGCCCGGCAACAACGCCAGAAAATAGCTTGATGTCTATGCACTTCTATTCTTGTAGACAGTTGTTGCGCCTCCAAGTGCAGAGGTTTGTAGAACAGCAGCAAGTTTCCCTTAAGTGGATCACCCAAGGTTTATCGAACTCAGGGAGGAAGTGGTCAAAGGTATCCCCTCTCAAGCAACCCTGCAATCAAGATACAAGAAGTCCCTTGTGTCCCCAACACACCCAATTCACTTGTCAGGTGTATAGGTGCAGTAGTTCGGTGAAGAGATAGTGAAATACAAGTGGTATAGATAATTATAAGTGGTAACGGTGATAGAAAATAGCTTGATGGCGTGGAAAAGACTAAAGGCAAACTGAAATAAAGATGTAAGCAAGCAAACATGTAATAGATCTAATAGCAAACGGTGTTTCAGTGCTTAGAAACAAGTCATAGGGATCATACTTTCACTAGTGAACACTCTCATATAAATATATTCTTCTTTATGATACTACGCTGAACTACTCTCCGGTTGGACACTCCAATCCATGGTAGGGGTATAACAGCACACCTCAAAGTTCGCTTTCCACATCTAGATAACCCCACGCTATCACCTTGAGTACTAGATGGTTCAAACAAACACCACAATTTCATAAAGACATCCAACTCCAAATATAACTCATAACAAGTATTTGTAATCTCTAGCCTAAGTGCCACCATGGTGTGCACACTGTCAACTTCACACACATGGGGAGAGCAGAGATCTATTAAAGCACTTGAGTAGCAAGGTAGATCTATAGATTACAAGCTCATGATCTCAATAAGATCATGCATAGAGAGAGAGATGAACACATAGCTACCGGTAGAACCCTTAGCCTCGAGGAAGAACTACTCCCTCATCATCATGGGAATCAACAATGGCAATGAAGATGGTGGTGGAGATCGATGGAGATAGCTCCGGGGGCACTTCCCCGTCCCGGCAGGGTGCCGGAAGAGAGACTTTCTGTCCCCCGAATCTCCGCCTCGGTGGCGGCGGTGCTATGGAACTTTTCGTGGCTGGAGGCTTGATGATTTAGGGTTTTTGCCTCGGGGGGCATCTTATAGGCAAAGGGGCAAGGTCGGTGGGCGACCAGGGGGGCCACACCACCTGGTGGCGCGGCCAAGGCTAGCCCGCACCACCATATGGTGTGGCCCCTCTCCATCTCGTCTTCTGGCTCCGTGAGTCTTCCGGTAAAATGTCGACTTTGGCTTTTGTCCGGTCTAATTACGAGAATATTGATTTTCTGACTTTCCTGGAACCAAAAATAGCAGAAAACAGGCAACTGGCACTGTGGCATCTTGTTAATAGGTTAGTTCTAGAAATGTGTAAAAGTACTCCAAAGTGTGGACAAAACATAAGAAAGTAGATAAAACCAAGCATGGAACATCAAAAATTATGGATACGTTAGCAATGTATCATGGACCCAGAGTCAATGAAATGTGTGTTCTCTTCAGAGACCACACATGGATCCACCAGTGTCATTGCATGTGTGTTCTTTTTACTAACAACAACCAGTGTCATTGCATGTGTGTTCTTTTCACAATCCACCTATGGATCCACCAGTGTCATTGCATGTGTGCTTTTTTACTAACAACAACTAGAGTCATTTCATGTGTGTTTTTTCACATACAACATATGGATCCACCAGTGTCATTGAAATGTGTGTTCTCTTCAGAGACCACACATGGATCCACCAGTGTTATTGCATGTGTGTTCTTGTTACTAACAACAACCAGAGTCATTGCATGTGTGTTCTTTTCACATACCACATATGGATCCACCAGTGTCATTGCATGTGTGTTCTTTTCACAATCCACCTATGGATCCACCAGTGTCATTGCATGTGTGCTCTTTTTACTAATAACAACCAGAGTCATTGCATGTGTGTTCTCTTCAGAGACCACACATGGATCCACCAGTGTCATTGCATGTGTGTTCTTTTTACTAACAGCAACCAGTCATTGAAATGTGTGTTCTTTTCACATACCACATATGGATCCACCAATGTCATTGCATGTGTGTTCTTTTCACAATCCACCTATGGATCCACCAGTGTCATTGCATGTGTGCTTTTTTACTAACAACAACCAGAGTCATTTCATGTGTGTTCTTTCCACATACCACATATGGATCCACCAGTGTCATTGAAATGTGTGTTCTCTTCAAAGACCACACATGGATCCACCAGTGTTATTGCATGTGTGTTCTTGTTACTAACAACAACCAGAGTCATTGCATGTGTGTTCTTTTCACATACCACATATGGATCCACTAGTGTTATTGCATGTGTGTTCTTTTCACAATCCACCTATGGATCCACCAGTGTCATTGCATGTGTGTTCTTTTTACTAACAATAACTCGAGTCATTTCATGACTGTTCTTTTCACATACCACATATGGATCCACCAGTGTCATTGAAATGTGTGTTCTCTTCAGAGACCACACATGGATCCACCAGTGTCATTACATGTGTGTTCTTTTTACTAACAACAACTGGAGTCATTGCATGTGTGTTCTTTTCACATACCACATATGGATCCACCAGTGTCATTGCATGTGTGCTCTTTTCACAATCCACCTATGGATCCACCAATGTCATTGCATGTGTGCTTTTTTACTAACAACAACCAGTGTCATTGCATGTCTGTTCTTTTCACAATCCACCCATGGATCCACCAGTGTCATTGCATGTGTGTTCTTTTTACTAACAACAACTAGAGTCATTGCATGTGTGCTCTTTTCACAATCCACCTAAGGATCCACCAGTGTCATTGCATGTGTGTTCTTTTTACTAACAATAACCAGAGTCATTGCATGTGTGTTCTTTTCACATACCACATATGGATCCACCAGTGTCATTGCATGTGTGTTCTTTGCACAATCCACCTATGGATCTACCAGTGTCATTGCATGTGTGATTTTTTACTAACAACAACCAGAGTCATTTCATGTGTGTTCTTTTCACATACCACATATGGATCCACCAGTGTCATTGCATGTGTGTTCTTTTCACAATCCACCTATGGATCCACCAGTGTCATTGCATGTGTGCTTTTTTACTAACAACAACCAGAGTCATTTCATGACTGTTCTTTTCACATACCACATATGGAACCACTAGTGTCATTGAAATGTGTGTTCTCTTCAGAGACCACACATGGATCCACCAGTGTTATTGCATGTGTGTTCTTGTTACTAACAACAACCAGAGTCATTGCATGTGTGTTCTTTTCACATACCACATATGGATCCACCAGTGTCATTGCATGTGTCACTAGTGGAAAATTGCTTATCAGTGGAGCATATTTTTTGCTATCAATGTCGCATATGGAATGCACCACTAGTGTTGCGCCACTGATAATCAGATATCAATGGCGCATATACAATATGCGCCATTGATAAGAGGCCCACCAGTGGCGCACCTAATATATGCGCCATTGATATTATACCAGTGGCACATATAGCCAAATGCGCCACTGATACTATATGTGCCACTGGATTAATAAAATATGCGCCACTGATGTTTCATACAGGTATACACAATACAGGGCTCTCAGGTATTTATACAGGTACATATACAAGTACATATACATGTATTTATACAGATACACAACAGTGTAAAAACAAAGATAATAATACCACTAGAATTATACATCATCACATCAATTAGAACCCGACAAAGTGACAAGTGCCCGAATATTATACAAGTCTAGAACAAATCGATCTCATCTTCTCATACATTACAAATTACAACAAGTTGATCATCATGATCATTAGCCAAGTCCTAAACTACTAAAGGACCGAGTAGAGTACAACCGCAATGGCGGTGATGAGCAAGACGGGGAGCACGATCATCAAGGTCTTCATCTGGTTCCTGTCTCTCTGCTCTCCAAGGAGGTGGTTCCTCTACCTAGCTTCCGCCTGCTCTCTTGTCGGTACCCTTTGTATCTGTTGCCACTGAACTTGTTCACTTGCTTATGACAATCCTCCCACTCATCGTAGACTCCTAGGACCCTCCCTCTGAACACCACGTAGCACGGCATCTCTATACACAAGGCATATAAGTACTATATCATGCAACAGAAAGAATTAAAAGGTTCATCACATGCATCTCCACAAAAAAGAAGGTTTCAATCTAAGGCAAGCTATTAAGTTTCATACATATGGTAATAAGTAAACAAAGTCCAACAACGACTGTTTTGAGCTAAGGCAAGTTAAAGTTTATGACACACACACACACACGAAATACACAAACCGGCTGAGCGCTAGCTAGCTAGGAACACTACATCATGAAGACTTTGTTTTACACGGTGTCGGGAATGGTTTGTAGCCGTCTTTCATTGTCCATGTCCTACGGTCACCCTGCGCCTCGAGCCGTGCTTCGATCTCGCGCTTACTGAACACTCTTTTGCAGGATAAGGACCCCCCCTTGTGATGACATCTTCTTGCACGATGGTCGCAATCTGAGTCTGGATGTGTAAGAAGTCGTCCTTAAGTTCATCATCGTGCATGCTTGCCTCAGCTTTGGCCCATGCTCGGAGACTAGATGGCAACATAATGATGTGTGCATCCCGGACGATCGCCCGCAGGTGATGGAGGGCGTAGTAGGCCTCCTTGACACTGTTATCCGGCTGCTTGATGCAGGCGAACTTCATTACGTGTTTGAACACGTCTCTTCCATCCCTGAAATTTTCCGCCCCCTTCTTGAATTCGCCTCCATTCTCAGCGTATACCTCGAGAGCATCATCTAGAAGACTCCTTATGTTGGTGTAGTCTTTATTCTTTTGCTCGCTCCCAGAGTCCAAGTACGTGGCTAGCGAATAACTCGGGTGAATGAGGATCAGTGTGCAGTATTTGTCTCTGCGCAAAACAATTGAAACGAAACAATGTTGGAAAAAGTGCAACCGAAAACTAAGAAAGGACAAGTTACGGCGACGAGCGAGTGTGTGCACTTACTCGAGAAAGAAAGGAAAAATAATATCTTTTCCACTCTTTTTGTCCACCATGAAATTTTGGAGGTAGTTCCTTGCGCTGGCCCGGGTCACTGGATTCACCAACTAGCTATCACGCATGAAGTAGGGGTCCACTATCGCGACGCCAGGGGTCTTCTCTCTGTTGACCTTCATCGCCCGATGGAGCGCGTATAGGAGGACCAAGTTATAGTTCATCCGCTTGCCATGGAAAATCTTGAAGATGTCCTCATACGATATGAAGAAGATACCCACGGGGGCATTATCGACGAAGCCCGCGCCCGTTGGAACATTGACCGTGAAAACAGGGTACGATGGATTTGCTTCTTTAAGAAGGCACTCCTCTAGATATAGAATACCATGCTGCAGGTTAGCCATCGCTCCACTTGCATTTTTGATCAGCTCCTCACTCAGAATCGGTTGACCAGCTATGTGAACCCTGGTCAAGGTGCCCTCAGGGGGCTATGTTAACGGGTCGTCCTGAGCCCGGGGCCTCTTTGGACCCGGCTGGCTCAAAGACTGCTTATTATTCTTCTTGGTTCTCTTGCGATGCTTCTTCGTCTCGACATTAGCAGCCATCTGCTCATCCGCCGCCTTATGGAGTGTGGTGGGGCTGAAAATGATTTCCTGGGTGCCTTTATAAGGACCAGCGGCACCAGCATCCGAAGGCGTCTCCTCTAGGGTACCATGGAAGTCTAGACGCGTGCATGATCTAGTACGAGCATTTGGGTCGTCAGCAACGCGGTAGGGCTCGTCCATGTTTGGCATGAACAAAGAGTTCGTGACGCCAGTGTTGATCCAGTTATCTGGGTTGTCATCATCATCATCATCATCGTTAATGTTGTCCCTAGGTGCATCCTTGGGCGGTGGCGGCGCAACGACGGCCTTGCGATGTGGAGGCGGCAGTGCGGTGATAGCCTCGCCATGTGGAGGCGGCAGTGCAGCGGCGGCCTTGCCATGTGGAGGCAACGGTGCAGCGGCGACCAACAATTGCTGGTGACGAGAGGTGGTGGCGGTGACTGGTTGTTGTGGCCGCCACGGCAAGGGCACATTTGGCCGCTGAGTTACGTGTTGTTCCTTCACAAGCCAAATCTGGGTCTTTGGCCATGTCAAGACCCAGCCACAGCAATCTTGAAGGTTCTTATGATCATCAGCGCCTCGAGGTTGGCTGGGGGGTCCATGTCTTCGCACCCGGGCAACACCCGAGCCAGCGGGACCTTGAACACGTCATCCTCCATCGACTTGTGGTGCATCGTGTGGCTATTTTGTTGAATAATTGAGCCCTTGCCAACATCCTTTAGATCACCATCCACGTAATGCAAGAGCGTGCAAGGAGTGTCCTATGGAAGAACAAGCATCGTGAGATGGCGCTAGCTAGTCATCAAAGGCAAATGAGATGAAATGTTATCAACATGCATGTGTTGGCCGGCGTCATTACCTTGGAGATGGCGTTGAGCTCTGCTAATGTCGAGACACCGGTATCATCCTCCCGCTGAGATGCCTTATGAAGCACCGTCGGTTGCGCCTTAGTTTTGGCGGGAGGGGGCATCGGTGTGACATGTGTCTCTGTGTTGGCGCCAGCGGGAGGTGTCACCAAAGCAACCTCCGGCTGCGCGTTGGTGTTGGCACCGGCGGGAGGGGGAACCAGAGCGACCAGGTGCATCTCGACGTTGGCAGACTCGGGCGTCACCACGTTCGGCGACACATGATGGATCGAGTTGCTATTGGAGAGGCTGGGCACCACGCAGCGATCCTCCCAGCTCATTGGGAAACATCTCGCGGATCTTCTCTTGCACTTTCTCGTCGATCATCCTCGGCATCTGTTGCATCTGCTCCCGGAGGACTTCAACCTTGCTTTTTCCTTTGCCGCCGCCGCGGCCTTCCTCGTCGTCCGGGTCGGTGCGTAGATAATTCTGGCAGAAAGAGACACACTCGTAGGTCAGAAAGCCCTTGGCAATGCTTCCATCTGGACGGGACATGTTCCGTACGAATCCTTTGATAACACCGTTAAGCCTTTCAAACGGCATCATGTTGTGTAGGAATGTCGGCCCGAGATGAATGTTGTCATCCACGACATGGATGAGTAGATGGACCATGATGTCGAAGAATGCGGGCGGGAAGTAAATCTCGAGCTCGCATAGTATCATGACGATCTCATCTTGTAGTGTGTCGAGCTGCTTCAAGCCAATCGACTTCCTCGAGATAACGTCGAAGAAGTTGTAGAGGCCAAACAGCATCTCACGGACGTGCTCGTCCATTATCCCTCGGATCACAACAGGAAGTATCTGCGTCATCAGCACGTGGCAGTCATGAGACTTCATCCCGCTGAACCTCTTCTTTGCTTTGTCCAGATATCTGCCTATGTTCCTCGAGTAACCGTAAGAAACTTTGACTCCTAGGAGGCAGTTGAAAAACTGCTCAAGCTCCTGCTCACTTAGAGTGAAGCAAGCATCCGGAAACACTGCAATTCCCCTCTTTACCCTTTTGCGGCGACCTTGAGTATCTTTAGGCGCCGTCTCATGAAGTTCTTCCTTGATGCCAAGTTCCATCAGGTCGTTCCTTGCTTTCGGCCCGTCTTTGGTCCTATCTGGCATGTTGATGATAGTGGCAAGAAGACTCTCGCACACGTTCTTCGTGATGTGCATGACATCAAGGCTATGGGGCGTGTGGAGGTATTTCCAGTATGGCAGGTCCCAGAAAACAGGCCTAGCTTTCCACACACCATGCAGCGGTTTCATCCTCGGATGCTTCTTTCCCGGCAAAGGGCACTCTTCCCAATTGTCCAACATATCTTGGATCACTTCTCCGCTCCTCGGACGTGGGGCTTTTTCGAGCTCTACTTTGCCATCGAACAGATCTCTACGCTTTCTCCATGTGTGATCCTTTGGAAGCCACATTCGAGTCCGTTGGAACACGGTCTTCAATGACCCGGGATCCCTTGGTAGCTGGAGATGCGGGGTCTTACCCTTGCACTTGACACATGCTTTGTGTCCGTGGTTCACCTGGGCAGACACGTATGCGTAGCCTGGATAGTCCTGCACCATCGTGAGCAGCGCGATTCTCATAGGGAAATAATCTCCTATGTATGCGTCCCACGTATGGGCTGGCATCTCCCATAGCGTGGCTAACTCTTCTTTCAGCAGCCCGAGATACAGATACATGTCGATACCTGGTTGTTTAGGCCCCTGAATCAGAATACACATGTGTACGTATCTCTGCTTGGTGCACAGCCAGGGAGGGAGGTTGTACGGCCATACAAACACGGGCCAGGTGCTATGTGTGCTACTCTGGTTGCCAAACGGATTGAGTCCATCGGTGCTCATACCAAGCCTGACGTTCCTTGGATCGCCCCTGAAGTCTGGAAAGTCAATGTCCAGTGCGTTCCACTGGCTAGCGTCCGAAGGGTGTGTGAGAATCTTGCCCTTATGTGGATCATCTTCGGCCGGCTTCTTCCTTTCCGCGTGCCATTGCATGAGCTTTGCTTCCTTAGGGTCCACGAAATACCGCTGCAGACGGGGAGTGATAGGAAAGTACCATACCACTTTCCAAGGAACTTTCTTGTTCCCTCTCTTGTATCGTCCTTGGCCACACACCGTACATGTGGTTCTATCCTTGTACTCATCCCAATAAAGTGCGCAGTCATTAATACAGGTGTGGTACATAACATACGGTAGGTCGAGAGGACATGCGATTTTATTGGCCTCCTCGATACTAGTTGGACACGTGTTCCCCTTGGGAAGACGTTCTTGCTAGAATCTCATGTTTTTGTTGAAGCTTACGTCGGTCCATTTGCTTTCTGCCTTCATCTCTAGACCCTTGAGCATTACGTTCAAGCGGGTATCCTCGGGCCGGCACCCAGGATACAATGGATTTTTCTCGTCTATCTCCATCTGCGCTAGCTTGGCTTTCTCCCTGGCAGTAGCTTTGGTGTTGCTCGTCTCCCTGAGAAGCAGGTCCTGAACATGAGGGTCCTGCAAGGCCGAGGTTAGCCGCGTCATTTGTGGGTCTGTGTCTTCTCCACTGACACCTCCTTCGTGATGATCATCATGTCCGTCACTGCCATCATCTCCTCCTGTTGATCATCATGTCAGCCGCTGCCGATATCTCCTTCATGATCATGACCATGTCCGCCGCCAGCATCTCCTTCGTGATGATCATCATGCCCGCCCTCATCTTCAGGATCGTTGACGTCCTCGTCATCTTCAGAATCATAGCCGCGCATGAAACCACGCGTGAGCAGGTGATTCTCCAGGTCTCCGGAATTAGGGTCAACCAAGCTCCCAAGATTGCACGTTCGACACGGACATCTTATGTAGGTCCTCTTGTTCAGAATCATGTCGGCCACCGCGCGTTTCTTGTATCTAGCTGCTCGACCTTCGCTCATGTGTCTAACCATGGTTTCCTGCGTGGTATAGAGCAAAAAGAGAGAGTATCTTAGAACCACAGCACCATCATGCACACACACACACATGCATGCATGGCCACCGGAAAAATTCGGCATGACATCTCCTAAAAATGGGACATATGGATAGTGCAAAAATTTGCCGAAACGTAAATTAATCGACATTTCGGCAAACATCCATGCACCACCAGAGCAAGTAACATGCTTTCTTTTTCGTCACCTGCAAACATTCATGCACCACATCCATGCAAACACACCATCCCTCTCGCAATTAATAAGAAGGCTTCACAAACATAAGCATGCACACACATACACACCGCACCGACGTCCACATGCATGTCCTCCAACAACTCACCTAGTAGAATCGTTACCGAGCCAAGTCCGCGATGAGATAGTGTGGTTGTTGTTAGAGAACAAGATGGATGTTGGAGGAGGCTTCCCCTCACAAAACTATGAAGCAAGGTAGGTTCAACAACCAAGAATGGAGAAAATAATGGAGAAATTGAGGTGGTGGAGAGGAGGAGGACGAGCTAGATCTAGTTTGGGGTGGTGGGTGGAGAAGAATGGAATGGTGGTGGTGGGTGGGGGTGGATGACAACTTGTAGATCTGGACGAAATTATCAGTGGCGCATATTACACTAAATGCTCCACTGATAAGTCTACCACCTTTTCAGGTGGTGGGCCTAAGACTTATCAGTGGCGCATTTAACACCATATACTCCTTTGGTGGCCCAAGTATCAGTGGCGCATATAGAAAATGCGCCATTGATATTTCTTCCACCTTTCAGGATGGTGGGGCCCACTTGGTTACCACTGGCACATTTACATCTACATGCGCCATTGGTGAGGGGAATATCAATGGCGCATATGGCATATGCGCCACTGATAATAGTATATCAATGGCGCATATACACATATGCGCCATTGATATTTGGTCCACAGGCCTCCAGAGTCTCGGGCCCACATTATCAGTGGCGCATTATTTGTGATATGCGCCATTGGTTATAAATAATATCAGTGGAGCATATTTTTAAATGCGCCATTGATAATTATCAGTGGAGCATATTCAAAACAATGCTCCACTGATAATAAATATATCCATAAGCCTTTCTCTAGTAGTGTGTGCTCTTTTTACAATCCACCTATGGATCTACCAGTGTCATTGCATATGTGTTCTTTTTACTAACAACTAGAGTCATTGCATGTGTGTTCTTTTCACATACCACATATAGATCCACCAGTTTCATTGCATGTGTGCACTTTTTACTAACAACAACCAGAGTCATTGCATGTGTGTTCTCTTTAGAGACCACACATGGATCCACCAGTGTCATTGCATGTGTGTTCTTTTTACTAACAACAACCAGAGTCATTGAAATGTGTGTTCTCTTAAGAGACCACATATGGATCCACTAGTGTCATTGCATGTGTGTTCTTTTTACTAACAACAACCAGTGTCATTGCATGTGTGTTCTTTGCACAATCCACCTTTGGATCCACTAGTGTTATTGCATGTGTGCTTTTTTCTAACAAAAACCAGAGTCATTTCATGTGTGTTCTTTTCACATACCACATATGGATCCACCAGTGTCATTGAAATGTGTGTTCTCTTTAGAGACCACACATGGATCCGCCAGTGTTATTGCATATGTTTTCTTGTTACTAACAACAACCAGAGTCATTGCATGTGTGTTCCTTTCACATAACACATATGGATCCACCAGTGTCATTGCATGTGTGTTCTTTTCACAATCCACCTATGGATCCACCAGTGCCATTGCATGTGTGTTCTTTTTACTAACAACAACTGGAGTTATTTCATGATTGTTCTTTTCACATACCACATATGGATCCACCACTGTCATTGAAATGTGCGTTCTCTTCAGAGACCACACATGGATCCACCAGTGTTATTACATGTGTGTTCTTTTTACTAACAACAACTGGAGTCATTGCATGTGTGTTCTTTTCACATACCACCTATGGATCCACCAGTGTCATTAAATGTGTGCTCTTTTCACAATCCACCTATGGATCGACCAGTGTCATTGCATGTGTGTTCTTTTTACTAACAACAACCAGAGTCATTGAAATGTGTGTTCTTTGCACATAGCACATCTGGATCCACCAGTGTCATTGCATGTGTGTTCTTTTTACTAACAACAACCAGAGTCATTGCATGTGTGTTCTCTTTAGAGACCACACATGGATCCACCAGTGTCATTGCATCTGTGTTCTTTTTACTAACAACAACCAGAGTCATTGAAATGTATGTTCTCTTTAGAGACCACACATGGATCCAACAGTGTCATTGCATGTGTGTTCTTTTTACTAATAACAACCAGATTCCAGAGACCACACATGGATCCACCAGTGTCATTGCATGTGTGTTCTTTTTACTAACAACAACCAGTGTCATTGCATGTGTGTTCTTTTCACAATCCACCTTTGGATCCACCAGTGTCATTGCATGTGTGCGCTTTTTCTAACAACAACCAGAGTCATTTCATGTGTGTTATTTTCACATACCACATATGGATCCACGAGTGTCATTGAAATGTGTGTTCTCTTCAGAGACCACATATGGATCCACCAGTGTCATTGCATGAGTGTTATTTTCACAATCCACCTATGGATCCACCAGTGTCATTGCATGTGTGCTCTTTTTTACTAACAACAACCAGAGTCATTGCATGTGTGTTCTCTTCAGAGACCACACATGGATCCACCAGTGTCATTGCATGTGTGTTCTTTTTACTAACAACAACCAGAGTCATTGAAATCTGTTTTCTTTTCACATACCACATATGGATCCACCAGTGTCATTGCATGTGTTTTCTTTTCACAGTCCACCTATGGATCCACCAGTGTCATTGCATGTGTGCTCTTTTTACTAACAACAACCTGAGTCATTGCATGTGTGTTCTCTTCAGAGAGCACACATGGATCCACCAGTGTCATTGCATGTGTGTTCTTTTTACTAACAACAACTAGAGTCATTGAAATGCGTGTTCTCTTCAGAGACCACACATGGATCCACCAGTGTCATTGCATGTGTGTTCTTTTTACTAACAACAACCAGAGTCATTGCATGTTTTTTATTTTCACATACCACATATGGATCCACCAGTGTCATTACATGTGTGTTCTTTTTACTAACAACAACTGGAGTCATTGCATGTGTGTTCTTTTCACATACCACATATGGATCCACCAGTGTCATTGCATGTGTGCTCTTTTCACAATCCACCTATGGATCCACCAGTGTCATTGCATGTGTGTTCTTTTTACTAACAACAACGAGAGTCATTGCATGTGTGTTATTTTCACATACCACATATGGATCCACCAGTGTCATTGCATGTGTGTTCTTTTTACTAACAACAACTAGAGTCATTTCATGTGTGTTCTTTTCACATACCACATATGGATCCACCGGTGTCATTGAAATGTGTGTTCTCTTCAGAGATCACACATGGATCCACCAGTGTCATTGCATGCGTGTTATTGTTACTAACAACAAGCAGAGTCATTGCATGTGTGTTCTTTTCACATACTACATATGGATCCACCATTGTCATTGCATGTGTGGTCTTTTCACAATTCACCTATGGATCCACCAGTGTCATTGCATGTGTGTTCTTTTTACTAACAACAACCAGAGTCATTTCATGTGTGTTCTTTTCACATACCACATATGGATCCATGAGTGTCATTGAAATGTGTGTTCTCTTCAGAGACCACACATGGATCCACCAGTGTTATTGCATGTGTGTTCTTGTTACTAACAACAACCAGACTCATTGCATGTGTGTTCTTTTCACATACCACATATGGATCCACCAGTGTCATTTCATGTGTGTTCTTTTCACAATCCACCTATGGATCCACTAGTGTCATTGCATGTGTGTTCTTTTTACTAACAACAACTCGAGTCATTTCATGACTGTTCTTTTCACATACCACATATGGATCCACCAGTGTTATTGAAATGTGTATTCTCTTTAGAGACCACACATGGATCCACCAGTGTCATTACATGTGTGTTCTTTTTACTAACAACAACTTGAGTCATTGCTTGTGTGTTATTTTCACATACCACCTATGGATCCACCAGTGTCATTGCATGTGTTCACTTTTCACAATCCACCTATGGATCCACCAGTGTCATTGCATGTGTGTTCTTTTTACTAACAACAACTAGTCATTGAAATGTGTGTTCTTTTCACATACCACATATGGATCCACCAGTGTCATTGCATGTGTGCTCTTTTTACTAACAACAACCAGAGTCATTGCATGTGTGCTCTCTTCAGAGATCACACATGGATCCACCAGTGTCATTGCATGTGTGTTCTTTTTACTAACAACAACCAGAGTCATTGAAATGCGTGTTCTCTTCAGAGACCACACATGGATCCACCAGTGTCATTGCATGTGTGTTCTTTTTACTAACAACAACCAGAGTCATTGCATGTGTGTTCTTTTCACATACCACATATGGATCCACCAGTGTCATTACATGTGTGTTCTTTTTACTAACAACAACTGGAGTCATTGCATGTGTGTTCTTTTCACATACCACATATGGATCCACCAGTGTCATTGCATGTGTGCTCTTTTCACAATCCACCTATGGATCCACCAGTGTCATTGCATGTGTGTTCTTTTTACTAACAACAACGAGAGTCATTGCATGTGTGTTATTTTCACATACCACATATGGATCCACCAGTGTCATTGCATGTGTGTTCTTTTTACTAACAACAACTGGAGTCATTTCATGTGTGTTCTTTTCACATACCACATATGGATCCACCGGTGTCATTGAAATGTGTGTTCTCTTGGAGATCACATGGATCCTGATGTCATTGCATGCATGTTCTTGTTACTAACAACAAGCAGAGTCATTGCATGTGTGTTCTTTTCACATACTACATATGGATCCACCAGTGTCATTGCATGTGTGTTCTTTTCACAATCCACCTATGGATCCACTAGTGTCATTGCATGTGTGTTCTTTTTAGTAACAACAACTGGAGTCATTTCATGACTATTCTTTTCACATACCACATATGGATCCATCGGTGTCATTGAAATGTGTGTTCTTCTCATTAACCACAGCTAGAGTCATTGGATGTGTATTATTTTCAACTACAGCCATTGGCCACAAACAATCGGGACACAGAGCTAACCAGCAACCGCTCTGGGCTTCTAGAAGACCTGATCCCCGATTGTTAGGCGCCGTTGGATCGGGGTGCATGGACGATAGTGATGTCCTTCGCGAGGGTGATCCACGAGAAGTCTGTTCTGCGAACTGATTGGCAGTGGCAACGACACTAGGCCTATGTCCTTGCCCTTATCCCCTTAACCTCGGGGCCGAAGATCAGATCGTGTTCCTTCATCGCCATGGAGAGGGAGAGGCCCAAACTCAGCTTGCACGAGGCTCAAATGTTCGCCCACTACGACATACTCGCGTCGCCGTTCGCGAGGCTTCCGGCCGGCTTCGAGCTCAGCTATGCCGGGGTTCCTGTCACGCCGCTCTTGCGCGACAACGCGTTGGCGAGGCAGATCAAGGAGCACCGCCGCCAGCTGTCGGAGCGGAAGAGGGCAATGGCGTGGTACTCGCGCATGAGCGTGTACTGGCGACATCTGTTCAAGAAGGAGCGGGCTGCGTTGATTGAGCTGTGCGGAACCCACCGGCGGGAGATCCACCCAGATCTGCGCAACCCCGAAGGGAGGCAGCGCTTCTGGGCAGTGCCTGGGCGTACAACCTCCACCGTTATCGATGCAACACGCTGTGAAGAATCCATGAGGAGGAGGAACGCTGCCGGGAACGTCGGCATCGATTCCGACGTGGAGGAGGCTGGCGGCGACGCGGACAATGTCATCAATGATGGAGACTGCGGGAGCGTCATAGTCGATTAGGGCCACTTAAGCATAAATTAAATCTATGTAAGGTATCTTAATGCGCTCTTTGGATCTGGGTCACTTGAGTCATGGTCGATTATCGTCATAATCTATATACGTTGGCATGTTTTAGTTGTCTTTGTCTTTGAAACTAGTCGATCAAAACTCGTCCGATCCTGAAAATAAAGTTTGCGCGTTCCTGGCATATCTGATGGGACAATACGCTGACTCTGCTCCCAGCACTTGATGGCACAACCATAATTTGTAGTGCGCCAGAGGAGAAGGGATCAAGTGTGTTGTAATAGTGTACTACTCCTGTCCAGATATAACTGACTTAGTTTTTTTAGATATTTAATAAATGTGTCTATACCCAAAACATGTCTAGATACATGTTTTAGGTTTCTCTGTCTTTCAAACTAATCAAAAGTCGTCAAATTCTGAACAAACAAAGTCATTACGTTCACACCCGATGGGACAATACGCTGATGATACATTGCAAAAGTATCTATAATTTTTGATGTTCCATGCTTGGTTTTATCCACTTTCTTGTGTTTTGCCCACACTTTGGAGTACTTTTCATATGATTTCTTGGACTAACCTATTAACAAGAGCCACAGTGCCAGCTGCCTGTTTTCTGCTGTTTTTGGTTCTAGGAAAGTCAAAAAATGAATATTCTCGGAATTGGACGGACAAAAGCCAAAGTGCCTATTTTTCCGAAGTCATCGGATGCGAGAATACGAGGCGGAGCCAGGGGGCGACCACACCACCTGGCCGCGCGGCCAGGCCTGGCCCGCGCCAGGGGGTGGTCTGGCCGACCCCAGCAACCCCTCGGCCTCTCCTTCCGCCTATAAGATGCCCTCGGGACGAAAACCCTAAGTACCTGATCAAAAATCCACGAAAGAGTCTGTAGCTGCCGTCATCTCCATCCCTAGATCAGGGGGGATCTGAAGCTCTTCCCGGCACCCTGTCGGAGAGGGGAATTCACCCTGGAGGCCTTCTTCATCACCATGCAAGCCTCCGGTGTGATGCGTGAGTAGTTCATCCTTGGACTACAGATCCATGTAGTAGCTAGATGGCTGGTTCTCCTCCTTTGTGCTTCCATGTCTAGATCTTGTGAGCTCCATTCATGATCAAGATCATCTATTTGTAATTCTACATGTTGTGTTTGCGGGGATCCGATGGATATTGAGATATTATTTCAGATTGATTATTGATTCTATCATGTCTTTGTTATTTGTGATCTTGCATGCTTTCCGTTGTTAGTAGCTATCTTGGCCAAGTAGATGCTAGCAACTCCAAGAGTTAGTATTTATGCTCGATAGTGGGTCCATGCCTCTGGTAATCTAGGGAAGTGACAGAAATCTCTAAGGTACTAGATGTGCTGTTGCTACTAGGGAGAAAACAACAATCCTTTGTTCATAGAACAATCATATTGTTTACTTTACACGCAATTCATAAAGCAATAATCTGTTGCTTGCACCTTAATACTGGAGGGGGTTCGGATGATAACCTAAAGGTGGATTATTAGTCATAGATGCAGTTGGATGGCGTTCTATGTATAATGTTGTAATGCCCAATCAAGTCTCAAAGGAGTCAAGATGATTAGTATATGCATGTATTGCTTTCTCGATGTTTGTCAATTACCCCACTTTAATTTGTTCACCCAGCATGTTATCTATCTAAGGAGATCCACCTCTAGTGAACTATGGATCCCGGTCCTTTTCTTTTACATACAATCTATAAATTGTTACTGCTTTGTGTTTACTTTCTGCAAACTATTATTTCTTTCCATTCGATACGTTTAATCCTTTGTTTTCAGCAAAACACAGTGAGATTGACAACCTCATCGCAAGTTGGGGACAAAGTGCTGTGGTTGTGTTGTGCAGGTCTCCACATTGCTACTAGCACCGATAGTGCGCCCTGCCAAGGCTCAGCTAGTAACACCTTTGGGGTGTTTCCTTGCTCCTACTGGTTCGATTAAACCTTGGTTTCATAACTGAGGAAAACTTGCTGCTGTGCTCATCATACCTTCCTCTTGGGGTTCCCAACGAGCTCTACATCAACACAGAGCCATCAGGCATTTTTTCCAGCACGATTGCGGGAGTCAAGGACATCTTCACAAGGGGAGTCCCTCATAACCAATCTCTTTGCTTTGTTATTTTTGTTTTGCTTAGTTTCTTTTTGCTTTGTTTGCTTGTTTCTTTATCAGAAACACAAAAAAATCAGTTTTGCCAGTTTGCTTTCTTATTTGAAAACACAAAAAATTAAGTCTCCTTTAGTTGTCACCTCTTCCTTAGCTCACCATGTTGATCCCTAAATTCACCCTGAAAGACCTTTCGATTGGTAGTGGTTCCATAATTGGGAAAGATAATATTCAAGAATTCTTTAATCATGTTAGTAAACATGAGGATACTGAGGATAGATCCCTTGCAGAACATGCTCCAAACTATGAGATTGCTGCAGCTTCTTTAATTCATATGTTAGAATCTAGGTTTGTTAACCTCAACCCCTTAATGCAATTAATGTTTCTTAAGCTTAAAGAAATTGAGGACCCTGAAAAGAGGGATTTTATTCTAGAAACTTTGTTTAAGGAGTTCTATGATGTTGCTAAGGAAGCTACGAAAGTCTTTGAACGTTTCAATATGCTAGGCTCATGTGTAGATGTTCTTGGTACACGAGAAAAGATGAACAAAACCGAACATAATGGGGAGGAACCTAAGATACCAATCCCCTTTAAACTAGCAGCAATACATGAAGCCATAGAAAAGAATCTTGATTGGATTGTTCCTAAAAACCCTTTTGATGAAAATAGTGAACCCAATAGCATTGAGAGATGATCCTCTAGAAATTATTTGGATGATATACCTTGCCTTGTTGAAAATATTTCTGGTATTGATCTTAATGCTTCTTCATTTGAGAACACTTGATCCTTTTTCTTGCTTCTTATGCCTAACTTAAAGGCGTTAAAGAAAAATACTTATTGGGAGATAACACAAAAGTTTTAGATGAGTCTTGGAAGTTATTACTTAGTTAATAACCGCTCCTTATCCTTTTTATTTGCTTTTTGTGCCAAGAGTAACCTCTAATGAGAGAGAAGTAATGATTGGAAAAGTTGCTGTCCCAAAACAGATTTCTGTGCTTCACCATAAAAAATCGTGTAAAATATCTGAACGTCTTTATGAGGCGTGAATTTTTGGCCTTCTGACCCAGGTTGTTATCTAACTTTCGTTAGTTCAAAACTTTTTGAATTTAGCAACATAAGGTCTTCGAAAAAAATCGTCTTTACCTGCTGGTCTGTTTTGACAGATTTCTGCCATTTTCTGCATTTGCTTCTTGTTGGTTTCCTTTTTGAGTTCTTTTGGGGAATTGAGCTTTTTGAGGGAAGTGCTACAATAGCTAGTGTTCTAATGGAAATGTTTATATGTTGTTAGAACTGAACCTTAAGACCTATTATCTTGAGTGCACTAATGTTGCTAATAAAGATTGTGTGAAGTTTTGTATAAAGGAAAATTTTCAGGTGTATGGAAGGAATGAGTAATGAGATGAAGGATGGACTAAAGCTTAATCTTGGGGATGCCACGTGTGTCACCCCAACAAATATCCAAGAAGTACAAGCGTCAGAGCTTGGGGATGCCCAAGGCACTCCCTTCTTCATCAATAAAAATCCCAGGTTTCTTCCAAACGCTTCATTTTTATTGTTTCATGCACAGTTGTGTTGTTCTTGGAGCGTCTTCTTTTTCGTTTTCGTTTTTGTTTTTCGTTTGCTTTGCTTGCTTAGTTTTCTGAATAAATTGGTTGGACCCCCTCTTTCATACATTGGTTTGGAAATAGTTTGGTTTGGATTGGAAAAGAGTAGGAAAGTTCACGCTTATGTGGTAAAAAGAGCTCGTTTTTGACTGTGGCCTATGCTTTGTCATGCCATGCTTGATATTGTTTTGTCTTTATGCTTAGTATTCTTTTCTGTAGCATGACTTGTTATAAACAATTGAGATTTCTTAATGTGCCTTGGATGAATCATGCGTTGTTCTAGCATATTAAAGCATAGTATAGTGGTATTCTCCTTTGATGCTTTATTTGGGTTGACTTGGCACATGCTCACACCATGTTATGACTATCTCAAGTCACCATAGCCTTTATGATCCTTTAGTTTTCAACATGTAGTATCACTTTATGCTTTGATCAATGATGTTTTGTCGCTCTGCATGATTATGGCCATTATTGCTCTCTTAGTTTGTCGCTCCTAGTCTTTTGCTAGCCTCCACAACTAAGTTTGAGTTCCACTCATGCATCCAACTCCCTAAACCAAGTTATTCCAAAGAGTCCACCATACCTACCTACTAGCTTATGCTATTCCAAGTATATTCATGCTTTTTTTACCTTCCAAATTAAACTTGTTATTAGAAAACTAGTGATTAAAGCTCTCACGAACTTGATGGCACACTTTACTTTTCTCGCCCTTAATAAACTTGAACCATTGTGTCGTCTATGTTGTATATGCTTGCACTTATTTTTTGGGAATTAGCAGAACCATGGTTTCATGGGGAACGGTTTCAACATTGCACTCGGTACTTGTACCTAGTTGATATCATGCTCTTTTGTATATGGATGTCGTCGGTGTGAAATGAAAGGGGAGCTTGTAAGTCCAAGGAGTTATGTATATGTGTTAGAAAGCACTTTGGGCTGGTCTAATCCATGTTGACATGGTGGAAACCTGCAGCGTAACCATAATGAGTTGTCTATGAAGCATTCTTCTTATAAAAAAAGAGTCCTATATTGAGAAAAAAGAGAAAAAGAAAAAAAGAGTATGAAAAGAGGAAAGAGAGAAAAAGCACCATATACCCATGGTAAATAAGAAGATTGCTGAGATGCTCGTTGTTTGCTTGCCTTGTCATTTTGATGTGGGGATTCTTCCGTATCATCGGGCAAGGGGTACCCCATTGGCAGTTCTCTATGATACACATGTACTTACAATGACAAGAACTTGCCGATGACTAAACTTGACTAGCATGAGGAGCGGCCCTCGTATACAAGGGACATGAGATTTCTGACTTATACTTCACCAAGCATGTACACCATAGTTTGTTCACTTTAACCTTAATCACTTCAAGATGCTTATGATAGGGGCAATGAGAGATGAAAGATATAAGTACCATAATTTTTGGAAGCTCTTTATGAGACTTGAATCCCTGCTTCCTTCTATGAAGGCCTTTCTTTCACCATTATATATTGAGTCTCCACCTTCTATCTTTATGCACCTACTTTGAGAGCATAGTGGCCATTCTTAGTTCTATGTGCATTGCCCCAAGACTAGTTGATTGATGCATATCTTGATATTGCTTGTTTTAAACTATTTGTATCTAGTCACTCTTATGAACTTTGAAGGTGTCCTATGCATTTATATTTGCTACTCTATGAGGGACAAGCTGAATGCTATTATGCTATGTTTTCTTTATGTGAAACAAACAAACGTCTTGCAAAGCATTGTTATTCATGAATCTTTTGTTTGTGCCTTTTCATGTTGCATCATAGTTTCTTTGTCTTAATGCTGGAACTTTGTCTTTCATGTTATGATTGAAGTACTATGATCCCAGCTTTGAATGTTTTACAAATACTTTGATCAAGTCTTTGATGGTGCATGTCACCTCAAAAATTATTCTTTCTTTTTATCACTTACCTACTCAAGGACGAGCAGGAGTTAAGCTTGGGGATGTTGATACATTGTAAATGTATCTATAATTTTTTATATTCCAGAATATGAGACGGAGAAGGGCTGGGGGCCGGCCACACCACCTGGCCGTGCAGCCAGGCCTAGCCCGCGCCAGGGGGTGATCTAGCCGACCCCAGCACCCCCTCGGCCTCTCCTTCCGCCTATAAGTTGCCCTCGGGAGGAAAACCCCAAGTACCCGATCAAAAATCCATGAAAGAGTCTGTAGCCGCCGTCATCTCCATCCCTAGATCAGGAGGGATCTGAAGCTCTTCCCGGCACCCTGCCGGAGAGGAGAATTCACCCTGGAGGCCTTCTTCATCATCATGCAAGCCTCCGGTGTGATGCGTGAGTAGTTCATCCTTGGACTACGGATCCATGTAGTAGCTAGATGGCTGGTTCTCCTCCTTTGTGCTTTCATGTCTAGATCTTGTGAGCTCCGTTCATGATCAAGATCATCTTTTTGTAATCATACATGTTGTGTTTGCGGGGATCCGATGGATATTGAGATGCTATTTCAGATTGATTATTGATTATATCATGTCTTTGTTATTTTTGATCTTGCATCCTTTTCGTTGTTAGTAGCTATCTTGGCCAAGTAGATGCTAGCAACTCCAAGAGTTAGTATTTATGCTCGATAGTGGATTCATGCCTCTAGTAATCTGGGGAAGTGACAGAAATCTCTAAGGTACTAGATGTGATGTTGCTACTAGGGAGAAAACAACAATCCTTTGTTCATAGAACAATCGTATTGTTTACATTACATGCAATTCGTAAAGCAATAATCTGTTGCTTGCAACTTAATACTAGAGGGGGTTCGGATGATAACCTGAAGTGGGATTATTTGTCATAGATGCAGTTGGATGGCGGTCTATGTATAATGTTGTAATGCCCAATCAAGTCTCAAAGGAGCCAAGATGATTAGTATATGCATGTATTGCTTTCTCGGTGTTTGTCAATTGCCCCGCTGTAATTTGTTCACCCAGCATGTTATCTATCTAAGGAGAGCCACCTCTAGTGAACTATGGATCCTGGTCCTTTTCTTTTATATACAATCTATAAACTGTTACTGCTTTGTGTTTACTTTCTGCAAACTATTACTTCTTTCTATTCGATACATTTAATCCTTTATTTTCAGCAAAACACGGTGAGATTGACAACCTCATCGCAAGTTGGGGACAAAGTTCTGTGGTTGTGTTGTGCAGGTCTCCATGTTGCTACTAGTACCGGTAGTGCGCCCTGCCAAGGCTCAGCTAGTAACACCTTTGGGGTGTTTCCTTGCTCCTACTGGTTCGATTAAACTTGGTTTCATAACTGAGGGAAACTTGCGGCTGTGCTGATCATACCTTCCTCTTGGGGTTCCCAACAAGCTCTACATCAACACTGAGCCATCAGCTGACTCTGCTACTTGATAGCACATCCATAATTCTGGAGTGCGCCAGAGGAGATGGGAATGCAAGGGAGATGGGAACTAGTAGCCGCGTCCAAACGCAGGTAAAATATTAATGTAATAATATTTAAAAAAATTGTAATCTGGTCCACATGACCCCATCATAGACACGTTGCACGAGCCAGATATAAATATAGACGACACGGCTAGTTTAGTTTCAATGATATAATTCAAGATACGATGTTACTGTGCCCGCATCTTTCTGCTCCTCTTATTAGTCTGCTAGCCCACGCTGCATTAAGCATCAGTTGATGAGGATAAAAAAATTGATAAAATGGCAAATAAAACAATTTTTAAGCTTACCTTTCATCCGGAGAATCGTACAAAGATGAAATTGGCAGGGATTTATTATTTCTCCTGTAGTTAGCCGAAAGATCCTCAAGAACACCCTCAATCACCCGAGCAACTTCTTCATATTCTAATACACCTCCATTATTTCTTTCCTCCCCGTTCCGCTTACCCTTTTGTTTCTTTTCACACCCTTTTCTTGCCGGCACCTCCACTCTTCATAAATTGGCTGCTTATGTACGTTTTCCTCCGAGTGCTCATCACCATCTTCGCGCTGCTCTTCCGCCAGTTCTGACTGAAAAGCCTCATTTTCTGCCAACAGGGTGTGAACAGGAATAATATCATGTGTAACTGGGTTTTTGCACAACCTCTTGATATGGCCGAATCTGCCACAACGTTTGCATTTCCTTTTCCTAGCTCCCAGCCTTGAACCTTTATCAGTGGAGTTTTCTATCCTTAGCTTTCTAGGCCTCCCAGGTGGCCTCCTAAGAACTGGTGGTTGAAGTTTGAACCCTGGATCGACAATCTCCCAATCATTTTCATCGGCCATAGGTGGTACGTTTTCTGCATAAGTTGCAGCAAACTTGTCCATGGAGAAATACTTATTGACATAGTTCTCTATTTCTGCTCCATTACCTCTAAGCTTTAAGATGAAGTAAATTGCACGGTGACATGGTAGACCAGTAATCTGCCACTGCCTGCATGAACAAGTCTTGTTTCCAATGTATACAGTGTACCTCTGTTCACTTCCATGCTTGTATTCTGCATAAACCTCAGCCAATGTTCTGGAACTTCTGACCATCCTCATCTTTATCGTTCTCATTGCCCTAGTTCTTGCATTCAGTAACATAACCACCTTTGGAACTATTTTATGGCCTAAAAAATTTCTTGCACAAATTCTTTGCCTTAAATCTATCTTCACCATTATTCAATGTCTTATTGCATCTAATAAAATAACAATTCCAAGTGTCTTCATGCCCGAAATCTTATCATTGAAACTCTCTGCCAAATTATTGCAAACAAAATCCACGTTGCTTAACTCACCAAACTTGCTTCTGTCCCATAGCTTGGTGTGATGTTCTTCAAGGTATTTTTTCACCTTTGGCACTACATACATGTTCTGCAAGTAAGTAGCATGCGTGCTTGGGGTGTATGTGTATGCTGATCGCCACAAGTCCTCTTCAAAGATCTTTCCGTTGAACTTCTTTGTGAAGTTAGTAGAGAGGTGCCGCATGCATTCCCTATGCTCAACCCCAGGAAACACAACATCAACGGCATTCTCAAGACCGTCGCATGCACCGGTGTGTATCACCAAGCCTTCAAGGTGACCAATTACTTCCCGTAGTCTCTGCATGAACCATGTACAGCTTTCATTTGATTCACCCTCAAGAATAGCATAAGCTACGGGTAGAAGCCAATTATGCGGGTCCAAAGCACAAGCAAAAGCAACATGTCCCCTGAACTTCTCTATTAAAGAACTTGCGCTTATTGCCAAGTATGGCCTGCAGCCGTCTAGGAACCCCTTCCAGCATGCCTTCAGGTAGACAAAACATCTCCTGAAGCATATCTTATTTGCCTGCTTATACCTGACCCCCCTCGAGACCTTTTATCTCCCTTTCACAACCTCGTAATTGATGTCGACAACACTACCAGGTGATGTTTTCTCTACCTAACCTTTGAAACTATACAACATATGAAAACTGTCATTCCACTTGCCTTGAATGAAGTCTAGAGCCATCTCGTTCCCATCAAAGACTCTGTGGTAAGGAATCAGAATGTTAAACTTTTTGCTAATCTTTGTTCCAAGTTCAGCAGGTCCAATGTTATGATCCTGCCTCACCCGATCAAATCTGATGTGACAATCCACTTGGTAGTCGCCGGTCTAATTTTACCACTTAAAGAAGTATTAGGGCAGTTGTGTTTCTTCGTGTTTACTTTGATCTGCATTCGATAAGAATCCAAATAATTCAGAGCTAGTTATCAGCAGAATAAATATGAGAAAGACTAAAACTAAATGTAGCTATTGCAACCTGAAATGGGTGTCCACCCCGCATTGGAGATGCATGTAATCTCCATTTACACACATTACTTTCCCTACAGTGCACCCTAAATCTCTTTTGGTCGCTCTTTTCAATGATAAAATCAAACCCAACTCTGATTGCATAGGTTGCAACTGCATATCTGCAGTCCTCCACATTATCAAAGACAGTCCCCTCATCAATTATAGGATTGTCCCTGTCAAAGTGTATCACTGGCCTGTCCACGTCTTAAATTCGTATCTACATCCCATTTCCACATCTTCACATTCCTCTTCCTCATCAGTCCCATAGTCGGCTCAAAGTTGAATCAACCAAATATTCCCTACTCTCCATCCTATCGATTGACCACGTCTGGATATGCTTTCTCATCATCATCTGCACCGCCACACATTTCAGTGCCTTCATGCTCGCTTGACAAAGCATCATGGTCAAGGACAAGCTGTACAGACGTCCTGCGGTTACCAAAACTTATCCTTGCCATCACCACGGGACTAGAAATGCTAATTGGGGTATGCAGAAAAAGAATCACAGTTCTTACCCTTCAATGTGGACACACGGCACCTTCTCTGGGCTCCATACCTCCAAAGCTCTGCACCCCGCTTCCTCTCCCCCTGTTTCGTTGTCCTCTGTGCTCTCCAGACTTGAAGGAGATTCCGTGCTCTCTAGCCGCGCATGACCCATATCCGTGCTCTCAAGCCTCGCAGGATCCATCTCCGAGCGGGATCCGGATCACTAGCGTCGTTGGTCCCCAAACCCAACGGCCAACTCTCGGTTTTCGTTTCGAGCGCTTTGGGCGTTAGGCGACAAGGAGAGCAGGGAGGAGGGAGGAGCGTGAGGGATGGCGAGGAGGAGGCAGGAGGACAACAACCCAAGGGGACGACAAGAGCAGTGCACGAGTGGCGGCGAGGCGGCGGAGGCGGAGCTGGTTGCGACAAAGCATGGAAAATTGCACAATAATGTGTTGGTGGGCGGCACCAGCCCTCGAACCTGGGACGCGCGCCGTCGAAGGTGGAGGAGGCGGGCCGCCGGTCGAACATGCCACCTGTCAGCACACTATGCACGGTAGCACTTCACGGAATTTTTTAGCAGGTCCCACATGTCAGTCTGTTTGATCAAAACTTGCATGCAGTGCATGGCTGGTTCACGTGCTAGTTCCGAAAAAAAGCCCGTTGATCCAAACTTGAAGTGGCAGTTCTGCTTCTTCTCCCCCGTCTCCATGTCTCCTCGTAGTGGCAGTTCCGCTTCGTCACCCTCACCTGTTATCCTCTTCTTGTTCTCCTCGCAGTGGTAGTTCTTCTTTCTTCCTCGATCAAAACATTCCCGCATGTAAGCCATGGCCAGTAGCCGGATGAAGAGGAACTGGTCCGATCTCCCGGCCGACCCACTTCGCAAGATCGCCGACTACTTGCTGGCAAAAGAGGAGTATGTCGACACCTATGCTGCTTGTCCAGGAAGTCTGCATCGATTGGCGCCGCACTTTAAAGGTGCCTGAATTCCATCTCAACAACTGGATCATGATAGATCACACACTTCCAGACGTTGGCGACTTCACCTTCCTCAACCTCGCCACTGGTCGTTGCTTCAGGACAAATCTAATGGACGTCCATCGCAGGTTCACATTCACATCTGATATTTATTGGTATTTTCCATTGTAAACATCTTAGTGCTAACTGATGCCCTCTTCTTCCAAAAGATTCTACTTCGGAGGTGTTTCTCGTGGCGTCATCGTGCTTGCTCAGAGGGTGGAGCCGTACCAGATTCGGCTTCTGAACCCAATCACTCGTAAGTCTAACACTGAGTTTCAAGCACACATACCATCTGATCTTCTGCAATCTGTCATCATGACGAAGTCCCCGATGATGGTGTTCGTTTGCACTGATTATCTAGATCATATTGCATGGGCCAATGAGAGCACCCCAACGGGGCAAATCAATGAATCATTTGGAGAAGGATTGTATTCTCCACCTCCTGCTATGCTTCTGGACTGCATGACGGCATTCCGAGGGGAAGTATATGCATTACTTGAGAATGGAGACATCTTGTCGACCAACATCAAGTTAGAGAAGCGCGCGAGCACTGTCACGATGGCCAAAATAATTTCAGCCCTAGTCTTTGAACAAGTACGCAGAACTTACAAATTTTACCTTGTGGAGTCAGATGGTGATCTACTTCTTGTGTTGAACAGGGATTTCGCCAAAGGGCAACCGGTGTTGTACTGGGTTGACATGGAGAACCGCTCTCTCGAGGCCGTCGGTGACATTGGAAGTCGTGCCCTCTTTGTTGATTACAATCGGTCTATCTCCATTGACACCAGGTTACACCCCACAGTCAAACCCGGTTGCATATACTACAGGAATTATATTAGACTGTACGATCATGAGGTTCAAGCCTGGGAAGAGGAACCAACAATGACGTATGGCTTAAGTCTGAAACATACACCGAGGCCTTACCCTCTGGACGAGATACTGGCAGCATATTGCAGATGGAGAGAGTTCTCTGAATATGTGTTGCAGCATGTGGGAGCCGCCGATGACGAAATATATAGGGGAGAATGAATCCTATATTCATCCTAGGTTATTTGCTAGCATTTTCAGGTATATTTTTCGAAGTAGAAATGTGTATTGTATTTATATTATTTCGATTAGAAGTATGCGTATTACCTTTCAGACAAAATTGTAATGTACTTAATTTTAGTACTTTCAGAATTCAAAGTATTTATTTTTAGTAGCTTCTTTCAGAATTCTCTATGTTCGGCATGGGCATCAGCTCAGCGCCGGAATTCAGGTTCCACATGGAAAGTTGCACAATAATGTGTTGGTGGGCGGCACCAGCCCTCGAACCTAGGATGCGCGCCATCGAAGGTGGAGGGGGCGGGCCCGACAGTCAGAAAACATGCCACGTCGGCATCCCCTATTTCTGATGCCCTTTAAAAAAAGAAAACACGCCACGTCGTTATCCCCTATTTCTGATGGTGTTGCTACAATCGACGGTACATGGTGGCATATAAATAATATCGTATAAACATAAGGGCATAGTCGTCAACATTTCTAAAATGAAACCCGGTCCCGTCTCCTACCTGTCCTGGTACATTGCCCGATGAGGTGGATAGCCACGACTGATCTTTTTAATATGTTCGCACTCTTATGCTGAGAAGGGAAATAAAGATTGAGCTGTTAATGCATCGAGTGTCGAATTATTACCCTCTAAGGAAATGGGAAATGGTTATTTTCACGCGTGCTCGTAGTCCAAACCTACTGTCAGTCTTTCACTCCCCTTCTCCGACTAACTACAGTTTACCTTGCGCAGCTCCTCCGCGCCGCACCAACTAGGGTAACATGGCCCGCCCTAGCAGCCGCCCGCCGGAACCATCGAAACTAGGGCATTTAGCCCCTCTAAGGCAGGCCATGAAGCTCTACTTCAAGGCCGGTCTCCCATTGCCCTGCCAGGCGGATGATGTCCCCGAATCTGCGGAATCAGCCGCGGCGGCGACTGCGGCGTCGTCGGTGCCAGATGCGGCAAGCAGGGCCAAGAGAGCAATGTGGAGAAATCGCGCGGTGGCTTTACGGCATGCTCTAGGTAGTGGGAACAAGGTACGTATCAGATCGTTCACGAGAGCATGCCGCTGAGGGTACACACCCTCGAACAGGGCAGCGCCAAGGTCTAGGAACTCTCGCGTCCACGCTTCAGCGCGGACTACCTTACCTCGTGGGGGAGGCTGGGAGCACGCCGTCTGCGGCAAAGACGCTCCATCCTACGCACCATCAGAGGCTGTACCGTGGCAGCGACCAAAGCGTCTACACTCAGCATGCTGGATTGTTCGACAGCCGGAGCCGGCGGCGAGCATCAGCTCAGCCCCGGAATTCAGGTTCGAGTTCACACGGACCTACGATCCCGAGAAGGAGATGCTGAATTTCAGTTTCGAAGAAATCGTTGCGGCGGCGCGGATGGTCCAACTGAACGGGATCGGGCCGCACGCAAATCGCTCGTGCATGAACGATGCAGATTTCTTGTAGTTTGGCGGGAAGGCAATAGATCAGTTTGGGTTAAATGATCAAAGAACTTATGTCCTCTCAAGGCAATTGGCCAGCCAACTTTTCTGGTGGAGATCTGTAGTTTCTTCAGTGTAGAATAGTTAAGTACAGACTGAAGAATTGCTTTTGTAGATAAAATGCTCACGAATTGTTCTATAAACTAGTAGGAAGTTTAGCCCACTTTTGTGCAGGTATAAGACCCTTTTGTATGGAAGTACTACTATTGTAAGCAAATACTATCAAGTATCTATTTCCTTCAATTATTAGTCGTGGTTCAATCTAGTTAACTGACATCTTTTTATCCCAGACTAAATATTTTGCGTCTGCTGTCTGTGTTGTAAACCATTTTTCCTCTGTCTTGTGTTGCCTGCAAAATGGTCCTGCAGTTCAACGTGTTACAAATGTAGCTACCTTGTACTTGAAGAGGAGATGGACTACATTTTCCTGGCATCCACAGAATTGACGTTGCTCATTGCTAGAGCACCCTCTTTTCATGAGGTTGTCATTGGTTATTCACACAAATTATAAAGCACGGTGTTCAACTACATCGATTCAAACTATTACACACACACTACATCAAATTCATTACCCACACATACTTCATCGATTCAAACTATTACACACACATACTACTTCAAACTAGTTACACACACGTACTACATCGATTCAAACTATTACACATTTTTAGTCGATGCTAACTTCCTGCTACGCTCTCCATACTACAAATTCATTAGCCGCACATACCATGGCAATTCACTAGAGCTCTGTCTTCACTCGAGGGAAATTAGAACCACCAGCTCGTCCAAGCCCGGTTCCCCGACCGAAATTGTGTGCGCCATTGCGAAACGGTGGTGGTCCTATGCCATCGATCCTTCCAAGACAACACTGCAGGCAACGAGGATGCTTTCTGGCAGCCTCTTCGGGGCCCTGAATGCCATATACCGATTCCAGAACCTCCTCCAGGTGGATGATGACCGGGTGCTTCCAGCAAAGCTGTCGCCCTGCCCTGCTTGGAATCTGCACCTCGTACATCTTAGGAACGACGTCAAGATCTTTCAGCCACGCCTTTACCTCGATGACCCATCTGTCGCTCGGTGGCACGATTTCCACCAGCTCGCCGCCAAGGCTACTAACGACCTGCTTGAGGGCCTCCGGCTCCCAAGCATCCAATGGTAGGCTGTCAAAGCCGAGTTTGGAGAAGAAACGAAGCTGCCCCAAGAGATCATCCCACCCACAGGCGCGATGCCAACGCATGAAACTCATTTTCTCTCCGCAGCACTCGAAAGAACGGGAAGAATGCAGAACGCGCTCGGTGTCTGAGTTGTGCTCGAACCGGATGAAAAAATCAAATGGCAGCGCGCATACCTCAATGTTGACCTCATTTCATCTGATCCCAAAACGAGACCTGAAAGCCGACAACAACTCTATCGGCGACACGACAGGACGGACGCCCAACACGGTGGCCATGAGAGCATGGTCATCGAACTGCTGTGCCAGGGTGATACATTGCAAATGTATCTATAATTTTTGATGTTCCATGCTTGGTTTTATCTACTTTCTTATGTTTTGTCCACACTTTGGAGTATTTTTCATATGATTTCTTGGACTAACCTATTAACAAGATGCCACAGTGCCAGTTGCCTGTTTTCTGCTGTTTTTGGTTCTAGGAAAGTTAGAAAATGAATATTCTTAGAATTGGACGGGACAAAAGCCAAAGTTCCTATTTAGCAGAAGACTCACGGAGCCAGAATATGAGACGGAGGAGGGCCAGGGCCTGGCCACACCCCTCCCAGGCGTGGGCTAGCCCTAGTCGCGCCACCAGGTGGTGTGGGCCCCCTGGCCGGCCACCGACCTTGCCTCTCTCGCCTATAAGAGCCTCCCGATGCATAAACCCTAAGGAGTCAATCAGAAATCCACAAAAAGTTCCGCAACACCGCCTCCACCGAAGGGGAGATTCGGGGGACAGAAAGTCTCTATTCCGGCACCCTGTCGGGACGGGGAAGTGCCCCCAGAGCCATCTCCATCGATCTCCACCGCCATCTCCATCACCATTGCTGATTCCCATGATGAGGAGGGAGTAGTTCTCTCTCGAGGCTAAGGGTTCTACCGGTAGCTATGTGTTCATCTCTCTCTCTCTGCATGATCATATTGAGATCATGAGATTGTAATCTATAGATCTACCTTGATACTCAAGTGCTTTATTAGTCTGCTCTCCCCATGTGTGTGAAAGTGACAGCATGCACACCATGGTGGCACTTAGGCTAGAGATTACAAATACTTGTTATGAGTTATATTTTGAGTTGGATGTCTTTATGAAATTGTGGTGTTTGTTGGACTCATCTAGTACTCAAGGTGACAGTGTGGGGTTTCTAGATGGGAAAGATGAACTTTGAGGAGTGTTGTTATAGCCCTACCATGGATTAGAGTGTCCAACCGGAGAGTAGTTCAGCGTAGTATCATAAAGAGATGATATTTATATGAGAGTGTTCACTAGTGAAAGTATGATCCCTAGGCCTTGTCTCTAAGCATTGAAATACCGTTTGCAACTAGATCTGTTACATGTTTGCTTGTTTCCATCTTTATTTCAGTTTGCCTTTAGTATCTTCCACTCCATCAAGTTATTTCCTAGCACCGTTATCTTATATCCATACCACTTGTATTTCACTATCTCTTCGCCGAACTAGTGCACCTATACACCTGACAAGTGTATTGGGTGTGTTGGGGACACAAGAGACTTCTTGTATCTTGATTGCAGGGTTGCTTGAGAGGGGATACCTTTGACCACTTCCTCCCTGAGTTCGATAAACCTTGGGTAATCCACTTAAGGGAAACTTGCTGCTGTTCTACAAACCTCTGCACTTAGAGGCCCAACAACTGTCTACAAGAATAGAAGTGCGTAGACATCAAGCTATTTTCTGGCGCCGTTGCCGAGGAGGTAAGGTAAAAGGTATTCACACTGGAGGATTAAAGAAGAAGAACCTCCCACAGCAAACGCCTATTTTCTGGCGCCGTTGCCGGGGAGGTAAGGTAAAAAGTACTCACATCCTTCGGTGCGAGTGCTCGAAGTTATTTCCTTTAGATTCTGCAATTTTGTCTTTTTGTTTCTTGTTTTCACTAGTTAGGCTTAATGGAAAACAACAACAAAATTAGAGAGCTTTCTAGTATTTATCTTGAGTTAGGACATGAAGTGTTTGAAGAGAAAATTAAAAAACCTATGGAACTTTATTTGCATGCTAATAACAATGTTGTTAGTATGAATTCTTTGGACACCATTATTGCTAATTCTATGGAAAAGTCTAAGCTTGGGGAAGCTAGTTTTTATGAAAATGATCTTTTTAGTTCCCCAGCTTTGGAAGATAGCTATTCTATTGCTTATGATGATACCATGCCTCCAATATATGATGATTACAATGATGAATATGATATTTTCAGTCCACCTACTATTGAGGAGAAAATTAATTATGACTACAATATTCCTCCTATATTTGATGATTATGGTGATGAGAATAATAATGATAGCTATTTTGTTGAATTTTCTCCCACTACAATTAATAAGAATGACTATTCTTATAGGGAGAGTATTAATTCTTTTATGCATGTGGCTCATGATAAGAATGTTTTATGTGATATTTTATTGTTAATTTTATTCATGATGCTACTGAAAGTTATTATGAGAGAGGGAAACATGGTTTTATGTGTCTCAATAATATTAAGTTTCCCCTCTTTATGTTGAAAGTCTTGAAGTTGCACTTGTTTTGCTTTATTATGCTTGTTGCTTTGTGCTTTCATGACTTGTTTCTTTACAAGATTCCTATGCATAAGAAATGGGTTAGACTTAAAATGTTCTTTGAATTTGCTTCTTGATGCTCTCTTTTACTTCAATTCATATTTCTTATGTGAGCATCTTCTCAAACTATCATGCCTAACTTAAAGGCGTTAAAGAAAAGTATTTATTGGGAGATAACACAAAAGTTTTAGATGAGTATTGGAAGTTATTACTTAGTTAATAACCGCTCCTTATCCTTTTTATTTGCTTTTTGTGCCAAGAGTAACCTCTAATGAGAGAGAAGTAATGATTGGGAAAGTTGCTGTCCCAAAACAGATTTCTGTGCTTCACCGTAAAAAATCGTGTCAAATATCTGTATGTCGGATTGAGCTGTAATTCTTTGTTCTTCTGACCTAGGTTGTTATCTAACTTTCGTTAGTTCAAGACTTTTTGATTTGAGCAACAGAAGGTCTTCTAAAAAATTCGTCTTTACCTGCTGGTCTGTTTTGACAGATTTCTGCCATTTTCTGCATTTGCTTCTTGTTGGTTCCTTTTTGAGTTCTTTTGGGGAATTGAGATTTTTGAGGGAAGTGCTACAGTAGCTAGTGTTCTAATGAAAGTTTATTTGGTGTTATAACTGAACCTTAAGACTTATTTATCTTGAGTGCACTAATGTTGCTAATAAAGATTGTGTGAACTTTTGTATGAAGGAAAAAATTTAGGTGTATGGAAGGAATGAGTAATGAGATGAAGGATGGACTAAAGCTCAAGCTTGGGGATGCCACGCGTGTCACCCCAAGAAATATCCAAGAATTACAAGCGTGAAAGCTTGGGGATGCCCAAGGCATCCCCCTCTTCATCAATAAAATACAGGTTTCTTCCAAACGCTTCATTTTTATTGTTTCATGCACAGTTGTGTTGTTCTTGGAGCATCTTCTTTTTCGTTTTCATTTCGGTTTTTCGTTTGCTTGGTTTGATTAGTTTTCTGAATAAATTGGTTGACCCCCTCTTTCATACATTGGTTTTCAAATAGTTTGGTTTGGTTTGGAAAAGAGTAGGAAAGTTCATGCTTATGTGGTAAAAAAGCTCGTTTTTGACTGTGGCCTATGCTTTGTCATGCCATGCTTGATATTGTTTTGGCTTTATGCTTAGTATTCTTTGATGTAGAATGACTTGTTATAAACAATTGAGATTTCTTAATGTGCCTTGGATGAATCATGCGTTGTTTTAGCATATTAAAGCATAGTATAGCGGTATTCTCCTTTGATGCTTTATTTGGGTTGACTTGGCGCATGCTCACACCATGTTATGACTATCTCAAGTCACCATAGCCTTTATGATTCTTTAGTTTTAAACTTGTAGTATCACTTTATGCTTTGATCAATGATGTTTTGTCGCTCTGTATGATTATGGCCATTATTGCTCTCTTAGTTTGTCGCTCCCAGTCTTTTGCTAGCCACCGCAACCAAGTATGAATTCCACTCATGCATCCAACTCCCTAAACCAAGTTATTCCAAAGAGTCCACCATACCTACCTACTAGCTTATGCTATTCCAAGTATATTCATGTTTTTATTTACCTTCCAATTTAAACTTGTTATGAGAAAACTAGTGATTAAAGCTCTCACGAACTTGATGGCACACTTTACTTTTCTTGCCCTTAATAAACTTGAACCATTGTGTCGTCTATGTTGTATATGCTTGCACTTATTTGTTGGGGATTAGCAGAACCATGCTGTCATGGGGACCGCTTTCAACATTGCACTTGGTACTTGTACCTAGTTGATATCATGCTCTTTTGTATATGGATGTCGTCGGTGTGAAATGAAAGGGGAGCTTGTAAGTCCATGGAGTTATGTATATGTGTTAGAGAAACGCCTGGGCCGCTGGTCTAATCCATGCTGACATGGTGGAATCCGGCAGCGTAACCATAATGAGCTATCTATGAAGCATTCTTCTTATAAAAAAAGAGTCCTATATTGATAAAAAGAGAAAAATAAAAAAAAAGATTATGAAAAGAGGAAAGAGAGAAAAAAGCACCATATTCCCATGGTAAATAAGAAGATTGCTGAGATGCTTGTTGTCTACTTGCCTTGTCATTTTGATATGGGGATTCTTCCGTATCATCAGGCAAGGGTTACCCCGTTGGCGGTTATCTATGATACACATGTACTTACGATGACAAGAACTTACCGGTGACTAAACTTGAGTAGCATGAGGAGCGGCCCTCGTATACAAGGGACATGAGATTTCTGACTTATACTTCGTCAAGCATGTACACCATAGTTTGTTCACTTTAACCTTAATCACTTCAAGATGCTTAT
Organism: Avena insularis; assembly: GCA_023614405.1. Lineage (NCBI taxonomy): Eukaryota > Viridiplantae > Streptophyta > Magnoliopsida > Poales > Poaceae > Avena > Avena insularis. The sequence continues at coordinate 69,116,836 of CM042692.1, read as the reverse complement.
GATAGGGGCAATGAGAGCTGAAAGCTATAAGTACCATAAATTTTGGAAGCTCTTTATGAAACTTGAATCTCTACTTCCTTCTATGAAGGCCTTTCTTCCACCATTATATTGAGTCTCCACCTTCTACCTTTATGCACCTACTTTGAGAGCATAGTGGCCATTCTTTGTTCTATGTGCATTGTCCCAAGACTAGTTGATTGATGCATACCTTGATATTGCTTGTTTTAAACTATTTGTATCTAGTCACTCTTATGAACTTTGAAGGTGTCCTATGCATCTTTATTTGCTACTCTATGAGGGACAAGCTGAATACTATTATGCTATGTTTTCTTTATGTGAAACAAACAAACGTCTTGCAAAGCATTGTTATTCATGAATCTTTTGTTTGTGCCTTTTCAAGTTGCATCATAGTTTCTTTGTCTTATTGCTAGAATTTTGTCTTCATGTTATGATTGAAGTACTATGATCCTCGCTTTGAATGTTTTACAAATACTTTTATCAAGTTTATGATGGTGCATGTCACCTCAAAAATTATTCTTTCTTTTTATCACTTACCTACTCGAGGACGAGCAGGAGTTAAGCTTAGGGATGTTGATACATTGCAAATGTATCTATAATTTTTGATGTTCCATGCTTGGTTTTATCTACTTTCTTATGTTTTGTCCACACTTTGGAGTACTTTTCATATGATTTCTTGGACTAACCTATTAACAAGATGCCACAGTGCCAGTTGCCTGTTTTCTGCTGTTTTAGGTTCCAGGAAAGTCAAAAAATGAATATTCTCAGAATTGGACGGGACAAAAGCCAAAGTTCCTATTTTACCGGAAGACTCACGGAGCCAGAATACGAGACGGAGGAGGGCCAGGGCCTGGCCACACCCCTCCTAGGCACGGGCTAGCCCTAGTCGCGCCACCAGATGGTGTGGGCCCCCTGGCCGGCCACCGAACTTGCCTCTCTCGCCTATAAGAGCCTCCCGATGCATAAACCCTAAGGAGTCAATCAGAAATCCATGAAAAGTTCCGCAGCGCCGCCGCCACCTAAGGGGAGATTCGGGGGACAGAAAGTCTCTGTTCCGGCACCCTGTCGGGACGAGGAAGTGCCCCCGGAGCCATCTCCATCGATCTCCACCGCTATCTCCATCACCATTGCTGATTCCCATGATGAGGAGGGAGTAGTTCTCTCTCGAGGCTAAGGGTTCTACCGGTAGCTATGTGTTCATCTCTCTCTCTATGCATGATCATATTGAGATCATGAGCTTGTAATCTATAGATCAACCTTGCTACTCAAGTGCTTTATTAGATCTCTTCTCTCCCCATGTGTGTGAAAGTGACAGCGTGCACACAATGGTGGCACTTAGGCTAGAGATTACAAATACTTGTTATGAGTTATATTTGGAGTTGGATGTCTTTATGAAATTGTGGTGTTTGTTGGACTCATCTAGTACTCAAGGTGACAGTGTGGGGTTTCTAGATGGGAAAGATGAACTTTGAGGAGTGCTGTTATAGCCCTACCATGGATTAGAGTGTCCAACCGGAGAGTAGTTCAACGTAGTATCATAAAGAGATGATATTTATATGAGAGTGTTCACTAGTGAAAGTATGATCCCTAGGCCTTGTTTCTAAGCATTGAAACACCATTTGCAACTAGATATGTTACATGTTTGCTTGTTTCCATCTTTATTTCAGTTTGCCTTTAGTCTCTTCCACGCCATCAAGTTATTTCCTAGCACCGTTATCTTATATCCATACCACTTGTATTTCACCATCTCTTCGCCGAACTAGTGCACCTATACACCTGACAAGTGTATTGGGTGTGTTGGGGACACAAGAGACTTCTTGTATCTTGATTCCAGGGTTGCTTGAGAGGGGATACCTTTGACCACTTCCTCCCTGAGTTCGATAAACCTTGGGTAATCCACTTAAGGGAAACTTGCTGCTGTTCTACAAACCTCTGCACTTGGAGGCCCAACAACTGTCTACAAGAATAGAAGTGCGTAGACATCACAGGGCTACCATGCCTGGGGTGCACGGCAGCACGCAACTTCCCGAGGACGGTCACCGGCCTAGATCGCCCGACGGGACACGCTCCGCCGTGCGAGAAGGACTAGCTAGAGGCGAGATATTAGTCCGGGGACGCGAAGCTCCGATACGGTGGACGATGCAACGGCGACGGCTGCGAGCTTTGATTAGAGGCGTGGGAGGTTGACCGGACATGGTGGGGACACAAATTAGAGCAAGTGCGAGCTCCGATCTGAGACGAGCAGCCGGAGCTGAGCAAATGTTATGGGGAGGGAGGGGAGAAGACCAGAGCAGAGCAAAGAAATAGATCTGGTCCACTCAGGGATCTGGTCCATGCAGGGGTAAGCTAGTCCACGACCGCAAAAGATAACAGGGAATACTGACATGGCGGGCCAAGAAGAGTTGACCTAACAGCGGTATTTGAGTTCAACCGTTTTTCATCTGGTTCAAACGACCGTTTGGCCGTTAGATTTGTATTCACCCCCATTTGGTCCTTCTGGACAATTGGCGGTTCTACTATGGCCCCTCAGCGCGATTGATGACAACTCGGGTACCGTGGTGTGCTCACCCACCAAGTTTGGTACCGCAAACGAACATTCCCGCCAGGGGGTGGTCTGGCCGCCCCAGACACCCCCTCGGTCTCCCTCTTCACCTATAAGTTGCCTTCTGACCTAAAAACTCAGGGGGGGTCGACGTTTTTCTAGAAAGAGTTCCACTCTGCCGCCACCACCAGATTCCACGATTCGGAACCAGAAACTTTGTTCTGGCACCTTGCTGGGACGGGGAATTGGAGGAGATCATTGATGGCTCAGTGTTGATGTAGAGCTCGTTGGGAACCCCAAGAGGAAGGTATGATGAGCACAGCAGCAAGTTTCCCTCATTTATGAAACCAAGGTTTAATCGAACCAGTAGGAGCAAGGAAACACCCCAAAGGTGTTGCTAGCTGAGCCTTGGCAGGGTGCACTACCGGTGCTAGTAGCAATGTGGAGACCTGCACAACACAACCACAGAACTCTGTCCCCAACTTGCGATGAGGTTGTCAATATCACCGTGTTTTGCTGAAAACAAAGGATTAAACGTATCGAATGGAAGGAAGTAATAGTTTGCAGAAAGTAAACACAAAGCAGTAAACAGTTTATAGATTGTATGTAAGAGAAAAGGACCGGGATCCATAGTTCACTAGAGGTGGCTCTCCTTAAGATAGATAACATGCTGGGTGAACAAATTACAGTGGGGAAATTGACAAACATCGAGAAAGCAATACATGCATATACTAATCATCTTGACTCCTTCAGAACTTGATTGGGCATTACAACATTATACATAGACCGCCATCCAACTGCATCTATGACTAATAATCCACCTTCAGGTTATCATCCGAACCCCCTCCAGTATTAAGTTGTAAGCAACAGATTATTGCTTTACGAATTGCGTGTAATGTAGACAATACGATTGTTCTATGAGCAAAGGATTGTTGTTTTCTCCCTAGTAGCAACAGCACATCTAGTACCTTAGAGATTTCTATCACTTCCCCGGATTACTAGAGGCATGAAACCACTATCGAGCATAAATACTAACTCTTGGAGTTGCTAGCATCTACTTGGCCCAGATAGCAACTAACAAAGGAAAGCATGCAAGATCACAAATAACAAAGACATGATAGAATCAATAATCAATCTGAAATAGCATCTCAATATCCATCGGATCCCTGCAAACACAACATGTATGGATTACAAATAGATGATCTTGATCATGAACGGAGCTCACAAGATCTAAACATGAAAGCACAAAGGAGGAGAACCAGCCATCTAGCTACTACATGGACCCATAGTCCAGAGATGAACTACTCACGCATCACACCGAAGGCTTGCATGATGATGAAGAAGGCCTCCAGGGTGCCGGGAAGAGCTTCAGATCCCTCCCGATCTAGGGCGGGAGATGATGGCGACTATAGACTCTTTCGTGGATTTTTGATCGAGTACTTAGGGTTTCTGTATCAGGGGCAATATATAGGTGGAAGGAGAGGCTGAGGGGGTACTGGGGTCAGCCAGACCACCCCCTGGCGTGGGTCAGGCCTGGCCGTGCGGCCAGGTGGTGTGGCTAGGCCCCAGCCCTTCTCCGTCTCGTATTCTGGCTCCAGATGTCTTCCGGTAAAATAACAACTTTGGCTTTTGTCCCGTTCAAATCTGAGAATATTCATTTTATGACTTCCTGGAACCAAAAACAATAGAAAACATGCAGCTGGCACTGTGGCTCTTGTTAATAGGTTATTCCAAGAAATCATATGAAAAGTACTCCAAAGTGTGGACAAAACACAAGAAAGTGGATAAAACCAAGCATGGAACATCAAAAATTATAGATACATTTGCAATGTCCCCAAGCTTAACTCCTGCTCGTCCTCGAGTAGGTAAGTGATAAAAGAAAGAATAATTTTTGATGTGACATGCACCATCAAAGACTATGGTGTACATGCTTCAAAGGCACAAACAAAAGATTCATGAATAACAATGCTTTGCAAGACGTTTGTTTGTTTCACATAAAGAAAACATAGCATAATAGCATTCAGCTTGTCCCCCATAGAGTAGAAAATATAAATGCATACGACACCTTCAAAGTTCATAAGGGTGACTAGATACAAATAGTTTAAAACAAGCAATATCAAGTTATGCATCAATCAACTAGTCTTGGGACAATGCACATAGAACTAAGAATGGCCACTATGCTCTCAAAGTAGGTGCATAAAGGTAGAAGGTGGAGACTCAATATAATGGTGGAAGAAATACCTTAATAAAAGGAAGCAGGGATTCAAGTCTCATAAAGAGCTTCCAAAAATTATGGTACTTATAGCTTTCAGCTCCCATTGCCCCTATCATAAGCATCTTGAAGTGATTAAGGTTAAAGTGAACAAACTATGGTGTACATGCTTGACGAAGTATAAGTCAGAAATCTCATGTCCCTTGTATACGAGGGCCGCTCCTCATGCTACTCAAGTTTAGTCACCGGTATGTTCTTGTCATCGTAAGTACATGTGTATCATAGAGAACCGCCAACGGGGTACCCCTTGCCCGATGATATGGAAGAATCCCCATATCAAAATGACAAGGCAAGCACACAACGAGCATCTCAACAATCTTCTTATTTACCATGGGAATATGATGCTTTTTCTCTCTTTCCTCTTTTCATAATCTTTTTTTTTCTTTTTTTCTTTTTCTCAATATAGGACTCTTTTTTTATAAGAAGAATGCTTCATAGACAGCTCATTATGGTTACGCTGCAGGTTTCCACTATGTCAGCATGTATTAGACCAGCGGGCTAGGCGTTTCTCTAACACATATACATAACTCCATGGACTTACAAGCTCCCCTTTCATTTCACACCGACGACATCCATATACAAAAGAGCATGATATCAACTAGGTACAAGTACCAAGTGCAATGTTGAAAGCGTTCCCCATGAAAGCATGGTTCTTCTAATTCCCAACAAATAAGTGCAAGCATATACAACATAGACGACACAATGGCAAGTTTATTAAGGGCAAGAAAAGTAAAGTGTGCCATCAAGTTCGTGAGAGCTTTAATCAGTAGTTTTCTCATAACAAGTTTAAATTGGAAGGTAAATAAAAACATGAATATACTTGGAATAGCATAAGCTAGTAGGTAGGTATGGTGGACTCTTTGGAATAACTTGGTTTAGGGAGTTGGATGCATAAATGGAATTCATACTTGGTTGCGGTGGCTAGCAAAAGACTGGGAGCGACAAACTAAGAGAGCAATAATGGCCATAATCATACAGAGCGACAAAACATCATTGATCAAAGCATAAAGTGATACTACAAGTTTAAAACTAAAGAATCATAAAGGCTATGGTGACTTGAGATAGTCATAACATGGTGTGAGCATGCGCCAAGTCAACCCAAATAAAGCATCAAAGGAGAATACCGCTATACTATGCTTTAATATGCTAAAACAACGCATGATTCATCCAAGGCACATTAAGCAATCTCAATTGTTTATAACAAGTCATTCTACATCAAAGAATACTAAGCATAAAGCCAAAACAATATCAATCATGGCATGACAAAGCATAGGCCACAGTCAAAAACGAGCTTTTTTACCACATAAGCATGAACTTTCCTACTCTTTTCCAAACCAAACCAAACTATTTGAAAACCAATGTATGAAAGAGGGGGTCAAGCAATTTATTCAGAAAACTAATCAAACCAAGCAAACGAAAAACCGAAATGAAAACGAAAAAGAAGATGCTCCAAGAACAACACAACTGTGCATGAAACAATAAAAATGAAGCGTTTGGAAGAAACCTGTATTTTATTGATGAAGAGGGGGATGCCTTGGGCATCCCCAAGCTTTCACGCTTGTACTTCTTGGATATTTCTTGGGGTGACACGCGTGGCATCCCCAAGCTTGAGCTTTAGTCCATCCTTCATCTCATTACTCATTCCTTCCATACACCTAAATTTTTTCCTTCATACAAAAGTTCACACAATCTTTATTAGCAACATTAGTGCACTCAAGATAAATAAGTCTTAAGATTCAGTTCTAACACCAAATAAACTTCCATTAGAACACTAGCTGCTGTAGCACTTCCCTCAAAAAGCTCAATTCCACAAAAGAACTCAAAAAGGAACCAATAAGAAGCAAATGCGGAAAATGGCAGAAATCTGTCAAAACAGACCAGCAGGTAAAGACGAATTTTTTAGAAGAACTTCTGTTGCTCAAATCAAAAAGTGCTGAACTAACTAAAGTTAGATAACAACCTGGGGCAGAAGCACAAAAATTCACGTCTCAAAAAGACGTTCAGAGATTTTACACGAATTTTTCCAGTGAAGCACAGAAATCTGTTTTGGGACAACAACTTTCCCAATCATTACTTCTCTCTCATTAGAGGTTACTCTTGGCACAAAAAGCAAATAAAAAGGATAAGGAGTGGTTATTACTGAAGTAACAACTTCCAAGACTCATCTAAAACTTTTGGGTTATCTCCCAATAAGTACTTTTCTTTAACGCCTTTAAGTTAAGCATAAGAAGCAAGAAAGAATCAAGTGTTCTCAGATGAAGAAGCATTAAGACCCAATTTCTTGCCCTTACCTCTCTTACTTTTATTCTTAACCTTGGTGAACATATGATTGTTTGGTGGAGAAGAAAGGTACATAGTCCCCTTTCCCACATCTATTTTTGCGCCAAGAAGTTCTAATAGGGACCTTCCAAGTGTAATTTGTCCTTTTCCTGCACATTCAATAACAAGATAATCAGTACAAATCATTTTCCCAAGGATCTTTGTAAACACTCCTTCAGCTATTCCAATAGGTAATATGGTAGCATTATTAGAAAGAGATATTTCTTTTCCTCCTTCAGTAAGCCCCCAAAGATTTAAAGATTCATAAATATCTTTGGGCATAAGACAAAATTCAGACATGATATCACAACAAGCTTGAAAAGTTTGTGTTTATCTCAATCTTTACTGTAAGGAGCCACTTTGATGGTTCAGAATTTATTGGGACATAACTGTGATGCTCCCTAAGCGTATTATAGCAATCTTTTAAGCTAGTAGTGCTAGTGTCAAGAGTGTTCAATCTAGCAAATATTCTTGCGAAAGAAATATCAGTTTGGCTAGGCAAGTTGTAAGTGAGGATCAATTTTTTATAGCATTAATAGCATCATCCTCATTACATTGGAGGAAATCTCCTCCCACAATATCATCTAAATCATATCTATAGCAAAGAGCAATTCCAAGGTAAAAACTACTAAGGAACAAGCTTTGAGTCATTTTAGGCTCAGTTTTTTCATGTAGATCAGAGATTCTAGACCAAGCTTCCTTAAAACTTTCCTCAATTCCTTGTTTAAAAGTGAAAATCATTTCCTCGGGTGACATAGTGACTGGAGCAAGGCTAGACATAATGGCAACTTAAGATAGGAACTAATTTTTTTTGTGTTTTCAAATAAGAAAGCAAACTCGTAATTTTTTTGTGTTTTTTATAACAAAACAAGCAAACGAAGCAAAAAGAAACTAAGCAAAACAAAAATAACAAAGTAAAGAGATTGGTTATGAGGGACTCCCCTTGTGAAGATGTCCTTGACTCCCTGGCAACGGCGCCAGAAATATGCTTGATGGCTCAGTGTTGATGTAGAGCTCGTTGGGAACCCCAAGAGGAAGGTATGATGAGCACAGCAGCAAGTTTCCCTCAGTTATGAAACCAAGGTTTAATCGAACCAGTAGGAGCAAGGAAGCACCCCAAAGGTGTTGCTAGATGAGCCTTGGTAGGGTGCACTACCGGTGCTAGTATCAACGTGGAGACTTGCACAACACAACCACCGAACTCTGTCCCCAACTTGCGATGAGGTTGTCAATCTCACCGTGTTTTGCTGAAAACAAAGGATTAAATGTATCGAATGGAAGGAAGTAATAGTTTGCAGAAAGTAAACACAAAGCAGTAAACGGTTTATAGATTGTATGTAAAATAAAAGGACTGGGATCCATAGTTCACTAGAGGTGGCTCTCCTTAAGATAGATAACATTCTGGGTGAAAAAATTACATCGGGGCAATTGACAAACATCGAGAAAGCAATACATGCATATACTAATCATCGTGACTCCTTTGGAACTTGATTGGGCATTGCAACATTATACATAGACTTTGTTGCGACTTGTTATGCTTAATGCTTGTCACTAGATCCCGAGTGCCATGATTTCAGATCTGAACATGTTATTGATTCATTATGATAGTATTGTTTATGGTCTTACCTGCAAGTTGTATACACACGTTGTTGTCCGGAACCAAAGGCCCCAAAGTGACAGAAATCGGGATAACCGGAGGGAATGGCTTTGATGTGAGGATCACATGTGTTCACGGAGTGTTAATGCTTTGCTTCGGTGCTCTATTAAAAGGAGCACCTTAATTGCTAGTAGTTCCCTTGAGGCCCCGCTGCAAACGGGCTGGCATGACAAAAGATGTTGTGCAAGTTCTCATTGCGAGCACGTATGACTATATATGGAACACATGCCTATGATTATCTAGTACTTGGATGCTTTATCTTATTTATCTGCAATTGCCCTATGTTCTGATTGCCATGTGAATTGTCTTGTCCATGCAACGTCCGTCCATCCATCCCCATGCCTACCGTGCTCCAATCCTACTGTCTACTACTGTTGTTACTACTATCTTTACTTTACTACTGCTACTACCTTACTATTGCTACTACAAAACTATTACTACTGATAAACTACTGTGAGCAAGATTGTTTCCAGGTGCAGCTGAATTGACAACTCAGTTGTTAAGGCTTATAAATATTCTTTGGATCCCCTTGTGTCGAATCAATAAATTGGGTTTCACTTCCCTCGAAAATATTGCGATACACCCCCTATACTTGTGGGTCATCAAGACTATTTTCTAGCGCCGTTGCTGGGGAGCATAGCTTTATTTATCAAGTCCACTTGGAATCATTATTGTCTGCTGCTATCCATCCATCATGGGTAAGTCTCGTGATGGCAAGGTTCCTATTTTACCATCCACTACAAGAAGAGGTACGGTTCTGAACACCTTTGTTGCTCTTGATTCACCGTCTGTTATGAGTAAGTTCCTTACACCACCACACACACATGCTACACACACTGCTACTACTGCTGAATCTGAAACTTCTGATACTTATGATGCTGCTTCTACTATGCTTGATAAGAGTGGTTCATTAGGTCCTTTCCTAGATGCTACGATTGCTAGAACTATAGTTGGAAATACTGAAACTCCTAATGAAGACACTACTACACCTGTTAGTTCACCTGAGTCTAGAGAGAGCTATGATATTGAATACGGTTATGTTGAGATGACCGATGAATTTATTAAAGAATGTCAAAACACCCATGATAGGAGTGCTGCTAAGAGTCTCCTTGAGAGGCGTACTATTAATCCCAATTGTCTCCTAATGCTAAGTTTGTTGCGTCTCCCATAAACATTAAAGATAAGGACTATGATTTCTCTCTTGATCTATCTTACATAGCTATTGTTGAGAAAGAACCTTTTTGTGGGACTAAAGATGAAAGTGCGGTAGCACATATGACTGAGCTTTCTACCATGAGTGGCCTGTTTTCTGATGATATTAAGATGCGCACCTACTTTGTTGCTAAGATTTTCCCTTTTTCACTAAAAGGAGAAGCTAAAACTTGGTTTAGTAATTTACCTCCTGGATCTGTTGATAGACCTGATTGCTTGATTAGTACCTTCCTGCAGAAATATTTTCCTCCTAGTGCTAGACATGCTATTTTGCAGGAACTTTTTGATTTTAAACAAGGAGAAAAAGAGATATTGCCTGAATCGTGGGCAAGGTTTTGTTCTTTGATTCATGCACAGGCTGGATGTTCATTACCTAAGAATGAGCTTCTTGATATATTTTATAATGGACTAACTGAAGAATCTAGGACATACCTGGATAGTTGTGCTGATTGTGTTTTCAGGAATAGGACTCCCAAGGAAGCTGAGGAACTAATGGCTAAAATAAGCAAGAATTATGAAGATTGGACTCCTCCTGAACCAGCTATACCTGAAACAATTATACCAGAACCAGCTATACCAGCGCCTATACCATCATCTAAGAAGTGGGAGTTATTGAATTGAATGATGAAGTGATGAAGGAAGCTAAGAAATGTCTTAAGGAGAAGGGTATTAAAGCTGCTGATGTCAATAATTTACCTCCTATAGAAGAACTATGTAAGCCAATCTCCTATTCACCCACTATTGAGGTACACTCTCTCCAACACTTTGATGAAGGTGATATCCCTTACTCTAAACCTCCTGATCAATGCTTAGAAGAATTTGATATTTTTATTGTTAAGCAAGATAATTTTAATAAAAGGGTGCAAAATCATCTAATGGAAAACTCTAGAGCTATTGTTGAGTTGAAGGATATTGTGGAAAGAACCTCTAATGATGTCAAAATGCTTGTTAAACATTTTCAAATGGTTCAAAATCAAATAGATCAACTTATTAAAGTGCAAAAGGACTTGCTAGTTAATGCTGCCAAAGAAAAACATGCTTATGAAATTAGAACTAGAAGTGGTGCTGCTACCCTGGATCCTCTATATCCTGAGGGGCACCCAAAAGAATTGAGCAGGATTCTCAACAAGCTGAAAATAGTGGTACTACTCATAATAAAAGAAAAAAGAAACATAAAACTATTGTAGAACCCTATGAACCTGCTAAAGATCCTAATAGTATATCTGTCTCTGATGCTGAAACTGAAAGTGGTAATGAAGAAAATGATGTTCCTGATAAAGAAAAAGTTGAATAAGAACCTGAAAGGCACACCAAGAATACTAAATACACTAAAGAAGATTTTGTTGCTAAGAAACATGGTAGTGAAAGAGAGCCTTGGGTCCAAAAACCTATGCATTTCCCTGATAAGAAACACAAGTCAAAGGAAGATGAACACTATAATAAGTTTTGTGAGTGGATGAAACCTTTATTCCTACAAATTACTTTGACTGATGCTATTAAATTGCCTCCTTATTCAAAGTATATGAAGGATATTGTCTCGAATAAAAGGAAGATCTCTAATGAAGAAATTTCTACTTTGCTTGCTAATTATTCCTTTAATGGTAAGGTTCCAAAGAAACTTGGAGACCCAGGAATTCCAACTATTCCTTGCTCTATTAAAAATAGTTATGTTAGAACTGCTTTGTGTGAGTTGGGAGCAGGAGTTAGTGTCATGCCTTTTTCTCTCTATAAGAGACTTCAACTTGAAAAACTGATACCAACTGATATATCTTTGAAAATGGCTAATAAATCTACCACTATTCCTGTTGGTATATGTGAGGATGTACATGTTCAAGTGGCTCATAATTGCTTGATATTAACTGATTTTGTTGTGCTTGAAATGCCTGAAGATGATAATATGTCTATTATTCTTGGGAGACCTTTTCTTAATACTTCAGGAGCTATTATTAATTGTAATCAAGGAAAGGTGACCTTCAATGTTAATGAGAAGGAACATACTGTCTATTTCCCCAAGAAGATTGATAGGAGTTATGGTTTGAATTCAATTGAACATGTTGAGGGCACTCAAGTTGGAGACATACATTGTCCCATACCAAGAGAAAATTTTGAAACTATTTATTGGGTCCCTTGCTATCAAAGTTGAGGTAACATGATCATTAGTGGAATACAAAGTTTTGTTTCATATAAAATTGTTTTGGTAACAAGACCTGATCAACCTTGTTAACAAAAGGATTTCATTGAGCAAAACAATTTTTTCACCATGATTATCTCCATTTACTTCTATTCCGTCCATTTTAGTTTTTGTTTTCGTTTAGTTTCTTTTCTGTGGTTAGTTGCTTACATGTTGGAGTGTCTTAGAGCTTCTAAAGTTCTAACCTTATTTTGTCTTTGCATCATTCTAGAAACCTTTTTCTATCAGAAAATCATTCTTCTATACCTGAAAATTGCTCAAAAATAAAGTGTCTCGAAAAATTTCAGAAAATTCATATTAAATTTTTGCATGAAAAAAGGGGCAGAGGAGTGCCAGGAAGGTCCCAGGGGGCCCACCAGGCAGGCACACCACCTGGTGGCGGCCAGCCTAGGGGCGCGCCTGGCCATGGTGTGGGCCACCCCTGGCCCTCCACTCACTCTCTCACTTGCCACTTTCTTCTCTCTCCCGAGTAAACACCAGTTCATTGCTCGAAATCGCGTTCTTGTTGTGCTTGCCCTCGATTTTTCGATCTCCTTGCTCAGCCCATCTTTGCTGCTGAAATTTGGAACATTTGTTCTCTGGTATGTGACTCCTCCGCTTGTCCAAGTAGATTTGTGTTTAGTGGTTTATATCTTGAGTATTTTGCTGCTGTAGGTGACAGGCTATGAGAGCTTGTAAGCTTGTTCAATGCTTAGAGATATAGTTTTGATGCATGTTTAGGCCTCTACAAGTCCCTATGAGTAGTTCCCTTCATTATATATTCACTTTGCAATCACTTGTTTAATAGATGTTTAAATTTCAGAATATCAAAGATGAACAACCATACCTTTGGAGAAATATTTGAGAGGGATGCACCTAGGAGGTCAAGGCCCTCAAGATTGGCCTCTCAGTTTAGGCCATCATACAACGAAGATCTCATTGCACCTCGCATTGGTAATGAAGGAGATGATGGGGATGCTCACCCATCTACTTTTCCTTGTTTTACTTTCTTACAAGCTGCAGGGATTCTTGATGATTTCTTGCTACTTATTTAGAGGGTTGGTTTGACCTCATACATGCAAGATGAGCGTGAGCAATATGCTATGCTCACCAAAACTTTTGTAGAGAGTTTAGTTTTTACTAACATGCCCTATCAGTCAACTATTTCTTTTAGAATCTATAATCTGCCCTTTACCATGCCATTGGAAAGATTTTGCAGTATCATGGGTGTGGGCATGACGGGGACCGTGAAGAAGATTCAAGGGCGACCCGCTGATTTGCTGGAGCTCTACCGAGGGGTGACCAATGACGATGACCGCGTAGCTTAGCGCAGAAAGATAAGAAACATCCAACTCCCTGCTCTTAGATACTTTGCATATTATCTTGCTACTAGCGTTCTTGGTAGGGAGAATACGAGTAACATCTCCAACTATCATTTAGCCTTCCTTGCTGCTGCGCTTAACAATGATTCTCGGTACAACCTTGGCTCTCTTATTGCTCGCCGCCTAGCTGCTAGGGGGCCTATCTATGGGGGCATCATCGCTTCACGTATGGTTAATGGATTAGAGCTTTCGGTGAATCCCAATGATACTATATTGGTGCCACAAAGGCTTGACCTTGCTGCCATGAAAACACATCACTTCGTGACTGCTGATTCTGATATGGACAGTTTAGTATATAGGATGTTGTTTACTAACGGGGATGAGAGGGAGATCCCTTTGCCGCAATCTACTTTGTTTAGTATTCGCAGGAGACCATGATCGCGCTCCAATGAGGAGGTGGACGAGCAACTCCGCTTGCTGGGTTTCCACAGGCAGCACCAGGAGGATGTGCCCTCCTACGATTACTCTGCGCACTACGGTTGGGCGTCCTCGAGCTTGCACCAGGACGAGGGTACCTCCTCACCGTACTACGGTGGCACTCCATCTTGGCCAGCTTGGGATTGATACCCACTTAGGCCAAAAGCCTAGTCTTGGGGGGAGGTACACCGACATCACACTCATCTCCATATCATGTTTCATCGGTACTTTGTATATTCATGTTTCGTTCTCTTTTTAGTTTTCATTCTCTCTTTTTTTTGCTTTCTAAAACACAAAAAGACCAAAAATATTTATGTTGTTTCTCTTTGTTTGCTTCTTCTTCTTTTTGCCTTGGTTTGATTTTCCTTTTTTCTCTTTGTTTGAACTATTCGAAAAAGCCAAAAAGATTTTGCTTTGCTTGTTCTTTCTTTTTGGTTCTTGTTTTTAAAAATCAAAAACACCAAAAATATTTGTTGTTCTTCTTTGGTTTTGTGAGTTTGTTGCAGGATTCAGCAGTCCTCAGTGGAATTTGGTTTCATGTTATTATTCAAGCCACACAAGTGAAAGGCAATAATGAGGATTAATGACAACTTGAGGTGTGGTAAGAGGCTGGTAACGAACTCTATTTGTTTTCATTTTTGTACATATACTCATCATTGTGGGCATGCTTAGCCTGTTCGTGTAGGGTGTATGTTATTTATGGATGCTTAGTAGTTCTTGCTTTCATATGATTAGTTCCATCTCGCTAATAGTTTGTAGCATGCCTTATGAATGTTTGTTTGCATTGCTCTATTCATAATTTGGTATGATATTGTGGTATCTCCCTTTGAGTGTTTCACTTGAATTGACTTGGAACATGCTCACGCATGCATATGGCTGAATCAATAATCAGTTAAGCCTCGATGAACTATTTTGCTTCAGGGGTCTTGAATCACTTTCATGCCATGATTAGTCCTCTTTTGTTGCAAGCATGATTATGACAATTACTGCTCTCTCGTTTGTCGCTCCCTTACTATTTCTAGCCTTCACTTGCACTGAGTATAAGTTTTACTCGTATTTCCAACTCCCTAAAATGAAATATTACCAAAAGTGTCCACCGTACCTACCTATTAGCATTATTTGCTATTCCGTGCATATTAAGTATGCCTTGTTTTCTTCCGAATAAAATGTCTGTTTGTTTTGGGAAAGTTAGTTAGTAAATCTCTCACGAACTTGATGGCACACTTTATTTTATTGCACTTAATAAACCTGAACCATTGCGTCCATCTTTGTTGCGTATATGATTGCGCTTTATAAGTTGAAGTTAGCAGAACCATGTATCATAGGGAACGCTTTCAACATTTCACGGGTACTTTGTACCCCGTTGATATCATGATTCTTTTGCTTATGGATCCCGTGTGAAATAAAAGGGGAACTTGTAAGATCATGGAGTTTGTATATGTGTTAGAGAAACGCCTGGGCCGCTATCCTAAGCCATGCTTAATCATAGTGGAAACTTGCAGCATAACCATAATGAGCATTCTATGAAGCATCCTCAATAAAAACCTATGCAAATAGCAAATAAAAAGACCACTGAGATGCTCATTGTCTGTTTGCCTTGTCATTATGATTATGGGATAGCTCCTGTATCATGTGCAAGGGGTACCCCGTTGGCGGTTCTCTATGATACATATGTACTTACAATGACAAGAGTTTACTTGTGACTGAAGTTGAGTAGCATGAGGTCCGATACTCGTAAGTAAGGGGCATGAGACTTTAGCTTATAACTTGTCAAGCATATCCTCTTAGTTGTGTCACTTTAACCTTAACCATTTAAAGATGCTTATGATAGGGGCAATGAGAGCTCAAAGCTAACGAGTACCATACTTTCAGCATTTGGAAGCCTTTCAAATTATTCAAAACCATTTTCATTTCTTTGTTGTGTCTCCACATATTCTATGAGCACCTTCTTGAGAGCATAGTTGGCATTCTTAGTGTAATATGCTTGTCTCAAAACTTGATTATTTGTGTTATGACTTTGATGCTTGTATCTTTGATGTCTTCACTTCTAGTCTTCACCTGAACTTCAGAGGTGACTTGGCATTCACACTCAAAGGCAAGTGAGATACCACTCTATCATATCTTGTTATGAGCATTGTAATGTTGCTTATGTTTATGCTTCATACTACTTATTATTTTTGAGTTGGAATCTCTTCATAGCTTGCATTGCCTATTAAGTAAACTTAGTTGCATGCTCCTTATTATGAATTGTCTAAGTAGTTAATCACATGCTGAGAATATATACATCATATGAAGCAAATGTGTTCGTCAAAGTTTCTTTTATCGCACTCAGTTTTCAACTAAATTGCTTGAGGACAAGCAATAAGCTAAGCTTGGGGGGAGTTGATACGTCCAAAACGTATCTACTTTCCCGAACACTTTTGCTATTTTTTTTCCTCTAAACTTGTGTGAATTGGATGCAACTAACACGGGCTGGCGCTGTTTTCAGCAGAATTACCTTGGTGTCTAGTTTTTGTGCAGAAAATCAACTATCAGGAAAAATCCCGGAAAATATGCCAAAAATTCTATTTCGCCAGAAGACTCACGGAGCCAGAATACGAGACGGAGTGAGGCTAGGACCAGGCCGCACCACCTGGCCACGTGGGCTAGCCCTGGCCGCGCCAGGGAGTGGTCTGGCCGCCCTAGACACCCCCTCGGTCTCCCTCTTCGCCTATAAGTTGCCTTCTGACCTAAAAACTCAGGGGGGCGACGTTTTTCCAGAAAGAGTTCCGCTCCACTGCCACCACTAGATTCCACGATTCAGAACCAGAAACTCCGTTCTGGCACCCTGCCGGGACGGGGTTAGAGGAGATGATTGCCATCATCATCATCATCATCGCTTCTCCATCGACCGTCCATGTTTCCCCCATCTATGAGTGAGTAATCCCCCGCTGTAGGCTATGGGGATGGTAGGGATTAGATGAGATCGTTCATGTAATGGCATCAGATTGTTAGGGCATGGTGCCTAGTATCTACTATTAGTGCTTTTTGACTTTGTTGCGACTTGTTATGCTTAATGCTTGTCACTAGGGCCCGAGTGCCATGATTTCAGATCTGAACATGTTATTGATTCATTATGATAGTATTGTTTATGGTCTTACCTGCAAGTTGTATACACACGTTGTTGTCCAGAACCAAAGGCCCCGAAGTGACAAAAATCAGGATAACCGGAGGGAATGGCTTTGATGTGAGGATCACATGTGTTCATGGAGTGTTAATGCTTTGCTTCGATGCTCTATTAAAAGGAGCACCTTAATTGCCAGTAGTTCCCTTGAGGCCCCGCTGCAAACGGGCCGGTAGGACAAAACATGTTGTGCAATTTCTCATTGCGAGCACGTATGACTATATATGGAACACATGCCTATGATTATCTAGTACTTGGATGCTTTATCTTATTTATCTGCAATTGCCCTATGTTCTGATTGCCATGTGAATTGTCTTGTCCATGCAATGCCCGTCCATCCATCCCTATGCCTACCGTGCTTCAATCCTACTGTCTACTGCTATTGTTACTACTGTCTTTACTTTACTACTGCTATTACCTTACTATTGCTACTACAAAACTATTACTACTGATAAACTGCTGTGAGCAAGATTGTTTCCAGGTGCAGCTGAATTGACAACTCAGTTTTTAAGGCTTATAAATATTCTTTGGATCCCCTTGTGTCGAATCAATAAATTGGGTTGCACTTCCCTCAAAAATATTGCGATACACCCCCTATACTTGTGGCTCATCAAAGTGCTTTAATAGATCTCTGCTCTCCCCATGTGTGTGAAAGTGACAGCTTGCACACCATGGTAGCACTTAGGCTAGAGATTACAAATACTTGTTATGAGTTATATTTGGAGTTGGATGTCTCTATTGAATTGTGGTGTTTGTTGGAACCATCTAGCGCTCAAGGTGAAAGTGTGGGGTTATCTAGATGGGGAAAGCAAACTTTGAGGTGTGCTGTTATAGCCCTACCATGGATTAGAGTGTCCAACCGGAGAGTAGTTAAGAGTAGTATCATAAAGAGATGATATTTATATGAGAGTGTTCACTAGTGAAAGTATGATCCCTAGGCCTTGTTTCTAAGCATTGAAATATCGTTTGCAACTAGATCTGTTACATGTTTGCTTGCTTCCATCTTTATTTCAGTTTGCCTTTAGTGTCTTCCGTGCCATCAAGCTATTTTCTGGCACCATTGTCTTATATCCATACCACTTGTATTTCACTATCTCTTCGCCGAACTAGTGCACCTATACACCTGACAAGTGTATTGGGTGTGTTGGGGACACAAGAGACTTCTTGTATCTTGATTGCAGGGTTGCTTGAGAGGGATACCTTTGACCACTTCCTCCCTAAGTTCGATAAACCTTAGGTAATCCACTTAAGGGAAAACTTGCTGTTGTTCTACAAACCTCTGCACTTGGAGGCCCAACAACTGTCTACAAGAATAGAAGTGCGTAGACATCAATCTCTAAGGTACTAGATGTGCTGTTCCTACTAGGGAGAAAACAACAATCCTTTGTTCATGGAGCAATCGTATTGTTTACTTTACACACTTTGCTTAATGCAATTATCTCTTGCTTGCAACTTAATACTGGAGGGGGTTCGGATGATAACCTAAAGGTGGATTATTAGTCATAGATGCAGTTGGATTACGGTCTATGTATAATGTTGTAATACCCAATCAAATTTCGTAGGTGTCAAGATGATTAGTATATGCATGTATGCTTTCTCGGTGTCTGTCAATTGCCCCGCTGTAATTTGTTCACCCAACATGTCATCTATCTTAAGGAGAATCACCTCTAGTGAACTATGGATCCTGGTCCATTCTTTTACCATCAATCTACAATCTATTTACTGTTTACTGTTTTCTTTCTGCAAGCAATTACTATCTTCCACACAATACGTTTAATCCTTTGTTTTCAGCAAAACCGGTGAGATTGACAACCTCACTTTCAGTTGGGGGCAAAGTTCCATGGTTGTGTTATGCAGCATTCCAAGTTGGAAACAACACCTAGGTGTTTCCTTGCTCCTACTGGTTCGTTAACCTTGGTTTCATAACTGAGGGAAAACTTTCTGCTGTGCTCATCATACCTTCCTCTTGGGGTTCCCCAACGAGCTCGATACATTTTGAGCCATCAAGCAGTTTTTCTAGCGCCGTTGCCGGGGAGTCAAGGACACCTTCACAAGGGGAGTCCCTCATAACCAATCTCTTTACTTTGTTTTTTATTTTTCTTAGTTTATTTCTGCTTCGTTTGCTTGTTTCTTTTATCAAAAACACACAAAAAATTAGTTGTACTAGTTTGCTTCCTTTATCAAAAATACAAAAAAAATATTAGTTCTTTCTATAGTTGTTACCTCGTTCTTAGCTCACCATGTTGATTCCTAAGTTCACCCTGAAAGACCTTTCAATAGGTAGTGGCTCTATAATTGGGAAAGATAATATTGAAGAATTCTTTAATCATGTTAGCAAGCATGAGGATATTGAGGATGGATCCCTAGCAGAACTTGCTCCAAATTATGAAATTGCTGCAGCTTCTTTAGTTCACATGTTGGAAGCTAGGTTTGTTAACCTTAACCCCATAATGCAAGTAATGTTTCTTAAACTTAAAGATATTGAGGATACTAAAAAGAGAGATTTCATTCTAGAAACTTTGCTTAAAGAATTCTATGATGTTGCTAAGGAAGCTAGAAAAGTCTTTGATCGTTTTAATATGCTAGGCTCATGTGTAGATGTTATTGGTACACGAGAAAAGATGGATAAAACCAAACCTAAAGATGGAAAGGAAATTAAAATACCAATACCTTTTAAACTTGTAGGAATGCATGAAGCCTTAGAAAAGAATTTTGATTGGATTGTTCCTGAAAACCCGTTTGATGAAAATAGTGAACCCAAGAGTAGTGAGAGAGGACCCTATATAAATTATTTGGATGATATACCTTGACTTGAAGATATTTATGGTATTGATCTTAATGCTTCTTCATTTGAGAATACTAGATTCTTGCTTCTTATGCCTAGCTCAAAGGCGTTAAAGAAAAGCACTTATTGGAAGATAACCCAAATTTCTTTAGGAATCTTCTATTGAGTCTTGGAAGTTATTGCTTCAGTAATAACCTCTCCTTATCCTTTTTCTGTGGTTTTTGTGCCAAGAGTAACCTCTAATGAGAGAGAAGTAAGATTTGGGAAAATTGCTGTCCCGAAACAGATTTTTGTGCTTCGCTGTAAAAATTCGTGAAAAATATTTGTACGTCGGCTTGAGCTGTAATATTTTTTTCTTCTGCCCCAGGTTATTATCCAACTTTCGTTAGTTCAAGACTTTTCGATTTCAGCAACAAAAGGTCTTCGAACAAATTGGTTTTTACCTGCTGGTCTGTTTTGACAGATTTCTGCCATTATTTGCATTGCCTCTTAAATCTCTTTCTCTTTGAGTTCTCTTTGATCACTTGAAATTTTTAAAGGAAGTGCTACAGTAGCTTGTGTTTTAATGGAAGTTTTACTTGTGTTGAAACTGAACCAAAAGACTTATTATCTTGAGTACACTAATGTTGCTAATGAAGATTGTGTGAAGTTTTGTATGAAGGAAATTCTAAAGTGTAGGGAAGAACAATGTGATAAGATGAAGATGGACAAAAACTCAAGCTTGGGGATGCCACCCGTGTCACCCAAATAAATATTCAATAAGTACAAGCGTCAAAGCTTGGGGATTCCCAAGGCATCCCCTTCTTCATCAATAAAAATCTCAGGTTTTCTTCCAAACA
Source organism: Avena insularis (assembly GCA_023614405.1). NCBI lineage: Eukaryota > Viridiplantae > Streptophyta > Magnoliopsida > Poales > Poaceae > Avena > Avena insularis. The sequence continues at coordinate 69,096,060 of CM042692.1, read as the reverse complement.
CTTCATTTTTATTGTTTCATGCACAGTTGTGTTGTTCTTGGAGCGTCTTAGTTTTTGTTTTTAGTTTTTGTTTGCTTAGTTTGCTTGAATAAATTGGTTGGACTCCCGCATTCATACATAGTTTCAAATAGCTTGATTTGGATTGGAAAAGAGTAGGAAAGTTCATGCTTATAACTGGTATAAAAGGAGCTTGTTTTTGACTGTGACTTAGACTTTATCATGCCATGCTTGATATTGTCTTGGCTTTATGCTTAGTGATTATTGTTGTAGCATGTATTGTTACAAACAATTGAGATTGCTTAATGTGCCTTGAAATAATCATGCATTGTTTTAGCATATAAAAGCATAATATTGTAGTATTCTCCTTTGATGCTTTATTTGGGTCGACTTGGCGCATGCTCACACCATGTTAAGACTACACCAAGTCACCATAGCCTCTATGATCATTTAGTTTTCGACTTGTAATATCACTTTATGCTTTAATTAATAATATTTTGTCGCTTTGCATGATTATGGCCATTATTGCTCTCTTAGTTGGTCGCTCCCGGTCTTTTGCTAGCCTCCATACCAAGTATGAGTTCCACTGATGCATCCAACTCCAAATAAAACCAAGTTATTCCAAAGAGTCCACCAAACCTACCTATTAGCATTTGCTATTCCAAGTATATTCATGTTTTTATCTACCTTCTGAATTAAACTTATTTTGTGAAAATTAGTGATTAAAGCTCTCACAAACTTGATGGCACACTTTACTTTTCTTGCACTTAATAAACTTGCACCATTGTGCCCATCTATATTGCGTATATGCTTGCGCTTTATAAGTTGTGAATTAGCAGAACCATGTTACCATGGGGTACGCTTTCAACATTGCACATTATTTAGTTGATATCATGATTCTTTTGCTTATGGATCACGGCGGTGTGAAATAAAAGGGGAGATTGTAAGCTCATGGAGTTTGTATATGTGTTAGAGAAACGCCTGGGCTGCTAGCCTAAGCCATGCCTAATCATGGTGGAAACTTGCAGCATAACCATAGTGAGCAATCTGTGAAGCATCCTTAATAAAAACCTATGCAAATAGCAAATAAAAAGATAGTTGAGGTGCTCATTGTCTGCTTTCCTTGTCATTTTGATATGGGAATGCTTCCGTATCATCGGGCAAGGGGTACCCCGTTGGCGGTTCTCTATGATACACATGTACTTACAATGACAAGAACTTACTCGTGACTAAAGTTGAGTAGCATGAGGTTCGGTCTTTGTAAGTAAGGGGCATGACATTTCAACTTTTAACTTGTCAAGCATATCCTCATATTTGTTCACTTTAACCTTAATCACCTAATGATGCATATGATAGGGGCAATGAGAGCTGAAAGCTAATAAGTACCATAATTTTTGGAAGCTCTTTATGAGACTTGAATCCCTGCTTCCTTCTATGAAGGGCCTTTATTTTACTTTTTATGTTGAGTATCCATCTTCTATCTTTATGCACCTATTGAGAGAGCATAGTGGTCATTCTTAGTTTAATGTGCATTATCCCAAAACTTGTTGATTGATTAATAACTTTGATATTGCTTGTTCTTAAACTATTTGTATCTAGTCACTCTTATGAACTTTGAAGGTGTCTTATGCATTTATGTTTTGCTACAATATGAGGGACAAGCTGAATACCATTCTCATTATGTTTTCTATATGTGAAACAAACAAACGTCTTTCAAGGCATTGTTATTCATGAATCTTTTGTTTGTACATTTTCATGTTACAACATAGTTGCTATGTCTTATTGTTAGAACTATATCTTTCATGTCTATGTTAAAGTACTATGATCTCAGTTATCAATGTTTTACAAATACTTTGATCAAGATTATGATGGTGCATGTCACCTAAAAAATTATTCTTTTTTATCACTTACCTACTCGAGGACGAGCAGGAGTTAAGCTTGGGGATGTTGATACGTTGTGAACGTATCTATAATTTTTGATGTTCTATGCTTGTTTTATATCTACTTTCTTATGTTTTGTCCACACTTTGGAGTATTTTTACACATTATCTGGAAATATGCTATTAACAAGATTCCATAGTGGCAGTTGCGTGTTTTCGGCTATTTTTGGTTTTAGAAAAGCTAGTAAGGAAATATTCTTGGAATTGGACCGGACAAAAGCCAAAGTCAATATTTTACCTGAAGCAACACGGAGTCTGGAGGGGAGCCGAAGAGGGGCACCAGGGGGGCCACACCCTAGGGTGGCGTGGCCAGCCCTAGGCGCGCTGCCAATTAGTGTGGGCCCCCTGGTACTCCACCGACCTTGCCCCTTCGCCTATAAAAGTCTCCCGAGACGAAAACCCTAAGTACCTAATCAAAATCCACGAAAGAGTCTGTAGCTTCCGCCATCTCCATCCCTAGATCGGGAGGATCTGGCTCTTCCGGCACCTGCGGAGGAAGATCACCACAGGCCTTCTTCATCACCATGTCTGCCTCCGGTATGATGCGTGAGTAGTTCATCCCTAGACTATGGGTCCATATAGTAGCTAGATGGTTGGTTCTTCTCCTTTGTGCTACCATGTTTAGATCTTGTGAGCTCCGTTCATGATCAAGATCATCTATTTGTAATCTTACATGTAGTGTTTGCAGGGATCCAATGGATATTGAGATGCTATTTCAGATTGATTATTGATTCTATCATGTCTATGTTATTTGTGATCTTGCATGCTTTCCGTTGTTAGTAGCTATCTTGGCCGAGTAGATGTTAGCAACTCCAAGAGGGAGTATTTATGCTTGATAGTGGGTTCATGCCTCTAGGAATCTGGGGAAGTGATAGAAATCTCTAAGGTACTAGATGTGTTGTTGCTACTAGGGAGAAAACAACAATCCTTTATTGATGGAGCAATCGTATTGTTTACTTTACACACTTTTCTTAATGTAATTATTTGTTGCTTGCAACTTAATACTGGAGGGGGTTCAGATGATAACCTAAAGGTGGATTATTAGTGATAGATGCAGTTGGATTACGTTCTATGTATAATGTTTTAATCCCCAATCAAATCTCGTAGGAGTCAAGATGATTAGTATATGCATGTATGCTTTCTTGGTGTCTGTCAATTGCCCCGCTGTAATTTGTTCACCCAACATGTTATCTATCTTAAGGAGAATCACCTCTAGTGAACTATGGACCCCGGTCCATTCTTTTTCCATCAATCTACAATCTATTTACTGCTTACTGTTTACTTTCTGCAAACAATTACTATCTTCCACACAATACGATTAATCATTTGTTTTCAGCAAAATTGGTGAGATTGACAACCTCACTGTAAGTTGGGGACAAAGTTCTGTGATTGTGTTGTGCATGATTCCAAGTTGGAAACAACACCTTGGAGGTGTTTCCTTGCTTCTACTGGTATGATAACCTTGATTTCATAACTGAGGAAAAACTTGCTACTGTGCTCATCATACCTTCTTCTTGGGGTTCCCCAACGAGCTCAATACATTTTGAGCCATCAAGCACTAAAGACGGAAATATTAGTATGATATCTTCGTCAAAGAATCATCCTGACAAAGGGTAACCTTGTTAGAAGGAATTGGGAAGGAAGTATGTAGTGTGTGTTTTGTCATCATAACAAGACAATTAATCATCTTTTCTTCCAATGCAAATTTGCTAGATCTATATAGTCAATCATCCAAGTAGCTTCTGGACTAAGTCCCCCCTCGTAGTGTTGCAAATATATTTAGCAATTGGCTACATGAGATAGATTATAAGTATAGAATTCTAATTAGGGTGAAAGCGCTTGCCATTATCTGGTCCCTATGGCTGTGTACAAATGTTAAGTGTTTTAATGATAAAATACCTTCTCTTATACATGTTATTTACCGGTGCACTTCTATGCTTTATTCGTAGTCGCCTCTACATCGGGTGGAGTGCAGCGACCTATTTATGGAGGTGTGTACACGCTTGGAGGATACTACGCGGGGTATTTTCCTCGACATGGGTGGCAGCGTGATCTTCGCATTTGGACACCTTAGAGCATCTCTAGTAGACCCCTTATTTGTCCCTGACATGGGTATGCCCAATAGGCACTCGACTACAGCCTACCTGGTGCGGCTCGACGGAAGGTCCACTCGACAAACTTGCCAAGGCCCATGACGCTCATGATGGTTCGAGTGGTATGAAGCCCATATGGACACGGACTCTCAAGCGTACAAGACAAGGGAAACCTCAAGACTAGAGTTCTAATCTAACTTGTAACCAACTCATATTGGTACCTGATACTTAGTCTCCCCATATATAAAGGCTAGGAGGGTCCAACGAGAAGGCAATATCCTCTCCCCCAACAGGCAAACACGCTACGCCATAATAGATCTAGACATCACGACTCCTACCATAGATCGCCGCAATAGACAATAGATAGATCTATGATCTCCCATATGCCAGATCCAATCTGCGCGATACCGCCATCGGTGACCTTATAATCCTTCGGATCATCATCAATCAAGAGCAGACAAGCAGGAGTAGGGTCCTCTACGAGGCCTGAACCTGGGTAAACCTTGCGTCCCTGTGTGCTTGTTTGCTAGCCATACTGAGATTTCCAGCGCTCCTCAATTCCTGAACCTAAGTCCATAACAATGGGCATTGATGAGTTAAACCCTCGTTAATTGGCACCGTCTGTGGGAACTGGGCGCGCTGATGTTGTGATCTCGACGGCTCCATCACCGGCGATCCACGATTCGACGATTACCGAGAAAACAGATCTACTTCGGCTGCCACGCGTCATCATCCGGGCGGGATCCCTCACCGCCAACAACGTCCAGATTGCATCTGGAAATTCGCGTTCATCGGGCACGATCTACTTGATCGGCGACTCCATGGCGGATGCTGAGTCATCGACTCGGCGAATGATCTCGACGCGGGTATAGGTGGCAGCATGCGGCGATGTAGCGAGTTACGACATCAAGCCAAATTGGATTGGACGAGACACGACAGTTTGGCTGACACGCATGTGGTGGAAGGAGCAACCAGTGCATGATCTCGTGAAGAAACGCGGCGGATGCATGCATGCATAGATCGGTCCTTGGACCTGTGTGCTATGCATAGATTGGTCCTACGTTGATTAATCACACGTGTTCAGCAATCTCTCTCTTTATTTATCTAATCTTTTGTATTGATTTTTGGTATATGCATGCACTGCGTGGAGAACCAATTCATGAAGAGAGGAGGTCGCATTAATCGCCTGAGTCAACTCGAGAAGAGCATATGTCTCATCCCGTCTTCCCGTCTGGACAAAAACGATTACCCCCTGACAACGTCGGACTATGAATACGAGAAGAGTACTATACTTTGGGTGCAGATTTCTCGCTCCAAGACATAAAAAAACTCCATACGTACATCTGTAAAACGGAAGACAAAGAGACGACCACGTACGCCGTTTCAACTCCGTCCATCACACGACTCACCGCTGTGTTGACTTCGTGTCCACAACGCCACTCCATCGACCTCGACTACACAATCGCGTTTACTCTACGCCCGGGGCTACGCGACTCTACCGTGTGACTCGGGGAATCCTTCGACTCCTTTCAACGACGACCTGCTGATCGCGTCGACTCCGTCCGGTGTACGACCGCACGTCCGCCCTGACAATTCTGTTGACCGCGTTGACTCTAGCCTGGGTGCTACGCCGACCTGCTACAATCTTCGAATCTGCCATGCGACCTGTTACGGTCTTCGATTGCGGCGAACCGCTGCGATCTTCAGCTCTGGCGACTCGGGGGCTCCCTCCTCTACGGCGAACCGCCACATACTTCGACTCCAGCAACCTTCTGCGGTCTTCGGATGAGGCGACCCGATGCGGTCTTCGACTGCTATGGCCCGTTACGGTCTTCGGATGCGGCAATTCGTCATCACCACGCGATCTCGATCCGCCGCGTTGACTACTCGTCCGGTGTCAATCTCGTGACCTGCTGCAGTCTTCGACTTCAGAGATTCACTACGATCTTCGACTCCAATGACTCGGGGGATCCCTCCGCTTCGGCGACCTGTCGCGGTCTTCAGCTTCAGCGACCAGCTGCGGTATTCATATCGGCTGACTCGGCGGCTCCCTTGACTCCCACGACAGCGAGCCGCTACAATCCTCGACTCCCGCGACCACGAGCCGCTACAATCTTCGACTCCCGCGACCCGCCGATCGCATCAGATCTTGCGACTCGTTCATCACGACAACTATCAATCAAGCTAAGTTTTCTCTCTACTTAGAGCTGATTTCTTTTTAACTCGCACTCGAAACACTCGGGGGATGCGCCCTCTTCGAGTAACCTAATGTGTCGTCGACTCCACGCACTCGAGCACCTCATACGCGATAGCCCGAGTAGATGATTCTGCCTGATCGTCAAATCCTTGAACTCCGAGTGCCTCGGCAAGGTACTGAGACTAAGGGTAATCAGGCTAACGAAAAGGCCTAGCATGCAGTGCAAAAGTGTCGATTCGATTGGCACCCGAATTTTACTTCACAAGCCGACAGGCAAATATTCTCTACAAAGATACAAGTACTTCATAATTCTTCATGTTTTATGCAGCTTACAAGGATGTCGACTGCGTTGAGATATTCTATCGGGTCCTCCAACAGGAGTCGACAAAACAACTACCTATGACATACACTCAAGACCCGAGTCGAGTCCCTCCTCGGATGGTTGCATCGCTTGATGCTACGCACACGCGACGTTGGCTGTGCACCCGATAGAAGTCAGTGGATTCTCCTCGCATGATTTTCGACTACGGCTGCAAGATACAAGTCTCGAGTCTCTGCCCGAGTCTACGACTCTGCCAGACACTCGGGGGCTACTCCAAACTAGAGCGCTGGCCGCGCATATACAAGATCCTTGAGTGACACGCTCTGAATCCTCACTCGAATCGACGATTCGACTAAGGACTCGGGGGCTACTCCCATAGGGAGCGCTGGCCGCGCATCCGAAGAAATTTGTGAAGATATCCAAGCATTATGAAAACCCTTCACTCGAATCTACGATTCGATTGTGGGCTTCGGGTTACTCCCATAGGGAGCGCTGAAAGCATTTTCGACTGAAACAAGCAACAAAAGACGACAACAGTCGCAAAAGTTATTTAGTCCCTGCCTGAGTCTTCGACTCAACCAGGCACTCGGGGGCTACTCCCATAGGGGGCGCTGGTCGCACACCCTATGATTATTTGTACATCGTACTGTGTGTTGATAACATCCACACTCGAAGGCTATGGCGACTCCGCCTCATATTTTTCCTGCAAAGAGACTGCGTCTCCTGGGTCACCCGAATCATCTCCGCGATGACAAAATTCGGATGTCGCGCTTATAGCGTGAAAATAAGACCTGAATAAGGCATGGCAACGCATCTGCTGCGCACTACCAGAGATATATCCGTGCCTGCAGGTACGATGAATATGCCTTGACGGACGCGTCGAGTGCTCACACCCATACACTGGAATTCGACTCCTGTAAGACCTCCGCGGCCTGAGTCGAATTACACCTGCACTTTTCCGGATTCGAGTCTAGGGACTCGAGTTTGAGTAGGTGGCGTTGTTTTTGCCCTAGAGCAATTAACTGGTCCCGATCCATCGAGCGCACTAGTCACGTTTACCATCATCCCTATGAACTAATACAAATTCGACTGACCCGATGAACTTCCGGGAGAAGTGCTTCGCACTCGACACAATTGTCGACTCCGACATCCTAATGCAAGACTCAAGAGTTCTGAGACTCCATTCGAATCTACGATTCACATGGACACTCGGGGGGCTACTGACATGGGTATGCCCAATAGGCACTCGACTACAGCCTACCTGGTGCGGCTCGACGGAAGGCCCACTCGACAAACTTGCCAAGGCCCATGACGCTCATGATGGTTCGAGTGGTATGAAGCCCATATGGACATGGACTCCCAAGCATACAATACAAGGGAAACCTCAAGACTAGAGTTCTAATCTAACTTGTAACCAACTCGTATTGGTACCTGAGACCTAGCCTCCCCATATATAAAGGATAGGAGGGTCCAACGAGAAGGCAATATCCTCTCCCCCAACAGGCAAACACGCTACGCCACAATAGATCTAGACATCACGACTCCTACAATAGATCGCTGCAATAGACAATAGATAGATCTACGATCTCCCATACGCCAGATCCAATCTGCACGACACCGCCATCAGCGACCTTGTAATCCTTCGGATCATCATCAATCAAGAGCAGACAAGCAGGAGTAGGGTCCTCTACGAGGCCTGAACCTGGGTAAACCTTGCATCCCTGTGTGCTTGTTTGCTAGCCGTACCGAGATTTCCAGCGCTCCTCAATTCCTGAACCTAAGTCCATAACAATGGGCATTGATGAGTTAAACCCTCGTCAGTCCCAAAACCATAAAAATAACCTCCACTTTATGGTTTCGGTTGGAAAAAGTGGCAGGCCAGGCACCGCTAAACACCCCGACCTATAATTTTTTTATGGGGGCCTAGAAAAACACCCCTAGCCCGTAGATACACGCTTTTTGCCTTCAACCCGATGCCGCCCCTTATCACTAGAAATTCTTGGAGAGAGGGACATTTCAGCTCATTTCCCTCCGTCCGCTGCCAACCACCACCGTCGCCGCCACGCGACACGATCAAGTTGGTCGCGCTAGCCTGATTCCTCCCGCTACCCCTGTTCCCTAGCCGCTGCCAACCGGAGGGTGCCGCTCAACGCAGATCCTGCTCGCCACCAGTCGCCACGCACAACCCTGTGTTCCTCCTCCCGTCAATGGTAAATTAATTTCCTTGTGCATCCGCCTGTGTGCGGTAACGCAGTTTTTTCACGCAGATGGATTATCCCCTAATTTAGTTGTTATTTGTAGATGGATTTGGACCCTTGCGAACAATTTTTGTTCAATGATTCGTTGTCGTCTGATGACTCCTACATTGAGACACAACTTGTGAACCACTGGCGGCGAATGATGGTGGCCCTTCTCGCCGTCAAGGAGGCAGAAGACGGAAAGAGGAAGAGGTGGCGAGGCTCCAAGGTTGGCAGCCTTTGCATCACTCACAACCACAAGTTGGGAATCAACATGCTCATGCACGATTATTTCGCCAAGGTACCTACATACCCACCTCACCTTTTTCATAGACGCTATCAGATGCGGCGATCTCTATTCATCAAGATACTGCAACCTTGCGAGGCCAATTCTCGTCCACCCGCTGGAGAAATGTGATGGGTTCGTAGCATGGAAAACAAAAAAAATCTACCGCAAGAACGAACAAAACCCAGATCTAATCTAGATAAAAGCCAAGATCTAATCTATTAGACATGTGCAACGAGATAGATCTGTACTAACCCTTGTAGATCCGAAAGCCTTGTGCGAGATCGGATCTCGTGGTTGATGTAGATGATCACTTGCCGATCTCAAGCTCGAGTAGACGATCCTTCTGGCGCGCTGCTCCGCAGCGGTCGGTCACACGCGGAGTCGATGCACCTTCCTCTCCCCGTTCGGTGACGGAGGTAGTAGATCTCTCCACGGAATCCCAGCAGCATGACGGCGTGGTGGTGGTGGTGGAGTAGAGAATTCTGCAGGGCTTCGCCTAAGCCTGAGCAGAAGGAAGGAGGAGGAGAGAGGAGGCTAGGGCAAGAGTGGAGGGGCAAAGGGGGGGTGGCGCCTCCACCCCTCTATATATAGAGGGAGGGGTGCGACCTAGGGTTCCCACCCCTAGGCCCACCTCCTAGGGCCGGCGCACAAGGGGGGCTTGGGGGGAGTTTCCTTCCCCCCAAGTCTCCCCTTTTTCTTTCTTGGTTTTCAAGTAAACTCCATAGAAATTTCTAGAACCTTCCGGAACATTCTGAAACCTTCTAGAACCCCCATATATACACTCCAGGATATTTCCGAACCTAGAAAATGATCTCCATTATATGAATCTTATTCTCCGGACAATTCCGGATCTCCTCGTGATGTCTCAGATCCAATCCGAGACTCCGAACAACATTCGGTCTCCAACGCACATTCCATATCTACCTAAACAGCATCGAACCTTAAGTGTGTCACCCTACGGTTCGTGAATATGCAGACATGATGGAGACACCTCTCCGATCAATAACCATCAGCGGGATCTGGAGATCCATAACGGCTCCCACATACTCAATGATGACTTCGTGATCGATAGAACCATTAACATACGAAACCAATTCCCTTTGTCATGTGATACTCTACTTATCCGAGGTTTGATCGTCGGTATCTCCATACCTAGTTCTACCTCGGTACTGATAAGTACTCTTTACTCGTTCCATGTTATGTCATCCCTTGTAACCCAGTCACATGCTTGCAAGCTAACTAGATGACATTCCACCGAGAGGGCCCAGAGCATATCTATCCGTCATATGGATGGACAAATCCCAATCTTGGTCCATGCGCTTCAACACATACTTTCAGAATACCCAATGACACCTTTATAACCACCTAGTTACGAAGCGGTGTTTGATGTCATCAAAGTACTCATCCGGTGATGGTGATTAACATAACCTCATGGTTGAACGATTAGGTTACTATGCATTTGAAAGCTTGTAGCAATACGAACTAAATGACTTGATCTTATGCTACACTTACTATGGGTGTGTGTCCATCACACCATTCTCCTAATGATACAACCTTGTTATTAATGACATCCAATGTCCATGATCAGGAAACCATGATCATCTATTAATCAACAAGCTAGTTCAACAAGAGGCTTACTAGGGACTCTTTTATGTTTACAAAACACACATGTATTAGTGTTTCCTTATAATACAATTATAGCATGGGATGTAAACATTCATCATAAACACAAAGATATAATAATAACCACTTTTATTATTGCCTCTTGGGCATATCTCCAACAGTCTCCCACTTGCACTAGAGTCAATAATCTAGATTACATGGTAATATACCTAACACCCATGGCGTTCTGGTGTTGGTCATGCTTTGCTCTAGAGAGAGGTTTAGTCAACGGATCTGCCACATTCAGATCCGTGTGTACTTTGCAAATCTTTATGTCACCATCTCGGACATACTCACGAATAGCATGGAAACGTAGCTTGATGTGCTTCAGCTTGCTATGTGACCTTGGCTCCTGTGCATTAGCTATGGCACCTGTGTTGTCACAGTAGATGGCCATCGGGTCCAACTCACTAGGAACCACGCCAAGTTCAGTAATGAACTCCTTCATCCATATGGCTTCTTGTGTAGCCTCCGAAGCAGCTATATATTCCGATTCAGTTGAAGATTTCGCCACAACGCTTTGCTTGGCGCTCCTCTAGCTCACTATAGCACCATTCAAAATAAATACGTATCCAGACTGTGACTTCGAGTCATCTGGATCGGTGTTCCAACTAGCATCAGTGTAACTGTTTACAACAAGTTGTTCATCACCTCCATAAGAAAGAACCATATCCTTAGTCCTATTCAGGTACTTTAGGATATTCTTGACCGCTGTCCAGTGCTCCATTCCAGGATCACTTTGATATCTGCTAGTCAAACTAACAGCATGTGCTATATCCGGTCTTGTACACAACATGGCATACATGATAGGACCTATGGCTGAGGCATAGGGAACATTATTCATCTTCTCTCTATCTTCTGCCGTAGCTGGACTTTGAGTCTTACTCAAGGTCTTACCTGACAACATGGGCACGAACCCTTTCTTGCTCTCTTCCATTCTAAAATTCTTTAGAACTTTGTCCAGGTATGTACTTTGTGAAAGCGCTAGCAGGCATCTTGATCTATCACTATAAATCTTGATTCCTAGAATATATGCCGCTTCGCCGAGATCCTTCATTGAAAAACTATTATTCAAATAGGCTTTGACGCTATTAAGAAGTTCTATATCATTCCCAATCAACAGTATGTCTTCTACATATAGTACTAGGAATGCTACAGAGCTCCCACTCACTTTCTTGTAAATACAAGCTTCTCCATAAGTTTGTATAAAACCAAAATTTTTGATTACTTTATCAAAACGTTGATTCCAACTCCGGGATGCTTGCTTCAGTCCATAAATGGAGCGCTGAAGTTTGCATACCTTGTCAGCATCACTAGGATCGACAAAACCCTTGGGTTGTACCATGTACAACTCTTCCTCAATGTTACCATTAAGGAACGCCGTTTTGACATCCATCTGCCATATCTCATAGTCGAAATATGCAGCAATTGCTAACAAAATCCTCACAGACTTTAGCTTCGCTACTGGTGAGAATATCTCATCATAGTCAACTCCTTGAATTTGTCGGAACCCTTTCGCGACAAGTCAAGCTTTATAGACGGTAACATTACCATCAGCATCTGTTTTTCTTTTGAAAATCCATTTGTTCTCGACAGCCTTACGGCCATCCGATAAGTCCACCAAAGTCCATACTTGGTTTTCGTACATGGATCCCATTTCGGATTTCATGGCTTCTAGCCATTTGTCGGAATCTGGGCTCACCATAGCTTCTTCATACGTCGCAGGGTCATCAGTGTTGTCCACCAACATGACGTTCAAGGCAGGGTCATACCAATCAGGAGTGGTACGAACCCTCGTTGACCTGCGAGGTTCAATGGCAACTTCGTTCGAAGTTTCATGATCACCATCATTAGCTTCCTCTCCAATTGGTGCAGGCGGCACAAAAACATCTTCTGGTGCTGCGCTACTCTCAACTCCGAGAGAAGGTTCAATAACCTCGTCGAGTTCTACTTTCCTTCCAGTCACTTCCTTCGAGAGAAACTCCTTCTCAAGAAAGGATCCATTCTTGGCAACGAAAACTTTGCCTTCGGATCTATGATAGAAGGTATACCCAATTGTTTCTTTAGGGTATCCTATGAAGACGCATTTCTCCGCTTTGGGTTCAAGCTTATCAGGTTGTAACTTCTTTACATACGCTTCGCAACCCCAAACTTTAAGGAACGACAACTTAGGTTTCTTTCCAAACCACAATTCATACGGTGTCGTTTCAACGGATTTAGATGGTGCCCTATTTAAAGTGAATCCGGATGTCTCTAATGCATAGCTCCAAAACGATAACGATAAATATGTAAGAGACATCATAGACCAAACCATATCTAAGAGAGTTCGATTACGACGTTCGGACACACCATTACGCTGTGGTGTTCCCGGTGGTGTCAATTGCAAAAGTATTCCACATTTCTTTAAATGCTTGCCAAACTCATAACTTAGATATTCACCTCCGCGGTCGGAACGCAGAAACTTAACCTTCTTGTTACGATGATTTTCCACTTCACTTTGAAATTCCTTAAACTTCTCGAAAGTTTCGGACTTATGTTTCATAAAGTAGACATACCCATATCTACTTAAGTCATCCGTGAAAGTGAGAACATAATGATATCCACCACGCGATGCTACACTCATTGGACCGCACACATCGGTATGTATTATTTCCAATAAGTCTGTAGCTCGCTCCATTATTCTAGAGAATGGAGTCTTAGTCATTTTTCCCATTAGACATGCTTCGCATCTTTCAAGTGATTCAAGAAGTCCATCAGAATGGAGTTTCTTCATACGCTTCACTCCAATGTGACCAAGACGACAGTGCCACATGTATGTAGAATTATCATTCAATTTTGTTTGTTTAGCATCTATTTTGTGAACATGTGTATCACTACTATCGAGATTTAGTAAGAATAAACCATTCATCTCAGGTGCATTACCATAAAAGATATTACTCATATAAATCGAACAACCTTTATTCTCGGACTTAAAAGAGTAACCGTCTCGCAATAAACAAGATCCAGATATAATGTTCATGCTTAACGCAAGCACCAAATAACAATTATTCAAATTTAAAACTAATCCTGAAGGTAGATGTAGAGGGAGCGTGCCGACGGCGATCACATCAACCTTGGAGCCATTTCCAACGCGCATCGTCACCTCGTCTCTCGCCAGTCTTTGCTTATTCCACAGCTCCTGTTTCGAGTTACAAATATGAGCAACCGAACCAGTATCAAATACCCATGCACTACTGCGATTACTAGTAAGATACACATCAATAACATGTATATCGTGTTGGGTCCGCAGCATAGAAAACAAAAAAATTCCTACGGTGTGAACTACACGCCAAGATCTATCTACTAGGTACAAAGCAACAGGTGGACATACATCCAATGAGAACTTACCCTCGTAGACAACGAGCTTTGTTAACAAGTAGGAACTCGTGGTTGATGTAGTCGTACACTTGTCGATCTCAAGATCGTGAGTAAGTCCGAGCGCCGCAACTCAGCGGCGCATCCGCACTCGCACACATGTTCAAGCCACCGGACAACCTCCACCTCTTCGCTCCAGCGATCCAGCGGAAGCAGCAACTCCTTCTAGACGAAATGCCACCGAGAACATGTATCTCGCTAATCCGAGACCATGGGGAATAATTCCAGAGGGGGAGAGAGATCCTTCACAAGGAGGTGTGAGGATGAAGGAGGGAATGGGTGGCCTTTTATAGGAGGAGGGGGTTCCCCCTCTCTCCATGGCCGGCGCATGGGGGTGACCCCTCACCTCCCCCATTCATGTGGTGGTAACCCCCCCCCCCCCACACACACACATTAAAATACCTCTTCACATTCCCTTTTAAAGTCTCCACTTTAAATGCATTAAATTTCTCCAAATTTAATGCTCTCTCATTTAATAAAACTATTTTTATTAAATTTATTCAGAATTTTGTTAATTACTTTAATTAACAAACATTCACATATATTACTGCAATATTTCAATATCACATGCAGAACCACCTTCTGCAATTTCACCCGAAACAATTTCCGGTTTCTATTGAAACAATTCCTGTGCTTTGCAATTCTTTCGTCTAAAACATATGTGCTCCAAAATGGTGTCCGGTAACTCTTAAGTGTGCCACCCTATGGTTCGCGAATAATGCAGACATGATCGAGACCCTTCTCTGATCAATAATCAGCAGCGGGGCCTAGAGATCCGTACTGACTCCTACACATTCAACGATGACTCCTGTGATCGTGAGAACCTTTAACGCTTGTAACTAAATCCCTTTGTCTCTCGATATATTACATGTCCGAGATTCGATCATCGGTATCTCCATACCTAGTTTGATCTCGTTACCGACATGCACTCTTTTCTCGTTCCCGTGATATAACATTCTAGTGATCACATCACTTGCTTGCAAGCTATCCTAATGTGATATCACCGAGAGGGCCCAGAGTATATCTATCCATCATCGGGATTGACAAATTCCACTCTTGATCCATGAGCCTCAACATAACACCTTTGTAGTACTGAACCCATCTTTATAGCCACCCTGTTACGGTGTGACGTTTGATGTTATCAAGATACTCTTCTGGTGTCAGCAATTAACATGATCTCATGGTCTAAGGATAAAGATTACTTCGTATGATGTTATAGCAATATAAACATAATGACTTGATCATAATGCTATACTTCGGATGAATGTTCATCACATCATTCCACCAATGGTGTGACCTTGTTATTAACAACATCCAATGTCCATGATCAGGAAACCTTGATCATCCTGTTAATCAACAAGCTAGTCTATAAGAGAGGCATGACTAGGAACCCTTTTTGTTTATTAAACACACATGTATTGATGTTTTCGAATCAATACATTTCTAGCATGTAAAATAAACATCTATCATGTATAAGGAATATATAATAACAACTTTATTATTGCCTCTCAGGGCATATTTCCTTCAGTCTCCCACTTGCACTAGAGACAATAATCTAGTTCACATAGTGATAAATCTAACACCCATGGAGTTCTGGTGTTGATCATGTTTTGCCCTAGGGAGAACTTTAGTCAACGGATCTGCTACATTTAGGTCCGTGTGTACTTTACAAATCTTTATATCTCCATCCTTGACATGCTCGCGGATGGAGTGAAACCGGCGCTTAATATGCTTGGAATTCTTGTGAGACCTTGGTTCCTTTGCATTGGCTATGGCTCCATTGTTGTCACAATAGATCACCATCGGGTCCAACGCACTGGGAACCACACCCAGTTCCATAATGAACTCTTTCATCCAAACTGCTTCCTGCGCCGCTTACAAGCGACAACATATTCCGCCTCCGTTGTTGATCCAGCCACCACAGGTTGTTTGGAACTCCTCCAATTAACTGCTGCTCCATTCAAGAGAAATACGTATCCGGATTGAGACTTAGAGTCATCCAGATCGGTGTCAAAGCTAGCATCGACATAACACTTAGCGACTAGCTCTTCTTCACCTCCGTATATAAGAAACATATCCTTAGTTCTTCTTAAGTACTTGAGGATGTTCTTTACCGCTATCCAATGTTCCGAACCTGGATCAGATTGGTACCTACTAGTCAAACTAATAGCATGTGCCACATCCGGTCTTGTACATAGCATGGCATACATAATAGAGCCTATGGCCGAGGCATAGGGGATCTTATCCATCATCTCTCTTTCTTCCGCCGTAGCCAGACTTTGAGTCTTACTCAATGTCTTGCCTTGTAACATAGGTAAGAACCCCTTCTTACTTTCGTCCATATTAAACTTCTTTAATATCTTATCAAGGTATGTACTCTGCGATAGCCCAATTAGGCGCCTTGATCTATCTCTATAGATTTTAATGCCTAATATATATGATGCTTCACCAAGGTCTTTCATCGAAAATTTGTTGTTTAGATAACTTTTAACACTGTTTAAAAGATCTATATCATTTCCAATCAATAATATGTCATCCACATATAATATCAGAAATGCCACATTACTCCCACTCACTTTCTTGTAAATACAAGCCTCTCCATAAGTTTGGACAAATCCAAACTCTTTGATCACCTCATCAAAGCAGAGATTCCAACTTCGTGATGCTTGCTTCAGTCCATAGATGGATCGCTAAAGTTTGCACACCTTATTAGCATCCTTAGGATCGACAAAACCCTTAGGTTGTATCATATACAACTCTTATTCAATCTTACCATTGAAGAACGCAGTTTTGACATCCATCTGCCATATTTCATAATCGAAATATGCAGCAATTGCTAACATAATCCTAACTGACTTAAGCATCGCTATGGGAGAGAATGTCTCATCGTAGTCAACTCCTTGAATTTGTCGAAACCCCTTTGCGACAAGTCGAGCCTTATAGATGGTCACATTACCATTAGCATCAGTTTTCCTTTTGAAAATCCATTTATTCTCCACGGCCTTTCGGTCGTGAGGTAAGTCCACCAAGTTCCAAACTTGGTTCTCGTACATGGATTCCATCTCGGATTTCATGGCTTCTAGCCATTTGTTGGAATCCGGGCTCATCATCGCTTCTTCATAAGTTGCAGGGTCATCCATTTCATCAACCATGAAATTCACAACAGGATTGCCGTACAGTTCAGGAGCTGCACGTGTCCTTCTTAACCTGCGAGGTTCGGTAGTGTCCTCTTTCGGAGTTTCATGATCATATCATTAGCTCTCTCTTCATCAGGTGAAGTCAACTCCGAAACAACTTCCGGTGCTACGCCACTCACCATTCCATGAAGAGAAGGTTCAATAACCTCTTCGAGTTCTACCTTCCGACTACTCACACCTTTCGCGAGAAACTCCTTCTCAAGAAAGGATCCATTCTTGGCAACAAAAACCTTGCCCTCGGATCTGTGATAGAAGGTATACCCAATTGTTTCCTTAGGATATCCTATGAAGACGCATTTTTCTGCTTTGGGTTCGAGTTTATCTGGTTGAAGTTTCTTCACATAAACATCGCATCCCAAAACCTTAAGAAATGATAGCTTAGGTTTGTTTCCAAACCATAATTCATACGGTGTCGTTTCAACGGATTTAGATGGTGCCCGATTTAAAGTGAATGCAGCTATTTCCAGTGCATAACCCCAAAATGACAGAGGTAAGTCAGTCAGAGACATCATAGATCGAACCATATCCAATAAGGTACGATTACGACGCTCCGACACACCATTACGTCGTGGTGTTCCGGCAGGCGTGAGTTGTGAAACTATTCCACACTCTTTCATGTGTGTGCTAAACTCGTAACTTAGATACTCTCCTCCACGGTCAGACCGTAGAAATTTGATCTTTCTATTACGATGATTTTCCACTTCATTCTGAAATTCCTTGAACTTTTCAAAAGTTTCAGACTTGTGTTTCATCAAATAGATATACCCATATCTACTCAAATCATCCGTGAAAGTAACAAAATAACGATATCCACCTCGTATGACACACTCATTGGTCCACACATCGGTATGTATGATTTCCAATAGATCATCGCGTTCCATTGAACGGGAAAACGGCGTTCTAGTCATCTTGCCCATAAGGCATGGCTCACATGTATCAAATGATTCAAAATCAAGTGATTCCAAAAGTCCATCGAATGGAATTTCTTCATGCGTTTAACGCCAATATGACCTAGACGGCAAAGGCCACATATATGTAGACATCTCATCATCAAGTTTAATCTTTTTAGCATTAACATTATGAATGTGCGTAATATTACTATCGAGATCCAATAGAAATAAACCATTCAACATAGGTGCATGACCATAAAAGATATCATTCTTATAAATCGAACAACCATTGTTTTCAGATTTAAAGGAATGACCACTTTGCATCAAACACGATCCAGATACAATGTTCATGCTCGGTCGAGCACCAAATAACAATTATTTAGGTTTATAACTAATCCGGATGGCAAATGGAGAGGTAGCGTCCGATGGCGATCACATCAACTTTTGATCCATTGTCAATTCGCATCCTGACCTCATCCCTTGCTAGTTGTCGCTTGTTCCGTAGCCCCTGAACCGAGTTACGTATATTAGCAACCGATCCGGTATCAAATACCCAGGTGCTACTGCGAGTACTAGTCAAGTACGCATCAATAACATGTATATCACATATACCTTTGTTTTCCTTGCTGGACTTCTTGTCCGCCAAATACTTGGGGCAGTTGCGCTTCCAATGGCCAGTCCCCTTGCAATAGTAGCACTCGATGTCAGACTTAGGGCCAGCCCGGGGTTTCTTTTCAGGCGTGGCAACAGACTTGCCACCCTTATTTCCCTTGTGCTTGCCTTTCTTATCCTTCTTGAAACCGGTGGTCCTATTGATCATCAACACTTGATGTTCTTTCCTAATCTCCACTTCTGCAGTCTTAAGCATTGTGAGCTCGGGAAGAGACTTCTTCATGTCCTGCATATTATAGTTCATCACGAAGCTCTTGTAGCTAGGTGGCAGAGATTGGAGAACACGATGTATGCCTAAGTCAATGGGAATCGTTATTCCCAAGGACACAAGCTTACCCAGACATTTTGAGTACGTGCTCACTAACGGAGCTGTTTTCCTCCATCATGCAGCTAAAGAACTTTTCTGTAGCATTATAACTCTCTACGGCAGCATGGGTATCGAAAATCATTTTCAATTCTCCCATGGTATCAAAGGCATTGCCATTTTCAAACGCTTTGAAGTTCTGGCTCTAGCCCATACAGTATGCCGCAATGAACTAAGTTGTGGTCCTCCTGACGAATCACATAGACATTCTTTTCCTCATCAGGGGCATCAGGAGCTGGTGGGGGGCCTAGCGGCGCATCTAGCACATATTGCTTTTGTGCAGCAGTGAGGAGAATCCTCAAATTCATAGCCCAGTTGGTGAAGTTGATACCATTTGCAGCAAGTTTCTCTTTCTCCATGAACACATTGAAATTAAAAGCAGGTGGTGCCATCTACAACAGAATTTGTAAAGTTTATTTAGACTAAGTTTATGATAGATTGAGTTCAACTAATCCAAATTACTAATGAACTTCCACTCAAAAATGACATCCCTCGTGTCCTTTTGGTGATTACATGAACCAAATCCACTATATCAAGTCCGATCATCACGTGAGTTGATATAGCTTCAAAGGCGAGCATCTATATGGGCATCATATCAACCATATGACTCATGCTTAACCTTTCGGTCCGTGTTCCGAGTCCATGTTTGTACATGCTAGGCTTGCCAAGTAAGAACCTTAGTATTCGCGTGTGTAAAATTGTCTTACACTCGTTCCTATGAAAGCGTAGATTTGAGTACACCCGATCATCACGTGATGTCTCGAAACACGATCCATAGAACGGTGCATACTCAAGGAAGAACACATTTTTATCTTGATATCTAAATGAGGGATCATCTTATAATGCTACCAAACGCGCCAAACTAGCAGTATAAGATGCTAACATCTAATGTGTAAAGTGAGATGATATGGTCCATGTATTTGATCTCTATCACTTGCATCATGGTATGATCTCTATCATTCCTTTGTGTGTAAGGACAAGGTCTATGGAACTTACACGTTGACTGTGTTGTAAGAGTATCTACCATACATCTACTTACAACAATACCATATCAATACACTAGCCCAGCAACGATCTAAACTAGACGCCTCTAATTTATCAATTGCAAGTTTTACGTGGCTTAGGGCTTTCGGAGGTAGAACCGTTCTCACCTACGAATATGAACCACAACAAGGATAACTAAGTTATTAGCAACTCGATGTAAATCAGATATTGACTATAGTAGGAGAGACAGACACCCGCCAGCCACTTATGCAAACAAAGTTGCATGTCAGTCGTGGAACCGGTCTCATGTACGATGACATGTAAGGTTGGTCCGGGCCGCTTCATCCCACTATGCCACCAATATCCCAAATACATAGAAGATGCAATAACATGATCATCATCGCCCACATATCAACCATATGTGTACTACCCGTGCTAAGCACCTACGCATAGATCAGGCTCTGATACCACTGTTGGGTCCGCAGCATAGAAAACAAAAAATTTCCTACGGTGTGAACTACACGCCAAGATCTATCTACTAGGTACAAAGAAACGGGTGGACATACATCCAACAAGAACTTACCCTCGTAGACAACGAGCTTTGTTAACGAGTAGGAACTCGTGGTTGATGTAGTCGTACACTTGCCGATCTCAAGATCGTGAGGAAGTCCGAGGCCACGCAACTCAGCGCGATCCTCACTCACTGCACACGTTCAAGCCACCGACAACCTCCACCTCCACACTCCAGCGATCCAACGGAAGCAGCAACTCCTTCAGGGCGAAATGCCACGGGAACATGTATCTCGCTAATCCGAGACCATGGGGGATAATTCTAGAGGGAGAGATCCTTCACAAGGAGGTGTGAGGATGAAGGAGGAATGGGTGGCCTTTTATAGGAGGAGGGTGCCCCTCTCTCCATGGCGGCGCATGGGGGTGACCCTCACCTCCCCATTCATGTGGTGGTAACCCCCACATTAAATTGCCTTTTCACATTACCTTTTAAAGTCTCCATTTTAAATGCATTAAATTTCTCCAAATTTAATGCTCTCTCATTAATAAAACTCTTTTATTAAATTTATTCAGAATTTTGTTAATTACTTTAATTAACAAACATTCACATATAGCCCTTGCAATATTTCAATATCACATGCAGAACCACCTTGCAATTTCACCGAAACAATTTCCGGTTTCTATTGAAACAATTCCTGCGCTTTGCAATTCTTTTATGAAACATATGTGCTCCAAAATGGTGTCCGGTAACTCTTAAGTGTGCCACCCTACCGAATAATGCAGACATGATCGAGACCCTTCTCCGATCAATAATCAGCAGCGGGACCTGGAGATCCGTACTGACTCCTACACATTCAACGATGACTCCTGTGATCGTGAGAACCTTTAACGCTTGTAACTAAATCCCTTTGTCTCTCGATATATTACATGTTCGAGATTCGATCATCGGTATCTCCATACCTAGTTTGATCTCAATTCGCGACATGCACTCTTTTCTCGTTCCTGATATAACATTCTAGTGATCACATCACTTGCTTGCAAGCTATCCTAATGTGATATCACCGAGAGGGCCCAGTATATCTATCCATCATCTGGATTGACAAATTCCACTCTTGATCCATGAGCCTCAACATAACACCTTCGTAGTACTGAACCCATCTTTATAGTCACCTTGTTACGGTGTGACGTTTGATGTTATCAAGATACTCTTCCGGTGTCAGCAATTAACATGATCTCATGGTCTAAGGATAAACATTACTTCGTATGATGTTATAGCAATATAAACATAATGACTATATTGTAATGCTATACTTCGGATGAATGTTCATCACATCATTCCACCAATGGTGTGACCTTGTTATTAACAACATCCAATGTCCATGATCAGGAAACCTTGATCATCCTGTTAATCAACAAGCTAGTCTATAAGAGAGGCATGACTAGGAACCCTTTTTGTTTATTAAACACACATGTATTGATGTTTCCGAATCAATACATTTCTAGCATGTAAAATAAACATCTATCATGTATAAGTAATATATAATAACAACTTTATTATTGCCTCTCAGGGCATATTTCCTTCATATCGAATATACCTTTCTTCTTGATGTTGCCGTTCTTCAGATCCGCCAGGTACTTGGGGCAGTTACGCTTCCAGTGACCGGCACCCTTGCAGTAGAAGCATTCAGTTTCAGGCTTAGGACCAGCCTTGGGCTACTTAGCAGGTGCGGCAGCTTTCTTGCCGTCCTTCTTGAAGTTGCCCGTGTTCTTAGGCTTGCCCTGTTTCTTGAAATTGGTGGTCTTATTGACCATCAACACTTGGTGCTCCTTTTTGATCTCCACTTCAGCAGTTTTCAGCATGGACGATAGTTCAGGCAACGTCTTGTTCATGCAGTGCATATTGTAGTTCATCACAAAGTTCTTATAACTCGGTGGCAGTGATTGGAGGACACGGTGAATCCCTAACTCATTAGGAATCGTTATCCCCAACTCTTGGAGCTTGTTTGCGTGCCCAAACATGGTGAGCACGTGCTCGCTAATGGAGCTACCCTCTTCCGTCTTACAGTTAAAGAACTTTTCGGAGGCCTCATAGCTCTCCACGGCCGCGTGAGTCTCAAAAATGAGCTTGAGCTCCTTAATGATCTCGAACGGATCATGGTGCTCAAAGTGCTTCTGAAGCTCCGTTTCTAAACCGTACAGGATGGCACACTGAACTGTGGAGTAATGATTTTTCCGAGTGGCGTAAACATTCTTTACGTCATCGGTGGCATCTTCTGCAGGTGGGCCACCTAGCGGTGCTTCGAGCACATAGGTCAACTGACCAGCCCTGAGGACAATCTTCAGTCCATGGAGCCAGTCCGTGAAGTTGCTTCCATTGTTCTTAAGCTTTTCTTTCTCTAGGAACGCATTGAAATTGATGGAGAGGTTCGCCATAATCTACAACAAATTTCCAAGTAGTTTAGACTAAGTTTATGATAAATTGAGTTCAATTTTAATTCTTAAATTAACTAGGTGAACTCCCACTTAAAACAACATCCCTCACATTGTCTTAGTGATTACACGAACCAAGTCCACTACACCAAGTCCGATCTTCACGAGAGAAGATGTAGTTTCATCGGCGAACAATCTTCATGTTCATCATATCATTTATATGATTCATGCTCTACCTTTCGGTATTATGTGTTCCGAGACCATGTCTGTACATGCTAGGCTCGTCAAGATTAACCTTAGTTTCCGTATGTGCAAATCTGGCTTGCACCCGTTGTATGCACACGTAGAATCTATCACATCCGATCATCACGAGATGCTTCAAAACGACGAGTCTTAGCAACGGTGCCAACTAAGGACGAACACTTTATTACTTGATATTTAGTGGGAGGGATCATCTTATAATGCTACCGTCGCGATCTAAGCAATACAAGATGCATAAAGGATTAACATCACAGGCAATTCATAATTATCGTGATATGATATGGCCCTTTCTTCTTATGCCTTTGATCTCCATCTCCAAAGCACGGACATGATCTCCATCATCACCAGCATTGCGTCAAGGTCAGTGGCGCCGCTTCATGTTTGTCCATCATCACTAGCAACTATTACAACTACTTGGAATAAAGCTATTACAAGATGAATAGACACGCAGGTCTTAACAGAATTAAAGACAACCATTAGGCTCCTGCCGGTTGCCATATTACAACAAGGATCATTGCATACATCAAATATAATCACAATCAGATGATGGCCATATCACATCACAAAACCCCTGCAAAAACAAGTTAGACGCCTCTAATTTTCTTTGCATGTTTTACGTGGTTTGGGGCTTTCAAATAAGAACGAATCTTACCTACGAAACTGAACCACAACGTTGATACAAGTGCTATCAAGTACAAAGTGTAAATTGGATCTATACTATGGTGGGAGAGACAGACACCTGCAAAGCCACTTGTGCAAAGCAAGTTACACGTCAAGCATGGAGAAAGTCTCATGTGTGATGACATGTAAGGTTAGCCCGAGCCGCTTCATCCCACCATACCGCAAGATGCAAAGAAAAAGACGGCACGAGCACCAACGCCCACAAAACCATTGTGTTCTACTCGTGCAACAGATCTACGCATAGACACAGCTCTGATACCAATGATGGGTTCGTAGCATGGAAAACAAAAAAATTCTACCGCAAGAACGAACAAAACCCAGATCTAATCTAGATAAAAGCCAAGATCTAATCTATTAGACATGTGCAACGAGATAGATCTGTACTAACCCTTGTAGATCCGAAAGCCTTGTGCGAGATCGGATCTCGTGGTTGATGTAGACGATCACTTGCCGATCTCAAGATCGAGTAGACGATCCTTCCCGCGTTAAGCTGGCTTCATGATCGGTCACACGTGCGGAGTCGATGTAGACCTTCCTCTCCACGTTCCAGCAAGCAGCGGAGGTAGTATATCTCTCCACGGAATCCCAGCAGCACGACGGCGTGGTGGTGGTGGTGGAGTAGAGAATTCTGCAGGGCTTCGCCTAAGCCTGAGCAGAAGGAAGGAGGAGGAGAGAGGCGGCTAGGGCAAGAGTGGAGAGCAAGGGGTGGCGCCCACCCTCTATATATAGAGGGAGGGGTGCGACCTAGGGTTCCCACCCCTAGGCCCACCTCCTAGGGACGACGCACAAGGGGGGCTTGGGGGAGTTTCCTTCCCCCCCCCCCCAAGTCTCCCCTTTTTCTTTCTTGGTTTTCAAGTAAACTCCATAGAAATTTCTAGAACCTTCCGAAACATTCTAAAACCTTCTAGAACCCCCATATAAACACTCCGGGATATTTCTGAACCTAGAAAATGATCTCCATTATATGAATCTTATTCTCCGAACAATTCCGGATCTCCTCGTGATGTCTCAGATCCAATCCGAGACTCCGAACAACATTCGATCTCCAACGCACATTCCATATCTACCTAAACAATCGAACCTTAAGTGTATCACCTATGGTTCGTGAATATGAACATGATGGACACCTCTATCAATAACCATCGGGATCGGAGATCCATATCGGCTCCCACATACTCAATGATGACTTTGATCGATAGAACCATTAACATACGAAACCAATTCCCTTTGTCGCGCGATACTGCCGGTATCTCCATACCTAGTTCTACCTCGTTACTGATAAGTACTCTTTACTCGTTCCATGTTATGTCATCCCTTGTGACCCAGTCACATGCTTGCAAGCTAACTAGATGACATTCCGAGAGGGCCCGAGCATATCTATCCATCATATGGATGGACAAATCCCAATCTTGGTCCATGCGCTTCAACACATACTTTCGAATACCCAATGAAACCTTTATAACCACCCGATTCTGAGCGGTGTTTGATGTCATCAAAGTACCCATCCGGTGATGGTGATTAACATAACCTCATGGTCGAAGGATTAGGTTACTATGCATTTGAAAGCTTGTATCTGAACTAAATGACTTGATCTTATGCTACACTTACTATGGGTGTGTGTGTCCATCACATCATTCTCCTAATGATACAACCTTGTTATTAATGACATCCAATGTCCATGATCAGGAAACCATGATCATCTATTAATCAACAAGCTAGTTCAAAAAGAGGCTTACTAGGGACTCTTTTACGTTTACAAAACACACATGTATTAGTGTTTCCTTATAATACAATTATAGCATGGGATGTAAACATTCATCATAAACACAAAGATATAATAATAACCACTTTTATTATTGCCTCTTGGGCATATCTCCAACAGTCTCCCACTTGCACTAGAGTCAATAATCTAGATTACATGGTAATATACCTAACACCCATGGCGTTCTGGTGTTGGTCATGCTTTGCTCTAGAGAGAGGTTTAGTCAACGGATCTGCATGTTGGAGATATGCCCAAGAGGCAATAATAAAAGTGGTTATTATTATATCTTTGTGTTTATGATGAATGTTTGCATCCCATGCTATAATTGTATTATAAGGAAACACTAATACATGTGTGTTTTGTAAACATAAAAGGGTCCCTAGTAAGCCTCTTGTTAAACTAGCTTGTTGATTAATTGATGATCATGGTTTCCTGATCATGGACATTGGATGTCATTAATAACAAGGTTATATCATTAGGAGAATGATGTAATGGACACACACACACCCATAGTAAGCGTAGCATTAGATCAAGTCATTAAGTTCACATTGCTATAAGCTTTCGATACATAGTAACCTAATCCTTCGACCATGAGGTTGTGTGAATCACCATCACCGGATGAGTACTTTGATGACATCAAACACCACTTCATAACTGGGTGGTTATAAAGGTGTCATTAGGTATTCTGAAAGTATGTGTTGAAGCGCATGGACCAAGATTGGGATTTGTCCATCCATATGACGGATAGATATGCTCTGGGCCCTCTCGGTGTAATGTCATCTAGTTAGCTTGCAAGCATGTGACTAGGTCACAAGGGATGGCATAACACGGAACGAGTAAAGAGTACTTATCAGTAACAAGGTAGAACTAGGTATGGAGATACCGATGATCAAACCTCGGATAAGTAGAGTATCGCGTGACAAAGGGAATTGGTTTCGTATGTTAATGGTTCTATCGATCATGAAGTCATCGTTGAGTATGTGGGAGCCGTTATGGATCTCCAGATACCGCTGATGGTTATTGATCGGAGAGGTGTCTTCATCATGTCCACTTATTCACAAACCGTAGGGTGACACACTTAAGGTTCGAAGTTGTTTTAAGTAGATATTGAATGTGCGTTGGAGATCGAATGTTGTTCGAGTCTCGATTGGATCCGGACATCACGAGGAGATCCTAATTGTCCGAGAATAAGATTCATATAATGGGGATCATTTTCTAAGTTAGGAAATGTTCCGAGTGTTTGTATGGGGATTCTAGAAGGTTTCGTAATGTTCGGAAGGTTCTAGAAGATATCTTGGAGTTTATTTGAAAACCGAGATAAGATAAGATAAGATAAGGGAGATTTAAGGGAAACTTGGGGAAGGACTCTCCCCCAAGCCTCCCTAGTGCTTGCCCTAAGGGGTGGGCCTAGGGTGGGAAACCTAGGACACACCCAACCCTCTATATATAGAGGGTGGAGGCGCCACCCTCCTTGCCCCTCCACTCCAAACCCTAGCCGCCTTTCTCTTCCTCCTTCCATCTGCTCCGGCTTAGGCGAAGCCCGCAAATTCTTTCCACCACCACCACGCCGTTGCTGGGATTGCGTGGAGAAGATCTACTACCTCACTGCTCATTGGAACGGGAGAGGAAGGTGCTCGACCCGCGTGTGATCGTCATGGAGCTGCCAAACGCATGGCGGAAGGATCATCTACTCGATCTTGAGATCGGCAAGTGATCGACTACATCATCCACGAGATCTAATCTCGTTAACGCTTTTGGTTCTACGAGGGTTAGTACCGATCTATCCCGTTGCTCATGTCTAGTAGATTAGATCTTGGCTTTTATCTAGATTAGATCTGGGTTTTGTTCGTTCTTGAGGTAGAAATTTTTTGTTTTCCATGCTACGAACCCATCAGTGGTATCAGAGCCTTGTCTATGCGTAGATCTGTTGCACGAGTAGAACACAATGGTGTTGTGGGCGTTGGTGCTCGTGCCGTATTTTGCTATGTGTACTTTGCATCTTGCGGTATGGTGGGATGAAGCGGCTCGGGCTAACATTACATGTCATCGCACATGAGACTTGCTCCACGCTTGACGTGCAACTTGCTTTGCACACGTGGCTTTATGGTGTCTGCCTCCCATCATAGTATAGATCAAATCTACACTTTGCACTTGATAGCACTTGTATCAACGTTGTGGTTCAGTTTCGTAGGTAAGATCCATTCTTATTTGAAAGCCCCAAACCACGTAAAACTTGCAAAGAAAATTAGAGGTGTCTAACTTGTTTTTGCAGGGGTTTTGTGATGTGATATGGCCATCATGTGATTGTGATTATATTTGATGTATGCAATGATCCTTGTTGTAATATGACAACCGGCAGGAGCCTAATGGTTGTCTTTAATTCTGTTAAGACATGCGTGTCTATTCATCTTGTAATAGCTTTATTCCAAGTAGTTGTGATAGTTGCTTGTGATGATGGACAACCATGAAGCGGTGCCACTGACCTTGACGCAATGCTGGTGATGATGGAGATCATGTCCGTGCTTTGGAGATGGAGATCGAAGGCACAAGAAGAAAGAGCCATATCATATCACACTAATTATGAATTGCCTGTGATGTTAATCCTTTATGCATCTTGTATTGCTTAGATCGCGACGGTAGCATTATAAGATGATCCCTCTCACCAAATATCAAGTAATAAAAGTGTTCGTCCTTAGTTGGCACTGTTGCTAAGACTCGTCGTTTCGAAGCATCTCGTGATGATCGGGTGTGATAGATTCTACGTGTGCATACAACGGGTGCAAGCCAGATTTGCACATGCGGAAACTAGGGTTAATCTTGATGAGCCTAGCATGTACATACATGGTCTCGGAACACGGAATACCGAAAGGTAGAGCACGAGTCATATGAATGATATGATGAACATGAAGATTGTTCGCCGATAAAACTACATCTTCTCTCGTGAAGATCGGACTTGGTGTAGTGGACTTGGTTCGTGTAATCACTGAGACAATGTGAGGGATGTTGTTTTGAGTGGGAGTTCACCTAGTTAATTTAAGAATTGAAGTTGAACTCAATTTATCATAAACTTAGTCTAAACTACTTGCAAATATGTTGTAGATTATGGCGAACCTCTCCATCAATTTCAATGCGTTCCTAGAGAAAGAAAAACTTAAAACAATGGAAGCAACTTCAGGGACCGGCTCAGGTCTCAAGATTGTCCTCGGGGCTGGTCGATGACCTATGTGCTCGATGCACCGCTAGGTGACCCACTGCAGAAGATGCCACCGATGACGTAAAAATGTTTACGCCACTCGGAAAAATCATTACTCCACGCTCAAGGTGCCATCCTGCGGTTTAGAAACGAGCTTGAGCGCTTTGAGCACCAATGACCCGTTCAAGATCATTAAGGAGCTCAAGCTTATTTTTGAGACTCACGGCCGCGGAGAGCTATGAGGCCTCCGAAAAGTTCTTTACGCAAGATGGAAGAGGGAAGCTCTTAGCGGCACGTGCTCACCATGTCCGCACGCAAACAAGCTCCAAGAGTTGGGGATAATGATTCCTAATGAGTTAGGGATTCACCGTGTCCTCCAATCACTTCCACCGAAGTTATAAGAACTTTGTGATGAACTACAATATACCGCATGAACAAGACGTTGCCTGAACTATCGTCCATGCTGAAAACTGCTGAAGTGGAGATCAAGAAGGAGCACCAAGTGTTGATGGTCAATAAGACCACCAATTTCAAGAAACAGGGCAAGCCTAAGAACAAGGGCAACTTCAAAAATGATGGCAAGAAAGCTGCCGCACCTGCTAAAAAGCCCAAGGCTGGTCCTAAGCCTGAAACTGAATGCTTCTACTGCAAGGGTGCTGGTCACTGGAAGCACAACTGCCCCAAGTACCTGGCAGATCTGAAGAACGGCAACATCAAGAAGAAAGGTATATTCGATATACATGTTATTGATGTGTATCTTACTAGTAATCGTAGTAGTGCCTGGGTATTTGATACTGGTTCGGTTGCTCATATTTGTAACTCGAAACAGGAGCTGCGGAATAAACAAAGACTGGCGAGATACGAGGTGACGACGCGCGTTGGAAATGGCTCCAAGGTTGATGTGATCGCCGTCGGCACGCTCCCTCTACATCTACCTTCAGGATTAGTTTTAAATTTGAATAATTGTTATTTGGTGCCAGCGTTAAGCATGAACATTATATCTGGATCTTGTTTATTGCGAGACGGTTACTCTTTTAAGTCCGAGAATAAAGGTTGTTCGATTTATATGAGTAATATCTTTTATGTAATGCACCTGAGATGAATGGTTTATTCTTGCTGAATCTCGATAGTAGTGATACACATGTTCACAACATAGATGCTAAACGAACAAGATTGAATGATAATTCTACATACATGTGGCAATCGCTGCCTTGGTCACATTGGAGTGAAGCGTATGAAGAAACTCCATTCTGATGGACTTCTTGAATCACTTGAAAGATGCGAAGCATGTCTAATGGGAAAAATGACTAAGACTCCATTCTCTGGAATAATGGAGCGAGCTACAGACTTATTGGAAATAATACATACCGATGTGTGCGGTCCAATGAGTGTAGCATCGCGTGGTGGATATCGTTATGTTCTCACTTTCATGGATGACTTAAGTAGATATGGGTATGTCTACTTTATGAAACATAAATCCAAAACTTTTGAGAAGTTTAAGGAATTTCAAAGTGAAGTGGAAAATCATCGTAACAAGAAGATTAAGTTTCTGTGTTCTGACCACGGAGGTGAATATCTAAGTTATGAGTTTGGCATGCATTTAAAGAAATGTGGAATACTTTCGCAGTTGACACCGCTGGGAACACCACAGCGTAATGGTGTGTCCGAACGTCATAATCGAACTCTTTTAGATATGGTTCGGTCTATGATGTCTCTTACAGATTTACCACTATCTTTTTGGGGCTATGCATTAGAGACAGCCGCATTCACATTAAATAGGGCACCATCTAAATCCGTTGAAACGACACCGTACGAATTGTGGTTTGGAAAGAAACCTAAGTTGTCGTTCCTTAAAGTTTGGGGTTGCGAAGCGTATGTAAAGAAGTTACAACCTGATAAGCTAGAACCCAAAGCGGAGAAATGCGTCTTCATAGAATACCCTAAAGAAACAATTGGGTATACCTTCTATCAATGATCCGAAGGCAAAGTTTTCGTTGCCAAGAATGGATCCTTTCTTGAGAAGGAGTTTCTCTCGAAAGAAGTGACTAGAAGGAAAGTAGAACTCGACGAGGTTATTGAACCTTCTCTCAGGGTTGAGAGTAGCGCACCGAAGATGTTTTCGTGCCACCGCACCAACCGGAGAGGAAGCTAATGATGATGATCATGAAACTTGAACGGTTACTATCGAACCTCGCAGTCAACGAGGGTTCGCACCACTCTGAGTGGTATGACTCGCCTTGAACGTCATGTTGGTGGACAACACCGATGACCTGCGACGATGAAGAAGCTATGGTGAGCCCAGATTCCGACAAATGGCTAGAAGCCATGAAATCCAAATGGGATCCATGTACGAAAACCAAGTATGGACTTTGGTGGACTTACGGATGGTAGTAAGGCTATCGAGAACAAATGGATTTTCAAAGAAAAACAGATGCTGATGGTAATGTTCGTCTATAAAGCTCGACTTGTCGCGAAAGGGTTCGGCTAAATTCAAGGTGTTGACTATGATGAGAATTTCTCACCAGTAGCAAAGCTAAAGTCTGTAAGGATTTTGTTAGCAATTGCTGCATATTTCGACTATGAGATATGGCAGATGGATGTCAAAACGGCGTTCCTTAATGGTAACATTGAGGAAGAGTTGTACATGGTACAACCCAAGGGTTTTGTCGATCCTAGTGATGTCGACAAGGTATGCAAACTTCAGCTCCATTTATGGACCGAAGCAAGCATCCGGAGTTGGAATCAACGCTTTGATAAAGTAATCAAAATTTTGGTTTTATACAAACTTATGGAGAAGCTTGTATTTACAAGAAAGTGAGTGGGAGCTCAGAGCATTCCTAGTACTATATGTAGATGACATAACGTTGATTGGGAATGATATAGAACTTCTTAATAAGCGCCAAAGCCTATTTGAATAATAGTTTTTCAATGAAGGATCTCGGAAGCGGCATATATTCTAGGCATCAAGATTTATAGAGATAGATCAAGATGCTGCTAAGCGCTTTCACAAAGTACATACACGGACAAAGTTCTAAAGAAGTTTAGAATGGAAGAGAGCAAGAAAGGGTTCGTGCCCATGTTGTCGTGTAAGACCTTGAGTAAGACTCAAAGTCCAGCTACGGAAGATAGAGAGAAGATGAATAATGTTCCTATGCCTCAGCCATAGGTTCTATCATGTATGCCATGTTGTGTACAAGACCGGATATAGCACATGCCGTTAGTTTGACTAGCGATATCAAAGTGATCCCGAATGGAGCATCGGACACGGATCAAGAATATCCTTAAGCACGAATAGGACTAAGGATATGGTTCTTTCTTATGGAGGTGATGAACAACTTGTTGTAAGCATACACCGATGCTAGTTGGAACACCGATCCAGATGACTCAAGTCACGATCGATACGTATTTATTTTGAATGGTGCCTAAGTGAGCTGGAGGAGTGCCAAGCAAAGCGTTGTGGCGAAATCTTCAAGCGAATCGAATACATAGCTGCCTGGAGGCTGCACAAGAAGCCATATGGATGAAGGAGTTCATTACTGAACTTGGCGTGGTTCCTAGTGCGTTGGACCCAATGGCCATCTATCGTGACAACACAAAGCCATAGCTAATGCACAGAGCCAAGGTCACATAGCAAGTCAAGCACATCAAGCTACGTTTCCATGCTATTCGCGAGCATGTCCGAGATGGTGACATAAACATTTGCAAAGTACACACTGATCTGAATGTGGAAGATCCGTTGACTAAACCTCTCCCTAGAGCAAAGCATGACCAACACCAGAACGCCATGGGTGTTAGGTATATTACCATGTAATCTAGATTATTGACTCTAGTGCAAGTGGGAGACTGTTGGAGATATGCCCAAGAGGTAATAATAAAAGTGGTTATTATTATATCTTTGTGTTTATGATGAATGTTTGCATCCCATGCTATAATTGTATTATAAGGAAACACTAATACATGTGTGTTTTGTAAACTTAAAAGGGTCCCTAGTAAGCCTCTTGTTAAACTAGCTTGTTGATTAATTGATGATCATGGTTTCCTGATCATGGACATTGGATGTCATTAATAACAAGGTTATATCATTAGGAGAATGATGTAATGGACACACACACACCCATAGTAAGCATAGCATTAGATCAAGTCATTAAGTTCACATTGCTATAAGCTTTCGATACATAGTAACCTAATCCTTCGACCATGAGGTTGTGTTAATCACCATCACCGGATGAGTACTTTGATAACATCAAACACCACTTCGTAACTGGGTGGTTATAAAGGTGTCATTAGGTATTCTGAAAGTATGTGTTGAAGCGCATGGACCAAGATTGGGATTTGTCCATCCATATGACGGATAGATATGCTCTGGCCCTCTCGGTGGAATGTCATCTAGTTAGCTTGCAAGCATGTGACTAGGTCACAAGGGATGGCATAACACGGAACGAGTAAAGAGTACTTATCAGTAACAAGGTAGAACTAGGTATGGAGATACCGATGATCAAACCTCGGATAAGTAGAGTATCGCGTGACAAAGGGAATTGGTTTCGTATGTTAATGGTTCTATCGATCACGAAGTCATCGTTGAGTATGTGGGAGCCATTATGGATCTCCAGATCCCGCTGATGGTTATTGATCGGAGATGTGTCTTCATCATGTCCACTTATTCACAAACCGTAGGGTGACACACTTAAGGTTAGAAGTTGTTTTAAGTAAATATTGAATGTGCGTTGGAGACCGAATGTTGTTCAGAGTCTCGGATTGGATCCGGGACATCACGAGGAGATCCGGAATTGTCCGGAGAATAAGATTCATATAATGGGGATCATTTTCTAAGTTAGGAAATGTTCCAGAGTGTTTGTATGGGGATTCTAGAAGGTTTCAGAATGTTCCGGAAGGTTCTAGAAGATATCTTGGAGTTTATTTGAAAACCGAGATAAGATAAGATAAGATAAGGGAGATTTAAAGGGAAACTTGGGGGGAAGGACTCTCCCCCCAAGCCTCCCTAGTGCTGCCCTAAGGGTGGGGCCTAGGGTGGGAACCCTAGGCCACACCTCCCTCTATATAGAGGGGTGGAGGCGCCACCCTCCTGCCCCTTCCCACTCCAAACCCTAGCCGCCTCTCTTCCTCCTTCCATCTCCCGCTTAGGCGGCCCTCAGAATTCTCTCCACCACCACCACCGTGCTGCTGGGATTACGTGGAGAAGATCTACTACCTCCGCGTCACCGAACGGGAGAGGAAGGTCTCGCCGCAGGACCGTCTCATGAAGCGCTGCCGAACGCTGGCGCTACCGAAGGATCATCTACTCGATCTTGAGATCGGCAAGTGATCGACTACATCATCCACGAGATCTAATCTCGTTAACGCTTTCGGTTCTACGAGGGTTAGTACCGATCTATCTCGTTGCTCATGTCTAGTAGATTAGATCTTGGCTTTTATCTAGATTAGATATGGGTTTTGTTCGTTCTTGCGGTAGAAATTTTTTGTTTTCCATGCTACGAACCCATCACTGCCACATTCAGATCAGTGTGTACTTTGCAAATCTTTATGTCACCATCTCGGACATGCTCGCGAATAGCATGGAAACGTAGTTTGATGTGCTTCAGCTTGCTATGTGACCATGGCTCCTGTGCATTAGCTATGGCACCTGTGTTGTCACAGTAGATGGCCATCGGGTCCAACGCACTAGGAACCACGCCAAGTTCAGTAATGAACTCCTTCATCCATATGGCTTCTTGTGCAGCCTCCGAAGCAGCTATGTATTCGATTCGCTTGAAGATTTCGCCACAATGCTTTGCTTGGCGCCCTCCAGACCGCAAAGCACCATTCAAAATAAATACATTATCCATCTGTGACTTGAGTCATCCGGATCGGTGTTCCAACTAGCATCAAGGTAATCATACAACAAGCTGTTCATCACCTCCATAAGAAAGAACCATATCCTTAGTCCTATTCAGTACTTTAGGATATTCTTGACTGCTGTCCAAAGGCTCCATTCCAGGATCACTTTGATATCTGCTAGTCAAACTAACAGCATGTGTTATATCCGGTCTTGTACACTGCATGGCATACATGATAGAACCTATGGCCGAGGCATAGGGAATATTATTCATCTTCTCTCTATCTTCTGCCCAGAGGACTTTGAGTCTTACTCAAGGTCTTACCTGACAACATGGGCACGAACCCTTTCTTGCTCTCTTCCATTCTAAACTTCTTTAGAACTTTGTCCAAGTATGTACTTTGTGAAAGCGCTATTAGGCGTCTTGATCTATCTCTATAAATCTTGATGCCTAGAATATATGCCGCTTCGCCAAGATCCTTCATTGAAAAACTATTATTCAAATAGGCTTTGACGCTATTAAGAAGTTCTATATCATTCCCAATCAACAATATGTCATTTACATATAGTACTAGGAATGCTACAGAGCTCCCACTCACTTTCTTGTAAATACAAGCTTCTCCATAAGTTTGTATAAATCCAAAGTTTTTGATTACTTTGTCTAGATCATGTAAGCTTTTATTCATGTCTAGTCTAGATCCTGATATGTGCGACCGCGAGATTTGTAGGACATGACCCTTGATGAGTTCAACCAGGCCCTCATGGATTCTCTGGAGACCTTTGTCACTGAGGCCCAACCCCAGCTCCCACATTTGAGGCTCACCTATTCTTAGCGCTTGGAGATCTTGTCTATGCCTCGGATGACCGGGTACACGGTGGAGAAGATTGCAGAGCAAGCTGCCAAGATCATGGCCAAGAAGATATCTGTCAAGACTGGGAAAGCCCACAGCACACACCACTACAAGGGGGCGAAGGGCACCATGAAGTGGGAACCGTTTCTCTCGGCGTTCATGCTCAAACAGATGTGTGAGATCATCAAGAGCGGTGTTAGGACAGAGAAAAGGTTCAAGGAGGTGCACCTGAACACTATTGCCCGCAAGGTGTTTGAGTTTTGTGGCATCGAGGTGCCCTCATAGTAGGTTTACAACCACCTGCGTAAGTGGAGGACCAGGTGGATCCATGCGTCCAAGCTCAGAGACCTTAGCGGAGCTAGCTGGGATGAGGAGACCTGCACCATCATCTTGGAGGACTCCCACTATAGGGGACACATATCGGTACTAACTAACTTCAGTTCGTGCAATAACATCCCTACAATTCCCTTTTCTGGTGGCTTCGATCCTAACTACCACTAACCTCCTTGCAATTCTCTATCTCAAGATCACCCCAAGGATGCCAAGTATCTGAATAAGCAAGTCGCCAACTATAGGAAGATGGAGGCCATCTTCTCGTTCGGCCTTGCCACTAGCGGGTTTGCCATGAGCTCTAGTGAGCCTCTTGGCGAACCAACCCTGAATACATGCAGACCCAGGAATCCAAGAGAGTTGTAACTGATGACGAGGCCGAGATCGATGCCGCGGCTAGTTCTCCTACTCCAGGCGTTGGTCATGGCGGCAACACAAATGCCTATGTTCTTGGTGGCTTCGATCCCTCCAAGAAGAGGAAGAGGTCGCTGCTGGGAGAGGAGGATGTTGTCGCCATCACGTGCATGACTGAGGCCGTGAAAGCGGTGGCGGCCACCATCACCACGGCTTCCCCTCCTGATGTGCACCCAGCTCTCTATGACGCCGTCATGGGCACGAGAGGCTACAACCCTGAGGCTCTGATGGTGGCGCTCAGCCACCTCTTCGACATAAGAGCTATGGCAATGGCTTTGTTCAGATGGCAGAGGACCATAGGGATCTCTGGCTCAGAACCTACATGACCAAGCGCTACTATGTGTAGGGCTTGCTCCCTGATCATGGATATGGTGGCGGTGGTGCATTCATGATGAAGAAGAAGTTGTTGGTTGTATATTTTAAAGTAGCTATGGACCTAATGAAAACTTATTCCATAACCTATTTATTATGAGGTGGTATATACTAACCCTCACATTATGGAAAACTTGCGGTGGTAGGATTGCACCCCTTTTGATGTGGTGGTAGGATGACACCATAGAAGTTGGTGATGGCTTATGTTTATTGTCTTGTGGTTGTGAACTTGATTTTCATGCTTTAGTCGTGATCCTTATGTTGCATATGTTGTTATGTCTCATATAAATTCAACTGGTACATGGTGAAGTGACGGACGCAAGAATGAATTGGAGGGTGGACACACTGCAATTTTTTTCGCTGACCCATTTGGAATACAAAATCTTTCTAAAAAGTAACGTAAATAGCACAGTGAAATCTCATAATATTATAGTTATATAATATGTTCTAATTTTTAGGTCAAAAATATATTTTCATTTTGTAAGTTACCATACACCAGAAACAGTAGAATTAAACAATTAGAAAATGATGGTCTTTTGCTACTGGACCTGTGTAAGCAGAGCTTATCGCTTGCTAGATTTTTTTTGCAATAACCCATGTAGGACATGAAATCTGTCTAAAAAGTCTTATATTTATATTCATTAATAGGGAATTACAGAGTTTATATACTTCCTCTGGTCCAATTTATTGGAATCGGATCCGTTTAGATATGAATGTATCTAGAAAAAAATATGACTAGATATCCGTATCTAGACAAACTTAACTCCATTAGTTTCGATCGGAGAGAGTAGTACAAGTGCCAACTGTCTAAAAATTAATATTTGCTAGAATACGCAGATGGTAGTAAAGGATGTATGGTTTGTACGTTTAGTGAAAACTACTGCCCGACCTAAATCCCTCTCACCCTCACGTATTATTTTTAAGTAAATGATCCTAATTTTCCCGGGATCCCGTGACTTTCATCGTTCGAGTCCCCCGCTTGCGTGCATGTT
Organism: Avena insularis; assembly: GCA_023614405.1. Classification (NCBI taxonomy): domain Eukaryota; kingdom Viridiplantae; phylum Streptophyta; class Magnoliopsida; order Poales; family Poaceae; genus Avena; species Avena insularis. Next base: position 69,058,173 of record CM042692.1, on the reverse strand, counting down.
TGCATCTGTGGTGGGCCTCCTGGAACCTTATCTGCTCCACAACTCCGGTGAGGCTCTCAAAAGAATGTTTCTGACAAGATATGTCTTTTTTTGCCTCGTGAGTGAACTTTTTTGGTACGTGCAAAACCGGGATATTTTGTAAAAATAGACATATTTTGTAGCAAAATCGGGATTTTGACAAAAAGTATAAGACACGTGTGAGCAGGAGAACCAGGAAGATGGCAGCACGCCATCAACCCAGACGTTAGTGTTGTCCCCGTTTTTATGCAATCAACTATTCCTCGACTGGAAAATAAATACTCCCGAACTGGTTTGCGATCTAAACATCAGATTAGTTTTTTTAATGATGAATATTAGATTAATGGTAGTCTATTTATTCTCTAAAATTCTAGGTGGGCCACGGCCCCAACCCTGCGTACGCCCATGACATGGTGTACTACGACAAGAAGCATGGAATCTACAAGACAGGGAAGCAGTCCAGTCAATAAGTAACGGGTTACCATCACAACCTCCGTAAGGGGTTTAAGACTCTAGAGCAAGCACAAATATCCCACTCCGAGATTTTAGCAGGGCGTCCACAAAAGGCACAACCGTCAAAAAATACGAACATCAATTTCACTCCACCGCCCGCAACTCATCAAAGTCATCCACGTGAACAGTTTCCACCCATACGGAGTGAAAATATGATAAACGATATTATCATCGTCGGCCTGATCATGTGAATTGTGTACTACCGGTTATTCCAATTCATGTGATCGATCATGTAAGATTTTAAACCCTGATGACTAGTTGGTAAGCTTAGCATTTACTATGCGAGGTAACCACATCGACCGGACGCGGACTCCCAAACGTGCACTTTACACCAGCCGAGCCCATCAAACAAAGTGGCTATATGAATTCTACTAGTGGGAAAATAAAAATACGAACAACCAAATAAACCGCCTATACAGATCCGAGACCAATCTTTCTATGTGCAGCATCCGCTGACCAACTAGGAAAAACGTGAAAATCCTGCCCAAACAACCCCACATGTCTCGTATGTCCGAACTGTAAAAAGAGAATATTCTTTTTCTGGTTTGGTATGTCAGAACGGTAAATGGGAATACTTTTTACCCGTATTCGAGTTTTATAGGCTGGATAAGGTATCAGCTAGAGCCGCTCTAATATAATTCGCCTAATGTTTTATTCTCGCTTCTGAATTTGTACTGGCTGGTTATTCAGGAACCGCGTGTAGTATTGATATATATCACCCATTTGAGAAAAAGTACATAGTAACTGTTGAAGTCGGTACGAGGAAAAGTGAACTAGAAGATGAAGTCGCTGCGTGAAATCTGGGCGGGCTCATGAAAAGGAGGGATCGAGCCATCTTTTCTGTTAGCACGGGTACCCCGCGAGGGCCTACATGTGCCGCCGCTGGGCCCGGTCCCCCCAAACGGTCACGTGATCCCCTCCGGCGTGCCGCGGCCGCCCACGACTACTCCGATCTCGTCATCCGGCAGGCTGTAGCAACTCTACTGTTCCGTACTGTGCGAGGCAGTGTCTTATTTTGTTGCAAATCTGGCCCATTTAATGTCTTGATGAGCAGCATGCACTGTACTTCTTCGACTGTTCTTCTTTTATGATAATCTGGTCGCCCGTGAGATCGATGGCTGAGCGTTAAGGTTTGATGTTTAGTGCCATACGCTCGCTCGTATAGGAGTATATACGAGTATGGACGTAGGTGCATCAACTGGAGTACTACTTATAACCGAGGATCGAAATCAAACAAAACTTACCGTGCTAGGGTAGCTCCCTCGCGTCAACGCCGCGGTCGTCAACCCACGCCTGGGCCTGGCACGTGCTCGGTCCCTCAACCCGTACGAGAGAGTCTACGCACCGCTAACGGCCGTTACAGTGACGCCGTCGAGGAGAGAGAAACCCGCGTCGGAAAGAGACGCCGCCACCGTATAATAAAGCATCGTTCCTTCACGCAGGAGAGACGGGGGCGTTGCCTTGCAGCAGCTGCAGAGATCTCTCCTCCTCCTCCTCCTCCTCCTCTCTGTCTCTCCCTCTTCCCGTCGCACATCTCTGTTTTCTCCCAACACCAAGCTCTCTCCCTCTCCCGCTCTCTGTCAAGAGCCAGCGCGGCGAATTGTGCTAGCCTCCTCTCGATCGCCCGCGCGCCCACCTGCGGTGTAATGCGCGGCCATGGGGCTCCAAGGTACTAAGCTCAATTCGGCCTCGCCGTCGTGCGCCGCTTTCTTTTGGTTGGCTTCTTCTTTTTCGAACCATTCGTGGTCTGAGGCAGGATTGGCGTGTGGTTAATGCAGGAAATAAGGCGACGCACGACTTCCTCTCGCTCTACTCGTCGGCCGCCAAGGAATCTTCCCTGCCGCAGCTCCCCGGCTCCAAGCCGCCGCCTGCTCCCCCAGCAGCTCAAGGTAAACACGCGCGGCTCCCTGCTTCTCTCTCTAGAGCTCTTATTGTCAGGCCGGAATAGGGAGCCGAGATAGTTTGTTGATTCTGCTAGTACTAGCTCTTGTTGTGAATTGGTTCGTGTGGCTAGTTGGATGATCTTTCTTGAATTTGCCAAATTGAGCAAATTCTTTGTGGCTTGCGAAGGAGAGGGAGAATTAATTCAATGCTACTGTCTGTTCATCTTCAAAATTACTACAGTACAGCTTTTGCAGTTATTAGTTCTCGATCGAGCATGGTTAAACAAGGAGAGGCGTACTAAGACGAAGTAGCGGACGAATAAACAAGTGCCGTCCACGACCTTCCTGCATGGCTGGCTATGCGAATTCTTTCTGGTTTTTATTCGTGTATTTTAAAGCCTTTTGCAGAAAAAAAATGCTACGGTAGAAACAGTTGAATCATTCCGGTGGCCGACTCGCCAGAACGATCGGGTTAATTTCTGCAAGTTGGAGACGTTGGTGTCTTTGTTCGACCATGTTTGTCTCGTGTAGTACTAGTGTAAATATGTGGCGCATGCATCAATGAAGTCCCTTGTACTACCACGAGCAGTGTTTACCTGGCCTTGCTGTTGTCGTACGTTATATCACCACTACATCGTCTCCTGGACTCCAAATTTTGAAGCAACCGACCTATGGCTGTTTGCAGGTTTCTTCATCAGGACGCACGACTTCCTGCAGCCGCTGGACAGGCCATCGCAGTCGCCGCCACCGCCACCGTCCAACCAGGACAACAAGCAGCAGCTCCACAGCCAGCAGGCGCTGCCCGGCGGCGTCGGCACGTTCAGCATAAGCCACGCCCCCGCCATCGCCGCGGCCGCCGCCGTCAAGCAGGAGCCGCCCTTCGCGCTGCAGTGGGGCGCCGGCGCAGACCCTCGAGGTACGCAACGCACAACGCACGCATCCGATCGAGCGAGGCCACGTGATGACCCAACGCCCTCATACTCTTAGCCACATGTAGGGGTATTTACTACCAGCGGGCTCATTAAGCTGAACTTGTTTTTCTCGTGCGCTGGCGAGCTCGTGCCGTGCCGTGCCGTCGACGGTAACACCTGGACGATGTGGACGGCCGCGGCGAGCCGGTGGTTGCGCCTTATTTTTTTGCCTTCTCCTTTCCTTTTCCTCTGGGTGGTGGTGGTGGTGTTGACGCTGGCGCGTCGTCGCTGCAGCAGGCTCGGGCGAGTTGTGGCCGGCACGTCCAACTCGTCACTAGTTCATAGAGTAGATGCAACAAGGCCATCCCCCACCGTCCGTTGCAGCTGGAGATGCGTGCGGGTCTCAGTTTTGAGGCGTGTGGTTTTTCCGGTGCCCGTTTGCCTATGCGGCTATGCTGGTGTGGTGCGCTAGCTTACAGTAGGGTGGGCGACGCTAGCTCGTAGGTCTGGTGGGCGCAGGATGCCTAGAGTCCTGGGCCTATGGGCCTAAGACGGGGCGAGGCATGCGGGCCCGTCCTCATAGACGGTGCACGTGGACGGGAGGTTGGGACACTGTAGCTGTGGCCCATTGCGGTCTTGGATAAACTTCAGCTACAGCCTACAGGCCTACAGCAACAGCAGGGCAATTTCGATGAGCCGAAAATAAATTTCGACGAGTATTTCGGCCATTAGAATTAGAATTAGAATGATGTGCAACACAAACCGAAATTATTGGGTATTTGTGCTTTTTGTCATCTGATGATCGTCATGTCAATTGCTCTTATCACTGCGTGGTTCTTTGTTTTCGTAAATCTAGTTAGATGAGAAATGAATGTACAAGACTGCAGTTCAGAAGATCGACTGGTGTATCTCAAAATTTCAGTTACTACTAGTACTTCCTCAGCCATATTAGTTGACTTGGATTTATCATGTCTAAATACATCCGAATCTAGACAAATTCGAGTCAACTAATATGGGTCGGAGGGAGTACTATTTTTGTTGTATTTATTTATTTAGTAAATAACACAAGCTTCGTAATTTCTGAACTTACTAAAAATTTCCAAGCAGCATATTTTACATCGGGCTTCCAGAAGATTTTTATTTTCAACGAAAGTGCTACTAGACAAAAACTAAAAATAAACCGGACAGAAAGCTAAAGAGGCTTCTTCGCTTTGCCCACTCTGCAGGTCACCAGTGGACGCTCCCCTTCGCCACGCGCGGCGTCGCCGTCGCCTCCTCCAGGCCGCAGAAGCAGCAGCCGACGGAGCGCAAGTGCGGTGCCGGCTTCATGGACGCCGCCTCAAGATCCAGCGGCGGCGCGGGCTTCGACGACGAAGACGGTCTCGCCGCCCGCCGCGAGGTCTCCTCCTCGCTCAAAGGTACGTACCACCTCGATTCCGCCCAATCCGTCTCGTGTGCGCGCTGCTGGATCCGTCTAGGTGTCGAAGGGGCGAATGCGTCCCGATTTTGATGGGATTGTGGACCTCAATTTTGTTTCCTATGGGGTTGCAGAGCTGGCGGTGAGGGTGGACGCCAAGGGCGGGAGCTGCAGCGGCAGCGCCGGCACGGACCAGCTGCCTAACACGCCACGCTCCAAGCATTCCGCCACCGAGCAACGCCGGCGTAGCAAGATCAATGACAGGTGCGTCCCATTCAGCTCTCACAGTTCGTCGAGAAACATGCGATCAGCTCCCAAAGATCCTTATTGCCAAGTGTAATGTGTCAGTAAACATTATTCCATAGTCATTAAGCATAAATAATCTGTGAGTGGTATTGTACTACATGAATAACTAGTGCTATTGTACTCGCCCCTACTGCCCTACAGAATGCACTGCTCCAGTTTGGAGTTTCTGTTTTCTTGCCATAGCTTTTGCTTGAACTAAGTTTCCACTTCAACCATTTTGCAGATTTCAGTTACTAAGAGATATTTTGCCACATAATGATCAAAAGAGAGACAAAGCATCATTTCTCTTGGAGGTAAGTCAGTGCAACAATTGCTTCAGTTATAGTCTGTGCTCCATGTAAACATCTTGCTTACTGGCACCTACTATAATGCAGGTTATTGAATACATACGTTTTTTACAAGAGAAGGTGCAGAAGTACGAGGTTTCATACCCAGAATGGAACCAAGAAAATGCAAAGATGGTACCATGGGCAAACATGTACTTCCGTTCTTTCTGGAAAAATGCGCAGGTAAATTTGCATAGCGCTAACACTACCTTGTCCCATACTCGTTGGGGGCTTGCTAATGAGTTTCCGACAAACTCCCTCACCACATTCCTTCCTTGCTCTACAGAACAAGGACCAAATACCTGGAGATACATCACCTGACCCTTCACAAATTATGAAGAATGGTTCCTCCCCTGGTTTCCCGTTTATAGTAAAACCTGATGACGATGGCAATGCGCTTCCATCTGCAGTTCCTTCAGGTGCACCAGATCAGACAGAAACTGATCCATCGGGTAGTATGTCGTACAAATCAACCGAAACTCCCAGCCCCATTATAAGAGGTATGTTTTCCGTACGAATTATAGTTTTACAACTCGTGGCATATACTCCTTCATTGGAATTTGAAACTGTCTCTGATATTCACTTTCTTTCTATAGATAATGGTCCACCACAGCAACAACCCCATCAGACAATATCATCACCTGCAGAAGACCGCGCAATAAACGGCGAAATGTTCAATAACCCTGAATTGGCAATCGATGAGGGCACAATCAGCTTATCAAGTCAATATTCCCAAGAGTACGTACTAATAATTTACTTACAGTATAAAATCACTTGGTCTATTCTATTACTCATTAAGTCATTTGTATTATTCATGATATTGCATTATTATTCTCTTGTTTCTAGTTTTATTTGCAACACTGAACACACTGTTTTGTTTCTGCAATATTGTGATACATATTAATTTTGTTTTATAACAGGTTGCTTAGTACATTGAATCATGCCCTGCAAAATTCAGGTATTGATTTGTCCCAAGCCAGCATCTCAGTGCAGATCAATCTTGGAAAGCGGGCTACAAAGAGATCTGATGCTGCAACTTCTGTGTCTACGGTATGATTTCTTTCAGATATAGCAACTACACAATTAAGGACATAATATCTGCTGAACGCAAGATGTTATTGGCGTCCAATCTGAATGCCATTTTTGCGCTTTCTATATTTGAAATTGGATCTCAATCTGTGCATTATTTTTTTGCATAGTTTGCGCAGTACCTGTACAGTTAGTTATAGATGGCATATTTGTTTCCAGTATTGCACAATGTTGAGGGCTTGAGGCCGTCCTGTAACACAACTTGGAACCCCAAGGCAGTGCTTGGAGAACATTAGAACATCTTTGCATCCTGCAGTATTTTATTTATATGGAATCCCTGTTTTTTGTTTTACAAAATATGTCTTATTTACATTATAGGATCTTGTCGACCCAGCGTGTAGTAGTCAAACAATGGATCATCAGCTAAGGTTGGGTGATGGCGTTCAGGAACATCCACGAGCAACAAAGCGTCACAAGTCACATCACAGCTGAGGTTACAATCCTCAAAAGCCGGAGAGATGGTTCGATCAATTCTTTTGCTTCCGCCTTGCCTGTGACTTCTGAAGCTGTATGTATATCATGTTACCTGTGACATCTAGACAAGCAAGACCTTGATGTATTCTTTCATTTGATCACTTCTGCCATTCTAGTCCCTAGGAAAGGAAGGAAGCTTCCGTTGCAGATTGTGAAGCTGCTTTTGTCCATATGCTTCCATTGATATGAGAAGTTTCAGGTTTCTCCCCTGTCTGACTGAGTTCTTATGTAACATAATTGGATGTGAACAATTCTGTCAAGTCACGTCGCTGTGTAGCTACTCTCCAAAGATTGAAATCTTACCATCGGGTTGGAAACTTATTTTTTTTTATAGGACTACTTGCAGTATGTTCTGTGCCGATCTTCATGATCTTCATGGTCCTTGCGACTGAATTAAAATAAGCTGTTGTGATTTCTTTTTTTCGTTCTTTCTTATACTCTTGTGGCGTTTATAACAGCCCTTAATCTGCCGTGTGTGCTTTCATCTACTTCATTATTTTCATAAGACATTCCTATGTCCTGAAAACCTTGAGATCGGTTGGTATCCATCATTTGGGCCCGAAATTTTGGAATTCATTCTGCAATTTCATCCCTATGCTGTTTGGTTGGTACGAAATTGGGCCGTCTTTTCATTTGGCAAAACCGATTCCTGTCTGAGGCCCGTCATTTGCAAAATCTATCCCGTCGCCCGTCCTCCTCCCGACTCCGCCTCGCCACCGCACGCCGCCTCCCTCGTCCTCGTCCCCGATGCCGCCTTCTCCTCCCTTCGCCTCGCCGCCTCCTCCTCCCTCCACCTCGTCGCCTCCTTCTCCTACCACATCGCCGCCTCCCTCCTCGATCTCATCTTGGCACTCCTCCTCCCACCGCCTTGCCTCCTCCTTTCTCCACCTCGTAGCCTCCTCCTCCCTCCACCACCTCGTCCCCCGGAACCCTAACCCTAACCGACAACGCCTGCAGGTTTGATCCAGGTGCCGACCATCCACCACACCGACCCCTTGACGCGATTGATCCTATCCGAAATTAATCGATCCTTCTCGAGTACAAGTGCGACTGCGGCACAGTCTTCTCCAGGTAACCGATTGATCCTTCCCGGCACACCTAGTTGAAGGGCCTCTTTTTGTTGGTTCTTGGTTTTCCTTTCTTTTTGTTTTAGCCATGGATGAGATTCACTGGGCATGCGGCTAAGCTAGCACCTCGTGGTGCAAGCTCGTGTGACTGAACTGGTCTAGGATGGGAGTGTGTGAGTGTGAACAGGAGACCGCGAACAGGGAATGTGTGAGTGTGAACTAATCTAGGATGGGAGGCCGTTGAATAGTAGTATCAGCTTGTCCTTCTGGGATTGTTACTTGCGATCATATGAAAACTGAATAGTAGTATGCAACCCTTAGTACCTGGCACTGATATTGTTTTTGTTCTATGGGGATCTTCTCTGTAATTGTTCTTCAATTCTTTTTGGTGAAGTGTGTAGATGTTGGGAAGATTTTTTTACATCAGATCATTTTCCGACCAATCCCAGATGTTCAACCAGTATTGGTAGATCATTTTCTTACATAAGATCATTTTCTTACATAGTTAGACTTTTAGGAGAAGGATCCGTTAATTTTCTTAAGCTACTACCCCCTAACTTGTAGTATAGTGTCACATTCATACTTGCAGGCATGCATATATGAGTATGTTTGTGTCGATCTGCAAAAATGGTAGGTTGATCCGTTTGATGCCTTTCAATGGCTCATTTACTATACAGAGACTCGTGCTTAGCCTCAGTGGCAGTTTCAGTTGCTTGAAGTGGGAATCTGTCTGGGAAGCCATTGAACTTGTCCGCATGCTTTCTTTGTTATATTCTCATTTAGGTATTACTACCCCTAGCACGGAGTTGTCAGAATTTTAGCTTAGTCATCATTTTGTAGTATCTTCGATAGCTTAGTTGGACTACTTGCAGCTTATGGATGTGCTGGAGTCATAACAGACCTAGTATGAGTAATTGTAGCTCTAGAATTTGGTAACATTCCTTGTATATTTGACTCTTGGAGCTGATGAATCATAACATATATTAGAACTGGAAATGCATGTAGTCTTACGATTAATAAGCATCTTCACTCCGATGAGCTAATTAGTCACATACAACATTATCTGTTTGTTCACAAGATTAATGTGAGGTATTTTATTTCATTAGTGTAACTCTGGAATGATATTGATAAGAATCACCTGCCAGCGAAGATGGCACCAAAACACCTCCTAGTGTAGCAACGTGAAAGGTTTAGAGACAATGTTAAAAAGATCAACGAGTCTGTCTATCCTTTATTATTAAACAGAGGCATGGAAGCCCACAGTCGAGTCCCTAGGGTTAACTAGGCAAAATTCATTATCTGAGGAGCCGAGTGGCCAAAGTGTAGCAGCAATTCGTCCACTAGTAGACGACACAATTTGCAGACGTGTTGGGACAGGGCAAAGCCGCACAGCAGCGGGCAGCCGAGGATGTTGGACAGCACCTCCTCTCCTCTAATGGAGACCTATGTATATATGTAAAGTATAATTTTCTTTTAAGGGCCTGAAAGTTGCATAGTGTTTCTACTGGTTACCATGACAGTACTGAAATGCCGAGCATGTACTGAAGTTGCCAAGTTAGAGGACAAAGATAATGAAGCGGAATTTTGTTGTTGCTACAAACTATAATTATGCACTATCGATAATTCTGCACATATCATGTGGCATGTGTGGCATGGTGAACTTTCAACTGGGAACCAATTAACGTGGTCAAAAGCAAACATTTACCAACACTCACAACACAAACTATCAAAACAAGATTTCTCAACGACTTGTACAAACACTCAGTTACAACGACTTGTAGCTGGAGTGTTACTACATGCTAGCAGTACTACAAAGCACTAACATGCATATAAGAGAAGTACTACAAAGCACTAGTAATCATCTATTTTCTTAACCTAATCAATTTAATTCTTGTCCACCTGTGTAGTAGGATTATTAATTCTTATTCACTACATTGTTTGTTTACTGATCTGTGCTTGTTATAATTTGGCACCCAGGTATTCATTTCATTTCGTAGATTCATTTCATTTATATCATGATTCCAAAAACACTGACATGTTTGGATGCCACCGGAATTTGGAAATTACTACATAATTGAAAATGGAATTTCAAAATAGCTGTCATGGGCTAGAATAAAAACGCATGCATGAAATGATTGCAAAAAGTACTTCTCATAACTTTTGGACCTCAAAACACACATAAAAATACTAAAACATTGATTATCATCCGTGTATCATCCAAGTTCCAAAGTTCTAGTCCATGTTCAGTCCATAAGACATAGATGCATCGACATAATAAATACAAGTTCTAGAGTTTGAATAATTTAAACAAGATGAAATGGCAGCTACAACACAAAGGAAGATCCGAATCATGTGTTTATCTGCTTGAGCACCCACTTCTTCTTCATCCGTTTAGACAGTGCCACCAAAGACTTGAACTTGCGATCATCGGCTACAAGAACATCATATATTGCCAATTGTTGATCATCTTCTAGATCTGGTATGCCATCAAGTACAACCCAGATTTTCTCAGGAGGTGCTGGCTTTGGTGGAGGCTCGGGAGCATCAGCTTTGCTTTGAACGCAGCAGTGAAGTTATCTAACTTATCACCAAGCATGGTTGCAATTGAGTCATCTGATCGATACCTCTTCTTCGAACGATCTTCGTCGGCTTGAGTTGATGAATTAGCGTCTTTATTGTTGGTAGTGGTGTTAGCATTCTCCTCCGCCATTTCAGCTGCGCTTTCATTAGCTGTCCTCGCACCCGCGCCGGTAGCACGGTCTCTGGAGTATAATGTGCTAATCATGTCCCAAAATTTGACTGACTTGTACCTATATGAAGAGGCATCCTTGTTGGCCTGCAAATGTAAAGATGGCCAAAATAAACTCCCTCCTTTATAAATGTATGAACATATTTGACAGCAAAAGCATAAATATTTAACTGGACACTGTCCATTTTGATGCAATCTACAGGTTATCACATAAATCCTTGAGCAACTTGGTAGATGTTGCCATGCAATGGGTTTGATTCTAATTATAGTACTCCTGAAATATTATATTGAAAGGAATTGGGCCCATGGTACATTTTGGAGCAAGACACATATACCAGCGTAAAGACCACATATATAGCTCCACAACAGGTCTTGGTAACAAAATGGAGCAAATTTCATCGAGGAAATCGCAAGCCTCTTTTCCAAGACAACGATAACAATCCAGTAAAGCATGGTTTTACAAACAATAAAGATGTCTAAAAAAACTAAACATCGCTGGCAATAATGCATAAAACAAGTGAACAAGCAGTGTACACCAGCGTCACTGCCAAGGCCAAGACTATTTTCAGATCATCAACCCAACCCAATAGGAAATACTCCCTCTGATTTGACTCTATTTTAAGATGGAGGGAGTAGTACATTTCAGTAAACTCAAACTTAATAACAGATCAACTAGTAGGTAACCGAAACATGTTCTGGCTACAGTCAAAGAGAGATATAATGACCAAAAAATTACAAAAAAGTCTCTTTCCTAGCTACAAAAGCATATGGGCTAGTCCACAGGTTGCCCTTTCATAATCATCAAACAAATGCTATATGTGCACAAAAAACAAAACCAGCAATTAAACATCTCCTGCTTCTGTATAAAACTGAAAAGACAATTATTAAGGTTCTAACATAAGCCATTGTGTTTCTAATAGCACTAGTATCAAAACTGAACTGTATTATTTTAACAACACTAGTAAATATTTAAAATAAACCGATTGCTTTCCAATTTCTAACATCACTAGTATCAAAACCGAACTGTTATTATGGACACAAAAAATGCACATGATATTAACATGCTTAGTGAGAAATGCACAGTTTGTTAAAGGATATGCAACTTATTTATTATGGACTGATGGCACAAGTATGTTACCTTGACATAAGTGTTCCAAACATCATCTTCACCAGTGAACATATTCTTCTCATCATCCCACCCAAATCCACTCTGAGAAAGCATCTTGTTGACGATAGCATAATGTTTGTCAAAAGTCTTGCTCCTAGAGATGATATTATCCTCTGTGACCTCAAGCTGACACTTCTCTCTCACTTTCTTGATTGCAGCTGTGTATACATGGGGTTTCCACCCATTTTGAGCACGGTCTCCTTTGGCGTAGTACTCCACAAATACATCCAGCATAGCTTTATCCATATCATCTGTCCACTTGAGGTAACTTCTACCTTTCTTCATCGAATCCATGCCCTAATCCATCCCTATATATACATAAAGATTACCATGAGTTAGTGGCAAAATGAAAGTGTATGTATATGAGAGAGAGTAACAAATTGGACATATATGAAGCATACCAAAAAGAAAATATGTACATAAAGAAGACTGTGCAAAATTAAGCATTTGCTTGTCCACGCCTAGCTTGATAATCAACCCACATCTCATTAGATAGGGTCAATCTCCTATTATTCCACTCATTTGTCACCTCAATGTGCATAATCATATCAGATTCATCCACATCAATGGAAGCATTGTTTAGCTGATTATCCACTTGTTGCAACATCAGATCATCCATCTCTCTTTACCTATCAGCTAGGAAGTTATGCAGTATGCAACAAGCATTGATTACTCGAATCTGCCATTAAGTTAGTATGGCATGTTAATACACAAAACTCAAAAAGATTCCAGCAAATGGTTTGAATTAAAAAAATTGGACGGTACCTGATTTTTTATTCCAAAAAATGAACTAACCCTGAGAATAGCCTATCTCATCTTTAAAAGAGCCCAAATCCTCTCAACTACGTTCCTAGCAATTGCCTGCCGCAGGTTATAGAGCTCTTGTGGAGTTTCTGGATTATTCCCACTGGCTGTCTGCTGACTCATGTATTAACGAGCTCGTTGGAGAACCCCAAGAGGAAGGTATGATGAGCACAACAGTAAGTTTTCCCTCAGTTATGAAACCAAGGTTATCAATCCAGTAGGAGCAAGGAAACACCCCAAAGCTGTAGCTAGCTGAACTTTGGCAGAGCGCACTACCGGTGCCAGCAGCAACGTGGAGACCTGCACAACACAACCACAGAACTCTGTCTCCAACTTACGATGAGGTTGTCAATCTCATCGATTTTGCTGAAAACAAAGGATTAAACGTATCAAGTGAAAGAAAGTAATAGTTTGCAGAAAGTAAACACAAAGCAGTAAACAGTTGATTGTAGATTGATAGTAAAAGAAAGGACCGGGGTCCATAGTTCACTAGAGGTGGCTCTCCTTAAGATAGATGATATGTTGGGTGAACAAATTACAGTGGGGCAATTGACAAACATCGAGGAAGCATACAAGCATATAGTACTCATCTTGACTCCTTTGAGATTCGATTGGGCATTACAATATTATACATAGACCGCCATCCAACTGCATCTATGACTAATAATCCACCTTCAGGTTATCATCCGAACACCCTCCAGTATTAAGTTGCAAGCAACGGATAATTGCATTACGAATTGCGTGTAAAGTAAACAATACGAGTGTTCTATGAACAAAGGATTGTTGTTTTCTCCCTAGTAGCAACAACACATCTAGTACCTTAGAAATTTCTGTCACTTCCCCGGATTACCAGAGGCATGAACCCACTATCGAGCATAAATACTAACTCTTGGAGTTGCTAGCATCTACTTGACCAAGATAGCTACTAACAACGGAAAGCATGCAAGATCTCAAATAACAAAGACATGATAGAATCAATAATCAATCTGAAATAGCATCTCAATATCCATCGGATCCCCGCAAACACAACATGCAGAATTACAAATATATGATCTTGATCATGAACGGAGCTCATAAGATCTAGACATGATAGCACAAAGGAGGAGAACTAGCCATCTAGCTACTACATGGACCCGTAGTCCAGAGATAAACTACGCACGCATCACACCGGAGGCTTGCATGATGATGAAGAAGGCCTCCAGGGTGAATTCCCCTCTCCGACAGGTGCCGGGAAGAGCTTCAGATCCCTCCTGATCTAGGGATGGAGATGATGGCGGCTACAAACTCTTTCGTGGATTTTTGATTGGGTACTTAGGGTTTCTGTATTGGAGGCAATATATAGGCGAAAGGAGAGGCCGAGGGGGTGCCTGGGACGGCCAGACCACCCCCTGGCGTGGGCTAGGACTGGCCGCGCGGCCAGGTGGTGTGGCTGGGCCCCAGCCCCTCTCCTTCTCGTATTTTGGCTCCAGGTGTCCCTCGATGAAAAACTGACTTTGGCTTTTGTCCCTTCCTATTCCGAGAATATTCATTTTCTGACTTTGGCTTTTGTAGCGGAACACGAACATCAACATGTGTGCCATCTAAAGCTCCAAGCCCATCGGGAAACCACCTCCATTTGTAATCCTCGGGTAGTTCAGTAGAAGGGTCTGGCAACTTGATGAGTTCATGAGATAAAGATAGGATGGCTCCTAACACCTCATTGAAATGTCTACTTATTGGCTCAATCGTCCACCTATAGGTTCTACGGATTAACCTAAATTTCATGGCATGGCTAAGAACAAGCAAAACAATAGTTACGGCTTCTTCAACAGTCACATAGAATAATGTGTCTTTCAGCCTAGCCCTTTCACGTAGGATAGCACATAGGTCAGAAAAGGACCTTTTGGTGAACCTCAGAGTATCATAGCAATATAGATTGGGACCCATATAAATGTTCCTAAATATCTGTTTTCTAATTCTAGTCTCAGCCTCTTCCTCGCTAAAATCTCCAAGTTCTACAATCCTCCTCCTGCAGTATATATGTTGTGCTACTGAAACTACGGTAACAAAAAACCCAGCTGCTCCCCTCTTTCTTTTCTTCCTCCTCTCATGATATAGCACTAGTTGTTGATTTGCCATCTACAATACATACATCAAGGGGAACTGAGTAGAGTAATAAACTTTCTGCCATCTACAATACATAATGCAATATAGTAACAAGAACAAATTGCAGTATGTAACAAGGAACCATAAGCAGACCTCTTTTCTCTAAGCTTCACTTCCGTTCCTCTGAAATCAGGT
This sequence comes from Avena insularis, assembly GCA_023614405.1. NCBI lineage: Eukaryota > Viridiplantae > Streptophyta > Magnoliopsida > Poales > Poaceae > Avena > Avena insularis. The sequence continues at coordinate 69,043,168 of CM042692.1, read as the reverse complement.
GATGTTTTGACACACAGCAGTAATGTTTCACTTGACAGCTTCACGCGTAGACAAGGGATCCCATGAAAAGTTGCCTGCAAATTATAACAAACACATATCAGTAAACAAACAATGCAGTGAACAAGAATTAATAATCCTACTACACAGGTGGACAAGAATTAAATTGATTAGGTTAAGAAAACAGATGATTACTAGTGCTTTGTAGTACTGCTCTTATATGCATGCTAGTGCTTTGTAGTACTGCTAGCAGGTAGTAACACTCTAGCTACAAGTCGTTGCAACCAAGTGTTTGTACAAGTCATTGAGAAATCTTGTTTTGATAGTTTGTGTTGTGAGTGTTGGTAAATGTTTGCTTTTGACCACGTTAAGTGGTTCCCAGTTGAAAGTTCACCATGCCACACATGCCACATGATATGTGCAGAATTATCGATAGTGCAGAATTATAGTTTGCAACAACAACAAAATTCTGCTTCATTATCTTTGTCCTCTAACTTGGCAACTTCAGTACATGCTCGACATTTCAGTACTGTCACGGTAACCAGTAGAAACACTATGCAACTTTCGGGCCCTTGAAAGAAAATTATACTGTACATATATACATAGGTCTCCATTAGAGGAGAGGAGGTGCTGTCCAACATCCTCGGCTGCCTGCTGCTATGCAGCTTTGCCCTGTCCCAGCACGTCTGCAAATTGTGCCGTCCACTAGTGGACGAATTGTTGCTACACTTTAGCCATCATACACTTCCTCACTCCGCTCCTCATATAATGAATTCTACCTAGTTAACCCTAGGGACTCGACTGTGGGCTTCCATGCCTCTGTTTAATAAGAAAGGACAGACAGACTCGTTGATCTTTTTAACATTGTCTCTAAACCTTTCATGTTGCTACACTAGGAGGTGTTTTGGTGCCATCTTCGCTGGCAGGTGATTCTTATCAATATCATTCCAGAGTTACACTAATGAAATGAAATACCTCACATTAATCTTGTGAACAAATAGATAATGCTGTATGTGACTAATTAGCTCATCGGAGTGAAGATGCTTATTAATCGTAAGACTACATGCATTTCCAGTTCTAATATACGTTATGATCCATAAGCTCCAAGAGTCAAATATACAAGGAATGTTACCAAATTCTAGAGCTACAATTACTCATACTAGGTCTGTTATGGTTCCAGCACATCCATAAGCTGCAAGTAGTCCAACTAAGCCATCGAAGATACTACAAAATGATGACTAAGCTAAAATTCTGACAACTCCGTGCTAGGGGTAGTAATACCTAAATGAGAACAGAACAAAGAAAGCATGCGAACAAGTTCAATGGCTTCCCAGACAGATTCCCACTTCAAGCAACTGAAACTGCCACCGGGGCTAAGCACGAGTCTCTGTACAGTAAATGAGCCATTGAAAGGCATCAAACGGATCAACCTACCATTCTTGCAGATCGACACAAACATACTCATATATGCATGCCTGCAAGTATGAATGTGACAGTATACTACAAGTTAGGGGGTAGTAGCTTAAGAAAATTGACGGATCCTTCTCCTAAAATTCTAACTATGTAAGAAAATGATCTTATGTAAGAAAATGATCTACCAATACTGGTTGAACATCTGGGATTGGTCGGAAAATGATCTGATATAAAAAAATCTTCCCAACATCTACACACTTCACCAAAAAAAATTGAAGAACAATTACAGAGAAGATCCCCATACAACAAAAACAATATCAGTGCCAGGTACTAAGGGTTGCATACTACTATTCAGTTTTCAGATGATCGCAAATAACAACCCAGAAGGACAAGCTGATACTACTATTCAACGGCCTCCCACCTAGATTAGTTCACACTCACACATTCCCTGTTCACGGTCTCCTGTTCACACTCACACACTCCCATCCTAGATCAGTTCAGTCACACGAGCTTGCACCACGAGGTGCTAGCTTAGCCACCTGCTCAGTGAATCTCATCCATGGCCAAAACAAAAAGAAAGGAAAACCAAGAACCAACAAAAAGAGGCCCTGCAACTAGGTGTGCCAGGAAGGATCAATCGGTTACCTGGAGAAGACCGTGCCACAGTCGCACTTGCACTCGAGAAGGATTGATTAATTTCGGCCAGGATCAATCGCGTCGAGGGGTCGGTGCGCTGGAAGGTCGGCACCTGGATCAAACCTGCAGGCATTATCGGTTAGGGTTAGGGTTCCGGGGGACGAGGTGGTGGAGGGAGGAGGAGGCTACGAGGTGGAGAAAGGAGGAGGAGGCGAGGCGGTGGGAGGAGGAGCGCCAAGATGAGATCGGGGAGGGAGGCGGCGATTTGGTGGGAGGAGGAGGCGCCGAGGTGGAGGTGTTGAAAATATAAGCAAATTACCATAATATTTAATCCGAAATAAGTAATAATAAATCATGACTATAAGTGCTAGAATTAATCTAATCATGTATACTAGCAGAACAAACGAACAGATCATATTCAACCAGAATAAACAGATCACATATATTCCAAGAGCTAGTACAAGAAATCAGAATGTAAACTGAACTAGATAGGAACAGATTACGTGCGGTGCTGGAGGAGGAATCGGGTTCGCGTTCAGGTTGGGGTTGAGGTTGACACCAGTGTCGTCGACCATGGCGTCGATGTAGAGGCTGCGATGTCCGGAAGAAGTCCTCGTCGGGGAAGGAGTGGTCGGTCGACGTGATGCCGTCGATGAGTCGCAGACGCTCCCCAAAACCTGATCGCCCTCACCGTCTGAGGTTCACGAGGCGGTGGTTCCGGAGGCCCTCTTGTCCGTCGTCCGGTGCACGGAAGAGGGGATGGAGAAGGTGTGGCGGCGCAAAGTTCGGAGGCGAGAGATGTGTATTTTCTCGTATTAGGGTTTTAGCCTAAGGCCGTCTATATATAGGCGCCGGTCGGGTAAGACGTGGGGCGTAGTCCACGTCCGAGTAGTAACAGCCCACGTTTCCGGAAAAACCGGAAACGGTTGGCAGAAAAATAACTTGCACAATAATTTTCCCAAGCAGCAAAAAGATAAGATCGGCACCGAGGCACAATTCTGCAAACTGCATGGCAGCCTTGCACAAGGCCGTGACGTAGGCGGGCCGGAGGAGGAGGAGCGGCGTGTATGCCACTCCTCTTCACTCTCTTTAGGAGGTAGTGAAACACTCCACTATATATATTGGTCCAACTCCCTCTAAACTAGCAAGGTGGGACTAAACTTTGGTGCCACCCCTTGCTAGGCATGAATGGGCCAAGAGAATTTCAGAATTTATATTAGGCTATGGGCCAAGGCCCACACCCAAATTCCAACAATCCCCCACAAATTCTCATAGGCACATATCATCACATCACATCAATCAGTTCCAGAGCATTGTTTATATACCGGTGCGAGGTGGAGACTGTTAAGTTGAACTTCCACTTAGAACTTCATGCTACACTAGATTGCAACTTGAATAGTGGACTATGCCTTGAACTACAAGTTTGGTGCGCACTAGTTTCACATAAGGTCTAGACCGTCTGAGCTGCCTTGAAGCTTCTCCGCGGTTTGGAGCTTATGCGTCATACTCCATGGCCTTTCATGAGTTTATTAGAGAGCACCCAACTCTCACGGACTGTGACGTTTGACAGTCAGACTCATATAGGTGTGTTCTTCAAAAGATGTTCTGCAGGACAACATCTTTGCTTAAACAAGCCACTCAGAACCTGCCATGCAGAATAGGAGAGTATTGCATCTATACGGAGTGGTAGTATGCTATAAGGATACTCTCCTCCCAGTTGACCAACAGCTTGTCTCCCAACTCTACTTCACGGGATCTCCGATCACATAGAGCGGGTTACCACTGTGAGCAACTCAAAAAGTGGGTCTCAAACCCATCTCCCTCGATGCATTATCTATCACATTACGTGATAGACCCTTTGTGAAGGGATCTGCTAGATTTTTAGATGTTTGGATATAATCCAATGCAATAACTCCGGAGTTTCTCATTTTCTTGACAGATTTCAATCTCCTCTTCACATGTCTTGATGACTTCATATTGTCCTTAGGACTGTTTATTTTTATGATCACAGTTTGATTATCACAGTTCATAAGGATTGCGGGTATTGGTTTTTCAACCACAGGTAAGTTCATCAAGAGTCCACGAAGCCACTGCTTCAACAAGTACGTGTCTAATCTTTGAGTTCTGCTTCCATAGTTGACCTTGTTAAGATGGTCTGCTTGCAAGACTTCCAAGAAACAGCGCCACCACCAAGTGTAAACACATAACCACTCGTGGCCTTAGTCTCATCAGCATCAGAAATCCAGTTTGAGTCACTATACCCTTCAAGTACCCTTGGATACCTGGAGTAGTGAATCACATAGCTCGCGGTGCCTTTCAAATAACGCAAAACCCTTTCAAGGGCCTGCCAATGAACATCTCCAGGATTTGAGACAAATCGACTTAACTTGCTTACAGTAAAGGAGATGTCAGGCCTCGTAGCGCTGGCTAAATACATAAGCGAGCCAATAATCAGAATATCTCGGTGATCTTTAGCATCCTTATGATCTCCCGATTCTTTCGAACCAACACGCTAGGATCATATGGTGTAGGAGAGGATCTACATTCGCTATACCCAAAAGCGACTCAAGATCTTCTCCACATAGTGAGACCGAAGCGGTTATCCCACCATCATCATCTTTCAGCAGCTTGATGTTCAATATCACATCAGCCACTCCTAGATCTTTCATCTCAAAACAACGAGATAGAAAGTCTTTGACCTCATTGATAACATTAATATTGGTCCCGAATATCGATATCATCAACATACGACATAAGATGACTCCTCGCCCCCACCATGGCGATAGTACACACACTTGTCACCGTTTACAATAAAGCCTTCATCGCTTAAAGTCCTTTCAAACTTCTCATGCCCGCTTAGATGCTTGCTTAAGACCATACAGAGACTTCAGTAACTTGCACACCTTGCCTTGTTGGCCATCTATCACGAATCCATCCGGCTGATCCATATAAATTTCCTCATCTAACTCTCCATTTAGGAAAGCCGTCTTAACGTCCATTTGATGAACGAGAAGATCATGTGAGGCAGCCAAGGATAGCAAGACTCGAATGGTGGTCAATCTAGCCAGTGAATAAGTATCAAAGAAGTCTTCGCCTTCTTCTGGGTATAACCCTTGGCAACAAGGCGTGCCTTATACTTCTCAATAGTACCATCAGGTCTAAGCTTCTTCTTAAACACCCACTTACATCCTACAGGTTTGCACCCATAAGGACGATCAGTAATTTCCCAAGTTCCATTTGCTATGATGGAATCCATCTCATCATGACGGCTTCTTTCCAAAGAGTCGATCTTGAGATGCATAAGCTCTGAAATAGAAGTAGGAGTATCATCCACGAGGTATACAATGAAATCATCACCAAAGGACTTCGAGTCCTTTGTCTCTTACTCGGTAGGAGCTTCACCGTTATCCTCCACAGGATTATCGTGGTGTTCTATCGAAATGGTGGGTTCAGGAATTGTGATTAATTCTTGACTAGATAAACTAGGCATCTCCGATTTGATGAACTAGATGAATCTTTCATGGGAAAGATGTCTTCAAAGAAAGTCGCATCATTCGACTCCATGATTGTACCAACATGCATGTCGATACGAGATTTTACTATCAAAATCTATAGCCAATGCTATGAAATGCATATCCCGAAAGACACAATCCACGGTTTTTGGTCCAAGCTTGCGCTTCTTGGGTATCGCACATTCACCTTCGCCAAACAACCCCAAGTTCGTAAGTAGGAGAGTTTCAGCCTTTTCCTTTCCCATTCCTCAAATGGAGTAATGGTTTTGTTCTTTTGGGAACACGGTTTAGGACATGACACGATCTTTATCGCCTCCCCCACCATTCCTTGGATAGACCCGATGTATCTAACATGGCGTTAACCAAATCAGTTAGAGTACGGTTCTTTCTTTCGCCACCCCATTTGACCGAGGTGAGTAGGGGCGTCCTCTCATGGATAATACCATGCTCCGCACAAAAGAATCAAATTCGTTGGAAAAATACTCTCCACCACGATCGACCAAGTCGCTTAATCTTTCGATCAAGTTGGTTTTCCGATTCAGCTTTATAGATTTTGAAGTGATTAAAAGCTTCATCTTTAGATTTCAGAAGATACACATAACGATGTCAGTGGAATCATCAATTAAAGTCATGAAATATCGCTTTCCACCTTTTGTCAACTCACCATTCATCTCACAAAGATCTGAATGTATTAGTTCGATGGTGCCAAATCTAATTACCTCGGCAGTCTTGTGAGACTTGCGAGGTTGCTTAGCTTGCACACATACTTGACACTTGGAACTTTTGACAGTAGTAAATTTCGGAATTAAATTCATATCGGCAAGCCGCGTCATGCACCCAAAATTAATATGACAAAGTCGTGAATGCCAAATATTGGACTCACTATCATTGCAAACATGATTAATAACTTGAGTACATAAGTCTGACAAAGATAAGCGGAACAAGCCTCCGCACTCATAACCCTTTCCAACAAATTGTCCACACTTAGAAACTACAACTTTATTGGACTCAAAGACTAACTTAAAACCATCTCGACACAGAAGAGATCCGCTGACGAGATTCTTATTGATTGAGGGAACGTGCTGCACATTCTTCAATATGCGATCTTCCCCGAAGTAAACTTCAGATCCACCGTACCAACACCTTGAACAGAAGCACGTGAGCCGTTTCCCATCAGCACGGAGCCAGCCCGTTCGACCTGATAAGAAGAGAACATGAAAATATCAGCACATACATGTATATTTGCACCAGTGTCTATCCACCAATCAGGTGAATTACAAACTGAAAGAACAGTGGGAAATATACCGTACCCAGCATCCTTCATCTCAATATCACCAAGGACAACATTAGCGGACTTGCCACTATTTCCATGTGAACGCTTGTCAAAGCGATTGGGGCAGCTAGGAGCCCAATGATTAGGATCACCACAGACATGGCAGGATCCTTTCTTCTTATACTCAGTCTTCTTCTTGAAGTTGGTAGTCTGTGCGGCCTTGTTTTTGCCATCAAACTTTCCTTTGCCATCAGACTTGTTCTTATTCTTGAACTTGTGGGACTGGAAGTTGTTTTTCTGCACTACATGTGCGCTAGAACTTCCATCAAAGCCTCGAGGACGTGTATCTTTTGCTCTCGCCTTTTCTTCAACATGAAGAGATCCGATGAGATCCGAAACAGAAAACTCCTGTCTCTTATGTTTCAGAGAGGTAGCAAAGTTCCTCCAAGAAGGATGAAGCTTGGCAATAATGCCTCCGGCCACGAACTTGTCCGGTAAGTTACACTTGAACTGCTCGAGTTCTTTGGCAAGGGATCAGATCTCATGAGCCTGATCCACGATGGGACGGTCATCACCATCTTGTAGTCATAGAATTGCTCCATGATATACGATTCGGTGCCACATCCAAACACCAAACTTGGCGTCCAGTGCATCCGCATCCTTGCCATTATCAAATGACATATAGGTGTCAACAATGTTGTCACCAAGAATATTGAACAAAGCCCCATAAACATGGTGTCGACTTTCTGAACGCTTCCTCTGAACAGGAGAAAGGTCTCCTCAGGTTTGCCAAGAGTGGCGCTATAGCAGCCTAGGTTTTTCAACCATAGAACTGCTCTCGGCGCCATCTCTTATAATTGACACCGTCAAAGGAGGCGGCCTTGTAGCAAGCTAAACCAGTTGAATTCAGTTGCCTATAATCAGGTTTTTGGATTGTTGAAAATATAAGCAAATTACCATAATATTTAATCCGAAATAAGTAATAATAAATCATGACTATAAGTGCTAGAATAAATCTAATCATGTATACTAGCAGAACAAACGAACAGATCATATTCAACCAGAATAAACAGATCACATCTATTCCAAGAGCTAGTACAAGAAAGCAATGTAAACTGAACTAGATAGGAACAGATTACGACGGTGCTGGAGGAGGAATCGGGTTCGCGTTCAGGTTGGGTTGAGGTTGACACCGATGTCGTTAGCCATGGCGTCGATGTAGAGGCTGCTGATGTCCGGAAGAAGTCCTCGTCGGGGAAGGAGTGGTCGGTCGACGTGATGCCGTCGATAGTCGCAGACGCTCCCAAAACTTGATCGCCTCACCCGTAGGTTCACGAGAGGCGGTGGTTCCGAGGCCTCTTCCCGTCGTCCGGTGCACGCCGGAAGAGGGGATGGAGAAGGTGTAGCGGCGGCGCAAAGTTCTGGAGGCAGAGAGATGTGTATTTTCTCGTGTTAGGGTTTTAGCCTAAGGCCGTCTATATATAGGCGGGCGTAGTCCACGTCCGAGTAGTAACAGCCCACGTTTCCGGAAAAACCGGAAACGGTTGACAGAAAAATAACTCGCACAATAATTTTCCCGAGCAGCAAAAAGATAAGATCGGCACCGAGGCACAATTCCAAAATCAAGGCAGCAAGGCATACAAGGCTGTGCCTTGTCGTGACGAGGCGGGCGGCGGAGGAGGAGCGCGCGTGTATGCCACTCCTGTTCACTCTCTTTAGGAGGTAGTGAAACACTCCACTATATATATTGGTCCAACTCCCTCTAAACTAGCAAGGTGGGACTAAACTTTGGTGCCACCCCTTGCTAGGCATGAATGGGCCAAGAGAATTTCAGAATTTGTATTAGGCTATGGGCCAAGGCCCACACCCAAATTCCAACAGGAGGGAGGAGGAGGCGGCGAGGCGGAGGGAGAAGGAGGCGGCGAGGCGGAGGGAGAAGGAGGCGGCGTCGGGGACGAGGACGAGGGAGGCGGCGTGCGGTGGCGAGGCGGAGTCGAGAGGAGGACGAGTGACGAGATAGATTTTGCGAATGACGGGCCTCAGATAGGAATCGGTTTTACACAGGAAGATATTTGGATAGATTTATCAAATGAAAAGACGGTCCAATTCCGTGTCAACCAAATAACATAGAAATGGAATTGCAGAATGAATTCTAGAATTCCGGACAAAAATGATGGATACCAAACGACCTCTAAGTTTTTTTTAGACGAGGAACTTCTCCAGTTCATTGAATTAAGCATGAAACCATGCATGAGTAAGAATACAAACTACAGAAAATAAAACAGGATCCAGACCTCAAGGGATAGCAGTCTACCAACAAACTAGAGGGTAAAGCGAAGAAACCTGGGGAGAGTTTGTGCAGGCTGTACACGCTCGATTCAACAGAATTCAACATCAAGTTCTGGCTTGCAGGTTACTTCACATTTGTTAGACAGGAACAATAGCAGACTATGTCCACCGGTTTGCTGAACTGGTTCATCAGTTTTGTGCTTATGAGGTGAGGCCTGACCCAGTTCATTTCATGACCAAATTTCTCGATGGTCTTGTTCCTACTGTAAAGGTTCTGGTGGCTATTCGACAACCAAAGGACCTCGATACAACTTACATTCTGGCCTTGTTGTTTGAGGAATTGGGAGAAGGAATGACAACAATGCAACAGCCGCATTCCTCAACGCCTGCTTATAGGAGATCAACACTTTAGGCACAACCATTGATGTCGCCACCGCCATCCCCTCCACCTCCAGATCAATGGGTTTCTAAATCAGTACTAGAAGAGAAGCGTCTTGCTGAGACTCGAAGAATCTCAACTGACAACAAGTGGACAAGTTTGAAAGCATACATGCGATCAAAGGGGTCTTGTTTTGTGTGTGGTGAGAAGTAGGAAAAGGAACATCGGTGCAAAGGATCAATTCAACTTCATATTGTCCAGGAGATGATCGAGTCCATGCATTCTGACGATTTTGAACAGTCTGACAGTAAATCTGAAGATGTTCCTCAGGAACAACATCCGATGATGCTATCATGTGCAGGCGATTGATTCTACCAAGACGAATGTGAAATCCATGATGATTAAAGTGACTATCCAAGGAAAAGATCTATTGTTCCTCAATGATACTGGTAGCTCCACTTGCTTTGTATATGCTAGAGTTCTGGAGCAATTCAGTGGGAATACAGAAGTTACAGAAACCACTGAAGGTGCAGGTGGCTGGATGAGCCATTCTTACTTGCACAAATTACTTTCCTTCACTGATTGGCAGACACAAGGGCACTATTTCAATGATTCTTTCAAAGTTTTGGCTCTGGAAAATTATGATGGAATAACTGGATTAGATTGTTTGACCAAATACAACCGTATGCTAACTCATTGGGGCAACAATAGATTGCTAACCAACAGGAAGGGCAGTTAGTGGTAATCCATGGAGAAGAAAACCTTCTGTCCTCCATGTTATGCTGGAATTACTCATCACCTAGGAGACCGACAATGATGATACACCATTACAGAATCCTGGCATTCAGAGTCTTTTGGATCAGTTTTCCACAGTGTTTGAGACTCCAACTGGTTTGCCGCCCAAAGGTGCTATGACCATCAGATTCCTCTCGTTCCAAGAGCAAGGCCAATATTACTTCGGTCTGGTGATAACTTTGATCCGGATTACATTGTAGTATAGTTTATTTTTTCCTAATAGATCTAGATTTATCGAATTTTTGGGAAGCCTTCGCTTGGTTTAAAATTACTTTAAACAAGACCCTGAAAACTCGTAGTATGTTTGCATGAGCTGGTTATTTGAGTATCGAAGAGTGTTCCAAACTCGTAGTATTTTTGCTTACTGGACCCTTTATTTTACTTTTTGTGGTTTGTATTGATGGATGCAAATAGGCTAGGGCTAAGGATTCACCTGAATGGTTCGCAGCATAGAAAACAAAAAAATTCCTACGATAAGAACGTCAATTACGTTAAGATCTAATCTAGTAGATGCTAGTAACGAGTAACGGGTAACCAGAATAACTTACCCTCGTAAACCGATTTCGTTATTGATGTAGTCGATCACTTGCTGATCTCAAGTCGAGTTGAAGAACACCGCAACCCAGTAGCGTATCCGTCCTCGGACACACATCCTGCTCCCGACAACCGCCACGCCTCCACTCCAGCAGAGCAGCGGAAGGAGTATATAAATCTTACTCCGGGAATCCAACAGAGCATGTCGTGGTGGTGTCACGGCAGATGCTATGGATAGGCTAAAGGTAGGGACTAATACACGCTAGGGGAATCCAGGGAGGAATAGTGAAGTGATTCTCCACACAGAAGTTTATATTTGCTTTGTCTCTAAGATTACAAGTGCTCCTAGAGCTGTATTGGCGAGAGGAGGAAGAAGGAGCTCTCTTACTCTCGCTCACAGATCACCCTTAAAACCCTAGCCAAACTAGCCAAATCGGAACCCCTTCTACAGAAGCCTTAGCCCTCCTTATATAGGGGGGCTAGGTCTCCATCTAAGGCATACGTGGAGGTATATTTCTAGAATATGCCATCTCCCAAAGTAGTAAGCCGACCGGGTTACTTTTCCCTCGCGTCACACATACAGAGCCTACGTGAGCCTCTGCGGCGCCCGCGTCAGCCGACATGGGTATCGTCACCCTTGTCGGCCACGCCTCGGTGGTCCTGCCTGTTCGCTTCGCAGCAAAGGCGTCGGGCTTCTTTTGACCAGCAAGATTCCTTCCTTCTCCTAAAAGCTAGATGTGCCCTGGATCATAGTCGATCCGGCCACACCTGTTCCTGCATACAAGTTAAACATGCATTTCCGACTTACTGCTTAAGTCGGTTGAGACTTAGTTAGGCGAACGCCCCCTGGTCCGGGTTACCCCGTGATTCGGCCTGCCTTGAGGTGACCCGGCCAGCATCCGCTTTGACCTTGCCGAACCTCGGCTAACTCGGCCTTTATACCCCGGCGTGACCCTACCCGGGGGTATCCTCCCAACAGAGCATGTACCTCGCTAATCCGAGGCCATTGAAAAATGCTAGAGGGAGAATAGAACCTTCACGAGGAGGTGGTGCAAGTGGAGAGGAGGCATGGGGCTCCTTTTATAGGGGAGGGGCGCAGCCCATGGCCATGGCTGGCCGTCCATGGTGGGCGCCCCCACCTCTCCCTCATTCGTGTGGGTAGACACTCTATTCACATAAAAACCATCTCCGTTCACATGTCAATTGCATTTTTCTCTTTAAATAAAAATCTTTTATTTATTTTATTCAGAATTGTGTTAATTACTTTAATTAAAAAACATTTGCATAATACCCTTGCATTATTTAGATATCACATCTGAAACTAATTTCAGCAATTTGATCTGAAACAATTCCGGTGATCATCAAAACAATTTTAGATCTAACAAAATTATTCTTGGATATATTTTATCTACCACTTAGTGTCGGAGTACCTTAAGTGTGTCACCCTACGGTTCGCGAATAATGCAGACATGATAGAGACACCTCTCTTATCAATAATCAGAAGCGGGACCTGGAGATCCATACTGACTCCTGCACATTCAATGATAACTCTTGTGATCGTGTGAACCATCAACATCGTATCCAATTCTTTTTGTCTCGCGATACTTTACTTGTCTGAGATCCGATCATAGGTACCAACCATACCCTAGTCTGATCTTGTTCCCGAGAAGTACTCTTTACTCGTTCCATGATACAACATCCTTGTGATCAAGTCACGTGCTTGCAAGCAGTGTTGATGTGATATTACCGAGAGGGCTCAGAGTATATCTCTCTGCCATTAGGATGGATAAATCCCACTCTTAATCTATGAGCCTATACATAACACTTTCGGAATACCTGAACCCACCTTTATAGTCATCCTGTTACGGTGTGACATTTGATGTTATCAAGGAACTCTTCCGCTGTTAGTGATTGACATGATCTCATGGTCTAAGGACTAGGAATACTTCATATGTATTTGATGTAGCAATGTAAACTTAATGACTAGACCGTATTGCTATACCTACTTTGGATGTATGTTCATCATAATATTCTTCTAATGATATGATCCTGTTATTAACAACATCAAATGTTCATGATCAGGAAACCTTAATCATCTGTTAATCAACGATCTAGTTGAATGATATACATTACTAGGAACTTTGGTTTGTTTATTAAACACACATGTATTATGGTTTCCTATTAATACAATTCTAGCATGAGAAATAATCATTTATCATAAACATGGAATAAGATAATAACTATTTTATTATTGTCTCTCGACCATATTCGCTTCATCACCTACAGCTGTGCACATACGTTAGGGATAAAGATAAACTTAATCATCTCACTCATGGGTTGTGATCTAATACTAATGAAGATTGTGGGTGGTACGTTCGTAACTACTATAGTATTTGCTAGCCATGCCTACTATAGAATTTTGTCCAACCGCTATACCACGATCACACGGGGTTATGTACTTATTAAGTAAAATAGACCAAAGATTTATGATCAATGACATTATCATTACTCCCAAATGGATCTCTAAACAACTACTACACTCCCAAATAGTCTTACAATGTCGTCGATCGTGATGGGATCAAAATTACAAGTAGCTGACTATGACTAAGGAATGGAGATTGTAGAGGGAGAGGAGTTATGTCTATAGTGATGAAGATGGGATATCCTCTCCTCAGATGCAAATGACTTCATATGTTTTGTAGACTAATGTTAGGGTTTCTGGCGGCTACGAGCCGATTCTTATATAGCCCCCTTCATGAAAGTTGTTTGGTTTGACTTGGCAACGTCTCTAGAAGGTCGCACGAGCACGCCGTACGGGCGAGAACCTGCCTGTACATGTGCTCGTTAAAGATTCAGAGGTGCTCTCTGAAGCACCTTTGACTTGGGAGTATTGACAAATCATATATTCATTAATTGCTCTAGAGTTTGTCATAAAAGTACCCAATTTTGCAATAAGAAAGATCAAAGAGAAGATTTGCACATCTATGCAATAATTAGTCATTAGCGGAAATGCTAGAGACACATTTCATCAAATTTTTGACAAATATGAGATTTTAACATGGAGATACATGGTTGTATTTTACATCCATCATGTGACTCCTAAACCCAAAACAGAACTTTGAAAGACAAATTCAGGAACTATTGGACCAAGGCGTGATCACCCACAGTAACAACGCCTTCGCATATCCTGTGATTCTGGTCCAAAAGCAAGACAAGAGATGGCCTTTGGTTGTGGATTACCATCATCTGAATGCATTGACCATAAATGGGAAGTACCCACTACCTGTTATCGATTAGTTTTTCGATGAACTGGCAGAAGCGCAATGGTTTTCCAAGTTGGATTTGCGCGGGATATCATAAAGTATGACTAGAGTTGGGCGAGGAGTCCAAAATGGCGTTCCAAACTCATAATGACCACTATGAGTTCAAGGTGTTGGCGTCTGGCTTGACAGGTGCTCTTGCTACATTTCAGCATGCTATGAATGCTTCATTGGCTCCTCTGTTGTGCAAATTCACTCTCGTATTTTTGGCAACATATTGATTCGTAGACCAACTTATGAGGAGCATATGAAGCATGTGTAGACTATTCTGGAGATTTTGGAGTGAGATAAATGGCATGTCAAGTTGACTAAATGTGCATTTTCCTAGGGAAAGGTTACCTATTTGGTCCATGTTATATAAGCTGAGGTTGTGACTGATAAAACTAAAGGTGAATCGATTCGGTTGTGGCTGTATCCAGCAAATGTCAAGGTATTGAGAGGCTTTCTTGGGCTTTCGGGGCACTATCAAAAATTTATCAAGCACTACGCTATCATCAGTCATCTGCTAACATCCTTTCTTAAGAAAGGGACCCTGTTCATCTAGACTAAAACTGAGGAGACAACATTCTGACCCTGAAGGTTGCTCTCGTCTCAACCTAGTTCTTGCGCTCCCAGCCTTCTAGACCCAGTTCAATATCGATACAAATGCATGCGATGTCAGCATAGGATCGGTTCTCTCGCAGATGGGCCATCTGTTGGCCTTTGTTAGTAGGGCGTTGGGGCCACACGAAAGAGTAGGACAAAGAATTTAGCTCGATCTTCTTTCTTTTGCATGCTAACGCACGATCTTATCATGACGCTATAGATTCCTTGCATAGGATCCAACACATGGGTGGGACCCCTTAGTTCGCCATGATACTTGGTGTCTATGATGGTCTGTGAGGGGTTGTCGGAGTTAGGTTTGTCATTATGATGGGGGCTTCTAGGGGCAGGTTATGCTCACAGAATTTTCTTCCATCATGGAAATTTTTGCATTATATTGTGCCACCTTAACCTATAACCTAAATTGAGATAAACTTAATTTGTATCTTGTGACAAAACTAGTACAAATATAACACTTTACAATGAACTATATATTTAGTACCAATGTAACACTTTACAATGAACTATATATCACCTCTACATACATAATATATTCTTAGTTCTTTCGAAGATCATAAGAATATCCTTATTATCATCCAATAACCATCTTATGAGTCACCCTGATATATGCTCATAACATTTAGAGCATATGACATATATGGATGTGTACATATCACAGTATGATTGATCAAAATATTCATATGCTTTCACTCACTAAGTGTCAAAACATTTGAATATCGTTTCACTCACCAAGTGTCAATACACTTGAATCTTGATTCAGCCTTTTCCATGTGGCAATAACCTTTCTCGTCGTTTTCATATTGAACTCATTAATTTTTTTTATCTATGTATGTTTTGAACAACCATATTAGCGTCCCAATCTATCCATGTAGACTTTGTTGTCTAATATTTAGGTGCCTAAGTCTTTCATCCAAATCTTACTTTTAATGAAAATTTTAACCGTGTCAATAAAAGATACATCATTCCAATCAACAACATGTATTCCACATAATATATTAGAAATGTGTCTTACCTCTTCCACTTAATTACTTGCAAATTCAAGCATCTTCATTGTCTCTGATGAAATTAAACCTTTAACAGTTTCATCACAGTGAAGATTCCAACTCCACGATACTTACTTCAACTATTGAAGTTTGTATCCCCTTTTAGCATCCTTTGAATTAACAAAACCCTTAAGACCTTGTCATGTACACATCCTAGGTAACCATTCTATTATAAGAATATTGTTTTGTTTGTTCAACTTCCATATACAACAATTATCATATGTAGTGGTTGCTACACTAATTCGTCCAGACTAAATATCGCTACGAAAGATCGAATCTTGCCGTAGTCAACTCAGTGAACATTGTCGCAAACTCTTTTCCGACATGTTGACTATTTCATAGATGTGAAACATCCATATATGTTTCTCTATATATCCAAATACGACTGACAGGCTTTATGCCTTCCAGAGGGTCTTCCAAGTTTAGAAGCTTAGTTTCTCCTGTATGAAATTATCATTGATATTATGCCTTTTATCCATTTGACGAAGTCAGGGCCCATCATTGTTTCTTTGCATGTAGTCGGTTCATCATTGTCAAACAAAAATTATTCGATCTCAGATCTCACTATTTGATTGTTCACTCGACCTACGTGGTTCAATAGGAATGTAGATCTCCGTGACTACAACCTTTTAGGCACAGGAGCTATGAGCATTGTGGCCGCCTTTGGGACACTTTCTGGTGCTGCGCTACTCAGCATATGCTGCTCATGTTCATTAACCTAATCAAAGTTCTATTGTCCTCCCACTTAACTTTTCATGAAAGATTCATTCTCAAGAAACTTGATGTTCTAAGCGACAAACACTTTTGTCTTTGGTGTTATGGAGGAATACCCAACAATTGCTTTGGGATAACCTATAAAGACGTGCTTATCTGACTTTGGTTGTAAATATTTCACTTATGCTTAGCATACCAAAAATTAAGAAAAGACAACTCGGGTTTTATCCCAAGTCATAAATGATATGAAGTCAATTCAACGGATCATGATGGTTCTATTTCCAGTGTAAAAGTTGTAGTCTCTAAAGCTTGATATTCAAAATAAAATGGCAGATTTATAAATGACACATTTTTTCTTACCATGTCAAACAATGTTTAATTATATTTCTTGAATACTCCATATTCCTACGGTGTTTCGAGAAACACAAATCAATAGAACGATTCCTCAAATCTTAGGTATTTGCTAAAATTTGTAACTCAAATATTTTTCTTTATGATCTAATCATTAATTCTTTATTATCTTGTTACAATGGTTTTCCACTTCATCTTGAAAGTCTTTGAACATTTTAAAACATTTCATACTTCTTCCTTATTAAGTAAATATACACGTGTATCTACTCTAATTTCAGAGGAAGTATATGAAGTTGAAATCCATCGCTCATGGCTACACATAATGGACATATACATCAACATGCACGATGTCAATAGTTTAGTCATTCGTTCTCCATTGGACTTTGAATGAAGTTTTAATTATCTCTAGTAAAGTCTCACAAGCGTCAATTGATCAAAATCAACAGACTCCAAAAAATCCACCAATGTGGAGTTTCTTCGTGTTTTATTTCCAATATAATTTAAAAAGGTGATTTCACTCACATGTGATATTCTAATCATTCGTCTTGCGACATTTTAGCATTAGTGCTATGGATGTGATTTCTCCAACTAGACTTATAAGAGTTCATCCATCTTCTATGTAATATGGTAATTATTTGAATAACCATTATTCTCATAATACCGGAACAAAATAAAAATTAAAAAAATCTTGAAGGCTAGGTTTGATGTCAAGGAGAAACACAACAAAACTTTATTTGCTTCTGATTAACAGCATCCCATATTCTCTTGTTGGTTACTTAGGCCATTGTAGTTCATGAATTTTGTTGTCCTGTATGATACTTCACACCAAGCAATCCGGTATCCAGTACCCAAGAACCACATTGTTTAACAGGCAATGAATACACCCATGACATGTATATCATCTATATACCTAAGATGAACATTTCCAGACTTTTATTTTCTACCAAATATTTCCTAGATTCTCTTTCAGTATTTCCTTTCATTTTTAGGAAAATCTATAAACATCAATAGTGGCATCATACACACGACCCTTAGTCCAAAGCGTGTTAGTCAAACACTATTACCCTTGGATTTGCACTTTGATGTGTATCACCGTCATCAAATGTTTGGTGTTCTTCCAAAATCCATTCTTTAGTAATATTTGAGTGTAGTAAACATTTTACCTATATATTTTATTCATCCTATCATGGCAACTTTCATTATCAAGCTACTATAGCCTATAAGGACGAATTGCAAGTATAATATTAGTTCTCAAAACCTTTTGGGAGATCAGGACGCCTAGTGTCTCCAACCTTCGCAAATTCTCATACAATATGAGAACATCTATCTTACTAAAATTATATTCTATCATATTGCAACCAAGCATTATTTCTGATATCATAATATCTTACACACACGATAGTTTGTGAAACAACTCTTTTAGCTCTTAGATAACCTTGATACTGAAACAACTTTCAAGTATCAAGGGTCATGGAGGCAAGCATGATATTTAGATACTAACATTGGAACTGTTACTCTTGATTTAATACTACTTATTAAGCTTCATGGAGTAAGTGGAGTTTGCTGAAAGTTTACAATATGACTTTTAAACTTTCGATTGACACTCAAATAATACAATACCTGACATGGGCATACCCTACAGGTACTCAAGTTGGGCATACATGGTCCAGATATGGCAGAAGCCCATGATGTTACCAATGCCCAATGCAGGATTCGGGTGACTCACGGAGACTTCGATTGCTTGCAGCACAAGACAAAACTCAAGACCTGCTATCTGAGACCTAGCCTATCTATATAAAGCTAGGGGGGCGGCGAGGAGAACGAACACAACCCTAGTTTTCCACAACCTCGCCAGATTGCATCTACGCACCCCGTGTAACCTCCGACTCCCTCGATAATTCCAAGAGCAGACAAGCAGGAGTAGGGACCTCTACAAGGCCTAGACATGGGTAAACCTTGCGTCCCTGTGTGCTTGTTTGCTAGCTGATTGATGCCTCCAACGCTCCCTCCTTCTCCAAAACCCAAGTCCATAGCAATGGGCATTGACGAGTTAAACCCTCGTCAATTGGTGCCATCTGTGGGAATTGGGAGTGCTGATGTCACGGCTTCTTTGGCCCCGTCAACCGCGATCTACAACTCTGCAACAGCGGAGATTCACCAGCTCTTCGGCACCTTCGACTTCACCATCCACATGCCGGCCACTCGCCCGGCTTTCGAATCCATGGGCGATGGGATCGGCCTGGCGATCGGGAGCTTTCGCTTCTAGGTCGGTCAGCTGGGCACACTTCGCCTCCCTAACCAGCCGACAACTGCTACGATTGCTCCACCATCGTGGTTTCCACCACCAATCGGCACCCTCAGTGAGCTCAACGCCCCGACAACAGTTGGGAGCACTGACAGCGACAACAGTCGTGGGTCCGATCTGGGTGACCTGGCCACAGAAGATGGATCCTACGGCTCCGGATCTGAAAGTTGTGGGAGCAACAACTTCTCCAATCACTTCATGTGCGCTGTCATCAACGTAGGCGACACCGACGTCAATCACGAAAATGCCGGTACTGGCACTGGACCGAACGACGGCGCATCCCAGTCGCAAATGGCGGCATCCCAGTCGCGAACGGTGGTCCCACTAACGGCGCACCCACCAACAACGGGACGGGAGGAGAACCGCACCTCACGACGAATGAGAATACCGGCGAGCGCGTGCAGATCCACCTCAACGACAACGAGTGGTCCCATTGTCGGGAGGCTCTGCGGGGCAATCCCCTCCCTCTGAACTCATCGAAACAGATGTTGATGGGTTACCATTGGCTCCTCAAAGAGGAGTACAGGCGCTAATAACAAGTGATCCCGCAACTCGAGGCGCAAAGAAAGGCGGCGGACGAGTCAAGCCTTCGGCGGGCTCAACTCTCTTCCATGGGAGGATCCTCCTCCAAGGGCAATGACTACGTGGCCAACAAAAGACGATCTCGACTGGCCCACCTCACCGATAAGGAGCACGAAGAAACCGCGAAAGTCCTCGACTTCGGCTCTATGACGATGGATACGCGGGGCAATGTGCTCCCGAAGACGCCGCAAGCAGCGATGACATCGGCCACCATGTACCTCCTCAACAACCAGCCACCGGCTGGAGATCCGCGAGCTGCCATGCACTGATCTACGATCGCAGGCCTGGGGCTAGTCGAAGTTGCCCTCATCAAAGAGCCAACACCAGAGCTGAAGAAAAGCAAGGCTCTGGCCAAACGCTACTCGCCCTCGTCCAGCGAGGATAGCCACGACCTGTCTCGACGGCACCGCTCACGGCGACATGACCACGACTACGACGCTCGTGATGACATCACGCAGCGCAAGGTCGACAAGATGCGCACAAGGCGCGCCCGTTCGACTGACTCGGAGGACGACGACATAGAGCTCTGCGGCGCCAGATGCTTCAGTAGAGCCATCAGGCAGAAGCGAATGCCTAAGGGGTTCAAGCTTCCATCGGAGAACCCAAAATTTGACGGCCTGCAGGACCCGAAGATCTGGCTGGAGGATCACATCTCTTCTGTTAGGCTACACAGCGGAAGCTCGAGTACGGCGATGCAATGCCTACAGCTGCAGCTGCAAGGCGCCGCCCGTGCATGGCTCAACAATCTCTCGCGCGGATCAATTCGCTGCTGGGAAGAGCTGGTCTACGACTTCATGCGCAACTTCAAGGGCACTTACAAAAGGCCCACATCAATCGAAGAACTAAGAGGCTACCATCAGAGATCTGGTGAGTCGCTGCACTCGTACATCCAGAGATGGTCTATCATCAAGAACTCCGCAGAAGACATCTCCGAGGATCATGCAATCGACGCGTTCAACGGCGGCATACACCACAGAGAGCTCAGGGAGGAGCTGGGCCGCTCGAAGCCCAAAACAATCGACCGCCTGATGGAAATCACGAATCGGTGGGCCGATGGAGAGGACTCGGTGAAAAATCATGCCTACTCCGACGATGATGACGACCTCAGGCGGAGACACGACCGCCGAGGGAAACATCAAATGCACGGATATGAGGACCGCGATGAGGTCGACATGGTCGCAGCCGGCTATGTCGACAAACACGATGACAACCGCAACATCGGATATCGCAGCGGTGGATACCGCGATAGCGGGAAAACCACGCAGGTGTGGCAACACCGCATTCACGAAGAGGCACCCGCAACATCCATCTTGGACAAACTATCCAAACCGTGCAACGTGCACTTCTACATCAACAAGCATGACAGCAAGAAAAAGTCTAGCCACCTCCTAAAGGATTGCCACGAGTTCATCAAGCTCCACGAAGGCCTAGCCCAGATGAATTGCGACGCGATCAACCAGGCCTATGGAGCTGCCCCGGGCGCTGTGGCACATGGAGCTCCTCCACCACCGCCCGGACCACCACCACCACCTGCGGCTGCACCAGCCCACAACCATGGAGGCGAGGCGTACCCCCGATCACTGGGAAACATGGGGATGATCCAAAAGGGTCGCCCCTCAAATCGAGCACAGAAGGCAATCACTCGCCAAGTCAATTTGGCGATGAACTCTCTGCCAGCCACTAGTGAGTACCTCAGTGGCAGTGAGTCCTGCATCACCTTTGACAAAAGCGACCACCTACGTAAAGTACCTCGCCTGGGCCACTGTCCCCTAGTGCTCAAAGCACAGATCAGAGGGTTCAAGATGAGTCGCGTCTTTATGGACGGCGGAAGCGGCATTAACCTCATGTTCACGAGTACCTTGCGAGAAATGCGGATCCTGCTGACATGTCTGGAAGTGTCAGACACGATGTTCCATGGCATCGTCCCAGGGAAGGGCGTATACCCCCTAGGCAAAATCAACCTCGACGTCATCTTCGGCACACCGCAAAACTTTCGACGAGAGCGCATCGACTTCGAAGTTGTCGACTGGCCCTCGCAGTACCACTGCATCCTCGGGCGCGTCGCATTCGTGAGGTTCATGGCAGTGCCACACTACGCCTACCTGCAGATGAAAATGCTAGGCCCAAAGGCGTTATCACAATCAATGGAAGCTTCAAGAGGTCTGACAGCTACGATCGTGAATTCAATAGAATCTCCCAGTCCTTCGACATGCAAGAGGAACTCGCAAAGTTGAAGGAGTCGACAGACAACAGTCTGCCTCCTCTGAGCATGCCAAGTTCACCTGACCTATCTTTCGACTCGTCGGTGCACACCAAGAAAGTCCAGGTCCACCCAACGGACCCAGCCAAGACGACCCTCATCGCCAATAATTTGAGTCTCGCATAGGAACTCGCGCTCGTCGAATTCCTCCGTGAGCACTGGGAAATTTTTGCTTGGTGTCCAGCGGACATGCTAGGAGTTCCCAGGGAATTCGCTGAGCACTCACTCAACGTAAATCTAGACGCAAGGCTAGTAAATCAAACAATACAACGACTGAGTCTGAACAAAGAGCAAAAGCTGTCAGCATGGAGATCAATAGACTCCTCGACGCAAATTTCATACGCGAGATCAAGGAAAGCACCTGTCTCGCAAATCCGGTGCTTGTGCCTAAAAAGGACACGGACATCCTGCGGATGTGTGTGGACTTCACTTCCTTGAACAAGCACTGCCCAAAGGACCACTTCCCATTACCATGGATCGATCAAATAACCGACTCCACTGCGGGATGTGAGTGCCTATGCTTTCTTGACGCCTACTCAAGCTACAATCAGATTTGAATGAAGGAGGAAGACTAGGATAAGGCAGCGTTCACGACACCCTTTGGCGTGTTCTGCTACAATATGATGCCCTTTGGGCTAAAAAATGCAGGAGCCACCTATCAGTGGTGCATACAGGCCTGCCTCAAGAGCCAACTTGGTCGCAATATCTAAGTCTGTCGATGACATCATCGTCAAAATAAAAGAGGAAGCCGCGTTACTCGACGATCTCCGCGAGACCGTCGATAACCTCGACCGCTACCGGATCAAGCTCAATCCGGACAAATGCGCCTTTGGCATACCATCTGGGTAATTGCTCGGGTATCTCATCTCTGTGAGAGGGATCAAAGCAAACCCGAAGAAAATAAAGGCCATACTGGCCATGGAGAAGCCGAAGAATGTAAAAGGCGTCCAGCAGCTAGCTAGGTGAATCGCGGTGCTCAGTCGATTCATCAGTCGAATGGGCGAAAAGGCACTGCCCTTCTACCAACTTCTCTGCAAGGCTGACAAGTTCGAGTGGATAGACGAAGCACAAGAAGCATTCGAAGACCTCAAGCGTCTACTGTCCACCTCGCCAGTACTGGTAACGCCTCGCGAAAAGGAGCCGCTGCTGCTATACATCTCCGCCACCAACCAGGTGGTTAGCACTGTGCTCGTGGTGGAGCGAGCTGAAGAAAATAAAGTCCATGGGGTACAACACCCAGTCTACTACCTCAGCGAGGTACTCACGCCAACAAAACAGCGGTATCCGCACTACTAGAAACTGATATACGGTGTCTTCATGACGGCTAGGCGACTACACCACTACTTCCTGGAGCACCCAATCGTAGTGGTAAATGACGCTCCACTTGGTCACATACTGAATAATCCTGACGCTACTGGACGAGTCGCACTTTGGGGCATAGAGCTGTGTCCACGAGACATCACATACGAGAAGCGCGACACGATCAAATCGCAAGTTCTCCCGGACTTCCTCGTGCACTAGATGGAAAACCAGCTCTCCGACAAGCTAGACATGTCCTACCTATGTACAATGCACTTCGACGGATCCAAGCGCAAAGAAGGAGCTGGCGCAGGTGTCATACTGATACATTGCAAATGTATCTATAATTTTTGATGTTCCATGCTTAGTTTTATCCACTTTCTTGTATTTTGTTCCAACTTTGGATTACTTTTCATATGATTTCTTGGACTAACCTATTAACAAGAGCCATAGTGCCAGCTGCCTGTTTTCTGCTATTTTTGGTTCTAGGAAAGTCAGAAAATGAATATTCACGGAATTGGACGGGACAAAAGCCAAAGTACCTATTTTTCCAAAAGGGATCAAGTGCCAGAATACGAGACGAAGAGGGGCCAGGGGCCGGACACACCACCTGGCCACGCGGCCAGGCCTGGCCCGCGCCAGGGGGTGGTGTGGTGGCTCCCAGCACCCCCTCAGCCTCTCCTTCCGCCTATAAGTTGCCCTCGGGACGAAAACCCTAAGTACCCGATCAAAAATCCACGAAAGAGTCTATAGCCGCCGTCATCTCCATCCCTAGATTGGGAGGGATCTGAAGCTCTTCCCGGCACCCTGCCGGAGAGGGGAATTCACCCTGGAGGCCTTCTTCATCACCATGCAAGCCTCCGGTGTGATGCGTGAGTAGTTCATCCTTGGACTACGGATCCATGTAGTAGCTAGATGGCTGGTTTCTCCTCCTTTGCGCTTTCATGTTTAGATCTTGTGAGCTCCGTTCATGATCAAGATCATCTATTTGTAATCCATACATGTTGTGTTTGTGGGGATCCGATGGATATTGAGATGCTATTTCAGATAGATTATTGATTCTATCATGTCTTTGTTATTTGAGATCTTGCATGCTTTCCGTTGTTAGTAGCTATCTTGGCCAAGTAGATGCTAGGAACTCCAAGAGTTAGTATTTATGCTCGATAGTGGGTTCATGCCTCTGGTAATCTGGGGAAGTGACAGAAATCTCTAAGGTACTAGATGTGTTGTTGCTACTAGGGAGAAAACAACGATCCTTTGTTCATAGAACAATTGTATTGTTTACTTTACCGCAGTTCGTAAAGCAATAATCTGTTGCTTGCAACTTAATCTTTGGAGGGGTTCGATGATAACTGAAGGTGGATTATTAGTCATAGATGCAGTTGGATGGCGGTCTATGTATTATGTTGTAATGCCCAATCAAGTCTCAGAGGAGTCAAGATGATTAGTATATGCATGTATTGCTTTCTCGGTGTTTGTCAATTGCCCCGCTGTAATTTGTTCACCCAGCATGTTATCTATCTAAGGAGAGCCACCTCTAGTGAACTATGGATCCCGGTCCTTTACTTTACATACAATCTACAATCTTTTACTGCTTTGTGTTTACTTTCTACAAACTTTTACTTCTTTCCATTCGATACGTTTAATCCTTTGTTTTCCGCAAAACACGGTGAGATTGACAACCTCATCGCAAGTTGGGGAAAAAGTTCTGTGGTTGTGTTGTGTAGGTCTCCACGTTGCTACTAGCACCGGTAGTGCGCCCTACCAAAGCTCAGCTAGTAACACCTTTGAGGTGTTTCCTTGCTCCTACTGGTTCGATTAAACCTTGGTTTCATAACTGAGGGAAACTTGCTGCTGTGCTCATCATACCTTCCTCTTGGGGTTCCCAATGAGCTCTACATCAACCACGAGCCAGCACATACTGACATCACCCCAAGGCGACAAGATGAGGTATGTTCTGCAAATGCAGTTCACGGCCTCCAACAATGAAGCTAAATACGAAGCCTTGATCCATGGGATGCGGATGGCAAAAGCCTACGGCGCCAAACGACTCTTTGCGACTCCAAACTGGTGGTCAACCAAACAATGATCGAGTGTGATGCTCTGAGCGACAACATGATCGCTTATCGTGACCTCTACGACACACTCGAAGGAGATTTCGGCGGCTGCGAGCTGTGCCACGTCGGCCATGAAAGCAACGAGGAGGCAGACATACTTGCCAACATTGGCTCCACCTGTGCCAAAGTGTCACCTGGTGTATTTCTGGAACGCATCTGCGAGCGCTCCATCAAGCACAAGGCCACAAAGCCTAAAACTAGTGCGACAAAGGACTCGGGGGCTACGCCACTGAGCGAGCCTATGGCAATCGACAACACGGAGTCTGACACAGGACTCGAAGGACCCATGGAGGTCATGATGATCGAACCATCCTGGACACAGCCATACATCACATACTTGCTCAGCAAGAGGCTGCCAGATGACTCGACTGATGCTTGTCACATAGCGCGACGATCCAAGGCATTCACCCTCATCAACGGCAAACTTTACAAACACAGCATCATAGGAGTCCTTCAATGGTGTGTCTCCAACGGAGACGGAAGGGCCGTCCTCCTTGACATACATGAAGGCACTTGCGGGCACCATGCCGGCAGTCGCGCCCTCGTCGCCAAGGCTCTGCGAGCTAGATTCTACTGGCCAACGGCCATGCGTGATGCCAAGGACATCGTCCAGTGATGCAACGCTTGCTAGCGATTCGCGGACAAGCCACACGCAGCTGGCGCGGAGCTCAGGCCAATACCAGTGGCTTGGCCCTTTGCACAATGGGGACTCGACATGGTCGGCAAGCTCCCAAGGTCCTCGCGAGGAGGTTACGTTTACCTCCTCATCGCAGTCGACAAATTCACAAAGTGGATCGAGGCTATACCGGTGACAAATAAATCAGGAGCCAGCACCGTCAAGTTTTTCGAATCCATCGTCTACCGTTTTGGGGTGCCACATAGCATCATAACGGACATTGGGACAAACTTCACCTCCAAAGAGTTCCAGGGATTCTGCGAAAACCTGGGAATAAACATTAGCTATGCCTCGGTGGCCCATCCTCAGACCAACGGTCAAGTTGAAAAGGCCAACAACCTCGTCTACGTGGAATCAAGAAAAGGCTCCTCCGGCCACTCGAACAAGCCGCCGGGTTGCTGGCCAGACGAGCTGCAATCAGTACTTTGGAGCATGTGCACAACTCCAAACAGCGCCACAGGCTACACTCCGTTCTTCATGGTGCACGGTGCTGAAGCAGTTCTACCTGCAGATGTGCGCTACAAAGCCCCGTGGGTGGTTACATATAGCGAGCATGAGTCAACCCTCCCACTCGAAGATTTCATCGACTTCCTCGATGAGGCACGCGAGATTGCAGTAGAGAGATGAACGATCTACCAGCAGAACCTCTGTAACTACCACAGCAGAAGGCTACGCCCCAGATCCTTCGTCGAAGGAGACCTGGTCCTGCGACCAAAGCAACACGGGCACCTCAAACTCGAGTCCCCTTGGGAAGGACCTTATGTGATTATCGAAGTAATCCCAGGTGGCGCCTATCGCCTCAAAGACCTAGAAAGCGGAGCCGCATACTCGAATCCCTGGAACATCGCGCAGCTGCGTCGTTTCTACCCTTAGACATTTTTACTTTACAAATAAGTCTATTCCGCCATGCTACTTAGCCACACATTGTACCTCGTACTATTCTGCGAACAAATAAAGCTAAGTGCCCCAAAACTCTATGTATTTTCTGTTTTCTTGCAATTTTATCACTCAAGGGCTGCGCCACCCTTTACACCCTTGTTCTACGAACAAATCGCAGTATCCTGAGTAGCTGACACACTACCAATCGAACCCTTGATAAAAACCAACCTAGTTGCAACGCACCTGACAGGTTGGCAAGGTGCTGAGATAAAACACATCAGGCTAACAAAAGGGAACTACTGAGTACCACACACTCGAAAATAATACAAGCTAGCAAGCTCTTCACATATTAATGGGTATCAAATCCACCCGCCACAATCATATGAACTTTACAACACTTCTACATCTATGTGCAGGGATACAATCAAGCTACTGCTGCAAGAGAAGAACATTTGTTTGCTCTTCAAAGAAGCCGACGATGTCCTCCGCCGGCCGGTGAACCGCCTGATAGTGCGACACCATATTCCAAGTCATCCCTTACGGTGGTGGCGGCGGTCTAGCGGCAACAGACGCGACATCCACGTTTGATCGATGCAGTCGAACTAGCGACAGGGAGGCCTTTGCACATGCGACTAACTGTTGGTGGATGCACTCGCGGACCGTGCTTATATCCTGAAATTTCGCCAGAAGAGCCACTAGGCTTGAGGGCACAACGTCCAGTGGAAACATCGTCTCGTAAATACACTTCAGACACGACTGCGCTTTCTTCAAGCATTGAAGCACCTGCGACGCGCGATCTTGCAACGTCGCCAATGCGACTGCACGGTCGTGATCCACCTAGAAGTAACCACTAGCTTGTAACTGCTCCTGAGTTAGGTTATTCATTCGAATGGCCACTCGGTCCTTCTCATCATGCGGATGATGGGCGCTAACAACTACAAAAGCAAGACCAAAAGCATAAGCCAAGGGATCACCACGAATGGCTAAGGAAAGGATAAGAAGATAGAGATCTAACATTTAAAATGCTCGTTCAACTCAACAACTTCGTCTAGAAGATACTTCTCGTGGGCGGTGGCCTTCTCGTCCTTCGACTTCCACACATCCGCGTTGCCGCGGACAATGGGCAACTCCCGCTCCAACTGCTTAATATGGTCGCGGAGTCGCGAGAGAAGCGATAGCTCCTCCACCATTGAACGCGGTTGCGCTGCAGTTTCATCGGTGGGAGGAGAGTCGCGAGGACCACTCGAAGGACCCTATTACAATCAAATAAGAAGCACATAAGGGAACAAGAATACATTGATAAAAAGGGCGAATGCGTTCAAACGCAGCAATGTATTAACAGGGGCACCCTCACAAAGCATAGTTCAGCCAAAAGGAAGCTACAATTATTACAGTTGACAACTAAGGAGCAATATGCTTCTTCGACTTGGACTTTGACTTCGGGGGCTTCATCGAATCTGTGGCAGCCTCCGATGCCACAGACTTTCTGGTGGTAGCCCTAGATGTCGCAGTCTTCGCTGCCTTCGCTCGCCGCAGCTCCGCAGAGTATTTCACGACTATGTCGATGAGCTGCGGCCCATACTTACCACAGATACTAGCGAAGGGAGCAAACACTACCCGCTGTCCATCTGCATCGACAGGCATCACCTCCGAGATCGCACCGAGGTCCAACTCCACGCCATGGTCTTGCGCCATCGCGAGTGCCATGGTGGCACCGACAGACCGTTGGGAGTTCTTGAAGTCCATGGGAATGCCTTCAACGAAGGATTCCACCAAGTCATCCAGGTTGTCAATTAAGCTGGCCTTGGGGATTAGGTCCTCTCGAAGACGGCTCAGCACACCTTTAGCTTTTCTGAGCGTCTCCTGGAGAGAGACGATGCGGTCCTCGACTGCGGCCATGGCGTCAGCCAAGGCATCTGCGTGACGCAAGGGTTGAACGTCGAAGCTTATGCTGGTGGTATCTGAAGAGCACTAAGTATCAGCATAACAACACAAAAACCAATTGAGGAAAGTGCAGGCGAAGCAGCATAAATACCTGATAGTGCTTTTGCAACCGAGAAAAGCTATTCTACGAACAACTTCTCCCTCTCAGCAGTAGAGGCGCGCATGCCTTCTTCATGCCTCTGCGACTCCTCCAAAGCGGCGACTGCCTCGTCACGTTTCCTCTCTACTGCGGCAAGTCCCTTCTCGAGGGAGGTAACGTGACGGAGAAGTTCGTTATGATCACCTGCAAAGGGCAGAGCACGACAAACACATGAGTCTACAAATTTGCATACAAAAAGCAGAGCGAAGAAACAAGTGGTAGCACAAACCTTCGACTGCACGATGGCGGTTATCCAGCATAGCATGCTGATGACCCATTGTCGTGGTTGTGGCACGGCAGATGCCATGGATAGGCTAAAGATGGGGCCAATGAGTGCTAAGGGAATCCAGGGGGGAGAACGTGGTGATTCCACGCACGGAAGTTCTTGTATTTTCTCTATCAATGGTGTTTACAAGTGCTCTTGAGGCTCTCAGCAAGAAGGAGACGATGTCTCATACTCCCTACCAACTAGCCCTAGAGTTCTACCTTAGATAGAGAGAATGATCGATCCCCTTCTATGGAGGCCCCGGTGCTCCTTATATAGGGGAGCCCGGGTTACAATTCTAGGACACAGGTGGCAGCATATTCTACGAATATGCTCCTCGCCTAAAGCAGATGCTTCTTTATTCTCTTTAACGGCTCGTCCGGGCTTTGGATGGAACCCACAGCGTAATCCTTGTCTTTCGGCGTCACCAGACACGGGCTACGTCATCCGGCTTTTCTCGTGCCACCTTGGTCGCTCCTGACCCGTTGGTCCTCTTCTTTACTTTACTTCGCTCATGCTACAGCTAATAAAGCCACCTTTTGACCAGCGGGGGATTCCTTCTCTTGGAAGCCATAAGATAATCCGACTAGCATATAGCTAATCTGACTTACCAAGTCACCTACAAAACAGATAGACAAACATGGCCGGCATATAACTTATGCCGGCCGGACCATAGTCAAGGAGATGCTCCACGGGGTGGGTCACACCGTGGTTCGACCTTCCTTGAGGTGACCCGGTCAGCACTTGCTTTGACCGTGCCGTACCCCGGCTAACTCAGCCCTTATACCCCGGTGTTACCCTACCCGGGGGTACCCCCCCCAACATTAGTCCCCGAAGCTGGTGCGGTCTTAGCAACTTTTAGTTGTTAAGGCCACAACATGTTCCCATATCCTGATCTTGTGCTTCTTAGGCCGAGTTACCTCGTAACCCGGAGTTTCTCATCTTGCGACCCTTCGGCTCATTCCAAGTTATTCCTCACTGGCCAGGTTTCTTGCTTCCTTATCCGGGTTACCATTCCTTTCCTTGTACGCTTCTACACATCCTACGTGGAGGGTAATCATCATTTTACCTCATTTTAAGGGCCACACGCATTTAATGCACCGGTTACTGTCGCAATGTCAGGAATAACTGCTGTAAACGTCCCTTCACTACAACGCCTCATTAACCATAACATTGTGTCACGTCATGGGATCGTTCGCTCCTGTGGCCCTTTCTGTGGCCTTACTCTGATTAGCCGTGTCGACCGCGTACACGCCCGTTGCATGCGGCGTGGCCACCGCAAAAGATCCCACGACGCGCGTGTTACGCGGTTAAGTAGAGGGCCTGGGGCATTCTCAGTGGAAGTTCCTCCATTTTCTCCGCGCCTCCTAGCCTTTTTCTCTCTCACCGCAACCTTGCTACCGCCGCCAATTTCTCGTTGCTCCAGCGCCGCCGCGACCGTGCTCAGGCAGCATCTCGCGCCAGCGCTGCCGTTCCCACTCCAGATTTCCACCACGGGGCCTTGCGCTTCCCGTTTCCCCTCTTCCGGTTATTCGTACAGCGATTTCACTCTTGAAGACCTCAAATCCATCATGACAGAAGAGGAAGCAGCGGTAGTGGCGCAGTAGGAAGAAGGAGTAGAGGGTCACGAGCGCGGCTGCTGGGACGGCTCCATCGTCCGCGAGGAGGACCTGGACTAGATCTGCGCCTCGCGCCGCGTCCCTACCGGTGTCGCCTGCCGCCTCGCCTCCGGTGAAGTCTCTCCTTCCCCCAATTCTGGGGAATATGTTGTCTTTCTTTCGCATTTCTAGCGTGGCTTCGGCCTTCCCACTTCTGATTTTTTCTTTGATTTCATTTCTATGTACAAGTTGCAACCCCATCACCTCCCCGCAAATGCTATTACTTCTCTGTCCTCCTTTACTTCTGGCATTGAGGGGTACATTGGCCTCTGGCCAACCAAAGAACTTTGGATCAAGTTCTTTGGTCTCCGAAGGAACGTAGTTCCGGACAAGGAGCTTGCCCCGGAGGACAAACACTTGACCCAGTGCGGCGCCGCCTCCATTTCTCACTGGAAGAACTCCGTATTCCCCCGGGTCACCGGACTCGAGTACTGCAAGGGCTGGGCCCGGACTTTCTTCTATGTCCGGAACACCACCAAGGAGGACTTGATCCTGCTGCTCCCCTTCAAACTTGGCCCTCCTGATACCTCGCGTTGGGAGAGCATTCCGAAGCGGCCCACGGCCTTGGCGAATCAAGTGGAGCGCCGGATCAAGGAGCTGCTCAAGGAGCATCTCCGGGGGGAGGATATTATGATTACTTTTCTCCGCAGCCGGGTCTCCCCCCTCTAGAAGCGAGCCCACAAGATCTGCTACTTGAGCGGCCCTCTCGACCCCCACCGGACTTCTTCCATTGAGCTGGATAATTCGGCGGTTTACCACCGGGTTAAGTCCATATTCAATGTGGAGAAAGAGTTCTCCGAGGATTGGGAGTGGGGACTTGAGCCCTTCACCCGTGTCAACCCTCCTCCAAAGGTGAATTTTCCTTTTCTTGTTCTCCGAATCTTCTCTGTATGTCGATTCACTTTTGTAACTTGTCAATTGTTCCCTTGTTCTCAGCGATTCCTCCAGCAGCCACTGGAGGATGGCGAGGTGCTGGCGAGCAAGTGGTTTCCAGACCGCACCGAGGAGGACGAGGAGGAGCCTGATCCGGAGGCCTTCCTTCCTACCCCAGATGTCGTCAAACGCAACACTAGTAAGGCCTCTTCTCTAAGGGATTGGCTAGACGATGATGACTCGGACGTTGAGGTCCTAGAGGTATTTGATCCGGTTCCCATCTCTTACGCACACCTGGCTATGTTTGAATGTTCAACTAACCCGGATGATCAGGTCCACGAGGTTCCCCCCTTGCCACTGGTGGTCCAGCCCTGCTCCTTCCCAGAAGCGCGCGGCTACCTCGGCCGTAGCTTCGGAGGTGCTGCCGCCCAAGAAGAGGGAGAAGAAATCCAGGGTGAAACCCTCGTCCAAGCTGGCCACCAAGAGCACGGTTTGGAGGGCGCCCAAACCTTGGGCTCCTCCTACCGCGGATGAGTAAGTCCTTTAGCACTAATACTTGGGATTTTTCCTTTGCTTGCCTTTGTTTCTTATTGATTCTCTCTTTTTGACTTGGTGCTTTTTCTTCTTCTCAGAGCTCCTAGGGATATCCCTTAGAGCGGCTCCGGCATAGCCTCCCCACTCCGGAGCAGTCCCTCTCCCCTCCTGCAATGATGATTCTCGTCCGCTCAGCCCTATTCAAGAGGGCTCCACGGTTACGCCTAACCAGAGCCCACCTCGCCAAGAGGAGGGCAATGTCGGCGCGGGGGGTAGTGGGGAAGATCTAGATACAGCGATGCCGGATCTCCCTTGTTGTGGTGGTGTCATGGCAGATGCCATGGATAGGCTAAAGGTGGGGACTAATACACGCTAGGGGAATCCAGGGAGGGATAGTGAAGTGATTCTCCACACAGAAGTTTATATTTGCTTTGCCTCCAAGGTTACAAGTGCTCCTAGAGCTGTATTGGCGAGAGGAGGAAGAAGGAGCTCTCTTACTCTCGCTCACATATCACACTTAAAACCCTAGTCAGACAAGAACAATCGGAACCCCCTCTACTGAAGCCCTAGCCCTCCTTATATAGGAGGGGCTAGGTCTCCACTTAGGGCATACGTGGAGGCATATTCCTAAGAATATGCCATCTCCCAAAATAGTAAGCCGACCGGGTTACTTTTCCCTCGCGTCACACATGCAGAGGCTACGTGAGCCTCTGCGGCGCCCGCGTCAGCCGACATGGGCATCATCACCCTTGTCGGCCACGCCTTGGTGGTCCTGCCCTTGTCTGCTTAGCTCAGGCAGCGCGTACCGGGGATTCTTTTGACCAGCGAGATTCCTTCCTTCTCCCAGAAGCTAGATGTGCCCCGAATCATAGTTGATCCGGCCACACCTGTTCCTGCATACAAGTTAAACATGCATTTCCGACTTACTGCTTAAGTCGGTTGAGACTTAGTTAGGCGAACACCCCGTGCAGGTTACCCGTGATTCGCCTGCCTTGAGGTGACCCGGCCAGCATCCGCTGGCCTTGCCGAACCTCGGCTAACTCGGCCTTTATACCCGGCGTGACCCTACCCGGGGATCCCAACATTAGTCCTCGAGGTCGTGCGGTCTTAGCTGCCTCGCCGCTAAGGCCACATCAGGTTCGATTATGTTTGAGCTTTGGACGTCATTTCGAGTTACCTCCTTGTCTCGGGTTATATGGATTTACTCCCCATGCATCGTTCAAGTTTTCACTTGCGGCGGGTTACCACTTCAACTCGGACCTCATGGTTTTACTTTCCCTCTGCACATTCCAAGTTTTCACTTGCTGGCTGGGTTACCACGGTCCTATCCGGGTCTTGCTTCCTTCTCTCGTACGCCAACCCACGTGGAGGCTAATCATTATGTTGTCTCATTTTAAGGGCCAGCACAGTAACCGCCGCAGTAATTGTCAGTCATCATTGTGTGCGGGTCACGTCACGCCTGCCTCCTCGTTTACCGCATCAACGTGTCACGTCATGGGACCAACTCCACTCTGTGGCCTTCCGTGTGGCTCCTTGCGGATTGGTCGATGCGGGTGGTACACGGCCACTGCGTGTGGCGTACCCACAGGACGCGATCCCACTTTCTCCTCGTGGGAGAGGTTAAATAGGGGAGGGGCGCATCAGTTAGGCTTTTCCCCTTACCGTGCCCCTCTGCCCTTTGCTCTTCTTCTTCGTCTTCCTCGCGGCCGCGCCACCACCAGTGCTCCCAAGCAGCAGCGCCGCCGCCACATTTTCCCCCCATATTTCTATGTCGTCGCCGCTGCTACGTGCCTCCTCCACCACGGGTCGCTGCCAATCTAGGCCTTTGCCCCCGTCGCCGCCGCTTCAGCAGCGGGCAGCGATTATCGATGATTGAGGAGGAGCTCGTTGCTGAGCAAGAGATGGAGGAGGACTCCGCGCGGACCGTGCGTGGGCGGGTCATGGGTCTGCCAAGATGACTTGGTGGCTCTACCGGACGACGCATCCCCACCGTGTCATCGCTACGCCTTGCCTCCGCGAACTCGCCTCACCCAATCCGGGTGAGTATGTTGTGTTCTTGTCGCACTTCCAATGGGGGTTCGGTTTGCCGGTCAGCGATTTCTTCCATGACTGGTTAAGCACATACGAACTCTAGCCGCACCACCTTCCTGCCAACGCAATTACCTCTCTTTCTGCTTTTGCCTCTACGATCGAGGGCTACGCCAGATTATGGCCCACGAAGGAGCTATGGATCCGGGTTTTCGGCCTTCGTCGTAATGTCATTCCGAATATTCAACTTGATCTGGAGGACAAGCAGCTCACTCAATTCGGAGCTGCATCCATCTCACCCCGGAGGCTATCCGTTTTCCCTCGAGTCACCGGGCTGGAGTCCTGCAAAGGTTGGGCCCGGACTTTCTTTTATGTCCGGAACAAGGGCACTAAAGACTTGATCTGGCTGCTTCCTTATGCTCCGGGTCCACCTAACCCGGAATCATGGGACGTTGTCCCCAAGAAGCCCACAGCCTTGGCCAACCAGGTCAACAAGAGGTTTGTGGAGCTGAAGAAGCTCGGGTTGCGCAACGAGGATGCTATGATCACGTTCGTGCGCAACCGAATCTCCCCCCTCCAGAGATGCACCCACAAGGTGTGCCACATGAGCTTCGGCCGCGACCCCAACCGGACCTCGTCCTTCGAGTTGAGCAACTCGGAGATCTATCGTCGGGTCAAGGCTCTCTTCACCACCTACAAGGACTTCTCCACCGAATGGACGTGGGGAATTGAGCATTTCTGCCGGGATAGGGTTCCTCCCTTGGTAAGCTTCGTGGCGCAAATTTACTCCGGGTTAATTATATGCCGGTCATTGTTCCATTTTTGACTTTGTTGTTCATTCTTTTCCTTAGCTATTCCTTCAGTAGACCCTCGAGGACGGCACCGATCTGACCCTTAAATGGGCGCCTAACTGGGAGACCCCGGACAAGGAAGAGCCGGACCAGGAGATGTTCCTCCCGATGACCGACGCTACGAAGCGACCCACCGGTAAACCCTCTTCTATTAGAGATTGGCCCGATGATGAAGATGACTCGGATGTCGAGGTGATTGAACCTGTTGATGCTGTCCCCCTTTCTTATGCTTTTCCGGTATCAGCTAACCCCGATGGGCAGATCCACGAGGACCCTCCCCTTGCCACGGGGGAACCTGTTCTGGCAGCGCCGAAGAAGAAGCATGGAGCTGCATCAAGTTCCTCATCCGGACCTTCTTAGCCCTCCAAAAGACGAAAGAAATCCGGAGACAAAACTGCTTCCAAGCCTGCAGGCAAGGCCCCGGCACGAAGGGCTCGGAAACCCAAGGAGCCCCAAACCTCGGACGCATAAGTCTCTTTTTCTCCTGCAACTTGTTCCTTCTTGCATTGTTGTAATTTCTCTTCTGACATTATTTGATTTGACAGGGTTGCGGTGGAGGTCCCTCAGAGTGGATCTAGCATCTCTTCGCCACTCCATCCTAGCTCTTCTCCCCCTCGTGACGACGAGTCACGCCTGCTGAGCCCTATTCCAGAGGGTTCTGCGGCTGCTCCGGGTTCCAGCCTGCCTCGTCAAGAGGGGGGCGACCCTGGAGCGGGGGAGACGGATCCAGTCGAGGCAGCGGCATCCACCACTTCGGCTTTGACGCAACCAACAACTACTGAAACTACCTCCGTACCAGCACCAGCACCAATTCCGGCACCAGCAACAAGGGCACCAGTGCCAAGCTCCTCCGCCTCGTCCGAGTCTTCTCAGTCTCGACGAGGAAGTACCCAGGCAACTCCTAAGGGGAAATCTGCCGCAACCACTTCCTCCTCTCAGCAAGCCAAAGGCAAGAAAGCCCCTGACGTCACCAGGGCAGCGTCCACCGGGTCTGGACAGCGCACCCTTGCGTCCATGCTTGCCCAGAAGGCTCCAGCACCGAAGGACACCCCCGCCGAGCCAACTAGTGCGCAGCAACTTGTTCTGCACACTAGTCCGGCCCTTGCTCAGGTTGAGAGGAGAGAGGCACATGCGAGGGGCTTGGTGGCGCCCCACATGCTCAGCGGTGAGCGATATCCTCCGACCTTGATCGAGTTTATGAATAACTGGAACAAGGCAGAGTTCGTCTATAACAACGATCTCCTGGAGAAGTTCGGTCCCGCCGAATTCGCTGCCCAGATGAACACAGCCTCTAAGGCGATTAACCTTGCGGGTCGGATGATGGAGGTACGTTACTTCACCTTCTCCTTATCATGCACTAGCAATATAACCATTAGTCCCCGAGCCTCCGGGGGAGTAACTTGTTACTTGGCCGGATGCTCCTTAGAGAACTAATGTAGATCCTTCATAATTTCAAATATGCACACACCTAGAGCCGGATTAAGTTCCACTTGGCCCAGATCTTGTACACTTCGAATATGCACACACCTAGAGCCGGGTTAAGTTCCACTTGGCCCGGATCTTGTACACTTCGAATATGCACACACCTAGAGCTGGGTTAAGTTCCACTTGGCCCGGATCTTGTACACTTCAAATATGCACACACCTAGAGCCGGGTTAAGTTCCACTTGGCCCAGATCTTGTACACTTCGAATATGCACACACCTAGAGCTGGGTTAAGTTCCACTAGGCCCGGATCTTGTACACTTCGAATATGCACACACCTAGAGCCGGGTTAAGTTCCACTTGGCCCGGATCTTGTACACTTTGAATATGCACACACCTAGAGCCGGGTTAAGTTCCACTTGGCCCGGATCTTGTACACTTCGAATATGCACAAGGCTTAATCCAAATTTTCGTATTCTTTTCAGGTGACCACCAACCGCCGGAGTGCTGAGTTCCAGCGTCTTCTGGATACCCACAAGATGCTGCTCGCAAAGCACAATTCACATCTCGCTGAGCATGAGAAAAGGGGTAAGTTTCTCCCTTGGCGCTTCTCCGTTTTCCTTCATCTTCCTCTGCCTTTCCTCGGTGCCTTAGGCATTACCTCCGGATCTGGCGCCGGATCCCTGTTTGCACCCGCACCAGGCACAGTCATCATCACCTCTGCACGGTCCGAGGAGCGAGTGATACGCGCCCCGCGAACCACGGTGAGGGGGGGCTCCCCTGCCTCGACGACATGCCGCGGATGAACACATGACATGTCCACAACAACGTAGACCTTGTGCGCGCCGAGCTTGACGAAGAGGCCGTTGCGCGGAAGTGGTCGCGTGCCGAAGCAGCCAGCGTTATCCATTGAAGTCGAAGTCCGCTCCAAAGCGCGGACGAGCCCGAGATGCGTCACGCGGCGGGCGAAGTTTCCGTCCGGATCTTGACCCCTGCTAGCGTCGTTAGCCCCACGGTGGGCGCCAACTGTCGTGGTGGTGTCATGGCAGATGCCATGGATAGGCTAAAGGTGGGGACTAATACACGCTAGGGGAATCCAGGGAGGGATAGTGAAGTGATTCTCCACACAGAAGTTTATATTTGCTTTGCCTCCAAGGTTACAAGTGCTCCTAGAGCTGTATTGGCGAGAGGAGGAAGAAGGAGCTCTCTTACTCTCGCTCACAGTCATCATCAGTTATGATGCTATGGGGATAGCCGTATCTTAGGACAATATCCTTGAGGATTCTTACTGCTGTTGCCCCATCACATTTCCGAATTGGTTTCACCTCAATCCATTTGGCTAACTTGTCAACCATGACTAGAATATGGGTCATCCCTCCTTTGGCTGGCTTAAATGGTCCTACCAGATCTAGGCACCATACAACAAATGGCCATGTAATGGGGATAGTTTTCAGCTCCGACATTGGTAGGTGAGTTTTTGTGGCGTATCTTTGACAGCCATTGCATTTTCTCACCAAGTCCTCTGCTTGCTCCAAAGCACTGGGCCAATAAAATCCATGCCGGAAAGCTTTTGCTACTAACGCCCTTGAGGAGGCATGGTGGCCACATTCCCCTTGGTGAATCTCCCGGAGTATGTGAAGTCCTTCCTTCGGATCAATACACCGCTGCAGTACTGTTGTCACACTTCTTTTGTATAGTTCGGCGTTGATAATTGTATAGGACTTTGCCCTTCTCTGAATCTGCCTTGAACTTATTTCGTCATCCGGTAAGATTCCCTCTTTTAGGAAATCAAAAATTGGCTTGGCCCAAGTTGGTATATTCCGGACGGGAGATGGTTCCTCATAAACTTCCATTGCATCCACCAACATAACTCCTGCCAGATCATACTGAACAATCCTCGGGTTTGCTGAGGCAGTCCCCGAGTTTGCTGAAGCAGTCCCTGGGTTTGCTGAGGTGCTTCCCCACTCTATCTCCATAGGTGCAGCTCCTGATCCGGAGAGTGCCGGGATGTAAATGGAATCTGATTCGGGTGAGGGCGTGATAGATGGTTTTCTCATGTGCTCCAAGGCGACATTCGGTGGGATTGGCTGCTGGGACGAGCCTAACTTGGATAGCGTATCCGCCCCCTAGTTTTCAATCCGTGTTATGTGATGGAACTCACATCCCTCAAAAAACCCACTTATCTTTTGAACATGGAACCTGTATAGGGCCATGTTAGCATCCAAGGCATCCCAATTTCTAGACACTTGCTGCACCACCAAATCAGAATCTCCAAAGCATTGTATCCGATGTATCCCAACTTCTTTCGCCACTTTGAGACCATGCACCAATGCTTCGTACTCTGCCACATTGTTCGAGGCACTGAAATGGATTTGAACGACATATTTTAGTTGATCCTTCTTGGGAGAGGTAAGCACTACTCCGGCGCCCAACCCATCTTTCAGTTTCGATCCATCGAAGTGCATTTGCCAATAATTGGAGTCCAGTAGGGGTGGCTCGTATTGCATTTCAGCCCAGTCCACAAAAAATCCGCCACGGCTTGTGACTTGATATCATCCCTTCTGTTAAATTGTGGTGCATAGGGAGCTAACTCGATTGCCCACTTTTCTATCCGACCGCTTGCATCTTTGTTACTCATAATTTCCGAAATGGGTGCCTCACATATCACCTTGATGGGGTGTTCCTCAATATAGTGTTTGAGTTTCTTGGCCGACATATATACGCCGTACGCCATCTTCTGATAGTGAGGATAGTTCTGTTTCGAGGCTGACAATACCTCGCTCAGACAGTACACCGGCCTTTGCATGGACTTTCCTTCCTCTTCACGCTCCACTACGATTACTTTACTTACGACTCAGTTGGTCGCGGCTACGTAGAGCAACATTGGCTCCTCAGGTAGTGGTCCGGCTAGGATTGGCATAGTAGATAACATCTTTTTCAACTCTCGAAATGCAAGATCCGCCTGTGGCGTCCATGTGAACTTGTGTGCCTTTTTCATTAGTTGGTAGAGGGGTAAGGCCTTCTCTCCCAATCGACACACGAACCGACTTAACGATGCCAGGTAACCAGGGAACTTCTGCACATCGTTAAGGCATTTTGGCAGTTCCATTCTTTCTATGGCCTGGATTTTCGTCGGGTTAGCTTCAATGCCACGGCTAGACACCAAAAACCCGAGTAACTTTCCGATGGGTACGCCAAAGGTGCACTTCTTCGGGTTCAGCTTCATTCGGAACCTTCT
Source organism: Avena insularis (assembly GCA_023614405.1). Taxonomy (NCBI): domain Eukaryota; kingdom Viridiplantae; phylum Streptophyta; class Magnoliopsida; order Poales; family Poaceae; genus Avena; species Avena insularis. Next base: position 69,003,236 of record CM042692.1, on the reverse strand, counting down.
CAAGTTCGTGAATGTCTATCGGATATCATCAAGGAGCGTATTGCTTTCCTTGGTTTTTATTACCACATCATCCACATAAACTTGCACGTTTCGACCTATCTGTTCATGTAAGCATTTTTTACATGCATCGCTGGTACGTTTCTCCTGCATTACGTAATCCAAACGGCATAGTGCGATAGCAATAAGCCCCATACGGGGTAATAAACGCAGTCTTTATTTGATCATCCGGATTCAGGGGTATCTGGTGGAAACCAGAATACGCATAAATGAAAGACAGAAGCTCACATCCGGCCATTGAGTCTATGACTTGATCTATCCTAGGGAGCGGAAATGGATCTTTGGGACACACCTTATTCAGGTTCGTGTATCAATACACATGCGCCATACCACAGCTATGTTCGGATCATCTTTCTTTTTCTCCACTAGCACCGGATTAGAGAGCCAATCCGGACAGAGTACTTCCATGATAAATCCGGCCGCTAGGAGCCTAGCTATTTCGTCTCCAATGACTTTCCTCCCGTCTTCGACGAAACGCCGGAGTGGTTGCTTTACCGGCTTAGCCCCGGGTCTTACGTTCAATGAGTGCTTAGCCAAGTCCCTCGGTACACCTTGCAGATCCTGAGTAGACCAAGCAAAGGTATCCCGATTCTCACGGAGGAAGTTGACGAGCTCGCTTTCCTATTTGCTGCTTAACCCGGCACCAATGGTCACGGTGCGCTCTGGGAACTCATCATCGATTGGCACTTTATTCGTGTCCTTAGTTGCTTGGAATGATACGCTCCCGTGCGGGTTGGTCAAGGCCGGCATATGTTGTTGTGCGGATTGAGCCAGTGACGCCACTTCTAGTATCTTCCTTTTTTCTTGAGCTATCACGAGTGACTCGGCTAAATTAGATCCGGTTGAGGCGCACTTGATCGAACGCCGAAAGTCCCCTGATACAGTTATCACGCCCCTTGGCCCAGGCAAATTCATCTTAAGGTAACTAATGTGGGTAGTTGCCATGAATTTATTCAGAGTTGGCCTGCCGAGTAACGCGTGATAAGCGCTCTCCAGATTCACCACTTCGAATTCCAAGTTTTCAGTACGGCAATTGCCTCTTCTGCCGAATAACACGTCAACCCGGACCTTACCAATTGGCTCACAGGAAAAATCCGGTACAATGCCATGAAAGGTGGTCCTCGTTGCTTGCAACATGTTCTCTGTTATTCCCAACTTGTGCATGGTATCCTTGTACATAATGTTGATACTACTGCCATTGTCAATCAGTACCTTGGAAAACCTTACATTGAGATTCGGCTCGATGAACGTCGGATCCAGGACCAGAGCATAGGTTCCTGGGCTTGGCATGATCTTTGGGTGATCCTTGACACTCCATGTAATCTCCTGATCCGCCCAGGGCATATACCTCACTACTGCTGGCATTACTGCGTTCACCTCCATATGCCGGTGCTGCAAGCTTTTTCGGTCATTCTCTTCCATGGTAAACACACAGTAGCTTTGATGATGTTCCCTGTCCTCGTTTCGTCCCTCATTCTCGTTGTAACCCCGACCTTGTTGATGGCTATTGCCCACTTGATGTACCGCATCCCTTCTTTTCGGATTCTCGTACCTCGGTGGAGGTGGTGGCAGCATTAGTTGCTGTCCATTCCCCCTGTCACTAATGGTGGCCGTGGTGCTTCATTTCTAGGTGCTTCATTCTGAGGTGCCAGAGCATTCCCCGAACTTCCCTGTTCTAACTTCCGCATCCATTCACATTGCCGGGTTGTATGATTCGCCGAGCTATTCGGGCTTGGCGTATGGAACTTGCAAGGCTGATCCAGCATGCACTCAAACGTATACCTCGGTCTATCCTTTCGTTCTTGCCATTGCTTCTTCTGCTCCGGGTCCAAGGTTTTTTCCCTTCGTTTTTCTGTTGCCACCTTTGCCCTCCAGTTTTTTGGCGTTGGCTGGCTCCGACATTGGATTGATCCTGGTCTACTGCTGCGACCTGTTGCGAGTTGTACCGGTAATCCAGACGCTCTTCCCTTCTCTTTCCTCGAAAATGATTCCTCCTTGACGATCCGGAGCCATCTCGACCATAATATTCCTCGTTTTCCTTGCTCAACATTAGCCGGGGTTGCGTTGGATCTCCCCAAGGCATATGAATGCGATCCAGATCGTCTCAACCAAGGTAGTTGGCATGTCTCGCTATAACCTCTGCCATAGCATACTTCCATATCTGCATCCCTGAGCGAACCACACAATAGCTTGTGATTCAATTACTCCCTCGCACGAGTTTCGCACATTGCACCACCGAGTCAGGAAATCTCTATCTGGCTCATTCGGTCTCTGTCGGCACAACGCAAGGGTCTATGGCCTGTTGGGTCTCTTGTAAGTTCTTGAGAAGTTGCTAACGAACAGCTCCTCGAAATCCAACCAACAGTTGACACTCCCTGGTGGCAAATTTTTCTGCCAAACTCGCGCTGGTCCTTCCAGCATCTGTGGCACATATCTTACCGCCCATCTCAAATTTCCGGTTGCGATCTTGACTGTTGTGGCGTAGTCAATCAGCCAATCCTCTGGCCTGGTACTACCATCATAAGTTCGGGTTCCTCTGGCCAGCTGAAAGTTCGGCACTAGTGGCTCGTTCATGATCCGGGGCCCAAAGCATGCTGGACCCGGTGGACCTTGTATCTCAATTTTCTCCAACCTATAAATCCTATCCAATTTCAGCCTTGCATCATCTGGCTGCAAGTTCCTGCTCCCCAGTCTTGACCCAATTATGTGGTGATCTGGTTTGGGGTATCCGTCGTTGACCATAGCCGAATAACCATCATTGTATCTTTCCTGATCTAGACGAGTATTTTGTTGTTGTGCTCCTTGTCCTGCGCTCCCCTCTTGCCGAGGTGCGCGTTGTTGCTACATCCGAGGTAAATTTTGCCCCGTTACCACGGGATCATGCTGTCCAGCATTACCGTTGGCAGCATTTCTTTGACTGGCATTGCCTTGGTCACGGTTACCTCGGGCGGCCACACCTCGGCTGGTACTGTGCCGATCTTCATCAACTTGCACTGCTTTGCCTTTTCCAGCCCTTACCGGATCATAAGCAACCATCTGTTTGTCTCTTCTTCTGGAGTCTACTACTTCTTCTCTCCTGGGGTTATGACCTGGAGATGACGCGGCTCCTATGGATCTCGTCGGGTTATTTCTGGCCAAATGTACCACCTGTGAGGCTCCTGGTGGCACCGGGTTTGCCTTGTTTATTTCTTCATTTTGCTGGCAAGCAACTCTTAACAAGTGATTTACCCTCTCTTGTTGCCTTTGCCGGGCCTCTCTAGTTAAACCTTCTAACTCGGATGCGGCCGTGTTTGCTGCCCTGAGGTTCTTTGCCGGAGTACTGTACCGATCCAGCCCTCCTGTTACTATCGTGGTTGTCTAACCCGGCCTAGGCTCGTACTCCTTGTCAATCTTAGTGATCAGGTTCCTGCCCCAGATTTTCACTCCATCTATGCGGTTTGCCTTAGCATATTATCTCAAGGTGATGTTCAAAGACTTATGCAGCTATGCTACCTTCTTTGCCCCAGCTAACATTTTCCGCCTAGTTTCCTCTAACTCAACTTGTGCCTGAGCCGGATCTACCACAGGTGCTATTGGCATCACTAGGCTATCTATTGCTTGTTGGAGCACATTCTCTGGCCTTTCTAGCGGAGGAAACCTAGACCTGGTCTGCTTTGGTGTTACCTCCGGCTATGGCTCTGAGCCCTTGCTCGGTTCCGCGTCAGGCGCGGTCATCAGGACCTCAACGCTGCTAGTGGGGCGAGTGATACGCACTCCACGCCTCCCTCGATGATGTGCCGTGGATGAACGCAGGACTCGTCCACGCCGACGTAGATCTTGTACGCGCCAAGCTTGATGAAAACGCCGTTGTGCGGTGGAGGGTGCCTGCCAAAGCTTCCTGCATTGTCGCTGACATAGTCCAGCGCTCCAAAGCGCTGAACTAAGCCTGAGACGACATGCTCGCCGGTGCTAGAGAAGTTTCCCGTCTGAATTTTCACCCCTGCTAGCACCGCTAGACCCACGGTGGGCTCCAACTGTCATGGTGGTGGCATGGTAGATGCCATGGATAGACTCAAGATGGGGCCAATGAGTGCTAGGGGAATCCAGGGGGAGAACGTGGTGATTCCACACACGGAAGTTCTTGTATTTTCTCTATCAATGGTGTTTACAAGTGCTCTTGAGGCTCTCAGCAAGAAGGAGACGATGTCTCTTACTCCCTACCAACTAGCCGTAGAGTTCTACCTTAGACAGAGAGAATGATCGATCCCCTTCTATGGAGGCCCCGGTGCTCCTTAATATAGGTGAGCTCGGGTTACAATTCTAGGGCATAGGTGGCAGCATATTCTACGAATATGCTCCTCGCCTAAAGCAGATGCTTCTTTATTCTCTTTAACGGCTCGTCCGGGATTTGGACATAACCCACCACGTAATCCTTGTCTTTCGGTGTCACCAGACATGGGCTACGTCATCTGGCTTTGCCCGTGTCACCTTGGTCGCCCCTGACTCGCTGGTCCTCTTCTTTACTTTACTTCGCTCATGCTACAGCTAATAAAGCCACCTTTTGACCAGCGGGGGATTCCTTCTCTTGGAAGCCATAAGATAATCCGGCTAGCATATAGCTAATCCGGCTTAACAAGTCACCTGCAAAACAGATAGACAAATATGGCTGGCATATAACTTATGACGGCCGGACCATAGTCAAGGAGATGCTCCACGAGCCGGGTCACACCGTGGTTCGACCTTCCTTGAGGTGACCCAATCAACACTTGCTTTGACCGCACCGTACCCTGGCTAACTCGGCCCTTATACCACGGCCTTACCCTACCCATGGCAAGGATTTGCTCTGCAAGGCAAGCGGAGTCCTTTACGATGGGCTATACCAAAATAAACGGAGTTTCAGCAATAAGAAAAACGCAAAAGCTGAAAATTCGACTGCTAGATGAAAAGTGACACTTACGTGTTCCTCCAGGGACTCCGAAGATTCCTGTCGAGTGGGCGTCCGCGCAACCATATGGTGCCCCCAGTGTGGGGGGAACTCGAAGAATTGGCACCAGAGTGAGCCGCCACTAGAGGAGAAGGAGACTGTGCTGCTACCTCCTTGTTCTTGGAGTCCGCAACTCTAGATTGTTTCACAAATTGGCATTCGTCGAAAGACGACGACGCTGCTTGACTGCAAATTTGACCAATGTCACTTCAAAAGGGAAACTTCAAGGAACACAATACAAATTTGTGAAATATAAAAACTCACCAGTTAAATTTGTCGAGGTCGAAGGAATCATCCGACGACTCCTTTGGCAACCGAAGCTTCTTCCGAGCAGGAGGAGCCATGGCACGCACAGGCATGGCGGGGATTGGCTCCTCTGCAGCAGCAGGGGAGCCCTACAGCATCGACAGCAAGGAAACATCTGAATCCTTGCTGTGGAAGCGTTTGCGAGTCCTGTGGTCACCAGACTCGGGGGCTTCCTCTTCTTCCTCCACGGGGACGGTGGAGCCCGTCTCGTCTTCTTCATCTACCTCGCGAGGAATCATTCCTTCAGGTCGAAGAGGCAAATTGGCGGCCACGGCCCAGTCCTAAACACAAGAAAAAGCATCAGTATACAAAGGCATCTACAAGCAATCAAAAAGACAAGAAACTACAAAGAGAAATTCACCTCAGGTGGAGGATTGCTGGCGCAGAACAGAGGCACGACTGAGTCACCAGGGAGATCTTCCTTGGTGGTGTACTTGGTTAGCAGTCGCAACCTCCTATCTACTTTACTTGAGGAGATGCCCTCAGCAGAAATGCGAGTGACATCACCAGCACCAGTCCAGCGGAACATCGGGTGCGCCCTGGCCTGCAGAGGCTAAATGCGGCGGTGCATCCAAGTGCGGATAAGCTCTGCTCCACCAACTTCTTTGCCTATGCGCTTCTCGAGGTCGCAAACACGCTGATAGAGAGCCTCTGTCTCTTCGACTTCGGCAGGCATCACAGTGTTCTTCCACGACCTCCTCTGCTTGCAGGGTGCCACCGGATCGAAGGGTGCGAGTCCGTAGTGTTCCCCATCCGCCTTCTGATCGCGGATGTAGAACCACTTCTCCCGCCAACCTTGGACAGATGAAGTGAGCTTGATGTTGAAGTAGGTGATGTTGGAGTCGACATGGATACCGCAACCTCCTATGTCGTAAACTACAGAACCCAATGCCGACTGACGTTTGAGATTGAAGAGATTCTTGAAGAGGCCGAAGTGTGGCTCGATTCCAAGCCAGCACTCGCAAAGAGTGATGAAACAAGCAATATGGAGGATAGAATTGGGGGTCAGCTGATGAAACAGAAGCCCGTAGAAACAAAGGAGACCCCTAACAAAAGGATGCAGGGGAAGAGAAAGACCGCGAATGATGAACGCAAGGAACATCACTCGAAAACCTGCTGGAGGATTGGGGATTACCTCGTCGTCGGGCACATGCGAGTCATCCTCAGCGGCGGAGAGCACCCCGTCCTGGCGTTGGGTGAACAGCTCCGAAGACTTGATGATGGACAGGCGCCACAACCCGTTGGTGACGCGAGTCCCCACGCCCTTCTTCTTCCCAGCACCAGCGGCGCTGGTGCCCGTGGTGGCGGCACCTCCTTTCTTCTTGGCAGTAACAATGGTGGCCACAGATCCAGTGACGAAGCCTCCTTTCTTCTTGCCCATCTTGCGCTGGTGATGTGAGCGCAGGAAATAGCTGGGGAAGGCGCGCAGCTGGTCCAGTGCCACGGAGAAGATGTGCGTAAGGGAGCAGGAAGAACAGCAATGGCGGAGGAAGTGCGAGCAAGAAAAGAGATGTGGGGAATTACCGCATGGTGTGTCCCTACTTAACCTCCTAGCAGATGACATCCAATGGCCAGAAGAAAATCTACCAGACGCGTGGCAAGGGTAAACCACGAACCGTCCCCCACTACTCCCATTACGCATGGAAATCGAGGAGACGCAGTTCAAACAGAAGATTACGCACGCCTGGTCAAATCCAAGTTAGAAAGTAGGACCCACTACTCGTTATGTCCCGTCAAAGTCGCTCACGCGGGCAACTGAGGTCACCTCGTCATCAGCACTGACATCATCAACTCTAGTGGAAGAACGTTTTGACTACTTTAGTCCTTGCTAGAGTCTTCGACTCAACCAAGCACTCGGGGGCTACTCCTAATAGGAGCGCTGGCCGCGCACCTGAAGAATTTTATGAATATTTCCAAGCATCATAAAACCCTTCACTCGAATCAACGATTCGATTGTGGACTCCGGGTTACTCCCATAGGGAGCACTGAAAGCACATTCGACTGAAACAAGCAACAAAATACGACAGCAGTCACAAAATGTTTTTAATCCCTACTCGAGTCTACGACTCGAATAGGCACTCGGGGGCTACTCCCATAGGGAGCGCTGGCCGCGCACCCTATGATTATTTTTTCTTGTACATCGTACTGAGTGTCGATTATATCCATACTCGAATGCTATGGCGACTCCGCCTCATATCTTTCCCTACAAAGGTATTGTGTCTCCTGGGTCACCCGAATCATCTCCGTAATGGCAAAATTCGGATGCCACGTTTACAACGTGAAGATAAGACCTGAATAAGGCCTGGCAACGCATCTGCTGCGCACTACCAGAAATATATCTATGCCTGTAGGTGCGATGAATATGCCTTGACAAATGCGTCGAGTGCTCACACTTACACACTGGGATTCGACTCCTGTAAGACCTCCGTGGCCTGAGTCGAATTACGCCAATACTTTTCCGAATTCGAGTCTGGGGACTCGAGTTTGAGTAGATTGCGTTGTTTTTCCCTAAGACAGTTAACTGATACCGATACATCGGATAAATCAGGCACATATATCAACAATGCCTATGACACAAAACAAAACACTCGAAAATATGCTCACCTATTCACTCGAAAGACTTCATAAAGTCTCCACTCGAATCTGCGATTCCACTGGACACTCGGGGGCTACTGACGTGGGCATACCCTACAAGTACTTGAGTTGGGCATATACGGTCCAGATATGGCAAAAGCCCACGATGTTACCAAGGCCCAATGCAGGATTCAGGTGACTCATGGAGACTTCGATTGCTTGCAGCACAAGACAAAACTCAAGATAGAAAGTTTAAAGGGACGAACCCTAATCTGTAACCGACTCGACCTGCTACCTGAGACCTAGCCTATCTATATAAAGGCTAGGAGGGGGCGGCGAGGAGAACGGACACAACCCTAGTTTTCCACAACCTTGCCAGATTGCATCTGCGCACCCCCTGTAACCTTCAACTCCCTCAATAATTCCAAGAGCAGACAAGCAGGAGTAGGGACCTCTACGAGGCCTGAACCTAGGTAAACTTTGCGTCCCTGTGTGCTTATTTGCTAGCCGATTGTTGCCTCCAGCGCTCCCTCATTCTCCAAAACCCGAGTCCATAACAATGGGCATTGACGAGTTAAACCCTCGTCAATACCAGTTTGTAAAGATAAATATCTAGAATTCTATATTTTTATTATCTCAATTGAAATTAATCACATGGTAGTAAACGAATGCCAATGACTACAATAGACTGTGCATACTTTGATTTAGTTTATGATAAATTGAGTTCAACTTTAACCATATTACTATGAGAACTCCCACTAAAAAAACAACATCCCTCAAGTTATTTTGGTGATTACATGAACTAAATTCACTACACCACAACCGATCATCACGTGAGATGGTGTAAATTCAAAGGCAAACATTGACATTTTCATCATATCGTTCATATGACTTATGCTTTACCTTTCGGTTCGTGTTCCGTGGTCATGTCTGTACATGCTAGGCTCGGTAAGTAAGAACCTTAGTATTTGTGTGTGTAAACATGTCTTACACTCGTTGTATGCGTACGTAGATTCTATCACACCCGATCATCACATGGTGCTTCGAAACAACAAACTTCCTTAATGGTACATACTAAAGGAAGAACACATTTTTATCTTAATATTTAGTGAGAGGGGTCATCTTATAATGCTACCGCCAAGTTCTAAGCTAGACATATGCATAAATAAGATGCATAAAAGGGATAAAAAATATGATATGATATGGTCCTTTATTGCACTTGATCTCCATCTTTTGCTCCATGGTATGATCACCATCATTCCACTGGTGTGGCTCCAAGGTCCATGATGCCACCATCTTGGGTGTTCTCCACTAATTTAAATTACATGGAAGTACCATTCCCGGCATACAGGCCATAAAAGAATAAAATAACATATGGATCTAGCCGGTTGTCATAACTTACAAATAATATCATCGTATATAAACCTAGGAATGGATCAACGTCCAAGTCCAAAAGTGAAATACCCAACTAATGTCCAAATATACTTGATCTAGTCCATGTACTATCCAAATAGAAACGAATAACGTCCAAGTCCATCCATATCCATGCATAAGAAATGCGGAGATATCCAAATCCAATGGACTCCGTCATGAGATTTTTAAGGAACTCCATCGTGAGTTCGTGCTCCTAAAATCATAATGGACCCCTTTTTGCGAGATGTGGCGTGCATCATGGTCTTGGTCGTGGGTACCACTACTAATTAAAACAAGTCATCCCACACCTTCCGCCTCTTCCTAGAAGTCTGACATCTTCTCCCTTTCTATTTCTCTCACCTCCGTTGCTACAATCTAGAGTTATAATAAATCCTTGCATCTGAGTTTGTATTCTTGCAAAATCGAAGCTATATGCTTTTCTTTCCGTCCCCAACATGAGCTCATTTTTTATCTTCCATGCCGCTGAAGTGCATCGAAGTTTGGAGGTCTTATTTTGACCGAGACAACGACTTCACAAGTTAACATAGTCGATTCGGGCACTGGCCGCCGCTGCTGTAAGGGCGTGAGGTCATGTCGTTCAGGGAGGAGGCCCATAACCCTTTCACCTAGAGCTTGAGATCGTGGCAAACATGTCCTTGGGCTGATGGGTGTCTACTAGTGTCTTCACGCCCGTGGGATCCCACCATGTACGACAGCAGCGAGTTTGGTGATATCGCATCCGTCGACTAACCCATGCATGTCGCCAAGCTCGCCCGCCTCATCTTGCGCATGCACCATGCTGTCGGAGACGACACAACGATTCTCGCTGTCCCGGTCACCATGTTGCAGGGACGCGGTGACCTCACGCTCGGTGTCTCCATGCACCATGCTACCCGTGACTGCGTCACCGTGCGCCACACCGTGCATCACCGGGAAGCTACAACACATCAAGGATGACATCGCCGGCGAGGCCATGTCGCATGGTGCCCATCTCAGTGCTGGACGAGTACTTGATCGCTAGCATACAAGGTCCAATGGATCTTGGATGGATCATGTCCTTTGAGTCCAATAATATCCGGTGTTTATTGGAGCTTAGTCCAACAAATGTCCAAGTCCATCAAAGTCGAGTCCAACATGGTCCAAGGTGAGGTAGGTCCAAAGCCCATTGGATGGTATAGGTCCAATCCCAGGTTTAATCGTATATATAAGATTTGTAACAATTTGCCATATCACATCACATGCCCTGCAAAAACAAGTTAGACATCTCTAATTCCTTTTGCATATTTTACATGGCATTGGGCTTAAGATGAATCATTCATCCTACGAACTTAAAACCACAACGGTGATAAATAATTATTAACAACCCTTTGTAAACTATATCTTAGCTATAGTAGGAGAGACAGACACCTACTAGACACTTATGCAATACGAGTTGCATGTCAAGCGTGGAACAAGTCTCATGTGCGAGGACATGTAAAGTTAGTCCAGACCACATCACTCCACTATGCCACTAAGATCCAATATACACAAAAATTGCAATAACATGATCATCAATTCCCACAAACATATGTGTTCTACTCGTATACAGCATCTATGCATAGATATGGCTCTGATACCATTGAAGGGTTCGCAACATAGAAAACAATTTTTTCCTATGATAAGAACACCAATTGCATCAAGATCTAATCTAGTAAATGCTAGTAACGAGTAAGGGGTAACCAGAATAACTTACCCTCATAGACCGAAAGCCTTTTATGAAAACTTATTTCATTATTGATGTAGTTGATCACTTGCCGATCTCAAGATCGAGTTGAAGAACACTTCAACCCAGCAGCGTATCCATCCCCGGGCACACGTCCAGCTCCCGACAACCTCCACACCTCCACTCCAATAGATCAACGGAAGGAGTAGATAAATCATACTCCGAGAATCCAACAGAACATGTACCTCGCTAATCCGAGCCCATTGGGGAAATGCTAGAGGGGGAAGAGAACCTTCACGAGAAGGTGGTGCAAGTGGAGAGGAGGCATGGGGCTCCTTTTATAGTGGAGGGGCGCAGCCCCATGGCCATGGTTGGCCGTCCATAGTGGGTGCCCCCACCTCTCCCTCATTTATGTGGATGGACACTCCACTCACATAAAAACCATCTCCACTCACATGCATTTAATACCCACTAGTTTAAATGCAATTTTATCTTCAAATAAAAATGTTTATTCATTTTATTCAGAATTGTGTTAATTATTTTAATTCGAAGGAGATATGCCCAAGAGGCAAATAATAAATGGGTTTTATTATCATATCTGAAATAGTTTGTAATACTTTCATATTGTGCTATAACTGTATGAAACAGTAGCATTGATATAGGTGTGGTATAAAACGTACCAAGTCCCTAGTAGCCTCTATTTATACTAGTTTGTTGGGAAACCGATGATCAAGATTTTCTGATCATGGAGCATTTATGCTAGTTGACAATAGAGTCATATGGTGATATGATGGACATTACCCAAAGAAAGTTATTGCGACACGATCAAGACACAAGGTTCATCGTTGCAATAGATATAAGCATAGTTTTAAAAACGGACCAGTTTGGTGGTTCGACTAGAGAAAACCTGAACCGACGGACTCTCCGATTTTTTAGAGGCGACGGTACAAACAACAAAAAACCGGTGAAAAATATGTTACAACAAGGATCCAACTCACAACCTTCTTCTACTTAGAAATAGCACCACCTGAGGCTCAATAGCTGTTGGGTTCACCATCTTTTGTGATTATATATTGAAATATACCCTATATGTACCTTTGATGGTAATTTTGTTCCTAAATTTGATTAAATTTTAATTAATAATAGCGGTTTTTGTCGCCGTCGAACCAGATGAATTAGTGGTTTGACTAGTAAACCTATGAACCAGTCGCTTCACCGGCTTGCTCACTGGTCCAATTTTTTAAACTATGGTTAGAAGCTTAGTATTCTTCTCCTTATACCGTGAGATCATATTAATCACTCTCTCTCTCTCGATGCTACTTTGATCGCATCAACTGCCATGTACGTAACTGGGTGGCCATAAAGGTGTGTGTTAGGTATTCCATAGGAATAGTTGAGGCATATGTATCAAAATCGAGATTTGTTCACCCGCGTGACGGGAAGATACACACGACCGACTTGGTGAGATTATATCCATAATGTTGCAACATATGACTAGGTCATGGGGATGGAATATCATGGGAACAAGTAAAATAGAACTTGTCGGGAACGAGATTAAACAAGGTATGTGATACCGATGATCAAATCTCGAACAAGTCCTATATAAGAAACAAAGGGAATTGGACTCGACGTTTACGGTTCAAACGATATTACATCATGGAATGCACATGGGTCATTATTGGCATCCCAGTCCTGCTAATGATTATTGATAGGAGAGGAGTCTTGATTATGTCTGTGACGTTCCTGAGATGTTGGGGTAACACACTTAGGGGTACAATGATGCTAGGAGATCATTCTATAAGATGGAATCATAGATGAGAGAGAAACCGGAATCGTTCCGAAAAGAATACGAATTTTTCGGAGGAAGAAACAAAGGAAAAAAGCCGAAAGGGGTTGCGGATAAGTAGCAATTTATAATATGCATTTATTATATGTTAATTATGAATTAATATATATTAAATAAATATAAATTGATATTTGAGGGCAACTTCCTCAACAGGGCCAAAACCCTGGAGTGGATCGGCCTAGGAGGAAGTCACCTAAAAAGGGATTGCATAAAAACAGCAGCCGCAGGCGAGGTGGGCTGTTTTGACCGGCCCAACCGAGCAAGAGGCACGCGAGCACTAAGTGTCGCTCAGGGCAGTAGGCTATCAGGTGCCGCAGGAGGGCCGCTGCTGCTCGGCCCAACCCGAGCGCGAGGGAGAGCACCACGACGCGCGTTGGCGGGCCGCAGCCACGAGCAGGCCCACTCGAAGCTAGCCACTGCGCTGCCGCCGCTTCGCTGGTGTCATGGGCTGCGGACGTGCATAGAACGTCCCACTCGAGGCCACGTGAGGTACAACTGTTGTTGCCGTGCGCTTCTAGGCCAGCCGCGGGCCGCTGGCCCACCCGGCCACCACCTTAGGCCCAGCCGGCTAGCCCTCCTCCCTCTTATTTTCCTTTTCTTTTAATTAGTCCCACATGGGAAACATTTTGTGGGGAGTACCCCTCCTCCACCTATATAAAGGGGTGCGCATGGGTGGGATTAAAAAACACCAATTGAATATTTTCTAAGGTACTTTCCTCAGGAAAATCAATCTCTCTCTCTCTCTCTCTCTCGTTGTCCTCTCGCGATGGCATCATCCCTAGAAGGATGGCACATGCAAGAGACTACACACCTATAGCACGCCGTTGCGCTGCAGGGATTCTAGCCAGAGTATCTACTTCCTCAACCTCAGCAGGGATTAGAGAACCGGAGGTCTTCATCATATATACCAGATGTGTGCGAAACCAAGAGGATGTCATGAGATGGAGCTGCTGCACGATGGAGCAAGGGGTGACCTGCGAGGAGCTTCGCAACCTTGAGGTTGCCTACGAGTATGACTACACCATCCACGTTCCCCTCAGAAAGTTAACCACTTTCGGACTACAAGGGTATGTATCAAAAACCTCGGCGTTACTTCATTACTCCTAGGTAGATCCTGGCTTTAGGCGTGTTCGTGTAGGAAGTTTTTGTGTTTTCTGCCCAAACCCCTTCAGTGGTATTAGAGCCAATCTATGCATAGTAATGCTTGTACGGCCAGTATGCACATGGATTGTGTGGGCATTGATCCTACTATAGTTGTTACCCTCTGACGTGTACTTGCTTATATCATAGCACTGTTTGATGAAGCGGACCGGACCGACCTTACACGTAATCTTACGTGAGACTGGTCCCACGCTCAACATACGGCTTGCACTATGTAAGTGGCTCGCGGGTGTATATCTCTCATTCAATAGTTGATATGGCATTTACAACGAAGGTCCCCGAAAGGGATGTAGTAGTGAAAACTATCTGATCCATGTTGTGGTTGGAAAGTTTCGTAGATTAGAAATGATTCTATCGTGGAAGCCCTAGCAGCCACTTAAAACTTGCAAAAGATGAAGTAGAGGCGTCTAACTTTATTTTGCAGGAGGGCTTGTGATTTGATATGGTCTTGGTCGTTATGAAGGTAAAGTAGTTTAATTTTCTGTTACTAAGTAGCATAGTAATAGTAATTGTTCCGATGGACGACCTGCTGGTGGCGTCGTGGACTTGGCGTCTAACCGATGGCAAGATGAAGATCATGCCAGGGCGCTTGATGGAGATCAAGGCGCGAGAAGAAGGACCATATCATATCACTACATACATGTGATGTTGATACCTGTTAATCTTATTGTGTGCTAGTATTATATAATCAATGGTAGAATACTATATGGGATGGTTCCTATTAATACCAATGCAGTATTCTCCCATTAGTGTGCACCACCAAGAAAGTTTACAATTATGAAGCAGGTCGTGACGATCGGGTGCTAGACATCTCTGCATTCACATATAGTGGGTGCAAGTCATGTATGCACTACGAATACACTAAGGTTGGATTGGCGAGCCTAGCATGTGTAGACATGGCCTCGAAACATGGGAGATCGAAAGATCGAGCATGAGTCACATGGATGATGTGATCGATGGATATAGTCCACCCTTGCAGCTGTATGAAAGGCCATGATGATCGGGGATGATATGGTGTAAAGGGATCGTGTGATCGCTAAAATCATCCAAGGGATGACAATTTTAGTGGGAAGATCAATTATAGAATTGAACTCATATTATGAACTTAGTCTAGATGTTTTTGCAAATATCTTAGTAGATCTTGGCCTATTCCATTGAGGTCCTTTGCGACCATGGGAATTTTCTTGCTTGATGTGAAATTTAGCAGAAGGGTCCAACTTCAAAGATTAATATCCACGCCTAAGGGATATCCTCGTAATAGATGATATTCTCTTCTTGATACAAAACCCATTAGGAGATATTCCATTAAATCCAAAATTGTCATCCAATGGACTCTGCTCCATTGATGATATTTTGTGTTTTCTCCATTACCGTCTGATGAAGCTATGCTCCATTCGATGGATGCTAGGCTAGACTATGATTCTATTTTCACACAGATCAGGCACATAAAGTATGAGTTGTTGGATAAGTTCCTTCCAAGATGTAAGAAAACGAATCTTGGAGAAACACTTAAGGGATCTTGCACTAGAATCATGAACGCCACACATATGATGTGGACTACGGACAACTTTGTGGCAAATGGGGTGCCACATTTGCTTTGTCCCAGCTACAAACATGACATCAGGGGCTATATCATAAAAGATGAATAATTCCATGAATTCGATGGAGTTAAGAACTCTCAAAAGGGCTTGTTCGCAGCGGGAGTCATGGATGAAAAGGGTATATGTTAGATATACAAATTATAAATGCTATTCTTGCAAAACTTGTTGTAGTTTACAAAGTATTTGATACTTGTCCGTTTTGTGAAAACATGATTGTCTGCTTGAGAATTGCTAAAAGATATCTGAGTCTAAATATTGAATGACATTATAGTTTAAGTCATTGGGGTTACTGCATGTTTTTTCATGTTAATTAAGATTGGGGTCTTAGATATTTGATCTAGATACTTTGCAAAACCATACCGCGTTCGGTAGAATGATTAAAACTCGCATTCTGGTAAAAAAGTGATATGCAAAGAATTTTTGAATTTTATACATATGATGTATTGTATTTTCAGCAAATAGTGGAAATCATTATTTCATAAACTTTATTGTGAGTTTAAGTGAATATGTGTATTTACTTAATGAAACATAAGTTTGAAACTATTTGTATTGTTCAAATAATTTCAGAATAAAGGAGGATGTTGAAATTAACAGAAATACAAATTACAAGTATTTCACAAATTAAGTTAAGTTTTCGAGTTAAGTTTTTTGCATAAAAGGACTTGTGAAAGGAGTTTTCACAAATTACAATGATTGGACAATTAAAAGTGTATTGATATGTCTAAACATCATAATCATATTGTATTGGATGCTTATGGTCTAAAATTATCTCTTATTAGGGCTATAGTTATTGTTTAGAGTTAGACATCCAATTGCAAAACACTCATTTGAAATATAAGGAACATCTAAAAACATTAGTGGAAACAACACCAAAAGAGTTATGACACATTCAAGTTTCTAGAGATTCCGATATTGTTGGGGGGATACCCCCGGGTAGGGTAACGCCGGGGTACAAAGGCCGAGTTAGCCGAGGTACGGCACGGTAAAAGCAAGTGCTGACCGGGTCACCTCAAGGCAGGCCGACCTACAAAGTAACCCGGCCCGTGGACCATCTCCCTAGCCTTAACCCGGCCGGCATAAAATATATGTCGGTGATGTTTATCTATCTATTATGCAGGTACCCTCATAGTCGGGTTAGCCATGTGCTAGCAGGACTACAATTTGGCTTCCAAGAGAAGGAAGGAATCTCCTGCTGGTCAAAAGGCGGCCTTTGCTAGCTGTAGCGTGAGCGAAGCAAAGCAGAGGGAAGGACCAGCGGGGCAGGGGCGACCAAGATGACGCGGGCAATGCCGGCTGACGTAGCCTGTGTCTGGTGACGCTTAAAGGCAAGGATTACCCAGTGGATTACGTCCATAGTCCGGACGAACCGTTAAAGAGAATAAAGAAGCATCTAGCTTTAACCAAGGGGCATATTCGGGGAATATGCTGCCACGTGTGCCCTACCTTTGTAACCCGGGCCCCCTATATAAGGAGCACCAGGGCCTCCATAGAAGGGGATGGATCATTTTCTCTGTCCAAGGTAGAACTCTAGAGCTAGGTTGTGGGGAGTAGGAGACATAGTCTCATTCTCACGAACAGCTCGAGGAGCACTTGTATCCACCATTGATAGAGGAAATACAACTACATCTGTGTGTGGAATCACTATGTTTTTCCTCCCCGAATTCCCCGAGCACTCATTGGCCCCATCTTTCGCCTATCCATGGCATCTGCCGTGCCACCACCACGACAGTTGGCGCCCACCGTGGGGCTAGCGGTGCTAGCAGGGGTGAAAATCCGGACGGGAAGTATCTCCAACACCGGCGAGCATGTTGTTTGCAGCCTGGTTTAGCGCTTTGGAGTGCTGGACTATGTCAGCGACAACGCAGGGAGCTTCGGCAGGCGTCCTCCTCTGCGAAACGACCTCTTCATCAAGCTTGGCACGCACAAAATCTACGTCGTCGTGGACGAGTCCTGCGTTCATCCGCGACACGTCGTCGAGGGAGGCGAACCACCTCTTAGCGCAGCTCGCGGTGTGCGTATCACTCGCCCCGCTAGCAGTGTTGAGGTCCTGATGGCTGCACCAGACGTGGGAGAAAGCAAGGACCCAGCGCCAGAGCCGGAAGTCACGCCAAAATAGGCAAGATCTTGGTTTCCTCCGCTAGAGAGGCCAGAGAATGTACTCCAGCAAGCAATAGATATCCTAGCAACGGTAATAGCTCCTTTGGTAGACCCGACTTAGGCGCAAGCTGAGTTGGAGGAAACTAGGTAGAAAATGTTAGCTGGTGCAAAGAAAGTAGCGGAGTTACAACAGTCCTTGAACATCACTTTGAGGGAATATGCAAAGGCAAACCACATAGACGGGGTGAAAATCCGAGGTAGAAACCTGATTACTGAGATTGACAAGGAATACGAGCCTAGGCCGGGTCAAACGACCACGCTAGTAATAGGAGGGCTAGAGAGGTACAGTACCCCGACAAAGAACCTCAGGGCGGCAAACGCAGCTGCATCCGAGTTAGAGGGTCTAACTGGAGAGGCCCGAGAAAGGCAACAGGAGAGGGTGAACCACTCGATGAGGGTCGCTTGCCAGCAAAATGAGGAAATGAACAAAGCAAACCCGGCACCACCAGGAGCATCGCACGTGGTTCATTCGGCTAGAAATAACCCAGTGAAATCCGGTGGAGACGCATCATCTCCGGGTCATAACCCCAGGAGAGAAGAAGTGGTAAACTCTAGGAGAAGAGACAAACAGATGGTCCCCTATGACCCGGTAAGAGCTGGAAAAGGCAAAGCAGTGCAAGTTGATGAAGATCGCCACAGTACCGGACGAGGTAACCGCGACCAAGGTAATGCTGGTCAAAGGAACATTGCCAACGGCAATGCCGGACAGCGTGATCCGGCGGGAATAGGGCAAAACGTACCTCGGCAGCAGCAGCAGCAACGCGCGCCTCGGCAGGAGAGAAGCGCAGGTCAAGCAGCACAACAACAAAACTCTTGTCTAGATCAGAAAAGATACAATGATGGTTATTTGGTGATGGTTAACGACGGATAACCCAAACCGGAGCACCATGTAATTGGATCAAGGCTGGGAAGCAGAAACTTGCAGCCAGATGATGCAAGGCTGAAACTGGACAGGATTTATAGGTCGGAGTTGATCGAGGTACAGGGTCCTCCTAGTCCGGCATGCTTTGGGCCTCGGATCATGAGGGAGCCACTAGTACCGAACTTTCAATTGGCCAGAGGAACAAGGACCTATGATGGTAGCACTAGACCGGAGGATTGTCTTATTGATTACGCAACAACGGTCAAGATTGCAACTGGAAATTTGAGATGGGCAGTGAGGTATGTGCCCCAAATGTTAGAGGGACCGGCGAGAGTTTGGCTAAACAACTTGCCACCAGGAAGTGTTAACTGCTGGCTAGACTTTGAGGAGTTATTCGTTAGATATTTCTCAAGCACTTACAAGAGGCCCAATAGGCCACAGACTCCAGCGTTATGCCGACAAAGACCGAATGAGCCAGATCGAGATTTCCTGACTCGGTGGTGCAACGTGTGCAACTCATGCGAGGGGGTAACTGAATCACAAGCAATCACGTGGTTCGCCCAAGGCTGTAGATATGGAAGTATGTTATGGCAAAGGCTGCAGCGAGATATGACAACCACTTTGGCTGAGACGATCCGAATCGTAGATTCGTACGCTTTGGGAGACCTAACTCAACCCCGGCTAATGTCAAGTGAGGAAAACGAGGAGTATTACAATCGAGATGGCTCCGGGTCATCAAGGAGAAACGATTTCTAAGAAAAGAGAAGGGGCGAGTGTCCGGATTACAGGTATAACTCGCAGCAGGTGGCAGCGGTGGACCGAGATCAACCCAATGCCGGCGCCAGCCAGCGCCAGAAAACTGGAGGGCAGAACTGGCAACAGAAGAGTGAGGGAAAGAAGCCTTGGACCCCGGAGCAGAAAAAGCAATGGCAGGAGCGAAAAGATTGACTGAGGTATACGTTCGAGTCTATGCTAGATCAACCTTGCAAGTTTCATACGCCAAGTCCGAATAGCCCGACAAATAATATAACCCGGTAGTGTGAGTGGATGAGGAAGCTAGAACATGGTAGTTCGAGGAATGCTTAGGCACCTCGGAATGAAGCACCTCGGCACCCATTACTAATAGGGGGAATGGGCAACAACTAATGTTGCCCCCACCTCCGCCGAGATATGAAAATCAGGAAAGGAGGGATGTTGTGCATCAAGTAAACAATAACCAGTAGCAGGACCAAGGTTACCATGCAAATGAGGGATGAAACAAATACAGGGAGCATCACCAAAGCTACTGTGTGTTTACTGATACATTGCAAATGTATCTATAATTTTTGATGTTCCATGCTTGGTTTTATCTACTTTCTTATGTTTTGTCCACACTTTGGAGTACTTTTCATATGATTTCTTGGACTAACCTATTAACAAGAGCCACAAGGCAGTACCGCCTGTTTTTGTTGTTTTTGGTTTCAGAAGTCGAAAATGAATATTCTCGAATTGGACGACAAAGCCAAAGTCACTATTTTACCAGAGACATCTCGAGCAGACACGAGCGGAGAGGGGCTGGGGCCTGCCACACACCACCCGCGCCAGGGGTGGTATGGCGCCTGGCACCCCTGTCTCTCCTTCCGCCTATATATTACCTCTGATACGGAAACCCTAAGTACCCGATCAAAATTCCACGACAGAGTCTGTAGCCGCCGTCATCTCCATCCCTAGATTGGGAGGGATCTGAAGCTCTTACCAGCACCCTGCCGGAGAGGGGAATTCATCCTGGAGGCCTTGTTCATCATCATGCAAGCCTCCGTTGTGATGCATGAGTAGTTCATCTCTGGACTACGGGTCCATGTAGTAGCTAGATGGCTGGTTCTCCTCCTTTGTGTTTTCATGTCTAGATCTTGTGAGCTCCGTTCATGATCAAGATCATCTATTTGTAATTCTGCATGTTGTGTTTGCGGGGATCCGATGGATATTGAGATGCTATTTCAGATTGATTATTGATTCTATCATGTCTTTGTTATTTGTGATCTTGCATGCTTTCCGTTGTTAGTAGCTATCTTGGCCAAGTAGATGCTAGCAACTCCAAGAGTTAGTATTTATGCTCGATAGTGGGTTCATGCCTCTGGTAATCTGGGGAAGTGACAGAAATCTCTAAGGTACTAGATGTGTTGTTGTTACTAGGGAGAAAAGAACAATCCTTTGTTCATATAACAATCGTATTGTTTACTTTACACGCAATTTGTAATGCAATAATCTGTTGCTTGCAACTTAATACTGGAGGGGGTTCGGATGATAACCTGAAGGTGGATTATTAGTCATAGATGCAGTTGGATGACGGTCTATGTATAATGTTGTAATGCCCAATCAAGTCTCAAAGGAGTCAAGATGATTAGTATATGCTTGTATTCTTTCTCGATGTTTGTCAATTGCCCCGCTATAATTTGTTCACCCAGCATGTTATCTATCTTAAGGAGAGCCACCTCTAGTGAACTATGGACCCTGGTCCTTTCTTTTACATTAAATCGACAAACTGTTTACTGCTTTGTGTTTACTTTCTGCAAACTATTACTTCCTTCCACTCGATACGTTTAATCCTATGTTTTTAGCAAAACCGGTGAGATTGACAACCTCGTCGCAAGATGGGGACAGAGTTTTGTGGTTGTGTTGTGCAGGTCTCCACGTTGCTGCTGGCACCGGTTATGCGCCCTGCCAAAGTTCAGCTAGCAACACCTTTGGGTTGTTTCCTTGCTCCTACTGGATTGATAACCTTGGTTTCGTACTAAGGGAAAACTTACTGCTATGCTCATCATACCTTCCTCTTGGGGTTCCCCAACGAGCCCGATATATTTTGGGCCAACAAGACTTTTTCTAGCGCCGCTGCCGGGGAGTCAAGGACATCTTCACAAAGGGAGTCCCTCATAACCAATCTCTTTACTTTGTTATTTTTGTTTTGCTTAGTTTACTTTTGTTTTGTTTGCTTGTTTCTTTATCAAAAACACAAAAAAATTAGTTTTACAAGTTTGCTTTCTTTATTGAAAACACAAAAAAATTTAGTTCCTATCTTAAGTTGTCATTATGTCTAGCCTTGCTCCAATCACTATGTCACCTGAGGAAATGATTTTCACTTTTAAACAAGGAATTGAGGAGATCTTCAAGGAAGCTTGGTCTAGAATCTCTGATCTACATGAAAAAACTGAGCCTAAAATGACTCAAAGCTTGTTCCTTAGCAGTTTTTACCTTGGAATTGCTCTTTGCTATAGATATGCTTTAGATGCTGTTGTGGGAGGAGTTTTCCTCCAATGCAATGAGGATGATGCTGTTAATGCTATAAAGAAATTGGTCTTTACTTACAACTGGCCTAGCAAAACTGATATTTCTTTCACAAACATATTTGCTAGATTGAACACTCTTGAGACTAGCACTTCTAGTTTGAAAGATTGCTATAATACGCTTAGGGAGCATCATAATTATGTTCCAATAAATTCTGAACCATCAAAGTGGCTCCCCACAGTAAAGATTGATATAAATAATGAAACTTTTCAAGCTCGCTGTGATATCATGTCTGAATTTTGTCTTATGCCCAAAGATATTTATGAATCTTTGAAGCTTTGGGGGCTTTCTGAAGGAGGAAAAGAAATATCTTTTGCTAATAATGCTACAATATTACCTATTGTAATAGCTGAAGGAGTGTTTACAAAGATCCTTGGGAAAATGATTTCTACTGATTATCTTGTTATTGAATGTGCAGGAAAAGGACAAATTACACTTGGAAGGTCCCTACTAGAACTCCTTGGAGCAATAATAGACATGGGAAAGGGGACCATGCACCTTGCTTCTCCACCAAACAATCATATGTTTCCCAAGGTTAAGAATAAAAGTAAGAGAGGTAAGGGCAAGAAATTTGGTTTTAATGCTTCTTCAAACACTTGATTCTTTTTCTTGCTTCTTATGCCTAACTTAAAGGCGTTAAACAAAAAGTACTTATTGGGAGATAACCCAAAAGTTTTAAATGAGTCTTGGAAGTTATTACTTCAGTAATAACCGCTCCTTATCCTTTTGATTTGCTTTTTGTGCCAAGAGTAACATCTAATGAGAGAGAAGTAATGATTGGGAAAGTTGCTGTCCCAAAACAGATTTCTGTGCTTCACCGTAAAAATTCGTGTAAAATCTCTGTACGTCCTTTTGAGCCGTGAATTTTTGTGCTTCTGCCCCAGGTTGTTATCTAACTTTCATTAGTTCCACACTTTTTTATTTGAGAAACATAAGGTCTTCTAAAAAATTCGTCTTCACCTGCTGGTCTATTTTGACAGATTTCTGCCATTTTCCGCATTTGCTTCTTGTTGGTTCCTTTTTGAGTTCTTTTGGGGAATTGAGCTTTTTGAGGGAAGTGCTACAGTAGCTAGTGTTCTAATGGAAGTTTATTTGGTGTTAGAACTGAACCTTAAGACCTACTATCTTGAGTGCACTAATGTTGCTAATAAAGATTGTGTGAAGTTTTGTATGAAGGAAAAATTTCAGGTGTATGGAAGGAATGAGTAATGAGATGAGGATGGACTAAAGCTCAAACTTGGGGATGCCACGCGTGTCACCCCAAGAAATATCCAAGAAGTACAAGCGTCAAATCTTGGGTATGCCCAAGGCATCCCCCTCTTCATCAATAAAAATCCCAGGTTTCTTCCAAACGCTTCGTTTTTATTGTTTCATGCACAGTTGTGTTGTTCTTGGAGCGTCTTATTTTTCGTTTTCATTTTGTTTTTTCATTTGTTTTGTTTGCTTAGTTTGCTGAATAAATTGGTTGGACACCCTCTTTCATACATTGGTTTTCAAAAAGTTTGGTTTGGTTTGGAAAAGAGTAGGAAAGTTCATGCTTAAGTGGTAAAGAGAGGTTGTTTTTAACTGTGGCTTATGCTTTGTCATGCCATGTTTGATATTGTTTTGGCTTTATGCTTAGTATTCTTTGCTGTAGCATGACTTGTTATAAACAATTGAGATTGCTTAATGTGCCTTGGATGAATCATGCGTTGTTTTAGCATATTAAAAATAGTATTGTGGTATTCTCCTTTGATGCTTTATTTGGGTTGACTTGGCACATGCTCACACCATGTTATAACTATCTCAAGTCACCATAAGCCTTTATGATCCTTTAGTTTTCAACCTGTAGTATCACTTTATGCTTTGATCAATGATGTTTTGTCGCTCTGCATGATTATAACCATTATTGCTCTCTTAGTTTGTCGCTCCCAGTCTTTTGCTAGCCTCCACAACCAAGTATGAGTTCCACTCATGCATCCCACTCCTTAAACCAAGTTATTCCAAAGAGTCCACCATACCTACCTATTAGCATATGCTATTCCAAATATATTCATGTTTTTTGTTTACCTTCCAAATTAAACTTGTTATGAGAAAACTAGTGATTAAAGCTCTCACGAACTTGATGG
Organism: Avena insularis; assembly: GCA_023614405.1. Lineage (NCBI taxonomy): Eukaryota > Viridiplantae > Streptophyta > Magnoliopsida > Poales > Poaceae > Avena > Avena insularis. Next base: position 68,979,165 of record CM042692.1, on the reverse strand, counting down.
CACACTTTACTTTTCTTTCCCTTAATAAACTTGAACCATTGTGTCGTCTATGTTGTATATGCTTGCATTTATTTGTTGGGGATTAGCAGAACCATGCTGTCATGGGGAATGCTTTCGACATTGCACTAGTACTTTGTACCTAGTTGATATCATGCTCTTTTGTCTATGGATGTCGTCGGTGTGAAATGAAAGGGGAGCTTGTAAGTCCATGGAGTTATGTATATGTGTTAGAGAAACTGACATGGTGGAAACCTGCAGCGTAACCATAATGAGCTATCTATGAAGCATTCTTCTTATAAAAAAGAGTCCTATATTGAGAAAAAAGAGAAAAGGAAAAAAAATAGATATTATGAAAAGAGGAAAGAGAGAAAAAGCACCATATTCCCATGGTAAATAAGAAGATTGCTGAGATGCTCGTTGTCTGCTTGCCTTGTCATTTTGATATCGGGATTCTTCCGTATCATCTGCAAGGGTACCCTGCTGGCGGTTCTCTATGATACACATGTACTTACGATGACAAGAACTTACGGTGACTAAACTTGAGTAGCATGAGGAGCCCTCGTATTCAAGGGACATGAGATTTCTAACTTATACTTCAAGCATGTACACCATAGTTTGTTCACTTTAACCTTAATCACTTCACGATGCTTATGATAGGGCATTTGGAAGCTCTTTATGAAACTTGAATCTGCTTCCTTATTGACGGGACAAAGCCAAAGTCACTATTTCTGGAGACATCTCGAGCTGAATACGAGACGGAGGGATGGGCTTGGCCACACACCAGGCACCCCTCGGCCTCTCCTTCCGCCTATATTGCCTTCGATCGGAAACCTAAGTACCCGATCAAAATTCAGCGAGTTCTTCCGCACCTCGAGAGGAATTCACCGGAGGCTCCCTCATCATCATGCAAAGCCTCCGTGATGATGAGTAGTTCATCTCTGGACTAGGGTCCATGTAGTAGCTAGATGGCTGGTTCTCCTCCTTTGTGCTTTCATGTCTAGATCTTGTGAGCTCACTACATGGATCCATAGTCCAAGGATGAACTACTCACGCATCACACCGGAGGCTTGCATGATGATGAAGAAGTTCTCCAGGGTGAATTCCCCTCTCCGGCAGGGATCCGGGAAGAGCTTCAGATCCCTCCCGATCTAGGGATGGAGATGACGGCGGCTACAGACTCTTTTGTGGATTTTTGATCGGGTACTTAGGGTTTTCGTCCCGAGGGTAGCTTATATGCGGAAGGAGAGGCCGAGGGGGTGCTGGGGTCGGCCAGACCACCCCTGGCGCGGGCCAGGTGGTGTGGCCGGCCCCCATCCCTTCTCCATCTTGTATTCTGGCATCTGATGACTTTCAGAAAATAGGCACTTTGGCTTTTGTCCCGTCCAATTCTGAGAATATTCATTTTCTGACTTTCCTGCAACCAAAAACAGCAGAAAACAGGCAGTTGGCACTGTGGCTCTTGTTAATAGGTTAGTCCAAGAAATCATATGAAAAGTACTCCAAAGTGTGGACAAAACACAAGAAAGTGGCTAAAACCAAGCATGGAACATCAAAAATTATAGATACATTTGCAATGTATCAACATCCCCAAGCTTAACTCCTGCTCGTCCTCGAGTAGGTAAGTGATAAAAAAGAAAGAATAATTTTTGAGGTGACATGCACCATCAAATACTTGATCAAAGTATTTGTAAAACATTCAAAGTTGGGATCATAGTACTTCAATCATAACATGAAAGACAAAGTTCTAGCAATAAGACAGAGAAACTATGATGCAACATGAAAAGGCACACACAAAAGATTCATGAATAACAATGCTTTGCAAGACGTTTGTTTGTTTCACATAAAGAAAACATAGCATAACAGTATTCAGCTTGTCCCTCATAGAGTAGCAAATATAAATGCATAGGACACCTTCAAAGTTCATAAGAGTGACTAGATACAAATAGTTTAAAACAAGCAATATCAAGTTATGCATCAATCAACTAGTCTTGGGACAATGCACATAGAACTAAGAATGGCCACTATGCTCTCAAAGTAGGTGCATAAAGGTAGAAGGTGGAGACTCAACATAATGGTGGAAGAAAAGGCCTTCATAGAAGGAAGTAGGGATTCAAGTCTCATAAAGAGCTTCCAAAAATTATGGTACTTATAGCTTTCATTTCTCATGGCCGCTATCATAAGCATCTTTAAGGTGGTTAAGGTTAAAATGACACAACTAAGAGGATATGCTTGACAAGTTATAAACCGAAATCTCATGCCCCTTACTTACGAAGACCGAACCTCATGCTACTCAACTTTAGTCACAAGTAAGCTCTTGTCATTGTAAGTACATGTGTATCATAAAGAACCGCCAACGGGGTACCCCTTGCACATAATACATGAGTTATCCCATAATGAAAATGGCAAGGCAAGCAGACAATGAGCATCTCAGCAATCTTTTTATTTGCTATTTGCATAGGTTTTTATTGAGGATGCTTCATAGAGTGCTCATTATGGTGATGTTGCAAGTTTCCACCATGATTAGGCATGGCTTAGGCTAGCGGCCCAGGCGTTTCTCTAACACACATACAAACTCCATGATCTTACAACTTCCACTTATATTTCACACCGCCGGGATCCGTAAGCAAAAGAACATGATATCAACAGGGTACAAAGTACATGTGCAATGTTGAAAGCGTTCCCCATGATACATGGTTATGCTAACTTCAACTTATAAAGGGCAAGCATATACGCAAAAAAGAAGGACCCAATGGTTCAAGTTTATTAAGGGCAAGAAAAGTAAAGTGTGCCATCAAGTTCGTGAGAGCTTTAATCACTAGTTTTCTCATAACAAGTTTAATTTGGAAGGTAAACAAAAGCATGAATATACTTGGAATAGCATAAGCTAGTAGGTAGGTATTGTGTACTCTTTGGAATAACTTGGTTTTATTTGGAGTTGGATGCATGAGTGGAACTCATACTTGGTTGTGGAGGCTAGCAAAAGACTGGGAGCGACAAACTAAGAGAGCAATTATGGCCATAATCATGCAGAGTGACAAAACATCATTGATCTAAGCATAAAGTGATACTAAAAGTTGAAAACTAAAGGATCATAAAGGCTCTGGTGACTTGAGATAGTCATAACATGGTGTGAGCATGTGCCAAGTCAACCCAAATAAAGCATCAAAGGAGAATACCACTATACTATGCTTTAATATGCTAAAACAACGCATGATTCATCCAAGGCATATTAAGCAATCTCAATTGTTTATAACAAGTCATGCTACAGAAAATAATACTAAGCATAAAGCCAAAACAATATCAAGCATGGCATGACAAAGCATAGGCCACAATAAAAAACAAGCTCTTTTTACCACATAAGTATGAACTTTCCTACTCTTTTCCAATCCAAACCAAACTATTTGCAAACCAATGTATGAAAGAGGGGGTACAACCAATTTATTCAGCAAACTAAGCAAACCAAGAAAACGAAAAACCAAAACGAAAACGAAAAAGAAGACGCTCCAAGAACAACACAACTGTGCATGAAACAATAAAAACGAAGCGTTTGGAAGAAACCTGGGATTTTTATTGATGAAGAGGGGGATGCCTTGGGCATACCCAAGATTTGACGCTTGTACTTCTTGGATATTTCTTGGGGTGACACGCGTGGCATCCCCAAGTTTGAGCTTTAGTCCATCCTCATCTCATTACTCATTCCTTCCATACACTTGAAATTTTTCCTTCATACAAAACTTCACACAATCTTTATTAGCAACATTAGTGCACTCAAGATAGTAGGTCTTAAGGTTCAGTTCTAACACCAAATAAACTTCCATTAGAACACTAGATACTGTAGCACTTCCCTCAAAAATCTCAATTCCCCAAAAGAACTCAAAAAGGAACCAACAAGAAGCAAATGCAGAAAATGGCAGAAATCTGTCAAAACAGACCAGCATGTAAAGACGAATTTTTTCGAAGACTTTCTGTTGCTCAAATAAAAAAGTGTTGAACTAAAGAGAGTTAGATAACAACCTGGGGCAGAAGCACAAAAATTGAAGCCTCAAAAAGACGTTCAGAGATTTTACACGAATTTTTACGGTGAAGCACATAAATCTGTTTCGGGACATCAACTTTCCCAATCATTACTTCTCTCTCATTAGAGGTTACTCTTGGCACAAAAAGCAAATTAAAGGATAAGGAGCAGTTATTACTGAAGTAATAACTTCCAAGACTCATATAAATCTTTTGGGTTATCTCCCAATAAGTACTGTTCTTTAACGCCTTTAAGTTAGGCATAAGAAGCAAGAAAAAAGATCAAGTGTTCTCAAATGAAGAAGCATTAAAACCAAATTTATTGCCCTTACCTCTCTTACTTTTATTCTTAGCCTTGGGGAAAATATGATTGTTTGGTGGAGAAGAAAGGTGCATGGTCCCCTTTCCCACATCTATTATTGCTCCAAGGAGTTCTAATAGGGACCTTCCAAGTGTAATTTGTCCTTTTCCTGCACATTCAATACCAAGATAATCAGTAGAAATCATTTTCGCAAGGATCTTTGTAAACACTCCTTCAGCTATTCCAGTAGGTAATATGGTAGCATTATTAGCAAGAGATATTTCTTTTCCTCCTTCAGTAAGCCCCCCAAGATTCAAAGATTCATAAATATCTTTGGGTATAAGACAAAATTCAGACATGATATCACAGCTGGCTTGAAAAGTTTCAGTGTTTATCTCAATATTTACTATAGGGAGCCACTTTGATGGTTTCGAATTTATTGGAACATAATTATGATGCTCCCTAAGCGTATTATATCAATCTTTTAAGCTAGTAGTGCTAGTCTCAAGAGTGTTCAATCTAGCAAATATTCTTGCAAAAGAAATATCAGTTTGGCTAGGCAAGTTGTAAGTAAGGAACAATTTCTTTATAGCATTAATAACATCATCCTCATTACATTGGAGGAAATCTCCTCCCACAATAGCATCTAAAGCATATCTATAACAAAGAGCAATTCCAAGGTAAAAACTGCTAAGGAACAAGCTTTGAGTCATTTTAGGCTCAGTTTTTTCATGTAGATCAGATATTCTAGACCAAGCTTCCTTGAAGCTTTCCTCAATTCCTTGTTTAAAAGTGAAAATTGTTTCCTCGGGTGACATAGTGACTGGAGCAAGGCTAGACATAATGGCAACTTAAGATAGGAACTAATTTTTTTGAGTTTTCAATAAAGAAAGCAAACTAGTAAAACTAATTTTTTGTGTGTTTTTGATAAAGAAACAAGCAAACAAAGCAAAAATAAACTAAGCAAAACAAAAATAACAAAGTAAAGAGATTGGTTATGAGGGACTCCCCTTGTGAAGATGTCCTTGACTCCCCGGCAATGGCGCCAGAAAATATGCTTGATGGCCCAAAATATATCGAGCTCGTTGGGGAACCCCAAGAGGAAGGTATGATGAGCATAGCAGCAAGTTTTCCCTCAGTATGAAACCAAGGTTATCAATCCAGTAGGAGCAAGGAAACACCCCAAAGGTGTAGCTAGCTGAACGATGGCAGGGCGCAGTACCGGTGCCAGCAGCAACATGGAGACCTGCACAACACAACCACAAAACTTTGCCCCCAACTTGCGATGAGGTTGTCAATCTCACCGGTTTTGCTGAAAACAAAGGATTAAACGTATCGAATGGAAGGAAGTAATAGTTTGTATAAAGTAAACACAAAGCAGTAAACGGTTTATAGATTATATGTAAAAGAAAAGGACCGGGATTCATAGTTCACTAGAGGTGGCTCTCCTTAAGATAGATAACATGCTGGATGAACAAATCACAGCGGGGCAATTGACAAACATCGAGAAAGCAATACATGCATATACTAATCATCTTGACTCCTTTGGAACCTGATTGGGCATTACAACATTATACATAGACCGCCATCCAACTTCATCTATGACTAATAATCCACCTTCAGGTATTCGAACCCCCTCTAGTATTAAGTTACAAGCAATGAATAATTGCATTACGATTTGCGTTTAAAGTAAACAATACGATTGTTCTATGAATAAAGGATTGTTGTTTTCTCCCTAGTAGCAACAACACATCTAGTACCTTAGAGATTTCTATCACTTCCCCAGATTACCAGAGGCATGAACCCACTATCGAGCATAAATACTAACTGTTGGAGTTGCTAGCCTCTACTTGGCCAAGATAGCTACTAACAACAGAAAGCATGCAAGATCACAAATAACAAAGACATGATAAAATCAATAATCAATCTGAAATGGCATCTCAATATCCATCGGATCCCCGCAAACACAACATGCAGAATTACAAATAGATGATCTTGATCATGAACGGAGCTCACAAGATCTAGACATGAAAGCACAAAGGGGGAGAACCAGCCATCTAGCTACTACATGGATCCGTAGTCCAAGGATGAACTACTCACGCATCACACCGGAGGCTTGCGTGATGATGAAGAAGGCCTCCAGGGTGAATTCCCCTCTCTGGTAGGGTGCCGGGAAGAGCTTCAGATCCCTCCCGATCTAGGGATGGAGATGACAATGCTCAGACTCTTCGTGGATTTTTGATCGGGTACTTAGGGTTTTCATCCCGAGGGCATCTTATAGGCGGAAGGAGAGGTTTAGGTGCTGGGTCGGCTGACCACCTGGCGTGGGCAGGCCCGCCACGCGACCAGGTAGTGTGGACGGCCCCCAGCCCTTCTCCGTCTCGTATTCTGGCATCTGATGGACCCCGGTCCTTTCTTTTATCATTAATCTACAATGAATTATTTACTGCTTTCTGTTTACTTTCTGCAAACTATTACTTTCTTCCACTCGATACGTTTAATCCTTTGTTTTCAGCAAAACCGGTGAGATTGACAACCTCATCGCAAGTTGGGGACAGAGTTCTATGGTTGTGTTGTGCAGGTCTCCATGTTGCTTCTAGCACCGGTAGTGCGCCCTGCCAAAGTTCAGCTAGCTACACCTTTGGGGTGTTTCCTTGCTCCTACTGGATTGATAACCTTGGTTTCATAACTGAGGGAAACTTACTGTTGTGCTCATCATACCTTCCTCTTAGGTTCCCCAACAAGCTCGTTAGTACACGAGGCAGCACATTTCCCTAGATTAGTAGAGGCATGAACCCACTATCAAGCATAAATACTCCCTCTTGGAGTTGCTAGCATCTACTCGGCCAAGATAGCTACTAACAATGGAGAGCATGCAAGATCACAAATAACAAAGACATGATAGAATCAATAATCAATTTAAAATAGCATCTCAATATCCATCGGATCCTCGCAAACACAACATGTATGATTACAAATAGATGATCTTGATCATGAACGGATCTCACAAGATCTAAACATGGTAGCACAAAGGAGGAGAACCAGCCATCTAGCTACTACATGGATCCGTAGTCCAAGGATGAACTACTCACGCATCACACCGGAGGCTTGCATGATGATGAAGAAGGCCTCCAGGGTGAATTCCCCTCTCTGGCAGGGTGCCGGGAAGAGCTTCAGATCCCTCCCGATCTAGGGACAGAGATGACGGCGGCTATAGACTCTTTCGTGGAATTTTTGATTGGGTACTTAGGGTTTCTGTATCGGAGGCTTCTTATAGGCGAAAGGGGAGGCCGAGGGGGTGCCCTAGGCGGCCGCACCACCCCCTGGCGGGGGCCAGGCCTAGCCGCGCGGCCAGGTGATGTGGTCGTCCCCTGGCCCCTCTCCGTCTCGTCTTCTGGCTCCATGTTCCCCTCAGTGAAATATTGACTTTGGCTTTTGTCCCGTCCAATTCCAAGAATATTCATTTTCTGGCTTTCCTGGAACCAAAAACAGCAGAAAATAGGCAACTGGCACTGTGGCATCTTGTTAATAGGTTAGTCCAAGAAAGTGTATAAAAATACTCCAAAGTGTGGACAAAACATAAGAAAGTAGATATAAAACAAGCATGGAACAACAAAAATTATAGATATGTTTGCAACGTATCAGATACCATGCACAAGTTGGGGATATCAGAGAATATGCTGCAAGCTACAAGGACCACCTTTCATGGCATTGTGCCAGGTATCTCCTATGAGCCAATTGGCAAGGTCCGGGTTGATGTGCTGTTTGGTACAAGGGATAATTGCCAGACTAAAAATTTGGAGTTCGAAGTGGTGAATCTGGAGAGTGCCTATCACGCGTTGCTCGGCAGGCCCGCGCTGAACAAGTTCATGGCAAGTACTCACATCAGTTACTTAAAGATGAAACTGCCCGGACCTAGGGGAGTGATAACTATATCCGGGGACTTCAGGCGTTCGATCGAGTGCGCTTCTGCCGGATCTAACTTGGCCGAGTCACTCGTGATAGCTCAGGAAAAGAGGAGGATACGGGAAGTGGAGGCATTAGCTCAATCCGCGCAGCAACATATGCCATCACTAACCAACCCACATGGAAGCGTATCATTCCAGGTAACCAGGGATACAAAGAAAGTGCCAATCGATGATCAGTTCCCAAAGCGCACCGTAACCATTGGTGCCGAGTTAAGCAGCAAATAGGAAAGCAAGCTCGTCAGCTTCCTCCGTGAGAATCGGGATATCTTTGCTTGGTCCACACATGATCTGCAAGGTGTGCCGAGGGAGTTGGCCGAGCACTCTTTGAATGTGATACCCGGTGCTAAGCCGGTGAAGCAACCTCTCCAACGTTTCGCCGAGGACAGAAGAAAAGTCATTGGGGATGAGATAGCTAGGCTCCTTGCAGCCGGATTTATCATGGAAGTACTCTATCCGGATTGGCTCTCTAATCCGGTGCTTGTGGAAAAGAAGAAGGATGATCTGAACGTGGTCGTGGTATGGCGCATGTGCATTGATTACATGAACTTGAATAAGGCGTGTCCTAAATATCCATTCCCACTCCCTAGAATAGACCAAGTCATAGACTCAACTGCCGGATGTGAACTGTTGTCATTCATCAATGCGTATTCCTGGTTTCCACCAGATACCCCTAAACCCAGAAGATCAAATAAAGACTGCGTTTATTATCCCGTACGGGGCTTATTGCTATCGCACTATGCTGTTTGGATTATGTAATGCTGGAGCAACGTACCGGCGATGCATGCAAAAATGTTTACATGACCAAATAGGTCGAAATGTGCAAGTTTATATGGATGATGTGGTGATAAAAACTAAGGAAAGCAATACGCTCCTTGATGACATCCAGCAAACGTTCGCGAACTTGAGACGGTTCCGGATGAAGCTTAACCCGGAGAAATGCACTTTTGGTGTGCCCGCAGGGAAATTACTCGGTTTTCTGGTGTCCAGCCGAGGTATTGAAGCTAACCTGACAAAAATCCAGGCTATATAGAAAATGGAACTGCCAAAATGCCTTAACGATGTGCATAAGTTCACTAGTTGCCTGGCATCATTAAGCCGGTTCGTATGTCGGCTGGGAGAGAAGGCCTTTCCCCTCTACCAGTTAATGAAAAAGGCAGAAAAATTTACATGGACACCACAAGCGGATAGCGCATTTCGAGAATTAAAAAAGATGCTATCTACTGCACCAATCCTAGTCGCACCACTACCCAAGGAGCCAATTTTGCTCTATGTAGCCGCGACCAACCGAGTCGTAAGTGCAGTAATTGTAGTGGAGCGTGAAGAAGAAGGAAAGTCGGTGCAAAGGCCGATGTATTATTTGAGTGAAGTGTTATTGGCTTCAAAACAAAACTACCCTCACTATCAAAAGATGGCGTATGGCATGTATATGTCGGCCAAGAAACTCAAACACTACTTTGAGGAACATCCCATCAAGGTGATATGTGAGGCACCCATATTAGAGATTATGAGTAACAAAGATGCTAGTGGTCGAATAGCAAAATGGGCAATTGAGCTAGCCCTGTATGCACCATAGTTTGACAGAAGAGATGCGATCAAATCACAGGCTATGGCGGATTTCTTTGTGGACTGGGCTGAGATGCAATACGAACCACCTCTGCCGGACTCCAATTATTGGCGAATGCACTTTGACGGATCAAAACTGAAAGAAGGGCTGGGCGCAGGAGTAGTGCTTACCTCACCCAAGAAAGATCAACTCAAATATGTCCTCCAAATCCACTTCAGCGCCTTGAATAATGTTGCAGATTATGAGGCACTGGTACATGGCCTCAAAGTGGCAAAAGAAGTGGGGATACGTCGGATACAGTGCTTTGGGGACTCAGATTTGGTGGTACAACAAGTATCTGGCAACTGGGATGCCTTGGATGCCAACATGGCCCTTTACAGATTTTATGTGCAAAAGATAAGCGGATTCTTCGAGGGGTGTGAATTCCACCATGTACCTCGGATTGAAAACGAGGCAGATGACATACTGTCTAAGTTGGGATCATCTCGACAACTAATCCCGCCAAATGTTGCCTTGGAGCACTTAAGAAAACCATCTATTAACCCATCGTCGGAATCTGAGTCAATTTATACCCCGGCCTTCTCCAGATCAGAAGCTACGCCAATGGAGATAGATTGGGGAGGCACCTCAGCAAACCCGGGGACTGCCTCAGCAAACCCGAGGACTGGTCAGCCAAACCCGGTAGAGTTATGTCAGTGGATGCAATGGAAATTGACGAGAAACTTTTCCCCATCCGAGCTATACCCGCTTGGGCCAAGCCAATATTTGACTTCCTGAAAGAGGGAATCTTGTCGGGTGATGAGGTACTCTCAAGGCAGATCCAGAGAAGAGCAAAGGTCTATACCATTATCAATGCTGAACTATACAAGAGAAGTGTAACCATAGTGCTGCAGCGATGCGTTGACCCGAAGGAAGGACTTGACATACTCCGGGATATCCACCAAGGAGAATGTGGCCACCATGCATCTTCAAGAGCACTAGTGGCAAAGGCTTTCCGGTATGGATTTTATTGGCCAGGTGCTTTAGAGCAAGCAGATGATTTGATGAGGAAATGCAATGGCTGTCAGAGATACGCCACAAAAACCCACCTGCTAATGTCGAAACTCAAAACTATCCCCATTACTTGGCCATTTGTTGTATGGTGCCTAGACATGGTAGGGCCATTTAAGCCGGCTAAAGGAGGAATGACCCATATCCTAGTTATGGTGGACAAATTTACTAAATGGATCGAAGTGAAGCCAATCAGGAAATGTGATGGGGCAACAGCAGTGAAGTTCCTCAAGGATATAATCCTGAGATATGGCTACCCCCACAGTATCATAACTGATAATGGCACCAATTTTGCTGAAGGAGCATTTGTGAGGTTTTGCCGAGAAAAGAAGATCCGGTTAGAGATAGCCTCTGTGGCCCACCCCGCATCAAATGGGAAAGTGGAAAGATCCAACAAACTGGTGTTGTCCGGGATAAAACCCTGGCTCATGGAGCCGCTGCAAAGATCAGCGGGGTGCTGGATAGAAGAGCTACCAGCGGTACTGTGGAGTTTAAGAACAACTCCAAATCGATCAACAGGCTATACGCCATTTTTTCTGGTATATGGGGCAGAAGTTGTACTACCAGCCGACATAGAGCATGATTCACGAAGGGTCGCCCAATACACAGAAGCCGAAGTGCGTGAAGCCCGGCAAAATGATGTTGATCTGCTAGAAGAAGCGAGAGAACTGGCCTTGTCCAGATCCTCCATATATCAGCAAAATCTCCAACGCTACCATAGCCAGAAAGTAAACCCCCGAGTTTTCCGGGAAGGTGATTTAGTACTCCGGTTGGTGCAACGCACTACTGGCATGCATAAGTTATCCCCTCCATGGGAAGGACCTTTCATTGTAAGCAAAGTTTTGCACAATGATTCCTACTATCTTATTGATGCACATGCACAGGAAAAGAACAAGGCAGACATGTCCGGAGAGGAATCTAAGCGACCATGGAATGTAGCACTACTTCGTCCTTTTTACACCTGACAAAGAGGTGAATGTATCCGAGCTACTCATATGTCGGTATGTATGTCGGTGATGAGGTTGTTAATAAAACTTCAGCACCCCAAGCAGAAACTCGCAGACTGCCATAATAATTGTTCTTCTTGCTTTCGTATTTTTATGTCGGCTGGGTTAAGTCGCTTATATCTTAGCCGGATTAGTAATGTGTGAGCACCAAAAAACCAACTCTTCGACTTTGTTGTTGTCCAACAAGAATTGGCTTCATGGCAAGCAAGAGAACAAGTTTGGAATTGCAAAGCACATGAAAAATGACTAAGGGAAAGAACTTAAGCAAGCTGACATTTGTTATTCGGAGTAACCCTGTGTTTACTTTATTCGTCTACCGCCGGATTATTTTGAGCTAATCTCAAAGTTTCAAGTATTCTTAAGTCAATTTTTTGAACCTCGGACTCGTAAGTCGAAAAACCGAATCAAGGTAGACGCGAGCCAAGTCAAATATTGGGAGAACAAGAAAAGGAAACTCGGGGACTTCGCCACGATAATCTGACATTCAAAACTTAGTGGCAAACAGCAAAAATTGTAGCAAAACCAAACCAAGGTACTTAAATACATCTTCACCCGGCATTTCGGGGATCTAACAGATATGGTCAAGTGTTTATATGCTCAAGGAGCAGGGGCAGATGTGGAATCACCGGCCGACAGAGGACGCACTTCAGAGTTCGTGGGCGGGGCGCTAGCCTCGGCCTCATCTTCGGGGTTGGCCTCTCCATATTCCGGATCTTCAGCTTCGTCGCCAAGTTCAGAGGCCTCGCGCTCGCTTCCCTCGTCTTCTTCACCCTCAGAAGCACCATCATCATCAAATGCATCAAGGTAGCTCGGCCCCTCGTTCCAAGCATGGCAGAAGGAGTACTGGATAAGCTTATTGGCACAGGCTTTGCGACGAGCAACGCACTCCAGATCATCGGACCACTTTGATCCGATGCACATGCGGGTGAGCAGCCCCAAGTCTATTCCTTCATACCACGAGAGGACGAACTGCAATGCTATGTCAGCCCCAGCTCATGCAGTAGATTCCTGCCACAAGTGTAGTTGAGTCTCGCACTCCATCAATTTGGCTATAAGATCCGCATTTCCCTTGGGAGTGGGCTCAGTGGGCCAGAGGGAGTTGAGCATCCGCATCGCTGCCGGCATGATATCTGCGCCATAATTCTTCACTAGTTCCATGCGAGCGACGAGGCTCACCAGCAGATCCTCTGTCTCGTAAGGGGTTGATCCGGCAGCAGGACCTGTGAGAATACCATGTTGCTCGCGAGACCGGGCTACATCGGCGGCAGCAAGAGTGTCACCTTCTAGGAACTTGCCTGAGAATAGAACCACGGAAAACAATGAGCAAAAGCACTAAATCCGGAGAAATGAAAATTGAGCAAGGGAAAGGAACTCACGGGCAATCTAGAAGAGGTGACGCTAGAGCTCGGCATGGACATTGGCGCTATTGGCCTGGAGTTTCTCATATTCCGAGGTCACCGACATAAGTTTTACGTCGGCTTCCTACAATAAATCCTTGTCCTTGGAAATTTGCATCGTCAGACGCTCTTTTTCCTTGGCAAACTCCTGGTCAGCCTTATCCAGTTTGGATTTATGGAGGTCCTTAAGCCTCTGGATTTCGACATTCAACCGAGTAATCTCCGAATCCTGGAGGCGCAGCTGAGCTATCTCATTGTGCTTCTTCTTCAGTTCACCTTGATGCTTTCCTGCTTGTTCGAGAAAATGTGTCATCATATCAGGAATAGGTACGTTGTCTTCAAGGGCAACTGCAACAGTGGGTTAATCCGGTGGAGCCGAAGTATAAATATCTACCTAGTCAAGGAAAGAGCGCACAATGATCGTGTGAACAAGACAGAATACCTTGGATTTCAGCCAGTTTTTCCGCATGATAATGTTCTCAACCTCTACCTCGGCTGCATAGTTCCAATAACAAGTTAATACGGATTATGAATAACTCGAATGAACGCAAGTAAAAAAGGAAAAGTCTTGAGTAAATAAAGTTACCCTTCCTCTGGTGATCCTCTAAGAGCTTGCCATAACGGGTGTGAACATCTTTGTAGGAGTCCAGCAGGTGCTGGAACTCAGCAGTTCGGCGATTAGTGGTGATCTAAAAAAACAAGACAAGGTTAGTTCAAGGGGAAAGTGAGAATAATACAAAGTCTACAAGATCCGGGCCAAGTGGAACTTAACCCGGCTCTCGGTGTGTGGATAATTCAAAGTCTACAAGATCCGGGCCAAGAGGAACTTAACCCGGCTCTAGGTGTGTGGATATTCGAAGTCTATAAGATCCAGGACAAGTGGAACTTAACCCGGCTCTAGGTGTGTGGATATTCGAAGTTTACAAGATCCGGGCCAAGTGGAACTTAACCCGGCTCTAGGTGAGTGGATATTCGAAGTCTACAAGATCCGGGCCAAGTAGAACTTAACCCGGCTCTAGGTGTGTGGATATTCGAAGTATACAAGATCCGGGACAAGTGGAACTTAACCCGGCTCTAGGTGTGTGGATATTCAAATTATCCAAGATCCGGGCCAAGTGTAACTTAACCCGGCTCTAACTTTATCACTATTTGGAATTTCTAAGGACATAAACTAAATTCTCTAGGAGCATCTGACAGAGTAACAAGTTACTCCCTCGAAGGCTCGGGGGCTAGAGGATATATCTATAAGCGGTCATGCATGTAAATTAGCATAGGAGAAGAAAAAGGTTACCTCCATCATCCGGCCAGCCAAAGAGATGGCCTTGGTGGCGGAGTTCATCTGAGCGCTGAACTTCGCTGGGCCAAACTTCTCCGGCAGATCATCCTTCGGATCAATGAATTCAGCATTGGTCCAGTTGTTCACGTACTCTAGGAGCAGTGGGTTGTAACTTTCGCTACTGGGAGAATGACTCGTTACCAAGCCTTTAGTATGGGCCTCTCGCCTCGCGGATTGAGCAACAGCAGGACTAGTATGTAGGACCAGTTGCCTACTACCCTCTAATCCGGCAGCAAGAGACCCGAAAGTGGTGCCCTTGGCTGGCCTGGCAATTTTCTTGAGCTTGCTGGATGATCCAGAATGCTGGAGAAGATCTGAGGCTGCTGGTCCAGACGATGCCTGAGAAGCTGGCTGGAAGATGTCTACAATGGACACCGTAGATCTGGAGGCAGCAGATGGAGCTTTTCTCTTTGGAGGCTTGGTGGGGCCTGTTGCTGCTGCTGGATTTGGTGCCGAGGTTGGTGCTGGAGCTGATGCTTGATCTTGTCTTTGGTGCTTCTTTGGTGTCATTTGGTGCTTTGCTAGTTCGTCTTTGGTTCAGAAGAAACTGGGGTTGAAGATGAACTTGGTTGGGGCGGTGCCGATGAGACTGGAACCTCAGAACTGGGCAGTGGCACCGAAGAGGAGGAGCTAGGGTGATCTGGCATAACCGTATCCTAGGCTTCCCCACTACCCCCCACGCCGACATTGCCCTCCTCTTGTCGAGAAGGGCTCCGATCAGGTGCAGCCGCGGAGTCCTCTTGAATAGGACTGAGCGGGCGAACATCGTCATCGCGGGGGGAGGGGGGACTTCTCCGGATCGGAGAGGCAATACCAAAGCCGCTCTAGAGAATGACCCTAGGACCTTTGGAAAATAAAAGAGCAGCAAGTCAAGGAGAGAAAGAAAGAACAAATAAGAGGCAAAAGCAAAGGCAGAAATGGAAAGACCCAAGAGCAAACGCAGAAAGACTTACTCATCCAAGGTTGGAGGTTCCCGAGGTTTGGGTGCCCTCTAGACCGTGCTCTTGGCTACAGGCTTGGCCGAAGCTTTCACCCTGGATTTCTTCTGCCTTTTCTTGTGTGGTGGCGCCTCCGAAGCTACGGCCGAGGTAGCCGCGCGCTTTTGGGAGGGGGAAGGGACCGGACCACTCGTGGCAAGGGGGGGAACCTCGTAGACCTGACCGGCCAGGTTAGCTGAAGATTCGAACATAACCGGGAATGCGTAAAAGATGGGCACCGGGTCAAGTACCTCAAGAACCTCAACATCCGAGTCATTGTCTTCCGGCCAATCCCTTAAAGAAGAGGCCTTACTAGAGGTGCATTTGACGGTGTCCGAAGTGGGCAAAAAACTCTCCGGATCAGGCTCCACCTGGTCTGGCTCGGCACGATCTGGAACCCACTTCCTCGCTAGATCCTGGCCATCCTCTAGTGGCTGCTGGAGGAATCATTGAGAATAAAGCAGCAGTGGTTAAGTTAAAAAAGTTGTCCGACATATCAAGAAGACCCAGAAAAACAGTAAGAGAGAAATTTACCTTTGGAGGTGGGCTGTCCCGGGTATAGGGCGCAAGCCCCCATTCCCAAGCCTCGGAGAATTCCTTCTCCATGATGAAGATGGCCTTAACCTGGCGGAACACCACCAAGTTATCAAGCTCGAAGGAGGAAGTCTGGTGGGGATCGAGGGGGCCGCTCAAGTAGCAGATCTTGTGGGTGCGTTTCTGCAGGGGGGAGACCCGATTGTGAATGAAGGTGATCATAATATCCTCCCCTCGCAGCTTCTCCTTGAGCAGCTCCTTGATCCGGCGGTCAACCTGGTTCGCCAGAGCCGTGGGTCACTTCAGAATGTTCTCCCATAGAGAGGTGTCCAGGACTCCAAGCTTGAAGGGGAGGAGCCAGATCAAATCCTCGTCTGTGGTATTCCAGACGTAGAATAAGGTCCGGGCCCAGCCTTTGCAAGATTCGAGCCCGGTGACCCGGGGAAAAGCGGAGCCCTTGTGGGGAGATATGGAGGCTGCCCCGCACTGGGTCAGATGCTTCTCCGTCGGAGTAAGATGCTTATCCGGAATGACATTCTTCCGCAGACCAAAGAACTTGATCCACATCTCCTTGGAGGGCCATAGGCCGATTAGCCCTCAATGGCGGAGGCAAAAGAAGAGAGAGGTGATGGCATTGGCCGGGAGATGGTGCGGTTGCAATTGATAAGTGGAGATAAAATCAAAGAAGAAATCAGAAATAGGAAGGCCGAAGCCGCGCTGGAAGTGGGAGAGGAAAACCACATACTCCCCTGGATTTGGAGAAGGGGAAATCTCATCGGCAGCGAGGCGGCAGGCGACACCCACGGGGATGTGACGCGTGGCATATAGCCAATCCAAATCATCTTCACAAACGAAGGCATCGTCCTAGCTGCCGCGCTCGTGGCCCTCATCTTCCTCCTCCTGCTAAGCGACCATAGCGGCCTCTTCCTCAGTCATGGTGAGGTCTTGGTCCTCAAGGACGAAGTCAGAGTAGAGGTAGCCAGCCACAGGGAACCTAGAAGCACAGGGCCCCATGGCGAAGATCTTGAACAGAGGTGGCGACGCGGTTGCTGGGAGCGTCTGGATGCGGTTGCGACGGCGCGACACTAGTGAAGAAGCAGTGGTGGCGGTGGCGTTGCAGTGAAAAAGAAAGGAGGCAGGGGAGCGTGCAGTGTGTGGGGAACCTCCCCAAGATTGCCCCAGTCCCCTATTTAACCGCGCGTGCGGGCGCGTAGTGGGATCGTTTGCGGTGGCCCTGCCACACGCTGCGGCCGTGTACGCGACCGAACCAACCAATCAGACGCCAGCCATAGCAAGGGTCACAGGGAGCAAAAGATCCCGTGACGTGACGTGGTGTTACGGTTAATGAGGCACTGCTGCGAAGGGACATGCATAGCAGTTATTCCTAACATTACAATAGTAACCGGCGCAGTAAATTGGTGTGGCCCTTAAAATGAGGCAAAGTGATGATTACCTTCCACGTAGGACATGGGGAAGCGTATAAGAGAAGGAAAGGTAACCCGAATATGTGAGCAAAGACCCGGCCAGCGAGAAATAACTCGGAACGTGCCAAGGGAACGCAAAGGAAAAAAGACCGGGTTACGGAGTAACTCGGCCGAAGGGGTAAAGATCCGGATAGGAGAACCTGATGTGGCCTTAAACAACTAAAGTTGCTAAGATCGCACCAGCTTCAGGGACTAATGTTGGGGGGATAACCTCGGGTAGGGTAACATCGGGGTATAGAGTCCGAGTTAGCCGAGGTACGACACGGTCAAAGCAAGTGCTGACCGGGTCACCTCAAGGCAGGCCGACCTACGGAGTAACCCGACCCGTGGAGCATCTTCCTAGCCTTAACCCGGCCGGCAGAAAATATATGTCGGCGATGTTTATCTATCTATTACGCAGGTACCCTCGTAGCCGGGTTATCCACGTGCTAGCCGGACTACCATTTGGCTTCCAAGAGAAGGAAGGAATCTCCCGCTGGTCAAAAGGTGGCCTTTGCTAGTTGTAGCAAGAGCGAAGCAAAGTAGAGGGAAGGACCAGCGGGGCAGGGGCGACCAAGATGACGCGAGCAATGTCGGCTGACGTAGCCCGTGTCTGGTGATGCTTAAAGGCAAGGATTACGCAGTGGATTATGTCCATAGTCCGGACGAACCGTTAAAGAGAATAAAGAAGCATCTAGCTTTAACCAAGGGGCATATTCGAGAAATATGCTGCCACGTGTGCCCTACCTTTGTAACCCGGGCTCCCCTATATAAGGAGAGCCAGGGCCTCCATAGAAGGTGATGGATCATTTTCTCTGTCTAAGGTATAACTCTAGAGCTAGGTTGTGGGGAGTAAGAGACATAGTCTCCTTCTCACGAACAGCTCGAGGAGCACTTGTATCCACCATTGATAGAGGAAATAAAACTACACCTGTGTGTGGAATCACCACGTTCTCCCTCCCCGGATTCCCCTAGCACTCATTGGCCCCATCTTTAGCCTATCCATGGCATCTGCCGTGCCACCACGACAGATATTTCGAAATTGTGGCGAATGTACAAATTTTTGTAGAAAAAGCATATTCTTAGGAAACTATGAATACATCTTCCACAACTTGAAAGGATAAGCCTGATATGGTCCGAGGTATTGTGTTTTCTCAAGAAATAGTTCCTCGATGAAGATACGAGTGGAAGAAACTAAAAGTTTAAAATAAAGTATTTGACCTTACCTCCAGATTGTCAAGTGGGGCAGCATGATTTGTTTTGGAGGGCTAAAATCTGCACGAGTGGAAACTAATGATAATGATCATAAAGTTTCAGATGAATACTTTTACTTAAGAAAGTAGGATTCAATAATACATTCTACAAGTTTGCGGAATTAATATTGATTCACTTGTCTTGTTGATTGAACAAGACATACCTACGAACTACAAAAAAGCGTGATGGACCTAAGTGTGATAAATGACTAGGAGTTATAAAATCCTATATTAACTTACATTTAAGATTGAAAAGTAATATGTTACTTGATCTTATTAAGTAAAGATATTTACTTGATGTTTCCAAATAACTTCAAACTCATGAGAAAGAAATGAAACTTAAAGAAAGACCTTAAAGCTCGATCTGTCACAAAATATGGTTTTGACAAATTCAAAGGATTGACTACAATGTGTAGCGATACTTGAGTCTATTGGATTTACATCAACAATTACTCCAATTTGACAATTGGTGGTAGAAATTTGTTTAAACTGCGTGTTCTTCAGTGATAAGATTTAAGACAGGGTTGTAATTAGTACAACTAAGTATGTTTTGCCAAACCTTATGGATGCTGGAGTCTCGTAGCTGGAATTCTCAATTTGATGGATGATCAAAGAATTTTGGAATGTCGAAGATTATTGTGAGGACCTCTATTTGAGTGGGAGCTAAGTAACTTGGCTAAACCTTAATATGTAAGTGACATATTTTGAGTGGGAGCTAAATGAAGTCCCTTGATCGTATATATGAATGCCATATTTAAGTGGGAGCGTGACACCATTATGATATATGTGGGTGAAATATGATGAATGATATAATTAGTATTAATGATATTTAAGTTTGTAAATATTCAATGGATGAAATTGAAAAATTATTAAACATTGAAATCTATCAAGATAGATCGATTCGTTTAATGAACATTAGAGTCGAAATGCTTTCTGAAATTGATTCTGAAG
The DNA here is from genome assembly GCA_023614405.1 of Avena insularis. Taxonomy (NCBI): domain Eukaryota; kingdom Viridiplantae; phylum Streptophyta; class Magnoliopsida; order Poales; family Poaceae; genus Avena; species Avena insularis. The sequence goes on along the minus strand of CM042692.1, from coordinate 68,959,350 downwards.
ATGTTCAGAATATCCTAGATAAGATTCTGAAGAAGTTCACAATGGTACGAGATAAGAAGTAGTTCTTACTTATATATCTATATGAAGCATTCAATTAATATCACTATTACAACCAAGTGGTTAAATGAAAGAAAGAGATGTGTTGCATCTCCTATGCCTCAGCCATAGGTTCGTCCATAAAAACCATATTGTATACTCGACATAATGTGACCCGAGTTTCTGGTTAGGAGAACAAGTTCTTAGTAGTAAGAACATGTCTTAAGGTGATTCCGGAGTTAATCACTGAACCTGAGTTAAGTTTAACCTGAAATTGTAAGGGGCAAGAATAGACATCATAGTTGCATTCTATGCCCTATCGATTAGGATCTACATAGGTATAAAAGTATATGGCTGCTTCTGATGTGGCTATTATAGTGGGGCTAAAGAAGTTCGACTTCTGCTGAGTGGTTTCTAGAGTTCACATGACAACAGTGAAAGTTTAATTGACTGATCGACCGTCATTGTAAACACTAGAAACAAAATCTCACTCTGTCACCAAAACATACTTCTACACATTATGAGATAATGGTGTAAATATCAAAATTATGAAGACATTAATGATTTGCAAAAGATATATAGATCTGGTAAAATGATCAAGGATATCATATTTCCCATGAGCAAGGATGCTTTTTCATGTCATCATATGATGTTGTGACTAGCAGCGATCGCAAAGCTAGATTATTTGTACTCTAGTGCAAGTGGGAGACTGAAGGAGATATGCCTTAGAGGCAAATAATAAATGGGTTCTATTATCATATCTCAAATAGTTCGTAACAGTTTCATATTGTGCTATAACTGTATCAAGTGGAAACATTGATGTAGGTGTGATACGAAACAAACCAAGTCCCTAGTAGCTTTGATTTATACTAGTTCGTCGGGCAACCGATGATCAAGGTCCTAATCATGCAACATTTATGCTAGTTCACAACAGAGTCATATAGTGATATGATGGACATTACCCAAATAAAGTTATCGTGAGATGATCAAGTCACAAGGTTTATTGTTGCAATAGTTAGAAGCATAGTATCCTTCTCCTTACACCATGAGATCATATTAACCACTATCTCCCGATGATACTTTGATTGCATCAACAGTCATGTCCGTAACTGGGTGGCCATAAAGGTGCGTGTCAGGTATTCCAGAGGAATAGTTGAGGCCTATGTATCAAGATCAGGATTTGTTCACTCGCTTAACGGAAAGATACACACAGACAACTTGGTGACATTACATCCATAATGTTGCAACATATGACTAGCTCACGGGGATAGAATATCACGGGAACAAGTAAAACGGAACTTTTCGAGAATGAGATTGAACAAGGTATGTGATACTCACTACAAGAAAAGTTTCCTTCCGCAAAGACTTGGCCCGATGGTCATCATAGAAGGCGCGTCTTCTGCGACGAATTTCTTAGCTCAACTGTGGCCGATGGAAAACTTTTTTCTAGTTTCGCGACCCTCTACTACGACGGAATCTCGGCCAGCGCGTGGCATAAGCAAGATTTTCGTTTCTTCGCGCGATGTTGACTCGCTGAAGACTTTAGAGGCGTGTGGGCCCGAACGTCAGTGTCTCTAGTGGACCATACTTTTCGGCCGCGCCTCCCTGATTTGAACTCGATAACGTTCCTCGATGCGTCTGCTGTTTAGTCAGGCTACCAGGTCCCACATGTCAGCCTCTCATTACAAGAATCATGTGTATGATGGAATTTTTTCCTTTGCTCGCGCTACCCTTTTACGAAGTTGATAGCGTTACTCGATGCATCTACCATTTAATCAGGCTACTTGGACCCACATGGCATCCTCTCATTAGAAGAAACGTATGTATGATGGAATTTTTTCCCTTGGCTACTGCCTCCCTGATTTCAACTCGATAAGATTTCTCAATCTATCTACTATTTAGTCACGCTGCTGGGTCCTCCATGTTAGCCTCACATTATAAAAATCGTGTGTATGATGAATTTTTTTCTTCGCTCGCGCTACCCTGTTCCGAACTTGATAGCGTTGCTCGATGCATCTACCATTTAATCAAACTCCTAGACCCCTTATGTCATCCTCTCATTAGAAGAAATGTGTGTATGATAGAATTTTTTCCCTCTGTGGCGCCTCCGTCTTCCAAAATTGATAGCGATGCTCGCTGCATCTACCATTTAATCATGCTGTAGGTCCCCACATGTCATCCACTCATTTGAAGAAACATGTGTATGATGGAATTTTTGCTCTCAGTCGCGCCTCCATGTTTTGAACTTGATAGCGTTGCTCGATGCATCAACCGTTTTTCCAGGCTGCTGGGGACCCCATGTGAGCCTCTCATTAGAAGAAATGTGTGCATGCTGGACTTTTTTCTCGCTCGTGCCTCCCTATTTTGAACTTGGCAACATTGCTTAAGACAGCACCTATATAAGGCCGTGCTAGTGGATCCCACATGTCGGTCTCTCTATAAATGAAACCTGTGTAGGATGGACTTTTTTTCGGCAGCGACCGCTATTTTGACCTTGGCAACGTTGCTCGATGCGGCAGCCGTGTATGGTCTTACTGCTGAGGCCCCCATGTCAACCTATCTGGTATGTTCTGGCTTGTGGGTCCTTATACATTGCAAATGTATCTATAATTTTTGATGTTCCATGCTTGGTTTGATCCACTTTCTTGTGTTTTATCCACACTTTGGAGTACTTTTCATATGATTTCTTGGACTAACCTATTAACAAGAGCCACAGTGTCAGCTGCCTGTTTTCTACTGTTTTTGGTTCCAGGAAAGTTAGAAAATGAATATTCTCGAAATTGGATGGGACAAAAGCCAAAGTACCTATTTTTCCGGAAGTCAAAAGATGCCAGAATACGAGACGGAGAAGGGCTGGGGGCCGGCCACACCACCTGGCCGTGCGGCCAGGCCTGGCCACGTAGCCAGGCCCGGCCTGCGCCAGGGGGTGGTCTGGCCGACCCTAGCACCCCCTCGGCCTCTCCTTCCGCCAATAAGATGCCCTCGAGACAAAAACCCTAAGGACCCAATCAAAAATCCATGAAAGAGTCTGTAGCTGCTGTCATCTCCATCCCTAGATCGGGAGGGATCTGAAGCTCTTCCCGGCACCCTGCCGGAGAGGGCAATTCACCCTGGAGGCCTTCTTCATCACCATGCAAGCCTCCGGTGTGATGCGTGAGTAGTTCATCTTTGGACTACGGATCCATGTAGTAGATAGATGGCTAGTTCTCCTCCTTTGTGCTTTCATGTCTAGATCTTGTGAGCTCCGTTCATGATCAAGATCATCTATTTGTAATTATGCATGTTGTGTTTGCGGGGATCCGATGGATATTGAGATGCAGTTGGATGGTGGTGTATGTATAATGTTGTAATGCCCAATCGAATCTCAAAGGAGTCAAGATGATTAGTATATGCATGTATTGCTTTCTCGATGTTTGTCAATTGCCCCGCTGTAATTTGTCCACCCAGCATGTTATCTATCTTAAGGAGAGCCACCTCTAGTGAACTATGGATCCTGGTCCTTTCTTTTACATACAATCTATATACTGTTTACTGCTTTGTGTTTACTTTCTGCAAACTATTACTTCCTTCCATTCGATATGTTTAATCCTTTGTTTTCAGCAAAACCAGTGAGATTGTCAACCTCATCGCAAGTTGGGGATAGAGTTTTGTGGTTGTGTTGTGCAGGTCTCCACGTTGCTGCTGGCACCGGTAGTGCGCCCTGCCATCGTTCAGCTAGCTACACCTTTGGGGTGTTTCCTTGCTCCTACTGGATTGATAACCTTGGTTTCGTACTGAGGGAAAACTTGTTGATGTGCTCATCATACCTTCCTCTTGGGGTTCCCCAACGAGCTCGATATATTTTGGGCCATCAAGCATATTTTCTGGCGCCGTTGCCGAGGAGTCAAGGACATCTTCACAAGGGGAGTCCCTCATAACCAATCTCTTTACTTTGTCATTTTTGTTTTGCTTAGTTTCTTTTGCTTTGTTTTCTTGTTTCTTTATCAAAAACACACAAAAAATAGTTTTACTAGTTTGCTTTCTTATTTGAAAACACAAAAAAATGACTACTCTTGAAAAACACTAAGTTGTGTGACTTCACTAGCACCAACAACAATGATTTTATGAGCACACCTATTGCTCCACCTGTGCCTGAAGATACTTTCTTTGAGATAAAACCTGCTTTGCTTAATCTTGTTATGAGAGAACAATTTTCTGGTATTGGTAGTGAAGATGTTGCTGCCCAGCTAAATAACTTTGTTGAACTTTGTGAGACGCAAAAGCATAGGGATGTAGATGGTGATATTATTAAGTTGAAATTGTTTCCTTTCTCTTTGAGAGGAAAAGCTAAAGAATGGTTGAATTCCTTAACTAAGAATAGTATTGATTCTTGAACTAAGTGCAAAGATGCTTTCATTGGAAAATACTATCCTCCTGCTAATATTATATCTATGAGAAGTGAAATAATGAAGTTTAAACAATCTGATAATGAGCATGTTGCTCAAGCTTGGGAAAGAATGAAATCTTTGGTCACGAATCGTCCCACTCATGGACTGACTGCTTGGATGATCATCCAAACTTTTTATGCAGGATTGAACTATTCTTCAAGGAACCTATTGGATTCTGCTGCTAGAGGTACCTTTATGACCATCACTTTGGGTGCTGCAACAAAACTTCTGGACAATATGATGGTTAATTATTCTGAATGGCATACTGAGAGAGCTCCACAAGGTAGGAAGGTAAATTCTGTTGAGGAAACCTCCTCCTTGAGTGATAAGATTGATATTATTATGTATATGCTTGTGAATGGGAAAGCCCATATTGATCCAAATAATGTTCCTTTAGCCTCTTTGGTTGCTCAAGAAGAGCAAGTTGATGTGAACTTCATAAGAAATAACAATTTTGGCAATAATGCTTATAGGAATAATTTTGGTAACAACAATTATAAGCCATATCCACCCAACAATGGTAATGCTTATGGAAATTCCTACAACAATAATAGCAGTGCCCCCTTTGAACTTGAAGTTATGCTTAAAGACTTTATTAGCAAACAAACTGCTTTCAATAAAACTATTGAGGAAAAACTCTCTGATGCTGAAAGAAATATAGCATCTTTGGTTGAAGCTCAATCTTCTTTGAATAAAATGGCTGCTAAACCTGAAATTAATGATAATCCCTTTGCAGCTACTAATGCCATACAAGTTAGAATTGATGAAAATGTTAGACTATTAGCTGAATTACATGCTAAGTGGGAAAGAGAAGATGAAATTGCTAGAAACATTAGTGTTTCTACTATTACAACCACTAGTGTTAAGGCTAGTAATAGTTCTACTTCTTTAGATGATAATTTTGATTTTGATCTTGATGGTTGCAATATCTCTGAAGTTATTAAGTTCCTACAAAATCTTGCTAAAAGTCCTAATGCTAGTGCTATGAACATGGCCTTCACAAAACATATTACTGATGCTCTCATAAAGATTAAAGAAGAAAAGGTGAAACATAAAGCTTCTATTCCTATAAAATAAGAAGATGGTTGGGAACCCATCATTAATATGAAAGTTAATGACTTTGATTTCAAAGCTTTATGTGATCTTGATAGTAGTGTTTCTATTATGCCTAGAAGGATTTATGATATGCTTGATTTGCCTCCACTTGAAGATTGTTATTTGAATGTCCCACTAGATGATAATGCTAAAAAGAAACTCATGGGGAGTCTTAATGATGTTCTTATTATGGTTAACAATGCCTATGTCCCCGTTGATTTCTATGTTTTGGATGTTGAATGCAATGCTTCTTGTCCTATTACTTTGGGAAGACATTTTCTTAGAACTGTTGGTGCCATTATTGATATGAAAGAAGGCACCATTAAATATCAACTCCCACTCAAGAAAGGTATAGAACACTTCCCTAAGAAGAGAGAGAAGATTTCTTTTGCTTCTCCTATGAAAACAAAATTTGGTCTTAATGCTTCTTCATTCGAGAACACTTGATTCTTTTTCTTGCTTCTTATGCCTAACTTAAAGGCGTTAAAGAAAAGTACTTATTGGGAGATAACCCAAAAGTTTTAGATGAGTCTTGGAAGTTAGTACTTCAGTAATAACCGCTCCTTATCCTTTTATTTTCTTTTTGTGCCAAGAGTAACCTCTAATGAGAGAGAAGTAATGATTGGGAAAGTTGCTGTCCCGAAACAGATTTCTGTGCTTCACCGTAAAAATTCGTGTAAAATCTCTGAACGTCTTTTTGAGGCGTGATTTTTTGTTCTTATGCCCCAGGTTGTTATCTTCTTTCATTAGTTCAACACTTTTTGATTTGAGCAACAGAAGGTCTTCGAAAAAATTCGTCTTTACCTGCTGGTCTGTTTTGATAGATTTCTGCCATTTTCTGCATTTGCTTCTTGTTGGTTCCTTTTTTAGTTCTTTTGGGGAATTGAGCTTTTTGAGGGAAGTGCTTCAATAGCTAGTGTTCTAATGGAAGTTTATTGGTGTTAGAACTGAACCTTAAGACCTACTATCTTGAGTGCACTAATGTTGCTAATAAAGATTGTGTGAACTTTTGTATGAAGGAAAATTTTCAGGTGTATGGAAGGAATGAGTAATGAGATGAAGGATGGACAAAAGCTCAAGCTTGGGGATGCCACGCGTGTCACCCCAAGAAATATCCAAGAAGTACAAGCGTCAAATCTTGGGGATGCCCAAGGCATCCCCTTCTTCATCAATAAAAATCCCAGGTTTCTTCCAAACGCTTCATTTTTATTGTTTCATGCACAGTTGTGTTGTTCTTGGAGCATCTTCTTTTTCGTTTTCGTTTTGGTTTTTCGTTTGCTTGGTTTGCTTAGGTTTTTGAATAAATTGGTTGGACCCCCTCTTTCATACATTGGTTTTCAAATAGTTTGGTTTCGATTGGAAAAGAGTAGGAAAGTTCATACTTACGTGGTAAAAAGAGCTTGTTTTTTACTGTGGCCTATGCTTTGTCATGCCATGCTTGATATTGTTTTGGCTTTATGTTTAGTATTCTTTGCTGTAGCATGGCTTGTTATAAACAATTGACATTGCTTAATGTGCCTTGGATGAATCATGTGTTGTTTTAGCATATTAAAGCATAGTATAGTGGTATTCTCCTTTGATGCTTTATTTGGGTTGACTTGGCGCATGCTCACACCATGTTATGACTATCTCAAGTCACCATAGCCTTTATGATCCTTTAGTTTTCAACTTGTAGTATCACTTTATGCTTTGATCAATGATGTTTTCTCGCTCTGCATGATTATGGCCATTATTGCTCTCTTAGTTTGTCGCTCCTAGTCTTTTGCTAGCCTCCACAACCAAGTTTGAGTTCCACTCATGCATCCAACTCCTTAAACCAAGTTATTCCAAAGAGTCCACCATACCTACCTAATATCTTATGCTATTCCAAGTATATTCATGTTTTTTTCACCTTCCAAATTAAACTTGTTATGAGAAAACTAGTGATTAAAGCTCTCACGAACTTGATGGCACACTTTACTTTTCTTGCCCTTAATAAACTTGAACCATTGTGTCGTCTATGTTGTATATGCTTGCACTTATTTGTTGGGAATTAGCAGAACCATGTTGTCATGGGGAACGCTTTCAACATTGCACTTGGTACTTGTACCTAGTTGATATTATGCTCTTTTGTATATGGATGTCGTCGGTGTGAAATGAAAGGGGAGCTTGTAAGTCCATGGAGTTATGTATATGTGTTAGAGAAACACCTGGGCCGCTGGTCTAATCCATGCTGACATGGTGGAAACCTGCAGCGTAACAATAATGAGCTGTCTATGAAGCATTCTTCTTATAAAAAAGAGTCCTATATTGAGAAAAAAAAGTAAAAGAAAAAAAAGAGATTATGAAAAGAGGAAAGAGAGAAAAAAGCACCATATTCCTGGACTTGTTCGTCTGTGGTACCAAAGTTGGCAGGCCAGCACATGGCGGTACCTAAGTTGCCTGAAATTACCGCGTTTCGAAAAGTTGGGCCGCCAACTACCGAGAGGGGCCATTTTGATGCAAACTCGTCTCACCCCTACCAAATCCAAACATGTCAAACATGTCGTGAAACTGCCTGTAGAAGTGTCGGGACCCTCATGTCAGTAATATTGCCGTGACGCGAGCGCCAACGCGGCAACCACGTAGGCGAAACGAGATACTAAAGGAGCATGGTGTGTTGACCAAATTCACAAATCCACTCCCAGCTTTCCCTAGCATCGGCGGCGTCGGAATCCACCCTCCAGGCAGTACGATCCCTTTGGACATTTGACTTCCGGGGCCAAGTTGTTGCGCCCAGTTGCTGTGCCTAGTCGCTGATACCGAGCTCCAATGGCGCATGTCATAGCCGCCGTTGCGAGGCTCTAGCCCGCCTCCGCCACCGACGAGCCGAGCAGTTCGGAGGATGGCAGATCCTACTATCAAGGAAGAAGAAGTTCTGGCTACAAGCGGGTGAGCTACCCTTCTCTTTGCTATTCACACTAATTATAACTGCTAGCTGGCTACTGAACCTCAAATTGTTTGTTAGCCCAACGCTGACAAACATATTTTGTCCACAGTTTTCTGTCAAATGGGATCTACACGGACCCCCCCTTACCTGGTTATGGTAGTCCTCTACAGGTACGACTCTAAGGGCAAGAGGTATGGACACCATTATTTCACGATGGAAGAAGCGCCTGCGTAGATCTGCACTATATCTGGTATGGTTGCTACTCTGCGTAATCATGTTGAATTATGGCCGAATCATACTGCAAAGTTCAGCTTCATGGATGAACGTGGCATCATGGTTCCTATAACGTGTGACAGGCAGCTAATTGGGTTGATGAAAAGGTATGCTTCGGCTGCCATGTTTGACCTGAAATGTCATGTACTAGATGTGGAAGCTGCTGCAACTAGGAGTCACCCTTCTATTCTTGGATAGGGTGGTTGCTCGAACCCAATTAGCTCCTGGTAAGCAAAGGTCGCTTGGGGTTTGCATGTTTGTGCTGAATTGTAATTTTTGTTTTATTTACTCTGTAGATATTGGGCAGTTATGCAACAGTCTTGTTTCTTTGACAGGAAGCGCCGCAAGGTTAGAAACATGACTGTCGGGTCATTTTTTGCCGAAGAAATTAAAACGAGTGGAAAGATGATGCTGGACACGATTCTGGTGCCCATTGTCCGCGATGCGAGTACGTGAAGCTAAGAAAATTGGCAGCGAGGAAGAGGAAGAAGGCAGAAATGAAGAAGCCAAAGGACGTGAAGGCTTGGCACCCAGTGTGGAAGAAGGCTGTCACAATGAAGATGCATAGTAATGTGTTGAACTTGAACCTATATATGTAATTACATTAAATTCTGGAGCTCTGTATGTGGCACGTTCTTTGGAAACAATCTACCCACGTTCTCGAGTAAAATGTACCGACTTAGGGTTTGGAAACGCCCGAGTCAAGAATTGAATCCAAATTGTGATTGTGCCATCGCTATCTCGAAAACAAGGATCCAACGGTTCCATGATTCTTTGAGGCGGAGGTCTCCAAATACGACGGAATGTAAGTGGCACAGAAATAAATTATTTAAGCTGCCACACTCCACGCAGCAGCAACTTATTTCAGATGCTGCACCACGACATGGCAACATAAACAGCAATGTTCTCACCGATAATGCCCAGATGAGGAGGAAATTGGTACCACTTTCTGGCCTAATCTTGAGCCCGTCTATCTCACCGCCTCTCTGCTCCTGCATCCCCTGCATCTGGCGAAGCTCCCGGATCTCCAGTAACCGGGTGTACGTGCTTCCACTTTATAAATTGTGGTTGTGCCATTTGCATGTGGCCAAATCCACGTAGATTACGTTTAAACAAACCACCAATGTCAGAATACACTAGTAGAAAAGGGGTCTTTGGTCCACGGTCACGTTCCCAATCCGGGACAGAGATCTAAATCGAGGCAGAAATTGATCTAAATCAAAAATTCTTCCACAAATTAATCGAGACAGAGATCTAAATCGAGGCATTTCATTAATTCAACCACAAATTCTTCTAAACAAAGGTGCGATTTCACATCCTACATTAATTCAACCACTAGTCAACAATTTCACTTCCGCTGCCGCTGTCCTCCGAGTCGCCGGCTTCCTCGTCTTCGTCGGTCGGAACCTCCACGATTTCTGCATTCTACACGAGACGGAGCATCCACGAACCCTCGAAGACAACAAGCTTTGTTAACGAGTAGGAACTCGTGGTTGATGTAGTCGTACACTTGCCGATCTCAAGATCGTGAGGAAGTCCGAGCGCCGCAACTCAGCAGCGCATCCGCACTCACACACACGTTCAAGCCACCGGACAACCTCCACCTCCTCTCTCCAGCGATCCAGCAGAACCAGCAACTCCTTCTAAACGAAATGCCACCGGGAACATGTATCTCGCTAATCCGAGACCATGGGGGAATAATTCTAGAGGGGAGAGAGAGATCCTTCACAAGGAGGTGTGTGGATGAAGGAGGGAATGGGTGGCCTTTTATAGGCGGAGTGGGGGGTGCCCCCTCTCTCCATGGCCGGCGCATGGGGGGTGACCCCTCACCTCCCCCATTCATGTGGTGGTAACTCCTCCACATTAAAATGCCTCTTCACATTCCCTTTTAAAGTCTCCACTTTAAATGCATTAAGTTTCTCCAAATTTAATGCTCTCTCATTTAATAAAACTCTTTTATTAAATTTATTCAGAATTTTGTTAATTACTTTAATTAACAAACATTCACATATAGCCCCTTGCAATATTTCAATATCACATGCAGAACCACCTTCTGCAATTTCACCCGAAACAATTTCCGGTTTCTATTAAAACAATTCCTGCGCTTTGCAATTCTTTCGTCTGAAACATATGTGATCCAAAATGGTGTCCGGTAACTCTTAAGTGTGCCACCCTACGGTTCGCGAATAATGCAGACATGATCGAGACCCTTCTCCGATCAATAATCAGCAGCGGGACCTGGAGATCCGTACTGACTCCTACACATTCAACGATGACTTCTGTGATCGTGAGAACCTTTAACGCTTGTAACTAAATCCCTTTGTCTCTCGATATATTACATGTCCGAGATTCGATCATCGGTATCTCCATACCTAGTTTGATCTCGTTACTGACATGCACTCTTTTCTCGGTCCCGTGATATAACATTCTAGTGATCACATCACTTGCTTGCAAGCTATCCTAATGTGATATCACCGAGAGGGCCCAGAGTATATCTATCCGTCATCTGGATTGACAAATTGCACTCTTGATCCATGAGCCTCAACATAACACCTTCGTAGCAATCGAACCCATCTTTATAGTCACCTGTTACGGTGTGACGTTTGATGTTATCAAGATACTCTTCCGGTGTTAGCAATTAACATGATCTCATGGTCTAAGGATAAAGATTACTTCGTATGATGTTATAGCAATATAAACATAATGACTTGATCGTAATGCTATACTTCGGATGAATGTTCATCACATCATTCCACCAATGGTGTGACCTTGTTATTAACAACATCCAATGTCCATGATCAGGAAACCTTGATCATCCTGTTAATCAACAAGCTAGTCTATAAGAGAGGCATGACTAGGAACCCTTTTTGTTTATTAAACACACATGTATTGATGTTTCCTATCAATACAATTATAGCATGCAAAATAAACATCTATCATATACAAGGAATACATAATAACAACTTTATTATTGCCTCTCAGGGCATATTTCCTTCAGTCTCCCACTTGCACTAGAGACAATAATCTAGTTTATATAGTGATAAATCTAACACCCATGGAGTTCTGGTGTTGATCATGTTTTGCCCTAGGGAGTACTTTAGTCAACGGATCTGCTACATTCAGGTCCGTGTGTACTTTACAAATCTTTATATCTCCATCATTGACATGCTCATGGATGGAGTGAAACCGCTTAATATGCTTGGAATTCTTGTGAGGCCTTGGTTCCTTTATTGGCTATGGCTCCATTGTTGTCACAACAGATCACCATTGGGTCCAACACTAGGAACCACACCAGTTCGTTATGAACTCCTTCATCCAAAGCGCTTCTACCGCTTCAAGCAAAGAACATATTCCGCCTCCATCGTTGATCTAGCCACCACAGATTGTTTGGAGCTCCTCCAACTAACTGCTGCATCGTTCAAGAGAAATATGTATCCGGATTGAGACTTAGAGTCATCCGGATCAGTGTCAAAGCTAGCATCAACATAACACTTAGCGACTAGCTCTTCTTCACCTCCGTATATAAGAAACATATCCTTAGTTCTTCTCAAGTACTTAAGGATATTCTTGACCGCTATCCAAAGGTTCGAACTGGATCAGATTGGTACCTACTAGTCAAACTAATAGCATGTGCCACATCCGGTCTTGTACATATCATGGCATACATTATAGAGCCTATGGCTGAGGCATAGGGGCTCTTATCCATTATCTCTCTTTCTTCCGCCGTAGCCGGACTTTGAGTCTTACTCAATGTCTTGCCTTGCAACATAGGTAAGAACCCCTTCTTACTTCCGTCCATATTAAACTTCTTTAATATCTTATCAAGATATGTACTCTGCGATAGCCCAATTAGGCGTCTTGATCTATCTCTATAGATTTTAATGCCTAATATATATGAAGCTTCACCAAGGTCCTTCATCGAAAATTTGATGTTTAGATTACTTTTAACACTGTTTAAAAGATCTAATTCATTTCCAATCAATAATATGTCATCCACATATAATATCAGAAATGCCACATTGCTCCCACTCACTTTCTTGTAAATACAAGCCTCTCCATAAGTTTGGATAAATCCAAACTCTTTGGTCACCTCATCAAAGCGGAGATTCCAACTTCGTGATGCTTGCTTCAGTCCATAGATGGATCGCTGAAGTTTGCACACCTTATTAGCATCCTTAGGATCGAAAAAACCCTTAGGTTGTATCATATACAACTCTTCTTCAATATTACCATTGAGGAACGCAGTTTTGACATCCATCTGCCATATTTCATAATCGAAATATGCAGCAATTGCTAACATAATCCTAACCGACTTAAGCATCGCTACGGGAGAGAATGTCTCATTGTAGTCAACTCCTTGAATTTGTCGAAACCCCTTTGCGACAAGTCGAGCCTTATAGATGGTCACATTACCATCAAGATCGCTTTTTCTTTTGAAAATCCATTTATTCTCAACGGCCTTTCGGTCGTGAGGTAAGTCCACCAAGTTCCAAACTTGGTTCTCGTACATGGATTCCATCTCGGATTTCATGGCTTCTAGCCATTTTTTGGAATCAGGGCTCATCATCGCTTCTTCATACGTCGCAGGGTCATCTATTTCATCAATCATGAAATTCATAATTGATTGCCGTGATTCGGGAGCTGCACGTGTCCTGCTTGACCTGCGAGGTTCGGTAGTGTCCTCTTTCGGAGTTTCATGATCAATATCATTAGCTCTCTCTTCATTAGGTGAAGTCAACTCCGAAACAACTTCTGGAGCTTGCTACTCGCCATTTCATGAAGAGAAGGTTTAATAACCTCTTTGAGTTCTACCTTCCGACTACTCACACCTTTCGCGAGAAACTCCTTCTCAAGAAAGGATCCATTCTTGGCAACAAAGACCTTGCCCTCGGATCTGTGATAGAAGGTATACCCAATTGTTTCCTTAGGGTATCCTATGTAGACGCATTTTTCCGCTTTGGGTTCGAGTTTATCCGGTTGAAGTTTCTTCACATAAACATCGCATCCCCAAACTTTAAGAAATGACAGCTTAGGTTTGTTTCCAAACCATAATTCATACGGTGTCTTTTCAACGGATTTAGATGGTGCCCTATTTAAAGTGAATGCAGCGGTTTCCAGTGCATAACCCCAAAATGACAGTGGCAAGTCAGTCAGAGACATCATAGATCGAACCATATCCAATAAAGTACGATTACGACGTTCTGACACACCATTACGTTGTGGTGTTCCGGCAGGCGTGAGTTGTGAATCTATTCCACACTCTTTCATATGTGTGCTAAACTCGTAACTAAGATACTCTCCTCCACGGTCGGACCGCAAAAATTTGATCTTTCTATTACGATGATTTTCCACTTCATTCTGAAATTCTTTGAACTTTTCAAAAGTTTCAGACTTGTGTTTCATCAAATAGATATACCCATATCTACTCAAATAATCCGTGAAAGTAACAAAATAACGATATCCACCTCGCGCCGACACACTCATTGGTCCACATACATCAGTATGTATGATTTCCAATAGATCTATCGCCCGTTCCATTGAACCGGAAAACGGCGTTCTAGTCATCTTGCCCATAAGGCATGGCTCACATGTATCAAATGATTCAAAATCAAGTGATTCCAAAAGTCCATCAGAATGGAGTTTCTTCATGCGTTTAACGCCAATATGACCTAGACGGCAGTGCCACATATATGTAGATATATCATTATCAAGTTTAATCCTTTTAGCATCAACATTATGAATATGCGTAATACTACTATCGAGATCCAACAGAAATAAACCATTCAACACAGGTGCATGACCATAAAAGATATTATTCATATAAATCGAACAACCATTGTTTTCAGACTTAAATGAATAACCACTTTGCATCAAACACGATCCGAATACAATGTTCATGCTCAGTGTAGGCACCAAATAACAATTATTTAGGTTTATAACTAATCCCGATGGCATATGGAGAGGCAGCATTCCGACGGCGATCACATCAACTCTTGATCCATTGCCGACCCGCATCGTGACCTCATCCCTTGCTAGCTTGTTCGCGGCCCTTAACCGAGTTGCATATATTAGCAACCGATCCCGTATCAAATACCCAGGTGCTCTGCAGTACTAGTCAAGTACACATCAATAACATGTATATCACATATACCTTTGTTTTCCTTGCGGACTTCTTATCCGCCAAATACTTGGGCGATTCGCTCCAATGGTCAGTCCCCTTGCAATAGTAGCACTCGGTGTCAGACTTAGGGCCAGCTCGGGGTTTCTTTTCAGGCGTGGCAACAGACTTGCCATCCTTCTTTCCCTTGTGCTTGCCTTTCTTGTCCTTCTTGAAACCGGTGGTCCTATTGATCATCAACACTTGATGTTCTGTCCTAATCTCCACTTCAGTCTTAAGCATTGGCAAGCTCGGAAGAGACTTCTTCATGCCCTGCATATTATAGTTCATCACGAAGCTCTTGTAGCTAGGTGGCAGAGATTGGAGAACACGATGTATGCCTAAGTCAATGGGAATCGTTATTCCCAAGGACACAAGCTTATCGGCGTACCCAGA
This sequence comes from Avena insularis, assembly GCA_023614405.1. Classification (NCBI taxonomy): domain Eukaryota; kingdom Viridiplantae; phylum Streptophyta; class Magnoliopsida; order Poales; family Poaceae; genus Avena; species Avena insularis. The sequence goes on along the minus strand of CM042692.1, from coordinate 68,944,058 downwards.
CATTTTGAGTACGTGCTCACTAACGGAGCTGTTTTCCTCCATCATGCAACTAAAGAACTTTTCTGTAGCATTATAACTCTCTACGGCAGCATGGGTATCGAAAATCATTTTCAATTCTCCCATGGTATCAAAGGCATTGCCATTTTCGAAACGCTTTCGAAGTTCTGGCTCTAGCCCATACAGTATGCCACAATGAACTAAGTTGTGGTCCTCCTGACGAGTCACATAGACATTCTTTTCCTCGTCAGGGGCATCAAGAGCTGGTGGGGGGCCTAGCGGCGCATCTAGCACATATTGCTTTTGTGCGGTAGTGAGGAGAATCCTCAAATTCATAGCCCAGTTTGTGAAGTTGCTACCATTCGCAGCAAGTTTCTCTTTCTCCATGAACACATTGAAATTAAAAGCAGGTGGTGCCATCTACAACAGAATTTGTAAAGTTTATTTAGACTAAGTTTATGATAGGTTGAGTTCAACTAATCCAAATTACTAATGAACTCCCACTCAAAAACGACATCCCTCGTGTCCTTTTGGTGATTACATGAACCAAATCCACTACACCAAGTCTGATCATCATGTGAGTCGGTGTAGCTTCAAAGGCGAGCATCTATATGGGCATCATATCAACTATATGACTCATGCTTAACATTTCGGTCCGTGTTCCGAGGCCATGTCTGTACATGCTAGGCTCGTCAAGTAAGAACCTTAGTATTTGCGTGTGTAAAACTGTCTTACACCCGTTGTATGAAAGCGTAGAGTTGAGAACACCCGATCATCACGTGTTGCCTCAAAACACGATCCACAAAACGGTGCATACTTAAGGAAGAACACATTTTATCTTGATATCTAAATGAGGGATCATCTTATAATGCTACCAAACGCGCCAAACTAGCAATATAAGATGCTAACATCTAATGTGTGAAGTGAGGTGATATGGTCCATGCATTTGATCTCTATCATTTGCATCGTGGTATGATCTCTATCATTCCTTTGTGTGTAAGGCCAAGGTCTATGGAACTTACACGTTAAGTGAGTTGTAAGAGTATCTATCATACATCTACTTACAACAATACCATATCAAAACACTAGCCCAACAACGATCTAAACTAGACGCCTCTAATTTATCAATTGCAAGTTTTACGTGGCTTAGGGCTTTCGGAGATAGAACCTGTCTAACCTATTTAACATGAACCACAACAAGGATAACTAAGTTATTAGCAACTCGTTGTAAATCAGATATTGACTATAGTAGGAGAGACAGACACCCGCCAGCCACTTATGCAAAACAAGTTGCATGTCAGTCGTGGAACCGGTCTCATGTACGATGACATGTAAGGTTGGTCCGGGCCGCTTCATCCCACTATGCCACCAATATACAAAGTACATAGAAGATGCAATAACATGATCATCATCGCCCACATATAAACATATGTGTACTACCCGTGCAAAGCACCTACGCATAGATCAGGCTCTGATACCACTGTTGGGTCCGCAGCATAGAAAACAAAAAATTTCCTACGGTGTGAACTACATGCCAAGATATATCTTCTAGGTACAAAGCAAAGGGTGGACATACATCCATGCAGAACTTACCCTCGAAGACAACGAGCTTTGTTAACGATTAGGAACTCGTGGTTGATGTAGTCATACACTTGTCGATCTCAAGATCGTGAGGAAGTCCGAGCGCCGCAACTCAGCAGCGCATCCGCACTCGCACACACGTTCAAGCCACCGGACAACCTCCACCTCCTCGCTCCAGCGATCTAGCAGAAGCAGCAACTCCTTCCTGCATTTAAATGCCACTGGAACATGTATCTCGCTAATCCGAGACCATGGGGAATAATTCTAGAGGGAGAGAGATCCTTCACAAGGAGGTGTGTGGATGAAGGAGGAATGGGTGGCCCTTATAGGAGGAGGGGTGCCCTCTCTCCATGGCAGCGCATGGGGTGACCCTCACCTCCCCCATTCATGTGGTGGTAACTCCTCCACATTAAAATGCCTCTTCACATTCCCTTTTAAAGTCTCCACTTTAAATGCATTAAGTTTCTCCAAATTTAATGCTCTCTCATTTAATAAAACTCTTTTATTAAATTTATTCAGAATTTTGTTAATTACTTTAATTAACAAACATTCACATATAGCCCCTTGCAATATTTCAATATCACATGCAGAACCACCTTCTGCAATTTCACCCGAAACAATTTCCGGTTTCTATTGAAACAATTCCTGCGCTTTGCAATTCTTTCGTCTAAAACATATGTGCTCCAAAATGGCGTCTGGTAACTCTTAAGTGTGCCACCCTATGGTTCGCGAATAATGCAGACATGATCGAGACCCTTCTCCGATCAATAATCAGCAGCGGGACCTGGAGATCCGTACTGACTCCTACACATTCAACGATGACTCCTATGATCGTGAGAACCTTTAATGCTTGTAACTAAATCCCTTTGTCTCTCGATATATTACATGTCCGAGATTCGATCATCGGTATCTTCATACCTAGTTTGATCTTGTTACCGACATGCACTCTTTTCTTGTTCCCGTGATATAACATTCTAGTGATCACATTACTTGCTTGCAAGATATCCTAATGTGATATCACCGAGAGGGCCTAGAGTATATCTATCCGTCATATGGATTGACAAATTCCACTCTTGATCCATGAGCCTCAACATAACACCTTTGTAGCACTAAACCCATCTTTATAGTCACCCTGTTATGGTGTGACGTTTGATGTGATCAAGATACTATTCCGGTGTTAGCAATTAACATGATCTCATGGTCTAAGGATAAAGATTACTTCGTATGATGTTATAGCAATATAAACATAATGACTTGATCGTAATGCTATACTTCGGATGAATGTTCATCACATCATTCCACCAATGGTGTGAACTTATTATTAACAACATCCAATGTCCATGATCAGGAAACCTTGATCATCCTATTAATCAACAAGCTAGTCTATAAGAGAGGCATGACTAGGAAACCTTTTTGTTTATTAAACACACATGTATTGATGTTTCCTATCAATACAATTATAGCATGCAAAATAAACATCTATCATATACAAGGAATACATAATAACATCTTTATTATTGCCTCTCAGGGCATATTTCCTTCAGGATATGGCCCGCTCAACTCGTGAGTCTTGACACTCGCAACAGGGGAGCCCCCGGTGTTGCCATTTTGTCCAGAGCAAGCGTGGCCAATCATGCCGCAGAACAAACTACTCGCGGATCGATCTCACGAAAACCATCCCAATCATCCAAGCGCCCCGATCGAACGGTATGTAACAATCGTCAAGCAGAACAACTGTGTTAGGGCGTGCCTTCTATAAGACTCGGTCTAACGCTAAGGTTAGGGCTCTCCTAAGGTTAATTAGGATCCATATGCGGTTTATGAAAATAACATGCATCCAATGACACTTGTGGATCCATATGTGGTTTTGAGAAGAACACACATGCAATGACACTGGTGGATCGATGTGTGGTTAATGAGAAGAACACACATGCAATAACACTAGTGATATGTGGTTTGTGATAAGAACACACATGCAATGACTCTAGCTGTGGTTCATGAAAAGAGCAGACATGCAATGACATTGGTGGATCCATGTGTGGTTCATGGGAAGAACACACATGCAATGACACTGGTGGATCCATGTGTGGTCTGTGGGAAGAACACACATGCAATGACACTGGTGATATGTGGTTTGTGAAAATAACAGACATGCAATAACTCTAACTGTGGTTAATGAAAAGAGCAGACATGCAATGACACTTGTGGATCCATGTGTGGTTAATGAGAAGAACACACATGCAATGACACTGGGTGTGATTCATGATATGGTTTGTGAGAAGAACACACATGCAATGACTCTAGCTGTGGTTCATGAGAAGAGCAGACATTTGATGACTCTAACTATGGTTAACGAAAAGAGCAGACATGCGATGACACTAGTGGATCCATGTGTGGTTAATGAGAAGGAAACACATGCAATGAAACTGGTGGATCCATGTGTGGTTCATGGGAAGAACACACAAGCAATGACACTGGTGGATCCATGTGTGGTTTGTGGGAAGAACACACATGCAATGACACTGGTGATATGTGGTTTGTGAAAAGAACAGACATGCAATGACTCTAACTGTGGTTAATGAAAAGAGCAGACATGCAATGACACTGGTGGATCCATGTGTGGTTAATGAGAAGAACACACATGCAATGACACTGGGTGTGGTTCATGATATGGTTTGTGAGAAGAACACACATGCAATGACTCTAGCTATGGTTCATGAGAAGAGCAGACATGCGATGACTCAAACTATGGTTTATGAAAAGAGCAGACATGCGATGACACCGGTGGATCCATGTGTGGTCTATGAGAAGAACACACATGCAATGACACCGGTGGATCGTAACGTGGTTTGTGAGAATAACACACATGCAATGACACTGGTGGATCCATATGTTGTCTGTGAAAAGAACGCACATGCAATGACACTGGTGGATCCATGTGTGGTTCATGGGAAGAACACACATGCAATGACACTGGTGGATCCATGTGTGGTCTGTGGGAAGAACACACATGCAATGACACTGGTGATATGTGGTTTGTGAAAAGAACAGACATGCAATGACTCTAACTGTGGTTCATGAAAAGAGCAAACATGCAATGACACTAGTGGATCCATGTGTGGTTCATGGGAAGAACACACATGCAATGACACTAGTGATATGTGGTTTGTGAAAAGAACACATATGCAATGACTCTAACTGTGGTTAATGAAAAGAGCAGACATTCAATGACACTGGTGGATCCATGTGTGGTTAATGAGAAGAACACACATGCAATGACACTGGGTGTGGTTCATGATATGGTTTGTGAGAAGAACACACATGCAATGACTCTAGCTGTGGTTCATGAAAAGAGCAGACATGCGATGACTCTAACTGTGGTTCATGAAAAGAGCAGACATGCAATGCCACCGGTGGATCCATGTGTGGTCTATGAGAGGAACACACATGCAATGACACCGGTGGATCCTTACGTGGTTTGTGAGAATAACACACATGCAATGACACTGGTGGATCCATATGTGGTCTGTGAAAAGAACATGCATGCAATGACACTGGTGGATCCATGTGTGGTCTATGAGAGGAACACACATGCAATGCCACCGGTGGATCTATGTGTGGTCTATGAGAAGAACACACATGCAATCCACTCTAGTGGATCCTTATGTGGTTTATTAGAAGAACACACATCCAATGAACTCTAGTGGATCTATCTTGGCATAATTTGATGTATGCCACGATGTATTTCATTGTACAAGACACTCACTTTCCATTTTTATACTACTCAATATCGCCCTTGGTTTTATGTGGTACTACTCAGTTTTGCCCCCCTCTCTCTATCTTTCGTAGAAGCACAAACCTGTGCTCACCCTGTCTGCTACTCCCTGATTGGTTATCATAGTTGTCACACGGATCGTGCGCACCAACCGTTGATTCTGTGTGATCCAACGATGATCGTTGCACACGTCGTGCCCTTCACAGTACAGCATGGCCCCAGCGTGAGACAGCACGGACGTCTCCCTCAGCGTGACTTCTACAAGAAGGAACACGATGCCGTCCATGGAAAAAGTCGTCGAGCGGTCATGTCATGTTTAATCAAGTCTGAAAAGCCTACTACTGCTACTACTACGCCACAACGCATGTGTCATCGAGTGCACGGTCGTCGATGGACATCTGCAATTTATTGCCACTTGATTTTAATAAGACATATCCCATTTTTTACGCAGCGACTCTCAATCTCACTTCCAAATGGTCCCGACCGTAAGAAGCTTGCACGCGCTAGCTAGAGACCGAAGAGCTGAGCTCGACGAGACCTAACGTCTCTGCCTTCATCAACACATCCCTCTACCCGATCCAGCACAACCCCACAAATCTCGCCATACAGCCACCTACCTTCCCCTCTACATTTCCACTTTTAACTATCGCCAGTTTTAGGGTCGTGTCAAACTTCGTACATAGAAATTGTGTATGCGTCCTTTGCATGCGGCTCAATACAGAACTGCCATGCATGGCCCGGGAAAAAAAGTGACGTATCGTGCGCGTGTCACGGTGCACGGTGCAGTAGACTGCGCGGCGTGTTGTGCGGTGGTGCAACGAAACGTGCCTTGCTTCCACCCACCTTAACTATAGAGCCCCTCTCCACACACCCACTCCCACTCTCGCTCACTCTCCCCACGCAACCCTCTCCACTGTCCCACCAGCATCCGAAAACTTCCGAGAATACCCTGTCCGCGCCGATGATGACCGAGGAGGATAAGGTGGTCATCGTCGCCTCTGAGGCCGCCAGCGAGGAGGCCCCCGTCTCCTCGCCGGCCCCCCTCGACGCGTTGAAAGCATCCGCCATCCCTGTCCAGGCCCCAGTCGAGGCATCGATGGCAGCCATCGTTCCCGTCTAGGCCCCCGTCCCCGCTACCGACGAAGCCGCCGAAGCGGAGCCTCCCACCGGTGAGGAGGCCCCCGCCGGTCATAATCGGATCAAGCACTTCTGGGGCACCTACGATCCAGATAAGTACATCACTCCGCTGAACCCCTACGACACCAGCATCGACGACCCATGGTCGGAGGTAACTAGGGTTTGCTCCCCTCCCCTGGTTCTTCTACCGTTCCCATCGTTGGATGCTAGATGTTGGTTTATTAGGATTCGCTTATTCGCATTTCGATTGCTCGATCTTCTTACATCATCTACTCCCCCATTTTCCTTTTATTCCAATAGGTTTCCGGCAGTGATGTCTGCAGTTATGACGAGTCCATACACCAAGACTCGTCAAGTGCTGAGGAGGCTGTGGGCAGCAAATCACGCAGCCTTCTTCGAGCGGCCCTGCTGCCCTTCCGCAAGGATCGCCCTCTGATTGTGCGAGTGGCCCCGACCGCATCGACTTCCTCTCCTTAATGAAGCATGCAGAGGCCGCGGGCTCCGGCATCCACAAAGGCAGCAAGCGGGAGACCCTGAACATCAACGCCTACATCACTGAACACCGGGCTCTCGGCATTCACCTCCGAAACCTCCAGCGGTTGGCCATCAAAGAGGGTCACATCGCTCCAATCAGGCCCAAGGTCCCCAAGATCAAGGGACTAGGCAACAAGAAGTGGAGGAAGCGTCGGATGGAGGAGGAGGAGGCGCGGGCGCTTGCAGGATGTGCCTGCAGCTGTGGCGCTTGTCGCTGCTGCTAAGCAGCTTCTTTCTAGCTATATCCTATTTCTGGCTGAATGCATCGAACCTCGTTAAGCAACCTACTTTCTATCGCTATATCCTATTTAGCTGCACACAGCTATATCTACATTTGTTTTGTTTCTGAATGAATGTATTCTGCCTGGTGTGATTTGCTGCTTTAGATTTGCTACCTGATCGGAGGCAAAAAGAGGTCCAAAAGGGAACGAATTATCAAAGAGAGAATCTTCTCTAGATTTGCTACCAATTTGGGCAAAATGAAACATATCTGTTTAGCGAGAGAGGAAAAGGGTACTCTTTCAAACTGCCAGTTAACGAGTTACCATCTTGACGAGGCCCCATCTTGATGTCTCCCTCTACAAGAAGGACCACGATGCCGTCCATGGAAAAAGTCGTCGAGCGGTCATGTCATGTTTAATCAAGTCTGAAAAGCCTACTACTTCTACTACTACGCCACAACACATGCGTCATCAAGTGCATGGTCGTCAATGGACAGCTGCAATTTATTGCCACTTGATTTTAATAAGACACATCCCATTTTTTACGCAGCGTCTTTCAATCTCACTTCCAACTGGGGCCCACCGTAATAAGCTTGCACGCGCTAGCCAGAGGCCGTACAGCTGAGCTCGACGAGACCTAACGTCTCCGGTTCATCGAGTCACTCGTAGTCATCAACACATCCCTCTAGCGAATCTAGCACAACCCCACAAATCTCGCCGTACAGCCACCTACCTCCCCCTCTATATTTCTACTTTTAACTATCGCCAATTTTAGGGCCGTGTCAAACTTCGTACATAGAAATTGTGTGTGCGCCCTTTGCATGCGGCTTAATACAGAACTGCCATGCATGGCCCAGGAAAAAAACGTGATGTATGCGCTGCGCGTGTGCACGGTGCGATGGGCATGTGGCGTTGTGCGGTGGTGCAACGAAACGTGCCTTGCTTCCACCCACCTTAACTATAGAGCCCCTCTCGACACACCCACTCCCACTCTCGCTCACTGACCCCACGCAACCCTCTCCACTGTCCCACTAGCATCCGCAAACTCCCGAGAATACCCCGTCCGCGCCGGCGATGGCCGAGGAGGATAAGGTGGCGATCGTCGCCTCCGTGGCCGCCGGCGAGGAGGCCCCCGTCTCCTGGCTATATCCTATTTCTGGCTGAATGCACCAAATCTCATTAAGCAACCTACTTTCTATCGCTATATCTTATTTAGTTGCGCACAACTATATCTACATTTGTTTTTTTTTCTGAATGAATGTATTCTGCCTGGTGTGATTTGCTGCTCTAGATTTGTTACCTGATCGGAGGCAAAAAGAGGTCCAAAAGGGAACGAAATATCGAAGTGAGAATCTTCTCTAGATTTGCTACAAATTTGGGCAAAATGAAACATATCTGTTTAGCGAGAGAGGAAAAGGGCACTCTTTCAAACTGCCAGTTAAGAAGCTACCATCTTGACAAGCTACAAGACACATACATAAACATAACACAATGAGGGTTAAATTTATTTTACTAGTATCACTTGAGGCGCTAGATATCTTGGCAAGCTAACTGAGTTCCACAAAACAGAAACATAACACTGACAAGTAAAATTTAATTCACTCCTCATCAGACCACTTGAGGCGCTTGCCATCGTTCCTAGGCGACGAACTGCGACCATTCCAGGTACTCCACAGCTCACGAACTGCTTTGTCCCACCTGGCATCTGACTTGGCTTCTGTATCTTTAGCGTCCTGCGGCACAATTAGCGGTGCATCACAGGCCTGATTGTTGCCGCTAGAAGATGCTGCCTCTCTGTTTGCCGCTTCAGCTGTAGCCTCTCTATCAGCTGCTTCTTCAACATAAGCTCTCTTCACCGCTCGCACCTCTCATCATTGCTTCAGATGCATCCAATTTCTTTGCATATGCAGCTTCAAACTCAGCTATTCTGCATTTTCTACAAAGGGCCCCCCTAAGCTCGTCTTCCCTCTTGCAAATAGGGCAAAACACGAGGTAACATAGAAAAAAATGGATCTTCTTATACAGCTGGTAGGTCACGTAAGCATCTATGGCTACATACTTATGGTTTATATCAGACAACGGCCACTCGTCCCAGAAATCGTGCCTATCCATAGGGAAATCTTCCTTCATTTTGTCATACGACTCATCGAGGATTCTAGTTGCGAGTGATGCCATTCCATCCTTCCTTGAGCCCCTAGGATCTTGACAAGACTCTGAATATCGATCCACTTGTGCGCAGGAATTATAATTTCCTCTTGATACAATTTCAAAAAATCAATTGTTTTATCGACAGTGCAGAAAACAATTCCCTTTTCCACAAGGAACTGGTGTAGTGCCAGACATTTCCTGTCAGTCCTGAAAGTATGTAGTTTGTCATCACCAAAATTTGTAACTACAAATATTTTGTCAATGCAAGACCATCATCTCAATATAATTTTGAAAAGTTTAGTAAATGCAAGATCAAGACTCTCAACATTGTATTGTCATAATTTATTCGGTATTGCTATTTCTCAGTCGATTGAACGGGTTGCACATTTCTTTTAACTACGGTTGCACTTTTCTTAGGTGATTGAGACTAAAGAAAATCTCAGTCGATTGAGACATAGGCAAACCCTAATTTATTTGGTCCTAAATAAAATCTAGTAGTTGCAAGATGAGCAAGTGGATAAAGAACAAGAGGAGAAAACCGTAAAAGCGGTTAGCTACAGAGAGAAGATCTACAAACCGGGAGAGGTGGTAGACGAGGACGTGTTTCCGCACGGCCAGTTGAACAACGGCGACTTCACTCCCTTCATACGGGTTCTCCGGGGTGTACTCGAGGTCCAATCCCACAAACTTGTCCTCGTCTATCCCAAGCCAACCCTTGTACATCCTCAGAACACGCACCATTGTCTCCTCCTCATTGGTGTAGACAACGTCTATCTTCTTATTGTCATGGGTAGTGAATCTTGTCTCTAGAGTGCGTAGATCTTCCATGGCGGCAAGGAGAAGACGGGAAGAAGATATTAGATGACAGGAAGAAGAGTGGTTTCTGCGAGGTAGGGGAACAGTGGAACCGTCAATGCGCTTTTAAGGTAGTTGTTAACGATTGGGACGGAAGTCCAAGGAGAGACGCGTGGCGGTGGCCGTTCCAGCTTCTGAGTAAACAAAAAATAATTATAACACCGATACATGTGCCCTGTTTTGTCGCGTCAATACACTGGTTAGGGGGTGTTGTCCTATCCACTGTGCCAACGTTGCAAGCCTACGTGATACCACGCCTAAGCGGGGCGACATAATAGCGAAGCGGCGGGGGGCCCAACTTGACGGCCGTTAGCTTGATTTTTGTATTGAAACGTAAAGTTGAATTCGTGCCGAAAAAGACCTCTGAGTATTTGGCACACCAACTGTAGTCACCCCGGGTGATTTCAGGGAACTTGGGTACCGCGTTGCCTGTATAGCCCAACTTTCGGGCCGCAAAATGATATTCTCCACATTCCCATGGTAAATAAGAAGATTGCTGAGATGCTTGTTGTCTGCTTGCCATGTCATTTTGATATGGGGATTCTTCTGTATCATCGGGCAAGGAGTACCCCGTTGGCGGTTCTCTATGATACACATGTACTTACGATGACAAGAACTTACCGGTGACTAAACTTGAGTAGCATGAGGAGCGGCCCTCATATACAAGGGACATGAGATTTCTAACTTATACTTCGTCAAGCATGTACACCATAGTTTGTTCACTTTAACCTTAATCACTTCAAGATGCTTATGATAGGGGCAATGAGAGCTGAAAGCTATAAGTACCATAATTTTTGGAAGCTCTTTATGAGACTTGAATCCCTGCTTCCTTTTATAAGGCCCTTCTTCCACCATTATATTGAGTCTCCACCTTCTATCTTTATGCACCTACTTTGAGAGCATAGTGGCCATTCTTAGTTCTATGTGTAGTGTCCCAAGACTAGTTGATTGATGCATACCTTGATATTGCTTGTTTTAAACTATTTGTATCTAGTCACTCTTATGAACTTTGAAGGTGTCCTATGCATTTATATTTGCTACTCTATGAGGGACAAGCTGAATGCTATTATGCTATGTTTTTTTATGTGAAACAAACAAACGTCTTGCAAAGCATTGTTATTCATGAATCTTTTGTTTGTGCCTTTTCATGTTGCATCATAGTTTCTTTGTCTTATTGCTAGAACTTTGTCTTTCATGTTATGATTGAAGTACTATGATCCTAGATTTGAATCTTTTACAAATACTTTGATCAAGTCTTTGATGGTGCATGTCACCTCAAAAATTATTCTTTCTTTTTATCACTTACCTACGCGAGGACGAGCATGAGTTAAGCTTGGGGATGTTGATACATTACAAATGTATCTATAATTTTTGATGTTCCATGCTTGGTTTTATCCACTTTCTTGTGTTTTGTCCACACTTTGGAATACTTTTCATATGATTTCTTGTACTAACCGATTAACAAGAGCCACGGTGCTAGCTGCCTGTTTTCTGCTATTTTTGGTTCCAGGAAAGTCAGAAAATGAATATTCTCGCAATTGGACGGGACAAACAGCCAAAGTGCCTATTTTTCTGAAAGTCATCAGATGCCAGAATACGAGACTGAGAAGGGTTGGGGGCCAGCCACACCACCTGGCCACGCGGTCAGGCCTGGCCCGCGCCAGGGGGTGGTCTGGCCGACCCTAGCACCCCCTCGGCCTCTCCTTCTTCCTATAAGATGCCCTCGGGACAAAAACCCTAAGGACCCGATCAAAAATCCACGAAAGAGTCTGTAGCCGCCGTCATCTCCATCCCTAGATCAGGAGGGATCTGAAGCTCTTCCCGGCACCCTGCCGGAGAGGGGAATTCACCCTAGAGGCCTTCTTCATCACCATGCAAGCCTCTGGTGTGATGCGTGAGTAGTTCATCTTTGGACTACGCATCCATGTAGTAGCTAGATGGCTGGTTCTCCTCCTTTGTGCTTTCATGTCTAGATCTTGTGAGCTCCGTTCATGATCAAGATCATCTATTTGTAATTCTGCATGTTGTGTTTGCGGGGATCCGATGGATATTGAGATGCTATTTTAGATTGATTATTGATTCTATCATGTCTTTGTTATTTGTGATCTTGCATGCTTTCCGTTGTTAGTAGCTATCTTGGCCAAGTAGATGCTAGCAACTCCAAGAGTTATTATTTATGCTCGATAGTGGGTTCATGCCTCCGTAATGGGGAAGTGACAGAAATCTCTAAGGTACTAGATGTGTTGTTGCTACTAGGGAGAAAACAACAATCCTTTGTTCATAGAACAATCGTATTGTTTACATTACACGCAATTCGTAAAGCAATTATCTGTTGCTTGTAACTTAATACTGGAGGGGGTTCAAATGATAACCTGAAGGTGGATTATTAGTCATAGATGCAGTTGGATGGCGGTCTATGTATAATGTTGTAATGCCCAATCGAATCTCAAAGGAGTCAAGATGATTAGGATATGCATGTATTGCTTTCTCGATGTTTGTCAATTGCCCCGTTGTAATTTGTTCACCCAGCATGTTATCTATTTTAAGGAGAGCCACCTCTAGTGAACTATGGATCCCGGTCCTTTCTTTTACATACAATCTATAAAATGTTTACTGCTTTGTGTTTACTTTCTGCAAACTATTACTTCCTTCCATTCGATACATTTAATCCTTTGTTTTCAGCAAAACCGGTGAGATTGACAACCTCATCACAAGTTGGGGACAGAATTCTGTGGTTGTGTTGTGCAGGTCTCCACGTTGCTGCTGGCACCAGTAGTGCGCCCTACCATCGTTCAGCTAGCTACACCTTTGGGGTGTTTCCTTGCTCCTACTGGATTGATAACCTTGGTTTCGTACTGAGGGAAAACTTGTTGTTGTGCTCATCATACTTTCCTCTTGGGGTTCCCTAACGAGCTCGATATATTTTGGGCCATCAGGTCCTAGATGCAACATGTATGTTCTGGCGGGTGGGTCCTAGGTGCCAGCCTCTCTGTACAAGTATTTAACTTTTTTTCAAACCCGAGCATTAAACTCGAGGGATGTTGCAGGCTAGTGGGTGTGTGATGTCAGCCTCTCTGTAATGCGTTATTAAAATGTAAGCCCTTTATCAAAAAATTAGTAAACCCAAGATATATATAAATATGTACATAGGGGATTCGAACTAAACACCTTCAAATCAAATCAAATAGACGTAAACTGAGTGTTTTGCCACTACACCAAATATATTTATAGAAGTTGAATCATTAAACATGTATTAGTACTACAACTTATGTATCAGTCTTCTAACAAATATTTTGTGTGTCCATGTTATCTCTCTTAAAATAAAAGGGCAGTGCTACTGGAACCTCGATTTATAAAAAGCCACATAATGGATTAGTTTCTTAAAAACATGGGTAGACAAAGTTTTTTAGAGGTGGAGGGCAATGCCAAAAAGGACAAATTAAAAAAATTGGCTATGGTCAATGGGCTCCTATCTCAAATTTCACTGGGTTGTGTGGCTCGCCAGATTCAAACACAGACCTCATCGAGGGAGGAAAAAAGCGATAATTCCTTTAATAGATATTCATGTAAAAATATCTAATGAACACACACCCTCATGCGCCAAAGTAGGGCTGGTATCCAATGACTTAACTTGGTGAAATCACGATGTATATCTTTACCCTCTCATCTCTGTCCAAAACGCATCCAACGGTTCCGATCACACAAAGGCAAAAGCTCTAGAACAAGCAACCAGCAGCAACAACATAACTTTTGACATATTCAATACCATTTGAAAGATTAAGGAGTGCAGAATAATAAGACATAAATAAAATCGAAAGATTCCTAGTTCATATTCAGAAGCACTTTACCAATTCAGAAGCATTTCAAAGTGACTGATTCAGCAATACAGACACTGAAATTCAATAGCAGTACATGGAGAGATAGTTCTTGTTTCACCTCAAAAAACCATGCCACGCGATCAGTTTGCCCTTTTCTCCAAACACACTCGATCACTGGAACACAATCATTGTTATAATATTTGGTCATATAGGGAACCATCATATAGATACAGATATACCATACCAGTACGTACTAGTCATAGCTCCAATCCAGCAAAAGGTTTATCACAGTTTTACCACCCATATATGATTAGTGGATATAAGACAATCACATAATTAATTACAATAGCATGCGGCCAAAGAGCTAGATAGCTAGGAAGTTCATGAGCAACATGCGGCATTCAGAACAACCAAATACATCGACATTGACCATTCTTCCAATAGCAAGTTTGGCTACTTTCCGAAACTTGATCCACCTAGAAGTAGCTGCCAAGCGTACATCAATCGAGTTAATGGTGTAGCGTCCCTCAATTTTTACTCCTTTGCTCTGCATCGTGAAGACTATTGTGCCCTTTTGTATGGCCTAGAGTTGCTTTATGGCACTCTTAGGCAATTTCTGAGCCAAAGCAAGAGATAGACGCATACTTACTAAGAGTAATGCACTAAATCATGTGAAACTTGAGAAGACATTTAGAGCAGTTTATCTGCCGCCATATACTCACAAACATAATCCGGTGCAACCTTGTGATGACACATGTGTAGGATATGGTCTGACAAGGTACTGCCCAGGGTGATGAAGGAGCTTGTGCCGGTGCCTGTGCTAGGGCTGGTGCGGTAGCTGGTGCTAGTGCAGGAGATGGTTGATACGTCCATTTTGCATCACTATTATATGTCTTAATTCACTATTATTCATTGATATATTTCATATTGAGAGGTGATACTTATGTTATTTCATCTATTTTTTTCATGGTTGATGACTTTTGGAGCATGGACCGCTGCAGTCAGGATTCTGATGGAACTGTTTGGAGGCAAAATTCGTGAAGATTAGAAAATCCAGGAAAATATACAGAAAATCGTATTTTTCCAGAAGACTAAGGATGCCAGAAGACGGAGTGGAGATGGGCCACAGGGGCCCCACACCACCCCATGGCGCGGGCAGCCCTAGGCCGCACCAGGAGGTGGTGTGGCCACCCTGGCCCACTCCAGCCTCTCCCCTCTGGCGTATATAATCCTCCCGAAACCCTAAGACTCGGGGAGGGACCACAGAAAGATTCTGCCGCCTCTGCGGGGCGGAAAACACCGAGAGAGAAAGATCTCTCCGGCAGATAGATTTCTGCCGGGGGAATTCCTTCCCGAAGAGGAGAGATCATCGCCATCAACACCACCATCAAGCTGGACTTCATCGGGATCATCATCATCATCACCACCACCATCATCACCATCAGAACCCTCATCACCATCTCCATATTGCTGTAACAATTGCGTTGAATCTTGCATTAGTTCATAGGGGAAACTTTCCCGGTGTTGATTACTCTTTGTAGTTGATGCTATTGAGTGAACCATTGAATTATTGTTTATGTTCAGATTGTTATACATCATTATTCCATCTCTGATCATGATCCATATTATGTCTTGTGAGTAGTTCGTTTTGTTCTTGAGGACATGGGAGAAGTCTTGTTGTTAGTAGTGGAGTTGCGTTGAGAAAGATTCAATATATTGTTATTTAAGTTGTGGTGTACTTCTTCTAGTGGTGTCATGTGAACGTCGACTACATGACACTTCACCTATATGGGCCTAGGGGAATGCATTGTGTATTTGGCTACTGATCGTAGGGGTTGCCGGAGTGACAGAAACCTGAACCCCTGTTAGGAAACCATTGCACAGGGGACGTAAGGGTCTTAGAGTTTAAAGTTGTGGTTAGGTTTCTACCTTAATTACTTTCTTGTACTTACGGATGTTTGCAAGGGGTATAATCACAAGTATGTATTAGTCTTGGATGGGGCGGTACATTAGCACAGGTTCACCCACACAATACTTAGCAAGCTAAAGAAGATTAATCAACTATATGAAGTGAAAGCACTTGACAGTATTCCCATGTGTCCTCGAGAACGTTTGGTCATCTTAAGTAATACAACCGGCTTGTCCTTTGCTGCATAAAGGATTGGGCCACTTGCTGCATTTATTCCTACTGTGTTTTATTTACTCGTACTTTGTTTACTTGCTTTATTGAAAACCCCTAAAAATCCGTTTGCTAAGTATTTGCAGAGAATTCCTGATCCATACCACTAGCCAGCACCTTTTGTTCCTCGTTGGGTTTGACACTCTTACTTATCGAAAATACTGCGATACACCCCCTATACTTGTGGGTCATCAAGACTATTTTCTGGCGCCGTTGCCGGGGAGTGAAGCGCTATTGGAGAGTGGAACTGGTAAAGGAAACTTCTACTGTGAGTATTGTTTACTTCTGTTAGTTGCTTTATTTTCGTTATGGATAATTCGCTGAGTTTCTTATTTGGTAATGCTACTACCACTGCTAAGGTAGTAGATAAGCCACCACCTGTTGAGAATGATGTTTTCAAAACCTACAAGAATTATTGATCGTGTTATGGATAACTACTATGTTGGGGATGGAACTGTCCATCCCGGTGATCATTTACTCTTTATACACGAATTATGCGGGTTGTTCAAGTGTGTAGGTATTACTACAGATCAAGTTAAGAAGAAGTTATTCTCATTATCACTGAAAGGAAGAGCTGAGGAATGGTATAAGCTGCTGAAGAATGGTCAAGCTCTGGAATGGGAGGAAATAGTGCCTCTCTTTTATTCAAAGTTTTATCCTCCTAGTGAGATTCATAAAGATCGGAATCAAATATACAACTTTTGGCCTCTTGATGGAGAGAGTACAGCTCAAGCTTGGGGGAGATTGAAGTTACTAATGCTCAAATGTCCCATTCATGAGCTCCCCAACAATATTATTATCAATAACTTTTATGCAAGGCTCCCTCTACATGATAAAGATTTATTGGATTCTTCTTGTGCTGGATCATTCACTCGCATGGAAGAAGCTAAATGGGATCTTCTAGACCGTATTCAAGACAATGTTGAAGCTTGGGAGAATGACAAAGGTAGAAAGTCAGGTATAAATTATGATTATGAATGCATTGAATCTTTTATGGGAACTGATGACTTTCAAAATATTAAAAATGGTTATGGTCTAGACTCTCAAGCTATTGCTTCTTATTTTAAGGCTTTTGCTTCCTACATTGAAGTGCCTAAAAAGAAGTGGAATAAGTATCATGAACCTTATAAAGATGTTGCTAAGAGTGTTCCTGCAAGAAATACTAAAGTTTATACTGCTAATCATGTTTTACCTAAACCTTATATTGAGAAAATTCCTTTCCCAGTTAAGATGAAGGAATATTGTATATAGCTAGTATGGTTAATGAAAGTATGAATAAAGCTGTTGAACCTGATAAACAAATGGTCGATGAACCTATAATAGCAAATGTGAAAGACTTTGTTACTAAATATGAAAAAGAGGGACACCCTATCCTTTGTAAGGATACCTCTAATATTGTTTCACAAAGTAGTGTTGTGAGAGCTAGTATTCTCGTGTTTTCTGTTAGAATAAGTGATCATTGCTATGATGGTCCTTGTGATAGCTATATTGTTAAGTTTATGCATGATACTGAAAGCTACTATGAGAGAGGGAAAAGTGTTCTTATGTATCTCAATAATATCAAGTTTCCTCGTTTTATGCTGAAAGTTTTTATGTTGCACTTCTTTTGCCTTCTTATGCAAGTAGCCTTTGGTTTCAACAACTTGTTTGTTTACAAAATTACCTTGCATAGGAAGTGGGTTAGACTTAAATGTGTGTGTGTGTTTTCTTCTTAATGCTCCCTTTCACTTCAATTCATATTCCTGAGTGAGCATCTCCAAAATTATCATGCCCATCTTAATGGCTATAAAGAAAGAGCTTTATGGGAGACAACCCAATTTGTTTTTGCTTTCAGTTTGTTTTTGTTTCTTTGAGTCTTGGAAGTTATTACTTCGCTAATAACCGCTCCTTATCCGTTTTGTTTGGTTTTTGTGTCAAGATCAACCTCTAATGAGAGAGAAGTAAGATTTGGGGAAGTTGCTGTCCCAAAACAGATTTTTGTGCTTCACCGTAAAAAATCGTGAGAGATCTCTGTATGTCGGATTGAGCTGTAATTTTTTGTTCTTCTGCCCCAGGTTGTTATTTAACTTTTAGTTTTGCACTTTTTGATTTGAGCAACAGAAGATTTTCGAAAAAATTGATCTTTACCTGTTGGTCTGTTTTGACAGATTTTGCCACTCTTGCATTTGCTTCTTTATTCGATTTCCTTTTTGAATTCTTTTTGGGTTTTCGGAAGGAGTTGCTACAGTAGCTTATGTTTTGATGGTTTTCAGTTGAAGTTGGACTCAAAATGTTTTATCACTTCACTTATACTAATGTTGCTAATGAGAACTATGTGAAGTTTTGTGTGAAAGAAATTTCCAGGAAGTGGAGATAATGGTGTAATAAGGAAAAGAAGGGTTTTATGACTCAAGTAATAAGTGTATGAAGATGAAGATATTGATGATTCAAGTAGTGACTCTAGAAGGATCCACTAAATACCAAATTCAGAGACCTACAGAGTCCATTTCCAACTAGGTAACAGTTCTGGTAAGAAAAGTTCCACGAAAATACAATCCAACTATATTTTTGCAGTTTTTAGTCAATAAGGAAAGCTACAAAGCGAAAAAGGGACGGAAACGGAGCCAGGGTGGCTCACACCACCCTGTGGCGCGGGCCCACCCCTGGCCGCGCCACCAGGTGGTGAGTCCGCCCTAGACTCCACCTCCGACTCGTTTTCTCCCAGTACCTTCCTTTTGATATGAAACTTCGTAATATATATTCCCCCGAATCTCCCGAGGTTCGTATATCGTATTTTCGTCGTGTTTTTGTTTTGATCTGTTTTTGCCAGGACATACTCTTTGAAGGTTTAGAAGCACAATGGTGTTTGCCAAGGATAAAGGGAAGGAGCCTATGGAGGAAGACCTCCAAGACCCCGGGAAGGAGAAGGAGATCAAAAGTGAAGATGAAGAAGAGGCAAAGCACACAGACACTACCATTGCAAGCATTGGAGTGGTGGCGAACCCTGCCAGGATCAGAAGGACTGCACGGATGCAGACTGGGGGGAAAGCTCCTCGTCATAGTTTGGCTCCACGGTCACCTTCTCCAAGCACCAAGAGTCCCTTCCATACCCTTATCCATAACCATGCAGGAAAAGAAGACTCCAAGAGGGAAGAGCGGAAAAAGAATCACAAGAGCTGGGATCCACAATCCGACATGATCATGCACCGCATCGAGCACAACTCGGAGTTGATTCGTACACTCACCTTTGAGATTGAGGACTTGGGGAAATTGGTCAAGAAGCTCATCGAGAGGATACCACCACCACCGAAGGAGTAATTCGTCATCAGGTTTGGCATCCCCTTGGTTTGTTCCAAGCTTGGGGGAGTGTCGCGGTATCACATCACTATCTTCTATCTTTTTTCCTTCTTAGTAGAGTCATATCATGAATAGAGGAGTTATTATGTAGGATGGTTTGCATTATGGAAGTGTCCCCTCTCTCGTTAGATATGTATCCCTTAGTGTGAGTTGCCGTTATGGAATATTAATGGGAAGTTCTATCATTCACTCTTTTGCATATCTTATATTAGTTTTCAATTCATGGTTATATGATTGATCTTGTTGTTAGTATTGGTATCACTTTGGGATCATTGAGTTAATTTAGTTGGTTTTGGCAAACCTGGCTCGGTCAGTAGCAACACTATTTTTGAGAGTTGAATGAAAAAGATAAAGGTACTCTAAAGAAAAATTATTTCATCGTCTTTCTTTCTTGATTTGCTCATAAGTCTAGTATTCTCTACTTAAGATCTTTTGTGCTTCCAAGGAAGATTGCATGTTTGTCTTTATCACTTGTATGTTTGTTTGTTTCCTTCAACTCTTATACTTGCTACCCAGCCTTGCTAGCCAAAAACTTGTACTGAGCGGGTATTCTTCTCGTGCATCCACCTCCTTTAAACCAAAACCTTTGCCATTTGTGTCCACCATACCTACCTAGTAGCATTATTGCTATTCCAAGTAAATTCTTGTTTTATCTACCTCCCAAATTAAACTTGTTATGTGAAAATTAGTGATTAAAGCTCTCACGAACTTGATGGCACACTTTACTTTCTTGTATTTAATAAACTTGAACCATTGGGTCCTTCGTTGTTGCGTATATGCTTGCACTTTATGAGTTGAAGTTAGCTGAACCATGTATCATGGGGACCGCTTTCAACACTTCATTTGGTACTTTGTACCTAGTTGATATCATGTTCTTTTGCTTATGGATCCCGGCGGTGTGAAATAAAAGTGGAACTTGTAAGATCATGGAGTTTATATGTGTGTTAGAGAAATGCATGGGCCGCTAGCCTAAGCCATGCCTAATCATGGTGGAAACTTGCAGCATAACTATAGTAAGAATTCTATGAAGCATCCTCAATAAAAACCTATGCAAATAGCAAATAAAAAGATCGCTGAGATGCTCACCGTCTGCTTGCCTTGTCATTTTGATTATGGGATAGCTCATGTGTCATGTGCAAGGGGTACCCCGTTGGCGGTTCTCAATGATACGCATGTATTTACAATGACAAGAGCTTGCTCATGACTGAAGTTGAGTAGCATGAGGATCGGTACTCATAAGTAAGGGGCATGAGATTTCAACTTATAACTTGTCAAGCATATCCTCTTAGTTGTGTCACTTTAACCTTAATCACCTAAAGATGCCTATGATAGGGGCAATGGGAGCTAAAAGCTAGTAAGTATCATAATTTTTGGGAGCTCTTTATGAGACTTGCAATCCCTGCTTCCCTCTTTGAAGGGCCTTTCTTTTACTTTGTAGTTGAGTAAGTAAACCTACTCTCTTCTATCTCAGCAAGTATTTTGAGTTGTTGTGTTTCATTCATTCATATGATGATTTATTCACTCATGTTTCTTATGTTCCTTGTTTTGCACATTGCTCTTATCTTGGTGTTTACTACTTTGAAAGCTATCATTGAAAACTAGATATTTGTGAACTCCAGCAAATTATCAACTATTCTTCGACCAAGAGCTAAGTTTGCCATTACCAATTATGATTCACTTTATGTATCTTTATTGTGTTTCCTTTACTTATTACAAGTTGAGTTATATAATAGTGAGTTGTCTTCTATTATGATCTATGTATTTGATGAATGTGATGCTTCTTGTCCGTATTCTTTTATCGACTCTTCACTCCATAAACCCGAGGCCATGTTTATTGAGCTCAGTTTCGCTTGGGGACAAGCGAAGTCTAAGCTTGGGGGAGTTGATACGTCCATTTTGCATCACTATTCTATGTCTTAATTCACTATTATTCATTGATATATTTCATATTGAGAGGTGATACTTATGTTATTTCATCTATTTTTGCATGGTTGATGACTTTTAGAGCATGGACCCAGCGATCGAGATTCTGATGGAAAATGTGCTGTTTGGAGGCAAAATTCGCGAAGATCAGAAAATCCAGGAAAATATACGGAAAATCCTATTTTTCCAGAAGACTAAGGATGCCAGAAGACGGAGTGGAGATGTGCCACAGGGGGCCCACACCACCCCATGGCGCGGGCAGCCCTAGGCCGCGCCAGGAGGTGGTGTGGCCACCCTGGCCCACTCCAGCTTCTCCCCGCTGGCGTATATCATCCTCCTGAAACCCTAAGACTCGGGGAGGGACCACAGAAAGATTCCGCCGCCTCTGCGGGGCGGAAAACACCGAGAGAGAAAGATCTCTCCGGCAGATAGATTTCTGCCGGGGGAATTCCTTCCTGGAGAGGGGAGATTGTCGCCATCAACACCACCATCAAGCTGGACTTCATCGGGATCATCATCATCATCACCACCACCATCATCACCATCAGCACCCTCATCACCATCTCCATATTGCTGTAACAATTGCGTTGAATCTTGCATTATTTCATAGGGGAAACTTTCCCGGTGTTGATTACTCTTTGTAGTTGATGCTATTGAGTGAACCATTGAACTATTGTTGATGTTCAGATTGTTATACATCATTATTCCATCTCTGATCATGATCCATATTATGTCTTGTGAGTAGTTCGTTTTGTTCTTGAGGACATGGGAGAAGTCTTGTTGTTAGTAGTGGAGTTGCGTTGAGAAAGATTCAATAGATTGTTATTTAAGTTGTGGTGTACTTCTTCTAGTGGTGTCATGTGAACGTCGACTACATGACACTTCACCTATATGGGCCTAGGGGAATGCATTGTGTATTTGGCTACTGATCGTAGGGGTTGCGGAGTGTAAACCTGAACCCCCGTTAGGAAACCATTGCACAAGGAACGTAAGGGTCTTAGAGTTTAAAGCTGTGGTTAGGTTTCTACCTTAATTACTTTCTTGTACTTACGGATGTTTGCAAGGGGTTTAATCACAAGTATGTATTAAGTCTTGGATGGGACGGTACATTAGCACAGGTTCACCCACACAACACTTAGCAATCTAGAGAAGATTAATTGACTATATGAAGCGAAAGCACTTGACAGTCTTCCCATGTGTCCTCGAGAACGTTTGGTCATCTATAGAAATACAACCGGCTTGTCCTTTGCTGCATAAAGGATTGGGCCACTTGCTGCATTTATTTCCTCTTGTCTTTTATTTACTCGTACTTTGTTTACTTGCTTTATCGAAAACCCCTAAAAATCCGTTTGCTAAGTATTTGCAGAGAATTCCTGATCCATACCACTAGCCAGCACCTTCTGCTCCTTGTTGGGTTCGACACTCTTACTTATCGAAAATATTGCGATACACCCCCTATACTTGTGGGTCATCAATGGTGCCACTTATTGTAGAGGGGCCGGTACAGGAACCAGAAGGCCCAGAACCAGTGCCGACGCCAGCAGCTTGATGCTAGATTCCTTCCGAGGGGTAGCTAAGCTAACTGCAGGGATGGTAGAGGCAAATGAGAAGTGTACAAGAAAAATGGTCTCTTATACAACAGTTACTCACAAGACAGTGATCAGAGGATATGATGAGTATACAAGCAAATTAATTTACTACCTCCATTCTTTCTCCTTAGGTCAACAGGTGCCAAAGCAGGAACTAGGGCCAGTGCCATTGCGGGTGCCAGCAGCTTGATGCTGGTTACCTTCTGGGTATGTAAGGGGACTGCAGGAGTGGTTAGAGAGGCATATGAGATGTGTACAAGCAAAATGGTTTCTTATACAACAGTAACTGCTAGACAGAGATGAGATTATACAAGAAAAAATTAAGTTACTACCTCTATTCTTTCTCCTACCAAGGTCAACAGGTGCCGTTGCAGGAACTGGGGCCGGTACCGGTGCCAGTGCGAGCTGCTTGATGCTAGCACCCTTCTGGATGGTACATAAGGGGAAGTGGACTACAAAAGTAGTCAGGGTCATATGATGAATAAATACAATGGTGCAGAACAGTTAGTCGCAAGAAAACCATTAGAGGTTGTGATGAGAACTGAAGAAAATTACTTAGTACTACCTTTGTTCTTGGTCCTTAGGTCAACAGGTGTACGATGGCGTGCAAGTATCTACCCAGGCTTGCTAAAATTGAATGTTACCTCATCCCCCTGCTTTAGACCATTCTCACGGACATACTTGGACCAACCTCGGCTACCCAAATAGGTGGTGGACATCGTCTAGGAGACATTCACATCATATAGTTGCCACATGCCTTTAGGGCCCTCGCTATACAGAGTTAGAAACTTGTCATTTCCGAACATCTTGTTTATAATAGGGCGACCAACATAAGGGACAACCTTCATGAGAAAATTGATACAGAAGTAAAGCGACGGCAAAAAAAGCGAGATACAAGATCTTACATCAAGTCGGTATAAACCACTTGGAATCCATACCTGATACCATGGGTACCCTTTGCGAAGGGTGGGCATGCACCATTTTTCTTCCCTCTGTCTTTGCAAGGGCATACAGGGGCCCCCTTTCAATCCACAAGCTTGACAAGAGGAGGGTAGCAGAAAGGGCTACGCGGCTTGTGTGTGGTACTGATTGAAATTAAGTGGAAAGGTTAAATTATGTAAAGAGAAAGTAAATCTAATAATATAATACAAAACCATTGCATGTAAAGCAAACAGATTCGATTTTTGTGAACTTCTGATGAGTGTAAACATATAGTACTAGCTGATAACAATAACATGGAAAATCATAACATGTGAAATTGTGGATTTCCAAATTATACCCACTTCTTAGAGAGGTCACTGCTCACCTGGGTACTATGTTGGCGATTCCTCGTTGTCTAGACGATGTCCTCTTTTGGTGCAGGCATCAGAAATCTACTAGCCTCTACAACAGCCTCAGCCTCCGCAGCAACACCTTCAATTTGCATAAATAGCAACAGAGCTCAACAATTCAATACTATGTAAAGTTTGACCAAGTTTTTACAAAAAATATTAATATTTGTAATATGAATTATATATCCTTGGATACATCATGAAACATATATTCACGTCATATGTATATAATATCATAATTCTTGATAGTTTTTGACTTTTTTTTCAAAAAGTTTGGTCAAAATTTCCGTAGCTTGACTTTTCAAAAAATATATATGCCTTAAGCCTTGGGATAGAGGGAGTACAATACATAGTATTCATATACTGATTGTATGAGAGAGTCAGACAGATCCAGATCTGGATTCACATAAACACAATGCTAGAATTAATAAAATCACACATATGTTTGTGAACATCTGATAAGCATGCATGACACAAAACGGGTAATAATTAAATCTGACTACACCATGGTAATAAGGGTATTAAGAACAAATACCTTTCTCTTTAAGCTGGGCCCTCCCAGCTGGTCGGTCACCTTGCGCCTTTTTGGTGAGTAGTGGTATTGGTCGGATCCTGCGGCATGTGGGGGTGCCATCCTGTTTGCCGCACCTAGAGCATCGCACATTCGCATGTATGTACCACCGTGCTACAGTAAATGAAGAAGAGATGGTGTCATAGAGGCTTCCACAAAAATAGGATGTAGACAAAGACAAGTTTTAGAACATGGATACATCCAGGTTGTAGGCAACCACTTTCAGCATTGGAAATAATGGAAGAACGCAACGAATATACTGCTACATTACCTTTTTAGGCAAATTTTAAGGGAACTATCGGGACCATACCTGTCCGTAGTGGTCATGCGTGCAACTGACCCATAGTTCTCCATACAGAATCTAACGCAAAATGCATTGCACATTTAGAGTAGCAACTAAAGTTTATAGAATTGAAGAACACAGAAACCGAACCCGACCAAATGCCCCAATCAGGACAGCGATGACCATGCCCTGATCCTGAATCCATATGAAATCGGTACCACCCCCCAACCCCACACACACACACACCACCACCACCCCACCCAAATGACCCAATCGATCGGAGAAGAGGAAAATATCCTCATTAGGTGATTTCGAGGTGAGAAATAAGCAAGAAATCCACAATCAAAGCATACCGAATACTACTACTCCTATTACTAATAGTACCCCTAGTGGCCCAATCGGAAGAAAATTAACCAAAGCCGAATTTTGAGGTGAGAAAATACACCCACCTATTTCGGCAAGAACTCCCCAGTTGGAGGTTACACCAGTTCCAACAATTGCTTGCTAGATGGGAGCTAGCTAGTGATGGTTTCTTGTCTTGTCATCGGTAGAAAGGAATGGGCAGGGGAGTAGTAGTACTACTAGTAGTAGGGCTAGGTAGTACCATTTTTCTACAGTAAGTATTTTTAAGTGGCAGTGGCGGGAACATTTTGCCAGGAGAGAATCCCAAATTTTTGATCCCAGCTATCACATGGTGGCCTACAACTGTTTCAAGTAGGAACCATGTCAGGGGTGAGTTAAAGCGGGTCCCACATCAAGTGGGTGAGATAATTGATCGAGCCAACCTCCTCCTTCCCTTGGTACTAGTACTAGTTCTCCCGGGTTCCTCTCTAAGGACAGAGAAAATCGCCCCTCTTCGAATCAAATTGATCCCAACTTATTATCCTTTTGCTGATTCGTCTCATGGAGCATTGAGGGGGAGGGATAGCAGTGGACAAAATGGTGGTAGTTGCAGCATAGGGCACCAGCGCTGGGGCCTCAAAACAGTTTAGGAACCGATAAAATGATAAGCTCGGATTTCAGACTAGAAACACACACAAACACACACATATATATACTAATATACGGAATAGTTTCCAATTACAGTTTTGCTAACAAAGGCCTAGAAATCATAAGGTAGATCCATATGACATAACTACTACAGTAGCGAACCAATCATGGGATAGCTCTACACCCCAAGAGTTTTGCAGCTAGGCTAGTGGTCATGAGACTACCTAGACGACACCAAAAGTACACCCTTGATGATCAGCAGCCCTACATGAAATCCATCCAGAAGCAGTGTACCCGATACACAGCCTCAGGTGCAGGCTCATCAATGAATAGGTCATCATCATTACCATCAAAATCCTCTTAGGTCGTCTGCTTCTATGATTAGTAGATTAACAGATACGTTTATAGAGAAACATCAAAGACACACAACCTGAACATTTGTTGTTCTACATATATACCTTGTCATCTGACATAGTGGTAGTACTAGAAATGAAACCCATTTCATGCATCTTGAGATTTTTCTCTCCTCCCCTTTCTCCAAGTTGATCTAGAAGCTCAGGAGTTGCCTCTGTCAGTTGATCTAGTTGATCAACATATGCTTCCCCTACTTGATCTTGATGATAAAGATGTGCTTCCCCCAGTTCATATGGAGGATCATATGGTTCACCATGAAATAGCCATCTAACATATGTGCTTAGCATCCCAAAATGTAAAAATATGGTGTTCCACTATACTTTGAGGCAGCACCCTACGATTCACACACAACCGGCAGGGGCAATGTACTTTTAAGTTGTCATAGTGAGCTCTAACAAACCCCATAAATCATAGAACATCAAGGATATGTTTAGTGCTGCCTAATGGACCAATCTCTATTCAAAATCTGCCCATGTGTTTAATTATGACATAAAAGGTTGGTTATTATTAAAAGAAAAGCAGGAAACATATAGATGGAGTACAAAAACTATATATGCTTATGCATTTCAGCAAACATATTGACAACAAAAATCACTGAAGGTATTTAGGAACATAGATCGAGCGCAGAATAAACTATGACCAAGCAGATTGAGGACAAATTAAACTACATATTTTAGGAGGCAGATCGGGTGAAAGGGCAATAAAATGCCAACCAGATCGAGCTAGAGATAGAAGGACTACCGTAGGATCGACGTGCCCACCAGTGCGTCTCAAGAAGACCAGCGGGTAGGGAAAGCTTCTTTGTGCATGGTGGTGATAAGGAGCGGCCGCAAGCGCGTCTATTTTGTGGGCAAAGGGGTGAGAGCCTAGGCTGTGGAGGGTGTAAGTTAATACAAAGCACTAAGGGGCAAGGAGGGATAACTTTGGAAATTCTAACCTACCCTGCTTTGGGCACCACCATATACGTGGCCCACCTGCCAGTCACTGCTGGCCCAAAATATATCGAGCTTGTTGGAGAACCCCAAGAGGAAGGTATGATGAGCACATCAGTAAGTTTTCCCTCAGTACGAAACCAAGGTTATCAATCTAGTAGGAGCAAGGAAATAGCCCAAAGGTGTTGCTAGATGAACTTTGGTAGGGCGCACTACGGGTGCCAGCAGCAACATGGAGACCTGCACAACACAACCACAGAACTCTGTCCCCAACTTGCGATGAGGTTGTCAATCTCATCAGTTTTGCTAAAAACAAAGGATTAAACGTATCGAATAGAAGGAAGTAATAGTTTGCAGAAAGTAAACACAAAGCAGTAAACAGTTTGTAGATTTAATGTAAAAGAAAGGACCGGGGTCCATAGTTCACTAGAGGTGGCTCTCCTTAAGATAGATAACATGCTGGGTGAACAAATTACAGCGGGGCAATTGACAAACATCGAGAAAGCATACAAGCATATACTAATCATCTTGACTCCTTTGAGACTTGATTGGGCATTACAACATTATACATAGACCGTCATCCAACTGCATCTATGACTAATAATCCACCTTCAGGTTATCATCCAAACCCCCTCCAGTATTAAGTTGCAAGCAACAGATTATTGCATCACGAATTCGTGTAAAGTAAACAATACGATTGTTCTATGAACAAAGGATTGTTGTTTTCTCCCTAGTATCAACAGCACATCTAGTACCTTAGAGATTTCTGTCACTTCCCCATATTACCAGAGGCATGAACCCACTATCGAGCATAAATACTAACTCTTGGAGTTGCTAGCATCTACTTGGCCAAGATAGCTACTAACAACGGAAAGCATGCAAGATCACAAATAACAAAGACATGATAGAATCAATAATCAATCTGAAATAGCATCTCAATATCCATCGGATCCCCGCAAACACAGCATGCAGAATTACAAATAGATGATCTTGATCATGAACGGAGCTCACGAGTCCTAGACATGAAAGCACAAAGGAGGAGAACCAGCCATCTAGCTACTACATGGACCCGTAGTCCAGAGATGAACTACTCACGCATCACACCGGAGGCTTGAATGATGATGAAGAAGGCCTCCAGGGTGAATTCCCCTCTCCGGCAGGGTGCCGGGAAGAGCTTCAGATCCCTCCCGATCTAGGGATGGAGATGACGACGGCTACAGACTCTTTCGTGGAATTTTGATTGGGTACTTAGGGTTTACATATCAGAGGCAATATATTGGCGGAAGGAGAGGCCGAGGGGGTGCTTGGGGCACCTAGACCACTCCCTGGCGTGGGCCAGGCCTGGCCATGTGACCAGTGGTGTGGCTGACCCCTCTCCATCTCGTATTCTGGCTCCAGACGTCTCCCGGTAAAATAGTGACTTTGGCTTTTGTCCTGTCCAATTCCGAGAATATTCATTTTCTGACTTTCCTAGAACCAAAAACAGCGGAAAATAGGCAACTGGCACTATGGCTCTTATTAATAGGTTAGTCCAAGAAATCATATGAAAAGTACTCCAAAGTGTGGACAAACCATAAGAAAGTAGATAAAACCAAGCATGGAACATCAAAAATTATAGATACATTTGCAATGTATCAACATCCCCAAGCTTAACTCCTGCTCGTCCTCGAGTAGGTAAGTGATAAAAAGAAAGAATAATTTTTGAGGTGACATGCACCATCATAAACTTGATCAAAGTATTTGTAAAACATTCAAAGCTGGGATCATAGTACTTTAATCATAACATGAAAGTCAAAGTTCTAGCAATAAGGCAAAGAAACTATGTTGCAACATAAAAAGGCACAAACAAAAGATTCATCAATAACAATGCTTTGCAAGACGTTTGTTTGTTTCACATAAAGAAAACATAGCATAACGGTATTCAGCTTGTCCCTCATAGAGTAGCAAACATAAATGCTTAGGACACCTTCAAAGTTCATAAGTGTGACTAGATACAAATAGTTTAAAACAAGCAATATCAAGGTATGCATCAATCAACTAGTCTTGGGACAATGCACATAGAACTAAGAATGGCCACTATGCTCTCAAAGTAGGTGCATAAAGATAGAAGGTGGAGACTCAATATAATGGTGGAAGAAAGGCCTTCATAGAAGGAAGCAGAGATTCAAGTTTCATAAAGAGCTTCCAAAAATTATGGTACTTAATAGCTTTCAGCTCTCATTGCCCCTATCATAAGCATCTTGAAGTGATTAAGGTTAAAGTGAACAAACTATGGTGTACATGCTTGACGAAGTATAAGTTAGGAATCTCATGTCCCTTGAATACGAGGGCCGCTCCTCATGCTACTCAAGTTTAGTCACCGGTAAGTTCTTTTCATCGTAAGTACATGTGTATCATAGAGAACCACCAACAGGGTACCCCTTGCCCGATGATACGGAAGAATCCCCATATCAAAATGACAAAGCAAGCAGACAACAAGCATCTCAGCAATCTTCTTATTTACCATGGGAATATGGTGCTTTTTTTCTCTCTTTCCTCTTTTTATAATATCTTTTTTTCTCTTTTTTCTCAATATAGGACTCTTTTTTTATAAGAAGAATGCTTCATAGACAGCTCATTATGGTTACGCTGCAGGTTTCCACCATGTCAGCATGGATTAGACCAGCGGCCTAGGCGTTTCTCTAACACATATACATAACTCCATGGACTTACAAGCTCCCCTTTCATTTCACACCGGCGACATCCATAGACAAAAGAGCATGATATCAACTAGGTACAAAGTACCAGTGCAATGTTGAAAGTGTTCCCCATGACATCATGGTTCTGCTAATCCCCAACAAATAAGTGCAAGCATATACCACATAGACGACACAATGGTTCAAGTTTATTAAGGGCAAGAAAAGTAAAGTGTGCCATCAAGTTCGTGGGAGCTTCAATCACTAGTTTTCTCATAACAAGTTTAATTTGGAAGGTAAACAAAAACATGAATATACTTGGAATAGCATATGCTAATAGGTAGGTATGGTGGACTCTTTGGAATAACTTGGTTTAGGGAGTTGGATGCATGAGTGGAACTCATACTTGATTACGGAGGCTAGCAAAAGATTGGGAGCGACAAACTAAGAGAGCAATAATGGCCATATGCATGCAGAGCGACAAAACATCATTAATCAAAGCATAAAGTGATACTACAAGTTGAAAACTAAAGGATCATAAAGGCTTATGGTGACTTGAGATAGAAATAACATAGTGTGAGCATGCGCCAAGTCAACCCCAATAAAGCATCAAAGGAGAATACCACTATACTATGCTTTAATATGCTAAAACAACGCATGATTCATCCAAGGCACATTAAGCAATCTCAATTGTTTATAACAAGTCATGCTACAGAAAAGAATACTAAGCATAAAGCCAAAACAATATCAAGCATGGCATGACAAAGCATAAGCCACAGTTAAAAACAAGCTCTCTTTACCACTTAAGCATGAGCTTTCCTACTCTTTTCCAATCCAAACCAAACTATTTGAAAACCAATGTATGAAAGAGGGGTCCAACCAATTTATTCAGCAAACTAAGCAAACAAAGCAAACGAAAAAACAAAATGAAAACGAAAAATAAGATGCTCCAAGAACAACACAACTGTGCATGAAACAATAAAAATGAAGCGTTTGGAAGAAACCTGGGATTTTTATTGATGAAGAGGGGGATGCCTTGGGCATCCCCAAGCTTTGAGACTTGTACTTTTTGGATATTTCTTGGGGTGACACGCATGGCATCCCCAAGCTTGAGCTTTAGTCCATCCTTCATCTTATTACTCATTCCTTTCATACACCTGAAATTTTTCCTCCATACAAAACTTCACACAATCTTTATTAGCAACATTAGTGCACTCAAGATAATAGGTCTTTGGGTTCAGTTATAACACCAATAAACTTTCATTAAAATACTAGCTACTGTAGAAATTCCCTCAAAAAGCTCAATTCCCCAAAAGAACTCAAAAAGGAACCAACAAGAAGCAAATGCAGAAAATGGCAGAAATCTGTCAAAACAGACCAGCAGGTGAAGACGAATTTTTTCGAAGACCTTCTGTTGCTCAAATAAAAAAGTGTTGAACTAACGAAAGTTAGATAACAACCTGGGAAAGAAGAAAGAAAATTCACGCCTCAAAATGACGTACATAGATTGTACACGATTTTTTACGGTGAAGCACAGAAATCTGTTTCGGGACAGCAACTTTCCCAATCATTACTTCTCTCTCATTAGAGGTTAGTCTTGGCACACAAAGGAAATAAAAAGGATAAGGAGCGGTTATTACTGAAGTAATAACTTTCAAGACTTATCTAAAACTTTTGGGTTATCTCCCAATAAGTACTTTTCTTTAACGCTTTTAAGTTAGGCATAAGAAACAAGAAAAAGAATCAAGTGTTTGAAGAAGCATTAAAACCAAATTTCTTGCCCTTACCTCTCTTAATTTTATTCTTAACCTTGGGAAACATATGATTGTTTAGTGGAGAAGCAAGGTGCATGATCCCCTTTCCCACGTCTTGTTGGGTCCGTAGCATAGAAAACAAAAAAATTCCTACGGTGTGAACTACACGCCAAGATCTATCTACTAGGTACAAAGCAACGGGTGGACATACATCCAACGAGAACTTACCCTCGTAGACAACGAGATTTGTTAACGAGTAGGAACTCGTGGTTGATGTAGTCGTACACTTGCCGATCTCAAGATGGTGATGAAGTCCAGCAGGTCCGGCTCTAGCACGTCCATCAGATCCAGCTCCAGCACCACCAAGTCCAGTACCGCAAAGCAGCGGTGCATCCGTGATCGCACACACGTCCGGTACCCCGACAACCTCCGTCCCTCGCTCCAGGAAAGCAGCGGAAGCAGCAACTCCTTTCCAGATAAAGCCATCGGGAACATGTATCTCGCTAATCCGAGACCATGGGGAAATAATACTAGAGGGGGAGAGAGATCCTTCACAAGGAGGTGTTAGTGAGAAGTGAGGAGAGGGGGGCATTTTATAGGAGGAGGGGAGGGTACCCCTCCCATGGCCAGTGCCCAATGGAGGTGAACCTTCACCTCCCCCATTCATGTGGTGGTAACCCCCTCCACATAAATTTGCCTCTTCACATTCTCCATTAAAGTCTCCACTTTAAATACATTAAATTTCTCCAAATTTAATGCTCTCTCATTTAATAAAACTCTTTTATTAGTTTTATTCAGAATTTTGTTAATTACTTTAATTAACAAACATTCACATAAAACCCCCTGCAACATTTCAATATTACATGCAGAACCAATTTCAGCAATTTCACCCGAAACAGTTTCGATGTCTATTGAAATAATTCCAGCGCTTTCTTAAATCTTTATCTGAAACATATTTGCTCCAAATGGTGTCGGTATCCCTTAAGTGTGTCACCCTACGGTTCGCGAATAATGCAGACATGATCGAGACCCCTCCGATCAATAATCAGCGGGACCTAGAGATCCATCGACTCCTACACATTCAACGATGACTTCTGTGATCGTGAGAACCTTTAACGCTAGTAACTAAATCCCTTTGTCCCGTGATATATTACATGTCCGAGATTCGATCATCGGTATCTCCATACCTAGTTTGATCTTGTTACCAACATGTACTCTTTTCTTGTTCCCGTGATATAACATTCTAGTGATCACATCACTTGCTTGCAAGCTATTTCAATGTGATATCACCGAGAGGGCCCAGAGTATATCTATCCGTCATCGGGATGGACAAATCCCACTCTTGATCCATGAGCCTCAACATAACACCTTCGTAGCACTGAACCCACCTTTATAGTCACCCTGTTACGGTGTGACGTTTGATGTTATCAAGATACTCTTCCGGTGTTAGCAATTAACATGATCTCATGGTCTAAGGATAAAGATTACTTCGTATGATGTTATAGCAATATAAACATAATGACTTTGATCGTAATGCTATACTTCAGATGAATGTTCATCACATCATTCCACCAATGGTGTGACCTTGTTATTAACAACATCCAATGTCCATGATCAGGAAACCTTGATCATCTTGCTAATCAACAAGCTAGTCTATAAGAGAGGCATAACTAGGAACCCTTTTTGTTTATTAAACACACATGTATTGATGTTTCCGATCAATACAATTCTAGCATGTAAAATAAACATTTATCATAAACATGGAATAAGATAATAACCACTTTATTATTGCCTTTCAGGCATATTCCCTTCAGTCTCCCACTTGCACTAGAGTCAATAATCTAGTTTGAAAAACTTTGCGTATTGAACACCTATGGCTTTCTGGTGTTGCATATACGCTATTGCTAGTGTTTAACATAATCTCCGGATGTGACAGTTTCAGATCCGTGTGTATTTGCATGTCTCTGCGTCTCTACGCATCACTCATTCTCAAATGAGATGGCATTGTATAGATTTGGTCCTTTGGTGAGACCTTTAGTTCGTTCGGCTCAAAATATGTTGATATTATTGTCACACAATATATCTTCATAGTATTAGCCCACTTTGAACCACACCTAGTTTGATAACAAACTACTTAACACAAATGCCCTCCTATGCTGCTACTATAGCAGTCATATACTTAGCCTTTTGTTGTAGTATCCGTCACAATATCTCAAGTTTGGAACTCATCCAAATTCATCATGGAACATCCTTTCCATTATATTGTGCCACCCATAGTTTAAATTGACATAAATTTAATTTGTATCTTGTGACAAAACTAGTATCAATGTAACACTTGACAATGAACTACCTTTAACTATTTGTCACTTATACATGATATATTCTTAGTTCTTCCAAAGCTCATAATAATATCTTTACTATTGTCCAATGATCATCTTATGAATCATTCTGGTATATGCTCATAACATTTAGAGCATAGGACATTCTGGATATATACATATCATGGTATAATCGATCAAAATCTTCATGTGATTTTACTCACCAAGTGTTGAAACACTTGAATTTTGATACAATCCTTTCCATGCAGCAAGAACCTTTCTTGTTGTTTCCATATTGAACCCTTTCAATATCTCATATATGTATGTCTGACACAACCATATTTGCGCCTCAATCTATCCATATAGATATTGATGTCAAATATTCCGGGTTTGCCCAAGTCTTTCATCGAAATCTCATTTTAATGAAATCCTTAACTTGTGTCAATTCAGGATACATCATTTCCAATCAACAATATGTCCTCTACATAATGTATTAGAAATATGTCTCAGCGCTCCCACTTAATTTCTTGCAAATGCAAGCATCTTCATCATCTCCGATGAATTTAAACTCTTTTAACAGTTTCATCATGGTGAAGATTCCAACTCCGCTATGCTTACTTCAACTATTGAAGTTTACATGCCCTTTTAGCACCCTTTGAATTAACAAAACCCTTCGGACCATGTCATGTACATGTCCTAGGTTACCCTTCTATTATAAGAACCTTGTTTTGTTTATTCAACTACCATATACCAAATTATATGTAGTGGTTGCTACATTAATCCGTCAAGACTATATATCGCTATGAAAGATCATATCTTGTCATAGTCAACTCCTTGAACATTGCCGTAAACTTCTTTCTGACATGTCGACTATTTCATAGATGTCAAACATCCATGTCTATTTCTTTATAGATCCAAACACGACCGATAGGCTTCACGCCTTTCCGGAGGGTCTTCCAAGTTCAGAAACTTGTTTTCTCGTGTATGGATACTATCACGGATTCTATGACTTCTAGTCATTTTATGGAGTCAGGGCCCATCATCGCTTCTTTGCATGTAGTCGGTTCATCATTGTTAAAACAATAACGACTTGCTTATCAAATCTTACTATTTGATTCTAACCGACCCACATGGTTCTATAGGAACTCTAATCTCCGATATCACACCTTTTGTAATCACGAGAGCCATGAGCATTGTGGCCGCCACCGGGACACTTTCCGGCGCTGCGCTACTTAGCACATATAGCTAAGGTTCAACAACCTTATCAAAGTTCTATTGTCCTCCCACTTAACTTTTCACGAAAAATTCCTTCTCAAGAAACTTGACGTTCCAAGTAACAAACTCTTTTGTCCTCGGTGTTATGGAGAAATTCCCAACAATGTCTTTGGGATAACCTACAAAGATGTGTTTATCCGACTTTGGTTGTAAACATTTTACTTATGCATAGCATACCAAAATTTAAGAAAAGACAATTCAGGTTTTATCCCAAACCATAACTCATATGGTGTCATTTCAATGGATCACGATGGTGCTCTTTTCAGTGTAAAAGCGGTAGTCTCTAAAGCTTCAATCCTTAAAACATAATGGCAGTTTTATAAATGACACCCTTGATCTTACCATGTCAAACATGGTTTGATTTTATCTCTCGAATATGCCATACTCCTATGGTTTATCAGGAAAACACAAATCATGGAACAATTCCTCAAATTTTAGGTGTTTTGCTAAACCTGTAACTCAAATATCTTCCTTTATGATCAAATCATAAACTCTTTTATTTTCTTGTTACAATGATTTTCCACTTCATCATGAAAGTCTTTGAACAACTTTCAAATGTTTCATACTTCTTCCTTATTAAGTAAATATACAGATATATTCACTCAAATTTTTGAAGAAAGCATATGAAGCAAAAAGATCCATCGCATATGGCTACACATAATGGACTATGCACATCAGCATGCACAATTTCCAATAAGCTAGTCATCCGTTCCTGTCTGGCCTATGGACGGAGTTTCAATTATCTCGAGGAAAGTCTCACATGCGTCAATTGATCAAAATCAAAGACTCCAAAAATCCATCAACATGGAGTTTCTTCATGTTTTCTTTCAAATATAATTTAAACAGCGATGTCACTTCTTAAGTGATCTTTCAATCATTTTTCTTGTGACATTTTAGCAATAGTGTTTATGGATGTGATTTCTCCAACTAGACTTGTAAAAGTTCATCCATCCTTTATGGAATACGGTAATTATTTGAACAACCATTGTTCTCATAATACCGGAACAAAATAACAATTATTTAAACAAATCTTGAAGGCTTGGTTTGATGACAACGAAAAACACAATAACACTTTATTTGTTTTCGATGAACATCATCACTCATTCTCTTGCTGGTTACTTAGTCCATTGTAGTTCATGAATTGCGTTGTCCTGTATGACACTTCATACCAACCAATTCGGTATCCAATACCTCATAACCACATTGTTTAACAAGCAAGGAATATAGCCATAACATGTATATCTTCTATATACCCAAGTTGGACATCTCCAACCTTTTATTTTCTGCCAAATATTTTATAGATTCTCTTTCAGCAATTCCTTTTCCTTTTAAAAGAATCTATCAACATCAATAGTGGTGTCATCAACATGACACATGGTACAAAGAGTATATAGTCAACTACTAATACCTTTGGACTTGCACTTTGAAGTGGATCACCATCATCAAATGTTTGGTGTTCTTTCAAAAATCCATTCTTTAGTAATCTATTAGTGTAGTAAACATTTTACTTACATCTTCTATTCATCCTCGTCATGACAACTTTCATGATCAAGCTACTATAGCTTATAAGGAAGAATCACGAGTATAATATCAGTTCCCAAAACCTTTTTGGTAGATTCGGATGCCTAGCATCTCTATCCTTCACAAATTCTCATACAATATGAGAACATGTATTTTGCTAAATTATACTCTATCATAATGCAACCAAAAACATTGTTTCAGATATCACAATATCTTTCACACATGATGGTTTCTGAAACAATTTTCGGCACCAATATAATCTTGATATTAAAACAACTTTTTGAATATCAATAATCATGGAGGCAAACATGATACTTTAGATACTAACATTGGAATTCTTACTCTTGATTTAATACTACTTATTAAACTTCATGGAGTAAATAGAGTTTGTTGAAAGTTTGCAATAGGACTTATAAACTTTAAATTGATGTTCAAAACAATACGATACCAGTTCGTAAAGTAAATATCCAGAATTCTATAGTTCTATTATCTCAAATAAAAAACTAAGCCTAAGGTAGAAAACGAATGCCAATGACTACAACAAACTATGCAAATTCACTTTGATTTAATTTATTACAAATTTGGTTCGACTAATCCAAATTAGAAATGAACTCCCACTCAAAAACGACATCCCTCGTGTCTTTTTGGTGATTACATGAACCAAATCCACTACACCAAGTCCGATCATCACGTGAGTTGATGTAGCTTCAAAGGCGAGCATCTATATGGGCATCATATCAACTATATGACTCATGCTTAACCTTTCGGTCCGTGTTCCGAGGCCATGTTGCAGACATGCTAGGCTCGCCAAGTAAGAACCTTAGTACTCGCGTGTGTAAAACTGTCTTACACCCGTTTGTATGAAAGCGTAGATTCGAGTACACCCGATCATCACGTGATGTCTCAAAACACGATCCATAAAACGGTGCATACTTAAGGAAGAACACATTTTATCTTGATATTTAAATGAGGGATCATCTTACAATGCTACAGAAAGCGCCAAACTAGCAGTATAAGATGCTAACATCTAATGTGTAAAGTGAGATGATATGGTCCATGCATTTGATCTCTATCATTTGCATCGTGGTATGATCTCTATCATTCCTTTGTGTGTAAGGCCAAGGTCTATGGAACTTACACGTTGAATGTGTTGTAAGAGTATCTGTCATACATCTACTTACAAAAATACCATATCAATACACTAGCCCAGCAACGATCTAAACTAGACGCCTCTAATTTATCAATTGCAAGTTTTACGTGGCTTAGGGCTTTCGGAGATAGAACCGTTCTTAACTACGAACATGAACCACAACGAGGATAACTAAGTTATTAGAAACTCGTTGTAAATCAGATATTGACTATAGTAGGAGAGATGACACCGCCAGCCACTTATGCAAAACAAGTTGCATGTCAGTCGTGGAACCGGTCTCATGTACGATGACATGTAAGGTTGGTCCGGGCCGCTTCATCCCACTATGCCACCAATATCCAAAATACATAGAAGATGCAATAACATGATCATCATCACATATCAACATATGTGTACTACCCGCAAAGCATCTACGCATAGATCAGGCTCTGATACCACTGTTGGGTCCGCAGCATAGAAAACAAAAAATTTCCTACGGTGTGAACTACACGCCAAGATCTATCTACTAGGTACAAAGCAACAGGTGGACATACATCCAACGAGAACTTACCCTCGTAGACAACGGGCTTTGTTAACGAGTAGGAACTCGTGGTTGATGTAGTCGTACACTTGCCGATCTCAAGATCGTGATGAAGTCCAGCAGGTCCGACTCCAGCACGTCCATCAGATCCAGCTCTAGCACCACCAAATCCGGCACCGCAAAGCAGCGGTGCATCCGTGATTGCACACACGTCTGGTACCCCGACAACCTCCGTCCCTCGCTCCAGGAAAGCTGCGGAAGCAGCGATTCCTTTCCAGATAAAGCCACCAGGAACATGTATCTCGCTAATCCGAGACCATGGGGAAATAATACTAGAGGGGGAGAGAGATCCTTCACAAGGAGGTGTTAGTGAGAAGTGAGGAGAGGGGGGCCTTTTATAGGAGGAGGGGAGGGTACGCCTCCCATGGGCGGCGCCCCATGGAGGTGACCCTTCACCTCCCCCATTCATGTGGTGGTAACCCCCTCCACATAAATTTGCCTCTTCACATTCTCCATTAAAGTCTCCACTTTAAATACATTAAATTTCTCCAAATTTAATGCTCTCTCATTTAATAAAACTCTTTTATTAGTTTTATTCAGAATTTTTTTAATTCATTTAATTAACAAACATTCACATAAAACCCCCTGCAACATTTCAATATTACATGCAGAACCAATTTCAGCAATTTCACCCGAAACAGTTTTGGTGTCTATTGAAATAATTCCAGCGCTTTCTTAAATCTTTATCTGAAACATATTTGCTCCAAATGGTGTCGGTATCCCTTAAGTGTGTCACCCTACGGTTCGCGAATAATGCAGACATGATCAAGACCCCTCTCCGATCAATAATCAGCAGCGGGACCTGGAGATCCATACTGACTCCTACACATTCAACGATGACTTCTGTGATCGTGAGAACCTTTAACGCTATAACTAAATCCCTTTGTCCCGCGATATATTACATGTCCGAGATTCGATCATCGGTATCTCCATACCTAGTTTGATCTCGTTACCGACATGTACTCTTTTCTCGTTTCCGTGATATAACATTCTAGTGATCACATCACTTGCTTGCAAGCTATTTCAATGTGATATCACCGAGAGGGCCCAGAGTATATCTATCCGTCATCGGGATGGACAAATCCCACTCTTGATCCATGAGCCTCAACATAACACCTTCAGAGTAATCAACCCACCTTTATAGTCACCCTGTTATGGTGTGACGTTTGATGTTATCAAGATACTCTTCCGGTGTTAGCAATTAACATGATCTCATGGTCTAAGGATAAAGATTACTTCGTATGATGTTATAGCAATATAAACATAATGACTTTGATCGTAATGCTATACTTCGGATGAATGTTCATCACATCATTCCACCAATGGTGTGACCTTGTTATTAACAACATCCAATGTCCATGATCAGGAAACCTTGATCATCTTGTTAATCAACAAGCTAGTCTATAAGAGAGGCATAACTAGGAACCCTTTTTGTTTATTAAACACACATGTATTGATGTTTCTGATCAATACAATTCTAGCATGTAAAATAAACATTTATCATAAACATGGAATAAGATAATAACCACTTTATTATTGCCTCTCGGGCATATTCCCTTCACGTCTATTATTGCTCCAAGGAGTTCTAGTAGGGACCTTTCAAGTGTAATTTGTCCTTTTCCTGCACATTCAATAACAAGATGATCAGTAGAAATCATTTTCCCAAGGATCTTTGTAAACACTCCTTCAGCTATTCCAATAGGTAATATTGTAGCATTATTAGCAAGAGATGTTTCTTTTCCTCCTTCAGAAAGCCCCCAAAGAATCAAAGATTCATAAATATCTTTGGGCATAAGACAAAATTCAGACATGATATCACAGCAAGCTTGAAAAGTTTCATTATTTATATCAATCTTTATTGTGGGGAGCCACTTTGATGGTTCGGAATTTATTGGAACATAATTATGATGCTCCCTAAGCATATTATAGCAATCTTTCAAACTAGTAGTGCTGGTCTCAAGAGTGTTCAATCTAGCAAATATGTTTGTGAAAGAAATATCAGTTTTGCTAGGCAAGTTGTAAGTAAAGACCAATTTCTTTATAGCATTAACAGC
Source organism: Avena insularis (assembly GCA_023614405.1). Lineage (NCBI taxonomy): Eukaryota > Viridiplantae > Streptophyta > Magnoliopsida > Poales > Poaceae > Avena > Avena insularis. The sequence continues at coordinate 68,903,117 of CM042692.1, read as the reverse complement.
ATCATCCTCATTGCATTGGAGGAAATCTTCTCCCACAACAGCATCTAACGCATATCTATAGCAAAGAGCAATTTCAAGGTAAAAACTGCTAAGGAACAAGCTTTGAGTCATTTTAGGCTCAGTTTTTTCATGTAGATCAGAGATTCTAGACCAAGCTTCCTTGAAGCTCTCCTCAATTCCTTGTTTAAAAGTGAAAATCATTTCCTCATGTGACATAGTGATTGGAGCAAGGCTAGACATGATGACAACTTAAGATAGGAACTAATTTTTTATGTGTTTTCAATAAAGAAAGCAAACTTGTAAAACTAATTTTTTTGTGTGTTTTTTATAACAAAACAAGCAAACAAAGCAAAACTAAACTAAGCAAAACAAAAATAACAAAGTAAAGAGATTGGTTATGAGGGACTCCCCTTGTGAAGATGTCCTTGACTCCCCAGCAACGGCGCCAGAAAAAGTCTTGCTGGCCCAAAATATATCGAGCTCGTTGGGGAACCCCAAGAGGAAGGTATGATGAGCACAACAGTAAGTTTTCCCTCAGTACAAAACCAAGGTTATCAATCCAGTAGGAGCAAGGAAACACCCCAAAGGTGTTGCTAGATGAACTTTGGCAGGGTATGACTACGGTGCCAAGCGAGAACGTGGAGACCTGCACAACACAACCATAGAACTCTGTCCCCAACTTGCGATGAGGTTGTCAATCTCACCGGTTTTGCTAAAAACAAGGGATTAAACGTATCGAATGGAAGGAAGTAATAGTTTGTAGAAAGTAAACACAAAGCAGTAAACAGTTTGTAGATTTAATGTAAAAGAAAGAACCGGGGTCCATAGTTCACTAGAGGTGGCTCTCCTTAAGATAGATAACATGTTGGGTGAACAAATTACAGCGGGGTAATTGACAAACATCGAGAAAGCATACAAGCATATACTAATCATCTTGACTCCTTTGAGACTTGATTGGGCATTGCAACATTATACATAGACCGTCATCCAACTGCATCTATGACTAATAATCCACCTTCAGGTTATCATCCGAACCCTCTCCAGTATTAAGTTGCAAGCAACAGATTATTGCATTATGAATTGCGTGTAAAGTAAACAATACGATTGTTCTATGAACAAACGATTGTTGTTTTCTCCCTAGTAGCAACAACACATCTAGTACCTTAGAGATTTCTGTCACTTCCCTAGATTACCAGAGGCATGAACCCACTATCGAGCATAAATACTAACTCTTGGAGTTGCTAGCATCTACTTGGCCAAGATAGCTACTAACAACGGAAAGCATGCAAGATCACAAATAACAAAGACATGATAGAATCAATAATCAATCTGAAATAGCATCTCAATATCCATCGGATCCCCGCAAACACAACATGCAGAATTACAAATAGATGATCTTGATCATGAACGGAGCTCACAAGATCTAGACATGAAAGCACAAAGGAGGATAACTAGCCATCTAGCTACTACATGGACCCGTAGTCCAGAGATGAACTACTCACGCATCACACCGGAGGCTTGCATGATGATGAAGAAGGCCTCGAGGGTGAATTCCCCTCTCCGGCAGGGTGTCGGGAAGAGTTTCAGATCCCTCCTGATCTAGGGATGGAGATGACGGCAGTTACAAACTCTTTCGTGGAATTTTGATCGGGTACTTAGGGTTTCCATATCAGAGGCAATATATAGGCGGAAGGAGAGGCCGAGGGGGTTCTTGGGGCCAGACCACCTCGGCGCAAGTCGCATGGCAGCGGCCAGGTGGTGTGGCCAGGCCCCAGCCCCTCTCTGTCTCGTATTCTGGCTCCAGATGTCTCCCGGTAAAATAGTGACTTTGGCTTTTGTCCCGTCCAATTCCGAGAATATTCATTTTCTGACTTTCCTGGAACCAAAAACAGCAGAAAATAGGCAGCTGGCACTGTGGCTCTTGTTAATAGGTTAGTCCAAGAAATCATATGAAAAGTACTCCAAAGTGTGGACAAAACATAAGAAAGTAGATAAAACCAAAGCATGGAACATCAAAAATTATAGATACATTTGCAATGTATCAGTCACCATAGATCAAAATTGATCTAAAACTTGTAAAAAATACAAGTTTATGTTTTACCATGGAAACGAATGCACATAGCATTGCACTTTGTGAACGAATGGCTTTAGTTCAACATATATTTAATTTCATCCCTAATTTTTTCGAAAAGGGGCCAAATTTGGAAATTCGAAAGTAAACTTCAAATTTGGAACCAGACATATTGGTTGATTTGCCAAGATGCACCGATATACCAAATGCGGACACGTCATCATAAATTATGGCCATGACCTTGGTCACCTTTTTTTGGACGATGGTCATCATTTTGAAAGCCTTGAATTGTTCGATAATTTTAGCAAAGGCCTAAAAACTCATGTAAATGCTGGAAAGCAACTCTCATTGGTATGCGGGTCTAGAGTGTAATAGCGAATCTGAGTGGCCCCATGTCAGAACAGCGTATGTTTGAAGCTTTGACCTCAAAATTTTGGTACCGCGCCCAAACATCGCACACATCCATTCAAATATCCCGCGCATCCATTTAGACACACTTCATCTTTTTTTAGAATGCATAATTTCTCTTCTATCCCTGCTCCTCTTGTTTGAAAGCCTTGAATTAATGTTCATTAATTTTGGCAGATGTCTTTAAGCTCATTAAATGCTAGAAAACATACAAGCCAATGGGTCTATCTTACAGGGAAAGCATCCCAAGTAGGAGTAGAGTACCTTAGAAGCTTCAACTTCAAAATTTTGGCAGAGCGCCGAAATATCCCGCCCACCCATTCAAACATCCCGCCCATCCATTCAAACATCCAGCCTCAAAAATTATTTTATTGCGCAAATTTAGCCTGGAAGCTTGAAAGGGTGTTATACATTGTGTGAAAAAGGGGGCGATGGCATTTTGAGCCATTGTCTTTGTAGTTGCTTCACAACAAAAAACATTGTTGTTACTTGGGAATTCAAAAACAAACTTCAAATTTGGCACCAGACATATTGGTTGATTTGCAAAGATGCACCGATCTACCAAATACAGACACATCATCATAAACTATTTCAATGGCCTTGCTCACCTTTTTTTGGACGATGGTCATCTTCTTGAAAGCCTTAAATTGTTCGAAAATTTCAGCAAATTCCTACAAACTCGTTTAAATGTTGGGAAGCAATTCTCGCTGGCTTGTGGGTCTAGATGGTGATAGCGCGTCTGAGAGGCCCCATGCCGGAGTAGCATATGCTAGAAGCTTTGACCTCAAAATTTTGGTATGGCACCCAAACATCGCACCCATCCATTAAAATATGCCTCACATCCATTCAAACATGCTTCATCTCTTTCTAGAATGCAAAATTCCTCTTCTATCCCTGCTCCGGAAACAAGAATCCGAGGGAGCACTGCAATAACAGAGCGATATAGGTGGTAAATTTGCGTTCTCCCAAGTGCATCACCCCATCGATGTTTCCTAGCCCTTCTTCAATATTTACCTGACCGCCCACTCCGACCTACACTGACTTTTTGGACCCACTATGCATGTGACCCACATGTCAGTGAGCCGGAACTACAGGAAGTAGAGATTCCCATCGCTTGTTGTTCAAAATTTGAACATTTTTCGCTAAACTAAGATAAAATCGTTAAAATCATCCAACCTGGCTCGGAAGCTTGAAAATTCATGAAACTTGGCCATTATCCGTCAAACAATTTATACTCTGTGAGAAATATGGTGCGGTACCAGATATAATCTTTGTAGTTGCTTCACAACGGAAGCCATTGTTATCACTTGGACAATTTAAAATAACTTCGATTTGGATGCACCCTTTTTGTAAACATTGTTTGAAATGCCAATATGCAGTTATGCACCGATCTACCAAACATGGACATGTTATCATAAACTTTGGTAAACATATTGCCATGACCTTGGTCATCTCGTTTGAAAGACATGAATGTTCATACATGGTATGCCATATAGTGAAACGGGTTTCTTCGAAAGTTGTCAAATTTTAGCATACTTTTCATGGAAACTAGGCAATACACATAAGACAATACTCTGCGAAAGAAAGACATTGCTTCAATTTATACATTTTTTATTTGGATTTTTCTTTCAAAAGGTCTCAAATTAGACTGCATTATTTGCATTCATATCAAGAAGTTGAGCGGTTGTTTGGTTAAGCTTATATGTCGCTTTTAGCTTTATTTTATAAGTCACTTTACATTTTTGCTTTTGGCTTATACCATCATTCAACTATGTCATAGTAAAAGCTAGAAAACACAAAGCCACAAACACGTTCCTGGCTTTATAAGCCAAAAATCAAAAGCCAGAATTAGAGCCTAAACAAATAGCGCCTGAATCTCACGGAACTCTTGGTGTTTCTCCCTTGTTTTGGTACTTGGGTACCTTCAATTCTTTCACAAAAAATAGGACCAAGTAGGATATCATCGACTTGTAGATCAAATTTTGAGATACTTTCATTAAATTGCGGTAACACCATTCTATTCCATGAATATATATAACCATAAAGTTTGAACATATTATTGAGAATTCACGGAATCCTAAACCATAAAATCTAAACCCTGACCAAGCAGGTATCGTGCACTTATAGATCAAAATTTGAGATATTTTCATTAAATTGGGTAGCACCATTCTATTCCACGAATATAAGCATAAATCTTGAACATTATTGAAAATTCCCGAAACCCTAAACCCCTAAAACCCAAATCTTAAACCCCTAAACCCTATAACCCTAAACCCTAAACCCTGACCAAGCACGTAGCATGCACTTATAGATCAAAATTTAAGATAATTTTGTTAAATTGGGTAACGCCATTCTATTTGACGAATATAAGCATAAATCCTGAGCAATATCAAATATTTCCTAAACCCTAAACAACCCCTCAAACCTAAACCCTAAATGCTAAAGCCATAAACCCTAACCATGCAGGTGTCATGCACACATTGATCAAAATTTGAGATACTTTCATTAAATCGGCTAACACCATTCTATTCTATGAGTATAAGCATACATCTTGAGCATTATTAAAAATTCGCTAAACCCTCAACCCTTAACAACCCACAAAACTAACCTGTAAAAACCTAAAACCCTAAACCCTCGACCCATAAACCCTAACCAAAGCAGGTATCATGCACTTATAGATCAAAATTTGAGATAATTTCAATAAATTGATGTAATCCCATTCTATTCCACGAATATAAGCATAAAGAATCTTGAACATTATTGAAAATTCCCGAAACCCCGAACCCTAAACCCCTAAAACTCGAAACACTAAACCCTTACCAAGCATCTAGCATGCACTTATAGATCAAAATTTGATATACTTTCGTTTAATTTCGTAACGCCATTTTATTCGATGAATATAAACATAAATCTTGAGCATTATCGAAAATTCCCTAAACCCTAAACCCTAAACAACCCCTAAAACCTAAACCCTAAAAGCCTAAACCCTCATCCCATAAACACTAACCAAGCAGGTATCATGCACTTTATAGATCAAAATTTGAGATACTTTCAATAAGTTAGGTAATGCCATTCTATTCGACGAATATAAGCATAAAGCTTGAGCATTATTGAAAATTCGCTAAACCCTAAACCCTATACAACCATAAAACCTAAATTGTAAAACCCTAAAACCCAAAACCCATGACCCATAAACCCTAACCAAGCAGGTATCATGCACTTATAGATCAAAATTTGAGATACTTTCATTAAAGCAGGTAACGCCATTCTATTCAACGACTATAAGCATACATCTTTGAGAATTATTGAAAAAACGCTAATCCCTAAACCCTAAACAACCCATAAAACCTAAATCATAAAATCCTAAATCCTTGGCCCATAAACCCTAAACCAAGCATGTACCATGCACTTATAGATCAAAATTTGAGATACTTTCATTAAATTGTGGTAGCACCATTCTATTCCATGAATATAAGCATAAAGCTTGAACATATTTAAAAATCAAAAACCCTTAACCGTAAACCCTAATAACCTCCTAACCCTAGAACCCTAAACCCTTACCAAGGAGGTATAATGCACTTATAGATCAAAATTTGAGATACTTTTATTAAATTGCGATAACGCCATTCTATTCCATGAATATAACCATAAATATAAAGCTTGAACATTATTATTGAAAATTCCCTAAACCGTAAAACCTAAACATTCATAAACCCTAAAACCCTGAACAACCATAAACCCTAAATCATGAACCCTAAACCTAAACCCTAAAAGCGTAAACCCTAAAATCTTAAACCATAAACCATGAACCCTTAAACCCTCAACCCAAAATAAACCCCGGGCCCCAAAATTAACCCTAGGCTATATATACTTTGTGTGAAAACTGGGGAGTGGGATTTTGAGCCATATTTTGTAGTTACTTCATGACAAAAGCCATTGTTGTGCCTTAGAAAATTGAAATAACTTCGAATTTGGAATCTTCCTTTGTAAATAATATTTTAAATGTCAATACGCACCAACTAGCAAATATGTATAGGTTATTATAAACTATAGAAAAGATATGTCCATGACCTTGGTCATCTGGTTTGAAAGCCATGCATATTCTTACATGGTACTCCATATATTGTGATACAATTTTTTCTCAAAAGTTATCAAATTTTAAGATTACATTTTTCCATGGAAACTAGCTAGTGCACATAGTGAGACATGAAGAGAGAAAAGAATGGATGTATTTCGTTTTATATTTTGTTTCTTTGTATTTTTTTTAAAATGGCCAAAATTAGGTGTCATTACCATTCATATCAAAAAGTTGAATTTTGTGAAACTCTCGGTGGTTCTCTAATATTTGACTACTTGGTATCTTTGAATTATTTTTAAAAGTCAAGAGCAAGGTATATTACACACTTTCTAGTTCGAAATTAGACATACTTACTTCAGATTGTAAAAAATTCATTTTTATTCGATAGATTTAGCTAGGAAGTTTGGAAATTCATGAAAGTTGGGCATTGTCCATCAAATCTAGAATCTTCTTTTGAAATGCCAAGATGCAGCGATCTACCAGATATGGACATACTACCAAAAACTATAACAGAGATATGACAGTGACCTTGGTCATCTTGTATGAAAGCCTTCAAAATATACTATTTATCAATTTTGGCAAATATGTGGAAACTCATTTATATGTTGGTAAGCATATTGTCGCTAGCGTGTGGGTCTAGACGGGACCAACACGTGAGAGCGGCCGCGTCGGAGTAGCGTACGTCGGAAGTTTCAACCTCAAAATTTCCGCAAGGCGCCAAAACATCCCGTGCACATCTATTCAAATATCCAGCGCATCTATTCAAATATCCTGCCCTGCTTTTTGCAAATGCAAAATTCTTCTTATATCCTTGCTCTGGAAACAAGGACCGTGGAAGTACTGCAATAATAGAGGGGTATAGGTGGTAAATGTGCGTCATCCCACCTATATCCCCCCATCGTCTCTTCGCCGCCCACACCCCTCCAACCTCGACCTTCCTCCAACTGCTTGACTGTCGGCCCTCTCTTCCACACCGGAGCTCCTCCACTGCCGGCGCTCGTCACTGGACCTATTTCATCGACTCCCTCGCTGCACCGGATCTGCTTCGCCATCATCTACCCTACCAGGGACGCTTCACCGAATCACTCATTGCTAACCCTGAAATGCCGAGCCGCCGCCGCTGCCGCCCTCTTGCCCGTCCCACCTGTCCTCGCCGTGCAGCGGTAATTTCTCTTGCCCGTTTGCTATATTTTTGGTACTCGTAAGCTACAAAATCATTAGGATGTTGCTCAATATCCTGGATTATAGATTTTCATTTCATTTGCACCCTTCATCTGGTAGGTCGTATCCACATCAGTAGCTTCTCGTTTTTATTCCCTTTCTTACATTCTCACGCTATCGGTTTAATCCTCCAACACCAACTCATAGATGCTATTCTTTCCGAGCGCTCGCACGGGTCATGCAAACAGCTCATAGAGGATCCAACACTAACAATCTGACGCCCAGTAAAGCTAAATTGTGAGGTTTCCTTGTGTTACTTAGGCTAGTTTCTTGTCATGTTAAAAAGTTGTATAACCTGCATGCCTAATAAGTTAATAAGTCATTCTACCTAAGACCTTGCCATGACATTTGCATTCATGTTCTATTGTGTTTCTATCTATGAATGCTTAATTCAGAAAATGTCCATCTAGTTTGAAACATATATTTGGTCATTTTTAATGTTATATTTTGGTGTTTTCACCTGCTTTCATCCTTTCAAACCAGCTATCTAGTTTGAAGCATACATCAAGTAATTTTTAATGCTATGTTTTTGGTGTTTTTCAAGAGTTTTCATCCTTATAAACCAGCTAACTTGGTTTCAAATGCCATCTAGAGAAATGATAATGGAGTATAAGGACCAAAGTTCCAACTACTCTGCTCAAATTCTTCTAGCAGATTGACCAGGAGTCGCACCCTCTCGAGAAGGAGCTACTGTAAGCCTGAACGTGCTACTGTAAGTTCATACTTACTTTAAATGATCTCTACTTTATATAATAGTACTTGTTTCCCTTGTTCTTTGTTTTAACGTATTTCACCATATTTTAGCAGACTGTAGTTAAAACCCACCAGGGGTCCTTGGAAGGCAGGACTAAAAGTTGTGATCTGTCTTCCCATTCATCCTCCCATTGCATTTCCAAAGCAAACAACTTACTTAACAATCCACCTAGAACAACTCTTGTAGGTGATAAATATATAAATGTTGTATTACATGCAGAACGAAAGGGTGTAGCTGCTCTTAGATCTGTAGCTGAAATGTTGAAGAAGAGGACATATTTGAAGCGGATCGCCATGTATAGATCTCTTATTGATGATACTGACATATTGTAATCTTTAAGAATTTCAATCTTATTGTATAACCTATGTTAACAAACTTTTATTATTGTGTAATAAGTAGTTTTAATTTGTGCGTGTTTATTAATTGATGTCTTGATATTCACCTGTTCTGCCAAAAGTAGGCGCTAGCACAAAAGGCTGAAACAGTAACAAACCAGAGTAGTAGCATGCCAAACATTGAAACAACCTGTGCATGGATGGCCCAAAACGACCAGAATAGTAAAAGGCCAGAACGGTAGAAGGCCATGACGGTAAAAGGCTAGAATAGTAAAAGGCCAGAACAGTAAAAGTGCATAATGGTAAAATGATAGAACAGTAAAATGCCAGAATAGTAAAATGGCATAATAGTAAAAGAGCAGAATAGTAAAAGGCCAGAACAGTAGAAGGACATAGCAGAGAAAGGCCTGAATAGTGAAAGGCCGGAACGAGCGATAAAAGGCTAAAGTGGTAGGCTAAATACAAGAAAAGGCCAGACGGTGGCATGCCAAGACTGAGAATATGCCGAACAGTGCCGGCCTGAATGGGCAAAAGCCCAAACACTAAAGGGCCTAAATAGTAACAGGGTGAAATTCCTAAAAGGCTAGAACAGTAACATGACTGAACAGTAAAAGGCTAGATTGGCAACAGGCCTGAACAGTGACGGGTCGTCTTTGTGCAGGCCTCAAGTGACAACACAATGTTGGGCTAACCTGGGCCTTATATAGGCTGAAACAGTGTCGGGACCAAAAGTGTACGCCACTAGTTACAAGATCTTGGGCGATTCAAGACGAGGCATGGCTAAACAAAGAAGGGTTGTGTTCCTATTGGGCTCTCCACATGGGCCGGCCCATTTAATTATTAGCAGGCCTTGGCTGAGCCTGGCTTCCACCACGGTTTCTGCGACCATTAACGGCGGTAACCGGACATTAACGGTGGCTTCCACGTGGTAGTCAGCACTCCGTCTGGCTGGCGAACAGATCTATGACGGAACTCGTTTTCATTGCCGAAGGGAGCGATCCACCACGATCCGAAAAAACTGTGGTTGATTGATTTGTGATGGGGCTTTTATCATCAAGGCCATCCATCGTGGAAGAATTTTTAGCCATGAAAAATGGGCCTTCAACCACAAAAATGGTCCGTTGTAAAAGCCAACTTTTCTTATAGTGACTGATGATCAAATATCAGACAAGTCATATCAAAGAAACAAAGAGAATTGGACTCGACATTTATGGTTCGAACGATATTACATCATGGAATGCACATGGGTCATTATGGGCTTCACCGCCCTGCTAATGATCATTGATAGGAGAGGAGTCTCGATCATGTCCGTGACGTTCCTGATCCATTGGGATAACACACTTAAGGGTACGATGACGCTAGGAGATCGTTCTGTAAGATGGAATCACAAATGAGAGAGAAACCAGAATCATTCTGAAGAGAATCCAATTGCTTGGAGGAAGAAAGAAAGGAAAAAGGCCAAAAGGTGTTTCAAATAAATAGAAATTTATAATATGCACTTATTGTGACATATTAAATAAATATGTATAGAAAGATGTTTCAGATAAGTAGAAATTTATAGAAATTATGAATAAATATATATTAAATAAATATTTAAATTGATATTTGAGGGCAACTTCCTCAACAAGGCCAAAACCCCGGAGGGAATCGGCCCAGGAGGAAGTCACCCAAAAATGGATAGCAGAAAACAACAACCACAAGCAAGCTAGGCCATTTTGACTGGCCCACGTGAGCAACATGCACGTGGGCACTTAGTGCCGCTCAGGGTAGTAGGTTGTTGGGTGCCACAGGCGGGACGCTGTCGCTCGGCCCAACCGGGGCACGAGGGCGAGTGTCGCGCCACGAGCTGGCGGGCCACGGCTGCGAGCCGGCCCGCCTGAGCCTGACCGTGATGAGTGCATATTTGCATCATGTTTTATATTATTATTTTGCATTGTATATGTAGGATCTTGGTATTTTACGGTGTTTCCACGCATATTTTATGTCTGTTTTCACCAGGATCAGGACAAATGATGGATCTAATGGATACAATTCTTGGAGCAGTTATACTGTGGAGAAAAGGAGTCAAAAACAACATAAATCGCTTATTTGGGAAATATTAATAATACCAGAAGAAAACTAAGAGCGAAAAAGGGAGGCTGAGAGTTCAACGACCAACTACACGGGCGGAGCAATTCTTTTGCCCATATAGTTGGCGCCTCCTCCTCCTCGTCAAATAGTTTTACCCCGTGCAATTGGTTCGGGGAGACGACATACAGAACACCCAGAAATTACAGAAACCTCACATCCGGAAGGCATCTGGAGGGGGAACTCATCCACCGGGGATCCATCTTCGCCCTGCACAGATCCGGGAGGCTAAAGGCATCGATCTTCATCATCTACCGCTGCATCACCACCATCTCCATCCATCACATCTACATCTTGTCTAGATCTTGTTGTAATTCCTATACTCGTTGTGGATTTATACAAGTACTATTCATCTATGATTGTTTTTATTACCATTTCCATGATGTTGATTGCCTCCATGTCTGAGTAGATCATTAGTTCTTGGGGAAATGGAGAAACCCTAGTATGAGATTGAAATAAGATAAAGTCTATTATGATATTCATCGTTGTGACCATGTGTTAGATTTTCTACATCATGATGTTGAGAGAAGTCGACCTCTCAATAATTGCCTCTTGTGGGGACTTGATGGAGGAAACTACTTATTGGTAGACGGAGGCGTGTTAGCACTTACAATGACTATAAAGTTGTTGGCACCCTTTACATATCAACTTGGAAAACCGAGGAAACTCACGGAACACTATCCATGCCATGTGATACGTCCTACAAGATTACGTCCCTTAATAGCGTAGTAATTTGATTGATGTTGATTGTTGGCTGCTATGCTTATGAGGATGATGTGAGCATCGGTTGTTGCCTATTCGTCCAAATACGGAGTTCCTCCCATACATACATAGTTGAGAATGTTCATGATATAATCTTTATCTTAGATCTTTGCAATACTAGTGGTGTATCCGCTACTTCCTGAGAACGCCTTTTCCCTACTGTAGTTCCAATCTCTCTTACATACGTGATACTTACTTTCTGTACTCAGTTGTTTTACTTTACTTTATTGCTCTTATACCCAAAACCTAAAAACATCTTTTTACACAATACTCGCATTTTATCTTGTCACTTAGAACTTTATCTAGCATTTCTATTGTAGTATTTATGTCAAGAGTTATTAGATTTCAGACTCCTGCTCCATGTGGGATTGATATATTTATTTTAAAACTAGCTACAAACGATCTATGCACTTGCAGTCATCATACCGCTGCACTGCGGCACCTCGCCGCTATGCTGGGCCGCATGCGTGCATAGGTCGACACACCCGGGGCCGCGTGAGATGTAGCTGCTGCTGGGCCAGGCGTGGGCAAGTGGCCCACCTGTCCACCGCCTTCGGCCTAGCCGGACATCCCTCCTCCCTCTTATTTTCCTTTGCTTTTTAATTAATGCCACATGGGAAACCTTTGGTGGGCAGTACCCTCCTCGACCTATATAAATAGGTGCCTATGGGTGGGATTAAAACACACCAACTGAATATTCTCTGAGGCACTTTCCTCAGGGAAATCAATCTCTCTCTCTCGTTGTCCTCTCACGATGGCGTCGTCCCTGGAAGGATATCACATGCAAGAGACGACACACCTACATCACGCCGTTGTGCTGCAGGGATTCTAGCCAGAGGATCTACTTCTACAACCTCGGTAGGGATTAGGGAATCGGAGGTCGTCATCATACACCCTATGTGTGTGAAACCATGGATGGTGCCATTAGCGACATCTCGGATGTCGTGAGCTGGAGCTACTGCACGATGGAGCAAGGGGTGACCTGCGAGGAGCTTCGCGACCTTGAAGTCGGCTATGAGTACGACTACATCATCCATGTTCCCCTCAGAAAGTTAACCGCTTTTAGACTACAAGGATATATATCTGAAACCTCGGTTGTTCTACATTACTCCTAGATAGATCTTGGGAAATCAAGGTGTTCGTGCTGGGATTTTTTTTGTTTTTTTTGCCACGGAACCCCTTCATAATTAAGAAACGTTTGCATAAAAGTGCTTGCATTATTTCGATATCACATCTGAAACCAATTTCAGAAATTTGACCCGAAATAATTCCGGTGATCATCGAAATAATTTCAGCTCTAATAAAACTATTCTTTGATATGTTTTATCTACCACTTAGTGTCGGAGTACCTTAATTGTGTCACCCTACGGTTCGCGAATAATGCAGACATGATAGAGACACCTCTCTTGTCAATAATCAGAAGCGGGACCTGGAGATCCATACTGACTCCTACACATTAAACGATAACTCTTATGGCCTTCGTGGTAAAAGCCCCGTCACAAATGAATCTACCATGGTTTTTTCTGACCGTGACAGATTGCACCCTTCAGCCACAAAAACTTGTTCCGTCGTAGATCTATTTGCCAGCCACGTTGACTATTGACGTCATGCAAACTACCACATGGTAAATGTTCTTAACGCCCTATTACAGCCGTTAACGGTCACATAAACCATGGTAGAAGCCTAACCTAGCTAAGGCCTCCTAATTATTAAGCGGGTCGGACCATGAGGAGAGCCCAATAAGAGTACAACCCTTTATTGTTTTGTCCTACACTGTTTGAGCCCATTAATGCAGCCAGCCGCGACCCACGAACTTTCGGGCCCGATCCTGTTTTGGCCTATAGAAGGCCCACATTGGTCGAATATTGTGCGACCCGTTAACAGCCTGCATAAAATCAGTCTGATACTGTTAAGGCCTACGGTCGGCATGTCATTGTTCTCACAGCCCATCGTGGGCCGCCTACTAACGACCCTTCTTTGAGATGGTCCATTACTATTCTGGCCTTTTATTGTTCCGACTTTCAAATGTTCAGGCCCATAGGCAACCTGCTACTTTTTTGATCTGGTACTGTTCTGGCCTGGTAATTTTTTCAGCATGTTACTGTTCTAGTCTGGTCAAAAAATCGGTTTGTTACTATTCTGGCTCATTACTATTCTGGCCCTTTACTTCTCTGGTCTTTTACTGTTGTGGCCCTTTACTGTTGTGGTTTGTTATTTTTCTAGCCAGTTACTACTCTGGCATGTTACTGTTTTGGCATATTAATGTTCTGGCATGTTACTGTTGTGGCCTTTTCACTGTTGTGGCCTGTTACTATTGTGGCCAGTTATTGTACTGACCAATTACTGCTTTGGCATGTTACTGTTTTGGCTTGTTACTGTGCTGGTCTACTACTATTCTGGACTGCTAGTGTTCTAGCTAGTTATGGTTTGTTACTGTTCTAGCTTATTACTATTACTAGTTCCCACCTGTGGCTTGGCCCATTACGTTTACGGTCTTTTACAGTTTTGGTCTCTTTGAAGCCCATGACAATATCATAAAAGGTGTATAATTAGCGAGCATCTTTTATTATTCATCGTTGGCCTAATACAAGATGAGCCAATAACAAACCCCGATACTGTTCCCTAATCGACCTGGCTGGCGCAGTTATGGTACCGCTACCGCCATGTGTGGACAACGTCAACTAAATGCCTACATGGCTTATGCGAGTTATCTAGATATTACATCAGCTGCAAACTTCTTAAAATTATTATATATTATCAACTCAAGGGAAAGAAAATTTAGTATTTCAGTTGACAATCGAGTTGATAGCGAAGTCCTCAATTTGCTTTCTCAATCTATCAACTACCTCTCCCTTTATGTGTGATGACTACATTGGAAAAGCACCTTGAGACATGATCGTGCGACCCCCTCTTTGGTCATGACAGCAATAATTGCATTCTGAAACTAAGTAATAATAAGTTAATACATCAAACAAGACAACTCACTCATTTGACTGATATGACAGGAGTTATGAACCGAAGTTTACTACTGGTCAATGATTCAATTATTGACAAACACGTCAAACAAACAGGACAAGCAAGCATGCATTAAAAAATGTGCCTACCGTGAAACGAGCAATCAAAAAATGTGTGTGTGTGGCTTAGACTTTCAGCAAATATAAACTAGCCAGGTCATTTTAACAAATATATATGGAAGTATGTATACCCCAGAATGCAAGAGATGTTGGGCAACTCGAAATTTGCGCTGAGCTACACAATGACATGCAGTTACTATCGTAGCAAAGAATGAACCTGATAGAAATTATAAACCACATCATACAAGAACTTGTAGAGCAGGAATACAAACCATGAATAAACTATATAGTAGAGGATAGTTATGCCGTTGCTTAGGACGAACCAGATGAAATGAGCAATCAAACATGGTGTTTCTTAGAATTTCAGCAAATATAAACTAGCGAGGTCATTTCAGTAAATATATATGGAAGCGGTTGTTTATCCTAGAATGCAAGAGACATTGGGAGACCCCCAATTCGACACTTCGGCGGAGAGAACTGGAATGGATCGCAGTTGTTCCCCTTCTCTGATCTCCTTCCTCAACATCGCTCCCGGATCTCTGAGACGCGCCGTTGCTCGAAATTTTCTCGCCTTCATCGCAGAAGATTGCCAGCGTCAGACGCCTAGCAGCCCCAGATCTGAAATCCAAGTGTCTCGGGAACAGTGGAAAGGCTCAATGAAGCACGAACATGAGACGGAAGGATGACGAAGGTAGGAGAGGAGGAAACCACCAAGTGCTCGCCACGCCCCGTACACCTTGGTCCGCCATGGGGGTGGTCGAGCCAAACCCGCCATGAACAGGACCTCGGGTTGGGACAGGTGTCGAGCAGGTGTCACGAGAGCCATCTATTCCCGTGTATAGTCACTAAACATCCATATCTTTCGTCTGTTGATTTTTTTTATGAGGATAACACTGGGTGCCCGTAAATCGTGAACCAATCCGGCCCTTCGTACATCCTAAAATCAAGTCGCGCCGAACGCTGTACCGGGGACTAGTGGAGATGCTCTAATCTTCAGCGAAGACCGCGCCAGGCCAAACGGCCAACCCATGGACGTGGGTGACGTGGGTGCAAATGTCGCAAAACCTTGATGGCTATGATGCCCGGCACGTGGACTCCACTGATTTTTCGACTTGACAACCGGCAGATTAGCCAGGATTAGGAGGGATCCCGTCTCGAATCCGTGTTGTTTCGAAAGCGTGAGATTGACTTTGATTCTCCGGCCGTACGTACAGCATGATGGTTACGAGGATTCGCACGATCGAAAGTGGGGTTAGATAGAGAAGAATGGAATTTGCCGGCGTCGCGAATCCCCATTGCCCCACACAGACCGATTGGGCGCCCACTACGGCGGATGCAGGATGCTGGGAGCATTACGCAACTTGCAGCGAGAATAATAGTACAGCACACGGGACCGCTCGATGCGCCGACCGCGACACGAGTGGGTTTCGACGTGGCTCCGGTGCAGCAGCAGGATCGGTGTGCTGGAACGAGCTCTCTGGCCGTGCGATCTTCGGTAACCCGATCCGCATGAGATATCCAGGTCAAGCGAGAGATATTCAGGTCATGGCGATCCATGACTGCCGAACTGGAACGGAGCGCCGGCGACGCAGTCTGCTGGCTGGAAGATCGCAGGAACTTGTCACAGATCAGGATCGTCCGAATAGAAGATTTCTCACGTACTACTACATCACATCGCCATCAGCCCTAAGCTAAGCCCATGTTTCTCTTCTCTCTTGGAGAGCACTGTGCCACGTCGCCTCCTTCGACCAGCCGCATCGAAGCCTGTAACGCTGGCACGACCGGATGATTAAGGCGATCAGCCGCCCCTAATGATGAGCCGTCGCAGCTCATCGATCACGGGCCATGTCCGAGCACAAACTGGGCATTGATTAAGCCGGCTAAGATTTAGTCCTTGAGTTTGCGCTACCTGTCGCAAGATCACGCGGTTTTTTTACTCCACCAACAATTTATATACACTGATCAGTCAATCAATGGAAACTAGTGCTACGTGTAAGAGAGGTCCGAGATGAAGAATATTTTCAGAGTCGGGAAACAAGGACACGCAGGTTCACGCTGGAGGAAATGAGACGGTGGATTGATGAATCGAGCATGGCCCACGTTGGAGGAACCGAATCCCATCTCCAATCAGCCGGCCGTCGTTATCGCCGGATCCCCCCGTATTTCCCTCCCGCGGCCGGAGAGGGCGTCCATGCCGTCCCGCACGCCGCGGCGGTATCGCGTCTCGTGGCTCGTGGACGCGACGCCGAACGAACGAACGGACGGGCGACACGGCGGCACGAGCTGCTCGGCAAGGTGCGCGCGCCGACGCGACGCGACACGACACGACGGGATTCGTTGCGTGTGAGGTCCAAGCGCGGGACCCGCCCAACGCGGCGAACGAGACCACCGTCCATCCCTCCTGCCATGTGCCCGCTCGGGTCCCACCTAGGTACTGTACGTCCTACCCATGCCTTGTCCGGTCCAGGCAGGCGGGCCCCGCGAGGTACGCCCTTCGACTCGGCGGTGAATTGCTCTCGTCGCATGTTTCTGACACCGCAGCAGTGTCGCCAACAGGAGTCGGGATTCGGGAAGGAAGCGAGAAGATCACGCCAGCGTCGGCGCCAAAGTCTCCAATTAATTAACTCCTCCACGGGAAAAACTGTCTCAAATGGTCTCGTCAGTCGGCGCCGCTGAAGCGTTCCCGGAGCAGGAGCGGCGGACCGGTTCGGGCTATAGCCATGCGTCAACGGCGGCGCCGGGCCGAGCCATGGCTAGCTGACGCTCTCCGACCACGTGGCGCGCTCGTGACCACCAGCGCCGGTGGCCGACACGGTGCATAGTTCCGTGCCCGAGACGATAATTCCCTGACCCCTCCTGCCCGCCTCGTCCCGTCAGCTGTCATTTACGCCGTACTCACTGACACGCGGACCCGTTGCTATCATGGCTGCTTCTGTCATTGACGTGAGACGACGCCGCGCCGGGTAATTATTAGGCGAGCCAGCGCGGTGGTAAGTGGGCGTGGGGTCGGCGAGGATGTCGCTGTCGTTGCCGCGCTAGGCTCCACCGCCGCGAGCGTACGGTACGGCATGCCGCTTGCCGCTTGCCGCAACAGGCAGGCGTCTCCCTCACCTCCCGCCGCGGTACAAAATCTCAGGACTTGTTATTTTGCACCTGCGCGGCTACACTTGTAGAAATCGCCACCGCTCACTTGCATGTGGGTCCAATCCGTCGCAGCAAGAGCGCAGAGGGGTTGACAGGTGGACCACCACAGGCGAACAAGTAAGAGTAGAGAGAGAGAGAATACTCGGCGTCTCGTGAGGTCCATCGCCGTAGCCGCGACCGCGACCATAAGAGACCCCGGTGCCAAGCCCGCCCTCGCCTGCTTCCCTTGCCGCTCTCTTGCGCCAAAACTCCTTCGCGCCCTTCCGCCGAGCACGCGCTCTCGCACCCACGGCGCCGCCGCGCATGCAGGAGCAGCTCCTCCACGCGGCCGAGCCCGGCCGGCGGCCGGCGCAGCAGTTCGCTGGCGTCGACCTCCGCCGGCCAAAGGGCTACATCGCCGTTCCCTCGAGCCCGCCGGCGGATCCTGCAGCAAAGGCGACGGAGGGGGAGCCCTGCCCGCGCTGCGAGTCGAGGGACACCAAGTTCTGCTACTACAACAACTACAACACCTCCCAGCCGCGCCACTTCTGCAAGGGCTGCCGCCGCTACTGGACCAAGGGCGGCACGCTTCGCAGCGTCCCCGTGGGCGGCGGCACCCGCAAGAGGCCCTCCTCGTCGGCCTCCTCTGGCAACGTCAAGCGGCAGAAGCCATCCAAGAAGCGCCGCGCGGCGCCCGCCGAATCGGCCACCACCTCCGTCGACGACGTCGTCGTCACGGCCCCAGACGCAGCCAAGATGACCGAGAAGACGACGACGCCACCGACCGAAGCCGCGAGCGAGATCACCACGGAGCTCGTTGTCCCCGCGGCAGTGGCGACGGCGGAGGAGGATTCTTTCACCGACCTTCTCCAGCAGGGGGACGACGCCGTCGCGCTCGACCTTGGGTTCTCCGACTACCCCGCCGGTGGCAAGGCCCTGGGCGACTCGTACACCTTCGAGTGGCCTCCTGCGTTCGACCTGGGCGCGTGCTGGAGCGGCACGGGGTTCGGCGCCGACCCTGACCCGGGCGTCTTCATGAACCTCCCTTGACCGCGAGCTCAGGGCCTCTCGCGTGCGACCTGATGATGATGGTACATCGATCGATTCTGAATTCCGGTTAATTACTACTGCTAGCAACAAGTACATGGGGGGTATATGGCGAATGATAACGATGACCTTAATTTTAGCTTGTTGAGATTAGCGGCCGTGTTTTACCGAGAGTGCTAACTCAAAACAGGCTTTGATGAGATGCGATGTGAAAATTTCATCTCTGTATAAACCAAGACTTGGGTTTCTTTCTTCTTACTACATAGTACATGCTTCCTCCATTTCGTTAATGCCGTCCTTTTGTTATTAAGCAAAGAAAGCTTTCTGATGGAATGTATGGACAGCTGCTGCCTGGAGAATGTTTTATGTTCCCTGCTGCTTTATATTATTCTGCTATCTTTTGCCTCCTGTCATGGGCTCGTGGATCAGCCGGTGGCTGTGTGACATTCTTCTCATTTTGTTGCGAAGCGACCACAGAGATGAAGATGTTGTGTGCTGGTTGCAGCTTGTTTTCGTGTGAGTTCGTCGGTTTCAGCCGTCCAAACTGTTGGAATAGATATGCATGATTCTTCTCCCGTTCTATCCTTAGCGGGGATCGATCGGCGCTAATATGATTCCGGGCTCTAATTTCGAACAGACGTGGTAGGGATGGGGCATCCGATTCCAAGCGCGGCTCATCATCATCATCGGCGCGGTGCGCACAGAGCAGTAGCGGCGGCGGCGTAGCGGCCGGGGCGCGCGTTCTCGATCGATTAGATGTTGTTCGGTTGGACGTCGCGGTCGGTGAGTTAACACGGTGGGTGCCCGAGGGATGGACGGACGGAGGCCGACGCGCGCGCCTGCCCCGTGACGGGACCCACGCGCTTCGACCGTGACGCCTCCGTGCGCGTCAGGGTCGGTCCAGTCGCCCGTCCTTTTTATTTGGATGGGAGCCGCGCGGCGGCCGCTGCCGCTGACGCCGAGGTGGGGAACCGATTCGAGCGGAGCGGAGCGTGCGTGCACCGCGCCGTGTCGCGCACTCGTGCGTCGCGGCGCGCAGTGGGCCGAAGCGTGGCGTGTCGGGCGCGCTGTCGCCGGTTAATACAGTTTGTCCGATCCCTACCGCTTGCTGCCACGAAAGAGTGGTACTGTACTAGAATATGTCTTGGGCGGTGCGCGAGCGTGACGCGACGCGCCCGGGTAATATATGCTCGTGCCGGCGGAGTGGTTCGCGATACGATCGCGACGTTACCGCGGGAAGCCAGATCGCTCGATCTGGCCATGGATAACCCGCGTGTCGGCGTGCGGAATCCCGGTTGGAGCGTGGCAACGGCACGCCGTCGGAATCAGACCCGGCGTTGGTCAGTTTGTGTTGCGTAGCGCCGCTCCTGCGAGCACAACGATGTCAGACTCACCGGCGGCTGGCACCTCAACGCGGCGCGGTGTTGTACGAGGAGATCCAACGCCGCGCTGCGGCATGAGCGCGCGTGCTGGCAAGCCTTCCTCATCTAGGAACACGATGCGCGCGACGGGCGTGCACGTTCTAGCCTTAGAGAGGCCGAGGCTATCACACATTGATGTCTCTTATCGGCGGGTGCATTCCTGATAACTTCGATCCTACCTTCGGTCCTCATGTAGCATTGGCAGTGCTAGGGTAAACAAGTGCTTCGTATGAATACCCAAGATTTTATGAAAAACAATTATATTACCGAGACCCACTAGGCAGGCTAGCCCACAACCCCTGAGCTGCTGAGACCCACAACATCATGCACGCACACGATTGCTCGAGAACTCACTCGCAGCCCCGCACGACGCACACAAACACCGAGGCGGCAACCTAGGCCCTAGCGATTGCGGCGACTAGACCGGCAGGAAGCGAGGCAAGTGACCACAACGCCCAGGTACTCTTCAGCGAATCTAATTTCCTAGATGCAGAATATAAGATCTAATTTCATAGATGCGAAGTAGCAAATCTAATTTCAAAGAGATAAAGTGGGCGACGGGGCATGACTCTTTGGGAGTGGCCGTCTTCTCTATCGCCGGTAGTCGTGCTCGCTAGGCGGCATGGACCATCTTCGTGAGAGTCCATTGGATGTGGTGGTCAGGGTCTACATACGGAAGTCTAGCCTGACTTGATCGATGCTGATAGCGGTGGCACTCGAGGGCGTTGTTTCCCCCTTGGGGGCAATGTCGTGGAGTCCCGACACCCCGTTGTTCATCATTTTGGGGTGAAAACGCTTGCAAGATTGGATGTCGGTGGTTTCATCTAGACGTCGTGGCCTTCTTAGAGACATCATTTTTTGGAATGTGGGGCTCTATTCTTGGTGTTGCTAGTGCTACCGGTTGAGTCGCTCCCATTGCTAGTGTGGACCAAGCATTCGTAGTACTTGTAGTTACTGTCGTGCTGGTGTCGTTCGACGGAACTCCAAACCTAGTTTAGCTAGGTGGTGTGGCTATGTGTTTGGATTTTGCCGATTTTCTTCAAAAATCTTGTTGTATTGGTTTTCTCGTCTGGTTTCCCTTATGAACCGAACGCGTGTGTCTATCGGTTGTATCGGTATTTGGCCAGTTTCCCTTCAAACAAACTGGTCATTTATCTTCTTCTTTGTGAAAAGGAAGATCTTCTGGTGGTTGCTCCCAAATAAGCTTCAAAAGAAAAAAGTCAGATGAAACATCCACACCGAATCAAATTACCTAGCCTCTAGATCCTGGCATTGAGAACATTTTTCACAACGAATACCTAGCCTCTAGATCCTTCCGCCGCCACTAGGATGTAGTACAACTTGCTTTTTCCTAGTAGGCCTAGATTTATCGAATCCTTCGTAAGCTTTTGCTTTGTGTAAAAGGCTACTTGAGACAAGAACTGGAGAACTCGTAGAATCATTTTTTACCAGACCAAAACATTGTTGTTGTTGGGGTTGATCAATGGATGAAAATAGGCCATGGGATCGAGGTTTCACCTACAACGGTGCTCACACATATATGATACAAAGGATATGGATAAGCGCAAATATGTATTAGAACATAATCATAACTCAAATATGGAAGTGTGTCATGCGTCTTGACAACACCATAACTACCGTAGGACTATGGATTCATTGTCCAACTACCTAGTCTGTGTCAGGGCATTCATCATTTATTAAGATAAACAAATTAGAGCATTACGCTCTGTGACACCATCATTATTCTCTAGAGAATAGTTTCCCTCCATTGTACCCCCTTACTATCACCAGGTTCCACATCACGGAGTTTTGATGAACTCTACTCTAAGCTTTATACCTTTATCGATCTTTGAGGTCTTCGGTATCTGACAAGTTCTAAGATCTAGGCAAGAGACAAGAGACAAACATGCGCGTAGATAGATTACTTTAGAAATACAAGTATACCATACTAAAATTTGCACATATTGCTACGAGGCTAGGCCTCAGTCCTCGGTCCATGAGGACTATTCACACAAGATTAGGTCAACAATCATAAACATTATATTGAATATTCTTGATATTAATAACAAATAGTCTTACAATACCGTCAATCGTGAGGGAATCAAGACTACAAGTACATGACTATGGCTATGAGGTGGAAATGTTGTGCAGATGAGGATGGATATGGTGTTGGCGGTAGCGTGATGGCATGGTGAAGATGATGGTGGGCGGTGTGGCGGCTCCTTCTCTCCTTTTCTTTATATAGAAATATAGACATGATTAGCTTTTCGGAGGACTTTTGATGTGAATTCACCATGGACCCCTTCATTAATGTTGGTAGGTTTGATGATCCCGAGGAGCTGACATGTTGTATGGTTAAAAAGTACAATACGGTCAAACCTCATGTTCTGCCCGTGTCGATTAATCAAAGCTTTGACATTTCTTAAAAATGGTTTACCAAGTATTATAGGAGTGGTAACATCTTCAGGCATATCAACTATGATAAGATCAATGAGTGCTAGGCACCCTTTAATTAGCACAACAATATTCTCTTTAATACCCACGATCTGTTTATAAGTAGAATTGGCTAGATGGAGTTTAAGTTATTTAACCTTCCAAATAAACTTGAATATAATTGAAACACTAGCACCTAAATCACAAAGCGTGGAAATTTCATTCATACCAATATTTATCTTAAAAGTAGGCTCAAAGATATCTCCTAACTTGGCAGGAAGCTTTTCAGATAATTTATTATAGTTTCCTTCCAATCAAGATGGAAGAAAATGAATCTTGGATAATCACGTAGCGATCATGCATGAGCGTCATGAACGACACACATACGATATGAATTACTTAATGATGGATGGCTTTGCGATAGATTGGGGCATTGCACTCGCTTTCCCCAAACTACAAAGATGTCGTCACGAGATGAATCGGTCACCTTTCATGAGTTCGTGCCAGAGTTGAGAACTCTTAAAGTACACTTTATTGCATAGGATGTCATGGATAGAGAAATTATATATTGGATATACAAATTGCAAATACTTGTTAAAGTTTACAAGTATTTGATACTTATCATGTTTTCTAAAAAACAAGATGGTCTACTTGAGAATTGCTGGAAGGAATTAGGCAACGTTGAATAATGACGGCAATAAAGATAGTTGATGTCCGACATTACTCCTTCCCTCAACATTTATCATTTGGATTAGTGGATTTGAATAAAAATTTGTAATCGTTGAGTATGTGACTTTATTAGTATGTCTTGCATATTGTGAGACGGTTATTCATATAAGTGAGAGACAATCTAGTTGTACCACTATTAAGAATAATATATTTTATGGTCACATTACGATTATAAATGAGTTATTCTCATCGTTATCTGATAATAATAATTTAAGCATTTGTAAAGAATTAGAATGTTGAAAGGTATCCAAATTTAATAATGAAATCATTTTTGAATGACACTATCGTTTATGTCACATTGGTATTTTCATTCTGATGAAAATAAAGTTTTGAGATATTTGATCTTTTGACTTGTGCAAAACCATGCCTCATTGAGCAAAGTGACTAAAACTCCGCATACTGGTAAAACAACTATATGCGAAGAATTGTTGGATACCATACATAATGATGTATTCCATTTTAACAAAATAGTGGAAATCATAATTTCGTAAAATTCATTGTGCATTTAAGTGAACATGTGTGTTTACTTAATGGAACACAAGTCTGAAACTATTTGAGTTGTTCAAATGATTTCAAAATGAAGAAGTGTATTAAATTAATAGGAATACAAAAGGCTCTATGATTTGATCGATATGACTAAGTATTTAAATTAAATTTTGGCATAAAAGACTTGTGAAAATTGTTTCACAAAATATGATGATTGGGAAATTCAAAGTGTATTGATATGTCTTAGCATCATAATCATAATGTATTGGATACATATGGTCTAAGATTATCTCTTACCGGGTTGCAATTATTGTTTAGAGTTAGAGTTCAAACAGGAGATACGCATTTGAAATATAAGAAACATCTAAAAGATTCGTGGAAACAACACCATAAGAGTCATGTCATGTTCGAGTTTTTAGAGATTTCGATAATTCGAAGTCGTGGCGAATAAATCTTTGTAGTGTATTCTTAGGCAATTACGAATACATCTTCCACAAATGGAACCAAAAGGGAAAACTTGTTGTTGCCCGAGGTATTGTTTTTCATCGAGAAACAGTTTCTCGATGAAGATGTTGGTGGAAGAAAGTGAAAGTTTAAAACAAGGTATTTGACCTTACCTCCAAATTGTCGAGTGTCAGCAGAATATGTTTCGGAAACCAAACTCTACAAATAGAGGAGAAACTAATGATAATGATCATGACGTTTCAAATAGTACTTTTACTAAAAAAAGTAGGATTCAAATAATATATATTCTACAAGTTTGTGGAATTATATTGTTGATTCACTTGTCATGTTTATCAAGAACAAGACATACCTACGAACTATGAAGAAGCGTGATGGACCTAAGTATGAGAAAAGACTAAAGCATAAAATCATATATTAAGTTATATTTAAGATTGCAAAGTAATATGTTACTTGATCTTATTAAGTAAATATGTTTACTGATCTTTACAAATGATTGCAAAGTCATAAGAAAGAAATAAAAATTAAAGAAATACTTAAAGGCTCGATTTGTCACCAAGTGTGTTTTGGAAAATTCAAAGGATTGACTACGAAATGTAGCAATGCTTGAGTCTGTTGGATTTTCATCAGCAATTACTCCAATTCGATAATTGGTGGTAGAAGTTTGTCAAAAAATGCATGTTATTCAATGTCAAGATTGAAGACAGGGTTGTAATTGGTACAACAAGAAGGTTTTTGTCAAACCGTATGGATGCTAGTGTCTCGTAGCTAGAATTCCCAATTTGATGGATGATCAAAGGATTTTGGAATTACCAAAATATCGAGAAGACATGAATTTGAGTGGGAGCTAAAATGCTTGCCTGAATCTCAATATGTAGACGACATATTTTGAGTGGGAGCTAAGTGAAATCGCTAGATCTCATATGTGATGACATATTTGAGTGGGAGCATGTGACACCATTCTTACATATGTGAATGACATATGATGAATGATGTAATTGGTATTAATGATATTTAAGTTAGTAAATATTCTATGAATGAAGTTTAACAAAGTATTAAATATTGAAATCTATCGAGATAGGTTGATACGTTTAATAAACATTAGAGTCAAAAGGCTTCCTAGATTTGATTCTGAAGATGTTTGAAATATCCTAGATAAGATTCAGAAGTAGATAAGAAATGAACAAGGTAAGAATAGTTCTTACTTATATATGTAGATGAAGCATTGAGTTAGTCTTAGTATTACAGCCATGGTTAAAGAAGCAAAAGAGATGTGTTGCATCTCATATGCCTCAATCATAGATTCTTCCATATAACCATATTGTATACTCGACGTAATGTGACCCAAAGTTTCTGGTTAAAAAACAAGTTCTTAGTTATAAGAACATGTCTCGAAGTGATTCTGAGCTAATCACTGAACCAGAGTTAAGTTTGTCCTTAAATTGTAAGGAGCAAGATTAGGCATTGAAGTTGCATTCTATGCATTGTCGATTAGGATCTACATAGATATAAAAGTATATGGCTACTTCTGAAAGTGGTCGGTATAGTTGTTTGGATAATGAAGTTTGACTTATGCTGAGTGTGTTTCCAGAGTTTACATGACTCTAGTGAAAGTTCAGTTGACTGATCGACCGTAATTCTAAACACTAGGAAACAAAGTCTCACTCTATCGTTAAACGAATACTTCTACACATTATCAGATAATTGTGTAAATGTCAAAATGAGGAGACATTAACAATTTGCAAAAGATATACGATCTGGTAATACAGATCAATGACATGAAAATTTTCATGAGCAAGCATGATCAATAAACACATATGTGATATGGTTTATAATTAGTAGCAAATG
The DNA here is from genome assembly GCA_023614405.1 of Avena insularis. Taxonomy (NCBI): domain Eukaryota; kingdom Viridiplantae; phylum Streptophyta; class Magnoliopsida; order Poales; family Poaceae; genus Avena; species Avena insularis. The sequence continues at coordinate 68,876,738 of CM042692.1, read as the reverse complement.
CAAGCTAGATTATTCGTATTATAGTGCAAGTAGGAGACTGAAGGAGATATACCCTAGAGGTAAATAATAAATGGAATTTATTATCATATCTCAACTAGTTTGTAATAGTTTCATACTGTGCTATAACTGTACCAAGTGGAAACATTGATACAGGTGTGGTATGTAAACAGACCAAGTCCCTAGTAGCCTCTAATTATACTAGTTCGTTGGGCAATCGATGATCAAGGTTTCCTGATCATGAAGCATTTATGCCAGTTGACAATGAACTCATATCATTGGTGAATGATGTGATGGACATTACCCAATATAAGTACTGCAACACGATCAAGTCACATGGTTCATCGTTGCAATATTTAGAAATAGAGTATCCTTCTCCTTTGACCGTGAGAGCATATTAATCACTGTCTCTTGAGGCTGCTTTGACTGCATCAAATATCATAACCGTAACTAGGTGACTATAAAGGTGTACGTTGGGTATTCCAGAGGAACAGGTTGAGACCTATGCATCAAGATCGGTATTTGTTCACTCGCGTGAAGATACACACGACCAACTTGGTGAGATTACATCCATAATGTTGCAACCTATGACTAGGTCATAGGGATGGAATATCAAGAGAACGAGTAAAACAGAACTTGTCGGTAACAAGGTTGAACACAGTATAGTGATACCAATGATCATATCTCGGACAAGTGAGTATCGAAGTAAGAAAGGGAATTGGACTCGACGTTTATGGTTCAAACGACATTAAACATCGCGCAATGCATAGGAGTCATTATGGGCATCCCGATCCAACTAATGATCATTGATATAAGAGGTGTCTCAATCATGTCAAGTATGTTCCTGATGCATTGGGCTAATCCACTTAAGGGTATGATGACGCTTGGAGATCACGATGGATGTATTGGAATCATTGAAGGAAAGAGTGTTCTATAAGAGAATCAGAATCGTTTCGGGAGGATCCGAAGGTATTTGAAGTGAACCAAAAGGTGTTTGAAGTGAACCAAAAGGTGTTTTGGGTCAAAAGGAATTTAATTATAGGAATTTCTATTTTCGTGCCCTGGGTTCGTTAGTTGTACTCAGTTTTCCCCAGCCACTTAACTTCTCCTCACTTTTGCCTCTCTCCTTCTCGGAAACTCATCAAAGAGCTCAAACGGCAGCTACCGTCAGGTTGACCATTGGATGACGTGTGGGGCCGTGCGATCTGGGACCACGTGGGGCCGTTTGGTCAGGAACGTGTTATGTTGACATGTGGGGCCGTGCCATGTGGGACTGCGTGGGGCCGGTTTATTGGGAACGCGTTATGGAGGACGTGGTGTGGGACCATGTGGGGTGCGTTTGGTGGTTACGTGCGACCTATCACCTAAATTGGAAGTTTTCTTTTTTGTTATTTTTATGATTGGAATTTTTAAGAGCGCCCTTTACCCTTTAGCTCGCTAACAGTTGTGTTTTTTTTACCCAAAAAGGTAGCGAATCTAGAGCAGCTTCTCTCTGCATTCATTGTTCCTTTTGGCCCTCGTTTTTTCCCCAATCTAGAGCAGCAAATCTAAACAGCACCATAAGTACATTCAGTAAACAGAGCAGATGTAGATAAAGCAACTAATATAGGATTTATAGCAGATGTAGATAAAACAACTAATATAGCATATATAGTACGGTATTTAAGGAGGTTCGACAATTAGGCTGCTCAACAGCAGCAGCGGACAAGTTTAACATAGACAAGACAAAAGAAGCTGCTTTACAGTAGCATCAGCAGCAGCACAAGATCAGTGGCCCCTCATGTCCTCCACCAGGAGGGCCACTGCCTCCTCCCTCTGGCGCCTCCTCCACTTCTTGTTGCACAATCCCTTGATCGGGGGCATGCGACGCTCCTTGGTGGCCACCTTTTGGAGGTTGCGAAGGTGAAGACCAGCGTCTGGTGCTTGGCTCTGAAGCCATGGAGGTTCACGGACTCGCCACAGGTCCTCACGTCCTCGGCATGCTTCACGAGGGAGTTGAAGTCAGTGGCACGAAGCCTCCTGGTGGTGCAGAAGGGGCACCTGTAGACATTGATGGCGAAGAAGTTGTCGTACTGGCTGGACTTCAGTCTCCTCAGCACCTGACGAGTCTTGGTGTCCTTGGACTCATCGTCGCTACAGACGTCGTTGCTATCCTCTTGTTGGAAAAAATAGGAGAGTGCAATAAGGACATGATTGAGATACCTTGATTATCGAGATTGATTATTTGCATAAATTAACCGATTTAGATCCCCTGATTATTCCCCAGTCCCCATATCTCAAACTAAATCGAATACTAATCCCAACTATAGATCGGCGCTAGTACTAACTAGGGAATCCCTTAAGTGCAACTCGGAGGACAAATAAAATAGGATTGAAATATAAACAGGGGGATTCATCGAAATACGAGATCTAACACAAGAGGATTAGCTACTGTAAAAATACGAATAGCCGAACCCTAATAACATATGATCTAGTATCCAACGATGGGAATGGGGGAAGAACAAGGGATAGGCAGAAAACCCTAGTTACCTCCAACCATGGGTCGGCGATACTAGTGCCATAGGGGTTCTTCGGCCTGATGTAATCATCCTACTCGTAGGGGTCCCAGCCGAGCGGGATCTGCCCGAGACCAGCGGGGACCTCCTCACCGGCTGCTACGATGGAAGCGGGGACGGGGGTATGGATGGGGATGGCGTCTGCCTTCGATGCCTCTATGGGGGCCTTCTCGCCGGCGGCCTTGGAGGCGACGATGGCCACCGCGCCGTTCTTCTCCGTCGTCGGCGTGCTTGGAGTTTTCTTGGGGGTTTGCAAAAGGTGATGGGACAGTGGAGACGGTCGCGTGAGTGAGCGAGTGAGTGATGAGTGAGAGTGAGGAGGCCTCTATAAAGGAGAAGGGAAGGGGTGTTTCGTTGCAACACCGTGCACCGTGTAACCGTGTACGCTACTGCACTTTGCATGGCCACACGTGTCCGCTACCTCCCCGTGCACCATGACACGCGTACCATGAGTCACGTTTTTTCCCTCGTGTCTAACCCTGGCGACTTAGTTGTGCTTAGTTATACCCTCGAGTGTAACACTAGGAGTTTGGTTGTACTCAGTTTTCTCTCCAGTACTAATACTGCCATGTGCAATATACTCAGTTTTGCCCTCCGGTGGCTGGTCAACAGAGAGTTAACGAATGGGTTTTAGCTAGCTAATTGAGTCATTTTATGCACAACAAATTAAAAAAGATCAAAACATAGTGGCATCTACCCAGGGAGTCTTATTATGTGACTTGCCAGCATAAGAAATGTATAGAAATCAAGTTTTAACCTAAATCACCACTTTCTCAAATCACCTACTATCTATGAAGGTTTATGGCTTTCTACTAAAGCCTCTTCCCAAAACATCCCTCCCCAAAACATAGCTTGTCTAAATGAGGCAATAATTATCAATCTGGTATATATTTGAACTGCAAATAGTTTGATGTATGCCAAGATGTATTTTATTGTATAAAATAAGCAATTTTCCATTTTTAAATCTCTTTTTATTTTCTATTTGAATCCCTTTGTCAGTTTTGCCCTTGGTTTTTAAGTTGTACTCAGTTTTTTCCTTGGTTTTTAAGTTCTACTTAGTTTCCCCCTCTCTCTTAATCACAAACTCTCATACTTGTGCTCATCTTGGCTGCTACACTCTGATTGGTTGAGGCAGTTGTCACGCGGATCGTGCCCACCAACTGTTGATCCTCTATGATCTAGCGGACATGATAACCCCTATACCTGTCGGGGCACCCCTCTATCCATGCAAAATAACAAGTTTTCTACCAGTACTTTAACTCCATAAAGAAATGATTTTGAATATAATTTGAAGGGAAAGTGTTCAAAGTTGTATAATTTTCATATATGCATATATGTGCATTACATTCCACTCTATGAAAATGATAATCTCTCAAGATTTTCTTAGCACAACATTATCACATATTAAGTGCGATTTCAAAGAGTTCAAATGTGTATAATTTTTATATATGCAAGTTTATGCATTACATTCCACTCTGTGAAAATGGGGAACAAAATGATAATCTCTCAAAACTTTGTTAGCACATCATTATCACGTATTAAGTGGGATTTTACAGTGTTCAAAGGTTTATAATTTTCATGTACGCTAGTTTATGCATTATATTTCACTCCATGGAAATGATAAATAATCAGGATTTTATTAGCACAACATTATCATGTCCTAAGTGCAATTTCATGATATGAAAATGATAATCTCTTAAGATTTTGTTAGCACATCATTATCATGTATTAAGTGTGATTTCAGAGTGATCAAAGGTGTATAATTTTCATATATCCAGTTTATGCATAATATTTCACTCCATGAAAATGACAAACTCTCAAGATTTTTTTGGCACAACATTATCATGTCCTCAGTGCGATTTCACGGTGTTCGAAGGTGTATAATTTTCGTATATGCACGAGACATAAAGATTTTAGTTTAGGGATCACTTTTCTCGCTCTAAAAATGGTAAACTCTCAAGATTTTCCTAGGACAACATTATCATGTTCAAATTATAATTTAAACGTGTTCAAGAGTTGTATCAATTATAAACACTCTTATACATTAAGAGTTGTATAATTTTTTTAATTTGAAAGTATTCAAGAGTTGTATCATTCTCTTATTTTTTATACATCCATCTTCCTAGATCTCAAAGTTTACTTTCACCTCATAGATTCACTTAATTGCAGCCGACACATTAACTCGATAAACCAATTAAATCATCGTAATGGCTCGCCGCCCGTATTATCCACAACAAGCGCGTGCCTAATTGAGCCTCCGAGTTGCGCCAATTGATTGTCTATAGCAAGCGCACGGTTGCCATTGTCATCCTTGATATAGGTCAACGAGACGTCACCATACTGCGACCAGGATGAATGGGAGGTCGAAGTTAAGCTAGACAAAGGGTCATCGTCACTGGAGAAGAAGAAGAAAGGTGAGGCAACGACACGGGCATGGGCGCGGGGCTGGCTCGGGGTCCCACGTTGCAATGCCAACCTCGATAAGCTATGGGTTCGACGCTCACATGGATAAGCTGTGGGTTCCATGTTGATCTGGATAAGTGGAGAGAGGTGTCCACTACGGGAACCGACTGAACGCGGCCCCATTTGTCAGCATGTAATGGCAAGGGTCCACTACGGGACCCGACAGAATGTGGCCCCACTTGTCAGCATGTAACGGCGAGGATCCACTACGGGACCCGACTGAACGCTGGCCCACTTGTCAGCATGTAACGGCAAGCTGATGGACTGCGAGTTTCACACCGTGTGAGAGCTTCGTACAAGGAGATGGGCAAAAGGGAGGAAAAGTTAAGCGGCTAAGGAAAACTGAGTACAACTAAGGAACTGGGGGCACGGAAATAGAAATCCCTTAATTATATGTAATATTAAATATATATTTAAATTAAATTAAAATGGCAAACTTCACTAATGGGTCGAGTTCCCGGAGGGAACAAGGCCCAAGAGGCCAACCCGCCCTAGGGCGGGCCAAGCCACCCAAGGAGGGCCTAGACACCGCCCAAAGAGGCCCCAACCGGCCGGCCTAGGGCTATGCACGGGGTGGGGCCCACCTAGCCTTGCCGGCTAGCCCACTGGCCCATGACGCCCCTTCCTTGGCATCTCCCACCTCCTCCTCTAATCCCACCCTAGGACTTGAGGGAAGGGAGTCTCCTCTTTTCCCCTATATAAGGAGGGGAATAGGGGTGGGAAAATACACACCAATAATTCTCTGAGGCATTTCCTCAGGGAACTCTTTTTATCTCTCTCTCTATCTTGTTGCCTTCTTGCGATGGCGCGGTCCCTAGAAGGACTGTACATGCAAGATGCGACGCACCTGCATCACGTCGTTGCGCTGCAGGGATTCCAGTCAGAAAATCTACTTCCGCACTCTTGGCAGGAATCGAAGAACCTTAGGTTATCATCGTACATCGTGTGTGTGCGAAACCACGAGGGTGCTTCCATTAGTGGCACCTTGACTGTCATGACCGGATTGCTGCACGATGGAGAAAGGGGTGACTTGCGAGGAGTTTTGAGACCTTGAGGTCGGCTATGATTATAACTATGTTATACATATTCCCCTCGGAACGTTAACCGCTTTCAATCTACAAGGTTATGTAACCAAAACCTCTCCGTTACAGTATTACTCCTAGATATATCCTGGCAGTTAGGTGTGTTCAGCGTAGGAAAAAAATGTGTTTTCTACCCCCGAACCCCTTCACGACAAACTATGCAAGTATGAGAGTTTGACTCTCAACTATTTTGCCCAACTGTGTCTCGATGGTCTTAGTTCTTTCTAGAAGACTCTCCACATAAAACCTACTTGGTTACATAATTTACCAAGGTAATATCATGGTTCTTTGTCATTTTAATGAGAAGAATATTTTTCTCAGTTTGAGCTTGCGTAGAAGATTTAAATGAACTCTCATCTGATTGGAGATTACTCCTTTTTGCTCAACTACTATTATAGTTATAGTTTATAGAACCTGCATAGGATGTGGTTTTGGAAGTTCGGGCCATAGTTTGGTGCTTTCAAACAGGATTAAAAGTATTACGAGAAATAAAGTCTATTTGCTCAACGCTAGCATTGGTGATGGCATTAATATTTTACCTATTCTTTACCTTTGATAATACCTATTGGCTCATCTACCTTTCAGGGCCGAGCCTGCAAAATCCGAGGCCTTGTATGAAACTTCAAAATGGACCCCTACTTTACTAAATAATATAGCTAATAAATAACTATAATGTATACTGCATAATAATTTGCATAGCAACTAGATATATTAAGAATTAGGTCTATCCAGGTCCTCATTGCATAATTTTTATTTATTTAAATAGCATTTCTTTATTTTATGAAATACTATCTTTATAATATGAATCAACCGGATAAGAAAAGTCTCAGTCAAATGAGAGCAAGCAATTGACAACCACACAATAATAGAGATGTAGATCAGAACAGAAGAACTACTCTCAGTGCATGCGGTCTATGCACTTGTCTTAATTAGATGGGTTTTCCAACCGTAAAATTATGTTAAAACATCTTAGAAAACTATTTTAAGAGGAAACACGGAGTTTAAAAATTAGACATGACCAACCACAATAAACCTAAACTAGAGATATTTTGTTTAAAAAAAGTAAAATCGTCTTAGAAAACTATTTAAGAGGAAACACATAATTTAGAAGTCCATAGAGGAATGACCAGAAAAACCTAAACTAGAGATTATTTTGATTTTTAAGAGGCAGCAATCAAAATAGCATCAAACATGAGAAAATAAAGAAAAAGAATATACCTTGATACCAAAATAGGAGTCGAACTTCAAAATTGCATGCAAACCACATACGCCTAAGACCCATTGACAATTAGGCTCAAATTTTCTACGTTGCGTATACTCTATGGGATAAAAAAATTGTGCCTCCAAAAATTCTGGGCCCTATATGGCTCCATTGGCTCGCACTCCCATGGGATCAGGCCCACTACCTTTATTGCAAGATCTTCATTTTCTTCTCGGTGATGGAATTCACCTTTCTTGAGGAGGATCTTTCCACAAGCCATTGGGCATGTTTGTTTTGCATATCATCTATGATCTTTGTATTAATATTAATTTGCTTGCCCATGAACGTGTCTCAGGCTGTAGTGTCAAGCATAGAATTAGACATGGAATTAAGTGCATGATAAAACAAGTGGAGTATTAACCACTCTTCTAACCCATGACTGGGAAATTTCCCCATGGACTCTTTCATTTGTTCCCACGCAAGCTCTAGTGCCTTGCGTCCTTGTTGTCTAAACATCGAAGTTGCATAGTTTTAGCAGGAAGAAAAACTTAGTCATGAAAATATTAGAACATTTGTCCCATGAAGTAATAGTGCCCATAGGTAATGATAGCAACCAATATTTTGCATTTTTCCTAAGTGAGAAAGAAAATAAATGCAGCTATTTCAGTAAAAATGTACAAGTACATAGATGCATCCTCAGAAGTTGAGCCTCTGGATTGGTTTTCTTGAGCCAAACCCAAATAGTTAGTTTAATTTCAAAACTCTCCGCATCCATGGTGGGTTGAGTGATGGGTGCACGCAAATAATAATCATTGGGAGCTGAAAGACTTTGTTTTGTGCCATAGTTCCTATTATAAATAACTTGATTATTTTAGAGTATGCCAAGTGCGTATCTTAGTTTTATAAGATATAAACAATTTACAAGATCATGTCTAATCCGCGAGCAAATAAGACAAAGTACACCTTACAACACCAACACATAGGCTACACTCTCACAAGTGCGAGCAACCCTCTAAAATAAAACAACCCAAGCCTATTGTCTCGCAGTATCAGGGAACATCACACCAACCCTAGCTATAGACAAGAGCTAAGCTCCTTCTCAATTCTATAAAGAAGTTACATGACCGAGAATGACCCAGACAGGAGCTTTTTTGATTTTCGAACATTCGGGCATTACGGTTTTTCCACAGTGCCCATCCAACCAGAATGACCCAGACATTGAATAGCTTCATCGCTTCCCTACTCAGTTGGCTTGTGTCCTAATCCCACCAAATCTCCAGCGTGATGTTCACATCTGACATATTGGTTGCAACTTGTCGTATTTTAAACACCATATGCCATACTAGCCGTGCGTGCACACACTGGATCAAGATGTGTTACATGTTGTCTTCTTGCGGGCAAACAAAGCACGACAATGGATGGTTTTTTTGTTTTCAAATAACAACTAAAGATTATACTAACAACTATTTTTTGGGTTTTTTGAATAACAACAAAAAGTAAATTAGTGCAAAAACAGTAATTAAACTAATTAACCAGGACTCTGTAACCTCACGAGGATAGCAAATATTTGCTTCCCAGCAATTGGCGCCAAAAAATGGTTGATACATTCGATCCGGATTATGAATATAGTACAACTTGTTTTTTCCTAGTAGATCAAGATTTACGGAAGCCTTGCAAAAATTTTACTTGTTTTAAAAGGATACTTCATACAAGACCCGAAGAACTCATAAAATCATTGTTTACCGGATCAGAACATTGTTGTTATTGGGGTTTGATTAATGGATGGAATAGTCCATGGACTTGAGGTTTCAGTTGCAGTTGTGCTCATATAAGGGATACAGAGGATATGGATAAGCGCAAGTATCTACCAGTATATAGTACACTAGATTTTGAATTTTGGATAACCACCACACAATCAATTATGAGCCTTTTATTTGTGTTGCATGGTAAATAATGGCCACTCAGAGTCCTCAAGCAAATTGATCTAACGGTTGGCATTTCTTATATTCGCTCGGTATGGACTCGCGCCAGAAAGTGGCCAGCCAAGATCTTTCTTGAGTCCTCACGGTATCCTCATAGTTTACTAACGGAAGTCTTTCCATTTAAATATTTTTATGGTTAGCTGAATGTTGTGAGCTTAAGTACAACGGAAGTGGATATTTAGAAGATATGAGACCAACAATGACACATCTTTAAATAAATCAATAAATACAAAACTCTGATTAAGAAGTAAGAACTTGGCCACCATTCTGTAAAATCTAACATGTTCTACAAAGTTTGGCATTGTAAACACACAAACCACTAGCAAACATAATGCTTGCTTATAGAAAGTGAGTTTAAAAATTTGTTGTTACTTATATTTTTAAAGAATCATAATATCATGGTATTGTTTGTAGCATGATCATCAACCACCACATGATAACATGTACCATCCACTATTATGTACTATCCTCTCCATTTCTAAATATAAGACATTTTAACTTTTGTGAACGAATGTGTCTAGACATTTTTTAGTGTGTAGATTCGTAGTGTGTAGATTCGTCCGAAGCTACACACTAAAAAATATCTAGATACATTTACTTTACAAAAGCTAAAACATCTTATATTTTGAAACATAGGGAACATAATCATAACTCAAATATAGAAGTGGGTGGTCTGTTCTGACAACACCATAGTCTACTGTCACAACACCATGAATTCATTGTCCAACAACCTAGTCCTTGCGAGGGCATTCAACAATTATTATGATAAACAGACCAAAGCATTACGCTCTGTGACATCATGTTAGTTCCTAGAGAATCTCTTCCTCCGATGTACTCTTCTTACTATCACCAGGTTTCACATCACGGAATTCTGATTAACTCTACCCTAACCTTTATACCTTTACCGATATTCGAGGTCTTAGGTATGTGACAAGTTTAGGATCGAGGCAAAAGACAAGAGACAAACATAAGTGTAGATAGATTACTTCAACAATATAAGTATCTCATACTAAAATATGCACATATAGCTGTGAGGCTATGCCTTAGCCATTAGCCCTCAGCCCTCAGGCCGTGTCATAAACATTGTATTAAATATTCTTGAGAGGAATAACAAATAGTATTATAATGCCACCAATCCCGAGGCAATTAAGACCACAAGTAGCAAGACTATAACTATGAGGTGAAAATGGAGTGGGTCAGCAGTGGCAGCGTGACAACATGGTGAAGATGATGGTGGGCGGTGTGGTGGGTTCTTCTCGAGTAAATTAAAAAAAACACCACAATTGGGGCCAGGTAACAAACAACCACCAAAATGCATGTTTTCCGGTGGTTTTTTGTGAAGGGTTGTTACCCTTGCCCCAATTATGGTGGTTTTTCGTAATTTACTCTTTCTTCTCTCATTTTATTTATATAGAACTACATACAACGATACGTTTTCAGAGGCCTTATGATGTGAATTCATCGTGGGCCTCTTCATGATTGTTGGTCGGTTTGATGATGAGGCGCTGAAATGCGGTCAGACGATATGGTGTCCATGACTATAACATAGGGTCGTCAAACATGTTGACGCTTGTCTCCATGATCCCTTTTGCTTGGTAAAATCCCCAACTCATGATTCTTCACTAATTAACTATGATTCATCATAAAACATCCATATTTGTAGGGAAATAGATATCAAAGAAGGCTTGCAGATCTATTCAATAATTCGTGATGAGTGACACGTGTAGAGGGATAATCCCATCAAATAAATTAGTAATAGGTTTTTGCACCAGTCAGTACAACAACTTGTCCATTAGGTTCAGTTTCATACAATAACTCCTAACTCGTGTTCCTACGGTATAGGAACTTGTCCAGGAGGTACACCGTTCATACAACCATGCCCACGAGTTGACACATATCATCTCCATTGTATTGTTCGTCTGTTCTGTCCGTTAGGGCAATTTTGTAAAAAAAATGTAAGAATCGAGCCAGGGCGGACCTAGTATTTTTCAAAAGCCCGGGCACACTGAAATCTAAGACTGCACTTTGGTCTAACATGAACTATAAATCTCACATATTTAGGTAACCAACATATGAATATTAATCAATCATGTTTCATACACCATAGATGTAAAAAACATAAATTAAGGTAGAAAATATACTAACCACACAATGATAAAATCAAACTTTTGACGAGTTGGTGATAAAAGTCCAATATGCAAATTTAATTCTTCAACCGCACATACCATACAAAATCTACATGATATAAAAGATATGTCAGCACATTATAGGACTTTACATAGAAACGATAAACAAGTTGGACACAATAAAGCATACCAATAATGTCCTAATTACTCATAGGCAATTGTCCTTTCTGTTCTTTGCTGGCTTGAAAACGCCTCACAATAGCATCATCATCAAGCTTCTTAAAAATCTCTCGCTCGGTGTAGCAAATCATCAAGTTATTAAACTACATATTGTTCATCTTATATGAATTCCTTGTATGAATTAGAAATCTCCCTAATTCTAAAAATTAAACAATAAACCAGATACTAGGAAGTTTAATAGAAAATTCGATGTAGCCTGCAAATTATAAAGAAAAAATCACCTAGTTGTCGTGTACGACCGGTCCCGATCGCTATTCCCATCGTCGCATGTGCCGGTGGTTGCTGCTCCCCGCCTCAATGTGCACAAGTCGGAGATCGTTGGTGATGGCCACTGGGATACTCCAAGTTGGGGCGCCGACAACTCACTGTCCACGAGATTAGAACTCTGGCCGCTGGTATCGCCGTCTTCCTGTTTGCGCTTTCGCGCATCGCTGTCTTGGGGCGGATTGACAGCCTGATAGGAGGGACGGCCGGGAGCCATCCTTCCCCGTCTCGCTACGGAACGCCGCGTGCGTAGTCCCCGGATCGACGTTGTCCCACGCCGTCGATTTCCTCTGGCAACTCGCGAGCACATGAATAGAGAAGAATCAATCGGTTGGTTCATGTGCTTCCTGATCGTGAGAACGTGGCCGGTTGTCTAGTATGGACCGTGGTACTAAATGGGCCAATAGTTTTCTCTAGAGAATAGATGAATAGGCCCATACTAACCCAGCTAACATGGTTTATGTATTTTCTCGTCAGATATTTCAAGTTTCAGCTATGTATGTTGAACAGGGAGCTCGCCGGAGTACCTAGAAGCGGAGCCCAGGCACGTGCCCAGGGTGCTCAGACGGCAAATCCTCCCCTGAATCGAGCGACCTAGAAACCTCCCCGCATCTAGATTCAGACAAGACCTAGCCGCTGCCATATCCTTGCCGCCGCTGCGATGACAGTTCCCCTCTTCCCCAATTCCCACATGCTGGCGACACCGGTGGAGCACTCGAGAGATGTCGGAGGAGGATTCGCTCGAGAGCACGAGCCTCTCAACTGTGCCTACTCGCGGAGGCCTGCTATGGAGGGCAGGCCCATGCCCCATGTCGCTTGCTGTCAACCGCAGCGGATGCTGGATGCGGCTGCAGCGCAGGAGGAGGCCATTGTCTGAGCGACGCGGGCAGATGCAGTAGTCCGGGCGGCGCAGGTGCATGTGGAGGAGGCGATTTGGCGGTAGGACAAGTTGTACAGGAAGTCCATATGATGTTGTACTACGTCCTCACGTCAGAGGAGGAGAGGTCGGCCAGTGCTTGAGTCCGACGTGAGCTTGGAGGATCACATGCGCAACCTCTAGACACAGGTCAACGAAAGGTTCCTGCAGCCACCCCCTCCACCACAGTGAAGCTCAAATCGGATGACGGCCACATCTGGAAGGAGGGTGGTCCCTGGGCGAGGGTGACAGGCGAGTACTCCTGGAAGGATGGCGATGGATGTGCGATGGCGACGACACCAAGATCATCTGCTGCTACTCGACGGGTTGGTGCCTCTACTCCCCTATCTCAGTAAACTCTGAACTTTGTGTGTGTTAAAAAATTAGTTAACTGAAGAACATTCTTTTTCTCCCAGAATAGTAGAAGATCAGAAGGGGAACTCCATGATGACAATGCAATGCTGCTAAGAAATAATGGTGTATTGTAGAAAGAGATGAAGATTTCAAGGCTGAGAAGAAGAAAATGGTTAAGAAATATTTGGTGAACAAGAGAAATAGGGACAGGAAGGAAATTATGGTGGTGATTATAGTTTCTGCTAGTGTATTATTGTTTTCTTGTGTATCTATGATCACCATGTAAGAATGTGATCTAAATATGAATCAATAAAGATAGTGGCTATTGTCTTATCATTCTTTTCTTGTATTTTCTTATCTTTCTTTAGCGGATTGAATCTTGCACTAGTACTTGTGAGTAATGCTTTAGCTGTAGCTGATTGCACGGGTACTTGTGATCAATGCTTTAGATGTAGCTGATTGAAGACTTTCCGCCTCTTTCCTATATAGGTTGCTTATTGATACGTTGTAAACGTATCTATAATTTTTGATGTTTCATGCTTATTTTATATCTACTTTCTTATGTTTTGTCCATACTTTGGAGTATTTTTACACATTTTCTGGAACTAACCTATTAACAAGATGTCACAGTGCTAGTTGCCTGTTTTCTGCTGTTTTTGGTTTCAGAGAAGCTAGTAAGAAAATATTCTCGGAATTGGACCGAACAAAAGCCAAAGTCAATATTTTACCCGAAGCAACACGGAGTCCGGAGGGCAGTCGAGATGGGGGGCACGAGGCGGCCACACCCTAGGGTGGCACGACTAGCCCTAGGCGCGCCGCTACGTGTTGTGGGCCCCTCGAGCCTCCACCGACCTTGCCTCTTTGCCTATAAAAGCCTCCCGGGACGAAAACCCTAAGTACCCAATCAAAATTCCACGAAAGAGTCTGTAGCCGCCGCGATCTCCATCTCTAGATTGGGAGGGATCTGAAGCTCTTCCCGGCACCCTGCCGGAGGGGAGAGATCACCCTGGAGGCCTTCTTCATCACCATGCCTGCCTCCGGTATGATGCGTGAGTAGTTCATCCCTGGACTACGGGTCCATATAGTAGCTAGATGGTTGGTTGATACATTGCAAATGTATCTATAATTTTTTATGTTCCATGCTTGGTTTTATCCACTTTCTTGTGTTCTGTCCACACTTTGGAGTACTTTTCATATGATTTCCTGGACTAACCTATTAACAAGAGCCACAGTGCCAGCTGCCTGTATTCTGCTATTTTTGGTTCCAGGAAAGTCTGAAAATGAATATTCTCGGAATTGGACGGGACAAAAGCCAAAGTGCCTATTTTTCCGGAAGTCATCAGATGCCAGAATACGATACGGAGAGGGGCCAGGGGGGCACCACACCACCGGCCAGCCCATGGCCACTGCCTGCGCCAGGTGGTCTGCCGCCTGCACCCCTCGGCCTCTCCTTCCGCCTATAAGATGCCCTCGGGACGAAAACCCTAAGTACCCGATCAAAAATCCACAAAAGAGTCTGTAGTCACCGTCATCTCCATCCCTAGATCGGGAGGGATCTGAATCTCTTCCCGGCACCCTGCCAGAGAGGGGAATTCACCCTGAAGGCCTTCTTCATCACCATGCAAGCCTCCGGTGTGATGCGTGAGTAGTTCATCCTAGGACTATTGATCCATGTAGTAGCTAGATGGCTGGTTCTCCTCCTTTGTGCTTTCATGTTTAGATCTTGTGAGCTCCGTTCATGATCAAGATCATCTATTTGTAATTCTGCATGTTGTGTTTGCAGGGATCCGATGGATATTGAGATGCTATTTCAGATTGATTATTGATTCTATCATGTCTTTGTTATTTGTGATCTTGCATGCTTTTCGTTGTTAGTAGCTATCTTGGCCAAGTAGATGCTAGCAACTCCAAGAGTTAGTATTTATACTCGATAGTGGGTTCATGCCTCTGGTAATCTGGGGAAGTGACAGAAATCTCTAAGGTACTAGATGTGTTGTTGCTACTAGGGAGAAAACAACAATCCTTTGTTCATAGGACAATCGTATTGTTTACTTTACACGCAGTTCATAAAGCAATAATCTGTTGCTTGCAACTTAATACTGGAGGGGGTTCGGATGATAACCTGAAGGTGGATTATTAGTCATAGATGCAGTTGGATGGCGGTCGATGTCTAATGTTGTAATGCCTAATCAAGTTCCAAAGGAGTCAAGATGATTAGTATATGCATGTATTGCTTTCTCGATGTTTGTCAATTGTCGCACTTTAATTTGTTCACCCAGCATGTTATCTATTTAAGGAGAGCCACCTCTAGTGAACTATGGATCCTGGTCCTTGTCTTTTACATACAATCTATAAATTGTTTACTGCTTTGTGTTTACTTTCCGCAAACTATTACTTCCTTCCATTCGATACGTTTAATCCTTTGTTTTCAGCAAAACACGGTGAGATTGACAACCTCATCGCAAGTTGGGGATAGAGTTCTGTGGTTGTGTTGTGCAGGTCTCCACGTTGCTACTAGCACCGGTAGTGCGCCCTGACAAGGCTCAGCTAGCAACACCTTTGGGGTGTTTCCTTGCTCCTACTGGTTCGATTAAACCTTGGTTCCGTAACTGAGGGAAACTTGTTGCCGTGCTCATCATACCTTCCTCTTGGGGTTCCCAACGAGCTCTACATCAACACCGAGCCATCAAGCATTTTTCTGGCGCCGTTGCCGGGGAACGAAGAAGGAGAAACTCCCATGTCAACACCGCACCAGAAAAGCCATTTTTCTGGCGCTGTTGCCGATGAGTCAAGGACATGTTCACAAGGGGAGTCCCTCATAACCAATCTCTTTACTTTGTTATTTTTGTTTTGCTTAGTTTCTTTTTGTTTGCTTGTTTTGTTATCAAAAACACAAAAAAATTAGTTTTACTAGTTTGCTTTCTTTATCAAAAACACAAAAAAATTAAGTCTCCTTTAGTTGTTGCCTCTTCCTTAGCTCACCATGTTGATCCCTAAATTCACCCTGAAAGATCTTTCATTTGGTAGTGGTTCTATAATTGGGAAAGATAATATTGAAGAATTATGTAATCATGTTAGTAAACATGAGGATACTGAGGATAGATCCCTTGCAGAACTTGCTCCAAACTATGAGATTTCTGCAGCTTCTTTAATTCACATGTTAGAAGCTAGGTTTGTTAACCTCAACCCCTTAATGCAAGTAATGTTTCTTAAGATTAAAGAAATTAAGGACCCTGAAAAGAGGGATTTTATTCTAGAAATGTTGTTTAAGGAGTTCTATGATGTTGCCAAGGAAGCTAGGAAAGTCTTTGAATGTTTCAATATGCTAGGCTCATGTTTAGATGTTGTTGGTACATGAGAAAAAATGAACAAAACCGAACCTAATGGGGAGGAACCTAAGATACCAATACCCTTTAAACTAGTAGCAATACATGATGCCATAGAAAAGAATCATGATTGGATTGTTCCTGCAAACCCTTTTGATGAGAATAGTGAACCTAAGAGCATTGAGAGAGGATCCTCTAGAACTTATTTGGATGATATACCTTGCCTTGTTGAAAATATTTCTGGTATTGATCTTAATGCTTCTTCATTTGAGAACACTTGATTCTTTCTTTGCTTCTTATGCCTAACTTAAAGGCGTTAAAGAAAAGTACTTATTGGGAGATAACCCAAAAGTTTTAGATGAGTCTTGAAAGTTATTACTTCAGTAATAACCGCTTCTTATCTTTTTTATTTGCTTTTTGTGCCAAGAGTAACCTCTAATGAGAGAGAAGTAATGATTGGGAAAGTTGCTGTCCCGAAACAGATTTCTATGCTTCACAGTAAAAATTCGTGTAAAATCTCTGAACGTCTTTTTGAGGCGTGAATTTTTGTGCTTCTGCCCCATGTTGTTATCTAACTTTCGTTAGTTCAACACTTTTTGATTTGAGCAACATAAGGGCTTCTAAAAAAATCGTATTTACCTGTTGGTCTGTTTTGACAGATTTCTGCCATTTTCTGCATTTGCTTCTTGTTGGTTCCTTTTTGAGTCCTTTTGGGGAATTGAGATTTTTGAGGGAAGTGCTATAGTAGCTAGTGTTCTAATGGAAGTTTATTTAGTGTTAGAACTGAACCTTATGACCTATTTATCTTGAGTGCACTAATGTTGCTAATAAAGATTGTGTGAAGTTTTGTACGAAGGAAAAATTTCAGGTGTATGGAAGGAATGAGTAAAGAGATGAAGGATGGACTAAAGCTCAAGCTTGGGGATTCCATGCGTGTCACCCCAAGAAATATCCAAGAAGTACAAGCGTCAAAGCTTGGGGATGCCCAAGGCATCCCCTCTTCATCAATAAAAATTTCAGGTTTCTTCCAAACGCTTCATTTTTATTGTTTCATGCACAGTTGTGTTGTTCTTGGAGCGTCTTATTTTTTGTTTTTGTTTTGGTTTTTCGTTTTCTTTTGTTTGCTTAGTTTTCTGAATAAATTGGTTGGACCCCCTCTTTCATACATTGGTTTGCAAATAGTTTGGTTTGGTTTGGAAAAGAGTAGGAAAGTTCATGCATATGTGGTAAAAAGAGCTCGTTTTTGACTGTGGCCTATGCTCTGTCATGCCATGCTTGATATTGTTTTGGCTTTATGCTTAGTATTATTTGTTGTAGCATGACTTGTTATAAACAATTGAGATTGCTTAATGTGCCTTGGATGAATCATGCGTTGTTTTAGCATATTAAAACATAGTGATATTGCAAATGTATCTATAATTTTTGATGTTCCATGCTTGGTTTTATCCACTTTCTTGTGTTTTGTCCACAGTTTGGAGTACTTTTCATATGATTTCTTGGACTAACCTATTAACAAGAGCCACAGTGCCAGCTGCCTGTTTTCTGCTGTTTTTTGGTTCCAGGAAAGTCAAAATGAATATTCAGGAATTGACGGGACAAAAGCCAAAGTGCCTATTTTCCTAAGTCATCGGATGCCGATCTGAGACAAAGAGGGTCCAGGGGGCCACCACCACTGGCTGGCCCAGCCTGGCCCGCGCCTGGTGGTCTGCCGCCTGCACCCTCGGCCTCCTTCCGCCTATAAGATGCCCTCGGACGAAAACCCTACCCGATCAAAAATCCACGAAAGAGTCTCAGAGCCACCGTCATCTCCATCCCTAGATCGGGAGGGATCTAAAGCTCTTCCGCACCTCACGGAGAGGGGAATTCACCCTAGAGGCCTTCTTCATCACCATGCAAGCCTCCGGTGTGATGCGTGAGTAGTTCATCCTTAGACTACGGATCCATGTAGTAGCTAGAAGGCTGGTTCTCCTCCTTTGTGCTTTCATGTCTAGATCTTGTGAGCTCCGTTCATGATCAAGATCATCTATTTGTAATTCTGCATGTTGTGTTTGCGGGTATCCGATGGATATTGAGATGCTATTTCAGATTGATTATTGATTCTACCATGTCTTTGTTATTTGTGATCTTGCATGCTTTCCATTGTTAGTAGCTATCTTGGCCAAGTAGATGCTAGCAACTCCAAGAGTTAGTATTTATGCTCGATAGTGGGTTCATGCCTCTGGTAATCTAGGGAAGTGACAGCAATCTCTAAGGTACTAGATGTGCTGTTGCTACTAGGGAGAAAACAACAATCCTTTGGTCATAGAACAATCATACTGTTTACTTTACACGCAGTTCGTAAAGCAATAATCTGTTGCTTGCAACTTAATACTGGAGGGGGTTCGGATGATAACCTGAAGGTGGATTATTAGTCATAGATGCAGTTGGATGGCGGTCTATGTATAATGTTGTAATGCCCAATCAAGTTCCAAAGGAGTCAAGATGATTAGTATATGCATGTATTGCTTTCTCGATGTTTGTCAATTGCCCCGCTGTAATTTGTTCACCCAGCATGTTATCTATCTTAAGGAGAGCCACCTCTAGTGAACTATGGATCTCGGTCCTTGTCTTTTACATACAATCTATAAACTGTTTACTACTTTGTGTTTACTCTCCGCAAACTATTACTTCCTTCCATTCGATACGTTTAATCCTTTGTTTTCAGCAAAACACGGTGAGATTGACAACCTCATCGCAAGTTGGGGACAGAGTTCTGTGGTTGTGTTGTGCAGGTCTCCACCTTGATACTAGCACCGGTAGTGCATACCTGAACTCAGCTAGAAACACCTTTGGGGTGTTTCCTTGCTCCTACTGGTTCGATTAAACCTTGGTTTCATAACTGAGGGAAACTTGCTGCTGTGCTCAGCATACCTTCCTCTTAGGGTTCCCAACGAGCTCTACATCAACACCGAGCCATCATTGGTTCTCCTCCTTTGTGCTACAATGTTTAGATCTTATGAGCTTCGTTCATGATCAAGATCATCTATTTGTAATCTTACATGTTGTGTTTGTGGGGATCCGATGGATATTGAGATGCTATTTCAGACTGATTATTGATTCTATCATGTCTATGTTATTTGTGATCTTGCATGTTTTCTGTTGTTAGTAGCTATCTTGTCCAAGTAGATGCTAGCAACTCTAAGAGGGAGTATGTATGCTCGATAGTGGGTTTATGCCTCTAGTAATCTGGCGAAGTGACAGGAATCTCTAAGGTACTAGATGTTCTATTGGTACTAGGGAGAAAACAGCAATCCTTTGTCCATGGGACAATCGTATTGTTTACTTTACACACTTTGCTTAATGCAATTACCTGTTGCTTGCAGCTTAATACTAGAGGGAGTTCGGATGATAACCTGAAGGTGGATTATTAGTCATAGATGCAGTTAGATTACGGTATATGTATAATGTTGTAATTCCCAATCGAATCTCATAGGAGTCAAGATGATTAGTATATGCATGGTATGCTTTCTCGAGTCTGTCAATTGCCACGCTGTAATTTGTTCACCCAACATGTTATTTATCTTAAGGAGAATCACCTCTAGTGAACTATGGACCCCGGTCCATTCTTTTAACATTGATAAACCATCTACTATTTACTGTTTACTTTCTGCAAGCAATTACTATCTTCCACACAATATGTTTAATCCTTTGTTTTCAGCAAAACCGGTGAGATTGACAACCTCACTGTAAGTTGGGGCAAAGTTCTGTGGTTGTGTTGTGTAGGATTCCAAGTTGGAAACAACACCTTGGAGTTGTTTCCTTGCTCCTACTGGTTTGATAACCTTGGTTTCAAAACTGAGGGAAAACTTGTTGCTGTGCTCATGATACGTCCATTTTGCATCACTATTCTATGTCTTAATTCACTATTATTCATTGATATATTTTGTATTGAGAGGTGATACTTATGTTATTTCATCTATTTTTGCATGGTTGATAACTTTTGTAGCATGGACCGCTGCAGTCAGGATTCTGATGGAAAAGGTGTTGTTTGGAGGCAAAATTCGCGAAGATCAGAAAATCCGGGAAAATATACGGAAAATTCTATTTTTCCAGAAGACTCAAGATGCCAGAAGATGGAGTGGAGGTGGGCCACAGGGGGCCCACACCACCCCATGGCGTGGGCAGGCCTAGGCCGCGCCAGAGAGTGGTGTGGCCACCCTGGCCCACTCCAGCCTCTCCCCTCTGGCGTATATCCACCTCCCGAAACCCTAAGAATAGGAGGGCGGCCATAGAAAGATTCCGCCGCCTCTGCGGGGCGGAAAAACACCGAGAGAGAAAGATCTCTCCGGCAGACAGATTTCTGCCAGGGGAATTCCTTCCCGGAGGGGGGAGATCGTCGCCATCAACACCGCCATCAAGCTGGACTTCATCGGGATCATCATCATCATCACCACCATCATCATCATCAGCACCCTCATCACCATCTCCATATTGCTGTAACAATTGCGTTGAATCTTGCATAGTTCATAGGGGAAACTTTCCCGGTGTTGACTACTCCTTGTAGTTGATGCTATTGAGTGAACCTTTGAATTATTGTTTATGTTCAGATTGTTATGCATCATTATTCCATCTATGATCATGATCCATATGATGTCTTGTGAGTAGTTCGTTTTGTTCTTGAGGACATGGGAGAAGTCTTGTTGTTAGTAGTGGAGTTGCGTTGAGAAAGATTCAATAGATTGTTATTTAAGTTGTGGTGTACTTCTTCTAGTGGTGTCAAGTGAACGTCGACTACATGACACTTCACCTATATGGGCCTACGGGAATGCATTGTGTATTTGGCTACTAATCGTAGGGGATGCCGGAGTGACAGAAACCTGAACCCCCGTTAGGAAAACATTGCACAAGGGACGTAAGGGTCTTAGAGTTTAAAGTTGTGGTTAGGTTTTACCTTAATTACTTTCTTGTACTTACGGATGTTTGCAAGGGGGTTTAATCACAAGTATGTATTAAGTCTTGGATGGGACGGTACATTAGCACAGGTTCACCCACACAACACTTAGCAAGCTAAAGAAGATTAATCGACTATATGAAGCGAAAGCACTTGACAGTCTTCCCATGTGTCCTCGAGAACATTTGGTCATCTATAGAAATACAACCGGCTTGTCCTTTGCTGCATAAACGATTGGGCCACTTGCTGCATTTATTCCTACTGTCTTTTATTTACTCGTACTTGGTTTACTTGCTTTATCGAAAACCCCTAAAAATCCGTTTGCTATTTGCAGAGTATTCTGAAGGGAATATGCCCGAGAGGCAAAATAAAGTGGTTATTATCTTATTCCATGTTTATGATAAATGTTTATTTTACATGCTAGAATTGTATTGATCGGAAACATCAATACATGTGTGTTTAATAAACAAAAAGGGTTCCTAGTTATTCCTCTCTTATAGACTAGCTTGTTGATTAACAAGATGATCAAGGTTTCCTGATCATGGACATTGGATGTTGTTAATAACAAGGTCACACCATTGGTGGAATGATGTGATGAACATTCATCCGAAGTATAGCATTACGATCAAAGTCATTATGTTTATATTTCTATAATATCATACGAAGTAATCTTTATCCTTAGACCATGAGATCATGTTAATTGCTAACACCGGAAGAGTATCTTGATAACATCAAACGTCACACCGTAACGGTGACTATAAAGGTGGGTTCAATTACTCTGAAGGTGTTATGTTGAGGCTCATGGATAAAGAGTGGGATTTGTCCGTCCCGATGACGGATAGATATACTCTAGGCCCTCTCGGTGATATCACATTGAAATAGCTTGCAAGCAAGTGATGTGATCACTAGAATGTTATATCACGGGAACGAGAAAAGAGTGCATGTCGGTAACGAGATCAAACTAGGTATGGAGATACCGATGATCGAATCTCGGACATGTAATATATCAGACAAAGGGATTTAGTTACTAGCGTTAAAGGTTCCCACAATCACGAAGTCATCGTTGAGCGTGTAGGAGTCGATATGGATCTCCGTGTCCTTGCTGATTATTGATGGGAGGGTCTCGATCATGTATGCATTATTCGTGAACCGTAGGGTGACACACTTAAGGGATACCGACACCATTTTGGAGCAAATATGTTTCAGATAAAGATTTAAGAAAGCACTGGAATTATTTCAATGACACCAAAGCTGTTTTGGTGAAAATGCTGAAATTGGTTTACGCATGTAATATTGAAATGTTGCGGGGTTTTATGTGAAAGTTTGTTAATTAAAGTAATTAACAAAATACTTAAAAAAAAAAATAAAAAAGTTATATTAAATGAGAGAGCATTAAAATGGGAGAAATTTAATGCATTTAAAATGGAGACTTTAAAAGAATGTGAAGGGCATTTTAATGTGGAGGGTTACCACCACATGAATGGAGGAGGTGAAGATTCACCTCCATGCAGCCATGAAGGAGGGCACCCCTCCTCCTATAAAAGGCCACCCCTCCTCACTTCTCACACACCTCCTTGTGAAGGATCTCTCTCCCCCTCTAGTATTATTCCCCCATGGTCTCGGATTAGCGAGATACATGTTCCCGGTGGCTTTATCTGGAAAGGAGTTGCTTCTTCCGCTGCTTTGATGGAGCGAGGGACGGAGGTTGTCGGGGTACCTGATGTGTGTGCGATCACGGATGCACCGCTGCTTTGCGGTGCTAGACTTGGTGGTGCTGGAGCTGGATCTGATGGACGTGCTGGAGCCGGACCTGCTAGACTTCATCACGATCTTGAGATCGGCAAGTGTACGACTACATCAACCACGAGTTCCTACTCGTTAACAAAGCTTGTTGTCTACGAGGGTAAGTTCTCGTTGGATGTATGTCCACCCATTGCTTTGTACCTAGTAGATAGATCTTGGCGTGTAGTTCACACCGTAGGAATTTTTTTGTTTTCTATCTTTGCGGACCAACATGGTATCGAGCCTGATCTATGCATAGGTGCTTAGCACGGGTAGTACACATATGTTGATATGTGGGCGATGATGATCATGTTATTGCATCTTCTATGTATTTTGGATATTGGTGGCATAGTGGGATGAAGCGGCCCGGACCAACCTTACATGTCATCGTACATGAGACCGGTTCCACGATTGACATGCAACTTGTTTTGCATAAGTGGCCGGCGGGTGTCTGTCTCTCCTACTATAGTTAATATCTGATTTACAACGAGTTGCTAATAACTTAGTTATCCTTGTTGTGGTTCATGTTCGTAGGTAAGAACGGTTCTATCTCCGAAAGCCCTAAGCCACATAAAACTTGCAATTGATAAATTAGAGGCGTCTAGTTTAGATCGTTGCTGGGCTAGTGTATTGATATGGTATTGTTGTAAGTAGATGTATGATAGATACTCTTACAACACACTCAACGTGTAAGTTCCATAGACCTTGGCCTTACACACAAAGGAATGATAGAGATCATACCACGATGCAAGTGATAGAGATCAAATGCATGGACCATATCATCTCACTTTACACATTAGATGTTAGCATCTTATACTGCTAGTTTGGCGCTTTCTGTAGCATTGTAAGATGATCCCTCTTTTAGATATCAAGATAAAAATGTGTTCTTCCTTAAGTATGCACCGTTTTGTGGATCGTATTTCGAGACATCACGTGATGATCGGGTGTACTCGACTCTACGCTTTCATACAACGGGTGTAAGACAGTTTTACACACGCGAGTACTAAGGTTCTTACTTGGCGAGCCTAGCATGTACATACATGGCCTCGGAACACGGACCGAAAGGTTAAGCATGAGTCATATAGTTGATATGATGCCCATATAGATGCTCGCCTTTGAAGCTACATCAACTCACGTGATGATCGGACTTGGTGTAGTGGATTTGGTTCATGTAATCACCAAAAAGGCACGAGGGATGTCGTTTTTGAGTGGGAGTTCATTTCTAATTTGGATTAGTCGAACCAAATTTGTCATAAATTAAATCAAAGTGAATTTGCATAGTTTGTTGTAGTCATTGGCATTTGTTTTCTACCTTATGCTTAGTTTTTTTTGAGATAATAGAACTATAGAATTCTGGATATTTACTTTACGAACTGGATTCGTATTGTTTTGAATGTCAATTTAAAGTTTATAAGTCATATTGCAAACTTTCAGAAAAATCTATTTACTCCATGAAGTTTAATAAGTAGTATTAAATCAAGAGTAAGAATTCCAATGTTAGTATCTAAAGTATCATGTTTGCCTCCATGATTATTGATATTCAAAAAGTTGTTTTAATATCAAGATTATATTGGAGTTGGAAATTGTTTCAGAAACCATCATGTGTGAAAGATATTGTGATATCTGAAACAATGTTTTTGGTTGCATTATGATAGAGTATAATTTAGCAAAATACATGTTCTCATATTGTATGAGAATTTGTGAAGGATGGAGATGCTAGGCATCCGAATCTACCAAAAAGGTTTTGGGAACTGATATTATACTCGTGATTCTTCCTTATAAGCTATAGTAGCTTGATCATGAAAGTTGTCATGATAAGGATGAATAGAAGATGTAAGTAAAATGTTTACTACACTAATAGATTACTAAAGAATGGATTTTTAAAAGAATGCCAAACATTTGATGATGGTGATCCACTTCAAAGTGCAAGTCCAAAGGTATTTGTATTTGACTATATACGCTTTGTACTATGTGTCATGTGAATGACACCACTATTGATGTTGATAGATTCTTTTAAAAGAAAAAGGAATTGCTGAAAGAGAATCTATAAAATATTTGGCAGAAAATATAAGGTTGGAGATGTCCAACTTGGGTATGTTATGGTTGTATTCCTTGCTTGTTAAAAAATGTGGTTCTTAGGTATTGTATACCGGTATTGGATACCGAATTGGTTGGTATGAAGTGTCATACAGGACAACGCAATTCATGAACTACAATGGCCTAAGTAAACCAGCAAGAGAATGAGTGATGATGTTCATCGAAAACAAATAAAGTGTTATTGTGTTTTTCGTTGTCATCAAACCAAGCCTTCAAGATTTGTTTAAATAATTGTTATTTTGTTCCGGTATTATGAGAACAATGGTTGTTCAAATAATTACCGTATTCCATAAAGGATGGATGAACTTTTACAAGTCTAGTTGGAGAAATCACATCCATAAACACTATTGCTAAAATGCCACAAGACAAATGATTGAAAGATCACTTAAGAAGTGACATCGCTGTTTAAATTATATTTGAAAGAAAACATGAAGAAACTCCATGTTGATGGATTTTTGGAGTCTTTGATTTTGATCAATTGACGCATGTGAGACTTTCCTCGAGATAATTGAAACTCCGTCCATAGGCCAGAGAGGAACGGATGACTAGCTTATTGGAAATTGTGCATGCTGATGTGCATAGTCCATTATGTGTAGCCATATGCGATGGATCTTTTTGCTTCATATGCTTTCTTCAAAAATTTGAGTGAATATATCTGTATATTTACTTAATAAGGAAGAAGTATGAAACATTTGAAAGTTGTTCAAAGACTTTCATGATGAAGTGGAAAATCATTGTAACAAGAAAATAAAAGAGTTTATGATTTGATCATAAAGGAAGATATTTGAGTTACAGGTTTAGCAAAACACCTAAAATTTGAGGAATTGTTCCATGATTTGTGTTTTCCTGATAAACCATAGGAGTATGGCATATTCGAGAGATAAAATCAAACCATGTTTGACATGGTAAGATCAAGGGTGTCATTTATAAAACTTCCATTATGTTTTAAGGATTGAAGCTTTAGAGACTACCGCTTTTACACTGAAAAGAGCACCATCGTGATCCATTGAAATGACACCATATGAGTTATGGTTTGGGATAAAACCCGAATTATCTTTTCTTAAATTTTGGTATGCTATGCATAAGTAAAATGTTTACAACCAAAGTCGGATAAGCACGTCTTTGTAGGTTATCCCAAAGAATTTGTTGGGAATTTCTCCATAACACCGAGGACAACAGAGTTTGTTACTTGGAACGTCAAGTTTCTTGAAAAGGAATTTTTCGTGAAAAGTTAAGTGGGAGGACAATAGAACTTTGATAAGGTTGTTGAACCTTAGCTATATGTGCTAAGTAGCACAGCGCCAGAAAGTGTCCCGGTGGCGGCCACAATGCTCATGGCTCTCGTGATTACAAAAGGTGTGATCTCGGAGATTAGAGTTCCTATAGAACCGTGTGGGTCGGTAAGAATCAAATAGTAAGATTTGATAAGCAAGTCGTTATTGTTTTGACAATGATGAACTGACTACATGCAAAGAAGCGATGATGGGCCCTGACTCCATAAAATGACTAGAAGTCATAGAATCCGTGATAATATCCATACACGAGAAAACAAGTTTCTTAACTTGGAAGACCCTCCGGAAAGGCGTGAAGCCTATCGGTCGTGTTTGGATCTATAAAGAAATAAGACATGGATGTTTAACATCTATGAAATAGTCGACATGTCGGAAAGAAGTTTACGACAATGTTCAAGGAGTTGACTATGACAAGATTTGATCTTTCATAGCGATATATAGTCTTGACGGATTAATGTAGCAACCACTACATATAATTTGGTATATGGTAGTTGAATAAACAAAACAAGGTTCTTATAATAGAACGGTAACCTAGGACATGTACATGACATGGTCCGAAGGGTTTTGTTAATTCAAAGGGTGCTAAAAGGGCATGTAAACTTCAATAGTTGAAGTAAGCATAGCGGAGTTGGAATCTTCACCATGATGAAAGCTTAAAGAGTTTAAATTCATCGGAGATGATGAAGATGCTTGCATTTGCAAGAAATTAAGTGGGAGCGCTGAGACATATTTCTAATACATTATGTAGAGGACATATTGTTGATTGGAAATGATGTATCTTGTATTGACACAAGTTAAGAATTTCACTAAAATAAGTTTTCGATGAAAGACTTGGGCAAACCCGGAATATTAGGCATCAATATCTATATGGATAGATTAAGGCGCTAATATGGTTGTGCCAGACATACATATATGAGATATTGAAAGGGTTCAATATGGAAACAACAAGAAAGGTTCTTGCTGCATGGAAAGGATTGTATCAAAATTCAAGTGTTTCAACACTTGGTGAGTAAAATCACATGAAGATTTTGATCGATTATACCATGATATGTATATATCCAGAATGTCCTATGCTCTAAATGTTATGATCATATACCAGAATGATTCATAAGATGATCATTGGACAATAGTAAAGATATTATTATGAGCTTTGGAAGAACTAAGAATATATAATGTATAAGTGACAAATAGTTAAAGGTAGTTCATTGTAAAGTGTTACATTGATACTAGTTTTGTCACAAGATACAAATTAAATTTATCTCAATTTAGACTATGGGTGGCACAATGTAATGGAAAGGATGTTCCATGATGGATTTGGATGAGTTCCAAAGTTGAGACATTGTGACGGATACTACAACAAAAGGCTAAGTATATGACTGCTATAGTAGCAGCAAAGGAGGGCATTTGTGTTAAGTAGTTTGTTATCAAACTAGGTGTGGTTCAAAGTGAGCTAATACTATGAAGATATATTGTGTGACAATAATATCAACATATTTTGAGCGAGCAGACTAAAGGTCTCACCAAAGGACCAAATCTATACAATGCCATCTCATTTGAGAATGAGTGATGCGTAGAGACGCAGAGACATGCAAATACACACGGACCTGAAACTGTCAGATCCATAGATTATGTTAACCACTAGCAATAGCGTATATGCAACACCAGAAAGCCATAGGTGTTCAATACGCAAAGTTTTTCAAACTAGATTATTGACTCTAGTGCAAGTGGGAGACTGAAGGGAATATGCCCGAGAGGCAATAATAAAGTGGTTATTATTTTATTCCATGTTTATGATAAATGTTTATTTTACGTGCTAGAATTGTATTGATCGGAAACATCAATACATGTGTTTAATAAACAAAAAGGGTTCCTAGTTATGCCTCTCTTATAGACTAGCTTGTCGATTAACAAGATGATCAAGGTTTCCTAATCATGGACATTGGATGTTGTTAATAACAAGGTCACACCATTGGTGGAATGATGTGATGAACATTCATCCGAAGTATATCATTACGATCAAAGTCATTATGTTTATATTGCTATAATATCATACGAAGTAATCTTTATCCTTAGACCATGAGATCATGCTAATTGCTAACACCGGAAGAGTATCTTGATAACATCAAACGTCACACTGTAACAGGGTGACTATAAAGGTGGGTTCAGTGCTACGAAGGGGTTATATTGAGGCTCATGGATCAAGAGTGGGATTTGTCCATCCCGATGACGGATAGATATACTCTAGTCCCTCTCGGTGATATCACATTGAAATAGCTTGCAAGCAAGTGATGTGATCACTAGAATGTTATATCACGGGAACGAGAAAAGAGTGCATGTCGGTAACGAGATCAAACTAGGTATGGAGATACCGATGATCGAATCTCAGACATGTAATATATCGCGGGACAAAGGGATTTAGTTACTAGCGTTAAAGGTTCCCACGATCACAGAAGTCATCGTTGAATGTGTAGGAGTCAGTATGGATCTCTAGGTCCCGCTGCTGATTATTGATCGGAGACGGGTCTCGATCATGTCTACATTATTCACGAACCGTAGGGTGACACACTTAAGGGATACCGACACCATTTGGAGCAAATATGTTTCAGATAAAGATTTAAGAAAGCGCTGGAATTATTTCAATAGACACCGAAACTGTTTCGGGTGAAAATGCTGAAATTGGTTCTGCATGTAATATTGAAATGTTGTAGGGGGTTTTATGTGAATGTTTGTTAATTAAAGTAATTAACAAAATTCTGAATAAAAATAATAAAAGAGTTTTATTAAATGAGGGATCATTAAATTTGGAGAAATTTAATGCATTTAAATTGGAGACTTTAAAAGAGAATGTGATGTTGGAGATATGCCCTAGAGGCAATAATAAATGTAGTTATTATTATATATCTTTGTGTTTATGATAAATGTTTACATTCATGCTATAATAGTATTAACAAGGAAACCATTAATACTTGTGTGATTTGTAAACTTAATTTGAAGTCCCTAGTATAGCCTCTATACTTCACTAGCTTGTTGGTTGATTGATGATTGTGGTTTCCCTATCATGAACATTGAGATGTTATTAACAACAAGATCATATCGTTAGGAGAATGATATGGTGGACATACTCCTATAGACAAGCGTAGCATAAAGATCAAGTCATTTCAATAGTTCAATTGCTATATGCTTTCTGATACATAGTAACCTAATTCCTTCGACCATGAGATCATGCATATCACCTTTACTGGATGGATGCTTTGATGTCATCAAACACCACACCGTAACAGGGTGGCTATAAAGGTGGCATTGAGTGTTGGAAAGTATTGGTTGAAACACATGGATCAAGAGTGGGATTTGTCCATCCACATGACGGATAGATATTCTCTGGGCCCTCTCGGTGAAATGTCATCCACTTAGCTTGCAAGCATGTGACTTGGTCACAAGGGATCACATATCAGGGAACGAGAAAGAGTACTTATCGATGTGAGGATGAACTAGGTATGCGAGATACCGACGATCATAACCTCGGATAAGTAACATATCGTGAGACAAAGGGAAATTGGTATCGTATGTAAGTGGTTCATTCGATCGCAAAGTAATCGTAGAAATATGTAGAGCCATATGAATTTCCAGATTCCTCTATTGGTTATTGTTAGAAGTGTCTCGATCATGTCCGCATAATTCACGAACCGTAGGGAGACACATAAGGATTCGACGTTGTTTGAGTAGTTATGGTATTATGAGAAAGAGACGAATGTTGTTGAGTCTCGGATGGGATCCGGATATCACGAGGTGATCCGAATGGTCCGGAGAATAAGATTCATATAAGGAAAGTCCCGTTTGAGTTGGGGAATGGTTAGGTGTTTTCATTGGGAACATTCTAGAAGGTCCGGAATGTCCGGCACTCGGAAGGGAAGGGTACATGAATGTGTCATTACATATTGGAATGATTGCATCATGTACTAAGTGTTCTCGCTGTCCAAAATAAAGGGTTTATTTAAATCCTAAATTGAAAAGTCAAACGGCTAGTTTGAAAGTCAAGCACAAGTTTTGGAAAGTGGAAAGAGGAGGAGAAGAGGAAACCGAGTTGGGAGGGATTCCTCCTCCCCAAGCCGCGCCCACCCAAGGCGAGTTGGGGAGGACTCCTCCCTCCCTTGGCCTTGCCCTCCCACCTATAAAGGGAGGCGGGGCCTGCCTCCTAGTACACACAAGTTCCTATCCTCTAAACTAAACCCTAGACCTAAACCCGGTTTAGAGCTATTTGTTTAGAGCCTTCTAATTGGTTTAGAGCCTTCTAATTGGTGTGTCTAATTACTAGACCACTAATAGCCTCTCTCATAAGCTCCACCATACTCAGACCGGCTTAAGCGAAGCCTGGGATCTCCTCTACTTAGGTACCACGCAGTTGTCTTCTGGAATCGCGAGAGAGTGCTACAACCTCCTTTCTTTGGAACAAGGAGAGGAAGGTCTTCGTCAGTACCTAACGTGTGACCGATCATGGGGCGCTGCTTAACGTGGCGCTGGAAGGATCGTCTGCGATCTTGAGATCGGAAGAATCGACTACATCACCCACGAGAATCTGCTCTCGTTAAACACTTTGGAATCTTCGAGGGTGAGTTATTCCATCGACTCGTTGCTGCAATCTAGTAGATAGATCTTGGCTTGTTTGTTTGTATGCGATAGAAAATTTTTGTTTTCCATGCTACGAAACCCTACAGTGGTATCAGAGCCGTGTCTATATGTAGATCTGTTGCACGAGTAGAACACAATGGTCAATTGTGGGCGTTGATGCTTTTATTGTCGATTACTTCTTGTGTACTTTGCATCTTGCGGTATGTTGGGATGAAGCGGCCCGGGCTAACCTTACATGACATCGTTCATGAGACTTGCTCCACGTTTGACATGCAACTCGTATTGCATAAGTGGCTTTGCGGGTGCCTGTTTCTCCTAGCATAGTAAAGATCCAATTTACAACGGGTGATCAACAATGCTAGTATCAATGTTGTGGTTCTTGTTCGTAAGTTAGAACGACACTTATTGAAAGCCCCAAACCACGTAAAATATGCAAAGAAAGTAGAGGCGTCTAACTTTGTTTTGCAGGGTGTCTGATGATGTGATATGGCCATGATTGTGATTATATTTGATGTATGCAATGTTACTTATTGTAAGTTGGCAACGGCGAAGCCATATGGTTGTCTTTAATTTCTGTTAAGACCTGCGTGTCTATTCAAAATAGTTGTAATAGTTGAAGCTGGTGGACGACAACCATGAAAGAAGCGTCATTGACCTTGATGCTATGCCGGTGATGATGGAGATCATGTTCGTGCTTGAAGATGGAGATCGGAAGCACAAAGAAGAAAGGCCATATCATATCACATATTATGAATTGCATGTGATGTTAATCCTTTATGCATCTTGTATTGCTTAGTAGACGACGGTAGCATTATAAGATGATCCCTCATGCACATAAATTTCAAGTTCTAAAGTGTTCACCCTTAGTATGCACCGTTGCCAAAGCTTGCTGCTTCGAAGCACCACGTGATGATCGGGTGTCTTTGATTCCGCGGGTGAATACAACGTAAGCAAGCCAGATTTGCTTATGCGGTAGCTAAGGTTTGATCTTGACGAGCCTAGCATGCAGACATGGCCTCGGGAACACTGATCGCAGAAAGGTATAGCATGAATCATATAGTAGAGATGATGAACATGATGATTGTTCGCCATTGAAACTATATCAACTCTCGTGATGATCGGTGTTGATGTAGTGGATTTGGTTCGTGTGATCACTAAAACAATGTGAGGGATGTTGTTTTGAGTGGGAGTTCACCTAGTTTAATTTCATTAATTAATTTGAACTCAATTTGTCATAAACTTAGTCTAAACTATTGCAAATATGTTGTAGATCAATGGC
Source organism: Avena insularis (assembly GCA_023614405.1). NCBI lineage: Eukaryota > Viridiplantae > Streptophyta > Magnoliopsida > Poales > Poaceae > Avena > Avena insularis. The sequence continues at coordinate 68,844,226 of CM042692.1, read as the reverse complement.
AGCACCTACCATCAATTTTAATGCGTTCCTAGAGAAAAAATTGAAAAACAATGGAAGCAACTTGGATTGGTTCGCAATTTGAGGATTGTCCTCACAGCTAGTAATTTGACCTATGTGCTGGATGCACCGCTAGGTGACCCACCTGTAGCTGATGCTACCGATGAAGTAAAGAACGTTTACCTCGCTCGGAAGAATCAGTACTCCATAGTTCAGTGTGCTATCTTGTATGGTTTAGAATCGAGCTTGTAAAAGGTTTGAAGAGTCGATCCATATGATATTGTCGAGGATCTCAAATTAATCTTTGAGACTCATGCGGCAATTGAAAGTTATGAAGCTTCAAAGTTCTTTAGCGCAAGATGGAAGAGGGTAGCTCTCGGTGAGCATGTGCTTAAGATGTCCAGCACGCAAATAAACTTCAAAGTTTGGGTATAGTGATTCCTAATACTTTGGGGTTTACGCATCCTCCAATCACTACAACCAAGTTAAAAGAACTTTGTTATGAACTAAAACATGCAGAACATGAACAAAGAGTTGCGTAACTATTTGCTATGTTAAAATCTGCAGTGGAGATCAAGAAAGAGCACCAAGTGTTGATGGTCAATAAGACCACCAAATTCAAGAAAGGCAAGTCTAAGCGGAAGGGACACTTCAAGAAGGGTGGTAAGAAAGTTACCATACCGACGAAGAGGACCAAGGCTGGACCAAGCCCGACATCGAGTGCTTTTCGCAAGGGAGAAGGTCCTTTGGGCGGAATTGCCCAAAGTACTTGGCGGATTTGAAGAACGGCAACATCAAGAAGAAAGGTATCTGATATACATGTTATTGATGTGTATCTCACTAGTATTCGTAGTAGTGCACAGGTATTTGATCTTTGGTTGCTCATATTTGTAACTCGAAGCAGAGCTGGAGATTAAACGGATGCTAGTGAAGAACGAGGTGACGATGCGCGTAGGAAGCGGATCAAAGGTTGATGTGATCGCGGTCGCACGCTACCTCTTCATCTACCATCGGGATTAGTTTTATACTTAAATAATTGTTATTTGGTGCCTCGTTAAGCATGAACATTATATCGTGATCTTGTTTATTGCGAGACGGTTACTTGTTTAAATCCGAGAATAATGGTTGTTCGATTTATATGAGTAATATGTTTTATGCACATGCACCTTTGATAGATGGTCTATTCATATTGAATCTCGATAGTGGAAATACACATATCAACAACATTGAGGCTAAACGTTTGAAATCAGCGATAATTCGACCTATATATGGCAATCGTCTTGGTCACATTGGAGTGAAGCGTATGAAGAAACTCCATTCGATGGACTTCTTGAATCACTTGATTTTGAATCACTTGAAAGATGCGAAGCATGTCGATGGGTAAAATGACTAAGACTCCATTTTACGGTATGATGGAGCGAGCTACGCACTTATTGGAAATCATACATACCGATGTGTGGTCCAATGAGTGTAGCATCGCTGATGGTTATCGTTATGTTCTTACCTTCACGGATGATTTGAGTAGATATGGGTATATCTATTTCATGAAACATAAGTCCGAAACTTTCAAAAGTTTAAGGAGTTTCAAAGTGAGGTAGAGAATCAACGTAACAAGAAGATTAAATTTCTACGTTACGATCGTGGAGGTGAATATCTAAGTTACGAGTTTGGCGAGCATTTGAAGAAATGTGGAATACTTTCAGATTGACACCGCCGGAACACCACACAGTAATGGTGTGTCTCGAACGTCGAATCGAACTCTCTTAGATATGGTTCGCTCTATGATGTCACTTACAGTTACCGCTATCATTTTGGGGTTATGCATTAGAAACAGCATTCACTTTAAATAGGGCACCATCTAAATCCGTTGAAACGACACCGTATGAATTATGGTTTGGGAAGAAACCTAAATTGTCGCTCCTTAAAGTTTGGGGATCTAGCCTATGTAAAGAAGTTACGGACAAGCTTGAACCCAAAGCGGAAAAATGCATCTTCATAGGATACCCGAAGGAAACTATTGGGTATACCTTCTATCATAGATCCGAAGGCAAAATCTTCGTTGCTAAGAATGGATCCTTTCTAGAGAAGGAATTTCTCTCGAAAGAAGTGACTGGAAGGAAAGTAGAACTCGACGAGGTTGTCGAACCTTCTCTCGAAATTGTGAGTAGCGCAGCACCGGAAGAAGTTCCTGTGGTGCCTGCACCAATAAGAGAGGAAGCTAATGATGATGATCATGAAACTTCGGTTGAAGTTACTACAGAGCCTCGGAGGTCAACGAGAAATCGTACCACTCCAGATTGGTATGATTTCGTTATGAATGTCATGTTGGTGGACAACACCGATGACCCCGAGACATATGAGGAAGCGATGATGAGCCCAGATTCCAATAAATGGCAAGAAGCCATGAAATCCGAGATTGGATCCATGTACGAAAACCAAGTATGGACTTTGGTGGACTTACCGGATGGCCGGAAGGCTATCGAGAACAAATGGATTTTCAAGAAGAAAAGCAGATGTTGATGGTAATGTTACCATCTATAAAGCTCGACTTGTCGCAAAAGGGTTTCGACAAATTCAAGGAGTTGACTACGATGAGACTTTCTCACCAGTAGCGAAGCTAAAGTCTGTGAGGATTATGTTAGCAATCGCTGCATATTATGATTATGAGATATGGCAGATGGATGTCAAAACAACATTCCTCAATGGAGACATTGATGAAGAGTTGTATATGATGCAACCCAAAGGTTTTGTCGATCCTAAAGATGCTAACAAGGTATGCAAACTTCAACGGTCCATCTATGGATTGAAGCAAGCATCCCGAAGTTGGAATCAACGTTTTGATAAGGTAATCAAAAGTTTTGGTTTTATACAAACTTATGGAGAAGCTTGTATTTACAAGAAAGTGAGTGGGAGCTCAGAGCATTCTTAATACTGTATGTGGATGACATATTGTTGATTGGGAATGATGTAGACCTTCTTAATAGTGTCAAAGAGTATTTGAATAATAGTTTTCAATGAAGGATCTTGGCGAAGCTTACATATTAGGCATAAAGATTTATAGAGATAGATCGAACGCCAAATATCATTGTCACAAAGTACATATTTGGACAAAGTTCTAAAGAGGTTTGGAATGGAAGATAGCAAGAAAGGGTTCTTGCCCATGTTGCTATCGACCTTGAGTAAAACTCAAAGTCCGACATCGGCGAAGATAGAGAAAGGATGAGTAAGACTCCTATGCCTCAGCCATAGGATCTCTAATGTATGCCATGCTATGTACTAGACCCGACATCGCATATGTCGTTAGTCTAACTAGCAGATATCAAAGTGATCCGAGTGGATCATTGGACAATGATCAAAACATCCTTAAGTACTTGAGAAGAACTAAGGATATGGTTCTTTCTTATGGAGGTGATGAACATTTCGTTGTTAATGGTTACACCGATGCTAGTTGGAACACCGATCCGGATGATTCTAAATCACAATCTGGATACGTATTTATTTTGAATGGTGCAGCGATTAGTGGAGGAGTGCAAAGCAAAGCGTTGTGGCGAGATCTTCAACTGAATCGGAATACATGGTTGCTTGGAGGCTTCACAAGAAGCGATATGGATGAAAGAGTTCATTACAGCTGGGTGTGGTTCCTAGTGCGCTGGACCCAATGTCTATCTCTTTGTGATAACATGGGCGCCATAGCCAATGCGCAAGAACCAAGGTCACACAAGAAGTGAAGCATATCAAGCTGCGTTCCACGCTATTCGAGAACATATCCAGGATGGGGATATAAAGATTTGCAAAGTACACACAGATCTGAATGTGGCGGATCCGTTGACTAAACCTCTCCGAGGGCAAACATGACCAACACCAAACTGCCATGGGTGTTCGGTATATTACCATGTAATCTAGATTAGATGACTCTAGTGCAAGTGGGAGATTGTTGGAGATATGCCCTAGAGGCAATAATAAATGTAGTTATTATTATATATCTTTGTGTTTATGATAAATGTTTACATTCATGCTATAATAGTATTAACAAGGAAACCATTAATACTTGTGTGATTTGTAAACTTAATTTGAAGTCCCTAGTATAGCCTCTATACTTCACTAGCTTGTTGGTTGATTGATGATTGTGGTTTCTATCATGAACATTGAGATGTTATTAACAACAAGATCATATCGTTAGGAGAATGATATGGTGGACATACTCCTATAGACAAGCGTAGCATAAAGATCAAGTCATTTCAATAGTTCAATTGCTATATGCTTTCTGATACATAGTAACCTAATTCCTTCGACCATGAGATCATGCATATCACCTTTCTGGATGGATGCTTTGATGTCATCAAACACCACCGTAACGGTGGCTATAAAGGTGGCATTGAGTGTTCGGAAAGTATTGGTTGAAACACATGGATCAAGAGTGGGATTTGTCCATCCACATGACGGATAGATATTCTCGCCCTCTCGGTGAAATGTCATCCAATTAGCTTGCAAGCATGTGACTTGGTCACAAGGGATCACATATCACGGGGAGAAAAGAGTACTTATCGAACGAGGATGAACTAGGTATGCGTAGATACCGACGATCATAACCTCGGATAAGTAACATATCGTGAGACAAAGGGAAATTGGTATCGTATGTAAGTGGTTCATTCGATCGCAAAGTAATCGTAGAAATATGTGGAGCCATATGAATTTCCAGATTCCTCTATTGGTTATTGTTGGAGAAGTGTCTCGATCATGTCCGCATAATTCACGAACCGTGAGACACACTTAAGGATTCGACGTTGTTTGAGTAGTTATGGTATTATGAGAAAGAGACCGAATGTTGTTGAGTCTCGGATGGGATCCGGATATCACGAGGTGATCCGGAATGGTCCGGAGAATAAGATTCATATAAGGAAAGTCCCGTTTGAGTTGGGGAATGGTTCCGTGTTTTCATTGGGAACATTCTAGAAGGTCCCGGAATGTCCGCACTCCGGAGGGAAGGGTACATGAATGTGTCATTACATATTGGAATGATTGCATCATGTACTAAGTGTTCTCGCTGTCCAAAATAAAGGGTTTATTTAAATCCTAAATTGAAAAGTCAAACGGCTAGTTTGAAAGTCAAACGGCCAGTTTTGGAAAGTGGAAAGAGGAGGAGAAGAGGAACCGAGTTGGGGAGGATTCCTCCTCCCCAAGCCGGGCGCCCACCCAAGGCCGAGTTGGGGAGGACTCCTCCCTCCCTTGGCCGGCCCTCCCACCTATAAAGGGAGGCAGGGCTGCCCTCCTAGTACACAAGTTCCTATCCTCTAAACTAAACCCTAGACCTAAACCCCGGTTTAGAGCTATTTTGGTTTAGAGCCTTCTAATTGGTTTAGAGCCTTCTAATTGGTGTGTCTAATTACTAGACCACTAATAGCCTCTCTCATAAGCTCCACCATACTCGCACCGGCTTAAGGCGAAGCCCTGTGGGATCTCCCCTCTACTTCCGGTACCACGCCGTTGTCTTTGGGAATCGCGAGAGAGTGCTACAACCTCCATTTTCTGGAACAAGGGAGAGGAAGGTCTTCGTCGAGTACCGAACGTGTGACCGACTGCGGGAGCGCTGCCGGAACGTGGCGCTGGAAGGATCGTCTACGCGATCTTGAGATCAGAAAGAGTACGACTACATCACCCACGAGAATCTGCTCTCGTTAAACACTTTGGAATCTTCGAGGGTGAGTTATTCCATCGACTCGTTGCTGCAATCTAGTAGATAGATCTTGGCTTGTTTGTTTGTATGCGATAGAAATTTTTTGTTTTCCATGCTACGAAACCCTACATGTGAATGGGCATTTTAATGTGGAGGGGTTACCACCACATGAATGGAGGAGGTGAAGGGTCACCCCCTCCATGCACCGGCCATGAAGGAGGGGCACCCTCCTCCTCCTATAAAAGGCCACCCCTCCTCACTTCTCACACACACCTCCTTGTGAAGGATCTCTCTCCCCCTCTAGTATTATTCCCCCATGGTCTCGGATTAGCGAGATACATGTTCCCGGTGGATTTATCTGGAAAGGAGTTGCTGCTTCCGCTGCTTTGCTGGAGCGAGGGACAGAGGTTGTCGGGGTACCGGATGTGTGTGCGATCACGGATGCATCGCTGCTTTGCGGTGCTGGACTTGGTGGTGCTGGAGCTGGATCTGATGGACGTGATGGAGCCAGACCTGCTGGACTTCATCACGATCTTGAGATCGGCAAGTGTACGACTACATCAACCACGAGTTCCTACTCGTTAACAAAGCTCGTTGTCTATGAGGGTAAGATCTCGTTGGATGTATGTCCACTTGTTGCTTTGTACCTAGTAGATAGATCTTGGCGTGTAGTTCACACCGTAGGAAATTTTTTGTTTTCTATGCTGCGGACCCAACATATTCCTGATCCATACCACTAGCCAGCACCTTCTGCTCCTCATTGGGTTCGACACTTTTACTTATCGAAAATACTGCGATACACCCCCTATACTTGTGGGTCATCAAGACTATTTTCTGGCGCCGTTGCCAGGGAGTGAAGCGCTATTGGAGAGTGGAACTGGTAAAGGAAACTTCTACTGTGAGTATTGTTTACTTCTGCTAGTTGCTTTATTTTTGTTATGGATAATTCGTTGAGTTTCTTCTTTGGTAATACTACTACCACTGCTAAGGTAGTAGATAAGCCACCACCTGCTAAGAAAGATGTTTTCAAAATACCTACAAGAATTATTGACCGTGTTATGGATAACTACTATGTTGGGGATGGAACAGTCCATCCCGGTGATCATTTAATCTTTATACACGAATTATGCGGGTTGTTCAAGTGTGAAGGTATTACTACAAATCAAGTTAAGAAGAAGTTATTCTCATTATCACTGAAAGGAAGAGCTGAGGAATGGTATAAGCTGCTGAAGAATGGTCAAGCTCTAGAATGGGAGGAAATAGTGCCTCTCTTTTATTCACAGTTTTATCCTCCTAGTGAGATTCATAAAGATTGGAATCAAATATACAACTTTTGGCCTCTTGATGGAGAGAGTACAACTCAAGCTTGGGGGAGATTGAAGTTACTAATGCTCAAATGTCCCATTCATGAGCTCCCCAACAATATTATTATCAATAACTTTTATGCAAGGCTCCCTCTACATGATAAAGATTTATTGGATGCTTCTTGCGCTGGATCATTCACTCACATGGAAGAAGAAGCTAAATGGGATCTTCTGGACCGTATTCAAGACAATGCTAAAGCTTGGGAGAATGACAAAGGTAGAAAGTCAGGTATAAATTATGATTATGAATGCATTGAATCTTTTATGGGAACTGATGACTTTCAAAATATTAAAAATGCTTATGGTCTAGACTCTCAAGCTATTGCTTCTTATTTTAAGGCTTTTGCTTCCTATATTGAAGTGCCTAGAAAGAAGTGGAATAAGTATCATGAACCTTATAAATATGTTGCTAAGAGTGTTCCCGCAAGAAATACTGAAGTTTATACTGCTAGTCATGTTTTACCTAAACCTTATATTGAGAAAATGCCTTTCCCAGTTAAGGTAAAGGAACATTCTATGATAGCTAGTATGGTTAATGAAAGTATGAGTAAGGCTGCTGAACCTGATAAACAAATGATTGATGAACCTATTGTAGCAAATGTGAAAGACTTTGTTGCTAAATATGAAAAAGAGGGACACACTATCCTTTGTAAGGATACCTCTAATATTGTTTCGCATAGTAGTGTTATGAGAGCTAGTATTCCTGTGTTTTCTGTTAGAATAAGTGATCATTGCTATGATAGTCCTTGTGATAGCTATATTGTTAAGTTTATGCATGATACTGAAAGCTATTATGAGAGAGGGAAAAGTGTTCTTGTGCATCTCAATAATATCAAGTTTCCTTGTTTTATGCTGAAAGTTTTTATGTTGCACTTCTTTTGTCTTCTTATGCAAGTTGCCTTTGGTTCCAATAACTTGTTTGTTTACAAAATTCCCTTGCATAGGAAGTGGGTTAGACTTAAATGTGTGTGCATGTGTTTTTGCTTCTTAATGCTCTCTTTCACTTCAATTCATATCCCTATGAGAGCTTCTTCAAAATTATCATGCCCATCTTAATGGCTATAAAGAAAGAGCTTTATGGGGGACAACCCAATTTGTTTTTGCTTTCAGTTTGTTTTTGTTTCCTTGAGTCTTGGAAGTTATTACTTCGGTAATAACCGCTCCTTATCCGTTTTGTTTGGTTCTTGTGTCAAGATCAACCTCTAATGAGAGAGAAGGTAGATTTGGGGAAGTTGCTGTTCCGAAACAGATTTTTGTGCTTCACCGTAAAAATTCATGAGAGATCTCTGTATGTCATATTGATCTGTAATTTTTTGTGCTTATGCCCCAGGTTGTTATTTAACTTTAGTTAGTTTTGCACGTTTTGATTTGAACAACAGAAGATTTTCGAAAAAAATGATCTTTACCTGCTGGTCTGTTTTGACAGATTTTGCCACTCTTGCATTTGCTTCTTTATTCGATTTCCTTTTTGAATTCTTTTTGGGTTTTCGGAAGGAGTTGCTATAGTAGCTTTTGTTTTGATGGTTTTCAGTTGAAGTTGGACTCAAAAGGTTTTATCACTTCTTATATAGTAATGTTGCTAATGAGAATTGTGTGAAGTTTTGTGTGAAAGAAATTTCCAGGAAAGTGGAGATAATGGTGTAATAAGGAAGAGAAAGGTTTTACGACTCAAGTAATAAGTATATGAAGATGAAGATATCGATGATATTCAAGTGATGACTCCGGAAGGATCTACTAGATACCAAATTCAGGGATCTGCAGAGTCCGTTTCCAACTAGGTAACAATTCTGGTAAGAAAAGTTCTGCGAAAATACAATCTGTAACTACCTCGGTGAATTACGCTCTTAGTTACATGCCTGGATGAGCGAAAGTGGTTAAAATAGTACGGTGGGGCCCAGGGGCCACTCACAGTTAGACCTTTCGGCCGTCCTAACCACTTCCAGAACATCGGGACAAGAACAAGCGGCGTAATCGGCAGGCGAAGGGATCAACTACATACACAAGTGAGTATGTATGCAAGCCACCATACAACTGTTCACAGATCCATTCCATCTAAAAGAAATAGAAATATTGCAACGCCATACGGCAAGATCCAAATATCCTAGATAGAGATAATATTTTAGGATAGCTCCTCATACATCAAACATCAGAGTATCGGGCGGAAGCGGAAAACAAGATCCGAGTACGGATAAGAAGCGAATCGGCATAAGATGCCACATAAATAAACACATCTCGCCCACAGATCTCACGGATCCCCGTTCCCGGAATCTCTACACCACGTGATCGTTGCCAACATCATCTGTCTCCTCCACCCAGTATCCATCTTGCGAATACACCTATTCATCTGAATCAAACAATATATCGTGTGAGACCCTAGGGGTACTCAGCAAGTCTTTATGCCTCTAAAGGGGACATAACCTGGGGTGACGCAATTGCAGCAAAAGATAATAACTAACAAGTCTATAGATACTCGCTAACCATCCGCCTAACCAATGATAGACGGATGTCCGTTAATTAGTAACAACAGTTATAACAGTATAACTAACAGATCCATCCTCCTTCTCGCTTACCAACGAGAAAGCGGACGAACAACCCATCCGTTGGCAGTTTTATTAACCATTCCATGAGTATTGCACTATTTACTAGTCAAATTAAAAGCGGTACTTTAGTTATACTTGTCTATGATCGAGAAACTGTGCTACAAGTCGTCCATAACCGCGGGCACGGCTTTCAGAAAGATTTACCCTGCAGGGTGCACAAATAGCAACACACACTCGATCAACCTCGGAAAAACCAAATTAAAACCCAACGAGGCATTCACGACAAAGTGATCACAGGATTCAGAAATATTTCAGGGGGCCACCCCACTAAGCTACCATAGCGAAGTTGGCGGCTCGAACGGACCGGGGTTTGTGTGGGCGGATGCTTGTCGGGAACCCGAAAGTTTGACTGGGCTTGTCGATACAGCGAAAACGTGTCACGATCCAAAATAGTACAGGTGCTCCACGCACAATCATAAATAAATCGGTAAAGCATGGCATAAGTATAGGATAGTAATAAAACCCCAAACTAGTTGTGGCCCCAAGAAATAGACATGAATCTAGCTCTGGCTCAGGGGGGTCCATAAGGCCTCCCGGATGTGGATAGTGCGAATAGTCAAGGAACAGGAATCAAGCACTCGGGGTCCTACGGGACACAAGTGAGCATAAAAACCAAATAACAGATATTGCCCACCGGCGCCTCTTTCATTAGTTATCCCATTACTACTCAGGTTAAGTTGTTTAGGTACCTCGTTATCCATCAGACACTCACATACCCTACACATGTTGTTCTATGACTCGCATGGCCCAAACAACTCCTGTAGTAATGTCTCATGGGATGGAGGAACAAGCTTCGGTGGGGTTTAAAAGTAAAGGCTATGCAGTACTTGGGATTCAATTTAATGCAATTCGTGACTCAATGATGCAAGAATAAGATAGAGGCAATAGGTACTATATGTAAGCAAGCATGTGGTAGTGCTTGCCTGGCAGCTCAGTTGAAGCGAGAGACGGATCTGGGTAGTGCTCCTGGGATTCCTGATATATCCCCTGCTCGGCGTCTATTCGAAGAAGAACCAAACAAACAAGGGACAACATAAATAAAGTGCACAAGCATATGAATTAAAATGCGACAAGCAAACAAGCATGCCATGATGAATGATGCACAATTTGCATGGCAATAATGTAGCATGGCATGGGTGAGGTGTGGGGTACAAGATTAAAGCATTTTATTAAGTTTTTAGTCCGGTTTGCTCTCATATAAGTTGCTGTATACTTTATATTTATATGATGCATGCTGCAATTCAGAACAAGGAATTCATAGTTAGAACGGGCTCGTCGCGCTGATCGATTTAGACATATTATTTGTCAAATCTGGAGTTATAGATTTAAAGTTATTAATTATTTAAGAAAAGGCATTTTTATTGCATTTAAACAATTTCGAAAATTTAATTTGCCCGAAAGATATTTTGAATGGCATATCTGAAATCCTCACATTTTTCTGATTCCAAAACATATATCATTTGTATTATTTGGATTTATAAATCAAAAGTTATTGAAAACAGATTTAAATTTGTATTTAAACATTTCTGAAATTGTTTTGTTTAAACAGAAATACACCCAGACTTTTTATACCCAGAGAAATCTAACCCAAGTCACTGACGGGTGGGGCCCATGCTGACTGGGCGACACGGTGCGCGCCGGGGCTTTTCTCACATGCTGAAGGCTAGCCATGACAACCGGCCAATGGCCAATGGGTCACAAGGTCCAACACGACAAATGAGTGCCACGTGGGGGATCTAGGGCTGCGTCTTGAGGTTTACAAAATCCGGGGGCCTTTATGCAAGACTGCCACGGGAGGCTGTCTGGTGGGCCTCGAGGGATTGCGGGTTGAGCTGCAAAAAGGTTTGGGGGAATTGCCAAGATGCCAACAAGTATTGTGGATCTTCTCTGAATTCTCTGACGAGGGGATGGTGCTCGATAGCGGCAGAGCGCGGCGCGGGGGTTCGATCTGGCGACCTCGTGCGCGCGCGGCGAGGCGGAACCAGTGCGGTGGCTTGGGGTTGGTGCTGGTTAAGGGAAACGCGGCTAGGAGTAGCTGTGGCGGCACAATGACAGCTCTGCCTGCACGCCAAGATAGAGAGCGCCGGCAAAGTCCGGCGAGGCTAGGCAGCAACGGCGAGAGAGAGAATTTCAGAGAGGAAGGGTGGCTCACCGCGAGATGGTCGGAGGTGGTGGATCAGGCTGGGGGGCGACGTAGCAGCGAGGACGCAGACGCACGCCTGGCTAGGGTTTCGGTCGGCGTCGCGGATCTGCGGTGGTCTGGGGGCTCCTCCTCCTCAGTGGCGTGGTCAGGGCGATGCAGGGGTTCTCCAGGGTCCTCCTCGACACCAGCTCACCCGCCCGCCGCCGTGTTTTGCTGAGGTAGGGTGGAGGGCGACGGTGGATCGCCGGGGTGGAGAGGAGGTTGCAGGGGAGAGGAAGGAAACGACACAGCTGCCAGGGGAAGGTCTGGGCATGGCAGAGAGGGAGGGTGGAGATAAAGGCGAGGGAGAGAGAGGGGGATGCCGTGGGGCTCGGGGTGGAAAAGGTGGCTCGGCCACCTTTTCTCCTCTACCCTCACGTGCTCGACCAGCTCGGCCAGGGCATGGGAGAGGTGGCCAGAGGCTGCACGGTGGGGCCAAGGAGGGGGCTGGACCGGGTGAGGGGCCTGGCTGGCAGAGAGAAAGAGAGAGAGAAGGGAGAGGCTCGGGTTAGCTAGGGCGTGCTCGGCATGGAGCTAGGGTTGGGGCTTGGTTAGGTTAGGGGTGGTTAGGGTTTGAGAGGGGTAGCTAGGGCCAGGTTTGGGGGTAGCCGAATCTAGAAGATTAGGCATGGGGTGGATTAGGCTAGGGTTTTAGAGTGAGAGGGATTAGAGGGAGAGGCTAGCTAGAGAGAAGGGGGGTGGTTAGGGTGGTGGTGATTAGGTTTAGCTTAGGGTTTTTGCATACCCACATGGTCAAGCAAGGAAGGTTGGAGTGATGAATAAGGAGGGAAGGGGTGAGGGGTGATATTGGTTGAAACATGATGATGGTGAAATGCAACACAAGAGAGAGAGATGTGTAGGGTTTTAGGTGCACAAGGCAAGGAGAAATAAAGACCAAGATGGTGAGGGTTTAGGGTAAAAGCAAAAGAAAAGAGCCACAAGAAATGAATCCCAAAGGACCATGACCCACTCAATAATCAAAGTAAAAAACAAAAGAATGGGATGGTGAGGCTTGTTGCATGGCCCATGCAAAAGCATTAAATGCCATGATAGTTTTGGGTGAAAACAAAATAATAGTCATGGCATTTATACACATGCATTCCCAAAATGTGGAGTAAGGCCAAGCTAAAAGAATTGGAAAGAAGGTTCCATGTGGAGTAGATGGAGGTGATCATATTTGAATATACTTGGGACATGCTAGTGTGTGTGTTCCACTAGGTGCATAATATCCCCAATAATATTCCAACATGAGCAAATATTCCAATACAATCCATATGGAAGCTAGAAAGAGGGATGCCACTCACAAAGCATGCAAAGGTGGCCATGTGGCTCTCATATACCAATAATGTGAAAACAACATGGTGCATATATGGGAGCATGTGGAGTTTTAAGAGGGTCCATCCCAACCCCATGAGCTAGAGGTAAAACCCAAATAAGATGCAAAGCTCACATATAGTTGGATGGTGGAATTATGGGGTGGTGACAAGAAAGGTGGTGGAGTTAATAAAAGATATGCCCCCAACTCAACTTGGGCATCAAGCATTTATCAAGATCCAAATACAATATATCAAGAGGCAAATACAATTAATAATGCATATGAGAGAAGAACCAACTGAAAAGGGTTTTATATGATGCTCAAATGCAAGGTGGCATGATGACATGAGCATGATATAATTATGATGCAACAATTATATGTAGGAAGTAGCAATTATATTACTAGATCATGTAGCATTACATATGTTAGACAGATGGGATACTACACAATCCAACTATATTTTTGCAGTTTTCATTCAAATAGGAAAGCTACGAAGCGAAAAAGGGATGGGAACGGAGCCAGGGTGGCCCACACCACCCCATGGCGCGGGCCCACCCCTAGCCGCGCCACCAGGTGGTGAGGCCACCCAGGACTCTGCCTCCGACTCGTTTTCTCCCAGTACCTTCCTTTTGATATGAAACTTCATAATATATAACCCCCCGGATCCCCCGAGGTCCGTATATCGTGTTTTCGTCGTGTTTTTGTGTCGATCTGTTTCTGTCAGGACATACTCTTTGAAAGCTTAGAAGCACAATGGTGTCTGCCAACGATAAAGGGAAGGAGCCTACGGAGGAGGATCTTCAAGACCCCAAGCAGAGGCTGGTAGCTTTAGTCTCTTGCCCTGCATCAATGGAAGCCCTACGAGTCACTAAGGAGTTCTGTCATAAGTACTGGGACTTGAAGAGGAAGGTGGACATGCTTCAATGGGAGAATAATAGGCTTTGCAAGATGCTGGAAGATTTCCTCACGTCAACTAAGAGCATAATACCACCACCACCAAAGGAGTAATTCGTCATCAGGTTTGGCACCCCCTTGGTTTGTTCCAAGCTTGGGGGACTGTCGCGGTATCTTCTATCTTTTTACCTTGTTAGTAGAGTCATATCATGAATAGAGGAGTTATTTTGTAGTATGGTTTACATTATGGAAGTGTCCCCTCTCCCGTTAGATTTGTATCCCTTAGTGTGAGTTTTCGTTAGGGAATATTAATGAGAAGTTCTATCATTCACTCTTTTGCATAGCTTATGATAGTTTTCAATTCATGGTTATATGATTCATCTTGTTGTTAGTATCGGTATCACTTTGGGATCATTGAGTTAATTTAGTTGGTTTTGGCAAACCTGGCTCGGTCAGTAGCATCACCTTTTTGAGAGTTGAAAAGAAAACGATAGAAGTACTCTAAAGAAAAATAATTTCATCATCTTTCTTTCTTGATTTGCTCATAAGTTTAGTACTCTCTAGTTAAGATCTTTTGTGCTTCCAAGGAATATTGCATGTTTGTCTTTATCACTTGTATGTTTGTTTGTTTCCTTCAACTCTTATACTTGCTACCCAGCCTTGCTAGCCAAAAACCTGTACTGAGAGGGTATTCTTCTCGTGCATCTACCTCCTTTAAACCAAAACCTTTGCCATTTGTGTCCACCATACCTACCTAGTAGCATTATTGCTATTCCAAGTAAATTCTTGTTTTATCTACCTCCCAAATTAAACTTGTTATGTGAAAATTAGTGATTAAAGCTCTCACGAACTTGATGTTACACTTTACTTTCTTGCATTTAATAAACTTGAACCATTGGGTCCTTCTTTGTTGCGTATATGCTTGCACTTTATGAGTTGAAGTTAGCCGAACCATGTATCATGGGGACCGCTTTCAACACCTCATCGGTACTTGTACCTAGTTGATATCATGTTATTTTGCTTATGGATCCCGGCGGTGTGAAATAAAAGTGGAACTTGTAATGGAGTTTATATGTGTGTTAGAGAAACGCCTGGGCCGCTAGCCTAAGTCATGCCTAATCATGGTGGAAACTTGCATCATAACTATAGTGAGCATTCTATGAAGCATCCTCAATAAAAACCTATGCAAATAGCAAATAAAAAGATCGCTGAGATGCTCAACTCTCGCCTTGTCATTTTGATTATGGGATAGCTCCTGTGTCATGTGCAAGGGGTACCTCGTTGGCGGTTCTCAATGATACGCATGTATTTACAATGACAAGAGCTTGCTCGTGACTGAAGTTGAGTAGCATGAGGATCGGTACTCATAAGTAAGGGGCATGAGATTTCAACTTATAACTTGTCAAGCATATCCTCTTAGTTGTGTCACTTTAACCTTAATCACCTAAAGATGCCTATGATAGGGCAATGAGAGCTGAAAGCTAGTAAGTATCATAATTTTTGGGAGCTCTTTATGAGACTTGCAATCCCTGCTTCCCTCTGCGAAGGGCCTTTCTTTTACTTTGTAGTTGAGTCAGTAAACCTACTTCCTTCTACCTCAGCAAGTATTTTGAGTTGATACGTTTCATTCATATTATGATTTATGCATTCATGTTTCTTATGTTCCTTGTTTTGCACATTGCTCTTATCTTGATGTTTACTACTTTGAAAGCTTTCATTGAAAAACCAGCTATTTGTGAACTCAGCAAATTATCGACTATTCTTCGACCAAGAGCTAAGTTTGCCATTACCAATTATGATTCACTTTATGTATCTTTATTGTGTTTCCTTTACTCGTTACAAGTTGAGTTATATGAGTTGTCTTCTATTATGATCTATGTATTTGATGAATGTGATGCTTCTTGTCCATATTCTTTTATCGACTCTTCACTCCATAAACTTGAGGTCATGTTTATTGAGCTCGGTTTAAACAGGGACAAGCGAAGTCTAAGCTTGGGGGGAGTTGATACGTCCATTTTGCATCACTATTCTATGTCTTAATTCACTATTATTCATTGATATATTTTGTATTGAGAGGTGATACTTATGTTATTTCATCTGTTTTTGCATGGTTGAAGACTTTGGAGCATGGACCGCTGATCGAGATTCTGATGGAAAAGGTGCTGTTTGGAGGCAAAATTCGCGAAGATCAGAAAATCCGGGAAAATATACGGAAAATTCTATTTTTCCAGAAGACTCAAGATGCCAGAAGATGGAGTGGAGGTGGGCCACAGGGGGACCACACCACCCCATGGCACGGGCAGGCCTAGGCTGCGCCAGGGAGTGGTGTGGCCACCCTGGCCCACTCCAGCCTCTCCCCTCTGGCGTATATCAACCTCCTGAAACCCTAAGACTAGGAGGGCGACCACAAAAAGATTCCGCCGCCTCTGCGGGGCGGAAAAACACCGAGAGAGAAAGATCTCTCTGACAGACAGATTTATGTCGGGGGAATTCCTTCCCGGAGAGGGGAGATCGTCGCCATCAACACCACCATCAAGCTGGACTTCATAGGGATCATCATCACCACCATCATCATCATCACCACCATCATCACCATCTCCATATTGCTGTAACAATTGCGTTGAATCTTGCATAGTTCATAGGGGAAACTTTCTCGGTGTTGATTACTCCTTGTAGTTGATGCTATTGAGTGAACCTTTGAATTATTGTTTATGTTCAGATTGTTATACATCATTATTCCATCTCTGATCATGATCCATATGATGTCTTGTGAGTAGTTCGTTTTGTTCTTGAGGACATGGGAGAAGTCTTGTTGTTAGTAGTGGAGTTGCATTGAGAAAGATTCAATAGATTGTTATTTAAGTTGTGGTGTACTTCTTCTAATGGTGTCATGTGAACGTCGACTACATGACACTTCACCTATATGGGCCTAGGGGAATGCATTGTGTATTTGGATACTAATCGTAGGGGTTGCCGGAGTGACAGAAACCTGAACCCCCGTTAGGAAACCATTGCACAAGGGACGTAAGGGTCTTAGAGTTTAAAGTTGTGGTTAGGTTTTACCTTAATTACTTTCTTGTACTTACGGATGATTGCAAGGGGTTTTAATCACAAGTATCTATTAAGTCTTGGATGGGACGGTACATTAGCACAAGTTCACCCACACAACACTTAGCAAGCTAAAGAAGATTAATCGACTATATGAAGCGAAAGCACTTGACAGTCTTCCCATGTGTCCTCGAAAACGTTTGGTCATCTATAGAAATACAATCGGCTTGTCCTTTGCTGCATAAAGGATTGGGCCACTTGCTGCATTTATTCCTACTGTCTTTTATTTACTCGTACTTTGTTTACTTGCTTTATCGAAAACCCCTAAAAATCTGTTTGCTAAGTATTTGTAGAGAATTCCTGATCCATACCACTAGCCAGCACCTTCTGCTCCTCGTTGGGTTTGACACTCTTATTTATCAAAAATACTGCGATACACCCCCTATACTTGTGGGTCATCAGCTCATCATACCTTCCTCTTGGGGTTCCCAATGAGCTTGAATATATTTTGAGCCATCACTTATCTCCTCCATTTTCGGCCAGACCAAACCAGCAAAGGTAGGACGAGGGAGGGTTTTTTCACGGTAGATTCACTGGATCAAGATCAGGCGGGTTTCTAGGCAATGTTTATAGCAAGAGAAGATTGGATCGGGTGCTAGAGCTGGAAGTAGCTCAAGGCCTACAAGAGCTAGGTGAAGGCATTGTGTTCTCCCAAGTAAGAACCCTTCCTGCACCTAATGCTCCTAATGTTATGAATACATTGTCTTGGTTGCCGCCCATGTGTTGAATCTTGTGACTTTCTTTTGGAACTTGATCATCTTCCTCTTCCTCTTGCTCTTTGTGATGTACTTTCTTCAGCATCTTTAGTTGTTTTCTTCTTCTTTCCATTTCCTCTTCCCATGCCTCTAGTTGATTCTTGCAGCGACCACAAAGGAGCTCTCATTAGGTAATGGTTCTTATACCCTTGGTAGAGGGTGCGAAGTTGTAGCCTGCAAAATAACGGGAGACATTCACTAAAAGAATTTTTGGGTTGTGGAAAGCTGTAGTAAAAGAATTTATGGGCTATGCAAATTACCTCTTGTGCCATCTTCTAAACCATGCTTTGTCTATGGAGACTTGGATCATTCCTGGGCTATGGATTTAGAGGCATTATGTGCTGCTGGGTTGAGGAACATTAGTTGATCCTCAACCCAAGCATGTGTTTCTGGACTATCCACTTTCAGTTTTTCCATGTTCCTCTGCCAAGTTGGAACATTAGTTGGTCTAGCAATAGTCCATAGATCATTTTTTAGTGTCTCGCCTTTGTGTTTTGTTTGGAAATTTTGGTACAGATGCCTAACACAAAATATGGGTTATGCATCAGGCCATATTTTCTTCACTGCATTTATTAGACCCTTTTAATTGTCACTCATGATAGTAAAAGTAGAAGTCGTTGCTATGTTGAGGCCATATATAAGTGTTGTGAGAAACCATTCCCAAGAGCTTATGCACTCCACGTCAACAAGGCACATTGCAATTGGAAAAATGCAGTCATTTCGGTCAATATCGCCTGATGTCAACAAATTTCCCTTGTACCTAGTCTTAATGTGACATCCATCTATGCAAATGAGTGTATGATGGCTCCAAATTTCATCGATTTTTACTATTGGTTTTCCTCTTGTTTATTGCTAGATTTCACTAACGATTACCCCTTTGTACTAATGTTAATATCGCAATTAGCGAATCTTTGGTTTCTTGTGATGGTTTTCAGATAATGAACATTTATTGAAGATCTAATAGCATTTATGGGCTAAGTGCACCCAAAGAAGTAAATCCCCAATTGGAGCCCCTTTCATTGGAGGCATTCAGAGCACTTACCGACCAACGGTACGGTCAGGATGTGCTCATACCGTCCACCCATACTACACGCCGACGGCTCCCTTATATCAATACAAGCAACTTTCGTGAAGAGAAGATGATGAGAAGAACAATAGAACAGAAAACACAGCCACAGCAAGCCATCTAGAGGGGGTTAGATCAGATTTGTAAGAGGAGAAGAACTTTGTCTCGTTCCTTGACGATCTCGAACCTTCAATCCACACACTCCACCATCATTCCCATCATTACTTAGAGAGAGAGAGATTGTCACTTGTAATATTAGAGTTTGATACTTTGATCTACCTTTGGTTTGTATTTCATTTGATCTTTCATCGCTATTGTGGTTTGCTACAATAACTTTGAGATGATTCCTACTTGCAATACAATTATGCCTTTGATTTGTCTTCATCTCATGTCTGAGTAAATCCCCATAGGCGTGGGAGATGTAGGGGATTGGTGAGATGTGTTGTGCCTCCTTTAAATCCATCAATTTGTGATTGTTGTAGTGTCTATTTATCTAATTTAAGGGTCCAAGTAACATGATCCACAGATCTCATAGGTATGAACTTGTATGCTAGTAATTTGGCGACCCCCGAGTGACACGGCCGATATCAAAGAAGAGCTAGCACTACTCGAGGACAACAAGGAACCATCAAGAGTAAAGCCTTGATCCGGTCGCAAGACCTTAATTAATGTGCTGACCATGGCCGTGGTAACAGGCAGATGGATCATTGGGACTAGGGATAATTGTCCATGAGGACTCCTAGTCGGTATATGGGTTGCTTGCCTACTCACTTATAAATAAGAAATGTCACTATCACTTATTCCACTTTATCCATTTGGCACTTTCACTATCATCATGACATGTTTCTCTCCGTGCCTAACTTCTCATCTACATGACCTTTACACACTTTTCACATCTATACTTTTATGCAATTTACTTATTAGCTAAGCAAGTTTCCTCTATGTTTTACTCACCACTTCCACCGTCAGCTTTTGCAGTCGATTCACTCAAGACCTATGACACCTTGAGTGTGACAGAAACACGCATAAAACACTTACCTAGGCTCCTTATTGGGATTGATATAAAAAATTGGAAATAATACTTCCGCGAAACATGCTCTGACAAACCTGTGCACTTGCAGGTCATCAGTGTCCTACAACCTTCCAAAAAAACCTCTTGCAAGCATCATAGGACCAGTATAGATTTGCTAAATGTTCTTTTGGAACTGGATCTGGTTGCCCCTTTGCTTGATTTATGCTGAGAAAAAATCTTGACCCAGGGTTGGATCACCTCAATTCTTGGACATAGTCACACAACAATGTGAACTACTCTACTTCATCTCCATGTATTATGTTCAATGCAGCCTTTCTTGCTCTTCCCAATTTAAACCTATTGGGAACATGTTGAATTTCCTTCTAATCTTGGCTACAAATGACTTCAAATCTAATTTTTGGTTGTCTCTGAATTCCTCAATGAAACATTGTGTCATAAATGGAGTTGTGAGTGTCTTCAGGTCCCACAATCTTTCACATTTGTGATCATTACATAGCTTCCTCACAACAATGTCCTCTGTCCAGCTATATTTGGATACACTAATGAACCAAGGCAACCTTCCTATTCATCACATATAGATATGAGCCTAGATGCTTCATTCCTTGGCTTTCTAATTTTCACTCTTTCATTCACACTATAAGAGTTTAATGCCTTCCTGAATTCTGCAATGCAAGAGGAACACCATGCCAGTTTTGAACACTGGTGTTGCCATATCAACTTCACAATTGAACTCTTTGAACATGTACTGTAGGTGCAAGTGTTGCTCCCTTGTGAGGTTTAAATCAGCATGTTCAAGCCCTGCAGCATCCTCTTCTTCAATAGTAACTGATAGCTCATTGTTATCATTGACATCTTTGTCGGTGTACTCAAGAAAAAGATCATCATCACCATCCTCTACATCATACTGTCATAGAATTCAGTGTCAATGTCACCTTCCTCATCATCAACTTCATCCTCACTCACAACATCCCTACATTTGTCTCTGCTTAAGCATGAGCTTGAAATTTCAGCATTACCACCTCCAAACTCCGTGGAACAGTTCCAAACTCTGGTTGCAATGCAGTTGCTTGCCCTTGTACATCTACTCCAATTTCCTATCCTCTATCCTCTCATGTATATCTGCTTGGGATTTGTACAATGACATCCTCTCTCAGCCCTTCCAATAAATTTGTATGATCAACCATCAGGTGTAAGATCTTCTCATCATCAATAGCTTTCATCGTTGCAAGAATGTCTCCATATGCCTCAGTTAAACATAGGCCATCTGAAATTGTTTTCCCATATAGACACCAATACACACTGGTTCAATTTGTAACATCCTTTCCTCCTTGCCTTATGAAATCCACAATCCAAATCTTAGAGAAAGTGTGAGTGTTGGAGTTGTCAAAATGATCAACGGTGCTACTAAGATAGCACAAATTATCCTTTGGTCCAAAAAAAGCCATTGTGCTCCAAAACCACAGTGAATCTATCTGGATTATCTTCACAACTCAATAAATACACAACAAAACAATCAGTGATACTACTGAGAAACTGAACTCACTCTCAGAATGTCAATAAGTTCAGAAAATTTAGTTCTTCAGTTAACTATCGCTTTGAAACAGGACAACTTCAAAATCGATAAAAAGGTGGTTTCTTTGCACAAATTTCTACTCAAATACCTACTAAAAATATACACTATCAAATTCCGACCCTAATCTGACACAGACACATCCCAAATCAATGGATTTCATTACCTTTGTGGTATTCAAACTACCCAAACCAGGACAAAACGAAGAAACCGATTTCATGCAAACAATGCATACACACTCACAATTCATTCTTAAGATACTTTCACCACATATTGTCTCCGGAAACCTAACCGACGACACCAACCTCGCCGGCCCCAAGAGCAGAACAAAAACAAAAAGAAAAGGAGCTGGCGGGGGGAGCTGCCACTCACCATAGTACGGAGGATCTTACCAATAGTGGCGGCGGTGCGGATCATCGGCCATTCGAGGGAAACGTCTGTCCTTGCCTAGAAAGGAAAGCAGTGAAACTACCTCCACGAGTGGCGATGGACTTGTTCATGAACCAACTAGGCTGAGAAATATAAGCGAATTCCGAAACAAGAACGGGTCCCTTTCGCTAATTTCTCCCGCCCTTGTCAAACTTTATGATTGCCTTGCACCACTAGGCTTCTTTGCAAATGTGTAATACCACCGTAGTAGGGACATGTGTGAGCTCCTAAACGATCTGTATGAACTGTGCACATGATGTACAAGTTGTTGTCCTGCAGGAACACAACATGCAAATTTTTTTTGAGAATCACTCCTGCAAATTTATTACTAGTTCATGTTTACAAGAAGATCTAACCCTTCTGGAGGGTTTAGAAACCACACATAGTGATCTTGCTGCCTCCTAGTAGCTGATCGAGCTAGTCGATGAGCTTCTGAGTTCGAGTCTCGTCCTTCATGGCGAAAGATGACCCTGCCTCTGCTGTTCGCTCCTAGAGAAACCTCATGGAGGATATTACTGAACACTCCCAAATTTGGTTATTGCAGGCCCTGGATCACCTCCATGCAGTCCGAGGCGATCACCATGGTCGTCACGTTCAAATCAGCCGCCAGAGCTAGAGCTTCCCGACATGCCATTGCTTCTAGGCAACCTGGGTGTGTAACTCCAACGAAGGTCACTGCCGAGGCTCCTAGGAACATCCCGTCCTCCGATCAGCACACCACATCAACTGCCCCTTTATTCTCTGTCTTAGCCACTGCCCCGTCGACATTGAATTTGCAGCATCCCCTGGTGGTGGAATCCATCTAGGTGGTGCAGGTTTTTGCTGGTAGCTGCCGCATGTCCCTCTCGTCTCCGTTTTAGTGTAGCTGCGATCATGGAGGAAGCTCTCTACGAACGAAGAGGTGGCCATAGGACTTTGGAACACCTCCTCATGGATCTCTTTACGTCTTGCATGCCAAATGTCCCAAAGGGTTACTACCATTCTTGTCAAATCCACCTCGGGCATCGTCTTCATCATAGAGAAAAGCCACTGTCTCACCGAGGGTTCCATTGACAAGCTAATATGCTCCGCTATCACTGGATCAGCAAGTGACCAGACGCAGCGCGACATAGTACATTCAAAAAACGCATGTCACCATGCATCTTCCGCTCCACAAAGTGGGCAGGCTCCTGAAGTAGCCATGTTCCGTCGGTGACGCACAACTCCCGTGGGGAGAGAGTGTTGCGCAATCCGCCAAAGAAACAGGTGAAACTTGGAGGGCACCTTGCACTTCCACAAATTCGCCCAGCTCTTGCTGTCATCCGCAGACCCAGACGAGGACGCACGCTCGTCGAGCCAGTCCGCTCGAAATGACATGCCCAGAAGTCCTCCTAGACCCTGGTACAAAGAGGGATGTTAAGAATTGCTTCCACGTCCATAGGTAGGAACCATTCAGCCAGCTTCGCCCGGTTCCACGACGCCGAGGTCGCGTCGATGTAGTTGCTCACTCGCCGGGAGGGTCATCCTTCCGTGCAACAACTGGCATGAGATGTACATCTCGTGGAAGCCAATTCTGTTGCCACGCATCAGTCGTTCTTCCAACATTTTGGAACAGCTGCTATCAGTAGGAGGAAAGGAGATCCTCATAAAATCAGTTGCTCAGGCAATTCCAACATTTTCCATGTCATGCTTCAAGTTACCTCGGGGTTTATGTGAGCATATCACGACAATGATTCGCAAATTTTGGTGGGGCTGTAAGGATGGAAAGTGCCGCACATGTTGGGTATCTTGGGATACGATGATCCAACCCAAGTATGCAAGGGGGCTCGGTTTTCGCGATATTGAACTCTTTAACATTGCTCCTTCAGGAACCGACATCGCTAAGTGCCAGAGTATTGAAGGCGGTTTACTACACTACCTCGGACATTCTGAACACGGGGCTGGGTTCGCATCCATCGCAAGTGTGGCGGTCTATTCTTGAGAGAAGAGATGCACTCCAGTTGGGACAACATGCAAATTGTTGTATGAAACTGCACGTACCAGAGAAGTTATTTGGGCCGTTGGAGATGGCTTAACACCCGCTTGCGACGCCGATCTGTTTAAATGGCATCCAGACGGTGGAGCCGTGGAGGCGCGGGCATATGAGAAACATGTGCGCGTCTACTCATTTGTGAGCTCTCGGAATCGTACAGAATGCTGTGCAATTCAGAACCGAGCGAGCCAGCACTGCACTAACGAGTAGATATCGTAGCACGTTGAATTTTGCCGGAGGCACACAAGGTAAAGGGGACACAACATTTTTTTTTAAAGATACACGCATAAAAAGGTCGTGCGTAACCAGCTACCGCTGAAGAAGAACCATCACTCTCAGGTTTCAGGACTATTCAACAGCCCAGAACGTACAATCCATTCAACAGCCCCGGGTGAGGGTTGCAGCATACAATTCCATTTTAAGACCATGCAGCTAGAGATGTACAGTGTCAAACAAAACCAGGCAAGAAATAGATCATGGAACCTCTAGCTTGCAGTTGCAGGTTACACCTACACAAACCAAAATTGAACCAGGACAGAAATAAGCAAGATGCTTGCCAGGTACATTTCAACCAAAAAAAAAACCCAGGCGAAATTATAACTAGAAAACAGCAGCGGATCCATCAATTCTCCTGGGACAGCTAAACCGAGGAATGCTGGAATCGATTGTCCACCTCCAGCAGATGAGAAAGGAAACAAAACATGGTTATATTGCTTGCCAAGCGATCATCGTACTGCATAAATAGTGCGCTGTCAAGTACTCACGGTATACCAACCAAGAAGGCAATCCACACATAGGTAGAGAAACTTCTGTCTTTATGCTACTCGAAGATTCACAGCACATAGACTGAGGGGTGAGACAGCAACCATCATACTGAGAAGATCATGTAGCTGAAGAGATTCTGACTGCAGGTAGCTGCAAATGAGAACAAAGCCATTAGTGACATTAAAGGTAACACAAAACTTCTGAAGAATGCAAGAAGAATGCGAGGATTATTAGTAAGCAGTTTGGTAACAACTGTCAATGGACCCAGGCCAGTAGCACCAGAAATATAGCAAGGAGATTGGAGGCGGCGATTCGGCTCATAGGTGCAAATGCACCCATTGCGAGAAAACATATTTTGAAATGTCAAAAAAATCGAAAACAAATTGTACATATACATTCGAACATTTTATATTGGTTAACAACTTTTCGGGATGAAAGAACATTTTACGTGTCATGTATAAAAAAGACAAAAAATGTCACGTGAATAGTTGTATTCCTGTGACACATTTTGTCTTTTTTATACACGACACATCAAATGTTCTTTAATCCCGAAAACTTGTGAACCAACATAAAATGTTCGAATGTATATGCATAATTTATTTTTCAATTTTTTTGAAATTTCGAAAAATGTTTTCTCACAATGGGTGCATTTGCACCTGCGAGCCAAAGTGAATACCCGAAGGAGATCATATTACATAAATATGAAAGAATAAAGATTGCAGATCAAGGAATCTCTAATGGAATAATTAGATTAAATTAATTGAAAATACAGTTGTTAAAGGATACAGGACACTCATTTGCACAATTAGACACCGAAGTACTACAGCATACATTTTTAGGACACTCAGTCAAGTGTTATGTTGAAGCTCTGCGGGTTGATACGAGCAGTTTGTGGAACACAGTTAACCCGTGGTAGAAAACTTTTCAACAGGAGAATTTATCCTTTTGCAGCACTTCTCAACAGAACCACGCTCTGACTAGCCATTGTTGATACATATGAAACTAAAACATCAGCAAAAGCTGACGCATCAACAACTAAGCCAGGAGAAAAACAATAGAGCTCCAAAACTGAATGCAATGATTTCTGGAGAAAGAAAATCTAGCAGCATATAGCATTACTTTATAAGATCTAACAGTAACACTTTACTCGATGCTGGATTTATTTATGCAGAAGTGCTAGATAACTAATCATGTTTTTCAGATAAAGGTAACTGTATTCTGTAGTTCTTGGGCTTGTTCAGAAATATCAGAATGATACAAAATTGCACTAATTCGTGTAGTAAGCTGAAAGGCATTTCAAAATGCATCAAGAAACCAGATCAGCTTCCCCAAAATCTTAAGATTAGGCTTCAGTCCTGTAACTTTCTTGCTGTCACATAGAGCTGCAACCCAATTTCATACAACTTTCCTTAGAATGGTTCATCTACATGCTAGAAGGTTTGATCATAAATGCAAATAGATCCGTTTAGACGCTACTTTATCTTGTTTTAAAGTGAATCCGTAAAAGATCAAATTCAGAATCACGTTGCGAAAGCAAAAGACTATTGTTTTGCTCAGCAGGAAAATGAATATAATGGTTAATTTTCCAAAACACCCTGTCCGGGCCAGATAACCACACTACCAAGTGACCACCTTACATGACTACCAACAAAGTACAGCTGCAACTTACAAGGAATTGCAATGCACAAAAATATGTATTCATAAATTTCTTTTTCCTCCATACAAATTGGCAGGAGAACTGATTACAAGCAGGGGAGCTAATAGCTACAATACTTATTTACATAGAAACCCACTAAGTAAGGACACTATGTGGCAGTCCTTGGCTTAATCAATGCCAGGTAGCAATGAAAAGAATTGAACAGATAAAAGAGCAAAAATGGTGTACATGATAGGTTACATGAAGAATATTTACTTCCTCCGGCCCAAATTAATTGGCGCACCTCAGTAGTACACTTGTACTGGACATAGTATATGGCTGCGCCAAGTAATTTGGGCCGGAGGGAGTAATACAAAAAGATGTGTTACACCACAATGTCAGCATCCCACCATACCTCCTAACAATACAGTTGAATAAGAGTTACAGTAAAAAAACAAGAGATTGGATTCAGAGGAACTTACATCACAACAGATCACCGGAGACAAAAGCAGTTAGAATCACCACAGCTACAATCAGTAAAGAGTTGCTAGTGGTTACCAAACCATGCACGCAAGCAAAAAAACAATGTCCTGGATTTGTAGTTGCTTCCCCACAAGATGTACCTCATCATGCTGCTACACTACTCGGGTGTCGTTGCGCCTGCGATTAGAATGGTCAACCTCCCTCGACTTGCTACGCATCCCAGATGACCTTCCCCTGTTCCATTCTTCATTGCGTTCAGAATCATGTTCCCTGTGCCTGTGATGATCACTATAGCGGTCTCTGTCATCCCTGTGTCTATCCCTTTCCCGGTTTTTTTCCCTCTCCCTATCACGATCTCTCTCCCTATCTCTGCCATGGTCACGATCCCTGTCTCGGCCCATGTCTTGATCATCACGGTGCCTCCTCTCTGGCCAATCCTGTGCTGGGGGCATATCCTTCTCCCTTTCCCGTCTCCCCTCCGGTGCACCAGACCACTCCCTCTCGAATGGCCTCTCTTTCCCATGGCTTCCCCCTTCCTCGTACTGTTGATCAGATGCTGCATCATCCCCATAACTTGCTTGTTCCTCCCCACCCCAACCCCCCATTGTAGGATCAGGCCACATCCCAACAGGACCCATCCCACCCCTTCCGAAGAAGGCAGGGTTCACATGTGGTGCGACCACCGGCTGGAATGGCTGCATCATCCCAGGAAATGGCCCTGGGCCTGGTCCAGGAAAACCACCAAACCCAGCACCCATCCTTCCCATCGTGCCATAGCTAGGATCAAAACCCTGACCCATCATTCCTCCTGGAGGCAGCATTGGTGGTGGCGGTGGAACCATGGCTCCATTTCCCATGATCCCTCGGCCACCTGTTGGTCCAACCCGATTCCTCATATTCCCAACAGGGCCTCTGTTCGCAATTCCTCCACCAGTTCTCCCCCAATTACCACCACCAGGTCCTCCCACACGTCCACCACCATGATTAGTACCCACCACATGAGGGCCTCCGGCACCACCAGGCCCTCTCCCACCCTTCAGCTGCATTGGCAGTGTCTGCGCAGCCATAGATTGGTGGTTCTTCTCCTGTGACTCGCCCATGCGACGCATAAGGTTAGGCGAGGAGAATGCCACAACACATGGACGGCCGTGAAACAGGTGTCCGTTCATGCCCTCCTTGCAGACAGATACGACATTGGGGTCAAAGAAATCAACCTGGCAGTACCCCTTAGATTTCCCGCTCGCCTTTTCATCAAAGAACCTCACTTCCTTGACCAATCCGTACTTGCTGAGCTCTGCCTCAAGTTCCGCATCAGTCGTCCACCAATGGAGGTCCCCCACAAACAGCGGCATCCCACCAGGGCCCTCACCACTGCCAGCTGCACCACCGTTTCCGACCACTATGGGACCACCACTGTAGTTGCCTCCTTGGCGGTGCAACCCGTCGCCTCCTTGCTGAATCTGGTGGTGCCTAGGTGGCGGCGGTGCGGGTGCCACCGGCGGCTGAGGTGGCAGCGGGAGGTTCGGCGGCGGAGGGAGGATAGGAGGAGGCGCGACCATGCCAGGGATGTTGACCTTCTGCAGCAGCGGCGGGGCCTGCGGCGGCGGCGGCGGGAGGGAGTTGGGAGCGGCCATAGGCGGTTGCTGCTGCAGCGACGGGGACAGCGGCGGAGGTGGTGGGAGAGAGTGGGGGACCGCCATAGGCGACTGAGGGGGAGCAAGCTGGTGGGGCTGGTTATGCTGCTGCGGCGGCGGCGGTAGGGGTTTTTGGGGAAGGGGCGGCGTCTGGTGGGAGGAGTTGAAGAACCCGTCGCCGACGTTGACGTCGTTGTAGAGGTCGTCGAAGTCGTCGTCGTCTCCGTAGTACTGGTCGACGTCCTGCACGGCGGAGATGGCCTCGCTGCGGTGGAACGCCGGGTCATCGTCGGTCTCCATGGCCAGCGGGCCGGGTCTAGGGTTAGGGTTTGGTTTGCGGGAGGCGGAAGGGGGGAAACCCTGACGAAACAGATTGTTTGAGCACGAGACCGCGAGCTCTTGCCAGCGAGGGGCAATGTCAATGTGGACTCTTATGACTCGTGGGCCACGCTATGCACGAGTAGCCAGTAGATAACCTAACCTTTAGCCCAGGTGTCGCAGAGCTGGAGATAGGCTGCACGCTAGGACTGAACCCATTGCAAGAACTAGGAAAATAAGCCCAACAAAATCCACAATATTAGCCTCTGAAAAATATCCACAATATTAATGCAATAGTATTCTGCTAAAAAAAATTAATGCAATAGTATTAGGGGGAACTTGTTGTACCACCCGAGCACATTGCAGCTCGCTTTTCAAAATTAATGATACTTTTAAGTCTCCAGAAACTTCTGAAATAAAGTACTCCGATACAACTACATATACAAATCTAATATGTATGCCAAAACTTTCTCATCAAAGTTGGGCTACATAAAAAAGGACAAATCTCAAGATAACAAACAAGTTATTCTTTCTGTTTACGGTATGATTTTTCTGTATCCAAATTGAACACTTTTCTACCAAAACTTAACAGAAATATAGAGAACACCCACGTAAAAAAGTTCAAATTTTTTGAAACTCCAAAATAACATTTACATTTAAAAAAAGCCAAGCTCGTTGAAGCTCCGGTGCAACATTTCGGTCATTTACTACTCCCTCTGTTTCAAATTACTCCGCCGGCGCGCTTATGTAGGTGGACTAGTACTCCCTTATTTTTCATTCAAAAAAATCCTGAATTTTTTGAAATATATAGTATGAAATGTGTACTATGTATACCAAAAATCATAGGAATTTTTTGATAAAAAATGAAAGAATACTAGGCCACCTAGGTAAGCGTGCGCGCGGAGTAATTTGAAACAGAGAGAGTACCTTTAATAACCAAAATAGGCCAAATATTTGTTAGGCAATGTACAACCAAGTTTTTAAGTTTTATGTTTCTACTGATAGTCTTTGTATTCACTAATTTGTGCATATGTTCAAATATCTTACAATCAACCAAAAATTATGTTTATAAACCTTAGGCACTGAATAAATGTGTGATGTTCTATGGCGGAGCGTGACAGAGATAAAAACCGTGCCAGTTAAAATAATATGCAGTAATTTCTCATGATGGATCGATATATAAGCTTAATAATCCCATAATTTTTTGAAAGTAGGGGCAATAAGCTAAGTTGATCACCTGAGGCTCCGCCTATGACGTTGATGCAACATTTGATGTTACACACATTATAGTGTATAGTGGCTCATATCAGCCTTTGTATCGAGGAGATGTATAGGGTTTTTATTTATATTTTATTTAATAAATATCGGACAAGAGCATATATCAAACAACCCGAAGACACCACGTAACACCTACAAGATCGACTAGGGAAAGAATATGCCATCAAGGCCTTAATGCCCTAGAAATATAAACAACACCCCACCCCACCAGCTAGCTAAGGGGCATCACCGAGTCACCCTATGGTGAAACAACAGCAGCTGGACAGTCCAACAGACCCTCGGCAAGAACCTCATTGAAGGAAATATGCCCTAAGACAAAATAAATGATATTATTTATTTCCATGTTCATATTAATGTTTATTTATTTATGCTATAATTGTTGTCTTCTTGAATATGACTTTTGAAGGAAGACTCGTAAGAACGTGTGGAGAGATGATGTCATGGTGATGTCACGACAGATACCATGAGATGGCTAAAGAGGGGGCCAGATGGACGCTAGTAAAATCCGGGGAGGGATAGCGCGGTGGATACCGCACACGAAGCATGCATAGAATCACACATCAGACACGATATACCCAGGTTCGGGGCTTTTCTATTGAGATAAAAGCCCTACTCCTACATGTCAGATCTCATAATATAATCAATACTAGCTACAATGGCTCCTTGAGCCGAATGCGAGAGGAGGAAGAAGATAGAGCTCTTGCCTCTCTCTCTATCGTATGTGGAGAATTAGATCTCAAATGAACCGGCCCTCTCTCAGAAGGCCCTGGCGCACCTTATAAAGGGGTAGCTAGGTTACACTTAGGGCTGAGGTGGCTCGAATATTTCTCGAATATGCTCGTACAGAAGTCGTTGGCTAGGCCCAGATGTTGTTCCCATCGTGGGGTCACCCCTGGATGCCCTCGATGGGA
The DNA here is from genome assembly GCA_023614405.1 of Avena insularis. Taxonomy (NCBI): domain Eukaryota; kingdom Viridiplantae; phylum Streptophyta; class Magnoliopsida; order Poales; family Poaceae; genus Avena; species Avena insularis. The sequence continues at coordinate 68,813,203 of CM042692.1, read as the reverse complement.
CTTGACGTGCCCATCCTCTCAGACCGTTGGCGGTCTGACACTGTCCCCTCTAGGAAACCCTCGACGTGACCTCGCTCCAGGATTTAGGGGCACGCTTGACTTAGCATGCTTATCCCCTCCAGGAATTCCGGGAGAGACAGAGGCGCTGACCCTGAGGCCGGCATACACCCTTCTGGCGTATGCCAACGTCTATGTCCCCCTAACCCAGATGACTCGGCCTGGAGGTATCTGCATAGAAGAGACAGCGCACATGTTGCCCAGTTTTGCCAGGTTAACCTGGCTTGGGTATCTCAGCCAATCTACATATGTCAACCTGTATCTCGGTCAACCTTATCTTTATACCTTAGCTTGACCCTACCAGGGGTCATCCCCCCAACATTAGTCCCCGAAGCTGTCGCGGTCTTAGCAGCATTAGCTGAAAAGGCCACAACAGGTTCAACTTACTCGAAATTTGTCCACTCTGTGGACATATCTATATGTCGGCCGATACCGATTTTAACTCGGATACACTAGTTGGAGACTTGTGTCGAAACCAACTTTGTTTGGCTCAAACCGAGATATATCTCGCTGGCCAAGCCTTTATCCATATTCGGGTTATCTTCCTTGACTACTTGATTTCATTCATATTCCCTTATTTGATACTAACTTATCCTACATGTCAGGCAATCATGATGTTGTACCTAATTTTTTGGGCCTAGACATGATGTGTCACATTAGCTTCTACTACACAGTGCCAGTTATCACTAGCACCTATCACTTCACCGCATGGCTCCTCGTTTGCTGCTACGGCCCCAAGATGCAGTTATGCCTCTCCGCACCATAATCGTTCCCGTGGCACGTTCTTTTCCAACTGCCTTTGCAAAATACACGCACACATCGTTGGCATCATGGGCACAACTGATCCCACTACCACAAAGTGTTATGCAGTTAAATAGGGGAGCGGGGGAACCCTTGCTTCACTTTCCGCCACTCCCGCTTCCTCTTTCTCATCGCGCTGTTCCCGCCGCCACAGGACCGCGCTAGTTCTTGCCCTGCGCCTCCGAAGCAAGTGCCACGACGGAGGACAGCGAGCCAGAGATGGAGTCCCAGGACATCGTTGCCATCGAGCAAGAAGAACATGAGGTTCCCCTCGAGCGAGGATCTTAGAAAGGGTCAGATGTGACAAAGAAGGAGATCGACTGGCTTTGTTGAACCCGGCGAATCCCGCCGGAGGTAGACGTAACACCCTCGAATCGGCCCTATGCAAGTTTCAGCGCTTCCCGCCAAACCCGCATAGAAACGATTCAAGGACGCCCACCAGGCACTTTCGTACGGGTGGAAAACGAAGTAATACCATTACACAATAGTCCACGATGGAACCCATAGAACAGATATATATATAACACGACTCCATGAGTCAAGAATACAGATATACAGTACAAGATCCAAATCACCTTGAAACCAATACAACGTCCGAGTACGGACAAGATGCAAATAGGGCTAAGAGCCCTGAAGAATAACCAATGGCGTCCATAACCCTGCCCAGGCCAAGCCGGAAGGGTAACCCTGCTAACGACGTCGAACTCGTACCTGCTAAACAAAAAGGGGTACCGACAAAGGGCGAAGGGAAAAAGAGGAGCGTCAGTACTGAGGCCAGTACACGGCGAGGCTAGAATTCGGCGGCTCTCGCCTACATAGGTATGGTGGACTGAAGCGGCAGCGCAGCATGTACTAAACAGCCTTTATGCATGAACAATTTAATATGCGACAGTTGATAATGTCATGTTATAAAAATAGGGGCTTAGAGTCACACATCTGGGTTCGGAAGATCTTGGGTCCCGGGGGTTCGACGAGGTTCGGGGACGGGCTCTTCGGAAGATCTTGGCGAAAACCCCTGGATCAGAGAACTCACGGGCTTCGGGTCCGGGGATCTTCGGTTTTGGGAAGAAGAGCTCGATGTTCACGTCGAAGGTCTTGTCGATGGATCATCGGGTGCCACCGGGTTCGTTACGGTCTTCGCGTGGTACCATGTGGCCGATCTTGGCGTCCGGGGTCTCGGTCCTCGAGCGTGCGTGGAGACTTGGTTAGACAATGGTGGTCGAGGGTGAGCTTGTTCGGTGCCGGTGTTGACCTTGCCTGTTGGGTTGCAGTTATTGCATCGTGTCAACATGACCGCATCCAATCCCCATAGCCCACGACACACTGACTCCATCTTGCAAGGGTCACACCAACAACACCCAACAGTGGCATAGCCACAAGGCCACAACAACAAGAGGATCCACCGGGAACAGACATTGTTGATTTGTTCGACACAGGGGTGTGCTAGGCTTCACCAGGAGGGTGCCCGAGCGGGGATGCACACTGCGGAACAAGGAGGCCACGCCAACTGAGCAGGTTGATGCGAGACCGACACAGGGACCTAGGGACGGCGAAGCTGAGCGACGGCGGCTCGCACGTGGAGGACGACGCGGCCGGACACGGGCGTTGAGGCAGGCCCACGACCGGAAGAGAGCCCACGACAGAGCAACTTGGCCCCCTGCTTGTTGTTGATGAAGAGCATGGCACGGGTTCCTGGAGGTCGCAGAGGATACCGCGAGCGGTGGAGGCGGTGTAGGAGACAGCGGTGAGCAGTCGCGGAGGGGAAGGGGAGGACGGCGCGGCGGCCGGCGCGCAGACGAGGATGACGGTCGACGGCGGATGGATGTCGAGCTCAGTGCAGCGGGGAAGGCCGGCACGGCGGGGCGATGCCTGGGCACGAGGAGGAAGGGGCGGATATGGCGGCGACGGGGTCGCAGAGAGGCAGCCGAGGTGGGGTGGAGGCGGCGAGGTTGGCGTCCTGCTGGCCGAGCGCGGGGTGGCGGAGCGCAGGCGAGGAGGAGGGGTACGGCGGGGCCGGCGGCGGCGTGGAACTCGGTGGCGGAGGCCGGTGCCGGCGAGGGGAGGAAGCGGCGGCGGCGACCTCGCAGGAGATCAAGGGAGGCAGGGTGTGCACGGGCGTACGGGGCGGCGGCCGGCGAGGGGAACGGCCGCGCGACGGCTCGGGAGGCCGGAGAGGGAGATGTTGTGGGGGGCTCGGGGAGGTGAGGGAGAGGATGGAGGATATGGACGGGGCAGGTGGGGGTTGTCAGGAGCGGGCGCGAGGATGGTTGGGGAGCTCGCCCAGGAGGGGTGCGGTCGGGTTGGTGCCGTGCGCGGATGGCGACAAGGTGGAGGAGAGGGGCTGGCGCGCGCGCGGTTGGTGGCTTGGATCGAGCGGGTCGGGTGCGGGAGTTTGGGCAGGTTGAGAGGGAGCGGGTCCAGGAGGGAGGAGGTGGCAAGCAGGGAGTGGTCAGGGTGAGGTGGAGATGGGGAATCGTGCAGGGGTGGCGGGGTGGAGTTGAGGTGGGTGGCTGGCGCGGGGTCTGCGCCCGGGGATGGGGCCAGGTGCATGCGTGTGTTGCTGTGTGGTGTGCAACGTGACAAAGGGCAGGCCAGGGAGTGTGCGTGCGCGAGTGTGTGTACGCACATGTGTGGCGGTGGGTAAGAGGGAGAAAAAGAGGGTGGGTTAGGGGGTAGGTGGGTTAGGGTTAGGATAGACTAGGTTTTTATATGGGCCGGGTAGTAGGTGGCCTGGCCTAACGGCTGGGCTGCCTCCCCGGTCCGAAAAGAAAATAGCTTTATTTATTTTATTTTGTCCGAAATAGACTTTTGTAATTGTTTAGTAGACAAAAGAAAATATCTGGAAGAGGCCGGGGTTTTAATTTGAATTAAAGACGGGTATTTAGAAAACCAAAAAATAGACTTTTCGTAAATAGTTTTTAAACAAACCATGCATGATGATAACGATGCTCAAATGCAATGTGGCATGATGACATGAGCATGCGGTCATGATGATGCATTGCACAAAAACACCGTGATTTTCTAGTAGTGATTTTAGCGGGATGCCACGATGAATTCACGCTAGAGGCTCAGTCCGGTGAGTTCATCATGTTCGTCGTGCATTTAGCTAGGGGTTTTGGTCTTCCCATCAGTGATTTTACTAAGAAATTCCTTGAGACTTTCGGGTTACAACCCCATCATCTCTCGATGAATGCCATTTCCTCTCTTTCTGGCTTTATCTCCTATTGCGAGGGATACCTCGGCCTCTGGCCCTGTATAACCCTCTGGCCGAAGTATTTTCAACTTCGGTCCCAAGTTGTTCCTTCTCCGGGTGTTCCTTTCGGGGAAAAGCCTCTGACCCAATGCGAGGATGCCTCTATCACACCCCGGAAGAAATCCATTTTCCCCAGGATTCAAGGTTTGGATTCGTGTAAGAAGTGGCAGTGATGAGTCCAAAATTGAAGCATATTTACCTTTTGTTTTGCATAAATGGAATAGGGATTTTGGTATTTCACTGCGCTTGCATGTACCTTTTTGCCTTTGTTTCAACAGGATCCCAAACTACTAAGTATATTATGAACATATCAATTGGAACTGTCATATTATGTTATAATATGATATTTTTAAGTGATAAAAGTCATTTTTATTGATTTACCTTCACACCTGGGAGAATACCAAGCGAGAGGAAAGCATCAGCCGCGATAACGAGTAGTGGTACGGGGAAGCCCGCCCGTACCACGCGGCATCGCGCCCGCCTCATCAAATACTCTCTCCCGTCAAAGATAGCGAGGGGATCCGACATTCACAGCCACCAGAAACCACGAAAAACCACATCTGATAGGGATCTGAAGGAGGAACTTGGCGGAGGGCAAATCCCTGATGCTTCATGGATCATTGGAGGACATCACATCATCCCCTTCATCATCAACCGTTGCATCCTCATCATCATCATCACCCCCATCTCTCATCTACTAGATCTTGTTGTAATTCCAGATTCAATTATGGTTTGCACTAGATTTATCCCCGTACTTTTATCCATCCATTTGATTATGATGATGTCGTTGATTGCTTCCATGTGTGAGTAGTTCCTTTTTTCTTTAGGAGATGGAGAAACCTTAACACTATTATGAACTTGTGATAAAGATGATCTATTCTTGTGTCCGTATGACTGGCCGGTTGATGGCTCATGGTTGATGTAGAGCTCGTTGGGAACCCCAAGAGGAAGGTATGATGAGCACATCAGCAAGTTTCCCTCAGTTATGAAACCAAGGTTTAATCGAACCAGTAGGAGCAAGGAAACACCCCAAAGGTGTTGCTAGCTGAGCCTTGGCAGGGCGCACTACCGGTGCTAGTAGCAACGTGGAGACCTGCACAACACAACCACAGAACTCTGTCCCAAACTTGCGATGAGGTTGTCAATCTCACTGTTTGCTGAAAACAAAGGATTAAACGTATCGAATGGAAGGAAGTAAAAGTTTGCAGAAAGTAAACTTTAAGCAGTAAACAGTTTGTAGATTGTATGTAAAAGAAAAGGACCGGGATCCATAGTTCACTAGAGCTGTCTCTCCTTAAGATAGATAACATGCTGGGTGAACAAATTACAGCGGGCAATTGACAAACATCGAGAAAGCAATACATGCATATACTAATCATCTTGACTCCTTTGAGACTTGATTGGGAATTACAACATTATACATAGACCGCCATCCAACTGCATCTATGACTAATAATCCACCTTTAGGTTATCATCCGAACCCCCTCCAGTATTAAGTTGCAAGCAACAGATTATTGCTTCTTAATTGCGTAAAGTAAACAATACAATTGTTCTATGAACAAAGGATTGTTGTTTTCTCCTAGTAGCAACAACACATCTAGTACCTTAGAGATTTCATCACTTCCCAGTTACGAGGCATGAACCCACTATCGAGCATAAATACTAACTCTTGGAGTTGCTTGCATCTACTTGGCCAAGATAGCTACTAACAACAGAAAGCATGCAAGATCACAAATAACAAAGACATGATAGAATCAATAATCTATCTGAAATAGCATCTCAATATCCATCGGATCCCCGCAAACACAACATGCAGAATTACAAATAGATGATCTTGATCATGAACGGAGCTCACAAGATCTAGACATGAAAGCACAAAGGAGGAGAACCAGCCATCTAGCTACTACATGGATCCGTAGTCCAAGGATGAACTACTCACGCATCACACCGGAGGCTTGCATGGTGATGAAGAAGGCCTCGGTGAATTCCCTCTCGGCGGTGCCGGAAGAGCTTCAGATCCCTCCCGATCTAGGGATGGAGATGACGGTGGCTACAGACTCTTTCGTGGATTTTTTATCGGGTCCTTAGGGTTTTCGTCCCAAGGGCATCTTATAGGCGGAAGGGGAGGCCGAGGGGGTGTCGGAGGCGGCCACACCACCCCCTGGCGTAGGCTAGGCTAGGTCGCACGGCCAGGTGGTGTGGTGGCCCCCTGGCCCCTCTCCGTCTCGTATTCTGGCATCTGATGACTCCGGAAAAATAGGCACTTTGGCTTTTGTCCCGTCCAATTCCGAGAATATTCATTTTCTGACTTTCTTGGAACCAAAAACAGCAGAAAAGCAGGCGGTAGCCTTTGTGGCTCTTGTTAATAGGTTAGTCCAAGAAATCATATGAAAAGTACTCCAAAGTGTGGACAAAACACAAGAAAGTGGATAAAACCAAGCATGGAACATCAAAAATTATAGATACATTTGCAATGTATCAACATCCCCAAGCTTAACTCCTGCTCGTCCTCGAGTAGGTAAGTGATAAAAAGAAAGAATAATTTTCGAGGTGACATGCACCATCAAAGACTTGATCAAGGTATTTGTAAAACATTCAAAGCTGGGATCATAGTACTTCAATCATAACATGAAAGATAAAGTTCTAGCAATAAGACAAAGAAACTATGATGCAACATGAAAAGGCACAAACAAAAGATTCATGAATAACAATGCTTTGCAAGATGTTTGTTTGTTTCACATAAAGAAAACATAGCATAATAGTATTCAGCTTGTCCCTCATAGAGTAGCAAATATAAATGCATAGGACACCTTCAAAGTTCATAAGAGTGACTAGATACAAATAGTTTAAAGCAAGCAATATCAAGTTATGCATCAATCAACTAGTCTTGGGACAATGCACATAGAAATAAGAATGGCCACTATGCTCTCAAAGTAGGTGCATAAAGATAGAAGGTGGAGACTCAATATAATTGTGGAAGAAAGTCCTTCATAGAAGGAAGTAGGGATTCAATTCTCATAAAGAGCTTCCAAAAATTATGGTACTTATAGCTTTCAGCTCTCGTTGCCCCTATCATAAGCATCTTGAAGTGATTAAGGTTAAAGTGAACAAACTATGGTGTACATGCTTGACGAAGTATAAGTTAGAAATCTCATGTCCCTTGTATACGAGGGCCGCTCCTCATGCTACTCAAGTTTAGTCACCAGTAAGTTCTTGTCATCGTAAGTACATGTGTATCATAGAGAACCGCCAACGGGGTACCCCTTGCCCGATGATACGGAAGAATCCCCATATCAAAATGACAAGGCAAGCAGACAACGAGCATCTCATCAATCTTCTTATTTACCATGGGAATATGGTGCTTTTTTCTCTCTTTCCTCTTTTCATAATCTTTTTTTTTCTTTTTCTCTTTTTTCTCAATATAGGAATCTTTTTTTTATAAGAAGAATGCTTCATAGACAGCTCATTATGGTTATGCTGTAGGTTTCCACCATGTCAGCATGGATTAGACCAGCGGTCCAGGCGTTTCTCTAACACATATACATAACCCTATGGACTTACAAGCTCCCCTTTCATTTCACACCGACGACATCCATATACAAAAGAGCATGATATCAACTAGGTACAAGTACCGAGTGCAATGTTGAAAGCGTTCACCATGAAAGCATGGTTCTGCTAATCCCCAACAAATAAGTGCAAGCATATACAACATAGACGATACAATGGTTCAAGTTTATTAAGGGCAAGAAAAGTAAAGTGTGCCATCAAGTTCGTGAGAGCTTTAATCACTAGTTTTCTCATAACAAGTTTAATTCGGAAGGTAAACAAAAGCATGAATATACTTGGAATAGCATAAGCTAATAGGTAGGTATGGTGGACTCTTTGGAATAACTTGGTTTAGGGAGTTGGATGCATGAGTGGAACTCATACTTGGTTGTGGAGGCTAGCAAAAGACTCGGAGCGACAAACTAAGAGAGCAATAATAGCCATAATCATGCAGAGCGACAAAAAATCATTGATCAAAGCATAAAGTGATACTACAAGTTGAAAACTAAAGAATGTGCCAAGTCAACCCAAATAAAGCATCAAAGGAGAATACCACTATACTCTGCTTTAATATGCTAAAACAACGCATGATTCATCCAAGGCACATTAAGCAATCTCAATTGTTTATAACAAGTCATGCTACAGCAAAGAATACTAAGCATAAAGCCAAAACAATATCAAGCATGGCATGACAGAGCATAGGCCACAGTAAAAAACGAGCTCTTTTTACCACATAAGCATGAACTTTCCTACTCTTTTCCAAACCAAACCAAACTATTTGCAAACCAATGTATGAAAGAGGGGGTCCAACCAATTTATTCAGCAAACTAAGAAAACCAAGCAAACGAAAAACCAAAAGGAAAACTAAAAAGAAGACGCTCCAAGAACTACACAACTGTGCATGAAACAATAAAAATGAAGCGTTTGAAAGAAACCTAAAAATTTTATTGAAGAAGAAGGGGATGCCTTGGGCATCCCCAAGCTTTGACGCTTGTACTTATTGGATATTTCTTGGGGTGACACGCGAGGCATCCCCAAGCTTGAGCTTTAGTCCATCCTTCATCTCATTACTCATTCCTTCCATACACCTGAAATTTTTCCTTCATACAAAACTTCACACAATCTTTATTAGCAACATTAGTGCACTCAAGATAAACAAGCCTTAAGTAGATACTGTAGCACTTCCCTCAAAAAGCTCAATTCCCCAAAAGAACTCAAAAAGGAACCAACAAGAAGCAAATGCAGAAAATGGCAGAAATCTGTCAAAACAGACCAGCAGGTAAAGACGAATTTTTTCGAAGACCTTCTGTTGCTCAAATCAAAAAGTGTTGAACTAACGAAAGTTAGATAACAACCTGGGGAAGAAGCACTAAAATTCACGCCTCAAAAAGACGTTCAGATATTTTACACGAATTTGTACGGTGAAGCACAGAAATCTGTTTCGGGACAACAACTTTCCCAATCATTACTTCTCTCTCATTAGAGGTTACTCTTGGCACAAAAAGCAAATAAAAAGGATAAGGAGCGGTTATTACTGAAGTAATAACTTCTAATACTCATCTAAAACTTTTGGGTTATCTCCCAATAAGTACTTTTCTTTAACGCCTTTAAGTTAGGCATAAGAAGCAAGAAAAATAATCAAGTGTTCTCAAATGAAGAAGCATTAAGACCAAATTTTGTTTTCATAGGAGAAGCAAAAGAAATCTTCTCTCTCTTCTTAGGGAAGTGTTCTATACCTTTCTTGAGTGGGAGTTGATATTTAATGGTGCCTTGATGTCTACGCACTTCTATTCTTGTAGACAGTTGTTGGGCCTCCAAGTGCAGAGGTTTGTAGAACAGCAGCAAGTTTTCCCTTAAGTGGATCACCCAAGGTTTATCGAACTCAGGGAGGAAGTGGTCAAAGGTATCCCCTTTCAAGCAATCCTGCAATCAAGATACAAGAAGTCTCTTGTGTCCTCAACACACCCAATACACTTGTCAGGTGTATAGGTGCACTAGTTTGGCGAAGAGATAGTGAAATACAAGTGGTAACGGTGATAGAAAATAACTTGATGGCATGGAAGAGACTAAAGGCAAACTGAAATAAAGATAGAAGCAAGCAAACATGTAACAGATCTAATAGCAAACGGTGTTTCAGTGCTTAGAAACAAGGCCTAGGGATCATACTTTCACTAGTGAACACTCTCATATAAATATCTTCTCTTCATGATACTACTTTTAACTACTCTCTGGTTGAACACTCTACTCGATGGTAGGGCTATAAAAGCACACCTCAAAGTAAGCCTTTCCCATCTAGAAAACCCCACACTGTCACGTTGAGTACTAGATGAGTCCAACAAACACCACAATTTCATAAAGACATCCAACTCCAAATATAACTCATAACAAGTATTTGTAATCTCTAGCCTAAGTGCCACCATGGTGAGCACGCTGTCACTTTCACACACATGGGGAGAGCAGAGATCTATTAAAGCACTTGAGTAGCAAGGTAGATCTATAGATTACAAGCTCATGATCTCAATAAGATCATGCATAGAGAGAGATGAACATATAGCTACCGGTAGAACCCTTAGCCTCGAGAGAGAACTACTCCCTCCTCATCATGGGAATCAGCAATGGTGATGGAGATGGTGGTGGAGATCGATGGAGATGGCTCTGGGGGCACTTCCCCGTCCCGCCAGGGTGCCGGAACAGAGACTTTCTATCCCCTGAATCTCCCCTTCGGTGGCGGCGGCGCTGTGGAACTTTTTGTGGCTGGAAGCTTGATGATTTAGGGTTTTCACATCGGGAGGCTTCTTATAGGCGAAGAGGCAAGGTCGGTGGAGTGCCAGGGGGCCCACACCACCTGGTCGCGTGGCCAGGGCTAGCCCGCGCCACCATATGGTGTGGCCAGGCCCTGGCCCTCCTCCCTCTTTGCTTCTGGCTCCATGAGTCTTCCGGTAAAATAGGAACTTTGGCTTTTGTCCCGTCCAATTCCGAGATTATTGATTTTCTGACTTTCCTGGAACCAAAAACATCAGAAAATAGGCAACTGGCACTGTGGCTCTTGTTAATAGGTTAGTCCAAGAAATCATATGAAAAGTACTCCAAAGTTGGAACAAAACACAAGAAAATAGATAAAACCAAGCATGGAACATCAAAAATTATAGATACATTTGCAATGTATCAACATCCCCAAGCTTAACGCCTGCTCGTCCTCGAGTAGGTAAGTGATAAAAAGAAAGAATAATTTTTGAGGTGACATGCACCATCATAAACTTGATCAAAGTATTTGCAAAACATTCATAACTAGGATCATAGTACTTCAATCATAACATGAAAGATAAAGTGCTAGCAATAAGACAAAGAAACTATGTTGCAACATGAAAAGGCACAAACAAAAGATTCATGAATAACAATGCTTTGCAAGACGTTTGTTTGTTTCACATAAAGAAAACATAGCATAATAGTATTCAGCTTGTCCCTCATAGAGTAGCAAACATAAATGCACAGGACACCTTCAAAGCTCATAAGAGTGACTAGATACAAATAGTTTAAAACAAGCAATATCAAAGCTATGCATCAATCAACAAGTCTTGGGACAATGCACATAGAACTAAGAATGGCCACTATGCTCTCAAAGTAGGTGCATAAAGATAGAAGGTGGAGACTCAATATAATGGTGGAAGAAAGGCCTTCATAGAAGTAAGTAGGGATTCAACTCTCATAAAGAGCTTCCAAAAATTATGGTACTTATAGCTTTCAGCTCTCATTGCCCCTATCATAAGCATCTTGAAGTGATTAAGGTTAAAGTGAACAAACTATGGTGTACATGCTTGACGAAGTATAAGTTAGAAATCTCATGTCCCTTGTATATGAGGGTCGCTCCTCATGCTACTCAAGTTTAGTCACCGGTAAGTTCTCTTCATCGTAAGTACATGTGTATCATAGAGAACTGCCAATGGGGTACCCCTTGCCTGATGATACGGAAGAATCCCCATATCAAAATGACAAGGCAAGCAGACGACGAGCATCTCAACATTCTTCTTATTTACCATGGGAATATGGTGCTTTTTTCTCTCTTTCCTCTTTTCATAATATCTCTTTTTTTTCTTTTCTCTTTTTCTCAATATAGGACTCTTTTTTATAAGAAGAATGCTTCATAGACAGCTCATTATGGTTACTGTGCAGGTTTCCACCAGGTCAGTATGGATTAGACCAGCGGCCCAGGCGTTTCTCTAACACATATACATAACTCCATGGACTTACAAGCTCCCCTTTCATTTCACACCGACGCCATCCATATACAAAAGAGCATGATATCAACTAGGTACAAGTACCAAGTGCAATGTTGAAAGCGTTCCCCATGACAACATGGTTCTGCTAATTCCCAACAAATAAGTGCAAGCATATACAACATAGACGACACAATGGTTCAAGTTTATTAAGGGCAAGAAAAGTAAAGTGTGCCATCAAGTTCGTGAGAGCTTTAATCACTAGTTTTCACATAACAAGTTTAATTTGGAAGATAAACAAAAGCATGAATATACTTGGAATAGCATATGCTAATAGGTAGGTATGGTGGACTCTTTGGAATAACTTGGTTCAAGGAGTTGGATGCATGAGTGGAACTCATACTTGGTTGTGGAGGCTAGCAAAAGACTGGGAGCGACAAACTAAGAGAGCAATAATGGCCATAATCATGCAGAGCGAAAAAACATCATTGATCAAAGCATAAAGTGATAATACAAGTTGAAACTAAAGGATCATAAAGGCTATGGTGACTTTGGATAGTCATAACATGGTGTGAGCATGTGCCAAGTCAACCCAAATAAAGCATCAAAGGAGAATACCACTATACTATGCTTTAATATGCTAAAACAACGCATGATTCATCCAAGGCACATTAAGCAATCTCAATTGTTTATAACAAGTCATGATACAACAAAGAATACTAAGCATAAAGCCAAAAAAATATCAAGCATGGCATGACAGAGCATAGACCACAGTCAAAAACAAGCTCTTTTTACCACATAAGCATGAACTTTCCTACTCTTTTCCAAACCAAACCAAACTATTTGCAAACCAATGTATGAAAGAGGGGGTCCAACCAATTTATTGAGAAAACTAAGCAAACAAAAAACCAAAACAAAACGAAAAAGAAGACGCTCCAAGAACAACACAACTATGCATGAAACAATAAAAATGAAGCGTTTGGAAAAAACCCGGGATTTTTATTGATGAAGGGGATCCCTTGGGCATCCCCAAGCTTTGACGCTTGTACTTCTTGGATATTTCTTGGGGTGACACGTGTGGCATCCCCAAGCTTGAGCTTTAGTCCATCCTTCATCTCGTTACTCATTCCTTCCATACACCTGAAAATTTTCCTTCATACAAAACTTCACACAATCTTTATTAGCAACATTAGTGCACTCAAGATAATAAGTCTTTAGTTTCAGTTTCAACACCAATAAAACTTCCATGAAAACACTAGCTACTTTAGCACTTCCCTCAAAAATCTCAATTCCCCAAAAGAACTCAAAAAGGAACCAACAAGAAGCAAATGCAAATAATGGCAAAAATCTGTCAAAACAGACCAGCAGGTAAAGACGAATTTTTTCGAAGACCTTCTGTTGCTCAAATCAAAAAGTGTTGAACTAATGAAAGTTAGATAACAACCTGGGGCAGAATCACAAAAAATTACAGCTCAATACTACATACAGAGCTCTCTCACGAATTTTTACGGTGAAGCACAAAAATCTGTTTCAGGACAGCAACTTTCTCAATCATTACTTCACTCTCATTAGAGGTTACTCTTGGCACAAAAAGCAAATAAAAAGGATAAGTAGACGTTATTACTGAGGTAATAACTTCCAAGACTCATCTAAAACTTTTGGGTTATCTCCCAATAAGTACTTTTCTTTAACGCCTTTAAGTTAGGCATGATAGTTTGAGAAGATGCTCACATAAGAAATATGAATTGAAGTAAAAGAGAGCATCAAGAAGCAAATTCAAAAAACATTGAATTCTAACCCACTTCCTATGCTTAGGAATCTTGTAAAGAAACAAGTCATGAAAGCACAAAGCAACAAGCATAGGAAAGCAAAACAAGTGCAACTTCAAAATTTTCAACATAAAGAGGGGAAACTTAATATTATTGAGATGCATAGAACCATGTTTCCCTCTCTCATAATAACTTTCAGTAGCAACATGAATAAAATTAACATTATAACTATCACATAAAACATTCTTATCATGAGCCACATGCATAAAAGAATTAATACTCCCCACATAAACATAGTCATTCTTGTTAATTGTAGTGGGAGCAAATTCAACAAAATAGCTATCATTATTATTTTCATCACCATAATCATCAAATATAGAAGGCATATTATAATCATAATTAATTTCCTCCTCAATAGTAGGTGGACTCAAAATATCATATTCATCATTGTAATCATCATATATTGGAGGTTTGGTATCATCATAAGCAATACAATAGCTATCTTCTAAAGCTGGGGAACTAAAAAGATCATTTTCATAAAAACTAGCTTCCCTAAGCTTAGACTTTTCCATAGCATTAGCAATAATGGTGTCCAAAGAATGAATACTAACAACATTGCTATTAGCATGCAAATAAAGTTCCATAGGTTTTTTAATTTTCTCTTCAAACACTTCATGTCCTAACTCAAGATAAATACTATAAAGCTCTCTAATTTTGTTGTTGTTTTCCATAAAGCCTAACTAGTGAAAACAAGAAACAAAAAGACAAAATTGCAGAATCTAAAGGAAATAACTTCGAGCACTCACACCGGAGGATGTGAGTACCTTTTACCTTACCTCCCGTGGCGCTGAAAATAGCTTGATGTCTACACACTTCTATTCTTGTAGACAGTTGTTGGGCCTCCAAGTGCAGAGGTTTGTAGAACAACAACAAGTTTTCCCTTAAGTGGATCACCCAAGGTTTATCGAACTCAGGGAGGAAGTGGTCAAAGGTATCCCCTCTCAAGCAATCCTGCAATCAAGATACAAGAAATCTCTTGTGTCCCCAACACACCCAATACACTTGTCAGATGTATAGGTGCACTAGTTCGGCGAAGAGATAGTGAAATACAAGTGGTAATGGTGATAGAAAATAACTTGATGGCGTGGAAGAGACTAAAGGCAAACTGAAATAAAGATAGAAGCAAGCAAACATGTAACATATCTAATAGCAAATGGTGTTTCAGTGCTTAGAAACAAGGCCTAGGGATCATACTTTCACTAGTGAACACTCTCATATAAATATCTTCTCTTCATGATACTACTCTTAACTACTCTCCAGTTGAACACTCTAATCGATGGTAGGGCTATAACAACACACCTCAAAGTAAGCCTTCCCCATCTAGAAAACCCCACACTATCACCTTGAGTACTATATGAGTCCAACAAACACCACAACTTCATAAAGACATCCAACTCCAAATATAACTCCTAACAAGTATTTGTAATCTCTAGCCTAAGTGCCACCATGGTGAGCTCGCTGTCACTTTCACACACATGGGGAGAGAAGAGATCTATTAAAGCACTTGAGTAGCAAGGTAGATCTATAGATTACAAGCTCATGATCTCAATAAGATCATGCATAGAGAGAGATGAACACATAGCTACCGGTAGAACCCTTAGCCTCGAGAGAGAACTACTCCCTCCTCATCATGGAATCAGCAATGGTGATGGAGATGGTGGTGGAGATCGATGGAGATGGCTCCGGGGGCACTTCCCCGTCCCGGCAGGGTGCCGGAACAGAGAATTTCTGTCCCCCGAATCTCCCCTTCGGTGGCGGCGGCGCTGCGGAACTTTTCGTGGCTGGAGGCTTTGTTATCTAGGGTTTTTGCCTCAGGGGAGATATATAGGCGAAGAGGCAAGGTTGGTGGAGTGCCAGGGGGCCCACACCACCTGGTGGCGCGGCCAGGGCTATCCCGTGCCAACATATGTTGTGGCCAGGCCCTAGCCCTCCTCCGTCTCTGCTTCTGGCTCCGTGAGTCTTCCGGTAAAATAGGAACTTTGGCTTTTGTCCTGTCCAATTCCGAGATTATTGATTTTCTGACTTTCCTGGAACCAAAAACATCAGAAAATAGGCAACTGGCACTGTGGCTCTTGTTAATAGGTTAGTCCAAGAAATCATATGAAAAGTACTCCAAAGTTGGAACAAAACACAAGAAAGTAGATAAAACCAAGCATGGAACATCAAAAATTATAGATACATTTGCAATGTATCATGCCTTCTTTCATATCAATAATGGCACCAACAGTTCTAAGAAAAGGTCTTCCCAAAGTAATAGGACAAGAAGCATTGCATTCAACATCCAAAACATAGAAATCAACGGGGACATAGGCATTGTTAACCATAATAAGAACATCATTAAGACTCCCCATGAGTTTCTTTTTAGCATTATCATCAAGTGGGACATTCAAATAACAATCTTCAAGTGGAGGCAAATCAAGCATATCATAAATCCTTCTAGGCATAATAGAAACACTACTATCAAGATCACATAGAGCTTTAAAATCAAAGTCATTCACTTTCATATTAATGATGGGTTCCCAACCATCTTCTTGTTTTATAGGAATAGAAGCTTTATGTTTCATCTTTTCTTCTTTAATCTTTATGAGAGCATTAGTAATGTGTTTTGTAAAGGCCATGTTCATAGCACTAGCATTAGGACTTTTAGCAAGCTTTTGTAGGAACTTAATAACTTCAGGGATATTGCAACCATCAAGATCAAAATCAAATTTATCATCTAGAGTAGTAGAACTATTACTAGCCTCAACACTAGTGGTGGTAATAGTAGAAACACTAATGTTTCTAGCAATTTCATCTTCTCTTTCCCACTTAACATGTAATTCAGCTAATAGTCTAACATTTTCATCAATTCTTACTTGTATAGCATTAGTAGATGCAAAGGGATTATCATTAGTTTCATGTTTAGCAACCATTTTATTCAAAGAAGATTGAGCTTCAGCCAAAGATGCTATATTTCTTTCAGCGTTAGAGAGTTTTTCCTCAATAGTTTTATTGAAAGCAGTTTGTTTACTAATAAAGTCTTTAAGCATAACTTCAAGTTCAGAGGGTGAACTCCTATTATTGTTGTAAGAATTTCCATAAGTATTACCATTGTTGGGAGGATATGGCTTATAATTGTTGTTACCGAAATTACTCCTATAAGCATTATTGCCAAAATTGTTATTTCTTATGAAGTTCACATCAACTTACTCTTCTTGAGCAACCAAAGAGGCTAAAGGAACATTATTTGGATCAATATGGGCTTTCCCATTAACAAGCATAGACATAATAATATCAATCTTATCACTCAAGGAGGAGGTTTCCTCAATAGAATTTACCTTCCTACCTTGTGGGGCTCTCTCAGTATGCCATTCAGAATAATTAACCATCATATTGTCCAGAAGTTTTGTTGCAGCACCCAAAGTGATGGTCATAAAGGTACCTCCAGCAGCAGAGTCCAATAGGTTCCTTGAAGAATAGTTCAATCCTGCATAAAAGGTTTGGATGATCATCCAAGCAGTCAGTCCATGAGTGGGACAATTCTTTACCAAAGATTTCATTCTTTCCCAAGCTTGAGCAACATGCTCATTATCAGATTGTTTAAACTTCATTATTTCACTTCTCATAGATATAATCTTAGCAGGAGGATAGTATTTTCCAATGAAAGCATCTTTGCATTTAGTCCAAGAATCAATACTATTCCTAGTTAAGGAATTCAACAATTCTTTAGCTTTTCCTCTCAAAGAGAAAGGAAACAATTTAAGCTTAATAATATCACCATCTATATCCCTATGGTTTTGCATCTCACAAAGTTCAACAAAATTATTTCAATGGGCAGCAGCATCTTCATTACCAATACCAGAAAATTGTTCTCTCATAACAAGATTGAGTAAAGCAGGTCTTATCTCAAAGAAAGTATCTTCAGGCACAGGTGGAGCAATAGGTGTGCTCATAAAATTATTGTTGTTGGTGCTAGTGAAGTCACACAACTTAGTGTTTTCAAGAGTAGTCATTTTTTGTGTGTTTTCAAATAAGAAAGCAAACTAGTAAAAGTAATTTTTTTGTGTTTTTGATAACAAAGCAAGCAAAAAAAAAACAAAGTAAAGAGATTGGTTATGAGGGACTCCCCTTGTGAAGATGTCTTTGACTCCCCGGCAACGGCGCCAGAAAAATGTTTGTTGGTGCGGTGTTGACATGGGAGTTTCTTATTCTTCGTTCCCCAGCAACGGCGCCAGAAAAATGCTTGATGGCTCGTGGTTGATGTAGAGCTCGTTGGGAACCCCAAGAGGAAGGTATGATGAGCACAACAGCAAGTTTCCCTCAGTTATGAAACCAAGGTTTAATCGAACCAGTAGGAGCAAGGAAACACCCCAAAGGTGTTGCTAGCTGAGCCTTGGCAGGGCGCACTACCGGTGCTAGTAGCAACGTGGAGACCTGCACAACACAACCACAGAACTCTGTCCCCAACTTGCGATGAGGTTGTCAATCTCACCGTGTTTTGCTAAAAACAAAGGATTAAACATATTGAATGGAATGAAGTAAAAGTTTGCAGAAAGTAAACACAAAGTAGTAAACAGTTTGTAGATTGTATGTAAAAGAAAAGGACCACGATCCATAGTTCACTAGAGGTGTCTCTCCTTAAGATAGATAACATGCTGGGTGAACAAATTACAGCGGGGCAATTGACAAACATCGAGAAAGCAATACATGCATATAGTAATCATCTTGACTCTTTTGAGACTTGATTGGGCATTACAACATTATACATAGACCGCCATCCAACTGCATCTATGACTAATAATCCACCTTCAGGTTATCATCCGAACCCCCTCCAGTATTAAGTTGCAAGCAATAGATTATTGCTTTACGAATTGCGTGTAAAGTAAACAATACGATTGTTCTATGAACAAAGGATTGTTGTTTTCTCCCTAGTAGCAACATCACATCTAGTACCTTAGAGATTTCTATCACTTCCCCAAATTACCAGAGGCATGAACCCACTATCGAGCATAAATACTAACTATTGGAGTTGCTAGCATCTACTTGGCCAAGATAGCTACTAACAACGGAAAGCATGCAAGATCACAAATAACAAAGACATGATAGAATCAATAATCAATCTGAAATAGCATCTCAATATCCATCGGATCCCCGCAAACACAACATGCAGAATTACAAATAGATGATCTTGATCATGAACGGAGCTCACAAGATCTAGACATGAAAGCACAAAGGAGGAGAACCAGCCATCTAGCTACTACATGGATCCGTAGTCCAAGGATGAACTACTCACGCATCACACCGGAGGCTTGCATGGTGATGAAGAAGGCCTCGGTGAATTCCCTCTCCGTGAAGTCTTTGGGAAGAGCTTCAGATCCCTCCCGATCTAGGGATGGAGATGACGGCGGCTACAGACTCTTTCATGGATTTTTGATCGGGTCCTTAGGGTTTTCGTCCCGAGGGCATCTTATAGGCGGAAGGGGAGGCCGAGGGGGTGCCGGAGGCGGCCACACCACCCCTTGGCGCGGGCCAGGCTGGGCTGCACAGCCAAGTGGTGTGGTGGCCCCTGGCCCCTCTCCATCTCGTATTCTGGCATCTGATGACTTCCGGAAAAATAGGCACTTTGGCTTTTGTCCCGTCCAATTCCGAGAATATTCATTTTCTGACTTTCCTGGAACCAAAAACAGCAGAAAACAGACAGCTGGCACTGTGGCTCT
Source organism: Avena insularis (assembly GCA_023614405.1). Taxonomy (NCBI): domain Eukaryota; kingdom Viridiplantae; phylum Streptophyta; class Magnoliopsida; order Poales; family Poaceae; genus Avena; species Avena insularis. Next base: position 68,793,807 of record CM042692.1, on the reverse strand, counting down.
TGTTAATAGGTTAGTCCAAGAAATCATATGAAAAGTACTCCAAAGTGTGGACAAAACAGAAGAAAGTGGATAAAACCAAGCATGGAACATCAAAAATTATAGATACATTTGCAATGTATCGCTGGTCTATGATAGATTTATGATTTATGTAGTCGGCCACATATCATTTGCCCTCAGGACTAAAGGGAGGGAGAAATCCTTTCGACGTGTTTGGGAGCATGCCCGGAATAGCTTCATGACAAATTGGTGGCTTGCAACCTACACGACCAAAGGAGGATAAAGAGGGACTCCCTAAGCTAATTACGATATCCACAGGGAAACCTTAATTGCGGTGGTTTGTATGGGTAATTGCTCTCGAACATCGCAGTGGTTATTTAGAGGTGACCTCACTCTTGGCTCAACAAAGTGGCTTCCTACGAGCCTTGTAGTGAACATCTTATTATGGAGCTCTCTCCACACATATCATGACACAATAAGTATATTATCTTAATTATTATTAATAATAATATCATGTTAATGGTGTATCCTACATCCCTAAGAACATTTTAGTCCTAATGAGTTCAACCATGTTTTCACACAACATTGTTACTTGCTTTCTTTTACTCGTTTTAATTACTTTTCATTACACAACCAAAACCCTTTCAAACATCCTTTACTTGAGATCAAAGGCATCTTACAAGTATCCTTTGGTGGAAAGTGATGAGGGGCATAAAGACCTTAACAAAATAGATCTCTGTGGTATGATACTCTTATTTCAAAACTAGCTACAATTGATCTGTGCACTTGCAGCCATCAAGTTATTTTCTGGCACTGTTGCCAGGGAGATAAGCACTTTGGTTTTTGTTCTTAGTTGCTTATTCTACTAATTGTTTTACTAAAGTTGTTTCTAGTTTCAAGTAAGCACCATGACTGCACTCGGACTAATGAATCAAATCGATGCAACTAAATACCTCGGGAAGTTCAATAGAGGACTCATCAAAGAATTCCTGAGTGAGAGCAAACTAGAATACAAGGTTAACCCTCGCTTTATCGCTATTATTAAAGAGACAACTTTTGCAGGAGATGATCCTGATGAGGATCCTTACACTCATTTAATGCATTTTACTGAGTTATGTTGGACACTTAAATTGAGGGGCTATTCTGATGATGAATTGAAACTTAAATTGTTTAGCCAATCTCTAACCACCACTGTTTTAGCTTGGTATAGAATTTTCCCTGTAGATAAAAAAGATACCTGGGAAAAACTCAAAGGATAATTCGTATTTCAATTCTTTGCTAAGGTAAAAACTGCTAAAGCAAAAAGGGCAATCACAAACTTCAAGAACTGCCCAGGTGAAGATTTGGTAAGGGCCTTCAAAAGGTATAAGTCCCTTCTTAATAAATGTCCCCATCATGATTTGTCGGAATGGTATGTTTTACATATTTTCTGCAGGGGACTTAATCAAGAAATTAAACATGAGCTTGACACAAAATTTAGGAGGCTCCTTTATGGAGTTAACTATAACTAAAGATTGGGAACTCCTAGAACGAATTCGTTGTAATAGAAAAACATGGGGATTTGATTTAGGCGGAAGGAGATATCGAACTTGAATATGATTGTCTCAATGCTTATAAAGAATCTGGTAAAATAAAAGAAACTATTGATGAACTTCAACTTGATGATGATATTATTTTGCAAATCCTTTAGTCTTTTATAGAACACATTGATGCTCCTAAGAAGGATTGGATCCATTATACTCCTCCACCCGAGCTAGTTGAAGAAGTTGATCCAATAACTGTTGAGAAATAGAGCAATTTTCCAAGAGATTTAACCATAGTTAAAGACAGATAAAACATAGGCAGAATAATAGAAAAAGACCAGAAGATGATATACATCACGGTAGAGGAACCGCCGGTGTTCCCGTTAGCATTGGCACCGTCGTCAGCCATGTTGTCAAGGAAAAGGTTGTTGATGTCGGGGAAGAAGTCATCGTTGGGGAAGACGTCGGTGCAGTCACTATCCATGAAGGAGTCCGTGATGAAGCCAGTAGTCGCGTTGGTAGCGCTCCCCAAAAATCTTATCGCCCTTCTCCCGTACAGGACTCGAAGCAGCGGGGTCTCGGAGGCTCATCGTCCCATGCACATGGCACGCAAGACGGGATGGGGAAGATCTAAGCAGCGCAATGCTCTGGAACTAGAGGCGCAAGGTGTGTGAGTTGGTGTGTCTGAGGATAGGAGCGACCTCTCACTCTTATAGGCATGGGTAGGCAGGCGAACAGTCGATGTCGGAAGAGGAAACGAACAGGCATCGACCGAAGCCGAACAACCTCCACTAAGCTCGAATTAAATCTCCACTGAGTTTGTATTAAATCGAATTAAATTTCCACTGAGTTCGTATTAAAAATACACTCACGCAGACTGTTCAAATTATTATCCATTTATGCATGGCAAAAAGAAAGAGAAGCTCTCGGCTCGAGGCATTCCCGCAACCCGCAACCCGCGGCGCACGCGCGTCATGACGAGACGAGGCGTGGCGAGGCGGGCGGCGGAGGAGGAGCGTGCGTGTATATGTCTTCTCTACTCAAGCTCGTACAAGTGGTGGAAGAGCTCTCCTTATAAGCTAGTCCAACTTCCACTCAACTAGCAATGTGGGACTAAACTCTTGTCCCATCTCTTTGCCTTGCATGAATGGGCCAAGTGAGCCTCTAGGATTTCAGGAATTGTTGAATAGTATAAATGGGCTGGGCCTTTATTAGGCAAAAATTCCAACAATACCCCACCAGATCCTAGAGGCACACATAAATTTGCCTATGGTTCCAAAACATTGTTTATATATTGGTACTAGTGGAGACTGTTAAGTTGAACTTCCACCTAGAACTCTATGCTACACTAGTTTGCAACTTGTATAGTGGATTATGCCTTGAACTGCAAGTTTGCTGCATTCTAACTTGACACAAAGCCTTGACCAATACTGGGATACCGTGGGACTTCCCCTCGGGTGGATCTTATGCGTCATACTCCATAGGCTTTCATGAGTTTATTAGAGAGAACCCAACTCTCATAGACTGTGACGTTTAACAGTCAGACTCATATAGGTGTGTTCTTCAAAATATGTTCTGCAGGACAACATCTCTGCTTAAACTAAGCCACTTAGAACACATTAAGATAAATTAACCTGCCATGCAGAATAGGAAAGTATTGCATCTTCACGGAGTGGTGATTAAAGTAGGGATACATTCCTCTCAGTTAACCAACAGCTTGTCTCCCAATTCTAATTCACGGGATCTCCAATCACATAGAGTGGTTTACCACTATGGAAAACTTATATTGTCGGTCTCATTCCCATCTCCTTTGATGCCTTTTCTATCACGTTACGTGATAGACCCTTTGTGAAGGGATCTGCCAGATTCTTAGATGTTTGGATATAATCCAACGCAATAACTCCGGAGTTTCTCATTTTCCTGACAGATTTCAATATCCTCTTCACATGTCTTGAGGACTTCATGTTATCCTTAGAACTGTTCACTTTAACAATCACAGTTTGATTATCACAGTTCATTGGGATTGTGGGTATAGGTTTCTCAACCATAGGTAAGTCCATCAAGAGTTCTTGAAGCCACTCTGCTTCAACAGTGGCTGTGTCTAATGCTATGAGTTCTACTTCCATAGTTGACCTCGTTAAGGTGGTCTGCTTGCAAGACTTCCAATAAACAACACCACCACCAAGTGTAAATATATATCCACTCGTGGCCTTTATCTCATCAGCATCAGATATCCAATTTGAATCACTATCCCTCTAGCATCCTTGGTTACCCAGTATAGTGAATGTCGTAGCTCGCAGTGCCATTTAGATAGCGCGTGACTCTCTCAAGAGCTTGCCAATGATCATCTCCAGGATTTGAAACAAACCGACTGAGTTTGCTTACAGCAAAAGTGATGTCAGGCCTCGTAGCGCTAGCTAAATACATAAGCGACCCAATAATCTGAGAATATGTCAATTGATCTCTAGTAGTGCCTCTATTCTTTCGAAGTAACACACTAGGATCATACGGTGTTGGAGAAGACTTGCAGTTGCTATACCCAAAGCGACTCAAGATCTTTTCCACATAGTGAGACTGAAGCAGTGTGATCCCACCATTATCATCTCTCAATAGCTTGATGTTCAAAATAACATCAGCTACTCCTAGATCCTTCATCTCAAAAGACCGAGATAAGAAATCCTTGACTTCCTTAATCACATTAAGATTGGTCCCAAAAATCAGTATGTCATCAACATATAAACAAAGAATTACTCCCTCGCCCCCACCATAGCGATAGTACACACATTTGTCAGCTTCGTTTACAGCAAAACCTGCAGTGGTTAGGGTTCTCTCAAACTTCTCGTGCCACTTCTTAGGTCCTTGTTTAAGGCCATATAAAGACTTCAACAACTTACAGACTTTTCCTTCTTGGCCACTCACTACAAATCCATCTGGCTGATCCATATATATTTCCTCGTCCAACTCTCTATTTAGGAAAGTCGTCTTAACGTCCATTTGATGAACGAGAAGACCATGTGAGGCAGCCAAAAATAGTAGTATGCGAATGGTGGCCAATCTGGCTACGGGTGAGTAAGTATCAAAGAAGTCATCACCTTCTTTTTGGGTATAACCCTTGGCTACAAGTCTTTCCTTGTACTTCTCAATAGTACCATTAGGCCTAAGTTTCTTCTTAAACACCCATTTGCATCCTACAGGTTTGCACCCATAAGGACGATCGGTGATCTCCCATGTTCCATCCGCTAAGATGGAATCCATCTCACTACGAACGGCTTCCTTCCAGTAGTCAGCATTAGGAGATGCATAGGCTTCTGAAATAGAAGTAGGAGTATCATCCACAAGGTACACAATGAAATCATTACCAAAGGACTTTGCAGTCCTCTATCTCTTACTCCTCTTAGGAATTTCATTATCATCCTCCTCGGGTTTTTCCGAGTGTTCAATAGGAATGGTATGTTCAGGAATTGTGGGTATTTCCTGATTCAATGAGTCAGGTATCTCCTGATTTGATGAGCTAGGTATATCCTTCATGGGAAAGATATCCTCAAAGAAAGTCACATCATTTGACTCCATGATTGTACCAACATGCATGTCTGGTACTCCAGATTTTACTATCAAGAATCTATAGCCAATGCTATGAAAAGCATATCCCAGAAAAACACAGTCCACGGTTTTTGGTCCAAGTTTGTGCTTCTTTGGGATTGGCACATGAACCTTTGCCAGACAACCCCAAGTTCGCAAGTAAGAAAGATTTAATCTTTTATTTTCACATTCTTCAAATGGAGTAATCTCTTTGTTCTTAGTGGGAACTCGGTTTAGGACATGACATGCAGTCAGTAATGCCTTCCCCCACCATTCCTTGGAGAGAGCCGATGTGTCTAACATGGCGTTAACCAAATCTGTTAGAGTACGGTTCTTTCTTTTGGCTACCCCGTTTGACTAGGGCGAGTAGGGAGGCGTCCTCTCATGGATTATACCATGTTCCGCACAAAAAGAATCAAACTCGTTGGAAAAGTACTCTCCACCACGATCAGACCTAAGCCTCGTAATCTTTCGATCAAGTTGGTTTTCCGCTTCAGCTTTATAGATTTTGAAGTAACTCAAAGCCTCATCTTTTGATTTTAGAAGATACACATGACAATATCTCGTAGAGTCATCGATCAATGTCATAAAATATTTCTTTCCACTTTTTGTCAACACACCATTCATCTCACAAAGATCTGAATGTATGAGCTCTAGTGGTGCCAAATCTCTCACCTCTGCAGTCGTATGTGACTTGCGAGGTTGCTTCGCTTGCACACAAGTTTGGCATTTAGCTCCCTTCACAGTAGTGAATTTTGGGATTACATTCATTTTAGCTAACCGCGTCATGCAACCAAAATTAACATGACAAAGACGTGAATGCCATACATTTGATACAAGATCAGATGAAACATGATTCATGACTTTATTACACACATCTGTTAGTGATAGGTGGAACAAATCTCCACACTCATAGCCTTTACAAATAATTGTTCCAAAATTAGACAATACAAATTTATTGGACTCAAACACAATCTTGTAGCCATCACAACATAGAAGTGATCCACTAACAAGATTCTTATTTATTGAGGGAACATGATGCACGTTCTTCAGGCGCACGGTCTTTCCCAAACTGAACTTCAGATCGACCATACCAACACCATGAACAGAAGCATGCGAGCCGTTCCCCATCAGCACGGACGGAGTCCCTCTGACCTGATATGAAGAAAACATGGAAACATCAGAGCAAACATGTACATTAGCGCCCGTGTCAATCCACCAATTAGGAGAATGACATAATGAAAGAACAGTAGGTAATATACCATACCCAACATCTTTCATCTCAACATCGCCCATGACAACATTAGCAGTCTTGCTTCCTTTTCCATGCTGGTGTTTGTCAAAGCGGTCAGGGCAAGAAGGAGCCCAATGATCAGGATCACCGCACACATGACAAACACCTTTCTTCTTATCAGTCTTCTTCTTGAAACTAGTAGACTGTGATGCTTTGTTCTTTCCATCGAACTTTCCTTTTCCATCAAACTTTCCCTTGTTCTTGGACTTGTGAGACTGGAAGTTCTTTTTCTGTACCAGATTGGCACTTGAACCTCCCTCAGCACCTCGAGCACGTGTGTCTTTTGCTCTCGCCTTCTCTTCCACATCAAGAGTTCCAATGAGATCTGATACGGAAAACACTTGTCTCTTGTGTTTTAGGAAAGTAGCAAAGTTCCTCCATGAAGGGGGAAGTTTGGCAATAATGCCCCCGGCAATCAACTTGTCCGGTAACACACAAGGGAAGTGCTCAAGCTCCTTGGCTAGTGACTATATTTCATGAGCCTGCTCAACCACGGAGCGGTCATCAGTCATCTTGTAGTCATAGAGTTTTTCCATGACATAAAGTTCACTGCCAGCGTCCGAGACCCCAAACTTGGCCTCGAGCGTAGCCCACATGTCCTTGCCATTATCAAATGACATATAGGGTTCAACAATGTTCTCCCCGAGAATGGACAACAAAGCAGCCTTGAACAGGGTATCAGTTTTTCGGAAAACTTGTTCCTGAGCAGGAGTAAGCTCTCCCTCAGGCTTGCCAAGAGTGGCGTCATAGCAGTTCATGTTCTGAAACCATAGAATTGCTCTCACGTGCCACCTCTTATAATGCATACCCTCAAAGACAAGTGGCTTCACAGAAGCAACGAAACCACTTGGAGCAAATTGCCTATAATAAGGTTTTTGGATTGTTGAGAAATAGAGCAATTTTTCAAGAGATTTAACCATAGTAAAAGACAGATAAAACACAGGCAGAATAATAGAAAAAGACCAAAAGATGATATACATCATGGTAGAGTAACTGCCGGTGTTCCCGTTAGCGTTGGCACCATCGTCAGCCATGTTGTCGAGGAAAAGGTTGTTGATGTCGGGGAAGAAGTCGTCATTGGGGAAGACGTCGGTGCAGTTGCTATCCGTGAAGGAGTCCGTGATGAAGCCAGTAGTCGCGCTGGTACCGCTCCCCAAAATCCTTATCGCCCTTCTCCCGTACAAGACTCGAAGTAGCGGGGTCTCAGAGGCCTACTGTCCCAGCTCGCGGTGCACGCCGCAAGACGGGATGGGGAAGATCTAAGCAACGCAATGCTCTGGAACTGGAGGCGCAAGGTGTGTGCGTTGGTGTGTCTGAGGAGAGGAGCGACCTCTCACTCTTATAGGCACAGGTAGGCAGGCAAACAGTCGACGTCGGGAGAGGAAACGAACAGGCATTGACCAAAGCCGAACAGCCTCCACTAAGCTCGAATTAAATCTCCACTGAGTTCGTATTAAATCGGATTAAATTTCCACTAAGTTCATATTAAAAATACACTCACGCAGACTATTCAAATTATTATCCATTTATGCATGGAAAAAAGAAAGAGAAGCTCCCGCAACCCACGGAACACGCGCGCGTCGAGGCGAGGCGAGCCGTGGCGAGGCGGGCGACAGAGGAGGAGGAGCGCGCGTGTATATATCTTCTCTTCTCAAGCTCGTACAAGTGGTGGAAGAGCTCTCCTTATAAGCTGGTCCAACTTCCACTCATCTAGCAATGTGGGACTAAACTCTTGTCCCAACTCTTTGCCTTGCATGAATGGGCCAAGTGGGCCTCTAGGATTTCAAGAATTGTTGAATAGTATAAATGGGCTAGGCCTTTATTAGGCAAAAATTCCAACAATAACTGCAGATCATGTTGAGCCATTAAGGGAAACACCCCCATATGTTGAACCCCTTCCTTTTCCAAGGACGGCGAGAAAACATATGATGGCTCAGCAGCTCGAATATCAACGCGAAGAGGAAAGTCTATTCCTCAAGATGCTGGAAGAGGAGTCACATACAAGAAAAACTGAAGAAGTAAGTATACAGGAGACCGGGGAACCAACGAAGGAGAATATCTTAACCATGTTTGCATACTGCAATGTGATAGAGCTGGATACCAAAGCTTCATAGTTCGTTGAAGGGAAGGTAAAAGTAAAGAAGTTGGTAAACCTATTCTTCCTTGTACTTTCAGCAGAACTTCTTATTATGGCCTCTACGACATAGGAACATCTATTAATGTAATCCCCTTTAATTTTTATTTGAAAATCCAAAAAGAACTAACCTTATCTGAATTAGAGGATACTAACATGACTATAATGCCTGCAAATAAGACACTCAGAGTTCCTATGGGAATAATTAGAGATGTCCCAATCTATGTTGGACCATATAAATATCCCATTGATTTTGTGCTTATTGATATGCCTACTGATGTTTATTGTCCTATTATTTTAGGAAGAACCTTCTTAAACACCACAGGAGCAAACATTGATTTCAAGAGACAAACTGTGTCTCTCAAGTTTGGCAAAGAGAAAATGAACTTTCACTTCTCTAAATTTAACCATAAGCCGGCAATAGAATATTTATATGATTATGAGTACGAACAAGAAGAGGAAGGTAATATCGTTAATCTAGCTTCAGTAGTCATTGAGACCCCTGATGATGATTTAGCAAGAAGTTTAGTCAACAATAATAATATTTTTCAAGATGTAGAAAAATTGGAGATAGACGATTATCTCGACTCCACACCTAAGGTGGACCCCGAGATAAATGAAAAATATGAAGAACCTATAAGAAAAGGAGACAAAGCACCACCACCTCCTACTCTCAAAACTTTACCCAAGGAGTTAAAATATAGGTTTCTTGATGAAATTAATAATTTCCCTATTATTATAAGTTCTAACCTTGTAGAGAAAGATGAGAAAATTTTAATGATGGTTCTCCGAATGCATAGGAATGCTCTTGGGTATTTGATGAGTGACTTGAAAGGGATTAGTGTCCCTCGATAGACACCCATAGAATATTTATAGAAGAAGGAGCCCAACCGGCCGCAGACTTTCAGACGCAACTCAAACCTCACATGAAAGAAGAGGTAAGGAAGGAAATAATACATTTGTTAGATGTAGGGATCATCTTTCATGTGGAAGAAAGCGAACGGGCAAGTCCAGTTCATTGTATTCCTAAGAAAGGTGGATTTACCGTTGTTGCAAATGAACATAATGAGATGATACGTACTAGAACCGTTGTTGGTCACAGGATGTGTATTGACTATAGAAAACTCAATAAGGAAACTAGAAAGGATCATTATCCTTTGCCGTTTATAGATCAAACTTTAGAGAGGCTAGCTATGCACTCTCATTTTTGCTACTTAGACGGTTATTCCATTTTTTCTCAAATTGTTGTTCACCCTGATGACCAACTTAAAACAACCTTATTTGTCCTTATGGCTTATACACCTATCGCAGATGATTTTCGGTGTTTGTAATGCCCGTTCCACCTTTCAAAGGTGTATGACTGCTATATTTGCTTATTATGTTGAAAGTATTATGAAAGTATTCATGGATGACTTCTCCGTTTATGGAACTTCGTTTAATCATTATATCCATAATCTGCATAAAGGTTTGTAGAGATGTGAAGACACTAACTTAGTCTTGAACTAGGAAAAATGTCATTTTATGGTTCAAGAAGGTATAGTGCTTGGTCACAAAATCTCAGGTAAAGGTATAGATGTTGATAAGGCAAAGATTGAAGGAATAGAAAGGCTTCCGCCTCCTCGACATGTAAAAGGTATAAGGAGTTTCTTAAGCCATGCTAGATTTTATAGAAGGTTCATTAAGAACTTTTCAAAAACCGCTAGACCTTTAAGTAACCTTCTTCAAAAAGACGTTGTTTTTAATTTCGATTAAAGTGTCTCACTCCTTTCAATATATTAAAACAAGCCCTTCTTGAAGCTCCCATTATAAAACCACCTAATTGGAAGAAACCTTTTGATCTATTCTGTGAAGCTAGCCATGAATCTGCGGGAGCAATTCTTTTCCAGTATGATGGTGATGATCTTAATATCATTCATCATGCTAGTCGCACCCTAAACAGAACCCAAAAGAATTATCCTATGGCAGTAAAAGAATTTTTTGCTATGGTTTTCTCCTGTGACAAGTTTGGATCTTATATTATTGACTCTAAATTAAGAGTGCATACTGATAGTGTTGGCTTAAAAGAGATTCTTAAAAGGACTGGCGTTAAGCTAAGAATGATCCGTTGGACTCTACTTTTGCAAGAATTTGATTTGTAGATCCTCCAAAGGAAAGTAGTACAAGAGGAGGCATCCATGGACACTGAGGAGGTTGATCTACCTAAGGTAGTGTCATCCATCTACATACCCTTGAGAACTATAATTCCTAAAAGGAAATTTTCGATTTCTCTTTGCAATGGCTTTGGGAATTTTCTGCAACCAACCTTGTTTAATGGGAAAAAAGAAAAGGTTGATCCAAGAATTAAAATAAGGAGAAGGTACCCAAATAAACTCATTCCCTCTCGATGAGTAAGACATTTGAAATCTTGAAAACACCTTTGTTCTGGATGATTTTCCGCTATTCCCTTTTACATATTTGTATTCCTTTCATTTTTCTTAGTTCACTACCGGTCTTGCAAGGTCGGTACGGGTGGCCGGTACGGCCGGATCCGCCCGTACCACTGCTCGTTAAGGCGGCAGTAACTTCGATGCACCTTTTCACATATCGGTACGACCACACCGTATGGACGGACACGCCCATACTAGTGGTCGTCACCGACGTTGTGTTTCCTCGTTCATTTTGTGTCTGTAAAAAGGGTGATAATAGTCGGTAAGTCACCAGTACGGGCGCACAGTGCGGGCGGGAACCGCCCATACCATTACCCGTGACTGACTCTGCCTCTGTTATCTAGGGTTTTCCCTTTTATTTGCATATTTTCTCTCTCTTTTGATTTTTCTTTCACCATTATATTTCAGATCTCGAGTTTTCTTTCTTCCTTTTTTACCATGGCATCTCAGATCTTACTGTTGGGGATATACTTTCCGGGTATACCAACTGTGACTCGCTGACCAGGGTGGCCCACTTCGGGTTAGAGCTTTGCTCCATGGGCGGCCCAGTCAGGGAGAGAAGACGGAGGTCCATCCAGCTACGGGAAGGCCCAGAAGACTTACTGACTTAGGCATGTTTAGTTACTTGTAGTCCAAGATGTACTTTGTGACTGACTCTTAGTCGTAGCCGGATAGGTCTCTCCTGTAAACCGTAGGCCGAATATCTATATAAGCCGTCCTAGGGACCATCCTTTAGGGCAACCCAATATTCTACAATCTCAACTCGCACAGGCAAAACCCTTGTAACCCATATTCAAACTCTACCATATTAGTGGATTGACAGAAGGAGTAGGATCTGTCCAAAGCCAGCGGATTCGAACCTGGGTAAAGCTTGTGTGCTTACCGTCCCGGAATACCGTCGCCTCACACCCCCTTTCTCCACACGCCTTGAGGACCCCCTCTCGACATACATGTCTTCAATCCGATGACAGTTGGCGCCCACCGTGGGGCAGGTGAGTTTTGGATCTTTGTTCCGGGTGGAATCTGCGCGAATTGGAATCAGCGAGACCATCGCCGTTGGTCAGATCCTCTACGCCAGCGATGTCCCTCTTGTCCTTCTCGACGAGACTTGGATTCCGGCTAGGGAGCCTGTGACCACCTACACCATCATGTCTTTTGGCGAGATCGATGTCTACCTCGATTTCTCTGAACCGCCCCACCCACCCCAGCAGTGATGATAGAGGCAGAAGAACTTTATGGATCTACTGTGTCCACGGAAGCGACAGAGTTCCGGGTCTCAGAAAACCATAATCCCACCCAGCCCGCACCTGAAGAAGAGATAGTGGAGAAGATCGGATTTGAAGAAGATCTCCCCGTGGAGGTTAAACCTGAAGCGGATCTCCCCAAGGAGGTCGAATCTCAGGATGCTCTGCCCAAAGAGATCAAAGTTCAAGAAGATCAAAGCAGCTACAACTCTAGATCTGGCTCTACCGATGCCGGAGCGGGACAATCGTTCTTGAGGCACACATTGAGGCATATGGTTGATACCTTCGATCTAGATTCACTGATATAGTATAATAGCTTTTTCCCTAGAAGACCTAGGTTTAATTGAACCTCGGAAAGCACTACTAAAAGGTAATAAAAAAGGACACGTCTATAAGACTTTGTTTGTTCATTTTACCTTAGTTGACCAGACCAATCTAGTTTAATTTATAACAGGTTTGAATCAATGGATGGAGATAGACCAGGGTTGAAGATCTACCTGCAGCTGCACATCAAATGGGATAAAATATAATAATAAGCATAGGCATGTATAATGTTTGTATTGAGATAATCTCTTGTGGGCAACACATCCTAATATTCTAGAGCCCCCGTGATGCAGCGAGCATAGCAATAGTCTTTTAATCCAATCGAGAGTACACCGAAGCCACAGGTTACAAATGATTATTAAGTGCAAAACACAGATCAAAACTTTAAGTGGTGATGTTGTAGTTGATCCCGAATGGGGCGTTAAGCAAAGACCGTACAAACCTTTCTATCACTGAGGTTCCTATGAGATCGCAGCTAGGCAAGTATCTCACCTCAAGCCTTTATCAATCTATGGGATCTTGGGTACCTACAAGTCCACAGATCGAGACAAGAGACGAAGAAACAAAAGATACAAATCACAAATTCAAACAAAATAAAAATCTCCCATGATCTAGATGCACATAATTGCTACGAGGTTTCTCCCCAACCTGCAGCCCGTGAGGACTACTCACTCATAACAAATAGATCGGAGATAGAAAACATCATGCAAATACTTAGATTAAAATGAAATATTCTTACAATGGTCGCCAAATCACAAGGAGATCTAAAGTACAAAGCAATGGCTATGGCTAGTGGATGGATGGATGGGGGAAGTGATGAACAATAGATGAACAATGGACGAACAATGGTGTGGATCTCCTTTGGGGGTGTTATGGTGCAATTTGAGAATGACGGCTCTTTGGCCGGCGGCTAGAGCCTCGAAATATATAGGCGTCTTCATGAAAGTTGTAGGGTTTGACGAGACGAAGCCGTTGCCACCTGGTACAGGCGGGCGGTACAGGCAGACTGCACCCATACTAGTGGTCATTAAGCTTGCAACCGCCCTAGAACGCTTCTCCAAATAGAGAGCCAATCCGGATACAACACCTCCATGATAAATCTTGCCGCTAGTAACCGAGCTATCTCGTCTCCAATGACTTTTCTCCTATCCTCGGCGAAGCGGCGGAGAGGTTGCTTCACCGGCCTTGCTCCGGGTCTTACGTTCAAAGAGTGCTCGGCCAACTCCCTCGGAACACCTTGCAAGTCCTGTGTAAACCAAGCAAAAATATCCCGATTCTCACGGAGGAAGTTGACGAGTTCGCTTTCCTATTTGTCAGCTAACCCGACACCAATTGTTACGGTGCGCTCCGGGAACATGTCATCAACTGGAACCTTCTTGGTGTCCTTTGCGGCTTGGAATGAAACGCTTGAAGGGTTTCGCAGCATAGTAAATCAAAATTTTCTACGGAAGCGAACAGAGGGAAAGCCAAGATCTAATCTAGGAGATGCAAACAACGAGAGAGATTGGATTAGATCTTCATACCCTTGAAGATTCGCACAGCGGAACGTTCGTCGGAACGTGGGTGATGTAGTCGTACTCGCTTCTCCTCCTCGATCGATCCGATCCAGCACCACAAGTGGCGGTGCCTCCGTGAGATGCACACGTGCGGCACCTCGGCGTCTCCTTCCTCGGACCAGCAAGTATGGTGGAGATAGATTGGATCTACAACACGGCGCGTGGTGTATATGGTGGAGAATTTCTGCAGCAGGCTTCGCCTACAAAGCATCGGGAGGGAGAGAGGAGGCGGCAGGCAACTAGGGTTTGGAGGAAGGTGTAGGTTGGGGGAGGCGCACCAGCCCTCTATATAGAGGGGTGCAGCCAGCCCTTGCCCATCTTCCAAGCCTATCTCTAGTTTAAACGATTTAAACTTATCCCTTATCTAGAAACCCTATCTCTAGTTTAAACGAGTTTAAACTTATCTAGGATCGGCTGGGCCCTTTGGGGCCTTGTGCCCCTGGCCCAATGCGGCCAGGACACTCCCTCATAGGCCCATGCACCCTCCCGGAAGGTGGGACCACGTTGGCCCCCTTCCGGAAGGTTCTAAAGCTTCGGTACAATACCGATTAATCCGAACAATTCAACTCCAAAAACTGCCGCCTTATATGAATCTTATTCTCCAGACCATTCCGGAACCTCTCGTGATATCCCGGATCCCATCCGAGACTCCGAACAAAAATTCATAAACCAAGTATCCAATCTATCCTAGCGTCGAGACACGTTAAGTGTGTGATCCTGCGGGTTCGAGAATATGCAGACATGATCTTCTATCAATAATCAACAGCGGGTGCAGGCACCCATATTGACTCCACACATTCATCGATGATCATATCGGATGAACCACGATGCCAGATTCAATTAATCCCATATATATATTCCCTTCGTCTCGCGATATTTTACTTGCGAGATTCGATCGTCGGTATCGTCATACCTAGTTCAATCTCGTTCACAGCAAGTACTTTACTCGTTCCGTAATCCGATATAACTTTGTGATTAACTCCTTAACCACATGCTTGCAAGCGGTGTTGATATCGATTACACGAGTGGGCCCAAGTATATCTCTCCGACTTGGGAGGGACAAATCCCATCTCGATACATACAACCATGATACTTTCCGATCACCTGAGAGACACCTTTATGATCACCCTCTCATAGGATGACGTTTGATGACCTCAAAGCTTTCTTCCGATACCAGGGAGTTGCATTATCTCATGGTCTAAGGAATACAATATTTGACATAGGAAAAGCTTCGCAAAGATGAACACAATGACACGATCTAATTGCTTCGCTTAGTTTGGGTCTGTCCATCATATCATTCTCTCAATGATATGATCTCATTATCAATTGACAACTCATGTCTATGGTTAGGAAACCTTAACCATCATTGATCAATGAGCTAGTCCATAGAGGCGTACTAGGGACACGGTGTTGTTCACAAACCACACAAGTATTAAAGTTTCCGCTTAATACAATTCTAGCATTGAATATAAACTTTATCATGAACAAGAATTATAATAATAGCATCTTTATTATTGCCTCTAGGGCATAATTCCAACAGTCTCCCACTTGCACTAGAGTCAATAATCTAGTTTACATCTGGCAACAATCTCACACCCATGGCACTGAGGTGCTGATCATGTTTAACACGTGGAAGAGGTTTAGTCAATGGATCTGCGACATTCAGATCTGTATGTACTTTGCAAATCTTCAGATCTCCATCTGCTATATAATCTCGGATTATATGAAACTTGCGGTTGATATGCTTGGTCTTTGGATGATATCTTGGTTCCTTAGCGAGTGCTATGGCGCCAGTGTTGTCAGTCCAATGCACTTGGAACCATGCCAAGCTCAGTGATGAAGTTTCTGATCCAAACTCCTTCACTTGACGCTTCTGCAGCAGCCATGTATTCCGCTTCTACTGTAGATCCCGCGACCACGCTTTGCTTGCAGCTTCTCCAGCTCACAGCTCCTCCATTCAAAATATACACGTATCCTGTCTGAGATTTAGCATCATCCTTGTCGGTGTCGAAACTAGCATCGACGTAACCTTTTACGACGAGCTGTTCGTCACCCCCATAGACTAAGAACATTTCTTTAGTCCTATTTAGGTACCTTAGGATGTTCTTCACGGCTATCCAGTGTTCCACTCCTGGATCACTTTGATATCTGCTCGTCAAACTAAGAGCATTGGACACATCCGGTCTAGTACACAGCATGGCATACATGATGGAACCTATGGCCGAGGCATAAGGCACTTTGCTCATAGCTTCCCTATCATTTACCGTGGCTGGACACCGAGCCTGCTCAATATCTTACGACAACATAGGCCTTTGAACCTTTCAATGCCTTATCCATTCTGAACCTTTTGAACTTTGTCTAGGTATGTACCGCTTAAAGCTATCAGGCGTCTTTGTCTATCTCTATAGATTTTGATGCCCAATATATAAGCAGCTTCACCTAGGTCTTTCATTGAAAAACACTTGTTCAAATAACTCTTCACATCGTTAAGCATGTCGATGTCATTTCCAATAATCAATATGTCATCCACATATAGTACCAGAAACGTCACCGAGCTCCCACTCACTTTCTTGTAGATGCAAGCTTCGTAGCAATTTGGAACAAATCCAAAACTCTTGATCACTTGATCAAAACGAAGGTTCCAACTCAGACGCTTGCTTCATCCATAAATGGAACGTTGAAGTTTGCATACTTTATCAACATCCTTAGGATCGACAAAACCGGGTTGCATCATATACAACTCTTCATCAATGTTGCCATTGAGGAAAGCGATCTTGACATCCATCGCCATATTTCATAATCATGAAACGCAGCAATTGCTAATAAAATCCGAATGGACTTAAACATCGCTACGGAGAGAAAGTCTCATCGTAGTCAACACCTTGAACTTGTCGAAAACCTTTCGCAACAAGCCGTGCTTTATACGGTAACATTACCATCCGTCCGTTTTCTTCTTGAAGATCCATTTGCACTCAACGGCCTTTCGGTCGCTAGGAGGGTCCACCAAAGTCCATACTTGGTTTTTCGCTCATGGATCCCAATTCAGATTTCATGGCTTCTAGCCATTTCTCGAGTCCGGATCATCATCGCTTCCTCATAGTTCGTAGGTTCACCGCCTTCTACTAACAAGACAGTCGAAGACAGGTTGCCATACCACTCGGGAGGGCACGCGACCTTGTCGACTGCGACGTTCGATGGACATCGTCCAAAGCTTCATGATCCTTGTCATTAGCTTCCTCTATTGTTGGTGCAGCGGCACTAGAACAATTTCAGGTCTTTGCGCTACTCTCCAATTCAAGAGAAGGTTCAATAACCTCGTCTAGCTCTACTTTCCTCCCACTCACTTCTTTCGAGAGAAACTCCTTCTCAAGAAAGGAACCGTTCTTACCGACAAACACTTTGCCTTCGGTTCTGTCATAGAAGGTATACCCAATAGTTTCCTTAGGGTATCCTATGAAGACGCATTTCTCGCTTTGGGTTCGAGCTTGTCCGCATCAACTTCTTGGCGTAAGCTTCGCATCCCCAAACTTTAAGAAATGACAACTTAGGTTTAGCACCAAACCACAGTTCATACGGTGTCGTCTCAACGGATTTAGATGGAGCCCTATTTAAAGTGAATGCAGCGGTTTCTAATGCATAACCCCAAAATGATAACGGCAAATCAGTAAGAGACATCATCGATCGGACCATATCTAATAGGGTTCGATTCGGCGCTCAGACACACCATTGCTGTGGTGTTCGTGGCGTGAGTTGTGAAACGATTCCACTTGCTTTGAGATGCGTGAGAAAATCATAACTCAAATATTCGCCCCCGATCGGATCGTAGAAACTTAATCTTTACATTACGATGGTTCTCCACTTCATTCTGAAATTCTTTGAACTTTTCAAAGCGTTTCAGATTTATGTTTCATTAAATAGATATACCCATATCTACTTAAGTCATCGGTAAAAGTGAGAAAATAGCGATATCCACCGCGTCAAACACTCATCGGTCCGCATACATCGGTATGTATGATTTCCAACAAGTCCGTTGCTCGCTCCATCATACCGGAGAACGGGGTTTTGATCATCTTGCCCATGAGGCATGGTTCGCATGTGTCAAATGATTCAAAATCAAGAGACTCCAAAAGTCCATCAGAATGGAGTTTCTTCATGCGCTTTACACCAATATGACCTAGACGACAGTGCCACAAATAAGTAGTATTATCACTATCTACTTTGCATCTCTTAGCCTCAATGTTATGGATGTGTGTTTCATTCCTTTCGAGATTTAGAAGAAATAAACCACTCATAAGAGGTGCATGACCATAAAGATGTTACTCATATAAATAGAACAACCATTATTCTCCGATTTAAATGAATAACCGTCTTGCAATAAACACGATCCAGAAATAATGTTCATGCTCAACGCAGGCACATAATAACATTTATTAAGGTTTAAAACTAATCCCGAAGGTAAGGAGAGCGTGCCGACGGCCATCACATCAACTCTTGATCCGTTGCCAACGCGCATCGTCACCTCATCCCTCGCAAGCCGCCGTCTATTCCGTAGCTCCTGTTTCGAGTTACAAATATTATGGCAACCGATATCAAATACCCAGGCACTACAACGAGGGCTAGTAAGGAAAACATCAATAACATGTATATCAAATATACCTTTGATGGTGCCAGCCTTCTTGTCCGCTAAGTACTTCTGACAGTTGCGCTTCCAGTGACCCTTGTCCTTGCAATAGAAGCACTCAGTTTCTGGCTTGGGACCAGACCTAAGCTTCTTCTCAGCAGGGGCATTGCGCTTGCCGCCGCCCTTCTTGAAGGGCTTCTTTGCACCTTTACCTTTCTTAAAGGAGGGCTTGTTGACCATCAACACATGATTATACTTCTTGATGTCCACCTCCGCAGCCTTCAGCTTTGCGAAGAGCTCGGTGATCGTATCAGTGGAACCAATCTGATTATGAGTCACTACAAAACTTTTGTAGCTGGGAGGGAGTGATTGCAGAACCCTGTCAATCTTGAGCTCCTCTGGAATCTTGCAGTCCAGTTGCTCAAGGCGTTGAGTGTAGCCCGACATCTTAATGGCGTGCTCACTAACGGAACTCCCTTCCTCCATCTTGCAGTTAAAGAACTTCTCGGAGATCTCATATCTCTCAGAACGGGCCTGAGTCTGAAACATGGTTTTCAGCTCCTCGAGAATCTCAAAGGGCCTGGGATAGTTTTCAAAACGATTTTGAAGTTCCGGTTCCATAGCAAACAACATGGTGCTCTTAATCACACCATAATCATCTTTGCGTGGTGATAGACAGCTTTCTCATCAGCGATTAGCTTGAGGGGTTACCTAACGCTTTCTCAAGGACATAGTCCTTTTGTCCGCCATGTAATGATTCTTAGATTGCGGAACCAGTTGGTGAAGTTAGACCCATTGTTTCTAAGCTTTTCTTTCTCAGCAAAAGCGTTGAAGTTGAAGTTGGACTTGGCCATGTGATCTGATGATTTGCAAGTACAATTTAGACTATGTTCATGATAAATAGTTCAACTTAATCAAATTACTAGATGAACTCCCACTAAATTCAACATCCCTCAAGTTGTTTAGTGAACACGATCCAAATTCACCACACCTAATCCGATCATCACGAGAAGAGATGTGGTTTCAATGGTGGACAACGAAGTGTCGATCATATCATTCATATGACTCATGCTTAACCTTTCGGTTCTTGTGTTCGAGGCCATGTCGTACATGCTAGGCTCGTCAAGTTAGACCCAAGTATTTCGCGTGTGCAAAACTGGCTTGCACCGTTGTATGTGAGCGTAGAGTCTATAGCACCCGATCATCACGTGATGCTTGGACACGACGAACTTTCATAGCGGTGCATACTTGGGGAGAACACAGTTTTATCTTGATCTTTAAGTGAGGAATCATCTTATAATGCTACCGTCGATCTAAGCATAATAAGATACATAAAAGGATAAACATCACATGCATATAACTTTATGTGACATGGTATAGCCAATCTTCGCAATGATCTCCATCTTGTGCGTTCCGCATGATCTCCATCACTCCACCATGATTGCCTCCACCACGAATAGCAACTACAACTATTGCTAACTACTTAGCGATAAAGTAAAGCTATTACATGGCGTATAAGAAGTTGACTCAGGTCATACACAATTATAAAGACAACCATATGGCTCCTGCGGTTGTGTACTCATCGACATGCAAGTCGTGAAACATTACAAAACATGATCATCGCATACAATATACACATCACATCTTGGGCCATACCATATCACGTAAAACACTCCTGCAAAAACAAGTTAGACGCCTCTACTTTGTTGTTGCATGTTTACGTGGCTTATGGGAGTAGATGCTAAGAATGATTCTTACCTACGGAAAGCCACAACGGTGATATTATGGTTGCCAAACTCGGTGTTAATCCCATGACAACTATAGTGAGAGAACCGACATCCACCGGCCGCATGTGTGGTACAAGCCACACGCGTCAAGTGCGAGCGGTCTCATGACGACGTCACGTAAGGTTGGCCTGGACCGCTTCAATCTCACTATCCGCGTCATAAGAAGAACACAAACAAGAGGCTTGCAACAGAAAACATCAACACCGCAACAACCATGTTGCGTTCTACTCGTGAAACACATCTACGCATAGATCTAGCTCGATACCCACTGAAGGGTTTAGCAGCATAGTAAATCAAAATTTTCTACTGAGCGAACAGAGGAAAGCCAAGATCTAATCTAGGAGATGCAAACAATGAGAGAGATTGGATTAGATCTTCATACCCTTGAAGATTCGCCAGCGGAACGCTCTTAACGGGCGTGGGTGATGTAGTCGCACTGCTTCTCCTCCTCGCGATCCGATCCGATCCAGCACCACAAGTGGCGGTGCCTCCGTGAGATGCACGTCGGCACCTCGACGTCTCCTCCTTCCTCGGACCAGCAAGTATGGTGGAGAGATAGATTGGATCTACAACACGACGGCGTGGTGTATATGGTGGAGAGTTTCTGCAGCAGGGCTTCGCCTACAAAAGTCGAGAGGGAGAGAGGAGGGCAGCAGGGCAACTAGGGTTTGGAGGAAGGTGTAGGTTGGGGGGGAGGGGGCGCACCAGCCCTCTATATATAGAGGGGGGTGCGGCCAGCCCTTGCCCATCCTCCAAGCCTATCTCTAGTTTAAACGATTTAAACTTATCCCTTATCTAGAAACCCTATCTCTAGTTTAAACGAGTTTAAACTTATCTAGGATCGGCTGGGCCCTATGGGGCCTTGTGCCCCTGGCCCAATGCGGCCAGGACACTCCCTCATAGGCCCATGCCCCCTCCCGGAAGGTGGGACCATGTTGGCCCCCTTCCGGAAGGTTCTAGAAGCTTCCGGTACAATACCGATTAATCCGGAACAATTCCGAACTCCAAAAACTGCACTGCCTTATATGAATCTTATTCTCCGGACCATTCCGGAACCTCTCGTGATATCCCGGATCCCATCCGAGACTCCGAACAAAAATTCATAAACCAAGTATCCAATCTATCCTAGCGTCGAGACACGTTAAGTGTGTGAGACTGCGGGTTAGAGAATTTGCAGACATGATCTTCTATCAATAATCAACAGCGGGGTCTGGGCACCCATATTGACTCCCACACATTCATCGATGATCATATCGGATGAACCACGATGCCAGGATTCAATTAATCCCATATATATATTCCCTTCGTCTCGCGATATTTTACTTGCCCGAGATTCGATCGTCGGTATCGTCATACCTAGTTCAATCTCGTTCACATCAAGTACTTTACTCGTTCCGTAATCCGATATCACTTTGTGATTAACTCCTTAACCACATGCTTGCAAGCGGTGTTGATATCGATTACCGAGTGGGCCCGAAGTATATCTCTCTGACTTGGGAGGGACAAATCCCATCTCGATACATACAACCCAACAGATACTTTCCGATCACCTGAGAGACACCTTTATGATCACCCTATCATAGGATGACGTTTGATGACCTCAAAGCTTTCTTCCGATACCAGGGAGTTGCATTATCTCATGGTCTAAGGAATACAATATTTGACATAGGAAAAGCTTCGCAAAGATGAACACAATGACACGATCTAATTGCTTCGCTTAGTTTGGGTCTGTCCATCATATCATTCTCTCAATGATATGATCTCATTATCAATTGACAACTCATGTCTATGGTTAGGAAACCTTAACCATCAATGATCAATGAGCTAGTCCATAGAGGCGTACTAGGGACACGGTGTTGTTCACAAACCACACAAGTATTAAAGTTTCCGCTTAATACAATTCTAGCATGGAATATAAACTTTATCATGAACAAGAATTATAATAATAACATCTTTATTATTGCCTCTAGGGCATAATTCCAACAACGCTGCCATGCGGGTTACTCAACGCCGGCATATACTACTGCGCGGACTGAGCTAAAGCTGCCACCTCTTGGATTTTTCTTTTCTCTCGCGCAATCACGAGTGACTTGGCTAGGTTAGACCCGGCTGAAGTACACTCAATGGAACGTCGGAAATCTCCAGCAATGGTAATCACTCTATTTGGCCCGGGCAACTTCATCTTCAGATAACTGATGTGGCAGCTTGCCATGAACTTGTTCAATGCTGGTCTTCCGAGTAACGCGTGATACGCACTTTCCAAGTTCACCACCTCAAACTCCAGATTCTCAGTTCGACAGTTATCCCTTGTGCCGAATAGCACGTCGACCCGGACTTTGCCTATGGGATCACAAGAAATGCCTGGTACAATGCCATGGAAAGTTGTTCTCGTAGCCTGGAGCATGTTCTCCGAGATGCCCAACTTGCGCATCGTATCCACATACATGATGTTAATGCTACTGCCATTGTCAATCAGTACCTTGGAGAACCTCACATTGATGTTCGGTCCAATGAATGTCGGATCTAGCACTAGCGCATACGAACCTGGACTTGGCATAAGCCTAGGGTGATCTTTGATGTTCCAGGTGATTTCCTGGTCCGACCAAGGCATGTATCTAAATCACGCGGCATTACCGCATTGACCTCCATATGTCGGTGCTGCAAGCTCTTTCTATCTGTTTCCTCAGTTGTGAACACACAATAACTCTGGTGATGTTCTCTGTACTCATTCCTTCCCTTGTTTCCGGGGTACCTCTGATCCGGCTGTTGCTGATTTTCCACCTGATGCACTGCATCCCTTCTCTCGTTGTTGTCATACCTCGGCGGAGGGGGAGGCAACATTAGCTGCTGCGTGTTCGCTCCGGAGAGCAATTGCTGCCGAGGTAACTCCTGCCGAGGTTGATCATTCCGGGGTGCCTGAGCATTCCCCAAACCACCTTGTTCTATCTTACGCATCCACTCACATTGCCTCGTTGTGTGACCCGCCGGGCTATTCGGATTTGGCGTGTGAAACTTACATGGCTGGTCCAACATCGACTCATAGGTATACCTCGAACGGTCTTTCTTTTCTTGCCACTGTTTCTTTTGCTCCGGAGTCCATGTTTTCTTGCCACCGTTTCTTGGAGTCCATTGCCCTCCCGTTCTCTGACGTTGGTTGCTCCCTGCTCCGGGTTGATCTTGATTCACAGCTGCAACTTGTTGCGAACCGTAGCGATGATCCGGTCTATCATCTCTTCTTTTTCCTCTGTAATCGTTCCTCCGAGATGACCCGGATCCGTCCCTCTGATAGTACTCCTCGTTTGACTCGTTTGACGCGAGCCTAGGTTGAGTCGGATCACCCAAAGCATACGAATCAGCAATCCGGATCATCTCTGCCAATGTAATTGGCATTTTCCTTTGCAACTTCATCCACAACTCGCTGCCATATCTGCATCCTTGTGCAAACCATGCTATGGCCTGTGACTCTATGACACCCTCACACGAGTTTCTCACGGTACACCACCGGTTCAAGAATTAACGGTCCATCTCATTAGGTCTTTGCTTGCACATTGCTAGGGTCTGCGGCCTATTCGGCCTCTGATATGTACTTGAGAAGTTGCTGATAAACATTTCTTCAAAATCTATCCAGCAATTGATGCTTCCGGGTGGTAAATTATTCAGCCATACTCTGGCCGGACCTTCCAACATCGAGTGCGTGTCATTGCCCATCTCAAGTTGCCAGTGGCAATTTTCACAGCTGTAGCATAGTTTATCAGCCAATCCTCCGGCTTGGTACTGCCGTCATACGTCTTCGTGCCTCTGGGCAACTAGAAGTTGGGTACCGGTGGCTCCTTCATGATCCTGGGTCCAAAGCACGCTGGACCCGGGGGACCTTGACATTCGATCTGTTCCGACCTATACATGCGATCCAGTTTCAACCTGGCGTCATCCGACATTAAATCCCTACTTCCCAATCTTGACCCTATCACATGATAGTCCGATCTCGGGTACCCCGCGTTTACCACCTCCGAATCACCGTTGTTGTATCGGTTTTGCACTTGGGGCGCACCTTTCTGTTGCATACCTCGGCCGGCGCTTTGCTCTTGCCTTGGTATATTCCGCTGCCGCGGTTGTCCTGCTCCTATGGAGTTTTACTGCCCAGCATTGCCGTTGGCAGCGTTCCCTTGACCGGCATTGCCTTGGTCGTGGTCACCTCGGCTCACACTTTGTCGATCATCATTTTTCCGCGTTTCTTTTTCTTTTCCTGCACGCGTCGGGTCATACAGGACGATCTGTTTGTTCCGTCTGGCCGAGGTTGCTACCTCTTCTCTCCTTGGACCACCATGAGGTGACGATGCGGCTCTAGCGGATTTCTCCGGGTTACCCATCGCCGAATGGACGATTTTGGAAGCTCCAGCTCTCTTCGGGTTAGCTCTGAGTAGCTCTTCATTCTGTCTGTTCGCGATCCGAACTAACTCGTTAACCCTATCTTGCTGTCTTTGACGGGCCTCACCCGTCAGACCCTCCAACTCAGATGCAGTCGCATCCGCTGCTCTAAGGTTCTTCACCGGGGTACTATACCTCGGCAACCCCACAGACAAATAGTTTTCCGACCCCTCGGCTCCATCATCACCTTCTCGGTTCATCTCGCTCATGAGATTTCTCCCTTTTACTTTTACCGTATCAACTTTGTTTGCCTTTGCATACTCACGCAGCGTCATGTTCAGCGACTGCTGAGCCGCGGCTATTTTCTGTGCGCCCTCTAGTATCTTTTGCCTAGTTTCCTCTAGCTCGGCCTGTGCCTGAGCCGGATCTACCACTGCTGCTACTAGGTTAGCCAAGCTATCCATAGCTTCTCTCAGTACGTTCTCAGGCCTCTCTAGTGGTGGCCCTCTACCTTTCCTTGGTGCCTTAGGTGTTACCTCCGGGTCTGGTGCTGGATCCTTGCTTGCGCCTGCCCCCCACGCAGTCATCATCACTTCAGCATGGTTCGGGGAGCGAGTGATACATGCCCTGTGAACCACGCTAAGGGGTGGTTCCCCTGCCTCGACGACGCGCCGCGGGTGAACGCATGATACGTCCACCGCAACGTAGACCTTGTGTGCTCCCAGCTTGGCGAAGAGGCCGTTGCGCGGGAGTGGGCGCGTGTCGAAGCAGCCAGCGTTGTCGCTGACGAAATCCAGCGCTCCAAAGCGCTGAACGAGCCTGAGATTTATGTCACGGCGTGCCGATGAGGTTTCCCGTCCAGATCTTCACCTCTGCTAGCGCCGCTAGCCCCACGGTGGGCGCCAACTGTCGTGGTGGTGTCACGGCAGATGCCATGGATAGGCTAAAGGTGGGGACTAATACACGCTAGGGGAATCTAGGGAGGGATAGTGGAGTGATTCTCCACACAGAAGATTGTATTCCTTTCAAGTTTACACTGCTCCTAGAGCTGTATTGGCGAGAGGAGGAAGAAGAAGCTCTCTTACTCTCAACTACCGTTCACCCCTAGCATCTTAGCGAAATCTGTATCGAAGAAAGACCAACCAAAACTAGCCCTCCACCCCTTCTACGGGAACCCTAGCCCCCCTTATATAGAGGGGGCTTGGTCTCTGCCTAGGGCATACGTGGAGGCATATTCCTAAGAATATGCCTCCTCTCAAAGTAGTAACCCGACCGGGGTGCTTTTCCCCCGCGTCATACATGCTTTAGCTACGTGAGCCTCTGCTGGCGCCCAGCGGCCGACACGGGCGTCGTCACCCTTGTCGGCTATGACCCGGTGGTCCTGCCCTTGCTTGCTTTGCTCATGCAGTGCGTACCGGGCCTTCTTTTTGACCAGAGAGATTCCTTCCTTCTCCCAGAAGCTAAACGGGACCCAGATCATGGTAGATCCGGCCACACCTGTTCCTGCATACAAGCTAAACAAGCACTTCCGACTTACTCCTTAAGTCGGCTGAGACAATGTTAGGCGACCCCCCTGGTCCGGGTTACTCCGTGATCCGACCTGCCTTGAGGTGACCCGGCCAGCATCCGCTTTGACCCTGCCGACCTTCGGCTAACTCGGCCTTTATACCCCGGAGTGACCCTACCTGGGGGTATCCCCCCAACACAACGAGTGGGCTCGCTGCCAAGAGGCCTTGCGGGGCAACCCCCTGCCGCCAAACTCATCGCAAGACATGCTGATGGGTTACCACTGGCTGCTCAAGGAAGAATTCAAATGCCAGCAGCAAGTGATCGCATAGCTCGATGCATGCAGAAAGGCAGCAGACGAGTCGAGTCTTCGGCGGGCTCAGCTCTCTTCCATGGGAGGATCCTCATGTAAGGGCAATGACCATGTGGCCGCCTGATACATTGCAAATGTATCTATAATTTTTGATGTTCCATGCTTGGTTTTATCTACTTTCTTGTGTTTTGTTCCAACTTTGGAGTACTTTTCATATGATTTCTTGGACTAACCTATTAACAAGATGCCACAGTGCTAGTTGCCTGTTTTTTGCTGTTTTTGGTTCCAGGAAAGTTAGAAAATGAATATTCTCGGAATTGGACTGGACAAAAGCCAAAGTTGTTATTTTCCCGGAAGACTCACGGAGCTAGAAGGAGAGTCGAAGAGGGGCCACAGGGTGTCCACACCACCCCTAGGCGCGGGTCCCCCTTGGTCAGCCCGAGCATGGTGTGCGGCCCCGGCCACCTACCTTGCCTCTTTCGCCTATATATCTCCCCTGAGGCAAAAACCCTAGATAACAAAGCCTCCAGCCACAAAAAGTTCCGCAGCGCCGCCGCCACCGAAGGGGAGATTCGGGGGACAGAAAGTCTCTATTTCAGCACCTTGCCGGGACGGGGAAGTGCCCCCGAAGCCATCTCCATCGATCTCCACCACCATCTCCATCACCATTGCTGATTCCCATGATGAGGAGGGAGTAGTTCTCTCTCGAGGCTAAGGGTTCTACCGGTAGCTATGTGTTCATCTCCCTCTCTATGCATGATCTTATTGAGATCATGAGCTTGTAATCTATAGATCTACCTTGCTACTCAAGTGCTTTAATAG
Organism: Avena insularis; assembly: GCA_023614405.1. Lineage (NCBI taxonomy): Eukaryota > Viridiplantae > Streptophyta > Magnoliopsida > Poales > Poaceae > Avena > Avena insularis. The sequence continues at coordinate 68,766,316 of CM042692.1, read as the reverse complement.
ATCTCTGCTCTCCCCATGTGTGTGAAAGTGACAGCGTGCACACCATGGTTGCACTTAGGCTAGAGATTACAAATACTTGTTATGAGTTATATTTGGAGTTGGATGTCTTTATGAAATTGTGGTGTTTGTTGGAACCATCTAGTGCTCAAGGTGACAGTGTGGGGTTATCTAGATGGGGAAAGCGAACTTTGAGGAGTGCTGTTATAGCCCTACCATGGATTAAGTGTCCAACCGGAGAGTAGTTCAACGTAGTATCATAAAGAGGAATATATTTATATGAGAGTGTTCACTAGTGAAAGTATGATCCCTAGGCCTTGTTTCTAAGCACCGAAACACCGTTTGCTATTAGATCTATTACATGTTTGCTTGCTTCTATCTTTATTTCAGTTTTACTTTAGTCTTTTCCACGCCATCAAGATATTTTCTATCACCATTACCACTTATAATTATCTATACCACTTGTATTTCACTATCTCTTTGTCGAACTAGTGCACCTATACACCTGACAAGTGTATTGGGTGTGTTGGGGACACAAGAGATGGCTTGTATCTTGATTGCAGGGTTGCTTGAGAGGGGATACCTTTGACCACTTCCTCCCTGAGTTCGATAAACCTTGGGTGATCCACTTAAGGGAAAACTTGCTACTGCTCTACAAACCTCTGCACTTGGAGGCCCAACAACTGTCTACAAGAATAGAAGTGCATAGACATCAGACTATTTTCTGGCACCGTTGCCGGGGAGCATAGCTTTATTTATCAAGTCCACTTGGAATCACTATTGTTCAAGCTTAGTTTATTTCTGCATTGTTTGCTTGTTTCTTTATCAAAAATACAAAAAAATTAGTTCCTACTCTAGTTGTTATTTTCGTTGGTCTGTTATTGTCTTGCTTTGTCATGCTTGCTATCAATGGTTGTTTTCTTTGAAACTGAATCTTATTGGCAAGGTGGGTTCACGGAAGATCAAAAATATTATTATAAGAAACACCGCTTGTCACAAAAAGGGAAAAACTTATGGGAACAAATTTATAAATTGTATACCATTGCTAGAAATGTGTGCTCTACTTATAATGTTACTTATTGCTTTGATAAATCTTGTTGCTGTTAGAGGTATAAACACCCCCCTTTTCAATGTGAGTATAATGATAATGTTACCATATCTTCTTATGTTAAAGGAAATTATGACTTTTATGACGTGGAACAAATTGAGGAATTTATTGCTTGGAAGGGTGCATTTGAACTTGCTAGTTTGCTTGAAAATATTGATGATTCACCTTATAAATATGAGGTTTATGATATACTTAGATTTTGCTTTGATAATTACAAGGAAGAAAATGGCTATATTCTTGAATATATTAATAGATGCTTTCCACAAATAGAAGAGACTAATGCCTTGCAGGATCCTATGGAAGAAGAAATTGATGAACCTGAAAGCTCATTAGATAAAAAGAGGAGGAGAGTGATGAACAAAAGGAGGAAGAATGGATTAGCTACCCACGCCTACCTTCTAATGAGAGTAACTCTTTATCCCTTACATTATTTGATTGTCCCCCACACTTACCAAAGAAGGATGAATGCTATGCTCATGTTATCTATGATAATCCTTTATTTGTGCTTAACTTAGATTTGCATGGTATTAAAGAGTTTTGCTTAGAAAATGTTTATGATAAAGCTCTAGACGATGGTCCTATATTGAATGATCAGCCATCTTGTTATAGAATTGTTAAAAGTGGGATTGAAGGTTTTAATCCCACTATTTTTGAGCTTGATAAAAATTATGTGTTTGTAGATCATGAAAAGCATGCTTTGTGTGATAGTTATATTGTTGAGTTTATTCATGAGGCTACTAAAAATTATTATGAGAGAGGAAAATATGGTTGTAGAAGTTTTCATGGTATTGAAACACCTCTCTATGTGCTGAAAGTTTTGAAGTTACTCTTGTTTTATCTTCCTATGCATGTCACTTTGTTCTTTGCGAATTTATTTGCATACAAGATTCCTATGCATAGGAAGTGGTTTAGACTTAAATATGTTTTGAATTTGCTTCTTGATGCTCTCTTTTAATTCAATTCATATTTCTTATGTGAGCATCCTCTCAAACTATCATGCCTAACTTAAAGGCGTTAAAGAAAAGTACTTATTTGGAGATAACTCAAAAGTTTTAGATGAGTCTTGGAAGTTATTACTTCAGTAATAACCGCTCCTTATCCTTTTTATTTGGTTTTTGTGCCAAGAGTAACCTCTAATGAGAGAAAAGTAATGATTGGGAAAGTTGCTGTCCCGAAACAGATTTTTGTGCTTCACCGTAAAAATTCGTGTAAAATCTCTGTATGTCCTTTTGAGACATGACTTTTTGTGCTTCTGCCCCAGGTTGTTATCTAACTTTTGTTAGTTCAACACTTTTTGATTTGAGCAACAGAAGGTCTTCGAAAAAAATCGTCTTTACCTGCTGGTCTATTTTGACAGATTTCTGCCATTTTCTGCATTTGCTTCTTGTTGGTTCCTTTTTGAGTTCTTTTGGGGAATTGAGCTGTTTTAGGGAAGTGCTATAGTATCTTGTGTTTTAATGGAAGTTTATTGGTGTTAGAACTGAACCTAAAGACTTATTATCTTGAGTGCACTAATGTTGCTAATAAAGATTGTGTGAAGTTTTGTATGAAGGAAAAATTTTAGGTGTATGGAAGGAATGATTAATGAGATGAAGGATGGACTAAAGCTCAAGCTTGGGGATTCCATGCGTGTCACCCCAAGAAATATCTAAGAAGTACAAGCGTCGAAGCTTGGGGATGCCCAAGGCATCCCCTTCTTCATCAATAAAAATCCCAGGTTTCTTCCAAACGCTTCATTTTTATTGTTTCATGCACAGTTGTGTTGTTCTTGGAGCGTCTTTGTTTTCTTTTTTGTTTTGGTTTTTCGTTTGCTTAGTTTGCTGAATAAATTGGTTGGACCCCCTCTTTCATACATTGGTTTTCAAATAGTTTGGTTTGGATTGGAAAAGAGTAGGAAAGTTCATGCTTAAGTGGTAAAGAGAGCTTGTTTTTGACTGTGGCCTATGCTTTGTCATGCCATGCTTGATATTGTTTTGGATTTATGCTTAGTATTATTTGCTATAGCATGACTTGTTATAAACAATTGAGATTTCTTAATTTGCCTTGGATGAATCATGCGTTGTTTTAGCATATTAAAGCATAGTATTGTGGTATTCTCCTTTGATGCTTTATTTGGGTTGATTTGGCGCATGCTCACACCATGTTATGACTATCTCAAGTCACCATAAGCCTTTATGATCCTTTAGTTTTCAAATTGTAGCATCACTTTATGCTTTGATCAATGATGTTTTGTCGCTCTGCATGATTATGGCCATTATTGCTCTCCTAGTTTGTCGCTCCCAGTCTTTTGCTAGCCTCCACAACCAAGTATGAGTTCCACTCATGCATCCAACTCCGTAAACCAAGTTATTCCAAAGAGTCCACCATACCTACCTACTAGCATATGGTATTCCAAGTATATTCATGTTTTTGTTTACCTTCCAAATTAAACTTGTTATGAGAAAACTAGTGATTAAAGCTCTCACGAACTTGATGGCACACTTTACTTTTCTTGCCCTTAATAAACTTGAACAATTGTGTCGTCTATGTTATATATGCTTGCACTTATTTGTTGGGGATTAGCTGAACCATGCTGTCATGGGGAACGCTTTCAACATTGCACTTGTACTTTGTACCTAGTTGATATCATGATCTTTTGTCTATGGATGTCGTCGGTGTGAAATGAAAGGGGAGCTTGTAAGTCCATGGAGTTATGTATATAAGTTAGAGAAACGCCTAGGCCGCTGGTCTAATCCATGTTAACATGGTGGAAACCTGCAGCGTAACCATAATGAGCTATCTATGAAGCATTCTTCTTATAAAAAAAGAGTCCTATATTGAGAAAAAAGAGAAAAAGAAAAAAATATGAGAAAATAGGAAAGAGAGAAAAAACACCATATTCCCATGGTAAATAAAAAGATTGCTGAGATGCTCGTTGTCTGCTTGCCTTGTCATTTTGATATGGGGATTCTTCTGTATCATCGGGCAAGGGGTACCCCATTGGCAGTTCTCTATGATACACATGTACTTACGATGACAAGAACTTACCGGTGACTAAACTTGAGTAGCATGAGGAGCGGCCCTCATATTCAAGGGACATGAGATTTCTAACTTATACTTCGTTAAGCATGTACACCATAGTTTGTTCACTTTAACCTTAATCACTTCAAGATGCTTATGATAGGGGCATTGAGAGCTGAAAGCTATTAAGTACCATAATTTTTGGAAGCTCTTTATGAAACTTTAATTCCTACTTCCTTCTATGAAGGCCTTTGTTCCACTTATATATTGAGTCTCCACCTTCTACCTTTATGCACCTACTTTGAGAGCATAGTGGCCATTCTTAGTTCTATGTGCATTGTCCCAAGACTTGTTGATTGATGCATACCTTGATATTGCTTGTTCTAAACTATTTGTATTTAGTCACTCTTATAAGTTTTGAAGGTGTCCTATGCATTTACATTTGCTACTCTATGAGGGACAAGCTGAATACCACTATGCTATGTTTTCTTTATGAGAAACAAACAAACGTCTTGTAAAGCATTGTTATTCATGAATCTTTTGTTTGTGCCTTTTCATGTTGCGACATAGTTTCTTTGTCTTATTGCTAGAACATTGTCTTTCATGCTATGATTGAAGTACTATGATCCCAGCTATCAATGTTTTACAAATACTTTGATCAAGTTTATGATGGTGCATGTCACCTAAAAAATTATTCTTTCTTTTTATCACTTACCTACTCGAGGACGAGCATGAGTTAAGCTTGGGGATGTTGATACATTGCAAATGTATCTATAATTTTTGATGTTCCATGCTTGGTTTTATCTACTTTCTTGTGTTTTGTCCACACTTTGGAGTACTTTTCATATGATTTCTTGGACTAACCTATTAACAAGAGCCACAGTGCCAGCTGCCTGTTTTCTGCTGTTTTTGGTTCAAGGAAAGTTAGAAAATGAATATTCTCGGAATTGTACGGGACAAAAGCCAAAAATCCTATTTCACCAGAAGACTCCCGGAGCCAGAATATGAAACGGAGAGGGGCCACAGGGTTGCCACACCACCCCTAGGCACGGGTCCCCCTGGCCGCGCCAGGGCATGGTGAGGCCCCCCTGGCCGGCCACCTACCTTGCCTCTTTCGCCTATATATCTCCCCTCAGGAAAAAACCCTAGATAACAAAGCCTCTAGCCACAAAAAGTTCCACAACGCCGCCGCCACCGAAGGGGAGATTCGGGGGACAGAAAGTCTCTATTCCGGCACCCTGCCGGGACGGGGAAGTGCCCCCGAAGCCATCTCCATCGATCTCCACCACCATCTCCATCACCATTGCTGATTCCCATGATGAGGAGGGAGTAGTTCTCTCTCGAGGCTAAGGGTTCTACCGGTAGCTATGTGTTCATCTCTCTCTCTCTATGCATGATCTTATTGAGATCATGAGCTTGTAATCTATAGATCTACCTTGCTACTCAAGTGCTTTAATAGATCTCTGCTCTCCCCATGTGTGTGAAAGTGACAGCGTGCACACCATGGTGGCACTTAGGCTAGAGATTACAAATACTTGTTATGAGTTATATTTGGAGTTAGATGTCTTTATGAAATTGTGGTGTTTGTTGGAACCATCTAGTGCTCAAGGTGACAGTGTGGGGTTATCTAGATGGGGAAAGCGAACTTTGAGAGGTGCTGTTATAGCCCTACCATGGATAGTGCACCTATACACCTGACAAGTGTATTGGGTGTGTTGGGGACACAAGAGACTTCTTGTATCTTGATTTCAGGGTTGCTTGAGAGGGGATACCTTTTACCACTTCCTCCCTGAGTTCGATAAACCTTGGGTGATCCACTTAAGGGAAAACTTGCTGCTGTTCTACGAACCTCTGCACTTGGAGGCCCATCAACTGTCTACAAGAATAGAACTGCGTAGACATCACCGCCAAGAGGTGCTCTCGACTAGCCCACTTCACCAACAAGGAGCGAGAAGATGCCGTGCGAGTCCTCGACTTCTCATCCATGACGGTGGATACGTGGGGCAATGTGCTCCCAAAGACACTACAAGCAGCAGTGACAATAGCCACCATGTACCTTCTCAACAACCAACCACCGACTAGGGATCCGCGAGCCGCCATGCACCGATCTACGATCGCAGGCTTGGGGTTTGTCAAAGCGGCCCTCACCAAGGATCCAGCCCGGGAGCCAAAGAAAAATAAAGCTCTAGCCAAACGCTACTCTTCACCCTCCTCCAGCGATGACAACCACGACCTGTCACGACGACTCCTCTCACGGCGGCACGACTACTACTATGACGTGTGTGATGACATCACGCAACGCAAGGTCAAAAAGATGCGCACGAGGCGTGCCCGTTCAACTGACTCGGAAGACGATGGGATAGAACTCTGCGGTGCTAGCTACTTCAGCAGAGCCATTCGACAAAAACGAATGCCAAAGGGGTTTAAACTTCCATCAGAGAACCCGAAATTCGACGGCCTACAGGACCCGAAGATCTTGCTGGAGGATCACATCTCCTTCGTCAGGCTCCATGGTGGAACCAGGAGCACGGCAATGCAATGCCTCCAGCTACATCTGCAAGGCGCCACTCATGCGTGGATTAACAACCTCCCGCGTGGATCAATTCGCAGCTGGGAAGAGCTAGTCTACAGCTTTGTACAAAATTTCAAGGGAACTTACAAAAGGCTCGCATCAATCGAAAAATTGAGAGGCTGCTACCAGAAGACTGGCGAGTCCCTATGCTCGTACATCCAGAGATGGTCCATCATCAAAAACTCCACAGAAAACATCTCCAAAGACCGCGCAATCAACGCGTTCAATGGAGGCATACACCGTAGAGAGCTCAGGGAGGAGCTGGGCCGCTTGAAGCCGAAAACAATCGACCACCTAATGGAGATCGCAAACAGGTAGGCTGATGGGGAGGACTCGATAAAAAACCGTGTCCATTCAGACGACGATGACAACCTCGACCGCAGACGCGACCGCCAAGGAAAACATTGTATGCACGGTTACAAGGATCGCGAGGAGGTTGACATGGTCGCGGCTGGCTACACCGACAAACACGACGATAACAACCGCAATAGCGGATACCATAGTGGTGGATACCGCGACAGCGGGAAAACCACGCAAGTGTGGCAATGCCGCACTCGCAATGAGGTACCTGGAACATCTATCCAGGACAAACTGTCCACTCCGTGTATCGTACACTTCTACATCAACAAGGACAACGGCAAGGAGAAGTCCAGGCACCTTCTAAAGGACTATCACGAGTTCCTCAAGCTCCACGAAGGCCTGGCCCAGATGAATCGTGACGCAATAAACTAGGGCTATGGAGCGGCCCTAGGCGTTATGGCTCATGGAGCACCTCCACCACCACCTGGGCCACCACCACCTGCGACGGTGCCAGTCCAGAACCATGGAGGCGAGCCATACCCTCGACCACTAGGGAACATGGGATGATCCAAAAAGGACGCCCCTCAAATCGAGTACAAAAAGCAATCACTCGCCAAGTCAATCTGGTGACAAACTTTCCGCCCTCCACCACTGAGTACCTCAGTGGAAGCGAGTCCTGCATCACCTTCGACAAGCGCGATCATCCGCGCCAAGTACCTCGCCCAGGCCACTGTCCCCTGGTGCTCGAGGCACATATTGGAGGCTTCGAGATGAGTCGCGTCTTCATGGACGACATTAGCAGCATTAATCTCATGTTCGCAAGTACCTTGCGCGCAACGCGGACCCCTCTGACATGTCTGGAAGTTTCAGACACGACCTTCCACGGAATCGTCCCAGGAAAAGGCGTATACCACTAGGTAAAATAAGTCTCAACGTTATCTTCGGCATGCTGTTAAACTTTCAGCGAGAGCACATTGAATTCGAAGTGGTCGACTGGCCCTCACAATACCACTGCATCCTCGGGCGTGTCGCGTTCGCGAGGTTCATGGTGGTGCCACACTATGCCTACCTGTAGATGAAGATGCCGGGCCCAAACGACATTATCACAGTCAACGGAATCTTCGAGAGATTCAACAACTGCGATAGGGAATTCAACAGAATCTCCCAGTCTTTCGGCATGCAAGAGGAGCTGGCGCGGTTGAAGGAGTCGATAGACAAAGTCTGCCTCCCCTGAGCAAGCCAAGCTCACCCGACCAATCCTTCGACACGTCGGTGCACACCAAGAAATTCCAGGTCCATCCAACGGACCGAACCAAGACGGCCCTCATCGCCAACAACTTGAGTCCCTCATAGGAACTCGCGCTCGTCGAATTCCTCCATGAGCGCTGGGAAATCTTCGCCTGGTGTCCAGCGGATATGCCAGGAGTTCCTAGGGAATTCGCCGAGCACTCACTCAACATGAACCGAAGCAAGGCCAGTCAAACAAACAATACGACGATTGTTTGAACCAAGGGCAAAAGCGGTCGGTATGGAAGTCAACAGACTCCTCGACGCTAACTTCATACGCGAGATCAAGGAAAGCACCTAGGTAGCAACCCCGTGCTTGTTCCTAAAAAAAACACGGATATCCTGCGGATGTGCGTGGACTTCACCTCTCTGAACAAGCATTGCCCGAAGGACCACTTCCCATTGCCTCGGATCGATCAGATTATCTACTCCACCGCGGGATGCGAGCGTCTCTGTTTCCTCGATGCCTACTCAGGCTATCATCAGATTTGAATGAAGGAGGAGGATCAGAAGAAAACGACGTTCATCACGCCCTTTGGTGTCTTCTGCTACACAACGATGCCCTTCGGGCTGAAAAACGCAGGAGCCACCTACCAGCGATGTATGCAGGCCTGCCTCAAGAGCCAGTTTGGTCGCAACATCCAAGTCTACGTCGATGACATGATCGTCAAAACCAAGGAGGAAGCCTCGTTACTCGATGATCATCACGAGACCTTCGATAACATTGACCGCTACCGGATCAAGCTGAATCTGGAAAAATGCGCCTTCGGCGTACCTTCTGGGAATTGCTCGGGTAGCTCATCTCCGCAAGAGGGATCGAGGCCAACCCGAAGAAAATAAAAGCCATACTGGCTATGGAGAAGCCGAAGAACGTAAGAGGCATCCAGCAGCTGGCTGGGCGAATCGCGACGCTCAGTCGATTCATTAGTCGGATGGGCGAAAAGGCACTGCCCTTCTACCAACTTCTCCGCAAGGCTGATAAATTCGAGTGGACAAACAAAGCACAAGACGCATTCGAAGACCTCAAGCGTCTACTGTCCACCTCGCCGGTGTTGGTAACACCTCGTGAAAAGGAGCCGCTATTGCTATACATATCCGCCACCAACCAGGTGGTTAGCACTATGCTCGTGGTGGAACGAGCCGAGGAAAATAAAGTCCATGGGGTAAAACGCCCAGTCTTCTAGCTCAGCGAGGTGCTCACACCAACAAAGCAGCGGAACCCGCATTATCAGAAGCTAGCGTACGGCGTCTTCATGACAGCCAGGCGACTACGCCACTACTTCCAGGAGCATCCAATAATCGTGGTGAACGATGCCCTGCTAGGGCACATACTCAATAACCCCGACGCCACTAGACGAGTCGCGCTCTGGGGAATTGATACGTCCAAAACGTATCTACTTTCCTGAACACTTTTGCTATTGTTTCTCCTCTAAACTTGTGTGGTTTGGATACAACTAACATGCAATGACGCTGTTTTCAGCAGAATTACCTTGGTGTCTAGTTTTTGTGTACAAAATCGACTATTAGGAAGAATCCCGGAAAATATGCCAAAAATCATATTTCACTAGAAGACTCACGGAGCCAGAAGATGAGACGGAGGAGGGCCATGAGAGGCCCACACCACCTGGCCGCACGGGCCATCCCAGGACGCACCTGGGGGTGGTGTGGCCGCCTCGGTCACCCCCTCGGCCTCCCTGTTCGCCTATAAGATGCCTCTTGACCTAAAAACCAAGGGGGATTTGACGTTTTTCTAGGTAGAGTTTCGCTGCGCCGCCACCACCAGATACCGCGAATCGGAACTAGAAACTCCGTTCTGGCACCCTTCCGGGACAGGGAAATTGGAGGAGATCATCACCATCGCTTCTCCATCAACCATCCATGATTCCCCCATCCATGAGTGAGTAATCCCCCACTGTAGGCTATGGGGATGGTAGGGATTGGATGAGATCGTTCATGTAATGGCATCAGATTGTTAGGGCATGGTGCCTAGTATCTACTATTAGTGCTTTTTGACTTTGTTGCAACTTGTTATGCTTAATTCTTGTCACTAGGGCTCGAGTGCCATGATTTGAGATCTGAGCATGTTATTGATTCATGATGAAGTATTGTTTGTGATCTTACCTGTAAGTTGTATACAAATATTGTTGTTCGGAACCAAAGGCCCCGAAGTGACAATAATCAGGATAACCGGAGGGGATGGCTTTGATGTGAGTATCAGATGTGTTCACGGAGTGTTAATGCTTTGCTCCGGTGCTCTATTAAAAGGAGCACCTTAATTGCAAGTAGTTCCCTTGAGACCCCGCTACAAACAGGCTGGCAGGAGAAAAGATGTTGTGCAAGTTCTCATTACGAGCACGTATGACTATATATGGAACACATGCCTATGATTATTTAGTACTTGGATGCTTTACCTTATTTATCTGCAAATGCCCTTTATCTTGATTGCTACGTGAATTGTCTTGTCCATGCAACGCCCGCCCATCCATCCCTATGCCTACCGCTCTTTAATCCTACTGTTTACTGCAATTGTTACTACTGTCTTTACTTTTACTACTACAATTACTTTGCTATTGCTACTACAAAATTGTTGCTACCGATAAAGTGCTGTGAGCAAGATTGTTTCCAGGTGCAGCTGAATTGACAACTCAGTTGTTAAGGCTTATAAATATTCTTTGGCTCCCCTTGTGTCGAATCAATAAATTGGGTTTCACTCCTCTCGAAAATACCGCGATACACCCCCTATACTTGTGGGTGATACGTTGCGAACGTATCCATAATTTTTGATGTTCCATGCTTGGTTTTATCTACTTTCTTGTGTTTTGTTCCAACTTTGGAGTACTTTCTATACACTTTCTTGGACTAACCTATTAACAAGTGCCACAACGCCAGCTGCCTGTTTTCTGCTGTTTTTGGTTCCAAGAAAGTCAGAAAATCAATATTCTTGGAATTGGACTAGACAAAAGCCAAAGTCGATATTTTACCGGAAGACTCATGGATCCAGAAGACGAGATGGAGAGGAGCCACAGGGTGGCCACACCATATGGTGGTGCAGGCTAGCCCTAGCCGCGCCACCAGGTGGTGTGGCCCCCCTGGCAGCCCACCGACCTTGCCTCTTCACCTATAAGATGCCTCCCGATGCAAAAACCCTAAATCATCAAGCCCCCAGCCACGAAAAGTTCCGCAGCGCCGCCGCCAACGAAGGGGAGATTCGGGGGACAGAAGTCTGTTCCAAGACCTCTGGACGGGAAGTGCCCTGAGCCATCTCCATCGATCTCCACCACCATCTCCATCACCATTGCTGATTCCCATGATAAGGAGGGAGTAGTTCTCTCTCGAGGCTAAGGGTTCTACCGGTAGCTATGTGTTCATCTCTCTCTATGCATGATCTTATTGAGATCATGAGCTTGTAATCTATAGATCTACCTTGCTACTCAAGTGCTTTAATAGATCTCTTCTCTCCCCATGTGTGTGAAGTTGACAGTGTGCACACCATGGTGGCACTTAGGCTAGAGATTTCAAATACTTGTTATGAGTTATATTTGGAGTTAGATGTCTTTATGAAATTGTGGTGTTTGTTTGAACCATCTAGTGCTCAAGGTGACAGTGTGGGGTTATCTAGATGGAAAGGCTTACTTTGATGTGTGTTGTTATAGCCCTACCATGGAGTTGAGTGTCCAACCGGAGAGTAGTTCAGCGTAGTATCATAAAGAAGAATATATTTATATGAGAGTGTTCACTAGTGAAAGTATGATCCCTAGGCCTTGTTTCTAAGCAATGAAACACCATTTGCTATTAGATCTATTACATGTTTGCTTGCTTCTATCTTTATTTTAGTTTGTCTTTAGTCTCTTCCACGCCATCAAAGTATTTTCTAGCACCGTTATCTTATATCCATACCACTTGTATTTCACTATCTCTTTGCCGAACTAGTGCACCTATACACCTGACAAGTGTATTGGGTGTGTTGGGGACACAAGAGACTTCTTGTATCTTGATTGCAGGGTTGCTTGAGAGGGGATACCTTTCACCACTTCCTCCCTGAGTTCGATAAATCTTGGGTGATCCACTTAAGGGAAAACTTGATGCTGTTCTACAAACCTCTGCACTTGGAGGCCCAACAACTGTCTACAAGAATAGAAGTGCGTAGACATCAAGCTATTTTCTGGCGTCGTTGCCGGGGACTGAAGAAGAAGAAGCTCCCACGTCAACCACGCTCCAACAACTATTTTCTGGCGCTGTTGCCGGGGAGGTAAGGTAAAAGGTACTCACATCCTCCGGTGTGAGTGCTCGAAGTTATTTCCTTTAGATTCTGCAATTTTGTCTTTTTGTTTCTTGTTTTCACTAGTTAAGCTTAATGGAAAACAACAAAAAATTAGAGAGCTTTATAGTATTTATCTTGAGTTAGGGCATGAAGTGTTTGAAGAGAAAATTTAAAAACCTATGGAACTTTATTTGCATGCTAATAGCAATGTTGTTAGTATGAATTCTTTGGACACCATTATTGCTAATGCTATGGAAAAGTCTAAGCTTGGGGAAGCTAGTTTTTATGAAAATGATCTTTTTAGTCCCCCATCTTTAGAGGAGAAAATTTGCTTTGATGATACTATACCTCCAATATATGATGATTACAATGATGAATATGATATTTTCAGTCCACCTACTATTGAGGAGAAAATTAATTATGATTACAATATGCCTCCTATATTTGATGATTATGTTGATGAGAATAATAATGATAGCTATTTTGTTGAATTTGCTCCCACTATAATTAATAAGAATGACTATGTTTATGTGGAGAGTAATAATTTTTTTATGCATGAGGCTCATGATAAGAATGTTTTATGTCATAGTTATATTGTTAATTTTATTCATGATGCTACTGAAAGTTATTATGAGAGATGGAAACATGGTTTTATGTGTCTCAACAATATTAAGTTTCCCCTCTTTATGTTGAAAATTTTGAAGTTGCACTTCTTTTGCTTTCCTATGCTTGTTGCTTTGTGCTTTCATGACTTGTTTCTTTACAAGATTCCTTTGCATAGGAAGTGGGTTAGACTTAAATGTGCTTTGAGTTTTCTTCTTGATGCTCTCTTTTACTGCAATTCATATTTCTTATGTGAGCATCTTCTCAAACTATCTTGCCTAAGTTAAAGGCGTTAAAGAAAAGTACTTATTGGGAGACAATCCAAAAGTTTTAGATGAGTCTTGGAAGTTATTACTTCAGTAATAACCGCTCCTTATCCTTTTTATTTGCTTTTTTTGCCAAGAGTAACCTCTAATGAGAGAGAAGTAATGATTGGGAAAGTTGCTGTCCCGAAACAGATTTCTGTGCTTCACCGTAAAAATTCGTGTAAAATCTCTGTACGTCCTTTTGAGGCATGAATTTTTGTGCTTCTTCCCCAGGTTGTTATCTAACTTATGTTAGTTCAAACCTTTTCGATTTGAGTAACATAAGGTCTTTTAAAAATTCTTCTTTACCTGCTGGTCTGTTTTGATAGATTTCTGCCTTTATTTGCATTTGCTTCTTGTTGGTTCCTTTTTGAGTTCTTTTGGGGAATTGAGATTTTTGAGGAAAGTGCTACAGTAGCTTGTGTTTTAATGGAAGTGTTATTGGTGTTAGAACTGAACCTAAAGACTTATTATCTTGAGTGCACTAATGTTGCTAATAAAGATTGTGTGAAGTTTTGTATGAAGGAAAAATTTTAGGTGTATGGAAGGAATGAGTAATGAGATGAACGATGGACTAAAGCTCAAGCTTGGGGATGCCACGTGTGTCACCCCAAGAAATATCCAATATGTACAAGCGTCAAAGCTTGGGGATGCCCAAGGCATCCCCTTCTTCATCAATAAAAATCCCAGGTTTCTTCCAAACACTTCATTTTTATTGTTTCATGCATAGTTGTGTTGTTCTTGGAGTGTCTTCTTTTTCATTTTAATTTTGGTTTTTTGTTTGCTTTGTTTTATTAGTTTGCTGAATAAATTGGTTGGACCCCCTCTTTCTTACATTGGTTTTCAAATAGTTTGGTTTGGATTGGAAAAGAGTAGGAAAGTTCATGCTTAAGTGGTAAAGAGAGTTTGTTTTTGACTGTGGCCTATGCTTTGTCATGTCATGCTTGATATTGTTTTGGCTTTAGGATTAGTATTATTTTCTATAGCATGACATGTTATAAACAATTGGGATTGCTTAATGTGCCTTGAAAGAATCATGCGTTGTTTTAGCATATTAAAGTATAGTATTGTGGTATTCTCCTTTGATGCTTTATTTGGGTTGACTTGGCACATGCTCACCATGTTATGACTATCCGAAGTCACCATAGCCTTGATGATCCTTTAGTTTTCAACTTGTAGTATCACTTTATGCTTTGATTAATGATGTTTTGTTGCTCTGCATGATTATGGCCATTATTGCTCTCTTAGTTGGTCGATCCCAGTCTTTTGCTAGCCTCCACAACTAAGTATGAGTTCCACTCATGCATCCCACTCCTAAAACCAAGTTATTCCAAAGAGTCCACCATACCTACCTACTAGCATATGCTATTCCAAGTATATTCATGTTTTTTATCTACCTTCCAAATTAAACTTGTTATGAGAAAACTAGTGATTAAAGCTCTCACGAACTTGATGGCACACTTTACTTTTCTTGCCCTTAATAAACTTGAACCATTGTGTTGTATATGTTGTATATGCTTGCACTTATTTGTTGGGGATTAGCAGAACCATGCTGTCATGGGGAACGCTTTCAACATTGCACTTGTACTTTGTACCTAGTTGATATCATGCTCTTTTGTCTATGGATGTCGTCGGTGTGAAATGAAAGGGGAGCTTGTAAGTCCATAGAGTTATGTATATGTGTTAGAGAAACGCCTGGGCCGCTAGTGTAATCCATGCTGTCATGGTGGAAACCTGCAGCGTAACCATAATGAGATATCTATGAAGAATTCTTCTTATAAAAAAAGAGTCCTATATTGAGAAAAAAGAGAAAAAGAAAAAAATATGAGAAAAGAGAGAAAAAACACCATATTCCCATGGTAAATAAAAAGATTGCTGAGATGCTCGTTGTCTGCTTGCCTTGTCATTTTGATATGGGGATTCTTCTGTATCATCGGGAAAGGGGTACCCCATTGGCGGTTCTCTACGATACACATGTACTTACGATGACAAGAACTTACCGGTGACTAAACTTGAGTAGCATGAGGAGCGGCCCTCGTATTCAAGGGACATGAGATTGCCAACTTATACTTCGTCAAGCATATACTTCATAGTTTGTTCACTTTAACCTTAATCACTTCAAGATGCTGATGATAGGGGCAATGAGAGCTGAAAGCTAATAAGTATCATAATTTTTGGAAGCTCTTTATGAGACTTGAATCTCTCCTTCCTTCTATGAAGGCCTTTCTTTTACTTTTATGTTGAGTCTCCATCTTCTATCCTTAGGCACCAATTAAGAGAGCATAGTTATCATTCTTAGTTCTATGTGCATTGTCCCAAAACTTATTGATTGATTCATAACTGTGATATTGCTTGTTCTTAAATTATTTGTATCTAGTCACTCTTATGAACTTTGAAGGTGTCCTATGCATTTATGTTTGCTACTCTATGAGGGACAAGCTGAATGCCACTATGCTATGTTTTTTTATGTGAAACAAACAAACGTCTTGCAAAGCATTGTTATTCATGAACCCTTTGTTTATGCCTTTTCATGTTGCAACTTAGTTGCTTTGTCTTATTGTTAGAACTTTGTCTTTCATGTTATGATTGAAGTACTATGATCCCATCTATCAATGTTTTACAAATACTTTAATCAAGTTTATGATGGTGCATGTCACCTCAAAAATTATTTTTTCTTTTTATCACTTACCTAGCCGCGCCACCAGGTGGTGTGGCCCCCCTGGCAGCCCACCGACCTTGCCTCTTCACCTATAAGATGCCTCCCGATGCAAAAACCCTAAATCATCAAGCCCCCAGCCATGAAAAGTTCCGCAGCGCCGCCGCCAATGAAGGGGAGATTCGGGGGACAGAAAGTCTCTGTTCCGGCACCCTGCTGGGATGGGGAAGTGCCCCCGGAGCCATCTCCATCGATCTCCACAACCATCTCCATCAACATTGCTGATTCCCATGATGAGGAGGGAGTAGTTCTCTCTCTAGGCTAAGGGTTCTACCGGTAGCTATGTGTTCATCTCTCTCTATGCATGATCTTATTGAGATCATGAGCTTGTAATCTATAGATCTACCTTGCTACTCAAGTGCTTTAATAGATCTCTGCTCTCCCCATGTGTGTGAAGTTGACAGTGTGCTCACCATGGTGTCACTTAGGCTAGAGATTTCAAATACTTGTTATGAGTTATATTTGGAGTTGGATGTCTTTATGAAATTGTGGTGTTTGTTTGAACCATCTAGTGCTCAAGGTGACAGTGTGGGGTTATCTAGATGGGAAAGGCTTACTTTGAGGTGTGCTGTTATAGCCCTACCATGGAGTAGAGTGTCCAACCGGAGAGTAGTTCAGCGTAGTATCATAAAGAAGAATATATTTATATGAGAGTGTTCACTAGTGAAAGTATGATCCCTAGGCCTTGTTTCTAAGCACTGAAACACCGTTTTCTATTAGATCTATTACATGTTTGCTTGCTTCTATCTTTATTTTAGTTTGCCTTTAGTCTCTTCCACGCCATCAAAGTATTTTCTAGCACCGTTATCTTATATCCATATGTAACGCCCTTAGAATCGGCCCTATGCAAGTTTTAGCGCTTCCCGCCAAACTCGCATAGAAACGATTCAAGGACGCCCACCAGGCACTTTCGTGTGGGTGGAGAACAAAGTAATAACATTACACATCAGTCCTCGATGGGACCCACAGAACAGATATATATATACAACACGACTCCATGAGTCAAGAATACAGATATACGGTATAAAGATCCGAATCACCTTGAAAACGATAGAGCGTCCGACTACGGACAAGATGCAAATGGGGCTAAGAGCCCTGAAGAATAACCCAAGCCGAAGGGTAACCCTGCTAACGACGCCGATCTCAAACCTGCTAAAAACAAAAGGGTGCCGACAAAGGGCAAAGGAAAAAGAGCGGTCAAGACTGAGGCCAGCGAGACTAGAATTCAAGGCGCCTACATAGGTATGGTGCGCGAGCAAAGCATGCACTAAACAACCTATAGAGACTCGATGCATTTGCGGCTATTAGAGAGGGGTAAGGAAGACCTATTCGGATCCAACCTGAAACTATCACCAAGCATACCCATCCTCCGGTGTGAGTGCTCGAAGTTATTTCCTTTAGATTCTGCAATTTTTTCTTTTTGTTTCTTGTTTTCACTAGTTAGGCTTTATGGAAAACAACAACAAAATTAGAGAACTTTATAGTATTTATCTTGAGTTAGGACATGAAGTGTTTGAAGAGAAAATTAAAAAACCTATGGAACTTTATTTGCATGCTAATAGCAATGTTGTTAGTATTCATTCTTTGGACACCATTATTGCTAATGCTATGGAAAAGTCTAAGCTTAGGGAAGCTAGTTTTTATGAAAATGATCTTTTTAGTTCCCCAGCTTTAGAAGATAGCTATTGTATTGCTTATGATGATACCAAACCTCCAATATATGATGATTACAATGATGAATATGATATTTTGAGTCCACCTACTATTGAGGAGGAAATTAATTATGATTATAATATGCCTCCTATATTTGATGATTATGGTGATGAAAATAATAATGATAGCTATTTTGTTGAATTTGCTCCCACTACAATTAACAAGAATGACTATGTTTATGTGGGGAGTATTAATTCTTTTATGCATGTGGCTCATGATAAGAATGTTTTATGTGATAGTTATAATGTTAATTTTATTCATGTTGCTACTGAAAGTTATTATGAGAGAGGGAAACATGGTTCTATGCATCTCAATAATATTAAGTTTCCCCTCTTTATTTTGAAAATTTTGAAGTTGCACTTGTTTTGCTTTCCTATGCTTGTTGCTTTGTGCTTTCATGACTTGTTTCTTTACAAGATTCCTAAGCATAGGAAGTGGGTTAGAATTCAATGTTTTTTGAATTTGCTTCTTGATGCTCTCTTTTACTTCAATTCATATTTCTTATGTGAGCATCTTCTCAAACTATCATGCCTAACTTAAAGGCGTTAAAGAAAAGTACTTATTGGGAGATAACCCAAAAGTTTTAGATGAGTCTTGGAAGTTATTACCTCAGTAATAACGTCTACTTATCCTTTTTATTTGCTTTTTGTGCCAAGAGTAACCTCTAATGAGAGTGAAGTAATGATTGAGAAAGTTGCTGTCCTGAAACAGATTTTTGTGCTTCACCGTAAAAATTCGTGAGAGAGCTCTGTATGTAGTATTGAGCTGTAATTTTTTGTGATTATGCCCCAGGTTGTTATCTAACTTTCATTAGTTCAACACTTTTTGATTTGAGCAACAGAAGGTCTTCGAAAAAATTCGTCTTTACCTGCTGGTCTGTTTTGACAGATTTTTGCCATTATTTGCATTTGCTTCTTGTTGGTTCCTTTTTGAGTTCTTTTGGGGAATTGAGATTTTTGAGGGAAGTGCTAAAGTAGCTAGTGTTTTCATGGAAGTTTTATTGGTGTTGAAACTGAAACTAAAGACTTATTATCTTGAGTGCACTAATGTTGCTAATAAAGATTGTGTGAAGTTTTGTATGAAGGAAAATTTTCAGGTGTATGGAAGGAATGAGTAACGAGATGAAGGATGGACTAAAGCTCAAGCTTGGGGATGCCACACGTGTCACCCCAAGAAATATCCAAGAAGTACAAGCGTCAAAGCTTGGGGATGCCCAAGGGATCCCCTTCATCAATAAAAATCCCGGGTTTTTTCCAAACGCTTCATTTTTATTGTTTCATGCATAGTTGTGTTGTTCTTGGAGCGTCTTCTTTTTCGTTTTGTTTTGGTTTTTTGTTTGCTTAGTTTTCTCAATAAATTGGTTGGACCCCCTCTTTCATACATTGGTTTGCAAATAGTTTGGTTTGGTTTGGAAAAGAGTAGGAAAGTTCATGCTTATGTGGTAAAAAGAGCTTGTTTTTGACTGTGGTCTATGCTCTGTCATGCCATGCTTGATATTTTTTTGGCTTTATGCTTAGTATTCTTTGTTGTATCATGACTTGTTATAAACAATTGAGATTGCTTAATGTGCCTTGGATGAATCATGCGTTGTTTTAGCATATTAAAGCATAGTATAGTGGTATTCTCCTTTGATGCTTTATTTGGGTTGACTTGGCACATGCTCACACCAGGTTATGACTATCCAAAGTCACCATAGCCTTTATGATCCTTTAGTTTCAACTTGTATTATCACTTTATGCTTTGATCAATGATGTTTTTTCGCTCTGCATGATTATGGCCATTATTGCTCTCTTAGTTTGTCGCTCCCAGTCTTTTGCTAGCCTCCACAACCAAGTATGAGTTCCACTCATGCATCCAACTCCTTGAACCAAGTTATTCCAAAGAGTCCACCATACCTACCTATTAGCATATGCTATTCCAAGTATATTCATGCTTTTGTTTATCTTCCAAATTAAACTTGTTATGTGAAAACTAGTGATTAAAGCTCTCACGAACTTGATGGCACACTTTACTTTTCTTGCCCTTAATAAACTTGAACCATTGTGTCGTCTATGTTGTATATGCTTGCACTTATTTGTTGGGAATTAGCAGAACCATGTTGTCATGGGGAACGCTTTCAACATTGCACTTGGTACTTGTACCTAGTTGATATCATGCTCTTTTGTATATGGATGGCGTCGGTGTGAAATGAAAGGGGAGCTTGTAAGTCCATGGAGTTATGTATATGTGTTAGAGAAACGCCTGGGCCGCTGGTCTAATCCATACTGACCTGGTGGAAACCTGCAGCGTAACCATAATGAGCTGTCTATGAAGCATTCTTCTTATAAAAAAGAGTCCTATATTGAGAAAAAGAGAAAAGAAAAAAAAGAGATATTATGAAAAGAGGAAAGAGAGAAAAAAGCACCATATTCCCATGGTAAATAAGAAGAATGTTGAGATGCTCGTCGTCTGCTTGCCTTGTCATTTTGATATGGGGATTCTTCCGTATCATCAGGCAAGGGGTACCCCATTGGCAGTTCTCTATGATACACATGTACTTACGATGAAGAGAACTTACCGGTGACTAAACTTGAGTAGCATGAGGAGCGACCCTCATATACAAGGGACATGAGATTTCTAACTTATACTTCGTCAAGCATGTACACCATAGTTTGTTCACTTTAACCTTAATCACTTCAAGATGCTTATGATAGGGGCAATGAGAGCTGAAAGCTATAAGTACCATAATTTTTGGAAGCTCTTTATGAGAGTTGAATCCCTACTTACTTCTATGAAGGCCTTTCTTCCACCATTATATTGAGTCTCCACCTTCTATCTTTATGCACCTACTTTGAGAGCATAGTGGCCATTCTTAGTTCTATGTGCATTGTCCCAAGACTTGTTGATTGATGCATAGCTTTGATATTGCTTGTTTTAAACTATTTGTATCTAGTCACTCTTATGAGCTTTGAAGGTGTCCTGTGCATTTATGTTTGCTACTCTATGAGGGACAAGCTGAATACTATTATGCTATGTTTTCTTTATGTGAAACAAACAAACGTCTTGCAAAGCATTGTTATTCATGAATCTTTTGTTTGTGCCTTTTCATGTTGCAACATAGTTTCTTTGTCTTATTGCTAGCACTTTATCTTTCATGTTATGATTGAAGTACTATGATCCTAGTTATGAATGTTTTGCAAATACTTTGATCAAGTTTATGATGGTGCATGTCACCTCAAAAATTATTCTTTCTTTTTATCACTTACCTACTCGAGGACAAGCAGGCGTTAAGCTTGGGGATGTTGATACATTGCAAATGTATCTATAATTTTTGATGTTCCATGCTTGGTTTTATCTATTTTCTTGTGTTTTGTTCCAACTTTGGAGTACTTTTCATATGATTTCTTGGACTAACCTATTAACAAGAGCCACAGTGCCAGTTGCCTATTTTCTGATGTTTTTGGTTCCAGGAAAGTCAGAAAATCAATAATCTCGGAATTGGACGGGACAAAAGCCAAAGTTCCTATTTTACCGGAAGACTCATGGAGCCAGAAGCAAAGAGGGAGGAGGGCCAGGGCCTGGCCACACCATATGGTGGCGCGGGCTAGCCCTGGCCACGCGACCAGGTGGTGTGGGCCCCCTGGCACTCCACCGACCTTGCCTCTTCGCCTATAAGAAGCCTCCCGATGTGAAAACCCTAAATCATCAAGCTTCCAGCCACAAAAAGTTCCACAGCGCCGCCGCCACCGAAGGGGAGATTCAGGGGATAGAAAGTCTCTGTTCAGCACTCAAGTGACGGGAAGTGCCTGAGCCATCTCCATCGATCTCCACCACCATCTCCATCACCATTGCTGATTCCCATGATGAGGAGGGAGTAGTTCTCTCTCGAGGCTAAGGGTTCTACCGGTAGCTATATGTTCATCTCTCTCTATGCATGATCTTATTGAGATCATGAGCTTGTAATCTATAGATCTACCTTGCTACTCAAGTGCTTTAATAGATCTCTGCTCTCCCCATGTGTGTGAAAGTGACAGCGTGCTCACCATGGTGGCACTTAGGCTAGAGATTACAAATACTTGTTATGAGTTATATTTGGAGTTGGATGTCTTTATGAAATTGTGGTGTTTGTTGGACTCATCTAGTACTCAACGTGACAGTGTGGGGTTTTCTAGATGGGAAAGGCTTACTTTGAGGTGTGCTTTTATAGCCCTACCATCGAGTAGAGTGTTCAACCAGAGAGTAGTTAAGAGTAGTATCATGAAGAGAAGATATTTATATGAGAGTGTTCACTAGTGAAAGTATGATCCCTAGGCCTTGTTTCTAAGCACTGAAACACCGTTTTCTATTAGATCTATTACATGTTTGCTTGCTTCTATCTTTATTTTAGTTTGCCTTTAGTCTCTTCCATGCCATCAAAGTATTTTCTAGCACCGTTATCTTATATCCATATGTAACGCCCTTAGAATCGGCCCTATGCAAGTTTTAGCGCTTCCCGCCAAACTCGCATAGAAACGATTCAGGGCATACCACCGCAGGACGCCACCAAACACTTTTTCGTGGGTGGAGAACAAAGTAATAACACAACATTACACATCGGTCCTCGATGGGACCCATGGCAGATATATATATACAACACGACTCCATGAGTCAAGAATACAGATATACGGTATAAAGATCCGAATCACCTTGAAAACGATAGAGCGTCCGACTACGGACAAGATGCGAATGGGGCTAAGAGCCCTGAAGAATAACCAATGGCGTCCATAACCCTGCCCAGGCCAAGCCGGAAGGGTAACCCTGCTAACGACGTCGATCTCGAAACCTGCTAAAAACAAAAGGGGTGCCGACAAAGGGCAAAGGAAAAAGAGAGCGGTCGATCTTGAGGCCAAGACATCATGAGACTAGAATTCGGTCCTCGCCACATAGGTATGGTGGATCAAGCGGCAAAGCATGCACTAAACAACCTATAGAGACTCGATGCATTTGCGGCTATTAGAGAGGGGTAAGGAAGACCTATTCGGATCCAACCTGAAACTATCACCAAGCATACCCATCCTGGTATTTCCCCCTCGAGACCAAACGAGGAAATCAACCGAGGAACTCACACAGTTGGCAGTTTTATTTATTCAGTTATCGTTGCATTAATCACTAGTCAGGTATAGATAGTCATCCTGATATAATAAGCAGTGGGCACTTTTAGTTAACCATTCCGCTAGAAGTTGCAACACTTACTAGTCGATGCAATTGGCATGAGATATCCCAAACCCAGCAATTTGTTGGTACTTTTATTTAGCCATTCCGTTCTTGAAGTAGCTGATTACTAGTCATATCGGATACAAGTCAATTTATAACAGTAAACTTTAGTTATAGTTGTCTATGATCGAGAACTGTGCTCCAAGTCGTCCATAACCGCAGACACGGCTTTTCGAAAAGATTTAACCCTGCAGGGGTGCACCAAAGTATCCACACGCACTTCGACCCTTTTTGCCAGATCAGTTAACATACACCCATCGGTATGTCGGCGGGGCCTAAGTCATGACGCTTCCTGACCCAAAAGCAAGTACATGGGGACACCGCTAAGCTACCCGCAACGAAGTCGGCCGGTCTCCGAGACGGACTCGGGGTTTGCGCTAATGGCTGTAAACGATCGGGAACCCGAAGTGTGATCAAGCTTGTCGATACCAAAAACACTCCATGATCCTAACAAGACAGGTGCAAGACCTGCACAATTTTAAATAAAGCAAGAAAGCATGGCATAAGTACAGGATAGTAAATAAAACCTCAAACTAGTTTGTGGCCCCAGACAAGATTTTGAAATCAGGTACTAATCGATGGGGGTGCCCACACACCCCACCTGTGGTTAGCGCGCTCGATCTCGGAACATGTGTCAAGAACTCGGGGTCCTACGGGACACAAGTGGACAGTTAACAACCAAATAACTCGTTGGAAGTAGAGCTTGGCATCCGACTCCCGGGCATCGGTGAGGGAAGGCGGCCTTGTCGTACCGGGGTCTCGGCGTCCTCGAATTCCGATTGAAGATCTTGGCGTTCGGCGGGATCGGTCTTCGGGGTCCGGTGTCGATCTTCGGGTACCGCAGGTTCTCGAAGGGGAAGATCTTGTCGACAGGGTGGCTTCGGGACGATCTTACATAGAACATCTTGTTGTTTGCACCGTTCTCGTTTGTGCCCTTCGGGAAGCACCAACAGGAATCCACATCAAGGTTCGGGGAGCCACCGGAAACTAGACCAGAGGCCCCACTAGAATAGCTTGGTGCCGCACTGGGGTGCACCTGCTTGCGTTCGACGAGGAATCCAACCAGGAGAGGGCCCTAGGCGACGTCCAATGGCTGCAGACGAGCACGTCAGCTGGGAACCACGGTGAGGCGGAGACGCGCAGGCCTACGAGGCGATAGACCGGCGGACGGCGGAGCACCGGGAGAAGGCCGTCGGCAAGGCCGGCTCTGCTCGAGGGCGCGGCCAGCGAGGCGAGGAGGTGGGGTCGATGCGGGAGGAGGCTGGGCGGAGGGGCGCCCGCGTCGGTGCTGCAGGAAGGTGAGGAGGACGCGCGGGCCAGGGATGGTTGAGGCTGGCGGCGTGGTCGCGCCCAGGCGGCAGAGCTCGCACCGGGAGAGGCGGCCGGGGCGGCGCGGGGCCGGCGAGGCAGAGGGCGCGGAGGCGGGGGTCTGCGACGGTCGGAGGAGGGGGCCGCCACGGAACTCGGGGTCGCGTCGGGGGAGCGGAGACGAGGCACGGCGGCGGCCGGAGCGAGCTCAAGAGGAGGGCCGAGCACGGCGGAGGAGGCGGTCGAGGGGAAGGGCGCAGGCAGCAACCGGAGCTCGGCCAGAGGCGCGGGCCAGCGGTGGCGGCCGGAGGAAGGAGGCGGGAGGGAAGCTCTTGGCGGCGGAGGAATCGAGGCGAAGGGGAGCACATGGCGGCTGAAGAGGAGCGGGGAGAGGGACGGGGAGGGATCCCTGGCGACCGGCTCGGGGAAAGGAGAGAGAGGGAGCGGGGATGGCGACGGGTGGTGGGGCCAGAGGGAGGAGAGAGAGAGAGAGGGGGGTTGGGGCAGGTGGCGTTGGGGGCCCCGCCCAGGTGGGGCTGGGGTCGGGTGGTTGGTGGCAAATAGCCAGGGAGCTGTGGCGTGCGTCGGGTGTGGCATGTGTGTGTGCTGCGCGCTGGGGTAGGGCAGGTGGCAGCGGGTGATTGGCTGGAGGAGGAATGATAGCTGAGGTGGCGAGCACCGATTGGGTGGGATGAGGTGGATGCAGGGTGGGTAGATTAGGTTGGGTAGGAAAAGGGTTTAGGTAGACTGGTTTTTGTACTGGGGGTGGCCAACTGGGTCGGATCGGCCCGGTACGGCTGCCCCCTAAAAATAAACTAAATATTTTATTATTTAAAACGGGGCTTTTGAAAACCGTTGGTAGACAAAGCAAAATATTCCGGAGACCCGGGTTTTGAATTTGAAATAAAGGCGGGGTATTTAGAAAACAAAAATATGTTTTTTGAAAATAGTTTCAGACAAACAAATGCATGATGATGACGATGCTCAAATGCAATGTGGCATGATGACATGAGCATACGGTCATGATGATGCAATGCACAAAAACAACGCGATTTTCTAGTAGTGGTTTTTGCGGGGCGCCACACCATACCACTTGTATTTCACTATCTTTTCGTCGAACTAGTGCACCTATACACCTGACAAGTGTATTGGGTGTGTTGGGGACACACGAGACTTCTTGTATCTTGATTGCAGGGTTGCTTGAGAGGGGATACCTTTGACCACTTCCTCCCTGAGTTCGATAAACCTTGGGTGATCCATTTAAGGGAAAACGTGCTGCTGTTCTACAAACCTCTGCACTTGGAGGCCCAACAACTGTTTACAAGAATAGAAGTGCATAGACATCAGTGGGTCATCAATACTATTTTTTGGCGCCATTGCCGAGGAGCATAGCTCTATTTATCAAGTTCACTTGGGATCACTGTTGTTCGATGCCATCCATTCATCATGGGTAAGTCTCGTGATGGAAAAGTTCCTATATTACCATCCACTGCAAGAAGAGGTACGGTTCTGAACACTTCTGTTTCTCTTGATTCACCATCTGTGATGAGTAATCTCCTTACACCACCACATACACATGCTACACATACTTCTACTACTACTGAATATGAAACTTCTGATACTTATGATGTTGCTTCTACTGTGCTTGATAAGAGTGGTTCATTAGGTCCTTCCCTAGATGCTACAATTGCTAGAACTATAGCTGGAAATACTGAAACTCCTAATGAAGACACTACTACACTTGTCAGTTCACCTGAGTCTAGAGAGAGCTATGATATTGAAGACAAATATATAGAAATGACTGATGAATTTATTAAAGAATGCCAAAACACCCATGGTAGGAGTGCTATTAAGATTCTTCTTGAGAAACACACTATTAAACCTAAATTGTCTCCTAATGCTAAGTTTGCTACATCTCCCATAAACATTAAAGATAAGGATTATGATTTCTCTTTTGATTTATCTTACATAACCATTGTTGAGAAAGAACCTTTTTCTGGTACTAAAAATGAAAGTGTTGTAGCACATATGGCTGAACTTTCTACCATGAGTGGCCTATTTTCTGATGATATTAAGATGCACACCTACTTTGTTGCTAAGATTTTCCCTTTTTCACTGAAAGGAGGAGCTAAGGCTTGGTTTAATAATTTACCTCCTGGATCTATTGGTAGCCCTGATTGCTTGATTGATACTTTCTTTTAGAAATATTTCCCTCCTAGTGCTAGACATGCCATTTTGCAGGACCTTTTTGATTTTAAACAAGGAGAAAAGGAGATATTGCCTGAATCATGGGCAAGGTTTTGTGCTTTGATTCATGCAGAGCCTGTGTGTCCATTACCTAAAAATGAGCTTCTTGATATATGTTATAATGGGCTAACTGAAGAATCTAGGACATACCTGGATAATTGTGCTGATTGTGTTTTGAAGAAAAGAACTCCCAAAGAAGCTGAGGAATTAATGGCTAAAATAAGCAAGAATTATGATGACTAGACTTCACCTGAGTCAACTCCACCACAATCAACAGTGCCCGAGCCAACACCAACACCTAAGAAGAGGGGAGTGATTGAACTAAATGATGAAGTGATGAAGGAAGCTAAGAAATGTCTTAAGGAGAAGGGTAGTAAATCTGAAGATGTGAAGAATTTACCTCCTATAGAAGAATTATGTAAGCCAATCTCCCACTCATCCACTATTGAGGTACACTCTCTCTAACATTTTGATGAAGGTGATATTCCTTATTCTAAACATCCCGATCAATGCTTGGAAGAATTTGATATTTTTATTGTTAAGCAAGATAATTTTAATAAAAGGGTGCAAAATCATTTAATGGAAAACTCTATTATTGAGTTGAAGGATATTGTGGAAAGAACCTCTAATGATGTTAAAATGCTTGTTAAACATTTCCAAATGGTTAAAACTCAAATTGATCAGCTCATTAAGGTACAAAAAGATTTGCTAGTTAATGCTTCTAAGGAAAAACAAGCTTATGAAATTATAACTAGAAGTGGTGCTGCCACCCATGATCCTCTATATCCTGAGGGGCATCCTAAAAGAATTGAGCAGGACTCTCAACAAATTAAAAATATGAGTACTTCTCCTAAGAAAAGGAAAAATAAACATAAAACTATTGTAGAGTCTTCTGAACCTGCTAAAGATCCTAATAGTATATCTGTCTCTGATGCTGAAACTGAAAGTGGTAATGAGGAAAATGATGCTCCTGATAAAGAAAGAGTTGCAGAAGAACCTGAAAGACACACTAAGAATACTACATACACTAAGGAAGATTTTGTTGCTAATAAACATGGTAGTGAGAGAGAGCCCTGGGTTCAAAAACCAAAGCCTTTTCCTGATAAGAGACACAAGTCAAAGGAAGACAAACACTATAATAAGTTTTGTGAGTGGATGAAGCCTTTATTTTTGCAAATTCCTTTGAATGATGCTATTAAATTACCTCCTTATTCAAAGTATATGAAGGATATTGTCTCTAATAAAAGGAAGATCCCTAATGAGGAAATTTCTACTTTGCTTGCTAATTATTCCTTTAATGGTAAGGTTCCAAAGAAACTTGGAGACACAGGGATTCCAACTATTCCATGCTCTATTAAAAATAATTATGTTAGAACTGCCTTGTGTGATTTTGGAGCAGGAGTTAGTCTTATGCCTTTTTCTCTCTACAAAAGACTTCAATTGGAGAAATTAATACCAACTGATATATCTTTGCAAATTGCTGATAAATCGACTACTATTCCTATTGGTATATGTGAGGATGTACCTGTTCAAGTGGCTCATAATTGCTTGATATTAACTGACTTTGTTGTGCTTGAAATGCCTGAAGATGATAATATGTCTATTATTCTTGGGAGACCTTTTCTTAACACTGCAGGAGATGTCATTAATTTTAATCAAGGAAAGGTAACTTTTAATGTTAATGACAAGGAGCATACTGTCTATTTCCCCAAGAAGATTGTTAAGACCTATGGCCTAAATTCAATTGAAAATATTGAGGGCATTCAAGTTGGAGAAATATATTGTCCCATACCAAGAGAAAAATATGAAACCATTATGATTGGGACCATTGCTATCAAGGTTGAGGTAACATGATCATTTAGTGGAATACAAAGTTTTGTTTCACATAAAATTGTTTTGGTAACAAGACCTGATCAACCTTGTTAACAAAGGGATTTTAATGAACAAAACAATGTTTTCACCATGATTATCTTCGTTTACTTTTATTTTATCCATTTTAATTCTTGCTTTCACTTAGTTTACTTTTCTTTTGCTAGTTGCTTGCATATTAGAGTGTCTTAGAACTTCTAAAGTTTTAGTTTTGTTTTGAATTTTCATCATTCTAAAAACATCTTTCTGCCAGAAATTATTCATCAATACCTGAAAAGTGCTAAAAAATAAAGTGTCTCGAAAAATTCTAGAAAATTCATATTAAATTTTTGCGTGAAAAAAGGGGCAGAAAAGTACCTGGAATGACCCAGGGGGAGCCACCAGGAAGGCACACCACTTGGTGGCGTGGCCACACCAGGGGGGCGCCTAGCCATGGTGTGGGCCACCCCTGGCCCTCCACTTACTCTCTCACTCGTCACTTCTTTCTCTCTCCTGATAAAACACCAGTTCTTTGCTCAAACTCGCGTTCTTGCTGTTCTTGCCCACAATTTTTCGATCTCCTTGCTCAGCCCATCTTTGCTGCTGAAATTTGGAGCATTTGTTCTCTAGTATGTGACTCCTCCGCTTGTCCAAGTAGATTTGTGTTTAGTGGATTATATCTCGAGTATTTTGCTACTGTAGGTGACAGGTCATGAGAGCTAGTAAGCTTGTTCAATGCTTAGAGAAATTGTTTTGATGCATGTTTAGGCCTCTTACAAGTCCCTATGAGTAGTTCCTTTCATTATGTATTCACTTTGCAATCACTTATATGATGAATGCTTAAATTTCAGAATACAAGAGATGAACAACCACACTTTTGGAGAAGTATTTGAGAGGGACACACCCAGGAGGGCAAGGCCTTCGAGATCAGCTTCTCAATTTAGGCCATCATATAATGAAGATCTTATTTCACCATGCTTTGGCAATGAAGGAGATGAGGGAGATGCTCACCCATCTACCTTCCCTTGTTTTACTTTTTTGCAAGCTGCAGGGATCCTCGATGATTTCTTACTACTGGTTCAGAGGGTTGGTCTGACCACTTACATGGAAGATGAGAGTGAGCAATATGCCGTGCTCACCAAAACTTTCGTTGAAAGTTTCGTTTTCACCAACACCCCTTATCGGTCAACTATTTCGTTCAAAATTTATAATATGCCTATTATCATGCCATTGGAAAGATTTTGCAGCATTATAGGCATAGGCATGACTAGAACAGTGAAGAAGATCCAATGTCGACCCGCTGATTTGCTGGAGCTCTACCGAAGTGTGACGAATGACGATGACCGCACAACTCAGCATGGGAAGATAAGGAACATTCAACTCCCAGCTATTAGATATTTTGCTTATTATCTTGCCACTAGCATTCTTGGTAGGGAGAACACGAGTAATATTTCTAATTATCATTTAGCTTTTCTTGCTGCTGCACTTAATAATGGTACCAAGTATAATCTGGGTTCTCTCATTACCCGTCGCTTAGCTGCTAGAGGACCCATTTATGGGGGTATTATTGCCTCACGCATGGTTGCTGCCTTAGAACTTTCTATTGATCCTAGTGACACTGTGTTGACACCACAAAGGCTTGATCTTGCTGCTAAGAAAACACATCATTTTGTTACTACTAACTCTAGTACCGAGATTTTAGTTTACAGGATGTTGTTTACTGACGGAGACGAGAGGGAAATTCCTTTGCCACAGTCCACTTTGTTCAGTATTTTCAGGATGCCATGGTCGCGTTCCAAGGAGGAGGTGGACGAGCAGCTCCGCTTGCTTGGTTTCCACGGATAGCACCAGGGGGAGGTGCCCTCTTATGACTACTCTACGCACTATGCTGGGGCATCCTTGTAACATCCCGAGGAGAAGTATTCGTATCAACTGGAAATGCCTGAAGAGATGTCAGCCATCCACAATGTGTTCCATATCTCGTTACTTCGCAAATGCTTGGAAGTGCCTGAGAAGACTGAAGTTTTCAAGAATATCGATCACAAAGCTATGGAAATCAATAATGACCTGACCTATCGGGAAGTACCCATCTGTATCTTAGAAGAAGCCTACAGAACCACCAGGACCAGGAGTATCAAGATTCTCAAGATTCAGTGGAGCAACCATACCGAGGAAGCTACTTGGGAGCGCGAAGAATACATTAGAACAGAGTTCCCAGATCTCTTTAGTTCCTAGTTTTCTTTGTAAATCTCGGGACAAGATTTTGTTTAAGGGGGGAAGGTTTATAACATCCCAAAACTTTAATCCAAGCTCATCAAGATCAAATCATCCAAAAATAGGGTTAACAAAAACTTTTCCAAATTTAAAATGAAAGCATTCATATGTGTGCATTTAAAATAGGAGTTGTTTGAATTGCCATGATTGAATGATCCAATGCTTGTAAAATGTTTCTTAGGTGATTTAAACATCATCTACATCATTCCCAAACTTTTCCTAAAGAAAATCAAATCAAAAAGAATTAAAATGAAGGAATGGTCATTTTGACAAATTTAACTCTCATGCCTACTTTGGCTATTCCTAGTACTCAAAACTTAACAAAAATAATTCTTGATCTTTGCACCCCTTGCTAGTACACATAATGAGGTACCAAGGCCCACCTTTGGATCCACTAAAACCATTCTGTTAACTATTTTAAATGACAGTTTAAAATTGAATCTAATGCATATGCATAGATCACCCCTATTTCAAAAACCCTCTATTTGAGCTCCATTTTCAAAACCCTTGCAACCAACGACTACCTATCACTAGTGGAGATCACTCAAAATTTTTGAACTCAAAATTCAAAACTTTTTCTCTAGCGGCCATTTTGTCAAACACCTTGTTAGCAAGATCATTAAGGCCTAACTATTACTGTTTTGGGATAATTTTGTCTAGCAATTCTGTAGTGCTTTGATCATCTTGTCCCCCCTCAAGCCAGACCAGACCAAACCCAGCCTCTTCTCTACCCCCTAGCCGCACTGCACAGCCATGCCGAGCACCATCTCGCCGGACGACCGTGCACCTGTAGCAGCAACCCTCTCCAGCCCCTCTCTCCATGTCTAGTACCTTGCCAGTGGTCCACCTCCACCGCCCAACCAGCCCCAGGCCAGAGACAGAGGGCAGAGCGTCCAGGAACCGCCGTGCCCGGAGCTTGTCGAGCATGCCGGTGCCGCCCCAAACCGCACTGCCCAGCGTGCATAAGCCGCTTCGACCGCGCCCACCGCTCTTCCTCGACTGAGAACACCGGACACCCCGTTCGCCCAAAGCCCCACAGCCACTGCCGTGGACACCGCCATTGCCTCTCAGAGCGCCACCTCGCCCAGACCGCATACCACCGCCCCTATGGCCACATTTAATTCCTAGAACACCGCCAGGAGACCGCCCATCGATCGCCATCCCCAGCCATGCCGCTAGCTCGCCGTAGCCATGTCGCCACCGTCGACCGCCCATCCCGCTCGGTCTCACCGTCGAGCCTATAAAAGGAGCCCTCCCCAGCCATTCCTCTCCACACCATTCCACTCCCCTCACCTCTCTGAACATCACCCACCTCTCGCCGGAGCAAGTGGAGCAGCAGCTCGCCGGAATTGGAGCCGGAGCCGCCGCCTCTGGAGGAGAAGGGTGCCGTTGATTCCCACCACCCCAAGCTCCGCCGTGACCACGCCTCGCCTCGCCGTCATCTTCCACTTTGTTCGCCCGCATCGCCCACCCCGCTGGAGCCCTGGTACGCCCCTAGTAGACCCCCACTGAGCCGCTAGGGTTCGAGCTCGCCGACGACCTGTTCGTCGTCGACGACGACCCTCAGCCATAGATCTAGACTCTAATCGCATGGCCCACAGCGCGCGTAACGTTTCGCGTGACCCCCCTGTCAACTGAGCCCCGTGCCACGAAGCGCACTGATGGTTGGATTCGGATGCGATACCATTCCAAATTTACCGTACAACCACATTACCTGAATTGGGTAAGGCTTAGCTGGAAATTTATATGCATTAGTATTAGTTCCCTCACGGGAGAGGTTTGAGCTGAGGCTACCTCTGAATGATGTCCACCTATGCAGTGCCCAAGATGACTGATGGTCATGGTTGGGAGGCCATGCTCATAGGAGAGGTGCTTGTACTAGGGTGTGTAAAGGGAAGGTTATGTTTGATTATCTGCATACTAAGTATGATGATTCAGGGTTATCCCTGACAGATGTATCGAATCTTGTGGTGAAAGTGTACCACCTCTGCAGAGTGTCAAACTATTCGAATAGCCGCGTCCGCGGTTATGGACAGTTGGAATGGCCATACTGTTTCGTTGTCAGATGTTTTCTAAATAACCTGAAATGAATGATGAACTTTGACTTGACCACAACAGGGTGGTGTTGATGATAATAGCTTCCCAACTTAAGTGATTCTAGAACTCTACTTTATCTTTCTTGCTTCTGAACTTAGCTTAGGTTTCAAACTTAACTTGATAGTTAACTTAGATTCAGTACTTTAACTTAGAATTTTACCCCTTGTTAGTAGTAGTTTGCGAGTACTTAAAGAGTACTCATGGCTTCTGTCCCTGGCTATTATCATGGCCAGACTATGAAGGAGATTATCAAGATGATGGTCAGCAGGACGTCCATGATAACTAGGACTATCTGCCTTCGTTAGCATTATACGTCTTCAAGATGGACCCCACCGCTACGCTATCGTTTATTTCCGCTGCTTGTTGTATTAAAGACTGGATCATGAGATCCTTATTTGTGTAAAACCTTATGTATGGTTTGTAATGGATGATGTACTATGATATCCAATCCGTTATGTCTCGCAAAAATGGTAATCTTGGGATTGCGGGGTATGGCATAACGGGAATCTAGGATTAAAAATCCGGGTGTTGACAAGTTGGTATCAGAGCCATCCTGACCATAGGAGACCCTAGTTAGAATGGACGTCCAAACCAAAAACTTAGCTTCAAAACCAAAGTGAGTATTTATGAAAAACTATTCCCTCTCTTACCCTTGTGAACTCATTCTTTCTCAAAAATACATGTTCCTCAAAATTCTTACATTACTACTTAAAATTTGACACACTTGATCACTTCACTAACTTCCTCATCCTAAATGCTTGTAGATGGAGACTCAGTTCAGCAAGTTTTACCAGTTGGGAAACGGAGGTCAGCTGATCTTCGAGAGGGATCTGGATTCACTATCAGAGTTACTGGGACACCCACATCCGGAGTTTCTTGGAGCTCAACTTCCAGGACCCCCAGGAGGAGACCTACAATGGCTAGTCACCGCAGATCTTCGAGGAAGCATTGAAGCCCCAACTTCCGGGAGAATTCAGTTCTCCGTGTGAGAGAACAACTGGCTAGATGGGTTAGCCAGGGAAATGCATGAAGCTCTCGCACGTCTATGTGCCCTCAGCATCAACAAGATTCAAGGAACCCGTTTTTCCCACTATGCAAGACGTGACTTCATGGGAATGCCGATGGAGATACCAAGTCACCTAGAATTGAGGCGTCAAGTGGAGAACCTTGACTTCTTGCTTCATGACAGACAGCAGGAACTGGACAATGCCAGAGAGTTAGCCAACCAGAACCGTGCCATTGCCGACCAGAAGGCCCAGACTTTCGCATTGCTCGTCCAAGATCGTCAGTCTCTTCGTCGCCAGCGTGCAAAGAAAGATCGCACCATCGCCTGTCTTCGCAAGAAGGTGGCCGACCTCGAGAAGACAGTCAAGGAGCAGGAAGCTCAGCTTGCCGCCAAGGAGGAAGAAGATGAGGGTGAAGACATCCAGGGAGATATGGATTCTTACCTCAGCAACGATGACGACTTTCTGGCAGAGGATGCTGTGGACTTCTACACTGATGATGAAGATTCCGACTTCATCGACGATGAGTAGATGCACTAGAGCACTGTCATAGCATGAGATGTATCATCTCATTGTATCGTAGCTTGCAGAATGGTTCTTCAAACCATCTGTTTTCCCCTTTGATTGTTGTGGTGTGTGTTGTATCGTGTGCTTGCTTGCATGAATGAAAATGAAGTTAGTTGAAAAACCTGAGTCTAACTCAAAGTTGTAGCTTTGAAAACCCAAAACCATGAACCTTAGAATTTCCCTCTTACCCCTATATCTATCTCAATCTTCAGATGACTCGTGGAAACCAAGGAGGGAGCAGCTCGTCGCAGGACCCAATGCTGCAGATCTTGCAGAATCTCATCGCAGACCGTGAAGCAAGCAGGGCCGAGCGTCAAGCCAACTTAGCAACATTACAGCAGATCGCCCAAATGGCTCTCAACAACCAAGGACAGGGAAATCAGGATCACCATGGATCTAAACTCAAAAACTTTCAGAACACCAATCCCCCAATCTTCAACCAATCTGAAAACCCATTAGATGCTGATGACTGGTTATAGACCATGGAAAACAACCTCGAAGTTGCAGGAGTTGATGAGAATGAGAAAGTTCGTTTTGCCACCCACTATCTGGCGGGAGATGCAAGAGCTTGGTGGAATAGCGTCCGCAATATGAACCATGGCCAGGTGATGACCTGGGAAGCATTCAAGGTCAAGTTCAGCCGCACCCACGTGCCGCAGGGTCTTGTCAACAGGATGAGAGACGAATTCCGTGAACTGAAGCAAGGAAGATTGACTGTGGTAGAGTACCGTGACAAATTCTTGTCCCTTGCCAGATATGCACCGGATGAAATCAACGCGGAGGCCAAGAAGAAAGAGAGATTCTTAAACGGACTACATGATGAGATGTAGACTGTCCTTGTCAACATCCGTTTCCAGGATCTTGAAGAGCTAGTCGACTCTGCCATTCAGATGGAAGGGAAGATTAACCAAGCAAACGACAACCGCAAGCGTCATATGATGCAGCAGTCTGGATCCAGTAGTCACCAGAAGTACCGTCCTAACCCCTCACCAGGATATGCACCAAGGAACAACCGACCCCCAAATTCTCGCCCAAGCTACCCCAACCGTAGCGGAGGAAGTGTGAAGTCCAGAGGAAAAATCACCACTCCGGCAATGCCAACAACTTCAACCGTGCCCCTCCCAAGAGCAACAACAACAACAACAACAACACCGCCCCCAGAACTTGCAGCAATGATGTACCTGTCGCAGTCAAGGTCAAGTCCCAGATCACTTGTTTCGAGTGTGGAGTGAAGGGTCACTACTCCAATGAGTGTCCCAAGAAGACTGCCGCCAATGCCCCTGTGAATGCCCCAGCTCAGCAGCAGCATCGTGTTCAACCAGGAAGGAGATTTGCCCCAGGGAACCCGCACAACCGCAACGGTCGTCTCTTCCACATGAACGCAGAAGAAGCCCAGGAAGCGCCAGATGTAGTGCTGGGTATGTTTTCTGTCAACTCAGTTTTAGCAAGAGTATTGTTTGATTCTAGAGCATCGCATTCATTTGTCACCGAAGAATTTGTATGCACTAGTAAGATTCGCCCAACCAACCTGAAGCATGTCATGATAGTTCAAATCCCTGGTTCAACAACAAAAGCTAGAAAAATTTGCAAAGCTGTACCTATCAGAATACATGGGATAGATTTTTATGCCAACCTAATTGTACTTGGAACCAAAGGATTGGAAGTAGTACTAGGTATGGACTGGATGTCAAGGCATAAAGGACTGATAGACTGTGCTAAGAAAGCCATCACCATGACCAGTAGTTCTGGAGTAACAGTAGAGCATATCTCCGAAACCTTACCCCTTCAATTCAAGTGCAACAAGAGTGTAGCCCTGCCTACCATTGACCAAGTCAGAGTAGTCTGTGAATACCCCTACGTATTCCCAGATGAATTGCCAGGTATGCCCCCGGATAGGGATATCGAGTTCATTATCGAACTAATCCCCGGAACCGGACCTATAGCCTAGAGACCCTATACCATGAACCCCTCAGAGTTAGTAGAACTGAAGAAGCAGTTGGATGCCATGTTGCTCAACATGTTTGATTCAACCAAGTGCATCGCCATGGAGATCACCAGTGTTATTCGTCGACAAGAAAGATGGAGGCAACCGTCTGTGTACAGACTATAAAAAGTTGAATGATGTCACCATGAAGAACAAGTACCCCTTACCAAAGATAGAGGATCTATTTGACCAGTTGACTGGAGCTCAGGTATTCTCAAAGATTGATCTTAGGACTGGTTATCACCAACTTAAGATTCGTGCAACGGATATTCCGAAGACCTCCTTTACTACTCGCTATGGTTTATACGAGTATACGGTTATGTCTTTTGGATTAACCAATGCCCCTGCTTATTTCATGAATCTCATGAATAAGATCTTTATGAATTTCCTAGATAAGTTTGTAGTTGTGTTTATCGACGACATCCTTATCTACTCCAAGTCAGAAGAAGAGCATGATCAACATCTGAGAATCATCCTAGAAACCCTGCGAAAGCATCAGTTATATGCCAAGTTCAGCAAGTGTGAGTTTTGGCTGAAAGAAGTAGGATTCCTAGGACATATTGTGTCTGCCGGAGGAGTCTCTGATGATCCCGCCAAGATCAAAGATGTCAAAGAATAGGAAGCCCCAACCAATCAAACCCAAGTTCGTTCATTTCTCGGATTAGCGGGATATTACCGCAAGTTCGTAGAAGGATTCTCGAGCATAGCCCGACCAATGACCCAATTGTTGAAGAAAGACAAGAAGTTTGAATGAACAAACAAATGTGAAGCCAGTTTCCAGGAGCTGAAAAAGAGATTGATATCGGCCCCAATTTTGATCATGCCAGACATCAATAAGCCGTTTGATGTATATTGTGATGCATCCAAGATTGGTCTAGGATATGTATTGATGCAAGAAGGCAAAGTCATTGCGTATCTGTCTCGACAACTGAAGCAGCATGAGCAGAACTATCCGACCCATGATCTTGATCTAGCAGCTGTGGTTCTAGCGTTGAAGACATGGCGTCATTATCTGATGGGTAATCGTTGTGAGATTTACTCAGACCATAAGAGCTTGAAGTATATCTTCACCCAAAAGGATGTGAATATGAGGCAAAGAAGATGGATAGAGTTAATCAAGGATTATGACCTTGACATTCACTATCACCCCGGCAAATCCAATGTGGTAGCGGATGCTCTTAGTAGATTGCCGTGTAGGCTGAACACCATGATCAAAGAGAAGCAACCAAGTTTGTATGAGGAGTTGGAGCAGTTCAGGACTGAGTTAGTTAGCAAAGGATTCCTAGATAGCATTGAACTTCAACCCACTTTGTTGAGCCAAATCAAGGAAGCCCAGAAGGGAAATGAAAGTATCGACGGAATCAAACGTCGTATTGGTACAGGCAAAGTACCTAGATTCACCGAAGACGAAGAAGGTGTACTGTGGTACAAAGGACGTATCTGTGTGCCAGCAGATTCGGAACTGAAGGAGGTTATCATGAAGGAAGCTCATGATACTCTTTATTCTATCCACCCCGGAGGAACAAAGATGTATAAGGATTTGAAAGAGCAATTTTGGTGGCACAAGATGAAGAGAGAGATCGGAAGCTACATCGCCAAATGTGACATCTATCAAAGAGTCAAAGGGAGCATCAGAGACCCGCAGGACTACTGCAACCATTGCAGATTCTGGAATGGAAATGGGATTCCGTCGGAATGGACTTCGTCACCGGTTTACCTACTTCTAGTAGGGGGAATGACTCAATCTGGGTCATAGTTGATAGACTATCCAAGGTAGCCTACTTTATACCTGTCAAGACAACCTACCAGAGTGCAAAACTAGCAGAACTGTACATTGCTAGAATTGTTAGTCTGCATGGAACCCCCAAGACCATCGTATCAGATCGAGGAATCCAGTTTACCTCAAGATTTTGGCAGAAAGTTCAGGAAGGTTTAGGAACCAAGTTGAACTTCAGCACCGCTTATCACCCGCAAACAGATGGACAAACTGAGAGAGTCAATCAGATCTTAGAGGATATGCTTAGAGCTTATGTGTTGGAATACGGATCAAAATGGGAAGACCGCCTGCCTTTCGCAGAATTCTCATATAACAACAGTTATCAAGCTAGTTTACAGATGGCACCATTTGAATTCCTATACGGAAGAAAGTGTCGTACCCCTTTGAATTGGTCGCAAGTAGGAGAGAGTCAGATCTTTGGACCCGACATTCTCCGGGAAGCAGAAGAGAAAGTTCACAAGGTCCGTGAGCACCTCAAGACCACCCAATCCAGACAGAAGAGCTATGCTGACAAGAGAAGGAGAGACCTGACTTTCAATGTCGGAGATTTCGTATATCTCAAGGTTTCACCATTGAAGGGAACTCAACGCTTTAGTCTGAAGGGAAAGTTAGCTCCCCGATATATCGGACCTTTCAAGATTCTAAACCGCCGAGGAGAAGTATCGTATCAACTAGAACTGCCTGAAGAGATGTCAGCCATCCACAATGTGTTCCATATCTCGTTACTTCGCAAATGCTTGGAAGTGCCTGAGAAGACTGAAGTTTTCAAGAATATCGATCACAAAGCTATGGAAATCAATAATGACCTGACCTATCGGGAAGTACCCATCTGTATCTTAGAAGAAGCCTACAGAACCACCAGGACCAGGAGTATCAAGATTCTCAAGATTCAGTGGAGCAACCATACCGAGGAAGCTACTTGGGAGCGCGAAGAATACATTAGAACAGAGTTCCCAGATCTCTTTAGTTCCTAGTTTTCTTTGTAAATCTCGGGACAAGATTTTGTTTAAGGGGGGAAGGTTTATAACATCCCAAAACTTTAATCCAAGCTCATCAAGATCAAATCATCCAAAAATAGGGTTAACAAAAACTTTTCCAAATTTAAAATGAAAGCATTCATATGTGTGCATTTAAAATAGGAGTTGTTTGAATTGCCATGATTGAATGATCCAATGCTTGTAAAATGTTTCTTAGGTGATTGAAACATAATATACATCATTTCCAAACTTTTCCTAAAGATAATCAAATCAAAAAGAATTAAAATGAAGGAATGGTCATTTTGACAAATTTAACTCTCATGCCTACTTTGGCTATTGCTAGTACTCAAAACTTAACAGAAATAATTCTTGATCTTTGCACCCCTTGATAGTACACATAATGAGGTACCAAGGCCCACCTTTGGATCCACTAAAAACATTATGTTAGCTATTTTAAATGATAGTTTAAAATTGAATCTAATGCATATGCATAGATCACCCCTATTTCAAAAACCCTCAATTTGAGCTCCATTTTCAAAACCCTTGCAACCAGGGACTACCTATCACTAGTGGAGATCACTCAAAATTCAAAACTTTTTCTCTTGCGGCCATTTTGTCAAACACCTTGTTAGCAAGATCATTAAGGCCTAACTATTACTATTTTGGGCTGATTTTGTCTAGCAATTCTGTAGTGCTTTGATCATCTTGTCCCCCCTCAAGCCAGACCAGACCAAACCCAGCCTCTTCTCAACCCCCTAGCCGCACTGCACAGCCATGCCGAGCACCATCTTGCCGGCCGACCGTGCACCTGCAGCAGCAACCCTCTCCAGCCCCTCTCGCCATGTCTAGTACCTTGCCAGTGGTCCACCTCCACCGCCCAACCAGCCCCAGGCCAGAGACAGAGGGCAGAGCGGCCAGGAACCGCCGCGCCCGGAGCTTGTCGAGCATACCGATGTCACCCCCAGAGCACGCACTGCCCCCGTGTGCACAAGCTGCCGCTCGACCGCAGCCCGCGCCCACCGCTCCGCCTCGACCTGGAGAACACCCTGGACACCCCCGTTCGTCGCCCAAAGCCCCACAGCCACCGCTCGCTGTGGACACCGCCGCCGCTGCCTCTCAGAGCGCCACCTCGCCCAGACCGCATACCACCGCCCCTATGGCCGCATTTAATTCCTAGAGCACCACCAGGAGACCGCCCATCGATCGCCATCCCCAGCCATGCCGCTAGCTCGCCGTAGCCATGTCGCCACCGTCGACCGCCCATCCCGCTCGGTCTCACCGTCGAGCCTATAAAAGGATCCCTCCCCAGCCATTCCTCTCCACACCATTCCACTCCCCTCACCTCTCTGAACATCACCCACCTCTCGCTGGAGCAAGTGGAGTAGCAGCTCGCCGGAATTGGAGCCGGAGCCGCCGCCTCTGGAGGAGAAGGGTGCCGTTGATTCCGACCACTCCAAGCTCCGCCGCGACCACACCTCGCCTTGCCGTCGTCTTCCACTTTGTTCGCCCGCATCGCCGACCCCGCTGGAGCCCTGGTACGCCCCTAGTAGACCCCCACTGAGCCGCTAGGGTTCAAGCTCGTCGGCGACCTGTTCGTCGTCGACGACGACCCTCAGCCGTAGATCTAGCCTCTAATTGCATGGCCCACAGCGCGCGTACCATTTCGCGTGTTAAGTGTCGCTGACAAGTGGGACCCCCTGTCAGCTGAGCCCCGCGCCGCGAAGCACCACTGGGCCAGCCCATTTCTTTTCCCACGTTAGCCCATAGATTCAAATCTGGATTTTTCTTTTAGTTTGAATCTAGTTTCTGTTCACTAGTTTGAAAATCAATTCAGAGAGTTTTAGAAATCCAAATGGCATGAAACCAATTTTGTCTGAAAGGTATTAAAATGATCTATCCAAGCCCGTTGGATTTAATTCATTTAGGGTTATAGATCTCTCCTAATAAAAATAAGAAGACAGAAGCTTTTGCAACTTGAAACATTTTAATAAAATCAACCAAGTTAGCTTTTGAGTTGATTCCAACTCTCAAAAATCACATTTCATCATATCTATCTAAATATGTAATAATATTAAGGTTTACATGCAGTGACTTTGGACTAGTACCAAAATAATGCTATATAGGAATTTCTAGTCACTTTAAATCATTAAATAATAAACTTAAACCAAAGTAATATTGATCCAACCTTTAAATCTCATTCCCACAAGTTAGAATATGTGGTGAGGACATGGGTCCACATGATCCCATATTTTGGTGGTGAATATTAAATTTTAGTTAATATTTCAGTGAGTAGAAATTACTTTCCCAAAATTAAAAGATTGAAACTATTGAATTAAACTTGTGATGCTTGTGATGATAATAGATCATCAATTGTGTGTTTTAGAATGATACTTAGCCTAGTTAAGTATTGTTTGGTGAGTGTCTACTCTCTATGTATTTATAGACACTAGTACCGACCAAGCCTTCGAGGAGGAGGAGGAGTTCTACCAAGAAGAAGAAGAAGAAGAAAACCTCAACCACTGCACCAACCAAGGCAAGCTATTAGTGGCAAGCTAACCCTTGCAAAACATACTTTAGAAAGCTATGGTTAGCAAGCTAGAATAAAACTAGATGGTTTAGCAAAGATGCCTTAAGCATGCTTTGATCACACCCCTTTAACTATTAGTACCCCAAGTCTTATTGATAAGTTTTACCCCCCTTAGTTTACACAAAGTTCTTTACTTAATTTTTGAAGGTAGCATAAAGAGTATAAAACTTGACCTACTTAGAAACCTTTAGATGTCATTCTATGGCATGAGATTGATCCCATCTTTCCCCACCTTAGTGAACACTCTTAACTTAGTACCTTAGTATAGATCAAAAACATGAATCACTTTAGATGGGAAC
This sequence comes from Avena insularis, assembly GCA_023614405.1. Taxonomy (NCBI): domain Eukaryota; kingdom Viridiplantae; phylum Streptophyta; class Magnoliopsida; order Poales; family Poaceae; genus Avena; species Avena insularis. The sequence continues at coordinate 68,724,253 of CM042692.1, read as the reverse complement.
ACTTGGTGAAAATGAATTATGAAAACCTTGGAATGATGAGTCATTCTATTGAGATGTTTTGACATGTGTTGAGAAACACAACTGGTTGATAATGATGAGGCATGAGCCTTAACCCTTTTATAAAACTGATGGTTGGATTCGGATGCGATACCATTCCAAATTTACCGTACAACCATATTACCTGAATTGGGTAAGGCTTAGCTGGAAATTTATATGCATTACTATTAGTTCCCTCACGGGAGAGGTTTGAGCTGAGGCTACCTCTCAATGATGTCCACCTATGTAGTGCCCAAGATGACTGATGGTCATGGTTGGGAGGCCATGCTCATAGGAGAGGTGCTTGTACTAGGGTGTGTAAAGGGAAGGTTATGTTTGATTATCTGCATACTAAGTATGATGATTCAGGGTTATCCCTGACAGATGTATCGAATCTTGTGGTGAAAGTGTACCACCTCTGCAGAGTGTCAAACTATTCGAATAGCCGCGTCCGCAGTTATGGACAGTTGGAATGGCCATACTGTTTCGTTGTCAGATGTTTTCTAAATAACCTGAAATGAATGATGAACTTTGACTTGACCAAACAGAGTGGTGTTGATGATAATAGCTTCCCAACTTAAGTGATTCTAGAACTCCACTTTATCTTTCTTGCTTCTGAACTCAGCTTAGGTTTCAAACTTAACTTGATAGTTAACTTAGATTTAGTACTTTAACTTAGAATTATACCCCTTGTTAGTAGTAGTTTGCGAGTACTTAAAGAGTACTCATGGCTTCTGTCCCTGGCTATTATCATGGCTAGACTATGAAGGAGATTATCAAGATGATGGTCAGCAGGACGGCTATGATAACTAGGACTATCTGCCTTCATTGCATTACTGTGCCTGAAGATGGACCCCACCGCTATGCTATCGTTTATTTCTGCTGCTTGTTGTATTAAAGACTGGATCATGAGATCCTTATTTGTGTAAAACCTTATGTATGGTTTGTAATGGATGATGTACTGTGATATCCAATCCGTTATGTCTCGCAAAAATGGTAATCCTGGGATTGCGAGGTATGGCATAACGGCCATCTGGGATAAAAATCCGGGTGTTGACAATCCTCGAGTTCATATCAGGATGAAGGCACTTCCTCGCCATATTATGGAGACGCTCCTTCCTGGCCAGCTTGGGATTGATACCCACTTAGGCCAAAATCCTAAGCTTGGGGGAAGGTACGCCGACATCACACTCATCTACATATCATGTTCAGTCGGCACTTTGTATATCCATGTTTTCTTTTCTTTTTAGTCTTCGTTCTTGCTTTATTTTTGCTTTCCAAAACACAAAAGAACAAAAATATTTTCGTTATTTCTCTTTGTTTGCTTGTTTATCTTTTTGCCTTGGTTTGCCTCTTTCTTTTAGCTTTGTCTTAATTTTTCGAAAAACCCAAAAAGATTTCGCTTTGCTTGATCTCACTTTTCGTTCTTGCCTTTAAAAATAAAAAACACCAAAAATATTTTCTGTTCTTCTTTGGTTTTGTGAAGTTCATTGCAGGGTTCAGCAGTCCTCAGTGGAGTTTGGTTTCATGTTATTATTCAAGCCACACAAGTGAAGGGCAATAATGAAGATCAATGACAACTTGAGGTGTGGTAAGAGGCTGGTAATGAACTCTATTTGTTTTCATTTTTGTACATATAATCATCATTGTGGGCATGCTTAGCCTATTCATGTAAGGTGTATGTTATTTATGGATGCTTAGTAGTTCTTGCTTTCTTATGATTAGCTCCAGCTTGCTAATGGTTTGTAGCATGTCATATGAATGTTTACTTGCATTGTTCTATTCATAACTTGGTATGACATTGTGGTATCCTCCCCTGAATGTTTCATTTGAATCGACTTGGCACATGCTCACACATGCATATGACTGAAACAATAATCAGTTAAGCCTCGATGAATTATTTTACCTCGGGGTTCTTGAATCACTTTCATGCCATAATTAATCCTGTTTTGTTGCAAGCATTATTATGACAGTTATTGCTCTCTTGTTTGTCGCTCCCTTTCTATTACTGGCCTTCACTTGCACTGAGTAGCTCTACTCGTGTTTCCAACTCCCCAAAACCAATATTGCCAAAAGTGTCCACCATACCTACCTATTAGCATCATTTGCTTTTCCGTGCATATTTAGTATGCCTTGTTTTCTTCCAAATAAAATGTTTGCTTGTTATGAGAAAGTTAGTTAGTAAAGCTCTCATGAACTTGATGGCACACTTTATTTCTTGCACTTAATAAACCTAAACTATTGTGACTGTCCATGAAAGTTATATGCTTGCAAATTATAGGCTGGGGATTAGCAGAACCATGCTGTCATGCGGAACGCTTTTAACACCTATAAATATATACCTAGTTGATATCATGCTCTTTTGTTTACGAATGTCGTCGGTGTGAAATAAAAGGCGAGCTTGTAAGTCCATGGAGTTATGTATGTGTGTTAGAGAAACGCCTGGGCGGCTAGTCTAATCCATGCCTAATCATGGTGGAAACCTGCAGCTTAACCATAATGAGCAATCTATGAAGCATTCTTCTTATAAAAAAGAGAGATAGTTATTAAGAAAAAGAAAAAAAGATGATAAAAGAGGAAAGAGAGAAAAAAGCACCATTTTCCCATGGTAAATAAGAAGATTGTTGAGATGCTCATTGTCTGCTTGCCTTGTTATTTTGATATGGGGATTCTTCCGTATCATCGGGCAAGGGGTACCCCGTTGGTGGTTCTCTATGATACACATGTATTTACTATGACAAGAACTTACCGGTAACTAAAGTTGAGTAGCATGAGGAGCGGCCCTCGTACTCAAGGGACATGGGATTAACAGTTTATGGTCTATCAAGCATATAACTCGTATTGGACCTCACTTTCACCTTAACCATTTAAAGATTCTTATGATAGGAGCAATGAGAGTTCAAAGCTAATAAGTACCATACTTTCAACATTTGGAAGCCTTTCAAACTTTTCAAAAAACTTTTCTCTTCCTTGTTGAGTCAATACTTATTCTATGAGCACTTTCTTGAGAGCATGGCTGTCATTCTTAGTGTAATATGCTTGTCTCAAATTTTGGTTAATTGTGTCATGACTTTGATGCTTGTATCTTTGATATCTTTACTTCTAGTCTTCACTTGAACTTCAGAGGTGCCTCAGCATTTATGTTTACTCTACAATCAAAGGCAAGCGAGATGCCACTCTATCATACCTTTTTATGAGCATTGCAATGTTGCTTATGTTTGTGTTTCATGCTACTTACTATTTTTGAGTTGGAATCTCTTCGTAGTTTGCAATGACCATTAAGTAAACTTATTTGCATACTCTTTATTATGAATTGCTTAAGTAGTTGACCATATGCTGAGAATATATACATCTTATGAAGCAAATGTGTTTGTGAAAGCTCTTTTATCGCACTCAGTTTTCAACTAAATTGCTTGAGGACAAGCAATAAGCTAAGCTTGGGGGACTTGATACGTCCAAAACGTATCTACTTTCCTGAACACTTTTGCTATTGTTTCTCCTCTAAAGTTGTGTGATTTGGATACAACTAACACAGACTGACGCTATTTTCAGCAGAATTACCTTGGTGTCTAGTTTTTGTGCAGAAAATCAACTATCAGGAAAAATCCCGGAAAATATGCCAAAAATCCTATTTCACCAGAAGAATCATGGAGCCAGAAGCCGAGACGGAGGAGGGCCACGAGGGGCCCACACCGCCTGGCCGCGCAGGCCAGCCCAGGACGTGCCTGGGGGTGGTGTGGCCGCCTCGGTCACCCCCTCGGCCTCCCTCTTCACCTATAAGATGCCTCTTGACCTAAAAACCAAGGGGGGTTCGATGTTTTTCCAGATAGAGTTCCAATGTGCCGCCACCACGGATACATGAATCGTAACGAAACTCTGTTCGGCACCTCGGGATGGGGAATTGGAGGAGATCATCGCCATCATCATCACCATCACTTCTCCATCAACCATCCATGATTCCCCCATCCATGAGTGAGTAATCCCCCACTGTAGGCTATGGGGATGGTAGGGATTGGATGAGATCGTTCATGTAATGGCATCAGATTGTTAGGGCATGGTGCCTAGTATCTACTATTAGTGCTTTTTTGACTTTGTTGCAACTTGTTATGCTTAATGCTTGTCACTAGGGCCCGAGTGCCATGATTTCAGATCTGAACATGTTATTGATTCATGATGATAGTATTGTTTGTGATCTTACCTGCAAGTTGTATACACATATTGTTGTCCGGAACCAAAGGCCCCGAAGTGACAATAATCGGGATAACTGGAGGGGATGGCTTTGATGTGAGGATCACATGTATTCACGGAGTGTTAATGCTTTGCTCCGGTGCTCTATTAAAAGGAGCACCTTAATTCCCAGTAGTTCCCTTGAGGCCCGCGCAAGCGGGTCAGGACAAAATGTTGTGCAAGTTCTCATTACAAGCACGTATGACTATATATGGAACACATGCATATGATTATTTAGTACTTGGATGCTTTACCTTATTTATCTACAAATGCCCTTTATATTGATTGCTACGTGAATTGTCTTGTCCATGCAACGCCCGTCCATCCATCCCTATGCCTAACGCTCTTTAATCCTACTGTTTACTGCAATTGTTACTATTGTCTTTACTTTTACTACTGCTATTACTTTGCTATTGCTACTACAAAACTGTTGCTACTGATAAACTTCTGTGAGAAAGATTGTTTCCAGGTGCAGATGAATTGACAACTCAGTTGTTAAGGCTTATAAATATTCTTTGGCTCCCCTTGTGTCGAATCAATAAATTGGGTTTCACTTCCCTCGAAAATACTGCGATACACCCCCTATACTTGTGGGTCATCAGGAATCGAACTATCTCCACGAGACATCATGGATGAGAAGCGAGATGCGATCAAGTCGCAAGTTTTCCTAGACTTCCTCGTGCACTGGATGGAAAACCAACTCCCTGACAGGCCAGATATGTCATATCTATGGACGATGCATTTCGATGGGTGCAAGCGCAAAGAGGGAGCTGGCGCAGGCGTCATACTGACGTCGCGGCAAGGTGACAAGATGAGGTATGTTCTGTGAATGCAGTTCACTGCCTCCAACAATGAAGCTGAATATGAAGCCCTACTCCACGAGATGCGTATGGCAAAATCCTACGTCGCAAAGCGACTAATCATCTACGGTGACTCCAAAATGGTGGTCAATCAAACAATGAACGAGTGTGATGCTTTGAGCGACAACATGATCGCCTATCGCGACCTCTACGACACACTCGAGGGAGACTTTGATGACTGCGAGCTACGGCGCATCGGCCGCGAGAGCAATGAGGAAGCGGACACACTCGCCAACATCGGCTCCACTTGTTCCCCAGTGCCACCCGGAGTATTCTTAGAGTGCATCTGCGAGCGCTCCATCAAGCGAAAAGCTCCAGAGCACAAAACCAGCACGCCAAAGGACTCGGGGGCTACGCCACCCAACAAGCCAATGGCACTCGATGACACGGAGCTAGATACAGGTCTCGAAGGCCCCATGGTGGTCATGATGATCGATACATCCTGGACGCAACCATAGATCACATACTTGCTCCGCAAAAGGCTGTCAGATGACCCGATAGATGCGCGTCATATAGCGTGACGATCCAAGGCATTCGCCCACATCAACAAAAAACTATACAAGTGAAGCATCACAGGAGTCCTTCAACGGTGCGTCTCCAACAGAGACAGAAGAGCCATCCTCCTCGACATACACGAAGGCACTTGCGGACACCACGCTGACAGTCGCGCCCTTGTCGCCAAAGCTCTACGAGCTGGATTCTACTGGCCAACAGCAATGCGTGATGCTAAGGAGATCGTCCAGGGATGCAACACCTGCCAACGATTCGCGGATAAACTGCACGCCCCTAGCGCGGAACTCAGGCCAATACCTGTGGCCTGGCCCTTCGTGCAATGTGGACTTGACATGGTCGGTAAGCTCCAGAAATCTTCACCTGGTGGATACGTCTACCTCCTAGTCGCAGTCGACAAATTCACCAAGTGGATTGAAGCCATGCCAGTGACAAACCAATCAGGAGCTAGCGCTGTCAAATTCTTCGAGTCCATCGTCTTCCGCTTCGGGGTGCCACATAGCATCATCACGGACAATGGGACGAACTTCACTTCCAAGGAGTTCTAGGATTTCTAGGAAGACCTGGGAATCAACATTAGCTACACCTCGGTGGCACATCCCCAGACCAATGGTCAAGTCGAAAAGGCCAACGGCTTCGTCTGCGGCGGGATCAAGAAAAGGCTCCTCTGGCCACTCGAAAAAGCTGCGGTTGCTAGCCCGAGGAGCTGAAATCAGTACTATGGAGCCTGCACACAACTCCAACAATGCTATAGGCTACACTCCTTTATTCATGGTACATGGCACTGAGGCGGTCCTACCCGCCGAGGTACGCTACAAGGCCCCACAGGTAGTAGCATATAACGAGGCAGAATCAACCCTCGCACTCGAAGACTCCGTCGACCTCCTCGATGAGGCACATGAGATTCCAGCAGAGAGATCCACGATCTACCAGCAGAACCTTTGCAATTACCATAGCAGAAGGCTACGCCCTAGATCCTTCGTCGAAGGAGACCTGGTCCTGCGACTGAAGTAGCAAGGGCACCTCAAATTCGAGTCCCCTTGGGAAGGACCGTGTAACACCCTAGTTTTAGCTAATCCTAATTAGGGTTTTGAATGTGCATTCATAAGCATCATTGTTTTTGCTAAGACAAAATAAAAACAAGAAAGGAAATGCAAAACCCTAACCCTAGCTATTTTCCCCCTCACTCTAAAAGCAATTCAAAAGGTTTTGAATTTTGAAAAGAGCAAAACTATTGGAACCTAAATTGTTCTAAAGGGTTCCCTGCATTATTTGGATATTAACAAAGCTCTAGTATTTTGGAAATTATTCAAAAAACAGAAAAAGATTTGAAATACAAAGAAAAAGGAGATCTAGAAAAAGGAAAAAGTTTTGCTAAAAAAAATATAAAGCCAGAGCCTCCAGGCCACGCAGCCCAGCCGAACCATCTCCCCTTCTCCCTCTCTACCGCCCACCCATACCGCTGCTAGCATAGCAGCAAGCCTCTCCGCGGCCCATGCTTAGCCCACGGCCCGCGTACCCCTTCGTCGTCTCTCCCTTTTCTTCCTCCTCGCGACATCGAGCGAAGCACCTCCGTGTCAGCGCCCCCGTCGTTGATCTTCACCGTGTTGTGATGCCCGTCACTGTTGTTAGACGCTAGGATAAGAATGACCTCGTCGAGCTGTCTCTCCCCATACCCGTCTCTCCTCCTCCCGTACTCTCTGACATTTTTCCCCCATTTGCCAAAACCCTAGCACCGCAGGATCCGCCAACCACCACCGATCTGCACCACCCCAAGGTCAGCCGGGGGCACAGTCGAGCTCGCCGTGCTCCACCTGTTCTTCTCACAGAAGGAATCAACCCCGTGCTTCCAGAATCGCCACCGACGACTCCATCCTCTCCGACGCTAGCCACCATGTTCACCAGCAATTCTGGCCACCCTGCTCCTCGACGTCGCCTCCTTCCACGCCGTGTTGAGTCACTGGTCCGAATGGACCCCTCCTTCCCCTCCATCTCGCTTTGCTTCGGCCTTGCGTCGAGCACCACTGCGCGCCGCTGTAGTACATGCCCGCCGGTGATGCTCCGGCTACCAAATAGGAGCGGAGCCACTAGGGTTAGGTCCTCACACAGCCGCTTAACCTCTCGCATGCCTCACGCTGTCACTGCCCCGCAGTTCCCCGCCGTCCTGTCGTGACGTCACGCCGACGTCACCATGATGTCAGGCGCACGGTCAGCACCAGTCAAACCCAGTCGGGGCCCACTTTGCTTGCGTGGCAGCTGAGGTGGCCCCGGGCCCATCTGTCAGCTGAAGTGGCTAGCCCAACCCTAGTGAGAAAAGAGTTATACGCCCACGCTGACGTCATGCTAATGTAGTAAGTCCTTTTTAACTAGGTTTAATAATTTCAAAAAAAGGTTTAAATATTGTAAAATTCATAAATAATTATCTTTTTATCAGAAAAATATGAATAATATATCAAAATGTTCAGAAAAATGAGAGATATCTGTTAGCATCAAAAGCATGCATCATTAAGCAATTTTAAGTACAAGTTTAATTAGAAGCACATTTGAACCCCTGTAGGTGATTTCGGGGTCTCTCCTATATTAGGGTTTGTACCCCTCGGGTCCCGCTTAAATCGCCAAGCATGTCTTAGGGTTTCAGTTTAGTGCTAATTAACTTGCCATATCATTATCCTTGCTTGAGCATTGCATTGATGCCATGTGTTGATTGTTTCCCCCTTTCTTTCTGGTGTTCGCTTCTTCCCGGTAGAATACGACATCGAGATCAAGATCGAAGACCTAGACTAACACCATCGCAGATCGACGAACAATACTTGATTAAGTATAGTCAAGTACAAGATATCTGAGGATCTGCTTTGAGTTATCAACAGGCAAAGGCAAGCATAGCCCCACACATAAAAGAATCCTATGATTTCGAAAGTATTTCAATTCTTGCCATGATGCATAAGATTCTAATGTGGTCTTTTATCGATAGATAGAATATCCTATCTATTGCATTACTCCCTTTGAGCTTATATTACCTGATCCACTACTCCTAGCATAACTAGGTTTGGCTTGTGTGCACTGCTAGAGCTTATATCTGTGTCTTGCTTATCCATGCATAGCTGTCATTGCTGGTTCATCTAGATGATGTATCAGATGCATAGAATCTAGTATGATAGGAGAATGAGGTATACTGATGAGGTAAGATCAGTGGTAAAGGTTAAACATGCTAAGGCTTGTATGGGAGGCCATAGTGGGATGTGGTTTTTGTAGTCCCATGCTCACCACCACTAGGAACCGAGTTCTTACCTTTGGAACCGAGACGAGCGTACAACCACACAGGGCTTGGAAAACCTCAAGAGTAACTAACTTGCCTAGTAGATTCCATGAGTCACATAGTTCGGGCGTTCCATTCGACATATGCATAGAAAACATTTTGAAAGATTTGGCGGGTGAAGGTGCATCATAACAGGTAGGTAAGCGTGGCCAGGGTTGCTTGGGGTAGATGGCGCCCCTGGTAAAGCAACCTCGCCCACATCTCTAAGGACAAGCTTTGGGATTTCACCAGTTACAGCGGAACCATCCTTAGGGCGTGACTCATGGTCTCGGTGAAATCAAGGTAAAGGTCGTGTCCAACCACCCTCTGCTGGCCTTCCAAGGAGGAGGGCTAATCATGTGGCATTAAGAGTCAGTTGGTACATGTGGGTAAATTTGTACACCCCTGCAGGGTTAAATATTTTCGAAAAGCTATGTTCACGGTTATGAACGCTTCGTGACCGAATTCTAAGATCATAGAGAACATTAACCTAATCGTAAAACGTGGTAGATCAACATGTTCTTAAGGAGGCTTCCTCATGGGTACGAGGGGGTGATCCTAGTTGTGAGATGAGGATTACTTTGGTGGATATCAAAAGATGATGATTATTTCTTCGAAGATGTTGCCCTCTTATCCCCTTTTAAAATATTCTGATTAGACGAGCTTCTTCTCTCTCTTGTTTTATAAACAAAGATGGATTTACGCAAAATAACCTCACCAGCCATAAGTCTTGCGGAGTACACCTTGTACTCACCCTTGCTTTGTTGATACTTTATGGTAGAGTAAGTGTTTCTCAGAGGACAAGTTTGGTATGACATCGACACCGACGAGTAGCTTGGGGTTCCCGGCCGGCAGCCTGGAATCTATGGACTAGGACATCATCGTTATGCTTCAGGCCTCTTAGGCCCTTTGTTAAGTTTGCTATATTTAATAGCATAATTTTCCTTCCGTTGTTTGATGTTTGTGGTTAGTGACCTCTACTTGTAATATTTTGGTTCTTCGCTCAGTTATGAGCTTGCTGTAATATTTTTTGTGTCGTAGGGTTACTGTTGTGTTACCAATTTCTTACTAGATATCCTCGAGCTCTAGGTTAAGCTTATGTCAGGCTAAGGTCTGAATTTTTTTAACCCTGATCCCGGGGGTGTGACAGTTCTTGGTATCAGAGCAGTACCGACCATAGGAAAACCTTCCTATTGGTCGATGTTGAGTCTAGTGCTTGTGAAAACGTTTTTAAAGATGAAAAGTATTTGCAAAAACTGTAGTATGCTTCTTTTTCTCCTCATCTAGTATCGCTCTAACTCTGGGTCATCTTATCTTTTGTTGTTTTTGGAAAAGTTTTGATATCTCTTCTAGTCTTTCAAAATTTAGGTGCCTTCCAGGCATGTCGTTTCTCAACCAGTTGACCTAGTGTTGAGTTCTCTAGAGTTGTGTGTTGTGTATTCCTTGCAACCCTTTGCTCTGCTTCACCTGAGATATTCCTTTCTATCATGATATCTCTGTTTCATGGCACCTACAATATAAGGTACCATAGTGTTCTATTCTAGGCTTCCAGGTTTCCTTTCGCCTCGTGTTCCTCCTTTTTATGTGTTTGGGTACTTCAGAAGTTCTTTGTTGTCTTGGAAGTTACCTCGTGATTGCTACCTTGTAGTGTATGCTGTATCACTGAAGTAATAGTTACTCTTTTCTCGGGGTTTTAACCCTTGGACTTGAATCGAAGGTCTCGGATTGTACTAGATTCTGGTGTTATGAATCTTATACATGAAGCTGATCTTTAACCCAAGGTCCATTCTGTTGTCCCCTATTGTTAATGTTCAAACATTACCTCAGGATGGCTGGTACTACAATCGCAGCCTTCAAGCTTGTGGTTCTTGTCGCGATTGAATTGAGGCAACATAGGACTTCCCCGACCACTAGCTATGGCAGATGTTCTTTAATGGAACCAAATAGATCACGACAAGAGTACTCCTCGGGAGTCTCGCATCTATGTTTGTGACTCTGCCACACCTTACCTCTTTTGTGCATTGGGTTTTGGAAGAATGATAAACTATGCATCTACATCTCGGGATTCTATCCTGAGCATGTTCATTTTCCCTTGTTGTTTTCCGACCTTTGTCTACTAGTTGGTAGCCATGTAGTAATGTGCATTGGTGTATTACAATGCAAATTACTCTTGTGGTCCATCATGACAAACCATTTCGGGATGTCAGGAGAAAAAAACTCTATTACCTTGTCATATCTAGGACCAGGTCAAAGTATTGTAACCCACATATCTAGAGGCAAAGATTAGCTTCTACCTGTTCTATCCTAAGATATCACACTCTTATATACTAAGAGGTCGTGCTGAGTTTCGTGACCCCTTAATGAAGTGATGCTTTTACACATATTTACCCACCCTTCCTTCGAGATTTCGTGCTCGAAAATGATGCGTGTGCATAATAATGTGTCCATCTGAGATTCTTGGCAATTATTATTGCTTTGAACTCCAAGGACATTTTAGTCATTCTTAGCATGACTGGTTACCCTATCACTAAGCAAAGGATGATCATTCTACCAAGTCCGTTACTCTGGTACACTCTCCTCGGTCAAATAGTTAGGCTTATGCCGAAGCTCTGAGACTATGTCTTCTTGCCTTACAAGCAAGTTTCCTCTCAAACTAAGTGACATATCGGTGGATCGTGATATTCTAGATGTCTACTAGAAGTATTGCCATGTTGCCACATGACCGTGTTGTCAAGTTCTTGAGTAAGCAATTTCTCTGAACTGCTCCTTTCTCCAAGGATCCGTACTGGATACCCCTGAACTAGTTGGTTAAGCTTAAACAACAACTTGGAGAGTTGTAAGATAAAAGTTCTATCTAACTTAGTTCCTTCTTAGAGGGATGTATAGTTTTGTTCGTGTTGAAGAAAGATAGTATTTCCTTCATGGATATGTTATCTTCCCCCACCTTTGATTTGATTTGGGTTATCGTCAAATCAAACTCAGTTCCAAGGACTAACTTGATGATGTTGCTACTTGTGATGTTTCACTCGAGTACATCCTCATGTCTGTTGGTCTGACCAATACTCTACATCATTCATACAACATATGAGACCATCTTCTTGGAGTATCTCGATAAGTTTGTCGTTGAGCCCATCGATAACATCCTTCTCTTCTCCAAGCTAGACTAGATTCATATGGAACCTTTGGCAATAATGTTGGAAATTTTTCGAGAACCGTCTTCGTGTCACCTTGAAGAATGTGTTCTAGATGTTAGAAGTGATCTTCTTCGATTCACGTGCAATTGTAGAAAGATGTCGCCGTGGATTCGAGTAGAGTTAACTCCATATCTTAGGGACACAATTATATTTTGTTGCAAGTACTCGATGTATGAGCAGTTGTCCTTAGACAAGTTGTTAATACATGGGTCTAGCAATTTAGCTCAGTCTATTGGATCTTAACACTGTAGTCCATGTCTTGAGAATCGAGTGCCTTTACCTTTGTGGTAAATGTTGCAAGCTTTCTATTCGGACATGCTAAGTCTGAAGTATCATTTCACCTAAGTAAATATGAATCTCAAGCAGATATGATGGTTGGTGTTCCTCAAGGTTTTGACATAGGTCTCTATAAACCTGGCAAGATTGATGTAATGGTTGGCACAATTAGTCGGAAGGCCTATTGTCATATTCGCTTGATTCAGCAGTAACAACCACTCTTCATGAGGCTTCTTCTATGATTTATTATAGGAGTTGCGCTTATGGTTTCCTTTTTCTCCGAAGTCTGACCTATACTTGATGAATAATTGAAGGCTTGTTAAAAGTTTGATATTAGTATTCCGAAGATCAAGGAGAACATTTAAAGTAGTGCTGCTAAATGTCTCTCGATCGATCCTGCAGACCCTTTTATGTTGACAAGCATGTTGTTGAGCCAAGTAATTGAAGTTTGAGCAATGAAGTTTCTTTTTCCTCATGTCATCAGGAATCTTCTTATCTATTCATCTAGTGGAGTAAAGTGATATCATGATCTTTGGCAAAGATTTTGATAAACCTGGATGAATACAGAGTTTCCTTCATCTCTTGGTCATGTTCGAAGAGTGACTATGATTTTGGTAATTAGCAGTTTCTCTTGTTACATGTTCCTTGTAACTCTTACGAGTCCTCTCCACAAAACACCTTTCTGTCTTAGCCTTCTGTTGAATGAAAGAATGACCCTTCTGTATCAAAAGTAGTTCAACAACTTGGTTATCTGTATCTCTGTATCCCTATAAGCTCTACTTAAGTCACCTAGTAGAGTTTCATATCTCTCGAAGTCTACGGTCATGTTCTTTCTGTTGAAAGCTCTCCTCTTTAGAAGCTTAAACTCTTTTGAAGTTCCATGGTCTCAATCCTTATGAAGACCAGCTATCTAATACCTTCGAACCATCTCCTATTGTTTCCTCCGCTACCTTGACATGTTTCATGTTCGTCACCTTAGAGTTGTTCTGAACACTCCTTCATGAGTTGACCATGAGATACTCGGTGTGTTGTTTAGTGTGTTTCCCTCTTATCCTTAGAAGTGACCTTGTTTCTCTTCCTTTTTCCTACCTGCGAAATCTCGGGTCAAGATTCTTGTAAGGGGGATAGATCTGTAACACCCCTGTTTTAGCTAATCCTAATTAGGGTTTTGAATGTGCATTCATAAGCATCATTGTTTTTGCTAAGACAAAATAAAAACAAGAAAGAAAATGCAAAACCCTAACCCTAGCTATTTCCCCCTCACTCTAAAAGCAAAGGTTCTGAATTTTGAAAAGAGCAAAACTATTGGAACCCAAATTGTTCTAAAGGGTTCCCTGCATTATTTGGATATTTACTCTAGTATTTTGGAAATTATTCAAAAAAAACAGAAAAAGATTTGAAATACAAAGAGAAAAGGAGATCTAGCAAAAGGAAAAGGTTTTGCTAAAAACATATAAAGCCAGAGCCTCCAGGCCGCGTAGCCCAGCCGGCCCATCTCCCCTTCTCCCTCTCTGCCGCCCACCCACACCGTAGCCAGCACAGCAGCAAGCCTCTCCACGGCCCATGCTCGGCCCACGGCCCGCGTACCCCTTCGCCGTCTCTCCCTTTTCTTCCTCCTCGCGACACTGAGTGAAGCACCTCCGTCTCAGCGCCCCCGTCATCAATCTTCGCTGTGTTGTGATGCCCCCACCCCCGTTGGACGCCAGGATAAGAACGACCTTGTCGAGCTGTCTCTCCTCCTCCTGTGCTCTCTGTCATTTTTCCCCATTTGCCAAAACCCTAGCGCCGCAGGATCCGCCAACCACCACCGTTCTGCACCGCCCCAAGGTCAGCCGGGGGCACAGTCGAGCTCGTAGTGCTCCACCTGTTCCTCTCACAGAAGGAATCGACCCCGTGCTTCCTGAATCGCCACCGATGACTCCATCCTCTCCGACACCGGCCATCGTGTTCACCACCAATTCCGGCCACCCCGCTCCTCGACGTAGCCTCCTTCCACCCTATTGTGAGCCACTAGTCCTGCTGGACCCCTCCTTCCCCTCCCTCTCGCTTTGCTTCGGCCTTGCGTCGAGCACCACCGCGTGCCACCGCAGTACATGGCCGCCGATGATGCTCCGGCTACCAAATAGGAGCGGAGCCACCAGGGTTAGGTCCCCCACGTCGCGCTGTAGCTAGCTATCCTCCTCGCATGTACCAATTCGCCGCCAATCGCCGTCCCTACCACCGTCCTGGCAGTTCCCCGCCGTCGTGATGTCACGTTGACGTCACCATGACCTCAGGCGCACGGTCAGCGCCAGTCAAACCCAGCCGGGGCCCACTTTGCTTGTGTAGCAGCTAAGATGGCCCCGGGCCCATCTGTCAGCTGCAATGGCTAGCCCAACCCAAGTGAGAAAAGTGTTATACGCCCACACGGACGTCATGCTGATGCAGTAAGTCCTTTTTAAACATGTTAAATAATTTCAAAAAAAGGTTTAAACATTGTAAAATTCATAAATAATTATATGTTTATCAGAAAAATATGAATAATATATCAAAATGTTCAGAAAAATGAGATCTATCTGTTAGCATCAAAAGCATGCATTGTTAAGCAATTTTAATTACAAGTTTAATTAGAAGCACATTTGAACCCCCGTAGGTGATTCTGGGGACTCTCCTATGTTAGGGTTTGTACTCGTCTGATCCCGCTTAAATTGCCAAGCATGTCTTAGGGTTTCATTTCAGTGCTAATTAACTTTCCATATCATCATCCTTGCTTGAGCATTGCATCGATTCCATGTGTTGATTGTTTCCCCCTTTATTTCTGGTGTTCGCTTCTTCCCGGTAGAATACGATATCAAGTTCAAGATCGAAGACCGAGACTAACACCATCACAGATCGACGAACAATACTTGATCAAGTATAATCAAGTCAAGTACAAGATATCTGAAGATCTTCTTTGAGTTATCAACAGGCAAAGGCAAGCATAGCCCCACACATAAAAGAATCCTATGATTTCGAAAGTATTTCAATTCTTGCCATGATGCATACGATTCTACTGTGGTCTTTTATCGATAGATAGATTATCCTATCTATTGGATTACTCCCTTTGAGATTATATTACCTGATCCACCACTCCTAGCATAACTAGGTTTGGCATGTGTGCACTGCTAGAGCTTATATCTGTGTATTGCTTAGCCATGCATAGCTGTCAGTGTTGGTTCATCCAGATGATGTATCAGATGCAGAGAATCTAGTATGACAGGAGAACGAGGTATACTGATGGGGTAAGATTAGTGGTAAAGGTTAAACATGCTAAGGCTTATATGGGAGGCCATAGTGGGATGTGGTTTTTGTAGTCCCATGCTCGCCACCACTAGGAATTGACTTCTTACCTTTGGAACCGAGACGAGCGTACAGCCACACGGGGCCTAGAAAACCTCATGAGTAACTTTCCTAGTAGATTCCATGAGTCACATAGTTCGGGCGTTCCATTCGACATATGCATAGAAAATGTTTTGAAAGATTTGGCGGGTGAAGGTGCATCATAACAGGTAGGTAAGCGTGGCCGGGGTTGCTTGGGGTAGATGCCCCCCTTGGTAAACCAACCTCGCCCACATCTCTAGGGTCCGACTTCGGGATTTCACCCATTACGGCGGAACCATCCTTAGGGCATGACTCATGGTCTTGGTGAAAGCAAGGTAAAGGTCATGTCCAACCATCCTCTGCCGGCCTTCGAAGGAAGAGGGCTAATCATGTGGCATTAAAAGTTGGTTGGTACGTGTGGGTAAAGTTGTACACCCCTGCAGGGTTAAATCTTGTCGAAAAGCTGTATTCACGGTTATGAACGCTTGGTGACCGAATTCTAAGATCATAGAGAACATTAACCTAATCATAAAACTTGGTAGATCAACTTGTGCAAGGAGGCTTGCTCATGGGTACGAGGGGGTGATCCTAGTTGTGAGATGAGGATTACTTTCATGGATATCAAAAGATGATGATTATTTCTTCGGAGATTTCACACTCCTATCCCCTTTTAAAATATTCTGATTAGACAAGCTTCTTCTCTCTCTTGTTTTATAAACAAAGATGGCTTTATGCAAAATAACCCCACCAACCATAAGTCTTGCGGAGTACACCCAATACTGACCCCTTGCTTTGTTGATACTTTTGTAGTAGAGTAAGTGTTTCTCAGAGGACAAGTTTGGTACGACATCGACACTGACGAGTAGCTTGGGGTTCCCGGCCGACAGCCTGGAATCTATGGGCTGGGACGTCATCATTATGCTTCAGGCCTCTTAGTCCCTTTGTTAAGTTTGCTATATTTAATAGCATAATTTGCCTTCTGTTGTTTGATGTTTGTGGTCTGTGACCTCTGCTTGTAATATTTTGGTCCTTCGCTCAGTTATGAGCTTGCTGTAATAATTTTTGTGTCACAGGGTTACTGTTGTGTTACCGATTTCTCACTGGATATCCTCGAGCTCTAGGTTAATCTTATGTCAGGCTAAGGTCTGGATTTGTTTAACCTTGATCCCGGGGGTGTCACAGACCTTACGTGATTACCGAAGTAATCCCAGGTGGCACCTACCGCCTTAAAGATGTAGAAAGTGGAGTCGCATACTCCAACCCCTGGAACATCACGCAGCTGCGTCGTTTCTACCCCTAGATGTTTTTTACTTTACAAATAAGGCTACTCAGCCAGGCTACTTAGCCACACATTGTACCTCGTGATATTCTGCGAAAAAATGAGATAAGTGCCCCAAACTTGGTGTCTCTATTTTACTTGCAATTACATTGATCGGGGGCTATGCCACCCTTTTAACCTCGTTACACGAATAACACAGTATCCTGAGTAGCTAACGCACTATCAATCGAACCCTTGGCAAAATCAACCTAGCTGCAACGCAGCTGACAGGTTGACAAGGTGCTGAGATGAATATACGTCAGGCTAACGAAAATGAACTGTAGAGTACAAAAACACTCGAACAATATACAAGCTAACAAGCTCTTTACATATTAACGGGTATAAAAAAACACACCCGACACAATTCTATGAACTTTACAACACCTATGCATTTCATGTGCAGGACCATATTATCTTACTGCTGCAAAAGGAGAACATTCGTCTGCTCCTCAAAGAAATCGACAATATCTTTGGCTGGCCGATCAACCGCCTGGTAATGTGGCACCATGTTCCATGCCATTCCTTCTGGCGGAGGCGGTGGACCAGCAACAACAGCTGCGACATCCACATCTGGCCGATGTAGGCGAACAAGTGCCAATGCAGCCTTGGCACCCGCGACCAACTACTGGCACACATACTTGCGGACCACGCTGGTATCTTGAAACTTTGACAGCAAAGCTAGAAAGCTTGAAGGCACCATGTCTAGGGGAAACATCGCCTGAAGAATGTGCTTAAGGCACGACTGCACCCTCTTCAAACAATGTAGCACTCGAGATGCACGATCTTGCAGCGTTGCCAGCACAACTGCACGATCGTGATTCACCCAGAAATATCCACTAGCTTGCAGCTGCTCCTAGGTCAAGTCGTTCAGACAAATGGCAACTTGATCTGTCTCATCCTGTAGGTGACGAGCACTAACAACTACAAGAAGCAGAGCATAAGGACAAAGTGTCGCCATGAATGGCTAAAGAAAAGGATAAGAAGTTAGAGAACTAACACTTAAAATGCTCATTCAATTGATCAAATTTTCCCAAGAGGTACTTCTCACGCGCACTGGCCTTCTCAGCCTTCGACTTCCACACGTCCGCATTACCACGGATCATGGGAAACTCTCACTCCAACTGCTTTATGCGATCGCGCAGTCGTGCCAGCAGTGACAACTCCTCCTCCTTTGAACATGGTTGCGCCATAGTTTCATCGGTGGGAGGAGAGTCAGGAGGACCACTCGAAGGACCCTATTACAGCCAAAGCAAGAGGCATATAAGACCAACCATCCATCAATAAAAGAGAGGAGTGCACTCAAATTCAACAAGTCCAAAAAGGGGAAACCCCACGAGGTACAATCCAATAGGAAAAGCTACACTATTTTAAAAGAAGATCAAGATAGCAGGCTACATCTAGGTGTTGGTACTCGGGGGCTTCCTCGAGTCTGTGGCAGTCTCCGATGCCATGTTCTCCTCGACTACAGCCTCTGATGCCGTAGCTTTCACCTTATTATGCCCCCACAACTCAACCGAATACGTGGCGAGTGTATCAATGAGCCGAGGCCCATATTTACTGCAGCTAGTAGCAAAAGGAGCAAACACTACCTGCTGGCCATCCGAGGTGACCAACATCGCTGAGGAGATTTGGCTGGGGTTCAGGTCCATGCCATGAGCCTGCGCCATTGCGAGATCCATGGTAGCACAACCTCCCCGCTGTGCGTTCTTGAAGTCCATAGGCATGTCTTCTGCGAAGGATTCCACCAAGCCATCAAGATTCTCGATCATCTTGGCCTTGGGGAGAATCTCCTCTCGAAGACGGCCGAACACAGTCTTGGCCCTCCCTAGTGTGTCCTTGACAGAGATGCTGCGATCTTCAACTGCAGTCATGACGCTAGTCAAAGCATCCGCACGGGTCAAATCCTGGGCATCAAAGTCTACTCCAGCGGCATCTGCAGAGTACACATATGAGCACAATAACATGAAGGCAAAGTACATGGCAAATACAAGCGAGACAGTGTCAAACCTGAGAGCGCTTTTCGCGACAGAGAAGAGTTGTTCTACAAACACCTTTTCCCTCTCAGCAGTGGAAGAACGCAAATCTTCCTCGCGCTTTTGTGACTCCTCAAGAGCCTTGACTGCCTCGTCGTTTCTTCTCCGCTGCGGCAAGTCCCTTCTCGAGGGAGTCGGCGAGACGAAGAAGATCATTATGCTCACCTACAATGGCAAAAATTGAGCCTACCAACCTCTATGCAAACAAAACAAAGATACAATTATAAAACCAACCTTGGAAGGCATGTTGGCGGGTTTCTAGCGAAGCGTGCTGTCGACCCAAGGAAATGATCTGCTCGGCGAGGCGAGTAGAATATTTCACGATATGCTATAAGAAAAGAGAAGTAGTGTGAGCATTAACACAAAATTCGACTGCCAACGACACGAAGAAGCTCAGGTGTTACTCCAGGGACTCCAAAGATTCCTTCAGAATCTACGTCCGGGCAACAACTTGATGCTCCCCAACATGGGGAGAGATCGAAGAGTTGGCACCAGAGTGGGTCGCCACTGGAGGATAAGGAGATGGTGCCGCCACCTCCTTGTCTTTGGAGTCTACGACTCCAGATTCCTTGACAAATTGACAGTCATCGGAAGATGACGATGTTGTTTAACTACAAGAATACCTAGAACTACTTCAGAAGGATAGATTTTGAGAAAGCAAGATGAACTCGCAAAAAAGCATACACATACCCGTCAAACTTGTCGAGGTCGAAGGAATCATCAGACGACTCCTTTGGCAGCCTCAACTTCTTCCGCAAAGGAGGAGCCATGGCACACATGGGCACAGTAGGGATTGGCTCCTCTGCTGCAGCAGGAGGACCCTCAGGCATCATCGGTGAAGAGGCGTCCGAGTCCTCATTTCGGGAGCGCTTGCGAGTCTCGTGCCCGCTGGACTCGGGGCTTCGCGTTCCTCCTCTACGGGAATAGTAGAGCCCGACTCATCCTCTTCTTTGGCCTCGCGAGGAATCACTCCCTCGGGCTGTGGAGGCAAGTTGGCGGCCACTTTCCAGTCCTGAAACCAGAACCAAGCATGAGTACAAGTTACAATGAGCAATCAATAGACAAATACAAATAACTTTTAAAGGAAATCAACCTTAGGTGGAGGATGGCTTGTAGAGAAGGGAGGCACAACTGAGTCACCCGGGACATCCTCCTTGTCGGTGTACTTGGTCAGCAGTCGAAACCTCATGTCTACTTCGCCTGAAGAAATGCCCTCTCAAGAGATGTGAGTGACATCACCAGTACCAATCCAGCGGCACATCGGATGCACCCTAGCCTGCAGAGGCTGAACTCGGTGACACATCCAAGTGCGAATGATATCAGCGCCACCTACTTCTTTGCCTATGCGACGTTCAAGGTCGTAGACACGCTGATATAGAGTCTCTGTTTACTCGACTTCACTGGGCATCACAACATTCTTCCAAGATCTCCTCCTCTTGCAGGCCGCCACTGGATCAAAGGGCACGAGTCCTTAGTGCTCTCCATTGAACTTCTGGTCGCAGATGTAGAACCACTTCTCCCTCCATCCTTGGATAGATGCAGTGAGATTGATGGAGAAATAGGTGACATTGGAGTCGACATGGATCCCACAGCCTCCTATATCGTAGACTACTGAACCCAAACCCAACTGACATTTGAGCTTGAAGAGTTTTTTGAAGAGGCCAAAGTGTGGCTCGATTCCGAGCTAGCACTCGCAAACGGTAATGAAGCAGGCAATGTGGAGAATAGAGTTTGGGGTCAACTGGTGCAGCTGGAGCCCGTAGAAACAAAGCAACCCCCTCACAAAAGGGTGAAGGGGGAGAGAAAGACCGTGAATAATGAAAGCAAGGAACATCACTCGAAACCCCACAGGATGACTACGGATTACCTCGTCGCTGGGTATGCGGCAGTCATCTTCCACAGCGGGAAGCGTCCCATCCTGGCACTAGGTGAAGATCTCCGATGGTTTGATGGAGGATGCGCGCCATGACCCATTCGTGACGTGGGTTGCGGGGCCCTTCTTCTTCCCAGCTCTGGCGGCAGCGCTAGTGCCCACAGTGGTGGCGCCTTTCTTCTTGGCCACAGTAGTGGCCGCTGTAGATCCAGCGGCAGAGCTTACTTTCTTCTTGCCCATCTGGTGTTGGCGGTGCGAGCGCACGAAGTAGCTTGCGAAAGTGCGAAGTTGGTCCAGTGCCGCAAAGAAAGTGCGAGCAATGGAGTAGCAGGAAGCAACAATGGAGGTTGTGCGCACGGAGGAATAAGAGATGTGGAGAAATTACCGCATAGAGGATCTCTAGTTAACCTCATCAACGATGCCATCCAACAGCCAGAAGAAAATCAACTAGACGCGTGGCACAAATCATCATTGATGCGTGGCGAGGGTAAACCATGAACCATCGCTCCACTCCGCCCATTAAGCGCTAGAATCGAGGAGACACAGTTAAACCAGAGATTACGCATGCCTGGTCAAGTCCAAGTTAGAAAATGGGATCCACTACTCATCACGTCCCGTCAAAACCGCTCACACGGGTAACTGAGGTCATTTCATCATCAGCACTGATGTCATTAACTCTAATAGGAGCACCTTTTTGACTACTCTAATCCTTACTCGAGTCTTCAACTCGACCAAGCACTCGGGGGCTACTCCTAACAGGAGCACTGTCCACGCACCCGAAGAACTTTGTAAAGATAACCAAGCATTATGAAAACCCTTCACTCGAATCAATGATTCGACTGTGGATTCCGGGTTATTCCCATAGGGAGCGCTAAAAGCACATTCGACTGAAACAAGCAAAAGACGACAGCAGTCACAAAATACATATAGTCCCCACTCGAGTCTACGACTCGAACAGGCACTCGGGGGCTACTCCCATAGGGAGCACTAGCCGCGCACCCTATGATTTTTCTTACGCATAACTTCGTGTTGACTACGTCCACATTCATAAGCATCGGCAACTCCGCCTCATATTTTCCCTGCAAAGAGACTGCGTCTCCTGGGCCACCCGAATCATCTCCGCGATGATAAAATTCAGATGTCGCGTCTATGATGTGAAGATAAGACCTGAATAAGGCCTGGAAACACACCTGCTGCGCTCTACCAAAAGCAATCCATGCCTGCAGGTATGATGAAATAAGCCTTGACGGACGTGTTGAGTCCTCACATTTATACACTAGGATTCGAACTCTATAAGACCTCTGCGGTCCGAGTCAAATTATGCCAGCACTTTTCCGAATTCGAGTCCGGGGACTCGAGTTTGAGTAGATTGCGTTGTTTTGCCCTAAGGCAGTTAACTGATCCCGATACATCGGATGAATCAGGAACGTATATCAACAATCCCTATGATATCAATCAAAGCACTCAAAGACATGCTCAGCTGTGCACTTGAAAGACTTCATTAGTCTCCACTCGAATTTGTGATTCAAGCGGACACTCAGGGGCTACTGACGTGGGCATACCTTACAGGTACTCGAGCTTAGCGTATACGGTCCAATATGGTAGAAGCCCATGGTGTTACCAAGGCCCAATCAAAGATTCGGGTGACCGAAGGAGACTTTGACTACTTGCAACACACGACAAGCTCAAAGATAGAAAGTTTAAAGGGAAAAACCCTAGCTTGTAACCGACTTCACCTGCTATCCCGAGACCTAGCCTATCTATATAAAGGCTAGAAGGGGGCAGAGAGGAGGACAATCACAACCCTAGATTTCACAACCTCGCCAGATTGCATCTGCGCACCCTCTGTAACTTTCGACTCCGTCCCTCGATAATTCCAAGAGCAGACAAGCAAGAGTAGGGTCCTCTACGAGGCCTGAACCTGGGTAAACCTTGCGTCCCTGTGTGCTTGTTTGCTAGTTGATTGATGCCTCAAGCGCTCCCTCCTTCTCCAAAACCTAAGTCCATAACAATGGACATTGATGAGTTTAACCCTCGCTAATAAGGGTATGATAATACCCCCAAAGTAAATTTACATCTGGTATTGTATTCCTGTTTCAATTTCTGCCTCATTTATGGTAACGACTCGTGCCTCATGAACATGATGATCTTGCCATAAGCCACCATCTTGGTCGGGGACGAGTAAGAGTCTAGCTTGGGGGAGTTGATGAGTCCAAAATTGAAGCATATTTACCTTTTGTTGTTGCATAAATAAAATAGATATTTTGGTATTTCACTATGTTTGTGCGCACCTTTTTGCCTTTGTTTCAATAGGATCCCAAACTACTAAGTCTATTATGAACATATCAATTGGAACCGTCATATTATGTTATAATATGATATTTTTAAGTGATAAAAGTCATTTTATTGATTTACCTTCGCACTTAGGAGAATAACAAGCGAGAGGAAAGCATTAGCCACGATAACGACCAGTGGTACAGGTAGAGCCCGCCCATACCGTCCGCCCGTACCACGCGGCATCATGCACACCTCGTCAAATACTCTCTCCTGGCAAAGACGGCGGGGAGATCTGACATTCACAGCCACTAGAAACCATGAAAAACCACATCTGATAGGGGTTTGAAGTAGGAACTTGGCGGAGGGAAAATCCATACTGCTTCACGGATCATTGGAAGACATCGCATCATCCCCTTCATCAATAACCGCTGCATCCTCATCACCATCACACCCCAATCTCTCATCTACTAGATCTTGTTGTAATTCCAAATTCAATTGTGGTTTGTACTAGATTTACCCCCGTACTTTTATCCATCCATTTGATTATTATGATGTCGTTGATTGCTTCCATGTGTGAGTAGTTCATTTGTTCTTGTGGAGATGGAGAAGCCCTAGAACTATTATGAACTTGCCATAAAGATGATCTATTCTTGTGTCTGTATGACTGGTCGGTCTATGATAGATTTATGATTTGTGTTTGATCTCTCTCTTTAGATGGTATGTGTAGTCGGCCACATATCATTTTCCCTTGGGACAAAAGCGAGGGAGAAATCCTTTGGACGTATTTGGGAGCATGCCCGGAATAACTTCGTGACAAAATGCCGGCTTGCAACCTACATGGTCAAAGGAGGATAAAGAGGGACTCCCTAAGCTAATTACGATATCCCCGGGGAAACCCTTAATTGCGGTGGTTTTTATGGGTGATTGCTCTCAGACATCACAGTGGTTATTTAGAGGTGACCTCACTCTTGGCTCAACAAAGTGGCTTCCTATGAGCCTGGTAGTGAACATCTTATTATGGAGCTCTCTCCACACATATCATGACAGAAGAAGTATATTATCTTGATTAATAATAATAATATCATGACTAGTGGTGTATCCTACATCCCTGAGAATGTTTTAGCCCTATTGAGTTTAACCACATTTTCACACAACATTGTTACTTGCTTTCTTTTACTTGTTTTAATTACTTTTCTGCACACAACCAAAATCCTTTCAAACACCCTTTACTTGAGATCAAAGACAGCTTACAAGTATCCTTTGGTGGAATGTGATGCGGGGCATAAAGACCTTAACCAAATAGCTCTCTGTGGGTACGATACTCTTATTTCGAAATAAGCCACAATTGATCTATGCAATTGCAGCCATCAGGCTGCAATCCTTCTTCTATGTGAAGAATAAGATGGAGAGAGATATGATTCGGCTTCCTACTTTCTCCATTGGCGTTCCCTCCAGAGACAATTGGGATTTTGACTCGAAGGGCAAGAACAAATTTGTCAAGGAGGTCCACGCCTAGGTTGTTGAGTTGAAAGCTACAGGCATGACGTCCGGTGATCTCCTGGCTACATTCATTAGTAGCCGGGTTTGCCCCCTTCAACTCTGCAGCCACAAGATTTGTCATCTGAGCAGTTGATTTGACCCCAACCGATTGTCCACCTCTGAGTTATCCAAAGCTCAGGTCTGTAGATGGGTCAAGGCCAGCTTCAAGACATATATGACTAAGGAATGGGAGTGGGGCAAACCATCCTTTAGCCGAGAAAACCCAGCACCGAAGGTAAGAAACCAAGTTATACTTGCCATCATACTAGTTATGTCGGTACATCATTTAACTTTGATATGTTTCCAATGTGCAGAAATTTACCCGAAAAATTTCTGTTGACAACGAGAAACCTCCCAGTAGATGGGGTAAGGATTGCGATGCCTTGGATCCGGAGGACCCGGATTCTAAGGACTTCATGCCCATTCCTGATGCGAGCTCTGGTCGATCCCATGGTAAGACTTCTATTTTAGAACCATTAAGGGAATGGCCGGATGATGATGATGATGATAGGGATGAATGTCATATTCTAGAGGTACTTGACCCTATGTCAATAGCATTCACCTATCCACTCCACTCTACACCAGCTAACCTGGTTGGTTAGGTGCATGATGTGCCTCCTATTGCTGTGGGCGGTCAAGGTGTGGTGAAGAAACACGCCACACCCTCGGCCCCGCAACCCGAGTCACCTAAGTCCTCGAAGAGGCACATAAGGGGGTTCAAGAAACCTCGGAGGCAAAGAGAAGCACCTATTAGCTCTGGGTAAGCTTCCTCTTCTGAGATATCTCTATATTTCTTGTTTCTCTCTTTCTTCCCTGACTCTTTTTATCTCATTATATCAAACTGCAGGGCTGCTTCGGATGTATCCCAATTATCACGCCACCATCTCCTCCTCTGGAAGACACTCGAGCCCTTAGTCTGATTTGGGATAGCACACCTCCGATGCTAGATACAAATCTTTCTCAGCTGGAGGGTGAGGCCGAGGTTGGAGGGGGAGGTGGTGCTCCGAATGATGAAGCTATGCTGGACCAGAGGGAAGATACCTTGCTCCCTGATAGAGAGATGGGAGATTCTATCCCCAGCAACACAGGCATCAAGACAGTCATAGCCGAGACTCCGCTTATCTCAGAGTCGACTCAACCCCCAGAACAGTAGCAAACTCCTGAGCCAGTTCAGACCCAACAGTAGCAACAAACTCAACAATCATCCGAGTCAGTTCAGACTCGACCACAATAGCAACCTTTGCAGAGCCAGCAGCCTCAACCTCAACAAACATCACAGTCTCAACCTTAGCCAACATCATCGTAGTAGCAGGTAAACCCACTTGCTAAGTCGAATAAACTAGTCCCGGCGACCAAGGTAACGCAGAAAAATTGGCGGTTGTATTCCAGCAACCATCAGTTGCTACAATGTTGAAGAAACCCGGCGCTGCCTCTCGTTCGGCTCAAGATAAACAACTAACGATGCATGTTTGTCCTGCTGCGGCGATGGCCGGTGCCAAGAAATCTTCTGTCAGGAAAGGTTTGGTCCTGACCTAGACTTTTAGCAACCAAAGCCTTGGTTCACTCACCCACTATGCTACAGATTGGAACAACACTGAATATGGCAAAGTGACATCTGGAGACCCCAAGCAGCAGAAGTTTGGCCCAACTGATGTCACTCAGAAGATGTATACAGTGAGGATGGCTCTTGCTCAAGTTGGTAAAATTCTTGAGGTAAATATCTTGGTTACACTTTTCATACTTGCCGTAGATATACATATAAGCTCTAGTCCCCGAGCTTCCAGGGGAGTAAGATATTACTTGGTCGGAAGCTCTTAGACCAGCACTATTCAACCTAGCTTCAAACCTTAGTTCATCCGAGATATTGGGTTGAGTCATTATAATTTGTTGAAATTCAAATTAGAATCAATTATCTAGCCACCTAGATTCGGGTCAAGTTTACTTGGCTCGAATATTGAGTAGAATTGAATATCCAGCCACCTAGATTCAGATCAAGTTTACTTGGCTTGAATCTTGAGTAGAATCGAATATCCAGCCACCTAGATTCGGGTCAAGTTTACTTCGCTCGAATCTTGGGTAGAATCGAATATCCAACCACCTAGATTCGGGTCAAGTTTACTTGGCTTGAATCTTGGGTGGAATCGAATATCTAGCCACCTAGATTCGGGTCAAGTTTACTTGGCTCGAATCTTGGGTAGAATCGAATATCCAGCCACTTAGATTCAGGTCAAGTTTACTTGGCTCGAATCTTGAGTAGAATCGAATATCCATCCACCTAGATTCGGGTCAAGTATACTTGGCTAGAATCTTGAGTAGAATCGAATATCCAGCCACCTAGATCCGGGTCAAGTTTACTTGGCTCGAATCTTGAGTAGAATCGAATATGCACCACCTAGATTCGGGTCAAGTTTACTTGGATCGAATCTTCAGTAGAATCGAATATCTAGTTTACTCGGGGACTTATCATTTCATCCTTTTCAGATCTCCTCCAACAGACGTATAGTAGAGTTCTAGAAACTTCTGTTGGAGCACCGGAGCCTCTCCACCAAACATAAGAAGCTGCTACTTGAGCTAGAGGATAAGGGTATGTCTTTGCCTCTTTGCTCCAGTATTCTCTGTCTTACATTTGCCGAATTAAATCTTGATGCGACATATGTAGTCGAGGTTGAGGCTAATAATGAGGAGCTGCAGAGGCGCCTTGCTGATATGGAAGGTATTTGCCCCTTGCAATTCATTTTGTATTTTCCTCTTTTAACTCGTGTTATAATTTTTACCTCGGCACAACCGAGACAAAAGCTCTTGCAGAGCTGCATCAGGATTGTATATCCATGCCAGAACTGATGAGTTTCCTAAACAAGCAGGGGAGCACCAATCTTAGCTGAAGGAGTAGCAAGATGAAACATCTCGGCTTCATGCTGAGAATGAAGAGCAAGAAGACCCAAAAAGTCGAGCTTGAGAAGATTGGCCAGGAGTTTGCTAAGGAGAAGAGTCGGCTCATAGCCTAGATCAAGAAGGATAAGGATGTACTAAAAGAGGCCAAGATCAACCTTCACTCGGTTTCGACTGAGTTTGAAAAACTCAAGAAGAAAACTAGGAATTGGCTGAACTTGGCCGAATTAACAACATGATGGCCCGTGAGTTTCTCTCCCTGTCTTTCCCTTACTGCCGACACTTTTCTTGTACCCTTATCTCCTTTAACTGTGTGATTTTTTCTCATTCCTCAGGAAATTTCCCCGAATCAAAACCTCATGCTATTACTGCCATCAAGAAATCCCGGGTGAAGAGAGCCGAGGCTGGTCCTATCTCAGACGAGCTTGATATTAACGATGCCATGGCAGGTCTCTCGGCCAGCCTTGGGCCAGAAAAATCTTTCGGGATTGACCTTCAAAATGCTCGCATCTAGGTCTTAAAATGCTCTGGCCGATAGAGACTGTCCCAAAGCATGTCACCAAGCCAGTTGAGAGGCTGATGGAATGTGAGGAGTGAGTCAGTCTATGGTGTGAATCTGCTGCTCGAGCTGGTGTTGATGGTGCTCTGACCTTTGTGCTATCATGGTATGAGAACATCAATTTAGATGTTCTCTAGACCATGCACACCATGTCCAAATGGACAAATGACCCAGAACTCATCAAGAAGCACTAGGCCCGATCCAATGATCTCATTCAGTATGCAAAAGTACACGCATGGAATGAAAGGCCGAGTTTTCTTGATGATGCCGATGATGAAAAGATGAAGAAAATGCTGATGAAAATGAAGAAAACTTAGACGGTGAAGAAGAAACCGAGGCTCATACTCCAGGAACCGAGACTCCTCCTCCATCTAGTGATGATCTTGATTCGGCTCCTGTGACCCCTTAGGCGCAAAAAACTTCAAATTTGATTAAATCCCTGGTATGCCCGGTGCAGATGTATCATACAATTTAAGTTATTTTGATACTATTAAACTTTTCTGTCGGATTCCTTTGGGTGGAGTCCCCAAGTTTATTTTCTTGTTCACTCAATCTTGTGACCTTGGCTCACGTCTACCATTTATCGGTGTTCGACATATGAGTCACACGATCAGAAAATTAAATTAATAATACTCAAAAGAACGAGAATTAGCTTAGAGTTATTTGATGGCTCAAAATGTAGAGCTCGTTGGGAACCCCAAGAGGAAGGTATGATGAGCATAATAACAAGTTTTCCCTTAGTTATGAAACCAAGGTTATCGAACCAGTAGGAGCAAGGAAACAACTGCAAGGTGTTGCTAGCAACTTGGAATCTGCACAACACAACCATAGAACTTTGCTCCCAACTTACAGTGAGGTTGTCAATCTCACCGGTTTTGTTGAAAACAAAGGATTAAACGTATTGTGTGGAAGATAGTAATTGTTTGCAGAAAGTAAATAGTAAATAGTAACAGTAGAAGGTATAGCAATGGTAAAAGCATGGACCGGGGTCCATAGTTCACTAGAGGTGATTCTCCTTAAGATAGATAACATGCTGGGTGAACAAATTACAGCGGGGCAATTGACAGATTCGAGAAAGCATACAATGCATATACTAGACATCTTGAATCCTATGAGATTTGATTGGGCATTA
Organism: Avena insularis; assembly: GCA_023614405.1. Lineage (NCBI taxonomy): Eukaryota > Viridiplantae > Streptophyta > Magnoliopsida > Poales > Poaceae > Avena > Avena insularis. Next base: position 68,694,896 of record CM042692.1, on the reverse strand, counting down.
CAATATTATACATAAATCGTAATCCAACTGCATGTATGACTAATAATCCACCTTCAGGTTATCATCTGAACCCCTTCCAGTATTAAGTTGCAAGGAACAGATAATTGCATTAAGGAAAGTGTGTAAAGTAAACAATACGATTGCCCCATGGACAAAGGATTGCTGTTTTCTCCCTTGTAGCAACAACACATCTAGCACCTTAGAGATTTCTGTCACTTCCCTAGATTACTAGAGGCATGAACCCACTATCGAGCATAAACACTCCCTGTTGGAGTTGCAAGCATCTACTAGGCCAAGATAGTTACAAACAACAGAGAGCATGCAAGATCACAAATAACATATACATGATAGAATCAATAATCAATATGTAACAGAATATCAATATCCATCGGATCCCCGCAAACACAACATGTAAGATTACAAATAGATGATCTTGATCATGAACGGAGCTCACAAGATCTAAACATGATAGCACAACGGAGGAGAACCAACCATCTAGCTACTACATGGACCCATAGTCCAAGGATGAACTACTCACGCATCACACCGGAGGCAGGCATGGTGATGAAGAAGGCCTCCAGGGTGATCTCTCCCCTCCGGCAGGGTGCGGGGAAGAGCTTCAGATCCCTCCCGGTCTAGGTATGGAGATGATGGCGGCTACATACTCTTTCATGGAATTTTGATCGGGTACTTTCATGGAGTTTTCGTCCCGGGAGGCTTTTATAGGCGAAAGGGCAAGGTCGGTGGAGCACCAGGGGGCCCATACCCCCTGGTGGCGCGCCCTAGGACTGGCCGCGCTGCCACCAATTGTGGCTGCCCTGGTGCGCCACTTCATCTCTCCTCCGGACTACGTGTTGCTTCGGGTAAAATACTGACTTTCGCTTTTGTCCCGTCCAATTCCGAGAATACTTCCTTACTAGCTTTTCTGAAACCAAAAACAACAGAAAACAGGCAACTGGCACTATGGCATCTCGTTAATAGTTTAGTCCCAGAAAATGTATAAAAATACCTCAAAGTGTGAACAAAGCATAAGAAAGTAGATACTAATCAAGCATGGAACATCAAAAATTATAGATACATTTATGACGTATCAACATCCCCAAGCTTAACTCCTGCTCATCCTCGAGTAGGTAAGTGATAAAAAGAACAATTTTTGAGGTGACATGCACCATCATATTTGTAAAGCATTGATAGCTGGGATCAAAGTACTCTAATCATGAACATAAAAGACAGTGTTCTAACAATAAGACATAGCAACTATATTGTAACATGAAAAAGGTACAAACAAAAGATTCATGAATAACAATGCATTAAAAGACATTTGTTTGTTTCACATATAGAAAATATAATAAGAATGGTATTCAGCTTGTCCTTCATGATATAGCAAAATATAAATGCATAGGACACCTTCAAAGTTCATAAGGGTGACTAGATACAAATAATTTAAGAACAAGCAATATCACAGTTATGAATCAATCAACATGTTTTGGAACAATGCACATTAAACTAAGAATGGTCACTATGCTCTCTTGATTGGTGCATAAAGATAGAAGATGGAGACTCAACATAAAAGTAAAAGTAAGGCCCTTCATAAGAGATTTCAAGTTTCATAAAGAGCTTCCAAAAATTATGGTACTTATTAGCTTTCAGATCTCATTACCCCTATCATAAGCATCTTTTAGGTGATTAAGGTTAAAGTGAACAAATATGAGGATATGCTTGCAAGTTATAAGTCAAAAATCTCATGCCCTTGCCTACAAGTCCCAGACCCGATGCTACTCAAATTTAGTCACAAGTAAGTTCTTGTCATTGTAACTACATGTGTATCATGGAGAACCGCCAACGGGGTACCCCTTGCCCCATGATACAGGAGCTATACCATATCAAAATGACAAGGCAACAGACAATGAGCATCTCAGTGATCTTTTTATTTTCTATTTGCATAGGTTTTTATTGAGGATGCTTCACAGAATGCTCACTATGGTTATGCTGCAAGTTTCCACCATGATTAGGCATGGCTTAGGCTAGCCGCCCACGCATTTCTCTAACACATATACAAACCCCATGAGCTTACAAGCTCCCCTTTTATTTCACACCACCGGGATCCATAAACAAAAGAACATGATATCAACTGAATAATAAGTGCAATGTTGAAAATGTTCCCCATGACAACATGGTTCTAGTAATTCTCAACTTATAAAGTGCAAGCATATACACAACATAGATGGACGCAATGGTTCAAGTTTATTAAGTGCAAGAGAGTAAAGTGTGCCATCAAGTTCGTGAGAGCCTTAATCACTAATTTTCACATAATAATTTGGAAGGGAAGATAAAAGCATGAATATACTTGGAATGGTGTAACACACCATGCATAGGAATTTCTAGTGGACTCTTTGGAATAACTTGGTTTCCTTGGGAGTTGGATGCATGAGTGGAACTCATACTTAGTACATGCGGAGGCTTAGCAAAAGACTGGGAGCGACCAACTAAGAGAGCACTAATGGCCATAATCATGCAAAGTGACAAAACATTATTAATTTAAAGCATAAAGTGATATTACAAGTCAAAAAACTAAATGATCATAGAGGCTAAGGTGACTGATACATAGTCTTAACATGGTGTAAGCATGTGCCAAGTCAACCCAAATAAAGCATCGAAGGAGAATACCACAATATTATGCTTTTGTATGCTAAAACAACGCATGATTCTTTCAAGGCACATTATGCAATCTCAATTGTTTGGAACAAGTCATGCTACAACAATAATTACTAAGCATAAAGTCAAAGAAATATCAAACATGACATGATAAAGTCTAGGCCACAGTTAAAACAAGACTCCTTTTGTACCAGTTATAAGCATGAACTTTCCTACTCTTTTCCAATCACCAATCAACTTATTTGAAATATCATATATGAATGCAGGGGTCCACCAAATTTATTTAAGCAAACCAAAAGAAAACTAAAAGCAAAAACGAAGATGCTCCAAGAACAACACAATTGTGCAAGAAACAATAAAAATGAAGTGTTTGGAAGAAAACCTGAGATTTTTATTGATGAAAAATGGGATGCCTTGGGCATCCCCAACCTTTAACGCTTGTACTTCTTGAATATTTCTTGGGGTGACACGGGTGACATCCCCAAGCTCGATCTTTTGTCCATACTTCATCTTATCACATTATTCTTCCCCTACACTTGAAAATTTTCCTTCATACAAAACTTCACACGATCCTCATTAGCAACATTAGTGTATTCAAGATAATAAGTCTTTGGGTTTAGTTTCAACACAAGTAAAACTTCCATTAAAACACAAGCTACTGTAGCAATTCCTTCTAAAAGCTCAAGTGATCAAAGATAACTCAAAGAGAAAGAGATTAAGAGGCAAATGCAAATAATGGCAGAAATCTGTCAAAATAGACCAGCAGGTAAAAACCAATTTTTCCAAAGACCTTCTGTTGCTCAAATCTAAAAGTGCTGAACTAACTAAAGTTATATAATAACCTGGGGCAGAAGAACAAAAAATTACATCTCAATCCGACGTACAAATATTTTTCATGAATTTTTACAGTGGAGCACAAAAATCTGTTTCGGGACAGCAACTTTTCCAAGTCTTACTTCTCTCTCATTAGAGGTTATTCTTGGCACAAAAACCACACAAAAAGGATAAGGAGAGGTTATTACAGAAGTAATAACTTCCAAGACTCAACAAAATAAAAACTTACTGAATAGAAATTTGGGTTATCTCCCAATTAGTGCTTTTCTTTAACGCCTTTGAGCTAGGCATAGGAAGCAAGATTCAAGTATTTTCAAATGGAGAAGCATTAAGAACAAATTTCTTTTTAATAGGAGAGGCATTAGATATCTTCTTTCTCTTCCTAGGGAAGTATTCTATACCTTTCTTGAGTGGGAGTTGATATTTAATGGTGCCTTCCTTCATGTCGATAATAGCACCAACTGTGCTAAGAAAAGGTCTTCCCAAGGTAATAAGACAAGAAGCATTGCATTCAACATCCAAAACATAGAAATCAATAGAGACATAGGTATTGTTGACCATAATCAGAACATCATTAATACTCCCCATGAGTTTCTTTTTAGCATTATCATCAAGTTGGACATCTAAATAACAATCTTCTAGTGGTGGCAAATCAAGCATTTCATAAATCCTTCTAGGCATAATAGAGACACTACTATCAAGATCACATAAAGCTTTGAGATCAAAATCATTCACTTTCGTATTAATGATGGGTTCCCAACCATCTTCTAATTTCCTAGGAATAGAAGCTTTATGTTTCAACTTCTCTTCTTTAATTTTCATGAGAGCATCAGTAATGTGTTTTGTAAAGGCCATATTCATAGCACTAGCATTAGGACTTTTAGCAAGCTTTTGTAGGAACTTAATTACTTCAAAAATATTGCAACCATCAATATCAAAATCAAAATTACCATCCAAGGAAGTAGAACTATTGTCTCCCATATTAATAGGGACTTCATGTGGTTTGCTAGCATCAACATTAGTGGTGGTGATAGTACGAATACTACTATTTCTAGCAATTTCATCTTCTCTTTCCCACTTAGCATGCAATTTAGCTAACAGTCTAACATTTTCATCAATTCTAACTTGTATGGCATTAGTAGCAGCAAAGGGATTTTCCATAGTTTCAGGTTTAGTAGCCATTTTATTAATCAAAGAAGCCATTTTATTAAGCAAATGGGATTTTTTTTTCAGCATTTGAAAGTTTTTCCTCAATAGTTTTATTGAAAGAAGTTTGTTTACTAATAAATCCTTAAGCATGACTTCAAGTTCAGAGGGTGCACTTCTATTGTTGTTGTAGAAATTTCCATAAGCATTACCATTATTGGGAGGAGATGGCCTTAATTGTTATTACCAAAACTATTCCTATAGGCATTGTCACTAAAATTATTACTTCTAATTAAGTTCACATCAACTTGCTCTTCTTGAGCAAGCAAAGAGGCTAAGGGAACATCATTTGGATCAATATGTGTTTTTCCATTAACCAGCATAGACATAATAACATCAATTTTATCACTCAAGGAGGAGGTTTCTTCAACAAAATTTACCTTCCTACCTTGTGGATCTCTCTCAGTGTGCCAATCAGAATAGTTAACCATCATGTTATCAAGTAGATTTGTTGCAGCCCCCAAAGTAATGGTCATAAAGGTGCCTCCAGCAGCAGAATCCAATAGATTTCTTGAAGAATAATTTAGTCCTGCATAAAAGGTTTGGATAATCATCCAAGCAGTCAGTCCATGAGTGGGACAATTCTTTACCAAAGATTTCATTCTTTCCAAGGCTTGAGCAACATGTTCATTATCAAATTGTTTAAATTTCATTATTTCACTTCTCATAGATATAATCTTAGCAGGAGGATAGTATTTTCCAATGAAAGCATCTTTGCATTTAATCCAGGAATGAATACTATTTCTAGGTAGGGATAGCAACCATTCTTTAGCTTTTCCTCTCAAAGAGAAAGGAAACAATTTAAGCTTAATAATATCTCCATCTTTATCCCTATGTTTTTGCATCTCACAAAGTTCAACAAAGTTATTAAGGTGAGCAGTAGCATCATCAGTATCAGCACCAGAGAATTGTTCTTTCATAACAAGATTGAGCAAATCAGGTTTAATTTCAAATAAAGCAGCATCAGGAACAGGTGGAGCGATAGGTGTGCACATGAAATCATTGTTGTTGGTGCTAGTGAAGTCACACAACTTAGTGTTTTCAAGAGTAGTCATTTTTTGCGTTTTTTATAAAAGGAAACAAACTAGAACAATTTTTTTTGTGTTTTTTGGTAAAATAAACAAACAAACTAAGAAAACAAAAAATAACAAAGTAAAGAGATTGGTTATGAGAGACTCCCCTTGTGAAGCTGTACTTGACTCCCCAGCAATGGTGCTAGAAAAAGTGCTTGATGGCTCAAAATGTAGAGCTCGTTGGGAACCCCAAGAGGAAGGTATGATGAGCACAGCAGCAAGTTTTCCCTCAGTCATGAAACCAAGGTTATCGAACCAGTAGGAGCAAGGAAACAACTGCAAGGTGTTACTAGCAACTTGGAATCCTGCACAACACAACCACAGAACTTTGCTCCCAACTTATAGTTAGGTTGTCAATCTCACCGGTTTTGCTGAAAACAAAGGATTAAATGTATTGTGTGGAAGATAGTAATTGTTTGTAGAAAGTAAACAATAAATAGTAATAATAGAAGGTATAGCAATGGTAAAAGCATGGACCAGGGTCCATAGTTCACCAGAGGTGATTCTCCTTAAGATAGATAACATGCTGGGTGAACAAATTACAGCGGGGCAATTGACAGATTCGAGAAAGCATACAATGCATATACTAGACATCTTGACTCCTATGAGATTTGATTAGGCATTACAACATTATACATAGACCGTAATCCAACTGCATCTATGACTAATAATCCACCTTCAGGTTATCATTCGAACCCCTTCCAGTATTAAGTTGCAAGCAACAGATAATTGCATTAAGCAAAGTGTGTAAAGTAAACAATACGATTGCCCCATGGACAAATGATTGTTGTTTTCTCCCTAGTAGCAATAGCACATCTAGCACCTTAGAGATTTATGTCACTTCCCTAGATTATTAGAGGCATGAACCCACTATCGAGCATAAATACTCCCTCTTGGAGTTGCAAGCATCTACTTGGCCACGATAGCTACAAACAACAGAGAGCATGCAAGATCACAAATAACATAGACATGATAGAATCAATAATCAATCTGAAATAGCATCTCAATATCCATCGGATCCCCACAAACACAACATGTAAGATTACAAATAGATGATCTTGATCATGAATGGAGCTCATAAGATCTAAACATGATAGCACAAAGGAGGAGAACCAACCATCTAGCTACTACATGGACCCATAGTCCAAGGATGAACTACTCACGCATCACATCGGAGGCAGGCATGGTGATGAAGAAGGCCTCCAGGGTGATCTCTCCCCTCCGGCAGGGTACCGGGAAGAGCTTCAGATCCCTCCCGATCTAGGGATGTAGATGACCGCTTCTACAGACTCTTTCATGGAATTTTGATCGGGTACTTAGGGTTTTCATCCTGGGAGGCTTTTATAGGCGAAGGGGCAAGGTCGGTGGAGCACCAGGGGGCCCACACCCGTAGTGGCGCACCCTAGGGCTGGCCGTGCTGCCACCAGGTGTGGGCGCCCTGGTGCGCCACTTCGTCTCTCCTTCGGACTCCATGTTGCTTCGGGTAAAATACTGACTTTGGCTTTTGTCCCGTCCAATTCCGAGAATATTTCCTTACTAGCCTTTCTGAAACCAAAAATAGTAGAAAACAAGCAACTGGCACTGTGGCATCTTGTTAATAGGTTAGTCCTAGAAAATGTATAAAAATACCTCAAAGTGTGAACAAAATATAACAAAGTAGATACTAATCAAGCATGGAACATCAAAAATTATAGATATGTTTATGATGTATCATTATTCGACATAAGAAAAATAATAATTGAAAAATAGGAGTTAGTCCAAAAATCAAGTATGGGCTCACTTATTTTTCTTTCCTTAGTCATTTTTCATGTGTGTAGCACTCACCAGCTTTTGCTCTTTCTTGCCATGAAGCTGGGTTTCGGACAGCAGCAAGTCGATGATTGGGCCTTTGGTGCTGACACATTACTAACCCAACCTAAGGGATAAGAAACTTAAGCTAGCCGACATATAAAATTAAAGTACTAAATTGACAATTACAATGAAGGCAGTCCTTGAGTTTCTGCTCGGGGTTCCAACATTTCATTCATAGCTCATTGCTAGCATACAAACGGACATATGAGAGTTCGAGATGGATACACTTTCTTCTAAGTGTAAATGGACGAAGTAGAGTTACATTCCACGGCCTCTTTGTTTCTTCTCCTAACCTGTCCGCCTTTTTCTTCTCTTATGTCTGGGCATCTATCAGATAGTATGCATCATTGTGCAGAGCTTGGATCATAATGAATGGCCCTTCCCATGGAGGCGATAATTTGTTCATTTCGGCAGTGCGTTGCACTAGCCGAAGCACCAAATCCCCTTGTCGAAATACTCGAGGGCTTACTTTCCAGCTATGGTAGCATCGGAGATTTTGCTGATATATAGCAGATCTGGACAATTCCAATTCTTGTGCTTCGTCCAGCAAATCAACATCATTTTTCCGGGCTTCCTTTGTCTTGGCCTATGTATATTGGGTGACTCTTGGTGAGTCATGCCCTATGTCGGCTGGTAATACAGCTTCTGCCCCATATACAAGAAAAAAATGGTGTATAGCCTGTTGAACGATTCAGAGTTCTTCTTAAGCTCCATAATACTATTGGGAGTTCATCAATCCAACATCTTGTTGCATCAGCTCAATGAGCCAAAGTTTTATCCTAGACAATACTAGTCCATTGCATCTCTCCACTTGCCCGTTTGATTCGAGATGTGCGACCGATGCTACATAAAGTCTTATCCCCTTTTTGTTAGAGAACCGAGCGAATGCTCCTTCAGCAAAATTTGTCCCGTTATCTGTTATTATGCTGTGTGGATATCCATATCTCGGGATTATATCTTTCATGAATGATACGGTTGTGGGACCATCACACTTTCTTAATGGTTTGATCTCAATCTATTTGGTGAAATTATCAACCATGACCAAGATATGAGTCATGTTGCCACGTGTTGTATTAAATGGCCCCACCATATCCAAACACCACACTACAAATGGCCAAGTGATTGGTATGGTTTTGAGTGCAGAGGCCAGTATATGAATCTTGCTCGAATACCTCTAACACCCATTGAATTTTCTCACTAAGTCTTCAGCTTCTTGTAAGGCACTTGTCCAATGAAATCCATGTCGAAATGCTTTGGAAACTAGGGCTTTCGATGAGGCATGATGCCCACATTCTCCCTGATGGATATCCCGAAGGGTTTCTTGCCCTTCTTTCGGGTCAACACATCACCGAAGAACATTAGTTACACTTATTTTATATATCTCACCATTGATAATGGTATAGGCCTTCGCCCTTCTCTACACTTATCTGCCTAAGATCTCATCACTTGGGAAATTTTCGTCTATTAGAAAAGACATAATTATCTGCGCCCAAGCTGGTACAACACGGGCCAGGAAAACAACTTCATCAATTACCATTGGATCCACTAACATAATCTCTATCGAGTTTGGCTGCACAGTCCCCGAGTTCTGCAAGGTAGTCCCCAGGTTTACCGAAGAAGTCCCCGGGTTACCGAAAAGACTCCCCATATCTATATCCGTAGGGACAACCTGTGACTCTAGATTAGTCGGGATAAAGATTGACTCGGATTTAGGTGATGGTTTTATGGATGGTTTCCAGAGGTGCTCGAGAGCTATTCCCGGGGGGATTGACTGTCTGGATGAACCTAATTTTGATAACACATCAACTGCTTCCTTCTCGGCGCGTGGTATATGGTGGAATTCACATCCCTCGAAGTACCCGGTAATTTTCTGAACGTGAAATCTATACAAGGCCATGTTAGCATCAAGTGCACCCCAATTACCTGAAACCTGCTATACTATAAGGCCCGAATCATCAAAACATTGAACCTGGTGAATAGCAATTTCTATTGCTACCTTGAGCCCATGCACAAGTGACTCATACTCGGCTACATTGTTTGATGTCTCTATGAGATTGTGGTGTTTGCTGGAACCATCTAACGCTCAAGGTGACAATGAGGGGTTATCTATATGGGGAATGCGAACTTTAAGGTGTGCTGTATAGCCCTACATCGTCCAACCGGAGAGTAGTTTAGGGTAGCATAATGAAGAGAAGATATTTACATGAGAGTGTCCACTAGTGAAAGTATGATCCCTAGGCCTTGTATCTAAGCAATGAAACGCCATTTACAATCAGTCCTGTTACATGTTTTCTTGATGCCACTCTTATTTCAGATTGCAACTACCACTTATAATCATCCATATTACTTGTATTTCACTCTCTCTTCGCCGAACTAGTGCACCTATACACCTGACAAGTGTATTGGATGTGTTGGGGACACAAGAGACTTCTTGTATCTTGATTGCATGGTTGCTTGAGAGGGATACATTTGACCACTTCCTCCCTGAGTTCGATAAACCTTGGGTGATCCACTTAAGGGAAACTTGCTACTGTTCTACAAACCTATGGACTTGGAGGCCCAACACTGTATACAAGAATAGAAGCGTGCGTAGACATCAGGATGCGCAAGGCAAAGATATGGCATTTATAGGTTTTCCTTTTACCAGACTCAAGGTGGTTGTTGGGAGACCAGGTTATAGGATAGATAGCCGCACTATCAAGAGGGGCTTTCAGTTGAGATCAATCCTAGGGAGCTCAATCATTTGCATACTTTGCATCTTCCTATTTGGTTGCTTCTTGGTGTTTCTCCATGTGAGGTTCTTGAGCTTGTTTCTAGCTCTCCAACAAGCCCAAGTTCATCAAAAAGGGAATTTGTATGCATCTTCTATGGCATTTTGGAGTTTCAAGGTTTTACCGGTTCTTCTTATAGGGAAGCTTCATACCTTTGTTCATTTGGTTCAATCCTCCTTTGTTGGAATATGATGTTTCTCTGCGCCATCTTGTATATCTTGTTGTCCTTGTCAAAACAAGCCCAAGATCATCGAAATCGGAGTCCGGATGCAAAAGTTATTGTGTTTTTTGTGAAGTAAGTTTCAGATTTGGTTCAACAGGGGTTCAACCGGGATCCAACCGGGTTCAAACTGGGATTCCTAGTTTTGCAACCGAGTCTATCTAGGATTACATTTAGTAACCCTTTCCGGTTTATATCCAGTTCAACTGGGATTCTACCAGGTTCAAATCGTGATTCAACCGGCCGTCCGGTCTGTGAGCCGGTTCAACCGAACTTCAAACTGGGTTCGCGCAAATTTCTCCCAATGGCCATCCCCTATATAAGGGGGTTCTTTCCCCAATGTTTTTGTGGGTTCTTGACTTCCATTGTTGAACCTCTTGAGCTTGCTTCCTCTCCCTTCCCTCCTATGATTCTTGCATCTTTTGAGGGCTTTCGAAGAGGAGATCTAGATCTACAATCCCCACCAATCAATTCATCATTTAAGTGAGGGGAACCCTTTGGATATAGATCTTGAAGTCATTGGTTGACTTCCACCATTGTTCTTCCTCTCTAATTCCTTCCTAGCACTTGTTGCTTTGGTGGGATTTGAGACTGAAGGATTTTAGCACCCTTGGTGTTCTTGCTTTGCATTCTTGCATAAGTGTTGAGCTCTCCATTACGATTTGTTCAAGTGAGAGACCGTGGGCGTGTTACTCTTTGAGGGTGACCTCCTAGTTGGCTTGGCGGTTGGTGTCGCAGTGTCCTCTTCATGGAAGATTGTGAAGAGAACCGGGCTTCTCCTTCGTGGAGCTTGTGAAGTGGTTGTGGAGCTTGCCATCTCCCTAGTGGAGGAAAAGCTAGCCATAAGGAAAGGGCCTATTCCTTCATGGGATAGACTCAGAGAAGAAGGTGATCCTTCGTGGCATTGGGAAATCCTTCGTGGAATCCCACACCTCTCCAACGTGACGTATGATACCTTCGATCCTGATTACGGATGTAGTGTAGCTTATTTTTCCCTAGTAGACCTAGGTTATCAAATCATCGGGAAGCGAATGCATAGTGAAGTTACTTTAATGGACCTTCGGGAGTTTTAGAATTCCTTTTGTATTTTTACCGGACCAATAGCTTGCATCTTTTTGTTTTTGTCGATGATGACAGAGGGCCTAGGGCGTTCAGTTTCACCTGTAGCTGTGCAAAACATCTGATGGGAATAAAAGATAGAAATAAAGTATGAATGTACTTGTTAGAGCAAGAGAAATTATATGTGGCCAGTGCATCCATAATTGCTATTGCCTCTGCAACCGCTTATATCAATAACCTACTAGTCTCATCCATAGAAGAAAGAGAACTAATGATATGCAAAGTGATGTCACCGTTAATCCCAAGTAAATCCCTCACATACAGCCGTACTACCCCTTCTGTCACTGGGGTTCCCAACCTACAGATCAGTCATTGCTCATACTCCCTATACATGGCTCAACCCTCGGGGTCTTGGGTACCTGAAAAGTCCTTGGATTGAGGCAAGAGAGGATACAATATTCATCATGTCATACAAACTAATACATGATCCCATCTATGATAAATAACATGGACAAATGCTACATGGCTAGGCCGAAGCCCTTAGCCCAAGGAGAATTACTCACACATAGAGATGAGATCAACAATCACAAACATTGTATTGAAAATCATAAGATTGATAGCAATAGTCTTACAATGTCGCCAATCAAAGAAGAGATCTACTATTACAAGTGGTGGAATATGGATATGGAGATGGAGAAGGGTTTTGAGATCTAGAGGCAGTTGGTGATCTGTGGCAGAGACTTTTGGCGAGGGTCTGGCTTATTTTCTCGTCGCCCGAGGCTTCCTTATATAGGGTCCCTTCATGAAAGTTGTTCTGTTTGACCTAACGGTGGCGGCACCAACTATACGACCGGAGCTATACGGCCAGAATTTTTGCTCCGGTCGTATAGTTGGTCGTTAAAGCGTCTGCCTCCGCTTCACGGCTCCTGGTTTCTTCTGGTTGTTGGAAATCTCGTATCTTTGACTTTAATGTAGTGATTCCCATCTTCAAACAACATTATCTCCGTAGGAAAAATATAAAAATAAAGGATTGCATACCCCTCTGAATATTAGGCATTAGTGGCAGGGTTTAGAGAGACATTTCATCAAAAATATGAATAATATCCAATTTAAATGTGGACGTAGATGGCTATATTTCAGAGACATCAACGTACCTTCTTGTAAGGGAACACGAGAATACATCTTCGTCTCCGCGTGCCTCGGTTATCTCTATACCCGAGCTTACTTTCCTTATGATCGTGCTTGAAGTACTTATATCTTTCTTGTCACTTGTGGTATATTTATCTTGTGCCATCTTGCTTATCTTAAGTTGTTGTTGTTGCACTTAGTTGAGCCTAGTGTATTTAGGTTTTGTGCTTCTAATATAAACGTTAGTTTAATTCCTCATTCTATCAAGCCAAAACCGTATTAGTTTTGAAATTGCCTATTCACCTCCTCTAGGCGACATCTCTATCCTTTCAGTGGGTAATTTTGTTTAGATGCTGAAAGCACTTCACTTAGGTAATATACTGGCCTCTACACCTACTTACCCTCTTCGTCATGCTCCACCACTATCATGGCACTTACGACTCGGTTCATCACTGCTATGTAGAGCAACATCGGCTCTTTGGATAGTGGTGAGGCTAACACTAGTGCAGAGTCTAACAAAATTTTTAAGTTCATGAAATGCGCTATCCGCCTGAGGTGTCCAAATGAATTTATCGGATTTTCTCATCAATTTATATAAGGGCAGTGCCTTCTCCCCTAGCCGACTAACAAAGCAAATTAGCGATACCAAGCAACCAGTAAACTTCTAGACATCGTTAAGACACTTATGTAGTTCCATTCGCTCAATAGCATTGATCTCAGTTGGGTTTGCCTCGATACCTCGGCTTGACATGAGGAAACTGAGTAATTTTCTGGTCAGGACACAGAAGGTACATTTTTCTAGGTTTAATTTCATTCAGAACCTTCTTAAGTTTGCGAGTGTTTGCCTCATATCATCCAAGAGAGTATGACTCTCCTTGGTTTTAATTACCACATCATCAACATATACTTGCACATGTTTACCAATTTCGTCATGCAAGCATTTTTGCATACACCTTTGATATGTGGCACCTGCATTGTGTAAAACAAATGGCATAGTATGATAGCAATAAGCCCCATACAGGGTAATAAATGCTTTCTTTATTTGATCTACCAGATTTATTGGTATCTGGTGGAAACTAGAATACGCGTCTACAAATTATAAGAGTTCACAACTAGCAGTAGAATCAATAACTTGATTGATTCTAGGCAAAGTAAAATGGTCCTTTGGACAAGCCTTTTATAGATTTGTGTAATCGATACACATTCGCCACACCACAACAACGTTCTGGTCATCCTTCTTATTTTCAAGCAAAACCGGATTTGACAGCCAATTCGGGTACAGAACTTCCATAATAAACCCGTCTACAAGCAGCCGAGCTATCTCATCACCAATAATTTTCTCCTATGTTCGGTGAAGCTGTGGAGAGGTTGATTCATGGGCCTTGAATCTGTCCTGACGTGTAGAGAGTGCTCGACCAGTTCCCTCGGAACACCCAGCAGGTCCCGTGTGGACCACGCAAAGATATCCCGATTCTCACGGAGGAAGCTGACAAGCTCGCTTTCCTATTTGTCGGTCAGGCTTGCACCAATTGTGACAGTGCGCTCAGGGCACTTCTCATCAATCTGAATCTTCTTTGTGTCCTTGATTGACTGGAAAGATACACTGCCACGTGGGTTACTCAACACTGGCATATTCAGCTGAGCCGACTGAGCCAATGCCACTGCCATCATGGATCCTCTTCTTCTCTTGTGCAATCACCAATGACTCGGCCAGAGTGGATCCAGCTAAGGCACACTACATGGAGCGCCGGAAATCAGCTGAAATAGTTATGACCCCATTTGGCCCAAGCAACTTCATATTCAGATAGCTTATATGATTACTAGCCATGAACTTCGATATTGCCGCCCTACCCAGCAAAGTGTGATAACAACTTTTGAGATCCACAACCTCAAACAAGAGATTATATGTCCAACAATTCTCCCATGTGCCGAATAAAACATCGATCCGTACTTTGCTTATCAGCTCACACAAAAATCCTAGGACAATGCCATGGAAAATAGTCTTTGTCGGCTATAAGATGTTCTTTGTTATGCCCAGCTTGTGCATCGTATCCTTGTATAGTATATTGATACTGCTACCACCATCGATAAGAACCTTAGAGAATTTGACATTCAGGTTCAGCCGAATGAAGGTCGAGTCAAGCACCAAAGCATATGCCCCTAGATTCGGCATGATCTTGGGGTGGTCCTTTATGCTCCAAGTGATTTCCTGGTCAGACCAGTACATAAATTTTGGCACTGCCAGCATTACTGTATTCACTTCCATTTGGCGCCTCTGCTAGCTCTATTTGTCTGTCTCTTCTGTCGTAAAAACGATGTAGCTTTGGTGGTGCTCTCTATACCCATTTCGACCTCGATGGCCGACATTTCCATAGTCCCCTTGATGAGTCCAAAATTGAAGAATATTTACCTTTTGTTTTTTGCATAAATAGAATAGGGATTTTGGTATTTCACTGCATTTGCGCACACCTTTTGTTCCTTGTTTCAACAGGATCCCGAATTACTAAGTCTCTTAGAACATATCCATAGGAACTGTCATATTATGTTATAATCTGATATTTTTAAGTGATAAAAGTCATTTTATTGATTTACCTTCGCACCTGGGGGAGAATACCAAACGTGGGGAAAGCATCTACCTCGATAACGACAAGTGGTATGGGCGAAGCCCGCCCGTACCGTCCGCCCGTACCACACGGCAATGCGTCTACCTCGTCAAATACTCTTTCCTGGCAAAGACGTCAGAGAGATCCGACATTCACAACAACCTGGAACCACAAAAAAAACACCCTAGAAAGGGATCTGAAGGAGGAACTTGGAGAAGGGAAAATCCCCGCTGCCTCATGGATCATTGGAGGATATCACATCATCCCCTTCATCATCAACCCCTCCATCTCCATCAACATTACTACCCCATCTCTCATCTATTAGATCTTGTTGTAATTCCAGATTCAATTGTGGTTTGCACTAGATTTATCCCCGTACTTTTATCCATCCATTTGATTATGATGATGCGTTGATTGCTTACATGTGTGAGTAGTTTTCCCTCGTTCTTGGGGAGATGGAGAAACCCTAGCACTTTATGAAGTTGTAATAAAGATGATCCATTCTTGTGTCCATATGACTGGCCAGTCTTTGATAGATTTATGATTTGTGTTTTATCTCTATCTTTAGATGGTATGTGTAGTCGGACACATATCATTTTCCTTCGGGACTAAGGTGATGGAGAAATCCTTTGGACGTGTTTGGAAGTGTTCTCGGAGAGCTTCATGACAATTGGCACCGTCTAGCAACCTACACGGTCAAAGGAGGATATAGAGAGACTCCCTAAGCTAATTAAGATATCCATGGGGAGACCCTTACTTGCGGTGGTCTATATGGGTGATTGCTCTCAGATATCGTGGTGCTTATTTAGAGGTGACCTCATTCTTGGATCAACAAAGTGGCTTCCTGCGAGCCTTGTAGTGAGCATCTTATTATGGAGCTCTCTCCACACATACCATGACACAATAAGTATGTTATCTTAATTATGAATAATAATATCATGCTAGTGGTGTATCCTACACCCCAAGAACATTTTAGCCCTATCGAGTTCAACCATGTTTTCACACAACTTGTTACTTGCTTTCTTTTACTTGTTTTAATTACTTTTCTGCACTCAACCAAAAACCTTTCAAACACCCTTTACTTGAGATCAAAGGAAGCTTATAAGTATCCTTTGGTGGAAAGTGATGAGGGGCATAAAGAACTTAACCAAATAGCTCTCTATGGGTATGATACTCTTATTTCGAAACTAGCTACAATTGATCTGTGCACTTGCAGCCATCAAGCTATTTTCTGGCGCTGTTGCCTGGGAGCTAAACATTTTTGGTCTTTGTTCTTAGTTGCTTATTCTACTAATTGTTTTACTAAAGTTGTTTACTAGTTTCAGGTAAGCACCATGACTGCACTTGAACTGATAAATCAGATCGATGCAACTAAATACCTCGGGAAGTTCGATAGAGGACTTGTTAAAGAATTCCCGAGTGGGACCGAACCAAAATACGACGTTAACCCTCGCTTTATCGCTATTATTAAAGAGAAAACTTTTGTAGGAGATGATCCCGATGAGGATCCTTACGCTCATTTAATGCATTTTACCGAGTTATGTTGGACACTTAAATTGAGGGGATTTTCTGATGATGAATTGAAACTTAATTTTTTTAGCCAATCTCTAACCAACGCTGCTTTAGCTTGGTATAGAATTTTCCCTGCAGGGAAAATAGATACCTGGGAAAAACTCAAAGGAGAATTCATATTTCCATTCTTTCCCAAGGTAAAGACTGTTGAAGTAAGAAGGGCTATCACAAACTTCAAGAACCGCCCAGGTGAAGGCTTGGTAAGGGCCTTCAAAAGGTATAAGTCCCTATTTAATAAATGTCCACATCATGATTTACCTGAATGGTATGTTTTACATATTCTCTTTGGGGACTTAATCAACAAATTAAACATGAGCTTGACACAAATTCTAGAGGCTATTTTATGGAGCTAACTATAACTAAAGCTTGGGAACTTCTAGAATGAATTCGCTGTAATAGAGAAACATGGGGATTTGATTTAGGCAGCGAAGGAGGTATAGAAATTGGATATGATTGTCTCAATGCTTATAAAGAATCCAGTAAAGTGAAATAAACCGCTGATGAACTTAAACTTGATGATGATATTATTTTGCAAATACTTCAGTCTTTTACAGAACAGATTGAAGCCCCTAAGAAAGTTTGGCTTCAATATACTCTTCCACCCGAGCCAGCTAAAGAAGATGATCCAACAATTGCAGCTCATGTTGAGCTATTAGGGGAGATACACCCATATGTTGAACCCCTTCCTTTTCCAAAGACAATGAGAAAACATATGATGGCTCAACATCTTGAAGAACAATGCGAACAAGAAAGGTTGTTCCTCACGATGCTAGAATAGGAGGCACAAACAAGAAAAACTGACAAAGTAAATATACAGGAGACCGGGGAACCAACGAAGGAGGATATATTAACCATGTTTGCACATTGCAACTTGATAGAGCTAGACACTAAAGCTTCATGGTTCGTTGAAGGAAAGCTAAAGGCTAAAGAAGTTGGTAAACCTATTATTCCTTATACTTTTAGTGGAACTTCTTAATATGGCCTCTATGACATTGGAACAGTTGTTAACATAATGCCCTTTAATTTTTATTTGAAAATCCAAAATGAACCAACCCCATCTGAATTAGAGGATACTAACATGACTATAATGCTTGCAGATAAGACACACAGAGTTCATATGGGAATAATTAGAGATGTTCTGATCTATGTTGGACCATATAAATATCCCATTGATTTTATGCTTATTGATATGCCTACTGATGTTTATTGTCCAAATATTTTTGGAAGAACTTTCTTAAACACCGTAGGAGCAAACATTGATTGTAAGAGACAAACCATATCTCTTAAGTTTGGTGAAGGGAAAATGGACTTTCACTTCTATAAATTTGACCATAAGCTGGCTATCGAAGATTTGGACGATTATGAGTATAAACAAGAAGAGGAAGGTAATATCATTAGTCTAGCTTCAGTAGTCATCTAGACGTCTAGTGATAATTTAGCAAGGAGATTAGGCAATAATAATAATATTCTTCAAGATGTAGAAAAAATGGAAATGGACGATTATCTTGACTCCACACTTGAGGTGGATCCCGAGATGAATCAAAAATATAAAGAACCTATAAGGAAAGGAGATGAGGCACCTCCACCTCCTACTCTCAGAACTTTACCCAAGGAGTTAAAATATAGGTTTCTTGATGAAACTAATAATTTCCTTATTATTATAAGTTCTAACCTTTCATAAAAATAGGAGTAAAATTTAATGATGGTTCTCCGGATGCATCAGAATGCTCTTGGGTATTCGATGAGTGACTTGAAAGGGATCAGTCCCTCGATAGCCACCCATAGAATATTTATGGAAGAGGGAGCCTAGCCGGTTGTAGACTTTCAGAGGCGACTCAAACCTCACATGAAAGAAGAGGTAAGGAAGTAATACGTTTATTAGATGTAGGGATCATCTTTCATGTGGAGGAAAGTGAATGGGTGATACTTGCATTTATATCATCATTTTAGTAACATTATAACCTCATATTAGAATGTTATTTGAACTGTTATATCATTATTCTTGCATATTTAGATGATTTCTGGGACTTTCCTACAAAGTCCTTTGTTTTGGTATTTAATTTCTGGGAGGCAGAAAACCTCCTTTTTCTTGTTTTTGGTGTTTCGGGAGCTTCTGGACGTCAAATGCATCAGAAAAAAATACACAACAAGTTTTTCATCGAGAGAAAGACTGTGTGCAAAAGAACCAGACGAGAGGAGACACAGGGCCAGAAGAGCACACTACCCACACGGCCCCACTACCTGGCCGCGGGTGGGTGGCTCGTTTGGCCCTCGGGCATCATTTCGACCTCCCGTTTTGTCCACAACTCCGTATGGGCAGAAAACATACACCCTATTTTTTCTGAGATTTATCGAGGTGGCGGCAGAGGCGAAAGGTCTCTCCTTCTCCGGGAGGGGGCAAATCCTAGTGCGCCGAGGCACCAGAGAGGGGGAAATCACTGCCATCAACATCACCAGTCCTCCTAGGTGTAGGGGGAGACCTATCCATCATCTCAATCACCTGGACCAACACCATGTCCATCACTATTTTCAAGATCCACTTCACCCCTTGTTGTTTGAGAAGTTATCAAACCCTAGATAATTATTTGTGCTATTTTACATGTGTGAGATTGGATAATTGATATTATCTTGTGGAGAGATTATATTTTCAGATTGTGTTGTAACACATATGTTACTGAATGCTATCATGTTTCCATGTTGTGAGTAGTTCCATATGTTCTTGAGGGCATAGGATGAATTGGCAATGATTTCTATATGACATATGTTGAGTATTTTGTCTAGTTTTTATCTTTTATGTTGTTCTATGATGGTGCTATGCGAACATCGACTGCACATCACTCACCTTTAAGGGCTCATAGGACAACACCATAGTGTAATGGCGTGGGTAGGACTGTGGAGGACACGTAAACCATGGTCCAATACATAAAGTTGCATTAGGGGGATATATATTGGACACGCTAGAGTTTATAGCAATGGTGGGACATTCTAGTCTTAAAAATTCCTATGTTTGTACATTAACTTGGCCATAGGATCCATCATAAGGGAGTGCTTTAGTTCATTTAATTGGTTGCACCAAATTAAGGCTACAATGTCCGCTGATTTTGTAGTGCTTGGTTGTCCGCAAGATCCATTTTGTCATGTTATTTGTGGTAGACCTTTCTTACATACCGTTGGTGGTGAAATTAGTGTACCTAAAGAGAAAGTGTTTATTTAATGTACTAGAGAAAAACTTCAGTTTGATTTTTCTAAATTTTCTGACCAACATTCAAAGAAAGAACCTTTTGCTAAAGATATCGTGGAAACTCTTACTTGTGTAGCTATAGCCTCATCAGACGTGGTGGAGCGATATATGCTTAATCAAGATGAACCATTTAATTAATGAAGAAGAAAAGGAAGTTTTAGAACAAATACTAGCACAACAATCACCAGAATTGCAATTACATATTCCACCTAATAATTTAGGGAAGTTGCCACAGCGTAAATAGGATCCTAGTTCCGAATTAAAACCTTTATCTAAAGAGTTGAAATATGCATACTTAGAGGAAAAGAAGATATATACTGTTATTATTAGCGCTAACCTTTCAACTGAAGAAGAAAAGAAATTACATGATCTATTGAAAGCTCACCGAGTAGCTATTGGATATTCTCTTGATGATCTAAAAGGTATAAGCCCAACTCTATGTATGCATAAAATTAATTTGGAAGAAGATGCCAAGCCTATTGTTGATTATGAACGTTGTCTTCATCCAAAAAATGAAAGAAGTGGTAAGGAAAGAGGTAATCAAACTTATTGAATCTGGTATCATTTATCCTATAGCTGATAGTAAGTGGGTTAGTCCTATTCATCGTGAGCCTAAAAAAGGCGGAATGACCGTTGTTCCAAATGATGAAGATGAACTTGTGGCTTAGCGTACTGTTGTTGGCTATACAATGTGTATTGATTACAGGAAATTAAAAAAAGCCACATGTAAAGATCATTACCCATTGCCATTTATTGATCAAATGCTAGAAAGATTGTCTAAACATTGTCACTTTTGTTATCTAGATGGTTATTCAGGTTTCTCACAAATTCCTGTTCATAAGGATGATCAAGAAAATACCACTTTTTTACTTGCCCATTTGGTACTTTTTCTTATAAAAGAATGCCATTTGGTTTATGCAATGCCCCTGCTACTTTTAATGATGCATGAACACTATGTATGCTAATTATATTGAAAATATAATAGAAGTCTTTATGGATGACTTTTCTATGTATGGTACTTCTTTCGATAATTGCTTGTTCAACCTTAACAAAGTTTTGCAGTAGTGTGAGGACCAACACTTAGTTCTTAACGAGGATAAGTGACACTTTATGGTTATGGAAGGTGTTGTTCTTGGACACCGTATTTTTGGAAGAGGAATGGAGGTCAACCGAGCAAAGATAGAAGCTATTGAGAAGCTACCATACCTGAAGAACATCAAGGTATAAGAAGTTTTCTTGGGCATGTGGGGATTAATCGTAGGTTTATTAAAGACTTCTCTAAAATGTCAAAGCCTCTAACCAATCTTCTGCAAAAGGATGTTCTATTTTATTTTACCGATGATTGTGTAGATCATTTAATGTTTTAAAAAATGCTTTAATAAGTGCTCCTATTATTCAACCTCCTGATTAGAATTCGCCATTTGAAATTATGTGTGATGCTAGTGATTATGTAGTTGGGGCTATTTTGGGTCAACGTGTTGATAAAAAACTGAATGTCATTTACTATGCTAGTAGAACACTTGATGGTGCTCAAAGAAATTATGCTACAACTGAAAAAGAATTTTTAGCAGTGATATTTGCATGTGGTAAGTTTAGACCTTACATTGTGGATTCTATAGTCATAGTGCACTCTGATCATTCTTCTATTAAATATCTCATGAATAAGAAAGATGTCAAGCCTAGATTAATAAGATGGGTTATTTTATTGCAATAATTTGATCTACATATTGTCGATAGGAAAGGTGAAGATAATCCAGTAGCTGATCACTTATCTAGAATGGAAAACATCCCTAATGATCTCATTCCTATTAATCATTGTTTTTCTAATGAAAAACTTGCGAATATTAATGTTTCTAGTGCTAGAGTTGCATCACCTTTGTTTGCTGACTATGCAAATTTTATTGTTGGGAAAGTTTTGCCACCACATTTCGCTTATCAACAAAGAAAGAAATTCTTTTATGATCTTAGACATTATTTTGGGATGATCCTTTCCTTTATAAAAAGAGTGTTTATGGTATTATTAGATGCTGTGTGCCTGAGTTTGAACAGTAGGCTATTATAAGAGATTGCCATGATAGTCCCTATGGAGGGCATCATGTAGGGGATCGCACAACTACAAAGGTATTACAATCTGGTTTCTATTGGCCTACTCTAATTAAAGATTGCGCTGAATATGTTAAATCTTGTGATAAATGTCAAAGAGTAGGAATTATTGGTAGGATAAATTAAATGCCTATGAATTACTCATTACCTCTTGAACCATTTGATGTGTGGGGATTTGACTTCATGGGACCTTTCCAAGAATCGAAGACAAAACATACACATATTTTGGTTGAAGTGGACTATGTGACTAAGTGGGTGGAAGCAATTCCAACCAAAAGTGCAGATCATGCCACAACAATCAAGATGCTCAAGGACATCATATTCCCTAGGTTTGGTGTACCTAGATTTTTAATTACTGATGGTGGTTCTCATTTCTTACATGGTGTTCTTAGGAAAACATTGGCAAAATATGGTGTTAATCCTAGAGTTGCATCTGCTTATCATCCTCAAACAAGTGGACAAGTTGAACTGAGTAATCGGGAAATCAAACTCATTTTAGAGAAGACAGTGAATAAGTCTAGATCTGATTGGCCACTTAAAATTAATGAAGCTTTGTGGGCTTATAGAACTGCATTCAAAAATCCCATGGGAATGTCTCCTTCCAAAATGGTTTATGGAAAAGCTTGCCATCTTCATGTAGAGTTAGAGCATAAAGCTAGACGGGCTATTAAACAACTAAACTTTGAATTTAAAACTACATGAGAGAAAAGAATTCTTGACTTGAAATTGCTAGATGAATGGAGAAATGAAGCTTGTGAGAGTGCAAAAATGTTTAAAGGGAAAGTTAAAATTTGGCACGATAAGAAACTTAAGCTGAAGGAATTCAAAGTAGGTGACCAAGTTTTTTTGTACAACTCCCGTTTCGTCTCGTTTTTTACTCTAACTCTTTGTTTGACCTAAAACCCGTCAATATATACCCCCTTCTGCCGATCTAATCTCGCATCAAGACTTTTTGAGTGATCTTTGTTTCTCCTATTTTCCTTGTCAGGGTTTAGCCATGTTAAGGTCCAGATCCAATCTAGAGGGGAAGGACTCCGCCAAGGGAGGAGTTGCAAACCACTACCTCAACTCCGTGATGGCACCACTAAAAACCCTATCCTTGAAGGAGGGGGTGCTACTCGTGGAGGAGGTGAAGGCTCCCAAGGCCACCGGCAGGTTGGAGGAGAGGCTCGATGCTTTGGAAGAGAAGACCTTCAGGTATAGCACTATTGTTGAACGCAACCTCGATGCCCACCACTTCATGAACCTGGAGCTGAAGAAGAAGGCTGAAGCATACGAGGAGAGGCTCAAGGACTTGGAGGAGAGGTACATATACATCATCTCATAGATGGACAAGTTCGAAGCCCTGATGTGGGACGTGGAGAACCAGAACTGTGAGTATGAAGAGCGCTTCAAGAAGATTGCAGAGGCTGCTTCCCTAAGATATAATGATCCACCTATGTCCTTCTACATTGGGAGGCCCTACTCGTGGAAGATGGATGAGAAGGAGGAATAATATGAGGAGAACCCACCTGCTGCAGGAGAAGAGCTAGAGGCAACCTTTTAGTCTTGGGGGAGTTCCACCTAGTCTTTTATTTTTACTAGTTTATCATATCTATCTAGTCATGGTGTGCTTTACTTTTATCGTCTAGTTATCGATTTCTCTTAGGTTTGCAAGCTCATAGAGCATTATCATGTATATCCTATCTTGTGGTCTATCAATGAATATTAAAGTATTGTGTCATCCATGGCTCTCTTGTTTGGAGATTTATGGGTAACACTCATGCAAATAAGTGTGGCATGTGTACAGGTTTCAATCACATCTTGCCTTGAATTTAATTAACTTGAGTGTGTTGGACAATTGCAAGAATCTCTCCCATTAAAAGAACAAGTAAAAGAATTAGTCAATATGACGTGAAAGATTGTAGTTTGAAGTAGAGATTTAGTCTTGTGGAATAAAAAGTTGGAAAGGGATATGAAAAGGACATGTGGCATTCTTGTTTTAACTTAGTAGCTTTGAGAAAATTGAGGGTCATGGATATTTCAATACTTATGCTCATGGAAAGTGAATGAAAGGAAGGCACCCGTGAATTTGGTAGCCATGGAAAGTGTGATACAAATGTTAAATTCAGCATAATAACATGATTTAAAGATCCATGAATAAGGTTTGCACTAGTTACTAAGAAGCAAGGGTGTAAACAATCTCATGTCTATATTTTTTATTTCTCTTCCTATTAACTTGTTGTTCTATGAGAGTTCATCTTGTATTTGAACTCAGCAAAATATCAAATACTATAATGCTTGCCCTTGGAGAAAATATGAAAAAATAGTATGATTCAATTGTCCAACACATAATGGTTATTTTGGTTCAAAAGTAAGGGGTGATTGCTAGAGCCTCTATTGATGATTCCCTCATATGTATGAGTTCTAGTTCATTAATCTTTCATAATAACTGAACATGATGGTGATACAATGCTCGTATTTATTTATCAACCATAAGCTCATTGATGCATGTAATGATCTATTCGCTTATTTACTCGAGGACGAGTAAAGGTTTAAGCTTGGGGGAGTTGATACTTGCATTTTATATCATCATTTTAGTAACATTATATTCTCATATTAGAATGTTATTTGCACTGTTATATCATTATTCTTGCATATTTAGATGATTTCTGGGACTTTCCTACAAATTCCTTTGTTTTGGTATTTAATTTCTGGGAGGCAGAAAACCTCCTTTTCTTGTTTTTGGTGTTTCAGGAGCTTCTGGACATCAAATGCATCAGGGAAAAATACACAACAAGTTTTTCATCGGGAGAAAGACTATGTGTGAAAGAACTAGACGAGAGGAGCCACGAGGGCTAGAAGAGCACACCACATGCGGCCCCACTACCTGGCCGTGGGTGGGTGGCTCGTTTGGCCATCGGGCATAGTTTCGACCTCCCCTTTTGTCCACAACTTCGTCTGAGCATAAAACAGACACCCTAATTTTTCCAAAAATTATCGAGGTGGCGGCGGAGGAGAAAGCTCTCTCCTTCTCTAGGAGGGGGCAAATCCTGCTGCTCCCGGAGAGGGGGAAATCACCGCCATCAACATCACCACTCCTCTTAGGTGTAGGGGTATGCCTCTCCATCATCTCCATCACCGGGACCGGCACCATCTCCATCACCATCTTCGAGATCAACTTCACCCCCTTGTTGTTTGAGAAGTTATCGAACCCTAGATAATTGTTTGTGCTATTTTACATGTGTGAGATTGGACAATTGATATTATCTTGTGGAGAGATTATATTTTCAGATTGTGTTGTACCACATATGCTACTGAATGCTATCATGTTGCCATGTTGTGAGTAGTTCCATATGTTCCTGAGGGCATATGATGAATTGTCAATGATTTCTATATGACGTATGTTGAGTATTTGGTCTAGTTTTTATCTTTTATGTTGTTCTATGATGGTGTTGTGCAAACGTTGACTTCACATCACTTCACCTTTATGGGATCATATGACAGCACCACAGTGTAATGGCGTGGGTAGGACCATGGAGGACACGTAAACCATGGTCCAATACATAAAGTTGCATTAGGGGGAATATATATCGGAGACCCTAGAGTTTATAGATATGGTGGGACATTCTAGTCTTAATAATTCCTATGTTTGCACATTAACTTGGCTGTAGGATCCATCATAAGGGAGTGATTTAGTTCATTTAGTTGGCTGCACCAAATTAAGGCACTATCCAAAAAGACTAAAACTAGACAAGATATTCACCGTGTTGATTTAGAAATCTCTATGCCAAGTAAATCAATGCCGCCCTCGGGAACACTTGTCACATATAAAATCACACACACTTGAGTTTGTCCTCTTGCTGCATAGAGGATTGGGATTTCTCTTCATAAGATCTTTTACTTATTGCATTTTACTTTCAGTATTTTACTTACTTGGAACCTTACAATAAAAACTCCAAAAACACCTTGAGATTTTATTGTTTTATTTACCATTCTTGCTAACTAATACCTTCAGCTCCTCGTGGGTTCGAAAACCTTTTCTAATTTAAAAGTACTACAATTGATATCCTGCACTTGGGAGTCATCAATGGGTAAGTCATGTTCATTGTGTTCCTGAGAAAGGGGGATTTAGTGTTGTTGAAAATAAACACAATGAGATGATACCTACTAGAACCATTGTTGGTCACAGGATGTGTATTGACTATAAAAAACTTAATAAAGAAACTAGAAAGGATCATTATCCTTTGCCATTTATAGATAACACTTTATTAAGGCTTGCTATGCATTCTCATTTTTGCTACTTAGACGGTTATTCAGGCTTCTCTCAAATTGTTGTTCATCCTGATGACCAACATAAAACAACCTTTATTTGTCCTTAGGTCGAACGCCTATCGATGTATGCCTTTCTGTCTTTGCAATGCCCCTACCACCATCCAAAGGTGTATGACCGCTATATTTGTCGATTATGTTGAAAGTATTATGGAAGTATTCATGGATGACTTTTCTATTTATGGAACTTCCTTTAATCATTGTCTCCATAACCTTCATAGAGTTTTGTAGAGATGTGAAGAAACTAACCTAGTCTTGAATTGGGAAAAATATCATTTTATGGTTCAAGAAGGCATAGTGCTTGGTCACAAAATCTCAGGTAAGGGTATATAAGTTGTTAAAGGAAAGATTCAAGCAATAAAAAGGCTTCCCCCTCCTCAAGATGTAAAACATATAAGGAGTTTCTTAGTCCATGCTGGATTTTATAGAAGATTCATTAAGAACTTCTCAGACTGCAAGACCTTTAACTAATCTTCTTCAAAAGGACGTTGTTTTTAATTTTGATGAAAACTTTCTCGCCGCTTTCAATATATTAAAACAAGCCCTTCTTGAAGCTCCCATTATAAAACCACCAAATTGGAAGAAACCTTTTCATCTATTCTGTGAGGCTAGCCATGAATCTATGGGATCAATGTAGGGAAACGGGTAGGCTACACTAGCGTAAAATCAAAATTTTCTACCGCGTCAACCAGGAATACTATTGTCATAGATCACAGGATTACCACTAGACGCGATTATGAACTCGATGAAGCACGCCGTCAGGCGATGTCGATGTTCTACGTCTCCTCCTCGTCCTCGTCCCACGAGCAGCTCCCCTTTGCGCGGCTCGTCCAAGTGCTACAGCTGCAGCACCTCCGAGGTATCCACACATCCGGAGTGGAAGCCGTCACACGCCAGACTGCTAGGTCTGCACGTGCAACACAGGCGGAAGAGGAGTGGTGGCTGGGTGGAATTCTCAACCCTATTCAGCTCGCCTCAGTCTCTCTTATATAGGCATCCCTGGCGGGCTTCTACATTAGCAGCCCATTAGCAGCCTAAGCCTGGTCTAATTCGGATCCAATCCTCATTAGGCTTCCAGCCCCTAAAGTGTGTGACCCTATAGGTTCATACACGTATAGTCATGACACGAGTACACTTACTCCATCAATAGTTGGTAGCAGCCTCTAGCAAGACGTGCCAACTCCTAAACGCATATAAAGATCA
Source organism: Avena insularis (assembly GCA_023614405.1). Lineage (NCBI taxonomy): Eukaryota > Viridiplantae > Streptophyta > Magnoliopsida > Poales > Poaceae > Avena > Avena insularis. The sequence goes on along the minus strand of CM042692.1, from coordinate 68,667,066 downwards.
TTCGGACGAACCATCACAAGGTTAAGTACATGTCTTTCCCTTTGCCTCATGATATTTGGTCTAGCTCCAAGCTGACCTCTCTTTCTCGATACTGTGATTCGGAATCCCTTTACTAGGTTAACTCTTAACCATATGTAGCACGACCATGCATTTCTGGATCCGATCACTCAAGGGGCCCAGAGATATCTCTCTCAAGTAGAGAGGGGAAAATCCCATCTTGATTGACCGATGCCTTGCAGCATGTATCAGGACAAACCCGAAATCTACCTTTATAACTACCTAGCTACGGAGTAGTGTTTGATAGCCGCAAAGTAGGTCGATCCACATCTCAAGTACATGTGACAATCTCAGGTCTAAGGACAAAACATACACGATGTGTAGAGAGAGCTGCAAGTATTATTGCTAGTCTCAAGTTGGGTTAGTCCAACCCCATGTTCATAACATGTGTCCACATCATTGGTTTGACATCTCCATGTATATGACTTGCGAAACATAGTCATCAACCAATCGATGTGCTAGTCTAATATTCACGTGTGTCCTCACATGAACTCCGACTAGGGACAATTATTAGATAACCATACAAGTAAAGAGTTTCACAAACAATTCACATAATTGCCAATCAATACAAGTTGCCTGGTATATGGATATTCAAGGAACATTATAATAACTCATGGATACACATGAAATACAATCATCTCTATGATTGCCTCTAGGGCATATTTCCTTCAGTCTCCCACTTGCACTAGAGTCAATCTAGATAGTATCTAATACCTATTGCTCTTGTGTGCGGTTCATGCGCAGGCTGCGGGAGTGGCTTAATCAAGGGATCAACAACATTTGAGTCCGTATGTATTTTGCATAACATGACACTACTTTCATCAATTAACTCACGAATCAGATGGTAACGCATGCGAATATGTTTGTCCTTCTGGTGCTGTCTAGGTTCCTTGGCTTGTGCAATAGCACCATTGTTGTCATAATAAACGTCCAAGAGATTGGACGAGCCCTGAACGACACCAAGAGCGATCAGGAAATTCCTAATCCAAACAGCTTCCTTTGCAGCCTCCGAGGCAGCAATATATTCAGCTTCTATTGAAGAGGAGGCCACTGTATCTTGCTTGGAACTTTTCTAGCTCACAGCACCACCATTCATGACAAACACATAACCTGATTGCGATTTCGAGTCATCTGAGTCGTTAAGATAACTTGCATCTGTGTAACCCTTTACACTGAGTTCAACCTCACCTCCATAAACTAGGAACATATCCTTAGTCCTTCTCAAGTACTTAAGGATATTCTTTACCGCTGTCTAGTGACTCTCACCTGGATCAGCCTAGTATCTGCTCGTAACACTTAGAGCATAGGAAACATCTGGGCGAGTACATGTCATCGCATACATGATGGATCCAATAGCCGAAGCATATGGAACCCTACTCATGCACTCTCGCTCATCAGTGGTCGAAGGACACTGAGTCTTGCTAAGTTTAATACCGTGAGACATGGGCAAGAACCCCTTCTTAGCCTCTTCCATGCTGAACCGTTTCAACACTTTGTCAATGTACGTACTCTGGCTTAATCCAATTAGCCTCCTTTATCTATCTCTATAGATCTTGATACCCAGAATATATGCCGCTTCTCCTAAGTCCTTCATAGAAAAACTATTTTTCAATGAGGTCTTAACAGACTCGAGCATAGGAATGTCATTTCCAATCAGTAATATCTCATCTACATATAAGATTAGAAATACAAGCAATTTCCCATTTTCTTTCTTATACACAGAAGGTTCTTGTTTGTTTTTGATGAAGCCAAACTCCTTTACAACTTCATCAAATCGAATGTTCCAACTCCGAGATGCTTGCTTTAGCCCATAAATAGACTTCTGAAGTTTGCATACCTTTCCAACATTGTTTGGATCGACAAAACCTTCGGGCTGTATCATATACACGTCCTCAGTAAGGATTCCATTTAAGAAAGCCGTCTTGACGTCCATATGCCATATCTCATAATCGAAATATGCAGCAATGGCTAGAATGATCCATATAGATTTAAGCATCGCTACGGGCGAGAAAGTCTCGTCGTAGTCAACTCCTTGAACTTGTCGAAAACCTTTTGTAACAAGTCGAGCTTTATGGATGTGAACATTTCCATCCATATCAATCTTCTTCTTATAGATCCACTTGCACTCGATGGCTTTAAAACCATCAGGCAGGTCAACCAAGTTCCAAACTTGATTGTCTCCCATGGACTCTATCTCGGATCTCATGGCAATCAGCCATTTCTTAGAGTCTGGGTCCACCATCGCTTCTGCATAGGTCGCATGCTCATCATTGTCTAACAATAATAACTCTCGCGCTTCGCGGAGCCTCGCCGACCTTCGTGGTTGTGGTGCTTCTATTTCCACGGGTTCCTCAACTTGTTCTTCTACAATAGCATCACTCATAGAAGCATCCCCGACTGGCTCATCTTGAATTTCTTCAAGTCGCACCGACCTTCCACTCGTCCCCTTTGTGAGAAACTCTTTCTCTAGGAAAACACCGCTACAAGCGACAAACACTTTGCCCTCTTCTCGGTTGTAGAAGTAATACCCTTAGGTATCCCACAAAAATGCACTTATCTGATTTGGGTGTTAGCTTGTCCGACTGAAGTCGCTTGACAAATGCATCACAACCCCAAATCTTTAGAAAAGACAAACTGGGATTCTTTCCAGTCCACATCTCATATGGTGTCTTAACTACGGATTTAGACGGTGCCCTGTTTAGTGTGAAAGCCGCTGTTTCTAGCGCGTAACCCCAAAATGATAATGGTAAATCCGACTAGCTCATCATCGATCGAACCATGTCCAACAAAGTTCGATTACACCGTTCAGAGACCCTGTTTCTTTGAGGCGTTCCGGGCGGCGTGAGTTGTGGAACAATTCCGCAACTCTTAAGATGATTGCTAAACTCGTGACTCAAATATTCACCTCCGCGATCAGATCGCAAGGCCTTTATTTTCATGCCACGTTGATTCTCTACCTCATTCTGAAACTCTTTGAACTTTTCAAAAGTTTTAGACTTATGCTTCATCAAGTAGACACAGCCATATGTACTAAAATCATCAGTGAAAGTAATGAAGTAGTGATATCCTCCTTTGGCTGTCGTGCTCATTGGTCCACATACATCAGTATGTATGAGTTCCAACAAGTCTGTCGCTCTCTCGGGAAACCCCGTAAAAGGCGTCTTGGTCATCTTTCCAAGTAAACAAGCTTGACATGTCTCGTATGATTCGAAATCAAACGAAGTTAGAAGACCATCACCATGGAGCTTCTTCATGCGCTTTTCACTTATATGCCCCAAACGACAATGCCATAAATAGGTAGGACTCAAATCATTTGGCCGAAGCCTTTTAGCACTAACATTGCAAACACATGCATTATCAAGATTTAAAATAAATAACCCATTCACAATGGGAGCATCAGCCACAAACATAGCATTCCTAGAGATTACACAACCATTGTTTGTACTCGCGAGTGAATAACCATCCCTCATCAAACATGAAGGTGATAAAATGTTTCGACCCATACTAGGAATGTAATAACAATTATTCAATTCCATGATAAATCCTGACGGAAGGTGAAGTTGCATGACACCGACAAACAGTGCAGCAACCCTTGCTTTATTTCCGACGCGAAAATCCACTTCTCCTTTCTACACTTCTCCAGTCCTTATTAGCCCCTGCATCGAATTGCAAATATGAGCAACCGATCCGGTATCAAATACCCAAGAGTTAACATAAGAATCTGCGAGAAAATTGTCCACAACATTTACAACAAGCGTACCTGAGTGGGAAGTACTCTTACTTCCACCCTTCTTCAAAGAAGCCTGGTACTTGCTGCAGTTTCTCTTCCAGTGGCCATATTCATAACAAAAGAAACACTCAGTGTCTCCTGCAGGTCCAGCCTTTTGCTTGGGTGCAGGGTTTGGCTTAGGGATCGTATCCTTAGCCTTGCACTTCTTCTTCTGCCAAGAAGTGCTGTTTTTCTTGAAGCTAGGCTTGTTCTGCACAGCCATCACATGGCTATGCCCTGCACACTTATTAATGTCACATTCTGCTGTTTTTAGCATCCCACATAATTCATTAAGGCCCCTCTCCACCCCATGCATATGGTAGTTCGAAATGAAATGCCCATAGCTAGATGGAAGAGATTCCAAAATCAAATCAGTGGCCAACTCTTGGCCTAATGGAAAACCAAGCTTTTCCAAAGTCTGACTGTAACCAACCATTTTGATCACATGGGGGCCTACAGCTGCTCCCTCTGCCAGCTTGCATTCCACAAAGGACTTAGCGACATTGTACCTCTTAGTCCTAGCCTGAGTCTAGAACATGTCCTTAAGCGCAACGATCATATCGTATGCTTCCTGATCCTCAAACTGCTTTTGAAGATCAGGTTCCATACATGCAAGCATAAGACAGCTAACCTCAAGAGATTCATCACATGCTTTCTTGTAGGCATTCTTAAGGGCAGCAGTTGCATTATCATCAGGTTCATCCCGGATTGGGGTATCCAGAACAGTTTCCTTTTCTCATACGAGAAAATTCTCAGGTTATGGACCCAGTCCGAATAGTTTGTTCCATTTAGTTTATCCTTTTCAAGAATCGAACGCAAAGCAAAAGACGATTAATTGTTCGGTGCCATTGATCTACAACAAAAAATGCAAAATACTAAGCCATGTAACCATGAAAGAGTAAAACATATTAAACAATTTAATAGCATATACCCCCACTTAAATCAACATCCCTCTATTGATACTAAGTGATTCAAGATCCACAATTAACAAGTCGACTAGTGAGCTTTAGCATCACTTCTAGAAGACAAGGTAAATCGGTAAGCAACCTTTGCTAATCATATCACATAGACTCTTGTTGTTGGGTGACATCTCTATGTCAAAACTAGGCGCCCAACCTTTATGCCCCAAGGTCCTTAACTGTTAAGCTCACCAACCCTTATGCGTGTAGGTATCCGATACAAACCCATCCAGCCAATGAAAACCGCGGCACCCTAATTTCATAGACCCGCCAACGATTGTACAGGGCATAGGATGGTGCAAGGTTTGGTTGGGAGGGCATGGTTTAACTTAAACTTTGTGAGGGATCGTTCTACTTCTATCATCTAAGCATGCATAGTAGTAAAATGTATAAGAATAGCATTCACATAGATGTGATACAGTATGGCCCATTTTTCTCATGGTGATATCCATCGCCAAAGAACCTGTCCACCATGATGATCTCCATCTTCATGCTCTATGTGAGCCATTCTCCAAGTGATGAGTTCTCCAAGAACTAATACAAGCTATTACTCCTAACAGCTAGTAATCAAAATTACATGGTATTGGGATCATCACAAGTTGGCATGCAGGCCATTACAATAATTGACAACACATATGGCTCCATCCGTGTTGACCTACTCACGACACGCATGTCATGAAAAATACATACATGCATCACATACATTTTTGGGCCATACTGATCACATAAATCCTGCAAAAACAAGTTGTGCATAGAATCGCATTCTACCGGATCATGTGAAATCGTAGCACCTATGAACCTTAACATGATACCAAAAGGGGGCTACGATTAAGGAGGGTCTAGGGGGTCTCCCCCTGCGGGGTTCGAAGGGGCAGCGCCCCTCGTGGTAAGGATTTTGATCGGCAAATCAAATTTACCATAAACCAACCATAGTTCCGATTCGACCAAACTCCTTTGATCACGGTACGTCGATTCAGATCTAATTCCCGTTTCGATCAATCATATTGATCTTCACGTGATTCAAAAGGATTTATGTGTCACTGTCTACCCTAATGGCGGAAACCGACCGGTAGGGGTAAGTCGTTCGACGACCTTAGAATCATGATCACGGAAAGTACGATCATAGATCAATCCAGAACCACCGCCATACAGACGATCACATCATCCATATCAATATACATATCACCATATGTAAACTTCCCGAACCTATGACTGAACAGCATCGGCTCTGATACCACTGTAGGGAAACGGGTAGGCTACACTAGCGTAAAATCCAAATTTTCTACCGCGTCAACACGGAATACTATTGTCATAGATCACGGGATTACCACTAGACGCGCAGTTGCGGAACTCGATGAAGCACGTCGGGGCAGTGTAGATGTTCTACGTCTCCTCCTTTCCCTCGTCCCACGAGCAGCTCCCCTTTGCGCGGCTCGTCCAAGTGCTACACTGCAGCACCTCCGAGGTATCCACACGTCCGGAGTGGAAGTGGTCACACGCCAGACTGCTAGGTCTGCACGTGCAACATAGGCGGCAGAGGAGTGGTGGCTGGGTGGAATGCTCAACCCTATTTAGCTCGCCTCACTCTCTCTCTTATATAGGCATCCCTGGTGGGCTTCTACATTAGCAGCCCATTAGCAGCCTAAGCCTGGTCTAATTCGGATCCAATCCTCATTAGGCTTCCAGCCCCTAAAGTGTGTGACCCTATAAGTTCATACACGTATAGTCATGACACGAGTACACTTACTCCGTCAATAGTTGGTAGCGGCCTCTAGCAAGACGTGCCAACTCCTAAATGCATATAAAGATCATTCGGACGAACCATCACAAGGTTGAGTACATGTCTTTCCCTTTGCCTCACGATATTTGGTCTAGCTCCAAGATGACCTCTCTTTCTCGATACTGTAATTCGAAATCCCTTTACTAGGTTAACTCTTAACCATATGTAGCACGGCCATGCATTTCTGGATCCGATCACTCGAGGGGCCCAGAGATATCTCTCTCAAGTAGAGAGGGGCAAATCCCATCTTGATTGACCGATGCCTTGCAACATCTATCAGGACAAACCTAAAAGCTACCTTTATAACTACCTAGCTACGGATTACTGTTTGATAGCCCCAAAGTAGGCCGATCCACATCTCAAGTACATGTGACAATCTCAGGTCTAAGGACAAAACATACACGATGTGTAGAGAGAGCTGCAAGTATTATTGCTTGTCTCAAGTTGGGTCAGTCCAACCCCATGTTCTTAACATGTGTCCACATCATTGGTTTGACATCTCCATGTCTTTGACTTGCGAAACATAGTCATCAACCAATCGATGTGCCAGTCTAATATTCACGTGTGTCCTCACATGAACTCCGACTAGGGACAATTATTAGATAACCATACAAGTAAAAAGTTTCACAAACAATTCACATAATTGCCAATCAATACAAGTTGCCTGCTATATGGATATTCAAGGAACATTATAATAACTCATGGATACACATGAAATACAATCATCTCTATGATTGCCTCTAGGGCATATTTCCTTCAATCAATTCTTTGCTAGTATGATGGTGATGACCTTAATATCATTCATCATGCTAGTTGCACCTTAAACGGCTTGCAAAAGAATTACCCTATGGAAGAAAATAATTTTTCGTTGTGGTTTTCTCCTGTGACAAGTTTAGATCTTATATTATTGACTCTAAGGTAAGAGTGCATACTGATCGTGTTGGCTTAAAAGATATTTTTGAAAGCACTAACGTTAAGCCAAGAATGATCCATTGGACTTTAATTTTGCAAGAATTTGATTTACAGATTCTCCAAGGAAAAGAGGAACATGAGGAGGCATCCATGGACATTAGGGAGGTTGATCCACTTGGGGTAGTGTCATCCATCTACATACCCTCAGGAACTACAATTCCTAAACGGAAATTTTCGATTTCTCTTTGCAATAGTTTTAGCAATTTTTTCCAACCAACCTTGTTCAAAGGGAAAAAGAAAAGTTGATCCACGAATTAAAAGAAGGAGAAGGTACCCGAATAAACTCATTCCCCCTTGATGAACAAGACATTTGAAATCTTGAAAACATCTTTGTTATGGATGGTTATCTGCCATTTATTCTTGCATATTCATTTTCCTTTTGTTTTTCTGAGTTCACTGCGGTCTTGCAAGTTCGGTACGGGCGAGCGGTACGACCGGACCCGCCCGTACCACTGTTTGTTAAGGCGGCAGTAATCTTTGATGGGATTTCCACATATCGGTACGACCGCACAGTACGGGCGTGTCCGTGATGAGTGCATATTTGCATCATATTTTGCATTATTATTTTGCATTGTAGATGTAGGATCTTGGTATTTTACGGTGCTCGCGTGTACATTTTATGTCTATTTCACCAGGATCAGGACAGATGATGGATCCAATGGATACAATTCTTAGAGCAGTCGTACTGTGGAGAAAAGGAGTAAAAAACATCGTAAATCTCTTATTTGGGAAACATTAATAATACCACAAGAAAACCAGAAGCGAACAAAGGAGACAGAGGGTTCAACAACCAACTATACGACCGGAATAAAATTGTTGACCGTATAGTTTCGGCCGTATAGTTGGCGCTGCCTCCGCCTCCTCGAATAGTTTCACCCTGTGCAACTAGATCAGAGAGACGACATACAGAACACCCAGAAATTGCTGAAACCTCACCTCCGAAAGGTATCTGGAGGGGGAACTCATCCACCGGGGATCCATCTTCCTACACAGATTCGGGAGGCTAAGGCATCGATCTTCATCATCCACCGCTGCACCACCCATCTCCATCCATCCCATCTACATATTTCCTAGATCTTGTTGTAATTTCCATACTCGTTGTGGATTTATACAAGTACTATTCATCTATGATAGATTCCATTGATATTTCCATGATGTTGATTGCCTCCATGTCTTAGTAGATCATTAGTTCTTGTGGAGATGGAGAAACCCTAGTATGAGATTGAAATAAGATAAAGTCTATTATGATATTCATCGATGTGACCGTGTGTTAGATTTTATACATCTTGATGTTGAGAGAAGTCGACCTCTCAATATCTGCCTATCATGGGGACTTGATGGAGGAAACTACTTGTTGGTAGATGGAGGTGTGCTAGCACTTACAGTGACTATAAAGCTGTTGGCACCCCTTACGTATCAACTTGGGAAACCGAGGAAACTCACGGAAGACTATCCAGGCCATGGGATACGTCCTACGGGATTATGTCCCTTAATAGCACAGTAATTCGATTGATGTCGATTGCTGACTGCTGTGGTTATGAGGATGATGTGAGTAGCGGTTGCTGCCTATTTATCCAAATACGGAGTTCCTCCCGCACATAGATAGTTGAGAATGTTCATGATAATAATCTTTATCTTAGCTCCTTATAATGCCAGTGGTGTATTCGCTACTCCCTGAGAACGCTTTTTCCCTATTACAGTTCCAATCTCTCTTACATACGCGATACTTACTTTCTGTATTCAGTTGTTTTACTTTACTTTATTGTTGCTCTTATACCTAAAACCCAAAAACACCCTTTTACACACTACTCGCATTTTATCTTGTTAGTTAGAACTTTATTTAGCATTTCTATCATAATATTCATTTCAAGAATTATTAGACTTCAGACTCCTGCTCCCTGTGGGATCGATATCTTTATTTCAAAACTAGCTACAAACGATCTGTGCACTTGCATTCATCAGTCCGCCCATATGACTGGTCATTACCGAATCAGTGTTTCCCTGTTCGTTTCTTATTTGATTGATGATATAAAAAGAGAGAAAGAAGTCGGTAACAATAAGTACGGACAGGCAGTATGGGTGGGACCCGTCAGTACCACTTAGTCGGTTGATTATTTACTGACTTAATTCCGGCGAGTTTCTTTTGGAAAAGACTCGATACGGGCGCATCGTACGAGCGTCCGCCTATACCAAGTGGTCGTTACGATCGCGATTTCTTCCTTTTCACTTATTTCTTTCCTTATTTGTTGGAATTATTTTCTTGGCCGACCCTTTTCCTTCTAGTATGAATTCTTCCATGTTTCTAACCCTTTATAAGCCTTCCAAGAGGTTACTTTTCTTCTCTTGACAAACATATCTTCCCCATGTCGCTCCTCCCTCTCAAGAACTTTGCAACTATGTCTTACCCATGGGACATCGTTCAAGCCAAGGAGGATTGCCATGGATCGTCCTCAAGGATTACATAAGACGCCAAGGTGGTAGCCGCTATGCAAGACAAAGGGAAGGAAGCAATATGTGATTAGTTAGGAGCTGAGGATGGATTCAAGATGATGGATATGGTCAAGGATGGGCGTAAGGTGTTTAGCCTCAGTGTGGGTAAAGAAGGAGATTTCGAAGAGGTTCAACTCAATTTAGAAGAAGACGGAGAATCTTACTTGGAGAAGCTGAAGAAACAAGGGGAAGACATCCAAGATTCCGTGGAAAAACTTGATCATCACATCAAGAAAGTCAAGGTAAAATCTCCAGGGTCTTCTAAACACATTGAATAGTTGCCTCATTATCTGGACCAGATGGATCTGAAGATAATGAAGGGGCTAGAAGCCAACCTCGACATCAGCCTCTGGTCCATAAATGCACAGAAGCATACGATTGAGATGTATAAGGCACTTGTAGAGAAATTGGAGCCAATTAGCGAGCAGCGCTGAATTCGTATCTTGATCCTGGAAGCAACAAATAAGATGCTTCGTGCAAGCCTTTGCAATTTCAGGACTTCTTCCATGAACTAAGGACGTACCATGATATCGAATAATCGCAAGGGATTATTTGATCCCACTAGCTTGAATCCAAGCTTGAGGGGTCTATGAGGACCTTGTAATCTATCTTACAGTTTTAGCATGTTTACTTTCCTGCATGCATGTTAGGTTTTAATTCAAGAATTTGCATTAGTTGCATCAACTTCAAGCTCCCTTTTGTTTGAGAGAAGATTTATATCCACTGAGTTTCGAGACTTTATGATATTTGAAGTTATCTTTTGATTCATGATTATTATATTAGATGATTGAATTAGGTTGAGTGTTATGATACTTGTACAACTGTCATGATTTTAGTAACTTCCACACCAATAAAATTATTGATTAAACTATGAGATGGAAAATTTTGGTAGCATATTATAGTCACGAGTTTTAAAAGCCATAAAAGTAGTGGGCATGATCAAGTGGTTGTACTAAAAAAAGAGAAGAGAGATAAAAGAACATCTCTCTAAAGAATCCCAAGGCAAAACAAAGATACTAGAAAAAGAATGATCATGAATCTTCATTACTGAAATCAAGTGCTCAATTAGTTTAACTTTATGATTATATAATATGTTGAATCACTAAAAGCTTCTTATAACTTCATTGATACTAAAAAGATTTGGAAGCCTCTAAGTCATGTGATGTGTAAGGGTATGATAATACCCCCCGAAGTAACTTCATCTGATATTGTATTCCTGTTTCAATTTCCGCCTCATTTATTGTAACGATTTGTGCCTCATGAACATGATGATCTTGTCCATAAACCACCATCTTGCTCGGGGATGAGCAATAGTCTAGCTTGGGGGAGTTGATGAGTCCAAAATTTAAGCATATTTACCTTTTGTTTTTGCATAAATAGAATAGGGATTTTGGTATTTCACTGCGTTTGCGCGCACCTTTTTTCCTTGTTTCGACAAGATCCCGAATTACTATGTCTCTTATTAACATATTAATTGGAACTGTCATATTATGTTATAATATGGTATTTTTAAGTGATAAAATTTATTTCATTGATTTACCTTCGCAACTGGGAGAATACCAAACATGGGGAAAGCATCTGCCACGATAACGACTAGTGGTTCGAGCGTAGACCACCTGTACCACACGGCAGCGCATCCGCCTCGTCAAATACTTTCTCCTGGCAAAGACGGTAGAGAGATCCGACATTCACAACAACCTGGAACCATGAAAAACCACACCTGAAAAGGATTTGAAGGAGGAACTTGGAGAAGGGAAAATCCCTGCTGCCTCACGGATTGTTGGAAGACATCGCATCATCCCCGTCATCATCAACCACTGCATCTCCAACACCATTACTACCCCATCTCTCATCTATTAGATCTTCTTGTAATTCCAGATTCATTTGTGGTTTGCACTAGATTTATCCCCGTCCTTTTATTCATCCATTTGATTATGATGATGTCATTGATTGCTTCCATGTATGAGTAGTTTTACCTTGTGCTTGGGGAGATGGAGAAATCCTAGCACTATTATGAAGTTGCAATAAATATGATATATTCTTGTGTCTATATGACTGGCCGGTCTATGATAAATTTACGATTTGTGTTTGATCTCTCTTTCGATGGTATATGTAGTCGGCCACATATCATTTGCCTTTAGAACTAAGGTGAGGGAGAAATCCTTTGGACGTGTTTGGAAGTGTGCCTGGAGAGCTTCATGACAATTGGCGCCGGCCAACAACCTACACAATCAAAGAAGGATAAAGAGAGACTCCCTAAGCAAATTACGATATCCACGAGGAAACCCTTAATTGCGGTGGTCTCTATGGGTGATTGCTCTCGGACATCGCGGTGTTTATTTAGAGATGGCCTCATTCTTGTCTAAAAAAAGTGGCTTCTTATGAGCCTTGTAGTGAACATCTTATTATGGACCTCTCCACACATATCCTGACACAATAAGTATGTTATCTTAATTATGAATAATAATATCATGCTCGTGGTGTATCCTACACCCCCAAGAACATTTTATCCCTATTGAGTTCAACCATGTTTTCACACAACTTGTTACTTGCTTTCTTTTACTTGTTTTGATTACTTTTCTGCACTCAACCAAAAACCTTTCAAACACCCTTTACTTGAGATCAAAGGAAGCTTATAAGTATCCTTTGGTGGAAAGTGATGAGGGGCATAAAGGCCTTACCCAAATAGCTATCTATGGGTACAATACTCTTATTTCGAAACTAGCTACAATTGATCTGTGCACTTGCAGCCATCACCCCTTGATTCCGGTTTCCAACTTGATGCACCTCTCTTCTCTCCTAGTTCTCATATCTCGGCGGTGGCGGTGGTAACATCAACGTCTGAGCATTTGCTCTTGTGAGCGGTGGTGGGTGAGATGCTTGAGGTGGACCCATCTCGACCTGTCCAACACATTGAAACCACGCACACTGACTCGTCGTATGATTCACCGCCTTAGCCGGATTTGGTTTGTGAAACTTACACGGCTGATCCAACATCATCTCATATGTATAATTCAGCCTCTCTTGCCACTGTTTCTTTTGCACATTACTCCACTGTTTCCTGCCATCGGTTTTTAGTGTCCACTGCTGACCACTGTTTTTCTAGCGCTGGATATTGCCGACGCTGGGCTAACCCTGGTTCACTGCTACCACCTGATTTGACTCGTACCGGTAATCCGACCTCTCATCTCTTATTTTCCCACAGAAACCATTCCTTCTGGATGACCCTGCCCCATCTCGGGAGTAATACTCCTCATTCGGCTATGCCGACATAAGTAAGGGCTGGTTCGGATCACCCAATGCATATGAATCTACTATCTTGATTGTTTCGGCCAACGTAGTTGGCATATCTCTCTACAATCTTTGCCACAACACTCTTACATGCCGACAACCCTTTGTAAACCATGTTATGGCATGTGAATTGATTATACCCTCGCAGGAGTTGCGCATGTTACACCATCTGGTCAGAAATTCTCTGCCTGTCTCATTTGGTTTCTGCTTACAAATTGCCAGCTGCTGAGGTCTATTTGGCCTCTTGTAAGTACTAGTGAAATTGCTGACAAACACTTCCTCAATATCCAACCAACAGTTTATGCTTCCTGCTGGCAGATTGTTCAACCATACTCTAGCCAGTCCCTCCAATGTCTACGGGACATATCTGACCGCCCATATGATATTCCCTTGTGCAATGTGCACAACTGTGGCATAATCTATCAGCCAATCTTGTGGCTTGGTACTGCCGCCATATGTCTTGGTTCCCCTTGCCAACTGAAGCAACATTGGGGGTTCCCTTAGAATTCGAGGTCCAAAACATGATGGACCCAGAGGACCCTATCCTTCCATTATTTCCAACATATAGATCCTATCCAACTTCAACATTGCATCATCCAACTACTAGTTCATGTTTCCCAGCCGAGATCCCAATGGATTTCCCATTATCTGATGATTTGACATAGGAAACCCGACACTGGCCATGGCCAAATAACCATCACTGTATCTGTTTTGCACCGGGTGAGCATTTTGGTGCTGCACAACTGGTCTCGCTCTTTGCTGTTGTTGAGGTGGGTTCTTCATTTGATGTTGAGGTTGTTGCTGCCCCCGCCAGCCGAGTGATGGCCTTGATGGTTCGGGTGATTCTGGCTGGAATTGCCGCGCCTAGCATTCCCCTGAGTCATATTGCCCTGGCCAGGATTTCCTTGGCCACCATTTCCATGTCCAGCACTTCCTTGCCCAGCATTGTCCTATACTTCCGTGCCTTTCCCGGCAACGTTCGGGTCATAGGCCACTAACTGCTTGTTCCTCTTACTGGAGTTCACACTTCCCTCTCTCCTTGGAACTACGCTAGGTGATGATGCTACCCCGGCAGATTTTGCAGGAGCACCCCCAGCCTAATGAACGATGTGGGATCCACCTACTCTAGCCGGGTTTACCCTAATGAGTTCCTCATTCTGCTGGTTTGTGATGCGCACCAACTCATTGACTCTATCCTGCTGCCTACAACGGGCCTTGTCGGATAAAGCTAGTATCTTGGCTGCAGTCGCTTCTGCAGCTGCGAGGTTGCCGGGCTGCTGTACTTCGGCACACCTATCGACAAAGGGTTACCCGACGTAACAGACTTGGATCTACATTCCTTATCTATCTCTGTAGTGAGGTTCTTGCCCCTGTTCCTCACACCATCTTAATAAGTTGGACTTGTAGTGAACTTATGAGACTTGTTATACTCGCAGAGGGTGATTTTAAACTCCTGCCGAGCCTGAGCTACCTGCATAGCTCCCTGGAGCACCTTCTGACGGGTTTCCTCCAGCTCAGCCTGTGCCTGAGCCGGATCTACTATAGGAGCAACTAGGGTTGCCAGTTTCTCTATGGCCTGCTGGAGGATGTTCTCAGGTTTTTCCGGTGGAGGAAACCTAGATCAAGAGGCTTTGGGAGTTGTCTCCCCTTCTTCGACTGTTTATTTGCCATCCTCCGCCTTAGGCGTGGTCATCATCACCAAGATCTATCGGCCGCCAGCTGTGTAGAGAGGAGGATCCACAGTTGTTGGGTTTACAACATAGAAAACAAAAAAATCCTACGATGTGAACTAGTAAGCACCAAGATCTATCTACCTAGATACAATCAACAGGTGGATATACATCCATAGAGAACATACCCTTGAAGAGCGACAACGTGTAATGAGGTTGGACTCGTGGATGATGTAGTCATTCGCTTGTTGATCTCAAGATCATGAGGAAATCTAGCACCACAACTCAGCGGTGCATCCGTGATCGCACACACGTCCGGTCCTCCGACAACCTCTGTGTCCTTCCTCCAGCGATGCAGCAGAAGCAGCAACTCCTTTCATACAAAGCACCGGGAACATGTATCTCGCTAATCCAAGACCATGGGGAATAAAGTAGAGGGGGGAGAGATCCTTTACGAGGAGGTGTGAAGTGAGAGGAGGAGAGGGGGCCTTTTATAGGGAGAGGGGACAGCTCCTTCCCATTGTTGGCAGCCATGGAGGTGCCCCCACCTCTTCCATCATTCATGTGGGTGGATGCTCCACTCACATAAACACGCCTCCACTCACACTTCCACTCACATGCATTAATTTTCCACCAAAATTAATGCAACTCTCATTAAATAAAACTCTTTTATTTATTTTATTTGGAATTTTGTAAATTACTTTAATTAACAAACATTCACATCAAACTCCCTGCAACATTTCATATCACATGCAGAACCAGTTTCAGCAATTTCACCCGAAACAATTCCGGTTTCCATCGAAATGATTCCAGTGCTTTCATAATATTTATCTGAAACATATTTGCCCCTAAATGATGTCGGTATCCCTTAAGTGTGTCACCCTACGGTTCACAAATAATGCAGACATGATCGAGACCCCTCTCCAATCACTAATCAGTAGCGGGACCTAGAGATCCGTACTGATTTCCACACATTCAATGATGACTCCAGTGATCGTGTGAACCTTTAATGTTTGTAACTAAATCCCCCTATCTCGCGATATATTACATGTATGAGATTGGATCGTCGGTATCCCCATACCTAGTTTAATCTCGTTACTGACAAGAGTAATCTTTTCTTGTTCAAGTGATATAACATTCTAGTGATCTTATCACTTGCTTGCAAGCTACATCAATGTGATATCGCAGAGAGGGCCCAGAGTATATCTGTCCGTCATAAGGATGGAAAAATCCCACTCTTGATCCATGAGCCTCCACATAACACCTTCAGAGTATCTGAACCCACCTTTATTGTCACCCTGTTACGGTGTGATGTTTGATGTTATCCAGTTACTCTTCTGGTGTTAGTGATTGACATGATCTCATGGTTTAAGGACTAAAGTTACTTTGTATGACGTTATAGCAATTTAAACACAATGTGTCATGGTGGTGTCACGGCAGATGCCATGGATAGGCTAAAGGTGGGGACTAATACACGCTAGGGGAATCTAGGGAGGGATAGTGAAGTGATTCTCCACACAGAAGTTTATATTTGCTTTGTCTCCAAGGTTACAAGTGCTCCTAGAGCTGTATTGGCGAGAGGAGGAAGAAGGAGCTCTCTTACTCTCGCTCACAGATCACCCTTAAAACCCTAGCCAAACTAGCCAAATCGGAACCCCTTCTACAGAAGCCCTAGCCCTCCTTATATAGGGGGGGCTAGGTCTCCATCTAGGGCATACGTGGAGGTATATTCCTAGAATATGCCATCTCCCAAAGTAGTAAGTCGACTGGTTACTTTTCCTCGCACACACATGCAGAGGCTACGTGAGCCTCTGCGGCGCCTGGCCACCGACATGGGTATCGTCACCCTTGTCGGCCACGCCGATGGTCCTGCCTTGTTCCGCTTGGCCAGCAAAGGCATCTGCGGGCTTATTTTGACCAGCGAGATTCCTTCCTTCTCCTAGAAGCTAGATGTGCCCCGGATCATAGTCGATCCGGCCACACCTGTTCCTGCATACAAGTTAAACATGCATTTCCGACTTACTGCTTAAGTCGGTTGAGACTTAGTTAGGCGAACGCCTCGGTCAGGTTACCCCGTGATTCGGCCTGCCTTGAGGTGACCCGGCCAGCATCCGCTTTGGCCTTGCCGAACCTCGGCTAACTCGGCCTTTATACCCCGGCGTGACCCTACCCGGGGGTATCCCCCAACATTAGTTCCCGAAGCTGGTGCGGTCTTAGATGCCTCGGCCGCTAAGGCCACATCAGGTTCAAATATGTTTGACCTTTGGACGTTATTTCCGAATTACCTCCTTGTCTTGGGTTATACAGATTTATGTTCCCCTTGCATGTTCCAAGTTTTCACTTGCCGGCCGGGTTACCGCTTCAACTCGGACCTCATGGCTTTACTTTCCCTCTGCACATTCCAAGTTTTCACTTGTTGGCCGGGTTACCATGGTCCTATCCGGGTCTTGCTTCCTTCTCTCGTACGCCATCCCACGTGGAGGCTAATCATTATGTTGTCTCATTTTAAGGGCCAGCATAGTAACCGCCGCAGTAATTGTCAGTCATCATTGTGCGCGGATCACGTCACGCCTCCCTCCTCGTTTACCGCATCATCGTGTCACGTCACGGGACCAACTCCACTCTGTGGCCTTCGGTGTGGCTCCTTGTTGATTGGTTGATGTGGGTGGTACACGGCCATTGCGTGTGGCTTGCCCACAGGATGCGATCCCACTTTCTCCTTGTGGGAGAGGTTAAATAGGGAAGGGGCGCATCACTTAGGCTTTTTTCCCTCACCGCGCCCCTCTGCCCTTTGCTCATCTTCTTCATCTTCCTCACAACTGCGCCGCCGCCGCCGCATTTCCCCCCCAGATTTCTACGTCGTCGCCGCTGCTATGCGCCTCCTCCACCACGGGTCGCTGCCAATCTAGGCCTCTGCCCCCCGCCGCCTCTAGCGCCAGCGAGGGCAGCGATTATCAGATGACAGAGGAGGAGCTCGTCGTTGCTAAGCGAGAAATGGAGGAGGACTTCGCCGCCGCGGACCGTGGTGCGTGGGCCAGGTCATGGGTCTGCGAAGATGACTTGGACTAGCTCTACCAGACCAGACGCATCCCCGCCAGCGTCATCGCGCGCCTTGCCTCCGCCGAACTTGCCCCCTCACCCAATCCGGGTGAGTACGTTGTGTTCTTGTCGCACTTCCAGCATGGGTTCGGTTTGCCGGTCAGCGATTTCTTCCATGACTGGTTGAGCACGTACGAACTCCAGCCACACCACCTTCCTGCCAACGCAATCACCTCTCTTTCTGCTTTTGCCTCTATGATCGAGGGCTATGCCGGATTATGGCCCACGAAGGAGCTATGGATCCGGTTTTTCGGCCTTCGTCGTAATGTCATTCCGAATATTCAACTTGATCTGAAGGACAAGCAGCTCACTCAATTCGGAGCTGCATCCATCTCACCCCAGAGGTTTTCCGTTTTCCCTCGAGTCACCGGGCTGGAGTCCTGCAAAGGATGGGCCCGGACTTTCTTTTATGTCCGGAATGAGGGCACAGAAGACTTGATCCGGCTGCTTCCCTATGCTCCGGGTCCACCTAACCCGGAAACGTGGGACGTTATCCCCAAGAAGCCCACAGCCTTGGCCAACCAGGTCAACAAGAGGTTTGTGGAGCTGAAGAAGCTCGGGTTGCGCAACAAGGATGCTATGATCACGTTCGTTCGCAACCGAATCTCCCCCCTCCAGTGGCGCACCCACAACGTGTGCCATATGAGCTTCGGCCACGACCCCAACCGGACCTCGTCCTTCGAGTTGAGCAACTCGGAGATCTATCGCCGGGTCAAGGCTCTCTTCACGACCCACAAGGACTTCTCCACTGAATGGACGTGGGGAATTGAGCATTTCTGCCGGGATAGGCTTCCTCCCTCGGTAAGCTTCATGGTGCAAATTTTACTCCGGGTTAATTATATGTCGGTCATTGTTCCATTTTTGACTCCGTTGCCCATTCTTTTCCTTAGCTATTCCTTCAGCAGACCCTCAAGGACGGCACCGATCCGACCCTTAAATGGGCGCCTGACCGGGAGACCCTGGACAAGGAAGAGCCAGACCAGGAGATGTTCCTCCCGATGACCGCCGCTACGAAGCGACCCACCGGTAAACCCTCTTCTATTAGAGATTGGCCCGATGATGAAGATGACTCAGATATCGAGGTGATTGAACCTGTTGATGCTGTCCCCCTTTCTTATGCTTTTCCAGCATCAGCTAACCCCGATGGGCAGATCCACGAGGACCCTCCCCTTGCCACGGGGGAACCTGTTCCGGCAGCGCCGAATAAGAAGCGTGGAGCTGCATCAAGTTCCTCCTCCAGACCTTCTCAGCCCTACAAAAGGCGAAAGAAGTCCGGAGACAAAACTGCTTCTGCTCAAGGCAAGGCCCCAAAGACGAAGGGCTCGGAAACCCAAGGAGCCCCAAACCTCGGACGCGTAAGTCTCTTTTTCTCCTGCAACTTGTCCTTTCTTGCATTGTTGTAATTTCTCTTCTGACATTATTTGATTTGACAGGGCTGCGATGGAGGTCCCTCCGAGTGGATCCAACATCTCTTCGCCGCTCCATCCTAGCTCCTCTCCCCCTCGTGAAGACGAGTCACGCCCGCTGAGCCCTATTCCAGAGGGTTCTGCTGGTGCTCCGGGTTCCAGCCCACCTCGTCAAGAGGGGGGGACCCTGGAGCGGGGGAGACGGATCCAGCCGAGGCAGCGGTATCCACCACTTCGGCTCCACCACAACCAACAACTACCAAGACTACCTCCGTACCAGCACCAACTCCGGCAGCAAGAAAATCAGCAGTAGCAACAGCTCCAGCAACAAGAGCACCAGCGCCAAGCTCCTCCGCCTCGTCCGAGTCTTCTCAGTCACGGCGAGGAAGTACCCAGGCAGCTCCTAAGGGGAAATCTGTCGCAACCACTTCCTCCTCTCAGCAAGCCAAAGGCAAGAAAACCCCTGACGTCACCAGGGCAGCGTCCACCGGGTCTGGACAGCGCACCCTTGCGTCCATGCTTGCCCAGAAGGCTCTAGCACCTAAGGACGCCCGTGCCGAGCCAACTAGTGCACAGCAACTTGTTCTGCACACTAGTCCGGCCCTTGCTCAGGTTGAGAGGAGAGAGGCACATGCGAAGGGCTTGGTGGCGCCCCACATGCTCAGCGGTGAGCGATATCCTCCGACCTTGATCGAGTTCATGAACAACTGGAACAAGGCAGAGTTCGTCTATAACGATGATCTCCCGAAGAAGTTCGGTCCCGCCGAATTCGCTGCTCAGATGAATACAGCCTCTAAGGCGATTAACCTCGCGGGCCGGATGATGGAGGTACGTTACTTCACCTTTTCCTTATCATGCACTAGCAATATAACCATTAGTCCCCGAGCCTCCGGGGGAGTGACTTGTTACTCGGTCGGATGCTCCTTAGAGAACTAACGTAGCTCCTTCATAATTTCAAATATGCACACACCTAGAGCCAGGTTAAGTTCCACTTGGCCCGGATCTTGTACACTTCGAATATGCACACACCTAGAGCCAGGTTAAGTTCCACTTGGCCCAGATCTTGTACACGTCGAATATGCCCACACCTAGAGCCGGGTTAAGTTCCACTTGGCCCGGATCTTGTACACTTCGAATATGCACACACCTAGAGCCGGGTTAAGTTCCACTTGGCCCGGATCTTATACACTTCGAATATGCACACACCTAGAGCCGGGTTAAGTTCCACTTGGCCCGGATCTTGTACACTTCGAATATGCACACACCTAGAGCCGGGTTAAGTTCCACTTGGCCCGGATCTTGTACACTTCGAATATGCACACACCTAGAGCCGGGTTAAGTTCCACTTGGCCCGAATCTTATACACTTCGAATATGCACACACCTAGAGCCGGGTTAAGTTTCCACTTGGCCCGCATCTTGTACACTTCGAATATGCGCAAGGCTTAAGCTAAATTTTCGTATTCTTTTCAGGTGACCACCAACCGCCAGAGTGCTGAGTTCCAGCGTCTTCTGGATACTCACAAGATGCTTCTCGCAAAGCACAATGCACATCTCACTGAGCATGAGAAAAGGGGTAAGTTTATCCCTTGGCGCTTCTCCGTTTTCCTTCAACTCCCTCTGCCGAACTAATCTCATTATTTGGTTTCCGTAGCTGGGGTGGAGGCTGAGAACAAGATTATGCGAAAGAACCTGGAGCAGATCAAGGGTAAGTACTTTTTTGTCCGGCCCTGCTTTGCTTTCCATCTTCTTTTCCTCTTGGCTCGGCAAACATTCATACCTCGGCACTGTCGGGTCAACACGCTATTTCAGCATCTCTTGAAGATAGTGTGCCCGTGCCTGACATGATGCTGCATTTTCTAGAACAAGTAGGGCAGCATCAGGCCAAGCTCAAAAAGAAAGACGATGAGCTTGCCCTTCTCCGAACCAAGAACGACGAGATTGCCAAGCTAAAGGCAGAAATGAAGAAGATGAAGGCGCAACACCAAACTGAGCTTGAAAAGGCTGGTCAGGACTTCACCGAAGAACGCGAGCGCCTCAACCTCCAAATTTCCAAGGACCGCGTTCTTCTCCAGGAGGCCGACGTCAAACTTGAGTCGGCGAACGCTGAGCTGGTGCAGCTCCGTCAAAGACACGATAATTGCATCAATGAATTGACCCGGGTCCACAGCCACATTTCACGTAAGTTCCTTTCCTTTATCCGACATACTTCTCCGGGTTACTTCATATGTATTTTCTTCAGCTTCTTCCTTTTCCTTGTTTTCAGGCCACTTTCCAGAGGGTACTCCTATTGCGAGCGCTGCTGTTGCCAACTTCCGTCGAGAGAGGGGTACTCCCGTCGCTTCTGACGGTGAGAGCATTCCCCTTGACATGGAGGACCTATTGGTCAGCCTGTCATCTCGCGTGGAAATCATCAAGAACTACGGCAGGGATCTCCTCGACGTTTCAGTCTGAGTCTTCAACACGTTTTGGCCCGGTGAGAGCGCTCCGAAGAGAGTTTCACTTCTTGCTAAAAAGCTGTCGGAGATCAAGACTCAGCTCGACCTTTGGAGGGAGTCCGCTAGACGTGCTGCAGCTGAGACCGTTCTTCACCACATACTCACGTGGTATGAGAAGATCGATCTCAACCTCCTGACGCGTGTGCGCACCGGATCCAAGTAGACCAATGACCCGGAATGGGTAGCTCGGCGCCAGGCTTGCGCCCATAGCCTTGTTGAATATTCTCCCATTCATGAATGGACTGAGGGTCCGAGCTTCCTGGAAGCCGCTGGCGACGAAGGGGTCGAGAATGTCGAAGATAGTTCGGACGAGGATGGAGAGGACGATGCCTCGGATATCGAAGAAGACGAAGATGACGCCGAACTTCCTCCTCCTGCTGCTCCTTAATTAAAAACACTCGAAAACTTATCAGATCCCCAGTATGCCAGGTGGAAATGTGTCCCGTACTTATGTAATATTTTGCTACTAAGTTTGTATGCCGGATTAACTTGGGCGTAGTCCCCGAGTTTTGTTTTCTTGTTCGTCCAATCTTCTGGCTCGGTTCGTGTCTACCTTGATTCGGTTTTACGACTTACAAATCCGAGCTTCAAAAATTGTTTTAACAATACTTAGAAACTTTTAGGCTTAGCTCAAAATAATTTAGCATAATAGTTTGAAAGTAAATACAAGGTTAGTCCAAAAAACAAACGTCGGCTCGATTAAGTTCTTTTTCCTTAATCATTTTTCATGTGCTACGCAATTCCAAACTTGTTCTCTTGCTTGCCATGACGCCAATTCTTGTTGGACAGCAGCAAGTCGAAGAGTTGGGTTTTTGGTGCTCACACATTACTGATCCGAGTTAAGTAGAACAACTTACTCCAGCTGACGTAAAAATAATAAAAACAACAAATATTATTAAGGCAGTCCCCGAGTTACTGCTCGAGGTGCCAACATTTCATTCATAAGCTCATTGCCGGCATACATACCGACATATGAGAAGACTCGGATACATACACTTCTCTACTAAGTGTAGAAAGGACGAAGTAGAGCTACATTCCATGGGCGCTTAGATTCTTCGTCGGACCTGTCCGCCTTGTTCTTTTCCTGTGGCTTTGCATCTATAAGATAATAAGAGTCATTGTGCAATGCTTTGCTCATGATGAATAGCCCTTCCCATGGGGGGGGATAATTTATGCATGCCGGCAGTACGTTGTACCAACCGGAGCACCAGATCGCCTTCCCGAAAGACTCGGGGGCTTACTTTCCAGCTATGATAGCGTCGGAGATTTTGCTGATATATGGCGGATCTGGACAATGCTAGTTCTCTCGCTTCTTCCAGCAGATCAACATCATTTTGCCGGGCTTCTTGCACTTCGGCTTCTGTGTATTGGGTGACCCTAGGCGAATCATGCTCTATGTCGGCTGGTAATACAACTTCTACCCCATATACCAGAAAAAACAGCGTATAACCTGTTGATCGATTCGGAGTTGTTCTTAAACTCCACAGTACCGCTCGTAGTTCTTCTATCCAGCACCCCGCTGATCTTTGCAGCGGCTTAATGAGCCGGGGTTTTATCCCGGATAGTACTAATCCGTTGGATCTTTCCACTTGTCCGTTCGATGCGGGGTGGGCTACCGAGGCTACGTCGAGTCGGATCTTCTTGTCCCGGCAGAAACGCGCAAATGCTCCCTCCGCAAAATTTGTTCCATTATCAGTTATGATACTGTGTGGGTAACCGTACCTCAAGATTATATCTTTGAGAAACGTTACAGCCGTAGCCCCATCACATTTCCCAATAGGCTTTACTTCGATCCACTTCGTAAATTTATCCACCATGACCAAAACGTGAGTCATGTTTTCCCTTGCTGGTTTAAACGGACCAACCATATCCATGCACCATACAGCAAATCCATGTAATTGGTATGGTCTTGAGCTCCGACATTGGCATATGTGTCTTAGTAGCGTACCTCTGACAACCATTGCATTTTCTCACCAGATCTTCTGCTTCTTCTAAGGCACTGGGCCAGTAGAACCCATGCCGGAATGCTTTTGCCACCAAGGCTCTAGATGAAGCATGATGCCCGCATTCTCCTTGGTGTATATCTCGGAGTATGTCAAGCCCTTCTTCTGGGTCAACACACCGCTGGAGGACATTGGTTACACTCTGTTTGTACAGCTCGGAATTGATAATCGTGTATGCTTTTGCTCTCCTCTGAGTTTGCCTGGCTAACACCTCCTAAGTGGGTAACGTTCCATTTTTCAGGAATTGAAATATGGGCAATGCCCAAGTTGGTATTGCTCGTGCAGGGAACACATCCTCATCAATTTCCATCTGATCCACCGGCATAACTTCAACCGGATCACGCTGAGCAGTCCCCGGGTCCTGCGAGGTAGTCCCCGGGTTCGCTGAGGCAGTCCCCGGGTTTGCTGATGCAGTCCCCGGGTTTCGCGCACTACCTCCCATGTCAATGTCCATGGGCTCAACTCCAGATTCTGTATCTTCCGGGACATAGATCGAGTCGGTTCCTGGGGACGGCCTGATAGATGGTTTTCTGAGGTGTTCCAATGCTACACCCGGTGGAACTGCTTGTCGGGTTGATCCGAGCTTCGATAGCATGTCGGCAGCCTCATTTTCCACCCGGGGCACATGGTGAAATTCACACCCCTCAAAGTAACCAGATATCTTCTGTACATGAAATCTGTACAGCGCCATGTTTGGATCAAGGGCGTCCCACAGTCCTGATACTTGCTGTACCACCAAATCCGAGTCGCCAAAGCATATGATCCGACGTATCCCAATCTCTTTTGCTACCTTGAGCCCATGCACAAGTGCTTCATACTCTGCGACATTATTCGATGCCGCGAAATGGATTTGGAGCACATATTTCAGCTGGTCCTTCTTTGGCGAGGTAAGCACAACTCCGGCGCCTAGCCCGGTTTTTGTTTTTGACCCGTCAAAGTGCATCCTCCAGTAGTTCGGATCTGGTGGCGGTGGTTCGTATTGTACCTCGGCCCAATCTACAAAAAAGTCCGCCACAGCCTGAGACTTGATTGCTTCTCTTCTGTCATATTGTGGCGCATAAGGAGCTAGTTCAATTGCCCATTTTGCGATTCGACCACTTGCATCCTTGTTACCCATTATCTCGGATATGGGAGCCTCACATATTACTTTGATGGGGTGCTCCTCAAAGTAATGCTTTAACTTCTTTGCCGCCATATAGACACCATATGCCACCTTTTGAAAGTGCGGGTAGTTCTGCTTTGAGGCAGATAATACCTCGCTCAAGTAATACACTGGCCTCTGCACCGACTTACCCTCTTCATCGCGCTCTACTACAATCACTGCACTTACAACTCTGTTGGTTGCGGCTATGTAGAGCAACATTGGCTCCTTTGATAGTGGAGAGGCTAACACTGGTGCAGTGGCTAACATATTTTTTAAGTTGGAAAAGGCTTCATCGGCCTGTGGCATCCAAACGAACTTATCTGACTTTTTCATGAGTTGGTAGAGAGGCAATGCCTTTTCTCCCAACCGACATACAAACCGACTCAACGATGCTAGGCACCCAGTGAACTTCTGGACATTGTTAAGACACTTCGGCAGCTCCATTCATTCAATGGCCCGGATCTTAGTTGGATTAACTTCGATACCTCGGCTAGAGACGAGAAATCCGAGTAATTTTCCAGCCGGGACACCGAAGGTACATTTTTCCGGGTTAAGTTTCATTTGGAACCCTCTCAAGTTCGCGAATGTCTGCCTGATGTCATCAAGGAGCGTTTTGCTTTCCTTGGTCTTTATAACCACATCATCCACATATACTTGTACATTTTGACCTATTTGGTCGTGCAAACATTTTTGCATACATCTTTGGTACGTTGCACCTACATTACGTAAACCAAACGGCATAGTGCGATAGCAATAAGCCCCGTACGGGGTGATAAATGCGGTCTTTATTTGATCATCCGGATTCAGAGGTATCTGGTGGAAACCAGAATATGCATCAATGAATGACAACAGTTCACATCCCGCGGTTGAGTCTATGACCTGATCTATCCTCGGCAGTGGAAATGGATCTTTTGGACACGCCTTGTTCAGGTTCGTGTAATCGATACACATACGCCAAACTACTGCCACGTTCGGATCATCCTTCTTCTTTTCTACCAGCACCGGATTAGAGAGCCAATCCGGATACAGTACTTCCATGATAAATCCTGCTGCTAGCAACCGAGCTATCTCGTCTACAATGACTTTTCTCCTATCCTCAGCGAAGCGGCGGAGAGGTTGCTTCACCGGCCTTGCTTTGGGTCTTACGTTCAAAGAGTGCTCAGCCAACTCCCTCGGAACACCTTGCAAGTCCTGTGTAGACCAAGCAAAAATATCCCGATTCTCATGGAGGAAGTTGACGAGCTCGCTTTCCTATTTATCATTCAACCCGGCACCAATTGTTACGGTGCGCTCTGGGAACATATCATCAACAGGCACTTTCTTAGTATCCTTTGCGGCCTAGAACGAAATGCTACCATGCGGGTTGCTCAACGCCGACATATACTGCTGCGCGGACTGAGCTAATGCCGCCACCTCTTGGATTTTTCTTTTCTCTTGCGCAATCACAAGTGACTCGGCTAGGTTAGACCCGGCTGAGGCACACTCAATGGAATGTCGGAAATCTCCTGCAATGGTAATCACTCCATTTGGCCTGGGCAACTTCATCTTCAGATAACTGATGTGGCAGCTTGCCATGAACTTGTTCAATGCTAGCCTTTCGAGTAACGCGTGATACGCACTTTCCAAGTTCACCACCTCAAACTCCAGATTCTCAGTTCGGCAATTATCTCTCGTGCCGAACAATACGTCGACCCGGACTTTGCCTATGGGCTCACAAGAAATGCCTGGTACAATACCATGGAAAGTTGTCCTTGTAGCCTGGAGCATGTTCTCCGAGATAGCCAACTTGCACATTGTATCCGCATACATAATGTTAATGCTACTACCATTGTCAATCAGTACCTTGGAGAACCTCACATTGATGTTAGGCCCAATGAATGTCGGGTCTAGCACTAATGCATACGAACCAGGACTCGGCATAAGCTTGGGATGATCTTTGATGTTCCAGGTGATTTCCTGGTCTGACCAAGGCATGTACCTCGTCACCGCTGGCATTACCGCATTGACCTCCATATGTCAGCGCTGCAAGCTTTTCCTATCTGTTTCCTCAGTTGTGAACACACAGTAGCTCTGGTGATGCTCTCTGTAGTCATTTCTTCCCTCATTTCCAGGCTATCTCTGATCCGGCTGGTGTTGATTTTCCACCTGATGCACTGCATCCCTTCTCTCATTGTTGTCATACCTCGGCGGAGGGGGAGGCAACATTAGCTGTTGCGTGTTTGCTCCGGAGAGCAATTGCTGCCGGGGTAACTCCTGCCGAGGTTGATCATTCCGGGATGCCTGAGCATTCCCCGAACCACCTTGTTCTATCTTACGCATCCACTCACATTGCCTCGTTGTATGACCCGCTGGGTTACTCGGATTTGGCGTGTGAAACTTACACGGCTGATCCAACATCGACTCATAGGTGTACCTCGGACGGTCCTTCCTTTCTTGCCACTTTTTCTTTTGTTCTGGCGTCCAAGTTTTCTTGCCATCATTTCTTGGAGTCCATTGCCCTCTAGTTTTCTGGCATTGACTGCCCCCTGCTCCGGGCTGATCTTGATTCACAGCTGCAACTTGTTGCGAACCGTATCGATGATCTGGTCTATCATCCCTCCTTTTACCTCTGTAGTCATTCCTCTGAGATGATCCGGCTCCATCTCTCTGGTAGTACTCCTCACTCGACTGGACACGAGCCTAGGTTGAGTTGGATCTCCCAGAGCATACGAATCAGCAATCCGATCATCTCTGCCAACGTGGTGGGCATCTTCCTTTGTAACTTTTGCCACAGTTCGCTTGCATATCTGCATCCCTGTGCAAACCATGCTATGGCCTGTGATTCTATCACGCCCTCACATGAGTTTCTCACGGTACACCACCAAGTTAAAAACTCCCAGTCCGTCTCATTCGGTCTTTGCTTGCACATAGCTAGGGTCTATGGCCTATTCGGCCTCTGATACGTACTCGAGAAATTGCTGATGAACATCTCTTCAAAATCTATCCAGCAGTTAATGCTTCCGGGTGGCAATTGTTCAGCCATACCCTTTCCGGGCCTTCCAACATCTGGGGTACGTATCGTACAGCCCATCTCAAGTTGCCTGTCGCAATTTTCACAGCTGTTGCATAATTTATCAACCAATCCTCCGGCTTAGTGCTGCCGTCATACGTCTTCGTGCCTCTGGGTAACAGGAAGTTAGGTACTGGTGGCCCTTTCATGATCCGGGGTCCAAAACACGCAGGACCCGGGGGACCTTGACTTTCAATCTGTTCCGACCTATACAGTCGATCCAGTTTCAACCTGGCATCATCCGGCATCAAATCCCTGCTTCCCAATCTTGACCCTATCACATGATAGTCCGGCCTTGGTTATCCTGCATTTACCATTTTCGAATCTCTGTCGTTGTACCGGTCTCGTTCTCGTGGCGCATCTTTCTGTTGCATACCTCGGCCGGCATTTTGCTCTTGCCTTGGCATATTCCGCTGTTGCGGTTGTCCTGTAGAGTTACGCTGTCCGGCATTGCCGTTAACAGCGTTTCCTTGACCGGCATTGCCTTGGTCACGGTTACCTCGGCCAGCTTCACCTCGGCTTACACTCCGTCGATCGTCGTTTCTTTGTACTTCTTTTGCCTTTCCTGCCCTTGTCGGGTCATACGGAACAATCTGCTTGTTTCTCCTGGCCGAGGTTACTACCTCCTCTCTCCTTTGACCACCATGAGGGGACGATGCGGCTCCAGCGGATTTCTCTGGGTTATCCACCGCCGAATGAACGATCTTGGAGGCCCCAGCTTTCTCCGGGTTTGCCCTAAGCAGTTCCTCATTTTGCCTGTTCGCAATCCGAACCAACTCATTGACCCGATCTTGCTGTCTCTGACAGGCTTCACCCGTCAGACCCTCTAGCTCGGATGCGGCTGCATCTGCTGCTCTGAGGTTTTTCGCCAGGTACTGTACTTCGGCAGCCCCACGGACAAACAGTTTTCAGACTCCTCAATCCGAGTATCCCCTTCTTTGTTCATTTCACTCATGAGATTTCTTCCCTTCACTTTTACAGCATCTACTTTGTTTGCCTTGGCGTATTCACGCAGCGTCATGTTCAACGACTGCTGAGCCGTAGCAATCTTTTTCGCTCCCTCCAGAATTTTCTGCCTAGTTTCCTATAGCTCGGCCTGTGCCTGAGCCGGATCTACTACCGCTGCTACCGGGTTTGCCAGGCTATCCATAGCTTCTCTCAGTACATTCTCAGGCCTCTCTAGTGGAGGACCTCTACCTTTCCTCGGTGCCTTAGGCCTTACCTCCGGATCTGGTGCCGGATTCTTGCTTGCGCCTGCCCCCGGCGCAGTCATCATCACTTTAGCACGGTCCGGGGAGCGAGCGATACGCTCCCTGTGAGCCACGCTAAGGGGTGGTTCCCCTGCTTCAACAACGCGCCGCGGATGAACGCATGATACGTCAACAGCAACGTAGACCTTGTGCGCACCCAACTTGACGAAGAGGCCATTGCGCGGAAGTGGGCGCGTGCCGAAGCAGCCAGCGTTGTCGCTGACGAAGTCCAGCGCTCCAAAGCGTTGAACGAGCCCGGAGACGATGCGTTCGCCGGTGCCGATGAGGTTTCCCGTCCGGATCTTCACCCCTGCTA
The DNA here is from genome assembly GCA_023614405.1 of Avena insularis. Classification (NCBI taxonomy): domain Eukaryota; kingdom Viridiplantae; phylum Streptophyta; class Magnoliopsida; order Poales; family Poaceae; genus Avena; species Avena insularis. The sequence goes on along the minus strand of CM042692.1, from coordinate 68,637,314 downwards.
GCGCCGCTAGCCCCACGGTGGGCGCCAACTGTCGTGGTGGTGTCACGGCAGATGCCATGGATAGGCTAAAGGTGGGGACTAATACACGCTAGGGGAATCTAGGGAGGGATAGTGAAGTGATTCTCCACACAGAAGTTTATATTTGCTTTGTCTCCAAGGTTACAAGTTCTCCTAGAGCTGTATTGGCGAGAGGAGGAAGAAGGAGCTCTCTTACTCTCGCTCAGAGATCACCCTTAAAACCCTAGCCAAACTAGCCAAATCGGAACCCCTTCTATAGAAGCCCTATCCCTCCTTATATAGGGGGGCTAGGTCTCCATCTAGGGCATACGTGGAGGTATATTCCTAGAATATGCCATCTCCCAAAGTAGTAAGCCGACCGGGTTACTTTTCCCTCGCTTCACACATGCAGAGGCTACGTGAGCCTCTGCGGCGCCCGCGTCAGCCGACATGGGTATCGTCACCCTTGTCGGCCACGCCTCGGTGGTCCTGCCTTTGTCTGCTTCGCTCAGGCAATGCGTCTCAGCTTCTTTGACCAGAGATTCCTTCCTTCTCCTGAAGCTAGATGTGCCCGGATCATAGTCGATCCGCCACACCTGTTCCTCGCATACAAGTTAAACATGCATTCGACTTCATCGCTTAAGTCGGTTGAGACTTAGTTAGGCGAGCGCCCCAGTCAGGTTACCCGTGATTCGGCCTGCCTTGAGGTGACCCGGCCAGCATCCGCTTTGGCCTTGCCGAACCTCGGCTAACTCGGCCTTTATACCCCGGCGTGACCCTACCCGGGGGTATCCCCCCAACACAATGACTTTGATCGTATTGCTATACTTCAGATGAATGTTCATCACACCATTCAACCAATGTTGTGACCTCGTTATCAACAACATCCAATGTCCATGATTAGGAAACCTTGATCATCTTGTTAATCAACGAGCTAGTTTATATGAGAGGCATAACTAGGAACCCTTTATTTGTTTATTAAACACACATGTTTTAACGTTTCCAATTAATATAATTATAGCATGCAAAATAAACATCTATCATATGCTTGGAATATGGTAATAACAACTTTATTATTGCCTCTCAGGGCATATTCCCTTCAGTCTCCCACTTGCACTAGAGACAATAATCTAGTTTACTAGTGGTAAATATAACACCCATGGAGTTCTGGTGTTGATCATGTTTTCCCTAGGGAGAGTTTTAGTCAACATATCTGCTACATTCAGATTCGTATGTACTTTACAAATCTTTATATCTCCATCCTTGACATGCTCATGGATGGAGTGAAACCGGCGCTTGATATGCTTGGAATTCTTGTGAGACCTTGGTTCCTTGGCATTGGCTATGACTCCATTGTTGTCACAATATATCACCGTTGGGTCCAACACACTAGGAACCACACCCAATTCAGTTATGAACTCATTCATCCAAACCGCTTCCTGCACCGCTTCTGAAGCAGTAACATATTCCGCCTCCATTGTTGATCCAACAACCATAGGTTGTTTAGAGCTCCTGCAATTAACTATTGCTCCATTCATAAGAAATACGTATCGGGGTTGAGACTTAGAGTTATCCATATCGGTGTCAAAGCTTGCATCGACATAGCACGTAGCGACGAGCTCTTCTTCACCTTAGTCCTTCTTAAGTACTTAAGGATATTCTTGACCGCTATCCAGTGTTCCGAACCTAGATCAGATTGGTACCTACTAGTCAAACTAATAGCATGTGCCACATCCGGTCTTATACATAGCATGGCATACATTATAGAGCTTATGGCTGAGGCATAGGGGACCTTATCCATTATCTCTCTTTCTTCCGTCGTAGCCGGACTTTGAGTCTTACTCAATGTCTTGCCTTGCAACATAGGTAAGAACCCCTTCTTACTTTCGTCCATTTTAAACTTCTTTAAAATCGTATCAAGGTATGTACTTTGTGATAGCCCAATTAGGTGTCTTGATCTATCTCTATAGATCTTGATGCCTAGTATGTATAATGCTTCACCAAGGTCCTTCATCGAAAATTTCTTTTTAGATAACTTTTAACACTATTTAAAAAATCTATATCATTTCCAATCAATAATACGTCATCCACATATAATATTAGAAATGCCAGAGAGCTCCCATTCACTTTCTTGTAAATCCAAGCTTCTCTGTAAGTTTGGACAAATCCAAACTCTTTGATCACCTCATCAAAGTGGAGATTCCAACTCCGGGATGCTTGCTTCAGTCCATAGATGGATCGCAGAAGTTTGCATACCTTTTTAGCATCCTTAGGATCGCCAAAACCCTTTGTTTGTATCGTATACAACTCTTCTTCAATATTACCATTGAGGAACGCGGTTTTGACATCCATCTACCAAATTTCATAATCAAAATATGCAGCAATTGCTAACATAATCCTAACCGACTTTAGCATCTTTGTGGGTGAGAAAGTCTCATCGTAGTCAACTCCTTGAATTTGTCGAAACCCTATTACGACAAGTCAAGCTTTATAGATAGTCACATTACCATCAGTGTCAGTATTCTTCTTGAAATCCATTTATTCTCAACGGCCTTTTGGTCGTGAGGTAAGTCCACCAAGTTCAAACCTGGTTTTCGTACATGGATCCCATCTCGGATTGCATGGCTTCTAGCCATTTGTTAGAACCCGGGATCATCATCGCTTCTTCATATGTTGCAGGGTCATCAATTCCATCTACCATGAAATTCACGATAGGATTTTTGTACAGTTCAGGAGTTGCACATGTCCTGCTTGACCTACGAGGTTTGGTAGTGTCCTCTTTTAGAGTTTCGTGATCATTATCATTAGTTCCTTCTTCATTTGGTAAATCCAACTCTGGAACAGTTTCCGGCGCTGCGCCACTCACCGTTTCATGAAGAGAGGGTTTAATAACCTCTTCAAGTTTTACCTTCCGACTACTCACACCTTTTGCGAGAAACTCTTTCTCTAGAAAGGATCCATTCTTGGCAATGAAAACCTTGCCCTCGGATCTGTGATAGAAGGAACACCCAATTGTTTCTTTAGGGTATCCTATGAATACACATTTTTCCGCTTTGGGTTCGAGTTTATTAGGCTGAAGTTTCTTCACATAAACATCGCATCCCCAAACTTTAAGAAATGACATCTTAGGTTTGTTTCCAAACCATAATTCATACTGTTTCTTTTCAACGGATTTAGACGGTGCCCGATTTAAAGTGAATGCGGCGGTTTCCAGTGCATAACCCCAAAATGAAAGTGGCAAGTCAGTCAGAGAAATCATAGAACGAACCATATCTAATAAGGTATGATTATGATGCTTCGATACACCATTATGCTATGGTATTCCGGTAGGAGTGAGTTGTGAAACTATTCCACACTCTCTCATGTGTGTGCCAAACTCGTAACTTAGGTATTCACCTCCACGACCAAACCGTAGAAATTTAAACTTTCTATTATGATGATTTTCCACTTCACTCTGAAATTCCTTGAACTTTTCAAAGGTTTCAGACTTGTGTTTCATCAAATAGATATATCCATATCTACTCAAATCATCCATGAACTAAATAACGTTATCCACCTCATGCTGACACACTCATTGGGCCACATACATCAGTATGTATGATTTCCAACAAATCTCTCGCCCGCTCCATTGTACCGGAAAACGGGGTTCTAGTCATCTTGCCCATAAGGCATGGCTCACATGTATCAAATGATTCAAAATCAAGTGATTCTAAAAGTCCATCAGAATGGAGCTTCTTCATGTGTTTTACGCCAATATGACCTAGACGGCAGTGCCACATATATTTAGATATATCATTATCAAGTTTAATCCTTTTGGTATCAACATTATGAATATGTGTATCACTACTATCAATATTCAAAAGAAATAAACCACTCATCACAGGTGCATGACCATAAAAGATATTATCCATATAAATCGAACAATCATTGTTTTCGGATTCAAACAAATAACCGCTTTGCAATAAAAAGATCCGGATACAATGTTCATGCTCAGAGCAGGCACCAAATAACAATTATTTAGGTTTATAACTAGTCCAAATGGTAGATGGAGAGGCAACGTTCTGACAATGATCAAATCAACCTTTAATCCATTGCTAACATGCACCGTGACCTCATCCCTTGCTAGTTGTCACTTGTTCCATAGCCCCTGATTCGAGTTACATATATTAGCAACCAAACCGGTATCAAATACCCTGGTGCTACTACGAGTATTAGTCAAGTACACATTAATAACATTTATATCAAATATACCTTTATTCATCTTGCCGGCCTTCTTATCTGGCAAATACTTGGGGCAGTTGCGCTTCTAGTGTCCAGTCCCCTTACAATAGTAGCACTCGGTCTTAGACTTAGGGCCAGCTTGGGTCTTCTTCTCAGGCGCAACAACAGATTTGCCGCCCTTCTTGAAGTTACCCTTCTGTTTAATCTTATTGTCTTTCTTGAAACCAGTGGTGCTATTGATCATCAACACTTGATGTTCTTTCCTAATCTCCACTTCCACAGTCTTAAGCATTGCCAGAAGCTCAGGGAGAGTCTTCTTCATGCCCTACATGTTATAGCTCATCATGAAGCTCTTGTAGCTTGGTGGTAGAGAGTGGAGAACATGATGTATGCCTAAGTCAATGGGAATCGTTATTCCCAAGGACACAAGCTTATCGGTGTACCCATGCATTTTGAGTAAGTGCTCACTAACGGAGTTGTTCTCTTCCATCATGCAGCTAAAGAACTTTTCTGAAGCATCATAACTCTCTACAGCGGCATGGGTATCGAAAATCATTTTCAATTCACCCATGGTATCAAATTCATTGTCATTCTCGAAACGCTTTCGGAGTTCCGGCTCTATCCCATGTATGCCGCAATAAACCATATTGTGGTCCTCCTAACGAGTTAAGTAAAAAAAAATCCCTCGCTAGGGGCATCATTAGGAGGTGGGGGGCCTAGCGGCGCTTCTAGCACATATTGCTTATTTGCAGCAGTGAGGAGAATCCTCAAGTTTAGGGCCCAGTTGGTAAAGTTGCTAACGTTCATTGCAAGTTTCTCTTTCTCGATGAACACATTGAAATTAAAAGTAGGTGGTGCCATCTACAAAAGAATTTGTAAAGTTTATTTATACTAAGTTTATGTTAGATTGAGTTCAACTAATCCAAATTACAAATGAACTCCCACTCAAAAACAACATCCCTCGTGTCTTTTTGGTGATTACACGAACCAAATCCACTACACCAAGACCGATCATCACGTGAGTTGGTGTAGCTTCAAAAGCGAGAATTTAAATGGTCATCATATCAACCATATGACTCATGCTTTACCTTTCGATTCGTGTTCTGAGGCCATGTATGTACATGCTAGGCTCACCAAGTAAGAACCTTAGTATTCGCATGTGTAAAACTGTCTTACACCTGTTGTATGCGAACATAGAGTCTATCACACCCGATCATCACGTGGTGTCTTGAAACAAAGAACTTTCTTAATGGTGCGTACTCAAGTAAGAACACATTATTATATTGATATTTAAATGAGGGATCAACTTATAATGCTACTATAGCGCCAAACAAGCAATATAAGATGCAAATAAACATCATATGCAAAAAGTGATATGATATGGTTCTTGCACTTGATCACTATCATGTACATTATGGTATGATCTTTATCATTTCTATATGTGTAAGGCCAAGGTCTATGGAACTTACACTGTGGTATGTTATAATTTCCAAGAGTATCAATCCATACTATAAATTATAACATCACCATATCATGACAATTGCCCAACAACAATCTAAACTAGATGCCTCTAATTTATCAATTGCAAGTTTTACGTGGCATAGGGCTATCTAAGATAGAACCGTTTATACCTATGAACATGGAACCACAACGATGATAATCAAATTATTAGCAAATCGTTGTAAATCATATATTGATTATAGTAGGAGAGGCAAACACCTGGTAGCCACTTATGCAAAACTAGTTGCATGTCAAGCGTGGAACATGTCTCATGTGCGAAGACATGTAAAGTTAGTCCGGGCCGCTTCATCCCACTATGCCACCAATATCCAAAATACATAGAAGATGCAATAACATGATCATCAATGCCCACATACTCATATCTATTCTACCTGTGCAAAGCATCTATGCATAGATAAGGCTCTGATACAACTATTGGGTTCGCAGCATAGAAAACAAAAAAATCCTACGATGTGAGCTACTAAGAACCAAGATCTATCTACCTAGATACAATCAACGGGTGGATATACATCCATATAGAACATACCCTTGAAGAGCGACAAAATGTAACAAGGTTGGACTCGTGGATGATGTAGTCGTTCGCTTACCGATCACAATATCGTGAGGAAGTCCAGCACCGCAACTCAGCAGCGCATCCGTGATCGCACACACATCTGGTCCTCTAACAACCTCTGTGTCCTCGCACCAGTGATGCAGCGGAAGCAGCAACTCCTTTTAGACAAAGCCACCAGGAACATGTATCTCGCTAATCCGAGACCATGGGGGAATAAACTAGAGGGGGAGAGAGATCCTTCACGAGGAGGTGTGAAGTGAGAGGAGGAGAGGGGGGCAACCCCCTCCCATGGCCAGCAACCATGGAGGTGCCCCCACCTTTTCCATCATTCATGTGGGTGGATGCTCTACTCACATAAACATGCCTCCACTCACACTTCCACTCACATGCATTATTTGCCACCAAAATTAATGCAAATCTCATTAAATAAAACTCTTTTATTTATTTTATTCAGAATTATGTTAATTACTTTAATTAACAAACATTCACATAAAACCCCCTGAAACATTTCAATATCACATGTAGAACCAGTTTCATCAATTTCACCCGAACCAATTCTGGTTTCCATCGAAATGATTCCAGCGCTTTCATAATCTTTATCTAGAACATATTTGATCCTAAATGGTGTCGATATCTCTTAAGTGTGTCACCCTACGGTTCACGAATAATGCAGACATGATCGAGACCCCTCTCTGATCAATAATCAGCAGCGGGACCTAGAGATCCGTACTGATTCCCACACATTCAACAATGACTCCAGTGATCACGTGAACCTTTAACGTTTGTAACTAAATCCCGTTGTGTTGTGATATATTACATGTCCGAGATTCGATCATTAGTATCCACATACCTAATTTGATCTCGTTACCGACAAGTACTCTTTTCTCGTTCTCGTGATATAACATTCTAGTGATCTTATCTCTCGCTTGCAAGCTACATCAATGTGATATAACCAAGAGGGCCCAGCGTATATCTCTCCATCATCGGGACGAATAAATCCCACTCTTGATGCATGAGCCTCTACATAACACCCTTGGAGTATCTGAACCCACCTTTATTGTCACCCTGTTACGGTGTGACGTTTGATGTTATCAAGTTACTCTTCTGGTGTTAGTGATTGACATAATCTCATGGTCTAAGGACTAAATTTACTTTCTATGATGTTATAGCAATTTAAACACAATGACTTTAATCGTATTGCTATACTTCGGATGAATGTTCATCACACCATTCAACCAATGTTGTGACCTTGTTATTAACAACATCCAATGTCCATGATCAGGAAACCTTGATCACCTTGTTAATCAACGAGCTAGTTTATATGAGAGGGATAACTAGGAACCCTTTGTTTGTTTATTAAACACACATGTATTAACTTTTCCAATTATAGAATGCAAAATAAACATCTATCATATACTTGGAATACGATAATAACAACTTTATTATTGTCTCTCGGGGCGTATTCCCTTTAGCAGCTACGATGAACCACTGCGGGAACTTCCAGGAGACATCGACCATGACATAGACGTTGTGCGCACTGAAGCTGACGAACTTGTCGTTGCGCAGGAAGGGAGGTTGCCGAAGTGGCCCACATTGTTACTGGCGAAGTCTAGCGAGCCAAATCGCTGGACCAAACCGGAGACGACGCGCTCGCCAGATGCGGTGAGGTTTCCCATCTGGATGAGCACACCGGTTAGGGCCACTACTGGCCCCACAGTGGGTCCCAACTATCATGGTGGTGTCACGGCATATGCCATGGGATGGCTAAAGAGGGGGCCAGATGGACGCTAGTGGAATTCGAGGAGGGATAGCATGGTGGATACTGCACACGAAGCACACACCGAATCACATAGTACACACGATATACCCATGTTCGAGGCTCTCCTATTGAGTAAAACCCCTACTCCTGCATTCTAGATCTCATAATATGATCAATACTGGCTACAATTGCTCCTTGAGTTGTATGCGAGAGGAGGAAGAAGATAGAGCTTTTTCCCCTCTCTGCATCATATGTCAAGAACTATATCTCAAATGAACTGGCCATCCCTCAGGAGGCCCTAGTGCACCTTATAAAGGGGTGGCCATGTTACACTTAGGGCTGAAGTGGCCCGAATATTCCTCGAATATGCTTGTACAGAAGTCGTTGGCTGGGCCCAGATGCTCTTCCATTGTCGGGTCGCCCTGGATGGTACTTGACGCACACATCCTCTTGGGTATCTCGGCCTTTAGTCGGCCGACCCACATATGTCAACATGTATCTTAGTCAACCTTATCTTTATACCTTAGCTTGACCCTACCAGGGGTCATCCCCCCAACAAGGCTCGTCCCAGATAGGGCTAGACTTGGCTCTTTTTGCACGAGACTTCTTGATGGTAGTGGCGACAAGAGGTTTTGATTCAGGAAAGTTATCTGAAAGAGAATGAACAATAGGCAAATAGATTAATCAAGGCGACAATGATATAATAAATGTGTCAGCAGAAAAGGAAAGCCAAGAAAGGAAACTCTCGGGCCATGATGTGATTGATTCGAGCAAGCTCGGTTAGCCATTTGCCAGATTTACTCTTGAATTCTTCCAGCTTAGTGCTAACCAAGTTAATCATAATCTTGGAATCTTTGAGAAAGTCCTTATCCTTGTTAATCTGGCCTGTCATTCGTCTCGTATCCTCGGCAAAGTCCTGATCAATTCTCTCAAGCTTAGCTTTATGAGTCTTCTTCAGCTCTTCATTTTTGGTCCATAGCCAAGATATTTCATCTTGTTGTTCTTTTAGCGGAGCTTGGTGCTCCCCTACTTGTTCGAGAAAATGATTCATCCATTCTGGCATGCATATATAGTCCTGGTGCACCTCTACAAGAGCTATTTTCCTGGCTGTGCCAAGGTCAAGTTATAGTGTGATTCAAATGAAGCAAGTGCAAGATAAATGGCAGGAGACAGATACATTGAATGTCAGCAAGATGCTTTTGCAACTCCTCATTCTTGGCCTCAACATCAGCTGCCAATGTTGCATCAAGGGTTAAGTCGGCAAATGAAAGATAAAAAACCTGGAGCAAGGCAACAACGACATACCTTTACCCTGCAGAAGCAGAAGTTTCTTGTGATTGGTCGAGAGGCCCTGGTGCTCCAGGAGAAGTTTCTGATACTGCTTGGTGTAATTATTGGAGGAGATCTGCAAAACATGAAGTGTGAGTAGCCGAGTAAACTCGACTTAAATCTCGATCGCTGGATAATTGATTCTAGTCTGAGCCGAGTAAACTCGACTTAAATCTTGGTGGCTAGATAATTGATTCTAGTCTAGATTTCAGCCGAGTAAACTCGACTTAAATCTTGGTGGTTGGATAATTGATCCTAGTCTATATTTGAGCCAAGTGAACTTGACTTAAATCTCGGTGGCTAGATAATTGATTCTACTCTAGATTTGAGCTGAGTAAACTCAACTTAAATCTCGATGGTTGGATAATTGATTCTAGTCTAGATTTGAGCCGAGTAAACTCGACTTAAATCTTGGTGGTTAGATAATTGATTCTAGTCTAGATATGAGCCAAGTGAACTCGACTTAAATCTCGGTGGCTGGATAATTTATTCTAGTCTAGATTCAAGACAAGTAAACTCGACTTAAATCTCGGTGGCTGGATAATTGATTCTAGTCTAGATTTAAGTCGAGACTCTCGGTGGATGGATAATTGATTCTAATCTTGATTTGAGATAAGTTATAGTAACTCAACCCAAATCTCGGAAAATTAGGATCCGAGGCTAGCAATCTATAGGTTAAGCAAGTGCGGTCTAAGAGCTTCCGGCCGAGTAATATCTTACTGCCTCGGAAGCTCAGGGACTAGGGATTATATATGTTTACTACGAGGATAAAAAGAGTAACTGAGATATTTACCTCTAGGATCTTGTCAGCCTCAGCTAGAGCAATTCTAGCAGTATACATCCTTTGGACAACATCGGACGGGCCAAATTCTTTCTGCTGAGGGTTCCCAAACGTCACTTCACCATATTCAGCATTGTTCCAATCTATAGCATAATGAGTAAGGGAACCAAGGTTTTGGACACTAAGAGTCCGGGTTAGGACCAAACCTTTCCCGGAAGCAGATTTCTTAGCACCAGCCATTGCCATAGCAGGACTCACATGCAATGTTAATTGCTTATCCGGAGCCGTACTAGGGGAAATATTGGTCTTCTTCATCATTGCGGCAACTGACACTTGCTTGGTTGCATCTGCAGCTTTCTTCTATGGTGCCTTAGTTGCCTGGGCTGGCTTCTTTAGCCTGACTGATGGGTTCACCTGCTGCTGCAATGGTGTTTGCTAGGGATATGGCTGTTGATGTTTGTTGAGGTTGTTGCTGCTGAGTTTGAGCTGGCTCTGGCACTTGTTGTTGTTCTTGGGGCTGAGTTGGCTCTAGGATTACGGGAACCTCGGTTATAACAGTCTCGACGCCTATTTTGCTGGCGCCGGAATCTCCAATTTCCTTGTTAGGGGCCGAGGTATCATCCCTCTGATATGGCATGGCTTCATCTTCTGGGGCACCACCTCCCCCTCTAATGTTGGCTTCTCCCTCCGGCCGGGACAGACTAGCATATGGTGCCGGAGGAGTACTTGCTCGAGCTGGGCTAGGGACTCGAGTGTCGTTGGAAGGAGGAGAAGGTGGCACATTGATTGGAGAGGCAATGTTGGAGGCACTCTAAGAGGCATCCAAGGTAGCTCTACGATAAAATGAAGATCAGAGATAGTCAGATAAAGGAAAAGAAAGAGAGAAACAAGAAATACATGAACATAAAGTTATGTCGGTAGAAGAATATTACCCGAAGCCAACATAGCGCTCTTTCTGATACTTCTTAACGCCATACTTGCGCCCCTTCACGGGCTTAGCGGGTTCAGATTGTTTGGCCACGGGCGCGACATGTTTCTTGATCACGCCCTAGCCTCCCACGCAACAGGGGCATGCCATGCACCTGATCGGCCGGGTCAGCTGATGTAGATTGCAACGGGAAGGTGAATGCAAGTGGAATAGGATCTAATACCTGTGAAATGTGGCAATCATCATCCGTCCATTCCCTTAACGGTTCAAAGACCAGAGTCTTACCCAGGTTTGGAGCGGAGCCGACATTGGGGATGGGCATAAAGTCGTTAGAGTCCGGGTCTTTCGAATTCGAGGCCTCCTAGTCTTTACCCCAAGTGATGGGGGTTGCTCAGGATCTTCGGCAATTTGCAGGGTAAACTTCTGCATAATCATTAAAAGGAAAGTCAAAGTCAGATGAGGTCATGGGCCGACATAAAGCGTATGATGGCAGAGGTAACTCGGTAATTACCTTCAGTGCTGGGTTTTCCCGGTCATAGGGTTGTTTGCCCCATTCCCAATCCTCGATCATATCGGTCTTGAAGATAGCCTTGACCCATCTCCAGACCTCGAGCTTGTTCAACTCGAAGGTGGAGGTCAGGTTAGGGTCAAGTCGACCACTCATCTGGCAGATCTTGTGACTGCGGAGTTGAAGGGGACAAACTCGGCGGCTAATGAATGTCGTTAGGAGGTCGATAGCCGACATACCAGCAACTGTTAACTCGTCCATGAAGTCATGGACTTCATTGACGTCCTTGTTCTTATCCTTCGGGTCATACTTCTAGTTGAGTTTGGTGGGAACACCAATGGAAAACTTTGGTAGCTGAATTTTATCTAGCTGGTCTTATTATTCACATAGAAGAATGACCGTTGCCATTTCTTGCACGAGTCTAACCCATGTGATCCGGGGAAATATGGATTTCTTCCAGGGTATAATGGAGGTGGCTCCACATTGGGTCAGAACCTTTTCGCCGGCAGGAACATCCGAGTCTGAGACAATCTGGGACTAGAGTTGGAAGTATTTGGCCCAAAGGCTGAGGTATCCTTCACAACAAGTGATAACTGCAGAGAGGGAAGAGATGACATTGACAAGTAGATGATGTGGTTGGAGACCGATAATCTCGAAGAACTTCTGAGTGAAATAACTGATGGAGACACCAAATCCCCGAGTGAAGTGGGAAACAAAAACGACATACTCACCGGTTCGAGCCTCCGGAGTGAGTTCATCGCTGGGAGGAGGCAATCCATGTCCGGCGGAATTTGCCGGGTCCGGTAGAGCCAATCAATCTCTGCATCATTCACAAAGGCGCCTCCCATGAGCCGCCCATAGATGCGAGCTCTGTTCTTCATGCTCGCCAACGATAATGCCCTACGAGTCCATCTCCTTGGTGATGTCCTTCGTCGCATCACTGTCTGCAAAGGTGCATCACATGGATTGACACGGTCCCATGGCGGTGGCAGAGAGGAGCGCTCGGGTCGAGGCAGCAGCATGCAGAGCACGAGCTTGGTAGCAGCGCAAGAGGAATAGAAGGGCAGCACGGTCGCGTGGTGGCGAGGAGCTGCGGTGGCAGCGGTGCTGTGAGCAAGATTGAGCGGGGGAGGGGAAAGTGAAACAAGGGATTCCCCCGCTCCACTATTTAACGGGCCAGCACATCGTGGGTCGTGGGATCAGCTACGCCCATGACGGCCACAACGTGTGCGTGTATTTCACAGGGAGTTATGGAAATCGTGCCACATGATCGGTTACAGCGCAGAAGGCCGTACCTAGATCGTGTGGCTGTAGTGGCAAATGAGGAGTTGCACGATGATGTGATGGTTTCCAGGGATAACTAACATAACATGACAGAGAATAGTGTGGCACATCGCGTCTAGGCCCAAAGAATTAGGTGCATTATGATGACTAGCTGACACGTAGGATAAAATAGCAAAAGATAAGGAAAAACCAAGGAAGCTGAGTAGCTCACGAGGAAAATAACCTAAGTATAGAGAGGTGTCCTGATAGCCAAGGTATATCTCGGTTTAAACCAGGCAAAGTCGGTTTTGGCAAAAAGTCAGCGATTGATGAAGCCGAGTTAAAATCGATATTGGCCGACATATGTGTATGTTGGCTATGTGCGAGATGTTCCATATAAGTTGAACCCGCCATGGTCTTTTTAGCTGGTGCTACTAAGACCATGATATCTTCAAGGACTAATGTCGGGGGGATGACCCCCCGGTAGGGTCAAGTTGTGGTGTAAAGATATGGTTAGCGAAGACTAAGGTTGACAAATGTGGGGCGGCATAGGTCGGGATACCCAAGCTAGGTTAAGTCGGCATACCTTGTCCAACATATGAAGTATGTCAGCATAATATGAATATTGTTTCTTCTATGCAGGTTCCCCTGAAGGAAATATGCCCTGAGAGGCAATAATAAAGTTGTTATTATATATTCCTTGTATATGATAGATGTTTATTTTGCATGCTATAATTGTATTGATAGGAAACATCAATACATGTGTGTTTAATAAACAAAAAGGGTTCCTAGTCATGCCTCTCTTATAGACTAGCTTGTTGATTAACAGGATGATCAAGGTTTCCTGATCACGGACATTGGATGTTGTTAATAACAAGGTCACACCATTGGTGGAACGATGTGATGAACATTCATCCGAAGTATAGCATTACGATCAAGTCATTATGTTTATATTGCTATAACATCATACGAAGTAATCTTTATCCTTAGACCATGAGATCATGTTAATTGCTAACACTGGAAGAGTATCTTGATAACATCAAACGTCACACCGTAACAGGGTGACTATAAACATGGGTTCAGTGCTACGAAAGTGTTATGTTGAGGCTCATGGATCAAGAGTGGAATTTGTTAATCCAGATGACGGATAGATATACTCTGGTCCCTCTCGGTGATATCACATTAGGATAGCTTGCAAGCAAGTGATGTGATCACTAGAATGTTATATCACGGGAACGAGAAAAGAGTGCATGTCGGTAACGAGATCAAACTAGGTATGGAGATACCGATGATCGAATCTCGGACATGTAATATATCGAGAGACAAAGGGATTTAGTTACAAGCGTTAAAGATTCTCACGATCATAGGAGTCATCGTTGAATGTGTAGGAGTCAGTACGGATCTCCAGGTCTCGCTGCTGATTATTGATCGGAGAAGGGTCTCGATCATGTCTGCATTATTCGCGAACCGTAGGGTGGCACACTTAAGAGTTACTGGACACCATTTTGGAGCACATATGTTTCAGACGAAAGAATTGCAAAGCGCAGGAATTGTTTCAATAGAAACCGGAAATTCTTTTCGGTGAAATTGAAGGTGGTTCTGCATGTGATATTGAAATATTGCAAGGGGCTATATGTGAATGTTTGTTAATTAAAGTAATTAACAAAATTCTGAATAAATTTAATAAAAAAGTTTTATTAAATGAGAGAGCATTAAATTAGGAGAAACTTAATGCATTTAAAGTGGAGACTTTAAAAGGGAATGTGAAGAGGCATTTTAATGTGGAGGAGTTACCACCACATGAATGGGGGAGGTGAGGGGTCACCCCCATGCATGACCATGGAGAGAGGGCACCCCTCCTCCTATAAACGCCACCCATTCCTCCTTCATCCTCACACCTCCTTGTGAAGGATCTCTCTCCCCTCTAGAATTATTCCCCATGGTCTCGGATTAGCGAGATACATGTTCCCAGTGGCATTTCGTCTGAAGGAGTTGTTGCCTTCTGGATCGCTGGAGTGAGGAGGTGGAGGTTGTCCGATGGCTTGAACATGTGTGCGAGTGCGGATGCGCTGCTGAGTTGCAGCGCTCGGACTTCCTCACGATCTTGAGATCGGCAAGTGTACGACTACATCAACCACGAGTTCCTACTCGTTAACAAAGCTCGTTGTCTTCGTGGGTAAGTTCTCCATGGATGTATGTCCACCCGTTGCTCTGTATCTAGTAGATAGATCTTGGCGTGTAGTTCACACCGTAGGAATTTTTTTGTTTTCTATGCTGCGGACCCAACATCCCCCAGGTCAGGTTATCTGGGTTGAGGGCGACATATGGGTTGGCATTCGCAAGGAAGGTGTATGCCGGCCTCAAGGTCAGCGCCTCTCTCTCCCAGGATTCCTGGAGGAGATAAGCATGCTCAGTCAGGCATGCCCCTAAATCTTGGAGCCAGGTCCAATCGACGATTTCCAGGAGGGAATAGTGTTACTGGTAGACTGTTAGCGTTCATGGGCACGTCAAGTCCCATCGCTGACAAGAAGAGCATCTAGGCCCAGCCAACAACTTCTGCTATGACATATTCTAGGTATATTCCATGCCACCTCAGCCCTAAGTGTAACCTAGGCACCCCTTTGTAAGGTGCGCCAGGGCCTCCTAGAAGAGGGTCGGTTCATTTGGTAACTAGTTCATCGTGAGTAGTATAGAGAGAGGCAGGAGCTCCTCCTTCTTCTTCCTCTCGCATACAGCTCAAGAAGCCATTGTAGCTTGAGTATTGATCATATTATAAGATCTAGCATGCAGGAGTAGGGGTTTTATCTCATTAGGAGAGCCCTGAACTGGGTATATCATATGTCTTTGTGTGTGTTCTGTGTGCGGTGTCTACCACACTATCCCTCCCCGGATCCACTAGCTTCCATCCGACCCCTACTTTAGCCATCCTATGGCATCTGCCATGGCACCACCACGACAGGATCTCCTTCACCATTGGTGCTATCTTCCACACTGGAGCTTCTTCACCACCCCACGCACCGGATCCACCTCTCGCCGCCCTTGTCCACTGACTCCCGCGTCATGGACACCGAAACTATTTCACGGACTCCCTCCCCACACTAGATCTGCTTCACCAACGTCGTCATCTACCGCATGGGGGGCGCTTCACCGAATCACTCGTTCGCTGACCCTGAAATGTCTAGCAGCCACCCCCGCCGCCCTCTTACCCGTCCACCCCCACCATGCAGTGGTAACTTCTCTTGCCTGATTGATATTTTTTGGGTACTCTTAAGCTATGAAAGTATTAGAATGTTGCTCAATATCCTATATGCTAATTCCATTTCATTTTCACCCACATCTGGTAGGTCCTATCCACATCATTAGCTTCTTGCTATTATTTCCTTTCTTACATTGTCACACTATCGGTATAATCTTGCAACACTAACTCATAGATGTTATTCTTTCCGAGTGCTCGCATGGGTCATGCAAACAGCTCATAGAGGATTCAACACTAACAATCTGACGCCAAGCAAGCCTAAAGTGTGAGGTTTCTAAGTGTTACTTAGGCTAATTTCTTGTCATGTTAATACGTTATATAATCTATATGCATAATAAGTTAATAAGTTATTCTACCTAAAACCTTCCCAATACATTTCCATTCATGTTTTGTTGTGTTTCTATCTATGAATGCTTAATTCAGAAAATGTCCATCTAGTTTGAATCATACATCTGGTCATTTTTAATGCTATCTTTTTGGTGTCTTCAACTGCTTTCATCCTTCCAAACCAGCTAGATAGTTTGAATCATACATATGGTCATTTTTAATGATATCTGTTTGGTGTTTTTCAAGTGGTTTCATCCTTCCAAACCAGTTGATCGGGTTTTAAATGCCATGCCTTAATACAGAGAAAGGACAATGGAGTACAAGGACCATAGTTCTAGCTGCTTGACTCGGATTCTACTAGCAGATTGACCAGGATCGCACCAGCCTGAGAAGGAACTACTATCAGCCTGAATGAGCTAGTGTAAGTTCATCTTACTTTAATGATCTCTACTTTATACTTGTTTCCCTTGTTCTTTGTCTAAACCTCTTTCACCATATTTTACCAGGCTGCAGTTAAAACCAAGCAGGAGTCCTCGGAAGGCAGGACTGAAAGTTGTGATCCGTCTTCCCATTCATCCTCCCATTGCATTTTTGAAGCAAACAACTTACTTAATAGTCCACCTAGAACAACTCCTACAAGTGATAAATATATAAATATTGTATTGCATGCAGAAAGAAATGGTGTAGCTACTCTTAGATCTATAGCTAAAATGTTGAAGAAGAGGACAAATGATACATTCAAGCGCATCTCCATGTATCGATCTATTATTGATGATAAAAACACTTTGTAATCTTTTAAAATGCAGATATTTTCTAATGATTTGTTGTAATAAACTTTGTGTAATAAGTAGTTTAAATTTCACATGTTTATTAATTGGTGTCTTGACATTCTTGTGCTGTTGTGCAAAAAAGTCAGTGCTTCCAAAAAAGGCCGAATCAGTAACATGTCAAAACAGTAACAGGACGAACAATGCGACGACGTGAACATGGATGGTCCAAAACAAACAGTAAAGAGCTAGAACAGTAAACGGTTAGAATAGTAAAAGGCTAGAACATAAAAAGGACAGAACAGTAAAAAGCCAGAACAACAAAAGGCCAGAACATTAAAAGGCCAGAATAATAAAAGACCAGAATAGTGAAATGGCAGAATAGTAACATACTAGTACAGTAACTGGCCTGAACATCCGAAAGGCCAAAACAATAAATGACCTGAACTGTAACAAGGCCAAAATCAAAATGGGCTAGAACAGGAACAAGCCTAAACAGTAATAGACCTAAACATAAAATGCTAGATGGGTAGCAGGACGGAACAGTAAAAGGAGAGATTGACAGCAGGCCTGGACAATATTGAGCCGATGTGGCGCAGGCCGCTAGGAGCCGCACAGTGTTCGGATGATGTGGGCCTTATGGAGGCCAAAACAGAAGCGGTCTGAAAAGTTAGCAGGCCATAACTGGCAAAAATAGTAACAAGCCATCTTCTTATTAGGCTTTCTTAATGGGCCTGCCCACTTAAAAATTAGCAAGCCATGGCTGTGCCTCGCTTGTACCACAGTTTTTGTGACTGTTAACGGCAGTAACTGGTCGTTAATGACCACGTGGCTCTTTGCATGATGTTAGAAGTCAACGGAGCTGGTGAAACATATCTAAAACGACACGTAAGTCCGTGGCCGAAGGGTGCGATCCACCATAGTCGTGAAAAACCGTGATAGATTCTTCTGTTACGAGGCTTTTTCCACGAAGGCCATCCTTCATAGATGAATTTTTAACCACGAAAAACTGGCTTTCAACCATGAAAATCGTCCATTCTAATAGCCACGGTTTCACCTAAGTAACAAACACCCTCAATGTGGCTTCGCTCGGCTATTGGACGATTTGTCGAATGAATGTTGTGTTGGTCTTTAGCGTAATTGTATCATCAAGCCCGTTTTGCCTACCGACTCTGCCCTGGGGTGCAGAGAGAAGTCTAGTTACAATTATAAGCTTGCGCAATCCAAACGATTACAGATGTTCAATTCAAGCTAACTACCTCCTCCCATCATTTTTAATTTGTGATAAACCTAAGTCTTCATTCGAGCGAAATCAGAACCACCCGCTTGTTCTCGCCTAGTTTTCCCTCCAAAATTGTGTGCACTGACGCAAAACGTGGCAGTCTCATGACATCGCCCTTTCAGGTCAACAATCGAGACGACGAGAATGTTTTATGCTCAGCTCGTCGGGGTCTTGAATGATAGAAACGGGTCCAACAACTCCTCCAGGTTGATGATGACCGGGTTCTTCTAGTTAAGCTGTCACCTTGCGCTGCTGGTAATCTCCACCTTATACATTTGCGGGATAGAATCTGGATCTTTTAGCCACGCTTTTACCTCAATGATTCATGTGTCACGCGTTGGCACAATCTCCACCAGCCGCCATCAAAGATGTTGACGACGTGCATTAGGGTCTTCAGTTCCCAAGCATCAAAAGGAGGTCATCGAAGCCGAGTTTTGAGAAGAAATGTAGCTGCCCCAATCGATCGTACCATCCACAGGCGAGATGATAACGCATGAAGCTCATTTTCTCTCCATAGAACTCAAATGAACGAGAAAAACGCAGAATACACTCGTATGTCTAAGCTATGCTCGAACCTGATGAAGAAATCGAAGGGCGAGACGCATACCTCAATCTTCACAACATTGCGTATGATCCCAAAAGTGAGAAGTTAATGACGCTAAAAAGTTCACGGTGGACATGAGAGCGTGGTTGTCAATCTCCCTGCCAGGGTACCATGTCTGGGGTGCGGGACATGACACAAGCTCCTGAGACCGGTCGCCACTGTGGATCTCCCGATAGGCCCTGCTCCTCCGTTGGAGAGGAACCGCCCATGGGGGAGATGTTGAGATTCGATTTGGTGATTTGGATGGCAAATGCGATTACGGGCTCTGATTAGGAACGTGTGAGGCTGACTGGCCATGGAGAAGAGGCAAGGAGAGCCACAACGAGCTCCGATCAAGAGAGGAGGAGCCGAAGCTGAGCTATGGATTTGGGGGAGAAAGGAAGAGGAGAGAAGAAGACCTGGTTCAGACGGGGTTCAACTAGTCCACGTCGGCAAAAAAAAGGAAAAATACTGACACGACGGGCTAAAATAGATATAAAAGCCTTCTCACGGTCATATTTGAGTTGGTACGTCTTTCGAATCCAAACGACCACATTCGTGTTTGATTTGAATTTACCCTGTTTTAACCCCTCTAGAGAATTTTCACTTCTCTCTTTAGTCCGTTATTATATACGCCATTACACTCTGGACCTTTAGAGTGGGTGTTGACTACCGTACCTTATGGTGAATCGCCTATTGGAAGAAGGTCCACACAAATTGGCCCAACCACGGAAATATGACTTAAGAGGTTTATTAATTAGATGAAAAAACATGACATCAGCCTGACTAGGATTTAAATTAAATCTTAGTCAGCTGAGGATCAGAGAGACCGTAATTATAAGAGCAAGTACAATAAAATCGAATCAGCTAACTATAAAAGATTAAATAATATATCTTTGATTAGAGCAAGTACAATAAGATATAGTCAGCTGCTACAAGAGATAAAATAGTATAGTTTGGATGAGTTGAAGGAGAGAGAAGTGAAGAAAGAAGAGGAGAGAGAATGTAAGCAAATTGTAAGTTAAGAGTTAGCTCTAGCACATGCTCCTAGGCGTTTTATGAAGGTGACATGTGTGCCATGTATTGATTAAGTAGTAACTTTTGTAGTCAACTATAGTACATATTGGCTATAGAACTGGCTATAGATGACTTGTCACTTCCTTATATCCAACAACCAGCTATATTATTGAACTTGCTCTTAGTTGGAGGAGAGAGGAGAGGTGAGGAAAGAGGTGTTGGCTCTCATGCAAGAGTCAGTTATAGCACGTACTCCTAGACAATATATGAGAGTGAGAGGTGTGTCATGAATTAATAAAGTCGTATATTTTTAAATCTTACTATTATACATATTAGCTATTAGGTTGGCTATAGATAACATGACGATGACTTATAGCCGATTATTGACTCTTCCGTTGTTCTTGCTCTATTAGGATGTGTTTGGTTTGGTGGCTATCCCTCGGGTGGTCGGGGAACCACTTTTTAGGTGGTTATCTAGTGTTCGGTTCGTGGTCTATGGTGGTTGTGGGTAGCCATATTCCGGGAATATTTCCTTAAAAAATGGTTGAGACCAACCACCAAAAAAGTGGTGGTTGAGGCTAACCACCCTAGGACGAGTTGTTGCTGTCACCCGTAGATCATTTTTCCTCGCTAACCTCATCGTTCCCCATCTCATTTCTCTATCGCGTACCTTGGAGGTCGTTTCAAATCTTGTCCCACCGGCGGTGGGACGTGGGGTGAGCAGATAGGCGTGGGGTGGCGAGCTACATGACCCGCCGACGAGTAGCCTCGGGGCGCTTGGGGCAGAGTTGTCCCATGTCTCCCTTCGTCTCTCTCGCTGTTCTTGCGGTGGCTAGCTATAGGGCGCAACGGCAGGCTGCAAGGACGCTTACCATGGCTGCAATCTTATCCTCATATTGATGTTAGCTAATAGATTAGGACAAGAAGCTAGCTAGCTTGATTAGGTAGATCTATGGTTTCAAAAGCTACAACAATTATTGTCAAAGAAAAGTTATATGATTTTTTTCTATTCGCTATGGAGCTTAATTTTACACTATATCATGGACATGTACTAGACAAGACACGAGATTTGAGGAAAATTTTCTAATTTGAGACAATTGTGGTGGTATTCTCACCAGCATACCAAAGAAGTGATCATATCATCCCAACTATCTTTCATCCCTCAAACCAAACACAAATATAGTTATAGCTAACCACTTTTCTAAACCACCCAACTAAATAAAAAAATTAGTTACCACCAGCCACATGATTGGGATACCCACACCACCTTTTCGTACACACGAAATAAACACACCCTATACCTGCTGGTAGCCTCCTACGAGATGTGACGAGTCGAACCGAGTCCAACACTTTCAAACACGCACGATGCTGAACAATGGAAATCTAACGGTAGAAAGCAAACGACTAAAAATACACGCGCCTACGCCGGCATGCCGCCGCTTGGCGCGCGAAACCACCACAGCCAGAACGGAGCCTCGCGCCCTCGCGACGACCCCAAAGAAAAGCCACAATGTTCACCGTGCTTGTCTCGCCGGCAACCTCTTGTACTTCCCCGACCTATTTAATTCCGTGGTGCCATGGCTCGTGCGAAAGGAAACCACAATTAGGCACGCTCGAAGGCGGACGCATAATGGCGCACACTATCGGCGTCGTCACCGTCCTCCTCGCTGTGTCCGCCGTCGTGGCGCTCGCTGCGGAGGTTCCGGCCCCGGCGGCCTCCCCGAAGTCGTCGAACGCCTCCGGTTCATCTGCAGCACCGTCTAAAGATCCGGCCTCGGGGCATGAAAAGGTCAAGAAAGCTCCCACGACTTCACCCGCAGCGCCCTCGGCCACTCCCAAGGCTGCACCTGCGGCCAAGGCTCCGGCCACCAAGACAGAGAAATCTGCCCATGCGCCCGCCGAGGGGTCTGTTGGCCCAGACCTAACAGTACTTTCATCGGAACGTTGCGACGAGACAACCAGCGACAAATGTGTAACTTGTCGAGTGCTTTCCGACAAGACACACACGTAGAAGCCGGCTCTCCGTAGACTTCCTGATCGATCAACCGATGGCCGGTGCTTTTGGCCGGAGCTGAGAGATCACGTACGCCTAGCCTAAGATCTCCTTGATCAACCCAGCTAGCTACTCATCGTACGTGAAGACACAACACCTCAGGAATCAATTGAATAGCCAAAGGCTCGTGTCGAACCTTGTATTTGTCTATTTCTCAATCGCACACTTTGATTACAGGGGTATACACGTGTATATGTAGTAGTTCTAGTGTAACTATTCTAGTAAAATTAGGACTCCTAATTCCTACATCAACCGTGCTACACAAACCTACACGTACTCGTATACTACTTGTATACGACAGAGCGCACCGCGCCGTGCCGGCGTCGGTTTAGACGTGCTTATTCCTAACAATCACCCCCTAAGCACGACGTGCGCTTCATATCGACCTGGGTCCTAAATACGCCAGCTACTCCTCGCGGGCGTCATCCTCGGCATTTCTTTCGCCGTCCCCTTTCTTGGCACCCATGTCACCGACATTTCTTTCACCGGCTTCTCCATGGCTTCACGTCGACCCTTCTCGTCCGCGTCCTTCTTTTCCGCGTCTTCAGACTTCATTGGTTCCTTGATGAACACCCATTGCCTTTTGTAGTTCATCGTCACCGAATTTTTTACCATCCAAAGTATCTCCTTCGGGTAGTAGTCCAACACACCTCGCATACGTGCTCGTGTCGGTCGTAGTCGTCTCGGCTCCTGTACTCTTGGAGGAGACACGACATGCTCTTCTGCGCCCGACATAGCACTTGTTTCTTCATTTACCGAACCTCCTGGATCCTTGCCGAGTAAATACAATCCTCGACATTGTCCTCCTCCACGTTCATTTGTGCGAAGGACCTCATGTTGGTATAAATCCAACACGTGTCTCCTTTCCGGTACTATCGGATGAGACACCGAAGTCACCATGACATTTTCCTTCTGATCAGCTGAACTTGCACTTGCATCAGCCGAACCTCCTAATTGATCAGCTTCTGGTGACGAGAATATCCCGTCCGTGTCGCTACGAGTGTCCGGTCCAGGACCTGCAAATTCCTCCTGATCAGGATCTAGACCCGCTGGCCTGCATGGCCACCTACATGCTCCTGGATTTCCACATGCAGTTCCTCCTGCTGCTGAAATTCCACGTGCAGCTCCTCCTACTGATGGGCTGCTTCCGATCAAAGAGCCTTCTCCTGAACTAGCTTCTTGCTTGTTTTCTGGGCAGGCTAGCCCTGGCCTGACTAGACCTACTTCTTTTGGTCCGTCAATTTTATGTGGCGCTATAGCGCCCACGCTGTTTGGTCTCTTTGTTTTTTTTGCTCCAACTTCTGGGATGGACGCCCCTGGACCTCCTGACGGAGATCCTTCCGGCAGGCCTTCTTCTTTTAGCCTGTCTCCTTCTGGCGTTTCTGGGTCGCCAGCCCCTAGACCATCTTCTGATCTATTTTCTGGGTCTCCGCATGAAGCCCCTCTCGGCAGATCACTTTCTTTTGGACCGCCTCTTTCTGGCGTTTCTGGGCCACCAGCCCCTAGACCTTCCCTTGGCCCGGGCTCCACACGTGAAGCTCCTCCTCCTGGGATGCTGAGCAGAATACATGCGCCAGTTCCGCCCTCGCTTCTGGTGGCCATCCTTCCGTGCCATTGCCTTCATCATGCAACGCCACGTCTTCTCGATCCTGGACGTTGTGTCCGGCGATGTTGGTAGTCCGAGTACTCTCCGGTTGCGCTTCTGAGCTTGAGGTTAACTCCTTCTCAGAAGTTGACATGTTCACGCCGACTTCTTTTGACACCTTGGTCGCAGTACTTGGTGTCGCCACACTTGACGAACCAACCGGGGTCACTTCCGGTTCTACCAATGTCATCTCGTCGTTCAAGACAGTCTCCTGCTGTCCCACGTGAACACTAGTGTCGTCGACACCTGCGCATACTACCTTGATCGCTCCCCACACATCCTTCGCTGATTTCTTTCCGACGAGGTGTTGTAGCATGTCTGTCGGCATAACCGAGTAGAGCGCCATCAATGCTTATTACCCTCTCGCATTGCACCTCCCTTGACGTACGCATCGCCACCGGGATCGATGGCTTCCCAAATCTGCTGACCTTCCATGGCGCACTGCATCACAAACGCCCATAGGCCGTAGTGCTTGCGATCCAGACGCGGATACAACTCCACGCCCACTGTATCAAACGCTGGTGCCGAGCTCTCGCCAAACTTCACCATCGCCATGACCTCCTAGTACTTTCAGCAGATCACGAACGACAACCTTGGCTCTGATACCAATTGTTGGTCCAGACCCGACAGTACTTTCGTCAGGACGTTGCGATGAGACAACCAGCGATAAATGTGTAACTTGTCGAGTGCTTTCCGACAAGACACACACGTAGAAGCCGGCTCTCCGTAGACTTCCTGATCGATCAACCGACGGCCGATGCTTTTGGCCGGAGCTGAGAGATCACGTACGCCTAGCCTAAGATCTCCTTGATCAACCCAGCTAGCTACTCATCGTACGTGAAGACACAACACCTCAGGAATCAATTGAATAGCCAAAGGCTCGTGTCGAACCTTGTATTTGTCTATTTCTCAATCGCACACTTTGATTACAGGGGTATACACGTGTATATGTAGTAGTTCTAGTGTAACTATTCTAGTAGAATTAGGACTCATAATTCCTACATCAACCGTGCTACACAAACCTACACGTACTCGTATACTACTTGTATACGACAGAGCGCACCGCGCCGTGCCGGCGTCGGTTTAGACGTGCTTATTCCTAACAGGGTCCAGTGCCGAGTCACCCAGCGAAGGCGCCACGCCAGCCAAGGCCTCAAAAAGCTCCACGGAGGATTCCGCGTCGAGCCCTTCCACTTCCCCGTTGGAATCCGCCGAGTCTCCGGACAGCGGTAGCGCCGCCGAGGAAGAACCGTCCGAGCCCTCCGCCGAGGTGCCGTCCTCGTCGTCGGACGACGCCAGCACAGCAGCCGACAGCCCGCCTGAGCCGGCCACCACGTCAGAATCGCCAGCAGATTCTCCAGATTCGCCTGGCCCTGCCGCAGCTGACGACAGCGGCAGCGCGGGTATGAGCAGCGGCGTCGTGGCTGCCGCCGCCTCCGCCTCCGCTGTGCTTTCAGCTTAGAACACCATGGTGTTTTGATGGAAAGTGTACTACTTAAGTCGTAGACAGGAACTTTCCTCATGAATGAAGTCGCGCTTAGATTTTCCTCAAACAAATTAGGCACTACCGAACTGCTAGAAAGGTTACATTATACCAGAGGAGTAGTTTTTATCTGGGGCTATGGTTAGTCATCTTTCTCTGTTGATTTTGGTTTTGTAGTTTGATAATTGTATTCGAGCTACACTAGTAGAAAATAGAAAACTAGAGAATGAGTTTGGACATTGGAGTCGATTGCCCAATACCCATACAGGGTAAAGGGGCAATATAACCGATCTATGGGTAAGGTGGGCAAAAAAGAGCTACAACAACTTACTCATAATTGGTCTTCCACCAAATTATACTGGGTGATCACCTATTTATTGGCACCTCGTACCCATATATAGGTAAATAGACATAATTTTTTGATAGACTTAGGCCTACCCAAAACCATGTGGGACGCCACCAACCACCCCGTGTGAAACTTTCACATGCTCTGTCCGACGGATGGCCACCGTCCTTCCGCTTGTTGGCGACCGCCATGCACGCGGTCACTCTGCCACCCCCCTCCCCCCCACCTCCGAGCATCCTCCCAGCATGCGCGGCCCTTGATTCGGCCGGGAGTGAGCCCCAACTGCGGCCCGTGGCGGTGCGCCGCCGGCTCCTGTTCGCCGTGGTGGGCCTTGTCGAGGTCGCGCGTAGCTCCCCTGCCTCCCCACCTACGAGCTCTGCCCCCGTCCCTACCTGCGATTACGACACCTCGCC
The DNA here is from genome assembly GCA_023614405.1 of Avena insularis. NCBI lineage: Eukaryota > Viridiplantae > Streptophyta > Magnoliopsida > Poales > Poaceae > Avena > Avena insularis. The sequence continues at coordinate 68,611,282 of CM042692.1, read as the reverse complement.
TCCGCCCCCAATAGCGAGCTCCCAAGCCAGCCCCGACTGTGTTCGCCATCGATCGTCAGACTCGATTATGGCCACCGCGCCTGGGCGGAGACACGGGCGAAGCCTAGGCAGGCAACGGCACCGGCAAGGCCGATGCGTGGCGTGCGGTCAAGTCATCGTTGACTGGTGGTCCCCGATTTCTATTTTAGTTTTATGTGTAAGGTCCTTGGTGTAAAAAGATGGACCTAAGTATACTTTGTAAGTTTCCGAGGAGCGGACTATGTTTTTGGTAGCTAAAAATGGGTAAGGTGATTGGACAAAAAGAAATGTTGGCTTACCCATATCTTCTCTCTCCCTTATCCATACCACTTTTTTTTGCGAAATTTCCCGATCTATCAATAATCATCAATAGCAGTATAAAGAGTCTTAAAAGTAATAGAAATTAAAAATAGGTCATTGGACCACCTAGCGACGACTACAGACGCGGGCACGAGCCTAAGACGCATCACTGTCCTCGCTCCTCCATCACCAGAGCCGGGCAAAGCTTGTCGTAGAAGAGCTTGTTGTAATAGACGGACGAGAAATCGTCGTGCTAAGGCCCCAAAGGACCAGTGCAGCAACCATTGCCGAAGATGACCAACGTAGATCGAAAGAGACTGACCTCAAAACACAACAACGAAAGAGAAAAACGACCTGATCTGAAGAGATCCGTCGGACACACGACTCCACGCGCTATCCGCCGATGCTAGGCGCACCACTGGAGCGAGGATAGGACGGGAAGGAGTTTATTCTGACTTCAGGACGTAGCCGTCGCCTCAGCATTCTGAAAAAAACTGAAAATAGTCTAAACAAAACACTGAAAGCTCCCGCCGATGAGAGGCCATGGTCCACCACGTCTCCAAGGCCCTAAGGCCACCGGAGACTGAACGAACCGGTGGCGCCGCCGGCAGAGGGAAGAAACCCTAGATGGGTTTCTCGTGGAGCGCCTCGCTCTCCTATCGTACGATACCCCTTATCCATACCACCTTGCTTACCAAAACTATTTGGAGTTGCTCGCCTCCTTAGCCATTTTTTTCATTATATACATAGCCGTTTTAGAGTATGTATAAATAAACAAGCGCTTCCGGTAGGTGGAGTGGTCGGCCTTAAAAAAACTGTAAGAGGAAAGATTGGAGACGACAAAAGGAACACCCGCCTCCATCGATCCATGAGTCGGTCCAAAACAACGACATAAATGGCGACCAACCGAAGGTTTATCGAATAGTCCTATATGTTGCCACCTTCAACGCCAAGTGGCATACTCAGCTTATCTAGCCGAATGAGGGGTTCAAAAAATCCCATAACATTTTTTTAGATAAAAGGCGCTTTATTACTTAAAATGTTTAAATATTACATCCGGACTCTACATAATTAGATGCACACAACCAAACCATAGTCCCAAGCTCGAAAAAACACGACATAAAGGAGTCATGGACTGCAAGTTGCCTAAGGAGGGGGAGGACCAATCCCGAGATCATCTGCCATCCATGTAGGATAAAAGGCCGTGTCCTCCAATCGCGCACACAACTCTGTAAACATGTCTTAATTTTCCACACACTGTAGAGATGACCATAAACGGAGTGTACCTGTGCACCGGTAGATAAGTTGCATTAGAGGAATATTTTTATCATTAAAAAGCTTATCATTTCTACACAGCCACAACGACTAAATAATGGCAAGCGTCCCAACCTAAAAAGAATTCTAAACCCTTTGTCAACCTCAGGTAACCAGTTGCCAAATATATTAGAAACACTACATGTGGGATACAATGCAGAAGCTAATTTGGTGACTGACCATACAGACCGAGCTAATTTACATTGGAAGAATAAGTGTTTTATAGACTCATCATGGTGACAGAAAACACATGTCGTCCATGCCAATTTATCTTAATAAGGTTATCTTTTGTAAGAGTGACTCCTCGACAAAGATACCAAGTAAAGATTTTTTTTAAGTGGTATCTTCATCTTCCAAATCTTCTCATTATTATCAACAGGCATGTCCGACTGGATTAGTGATCTATACAAAGAATCTACAGTGACCTAACTGCTTTCATGTAGATTCCATCAAAAAACATAAGATTCACAAAAGGTACTCATTGTTACCTTTGCTTACGAGGAGGTGGCGATGAGTGTGGGAGGTTATTGGCAGTGGTGGAGAGTTTGTAAGAGCATCTCCACTCGCCCCCCATACGGGGTCTGGTTGTTGGTCTTATGGGGGGCGTCGGCGCAGGTACCTCCTATCGGGGGTAACCGCCTCCCAGCCATCGCCCACAAACAGCCCCTCCCCCAAATCGCAATTGAAAATTCAAAAATTTAAAAGGTCGCCCGAAATTAAAAATAGTTTTGCCGTCGTCGGGCACAACATAGTTCAGACGATGCAATCGCCACAAATCACCGGAATACAAGACCATCGGTCAAAATAAACACGCGAGGAACACGAAAATCAAACGGGGGAAGATCATCCGTCGCGGTAGCAGGCACCTCTAGGGTTACCGATGGCAGAACAGTGGTGCTGGCCTGGCCGCCGATCGGGGTCTGGGTCGCAGTCGTAGCCGCAGTTGTCGGGGTGTTGTCCTGGTAGGCGGCCACTCAGCTCTCGGAGAGCATCAAGGCGCGATGATCAACACACCATGCCTTCACCTCATCGTCCATGTCCTTCGTGTCGACCATCAAGACCGCCAAGTCCACCATGCTCTTCTTTGCCTCCATGTTGGCCTTGATGGGGCCCATCTTGATGTCCTGCCGCTCGATGACCGACGCCCACCTTGCCACACTGATCTCCTCCAACCTGGTGGCCTGTTCTGCCCTCATGGCGGCGTGCGCGACGGCGTCATACATGTAGGCCAGGATGGATGAGTCTAGTTTCTCGATGGCTGGCACCGCGTCTGATGACCCACAAGTATAGGGGGTGTATCGCATTATTTTCGATAAGTAAGAGTGTCGAACCCAACGAGGAGCAGAAGGTGCTGGCTAGTGGTATGGATCAGGAATTCTCTACAAATACTTAGCAAACGGATTTTTAGGGGTTTTTGATAAAGCAAGTAAACAAAGTACGAGTAAATAAAATACAGTAGGAATAAATGCAGCAAGTGGCACAATCCTTTATGTAGCAAAGGACAAGCCGGTTGTATTGCTTAAGATGACCAAATGTTCTCGAGGACACATGGGAAGACTGTCAAGTGCTTTCGCTTCATATAGTTGATTAATGTTCTTTAGCTTGCTAAGTGTTGCGTGGGTGAACCTGTGTTAATGTACCGACCTTCCTAGGACTAATATATACTTGTGATTATACCCCTTGCAGACATTTGTAAGTACAAGAAAGTAATTAAGGTAGAAACTAACCACAACTTTAAACTCTAAGACCCTTACGTCCCTTGTGCAATGGTTTCCTAGCGGGGGTTCAGGTTTCTGTCACTCCGGCAACCCATACGATTAGTAGCCAAATACACAATGCATTCCCCTAGACCCATATAGGTGAAGTGTCATGTAGTCGACGTTCACATGACACCACTAGAAGAAGTACACCACAACTTAAATATCAAACTATTGAATCTTTCTCAACACAACTCCACTACTAACAACATCACTTCTCCCATGTCTTCAAAAACAAAACGAACTACTCACAAGACATCATATGGATCATAATCAGAGATGGAATAATGATGTATAACAATCTGAACATGAACAATAATTCAATAGTTCGCTCAATAGCATCAACTACAAAGAGTAATCAACACCGGGAAAGTTTCCCCTATGAACTATGCAAGATTCAACCCAATTATTATAGCAATATGGAGATGGTGATGATGGTGCTGATGGTGATGATGGTGGTGTTGATGATGATGATCCCGATGAAGTCCAGCTTGATGGTGGTGTTGATGGCGACGATCTCCCCTCTCCGAGAAGGAATTCCTAGGCATAAATCTGTCTACTCTCTCTTGGTGTTTTCCGTCCCGCAGAGGCGGCGGAATCTTTCTACCTTAGGGTTTCGGGAGGATAATATACGCCAGAGGGGAGTGCCAGGGGTGGACCAGGGCGGCCACACCACCTGGTGGCGCGGCCTAGGCTGGCCCACGCCAGGGGGTGGTGTGGGCCCCCTGTGGCCCATCTTCAGCCCCCCTTCTGGCTTCCTTTGTCTTCTGGAAAAATAGGATTTTCCATGTATTTTTCCGGATTTCCTGATTTTCGCGAATTTTGCCTCCAAACAGCACCTTTTCCATCAGAATCCTCACTGCAGCGGTCCATGCTCCAAAAGTCATCAACCATGCAAAAGCAGATGAAATAACATAAGTATCACCTCTCAATACGAAATATATCAATGAATAACAGTGAATTATGACATAGAATAGTGGTGCAAAATGGACGTATCAACTCCCCCCAAGCTTAGACTTCACTTGTCCCCAAGCGAAACTGAGCTCAATAAACTGGCCTCCGGTTTATGGAGTGAAGAATCGATAAAAGAATACAGACAAGAAGCATCACATTCATCAATACATAGATCATAATAGAAGACAACTCACTATTACATAACTCAACTTGCAATGAGTAAAGGAAACACAATAAAGATACATAAAGTGAATCATAATTGGTAATGGCAAACTTAGCTCTTGGTCGAAGAATAGTTGATAATTTGCTGGAGTTTACAAATAACTGGTTTTCAATGATAGCTTTCAAAGTAGTAAACATCAAGATAAGAGCAATGTGCAAAACAAGGAACATAAGAAACATGATTGAATAAGTCATCATATGAATGAATGAAACACAACAACTCAAAATACTTGTTGAGATAGAGGGGAGTAGGTTTACTGACTCAACTAAAAAGTAAAAAGAAAGGCCCTTCGCAGAGGGAAGCAGGGATTGCAAGTCTCATAAAGAGCTCCCAAAAATTATGATACTTACTAGCTTTCAGCTCTCATTGCCCCTATCATAGGCATCTTTTGGTGATTAAGGTTAAAGTGACACAACTAATAGGATATGCTTGACAAGTTATAAGTTGAAATCTCATGCCCCTTACTTATGAGTACCGAACCTCATGCTACTCAACTCCAGTCACGAGTAAGCTCTTGTCATTGTAAATACAAGTGTATCATTGAGAACCACCAACGGGGTACCCCTTGCACATGACACAGGAGCTATCCCATAATCAAAATGACAAGGCAAGCAGACAGTGAGCATCTCAGTGATCTTTTTATTTGCTATTTGCATAGGTTTTTATTGAGGATGCTTCATAGAATGCTCACTATAGTTATGCTGCAAGTTTCCATCATGATTAGGCATGGCTTAGGCTAGCGGCCTAGGCGTTTCTCTAACACACATATAAACTCCATGATCTTACAAGTTCCACTTTTATTTCACACCGCCGGGAAACAAAAGCAAAAGAACATGATATCAACTAGGTACAAAGTAAAAATGATGTTGAAAGCGTTCCCCATGATACATAGTTCTGCTAACTTCAACTCATAAAGCGCAAGCATATACGCAACAAAGAAGGACCCAATGGTTCAAGTTTATTAAATGCAAGAAAGTAAAGTGTGCCATCAAGTCTGTGAGAGCTTTAATCACTAATTTTCACATAACAAGTTTAATTTGGAAGGTAGATAAAACAAGAATTTACTTGGAATAGCAATAGTGCTAATAGGTAGGTATGGTGGACACAAATGGCATAGGTTTTTGGCTTATGGAAGTGGATGCACGAGAAGAATTCCCTCTCAGTACAGGTTTTTGGCTAGCAAGGCTGGGTAGCAAGTACAAAAGTTGAAGGAAACAAACAAACATACAAGTGATAAAAACAAACGTGCAATCTTCCTTAGAAGCACAAAAGATCTTAACTAGAGAATACTAGACTTATGAGCAAAGCAAGACAGAAAGATGATGAAATTATTTTTCTTTAGAGTACTTTTATCTTTTCTTTCAACTCTCAAAAATAGTGTTGCTACTGACCGAGCCAGGTTTGCCAAAACCAACAAAATTAACTCAATGATCCCAAAGTGATACCAATACTAACAACAAGATCAATCATATAACCACGAACTGAAAACTAATATAAGCTATGAAAAAGAGTGAATGATAGAACTTCTCATTAATATTCCATAACGGCAACTCACACCAAGGGATACATATATAATGAGAGAGGGGACACTTCCATAATACAAACCATACTACATAATAGCTTCTCTATTCATGATATGACTCTACTAATAAGGTAAAAAGATAGAAGATAGTGATGTGATACCGCGGCACTCCCCTAAGCTTGGAACAAACCAAGGGGATGCCAAACCTGATGACGAATTACTCTTTTGGTGGTGGTGGTATCCTCTTGATGAGCTCTTTGATCAGTTTCCCCAAGTCCTCGATCTCGAAGGTGAGATTACGAATCAGCTGTGAGTTTTGCTCAATGCGGCTCATGATCATGTCGGGTTGAGAATTCCAACTCTTGCTATTCTTTCCCTACTCTTCCTCCTTGAAGTCTTCTTTTCCTGCATGGTTAGAACGAGGCAAATCCCAATTGGAGGGTAATTTCCCCTTGGGCATATTCTGGTATTGATGCTCATGGATAAGGGTATGGAAAGTAGTCTTGGTGTGTGGAGGAAGTGACCGTGGAGCCAAGCGGTGACGAGGAGCTTTCCCCCTAGTATGCATCCGTGCAGTCTTTCTAACCCTGGCAGGTTTTGTCACCACTCCAATGCTTGCAATGGTAGTGCCAGTGTGCAGATGTTGGCCTTGCTCCTCTTCATCTTCACTCTTGATCTCCTCTTCCTTCCCGGGGTCATGGAGATCCTCCTCCATAGGCTCCTTCCCTTTATCCTTGGCTGACACCATTGTGCTTCTAAACCTTCAAAGAGTATGTCCTAGAAGAAACAGATAGAAACAAAAACACGACGAAAACACGATATACGAACCTCGGGAGATCCGGAGGATTACATATTACGAAGTTTCATAACAAAAGGAAGGTATTGGGAGAAAACGAGTCGGAGGCGGAGTTTGGGGTGGCCACACCACCTGGTGGCGCAGCCAGGGGTGGGCCCGCGCCACAGGGTGGTGTGAGCCACCCTGGCTCCGTTTCTGTCCCTTTTTCACTTTGTAGCTTTCCTTATTGGCTAAAAACTATAAAAAGATAGTTAGATAGTATTTTCGCGGAACTTTTCTTACCATAACTGTTACCTATTTGGAAACGGACTCTGCAGGTCTCTGAATTTGGTATTTAGTAGATTCTTCCGGAGTCACCACTTGAATAATCAACACTATATTCATCTTCATACACTTATTACTTGAGTCATAAAACCTTTCTCTTCCTTATTACACCATTATCTCCACTTCCTGGAAATTTCTTTCACACAAAACTTCACACAGTTCTCATTAGCAACATTAGTATAAGTGAAGTGATAGAACCTTTTGAGTTCAACTTCAACTAAAAACCATCAAAACATAATCTACTATAGCAACTCCTTCCGAAAACCCAAAAATAATTCGAAAAGGAAATCGAATAAAGAAGCAAATGCAAGAGTGGCAAAATCTGTCAAAACAGACCAGCAGGTAAAGATCAATTTTTTCGAAAATCTTCTGTTGCTCAAATCAAAAGGTGCAAAACTAACGAAATTTAAATAACAACCTGGGTCAGAAGCACAAAAAATTACAGCTCAATCCGACATACAGAGATCTCTCACGAATTTTTACGGTGAAGCACAAAAATCTGTTTCGGGACAGCAACTTCCCCAAATATTACTTCCCTCTCATTAGAGGTTGATCTTGACACAAAAACTAAACAAAACGGATAAGGAGAGGTTATTACCGAAGTAATAACTTCCAAGACTCAAAGAAACAAAAACAAACTGAAAGCAAAAACAAATTGGGTTGTCTCCCAAAAAGCTCTTTCTTTATAGCCATTAAGATGGGCATGATAATTTTGATGCTGCTCACTTAGGAATATGAATTGAAGTGAAAGAGAGCATTAAGAAGCAAAAATACACACATTTAAGTCTAACCCACTTCCTATGCAAGGGAATTTTGTAAATAAACAAATTGTTCAAACCAGAGGCTACTTGCATAAGAAGGCAAAAGAAGTGCAACATAAAAACTTTCATCATAAAACGAGGAAACTTGATATTATTGAGATAAATAAGAACACTTTTCCCTCTTTCATAGTAACTTTCAGTATCATGCATAAACTTAACAATATAACTATCACAAGAACCATCATAGCAATGATAACTTATTCTAACAGAAAACATAGGAATAGTAGCTCTCATGACACTACTTTGTGAAATAATATTAGAGGTATCCATACAAAGGATAGTGTGTCCCTCTTCTTCATATTTAGTGACAAAGTCTTTCACATTTGCTATTATGGGTTCATCAACCATTTGTTTATCAGGTTCAACAGCTTCATTTGTACTTTCATTAACCATACTAGCTATCATAGAATGTTCCTTTATCTTAACTGGAAAAGGCATTTTCTCAATGTAAGGTTTAGGTAAGACATGATTAGTAGTATAAACTTCAGTATTTCTTGCAGGAACACTCTTAGCAACATCTTTATAAGGTTCATGATACATATTCCACTTCTTTTTAGGCATTTCAATGTAGGAAGCAAAAGCCTTAAAATAAGAAGCAATAGCTTGAGAGTCTAGACCATAAGCATTTTTAATATTTTGAAAGTCATCAGTTCCCATAAAAGATTCAATGCATTCATAATCATAATTTATACCTGACTTTCTACCTTTATCATTCTCCCAAGCTTCAACATTGTCTTGAATACGGTCCATAAGATCCCATTTAGCTTCTTCTTCCATGCGAGTGAATGATCCAGCATAAGAAGCATCCAATAAATCCTTGTCATGTAGAGGGAGCCTTGCATAAAAGTTATTGATAATGATATTGTTGGGGAGCTCATGAATGGGACATTTGAGCATTAGTAACTTCAATCTCCCCCAAGCTTGAGCTGTACTCTCTCCATCAAGAGGCCAAAAGTTGTATATTTGATTCCGATCTTTATGAATCTCACTAGGAGGATAAAACTTTCAATAAAAGAGAGGCCTATTTCCTCCCATTCAAGAGCTTGACCATTCTTCAGCAGCTTATACAAGTCCTCAGCTCGTCCTTTTAGTGATAATGAGAATAAATTCTTCTTAACTTGATCTTTACTAATACCTGCACACTTGAACAGCCTGCATAATTCGTGTATAAAGAGTAAATGATCACCGGGATGGACAGTTCCATCCCCAACATAGTAGTTATCCATAACACGATCAATAATTCTTGTAGGTATTTTAAAAGCATCATTCTCAGCAGGTGGTGGCTCATCTACTACCTTAGCAGTGGTAGTAGCATTACCAAATAAGAAACTCAGCGAATTATCCATAACAAAAATAAAGCAACTAACATAAGTAAACAATACTCACAGTAGAAGTCTCCTTTACCAGTTCCACTCTCCAATAGCGCTTCACTCCCCGGCAACGGGGCCAGAAAATAGTCTTGATGACCCACAAGTATACGGGGTGTATCACAGTATTTTCGATAAGTAAGAGTGTCGAACCCAACGAGGAGCAGAAGGTGCTGGCTAGTGGTATGGATCAGGAATTCTCTACAAATACTTAGCAAACGGATTTTTAGGGGTTTTTGATAAAGCAAGTAAACAAAGTACGAGTAAATAAAAGACAGTAGGAATAAATGCAGCAAGTGGCCCAATCCTTTATGCAGCAAAGGACAAGCCGGTTGTATTACTTAAGATGACCAAACTTTCTCGAGAACACATGGGAAGACTGTCAAGTGCTTTCGCTTCATATAGTTGATTAATCTTCTTTAGCTTGCTAAGTGTTGTGTGGGTGAACCTGTGCTAATGTACCGACCTTCCTAGGACTAATACATACTTGTGATTATACCCCTTGCAAACATCCGTATGTACAAGAAAGTAATTAAGGTAGAAACCTAACCACAGCTTTAAACTCTAAGACCCTTACATCCCTTGTGCAATGGTTTCCTAACGGGGGTTCAGGTTTCACTCCGCAACCCCTACGATTAGTAGCCAAATACACAATGCATTCCCCTAGGCCCATATAGGTGAAGTGTCATGTAGTCGACGTTCACATGACACCACTAGAAGAAGTACACCACAACTTAAATATCAAACTATTGAATCTTTCTCAACACAACTCCACTACTAACAACATCACTTCTCCCATGTCCTCAAGAACAAAACGAACTACTCACAAGACATCATATGGATCATGATCAGAGATGGAATAATGATGTATAACAATCTGAACATGAACAATAATTCAATGGTTCACTCAATAGCATCAACTACAAAGAGTAATCAACACCGAGAAAGTTTCCCCTATGAACTATGCAAGATTCAACCCAATTGTTATAGCAATATGGAGATGGTGATGATGGTGCTGATGGTGATGATGGTGGTGGTGATGATGATGATCCCGATGAAGTCCAGCTTGATGGTGGTGTTGATGGCGACGATCTCCCCTCTCCGGGAAGGAATTCCCCTGGTAGAAATCTGTCTGTCGGAGAGATCTTTCTCTCTCGATGTTTTCCGTCCCGCAGAGGCGGCGGAATCTTTATATGGTCGCTCCCTGAGTCTTAGGGTTTCGGGAGGATAATATACGCCAGAGGGGAGTGCCAGGGGTGGACCAGGGCGGCCACACCACCTGGTGGCGCGGCCTAGGCTGGACCGCGCCAGGGGGTGGTGTGGATCCCCTGTGGCCCATCTCCAGCCCCCCTTCTGGCTTCCTTCGTCTTCTAGAAAAATAGGATTTTCCATGTATTTTCTTGGATTTTCTGATCTTCGCGAATTTTGCCTCCAAACAGCATCTTTTCCATCAGAATCCTGATTGCAGCGGTCCATGCTCCAAAAGTCATCAACCATGCAAAAACAGATGAAATAACATAAGTATCACCTCTTAATACGAAATATATCAATGAATAACAGTGAATTATGACATAGAATAGTGATGCAAAATGGACGTATCAACGTCCCTCATGTCCTTGGCCTTCTTGTGGCCAATGGGTCGACCCTTCGAGGTTGCCGATGGTGCCACTCCGGGGTTGTAGGAAGTGTCCTCGGCCTTGGTGAGAGCGGTCTGCGTCTTCTCCCACTTGTCACACTCCTCGATCTATGCAAAGATGTGGATGAACTTAAACTCGTCGTTGTTATCCTCGTGGTAGGCGGTGATCATGGTACGGATCTACGAACAATACCAACAATCGGACACAAAGTTCAAATGGGTGGGAGCTGACGGTGATGGGGGCTGCTTACCTGATCATCATAGTTGGTGTCGCTGACATGGACGCGGTGCATCTCCTCCACGATGTTGTGCCACTTGTTGCAGGCATGTTGGATCATGGCCCAGCAGAGAGACATGTCGGAGTCATTGCGGTCGTGGTACCAGGAATCGAAGTAGGGATACAACAACCGCTACTCATCGTACGCCGCCTTCACCCTCTTCCAATAACAGTCCGTGTTCTAGTTGGCGCCGGTGAAGGGGTCTATATTGACGGTCTTCCAAGCTTCAGCAAGGCACTCATCCTCCCTCAAGCTCCAATTGGGGCCGCGGCCGCCGCCTCCTTTCTTATTTTTCTCCCCCTCCACCTCCACCATATTCTTCTTCCCTTTTAGGTCGTCCGCGATGATCACCGGCACCTCCATCACCTCATCCTCGGCCTCTGCCACCTCCGTGTAGCATAGACCTCGTCCTCCCAAGGCTCATCGCTATCTTCCTCACTGTACGCATATGCAACATCTTCTTCTTGCGTGAAGGCATGGACAGAGCCATCATTGATGATGTCGTCCATGATGGAGTCACTGTGATGCGCTCCCCCGAACATGTTGGGAGCGTTGGGGCTGCTACCTGTGCCAAACAGGTTGGGGTGCTCTGGCTACTGCCTGCGGTGAACTGGGTGAAGCCAGCTCTCTATGGAGGCATGCCACCATTAAAAGGAGGGAGGTGGCTATGGGCCAGTGAGGTGTTGTTGGCGAGGGAGTTGGGGTCAAAGCCAACGAACGAGTCGAAGTTGTTGTAGCCCGGCGAGAAATGAGTGAGGTGCGGTGTTGTGTTCGGCTGGCCGAATAGCAACGCGCTGGACGGTGACGGGGAGGTGATGCTTCTCTGGCTCCCCGTGATGTGGAGGGCAACACTATAAGTCGGCGCTGCCATTCCTGCCATGGAGTCCGCACGCTGCGTCGCAAGAGTGGCCACATAGACCTGCTTTTCCTGCACCTCCGCCGCCCTGCGCAACCTCGAGTTCTTCTCCCCCAGCCGGCGGCTAGCATTCTCCACCTGCTGGCGCTGGATGTCGAACGCCCACTCCGTGTTGGTCATCCGCTCTGGCCGCTGCTTGTCGTCCTTCCCTTTCTTCGTCGGCGTTGACACGTGGGGATCTTAGTACCTCTTCGGCGGCATGGTGGTGGCGGTAGGTGGCACACAAGAGGGGAGAGGTGGAGCGGGAAAATGGCGGGAATGGGCAGCGACGGGGGAGGGGGATGGCGGGACTAGGCGATCAGGATGGAAAAGAGAGGGGAAAAGAAGGGAAGATTTTGTTGTCCCACCAACAGGGCTGGCCTGCCAACTTTTTCAACTTGCACCGGTGCCCCCGATTGACCCCCCTTGTGTTGGGTTCGGCCTGGGGGCGCCGAATGTTTAGTTGAGCCGCGCCGACGCTATTTCATTTTTGGGAGAAGGCTGGACGAGTGTTTTTGCGCTGGTGCCCCCATTTCACCCTTAAGGGGCCTTTAGGGGGGCGAGTGGAGATGGGGGTGGCTGCTAGGGCGAATATTTGCTAGTGGTTGGCTGCAGCCCCCGCCGGAATGTGTGGCCAACTAGGGCGACCACCGGGCAAGAGGATTAGATGGGGTAGGTGGCCTGAATTTCCGGGATGCTGGGGTGTTGTGGAATGTTTAGTGGTCCATAGTTTTGTTCTTTGGGGATGAGGCTAAATAAAATGTTATTTTCTTTTATAACGTTTTCAAAACACACATAATTAAATTTAAGTACATTACTCAAACACCACGTTTAATTAGTGCCCTAAACTGTCTCTGTAAGTTGTTACTTGTCCACCGGTAGTAGAGCGTACGAACTATCTGATACGTCTAAGGCTGCAGTCGGTTATTTATTATTCCCGACTCCAAAAATCATATTATTGCAGTCTATTTTCTATAAATCGGCTGAGTAAACCGACTCATAAAAACCATATTATGAGCAACTATCGCTTAAAGCTGGATAAGAAAACTTTCGCTAGCCTATGCCGGAGAACCAACCATAAACTCCTAGTCTGTGCTAGTGGTAGGCATAGGAACAGCCTTGTAGTTTACACTACTACAGACTACATATCAAGACAAACCATCTAAAATAGTTATGGTGACCCCAACTCGGATGAGATCTCTCAAGTTATATAGGCTTTGACTAGCATCCTCGATGTTCATGGGCCCTTGAAAGAAATCTATAGAGAGTTGAGACGATCCCTTGTTATTTCCATGGCCAGATAGAATCCTCTGGTGTAAGGGAATCTCCACCGGGCTAACCCAAACAGGCGACCCAAAACGTCCGTTTTGGTTCGGATGGGACGAGCCGCAGGGGATTTGGATTGTGGTCCAGCCTGTTCGGCCAACCACGTCCAGCAGCGTGAGCCATCTGTCCGCGCTGGCCAGCGCTGGTCAAAATTTTCACATTTTAGCACAAAGTACATATACAAATGTACAATTTGAGAAGCAAATAAACTATATTAGGAAATCAAATCAAAATAGTGCTTACATATGAATAGTTCACACGCACATGGTTCGATAAAAACAACCAAACGTCATTCAAATTATAAGAAACAAATTAGGGATTAACCGTTTTGGTTTCTCGCACGAGCCCATATATGCTCAATCAAATCTAGTTGAAGCCGGTCATGGGTGTGCCTGTGACAACACAATTTTTATGCACTTGCATGAAATCTTCTCAAGACGCTAGACCTGGCGCTCTAGCCCAACCATCTAACACTGAAAATCCCAGCCCTTGTCGAAGATGTTGTCATCACACTCGTCCTCGACGATCATGTTGTGCATGATCACACACGAAGTCATCACATCTCACATCCTCTTCGTGCTCCAAGTTCTAGTAGGGTATCGAACAATAGCCCACCTTGGTTGAAGCACACTGAATGCTCACTCCACATCCTTCCTAGCGGCCTCTTGACCTTTCGCAAACTTCTTGCATTTCTCATCTCCAGGGTTGCGGATTGTCTTCATAAAGGTGGACCAGGAGGAATAGATATTGTCAGCTAGATAGTAACATAAGGATTGCCATTGATCTCATAGGAAACCTATGGGGCATTGCCTTTTGCCAATCTAGAAAACACTAGTACCGCTACAGCACATTGATATCATTGTTTGATCTAGCCATGCTAAAAAAAGAGTGCCAAATCCAGAGATCTTGTGATGCAACAGCCTCTAGTATGATGGTGCATGATACCTTTGATCCGGATTTACGGATACAGTATAGTGGCTTTTTCTCTAGTAGAACTAGGTTTAATCGAATCCTTGGGAAACAATGGTAAAATAAAAATAATAAGGCACATCTACAGGACATTTTTCTTCATTTTACCTTCGTTCGTTGGACCTTTCTAGTTTACTTTATAATGTGGGTTGTATCAATGAATGGAGATAGGCCAGAGTTGAAGATTCACCTGTAGCTGGACATCATATGGGATAAAGATAGTAATACGCATATTCATGTGTTATGATTTAATATAGATAAAATTTGTGGGCAGCACATCTTGTTGGGTTCGCAGCATAGAAAACAAAAAAAATCCTACGATGGGAACTACTAAGCACCAAGATCTATCTACCTAGATAGAAACAACAGGTAGATATACATCCATAGAGAACATACCCTTAAAGACTGACAAAGTGTTACGAGGTTGAACTCGTGGATGATGTAGTCGTACGCTTTCCGATCTCAAGATCGAGAGGAAGTCTAGCACCACAAATCAGCAGTGCATCCATGATTGCACATACGTCTAGTCCACCGAACAACCTCCATCTCCTTGCTCCAGCGATGCAGCAGAAGCAGCAACTCCTTTCAGACGAAAAGCCACCGGAAACATGTTTCTCGCTAATCTGAGATCATTGGGGATTAATTCTATACGGGGAAGATATCCTTCACGAGGAGGTGTGAGATGAGAGGAGGGAGTGGAGGCCATTTATAGGGGAGAGGGGGCATCCCCTCCCATGGCCGGTGGCCAAGGTGGTGCCCCCACCTCTTCCATCATTCATGTGGGTGGAGCTCCCTCTCACATAAATTTGACTGCACTAAAAATTCCAATCATCCCCATTAAATTTCCACCAAATTTAATGCAAACTCTCATTAAATAAAACTCTTTTATTTATTTTATTCAGAATTTTGTTAATTACTTTAATTAATAAACATTCACATAAAACCCCTAGAAACATTTCAATATCACATGCAGAACCAATTTTAGAAATTTCACCGAAACAATTCCAATATCTATTGAAATAACTCGAGCGCTTTGTAATTATTTTATGTGAAACATATTTGCTCCAAATGGTGTCGGTATCCCTTAAGTGTGTCACTCTATGGTTCACGAATAATGTAGTCATGATCGATACCCCTCTCCGATCAATAATCAGCAGTGGGACCTGGAGATCCGTACTGACTCCTACACAGTCAACGATGACTTTTGTGATCGTGAGAACCTTTAATGTTAGTAACTAAATCCCTTTGTCTCATGATATATTATATGTCTGGGATTAGATCATCGGTATCCCTATACCTAGATTGATCTAGTTACTGACATGCATTATTTTCTTATTCCCGTGATATAACATTCTAGTGATTGCATCACTGGCTTGCAAGATATCTCAATGTGATATCACCGAGAGGGCCCAGAGTATATCTATCCATCACCGGGATGGACAAATCCCACACTTGATCCATGATCCTCTACATAGAACCTTCGGAGTATCTCAACCCACCTTCATTGTCACCCTGTTATAGTGTGACGTTTGATGTTATCAAGTTACTCTTCCAGTGTTAGTGGTTGACATGATCTCATGGTATAAGGACTAAAATTACTTCGTATGATGTTATAGCAATTTAAACACAATGACTTTGATCGTATTGCTATAATTCGGATGAATGTTCTGAATGAGATATAACCTAGAGGCAAATAATAAATAGGTTTTTGTTATCATATCTCAATTAGTTTATAATAGTTTCATATTGTGCTATAACTGTGCCAAGTAGAAACATTGGTACAGGTGTGGTATGAAACAACCAAGTCCCTAGTAGCCTCTATTCATACTAGTTTGTTAGTCATGAGGATGATCTGGGTTTCAAGATCATGGGCATTTATGCCAATTGACAACAGGGTCATATCATTGGAGAATGATGTGATGGACATTCCTCGAAGGATTGCAACACGATCAAGTCATATAGTTCATTGTTGCAACAGCTAAATCTAGACTCCTAATTCCTTATACCATGAGGCTATATCAATCACAGTCTCCCGAGAGTGCTTTGATAGCATCAAGCGCCACTTGGTAATACGGTGGTTATAAAGGTGTGTTCAGGTACTCGAAGGAACCGTTGAGGCAATATATGTCAAGAGCGGGATTTGTTCACCCACATGATGGGTAAAGATACATACAGCCGGCTTGGTGAGATTACATCCATAAATGTTGCAACATGTGACTCGGTCACGGGGATGTAATATCACGGTAACAAGAAAACAAAACTTGTTGTGAACGAGATTGAACAAGGTATGTGATACATTGCAAATGTATCTATAATTTTTGATGTTCCATGCTTGGTTTTATCTACTTTCTTATGTTTTGTTCCAACTTTGGAGTACTTTTCATATGATTTGTTGGACTAACCTATTAACAAGATCCACAGTGCCAGTTGCATGTTTTCTGCTGTTTTTGGTTCTAGGAAAGTCAGAAAATGAATATTCTCGGAATTGGACGGGATAAAATCCAAAGTTCCTATTTTACCGGAAGACTCATGGAGCCAGAAGGAGAGTCGGAGAGGGGCCAGGGGCCAGCCACACCATAGGGTGGCGCGGGTCCACCCTGGCCGCGCCACTAGGTGGTGTGGGCCCCTCCGGCCTCCACCGACCTTGCCCTTTTGCCTATAAGAAGCCCCCGATGCGAAAACCCTAAATCATCAAGCCTCCAGCCACGAAAAGTTCCGCAGCACCACCGCCACCGAAGGGGAGATTCGGGGGATAGAAAATCTCTGTTCCGGCACCCTGCCGGGACGGGGAAGTGCCCCCGGAGCCATCTCCATCGATCTCCACCACCATCTCCATCGCCATTGATGATTCCTATGATGAGGAGGGAGTAGTTCCCTCTCAAGGCTAAGGGTTCTACCGGTAGCTATGTGTTCATCTCTCTCTCTATGCATGATCTTATTGAGATCATGAGCTTGTAATCTATAGATCTACCTTGCTACTCAAGTGTTTTAATAGATCTCTGCTCTCCCCATGTGTGTGAAAGTGACAGCGTGCACACCATGGGGGCACTTAGGCTAGAGATTACAAATACTTGTGATGAGTTATATTTGGAGTTGGATGTATTTATGAAATTGTGGTGTTTGTTTGAACCATCTAGTGCTCAAGGTGATAGTGTGGGGTTATCTAGATGGGGAAAGTGAACTTTGAGGTGTGTTGTTATAGCCCTACCATCGATTAGAGTGTCCAACCGGAGAGTAGTTAACAGTAGTATCATGAAGATAATATATTTATATGAGAGTGTTCACTAGTGAAAGTATGATCCCTAGGCCTTGTTTCTAAGCATTGATACACCATTTCCAATTAGATCTGTTACATGTTTGCTTGCTTCCTTCTTTATTTCAGTTTGCCTTCAGTCTTTTCCCACGTCAACCACACGCCAGCAAGATATTTTCTAGCACCGTTACCACTTATAATTATCCATACCACTTGTATTTCACTATCTCTTCGCCGAACTAGTGCACCTATACACCTAACAAGTGTATTGGGTGTGTTGGGGACACAGGAGACTTCTTGTATCTTGATTGCAGGGTTGCTTGAGAGGGAATACCTTTGAACACTTCCTCCCTGAGTTCGATAAACCTTCGGGTGATCCACTTAAGGGAAAATTTGCTGCTGTTCTACAAACCTCTGCACTTGGAGGCCCAACAACTGTCTACAAGAATAGAAGTGCGTAGACATCAAGCTATTTTCTGGCGCCATTGCCGGGGAGGTAAGGTAAAAGGTATTCACACTGGAGGATTAAAGAAGAAGAACCTCCCACAGCAAACACCTATTTTCTGGCGCCATTCCCGGGGAGGTAAGGTAAAAGGTACTCACATCCTCCGGTGTGAGTGCTCGGAGTTATTTCCTTTAGATTCTGTAATTTTGTCTTTTTGTTTCTTGTTTTCACTAGTTAGGCTTAATGGAAAAAACAACAAAATTAGAGAGATTTTTAGTATTTTCCTAAGATAGAACTTGAATTGTCTGAAAAGAAAATTAAAAAACCCATGGAACTTTCTTTGCATGCTAATAGCAATGTTATTAGTATGAATCTTTTAAACACCTTTGTTACTAATGCTTTGGAAACGTCTAAGCTTGGGGAAGTTAGTTTTTATGAAAATGATCTTTTTAGTTCCCCAGCTTTAAAGAAGAAAATTTGCTCTAATGATACTTTATCTCCCATATGTGGTAATTCTGATGATACTTGTGATATTTTAAATCCACATACTGAAAGCATCCCTTTTAAAATACCTATAAAAATTGTTGAACGTGTTATGAATAACTGCTATTTTGGAGATGGAACTGTCCATCCTGGTGATCATTTACTCCTTATACATGAATTATGCGAGTTGTTCAAGTGTGCAGGTATTTCAATGAACCAAGTTAAGGGGAAGCTATTCCCTATTTCACTTAAGGGTAAAGCAAAGGAGTGGTATGAGCTACTAGATGATCCTCATCATTTGGAGTGGAAGGAACTTGAATCTCTCTTTTACTCTAAATTTTATCCTCCTCATGAAATTCATAAAGATAGGAATTACATTTATAATTTTCATCCTCATGATGGAGAAAGTATTGCCCAATCATGGGGGAGATTGAAGTGACTAATGCTCAAATGTCCCATTCATGAGGTCCCCAGTAATATTGTTATTAATAATTTCTATGCAAGGCTTTCAGGACATTACAAGGACTATCTAGATACTTGTTTAGAGGGATCCTTCACAAGTAAGGAGGTCAAAGCTAAGTGGGATCTTCTTGAAACAATTCAAAGCAATACCGAAGATTGGGATAACAACAAAGGTAAAGAACCAGGTATAAACTATGAGTATGATTGCATTAAGTCTTTTGCTGAAACTATTGATTTTCAAGAGCTTAGTGCTAAATATGGTCTTGATCCTCAAATTCTTATTGATTGTTATAGAACCTTTGCTTCTCATATTAATGCTCCTAAAGAAAAATGGGACATGTATCATGAGCCTTATAAAGACACTTGCATGGAAAATGAAATTGTTATTAATGATAGCAATAAACATGCTCAAACCTCTGAAAGTACTACTTCTTATAAGCATGTTAATTTTTGTGGAATACATAGACCTTGTGAGAATAATCAAATTGAATAAGAATATTGTATCACCCACAGGAATGAAAAAACTAGAACGTGGTATAGGGCTCTAAATGATCTTGGAAAAAAAGTTTGTGCCCTCTATCCTTTTATTTGTGAACTTTGCTTTGAAGTGGGTCATTTAAATTTTCAATGCTCAGGCCATAATAATAGCCCTTCTAATCCAATGAGTACTGCAAGTTTGTATTGTGATGACATGATCACTCCTAATCAGCATGATGAACTTACATTATTTTTGGGGTGTGAAGAGTTATCAAGAAAAACCTCTTTGGTAGATATGGATGCTTTTGATATGAATAGTGTCATGCATGGTTGTCATCTTTATTGTGTTGATAATTGCCACACAAATACTTACATACAAAATATTATAAAAGATGAGATCTTACCAAAATATGAAATGACTAATATGTGTTTTCGTCTTATTAATGAAAAGGAGGAATCCTCCAAAGTTTCTTCTATTGTATCTAACAATGAACCAGGGTATATGGAGAAGCTTCCTTTCAAGCCTCTCCCTCCTAAAGAGAAGAAGAAAAAGAAGAAAAGGAGGAGTAAAAGTAGAGAGGAAATGGTATTTTCCCCTAAGCATGTTGCTCCTATTATAGTTTTTGATGAGTCTGAACTCGATGATGTTCCTATGCCTGTTACCTATAGTAGTGATCATGATTGGGAAAAGCACACTACTTTTGATATTGAAAATCTCTTCGGTACCAATTCTGAAAATGATGATATTAATAATTTTTATACTATTAGTGCTATCCATGATCCTTCCAATGATGATATGTTTACAAATGAACACACTTGGGAAGATAACTATTATATTGCTTATGATGATGCTATACCTCCAATATATGATGATTGCAATGATGAATATGATATTTTCAGTCAACCTACTATTGAGGAGGAAATTAATTATGATTATAATATGCCTCCTATATTTGATGATTATGGTGATGAAAATAATAATGATAGCTATTTTGTTGAATTTGCTCCCACTACAATTAATAAGAATGACTATGCTTATATGGAGAGTGATAATTATTATATGCATGTGGCTCATGATAAGAATGTTTCATATGATAGTTATATTGTTAATTTTACTCATGATGCTACTGAAATTTATTATGAGAGAGGGAAACATGGTTTTATGTGTCTCAACAATATTAAGTTTCCCCTCTTTATGTTGAAAGTCTTGAAGTTGCACTTGTTTTGCTTTATTATGCTAGTTGCTTTGTGCTTTCATGACTTGTTTATTTACAAGATTCCTATGCATAGGAAGTGGGTTAGACTTAAATGTTCTTTGCATTTGCTTCTTGATGCTCTCTTTTACTTCAATTCATATTTCTTAATGTGAGCATCTTCTCAAACTATCATGCCTAACTTAAAGGCATTAAAGAAAAGTACTTATTGGGAGATAACCCAAAAGTTTTAGTTGAGTCTTGGAAGTTATTACTTCAGTAATAACCGCTCCTTATCCTTTTTATTTGCTTTTTGTGCCAAGAGTAACCTCTAATGAGAGAGAAGTAATGATTGGGAAAGTTGCTGTCCCGAAACAGTTTTCTGTGCTTCACCGTAAAAATTCGTGTAAAATCTCTGTACGTCCTTTTGAGGCGTGAATTTTTGTGCTTCTGCTCCAGGTTGTTATCTAACTTTCCTTAGTTCAACACTTTTTTATTTGAGCAACAGAAGGTCTTCGAAAAAATTCGTCTGTACCTGCTGGTCTGTTTTGACAGATTTCTGCCATTATTTGCAATTGCTTCTTGTTGGTTCCTTTTTGAGTTCTTTTGGGGAATTGAGATTTTTGAGGAAAGTGCTACAGTAGCTAGTGTTTTAATGGAAGTTTTATTGGTGTTAGAACTGAAGCTAAAGACCTATTATCTTCAGTGCACTAATGTTGTTAATAAAGATTGTGTGAAGTTTTGTATGAAGGAAAAATTTCAGGTGTATGGAAGAAATGAGTAATGAGATGAAGGATGGAATAAAGCTCAAGCTTGGGGATGCCATGCGTGTCACCCCAAGAAATATTCAAGAGGTACAAGCGTCAAAGCTTGGGGATGCCTAAGGCATCCCCTTCTTCATCAATAAAAATCCCAGGTTTCTTCCAAACACTTCATTTTTATTGTTTCATGCACAGTTGTGTTGTTCTTGGAGCGTATTCTTTTTCGTTTTCGTTTTGGTTTTTTATTTGCTTGGTTTGCTTAGTTTTCTGAATAAATTGGTTAGACCTCCTCTTTCATGCATTGGTTTTCAAATAGTTTGGTTTGGATTGGAAAAGAGTAGGAAAGTTCATGCTTAAGTGGTAAAGAGAGCTTGTTTTTGACTGTGGCTTATGCTTTGTCATGCGATGCTCGATATTGTTTTGGCTTTATGCTTAGTATTATTTGCTGTAGCATGATTTGTTATAAACAATTGAGATTGCTTAATGTGCCTTGGAAGGATGATGCGTTGTTTGAGCATATTGAAGCATATTATTGTGGTATTCTCCTTTGATGCTTTATTTGGGTTGACTTGGCACATGCTCACACCATGTTATGACTATCCCAAGTCACCATAGCCTTTATGATCCTTTAGTTTTCAACTTGTAGTATCACTTTATGCTTTGATTAATGATGTTTTGTTGCTCTGCATGATTATGACAATTATTGCTCTCTTAGTTGGTCGCTCCAAGTCTTTTGCTAGCCTCCATAACCAAGTATGAGTTCCAATCATTTATCCAATTCCTAAAACCAAGTTATTCCAAAGAGTCCACCATACCTACCAATTAGCATATGCTATTCCAAGTATATTCATGTTTTTATCTACCTTCCAAATTAAACTTGTTATGAGAAAACTAGTGATTAAAGCTCTCACGAACTTGATGGCACACTTTACTTTTCTTGCCCTTAATAAACTTGAACCATTGTGTCGTCTATGTTGTATATGCTTGTACTTAATTTTTGGGGATTAGCAGAACCATGCTGTCATGGGGAACGCTTTTAACATTGCACTGGTACTTTGTACCTAGTTGATATCATGCTCTTTTGTCTATGGATGTCGTCGGTGTGAAATGAAAGGGGAGCTTGTAAGTCCATGGAGTTATGTATATGTGTTAGAGAAACGCCTGGGCCGCTGCTCTAATCCATGCTGACATGGTGGAAACCTGCAGCGTAACCATAATGATCTGTCTATGAAGCATTCTTCTTATAAAAAAAGAGTCCGATATTGAGAAGAAAAGAGAAAAAGAAAAAAGATTATGAAAAGAGGAAAGAGAGAAAAAAGCACCATATTCCCATGGTAAATAAGAAGATTGCTGAGATTCTCGTTGTCTGCTTGCCTTGTCATTTTGATATGGGGATTCTTCCGTATCATCGGGCAAGGGGTACCCCGTTGGCGGTTCTCTATGATACACATGTACTTACGATGACAAGAACTTACCGGTGACTAAACTTGAGTAGCATGAGGAGCAACCCTCGTATTCAAGGGACATGAGATTTCTAACTTATACTTTGTCAAGCATGTACACCATAGTTTGTTCACTTTAACCTTAATCACTTCAAGATGCTTATGATAGGGGCAATGAGAGATGAAAGTTATAAGTACCATAATTTTTGGAAGCTCTTTATGAAACTTGAATCTCTGCTTCCTTCTATGAAGGCTTTTCTTCCACCATTATATTGAGTCTCCACTTTCTACCTTTATGCACCTACTTTGAGAGCATAGTGTCCATTCTTAGTTCTATTTGCATTGTCCCAAGACTTATTGATTGATGCATAGCTTTGATATTGCTTGTTTTAAACTACTTTGATCTAGTCACTCTTATGAACTTTGAAGGTCACCTATGCATTTATGTTTGCTACTCTATGAGGGACAAGCTGAATGACACTATGTTATGTTTTCTTTATGTGAAACAAACAAACGTCTTGCAAAGCATTGTTATTCATGAATCTTTTGTTTGTACCTTTTCATGTTATGACATAGTTGCTATGTCTTATTGTTAGAACTTTATCTTTCATGTTATGATTGAAGTACTATGATCCCAGCTATCAATGTTTTACAAATACTTTGATCTAGTTTATGATGGTGCATGTCACCTCAAAAATTATTCTTTCTTTTTATCACTTACCTACTCGAGGACGAGCAGGAATTAAGCTTGGGGGTGTTGATACATTGCAAATGTATCTATAATTTTTGATGTTCCATGCTTGGTTTTATCTGCTTTCTTATGTTTTGTTCCAAGTTTGGAGTACTTTTCATATGATTTCTTGGACTAACCTATTAACAAGAGCCACAGTGCTAGTTGCCTGTTTTCTGCTGTTTTTGGTTCCAAGAAAGTCAGAAAATGAATATTCTCGGAATTGGACAGGACAAAAGCCAAAGTTCCTATTTTACCGAAAGACTCACGGAGCCAGAAGGAGAGTCGGAGAGGGGCCAGGGGCCAGCCACACCATAGGGTGGCGCGGGTCCACCCTAGCCGTGCCACCAGGTGGTGTGGGCCCCTCCGGCCTCCACCGACCTTGCCCTCGCCTATAAGAAGCCCCCGATGCGAAAACCCTAAATCATCAAGCCTCTAGCAACCCCAAGAGGAAGGTATGATGAGTACAACAGAAAGTTTTCCCTTAGTTATGAAACCAAGGTTTAATCAAACCAGTAGGAGCAAGGAAACACCCCAAAGGTGTTACTAGCTGAGCTTTGGCAGGGCGCACTACCGGTGCTAGTAGCAACGTGGAGACTTGCATAACACAACCACAAAACTTTGTCCCCAACTTGTGATGAGGTTGTAAATCTCACCATGTTTTGCGGAAAACAAAGGATTAAATGTATCGAATGGAAGGAAGTAAAAGTTTGCAGAAAGTAAACACAAAGGAGTAAAAGATTGTAGATTGTATATAAAAGACAAGGATCGGGATCCATAGTTCACTAGAGGTGGCTCTCCTTAGATAAATAACATGCTGGGTGAACAAATTACAGCGGGGCAATTGACAAACACCGAGAAAGAAATACATGCATATACTAATCATCTTGACTCCTTTGAGACTTGATTGGGCAATACAACATAATACATAGACCGCCATCCAACTGCATCTATGACTAATAATCCACCTTCAGGTTATCATCCAAACCCCCTCCAATATTAAGTTGCAAGCAACAAATTATTGCTTTACGAACTGCGTGTAAGGTAAACAATACAATTGTTCTATGAACAAAGGATCGTTGTTTTCTCCCTAGTAGCAACAGCACATCTAGTACCTTAGAGATTTCTGTCACTTCCCCAGATTACCAGAGGCATGAACCCACTATCGAGCATAAATACTAACTCTTGGAGTTGCTAGCATCTACTTGGCCAAGATAGCTACTAACAACAGAAAGCATGAAAGATCTCAAATAACAAAGACATGATAGAATCAGTAATCAATCTGAAATAGCATCTCAATATCCATCGGATCCCCGCAAACACAACATGTATGGATTACAAATAGATGATCTTGATCATGAAGGGAGATCACAAGATCTAAACATGAAAGCACAAAGGAGGAGAAAACAGCCATCTAGCTACTACATGGATCCGTAGTCCAAGGATGAACTACTCACGCATCACAACCGAGGCTTGCATGGTGATGAAGAAGGCCTCCAGGGTGAATTCCCCTCTTCGACAGGGTGCCGGGAAGAGCTTTAGATCCCTCCCGATCTAGGGATGGAGATGACGGCGGCTATAGACTCTTTCGTGGATTTTTGATCGGGTCCCTAGGGTTTTCGTCCCGAGGGCAACTTATAGGCGGAAGGAGAGGCCGAGGGGATGCGGGGGTCGGCCAGACCACCCCCTGGCACGGGCCAGGCTGGCCGCGTGGCCAGGTGATGTGGCCAGCCCCTGGCCCCTCTCCGTCTTGTATTCTGGCACTTGATCCCTTCCGGAAAAATAGGCACTTTGGTTTTGTCCCGTCCAATTCGGAGAATATTCATTTTCTGACTTTCCTGGAACCAAAAACAGCAGAAAACAGGCAGCTGGCACTGTGGCTCTTGTTAATAGGTTAGTCCAAGAAATCATATGAAAAGTACTCCAAAGTTGGAAGAAAACACAAGAAAGTGGATAAAACCAAGCATGAAACATCAAAAATTATAGATACATTTGCAATGTATCAACATCCCCAAGCTTAACTCCTGCTCGTCCTCGAGTAGGTAAGTGATAAAAAGAAATAATTTTTTAGGTGACATGCACCATCAAAGACTTGATCAAAGTATTTGCAAAACATCAAAGCTGGGATCAAAGTACTTCAATCATAACATGAAAGACAAAGTTATAGCAATAAGCAAAGAGACAATGATGCAACATGAAAAGGCACAAACAAAACAATCATGGATAACAATGCTTTGCAAGACGTTTGTTTGTTTCACATAAAGAAAACATAGCATAAAAGTATTCAGCTTGTCCCTCAATAGAGTAGCAAATATAAATGCATAGGACACCTTCAAAGTTCATAAGAGTGACTAGATACAATAGTTTCAAACAAGCAATAACAAGTTATGCATCAATCAACTAGTCTTGGGACAATGCACATAGAACTAAGAATGGCCACTATGCTCTCAAAGTAGGTGCATAAAGACAGAAGGTGGAGACTCAATATAATGGTGGAAGAAAGGCCTTTTGTAAAAGGAAGTAGGGATTCAAGTCTCATAAAGAGCTTCCAAAAATTATGGTACTTATAGATTTCAGCTCTCATTGCCCCTATCATAAGCATCTTGAAGGTGATTAAGGTTAAAGTGACACAACTAAGAGGATATGCTTGACAAGTTATAAACCGAAATCTCATGCCCCTTACTTACGAAGAACGATCCTCATGCTACTCAACTTCAGTCACGAGTAAGCTCTTGTCATTGTAAGTATATGTGTATCATTAAGAACCGCCAACGGGGTACCCCTTCCACATGATACGGGAGCTTTCCCATAATCAAAATGACAAGGCAAGCAGATAATGAGCATCTCAGTGATCTTTTTATTTGCTATTTGAATAGGTTTTTATTGAGGATGCTTCATAGAGTGCTCATTATGGTGATGCTGCAAGTTTCCACCATGATTAGGCATGTCTTAGGCTAGCAACCCAGGCGTTTCTCTAACACACATACAAACTCCATGATCTTACAAGTTCCACTTTTATTTCACACCGCCGGGATCCGTAAGCAAAAGATCATAATATCAACGGGGTACAAAGTACAAGTGCAATGTTGAAAGCGTTCCCCATGAAACATGGTTCTGCTAATTTCAACTTATAAAGCGCAAGCATATACGTAACAAATAAGGACCCAATGGTTCAAGTTTATTAGAATGCAATAAAGTAAAGTGTGCCATCAAGTTCGTGAGAGCTTTAAACACTAGTTTTCTCATAACAAGTGGAAGGTAAACAAAAGCATGAATATACTTGGAATAGCATAAGCTAGTAGGTAGGTATGGTGGACTCTTTGGAATAACTTGGTTTAGGGAGTTGGATGCATGAGTGAAACTCATACTTTGTGGTGGAGGCTAGCAAAAGACTGGGAGCGACAAACTAAGAGAGCAATAATGGCCATAATCATGCAGAGCGATAAAACATCATTGATCAAAGCATAAAGTGATACTACAAGTTGAAAACTAAAGGATCATAAAGGCTATGGTGACTTGTGAAAGTCCTAACATGGTGTGAGCATGCGCCAAGTCAACCCAAATAAAGCAGCAAAGGAGAATACCACTATACTATGCTTTAATATGCTAAAACAACGCATGATTCATCCAAGGCACATTAAGCAATCTCAATTGTTTATAACAAGTCATGCTACGGCAAAGAATACTAAGCATAAAGCCAAAACTATATCAAGCATGGCATGACAAAGCATAAGCCACAGTCAAAAACGAGCTCTTGTTACCACATAAGTATGAACTTTCCTACTCTTTTCCAAACCAAACCAAAATATTTGCAAACCAATGTATGAAATAGGGGGTCCAACCAACTTATTCAGAAAACTAAGCAAACCAAGAACACTAAAAACCAAAACAAAAATAAAAAGAAGACGCTCCAAGAAAAACACAACTGTGCATGAAACAATAAAAATGAAGCGTTTGGAAGAAACCTGGGATTTTTATTGATGAAGAAGGGGATGCCTTGGCATCCCCAAGCTTTGACGCTTGTACTTCTTGGATATTTCTTGGGGGGAGACGCGTGGCATCCCCAGGCTTGAGCTTTAGTCCATCCTTCATCTCATTACTCATTTCCTTCCATACACCTGAAAATTTTCCTTCATAGAAAACTTCACACAATCTCATTAGCAACATTAGTGCACTTAAGATAAATAAGTCTCAAGGTTCAGTTCTAACACCAAATAAACTTCCATTAGAACACTAGATACTGTAGCACTTCCCTAAAAAATCTCAATTCCCTAAAGGAACTCAAGAAGGAACTAACAAGAAGCAAATGCAGAAAATGGCAGAAATCTGTCAAAACAGACCAGCAGGTAAAGACGAATTTTTTCAAAGACCTTCTGTTGCTCAAATCAAAACGTCTTGAACTAACTAAAGTTAGGTAACAACCTGTGTCAGAAGCACAAAAAATTACAGCTCAATCCGACATACATATCTCTCTCACGAAATTTTACGGTGAAACACAAAAATCTGTTTCGGGACAGCAACTTTCTCAATCATTACTTCACTCTCATTAGAGGTTACTCTTGGCACAAAAAGCAAATAAAAAGGATAAGGAGAGGTTATTACTGAATTAATAACTTCCAAGACTCATCTAAAACTCTTGGGTTATCTCCCAACAAGTACTTTTCTTTAACGCCTTTAAGTTAGGCATAAGAAGCAAAGAAAGAATCAAGTGTTCTCAAATGAAGAAGCATTAAGACCAAATTTTGTTTTCATAGGAGAAGCAAAAGAAATCTTTTCTCTCTTTTTAGGGAAGTGTTCTATACCTTTCTTGAGTGGGAGTTGATATTTAATGGTGCCTTCTTTCATATCAATGATGGAACCAACAGTTCTAAGAAAAGGTCTTCCCAAAGTAATAGGACAAGAAGCATTGTATTCAACATCCAAAACATAGAAATCAATGGGGACATAGGAATCATTAACCATAATAAGAACATCATTAAGACTCCCCATGAGTTTCTTTTTAGCATTATCATCAAGTGGGACATTCAAATAACAATCTTCAAGAGGAGGCAAATCAAGCATATCATAAATCCTTCTAGGCATAATAGAAACACTACTATCAAGATCACACAAAGCTTTGAAATCAAAGTCATTCACTTTCATATTAATGATGGGTTCCCAACCATCCTCTTGTTTTATAGGAATAGAAGCTTTGTGTTTCGTCTTTTCTTCCTTAATCTTTATGAGAGCATCGGTAATGTGTTTTGTAAAGGCCATGTTCATAGCACTAGCATTAGGACTTTTAGCAAGCTTTTGTAGGAAATTAATAACTTCAGAGATATTGCAACCATCAAGATCAAAATCAACTTTATCATCTAAAGTAGTAGGACTATTACTAGCCTCAACACTAGTGGTGGTGATAGTAGAAACACTAGCAATTTCATCTTCTCTTTCCCATTTAGCATGTAATTCAGCTAATAGTCTAACATTTTCATCAATTCTTACTTGTATGGCATTAGTAGCTGCAAAGGGATTCTCATTAGTTTCAGGTTTAGCAGCCATTTTATTCAAAGAAGATTGAGCTTCAGCCAAAGATGCTATATTTCTTTCAGCATTAGAGAGTTTTTCCTCAATAGTTTTGTTGAAAGCAGTTTGTTTACTAATAAACTCTTTAAGCATAACTTCAAGTTCAGAGGGAGCACTCTCAGTATGCCATTCAGAATAATTAACCATCATATTATCCAATAGTTTTGTTGCAGCACCCAAAGTGATGGTCATAAAGGTACCTCCATCAGCTAAATCCAATAGGTTCCTTGAAGAATAGTTCAATCCTGCATAAAAAGTTTGGATGATCATCCAAGCAGTCAGTCCATGAGTGGGACAATTCTTTACCAAATATTTAATTCTTTCCCAAGCTTGAGCAACATGCTCATTATCAAGTTGTTTAAACTTCATTATTTCACTTCTCATGGATATAATCTTAGCAGGAGGATAGTATTTTCCAATAAAAGCATCTTTGCACTTAGTCCAAGAATCAATACTATTCCTAGTTAAGGAATTCAACCATTCTTTAGCTTTTCCTCTCAAAGAGAAAGGAAACAATTTTAGTTTAATAATATCACCATCTATATCCCTATGCTTTTGCATCTCACAAAGTTCAACAAAGTTATTTAGATGGGAAGCAGCATCTTCATTACCAATACCAGAAAATTGTTCTCTCATAACAAGATTGAGCAAGGGAGGTTTTATCTCAAAGAAAGTATTTTCAGCCACAGGTGGAGCATTAGGAGTGCTCATAAAATCATTGTTGTTGGTGCTAGTGAAGTCACACAACTTAGTGTTTTCAAGAGTAGTCATTTTTTTGGGTTTTCAAATAAGAAAGCAAAACAAGTAAAACTATTTTTTTGTGTTTTTGAGGAACAAAACAAGCAAACAAAGCAAAAAAAGAAACTAAGCAAAACAAAAACAACAAAGTAAAGAGATTGGTTATGAGGGACTCCCCTTGTGAAGATGTCCTTGACTTCCCGGCAACAGCGCCTAAAAAGATCTTGATGCACTCAACGATCGACGTAGAGCTCGTTGGGAACCCCAAGAGGAAAGTATGATGAGTACAGCAGAAAGTTTTCCCTCAGTTATGAAACCAAGGTTTAATCGAACCAGTAGGAGCAAGGAAACACCCCAAAGGTGTTACTAGCTGAGCTTTGGCAGGGCGCACTACCGGTGCTAGTAGCAACATGGAGACCTGCACAACACAACCACAGAACTTTGTCCCCAACTTGCGATGAGGTTGTCAATCTCACCGTGTTTTGCAGAAAACAAAGGATTAATCGTATCGAATGGAAGGAAGTAAAAGTTTGCAGAAAGTAAACACAAAGCAGTAAAATATTGTAGATTGTATATAAAAGACAAGGACCGGTATCCATAGTTCACTAGAGGTGGCTCTCCTTAGATAAATAACATGCTGGGTGAACAAATTACAGCGGGGCAATTGACAAACACCGAGAAAGCAATACATGCATATACTAATCATCTTGACTCCTTTGAGACTTGATTGGGCAATACAACATAATACATAGACCGCCATCCAACTGCATCTATGACTAATAATCCACCTTCAGGTTATCATCCGAACCCCTCCAAGATTAAGTTGCAAGCAACATATTATTGCTTTAATGAATGCGTAAGGTAAACAATACAATTGTTCTATGAACAAAGGATCGTTGTTTTCTCCCTAGTAGCAACAACACATCTAGTACCTTAGAGATTTCTGTCACTTCCCCAGATTACCAGAGGCATGAACCCACTATCGAGCATAAATACTAACTCTTGGAGTTGCTAGCATCTACTTGGCCAAGATAGCTACTAACAACGGAAAGCATGAAAGATCTCAAATAACAAAGACATGATAGAATCAGTAATCAATCTGAAATAGCATCTCAATATTCATCGGATCCCCGCAAACACAACATGTATGGATTACAAATAGATGATCTTGATCATGAACGGAGCTCACAAGATCTAAACATGAAAGCACAAAGGAGGAGAAACCAGCCATCTAGCTACTACATGGATCCGTAGTACAAGGATGAACTACTCACGCATCACACCCGAGGCTTGCATGGTGATGAAGAAGGCCTCCAGGGTGAATTCCCCTCTCCGGCAGGGTGCCGGGAAGAGCTTTAGATCCCTCCCGATCTAGGGATGGAGATGACGGCGGCTATAGACTCTTTCATGGATTTTTGATCGGGTCCCTAGGGTTTTCGTCCCGAGGGCAACTTATAGGCAGAAGGAGAGGCTGAGGGGATGCGGGGGTTGGCCAGACCACCCCCTGGCGTGGGCCAGGCCTGGCTGTGTGGCCAGGTGGTGTGGCCAGCCCCTGGCCCCTCTCCGTATTGTATTCTGGCACTTGATCCCTTCCGGAAAAATAGGCACTTTGGCTTTTGTCCCGTCCAATTCGGAGAATATTCATTTTCTGACTTTCCTGGAACCAAAAACAGCAGAAAATAGGCAGCTGGCACTGTGGCTCTTGTTAATAGGTTAGTCCAAGAAATCATATGAAAAGTACTCCAAAGTTGGAACAAAACACAAGAAAGTGGATAAAACCAAGCATGGAACATCAAAAATTATAGATACATTTGCAATGTATCACGCCGCCGCCACCGAAGGGGAGATTCGGGGGACAAAAAGTCTCTGTTCCGGCACCCTGCCGGGACGGGGAAGTGCTCAAGGAGCCATCTCCATCGATCTCCACCACCATCTCCATCGCCATTGATGATTCCTATGATGAGGAGGGAGTAGTTCTCTCTCGAGGCTAAGGGTTCTACCGGTATCTATGTATTCATCTCTCTCTCTATGCATGATCTCATTGAGATCATGAGCTTGTAATCTATAGATCTACCTTGCTACTCAAGTGCTTTAATAGATCTCTGCTCTCCCCATGTGTGTGAAAGTGATAGCGTGCACACCATGGTGGCACTTAGGCTAGAGATTACAAATACTTGTTATGAGTTATATTTGGGGTTGGATGTCTTTATGAAATTGTGGTGTTTGTTTGAACCATCTGATGACCCACAAGTATAGGCGGTGTATCGCAGTATTTTCGATAAGTAAGAGTGTCGAACCCAACGAGGAGCAGAAGGTGCTGGCTAGTGGTATGGATCAGGAATTCTCTGCAAATACTTAGCAAACGGATTTTTAGGGGTTTTCGATAAAGCAAGTAAACAAAGTATGAGTAAATAAAAGACAGTAGGAATAAATGCAGCAAGTGGCCCAATCCTTTATGCAGCAAAGGACAAGCCAGTTGTATTTCTTAAGATGACCAAACGTTCTCGAGGACACATGGGAAGACTGTCAAGTGCTTTCGCTTCATATAGTTGATTTCTTCTTTAGCTTGCTAAGTGTTGTGTGGGTGAACCTGTGCTAATGTATCGCCCCATCCAAGACTAATACATACTTGTGATTATACCCCTTGCAAACATCCGTATGTACAAGAAAGTAATTAAGGTAGAAACCTAACCACAGCTTTAAACTCTAAGACCCTTACGTCCCTTGTGCAATGGTTTCCTAACGGGGGTTCAGGTTTCTGTCACTCCGGCAACCCCTACGATTAGTAGCCAAATACACAATGCATTCCCCTAGGCCCATATAGGTGAAGTGTCATGTAGTCGACGTTCAAATGACACCACTAGAAGAAGTACACCACAACTTAAATAACAATCTATTGAATCTTTCTCAACACAACTCCACTACTAACAACAAGACTTCTCCCATGTCCTCAAGAACAAAACGAACTACTCACAAGACATCATATGGATCATGATCAGAGATGAAATAATGATGTATAACAATCTGAACATAAACAATAATTCAATGGTTCACTCAATAGCATCAACTACAAAGAGTAATCAACACCAGGAAAGTTTCCCCTATGAACTATGCAAGATTCAACTCAATTGTTACAGCAATATGGAGATGGTGATGAGGGTGCTGATGGTGATGATGGCGGTGATGATGATGATGATCCCGATGAAGTCCATCTTGATGGTGGTGTTGATGGCGACGATCTCCCCTCTCCGGGAAGGAATTCCCCCGGCAGAAATCTGTCTGCCGGAGAGATCTTTCTCTCTCGGTGTTTTCCGCCCAGCAGAGGCGGCGGAATCTTTCTGTGGTCGCTCCCCGAGTCTTAGGGTTTTGGGAGGATAATATACGCCAGAGGGGAGAGGCTGGAGTGGGCCAGGGTGGCCACACCACCTCCAGGCGCGGCCTAGGCCTGCCCGCGCCATGGGGTGGTGTGGCCCTCCTGTGGCCCACCTCCACTCCATCTTCTGGCATCCTTAGTCTTCTGGAAAAATAGGATTTTCCGTATATTTTCCCGGATTTTCTGATCTTCACAAATTTTGCCTCCAAACAGCACCTTTTCCATCAGAATCCTGACTGCAGTGGTCCATGCTCCAAAAGCATCAACCATGCAAAAATAGATGAAATGACATAAGTATCACCTCTCAATATGAAATATATCAATGAATAATAGTGAATTAAGACATATAATAGTGATGCAAAATGGACGTATCAACTCCCCCCAAGCTTAGACTTCACTTGTCCCCAAGTGAAACTGAGATCAATAAACATGACCTCAGGTTTATGGAGTGAAGAGTCGATAAAATAATACGGACAAGAAGCATCACATTCATCAAATACATGGATCATAATAGAAGACAACTCACTATTATATAACTCAACTTGCAATGAGTAAAGGAAACACAATAAAGATACATAAAGTGAATCATAATTGGTAATGGCAAACTTAGCTCTTGGTCGAAGAATAGTTGATAATTTGCTGGAGTTCACAAATAACTGGTTTTTCAATGAAAGCTTTCAAAGTAGTAAACATCAGGATAAGAGCAATGTGCAAAACAAGGAACATAAGAAACATGATTGAATAAATCAACATATGAATGAATGAAACACAACAACTCAAAATACTTGCTGAGATAGAAGGGAGTAGGTTTACTGACTCAACTACAAAGTAAAAGAAAGGCCCTTCAAAGAGGGAAGCAGGGATTGCAAGTCTCATAATGAGCTCCCAAAAATTATGATACTTACTAGCTTTCAACTCTCATTACCCCTATCATAGGCATCTTTAGGTGATTATGGTTAAAGTGACACAACTACGAGGATATGCTTGACAAGTTATTAGTTGAAATCTCATGCGCCTTACTTATGAGTACCGATACTCATGCTACTAAACTTCAGTCACGAGCAAGCTCTTGTCATTGTAAATACATGCGTATCATTGAGAACCGCCAACGGGGTACCCCTTGCACATGACACAGGAGCTATCCCATAATCAAAATGACAAGGCAAGCAGACAGTGAGCATCTCATGATCTTTTATTTGCTATTTGCATAGGTTTTATTGAGGATGCTTCATAGAATTCTCACTATAGTTATGCTGCAAGTTTCCACCATGATTAGGCATGGCTTAGGCCAGCGACCCAGCGCTTCTCTAACACATATAAACTCCATGATCTTACAAGTTCCACTTTTATTTCACAATCACGGATCCATAAGCAAAAGAACATGATATCAACTAGGTACAAAGTACCAAATGAAGTGTTGAAAGCGGTCCCCATGATACATGGTTCAGCGAACTTCAACTCATAAAGCGCAAGCATATACGCAACAAAGAAGGACCCAATGGTTCAAGTTTATTAAATGCAAGAATGTAAAGTGTGCCATCAAGTTCGTGAGAGCTTTAATCACTAATTTTCACATAACAAGTTCAATTTGGGAGGTAGATAAAACAAGAATTTACTTGGAATAGCAATAATGCTAATAGGTAGGTATGGTGGACACAAATGGCAAAGGTTTTGGTTTAAAGGAGGTGGATGCACGAGAAGAATACCCTATCAGTACAGGTTTTTGGCTAGCAAGGCTGGGTAGCAAGTATAAGAGTTGAAGGAAACAACCAAACATACAAGTGATAAAGACAAACATGCAATCTTCCTTGGAAGCACAAAAGATCTTAACTAGAGAATACTAGACTTATGAGAAAATCAAGAAAGAAAGATGATGAAATTATTTTACTGCAGAGTACCTTTATCTTTTTCATTCAACTCTCAAAAAAAAGTGTTGCTACTGACCGAGCTAGGTTTGCCAAAACCAACTAAATTAACTCAATGATCCCAGAGTGCTACCAATACTAACAACAAGATCAATCATATAACCACGAACTGAAAACTAATATAAGCTATGAAAAAGAGTGAATGATAGAACTTCTCATTAATATTCCATAACGGCAACTCACACCAAGGGATACATATATAACGAGAGAGGGGACACTTCCATAATACAAACCATACTACATAATAGCTTCTCTATTCATGATATGACTCTACTAATAAGGTAAAAAGATAGAAGATAGTGATGTGATACCGCGGCACTCCCCTAAGCTTGGAACAAACCAAGGGGATGCCAAACCTGATGACGAATTACTCCTTAGGTGGTGGTTGTATCCTCTCGATGAGCTCTTTGATAAGTTTCCCCAAATCCTCAATCTCAAAGGTGAGATTACGAATAAGCTGTGAGTTTTGCTCAATGTGGCTCATGATCATGTGGGGTTGAGAATTCCAGCTCTTGCTATTCTTTCCCCACTCTTCCTCCTTGAAGTCTTTTTTTTCCTGCATAGCTAGAACGAGGCAAATCCAAATTGGAGGGTAATTTCTCCTTGGGCATATTCTGGTATTTATGCTCATGGATAAGGGTATGGAAAGGATTCCTGGTGCATGGACGAAATGACCGTGGAGCCAAACTGTGACGAGGAGCTTTCCCCCTGGTCTGCATCCGTGCTGTCCTTCTGACCTTGGCAGGTTTCACCACTCCAATGCTTGCAATGGTAGTGCCGGTGTGCGGACATTGGCCTTGCTCCTCTTCACCTTCACTCTTGATCTCCTTCTCCTTCCTGGGGTCTTGGAGGTCTTCCTCCATAGGCTCCTTCCCTTTATCCTTGGAGGACACCATTGTGTTTCTAAGCTTTCAAAGAGTATGTCCTGGCAGAAACAGATCAAAACAAAAACACGACGAAAACATGATATACAAACCTCGGGGGATCCGGGGGGTTATATATTACGAAGTTTCATATCAAAAGGAAGGTACTGGGAGAAAACGAGTCAGAGGCGGAGTCCTGGGTGGCCTCACCACCTGGTGGCGTGGCCAGGGGTGGGCCCGCGCCATGTCGTGGTGTGGGCTACCCGGCTCCGGTTCCGACCCTTTTTCGCTTCGTAACTTTCCTTATCGACTGAAAACTGCAAAAATATAGTTGGATAGTATTTTCGCGGAACTTTTCTTACCAGAACTGTTACCTATATGAAAATAGACTCTGCATGTCTCTGAATTTGGTATCTAGTATATTCTTCCGGAGTCATTACTTGAATATCATCAATATATTCATCTTCATATACTTATTACTTGAATCATAAAACCCTTCTCTTCCTTATTACACCATTGTCTCCACTTCCTGGAAATTTCTTTCACACAAAACTTCACACAGTTCTCATTAGCAACATTAGTATAAGTGAAGTGATAAAACCTTTCGAGTCCAACTTCAACTGAAAACCATCAAAACAAAATCTACTATAGCAACTCCTTCCGAAAACCCAAAAAGAATTCAAAAAGGAAATCGAATAAAGAAGCAAATGCAAGAGTGGCAAAATCTATCAAAACAGACCAGCAGGTAAAGATCAATTTTTTCGAAAATCTTCTGTTGCTCAAATAAAAAGTGCAAAACTAACGAAAGTTAAATAACAACCTGGGGCATAAGCACAAACAATTACAGCTCAATCCGACATACAGAGGTCTCTCACGAATTTTTACGGTGAAGCACAAAAATCTATTTCGGGACAGCAACTTCCCCAAATCTTACTTCTCTCTCATTAGAGGTTGATCTTGTCACAAAAACCAAACAAAACGAATAAGGAGCGGTTATTACTGAAGTAATAACTTCCAAGACTCAAAGAAAAAAAACTAAAAGCAAAAACAAATTGGGTTCTCTCCCATAAAGCTCTTTCTTTATAGCCATTAAGATGGGCATGATAATTTTGAAGAAGCTCTCATAGGGATATGGATTGAAGTGAAAGAGAGCATTAAGAAGCAAAAACACACACTCATTTAAGTCTAACCCACTTCCTATGCAAGGGGATTTTGTAAACAAACAAGTTGTTGAAACCAGAGGCTTCTTGCATAAGAAGGCAAAACAAGTGCAACATAAAAACTTTCAACATAAAACGAGGAAAATTGATATTATTGAGATACATAAGAACACTTTTCCCTCTCTAATAGTAGCTTTCAGTATCATGCATAAACTTAACAATATAGCTATCACAAGGGCCATCATAGCAATGATCACTTATTCTAACAGAAAACACGGGAATACTAGCTCTCATAACACTACTATGTGAAACAATATTAGAGGTATCCTTACAAAAGATAGTGTGTCCCCCTTTTTCATATTTAGTGACAAAGTCTTTCACATTTGCTATTATAGGTTCATCAACCACTTGTTTATCAGGTTCAATAGCTTTACTCATACTTTCATTAACCATACTATCTATCATAGAATGTTCCTTTACCATAACTAGAAAAGGCATTTTCTCAATATAAGGTTCAGGTAAAACATGATTAGCAGTATAAACTTCAGTATTTCTTGCAGGAACACTCTTACCAACATCTTTATAAGGTTCATGATACTTATTCCACTTCTTTTTAGGCACTTCAATATAGGAAGCAAAAGCCTTAAAATAAGAAGCAATAGCTTGAGAGTCTAGACCATAAGCATTTTTAATATTTTGAAAGTCATCAGTTCCCATAAAAGATTCAATGCATTCATAATCATAATTTATACCTGACTTTCTACCTTTGTCATTCTCCCAAGCTTCAGCATTGTCTTGAATACGGTCCAGAAGATCCCATTTAGCTTCTTCTTCCATGCGAGTGAATGATCTAGCACAAGAAGCATCCAATAAATCTTTATCATGTAGAGGGAGCCTTGCATAAAAGTTATTGATAATAATATTGTTGGGGAGCTCATGAATGGGACATTTGAGCATTAGTAACTTCAATCTCCCCCAAGATTGGGCTGTACTCTCTCCATCAAGAGGCAAAAAGTTGTATATTTGATTCCGATCTTTATGAATCTCACTAGGAGGATAAAACTTTGAATAAAAGAGAGGTACTATTTCCTCCCATTCCAGAGCTTGACCATTCTTCAGCAGCTTATACCATTCCTCAGCTCTTCCTTTTAGTGATAATGAGAATAATTTCTTCTTAACTTGATCTGTAGTAATACCTGCACACTTGAACAACCCGCATAATTCGTGTATAAAGAGAAAATGATCACCGGGATGGACAGTTCCATCCCCAACATAGTAGTTATCCATAACACGATCAATAATTCTTGTAGGTATTTTGAAAAACATCATTCTCAGCAGGTGGTGGCTTATCTACTACCTTAGCAGTGGTAGTAGCATTACCAAATAAGAAACTTAGCGAATTATCCATAACAAAAATAAAGCAACTAGCAGAAGTAAACAATACTCAAAGTAGAAGTTTCCTTTACCAGTTCCACTCTCCAATAGCGCTTCACTGCAAGAATCGCCTTAAAATAGTCTTGATGACCCATAAGTATAGGGGTGTATCGCAGTATTTTCGATAAGTAAGAGTGTCGAACCCAACGAGGAGCGTAAGGTGTGGCTAGTGGTATGGATCAGGAATTCTCTGCAAATACTTAGCAAACGGATTTTTAGGGGTTTTCGATAAAGCAAGTAAACAAAGTATGAGTAAATAAAAGACAGTAGGAATAAATGCAGCAAGTGGCCCAATCCTTTATGTAGCAAAGGACAAGCCGGTTGTATTTCTTAAGATGGCCAAACGTTCTCGAGGACACATGGGAAGACTGTCAAGTGCTTTCGCTTCATATAGTTGATTAATCTTCTTTAGCTTGCTAAATGTTGTGTCGGTGAACCTGTCCTAATGTACCGCCCCATCCAAGGGTAATACATACTTGTGATTATACCCCTTGCAAACATCCGTAAGTACAAGAAAGTAATTAAGGTAGAAACCTAACCACAGCTTTAAACTCTAAGACCCTTACGTCCCTTGTGCAATGGTTTCCTAACGGGGGTTCAGGTTTTTGTCACTCCGGCAACCCCTACGATTAGTAGCCAAATACACAATGCATTCCCCTAGGCCCATATAGGTGAAGTGTCATGTAGTCGACGTTCACATGACACCACTAGAAGAAGTACACCACAACTTAAATAACAATCTATTGAATCTTTCTCAACGCAACTCCACTTCTAACAACAAGACTTCTCCCATGTCCTCAAGAACAAAACGAACTACTCACAAGACATCATATGGATCATGATCAGAGATGAAATAATGATGTATAACAATCTGAACATAAACAATAATTCAATGGTTCACTCAATAGCATCAACTACAAAGAGTAATCAACACCGGGAAAGTTTCCCCTATGAACTATGCAAGATTCAACTCAATTGTTACAGCAACATGGAGATGGTGATGAGGGTGTTGATGGTGATGATGGCCGTGATGATGATGATGATGATCCCGATGAAGTCCAGCTTGATGGTCGTGTTGATGGCGATGATCTCCCCTCTTCGGGAAGGCATTCCCCCGGCAGAAATCTGTATGCCGGAGAGATCTTTCTCTCTCGGTGTTTTCCGCCCCGCAGAGGCGGTGGAATCTTTCTATGGTTGCTCCCCGAGTCTTAGGGTTTCGGGAGGATGATATACGCCAGAGGGGAGAGGCTGGAGTGGGCCAGGGTGGCCACACCACCTCCAGGCGCGGCCTAGGCCTGCCCGCGCCATGGGGTGGTGTGGGCCCCCTGCAGCCCACCTCCACTCCATCTTCGCATCCTTAGTCTTCGGAAAAATAGGATTTTCCGATATTTTCCCGGATTTTCTGATCTTCACGAATTTTGCCTCCAAACAGCACCTTTTCCATCGTAATCCTGCCGCAGCGGTCCATGCTCCAAAAGTCATCAACCATGCAAAAATAGATGA
Organism: Avena insularis; assembly: GCA_023614405.1. NCBI lineage: Eukaryota > Viridiplantae > Streptophyta > Magnoliopsida > Poales > Poaceae > Avena > Avena insularis. The sequence continues at coordinate 68,570,975 of CM042692.1, read as the reverse complement.
AATAACATAAGTATCACCTCTCAATATGAAATATATCAATGAATAATAGTGAATTAAGACATAGAATAGTGATGCAAAATGGACGTATCACCATCTAGTGCTCAAGGTGACATTGTGGGGTTATCTAGATGGGGAAAGTGAACTTTGAGGTGTGCTGTTATAGCCCTACCATCGATTAGAGTGTCCAACCGGAGAGTAGTTAAGAGTAGTATCATGAAGATAATATATTTATATGAGAGTGTTCACTAGTGAAAGTATGATCCCTAGGCCTTGCTTGTAAGCATTGATACACCGTTTGCAATTAGATCTGTTACATGTTTGCTTGCTTCCTTCGTTATTTCAGTTTGCCTTTAGTATTTTCCCACGTCAACCACACGCCAGCAAGCTATTTTCTGGCACAGTTACCACTTATAATTATCCATACAACTTGTATTTCACTATCTCTTCGCCGAACTAGTGCACCTATACACCTGACAAGTGTATTGGGTGTGTTGGGGACACAAGAGACTTCTTGTATCTTGATTGCAGGGTTGCTTGAGAGGGAATACCTTTGACCACTTCCTCCCTGAGTTCGATAAACCTTGGGTGATCCACTTAAGGGAAAACTTGCCGTTGTTCTACAAACCTCTGCACTTGGAGGCCCAACAACTATCTACAAAAATAGAAGTGCGTAGACATCAGTATGTGATACCAATGATCGGATCTCGTACAAGTCATATCAACAAACAAAAGGAATATGGATGCTACATTTACTGGTTCAAATGACATTGTCATCAGGAATGCATAGGGGTCACATGGATATCCCTGGTCCCTCTGTTGATCATTGATACATATCATGTCTAGAGCATTCCCGAGCCGTGAGAGGATCCCTTAAGGGTACGATGAGAGCGATCATTCGTAAGACGGAATCACAGTAGAGAAAGAGAAAGCCAAAATCGTTCCGCGGAGATATCCGAATTTGTTCGGAGAAAGAATAAAGGACCGGAATCATTCCGGGAAAGATCCGAAGTTGTTCGGAGGAAATCGAAATGGAACCGAAAGGTGTTTCGGGTCAAGACGGATTTTGTAATATGTATTTACATATTAATTAATGCAATTAATATTAAATATAATATTAAAATCTAATTTGAAGGTGTATTCCACTAATGGGCCAAACTTCCTAGGGAAAAAGGGCCCATGAGGGGAAACCGAAGGAGGAAAGGGCCAAGGCCCAGGCGCCTCAAGGGGGCCCACCCGACCAGCCTCGGACTGTGTGCGGGGTGGGGCCCACCCCTGGCCGGCTGGCCCATGAGGCCCATGCGCCTCCCCCCTCTCCCTTGAATAGTCCCACATGGGAAACCCAAAGGGGAGGGCACACCCCCTCCCCCTATATAAAGGGGTGCCCATGGGTGGGATGACACACACCAATATTTGGAGAAGTCCTTTGGTTGACTTCCTCCTTCCCTCTCTCTCTAGCCCTTGTGACCATGGCCCCAAGTTTGGGCTGTGCGAACAAGGCACACCTGCAGTACGCCGTTGCGCTGCAGGGATTCCTAGCCGGATATCAACTTCCGCACTCCCGACGGGATCGGGGAGCCGGAGGTCTCATCGTGCACCGGATGTGTACGAAGACACGAGGCGCAACACTTGGGGCGCTTAAATGTCGTGAGCCGGAGCTGCTGCACGATGAAGATGAAGAAGGAGCAAGAGGTGACTTGTGAGGAGCTTCGCGACCTTGAGGTCGGCTACGAGTACGACTACATCAACCACGTTCCTTGCGGAACGTTAACCGCGTACGATCTACAAGGGTATGTATTCTATACGCATTGGCCATTACCGCATTACTACATAGATAGATCCTAGGCTGTTTTTGGGGTTCCCTCGTAGGAAAAATTTTGTTTTATGCTGCGGATCCCCTTCAGTGGTATCAGAGCCAGGCTATGCGTAGGAGTGTTGTATGTCCAGTACGCACAAGTATTGTGCGGGCATTGATCTCTTAGTTGTTACCTCTAACGTGTACTTTTTTATATCGCGGTATTGTTTGATGAAGCGGCCCAGACCAACCATAGATGTATTCGTACGCGAGACTGGTTCCACGCTCAACATACAGCTTGTACCATATAAGTGGCTAGCAGGTGTATGTCTCTCATTCAATAGTTGATATAGCATTTACAATGGAGGGCCCCAAAAGGGGTGTAGTAGAGACAACTATCGGATCCATGTTGTGGTTGGAAAGTTTGTAGTTTAGAAACGGTTCTATTGCGAAAGCCCTAACAACCACGTAAAACTTGCAATAGATAAAGTATAGGCGTCTAACTTTATTTTGCAGATGGGCATGTGATTATGATATGGCATTGGTCGTTGCGAAGGTAAAGTAGTTTACTTTTCTATTGCTAAGTAGTATAGTAATAGTCATTGTTCCGATGAACGACCTGGTGGAGGCGTCGTGGACTTGGCGTCAAACCAAGGGCAAGATGGAGATCATGCCGGAGCGCTCGATGGAGATCAAGGCGCAAGAAAGACCATATCGTATCACATTATACATATGATGTTGATACCTGTTTTACATCTTTTTCTGTGCTAGTATTTAGATACTCAACGGTAGCAAATAAGATAATCCCTATTGAATTCCAATGTTCCGTGTTCCCCTTGTGTGTGCACCACCAAGAAATTTCTTTGGTATGAGGCCCCCTGCGGTGAGTAGGGGTCAGACATATCTACGTTCGCATACAGTGGGTGTAAGCCATGTTGCACAACGAATACACACAAGTTAGATTTGGCGAGCCTAGCACGCCATAGAAGCGTGGCCTCAGAACACAAGAGATCGAAAGATCGAGCATGAGTCACATGAATGATGTGATTGGCAATAGTGAATGTCTACCTTTGATAATGCACTAATGGCCGTGTTAATTGGGGGATGTGCAGAGGATAGGGATCATGTGATCGCTAAAATCGTCCAGGGAATGACAATTTTAGTGGAGACCAATTATAAATTGATCTCTTATTATAAACTTAGTCTAGATGTCTGTTTGCAAATATCTTAGTAGATCTTAGCCTATCCCATTGAGGTCCTTTGCGACCATGGGAATATATTGCTTGATGTGAAACTTAGCAAAAGGGTCCAACTTCATAGATTAATACCCACGCCTAAGGGATATCCTCGTAAAAAGCTGATCTTCTCTTCTTGATACAATAACCATTAGGAGATAATTCGATGACTCCGGAATGTTTGTGTTTTCTCCATAATCATCCAATAAGCCATTCTCCATTCGATGGAGAGTTGGGCTACATTTTGTATTCTACAGAATAAGGCACATAGAGTATGAGCCATTGGATGGGTTTTCCTCCATCATGGATGAAAAGAGAATATTTAGAGAAACACTTAGCGATCTAGCGTTAGAGTTGAGAACTCTTAGAAGGGCTTGATTGCAATAAGAGGTCATGAATGAAAAGGGTATATGTAAGATATACAAATTGTAAATGTGGTTCTTGCAAAACTCGTTACAGTTTGCAAAGTATTTGATACCTATCCCGTTTTGTGAAAAACAGGAGGATCTGGTTGAGAATTGCTGGCAACATGACTTGATGACGGCAAGCAAAACAGTTGATGGCCGACATCACCTCTTTCCTCAAAGTTTGTCATTTGGATTAGTGGACTTGAATATAATTTGTAATCCCTATTTGTGTGTATTGCTTTTGGCGAGACGATTATTCATATGAACAAGTTACAAGCCAGTTTGTACTATTCTTATGAACAATACCTTATGGTCACATTATGATTATAAATAAGTTATTCTCATCACTATATTAATGATAATGGTTTAAACATTTATAAAAGGATTAGGATGCTAAAAGGTATCCAAGGATTAATGATGAAATGACACTATAGTTTAAGTCATTTTGGTTATTGCATGTTCTTCATTGTAAATGAAGATCGGGGTCCTAGATGCTTGATCTAGAGACTTTGCAAAACCATGCCTCTTGGGCAGAATGACTAAAACTCCGCATTCTGGTAAAACGGTGATATGCAAAGTAATGTTGAATCTTATACATAGTGATGTATCGTATTTTCAACAAGTAGTGGAAATCATTTGTTAATTGTGGACTTGAGTGAATAAGCGTATTTACTTAATGAAACATGAGTTAGAAATGATTTGAATTGTTCAAATGAGTTCACAACAATAAGAGGATATTGAAATTAACAAGAATACGAAGTCTCTTCGATTTGATCAACATGACTGAAGTAATCAAGTTAAGTTTAGCATAAAAGGGACTTGTGAAAGATATTTCACAAATTATGATAATTGGATGAATTCAAATTGTGTTGAAATATCTAAACATCATAATCATCATGTATTAAGATACATATGGTATAATATCATCTCTTATAGGGGTTATAGTTGTCGTTTAGAGTTAGAGATCAAAATAAGCAAAAACTCATTTGAAATACAAAGGAACATCTAAAAGATTCGTGGAAACAACACCATAAGTGTTATGGCAAGTTCGAGTTTCTAGAGATTTCGATAAGTCGAAATCGTGGCGAATAAACAAGTCTTTGTAGAGCATTCTTAGGAAGCTATGAATGCATCTTCCACAAAAGGGGCAAACCTGTTGTTGTCCAAAGTCGACGTGTCTTGATGAAGATACAGGTGGAAGAAAGTAAAACATCAAAACAAGGTATTAGACCTTACCTCTAAATTGTTGAGTGGCGCAGCGGAATTTGTTTCACGAATCCAAACTCTACAAATAGAGGAGAAACCAATGATAATGATCATAAAGTTTCAAATAAATACTTTTACTAAAGAAAGTAGGATTGAACTATAATTCTAAACAAGTTTGTGGAATTATATTGTTGATTCACTTGTCATGTTTTGAACAAAACATACCTATGAAATACAAAGAAGCGTGATGGACCTAAGTGCGAGAAATGACTAGGAGTCATAAAATCCTATATTAAGTTACATTTCAAATTGCAAAGTAACATGTTACTTGATCTTATTAAAGTAAAGAAGTTCACTTGATATTTCTGAATGACTGCAAAGTCATAAGAAGGAAATGAAACTTAATGAATGAAGAAAAGCTCGATTTGTCACAAGTTTGGACAAATTCAAGGAGTTGACTACAACAGTAGTGATGCTTAAGTCTTTTGGTTTTACACTAGAAATATATGGATATTGAAGTCTCGTAATTGGAATTCTCAAATGGATGATGATCAAAGAATTTTGGAATGTCCAAGATTGTCGAGAGGACCTGGATTTGGGTGGGAGAAAATCAGCTTGGCTAATTCATAATATGTAGCTGACATATTTTGAGTAGGAGCTAAGTGAAATCCCTGGATCTCAAACATGAATGTCATTTTTGAGTGGGAGCGTGAAATCATTCTGCGATATGTGGATGACATATGTGAATGATGTGATTGGTGTTAATAATATTTAAGTTAGATAAATAAGGATGAAGTTGAAGTTATTAAACAATAAAGATCTGTCGAGATAGATTAGTGAGTTTAATAAACACTAAATGTCGAATGCCTCCTGGACTTGATTCTGAAAGATGTTCAGAATGTCCTAAGCAAGATTCTGAAGTAGCTCAGAATGGAATAAGGTGAGAAAGTAGTTCTTACTGTATGAAGCATTGAGTTAGTATTGCAACTATGGTTGAAAGAAAGAGATGCGTTGCATCTCCTATGCCTCAGTCATAGACTGAGGCATATAACCATGTTGTATACTCGACGTAATGTGACTTGAAGTTCTGGTTGGTAGGACAAAGTCTTAACTTTAAGAACGTGTCTTTGAGTGATTCCTGAGTTAATCACTGAACCAGAATTAAGTTTCTACTTAAATGGCAAGAATCAATGTAAGTGGCATAGATGCATTTCATGCACTAGGATCTGCATAGATATAGAAGTATAAAAGCTCCATCTGATGTGATATATAATGTTATGGCGAGGCTAGATCGCTTTTAACGTAGAATGATGTGTCCCAGGGCCCAGTGCCCATGAGAAAGCCCTCGAGGTTGATCTAAAGTCACTGTAAGCTCCTGGAATCTGGCCTCGTTCTGCTGCCATAACTACAGTATATACACAAAGGATAGCAAAGTGTGTTTTGAAGTTTAGATGACAACAGTGAAAACAACCGTCATTATAAACACTAGAAACAAAGTCTCGCTTTATTGCCAAACAAATACTTCGACCCATTATAAGATAATGGTGTGAATGTCAAATTAGGAAGACATTAACGATTTGCATAAGACATAATGATCTGGTAAAACATAACATGGACATGATGTTTCCCATGAGCATGCATGATCTGTAAACGAATATGGTATATGGTTTATATGAGTAAAATGCGAGCTAGATTATTTGTACTCTAGTGCAAGTGGGAGACTGAAGGAGATATGCCCTAGAGGCAAATAATAAATAGGTTTTTATTATCATATCTCAATTAGTTTATAATAGTTTCATATTGTGCTATAACTCTGCCAAGTAGAAACATTGGTACAGGTGTGGTATGAAACAACCAAGTCCCTAGTAGCCTCTATTCATACTAGTTCGTTGGTCATGAGGATGATCTGGGTTTCAAGATCATGGACATTTATGCCAATTGACAACGGGGTCATATCATTGGAGAATGATGTGATGGACATTCCTCGAAGGATTGAAACACGATCAAGTCATATAGTTCATTGTTGCAACAGCTAAATCTAGACTCCTGATTCCTTAAACCGTGAGGCTATATCAATCATAGTCTCCCGAGAGTGCTTTGATAGCATCAAGCGCCACTTGGTAATACAGTGGTTATAAAGGTGTGTTCATGTACTCGGAGGAACCGTTGAGGCAATATATGCCAAGAGCGGGATTTGTTCACCCACATGACGGGTAAAGATACATATGGCCGGCTTGGTGAGATTACATCCATAAATGTTGCAACATGTGACTCGGTCATGGGGATGTAATATCACGATAACAAGAAAACTGAACTTGTTATGAACGAGATTGAACAAGGTATGTGATAACAATGATCGGATCTCAGACAAGTCGTATCAAGAAACAAAAGGAATATGGATGCTACATTTACCGGTTCAAACGACATTGTCATCAGGAATGCATAGGGGTCACATGGATATTCCTGGTCTCTCTGTTGATCATTGATACAAATCATGTCTAGAGCATTCCCGAGCCATGAGAGGATACACGTAAGAGTACGATGAGAGCGATCATTCGTAAGACGGAATAACAGTAGAGAAAGAGAAAGCCGGAATTGTTTCGCAGAGAGATCTGAAGTTGTTTGGAGAAAGAATAAAGGACCAGAATCATTCCGGGAAAGATCCGAAGTCGTTTGGAGGAAATCGAAAGGGAACCGAAAGGTGTTTCGGGTCAAGAAGGATTTTGTAATATGTATTTACATATTAATTAATTTAATTAATATTAAATTCTAATTTGAAGGGGTATTCCACTAATGGGCCAAACTTCCTAGGGGAAAAGGGCCGATGAGGGAAAACCGAAGGTGGGAAGGGCCAAGGGCCAAGGCCCAGGCGCCTCAAGGGGGCCCACCCGGCCAGCCTAGGGCTATGCTCGGGGTGGGGCCCACCCCTGTCCGGCTGACCCATGAGGCCCATGCGCCTCCCCCCTCTCCCTTGAATAGTCCCACATGGGAAACCCAAAGGGGAGGGCACACCCCCTCCCCCTATATAAAGGGGTGCCCATGGGTGGGATGACACACACCAATATTTGGAGAAGTCCTTTGGTTGACTTACTCCTTCACTCTCTCTAGCCCTTGTGACCATGGCCCCAAGTTTGGGTTGTGCGAACAAGGCACACCTACAGTACGCCGTTGCGCTACAGGGATTCCTAGCCGGATATCAACTTCCGCACTCCCGGCGGGATTGGGGAGCCGGAGGTCTCATCGTGCACCGGATGTGTACGAAGACATGAGGCGCAACACTTGGGGCGCTTAAATGTCGTGAGCCAGAGCTGTTGCACGATGAAGATGAAGAAGGAGCAAGAGGTGACTTGCGAGGAGCTTTGCGACCTTGAGGTCGGCTACGAGTATGACTACATCAACCACGTTCCTCGCGGAACGTTAACCGCGTACGGTCTACAAGGGTATGTATTCTATACGCATTGGCCGTTACCGCATTACTACATAGATAGATCCTAGGCTGTTTTTGGGGTTCCCTCATAGGAAATTTTTTGTTTTCTGCTGCGGATCCCCTTCATGTTCATCACATCATTCCACCAATGATGTGACCTCATTATTAACAACATCCAATGTCCATGATCAGGAAACCTTGATCATCTTGTTAATCAACGAGCTAGTTTATATGAGAGGCATTACTAGGAACTTTGTATTTTGTTTATTAAACACACATGTATTAATGTTTCCAATTAATACAATTATAGCAGGCAAAATAAACATCTATCAAATATTTGGAATAATATAATAACAACTTTATTATTGCCTCTCAGGCATATTCTCTTCAGTCTCCCACTTGCACTAGAGACAATAATCTAGTTTACATAGTGATAAATCTAACACCCATGGAGTTCTGGTGTTGATCATGTTTTGCCCTAGGGAGAACTTTAGTCAACAAATCTGCTACATTCAGATTTGTATGTACTTTACAAATCTTTATATCTCCATCCTTGACATGCTCGCAGATGGAGTGAAACCAGCGCTTGATATGCTTGGAATTCTTGCGAGACCTTGGTTGCTTGGAATTGGCTATGGCTCCATTGTTGTGACAATAGATCACCATTGGGTCCAATGCACTAGGAACCACACCTAGTTCAGTTATGAACTCCTTCATCCAAACCGCTTCCTGTGTCGCTTCTGAAGCAACAACATATTCCGCTTCTGTTGTTGATCCCACCACCATAGGTTGTTTGGAGCTCCTCCAACTAACTGCTGCTCCATTCATGAGAAATACATATCTGGATTGAGACTTAGAGTCATCTGGATCGGTATCAAAGCTAGCGTCGACATGACACTTAGTGACCAGCTCTTCTTCACCTCCATACACGAGAAACATATCCTTAGTTCTTCTTAAGTACTTAAGGATATTCTTGACCGCTATCCAGTTTTCCGAACCTGGATCAGATTGGTACCTACTAGTCAAACTAATAGCATGTGCCACATCCGGTGTTGTACATAGCATGACATACATTATTGAGCCTATGGCTGAGGCATAGGGGATCTTATCCATTATCTCTCTTTCTTCCGCCATAGCCAGACTTTGAGTCTTAGTGTCTTGCCATGCAACATAGGTAAGAACCCCTTCTTACTTCTGTTCATTTTAAACTTCTTTAAAATCTTATCAAGGTATGTACATTGTGCTAGCCTAATTAGGCGTATTGATCTATCTCTATAGATCTTAATGCCTAATATGTATGATGCTTCACCAAGGTCCTTCATCGAAAATTTGTTGTTTAGATAACTTTTAACACTGTTTAAAGATCTATATCATTTCTAATCAATAATATGTCATCCACATATAATATTAGAAATGCCACATTGCTCCCACTCACTTTCTTGTAAATACAAGAGTTTCCGCAAGTTTGAACAAATCCAAACTCTTTAATCACCTCATCAAAGCGGAGATTCCAACTCCAAGATGCTTGCTTCAGTCCATAGATGGATCCTGAAGTTTGCATACCTTGTTAGCATCCTTAGGATCGAAACAACCCTTTGGTTGTATCATATACAACTCTTTTTCAATATTACCATCGAGGAATGCAATTTTGACATCCATCTGCCATATTTCATAATCAAAATATGCAGCAATTGCTAACATAATCCTAACCGACTTTAGCATCGCTATGGGAGAGAAAGTCTCATCATAGTCAACTCCTTGAATTTGTCGAAACCCCTTCGTGACAAGTCGAGCTTTATAGAAGGTCACATTACCATCAGCATCAGTTTTCTTCTAGAAAATCCATTTATTCTTAGCGGCCTTTCGGGCGTGATGTAAGTCCACCAAGGTCCAAACCTAGTTTTCGTACATGGATCCCATCTCGGATTTCATGGCTTCTAGCCATTTTTTGGAATCCGGGCTCATCATTGCTTCTTCATACATCACAGGTTCATCAATTCCATCTACCATGAAATTCACGATAGGATTTCCATACAGTTCAGGAGTTGCACGTGTCCTGCTTGACATGCGAGGTTCGGTAGTGTCCTCTTTCGGAGTTTGACGATCATTATCATTAGTTACTTCTTCATTCGGTGAAGTCAACTCCGGAACAGTTTTCGGCGCTGTGCCACTTGCCATTTCATCAAGAGATGGTTCAATAACCTCTTTGAGTTCTACCTTCCGACTACTCACACCTTTCGCGAGAAACTCCTTGTCTAGATAGGATCCATTCTTGGCAACGAAAACCTTGCCCTCGGGTCTGTGATAGAAGGAATATCCAATTGTTTATTTAGGGTATCCTATGAAGATGCATTTTTCCTCTTTGGGTTCGAGTTTATCAGGCTGAAGTTTCTTCACATAAACATCGCATCCCCAAACTTTAAGAAATGATAGCTTAGTTTTGTTTCCAAACCACAATTCATACGGTGTCTTTTCAATAGATTTAAATGGTGCCTGATTTAAAGTGAATGCGGTTTCTAGTGCATAACCCCAAAATTAAAGTGGCAAGTCAGTCAGAGACATCATAGATCAAACCATATCCAATAAGGTATGATTACGTTCCGATACACCATTACGCCGTGGTGTTCCGGTAGGCATGAGTTGTAAAACTATTCCACACTCTCTCATGTGTGTGACAAACTCGTAACTTAGATACTCACCTCCACGGTCGGACCGCAGAAATTTAATCTTTCTATGACCATGATTTTCCACTTCACTCTGAAATTCCTTGAAATTTTCAAAGGTTTTAATCTTGTGTTTCATCAAATATATGTATCCATATCTACTCAAATCATCCGTGAAAGTCACAAAATAATGATATCCACCATGTGCCAACACACTCATTAGACCACATACATCAGTATGTATGATTTCCAATAAATCTATCGCCCACTCCATTGTACCAAAAACGGGATTCTAGTCATCTTTCCCATAAGGCATGGCTCACACGTATCAAATGATTAAAAATGAAGTGATTCCAAAAGTCCATCAGAATGGAGCTTCTTCATGTGTTTTACGTCAATATGACCTAGACGGAAGTGCCACATATATGCAGATATATCATTATCAAGTTTAATCCTTTTAGCATCAACATTATGAATACGTGTATCACTACTATCGAGATTCAACAGAAATAAACCATTCAACATAGGTGCATGACCATAAAAGATATTATCCATATAAATCGAACAACCATTGTTTTCGGAATTAAACGAATAACCGCTTTGCAATAAACATGATCTGGATATAATGTTCATGCTCAGCGCAGGCACCAAATAACAATTATTTAGATTTATAACTAGTCCTGACGGTAGATGGAGAGGCAGCATTCTAACAGCGATCACATCAACTTTTGATCCATTGCCAACACGTATCCTGACCTCATCCCTTGCTAGCTGTCGCTTGTTCCACAGCTCCTGATTCGAGTTACATATATTAGGAACCGATCAAGTGTATAATACCCAGGTGCTACTTCGAGTACTAGTCAAGTACACATCAATAACATCTATATCAAATATACCTTTGTTCATCTTGTCGGCCTTCTTGTCTACCAAATACTTGGGACAATTGTGCTTCCAGTGGAGAGTCCCCTTGCAATAATAACACTCGATATCAGACTTAGGGCTAGCTCGGGTTTTCTTTTTAGGCGCAACAATATATTTCCCCCTTCTTACCCTTATGTTCACCCTTCTTATCTTTCTTGAAACCGGTGGTCTTATTGATCATCAACACTTGATGTTCTTTCTTGATCTCCACTTCAGCAGTCTTAAGCATTGATAGAAGCTCGGGGAGAGACTTCTTCATGCCCTGCATGTTATAGTTCATCACGAAGCTCTTATAGCTAGGTGGTAGAGATTGGAGAACACAATGTATGCCTAAGTCAATGGGAATCGTTATTCCCAAGGACACAAGCTTATCGATGTACCAAGGCATTTTGAGTACGTGCTCACTAACAAAGCAGTTCTCCTCCATCATGAAGCTAAAGAACTTTTCTGAAGCATCATAACTCTCTATAGAAACATGGGTATCAAAAATAATTTTCAATTAACCCATGGTATCAAAGGCATTTCCATTCTCGAAACTCTTTCGGATTTTCGGATCTAGCCCATACAGTATGCTGCAATGAACCATATTGTGGTCCTCCTGACGAGTCAAATAGACATTATTTTCCTCGTCAAGGGCATCAGGAGGTGGTGGGAGGCCTAGCGGTGCTTCTAGCACATATTGCTTTTGTGCAACAGTGAGGAGAATCCTCAGATTTAGGGCCCAATTGGTAAAGTTTCTACTATTCGTTGCAAGTTTCTCTTTCTCCATGAACACATTGAAATTAAAAGCAGGTGGTGTCCTCTACAATAGAATTTGTAAAGTTTATTTAGACTAAGTTTATGATAGATTGAGTTCAACTAATCCAAATTACAAATGAACTCCCACTCAAAAACAACAGCCCTCATGTCTTTTTGGTGATTACATGAAGCATATCCACTACACCAAGTCCGATCATCATGTGAGTCGGTGTAGTTTCATAGGCGAGCATCCGTACGGTCATCATATCAACCATATGACTCATGCTTAACATTTCGGTCCATGTTCTGAGGCCATGCTTGTACATGCTAGGCTCGCCAAGTAAGAACCTTAATATTCGTGTGTGTAAAACTGTCTTACACCCGTTGTATGTGAATGTAGAGTCTATCAAACCCGATCATCACATGGTGTCTCGAAACACGAACTTTCTTAATGGTGCATACTTAAGAAAGAACACATTTTGTCTTGATATTTATATGAGGGATCATCTTATAATGATACTAAAGCGCCAAACAAGCAATATAAGTATGCTATAATTTCCAAAAGTATCAATCATACTTCAAATTATAACATTACCATATCATGACACTCACCCAACAAAAACTAAACTAGATGCTTCTAATTTATCAATTGCATGTTTTTACGTGGTTTAGGGCTTTCAAAGATAGAACCGTTCTTACCTAGGAACATGGAACCACAACGATGATAACCAAATTATTAACAACTCGTTGTAAATAAGATATTGACTATAGTAGGGGAGACAGACACCCACTAGCCACTTATGCAAAACTAGTTGCATGTCAAGCGTGGAACAAGTCTCATGTGCGTGGGCATGTAAAGTTAGTCCGGGCCGCTTCATCCCACTATGCCACCAATATCCAAAATACATATAAGATGCAATAACATGATCATCATCGCCCACATACTCTTATATGTTCTACCCGTGCAAAGAATCTACGCATAGATCAGGCTCTAATATCATTGTTGGCTTCGCAGCATAGAAAATAAAAAATTTCTTACGATGGGAACTACTAAGCACCAAGATCTATCTACCTAGATACAAACAACGGGTGGATATACATCCATAGAAAACATACCATTGAAGACCGACAAAGTGTTACGAGGTTGAACTCGTGGATGATGTAGTCATACGCTTGCCGATCTCAATATAGAGAGGAAGTCCAACGCCACAAAATCAGCAGCGCATCCATGATCGCACACACGTCCGGTCCACCGAACAACCTCTGCCTCCTTGCTCTAGCGATGCAGCGGAAGCAGGAACTCCTTTTAGACAAAAAGCCACCGGGAACATGTATCTGGCTAATCTGAGACGATGGGGGTATATATTCTAGAGGGGGAGAGAGATCGTTCACGAGGAGGTGTGAGATGAGAGGAGGGAGCGGAGGCCTTTTATAGGGGAGAGGGGGCATCCCCTCCCATGGCCGGCGGCCAAGGTGGTGTCCCCACCTCTTCCATCATTCATGTGGGTGGAGCTCCCACTCACATAAATTTGACTCCACTCAAAATTCCATTCATCCCCATTAAATTTCCACCAAATTTAATGCAAACTATCATTTTATAAAACTCTTTTATTTATTCTATTCAGAATTTTTTTAATTACTTTAATTAACAAACATTCACATAAAACCCCCTGGAACATTTCAATATCACATACAAAACCAATTTCAGCAATTTCACCCAAAACAATTCCGGTGTCCATTGAAATAATTCCAGCGCTTTGTAATTATTTTCTCTAAAACATATTTGCTCCAAATGGTGTCGGTATCCCATAATTTGTCACCCTATGGTTCGTGAATAAGCAGACATGATTGAGACCCCTCTCCGATCAATAATCAGCAGCAGGACCTAGAGATCCGTATTGACTCCTACACATTCAACAATGACTTCTGTGATTGTGAGAACCTTTAACGTTAGTAACTAAATCCCTTTGTCTCGCAATATATTACATGTCCGAGATTCGATCATCGGTATCCCCATACCTAGTTTGATCTCATTACTGACATGCACTCTTTTCTCGTTCCCGTGATATAACATTCTAGCGATCTCATCACTTGCTTGCAAGCTACCTCAATGTGATATCACCGAGAGGACCCAGAGTATATCTATCCATCGTCGGGATGGACAAATCCCACTCTTGATCCATGGGCCTCTACATAATACCTTCATAGTATCTAAACTCACCGTTATTGTCACCCCGTTACGGTGTGACGTTTGATGTTATCAAGTTACTCTTCTAGTGTTATTGATTGACATGATCTCATGTTCTAAGGACTAGAATTACTTTGTATGATGTTATAGCAATTTAAACACAATGATTTTGATCGTATTGCTATAATTTGGATCAATGTTCATCACATCATTCCACCAATGCTATGACCTTGTTATTAACAACATCCAATGTCCATGATCGGGAAAACCTTGATCATCTTGTTAATCAACAAGCTAGTTTAGATGAGAGGAATTACTAGAAACTTTGTATTTTTTTTATTAAACACACATGTATTAATGTTTCCAATTAATACAATTATAGCATGCAAAATAAACATCTATCATATACTTGGAATAATATAATAACAACTTTATTATTGCCTCTAGGGCATATTTCCTTCACATCCTTATATACTACAGCCCCTGCAAGTCACAAGAATAGCAATAATCTTTTGATCCAACCATTTGCACTGCGAAGCACCGGGCTACAAAAAACTATTAAGTGAAAACATAGATAAAAGCCTAAAGAAGTGATGTTGTTCCCTAATAGATTGCTAAACAAAGACCGTACTCCCCTTTCTGTCACTAGGTTTCCTATGAGATCGTCGCTAACCAAGTATCTCACCTCAAGCCTTTATCAATCTCTAGGATATTGGGTACCTACAAGTCCATAGTTCGATACAAGAGACAAAGAAACAAAGATACAAATATCTATTCAATCAATACACAGTACTCCCATAGATTAGATGCACATAATTGCTGCGAGGTTTCAGCGCAACCCGCAGCTCGTGAGGACTACTCACTCATATCAATAAGATCAAGGATAGAAATCATTCTGCAAAATACTTAGATTGAAATCAAATATTCTTACAATGGTTGCCGAATTACAAGGAGATCTCAAGTATAAGATAATGGCTATGGCTATGGAGAGGATGGATGGTGGAGAGGATGAACTATGGTGGTGGATCTCCTTCGGTGGTGTTGTGATGCAATCTGAGAATGGCGGCCCTTTGCGCGGCGGCTAGGACCTCGAAATATATAGGAGCCTTCACAAAAGTTGTAGGGTTTGATGAGACGAAGCCAACGCCACCTGATACGAATGGGTCGTACGAGCGGACCTTGACCGTACCACTGGTCGTTTTGGTTTTGTCGACTGGTTTTGACTCCAGAATTACTTGGCTGTGTGGATTTTCTCAAAATCTTCATTTATGGCTCCTGATTTTTCCTTAAAAGCATGATTGCCTGCACAACACAATTCAAAATAGTGAATTGCACATCTTCGAAAAATTAGTCATTAGTGGCAAGGCTAGAGAGATTCTTGGTTAATTACTTGACTAAAAACGAAGTTTAAACACGGAGAAAGATGGTTATTTTCACAGCCATCAACTTCCCCAAATCTCAAACCTTAATCGTTCTCGAGCAAGAAAACAACAAACCATAAAGAACTCAGCGTTTAAACTGAAATAATGAGAGTATGAATTCACTTACGGTTGGTAGTCATATGCTTCCAACACTTCTTCCATTTGAAAAGCTCATCAAAGTTAGAGAGATTCTAAGAATACCATACAAGCTTTGATAACTCAAAACAGTCAATGTAGAGTTTAATATAAGTATTAATAACTAGAATTGTAACAATCAATCCAATTCCTCTAGTTAACTCTCAACCTGCCAAGGAACACTAGGATGTTACATAATAGCAAAATTAAGTAAGAGAGATCATGTCCTAAGTAGCACAATAGAGAAGTATGTTATTGACACCCATGTCAGTAAATCAAGACTATCAAAACACTATTGTTCCAATCATTGTCTTTCAAGAAAATTCATAGATAGTAATGATACCATGCCAAAGATAGTTTTGTGTGGATCTTTAAATTCAAGGGTAATTCTCAACAAGGATCATTGAGTGATTCATTTAACAAATGGTTTGCATGGCCTTCAAGAGTACCAATACTTTTGCCCATTACGGTGACAAGTGCCACCCATGTTGTCAACTCATAGCTGGAATTAGGGGTTCTACCATTGATTGTTCGTAGGCTAGCAAAGTAGTTGGCATCCAAAGGTGTGCATCAAAACTTATAAACTTTTTAAATAGTATCACAATTTCAATCTACAAGGTTAGCTTTGGCATGAATCACAATTACCACTAGACTTAATTTCAATCAAACAACTCCCTTCAAGAGTGTTGTCAAGTCTATAAAAACAGCTATGGGGTTAAGTATCTTCAAAGGTATACTCTTAAGACAATCAACCATCAAATAAGTCATAAATTTGAGACATTTTCTTAATGTACTTGTTTGGCAATATTATTTCCAAGGCAAGACTCGGTTAACTACAAGAACAAGATAAAAAGCTTCCATAACTACTTACTCATGCAAATAAAAAGCTTTGCTCTAACTATTTTGAATTACTCCCACTAGCATAACATTTCAACAAATCAACTTAATAAGATAAACAATTCAAACTTCAAAAGTGGGAGGCATAGGACATACCTCTCATGAGTGCTTCATATTTCTCTTCCTTATGGGGATGTCTTCCTTCAAAACATAAGTTAAAATCACTCTCATAATAATATTGAAGCAAAGAGGCAATAGGCAAATCCACTTTCACGGAAAAGGATAAAAGGAAAAATCTTTTTGTATTTTTGAGGATGGGGATTAAAGAATAGAAAAAAACTTGCGACTAAGCAAGGAACTAAGAAAAGAAAAACAAACAAACAAAAAATGAAAGAAAAACGAAAAACAAAAGCAAACAAAAAACGAAAGAAAAAGTGACGTGTTGGAACAAACCAACACGAGTGTTTCAAAGCTCACATGGAGTTGAAGTACAACCTCATTATTATACAAATATAAATGTCGGGGGATACATTCCCAAGCTCAGGATTTTGCAAGCCCTTTTGTTGCTCATTGTGATGGTGGTGGATAATCTCCCAAGTTCCATTGGCTGCTCCGCTTGGTGAACTGGGTTGAGAGGTTGGCAGTAGCATCTCGAAGGTTGATGGAGAGGTTGCTTATGTTCTGGATGCTTCCTTCGAGAGCATTGATATCATCATAGGTGGTGTAGTAGTTTGGTGGTTACACATCTTGTTCGGGTCCTTATTGTTCTACTTCTTCATCCTCTCCTTCTTCTCCCGTGGGTTCTTCTTGTTGGGGTAGAGTTTCTTCAACCTGCGCGTCAAAATGCAAATATCCATCCTCGATAGAGAACAGACCATTAGGTAAAGGAGCTGGGATCAAGTGATCTGCTCTAGGTATATAAAGGAAGTATCTACCATTGGATTTAGAAATCATATCACAAGATCTTAGAGTAGAGAAACCGAGACAGTAGTCTCCTGCCAACGGTTGGATATTACCTAGGTTGACGTGAAGTGCATGTGCAAGAGCGGTGATAACTCCTCCTCCATATATGGGTCCATGATATTGGAGAGCTTGGTAATTAAGATAAAACAATAGAAGAGCACCCAAATTTGGCATCAAGTAATAGTTAGGAATTATAGCTCTAGCAAGGATTATCATATCCTCCTCATTGACTCTAGTAAACTCACCACGTGCCTGCAAGGTGTTAGCAATAACATAGAACAAATAACGAATAGTAGGATGATCAATTTGGTTTACCTTGGGAACGTTTCCACATATTCTCATTCTATTAAATTAACCCAAGGGTGATGGATCAAGAACCAAGATGGTGGACTGTATGTCGGTGATGTTGTTGGAAAACCCAAAATAATAAGCCCATTGGTCGAGTGTCAAGGAATACTCACAGTTCATAAGACGGAAGTTGATGTGATCAACTCCTGGCATATGCTCCTTGAAGCAGTAGTGTGAACTCACCGTATGCGTCAAGGTACTAAGGAACTCAAGTGTCAAGCAGCCATATGTGGTGGTGTCCTGAAAAACAAAGTGATACAAACCAACATTGTTGCAAAGGAAATCGAAATCATGACGAATGCCCAGTTGGTTGAGGATGTAAGGATACTCCCACTTGGTGAACTTGATATCTCGGTGCTTGAGACGGTTGAAATGAGTGATATAAAACTCCTCGGTGAACTCGATGCCAAATGACTCCGGGGTTAGTGTATCAACAGGTGGTGCAGGTTGTTCCACAGCCACCATCTAAGACAAAAATAAAAACAAAGCTAACTAAAAGTTTGATCCAATAGAAACATAGCATAAGTGATCCTCTACACTTTTTACAAAAGAAACTCCTCTAAAGACAAAACAGATGATGCTCATAGTCAACATTAGCTCAAAAACAAGACCTAATTCTAGATTGATAATGGTGAACGATTGAGCAAGGTTTTGATGCACATAAGTTGGGGATCAGAGGAGAAACATACCTTAGATCAAATGGCGGCGAGGAATCAAAGAAATAATGGATAGAATTGAAGATCCAATGGAGCTAGTTTGGAATTTGGAGGAAGAAGAAAGAGAAAATTGTAATTTGAGATTTTAGGTTTTACCTCTTCCTGGGCTAATGTCGCGGTCATGTACTCGATAGACGGGGGGTACGACTAGAGCCCTCCCGCCCAAGTGTCTAGCATTGGGGTCAAATGACCTTCCCAGTAGACTCTAAGACGGTAGACAAGACGGGTCATATATGCTACGTATCATCGGTCGTTAACATCTTAGTATGTTTACCTCAAACTTGAAATTTTTCTCGCGTATACAGTATAGGAAGACGGTACGGTCTACTCCGGTCGTACTACTGGTCGTTAAAATCACAGTGTCCATTAGCAAAAATCAGAGTTTGCATTTTCTTGTTGTGTATGTGGTACGGGCGCGTGGTACGGCCAGCTACTGTCGTACCAATGCTCGTTAAGCTAACTGTAAGATTCAAACACTTAGAGAATTAAGTTAGTAGCTTCGCACGTCTTTGCACATCTTAGCAACAACAAAATGACAACAAAATAAACTTCATAAACAATAGTACCTTTTGGCCATGTGTTAGCAAATATAATAAATAGAGGATTACCTTAGTTTCTTCTCCTCTCTTCAATGGATCTTCCTTGATCACTCTTTATTAAAAAAACAAAAACAAAAATAAAACAAAACTAACACTAAAATTAAAAACTTTTATTTCACATGGGTTGCCTCCATGAAGCGCTTCTAGTTAAGGTCAATTAGCTTGACCCAAGATGGTGATCATTTAGGCTTTGCAAGTGAGGCACCCACTCCAAAGTAATTGGCTTTTAAAGTGATTATACCATCATCATCATTAGGCTTGGCCTTCTTCTTTCTTGGGAAGTGGACTATAAAAGGATCTCTAGACGGAAGTCCTATTCTCACATTCCCTTCATGTACATTGATCAAAGCTTTAATGGTTCTAAGGAATGGCCTACCTAGAATTATAGGTGCTATGGGATCTTGAGGCATGTCCACTATAACAAGATCAATAAGAGAAGGACATCCTTTAATTTCAACAAATATATTTTCTTTTATCCCAAGAACTTGTTTATAAGTTGAATCATCAAGATGGAGTCTCATTTCAGTAGTTGTAAATGGCCCTAAGTTTAACTTATCAAATATACTCTTGGAAATTGTTGACACGCTTGCACCAAGATAACAAGGAGCATTGATCTCATTAATCCTAATCTTAATATTAATAGTGGGCTCAAAAATATCATCTACCTTAGATAGAAACTTATCAGCTAGTTTCTTATACTCCATTTCTAGTTCACGAACTTTAGATGCTACCTCTTTTATAAATTGTTGGTATGTAGCATCGTTACCTTGTTCTATACCGAGATTCTTCACAGTGATCATCGTTAACAAATCGTCCATGGTATAGTCTGGTGAAGGCACATTGCTATAGTCCAGCTCTTCAGACATCTCATCTTTATTTTTGGCCCTCATCATTTTGATGTCCTCCACCGGGTTTGGCTCAGGATTTCTAGCGAATTTTGCAAGTATGAGAGCTTGGCTCTCAGCTACTTGATGTCTACGCACTTCTATTCTTGTAGACAGTTGTTGGGCCTCCAAGTGCAGAGGTTTGTAGAACAACAACAAGTTTTCCCTTAAGTGAATTACCCAAGGTTTATCGAACTCGGGGAGGGAGTGGTCAAAGGTATCCCTCTCAAGCAACCCTGCAATCAAGATACAAGAAGTCTCTTGTGTCCCCAACACACCCAATACACTTGTCAGGTCTATAGGTGCACTAGTTCGGCGAAGAGATAGTGAAATACAAGCGGTATGGATAATTATAAGTGGTAACGGTGCCAGAAAATAGCTTGATGGCGTGGAAGAGACTAAAGGCAAACTGCAATAAAGATGGCAACAAGCAAGCATGTAACAGATCTAGTTGTAAACGGTGTTTCAATGCTTAGAAACAAGGCCTAGGGATCATACTTTCACTAGTGAACACTCTCATATAAATATCTTCTCTTCACAATACTACTCTAAACTACTCTCCGGTTGGACACTCTAATCCATGGTAGGGCTATAACAACACACCTCAAAGTTCGTTTTTCCCATCTAGATAACCCCACACTGTCACCTTGAGCTCTAGATGGTTCCAACAAACACCACAATTTCATAGAAACATCCAACTCCAAATATAATTCATAACAAGTATTTGTAATCTCTAGCCTAAGTGCCACCATGGTGTGCATGCTATCACTTTCACACACATGGGGAGAGTAGAGATCTATTAAAGCACTTGAGTAGCAAGGTAGATATACTTGATTACAAAGCTCATGATCACAATATGATCACGCATAGAGAGAGAGATGAACACATAGCTACCGGTAGAACCCTTAGCCTCGAGAGAGAACTACTCCCTCCTCATCATGGGAATCAGCAACAACGATGGAAATGGTGGTGGAGATCGATGGAGATGGCCTGGGCACTTCCTCGTCAGAGGGTGCCTAACAGACTTTCTATCCCCCGAATCTCCCCTTGGGTGGCGGCGGCACTGCGGAACTTTTCGTGGCTGGAGGCTCCCTTCTTTAGGGTTTTTGCATCGGGGGCTTCTTATAGGCGAAGGGGCAAGGTCGGTGGCCGGCCAGGGGGCCCACACCATGCCCTAGCGCGGCCTAGGGCTGCATGCGCCAAGGGGGCGTGGCCGCCCTGTGGCCCCCCTTCGTCTCTCCTTCGGACTCCATGTGTCTTCCGATAAAATATTTACTTTGGCTTTTGTCCCGTCCAATTCCGAGAATATTGATTTTCTGACTTTCCTAGAACCAAAAATAGCAGAAAACAGGCAACTAGCACTATGTCATCTTGTTAATAGGTTAGTCCAACAAAGTGTATAAAAATACTCCAAAGTGTGGGAAAAACATAAGAAAGTAGATATAAACCAAGCATGGAACATAAAAAATTATAGATACGTTTGCAACGTATCAACATCCCTAAGCTTAACTCCTGCTCGTCCTCGAGTAGGTAAGTGATAAAAGGAAAGAATAATATTTGAGTTGATGATGGGGATATGCAAAACGGGGTATGCCCAGTAGAACGTTTCGATTGGGTCAAAGGCTTGGCGAGTGGGCTTGTAGGACAGCGACTGGAATGCGACTGAGGAGAAGGCCTAGCGATTGGAGACTGGAGGCCCAGAAGCATACTCGAAGCCCAGTCGGATTAGGTCAAAGCCTCTGAAACCATATCTTGTTAGGTTGTAAACTATAAACCCTAACGAGGTGCCTCCTATATAAACCTCCCTAGGGTACTCTGAGGACTTACGTTCCATCATACACCCCTTCGAGCGACTCGCTGCTTAGACGCCGAGCTCGCCGCCCCTGTAACTCGCTCTCCATCAATCTAATCTAGCAGGAGTAGGTCTTTACCCTCCGAGGGGCCGAACCTGGGTAAACCCATGTGCATCCGCCCCCATCTCGCACCACAGATGGCCGCCAGCTCTCACCCTCGATTCTATCAATCGCTGCCTACTACAGTGACTGTTGTGGCCATTTCCTTGATAGTGGCGCCCACCATGGGGCCTAGCCGGACTGGCCTGAGTTCTGCGGCAAGACCTACTCGCCGATCGACCGGCCGATCGCCACCGGCCGCATGATCACCATCGGCGGGATCTTACAGATCCTGCCCATCAGCTACATCCCGGCGTCGTGCCCGGTCACCCACAGCGCGATAATGCTGATTGGCTCCATCAACCTGTTCGTCGGCTTCACCGGCGCAGTCGACCCGACAGTGACGGTGATCGTCGGTGGATCACCGACATGCCACGATCTGCTCTCTGAGGAGCAGGTCCGATCCATCAGGAGCCTCGCCTCCGAGTATGACTCAGCCGCCAGCAACGCGGCCGAGACCAACACCGCCGCGGACGACGCGTCCCTCCATGACGACGCCGACTCCGCGACCCCTGCCTCGATCGAAGGATCCATCACCGCAGCATCAAAGGAGGACTCCATCACGCGGGTCTCCAACCCTGAGGACTTCGAGGACTCCTCAATCCTTGGGATCTTCGATTCTGATTCCGGCTCGGAGTCCCCCGAGGACTTCCGTGCCAGATCCAATCACTTCAACGCGATCTACATGGCGGGCAGCACGGTTGCCCCGCTAGATCCATTCTCCACACCAATCCCTCCGACCGCGTAGCCACGGAGGTGGAGGAAGCCCGCCTGCGACTGGAGGAGGCGCAGCGCAAGGAGCTAGCCGAGCGCGAGAAATTCCGCCTCGAGCGAGCAACTGCGCAGGAGCTGTTGCTCTATCACCAGCGCCGCATCAGGACCCGCCTGAACTCCAGTATCCAAGGCTGCGTCCTAAACTTCAACGACGAGAGCGACCCCGCACGCGTGGCTGAACGCGAGTACTGCGAGAACGCACCACCAGGCGGCAGCAATTGACCACCACCCGGTGCACCGGTGACTGGGGCCCCGCCACCACCCATTGGTCGCGTGCCCCCGCCGGACCAGCCATGGATCATAATCTCGCCATAGGCTCGCGATGCCAATGGACTCCCACTATACTCCACCCCGATGGACAATGTCGTCGCGGCTGACGCCGCAGTTGCAAAACTCGACGTCCAAGGAGAAGGCGCGCTGCAGATCTAGTACGCCAAGGCCCTACTCGCCAGGGCCATCGAGAAGCAAGCCGTAGGAGTCGACCCGCGGGTCCGGATGTATTCCCGCTCCTCGGTAAGCAGGGCAGCCTCAAGCGGTCACCCAACCGTCGCCAACGCCATGACCTGCCCACCAACGCAGCCCCTGGCGAACCAGCCATGGGCCGCCAACCCAGCTCTCTCCACCAAAGAGCCGCGACCGGTGAACAACACGGTCGCCGCCAACGGGCAACCCATCGATGCTCGAACGCACATCGTCAACAACTAGGCTTGGCGGGCACGCCAGCCCAACGACTTGAGGCACACCCTCACTAACCACGGCGACCCCGAACCCAGGGGCTCACTCAGCCGAGTAAGCCCCCAGTGCTTCGGACCTATGATCCAAGGAGAGAAGTACCCAGCCAACTTCAAGGTGCCCAAGGAGATCGAAAAGTACGATCCGACGTACGATCTAGCGGTCTGGCTGGACACATACCTCATGGCGATGGGAATTGCCGGCCACACCGACCTGCTAGCCACTCGCTACCTTGCCCTGATGATGGAGGGTGCGACCCGGCAATGGATCAACACCCTCCCCGCCGACAGCATTGACTCGTGGGAGGAGATGCAGGATGGCTTCGTCAGGCACTTTGAAGACTCCTACACCCGCGCCACCACCATCGAGGACCTAGAACAATGCATCCAGGGACAACGCGAGTCGACCTGCCACTGGATCCAAAGGTGGCAAGAGCTATGGATCAACGCCTCTGGCAACCACCCGAACACGGCAATACACTACTTCAAGAACGCGTGCCAGTACGAACCCTTGGTCGCCAAGATCAAGAGGGTCTACCGGACGCTCGACAACATACCCAACCTCCTCAAGATCGCCAAGTGCTACGCGGAGGAGGACCTCAACCAGGACTTCGACGACGAGTCAGGGGGAAGGCGCCGCGTCAGCTCCCATGACAGCGGGCGACAGCGCGATATGCGCTACAGCAACACTCACATCACCGGCAAGCGCCATGGTCACGGGCGAGTCGAATTCGTCGCCAACACCGGCTACGGCCAACACGACCCAAAGAACTTCCACCACGACAGAGGAAACTACCACGACAGCAGAAACTACCGCGCCAACAACGCGACGAGGCCGAAATTCGACCCCACCTCCCTACTCAACCAACCCTGCGTCTACCATAGCAGGGAGGGCAAACCCGCCACCCATACTACCGCTGACTACCACTCCCTCAAGGAGATCGAAAAAGCAAGGAGGGCATGAGACGACCCCAACAACAACCAGCCACGGGATAACGGAAACGCCGGTGGCTTTAGCAACGCTGGCGGATCACTACACACCTTCACCGGGCTCGGCACCAGGAGAGAGAGGAAAGTGCTCGCCTGCGCAGTCGTCATCAATGCGGTGACACGGGTCGATATTCCCCGCTTCCTCAACTAGTCTGAGCAAAGCATCACCTAGAGTCGCCAAGACCACGCACCAAAGATCGAGTACCCAGGGCGAGTCGCCCTGGTGGTCAGGCCCAAAGTGGCTGACTACTGGCTGCCCAAGACACTGATGGACGGAGGGAGCTCCAGCAACATCATGTACCTGGACATGTTCAAGAGTCTCTAGCTCCCAGAATCAGCAATCAAGCCGACCCTGACAACCTTCCACGGCATCGTCCCCGGTCGGAAGGCATACCCGATCGGAAAAGTAACCCTGCCAGTCACCTTCGGCACACCAGCAAACTACTGCACCGAGCGGATCGAGTTCGAGCTGGTGAACTTCCGCAACCCCTACCACTGCATCCTGGGACGCCAAACGTTCGCCAAATTCATGGCGGCCCCCCATTACGCCTACGACATGATGAAGCTTCCAGGGCCAAGTGGCATCATCACCGTCCATGACGACCCCGATATGGCCATGGAATGCAAAGACAAAGGCACTGAATTCGCTGATGCCGTCATCGCCGTGGAGACTGACCACGTAGAGGAGCTCGCGAAATACGCGGGCAACATCAACAAGGATGACCCTACCATCCTGAAGAAGCCAACCGCCGCGAGCTCCACATTTGAGGCGACCACGCACACCCGCACCGTCGAGCTCATCCCGGGCGACTCCAGCCAGACGGTCACCATTGGGGCGCACATGAGCCCCGCATAGGAAAGCGCGCTCATCGGGTCCCTCCGTGAGAATCGCGACATCTTCGCATGGAAACCATCCGACATGCCCGGTGTTCCGAGAGAACTCGTTGAGCACAAACTCAACACCGACCCCAAAGTGCGACCAGTAAAGCAGTCGTTGCGGCCCTTCAATGAAGAGCGCCACCGAGCAATCGCCGAAGAAGTACAACGCCTACTAGCCGCAGGCTTCATTCGGCCAATCAAATACTCCAAGTGGCTGGCAAACTCAGTCCTGGTCCTGAAAAAGAACAACACGTGGAGAATGTGTATCGTTTACACCAACCTCAACAAATACCGCCCAAGGAGGAGTTCGCCCCATCACAAGATCGATCAGATCATCAACTCGACCACGGGATCAGAGTCGATGTGCTTCCTTGACGTGTATTCTGGCTACAACCAGATCAAAATGGCGGTCGAGGATGAGGAGAAGACGGCGTTCATCACGCCATTCAGCGCTTTCTTCTACACGGCCATGACGTTCGGCCTCAAGAACGCTGGTGCAACCTACCAAAGGTGCATGCAGGAGTGCCTCGCGAGCCAAATTGGCCACAGCATACATGTCTATATCGACGACGTGGTGGTAAAATCCACCCGCCAGGACGACCTTCTCGCCGACCTGGCCGAAACCTTTGCAAACCTGCGGAGGTACAACATCAAGCTCAACCCAGGGTAATGCACCTTCGGTGTCCCCACTAGACAACTCCTGGGATACGTGGTCTCCAAACGAGGCATCGAGGCCAATCCCACCAAGATCGACACCATCGCGTGACTCGGGAAACCCGAGTGCCTGTGTGACATCCAGAAGTTGGTCGGGCGAGTCGCGGCTCTCAGTCGCTTAATCCCTCCGCTCGGTGAGAAGGCAATGCCCCTCTACCGCCTGATGCGCCAGAACCGCACGTTCCAATGGGATGCGGAGGCGGACAACGCACTCAAAGCACTCAAGGAAGTGCTACTCGCGGCTCCACTCCTAGCTGCCCCAATCGACAAAGAGCCAATACTCGTCTATGTGGCAGCCTCCACTTGAGTCGTCAGCACCGTGATGGTCGTCGAACGACCAGACGGGGGCAAGGAACGCCCCGTACAACGGCCTATCTACTACATCAGCGAAGTCCTGACGGACTCAAGACAGCACTACCCGCAGTACCAGAAACTGGTATACACGGTATTCCGAGCTCAACGGTGACTCCCACACTACTTCCAGGAACACCCAATCACAGTCGTCTCCTCCGTGCCACTACAGGAAATAATACGCAATCGCGAGGCAACTAGGAGAGTCGCCAAGTGGGTCGTCGAAATCGGCGTCCACAACATCAAGTACGAGCCCCGCAAAGCGATCAAGTCACAAGCCCTGGCTGATTTCCTCGTAGACTGCGAAGAAGCACAGCAGCCGGTGAAGCTCCCATACCTCCACTACTGGTCCCTCTACTTCGATGGGTCCAAGAACACCAACGGTGTCGGGGCTGGGGTCATACTGACCTCCCCTAAGGGAGACAAGCTCTGCTACGTGCTCCACCTCAAATTCAAGCCCTGCACCAACAACATGGCAGAGTATGAGGCCCTCCTTCACGGCATGCGGGCCGCCAAGGAGATGAACATCAACCGCTTACGGTGCTACAACGACTCCGATCTAGTCGCCGGGACCTGCGACGTCGTCTCCTCGACAATGATAGCATACCGCCAAGCGGTAGACCAGCTAGGAGGACACTTCGATGGTTATTCAGTCGAGTGGATCGACAGGCGAAAGAATGAGGAAGCAGACACCCTCTCCTGCATCAGGTCAGCTCGGCAAACACCACCCGCAGGCGTCTTCCTCGACATCATCCACAAGCCTTCGGTCTCCCCGCCGAAGGAGATCGACGTTGGGATACCACTACAACCTGAGCCGGCCCTAGTCGCCATGATCGTGGAGCCCAGCGACTGGGCGGCACCATATGTCGCCTTCCTCTAGCACAAGATCCTCCTAAGCAATGAGACGGAAGCACGAATGATCATGCGCTAATGCAAGTCCTTTGTCATCAACAATGGTGAGCTCCACAAACGCAGCGTAACCGGTATGTTCTAGCGCTGCGTACAGCCAGAAGAAGGACGCAAGATCCTCCAGGACATCCACGCCGGCGACTGCAGCCATCACGTTGGCGCCAAGTCGCTGGTCGCCAAGGCCATGCGGCACGGTTTCTACTAGCTAACTGCACACGCCGACGCCACCAACATCGTCCAATGATGCATCGGATGCCAGAAGTACGCCAACCAGACGCATCTCCCTAGTTCGGCACTCAAGACCATCCCCATCACCTAGCCATTCACCGTATGGGGCATGGACATGGTCGGCCCATTCAAGAAGTCCCCATCCGGCTTCACCCACCTCCTGGTCACGGTCGACAAATTCACCAAATGGGTCGAAGCCAAGCCGATCAAAAAGTGCGATGGCAAGACGGCCAATCAGAGCGTCCTCCACGGACTTAGGCCACGACTCCAAGTGCCCCTTGAGCGAACCCCAGGATGTTGGGTTGAAGAGCTCCCCTCCGTAATATGAGGGATCCGCACCTCCGTCAACCGCTCCACGGGGTTCACGCCCTTCTTTATGGTATATGGTGCCGAAGCCATGATGCCGACGGACCTAGAGCATGACTCGCCTAGAGTCGCCAACTACGTCGAGGCGACAAATGAGACCGCCCGCCAAGATAGCATCGACCAGCTCGACGAGGCACGCGACCTGGCTCGCTCCTGCACCGCCATCTACCAGCAGGGACTCCGCCACTACCACAGCCGCCGAGTCCGGACCCGCACATTCTAGGAGGGTGACTTGGTCCTACGATTGGCCCAGGACAAGAAAGGCATGCACAAGCTCTCCCCTCCATGGGAGGGGCCATTCGCCATAGGACACGTCCTCGGCAACGACGCCTACTACCTCATCGACATACGAGGCAATGGCCAACTCGAGGTCGGGAGGCCATGGAATGTAAACCTTCTCCGAAAGTTCTATACATAGAACTCAAACTTGTACCCAGATGATATATAATGAAATTCATTCGGATGACACAAAGTGTGTTCACTCGCCATACTCTTGTGCCACTCACACTCGTACATTAAGCAATACGCTACCTACGAAAGTCAACCCTTAGTCGAGCGACCGGCACGGCTAAGTAGTGCGACCCAAGGGCACCGAAGATATTCGGGCTTTGCGTCATCCACGAACACGCCAACCCGGAGCCACCATCGGAGTTGCCCCGCTCGACTGGCCCACCGGGCCAAGATGACCGATGTTCGCTTCCCACAGCGACCTGTCCTCCCCATCCTCGAGCAAAGCGACTCGAACGGTTAAGTACCACGCACGGGGACCTTGCAAACAGAAACCCTCACGTGGCTCGGGAACACACCAAGTAAGAGAGCTTCCTTGGACTCGCCATGCGACTGGCTCTCCGAGCTAGGGGAGAGACGTGTTACAAACAACACACACACAACCCGTAATAGGCACACGCTCGGGGACTCGCCTAAAACAACCCCACTCGCACTCGGGGACTCGCCCTTTTAAGTCACGAAGGACAAACAACACAAAAATCCAAAGCAAACACACATGTACACAAACGAGTTATACCCCACTAAAGGGAGGACGCGCTCGGGGACTCGCTCAAACAAATAGTTAAACACACCACACAATTAAGCTTGCATTGCGAGTCGATTGACTCCTCTTACTCCCATACAAAATATTGTTCATACTACAAAAGTCGCCACTTGGCATATCTTACAAACTGCCCAGAGAAGCTATCTATTTTGCAGGCCCTGATGAAGAAGCATCTCCACCACCCTTGACACGGACGAATGGTTGCCATGGGTTCGTCGGGTAGGTTGTTAGCGACTTCGATAGCGCTGACCGGAAGGGTTGCTCCGACTTCAGGTCACGATGTTCCGGCTCGGGGTCGCCCAGCGCCACCACTGTCTCCTGGTATGGCAGCAGGTCTCCCATCGCCAGCACCCGATCAACAAAGGGGGCAGCCTTGGCAGTCAGCTTCAACACCTCCGACATCTCCACCGCGCCAGTCAGCAAAGGGTAGCCGTTGGTGATGTCATCGAGGTCGAAGTCGTCAGGAAAGTGCGTGAGCCCCAGGCTCAATGTTGTGGTGGCCCCATGCCTGAAAGCTGAACGCGCCATCCACTCTATGACACCGGGTACCTCCTCCAGGTAGCGCCACACTTCAGTTAGCCCAGGTATAACCTCGGTGGGAGACATTCCCTGGAGAACCGCCTGGATGCACAACACCGAGGCAGTGGCCGCATTCACCACCGCGGTCACACATTATGAAGCATTGAAGGTTTGCACCACCGGATCGCTTTGACCTATTACAGCTGCAACATCAGACGTCAGTGCCACCACGAATTCACCCACTCGGGGACTCTTTGCACATATCAAAAGGAGAGAAATGACTCACCAAGGAGCTTCCGGTAGTGTTCGGTGATGTGCTTCTCCAAGGCAGCGAGATCGCCCTGCAACCCAAGGATGATGGAGTCCGCAGCCTTCCGCTCCTCCTCGGCTGCGGCGATATCGGCCTTAGCCCTATCCTTAGAGGAGATCACGGCCGCTTTTGCCTCCTCCAACTACTTCACAAGCGAGTTGATACGCCCATTCGCCACATCTAGCTCGACAGCTAGAACGTACCCTTCCCTGGCTTTGGCAATGGCGGCCGGAAGACCATCTGCACGGAACAGAAACAACAGCTAGAATTCCATCAACATCAGCAGCTCGCAATCGCCAAGTAAAACAAGTACTCACCAGCAGCCTCCTGAAGTCACCGGTTTTCCTCCTGCGCTATGCGCAGATCACGCTCCAGACGCTCTTTTCTGGCCTGCCGGTCAGCCGACTCCCTTTGCAAGCCCTACAAGCAGAACGAAAACTAAGCAACTGCAAAAACACAAATTCAGTGTCCAACAGCTGAAATTCAGCGACTAGACACTCGGGGACTGGCGATTAGAAGAAACTCAGTGCCTAGACGCTGAAATTCAGCGACTAGATACTCGGAGACTGGCAACTAGAAGAAACTCAGTGCCTAGCCGCTGAAATTCAGCGACTAGACACTCGGGGATTGGACGTACCTGAATGGCGGTGCCAAGCATATTTTGAAGTTCTCTGGCGTCCGTCGTAGGGACCACGAAGGAGGTATGCCCGTGACGTGGTCCGACGTCCTCATCGATGATCTCCAGCATCTGCAGAGATTGGGTTTCTGCCACGATCGGAAAACCCCTCGCCATGAAGCGAGGGAACGACGTGGACGCCCTCGCCGGGGCACTGGTTGCTGGAGCCGGCGGTACTGCCGTTGGAGCCCCATCAGCTGGCTCTGATTGAGCAGCTGGCACCTCCTTGCCACCGGTGGTGGCATCACTCCCTCTAGCGCTATCTTGTCCTGCAGCCTCGTCGGGATCACCCTTCTGCTTCTTCGCGTCTTCAATAGGTGCAGCATCCGCAGCAGGTTTCCTCTTCCTGGGGAGATCGCCTTCCCCCGTGGTGACAGTCGATGGAATTTTAGCCACCGAAGGGCGGCCTATCTTCTTAGCGCCGGATCTACAAAAACCTCCACAACAAAGAAATCACACAAAAATAAGTCCAACAATTGGAAAAGAAACCTCTGAGGACTTACTTGGCGATTGGAAGAACACACAACCCTGTGCTGATGTGGGCGGGCTTATCTAACTCCGGTCCTAGTTTGTGCGTGAGACCTTTCTTGAAGACATATGAAGCCCACGACACCACGGGCCTCTTCGATGAGGAAGCCGCGGTCGCAGGAATCTCCTGCTCAGAAGACGCCGCCGTCCCCGAAGGTCGTGGAGACTTTGACGCCGCAGCCTCAGCTACCTCTTGCTCTGGTGCCATCGAAGTTGTTGGCACGATCACCGCTAGAGGAACCTCCACCGCCGCTTCGGTGCCCTCAACCTCCAATCCCATCATCGGAATCGCGCCCTTCGGGATCTTGCATGAGGTCTCGGCCACGTCATCGTTGGACTCGCCATCCAACTCGAACACCACCGCCGACCTGGGCGGTGACGCCGGCTTCTTCGCTGGCGACTTCAGCTTGCACGTGGGCTTCGCCGGCGTGGCTGTTTGCTGAGAACTGTGCTCTTATAAGATCTCGTCATATTATTCACGCTCTTCAATACTATGGCTCGCTTCAAACTCGCGCTGCTTCTGCATGCGAGTCTTGCGGGACGTGGGCGCTGGGGGGGGAACCTCCATTTCCTCCTCTTCGTCCTCAGAAGATTCTCCTGCGGCACCCTCCTCAAACTCTTGGGGGACCTCTTCGTCGAGTGGGGGAAGCCAGCCTTCCAGAACCTGGAACAACTGAGAGTGGACACAAATGAGTTTCAGATGATGTGGCTGCAAATTGCACCGATGGAATCACGACTGAAGATAAATTCGGAGAAAAGGACTTACTATGGGGGATTCATTCTTCACAGGCACATACAGGGCGAGCCTGGCCGACGTGGTTGTAAATTCCGCGTTAGTGATCTTCTTCAGGGCGGCCTTATAGTCTTCGGTGTCCCACGACTCCTTGCTGGTCCGGGAAGGATCATTCTTCTTGCTGTACTCGTACATCCAGTGCGGTCGGGCCGCCAATGGAACCAGGCGCCGCCCGAGCCAACAGTTATACAGGTTGATCGAGGATAGCCCTTGGCCCTTCAGCTTCTAGATTTGGTCCATCATTTCCGCGACAGCCATCCTTTGATCATCGGGGAGCCTGTCTGTTACCAGCCGACGGGGCTCACTTCTCTCTGCGACGAATTCCGGCAACGCCACTTTGCTGGAGGGGGTGGACTCCTTCACAAAGAACCAGCTCTTCTTCCACTCGCTCATGGCCTTCTTTGGCAGCATGAGCTTGACGAAGTTGACCTTCGGCTTCAGCTGAAAAGTGACGCCTCCGGCCGCCAAGATTGGGTCGCCAGACCCTTCGCGCCCGATGCGGCCGTGGAAAAGCTCCAGCCACAGCGGGAAGTATGGCCTGCAGCCGAGGTAGCACTCGCAGAAGGCGACGAAGATCGCCAGCTGCTCGATGCTGTGCGGACTGAGATCCGACGGTTTGATCGCATAATATGCGCATAACCACCGGAAGAATAATGAGGTAGGGAACCCCAAGCCCCTCTCCAAATGGCTTGGGAAGCAGATGAACTCGCCGACGCGCGGTTTCGGCTCGATCTCGGAAGATGCGGGGATCCGCCAATTCCCTTTGCAGAGGACCCCGGCGTCCTCGAAGGACCTGACCTGCGTCGTGGTGCACTTAGATTTCCCTCACGAGCCTTTCGGAGGCGCCATCAGGAAGAAAGCCGGATCGCTTGGTCTAGAGAGTTCGGATCAAGGGAAGACAGAAGGAATGGATGCGCGAGAATGAAGAACGTGAGGAAGGATCTGCAGGACTGATCTGTCACTCTCCTTATAAAGGAGTGCTACCCACCAATCTCGGGGTAGCCGTTACCTACGGTAATTGCGCCGAAGTTACCGTTGGACTACCCAACGGATAGTTTTGAGCAAGTTGATGGTCCAACTCCTTCACTCGACTCGCTTGAAACTATGCCCTGTCCATTCACCGAAGCAGCGACTTGATAGCGGTTGCATTCGCCGAAGCAGCGACTAGAAACCTGGTGGAAAATTTCCTTGGTTTCGGCAGAGTCCATCGCTGATTCGACTGGGCGTCCAAATTGGGCTCGCCTACTCCGACTGCCAAATGAACACCTGCATTTGAATCAACGATGGCCTCGGGGACTACTAATAGGGATATGCCAAACTGGGTATGCCCAGCAGGACGTTTCGATTGGGTCAAAGGCTTGGCGAGTGGGCCTACAGGACGGCGGCTAGAATGCGACTGAGGAGAAGGCCCAGCGATTGGAGACTGGAGGCCAGAAGCATACTCGAAGCCCAGTCGAATTAGGTCAAAGCCTCTGAAACCATATCTTGTTTGGTTGTAAACTGTAAACCCTAGCGAGGTGCCTCCTATATAAACCTCCCTAGGGTACTCTGAGGACTTACGTTCCATCATACACCCTTTCGAGCGACTCGCTGCTTAGACGCCGAGCTCGCCACCCCTATAACTCGCTCTCCATCAATCTAATCTAGCAGGAGTTGGTCTTTACCCTCTGGGGGGCAAACCTGGGTAAACCCATGTGCATTTGCCCCCATCTCGCACCGCAGATCGCCGCCAGCTCTCGCCCCGATTCTATCAATCGCTACCTACTGCAGCGACTGCCGTGGCCATTTCCATGACAGGTGACATGCACCATCATAAACTTGATCAAAGTATTTGTAAAACATGGATAGCTGGGATCATAGTACTTTAACATAGCATGAAAGATATAGTTCTAACAATAAGACATAGCGACTATGTTGTAACATGAAGAGGCACAAACAAAAGATTCATGTATAACAATGCTTTGCAAGACGTTTGTTTGTTTCACATATAGAAAACATAGCATAGTGGCATTCCGCTTGTCCCTCATAGTGTAGCAAAACATAAATGCATAGGACACCTTCAAAGTTCATTAGGGTGACTAGATACAAATAGTTTAAGAACAAGCAATATCAAAGTTATGAATCAATCAACAAGCCTTGGGACAATGCACATTAAACTAAGAATGGCCACTATGCTCTCTCAATAGGTGCATAAAGATAGAAGATGGAGACTCAACATAAAAGTGAAAGAAAGGCCTTCATAGAAGGAAGCAGTGATTCAAGTCTCATAAAGAGCTTCCAAAAATTATGGTAATTATTAGCTTTCAGCTCTCATTGCCCTATCATAAGCATCGTGAAGTGATTAAGGTTAAAGTGAACAAACTATGGAGTATATGCTTGACAAAGTATAAGTTGGCAATCTCATGTCCCTTGAATACGAGGGCCGCTCCTCATGCTACTGAAGTTTACTTACCGGTAAGTTCTTGTCATAGTAAGTACATGTGTATCATAGAGAACCGCCAACGGGGTACCCCTTGCCCGATGATACGGAACAATCCCCATATCAAAATGACAAGGCAAGCAAACAATAAGCATTTGAGCATCTTCTTATTTACCATGGGAAAATGGTGCTTTTTTCTCTCTTTCCTCTTTTCTCATCCCCCTTTTTTTTATTTTTTTCTCAATCTCTATCTCTTTTTTATAAGAAGAATGCTTCATAGATTGCTCATTATGGTTACGCTGCAGGTTTCCACCATGATTAGGCATGGATTAGACCAGCCGCCCAGGCATTTCTCTAACACACATACATAACTCCATGGACTTACAAGCTCCCATTTCATTTCACACCGATGACATCCATAAACAAAAGAGCATGATATCAACTGGGTACAATGTACAAGTGCAATGTTGAAAGCATTCCCCGTGACAGCATGGTTCTGCTAATCCCCAACGTATAAGTGCAAGCATATACAACATAGATGACACAATGGTTCAAGTTTATTAGGAGCAAGAAAAGTAAAGTGTGCCATCAAGTTCGTGAGAGCTTTAATCACTAATTTTCACATAACAAGTTTAATTCGTAAGGTAGATAAAAACATGAATATACTTGGAATAGCAAATGCTAATAGGTAGGTATGGTGGAATCTTTGGAATAACTTGGTTTTATTTGGAGTTGGATGCATGAGTGGAACTCATACTTGGTTATGGAGGCTAGCAAAAGATTGCGAGCGACCAACTAAGAGAGCAATAATGGCCATAATCATGCAAAGCGACAAAACATCATTAATTAAAGCATAAAGTGATATTACAAGTCGAAAACTAAAGGATCATATAGGCTATGGTGACTTGGGATAGTCTTAACATGGTGTGAGCATGCGCCAAGTCAACCCAAATGAAGCATTTAAAGGAGAATACCACAATATTATGCTTTTAATATGCTAAAACAACGCATGATTCTTTTAAGGCACATTAAGCAATCTCAATTGTTTATAACATGTCATGCTATAGAAAAAATCACTAAGCATAAAGCCAAAACAATATCAAGCACGACATGATAAAGCATAGGCCACAGTCAAAAGCAAGCTCCTTATTTACCACTTAAGCATGAACTTTCCTACTCTTTTCCAATCCAAACCAATCTTATTTGAAAACTAATGTATGAATGAGGGTTCCAACCAATTTATTCAAGGAAACTAAGCAAACCAAGCAAACTAAAACTAAAATGAAGACACTCCAAGAACAACACAACTGTGCATGAAATAATAAAAACGAAGTGTTTGGAAGAACCTGAGATTTTTATTGATGAAGAAGGGGATGCCTTGGGCATCCCCAAGCTTTGACGTTTGTACTTCTTGGATATTTCTTGGGGTGACACGGGTGGCATCTCCAAGCTTGAGCTTTAGTCCATTCTTCATCTCATTACATCATTCTTTCCTTAATACCTGAAATTTTTCCTTCATAAAAAACTTCACACAATCTTCATTAGCAACATTAGTGTACTCAAGATAATAAGTCTTTGGGTTCAGTTCCAACACAAGTAAAACTTCCATTAAAACACAAGCTATTATAGCACTTCCCTCAAAAAGCTCAATTCCCCAAAGAGAACCCAAAAAGGAATCAACAAGAAGCAAATGCAAATAATGGCAGAAATCTGTCAAAACAGATCAGCAGATGGAAACCAATTTTTTTGAAGACCTTGTTTTGCTCAAATCGAAAACTAGCTTCCCAAGCTTAGACTAAAAAGTAAATTGGAGGCATAGCATCATCAAAGTAAATTTTCTCCTTCGTGCTTGGGGGACTAAAAAGATCATTTTCATGAAAACTAGCTTCCCCAAGCTTAGACTTTTCCATAGCATTAGCAATAATGGTGTTCAAAGAATTCGTACTAATAACATTGCTATTAGCATGCAAATAAAGTTCCATAGGTTTTTTAATTTTCTCTTCAAACACTTCATGTCCTAACTCAAGATGAATACTATAAAGCTCTCTAATTTTTTTGTTGTTTTCCATGAGCCTAACTAGTGAAAACAAGAAACAAAAAGAAGAAATTGTAGAATCTAAAGGAAATAACTTTGATCACTTACACCGGAGGATGTGAGTACCTTTTACCTTACCTCCCCGGCAACAGCGCTAGAAAATAGCTTGATGTCTACGCACTTCTATTCTTGTAGACAGTTGTTGGGCCTCCAAGTGCAGAGGTTTGTAGAACAACAACAAGTTTTCCCTTAAGTGGATTACCTAAGGTTTATCGAACTCAGGGAGGAAGTGGTCAAAGGTATCCCTCTCAAGCAACCCTGCAATCAAGATACAAGAAGTCTCTTGTGTCCCCAACACACCCAATACACTTGTCAGGTGTATAGGTGCACTAGTTCGGCGAAGAGATAGTGAAATACAAGTGGTATGGATAATTATAAGTGGTAACGGTGCCAGAAAATAGCTTGATGGCGTGGAAGAGACTAAAGGCAAACTACAATAAAGATGGCAACAAGCAAGCATGTAACAGATCTAGTTGCAAGCGGTGTTTCAATGCTAAGAAACAAGGCCTAGGGATCATACTTTCACTAGTGAACACTCTCATATAAATATATTCTCTTCACGATACTAATCTAAACTACTCTCCGGTTGGACACTCTAATCCATGGTAGGGCTATAACAGCACACCTCAAAGTTCGCTTTTCCCATCTAGATAACCCCACACTGTCACCTTGAGCTCTAGATGGTTCCAACAAACACCACAATTTCATAAACATCCAACTCCAAATATAATTCATAACAAGTATTTGTAATCTCTAGCCTAAGTGCCACCATGGTGTGCATGCTGTCACTTTCACACACATGGGGAGAGCAGAGATCTATTAAAGCACTTGAGTAGCAAGGTAGATCTACTTGATTACAAAGCTCATGATCACAATATGATCACGGATAGAGAGAGAGATGAACACATAGCTACCGGTAGAATCCTTAGCCTCAAGAGAGAACTACTCCCTCCTCATCATGGGAATCAGCAACGGCGATGGAGATGGTGGTGGAGATCGATGGAGATGGCTCCGGGGGCACTTCCCCGTCCCGGTAGGGTGCCGGAATAGAGACTTTCTGTCCCCCAAATCTCCCCTTTGGTGGCGGCAGCGCTGCGGAACTTTTCGTGGCTGGAGGCTCCCTTCTTTAGGTTTTTTGCATCGAGGGCTTATTATAGGCGAAGGGGCAAGGTCGGTGGCCATTCAGGGGGCCCACACCATGCCCTGGCGCGGCCTAGGGCTGCCCGCGCCAAGGAGGTGTGTGCCGCCCAGTGTCCCTCCTTCATCTCTCCTTCGGACTCCATGTATCTTCCAGTAAAATATTGACTTTGGCTTTTGTCCCGTTCAATTCCGAGAATATTGATTTTCTAACTTTCCTGGAACCAAAAACAGCAGAAAACAAGCAACTGGCACTATGGCATCTTGTTAATAGGTTAGTCCAAGAAACTGTACAAAAATACTCCAAAGTGTGGGCAAAACATAAGAAAGTAGATATAAACCAAGTATGGAACATCAAAAATTATAGATACGTTTGCAACGTATCACTACTTTTCCCAATTGTGCCTCTATGGCCTTGGTTCTTTCCTGTAGATCCTGCATATCATTTCTAATTGCAATGGCTTGGTTAGATAATTTTCCAATACTAGTCTCATGGTTCGCTATGATTTTAATAAACATATTATTTTTCTCGATTTTAGCTTGCATGAAAGTTTTAAATGTTCAAAAGAGAGATTACCATGATTTTCTCCACTATGATTATCATTATTATTATAGTTATAAGGAGCACCTGCAGGATTAAAATATTGCTTTTGAAAATTTGAGCCAAATTTTTGACTCTTCCAAGCGGGATTATAAGGATCATGAGCTATAAAATTAACATCATTAGCAACGGTAGTGATAGCATTAATTTGTGTACCTTCCTTACCCTTAGAAATATTAAGTAACTCATATACCTTTGTTGTAAGATATTCATTATGTTCCTTGGTGATTGAATTCACCCTTTTGAGGTTCTTTCTACATGCCATTGGGCATGGTTGTTTTGCATATCATCAAGCAATTTCTTTACAACACTCACTTGCTTTCCTATGATGGTTCCTCCTGCGGCGATATCAAGCATAGACTTAGGCATTGGGTTAAGACCATTATAAAACAAATGCAATATAAGTCATTCTTCCATCCCATGACTAGGATAGTTCATTACGGCTTGTGGCTCGCAGTCTTCTTGTCTAAAGCTTGTAATATTGGATCTTAGCTGCACAGTCTTAGATGGAGGGAAAAATTGTCATAAAAAGGT
The DNA here is from genome assembly GCA_023614405.1 of Avena insularis. NCBI lineage: Eukaryota > Viridiplantae > Streptophyta > Magnoliopsida > Poales > Poaceae > Avena > Avena insularis. The sequence goes on along the minus strand of CM042692.1, from coordinate 68,531,938 downwards.
TAGTGCATTCCGCTGAAGATTTAATATATCCTTTAGGTAAAGCTAGCAACCAGACCTTAGCATTTCCTCCTAGAGGGAAAATAAATAAATGTAATTTAACCACATTTGGGTCAACATACTTTATGTGCATCGTGTCACAAATTTCAGTAAAAGTATTTAAGTGCAAACTTGAGTCCTTAGTAGATGAGCTTCCAAATTGGTTCTGTTGGACCAAACTCAAATGTTTAGGCTTAATTTCATAAGTTTTTGCATCACTAGTTGGCTGAGTAATAGGTGCAGGAATAAATTCATCAGTGGGAGTAGCATACTCCCCAAGATTGTTTTGAGCTATGGCTCTTTTCTTTTTGGTGTTTTTGAATAAGAGAAACAAATAAACAAGCAACTATTTTTTGGATTTTCAATAGATAACAAAAGGTAAACTAATAACAAGAAATAAACTACAAATAAAAATAAAAATAAAAACAAGGTCTCTAGTAACCTCACTAGGAGAGCTAATTTCTTCCCCGACAACGTCGCCAGAAAAAGGGTTGATACCTTCAATCCGGATTTATGGATGCAGTATAGTAGCTTTTTCCCTAGTAGACCTAGGTTTAATCGAATCCTTAAACAATGCGAAAAGGAAAATAATAGGGCATGTCTACAAGACTTGTTTCTTCGTTTTACGTTCGTTCACCGGACTTTTCTAGTTTACTTTATAATGTTGGTTGTATCAATGGATAGAGATAGGCCAGGGTTGAAGATTCACCTGCAACTACACATCATATGGGATAAAGATAGTAATACGCATATTCAAGTGTAATGATTTAATATAGATAAAATTTGTGGGCAGCACATCCCGATATAGTAGATCCCCTACGAGTCACAGACATAGCAATAGTCTTTTGATCCAACCGTTTGCACCACGAAGCACCGGGCTACAAAAAATTAATAAGTGAAAACACAGATCAAAGTCTTAAAAGTCATGTTGCTATTATTCCCCAATGGATCGCTAAACAAAGACTATACTCCCATTTCTGTCACTTGTTTCCTATGAGATCGCCACTAAACAAGTATCTCACCCCAAGCCTTTATCAATCTCTGGGATCTTGGGTACCTACATTTCCATAGATCAAGACAAGAGACAAATAAACAAAGATACAAATCTCTATTCAATCAATACACAATACTCTCATAGATTAGATGCACATAATAGTTGCGAGGTTTCACCCCAACCTGCAACCCGTGAGGACTACTCACTCATAACAATAAGATCAAGGATAGAAAAGATTATGCAAAATACTTAGATGGAAATCAAATATTCTTACAATGGTCGAATCACAAGGAGATCTCAAGTACAAGATAATGGCTATGGCTATGTAGAGGATCAACTATGGTGGTGGATCTCGTTTGATGGTGTTGTGATGCAATCTAAGAATGGCGGCCCTTTGCGCGGTGGCTGGGACCTCGAAATATATAGGCGCCTTCACGGAAGTTTTAGGGTTTGACTAGACGAAGCCACTGCCACCTGGTATGGGTGGGCCATATGGGTGGACCTTTCCTGTACCATTGGTCGGTATGGCCTCTATCGGCTGGTTTTGACTCCATAATTACTTGGCCGTGTGTACTTCCTCAAAATCTTCATTTGTGGCTCCTCATTTCGCCTTAAAATCATGATTTCCTGTAAAACACAATTCAAAACAATGGATTACACATATGCAATAATTAGTCATTAGTGAAAAGGATAGAGAGATTCTTGGTCAATTACTTGACTAAAAAGTAAGTTTAAACATGGAGAAAAACATGGCTATTTTCACAGCCATCAGTGCACCCCTCTACATGCCCTTTGAACTGCCCTTTCCAACCAAAAGGACAATTCTGCCACTTCTAATGCATGTAGTTGATGCTGCCAAGCATCCCAGTAAACCCCCTACTCTCGTTGATGGACAAAATGCAGGTAGTGACTTCGGTGTTTGGCTCTCTCGGGTAAAATTTGCCAAACACCGCAAAAATTGCGCTACAAAACCAGTACATGGCCTCATGTCATGTGGACTCGCTCATGCTTATGTAGTTGTCGAGGAGATCACCGGGCACTCCATATGCAAGCTGCCAAAGGGCAACGGAACATTTCTAGTAAGAGGAGAAGCCAATCTTACCGGTATAATCATACTTAGCCTTGAAGTACTCATCGTAATCCCTCATCCGATTGAGAATGTCCAAGAACAGGTTCCTGGACATCTAATAGCAGTGATGAAATGCCTTCCCTTTGAAGACCGGATCAGTTGGGTGGAAGTAGTCCTTGTAAAGACACAAGTGGCCAGCTTCTCGGTCGCGTTCATGGTTTGCTTTGTGCCGCTTCACCGAGACACCTCTACACGAAGGTACTGGTCATGCACCATCTGTGCAAAGGGCCAGTAGAACTTCGGTCTCACTGTAAGACTCCTCTTTCGATCGATGACTCGACAAAATTCTTGTAGAAGAACTCGACTTCCCTTCAACTACTACCCATATGTTAAAGATATGGCCTCTAATGGCAATGCCAACTCCGGTAGGGACCAAATAACCTATAAATGACCAGTGAACGTACATCAAGTGGGGTCAGGCAAACGACCGAGCAGGTTGTGCGTGATGCACCCCAGAGGCCGCCGCGCATCAGGCGGTGGTCGGGAGGCTTGATGGACCTGCTCAACTCCGGCAACGCGCATGTCCTGTGGTGCTCCTCGATATTGAGGGGGTGATGGTGGTAGCGAGCAGTGGCAGCGGCAACGGCTATGCCTGCTCTGGCCGCGGATATGGAGGGCGAGGGTTTAGGGAAGGAGAGTGCCTCTTGTGCCACTGGCGAGAGGGACCGGGCGGATTAGGGGAGGATGTGGGAGGACAAGCGCGTTGTATAGGCCGACACAAGCATGGCCCGAATTTGGTGCATGGATGGGTCGGTCCGGATGCATCGCCCCACTATGCCGGTGTGCAGTTGTCCACCAATTCGCACAGATGCGTTCAGATGCGTTCAGACGGGTTGGGTTGTGCCAGTGGAGATACCCTAAGGCCTTGGGTGCCCCTCTAGATTTAACTGATGAGCCACCTTGTAGCACCCCGGTAAAACCACTACTAGAAAATCATTGTTGTTTCTATTTTATGCATCATCATGATAGCATGCTCATGTCATCATGCCACATTGCATTTGAGCATCATCATGACATCATCACACATATGTTTGCTTAAAAATATTTCCCAAAAGCCTATCTTTGTTTTCTAAATATCCCCCTCGTTGTTTCAAATGTAAACCCCGGTTTCTTCCGAATATTTTGTTTGTCTAAAAACCATTTTAAAAAGTCCTTTATAAAATAAAACAAACAAGTTTAAATAAATATTTTTTGACCGAGGAGGCAGTCTAGCCGGTCAGGCCAAAGGCCCAACCGGGCCAGACTACCTACTACCCGCCCCTCTACAATCTAGATCTAGCCTAGACCAAACCCTAACTAGCTAAACCCTAGACCTAACCCACTGCCGCCGCCACTCACGCGATCACACACCCACACCACGGCTCAAAGCATCAATCACGCATGCACAACACCCCATCGCGACCTAAAACAGACACGACCAATTCGACATGCATCCTAACACCTAACACCGACCCACACCTACCCTGGCTAACACGCACACACTCCACCGCAAATACAACACACGCACATGTCGCCCTGTCACGCCTCTCGCTCACCCGCCCGGCCCCACGCCCACGCAGTGCCCACTCCGCTCCTCGTTTTCATCATGATCCTTTACCCTGCCGCTCCCCACCAACCTCCCGCGCCCTTGCCTCCCGAGCACCACCATTGGAGCCTCGACTTTGCCGCCCCTCGTTCCCCTGGCCGCCAAAGCCTATCTCGCGGGATACCGCCACCAGGTGCTGCCACCTCGCCCTACTTTCCCCTTCCTCGCGGCCATCATTGAGCCATCCTCCACCGGAGATCGCCCCGCCGAGCCCGCATCGCTCGCCCGCCTCCCTGCCGAGCTCGCCCCCAACTTCATCGGGTCACGCGCGTCACCACCACCACCTCGCCTTCTCCGACACAGGTGAAACCTCCCCCGTCCACCTCTCCCTCTCCTGCGAGCCAAGCATCATGTCGCCTCGAGCGCAACCCTATCCTCCTAGCGCCACTGTGCGGATCATGGCCGCATACCGTCGGCCCCGGCCAGCGCCCGCCGCTGCACCCCTCCCCCTTGGCCCTGTAGTGATGTTGTTGCCTCCCTGTGGCCTCCCTCTCAAGCCACCCCGCCACCGTCTGCGAAGCCCCCGTCCTTACTCCCTCTGCGTCACTAACCTCGCCTTGCGCCATCAGGGACGCCATCGATCCCAACCGTGAGCACGCATGTGTGTCTTTGTGTCTGTGAGTTTGGCGGGTGCCGGTGTTCAGCTTCCTTCGTGTGCTCCGTTGAACACAAGATCTTCTCTGCTGGTGTCGTGTACATGTAGCACTATCAAGAGTTTGTAACTCCAAGTTTTGCCAAGACCATCTTCGGATGCCACAACAAGATCATCCCAAGGGACGTACCTGCCATGTGTTCCGACTTCCTAAGTACCCGAGTCCACTTGCCGTCAAGGCCTCCTTCATGGATATGTTGATGATCTCGAGAACCCCCGGCATCAAAACCTTAGTCCACCACCGACCAACGAGTGGAACCTCAAGATCTCCTTCGCGGACCTAGAGTTCGGACCCTAAAGACGGATCCCGTCGAGACCAAACCCGAACACCCTCGGAACCCAAGATCGCTGATTCCCCTATGTGCGACCCTACTCTAAGCCCCTATTTTATAAATTGCCATCTATATACCTATTGCATATAAATTATTCATGCTTGCACACATCTCATGTGGTTTGGGGGCATTATGCCGGTTCACCTTATAATTAAATATGGAGACCATATGCGGGCTATTCTAGTCTTATGTTGCCTCCATTTAAATTTGCGTAACGAATCGATGTCATGCTTTTCCTTGCTAAGCCAACATTTAAATTGTGGGGTACCTAAACAACATGAACCTTCTAATTAAATATTGGGATCCTGGTTCTGCTTAATATTGCCTAATTGCATCGCATCTTTGCCATGTTACACATCATACATGCATCATGCCCGATCTTCTGCCGTAGAATTAAATAGCGCATCCGGTGTTTCTTCTAGTGCTTTGCTTCTTCACGGATTAGGCTATTGAGTTGATGCGAGCTTCGCCCCGTTCTTCGAATGAATCTTCGTCTATGTTTCTAGGCAAGCATTCTTCCCCTTTCTACTTATTTTTCATTTATAGTCTTTACTTCCTCCTGTTGATCTATTGCTATCCGTGTTATGATATTTTAGTTTTCGTACACCCTTTACATTCCTTGCAGCCTCTATATAGCCTTGGACACCTCCTATTACCTATTGTTTGGTACACAGATGGCCTTGCGAATCATAGTTGCTTGCTCAGGTGTCGCTTCGCGTCGTCGATGTTCCACTGATGTTGGGGTTGGCACATGTTTAATGGTTTATATGATCATGGCTTTAATTATAGCTGGTTAATTAAATGTTGGAAGTAGATATAATACAGAGGCACCGGTGGGCAATAATTGAGATCTAATTATTATCCTACCCACTTGTGTCCACCTAGGACCCGAGTTCTTGACACCTGCTCCGAGATCAAGCGCGCTAACCACATGTGGGGTGTATGGGCATCCCTATCGGCTTATTATCTGATTTCGAAGTACTGTACTTGGGACCACAAAACTAGTTAGTGCTTTAGACGTTACCTACTATACCTATGCCATGTATGAGATGTTTATTACCTGTTGCTGGATGAGCGCTTATTATTGCTGCGTAGGTGCGACACTCTATCATGGTAATATATTGTATATGGCCTCTGCTCGCGTTACAAGTGCACGTAACCTTAGGGTCTGTACGAGGATTAGCTATACCTTATACGGTAGCTCTTTTGGGTGGCCCTCATGTACTTGCTTTGGGTCTGGAACACGTCGTGTCTGAAGCCCCGCCGACATACCGATGGGTGTATGTTAATTGATCTGGCAAAAATGGTGAAAGTGCGTGTGGATACTTTGGTGCACCCCTGTAGGGTTAAATCTTTTCGAAAAGCCGTGTTCGTGGTTATAAATGACTTGGAGCATAGTTTATCGATCATAGACAACTATAACTAAACAGTTATTATTATAATTTGACTTGGATCTGACATGACTAGTAAGTTGGACAATCATCATGGAATGAATGTATAAACTGCCAATTATGTTTGTTTCCTTGGAATGACTTACTCATTTGGTCTCGAGGGGGAAATACCAAGATAGGTATGTTTGGTGTTAGTATCAGATTGGTTCCGAATAGGTCTTTGTTATCCCTCTCTGATAGCCGATAGTTATATTGAGTCTCCATAGGTTGTTTAGTGCATGCTTTCATTGGCGCTTCAGTCCAGCATACCTATGTAGGCGAGAGCCGGTGAATTCTAAGACTCGCCGTGTACTGGTCTCAGTACTAACCGCTCCCTTTTTTCTTTGCCCTTTGTCAGCACCCCTTTTATTTTAACAGGTATGAGTTTGGCGATGTTAGCAAGGTTACCCTTCCGGCTTGGGCTAGGCAGGGTTATGGACGCCATTGGTTATTTTTCAGGGATCTTAGCCCAATTTGCATCTTATCCGTACTCGGATGTTGTATCGTTTTGAAGGTGATTTGGATCTTTATATTGTATATCTATATTCTTGACTCGTTGAGTCATTGTTGTATATATATGTTTTGTGGGTTTCATCGTGGACTATTGTGTAGTGATATTACTTCGTTTTTCCACCCGCACGCAAGTGCCTAGTGCAGTGGTGGGCATCATTGAATCGTTTCTATGCGGGTTTGGCGGGAATCGCTGAAATTTGCATAGAGTCGATTCGAGGGTGTTACACGCCCAAAAGTTGAACTATTCCCACCATCATAAAATATAAGACGCCTAAGGATAAGTCAAAGGTCAATGTTTTATAAGTTTGATCAAGATTATACACAAAAACATGAGCATTTACAATAATGAATCAATATCAATATATCAATATAAAGTATATTTTCTTAATGTGTCTATTCAATATGTAGATATAGATATTTTTTCTAAATACTTGGTCAAAGTTAGTAAGATTTGACTTTTGACTAATCGTTAGACGCCTTATATTAGGGAGCACAGAGAAAGTATTAGACAAGAGTTGACACTATATATTTGAACAGTCTAGTCCTGTCCTAGGGCTGGGCCTAGTCGATATATCCTAGTTTTTTTAGAGTTGGATTGTAGCACATCTTATCAAATATCGAATATTTGCTAGCGAAGAAGATGCCTCTATATAAAGAATCGAAGACCTTTGCCATATGATCGATGATCCCTGACATAGGATCAACCCATCGTCGAAGTCATTTTGATCACCATTCTCATGACCAATGTTTTTAGATGCAATACACTACCTCTATTTTAAAGCTTAAGGCTTATATCTTTTTTGAAAACCAAATCGGAGAAAGTTTTACCAAATATTTAGAAAAAACTATCAAGAACTATGACATTATATACATATCATATAAAAATATGTTTTATTATTGATCAAAGGGTATGGGCTTCGTATTTTGAATATTAATATGTTTCCTAATATTTTTGTCAAACTTTACGTAGTTCGACTTTTCAAAAAAAAATATAAGACTTAAGCTTTGAAATGAAGATAGTAGTTATTTCTCCTTGTAAACCCTCATATTGATAATACTAGTATCGGGAGATAAGGCTATTATCCATCTTGAGGGGCATAATGGAAATAATAATGCTAGATTGTTTCGGCTCAAACTGCTATCTACGTCGTTCTGATTCTTTTCGGCCGTAGGATGGACGCCGAGAGAACATGCGATGCGCTCGTAACGGAGCCCTGCTCTTCCTAGAGGCGGGACCCACTACGGAGCAGGGCGAGAGATTCCAGAACGTGGACTGGCGACCTATACGACGTCCTACCCCACGTCACAGGACAGTAGACCTCGCGCTGCCTGAAGGACCGCGCGTGGTGAGAGACGTTCCAGCGTGACAAGCGTCCACACCCACTGGGTGGCGGGGTCCGATGACAGCCGACATGGCAACGTGAGCCCATGTCGGCCGTGGTGTCTCGCGGCCATGTGCCCTGCCCGGGTCCTACGTGGCATTGTAGCCCCTAGATGGCCGCGTATTCTCGCAGACACGGGGCCCATCTAGTGCCGACGTGGCAATGTAGATCATACCTGTGAGCGGTTTTTCTCGGTTATGGGGCTGTCCATAGCCGATGTGGCGCGATAACCCCATATGGTCCACGGTTTCTTGTGGACATAGGGCTATCCGACGCATACATGGCAACATAAACCCATGTCGTACATCAACGTAGCCCGTACACAATGCAGGTAATCATGGGTGGACAGAAGAGTTCGCACCGTAAATCGTAGACGTCCATGGGGGCTCGTGGCGATGCTGTGTACTAGGCCCACGCAAGAACGAGTATAGACAATATGTATGCGTGGGTTCAGGCGGCGAGGCCCTCACACGGGAGCTGGCATCATAGAGACAGTTCTCGCGGTGTGACCACAATATAAAACGCACGGCGCGGGTGGCTAGCCCTTCTGTTCTCTCGCCTCTTTTTCTTTTAGCTCGCTCCCGTCGTCGGTCGCATGAGTCGGGTCGGTGAACACGCCTGGTGCCAGCAATGTGGCTACCCACAGCGGCGTGCTTGGTAGAGGAGAGAGCATGCTAAATGGCGGAACACGCGACAAGCACTTGGCCTCCCGCATTCCAGTGTGGTCGTAGTATCCTAGGTCTCACTCTAGCATTTTCCGCATGGTTTAGCTGTTTGGGGTACTCAAAATCATCGATGACCTCGCGGGCGGCGGTGGTTCCAACGACTGTCGACGATGACGCGAGTGTTAGGTAAGTACGAGCCTCCATTTTTGTTTGCCTTTCTTCACCTTTTAATTTTTTGGTCCGGCGTTTTTGCGTTTGCTACACTCCTTTTTGGGCTTCCCCTGTTTTATTTCTTCTTTTTGCCTTTTATTTATTTGTTTCCCCTTTTGTCTTTTGTTGTTCTGCCTTCCTTATGTATTTGCCTCTTTCACGTTGAAGAGTTAAACCGTTTAATTTGATAGCGTTGATTGCGACTATATTAGATGCAAACATGTTACCGGGAAAAAAAGATCGAAAGTGAATCACGTTTAGAACAGATATGAGTGCATACATGTAAGTCTAGACGTCGCATGTAAAAGGTATTAATCTACATACTTCCTTTCACGTGCGGTTGCGCCTATTAAATTGTTTGCTCTGGAACTTTTTGTCTACTTATGTTCTCATCCTAATCCCGCTACTACCGTAGATAGCTCCTCAGAATAACCCTCTTTCACAGCCGTCTCTCTCGGCAATGTCTTCCTGTGGCGGTTCCGGTAGGGACACGTCTAGCGCTGAGCATGTCGGGATCACCGCCTATGTCCCGTCCGACGCCTCCAAGTTCGACAATGCCAAGGTCGATGCCCTCGGCCACATCGAGAGCGACGACCACAAGAAGGCGCATGCCAGCTTTTCCAGAAACGTTGATGTCGTGGTCAGCCACAATGTTGGCGCCAACCAATCCATCGAGCACGCTGACGCAGCCGACTCTAGGGAGAGTAACGATTGTATGTGGAAGAGGCCAGAGGAGTAGGAAAGGGAGCATGGAGGAGCGACACGAGGAGCTCAGGGCAGCGCATAGGGCTGCGTGGGAGGCGGACAAGTTGAAGGAGTTCCGGCATAATGAGTTGCAGGATTATACCGACGATGAGGAGGAGAGAAGGAGCAGGAAGGAGACGATGCTAAGGGAGAGGAGTACGCGGAATACGACTCCCAGAATGAGTACCATGAGGTGAAGATTGAGGAGGAGGAATATGACGAAGATGAAGAGTCGGCGTCGAGCAGCGGCCTAGGCTACTCCACTGCCGCCGCCGTCATCGACGGCGGCGCTTCGGCGTCTAGCAGGATTCGTTGCCATGACGATGGTGAGGCGGGTCCTTCCAAGAGGCAGAGGAAGTAGTAGTTTTTTTAGATTACGTTTTTCTGCATTTGTTTTGCTAGGTGATTGTACATTTATCGTGTTTTCTTGAACTTTGGAGTACAAAGTATGACGTAATGGGTTATTTCGTGTCTTCTATGTGCGTTCGTGTTTGTTTAAATGCTATCTGGACATTTTAAGCGTCGGTTTTCGTTGGTTTTGGGAAATACGAGGCATAGAGATGGCATGTTGTCAAAGAAGTTTTAATGCTTCTTTGTTCTCTACAATCCGACTGCCGCAGAGAATTGTACAGTCGTTGGATCGACGAAACGATGCTTCAGAGCACACTGCATGCAAATCAAGTATGCGTACTTTGCTCCATTTCGATAACGTTCTAGAGTCTCTAGAAAAAACGATAACATATACGTCTAATAATAGATGCACTTTCGCTAGGTGATCACACGATGTGTGTAACCATAGATGACATGCAACAGAAAAACAAGGCATACAATTTAGACAGATTGTTTTCTCCTTCTATACACCGCAACCTCTATAGAACGCATCACCTATAAACTCGTCTCCTTGATGCCTTCTCTGTTTCTTACGGCGGTGACCTATGCTAGGTGGGAAGAACCTTGGCGTCGTCCTACTGAAGCTGAAAGCTTCTTCTATTTTGAGTCTATCAACTCCTTGGCTCACCCGATCTTGTCCGAGGTGGGTCGAGTTGTAGGAGGCCTTGTAGTCCCGACCGCCGGGTGTCGGCGAGATAGATCCAATCTGCATGACACGGGCTCCCCCTGCCTAACGCGCCAACTGACGAAGGATAGTTTCACGACCCCTCTACAGTCTCACTTTCGAGGATCGGCTCGGGTCAACAGATTTAGATCTCCAAAGATAAAGACAACAATATGTGTATAATAGGGAGTATTCCCCTATGCTTTATTCATAAGGTGATCTAGAGATCGTACAGAAGTGGCTACAACATGATCTCGATGATTTTATAATGTTACCAGACGAGAGGTGAATCTAGGGTTTATGACTAGGGCTAATGACTAAGACTTGGGTGATTATGGCATGTCCTCTTCAGGTGAATGTCTTCAGGTACTTATAGGCTTCGATGGTGTTAGAGTTTCCTTTAGTCATGTCAGGTCTTTATCTTGTCTTGCACGTCACGTTATTCTTTGATCTCCCTTGTACGCGCATCTAAACTTCGGAATCCAGAGAGTTGTCTTGAAGCCCCACATGTTAGGTCAGTTGAGAGCTTCTAGATGCAGGTCTTCAGGTCTTTGATAGTAGAGATAGGCGTGGGTAGGTCTTGTGGATTAAGGCACATGTAAGGTACATGCCTAAATCCACCCATCACCGACATGTAGACATGCAGCCCAAGGAGACGAACAGAGAGACGAGGGCGAACCGAATAGGCTGCAACTGAAGTCGAGAAACCTCCACTGAGTTTGGATTAATTAATTAGGCACTAGCCCTCCACTAAGTTCATATTAAAAGTTTACTCGCACGTCCGAACCACTCGCGAGCCCCGCGTTGCTCTCCTTTGGCGACACGGGAGGAACCCTAACCGCCGCGCCACCAGCCCCCTCCCCCTGCGCTGCCGCCACCAGAGGAGGCGCCGGCGAAGCTGCGCCCGTCCTAGGAAGGTGGCGGTAGGGCCTCTTCCTCCTCCCTCGGTGCTCGGGTCTGGGTTGCTCGGTGCGCGGCGGCGTGGTGGTGCTGCAGGTGATGCGCGCGAGAGGAGATGGCTGCTGCGGCGATGGCGCCGGTGGCCGGAGATGGCGCGGACGGCGGCCATGGCGGTGCGATGCTGCAGATCGATCTGGGCCCTTCCGGGCTTGATCTGGGTCTTTCGGGTCCGGCCGGCCTGGTCCCTGCACCCGGGTGACGCGCCGGCGAGGCGGCTCCCCTCCTTCTACCCCCTGCACTCCCTATAGGGTGGCCAAGAAGCGGTGGCCGGACCTGGTCTGGCGGCACCCCCCCCCCCCCTCGGGCTACGGTCGGACGTGGAATGCTGGAGGCCGGGACGATGGTCTCGAACCGCGGCCGTGGTGGAGATAGGGAGGGGGCTGCGGGCAGTGCGAGCCGACCGGCCTAGATTTGGGCCCTTTCAGGCTCGGTCTAGGTTGTGCGGGTCCTAGCCTGCTGGCCCCTGCGCTGGGTGTGTGTGTGAGCTCTGTTCCATGCAGGTTGGGTCGCCTAGGCGACGTTGCTGGTAACAGCGATGGCGCCGGTGGCCGGGTGCGGCCCCCCACTTCCCCTTGGACGTCCTCCCTGGCCCGAGCCCAGGGATGTTGCTGGTTTGGCCGGGTCGAGTGGAGCCCAACGCCTTCTCGGTGTGGCGGCTTGAGGCATTTTCTGACATCGACGGCGGGGGTGGCGGTGTTGGGTGACCGACGATGCTTCTTTGAGGTGGCTGTGTGCAAACCTGCCGGTGACTCCTCCTAGGGTTAGCACGGGGGCTCCATGTGAGGAATAGGGTGCTCGGTAGCAGGAGCGAGGTACCAAGACTCGGGCGAAAGCCCTTCCCTTGGGCCGGTGACGGTGACGACTCTGGGTGTCACGTCCTGTTGAGGCGTCGAGCTCCGGCACCTCCCTCACCTAGCGTGTTAGGTTCCGGGTGAAAACCCCAGCTTTAGCTTGCCAGATCAGGCGACGGCAGCGTCTTCGATGTCGTACCCTCCATGGTGGTGGCGTCTTGGAAACCAGATTCCCTGGTACGAGTCGCTGCTCATTGTCATGGTCTTCGGTGTTGGCCTCATGCAGCCTTTAGTGCAGTCGGAGTGTCGGCCTCTCGAGTGGTATCACGGATGGCTTGCGCGACTGGGATCCTACTCGGACGACGCAAGCAAGCCTCTAGATGACCAACGGTGGACTGGTGTAACATCCCAAAACTTCAATCCAAGCTTATCAAGATCTAAATCATCAAAAATAGGGTTAACAAAAACTTTTCCAAATTAAAAATGAAAGCATTCGTGTGCATTTAATTTAGGATTTGATTTGAATTGCCATGGTTCTATGATCCATTGCTTGTAAAATGTTTCTTAGGAGAAATAAACATCATCTAAGTCATTCCCAAACTTTTCCCAAAGAAAAATAACTCAAAATAAATATTTGAAGTGAATGGTCATTTTGGCCAAACTAACTCTCATGCCTACTTTGGCTATTCCTAGTACTCAAAACTTAATAGAAACATGTGTGGATCTTTACACCTCTTGATAGTACACATAATGAGGTACCAAGGCCCACCTTGTGATCTGTAAAAATCTTTCAAATGCTAATTTTAAATGACAGTTCAAAATTGAATCTATTTCATATGGGAAGATCCCACTTTTTCAAAAACCATTCAAACAATCTCCACTTTCAAAACCCTTGCAACCAGAGACTACCTAGCACTAGTGTAGATCACCCAAAAAATTTGAAACCAAAATTCAAAATTTTATTTCTTGCGGCCATTTAATCAAACACTTGGCAGGCAAGAATCTAACTCTAAAACTAGCTTACTATTCTGCACAGGGTTTTGCCCCCATTTGATCCCCATTTAATCCCTTTGTCCCCTCTTGATCTAACCAGGCCCTTAGCACCCATCTCCCTTGTCCCTAGCCACAGTGCCATGCCAACCCGAGCACCTAGTCGCCGGCCAAACCTTGCCCCGCTGCAGCAGACCACTTCCTCCTCTCTCGCCATGTCTAGGAGGTAGCCAGGAGCTCGCCGCCACCCTCTGTCCCTTTCCCGAGCCAAGCCTCGTCGTGGACCACCGAGGAAAGCCAGTGCCACCATGCACCATAGACGCCGAGCTCCGCACCTGCCAGCAAGACGCATGCAGCCGACCGCACCTACCGCTCCGCCACGACCCAGGGAACACCCCAGACACCCCCTTTCGCCGCCCAACGCATCACATCCACCGCTCGCCGTGGACATTGCCGCTTCTTCCGCTCAGAGCGCCAGCTCGCCCCAACCGCATACCACCGCCCCTAATCCCGCATTCACTTCCTAGAGCACCGCCAGGAGACTGCCTGTCGATCGCCACCATCCGCCATGCCTCTAGCCGGTCATAGCCATGTCACCACCGTCGCCTGCCCATCCCGCTCGGTCTCACCGTCGGGCCTATATAAGCCGGCCTCCCCAGCCTCATTTCTCCACACCCACTCACTCCCCACCACTCACTGAACCTCACCCACCTCTAGGTGATGCTGCTCGAGCTCTGCCTCGCCGGACTTGGAGCAGGAGCCGCCGTAGCAGGAGGAGAAGGGCGCATGCGATTTAGGGCACCCCAAGCTCCGCCGCAACCGCGCCTCGCCTTGCTGTCGTCTTCCAGTTCATTTACCCGCCTCACCGACCTTGCTGGAGCCCTGGTACGTCCCCGATAGACCCCCACCGAGCCGCTAGGGTTCGAGCTCGCCGGTGACCTGTTCGTCATCGACGACGACCCTCAGCCGTAGATCCCAGTTCTAATCCTACGGCCCATAGCGCGCGTACCGTTTCGCGTGTTAAGCGCCACTAACAAGCGGGACCCACCAGTCAGCTGAGCCCCGCACCGCGGAGCGCCACTGGGCTGGCCCATGTTCGTTCCCGCGCTAGCCCAGCCATTCAAATTTGGATTTTTCTTTTTAGTTTAAATCTAGTTTCTATCCCCTAGTTTGAAAATCAATTCAGAGAGATTCATAAATCCAAATTGCATGAAACCAATTTTGTTTCAAAGGTATTGAAATGATCTATCCAAGCCCGTTGGATTTAATTCAATTAGAGTTACAGATCTCTCCTAACAAAAATAACAAAACAGAAGCATTTGCACCTTGCAACATTTTTGTAAAATCAACCAAGTTAACTTTTGAGTTGATTCCAACTCTCAAAAATCAAATTTCACCGTATCTATCTAAATATGTAATAATATTAAGGTTTACATGCAGTGACTTTATACTAGTACCAAAATAATGCTATATAGGCATTTCTAGTTACTTTAAATCATTAAATAATAAACTTAAACCAAAGTAATTATGATCCAACCTTTAAATCTCATTCCCACATGTTAGAATATGTGGTGATGACATGTGTCAACATGATCCCATATTTTAAATGGTGAATATTAAATCTTAGTTAATATTTCAATGAGCAGAAATTACTTTTCTAAAATAAAAAGGAGGAAACTATTGAATTAAACTTGTGATGCTTGTGATGATAATAGATCATCAAATATGTGTCTTAGGATGCTGATTGGACTAGTTAAGTATGGTTTGGTGATTGTGTGCTCTGTATGTATTTATAGACGATAGTACTGACCAAGTCTACGAGGAGGAGGAGTTCTACCAAGAAGAAGAAGAAGAAAACTTCAACCACTACACCAACCAAGGCAAGCTACTATTAACAAGCTAGGATTGAAATAGATGGTTTAGCGAAGATGCTTAGGGAAGGCTTTGATTATACCACTTTGACTAGTATTTACCCCAAAGTATTATTTTCAAGCTTTACTTCCTTTACTTTACCCAAAGTTCTTTACTTGTTTTGAAGGTAGCATAAAAAGTATAAAACTTGACCTATTTAGAAACATTTGGATGTCATTCTATGGCATGAGATTGAACCCATCACTTTCACCTTAGTGAACACACTTAACTTAGTAGTTTAGCGTAGATCAAAAACTTGAGTCACTTTAGATGGGAACACTTGGTGAAAATGAATTGTGAAAACCTTGGAATGATGAGTCATTCTATTGAGATGTTTTGACATGTGTTGAGAAACACAAATGGTTGATGATGATGAAAATGATGAGGCATGAGTCTTAAACCTTTTATAAAACTGATGGTTGGATTCGGATGCGATACCATTCCAAGTTTACCGTACAACCACACTACCTGAATTGGGTAAGGCTTAGCTGGAAATTTATATGCATTAGTATTAGTTCCCTCGCGGGAGAGATTTGAGCTGAGGCTACCTCTCATGATGTCGACCTATGCAGTGCTCAAGATGACTGATGGTCATGGTTGGGAGGCCATGCTCATAGGAGAGGTGCTGATACTAGGGTGTGTAAAGGAAAGGTTATGTTTGATTATCTGCATACTAAGTATGATGATTCAGGGTTATCCCTGACAGATGTATCGAATCTTGTGGTGAAAGTGTACCACCTCTACAGAGTGTAAAACTATTCGAATAGCCGCGTCCGTGGTTATGGACAGTTGGAATGGCCATACTGTTTCGTTGTCAGATGTTTTTTTTAAATAACTTGAAGTGAATGATGAATCTTGACTTGACCACAACAGGGTTGTGTTTATGATACTAGCTTCCCAACTTAAGTGATTCTAGAACTTTATTTTATCTTTCTTTGCTTCAGAACTCAGCTTAGGTTTCAAACTTAACTTTATAGTTAAACATAGAGTTTAGCACTTGACTTAGAACTATATTACCTATTAGTGGTAGTTTGCTAGTACTTAAAGAGTACTCATGGCTTTTGTCCCTGGCTATTCTCATGGCCAGACTATCAAGATGATGGCCAGCAGGACGGCTATGATAACTAGGACTATCTGCCTTCACAAGATTGCCCGTGAAGATGGACCCCACCGCTACGCTTATCTTTTATTTCCGCTGCTTGTTGTATTAAAGACTGGATCACGAGATCCTTATTTGTGTAAGACCTTATGTATGGTTTGTAATGGATGATGTACTGTGATATCCAATCTGTTATGTCTCGCAAAAATGGTAATCCTGGGATTACGAGGTATGGCATAACGGGCATCTGGGATTAAAAATCCGGGTGTTGACAAGTTGGTATCAGAGCCATCCTGACCATAAGAGACCCTAGTTAGAATGGTCGTCCGAATAAAAACTTAGTTTCAAAACCAACGTGAGTATTTACGAAAAACTGTCTCCTCTCTTATCCTTGGGAATTCTTTCTTTCTCAAAAATCCATGCTCCTCAAAATTCTTACATTACTACTTAAAATTTGACACACTTGGTCACTTCACTAATTTCCTCATCCTTAATTCTTGTAGATGGAGACTCAGTTCAGCAAGTTCTACCAGTTGGGAAACGGAGGTCAACTGATCTTCGAGAGGGATCTGGATTCACTGTCGGAGCTACTGGGACGCCCACATCCAGAGTTTCTTGGAGCTCAACTTCCAGGACCCCCAGGAGGAGACCTGCAGTGGCTAGTCACCGCAGATCTTAGAGGAAGCATCGAAGCGCCAACTTCCGGGAGAATTCAGTTCTCCGTGAGAGAGAACAACTGGCTAGATGGATTAGCCAGGGCAATGCATGAAGCTCTCGACGCCTCGGCATCAACAAGATCCAAGGAACCCGTTTTGCTCACTATGCAAGACGTGACTTCATAGGAATGCCGATGGAGATGCCAAGTCACCCAGAGTTGAGGCGTCAAGTGGAGAACCTTGACTTCTTGCTTCACGACAAACAGCAGGAATTGGACAATGCTAGAGAGTTAGCCAACCAAAACCGTGCCATTGCCGACCAGAAGGCCCAGACTTTCGCACTGCTCGTCCAGGACCGCCAGTCTCTTTGCCGCCAGCGTGCCAAGAAGGATCGCACCATCACCCGTCTTCGCAAGAAGGTGGCCGACCTCGAGTAGACCATCAAGGAGCAGGAAGCTCAGCTTGCCGCCAAGGAAGAAGAAGATGAGGGTGAAGACATCCAGGGAGACATGGATTCTTACCTCAGCAATGATGATGACTTTCTGGAGGAGGATGCTGTGGACTTCTACACTGATGATGAGGACTCCGACTTCATCGACGATGAGTAGATGCACTAGAGCACTGTCGTAGCATGAGTTGTATCGGTCCCACTGTATCGTAGCTTGCAGAATGGTTCTTCAAACCATCTGTTTTCCTTTGTTTGTTGTGGTGTGTGTTGTATCATGTGTTTGCTTGCATGAATGAAAATGAAGTTAGTTGAAAAACCTGAGTCTAACTCAAAGTTTTAGCATTAAAAACCCAAAACCATGAACCTTAGAATTTCCCTCTTACCCCTATATATATCTCAATCTTCAGATGACTCGTGGAAACCAAGGAGGGAGCTCGTCAAGAAGACCCAATGCCGCAGATCTTGCGTAATCTCATCGCAGACCGTGAAGCAAGCGAAAGCGCCAAGCCAACTTAGCAACATTGCAGCAGATCGCCCAAATGGCTCTCAACAACCAAGGGCATGGAAATCAGGATCACCATGGATCCAAACTCAAAAAAATTTAGAATACCAATCCCCCAATCTTCAACCAATCTGAAAACCCATTAGATGTCGACGATGATCGGTTACACCATGGAAAACAACCTCGAAGTTGTAGGATTTGATGAAAATGAGAAAGTTCTCTTCGCCACCCACTATCTGGCGGGAGATGCAAGAGCTTGGTGGAATAGTATCCGCAATATGAACCATGGTCAAGTGATGACATGGGAAGCATTCAAAGTCAAGTTCAGCCGCACCCACGTGCCGCAAGGTCTCGTCAACAGGATGAGAGATGAATTCCGTGAATTAAAGCAGGGAAGAATGGCTGTGGTAGAATACCGTGACAGATTCCTGTCACTTGCCAGATATGCACCTGATGAAATCAACACGGAGGCCAAGAAGAAGGAGAGATTTCTGAACGGACTGCATGATGAGATGCAGACTGTCCTTGTCAACATCCGTTTTCAGGATCTCGAAGAGCTAGTCGACTCTGCCATTCAGATGGAAGGGAAGATTAACCAGGCAAACGACAATCGCAAGCGTCGTATGATGCAACAATACCGTAAGTACTGGCCCCAACCCTCACCAGGGTATGCACCAAGGAACAACCGACCCCCAATGTCTCGCCCAAGTTACCCCAACCGTAGCGGAGGCAATGTGAAGTCCGGAGGAAACAATCACAACTCCGGCAATGCCAACAATTTCAACCATGCACCTCCCAAGAGCAACAACAACAACAACAACACTGCACCTAGAACTGGCAGCAATGTTGTGCCTGTCGCAGCCAAGGACAAGTCCCAGATCACTTGTTTCGAGTGTGGAGTGAAGGGTCACTACTCCAATGAGTGTCCCAAGAAGACTGCCGCCAATGCCCCTGTGAATGCCCCAGCTCAATAGCAGCGTCGTGTTCAACTAGGAAGAAGATTTGCCCCAGGGAACCTCACAACCGCAACGGTCGTCTCTTCCACATGAACGCAGAAGAAGCCCAGGAAGCGCCAGATGTAGTGCTGGGTATGTTTTCTGTCAACTCAGTTTTAGCAAGAGTATTGTTTGATTCGGGAGCATCGCATTCATTTGTCACCAAAGAATTTGCATGCACTAGTAAGATTCATCCAACCAACTTGAAGCATGTCATGATAGTTCAAATCCCCGGCTCAACAACTACTATGCCTATCAGAATACATGGGATAGATTTTTATGCCAACCTAATTGTACTTGGAACCAAAGGATTGGAAGTAGTACTAGGTATGGACTGGATGTCAAGGCATAAAGGACTGATAGATTGTGCTAAGAAAGTGTAGCATCCCATTTGTCTAACATCTGTAATGCTACATGGTCTAATAATAAAATGTCACTTCCTACATATAATTGTTGCATCATAATTATATCATGCTCATGTCATCATGCCACCTTGCATTTGAGCATCATATAAAACCCTTTTCATTTGGTTCTTATCTCGTATGCACTATTAATTGTATTTGCCTCTTGATACATTGCATTTGGTTCTTACTAAATCCTATTAGGCTTTTGCTATATGTTAAATCCCAAGTTGAGTTGAGGGCATATCTTTTACTTCCCTTCCATCTACTAACATGCCATACACCTCTCCTTTGATATCATCTATTTTCCACCATATACATGTATGTGGCCTTTTGTTGTTACTATTTAAAACCAGGCCACATATATTTGTATGGATCCAATCTACCTATCTCATACACTCATACACATGTGATATGTTTCACCATCTTAATACATCATGCATGCATGGTTGTAATCTTGCATGTCTCATGCAAATAAAACCCTCCACCTTCCCTTTTACCTCAATCTTTTATCTGGGTGTGGGGTCCATTCTACCTTGCCTTTCCATCTCCTTCTATTCAATCCTAGTGCTTGCCTCTCTCAAATATTCATATGTGCATGTGGCATACCTTTTATTCAAATCTAGTTCTACATGCAATATTGTCCCTAATCACATGTGATATCAATGCCACTAGTGACCTCTCTTGTATTCAAATTCTTTTGCACTTCTTTGTTTGTTTAAATTTTGATCAAATCCTATATCTACACTCCATCTACCAAGTTTCCCTAGCTAATCTAGCTATCTAAATAAAGACTCCATCTCTAATATTTATTTTTGTCTCTTGATCTCTGCCTAAATCTTTGACACTAAATCCGTCTAAAGTTTTGTCTAAAATTAGTCCCATCTAGTCTAGTTTGGACTATATAAAAACTCTAATCCCCTTCTTCTTTATACACATACACACCTTACCTCTCACCTAGCTAAAATCCTAATTGTGCATGTACCTCACATACATGTACAAGCTAATCTCTCTTCTCTCTCCAACCGAGCTGTTTTTCCTAGCTAGCTAAATCGATCTGCTTAAACGTGGCCATCCTCCTAGCACCATTCATGGACACCACCTAAACCGATCGATCGATCAGCCCCAGATGCAAACACCTACACCATCTCTGAACCAACCATCTCGATCAACAGGTTCAGACCCAACTCGGCTAAACTCAGGCCCACTCTCCCCCCTCTCTTGTGGCTTGGCTCAACCCACCAGGCCAGCAGTGGACAACATCCGAGCCGCACTGTTTTTCTTCCTGGCACCTCACGTGCAGCCCGAGCCGGCACCACCCCATGCTCCTCACGTGCTGTCCTTTTTCTTCCTACCTTTTGTCGTAAAGCAAGCAGCAGCCATACAGGAGCTCATCCCCATCCACCCGCTTCTGGATCGAGATCCAGGACGACCTCCATCTTCTCTCCATCCTCTCCATGCCAAGCTCCACCCAAGAAAAACAACACCCATGCCCTGTCGTTCACCCTAGCTCGCTGATGTTCTGCTGCCATCCACGCCAAGCGCCGGTGTCCTGGAGCTGCATCGTTACATCCTGACGTTTTTCGTCCACCTGGACGTGGAGGAGAAGCACGATCACCTCGCCATCGTCCTCGTGAACCCGTAGCAACGCCGTCACCGACCGTGTGCCGTGCCGCCGCCCTCGTCTCCGTCTCGGTCTCCGCATCGCCGACCACCTCCCAAGGTGAGCCTCACCCAGCCGCCTTACCTCTGCATCTTGGCGTCCAGCCGTGCCGCGCCCCTCGCTAGCACACAGCCCCGCCGCCACGTTCGGCAGCCGTGCGCACGCCACATGCGCAAGCAGCAACATCAGCCAGCAACAACAGTCGCGCAGCAGACACCTCTGCTCCCCCTGTTCCTCGTCGAAGCCCGGCCAGCACCGCCCCCGTTCGGAGAAACTTCCTGAACGTAAAACATAGATCGTTGTTCCCTCTACGTGTTTTGTTTTTGGGGCAGCGTGTTTTGCCCAGCGGAATCGTCGCCACCGTCATCGGCAAACGACCGGATCTGCCGCCGGCACGGCCTCTTTTCTGTCAGTGAGCAGCAGCAGCAGCAGCGCCTGGTTCCCCCTCTGTTCTACGCCTTGCCCCGTCCGCTGTAGTTCTCCAGCGCCGAAATATCCTAAACTAAATTTGAAGCCCTTGCTATCCTCTACAACTTTGGTTTTTGCGGCATCGCAAAATTCCCAAAGGTTTTCTCTCCACTGTCTTCTGAAGATCAGACGAGCTAGCTCATGTAATGGATCGAATTTCAGATTCGTTGGCCTTTTGCATAAAACCCCCCTCCAGTTCTAGGTCGAGCACGCGCAGGTCCCTCCCCGGCCAGCTGTCCCAATCGTTGGTCTGCGAGTTAGGTGGACCCGCAGCCACTGGCCCACATGTCGGTGCCTATGGGTACATTGCCCCGCGGTGAGAAAAGCCCCGCGTAGAGCCGCTACGCCAGATGGTGCTGACTCAGCGCTGACCCCGCGCGTCAGTCACTCGGGCTAGACCCACCTGAGTACAAAAAGTTTTTGTGAGCCTTTTCCAAATAAAATAATTCCAGAAAATGCAAATACATTTTTAATATCCAGAAATTAATAACTTTTTATTAATAAATCCAAATAATACAACTAATATATGTTTTTGAATAAGAAAAATGTGAGGATTTCAAATCTGCCCTCCAATTTAATGTTTGGCTAATTTAAATTTTCGAAATTGTTTAATTGCAATAAAAATATCTTTTCTTAATTAATTAATAACTTTAATTCTACAACTCCAAGTTTGACAAATAATATGAATAAAACGGTCAGCGCGACGAGCCCGTTCTTTCTATGCATTCCATGATATAAATTGCAGCATGCATCATATAAATATTAAGTGGACAGCAAGTGTTATGGGAGCAAAACATGACCAAAAACTTAATAAAATGATTTATTCCTGTCCCCACACCTCACCCTTGCCATGCTACATTATTGCCATGTAAATTGTGCATCATTCATCATGGCATGCTTGTTTGCTTGTCGCATTTTATTCATATGCTTGTGCACTTTATTTATGTTGGCCTTGTTTGTTTGGTTCTTCTTGGATAGACGAAAGGGGAAATATCAGAATCCTGTGAGTACTACCGATCCTTCTCTCGCTTCAATCATTGTCAGCAAGCACTACCACATGCTTGCATACATATAGTATCTATTGCCTCTATCTTATTCTTGCATCATTGAGTCGTAATGCATTAAATTGAATCCCAAATCGCATAGCATGTACTTTAAACCCCACCGAGCTTGTTCCTCCATCCCATGAGCCCTTACTATAGAGTTGTTTGAGCCATGCAGTGTAGAACAACATGTGTAGGGTATGTGAGTGTCGATGAATAACGAGGTACCTAAACAACTTAACCCGAGTAGTAATGGGATAACTAATGAAAGAGGCACCTTGGGCAATATCTATTATTTGGTTTTATGTCCACTTGTGTCCCATAGGACCCCGAGTACTTGATACTGCTCTTGACTATCGTGACTATCCGCATATGGGACCATGAATCCCAATAGCGAGCTCAATTCATTTCTTATTTCTTGGGGCCACAAAGTAGTTTGGGGCTTTATTACTATCTTGTACCTATGCCATGTTTTACCGCTTTATTTAAGATTGTCGTGGAGCACTGCATGCTTTTGGATCGTGGAATGTTTTCAGATCGACAAGCCCAGTCACACTTTCGATTCTACCATTTACAACCATTGACACAAACCTTGGGTCCGTCTTTGAGCCAACTTCGTTATGGGTAGCTTAAAGGGTGGTCCTCAAATATTTTATGAATCTTGTGAATGCTTTGTCGTGAAAGCCTTGTTGGGTTTTGATTTGGTTTTCCAAGGTCGATCGTGTGTGTGTTGTTATTTGTGCACCCTTGTGGTAAATCTTTCAAAGCCGTGTCCGCGTTATGGACGACTTGGAGCACAGCTTTCTCGATCATAGACAAGTATAACTAAAGTACCGTCTTTAATTTGACTAAATATCCGACTAGTAAATAGTGCAATATTCATGGAATGATTAATAAACCGCCAACGGATGGGTTGTTCGTCCGCTTTCTCGCTGGTGTTAGAAGGAGGATGGATCTTACTTTATACCGTTATAATCGCTGCTTTCTAATTATCGGACATCCGTCTATCATTGGTTAGGCGGATGGTTAGCAAGTATCTATAGACTTGTTAGTTATTATCTTTTGCTGCAATTGCGTCACCCCAGGTTATGTCCCCTTTAGAGGCATAAAGACTTGCTGAGTACCCCTAGGGTCTCACACGATAAATTGTTTGATTCGGATGAACAGGTGTATTCGCAAGATGGATACTGGATGGAGGAGACAGATGATGTTGGCAACGATCACTCGGTGTAGAGATTCCGTGGATGGGGATCCGTGAGATCTGTGGGCGGGATGTGCTTACTTATGTGGCATCTTGTGCCGATTTGCTTCTTGTCCGTACTCGGATCTTGTTTCCCACTTCTGCTTGATACTCTGTTGATTGATGTATGAGGAGCTATCCTACACTATTATCTCTATCTAGGATATTTGGATCTTGCCGTATGGCGTTGCAATATTTCTATTTATTTTAGATGGTATGGCTCTGAGAACTGTTGTAAGGTAGCTTGCATACATACTCACTTGTGTAATTTGATCTCTTCGCCTGTTGCCTACACCGCTCGCTCTTGTCCTGATGTCTTGGAAGTGGTTAGGGCGGCCGACGGGCCTACACGTGGGTGGTCCCTGGGCCCCCGCTGTACTACTTTTACCACTTTTTATTCATCCAGGCTTGAACTTAGAGCGTAGGGTCCGAGGTAGTTACAATTGGTATCAGAGTCATCCCGCCCTACAGGGTCTCAGCCAAATGGTCATTGTCAGTCTAGTAAATATTTTTGGTAGCTATTTATACTAGGGAAAAACAAAACGCGAGAGTAGGACTGCTTCCACTTTTCTTCTTACCCACCCACCTGCCCTTTTCTGGTAAGGAAGTGTAACGTTTTCAATCCTCTTCTAAAATTCAAACTAAGATTCACGTGTTCGGGGTTCCGTAGTACCATAGGTTGTGTGAGTGTGTGTGTGTGTGTAATTCCTTGTCTATCTGTTGCATCCAACTTGTTGTCGCTATCTGCCTTTTGGTTATCAACTGTTGGCACATTTCATACCGACAGGCTTTTGTAAACCGACGCGATCTATCTGATTCGTTGTAAACCGACGCGATCTGTCTTACTCTGTGTTATCCGACGCTATCTTGTTGGGGTGTTTGTTTTCCATAGTTGCTAATCTTTAGGTTCATCTTAAGAAGGAAGAGAGTTGGGATATGTGTTTTACTTATTCATGTGCGAAGTAATGATTTGAGTGCGGGATGGAGTCGCGGCCATACCACTACTTTTATCATTCGCTCTTGTATATTGAATTGGTAGAGTTACTAATCTTGATTCGTTAAGTGGTTTTGCGCATATAGTGGTGTTTTAATGCCGAAATTTGCGGAATTTTTTTCTTTGATAGCTTTGTGTACCACACTCCTTGTTCAGTCGTGTGTGATATGCTTAATATCTTCTAGGTGCTTTGAACTTTGTTGATATTTTAATATCATCTTAGTAATTTGTATCCTTAATCTTGGTTAATTCCATTTTGGTACTATTTTGGATTATTATTATTCTCCATTATGGTACTGACTTGAGTTTTATATTAATCCCAGGATGGCACCACCACGCCGACCGAGGAGGACATACCACCGAATCGGGGGCATAAGTATTGCTAATGCCTTGGGAGAAATGCAAGAACCGAACGCTTTGAAGAAAGCGTGAGGAGGAATGAGTTTGTCCTACCTCCACCTCCCAAGCGAGGAGACATCAAGGGTTTTAAGTTCAACCCGCGCCACTTTGAGGTGTCTCGATCACCACTAAACGATGATTGGTGCGTGAGATGTCAAGGTCACGATGACTGGCGATGTTCCCGAGCAAGAATGGGTAAATGTGCCACTCACCTTCCGAAGGAGGCGCAGCTCTATGGTGGGAGAATTACCAAGGCAAACCACTCGGTTTTTAGCCTACTTGGGAGCAATTCACTAGGGCTTTCAAAGAGCAATATCTCGCCGAAATTGCCATGGAAAGGATGAAGGAAGTGTTTCTCAACCTCAAGCGTGGCAATGACAATGTCAATACCTATATCGAAACTTCATGAATCTTTCTCGGTATGGTGGCGATGAGATCTCGATGACAAGAAGAAGCAAAGAGGTTCGTGCAAGGGCTCAATGCATCTATCAAATATGCAATCACTCATGCAAGGCCAGTGGTCTTTTTCGAACTCCAACATACAAATTTCTACATGAAGAAGCCAGTGGCAAGTGTTCGAGGAGTCCAAGAAACACAGCCGTGACGCAGCAAGCTCTTCAGCTATGACAGCTCCTTCTAAGCGCCGCGTGTGGGTTCCTAATACCGCACCGCCGCTCCCGGCTCCACCAAGACCTTCAAGCTACACGGCAAGGCAACCAAACTCCTTCACCGCTGCTCCTAGGGGCTACAACCACAACTACCCTAGAGCGCTTGGCGGAGTCCCTGCCTACGCTGCTCCACGTCCACCTGGTGCTTGTTACACTTGTGGGAACACTGGGCATCAACACTGGAGTTGTCCCATGAACAACAAAGCTCTTCCTCCACCACCTCCAAGACCTGCAGCAAGTTCTTCTATGGTTCGTGCACCTCCACCTTGGGCTCTCAACATCAACACCAAGCCCGGGTCCACTGTTGCTCGTGCCAACTGTGTCAACGTTGCTCAAGCTGAGCATGCACCTGGAGTTGTGATGGGTACGCTTCCCATTAACTCAGTTCCTGCACGAGTTTTGTTTGATTCTGGTGCATCGCATTCTTTTGTTTCTCACAAGTTTGCAAATGAGCATGAGCTAATTATAGACCAACTGGATAAAAAGTTAATGGTTCTTTCTCCCGGGGCAAGAATGCTATCTACCAAGACCAGTCATGGCAATCAAATTCTAATTGGTGGTTCTTCATTTTTGGCTTCCTTAATCATTCTCGGCAACTCTGACATTGATGTCATCTTGGGCATGGATTGGTTAACGGCGAATGCAAATTGATTGATTGTGTCAACGCCGGTTTCTCCGAAAATTCCAAGGCCATATAGTCTATTCTCCAAGTCCGACTCGCAATTCAGCTTTTCTCGCTACGCTCAATGTTGATGCTATGGAGGCTATTCAGAGTGTTCCGTGGTCCGTGAGTTCCCGATGTTTTTCCAAGAGTTACCAGTATGCCTCCCGAGAGAGGTCGAGTTTGTGATTGAGCTTGAACTCGAACCGCTCCTATCTCCAAGCGGCCTTATAAAATGGGTCTCTGAGTTGGTGAATCAAACGTCGACTTGATGAACAAGAGAAGTTGGGTTTCATTCAAGATAGATCGCTTCCTCTTGGGCAAATTCAACAATCTTTGTGAAGAAGCGAGACCAGACTAATAGACTTTGTGTTGACTATCGGGCTCTCAATGCAAAAACCATCAAGAATAAATATCCCCTTTCGTGGATTAATGATCTCTTCGATCAGCTAGCTGGAGCTGTGGTATTCTCTAAGCTTGACTTGAGAAGTGGTTATCATCAAATCAAGATCCGCAAGGAGGATGTTCCCAAACCAGCTTTCACCACCCGCTATGGCATGTACGAGTACACGGTCATGTCCTTCGGTCTCACCAACGCACCTGCCACCTTCTCGAGGCTTATGAACTCGGTTTTCATGGAGTATCTTGATAAGTTCGTCGTGGTCTATCTAGATGACATTCTAGTCTATTCTAAGTCAAAGGAAGAACATGAAGAACACCTTCGGTGTGTCCTAAACAAGCTTCGTGAGAACCGCCTGTATGCAAAGTTCTCCAAGTGTGAATTTTGGCTTCCCAAAGTCACCTATCTTGGTCACGTCATCTCTGCTAAGGGCATTGCCGTCAACCCAGAAACTGTTCGGACAATTGTCGAGTGGCTTCCACCAGAAAATGTCAAAGAAGTCCGGAGTTTCCTAGGTTTGGCTAGTTACTGCCGTCGCTTCGTTTAGAACTTCTCGAAGATTGCAAAGCCTCTTACCGATCTCCTCAAGAAAGGCAAGAAATACTTTTGGTCTCCTGCATGTCAAGCTAGCTTTGAAACACTCAAAGAGAAGCTCACTTCCACACCAGTCTTGATCCCTCCAGATACATCAAAGCCTTTTCAGATCTTTTGTAATGCCTCTCTCCAAGGACTTGGCGCGGTCCTCATGCAAGATAAACAAGTGGTTGCTTATGCCTCTCGTCAGTTGAAAACTCATGAGCTCAACTATCCAACACATGATCTTGAACTTGCAGCGGTTGTTTCGCTCTAAAAGTATGGAGGCACTACTTGCTTGGGAACCGTTGTGAGATCTTTTCTGACCACAAAAGCCTGAAGTATATCTTCACTCAGCCGGACCTCAACCTTCGCCAAAGGAGATGGATTGAAACCATCAACGACTTTGATCTCTCGATCAACTACACTCCGGGCAAAGCAAATGTGATGGCCGATGCCCTCAGTCGTAAGGCATATGTGAACAACCTCATGGTGGAATAGCAACAACCTCTCTTGTGCGAGGAATTCCGTCAACTCAACCTCGAGCTTGTACCCCATGGCTATCTTGCCAACTTGGTAGCTACTCCTTCCTTGGAAGAAAAGATTCGCTTAGCTCAGCTTGATGATCCTTTCTGCAAACAGTTCACCATCAAGTCTCAGAATCCTAAGTATGAGTCTTACCACTTGGATGATCAGGGCACTCTTTTCTATGATCATCGGATGATTGTTCCAGAACTTCCCGGCTTAAGAGAGAAAGTACTCAAGGAAGCTCATGATTCTGTTCTTTCTATCCACCCTGGTAGCACTAAGATGTACATGGACTTGAAAACACAGTATTGGTGGCCTGGGTTGAAACGCTAATGTGCCAAGTATGTCTCGGAGTGTGATGTCTGCCGGAGAGTTAAAGTTGTCCATCAGAAACCTTCCGGTCTTCTACAGCCATTGAAGCCTCCAGAATGGAAATGGGAGACAGTTGAGATGGACTTCATAACTGGTTTTCCAAGGTCGCAGAAGGGAAACAATGCAATCTTTGTTGTCATCGACAGGCTTTCTAAAGTGGCTCACTTCTTTCCCGTCAAGGAAACAATTTCTGCAATTTAGTTGGCTGAGCTCTATATCAACAGAATTGTCTCTCTGTATGGGGTTCCTCTTGAGATCAGTTCAGACCGTGGAAGCATCTTCACTTCCAAGTTCTGGGGAAGTTTCCAAAATGCTTTGGGAACAAAGTTGAACTTTAGCACAACTTACCACCCTCAGTCGCAAGGACAAGTTGAAAGGATCAATCAGATTCTGGAAGATATGCTCTGTGCTTGCGTCATCTCTTTCGGCATGAAGTGGGAAGAATGTCTTCCTTATGCTGAGTTCTCTTACAACAATAGCTTCCAAAAGAGTCTAAAGATGGCACCATTTGAGGTTCTCTATGGCTGCAAATGCAGAACTCCGATTGGTTGGTCGGGCGCAGGTGAAAGAACATTGTTTGGCCCTGACATTGTAACTCAAGCGAAGGAGAAGGTTCACATCATTCTTGAAAACCTGAAGGTTGCTCAAAGTCGCCAGAAGAGCAACTATGACAGAAAGCACACGGACATGGAGTATGTCCCTGGTGATCTCGTTTACCTTCGTGTCACTCCATGAGAGGCACGCACCGGTTTGGTATCAAAGGAAAGCTGGCTCCTAGATACATCGGTCCTTTCAAAATTCATGGAAGAAGAGGAGAAGTCGCTTATGCTCTTGAACTCCCTGAAAAACTCAAGGTCCAAGATGTTTTCCATATCTCTCAACTCAAGAAGTGCTTCAAGGATCCCGGCAGGACCGTGGACCATGAGCTCATCAATCTCCAAGAAGATCTGTCTTATCAAGAACACCCCACAAAAATCCTAGAAGTCACAGAAAGAAAGACTCGCAACAAGTCAATAAAGTTCTGCAAGGTGCAGTGGTCGCACCATTCCGTTGATGAAGCCACTTGGGAACGCGAGGATGAGCTCCGTGCCAAGTATCCTACCCTATCGTGTCTTCTTCTTCCTAGAATCTCGGGGCGAGATTCCTATTTAGTGGGGAGAGTTGTAGCATCCCATCTGTCTAACAACTGTAATGCTACATGGTCTAATAATAAAATGACATTTCCTACATATAATTGTTGCATCATAATTATATCATGCTCATGTCATCATGCCACCTTGCATTTGAGCATCATATAAAACCCTTTTCATTTGGTTCTTATCTCATATGCACTATTAATTGTATTTGCCTCTTGATACATTGCATTTGGTTCTTACTAAATCCTATTGGGCTTTTGCTATATGTTAAATGCCCAAGTTGAGTTGAGGGCATATCTTTTACTTCCCTTCCATCTACTAACATGCCATACACCTCTCCTTTGATATCATCTATTTTCCACCATATACATGTATGTGGCCTTTTGTTGTTACTATTTAAAACCAGGCCACATATATTTGTATGGATCCAATCTACCTATCTCATACACTCATACACATGTGATATGTTTCACCATCTTAATAAATCATGCATGCATGGTTGTAATCTTGCATGTCTCATGCAAATAAAACCCTCCACCTTCCCTTTTACCTCAATCTTTTATCTGGGTGTGGTGTCCATTCTACCTTGCCTTTCCATCTCCTTCTATTCAATCCTAGTGCTTGCCTCTCTCAAATATTCATATGTGCATGTGGCATACCTTTTATTCAAATCTAGTTCTACATGCAATATTAGCCCTAATCACATGTGATATCAATGCCACTAGTGACCTCTCTTTTATTCAAATTCTTTTGCACTTGTTTGTTTGTTCAAATTTTGATCAAATCATATATTTACACTCCATCTACCAAGTTTCCCTAGCTAATCTAGCTATCTAACTAAAGATTCCATCTCTAATATTTATTTTTGTCTCTTGATCTGTGCCTAAATCTTTGACACTAAATCCGTCTAGAGTTTTGTCTAAAACTAGTCCCATCTAGTCTAGTTTGGACTATATAAAAACTCTAATCCCCTTCTTCTTTATACACATACACACCTTACCTATCACCTAGCTAAAATACTAACTGTACATGTACAAGTTAATCTCTCTTCTCTCTCCAACCGAGCTGTTTTTCCTAGATAGCTAAATCGATCTGCTTAAACGTGGCCATCCTCCTAGCACCATTCATGGACACCACCTGAACCGATTGATCGATCAGCCCCAGACGCAAACACCTACACCATCTATGAACCAACCATCCCGGTCAACAGGTTCAGACCCAACTCGGCTAAACCCAGACCCAGTCTCCCCCTCTCTTGTGGCTTGGCTCAACCCAGTAGGCCAGCAGTGGACAACATCCGAGCCGCACTGTTTTTCTTCCTGGCACCTCACGTGCAGCCCAAGCCGGCACCACCCCATGCTCCTCACGTGCTGTCCTTTTTCTTCCTACCTTTTGTCGTAAAGCAAGCAACGGCCATAGAGGAGCTCATCCCCATCCACCCGCTTCTGGATCGAGATCCAGGACGACCTCCATCTTCTCTCCATCCTCTCCATGCTAAGCTCCACCCAAGAAAAACCACAGCCCATGCCCTGCCGTTCACCCTAGCTCGCTGATGTTCTGCTGCCATCCAAGCCAAGCGTCGGTGTCCTGGAGCTGCACCGTTACATCCTGAAGTTTTTCGTCCACCTGGACGTGGAGGAGAAGCACGATCACCTCACCATCGTCCTCGTGAACCCGTAGCGACGTCGTCACCGACCGTGTGTCGTGCCGCCGCCCTCGTCTCCGTCTCGGTCTCCGCGTTGCCGACCACCTCCCAAGGTGAGCCTCAACCAGCCACCTTACCTCTGCATCTTGGCGTCCAGCCGCGTCGCGCCCCTCGCTAGCACACAACCCTGCCGCCACGTTTGCCAGTCGCGCGCACGCCGCACGCACAAGCAGCAGCATCAGCCAGCAACAGCAGCCGCGCAGCAGATACCTCTGCTCCCCCCTGTTCCTCGTCGAAGCCCAGCCAGCACCGCTCCCCTTCGGAGAAACTTCCTGAACATAAAACATAGATCGTTGTCCCCTCTACGTGTTTTGTTTTTGGAGCAGCGCGTTTTTCCTAGTAGAATCGTCGCCACCGTCATCGGTAAACGACCGGATCCGCCGCCGGCACGGCCTCTTTTCTGTCAGTGAGCAGCAGCAGCAGCAGCGCCTGGTTCCCCCTTTGTTCTGCGCCTTGCCCCGTCCGCTGTAGTCCTCCGGCACCGAAATATCCTAAACAAAAGTTGAAGCCCTTGCTATCCTCTACAACTTTGGTTTTTGCGGCATCACAAAATTCCCAAAGTTTTTCTCTCCACCGTCTTCCGAAGATCAGACGAGCTAGCTCCTGTAATGGATCGAATTTCAGATTCGTTGGCCTTTTGCATAAAACCCCCCTCCAGTTCTAGGTCGAGCACGCGCAGGCCCCTTCCCGGCCAGCTGTCGCAACCCCATTGGTCTGCGTTAGGTGGACCCGCACACGCTGGCCCACATGTCGGTGCCTATGGGTACATTGCCCCGCGGTGAGAAAAGCCCCGCGTAGAGCCGCTGCGCCAGCTGGCGCTGACTCAGCACTGACCCCGCGCGTCAGTGACTCTGGCTAAACCCACCTGAGTACAAAAAGTTTTTATGAGCCTTTTCCAAATAAAATAATTCCAGAAAATGCAAATATGTTTTTAATATCCAGAAATTAATAACTTTTTATTAATAAATCCAAATAATACAACTAATATATGTTTTTGAATCAAAAAAATGTGAGGATTTCAAATCTGCTCTCCAATTTAATGTTTGCCTAATTTAAATTTTCGAAATTGTTTAATTGCAATAAAAATGCCTTTTCTTAATTAATTAATAACTTTAATTCTACAACTCCAAGTTTGACAAATAATATGACAAAAACGGTCAGCGCGACGAGCCCGTTCTTTCTATGCATTCCATGATATGAATTGCAGCATGCATCATATAAATATTAAGTGGACAACAAGTGTTATGGGAGCAAAACATGACCAAAAACTTAATAAAATGATTTATTTTTGTCCCCACACCTCACCCTTGCCATGCTACAGTATTGCCATGTAAATTGTGCATCATTCATCATGGCATGCTTGTTTGCTTGTCGCATTTTATTCATATGCTTGTGCACTTTATTTATGTTGGCCTTGTTTGTTTGGTTCTTCTTGGATAGACGCTAAGCGGGGGAAATATCAGGAATCCCAGGAGTACTACCCAGATCCTTCTCTCGCTTCAACTGGGCTGTCAGGCAAGCACTACCACATGCTTGCATACATATAGTACCTATTGCCTCTATCTTATTCTTGCATCATTGAGTCGTGAATGCATTAAATTGAATCCCAAGTACTGCATACCATGTACTTTAAACCCCACCGAGCTTGTTCCTCCATCCCATGAGCCCTTACTACAGGAGTTCTTTGAGCCATGCGAGTCGTAGAACAGCATGTGTAGGGTATGTGAGTGTCTGATGAATAACGAGGTACCTAAACAACTTAACCTGAGTAGTAATGGGATAACTAATGAAAGAGGCACCGGTGGGCAATATCTGTTATTTGGTTTTTATGTCCACTTGTGTCCGTGGGACCCAAGTACTTGATACCTGTTCCTTGACTATCGCACTATCCGCATATGGGACCATGAATCCCCTTAGCGCGAGCTCGATTCATTTCTTATTTCTTGGGGCCACAAAGTAGTTTGGGGCTTTATTACTATCTTGTACCTATGCCATGTTTTACTGCTTTATTTAAGATTGTGTGTGGAGCACTGTCGCTTTTGGATCGTGGAATGTTTTTAGCGGTACAAGCCCACCACACTTTCGTTCCCGATCGTTTACTGACCATTGACACAAACCTTGGGTCCGTCTCGAGCCGCCAACTTCACTTGGTAGCTTAATGGGGTGGCCCCACGAAATATTTATGAATCCTGTGAATGCTTTGTCGTGAAAGCCTCGTTGGGTTTTGATTTGGTTTTTCCGAGGTCGATCGTGTGTGTTTTGCTATTTGTGCACCCCTGCAGGGTAAATCTTTCTGAAAGTCGTGTCCGCGGTTATGGACTTGGAGCATGATTTCGATCATAGACAAGTATAACTAAAGTACCGCCTTTAATTTGACTAAATACCGACTAGTAAATAGTGCAATATTCATGGAATGATTAATAAAACCGCCAATGGATGGGTTGTTAAATGCGCTTTCGTTGGTGTTTGAAGGAGGATGGATCTGCATTTTATATCGTTATAATCGCCGTTTAATTATCGGACATCCGTCTATCATTGGTTAGGCGGATGGTTAGCAGGTATCTATAGACTTGTTAGTTATTATCTTTTGCTGCAATTGCGTCACCCCAGGTTATGTCCCCTTTAGAGGCATAAAGACTTGTTGAGTACCCCTAGGGTCTCACATGATAAATTGTTTGATTCGGATGAACAGGTGTATTCGCAAGATGGATACTAGGTGGAGGAGACAAATGATGTTGGAAACGATCACTCGGTGTAGAGATTCCGGGGATGGGGATCCGTGAGATCTGTGGGCGGGATTTGCTTACTTATGTGGCATCTTATGCCGATTTGCTTTTTGTCCGTACTCGGATCTTGTTTCCCGCTTCCGCTTGATACTCTGTTGATTGATGTATGAGGATCTATCCTACACTATTATCTCTATCTAGGATATTTGGATCTTGCCGTATGGCGTTGCAATATTTCTATTTCTTTTAGATGGTATGGCTCTGAGAACTGTTGTAAGGTAGCTTGCATACATACTCACTTGTGTATGTATTTGATCTCTTCGTTGCCTATCTTGCCGCCGCTTGTCCCGATGTCTTGAAGTGGTTAGGGCTGACGGTTTACACGTGGCCCCTGGGCCCCCGCTGTACTACTTTAACCACTTTTGATTCATCCAGGCTTGAACTTAGAGCGTAGGGTCCGAGGTAGTTATAGAAAGCCATCACCATGACCAGTAGTTCTGGAGTAACAGTAGAGCATATCTCTGAAACCTTACCTCGTCAATTCAAGTGCAACAAGAGTGTAGCCCTGCCTACCATAGACCAGGTCAGAGTAGTCTGTGAATACCCTGACGTATTCCCAGATGAATTGCCAGGTATGCCCCCAGATAGGGATATTGAGTTCATTATCGAACTAATCCCCGGAACCGGACCCATAACCCAGAGACCCTATAGCATGAACCCCTCAGAGTTAGTGGAACTGAAGAAGCAGTTGGATGCCATGTTAGAGAAAGGCTTGATTCAACCAAGCGCATCGCCATGGAGATCACAAGTGTTATTCGTCGACAAGAAAGATGGAGGCAACCGTCTGTGTACAGATTACAGAAAGTTGAATGATGTCACCATCAAACAAGTACCCCTTGCCAAAGATAGTGGATCTATTTGATCACTGACGGAGCCTGTATTCTCAAAGATTGATCTTAGGACTGGTTATCACCAACTTAAGATTCGTGCAAAAGATATTCCGAAGACCGCCTTCACTACTTGCTATGGTTTATACGAGTATATAGTTATGTCTTTTGGATTAACCAATGCCTCTGCTTATTTAATGAATCTCATGAATAAGATCTTTATGAATTTCCTAGATAAGTTTGTAGTTGTGTTTATCGATGACATCCTTATCTACTCCAACTCAGAAGAAGAGCATGAGCAATATCTGAGAGTATCCTAGAAACCCTGAGAGAGCATCAGTTGTATGCCAAGTTCAGCAAGTGTGAGTTTTGGCTGAAAGAAGTAGGATTCCTATGACATATTGTGTCTGCCGGAGGAGTCTCTGTGGATCCCACGAAGATCAAAGATGTCGAAGAATGGGAAGCCCCAACCACTCAAACCCAAGTCTGTGCATTTCTCGGATTAGCGGGATACTACCGCAAGTTCGTAGAAGGATTCTCGAGTATCACCCGACCCATGACCCAATTGTTGAAGAAGGACAAGAAGTTTGAATGGACTGACAAGTGTGAAGCCGCTTCAGAGTCAAGAAGAGATTGATATCAGCCCAATATTGGTCATGTCGGACATCAAGAAGCGGTTTGATGTGTGTGGACGATCTAAGATTGTTCTAGGATGTGTATTGATGCAAGAAGGCAAAGTCATCGCATATCCTGTCTCGACAATCAAGCAAAGATGAGCACTATCCGACCCATGATCTTGAGCTAGCAGCTGTGGTTCTAGCATTGAAGACATGGCGTCATTATCTGATGGGTAATCGCTGTGAGATTTACTCAGATCACAAGAGCTTAAAGTATATTTTCACTTAGAAGGAGCTGAATATGAGGCAAAGGAGATGGATAGAGTTAATCAAGGACTATGACCTTGACATTCACTATCACCCCGGCAAAGCCAACATGGTAGTGGATGCTCTTAGCAGATTGCCGTGTAGGCTAAACACCATGATCAAGGAGAAGCAACCAAGTTTGTATGAAGAGTTGGAGCAGTTCAGGACTAAATTAGTTAGCAAAAGATTCTTGGCTAGCATTGAACGTCAACCCACTTTGATTAGCCAAATCAATGAAGCCCAGAAGGGGAATGAAAGTATCGATTAATCAAATGTCGTGTATGCAGAAAGGTACCGGATTCACCAAGAAGAAGAAGGAGTACCGTGGTATAAAGGACGATTCAGATGCGCCAGATTCGAGTCAAGGAAGTTATCATGAAGGAAGCTCATGATACTCTTTATTCTATCCACCGGAGGAACAAAGATTTATCAGATTTGAAAGAGCAATTTTGGTGGCACAAGATGAAGAGAGAAATCGGTTACATCGCCAAGTGTGACATCCACAAAGAGTCAAAGCAGAGCATCGAGACCGCAGGATCAAGGCAACCATTGCGATTCGGAATAGAAATGGGATTCCGGAATGGACTTTATCACGGTTTACCTACTTCCAGAGGGGAAATGACTCAATCTGGGTCATAGTTGATGGCCCAAGGTAGCCACTTCATACTGTCAAGAAAACCTACCAAAGTGCAAAGTCGGGCGTAATCAGATATTGTCGATTGTTAGTCTGCATGGAACCCCCAAGACCATCATATCAGATCGAGGAACCCAGTTTACCTCGAGATTTTGGCAGAAAGTTCAAGAATGATTAGGAACCAAGTTGAACTTCAGTACCGCTTATCACCTACAAACAGATGGACAGACTGAGAGAGTCAACCAGATCCTAGAGGATATCCTTAGAGCTTGTGTGTTGGAATACGAATCAAAATGGGAAGACTGCCTGCCTTTCATAGAATTCTCATATAACAACAGTTATCAAGCTAGTTTGCAGATGGCACCATTTGAATTCCTATACAGAAGAAAGTGTCGTACCCCTTTGAATTGGTTGCAAGTAGGAGAGAGTCAGATCTTTGGACCCCACATTCTCCGAGAAGCAGAAGAGAAAGTTCACAAAGTTCATGAGCACCTCAAGACCGCCCAATCCAGCATGTAAGAGTTATCGACAAGAGAAGGAGAGACCTGACTTTCAATGTCAGAGATTTCGTATATCTCGAGGTTTCACCATTGAAGGGAACTCAACGCTTTAGTCTGAAGGGAAAGTTAGCCCCCAGATATATCGGACCGTTCAAAATTCTAAACTGTCGAGGAGAAGTATCGTATCAACTGGAACTGCTTGAAGAGATGTCAGCCATCCATAATGTGTTCCATATCTCGTTACTTCGCAAATGCTTGGAAGTGCCTGAGAAGACTGAAGTTTTCAAGAACATCGATCACAGAGCTGTAGAAATCAATAATGACCTAACCTACCGGGAAGTGCCCATCCGTATCTTAGAAGAAGCCTACAGAACCACCAGGACCAGGAGCATCAAGTTTCTCAAGATTCAGTGGAGCAACCATACCGAGGAAGAAGCCACTTGGGAGCGCGAAGATTACATTAGGACAGAGTTCCCAGGTCTCTTTAGTTCCTAGTTTTCTTTGTAAATCTCGAGACGAGATTTTGTTTAAGGGGGGAAGGTTTGTAACATCCCAAAACTTCAATCCAAGCTTATCAAGATCTAAATCATCAAAAATAGGGTTAACAAAAACTTTTCCAAATTAAAAATGAAAGCATTCATGTGTATGTGCATTTAATTTAGGATTTGATTTGAATTTCCATGGTTATATGATCCATTGCTTGTAAAATGTTTCTTAGGTGAAATAAACATCATCTAAGTCAATCCCAAACTTTTCCCAAAGAAAAATAACTCAAAA
Source organism: Avena insularis (assembly GCA_023614405.1). Lineage (NCBI taxonomy): Eukaryota > Viridiplantae > Streptophyta > Magnoliopsida > Poales > Poaceae > Avena > Avena insularis. The sequence goes on along the minus strand of CM042692.1, from coordinate 68,494,162 downwards.
TGAATATTTGAAGTGAATGGTCATTTTGGCCAAACTAACTCTCATGCCTACTTTGGCTATTCCTAGTACTCAAAACTTAACAGAAACATGTGTGGATCTTTACACCCCTTGATAGTACACATAATGAGGTACCAAGGCCCACCTTGTGATCTGCAAAAATCTTTCAAATGCTAATTTTAAATGACAGTTCAAATTGAATCTATTTCATATGGGAAGATTCCACTTTTTAAAAAACCATTCAAACAAGCTCCACTTTCAAAACCCTTGCAACCATAGACTACCTAGCACTAGTGTAGATCACCCAAAAATTTTGAAACCAAAATTCAAAAGTTTATTTCTTGCGGCCATTTAATCAAACACTTGGCAGGCAAAAATCTAACTCTAAAACTAGCTTACTATTCTGCACAGGGTTTTGCCCCCATTTGATACCCATTTAATCCCTCTGTCCCCTCTTGATCTAACTAGGCCCTTAGCACCCATCTCCCTTGTCCCTAGCCACAGTGCCATGCCAACCCGAGCACCTAGTCCCCGGCCAAACCTTGCCTAGTTGCAGCAGACCACTTCCCCTATCTCTCCATGTCTAGGAGGTAGCCAGGAACTCACCGCCACCCTTTGTCCCTTGCCCGAGCCAAGCCTCGCCGTGGACCACCGAGGAAAGCCCGCGCCCAGCGCCATCAAGACCATGCCGAAAGCACGCCAGAAGGCCAGACCAAGACGCTGCATGCACATGCACTGTATCAGCGCGCCTCTTCGCCATGACCCAGAACACCCAGACACCCCTGTCACGCCTAACGCATCACGCCCACCGCCGCGTGGACATTGTCGCTTCGCCGCCAGAGCGCCAAATGACCACTGCATACCACCGCCCCTAAGCCCGCATTCACTTCCTAGAGCACCGCCAGGAGACCGCCTATCGATCGCCACCCTCCGCCATGCCTCTAGCCGGTTGTAGCCATGTCACCACCGTCGCCTGCCGATCCCGCTCGGTCTCACCGTCGGGCCTATATAAGCTGGCCTCCCCAGCCTCATTTCTCCACACCCACTCACTCCCCATCTCTCACTGAACCTCACCCACCTCTAGGTGATGCTGCTCGAGCTCTGCCTCGCCGGAATTGGAGCAGGAGCCGCCGCAATAGGAGGAGAAGGGTGCCTGCGATTTAGGGCACCCCAAGCTCCACCGCAACCGCGCCTCGCCTCGCCGTCGTCTTCCAGTTCATTTGCCCGCCTCGCCGACCCTACTAGAGCCTTGGTACGTCCCCGATAGACCCCCAACGACCCGCTAGGGTTCGAGCTCGCTGACGACCTATTCGTCGTCGACGACGACCCTCAGCTGTAGATCCCAGTTCTAATCCTACTACCACAACGCTGCATCTTTCACGTGTTAAGCGCTCGACAAGTGGGACCCCCTATCACCGAGCCTCAGTCGAGCGTCATTGGCCGGCCCATGTTCGTCCCCGCGCTAGCCCATCCATTCAAATTTGGATTTTTCTTTTTAGTTCAAATCTAGTTTCTGTCCCCTAGTTTGAAAATCAATTCAGAGAGATTCATAAATCCAAAATGCATGAAACCAATTTTGTCTGAAAGATATTGAAATGATCTATCCAAGCCTGTTGGATTTAATTCAATTAGAGTTATAGATCTCTCCTAATAAAAATAACAAAACAGAAGCATTCGCACCTTGCAACATTTTGATAAAATCAACCAAGTTAGCTTTTGAGTTGATTCCAACTCTCAAAAATCACATTTCACCATATCTATCTAAATATGTAATAATATTAAGGTTTACATGTAGTGACTTTGGACTAGTACCAAAATAATGCTATATAGGCATTTCTAGTCACTTTAAATCATTAAATAATGAACTTAAACCAAAGTAATTATGATCCAACCTTTAAATCTCATTCCCACATGTTAGAATATGTGGTGATGACATGTTTCAACATGATCCCATATTTTAAATGGTGAATATTAAATCTTAGTTAATATTTCAATGAGTAGAAATTACTTTTCTAAAATAAAAAGGAGGAAACTATTGAATTAAACTTGTGATGCTTGTGATGATAATAGATCATCAAATATGTGTCTTAGGATGCTGATTGGACTAGTTAAGTATGGTTTGGTGATTGTGTGCTCCGTATGATAGTACCGACCAAGTCTACGAGGAGGAGGAGTTCTACCAAGAAGAAGAAGAAGAAGAAAACTTCAACCACTGCACCAACCAAGGCAAGCTACTATTAGCAAGCTATGATTGAACTAGATGGTTTAGCGAAGATGCTTAGGGCAGGCTTTGATTATACCACTTTGACTAGTATTTACCCCAAAGTATTATTTTCAAGCTTTACTTCCTTTACTTTACCCAAAGTTCTTTACTTGTTTTGAAGGCAGCATAAAAAGTATAAAACTTGACCTATTTAGAAACCTTTGGATGTCATTCTATGGCATGAGATTGAACCCATCACTTCCACCTTAGTAAACACTCTTAACTTAGTAGTTTAGCGTAGATCAAAAACTTGAGTCACTTTAGATGGGAACACTTGGTGGAAATGAATTGTAAAAACCTTGGAATGCTGAGTCATTCTATTGAGATGTTTTGACATGTGTTGAGAAACACAAATGGTTGATGATGATGAAAATGATGAGGCATGAGCCTTAACCCTTTTATAAAACTGATGGTTGGATTCGGATGCGATACCATTCCAAATTTACCGTACAACCACACTACCTGAATTGGGTAAGGCTTAGCTGGAAATTTATATGCATTAGTATTAGTTCTCATGGAGAGGTTTGAGCCGAGGCTACCTCTCATGATGTCCACCTATGCAAAGGCCTAAGATGACTGATGGTCATGGTTGGGAGGCCATGCTCATAGGAGAGGTGCTGATACTAGGGTGTGTAAAGGAAAGGTTATGTTTGATTATCTGCATACTAAGTATGATGATTCAGGGTTATCCCTGACAAATGTATCGAATCTTATGGTGAAAGTGTACCACCTCTGCAGAGTGTCAAACTATTCGAATAATGCGTCTGATTATGGACAGCTTGGAATGGCCATCTGTTTCATTGTCGATGTTTTTTAAATAACTTGAAGTGAATGATGAATCTTGGCTCGACCACAACAGGTTGTGTTTATGATACTAGCTTCCAACTTAAGTGATTCTAGAACTTTATTTTATCTTTCTTTGCTTCGTAACTCAAATTTTAGGTTTCAAACTTAACTTTATAGTTAAACATAGAGTTTAGCACTTGACTTAGAACTATATTACCGTTAGTGGTAGTTCATAGTACTTAAAGAGTACTCATGGCTTTTGTCCCTAGCTATTATCATGGCTACTATGAAGGAGACTATCAAGATGATGGCGATGGGATCGCTATGATAACTAGGACTATCTTCCTTCGTCAGCATTGCCTGTGCCCCTGAAGATGGACCCCACCGCTATGCTTATCTTTTATTTCCGCTGCTTGTTGTATTAAAGACTGGATCACGAGACCCTTATTTGTGTAAGACCTTATGTATGGTTTGTAATGGATGATGTACTGTGATATCCAATCTGTTATGTCTCGCAAAAATGGTAATCCTGGGATTGCGAGGTATGGCATAACGGGCATCTGGGATTAAAATCCGGATGTTGACAGCTGGCCTCTATGGTTGATGGCGGGTCGGTGAAGACTGGATGCTAGTAAGTCTGTTGAGGTTGCAGCGAGGTAGCCGTTGCGCCAGCGGCGTACACCGGATCTGGGCTGAGCCTGGATGGCTCGCGGGATCCAGGTGGGACCCATCTTGGTTGCGAATGGCATGCTCCTAGCGATATCGACGATGTGCAAGCACCGCGACTTTCATCGGCAAGGGTTCTGTTCGGCGGAGGAGCTCGCTCTGTGGCGGCCTAGAGAAGCACTCGACGGATTTCGACGTTAGCCGTAGTCTTGTTTTGAGTGTTGGGTGTGTTGTATATATGGGTTTTTCGGCCTTCTCTTAGGCTTGTAAATCAAACTCCTTTTTCTATCAACGAATTGAAACGCAAAACTTTTTGCGTTTTCGCGAAAAAGTTTACTCGCACAAATTGTTCAGCTTCTAGTCATGTGTGACAAAAATAAACTTGGCTCGACGACAAGGCGAGCAGTGGAGGAGGATCACGGGTGTAGGTCTCTCTCCTTCTCATGTTTTTACAAGTTGTAGAGCAACCCCTTATAAAGAGGTCAAACTCTATCTCAACTAGCAATATGGGACTAAACTTTTATACCACCTCTTACCATACATGAATATGCCTAATGGACTTCTGAGATTTTCAGAAATGAATGCAAAAGATTAATTGGGCTGGCCCATTTTAAGAAAAATTATAACACATACATGTACTAATGCTAGACATGAACCTTGTGACGATATTCATAATATAGAGAAAAAAATCTTACGAGAGTGCGAGAAGAACAAAGATCTAATCTAGAAGATGCTAGTAACATGAGAGATGGGTCTATATACCTTTGTAGAAGAACACGAGCGAAAATATTTTTTGTTGAAAGATCCAACAACTCGCTGGCTTTTCATTGATTAGTAGGTAGAGTATTTACATATTTGCCGAGAGGCAAGGAATAACATGAAAGAAATTCAAAGAAAGTAGAGCTGAAAACTGGAACACTGAAACAACACCGCTCAAGATGTAATCTTTTATTTTTTAGTTCTATTTGTACCGCTGTTGATAATTATTAATACTAGTTCGGTTGATTTTCCAGAAGAAAAAGTTGCTCATGCTCACTCCATGATTTTGACCATTTGGTGCCGGCCGTGGTCCATGCGGCACGTGCATTTAAGCGGGTGTTGAGCGCACCTCATTTGCGGACCCGTACAAATAGTTGCCCGCGCAAGATTTGTCTTCAGGTCCAGGAGTCAGCGTCATATAGCAAAATCCAACTCGGTGGCCTCGTGGGATCCCTAATCTCTCTACTAGTATCAGCGTCTTGGGGTGTTTTTTCCTACCCAAGGCAAAGCGTCTTATGGTGTTCAGATTATTATTAGACTTTAAGATAGACAAGCTGCAAAGCAAACACATCTGCCTGCGATATGCTGTCGAGGCACCGAATCAGCCATTGCGTGTGGAGTGGAGCTAAGCTGATGTTCCGCCGGAGCTGCGTGTCTTGAATCCCTCGTGGATCTCCCCGTTTTACAAAATCTTAGTAAGAAACTGAAAAATGGAAACAAAAGAACAAGCAACCACCACCAAATCACAAAGTTTTACCTGAAATCGCAAACCCTGATATTACCGGTAAACCCCAAGGGCAGGCCATTACAAAGCCAGCTCACCTCACACTCTGTCTCTCTCACCCTCATCACTGCACTGCACTGCACTCCTCCCACTCCACTCACTCCCTCCCACGCACGAACTCACTCCCCACAATGCGCCGCCTCCGCCTCGCCGCCGTCCTCGTCGTCGTCTTTCTCCCCCTCGCCGTCTCCGCTGCCGGGGGCAAGGAGGCGGCGAAGGCGCCCACAGCGCCGCCAGCCCCGCCGAACATCACGGCGGCGATGGCGAAGGGCGGCTGCAAGGCGTTCGCGGCCCTGGTCGCGGCGTCGCCAGACGCGCGCTCCACGTTCCAGTCCGCCGTGGACGGCGGCGTGACGGCGTTCTGCCCCAGCGACGACGCCGTCAGGTCGTTCATGCCCAGGTACAAGAACCTTACCGCCGACGGCAAGGCGTCCCTGCTGCTGTTCCACGCCGTGCCCGTGTACTACTCGCAGCAGAGCCTCAAGTCCAACAACGGCGTCATGAACACGCTCGCCACCGACGGGTCGGCCAACAACTTCAACTTCACGGTGCAGAACGAGGGGGAGCGGGTGACCATCAAGACGGACGCCTCCGACCGCGCCGCGCGGGTCAAGTCCACGGTGTACGACAGAGACCCCATCGCCATCTACGCCCTGGACATGGTGCTGGAGCCGGTGGAGCTCTTCGAGCCAGCGGAGTCGCCGGCGCCGGCGCCGGCTCCCGCACCTGTCGCGGACGCGCCCAAGGCTCCCAAGAAGACTCGCCACCGGCCTGTGGCGGACGCGCCCGGGCCAGACGCCGCCGACGAAGCGTCGCCCGCCGACCAGAGGAAGAACTCCAAGAAGAGTGCGTCGCCCACCACCGCCCCATGTCTACGGTGGCTCGCGGCCCTGCCTGTCGCCGTGGCCGTGGTCGCCGCCTTGGCCTAGCCGAGGGCCTTTTTCCTTATTCGCGGTAGATCTGTACCGGAGGTGGTGGTGTGTCGGTGCCTTGTGTGTGTGCGTCCTTGTGTCGGTCAGTGCGTGTGCTCGTGCGGTGAAGTTTCTTCTGCGGAGTAGGAGTAGCTTTTTCTTACTCCATCCATGTTTTTTTCCTAGTACTATTAAAAGTTGACGTGGTATAGTTGGGACCTGGGTCAGAGACCTAAAATTTGTACTCCATGTTTCAACGGGGTCTCGTTACTTATTTATTTTCGAGCAAAGGTCTCATTATGTTTTGGAATGTTCGTTGAAGCTAGATTCGATGATGGCACACAGCACTGCAGTTTTTTTTTTTTTTGCTCCAGCGGCAGCGTCTAGGCGACGGTGTGTCTTATGGTTCTTTTTTAAATAGGCTTTCGCACTGCTTTCTCTACTACCTAAAAAAGAGCCAAGCCCAACGAATCTTACGCATGTTGTTCACTTGTCACGTTATCCATCTCTCATTCTTTCCTCCCGCACCTCGCCCATCTGACCCCGCCAATGCCCGCACTGGCCATGATTTCCACTGACGACTCCGCCACGGCGACGGCATCGGCCCCGCCTATCACTCCTCGGCCTCTCTATCTCCTCTGTGAGCTCCTCGCAAGTTGTTGTCTCCGTCGTCAGCCCTTGGCACTGCCTCTGTGTGCCGCTAGCATGAATTAGGGTTTCGTCGCCGCTTTGCATCGACGCGTCGCCTGGTTGCTTGCTTGACCTCTCTAAGGCGGGCTTGCCGCGTATAGGAGTTTGGGTGGGATCCGCTGGCGCCATCCACGACGGAGGTGCTGGGGTGCTGCAGATCAAGTGGTGGACACGAGGGAGAGGGAGGGAGGCCATTGGCTCCTTCACCGTTCGCTTCTCGCCGCTCCCAATCGTCTTGCACCGACTCCTCAGGCCTCGGGGGAGGGGAGGAGTGGTGGATTGATGGCACTGGAGCATGTGAGAGCCCTTATGCAGGTCGGCTATGCCGATGACGTTGCTGTTGAAGATGGCTTGGAATTGGTATTAATTATTTTCAGAAACTTCTATCTTGATTTGAATGTTTTTCTTGTTTGTTTTTATCTGAATCTTTGACCGGACACAAGGAATTTCTGTCTAATCATAAATCAAAATAGAGCTGAGAGGGATTTTTTTACATGTGATGTGTTTAACACAGATAATTTGAAACTGCAATTTTAAAACGATGTTTCAGTCGTCTATATATGCATGTACATTATACAGGGTATAACCGCTTGTGTAATGATAAAAGATAGTCCCTTTGATTTGTAGCCATATATCTCCCTCTCTTATGATTTTATATTAGAATTTTTATTTTCTTAGTGTATAGTCTTCTTATGGTATACTGATGTTTTTTTCTTATTACTTCGATGGATACAATCGAAAATGGTGTTTGAATGCAGATAATTCATGTTTTTGGCTTCCATAGATGCATGTACATTATACACGGCGTAGCCTGAAGCTTGTGTAATGATAAAAGATAGTCCCTTTGATTTGTAGAGCCATATATAATGTACAATGAAAATGGTGTATACTGATGCATGATGTTAACTTTTTAATATAGATGGAGTAATGTAACTATGAAGGAGGAAAGACGGCAAAAGAAAAGGGAAGCTCGCATAGTCACAACATGAGCTTTTTTTATGGTTTCCATAAGGTGAAACGGGTAATACAAAATGGGAACCTCTCCATGATAGCTCGGTAATCAGGGCACAAGGAGAATATTGTATTAATTTGTTAACAATATAAGCGATGTAGCAAAGTTGAATGACTTGTACTCATGGAAGTTTCTGTTAAAAGTATACCTTTCATATTGATGTTACATTTTCAGTTGATTAACTATGACTAAGAGCATCTCCACTCCTTGGCGTTTCCAGGCCGAAATCCGGCGCTATTTAGCGCCGGACGGAGCTAGTTTTTCTTGGGAACGCACAGTTTTCCACTCGTGTTCCCAAGCGCAGTTCCCAGGCAATGCAAAAACGACGATGTTTTGTCTGAATTCGGCTCAAATTCAGCCTAGTTTGGCCTAGTTCGAAATAGTTTAGCCTAATTCGGCATAGTTCGGCCTAGTTTGGCATAGTTTCGATAAACTCGGCTCAAATTTGGCCTAGTTTGGCCTAGTTCGTCCAAATTTGTCTCAAATTCGGTTCAAATTCGCCCTACTTTGGCCTAGTTCGCCAAAATTTGGCTAAAATTCGGCCTAGTTTGGCCTAGTCCACCCAAATTTGGCTCAAGTTCGCCCTAATTTAGCCTAGTTTGCCCAAATTCGTCTAAAATTCGGCCTAGTTTGACCTAGTTCGCCCAAATTTGGCCTACTTTGGGCTAGGTCGCCCAAATTCGTCTCAAGTTCGACCTAGTTTGGTCTAGTTCGCCAAATTCAGTCTAGTTCGCCCAAATTTGGCCCAAAATTTGGTCTAGTTCGGCATAATTTGGTCTACTTCGCCCAAATTCAGCTCAAAATTCGGCCTGGTTCGGCATAGTGGGGCCTAGTTCGCCCAAAATAGTGGCGTTCGGCGTTCCCAGGTGGTTCCCAGCATCCTGGGTTCGGCTTGGGAACGCCGGATGAAAGTTGGGCCAACCGATTTAAACCGCAAGGCCCGAGAACACGATCAAGCGAAAATCGTCGTCCGGACGAAAAAAAGATCCTGGGAACGGCGTCCTGGGAATCCGAGTGGAGATGATCTAAGATGCACTACCTTTCCAAACCCAATGGTCACACACTCTAATCAATTGTCATTCTTGGTATCACTTCAGGGGCGTTCAAATCAGCTATACGGTATTTTTTATGGCAACAAGGAATTCCTATAGGGAACTGACTAAAGATTGTGTGTTTATCACACATAGAAACTAACGATTATCTGTATTATTCGTGGAGTAATTTTAACCATCTTTTGCTTTCCTTTATTTTGAAATTTAGGCATCTGATGACTTAAGGAAAAGGATCACGCGTCAACACCAAGAACAACCTAGGTACCCGGCCCAAGATCCTCGACCTCAACCACAAGAGGAGGTATCTACCATCCTCATTCATTTCTTTCAAAATCTAGCTCATTATGTCATTTTATCTATGAAATTTATTTTTCTAAGATTTCCTTTGTATTTTTGTTCTCTGAGATTCTCTAAATCTGATGTTTGCATATCTTGCATTCTAAGAAGTTTTTCTTTGTCGCGGCAAGGTCGCCACAGGCGAGGAGGATGAACTGCCATATCAAGCGGTCAACAAGCCGATGGTCAAAAGTATCGAGGTGTGCATGCAGAGCCAAATTCCTCTTTTTCCATCCTTCCTTTGAAGATTTAAGTGGTATGTGGAATGCAAGGAGAAAACTTACCAATGGGAATTCTCTCTTGCTAAAGAAACAAATCAGGTTTCATCGTCGATAGGTCGTCCGGCTTCATCCTAACTTTCTCACACGTCGCCCCACACACCTGCACGCACTCAAGTGGGCCAAGCCCAACGAATCTCACGCACGCTCTCCGCTTTACAATTTTTGCAAAAGTGTTCATCTTGCTTTTCGCTGTACCACACATAGTTAAGCCACATTTTCAATAACAACCGGCATTACTTCGTGAGTTGTTCTTGTGTAAATTTATTTCTCTCCCAACATCAATGCAAAATCTGAGGCTTCGACATATGCAAATTTCTTTCTTGCTGATTGATGCATTCATTTCTCACTTGCTGAAAGCTGGTCGTATCGTGTTCAATTTATTTTGCTTCTACATTTCGATTATAGTACTCCCAATTATATAATATGTGAGAACAAAAGTGTAACCTAGAACTTTAGAAGTACCTAAACTAATAATGCTACTGGACATGATTTTTGGAGGTGGAAACTTCAAGAGCTTCTTGATTGCAGTCTGATGAATATATTGCTAGGTGTTCGGACTAAGTTTTCTGCTCGGATTTGATCCACATTTTTTAGGTTACTAATTTTTAGCCTTCACATGCAGTATCATTATTTAATATCCCATGCAATAACAAATCCATAATGCATCAGTTTGGATCGTAGACTGCATATTACGCATATTACGGCCTTGTTTATTTCATCCTCAGCCTTCTTGATTTGCTTGTGATGGTACATTCCTCGTTTAGTTTAACGGTGATAATAAGTGACCTGACATCTAATGATACAACAAATATTATACTTTCTATTGTATCACTCATCACTACCATAAGTTCTATCAGATATAGCAAGTCATATTGATTTTGCACTACTAAAAGCTTAATTGCGTTTGAAACATCAACCATACGTCCTTTGTATGCTCACACTATATTTTCGTTTGTACAACCTCATTCATGCAAATGCATGTCATCAGGTATTCAGTTTTAAAATCTTGCCAGAATAGTTAGTTACATGGAGTACCTTCTGTTACATGTTTCCTATATATACATCAAAAGGGCTGCCCATTGATGAGAAGAAAACATTATTTGGTTGCATGCAAGCCCTCTGAGGCCACTTGCCGTGTACTGTCTCTGCTTGTGGTCCCGGGGTCTGTGTGTGCATTGCAGTTTCTACGCGCAGTTGACCTGCGGGGGTTCGGATCCCCTAGAGTTGGACTGAACTCCACGCGGTGGAGTTGGATAAATCTCAGCTAAATTCCCATTGTCTCCCCTGCATCAGCTCGTGGACGTCCCCTCGTCCGCTCCGGCGGCCAGAACGGCGGCCTAAACGCGGCGTCCACCACCGAGTAGCCCACGACACCACGCGAGGACCTCCACCACCGAGTAGCCGCCACACCACGCGAGGACCTCCTCCAACGAGTCGCTGCCGCACCAGGACCTCGCCCAATTCGCGAACCTGCAGCTTCCACCGAGTCGCCGCCGCACTGGGAGCTCGCCCACATCGTGAGATTGCAGCTTCCATGGATCGTTCCAAATCACAAACTTGCAGCCTCTGCCACATCCGCATCAGGAGCTTTCCCCACATCGTGAGCTTGCAGCTTCCATGGAGTTGCCGCCACACCATTGACTCGCCCCAGATGGCGAGCTTGCGGCCTCTTTCGCGTCTGCACCAAGAGCTCTCCCCAGCGCTACAGGCTAGAAAAATTCGAGCTAAATGGGTGGAAGAGGATGTACTGGTGTGCACGCACAAAGGTTGCACGGGCCACTCGAGCAATAAAAAGTAAGAACGTATTTCAAATTTCTCTACGATTCTTGTTCTTCTACTTTGCCAAATTTACTTGCAATAACAGATTAAGGAGGATAATATCCACTGCATTGGGTTTTAAAATAACTATTACACATGACATATCAAATAGATGATGTTTCTTGGATTGTTCACAAGAACTGATTGTAGTATCCCGCAATTGGCTTGTTGCAATGTTACTTGTAGGAGGAAAATACAATTGTTCATCTCAAGTATATCTAATACTCGTTTCCTGTTAAATAGTAGATGCAAAAATAAAGTAAGTATGAATTGAATATGATATATTGCAATTTGATTATATCTCAACAACATAACACAGATTACATACTTGACTGTATGATGTGGTATCCGTAAGATTACTATGTGCTAGAGGTAAGCTATTATCGCAAGATCTCTGAATCATAATATAAACTTGTGAGAAACCATCATGAATAAAAAGTAGTTAGAATCTTACCAACAACGAATCCGTGAAACTAGTAGCATTTCCATTTTCATTCATCCACGAGATATCTATGGGTACCTCGCTTGGACTTTCCTTTGTGTTGGTTCCACTTTTCAAGGAATATATAGACGTGGAGAAATCTAGGCCATATAGAGAATAGAATGGCTGAGATTTGTCCAACTCCACCGCGTGGAGTTTAGTCCAACTCTAGGGAATCCGAACCCGACCTGCGGTGCTCGACGCCTGGCCGGTCTCACACGCGTTGTTTCAGCAACAATTCATGTGTAGTAGTTCTTCTGTGCAGTCCTGTTCAGTGGACCATAGATTTGCCGGACCTGTTCGTTATCCCCTCTGAATTAGCTGCAAATGTGTCGGTTGTATTTCTTTGCTGGGCGGTGGGTCCCTCTTCTCTCGTTCCTCCGCGAATCCGCATGTTGGCTCTTGAGTTCGATCTTGGCTTAGCCGGTCGCAGTCTGACTACTGGAGTCATTATTTGGGGGCAGTATTTTTCTTCTCCGTGTCTGTGCTCCCCCCAATTATTCCTGGGTGTGCTGGTTCTCACCGGTCGTGGCCCTGAGCTGGGCTGTTCGGCATTGGCTGCCGCCGGCCAGAATCGGCAAGAGGCTGGCCACCGACCAACCCTTGGATGGCGTTTTTCATCTATGTGGCGTGTGCTCCTCCAAGTTTGTCCCGTGCCTGCTGGTTCTCACCGTTTGTGGCGCCTGGGCGGGGCTGATTCACTGGTAGGTGCCATCGGACAGAACCGGCAAGGGGTCGGCCACCGCACACCCAGCACAGGGAACATATGGGGTTCAGGCGCTGCTATCACTTTTGTTCTATAGTACTCTTAATGTATGTTTCACCCCACGACAGCAGCTAATTCGATCAGCCATCGATCCTCTAACTAGGTGTTGAGTATGTGACGATGTTCTTTAAATCTCTCGATTTGGTGTCGCAAACATCCACAAGAAGTCGACACCCAACTGCGAGCTGATGACATCGGATTTCCTAGAAGCTGCTCTTGGAGGTGTGTTGCAGAACGACGACCTTGTGAACTTACCCCCAGCCGCATTGGAGCATTTGATATTTGGGAATTTTGTGGATGCTGTATCGGCCGCATGAATACTAAATGGACTTTCACACAATCCCGCATGAGACATCGGGAAAGTCAAGAGACAAGAGTTGTCCAGCAACTTGCCCACTTACATCAAGGATGGGGCTGCGGTTCTCCAGTTGAAGATTTGTTCTCTCTATCTCTCTCCCTATTTCTTTTTATTTTACAATGGGTCTTAGTTTTGTTCGTTCTTCATTTGTTGGCTTATCCTGTTACACTGTGTTGTTTGGTTGTAGCATGGTATATTCCCTGCAGGCTATCATGTGGAGATGTAGGTGGTCGTTTGTTTGTTTTCCTTTTTGTGGTCTTTCTAGACTTCTTTCTCCTTAGGTGAGTTACGGTTTTCAGTTGCTTCGGTTGTTTATAACATTTCTCTATATTTAAATTTTTCATACAGTAATGAGATACATCCATGTCGTATTAAATTTTGACATTGTTTATGCCCTTTCTTCACCAATTCTCCAACCTCATAATCAAGATTATTTTTCTATACCTTCAACCCTGAGGTATTAGTTTGTTGCTAGGTATGACAACTCTAACGAAGATCCAATTTATTCACATTTCAAATATTCGGCTGTAGAAATTGTAGAAAAAGGACTTCATCCTTACTTTCTAAACTATAGTGCATAGGCATTTGATTGTTTTACCAAATACTAGGTGATTAAGTCTTTCATGAAAAAATCAGCTAAAATTTATCACCATATTCACGACAAATAATAGGATTGTGCTTGTGTCTAGATATACATGCTACTTGTGTTTTGAAGTATTGCACAAAAACTATTCTACAACATCTGGTATCTTGGGACATGAACATCTTTACTTAACAATATAGTTGATCATGTGGACTTTATATAAAGCATGTGAAGTTGTACGAGAATGATCTTATTATCTACCTCGAATTCCAACCAGTCCTTTTATTAGTTCTATAATTATTCAAACTTTTGCACTGGGCAGCATGTCTTTATAAAATTCTTGTTAGAATACGTCATGTATGCATGAAACCCCTTATTCTCCAAACTAGCCATATTTAAGATTTATTTTTTGTTTTGCATGACAATAAACACTGTTTTTGTTCCTCAAATAGCAAGAAAGAGGTTATTAAGGGAGGGGACTTGCAACTTGCGGTTTGTCTATCAAGGTATGACTGTCACATTCAGCTTAGGATGATAGCTTTGAACACTATTTGTAGGTGGTGGGATGCAATAAATTGCATTTTTATTGTGAAGTTTTTATCAAGTGCTTTCGAAACTCAATTTGTATACTCTTAGTTATGCATTAGAATAGACATCCGATTACCAGCTTACTTTGGAGAGATCGGTGTACATGTGATCTGAATACCAAGTAACTCAATAGCTTTGAGGTGAAAATAATATGTTTGATTATAATGATACGACTTAAAGAGATTTCTGAATGTAAACTTAGCCATTAGAAAATAATTGTGTTCCCCTTTTATTCTATATTATAGTATGAGAAGCCTTTTTATTATTGTCTCCTATTCCGATCATGTTTCGATTTAAAAAAGTTCTATTGAAAATACAAAATACATGATATTGCTTCTGATTCTGCGCTCATTCAAAGAACATGGTCTTGATGCTTTGTTTGCAATTCCTACTGTAATTACAGGAAGCCAAAGAGAAGATGTTTTGTTCAAAATGTGTATCCTTTCAGGGAGACAGTGATAGTTGATAGTGTCAGCCAGATGAGTTTTCTATCACTATTGTAGTACTTTTACCGATCTCTATGCAAGGAACACATGTAGGCATGTGTTACTAGTAATTTGGTACCTTTTCTCAATTAATGTTCTGGTTCATATATTTTTGGTGTATGTTTAGAATAACAAGTTGTTTAGGTACAAAATAAAAATTGACGATCTACAAGACAATCAAAGCTGGTGGTTGTTGTCATGTGATGGGTGTACTTGGAATCTGGTTCCGATAAACATCTACAAGTGCGCTAGAAAGAGTTGTGGAAACAAAACCATTGGTGATATATTTATCTATGAAGTCTACAATTCCGTTATTTAAATGTTGTTTCAACGGTTTGGATTGTTTTAGCGTTGCAGGTACCGGATACCAATCATACTAGCAGCCGAGAACTCAGCTACTCGAATGGTTGTTTTCATAGATGTAACCCAGAATTATTTCAGTAAGCCACAACTCTACTTTGTTTCACACCATCTACTATATCAGGCTTGATTAGAGCAAACTATGTTGATACTACTGTGTCATGTTCTTACTTTGGCCAAGACAACATGTGTACTGAGATTTTTCCAATGGCAGTGCTATTTTCTGGAAGTTTCAGCCACACTGGAAATGAACCAAGCTTGCTTCCTTAAAGCATGCTTTGGTGTTTCTAGTTGGCTAAAATAACTGAAGGTGTTAGGATTTTGCATCATGCTTGTGGAAGCGCAGAATGTTTACTGTATTTTTTATTTGATGAATGCATGTGATTTCGCAGAACTTGGATACAAGGAAGTTCTATTCAGTAGAACATGTCCATAACAGGACACAACTTTGCTTCAATGCCCATGCGCTTCGCCAGCTGTTTTTATGGTTCATCCTTCCATTCCGTCTTTGTTCTGAGATGTGGCTAACTACTTATCTGATGCAAGAAACTCCTATTAAGGGAATTGGTGTTAGCAAGGGAAATCCAAGGCCTGATCAAGTAGTGAAGCGGTGTCTACCTGACTTTCAGTGCCGAAATAAATTTTTTAGCCAAGTCAGCAAAAGTTGACTTGATTTGGTGCTAACAGGTTTAAATCCCATTATTTCTTGTGTTGCAGGGTTCTCGAGACTATTAAGTCATAGATAATGAGAAACCATATATATGAGAGAAGTTTTAAGTAAAGTCCAAAGTTTTCTGCTAATAATTGTGACTCGCCACATTTGTGAGACCTGTATGTGGGATTTGTCCTTCCGTAATGTCTTGACCAGAACAACACAACAACATTCTGTGAAAAAATACTAACTATTGTGTGTCATGTGTGCTTTGATGTTCTGGATATAATGTGCTATGTTTGAACTCTAGGAACGCATGCTAGGTACATACTAAATGTACCAGAACTCTAGGGATGCATGCTGGGTGTTGGGTCCGCAGCATAGAAAGCAAAAAAATTCCTACGATGAAAACTACACGCCAAGATCTATCTACTAGGTACAAAGCAACGGGTGGACATACATCCAATGAGAACTTACCCTCAAAGACAACGAGTTTTGTTAACGAGTAGGAACTCGTGGTTGATGTAGTCGTACACTTGCCGGTCTCAAGATCGAGCGGAAGTCCGAGCGCCGCAACTCAGCATCGCATCCATACTCGCACACACGTTCAAGCCACAGGACAACCTCCACCTCCTCGCTCCAGCGATCCAGCGGAAGCAGCAACTCCTTCCAGACGAAATGCCACCGGGAACATGTATCTCGCTAATCCGAGACCATGGGAGAATAATTCTAGAGGGGGACAGAGATCCTTCACAAGGAGGTGTGAGGAAGAAGGAGGAAGAGGGTGGCCTTTTATAGGAGGAGGGGGTGACCCCTCACCTCCCCCATTCATGTGGTGGTAACCCCTCCACATTAAAATGCCTCTTCACATTCCCCTTTAAAGTCCCTACTTTAAATGCATTAAAATTCTCCAAGTTTAATGCTCTCTCATTTAATAAAACTCTTTTATTAAATTTATTCAGAATTTTGTTAATTACTTTAATTAAAAAACATTCACATATAGCCCCTTGTAATATTTCAATATCACATGCAGAACCACTTTCTGCAATTTCACCCGAAACAATTTATGGTTTCTATCGAAATAATTCCTGCGTTTTGCAATTCTTTCATCTGAAACATATGTGCTCCAAAATGGTGTCCGGTAACTCTTAAGTGTGTCACTCTATGGTTCGCGAATAATGCAGACATGATTGAGACTCCTCTCAGATCAATAGTCAGAAGCAGGACCTGGAGACCCATACTGACTCCTGCATATTCAACGATGACTTCTGTGATCGTGAGAACCTTTAATGCTTGTAACTAAATCCCTTTGTCTCTTGATATAATACATGTCCGAGATTCGATCATCGGTATCCAAATACCTAGTTTGATCTCGTTACAGACATGCACTCTTTTCTCGTTCCCGTGATATAACATTCTAGTGATCACATCACTTGCTTGCAAGCTATCTCAATGTGATATCACCGAGAGGGCCCAGAGTATATCTATCTGTCATCGGGATTGACAAATTCCACTCTTGATCCATGAGCCTCAACATAACACCTTCGTAGTACTGAACCCATCTTTATAGTCACCATGTTATGGTGTGACGTTTGATGTTATCAAGATACTCTTCAGGTGTTAGCAATTAACATGATCTCATGGTCTAAGGATAAAGATTACTTCGTATGATGTTATAGCAATATAAATATAATGACTTGATCGTAATGCTATAATTCGGATGAATATTCATCACATCATTCCACCAATGGTGTGACCTTGTTATTAACAACATCCAATGTCCATGATCAGGAAACCTTGATCATCTTGTTAATTAACAAGCTAGTCTATAAGAGAGGCATAACTAGGAACCCTTTTTGTTTATTAAACACACGTGCATTGATGTTTCCGATCAATACAATTCTAGCATGCAAAATAAACATCTATCATATATAAGGAATACATAATAACAACTTTATTATTGCCTCTCAGGGCATATTTCCTTCAGTCTCCCACTTGCACTAGAGACAATAATCTAGTTCACATAGTGATAAATCTAACACCCGTGGAGTTCTGGTGTTGATCATGTTTTGCCCTAGCGAGAGCTTTAGTCAACAGATCTGCTACATTTAGGTCCGTGTGTACTTTACAAATCTTTATATCTCCGTCCTTGACATGCTCGCGGATGGAGTGAAACTGGCGCTTAATATGCTTGGAATTCTTGTGAGACCTCGGTTCCTTTGCGTTGGCTATGGCTCCATTGTTGTCACAATAGATCACCATCAGGTCCAACGCACTAGGAACCACACCTAGTTTCGTAATGAACTCTTTCATCCAAAACGCTTCCTGCGCCGCTTCTGAAGCAGCAACATATTCCGCCTCCGTCGTTGATCCAGCCACCACAGGTTGTTTGGAACTCCTCCAACTAACTGCTGCTCCGTTCAAGAGAAATACATATCCGGATTGAGACGTAGAGTCATCCGGATCGGTGTCAAAGCTAGCATCGATATAACACTTAGCGACTAGCTCTTCTTCACCTCCGTATATAAGAAACATATCCCTAGTTCTTCTCAAGTACTTGAGGATGTTCTTGACCGCTATCCAGTGTTCCGAACCTGGATCAGATTGGTACCTACTAGTCAAACTAATAGCATGTGCCACATCCGGTCTTGTACATAGCATGGCATACATTATAGAGCCTATGGCCGAGGCATAGGGGATCTTATCCATCATCTCTCTTTCTTCCGTGCCAGGACTTTGAGTCTTACTCAATGTCTTGCCTTGCAACATAGGTAAGAACCCCTTCTTACTTTCGTCCATATTAAACTTCTTTAATATCTTATCAAGGTATGTACTCTACGATAGCCCAATTAGGCGCCTTGATCTATCTCTATAGATTTTAATGCCTAATATATATGACGCTTCACCAAGGTCTTTCATCGAAAATTTGCTGTTTAGATAACTTTTAACACTATTTAAAAGATCTATATCATTTCCAATCAATAATATGTCATCTACATATAATATCAGAAATGCCACATTGCTCCCACTCACTTTCTTGTAAATACAAGCCTCTCCATAAGTTTGATCAAATCCAAACTCTTTGATCACCTCATCAAAGCGGAGATTCCAACTCCGGGATGCTTGCTTCAGTCCATAGATGGATCGCTGAAGTTTGCATACCTTATTAGCATCCTTAGGATCGACAAAACCCTTAGGTTGTATCATATACAACTCTTCTTCAATATTACCATTGAGGAACGTAGTTTTTACATCCATCTGCCATATTTCATAATCGAAATATGCAGCAATTGCTAACATAATCCTAACCGACTTAAGCATCGCTACAGGAGAGAATGTCTCATCGTAGTCAACTCCTTGAATTTTTCGAAACCCCTTTGTGACAAGTCGAGACTTATAGATGGTCACATTACCATCAGCATCGGTTTTTCTTTTGAAAATCCATTTATTCTCAACGGCCTTTCGATCGTGAGGCAAGTCCACCAAGGTCCAAACTTGGTTCTCGTACATGGATTCCATCTCGGATTTCATGGCTTCTAGCCATTTGTTGGAATCCGGGCTCATCATCGCTTCTTCATACGTCGCAGGGTCATCCATTTCATCAACCATGAAATTCACAACAGGATTGCCGTACAGTTCAGGAGCTGCACGTGTCCTGCTTGACCTGCGAGGTTCGGTAGTGTCCTCTTTCGGAGTTTCATGATCAATATCATTAGCTCTCTCTTCATTAGGTGAAGTCAACTCCGAAACAACTTCCGGTGTTGCACTACTCGCCATTTCATGAAGAGATGTTCAATAACCTCTTCGAGTTCTACCTTCCGACTACTCACACCTTTCGCGAGAAACTGCTTCTCAAGAAAGGATCCATTCTTGGCAACAAAAACCTTGCCCTCGGATCTATGATAGAAGGTATACCCAATCGTTTCCTTAGAATATCCTATGGAGACGCATTTTTCCGCTTTGGGTTCGAGTTTATCCGGCTGAAGTTTCTTCACATAAACATCGCATCCCCAAACTTTAAGAAATGACAACTTAGGTTTGTTTCCAAACCATAATTCATACGGTGTCGTTTTAACGGATTTAGATGGTGCCCGATTTAAAGTGAATGCAGCTGTTTCCAGTGCATAACCCCAAAATGACAGTGGCAAGTCAGTCAGAGACATCATAGATCGAACCATATCCAATAAGGTATGATTACAACGTTCCGACACACCATTACGTTGTGGTGTTCCGGAAGGCGTGAGTTGTGAAACTATTCCACACTCTTTCATGTGTGTGCTAAACTCGTAACTTAGATACTCTCCTCCACGGTCAGACCGTAGAAATTTGATCTTTTTATTATGATGATTTTCCACTTCATTCTGAAATTCCTTGAACTTTTCAAAGGTTTCAGACTTGTGTTTCATAAAATAGATATACCCGTATCTACTCAAATAATCCGTGAAAGTAACAAAATAATGATATCCACCTCGCGCCGACACACACATTGGTCCACACACATCAGTATGTATGATTTCCAATAGATCTGTTGCCCGTTCCATTGAACCAGAAAACGGCATTCTAGTCATCTTGCCCATAAGGCATGGCTCACATGTATTAAATGATTCAAAATCAAGTGATTCCAAAAGTCCATCAGAATGGAGTTTCTTCATGTGTTTAACGCCAATATGACCTAGACGGTAGTGCCACATATATGCAGATATATCATCATCAAGTTTAATCTGTTTAGCATTAACATTATGAATATGCGTAATATTACTATCGAGATCCATCAGAAATAAACCATTCAACATAGGTGCATGACCATAGAAGATATCATTCTTATAAATCGAACAACCATTGTTTTCAGATTTAAAGGAATGACCACTTTGCATCAAACACGATCCAGATACAATGTTCATGCTCAGTGCAGGCACCAAATAACAATTATTTAGGTTTATAACTAATCCCGATGGCATATGGAGAGGTAGCGTCCCGACAGCGATCACATCAACTTTTTATCCATTGCCGACCCGCATCCTGACCTCATCCCTTGCTAGTTGTCGCTTGTTCCGTAGCCCCTGAACCGAGTTACATATATTAGCAACCGATCCCGTATCAAATACCCAGGTGCTACTACGAGTACTAGTCAAGTACACATCAATAACATGTATATCACATATACCTTTGTTTGCCTTGCCGGACTTCTTGTCCGCCAAATACTTGGGGCAGTTGCACTTCCAATGGCCAGTCCCCTTGCAATAGTAGCACTCGGTATCGGACTTAGGGCCAGCTCGGGGTTTCTTTTCAGGCGTGGCAATAGATTTGCCACCCTTCTTTCCCTTGTGCTTGCCTTTCTTGTCCTTCTTGAAACCGGTGGTCCTATTGATCATCAACACTTGATGTTCTTTCCTAATCTCCACTTCTGCAGTCTTAAGCATTGACAGAAGCTCGGGAAGAGTCTTCTTCATGCCCTGCATATTATAGTTCATCACGAAGCTCTTGTAGCTAGGTGGCAGAGATTGGAGAACATGATGTATGCCCAAGTCAATGGGAATCGTTATTTCCAAGGACACAAGCTTATAGGCATACCCAGACATTTTGAGTACATGCTCACTAACGGAGCTATTCTCCTCCATCATGCAGCTAAAGAACTTTTCAGTAGCATTATAACTCTCTCTGACATGGGTATCGAAAATCATTTTCAATTCCCCATGGTATCAAAGGCATTGCCATTTTAAAGCGCTTTGAAGTTCGGCTCTAGCCCATACGATGCCGCAATGAACTAAGTTGTGGTCCTCTTGACGAGTCACATAGACATTCTTTTCATCGTCGAGGATATCAGAGCTGGTGGGGGCCTAGGCGCATCTAGCACATATTGCTTTTGTGCAAGGTGAGGAGAATCCTCAAATTCATAGCCCAGTTGGTGAAGTTGCTACCATTCGCAGCAAGTTTCTCTTTCTCCATGAACACATTGAAATTAAAAGCAGGTGGTGCCATCTACAACAGAATTTGTAAAGTTTATTTAGACTAAGTTTATGATAGATTGAGTTCAACTAATCCAAATTACTAATGAACTCCCACTCAAAAACGACATCTCTCGTGTCCTTTTGGTGATTACATGAACCAAATCCACTACACCAAGTCCGATCATCACGTGAGTTGATGTAGCTTCAAAGGCGAGCATCTATATGGGCATCATATCAACTATATGACTCATGCTTAACCTTTCGGTCCGTGTTCCGAGGCCATGTCTGTACATGCTAGGCTCACCAAGTAAGAACCTTAGTATTCGCATGTGTAAAACTGTCTTACACCCGTTCCTATGAAAGCGTAGATTCGAGTACACCCGATCATCACGTGATGTCTCGAAACACGATCCACAGAACGATGCATACTCAAGGAAGAACACATTTTTATCTTGATATCTAAATGAGGGATCATCTTACAATGCTACAGAAAGCGCCAAACTAGCAGTATATGATGCTAACATCTAATGTGTAAAGTGAGATGATATGGTCCATGCATTTGATCTCTATCACTTGCATCGTGGTATGATCTCTATCATTCCTTTGTGTGTTAGGCCAAGGTCTACGGAACTTACACGTTGAGTGTGTTGTAAGAGTATCTATCATACATCTACTTACAACAATACCATATCAATACACTAGCCCAGCAACGATCTAAACTAGACGCCTCTAATTTATCAATTGCAAGTATTACGTGGCTTAGGGCTTTCGGAGATAGAACCGTTCTCACCTACGAACATGAACCACAACAAGGATAAATAAGTTATTAGCAACTCGTTGTAAATCAGATATTGACTATAGTAGGAGAGACAGACACCCGCCAGCCACTTATGCAAAACAAGTTGCATGTCAGTCGTGGAACCGATCTCATGTACGATAACATGTAAGGTTGGTCCGGGCCGCTTCATCCCACTATGCCACCAATATCTAAAATACATAGAAGATGCAATAACATGATCATCATCGTCCACATATAAACATATGTGTACTACCCGTGCAAAGCACCTACGCATAGATCAGGCTCTAATACCACTGTTGGGTCTGCAGCATAGAAAACAAAAAAATTCCTACGATGAGAACTACACGCCAAGATCTATCTACTAGGTACAAAGCAACGGGTGGACATACATCCAACGAGAACTTACCCTCGAAGACAACGAGTTTTGTTAACGAGTAGGAACTCGTGGTTGATGTAGTCGTACACTTGCCTATCTCAAGATCGAGTGGAAGTCCGAGCGCCACAACTCAGCAGCGCATCCGTACTCGCACACACGTTCAAGCCACCAGACAACCTCCACCTCCTCGCTCCAGCGATCCAGCGGAAGGAGCAACTCCTTCCAGACGAAATGCCACCGGGAACATGTATCTCGCTAATCCGAGACCATGGGGGAATAATTCTAGAGGGGGAGAGAGATCCTTCACAAGGAGGTGTGAGGAAGAAGGAGGAAGAGGGTGGCCTTTTATAGGAGGAGAGGGTACCCCCTCTCTCCATGGCCGGCGCATGGGGGGTGACCCCTCACCTCCCCCATTCATGTGGTGGTAACCCCTCCACATTAAAATGCCTCTTCACATTCCTCTTTAAAGTCCCTACTTTAAATGCATTAAAATTCTCCAAGTTTAATGCTCTCTCATTTAATAAAACTCTTTTATTAAATTTATTCAGAATTTTGTTAATTACTTTAATTAACAAACATTCACATATAGCCCCTTGCAATATTTCAATATCACATGCAGAACCACCTTTTGCAATTTCACCCGAAACAATTTCCGGTTTCTATCGAAACAATTCCTGCGCTTTGCAATTCTTTCGTCTGAAACATATGTGCTCCAAAATGGTGTCCGGTAACTCTTAAGTGTGTCACCCTATGGTTCACGAATAATGCAGACATGATTGAGACTCCTCTCAGATCAATAGTCAGGAGCGGGACCTGGAGACCCATACTGACTCCTGCATATTCAACGATGACTTCTATGATCGTGAGAACCTTTAATGCTTGTAACTAAATCCCTTTGTCTCTTGATATAATACATGTCCGAGATTCGATCATCGGTATCCAAATACCTAGTTTGATCTCGTTACCGACATGCACTCTTTTCTCGTTCCCGTGATATAACATTATAGTGATCGCATCACTTGCTTGCAAGCTATCTCAATGTGATATCACCGAGAGGGCCCAGAGTATATCTATCCGTCATCGGGATTGACAAATTCCACTCTTGATCCATGAGGCTCAACATAACACCTTCGTAGTACTGAACCCATCTTTATAGTCACCCTGTTACGGTGTGACGTTTGATGTTATCAAGATACTCTTCAGGTGTTAGCAATTAACATGATCTCATGGTCTAAGGATAAAGATTACTTCGTATGATGTTATAGCAATATAAACATAATGACTTGATCGTAATGCTATACTTCGAATGAATGTTCATCACATCATTCCACCAATGGTGTGACCTTGTTATTAATAACATCTAATGTCCATGATCAGGAAACCTTGATCATCTTGTTAATCAACAAGCTAGTCTATAAGAGAGGCATAACTAGGAACCCTTTTTGTTTATTAAACACACATGTATTGATATTTCCGATCAATACAATTCTAGCATGCAAAATAAACATCTATCATATATAAGGAATACATAATAACAACTTTATTATTGCCTCTCAAGGCATATTTCCTTCACTGGATACATACTAAATGTACTAATATATCATAGGCAGATCCACATCTACAAACCTAGCAAGCTATATCACGCACATAATGGTTGGGAATTGCTTAGTTTAGGGTAGAATGAAACCTTCAATGTATTTTTACTTTTGGGTATATGTTCCTCTGGTTTAGGATACAGTGTAGTAGTTTATAGAAATAATCTCAATATAAGCCTTTTTTAGTAAGCTGTTTTAGCTTGCTAAAAATGCTTTTATTATGAAAGAGCTATGAGCTACAAAATAAAGTTTTAAGAAATATATGTTATCTTCGTTGATTATCCTGTAAACTATAGTTAGTTGTAACTAGCTGGATAATGGTATTCTACTTCCTTTGTTCCCTGTATAATGTATTTTAGAAAACTAGAACAACTTGCTAAAAAGGCTTATATTGTGAAACGGAGCGAGTATTCTTTTGCTCGGTCGTCCAAACTGCCCTCTGTGAGAAGCACGCAACGATCTAGAAGGCTCGACTTCTAGATAAGGGATGGAGTTTTGACATGGACACTAACACTAGAAACATTGAGGAATCGACTATGTTATAAACCAAAGCACCCTAAAGTGTATAACAATGGTCACACTGTACGATAACGTTATGCAAGCGGCGAGGAAAAGCTCGCTTGTTCGTCTAGTTCATATGTATTTTTCCTGCAATTCTAGCTACTAGACCCCTTTCTGATTTCTTTTATCAAATCATTGACGTGACTTATTTTTTCTCACTTTTTTTGTCATAGGTGTATTTTAGTTACAACCATATTTTTCGAGAAGACAAGAAACATTTTTTCTGCCGAGATGAACATTATCTTGTTCTGAGTTCTTATTCATTTAACAGGTTGGCGATTGGATTACTTGCTTGCATCAGAATTCATCATTGACAGGATACATGATTCCTACATTCTTCCGGATGTAATAATTGGCGACAACAGTCCAATCAGCCTTGTGCTGAAGCTGTAGGAAGTAGGCACCGATGAGATTTGCTAGGAATTGCTTCATCGGGGCTGAAAGGATCCAGACTGGGATAGTGATAGTTTGTATAGGCATTCTGTCCGCAGATTTGCCCTTGTAGGATATAAATATATACAGTAATATGTTTTCTTCAGAGATCTTGCATATCTGTTATACATGTTGGGTTAAGTACTTCTAGGTTTACATAATCTATAGAAATTGATAACTGAAGGATCTAGATAAAAACATCACCTAGCTATTTGCTTATTAAACCAGAGCTAGCATTTTTTCCATAGAATCTCGAAAGCTTTACTCAGTCCAGAAATTCTCCTTTATCGTAACTTTTTACAGGGAGGTTCTTCTAGGACCTTTTTTTGTACTATGAAATTTTAGTCCAGAAATTCTCCTTTATCGTAACTTTTTACAGGTAGGTTCTTCTAGGACCTTTTTTTGTACTATGAAATTTTCATCCAATGACTGAACATAGCATCTCTCCTGCTATTATTCAAAAAAAAAAGTCTAGAAACTCAAATCCTGTTACAATGTAATAATTAGGAAAAAATAAGTATCGATCATTGTAGACTTTTTAACATTGCGGTTCTCACTTGCACCGTGTATTTATGAACTATAATGTGAAATGTCTCCACATTGGTAAATCAATAAGTTGAGTAGAATTTTAGACGAGGCAACATCATATCTTACATGCCTCAGATGCTATCAGGGTATAGATCATCTGAAGGGAATGCTAAAATAACACCATTGCACTTGGTCCTCATCCATCCGACTCCTTACCAAGCGAGACAAAGGCCTCAACGCAGCAGCGTGAGCCAGAATGGACAAAATTGACCCAAAGTTTAAAGTAATTCACAAAATAAACTCGCGGCGAAAGTATTTCACCTCGACTAACCCTTTTCTGTAACGCCTAACACAAAGACGCTACACTACTTGTCAGCGTGGCACGTTACCGTATACAGTGTAGCGCCTAGGTGTAAGACGCTACTCTCTATATATAAAATATCTGCATAAACTTGACATGAAACTATAGTAGTTGAGTTGGTTGAAGTCTTTGGTATCACCTATTAGGTCGTGGGTTCAACTCCTCAGTCCTCTACATTTTATTTTTATTTTTATTTTTCTAAGGCTGCTACATTGGTTCTATAGTTGTACATATGACAACATATTAATTCTAGCCTCCTTATTTATTTAAAAGATGGGAAAATAAATCCTACAAAGTGATATTTTATTATTAGTTAAAGAGATTGCTCTCTATATAAATTCATGTAGCCTTCATTTATTTAGAAAAATGGAAAAAAAATCCTACAAAGAGATATTTTATCATTCGGTAAAAAGATTGCTCTCTATATTAACTCCACGCAGTTGACTCTGTATATTTGGCAACATTTATCATTCGGTAAGGAGATTGCTCTCTGATTACGTTAATTCCAGCCAATGAATATCACTCGGTGCAACGTGGAATTATATATTGTTACTAGTTCCCAAAAGTTTAAAATTATATAGTGTAATGCGTGAATGCACTTATATTTTAACACTCCTCTAGCGTGTAGCAGTCTAAATGTCTAACATGGGATAAAGTTATTGTAAATTGTGTTACCCGAGGCTTAAACTTACTACCTGTGTGGCTCTGGTACAATGTAAAATAATGAATAATGTGAAAATTTTATATTAATACAATTCAACCATTAGGACAACAAAGAGTCTAAATCATAATCTGCATGAGCAAACAACAAAGTTGTTTGTGGGATTTAATTTTCCATTTTTAAATAAATAGAGGCTGGAATTAATATATTGTCATATGTCCGCATGAGCAAACAAAAAAAATGTTTATAGGATTTAATTTTCCATTTTATAAATAAATAAGGAGGCTAGAATTAATATTGTATCATATGTCCAACTATGGAACCAATATCACAGCCCTTAAAAATAAAAAGTGGAGGACTAAGGAGTTGAACCCATTACCTAGTAGGTGATACCAAAGACTTCAACCAACTCAACCACTATAGAGAGTAGTGTGTCTTACACCTAGGCGCTACACTGTGTACGGTAACGTGCCACGTTAGCAAGTAGTGTAGCGCCTTTCAGAGAGGCGCTACCCTGTTGAGCATAGCGTCTTTGTGTTAGGCGTTATAAAAAAGGGTTAGTTGGGGTGAAATACTTTCGCCGTGAGTTTATTTTGTGAATTCCTTTAAATTTTGGATCAATTTTGTCCATTCTCCCACAGCGTTAGGTGAAGATAACGGTCCATAGCTCTGCTGACATAGGCACACACGTTTACCAGGTGGTCTAGCTAAAGTGGCGGGTACAGGAGGTATTGGTCGCACGCAGCTCACGGGCATGTTTTCTATCTATATCTATACTTGTATAAAAAGACCCAGACAGATAGATCCAACAGATCGTAGCCGTATAATCAACCTATCCTACAGGAGCACAGAGCTGACCAAAAACCTCTCCTCCCGTGAGAAAAAGAGGCGGCGGCCAGGGTAAAAACCCTAGCAGCCGCCACGATCTACTTCGTTCTCGCCGTCTGCGACCGAGCATTGACGGGTCTCCGCCTCCTCTGCTTGTCGCTCCGGCGGCGGGAGGAGGTGGGGACCTCGGACCTACGCTCGGCGGTGTAGAAAGGTCCCTAAAGTTAGAGTTTGGTTATCCAGCATCGTCGTTATGGTGGCTATGGTGGCGTTGTGCGAGATAAGAATAAGGTATACCCGTCTCCTCTTTCACCTCGTCGGCGACGATCTTGCTGCTGGCGTTGAGGAGGGTGGGGATTCGTCTGATCGCCGCTTCCATGGAGTGGTGGATCTCGTCCAGTCTACGTGTGTTCTGGATCTCGTCCAGTCTACGTGTGTTTTAGGTTTGGTGTTACAAGTTTCGGATCAATTTAAGGGTTCAATGGCGACAACTTCATCTCTGGGGCGCTGGTCCTTAGGGGCACGTGTACGAAGATTTCCCGACTGTCATCAACAATGGCATGCCGGCTTCGGTAATGGAGCGGCAACAGCGGCGCGTCGGCGGCTCGCTCTGGCGGCAGTAGTATTCGTTAGGTGGTCCAAAGAGCTCGATGTAATTTTTATTATATTTAGGGTACTTTGTACTTCTTATAAACTCATAAAATAGATCCCATAAAATAGATCCGAATCTTTTTCCAAAAAAAGAAAAAAACCTATCCTAGGACCATTTTTCAATAAAACACATGGTTCTATACCAATATAAAAAGATCCAGACAGACGGATCCAACGGATCTTAGCCGTATAATCAACCTATCCTATAGTCATTTTTCCGCTAAAACGCGTGGTTAGACGCTAATCAATAGCCCATAGCCTAATCAATAAACCAATCCCGTAACCCCTCCTCGTTCATCCCGCAAACCATCGGCATCACGCCGCTGCACACGAGGCCGCCGCCGCAGTAGCCTGCGCGCCTGACGCCACTAGAGCCTGCACATCGCCTGAGCTCCCCCGCCAGAGACGAAGCCCACTGTCCACCACACCGGCCGCCTGGAGCAGGTAGGGTATGACGGGAGCAACTACTTCCTTGGAGACGGCGGGCCTATTCACATCTGGATGCGTTTTCTTTCGCTCTGATTTGCCCCACGTCTTGATTCATGTGGTTGGCTCAAGAACACTCGGGAGTCAGTTTATGGTGGCGAATAAAATTTTCCTGTCTGTTCTTCTAGAGTAGTTCCACAATGTTTCCTGTTCGATTTCTTTCTTTCTTTGTGGAGCCGCAAATATTTTATCCAGATACGTGATATTTCTTGTGTACTACTCCCTCCATTTTAAAATATAAGATATTTTAGGTTGTAAAGGTAATGAATCTAGACTCATTTTAGTGTGTAGGTTTACTTCAAACCTCTTCGAATCTATATACTAAAAATAGTCTAGATACATTAACTTTAAAAGGCTAAAACATCTTATATTTTAAAACGGAGAAAGTAGTTCAGATTCATATTTTATCCAGATGCTTAATTTCAGTTTTTTGTTCCACAATATCTGTATTTTCTATTCTGATCTATTTTCATCTTTGAGGAGTCACGGATCTATTTACGTCCTAGATTTTCGTGATAAGTTTTTCTATCTGAATTGGGTAGTACAAAATTATGATCTGAACATGTATTGTTTTTACACAAGACTACGATCTGAACTTGAATGACTTTAATCCATACATGTTGCAAGAAATGATTGAAAACTCTATCTTGAACACTAATCAGGACCACAATTTGAAAACTGTATAAGAAATTTCGGTAAAAATGCCATGAAACAAATGTAAGGTACTATATTTTGTAAAATGAATTGTTCGATTTATATGGACTGCAGCCCACGTAGACAGCTCATGTAGTCTAATAAATCATGAAATTCCAAAGCCTATCTACTATGGTAGCTTGAGAGCTCTATGGGAGAATGAGTTTAGTCCCAAGTTGCTAGTTGAGAGAGAGAGTTGGACCAGCTTATAAGGTGAGTTGTTTCACTCCCACTAAGTGAGTTAGAAGAGAATGAGTCCACGCGCACTCCTCCTCCTCTGCCGCCCGTCTCGCCTCGCCCGCACTCGCGTCGCGTTTCGTGAATCGAGTTTGAGTGAGTTAAAAACTTGTTTTGTGAAAGACTAAATTTTTGCTTGGTGCACCAGCTGTTGGATACGTGCCAACATTTGTGTGCATGTTTGACGCGTGTCCCTGTCTTCCAACGTGTGTCGACTCGGTCGGCTCACCTCTCAGGCTATAGAGCGAGAGACAGACAGATCTAGAGACATCCAGTTCTTTCTCTGTCTCTCGTCATGTGTTCCTCTTGCTGCACTGCTCTCTAGGCTTCTCCATCCCAGCGGCTGCGTGCACTGCTGTCCGGGAGAGCAGGCCTCCGAAACCCCGTCTGTTGAGATCCTGCACCGGGAGACGTGTGATAAGGTTTTTGGAGAACGTCTCAGCGCGACTGCTCGCCTCCGTTCGTGTGTTCTTCTTCGGCAACCGACGACCTTATCAGCATCATAGGCGACATCAACAAGGATCAAGGTGCTGCTGCGGTGCCGACCTTCCTGATCAACCTGTACGTGCTATTTTTCTCTTTGTATGCACTAGTTCTTGCTAGATTTTCAGATTTATTAGATGTGGTTGTTTGGCTGCATGTGTTTAGATTTGCTAGTGCTTACATAATGTCGATTTCGGTAATTAATGTCATGTGGAATTTGCCTAATATTCTAACAATCCAAAAATCTTATGTATTTAGGCAATTTTCGTCATCTGCCTTTGCTGCTTTGCTAAAACCGAGCCCTTTTACGGGTGCTAATTTTAAGAGATGACAAGGGAAAACCCTCTTGTGGTTCACTGCAATGGGCATAGAAAAAGTTGCAGATGACACTCCCAGAGGTCCGTTTACTCTCGAGGAAAAGAGAGTGTTCAGGGAGGCCACTGTATTTTTTATGGACTCTGTACTCAGTATGCTTGGAGACAAGTTGGTTGATGCATATTTGCATATTTGTGATGCCAAGGAACCGTGGGATGCGCTGGATGCTAAGTTCGGTGCTGCCAATGCCGATGGTGAACTGTATGCTATGGAGCAGTTCAATGACTACAAGATGGTTGAAAATCGATCTGTAGTAGAACAGTCTCATGAGCTACAGATCATGGCAAAGGAACTCGAACTCCTCAAGTATGTGCTTCCGGACAAGTTTGTCGCGGGATGCATTGTCGCTAAGCTTTCCCCTTCATGGAGGAACTTTGCCACTTCTCTGAAACATTAGAGGCATGAGGTCTTTGTTGAGTACCTCATTGACTCTCTAGATATTGAAGAAAAGGCGAGGGCAAAAGACAAACACACTAGTTTAACCGAGGGACATTCTGTTGCCAATATGGTGCAGAAAAATATCCACAAGTCCAAGGGAAATAACAAAGTCTGCCAGACTACCAACTTCAAGAAGAAGAAGGGGCAGAACAAGGAAAAGAAAGAATCTTGCTAGGTGTGTGGCAAGATTGGCCATTGGGCTCATCATTGTCCACAGAAGAAAGGCAAGAAGGGTCAGGCTTGACAGAGTTCTAAATCTGTCAACATGGTCATTGGCAATACTGATGCAGGAACTTCAGGTTCTGGGTAGGGTAATTTATTACCTACTGTTCTTTTAGTATTTCAACCCACAGAATGGTGAGTTGATACAGGTGCCAATGTTCATGTGTGTGCTGACATTTAAATGTTCACCTCTTATCAGGCTCGAGATTCCTCAGTCATGATGGGGAATGGGTTACATGCTACTGTTCTTGGTGCTGGCACGGTAGATCTGAAGTTTACTTCGGGAAATATCGTGCAATTGAAGAACATGCAGCATGTCCCTTCTATAATGAAGAATCTCGTTAGTGGACCCCGTCTTCTCAAAGATGGGTTTAAGTTGGTATTTGAGTCCAATCAAATTGTATTGTCTAAGTATGGAACCTTTGTTGGAAAAGGCTATGAATGCGGAGACATGTTCCGTTTTTCATTGGTAGACTTCTATGATGATGTAGTGAACCATGTTTGCACTACTAGTAATGAAACTAATGTTTGGCATTCACGACTTTGTCATATTAATTTCGGTTGTATATCGCGGCTTGCTGGTATGAGTTTAATTCCGAAATTCACCATTGTTAAAGGCTCTAAGTGTCATGCTAGTGTGCAAGCAAAGCAGCCTCACAAGCCTCACAAGCCTGCAGAGGATAGAAACTTGGCACCTCTAGAGCTCATACATTCAAATCTATGTGAGATGAATGGTGTGTTGACAATTAGTGGAAAGAAATATTTCATGACATTGATTGATGATTCTACTAGGTACTGTTATGTATATCTCTTGAAAACTAAAGACGGGGCCTTAGATTTCTTTAAAATCTATAAGACAGAAGTTGAAATTCAACTTGAGAGAAAGATCAAAAGAATTCGGTCTGATCGTGGTGGAGAGTACTTTTCGAATGAGTTCAATTTATTCTGTTCAGAACATGGTATTATACATGAGAGGACGCCTCCCAATTCCCCTCAATCCAATGGGATTGCTGAGAGGAAAAACCGGACTCGAACAGATTTGGTTAACGCCATGTTAGACACTGCCGGTTTATCCAAGGAATGGTGGGGGAGGCTATATTGACTTCATGTTATCTCCTAATCCGTGTTCCATCTAAGAATAAAGAGATTGCGTCATTTGAAGAATGGGAAAATAAAAGGTTGACACTCTCATACTAACGAACTTGGGGTTGTTTGGCAAAGGTCAACGTGCCAATCTACAAGAAACGTAAGCTTGGACCAAAAATTGTGGATTGTGTCTTTCTTGGCTACGCTTCTCATAGCATTGCTTACGAATTTCTTGTGGTGAAATCTGAAGTGGACGACATGAGTGTCGATACCATTTTTGAATCAAGAGATGCTACATTCTTTGAGGATATATTTCCTATGAGAGATATGCCTAGCATATCTAATAAGGAATATGATCCAATTTCCAAAACTGGAACTCCCATAGAGACTGATGAGCAATCAGATGATGAGAGTTCAGATTCGGATGAGGATGACAATGAAGCTCCCACAAGGAGCAAGAGACAAAGGACCGCAAGGTCTTTTGGTGATGATTTCATTGTGTACATAGTGGATGACACTCCCACAACTATTTCAGAAGCTTTTGCATCTCTGGATGCAAACTACTGAAAATAAGCGGTTCAAAGCGAGATGGATTCCATCTTGGCAAATGGAACGTGGGAGATATCTGAACGTCTATATGGGTGTAAACCTGTAGGATGTAAATGGATATTTAAAAAGAAGCTTAGGGCTGATGGTACTATTGAAAAGTACAAATCTCGGCTTGTGGCTAAAGGCTATACCCAAAAGGAAGGCGGAGATTACTTTGATACTTACTCACCTATGGCTAGATTGACCACAATTCGAGTACTACTATCACTGGCTGCCTCACACGGTCTTCTTGTTCATCAAATGGATGTAAGATGGCTTTCCTAAATGGAGAGTTGGACGAGAAAATTTACATGGAACAGCCTGATGGTTTTGTACTAGAGGGTCAAGAGAGAAAGGTGTGTAAATTGAAGAAATCCTTGTATGGCCTCAAACATGCTCCCAAGCAATGGCATGAGAAGTTTGAAAGAATTTTGACATTTGTGGTCTTTTTTGTAAATGAAGCTGACAAATGTGTATACTATCGCCATGGTGGGGGTGAGGGAGTTGTCCTATGTCTCTATGTTGATGACATATTAATTTTTGGGATAAGTCTCAAAGTGATTAATGAGGTCAAAATCTTCTTGTCTCAATGTTTTGAGATGAAGGATCTTGGAGAAGCTGATGTTATCCTAAACATCAAGCTACTGAGAGATGAGAAAAATGGGATTACACTTGTGCAATCACATTATGTAGAGAAGGTGTTGAGCAGATTTGGATATGATGATTGCAAATCCTCTCCTACACCTTATGATCCTAGTGTTTCGCTTCAAAAGAATCAAAAGGCAGCTAGAGATCAATTGAGATACTCTCAGATAATTAGCTCACTTATGTATTTATCTTGTGCTACGAGGCCTAACATCTCGTTTGTTGTGAGCAAACTTAGCCGGTTTGTGGCCAACCCGGGAGATAATCAGTGGCATGCTCTCTCGAGAGTAATACGCTATCTAAAAGGAACAGTGAGCTATGGAATTCATTATACTGGGTATCCAAGAGTACTTGAAGGGTATAGTGATTCAAATTGGATATCAGATGCTGATGAGATAATGGCCACAAGTGGATACATATCCACTCTTGGTGGTGGTGTTGTTTCATGGAAGTCTTGCAAGCAGACCATCTTAACAAGGTCAACTATAGAAGCAGAACTCACAGCATTAGATACTGCGACTGTCGAAGCAGAATGTTTTCGTGAACTCTTAACAGATTTGCCTATGGTTGAAAACCAATACCGACAATCCTTATGAACTGTGATAACCAAACTATGATTATCAAAGTGAACAGTTCTAAGGACAATATGAAGAGTTCAAGACATGTCAAGAGAAGACTGAAGTCTTTCAGAAAGCTAAGAAACTTTGGAGTTATAGATTGGATTATGTCCAAGCAACTAAAAATTTGGCAGATCCTTTTACGAAAGGACTATCAAGAAATTTGATAGAAAATGCATCGAGGGAGATGGGTTTGAGACCCATGTGAGTTGTCAAGGGGGTAACCCAACATATGTGATCGGAGATCCCGTGAATTAGGACCTGGGAAAACAAACCAAAATTACTAAGTTGACAGAAACTTTTAACACTCCCACTCCGCTGCAGATGCAATTCTCTCATAGCATACTGTAAGGAAGGTTGATTACATCTTAATGTGTTATGTTTGTTTCCTTGGGAGCAAAGACGCTGTCCTACAGAGCGATCTTGAAAGAACACAGCTATATGAGTTGCACTACTGGTCACAATGTATGAGATTTAGGTGAATCTCTAGGAAGCTCATGAAAGGCCAAGGAGTATGACTTATAAGATCCACCCGAGGGGTAGCCTATGGCAGCCAAGTACCGATAACGGCATTGAGTGAAACTTGCTGCACAAGACTGATAATTCAAGGCATAGTCCATTATTCATGTAGAAGGATAGAGAGGGAGAGAGATTGGCGTAATATGTTGGATATCTTATTGAGCCTCATGGGCGAGTATATATAGGTGTACAGAGGATTATCTTAGAGTACGAGTCAAGTTAGGCTAGAGTCCTAACTATCCTAAACTACCATAAGAACCATGTCCGTATCATACTATAACATCCCCCCACAGTCGTAGCGGTAGCGTCGTGAACAACTGGAACATTGTGCACGGCCAGACTGGATATAAACCGAAGTAGCATCTTGTAGGCTGACATCCCCCGTAGTCGTAGCGGGAACATCGTGGACGGTATCGCATCACGATTGCTTGGACTATAGAGGAAGCTGGTGATGCTCAAGCGAGGTGGTAGCCCTTGTGCCGATGTCGAGGGAGCCGTGAGTGTGAGGCGGTGCCATGGTCGAGGTAGCCGTGCGAGGGGTCATCGTGGTCAATGTCGTGGTCGGGGATGCCGGTGTCGACTGTCGAGGTAGCCGCACATGAAGCCGCATGCGCATAGTGCGCGAGGAGGATGACGGAGACGCATCGAGGCAGTCGTCGAGGGTATCGATGCCGAAGTCGATGCAGTCCGAGCCGTCGAGGACAAGGTACAGCCATAGTTTTTTCAGAACTAAGTGCACGTCGGGGACAAACGCACACTCGGGTTTGGCCAGAACCGAGTATGCAGAGAAGAACTCGTCGGTGACGCGATCGAGGCAGTCATAGAGGGGTCGATGCCGAATAAGATGTTGTCAAAGCCGATGAAGACAAGGCGCCAATCCAAGCTTGCCAGACTCGGGAACGCATCAGGGACGAAGGCACTCTGGTATTGCCAGTACCAGGCGTGCGGGGGAAGGGACCATCATGAACTTGTCGCCATGTCAGAAAGACTAGCAGAAGAAGCCTCTAGAGTGGTTGCGACGCGCAGAGCAGTGAAAAGAGAGATACCGGCGCTATCCACGGTAGTCGGAGTAGAGTAGCAGGTGGTGTAGTCGGGGATGAGGCGATGACGCTGGCGGCGAAGTTGTAGTGGACGAAGACGTAGAAGGCGGCAAAAATAGCAGCGACCTGGGGTAGTCATGCTGGATGCCTAGAGTGGCGATGGGGTAGTCGGCAGGACCT
Source organism: Avena insularis (assembly GCA_023614405.1). Classification (NCBI taxonomy): domain Eukaryota; kingdom Viridiplantae; phylum Streptophyta; class Magnoliopsida; order Poales; family Poaceae; genus Avena; species Avena insularis. The sequence continues at coordinate 68,458,185 of CM042692.1, read as the reverse complement.
GCGACGGCGAGAGGGTGCCCTACAGGTTACCTTTGAAATGGATCGTATGGGCACCTAGAGGGGGTGAATAGGTGCTACTTCAAATTTTAATGTTTTTTCAATTTTAGACTTGACACAAGAGGTAAATTCTCTAGATAAGCTATTATGAAGAATTTCCCTATATGCAAACCTAACTACTAGCGAGTAAAGGCGAGTGAGAAAGAGGAACAAGTGAACCGTAATGAAGCACGCCGAGACACATTATTTGTTTTACCGCAGTTCCTTCCTTGTTAAGGGAAGTACATCTGCGTTGGAAGGGTGGGCGGTACTAAGACCACCACGCCACAATAGGCCTTACCCTATTCTCCGATGGATCCCGCCACCAAAGGCCTGATCCACCTTTCCACTATAGGAACCCTTCGATGCGGGAACCGACGCCTTTCCAGAACTAGCGGGGCACAACTCCATAACCAAATTGGAGGCTCCCGTAATGACAACAAGCTGCCACAAGAACAAGTTATCAATAACAAAACACAAGATCTAGATATTAACAAGAATACTAGATCGGGGATTTCTCCAAGTGAATGGAGAGGATTTGATGTGCTTGATTCGTGATGACGATGTGGGTTGTCTCCTCCTTCAATTCCCCCAAAGATCAAAGCCTTCAGGTGGTTGAAGTGGGAGATCTAGAGAGAGAGCTCTTGCAACAGGTCTGGCCTTTTTCGAATGAATCAAGAGATCTGACTGAAGGGGATAAAGAGGCTTTTATACCCCCTGCCCCAACTGAGCTTTTGGAGCCTTTGGGTCCGGATTAGCCGGCCCAAGTGAGGGCCGGATTATCCGGCCTGGGGAAAACTCCGCCCTAGACTCGGATTATCCGGCACAAAATCCTCCCCTAGTCAGAGCGATGCGCCGAGCCTACCCTTGATCGCCTCCCGGGGCCAGATTATCCGGCCCAAGGTGATGGTCGGATTATCCGGTCAGGGGGAGAAAATCCGCCCTGTTCGGATTTTCCGGGGGAAAATCCGCCCCCAGTCAGAGTGTTGCGCCTTGCCTGCCTTTGATCGTCTCTGGGGGCCGGATTATCCGGCCCAAGGTGAGGGCCGGATTATCCGGTCAGGGGGAAGAAAATCCGCCCTGTTCGGATTTTCCGTGGGAAAATCCGCCCCCAGACAGAGCGACGCACCATGTTTGCCTTTGCCAAGTGAGATAGGCCGGATTATCTGGCCCTTGATGGGGGCGGATAATCTGCCCCCCCCCCAAACACAATATAATTCCATGCACACTTAGCACACATGAGAAAACTCCACGGTATTGTTATCTAACACATAAAACACAGGGAACCATGAAATGTTCTTTCAATCTCCCCCTTTTTGGTGTTAGATGACAATACTAGAATTTGCAGGATAGTTCATCAGACACAAAATTTAATGAATGAAAAAGACTCCCGCTCAATGTCTGCATACTAAAATTTGCATTTGAATACAAATACACACAAGAAGTTAAAAGTCTATTTCATTGAAGCATATGCGAAAAGCTCATACCACCGGGAGAGAGATAGATGCATCCTCAAAATATTATAAGAATATCCAATGATAGCCATATAAGAATATCCAATAATAGCCATAATGAGCGCCTCCCTCGATATAAAGATATCCAATATAGCCAATATGATATATGACTCCATATGAATAGTCCACAAGATAAATCCAGAGCCACACAAACATAGTCTCATACGACACAAAACACACATAAAAGTTCGATGCTAAAAGGGCACTAGCGAGAAAAAAGACCAAAACGCTAAAGTGCAAGTACTTGTGCCTGACCCATACAAATCCTCGGACACCTAATAGAACTACTTCTCCCCCCTTTGGCATCGAGACGCCAAAAGGAAGAAGAGTGATGCTAACGCCCCAAGGGATCACTCGTAGTCCTCATCCTCATCCTCGTCCCCATCCTCATCCTCATCCTCAAGCTCCTCGGTGTCATCCTCCTCATCATCAGCAGTGACCGCGAAAGGGAACATGTGATGCTCCAGCTCTCCATAGTTAAGCCCAGAAGAAGAGTTCCACCGAGCATAAGGTGTGGGAGTAGTAGGAGCGGGGGGTCGCCTGAAGCACCGGACACATGGTAAAGAATGAGATACTATGTGTGAGCCATCTCGTGGCGCTACTTGTAAGCCTCATACTGTCCCTTGCGAGTGTCCACTCCAATGCACAGAATGTTCCGCTGGAACCAGTTCAGCTGCTTGATCTCACGAGCAATAGGAGGCACTGGGGGCCCACGAGCACTGGCACAAGCATCCCTCATGAGACCCTCAGAAGCAGAAGATGGGTGTGAGGTCTTCCTCACTTTGTTGTAGATCTTCTTTGCCTTGTGCACAACATCAATGTTGAACTCTTCAATGGGAAGCAAGTGCTTGATCAGCATCATGATGTAAGGAGCATAGGGGATGGATAGCCTGTTGAACATTGCATTAATCAACTCATGGTAAATGAAGTCTATCACATCCAGCTTGTAGTTAACGGACTCGTCCTCGCAAGATGCAACCTCATGAGAGAAGGCTAGGAGATGAACCAGGTGACAACGGATGTTGTCATTGTTGCCTCCACTCGGGGTGATAGAATCACATAAGAGACCCACCAAGGAAGCATAAATTGGAGAAAGACCAGCAAGGGTGCCCACAATACCATTGTCCATGGTGCACGGAGAGAGGACTACATCTTTATTGGGCTTGAGTTGGGTGATGATACGGTGGCCACTAGCACGATCCCTGTTGTGGAAAGAATAGCCAAGCACCTCAGCAAACACACGAAAATCAGCTTGCATAGGCTGGTCACGAGTCATCCACTTCATGGTGCGGTGGTCATCACCGCAAATAACCAAGGTGGAGAAGAACTGCTTCACAATCTCAGAATCATAGGAGCATTGAAGAACCATGAGATGGTGTAGCCCCATCCGGTCAGACACATACATTGCATCAACAAGGTGAGGCTTTTCCAAGGCCTCAGCAAGAATAAGAGGATGCATAGGCCAAATCTTCTGCCGAGCATAAACATCTCCATAGACCCCCTTTTGCTCAACACACCAAAAACGAGAGTCACCCAACTCAGTATCATGTGCTAACTCAGCAAAAAGATCACGGTGACGAATCGAAGAGTAGGTAACGGGATCCAGCGACTTATAATTAACCTTAGGCTCTTTCCCCTTCCTCTTGGACACACCCCTCCTATCCCTCTTTGCCTGTTTAGCCATGCGTTTCTCCTCGTTCTTCCTTCTCCTTAGATCAACCTCGTCCACTAGGTTACCCTTTCCGTCGTCCCGAAAGTATTTTGCACGACGACGATTGTAGGTCTTGGGAGCGCTGGAACCACCTGTGAGGTGAACAAGGTGGATAGCATGGGGATAAGCATACACAGAAGTCCAAGAAAGAACGTACAAAAAGTAGGCAAATAGTTCATATTCCAATCCTACGCAATGCACAAATCTATACAAAACTAAACCAGTTTTGACTCTGTTAGGCCAGATTATCCGGCTTGGCCAGGGGTGGATAATACGACCCTGGCAAAAAATTTCAGAATCGCCTAGATTAAATGCAAAAGTGTATATCCGGCCTAGATACTGCAAGACTACAATTTCTACACAAAACAACACCCTTCTAGATAGCGTTCCACCCAACAAGTAACACATCTAGCCAAAGTTGGGGAGAGAGGGAGTTATCCTCACTCATTGGAGGAAGAACGCGGAGGAGAAGGTACCCAGAGGCACGGAGAAGAAGATCCGGGGAGGCCCGAAGAATCCGGCGACCGAAGAGGCTCCAGGGAGGGTGGGGGACGACAGGCAGTGGCTGGGGAGAGGGAGAGGGTCGGGCGAGAAGTGCTGCTCGTTATGAGCCCTTCCCCCGGCCCCAGCCCTTAAAGACTGCATCCGCCATGGCCGGATTATCTGGCCTATACATGGGCCAGATTATCCGGCCTCAATTCTGAATTTCTGTTGGACACAGATTCAGGCCCGCGTGTCCCCAAACAAAACCCCCACAAGGTGTATAAGGGACTTGTGTGCAAGAAAAGATTGCTTAGACATAGGGAGAGGCTTGGGTTGAGATGCCAAACTAAGATGGTACTACACACTCAAGATTGCAAGAATCAAATCAAATAAAAGCCAAAATTGAGTGTGATTTCCATAATAACAAGAGATGAGCAAAAAAATCCAAAAAGATCCACATAAACCCAACTCTTCTCATGGAAGAGGGCGGTGGCCGAAGCCACCTTGTTGGAGTGTATGGTATGACACCACGAAGATATATCTTGGGTTCATGACCAATACTCATAAATAAGCTTACATATCACAAAATGATATTAAGAGAAATGATTTGACTTGCTTTCGGCATTATGGGGGAAGGGTTAGCCCAATCAATTAGGACCACACTCCCCCTATCTCCATGCCCACACCGAGACCAAATAAGATTGAGATGTAAGAGTGAGTGCATGGGTAATCAAGATAATCTCCTTGAATCAACGATATTTAGCTCATTCCTCAAGTAACAAAATCTTGCTTCATCAAGTGGCTTCGTGAATATATCAGCAAGTTGGTTCTTCGTGCTCACAAAAGATAGATCAATATCGCCTCGACCGACATGGTCCCGAATAAAATTATTCTGAATCTCAATATGCTTCGTCCTTGTGTGATGTACCGGATTGTACGCAATTTTGATTGCACTTTGATTATCGCATAAAAAGAGGCACTTTGTCACAATTGATACCGTATTCCTTTAAAGTTAGCCTCATCCATAATAACTGAGTGCAGGCACTAGCAGCAGCAACATATTCATCTTCGACGGTGGAGAGAGATATGCAATTCTGCTTTTTAGAAGACCAACAGACTAGAGACCTTCCCAAGAACTGACAAGCTCTAGAAGTAGATTTTCGATCATCCTTATCACCAGCCCAATCTGAATCAGTATAACCACATAGAGAGAAATTGGAGCCCTTGGGATACCATAGACCAAAATTAGGGGAATGAACCAAATATCGGAAGATCCTCTTGACCGCCACTAAGTGACTTTCTTTAGGAGCTGCTTGATACCTTGCACACACCCCTACACTCAACACAATATCGGGTCTAGATGCACAGAGGTAAAGAAGAGAGTCGATCATGGACCGGTATACCTTTTGGTCCACATCTTTACCATGGGGATTAAGTTCAAGGTGACATTTTGTTTGCATCGGAGTGGCGACGCCATTAAGATCCGTCATCTTGAATCTCTAGAGCATGTCTTGGATGTATTTTGCTTTATTGATGAAGGTTCCTTCTCTAAGTTGCTTGATCTCAAATCCAAGAAAGAACCGTAACTCCCCCATCATAGACATCTCAAACCTGTCAGTCATAAGCTTCGAAAATTCATCATTAAAAGCTTTATTAGTAGAGCCAAAGATAATGTCGTCTACATATAGTTGGCATACGAAGAGCCCCCTCTTAACCTTCTTAGTGAAAAGAGTGGGATCGATTTGCCCAACTTCGAATCCACGGTCTAACAAAAGCTCTTTAAGGTGATCATACCATGCATGTGGGGCTTGTTTAAGGCCATAGAGTGCCTTATCGAGTTTGTAGACATGGTTCAGGAAGTTAGGATCCTCAAATCCCGGGGGTTTCTTTACATATACCAACTCATGTAGAGGACCATTAAGAAAAGCACTCTTAACATCCATTTGCTGTAATTTAAAAATATTATGAGCAACATAAGAAAGAAGGATACGGATGGACTCAAGACGAGCCACAGGAGCATAGGTCTCGCCGAAGTCAATGCCCTCAACTTGGGAATAGCCTTGTGCCACGAGTCTCGCCTTGTTCCTCACAACAATGCCATTCTCATCTTGCTTATTTTCAAATATCCATTTGGTGCCGATAACATTGCGGCAATCCTTAGGCTTCTCTACTAATTTCCAAACCTTGTTGTGTTCAAAGTTATTCAACTCTTCATGCATAGCAATAACCCAATCCGGATCTTCAAGAGCTTCAAACACTTTCTTGGGTTCCACCATTGAGATGTGAGCTTGATTCTCACCGAAACTTGCCAACTCCCTTCTTGTGGAAACCCTTCATCGAAGATCACCTACAACTTTGTCAAGAGTATGATCCCTTAACTCAAGGTTCCTATCGGCACGAGCTTTGCCACGAAGTTAAATTAGCTTTTTGTCTCTTGGTGGAATAGGTTCATCATTTGAGTCTTCGTTGGAATCATTGGCTTGGCCTTGATCTGTAGCTTGATTAGCAAGAATAGGAGATGTTGAACCTTGCCCTTGACTTGAATCAACAGCCTTAATAGGAGGCTGCTATTCTTCAGGAGTTTCAGGGACGGATCATCCGGCCGAGGGTGAGGCCGGATAATCTGGCCTAGGAGAACCTGAAGCATCTTCGCTAACTTGACTAGATCTTTCTTGAATTGGAGAGTGGCCGGATAATCCGGGGTCAGCTGAAAAATCCGGCCTGGGGCTTGCAGATGTTTCTTCGATATGATGATCAATTTGGTCGCTAGTGGAGGGATGCCCGAATAATCTAGTGTCGACCGGATAATCTGGCCTGGAGCATTCAGGAGCATGTTGACCTTTAGCATTTGGTGGAGTTCGTGTAGAAGTTTCTCCCATGGTTGGAGCATGTTGAGCCTATGTAGATGAGGGTTCTACATGAGTAGAGCATTGTCCTTCCTGATCCGCCACAAGGGGTTCCTCAATGGGGCTAAAAAATCCCGCGCCCATTCTTCTTATGGAATCTTGGGGTATTTCAACATCTGCATCACAAACATCAACTTGCCCCGCACGGGAGCCATCATTTTCTTTGAACACCACACTAGAAGATTCTACAATAGTTTTGGAGAGCTTATTATAGACTCTATAAGTGTGGGATTCAGCACGATAACCAACAAAAATGCCCTCTAAAGCCTTAGACTCAAATTTATATAAACGAACTCCTTTTATGAGAAATAAACACTTATAACCAAATACCGAGAAGTATGAGATGTTTGGCTTGTTACCGGTAAGTATTTGATACGGATTCTTGTCCAAGATTTTACGGAGATATAGCCGGTTGGATGAATGGCAAGCAGTAGAGATTGCTTCAGCCCAGAAGTTATAAGGAGACTTGAATTCAGCTATCATAGACCTTTCCATATCCATTAAGATCCGGTTCTTCCTCTCGGCAAAACCATTTTGTTGAGGGGTGTACGTAGCGGAATATTGATATCTTATCCCCTCTTCACTTAGAAATTCATTTAAGGTGTAGTTCTTGAACTCAGAGCCGTTATCACTTCTAATTGCCAAAATTGGGAGATTGTGTTGACGTTGAACCTCATTGGCAATATTGATGACAGTTTGTTGAGTCTCGCTCTTTAACTTGAAGAAATAGACCCATGTGTATATTGAGTAATCATCAACAATCACGAGGAAATACATCTTCCCACCGAGGCTTGCATGTGATGGAGGACCAAAGAGATCCACATGAAGGAGCTCCAAAATTCTTGATGATGAAATAATGGTCTTCCGTCGATGGGGAGAGTCATGCATTTTTCTTCAACACAAGCCTTGCAAACACGATTTTTGGCAAAGAAACATTTTCTTTTAGTCCAAGGATGTGGCCACCCTTGTGGAGACTTTGCAAAGTTCTCATGTTGACGTGGGCTAGTCAACGATGCCATAACCAATCCGCATCAGCCTTTCCGAAAAGACACATCGGGCCTGTAGTGGTTTTCCCCGAGAAGTCCACCACGTACAGGTCATTTTCAACATATCCCACGAAAGCGACTTTTAGAGACTTGCTCCACAAGAGTACCACCAAATCAATATCAATGAAAACTGCAAAGCCCATCTTACCGAGGGCACGAACTGAAAGTAAATTGTAACCAAGGGTCTCAACAAGCATGACGTCCACGAGAGAGATATCGTGAGCAACCACTACTTTGCCAAGACCCAGTACCTCAGATTTTGACTTATCACCATTGGAGATGGTTATGCGATCATGATTTGGCCACATCTCCGTGATGATCTCCTTGCTTCCGGTCATATGACTTATGCACCTGCTACCGAGTACCCATTTAGACCCACCGGAAGCATAACCCTGCAAGAAAGTTACTTCTTGGTTTTAGGTACCCATTTTTCAATGGGTCCTCTCATGTTAGTGACAAGGGTCTTGAGAACCCAAATAGACCAAGGAATGTAACTATCATAAGGGCCAACATAACTAGCATAAACATCACCATAATAATCACAATATAACTCATAGTTAGGATTATTAGCCCCTGCAAAACCATCATAGTTAGACTTGTCATTAGTGGTGGTGCTAGTCTTTGGTTGAGCTGTTTTGCTCATCTTCTTCTTGTTGTTCTTCTTCTTTGTCTTGGGAACATAACCAAGACCCTCTCTTCCATTGTTTGTCCTTTGCTTGCTAAGAACCTCATTTAGAATTTCTTTACCTTTATGTTGAGATCCCTTTACAAGTTCTTCTTGTCCACAAGATGGAGTAGAGGTGCTAGGAATATCATACTTCTCCAATTCAGTTTGGAGCTGGTAACGAGACTCATTTAGAGTAGAGTGTTCACTCTCCAATGCCTTGTGAGCAATCTTTTCCAAGAGTCTAGCATGACCATCCCTAAATTCAATCTTTTCCTTTTTTAGTTTCTTTACCTTAGCAAGAGCGTTGTCACGTTCTTTGATGAGATGAGCAACAACAGCTTCATGGGACTCCTCAATTGACTCGAGTCTCTCTTCCAAGGATACTTGATGTCTACGCACTTCTATTCTTGTAGACAGCTGTTGGGCCTCCAAGTGCAAAGGTTTGTAGAACAACAGCAAGTTTTCCCTTAAGTGGATCACCCAAGGTTTATCGAACTAAGGGATGAAGTGGTCAAAGGTATTCCCTCTCAAGCAACCCTGCAATCAAGATACAAGAAGTCTCTTGTGTCCCCAACACACCCAATACACTTGTCAGGTATATAGGTGCACTAGTTCGGCGAAGAGATAGTGAAATACAAGTGGTATAGATAATTATAAGTAGTAACGATGCTAGAAAATAGCTTGATGGCATGGAAGAGACTAAAGGCAAACTGAAATAAAGATGGAAGCAAGCAGACATGTAACAGATCTAATTGCAAACAGTGTTTCAATGCTTAGAAACAAGGCCTATGAATCATACTTTCACTAGTGAACACTCTCATATAAATATCTTCTCTTTATGATACTACTCTGAACTACTCTCCGGTTGGACACTCTAATCATTGGTAGGGCTATAACAGCACTCCTCAAAGTTTGCTTTCCGCATCTAGATAACCCCACACTATCACCTTGAGAACTAGATGGTTCGAACAAACACCACAATTTCATAGAGACATCCAACTCCAAATATAACTCATAACAAGTATTTGTAATCTCTAGCCTAAGTGCCACCATGGTGTGCACACTGTCAACTTCACACACATGGGGAGAGTAGAGATCTATTAAAGCACTTGAGTAGCAAGGTAGATCTACTAGATTACAAAGCTCATGATCACAATATGATCATGCATAGAGACATAGATGAACACATAGCTATCGGTAGAACCCTTAGCCTCGAGAGAGAACTACTCCCTCCTCATCATGGGAATCAGCAACGGTGATGGAGAAGGTGGTGGAGATCGATGGAGATGAGATGGCTCAAGAACACTGCCGTCGAGTGGTGCGAACAGAGACTTTCATCCCCAAATCTCCCCTTCGGTGGCGGCGACACTGTGGAACTTTTCGTGGCTAGAGGCTCGACGATTTAGGGTTTATGCATCGGGAGGCTTCTTATAGGCGAAGAGGCAAGGTCGATGGGCGGCCAAGGGGCCCACACCACCTGGTGGCGTGGCTAGGGATAGCCCGTGACACCACATGGTGTGGCTGCCCTGTGGCCCCTCTCCGTCTCATCTTCTGGCTCCGTGAGTCTTCCGGTAAAATATCGACTTTGGCTTTTGTCCGGTCCAATTTCGAGAATATTCATTTTCTGACTTTCCTGGAACCAAAAACAGCAGAAAACATGCAACTGGCACTGTGGCATCTTGTTAATAGGTTAGTCTAAGAAATTGTATAAAAAGTACTCCAAAGTGTGGGCAAAACATAAGAAAGTAGATAAAACCAAGCATGGAACATCAAAAATTATAGATACATTAGCAACGTATCAACATCCCCAAGCTTAACTCCTGCTCGTCCTCGAGTAGGTAAGTGATAAAAAGAAAGAATAATTTTTGAGGTGACATGCACCATTGATGGCTCAATGCACGGCGCCCAGAAAAATGCTTGTTGGCGGTGTTGATGTAGAGCTCGTTGGGAACCCCAAGAGGAAGGTATGATGAGCACAACAGCAAGTTTCCCTCAGTTATGAAACAAAGGTTTACTCAAACCACTAGGAGCAAGGAAACACCCCAAAGGTGTTACTAGCTGAGCTTTGGCAGGGCGCACTACTGGTGCTAGTAGCAACGTGGAGACCTGCACAACACAACCACAAAACTTTGTCCCCAACTTGCGATGAGGTTGTCAATCTCACCGTGTTTTGCAGAAAACAAAGGATTAAACGTATCGAATGGAAAGAAGTAAAAGTTTGCAGAAAGTAAACACAAAGCAGTAAAAGATTGTAGATTGTATGTAAAAGACAAGGACCGGGATCCATAGTTCACTAGAGGTGGCTCTCCTTAAGATAGATAACATGCTGGGTGAACAAATTACAGCGGGGCAATTGACAAACACCGAGAAAGCAATACATGCATATACTAATCATCTTGACTCCTTTGAGATTTGATTGGGCATTACAACATAATACATAGACCGCCATCCAACTGCATCTATGCCTAATAACCCACCTTCAAAGCTATCATCCAACCCCTCCAAAGATTAAGTTGCAAGCAACAGATTATTGCTTTATTTAACTGCGTAAAGTAAACAATATGATTGTTCTATGAACAAAGGATTGTTGTTTTCTCCCTAGTAGCAATAGCACATCTAGTACCTTAGAGATTTCTGTCACTTCCCCAGATTACCAGAGGCATGAACCCACTATCGAGCATAAATACTAACTCTTGGAGTTGCTAGCATCTACTTGGCCAAGATAGCTACTAACAACGGAAAGCATGCCAGATCTCAAATAACAAAGACATGATAGAATCAATAATCAATCTGAAATAGCATCTCAATATCCATCATATTCCCACAAACACAACATGCAGAATTACAAATAGATGATCTTGATCATGAATGGAGCTCACAAGATCCAAACATGAAAGCACAAAGGAGGAGAACCAGCCATCTAGCTACTACATGGATCCGTAGTCCAAGGATGAACTACTCACGCATCACACCGGAGGCTTGCATGGTGATAAAGAAGGCCTGTGGTGAATTCTCTCCGGCAGGGTGCCGGGAAGAGCTTCAGATTCCTCCCGATCTAGGGATGGAGATGACGGCGGCTACAGACTCTTTCGTGGATTTTTGATCGGGTATTTAGGGTTTTCGTCCCGAGGGCATCTTATAGTCGGAAAGGGGAGGCCGAGGGGGTGCCTGGGCTGGCCACACCACCCCTGGCGTGGGCTAGGCCTGGCCGCACGACCAGGTGGTGTGGCCGCCCTCTGGCCCTTCTCCGTCTCGTATTCTGGCACTTGATCCCTTCTGGAAAAATAGGCACTTTGGCTTTTGTCCCGTCCAATTCCGAGAATATTCATTTTCTGACTTTCCTGGAACCAAAAACAGCAGAAAATAGGCAGGCAGCATCGTGGCTCTTGTTAATAGGTTAGTCCAAGAAATCATAAGAAAAGTACTCCAAAGTTGGAACAAAACACAAGAAAGTGGATAAAACCAAGCATGAAACATCAAAAATTATAGATACATTTGCAATGTATCAACATCCCCAAGCTTAACTCCTGCTCGTCCTCGAGTAGGTAAGTGATAAAAAGAAAGAATAATTTTTGAGGTGACATGCACCATTAAAGACTTGATCAAAGTATTTGCAAAACATTCAAAGCTAGGATCAAAGTACTTCAATCATAACATGAAAGACAAAGTTCTAGCAATAAGCAAAGAAGCTATGATGCAACATGAAAAGGCACAAACAAAAGATTCATGAATAACAAAGCTTTGCAAGACGTTTGTTTGTTTCACATAAAGAAAACATAGAATAATAGTATTTAGCTTGTCCCTCATAGAGTAGCAAATATAAATGCATAGGACACCTTCAAAGTTCATAAGAGTGACTAGATACAATAGTTTAAAACAAGCAATATCAAAGTATGCATCAATCAACTAGTCTTGAGACAATGCACATAGAACTAAGAATGGCCACTATGCTCTCAAAGTAGGTGCATAAAGATAGAAGGTGGAGACTCAATATAATGGTGGAATAAAGGCCTTTTGTAAAAGGAAGTAGGGATTCAAGTCTCATAAAGAGCTTCCAAAAATTATGGTACTTATAGCTTTCAGCTCTCATTGCCCCTATCATAAGCATCTTGAAGTGATTAAGGTTAAAGTGAACAAACTATGGTGTGCATGCTTGACGAAGTATAAGTTAGAAATCTCATTTCCCTTGTATACGAGGGCCGCTCCTCATGCTACTCAAGTTTAGTCACCGGTAAGTTCTTGTCATCGTAAGTACATGTGTATCATAGAGAACCGCCAACAGGGTACCCCTTGCCCGATGATACGGAAGAATCCCCATATCAAAATGACAAGGCAAGCAGGCAACGAGCATCTCAACATTCTTCTTATTTACCATGGGAATATGGTGCTTTTTTCTCTCTTTCCTCTTTTCATAGTATCTCTTTTTTTTCTCAACATAGGACTCATTTTTTATAAGAAGAATGCTTCATAGACACCTCATTATGGTTAAGCTGCAGGTTTCCACCATGTCAACATGGATTAGACCAGCGGCCCAGGCGTTTCTCTAACACATATACATAACTCCATGGACTTACAAGCTCCCCTTTCATTTCACACCGACGACATCCATATACAAAAGAGCATGATATCAACTAGGTACAAGTACCAAGTGCAATGTTGAAAGCGTTCCCCATGAAAGTATGGTTCTGCTAATTCCCAACAAATAAGTGCAAGCACATACAACATACACGACACAATGGTTCAAGTTTATTAAGGGCAAGTAAAGTAAAGTGTGGCATCAAGTTCGTGAGAGCTTTAATCACTAGTTTTCTCATAACAAGTGGAAGGTAAACAAAAGCATGAATATACTTGGAATAGCATAAGCTAGTAGGTAGGTATGGTGGACTATTTGGAATAACTTGGTTTAGGGAGTTGGATGCATGAGTGGAACTCGTACTTTGTTGTGGAGGCTAGCAAAAGACTGGGAGCGACAAACTAAGAGAGCAATAATGGCCATAATCATGCAGAGCGACAAAACATCATTGATCAAAGCATAAAGTGATACTACAAGTTGAAAACTAAAGGATCATAAAGGCTTATGGTGACTTGAGATAGTCATAACATGGTGTGAGCATGTGCCAAGTCAATCCAAATAAAGCATCAAAGGAGAATACCACTATACTATGCTTTAGTATGCTAAAACAACGCATGATTCAACCAAGGCACATTAAGCAATCTCAATTGTTTATAACAAGTCATGCTACAACAAAGAATACTAAGCATAAAGCCAAAACAATATCAAGCATGGCATGACAAAGCATAGGCCACAGTCAAAAACAAGCTCTTTTTACCACATAAGTATGAACTTTCCTACTCTTTTCCAAACCAAACCAAACTATTTGCAAACCAATGTATGAAAGAGGGGGTCCAACCAATTTATTCAGAAAACTAAGCAAACCAAGCAAACTAAAAACCAAAATGAAAACGAAAAAGAACACGCTCCAAGAAAAACACAACTGTGTATGTAACAATAAAAATGAAGCGTTTGGAAGAAACCTAGATTTTTTATTGATGAAGAAGGGGATGCCTTAGGCATCCCCAAGATTTGACGCTTGTACTTCTTGGATATTTCTTTGGGTGACACGTGTGGCATCCCCAAGCTTGAGCTTTAGTCCATCCTTCATCTCATTACTCATTCCTCATACAAAACTTCACACAATCTCATTAGCAGCATTAGTGCACTTAAGATAAATAAGTCTTAAGGTTCAGTTATAACACCAAATAAACTTCCATTAGAACACTATATACTGTATCACTTCCCTCAAAAATCTCAATTCCCCAAAAGAACTCAAAAAGGAACCCACAAGAAGCAAATGCAGAAAATGGCAGAAATCTGTCAAAACAGACCAGCAGGTAAAGACGAATTTTTTCTAAGACCTTATGTTGCTCAAATCAAAAAGTGTTGAACTAACGAAAGTTATATAACAACCTGGTTCATAATCACAAAAAATTACAGGTCAATCGGACATACAGATATCTCTCATGAATATTTATGGTGAAACACAAAAATCTGTTTCGGGACACCAACTTTCTCAATCATTACTTCACTCTCATTAGAGGTAACTCTTGGCACAAAAAGAAAATAAAAAGGATAAAGAGAGGTTATTACTGAAGTAATAACTTCCAAGACTCATCTAAAACTCTTGGGTTATCTCCCAACAAGTACTTTTCTTTAACGCCTTTAAGTTAGGCATAAGAAGCAAAGAAAGAATCAAGTGTTCTCAAATGAAGAAGCATTAAGACAAAATTTTGTTTTCATAGGAGAAGCAAAAGAAATATTTTCTCTCTTTTTAGGGAAGTGTTCTATACCTTTCTTGAGTGGAAGTTGATATTTAATGGTGCCTTCTTTCATATCAATGATGGCACCAACAGTTATAAGAAAAGGTCTTCCCAAAGTAATAGGACAAGAAGCATTGTATTCAACATCCAAAACATAGAAATCAACGGGGACATAGGAATTGTTAACCATAATAAGAACATCATTAAGACTCCCCATGAGTTTCTTTTTAGCATTATCATCAAGTGGGACATTCAAATAACGATCTTCAAGAGGAGGCAAATCAAGCATATCATAAATCCTTCTAGGCATAATAGAAACACTACTATCAAGATCACATAAAGCTTTGAAATCAAAGTCATTCACTTTCATATTAATGATGGGTTCTTGTTTTATAGGAATAGAAGCTTTATGTTTCATCTTTTCTTCTTTAATCTTCATGAGAGCATCAGTAATGTGTTTTGTAAAGGACATGTTCATAGCACTAGCATTAGGACTTTTAGCAAGCCTTTGTAGGAACTTAATAACTTCAGAGATGTTGCAACCATCAAGATCAAAATCAACTTTATCATCTAAAGTAGTAGAACTATTACTAGCCTCAACACTAGTGGTGGTAATAGTAGAAACACTAATGTTTCTAGCAATTTCATCTGCTCTTTCCCACTTAGCATGTAATTTAGCTAATAGTCTAACATTTTCATCAATTCTTACTTGTATGGCATTAGTAGCTGCAAAGGGATTCTCATTAGTTTCAGGTTTAGAAGCCATTTTATTCAAAGAAGATTGAGCTTCAGCCAAAGATGCTATATTTCTTTTAGCATTAGAGAGTTTTTCCTCAATAGTTTTATTGAAAGCAGTTTGTTTACTAATAAACTCTTTAAGCATAACTTCAAGTTCAGAGGGAGCACTCTTATTATTGTTGTAAGAATTCCCATAAGCATTACCATTGTTGGGAGGATATGGCTTATAATTGTTGTTACCAAAATTGCTCCTATAAGCATTATTACCATAAGCATTGTTGCCAAATTGTTATTTCTTATGAAATTCACATCAACTTGCTCTTCTTGAGCAACCAAAGAAGCCAAAGGAACATTATTTGGATCTATATGGGCTTTCCCATTAACAAGCATAGACATAATAATATCAATTTTATCACTCAAGGAGGAGGTTTCCTCAACAGAATTTACCGTCTTACCTTGTGGAGCTCTCTCAGTGTGCCATTCAGAATAATTAACCATCATATTGTCCAAAAGTTTCTTTGCAGCACCCAAAGTGATGGTCATAAAGGTACCTCCAGCAGCAGAATCCAATAGGTTCCTTGAAGAATAGTTCAATCCTTGTGAAGATGTCCTTGACTCCCCGGCAATGGCGCTAGAAAAATGCTTGATGGCTCAATGCACGACGCCCAGAAAAATGCTTGTTGGCGGTGTTGATGTAGAGCTCGTTGGGAACCCCAAGAGGAAGGTATGATGAGCACAACAGCAAGTTTCCCTCAGTTATGAAACCAAGGTTTAATCAAACCAGTAGGAGCAAGGAAACACCCCAAAGGTGTTACTAGCTGAGCTTTGGCAGGGCGCACTACCGGTGCTAGTAGCAACATGGAGACCTGCACAACACAACCACAAAACTTTGTCCCCAACTTGCGATGAGGTTGTTAATCTCACCGTGTTTTGCGGAAAACAAAGGATTAAACGTATCGAATGGAAAGAAGTAAAAGTTTGCAGAAAGTAAACACAAAGCAGTAAAAGATTGTAGATTGTATGTAAAAGACAAGGACCGGGATCCATAGTTCACTAGAGGTGGCTCTCCTTAAGATAGATAACAGGCTGGGTGAACAAATTACAAAGGCAATTGACAAACACCGAGAAAGCAATACATGCATATACTAATCATCTTGACTCCTTTGAGATTTGATTGGGCATTACAACATAATACATAGACCGCCATCCAACTGCATCTATGCCTAATAACCCACCTTCAGGCTATCATCCGAACCCCCTCCAGTATTAAGTTGCAAGCAACAGATTATTGCTTTACGAACTGCGTGTAAAGTAAACAATATGATTGTTCTATGAACAAAGGATTGTTGTTTTCTCCCTAGTAGCAATAGCACATCTAGTACCTTAGAGATTTCTGTCACTTCCCAGTTACGAGGCATGAACCCACTATCGAGCATAAATACTAACTCTTGGAGTTGCTAGCATCTACTTGGCCAAGATAGCTACTAACAACGGAAAGCATGCACGATCTCAAATAACAAAGACATGATAGAATCAATAATCAATCTGAAATAGCATCTCAATATCCATCGGATCCCCGCAAACACAACATGCAGAATTACAAATAGATGATCTTGATTATGAACGGAGCTCACAATATCTAAACATGAAAGCACAAAGGAGGAGAACCAGCCATCTAGCTACTACATGGATCCGTAGTCCAAGGATGAACTACTCACGCATCACACCGGAGGCTTGCATGGTAATGAAGAAGTCCTCCAGGGTGAATTCCCCTCTCTAGCAGGGTGCCGGGAAGAGCTTCAAATCCCTCCCGATCTAGGGATGGAGATGACGGCAGCTACAGACTCTTTCGTGGATTTTTGATCGGGTACTTAGGGTTTTCGTCCCGAGGGCATCTTATAGTCGGAAGGGGAGGCTGAGGGGGTGCATGGGCTGGCCACACCACCCCCTGGCACGGGCCAGGCCTGGCCGTGCGGCCAGGTGGTGTGGCCGCCCTCTGGCCCTTCTCCGTCTCGTATTCTGGCACTTGATCCCTTCCGGAAAAATAGGCACTTTGGCTTTTGTCCCGTCAATTCGAGAATATTCATTTTCGACTTTCCTGGAACCAAAAACAGCGAGAAAGCAGGCAGGCACTGTGGCTCTTGTTAATAGGTTAGTCCAAGAAATCATAAGAAAAGTACTCCAAAGTTGGAACAAAACACAAGAAAGTGGATAAAACCAAGCATGGAACATCAAAAATTATAGATACATTTGCAATGTATCAACCATCATAAACTTGATCAAAGTATTTGTAAAACATTGATAGCTAGGATCATAGTACTTCAACATAGCATGAAAGACAAAGTTCTAACAGTAAGACATAGCAACTATGTTGCAACATGAAAATGCACAAACAAAAGATTCATGAATAACAATGCTTTGCAAGACGTTTGTTTGTTTCACATAAAGAAAACATAGCATAATGGCATTCAGCTTGTCCCTCATAAAGTAGCAAATATAAATGCATAGGACACCTCCAAATTTCATAAGAGTAACTAGATACAAATAGTTTAAAACAAGAAATATCAAAGTTATGAATCAATCAATAAGTTTTGGGGCAATGCACATTAAACTAAGAATGACCACTATGCTCTCTCAATAGGTGCATAAAGATAGAAGGTGGAGACTCAACATAAAAGTAAAAGAAAGGCCTTCATAGAAGGAAGCAGGGATTCAAGTTTCATAAAGATCTTCCAAAAATTATGGTACTTTTTAGCTTTTAGCTCTCATTTCCGCTATCATAAGCATCTTGAAGGTGATTAAGGTTAAAGTGACACAACTAAGAGGATATGCTTGACAAGTTATAAGCTAAAATCTCATGCCCCTTACTTATAAAGACCGAACCTCATGCTACTCAACTTTAGTCACAAGTAAGCTCTTGTCATTGTAAGTACATATGTATCATAAAGAACCGCCAACGGGTACCCCTTATACATGATATAGGAGCTATCCCATAATCAAAATGACATGGCAAGCAGACAATGAGCATCCCAGCGATCTTTTTATTTGCTATTTGCATAGGTTTTTATTGAGGATGCTTCATAGAGTGCTCATTATGGTGATGCTACAAGTTTTCACCATGATTAGGCATGGCTTAGGCTAGCGGCCCAGGCGTTTCTCTAACACACATACAAACTCCATGATCTTACAAGTTCCACTTTTATTTCACACCGCCGGGATCCGTAAGCAAAAGAACATGATATCAACGGGGTACAAAGTACAAGTGCAATGTTGAAAGCGTTCCCCATGATACATGGTTCTGCTAATTTCAACTTATAAAGTGCAAGAATATACGCAACAAAGAAGGACCCAATGGTTCAAATTTATTAATTGCAAGAAAGTAAAGTGTGCCATCAAGTTCGTGAGAGCTTTAATCATTAATTTTCACATAACAGGTTTAATTTGGAAGGTAGACAAAAACATGAATATACTTGGAATAGCATATGCTAATAGGTAGGTATGGTGGACTATTTGGAATAACTTGGTTTTAGGAGTTGGATGCATGAGTGGAACTCATACTTGGTTACGGAGGCTAGCAAAAGACTGGGAGCGGCAAACTAAGAGAGCAATAATGGCCATAATCATGCAGAGCGACAAAACATCATTGATCAAAGCATTAAGTGATACTACAAGTTGAAAACTAAACGATCATAAAGGCTTATGGTGACTTGGGATAGTCATAACATGGTGTGAGCATGCGCCAAGTCAACCCAAATAAAGCATCAAAGGAGAATACCATAATACTATGCTTTAATATGCTAAAACAACGCATGATCCTTCCAAGGCACATTAAGCAATCTCAATTGTTTATAACAAGTCATGCTACAACAAAGAATACTAAGCATAAAGCCAAAACAATATCAAGCATGGCATGACAAAGCATAGTCCACAGTCAAAAACAAGCTCTCTTTACCACTTAAGCATGAACTTTCCTACTCTTTTCCAATCCAAACCAAACTATTTGAAAACCAATGTATCAAATAGGGGGTCCAACCAATTTATTCAGCAAACTAAGAAAATAAAGCAAACAAAAAACCAAAACGAAAACGAAAAAGAAGACGCTCCAAAAACAACACAACTGTGCATGAAACAATAAAAATGAAGTGTTTGGAAGAAACCTGGGATTTTTATTGATAAAGAAGGGGATGCCTTGGGCATCCCCAAACTTTGACGCTTGTACTTCTTGAATATTTCTTGGGGTGACACGCGTGCATCCCCAAGATTGAGCTTTAGTCCATCCTTCATCTCATTACATCATTCCTTCCATACACCTGAAATTTTTCCTTCATACAAAACTTCACACAATCTTTATTAGCAACATTAGTGCACTCAAGATAATAAGTATTTGGTTTCAGTTTAAACACCAATAAAACTTCCATTAAAACACAATCTACTGTAGCACTTCTCTCAAAAAGCTCAATTCCCCAAAAGAACACAAAAAGGAACCAACAAGAAGCAAATGCAAATAATGGCAGAAATCTGTCAAAACAGACCAGCAGGTAAAGACAATTTTTTTCCAAGACCTTCTGTTGCTCAAATCAAAAAGTTTTGACCTAAGGAAAGTTAGATAACAACCTGGGGCATAATCACAAAAATTCACGCCTCAAAAGGACGTACAGAGATTTTACACGATTTTTTACGGTGAAGCACAGAAATCTGTTTCGGGATAGCAACTTTGCCAATCATTACTTCTCTCTCATTAGATGTTACTCTTGGCACAAAAATCAAATAAAAAGGATAAGGAGCGGTTATTACAGAAGTAATAACTTCCAAGACTCATCTAAAACTTTTGGATTATCTCCCAATAAGTACTTTTCTTTAACGCCTTTAAGTTAGGCATGATAGTTTGAGAAGATGCTCACATAAGAAATATGAATTGAAGTAAAAGAGAGCATCAAGAAGCAAACTCAAAGCACATTTAAGTTTAACCCACTTTCTATGCATAAGAATCTTGTAAAGAAACAAGTCATGAAAGCACAAAGCAACAAGCATAGGAAAGCAAAACAAGTGCAACTTCAAGACTTTCAACATAAAGAGGGGAAACTTAATATTGTTGAGACACATAAAACCATGTTTCCCTCTCTCATAATAACTTTCAGTAGCATCATGAATAAAATTAACAACATAACTATCACATGAAACATTCTTATCATGAGCCACATGCATATAATAATTATTACTCTCCACATAAGCATAGTCATTCTTATTAATTGTAGTGGGAGCAAATTCAACAAAATAGCTATCATTATTATTCTCATCACCATAATCATCAAATATAGGAGGCATATTGTAATCATAATTAATTTTCTCCTCAATAGTAGGTGGACTGAAAATATCATATTCATCATTGTAATCATCATATATTGGAGGCATAGTATCATCAAAGGAAATTTTCTCCTCCATGCTTGGGGGACTAAAAAGATCATTCTCATCAAAACCAGCTTCCCCAAGCTTAGACTTTTCCATAGCATTAGCAATAATGGTGTCCAAAGAATTCATACTAACAACATTGCTATTAGCATGCAAATAAAGTTCCCTAGGTTTTTAAATTTTCTCTTCAAACACTTCATGTCCTAACTCAAGATAAATACTATAAAGCTCTCTAATTTTGTTGTTGTTTTCCATTAAGCCTAACTAGTGAAAATAAAAACAAGAAACAAAAAGACAAAATTGCATAATCTAAAGGAAATAGCTTAGAGCACTCACACCGGAGGATGTGAGTACCTTTTACCTTACCTCCCCAGCAACGGCGCCAGAAAATAGCTTGACGTCTACGCCCTTCTATTCTTGTAGATAGTTGTTGGGCCTCCAAGTGCAGAGGTTTGTAGAACAACAACAAGTTTTCCCTTAAGTGGATCACCCAAGGTTTATCGAACTCAGGGAGGAAGTGGTCAAAGGTATTCCCTCTCAAGCAACCCTACAATCAAGATACAAGAAGTCTCTTGTGTCCCCAACACACCCAATACACTTGTCAAGTGTATAGGTGCACTAGTTCGGCGAAGAGATAGTGAAATACAAGTGGTATAGATAATTATAAGTAGTAACGGTGCTAGAAAATAGCTTGATGGCGTGGAAGAGACTAAAGGCAAACTGAAATAAAGATGGAAGAAAGCAAACATGTAACATATCTAATTGCAAACGATGTTTCAATGCTTAGAAAAAAGGCCTAGGGATCATACTTTCACTAGTGAACATTCTCATATAAATATCTTCTCTTTATGATACTACTCTGAACTACTCTCCGGTTGGACACTCTAATCATTGGTAGGGCTATAACAATACTCCTCAAAGTTTGCTTTCCTTATCCAGATAACCCCACACTATCACCTTGAGCACTAGATGGTTCAAACAAACACCACATTTCATAGAGACATCCAACTCCAAATAAAACTCATAACAAGTTTTTGTAATCTCTAGCCTAAGTGCCACCATGGTGTGCACACTATCAACTTCACACACATGGGGAGAGCAGAGATCTATTAAAGCACTTGAGTAGCAAGGTAGATCTACTAGATTACAAAGCTCATGATCACAATATGATCATGCATAGAGACAGAGATGAACACATAGCTACTGGTAGAACCCTTAGCCTCGAGAGAGAACTACTCCCTCCTCATCATGGGAATCAACAATGGTGATGGAGATGGTGGTGGAGATCGATGGAGATGGCTTCGGGGGCACTTCCCCGTCCCTGCAGGGTGCCGGAACAGAGACTTTCTGTCCCCCAAATCTCCCCTTCGGTGGCGGTGGCACTGCGGAAATTTTCGTGGCTGGAGGCTCGACGATTTAGGGTTTATGCATCAGGAGGCTTCTTATAGGCGAAGAGGCAAGGTCGATGGGCGGCCAGGGGGCCCACACCACCTGGTGGCGCGGCCAGGGCTAGCCCGCGCCACCACATGGTGTGGCTGCCCTGTGTCCCCTCTTCGTCTCATCTTCTGGCTCCGTGAGTCTTCCGGTAAAATATGGATTTTGGATTTTGTCTGGTCCAATTCCGAGAATATTCATTTCCTGACTTTCCTGGAACCAAAAACAGCCGAAAACAGGCAACTGGCACCGTGCCATCTTGTTAATAGGTTAGTCCAAGAAAAGTACTCCAAAGTGTGGGCAAAACATAAGAAAGTAGATAAAACCAGACATTGAACATCAAAAATTATAGATACGTTAGCAACGTATCAATACTCGAGCTTCCTCTTCTTATTCCAAGTCATTCTTCAAGGAGGCTATCTCCAAGGCATCTTCTCTTTCAATTTTGCCCTTTTCCTCAAGGAGATCTTCGGATTGGGCAAGTTGACTCATAAGAGCCTCAAAATGAAGTTTGTGCTCATCTTGCAAGTTAGTGAAAAAGTTTTCCAAAGCAATAACTTCTTATTTTATCTTAAGACTAGTATGATCATCCATATCCATAATTAAGTTGGTCTTAGGAAATGAAGAAATAGAAGATGATACCTCGGACCCTCTTGCCATAAGGCATGTGACGTTGTTGTTGATGATGTTTTCGTTTGGAGAGTCAAAGAGTGATGATGGAGTAGATGTGGTGGCTATAGAAGCCACCTCGCGAGTACTATCTTCATCTTCTTCATCTTCACTTGCAGAGGAATATTCTTCTTGTGCCACCAAGACAATCTTGGGTTGCTTCTTGTAAGGGCCATTCTTTTTGATAAATGGCTTCTTTCGAGGTTCCTTGGATTTCTCTTTAAGGATGAGCCTGCCACCATTGTCTTCTCTATTTTGATATGGACACTCAGCCACAAAGTGTAGCCTATCTCCACAATTGTAGCATGTTCTCAGTTTTGGGCCATTCTCTCTTCTTCCATTTGACCCATTCTTGCGCTCGAGTTCTGACTTGGCCTTGGCTGGATCCTTCCAAAAGTTCCTTGCATAGAAGGCCATGTACTCACCTTGAGCACGCTTGACTTCCTCGGAGCAGCCCGTGGAGACACCTTCGAATCCTCTTTCATCCTCATCTTGCTCAACAACATTTGCCTTTAGAGCAACATAGACCCCCTTTTGCATTCCAATGGCTCGGGCACATGGATCTTCCGCGTTCTTAGCTGCAACCTGGAATGATGCCATTTCTTGCATAACTTCATTGGAAGTCATTTGATGGTAGTTGTGTCTACCTTGCAAGCTCTTCAAGTCCGTTGGCTCAAAAGGCATTAGATCACTCACATATTTCCTTTTTATCCAAGCATCATCAATGCGAGTGGCTCCATGCTTTCTAAATGTTGTTGCAATGCCCTTGAGTCTTCTATACATATCTTCATGGTTTTCACCATTCAACATGTAGAATCCTTCAGCTTCATTGCTAAGGGCATCATACCTATTCCTCCTCATGCTTTCATTTCCAATAAAGAGGTCGGTGAGAGTATCCCAAGCTTCTTTAGCGGTGTTGAAATGCTCGATGTGGGGCATGTCCTTGGGACCCACTCCGAGCTGTATCATGTGGAGAGCCGTTGCATTCAATTGACTATCCACAACTTCTCTTCTTGTCAAGTTGGTGTGATCTCCAATATGAAGACCCTCTTTGATAATCCTCCAAAGTTCAATTGACGAACTACATACATGAGACTTCATTAAGAATTGGCATTGATTAAATGAAGATGCAGTAAGCTTGGGTGGATCACCCCTATTGTTTATATGAGGATGAGGGATAGGTGGGTCGGGAGAATATAGGTGATGAACCCCACTATAGTCCTCCTTACCACTTCCCTTCTTGGAGGCGGAACCATTATGTTTTTCACCTACCACTTCATCTTCCTTAGATCCGGTGTTAGCCTTATCCTTGGATGAAGGAGTGGTAGCCTCAGATGAGGATGTAGATGGGGTTGCGGATAATGTGAGGCGAGTAATCATTTGTTGCATCTCCTCCATCTTGGTCTCAAAGGATTTCAACAAGGTTGTTTCCAACGTCTTGAGGTCATCCATTGTGACCTTGTCCATAACCTCATTCCCATTCTCCTTGGTACCCATACTTATCTTAGGCGGTTAAGCCCGAATAAAGAGCCGGGGCTTTGATACCAATTGAAATGGTTCATATGGGCACCTAGAGGGGGGGGTGAATAGGTGCTACTTACAATTTTAATGCTTTTTCAATTTTAGGCTTGACACAAAAGGTAAATTCTCTAGATAATCTATTATGAAGAATTTCCCTATATGCAAACCTAACTACTAGTGAGTAAAGGCGAGTGAGAAAGAGTAATGAGTGAACCATAGTGAA
This sequence comes from Avena insularis, assembly GCA_023614405.1. Lineage (NCBI taxonomy): Eukaryota > Viridiplantae > Streptophyta > Magnoliopsida > Poales > Poaceae > Avena > Avena insularis. The sequence goes on along the minus strand of CM042692.1, from coordinate 68,433,510 downwards.
GCACGCGGAGACACAGGATTTTTTTACCGCAGTTCCTTCCTTGTTAAGGGAAGTACATCTGCGCTGGAGGGGTGGGCGGTACTAAGACCACCACACGACAATAGGCCTCACCATGTTCTCCGATGGATCCCGCCACCAAAGGCCTGATCACCTTTCCACTATAGGAACCCTTCGAGGCGGGAATCGGCGCCTTTACACAACTAGTAGGGCACAACTCCACAACCAAATTGGAGGCTCCTATAATGACAACAAGCTGCCACAAGAACAAGTTATCAATAACAAAACACAAGATCTAGATATTAATGAGAATACTAGATCGGGGATTTCTCCAAGTGAATGGAGAGGAGTTGATGCGCTTGATTTGAGATGACGATGTGGGTTGTCTCCTCCTTAAATTCCCCCAAAGATCGAAGCCTTCGGGTGGTTGAAGTGGGAGATCTAGAGAGAGAGCTCTTGCAACAGGTCTGGCCTTTTTCGAATGAATCAAGAGATTTGACTAAAGGGGATAAAGAGGCTTTCATACCTCCTGCCCCAACTGAGCTGTTGGAGCCTTTGGGGGCCGGATTATCCGGCCCAAGTGAGGGCCGGATTATCCGGCCTAGGAAAAACTCCGCCCCAGACTCGGATTATCCGGGACAAAATCCGCCCCCAATCAGAGCGACGCGCCAAGCCTGCCCTTGATCGCCTCCTGGTGGGCGCATTATCTGGCCCAAGGTGAGGGCCGGATTATCCGGTCAGGGGGAGAAAATCCGCCCTATTCGGATTTTCCGGGGGAAAATCCGCCCCTAGTCAGAGCGTCGCGCCTTGCTTGCCTTTGATCATCTCTAGGGGCCGGATTATCCGGCCCAAGGTGAGGGTCGGATTATCCGCCAGGGGAAAGAAAATCCGCCCTCTTCGGATTTTCCGGGCGAAAATACGCCCCTAGATAGAGCGATGCGCCAGGTCTGCCTTTGCCAAGTGAGATAGGCCGGATTATCCGGCTCTTGATGGGGGTGGATCATCCGCCCCCCCAAACACAATATAATTACCTGCACACTTAGCACACATGAGAAAACTCCACGGTATTGTTATCTAACACACAAAACACAGGGAACCATGAAATGTTCTTTCAACCTTGTGAAGCGCGGCAGCGGTGCTCGAAGTAGGCGAGGAAGACCCGACGACGTGACGAAGACCATATGCACACGGCGGTGATCCACGCCATAGGAGATTGCGCGGTGCAAGCCGAGGCCATCGATGCACGAGGACGACGAAATAGACTACGTGCAGCCACACTACGACCCGAGGGGACGGCATAGCTGCAGGGCACAAGTCGGTGCAACGGCTGGGAGACCACCAGCGACGTAAACGCCAAGGAAGGCGCATTGGAAGCCGGTAGCATGGACCAAAGGCGGCGGCGCTGCGGCCCGACGGGGCGACACAGCGGCAGCCCGTAGCTCGATCGGTGGTAGGCGCGTGCTTGGGGACGTGCTTGGCGTAGACAGGCACGGGATCGGTTGATCAGACCGAGGTGCACCGTATGCGCCATGGTGTGGACGACGCATAGATCAGATTCGATGGCGGCATTGTCAGTGAAGTCCCGGACGATGACGACAAAGAGGATCCGAGGTGGTGGCCGCGGTAGCCTTCTGAGGAACGCGTAGCAGCCGTCCGCGGTGCGTGGTAGCCTGCCGTGAGGCCGTGACAGCCTGCCGAGGCAGGTGCAATAGTGGAGGAGGCAGGCGCACGGGCACGGTGTAGATCCTCGATGCCGATGGTCGGAGTAGAGGCGCAGCGATGGCGACGGCGGTGGGCGACTCAATCCGATCTAAGATCGATAAACCAAAAAAGAAAACCGATCAAGAGATCGGAAAAAAAGACTTACAGGGCAGCCGATCACGGATCAGCGGACGAACCTTGCGTACGGGTTGCGTGGCCCCCGACGGAGATCATGTAGATCGACCCCCTGGGGGCCGCGCGGCACAGAAGCGTGTGTGGCGGCTAGGTCAAGGATCTTGCCGCTCTGATACCATGTATAAGGATAGAGAGGGAGAGAGATTGGCATAATATGTTAGATATGTTATTGAGCCTCATGGGCGAGTATATATAGGCATACAGAGGATTATCTTGGAGTATGAGTCAAGTTAGGCTAGAGTCCTAACTATCCTAAACTACCATAATAACCGTGTCTGTATCATTGCCTAACCGTTAAGTTGTAGTAAGCGTATCTCTTTGTCTAGGTGAAAGTTCAACTTAACAGTCTCTACTGAACTGTAGGTATATTAAACAGTGATTGGAACTAGTGAGTCATATGATGTGCCTTTGAGATCTTACGGGGGATTGTTAGATTTATATGGGTTATGACCCATGTAGGCAGCCCATGTAGTCTAATAAATCCTGAAATCTCAAGGCCCATCTACTATGGTAGCTTGGAAGCTCTGTGGGAGACAAAGTTTAGTCCCACAATGCTAGTTGGGAGAGAGTTGGATTAGCTTATAAGGTGAGCTATTTTACTCCCACTAAGTGAGTAAGAAGAAAAGGAGTCCACACGCACTCCTCCTCCTCCGCCGCCCGTCTCGCCTCGCCTGCACGCACGTCGCGTTTCGTGAATCGAGTTCGAGGTAGAAACTCGTTTTGTGGAAGACTAAATTTTTGCTTGGTGCACCAGCTGTTGGGTACGTGTCAACATTTGTGTACATGTTTGACGCGTGTCTCTGTCTTCCAACGCGTGGCGACTCGGTCGGCTCAGCTACCAGGCTATAGAGCGAGAGACAGAAAGATCTAAAGGCATCCCGTTCCTTCTCTATATCTCTTATCGTGTGTTCCTCTTGCTGAGCTGCTCTCTAGGCTTCCCCATCCCAACAGTTACGTGCACTGCTATCCGGAGAGCAGGCCTCCGAAACCCCGTCCGTTGAGATCCTGCACCGAGAGACGGATGATAAGGTTTTTGGGGAGCGTCCCGGCGCGTCTGCTCAGCTCCGTTCATGTGTTCTTCTTCGGCAACCGATGACCTTATCAGCACCATAGGCGATATCAACAAGGACCAAGGTGTTGCTGCGGTACCGACCTTCCCGGTCAACCTATACGTGCTATTTTTCTCTTTGTATGCACTAGTTCTTGCTAGATTTTCAGATCTACTAGATGTTATTGTTTGGCTGCATGTGTTTACATCTCCTAGTGCTTACATAATGTCGATTTCGGTAATTAATCTCATGTGGATTTTTCCTAATATTCCAACATGAATGGGATTGCTCCACGAGAAATCAACATAGCTGGAGCTATTTTCTGCAATTTGAGAAATGGGCTACATGAACCTTGAAGCAGATTAGACACCCGGACGCCCGCCTATGCGTAGAGTTAGTTTTCGATTTCTAAACGTGTTTCAGTCACGGTTTTATTTTTTATTTTGAATTAATTTAGCCTGCACAAGAAAACAAGAGTGAGGGGTTAAAAGACATTTTTGAACTATAAAATAAAATATTTTCGGATGTTACTATGTAGTTCAACGTGCATTGCACGTGCAACATTACTAGTATAGAATAAAGCCACATCGGCTGGACATATACAAGGTAGAGGGGAGACCCATTTTATAAAATAGATCAAAATAAACAAGAAACCGCCAAAGAACTAAACTTGCTAGTTGCCACCGAAGACAAAGAGCCGAGATCGGGATGAACGGGGCTGCACGACGCCCCCCAAGAGGGTAACGACACACCACGCTGCCGCCGCCGAGACCAACGGTCAAGGGTTTTCACCTGGAGCCCTGTCGCAAGGAAGGTAGCCACACCGGCGCCCCTAAGAGGATAACGGTACCCGCAAGCATCGCCACCGATGGTGCCGAAGAATTGAGCTTTCGCCCGGAAAAACCTTCGCACCGTTCCCCATCTTCCGCCATGCCCGTTGTCCCCAAGATAGGCCTTCGGCACACGATCTGGGGTCTGCCAAAGCCGAAGCGCCGCCAACACCAAAGCCTCCCAGCACCCTCTCCTCGCCATCCACATGACCGAGGATAGGAACCACCACCACCGCCATGTCGCTCGCGAAGAGATGTCCGGGCAGTCCACCTCCCGAGGTCGCCGCCCGACATCCAAGATTCCGCACAACAAGCATGGAAGATACCACCGTGACACCTTCATGACAGTGGGCGTGCGAGGGAAGTCCAGCCAAACATGACGTGGATAGATCGGAGTGACGAGCCACACAAGTCAACTCCACAGCTCCTCTTCGGAGATGCCGGGCGGTCACCGAATCTAGGCCCGCTGGCCCTGATCCAACACTTCAGTCAACATGCCGAGGGGTGGGCTCCTAGGCCTCTCAGGCGCCCCTGGAACCATCCAGACAACAGGGCCCACCCAGCCCGAATCAGGCCCGTACGGGCCCCGATCTGGGCATAGGGAAAGGGCTCCGCCATCCGAGGACAGCTCCGCCAGGTTCCATCCCGTTCTCATTCTGGTCCGCCCCAACGACATCTGGTCGAAGGAGGGGCGCTGCTGTGGCGTTGATACGTTGTAAACGTATCTATAATTTTTTATGTTCCATGCTTATTTTATATCTACTTTCTTATGTTTTGTCCACACTTTGGAGTACTTTTACACATTTTCTGGAACTAACCTATTAACAAGATGCCACAGTGCCAGTTGCCTATTTTCTTCTGTTTTTGGTTCCAGAAAAGCCAGAATGAATATTCTCGGAATTGGACCGGACAAAAGCAAAGTCAATATTTCACCGGAAGACTCACAGAGCCAGAAGACGAGACGGAGAGGGGCCAGGGGCTGACCACACCATGTGGTGGTGTGGGCCCCCTGGCCAAGCCACCAAGTGGTGTGGGCCCCTGGTCCACCCTCTAACATCGCCTCTTCGCCTATAAGAAGCCTCCCGATGAGAAAACCCTAAATAATCCAGCCTCCAGCCACGAAAAGTTCCGCAGCGCCGCCGCTAGGGTACAGAAGTCTCTGTTCCGGCACCCTGCCGGAACAGGGAAGTGCCCCCGGACCCATCTCCATCGATCTCCACCACCATCTCCATCGTCGTTGCTGATTCCCATGATGATGAGGGAGTAGTTCTTCCTCGAGGCTAAGGGTTCTACCGGTAGCTATGTGTTCATCTCTCTTATGCATGATCATATTGTGATCATGAGCTTTGTAATCAAGTATATCTACCTTGATACTCAAGTGCTTTGATAGATCTCTGCTCTCCCCATGTGTGTGGAAGTTAGAGCGTGCACACCATGGTGGCACTTAGGCTAGAGATTACAAATACTTGTTATGAGTTATATTTAGAGTTAGATGTCTCTATGAAATTGTGGTGTTTGTTGGAACCATGTAGCGCTCAAGGTGACAGTGTGGGGTTACCTAGATGGGGAATACAAACTTTGAGGAGTGTTGTTATAGCCCTACCATGGATTAGAGTGTCCAACCAGAGAGTAGTTCAGAGTAGTATCATAAAGAGAAAATATTTATATGAGAGTGTTCACTAGTGAAATTATGATCCCTAGGCCTTGTTTCTAAGCATTGAAACACCATTTGCAACTAGATCTGTTACATGTTTGCTTGCTTTCATCTTTATTTCAGATTGCCTTTAGTCTCTTCCTACCCGTCAAGCTCTTTTCTAGCACTGTTACCGCTTATACTTATCCATACCACTTGTATTTCACTATCTCTTCGCCGAACTAGTGCACATATACACCTGACAAGTGTATTGGGTGTGTTGGGGACACGAGAGACTTCTTGTATCTTGATTGCAGGATTGCTTGAGAGGGAATACCTTTGACCACTTCCTCACTGAGTTCGATAAACCTTGGGTGATCCACTTAAGGGAAAACTTGCTGCTATTCTACAAAGCTCTGCACTTGGAGGCCCAACAACTGTCTACAAGAATAGAAGTGCGTAGACATCAAGCTATTTTATGGCGCCGTTGTCGGGGAGGTAAGGTAAAAGGTACTCACATCCTCTGGCTACTAAGCTATCTTCTAGTACTGTAGCTGGTGTGTGAGTGCTCGAAGTTATTTCCTTTAGATTCTGCAATTCTATCTTTTTGTTTCTTGTTTTTATTTTCACTAGTTAGGCTTAATGGAAAACAACAAAAAATTTAGAGAGCTTTATAGTATTTATCTTGAGTTAGGATATGAAGTGTTTGAAGTGAAAATTAAAAAACCTATGGAGCTTTATTTGCATGCTAATAGCAATGTTATTAGTATGAATTGTTTGAACACCATTTTTGCTAATGCTATGGAAAAGTCTAAGCTTGGGGAAGCTGGTTTTGATGAGCATGATATTTTTAGTCCCCCAAGCACGGAGGAGAAAATTTACTTTGATGATACTATGCCTCCGATATATGATGATTACAATGATGAATATCATATTTTCAGTCCACCTACTATTGAGGAGAAAGTTAATTATGATTACAATATGCCTCCTATATTTGATGATTATGGTGATGAGAATAATAATGATAGCTATTTTGTTGAATTTTCTCCCACTACAATTAATAAGAATGACTATGTTTATGTGGAGAGTATTAATTCTTTTATGCATGTGGCTCATGATAAGAATGTTTTATGTGATAGTTATATTGTTAATTTTATTCATGATGCTACTGAAAGAGAGGGAAACATGGTTTTAGTTATCTCAATAATATTAGGTTTCCCCTCTTTATGTTGAAAGTCTTGAAGTTGCACTTGTTTTGCTTTCCTATGCTTGTTGCTTGATTTCATGACTTGTTTTTTTACAAGATTCCTATGCATAGGAAGTGGGTTAGACTTAAATGTGTTTTGAATTTGATTCTTGATTCTCTCTTTTACTTCAATTCATATTTCCTATGTGAGCATCTTCTCAAACTATCATGCCTAACTTAAAGGCGTTAAAGAAAAGTACTTATTGGAAGATAACCCAAAAGTTTTAGTTGAGTCTTGGAAGTTATTGCTTCAGTAATAACCTCTCCTTATCATTTTTGTGTGGTTTTTGTGCCAAGAGTAACCTCTAATGAGAGAGAAGTAATGCTTGGGAAAGTTGTTGTCCCAAAACAGATTTTTGTGCTTCGTTGTAAAAATTCGTGAAAAATATATGTACATCGGATTGAGCAGTAATTTTTTGTGCTTCTGCCCAGGTTGTTATCTAACTTTCGTTAGTTCAACACTTTTTGATTTGAGCAACAGAAGGTCTTTGAAAAAATTGGTTTTTACCTGCTGGTCTGTTTTGACAGATTTCTGCCATTATTTGCATTTGCCTCTTTATCGATTTATTTTTGGATTCTTTTTGGTGAATTGAGATTTTTGAGGTAATTGCTAAAGTAGCTTATGTTTTTAATGAAAGTTTTGCTGTTTTAAAACTAAACCCAAAGGTTTATTATCTTTTGAATGCACTAATGTTGCTAATGAAGATTGTGTGAAGTTTTGTATGATGGAAATTTTTCAGGTGTAGGGAAAGAATGATGTAATGAGATGAAGAATGGACAAAAGCTCAAGCTTGGGGATTCCACCCCGTGTCACCCCTAGAAATATTCAAGAGGTACAAGCGTCAAAGCTTGGGGATGCCGAAGGCATCCACTTCTTCATCAATAAAAATCCAGGTCTTTCTAGACACTTCGTTTTTATTGTTTCATGCACTATTGTGTTGTTCTTGGAGCGTCTTTATTTTTGTTTTTAGTTTTCTTTTGCTTTGTTTGCTGCAATAAGTTGGTTGGATCCCAACACACTTCTTTTGGAGAGAGACACACCCCGTTATTCATTGCTTAGAACACTCTAGTTTTCATTCTTATTGTTTTGTGAGTGTTCTCTTTTGCTAGCACTATGTTTAGCCTTACTTTTCTTATGCTTTCAGCTTAGAACTTTTTAGTTCTTCCTTTTTGGATTGGAAAAGAGTAGGAAAGTTCATGCTTAAGTGGTGTAAAAGGAGCTTGTTTTTTACTGTGGCCTAGGCTTTGTCATGTCATGCTTGATATTGTTTTGGCTTTATGCTTAGTGATTATTGCTGTAGCATGATGTTATAAACAATTTAGATTGCTTAATGTGCCTTGAAAGAATCATGCGTTGTTTTAGCATATTTAAAGCATAGTATTGTGGTATTCTCCTTTGATGCTTTATTTGGGTTGACTTGGCGCATGCTCACACCATGTTAAGACTATACCAAGTCACCATAGCCTCTATGATCATTTAGTTTTCGACTTGTAATATCACTTTATGCTTTAATTAATGATATTTTGTCGCTTTGCATGATTATGGCCATTATTGCTCTCTTAGTTGGTCGCTCCTAGTCTTTTGCTAGCCTCCATAACCAAGTATGAGTTCCACTCATGCATGCATCCAACTCCAAATAAAACCAAGTTATTCCAAAGAGTCCGACATACCTACCTATTAGCATTTTCTATTCCAAGTATATTCATGTTTTTATCTACCTTCCGAATTAAACTTGTTATGTGAAAATTAGTGATTAAAGCTCTCACGATCTTTATGGCACACTTTACTTTTCTTGCCCCTAATAAACTTGAACCATTGTGTCATCTATCTTGTATATGCTTGCACTTATACGTTGGGGATTAGCAGAACCATGTTGTCATGGGGAACGCTTTCAACATTGCACTTGTACATTGTACCCAGTTGATATCATGCTCTTTTGTTTATGGATGTCGTCGGTGTGAAATGAAAGGGGAGATTGTAAGTCCATGGAGTTATGTATGTGTGTTAGAGAAATGCCTGGTCGGCTGGTCTAATCCATGCCTAATCATGATGAAAATCTGCAGCGTAACCATAATGAGAAATCTATGAAGCATTCTTCTTATAAAAAAAGAAAGATAGAGATTGAGAAAAAAGAAAAAAAATATGAGAAAAGAGGAAAGAGAGAAAAAGCACCATTTTCCCATGGTAAATAAGAAGATTGCTGAGATGCTTATTATCTGCTTGCCTTGTCATTTTGATATGGAGATTCTTCCGTATCATCGGGCAAGGGGTACCCTGTTGGCGGTTCTCTATGATACACATGTACTTACTATGACAAGAACTTACCGGTAACTAAACTTGAGTAGCATGAGGAGCGGCCCTTGTATTCAAGGGACATGAGATTTCCAACTTATATTTTGTCAAGCATATACTCCATAGTTTGTTCAGTTTAACCTTAATCACTTTAAGATGCTTATGATAGGGGCAATGAGAGCTGAAAGCTAATAAGTACCATAATTTTTGGAAGCTCTTTATGAGACTTGAATCCCTGCTTCCTTCTATAAAGGCCTTTCTTTTACTTTTATGTTGAGTCTCCATCTTCTATCTTTATGCACCTATTGAGAGAGCATAGTGGCCATTCTTAGTTTAATGTGCATTGTCCCAAGACTTATTGATTGATGCATAACTTTGATATTGCTTGTTCTTAAAATATTTGTATCTAGTCACCCTTATGGACTTTGAAGGTGTCCTATGCAATTATGTTTTGCTACACTATGAGGGACAAGCTGAATACCATTCTTATTATGCTTTCTTTATGTGAAACAAACAAACGTCTTGCAAAGCATTGTTATTCATGAATCTTTTGTTTGTGCCTTTTCATGTTACAACATAGTTGCTATGTATTATTGTTAGAACTATATCTTTCATGCTCATGTTTAGAGTTCTTTGATCCCAGCTTTCAATGCTTGCAAATGGTTGCAAGATTGTGATGGTGCATGTCACCTCAAAAATTGTTCTTTCTTTTATCACTTACCTACTCGAGGACGAGCAGGAGTTAAGCTTGGGGATGTTGATACGTTGCAAACGTATCTATAATTTTTGATGTTCCATGCTTGTTTCATATCTACTTTCTTATGTTTTGTCCACACTTTGGAGTACTTTTACACTTTTTTGAAACTAACCTATTAACAAGATACCATAGTGTCAGTTGCCCGTTTTCTTCTGTTTTTGGTTCCAGAAAAGCCAGAAAATGAATATTCTTGGAATTGGACCGGACAAAAGCAAAATCGATATTTCACTGGAAGACTCACGGAGCCAGAAGACGAGATAAAGAGCGGCCAGGGGCTGGCCACACCATGTGGTGGTGCGGGTCCCCCTAGCCATGCCACCAGGTGGTGTGGGCCCCTGGTCCACCCTCTGACATCGCCTTTTCGCCTATAAGAAGCCTCCCGATGAGAAAACCCTAAATAATCCAGCCTCCGGCCATGAAAAGTTCCGCAGCACCGCCGCCACCGAAGAGGAGATTCGGGGGACAAAAGTCTCTGTTCCGGCACCCTGCCGGGATGGGGAAGTGCCCTCGGAGCCATCTCCATCGATCTCCATCGTCGTTGCTGATTCCCATGATGATGAGGGAGTAGTTCTTCCTCGAGGCTAAGGGTTCTACAGGTAGCTATGTGGTCATCTCTCTCTCTACGCATGATCATATTGTGATCATGAGCTTTGTAATCAAGTAGATCTACCTTACTACTCAAGTGCTTTGATAGATCTCTGCTCTCCCCATGTGTGTGAAAGTGACAGCGTGCACACCATGGTGGCACTTAGGCTAGAGACAAATACTTGTTATGAGTTATATTTGGACTTGGATGTCTCTATAAAATTGTGGTGTTTCTTGGAACCATCTAGCGCTCAAGGTGACAATGTGGGGTTACCTAGATGGGGAATACGAACTTTGAGGAGTGTTGTTATAGCCCTACCATGGATTATAGTGTCTAACCGGAGAGTAGTTAAGAGTAGTATCATAAAGAGAAAATATTAAATGAGAGTGTTCACTAGTGAAATTATGATCCCTAGGCCTTGTTTCTATGCATTGAAACACCATTTGCAACTAGATCTGTTACATGTTTGCTTGCTTCTATCTTTATTTCAGATTGCCTTTAGTCTCTTCCTACCCGTCAAGATCTTTTTGGCACCGTTACCACTTATACTTATTCATACTACTTGTATTTCACTATCTCTTCGGCGAACTAGTGCATCTATACACCTGACAAATGTATTGGTTGTGTTGGGAACACAAGAGACTTCTTGTATCTTGATTGCAAGATTGCTTGAGAGGGAATACCTTTGACCACTTCCTCCCCGAGTTCGATAAACCTTGGGTGATCCACTTAAGAAAAAACTTGCTTCTATTCTACAAACCTCTGCACTTGGAGGCCCAACAACTTTCAAGCGCTGCGCCGCCAGAGGTCTGTGAGTTTGCGCCCATGTCGCCATCGAATCATAGCAACCGAGTGTCCCACCACGCGCTGCCGCCTCGAGATGCAGGAAGCCGCCCCCATCGCGGCGCGTCGGCCACCGCCACGTCGGGCCCCGCCGGCCTCTGCCTAGTCGCATCGCGCGCCGGGGTTTCCGCCGCCCTGCATCGGATACCTCGCACCGGTTAAGGGAGTGCCCGCCGCCGCCGGCACCGCCCGAGCTTTGCCCGGCGGCCCGCGCTGGGGACGGCGGGAGGGGGACGAGGGTGGGGAGGGAAGGGAACTAGGGTTTGGCTCTGCTTTGGCCGCCCGCAGGGAGGGCGACACGAAGCCTCCTTTCCTCTTCTCCAATGAAAAAAGTCTACTCCAAATGGTTGGTTTCGTGTGTTTTGTGGTTAACGGGCGCAAAGGAAAAAAAAGTAGATGCAGAGAGCCGTACCGAAAATCATTTTGGAATTGTTTGGAGTCCTATATTTTTTGAGTATAAAAAATTATGTAGTACATAATGATGTAGTCTACCAAAACACACAGCCAAAGTCTCAATCCGAAATATATTTTATTTTGGTCTCAACAAAATTGATAAAATCTCACATAATTTGGTGGTTTGAAAATTGACACTGTTCACTATTTTAGATGCCGGATTTTGGCATGTTTGTGTAGCCCAAAATACTGGGTATTCCGAGTCGAGACTTCTTCACGGTGGTAGATCGCATTATTTCCTACATATTGATTTTTTTCTCAGAATTTTTTGGAACTTTAAAATACTTTTTTGCGGGGCTTTAAAAAACAAATTTACAAAGGTAACTTTTTTGGCTCTATTCCCCAGGCGCCCCCAGAGGACCGAATGTCCACACTCGAGAGCCGCACTATTATATGCCAGCTTCTTAAGTGAGATTACACCAAAGTCCCACTTTTAATTTATTCGTCAAATTTTAAGCAAAAATTGATAAATGAAATAGAAGGAATATGAGTTGACACCCTAGGTTCGACATGTACGTGTGTAACATAGCATACGACGATCACACGACCACAAAGGATCTTTACTCCCAGATTTAACCCAACATCTCACCGTGTTTGCCGTGTATAAAGAGCACTCTGTCTGGTTGTTTCACCTTGTGTAATAGCTTATTTAGCCAATCCCGTAAACCTAATTCTTTATCAGGCCTCTTATCTTTAACTCTTTATATTTTGAGGAGATCTTTTTTAAAATTTTACTGATCTATTAATACTCATCAACAATAGTACAAATAAGCCCAAACGTAATAAAAATTACAAATATGTCATTGGACCACCTAGCACGAGCCGAATGCGTGCCGCCGTCCTCGTCCCTCCATCACCAGAGCCATACAAAGCTTGTCATAGTAGAGTTCGGTGTAGTAGATGCTGGAAAGTCGTCGTGCTAAGACCCTAAAGGACCAGTGCACCAGAGCAGCAACCATCGCCGAAGATGATCGGAAGAGGCTGACCTCAAACCATACCAAACAATACGAAAACGATCAGATCCTAGGAGATCTATCGGACACATGACTTCACGCGCCCTCCGCCGGTGCTAGTCGCACCACCGGAGCGAGGATAGGACATGGATGACCTTATTCTGACTCCATGACGTAGTCATCACCTCAACATTTTGAAGAAGACACCAAAAACAATCTAAACAAAGAATGTGAACCTCCCCGCCGGTGAGAGGTCATGGTCCACCACACCTCCAAAGCCCCAAGAAGGAGTTAAACAGTAGTAGTTTCTAGTTGAACCCTTATACAATGGCGGAGCTAGATCATACAACACCGGGGTGCCTACCGGTGCACAAAGAGAGAAAAATCATAATTATGGGTTGCATACATGGTAAAAAAAATTGCAGGAGTACAAAGAATTTTTTCCTACTAGGTGTCATGTGCACCCCTCCCTAGCATAGTTTTTTTAACAGGAAAAGGCCCCAGAAGGGCCTAGAAGTTGCTTAAATTAATGGGCGGGTAGAAAATTAGGAAGAGGCCCCTGGTTACAAGCACTGCCCAGGAAAACCAAACATTTGAAGATAAGGCCTCCGAATTTGCAGAAAGTACCCAACGACTAAAAGGTAAAAAGCGACCGAGCCCCTGGATCACTCCGCCGTCGTGAGACCTCCAGGCGCTGGAACCAGGGCCGCCACCGGGGAACAAGCCACTCGGCAAGGACCACCCTCTTCCTCTTCCCTGCAGAAGCTGGCCTGCCAGGGTAGTCACAGGTTGGCTTGTCAAGGTCATCGAGGATCACCGTGTTCAACACTTGGGTGTCGCTATCACCAACATATGTCGGTGCAGGGGTTCCAGCAGGTGTTCCAAGGGGCTGAGTTGAGCCCATGGCAAACTTTTCGGTGGCCAGGCCGTAGGAGAATATGGCCAGCATCTTCGAGTAGTTGGGGATGGGCACGTTGGGGACTCGACGTCCTTGGGCTGATCCTACAATCATAATAGTATGTTAGTTGAGCAACATGGTTAATGGTGCCCTACAAATAAAAGTTAGTAAGCTTTGTACTATGATGTGTCTGAGATAGTGGTCACTCTTCAAGATGATGGTCTTGGTCTTCACACCATTGAGCACCGCTAAGATCTCTCAGCCTGCTAATGGTTAGCCACCTCAGTCTCCACTTCGTGAGGTGATTGTACACCCGAGTTTGGCTACAATCAACCCCACAATGCTCAAAGAGAGCCTTTGCACAGGCTATGAGATGGACCTATTTGAAGCCCTTGTCGGTACGGGCATCACTCTTGACAATGTCGCACATCTTATCAAGGACGAAGCTGCACATGAAGGGCAACCATTTCATGGTACCCTTCGCTGCTTCCGCCTTCTCATCCAAAAGGTACTTGTGCGCCTTCTCAGCCTTCTTATCCCTCGCGTTGCAGCAACCTTCTTCACCAGGCAGGGGCGGAGTTGGAGCTCAAGTCACCCTGATGCACTACTTTAATATGGCATAAGCTTTTCGAGCAACAATATACTATATAAAAGTATGGTTTATAACTTCTAATATAGGCTAGCTAAGTGTCCGTGCGTTGCTACGATTCTTCTTGTTTTATTGCTCAAAGCAAATGGAAAAAAGAAAAGGCCTAACTATATATTTGAAATTGTATATTAGTATATAAACTAATTAGAGTCGTATGCAAAGAAAGAAAGGGCTCAACAACGTATTTGTTGTCTTCTCAAACTACGGTATGTGTTGATAAATCCATTCTCACTATGTTCCACCTCCGGCCAACGACATAAGATTGACCTCTCTCACTATGTGGAAAGGCAGTGTGGACCAACGCCTTGGTCGATCCGGGTCGACGAGCGCCACCGCCCTCCCATCCTCTTGTGCGTTGCCGCCCTCCATTCTACGGCGACGCACCATCCTTGCGCCCTCCGCTCGATCCCCTATCACAGCTAGCTCCCTTCCGCTCGATCTGTCTCCCTTCCGCTCTTTCCGTCGAGCCCCCACCTCCATCGCATCCATGCTGCCTAATCTCATATGACCTGATGCCTGCCCAGTGGCCTCACGAACCGCGCCGACCCTGGAGCCTCGCATCCTCGTCGATCAGTGGGCTAGCGATGAGCTTTGTTTCGCGGAGGAGCCCCGCATCGGACAAGAGAATCCAGCCCTACGGCCTCCAACACCCGGCGAGGTAGGGGAAGGAGCAGGGCGGTGTCGAGGCATCCTCCGTGTCCCTGAGGTTAAACCCATTGACGCAGCCAGCTCGAGTGTCTCACATTTGACGAGGTGTGAACGACACCATTGACTGCCCATGAGGCTGCACACCATGGAGCAGCAAAAAAAAGCAAGTGCCACTTCGAGTCTGCGACCGACCGTGCACAGCGTTGGTGCCTATATCACGCTCTCTCTATAGCTTCTTTGCTCGATTGATTAAAATCCCCCCTCTAGAAAGTAGTATGTGTTACAATGTTGCTTCTGCTCCGTACGCGTTTGTTTTAGTTACTGCAAGGGAGTTAGCAGCAATTGAGAGATGGTGAGTAATTTGTCGGATAAACATCAAGTCTATTCCTTCAATTTGTCAGATGTATGATATATATGATGGATTCCCACAAGTGTCCAGTGTCCAACATTTGTCAAATTTTTGGTGTAGTAAAATAGAAAATGATAAGAATATATTGATAAAATGTCTCTAACTTATTCATAATTAACTACTATACCACAATGTCGCTCTCCTAATTATATTATTTTTTTGACTTTTCAACTACAATATTTTTATACATCATACCCGAGTATGTCGTAGTAAACTTTTCAATTACAATAATTTTATATATCATACCCGAGTACAGGCATTTAGCTAGTAAGAATCTATTTGACCCTAAATGTCCGTCCAGTGTGGAGCACGCAACTAAGGTAGTTGACGCATGCGACCAAGGGAGGAACACAACTCGCGTCTAGCGGACGCCTTGTGTCCCCTGAAGTGCTCCTGTCGTACATATGCCTGCTACGCTCCCGGTAGAACCGCCGACTGATGTCAAGAGATTAGCGGCATAAATTTTAAAAAATATTATATGAAAAAACAAATTTCACAAATAATATTCCAAAACATAATTTTCACAAATAATACACTGTCGTCCACGGTTAGAACTATGAGGCCTTGGACGGTATGAGCTAATTTTTCAAATATCTATACTACTTATAAAGGCACGAACATTTTCTTTCCTAGAGCCACCCAAGGGACGGCGTTGCAGCTCCGGTGTTCCTCTATGTGGCTAGAGACGCAGACGCTGCGGATTTTCGTCGGCACGGCCAGGGACGACTAATACGTTGTCGTCCTTCCTCCGTGCAGCAAGGGTTGATGCAGACGGTGCCGGCTTTCCTCTGCGCCAGAACACAAACGCCTTCCCTCGGATCGATGATTTGAACCTCTATGGGTCGTAGCACTGTTGCCTACGATCTTCTTCTTGCAGATGCTAGAGGCGAGGGATGTCGATTGCGTGTTCTTCTCAGTGTATTCAAACTGCATGTTTAATGTATTACTTCTGTTACTCGGCTTGGAAATCCCTATGATTTAATTATTGCTACTCCCTCCGTACCAAAATAAGTGACTTGGTTTGTCTAAATTCACATGTATCTAGAAACAATTTAAGATTAGATACATTCGAATCTAGACAAACTCACGTCACTTATTTTGGGACTGAGGGAGTATATTTTTTAGCTTGCGAGTACAAATCTTCCATAGATATAATATGTAGTAATGGTAAACAATGCAGGCGACTCAGTGCTGCCTATGGCACGCCCGGCCTCCCTGACCAAGAAATACTGACGTTGTTGAACAACATTCCATTCTCATCCACCTACCTGAAGATGAACGTGAGAAGGGGGGAAGGGGCAACGTCGGCTAGGTTGAAGCCAACCACTTCCCCACACATCAATCTTGTTGTGCTATGCCAATCCGATCCATGCTGTTTACATGTTTGATGATTTGCTGTTTGAGGGCACGGACGCGAAGGGTAGCGGTGGCATCAAAAGGAGAAGGGTCAGGTGGTCAAGGCCACGGGAGGGCTGGAGTCCAAGGTGTACAACCAGGACATGTTCAATACAGAGGTGTGCACTAAGCGGAGGAGAGCGGGGTGTTTTGGTATGGCGACCAGTTCGCACACGACATCGCGGAGATCAGCCCAATCATCTGCCAACATGGCTACAAGACCCAAGTCTGCAGAATGTTCACCGGGCGTCGCTGATGCTGTATCCGCGTCGTGGTGTCCTTCCTCTGTCCTAGGTGCGTTAATAATGGTGTGTGCTTGCATGGTAGGTGTTCGCTGTTTTTTGATGATTAAGCAGATAGCTTTGTTAGTAAGGGTAATGGTTAATCAACGATGTCATTTGTTAACTGGTGATCGGTCCTAATCACTTGAGGTTCTGAAAGTGTATATGTGTATGCAGATACCTGAATATGGCAAGAGAGAATAGATCGATCCAGTATGATCAGAGGATGGGCAAGGGGCCATGAAGTTGACTGTCACCAACGCAGAATTCTCTCCCCACAATGCATGCATGAGTAAGAACACCAGAACATATGTCCGCACTGCTTCTCAACAATATTATTGAGCGACACGCAATAGATATTGAAGTGGTTATCTGACAATGTCAAGGTAAGCTGCATTTTTACTATCAGCACTTGTGGTTGCACAGACCAAATTTCACATTTTTTAAGCATTTTGACCTGTCAGTTTTATAGAATCAGTTCAGTGTGCAATCTGCTATATATCTCTAGGGAGTAGTGTTACATACACTACAATGAAAAACCTCTGAGTAGTCGGACATGAAGTTATTCTTTGTACGATAACATATAGAACTTGTATATTACAGCACAATGTGCTATTCCAAGTTACCAAACTCTATCCTTTCTTCTTAAAAAGTGTTATGCGGGAAATTATAGTTGCAAGTTCTAATTTATCAAGAACAGGAGTATGTATCTTGTCCTCTCCTATAACTGCAATTATCTGTTACATTAAAAATAGATAATTTTTCTTCAATTGGATGAAACGAAGTTTGTTTACTTTCCGACAATGTTGGTAATGGTTGCAATGGAGTAAGGGCCTTCTCTTTATTATACTTGTACATTTGTCTATACACCCAAGCTTGTCTCTATAATCTCTGGTGGTTGCATAAGCTAGAGCCACCGTACAAGTTCCGTTACATCCAAGACTACTGCAGAAGTGCGGATAATGTGGTCTCGGGAGCAATTTCTAGCACTGGAGGTGCATTTTGGAATCAATTGTGCTAACCTTTTCTTTTGCCCAATTTTATTGTTTGGCCTTGTTGAGAGAATAAGAGCACGACAATTCTGATGTCTTCACTGTTGTGACAACCTGATAATCGCCAGGTAATTAAGTATATCCTCAGTGAAAGTTAAGGAATAGTTAAGATAATAGAAAAATGATTATGATGATGAATGATTATGTCTAAACAATTTGCTTTGCATGCAGAAAATCTAGAGGAATTTCGGAAGGCTTAGTGTTGATTAATGTCATTATTTTTTGTGTGATGGCTCTTCTGTCAGGCTACCCCTCTTCTTTAACTCCGATGAAATATATTGTTGTTGGGTATTTGGTACACAGATGTCCATTAGTTGTGTATGCTTTGCTCTAACCATGGACTGTTGTTTAGTACTCCCTCCGTTTCAAAATATAAGATGTTTTAGCTTTATAAATAAAGTGTATCTAGACCTCTAGTGTCTAGGTTCATCTAGGTTTAAAATGAACCTAGACACTAAAAGAAGTCTAGATACACTCCTTTCACAAACCTAAAACATCTTATATTTTGAAACGGAGGGAGTACATGCTTATAGCACTGCATTGTTGGCACTGGTTCAGTAGTGCAGAATTCTAGAAATTTATACGTTTACAACTTTGCTCTACCTTAGAGAATAGCTATAGGCCTATAAGTTCTCTTTTCCAAGTTGCCGTTCCATTAAAAGACAGCTCTCTTCTCCACACATAGCTTAGGAAAAAAATGTACGGAAATTAAACTGGGACGATTGTTGCACTTCATTTTAGAATTTCAGACAACAAATCTCACACATGTCTTTAGAAGTGGAGCTTTGGAAATGGTTTGTTCCGTTCATTTTTTTCCTCGACTCATTGGATCCTTATTGACGACAAGTTATATCACTAATTCTTTAACACTACATTGTTATTGTGAACAAAATCATGTGTAGTTTCCGCATCTTACTGTCAGTACTGTCGTGAAGATACACTAGGATTGATGATGGCTAGAATGGTGCTTAGGCCACCGGTGTGATAGGTCTTACTTTGGTAAGGGCGATTGGAGCACCATAATGAAGAGTTTCAAATTCAAATGATGGAAGAGGTTTGAACATGTTCTATCTTCTCATATGAAAATAAGACTTCTACCATAGAGTAAATTATGACAGACTACGCACGTGCATGATTACTAGTTTAGACAAACCGTTTAAGCTAGTAACGAATAGACTAATTGATTGTTTTAAACGATAGCGAGAGAATTTCGAACAATAAATGACCATAATTATCTACCCTTTAATTATCTCTCCTTGACTTTTTCCATTCTGGATCCTAGCTGGTTCGGCGAGCCAAACCGGGCATACAACTATTCGACCATAATACCATGTTTTTTGAGGATACTTCAGTTTTAAAACTACAGTATTTATTGAATTCAAACACCTTAAAGTATTTAATACTTAAGTATTTTCAGAAACCAAAGTATGCGGAGAATACTTCAAAAATACTTTGAAGCCAAACGGAGAAATATTGCATTTTCTTTCTCGGTATCCTGATCGTGGTCATCCCCTTATTGATTGTGGTGATCCTGTGATTAAAAACTTTCTTATCTAGAACGTCCGATCGTAAAGTGTTGATTAAAGATCTGACAGTCTTAATACGCCTGATGTTTGATCTCAAACATGTTTGACGATCTACCATCACCAACTTCTATTTAGTAGTAAAGATATTGTGACATAATAGAGGGCGATTCGGAAAAAAAAGACATAGTAGAAGACAATGTATCAGAAAACTAGCATTTAAAAATAAAAACGTGTAATGTATTTTTACATTACCTTTTATCAGGTACTTTTTTCTTACATTTCTTTCAAATTTGGATGATAATGTTCTATCAAATTTCTATTGCCTTGATCATGCTGAATTTCCTCTTTCCGAATGTTCTATCTTGCGACCATGTTTTTTTTTAGAACTTGTCCATTATATATCTGCGTTTGATAAATAAATATTTCACGTAGGAAATCAAACATTTACAAAGAAAATGATACATTTATGTATACCCTGCAATATGAACTCTAGCCACAATTTTCATGAGGTTTCATCTACTAGGCATAATTTTCGCGAAACAAATAGAGGAAAAATTTAGGAAACAACCTCCTCGGCGAGTTGATTTTGCAAAACCGGTGATTGATCGAGGGCAGGTGAAAAAAGAGAAGAGAAGAGCCGGCGTGATAGGGCTAGGCGACGGGCGACGGACATGGTGCTGAGCTGTCTGCTGGCCTGCTTCCACGCGTCGGGGATCGATCGCCGCGAGGGCCTTCTGCTGGCGTTGCGCTTGCGCCTGCCGCGTGGAGTCAAGGAGTTTGGTCCTGCCCCATTGCGTGCCGCATGCGACGCCAATCTCAGCCGTCAGGTTGTTTTGGAAAGCGTGCAAAAAAAAGACGAAAAGCACAGGAGCACTTCACCCCGTATTATTCTCCTTTGATTGATCAATTGAGATTCAAGACCCCGTTCCACCGTGTCCGCATAGAAGAGGAGACGATTTCGGTAATCTAGGCGAACCGCTTTACCTGGATAGTCGCGCACGTACATGAGGAGTTGTAAAGCTGCGGCTTGCGCGCAGACTCGCTCGTGTTTGCGGGACTCGCGGCCTTAGAAAAATGGGCCGGACGCTCTCACCTGATGCACCACGTCCAGCACACCCTGATGCACAGGCCTATTAGAGATGGTAAGCAGTACTAAAAATATTCAGACCCGTATTCTTGTGCATCAGGGTCAGCCCATTGGGCTCTACCCCCACCAGGTGCTACACATGGTCAGATCTGATGTCAACATAATACGACACCTGCACGTTCTCAACATCTG
This sequence comes from Avena insularis, assembly GCA_023614405.1. Lineage (NCBI taxonomy): Eukaryota > Viridiplantae > Streptophyta > Magnoliopsida > Poales > Poaceae > Avena > Avena insularis. The sequence continues at coordinate 68,412,837 of CM042692.1, read as the reverse complement.
CCTCAGAGTCATCCACATATGATGGGATCTGCAAGTCCCCAAACGGGACCAAAGCCTGGGTAGAGTCGTCACAGAGAGAGTCCTACATTCCTATCACCCGCGTAGTTGCTGCAGACCAGCAAGGAAAGGCCACCGTCTGGTTGTAGTTCGAGGACGACTGGGCTCGCCTCCGGTAGGAGACTCACTGAAGGCCGTCCCGCCCCTCTCTCACGCCTCTAGCGAGGACCAGTGATTCGAGGTGGGTGGCTCCTATCCATGCTACCTACTGCGACATATTTTTGCTACCGATGGCAGATGGATTTGCTACAGACGGCAGGGGTCGTTGCTACCCGAAGGCCTACAGATTTGCTATTCTGGATTTTTCTTTTTATGGATTTTTTTCTGGGATGGAGATTTTGCTACATATCATTTTTTGCTACAATAGTTGTTCTCAAAACGTTACAATTACACATAATTTTTGCTACAATGTCTCCGACGAGGTCTCCGGTGATGTCTTGGTGTTTCCTACATTAGCATAACTTTTTTGCTACAACCTTTTTGCGGATTTGCTATTATAGCATAACTTTTTTGCTACAAGGTCTCCAGCAAGCGTCTCCAGCAATGTCTCGGTGCTTGCTATATTAGCATAACTTTTTTGTTACAACCTTTTTATGGGTTTCCTACAATAGCGTAACTTTTTTGCTACAAGGTCCCCGGCGAGGTCTCCCGAAGAAGGTCTCCGACGAGGTCGGATTGCTACATTAGCACAATTTTTTGTTACATAGTCTCCGGCGAAACTCCGGCGAGATCTCCTACGAGATTTATCTTTTTCATTATTGTTTCATTTTTAGCAAACACGGATAAGTTTGTAGCAAAAGCGGGCCAGTTGTAGCAAAAACGGGATTAAGAGGCATTTTTGGAGACACGTGACGCCTGGGGGACCCGGGATGCGGGCTTCGGGAGTATCTCTTCCCCACCTCCCATAGTGTACTGGAGGAAACCCTAGGATCAGTCCGGACAACAGTGTCGTTGTCGTCGCTTTCGTTTTTGGAGGTGTTGCTTGATACGTGACGCTTCGAAACGATAGGAGTGGGGTGGTTATTCTCCGGAGGGCGCAGTGGTTGTGGGTCACTACCATTTTCGTCGAGCCACTGTTGTCGCTTTTGTTTTCTTTTTTATTTCTTTGTTTTTCCTTTTGGGCGATGGCTGTCTGGCCCAGCAGCGATCTCAATGGTGGTTGCTATATTAATATAGCTGGACGCAAGCCTGTTTCGAGAAGGGGGACCCAGGATATTGGGAATTACCACCGGGGGCGCGCCCTAAAAAAATGTTCAAAAAAATGTAAAGCTTAGAAAATAAGTGAGGCCATAACCACGACCTTTACTTTGTCCCATGTCCAATAGCATGTTGTAGACCGAAAACACCAAGAATAGAATCGACGCATGTGGCCACAAACCAACGTCTACGAGGCCATCCATTGCATTATGCCTTCCTCATTTCTCCATTATATATAGCTGCATAATGCCCACCGCTCCTCTTGTTCCTGCCTACCAAACCCCACAATTACGCCTTGTCACAAATTGAAGGTAACCCGCCAGAAATTATGGCTCGAGCTCTCGCGATTGCAATGCTCATGCTGGTCGCCGTTGCGGCGACGACCCAATTCGCCTACGCTGCGGACGACGCCTCTGGTATGGTTGAGTTCGTTATTAAGAATCCTACCCCACCTAAGGGTGGCAGCAAGAGCGCCGGTGGTCTCCCGGTTGATCCGACGCCGGATGGTCTCCCAGTTGATCCGACGCCAGATGGTCTGCCAGTTGATCCGACACCGGATGGCCTCCCGGTTGATCCTACGCCGGATGGGCAATCTGCCTGAGAAATGAATTCTATCTTTTTTAAGGTGCATGTGTGGGGATGACGCATAGAATTTTGCTGGTAGGTTTCTTTTTGTGGTGCATGTTTTCATAAGATATATGCTAAGCTTAAATTGGAGCCATATATTTCACCTCTCTTTCGGTGTTCTGGCTGGGTCCTAACGAAGTTGTACATGTATGTTGCACTGAGCAAAACATGTGAATATGGAATAATGTCTACATAATTATGTTCACTGCAGAGTGTGTGTAGGTTTTTCCGGGCGAAAGCTCCGCGTTTCGAGCCGACGGCAGCAATGGCTACGGCTGTCGTTACCCTCTTGAGGACGTTGTTGTGGGCACCTTCTGTGCGTGAAGGCTCTGGGTGAAAACCCTTAACCATCGGTCTCACACGTCAAGATCAGTCTCCTCTCTCTTTTCGGGAGCGAGCTGAAAAAGATGGAAATTCCAATGTTCCATTACTTCTTTTGCTATATCCTGAAAATTTTATACGCAGATGTATCCTTTCATCTGCGAGAACCAACTTTGGAGGAGTTTGGGTTCAGATAGGAATATATGTACACGAAATAGGGAGATCCACCGAGGCCTATGAGGGTCTGAATGATTTCCGATGTTATCGATAGGCGGCACATTGCGTCGTTACCCTCTAGGGGGTGTGGAGATCTTTTCTCCTCGGCTGGTACATGGTCACCGATGGCAGGTTTTTGGTTCTTTTTGTTCTTTGTTTTTATCTTTGATCTGCTATGCAAGAGGGTTCCCTCGTTACCTTGTGTCGGTTTGGTCGTACGTGACTTTATTTATAAAGCGGGATGAAATCTTATTTCGAGGAAGAAATTAAGTTCATTAGTTTCAGTTCTTGTCCTTGGGGTTTTGTGATTACGTGGTTCATAGCCCTCGAAACAACTTGACTTTCATACATTAGCCATGATTACATAACAGGGCCGGGCCGGCAAAATTCAGGGTCCTGTGCGAAAATCTAAAATGGGGCCTTATCTTATAAAAAAAATTGAACAAATAAATAATTCTAATGTATATGACAGAATATTTTGCATAACAATTGCATAAATTGATAATCATACCTATATAACTGAAGTTGCATAATGTTTATTTGAACGTCATCATTCTTTTTGTGTTCTTCGAAATAAAATGTTCAATGATATTGTCATAATCAATCTTGTCCAACACTTTGCTCTCATAGAAATACTTTAAACCCTTTATTTTCTTAAGAATTTCGGCCCTAATAGCAGAAGCAAGCAAGTGTACTAATTCATTCTGGATCTTATGATCAAGATAATGAGCACGAGTTTCTTCAATTGTAATACATTTCTGATGCTTCTTTTATAATAAACTTGTCCATAGCACCTTTCTTAGATTTAATTACTTCCTCCGATCCATATTAGTTGACTTGGATTTGCCTAGATTCAGATGTCTCTAGACATGTTTTAGTGCTAGATACATTCGAATCTAAAAATTAATATGGGTCGGAGAGAGTAATTATGTTCCTTTTTTTTCTCTCTTAAGCTTCCCCATGTTGAGTTTATATTATCGAAACAGAAGATACAAGAAATAAATAAAATAAAATTATGGATATAATCAGAAATCAGAAGTACTTCCTCCGATCAAAATTAATTGACTCAGATTTATTTAGATTCGAATGTATCTAGACATGGAGTATTTTAGTACTAGATATATCCGAATCTAAACGAATAATTTAATCTAAGAATGTATTTGTTTTTACGATCAGCCTATGAGGATTGAGGCGACGAAGAGTTGGAGAATCTGCGGCCGCTCGTTCGCCGACTCGCCGTGGTCTTAGGACTCGATCGATTGAATTATGTGTCGCGGTGTCGTCGGCTCACCGCGTTCTGTTCTTCTTCATCCTTTTGGTGTTCTATGCGTGCGTCAGTAGGTCTGGAACTATGGACGATTTGACGCGAAGACCAGCAGCAGCGCAACCATGCAGCCCAGCGTACAACCCAGCGCGCAGCAGTAGCGCAGTGCAGTATACATATACATATACAAAATTTTGGGCCCCCCAAAATCATGGGCCCTGTGCCGCTGGCACAGTTGGCACCACTGTAGGCCTGGGGCTGTTACATAAATTGAAAAACACAAAAGGTTGGTAGAGTGCAACTGCAAAATAGATAAATGAAAGAAAGACAATTGCCATTGTTGGATATGATAAACCAAAAACATGAAATTTTTTCCCAGTGGAGGATGTAAAAAAAAGGAGGATGATGGTAGAAGTACAGGTTCTGCCGTTATCTAACCCACCCAACTATGCTGAGACACATGACCACCGCGGTCTGAGGTTGGTTTACACTTTCGATCGATGGATCCTTTTGTGGTCGCTGAGAGCATCTCCAGAGACCCCTTCCCCCTCCCCAATCATCCAAATGCGATCAAGGCGCATGCTCCATCCACTAGTACACAACGATCATTTAGGGGCATTTCAGCTAGGGGTATTTCTCAAACTGCTCCTAAATGGGTGAATTAGGGACACTTCAACAAAATGTCTCTAAATATACACCTATAGGGTAACTTTGATCCAGGTACATTTAGGGGAATTTTGGGAAAGTGCCACTAAAGATACTACTTCTAGGGCCATTTTGAGCAAAGTATCACTAAAAATACTACCTTTAGGGACACTTTGAAAAATGACACTAAAGATACTACCTTTAGGGGCACTTTGACAAAATGCCCCTACTTAACAGTGCATAATCGTGTCACAAATAAATACACATCATGGTACATATAACAATGCATAACTTACTCAACGAAGTCCAGATAATACTTAGGTATTACTGTCGTGGAAATGGCCATGGCAGTCGCTGCAGTAGGCAGCAATTGATAGAATCGGGGGCGAGAGCTGGCGGCCATCTACGGTGCGAGATGGGGACAGATACACATGGGTTTACCCAGGTTCGCCCCCCCTCCCCCGAGGGTAAAGACCTACTCCTGCTAGATTATATTGATGAAGAGCGAGTTACAGGGGCGACGAGCTCGGCGTCTAAGCAGCGAGTCGCTTGAAGGGGTGTATGGTGGAACGTAAGTCCTCAGAGTACCGTATGGAGGTTTATATAGGAGACACCTCGCTAGGGTTTACAGTTTACAACCGAACAAGATATGGTTTCAGAGGCTTTGACCTAATCCGACTGGGCTTCGAGTACGCTTCTGGGCCTTCAGTCTCCAATCGCCAGGCCTTCTCCTCAGTCGCATTCCAGTCGTCGTCCTGCAGACCCACTCGCCAAGCCTTTGACCTAATCGGAACGTCCTGCTGGGGATACCTCGTTTGGCATATCCCCATCAGTAGTCCCCGAGGCCATCATTGATTCAAACGCAGGTGTTCATTTGGCAGTCGGAGTAGGCGAGCCCAATTTGGACGCCCAGTCAAATCGGCGATGGACACTGCCGAAACCAAGGAAATTTTCCACCAGGTTTCCAGCCGCTGCTTCGACGAATGCAACCGCTATCAAGTCGCTTCTTCGGCGAATGGACAGGGCATAGTTAAAGCAAGTCGAGTGAAGGAGCTGGACCGTCAACTTGGTCAAAACTATCCGTTGGGTAGTCCAACGGTAACTTTGGCACAATTATCGCGGGTAACGGCTATCCGAGATTGGCGGGTAGCACTCCTTTATAAGGGGAGTGACATATCAGTCCTGCGGATCCTTCCTCATGTTCTTCATTCTCGCGCATCTATTCCTTCTGTCTTCCCTCGATCCAAACTCTCCAGACTAAGCGATCCGGCTTTCTTCCTGATGGCGCCTCCGAAAGGCTCATGGGGGAAATCTAAGTGCACCATGGCGCAGCTCAGATCCTTCAAGGACGCTGGGGTCCTCCGCAAAGGGAATTGGCGGATCCCCGTGTCTTCCGAGATCGAGCCGAAACCGCGCGCCGGCGAGTTCATCTGCTTCCCAAGCCATTTGGAGAGGAGCTTGGGGTTCCCTACCTCATTATTCTTCCGGCGGTTCTGCGCATATTATGCGATCAAACCGCCGGATCTCGGCCCGCACAGCATCGAGTAGCTGGCGATCTTCGTCGCCTTCTGTGAGTGCTACCTCGGCTACAGGCCATACTTCCTGTTGTGGCTGGAGCTTTTTCACGGCGCATCGGGCGCGAAGGGTCCGACGACCCAATCTTGGCAGCCAGAGGCGCCACCTTTCAACTGGTCTGAGCAAAGCATCACCTGGAGTCGCCAATACCACGCACCAAAGATCGAGTACCTAGAGCAAGTCGCCCTGGTGGTCAGGCCCAAAGTGGCCGACTACTGGCTGCCCAAGACACTGATGGACGGCGGGAGCTCCATCAACATCATGTACCTGGACACGTTCAAGAGGCTCCAGCTGCCAGAATCAGCAATCAAGCCGACCCTGACAACCTTCCACGACATCGTCCCCGGTCGGAAGGCATACCCGATCAGAAAAGTAACCCTGCCATTCACCTTCGGCACACCAGCAAACTACCACACCGAGCGGATCGAGTTCAAGCTGGTGAACTTCCGCAACCCCTACCACTGCGTCCTGGGACGCCAAACGTTCGCCAAATTCATGGCGGCCCCCCATTACGCCTACAACATGATGAAGCTTCCAGGGCTAAGCGGCATCATCACCGTCCACAGCGACCTTGATATGGCTGTGGAATGCAAAGACAAAGGCGTTGAATTCGCTGACGCCGTCATCACCGTGGAGACTGACCATGCAAAGGAGCTCGAGAAATACGCGGGCAACATCAACAAGGACGACCCTACCATCCTAAAGAAGCCAACCGCCGCGAGCTCCACATTCGAGGCGACCACGCACACCCGCACCGTCGAGCTCGTCCCGGGCGACTCCAGCCAGACGGTCACCATTGGGGCGCATATGAGCCCCGCATAGGAAAGCACGCTCATCGGGTTCCTCCATGAGAATCGCGACATCTTCGCATGGAAACCATATGACATGCCTAGTGTCCCGAGGGAACTCGCTGAGCAAAAACTCAATGCCGACCCCAAAGTGCGACCAGTAAAGCAGTCGGTGTGGCCCTTCAATGAAGAGCGCCGCCGAGCAATCGCCAAAAAAATATAGCGCCTACTAGCCGCAGGCTTCATTCGACCAATCAAATACTCCAAGTGGCTGGCAAACCCAGTCCTGGTCCTGAAAAAGAACAACACGTGGAGAATGTGTATAGATTACACCAACCTCAACAGCGCCTGCCCGAAGGAGGAGTTCGTCCTACCGTGCATCGATCAGATCATCGACTCGACCGCGGGATTGGAGTCGTTGTGCTTCCTTGACGCGTATTCTGGCTATAACGAGATCAAAATGGCGCCCGGGGATGAGGAGAATACGGCGTTCATCATGCCATTTGGCGCCTTCTGCTACACGACCATGACGTTCAGCCTCAAGAACGCCGGCACAACCTACCAAAGGTGCATGCAGGAGTGCCTCGCGAGCCAAATTGGCTGCAACATACACGTCTATATCGACGACATGGTGGTAAAATCCACCCGCCAGTACGACCTGCTCACCGACCTGGCCGAAACCTTCGCAAACCTGCGGAGGTACAACATCAAGCTCAACCCAGGGAAATGCACCTTCGGTGTCCCCACTGGACAACTCCTAGGATACGTGGTCTCCAAACGAGGCATCGATGCTAACCCCACCAAGATCGACACCATCGCGCGACTCGGGAAACCCGAGTGCCTGCGTGACGTCTAGAAGTTGGCCGGGTGAGTCGCGGCTCTCAGTCGCTTCATCCCTCGGCTTGGTGAGAAGGCAATGCCCCTCTACCGCCTGATGCGCAAGAACCCCACGTTCCAATGGGACGTGGAGGCGGACAACGCACTCAAAGCACTCAAGGAAGTGATACTCGCGGCTCCACTCCTAGCTGCCTCAATCGACAAAGAGCCAATGCTCATCTATGTGGCAGCCTCCACTCGAGTCGTCAGCGCCGTGATGGTCGCCGAACGACCAGAGGAGGGAAAGGAACGCCCCGTCTACTACATCAGCGAAGTCCTGACAGACTCAAGACAGCGCTACCCGCAGTACCAGAAACTGGTATACGTGGTATTCCGAGCTCAACGGCGACTCCCACACTAATTCTAGGAACACCCAATCACGGTCGTCTCCTCCGCGCCACTACAGGACATAATACGCAATCGCGAGGCAACTAGGAGAGTCACCAAGTGGGCCATTGAAATCGGTGTCCACAACATCAAGTACGAGCCCCGCAAAGCGATCAAGTCGCAAGTCCTGGCTGATTTCCTCGCAGACTGGGAAGAAGCACAGCAGCCGGTGAATCTCCCATACCTCCACTACTAGTCGCTCCACTTCGACGGGTCCAAGAACACCGACGGCATCGGGGCTAGGGTTATAGTGACCTCCCCCAAGGGAGACAAGCTCCGCTACGTGCTCCACCTCAACTTCAAGCCCTACACCAACAACATGGCAGGGTACAAGGCCCTCCTTCACGGCATGCGGGCCGCCAAGGAGATGAACATAAACCTCTTACGGTGCTACGACGATCCGATCTAGTCGTCGGCCAAGTCGCCAGGACTTGCGACGCCGTCTCCTCGACAATGATAGCATACCGCCAAGCGGTAGACCAGCTGGGACGACACTTCGATAGTTATTCAGTTGAGTGGATCGACAGGCGAAGGAACGAGGAAGCATACGCCCTCTCCCGCATCAGTTCAGCTCGGCAAACACCACCTGCATGCGTCTTCCTCGACATCATCCACAAGCCTTCGGTCTCCCCGCCGAAGGAGATCGACATCGGGATACCACTACAACCTGAGCCGGCCCTAGTCGCCATGATCGTGGAGCCCAGCGACTGGACGACACCATATGTCGCCTTCCTCAAGCACAAGATCCTCCCAAGCAACAAGACGGAAGCGCGAATGATCATGCGCTGATGCAAGTCCTTCGTCATCATCAACGGCGAGCTCCACAAACGCAGTGTGACCGGCGTGTTCCAGCACTGCGTATAGCCAGAAGAAGGATGCAAGATCCTTCAGGACATCCACGCCAGTGACTGCGGCCATCACGCCGGCGCCAAGTCGTTGGTCGCCAAGGCCATGTGACACGGTTTCTACTGGCTAACTGATGACCCACAAGTATAGGGGGTGTATCGCAGTATTTTCGAGGGAAGTGAAACCCAATTTATTGATTCGACACAAGGGGAGCCAAAGAATATTTATAAGCCTTAACAACTGAGCTGTCAATTCAGCTGCACCTGGAAACAATCTTGCTCATAGCAGTTTATCATTAGCAACAGTTTTGTAGTAGGAATAGTAAAGTAACAGCAGTAGTAAAGCAAAGATAGTAGTAACAAAAGCAGTAACAGTGGGATTCGAGTGCGGTAGGCATAGGGATGGATGGACGGGCGTTGCATGGACAAGACAATTCACATAGCAATCAGAACATAGGGCAATTGCAGATAAATAAGATAAAGCATCCAAGTACTAGATAATCCTAGGCATGTGTTCCATATATAGTCATACGTGTCGCTATAATGAGAACTTGCACAACATCTTTTGTCCTGCCAGCCCGTTTGCAGCGGGGCCTCAAGGCAACTGGCAATTAAGGTGCTCCTTTTAATAGAGCACCGAAGCAGCATTAACACTCCGTGAACACATGTGATCCTCACATCAAAGCCATTCCTCCGGTTATCCCGATTTACATCTTGGGGCCATTGGTTCCGGACAACAACATGTGTATACAACTTGCAGATAAGACCAAAAACAATACTATCATAATGAATCAATAACATGTTCAGATCTGAAATCATGGCACTCAGGCCCTAGTGACAAGCATTAAGCACAACAAGTCGCAACAAAGTCATAAAACACTAATAAAAGATATTAGGCACCATGCCCTAACAATCTGATGCCATTACATGAACGATCTCATCCAATCCCTACCATCCCCATAGCCTACAGCGGGGGATTACTCACTCATAGATGGGGGAAACATGGATGGTCGATGGAGAAGCGATGGTGATGATGATGGCGATGATCTCCTCCAATTCCCGTCCGTGAGGTGCCGTAACGGACTTTCGGTGCTGTTTCTGGAATCTGGTGGTGGCGTGAGCGGAACTCCTTCTGGAAAAACATCGAACCCCCCGAAGTTTTTAGGTCAGAAGGCTCCTTATAGGCGAAGAGAGAGGCCGAGGGGGTGCCTGGGGGGCCCACACCACCTGGCGCTGGCTCAGCTTGGCCACCGTGTGGTGTGGCCACCCCTAGCTCTTCTCCGTCTCATATTCGCTCTGAGTCTTGGTGAAATAGGATTTTGGCATATTTTCCGGGATTTTTCCTAATAGTTGATTTTCTGCACAAAAAGTAGACACCAAGGCAATTCTGCTGAAAACAACGTCAGTCCGCATTAGTTGCATCCAAATCACACAAGTATAGAGGAGAAACAATAGCAAAAGTGTTCGCGAAAGTAGATACGTTTTGGACGTATCAACTCCCCCCAAGCTTAGCTTATTGCTTGTCCTCAAGAAATTCAGTTGAAAACTGAGTGCGATAAAAGAACTTTCACGAACACATTTGCTTCATATGATGTAAATATTCTCAGCAATGTGATCAACTACTTAGACAGTTCATAATAAAGAGTATGCAACTGAGTCTACTGAATAGTCATTGCAAGCTATGAAGAGATTCTAACTCAAGAATAATAAGTAGCATGAAGCACAAACATAAGCAACATTACAATGCTCATAAAAAGGTATGATAGAGTGGTATCTCGCTTGCCCTTTGATTACGAATATCAAGGCACCTCTGAAGTTCAAGTGATGACTAGAAGTAAAGATATCAAGGATACAAGAATCAAAGTCATAACACAAATAATCAAGTAATGGAGCAAACACAAAGAATGACAACTATGCTCTCAAGAAGGTGCTCAAAGAATATGTGGAGACTCAACAAGTAGAAGAAAAGGTTTTGAATAATTTGAAAGGCTTCCAAATTCTGAAAGTATGGTACTCGTTAGCTTTGAGCTCTCATTGCCCCTATCATAAGCATCTTTAATGTGGTTAAGGTGAAAGTGAGGTCCAATCTGAGTTGTATGCTTGACAGACTATAAACTGAAAATCCCAAGTCCCTTGAGTACGAGGGCCGCTCCTCATGCTACTCAACTTTAGTTAGCGGTAAGTTCTTGTCATCGTAAGTATGTGCGTATCATAGAGAACCGCCAACGGGGTACCCCTTGCCCGATGATACGGAAGAATCCCCATACCAAAATGACAAGGCAAGCAGACAATCAGTATCTCAACAATCTTCTTATTTACCATGGGAAAATGGTGCTTTTTTCTCTCTTTCCTCTTTTCGTAAATCTTTTTTTTCTTTTTCTCAATAGCTATCTTTCTCTTTTTTTTAAGAAGAATGCTTCATAGATATCATTATGGTTACGCTGCAGGTTTCCACCATGTCAGCATGGATTAGACCAGCGGCCCAGGCGTTTCTCTAACACACATACATAACTCCATGGACTTACAAGCTCCCCTTTTATTTCACACCGACGACATCCACAAACAAAAGAGCAAGGTATCAACTAGGTATATATTTACAAGTGTTGAAAGCGTTCCCCGTGACAGCACGGTTCTGCTAATCCCCAGCCTATAATTTGCAAGCATATAACTTTCATGGAGAGTTCACAATGGTTCAGGTTTATTAAGTGCAGGAGATAAAGTGTGCCATCAAGTTCGTGAGAGCTTTACTAATTAATTTTCTCATAACAAGCAAACATTTTATTCGGAAGAAAATAAGGCATAATGAATATGCACGGGAGTAGCAAATGATGCTAATAGGTAGGTATGGTGGACACTTTGGAAATATTTGGTTTAGGGAGTTGGAAACATGGGTAAACACTCAGTGAAAGTGAAGGCTAGCAATAGTAAGGGAGCGACAAACGAGAGAGCAATAGCTGTCATTATCATGCTTGCAACAAAACAGGACTACTCATGGCATGAAAGTGATTCAAGATCCTCAAGTCAAAATAATTCAACGAGGCTCAACTGATTATTACAGTCATGTGCATGCGTGAGCATGTGCCAAGTCAATTCAAATGAAACATTCAGAGGAGGATACCGCGGTGTCATACCAATTTATGAATAGAGAAATGCAAGCAAACATTCATAAGACATGCTACAAACTATTAGCGAGATGGAGCTAATCATAAGAAAGCAAGAACTACTAAGCATCCAAAGATAACATACACCCTACTTAAACGGACTAAGCAAGCCCACAATGATGAGTATATGTACAAAAATGAAAACAAATAGAGTTCGTTACTAGCCTCTTACCACGCCTCAAATAGTCATTGATCCTCATTATTGCTCTTCACTTGTGTGGCTTGAATAATAATATGAAACCAATATCCACTGAGGTCTGCCGAACCTTGTAGCAAACTCGCAAAAACCAAAGAAGAACGACAAATATTTTTGGTGTTTTCGATTTTTAAACAAGAACCAAAAGAGAAAAACAAGCAAAGCAAAATCTTTTTGGGTTTTTCGAATAGTTCAAACAAAGCAAAAAGGGAAAAGCAAACCAAGGCAAAAAGAAGAAGCAAACCAAAGAGAAACAACAGAAATATTTTTGGTCTTTTTGTGTTTTTAGAAAGCAAAAGCAAAGAAGAACGAAAACTAAAAAGAGAACGAAAACATGAATATACAAAGTACCGACGCAACATGATATGGAGATGAGTGCGGTGTCGGCGTACCTCCCCCCAAGCTTAGGCTTTTGGCCTAAGTGGGTATCAATCCATGTACGAATAGGGGTTCCAAGCGGGCGGATCTTGGTAAGAATGGTCGTAGCTGGGCCCATGAGAAGAAGAAGAAGCTTCCCAATCATAAGCGGGCTGCTGATATGAAGACTCTCCCTCATTCGAGGGCTAGACCGAATCATCCGTGACCTTCCTTCTAGTGTCCTGCTCCTATTGGGAGAGCTCTCCCAAGTACGTGTCAAGCTCCTCCTCAGTGAGGGACCATCCTTCCCTGTTATCAAGGTTAAACAAAACAGGTGCAGGCAAAAGAACAACACGCTCGGACTTGCTCTTTCTCCAACCAGCTTTGAGAAAGGTTATTTCATAAGGTAACTCACTCATACTAGCCCACGAGGAAACAAATTTATGCTGTATCATGGAATTAAGATCAAGCCTCTCTATTGGAAACTGTAGGTCTAGATGATGAGGCACTAAACCATGCAATGCTAGTAAACGAGAAGCAATAAGGCCTCCACAGATTCCACCTTTCTCACGGTTAGCAGCAAGACGAAAAGCTATCAAAGCACCTAAGTTGTAAGACCTATCTCATTTAAGAGCAGCAGAGATAAATGCTAGATCAAACGAAGATAACTTATTGGCAGTTTTTCTAGCAAGAACACACTTGGCAATAAAGTAGGCAAAGTAGCAAATGGAGGTAAGATGAATGTTACGGATTTTTCCATCCTCCTTCGAGAAGCTACTCCCTTGGCAAATTTCTGCGTATAAATCCATGAGTGGTTCAGGTCTCTCCTTAATCTTTCTACATGATCCCCATTGAGGTACCTTAATAGCTGCACAAAAATCATCAAGAGAAAGGTCGACAGCTATATTGTAAATTTTGTAATGGACCATGGGGTTAGGCAAAGAGTGACTAAATTGGAAGTCCTGCACCACAGACATGGTTAGCTTCACAAATTGACAAGGTTCATCTTCCAAAAAGTGCTCTAACCCTGCATTAGAAACCAAAGTGTGGAAATCTTGTAGAATTCCTGCAGCTCTCATGAACTCAGAGCAAGGGTAAATGGAAGGAAAAACTTCCTCCTCCCGGTGGACCTTCATGACCTCAGGTACCCAAAGCTCATGTTGGTTTAGGTGGTGTTCACTCATCTTCTATTCTGAAATTTAAACACCTATTACACAAGTGATTGCAAAGTAAATATAATGAAGGATTCTACTCATAGGGACTTGCAAGAGTCCTAAACATGCATAAAAACTATATCTCTAACCATCAAACAAGCTTACAAGCTCTCATAACCAGTCACCTACAGCAGCAAAATACTCAACATATAATCCACTAAACACAAATCTACTTGGACAAGGGGAGGAGTCACATACCAGGGAACAAATGCTCCAAATTTTTGCAAGAAAGATGGGCTGAGCAAGGAGATCCAAAAAATCGAGAGCAAGCACAGCAATAATGCAATTTTGAGCTATGAATTGGAGCTTACTCGGGAGAGAGAAGAAAGTGGCAGGTGAGAGAGTTAGTGGGGGGCCAGGGGTGGCCCACACCAGAGCATGGCGCCACCCAAGGCTGGTCGCGCCACCATGTGGTGTGCCTGCCTGGTGGGCCCCCCTGGTACCTCCTAGGTACTCCTCTGCCCCTTTTTTCACGTAAAAAATTAATATGAATTTTCTGGAATTTTTCGAGACACTTTATTTTTGGGCATTTTTCAGAAATAGAAGAATGATTTTTCTGACAGGCAGATTTTTTTCTTTTGGAAACATGATGCAAGGACAAAACAAGGCTAGAACTTCAGAAGTTCTAACATGCAAGCAACTAACAACAAAAAGAAAGCTAAACGAAAGCAAAAACTAAAATGCAAAGGATAGAAATAAACGGAGATAATCATAATGAAAACATTGTTTTACTCAATGGAATCCTTTTGTTAACAAGGTTGATCAAGTCTTGTTACCAAAAAAATTGCATATGAGACAAAACTTTGTGCTCCACTAATGATTATGTTACCTTAACCTTGATAGCAATGGTCCCAATCATAATAGTTTCAAATTTTTCTCTTGGTATGGGACAATATATTTCTCCAACTTGAATGCCTTCAACATGTTCAATTGAATTCAAACCATAAGTCATTTCAATCTTCTTGGGGAAATAGACAGTATGTTCCTTGTCATTAACATTGAAGGTCACCTTTCCTTGATTACAATTAATAACAGCTCCTGCAGTATTAAGAAAAGGTCTCCCAAGAATAATAGACATATTATCATCTTCGGGCATTTCAAGCACAACAAAATCAGTTAATATCAAGCAATTGTGAGCCACCTGAACAGGTACATCCTCACATATACCCACAGGAATAGTGGTAGATTTATCAACCATTTGCAAAGATATATCAGTTGGTATTAATTTCTCAAGTTGAAGCCTCTTATAGAGAGAGAAAGGCATAACACTAACTCCAGCTCCCAAATCACACAAAGCAGTTCTAAGATAACTATTCTTAATAGAGCAAGGGATAGTTGGAATCCCTGGGTCTCCAAGTTTTTTAGGAACCTTACCATTGAAGGAATAATTAGCAAGCAAAGTAGAAATTTCTTCATTAGGGATCTTCCTTTTATTCGAGACAATGTCCTTCATATACTTTGAGTAAGGAGGCAATTTAATAGCATCAGTCAAAGGAATTTGCAGGAATAAAGGTTTCATCCACTCACAAAACTTATTATAGTGTTCATCTTCCTTTAACTTGTGTTTCTTATCAGGGAAATGCATAGGTTTTTGGACCCAAGGTTCTCTTTCACTACCATGTTTCTTAGCAATAAAATCTTCTTTGGTGTATTTAGTATTCTTAGTGTGGTTTTCAGGTTCTTCTTCAACTTTTTCTTCATTAGGAACAACATTTTCTTCATTACCACTTTCAGTTTCAGCATCAGAGATAGATATACTATTAGGATCTATAGCAGGTTCAGAGGGTTCTA
Source organism: Avena insularis (assembly GCA_023614405.1). Lineage (NCBI taxonomy): Eukaryota > Viridiplantae > Streptophyta > Magnoliopsida > Poales > Poaceae > Avena > Avena insularis. Next base: position 68,397,320 of record CM042692.1, on the reverse strand, counting down.
CAACAGTTGTATGTTTCTTTTTCCTTTTCTTACGAGTAGAACCACTATTTTCAGCTTGTTGAGAATCCTGCTCAATTCTTTTGGGATGCCCCTCAGGATATAGAGGATCCTGGGTAGCAGCACCACTTCTAGTTCTAATTTCATAAGCATGTTTTTCTTTAGCAGCATTAACTAGCAAGTCGTTTTGCACTTTAACGAGTTGATCTATTTGAGTTTGAACCATTTGAAAGTGTTTAACAATCATTTTAACATCATTAGAGGTTCTTTCCACAATATCTTTCAACTCAACAATAGCTCTAGTGTTTTCCATTAGATGATTGTGCACCCTTTTATTAAAGTTATCTTTCTTAACAATAAAGATATCAAATTCTTCTAAGCATTGATCAGGGGGTTTAGAGTAAGGGATATCACCTTCATCAAAGTGTTGGAGAGAGTGTACCTCAATAGTGGATGAGTAGGGAATAGGCTTACATAATTCTTCTATAGGAGGTAAATTCTTGACATCTGCCGCTTTAATTCCCTTCTCCTTAAGACATTTCTTAGCTTCCTTCATCACTTTATCATTTAATTCAATAACTCCCCTCTTCTTTGATGTTGGAATAGGCACAGGAATAGATGGTTCAGGTACAATTACTTCAGGTATAGCTTGTTTAGGAGGAGTCCAATCTTCATAATTCTTGCTTATTTTAGCCATTAATTCCTCAGCTTCCTTAGGAGTCCTATTCCTGAAAACACAATCAGCACAACTATCTAGGTATGTCCTAGATTCCTCGGTTAGTCCATTATAAAATATATCAAGAAGCTCATTCTTAGGTAATGGACTTCCAGCCTGTGCATGAATCAAAGCACAAAACCTTGCCCAAGATTCGGGCAATACCTCTTTTTCTCCCTGTTTAAAATCAAAAAGTTCCTGCAAAATAGCATGTCTAGCACCGGGAGGAAAATATTTCTGCAGGAAAGTACTAATCAAGCACTCAGGGCTATCAATAGATCCAGGAGGTAAATTACTAAACCAAGTTTTAGCTTCTCCTTTCAGTGAAAAGGGAAAAATCTTAGCAACAAAGTAAGTACGCATCTTAATATCATCAGAAAACAAGCCACTCATGGTAGAAAGTTCATTCATATGTGCTACCGCACTTTCATTCTTAGTCCCACAAAAAGGTTCTTTCTCGACAATAGCTATGTAAGATAGATCGAGAGAGAAATCATAATCTTCATCTATAATGGTTATGGGAGAAGCAGCAAACTTAGCATCAGGAGACAATTTGGGTCTAATAGTACGCCTCTCAAGGAGACTCGTAGCAACGCTCCTATCATGGGTGTTTTTACATTATTTAATAAACCCATCGGTCATCTCAACATAACCATCTTCAATATCATAACTCTCACTAGACTCAGGTGAGCTAACATGTGTGGTAGTGTCTTCATTAGGAGTTTTGGTATTTCCAGCTATAGTTCTAGCAATCGTAGCATCTAGGAAAGGACCTAATGAACCACTCTTATCAAGCACAGTAGAATCAGGATCATAAGCATCAGAAGTTTCAGATTCAGCAGTAGTAGTAGTGTGTGTAGCATGTGTATGTGGTGGTGTAAGGAACTTACTCAAAACAGACGGTGAATCAAGAGCAACAGAGGTGTTCAGAACCGTACCTTTTCTTGTAGTGGATGGTAAAATAGGAACCTTGCCATCACGAGACTTACCCATGATGGATGGATAGCAGCGAACAATAGAGAATCCAAGTGAGCTTGATAAATAAAGCTATGCTCCCCGGCAACGGTGCCAGAAAATAGTCTTGATGACCCACAAGTATAGGGGGTGTATCGCAGTATTTTCGAGGGAAGTGAAACCCAATTTATTGATTCGACACAAGGGGAGCCGAAGAATATTTATAAGCCTTAACAACAGAGTTGTCAATTCAGCTGCACCTGGAAACAATCTTGCTCACAGCAGTTTATCAGTAGCAACAGTTTTGTAGTAGGAATAGTAAAGTAACAGCAGTAGTAAAGCAAATACAGTAGTAACAAAAGCAGTAACAGTGGGATTCGAGTGTGGTAGGCATAGGGATGGATGGACGGGCGTTGCATGGACAAGACAATTCACATAGCAATCAAAACATAGGGCAATTACAGATAAATAAGATAAAGCATCCAAGTACTAGATAATCCTAGGCATATGTTCCATATATAGTCATACGTGCTCGCAATGAGAACTTGCACAACATCTTTTGTCCCGCCCGTTTGCAGCGGGCCTCAAGGAACTACGGCAATTAAGGTGCTCCTTTTAATAGAGCATCGGAGCAAAGCATTAACACTCCGTGAACACATGTGATCCTCACATCAAAGCCATTCCCTCCGGTTATCCCGATTTCTGTCACTTCGGGGCCATTGGTTCTGGACAACAACATGTGTATACAACTTGCAGATAAGACCAAAAACAATACTATCATAATGAATCAATAACATGTTCAGATCTGAAATCATGGCACTCGGGCCCTAGTGACAAGCATTAAGCACAACAAGTCGCAACAAAGTCATAAAGCACTAATAAAATATACTAGGCACCATGCCCTAACAATCTGATGCCATTACATGAACGATCTCATCCAATCCCTACCATCCCCATAGCCTACAGCGGGGGATTACTCACTCATAGATGGGGAAACATGGATGGTCGATGGAGAAGCGATGGTGATGATGATGGCAATGATCTCCTCAATTCCCGTCCGTGAGGTGCTAGAACGGAGTTTCTGGTGCTATTTTGTGGAATCTGGTGGTGGCGGCGGAGCGGAACTCCTTCTAGAAAAACGTCGAACCCCCCGAAGTTTTTAGGTCAGAAGGCTCCTTATAGGCGAAGAGAGAGGCCGAAGGGGTGCCTAGGGGGCCCACACCACCCATTGGCGTGGCCTGGCCTGGCCCGCGCCACCAGGTGGTGTGGCCACCCCTGGCTCTTCTCCGTCTCGTATTCTGGCTCCTGGAGTCTTCGGGTGAAATAGGATTTTTGGCATATTTTCTGGGATTTTTCCTGATAGTTGATTTTCTGCACAAAAAGTAGACACCAAGGCAATTTCGCTGAAAAACAGCGCCAACCGCATTAGTTGCATCCAAATCACACAAGTATAGAGGAGAAACAATAGCAAAAGTGTTCGGGAAAGTAGATACGATTTGGACGTATCACTAACCGCACACGCCGACGCCACCGACATCGTCCAACGGTGCGTCGGATGCCAGAAGTACGCCAACCAGATGCATCTCCCTGGTTCGGCACTCAAGACCATCCCCATCACCTGGCCATTTGCCGTATGGGGCATGGACATGGTCGGCTCGTTCAAGAAGGCCCCATCCGGCTTCACCCACCTCCTGGTCGCGGTCGACAAATTCACCAAATGGGTCGAAGCCAAGCCGATCAAAAAGTGCGGCGGCAAGACGGCCATTAAGTTCCTCCGCGAGCTCATCTACCGGTACGGCTACCCTCACAGCATCATAACGGACAACGGCACCAACTTTGCCAAGGGCGCCATGGCAGAATTCTGCGAGGATCATAGCATACGACTCGACCTCGCCTTAGTCGCCCACTCGGAGTCAAACGGCCAAGCAGAACGTGCCAATCAGAGCGTCCTCCACAGACTGAGGCCACGACTCCAAGTGCCCCTTGAGCAAACCCCAGGATGTTGGGTTGAAGAGCTCCCCTCCGTAATATGGGGGATCCGCATCTCCGTCAACCGCTCCACGGGGTTCACGCCCTTCTTCATGGTATACGGTGCCGAAGCCGTGATGCCGACGGACCTGGAGCACGAATCGCCTAGAGTCGCCAACTACGTCGAGGCGACAAATGAGACCACCCGCCAAGACAGCATCGACCAGCTCGGCGAGGCACACGACCTGGCTCGCTCCCGCACCGCCATCTACCAGCAGGGACTCCGCCTCTACCACAGCCGCCGAGTACGGACCCTCACCTTCCAGGAGGGCGACTTGGTCCTACGATTGGCCCAGGACAAGAAAGGCATGCATAAACTCTCCCCTCAATGGGAGGGGCCATTCGCCATAGGATGCGTCCTCGACAACGACGCCTACTACCTCATCAACATACGAGGTGATGTCCAATCGAGGTCGGGAGGCCATGGAATGTAAACCTTCTCCGAAAGTTCTATACATAGAACTCAAACTTGTACCTAGATGATATATAATGAAATTCATTCGGATCACACAAATTGTGTTCACTCGCCATACTCTTGTACCACTCGCACTCGTACATTAAGCAATACGCTACCTATGGAAGTCAACCCTTGGTCGAGCGACCGGCACGGCTAAGTAGTGCGACCCAAGGGCACCGAAGATATTCGGGCTTTGCGTCGTCCACGAACATGCCAACCCGGAGCCACCATCGGAGTCGCCCCGCTCGACTGGCCCACCGGGCCAAGATGACCGATGTTCGCTTCCCACAGCGACCTATCCTCCCCATCCTCGAGCAAAGCGACTCGAACGGTTAAGTACCACGCACGGGGACCTTGCAAACAGAAACTCTCACGTGGCTCGAGAACACACCAAGTAAGAGAGCTGCCTTGGACTCGCCACGCGACTGGCTCTCCGAGCCAGGGGGAGTGACGCGTTACAAACAATGCACACACAACCCGTAATAGGCACACGCTCGGGGACTCGCCTAAAACAACGCCACTCGCACTCGGGGACTCACCCCTTTAAGTCGCGAGGGACAAACAGCAAAAAATCCAAAGCAAACACACATGTACACAAACGAGTTATACCCCACTAAAGGGCGGACGCGCTCGGGGACTCGCTCAAACAAATAGTTAAACACACCACACAATTAGGCTTGCATTGCGAGTCAATTGACTCCTCTTACTCCCATACAAAATATTGTTCATACTACAAAAGTCGCCACTTGGCATATCTTACAAACTATTTATTTTGCAGGCCCTGATGAAGAAGCATCTCCACTACCCTTGACACGGACGAATGGTTGCCATGGGTTCGTCGGGTAGGTTGTTAGCGACTTCAATAGCGCCGACCGGAAGGGTTGCTCCAACTTCAGGTCATGATTTTCCGGCTCGAGGTCGCCCGGCGCCACCACTGTCTCCTGGTATGGCAGCAGGTCTCCCATCGCCAGCACCCGATCAACAAAGGGGCAGCCTTGGCAGTCAGCTTCAACACCTCCGACATCTCTACCGCGCCAGTCGCTGAAGGGTAGCCGCAGGTGATGTCGTCGAGATCAAAGTTGTCAGGAAAGTGCACGAGCCCCAGGCTCAACATCATGGTGGCCCCGCGCCTGAAAGCTGAACACGCCAACTACTCTACGACACCGGGTACCTCCTCCAGGTAGCACCACACTGTAGTCAGTCCCCCAGGTATAACCTCGGTGGGAGACATTCCCTAGAGAACCGCCTGGACGCACAACACCGAGGCAGTGGACGCGTTCACCACCGCAGTCACACACTGTGAAGCATTGAAGGTTTGCACCACCGGATCGCTTTGACCTATTACAGCTGCAATGTCAGACGTCAGTGCCACCACGAATTCACCCTCTCGGGGACTCTTCGCACATATCAAAAGGAGAGCAATGACTCACCAAGGAGCTTCCGGCAGTGTTCGGTGACGTGCTTCTCCAAGGAAGCGAGATCGCCCTGCAGCCCAAGGATGATGGAGTCCGCAGCCTTCCGCTCCTCCTCAGCCGCGGCGACTACGGCCTTAGCCCTATCCTCAGAGGAGATCACGGCCGCTTTTGCCTCCTCCAACTCCTTCACAAGTGAGTCGATACGCCCATTCGCCACGTCCAGCTCGGCAGCTGGAATGTACCCTTGCCGGGCTTTGGCAATGGCGACCGAAAGACCATCTGCACGGAACCGAAACAATAGCCAGAATTTCATCAACATCAGCACTCGCAATCGCCAACTAAAACAAGTACTCACCGGCAGCCTCCTGAAGTCGCCGGTTTGCCTCCCGCGCCACACGCAGATCATGCTCTAGACGCTCTTTTGTGGCCTACCGGTCAGCCGACTCCCTTTGCAAGCCCTACAAGCAGAACAAAAAATAAGCAACTACAAAAACACAAATTCAGTGTCCAGCCACTGAAATTCAGCGACTAGACACTCGGGGACTGGCGATTAGATGAAACTCAGTGCCTAGTCACTAAAATTCAGCGACTAGACACTCAGGGACTGGCGACTAGAATAAACTCAGTGCCTAGCCGCTGAAATTCAGCAACTAGACACTCGGGGACTGGACTTACCTGAATAGCGGCGCCAAGCATATTGTGAAGTTCTCTGGCGTCCATCGTAGGGACCACGAAGGAGGTACGCCCGCGACGTGGTCCGACGTCCTCATCGATGATCTTAGGCATCTACGGAGATTGGGTTTCCGCCACCATTGGAAAACCCCTCGCCATGAAGCGCGGGAACGATGCGGATGCCCTCGCCGGGGCACTGGTTGCTGGAGCCGGTGGTACTGCCATTGGAGTCTCGTCAGCTGGCTCCGATTGAGAGGCTGCCACCTCCTCACCACTGGTGGTGGCATCACTCCCTCTGGCACTATCTTGTCCTGTAGCCTCGTCGGGCTCACCCTTCTGCTTCTTCGCGTCTTCAGCAGGCGCAGCATCCGCAGCAGGTTTCCTCTTCCTGGGGAGATCGCCTTCCCCCGTGGTGATGGTCGATGGAATTTTAGACACCGAAGGGTGGCCTATCTTCTTAGCGCTGGATCTACAAAAACCTCCAAAGTCAGCAAAGAAATCACACAAAAATAAGTCCAACAATTGGAAAAGAAACCTCTGAGGACTTACTTGGCGATTGGAAGAACACGCAACCCCGTGCTGATGTGGGCGGGCTTATCTAACTCCGGGCCTAGCTTGCACGTGAGACCTTTCTCGAAGACATCTGAAGCCCACGACACCGCGGGCCTCTTTGATGAGGAAGCCGCGGTCGCAGAAATCTCTGGCTCAGAAGACACCGCCGTACCCGAAGGTTGTGGCAACTTTGACGCTGCAGCCTCATCTACCTTCTGCTCTGGCACCATCGAAGTTGTTGGCACGATCACCGCAAGAGGAACCTCCACCACTGCTTTGGTGCCCTTAGCCTCCGATCCCATCATTAGAATTGCGCCCTCCGGGATCTTGCATGAGGTCTCAGCCATGTCATCGTCAGACTCGCCATCCGACTCGAACACCACCTCCGACCTGGGCGGTGACGCCGACTTCTTTGCTGGCGACTTCGGCTTGCGCGCGGTCTTCGCCGGTGTGGCTCTTCACCGACAACTGTGCTCTTGCAAGATCTCATCGTCTTCTTCACGCTCTTCAAGACTACGGCTCGCCTCGAACGCGTGCTGCTTCTACATGCGAGTCTTGCAGGCCACGGGCGCTGGGGGAGGAACCTCCATTTCCTCCTCTTCGTCCTCAGAAGATTCTCCTGCGGCACCCTCCTCGAACTCTTGGGGGACCTCTTCGTCGAGTGGGGGGAGCCAGCCTTCCAGAACCTGGAACAACTGAGAGTGGACACAAATGAGTTTCAGACGATGCGGCTGCAAATTGCACCGCGGGAATCATGACTGAAGATAAATTCGAAGAAAAGGACTTACTGTGGGGGCTTCGTTCTTCACAGGCACGTACGGGGTGAGCCCGACCGACGTGGTTGTAAATTCCATGCCAGTGATCTTATTCAGGGCGGCCTTATAGTCTTCGGCGTCCCACGACTCCTTGCTGGTCCGGGAAAGATCGTTCTTCCTGTTGTACTCGTACATCTAGTGCTGCCGGGCCGCCAATGGAACCAGACGCCGCCCGAGCCAGCAGTTATACAGGTTGATCGAGGACAGCCCTTGGCCCTTCAGCTTCTGGATCTGGTCCATCATTTCCACGACAGCCATCCTTTGATTATCAGGGAGCATGTCCGTTGCCAGCCGACGAGGCTCGCTTCTCTCCGCGACGAATTCCGGCAACGCCACTTCACCGGAGGGGGTGGACTCCTTCACGTAGAACCAACTCTTCTTCCACTCGCTCGCAACCTTCTTCGGTAGCATGAGCTTAACGAAGATGACCTTCGGCTTCAGCTGAAAGGTGACGCCTCCGGCCGCCAAGATTGGGTCGCTGAACCCTTTGCGCCCGATGCGGCCGTGGAAAAGCTCCAGCCACAGCGGGAAGTATGGCCTGGAGCCGAGGTAGCAGTCACAGAATGCGACGAAGATCGCCAGCTGCTCGATGCTGTGCGGGCTGAGATCCGACGGTTTGATCGCATAATATGTGCAGAACCGCCGGAAGAATAATGAGGTAGGGAACCCCAAGCCCCTCTCCAAATGGCTTGGGAAGCAGATGAACTCTCCGATGCGCGGTTTTGGCTCGATCTCGAAATACGCAAGGATCCACCAATTCCCTTTGCAGAGGACCCCGGCGTCCTCGAAGGACCTGAGCTGCGCTGCGGTGCACTAAGATTTCCCCCACGAGCCTTTCAGAGGCGCCATTAGGAAGAAAGCCGGATTGCTTGGTCTGGAGAGTTTGGATCGAGGGAAGACAGAAGGAATGGATGCGCGAGAATGAAGAACATGAGGAAGGATCTACAGGACTGATCTGTCACTCCCCTTATAAAGGAGTGCCACCCACCAATCTCGGGGTAGCCGTTACCCGCGGTAATTGCGCCGAAGTTACCGTTGGAGTACCCAACGGATAGTTTTAACCAAGTTGACGGTCTAACTCCTTCACTCGACTCGCTTGCAACTGTGCCATGTCCATTCACCAAAGCAGCGACTTGATAGCGGTTGCATTCGCCGAAGCAGCGACTGGAAACCTGGTGGAAACTTTCCTTGGTTTCAGCAGAGTCCATCGCCGATTCGACTGGGCGTCCAAATTGGGCTCGCCTACTCCGACTGCCAAATGAACACCTGCGTTTGAATCAACGATGGCCTCGGGGACTACTGATGGGGATATGCCAAACGGGGTATGCCCAGCAGGACGTTCCAATTGGGTCAAAGGCTTGGCGAGTGAGCCTGCAGGACGGCGACTGGAATGCGACTGAGGAGAAGGCCTGGCGATTGGAGACTAGAGGCCTAGAAGCGTACTCGAAGCCTAGTCGGATTAGGTCAAAGCCTCCGAAACCATATTTTATTTAGTTGTAATTCGTAAACCCTAGTGAGGTTCCTCCTATATAAACCTCCCTAGGGTACTCTGAGGACTTACGTTTCATCATACACCCCTTCGAGCGACTCGCTGCTTAGACGCCGAGCTCGCCGCCCCTGCAACTCGCTCTCCATCAATCTAGTCTAGCAGGAGTAGGTCTTTACCCTCCGGGGGGCGAACCTGGGTAAACCCATGTGCATCCGCCCCCATCTCGCACCGCAGATGGCCGCTAGCTCTCGCCCCCGATTCTATCAATCGCTGCCTACTGCAGCGACTGCCGTGGCCATTTCCACGACAATTATAGTCCACATACTACTTAGTATACTTAGTTAATACAATCCATACACTATCTACCTATAGCAGTCCATCTTATAGAAGTCGATACATTACCATCTACTTACTACAGTCCATACATATAATCAGAGTAAATAATAGTGCTAGATTGTTTAGGCCCAAACTACTATCCACGTCGCCCAGATTCTTTTTGGCCGTGGGATGTCGACGATCAGCGGCTGAAAACCATCACCCGCACCCGAAATTTTACTCCAATCCCTCGTCTAGTGATCTTTGGCATCCGTTTTCGACCCAGAAGTGCGATCAGGGCCGCTGACTGGTGGGCCTCGCAGGGCCCTTACTCGCTGTATGGTGGACCGTGCGTGCTCTTGGCCCGACGTTGGTGTACACAGGCAGTACACCGCTCGGTGAGAGGCGCATGGTGAACCGCGTGCACCCTGTTTTAGGAATATGCCGTAGAGGTAATCATGTATGATGCAATTCCCAATGTATTCATAAAGTTATTAAGTTGTCCTTGTATGAACATCTGATGTATATCATTGCCTATGTGATTCAGTTGTGGAACTATATATTCATGTTGTTCATACTAAATATCCTTGGTCATTGAGGTTGTACTGGACACACAACTTAGACTAAGGTGATAGTCGGCTGATGACTCGGTTCCACTTGTCATGGGCATCATGATGCTATTCCAACTTACATGGATTCGGCTAAAGAGTTTAGCGAGTCGGATTAACCCAAATTGAGATATTACGAACAAGTCGTCATTTGTATATCTCAATCACTGTAATCCTTAGACCTGAGGTTGTTGCACAACCCAAGTTGCGGATCACCGACTTTGGTTCTGTCAAACATTGTTCCGTCACACGATTGTTATAAAGGCAGAGTTCGGGTCGACTAAGAATCAAGCTGCGTGATGTGGATAACCAAGATAGGATTTTGCCCCTCCAACTAGAGAGATATTCATTGGGCCCTCTCGTGTGATATTGTCATGGTGGTGTCACGATAGATGCCATGGGTAGGCTAAAGATGGGGCCAATGTGCACTAGTGGTATCTAGGGAGGGATAGTGTTGTGGATCTACACACGAATAACAAAGAACTCAACACACGATATACCTAGGTTTGAGGCTCTCCTAAGGAGATAAAACCTCTATTCTTGCACTAGATTTTATATTATGATCTCTCTGACTATTACAAGTGCTGCTTGAGCTATATCAAGGAGAGGAAGGAGATAAAGTGCTCCTGCTCTCTACTCACTCTAGGGTTTCTCCCTTAGCTAAATGAATAGACTCTCTCCTTGGAGGCCCTGGCTCACCTTATAAAGGGGTGGCTAGGTTACAACTAGGGCTTACATGGCCCGAATATCCTACGAATATGCTTGTCCCAAAATAGTAACTCGGCACCCTCCTTTCGTCTGTTGCTGGCCTTTGCATGGCAATGGCGCAGAGGACACGTTATCTGACCGTTGGGGTCATACACTATCACATCCTTGATGATATGCTCTATCTCTGTCGTTCTATCCCTCGTCGTTAGCACTTGTCTCTCCCTAGATTCCCTAGGAGAGAGAAAAGTGCTGACCTTGGGCTAGCTCTCTCCTTCTTGAGCAAGCCAACTCCTGACTCGGCCTTGGTCAGGATAACCCGGACAAGATGGTACCTACAAAGAGGAAACTGCTCATTCCTCGTGCCACCATACTGCGTATGTCGGCCGAGTCTTGCTGGTACTATCCGGCTTAGGGTAACCCAGCTGTAACTCGGCCGGCCCTTCTATGACTTGGCCAGCTCAGGCTTTGACCTGTGTATATGCCTCGGTGGACCTTGTACTTATACCTCGGCTTGACCCTACCTGGGGTCATCCCCCCAACATTAGTCCCCGAAGCTGGTGCGGTCTTATCAGCCTTAGATAGAAAGGCCACAACAGGTTCAAACTTATCCGGATCATTGTGCGTCTTGCCGACATAAATATATGTCAGCCCATATCGAGTTTAATTCGGACGCACCGCTTGGTGACTTGATATTCACTTTGACATTCCTTGGCTCTATCTGAGATATATCTCGTTGGTCGAGTCATAGTGTTGCATCCGGGGTATCCCTCTTATATGCCAATCTTCTCGTGTACTCCTCCTCGTATCCTACGTGGAGGGTAATCATTGCCCCTTTGCCTCATTTTAAGGGTCATGGCAGTAGTTACTGCCATGCGATGCCAGGGGTTGTTGCACCCCATCACATCATGGCGTGCCCCCTCGATAACTACAGGGGCCACGACACGCCGTTTCGCCTCCGCGCCATGTAACCGTGCGTGCGGCACGATTCTTATATGTTAGTTGATGAAATACACACCCACATCATGTGGCTAGGGGGCAATGATGTCTGCAAGTGCATAGATTGTTTGTAGCTAGTTTCAAAGTATAGATATTGATCCCACAGGGAGCCCAAAGGAAAGTGTTTATGAGTGAAGTCTCTGTCACTGATACTTCATAAACGTATCTATAATTTTTGATGCTCCATGCTTGTTTTCTATCAACTTCCTTATGTTTTGTTTACACTTTGAGGTATGTTTATGCATTTTCTGGAACTAACCTATTAACAAGATTCTGTAGTGCCAGTTGCATGTTTTCTGCTGTTTTTGGTTTCAGAAAAGCTAGTAAAGAAATATTCTCGGAATTGGACGAAACAAAAGCCAAAGTTCCTATTTTACCAGAAGACTCACGGAGCCAGAAAACGAGACGGAGATGGGCCACGAGGGGCCCACACCACCTGGTGGCGCGGCCAGGCCAGGACACGCCAGGGGGTGGTGTGGCCGCTTCGGTCTTTGCCTCGACCTCTCCTTTCGTCTATATAAACCCCCCGAGACGAAAACCCTAAGTACCCGATCAGAATCACATGAAAAGTTCTACAGCGCTGACGCCACCGAAGAGGATATTCGGGGGACAGAAGTCTTTGTTCCGGCACCCTGCCAGGACGAGGAGTGCCCCCAGAGCCATCTCCATCGACTCCACCACCATCTCCATCATTGTTGTTTACTCCCATGATAAGGAGGGAGTAGTTCTCTCTCGAGGCTAAGGGCTCTACCGGTAGCTATGTGTTCATCTCTCTCTCTCCATGCATGGTCTTATTGAGATCATGAGCTTTGTAATCTAGTTGAATAAGTAGATCTATTATGCTACTCAAGTGCTTTAATTAATCTCTGCTTATACCCACATGTGTGAAGTTGACAGTGTGCACACCGTGTGGCACTTAGGCTAAGGTTACATAAATACTTATCATGAGTATAATTTGAGTTGGATGTCTCTATGAGATTGTGTTGTTTGTTGGAACCATCTAGCGCTCAAGGTGATATTAAGGGGTTATCTAGATGGGGAATGCAAACTTTAAGGTGTGCTGTTATAGCCCTACACCGTCCAACCGGAGAGTACTTCAGCGTAGCATAATGAAGAGAAAATATTTATATGAGAGTGTCCACTAGTGAAAGTATGATCCCTAGGCCTTGTTTCTAAGCATTGAAACACCATTTACAATCAGTAATGTTACATGTTTGCTTGCCGCCGCTCTTATTTCAGATTGCAATTACCACTTATAATCATCCATATTACTTGTATTTCACTATCTCTTCGCCGAACTAGTGCACCTATACACCTGACAAGTGTATTGGGTGTGTTGGGGACACAAGAGACTTCTTGTATCTTGATTGCAGGGTTGCTTGAGAGGGATACCTTTGACCAATTCCTCCCTGAGGTCGATAAACTTTGGGTGATCCACTTAAGGGAAACTTGCTGTTGTTCTACAAACCTCTGCAGTTGGAGGCCCAACACTGTCTACAAGAATAGAAGCGTACGTAGACTTCAAGCTATTTTCTGGCGCCATTGCCAGGGATATAAGGTAAAAGGTACTCACATCCTCTGGCTACTAAGCTATCTTCTAAGACTGTTGCTGGTGTGTGAGTGCTCGAAGTTATTTCCTTTAGATTCTACAATTATATCTTTTTGTTTCTTGTTTTTATTTTCACTAGTTAGGCTTAATGGAAAACAACAACAAAATTAGAGAGCTTTGTAGTATTTGTCTTGAGTTAGGCCATGAAGTTTTGAAGAGAAAATTAAAAAACATATCGAACTTTATTTGCATGCTAATAGCAATGTTATTAGTATGAATTCTTTGAACACCATTATTGCTAATGCTATGGAAAAGTCTAATCTCGGGGAAGCTGGTTTTGATGAGCATGATATTTTTAGTCCCCCCAAGCACGGAGGAGAAAATTTACTTTGATGATACTATGCCTCCGATATATGATGATTACAATGATGAGTATGATATTTTCAGTCCATGTACTATTGAGGAGAAAATTGATTATGATTACAATATGCCTCCTATATTTTATGATTATGATGATGAGAATAATAATGATAGCTATTTTGTTGAATTTTCTCCCACTACGATTAATAAGAATGACTATGCTTATAGGGAGAGTAATAATTATTTTATGCATGTGGCTCATGATAAGAATGTTTTATGTGATATTTATATTGTTAATTTTATTCATGATGCTACTGAAAGTTATTATGAGAGAGGGAAACATGGTTTTATGTATCTCAACAATATTAAGTTTCTCCTCTTTATGTTGAAAATTTTGAAGTTGCACTTGTTTTGCTTTCCTATGCTTATTGCTTTGTGCTTCAATGACTTGTTTCTTTACAAGATTATTTTTCATAGGAAGTGGGTTAGACTTAAATTTATTCCATATTTGCTTCTTGATGCTCTCTTTTACTTCAATTCATATTTCTTATGTGAGCATCATCGAAATTATTATGCCTGTCTTAATGGCTATAATGAAAGAGATTTTGGGAGACAACCCATTATATTTTTACTTTTAGTTTATTTATGTTTTGTTGAGTCTTGGAAGTTATTGGCTCTGTAATAACCTCTCCTTATCCTTTTGTTTGGTTTTTGTGCCAAGAATAACCTCTAACGAGAGGGAAGTAAGATATGGGGAAGTTGCTGTCGCGAAACAAATTTATGTGCGTCAATGTGAAAATTTTCGCTATGTAGGATTGAGCTGTAAGTTTTTGTTCTTATGCCCCAGGTTATTACCCAACTTTCATTAGTTTTGCACTTTTCGATTTGAGGAACAAAAGATTTTCAAAAAAATCGGTCTTTACCTGCTGGTCTGTTTTGACAGATTTCTGTCATTATTTGCATTTGCCTCTTAATCAGTTTCCTTTTGAGTTCTGTTTGATCACTTGAGCTTTTAGAAGGAAGTGCTACAGTATCTTGTATTTTAATGGAAGTTTTACTTGTGTTGAAACTAAACCCAAAGACTTATTATCTTGAATACACTAATGTTGCTAATGAAGATTGTGTGAAGTTCTGTATGAAGGAAATTTTCAAGTGTAAGGAAGAATAATGTGATGAGATGAAGTATGGACAAAAGCTCAAGCTTGGGGATGCCACCCGTGTCACCCCAAGAAATATTCAAGAGGTACAAGCATCAAAGCTTGAGGATGCCCAAGGCACCCCCTTCTTCATCAATAATCTCAGGTCTTCTTTCAAGACACTTCATTTTTATTACCTTATGCACTATGTGTTGTTCTTGGAGCGTCTTTGTTTTTAGTTTTATTTTGCTTTCTTTGACGCAATAAGTTGGTTGGATCCCAACACACTTCTTTTGGAGAGAGACACATCCCGTTATTCATTTCCTAGAACACTCTACTTTTCACTCTTATTGTTCTATGAGTGTTCTCCTTTGCTAGCACTACATTTAGCTTTAGTTTTCTTATTCTTTTGGCTTAGAACTTTTTAGTTCTTCTTTCTATATGGGTGAGACATTCTCTCTGGTCTTTATTGATTATTATCTTTGAGAGTTGTTTCAAATAAGTCGATTGGTGTTGGAAAAGAGTGGGAAGTTTCATGCTTATAGTGGTACAAAAGGAAGC
The DNA here is from genome assembly GCA_023614405.1 of Avena insularis. Classification (NCBI taxonomy): domain Eukaryota; kingdom Viridiplantae; phylum Streptophyta; class Magnoliopsida; order Poales; family Poaceae; genus Avena; species Avena insularis. The sequence goes on along the minus strand of CM042692.1, from coordinate 68,381,993 downwards.
TTGTTTTGACTGTGATTTAGACTTTATCATGTGATGCTAGATGTTGCTTTGACCATATGCTTAGTGACTATTGTTGTAGCATGACTTGTATCAAACAATTTACATTGCTTAATGTGCCTTGAAAGAATCATGCGTTGTTTTAGCATACAAATGCATAATATTGTGGTATTCTCCTTTGATGCTTTATTTGGTTGACTTGGCACGTGCTTACACCATGTTAAGACTATGAACCAGTCACCATAGCCTCTATGATCATTTAGTTTTTGACTTGCAATATCACTTTATGCTTTAATTAATAATGTTTTGTCGCTTTGCATGATTATGGCCATTATTGCTCTCTTAGTTGGTCGCTCCTAGTCTTTTGCTAGCCTCCACATGTACCAAGTATGAGTTCCACGCATGCATCCAACCTCTAAGAAAACCAAGTTATTCCAAAAGAGTCCACTATAAATTCCTATGCATAGTGTGTTACACCATTCCAAGTATATTCATGTATTTATCTATCTTCCAAATTGAACTTTTGTTATGTGAAAATTAGTGATTAAAGCTCTCACAAACTTGATGGCACATTTTATTTTCTTGCACTTAATAAACTTGAACCATTGTGCTCATCTATGTTACCTATATGCTTGCATTTTATAAGTTGTGAGTTAGCAGAACCATGTTACCATGGGGAACGCTTTCAACATTGCACTTATTATTCAGTTGATATCATGTTCTTTTGTTTATGGATCCCGGCGGTGTGAAATAAAAGGGGAGCTTGTAAGCTCATAGAGTTTGTATGTGTGCTAGAGAAACTCTTGGGCGGCTATCCTAAGCCATGCCTAATCATGGTGGAAACTTGCAGCATAACCATGGTGAGCATTCTGTGAAGCATCCTCAAAAAAACATATGCAAATAGCAAATAAAAAGATTGCTGAGATGCTCATTGTCTGTTGCTTTGTCATTTTGATATGGGAAAGCTCATGTGTCATGGGGCAAGGGGTACCCCGTTGGCAGTTCTCCATGATACACATGTACTTACAATGACAAGAACTTACTTGTGACTAAAGTTGAGTAGCATGACGTTCGGTACTCGTAAGCAAGGGGCATGAGATTTTCAACTTATAACTTGTCAAGCATATCCTCATATTTGTGTCACTTTAACCTTAATCACCTCAAGATTCTTATGATAGGGGCAATGAGAGTTGAAAGCTAATAAGTACCATAATTTTTGGAAGCTCTTGATGAAACTTGAAATCCCTACTTCCCTCTGTGAAGGGCCTTTCTTTTTACTTTTATGTTGAGTCTCCATCTTCTATCTTTATGCACCAATTGAGAGAGCATAGTGGTCATTCTTAGTTTAATGTGCATTGTCCTTGTTGATTGATTCATAACTTTGATATTGCTTATTCTTAAATTATTTGTATCTAGTCACTCTTATGAACTTTGAAGGTGTCCTATGCATTTATGTTTTGCTATATCATGAGGGACAAGCTAAATACCACTCTTATTATGTTTTCTATATGTGAAACAAACCAACATCTTTCAATGCATTGTTATTCATGATCTTTTGTTTGTACCTTTTCATGTTACAACATAGTTGCTATGTTTTATTGTTAGAACTATATCTTTCATGTTTATGTTAGAGTACTATGATCCTAGCTATCAATGTTTTACAATACCTTTATCAATATTGTAATGGTGCATGTCACCTCAAAAATTATTCTTTTTATCACTTACCTACTCGAGGACGAGCAGGAGTTAAGCTTAGGGATGCTTGATACGTCATGTTGGGGATATGCTATATGGGTATCCTCATAGCATGTCACCAATCCGCCTAACCTGGTTGGCCTATAGTTGGTAGCAAGGCCTATGGCCTACTGGGCGCCCCAGTTAGACGGATCCAGAAGGGAGGCCCAAGCCAGATAAAGGAAGGCTACGCAGGAGTCATCGACATACTTGGAGCCTTGGAGTACAAGACACGGAAGACTAGTTCGTGTAGGTGTAGGACTCTTTACCTTGTCCATCAAGGACCTTCCCTATAAACCCTAGGTCTTGGCTCCTTTATAAGCCGGCCTGCAGGAGCCTTTAGGGCACAACATAGAAGAACACAATGGATTGCAGCGTACAACACGCAACACCTCGCACAGCGAACCTATCTCTATAACTTGGCGTATTGCCATTATAGTGATTTATAGCAGGAGCAGAGTTCCGCCACCGTTGTGGTACTTGAACCTGGGTAAGCTGTGTTACCTCGTACCTGCCAACTCTCCAACTTACCACACATCTCTAAACACGCACTATAAGGACCCCTCCATGGCGTACTCGGCGGCAATACCACGACAGTTGGCGCCCACTATGGGACAAGAGGCACTTCGAGCTCTACACCGGGCGAGGTCCAATCTCTTCGCGGGAATCGGCGACACCATAGACATCGGACATGTTCTGTTCTCCGGCAACATCCCGGTCGTCCCTCCAGACGAGTTCTGGGTGCTGGCGAAGACAAACCCTACACGTTGCTCTGTCATCCCCGTCGAAGACATCCACATCTTCATCGGCGAAACTGACTCGGGTCCTAGCTCCCAGGAAGTCGGAAAATCATCAAGCCCCACACGGACCGCCTATGAGCAGGACATGTTCGTGGAAGGATCTGGGCCATACCTCTCCTTGGAGTATGGTGGCTCAGATCAGGAAATTTCAAGGCCCACCAAAACCTCCCCTGTGCAGGATATAAAGGTGGAAGGACCCCGCAAATCCGCTTGACTTCCCTGAGCATTAGAGATGCGCAGGTCTCACTTTGTCGGCATCGTCACCATCTTCGATCTGGCTAGATGCGTTCAGAGGGATGGAGAACCTCCTTGTGAATACCTAGCCAGGTGGATGAGGGTGAGGGAAACCCTAGAGGGAGACTGTTGGGGGAATACCCCCGAGTAGGGTCATGCCGGGGTATAAAGGCCGAGTTAGCCGAGGTACGGCAAGGTCAAAGCGGATGCTGGCCGAGTCACCTCAAGGTAGGCCGAATCACGGGGTAACCCGGACCAGGGGATGTCCACCTAACTGAGTCTCAGCCGACTTATATCGTAAGTCGGTGAGATGTATCTAACTTGTATGCAGGAACAGGTGTGGCCGGATCAACTAGGTACGATCCGGGTTATATCAACCTTGTAGGAGAAGGAAGGTATCTCGCTGGTCAAAGGTGACCACTATCCGCAGAGCATGAGTGAAGCGAATAGAGGCAGGACCACCGAGGCGTGGCCGACAAAGGTGATGATGCCTATGTCGGATGACGTTGGTGCCGCAGAGGCTCACGTAGCCTCTGCATGGATGACGTGGGGGAAAAGTGACCCGGTCGGCTTACTATTTTGGGAAGAGGCATATTCCCTGGAATATGCCTCCACGTATGCCCTAATTGGAGACCTAGCCACCCCTATATAAGGAGGGCTAGGGACTCTGTAGAGGGGGTGGGTCTTGAGAGGTTATGTTCTTCTAGCAAGTTAATGAGGGTTAGCTAGTGGTGAGAGTAAGAGAGTTCCTTCTTCCTCCTCTCTCCAATACAGCTCAAGGAGCACTTGCAATCTGTGTGAGTGAGTAAAATACAAAGCTACTGTGTGTGTGGAATCACCACACTATCCCTCCCTGGATTCCCCTAGTGCATTTAGTCCCCACCTTTAGCCTATCCATGGCATCTGCCGTGCCACCACCACGACAGTTGGCGCCCACTGGGCTAGCGGCGCTTAGCAGGGTGAAGATCTGGACGGAAACCTCATCGGCACCGCGAACACATCGCTCTGTGCTCGCTCAGTGCTTTGAGCGCTGGACTTTGTCGCCGACAACGCTGGCTGCTTCGCAAGCGCCCACTTCCGCAACGGCCTCTTCGCAAGCTCGGGCGCACAAGGTCTACGTTGCCGCCGATGTGTCGTCGTTCACCGCGACACGCCGTCAAGGAGGCGAGCCCCCTTAGCGTGGTTCACGGGCGATCACCGCCTCCCGGACCGTGCTGAGGTGATGATGACTACGCCTGGCGCTGGCGCAAGCAAGGATCCGGCACCAGATCCGGAGGTAACGCCTAAGGCACCAAGGAAAGTAAGGGGTCCTCCACTAGAGAGGCCAGAGAATGTGCTACAGCAAGCGATGGATAGCTTGGCAAACCCAGTAGCAGCAGCGGTAGATCCGGCTCAGGCACAGGCCGAGCTAGAGGAAACTAGGCAAAAAATACTAGAGGGTGCGAAAAAGATAGTCATGCTCAGCAAATATTGAACATGACACTGCGTGAGTACGCAAAGGCAAATAAAGTAGATGCTGTAAAAGTGAAGGGGAGAAATCTCATAAGTGAAATGAACAAAGAGGGTGATACTAGGATTGAGGAGTCAGAGAACTGTTTATCCGTGGGGCTGCCGAAGTATAGTACCCCGGCGAAAAACCTCAGAGCAGAGATGCAACAAGGTCTGAAGTTAGAGGGTCTAACGGGTGAAGCCCGAGACAAAGAAGATAGGGTCAATGAGTTGGTTCGGATTGAACAGCAAAACGAGGAATTGCTCGTGGCTAACTCGAGAGAGCTAGGGCCTCCAAGATCGCTCATTCGGCGGTGGGTAACCCGAGAAATCACTGAGCTGCATCGTCTCCTCATGGTGGTCCTAGGAGAGAAGAGGTAGTAACCTCGGCCAGGAGGAACAAACAGATAGTCCCGTACGACCCGGCAAGGGCAGGGAAAGGAAAAGAAGTGCAGAGAAATGAGGATCAACGAAGTGTGAGCCAAGGTGAAGTTGGCCGAGGTAACCGTGACCAAGGCAATGCCGGTCAAGGAAATGCTGTGAATGGCAATGCCGGACAGCGAAACTCGGCAGGAGCAGGACAACCGCAGCAGCGGAATATACCAAGGCAAGAGCAAAGTGTCGGCCGAGGTATGCAACAGAGAGGTGCTCCGCGAGAGCAAGACCGGTATAATGATGGTGATTCGGAAATGGTGAATGCAGGATACCCAAGGCCGGACTATCATGTGATAGGGTCAAGATTGGGAAGCAGGGATTTGATGTCTGACGATGCCAGATTAAAACTGGATCGGCTATATAGGTCGGAGCAGATTGAATGTCAAGGTCCCAAGGGTCCTGTGTGTTTTGGGCCCTAGATCATGAAGGAACCTCTGGTACCTAACTTCCAGTTACCTAGAGGCACTAAGACATACGATGGCAGCACAAAGCCGGAGGATTGGTTGATTAACTATGCCACAGCTGTGAAGATTGCTACATGCAACTTGAGATGGGCTGTGAGATACGTACCCCAGATGTTGGAGGGGCCAGCGAGGGTATGGCTAAACAATTTGCCGCCCGAAAGTATTAACTGTTGGATTGATTTTGAAATGTTTATCAGCAATTTCTCAAGTACGTATCAGAGGCCGAATAGGCCACAGACCCTAGCAATGTGTAAGCAAGACCGAATGAAACAGACCGGGAGTTCTTAACCCGGTGGTGTACCGTGCGAAACTCATGTGAGGGGGTGATTGAGTCGCAGGCCATAGCTTGGTTTGCGCAAGGATGCAGATATGCAAGCATGTTGTGGCAAAGATTGCAAAGGGATATGCCAACTACGTTGGTAGAGCCTCTCCGGATTGCTGATTCGTATGCTTTGGGTGATCCGACTCAACCAAGGCTCGTGTCAAATGAGTCAAATGAGGAGTTCTACCAGAGAGATGGAGCCGGGTCATCCCGGAGGAATGACTACCGGGGTAAAAGAAGAAATGACAGACTGGATTACCGGTACAATTCGCAACAAGTTGATGTTGTGAGTCAAGATCAGCCCGGAGCAGGGGGAAATCAACGTCAGAAAACTGGAGGGCAACAGTGGACACCAAGAAACGAAGGCAAGAAAACTTAGACGCCAGAGCAGAAGAAACAGTGATAGGAAAAGAAGGACCGTCCGAGGTATACTTATGAGTCGATGCTGGATCAGCCGTGTAAATTCCACACGCCAAATCCGAGTAATCTAGCGGGTCATACAACGAGGCAGTGTGAGTGGATGCATAAGATAGAACAAGGTGGTTCGGGGAATGCTCAGGCACCTCGGAATGATCAACCTCGGCAGGAGTTACCCTGGCAGCAATTGCTCTCCGGAGCAAACACGCAACAACTAATGTTGCCTCCCCCTCCGCCGAGGTATGACAACCATGAGAGAAGGGATGCAGTGCATCAAGTGGAAGACCAGCATCAACCGGATCAGAGGTACCCCAGAAACAAGGGGAGGAATGAGTACATAGAGTATCATCAGAGTTACTGCGTGTTTACCACTGAGGAAACAGATAGAAAGAGCTTGTAGTGCCGACACATGGAGGTGAATGCGGTAATGCCAGCAGTGACGAGGTATATGCCTTGGTCGGACCAGGAAATTACCTGGAGCATCAAAGATCATCCCAAGCTTATGCCAAGTCCTGGTTCGTATGCGCTAGTGCTGGATCCGACATTCATTGGGCCTAACATCAACGTGAGATTCTCAAAGGTACTAATTGACAATGGCAGTAGCATTAACATCATGTATGCAGATACAATGCGCAAGTTGGGTATCTTGGACAACATGCTCCAGGCTACAAGGACAACTTTCCACGGCATTGTGCCAGGCATTTCTTGTGATCCCATAGGCAAGGTCCGGGTTGACGTATTGTTCGGCATGCGGGATAACTGCCGAACTGAGAATTTGGAGTTTGAAGTGGTGAACTTAGAAAGTGCGTATCACGTGTTACTCGGAAGACCAGCACTGAACAAGTTCATGGCAATTTGCCACATCACTTATCTGAAGATGAAGTTGCCTGGGCCAAATGGAGTGATTACCATAGCTGGAGATTTCCGACGTTCCATTGAGTGTGCGTCAGCCGGGTCTAACCTGGCCGAGTCACTCGTGATTGCGCAAGAGAAAAGGAAGATACAGGAGGTGGCGGCATTGGCTTAGTCCGCGCAGCAATATATGCCGGTGTTGAGTAATCCGCATGGTAGTGTCTCATTCCAAGCCACAAAGGATACCAAGAAAGTGCCTGTTGATGACATGTTCCCAGAGCGCACCGTAACAATTGGTGCCGGGTTAAATGACAAATAGGAAAGCGAGCTCGTCAGCTTCCTCCATGAGAATCGGGATATTTTTGCTTGGTCCACACAGGACTTGCAAGGTGTTCCGAGGGAGTTGGCCGAGCACTCTTTGAATGTGAGACCCGGAGCAAGGCCGGTGAAGCAACCTCTCCGCCGCTTCGCTGAAGATAGGAGAAAAGTCATTGGAGATGAGATAGCTCGGTTACTAGCAGCTAGATTTATCATGGAAGTTCTTTACCCGGATTGGCTATCTAATCCGGTGTTGGTGGAGAAGAAGAAGGATGATCCGAATGTGGCAGTGGTTTGGCGTATGTGTATCGATTACACGAACCTGAATAAGGCATGTCCAAAAGATCCATTTCCACTGCCAAGGATAGATCAGGTCATAGATTCAACTGCTGGGTGTGAACTGTTGTCATTCATAGATGCGTACTCTGGTTTCCACCAGATACCCCTGAATCCAGATGATCAAATAAAAACTGCATTTATCACCCCGTATGGGGCTTATTGCTATCGCACCATGCCATTTGGTTTACGTAATGCATGGGCAACGTACCAAAGATGTATGCAGAAATGTTTGCATGACCAAATTGGTCAAAATGTGCAGGTGTATGTGCATGATGTGGTTATCAAGACCAAGGAAAGCAAGACTCTCCTTGACGATATCAGGAAAATGTTCATGAACCTAAGGAGGTTCCGGATGAAGCTTAACCCGGAAAAATGTACCTTCGGTGTCCCGGCTGGAAAATTACTCGGATTTCTTGTCTCTAGCCGAGGTATCGAAGTCAATCCAACCAAAATCCGGGCCATAGAGCGAATGGAACTGCCGAAGTGTCTTAACGATGTCCAGAAGTTCACTGGTTGCCTGGCATCGTTAAGTCGATTTGTATGTCGGTTGGGAGAAAAGGCATTGCCTCTCTATCAACTCATGAAAAAGTCGGACAAGTTCATTTGGACGCCGCAGGCCAATGAAGCCTTTATCCAATTAAAGAAAATTTTAGCCACTGCACCAGTGTTAGCCTCTCCACTATCAAAGGAGCCAATGTTGCTTTATATAGCCGCAACCAACCGAGTTGTAAGTGCAGTAATTGTGGTAGAGCGCGACGAAGAGGGTAAGTCAGTGCAAAGGCCAGTGTATTATCTGAGCGAGGTATTATCATCCTTAAAGCAAAATTATCCACACTATCAGAAAGTGGCGTATGGTGTGTACATGTCGGCAAAGAAGCTAAAGCATTATTTTGAGGAGCACCCTATCAAAGTAATATGTGAAGCTCCCATATCCGATATAATGAGTAACAAGGATGCAAGTGGCAGAATTGCAAAATGGGCAATTGAACTAGCTCCCTATGCGCCACAATATGACAGAAGAGAAGTAATCAAGTCTTAGGCTGTGGCTGACTTTTTTGTGGACTGGGCCGAGGTACAGTATGAACCACCGCTACCAGATCCGAACTATTGGAGAATGCACTTTGACTGGTCAAAAACAAAAACCGGGTTAGGCGCCGGAGTTGTGCTTACCTCTCCAAAGAATGACCAGTTGAAGTATGTGCTACAGATCCATTTCGCAGCATCAAATAATGTCGCCGAATATGAAGCACTTGTGCATGGGCTCAAAGTGGCAACAGAAATTGGGATACGTCGGCTCCAATGCTTTGGCGACTCGGATTTGGTAGTTCAGCAAGTGTCGGGGCTGTGGGACGCTCTTGATCCAAACATGGCATTATACAGATTCCATGTGCAGAAGATATCTGGTTACTTTGAGGGATGCGAATTTCGTCATGTACCACGGGTGGAAAATGAGGCTGCCAACGTATTGTCAAAGCTCGGATCAACCCGACAAGCAATTCCACCGGGTGTAGCATTAGAACACCTCAGAAAACCATCTATCAGACCATCCCCAGAAACCGACTCAATTTACGTCCCGGAGGATCCGGAGTCCGGAGCTGTGCCCATGGACATTGACATGGGAGGTGGTACGCGAACCCGGGACTTCTCAAAGAAACCTGGGACTGCCAAGAACTCGGGATCGCTTCGCAAGACCCGGGGACTGCTCAGCGTGATCCGGTTGAGGTGATGCCGGTGGATCAGATGGAAATTGATGAGGATGTGTTCCCTGTACGAGGAATACCAGCTTGGGCACTACCTATATTTCAATTCCTGAAAGATGGAACCTTACCCGCTGAGGAAGTGCAATCTAGGCAAACTCAAAGGAGAGCAAAAGCATACACGATCATCAATTCCGAGCTATACAAAAGGAGTGTGACCAATGTCCTCCAAAGGATGTGTCAATTTTAAGAAGGGCTTGACATCCTCCTAGATATACATCAAGGGGAATGTGGGCATCATGCCTCGTCTAGAGCCTTGGTAGCAAAAGCTTTCCGGCATGGTTCTACTGGCCAAGTGCCTTAGAACAAGCAGAAGACTTGGTAAGAAAATGCAATGGTTGTCAGAGATATGCTACCAAGACACATATGCCAATGTCGGAACTCAAGACCATACCAATCACTTGGCCATTTTCCGTATGGTGTTTGGACATGGTTAGCCCGTTCAAACCAGCAAGGGGAAATATGACTCACATTTTGGTCATGGTGGATAAATTTACAAAGTGGATTGAAGTAAAGCCAATAAGAAAATGTGATGGAGCTACGGCCGTGACATTCCTCAAAGACATCATCTTGAGATACGGTTATCCTCACAGTATCATAACAGATAATGGCACAAATTTTGCTAAAGGAGCATTTGCTCGATTCAGCCGAGATAAGAAGATCCGGCTGGACGTTGCCTCGGTAGCCCATCCTGCATCGAACGGACAAGTGGAAAGATCCAACAGATTAGTATTATCCGGGATAAAACCCTGGCTCATTGAGCCGCTGCAAAGATCAGCGGGGTGCTGGACAGAAGAACTACCAGCGGTATTGTGGAGTTTAAGAACAACTCCGAATCGATCAACAGGCTATACGCTATTCTTTCTGTATATGGGGCAGAAGCTGTATTACCAGCCGACATAGAGCATGACTCTCCTAGGGTCACAAGGGAACACAGAAGCCGAAGTGCAAGAAGCCCGGCAAAATGATGTTGATCTGCTAGAAGAAGCGAGAGAATTGGCATTGTCCAGATCTGCCATATATCAGCAAAATCTCTGATGCTATCATAGCCGGAAAGTAAACCCCCGAGTCTTCCGGGAAGGTGATCTGGTGCTTCGGTTGGTACAACGGACTGCTGGCATGCATAAGTTATCCCCCCATGGGAAGGGCCATTCATTGTGAGCAAAGCATTGCACAATGATTCTTATTATCTTATCGATGCAAAGCCACAGGAGAAGGACAAGGCGGACAGGTCCGGCGAGGAATCTAAGCGTCCATGGAATGTAGCTCTACTTCGTCCTTTCTACACTTAGCAGAGAAGTGTATGTATTCGAGTCTCTCATATGTCGGTATGTATGCCGGCAATGAGCCTATCAATGAAATGTGGGCACCTCGAGCAGTAACTCGGGGACTGCCTTGAAAATATTTGTTGTCTTCTGTATTTATTATTTATACGTCGGCTGGCGTAAGTTTTTTTACTTAAGCCGGATTAGTAATGTGTGAGAACCAAGAACCCAACTCTTTGACCTGATGCTGTCCAACAAGAATTGGCTTCATGGCAAGCAAGAGAACAAGTTTGGAATTGCGTAGCACATGAAAAACGACTAAGGAAAGGAACTTAATCGAGCCTACGTTTGTTTTCCGGACTAACCTCGTGTTTACTTTCAATTTATTATGCTGAATTATTTTGAGCTAAGCCTAAAGTTTCCAAGTATTGTTAAGACAATTTTTGAAGCTCGGACTCGTAAGTCATAAAACCGAATCAAGGTAGACACGAGCCGAGCCAAGAGATTGGATGAACAAGAAAATAAAACTTGGGGACTACGCCCAAGTTAATCCGGCATAAAAACTTAGTAGCAAAATATCACTTGTGTACTTGATACAATTCCACCCGGCATACCGGGGATCTGATGAAATTTAAAGTATTTATCAAGGAGCAGCAGGAGGAGGTAATTCGGCGCCAGCAAGGGCAGCCTCGGCTTCAGCTTCAGAATCATCTGTGTTTTCCTCGACGTCTGAGACTTCATCCTCTTCGTCCTCATCCGACTCATCTTCAGCATTTTCAACATTTTCATCATCGGCAACATCTAGGAAGCTCGATCCCTCGTTCCATTGATGAATGGGGGCGTATTGGATGAAGCTATGAGCACAAGCCTTGCGTCGAGCTACCCAATCCGGGTCAGTAGACCACTTTGATCCAGTGCGCATGTGCGCAAGGAGATTGAGGTCAATCTTCTCATACCACGTAAGAACGTAGTGGAGAACAATCTCAGCTCCTGCGCGCCCAGCAGATTCTCTCCAGAGATCGAGTTGAGTCTCGCATTCCATAAGTCTGGCAAAAAGAACAGACATATTCTCCGGAGTATCTTCTTCAGGCCAAAAGGTGTTGAAGATCCGGATTACTACGTCCAAGATATCCTTACCGTAGTTCCTCACGGTCTCGACTCGGGAGGACAGGATGACTATCAAGTCTTCGAGATCAAAAGGAATGCTGCCAGGACCAGATGGAGTACCCCTCTGCTTGCGGAACTTGGCAACAGCTTTGGATGCGATGACATCGCTCTCTGGGAATTTTCCTGAAAAAATAAGGCAGGTGGAGTAAGTAAAGGAAGCAAACCCGGAAAGGTCAGTGTCTGTTAAAGGAAAAGAACTTACCAGCAATATGTCTGTGAACCCGGGTTAGCTCTGTGATGCAGTTGTCGCGCCTCTCTCGGAGCTGCACAAGCTCAGCGTTTGCTGACTCAAGCTTGACGTTGGCCTCATTAAGTAATTCTTGGTCCTTGGCAATCTGGAGGTTGAGGCAATCGTGCTCTTCAGTGAAGTCTTGGCCAGCTTTTTGAAGTTCGGTTTTATGTTGTGCTTTCAGCTTCTTCATATCTGCCTTGAGCTTGGCAATCTCATCATCTTTGGCTCGGAGGAGGGCAAGCTCATCATCTTTCTTTTTGAGCTCGGCCTGATGCTGCCCTGCTTGTTCAAGAAAATGCAGCATCATATCAGGCACGGGCACACTATCTTCAAGTGATGCTGAAATAGTTTGTTGACCCGGCAAAGCCGAGGTATGAATGTTTGCCGAGCCACGGAGAAAAGGAGATAGAGAGCATAGCAAAGTTGAGCCAAAACGACTTACCCTTGATATGGTCCAGGTTTTTCCTCATGATGGTGTTCTCAGCTTCCACCTCAGCTGCGAAATCCGAATGATGGATTAGTTCGGCGGAAAAGGATGAAGAAAAACAGAAAAATGCCAAGGGAGAAAACTTACCCCTTTTCTCGTATTCAGCGAGAAGTGTATTATGTTTTGCGTGCAGCATCTTGTGACTGTCCAGGAGACACTGAAATTCAGCGCTTCGGCGGTTGGTGGTCACCTGGAAAGAATACAAAAAGATAGCTTAGTCTTGTGCATATTCGAAGTGTACAAAATCCAGGCCAAGTGGAACTTAAACCGGCTCTAGGTGTGTGCATATTCGAAGTGTACAAAATCCGGGCCAAGTGGAACTTAACTCGGCTCTAGGTGTGTGCATATTCGAAGTGTACAAAATCCGGGCCAAGTGGAACTTAACCCGGCTCTAGGTGTGTGCATATTCGAAGTGTACAAAATCCAGGCCAAGTGGAACTTAACCCGGCTCTAGGTGTGTGCATATTCGAAGTGTACAAGATCCGGGCCAAGTGGAACTTAATCCGGCTCTAGGTGTGTGCATATTTGAAGTGTACAAAATCCGGTCCAAGTGGAACTCAACCCGGCTCTAGGTGTGTGCATATTCAAAGTGTACAAGATCCGGTCCAAGTGGAACTTAACCCGGCTCTAGGTGTGTGCATATTCGAAGTGTACAAGATCCGGGCCAAGTGGAACTTAACCCGGCTCTAGGTGTGTGCATATTCGAAGTGTACAAGATCCGGGCCAAGTGGAACTTAACCCGGCTCTAGGTGTGTGCATATTCGAAGTGTACAAAATCCGGGCCAAGTGGAACTTAACCCGACTCTAGGTGTGTGCATATTCGAAGTGTACAAGATCCGGGCCAAGTGGAACTTAACCCAGCTCTAGGTGTGTCATGTTCGAAGTTATCAAGGAGCTACGTTAGTTTTCTAAGGAGCATCCCGCTGAGTAACAAGTTACTCCCCCGGAGGCTCGGGGACTAATGGTTATATCACTAATATCTACAACATGTTAAGGAAAAGATGAAGAAACGTACCTCCATCATCCGACCCGCAAGGTTAATTGCCTTGGCAGTAGTATTCATCTACGCAGCAAATTCGGCAGGACCGAACGTCTCCAGGAGATCGTCGTTGTGGATGAACTCCGCCTTGTTCTAGTTATTTACAAACTCGATCAAGGTCGGAGGGTATCGTTCGCCGCTGAGCATGTGGGGCGCCACTAAACCCTTGGCATGCGCTTCCCTCCTCTCAACCTGGGTAAGAGCAAGGCTGGTGTGCAAGACAAGTTGCGCTTCAGCTGGCTCGGCAGGGGCGTCCTTCGGAGGTGGAGTCTTCTTTGAAAGCATGGACGCAAGTGTGCGCTGTCCAGCCTTGATGGATGCTGCCCTGGTGGCATCAGGAGCCTTCTTGCCCTTGGGCTGCTGCTGAGAAGTTGAGGTGGCTGCAGCGGATTTGCCCTTGGGAGCTGCTTTGGTGCTAGCCTTGGTGCTGCTAGTGTCTTCTCGCTGAGTCTTGGAAGACTCGGACGAGGCGGAAGGACTTGGTGCTACTGCTGCTTTGGCTGTTGCTGCTGGTGCTGGAGTTGGTGCTGGTGCTGCTACTGTTTTCTGCTTAGGCGGAGGCGCTGAGGGAACCTTGGTGATAGCTGGTTGCAGCGGAGCCGAAGTTGTGGTTGCTGCTGCCTCGGCAGAGCCAGTCTCCCCCGCTCTGAGGTTGCCCTCCTCTTGACGAGGTGTGCTGGAACCCGGAGCTGCCGCTGAACCCTCCGGAATGGGGCTCAGTGGGCGTGAATCGTCGCCGCGAGGGAGAGAAGGGCTGTGTCGGAGTGGCGAGGCAATGCCGGATCCACTCTGTGGGACCTCCACCGCGGCCCTGCCGAATCAAATAATGTATGATGAGAAACTATAAAGGAAGGGCAAGTGAATAAGCAAAGGGAGAAGCGACTTACTCATCCGAAGTCTGGGGCTCCTTCGGCTTGCGAGCTCTCCGGGCCACAGCCTTAGTGGTGGCCTTGGTGGCGGCTTTGTCCGCGGACTTCTTTCGCCTCTTGGCTGGCTGAGAAGGCCCGGAGGAGGATGCAGAGGCGGCTCCCCTTCTCTTCTTCAGCGCAACCGGGACAGGCTCACCCATGGCAAGGGGAGGGTCTTCATGGATCTGCCCACCGGGGTTAGCTGATGCCGGAAAAGCATAAGAAAGGGGGATAGTGTCAAATGCTTCCATCACCTCAACATCCGAGTCATCTTCATCGTCGGGCCAATCTCTAATGGAAGAGAGTTTACCGGTGGGTCGCTTGGTCGCGTTGGCCATCGGAAGGAACATATCCTGATCCGGTTCCTCCTCGTCCGAGGTATCCCGGTCAGGCGCCCATTTGAGGGAAGGCTCGGTGCCATCCTCGATGGTTTGCTAAAGAAACGTCTAAGGGAAAGAAAAGGCAACAGGATTAGAACCTACAACAAAGACCGACATATGATTCAATTCAGAAAAAGTTGGGGGCACGAGACTTACCACAGGAGGAAGCCTATCTCGGCAATAGTGTTCAATTCCCCATGCCCACTCAGCAGAGAAATCCTTCTTAGTGGTGAAGAGGGACTTGACCCGGCGAAAGATCTCGGTGTTGCTCAACTCAAAAGAGGAGGTCCGGTTGGGGTCGCGGCCCTAGCTCATATGACAGACTTTGTGCGTGCGTTTCTAGAGGGGGTAGATCCGGTTGCGAACAAACGTGATCATGGCATCCTCATTGCACAGTCCAAGATCCTTCAACTCGTGGAACCTCTTGTTGACCTGGTTCGCTAGGACGGTGGGTTTCTTGGGGACCTTGTCCCACAGATCCGGGTTAGGGGGACCCGGAGCATAAGGGCGCAGCCGGATCAGATCCTTAGTTGTGTTGTTCCGGACATAGAAGAAAGTCCGGGCCCATCCCTTGCAAGAGTCAAGCCCCGTGACTCGGGGGAAGATGGGCTGCTTCCGGGGAGAGATTGACACAGTGCCGAACTGCGTGAGCTGCTTGTCCTCCGGGTCAAGCTGGATGTTCGAAATCACATTCTGGTGGAGGCCAAAGAACCGGATCCAGAGCTCCTTCGTGGGCCATAGTACGGCGTAACCTTCGATGGTGGAGGCGAAAGCGGAGAGAGACGTGATGGCATTCACCGGAAGGTGGTGCGGCTGGAGCTCATACGTATTGAGCCAGTCATGGAAAAAATCGCTAACTGGCAAACCAAACCCCCGCTGGAAGTGGGATAGAAACACCACATACTCACCCGGATTGGGTGAGGGGGCAAGCTCGGCAGCAGCAAGGCATGCGGTGACTCCCTCTGGGTTGCACCTGGTGCGATAAAGCCTATCCAGGTCATCCTGGAAAACCCAGGAGCCTGCCCACGCGCCACGGTCGGTGTTCGCCGCATCTTCCTCCATCTCTTGCTCTGTGACGGCGAGCTCCTCCTCAGTCATCTAGAGATCGCTAGTTCACTGGCGCTTAGCGGGCGGGGGGGCACGCTTGACCGCAACAACCCATGGCGGAGAAGATATGTAGAGGTGGCGGCGGTGCTGGTGCGCGTGGACGCAGTCAGACAGCGCACAAGCTGCTCAGTCTTGATGAAGGCGTATTGTGCCGGAGAAGAAGAGGAAGAAGTATAGGCAGAGGGGCGTGGAAGTAGGGAAAGCCCCCAGGAGGCGCACCCCTCCCCTATTTAACCACTCCCTTGAGGGGGTAGTGGGATCACGTTGTGCGGACGGGCCACACGGTGTGATCGTGTACAACCTGGATCAACCAATCATCAGTGAGCCACACGAAGGGCCACAGGGCGCAGCGGATCCCATGACGTGACGTTATGGTGCAGTTAACGAGGAGGCAGGCACGACGCGACGTGGGCAACAGTAACTTCTGACAATAACTGCGGCGGTTACTATTGCTGGCCCTTGAAATGAGGCAAACGTGATGATTAACCTCCACGTGGGGAAGCATACATGAGAAGGAAGAGTGATCCGGATGAGTATGAGGTGACCCGGCCAGCGAATGAAAACTCGGAATGTGCCAAGGGAAAGTAAACCTACGAAAATCCGGACTATGAGGTAACTCGGAAAGAAAACCAGAGGCTCGATAAAATTGAACCTGCTGTGGCCTTAGCGGCTAAGGCAGCTAAGACCGCACCAGCTTCAGGGACTAATGTTGGGGGGATACCCCCGGGTAGAGTCACGCCGGGGTATAAAGGCCGAGTTAGCCGAGGTACGGCAAGGTCAAAGCGGATGCTGGCCGAGTCACCTCAAGGCAGGCCGAATCACGGGGTAACCCGGACCAGGGGATGTCCACCTAACTGAGTCTTAGCCGACTTATATCGTAAGTCGGTGAGATGTATCTAACTTGTATGCAGGAACAGGTGTGGCCGGATCAACTAGGTATGATCCGGGTTATATCAAGCTTGTAGGAGAAGGAAGGTATCTCGCTGGTCAAAGGTGACCACCGTGCGCAAAGCATGAGCAAAGCGGATAGAGGCAGGACCACCGAGGCATGGTCGACAAAGGTGACGATGCCTATGTCGGATGATGCTGGCACCGCAGAGGCTCAAGTAGCCTCTGCATGGATGACGCGGGGGAAAAGTGACCCGGTTGGCTTACTATTTTGGGAAGAGGCATATTCCCTGGAATATGCCTCCACGTATGCCCTAATTGGAGACGTAGCCACCCCTATATAAGGAGGGCTAGGGACTCTGTAGAGGGGGTGGGTCCTGAGAGGTTATGTTCTTCTAGCAAGTTACTGAGGGTTAGCTAGTGGTGAGAGTAAGAGAGTTCCTTCTTCCTCCTCTCTCTAATACAGCTCAAGGAGCACTTGTAATCTTTGTGAGTGAGTAAAATACAAAGCTACTGTGTGTGTGGAATCACCACACTATCCCTCCCTGGATTCCCCTAGTGCATTTAGTCCCCACCTTTAGCCTATCCATGGCATCTGCCGTGCCACCACCACGACAGCAACCGCACCGATGAGCTCGTATAGCACTTCGTGGAAGGGCTCACACCTAGAACACTCCTCCATCATACCCTCTGAAGGCGGCAAGCCGTAGGTCCTCTCACCATCGTCAACGAGTATGCGGAAGCCAACAAAGAGGCTGAAATGGCAATCGCCGTCATGGCCGGAGGAGGAAACAACAACAACGGCTCACCTCCATCACCCTCCACTTCCGCCATCGCTATCATGGAAGCCAACTCTGACTTCGTCCTTGACGCGCTATACGCCGACATCAATATGGATGGCAGCGACTCGAACGCTAACTCGAAGGAATACGACGCTGTTATGAGGGAGATCGAGCAGGAGATTGAGAAGGAGGATCGCGTCAAGAAGACCAACACTTCCCACCAGGTGCTAGTTTCCATTGGGAGCATGATTGAAGAAGACGGACAGGAACCGGAACGTGAGAGAGCTCTGCCAACGCTAGCGGTTACCAGAGCAGCAGCGGCTAAGAAGGCCGCTGAGCCTCCGGCTACGGCCAAGGCTATGCCCCCTCCGGTTATCCACCCGCATCTGGCATAGGAACTCACCACAGCCCCAAGTACCGCCCGACAATCAAACCAGCCGCCAATTCCACCATCTACGTCTGCAGCTGGCAACCCATTGGCTACCCCACCGACAAAGCAATTTACGGCACACTCCTCGTTGAACCTATCATCGTCGCCCGTATCGGGAGTATTATGGAGCTTGATGAGAAGCGCGCGGCAATCTTGGCGGAGGCCAAGTGCATCACAAAGTAGGGCGCTAAGCTGGACGAAGATATGGCTAGGGCACAATAATCCATCAAGGCGACAAGAGCTATGGAGGCTGAGTACAAGCAATTGGTACTGAAGCAAAAGGCAAAGAAGGCACCAGCTCACGTTGTTGAAGACCCCGGTGTTCGGCGCAGGTTGGGGTATGAGGGCTCCAAGCCGACAAAAGCCACCCCTTACATTGATTCAGAGGGGAGGCAAGTCATGCCAACTCCCGCCCTCAACATCGCTGTCGCCAAGACCCTCCTGGAGCAGGACAGGTCGCTAGAAGCAGTTGCGCAGGTGTACGACCTTGTCGCTAAGGCGTGCAAGCAACAGGAAAAGTCTACCTCGCAGAGGCTTGAGTCCAACCCGGAGCTTTGCCAGTCAACCCTGAACAGCCGCAGAAGGCCAAAATCTCCCCGTGACAAGGGATCCCATACAGGCTCCACAGAGCGAAGATGGAGAGAGGCACACAATAGGACTGACGCCATCCCCATATCCTCCGATCACGGAGAAAAGGCTCATTCTCGCAGGTCGCCACCTCCACCACCATCTCGACGTCACGAGGAACCAGAGCCACGCCACCGTACAAGCATGCCACCTCCAAGACGGCCCTAGCCCAGTGTCGTTATACGCGACTAGGGCGAGCAGCCTCGGCATGCCGGAGAGCGCAGCGGCAACAAAGGACACAGGAGTAGGTCCCATAAGGAACCACCATGTCCGACAAGCAACCACGACACGCGCAAGGAGTCGTAGGAGGGCCATAGCAAGAAAGCTAATCCCCCGCCACCGTCGCCACCTAGCAGCCATCATGGCGGAGGCCATGGTGGATCTCACAAATCGCGCCACAACTCCCCTTCCCATGATGGAAAAACGGAAGCACCCAGAGCCATATGACGCATGATCATGGCTAGACAAGATCCAAGAAGCTCAGGAACTCCCATACCTTGGGCCACGTTGTTTTGGACCAGTAATACGGGCCACAACTTACCCCAAGGGCCTCCGGATAGACAAGACCATCAAGCCCTACAATGGCACTGCTAGGCCGGCAACGTGGTTGCAGGACTACAGCGAAGCGATTCATATCGTAGGGGGAAACCACAATGTCGTCGTCAAGTACCCTCCCACTCATGTTGATCGGCACCGCCCGGCAATGGATCGATGACTTATCGGAGAAATCAATATGCAACTGGTTGGATATGCATGAAGCGTTCACCAAAAATTTCGAGGGCACGTACAAACGTCCCTGCACTGTCGGAGACCTTCAGCGGTGTGTGCAATAAAAGGATGAAACCTCTCGTGCTTACCTCTCTCGCTGGCTGGATATGAAAAAATCCTGCGCAGGGGTGCACGATCAGACCGCTATGGCCGCCTTCGTCGACGGTCTGGAAAAGGGAACTTTGCTCCACCATAAGTTGAAACGCAAGCAATACAACAACGAGCTCACCCTCAATGCATTGATTGCCATGGCTAGCGAATTTGCTGTTGCTGATGACGACGCACACAGATCACTGCCGACAATAGCAATCCCTACCTAGGCCAGGAAAAACAACAATAACAACAAGTGGAAGAATCCGCCCCAAAGAGAAGCAAGTAACAAACATGGTCGCCACAATGTTCACTGGTAGAGGCAGAGGCAGACAGCGTGGACATGGACGGGGTGCTAGAAGTGGCCAGCAGAGGAGTGATGCTACACCCTCAGCGCCTCGTGTTCCCCAAACATACGAGGAATACCGTGACATGCCATGTTTCGTTCACCTCGACACCAATGGCAAGTCCACCCACACCAACCGCCAATGCAAGTTTGCAAGGAGGACCCTAAGTCCGGCTACAAGCGAAGTCAGAAAAACAGACCCCGCGAAAAAGGCAAAGGGAAGAAGAAGGAGGAAGAGCCCAAGGATTCAAGTGATATGGATGAAGACATGGAACCCGAATCTTCCGACAAGGGAGAGGATAAAGGGAAAAATCCCTTCGAAAAGAAGGCTCCATGTTACCACACTTTCATTGGCACTCCCACCGTCCGGGCCCAGAAAACCTCTTTGAGGATACTGATGGCTACCCTCCCTCCAGTTCCCCTTTACGTCAGGTGGTCGGAAGTTCCAATTACTTGGGATAGGAAAGATCATCTAGAGCTTATCCCTTCAGAGAACCAGTATGCCATGGTCATCAACCCTCTGATTGACGGCACAGAGTTCACCAAGTGCCTCGTGGATAGTGGAAGCAGCATCAACATCATGTACCTGGATACACTACACAAGATGAACTTGACAGAGACCCAACTAAGGAAGAGAAACACCATGTTCCATGGGGTTGTCCCTGGCCGACAAGCAAATTCCCTAGGCTGCATCATGCTTCTGGTCGCTTTTGGCGATGTAAAAAATTACCGCCAAGAATGCATGACCTTTGAAGTGGTGCCTTTCAAGAGCGTGTACCACGTCATCTTTGGGCGCGACATATTCCACTCCTTCCTCGCAAGGCCATGCTTTGTCTACAATAAGCTCAAGATACCCGGACCAAATGGCGTCATCACCATTGACGGAAGCTTCTCCAAGGCACAGGAGTGCAAGCTCAGTGAAGCCGCCTTCACCAAAGCAGTCCTCTACAGTGAGGAGTTCAAGGAGATCCAGAACCAGGTCGATGCCTCGGAGATGTCGGCTTCAAAGAAGCAGATTACTACTGCCAAACCCGCCTTCAAGGCCGCCATCAATACCAAGAGCTTGTGGAAGGAGATCCCTCCAAGACCACCACCATTGGCACGGAACTGGATCCCAAATAGGAAAGCGCGCTCGTCGAGTTCCTCCGTGAGAATAGGGACATCTTCGCCTGGCAACCTGCTGACATGAAAGGTGTACCTAGGGAACTTGCCGAGCACAACTTGAATATTGATCCAAATGCCAAACCGGTGAAGCAACCTCAACGAAGCTTTGGTAATGAAAGACGAAGGGCTATAGGCAAAGAAATAGCTAGGTTACTTAAGGCTGGCTTTATCCGAGAAGTTATTCACACCCGATGGGTGGTAAATCCTGTACTTGTCCCCAAAAAGGAAACCAATGAATTAAGAATGTGCGTTGATTACACCGGCTTGAACAAAGCGTGTCCGAAGGATCCGTTTGCTTTGCCTCGCATTGACCAAGTCATTGACTCGACGGCTGGCTCGGAACTTCTGTGTTTTCTTGATGCCTACTTAGGATACCACCAGATCCGTATGCGAAAGTCGGACCAATTGGCCACTTCATTCACCACACCCTATGGCACGTGTTGCTACGTCACGATGCCCTTTGGGTTGAAAAACGCTGGTGCTACCTACCAGCGGACGATGCAACATTGCCTACATGACCAAATAGGTCGCAACATACACGCTTACATGGACGACATCGCGGTAATGTCAAAGAAATCAAATGATCTTATCGCTGACTTGCAGGAAACCTTTGATAATCTCCGGAAATACAACATGATGCTGAGCCCCAAGAAGTGCGTTTTCGGGGTACCCTTCGGCAAGTTGTTGGGTTTCATCATTTCGCATCGCGGAATTGAGTTGAACCCGAGGAAAATCAAGGCCATCCTCGATATCAAACGCCCGACATGCCTGAAGGACATACAAAGGCTCAGAGGCTACGTTGCAGCAGTAAGCCGGTTCATCAGCCGACTTTGTGAGAAGGCTATGCCGCTCTACAAGTTGCTCAACAAGGCGGACAAATTCACATGGACGAACGATGCTGACGCAACACTTCAGGAGTTAAAGAGAATACTCTCCTCCCCACCAATACTTGCAGCACCGGTGCCAAGGGAGCCTATGTTAGTATACATGGCAGGAACCAACCGAGTAATCAACATCGTCATCATGGTGGAGTGCAAGGAACCAATGCACGAATACGGAGTTCAGCGGCCCGTTTACTATGTAAGCGAGCTCTTGACGGAATCCAAGCAACATTACTTGGACTACCAGAAGATAGCTTATGAAGTTTTACTTGCTTCGCCTAAGCTAAGGCATTATTTCCAGGAGCACCCCATCACAGTAGTGAGCAAAGCTCCACTGTCCGACATAATCAACAACAACGACGCTACAGGAAGAATGGCAAAGTGGGGCATTGAGCTTGACGCTTTTGAAATCACCTACAAGAGATGCGACGCTATCAAATCACAAGCATTGGCGGATTTTCTTGCAGATTGGACAGAGATTCTAGAAGACACTCCTATGCCAGAGCCAAAATATTGGGTTATGCACTTTGACAGATCAAATCTACTCAATGGCTCAGGGGCTGGTGTATTACTACAATCACCAACGGGAGAAAAGCTACAATACGTCCTATAGATCCACTTCAACGCTACCAACAACATGGCAGAATATGAGGCCCTCATTCACGAACTTAACGTAGCCAAGGATATTGGCATCAAGCACATAGTTTGCTGTGGAGATTCCGACATTGTTGCCCAGCAGGTAGTTGGCACCTGGAACGCACGGAACCCTATGATGGCGGCATATCGAGATGAAGTAGACAAAATAGCCAAGTGCTTCGACGGCTACGAAGTCAAGTATGTCAAAAGGGAGGATAATGAGGCGGCAGATCTTCTGTCAAAGCTTGGATCAGCCCGCCGACCAATTCTGCCAGGCGTTTTCCTGGAACATTTACGGACTCCATCCGTGAAAGGAGCGGACCCTGACAACTCGGATAGAGTGGATTCATTTGTTAATACAGTAACAGTGACCTCTCCAGCTTGGACGAAACCGTTCATGGACTATCTACAAGACGGAACTTTGCCTGCTAACAAAGTCGAAAGCCGGCAAATAGTACAAAGAGCAAAAGGCTATGTCATCATTGATGGACAGCTATACAAAAGAAGTACCACAAGAGTTTTCCTACGATGCGTCTCCCAGCAGCAAGGTATTGGCATCCTTAGAGAAATACATCTCGGAGATTGCGGGCATCACGCCGCTCCCCGATCATTGGTAGCTAAAGCCTCCCGACAAGGATTCTACTGGATAACTGCCAAGGCGGACGCTGACAAGTTGGTACAAACGTGCCTTGGGTGACAGTTCTATGCAAGACAACCAAGTGTTCCAGCTAAAGAATTGCGAAAAATACCAATAACTTGGTCGTTTGTAGTCTGGGGGCTGGACATGGTGGGACCTTTGTAGACAGCACCCTGTGGATTCACACACTTGCTAGTAGCAGTGGATAAATTAACAAAATTGATTGAAGTTAAACCCATTAGAAAGCTTGATGAGGCAACAACACTAAAATTTGTCCGGGATCTAGTGGTGAGATTTGGTCTCCCGCATAGCATCATCACTGACAACGGCAAAAATTTGTCTCTCGGAGAAGTTGAGGAGTACTGTCATGAAAAGGGCATCCGCCTTGACCTAGCATATGTGGCACACCCATAGTCAAATGGGCAAGTTGAAAGGGCCAATGGACTAATCCTGCACGGAATCAAACCACGCTTAGAGGCACTGCTACGAAGAGTAGCTGGAGCCTGGGCAGAGGAATTACCATCTGTTTTGTGGAGTTTAAGAACAACACCCAATAGATCCACCGGCTTGACTCCTTTATTCATGGTTTAAGGAGCAAAGGTAGTCCTCCCATCTGACATCCTCTACGATGCACCAAGAGTTTCCGCCTACAACAAGGATGACGCTGAAGAATCTAGACGCTTATCTGTGGACCTACTCGAATAAGAGAACATGCTGGCATGCCAGAGATCCACCATCTACCAGCAGAAGCTGCGTGGCTACCATAGTCGCCGCGTAAAGCATCGCTCGTTTAAAGAGGGGGATTTGGTGCTTAGACTCAAGCAGGAGAAATCACATAAACTATCCCTGCCTTGGGAAGGAACGCTCGTCATAAGAAAAGCATTGCTAAATGGTTCCTATTACCTTGTGGATATTCGTGAGTTGAAAGATAGGCCAAAAAATCGCAAGCGTAAGCAACGTGACTCCAATGATGACTATCTGGAGACAGATCGGCCATGGAACATAGCACAACTATGTCCCTTTTACACTTAGCACATTTATATTATGTAATAAGTTTCTTATATGATCAATGAAATAAAGCATTTGGTTCACTCATATTTTCTGAGTCTTTTACCTCCTTTAGTTGTTCATTTTTGGATCATATAAACCCTTTATGCGCAAGGTTGCATTTTCCCTTGTGAAAATTCCGCCTACGGGCATTAGCTTAAGTTTTCTGGTCTACACGTTTTCTAAAGTTTTTATGTGGATTCCGGAGTAGTGACTTTTCGGCACTCAAAGCCGGCGATTTTGTTCTTAGGTTCTAGACGGTGCTATTAAGCATCATCACCTAAGAGCATAGTTTTGTGCTGCGAGTCTTCCGTCTCACGAATGGTCAAGCATACGAACTAGAATAATGGATAAACCAGCACTTGCTTAAAAAATATATACACATGCTAGAAATAGATAAGTTGCAGGAAGCTTGAGTACAAGTTTTTCCGCCTTAGCCAAACATAAGTTTTTTCTGCATACAATTTTCACAGACGCATTTAATACAAATATTGTTTTTCATGGCTCTACTGCAGGGGACTTCGTGGTGGCATCATCAGGAGAGCCAGGCTAGGAGAGATCGTCAAACTCTAAAGGAGAGGGGCTAGACTCGGACGAAGCCATGTCTTCATCAAGGATCTTGGCAGGCACGAAGACATCCGCCTTGACCATCTCAGCAACTCTAGTGTCGAATCTGGTGAGGGAGTTCCAAATAGCATCGCTATCAATCTCACTACCTTCCTCATCTACCTTGGGCATGCCGGAGGACACCAAGTCGATGTCGGCATTGTCATAGTGTGCCTTGACCAAGGACATGGTCATCCTTGCACCAGCCTGGATGCAAGAGGCTTTCCAGTCCTTGAATTTCTTGGGGGCTCGGCATAGGATTTCCACGAACTTCGCCGCTGAGTCTGCCGCCTTGATATTTATGCCCAGAGGTTGAGCTATCTCCTTGTCTTGGGCGATGGCGGTGCTGACGAAGTTGCTGGCAAGAATCATGCGTTCCTTGGGATCCGGAGCACCCTCACCCAAGTTGGCTAAGCCAATGGGAGCTGTGGTTTGCACAAAACACAAGGACCATGGTACACACAAGTAAAATGGTTATCCAACTTACAGAAATGACCAAGACGGAGAAAGGTTACCGAAGATGATCGTTTCCTCTTGCTGGCATGTCTCCGCCAAGACATCGTGCTCCTTCTGGACTATCTTGAACGCCTCAAGGTTTCTAGCATTCTGCTCTTTGGCAGCTTGGTTTTGTTCCTTGAGTTGCCCAAGTTTGTCTTTCAGACGTTGCATCTCGGCGTCAGCAGACTCTTGCATAGCCTTCATCGTTGCATCATGGCCCTTGACGGCATGGGTCAGGTCCCTCTTTAGAATCTTGTTCTCATCATCGAGCTCCTGGATATGCTTGGATTGCTCGATGATGCTCTTGGCCTTGGCAATGGCTTCTGTAAGACGGAAATCACAAAGTGCTATCAAAAGACGTTAGAGATAATTCAATGAGAAAAGGAAGGAGCTATTATCGAAAACAAACTCTGGCTATTTTTTATCTGTTCTTTCATGAATTTGGTTTTACCCTATTCAAGGTCCAGTTCCTTCTGAATAGCAGCAAACCTCTCATTGGCAGCAATCCTCCGTTTATTCTCATTCTGCACAAAATATTGACATGCTTAGTTTCTCTAGAGCATCTAGTCGGAACTATTCAAGTTTCAACTAAACGCTCGGGGGCTACAGTACATGATTTTAAGGTAAACTAGTTTCTCTAGAGCATCTAGTCGGAACTATTCAGTTTCAACTAAAAGCTCGGGGGCTACACAGACAATTCTACACTTAGTTCTTTGGAGCACTCATGCCAATAACTATTGATTTATCCGCCCAAGATCTCGGGGGCTACAATGGGATATATTAAAAGTTAAAAGAAGTAAAGTTCAAAAGACTTACGATGGCAATGACCCTAAGATTGTCAGCCACATGAGCATAGGAGTCACGGAAGGTCCTGGCATTATTATAAATTGCATTGGCATGCATGATGATCATCCAGGCTCAACGTCGGAGGAGTTGCAGCCAATGAAGGGGTTGAAGTCAGAGGAATGGATGAAGCCCTGGCTACCTCCTACACCTTCAAGGCAGTTGACGGCTCGGAGGCTCCTGCCTCGATCATAGCTTCCATGTCCACCTCTTCCACCACTTCCTTCTCTTTCTCGGTGGCATCCTTAGCCGGAGCTTCAGCCACTTTAGAGGAGGTGCTCTCCTGCGTCGCCTGGCTACTGGGAGCGACACCTGCCTCGACAGAACCTGAGACATCAATGATTGGATTGACATCTGTCTCCATGGCAGAGGTCTCAGGGATGGCAGGAGATGATGGCCCAGCGGGGCCAGTAGAAGGATTGGCGGCAGGAGTAGGGGAGCAGTGGCAGGAGAGGACTTGGCGGACAAATCCTTGGTCAGCATATCACGAATGTTTTTTGACCCTCCAACATCTTTGGAGGATCGCTTCAAACTAACACCGGCTTTCCTCCTGAAACGTACAAAGTATAAGTACAAGAGTTGAAAAAGGTATGGGTTGAAAATCACAAGTCGGAGAATGAAAATACTTACTCCATGGTAGGAGCCTTGGTGAGGGGAATGCCGGTGGACTTCTTCTTCTCCACCTCTAAGGCGGCAGTGGAACGTTTGGAGACTCCACTCTCCGATTTCTTCTTCTTGGCCTCGGCAGCAGCGTTAGAGGTGGAACTCTTCCGCTTTCGCGCTGCCGGAGCTGGTTGATCCTTGGGGGTGTCATCGCCGGACACCACCATGATATCCTTCAGTTTTGGATCATAGACCTGGGAGGCCATTTGATCCACCACCAAGGTCGCCAGCTGGGATACCGAGAAGTGTTAGACGGACAACTTCAAAATCGGAAAAAACTTAGAGTATATAACAAGCAACAAAGGAAACAGTAGCTACCTCTGGGCACTTGCCGCACTCGAACATGTCGAAGGTGATCTTTAAGCCACGCGTCTTGTCCTTCACCCTGACGATGTCCTTGAGCCGGAGCTTGATCGAGTCAGTAGAGAAGTTATCCCGCAAAATTCGCATGGGATCCCTCCTGTCTTGGTTATACTTGCACATCAGCTTGGCGTGGTGCTGCAGAGGCTAGATCCGCCTAATGTACCAGCACATTGCAAGGTACAATCCCGTCAGACGTCCGTCTTCGAGCCATTCGATCCGCCTTACGGCGCGATTGGCTTCATCGTTAGAGGGAAGAGAGGCTGGGGTCCGCCATGCGGGCACTTCGGCGGCAGCTCCGTCGACGAAGTCACGGTAGGTCTCAAGACGGTCTGGCAAAGGGACATCTGGCCCGTAGAAATACATACGCTGCCAGTTCTTGCAAAACTCGTGCCCTACGATGTCGGGAAATCGCCAACTAGGCTGGACCTTAAAGCTAATGGTTCTGCAGATCCGCAGTCTGTCCTTGGACTCCACGGACTCTCTCTTGACGGTTAAAAAAATATACAAACAGATCTAATCTAGGCTTAATACCTAGATATGCTTCACACATAGCTAGAAAGTTGCTAAGGACTAGAATACTATTGGGAGAGAGGTTGTGGGGGAGTACCCGGAAGTGTCGGAGGACATCCAGGAAGAAGTTGGAAACTGGCAGGCTTACGCCGTGTACCAGCTGAGACTTGACGTAAACCTTCTCTCTGGCTTGGGGAGAAGGGACCACCTCGCTGGCCGACACCGCCCGCCAGACAAACTTCTCCGCCGCGGGGAGATACCCCTTGTCGACCAGCTCTTGGAGATCTTCGACGGAGAGATCAGAGCCTCTCCACACCCCCTTGTGGGAGTCGCTTTCTTCTTCAGCGGTTTCGGGCGCCGCTCGTTCTTGGTCATCGCCGATAGACTCCGTCATGGCGGAGACAGGAACGACCACCCCCCCCCCCCCCGATGGGACGATCACTCCCTAGGATGGCTCCATCGTAGCCTCGGGAATCGCCGTCGTGGATGGAGCAGAGCTGCTGGAGGCCATTACGATGGGGAGAAGGTGGAGGAAGAAAGGGCCCAGGTTAGGATTTTCACAGAAGAGCTCGAACGGTCGTGCGGCTAGAAGAAGACGAAGACTGGGAACCAAATGCGGGTAAAAAGAAATAAATTGACTGCAGTGAGACTATATAGACCTTGCGTCAAGATCCGTGTAAAGAGATCTGATGGATGGAACGTTGCCGAC
Source organism: Avena insularis (assembly GCA_023614405.1). Classification (NCBI taxonomy): domain Eukaryota; kingdom Viridiplantae; phylum Streptophyta; class Magnoliopsida; order Poales; family Poaceae; genus Avena; species Avena insularis. The sequence continues at coordinate 68,353,763 of CM042692.1, read as the reverse complement.
GTGGAAGTGAACGTGCATGGTAATTTCGCCACGTCCTCCGTCTTTTGCCGCTCCACCGTTTTGGATTTCACGCGCATGAAAATAGCTGATGATTAATTCTATGTTTCTGTGAGTTTCAAGGTAGCATAGGTTGTACCCTACATCATCCTCCTGATAGTTGCAGTGAAGGGTCACATCCTATGATTCCATCGAAGACGGAGATTACCTAACTCTGGAAACAAAGACTCAAGGAATCTCTGGCTACATTGTGAAGCCCGAGAGGATTGCAGGGTTCTTTGGGAGACCTTTGAGATATTGCTTGACGGATTGTCATCATCACTTAGACGGGACATTCAGAGATCAATGAGCAAGACGGCACAAGATTTCAAAGTCCTCCGGGGGCTATTGTTGGGGATATGCTATATGGGTATCCTCATAGCATGTCACCAATTTGCCTAACCCGGGTGGCCCATAGTTGGTAGCAAGGCCTATGGCCTGCTGGGCGGCCCAGTTAGACGGATCCAGAAGGGAGGCCCATGTCGGATAAAGGAAGGCTACGCAGGAGTCACCGACATACTTGGAGCCTTGGAGTCCAAGACATGGAAGACTAGTTCGTGTAGGTGTAGGACTCTTTACCTTGTCCGGCAAGGACCTTTCCCTATAAACCCTAGGTCTTGGTGCCTTTATAAGCTGGCCTACGGGAGCCTTTAGGGCACAACATAGAAGAACACAATTGATTGCAGCGTACAATGCGCAACACCTCGCACAGCGAACCTATCTCTGTAACTCGGTGTATTGCCATTATAGTGATTTATAGCAGGAGTAAAGTTCCTCCACCATTGTGGGACTTGAACCTGGGTAAGCTATGTTAGGTCGTACCCGCCAACTCTCCACCTTACCCCACATCTCTAAACACGCACTGTGAGGACCCCTCCATGGCGTACTTGTCGGCAATACCACGACAGGTCATAAACGTATCTATAATTTTTGATGCTCCATGCTTGTTTTGTATCAACTTTCTTATGTTTTGTTTACATTTTGAGGTATTTTTAGACATTTTCTAGAACTAACCTATTGACAAGATGCCGCAGTGCCAGTTGCCTATTTTCTGCTGTTTTTGGTTTCAGAAAAGCTAGTAAAGAAATATTCTCGAAATTGGATGAAACAAAAGCCGAAGTTCCTATTTTACATGAAGACTCATAGAGCCAGAAGACGAGGCGGAGAGGGGCCACGAGGGGCCCACACCACCTGGTGGTACGGGCCAGGCCAGGTCGCGATAGGTGGTGGTGTGATCGCCTCGGTCTCCGCCTCGACCTTTCCTTTCACCTATATAAACCCCCCGAGACAAAAACCCTAAGTAACCGATCAGAATTCCACGAGAAGTTCCATAGCACCGCCGCCACCGAAGAGGAGATTCGGGGGACAGAAGTCTCTGTTCCGACACCCTGCACTGGGACGAGGAAGTGCCCCTGGAGCCATCTCCATCGACTCCATCGCCATATCCATCGCTGTTGCTGACTCCCATGATGAGGAGGGAGTAGTTCTCTCTCGAGGCTAAGGGCTCTACCGATAGCTATGTGTTCATCTCTCTCTATATATGCATGATCTTATTGAGATCATGACTTTGTAATCTAGTTGAATAAGTAGATCTATTCTGCTACTCAAGTGCTTTAATTAACATCTGCTTATCCCCACGTGTGTGAAGTTGACAGTGTGGACACCGTGTGGCACTTAGGCTAAGGTTACAGAAATACTTATCATGAGTATAATTTGAGTTGGATGTCTCTATGAGATTGTGGTGTTTGTTGGAACCATCTAGCGCTCAAGGTGATAGTAAGGGGTTATCTATATGGGGAATGCGAACTTTAAGGTGTGCTGTTATGGCCCTATATCGTCCAACGGGAGAGTAGTTCAGGGTAGCATAATGAAGAGAAGATATTTATATGAGAGTGTCCACTAGTGAAAGTATGATCCCTAGGCCTTGTTTCTAAGCATTGAAACACCGTTTACAATCACTCCTATTACATGTTTCCTTGCTGCCGCTCTTATTTCAGATTGCAATTACCACTTATAATCATCCATATTATTTGTATTTCACTATCTCTTCGCCGAACTAGTGCACCTATACACCTGACAAGTGTATTGGGTGTGTTGGGGACACACGAGACTTCTTGTATCTTGATTGCAGGGTTGCTTCAGAGGGATACCTATGACCACTTCCTCCCTGAGTTCGATAAACCTTGGGTGATCCACTTAAGGGAAACTTGTTGCTATTCTACAAACCTCTACACTTGGAGGCCCAACACTGTCTACAAGAATAGAAGTGTGTGTAGACATCAGTCACACTCAAAGTTGTCACAGGTCTTCGAGTGAATCGACTGCAAGTGTAGAAATAAGAATAAAATTTGGATTAAACTAGATGTATTTAAATAAAACTAAAATGTAAACTTCAGGAATAAAAGGCATAAAAGTAAAGAACGATTTGATTGTTTGTGGTTTTCTGCAGATGACGAAGAAGGCGCGGGGAGATACAATTCATGGTGATAGTGACTGTGCCAGGTGGACAAATGATAAGTGTAACAATTATAATCTTATAAATATATGTGTAGGCGAGCAACCCATAATTAGCCGAAACTCCTCTTGGTAGATTTCATCCCAACTTCAATAATCCTACTAGCCTGTTACCAAAACCATGGTCAGTCACTAGACGATTAAGATCCTTCAGGTTACTTAGCAGTTAAGCTCCTTGGATCGGACTAATGCAATAAGCATAGTGGTTCCTCGTGATCCTCGAGTCAAACTAGTTTCCCATTGATATCCCCGTGTCACTCGGGGGTCACCGGTCTGCTAGCGAACAAGATCCTATCTATGTAGAACAAAGCATCATGTTATCTAGGCCCTTAATTGGACAATAAGCATTAGGCATCCCATAGATAGTCAAGCACACATAATATAATGATTAAAATCAATCACAAACTAATGGAAAATATATGGAGGCACATCACATCTCACCAATCCCTTACATCTCCCACACCTAAGGAACTTACTCACACATGAGAGAAGAAAGCATCATCGATATAATTAAATAAAGGGAGTTCTTCTCGATATTACCATGGAGATCCACAATAAGAATAGAAAGGTAATCCAACACAATTAAAGATAGGAAGAAACAATCTCAAACCCTAATCTTGCAACGTGAAGATCTATCTCTCTCAAGTACAACTAATGGATATGAGGTTGTGATGGCTGGGAGATCGAAGATCGTTGAGCGAGATGAAGAATGTCTTCCCCTTCCTCTCTGGATCTCTCCTTTCTCCTTTCTAGATGGGATGGCGGCTACGGTGTTATGATTTCGTGTCCTGCCTCTTCAGTCCCTTTTTACAAGACGGTGGCGACAACTGCTATACGGCAGGAACTATACGGCTAGAAAAATATTCCAGCCATATACTTGCTCGTTAAAGCTTCTGTATGCTTCCATTGATTGCTTCCGAAAAGAGACTTGCTTGTTTTCGCCTGAATATGGTGTTTCTCATTGTAGCAAGAAAAAAAAATTATGACTTGATCATAAAGGAAGATATTTGAGTTACAATTTTAGCAAAACACCTAAGATTTTAGGAATTGTTCCATGAAATTTACATTTCTTAATAAACCAAAGGAGTATGGTATGTTCGAGAGATCAAATCAAACCTTGTTTGACATGGAATGATCAAAGGTGTCATTTATAAAACTTCCATTATGTTTTAAAGATTAAAGCTTTAGAGACTACCGCTTTTACACTGAAAATATCACCATCGTGATCTATTGAAATGACACCATATGGGTTATGGTTTGGGATAAAACCCGAATTGTCTTTTCTGAAATTTTGGTATGTTGTGCAAAGTAAATGTTTAGAACCAAAGTCGGATAAGCACGTATTTGTAGGTTATCCCAAATAATTTGTTGGGTATTCCTCCATAACACCGAGAACAAAAGAGTTTGTCGCTTGGAATGTTAAGTTTCTTGAGAAAGAATTTTTCACGAAAAGTTAAGTAGGAGGACAATAGAACTTTGATAAGGTTATTGAACCTTAGCTATATGTGCTAAGTAGCGCAGCGCTGGAAAGTGTTCTGGTGACGGCCACAATGCTCATGGCTCCCGTGATTACAAATGTTATGATCTTGGAGATTAGAGTTACTATTTGAACCATATGCATCAGGTAACAATCAAATAGTGAGATTTGATAAAGAAGTCGTTATTGTTTTGACAATAATGAACCGACTGCATGCAAAGAAGAGATGATGGGCCCTAACTCCATAGAATGACTAGAAGTCATAAAATCCGTAATAGTTTCCATACACGAGAAATCAAGCTTTTGAACTTGGCAGACCCTCTGAAGAGGCATGAAGCCTATCGGTCGTGTTTGGATCTATAAAGAAATAGCCATGGATGTTTGACATCTATGAAATAATCGACATGTCGGAAAGGAATTTATGACTATGTTCAAGGAGTTGACTATGACAAGATTTGATCTTTCATAGAGATATTTAGTCTTGACAGATTAATCTAGCAACCACTACATATAATTTGGTATATGGTAGTTGAATAAAAAACAATGTTCTTCAGAATGGTTACCCAGGACGTGTACAAGACATGATCCGAAGGGTATTGTTAATTCAAAGGGTGCTAAAAGGGGATGCAAACTTCAATAGTTGAAGTGAGCATAGCGGAGTTGGAATCTTCACCGTGATGAAAATGTTAAAGGAGTTTAATTTCATCGGAGAGATGAAGATGCTTGCTTATGCAAGAAATTAAGTGGGAATGCTGAGACAAATTTCCAATACATTATGCAGAGTACATATGGTTGATTGGAAATGATGTATCTTTTATTGACACAGGTTAAGAATTTCATATTGATGAAAGACTTGGGCAAAACCGGAATATTTGGCATCAATGTCTACATGGATAGATTGAGGCGCTAATATGTTATGCCAGACGTACATATATGAGATATTGAAAAGGATTCAATATGGAAACAACAAGAAATGTTCTTGCTACATGGAAAGGATTGTATCAAGATTCAAGTGTTTCAAGACTTGGTGAGTAAAATCACATGAAGATTTTGATTAATAATACCATGATATGTACATATCCAAATATGTCCAATGCTCTAAATGTTATGAGCATATACAAGAATGATTCATAAGATGATCATTGGACGATAGTAAAGATATTCATATGAGCTTTGAAAGAACTAAGAATATATCATGTATAAGTGACAAATAGTTGAAAATAGTTCATTTTAATATGTTACATTGATACTAGTTTGTCACAAGATACAAATTAAATTTATCTCAATTTAAACTATGGGCGGCACAATATTATGGAAAGGAAATTACATGATGGATTTGGATGAGTTTCAAAGTTAAAGACATTGTGACGGATACTATAACAAAAGGCTAAGTATATGACTGCCATAGTAGCAGCAAAGGAGGGCATTTGTGTCTAATAGTTTGTTATCAAAGTGGGTGTGGTTCACAGCGAGATAATACTATGAAGATATATTTTACGACAATACTATCTACATGTTTTAACCCAAAGGAACTAAAGGTCTCACCAAAGGACTAAATTTATACAATGCCATCTCATTAGAGAATGAGTGATGCATAGAGACGCAAAAGCATGCAAATACACACGGACCTGAAAGTGCTAGATCTAGAGATTATGTAATATATCGCGAGACAAAGGGATTTAGTTACGATGTTAAAGGTTCACACGATCACAAAAGTCATCGTTGAATGTGTGGGAATCAGTACGGATCTCCAGGTCCCGCTGCTGATTATTGATTGGAGAGGGGTCTCGATCATGTCTACATTATTCGCGAACCGTAGGGTGACACACTTAAGGGATACCGACACTATTTGGAGCAAATATGTTTTAGATCAAGATTTAAGAAAGCGCTAGAATCATTTCGATGGAGACCGAAATTGTTTCAGGTGAAATTGCAGAAACTGGTTCTGCATGTGATATTGAAATGTTACAGGGGGTTTTATGTGAATGTTTGTTAATTAAAGTAATTAACAAAATTATGAATAAAATAAATAAAATAATTTTTTAATGAGATATTGCATTAAATTTGGTGGAAATTTCATGCATATGAGTGGAAGTGTGAGTGGAGGCATATTTATGTGAGTGGAGCATCCATGTGGCAAAACCACTACTAGAAAATCGCGGTGTTTTCGTGCATTGCATCACCATGACCGCATGCTCATGTCATCATGCCACATTGCATTTGAGCATCGTCATGTCATCATGCATATTTTTCTTGCATTTTTCTAAACGCAAAAGTATTTTTATTAAACACTGTATTTTTTTTTCTAAAATATCCGTACGGTCTAATATATATTAAGCCGTCACCTCTCTTTGTTGTTTTAAAATAAAACAATAGTCTCTGGTCATTAGGTGACAATAAAGGTTTTCTTAGAGCATGTATAATGGGAGGTGCTTAGAGGGGTAATTACAAAAATAAACCAACCATTTTGCTAAGCATTGGTGCTTATTTGTATAGAAGAGGTGCTTAGTTAGGCATCCACCTAGTATAAATAAGCACCGGTGCTTAACGAAAAACCTGTTTATTTTCCTAAGCACTTTCCTAAGCACCTTACATTGTACGTGCTCTTATTGGACTAAAAATAAAATTAGATTAAGGCCGTCTAAAGTTTTAGCCTAAAACTAGCCCCATCTAGTCTACTTTGGACTAGATACATATCCTTTTCCCCTCTTTTCTTCCAAACCCTAGCCCTTCTAACCCACCTACCCCAGGCCACCGCCCACCCGCCGCCGCCGCTGCACTATCTGGCATGCGATGTCATTGTCGCCAGTCCCACCCTGCACACGCCTTGCACTAGCACGAATCGTCGCGCGCACAACCCCCCGCCTGGCACGTCTCCTCCCTCACCTGCCGCACCGACCAGGTCCACCCTGGCCCGCTTCCCCACTCCCGCTCACTCCTCACGCACACCCACCGACCGATAACCCCCTCCCCAGGCCCCGTGCCACCTATCCCGCCCCGGCCCCACCTCACTCCCACTAACCGCGCCCTCCTTCCCCACCTACCCTGCCCACATGCGAGTCCCCATCGCCCCATTGCCCCGCCCGACCTTCTCCTCCGCTTGATCCCAGAGCCCCGTCGCCGCCAGGCCACCTCCTTTCCTCGCCGTCGCGCGTGCGCGACCTCGCTGGCCGGACCCCGATGCCAGGCACCGACGCCTCCACCGGCAAGCCACCTTCCGTCGGCCCTGCCGCCTCCCTCCGGGGCCCTCTCCTCCCGGTGCCGCCTCTCCTCGGCCTGTGCTCTCCTCCCGGCTTCTCCTATGCCCGAGCCCTGCCGCAACGCCGGCCGTCCTCCTCCCAGCTCGCGTAGTGCCCAACCGTCTCTACCGCCTCTCTCTCCCGAGCCCGAGCGCGCCTCTCTCCTCCCGACGCAGGCCCTCGCAGCGACCCCTCCACGCGCAAGCGCCGCTGCCCCGAGCTTGTTTGCCCGTAGCTGCCCGCACATCCATCCAAGCTCCACCGCCGATGCGGCTCGTCGGCCTCGCATCGGACAACCTCCACACCTGTGCCCTCCTGGCACTGCCCCTCTTCGTCTGCGGGCCTGCGGGCACCCTGTCGCCTCGAGCCGAGCCTGCGAGCACTCCTTGTGATGTGCTAGTCCCTATTGACCTTGCTTTGTGCTTGTGATGTTGTAGGGAACCGGCTGTTTTGTCTCCCAGGCTCAGTGTCTCGCGAGCATCTAGCACGTTTCCAGTTGGTGACATTCTTGTCTCGGCCAATCTGTTGATGTGGTGATGTTGATGAGTTATTGCCGTCAAGGACCAAGCGACCCGAGTCTGACACCAAGATCTCCGCCGCGAAACGACAAGGCCTATGGGGTGGAACTGACAAGATCTACTGCCCGGACGCCATGACCTTCACGGATCCGATGCCCGAGAACCCGGAACGCCAAGATCGTCTCTCAGACGTCAAGTCCTTCGGCCCGGGAAAACCGACGACCTGACCCAGATCCGAAGACCGAACCCTGGTGCGCCAAGTTCTTTGACCCTGGGGACCGATCCATCGGAACGCCAAGACCTCCGTTCGAACCCGAGTTCTTCGTCATAGGCGTCAAGATCTCCTACACGGACCCGAAGACCACCGGTACCCGATCCATTCAAGTTCGTCATCGACGGCAAGATCGACCCCATGGATCGACAAGGTCTTCTTCACGGAACGCCACAACCGAACCCTGGAGCTATCTTCTTGTGGCGCCCCGCAAAAACCACTACTAGAAAATCGCGTTGTTTTTGTGCATTGCATCTTCATGACCGCATGCTCATGTCATCATGCCTCATTGCATTTAAGCATCGTCATGACATCATGCATTTGTTTGCCTAAAAACTATTTTCGAAAAGTCTGGTTTTGTTTTCTAAACACCCCGTCTTTATTTTAAATCAAAACTCTGGTCTCTTCCGGATAATTTTATTTGTCTAAAAATTATTTACAAAAGTCTGTTTTAAATAAAAGTAAAAGTTTATATTATTTTTAGGGGGCAGCCGAACCAGGCCCGAACCGGCCTAGCCGGCCACCCCCAAAAAAAACACCCAGTCAGCCAAACCCTAGTCCACACCCCAACCTTTTCCCAACTCCCTCCCCCAGCCGCCGTTTTTCCTTTCGTGCGCTCGGCGCCCAAATCTCCCGCCCGCTCCCGTCTGTTGGCCCCACCCACCCTGCCGACCCCACTCCCCCGCACGCAACTCCCACCCACCTGCCTCCCGACCAGGTCCACCACCTGGGCACGCCACCCAACCGCGCGACCCCACCCACTCGCACCGCTCCAACCTCGCGTACACCGCACGCGCAGCAACCGCCCATCCCGCACGTCGCCACCTACCGCCCTGGGCCCACCTAGTCCCGTCTCCGCCTTCCGCACCTTCCTCTCCCCTTCCTCCCGCAGAGTGCTGACCCCGGCCGTCCTCCTCACCGAGCTCGCCTGCGCCTCCTTCTCCTCCCCAGGTCGCCGCTGCCATCGCCAAGCCCCGCGACCTCCCCTCTATTCTCCCGCGCCTTTCCTCGGATCGACCTCCTTCCAGCTCCACCGAGCGGTCCCGTCTCCTCCGGCTGCCACCGCCCTCTGGCCCCTTCCCGCGAGTGCGCCCTGCGACCTCCCTTCCCCGGAAACCGCCCCGCCGCGAGCAGCCCCGCTCGCTCTTCCCCGTCCCTCTCCTCCCCTCGTCCCCGTGTAGCAGCGGCGCCCTCATCGTCGCGTCCCCTGCCGCCTCCGCCTTGCTTGCCTTCCCGCCGACACGGTCGACCTCTCTGCCGTCGCGCACAGACTCCTCGCGCCAACCCCCGCGTCCCTGGTCAACGCCGCCTCGCGTCCTCCTCCCGCGGCCCGAGCCCGCCGTCTCTTCCCTCCATCCCGCGCGAGGCCGCCTCGTGGAGCCGTCACCGCCTCCGCCGCTCACCTGGTGTCGACCGGCGTCTCGCCTCCTTCGTCCCGCGTGAGCACCGGCGTTGGCCTCTCTGCTTGTGTCTGCTAGTTGCAGCAAGTTGCATCCCGTGTGTGCACCCGCCTCCTGTAGCTTTTAGTTGGACCGATTCCGGGAGGATCTGACCAATATGACTCTGAAGATCTCTCACTTGGACATGAAGACCGTACCGACCCCGATGGCATTCGGCAAACCGTCGTCAAGACCAACGACAAGGAATCGACGACAAGATCTACCTCATGGACCCTCAAGGCCTTCTTCCTAGGACCCGACGATGCCGAGCACGCTGACGCAAATCCGAGAACGCCGAGACCCTTTCGTGCCAAGTTCTTCGACCCCGAGGACCGATCCACAGATGCGACAAGTACTTCTTCCCGGATCCGATGCCGAGAATCCGGACGCCTAGGTCGTCGACATGGATACGCCAAGTACTTCCTCGAGGACGCCAAGTTCTTCATCCCGCACGCCAAGACCGACTCGATGGCGCGGACCCGACAAGATCTTCGTGACGTCAAGATCGACACCGACCAGGGCGAACCCGATGATCCTCCGACGCTAAACCAAGTCTTTCGACAACCTCCGAAGACCGATCCCGTCGAACCTTGAGCCCCGGAACCAAGATCTTCCGAACCCAGATGTGTGACCCTAAGCCCCTATTTTTATAATATGACATTATCAACTGTCGCATATTAAATTGTTCATGCATGCATACCTGTCTGTGGTTTGGGGGCATTATGTCGATTCACCTCATAATTAAATATGGAGTGTTTATGCGGGATATCTTTGTCTTATTCCGGACTCCATTTAAATTTGTGGAGCGAACCTATGCCATGTTTTGCCTTGTTAAGACAACATTTAAATTGCAGGGTATCTATACAACTTGAACCTATTAATTAATTGTCGGGACCCCGGTTCCGCTTAATCTTGCCTAATTGCACCGCATCTTGCCATGCATCATATCATAAGCATGCTGGATCTTCTGTCGTAGTATTAAATATTGCACCCGGTGTTTCTTCTAGAGTTTGCTTCTTCACGGATTAGGCCGATGAGTTGATGCGAGTACTGACAAGTTCTCCGGATATGATCCGTCGGCAGTGTTTCCTAGGCGAGCATCTCTCCCCCTTCTACCTATTTTGCATTTATAGTCTTTATTTCCTCCTGTTGATCTATTGTTATCCGTGTCGCGATGCTTTAGTTTCCGAACACCAGTTATATCCCGTGCAGCGTCTATATTTCCTTGGACACCTCCTATTACCTGTGTTTGGTAGATAGCTGGCCTTGCGAGTCGTAGTTGCTTGCTCAGGTGCGATCTCATGTTGTCAAGTACCACAGTTGTTGGAAGGTTGGCAGATGCTTAATGGTGGAGATGCTTAATGGTGGAGATGATCATGACTTTAAATACAACTATTAAAATGCTAGATATAACTAATGCAGAGGCATCGGTGGGTAATAGATGTTATTTGGTTCTTCCACGCTCACTTGTGTCCCGTAGGACCCTGAGTACTTGATACCTGTTCCTTGATTTTTCGCACTATCCACATCCAGGAGGCCGTGGACCCCCTGAGCCAGAGCTTGATTCATTTCTATTTCTTGGGGCCACAAAGTAGTTTGGGGATTTATTACTATCCTGTACTTATGCCATGTTTACTGCTTTATTTAAGATTGTGCGTGGAGCACCTGTACTGTTTTGGATCGCGCCCGTTTTCGCGGTATCGACAAGCCCAGTCACACTTTCGGGTTCCCGATCGTTCTGACCGTCGCAAAAACCCCGCATTAGGAGAGCCAACCGTCGTGGGTAGCTTAGTGGGGTGGCCCCCTGAAATATTTCTGAATCCTGTGATTGCTTTGTCGTGAATGCCTCGTTGGGTTTTGAGTTGGTTTTTCCGAGGTTGATCGAGTGTGTGTTGCTATTTGTGCACCCCTGCAGGGTAAAACTTTCTGAAAGCCGTTTCCGCGGTTATGGACGACTTGGAGCACAGTATCTCGATCATAGACAAGCATAACTAAAGTAGTGCTATAAATTTGACTTAATACATGACTAGTAATCAGATTCAACTATAACGGAATGAATACTAAAAATGCTAACATCTGGTGGATCTAGGTTGTTTTGTGACATACTATATCTGCCTAGTAAGTATTGCAACTCCAATGGAATGTGATAAAAGTGCCAACAATTGCTGGGTTTTGGGATTCCTTAGGACAATTATATCTGACTAGTAAAGGTTCCAACTACCACAGAATGGTAATTAAAACTGCGCACTACTTATGCTTCAGGATGACTCATGCTATCTATATCTGACTAGTAAGTGCTTCAACTATAACAGAATGAGTAAAATTGCCAACCGTGTGAGTTCCTCGGTTTGACTTCCTCGTTTGGTCTCGAGGGGGAATACCAGGATGGGTATGTTTGGTGTTAGTATCAGGTATGATCCGAATAGGTCTTTCTTACCCCTCTCTAATAGCCGCCAGTGATATTAAGTCTCTATAGGTTGTTTAGTGCCGCTGCCCTACCGCTTCAGCCCACCATACCTATGTAGGCGAGAGCCGCCGAATTCTATCCTTGCCGTGTACTGGCCTCAGTACTGACGCTCCTCTTTTTCCTTTGCCCTTTGTCGGCACCCCTTTTGTTTTAGCAGGTTTGAGATCGACATCGTTAGCAGGGTTACCCTTCCGGCTTGGCCTGGGCAGGGTTATGGACGCCATTGGTTATTCTTCAGGGCTCTTAGCCCCATTTGCATCTTGTCCATAGTCGGACGCTCTATCGTTTTCAAGATGATTTGGATCTTTGTATAGTATATATGTATTCTTGACTCATGGAGTCGTTGTTGTATATATTTGTTCTGTGGGTCCCATCGAGGACTGTTGTGTAATGGTATTACTTCGATTTCCACGCGCACGAAAGTGCCTGGTGGGCGTCCTTGAATCGTTTCTATGCGGGTTTGGCGGAAAGGGCTAAAACTTGCATATGGCCGATTTGAGGGTGTTACACAGTGGTATCAGAGCTCAGCAGTTGCGATACCCCACAAGTCCAGCCTGTAGGATAACCTAGCTAACGGCCGAAGTAGAGTGTCAAAACTATGTTGGAAAATCGGTTGGATAGATCTGATTAGGTCTGATTTTACTCCTTACCCCTTTGTTGTTCTCCTCTTACCTCCGCGTGTTTTGATTCTACTCTCTTATCTTTTCTTCAAGTCCAGGAATTCTCGTGGTTGGGTTTCCGTCGTACCTTCAGGGTTTCGCTTCCTCCTTTGGTAATGGTGTTGCTACATTCGTTCTTCGTGCTATCCGAGGAATCCTTCATCTGTTGGACTTCTCTCTGTTCCTCGTTTGTACCTTCTGGTGTTTCCGATGCGACGACATCCTCTATGCCAGAGCCGATGCAGAGCCGCATCACCCCTTTGTTCCGAACATCGATTGTCGAGATCTTCATTCTGATTCCGAGAATGGTTGCACGCTTTTCCACCGAATGTGCGGAGTAATAGTTTGGGTGCATGATGGATTGGCCCCCATGCCGACTACTCAATCTATTTGCTCTCATACATTGAAGTGGATTAGAATGCATCGTTTCTCCCCTTCTGTCAAAGTTGGAGGTGGATTTGTTTGTTGATACCTCTACCTTCGCCTTTGTCCCCAGAGTGTTCTCTCGACGATCACGGACAACGACCTCTTGTTAGTGGTGTTGCGAGGATCTACACGAAGCAAGAAGATTCAGATCGCCGACCTGCCTTCCGGTACCATGAGGCGGATCTCGAGGGCGAGATCCCTTGTTAGTGGTGTCGAATTGTGGCGCCCCGCAAAAACCACTACTAGAAAATCGCGTTGTTTTTGTGCATTGCATCTTCATGACCGCATGCTCATGTCATCATGCCTCATTGCATTTAAGCATCGTCATGACATCATGCATTTGTTTGCCTAAAAACTATTTTCGAAAAGTCTGGTTTTGTTTTCTAAACGCCCCGTCTTTATTTTAAATCAAAACTCTGGTCTCTTTCGGATAATTTTATTTGTCTCAAAATTATTTACAAAAGTCTGTTTTAAATAAAAGTAAAAGTTTATATTATTTTTAGGGGGCAGCCGAACCAGGCCCGAACCGGCCCAGCCGGCCACCCCCAAAAAAACACCCAGTCAGCCAAACCCTAGTCCACACCCCAACCTTTTCCCAACTCCCTCCCCCAGCCGCCGTTTTTCCTTCCGCGCGCTCGGCGCCCAAATCTCCCGCCCGCTCCCGTCTGCTGGCCCCACCCACCCCACCGACCCTACTCCCCCGCACGCAACTCCCGCCCACATGCCTCCCGACCAGGTCCACCACTTGGGCATGCCACCCAACCACGCGACCCCACCCACTCACACCGCTCGCCCCGCTCCAACCTCGCGTACACCGCAAGCGCAGCGACCGCCTATCCCGCACGTCGCCACCTACCGCCCTGGGCCCACCTGGTCCTGTCTCCACCTTCCGCACCTTCCTCTCCCCTTCCTCCCGCAGAGTGCCGACCCCGGCCGTCCTCCTCACCGAGCTCGCCCGCGCCTCCTTCTCCTCCCCAGGTCGCCGCCGCCATCGCCAAGCCCCACGGCCTTCCCTCCGTTCTCCCGCGCTTTTCCCTGGCTCGACCTCCTTCCAGCTCCGCCGAGCGGTCCCGTCTCCTTCGGCCGCCACCGCCCTCTGGCCCCTTCCGGTGAGCGCGCCCTACGACCTCCCTTCCCCGGCAACCGCCCCATCACGAGCAGCCCCGCCTGCTCTTCCCCGTCCCTCTCCTCCCCTCGTCCCCGTGCAGCAGCGACGCCCTCGCCGTCGCGTCCCCTGCCGCCTCCGCCTTGCTCGCCTTCCCGCCGACGCGGTCGACCTCTCTGCCGCCGTGCACGGGCTCCTCGCGCCAACCCTCGCTCCCCGGTCAACGCCACCTCGCGTCCTCCTCCCGCGGCCCGAGCCCACCGTCTCTTCCCTCCATCCTGCGCGAGGCCGCCTCGTGGAGCCGTCATCGCCTCCGCCGCTCACCTGGTGCCGACCGGCGTCTCGCCTCCTTCGTCCCGCGTGAGCACCGGCGCTGGCCTCTCTACATGTGTCTGCTAGTTGCAGCAAGCTGCAGCCCGTGTGTGCACCCGCCTCCTGTAGCTTTTAGTTGGACCAATTCCGGGAGGATCTGACCAATAGGACTCTGAAGATCTCTCACTTGGACATGAAGACCGTACCGACCCCGATGGCATTCGGCAAACCGTCGTCAAGACCAACGACAAGGAATCAATGACAAGATCTACCTCATGGACCCTCAAGGCCTTCTTCCTAGGACCCGACGATGCCGAGCACGCCGACGCGAATCCGAGAACACCGAGACCCTGGCGCACCAAGTTCTTCGACCCTGAGGACCGATCCACAGATGCGACAAGTACTTCTTCCCGGATCCGATGCCGAGAATCCGGACGCCTAGGTCGTCGACATGGATACGCTAAGTACTTCCTCGAGGATGCCAAGTTCTTCACCCCGCACGCCAAGACCGACTCGATGGCATGGACCCGACAAGATCTTCGTGATGACAAGATCGACAGCGACCAGGGCGAACCCGATGATCCTCCGACGCCAAACCAATTCTTTCGACAACCTCCAAAGACCGATCCCGTCGAACCCTGAGCCCCTGTCGAACCCCGAACCCCAGAACCAAGATCTTCCAAACCCAGATGTGTGACCCTAAGCCCCTATTTTTATAATATGACATTACCAACTGTCGCATATTAAATTGTTCATGCATGCATACCTGTCTGTGGTTTGGGGGCATTATGCCGATTCACCTCATAATTAAATATGAAGTATTTATGCGGGATATTTGTGTCTTATTCCGGACTCCATTTAAATTTGTGGAGCGAACCGATGCCATGTTTTGCCTTGTTAAGACAACATTTAAATTGCAGGGTATCTATACAACTTGAACCTATTAATTAATTGTCGGGACCCCGGTTCCGCTTAATCTTGCCTAATTGCACCGCATCTTGCCATGCCATGCATCATATCATAAGCATGCCGGATCTTCTGCTGTAGTATTAAATATTGCACCCGATGTTTCTTCTAGTGTTTGCTTCTTCGCGGATTAGGCCGATGAGTTGATGCGAGTACCAACAAGTTCTCCGAATATGATCCGTCGGCAGTGTTTCCCAGGCGAGCATCTCTCCCCCTTCTACCTATTTTGCATTTATAGTCTTTATTTACTCCTGTTGATCTATTGCTATCCGTGTCGCGATGCTTTAGTTTCCGAACACCAGTTATATCCCGTGCAGCCTCTATATTGCCTTGGACACCTCCTACTACCTGTGTTTGGTAGATAGCTGGCCTTGCGAGTCGTAGTTGCTTGCTCAGGTGCGATCTCATGTTGTCAAGTACCACAGTTGTTGGAAGGTTGGCAGATGCTTAAGGGTGGAGATGATCATGACTTTCAATACAACTATTAAAATGCTAGATATAACTAATGCAGAGGCATCGGTGGGCAATAGATGTTATTTGGTTCTTCCACGCTCATTTGTGTCCCATAGGACCCCGAGTACTTGATACCTGTTCCTTGAGTTTTCGCACTATCCACATCCAGGAGGCCGTGGACCCCCCCTAAGCTAGAGCTTGATTCATTTCTATTTCTTGGGGCCACAAAGTAGTTTGGGGCTTTATTACTATCCTGTACTTATGCCATGTTTACTGCTTTATTTAAGATTGTGCGTGGAGCACCTGTACTGTTTTGGATTGTGCCATGTTTTCACGGTATCGACAAGCCCAGTCACACTTTCGGGTTCCCAGTCGTTTACAGCAGTCGTCGCAAACCCTAGGTCTGTTCCGGAGCTGGCCAACTTCGTTGCGGGTAGCTTAGTGGGGTGGCCCCCTGAAATATTTTTGAATCCTGTGATCGCTTTGTCGTGAATGCCTCGTTGGCTTTTGAGTTGGTTTTTCCGAGGTTGATCGAGTGTGTGTTCCTATTTGTGCACCCCTGTAGGGTAAAACTTTCTGAAAGCCGTGTCCGCGGTTATGGACGACTTGGAGCACAGTATCTCGACCATAGACAAGCATAACTAAAGTAGTGCTATAAATTTGACTTAATACATGACTAGTAATCAGATTCAACTATAACGGAATGAATATTAAAAATGCCAACAGCTGGTGGATCTGGGTTGTTTTGTGACATACTATATCTGCCTAGTAAGTATTGCAACTCTAATGGAATGTGATAAAAGTGCCAACAATTGCTGGTTTTTGGGATTCCTCAGGACAATTATATCTGACTAGTAAAGGTTCCAACTACCACAGAATGGTAATTAAAACTGCGCACTACTTATGCTTCAGGATGACTCATGCTATCTATATCTGACTAGTAAGTGCTTCAACTATAACGGAATGAGTAAAATTGCCAACCGTGTGAGTTCCTCGGTTTGACTTCCTCGTTTGGTCTCGAGGGGGAATACCAGGATGGGTATGTTTGGTGTTAGTATCAGGTATGATCCGAATAGGTCTTTCTTACCCCTCTCTAATAGCCGCTAGTGATATTGAGTCTCTATAGGTTGTTTAGTGTCGCTGCGCTGCCGCTTCAGCCCATCATACCTATGTAGGCGAGAGCCGCCGAATTCTAGCCTCACCGTGTACTGGCCTCAGTACTGACGCTCCTCTTTTTCCTTTTCCCTTTGTCGGCACACCTTTTGTTTTAGCAGGTTTGAGATCGACGTCGTTAGCAGGGTTACCCTTCCGTCTTGGCCTGGGCAGGGTTATTGACGCCATTGGTTATTCTTCAGGGCTCTTAGCCCCATTTGCATCTTGTCCGTAGTCGGACGCTCTATCGTTTTCAAGGTGATTTGGATCTTTGTATAGTATATCTATATTCTTGACTCATGGAGTCGTTGTTGTATATATTTGTTCTGTGGGTCCCATCAAGGACTGTTGTGTAATGGTATTACTTCGATTTCCACCCGCACGAAAGTGCCTGGCGGGCGTCCTTGAATCGTTTCTATGCGAGTTTGGCGGAAAGGGCTAAAACTTGCATAGGGCCGATTTGAGGGTGTTACACCTCTTCCTCTCCGATCTTGTCATCCCCGAACCCCAGCTCCGGACCCTGAGACCGACCCCGATCCCTCGGAACCCAAGATCTTCCGAACCCAGATGTGTGAACCTTTTCCCGAGCCCCTATTTTTTTATATAAATGCTATATACAAAACCTGTTGCGCATTAATTGTTCATCTCGCATGTATATCATGTGGGTTGGGGGCATTATGCCGATTCATCTCATAATTAAATATGGAGTCCATCTGCGGGATATCTTTATCTTGTTCCGGACTCCATTTAAAGTGGGTAGCGAACTGATGCCATGTTTCGCCCCGTTAATACAACATTTAAATTGCGGGGTAGTTAAATAACTCGAACCGTCTAATTAATTATCAGGACCCCGGTTCCGCTTAATATTGACTAATTGCACCGCATCTGTGCCATGCCATGCATTGTATCATAAGCATGTCGGATCTTCTGCCGTAGTATTAAATATTGCATTCGGTGTTTCTTCTAGTGTTCGCATCTTCGCGGATTAGGCCGATGAGTTGATGCGAGTACCGGCAAGTTCTCCGGATATGATCCGTCGGCAGTGTTTCCCAGGCGAGCATCTCTCCTCCCTTCTACCTATTTTGCATTTATAGTCTTTATTTCCTCCTGTTGATCTATTGCTATCCGTGTTGTGATGCTTTAGTTTCCGTACACCAGTTATATCCCGAGCAGCCTCTATATTTCCATGGACACCTCCTAATACTTGTTGTTTGGTAGATAGCAGGCCTTGCGAGTCGTAGTTTCTAGCTCAGGTGTGATCTCGTTTTGTCGAGTACCACAGTTGTTGGTATGCTGGCAGATGTTTATGGTGGAGATGCTTAACAGTGGAGATGATCATGACTTTAAATACAACTATTAAAATGCTAGATATAACTAATGCAGAGGCATCGGCGGGCAATAGATGTTATTTGGTTCTTCCATGCTCACTTGTGTCCCGTAGGACCCCGAGTACTTGATACCTGTTCCTTGATTTTTCGCACTATCCACATCCAGGAGGCCTTATGGACCCCCCTGAGCCAGAGCTTGATTCATTTCTATTTCTTGGGGCCACAAACTAGTTTGGGGTTTTATTACTATCATGTACTTATGCCATGATTTACTATTTTATTTATGATTGTGCGTGGTGCACCTGTACTGTTTTGGATCGCGCCACGTTTTCGCGGTATCGACAAGCCCAGTCACACTTTCGGGCTCCCAGTCGTTTATAGCCGTCGTCGCAAACCCTAGGTCCATTCCAGAGCCGGCCAACTTCGTTGCGGGTAGCTTAGTGGGGTGGCCCCCCTGAAATATTTTATGAATCCTGTGGTCGCTTTGTCGTGAAAGCCTCGTTGGGTTTTGAGTTGGTTTTTCCGAGGTTGATCGAGTGTGTGTTGTTATTTGTGCACCCCTGCAGGGTAAAACTTTTTGAAAGCCGTGTCCGCGGTTATGGACGATTTGGAGCACAGTATCTCGATCATAGACAAGCATAACTAAAGTAGTGCTATAAACTTGACTTAATATATGACTAGTAATCAGATTCAGCTATAACAGAATGGGTATTAAAAATGCCAACAACTGCTAGATCTGGGTTGTTTTGTTATATATGCCTAGTAAGTATTGCAACTCCAATGGAATGAAGTAAAAGTGTCAACAACTGCTGGGTTTTGGGATTCCTTAGGACAATTATACCTGACTAGTAAATGTTCCAACTACAACGGAATGGTAATTAAAACTGTCCACTACTTATGCTTCAGGATGACTCATGCTATCTATATCTGATTAGTAAGTGCTGCAACTATAACGGAATGAATAAAACTGCCCACTGTGTGAGTTCCTTGGTCTGACTTCCTCGTTTGGTCTCGAGGGGGAAATACCAGGATGGGTTTGTTTGGTGTTAGCTTCAGGTTGGATCCGAATAGGTCTTTCTTATCCCTCTCTGATAACCGCCAGTTGTATCGAGTCTTTATAGGTTGTTTAGTGCCGCTGCGCTGCCGCTTCAGCCCACCATACCTATGTAGGCGAGAGCCACCGAATTCTAGCCTCGTCGTGTACTGGCCTCAATACTGACGCTCCTCTTTTTCCTTTGCCCTTTGCCGGCACCCCTTTTGTTTTAGCAGGTTTGAGATCGTCGTTGTTAGCAGGGTTACCCTTCCAGCTTGGCCTGGGCAGGGTTATGGACGCCATTGGTTATTCTTCAAGGCTCTTAGCCCAATTTGCATCTTGTCCGTACTCGGACGCTGTATTGTTTTCAAGGTGATTTGGATCTTTGTATTGTATATCTGTATTCTGGACTCTTGGAGTCGTGTTGTATATATATCTGTTCTGTGGGTCCCATCGAGGACTGTTGTGTAATGGTATTACTTCGTTTTCCACCCGCACGAAAGTGCCTGGTGGGCGTCCTTGAATCATTTCTATGCGGGTTTGGCGGAAAGGGCTAAAACTTGCATAGAGCCGATTCGAGGGTGTTACAATCCACCACATGAATGATGGAATAGGTGGGGGCACCACCATGGCTGCCACGCCATGGCCCTTGGATTCCCCCCTCTTCCCTATAAAAGGCCCCCCTCTCCTCCTCACAATGCACACCTCCTTGTGAAGGATCTCTCTCCCCCTCTAGTTATTCCACATGGTCTCGGATTAGCAAGATACATGTTCCCGATGGCTTTATTTGGAAAGGAGTTGCTGCTTCTGCTGCTTTGCTGGAGCGAGGGATGGAGGTTGTCGGGGTACCGGATGTGTGCGATCACGGATGTACCGCTGCTTTGCGGTGCTGGACTTGCTAGAGATGGATCTGATGGATGTGCTGGAGCTGGACCTGCTGGACTTGCTGGACTTCATCATGATCTTGAGATCGCCAAGTGTACGACTACATCATCCTCGAGTTCCATCTTTTTAACAAAGCTTTGTTGTCTTCGAGGGTATGTTCTCTATGGATGTATATCCACCCGTTGCTTGTATCTAATAGATAAATATTGGCGTATAATAGTTCCCATCATAGGAATTTTTTTGTTTTCTATGCTATGAACCCAACAGTGGTATCAGAGCCTAATCTATGTGTAGGTGCTTTGCACGGGTAGTACTCATATGTTTATATGTGGGCGATGATGATCATGTTATTGCTTCTTTCATGTATTTTGGATATTGGTGGCATAGTGGGATGAAGCGGCCCAGACTAACTTTACATGTCCTCGCACATGAGATCAGTTCCACGACTGACGTGCAAGTAGTTATGCATAAGTGGCTAGTGGGTGTCTGTCTCTCCTACTATAATCCATAACTGATTTACAACGAGTTGCTAATAACTTAGTTATCATTGTTGTGATTCCATGTTTGTAGGTAAGACCGGTTCTATCTTCGCAAGCCCTAAACCACATAAAACTTGCAATGGATAAATTAGAGGCGTCTAGTTTAGATTGTTGCTGGGCTAGTGTCATGATATGTAAATGTTGTAAGTTTATGTATAGTTGATACCCTTACAACACACTTAACATGTAAGTTCCATAGACCTTGGCCTTACACACAAAGGAATGATAGAGATCATACCATGATGCATATGATAGTGATCAAATGCATGGACCATATCATTCCACTTTGCACATATGATGTTTGCATCTTATATTCCTAGTTTGGCATTTTAGTAGCATTATAATATGATCCCTCATTTAGATATCAAGATAAAAATGTGTTCTCCCTTAAGTACCCATCGTTTATGTTTTGCCGCTTCAATACATCACGTGATGATCGGCTGTACTTGAATCCACGATCATATTTCGGGTGTAAGACAGTTTTACACACGCGAGTACTAAGGTTCTTACTTGGCGAGCCTAGCATGTACATACATGGCCTTGGAACACGGACCGAAAGTTTAAGAATGAGTCATATGGTAGATATGATGCGCATATAGATGCTCGCCTTTGAAGCTACAGTGACTCACGTGATGATCGGACTTGGTGTAGTGGATTTGGTTCATGTAATCACCAAAACAACTCGAGGGATGTTGGTTTTGAGTGGGAGTTCATTTCTAATTTGGATTAGTCGAACTCAATTTGTCATAAACTAAATCAAAGTGAATTTGCACAATTTATTGTAGTCATTGACATCTGTGTACTACCTTATGCTTAGTTTTAATTGAGACAATAGAACTATAGAATTTTGGATATTTACTTTACGAACTGGTATCGTATTGTTTTTGAATGTCAATTTTAGAAGTCCTATTGCAAACTTTCAGCAAACTCTATTTACTCCATGAAGTTTAATGAGTAATATTAAATCGAGAGTAAGAATTCCAATGTTCGTACCTAAAGTATCATGTTTGCCTCCATGATTCTTGATATTCAAAAGTTATTTTTAATATCGACGTTATCTAGGAGCTGAAAGAATTGTTTTAGAAGCCATCATGCATGGAAGATATTTTGATATCTGAAATTATGGTTGCAATATGATAGAGTATAATTTGGCAAAATACATGTTCTCACATTGTATGAGAATTTGTGAAGGTTGGAGACGCTAGACATCCTAATCTCCCGAAAAGGTTTTGGGAACTGACATTATACTCACAATTCATCCTTATAAGCCATAATAGCTTGATAATGAAAGTTTTCATGATAAGGATGAATACAAGATGTAAGTAAATATTTACTACACTAAAAGATTACGAAAGTATGGATTTTTGAAAGAACACCAAACATATGATAATGGTGATCTACTTCAAAGTGCAAGTCCAAAGGTATTACTATTTTACTATACATACTTTGGACTATGTGTCATATCTATGACGCCACTGTTGATGTTGATAGATTCTTTTAAAAGAAAAAGGAAATGCTGAAAGAGAATCTATAAAATATTAGGCAGAAAATAAAAGACTAGTAATGTCCAGCTAAGGTATATAGATGATATATATGTTATGGTTATATTATTTGCTTGTTAAACAATGTGGTTCTTGGGTATTGAATACCGAATAGGTTGGTATGAAATATCATACAGAACAATGCAATTCATGAACTACAATGGCCTAAGTAACTAGCAAAAAATCACTTACAAAGTGACATCACCGTTTAAATTATATTGGAAAAAGAACATGCAGAAACTCCATTTTGATGGATTTTTGGAGTCTATGATTTTGATCAATTGACACTTGTGAAACTTTCCTCGAGATAATTAAAACTCCATTCATAGGCCAAAGAGAAACGGATGACTAACTAATTAGAAATTGTGCATGATGATATGCATAGTCCATTATATGTAGCCATGTGTGATGCATCTTTCGACTTCATATGCTTTCTCCGAAAATTTGAGTGAATATATCTATATATTTACTTAATAAATAAGAAGTATGAAATATTTGAAAATTGTTCAAAGACTTTCAAGATGAAGTGGAAAATCATTGTACCAAGAAAATAAAGATTTTATGATTCGATCATAAAGGAAGATATTTGAGTTACAGTTTTAGCAAAACACCTAAGATTTCAGGAATTGTTCCATGAAATTTGCATTTCCCGATAAACCACAGGAGTATGGTATGTTCGAGAGATCAAATCGAACCTTGTTTGACATGGAATGATCAAAGGTGTCATTTATAAAACTTCCATTATGTTTTAAAGATTAAAGCTTTAGAGACTACCGCTTTTACACTGAAAAGATCACCATCGTGATCCGTTGAAATGACACCATATGGGTTATGGTTTGGGATAAAACCCGAATTGTGTTTTCTTAAATTTTGGTATGTTATGCATAAGTAAATGTTTACAACCAAAGTCGGATAAGCACGTATTTGTAGGTTATCCCAAATAATTTGTTAGGTATGCCTCCATAACACCAAGAACAAAAGAGTTTGTCGCTTGGAACATTAAGTTTCTTGAGAAAGAATTTTCACAAAAAGTTAAGTGGGAGGAAAATAGAAATTTGATAAGGTTATTGAACCTTAGCTATATGTGCTAAGTAGCGCAGCGCCAGAAACTGTTCCGGTGACGGCCACAATGCTCATGGCTCCCGTGATTACAAAGGTTGTGATCTTGGAGATTAGAGTTCCTCTTTGAACCATATGCATCGGGTAACAATCAAATAGTGAGATTTGATAAAAAAAAGTCAGTATTGTGTTGAAAATAGTGAACCCACTGCATGCAAAGAAGCGATGATGGGCCCTGACTCCATAGAATGACTAGAAGTCATAAAATCCGTAATAGTTTCCATACACGACAAATCAAGCTTCTGAACTTGGAAGACCCTCCGAAAAGGCATGAAGCCTATCGGTCATGTTTGGATCTATAAAGATATAGACATGGATGTTTGACATATATGAAATAATCCACATGTCGGAAAGGAATTTACGACTATGTTCAAGGAGTTGACTATGACAAGATTTGATCTTTCATAGCGATATTTAGTCTCGACGGATTAATCTAGCAACCACTACATATAATTTGGTATATGGTAGTTGAACAAACAAAACAATGTTGTTCTAATAGAATGGTTACCTAGGACGTGTACAAGACACGGTTCGAAAGGTTTTGTTAATTCAAAGGGTGCTAAAAGGGCACACAAACTTTAATAGTTGAAGTGAGCATAGTGGAGTTGGAATCCTCACCGTGATGAAAATGTTAAAGGAGTTTAATTTCATCGGAGACGATGAAGATGCTTGCTTATGCAAGAAATTAAGTGGGGGCACTGAGAAAATTTTCCAATACATTATGCAGAGTACATATTGTTGATTGGAAATGATGTATCTTTTATTAACACGGGTTAAGAATTTCATATTGATGAAAGACTTGGGCAAAACTGGAATATTTGGCATCAATGTCTATATGGATAGATTGAGGCGCTAATATGGTTGTGCCAGACGTACATATATGAGATATTGAAAAGGGTACAATATGGAAACAACAAGAAAGGTTCTTGCTGCATGGAAAGGATTGTATCAAGATTCAAGTGTTTCAACACTTGGTGAGTAAAATCACAAGAAGATTTTGATCAATAATACCGTGATATGTACATATCCAGATATGTCCAATGCTCTAAATGTTATGAGCATATACCAGAATGATTCATAAAATGATCACTAGACGATAGTAAAGATATTCTTATGAGCTTTGAAAGAACTAATAATATATCATGTATAAGTGACAAATAGTTGAAAATAGTTCATTGTAATATGTTACATTGATACTAGTTTGTCACAAGATACAAATTAAATTTATCTCAATTTAAACTATGGGTGGCACAATATTATGGAAAGGAAATTCCATGATGGATTTGGATGGAGTTCCAAAGTTAAAGACATTGTGACGGATACTACAACAAAAAGCTAAGTATATGACTGCCATAGTAGCAGCAACGGAGGGCATTTGTGTCAAGTAGTTTGTTATCAAATTGGGTGTGGTTCACAGCGGGATAATACTATGAAGATATATTGTACGACAATACTATCGACATGTTTTAACCCAAAGGAACTAAAGGTCTCACCAAAGGACTAAATTTATACAATGCCATCTCATTAGGAAATGAGTGATGCGTAGAGACGCAAAGACATGCAAATACACACGGACCTGAAAGTGCCAGATCCGGAGATTATGTTAACCACTAGCAAATGCCTATATTCAACACCTAGGTGTTGTATATACAAGTTTACAAACTAGATTATTGACTCTAGTGCAAGTGGGAGACTTAAGGGAATATGCCCGAGAGGCAATAATAAAGTGGTTATTATCTTATTCCATGTTTATGATAAATGTTTATTTTGCATGCTATAATTTTATTAATTGAAAATGTTAATATATGTGTGTTTAATAAACAAAATATAAAGTTCCTAGTTATGCCTCTCTTGTAGACTAGCTTGTTGATTAACAAGATGATCAAGGTTTCCTGATCATGGACATTGGATGTTGTTAATAACAAGGTCACACCATTGGTCGAATGATGTGATGAACATTCTTCCGAAGTATAGCATTACGATCAAGGTCATTATGTTTATATTGCTATAACATCATACGAAGTAATCTTTATCCTTAGACCATGAGATCATGTTAATTGCTAACACCGGAAGAGTATCTTGATAACATCAAACGTCACACTGTAACAGGGTGACTATAAAGATGGGTTCAGTGTTACGAAGGTGTTATGTTGAGGCTCATGGATCAAGAGTGGAATTTGTCAATCCCGATGACGGATAGATATACTCTGGGCCCTCTCGGTGATATCACATTGAAATAGCTTGCAAGCAAGTGATGTGATCACTAGAATGTTATATCACGGGAACGAGAAAAGAGTGCATGTCGGTAACGAGATCAAACTAGGTATGGAGATACCGATGATCGAATCTCGGACATGTAATATATCGCGGGACAAAGGGATTTAGTTACTAGCGTTAAAGGTTCTCACGATCACAGAAGTCATCATTGAATGTGTAGGAGTCTTATGGATCTCAGGTCCGCTGATTATTGATCGGAGAGGGTCTCGATTATGTCTGCATTATTCATGAACCGTAGGGTGACACACTTAAGGGATACCGACACCATTTGGAGCAAATATGTTTCAGATAAAGATTTAAGAAAGCTGGAATTATTTCAATAGACACCAAACTGTTTGGGTGAAATTGCTGAAATTGGTTCTGCATGTAATATTGAAATGTTGCGGGGGTTTTATGGGAATGTTTGTTAATTAAAGTAATTAAAAAAATTCTGAATAAAAATAATAAAAGAGTTTTATTAAATGAGAGAGCATTAAATTTGGAGAAATTTAATGCATTTAAAGTGGAGACTTTAAAAGAGAATGTGAAGGCAAATTTATGTGGAGGAGTTACCACCACATGAATGGAGGAGGTGAAGAGTCACCTCCTCCATGCGCCGCCATGAAGGAGGGCACCCCCTCCTCCTATAAAGGCCACCCTCCTCACTTCTCACACACACCTCCTTGTGAAGGATCTCTCTCCCCTCTAGTATTATTCCCCATGGTCTCGGATTAGCAAGATACATGTTCCCGGTGGCTTTATCTCGAAAGGAGTTGCCTGCTGCTTTGCTGGAGCGGGATGGAGGTTGTCGGGTACCCGAACGTGTGTGATCACGGATGCACGCTGCTTTGCGGTGCTGGACTTGGTGGTGCCGAGCTGGATCGATGGACGTCTTTGGAGCGGACACTGCCGGACTTCCTCACGATCTTGAGATTGGCAAGTGTACGACTACATCAACCACGAGTTCCTACTCGTTAACAAAGCTCGTTGTCTACGAGGGTAAGTTCTTGTTGGATGTATGTCCACCCGTTGCTTTGTACCTAATAGATAGATCTTGGCGTGTAGTTCACACCGTAGGAAAAAAAATTCTATGCTGCGGACCCAACAGTCCCTGCCACCATTAATAGAAATAACCTCCGAAGTTTCTCCACTTGAGACGCCATATAAATTTGTATCAGTTGACTCCCCATCGTGAGGGAAGCCAAAAGCATCACAAAATTGTTCGAAAGTTATTTCATAATGTTGCTGGTTCATGGTGAAGCTTACCGTGCACACATTACCTTTCTCCCTATGGTCATCGTAGAAAGAGGCAAGAAACTCATAGGTGAGCTCGGTGTAGGTATTGTGGCTTGCATAGGCGAGTAGTGCTAGCCTTGAATTTGCACCCATGAGGTCGAAGTCCGCCCTCAACCCTGCCGCGGTGAGAAAGCTATCATCGGCCCAACGTGTGGGCATCACCCTCCTTGACGAAACCATGGCCCAACTTGCTATTGAGATCGGTGTTGGGCCATGCGCAGATAAACAAAACTTTTTCCCTACGCGGTGATCCCAAGATATAGCTGAGGTACTAGGACACAAGAATTACCACTAGACGCGCGGTTGCGGAATGGATGTAGCACGTCGCTTGATGTAGTGCAGTCCTCACGATCCGTTCCGATCCACGATCGTCGAAGTGCTGAATGTACAGCACCTCCACCAGTATCCACACGTACGAGGAGGAGCGCTGACAGTGGACTGCTAGGTCTGGTACAGCGGCGACAGGACTGGACTAGGGCTAGGGTTTCCAACACATGGAGTGACCTAACCGTGTGCTCTAAGCACCTGTGCCCCAGCTTATATAGGGAGTGAAAGTGGGCTCCACTCACTTGTGGCCCATTCACTAAAAGTCCTATATTAGTCACTGCAAGTCCAACTCACTGACTCAGTCTGTTTCCTTTTTGGGTCCAACCCAAATATGCTCCTGCTCTTAAGTTTGTGACCCGACAGGCTCATGGTGACCCGGACATGATCCGAGTCTCACTCATGACCGATCAGTCGGTAGCGGCTCCTAGCAGAACATGTCGACTCCCAAGTACCAAAGAGTCATGACGACATACCTTCCAATGCGACTTTCGTCTGAGTCCCTTTTGCCTCACAATATACTTTGTCGAACTATAGGCGAATAATCGTCATCCCTTAAATAGTTCGACTCTCTTTCTCGATCCGAGATAAGTGATTCATCTGACTAACTCTTAGTCGATCGCCTCGGTTAACACATAATAGAGTCACACATGGCCATGCTTTCCAAATCATATCTTTCGAGAAGGCCAAGAGAATATCTCTCCAGACGGAGGGGCAAAATCCCATCTTGGTTATTCACATCATGCAGCTTGATTCTCAGTCGACCCGAACTCCGGTTTTGTAACTGCCCAATGATGGAACAGCGTTTGACAGAACCTAAGTCGGTGGTCCTCAACTCGGATTGTGCAATATCTTCAGGTCTAAGGATTATATTGATTGAGATATACAAATGACAACTTATTCGTTGTATATCAATATGGGTCAGTCCGACTCGCTAAACTCCTTAGTCGAATCCATGTAAGTCAGAATAGCATCTCTATGCCCGTGACAAGTGGAACCGAGTCATCAGCCGACTTTCACATTAGTCTAAGTTGTGTGTCCAGCACAACCTCAACGACCAAGGACAATTAGTATAAACAACATGAATATATAGTTCCACAATCAAATCACATATTCAATGATACATATCAGTAGTTCATACATGGACAATAAGTTTATGAATACATTGGAAATAACATAATACATGATTGCCTCTAGAGCATATTCCCAACAGTCTCCTACTTGCACTAGAGTCAATCATCCGACATCACATGTCTAGGCATCTAATGCCCATAGCTCTCAGGTGCGCCTCATGCTTAGGCTGTGGTAGCGGCTTTGTCAACGGATCCGCAATATTTGAATCCATGTGTACCTTGCATAACTTGATGTCACCTTGATCCACGAACTGGCAAATCAGGTGGTACCGCATGAGTATATGTTTGTTCTTCTGGTGTTGTCTAGGTTCCTTGGCTTGTGTGATAGCACCATTGTTGTCACAATACACGTCTAACGGATTGGACGAGCTCTAAACCACACTAAGATCCATGAGGAAATTCCTCATCCAAACAGCTTCCTTTGCTGCCTCCGAGGCAGCAATATACTCAGCCTTTGTCATAGACGTAGACACCGTCTCTTGCTTGGAACTCTTCCAGCTCACAGCCCCTCCGTTTATAACAAACACATATCCAGGTTGCGAATGAGAATCATCTGAGTCAGTGAGATAACTCGCATCCGTGTAACCCCTTACACTGAGTTCATCCTCACCTCCATAAACCTGGAACATATCCCTAGTCCTTCTCAAGTACTTAAGGATATTTTTAGCCGCTGCCTAGTGGATCTCTCCAGGGTCAGCCTGGTATCTGCTCACAACACTTAGAGCATAGGAAACATCCGTCCTAGTACAAATCATAGGGTACATGATGGATCCGACTACAGAAGCATACGGAATCGCACTCATCCGACTTCACTCATCAGTTGTCGAAGGACACTGAGTCTTGCTAAGTTTCATGCCATGGGACATCGGTAAGAACCCCTTCTTAGACGATTCCATGTTGAACTTCTTCAACACTTTGTCCAAATATGCACTCTGACTCAATCCAATGAGCCGCCTTGATCTATCTCTATAGATCCGGATTCCTAGTATGTAAGTCGCCTCACCCAAGTCTTTCATCGAAAAACTCTTTTCCAATGATTCCCTGGTTTCTTGCAACATCTGGACATCATTTCCAATCAGTAATATGTCATCCACATATAAGATCAGAAAGTTTACTTTGCTCCCACTAAACTTCTTGTATAAACAAGAATCATGATCACTCTTGATGAAGCCAAACAATTTGACTACCTCATCAAAGCGAATGTTCCATCTCTGAGATGCTTGCTTCAACCCATAAATGGATTTCCGAAGCTTGCATACCTTGTCAGCATCAGCCGGATCGACAAAACCCTTAGGTTGTATCATATACATGTCCTCAGTTAAATTTCCATTAAGGAAAGACATCTTGACATCCATCTGCCATATCTCATAGTCGAAATAGGCTGCTATAACTAACATGATCCGAACTGACTTAAGCATCGCCACGAGAGAGAAATGCTCATCATAGTCAACTCCTTGAACTGTCAGAACCCCTTCGAGACAAGCCGTGCCTTATAGATAGAAACATTTCCATCCATATCAGTTTTCTTCTTAAAGACCCATTTGCACTCGGCAGGTCTTGCACTGTCTAGCAGATCAACCAAGTTCCAAACTTGATTTTCATGCATGGACTTTAACTCGGATATCATGGCTCCAAGCCACGACTCAGAATCAGATCCCACCATCGCTTCCGAATAAGTTGTTGGCTCATCACTGTCCAACAGTAACACATCATGAACACTTCACAATCTGGCCTATCTTCGCAGTGTCGGTGCAGTTGCCGGCTCAGGTGCCACGACCGGCTCAACCTCTAAGGCTTTTTTTCGACTCGCTGCTGGCTGGTACCTCTCGAATTTCTTCGAGTTGCACTGTGCTCCCACTGACTCCCCGACTGAGAAACTCTTTTTCAAGGAAGACGCCATTCCGAGTGACAAACACTTTGCCCTCTTCTCGGTTGTAGAAGTAGTAACCCAAGGTTTCCCTCAGATACCCCACGAAAATACAGTTATCCGACTTGGTTGTAAGCTTGTCCGACTGAAGTCGCTTGACAAAAGCTTCACAACCCCAAATCTTTAGAAAAGACAAACTCAGCTTCTTGCCAGTCCACATCTCATGTGGTGTCTTCTCTACTGACTTTGATGGTACTCTGTTTAGTGTGAACGCTGCACTTTCTAGACAATAACCCCAAAATGATAAAGGCAGATCTGTCTGACTCATCATTGATCGTACCATGTCAGACAAGGTCCGATTCCGCCTTTCCGACACACTGTTTCTCTACGGTGTTCCCGGTGGAGTGAGCTGGGGAACTATTCCACAACTCTTCAGATGGTCATCAAACTCATGGCTCATGTACTCGCCTCCTCGGTCCGATGAAGAAACTTTATTTTTTTGCCAAGTTGATTCTGTTCCTCATTCTGGAATTCCTTGAACTTTTCAAATGCTTCCGACTTATGTTTCATCAAGTAGATATATCCATACCTACTCAAATCATCAGTGAAGATAATGAAGTACTCATAACCATCTCTGGCTTTCGTGCTCATCGGGCCACATACATCACTATGTATTAGTCCCAATAAGTCGAACGCCCTTTCACAACTCTTTGCAAAAGGTGTCTTGGTCATCTTGCCAAGTAGGCAGGATTCACATGTCTCGAACGACTCCAAGTTGAACGAAGTTAGGAGTCCATCATCATGGAGCTTCTTCATGTGTTTCAACTTATATGACCAAGCCGATAGTGCCAAAAGTAAGTCATATTCAGATCATTTGGTTTCAACCTTTTCACATTTATATCATAGACAGATTCACCATCAAGATTCAAAATAAATAACCCGTCCTAGACGGGTGTAAAGTCGTGAAACATATCATTCAAATACAAAGAACAACCATTATTCTTAATATTCGACTCATAGCCTCGTCTCATCAAACATGATGTAGAAATAATGTTTCGACTAAGCACTGGAACATAATAACAATTATTTAGCTCCATTAAGAATCCAGAAGGTAAATGAAGTTGCATCGTGCCGACTTCCAACATAGCGACTCTCGCTTTGTTGCCGACTCGAATGTCAACCTTGCCTCTAAGGCGCTACGATAGAGAATCCAACACGTAGGTCATTATACAATAAAATGACAGCACCTAGGCTCCAACCGGCTGACAAAAACCGTGATACGCAGATCACGTATGGATTACACACATCACATGTACATAAGCCATACCATTCACAACATCACCCTGCAAAAACAAGTTATGCATGGATATGAAATCTACCAGCATTGTGAAACCCGCAATGACATCTAAGGCGCTACGACAGGGCGAAGCCAGTGGTCCCGCTAGCCGGATAGCGGGCGGGGATCGAAGGGGCAGCGCCCGATGATTTTTCTAAAAACGCAGATCTCATTTGCCTTCTGAACATGGATTTCATCATCGGATAAAACAATTTTACCGAAATCAGATCCGTACTCCGATTCGACCAAACTCTTTGATCTTCGATCACCACATCCAGATTTACGTGTCACAATCTACCCCAATGGCGGAAGCCAACCGATAGGGGTATGCCATTCACAACCTTAGCAGTTAGATCATGGAAACCAGATCATCCATTCCCCGAGTATAGTTGATCCAATCAACTTCATACAAAACCGATCTATCTCATAGATCGACCACCAAAACTGCAATTAGATCCAATCTAACACAAACCGCATATCACATATGCACGATCTCGAGGCTAAAACTAGAAGCTAACGCTCTGATACCACTATTGGGCCACGCAGAGATAAACAAAACTTTTCCCTACACGGTGATCCCAAGATCTAGCTGAGGTAGTAGGCCATGAGAATTACCACTAGACGTGCGGTTGCGGAATCGATGTAGCACGTCGCTTGATGCAGTGTAGTCCTCACGATCTGTTCCGATCCACGATAGCCGAAGTGCTGAACGTACATCACCTCCACCAGTATCCACACGTATGAGGAGGAGCGCTGGCGGTGGACTGCTAGGTCCGGTACGACGGCGACATGACTGGGCTAGGGTTTCCAACACATGGAGTGACCTAACCGTGTGCTCTAAGCACCTGCGCCCCAGCTTATATAGGGAGTAAAAGTGGGCTCCACTCACTTGTGGCCCAATCACTAAAAGGCTTATATTAGTCACTGCGAGTACAACTCACTAACTCAGTCCGTTTCCTTTTTGGGTCCAACCCAAATATGCTCCCTCTCTTAAGTGTGTGACCCGACAGGCTCATGGTGACTCGGACACAATCCGAGTCTCACTCGTGACCGATCAGTCGGTAGCAGCTCCTAGCAGAACATGCTGACTCCCAAGTACCAAAGAGTCATGATGACATACCTTCCAATGGGAATTTCGTCTGAGTCCCTTTTGCCTCATGATATACCTTGTCGAGCTATAGGCGAATAATCGTCATCCCTTAAATAGTTCGACTCTCTTTCTCGATCCGAGATAAGTGATTCATCTGACTAACTCTTAGTCGATCGCCTCGGTTAACACTTAACCGAGTCACGCATGGCCATGCTTTCTGAATCATATCTTTCGAGAGGGCCCAGAGAATATCTTTCCAGACGGAGGGGCAAAATCCCATCTTGGTTATTCACAACACGGAGCTTGATTCTCAGTCAACCTGAACTCCGCCTTTATAACTGCCTAGTGATGGAACAATGTTTGACAGAACCTAAGTCGGTGATCCTCAACTCGGATTGTGCAATAACCTTAGGTATAAGGATTATATTGATTGAGATATACAAATGACGACTTATTCGTTGTATATCAATATGGGTCAGTCCGACTCGCTAAACTTTTTAGTCGAATCCGTGTAAGTCAGAATAGCATCTCTATGCCCGTGACAAGTGGAACCGAGTCATCAGCCGACTTTCACATTAGTCTAAGTTATGTGTCCAGCACAACCTCAACGACCAAGGACAATTAGTATAAACAACATGAATATATAGTTCCACAATCGAATCACATATTCAATAATACATATCGGTAGTTCATACATGGATAATAACTTTATGAATATATTGGAAATAACATCATACATGATTGCCTCTAGGGCATATTCCCAATACTCGGCCTAGTGCCTCGACCTCTCGCCACGTTGGTGCTTGCTCTTGCAAAAAATGCTACCAATTTTGTTCATCTTGATGCACTAAAAAATTTCACCACTAAACCTTAGGCATATAGTTTCTACATGATATACGAACGAGTCTACGTGGAAAAATTTAATCCTAACGTGAGAAATCAAAAGGAAAAACAAAATAATCTTGTGTTCATCCACTAGATCAATGTGAGAGTTTCAACCATGGAATTCTGAAAATAAAGCATGGATATGGAGAGAAACATATCGATTTGTTGATTCCCCAACTCCAATGAACGAATTCCGCAAAGAATCAAGATCTCTAGATGGGTTTTGAGAGGTTTGGAGAGAGAATATGAGAGAAAAAGTGAGGAGTAAGAAGAGCCCTATCCGCCCAGGTGCGATTAAGTGGTCACGCCGAACTATACGGGCACAACTATATGGGTGGAATATGTAGTTCCCGCTGTATAGTTGTAGCGACATCGATAATTAGGGTTTCTTTATGCCAGAACACAGCTAAATAGGAGCAACTATACGGCCGGATCATAATGGTCGCGCCATATAGTTGGTCGTTAAAACTTCTGTGTCCTCGAGATAAATTTTCTTGGACAGGCATTGATAACTATATGGCTAGAATTTTTATTCCTGCCGTATAGTTGGTCGTCAAACCATCAGTACCTTGGAAAAGAAATTCGACGAAGGCATCGATATCATACGGCTAGAACTATACGGCAGGAATTTTTATTCCTGCCGTATAGTTGGTCGTTAAATCTTCTGTACCTACGAAAGAAAATTTGTTGATGGCAAAGATATCTATACGGCCAAAAAATTTATGCCTGCCATATAATTGGTCGTTAACCTTCAGTAGTCATCAAAAAATTTCTATTTCTTCG
Source organism: Avena insularis (assembly GCA_023614405.1). Lineage (NCBI taxonomy): Eukaryota > Viridiplantae > Streptophyta > Magnoliopsida > Poales > Poaceae > Avena > Avena insularis. Next base: position 68,319,314 of record CM042692.1, on the reverse strand, counting down.
AGAATTCTTTGTTCACCTAGTTTTTGGCAGAAAAATGACAGTAAAAATTATCGACCAATAATAGCATGTATAGAGCAGGATTTTTAGTACTACCTAACTTCTTCTCCTCAGTTGGAGATTCACTTTTTAATCTGGACAAAATTATTAAGCTAGTTTTTGTAGATAAAACTCAAACTTTTATTTTTATACTTATTTTACGCTTGTTCAATCGATATTTCTACTATTTTTGACACCTGCATCTTCACGGGCGTGCTTCCGCAAGAATGTCTATGAAAAAGTTGTAGGAATGCGATGACCATTTTATTCTTTAGTTTATTTTATTAATATGATGGGTTGACTCCCATTAAGCATTTTATTAAGAATGGTTGAATAACTCAACCCCTTCTCTGTTCTCGAATTCTTACCTTGGGTTATCTCTTATCAAAGGCACTTACCACATGAACTCGTTTTGCTGGTGGAATATATATTTCTCCTGCTTCTAGCTTCTTTGGAAAATTCTAGATGATTTCACCATCATAAACATTGAAGATTATTTTCCCCTCAGCACAATCAACCGATGCTCCTGCGGTACTAAGAAAAGGTCTTCCAAGTATTATGGATAATTTTTCATCCTCTGGCATTTCAAGAATAATAAAATCAGTGGGAATAACATGCTCATCTATTCTAAGTAGAACATCCTTAATCATACCAAAGGGTTGTTTAGTGGATTTGTCAGCCATCTGCAAAGTGGTAGTAGTAGGGGAATACCCCCCTAATCCTAACCTTTTATAGAGGGAATATGGCATTACACTAACTCCTGCACCTAAATCACACAAGGCATTGTGAATATCTGTTTTGCCAATTGAGCATGAAATAGTGGGTATTCTGGGATCTCCCGATTTAGACAATAGCTTCCCATTAGCAGGATAACTAGTCACCATAGCAATGGTTTTAGTTATTTCTTTCTTTCTACTAAGAATATCACAGAGGAATTTAGAATAGGTGGGAACTTTTGGTGTATCCGCAAATGGAATTTCTAGACAAAGATCACCAAGTGCCTTTTTTGAAAGAATCATAGATTACCTGATCCGGTGCTTTCTTTTTTCGATCTAGATAAGGAAGTTTTTGCTCACCTTTCTTATTCTTGTCTTTTACCTTTTGTGGGGGATCAGGCTCTTTTGTTTCTTTCTTTTGTTGCTGCTTATCACTTTTCTTCTTTTCTACTACAACAACTTCATCTTCATTGGTTGTCTATTTTTCTTCTCTTGGATCAACTGTCTCTACATCAGAGTCATAATGGTCATCTTGTGCATCATTTTGGTCCTCCTTGGTTTGATCTTGTGTTTCTCGAGCAGTTTCATCTTTAGGATCCACAAGTGTATCATCTTCTTGGCTTGCTTTGAGAAAGGCTTTTTTCCTTTCGATCTTTTTCAGCTTCATATTCTAGTGGTCCTAATGGTCTTGTAATAACTGCACCTCTTCTTGTAACAACATTAGTACAAACAAGAATATCTATATCATATTGAAGAAAAATTTGATAACCAGATGCTATTTCTTCACATTGGGTTTCAATCATACTAAGATACTTGTGAAATAATTTTATTTCTTGGCCAATCTCATCATAATTTTCCGTGAGTTCCGCCAAAATATTTTTATGTCTTTGAAAATGCTTATGCAGGTTATTATGAGATTTTGTTTATCGATGTTTTAATTCTTGAAAAACTTTTCTAGTTTCATCTTCTTCAGTAAAAACTTGTAACAAGTCTACTTTGTTCTCCTTAACAAGTTTAGAAGGTATACCTTTTTCTTTCATTGTTTTGCGCACTTCAGGCATATCAGGAGTTATATGAAGCATCCCTTTTCCAGCTTAGTGTTGAAATCGGGATTATATAAAGAATCATTCTTAGCCCTAGTAGACATCAATTCCAAACATGCTTTAGTAGTTAAGGTATTTATCGATCCTCCAGCTGATAAGTCAAGCAACTCTCTGCTTTGAGTATTAAGACCATGGTAAAATAAATGGCAAATAGTTGATTCAGAATAGCCATGATTAGGAATTCTATTGATCATTCCAAATAATCTATCCCAGGCTTGTGGGTAGTTTTCTCCCACGTTCTGACTAAAGTTGTCTATATTCTTTCTAGTTTCAGTTACCTTTTTAAAAGGATTAAACCTATTTATGAATTTAACAATACAGTTTTCCCAACATTTAATGTAATGACGAGGGAGAGAATATAACCAGTCTAGAGCCTTACCTTTAAGAGACCAATGAAAAAAATATAGACGAGAGAAGTCTCTTGGCAATCCTTTTGGTCCAAGTATTGTCATCACATCGTCAAACCTTCCTGGGTCTTCATCTTCCCTTTCACTGTAAGCATTTTCCTGCAAAATTTTAATAATTCCACCATCAAATCGATATTATCTAACTCCAGGATTAGGAAATTCTATTGGTTATTTAAGGAAAGCAGAATTTGGAGCACAGTATTCTCTGAGAGTTTTCTTAGGTTTCTTGGGAGTTGTCCTATAAATGGACATGATTTCCATAAAATCACTCAGGTTTTCAACTTCAACCTTGTCTAATCTTAAAAGTTTTTCAATAATTTCCTCGCGCCTTTGAATAGGCACGTGCTCAAAATAATATGATAAATAGGTCCTACCTGAGCGTGTAGACCCTTTATCTCCTAGGGAGACCATTTTATAGTAGTAACACCTGAAATGTCAAGAGACAAACACTTAGCACTTAGCTCCCCGAAAACGGCGCCAGAAAATAGCTTGTCTACAAGTGCACAGATCGTTTGTAGCTAGTTTTGAAGTATATATATCGATCCCAAAGGGAGCCCAAAGGTAAGTGTTTATGAGTGAAGTCTCGATCACACTCAAAGTTTTCATAGGTCTTCGAGTGAATTGACTGCAAGTGTGGAAATAAGAATGAAATTTGGATTAAACTGGATGTATTTAAATAGAACTAAAATGTAACTTCAGGAATAAAAAGCATAAAAGTAAAGAATGATTCGATTGTTTGTGGTTTTCTGCAGATGACGAAGAAGGCGCGGGAATATATAGTTCATAGTGATAGTGACTGTGCTAGGTGGGCGAATGATAAGTGTAACAATTATAATCTTATAAATATATGTGTAGGCGAGCAACCCATAATTAGTCGGAACTCCTCTTGGTAGATTTTATCCCAACTTTCAATAATCCTACTAGACTGTTACCAAAACCATGGTCAGTCACTAGACGATTAAGATCCTTCAGGTTGCTTAGCAATTAAGCTCCTTGGATCGACTAATGCAATAAGCATAGTGGTTCCTCGTGATCCTCGAGTCAAACTAGTTTCCCATTGATATCCCCGTGTCACTCGGGGGTCGCCGATCTGCTAGCGAACAAGATCCTATCTATGTAGAACAAAGCATCATGTTGTATGGGCCCTTAATTAGACAACAAGCATTAGGCATCCCACATACAGTCAAGCACACATAATATAATGATTAAAATCAATCACAAACTAATGGAAAATATATGGAGCCACATCACATCTCACCAATCCCTTACATCTCCCATGCCCAAGGAACTTACTCACACATGAGAGAAGAAAGCATCATCGATATAATTAAATAAAGGGAGTTCTTCTCGATATTACCATGGAGATCCACAATAAGAATAGAAATGTAATCCAACACAATTCAAGATAGGAAAAAACAATCTCAAACCCTAATCTTGCAAGGTGAAGATCTATCTCTCTCAAGTACAAGTAATGGCTATGAGGGTGTGATGGCTGGGAGATCAAAGATCATGGAGCGAGATGAAGAACATCTTCCCCTTCTTCTCCCGATCTCTTCTTTCTCCTTTCTGGATGGGATGGCGGTTGCTGTGTTATGATTTTGTGTCCTGCCTTTTCACGAAAGTTGTCCCTTTTGACAAGACGAAGGCGGTGGCAGCTATACGGCGGGAACTATACGTCTGAAAAAAATATTCCCGCCATATAGTTGCTCGTTAAAGCTTCTGTATGCTTCCCTTGATTGCTTCTGGAAAGAGACTTGCTTGTTTTCACCTGAATATTGCGTTTCTCTTGTTAAAACCTCCTGTTGATGTTCAGAACCTGAAATATATATTAAAAACCAAGTTTTCTTTGCTACTTAAGTATTAGCATTAGGTAAAGCTAGAAAACAATCAAATCCAGAAGAAAACCATCAATAAAAACCGTCAAAAATATGTCAAATCTCACAGCTATCAGGTAATCGATCCCACTACCCATGATCTGGTGTGTGGTTAAATAGGGGAGCGGGGGAGGCCCTTAGTCACTTCCCCACTCTCTCCTCCCCCTCTTCTTCCTCCTTGTGGCCGCCATCGCCTCTGTCAGCTCCAGCGACCGTGTTGCCCCTTTGCTCTCTCTTCCTCCTTGCTTCAACACAGCACCTCTTACCTCCACCGCCATGGGGCCTCGTCAATCCGTGCCTTTCTCCCCTGACTCGAGCTCCGCCTCAAGGAAGTGGGATCTAGAGATTCCGTGGGAGGTGGTTGCCATGGAAAAACACGAGGAGGGCGGTGTCGTCCACGAGCGTCGCGCCTGGGCTGGCTCCAACGTCACGCAGAGGGAAATTGACTGGCTCATGCATACGTGCCGGATTCCCCTGGGGGTCTGTTGTCGACTCCCCAATGACGAACAAGCTCCTGTTGTTGAGGATGGTGTGTTGGGGATATGCCAAATGGGTGTCACCATAGCATGTCTCTAATCCGGCTAACCCGGGTGGCCCACACTTGGTAGTATGGCCTATGGCCTACTGGCAGCCCAGTTAGATGGATCTAGAAGGGAGGCCCGTGCCGAATAAAGGAAGGCTACAAAGAAGTCACCGACATACTTAGAGCCTTGGAGTACAAGACATGAAGACTAGTTTGTATTAGGGTAGGACTCTTTACCTTGTCTGGCAAGGTCTTTTTCCTGTAACCCTAGGTTATGGTGCCTTTATAAACCAGACCTATGGGAGCCTTTAGGGAAACACTCAACATACAACGTACAACACCTCGCACAGCGAACTAATCCCTATAACTCAGCGTACTGCCATTATAGTGATTTATAGCAAGAGTAGAGTTCCGACACTGTTGTGGGACTTGAACCTGGGTAAGTTGTGTTATCTCGTACACGCCAACTCTCCACCTTACGCCACGTCTCTAAACACGCATTGTGAGGACTCCTCCATGGTGTACTCGTTGGCAATACCATGACAGTTGGCTCCCACCGTGGGGCAAGAGGCGCTTCGAGTTCTACACCAGGTGAGATCAAAGCTCTTCGCAAGAATCGGCCACATCATAGCCATCAGACGCATTCTCTTCTCCGGCAACGTCCCGATTGTCCCTCCAGATGAATTATGGGTTCCAGCGAAGACGAACCCTACGAGCTGCTCCATCATCCCCTTCAGAGACATCTACATCCTCGTCGGCGAAACTGACTCGGGTCCTAGTTCCCAGGAAGTCGGAAAGTCGTCAAGGCCCGCACGGACCGCCTACAGGCATGACATGTTCGCAGAAGAATCTGGCCCATACCTCTCTCTAGAGTATGGTGGCTCAGATCAAGAAAATTCAAGGCCCACCCAAACTGCCCTTGTGCAGGATATAATGATGGAAAGACCCCGCAAATCTGCTCGGCTTATCCAAGCGTTAGAGATGCGAAGGTCACACTTTGTCAGCGTCGTCACCATATTCGATCTGGCCAGATGCGTTCAGAGGGAAGGGGAATCTCCCCGCGAATACCTTGTCAGATGGATGAGGGTGAGGGAAACCCTAGAGGGTGACTACGTCGACGAACTCGTCTACCACTTCGTGGAAGGGCTCACACCAGGAACGCTCCTCCGGCATACCCTCCGAAGACGGCAGGCCGCAGGCCCTCTCACCTTTGGCGAGATGGTCGCAATTGTCAATGCATATGCGGACACCGAGGAGAACACTCAAGCTATGCCTAGGCCCGAAGCTAGAGGAAGCAACAACAACGGCCCACCTCCATCACCCTCCACATCCGCCATCAAAAAAGAAATGCACCGATGGGGCACAGATACCAGAGCAGCAGGTGGATCGAATGCATGCTACAAATGGCCAAAAATATGGTATTCGGAAGAATTATGTGAGTACACATTATAACTTGTATCGGCTTATCGGATTGCACAAACTCTATGTATTTGGTTTTCAATCTATTTAACCATGGCAGGACGATAAAGAGCCAAGAAATGACTTAGTTGGAGGGCTGAAACATGAGTTGGTACCTTGCGAAAGGGCAGAATCTGTTCGTAAATTTATAGCATCTGAAAGCAATGATCTGAAGGCTGTGGTTGCAGATGGGAGGTCTGAATGTTCTGTACTTCAGGTGCAGGAAAGCTTCTCAGATGATGTTGATAAGGTAATACTATCAAAATCTTCTTTTGCGCCTAACTGTCTTTGAGCACGTAAAAGTATGGAGGGAGGGAGTAGTTGCTAATAGTATATCAGACCCAAACTTGAGCCGTTGTACAAACATGCTGTTTCAGAGTAGCTAGACATTTTCTGAATTGCGTATATTTAGAAATTACGTAACAAAATGCAGTGTGGGATTATACTGTATGTTCTGAATTTTACATATTAAATGCTGTGTTAGCCTTAGGATGATATTTATCATTAAATCCATATATGCTTTGATAATTTGGAGAAACGCTCACCTACAACCATTAGTTACTTGCTTACAGCTGGGAGAAAAGTACAAGCAACTGCATTATGGTTGCTTTGATTGGTCTCATTTGGCACAATATTTTAGATATCATATTTGGTTTGAGAATACCGCTTAACATTCTCTCTGTGAATCTGTTGCAGTCCTATGAAATGTCATGTAAGGATTCTGATGAAGAGGACAACGACAACTTTGAGCAGCATGAGGAACTAAGGCCTAGAAGGAAATTTATTCCATCATGGTCTCGGTGAGTGTTCTAGTCTTACATATAGTTTTCTATGTGTGGATCCAGTGTTCATTGGCCACATGGCAAACCAGTAACATCAACCGCTTGGGATCAGCCTATCCATACCATAGCAGCCTCATGTTTGTGCATCCCTGTAGGCATAACAATACTATTTGTCAGACAATGGAAAATCTTTACTACTGTTTGAAAATCGGAGGAATTGTGTAGAGGGGCAACTGTGCTACTTGGGAAAGCTTGGAATTCCATCACAGGAAGTCGAACTAGATGTGGATGAGTATTGAATGAATGGGTACTCTAAGATAGAACGAGAAGAAGTACATTTGATTCTATAATAAAAAAGTCTAAAATGGAATCCCTTTATTAGTTTGTGCAATTAATCATGTCTGACGACAGGTAGTAATCGCGTGGTGCCCTGTTCTTATTTTCAGAGAAGAAAACTTGGATAAAATCTTGTTATCCAATCAGTCTTTGGACCCAGCAGAAATATTCGCACGCAATGGCTGTTTCAGTTTGTCTGATGGTAAGCTTAGCCACACCATCTTCGTAATGACTTATGAGCACATCCTTTTTAGTAGTTGTTCTTGTGACTTAAGCCGTTTCCTACATTTTTCTGCAGTTCTTGCACTCCATGTTCCTCAAAGGCTATTCAGTTAGTTGGCTGTTTTTCAAGTGACTGCAACCGCTGCAGAAATCACCGGTTTCCTCGTATGTTTGGTAAATTGCAAAACTACTGAAGGTAACCTATTTATGTGGGATAATCTTATCCTAGAGGAGCAATGCAAAGAGCCACGTTTCTGCATGTCCAACCTGTTTGCCCAATTATTAGGATCCGAATGGGATAGTCTAATCCTAGAGGAGCAACGCAAAGAGCCAACTACTGAGCTTAGACTTTACTACTTTAGCTTCTATTCTTCAGGTAATGAACAAATCAAGCTGCTGCGTTTTGCGATACCCAAAGGTAGGAAGACCATGATTCAGAACACATGAGTTGCGAATTCGCAACATTGTAAGCACTGAGCACCATGGGATGTGCATTGTGTAAAAATTCAGGAAATCACCGTGTCTGGGACAGCTCGTTGCAAATCAGCACTGATTCTCATGTGATTTCGGTTGATTTGAGCATATTAGGAAAAATTTACTGATTGGACCGCGTTACATTTCCTGTGCGTCAGATTGGCAACCTCGCCTCAGTTGTTTCGAGTTAACACGATCCGTATCTGTTCAGTTTTCCGTGCAAACACGTATCTTGTTTAATGCGGAGCAGACATGGATCGAGTCGAAACCTATATCAACACGCACGCATGCAGCCTCTCACGGTCTACGCGTCTCCGCCGGTGAGTTTTTTGTTGTTGTTGTTGTTGTTGTCTTTGACTATGATTTGCTGTTTGAAATCGTACTAGAGTATTAAACTAAGAAATCTCCCAAATCTCGTGCACCGGTACTTTGACTGCGCTGAGTTCTCTTCTTCCACTTTGAGCGCGCGAAACCGGCAGCGAAGTAAGGAACACTTGGCCACTTGGGGGGTTTGCCACCATGCGAGCTGAGCTGCAGTCAGAGATCTTTTTTTTCCATTTGGTCCGTACGTCAGAGAGCTCTCTGCTGTAATAAACTTTAAACATCTCCTGCTCGTCCAATACCATGATGAACACGCACGCCATGGACTAGAGCCAGAGTCCCTGACAGGCGCGCATCTATACATATACCAACATCCCACTAGGCCCATTGGCATTGGTAACCGCAGACCGTCTGAGACGACTCGCGTCACTTGTCTTTCTCTATGGTGACAAGTGGACTGATCACCGCCGCCTGCAGCGGCAGCCTTGATTGAGCACTGGCTGGCCCTGACTAATAAAGATCTGCTCAGCTACATCACATGCCATGCCACAGCTCAAGCTCAAGCTCGAGCTCGAGGTGGATCCATATCCCATTCAATTCAAAGGCTGTCCTCGGAGTTACTACTGTTCTACGGAGCTGTACCTTCTATTCTTGCACTTACTCTCTGTCTTCAAGGCTGGTTCAGAGATCATGTGACATCGCCGTGTCGACATCAAAAACCACAACCTTTTTCCTCGTTCACAGGTTCGGATCTTGGCCAGCCACCAGGCAGAGGATGTAGAACTACACGGCCTGTCTTCGGTTGTGCATTGGCATCCTAGTACATACGAGTATCCATTGCGCCTAGCTTGCCTCTCACCGCTCTCCCAGCAAAAGGTGGGCGTTCATGCACATAGCCACGATGCTAACACGTCTACGGGGAAAAAACGCGCGCAACTATCTTCCACTTGAGTTCAGAGTATCCAAGTGTGCAAACATATGAATATATCCATCGCACATGGCATGTGATGTGGTCCTCTAGTCAGTGTTCCTTATTTCTCGATGCAGTGAATGCCGATACTTTAGGACTCTGACAGCCAGCCCTACTTGGCTACCGGCTACATAACTTACATTTTTTTGTAGTATGATTTAGTGTCCCAATATGTACTTCTGGCCCTGCTTGTTGGCGTGACCATCCCTATCTAGCAGACGCCAAGACAGCCCGACAGTGTCCTGGAGGTATGCTGGAAACTGTGGTTCACTACACGTATTGCTGCTACATACTGGTAGTTCCATCAAGGGCCACCTACAGGCTACAAATAATGGAGTCGCACACAAAGAAGCGTGCTATGCCTTGTTCTTGATCAACGTCTGATTGGAAGTAGGTCATCCCGGACGGAAAGTTCTTTCATATCTTTTCAGCTAACCTTTTTGCCTCATCATCAATCCCGGCCCGGGTACAAATCTTGCATAATTCTTCCTACCGGATGTTAACCACCACACCATCTCTGATGGGTGCATGGGACCACATTAATCATCAACTAATGCTGGATCATGGTAAGAGGAAAGATGCAGGAAACAAAATCTAATGAAGATTCTCTCTGGTTCCAAGGGAACGCAATGACCAATCTTGAGTGGTGCAAACCGTATCGATACAATTGGGACGCCGGGAGCAAAATGATGAATTAGCAATATCTAGTGACCATCGTTCTCGTTCGATATGTTGAGGGTTTTTCGATATGGTTATCGCCTCCTGTTTTTTTGCTTTGTTTAGTGGCAGAAATGATGCACTCGTTGGTTGGGTCAGTATGGAAGCAATACGTGACACCCTCTTGATTTTTCGCTAGTATGGAGCTGCGAACAATGCAAGTCATGATCGGGGTTTATGCTGAATAAAAAGGTGATGGTCGATACTAGATAACATAATTAATGCAGTAAATGTTGGTGTTCCATGATATTTTCTCTATTTTTGCGGGGTAGTTAAGAGTTTCTCTAAGAGCAAGTACAATAAGCCTAGTCAGCAGGCTATAGGAGGTGCCATGTCATTTAAAAGCCTAGGTGGAAGAGAGAGAAAAGAGGAGAGAGAAGAAAGCAGGTGCTTCACGTATAATGCCTTTCAGCACAGAGGCCGAGAGAAAAAGTCTTGCATGCAACCTAGGTCCAATAGCATGTGTGTTTTAAAGAAATAAATCTTAATTAAAGTTCACTAATAGCCAACCTAATAGCTAGTCTATTGTATGGATGGGCTTTTATATTAGCTATAGATGACGTGGCATAGGTATATAGCCGGCAGCGGGATGTATTATTAACCTTGCTCTAACTGATGGAAATCATCCTTTCAAAGAACAAAAATTCAAGTGAGATACGTGAATCATGACACTAGCCACTGTGATCATGGGGGCTAGGCCGGCTAGTAAAACAACTCTTATTGGTCCTAAATTTAGCATCTCAGATCTGAGTTCCATGCAGATTTAGACCTGGATGTGTAGTTGACATACTCGAAGGGTAAGATCGGGAACTATATATACTTTGTTAGCGGCAAACATGTACTGTACTTATATATAGGATGATTTTACAGTTTCTTCAGTAACATCTTGCCAATCTAGATCAACATTCTTGTTGCATCATTCGAACGTAGCTGAGCTAGCTCTTTATCAACAACAAAAAAGAAACACAATTGAAGTTGCTAGTGATAGGAGACAAAAGGACTGAAGCGGAAGCTTTGTTAGGTGAGCACCCAGTTGTGTGTGCCGTCCACATACATAGGACGACGAGAACTACAGCTTAACCTTTTCCAGTTGTTGTCATTTGGCAGGAACTACTAGCTACCAACACGGCCTCTAATCCACAAAAGGCTTATAAAAGATCAAAATCTTGGTGGGAGGTTGGCAAGGACAGAGCTAGCTGCAATGGAGGAGCCGCCACAGCTTCAGCTCGGCAGCTTGGAGATTCAGAATGCAGGGCCGGACACCAGGGATGGAAAAACAGGTGATTTTTCCTATGTCCATGACAATCTGACCATTTCTTACAGCTAGCAATGCTGCAGAACAAAAGGATTAGTTCCTTTCTGTCATGAGCCTCCGTCTCCTCTTACCGGTGTGATCATTTTCCCTTTTCACTGAAACTGTGCTTGTTGCAGATGAAGTGGATGACTGTCCGATCGAGGAGGTGAGGCTGACCGTGCCCATCACCGACGACCCGACATTGCCGGCGCTGACGTTCAGGACATGGTCGCTGGGGCTCATCTCGTGCGCGCTCCTGGCCTTCTGCAACCAGTTCTTCGGCTACCGTCAGAACCCTCTCTACATATCCTCCCTCTCGGTGCAGATCGTGGTCCTACCGCTCGGCAGGCTCATGGCCGCATGCCTCCCTACCAAGGTCGTCGGGTTCAGGGGCACCCGGTGGTCCTTCTCGCTCAACCCGGGGCCGTTCAACCTCAAGGAGCACGTCCTCATCACCATCTTCGCCAACACCGGCTCCAACTCCGTCTACGCCGTCGGCATTATCACCATCGTCAAGGCCTTCTACCACCGGGACATCCACCCGCTTGCCGCCATGCTGCTCACTCAAACCACCCAGGTGATCTGAACTGTTTTCTCTTGGTAATCGATGGTTTCAGTTCAGGTTTCATCTGGCGCTGACCTGTGCCGATGTGGTGTTTTTGCCTGGGCAGCTGATGGGGTATGGCTGGGCTGGGCTCTTCAGGAATTTCCTGGTGGACTCCCCGTACATGTGGTGGCCGTCCAACTTGGTACAGGTCTCGCTCTTTAGGGCGCTGCACGATAAGGAGAAGAGGCCCAAGGGCGGGAGCACGAGGCTGCAGTTCTTCCTCGTCGTCCTGACCGCCAGCTTCGCCTATTACATCGTGCCCAACTACCTCTTCCCGACCATCTCCAGCATCTCCGTGGTCTGCCTGGTGTGGAGGAACTCCGTCACGGCGCAGCAGATCGGCTCGGGCGCCCACGGTCTCGGCGTCGGGTCGTTCGGCCTCGACTGGGCCACCGTGGCCGGCTTCCTGGGCACGCCGCTGTCCACGCCGGCGTTCGCCATCGTGAACGTCATGGCGGGGTTCTTTCTGGTGGTGTACGTGATCCTCCCCGTGGCGTACTGGAGCAACGCGTACGACGCCAGGCGCTTCCCTATCATATCCTCCCACGTGTTCATGGCCAACGGCAGCCGGTACGACGTGAGCCGGGTGCTCGACCCGGCGACGTTCAAGTTCAGTCAGTCCGGGTACGACGACGCAGGCCAGATCAACCTGAGCATCTTCTTCGCCTTCGCCTACGGCCTCAGTTTCGCCACGCTGGCCGCCACTCTGTCCCACGTCGCCCTCTTCCACGGCAGGTCGATATGGCGGCAGACCAAGGCGACGGTGAGCGGGCAGACCGGCGACGTACACACGAGGCTGATGAAGAAGAACTACGCGGCGGTGCCGCAGTGGTGGTTCCACGTGATGCTGGTGCTGGTGCTGGGCCTCTCCATATTCACCTGCGAGGGGTTCGGGCAGGAGCTGCAGCTCCCCTACTGGGGCGTGCTCCTGGCTGCCGGGCTGGCATTCTTCTTCACGCTCCCCATCGGCATCATCACCGCCACGACCAACCAGCAGCCCGGGCTGAACGTGATGACGGAGCTGATCATCGGGTACCTGTACCCGGGGAGGCCGCTGGCGAACGTGGCGTTCAAGACGTACGGGTACATCAGCATGTCCCAGGCCATCATGTTCCTGCAGGACTTCAAGCTGGGCCACTACATGAAGATCCCTCCGCGGTCCATGTTCGCCGTCCAGCTCGTGGGCACCGTGCTGGCGTCGTCGGTCTACTTCGGCACGTCGTGGTGGCTGCTGGAGAGCGTGAGCAACATCTGCGACCCGGCGAGGCTGCCGGCGGGGAGCCCGTGGACGTGCCCCAGCGATGACGTCTTCTACAACGCGTCCGTCATCTGGGGCGTGGTCGGCCCGCAGCGCATGTTCGGGCGCCTCGGCCGATACGCTAGGATGAACTACTTCTTCCTCGCCGGAGCGCTGGCGCCGGTGCCCGTGTGGGCGCTGTCACGGGCCTTCCCGGAAAGGGGGTGGATCCGGCTCATCAACATGCCCGTGCTGCTGAGCGCAACGGGGATGATGCCGCCGGCGCGGTCCGTGAACTACCTCATGTGGGGCGCCGTCGGGCTCGCCTTCAACCACGTCGTGTACCGACGGTACAAGGCATGGTGGGCGCGGCACAACTACGTGCTGTCGGCCGCGCTGGATGCCGGCGTGGCGTTCATGGGCATCGCCTCCTACGCCATGCTGCAGTCGGGAGGCGTCAACGGTGTCAACTGGTGGGGCCTGCAGGTCGATGACCACTGTGACTTGGCTCGTTGCCCGACGGCGCCGGGAGTCAGTGTCCCCGGTTGCCCCGTGCAGTAACCCAGCGGCCGGGGGCATCACCAGGCTAACTAGGGTAGTTTATTAGCGATGCACTCTTCCAGATTGTAAGCAATCGTGTCAACTGTTAACATACGCTCTTGTCAAGGAAACAGAGGGGTTTGAAGTTGAGTAGAACTAAATGGTGATTTAGACCTCAAAAGTGCCAATGATCCCACGAGTAAAATGCACCCACGGTCAGAGTTTAGAGCGATGTATTCGTCCAAGTGGCAAGTAGTAGACCCCATGTGCCAGACAACAAAGGTTCTAGCTTTGCGACGTTCTTGCAAAAAAGTCCCCCAAAACTAAGTGATCCCTTTACCCTGAGATCCATCCTCAATTCACCGATTCCAAAAAAACGATGCGGCGACCAGCCATGACCCTCGCCATGACCGTACCCGCCGCCCGCAACGTGATGTACCCGGTCACCCACAGGGGCTTGTTCTGCTACGACGACACCATTGGCTAGGACTTAGCGGCCAGGACCTTACATGACCTGATTTAGTCCATGCTCCGCGGCAATATGCTTGTCGACATCGACCACGCGACCATGATCTCAAACGGACTTGCTGCTCCACCCCGAGTAGCACCACCATGAAGAACCCGGGGACCCCCATGCAACCCCGAGAAGGGCCTCCGGGTGCTGGACCTTCCCATTATCGCTGTTGAGGTACTCTGGCCCATACAGGTCGGGGATGTCTGCGACAGGGAGGTGGCATCAGCGGTTAGTCAGCGCTGACAGAGGCCTCGCCTGCTCCAACGTTGACGATGTAGCCAACTACCGAGGCTAGAGAAGGAGGGGTGGGAGCAGTTTTCCTGGCGGGGATTGGCCAAAAAAAAAAGGGAAGTATGGCACGGTGGCCGGCCTAGGTCTCCCCTCTGATGCAGCCCCATGCTCCCATCCTCCAACGTGAAGCGGCCCTATGCTAGAGCGTCGTGGTCATGAGCACCCTCGTGAAGGAATCCACAAAGAATAAGCGGGGAGGGGAGCGTGTCCGACATTGGGGCATGGCATTCCCCTCGTCAGCAAGGCCAAGGGCAACGAGCTCGTCATCAAGGAGGTGGAGGACGAGCTCAAAGGAGATGAGGCAGCGATGCAGTTCAGTTTGGCACAGGGCACAAGACGGAGTTTGTGACATGGGCGGCTGTGTCAGGGTGGAACAACAAAGAGGTGCATGGCTGCGACAGCGTGGTAGTTCAGTTCAGCCACGAGGCACGAAGGAAGGAGTTTGCGATAGAGGAAATGCGGGGAATGCTCAAGGTCATCGTGCGGGAGGAGAGGAAGGGAATCAGCGGGCTGCGGGCAGATTGAGATCTTGGCCAACTTTGCAATTGAGTCCTTTTTGTTTTTATAAGCCAAGTTCCTCGCCAAATACGCCGCATTCATACGTAAGTGAACGAGCCAGGCTAGCCTGTCAAGTCTAAATCTGGAAATGGTTTTAGAATAACCGGGTAAAATGGTTTGGTTTCGTCCTATGGGCTTGATTAGTTTGGGTCATTTTTGGTTATAAGCCTGTCAACAGTTTGGTTCAGTTTGGGTTGCAAGCAAAATAGTTGGGTATGGTTTGGTTTAGGCCTAAACAGTTTGGTCCCAAGAGGTGCCGAACCATGGGCCAGAACCGGTTCTCGAAATGGTTCTCACGTCACTATTGAGCACTTGAGCCCCTGAGGCGCAGCGAGTGCGTCTTCCTCGTCTCACGCGCAGTGACCGCGGAAGGCCTCGTCCATGGCAAACTGCTTCACGGCGCCCTTCGCCTCATCAACAGCGACACCGACGACCTCTGCCTTGCCATCTTGGCTTCCAATCTATGTCGCCGCCGCTCGGGCATCACCTCTCCCGCCAGCCTGCCACCGGCGCGGAGGTGACTCGGATCTCTTCTCTTTCTTCCAGCTCTCTTCTCTTCCCCTACCCACAGACTTTTTTCCTCTGCCCTGAAGAAGCTCCACAGCTCCCCATCAGTGAAGGCGTCGGCATGAGAGAGTGGACGACGATGAGGTCTCTATGGACACGTCGCATGACAACCCTGATTCGTCGGAGTCGACCAGAATCGGCCCCGACGACGCACGCCTCCTAACCAGCATTCGGGCCACTGCTGTTCGCGAAAGGCAACCTCGCGAAAACGCTTGCCGCCGCCAGATGCCGGAGTGTAACTCAGCACGCAAGGCGGGGACTGCTACGCTGATCTGTACCTATGTCAAACCATTTGATCAAATGGTTGTTAACCCATCTCTGTAAACGGTATCAACCCATGGTTGAAGACTGAGTTTAGTTCGGTTTGGGTAAAAATTCGAGCAGGTTTTGTTTTGGTTGGGCTGAAATTGATAACGAGGTCCGGTTGCAAAGTGTGGCGCCCCGCAAAAATCACTAATAGAAAATCGCGTTGTTTTTGTGCATTGCATCATCATGACCGCATGTTCATGTCATCATGCCACCTTGCATTTGAGCATCGTCATGTCATTGTGCATTTGTTTGTCTAAAACTATTTTCGCAAAGTCTGTTTTGTTTTCTAAACGCCCCGTCTCTATTCAAATTAAAACCCGGATCTGTCCGGAATATTTTGTTTTGTCTACCAACGGATTTCAAAAGTCCCATTTTAAGTAAACAAAATTTGTATTATTTTTATAGGAGGCAACCAGCCAGGCCCGAAAGCCTAGCCGGTCACCTCTAAATTAAAACCCTATCTGTCTAACACCCAACCTTATTCACCAAATAACCCACCCAGCCTTTATACCCAGCCCCTCCACCTCACCACAGCCACTCACGGCTCGCCACATCAACTTGGCTCAAAACCCCACCCAATCACCACGCCACCGCCCAAAAATCTCGCCACCGATCGCTTTCTCCCGACCACACGCTGGCTCGCCCACCAACCTCGCCACTCACCTCGGCCGACAACCGCCTCACTGCCCACCCCACTCCTCCTCCCGCTTTACCACCTAGCGCGGCCCCCACCACCGCAGCCTCCCCACTGGCACGCCACCGCCCCACTCCCTTCGCCACACCTAACGCCTGTGGCGTGCCTCCTCGCGTCCCGCCACCTCGATCCCATCGCTGGTCCTCCTCAACCCGCCGCCTCACGCCAGCCCCGCCCATGGCCATTGGCCGCCTCGCCACCTGGCTCGCTCGAGCTTCGCCGCCGCTTCCTCATGAGTGCAGCTGTCTGCCGCTGCTCTCCTTCCTCTCCTCTCTCCGTCATGCCGACCCTCCTCACACAGATCCCTCCCGGCGTCTCATCGTCTGCCTCCTCTCTCGGTTCCTCAAGGCCACTCCTCCTCTCCCGAGCCTCTCCGCCGCCTTTTGTCGCCACCTTCGCCTGCCGCCTCGGCCGACGCTTTTCCGCTTCCAGCCACGGCGATCGCCGCCTGTTGCCCACGACCTCGCCACCGCTTCCGGAGTTCGCCAGCCCGCCGCTGCGGCCCCACCTCCGTGACCTCCACCCCGGACGCCGTCCGCCCCCTCCATCTCGTCCTCGTCCATCGAGCGGTCGCCGCCAAGCACGTTTGCAGCGTCGCCCTCTACGGTTCTGCAGGTCGTGTGCGTCATCTGCTCCTAGACGTGTGACTGCCTCTTTGTTTTTTTACTCATGTTGTGATCTGATCCACTTCCGGTGTTGTTGTTGTTAGCGATGCTACTCTACTTCCTGAACTGCAAGATGGTGACTTTGCCGAGACCTCTGTGGTGGACAAGACCTACATGTCGGAAGTACCTGACTTGGGTGCTGACGACGATGCTAACGAGAACCACTGTGATGCCACTCGTAGACCGTCGACGCCATTCCAAGTTCGTCATCGACATCCGGAGGCAGATCCTCGAAGACCCTAGAGACCGATCCGGAACCTGACCCCACGCCGAGGACTACCTCTTGGATCCGAAGCCGATCCCGGAGTCCGACCCCGAAGACCGATCCCGCCGAAACCGAATCCCACCGACCCCCGGTGAACACCAAGTTCGCCGAAACCTAATGTGATCCCCTAACCAAGACCTCTATTTTTATAAATGCCATCTATATGAATTGTTGCATATCAATTGTACATACCTGCATACATATTTCGTGGGTCCGGGTTGTATAGTTGATTCACCTCATAACTAAATATGGAGTGTTTATGCGGGGTATCTTTGTCTTATTCCGGACTCCATTTAAATTGCATAGCGAACCGATGCCATGTTTCGCCCTGTTAAAACAACATTTAAATTGTGGGGGTTCTAAATAACTTAAACCGTGTAATTAATTGTCGGGACCCCGGTTCCGCTTAATATTGCCTAATTGCACCGCATATGTGCCATGCCATGCATCATATCATAATCATGCGGGATCTTCTGCCGTCGTATTAAATATTGCATCCGGTGTTTCTTCTAGTGTTTGCTTCTTCGCGGATTAGGCCGATGAGTGGATGCGAGTATCGACAAGTTCTCTGGATATGAACCTTCGGGCGTGTTTCCCAGGCGAGCATCTCTTCCCCTTCTACCTATTTTGCATTTTATAGTCTTTATTTCCTCCTGTTGATCTATTGTTATCCGTGTCACGATGCTTTAGTGTTCCGTACCAGATATATTCCGTGCAGCCTTTATATTGCCTTGGACACATCCTATTGCCTATTGTTTGATAGATAGTCGGACTTGCGAGTCGTAGTTGCTTGCTCAGGTGCTGCTTTGCGTCGTTCTTGTTCCACCGTGATTGGAAGGTTGACACATGCTTAATGGTGAAGATGCTTAACAGTGGAGTTGATCATGGCTTACATTATAACTTGTTAATTAAAATGCTGGAAATAGATATAATGCAGAGGCACCGGTGGGTAATAGTCAATATTTGGTTTTTAACCGCCCACTTGTGTCCACCTAGGACCCGAGTTCTTGTTACCTGTTCTGAGATCGAGCGCGCTAACCACAGGTGGGGTGTGTGGGCACCCCCATCGGCTTACTACCTGATTTCAAAGTATTGTACCGGGGAAAACAAGTAGTTTGGGGCTTTATTACTATCCTGTACTTATGCCATGCTTTACTGCTTTATTTAAGATTGTGCGTGGAGCACTTGTACTGTTTAGGATGTGGAATGTTTTCGCGGTATCCTCTGTAACACCCTCGAATCGGCCCTATGCAAGTTTTAGCCCTTTCCGCCAAACCCACATAGAAACGATTCAGGCGCCACCAGCACTTTCGTGCGGTGGAAAGCGTAATACCATTACACAAATTCCTCGATGGGACCCATGTAATGATATATATATATACAACAAATGACTAACGAAGTCAAAAATACAGTATACAATACAAAGATCCAAATCACCTTGAAATCGATACAACGTCCGAAATGGACAAGATGCAAATTGGGCTAAGAGCCCCAAGAATAACCAATGGCGCCCATAACCCCGCCCAGCCAAGCCGGAAGGGTAACCACGCTAACGACGCCGAGCTCAAACCTGCTAAAACAAAAAGGTGCCTAAAGGGCAAAGGAAAAGAGGAGCGTCAGATCGAGGCCAAGACATGGCGAGGTTAGAATTGGCGGCTCGCCACATAGGTATGGTGGGTCAAGGCAGCGCAAATGCAAGCACTAAACAACCTATAGAGACTCTAGATCACTAGCGACTATCGGAGAGGGATGAGAAAGACCTATCCGGATCCAACCTGAAACTAACACCAAACATACCCATCCCGGTATTCCCTCGAGACCAAACGAGGAAGTCCAAATGAGGAAACTCACACGGTTGGCGCTTTATTTAATCTTTCCATGGCGCTATCCCACTTGCTATTCATCTCGACATGTGTCAAATTATAACAAGAACTTTAGTTATAGTTGTCTATGATTGAGAAACTGTGCTCCAAGTCGTCCATAACCGCGGACACGGCTTTTCGAAAAGATTTAACCCTGCAGGGGTGCACCAAAGTATCCACACACACTTCGACCCTTTTTGCCAGATCAATTAACATACACCATCGGTATGTCGGCGGGGCCTAAGTCATGACGTTTCCCAGACCCAAAGCAAGTACATGGGGGCCACCCCACTAAGCTACCCGCAACGAAGTCGGCCGGCTCTAATCGGACCTGTGGTTTGTGCCAATGGTCAGAAACGATCGGAACCCGAAAGTGTGACTAGGCTTGTCGATACCGCGAAAACATTCCACATCCTAAATAGTACAAGTGATCCACGCACAATCTTAAATAAAGCAGTAAAGCATGGCATAAGTACAGGATAGTAATAAAGCCCCAAACTACTTGTGGCCCCCGGTACAATACTTTGAAATCACAAGCACTTTCGTGCGGGTGAAAAACGAAGTAATACCATTACACAACAGTCCTCGATGGGACCCACAGAACAGATATATATATACAACAGCGACTCAACGAGTCAAGAATACAGATATACAATACGAAGATCCAAATCACCTTGAAAACGGTAGAGCGTCGAACTACAGACAAAAATGCAAATGGGGCTAAGAGCCCTGAAGAATAACCAATGGCCATAACCGCCGTGCCAAGCCAAGGGAAGGTAACCCGCTAACGACGCCGAGCTCAAACTGCTAAAACAAAAGGGTGCCACAAAGGGCAAAGGAAAAAGAGGAGCGTCAAGATCGAGGCCAAGACATGGCGAGGCTAGAATTCGACTCTCGCCACATAGGTATGGTGGTCAAGCGGCATAGCAAGACTAAACAACCTATAGAGACTCGATATCACTGGCGACTATCGGAGAGGGATGAGAAAGACCTATCCGGATCTAACCTGAAACTAACACCAAACATACCCATCCTGGTATTCCCCCTCGAGACCAAACGAGGAAGTCCAGCCGAGGAAACTCACACGGTTGGCAGTTTTATTTAATCTTTCCATGACAGTTTTCCCACTTGCTATTCATCTCGGACACAGGTCAAATTATAACAGTAAACTTTAGTTATAGTTGTCTATGATCGAGAAACTGTGCTTCAAGTCGTCCATAACCACGGACACGGCTTTTCGAAAAGATTTAACCCTGCAGGGGTGCACCAAAGTATCCACACGCAGTTTGACCCTTTTTGCCAGATCAATTAACATACACCCATCGGTATGTCGACGGGGCCTAAGTCATGATGTTTCCCAGACCCAAAGCAAGTACATGAGGGCCACCCCACTAAGCTACCATAACGAAGTCGGTAGGCTCGAACGGACCTGTGGTTTGTGCCAATGGTCAGAACGATCGGGAACCCGAAAGTGTGACTGGGCTTGTCGATACCGCGAAAACATTCCACATCCTAAACAGTACAAGTGCTCCACGCACAATCTTAAATAAAGCAGTAAAGCATGTCATAAGTACAGGATAGTAATAAAGCCCCAAACTACTTGTGATACCACTCTGTAACACCCTCGAATCGGCCCTATGCAAGTTTTAGCCCTTTCCGCCAAACCCGCATAGAAACGATTCAAGGACGCCCACCAGGCACTTTCGTGCGGGTGGAAAACAAAGTAATAACATTTCACAACAGTCCTCGATAGGACCCACAGAACATATATATATACAACAGCGACTCCCTGAGTCAAGAATACAGATATACAATACGAAGATCCAAATCACCTTGAAAACGGTAGAGCATCCAACTACGGACAAAAATGCAAATGGGGCTAAGAGCCCTGAAGAATAACCAATGGCGTCCATAACCCTGCCCAGGCCAAGCCGGAAGGGTAACCCTGCTAACGACGGCGATCTCAAACCTGCTAAAACAAAAGGGGTGCCGACAAAGGGCAAAGGAAAAAGAGGAGCGTTAAGATAGGCCAAGACACCGAGGCTAGAATTCGGCCTCGCCACATAGATATGGTGGGTCAAGCGGCAATGATGCCGCACTAAACAACCTATAGAGACTCGATACAACTGGCATTTATCAGAGAGGGATGAGAAAAACCTATTCGGATCCAACCTGAAGCTAACACCAACAAACCCATCCTGGTGTTCCCCCTCGAGACCAAACGAGGAAGTCGGACCAAGGAACTCACGTCGTTGGCAATTTTACTCATTCCATTATAGTTGCAGCAATTACTAATCAGATATAGATAGCGTGAGTCATCCTGGAGCATAAGTAGTGGGCAGTTTTAATCACCATTCCGTTATAGTTGGAACATTTACTAGACAGATATAATTGTCCTGAGGAATCCCAAAACCCAACAGTTGTTGGCACTTTTATCACATTCCATTGAAGTTGCAATACTTACTAGGCAGGTATAGTATGTCACAGATCACCACAGACCCACCAGTTGTTGGCATTTTTATTATCCATTCCATTATAGTTGCATATGCTTACTAGTCATATATTAAGTTAAATTTATAGCACTACTTTAGTTATGCTTGTCTATGATCGAGATACTGTGCTCCAAGTCGTCCATAACCGTGGACACGGCTTTCAGAAAGTTTTACCCTGCAGGGGTGCACAATAGCAACACACACTCGATCAACCTCGAAAAAACCAACTCAAAACCCAACGAGGCTTTCACGACAAAGCAATCACAGGATTCATAAATATTTTAGGGGGCCACCCCATTAAGCTACCCGCAACGAAGTTGGCCGGCTCCGAAACGGACCCAAGGTTTGCGCCAATGGCTGTAAACGACTAGGAACCCGAAAGTGTGACTGGGCTTGTCGATACAGCGAAAACACTCCGCAATCCTAAACAATACAGTGCTCCACGCACAATCTTAAATAAAGCAAGAAGCATGGCATAAGTACAGGATAGTAATAAAGCCCCAAACTACTTTGTGGCCCCAAGAAATAGAAATGAATCAAGCTCTGGCTCAGGGGGGTCCATAAGGCCTCCCGGATGTGGATAGTGCGAAAAATCAAGAAACAGGTATCAAGTACTCGGGGTCCTACGGGACACAGGTGAGCATGGAAGAACCAAATAACATCTATTGCCCACCGGTGCCTCTGCATTAGTTATATCTAGCATTTTAATAGTTGTATTTAAAGTCATGATCATCTCCATCATTAAGCATCTCCACCAATAAGCATCGGCCAACCTTCTAACAACTGTGGTACTTGACAACACGGGATCGCACCTGAGCAAGCAACTACGACTCGCAAGACCAGCTACCTGCCAAACACAGGTAATAGGAGGTGTCCAAGGCAATATAGAGGCTGCACGGGATATAACTGGTGTTCGAAAACTAAGGCATCGCGACACGGATAGCAATAGATCAACAGGAGGAAATAAAGACTATAAATGCAAAATAGGTAGAAGGGGAGGAGATGCTCGCCTGGGAAACACTGCCAAAGGTTCATATCCGGAGAACTTGTCGGTACTCGCATCAACTCATCGGCCTAATCCGCGAAGAAGCAAACACTAGAACAAACAACGGATGCAATATTTAGTACTACGCAAAAGATCCGGCATGATTATGATATGCATGCGAGATGAACAATTTAATATGCGACAGACGATAATGTCATATTATAAAAAATAATGGGGGTCTCGGATAGGGAATCACATTAAGGTTCGGCGAACTTGGCTCCGAGGGGTTCGGGTCTCAAGGTCCCATCTCCGGACCGGTCTGGCCTGGATCGTTCTCGGATAACGGAGTAGATCTTGGCGTTCCGCGAAGAAGGACTTGGTTCGGCGTCGGGGCGCATCGGGTTCGCTCTGGTCGGTGTCGATCTTGTCGTCGCGAAGATCTTGTCGGGTCCGCGCCATCGAGTCGGTCTTGGCATTCGGGGTGAAGAACTTGGCGTCCTCGAGTAAGTACTTGGCGTATCCGTGTCGACGACCTGGGCGTCCAGGTTCTCGGGCATCGGATCCGGGAAGAAGTACTTGTCGCATCTGTGGCCTTCGGGTCAAAGAACTTGGCGTTCGAAGGATCGGTTTCAGATCCGGAAGGAGATCTCGAGCTCATGAAGGAGTACTTGGAGTTCTGGGTCGGCAGCCTTCGGAGGATCTTGGCAAAAATTCGGAGCAGAGATCTTCACGTGCTTCAGTACTCTTCGGGTGGCATCGCGTATTTTCGCACGGTCGTCATCCACGCCACAACCCACTCGTAGATCAACCACACGGGTCGTAGGGCCACTATGCCATCATGGGCACTTCACACTATCAAGACATCAAGCAGATGACACAAGGATAAAGCACAAAACAAAAACAAAGCACTATGAGGCAACCTGTCTCGAACGAACATTTTCTCAACATCTTGTGGGTAACTGGTTCGTTGACAGCAGAGGCGGCCACGGTTCGTTGCAGGGCCGGCGGGGTACAGGCGGCTGAAGCGCAGGGCGACGCATCGTCGGCGCTAGGCGCAGAGGCCGACGCGGAGAGCCGCGCGGGGTGCAGAGGGTGGGGGCACAGGTCAGGGGGCGCGGTCGGCAACCAGGTCGAGCGTCGGCGTTGTGGGCCCGACGGTGGCGCGCGCTGGTCGAGGGCAGAGGGGCGGGCTCTGCAGCCGGCAGTCCCGTGGGTTTGGTTGAGGTTTGGTTTATAGTTGTCGGACCATTCTCGACCATAGGTGCATATTGTTTTTTCTAATCCAATTGCGTATCCGTTTGTGGCATGTCATGGTGAAGACTGGGCATCTCCAATAGTAGAAAAAAAGGAGAAGACTGGGGGAATGTCACCCACACATGATTTACGTACTTCTCGAAACACTATATAGTAGTCCCTCCGTCCCAATAAGTGACTTGGGTTTGAGATCTAGACACGTTTTAGTATATATATATACAAACGAATCTAGATAAACCCAAGTCACTTAAACACGCAGGAGCAAAACCATTCCATTTAGTAAGCAAAAAAATAAGTACAAAGGTGACATGTTTTTGAAGGTTACATGCCGAAACCCTGGTGCCTCTCTTTGTATCATGTCTTCGAGCACACCGACCAGGATGAAAGGTTGCACTTTGGTTCGGCATAGACCAACCAGATCTCTGATGTCGTGATCTTGGGGTGAAGGATTCAACAAGACAAAACTATGCCAACACTGTTTATGTGATATACTCCCTCAGCCCAAAATAAGTGACCGACAGAGGGAGTATAAAAATCAATAGATAAGAATTTCAAGTACAAGTCTAATGATATCAAATCTATACATGAATCACATATTAATCAAGTCCATCGTTCTAAAATATCTAGACGCCTTCTAGTGTGTAGATTCGGACTGAACCAACACACTAAAAGACGTCTAGATACACTCGTTTCACAAAAGCTAAAACATCTTATAATTTGGAACGAAGGGAGTAATAAGCAACAAGAAAAGGAATTAACAACACAGCTGAGATTAAAGCATGACCACGAAGGATCAGTGAAAACCACTAGCAGATCCCAAGACCAGAAGACCTAATGTGTTGCACAATTGCTAACCAGAAAATGCACACGGTAACTTAAAACGTATGATCCACAATGCACATCTAACATATCAAAAGTATCATGATCTATAACATGCCAAACAAAACCACAATACAATGTCTACTAGTCCAGACACTGGATCACTAAAAGCTTGAAGTTCAGACGAACTAGCAAGCATTTACAGAACATTAAGGTGGGTTCATCCATGACAGGGTTCTAACATTCTTAGTACTAAATCACAAGATAAAGCAGCAACCTTGTAGAGGATACTATGCTGGGCTCAATTCTGAAGGACAGTTTCCATCATCCATATGGGTGATATCGGCCTGGGCCATAACTTCCCCTATTCATATCAGGAGCGCCACCAGGTCCATAAGCACCTAGTGCAGGATCATATGCCCCAGCATACATGGTGCCACTGTAGCTAGAACTACCAGGGCCACCAAAGCTCTCATCACCACCTCGCCTGTAGGCACTTAAGTTCCCTCCAGCATAAGGTCCATCAAAACCTCCTCCATATGGCCCAAAGCGGCTAGGATAACCAAAGGAAGACATGCTTTCATAGCTTCCTATTCCTGGATAGTAACGACCGTAGCGACCTTGATAGTCACCTACACCTCCATTACCGAGACTACCAGCAAAACTTGCATGGTTCCTATAAGGACCAAATCCACTGTTGTAGCTGCTATAGGTATTAGCCAGTCCAACACCAATATCATCCCTGGAAGGACGGTCCCTAGAGTGCCTACCATATGCTGATCTAGAATCACTAACAGCTGATGGTGGCGGATTTGTGGATTTCTTTGGTTCTGCTTTCTTGATCTCCACCTACAAACAAAGCAAATGACCTAAGTACTGACAAATATAAACCTATTGGTCCTTGCTACCAACGATCCATAAAGCATTATGGTCCATGACACTAGCAAAATTGTTGACATGAACAATAGAAAGATATTTCTTTTGGCAGGCATTTAATTCGATATAAATTTTCTTTACACGTTTTGCGCCATAAGTATACAGAGGAGGGGTCAACAATCAGTGACAGTTCTACTACTGAATGCACGGGACTCACCTTGGCACCAGCAAGATCAATCATATTCCCTTTTGCTAACAACTCATCTACAACTTGCTCAGAATCAAAAACTACAAATCCAAAGCCCCTGGAGCGTCTTGTTTGATGATCATGCATAATCTGGTGCTCAACAACAGCTCCAAAGTTTTCAAAAAACTCCTTGAAATCATCTGAGCAATAAAACAAAAGGGGCCATCATATCAAAATCAAAGTGTAATGAAGCAGCCTTGATTAAGGAAGCAGACAATAAGATTCCAAACTTATAATACCTTCTGTGAGTGTTGGGGGAAGGCCACCAACAAATATCTTCTTAGTTTTGAATTCCTTAGGGTTGGACTGCATAGAATCTTTTGGAATGGTTCTCTTAATCTCAACCTGGAAATAAAAATAGGCATTCCACTGAGAATTTTTTTCATGTTATAAACATCTAGGAGCTCGTAAGTTGTACAAAAGGCATGGTAGATAGAACTTCAATCAGAACATATCTGCAGACTAAACAAAAAAGAGCAAATAGATAGCCAAAACGCGGTATTGAATAGAACCAGAAAGACTAATAATTTAAAAAACGAGGAAACAGACTGAAAAATGTGGTAATGGGAATAAGGCACACATCCTATTGTTTACAAACCAGCATTACATATATTCGAGGACTCATGGTCAGTTATATATATCAAGGTAACAGAAAATCTATATATACTGCAAAATCATGTTACCATCAATAATGAAACCTAGAGCATCTGAGCAAAATTGTAATATACACAGGATCACAGGGTGTAAAAGCGTGGGTTCAGCATACATGGGCTAACATACAAAACAGCAATGATATATCAGATAATCAAGATATTATATATTTAGTAACAGACATAAATACTAGGTCATCTGCAATGGGCATATCAGAGATACATGAACGGAGAGTATCAATGTAGGCATGAATAGTTATGCTATACGAGCAAGTGAAGAACAGCTTGGCAATTGTAAAGCTGCACTCCCAAGTAGTGAACTTGGAACAGAACTTACTTGCTTTCCATTGATGACATGGTTGTCCTCCATCACTTTATCAACAACAGCAGGGTCAGAATATGTGATAAAGCCAAAACCCCTTGGCTGAGATGTGTGCTTATTTTTCATTATCACCGAATCAACGATCTCTCCATAGGTGCCAAAATGCTTCTGAAACGTGGCTGTCATTAAAGTTGCAGCAACGACATTAGTTTTACAAAATTATAACTCAGAGATAGTATGAGTAGTATAACTACATATATCACACTGGCAGAGCTCCGAACATAATTGATTCAATCTTTGTGCGACAGAAGGATGGGCTAGATCATCATGTTCAACTCTAGGAATTAATCCCCATGGACCAATTGTAATCAAACAAGTGTTAAGCAATCACAGTCAACCATCAAGCAAAATTCACAAGCAACGCAGTCATATCGGTATATCACTTAGATCAATTCTAATGCAACTCAAAGTGAATAATATCAAGCGGTCAAGCCCTAAGTGTATCAGGACTATTTCTCAAGATACCCACGCAAATCAAGCAAAAGACATCGGATACCTAAATATCGATCGCAACACGGTACAACTAAATCTGGAACGAATCGCCAGATCCAACAAGAAGGCGCCGCAAGCATCGCAAAACAACAACATAGGACGAAGGAATTGAGAGAATTACCTAGCGTGGTGTCGCGTGGGAGCCCACCGACGAAGATCTTCCTGCATATCAAAACCAAACTCAAAAAAATCAGGCAACTAGATCGAGATAGCTCGACAGCTCGGGAGGAGATGGGTCGCGGTGTTCTCTTACCCGGCGCTTCCGCTGCCGCTGCCTCCGCCGCCGCCGTACTCCGACTTCCCCATGGCCGCGCTGGGTGGCTAGGGTTCCGGTGCGTCCTGCGGTTTCGCTGACGGGATCGCTCGTGCGCTTGCTCGATATCGGATCGGCGGGTTGGGTTGCGATGGGTGTTTATCTGGGCCAGCTCCTTCGGTTGCCTTATATTCCCAGCCTTGCCTAAGCTGTGTCCCAATCAAAAGGTCGGTGAGTACGGTAGCGGGCTGGCCCATATGTACGGTCATGGTTATTTTTTGCCCATGAACTACTTGATCAAATTATCCCATGGGCTTAGTATCGTAGCCTGGTGAATTTGTTTTTATTTTAACTAGCAGAAGTGTCCGTGCATTGCACCGGGAGAAAAAAATTCTTCATGTACATTCACATACTCAATTTCGCTATAATTTTTATTTAGTATACTATAACACATTTGTCGTGCTTCACTATAAAACCAGAAGAAATATTACTACTAAAAAGGATCAGTAGAATTGTACAGAAAGAAGATGCTAATATTCAAATTATACAAGTAGGATCACAATCTACTATAGCACATTTGCCATGCTTCACTGCAAAATCAGAACAAATGTTAGTACTATAAATGATCAGTAGAATTGTACGGAAAGAAGATGCCGACATTCAAATTATACACGTAGGATCACAATCTCCTAAGCGATGGATTTATTTTTGAATACACTTTTGCAGCACACATATGCAGTTGCAACAATAATTATAAAGTTGTGATACTTCTCGAACGATGCAATAAAAAGACTGTGTGCATCAATTGATTTTGAAAAACCCTAAAAACCCTAGCTCCCCATTTTGAAAAAAAAAGTCAAATCAAAGCAACTTAGCCAAGAGCATTTAGAACTTAGTCACTCCGTGAAAAACAATGGAACTACATATTATGTGTCGTACGGCCCAAACCTATGCAAACAGCAAGTGAACACATGACACTACTACCGGTAATAGCAATCATTCCTGAAGTTGATGTAACGGTTGATAGACTGAAAAACAGATAAAGAAACTGAACGTGTACCTTTGTAAAATCTTCATCGATAGCACCCGAAAGCAGGGTAAGCCAGCCGCTTAGGGCCTGGTGACCGTGGCCTTGCCAATTGCTTTTGCTTCTTATCTCTAGTTCTCTACTGTTGTGCCATGCTCACAGCACAGGTGAGCCCACTGTGGCTTGTGCGCGGCAGGCAAATGCATCTTTTTCTTTTTTGTGCTCACCATGTTTGACACCGAGTCGTTTCATCCCAAAATTCTCTGTTGTTGCATTCCACGAGCATCGCACACATCAGTATGCAACTTGCTTGTTGCTTGTAACGTAAGAGAGAGAGGGGTGATATTTAAGGTGGTAGATTTCTTACTAAATTTGCAATGTGGGACTAAAAAACGGAGTTGAACCTGTGTTGGACACCGGCGCTGGCCACCCTTTCACGATTTTACATGCAACCAGTATCTGGGCTTGCGGATGTGATGTAAGAATTGGGCCGGAGATATTATATTATGGATCGTCTTCAAATGCGTGTTCTATGGCCTGAGCAGTCGTGCACGTTTAGGATATAGCTCTGTACATGGATCGTCCGATCGATTGTATGTCAGACGACTCTGACTCATGAATCTTTTTTCGCTTACCAGTGGTTGAAGTTTGTCCAAATGACCATTCCTTCATTTTTAGTTCTTTTTTATTTGATTTCTTTTAGGAAAAGTTTGGGAATGGTGTAGATGATGTTTAAATCACTTAAGAAACATTTTAGAAGCAAAGAATCACACAATCATGGCACTTCAAAACAACTCCTATTTTAAATGAACACATATATGAATGCTTTCATTTTAAATATGGAAAAGTTTTTGTTAATCCTAAATTTGGATGATTTGATCTTTGATACTCTTGGATTGAAGTTTTGGGATGTTACAAACCTTCCCCCCTTAAATAAAATCTCGTCCCGAGATTTTCAAGAAAACTAGGAACTAAAAAGATCTGGGAATTCTGTCCTAATGTAAACCTCGCGCTCCCAAGTGGCTTCCTCCTCGGTATGGTTGCTCCACTGAATCTTGAGAAACTTGATACTCCTGGTCCTGGTGGTTCTGTAGGCTTCTTCTAAGATACGAATGGGCACTTCTCGATAGGTCAGGTCATTGTTGATTTCCACTGCTCTGTGATCGATATTCTTGAAAACTTCAGTCTTCTCAGGCACTTCCAAGCATTTGCGAAGTAACGAGATATGGAACACATTGTGGATGGCTGACATCTCTTCAGGCAGTTCTAGTTGATACGATACTTCTCCTCGGCGGTTCAGAATCTTGAACGCTCCGATATATCTGGGAGCTAACTTTCCCTTCAGACTAAAGCGTTGGGTTCCCTTCAATGGTGAAACCTTGAGATATACGAAATCTCCGACATTGAAAGTCAGGTCTCTCCTTCTCTTGTCAAGATAACTCTTACATGCGGATTGGGCGGTCTTGAGGTGCTCACGAACTTTGTGAACTTTCTCTTCTGCTTCTCGGAGAATGTCGGGTCCAAAGATCTGACTCTCTCCTACTTGCGACCAATTCAAAGGGATACGAAACTTTCTTCCGTATAGGAATTCAAAGGGTGCCATCTGCAAGCTAGCCTGATAGCTGTTGTTATATGAGAATTCTGCGAAGGGTAGGCAGTCTTCCCATTTTGATCCGTATTCCAACACACAAGCTCTAAGCATATCCTCCAATATCTGGTTGACTCTCTCGGTCATCCATCCATTTGCGGGTGATAAGCGGTACTGAAATTCAACTTGGTTCCTAAACCTTCCTGAACTTTCTGCCAAAATCTTGAAGTAAACTGAGTCCCTCAATCTGATACGATGGTCTTGGGTGTTCCATGCAGACTAACAATTCTAGCAATGTACAGCTCTGCTAGTTTTGCACTCTGGTAGGTTGTCTTGACTGGTATGAAGTGGGCTACCTTGGATAGTCTATCAACTATGACCCAGATTGAGTCATTTCCCCTACTAGAAGTAGGTAAACCGGTGATAAAGTCCATTCTGACGGAATCCCATTTCCATTCCAGAATCTGCAATGGTTGCAACAATCCTGTAGGTCTTTGATGCTCTGCTTTGACTCTTTGACAGATGTCACATTTGGAGATGTAGCTTCCTATCTCTCTCTTCATCTTGTGCCACCAAAATTGCTCTTTCAAATCCTGATACATCTTTGTTCCTCCGGGGTGGATAGAATAAAGAGTATCATGAGCTTCCTTCATGATCATTTCCTTCACTCGAATCTGCTTGGTACACGATACGTCCTTGTACCACAGACACCTTCTTCATCTTCAAGTGAATCCGGTACTTTGCACGTACCAATACGACGTTTGATTCCGTCGATACTTTCATTCCCCTTCTGGGCTTCCTTGACTTGGCTAATCAAAGTGGGTTGAAGTTCAATGCTAGCTAGGAATCCTTTGCTAACTAACTCAGTCCTAAACTGCTCCAACTCCTCATACAAACTTGGTTGCTTCTCTTTGATCATGGTGTTAAGCCTACACAAAGAATCGCTAAGAGCATCCGCTACCACATTGGCTTTGGGGTGATAATGAATGTCAAGGTCATAATCCTTGATTAACTCTATCCATCTTCTTTGCCTCATATTCAACTCCTTCTGGGTGAAGATATACTTCAAGCTCTTATGATCTGAGTAAATCTCACAGCGATTACCCATCAAATAATGACGCCATGTCTTCAATGCTAGAACCATCGCCGCTAGCTCAAGATCATGGGTCGGATAGTTCTGCTCATCTCGCTTGGGTTGTCGAGACAGATCTGCGATGACTTTGCCTTCTTGCATCAATACACATCCTAGACCAATCTTGGA
Organism: Avena insularis; assembly: GCA_023614405.1. Taxonomy (NCBI): domain Eukaryota; kingdom Viridiplantae; phylum Streptophyta; class Magnoliopsida; order Poales; family Poaceae; genus Avena; species Avena insularis. The sequence goes on along the minus strand of CM042692.1, from coordinate 68,287,646 downwards.
TGCATCACAATATACATCAAATGGCTTCTTGATGCCGGCATGATCAAAATTGGGGCTGATATCAATCTCTTCTTCACTCACAGGCGGCTTCACACTTGTCTCGCCCATTCAAACTTCTTGTCCTTCTTCAACAATTGGGTCATTGGTCGGCTATGCTCGAGAATCCTTCTCTGAATTTGCGGTAATATCCGCTAATCCAGAAATGAAACGAACTTGGGTTTGATTTGTTGGGGCTTCCCATTCTTCGACATCTTTGATCTTGCTGGGATCAACAGAGACTCCTCCGGCAGACACAATATGTCCTAGGAATCCTACTTCTTTCAGCCAAAACTCACACTTGCTGAACTTGGCATATAACTGATGTTCTCTCAGGGTTTCTAGGATGATTCTCAGATGTTGCTCATGCTCTTCTTATGACTTGGAGTAGATAAGGATGTCGTCGATAAACACAACTACAAACTTATCTAGGAAATTCATAAAGATCTTATTCATGAGATTCATGAAATAAGCAGGAGCATTGGTTAATCCAAAAGACATAACCGTATACTCATATAAACCATAGCGAGTAGTAAAGGCGGTCTTCAGAATATCCGTTGCACGAATCTTAAGTTGGTGATAACCAGTCCTAAGATCAATCTTTGAGAATACCTGAGCTCCAGTCAACTGATCAAATAGATCCTCTATCTTTGGCAAGGGGTACTTGTTCTTGATGGTGACATCATTCAACTTTCTGTAATCTGTACATAGACGGTTGCCTCCATCCTTCTTGTCGACGAATAGCACTGGTGATCTCCATGGCAATGCACTTGGCTAAATCAAGCCGGTTGCTAACATGGCATCTAACTGCTTCTTCAGTTCTACTAACTCTGAGGGGTTCATGGTATAGGGTCTCTGGGCTATAGGTCCGGTTCCGGGGATTAGTTCGATAATGAACTCAATATCCCTATCCAGGGGCATACCTGGCAATTCATCTGGGAATACGTCGGGGTATTCACAGACTACTCTGACTTGGTCAATGGTAGGAAGGGCTACACTTTTGTTGCATTTGAATTGACGGGGTAAGGTTTCGGAGATATGTTCTACGGTTACTCCAGAACTACTGGTCATGGTGATGGCTTCTTAGCACAGTCTATCAGTCCTTTATGCCTTGACATCTAGTCCATACCTAGTACTACTTCCAAACCTTTGGTTCCAAGTACAATTAGGTTGGCATAAAAATCTATCCCATGAATTCTGATAGGTACAGCTTTGCAATTTTTTCTAGCTTTTGTTGTTGAACCGGGGATTTGAACTATCATGACATGCTTCAGGTTGGTTGGGCGAATCTTACTAGTGCATACAAATTCTTCGGTGACAAATGAATGCGATGCTCCAGAATCAAACAATACTGTTGCTAAAACTGAGTTGACAGAAAACATACCCAGCACGACATCTGGTGCTTCCTAGGCTTCTTCTGCGTTCATGTGGAAGAGACGACCGTTCTTGATTGTCTTGGGTTCCACAGGGCAAATCTCCTGCCTTGTTGAACATGACGTTGCTGCTGGGCTGGGGCATTCACAGGGGCATTGGCGGCAGTATTCTTGGGACACTCATTGGAGTAGTGACCCTTCACTCCACACTCGAAACAAGTGATCTAGGACTTGTCCTTGACTGCAATAGGTACAACATTGCTGCCGCCTAAGGGGCGATGTTGTTGTTGTTGCTGCTCTTGGGAGGGGCACGGTTGAAGTTGTTGGCATTGCCGGAGTTGTGATTGTTTCCTCCAGGCTTCACATTTCCTCCGCTTCTGATTGGGGTAGCTTAGGCGAGAATTTGGGGTCGGTTGTTCCTTGGTGCATATCTGGTGAGGGGTTAGGGACGGTACTTCTAGTGACTACTGGATCAGATCTGCATCATCTGACGCTTGCGGTTGTCGTTTACTGGTTAATCTTCCCTTCCATCTGAATGGCGAGTCGACTAGCTCTTCAAGATCCTGAAGCGGATGTTGAGGAGGACAGTCTGCATCTCATCATGCAGTCCGTTTAAGAATCTCTCCTTCTTCTTGGCCTCCGTGTTGATCTCATCCGGTGCATATCTGGCAAGTGACAAGAATTTGTCACGGTACTCTACTACCGTCAATCTTCCTTGCTTCAGTTCATGGAATTCATCTCTCATCCTGTTGACAAGACCTTGCGGCACGTGGGTGCGGCTGAACTTGACCTTGAATGCTTCCCAGGTCATCACCTGGCCATGGTTCATGTTGCGGACGCTATTCCACCAAGCTCTTGAATCTCCTTGAGATAGTGAGTGGCGAAGAGAACTTTCTCATTCTCATCAACTCCTGCAACTTCTAGGTTGTTTTCCATGGTCTGTAACCAGTCATCAGCATCTAATGGGTTTTCAGATTGGTTGAAGATTGGGGGATTGGTATTCTGAAATTTTTTGAGTTTAGATCCATGGTGATCCTGATTTCCATGTCCTTGGTTGTTGAGAGCCATTTGGGCGATCTGCTGCAATGTCGCTAAGTTGGCTTGACGCTCGACCCTGCTTGCTTCACGGTCTGCGATGAGATTCTGCAAGATCTGCAGCATTGGGTCCTGCGATGAGCTGCTCCCTCCTGGGTTTCCACGAGTCATCTGAAGATTGAGGTAGATATAGGGGTAAGAGGGAAATTCTAAGGTTCATGGTTTTGGGTTTTCAAAGCGACAACTTTGAGTTAGACTCTGGTTTTTCAACTAACTTCATTTTCATTCATGCAAGCAAGCACACGATACAACACACACCACAACAATCAAGGGGGAAAACAGATGGTTTGAAGAACCATTCTGCAAACTACGATACAATGAGATGATACATCTCATGCTACGACAGTGCTCTAGTGCATCTACTCATCGTCAATGAAGTCGGAGTCTTCATCATCAGTGTAGAAGTCCACAGCATCCTCTGCCCGGAAAATCGTCATCGTTGCTGAGGTAAGAATCCATATCTCCCTGGATGTCTTCTCCTTCATCATCTTCTTCCTTGGCGGCAAGCTGAGCTTCCTGCTCCTTGACGGTCTTCTCTAGGTCGGCCACCTTCTTGCGAAGACGGGCGATGGTGCGATCCTTCTTTGCACGCTGGCGACAAAGAGACTGGCGATCTTGGACGAGCAGTGTGAAAGTCTGGGCCTTCTGGTCGGCAATTGCATGGTTCTGGTTGGCTAACTCTCTGGCATTGTCCAGTTCCTGCTATCGGTCATGAAGCAAGAAGTCAAGGTTCTCCACTTGACGCCTCAACTCTGGGTGACTTGGCATCTCCATCGGCATTCCCATGAAGTCACGTCTTGCATAGTGGGCAAAACGGGTTCCTTGAATCTTGTTGACATTGAGGGCACATAGACGTGCGAGAGCTTCATGCATTGCCCTGGCTAATCCATCTAGCCAGTTGTTCTCTCTCACAGAGAACTGAATTCTCCCAGAAGTTGGTGCTTCAATGCTTCCTCGAAGATCTGCGGTGACTAGCCATTGTAGGTCTCCTCCAGGGGGTCCTGGAAGTTGAGCTCCAAGAAACTCCAGATGTGGGCGTCCCGAAATTCCGATAGTGAATCCAGATCCTCTCAAGATCGGTGACCTCCATTTCCCAACTGGTAAAACTTGCTAAACTGAGTCTCCATCTACAAGAATTTAGGATGAGGAAATTAGTGAAGTGATCAAGTGTGTCAAATTTTAAGTAGTAATGTAAGAATTTTGAGGACATGTATTTTTGAGAAAGAATGAGTTCACAAGGGTAAGAGAGGAAATAGTTTTTCGTAAATACTTACTTTGGTTTTGAAGCTATGTTTTTGGGTTTGGACGTCCATACTAACTAGGGTCTCCTATGGTCAGGATGGCTCTGATACCAACTTGTCAACACCCGGATTTTTAATCCCAGATGCCCGTTATGCCATACCTCGCAATCCCAGGATTACCATTTTTGCGAGACATAACGGATTGGATATCACAGTACATCATCCATTACAAACCATACATAAGGTTTTACACAAATAAGGATCTCATGATCCAGTCTTTAATACAACAAGCAACGGAAATAAGCGATAGCATAGCGACAGGGTCCATCTTCAGCGGCACGAGCAATCTTAAGGTGGCAGTCCTAGTTATCATAGCCGTCCTGCTGACCATCATCTTGATAATCTCCTTCATAGTCTGGCCATGATAATAGCCAGGGACAAAAGCCATGAGTACTCTTTAAGTACTCGCAAACTACTACTAGCAAGGTTTATAATTCTAAGTTAAAGTGCTGAATTGAAAGAATAACTATCCAGTTAAGTTTGAAACCTAAGCTGAGTTCTGAAACAAGAAAGATAAAGTAAAGTTCTAGAATCACTTAAGTTGGGAAGCTATTTTCATCTACACAACCCTGTTGTGGTCAAGTCAAGGTTCATCATTCACTTCAAGTTATTTAGAAAACATCTGACAACGAAACAGTATGGCCATTCCAACTGTCCATAATCATGACGCGGCTATTCGAATAGTTTGACACTCTGCAGAGGTGGTACACTTTTACCACAAGATTCGATACATCTGTCAGGGATAACCCTGAATCATCATACTTGGTATGCAGATAATCAAACATAACTTTCCCTTTACACACCCTAGTACAAGCACCTCTCCTATGAGCATGGCCTCCCAACCATGACCATCAGTCATCTTGGGCACTGCATAGGTGGACATCATTGAGAGGTAGCCTCATCTCAAACCTCTCCCGTGAGGGAACTAATACTAATGCATATAAATTTCTAGCTAAGCCTTACCCAATTCAGGTAATGTGGTTGTACGGTAAATTTGGAATGGTATCGCATCCGAATCCAACCATCAGTTTTATAAAAAGGGTTAGGGCTCATGCCTCATCATTTTCATCATCATAAACCAATTGTGTTTCTCAACACATGTCAAAACATCTCAATAGAATGACTCATCATTCCAAGGTTTTCATAACTCATTTTCACCAAGTGTTCCCATCTAAAGTGATTCAAGTTTGATCTATTCTAACACACTAGGTTAAGAGGGTTTACTAAGGTGGAAAGGTGGGATCATTCTCATGCCATAGAATGACATCTAAAGGTTCCTAAGTAGGTTAGTTTTATACTCTTTATGCTACCTTCAAAATTAATTGAAGAACTTTGTGTAAACTAAGGGGGGGGGTGATCAAAGTATGCTTAAGGCATCTTTACTAAACTATCTAGTTTTATTCTAGTTTGCTACAATAGCTCACTAAAGCATGTTTGCAAGGGTTAGCTTGCCACTAATAGCTTGCCTTGGTTGGTGCAGTGGTTGAAGTTTTCTTCTTCTTCTTCCTGGTAGAACTCCTCCTCCTCGAAGGCTTGATCGGTACTAGCGTCTAGAAATACATAGGGAGTGCACAATCACCAACCAATACTTAACTTAGGCTAGGTAGTATTCTAAACCACACAATTGATGATCTATTATCATCCCAAACATCACAAGTTTTAATTCAATAGTTTCAACCTTTTTATTTTGGAAAAGTAATTTCTACTCATTGAAATATTAACTAAAATTTAATATTCACCACCAAAATATGGGATCATGTGGACACATGTCCTCACCACATATTCTAACATGTGGGAATGAGATTTAAAGGTTGGATCAATATTACTTTGGTTTAAGTTTATTATTTAATGATTTAAAGTGACTAGAAATGCCTATATAGCATTATTTTGGTACTAGTCCAAAGTCACTGCCTGTAAACCTTAATGTTATTACATATTTGGATAGATATGATGAAATGTGATTTTTTAGAGTTGGAATCAACTCAAAAGCTAACTTGGTTGATTTTCTAAAAATGTTTGAAGTTGCAAAAGCTTCTGTCTTCTTATTTTTATTAGGAGAAATCTATAACTCTAACTGAATTAAATCCAACGGGCTTGGATAGATCTTTTTAATACCTTCCAGACAAAATTTGTTTCATGCAATTTGGACTCGTCAAACTCATAGAATTGAATTTTGAAACACTAGACAGAAACTATATTCTAACTAAAAAGAAAAACCTAGATTTGAATCTACGGGCTTGCGCGGGAAAGGAAATGGGTCGGCCCAGTGGCGCTGCGTGGCACAGGGCTCAGCTGACAGGGGGGTCCCGCTTGTCAGTGGCACTTAACACGTGAAACGGTAAGCGCACTATGGGCCGTGCGATTAGAGGCTAGATCTACGGCCGAGGGTCGTCATCGACGACGGACTGGTCGCCGGCGAGCTCAAACCCTAGCGGCTCGGTGGGGGTCTACTGGGGGCGTACCAAGGCTCTAGCGGGGTTGGCGATGCGGGCGAACGAAGTGGAAGACGACGGCGAGGCGAGGCGTGGTCGCGGCGGAGCTTGGGGTGGTCGGAATCAACGGCACCCTTCTTCTCCAGAGGCGGCGGCTCTGGCTCCAATTCCGGCGAGCTGCTGCTCCACTTGCTCCGCGAGGTGGTTGTGGTTCGAGAGGTGAGGGTGGAATGGTGTGAGTCTTTGGTGCTGGGGAGGACTCCTTTTATAGGCTCGACGGTGAGACCGGCGGGATGGGCGATCGACGGTGGCGACATGGCTCTGGCGAGCTAAGCGGCATGGCTGGGATGGCGATTGATGGGCGGTCCCCTGGCGGTGCTCTAGTGCTTCAATGCGGCCGTGGGGCGGTGGTATCTGATCGGGGTGGTGGCGCTCTGCGGCCAGGCTGTGTCCACGGCGACGGTGGTGTGGGGCTTTGGGCGTGACGGGGTGTCTGGGTGTTCTCTAGGTCGAGGAGCGGTGGCGCGGCTGGTGTCGAGTGGTGGCTTGTGCATGCGGGGCAGTCTGCAGCTCTGCGACGTCTGCATGGTCTCGGGCAAGGGAGAGAGGCGGTCTGGCGTTGCTACCTCCTAGACATGGCGAGGGAAGGGGGAGTGGTCTGCTGCGACGGTTGCAAGGTTGGCCGACCAGGGTGGTGCTCGGCATGGCTTGGCATGGCCACTAGGGCATAGGGGATGGGCTGCAATTGGCATGGTTTGATCAAAGGGGGACAGAGGGATTAAATGGAGATCCAATGGGGGCAAAACCCTGTTCAAAACAGTGAGCTAGGATTAGAGTTATGATTCTACCTGCCAAGTGTTTGATGAAATGGCCGCAAGAGAAAAAGTTTTGAATTTTGAGTTCAAAATTTTTGAGTGATCTCCACTAGTGCTAGGTAGTCTCTGGTTGCAAGGGTTTTGAAAATGGAGCTCAAATACATGGTTTTTGAAATAGGGGTGATCTATGCATATGCATTAGATTCAATTTTAAACTGTCATTTAAAATAGTTTCCAGAATGTTTTTAGAAGATCAAAAGGTGGGCCTTGGTACCTCATTATGTGTATTAGCAAGGGGTGCAAAGATCAAGAATTGTTTCTGTTAAGAATTAAGTACTAGGAATAGCCAAAGTAGGCATGAGAGTTAAATTTGTCCAAATGACCATTCCTTCATTTTAATTCTTTTTGATTTGATTTCTTTTAGGAAAAGTTTGGGAATGGTGTAGATGATGTTTAAATCACTTAAGAAATATTTTAGAAGCAAAGGATCACACAATCATGGCACTTCAAAACAACTCCTATTTTAAATGCACACATATATGAATGCTTTCATTTTAAATATGGAAAAGTTTTTGTTAATCCTAAATTTGGATGATTTGATCTTTGATACTCTTGGATTGAAGTTTTGGGATGTTACACATGTGCTATGTTTAGATCACGTATTTTATGGCTATCGATGGTGACATTTTAGGTTCTTCTTAACGTGTCTGTCTGCGGCCACCATAATGGGTTAGGAGGCTCACCGAAGTATGATAATATCCTCAGTCTTCTACGTGTGTCGTCTGGTCAGCCTAGCAATCATTGATAGCGTGTCCCCCGAGACTTGTTTCTATTTTCGTCTAGCACCGCCGAGCTTTTACTCGAGGCATCGGGACGTGCCCTCTTGGATGCTCATCTCCTCTTCCTCCTCTTCTCTGCTCTTACTTATATGTCCTACTCCTCGCACGGAGTAACCCTCTTATCAAACAACATCACAAATGTGTCCTTTCTCTTGTTCCTATACGCAATGCTAGACATGACACTGGCGTCGTCAGCTATTCATCCCCTCTCACCGGTGTTCGACGAAGCAGAGAAGATCTTTGTGCCCAAGCAGAAAAGATGTTGTTCTTCCTCCCTCGGCCTCCCGAGAGGTGGGGACGGGATGGCTTGGTGTGTTGGCAACTTATGGAGGAAGAGCGTCCATGTCGGGCGGAGAAGATGAAGGATGCAACGGCGTGGACCAAAACGAAGGAGGTGCTCGGAGAGGATAAAACAAAGCGAAAAAATCTTCTACTAGAAGGGCTGAGTAGAATTTTTCCTTGCGGTGGAGGTGCTCGCGGAGGATACAACAACGCGTTACCAGCCGCATTCCACCAAGAGCATCAAGCGTCTTAGGAAAAAAGATAGACAAATCCTCCACCAAACGGCTTGAGTAGAACGTAGATGCATTTAGAGTAGCCTCACGTCGTGTCCCAAGAGTAGCCTCACGTCATTTGTTTTTAGAAGTGCCTACTCTCTTTTTGTCTGTATTTTTTTGTGCTTCTTCTATGATATAAAGATTCAGCTATGATCTTTAGGTATTATTTCTATTTTTTTGTCTAACGTTTTACTTGGACAACTTTCGGATTTTGATTCTCGGTTGTAGATCTGTGGGTGTAAGGTCTTGTGATCACGAACCAATGGGCTAACAACCTCAACGCTACACAAAATTATATAGGTTCAGGCCTCGGATAATGATTCGATAACAAACCTATGCCATGTGTCAACTTTATTATATGAGAGTTTGTGAGGTGCTAAGATATTACAATAGGGGTTTTCTGGCTAGGATCCTAGAGTGCTAGCCAGTAACTATCGACGACGACTAGGCAGTCTAGCCGGTGTGTCGAGTCTTTCTAGCTAGCGGCATGACTCCGTGTAGATGAACTGCTGGGGTGATCTAAGAGCTGAATGTGAATTATTCTATGAACTACCACCACTTCTATGGTAAGATGCTCGCTGGATACTTCTCCTTAGATATATGGTGGAAGTGTGTGGGAGTGTGGATGGATGGATGTAATTGGATATTGTTAGATCTCTTCTTCGATGCATGTTCTGATGCCCCCTTCTCCTTATAGGAGATCCTCCTTTTATAGCCTCGGCCATGGCTATCGAGGCATGGTCGATTATTTACTATCATTGGACAAATTGGACATGAAGGTGTTGAATGCCTTGGCCATCCCACTTTGTCTCTTATTAGCAGGCATCCAGGAACCACCCTTCCATGGATGACGTCATAGTAGACTTCCGAGCCCAAGGGGATGACTTTGCCAGCCTGAGAGCGAAGAAGTGTGACGACTACAAGTGCACAGATCAATTGTAGCTAGTTTTGAAATAAGAGTATCAAACCCATAGAGAGCTATTTGGTTAATGTATTTATGACTCTCATCTCTATCTACTAAAGGGTACTTGTAAGTTTCCTTTGATCTCATGTAAAGAGTGTTTAAAGAGTGGTGTGTTTGTGTGCAAAAGAGTAATGAACACAAGTAAACAAAGTAACAAGTGCATTGGGATTGGTGTTGAAACTCAATAAGTATTAAATGTTCTCGGGGATGTAGGATACACCACTAGGCTGTGAGAATTACTTATGATTAAGATAACCAATATATTTTGTCATGATATGTGTGGAGAGATTTCTATAATATGATGTTCACCAACAAGTCTTGTGAGCAATCCACTTCTACGAGTCAAGTGGTGAGGTCATCTCTAAATAACCACTGTGATGTTGTTGGAAATATGCCCTAGAGACAAATAATAATATGGATTATTATCATATTTCACAAAGTTTATATTTAGGTTTTATATCGTGTTGTAACTGTATTGAAAGGAAACGAAAATCAAGAGTTCCGGGTGAATATCTAGTCATTGGTTCATTGGTCAACAGATGATCAAGATTTCCTTATCATATGGCATTTATACCTGTTGACAATGGAGTCACCTTATTGGGAGAATGATATGATGAGCATACCCAATCTAAGCATCGTAACACGATCATCGCAACAGAACGTGTTCCAAAACGCAACTTGATGTCTACGCACGCTTCTATTCTTGTAGACAGTGTTGGGCCTCCAAGTGCAGAGGTTTGTAGAACAACAACAAGTTTCCCTTAAGTGGATCACCCAAGGTTTATCGAACTCAGGAAGGAAGTGGTCAAAGGTATCCCTCTCAAGCAACCCTGCAATCAAGATACAAGAAGTCTCTTGTGTCCCCAACACACCCAATACACTTGTCAGGTGTATAGGTGCACTAGTTCGGCGAAGAGATAGTGAAATACAAGTAATATGGATGATTATAAGTGGTAATTGCAATCTGAAATAAGAGTGGAAGCAAGCAAACATGTAACAGAACTGATTGTAAACGGTGTTTCAATGCTTAGAAAAAGGCTCAGGGATCATATTTTCACTAGTGAACACTCTCATATAAATATCTTCTCTTCATGATGCTACCCTGAACTACTCTCCGGTTGGACGATGTAGGGTTATAACAGCACACCTTAAAGTTTGCATTCCCCATCTAGATAACCCCTCACTGTCACCTTGAGCGCTAGATGGTTCCAACAAACACCACAATCTCATAGAGACATCTAACTCAAATTATACCCATGACAAGTATTTATGTAATCTTAGCCAAAGTGCCACACGGTGTGCACACTGTCAACTTCACACAGGTGGGGATAAGCAGAGATTAATTAAAGCACTTGAGTAGCAGAATAGATCTAGATTACAAAGCTCATGATCTCAATAAGATCACGCATAGAGAGAGATGAACACATAGCTACTTGTAGAGCCCTTAGCCTCGAGAGAGAACTACTCCCTCCTCATCATGGGAGTCAGCAACGGCGACGGAGATGGCGGTGGAGTCGATGGAGATGGCTCTGGGGGCACTTCCTCGTCCCGGCAGGGTGCCGGAACAGAGACTTCTGTCCCCCAAATCTCCTCTTCGGTGGAGGTGGTGCTGCGGAACTTTTCATGGAATTCTGATCTAGTCCTTAGGGTTTTTGTCTCGGGAGGCTTTTATAGGCGAAGAGGCAAGGTCGGTGGGCGCCTGAGGCGGCCACACCACCCCTGGTGTGGCCTGGACTGGCCCACGCCACCAGGTGGTGTGGGCCCCTCGTGGCCCCTCTCCGTCTCATCTTCTCGCTCCGTGAGTCTTCTGGTAAAATAGGAACTTTGGCTTTTGTCCCGTCCAATTCTGAGAATATTTCTTTACGAGCTTTTCTGAAACCAAAAATAGCAGAAAACAGGCAACTGGCACTGCGGCATCTTGTTAATAGGTTAGTTCCAGAAAATGCATAAAAGTATCTCAAAATATAGACAAAACATAAGATAGTTGATATAAAACAAGCATGGAACATCAAAAATTATAGATACGTTTACGACGTATCAACATCCCCAAGCTTAACTCCTGCTTGTCCTCAAGTAGGTAAGTGATAAAAAAGAATAATTTTTGAGGTGACATGCACCATCACAATCTTGATCAAGGTATTTGTAAAACATTGATAGCTAGGATCATAGTACTCTAACATAGACATGAAAGATATAGTTCTAACAATAAGACATAACAACTACGTTGTAACATGAAAAGGTACAAACAAAAGATTCATGAATAACAATGCTTTGAAAGACGTTTGTTTGTTTCACATATAGAAAACATAATGAGAATGGTATTCAGCTTGTCCCTCATGGTACAGCAAAACATAAATGCATAGGACAACTTCAAAGTTCATAAGGGTGACTAGATACAAATAATTTAAGAACAAGCAATATCAAAGTTATGAATCAATCAACAAGTTTTGGGATAATGCACATTAAACTAAGAATGACCACTATGCTCTCTTAATAGGTGCATAAAGATAGAAGATGGAGACTCAGCATAAAAGTAAAAGAAAGGCCCTTCATAGAAGGAAGCAGGGATTCAAGTTTCATAAAGAGCTTCCAAAAATTATGGTACTTATTAGCTTTCAGCTCTCATTACCCTATCATAAGCATCTTTAGGTGGTTAAGGTTAAAGTGAGAAAATATGAGGATATGCTTGACAAGTTATAAGCTGAAAATCTCATGCCCCTTACTTACGAGTACCGTTCCTCATGCTACTCAACTTTAGTCACAAGTAAGTTCTTGTCATTGTAAGTACATGTGTATCATAGAGAACCGCCAACGGGGTACCCCTTGCTCGATGATACGAAAGCTTTCCCATATCAAAATGACAAGGCAAGCAGACAATGAGCATCTCAGCAATCCTTTTATTTCCTATTTGCATAGGCTTTTTTTTCTTTTTTTCTTTCCTATTTGCATAGGTTTTTTTATTAAGGATGCTTCATAGATTGCTCACTATGGTTATGCTGCAGGTTTCCACCATGATTAGGCATGGCTTAGACCAGCCGCCCAGCTATTTCTCTAACTCATATACGAACTCCATGAGCCTTACAAGCTCCCCTTTCATTTCACACCACCGTGATCCATAAGCAAAAGAACATGATATCAACTATATAAAGTGCAATGTTGAAAGCGTTCCCCATGGTAACATGGTTCTGCTAATTCACAACTTACAAAATGCAAGCATATACGCAGCATAGATGGGCACAATGGTTCAATTTTATTAAGTGCAAGAAAGTAAAGTGTGCCATCAAGTTCGTGAGAGATTTAATCACTAATTTTTACATAACAAGTTTAATTTGGAAGGTAGATAAAAACATGAATATACTTGGAATAGCAATAATGCTAATAGGTAGGTATGGTGGACTCTTTGGAACAACTTGGTTTTATTTGGAGTTGGATGCATGAGTGGAACTCATACTTGGTACATGTGGAGGCTAGTAAAAGACTGGGAGCGACCAACTAAGAGAGCAATAATGGCCATAATCATGCAAAGCGACAAAACATTATTAATTAAAGCATAAAGTGATATTACAAGTCGAAAACTAAATGATCATAGAGGCTATGGTGACTTGGTATAGTCTTAATATGGTGTGAGCATGCGCCAAGTCAATCCAAATAAAGCATCAAAGGAGAATAGCACAATATTATGCTTTTATATGCTAAAACAACGCATGATTCTTTCAAGGCACATTAAGCAATCTTAATTGTTTGTAACAAGTCATGCTACAGCAATAATCACTAAGCATAAAGTCAAGGCAATATCAAACATGACATGATAAAGTCTAGGCCACAGTCAAAACAAGCTTCTTTTGTACGACTATAAGCATGAAACTTCCTACTCATCTCCAACACCAATCAAAAACTAAAGCTAAACACAGTGCTAGCAAAGGAGAACACTCACAGAACAATAAGAGTGAAAACTAGAGTGTTCTAGGCAATGAATAACGGGGTGTGTCTCTCTCCAAAAGAAGTGTGTTGGGATCCAACCAACTTATTTAAGCAAACCAAACAAAAGAAAACTAAAAACAAAGACGCTCCAAGAACAACACAATTGTGCATGAAACAATAAAAATGAAGTGTTTGGAAGAAACGTGAGATTTTTATTGATGAAGAAGGGGATGCCTTGGACATCCCCAAGCTTTGATGCTTGTACTTCTTGAATATTTCTTGGGGTGACACGGGTGGCATCCCCAATCTTGAGCTTTTGTCCATACTTCATCTCATCACATTATTCTTCCCTACACTTGAAAATTTCCTTCATACAAAATTTCACACAATCTTCATTAGCAACATTAGTGCACTTAAGATAATAAGTCTTTAGGTTCAGTTTCAACACAAGTAAAACTTCCATTAAAACACAAGCTACTGTAGCAATTCCTGGCAATAACTTCCAAGACTCAAGTGAGGGAGAAGAAGGAGGCTCAAGTGTATAGAGAAAGAGAGTAGGAGTTGCCACCTTTTATAGAAGAGGAGTAAGCCCCTAGGGGGTGCGCCGGCCCCTAGAGGTGACAACTCTCCCTCTTCATGGTGGTAACCCCTTCATGAAGTAGGCAACTCCCTCTCTTATTTTACTTTTTAATTGCATGACATTCATAACAATTAAACCACACTTACGGAATTAATAAAACATATTTATTTATTTAATATTTGTTAATTCATTTAATTAACAAACATTTAAAACTACTCCTTGTGTTATTTCAATATTCTAAAACAATTTCGACGCTTTTCTGAAACAACCCCTATGATGTCCAATAATTTAGTCGGAGTTCCAATTCCACTCAAAACGCGTCAGCGAACCTTAAGTGTGTTACCCTACGGTTCGTGAATAACATGGACATGATCGAGATACCTCTCCGATCAATAATCATCAACGGGATCTAGAAATCTATGATGGATCCCACTTACTCAAAGATGAATCTAGTGATCGTGTGAACCATTAATGTTGTAGTCAATTCCTTTTGTCTCGTGATATATTACTTATCCAAGATCCGATCATTTGGTATCATCCATACCTAGTTTTATCTTATTCCCGACAAGCACTCTTTACTCGTTCCATGATATTACATTCTCATGACCTAGTCACATGCTTGCAAGCCGTGTTAGTGCAATATTACCGAGAGGGCCTAGAGTATATCTTTCCGTCATCAAGTCGGACAAATCCTACTCTTGATCCATGAGCCTCAACTAATACTTTAAGAGTACCCAAGTCAACCTTTATAATCACCCTGTTATGGAGTGACGTTTGATATCATCAAAGTACCCTTTCGGCATCAGTGATTGACATGGTCTCATGGTCTAAGAATTAGGACTACTTCGTATGATTTTGATATAGCAATGAAACTTGATGACTTGATTGTATTGCTATTCTTACTATGGGTGTAAGTGTTCATCCACTACTAGATATCCCAATATAGACGAGGGCTAAACTCCCATCGGACATTTACGTTCACCGTCGGTTAAGAATGTATCCGATAGTACACCGTCGGTTATTTCCCGTCGGTGATGCTTGGTCAGGAATTACTACAATGTCCGACGGTGCTGTAAGTTATTATTAGTACCGACGGTTAACCATCAACTCTGTCTTCATCAAGAACTGTCCAACATTTCTCAACGACACCATAATCGACCGTTTCCTGTCGGTTATGTATTTACCGACGGCTGTGTTATCTCGTCAGCATTTACAATAGTCAATAGGCAATCTGTCGTGTCGATGACTACTATGACCGAGAGACAATTAACGTAATAGCCGATGGTCCAAAGAATCCGATGGGTTTATTGTCTCACTGTCGGTTAACATTGATCCTCTAGGAAGACTATAGACAACGTGTGGAGCAACACTTATCTAATCTACTAGTGTATTGTAAAACTAGATTCCAGAATTGTTACAATGTGCAAGGCATAATAACACGATATTATTTAAAAATTGTATGTAGTTCAACACAATCTTTACAATGCAGCAGAAACCGAACAAGATCTATATACAAATCATACAACATTAATTATCCATCAAAATGAAAAGGCACATAATGTTCTACATATTTTGCATAATAATTAGTCCAAAAACATCTACAACACATTCCATCTTGGGAACCTCATTTGTTGAATGGATATAAGAAGTGTCTTCTACTCAGCATTGCTTCCCATTCTGTACAAGTTGTAATAAAACTACTGAATCATAATTTGAACGAGATGCACATAAGGGATTAACACACATCACTTCCTCCAAGCAAAAAAATATGATCATACTGGTGGAGAGACTGTCTTGCCTTGACTAACATTCTCAGGAAAGAATCATGAGAAGGGACAGCAAATGGAGGTAATCTAAAAAATGGCAAGATAAGTTAGACAAGTTACTGAAATACACAAGACAAATTATTTGTTGTAAGGGTATTTCTAGTAGTGATCACATCATTTTTATAATGATGTGACCTAGTTATTAACAACATCCAATGTTCATGATCAGGAAACCTTGATCATCGTTTAATCAATGAGCTAGTTAAAAGAGAGGCTTTACTAGGAACCTTTTGGTTGTTTATTGAACACACAAGTATTAAGTTTTCGATTAATACAATTCTAGCATGAGAAATAAACATCTATTATGTGGCGCCCCGCAAAACCACTACTAGAAAATCACGGTGTTTTTGTGCATTGCATCATCATGACCGCATGCTCATGTCATCATACCCATTGCATTTGAGCATTGTCACCATCGTGCATAAGTTGTCTAAAACTATTTTATAAAAGCCTATCTTTGTCTTCCAAATATATCTCCGTCTTTATTTCAAATTAAAAAACCCTGGTCTTTTGTTTGTCTAAAAACTATTTACAAAAATATTCTAAAATAAAAATAAAGAAATAAAAGTATTTCCAGGGGAGGCAGCTGGCCAGGCCCAAAAGGCCCAACCAGCCACCTACTACCCCGACCCAACCCAAAACAACAAAACCCTAGCCAAAATCTACCTCTAACCCACCCCTCTCTCCAACTCCCGCCGCCGCCCTGCCCGCTCCTGCCTGCACGCACACCACACGGGCGCGCTCCACCCCACCACGAACGCGCGGACACGCCCCAGCGACCACGTCGCTTCCTCAACCACCCCTGGACCCCACCCCGACCGCGTCAATCCAACACGACCCACTCCTCGCTCCCGACAACCCCGCCTCGGGATTTCCGCCTCCCGGCCCACAGGCCCCTCTCTCCCCCTCCCCATCCCGTCTGTCCCCATCTATGTTCCTCTCTCTCTCCCCGCACTCCTCCACCCGCCGCCGGCGTCCCCTCGGCTCCGCCTCCCCCGAGCTCGCCTAGGCGCCGCCCCTCCACGAGTCGCCGCCTGCAGGAGCTCCCCGCCGCTCCTCGCGCCGTCTCCCGGCGCCGCTCAAGCTCCTCGTCGGCCTTCCCTCCGCTGGCTGCAGTACCTGTCCCCGAGCACACCGGCGCCTTCCTCTCGCAGGTCGTCGTCGACCGCTGTTAGCTCCCCAGCCCGCGCCTACCTCTGCTGCAACCCGTGGCACCGAGCGCCGCCGCCGGGCGACCTTGTCGGCATGCTCCCCTCAGCCCTGCCGCCTTCCTCTCGCCTCCGGCCGACGCCCTCGGCTTTGACCCGGACCGCCGCCATCATCGACGCCCTTCTCCTCTGCCCCTGCAGCGCCGCTGCCGCCGCGTTTTCCCTCAACCGCCGACCCCGCCTCCACCTGTGAGCCACCGCCTCCCCAAGTTTTTCTCCAAGGCCGCCGCCTTGGCCAACCTCGTCGTCGTCCGTATCAGCACCGTGCTCCCCGCGGCCTCCTCTGTTTGTTTAACCACCCAGCTCCTATTGATACGTGTTGTTTTATCACAATGTGTATATGTGGTGTAGTAGTATTGGAGAGGTGGTGTTGGTGAAACCTCCCTGTACAACATGTGTCAAGATCTTCTGAAGACCCGAGGATCTTCGTATTGGACACCAAGATCTTCTTCGCAGACCTGGAGGATCCCTAGGGCGCCAAGTACGCCGACATGGGACCGACGAGTTCTCCGAGTCCTAGCGGCACGATCTCCTACCCGAAGATTCCCGGACACCAAGATCGCCCACACGGAACGCCGAGACCTCGAGCGCGCCGACACGGATCTGAAGACCGCCAAGATTCCCACCGGAACGCCAAGTTCTTCACCCCGAACGCCAAGACCGACCCGATACACGGACCCGAAGACCACCGGTACTCGAACCATTCAAGTTCGTCATCGATGGCAAGATCGACCGTTTGGAACCCAAGTTCTCCGTCGTGACACGCCAAGCTCTCTATCTTGTATCCGAACCTCGCCATCCCCGTCGAACCCCAGACCCGAACCCCCGGAACCCTAAGATCTTTGGAACCACATGTGTGACCCCTTTTCCGAGCCCTATTTTATAAATGCTATATATAAAATCTGTTGCATATAAATTGATCATGCTTGCATACATGTTTGTTGTTTGGGGGGTGTTTAGGCGATTCACCTGAATTAAATATGGAGTCTATATGCGGGCTATTCTAGTATTATTTCGGACTCCATTTAAATTGGTGTAGCGAACCGATGCCATGTTCCGCCCTGTCAATACAACATTTAATCTGCGGGGTTTTAAACAACTTGAACCCCCTAATTAATTGACGGGACCTCGGTTCTGCTTAATATTGCCTAGTTGCACCGCATCTGTATCATGGCATGCATCATATAATAATCATGCTGGATCTTCTGCCGTAGTATTAAATAATGCATCCGGTGTTTCTTCTAGTGTTTGCTTCTTCGCGGATTAGGCTGATGAGTTGATGCGAGTATCAACAAGTTCTTCGGATATGACCCTTCGGCAGTATTTTCCCAGGCGAGCATCTCTTCCCCTTCTACCTATTTTGCATTTATAGTCTTTATTTCCTCATGTTGATCTATTGCTATCCGTGTCGTGATGCTTTAGTTTCCGAACACCAGTTATATCCCATGCAGCCTCTATATTGCCTTGGACACCTCCTATCACCCGTGTTTGGTAGATAGCTGGCCTTGCGAGTCGTAGCTGCTTGCTCAGGTGCGATCTCGTGTTGTCAAGTACCACAGTTGTTGAGATGCTGGCAGATGCTTATTGGTGGAGATGCTTACTGGTGGAGATGATCATGACTTTAAATACAACTATTAAAATGCTAGATCTAACTAATTCAGAGGCATCGGTGGGCAATAGATGTTATCTGGTTCTTCCATGCTCACCTGTGTTCCGTAGGACCCCGAGTACTTGATACCCGTTCCTTGATTTTTCGCACTATCCACATCCGGGAGGCCTTATGGACCCCCCTGAGTCAGAGCTTGATTCATTCTTATTTATTGGGGCCACAAAGTAGTTTGGGGCTTTATTACTATCCTGTACTTATGCCATGCTTTACTGCTTTATTTAAGATTGTGCGTGGAGCACATTACTGCTTTTGGATCGCTTACGTTTCGCTGTATCGACAAGGCCAGTCACACTTTCGGGTTCCCGATCTTACTGACGCCGTCAAGAAACCCTAGGTCCGTCTTTGGAGCCGCCGACTTCTATGGTAGCTTATTGGGGTGGCCTCAAATATTTCAATCCTGTGATCGCTTTGTCGTGAATGCCTTGTTGGGTTTGATTTGGTTTTTCCGAGGTTGATCGAGTGTGTGTTTCTATTTGTGCACCTCTGTGGTAAAACTTTCAAAGCCGTGTCATGGTTATGGACGACTTGGAGCACAGTATCTCGATCATAGACAAGCATAACTAAAGTAGTGCTATAAATTTGACTTAATATGTGACTAGTAAGCAGATGCAACTATAATGGAATAGATAATAAAAATGCCAACAACTAGTGGATATGTGGTGATCTGTGTCATACTATACCTGCCTAGTAAGTATTACAACTCCAATGGAATGTGATAAAAGTGCCAACCACTGCTGGGTTTTGGGATTCCTCAGGACAATTATATCTGATTAGTAAATGTTCCAACTACAACGGAATGGTGATTAAAACTGCCCACTACTTATGCTATCAGGATGACTCATGCTATCTATATCTGATTAGTAATTGCTGCAACTATAACGAAATGAATAAAACTGCCAACTATGTGAGTTCCTTGGCCCGACTTCCTCGTTTGGTCTCGAGAGGGGGAAATACCAGGATGGGTTTGTTTGGTGTTAGCTTCAGGTTGGATCCGGATAGGTCTTTCTTATCCCTCTCTGATAACCACCAGTTGTATCGAGTCTCTATAGGTTGTTTAGTGCCGCTGCGTTGCCGCTTCAGCCCACCATACCTATGTAGGCGAGAGCCGCCGAATTCTAGCCTCGCCATGTACTGGCCTCAGTACTGACGCTCCTCTTTTCCTTTGCCCTTTGTCGGCACCCCTTTTGTTTTAGCAGGTTTGTGATCGACGTCGTTAGCAGGGTTACCCTTCTGGCTTGGCCTAGGTAGGGTTATGGACGCCATTGGTTATTCTTCAGGGCTCTTACCCCATTTGCATCTTGTCCGTACTCGGACGCTGTATCGTTTTCAAGGTGATTTAGATCTTTGTATCGTATATCTGTATTCTTGACTCGTTGAGTCGCTGTTGTATATATATATCTATTCTATGGGTCCCATCGAGGACTGTTGTGTAATGGTATTACTTTGATTTCCACCCGCACGAAAGTGCCTGGTGGGCATCCTTGAATCGTTTCTATGCGGGTTTGGTGGAAATGGCTAAAACTTGCATAGGGCCGATTTGAGGGTGTTACATATTATGAAGACACAATAATATAACAACCACTTTATTATTGCCTCTGGGCATATTCCTTTCAGTCTCTCACTTGCACTAGAGTAAATAATCTAGATTACATAGTGATGAATCTAACACCCATTGAGTTCTAGTGCTGATCATGTTTTGCCTTGGGGAGAGCTTTAGTCAACGGGTCTGCCACATTCAGATCCGTGTGTAGTTTGAATTTTTTCTATATCACCATCCTTGATATGTTCATGGATGGAGTGAAATCGACCCTTTATATGCTTGGAATTCTTGTGAGACCTTGGTTGTTTGGCATTGGCTATGGAACCATTGTTGTCACAATAGATAACCATTTTATCCAACGCACTCGTAACCACACCTAGTTCAGATATGAACTCCTTCATTCAAACCGCTTCCTGCGCTGCTTCTGAAGTAGCAACATATTCTGCCTCTGTAGATGATCCCGCTACCTCACTCTGCTTGGAACTCCTCTAGCTTACTGCTCCCCCATTCATTACAAATACGTACCCAGATTGAGACTTAGAGTCATCCAAATCAGTGTCGAAGCTAGCATCAACGTAACACTTTGCGATGAGCTCTTATTCACCGCAATATACGAGAAACATGTCTTTAGTACTTTGTAAGTACTTAAAAATATTCTTGACCGCCATCCAGTGTTCCAAACCTGGATCAGATTGGTACCTACTAGTCAAACTAATATCATGTGCCACATCTGGTCTTCTACATAACATAGCATACATGATAGAGCCTATGGTAGAGGCATATGGAATCTTATTCATTACTTCTCTATCTTCTGTTTTAGCCGGACTTTGAGTCTTGCTCAATGTATTTCCTTGCAACATAGGTAAGAACCCTTTCTTACTTTTGTCCATTCTAAACTTCTCTAGAATCTTGTCAAGGTATGTACTTTGTGATACCCCAGTTAAGTGTCTCGATCTATCTCTATAGATTTGGATGCCTAAGATATATGCAGCTTCACCAAGGTCCTTTATTGTAAATTTACCGTTTAGGTAATCTTTCACGCTCTTCAAAAGTTTCGTATCATTTCCAATCAGCAATATGTCATCCATATATAATATTAGAAATGCTACAGAGCTCTCACTCACTTTCTTGTAAATACAAGTTTCTCCATAAGTCTAGACAAATCCAAACCCATTGATTACTTCATCAAAATGGAGATTCCAACTTCGGGACGCTTGCTTTAGTCCATAAATGGATTGCTGAAGTTTTGCATACCTTGTCAGCATCCTTAGGATCAACAAAACCTTTGGGTTGCAGCATGTAAAACTCTTCCTCAATATCACCATTAAGGAACGTGGTTTTCACATCCATCTTCCAAATTTTATTATCAAAAGATCCAGCAATTGCTAACATAATCCTAACAGACTTTAGCATCACTACGGGTGAGAAAGTCTCATCATAGTTAAGTCCTTGAATTTGTCAAAAAACTTTTGAGACAAGTCGTGCTTTATAAATGGTCACATTACCATCAACGTCCGTTTTCTTCTTCAAAATCCACTTATTCTCAAAGGCCATACAATCATTGGGAAGTTCCACCAAAGTCCATACTTGGTTTTCCTACATGGATTCCATTTTGGATTTCATGGCTTCAAGCCATTTGTTAGAGTCTGGGCTCATCATCGCTTCATCATACGTCACAGGGTCATCATGCTGAACCACGACATTTACAACAAGATCACCATACCGATCAGGAGCAGCGTGTGTTCTTGTTGTCCTGCGAGGTTCGGTAGTATCCTCTTTTGGAGTTTCATGATTTTCATCATCGGCTCCCACTTCATTTGGTGAAGTCACCACTTGAACAATTTCTGGCGCTGTGCCACTCGGCAATTCATGAAGAGGAGGTTCAACAACCTCATCGAGTTGTACCTTCCTACTATTCACACCTTTCGAGAGAAACTCCTTCTCAAAAAAGGATCCATTCTTAGCAAAAAAACTTTTCCTTCGGATCCATGATAGAAGGTGTGCCCAGTTGTTTATTTAGGGTATCCTATGAACATATATTTTTCTGCTTTGGGTTTGAGTTTATCAGGTTGAAGTTTCTTCACATAAACATCGCATCCCCAAAATTTTAGAAATGACAACTTAGGTTTGTTTACAAACCATAATTTATACGGTGTCGTTTCAATGGATTTAGATGGAGCCTTTTTAAAGTGAATGCGACTGTTTCTATCACATAACCCAAACATATAGTGGAAGATCGGTAAGAGACATCATAGACCAGACCATATCCAATAAGTATGGCTACGATGCTCGGATACACCATTGCGTTGTGGTGTTCTAGCAAGAGTGAGTTGTGAAACTATTCCACATTCTCTCATATATGTGCCAAACTCGTAACTTAAATATTTTCCTCTACAATCAGATCATAGAAATTTAATCTTTCTGTTACAAAGATTTTCTACTTCACTCTGAAATTCTTTGAACTTTTCAAAAGTTTCAGACTTGTGTTTCATTAAGTAAATATACCCATATCTACTTACGTCATTGGTGAAAGTAACAAAAATGATATCCACCACGCGTCGGCACACTCATTGGTCCACACACATCGGTATGTATGATTTCTAGTAAGTCTGCCGACCGTTCCATTGAACCGAAAAACGACGTTCTAGTCATCTTACCCATAAGGCATGGCTCACATGTCTCAAATGATTCATAGTCAAGTGATTATAGAAGTCCATCTGAATGAAGATTCTTCATGCGTTTAACACCAATATGACCTAAACGGCAGTGCCACATATATGCGGCATTATCATCATTTAACTTAATTCTTTTGGCATTCATATTATGAATATGTGTTTCATTACTATCAAGATCCAAAAGAAATAAACCATTTTTCTCAGGCGTATGACCATAAAAGATATTATTCATATATATTGAACAACCATTGTTCTCGGACTGTAACGAATAATCGTCTCGCACTAAACAAGATCCGGAAATAATGTTCATGCTTAACACAGGAACCAAATAACATTTATTTAGGTTTAAAACTAATCTGGATGGTATTGAAGAGGCAGCGTCCCGACGTCAATCACATCAACCTTTAATCCATTGTCGACAAACATCGTGACCTCATCCCTCGCAAGTTGTCGCTTATTTCTTAACCTGTTTCGAGTTACATATGTGAGCAACCAAACCAGTATCAAATACCCAAGCGGTATTGCGACTACTAGTAAGGTACACATAAATAACATGTATATCATATATACCTTTGTTAACCTTACCGTTCTTCTTATACGCTAGATACTTTGGGCAATTATGCTTCCAGTGCCCCGCGCCCTTATAGTAAAACAACTCATTATCAGGCTTAGGATCAGCCTTAGGTTTCTTCTCAGAACCGGCAACAGATTTTCCATCCTTCTTGTTTTTACCCTGGACTTATCCTTCTTGCTTTTCTTGAAACTCGTGCTCTTATTGACCATCAACACTCGATATTCCTTTTTAATCTCCACTTCAGCAGTCTTAAGCATTGAGAGAAGCTCAGGAAGAGACTTCCTCATGCCCTGCATGTTGTAGTTCATCACAAAGCTCTTGTAGCTTGGTGGGAGAGATTAAAGAACCCGATGAATTCCTAGCTCATTGGTAATTGTTATTCCCAGAGATATGAGATTATCGGCGTACCCAACATTTTGAGTACGTGCTCGCTAATGAAGCTATTCTATTCCATCATGCAGCTAAAGAACTTTTCTAAAGCATCATAACTCTATATGACAGTATGGGAGTCGAAAATCAGTTTCAACTCTCCCATTGTATCACAAGAGTTGTTGTTCTCGAAACGTTTCCACAACTCTGGCTCAAGTCCATATAGTATGCTACAACGAACTAAACTGTGGTCCTCCTTACGAGTCAGAAAAACATTTATGTCTTCATCGGGAGCATCTTCTGTAGGCGGGTTACCTAGCGGTGCTTCAAGAACATAGCCTTTTGCGAGTCATTGAGGAGGATCCTCAAGTTAAGTGCCCAGTTGGTGAAGTTGCTACCGTTGGTGGCTAGTTTCTCTTTTTTCCATGGACATGTTGAAATTGAGAGCAGGTGGTGCCAAGATCTACAATATATTTGCAAAGTTGACTTAGACTAAGTTCATAATAGATTGAGTTCAAGTTAATTCAAAAATCTACATGAACTCCCACTTAAAAACAACACCCCTCCTAGTTTCTTAAGTGATTACACGAACCAAATTCACTACACTGCAACCGATCATCACGTGAAACGGCATAGTTTCAAAGGTGAACATCACCATGTTCATCATATCAACCATATGACTCATGCTTAACCTTTCAGTTCGTGTTCCGAGGCCATGTATGTACATGCTAGGCTCGCCAAGTAGAACCATAGCACTCGTGTGTGTAAAACTGGCTTACACTCGTTGTATGCGAACGTAGAGTCTATCACACCTGATCATCACGAGGTGTCGTGAAACGATGAACTTTCTTGATGGTGCATACTATGGAAGAACACATTTTTTATCTTGATATTATGTGAGAGGGATCATCTTATAATGCTATCACGTGATCAAATCTAAGCAAAATAAGTTGCATAAAAGGATAAATATCACATGCATATATAATGTGATATGATATGGTCCTTCATGCATTCGATCTCCATCTTGTGCATCATGGAATGATCTCCATCATTCCACCATCGTAGAACCAAGGTCCATGGTGCCTCCACCTTGATTGTCTTCCTCCATTACAATATATCACTTGGATATATATATTTAGCATGCATGTCATAAAATGAAATGACAACCATAAGGCTCCTGCTAGTTGTTTATAACTTACAAAAAGGATCATTGCATATAATTTGAAACGTTTGACCATATCACATCACATGCCCTAAAAAAACAAGTTAGACACTTCTAATTTGCCTTACATATTTTGCGTGGTTTAGGGCTTTCTAGGAAAGAACCGTTCTTACCTACGAACATGTAACCACAACGGTGATAAAAATATTATTAGCAACCCTTTGTAAATTAGATCATAACTATAGTGGAAGAGACAGGCACTTGTTGAGCCACTTGTGCAAAATAGGTTGCATGTCAAGCGTGGGACAAGTCTCATGTGCAAGGACATGTAAGGTTAGTCTCGGGCTATTTCATCCCACTATGCCACTATGATCCAAAATAAACGAAGAAAGCAACAATATGATCATCAATGCCCACATATCTATATGTTCTACTCGTGCATAACATCTACGCATAGACACGACTCTGATACCACTAATGGGTTCATAGCATGGAAAACAAAAAGGTTTCCTACGCGCAAAACACTATCTATCCAAGATCATCTATGAGATGATAGCAATGAGTAACTCACCCTCGAAGACCGTAAGCGGGATTATGTTCCTGCTCAAACATTGTAGGTGAAGATGAAGGTGTACACACGAAGATCTCAAGATCGGGTACTCAAGGCCACACAACCAGCAGCACCTCCATACTCGGTCACACGTGCGGCCCGTTTACGTCCTCCACGCCTCAATCCAGCAAGGCAGCGGAAGAAGGGATCCATCGGAAACTCCTACTCCACTTTTCTAAGTGTAGACTTTGAACTATTTTGCGGTAGAGCATCGCTAAGAAATGACAATGATGGAGAAACAAGGGATGGAGAAGAAGGAGGATCAAGTGTCTAAAGGAAGAGAGGGAGAGTTTCCACATTTTATAGGATAGGAGGGGTAGCCCCTAGGGGGTGCGCCTTCCCCTAGAGGTGACACCTCTCCCTCTTCATGGTGGTAACCCCTCCATCAAGTAGGTAACCCCCTATCTTATTTTCCTTTTTAATTGCATGACATTCATAACAATTAAACCATGCTTATGGAATTAAGAAAACATTTTATTTATTTAATATTTGTTAATCATTCATTTAACAAACATTAACAATTACCCCTTGTGTTATTTCGATATTTCAGAACATTTTCGGTGCTTTTTTGAAAAAACCCTATGATGTCCAATAATTCAATTGGAGTTCCAAATCCACTCAAAACGCGTTAGCAAACCTTAACTGTGTCACCCTATGGTTCGTGAAGAACATGGACATGACCGAGACACCTCTCTGATCAATAATCATCAGCGGCATCTAGAAACTTGATGACTTGATCGTATTACTATTCTTGATATAGCAATGAAACTTGATGACTTGATAGTATTACTATTCTTACTATGTGTGTAAGTGTTCATCACATCATTCTTCTAATGATGCGACCTTGTTATTAACAACATCCAATATTCATGATCAGGAAACATTGATCACCGGTTAATCAATGAGCTAGTTAAAAGAGAGGCTTTACTAGGAACCTTTTGGTTGTTTATTGAACACACAAGTATTAACATTTCTGATTAATACAATTCTAGCATGAGAAATAAACTTCTATTATGAACACGGAATAATATAATAACCACTTTATTATTGCTTCTCAGGCATATTCCTTTCACTAACTTTCGAGTCAATTATATAAGATCTCAATTTATCACATGAGAAAACAACAGTGAAGAGTTCCTTCTCTACCATTGGGTAGTTCTTTTGAGCATTGTTTAACATGCGACTAGCATGATGAATGATATTAAGTTCATCACCATCAAGCTGACAAAGAATAGCTCTCACGGCTTCATGACTAGCTTCACAAAATAAATCAAAAGGCATTTTACAGTTCGGTGGTTTAATAATAGCAGCATTAAGAAGGGCTTGTTTTAATATGGTGAAAGCAGTAAGGCAGTTTTCATCAAAATTAAAAGTAGCATTCTTTTGTAAAATGTCAGTTAACGGTATTGCAACCTTAGAGAAGTTCTTAATAAACCTCTATAAAACCCTGCATGACCTAAGAAACTTCTTATACCTTTTACATCTCGAGGAGGTGGTAGCCTATATATTGCTTCTATTTTTGCTTTAGCGACTTCTATGCCCTTACCTGAGATCTTGTGACCAAGTACTATACCTTCCCAAACCATGAAGTGGCACTTATCCCAATTCAAAACCAGGTTAGTGTCTTCACATCTCTGCAAAACCTTATGAAGATTATGGAGGCAATGGTTAAATGAAGTCCCATAGACCGAGAAGTCGTCCATGAGTACTTCCATAATTTTTTTAACATAATTAACAAATATTGTGGTCATACATCTTTGAAAGGTAGCTGGTGCATTACAAGGACCAAAAGTCATACGATGATAGACATATAAATTGAAAGGAAATGTGAATGTTGTTTTTAGTTGGTCATCTAGATGTACAACTATTTGAGAAAAACTAGAGTATCCATCTAAGTAACAAAAATGAGAGTGCATAGCAAGTCTCTCTAAAGTTTGATCTATAAATGGCAAAGGGTAGTGGTCCTTTAGAGTTTCCTTATAAGCTTTCTAAAATCAATGCACATCCTATGACCAACAACAATTTGAGTAGGGACTAACTCATTATGTTCATTCCGGACTAAAGTGAACCCACCTTTCTTAGGAACACAATGGACATGACTTACCCAATTGCTTTCCTCCACATGAAAAATGATTCCTGCATCTAAGAGGCGGCTTACCTCCTTTCTCACCTCTTCTTTCATTTTAGGGTTAAGTCTTCTTTGGAAATCTGCAACCGACTGGGCTCCCTCTTCCATAAATATTCTATGAGTGGATGTCGAGGGACTAATCCCTTTCAAGTCATCCGTAGAATAACCAAGAGCCTTACGGTGCATCCTTAAAACTATCATTAAATTTTGCTCTTACTTCTCTACAAGATTAGAACTTATAATAACAGGATATTTGTTAGTATTATCAAGAAACCTATATTTCAATTCTTTGGGAAGAGGTTTGAGTGTATGAGGGGAAGCTCCACATATCCTTTTCTCTCGGGTGTCTCATAAACTTGATTCATTTCAGTATCAATTATAGTGACCAAGTTAAGATATTCATCGGTTTCCATTTTATCTATATCGACGGGAAGATTGTCATTTTCAACCAAGTCTCTTTCTAGCTTATCATTAGGAGTTTCATAAAACATAGCGGCAAGGCTAGTAATGTCACCTTCCTCTTCTTGCTCTTATTCATGTTCTTCAAACTCCTCATAAATTGGCCTGTGTTGGAATTTAGAAAAATGGAAATTCATTATCTTCGCCAACTTGAGAAATACCGTTTCCTTTTTGCAGTTAATGTTTGCTCCTGCGGTATTAGAAAAGTTCTTCCAAAAATAACTAGACAATAAATATCAGTAGGCATATCAACAAGTACAAAATAAATAGGGTACTTGTAAGGTCTAACAAAAATTGGAACATCTCTAATTTCCCCCATAGAAATTCTTAGTGTTTTATCTGCTAGCATAATTGTCATAGCAGTATCTTCTAATTCAGCTAGTTTGAGTTCATCCTGAATATCTAGGTAAAATTTATAAGGGATGACGTTACAATTGTTCCAATATCACAAAGGGCATAATAAGAAGATTCACCAAAGGTTCATAGAAGAATATGTTTACCAACATTTTTAGCTTTTACCTTTCCTTCAACAAATTGAGAGGCGTCGGTGTCCAGTTCAACTATATCGAAATGTGCATACATAATAAATATATCTTCTTTAGTTACCTCACCCATCTCCTTCATGCTCCCTTACACAATTTCTTCTATCTTTGCCTCTTCTTCTATCTTTTTGAGGATCATTCTTTTCTCTTCTAGCTGCTCTTCAAGTTGTTGGGTTACCATGTTGAAAGTGCATGTGTGGCCCCATGTGTGGTTTTGGTATTATTGACAATATCTATGGACTAATGTGTGCACTGAGTTACACTTGTCGGAATTGTCCATTGGCATCGCTTGGACCACGTGTTGGCTTCAAGGCTAAAGAAATGATGATCAAGAAGAAATGTCCAAGGGATTTGGGCCTTTTGGAATCGTAATGGAGTTAGAAGAAATGAAGTGCAATCTCAAGATGCTCCATCTCTAGGAGATCACATTCTTGAATCTTTCCATCCTCATTGATCATGGTTTGATGAATACAAGTTCAAATAAGTGGTTTCCCCATGGTGTATGGGGGAGCAAGTCGCAAATCTTCATCAAGCAAGCGTGAGCAAGAGAAATCAAGAAAGGTGTTCCATCTTGAGAAGGACAAGATCATCTACACGAAGCTCAAGTGGAATTCTCAAGGCAAAGATTTGATCTTGATATGTTTTCCCTTTTGTCGTTTTATGTTGTTTACTGGGAGACCAGGTTTAGGATAGATAGTCGTACTATCAAGAGGGGCTGTCGAGTGAGTAACTCGAACGTTTCTTTCGGATAAAGCTCAAACCTTTGCATACTTAGCTTCATATTTCTTGGTTGTTATTTGGATCTTATCCATGTGAGGTTCTAGAGCTCGTGGTAATCCTCATAACAAGCTCTAGTTCACCAAAAATGGATTTCCCTTGTTTACCCTATTATGTTTTTGATCTTGGAGGTTTTCTGGCTCCACACCTTGGGAGGTATCTCACATACTTATACTTGATTTTATCTCCCTTTTGTGGTATCAAATATTTGGATTCTAACATCTTTATCTTTCCAACAAAATTGGTTTCATCCTGTTTGGAGTTCGGATGCAAAAGTTATGGCGTTTATTGTTGCTGCATTTTCAACCAGTCTTGACCGTTAGTACTAGACATCTTGTCTCGTAGTACCGCTTGGCTCACGGTAGTACCGGCTTGTGACACCAGAATCGTCTGGACCCAGTAGCGAGATGGGGCTCCTTCTCTGGAGCGTCTGGTACCACCTTCCTATACCACTGAGTCCAAGTGGTAATCTTTTGTGGCTCGGCACTCAGACTACCGGGTTACTCTGGCAGTGGTCGACTGAGCCTTCCTAGCTTCCCTGTTTTCCCTACTGTTTTGCCCGGTTGTGTACTCTGGTACCAGTCCAGTAGTACCGGACATGTTTGGTACTACCGCTGCTAGGTCCGGTAGTACTGGCAGTCTCCCAACAAGAAGATTCTCTGCCCCCTATAAAAGAGGACCTTCTTCTCCATTGGACCTTATCCCTTTGAGATCTTTTCCCCCTCCATTGTTGAATCTCTTGAGCTTGTCCTCTCCCTCTTTCTCCCATGATTCTTGCATCTATTTGAGGGAAATGAGAGAGGAGATCTAGATCTACAATCCCGCCAATCCATCTCTCATCCAAGTGAGGGGAACATCTTGGGATCTAGATCTTGGAAACTTTTGTGGTTTTCCTTTTATGTTCTTACTCTCTTTTCCCCCAATAGCTTTGGTATCTTTGGTGTAATTTGGGAGTGAAAGACTTTCCATTGCATTAGGTGCATCGGTTTGAGTTCTCCTCAGAATATTTGGTTGGTGAAATTGATGCAGCCCGTCCTACGGATGTCCCTACATCTACACCACAAGGTCCCCCAAGTGGACCAATGACTCGCGCTCGAGCCAAACTCCTACAAGCTAAGGTTAACTCGCTCCTCTCCTCGTGTGACTTTGATACATCCTTGGATGGCTTGCTACTTCATTTAACTACTCTATGCATTATCAGCTATGAAGCCCCAACGCATCGCCAAACCCCCACGGATGAAGTACAAGGAGCTAGACAGGGAGAAGACACTACTGAAGTTGAAGCACCGGAGTCTTCGGCCCTGAAGAACGGAGTCTCCGACCACCAACCGTGGAGTCTCAATAGAGTCTTCACCAGAGAGCACCTTCCATCCCGGAGTTTCTGCGCCCTGGTCTCTGGCCCACAGTCTACCCAGTCTCTCTCCTACCTAAGTCCTAAGTCTCACTTGAGGACTCACTTTGAGTTTTTCACAGACTCGTCTCCTCCCCGCCTGTACCCCCAGTCCTCCAGTCTCCGCCCAGTCTCCTAGAGTCTCACCAGCTCCTGGGTCTCTCTGTATGCCACCCTGGAGTCTGCCCTAGAGACCACGCTACACCCCGGAGTCTCCGGCCACCTTGGAGTCTTCGGCCCTCATACCCTGGAATCTCCGGTGTAAGTGAGACATGGATGTTAAAGCCTTTTGGGCCTTCAGCCCATGTAACCCCAAATTCTTCTAGACTTTACCCTTTTATGCCTAAAGTACCCCTGAACTAGTGGCTGGCCTATAAATAGCCCCCCTATATTGTAAACCCTAGACTGGATATGGAATTAGAAGACACCCTTGTGAATCTCCCTAATTCTTGTGTCATGCTCCTTTGGTAAAGGAGCACCAAATACCCCCCACCTCGTTGGAGTTTGCATCGTGCCTCCCTCATTGGACAAGGCCTTGGCATCAGAGCCCTTTGCCAAGAGGTTAAGATCTCACCGCGACTCTCACTCACCATGCTGGTTAGAGAGAGAGAGAGAGAGATCTTTGACTGACGCCGATCCTAGGGATTGCGCCAGTCAGGTAGCCGCCGACATGAGATATTGAATTGTATCGCATCTTCGTGTGTGTGTGAGTTCACTATGTTCTTAGTGCGTGAGTTCGAGGATTTCATCCTCTCCCTCACCCCCACTCACTCAGCCTCGATTTGAAAGGGATTCGTGAAAGACCAGGCCACCCACAAGGTTAGCCCCCAACATATTGGTATCAAGAGCTTCGTTGCTCACGAGTCCCCCCTCAATTTTTCTTCTATCCACCATAAATTTGAACATCCCCAAAAAAGAGCCCCAAATTTTCCTTTGGACCGATCTCTTGATTTGGAATGCTATTTGTGGTTTTGATCCGACCAAATCTTTGAAGCGTTTCCATAGCAGATAACAAAAATTTAACTATGCAGGACACCCTGAATGCCTAAGGATCTATCTAGAAGTAATGCAGTAACGGAGGAAGATAGCGGTAACTGATACGTTGCAAAAGTATCTATAATTTTTGATGTTCCATGCTTGGTTTATATCTACTTTCTTATGTTTTTTCCACACTTTGGAGTACTTTTCATATGATTTCTTAGACTAACCTAATAACAAGATGCCACAGTGCCAGTTGCCTGTTTTCTGCTGTTTTTGGTTCCAGGAAGTCAGAAAATGAATATTCTCGGAATTGGACAGGACAAAAGCCAAAGTTACTATTTTCCCGGAAGACTCACGGAGCCAGAAGGAGAGTCGGAGAGGGGCCACAAGGTGGCCACACCCCCCCTTGGCGTGGGCTAGCCTAGGCCACGCCAGGGCATGGTGTGGGCCCCCTGGCTAGCCACCGACCTTGCCTCCTTCGCCTATAAGAGCCTCCCGATACCAAAACCCTAGATCGTCAATCAGAAATCCACGAAAAGTTCCGCAGCGCCACCGCCACCGAAGGGGAGATTCGGGGACAGAAAGTCTCTGTTCTGGCACCCTGCCGGGACGGGGAAGTGCCCCCGGAGCCATCTCCATCACCATTGCTGATTCCCATGATGATGAGGGAGTAGTTCTTCCTCGAGGCTAAGGGTTCTACCGGTAGCTATGTGTTCATCTCTCTCTATGCATGATCATATTGTGATCATGAGCTTTGTAATCAAGCAGATCTACCTTGCTACTCAAGTTCTTTAATAGATCTCTACTCTCCCCATGTGTGTGAAAGTGACAGCGTGCACACCATGGTGGCACTTAGGCTAGAGATTAAAAATACTTGTTATGAGTTATATTTGGAGTTGGATGTTTCTATGAAATTGTGGTGTTTGTTGGAACCATCTAGAGCTCAAGGTGACAGTGTGGGGTTATCTAGATGGGAAATGCTTACTTTGAGGTGTGCTGTTATATCCCTACCATCGATTAGAGTGTTCAACTGGAGAGTAGTTAAGAGTAGTATCATAAAGAAAATATATTTATATGAGAGTGTTCACTAGTGAAAGTATGATACCTAGGCCTTGTTTCTAAGCACTGAAACACCGTTTGCTATTAGATCTATTACATGTTTGCTTGCTTCCATCTTTATTTCAGTTTTACTTTAGTCTTTTTCACGCCATCAAGCTATTTTCTATCACCGTTAGCACTTATAATTATCCATACCACTTGTATTTCACTATCTCTTCGCCGAACTAGTGCACCTATACACCTGACAAGTGTATTGGGTGTGTTGGGGACACAAGAGACTTCTTGTATCTTGATTGCAGGGTTGCTTGAGAGGGAATACCTTTGACCACTTCCTCCCTGAGTTCGATAAACCTTGGGTGATCCACTTAAGGGGAAACTTGCTGTTGTTCTACAAACCTCTGCACTTGGAGGCCCAACAACTGTCTACAAGAATAGAAGTGCGTAGACATCAAGCTATTTTCTAGCGCCGTTGCCGAGGAGGTAAGGTAAAAGGTATTCACACCGGAGGATTAAAGAAGAAGAACCTCCCACGGCAAACGCCTATTTTCCGGGCGCCGCTGGTAAGGTAAAAGGTACTCACATCCTCCGGTGTGAGTGCTCGAAGTTATTTCTTTTAGATTTTGCAATTTTGTCTTTTTGTTTCTTTTTTTCACTAGTTAGGCTTAATGGAAAACAACAAAAAAATTAGAGAGCTTTTTAGTCTTTTTCCTAAGATAGAACTTGAATTGTCTAAAAAGAAACTTAAAAAATCCATGGAACTTTCTTTGCATACTAATAACAATGTTATTAGTATGAATCTTTTGAACACCTTTGTTACTAATGCTATGGAAACATCTAAGCTTAGGGAAGTTGGTTTTTATGAAAATGATCTTTTTAGTTCCCCAACTATAAAGAAGAAAATTTGCTCTCATGATACTTTATCTCCCATATGTGGTAATTTTAATGATACTTGTGATATTTTAAATCCACATACTGAAAGCAACCCTTTTAAAATACCTATAAAAATTGTTGAACGTGTCATGAATAACTGCTATTTTGGAGATGGAACTGTCCATCCTGGTGATCATTTACTCTTTATACATGAATTATGCGAGTTGTTCAAGTGTGCAGGTATTTCAATGAACCAAGTTAAGAGGAAGCTATTCCCTATTTTAGTTAAGGGCAAAGCAAGGGAGTGGTATGAGCTACTAGATGATCCTCATCATTTGGAGTGGAAGGAACTTGAATCTCTCTTTTACTCTAAATTTTTACATCCTCATGAAATTCATAAAGATAGGAATTACATTTATAATTTTCATCCTCATGATGGAGAAAGTATTGCCCAAGCATGGGGAGATTGAAGTAACCAATGTTCAAATGTCCCATTCATGAGCTCCCCAGTAATATTCTTATTAATAATCTCTACGCAAGGCTTTCAGGACATTACAAGGACTATCTAGATACTTTTTAGAGGGATCCTTCACAAGCAAGGAGGTCAAAGCTAAGTGGGATCTTCTTGAAACAATTCAAAGCAATACCAAAGATTGGGATAACAACAAAGGTAAAGAACCAGGTATAAACTATGAGTATGATTGCATTAAGTCTTTTGCTAAAACTATTGATTTTCAAGAGCTTAGTGCTAAATATGGTCTTGATCCTCAAATTCTTGTTGATTGTTATAGAACTTTTGCTTCTCATATTAATGCTCCTAAAGAAAAATGGGACATGTATCATGAGCCTTATAAAGACACTTGCATGGAAAATGAAATTGTTATTAATGATAGCAATAAACATGCTCAAACTTCTGAAAGTACTATTTCTTATAAGCATGTTAATTTTTGTGGAATACATAAACCTTTTGAGAATAATCAAATTGAAGAAGAATATTGTATCACCCACAGGAATGAAAAAACTAGAATGTGGTATAGGGCTTTAAATGATCTTGGTAAAAAAGTTTGTGCCCTTTATCCTTTTATTTGTGAATTTTGCTTTGAAGTGGGTCATTTCAATTTTCAATACTCAGGCCATAATAATAGCCCTTCTAATCCAATGAGTACTGCAAGTTTGTATTGTGATGACATGATCACTCCTAATCAGCATGATGAACTTACATTATTTTTGGGATGTGAAGAGTTATCAAGAAAAACCTCTTTGGTAGATATGGGTGCTTTTGATATGAATAGTGTCCTGCATGGTTGTCATCTTTATTGTGTTGATAATTGTCACACAAATACTTACATACAAAATATTATAGAAGATGAGATTTTACCAAAATATGACAGGACTAATATGTGTTTTGATCTTATTAATAAAAAGAAGGAATCCTCCAAAGTTTCTTCTATTTTCTCTAACAATGAACCAGGGTATATGGAGAAGCTTCCTTTCAAGCCTCTCCCTCCTAAAGAGAAGAAGAAAAAGAAGAAAAGGAGGAGTAAAAGGAGAGAGGATATGGTATTTTCCCCTAAGCATGTTGCTCCTATTATAGTTTTTGATGAGTCTGAACTCGATGATGTTCCTATGCCTATGACCTATAGTAGTGATCATGATTGGGAAAAGCACACTACTTTTGATATTGAAAATCTCTTCGGTACCAATTCTGAAAATGATGATAATTGCTGTACTATTAGTGCTATCCATGTTCCTTCCAATGATGATATGTTTACAAATGAACACACTTTGGAAGATAACTATTCTATTGCTTATGATGATACTATACCTCCAATTTATGATATTTGCAATGATGAATATGATATTTTCAGTCCACCTACTATTGAGGAGAAAATTAATTATGATTACAATATTCCTCCTATATTTGATGATTATGGTGATGAAAATAATAATGATAGCTATTTTGTTGAATTTCCTCCCACTATAATCAATAAGAATGACTATGTTTATGTGGGGAGTATTAATTATTTTATGCATGTGGCTCCTGATAAGAATGTTTCTTGTGATAGTTATATTGATAATTTTATTCATGATGCTACTGAAAGTTATTATGAGAGAGGGAAACATGGTTTTATGTATCTCAACAATATTAAGTCTCCCCTCTTTATGTTGAAAGTCTTGAAGTTGCACTTGTTTTGCTTTCCTATGCTTGTTGCTTTGTGCTTTCATGACTTGTTTCTTTACAAGATTCCTATGCATAGGAAGTGGATTAGACTTAAATGTGTTTTGAATTTGGTTCTCGATGCTCTCTTTTACTTCAATTCATATTTCTTATGAGAGCATCTTCTCAAACTATCATGCCAAACTTAAAGGCATTAAAGAAAAGTACTTATGGGAGATAACCCAAAAGTTTTAGTTGATTCTTGGAAGTTATTACTTCAGTAATAACCACTCCTTATCCTTTTTATTTGCTTTTTGTACCAAGAGTAACCTTTAATGAGAGAGAAGTAATGATTGGAAAAGTTGTTGTCCCGAAACAGATTTCTGTGCTTCACCGTAAAAATTCGTGTAAAATCTCTGTACGTCCTTTTGAGACGTGAATATTTGTGCTTCTGCCCCAGGTTGTTATCTAACTTTCGTTAGTTCAACACTTTTTGATTTGAGCAACAGAAGGTCTTTGAAAAAATTTGTCTTTACCTGCTGGTCTGTTTTGACAGATTTCTGCCATTTTCTGCATTTGCTTCTTGTTGGTTTCTTTTTGAGTTCTTTTGGGGAATTGAGCTTTTTGAGGGAAGTGATACAGTATCTAGTGTTCTAATGGAAGTTTATTGGTGTTATAACTGAACCTAAAGACTTATTATCTTGAGTGCACTAATGTTGCTAATAAAGATTGCGTGAAGTTTTGTATGGAGGAAAAAAATTTAGGTGTATGGAAGGAATGAGTAATGAGATGAAGGATGGACTAAAGCTCAAGCTTGGGGATGCCACGCGTGTCACCCCAAGAAATATCCAAGAAGTACAAGAATCAAAGCTTGGGGATGCCCAAGGCATCCCCTTCCTCATCAATAAAAATCCTAGGTTCCTTCCAAACGCTTTATTTTTATTGTTTCATGCACAGTTGTGTTGTTCTTGGAGCGTCTTCTTTTTCGTTTTCGTTTTGGTTTTTCATTTTCTTTGTTTTCTTAGTTTCCTGAATAAATTGGTTGGACCCCCTCTTTCATACATTGGTTTTCAAATAGTTTGGTTTGGATTGGAAAAGTGTAGGAAAGTTCATGCTTAAGTGTTAAAGAGAGCTTGTTTTGATCGCGGGCCTATGCTTTGTCATGCCATGCTTGATATTGTTTTGGATTTATGCTTAGTATTCTTTGTTGTAGCATGACTTGTTATAAACAATTGAGATTTCTTAATGTGCCTTGGATGAATCATGCATTGTTTTAGCATATTAAAGCATAGTATAGTGGTATTCTCCTTTGATGCTTTATTTGGGTTGACTTGGCGCATGCTCACACCATGTTATGACTATCTCAAGTCACCATAGCCTTTATGATCCTTTAGTTTTCAACCTTTAGTATCACTTTATGCTTTGATCAATGATGTTTTGTCGCTCTGCATGATTATGGCCATTATTGCTCTCTTAGTTTGTCGCTCCCAGTCTTTTGCTAGCCTCCATAACCAAGTATGAGTTCCACTCATGCATCCAACTCCTTAAACCAAGTTATTGAAAAGAGTCCACCATACCTACCTACTAGCTTAAGCTATTCCAAGTATATTCATGCTTTTGTTTACCTTCCAAATTAAACTTGTTATGAGAAAACTAGTGATTAAAGCTCTCACGAACTTGATGGCACACTTTACTTTTATTGCTCTTAATAAACTTGAACCATTGTATCGTCTATGTTGTATATGCTTGCACTTATTTGTTGGGAATTAGCAGAACCATGTTGTCATGGGGAACGCTTTCAACATTGCGCTTGGTACTTGTACCTAGTTGATATCATGCTCTTTTGTCTATGTATGTCGTCGGTGTGAAATAAAAGGGGAGCTTGTAAGTCCATGGAGTTATGTATATGTGTTAGAGAAACGCCTGGGCCGCTGGTCTAATCCATGCTCACATGGTGGAAACCTGCAGCGTAACCATAATGAGATGTCTATGAAGCATTCTTCTTATAAAAAAGAGTCCTATATTGAGAAAAAAATAAAAAAATAAAAAAAGAGATATTATGAAAAGAGGAAAGAGAGAAAAAAGCACCATATTCCCATGGTAAATAAGAGGATTGTTGAGATGCTCGTTATCTGCTTGCCTTGTCATTTTGATATGGGGATTCTTCCGTATCATCGGGCAAGGGGTACCCCGTTGGCGGTTCTCTATGATACACTTACGATGACAAGAACTTACCGGTGACTAAACTTGAGTAGCATGAGGAGCATCCCTCGTATACAAGGGACATGAGATTTCTAACTTATACTTCGTCAAGCATGTACACCATAGTTTGTTCACTTTAACCTTAATCACCTTAAAGATGCTTATGATAGGGGCAATGAGAGCTGAAAGCTATTAAGTATCATAATTTTTGGAATCTCTTTATGAGATTTGAATCCCTACTTCCTTCTATGAAGGCCTTTCTTTTACTTTTATGTTGAGTCTCCATCTTCTATCTGTCGTCAGATTGATGACAAGTACGCCATGAGGGGGTCCTCGAGGCGTGTGGAAGAGAGGGGTGTGAGACGTACGGTATTCCGGGACGGTGAGCACACAAGTTTACGCAGGTTCGAATCCGCCGACTTTGGACGGATCCTACTCCTGCTAGCAATCTAGTAATACGGCAAAGCCGGAATATGGGTTACAAGGGTTTCGCCTGTGCGAGTTGAGGGTCTAAAGTATTGGTGTGCCCTAAAGGCTCTCCCTAGGACGGCTTATATAGATATCCGGCCTAGGGTTTACAGGAGAGATCTATCTGGCTACGACTAAGAGTCGGTTACAGAGTACATCTTGAACTACAAGTAACATTATGGGCCTAAGTCGGTAAGTCTTCTAAGCCTTCCCATAGCCGGATTGGACTCCATCTTTCTCCCTGACTAGGCCGCCCGTGAAGCAATGCTCTAACCCAAAGTAGGCCACCCTGGTCAGTGAGGAACTGTGAGGATACCCGGAAAGTATATCCCCAACAGCAGCCCCCGGAGGCCTCCAAGATCCAAAGTCGGATTTATCATCGTCTAGCTTAACCTTTGGCTAGCAGAATCTTGAAGGGTTCCTGAAACTTCAAAACAAGAAATACGATCCGGGTCTTAAAAAATAAGTCGGACCTATCAACAAGTTACTCGGATTTTCCAGCTTGATTTCAAACTAAGCCGGAACTTGATCTCTAACGCCACCTGACACAAGTCATGGTCAAGTCACGTCATCTGATAGGCATTCCGTCAGCACGACCGTTGGTGGGTCCGCGGTTCGCGGAACCGATGCACTGTTTCAATGCGTGCGCAGAGATCGAGGCGACGTAATCATCGCGTGGGACCTTCCCAGTTCCTTCCATGACGCGTGGTGGTTATACTGTAGCATTTGCACGAATCTTGGCGCAGTTAGGTGAATATAAGGGGTTAGGATTTTCTCCTTCTCCTTTCACCAGTCCTTTGCCTTTTCCTCTCCTTCCAATCTCCCTGCGCGCACAGGGCTCCCCCGTTCCTCCCCCAAAAACTCCCAGCGCCGCCCCTTTTAGGTCAGCTGCTCACCAGAGAAATGGCTTCATCTTCCTCTTCCGGCTTAGCGGCAGCGGCGGCGGCGGCGATGACGGAAGTGGTGGCAGAGAAAGAGAGCTTCCGTGGGCTCTGGATCCCCTGCGCGCTCAACAACGAGGGTCTCAAGAACGTGGAGAAAGAAGGCTCTCTGCGACGATCGGGCGGAGCTTCGGGAAACCGTCCCCAACCCGCGCGACGGTGAGCGGGTCCATTTCGGCACCCACCTGGACAGAGGTTTGTCATTTCCTCCCTCAGAGTTCTTCTCCGAGGTGATTGATCATTACGGAGTTCAACTCCATCATCTTCCTCCCAACTCTCTCTTAGAGATGAGCGCGTATGCTTCGTTGTGTGAGGGCTTTCTCGGCATTAGGCCGAGTTTGACTCTATTCCGGTACTATTTTCATGTCTGGAGAAACTCCATTACTGCCGGTGTTCCTTACATCACCGGTACTATTAGCTTTTCGCTTAGACGCGAGCGCGCGTATCCCAAAATTTTAGCTAGTGACTCGGTCAAACAATGGCCAGCCACGTTTTTCTATCATAGGGATATTCCGTCTCCCGGCAAAGCCACTACTTTGCCGGCTTTCATCGACGAAGCTGCCACGGGCCAACCATCCTAGGACGAGTCTGCTCTGGCTCTCACCGACAATCTGATCCTCGCTAAGAGGCGGATCGAATACTTGATTAAACACAAGGGTCTGAAGGGATCCGACTTGGTCCAGTGCTGGGTCTCACGTCGGATCTAGCCCCTTTAGTACCACGGAACCCGATTGATGCATTCCATCACGTCGTCCTAGAAAGACTCCCTCCGCATTAGCCCCAAAGCCTACACCACACAGGGCTACATAAGCCAGGTCAAGTGGCTGATTAGGGAGCGGATCGAGAGGAGAATCCCGGAGGTTTCTCTAGACATGCACACGGCGGATAACCCCGTAGTGCCGGTAAGATTCTATCAGTACACCTTTTTATGTGTTTCAATCTTTGAGTTACACTGCAATGCTGATATGTTTTCTTATTTTCAGCTTGCTAACCTCCCCGAGTCAGAACTTGCTCCGCTCGAAGGATATCCTCCGGAGTTCTCTCAGGAGGTAGAAGTAGTCCCATTGCCGGATCTTGCGCTCAAGAAGCGCAAAGCTCCGACAGTGGCTGTTGGCACAAAGGAGGTGCCTGTTGTGAAGAGGTAACTTTTAATCACAACTTTCCGCCTTTGTATTTTACTCGAATTTCTTTCCGAGGTGTAATGTTTCTGACTTTACTACATTCTCAGAGCAAAACCGCTCCTCAAGGGCAAAGGGAAAGGGATTCCTCGGCATGGCAGCATTTTAAGCTTACCATAGCTTCTCCTGCTGTGGCTCCTCCGACTCCTGCCCCTCAACCTTCTGCAACACCAGTGATCTCTCCAGATGCCGCAGAAGATCCGACTCCTTCAACGGAGCCTGCGTACCTTGAGTCGCAAACTGACGTCACCATGGGTGAGTCAGATTTAGATAAGGGTGAACCCTCTTTGGGTAATGATCCCTCGACAGAAACCTTTGCCGAAAACCTTACCAGCAATCCGGGACTTGCCAAGTTTGGCTTGTCCCGGAAATCTGTTGAAGAAATCCAGCGGCTCGCCAAGCAATGCCTGGAGAAAAGAACCTTATCTGCCGAAGAAGAAGCGCAAGAAGCAGATGACGTCAAGTTCTCCGACCTTCTCGCCCAGGTGCGCCTTCACGACGAGAGGATTAGGACTGGTGAGCTTCCAACAGCCCCAGTGATTCCTCTGACTCTCGCCGAGAAGGTCGCCGTTGACGTGAACACGAGTTTGGATAAACTCACTCGCGAACAATATGTAAGTCAGAATTCTGACTCCTTTATTTCATATCATATCCTCTATCCCCAAGCATGAAGTAGGATACATAATCCGGGTTTATGCCTTCATTAGGATGCCAAAGAATGAACTAGTGTAGCCCCCAAGGCTCGTGCTGATATTTAGCAAAAATATTAGCCCGAGTCTTAAGTAGCTTTCTGACTTTGGGTATTCTGACTTACAGAAAGTATGTTCCTATAATCAGGATTTATTGGAGAATGTCTGTGATAAGCGGAGAGAGAGATCAAGGCTCTCCGACTTAAAAATGCTGAACTTAAAGTTGCCAAGGATGAGGCCGAAGGTAAACATTCCGAGACTCAAACCTTGTCTTTGTATTTTTCAATGTCGAATTTTTTCTGAACTGTTGTTCTTTTTGACTTACATCGCTGGTAAAACAATCCTTCGCCATGATTGAAGAGGCCGAGAACCTCAAGACCTTAGTGGTGGAGAACAAGGAGCTTCATCAAGAGCTGGATAAGCTCAAGGCGGATCATGAAAAAAGCATTGCTCAAATCCTTGAGTCCTCCTCCATGGCTACTGATGAGCGTGATCGCAAGATCGCTGCTTAAGATAAAACAATCTCGGACCTAAAAAATGATCTTAGCAGAGAGAAGGATCTTTCCGACGCGCTCCGTGCTGAACTCCAGAGTCTCCGGGAGGAGAAGACCAAAATTGACGACGTCATTTTCGGTACGTTCCATCTGTCTGACTTGTCTTTTTCTTCGACTTCTACCAATGTCGGATTTTTCTTAACTTGTTTTGTGTATAGGTCCTCTGAACTTGACGGACTCTTCCTCCACCGAGCCCCGCACCCACCGGCTTACCCAAATCGGTGACCTGCTTCATGACTTCCGCCAGTCCCTTGAGGACATCGGCGAAGCTCTCAAGATTCCGGACATGCCAAGTATGTCGGATTTTCAGGTCCGGGACAAGGCAAAGGAGATGCCGCAACTTGTTCAGGATTGGAACATGTCCTACACGCGGACTGCTGCGCAGAATGCTCTCACCATGGTCATGAGCCACCATGGAAACATGGAAATATGGCAAGTGACCAGAGGGTACTGCAAAGTAGATGAAGACGACCAGGAGCAGGACCTTCAAGCCATCATGCACTCCTGCGCCGGATATGGGTGTCACGTGGCTGACCTGACCAGCTACGAGATCCCCTTCTTCACCCGTGTAGATACTCTGCATCAGAAGTTTCCGACGATGAACGCACCACCTCGGATGCGGACATCTCGGAACGATATCAAGGCGGCATTTCCAGCGAGCCGGCAGCTCCTTCATCTCCTCCTGCATCATAAATTGCCAGAAATATTTGTATTATCCTGAAAAAACATGACGCGTCTGTAAATGTAAAGTACTATGATTTTGCTAGTGCTAAGCTTTTGAACTATTCAGCACTTTTTGGCTTTAACTTTTGTGTGCCTGAAATGTTTACATAAGCACTTATATTTTTTCGTCCCAACTTATCGTTTATCTGGCTTTCCGCCTCGTCCCTTTTGTGAGCCGGCTAAACCTTCTGCCGGAAACTTTGCCGAGCAACGGAGCTCAATTGCTAAACCAGTTTAAACTCGGAAACAAAGCCGGCTTCCAGTACCAACAATTCACTACTCGGAAAATGCCCGCATTCAGCAATCAGACAAATAACCAAAGTAAAGACTAGAAACTTTAGAGTTATACTCGAGGGTAGCAGTTTTAGAATCAGAAATCTAAAACCAGAACAAACATGACCATAAAATACTTTCAAGCATTCTAGGATTTTCGACTATGACATGATCATTCGGAAATAAGATGGTAAAAACTTCTCAGAAAAAACTTGAGGCAACCAAAACTTTTATTTATCATAGAACATGTACATATGTATGTTTACAAAGAAGGATAAACTAAGAATAAAAGGGACGTAGCTGAGCAATATTCCACGGTCTGTCTAACTCATCTGGATTTGTACTGCCTCCAGCTCTCTTTCTCTTCTTAGTTGCAGGTCTTTCTTTGACTGGCCTCATGTCAGTTAAGTAGTACGATCCATTGTGCAATACTCGACTAACTAAAAAGGGCCCTTCCCATACTGGGGAAAGTTTGTGCTTTCTTTGTTGCACAAGCCGGACAACCAAATCACCTTTATTGAAAGATCTATTTCGGACTCTCTGGCTATGATACTTGCGTAAATTCTGCTGATAGGTTGTAGATCTCATTTCAGCAACGACGCGAACTTCTTCGACTAAGTCGAGATCATTTTGTCGAGAAATTTCGACATCTTCTTAAATATACACGGCCACTCTAGGAGATGTGTGAATCAAATCACTAGGAAGAACTGCTTCTGCACCATAGACCAAGAAGAAAGGTGTGTATCCGGTTGACCTATTTGGAGTCGTTCGTAAACTCTATATTACAGAGGGTAATTCCTCTGCCCAAGCTCCCGCAGCACGTCGTAGTGGTGCTTCGAGTCTCGGTTTCAGGCCTTGTAGGATTAAACCATTTGCTCTTTCGACTTGTATGTTAGCTTGTGGATGTGCGATTGACGCAATGTCAAGCCGAATATTTTGCTCGTTGCAGAATTCAGCCAATTCTCCCATAGAGAAGTTACTCCCGTTGTCCGTGATAATGCTATGTGGATAACCATACCGGATTATAACATCCTCAACAAATCTTTTGGCTGTTGCTCCATCACAACTAGTGACAGGTTTAGCCTCAATCCATTTGGTGAATTTATCCACCATCACTAAGAGGTGAGTAAATCTACTTGGAGCTCGTTTAAAAGGTCCTACCATATCAAGCCCCCAGACCACAAAGGGCCATGTTATAGGTATTGTTCGCAATTGATCAGCTGGAACATGAGCTTGTTTGGCGTACTTTTGGCAGCCTTTGCACGTCTTGACTAATCGTTCGGCATCTACCTGAGCTATAAGCCAGAAAAATCCGTGTTTGAAAGCTTTTGCCACTAAAGATTTGGCTGCAGCGTGGTGACCACACTCGCCTTCGTGGATTTCCCTTAAGATTTCCACTCCTTCTTCCGGAGATACACAACGCTGAAACCCCCCAGAAATACTCCGCTTATAGATATCACCTTTAACAATAGTATAGGCTTTTGCTCGTCGGATAATCTGCCGGCTCAGCACCTCGTCTTCGGGTAATTTGCCATCTACCAAATAATGGAGGTAGGGTTGAATCCAACTGGGAATCACAGCCAGAACTGCTATCAAAGGTGAGTCGGATTTGGTCGGATATTCCTCATCTACTCCCTTTATTGAGGGAACTTTGAGGTGCTCTAAAAAAGCACCATCCGGGACCTCTTTCTGCGCAGAACCTATCCGAGATAGTGCGTCTGCTTCCTCATTTTCTGCTCGAGGAATATGTTGAACTTCAAATCCTTCAAATGATTTAGATAGATCATCCACAACAGCTTTATATGCTGCCATGTGCTTATTTGCATTACAAATATCCGAGACTTGTTGAGCAACAAGATCCGAATCTCCGTAACACATTAAACGTCGGATGCCAATATCCTTAGCAATCCGGATTCCATGCAGCAGTGCTTCATACTCGGCGATATTGTTTGTCGCTGTGAAGTGGATCTGCAACACGTATAAAAGTTTATCTCCTTGGGGTGA
Source organism: Avena insularis (assembly GCA_023614405.1). Lineage (NCBI taxonomy): Eukaryota > Viridiplantae > Streptophyta > Magnoliopsida > Poales > Poaceae > Avena > Avena insularis. The sequence goes on along the minus strand of CM042692.1, from coordinate 68,242,704 downwards.
CTTGAGTACCATGCCAGCCCCCGAGCCCCCGCGAGCCTTAGACCCATCGAAGAAGAGGGTCCAATATTCCGACTCAGGGAGGATCATGTTCTCCTTCGTCTCTGTCCAACCAGCGACAAAGTCAGCAAGGATCTGGGATTTGATTGCTGTCCGAGGTTTATACTCAATGTCAAAAGATGAAAGCTCTATGCCCCATTTGGCGACGCGTACTGTGGCGTCACTATTGTTGATTATATCTCTCATGGGAGCTGTGCTCACCATGGTAATTGGATGCTCCTGAAAGTAGTGTTGCAACTTACGAGATGCTAGAAAAACACCGTAAGCCAACTTTTGATAATGCGGATACCGCTGCTTTGACTCTGTTAGGACTTCACTGACAAAGTAAGTCGGATGTCGCACTGTGTGCTCCTGATTTTCCTCCGTCTCTCCACTACCATGACGATACTAACGACCTTATTTGTCGCAGCAAGATAAAGCAACATCGGTTCTTGAGGTTCCGGCGCAAGGATAGGAGCAGATGAGAGTACTTTCTTCAGTCTTGTAGTGCAGCTTCAGCTTCATCACCCAAACAAAATCTTTGGTCTTTTTCAGAGTTTGTATAATGGTGTGGTTTCTTTCACCAAGCCGGCTTACAAACCGATCGACCGCAGAATGCAACCAGTTAGTCTTTGTACGTCCTTCAAAGTAGTTGGCTCGAAATATTGAGTAGAGCCTTGATTTTGTCCCGGTTCACCTCTATGCCTCTCTGAGACACGATGAAACCTAACAATTTTCCGGCTGGTATTCCAAAGAAGCACTTCTTCGGGTTAAGCATGATGTTGTATTTTCGTAGGTTGGCAAATGTTTCCTCCAAGTCGAAAATCAGCATTTCCTTCTTTTTGGACATTACTGCAATATCATCCACGTATGCATGTACATTGCGTCCGAGTTGGTCATGGAGGCAACGCTGCATCGTGCGCTGGTACGTAGCTCCTGCGTTCTTCAGCCCAAAGGGCATCGTAACAAAATGTAAGGTTCAAGGGGTTATGAATGAAGTTTTGACTTTGTCAGATTCCTTCATCTGGATTTGGTGATAACCGGAATATGCGTCGAGAAAACAGAGGAGTTCCGAGCCTGCTGTAGAATCGTTAACTTGATCAATTCTAGGCAGAGCGAACAGATCTTTTGGACAAGCCTTGTTCAAGGCAGTATAATCAACACACATCCTTAAATCAGTGGTGTCCTTTTTAGGGGCCATTACAGGATTGACCGACCACTCAGTGTGGATGACCTCTTCTATGAATCCGGCTAACTCGAGCCGTGCTAGTTCCTTAGCTATTGCCTTATGCTTTTCATCGCCAAATCATCGTAGGGACTGTTTGACGGGTTTATCCTTCGGGTTTACATTTAGAGAGTGCTCGGCAAGTTCCCTAGGTACTCCGGTCATGTCAGATGGCTGCCATGCGAAGATATCTTGATTTGCTTGGAGGAACTTGACGAGCGTGCTTGCCTATGCGCTACCTAGGCCTACGCCTATCTGGGTCACCTTGGAGGGGTCATCATCCTTCAACGACGTCTTCTTCGTCTCTTCTGATGCCTTGAACTCCGGATTTGGCTTTGTCACCTCCTTCTTTGTTGCGGGCATCTCGGACAGATCTATGCTCTTCTTGATCTCCTGGTACTCCTGGGCGTGCAACACGGCTTTAGCAAAGGCGGCATTTCCATCCTCGCACTCTCACGCTTTCTTCGGGTCTCCCCTGATGGTGATCATGCCGTTGGGACCTGGAATTTTCATCATATTGTAAATGTAACACGGACGAGCCATAAAAGCCTAGTAAGCCAGACGTCTGAATATAGCGTGGTACACGCTCTTGAACGGGACCACTTTGAAGGAAAGTGCCTCCGTCCGATAGTTCTTTGGAGTTCCAAAGGTAACATCCAAAGTGATCTCTCCCAGGGAATTAGCTTGTCTTCCTGGGATAACTCCGTGAAAGATCACAGAGCTATGGTTCAGCTGTGTTTCCGAGATCTTCATCCGGCGTAGCGTTTCGACGTAGAGAATGTTGATGCTGCTACCACCGTCCATGAGGGTCTTGGAAAAACCATAACCATCAATCAATGGATTGACGATTAAAGCGTATTTTCCTTGCCCGTGTAACTTAGGCAGATGATCATCACGGTCAAATGTGATTGCCACTTCCGACCAGTCCAGATACTGTGAGACAGCCGGAACTATTGCATTGAGCTCGTGTAGAACTGCTTTCTTGACCTTTGCTGGTTGAGATCCGAGGAAAGTGACATAAGTGTCCTTCTTGGTGGGAAAAGTTTTCTTCCCTTCCGACTTGGGATTTGAAGCATCAGCTTCCTCCATGTCGGAATCTTCCTTGGTCTCTTTTTATTTTTTGGGATTCTTATTTCCCTTCTTCCGCTTAGCTTTGTAGCCCGCGGTGTCATCTCTCTTGATGTCGTCATTGAAACGACATTCAGCGTTGGTGTGGGACGAGCCCCCATTGGTGTCTAGGTGATGCACACATGGGTTATTGGCAATGTCGGCCCAAGAGTAGGTTTTTCCTGGTTACTGGTCTCCTCTACCCTGGACTCTTGAAGTTCCACGACCACGCCCACGTCCTCCGCCGCGTCCTCATCGTCCTCCAGACCCAAAAGTAGCAGTGACCACTGCCGTTTCCGCGTTGGGTTTTTCTTCCGAGGTATTTTTGCGCTTCTGAGCTTGTTGCTTTGGTTGTTTTGCCGACTGAGGCATAGCTAGGGCATTGAGCAATCCCTCTGCATCGTCGTCAGCATCTGCATACTTGCTCACTCTTTCTATCATCTCTCCCAAATCAGTGACCTTGTCACACTTCAAGCGATGGTGTAGTAGACCAATTGGGAGACCTGCAATGAAAGCTTCAATCGCAGTTTGATCATTCACTCCTTCACAGGAGTTCTTGGTGTCAATCCATCGTCCGAGGTAGTCTCGGCAAGTTTCTCCGGCTTTCTGGGTGCAACGCTGTAGGTCTCCGACCGTACAGGGCCTCCGATATGTGCCTTCGAAATTCTGAAAGAACGCACTTTGCATGTCATACCAGTTATGGATGGTATTCTCCGGAAGTTCATTGAGCCATGATCGTGCCGTCTTCCGCAACATGAGTGGGAGATATCGGGTTGCGACCAGGCTGTTTCCACCTTTGGCGATGCAACAAGCTTGGAAGAAATCCTATAGCCAGGTATCTGGCCGAGCAATGCCATCGTAGGCCTGGATATGTCTTGAGATAGCAAATCCTTCCGGGAATTTTGTAGCTCTGATGCATGGTCCAAAGCACTTTGGGCCCACGTAGATATCATCGTTTTCGTAGCGCCGAGCCTCTATGTTGGAGTTGATCCTATGCCTTGCGTCGTTCGGGGATAAAGATCGTCCCGAATGTCGGCTGTGGCTCTAGTGCCTTGGAGCCGGACTTCGGCTTCTGCCACCACCTCCTCCGCCACGTCGTCCTCCTTGCCCTCCTTGGGAGCCGTTGTGATGACTGTGTGGTGGAGAGGGTGGGGCAGCTGGATAGTTTCCGCCTGATTGCCGGTCTCCGTCCGGAACATCATTATTCCGATTCCGGGGAGGGTCTTGACTACGACGATCCCCCTGCCGTCTTGTCCCGGCATGGTTTCCATTGTTCCTTCGTCCGTTGTTCCCACCATGGTGGGGCTCAGCCGGACGGCTTGCATGTCTAGGAGGTGACATTTTTTGACGATCCTCCTCCCGACGTTTCTCTTTATCTTCTCCCCTTCGATCGTTAGATATTCGTCGGGGAGGATTCCTCGGATTCAGAGCAGCGATGGCCTCTTTCTCGGCCGCTGGTGCAACGTTACTCCAGTCACGTGTAGTCCTGCGATGCTGTCCTGACGATCCGGTTCTCGAATAATTGTCCTACCGTCGTTCAGGGCGATAATGCTGCTCCGGAACACGGTGGGGTCTTACGTGAGCCCATGCCGGATCTGTGTGACATTGGTCGAAATCCGAGACCAGTTTTTGACTTCCGGACAGGGCGACCTTTTGCTGCTTCAGTCCCTTGTTGAGTAATTTGATACCCCAATGGATCTCCTTTGGTCCTGGATTAGCCGATAAAATTTCTCGGGCCGCCACGGTATTCTATACTAGGGTTGGATATACCCAATCTCCTTTGCTATCTTTCCGTGGCTTCCCCATCTCATCTCCGAAAAGGACGGCACGGATATGTGGGAATTGGTCGTTATTGGTGTGACGCTTCCGTGTCTTCTGATGCAACTGAGACATGTAATCCTTAGTTGCCATGCATTTCTTCTCCTCCTCAATGTTTTTGGCTTCATCCAGGAGTTGTTGACGACGCGCTTATAGGGCTTGGGCCCTTTCGTCCAGCTCTTCAGCAGTAAGTTCTGCAGCTATAGGGATAGGTGTGGTTAATGCAGCATCGACGAGTTTACGCGCACCTTTGATGATCACGTGTCCATCCACCGATTCTTCTTTTTTCAGCTCTTCTGGGATAAGTGCTCCATCCGAGTCTTCTTCGTATTCCTCGGCAATCACCTCCTCCGCCAGAGGGTCTTTTGCCGGGGTCTTGTTTTTCTTGTTCTTCTTCTTTGCCTTCTTGGCAGCGCCGGTAGCAAAGACGACTTTGGGTCCGTTTCCCGGAGTCAAGCTCTGATCGGTACTTTCGGACATATGGACCTCGGGATTATCTCCGACGTCCATGTCATCCTGCGCTTTAGGAGAGTGTTCCCCGGATCCTTCATCCATGGCTTCTCCTTCTTCTGCAGCCTTGAAGTTGTACTCCTCTTCATATTCCACGGAGAACTTTCAGAAATCTGCTGACGTCATCGATTCATCCGAGGATGCAGGTACGTTGGCGTTTGTTCCAATTGCCTCCAGCACCGAGTCGGTGTTTTCTCCAGCATCGGCAGAGCCAGATCCGGATCCCACGTAACCGACGAAGTGCGATGCATGCTTCCTGAGGTACCTGCGGCTTTCGTGATCAGCCATGTCGAAACTTTTGATGGTCTCGAGAATTGCATCTGCGCTTGCATCTTGCATTATCATACGTCGTAGTGTGTACCTTAGGAAAGGTCTGTCTGTCCCGGCATCATGAGGGCCGGAATCAGTGTCATTGATATGGTCCTCCTGGATTTCGACTTCCGCGGGTGTGTCGATCTGGGATCCGGCTCCTCTAGGGAGATCCACTCCAGATTCGACTTGGACCGCCAGGTCTTCTTTAGGCTCAGATTTCTCCACTATCTCCGCAACTGGTGCGGGCTAGGTGGGTTTAGGGTTTTCTGAGATCCGGAACTCTGCCGCCTCCGCGGACAAAGGGGACCCAGAAGATTCTTCTGCCTCTATCATCACCGCTGGGGTGGGTGGGGCAGGTTCAGCGAAACCAATGTAAACATCGATCTCGCCAAAAGAGATGATTGTGTAGGCAGTCATAGCCTCCCTAGCCGGAATCCAAGCCTCGTCGAGAACAATGAGAGGGACGTCGCTGGCGTAGAGGATGCGACCGACGGCGATAGTCTCGCCGATTCCGATTCTTGCAGATTCCGCTCGGAACGCAGATCTGAAGCTCACTTGCCCCACGGTGGGCGCCAACTGTCATCGGATTGATGACAAGTACGGCATGAGGGGGTCCTCGAGGCGTGCGAGACGTACGGTATTCCGGGATGGTGAGCACACAAGTTTACCCAGGTTTGAATCCGCCGGCTTTGGACGGATCCTACTCCTGCTAGCAATCCAGTAATATGGCAGAGCCGGAATATGGGTTACAAGGGTTTCGTGTGTGCAAGTTGAGGGTCTAAAGTATTGGTGTGCCCTAAAGGCTCTCCCTAGGATGGCTTATATAGATATCCGACCTAGGGTTATAGGAGAGATCTCTCCGGCTACGACTAAGAGTCAGTTACAGAGTACATCTTGAACTACAAGTAACATTATGGGCCTAAGTCGGTAAGTCTTCTGGGCCTTCCCGTAGCCGGATTGGACTCCGTCTTTCTCCCTGACTGGGCCACCCGTGAAGCAATGCTCTAACCCAAAGTGGGCCACCTTGGTCAGTGAGGAACTGTGAGGATACCCGGAAAGTATATCCCCAACACTATCTTTATGCACCTACTTTGAGAGCATAGTGGCCATTCTTAGTTCTATGTGCATTGTCCCAAGACTTGTTGATTGATGCATACCTTGATATTGCTTGTTTTAAACTATTTGTATCTAGTCACTCTTATAAACTTTGAAGGTGTCCTATGCATTTATGTTTGCTACTCTATGAGCGACAAGCTGAATGCCACTATGCTATGTTTTCTTTATGTGAAACAAACAAACATCTTGCAAAGCATTTTTATTCATGAATCTTTTGTTTGTGCCTTTTCATGTTGCAACATAGTTTCTTTGTCTTATTGCTAGAACTTTGTATTTCATGTTATGATTGAAGTACTATGATCCCAGCTCTGAATGTTTTACAAATACTTTGATCAAGTTTATGATGGTGCATGTCACCTCAAAAATTATTCTTTCTTTTTATCACTTACCTACTCGAGGACGAGCAGGAGTTAAGCTTGGGGATGTTGATACGTTGCAAACCTATCTATAATTTTTGATGTTCCATGCTTGGTTTATATCTACTTTCTTATGTTTTGTCCACACTTTGGAGTACTTTTCATATGATTTCTTGGACTAACCTATTAACAAGATACCACAGTGCCAGTTGCCTGTTTTCTGCTGTTTTTGGTTCCAGGAAGTCAGAAAATGAATATTCTCGGAAATGGATGGGACAAAAGCCAAAGCTACTATTTTCCTGGAAGACTCACGGAGCCAGAAGGAGAGTCGGAGAGGGGCAACAGGGTGGCCACACCCCCCTTGGCACGGGCCAGCCTAGGCCGCGCCAGGGCATGGTGTGGGCCCCCTTGCTAGCCACCGACCTTGCCTCCTTCGACTATAAGAGCCTACCGATACCAAAACCCTAGACCGTCAATCAGAAATCCACGAAAAGTTCCGCAGCGCCGCCACCACCGAAGGGGGGATTCGAGGACGAAGTCTCTGCTTAAGACCTGCCAGATCGGGAAGTGCCCCCAGAGCCATCTCCATCGATCTCCACCGCCATCTCCATCACCGTTGCTGATTCCCATGATGATGAGGGAGTAGTTCTTCCTCGAGGCTAAGGGTTCTACAGGTAGCTATGTGTTCATCTCTCTCTCTATGCATGATCATATTGTGATCATGTGCTTTGTAATCAAGTAGATCTACCTTGCTACTCAAGTGCTTTAATAGATCTATGCTCTCCCCATGTGTGTGAAAGTGACAGCGTGCACACCATGGTGGCACTTAGGCTAGAGATTACAAATACTTGTTATGAGTTATATTTGGAGTTGGATGTTTCTATGAAATTGTGGTGTTTGTTGGAACCATCTAGAGCTCAAGGTGACGGTGTGGGGTTATCTAGATGGGAAAGGCTTACTTTGAGGTGTGCTGTTATAGCCCTACCATCGATTAGAGTGTTCAACCAGAGAGTATTTAAGAGTAGTATCATAAAGAGAATATATTTATATGAGAGTGTTCACTAGTGAAAGTATGATCCCTAGGCCATGTTTCTAAGCACTGAAACACCGTTTTCTCTTAGATCTATTAAATGTTTGCTTGCTTCCATCTTTGTTTCAGTTTTACTTTAGTCTTTTTCACGCCATCAAGCTATTTTCTATCACCGTTACCACTTATAATTATCCATACCACTTGTATTTCACTATCTCTTTGCCGAACTAGTGCACCTATACACCTGACAAGTGTATTGGGTGTGTTGGGGACTAATGGCTCAATACACGGCGCCCAGAAAAGTGCTTGGTGCGTGGTGTTGATGTAGAGCTCGTTGGGAACCCCAAGAGGAAGGTATGATGAGCACAGCAGCAAGTTTCCCTCAGTTATGAAACCAAGGTTTAATCGAACCAGTTGGAGCAAGGAAACACCTCAAAGGTGTTACTAGCTGAGCTTTGGCAGGGCGCACTACCGGTGCTAGTAGCAACGTGGAGACCTGCACAACACAACCACAGGACTTTGTCCCCAACTTGCAATGAGGTTGTCAATCTCACCGTGTTTTGCGGAAAACAAAGGATTAAACGTATCGAATGGAAAGAAGTAAAAGTTTGCAGAAAGTAAACACAAAGCAGTAAAAGATTGTAGATTGTATGTAAAGTAAAGGACCGGCATCCATAGTTCACTAGAGGTGGCTCTCCTTAGATAGATAACATGCTGGGTGAACAAATTACAGCGAGGCAGTTGACAAACACCGAGAAAGCAATACATGCATATACTAATCATCTTGACTCCTTTGAGACTTGATTGGGCAATACAACATAATACATAGACCACCATCCAACTGCATCTATGACTAATAATCCACCTTTAGGTTATCATCCGAACCCCCTCCAGTATTAAGTTGCAAGCAACAGATTATTACTTTACGAACTGCGTGTAAGGTAAACAATACGATTGTTCTATGAACAAAGGATTGTTGTTTTCTCCCTAGTAGCAACAACACATCTAGTACCTTAGAGATTTCTGTCACTTCCCCATTACCGTGAGGCATGAACCCACTATCGAGCATAAATACTAACTCTTGGAGTTGCTAGCATCTACTTGGCCAAGATAGCTACTAACAACGGAAAGCATGCAAGATCTCAAATAACAAAGACATGATAGAATCAATAATCAATCTGAAATAGCATCTCAATATCCATCGGATCCCGCAAACACAACATGTATGAATTACAAATAGATGATCTTGATCATGAACGGAGCTCACAAGATCTAAACATGAAAGCACAAAGGAGGAGAAACCAGCCATCTAGCTACTACATGGATCCGTAGTCCAAGGGTGAACTACTCACGCATCACACCGGAGGCTTGGATGGTAATGAAGAAGGCCTCCAGTGTCGTGGTGGTGTCACGACAGATGCCATGGATAGGCTAAAGGTGGGGACTAATACACGCTAGGGGAATCCAGGGAGGGATAGTGAAGTGATTCTCCACACAGAAGTTTGTATTGCTTTCCTTTCAAGATTACAAGTGCTCCTAGAGCTGTATTGGCGAGAGGAGGAATAAGGAGCTCTCTTACTCTCACCCACAGTTCACACCTAAAACCTTAGCCAAATCAGAATAGAAGAAAACCCAACCCTCATCAAACCCTAGCCCCTTATATAGAGGTGGCTTGGTCTCGCTTAGAGAACGTGGAGGCATATTCAAGAATATGCCTCCTCTCAAGTGGTAAGCCGACCGGTGCTTTTCCACCGCCACACATGCTTTAGCTACGTGAGCCTCATGCGCCTGCCACCGACATGGGCGTCACCCTTGTCGGACATGACCCGTGGTCCTGCCTTGTGCCTTGGCCATGCAAGGCGTCGGGCCTTCTTTTGACCAGCGAGATTCCTTCCTTCTCCTAGAAGCTAAACGGGACCCAGATCATAGTAGATCCGGCCATACCTGCCTCGCATACAAGTTAGATTAGCACTTCCGACTTACTCCTTAAGTCGGCTGAGATAATGTTAGGCGACCCCCCTGGTCCGGGTTACTCCGTGATCCGGCCTGCCTTGAGGTGACCCGGCCAGCATCCGCTTTGACCTTGCCGAACCTCGGCTAACTCGGCCTTTATACCCCAGAGTGACCCTACCCGGGGGTATCCCCCCAACATCCAGGGTGAATTCCCCTCTCCGGCAGGGTGCCGGGAAGAGCTTCAGATCCCTCCCGATCTAGGGATGGAGATGACGGCGGCTATAGACTCTTTTGTGTATTTTTGATCGGGGTACTTAGTGTTTTCGTCCCGAGGGCAACTTATAGGCGGAAGGAGAGGCCGAGGGGGTGCTGGGGTCGGCCAGACCACCCCCTGGCGCGGGCCAGGCCTGGCCACGCGGCCAGGTGGTGTGGCCGGCCCCCAGCCCTTCTCCGTCTCGTATTCTGGCACTTGATCCCTTCCGAAAAAATAGGCACTTTGGCTTTTGTCCCGTCCAATTCCGAGAATATTCATTTTCTGACTTTTCTGGAACCAAAAACAACAGAAAATGCAGTAAGCATGGGTTTTGTTAATAGGTTAGTCCAAGAAATCATACTAAAAGTACTCCAAAGTTGGAACAAAACACAAGAAAGTGGATAAAACCAAGCATGGAACATCAAAAATTATAGATACATTTGCATTTTATCAACATCCCCAAGCTTAACTCCTGCTCGTCCTCGAGTAGGTAAGTGATAAAAAGAATAATTTTTGAGGTGACATGCACCATCAAAAACTTGATCAAAAGTATTTGCAAAACTCAAAGCTGGGATCAAAGTACTTCAATAATAACATGAAAGACAAAGTTCTAGCAATAAGCAAAGAAACTAAGATGCAACATGAAAAGGCACAAACAAAAGATTCATGAATAACATGCTTTGCAAGACGTTTGTTTGTTTCACATAAAGAAAACATAGCATAATAGTATTCAGCTTGTCCCTCAATATAGTAGCAAATATAAATGCATAGGACACCTTCAAAGTTCATAAGAGTGACTAGATACAATAGTTTCAAACAAGCAATAACAAGTTATGCATCAATCAACTAGTCTTGGGATAATGCACATAGAACTAAGAATGGCCACTATGCTCTCAAAGTAGTGCATAAAGATAGAAGGTGGAGACTCAATATAATGGTGGAAGAAAGGCCTTTTGTAAAAGGAAGTAGGGATTCAAGTCTCATAAAGAGCTTCCAAAAATTATGGTACTTGTAGCTTTCAACTCTCATTGCCCCTATCATAAGCATCTTGAAGGTGATTAAGGTTAAAGTGACACAACTAAGAGGATATGCTTGACAAGTTATAAACCGAAATCTCATGCCCCTTACTTACGAAGACCGATCCTCATGCTACTCAACTTCAGTCACGAGTAAGCTCTTGTCATTGTAAGTATATGTGTATCATTAAGAACCGCCAACGGGGTACCCCTTGCACATGATATGGGAGCTTTCTCATAATCAGAATGACAAGGCAAGCAGACAATGAGCATCTCAGCGATCTTTTTATTTGCTATTTGCATAGGTTTTTATTGAGGATGCTTCATAGAGTGCTCATTATGGTGATGCTACAAGTTTCCACCATGATTAGGCATGGCTTAGGCTAGCGGCCCAGGCATTTCTCTAACACATATACAAACTCCATGATTTTACAAGTTCCACATTTATTTCACACCGCCAGGATCCGTAAGCAAAAGAACATAATATCAACGGGGTACAAAGTACAAGTGCAATGTTGAAAGTGTTCCCCATGGTACATGGTTCTGCTAATTTCAAATTATAAAGCGCAAGCATATACGCAACGAAGAAGGACCCAATGGTTCAAGTTTATTAGAGGCAATAAAGTAAAGTGTGCCATCAAGTTCGTGAGAGCTTTAATCACTAGTTTTCTCATAACAAGTGAAAGGTAGACAAAAGCATGAATATACTTGGAATAGCATAAGCTAGTAGGTAGGTATGGTGGAATCTTTGGAAAAACTTGGTTTAGGGAGTTGGATTGCATGAGTTGGACTCATACTTTGTGGTGGAGGCTAGCAAAAGACTGGGAGCGACAAACTAAGAGAGCAATAATGGCCATAATCATGCAGAGCGACAAAACATCATTGATCAAAGCATAAAGTGATACTACAAGTTGAAAACTAAAGGATCATAAAGGCTATGGTGACTTGAGATAGTCATAACATGTTGTGAGCATGTGCCAAGTCAACCCAAATAAAGCATCAAAGGAGAATACCACTATACTATGCTTTAATATGCTAAAACAACGCATGATTCATCCAAGGCACATTAAGCAATCTCAATTGTTTATAACAAGTCATGCTACAGCAAAGAATACTAAGCATAAAGCCAAAACAATATCAAGCATGGCATGACAAAGCATAGCCACAGTTAAAAACGAGCTCTTTTTACCACATAAACATGAACTTTCCTACTCTTTTCCAAACCAAACCAAACTATTTGCAAACCAATGTATGAAGAGGGGGTCCAACCAACTTATTCAGAAAACTAAGAAAACCAAGAAAACTAAAAACCAAAACGAAAATGAAAAAGAAGATGCTCCAAGAGAAACACAACTGTGCACGAAACAATAAAAATGAAGCGTTTGGAAGAAACCTGGAATTTTTATTGATGAAGAAGGGGATGCCTTGGTCATCCCCAAGCTTTGACGCTTGTACTTCTTGGATATTTCTTGGGGTGACACGTGTGGCATCCCTAAGCTTGAGCTTTAGTTCATCCTTCATCTCGTTACTCATTCCTTCCATACACCTGAAATTTTTCCTTCATACAAAACTTCACACAATCTCATTAGCAACATTAGTGCACTTAAGATAAATAAGTCTCAAGGTTCAGTTCTAACACCAAATAAACTTCCATTAGAACACTAGATACTGTAGCACTTCCCTCAAAAAGCTCAATTCCCCAAAGGAACTCAAGAAGGAACTAACAAGAAGCAAATGCAGAAAATGGCAGAAATCTGTCAAAATAGACCAGCAGGTAAAGACGAATTTTTTCGAAGACCTTCTGTTGCTCAAATAAAAAAGTGTTGAACTAACGAAATTTAGATAACAACCTGGGGCAGAAGCACAAAAAATTACAGCTCAATCCGACGTACATAGCTCTCTCAGGAATGTTTATGGTGAAGCACAGAAATCTGTTTCGGGACAGCAAGTTTCCCAATCATTACTTCACTCTCATTAGAGGTTACTCTTGGAACAAAAAGCAAATAAAAAGGATAAGGAGAGGTTATTACAGAGGTAATAACTTCCAAGACTCAACTAAAACTCTTGGGTTATCTCCCAACAAGTACTTTTCTTTAACGCCTTTAAGTTAGGCATAAGAAGCAAAGAAAGAATCAAGTGTTCTCGAATGAAGAAGCATTAAAACCAACTTTCTTGCCCTTACCTCTCTTATTTTTATTCTTATCCTTTGGGAAAATGTGATTGTTTGGTGGAGAAAAAAGGTGCATGGTCCCCTTTCCCACATCTATTATTGCTCCAAGGAGTTCTAATAGGGACCTTCCAAGTGTAATTTGTCCTTTTCCTACACATTCAATAACAAGATAATCAATAGAAATCATTTTCCCAAGGATCTTTGTAAACACCCCTTCAGCTATTCCAAGAGGTAATATGGTAGTATTATTAGCAAGAGATATTTCTTTTCCTCCTTCCGTAAGCCCCCAAAGATTCAAAGAAATATCCTTGGGCATAAGGCAAAATTCAGACATGATATCACAGCGGGCTTGAAAAGTTTCAGTGTTTATCTCAATCTTTACTGCAGAGAGCCACTTTGATGGTTCAGAATTTATTGGAACATAATTGTGATGCTTCCTAAGCGTATTATAGGACCCTTCTAATCTAGTAGTGCTAGCCTCAAGAGTGTTCAACCTAGCAAATATTTTTGTGAAAGAAGTATCAGTTTGGCTATGCAAATTGTAAGTGAGGATCAATTTCTTTATAGCATTAATGGCATCATCCTCATTACTTTGGAGGAAATCTCCTCCCGCAATAGCATCTAAAGCATATCTATAGCAAATAGCAATCCCAAGGTAAAAACTGCTAAGGAACAAGCCTTGAATCATTTTAGGCTCGGTCTTTTCATGTAGATCAGAGATTCTAGACCAAGATTCCTTAAAACTTTCCTCAATTCCTTGTTTAAAAGTGAGAATCATTTCCTCGGGTGACATAGTGATTGGAGCAAGGCTAGACATAGTGGAAACTCAAGATAAGAACTAATTTTTTTGTGTTTTCAAATAAGAAAGCAAAACAAGTAAAACTATTTTTTGTGTGTTTTTGAAGAACAAAACAAGCAAACAAAACAAAAAGAAACTAAGCAAAACAAAAACAACAAAGTAAAGAGATTGGTTATGAGGGACTCCCCTTGTGAAGATGTCCTTGACTCCTCGGCAACGGCGCCAGAAAATCGCTTGATGGCTCAATACACGGCACCCAGAAAAGTGCTTGGTGCGTGGTGTTGATGTAGAGCTCGTTGGGAACCCCAAGAGGAAGGTATGATGAGCACAGCAGCAAGTTTCCCTCAGTTATGAAACCAAGGTTTAATCGAACCAAGAGGGAGCAAGGAAACACCTCAAAGGTGTTACTAACGAAGCTTGGTATGACTACGGTGCTAGTAGCAGCGTGGAGACCTGCACAACACAACCACAGAACTTTGTCCCCAACTTGCGATGAGGTTGTCAATCTCACCGTGTTTTGCGGAAAACAAAGGATTAAACGTATCAAATGGAAAGAAGTAAAAGTTTGCAGAAAGTAAACACAAAGCAGTAAAAGATTGTAGATTGTATGTAAAGTAAAGGACCGGGATCCATAGTTCACTAGAGGTGGCTCTCCTTAGGTAGATAACATGCTAGGTGAACAAATTACAGCGGGGCAATTGACAAACACCGAGAAAGCAATACATGCATATACTAATCATCTTGACTCCTTTGAGACTTGATTGGGCAATACAACATAATACATAGACCGCCATCCAACTGAATCTATGACTAATAATCCACCTTCAGGTTATCATCCGAACCCCCTCTAGTATTAAGTTGCAAGCAACAGATTATTGCTTTACGAACTGCGTGTAAGGTAAACAATTTGATTGTTCTATGAACAAAGGATTCTTGTTTTCTCCCTAGTAGCAACAGCACATCTAGTACCTTAGAGATTTCATCACTTCCCAGACACGAGGCATGAACCCACTATCGAGCATAAATACTAACTCTTGGAGTTGCTAGCATCTACTTGGCCAAGATAGCTACTAACAACGGAAAGCATGCAAGATCTCAAATAACAAAGACATGATAGAATCAATAATCAATCTGAAATAGCATCTCAATATCCATCGGATCCCCGCAAACAAAACATGTATGAATTACAAATAGATGATCTTGATCATGAACGGAGCTCACAAGATCTAAACATGAAAGCACAAAGGAGGAGAAACCAGCCATCTAGCTACTACATGGATCCGTAGTCCAAGGGTGAACTACTCACGCATCACACCGGAGGCTTGCATGGTGATGAAGGAGGCCTCGTGGTGAATTCTCTCCGGCTGTGGTGCCGGGAAGAGCTTCAGATCCCTCCCGATCTAGGGATGGAGATGACGGCGGCTACAGACTCTTTCGTGGATTTTTGATTGGGGTAGTTAGGGTTTTCGTCCCGAGGGTAACTTATAGGCGGAAGGAGAGGCCGAGGGGGTGCTGGGGTCGGCCAGACCGCCCCCTGGCACGAGCCAGGCCTGGCCGCACGGCCAGGTGGTGTGGCCGGCCCCTAGCCCTTCTCCGTCCCGTATTCTGGCACTTGATCCCTTCCGGAAAAATAGGCACTTTGGCTTTTGTCCCGTCCAATTCCGAGAATATTCATTTTCTGACTTTTCTGGAACCAAAAACAACAGAAATGTGTAGCATGGCACTGTGGCTCTTGTTAATAGGTTAGTCCAAGAAATCAAAATAAAAGTACTCCAAAGTTGGAACAAAACACAAGAAAGTGGATAAAACCAAGCATGGAACATAAAAATTATAGATACATTTGCAATGTATCAGGGACACAGGAGACTTCTTGTATCTTGATTGCAGGGTTGCTTGAGAGGGAATACCTTTGACCACTTCCTCCCTGAGTTCGATAAACCTTGGGTGATCCACTTAAGGGAAAACTTGCTGCTGTTCTACAAACCTCTATACTTGGAGGCCCAACAAGTGTCTACAAGAATAGAAGTGCGTAGACATCAGTAACGTACCCTTGAAGACCCAGAAAGCGTCACGCTCATGCATGAGCGCTGCTGTAGTCGTACCTGTTTGACCTCAAGGTCGCGAAGTTCCTCGCACGTCGCCCTTGTCCAGGTCCTTGTACGATGGCCCGGAAGCTTCAATAGCCCCACCGAGTTATCACATGCATAAGGTGTAATGCGACGACTCCCAAACTCCTTGATCCTTGTTGGGGTTGCGGAAGTAGACCCCCTAGCGGAATCACTGTAGCACAACAGTGTGTCACAGATGTGCTGACTTTTCACGGACAGTCCTTTCCTTGGGACCGTGCCACGACAAAGTCAACTAGAGATAGGGGTATTCTGCAGGGATGAATGCCTTAGAGAATATCTTATTTTGTGTCTTTCAATCCTCCAATGGGAACCCCTTTATATAAACATAAAAGAAAAAGTCAGAAAATCACAGCTACAACCGGCTGGGCCTGGGGCGGCCACCCCAACAACCACCGGCAAGAACAACTGCCCGGTGGGTGGCTGACAGCATGTTACCCACAGCTTAGCTTTGATACCGGCAGCGACAGAGCAGGAGGCGGTCGGGTGGGCCTATGCCCCCGCGGCCCAGCTCTCCCCGAAGCGGCCGCTGCCGCTCGGCCCGGGTGGGACTTGAGGCCTGGCGCGACCCGGCCATCTCGCTGCGCGCGCGGCAGTAAGTGGTTGCCCGGTGGGCCGGCTTAGCACCACGACCTGCAAGCACAGGAGCAGCGGCAGCGGCCAGCTGCCCGTGGCCGGTTGGGCCGGCTTGCCACTGTGGCCCTACGTAGCAGCGACTGCGTGCTTTCACTTGTGCATCGCTTTGCCGCCGCCCGCCCTGCTGTCTTCTTGGGCGAGTTCCAAAATCAGCCAAGTGACAGCTGTGGCTGTTTTTGCTATTTTTCCCTGCGGCTTTCTCCTAGGTCAAATTCCTTGGGGATGGCCTAATGAGAAACTTGTATTTATAAATCTTAATTTAAATATTTAGTTAATATATATTAATTCATAATTAACATATAATAAATGCATATATTAAATCTCCATTTATCTAGAACACCTTTTGGCCTTTTCCTTATTTCTTTCTATCTCCCCAGAACAATTCTGGTTTCTCTCTCTTTATGGATTCCTTCTTACAGGTAGATCTCCAAGCGTCATTCGCCCTTAAGCATGTTTCCCTATAGTTCGGGAATGCTATAGACATGATCCATATCAATGATTGATAGAGGGACCAGGATGGAGAATATCATTTTGCGGCCCGAAAGTTAGGGTGGCCAGGCAACGCGGTACCCAAGTTGATTTTTATCACCACGATTCGAAAAGTTGGGGCGCCAATTGCTGAGAGGGGTCTTTCGAGTGAATGATGGCCAAACTCAATATTTTCAAATCGCGCCCATTAAGTCAGGATATTCCGTTACACTAGTTCCTGTTGTGCCCCTCCTTCACCGGTCACTCTTCTTAGCCACCCTGCACGTGTCGTAGGGGCAAATCTATTACTATACTTTCCTAACTCTCGACACTGAATCTTGCTGCGGCGGTGACGGCGGTCCCTTTTCTTCCCTTCCCCGACCCTAAATCTGTCGGTGGTAGAGGACCTTTTTTCTCCCTCCCTCGACATTGAATCCGGCGGTGGCGGCCCAGCATGTCTTGCAAGGCAAAGGTTGTAGCTACGTCACCGACTGAAAAGGGTCCGTCGGGGCCCAAGTCTAGGGCTCAACGCATAGCAGCGACGAGGTCTTCAGCCCCGGTTAGCGAGGAGGCTAACAAGGATTCTGCTCCCAAGGTACCTACAAGCAGCGGGTTGAAGAGAAAACCAAGGCCGGCGGCAGATTGTTCGGCTCTGGTGGACGGATGTATCACTCAGATCTCGAAGAAAAAACCCGGGAGAAGAGCGAGAGGTGAATTTTTCTTATCTGTGCCTTATCTTACAAGTAGATTAGTTACGGCATAATAGAATCGGATGAACTGAAATGTTCCCCTTTTTAATCAAATTAGGCACAACTTTGATACAAGGGACCTATATGAGTTCATAGTTCATGTTCGGCAGTACACTACAAATCTTGATTTTGGTTGCGAGAGGGTTGTGTTCGGGCAAGATGTGCATCTGCTTGTGAATTGCAAAGAGGTTGTGTCTGTTTCGTAGTTGGTAGATATGCTTGCTGCTAGAATTCCCTGGGGTTCTAGACAGAGGACAAAATTGGTGTGGTGCAACTTGAATGATACCTATCAGCAAACTGAGCACTCCCATGAGCTTCAGATGGTTTGGGAGTGTTGTGCAGCTGATCGTAAGGTGAAAGTTGAAGCGATGATTGATGATATGTATGCAGATGCTGGAGATCTTGCTTCTAGAGCTTCTGCTCCTAAAGAATACGGACCAATAGATGTTGATCTAGATAAGTTCAGTATACGCATAGAGGTGGATTCATACATGGCAAAACTTGATGAGGGAGTTAATAAGCCAGTTTCGTCATGTACTGTGGAGATCACTGTCGATTCCAAAAACATAACTCTTGATGAAATAGAGAGATGATCGGTAAGGAAATCAGTATTGGCCCTAAGCAGATGGCAAAAATCCGGTGGTGGCATCATAAGAAGCAGCAATTCATAGATGTTTTGGATACTAAAGATCTTATGCAGATTATGCGGCGAAAGAAGCGAACCAGGAAGGTGTTCTTCCTTGGTACCATTTTTGATGTTGTTGAACAGGTTATAGTGGATGTAGATGCCCCTGTAGTGGCTGAACAGAATGAGGTGGTCGACGTTGATGAGATCTGATGAGAGCTGCTACCCTGGGCTTGTCATATGGACCGCGGGGTTCCCCTGCCTGTATTTGTAATATTGACTGCTATTGCATTTAGAGCGTGCTTTTGTGATTATGTTTTTTGAGAGATTGCGATATAATGTTGTGCGAGTTGTTGAGATTTTTGGACATGTCACTCACTGAAACCATCGTTGTTGTAATAAGACCTAAGTACATTGTAGTTGACATGATTATTTTTCTTAAGATGACGTACCGTACTTGTTTTTGTTATTATGTTTGTTGGGACATTGTAATGTAATGTTTTGTGAAGCCATGACTGGACTAGTGATGCATAAATACATTGTAGTTGACATGATTATGTTTCTTGAGATGATGTACTATACTTGTTTCTGTTATTTTGTTTGTTGAGAGACTATAATGTAATGTTTTGTGAAACCATGACAGGATAAGTGATGTGTAAGTACCTTGTAGTCGACATGATTTTGTTTCTTGAGTTGATGTAATATACTTGTTTCTGTGATTACTTTTGTTGAGAGATTGTAATGTGATGTTTTGTAAAACCATGTTGTGGTTATGTTTGTTGGGAGATTATAATGTAATGTTTTGTGAAACCATGACTGAAGAAGTGATGCATAAGTACCTCGTAGTTGACATGATTTTGTTTCTTTGGATGATGTAATATACTGGTATGTTTTCGTTAGGCAATAAAATTGGGATGGAGGGAGTGCAGGTTTAATATTTGAAATGAGAATGTGTGAAGAGAATCCATATCGAGGCAGAGCGGTAATCCGGGGAAAGGGCATGGTATCCATTAAAATATTGTAACATTCCAATTTATTCATCGTTGCTGCGGTAGATGGGCTGATCTCTCTCTCTCCCTCTCTCTCTCTCTCTCTCTCTCTCTCTCTCTCTCTCTCTCTCTCTCTCTCTCTCTCTCTCTCTGTCGCCGTCGCTCATACTTGATGATGCATTCGCCATGCTGTCCTTGAGCAGCGGGGCGACCCGGTCGAGCAGCGACAACCTTCTCTCCGACATCGAGTATTCCTTCCATGATGTGAGTTCCTCTGTTTTCTCGGGCTAGGGTTAGGCAATGGTAAATCTCTTGATCTGAGCTCCATATGTGCATGCAATCGTGTTTGATTTCAGCTTTGTGTTTACCTATAGGTACCAAGGACGATCTACGACTCCGAATGGGAGGGCCTAGATCTCGATGGAGAAGTGCCATGTGACCATGGGCTAAAACTGAGGAGATATGTTGCATTCGAAGGCACTAACACTAGGAGAAGGTTTTGGGCTGTACAAATCAGGTTTGTTTACATTATGTGCAACTGTGACATGAAGTAAAATGTATCGTGCATGTTCATAACACTATAGTGTGTGTGTTTTTAGGTTGGCCCGGTGTGTAAAGCAGTAGAGTGGGTGGATCTTGAGTGGCCAGATGCACTTAAGAAATGTTTGGCACAGTTATGGGAGATGTATGAGTTGGAAAGGTCGGGGAGATTTACTGATGTAAGTGATGCAGCTGAAAAAAATTACAAGCCGTCGGTACGAAATAAGGAGCCGGAACAAGAAATCGAGAATTTGCAGTCAGGGCTAACTGACAGAATCGATGGGAGCTTGGTTGTTGGAACTACAAAGAAGCTTTAGGATAGTCACAGGTTGCTGATTCATAATGTAGAAAAGGAGAGGGATCAGCTTAGGGAAGACAAGAAGAAGCTAGAGTACTGCATTGTGGATCTGTTGAAGGAACTGAAGAAGGCGCGCGAGGGTGAACAAGGACGGACTATAGAGGATAAATGAAATTTGAGATGAATAATTTATGTTGTACCAATGCCTGAAACTAGTTAATTGTAAGACTTGTAGTTGCGCTTTCTGAACTAAGCCAAACCTAATCCTCGAGCAAACTAATTTCAGACGAACACACATATCGTGCATAGAGTTAAGTTCACGCTTACAAAATCACCACTTCAGAGGATAAACCAGGCAGTTTAGTACTAAATAGACATATGTTGTGTTCAAGCGAGCCTGGCCCGAGTCACTGTTTCCTCCCTAAGATTGGCCAGCTCCTCAAGATTATGTCGTGCTTCAAATGTAGGTTCCAGCCTTCATCACGAATTGGAGAATTTTGTCCATAGCCATACGATTTTCCTTCAAGATCCCTTTCATGATCTCCGTCTGCTTCCTAGCCGAGGCGCGACCTTCACTGTGTAGCTTCGCCCAGTCGGCGTTTAACTCCTTCAGTTTCTGGCACTTGTCAGAAAGGACCGCGACTTCAGTGCGCAGTTGGTGAAAGGCCAGTTTCTGGGAATTCCTCTTCTCCCTTTGGATTGCTATCTTGTCATTTAGCCAGGTCGCTAGGTCCTGCTCGATCTTTCGCCTCTTTCCCTACAACAAAAATACATAGTATGGTTTGTTCAGTTCACCAGGACAAGCTGGTTAGTTTCCATAATTAACTGAATCGACTAGTGGCACTGTCATAATTTCAAGGAATAAGCAATCTAGGACTAATCAACATTTTATGAATCGACTAGTGGCACTATCATAATTTCAATTTCGAAGACAAATAAGATTTATCAGCAGTTTAGTGTGCTGTGGGTTTGTCCCAATATCACCAAATAGTAGTGGGAGAGTGGCAAACTCATAATGCAGAAACCCATGTCCAGATACATAATGGAAAGAGAACATGGTGTCCATTCATGAACATGAACACCAACACATGTCCAGATAGATAAGGAGTCGCCCTAGGATTCTTATTGCACCTTATAATGGGAAGCAGACATGGGCATTGCTCCCTGAACCCTAAACATTACAAAAGGAGAGGAGGACGAACTGGTATTCGTGTCCCCGCTAACGGGAATCATACTTGGGCATTGCTCCGATACACCTCCAGACATGCCCTTAGCTCCTCGTTCTCTTTTTGAACACCCTCGAGTATGGTGATCCCTCTGCCATGTCCGCCTTCATCTCCTTGACTGCATCCAGGCAATGGTTTCTGTCATGGTAGGCTCGGATGGTAGCCTTGGTTTCCTCGACGCGTCCTCTGAGTGCCTCGCTGACTTCGTCCTGCAGGACAATGCACCTTTCCACGAGATTCTTCTTCTCCTCCATGAGCTCGTTGATTATCTTGATGGCCTGTTCTTGCTTGATCAAGTTACGATCGAGCACTTTCTGTAGTATAACGACGTCACGTGCAAAATCTAGCGAGATCTCCTTCTGCACAGATAATTGCTTGCGTAGGCTCTCATTATCTTGGGTGAGGGAGCGTGCAAGCTCATGTTGTTTGGCAATCTTGGAACTAATCGCGGCCACCTTCTCATGGTACTCGGCCTTCGATCGCTGCATCGTTCATGTTAATTGAAATAGGAATTCTACAATTACACTCCAGGTCCCAGGTGAATACTAATACAGATAAAAAAATCCCCATTGAATCTATTGGCCGCAGTGTTAGAAAATGGACCTGGAGATCTATTCATGACCATGATAAACTAATCCTAATCACAAAAAATCCATAGTGAATCTATGAATAGCGGTATTAAGGAAAGACCAAGAGATCCAGTCATATTCATGAAAACTAATACAACTCGCAAAAGAAGAAGAAAAACCAATGCGGGGCGGACAACATCTAAGAAATCCACATCATAACTCAGAGAAATAACAGCATGGAGATTTGCTACCTCATTTGAGACATGGAACAGTCGAGCGGGTCTGGCGCCTCCGTTGTGGTGGATTCGGGCTCCACGGCCGACCTGTAATACGTAGAAGAGGAATAGCCAGAAGAAGAAGAAAAACAAGAAGAAGCTGATTAAGATCATGATGGAGAGGGAGATGGAGAAGAAGTAGAATAAGGAGACTGTACTGGGAGGAGCCCTCGCCTGCTAGAACATACGGCGCCATTGTCGGGGGAGATTGGGCCTCCATGAGAGGGTGGGCTTGAGCGGCTGGTAGAGCAAGAAGTGCTTCGCGGCGATTTCTCTCCCTTTTCTCCGCCAGGATCATCGACCGGCCTCTCCCCCTCCTCAGTGGAGCCATGGCTTGAAGGGTGAGTATGGCGGCGGCAGGAGGAAGGAGATAGTGATTATTAGTGTGGGAGAAGAGTAAGAGTACATGCCGTGGTCCAGTAGTACTAGTACTATTATACAAGACCACCGTGTACGGTCTACCTTCTCAAAGAAGCCAGGGAGGCAGGGGTAGGGAATCGATGGGACTTGTCTTTATTGCGATGGACACTTAATTGGTCTTCGGTGCCGCCCAAAATCCAGTATATAATAAGGGGAGTGCGAGCCGGGTGGTCGTCATGGGAATCGGCGCGCACATCCCGCGTGCGTGTGTCACGTGTTGATGGGGCAATGACGCGCGCAACTGCTGCACGATCACGTGGGCACGTCCAACTCCGTCGAACTCCACGTGACAGGCACGCATGGGATATTTACGAGTCTAGAATACGCTGTCCCACTTTTCTGTGATCAAATTATGTTCAGTACGCGAGATATTACTTTTTTTTGATAATCGACAAATGCATGTGTGGACACGACGCACGAAACCGCTACTCGTGCTTGATCAGATCGGCACCCCACTCTGTGTACCCGCCATCGACCATTCGGAGCAACTACCTCGAGCACGATGCCCCCTCGCCATGGCAATGGCAGGTCCAAGCTGTCCAATGACCGTCCTGCGTCCCCGGCTCTCCACCGCATCATCTACGCTCGCAAGTCGCCTGCTGAGGCAGCACGTCGTGTCCGACTGCACCAGGATCCATCGACATCGGCACTCGAGGACACCGCAAAGTCGAAGCTCGTACCAGCCGTGCAGGAGGAGCGTGGGGTACCTTCAACGTCGGACAAGCGCAAAGTAGCAGCCAGGACGGGGGTGCGTGTTGCACCGGCAAGTATGGACAAGAAGAGGAATGAGAAGAAGACCAGGAAGAAGAGAGGAGATAGCTATTTGGACGAGTCCGACTCGGCCAACGAGGAGGCGTTCATTGATCAGTTGGAGGCAGAAGCGGAGGAGAGTGACATGGACCCGTGGGACTACGAAGAGGAGGAGGAGGACTCCGACGAGGAGATAGCGCGCTTATTCGAGGAAGGGGCGGTGTCGAGTCGTCAGAGGAGGGCACCAACGGTGGCGATGGCAGGGACCATGGCGTTGACAAAGACGAGTGAATCAGAAGACGAAGACGATGGCTTCTTCAAAATATGATCATTTATTTTAGTTATATTAGTTAGATAGATGTATTTTCACTTGTTTATGGGGGTAAAGTATCGGTGGCACGGATAGAGAGGTGGCACGGATTGACCATGCATAAAAAAGTGGAGAAGGGAGGGGTTATCCTGCCCGTTGGATCACATGGGATCAACGGTTGGTGGAGACGATCTGCGTGACATCTGTGTCAGCCAATCAGGGCATAGCACCCAGAGTGAGCACATGTTTGGGATCTCCACACATTTGGGCTTTTGTGAGGTTTGTGACAGAGAGAGAGAGGGAAAATCTCTTTACACAATCCGCCTATGGATCCACCAGTACTATTCAAATGTCATTGCATGTGTGCTCTTTTCACAATCCACCTATGGATCCACTAGTGTCATTGCATGTGTGTTCTTTTTACTAACAAGAACTAGAGTCATTGCATGTGTGTTCTTTTCACAAACCACATATGGATCCACCAGTGTCATTGCATGTGTGCTCTTTTCACAATCCACCTATGGATCCACCAGTGTCATTGCAGGTGTGTTCTTTTCACTAACAACAACTGGAGTCATTGCATGTGTGCTCTTTTCACAATCCACCTATGGATCCACCAGTGTCATTGCATGTGTGTTCTTTTTACTAACAACAACCAGAGTCATTGAAATGTGTGTTCTTTTCACATACCACCCGTGGATCCACCAGTGTCATTGCATGTGTGTTCTTTTCATTAACAACAACCAGAGTCATTGCATGTGTGTTCATTTCACATACCACATATGGATCTACCAGAGTCATTGAAATGTGTCTTCTCTTCAGAGACCACACATGGATCCACCAGTTTCATTGCATGTATGTTCTTTTCACTAATAACAACTGGAGTCATTAAATGTGTGTTCTTTTCACATACCACATATGGATCCACCAGTGTCATTGCATGTGTGCTCTTTTCACAATCCTACTATGGATCCACCAGTGTCATTGCATGTGTGTTCTTTTTACTAACAACAACCAGAGTGATTTCATGGCTGTTCTTCTCACATACCACCTATGGATCCACGAGTGTCATTGCATGTGTGTTCTCTTCACAATCCAAACATGGATCCACCAGTGTGATTGCATGTGTGTTCTTTTTAGAAACAACCAGTGTCATTGCATGTGTGTTCTCTTCAGAGACCACACATGGATCCACCAATGTCATTGCATGTGTGTTCTTTTTACTAACAACAACCAGAGTCATTGAAATGTGTGCTCTCTTCAGAGACCACACATGGATCCACCGGTGTCATTGCATGTATGTTCTTTTCACTAACAACAACTGGAGTCATTGCATGTGTGTTCTTTTCACTAACAAGAACTGGAGTCATTGCATGTGTGTTCTTTTTACTAACAACAACCAGAGTCATTCCATGGTTGTTCTTCTCACATACCACCTATGGATCCACTAGTGTCATTGCAGGTGTGTTCTTTTCACTAACAACAACTGGAGTCATTGCATGTGTGCTCTTTTCACAATCCACCTATGGATCCACCAGTGTCATTGCATGTGTGTTCTTTTTACTAAGAACAACCAGAGTCATTTCATGGTTGTTCTTCTCACATACCACCTATTGATCCACCAGTGTCATTGCATGTGTGCTCTTTTCACAATCCACCTATGGATCCACCAGTGTCATTGCATATGTGTTCTTTTTAGTAACAACAACCAGGGTCATTGCATGTGTGTTCTCTTCAGAGAGCACACATTGATCCACGAGTGTCATTGCTTACTAACAACAACCAAAGTCATTGAAATGTGTGTTCTTTTCTCATACCACCTATAGATCCACCAGTGTCATTGCATGTGTGTTCTTTTCATTAACAACAACCAGAGTCATTGCATGTGTGTTCTTTTCACATACCACATATGGATCCACCAGAGTCATTGAAATGTGTGTTCTCTTCAGAGACCACACATGGATCCACCAGTGTCATTGCATGTATGTTCTTTTCACTAACAACAACTAGAGTCATTGCATGTGTGTTCTTTTCACATACCACATATGGATCCAAAAGTGTCATTGCATGTGTGCTCTTTTCACAATCCACCTATGGATCCACCAGTGTCATTGCATGTGTGTTCTTTTTGCTAACAACAACTAGAGTCATTTCATGGCTGTTCTTCTCACATACCACCTATGGATCCACCAGTGTCATTGCATGTGTGTTCTCTTCAGAGACGAAACATGGAACCAACAGTGTCATTGCATGTGTGTTCTTTTTAGTAACAACAACCAGTGTCATTGCATGTGTGTTCTCTTCAGAGACCACACATGGATCCACCAGTGTCATTGCATGTGTGTTCTTTTTACTAACAACAACAAGAGTCATTGAAATGTGTGCTCTCTTCAGAGACCACACATGGATCCACCGGTGTCATTGCATGTATGTTCTTTTCACTAACAACAACTGGAGTCATTGCATGTGTGTTCTTTTACATACCACATATGGATCCACCAGTGTCATTACATGTGTGCTCTTTTCACAATCCACCCATGGATCCACCTGTGTCATTGCATGTGTTATCTTTTTAGTAACAACAACCAGAGTCATTGAAATGTGTGTTCTTCTCACATACCACCTATGGATCCACCAGTGTCATTGCATGTGTGTTAATTTCACTAACAACAACCAGAGTCATTGCATGTGTGTTCTTTTCACATACCACATATGGATCCACCAGTGTCATTGAAATGTGTGTTCTCTGCAGAGACCACACATGGATCCACCGGTGTCATTACATGTCTGTTCTTTTCACTAACAACAACTAGAGTCATTGCATGTGTGCTCTTTTCACAATCCACATATGGATCCACAAGTGTCATTGCATGTGTGTTCTTTTTAGTAACAACAACCAGTGTCATTGCAGGTGTGTTCTTTTCACTAACAACAACTGGAGTGATTGCATGTGTGCTCTTTTCACAATCCACCTATGGATCAACCAGTGTCATTGCATGTGTGTTCTTTTTACTAACAACAACCAGAGTCATTTCATGGCTGTTCTTCTCACATACCACCTATGGATCCACCAGTGTCATTGCATGTGTGCTCTTTTCACAATCCACCTATGGATCCACCAGTGTCATTGCATATGTGTTCTTTTTAGTAACAACAACCAGGGTCATTGCATGTGTGTTCTCTTCAGAGAGCACACATTGATCCACGAGTGTCATTGCTTACTAACAACAACCAAAGTCATTGAAATGTGTGTTCTTTTCTCATACCACCTATAGATCCACCAGTGTCATTGCATGTGTGTTCTTTTCATTAACAACAACCAGAGTCATTGCATGTGTGTTCTTTTCACATACCACATATGGATCCACCAGAGTCATTGAAATGTGTGTTCTCTTCAGAGACCACATGGATCCTGATGTCATTGCATGTATGTTCTTTTCACTAACAACAACTAGAGTCATTGCATGTGTGTTCTTTTCACATACCATATGGATCCAGAAGTGTCATTGCATGTGTGCTCTTTTCACAATCCATCTATGGATCCACCAGTGTTATTGCATGTGTGTTCTTTTTGCTAACAACAACTAGAGTCATTTCATGGCTGTTCTTCTCACATACCACCTATGGATCCACCAGTGTCATTGCATGTGTGTTCTCTTCAGAGACGAAACATGGAACCAACAGTGTCATTGCATGTGTGTTCTTTTTAGTAACAACAACCAGTGTCATTGCATGTGTGTTCTCTTCAGAGACCACACATGGATCCACCAGTGTCATTGCATGTGTGTTCTTTTTACTAACAACAACAAGAGTCATTGAAATGTGTGCTCTCTTCAGAGACCACACATGGATCCACCGGTGTCATTGCATGTATGTTCTTTTCACTAACAACAACTGGAGTCATTGCATGTGTGTTCTTTTACATACCACATATGGATCCACCAGTGTCATTACATGTGTGCTCTTTTCACAATCCACCCATGGATCCACCTGTGTCATTGCATGTGTTATCTTTTTAGTAACAACAACCAGAGTCATTGAAATGTGTGTTCTTCTCACATACCACCTATGGATCCACCAGTGTCATTGCATGTGTGTTAATTTCACTAACAACAACCAGAGTCATTGCATGTGTGTTCTTTTCACATACCACATATGGATCCACCAGTGTCATTGAAATGTGTGTTCTCTGCAGAGACCACACATGGATCCACCGGTGTCATTACATGTCTGTTCTTTTCACTAACAACAACTAGAGTCATTGCATGTGTGCTCTTTTCACAATCCACATATGGATCCACAAGTGTCATTGCATGTGTGTTCTTTTTAGTAACAACAACCAGTGTCATTGCAGGTGTGTTCTTTTCACTAACAACAACTGGAGTGATTGCATGTGTGCTCTTT
This sequence comes from Avena insularis, assembly GCA_023614405.1. Lineage (NCBI taxonomy): Eukaryota > Viridiplantae > Streptophyta > Magnoliopsida > Poales > Poaceae > Avena > Avena insularis. Next base: position 68,214,618 of record CM042692.1, on the reverse strand, counting down.
TCACAATCCACCTATGGATCAACCAGTGTCATTGCATGTGTGTTCTTTTTACTAACAACAACCAGAGTCATTTCATGGCTGTTCTTCTCACATACCACCTATGGATCCACCTGTGTCATTGCATGTGTGCCCTTTTCACAATCCACCTATGGATCCACCAGTGTCATTGCATGTGTGTTCTTTTTACTAACAACCAGAGTCATTGAAATGTGTGCTCTCTTCAGAGACCACACATGGATCCACCGGTGTCATTGCATGTATGTTCTTTTCACTAACAACAACTGGAGTCATTGCATGTGTGTTCTTTTACATACCACATATGGATCCACCAGTGTCATTGCATGTGTGCTCTTTTCACAATCCACCCATGGATCCACCAGTGTCATTGCATGTGTGTTATTTTTAGTAACTACAACCAGAGTCATTGAAATATGTGTTCTTCTCACATACCACCTATGGATCCACTAGTGTCATTGCATGTGTGTTCATTTCAGTAACAACAACCAGAGTCATTGCATGTGTATTTTTTTCACATACCACATATGGATCCACCAGTGTCATTGAAATGTGTGTTCTCTACAGAGACCACACATGGATCCACCAGTGTCATTGCATGTCTGTTCTTTTCACTAACAACAACTGGAGTCATTGCATGTGTGCTCTTTTCACAATCCACATTTGGATCCACCAGTGTCATTGCATGTGTGTTCTTTTTAGTAACAACAACCAATTGCATTGCAGGTGTGTTCTTTTCACTAACAACAACTGGAGTCATTGCATGTGTGCTCTTTTCACAATCCACCTATGGATCCACCAGTGTCATTGAATGTGTGTTCTTTTTACTAACAACAACCAGAGTCATTTATGGCTGTTCTTCTCACATACCAGCTATGGATCCACCAGCGTCATTGCATGTGTGCTCTTTTCACAATCCACACATGGATCCACCAGTGTCATTGCATGTGTGTTCTTTTTAGTAACAACAACCAGTGTCATTGCATGTGTGTTCTCTTCAGAGACCACACATGGATCCACTAGTGTTATTGCATGTGTGTTCTTTTGAGTAACAACAACCAGTGTCATTGCATGTGTGATCTCTTTAGAGACCACACATGGATCCACCAGTGTTATTGCATGTGTGTTCTTTTTACTAACAACAACCAGAGTCATTGAAATGTGTGCTCTCTTTAGAGACCACACATGGATCCATGGGTGTCATTGCATGTATGTTCTTTTCACTAACAACAACTGGAGTCATTGCATGTGTGTTCTTTTCACATACCACATATGGATCCACCAGTGTCATTGCATGTGTGCTCTTTTCACAATCCACCCATGGATCCCCAAGTGTCATTGCATGTGTGTTCTTTTTAGTAACAACCAGAGTCATTGAAATGTCTGTTCTTTTCGCATACCACCTATGGATCCGCCAGTGTCATTGCTTGTGTGTTCATTTCACTAAAAACGACCAGAGTCATTGCATGTGTGTTCTTTTCACACACCACATATGGATCCACCAGTGTCATAGAAATGTGTGTTCTCTACAGAGACCACACATGGATCCACCGGTGTCATTACATGTCTATTCTTTTCACTAACAACAACTGGAGTCATTGCATGTGTGCTCTTTTCACAATCCACATATAGATCCACCAGTGTCATTGCATGTGTGTTCTCTTCACAATCCACACATGGATCCACCAGTGTCATTGCATGTGTGTTCTTTTTAGTAACAACAACCAGTGTCATTGCATGTGTGTTCTCTTCAGAGACCACACATGGATCCACCGGTGTCATTGCATGTGTGTTCTTTTTACTAACAACAACCAGAGTCATTGAAATGTGTGCTCTCTTCAGAGACCACACATGGATCCACCGGTGTCATTGCATGTATGTTCTTTTCACTAACAAAAACTAGAGTCATTGCAGGTGTGTTCTTTTACATACCACATATGGATCCACCAGTGTCATTGCATGTGTGCTCTTTTCACAATCCACCCATGGATCCACCAGTGTCATTGCATGTGTGTTCTTTTTAGTAACAACGACCAGAGTCATTGAAATGTGTGTTCTTCTCACATACCACCTATGGATCCACCAGTGTCATTGCATGTGTGTTCATTTCACTAACAACAACCAGTGTCATTGCATGTGTGCTCTTTTCACAATCCACATATGTATCCACAAGTGTCATTGCATGTGTGTTCTTTTTAGTAACAACAACCAGTGTCATTGCAGGTGTGTTCTTTTCACTAACAACAACTGGAGTGATTGCATGTGTGCTCTTTTCACAATCCACCTATGGATCCACTAATGTCATTGCATGTGTGTTCTTTTTACTAACAACAACCAGAGTCATTTCATGGGTGTTCTTCTCACATACCACTTATGGATCCACCGGTGTCATTACATGTCTATTCTTTTCACTAACAACAACTGGAGTCATTGCATGTGTGCTCTTTTCACAATCCACATATGGATCCACAAGTGTCATTGCATGTGTGTCCTTTTTAGTAACAACAACTAGTGTCATTGCAGGTGTGTTCTTTTCACTAACAACAACTGGAGTGATTGCATGTGTGCTCTTTTCACAATCCACCTATGGATCCACCAGTGTCATTGCATGTGTGTTCTTTTTACTAACAACAACCAGAGTCATTTCATGGCTGTTCTTCTCACATACCACCTATGGATCCAACAGTGTCATTGCATGTGTGCTCTTTTCAGAATCCACCTATAGATCCACCAGTGTCATTGCATGTGTGTTCTTTTTACTAACAACCAGAGTCATTGAAATGTGTGCTCTCTTCAGAGACCACACATGGATCCACCGGTGTCATTGCATGTATGTTCTTTTCACTAACAACAACTGGAGTCATTGCATGTGTGTTCTTTTACATACCACATATGGATCCACCAGTGTCATTGCATGTGTGCTCTTTTCACAATCCACCCATGGATCCACCAGTGTCATTGCATGTGTGTTCTCTTCACAATCCACACATGGATCCACCAGTGTCATTGCATGTGTGTTCTTTTTGCTAACAACAACCAGAGTCATTTCATGGCTGTTCTTCTCACATACCACCTATGGATCCACCTGTGTCATTGCATGTGTGCTCTTTTCACAATCCACCTATGGATCCACCAGTGTCATTGCATGTGTGTTCTTTTTGCTAACAACCAGAGTAATTGAAATGTGTGCTCTCTTTAGAGACCACACATGGATCCACCGGTGTCATTGCATGTATGTTCTTTTCACAAACAACAACTGGAGTCATTGCATGTGTGTTCTTTTACATACCACATATGGATCCACCAGTGTCATTGCATGTGTGCTCTTTTCACAATCCACCCATGGATCCACCAGTGTCATTGCATGTGTGTTATTTTTAGTAAATACAACCAGAGTCATTGAAATATGTGTTCTTCTCACATACCACCTATGGATCCACTAGTGTCATTGCATGTGTGTTCATTTCAGTAACAACAACCAGAGTCATTGCATGTTTATTTTTTTCACATACCACATATGGATCCACCAGTGTCATTGAAATGTGTGTTCTCTACAGAGACAAAACATGGATCCACCAGTGTCATTGCATGTCTGTTCTTTTCACTAACAACAACTGGAGTCATTGCATGTGTGCTCTTTTCACAATCCACATTTGGATCCACCAGTGTCATTGCATGTGTGTTCTTTTTAGTAACAACAACCAATTGCATTGCAGGTGTGTTCTTTTCACTAACAACAACTGGAGTCATTGCATGTGTGCTCTTTTCACAATCCACCTATGGATCCACCAGTGTCATTGAATGTGTGTTCTTTTTACTAACAACAACCAGAGTCATTTATGGCTGTTCTTCTCACATACCACCTATGGATCCACCAGCGTCATTGCATGTGTGCTCTTTTCACAATCCACACATGGATCCACCAGTGTCATTGCATGTGTGTTCTTTTTAGTAACAACAACCAGTGTCATTGCATGTGTGTTCTCTTCAGAGACCACACATGGATCCACTAGTGTTATTGCATGTGTGTTCTTTTTAGTAACAACAACCAGTGTCATTGCATGTGTGATCTCTTTAGAGACCACACATGGATCCACCAGTGTCATTGCATGTGTGTTCTTTTTACTAACAACAACCAGAGTCATTGAAATGTGTGCTCTCTTCAGAGACCACACATGGATCCATGGGTGTCATTGCATGTATGTTCTTTTCACTAACAACAACTGGAGTCATTGCATGTGTGTTCTTTTCACATACCACATCTGGATCCACCAGTGTCATTGCATGTGTGCTGTTTTCACAATCCACCCATGGATCCCCAAGTGTCATTGCATGTGTGTTCTTTTTAGTAACAACCAGAGTCATTGAAATGTGTGTTCTTCTTGCATACCACCTATGGATCCGCCAGTGTCATTGCTTGTGTGATCATTTCACTAAAAACGACCAGAGTCATTGCATGTGTGTTCTTTTCACACACCACATATGGATCCACCAGTGTCATAGAAATGTGTGTTCTCTACAGAGACCACACATGGATCCACCGGTGTCATTACATGTCTATTCTTTTCACTAACAACAACTGGAGTCATTGCATGTGTGCTCTTTTCACAATCCACATATAGATCCACTAGTGTCATTGCATGTGTGTTCTCTTCACAATCCACACATGGATCCACCACTGTCATTTCATGTGTGTTCTTTTTACTAACAACAACCAGAGTCATTGAAATGTGTGCTCTCTTCAGAGACCACACATGGATCCACCGGTGTCATTGCATGTATGTTCTTTTCACTAACAACAACTGGAGTCACTGCAGGTGTGTTCTTTTCACAATCCACATATGGATCCACCAGTGTCATTGCATGTGTGCTCTTTTCACAATCCACCCATGGATCCACCAGTGTCATTGCATGTGTGTTCTTTTTAGTAACAACAACTAGAGTCATTGAAATGTGTGTTCTTCTCACATACCACCTATGGATCCACCGGTGTCATTGCATGTGTGTTCATTTCACTAACAACAACCTGAGTCATTGCATGTGTGTTCTTTTCACATACCACATATGGATCCACCAGTGTCATTGAAATGTGTGTTCTCTATAGAGACCACACATGGATCCACCAGTGTCATTGCATGTATGTTCCTTTTACTAACTAGAACCAGAGTCATTGCATGACTGTTCTTCTCACATACCACCTATGGATCCAGCAGTGTCATTGCATGTGTGTTCTCTTCACAATCCACACATGGATCCACCAGTGTCATTGCATGTGTGTTCTTTTTAGTAACAACAACCAGTGTCATTGCATGTGTGTTCTCTTGAGACCACACATGGATCCTGATGTCATTGCATGTGTGTTCTTTTTAGTAACAACAACCAGTGTCATTGCATGTGTGATCTCTTCAGAGACCACACATGGATCCACGAGTGTCATTGCATGTGTGTTCATTTTACTAACAACAATCAGAGTCATTGAAATGTGTGGTCTCTTCAGAGACCACACATGGATCCACAGGTGTCATTGCATGTATGTTCTTTTCACTAACAACAACTAGAGTCATTGCATGCGTGTTCCTTTCACATACCACATATGGATCCACCAGTGTCATTGCATGTGTGCTCTTTTCACAATCCACCCATGGATCCACCAGTGTCATTGCATGTGTGTTCTTTTTAGTAACAACAACCAGAGTCATTGAAATGTGTGTTCTTCTCACATACCACCTATGGATCCACCAGTGTCATTGCATGTGTGTTCATTTCACTAACAACAACCAGAGTCATTGCATGTGTGTTCTTTTCATATACCACATATGGATCCACCAGTGTCATTGAAATGTGTGTTCTCTGAGAGACCACATGGATCCATCGGTGTCATTACATGTCTGTTCTTTTCACTAACAACAACTGGAGTCATTGCATGTGTGCTCTATTCACAATCCACATATGGATCCACTAGTGTCATTGCATGTGCGTTCTTTTTAGTAACAACAACCAGTGTCATTGTAGGTGTGTTCTTTTCACTAACAACAACTACAGTCATTGCATGTGTGCTCTTATCACAATCCACCTATGGATCCACCAGTGTCATTGCATGTGTGTTCTTTTTACTAACAACAACCAGAGTCATTTCATGGTTGTTCTTCTCAAATACCACCTATGGATCCACCAGTGTCATTGCATGTGTGCTCTTTTCACAATCCACCTATGGATCCACCAGTGTCATTGCATGTGTGTTATTTTTACTAACAACAACCAGAGTCATTGAAATGTGTGCTCTCTTCAGAGACCACACATGGATCCACCGGTGTCATTGCATGTATGTTCTTTTCACTAACAACAACTGGAGTCATTGCAGGTGTGTTCTTTTCACAATCCACATATGGATCCACCAGTGTCATTGCATGTGTGATCTTTTCACAATCCACCCATGGATCCACCAGTGTCATTGCATGTGTGTTCTTTTTAGTAACAACAACCAGAGTCATTGAAATGTGTGTTCTTCTCACATACCACCTATGGATCCACCAGTGTCATTGCATGTGTGTTCATTTCACTAACAACAACCTGAGTCATTGCATGTGTGTTCTTTTCACATACCACATATGGATCCACCAGTGTCATTGAAATGTGTGTTCTCTATAGAGACCACACATGGATCCACCAGTGTCATTGCATGTATCTTCCTTTTACTAACTAGAACCAGAGTCATTGCATGGCAGTTCTTCTCACATACCACCTATGGATCCACCAGTGTCATTGCATGTGTGTTCTCTTCACAATCCACACATGGATCCACCAGTGTCATTGCATGTGTGTTCTTTTTAGTAACAACAACCAGTGTCATTGCATGTGTGTTCTCTTCAGAGACCACACATGGATCCACTCGAGTCATTGCAGGTGTGTTCTTTTTACTCGCAACAGCCAGAGTCATTGAAATGTGTGCTCTCTTGAGAGACCACATGGATCCACCGTGTCATTGCATGTATGTTCTTTTCACTAACAACAACTAGAGTCATTGCATGTGTGTGCATTTACATACCACATATGGATCCACCAGTGTCATTGCATGTGTGCTCTTTTCACAATCCACCCATGGATCCACCAGTGTCATTGCATGTGTGTTCTTTTTAGTAACAACGACCAGAGTCATTGAAATGTGTGTTCTTCTCACATACCACCTATGGATCCACCAGTGTCATTGCATGTGTGTTCATTTCACTAACAACAACCAGAGTCATTGCATGTGTGTTCTTTTCACATACCACATATGGATCCACCAGTGTCATTGAAATGTGTGTTCCTTGCAGAGACCACACATGGATCCACTAGTGTCATTGCATGTCTGTTCTTTTCACTAACAACAACTGGATTCATTGCATGTGTGCTCTTTTCACATTCCACATATGGATCCACCAGTATCATTGCATGTCTGTTCTTTTTAGTAACAACAACCAGTGTCATTGCAGGTGTGTTCTTTTCACTAACATCAACTAGAGTCATTGCATGTGTGCTCTTTTAACAATCCACCTGTGGATCCACCAGTGTCATTACATGTGTGTTATTTTTACTAACAACAACTAGAGTCATTTCATGGCTGTTCTTCTCACATACCACCTATGGATCCACCAGCGTCATTGCATGTGTGCTCTTTTCACAATCCACCTATGGATCCACCAGTGTCCTTGCATGTGTGTTCTTTTAGTAACAACAAGTGTCATTGCATGTGTGTTCTCTTTAGAGACCACACATGGATCCACCAGTGTCATTGCATGTGTGTTCTTTTTAGTAACAACAACCAGTGTCATTGCATGTGTGATCTCTTCAGAGACCACACATGGATCCACCAGTGTCATTGCATGTGTGTTCATTTTACTAACAACAACCAGAGTCATTGAAATGTGTGGTCTCTTCAGAGACCACATATGGATCCACGGGTGTCATTGCATGTATGTTATTTTCACTAACAACAACCAGTCATTGCATGTGTGTTCCTTTCACATACCACATATGGATCCACTAGTGTCATTGCATGTGTGCTCTTTTCACAATCCACCCATGGATCCACCAGTGTCATTGCATGTGTGTTCTTTTTAGTAACAACAACCAGACTCATTGAAATGTGTGTTCTTCTCACATACCACCTATGGATCCACCAGTGTCATTGCATGTGTGTTCATTTCACTAACAACAACTGGAGTCATTGCATGTGTGTTCTTTTCACATACCACATATGGATCCACCAGTGTCATTGCATGTGTGCTCTTTTCACAATCCACCCATGGATCCACAAGTGTCATTGCATGTGTGTTCTTTTTAGTAACAACAATCAAAGTCATTGAAATGTGTGTTCTTCTCACATACCACCTATGGATCCACCAGTGTCATTGCTTGTGTGTTCATTTCACTAACAACAACCAGAGTCATTGCATGTGTGTTCTTTTCACACACTACATATGGATCCACAAGTGTCATAGAAATGTGTGTTCTCTACAGAGACCACACATAGATCCACCAGTGTCATTACATGTCTATTCTGTTCACTAACAACAACTGGAGTCATTGCATGTGTGCTCTTTTCACAATCCACATATAGGTCCACCATTGTCATTGCATGCATGTTCTCTTCACAATCCACACATGGATCCACCACTGTCATTTCATGTGTGTTCTTTTTAGTAACAACAACCAGTGTCATTGCATGTGTGTTCTCTTTAGAGACCACACATGGATCACCGGTGTCATTGCATGTGTGTTCTTTTTACTAACAGCAACCAGAGTCATTGAAATGTGTGCTCTCTTCAGAGACCACACATGGATCCACCGGTGTCATTGCATGGATGTTCTTTTCACTAACAACAACTGGAGTCATTGCAGGTGTGTTCTTTTCACAATCCACATATGGATCCACCAGTGTCTTTGCATGTGTGCTCTTTTCACAATCCACCCATGGATCCACCAGTGTCATTGCATGTGTGTTCTTTTTAGTAACAACAACCAGAGTCATTGAAATGTGTGTTCTTCTCACATACCACCTATGGATCCACCAGTGTCATTGCATGTGTGTTCATTTCACTAACAACAACCTGAGTCATTGCATGTGTGTTCTTTTCACATACCACATATGGATCCACCAGTGTCATTGAAATGTGTGTTCTCTATAGAGACCACACATGGATCCACCAGTGTCATTGCATGTATGTTCCTTTTACTAACAACAACCAGAGTCATTGCATGGCTGTTCTTCTCACATACCACCTATGGATCCACCAGTGTCATTGCATGTGTGTTCTCTTCACAATCCACACATGGATCCACCAGGGTCATTGCATGTGTGTTCTTTTTAGTAACAACAACCAGTGTCATTGCATGTGTGTTCTCTTCAGAGACCACACATGGATCCACCAGTGTCATTGCATGTGTGTTCTTTTTACTAACAACAACCAGAGTCATTGAAATGTGTGTTCTCTTCAGAGACCACACATTGATCCACCGGTGTCATTGCATGTATGTTCTTTTCACTAACAACAACTAGAGTCATTGCATGTGTGTTCTTTTACATACCACATATGGATCCACCAGTGTCATTGCATGTGTGCTCTTTTCACAATCCACCCATGGATCCACCAGTGTCATTGCATGTGTGTTCTTTTTAGTAACAACGACCAGAGTCATTGAAATGTGTGTTCTTCTCACATACCACCTATGGATCCACCAGTGTTATTGCATGTGTGTTCATTTCACTAACAACAACAAGAGTCATTGCATGTGTGTTCTTTTCACATACCACATATGGATCCACCAGTGTCATTGAAATGTGTGTTCTCTACAGAGACCACACATGGATCCACCAGTGTCATTGCATGTCTGTTCTTTTCACTAACAACAACTGGAGTCATTGCATGTGTGCTCTTTTCACAATCCACATATGGATCCACTAGTGACATTGCATGTGTGTTCTTTTTAGTAACAACAACCAGTGTCATTGCAGATGTGTTCTTTTCACTAACAACAACTGGAGTCATTGCATGTGTGCTCTTTTCACAATCCACCTATGGATCCACCAGTGTCATTGTATGTGTTTTCTTTTTACTAACAACAACTAGAGTCATTTCATGGCTGTTCTTCTCACATACCACCTATGGATCCACCAGCGTCATTGCATGTGTGCTCTTTTCACAATCCACCTATGGATCCACCAGTGTCATTGCATGTGTGTTCTTTTTAGTAACAACAACCAGTGTCATTGCATGTGTGTTCTCTTTAGAGACCACACATGGATAAACCAGAGACATTGCATGTGTGTTCTTTTTACTAACAACAACCAGAGTCATTGAAATGTGTGCTCTCTTCAGAGACCACACATGGATCCACCGGTGTCATTACATGTATTTTCTTTTCACTAACAACAATCAGAGTCATTGAAATGTGTGGTCTCTTCAGAGACCACACATGGATCCACGGGTGTCATTGCATGTATGTTCTTTTCACTAACAACAACTTGAGTCATTTCATGTGTGTTCCTTTCACATACAACATATGGATCCACCAGTGTCATTGCATGTGTGCTCTTTTCACAATCCACCCATGGATCCACCAGTGTCATTGCATGTGTGTTCTTTTTAGTAACAACAACCAGAGTCATTGAAATGTGTGTTCTTCTCACATACCACCTATGGATCCACCAGTGTCATTGCATGTGTGTTCATTTCACTAACAACAACCAGAGTCATTGCATGTGTGTTCTTTTCATATACCACATATGGATCCACCAGTGTCATTGAAATGTGTGTTCTCTATAGAGACCACACATGGATCCACCGGTGTCATTACATGTCTGTTCTTTTCACTAATAACAACTGGAGTCATTGCATGTGTGCTCTTTTCACAATCCACATATGGATCCACTAGTGTCATTGCATGTGCGTTCTTTTTAGTAACAACAACCAGTGTCATTGCAGGTGTGTTCTTTTGACTAACAATAACTAGAGTCATTGCATGTGTGCTCTTCTCACAATCCACCTATGGATCCACCAGTGTCATTGCATGTGTGTTCTTTTTACTAACAACAACCAGAGTCATTTCATGGTTGTTCTTCTCAAATACCACCTATGGATCCACCAGTGTCATTGCATGTGTGCTCTTTTCACAATCCACCTATGGATCCACCATGGTCATTGCATGTGTGTTCTTTTTACTAACAACAACCAGAGTCATTTAAATGTGTGCTCTCTTCAGAGACCACACATGGATCCACCGGTGTCATTGCATGTATGTTCTTTTCACTAACAACAACTGGAGTCATTGCATGTGTGTTCTTTTCACATACCACATATGGATCCACCATTGTCATTACATGTGTGCTCTTTTCACAATCCACCCATGGATCCACCAGTGTCATTGCATGTGTGTTCTTTTTAGTAACAACAGCAGAGTCATTGAAATGTGTGTTCTTCTCACATACCACCTATGGATCCACCAGTGTCATTGCATGTGTGTTCATTTCACTAACAACAACCAGAGTCATTGCATGCGTGTTCTTTTCACATACCACATATGGATCCATCGGTGTCATTGAAATGTGTGTTCTCTACAGAGACCACATATGGATCCACCAGTGTCATTGCATGTGTTTTCTTTTTACTAACAACAACTAGAGTCATTGCATGGATAATCTTCTCACATACCACCTATGGATCCACCAGCGTCATTGCATGTGTGCTCTTTTCACAATCCACACATGGATCCACCAGTGTCATTGCATGTGTGTTCTTTTTAGTAACAACAACCAGTGTCATTGCATGTGTGCTCTTTTCACAATCCACCCATGGATCCACCAGTGTCATTGCATGTGTGTTCTTTTTAGTAACAACAACCAGAGTCATTGAAATGTGTGTTCTTCTCACATACCACCTATGGATCCACCAGTGTCATTGCATGTGTGTTCATTTCACTAACAACAACCTGAGTCATTGCATGTGTGTTCTTTTCACATACCACATATGGATCCACCAGTGTCATTGAAATGTGTGTTCTCTATAGAGACCACACATGGATCCACCAGTGTCATTGCATGTATCTTCCTTTTACTAACTAGAACCAGAGTCATTGCATGGCAGTTCTTCTCACATACCACCTATGGATCCACCAGTGTCATTGCATGTGTGTTCTCTTCACAATCCACACATGGATCCACCAGTGTCATTGCATGTGTGTTCTTTTTAGTAACAACAACCAGTGTCATTGCATGTGTGTTCTCTTCAGAGACCACACATGGATCCACCAGTGTCATTGCATGTGTGTTCTTTTTACTAACAACAACCAGAGTCATTGAAATGTGTGCTCTCTTCAGAGACCACACATGGATCCACCGGTGTCATTGCATGTATGTTCTTTTCACTAACAACAACTAGAGTCATTGCATGTGTGTTCTTTTACATACCACATATGGATCCACCAGTGTCATTGCATGTGTGCTCTTTTCACAATCCACCCATGGATCCACCAGTGTCATTGCATGTGTGTTCTTTTTAGTAACAACGACCAGAGTCATTGAAATGTGTGTTCTTCTCACATACCACCTATGGATCCACCAGTGTCATTGCATGTGTGTTCATTTCACTAACAACAACCAGAGTCATTGCATGTGTGTTCTTTTCACATACCACATATGGATCCACCAGTGTCATTGAAATGTGTGTTCCTTGCAGAGACCACACATGGATGCACTAGTGTCATTGCATGTCTGTTCTTTTCACTAACAACAACTGGATTCATTGCATGTGTGCTCTTTTCACATTCCACATATGGATCCACCAGTATCATTGCATGTCTGTTCTTTTTAGTAACAACAACCAGTGTCATTGCAGGTGTGTTCTTTTCACTAACATCAACTAGAGTCATTGCATGTGTGCTCTTTTAACAATCCACCTGTGGATCCACCAGTGTCATTACATGTGTGTTATTTTTACTAACAACAACTAGAGTCATTTCATGGCTGTTCTTCTCACATACCACCTATGGATCCACCAGCGTCATTGCATGTGTGCTCTTTTCACAATCCACCTATGGATCCACCAGTGTCATTGCATGTGTGTTCTTTTTAGTAACAACAACCAGTGTCATTGCATGTGTGTTCTCTTTAGAGACCACACATGGATCCACCAGTGTCATTGCATGTGTGTTCTTTTTAGTAACAACAACCAGTGTCATTGCATGTGTGATCTCTTCAGAGACCACACATGGATCCACCAGTGTCATTGCATGTGTGTTCATTTTACTAACAACAACCAGAGTCATTGAAATGTGTGGTCTCTTCAGAGACCACATATGGATCCACGGGTGTCATTGCATGTATGTTCTTTTCACTAACAACAACTGGAGTCATTGCATGTGTGTTCCTTTCACATACCACATATGGATCCACTAGTGTCATTGCATGTGTGCTCTTTTCACAATCCACCCATGGATCCACCAGTGTCATTGCATGTGTGTTCTTTTTAGTAACAACAACCAGACTCATTGAAATGTGTGTTCTTCTCACATACCACCTATGGATCCACCAGTGTCATTGCATGTGTGTTCATTTCACTAACAACAACTGGAGTCATTGCATGTGTGTTCTTTTCACATACCACATATGGATCCACCAGTGTCATTGCATGTGTGCTCTTTTCACAATCCACCCATGGATCCACAAGTGTCATTGCATGTGTGTTCTTTTTAGTAACAACAATCAAAGTCATTGAAATGTGTGTTCTTCTCACATACCACCTATGGATCCACCAGTGTCATTGCTTGTGTGTTCATTTCACTAACAACAACCAGAGTCATTGCATGTGTGTTCTTTTCACACACTACATATGGATCCACAAGTGTCATAGAAATGTGTGTTCTCTCTGAGACCACACATAGATCCTGATGTCATTACATGTCTATTCTGTTCACTAACAACAACTGGAGTCATTGCATGTGTGCTCTTTTCACAATCCACATATAGGTCCACCATTGTCATTGCATGCATGTTCTCTTCACAATCCACACATGGATCCACCACTGTCATTTCATGTGTGTTCTTTTTAGTAACAACAACCAGTGTCATTGCATGTGTGTTCTCTTTAGAGACCACACATGGATCACCGGTGTCATTGCATGTGTGTTCTTTTTACTAACAGCAACCAGAGTCATTGAAATGTGTGCTCTCTTCAGAGACCACACATGGATCCACCGGTGTCATTGCATGGATGTTCTTTTCACTAACAACAACTGGAGTCATTGCATGTGTGTTCTTTTCACAATCCACATATGGATCCACCAGTGTCTTTTGCATGTGTGCTCTTTTCCAATCCACAGATGGATCCCACCAGTGTCATTGCATGTGTGTTCTTTTAGTAACAACAACCAGTCATTGAAATGTGTGTTCTTCTCACATACCACCTATGGATCCACTAGTGTCATTGCATGTGTGTTCATTTCACTAACAACAACCTGAGTCATTGCATGTGTGTTCTTTTCACATACCACATATGGATCCACCAGTGTCATTGAAATGTGTGTTCTCTATAGAGACCACACATGGATGCACCAGTGTCATTGCATGTATGTTCCTTTTACTAACAACAACCAGAGTCATTGCATGGCTGTTCTTCTCACATACCACCTATGGATCCACCAGTGTCATTGCATGTGTGTTCTCTTCACAATCCACACATGGATCCACCAGGGTCATTGCATGTGTGTTCTTTTTAGTAACAACAACCAGTGTCATTGCATGTGTGTTCTCTTCAGATCCCACACATGGATCCACATGTCATTGCATGTGTGTTCTTTTTACTAACAACAACCAGAGTCATTGAAATGTGTGTTCTCTTCAGAGACCACACATTGATCCACCGGTGTCATTGCATGTATGTTCTTTTCACTAACAACAACTAGAGTCATTGCATGTGTGTTCTTTTACATACCACATATGGATCCACCAGTGTCATTGCATATGTGCTCTTTTCACAATCCACCCATGGATCCACCAGTGTCATTGCATGTGTGTTCTTTTTAGTAACAACGACCAGAGTCATTGAAATGTGTGTTCTTCTCACATACCACCTATGGATCCACCAGTGTTATTGCATGTGTGTTCATTTCACTAACAACAACAAGAGTCATTGCATGTGTGTTCTTTTCACATACCACATATGGATCCACCAGTGTCATTGAAATGTGTGTTCTCTACAGAGACCACACATGGATCCACCAGTGTCATTGCATGTCTGTTCTTTTCACTAACAACAACTGGAGTCATTGCATGTGTGCTCTTTTCACAATCCACATATGGATCCACTAGTGTCATTGCATGTGTGTTCTTTTTAGTAACAACAACCAGTGTCATTGCAGATGTGTTCTTTTCACTAACAACAACTAGAGTCATTGCATGTGTGCTCTTTTCACAATCCACCTATGGATCCACCAGTGTCATTGCATGTGTTTTCTTTTTACTAACAACAACTAGAGTCATTTCATGGCTGTTCTTCTCACATACCACCTATGGATCCACCAGCGTCATTGCATGTGTGCTCTTTTCACAATCCACCTATGGATCCACCAGTGTCATTGCATGTGTGTTCTTTTTAGTAACAACAACCAGTGTCATTGCATGTGTGTTCTCTTTAGAGACCACACATGGATCCACCAGTGTCATTGCATGTGTGTTCTTTTTACTAACAACAACCAGAGTCATTGAAATGTGTTCTCTCTTCAGAGACCACACATGGATCCACCGGTGTCATTACATGTATGTTCTTTTCACTAACAACAATCAGAGTCATTGAAATGTGTGGTCTCTTCAGAGACCACACATGGATCCACGGGTGTCATTGCATGTATGTTCTTTTCACTAACAACAACTTGAGTCATTTCATGTGTGTTCCTTTCACATACAACATATGGATCCACCAGTGTCATTGCATGTGTGCTCTTTTCACAATCCACCCATGGATCCACCAGTGTCATTGCATGTGTGTTCTTTTTAGTAACAACAACCAGAGTCATTGAAATGTGTGTTCTTCTCACATACCACCTATGGATCCACCAGTGTCATTGCATGTGTGTTCATTTCACTAACAACAACCAGAGTCATTGCATGTGTGTTCTTTTCATATACCACATATGGATCCACCAGTGTCATTGAAATGTGTGTTCTCTACAGAGACCACACATGGATCCACCGGTGTCATTACATGTCTGTTCTTTTCACTAATAACAACTGGAGTCATTGCATGTGTGCTCTTTTCACAATCCACATATGGATCCACTAGTGTCATTGCATGTGCGTTCTTTTTAGTAACAACAACCAGTGTCATTGCAGGTGTGTTCTTTTGACTAACAATAACTAGAGTCATTGCATGTGTGCTCTTCTCACAATCCACCTATGGATCCACCAGTGTCATTGCATGTGTGTTCTTTTTACTAACAACAACCAGAGTCATTTCATGGTTGTTCTTCTCAAATACCACCTATGGATCCACCAGTGTCATTGCATGTGTGCTCTTTTCACAATCCACCTATGGATCCACCATGGTCATTGCATGTGTGTTCTTTTTACTAACAACAACCAGAGTCATTTAAATGTGTGCTCTCTTCAGAGACCACACATGGATCCACCGGTGTCATTGCATGTATGTTCTTTTCACTAACAACAACTGGAGTCATTGCATGTGTGTTCTTTTCACATACCACATATGGATCCACCATTGTCATTACATGTGTGCTCTTTTCACAATCCACCCATGGATCCACCAGTGTCATTGCATGTGTGTTCTTTTTAGTAACAACAGCAGAGTCATTGAAATGTGTGTTCTTCTCACATACCACCTATGGATCCACCAGTGTCATTGCATGTGTGTTCATTTCACTAACAACAACCAGAGTCATTGCATGCGTGTTCTTTTCACATACCACATATGGATCCATCGGTGTCATTGAAATGTGTGTTCTCTACAGAGACCACATATGGATCCACCAGTGTCATTGCATGTGTTTTCTTTTTACTAACAACAACTAGAGTCATTGCATGGATAATCTTCTCACATACCACCTATGGATCCACCAGCGTCATTGCATGTGTGCTCTTTTCACAATCCACACATGGATCCACCAGTGTCATTGCATGTGTGTTCTTTTTAGTAACAACAACCAGTGTCATTGCATGTGTGTTATCTTCAGAGACCACACATGGATCCACCAGTGTCATTGCATGTGTGTTCTTTTTACTAACAACAACCAGAGTCATTGAAATGTGTGCTCTCTTGAGAGACCACACATGGATCCAACGGTGTCATTGCATGTATGTTCTTTTCACTAACAACAACTGGAGTCATTGCATGTGTGTTCTTTTACATACCACATATGGATCCACCAGTGTCATTGCATATGTGCTCTTTTCACAATCCACCCATGGATCCACCAGTGTCATTGCATGTGTGTTCTTTTTAGTAACAACAACCAGAGTCATTGAAATGTGTGTTCTTCTCACATACCACCTATGGATCCACCAGTGTCATTGCATGTGTGTTCTTTTCACATACCACATATGGATCCACCAGTGTCATTGAAATGTGTGTTCTCTACAGAGACCACACATGGATCCACCAGTGTCATTGCATGTCTGTTCTTTTCACTAACAACAACTGGAGTCATTGCATGTGTGCTCTTTTCACAATCCACATATGGATCCACTAGTGTCATTGCATGTGTGTTCTTTTTAGTAACAACAACCAGTGTCATTGCAGGTGTGTTCTTTTCACTAACAACAACTGGAGTCATTGCATGTGTGCTCTTTTCACAATCCACCTATGGATCCACCAGTGTCATTGCATGTGTTTTATTTTTACTAACAACAACTAGAGTCATTTCATGGCTGTTCTTCTCACATACCACCTATGGATCCACCAGCGTCATTGCATGTGTGCTCTTTTCACAATCCAGCTATGGATCCACCAGTGTCATTGCATGTGTGTTCTTTTTAGTAACAACAACCAGTGTCATTGCATGTGTGTTCTCTTCAGAGACCACACATGGATCCTGATGTCATTGCATGTGTGTTCTTTTTACTAACAACAACAGAGTCATTGAAATGTGTGCTCTCTTGAGACCACACATGGATCCACAGTGTCATTGCATGTATGTTCTTTTCACTAACAACAACTGGAGTCATTGCATGTGTGTTCCTTTCACATACCACATATGGATCCACCAGTGTCATTGCATGTGTGCTCTTTTCACAATCCACCCATGGATCCACCAGTGTCATTGCATGTGTGTTCTTTTTAGTAACAACAACCAGAGTCATTGAAATGTGTGTTCTTCTCACATACCACCTATGGATCCACCAGTGTCATTGCATGTGTGTTCATTTCACTAACAACAACCAGAGTCATTGCATGTGTGTTCTTTTCATATACCACATATGGATCCACCAGTGTGATTGAAATGTGTGTTCTCTCTGAGACCACACATGGATCCACTGATGTCATTACATGTCGGTTCTTTTCACTAATAACAACTGGAGTCATTGCATGTGTGCTCTTTTCACAATCCACATATGGATCCACTAGTGTCATTGCATGTGCGTTCCTTTTAGTAACAACAACCAGTGTCATTGCAGGTGTGTTCTTTTGACTAACAACAACTAGAGTCATTGCATGTGTGCTCTTCTCACAATCCACCTATGGATCCACCAGTGTCATTGCATGTGTGTTCTTTTTACTAACAACAACCAGAGTCATTTCATGGTTGTTCTTCTCAAATACCACCTATGGATCCACCAGTGTCATTGCATGTGTGCTCTTTTCACAATCCACCTATGGATCCACCATGGTCATTGCATGTGTGTTCTTTTTACTAACAACAACCAGAGTCATTTAAATGTGTGCTCTCTTCAGAGACCACACATGGATCCACCGGTGTCATTGCATGTATGTTCTTTCACTAACAACAACTGGAGTCATTGCATGTGTGTTCTTTTCACATACCACATATGGATCCACCATTGTCATTGCATGTGTGCTCTTTTCACAATCCACCCATGGATCCACCAGTGTCATTGCATGTGTGTTCTTTTTAGTAACAACAAATAGAGTCATTGAAATGTGTGTTCTTCTCACATACCACCTATGGATCCACCAGTGTCATTGCATGTGTGTTCATTTCACTAACAACAACCAGAGTCATTGCATGCGTGTTCTTTTCACATACCACATATGGATCCATCAGTGTCATTGAAATGTGTGTTCTCTACAGAGACCACATATGGATCCACTAGTGTCATTGCATGTCTGTTCTTTTCACTAACAACAACCAGAGTCATTGCATGGATAATCTTCTCACATACCACCTATGGATCCACCAGTGTCATTGCATGTGTGTTATCTTCACAATCCACACATGGATCCACCAGTGTCATTGCATGTGTGTTCTTTTTAGTAACAACAACCAGTGTCATTGCATGTGTGTTATCTTCAGAGACCACACATGGATCCACCAGTGTCATTGCATGTGTGTTCTTTTTACTAACAACAACCAGAGTCATTGAAATGTGTGCTCTCTTCAGAGACCACACATGGATCCAACGGTGTCATTGCATGTATGTTCTTTTCACTAACAACAACTGGAGTCATTGCATGTGTGTTCTTTTACATACCACATATGGATCCACCAGTGTCATTGCATATGTGCTCTTTTCACAATCCACCCATGGATCCACCAGTGTCATTGCATGTGTGTTCTTTTTAGTAACAACAACCAGAGTCATTGAAATGTGTGTTCTTCTCACATACCACCTATGGATCCACCAGTGTCATTGCATGTGTGTTCATTTCACTAACAACAACCAGAGTCATTGCATGTGTGTTCTTTTCACAAGCCACACATGGATCCACCAGTGTCATTGCATGTCTGTTCTTTTCACTAACAACAACTGGAGTCATTGCATGTGCGCTCTTTTCACAATCCACATATGGATCCACTAGTGTCATTGCATGTGTGTTCTTTTTAGTAACAACAACCAGTGTCATTGCAGGTGTGCTCTTTTCACTAACAACAACTGGAGTCATTGCATGTGTGCTCTTTTCACAATCCACCTATGGATCCACCAGTGTCATTGCATGTGTGTTCTTTTTACTAACAACAACTAGAGCCATTTCATGGCTGTTCTTCTCACATACCACCCATGGATCCACCAGCGTCATTGCATGTGTGCTCTTTTCACAATCCACCTATGGATCCACCAGTGTCATTACATGTGTGTTCTTTTTAGTAACAACAACCAGTGTCATTGCATGTGTGTTCTCTTTAGAGACCACACATGGATCCACCAGTGTCATTGCATGTGTGTTCTTTTTAGTAACAACAACTAGTGTCATTGCATGTGTGTTCATTTTACTAACAACAAGCAGAGTCATTGAAATGTGTGGTCTCTTCAGAGACCACACATGGATCCACGGGTGTCATTGCATTTATGTTCTTTTCACTAACAACAACTGGAGTCATTGCTTGTGTGTTCCTTTCACATACCACATATGGATCCACCAGTGTCATTGCATGTGTGCTCTTTTCATAATCCACCCATGGATCCACCAGTGTCATTGCATGTGTGTTCTTTTTACTAACAACAACCAGAGTCATTGAAATGTGTGCTCTCTTCAGAGACCACACATGGATCCACCGGTGTCATTGCATGTATGTTCTTTTCACTAACAACAACTAGAGTCATTGCATGTGTGTTCTTTTACATACCACATATGGATCCACCAGTGTCATTGCATGTGTGCTCTTTTCACAATCCACCCATGGATCCACCAGTGTCATTGCATGTGTGTTCTTTTTAGTAACAACGACCAGAGTCATTGAAATATGTGTTCTCACATACCACCTATGGATCCACCAGTGTCATTGCATGTGTGTTCATTTCACTAACAACAACCAGAGTCATTGCATGTGTGTTCTTTTCACATACCACATATGGATCCACCAGTGTCATTGAAATGTGTGTTCTTCTCACATACCACCTATGGATCCACCAGTGTCATTGCATGTCTGTTCTTCTCACTAACAACAACTGGAGTCATTGCATGTGTGCTCTTTTCACATTCCACATATGGATCCACCAGTATCATTGCATGTCTGTTATTTTTAGTAACAACAACCAGTGTCATTGCAGGTGTGTTATTTTCACTAACATCAACTAGAGTCATTGCATGTGTGCTCTTTTAACAATCCACCTGTGGATCCACCAGTGTCATTACATGTGTGTTCTTTTTACTAACAACAACTAGAGTCATTTCATGGCTGTTCTTCTCACATACCACCTATGGATCCACCAGCGTCATTGCATGTGTGCTCTTTTCACAATCCACCTATGGATCCACCAGTGTCATTGCATGTGTGTTCTTTTTAGTAACAACAACCAGTGTCATTGCATGTGTGTTATCTTTAGAGACCACACATGGATCCACCAGTGTCATTGCATGTGTGTTCTTTTTAGTAACAACAACCAGTGTCATTGCATGTGTGATCTCTTTAGAGACCACACATGGATCCACCAGTGTCATTGCATGTGTGTTCATTTTACTAACAACAACCAGAGTCATTGAAATGTGTGGTCTCTTCAGAGACCACATATGGATCCACGGGTGTCATTGCATGTATGTTCTTTTCACTAACAACAACTGGAGTCATTGCATGTGTGTTCCTTTCACGTACCACATATGGATCCACCAGTGTCATTGCATGTGTGCTCTTTTGACAATCCACCCATGGATCCACCAGAGTCATTGCAAGTGTGTTCTTTTTAGTAACAACAACCAGAGTCATTGAAATGTGTGTTCTTCTCACATACCACCTATGGATCCACCAGTGTCATTGCATGTGTGTTCATTTCACTAACAACAACTGGAGTCATTGCATGTGTGTTCTTTTCACATACCACATATGGATCCACCAGTGTCATTGCATGTGTGCTCTTTTCACAATCCACCCATGGATCCACAAGTGTCATTGAATGTGTGTTCTTTTTAGTAACAACAATCAAAGTCATTGAAATGTGAGTTCTTCTCACATACCACCTATGGATCCACCAGTGTCATTGCTTGTGTGTTCATTTCACTAACAACAACCAGAGTCATTGCATGTGTGTTCTTTTCACACACCACATATGGATCCACAAGTGTCATAGAAATGTGTGTTCTCTACAGAGACCACACATGGATCCACCAGTGTCATTACATGCCTATTCTTTTCACTAACAACAACTGGAGTCATTGCATGTGTGCTCTTTTCACAATCCACATATAGGTCCACCAGTGTCATTGCATGCGTGTTCTCTTCACAATCCACACATGGATCCACCACTGTCATTTCATGTGTGTTCTTTTTAGTAACAACAACCAGTGTCATTGCATGTGTGTTCTCTTTAGAGACCACACATGGATCACCGGTGTCATTGCATGTGTGTTCTTTTACTAACAAAGAACTGAGTCATTGAAATGTGTGCTCTCTTCAGAGACCACACATGGATCCACCGGTGTCATTGCATGGATGTTCTTTTCACTAACAACAACTGGAGTCATTGCAGGTGTGTTCTTTTCACAATCCACATATGGATCCACCAGTGTCTTTGCATGTGTGCTCTTTTCACAATCCACCCATGGATCCACCAGTGTCATTGCATGTGTGTTCTTTTTAGTAACAAGAACCAGAGTCATTGAAATGTGTGTTCTTCTCACATACCACCTATGGATCCACCAGTGTCATTGCATGTGTGTTCATTTCACTAACAACAACCAGAGTCATTGCATGTGTGTGTTCTTTTCACATACCACATATGGATCCACCAGTGTCATTGAAATGTGTGTTCTCTATAGAGACCACACATGGATCCACCAGTGTCATTGCATGTATGTTCCTTTTACTAACAACAACCAGAGTCATTGCATGGCTGTTCTTCTCACATACCACCTATGGATCCACCAGTGTCATTGCATGTGTGTTCTCTTCACAATCCACACATGGATCCACCAGGGTCATTGCATGTGTGTTCTTTTTAGTAACAACAACCAGTGTCATTGCATGTGTGTTCTCTTCAGAGACCACACATGGATCCACCAGTGTCATTGCATGTGTGTTCTTTTTACTAACAACAACCAGAGTCATTGAAATGTGTGTTCTCTTCAGAGACCACACATTGATCCACCGGTGTCATTGCATGTATGTTCTTTTCACTAACAACAACTAGAGTCATTGCATGTGTGTTCTTTTACATACCACATATGGATCCACCAGTGTCATTGCATGTGTGCTCTTTTCACAATCCACCCATGGATCCACCAGTGTCATTGCATGTGTGTTCTTTTTAGTAACAATGACCAGAGTCATTGAAATGTGTGTTCTTCTCACATACCACCTATGGATCCACCAGTGTCATTGCATGTGTGTTCATTTCACTAACAACAACAAGAGTCATTGCATGTGTGTTCTTTTCACATACCACATATGGATCCACCAGTGTCATTGAAATGTGTGTTCTCTACAGAGACCACACATGGATCCACCAGTGTCATTGCATGTCTGTTCTTTTCACTAACAACAACTGGAGTCATTGCATGTGTGCTCTTTTCACAATCCACATATGGATCCACTAGTGTCATTGCATGTGTGTTCTTTTTAGTAACAACAACCAGTGTCATTGCAGGTGTGTTCTCTTCACTAACAACAACTGGAGTCATTGCATGTGTGCTCTTTTCACAATCCACCTATGGATCCACCAGTGTCATTGCATGTGTTTTCTTTTTACTAACAACAACTAGAGTCATTTCATGGCTGTTCTTCTCACATACCACCTATGGATCCACCAGCGTCATTGCATGTGTGCTCTTTTCACAATCCAGCTATGGATCCACCAGTGTCATTGCATGTGTGTTCTTTTTAGTAACAACAACCAGTGTCATTGCATGTGTGTTCTCTTTAGAGACCACACATGGATCCACCAGTGTCATTGCATGTGTGTTCTTTTTAGTAACAACAACTAGTGTCATTGCATGTGTGATCTCTTCATAGACCATACATGGATCCACCAGTGTCATTGCATGTGTGTTCATTTTACTAACAACAATCAGAGTCATTGAAATGTGTGGTCTCTTCAGAGACCACACATGGATCCACGGGTGTCATTGCATGTATGTTCTTTTCACTAACAACAACTGGAGTCATTGCATGTGTGTTCCTTTCACATACCACATATGGATCCACCAGTGTCATTGCATGTGTGCTCTTTTCACAATCCACCCATGGATCCACCAGTGTCATTGCATGTGTGTTCTTTTTAGTAACAACAACCAGAGTCATTGAAATGTGTGTTCTTCTCACATACCACCTATGGATCCACCAGTGTCATTGCATGTGTGTTCATTTCACTAACAACAACCAGAGTCATTGCATGTGTGTTCTTTTCATATACCACATATGGATCCACCAGTGTCATTGAAATGTGTGTTCTCTACAGAGACCACACATGGATCCATCGGTGTCATTACATGTCTGTTCTTTTCACTAATAACAACTGGAGTCATTGCATGTGTGCTCTTTTCACAATCCACATATGGATCCACTAGTGTCATTGCATGTGCGTTCCTTTTAGTAACAACAACCAGTGTCATTGCAGGTGTGTTCTTTTGACTAACAACAACTAGAGTCATTGCATGTGTGCTCTTCTCACAATCCACCTATGGATCCACCAGTGTCATTGCATGTGTGTTCTTTTTACTAACAACAACCAGAGTCATTTCATGGTTGTTCTTCTCAAATACCACCTATGGATCCACCAGTGTCATTGCATGTGTGCTCTTTTCACAATCCACCTATGGATCCACCATGGTCATTGCATGTGTGTTCTTTTTACTAACAACAACCAGAGTCATTTAAATGTGTGTTTCTTGAGACCACACATGGATCCACCGGTGTCATTGCATGTATGTTCTTTCACTAACAACAACTGGAGTCATTGCATGTGTGTTCTTTTCACATACCACATATGGATCCACCATTGTCATTGCATGTGTGCTCTTTTCACAATCCACCCATGGATCCACTAGTGTCATTGCATGTGTGTTCTTTTTAGTAACAACAGCAGAGTCATTGAAATGTGTGTTCTTCTCACATACCACCTATGGATCCACCAGTGTCATTGCATGTGTGTTCATTTCACTAACAACAACCAGAGTCATTGCATGCGTGTTCTTTTCACATACCACATATGGATCCATCAGTGTCATTGAAATGTGTGTTCTCTACAGAGACCACATATGGATCCACTAGTGTCATTGCATGTCTGTTCTTTTCACTAACAACAACCAGAGTCATTGCATGGATAATCTTCTCACATACCACCTATGGATCCACCAGTGTCATTGCATGTGTGTTATCTTCACAATCCACACATGGATCCACGAGTGTCATTGCATGTGTGTTCTTTTTAGTAACAACAACCAGTGTCATTGCATGTGTGTTATCTTCAGAGACCACACATGGATCCACCAGTGTCATTGCATGTGTGTTCTTTTTACTAACAACAACTAGAGTCATTGAAATGTGTGCTCTCTTCAGAGACCACACATTGATCCACCGGTGTCATTGCATGTATGTTCTTTTCACTAACAACAACTGGAGTCATTGCATGTGTGTTCTTTTACATACCACATATGGATCCACCAGTGTCATTGCATATGTGCTCTTTTCACAATCCACCCATGGATCCACCAGTGTCATTGCATGTGTGTTCTTTTTAGTAACAACAACCAGAGTCATTGAAATGTGTGTTCTTCTCACATACCACCTATGGATCCACCAGTGTCATTGCATGTGTGTTCATTTCACTAACAACAACCAGAGTCATTGCATGTGTGTTCTTTTCATATACCACATATGGATCCACCAGTGTCATTGAAATGTGTGTTTTCTACAGAGACCACACATGGATCCATCGGTGTCATTACATGTCTGTTCTTTTCACTAACAACAACTGGAGTCATTGCATGTGTGCTCTATTCACAATCCACATATGGATCCACTAGTGTCATTGCATGTGCGTTCTTTTTAGTAACAACAACCAGTGTCATTGCAGGTGTGTTCTTTTCACTAACAACAACTAGAGTCATTGCGTGTGTGCTCTTATCACAATCCACCTATGGATCCACCAGTGTCATTGCATGTGTGTTCTTTTTACTAACAACAACCAGAGTCATTTCATGGTTGTTCTTCTCAAATACCACCTATGGATCCACCAGTGTCATTGCATGTGTGCTCTTTTCACAATCCACCTATGGATCCACCAGTATCATTGCATGTGTTATTTTTTTACTAACAACAACTAGAGTCATTTCATGGCTGTTCTTCTCACATACCACCCATGGATCCACCAGCGTCATTGCATGTGTGCTCTTTTCACAATCCACCTATGGATCCACCAGTGTCATTGCATGTGTGTTCTTTTTAGTAACAACCAAAGGTCATTGCATGTGTGTTCTCTTTAGAGACCACACATGGATCCACCAGTGTCATTGCATGTGTGTTCTTTTTAGTAACAACAACTAGTGTCATTGCATGTGTGATCTCTTCAGAGACCACACATGGATCCACCAGTGTTATTGCATGTCTGTTCTTTACACTAACAACAACCAGAGTCATTGCATGGCTAATCTTCTCACATACCACCTATGGATCCACCAGTGTCATTGCATGTGTGTTATCTTCACAATCCACACATGGATCCACCAGTGTCATTGCATGTGTGTTCTTTTTAGTAACAACAACGAGTGTCATTGCATGTGTGTTCTCTTCAGAGACCACACATGGATCCACCAGTGTCATTGGATGTGTGTTCTTTTTACTAACAACAACCAGAGTCATTGAAATGTGTGCTCTCTTTAGAGACCACACATGGATCCAACGGTGTCATTGCATGTATGTTCTTTTCACTAACAACAACTGGAGTCATTGCATGTGTGTTCTTTTACATACCACATATGGATCCACCAGTGTCATTGCATATGTGCTCTTTTCACAATCCACCCATGGATCCACCAGTGTCATTGCATGTGTGTTCTTTTTAGTAACAACAACCAGAGTCATTGAAATGCGTGTTCTTCTCACATACCACCTATGGATCCACCAGTGTCATTGCATGTGTGTTCATTTCACTAACAACAACCAGAGTCATTGCATGTGTGTTCTTTTCACAAGCCACATATGGATCCACCAGTGTCATTGAAATGTGTGTTCTCTACAGAGACCACACATGGATCCACCAGTGTCATTGCATGTCTGTTCTTTTCACTAACAACAACCAGAGTCATTGCATGTCTATTCTTCTCACATACCACCTATGGATCCACGAGTGTCATTGCATGTGTGTTCTCTTCACAATCCACACATGGATCCACTAGTGTCATTGCATGTGTGTTCTTTTTAGTAACAACAACCAGTGTCATTGCATGCGTGTTCTCTTTAGAGACCACACATGGATCCACCAGTGTCATTGCATGTGTGTTCTTTTTACTAACAACAACCAGAGTCATTGAAATGTGTGCTCTCTTCAGAGACCACACATGGATCCACCGGTGTCATTGCATGTATGTTCTTGTAACATCCTAAAGTTTCATCTGAAATCATCATCATTGCACTCACATCATCATAGCATGTAATTGCATTGCATTTAGAATGTCCTCCAAAAATTTGGTGCAATTTTGTGCCATGAATAAAAAGATATGAATTATTTTGAATATAGAATCAAAGAAAATGCTATATTACCTATTAAGTCCAAGTAAATACTTTGGATTAAAATAGAAGATAAATATGTTTTATAATACCCTAAAAACCTAATTTGAGTTTTTACAAATGTTCACAAATTGGTTTGAATCAAATTGAATCCTTAAATCAAAAGTTTTGGAGAAAACATAATTAGAAAAAGAAAAAGAGTAAAGGAGGAAAAAAAAAGCAGCAGACAGCTTCTGGCCTTTCGGCCCAAACCCAGCCCACTAAGCCCACCCAGCTTTTCCCCTCTCCCCTGTTTTTCTTATCGCACCACTGACTACCCCCTCCCGCTGACAGACCGACCCCACGCCATGTCACCCCACCACCCTGTCATCTTCAACCCCATGAGAACCGCCTCTTCTCTGCTGCTTCAATCGATTCGATTCCGCCATTTCGTAGTAATTCCCGGTGATTACCTCTACTTAATCCCTTAACCTCCTCATCATTTTCCCCGTCACACCGGAGAGCCCCAGGCTCCCCAAATTTCGAGCTCGACCGCCTCACCGACAAGATCACACGACAATTCCGTGAACCCAGTGCTGCGCCTCCCCTCTGTCCCATCCGTTTCACCATATCCTAGCGCACCTACTAAACGAGCCACGTGCTCCCTCTTGCTCCAGGTCGACGACTCGGACCAAGTCCGGCGAACTCCCTCTGCCGCCACCGTCCGACGGTTTTTCCGGTAAGGGCAAGGTTCCCGTCGCTCCTTTTTGGCCACTGCTAGATAGTGCAGAACCAGGCGCATTCCCCTGGCCCTTTTATTTGTCTGCTCGAGTACCAGATCGATACCACCGTATCGTAGCTGTGACCTCCTCCGTCGATGCAACTACGGCGAGGAATACCGAGCGAAGTAGAGCTCTCCTCTCTCCATCGCGACCAGCAACCAGATCGCCGAGACCACCACAAACCCTCGGTAAGACTACCTTTTCCCCTACCCCTCTAGAATCACCCAACGTCAACCACGTGCGCCGCCATTACACATTGCCGCTAAGCCGTCTCCCGAGATGTTTAGTAGCCGCTCGATCAGATTTTTAGCTGGAGGATTAGATCACTAATCGAAAGGGTACGGGCTAATCAGATCCGTCCGTAGTCACTTAAGATCTGACGACCCACAGCGGTCGATCCGGCCGAACCGGTATGGGCCAATTAGATTGCGCCACGTCGCCAAGGATTGTCTGTTTAAATAGAAATTAGACAGATTTTGGATTAAACTTAGAAAATCCATAACTTTTGTTCCACAATTCAGAAAAATGCAAATTTGGTGTCTATGAATTCAGAAAAATAAGATCTTTATTATAGATGCCTTGTTTCACACTTTTGCCTCTGTAAAATTTGAATTATAGGCAGAACCTTTTTAGGAGTATTTTGCTCATGAAAATTGTTCTATAAATTATTTTTGAGTATTTCTTATGCATTTAGATGAGGTATTCTACCCTCTGTACTGTAGACTCTGTGAATTATAGAGTTGTGATCATATCATTGCATTTTGCATGCATTCATGTTTTTGTAATGTTTTATTGATTGAATTATTATTGTTGTATTGATCTTGTGTAGATTGTGTGGATTGTGAAGTTTGTTGCTGTGAGGATTGTACCTATTCCCCTAGCTACCAAGGCAAGTGAGATTTCATCCCATGTCCTATTATTTTCACTATTGCACTAGTGATATTTTGGTAGATCTTAGCATGATAGAATTATTCATATATGTTACCATACTATGCTATGCTACCCTATAGTCTATATCTTGGTAGTATCCCCTAGTTAAAATACTTTGTATGCTAGAATGCTTAGCTATGCTAGTAGAATTCATGGGTGGAAAATACATATCAAGATAGTATGGAAAGATATTATTTTTGTTTGACTAAGAAAACAACTATTATTAATGAAACACCTGGGTGGATTGGGACTTGCTTGGATTATGTTGAGTGGTTACTCAGGGGCCATGTCTATGGTCAGCTGGTGTATCACACTTGTGGATGGCCACCCAGGAACAAAGAGATTGGAGACATTCTTTTCATGAAGCTTCCAGTGCAACCACATGGCATATGGGCTTTACCTTGACCAACTAAGTTGCAAGAACTCAGCCAGACGAACAGAAGGTGGTAGATATGATAGGATGGAACACGTCCGTGGTGGTCTGAGGGATTGCTTCTGAAAAGTCTTGTCTCGATGCATGTCGAGTCTTGTGGGGAAAGTGCACCACCTCTCGAGAGGGTAAAACTAAGTACTTAGTCGTGTCCCCGGTTATGGACAATTTCTGAGCCTCAAGACAGTGAAGTAGTTCAATAATCTCCTCATCCAAATTTCTCTAAGATAAAACTTGTGGGTGAACATGGGTAAAGGTTCAGTGATGTCTTCATTGGTACCTTATAGCTGGAATGAAAAACTTCTTCAAAAAAACTATAAGTTAAACTAATTTTAGAAAAGCCAGCCATAACCCCACTTAGACATATATTCATGTAATTGTTGGATTATACTAAGTACCTATGGTATCACTTGCCAATACAATTCCAAATGTATTGACCCTTGTGGCTGTAACTTATTATGTTGCAGGATACTCTGATGATGAGTAGGGTTGCGGGTCTACACTCGACATGCTTGCCTGTGGCGCATGAAGACTAAAGACTCTATTATTATTATGCTATGTAATGTGAACTTTAAGTGTCTTAGCCTTGGGCTAAGTGAGTTGTAAGAACCATTATATTCCTGGATATGTGATGTAATAATGACCTTTGTTTCTGTGTACTTCATCTTAAACTGTGGGTGCTAGCATTTTCGATCCAAGGACTAGCACTACAATCACAGGGATCTTACCTTATTATGGTGAGATCTTACAGATGGTATCAGAGCATTGTGTTGCCTGTAGGATCGTGACCCTAGAATGGATTAGACTAAGGAGAACCCTTAGGAAAAATAACTCTATATTTCAGACCTCACACTGTCTTTTCATCTCGTAAAGCTTTCCCTAATCATCCTTCTCATCTATTTTTGTAGATGTCCACCATCAATGAATCTGTCAAGAAGGGACCACTGATGACTATGACCCTGGAGTGTGAGACAGAATTTCCCAATGTACTCAAGAACCTCATGCTCGGCTTGGGGATGAATGGTGAAGCCGTGTACAAGGGATTTCCTGTGATAGATGAAGGACAAGAGTATTGGTGGGTGCAACTCCACTTGTACAAGAACAAGGAAGACGATCCCAAGAGTACGGGATTCTGCATGTTCACCAACTCTGAAATGCACCCGTCATTCTTTGACTCTGCAAGGAATGCTGCATGGAAAGCTATTGAAGAGCTTGGGGAGAGACTCAAGTATAGAATGCTCAATACTCAGGAAGATCTCAAGGAGGAGAAGCATCTTGTCCAAGACTCAAAGGCCACTGTGAAACGCCTAAGTAAGGATATCATAGGCCTAGCTTTGGAGCTATGTGACCAAGACAAGCAGATGGCTGCCAAGGATGCCCAGATTGCCACCTTGGTTAAGAAGGAGTGAGATATTAGTTGGACCACCACCCTTGGCATCTTATCACGTTAGTATTTCGATCATACCAACCTATGTGGTATGGCAAAAATAAGTTATGTCTGGAACCTTGAGTGCTTGAGTTGAATTAATGTAATGCTACTTGGAATGTCTTGTTGGTTGATTTTTCTTTTATTTTGTGACTTGTATTTTCTTTCCCTATTGTGTGTTACTAATTTTCTCTATACTATGCAAAAGATGCCGAATTTTGTCTACAGAACGGCCGAGGATTTCAAAGGGACTCGCTTTGGGACTCGTATGTTGGAGCTAGTCCAAGTGCTCGCTCTTCCAATCCCCACTATTCAGGGACTTTAGCTGAGGAAGTTTCAGAGGAAGGACTTATGGGGATTTAGAGTTACCCAGCCAGGGCGTGAGACAGAGCCCCAAACTGGGGAGATTACCTTCAAGATTCTCCATGATGACATGGAGAGGGGCCTCAACGTTGCTATGCAGGAGCTGTTGGGACGCCTATGTGGACGTCACTCTTCTAAGATCAAGAGCCACTACTTCCACTTCTTTGGGAGGCACGACGAGGATGGAGAGCCTATTGTGTTGGACAAGGCCACTAAGGAGTCTATCAAGCCCGTGCGTCACTACCTCCAGGACTTAGAGAGCCTTATCAGACATCTTGATACTGATAGGACTAACGTGATGCTTAGCAATGATGAACTACAAGTCCAACTCAAGGAGAAGGACAAGGCCTTCCAGGAACAGGAAAATCGAATCAAGGAAATGGAGAAGAAGTTTGAATACCAAGAGAAGAAATTCAAGAGCCAAGAGAAGAGAGTTCAGGAGAAGAACAAGAAGATTAGAGACTTGGAGACCGAGTTAGAGCTGGAGAACATTGAGCTGGAAGCGGATCACGAGGTGATAGAGAGGCTACGCACACAGAAGAGAGAGTTACAAACAAAGATCGATGCCTTGACTACAAGCTTAGAGGAATACAAGGCGATTCACGATTCGAAAGTGTGACTTGCTCTAGTGGAGGAGGAAGTTGACATGGAGGAGTAGTGATACTATTCCATCTACCTATCGTTTTATTATTATTGAGTTGCATAGGTCATACCGACTTGTGGGTGACTATGCTAGTATGTTATTTTTGCAAACTCTGTTATTGTTGTGATGTTGGAACTTGCATGTGCTTGTTTGTCTGATTGTTGTTTTACTTGGGTTATCTATCATTACTTACCCTTACTAAACCCACAGATGCCTCCCCGACGCAACAACGAGGATTACAATGACAATGGCAATGGAATGCAGCAGATGATGGCTGCACAGACCCAATTGATGCAAATGATGACTCAATTTATGGCAAACTAGAATTAGAACAACAATAATAACAATAACAACAACCGAACAATCCACCACCTCCGGATATGCTCAGATTTCTAAGGCTGAGACTGCTAAGTTCTCGTACCTCGACCCCATGGTAGCAAACGATTGGCTACATGCTCGTGAATAAGGACCTAGTTACGGTTGGATGCACGGATGCGTAAAAGTCGATTCACAAAGACACTTATTGAAGGTCATGCAACTTGGTGGGACAATTTCCAAATTACTCACCCTATTGAGGAAGTGACTTGGGCAATGTTTGAAGATGGGTTTGCACTCACATCTCTGCTGGAATAATGGGGTTGAAGAAAAAGGAGTTTCATAACCTCAAGCAATGACACCGTAGTATTTCTGAATACATTGAGGAGTTCAATAATTTGTCACGTTATGCACCCGATGATGTTGACACTGATGCGAAGAGGAAGGAGAAGTTCCTAGATGGGCTGAATGATGAAATTTCTATGCAACTATCTGTTGCATATGTTCCAACTTATCAATCTTTGTGTGATAAAGCTACCATCCTGGAAAACAAGATGAAACAAGTGGAGGGTAGAAAGAGGAAGCACCATTTTGATAAGTTTGGATCAGGATCTCCTCACAAGCACTCTCATGGTGAAGGAAGTGGGAGTTCAGGATTCCACAAGAATGGGAATCATAATAACCATCGTAACAATAACCACAACCATGATGGAAACAATAATCATGGGCATAACAAAGGTGGATTCAGGAACAATCACAATAATCATGGCCATGGGAACCAAAATGGTCGAAATCATAGTCACCAAATAAGAAAGACATCAGTCAGGTGGAATGTTTCAAGTGTAAGAAGACAGGACACTATGCTAATGAATGCCTAGAAAAGAAGACTGATGGGGCTAAGCCAAACCCATTCCAAAAGGGTCATGTGAATCACATTAATGTGGAGGAAATTCAAGAAGGAGCTGATGCCGTGATCGGTAAGTTCAAGATTAATGCCTTTCCTGCACTTATCCTTTTCGATACTAGCGCATCGCATTCATTCATTTCAAGAGCATTTGTAATCAAAAACAAACTCTCCACTGAAACTATTGGATGTCCTATAAAGGTAAGTTCTTCGGGTGGAGAAATGATAGTAAATTCAGGGTGCCGACATATCATCCTAGAAATTGGAAAGCACAAGTTCCCGATTAGTTTAATAATCCTAGAGTCCCAAGGATCAGATGTTATATTAGGGATGGACTGGTTGACCCGTTATGAAGGGGTGATTGATTGTGCCAAGCGAACTGTTATGCTCACTACCCCAGAAAAGAAAAGGATCAGGTTTAAGTCTAACTTTGAACCCAAGGGGAGCAAGGTTAATTCTCTTAAGGGGGTTAGCCTAGATAATGTGCCAATAGTGAAGGAATATCCAGATGTGTTCCCTGAGGAATTACCTGGCATGCCACCAGATAGGGGCGTGGAGTTTCTGATAGACCTATTGCCAGGAACAGGGCCTATAGCAAAGAGACCTTATAAAATGTCGGTGGACGAGTTAAAAGAACTCAAGAAACAGCTGGGAGAACAGTTGAAAAAGGGATTTATCCAACCAAGCTCGTCGTCTTGGGGAACACCAGTCTTGTTTGTCGAGAAGAAGGACCGAAGTAAAAGGCTATGCATAGATTATCGTTCACTTAATTAAGTGACCATAAATAATAAGTATCCCCTGCCTAGAATAAATGATCTCTTCGATCAGCTAGAGGGAGCATGTGTGTTCTCAAAAATTGATCTTCGATCAGGATACTTCCAACTAAAGATTAGAGAACATGACATACCCAAGACCGCATTCACCACTAGATACAGGTTGTATGAATATACAGTGATGCCATTCGGATTGACTAATGCACCGGCCTACTTCATGAACATGATGAATAAGGTATTCATGGAATTCCTTGACAAGTTCGTAGTGGTATTCATCGATGATATATTGGTATATTCCAAGAGCAGCAAAGAACATGAAGAACATCTACGCCTGATTCTAGAGAAACTTAGAGAACATAAACTTTATGCCAAGTTCAGCAAATGTGAATTCTGGCTAAATGAAGTGGGTTTTCTTGGACATATAGTATCTGGAAATGGTATAGCTATTGATCCAGCAAAAGTGGCAGTTGTGACAGAATGGGAACCTCCTAAATCAGTTAAAGAAATCCGTAGCTTCCTTGGCATAGCAGGGTACTATCGGAGGTTCATTGAAAATTTCTCTAAGATTGCAAAGCCCATGACTAATCTGCTGAAGGAGAATAAGTTTAATTGGACAGAAGCTTGCGAAACCAGCTTTTAGGAATTGAAAAAGAGGCTAGTGTCAGCACCAGTGTTATGTTTGCCAGATCTTGAGAAAAACTTTCAAGTATACTGTGATGCATCTCACCAAGGATTAGGAGGTGTACTGATGTAGGAAGGTAGAGTTGTAGCTTATGCATCAAGACAACTCAAAAATCATGAAGTAAGCTACCCTACTCATGATCTAGAGTTGGCATCAGTTGTGCATGCCCTAAAAACATGGAGGCATTATCTTATGGGAAACCGTTGTGAGATGTTCACTGATCACAAGAGTTTGAAATACATTTTTACACAGAAAGAACTCAACATGAGACAAAGAAGATGGCTAGAACTTATCAAAGATTACGACTTAAGTTTGCAATACCACCCTGGAAAGGCAAACATCGTAGCCGATGCATTAAGCCGCAAGGCTCATGTAAATTGCCTCAATAAAAGAGAATTGCCAAAGGAGTTATGTACCCAATTTAGAGAGCCGAGACTTGAAATAGTGCCTAAAGGGTACCTTGCATCCTTGGAAGTGCAACCCGCACTAATGGAAAAAATTCAAGAAGCCCAAAAGTTGGACAAAGAAATAGAAGAAATCAAAAGTAAAGTTAGTGAAGGCAAGGCAAAAGGATTCCATGTAGATGATCAAGGAATCTTATGGTACGAAAAACGATTCAGATTTCAGGATCTTGAACTTAAGAAGTTGATCTTACAAGAGGCGCACAACTCACCATATTCAATTCATCCTGGCAACACCAAGATGTATATGGATGTTAAGGAGAGGTTTTGGTGGAATAATTTAAAGAAGGACATAGCAGAGCACATTGCCTTGTGCGACGTGTGCAGTCGTGTAAAAGGCGTAACATCGTAAACCGCAGATTATTACCTGATTGGAAATGGGATAAAATTGGTATGGATTTTATCACCAGACTACCCAGGACTAAATCTGGATACGATTCCATATGGGTTATTGTTGACCGCTTGACAAAAGTGGCCCATTTCATTCCAGTAAAGACCACTTATACAAGTGCAAAGCTAGCCAAGATTTACATGAATAGAATTGTATGTTTGCATGGGGTACCTAAAAGTATCGTGTCCGACAGAGGAACTCAGTTCACTTCGCACTTTTGGCGACAACTTCACGAGTCACTGGGAACTCGGTTAGAATTCAGCCCAGCATTTCACCCACAAACTGATGGTGCAGAAAGGACCAATCAAATATTAGAGGATATGCTAAGAGCAAGTGCGTTAGATTATGGATCCAGTTGGGATGAAAGTCTACCATACGCAGAGTTTTCCTACAATAACAGCTATCAATCAAGCATAGAAATGGCCCCATTTGAATTCCTTTATGGAAGGAAGTGTACTACACCATTGCTGTGGAATGGAGTACGAGAAAGAAATTTGTTCGGGCCAGACCTAATCCAAGAAGCTGAAGAGAAAGTCAAGATGGTAAGGGATAGGCTAAAGGTAGCCCAATCTCGGCAGAAGAGCTATGCCGATCCAAAACGTAGAGAGGTTACCTATGAGGTTGGTGATAGAGCTTATCTCAGGGTATCACCACTTCGTGGTGTGAAGAGATTTGGAATCAAAGGAAAATTAGCACCACGCTATGTAGGGCCTTTCAAGATTTTGAGTCGCAAAGGAGAAGTGGCATATGAGATAGAATTACCAGAATCGTTGTCAGCAGTTCATAATGTATTCCATGTTAGTTAGCTGAAAAAGTGTCACCCAGAGATGGAAGAAACTTCGTTGAAAGACACTATACCATTGGAGGAGGTTCAGCTAGATAATGATCTCACTTATGAAGAGAAACCTATTAAGATTCTAGAGACCGCAGAAAGAATTACCCGTACCAAGACCATCAGATTCTGCAAAGTGCAGTGGAACCATCACACTGAATCAGAAGCAACCTGGGAGCGAGAGGATGAACTTCGGAGAGATCACCCTCACCTATTTGCTAGCCAACCCAAATCTCGAGGGCGAGATTCATCTTAAGGGGGTTAGATTTGTAACATCCCAAAATTTCATATAAAATCATCATCATCGCACTCATATCATCATAGCATCTAATTGCATTGCATTTAGAATGTCCTCCAAAAATTTGGTGCAATTTTGAGCCATGAATAAAAAGATATGAATTATTTTAAAAATAGAATCAAAGAAAATGCTATATTACCTATTAAGTCCAAGTAAATACTTTGGATTAAAATAGAAGATAAATATGTTTTATAATACCCTAAAAACCTAATTTGAGTTTTTACAAATGTTCACAAATTGGTTTGAATCAAATTGAATCCTTAAATCAAAACTTTTGGAGAAAACAGAATTAGAAAAAGAAAAAGAGTAAAGGAGGAAAAAAAAATAAGCAGCAGACAGCTTTTGGCCTTTCGGCCCAAACCCAGCCCACTAAGCCCACCCGGCTTTTCCCCTCTCCCCTGTTTTTCTTACCGCTTTCACTACCCCTCCGTGAGACCAGACCCCACGCCACGTCACCCCACCACCCCGTCGTCTTCAACCCCGCGTTAACCGCTTCTCTGCTGTTCGAATCGATTCGATTCCGGCCGTTTCTCGTAGTAATTCCCCCGGTGATTACCTCTACTTAATCCCCTTAACCCTCCTCATCATTTTCCCCCAGTCGCCACCCCCGGAGAGCCCCCAGGATCCCCAAATTCCGAGCTCGGACCGCAGCTCACTGACAGTACTCCGGCGACAATTCCGGTGAACCCAGGCCGCCCGACACCCTCCCCTCTGTCCCATCTGTTTCACCATATCCTAGCGCACCTACTAACCAGCCACGTGCTCCCTCTTGCTCCAGGTCGACGACTCGGACCAAGTCCGGCGAACTCCCTCTGCCGCCACCGTCCGACGGTTTTTCCGGTAAGGGCAAGGTTCCCACCGCTCCTTTTTGGCCATCGCTAGATAGTGCGTAACCAGCGCATTCCTCACCCTTTATTTGTCTGCCGAGTACAGATCGACGCCCACCGTCTCGTGGTGACCTCCGTCCGACGCAACTCCGGCGAGGAATACCGAGCGAAGCAGAGCTCTCCTCTCTCCATCGCGACCACCAACCAGATCGCCGAGACCACCGCAAACCCTCGGTAAGACTGCCTTTTCCCCTACCCCTCTAGAATCACCGGAACGTCGCTCACCTAACGTGTCACACCGACGCCCGTCAGCTAGCATCGCGCCCGGCGAGATGTTTAGCCGCTCGATCAGATTTTAGCGGATAGGATTAGATCACTAATCGAAAGTGCACGGCTAATCAGATCCGTCCGTAGTCACTTAAGATCTGGCCCGGTGGTCGATCCGGCGAACGATGCAGCCAATTAGATTGCGCCACGTCGCCCAAGATTGTCTGTTTAAATAGAAATTAGACAGATTTTGGATGAAACTTAGAAAATCCATAACTTTTGTTCCACAATTCAGAAAAAGGAAAATTTGGTGTCTATGAATTCAGAAAAATAAGATCTTTATTATAGAGGCATTGTTTCACACTTTTGCCTCTGTAAAATTTGAATTATAGGCAGAACCTTTTTAGGAGTATTTTGCTCATGAAAATTGTTCTATAAATTATTTTTGAGTATTTCTTATGCATTTAGATGAGGTATTCGACCCTCTGTACTATATACTCTATGAATTATAGAGTTATGATCATATCATTGCATTTTGCATGCATTCATGTTTTTGTAATGTTTATTTGATTGAATTATTATTGTTGTATTGATCTTGTGTAGATTGTGTGGATTGTGAAGTTTGTTGCTGTGAGGATTATACCTATTCCCCTAGCTACCAAGGCAAGTGATATTTCATCCCATGTCCTATTATTTTCACTATTGCACTAGTGATATTTTGGTAGATCTTAGCATGATAGAATTATTCATATATGTTACCATACTATGCTATGCTACCCTATAGTCTATATCTTGGTAGTATCCCCTAGTTAAAAGACTTTGTATGCTAGAATGCTTAGCTATGATAGTAGAATTCGTGGGTGGAAAATACATATCAAGATAGTATGGAAAGATATTATTTTTGTTTGACTAAGAAAACAACTATTATTAATGAAACACCTGGGTGGATTGGGACTTGCTTGGATTATGTTGAGTGGTTACTCAGGGGCCATGTCTATGATCAGCTGGTGTATCACACTTGTGGATGGCCACCCAGGAACAAAGAGATTGGAGACATTCTTGTCATGAAGCTTCCAGTGCAACCACATGGCATATGGGCTCTGCCTTGACCAACTAAGTTGCAAGAACTTAGCCAGACGGATAGAAGGTGGTAGATATGATAGGATGGAACGCGTCCGTGGTGGTCTGAGGGATTGCTTCTGAAAAGTCTTGTCTCGATGCATGTCGAGTCTTGTGGGGAAAGTGCACCACCTCTCGAGAGGGTAAAACTAAGTACTTAGCCGTGTCCCCGGTTATGGACAATTTCTGAGCCTCAAAACAGTGAAGTAGTTCAATAATCTCCTAATCCAAATTTATCTAAGATAAAACTTGTGGGTGAACATGGGTAAAGGTTCAGTGATGTCGTCATTGGTACCTTATAGCTGGAATGAAAAACTTCTTCAAAAAAACTATAAGTTAAACTAATTTTAGCAAAGCCAGCCATAACCCCACTTAGCCATATATTCATGTAGCTGTTGGATTATACTAAGTACCTATGGTATCACTTGCCAATACAATTCCAAATGTATTGACCCTTGTGGCTGTAACTTATTATGTTGCAAGATACTCTGATGATGAGTAGGGTTGCGGGTCTACACTCGACATGCTTGCCTGTGGCGCATGAAGACTAAAGACTCTATTATTATTATGCTACGTAATGTGAACTTTAAGTGTCTTAGCCTTGGGCTAAGTGAGTTGTAAGAACCATTATATTCCTGGATATGCGATGTAATAATGACCTTTGTTTCTGTGTACTTCATCTTAAACTGTGGGTGCTAGCACTTTCGATGCAGGGACTAGCACTGCAATCACAGGGATCTTACCTTATTATGGTGAGATCTTACAGTTCTTTTCACTAATAACAACTAGAGTCATTGCATGTGTGTTCTTTTACATACCACATATGGATCCACCAGTGTCATTGCATGTGTGCTCTTTTCACAATCCACCCATGGATCCGACAGTGTCATTGCATGTGTTATCTTTTTGGTAACAACAACCAGAGTTATTGAAATGTGTGTTCTTCTCACATACCACCTATGGATCCACCAGTGTCATTGCATGTGTGTTCATTTCACTAAAAACAACCAGAGTCATTGCATGTGTGTTCTTTTCACATACCACATATGGATCCACAAGTGTCATTGAAATGTGTGTTCTCTACAGAGACCACACATGAATCCACCAGTGTCATTGCATGTCTGTTATTTTCACTAACAACAACTGGAGTCATTGCATGTGTGCTCTTTTCACAATCCACATATGAATCCACCAGTATCATTGCATGTCTGTTCTTTTTAGTAAGAACAACCAGTGTCATTGTAGGTGTGTTCTTTTCACTAACAACAACTAGAGTCATTGCATGTGTGCTCTTTTAACAATCCACCAGTGTCATTACATGTGTGTTCTTTTTAATAACAACAACCAGAGTCATTTCATGGCTGTTCTTCTCACATACCACCTACGGATCCACCAGCGTCATTGCATGTGTGCTTTTCACAGTCCACCTATGGATCCACCAGTGTCATTGCATGTGTGTTCTTTTTAGTAACAACAACCAGTGTCATTCCATGTGTGTTCTCTTCAGAGACCACACATGGATCCACCAGTGTCATTGGATGTGTGTTCTTTTTAGTAACAACCAGTGTCATTGCATGTGTGATATCTTCAGAGACCACACATGGATCCACCAGTGTCATTGCATGTGTGTTCTTTTTACTAACAACAACCAGAGTCATTGAAATGTGTGCTTTCTTCAGAGACCACACATGGATCCAC
Organism: Avena insularis; assembly: GCA_023614405.1. Taxonomy (NCBI): domain Eukaryota; kingdom Viridiplantae; phylum Streptophyta; class Magnoliopsida; order Poales; family Poaceae; genus Avena; species Avena insularis. Next base: position 68,173,661 of record CM042692.1, on the reverse strand, counting down.
GGGTGTCATTGCATGTATGTTCTTTTCACTAACAACAACTGGAGTCATTGCATCTGTGTTCCTTTCACATACCACATATGGATCCACCAGTGTCATGCATGTGTGCTCTTTTCACAATCCACCCATGGATCAACCGGTGTCATTGCATGTGTGTTCTTTTTAGTAACAACAACCAGAGTCATTGAAATGTGTGTTCTTCTCACATACCACCTATGGATCCACTAGTGTCATTGCATGTGTGTTCATTTCACTCACAACAACCTGAGTCATTGCATGTGTGCTATTTTCACATACCACATATGGATCCACCAGTGTCATTGAAATGTGTGTTCTCTACAGAGACCACACATGGATCCACCGGTGTCATTACTGTGTCTGTTCTTTTCACTAACAACAACTGGAGTCATTAAATGTCTGCTCTTTTCACAATCCACATATGGATCCACTAGTGTCATTGCATGTGTGTTCTTTTTAGTAACAACAACCAGTGTCATTGCAGGTGTGTTCTTTTCACTAACAACAACTGGAGTCATTGCATGTGTGCTCTTTTCACAATCCACCTATGGATCCACCAGTGTCATTGCATGTGTGTTCTTTTTACTAACAACAACCAAAGTCATTTCATGGCTGTTCTTATCACATACCACCTATGGATCCACCAGTGTCATTGCATGTGTGCTCTTTTCACAATCCACCTATGGATCCACCAGTGTCAATGCATGTGTGTTCTCTTCACAATCCACACATGGATCCACCAGTGTCATTGTATGTGTGTTCTTTTTAGTAACAACAACCAGTGTCATTGTATGTGTGTTCTCTTCAGAGACCACACATGGATCCACCAGTGTCATTGCATGTGTGTTCTTTTTACTAACAACAACCAGAGTCATTGAAATGTGTGCTCTCTTCAGAGACCACACATGGATCCACCGGTGTCATTGCATGTATGTTCTTTACACTAACAACAACTGGAGTCATTGCATGTGTGTTCTTTTCACATACCACATATGGATCCACCAGTGTCATTGCATATGTGCTATTTTCACAATCCACCCATGGATCCACCAGTGTCATTTCATGTGTGTTCTTTTTAGTAACAACAACTAGAGTCATTGAAATGTGTGTTCTTCTCACATACCACCTATGGATCCACCAGTGTCATTGCATGTGTGTTCATTTCACTAACAACAACCAGAGTCATTGCATGTGTGTTCTTTTCACATACCACATATGGATCCACAAGTGTCATTGAAATGTGTGTTCTCTACAGAGACCACACATGAATCCACCAGTGTCATTGCATGTCTGTTATTTTCACTAACAACAACTGGATTCATTGCATGTGTGCTCTTTTCACAATCCACATATGAATCCACCAGTATCATTGCATGTCTGTTCTTTTTAGTAACAACAACCAGTGTCATTGTAGGTGTGTTCTTTTCACTAACAACAACTAGAGTCATTGCATGTGTGCTCTTTTAACAATCCACCTATGAATCCACCAGTGTCATTACATGTGTGTTCTTTTTAATAACAACAACCAGAGTCATTTCATGGCTGTTCTTCTCACATACCACCTATGGATCCACCAGCGTCATTGCATGTGTGCTCTTTTCACAGTCCACCTATGGATCCACCAGTGTCATTGCATGTGTGTTCTTTTTAGTAACAACAACCAGTGTCATTCCATGTGTGTTCTCTTCAGAGACCACACATGGATCCACCAGTGTCATTGGATGTGTGTTATTTTTAGTAACAACAACCAGTGTCATTGCATGTGTGATATCTTCAGAGACCACACATGGATCCACCAGTGTCATTGCATGTGTGTTCTTTTTACTAACAACAACCAGAGTCATTGAAATGTGTGCTTTCTTCAGAGACCACACATGGATCCACGGGTGTCATTGCATGTATGTTCTTTTCACTAACAACAACTGGAGTCATTGCATCTGTGTTCCTTTCACATACCACATATGGATCCACCAGTGTCATGCATGTGTGCTCTTTTCACAATCCACCCATGGATCAACCGGTGTCATTGCATGTGTGTTCTTTTTAGTAACAACAACCAGAGTCATTGAAATGTGTGTTCTTCTCACATACCACCTATGGATCCACTAGTGTCATTGCATGTGTGTTCATTTCACTCACAACAACCTGAGTCATTGCATGTGTGCTATTTTCACATACCACATATGGATCCACCAGTGTCATTGAAATGTGTGTTCTCTACAGAGACCACACATGGATCCACCGGTGTCATTACATGTCTGTTCTTTTCACTAACAACAACTGTAGTCATTGCATGTCTGCTCTTTTCACAATCCACATATGGATCCACTAGTGTCATTGCATGTGTGTTCTTTTTAGTAACAACAACCAGTGTCATTGCAGGTGTGTTCTTTTCACTAACAACAACTGGAGTCATTGCATGTGTGCTCTTTTCACAATCCACCTATGGATCCACCAGTGTCATTGCATGTGTGTTCTTTTTACTAACAACAACCAGAGTCATTTCATGGCTGTTCTTATCACATACCACCTATGGATCCACCAGTGTCATTGCATGTGTGCTCTTTTCACAATCCACCTATGGATCCACCAGTGTCAATGCATGTGTGTTCTCTTCACAATCCACACATGGATCCACCAGTGTCATTGTTTGTGTGTTCATTTTAGTAACAACAACCAGTGTCATTGTATGTGTGTTCTCTTCAGAGACCACACATGGATCCACCAGTGTCATTGCATGTGTGTTCTTTTTACTAACAACAACCAGAGTCATTGAAATGTGTGCTCTCTTCAGAGACCACACATGGATCCACCGGTGTCATTGCATGTATGTTCTTTACACTAACAACAACTGGAGTCATTGCATGTGTGTTCTTTTCACATACCACATATGGATCCACTATGTCATTGCATATGTGCTATTTTCACAATCCACCCATGGATCCACCAGTGTCATTGCATGTGTGTTTTTTTAGTAACAATAACCAGAGTCATTGAAATGTGTGTTCTTCTCACATACCACCTTTGGATCCACTAGTGTCATCGCATGTGTGTTCATTTCACTAACAACAACCAGAGTCATTGCATGTGTGTTCTTTTCACAAGCCACATATGGATCCACCATTGTCATTTAAATGTGTGTCCTCTATAGAGACCACACATGGATCCACTAGTGTCATTGCATGTCTGTTGTTTTCACTAACAACAACCAGAGTCATTACATGGCTATTCTTCTCACATACCACCTATGGATCCACGAGTGTCATTGCATGTGTGTTCTCTTCACAATCCACACATGGATCCACTAGTGTCATTGCATGTGCGTTCTTTTTAGTAGCAACAACCAGTGTCATTGCATGTGTGTTCTCTTCAGAGACCACACATGGATCCACCAGTGTCATTGCATGTGTGTTCTTTTTACTAACAACAACCAGTGTCATTGAGATGTGTGCTATCTTCAGAGACCACACATGGATCCACCGGTGTCATTGCGTGTATGTTCTTTTCACTAACAACAGCTAGAGTCATTGCATGTGTGTTCTTTTACATACCACATATGGATCCACCAGTGTCATTGCATGTGTGCTCTTTTCACAATCCACCCATGGATCCACCAGTGTCATTGCATGTGTTATCTTTTTAGTAACAACCAGAGTCATTGAAATGTGTGTTCTTCTCACATACCACCTATGGATCCACCAGTGTCATTGCATGTGTGTTCATTTCACTAACAACAACCAGAGTCATTGCATGTGTATTTTTTTCACATACCACATATGGATCCACCAGTGTCATTGCATGTGTGTTCTCTTAACAATCCACACATGGATCCACCAGTGTCATTGCATGTGTGTTCTTTTTACTAACAACAACCAGAGTCATTTCATGTGTGTTCTCTTCAGAGACCACACATGGATCCACCAGTGTCATTGCATGTGTGTTCTTTTTACTAAAAACAACCAGAGTCATTGAAATCTGTGCTCTCTTCAGAGACCACACATGGATCCACCGGTGTCATTGCATGTATGTTCTTTTCACTAACAACAACTGGAGTCATTGCATGTGTGTTCTTTTCACATACCACATATGGATCCACCAGTGTCATTGCATATGTGCTCTTTTCACAATCCACCCATGGATCCACCAGTGTCATTGCATGTGTGTTCTTTTTAGTAACAACAACCAGAGTCATTGAAATGTGTGTTCTTCTCACATACCACCTATGGATCCACCAGTGTCATTGCATGTGTGTTCATTTCACTAACAACAACCAGAGTCATTGCATGTGTGTTCTTTTCACAAGCCACATATGGATCCACCAGTGTCATTGAAATGTGTGTTCTCTACAGAGACCACACATGGATCCACCAGTGTCATTGCATGTCTGTTCTTTTCGATACAACAACCAGAGTCATTGCATGGCTGTTCTTCTCACATACCACCTATGGATCCACGAGTGTCATTGCATGTGTGTTCTGTTCACAATCCACACGTGGATCCACTAGTGTGATTGCATGTGTGTTCTTTTTAGTAACAACAACCAGTGTCATTGCTTGTGTGTTCTCTTGAGAGACTACACATGGATCCACCAGTGTCATTGCATGTGTGTTCTTTTTACTAACAACAACCAGAGTCATTCAAATGTGTGCTCTCTTCAGAGACCACACATGGCTCCACCTGTGTCATTGCATGTATGTTCTTTTCACTAACAACAACTGGAGTCATTGCATGTGTGTTCTTTTACATACCACATATGGATCCACCAGTGTCATTGCATGTGTGCTCTTTTCACAATCCACCCATGGATCCGACAGTGTCATTGATTGTGTTATCTTTTTAGTAACAACAACCAGAGTTATTGAAATGTGTGTTCTTCTCACATACCACCTATGGATCCACCAGTGTCATTGCATGTGTGTTCATTTCACGAACAACAACTAGAGTCATTGCATGTGTGTTCTTTTCACATACCACATATGGATCCACAAGTGTCATTGAAATGTGTGTTCTCTACAGAGACCACACATGAATGCACCAGTGTCATTGCATGTCTGTTATTTTCACTAACAACAACTGGAGTCATTGCATGTGTGCTCTTTTCACAATCCACATATGGATCCACCAGTATCATTGCATGTCTGTTCTTTTTAGTAACAACAACCAGTGTCATTGTAGGTGTGTTCTTTTCACTAACAACAACTAGAGTCATTGCATGTGTGCTCTTTTAACAATCCACCTATGAATCCACCAGTGTCATTACATGTGTGTTCTTTTTAATAACAACAACCAGAGTCATTTCATGGCTGTTCTTCTCACATACCACCTATGGATCTACCAGTGTCATTGCATGTGTGCTCTTTTCACAATCCACCTATGGATCCAAAGTGTCATTGCATGTGTATTCTTTTCACAGTCCACCTATGGATCCACCAGTGTCATTGCATGTGTGCTCTTTTCACAATCCACCCATGGATCCGATAGTGTCATTGATTGTGTTATCTTTTTAGTAACAACAACCAGAGTTATTGAAATGTGTGTTCTTCTCACATACCACCTATGGATCCACCAGTGTCATTGCATGTGTGTTCATTTCACTAACAACAACCAGAGTCATTGCATGTGTGTTCTTTTCACATACCACATATGGAACCACAAGTGTCATTGAAATGTGTGTTCTCTATAGAGACCACACATGAATCCACCAGTGTCATTGCATGTCTGTTATTTTCACTAACAACAACTGGAGTCATTGCATGTGTGCTCTTTTCACAATCCACATATGGATCCACCAGTATCATTGCATGTCTGTTCTTTTTAGTAACAACAACCAGTGTCATTGTAGGTGTATTCTTTTCACTAACAACAACTAGAGTCATTGCATGTGTGCTCTTTTAACAATCCACCTATGAATCCACCAGTGTCATTACATGTGTGTTCTTTTTAATAACAACAACCAGAGTCATTTCATGGCTGTTCTTCTCACATACCACCTATGGATCCACCAGCGTCATTGCATGTGTGCTCTTTTCACAGTCCACCTATGGATCCACCAGTGTCATTGCATGTGTGTTCTTTTTAGTAACAACAACCAGTGTCATTCCATGTGTGTTCTCTTCAGAGACCACACATGGATCCACCAGTGTCATTGGATGTGTGTTCTTTTTAGTAACAACAACCAGTGTCATTGCATGTGTGATATCTTCAGAGACCACACATGGATCCACCAGTGTCATTACATGTGTGTTCTTTTTACTAACAACAACCAGAGTCATTGAAATGTGTGCTTTCTTCAGAGACCACACATGGATCCACGGGTGTCATTGCATGTATGTTCTTTTCACTAACAACAACTGGAGTCATTGCATCTGTGTTCCTTTCACATACCACATATGGATCCACCAGTGTCATGGCATGTGTGCTCTTTTCACAATCCACCCATGGATCAACCAGTGTCATTGCATGTGTGTTCTTTTTAGTAACAACAACCAGAGTCATTGAAATGTGTGTTCTTCTCACATACCACCTATGGATCCACTAGTGTCATTGCATGTGTGTTCATTTCACTAACAACAACCTGAGTCATTGCATGTGTGCTATTTTCACATACCACATATGGATCCACCAGTGTCATTGAAATGTGTGTTCTCTACAGAGACCACACATGGTTCCACCGGTGTCATTACATGTCTGTTATTTTCACTAACAACAACTGGAGTCATTGCATGTTTGCTCTTTTCACAATCCACATATGGATCCACTAGTGTCATTGCATGTGTGTTCTTTTTAGTAACAACAACCAGTGTCATTGCAGGTGTGTTCTTTTCACTAACAACAACTGGAGTCATTGCATGTGTGCTCTTTTCACAATCCACCTATGGATCCACCAGTGTCATTGCATGTGTGTTATTTTTACTAACAACAACCAGAGTCATTTCATGGCTGTTCTTATCACATACCACCTATGGATCCACCAGTGTCATTGCATGTGTGCTCTTTTCACAATCCACCTATGGATCCACCAGTGTCAATGCATGTGTGTTCTCTTCACAATCCACACATGGATCCACCAGTGTCATTGCATGTGTGTTCTTTTTAGTAACAACAACTAGTGTCATTGCATGTGTGTTCTCTTCAGAGACCACACATGGATCCACCAATCTCATTGCATGTGTGTTCATTTTACTAACAACAACCAGAGTCATTGAAATGTGTGCTCTCTTTAGAGACCACACATGGATCCACCGGTGTCATTGCATGTATGTTCTTTTCACTAACAACAACTGGAGGCATTGCATGTGTGTTCTTTTCACATACCACATATGGATCCACCAGTGTCATTGCATGTGTGCTCTTTTCACAATCCACCCATGGATCCGACAGTGTCATTGATTGTGTTATCTTTTTAGTAACAACAACCAGAGTTATTGAAATGTGTGTTCTTCTCACATACCACCTATGGATCCACCAGTGTCATTGCATGTGTGTTCTTTTCACAAGCCACATATGGATCCACCAGTGTCATTGAAATGTATGTTCTCTACAGAGACCACACATGGATCCACCAGTGTCATTGCATGTCTGTTCTTTTTACTAACAACAACCAGAGTCATTGAAATGTGTGCTCTCTTCAGAGACCACACATGGATCCACGGGTGTCATTGCATATATGTTCTTTTCACTAACAACAACTGGAGTCATTGCATGTGTGTTCCTTTCACATACCACATATGGATCCACCAGTGTCATTGCATGTGTGCTCTTTTCACAATCCACCCATGGATCCACCAGTGTCATTGCATGTGTGTTCTTTTTAGTAACAACAACCAGAGTCATTGAAATGTGTGTTCTTCTCACATACCACCTATGGATCCACCAGGGTCATTGCATGTGTGTTCATTTCACTAACAACAACCAGAGTCATCGGATGTGTGTTCTTTTCACATACCACATATGGATCCACCAGTGTCATTGAAATGTGTGTTCTCTACAGAGACCACACATGGATCCACCGGTGTCATTACATGTCTGTTCTTTTCACTAAGAACAACTGGAGTCATTGCATGTGTGCTCTTTTCACAATCCACATATGGATCCACTAGTGTCATTGCATGTGTGTTCTTTTTAGTAACAACAACCAGTGTCATTGCAGGTGTGTTCTTTTCACTAACAACAACTGGAGCCATTGCATGTGTGCTCTTTTCACAATCCACCTATGGATCCACCAGTGTCATTGCACGTGTGTTCTTTTTACTAACAACAACCAGAGTCATTTCATGGCTGTTCTTCTCACATACCACCTATGGATCCACCAGTGTCATTCCATGTGTGATCTTTTCACAATCCACCTACGGATCCACAAGTGTCATTGCATGTGTGTTCTTTTTACTAACAACAACCAGAGTCATTGAAATGTGTGCTCTCTTCAGAGACCACACATGGATCCACCGGTGTCATTGCATGTATGTTCTTTTCACTAACAACAACTAGAGTCATTGCATGTGTGTTCTTTTCACATACCACATATGGATCCACCATTTTCATTGCATGTGTGCTCTTTTCACAATCCACCCATGGATCCACCAGTGTCATTGTATGTGTGTTCTTTTTAGTAACAACAACCAGAGTCATTGAAATGTGTGTTCTTCTCACATACCACCTATGGATCCACCAGTGTCATTGCATGTGTGTTCATTTCACTAACAACAACCAGAGTCATTGCATGCGTGTTCTTCTCACATACCACATATGGATCCATCAGTGTCATTGAAATGTGTGTTCTCTACAGAGACCACACATGGATCCACCAGTGTCATTGCATGTCTGTTCTTTTCACTAACAACAACCAGAGTCATTGCATGGCTAATCTTCTAACATACCACCTATGGATCCACCAGTGTCATTGCATGTGTGTTCTCTTCACAATCAACACATGGATCCACCAGTGTCATTGCATGTGTGTTCTTTTTATTAACAACAACCAGTTTCATTGCATGTGTGTTCTCCTCAGAGACCACACATGGATCCACCAGTGTCATTGCATGTGTGTTCTTTTTACTAACAACAACTAGAGTCATTGAAATGTGTGGTCTCTTCAGAGACCACACATGGATCCACCGGTGTCATTGCATGTATGTTCTTTTCACTAACAACAACTGGAGTCATTGCATGTGTGTTCTTTTCACATACCACATATGGATCCACCAGTGTCATTGCATATGTGCTCTTTTCACAATCCACCCATGGATCCACCAGTGTCATTGCATGTGTGTTCTTTTTAGTAACAACAACCAGGGTCATTGAAATGTGTGTTCTTCTCACATACCACCTATGGATCCACCAGTGTCATTGCATGTGTGTTCATTTCACTAACACCAACCAGAGTCATTGCATGTGTGTTCTTTTCACAAGCCACATATGGATCCACCAATGTCATTTAAATGTGTGTTCTCTATAGAGACCACACATGGATCCACCAGTGTCATTGCATGTCTGTTCTTTTCACTAACAACAACCAGAGTCATTGCATGGCTGTTCTTCTCACATACCACCTATGGATCCACGAGTGTCATTGCATGTGTGTTCTCTTCACAATCCGCACATGGATCCACTAGTGTCATTGCATGTGTGTTCTTTTTAGTAACAACAACCAGTGTCATTGCATGTGTGTTCTCTTTAGAGACCAGACATGGATCCACCAGTGTCATTGCATGTGTGTTCTTTTTACTAACAACAACCAGAGTCATTGAAATGTGTGCTCTCTTCAGAGACCACACAAGGATCCACCGGTGTTATTGCATGTATGTTCTTTTCACTAACAACAACTAGAGTCATTGCATGTGTGTTCTTTTACATACCACATATGGATCCACCAGTGTCATTGCATGTGTGCTCTTTTCACAATTCACCCATGGATCCACCAGTGTCATTGCATGTGTTATCTTTTTAGTAACAACAACCAGAGTCATTGAAATGTGTGTTCTTCTCACATACCACCTATGGATCCACTAGTGTCATTGCATGTGTGTTCATTTCACAACTAACAACCAGAGTCATTGCACGTGTGTTCTTTTCACATACCACATATGGATCCACCAGTGTCATTGAAATGTGTGTTCTCTATAGAGACCACACATGGATCCACTAGTGTCATTGCATGTCTTTTCTTTACACTAACAACAACTAGAGTCATTGCATGTGTGCTAATTTCACAATCCACATATGGATCCACTAGTATCATTGCATGTCTCTTCTTTTTAGTAACAACAACCAGTGTCATTGCAGGTTTGTTCTTCTCACTAACAACAACTGGAGTCATTGCATGTGTGCTCTTTTAACAATCCACCAATGGATCCACCAGTGTCATTACATGTGTGTTCTTTTTACGAACAACAACCAGAGTCATTTCATGGCTGTTCTTCTCACATACTACCTATGGATCCACCAACGTCATTGCATGTGTGCTCTTTTCACAATCCACCTATGGATCCACCAGTGTTATTGCATGTGTGTTCTTTTTAGTATCAACACCCAGTGTCATTGCATGTGTGTTCTCTTCAGAGACCACACATGGATCCACCAGTGTCATTGCATGTGTGTTATTTTTAGTAACAACAACCAGTGTCATTGCATGTGTGATCTCTTCAGAGACCACACATGGATCCACCAGTGTCATTGCATGTGTGTTGTTTTTACTAACAACAACCAGAGTCATTGAAATGTGTGATCTCTTCAGAGACCACACATGGATCCACGGGTGTCATTGCATGTGTGTTCTTTTCACTAACAACAACTGGAGTCATTGCATGTGTGTTCTTTTCACATACCACATATGGATCCACCAGTGTCATTGCATGTGTGCTCTTTTCACAATCCACCCATGGATCCACCAGTGTCATTGCATGTGTGTTCTTTTTAGTAACAACAACCAGAGTCATTGAAATGTGTGTTCTTCTCACATACCACCTATGGATCCACCAGGGTCATTGCATGTGTGTTCATTTCACTAACAACAACCAGAGTCATCGGATGTGTGTTCTTTTCACATACCACATATGGATCCACCAGTGTCATTGAAATGTGTGTTCTCTACAGAGACCACACATGGATCCACCGGTGTCATTACATGTCTGTTCTTTTCACTAAGAACAACTGGAGTCATTGCATGTGTGATCTTTTCACAATCCACATATGGATCCACTAGTGTCATTGCATGTGTGTTCTTTTTAGTAACAACAACCAGTGTCATTGCAGGTGTGTTCTTTTCACTAACAACAACTGGAGCCATTGCATGTGTGCTCTTTTCACAATCCACCTATGGATCCACCAGTGTCATTGCATGTGTGTTCTTTTTACTAACAACAACCAGAGTCATTTCATGGCTGTTCTTCTCACATACCACCTATGGATCCACCAGTGTCATTCCATGTGTGCTCTTTTCACAATCCACCTACGGATCCACCAGTGTCATTGCATGTGTGTTCTTTTTACTAACAACAACCAGAGTCATTGAAATGTGTGCTCTCTTCAGAGACCACACATGGATCCACCGGTGTCATTGCATGTATGTTCTTTTCACTAACAACAACTAGAGTCATTGCATGTGTGTTCTTTTCACATACCACATATGGATCCACCATTTTCATTGCATGTGTGCTCTTTTCACAATCCACCCATGGATCCACCAGTGTCATTGTATGTGTGTTCTTTTTAGTAACAACAACCAGAGTCATTGAAATGTGTGTTCTTCTCACATACCACCTATGTATCCACCAGTGTCATTGCATGTGTGTTCATTTCACTAACAACAACCAGAGTCATTGCATGCGTGTTCTTCTCACATACCACATATGGATCCATCAGTGTCATTGAAATGTGTGTTCTCTACAGAGACCACACATGGATCCACCAGTGTCATTGCATGTCTGTTCTTTTCACTAACAACAACCAGAGTCATTGCATGGCTAATCTTCTCACATACCACCTATGGATCCACCAGTGTCATTGCATGTGTGTTCTCTTCACAATCCACACATGGATCCACCAGTGTCATTGCATGTGTGTTCTTTTTATTAACAACAACCAGTTTCATTGCATGTGTGTTCTCTTCAGAGACCACACATGGATCCACCAGTGTCATTGCATGTGTGTTCTTTTTACTAACAACAACTAGAGTCATTGAAATGTGTGCTCTCTTCAGAGACCACACATGGATCCACCGGTGTCATTGCATGTATGTTCTTTTCACTAACAACAACTGGAGTCATTGCATGTGTGTTCTTTTCACATACCACATATGGATCCACCAGTGTCACTGCATATGTGCTCTTTTCACAATCCACCCATGGATCCACCAGTGTCATTGCATGTGTGTTCTTTTTAGTAACAACAACCAGGGTCATTGAAATGTGTGTTCTTCTCACATACCACCAATGGATCCACCAGTGTCATTGCATGTGTGTTCATTTCACTAACACCAACCAGAGTCATTGCATGTGTGTTATTTTCACAAGCCACATATGGATCCACCAATGTCATTTAAATGTGTGTTCTCTATAGAGACCACACATGGATCCACCAGTGTCATTGCATGTCTGTTCTTTTCACTAACAACCAGAGTCATTGCATGGCTGTTCTTCTCACATACCACCTATGGATCCACGAGTGTCATTGCATGTGTGTTCTCTTCACAATCCGCACATGGATCCACTAGTGTCATTGCATGTGTGTTCTTTTTAGTAACAACAACCAGTGTCATTGCATGTGTGTTCTCTTCAGAGACCACACATGGATCCACCAGTGTCATTGCATGTGTGTTCTTTTTACTAACAACAACCAGAGTCATTGAAATGTGTGCTCTCTTCAGAGACCATACATGGATCCACCGGTGTTATTGCATGTATGTTCTTTTCACTAACAACAACTAGAGTCATTGCATGTGTGTTCTTTTACATACCACATATGGATCCACCAGTGTCATTGCATGTGTGCTCTTTTCACAATCCACCCATGGATCCACCAGTGTCATTGCATGTGTTATCTTTTTAGTAACAACAACCAGAGTCATTGAAATGTGTGTTCTTCTCACATACCACCTATGGATCCACTAGTGTCATTGCATGTGTGTTCATTTCACTACTAACAACCAGAGTCATTGCACGTGTGTTCTTTTCACATACCACATATGGATCCACCAGTGTCATTGAAATGTGTGTTCTCTATAGAGACCACACATGGATCCACTAGTGTCATTGCAAATCTTTTCTTTACACTAACAACAACTAGAGTCATTGCATGTGTGCTAATTTCACAATCCACATATGGATCCACTAGTATCATTGCATGTCTCTTCTTTTTAGTAACAACAACCAGTGTCATTGCAGGTGTGTTCTTCTCACTAACAACAACTGGAGTCATTGCATGTGTGCTCTTTTAACAATCCACCAATGGATCCACCAGTGTCATTACATGTGTGTTCTTTTTACTAACAACCAGAGTCATTTCACGGCTGTTCTTCTCACATACTACCTATGGATCCACCAGCGTCATTGCATGTGTGATCTTTTCACAATCCACCTATGGATCCACCAGTGTTATTGCATGTGTGTTCTTTTTAGTATCAACACCCAGTGTCATTGAATGTGTGTTCTCTTCAGAGACCACATGGATCCTGATGTCATTGCATGTGTGTTATTTTAGTAACAACAACCAGTGTCATTGCATGTGTGATCTCTTGAGAACACACATGGATCAACCTGTGTCTTTTCTTGTGTGTTGTTTTTACTAACTACATCCAGAGTCATTGAAATGTGTGCTCTCTTCAGAGACCACACATGGATCCACGGGTGTCATTGCATGTGTGTTCTTTTCACTAACAACAACTGGAGTCATTGCATGTGTGTTCTTTTCACATACCACATATGGATCCACCAGTGTCATTGCATGTGTGCTCTTTTCACAATCCACCCATGGATCCACCAGTGTCATTGCATGTGTGTTCTTTTTAGTAACAACAACCAGAGTCATTGAAATGTGTGTTCTTCTCACATACCACCTATGTATCCACCCGTGTCATTGCATGTGTGTTCATTTCAGTAACAACAATCAGAGTCATTGCATGTGTGTTCTTTTCACATACCACATATGGATCCACCAGTGTCATTGAAATGTGTGTTCTCTCTGAGAGACCACACATGGATCCGCCAATGTCATTGCATGTCTGTTCTTTTCACTAACAACAACCAGAGTCATTGCATGGCTGTTCTTCTCACATACGACCTATGGATCCACCAATGTCATTGCATGTGTGTTCTCTTCCCTATCCACACATGGATACACCAGTGTCATTGCATGTGTGTTCTTTTCACTAACAACAACCAAAGTCATTGCATATGTGTTTTTTCACATACCACATATGGATCCACCAGTGTCATTGAAATGTGTGTTCTCTACAGAGACCACACATGGATCCACTAGTGTCATTGCATGTATGTTCTTTTTACTAATAACAACCAAAGTCATTGCATGGTTGTTCTTCTCACATACTACCTATGGATCCACCAGTGTCATTGCATGTGTGTTCTCTTCACAATCCTCACATGGATCCACCAGTGTCATTGCATGTGTGTTATTTTTAGTAACAACGAGTGTCATTGCATGTGTGTTCTCTTCACATACCACATATGGATCCACCAGTGTCATTGAAATGTGTGTTCTCTACAGAGACCACACATGGATCCACCGGTGTCATTACATATGCATTCTTTTCACTAAGAACAACTGGAGTCATTGCATGTGTGCTCTTTTCACAATCCACATATGGATCCACTAGTGTCATTGCATGTGTGTTCTTTTTAGTAACAACAACCAGTGTCATTGCAGGTGTGTTCTTTTCACTAACACCAACTAGAGTCATTGCATGTGTGCTCTTTTCACAATCCACCTATGGATCCACCAGTGTCATTCCATGTGTGTTCTTTTTACTAACAACAACCAGAGTCATTTCATGGCTGTTCTTCTCACATACCACCTATGGATCTACGAGTGTCATTGCATGTGTGCTCTTTTCACAATCCACCTATGGATCCAAAGTGTCAATGCAGGTGTGTTCTTTTTACTAACAACAACCAGAGTCATTGAAATGTGTGCTCTCTTCAGAGACCACACATGGATCCACGGGTGTCATTGCATGTGTGTTCTTTTCACTAACAACAACTGGAGTCATTGCATGTGTGTTCTTTTCACATACCACATATGGATCCACCAGTGTCATTGCATGTGTGCTCTTTTCACAATCCACCCATGGATCCACCAGTGTCATTGCATGTGTGTTCTTTTTAGTAACAACCAGAGTCATTGAAATGTGTGTTCTTCTCACATACCACCTATGGATCCACCAGGGTCATTGCATGTGTGTTCATTTCACTAACAACAACCAGAGCCATCGGATGTGTGTTCTTTTCACATACCACATATGGATCCACCAGTGTCATTGAAATGTGTGTTCTCTACAGAGACAACACATGGATCCACCGGTGTCATTACATGTCTGTTCTTTTCACTAACAACAACTGGAGTCATTGCATGTGTGCTCTTTTCACAATCCACATATGGATCCACTAGTGTCATTGCATGTGTGTTCTTTTTAGTAAGAACAACCAGTGTCATTGCAGGTGTGCTCTTTTCACTAACACCAACTAGAGTCATTGCATGTGTGCTCTTTTCACAATCCACCTATGGATCCACCAGTGTCATTCCATGTGTGTTCTTTTTACTAACAACAACTAGAATCATTTCATGGTTGTTCTTCTCACATACCACCTATGGATCTACCAGTGTCATTGCATGTGTGCTCTTTTCACAATCCACCTATGGATCCAAAGTGTCATTGCATGTGTGTTCTTTTTACTAACAACAACTAGAGTCATTGAAATGTGTGCTCTCTTCAGAGACCACACATGGATCCACCGGTGTCATTGCATGTATGTTCTTTTCACTAACAAAAACTAGAGTCATTGCATGTGTGTTCTTTTCACATACCACATATGGATCCACCAGTGTCATTGCATGTGTGCTCTTTTCACAATCCACCCATGGATCCACCAGTGTCATTGCATGTGTGTTCTTTTTAGTAACAACAACTGTGGTCATTGAAATGTGTTCTTCTCACATACCACCAATGGATCCACCAGTGTCATTGCATGTGTGTTCATTTCACTAACACCAACCAGAGTCATTGCATGTGTGTTCTTTTCACAAGCCACATATGGATCCACCAATGTCATTTAAATGTGTGTTCTCTATAGAGACCACACATGGATCCACCAGTGTCATTGCATGTCTGTTCTTTTCACTAACAACCAGAGTCATTGCATGGCTGTTCTTCTCACATACCACCTATGGATCCACGAGTGTCATTGCATGTGTGTTCTCTTCACAATCCGCACATGGATCCACTAGTGTCATTGCATGTGTGTTCTTTTTAGTAACAACAACCAGTGTCATTGCATGTGTGTTCTCTTCAGAGACCACACATGGATCCACCAGTGTCATTGCATGTGTTCTTTTTACTAACAACAACCAGAGTCATTGAAATGTGTGCTCTCTTCAGAGACCATACATGGATCCACCGGTGTTATTGCATGTATGTTCTTTTCACTAACAACAACTAGAGTCATTGCATGTGTGTTCTTTTACATACCACATATGGATCCACCAGTGTCATTGCATGTGTGCTCTTTTCACAATCCACCCATGGATCCACCAGTGTCATTGCATGTGTTATCTTTTTAGTAACAACAACCAGAGTCATTGAAATGTGTGTTCTTCTCACATACCACCTATGGATCCACTAGTGTCATTGCATGTGTGTTCATTTCACTACTAACAACCAGAGTCATTGCACGTGTGTTCTTTTCACATACCACATATGGATCCACCAGTGTCATTGAAATGTGTGTTCTCTATAGAGACCACACATGGATCCACTAGTGTCATTGCAAATCTTTTCTTTACACTAACAACAACTAGAGTCATTGCATGTGTGCTAATTTCACAATCCACATATGGATCCACTAGTATCATTGCATGTCTCTTCTTTTTAGTAACAACAACCAGTGTCATTGCAGGTGTGTTCTTCTCACTAACAACAACTGGAGTCATTGCATGTGTGCTCTTTTAACAATCCACCAATGGATCCACCAGTGTCATTACATGTGTGTTCTTTTTACTAATAACAACCAGAGTCATTTCACGGCTGTTCTTCTCACATACTACCTATGGATCCACCAGCGTCATTGCATGTGTGATCTTTTCACAATCCACCTATGGATCCACCAGTGTTATTGCATGTGTGTTCTTTTTAGTATCAACACCCAGTGTCATTGCATGTGTGTTCTCTTCAGAGACCACACATGGATCCACCAGTGTCATTGCATGTGTGTTATTTTTAGTAACAACAACCAGTGTCATTGCATGTGTGATCTCTTCAGAGACCACACATGGATCCACCAGTGTCATTGCATGTGTGTTCTTTTTACTAACAACAACCAGAGTCATTGAAATGTGTGCTCTCTTCAGAGACCACACATGGATCCACGGGTGTCATTGCATGTGTGTTCTTTTCACTAACAACAACTGGAGTCATTGCATGTGTGTTCTTTTCACATACCACATATGGATCCACCAGTGTCATTGCATGTGTGCTCTTTTCACAATCCACCCATGGATCCACCAGTGTCATTGCATGTGTGTTCTTTTTAGTAACAACAACCAGAGTCATTGAAATGTGTGTTCTTCTCACATACCACCTATGTATCCACCCGTGTCATTGCATGTGTGTTCATTTCAGTAACAACAATCAGAGTCATTGCATGTGTGTTCTTTTCACATACCACATATGGATCCACCAGTGTCATTGAAATGTGTGTTCTCTACAGAGACCACACATGGATCCGCCAATGTCATTGCATGTCTGTTCTTTTCACTAACAACAACCAGAGTCATTGCATGGCTGTTCTTCTCACATACGACCTATGGATCCACCAATGTCATTGCATGTGTGTTCTCTTCCCTATCCACACATGGATACACCAGTGTCATTGCATGTGTGTTCTTTTCACTAACAACAACCAAAGTCATTGCATATGTGTTTTTTCACATACCACATATGGATCCACCAGTGTCATTGAAATGTGTGTTCTCTACAGAGACCACACATGGATCCACTAGTGTCATTGCATGTATGTTCTTTTTACTAATAACAACCAAAGTCATTGCATGGTTGTTCTTCTCACATACTACCTATGGATCCACCAGTGTCATTGCATGTGTGTTCTCTTCACAATCCTCACATGGATCCACCAGTGTCATTGCATGTGTGTTATTTTTAGTAACAACGAGTGTCATTGCATGTGTGTTCTCTTCACATACCACATATGGATCCACCAGTGTCATTGAAATGTGTGTTCTCTACAGAGACCACACATGGATCCACCGGTGTCATTACATGTCTGTTCTTTTCACTAAGAACAACTGGAGTCATTGCATGTGTGCTCTTTTCACAATCCACATATGGATCCACTAGTGTCATTGCATGTGTGTTCTTTTTAGTAACAACAACCAGTGTCATTGCAGGTGTGTTCTTTTCACTAACACCAACTAGAGTCATTGCATGTGTGCTCTTTTCACAATCCACCTATGGATCCACCAGTGTCATTCCATGTGTGTTCTTTTTACTAACAACAACCAGAGTCATTTCATGGCTGTTCTTCTCACATACCACCTATGGATCTACGAGTGTCATTGCATGTGTGCTCTTTTCACAATCCACCTATGGATCCAAAGTGTCAATGCAGGTGTGTTCTTTTTACTAACAACAACCAGAGTCATTGAAATGTGTGCTCTCTTCAGAGACCACACATGGATCCACGGGTGTCATTGCATGTGTGTTCTTTTCACTAACAACAACTGGAGTCATTGCATGTGTGTTCTTTTCACATACCACATATGGATCCACCAGTGTCATTGCATGTGTGCTCTTTTCACAATCCACCCATGGATCCACCAGTGTCATTGCATGTGTGTTCTTTTTAGTAACAACCAGAGTCATTGAAATGTGTGTTCTTCTCACATACCACCTATGGATCCACCAGGGTCATTGCATGTGTGTTCATTTCACTAACAACAACCAGAGCCATCGGATGTGTGTTCTTTTCACATACCACATATGGATCCACCAGTGTCATTGAAATGTGTGTTCTCTACAGAGACAACACATGGATCCACCGGTGTCATTACATGTCTGTTCTTTTCACTAACAACAACTGGAGTCATTGCATGTGTGCTCTTTTCACAATCCACATATGGATCCACTAGTGTCATTGCATGTGTGTTCTTTTTAGTAAGAACAACCAGTGTCATTGCAGGTGTGCTCTTTTCACTAACACCAACTAGAGTCATTGCATGTGTGCTCTTTTCACAATCCACCTATGGATCCACCAGTGTCATTCCATGTGTGTTCTTTTTACTAACAACAACTAGAATCATTTCATGGTTGTTCTTCTCACATACCACCTATGGATCTACCAGTGTCATTGCATGTGTGCTCTTTTCACAATCCACCTATGGATCCAAAGTGTCATTGCATGTGTGTTCTTTTTACTAACAACAACCAGAGTCATTGAAATGTGTGCTCTCTTCAGAGACCACACATGGATTCATCGGTGTCATTGCATGTATGTTCTTTTCACTAACAAAAACTAGAGTCATTGCATGTGTGTTCTTTTCACATACCACATATGGATCCACCAGTGTCATTGCATGTGTGCTCTTTTCACAATCCACCCATGGATCCACCAGTGTCATTGCATGTGTGTTCTTTTTAGTAACAACAACCAGAGTCATTGAAATGTGTGTTCTTCTCACATACCACCTATGGATCCACCGGTGTCATTGCATGTGTGTTCATTTCACTAACAACAACCAGAGTCATTGAATATGTGTTCTTTTCACATACCACATATGGATCCACCAGTGTCATTGAAATGTGTCTTCTCTATAGAGACCACACATGGATCCACTAGTGTCATTACATGTATGTTCTTTTTACTAACAACAACCAGAGTCATTGCATGGTTGTTCTTCTCACATACCACCTATGGATCCACCAGTGTCATTGCAGGTGTGTTCTCTTCACAATCCACAAATGGATCCACCAGTGTCATTGCATGTGTGTTCTTTTTAGTAACAACAACGAGTGTCATTGTATGTGTGTTCTCTTCAGAGACCACACATGGATCCACCAGTGTCATTGCATGTGTATTCTTTTTACTAACAACAACTGGAGTCATTGAAATGTGTGCTCTCTTTAGAGACCACACATGGATTCATCGGTGTCATTGCATGTATGTTCTTTTCACTAACAAAAACTGGAGTCATTGCATGTGTGTTCTTTTCACATACCACATATGGATCCACCATTGTCATTGCATGTGTGCTCTTTTCACAATCCACCCATGGATCCACCAGGGTCATTGCATGTGTGTTCTTTTTAGTAGCAACAATTAGAGTCATTGAAATGTGTGTTCTTCTCACATACCACCTATGGATCCACCAGTGTCATTGCATGTGTGTTCATTTCACTAACAACAACCAGAGTCATTGAATGTGTGTTCTTTTCACATACCACATATGGATCCACCAGTGTCATTAAAATGTGTCTTCTCTATAGAGACCACACATGGATCCACTAGTGTCATTACATGTATGTTCTTTTTACTAACAACAACCAGAGTTATTGCATGGTTGTTCTTCTCACATACCACCTATGGATCCACCAGTGTCATTGCATGTGTGTTCTCTTCACAATCCACACATGGATCCACCAGTGTCATTGCATGTGTGTTCTTTTTAGTAACAACAATGAGTGTCATTGTATGTGTGTTCTCTTCAGAGACCACACATGGATCCACCAGTGTCATTGCATGTGTGTTCTTTTTACTAACAACAACTGGAGTCGTTGAAATGTGTGCTCTCTTCAGAGACCACACATGGATTCATCAGTGCCATTGCATGTATGTTCTTTTCACTAACAAAAACTGGAGTCATTGCATGTGTGTTCTTTTCACATACCACATATGGATCCACCAGTGTCATTGCATGTGTGCTCTTTTCACAATCCACCCATGGATCCACCAGTGTCATTGCATGTGTGTTCTTTTTAGTAACAACAACCAGAGTCATTGAAATGTGTGTTCTTCTCACATACCACCTATGGATCCACCCGTGTCATTGCATGTGTGTTCATTTCAGTAACAACAATCAGAGTCATTGCATGTGTGTTCTTTTCACATACCACATATGGATCCACCAGTGTCATTGAAATGTGTGTTCTCTACAGAGACCACACATGGATCCGCCAATGTCATTGCATGTCTGTTCTTTTCACTAACAACAACCAGAGTCATTGCATGGCTGTTCTTCTCACATACGACCTATGGATCCACCAATGTCATTGCATGTGTGTTCTCTTCCCTATCCACACATGGATACACCAGTGTCATTGCATGTGTGTTCTTTTTGGTAACAACCAGTGTCATTGCATGTGTGTTCTTTTCAGAGACCACACATGGATCCACCAGTGTCATTGTATGTGTGTTCTTTTTACTAACAACAACCAGAGTTGTTGAAAATGTGTGATCTCTTCAAAGACCACACATGGATCCACCGGTGTCATTGCATGTATGTTCTTTTCACTAACAATAACTGGAGTCATTGCATGTGTGTTCTTTTCACATACCACATATGGATCCACCAGTGTCATTGCATGTGTGCTCTTTTCACAATCCGCCCATGGATCCACCAGTGTCATTGCATGTGTGTTCTTTTTAGTAACAACAACCAGAGTCTTTGAAATGTGTGTTCTTCTCACATACCACCTATGGATCCACCAGTGTCATTACATGTGTTTTCATTTCACTAACAACAACCAGAGTCATTGCATGTGTGTTCTTTTCACATACCACATATGGATCCACCAGTGTCATTGAAATGTGTGTTCTCTACAAAGACCACACATGGAACCACCAGTGTCATTGCATGTCTATTCTTTTCACTAACAACAACTGGAGTCATTGCATGTGTGCTCTTTTCACAATCCACATATGGAGCCACCAGTGTTATTGCATGTGTGTTCTTTTTAGTAACAACAACCAATGTCATTGCAGGTGTGTTCTTTTCACTAATAACAACTGGAGTCATTGCATGTGTGCTCTTTTTAGTAACAACCAGTGTCATTGCATGTGTGTTCTTTTTAGTAACAACAACCAGTGTCATTGCATGTGTGATCTTCTCACATACCACCTATGGATCCACCAGTGTAATTGCATCTGTGTTCATCTCCCTAACAACAACCAGAGTCATTGCATGTGTGTTCTTTTCACATACCACATATGGATCCACAAGTGTCATTGAAATGTGTGTCCTCTATAGAGACCACACATGGATCCACCCGTGTCATTGCATGTATGTTCTTTTCACTAACAACAACTGGAGTCATTGCATGTGTGCTCTTTTCACAATCCACCTATGGATCCACCAGTGTCATTGCATGTTTGTTCTTTTTACTAACAACAACCAGAGTCATTTCATGGCTGTTCTTCTCACATACGACCTATGGATCCACCAGTGTCATTGCATGTGTGTTGTCTTCACAATCCACCTATGGATCCACCAGTGTCATTGCATATGTGTTCTTTTTACTAACAACAACCAGAGTCATTGAAATGTGTGCTCTCTTCAGAGACCACACATGGATCCACTAGTGTCATTGCATGTATTTTCTTTTCACTAACAACAACTAGAGTCATTGCATGTGTGTTCTTTTCACATACCACATATGGATCCACCATTGTCATTGCATATGTGCTCTTTTCACAATCCACCCATGGATCCACCAGTGTCATTGAATGTGTGTTCTTTTTAGTAACAACAACCAGGGTCATTGAAATGTGTGTTCTTCTCACATACCACCTATGGATCCACCAGTGTCATTGCATGTGTGTTCATTTCACTAACAACAACCAAAGTCATTGCATATGTGTTTTTTCACATACCACATATGGATCCACTAGTGTCATTGAAATGTGTGTTCTCTACAGAGACCACACATGGATCCACTAGTGTCATTGCATGTATGTTCTTTTTACTAACAACAACCAAAGTCATTGCATGGTTGTTCTTCTCACATACTACCTATGGATCCACCAGTGTCATTGCATGTGTGTTATCTTCACAATCCACACATGGATCCACTAGTGTCATTGCATGTGTGTTATTTTTAGTAACAACGAGTGTCATTGCATGTGTGTTCTCTTCAGAGACCACACATGGATCCACTAGTGTTATTGCATGTGTGTTCTTTTTACTAACAACAACTAGAGTCATTCAAATGTGTGCTCTCTTCAGAGACCACACATGGATCCATCGGTGTCATTGCATGTATGTTCTTTTCACTAACAAAAACTGGAGTCATTGCATGTGTGTTCTTTTCACATACCACATATGGATCCACCAGTGTCATTGCATGTGTGTATTTTTCACAATCCACCCATGGATCCACCAGTGTCATTGCATGTGTGTTATTTTTAGTAACAACAACCAGAGTCATTGAAATATGTGTTCTTCTCACATACCACCTATGGATCCACCAGTGTCATTGCATGTGTGTTCATTTCACTAACAACAACCAGAGTCATTGCATGTGTGTTCTTTTCACATACCACATATGGATCCACCAGTGTCATTGCATGTGTGCTTTTTCACAATCCACCCATGGATCCACCAGTGTCATTGCATGTGTGTTATTTTTAGTAACAACAACGAGAGTCATTGAAATGTGTGTTCTTCTCACATACCACCTATGGATCCACCAGTGTCATTGCATGTGTGCTTTTTTCACAATCCACCTATGGATCCAAAGTGTCATTGCATGTGTGTTCTTTTTACTAACAACAACCAGAGTCATTGAAATGTGTGCTCTCTTCAGAGACCACACATGGATCCACGGGTGTCATTGCATGTGTGTTCTTTTCACTAACAACAACTGGAGTCATTGCATGTGTGTTCTTTTCACATACCACATATGGATCCACCAGTGTCATTGCATGTGTGCTCTTTTCACAATCCACCCATGGATCCACCAATGTCATTGCATGTGTGTTATTTTTAGTAACAACAACGAGAGTCATTGAAATGTGTGTTCTTCTCACATACCACCTATGGATCCACCAGTGTCATTGCATGTGTGCTTTTTCACAATCCACCCATGGATCCACCAGTGTCATTGCATGTGTGTTATTTTTAGTAACAACAACGAGAGTCATTGAAATGTGTGTTCTTCTCACATACCACCTATGGATCCACCAGTGTCATTACATGTGGGTTCATTTCACTAACAACAACCAGAGTCATTGCATGTGTGTTCTTTTCACATACCACATATGGATCCACCAGTGTCATTGAAATGTGTGTTCTCTATAGAGTCCACACATGGATCCACCAGTGTCATTGCATGTCTATTCTTTTCACTAACAACAACTGGAGTCATTGCATGTGTGATCTTTTCACAATCCACATATGGATCCACCAGTGTCATTGCATGTGTGTTCTTTTTAGTAACAAGAACCAATGTCATTGCAGGTGTGTTCTTTTCACTAACAACAACTGGAGTCATTGCATGTGTGCTCTTTTTAGTAACAACAACCAGTGTCATTGCATGTGTGTTCTTTTTAGTAACAATAACTAGTGTCATTGCATGTGTGATCTTCTCACATACCACCTATGGATCCACGAGTGTCATTGCATGTGTGTTCATCTCACTAACAACAACCAGAGTCATTGCATGTGTGTTCTTTTCACATACCACATATGGATCCACAAGTGTCATTGAAATGTGTGTTCTCTATAGAGACCACACATGGATCCACCAGTGTCATTGCATGTATGTTCTTTTCACTAACAACAACTGGAGTCAATGCATGTGTGCTCTTTTCACAATCCACCTATGGATCCACCAGTGTCATTGCATGTGTGTTCTTTTTACTAACAACCAGAGTCATTTCATGGCTGTTCTTCTCACATACGACCTATGGATCCACTAGTGTCATTGCATGTGTGTTCTCTTCACAATCCACACAGGGATCCACCAGTGTCATTGCATGTGTGTTCTTTTTAGTAACAACCAGTGTCATTGCATGTGTGTTCTCTTTAGTAACAACAACCCGTGTCATTGCATGTGTGTTCTTCTCACATACCTCTTGATATGGCCGAATCCGCCACAATGTCCGCATTTCCTTTTCCTGGCTCCCAGCCTTGGACCTTTATTGGTGGAGGCTTCGATCCTTAGCTTTCTAGGCCTTCCAGGTGGCCTCCTAAGAACTGGTGGTTGAAGTGTGAACCCTGGATCGACAATCTCCCAATCATTTTCATCGGCCATAGGTGGTACGTTTTCTGCATATGTTGCAGCAAACTTGTCCACGGAGAAATTATTGTCGACATAGTTCTCTATTTCAGCTCCGTTACCTCTAAGATTTAAGATGAAGTAAATTTCATGGTGACATGGCAGACCAGTAATCTGCCACTGCTTGCATGAACAAGTCTTGTTTCTAATGTCTACAATGTACCTCCGTTTACTTCCATGCTTGTATTCTCCATAAACCTCAGCCAATGTTCTGGAACTTCTGACCACCCTCATCTTTATCGTTCTCATTGCGCTGGTTCTTCCATTCAGTAACATAACCACCTTTGGAACTATTTTATGGCCTAAAAATTTTCTTGCACAAATTCTTTGCCTTAAATCTATCTTCACCATTATGCACTGTCTTATTGCATCCAACAAAATAACAATTCCAAGTGTCTTCATGCCCGAAATCTTATCATTGAAACTCTCTGCCAAATTATTGCATACAAAATCCACCTTTCTTAACTCACCAAACTTGCTTATGGCCCATAGCTTGGTATGATGTTCCTCAGGGTATTTTTTCACCTTTGGCACTACATACATGTTCTGCAAGTAAGTAGCATGTATGCTTGGGATGTATGTGTATGCTGATCAACACAAGTCCTCTTCAAAGATATTTCCTTTGAACTTCTTCGTGAAGTTAGTAGCAAGGTGCCGCATGCATTCCCTATGATCAACCCTAGGAAACACAACATCAACAACATTCTCAAGACCCTCGGATGCACCGGTGTGTATCACCAAGCCTTCAGGGTGACCAATTACTTCCTGTAGTCTCTGCATGAACCATGTCCAGCTTTCATTTGATTCACCCTCAAGAACAACATAAGCTACGGGTAGAAGCCAATTATGCGCGTCCAAAGCACAAGGAGAAGCAACATGTCCCCTGAACTTCCCTGTTAAAGAAGTTGCGCCTATTGCCAAGTATGGCCTGCAGCCGTCTAGGAACCCTTCCAAGATGCCTTCAGCATAAAACATCTCCTCAAGCATATCTTATCTCGCTCGCTATACCTAACCCCCCTCGACACCTTTTCTCTCCCTTTCACAACCTCGTAATCGATGTCAACAACACTACCAGGTGATGTTTTCTCTACCTGAGCTTTGAAAACTATACAACATATGAAAACTGTCATTCCACTTTCCTTGAATGAAGTCTAGAGCCATCTCCTTCCCATCAAACACTCTGTGATAAGGAATTAAAACGTTAAACTTTTTGCTAATCTTTGCTCTGAGTTCAGCAGGTCCAATGTTATGATCCTGCCTCACCCAGTCAAGTATAGTAGCAGCAATCCACTTGGTAGTCGCCGGTCTAATTTTACCACTTAAAGAAGTATTAGGGCAGTTGTGTTTCTTCGTGTTTACTTTGATCTGCATTTGATAAAAATCCAAATAATTCAGAGCTAGTTATCAGCAGAATAAATATGAGAAAGAATAAAACTAAATGTAGCTATTGCAACCTGAAATGGGTGTCCACCCCGCATTGGAGATGCATGTAATCTCCATTTACACACATTACTTTCCCTATAGTGCACCCTAAGTCTCTTTTGGTCGCTCTTTTCAATGATAAATTCGAACCCAACTCTGATTGCATAGGTTGCAACTGCATATCTGCAGTCCTCCACATTATCAAAGACAGTCCCCTCATCAATTGTAGGATTGTCCCTGTCAAAGTGTATCACTAGCCTTTCCATGTCTTCGTCGTCGTATCTACATCCCATTTCCACATCTTCACATTCCTCTTCCTCATCAGTCCCATAATCAGGCTCAAAGTTCGAATCAACCAAATATTCCCTACTCTCCATCCTATCAGGGTCAGCAGCCACGTCTGGATATGCTTTCTCATCATTATCCGCACCGCCACACATTTTAGTGCCTTCATGCTCGCTTGACAAAGCATCATGCTCAAGGACAAGCTGTACAGACATCCTGCGGTTACCAACACATACCCTTGCCATCACCACGGGACTAGAAACGCTAATTGGGGTATGCAGATAAGGAATCACAGTTCTTACCCTTCAATGTGGACGCACGACACCTTCTCCGGGCTCCATACCTCCAAAGCTCTACACCCTGCTTCCTCTCCCCCCGTTTCGTTGTCCTCTATGCTCTCCAGACTTGAAGGAGATTCCGTGCTCTCCAGCCACGTAGGACCCATATCCATGCTCTCAAGCCTCACAGGACCCATCTCCGAGCAGGATCCAGATCACCAGCGTCGTTGGGCCCCTAACCCAACAGACGACTCTCGGTTTTCGTTTCTAGACGCGCCTAGGCGGTGGGTGGCGGCAAGGAGACAGGGCAGGGAGGGGACATGAGGGGATGGCAGGGAGGGGAGGGCGGGAGGACGACGACCCACGGGGACGATGAGAGCGGTGCACGATTGAGCGGAGTGGCAGCGGCGGGAGCAGAGGAGAGGAGCGGAGCGGAGCTGGTTGCGACAAAGCATGGAAAATTGCACAATAATGTGTTGGTGGGCGGCACCAGCCCTCGAACCTGGGGCGCGCGCTGTCGTAGGTGGAGGAGGCGGGCCCGCTTGTCAGAAAACATGCCACCTGTCAGCACACTATGCACGGGGAGCACTTCATGGAATTTTTTAGCAGGTCCCACATGTCAGTCTGTTTGATCAAAACTTGCATGTAGTGCATGGTTGGTTCACGCGCTAGTTCCGAAAAAAGCCCGTTGATCCAAACTTGAATTGGTAGTTCTGCTTCTTCTCCCCCATCTCATCGTCTCCTTGCAGTGGCAGTTCCGCATCGTCTCCCTCGTCTGTTATCCTCTTCTTCTTCTCCTCGCAGTGGTAGTTCTTCTTTCTTCCTCGATCAAAACATTCCTGCACGTAAGCCATGGCCAGTAGCCGGATGAAGAGGAACTGGGCCGATCTCCCGGCCGACCCACTTCGCAAGATCACCAACTATTTGCTGGAGAAAGAGGAGTACGTCGACACCTATGCTGCTTGTCGGGAAGTCTGCACCGATTGACGCCGCACTTTAAAGGTGCCCAAATTCCATCTCAACAACTGGATCATGATAGATCACACACTTCCAGACGTTGGCGACTTCACCTTCCTCAACCTCGCCACTGGTCATTGCTTCAGGACAAATCTAATGGACATCCATCACAGGTTCACATTCACATCGGATATTTATTGGTATTTTCCATTGTAAACACCTTAGTGCTAACTGATGCCCTCTTCTTCCAAAAGATTCTACTTCGTCGGTGTTTCTCGTGGCGTCATCGTGCTTGCTCAGAGGGTGGAGCCGCATGCATTCGGCTTCTGAACCCAATCACTCATAAGTCTAACACTGAGTTTCAAGCACACATACCATCTGATCCTCTGCAATCTGTCATCGTGACGAAGTCCCCGACGATGGTGTTCGTTTGCACCAATTATCCAGATCGTATTGCATGGGCCGATGAGAGCACCCCAAACGGGGCAAATCAATGAATCATTTGGAGAAGGATTGTATTCGCCACCTCCTGCTATGCTTCTAGACTGCATGACGACATTCTGAGGGGAAGTATATGGATTACTTGAGAATGGAGACATCTTGTCGACCAACATCAAGTTAGAGCAGCGCGCGAGCACTGTCACGATGGCCAAAATAATTTCGGCCCCAGTCTTTGAACAGGTATGCGGAACTTACAAATTTTACCTTGTGGAGTCAGATGGTAATCTGCTTCTTGTGTTGAACGGGGATTTCGCCAAAAGGCAAGCGGTGTTGTATCGGGTGGAAACGAAGAGCCGCTCTCTCGAGGCCGTCTGTGACATTGGAAGTCGTGCCCTCTTTGTTGATTACAATCAGTCTATCTCCATTGACACCAGGTTACACCCCATAGTGAAACCCGGTTGCATATACTACAGGAATTATATCAGACTGTATGATCATGAGGTTCAAGCCTAGGAAGAGGAACCAACAATGACGTATGGCTTAAGTCTGGAACATACACCGAGGCCTTACCCTCTGAACGAGATACTGACAGCACATTGCAGACAGAGAGAGTTCTCTGAATGTGTGTTGCAAGATGCGGAGCCATGACGATTTAAATATATAGGGAGAATGAATCCTATATTCATCCTAGGTTATTTGCTAGCATTTTCAGGTCTATTTTTCAAGTAGAAATTTGTACGTATTTATATTATTTCGATGAGCAAGATATGATTAACTTTCGCATAAAATTGTAATATATTTAAATTTAGTACTTCCATAATTCAAAGTATTTATTTTTAGTAGCTTCTTTCAGAATTCTTTGTGTTCGACATGGGCATCAGCTCAGCGCCGGAATTCAGGCCCCACATGGAAAATTGCACAATAATGTGTTGGTGGGCGGCACCACCCCTCGAACCTGGGATGCGCGCCGTTGAAGGTGGAGGAGGCAGGCCCACCAGTCAGAAAACATGCCACGTCGGCATCTCCTGTTTCTGATGCCCTTTAAAAAAATAAAACACGCCACGTCGTTATCCCCTATTTCTGATGGTGTTGCTAGACTCGACGGTACATGGTGGCATATAAATAATATCGTATAAACATAAGGGCACAATCGTCAACATTTCTAAAATGAAACCCGGTCCCGTCTCCTACCTGTCCTTGTACATTGCCCGATGAGGTGGATAGCCACGACCGATCTTTTTAATACATTCGCACTCTTATGCTGAGAAGGGAAATAAAGATTGAGCTGTTAATGCAACGAGTGTCGAATTATTACCCTCTAAGGAAATGGGAAATGGTTATTTTCACGCTGCGTCTGTAGTCTAAACCCATCACTGCCTTTCACCCCTTCTCCGACTAACCACAGTTCACCTTGTGCAGCTCCTCCGCGCCGCACCAACTAGGGTAACATGGCCCCGCCTAAGCCGCCGCGACAGCCGCCGAAACTAGGGTATTTAGCCCCTCTAAGGCAGGCCATGAAGCTCTACTTCAAGGTCGGTCTCCCATTGCCCTGCCAGGCGGATGATTTCCCCGAAAGTGCCGAATAGGCCGCAGCGGCGACTGCACCATCGTCGGTGCCAGATGTGGCAAGCAGGGCCAAGAGAGCGATGTGGAGAAATAACATGGCGGCATTACGGCATGCTCTAGGCAGTGGGAACAAGGTACGTATCAAATCGTTCATGAGAGAATGCTGCCGCCGAGGGTACACACCCTCGAACAGGGCAGCGCCAAGGTCTAGGAACTCTCGCGTCCATGCTTCGACGCGAACTACCTTACCTCAGTGGGGTAGGCTGGGAGCACGCCGTCTGCGGCAAAGACGCTCCATCCTACGCACCGTCGAAGGTCAGATGACTGGCCGCCTACACTCAAGATGTCGATTGTTCGACAGCCGAAGCCGGCGGCGGGCATCAGTTCAGCCCTGGAATTCAGGTTCGAGTTCACACGGACCTACGATCTCGAGAAGGTGATGTCGAATTTCAGTTTCAAAGAAATCGTTGCGGCGGCGCAGATGGTCCAACTGAACCGGGACTGGTGCACGCAAATCGCTCGTGCATGAACGATGCAGATTTCTTGTAGTTTGGCGGGAAGGCAATAGATCAGTTTGGGTTAAATGATCAAAGAACTTATGTCCTCTCAAGGCAATTGGCCAGCCAACTTTTCTGGTGGAGATCTATAGTTTCTTTAGTGTAGAATAGTTAAGTTCAGACTGAAGAATGGCTTTTGTAGATAAAATGCTGATGAATTGTTCTATAAACTAGTAGGAAGCTTAGCCCACTTTTGTGTAGGTATAAGACCCTTTTGTATGGAAGTACTTCTATTGTAAGCAAATACTATCAAGTACCTATTTCCTTCAATTACTAGTCATGGTTCAATCCAGTTAACTGACATCTTTTTATCCCAGACTACAGATTTTGCGTCTGCTGTCTTTGCTGTAAACCATTTTTCCTTTGTCTTGTGTTGCCTGCAAAATGGTCCTGTAGTTCAATGTGTTACAAATGTAGCTACCTTGTACTTGAAGAGGAGATGGACTACATTTTCCTGGCATCCACAGAATTGACAATGCCCATTGCCAGACCACCCTCTTTTCATGAGGTTGTCCTTGGTTATTCACAGAAATTATAAAGCATGGTGTTCAACTACATCGATTCAAACTATTACACACACACTACATAAAATTCATTACCCACAAATACTACATCGATTCAAACTATTACACACAGATACCACTTCAAACTATTACACACACGTACTACATCGATTCAAACTATTGCACATTTTTACTCGATGTTAACTTCCTGCTACGCTCTCCATACTACAAATTCATTAGCCACACATACCACGGCAATTCACTAGAGCTCTGTCTTCACTCGAGGGAAATCAGAACCACCAGCCCAAGCCCGCTTCACCGAACTGTAGTGCCGCCACGAACGGTGGGTCCTATGCCATCGATCCTTCCAGCCAATATCAGCGAGAGGGCGCTCGCAGCCTCTTCGGGCCTGAATGCCATGTACCGATTCCAAAACCTCCTCTAGGTGGATGATGACCGGTGCTTCAAAGAAAGCCGCCTCGCCTGCTTGGAATCTCCACCTCGTACATCTTAGGAACAGTGTCAGGATCTTTCAGCCACGCCTTTACCTCGATGACCCATCTGTCGCTCGGTGGCACGATTTCCACCAGCTCGCTGCCAAGGCTACTGACAACCTGCTTGAGGGCCTCCGGCTTCCAAGCATCCAATGGGAGGCCATCAAAGCCGAGTTTGGAGAAGAAACGAAGCTGCCCCAAGCGATCGTCCCACCCACTTGCGCGATGCCAACGCATGAAGCTCATTTTCCCCGCAGACTCGAAAAGAACGGAAGAATGCGTAACACGCTTCGGTCCGAGCTGCTCGAATCGATGAAAAATCAAATGGTAGCGCGCATACCTCAATGTTGACCTCATTTCATTTGATCACAAAATGAGACCTAAAAGCCGACAACAACTCTGCCGGTGACATGGCAGGACGGACGCCCAGCACGGTGGCCATGAGAGCATGGTCGTCGAACTGCTATGCCAGGGCTACCATGCCTGGGGTGTGCGGCAGCACGCAACTTCCCGAGGCCGGTCGCCAGCCTGGATCGCTCGACGGGACGCGCTCCGCCGTGCAAGAAGGACTAGCTAGAGGCGAGATATTAGTCCGGGTACGTGAAGCTCCGATACGGCGGACGATGCAATGGCCACGGCTGCGAGCTTCGATTAGAGGCGTGGGAGGTTGACCAGACATGGCGGGGACGCAAATTAGAGCAAGTGCGAGCTCCAATCTGAGACGAGCAGCCAGAGCTGAGCAAATGTTATGGGGAGGGGAGCAGGGGAGAAGACCAGAGCAGAGCAAAGAAATAGATCTGGTCCACGCAGGGGTAAGCTAGTCCACGACCGCAAAAGATAACAGGGAATACTGACATGGCGGGCCAAGAAGAGTTGACCTAACGGCGGTATTTGAGTTCAACCGTTTTTCGTCTGGTTCAAATGACCGTTTGGCCGTTAGATTTGTATTCACCCCCATTTGGCCCTTCTGGACAATTGGCGAATCTACTATGGGCCCTCCGCGCGATTGATGGCAACTCGGGTACCGCGGTGCGCTCACCCACCAAGTTTGGTACCGCAAACGAACATTCCCACCGGGATGCCCATGTGATACGTCCATTTTGCATCACTATTCTATGTCTTAATTCACTATTATTCATTGATATATTTCACATTGAGAGGTGATACTTATGTTATTTCATCTATTTTTGCATGGTTGATGACTTTTGGAGCATGGACCGCTACAGTCAGGATTCTGATAGAAAAGGTGCTGTTTGGAGGCAAAATTCGCGAAGATCAAAAAATCCAAGAAAATATACGGAAAATCCTTTTTTTCCAGAAGACTAAGGATGCCAGAAGATGGAGTGGAGATGGGCCACAGGGGGCCCACACCACCCCATGGCGCGAGCAGGCCTAGGCCGCGCCAGGAGGTGGTGTGGCCACCCTAGCCCACTCCAGCCTCCCCCCTCTGGCGTATATCAACCCCCCGAAACCCTAAGACTCGGGGAGCGACCACAGAAAGATTCCACCGCCTCTGCAGGGCGGAAAACACCAAGAGAGAAAGATATCTCCGGCAGACAGATTTCTGCCGGGGGAATTCCTTCCCGGAGAGGGGAGATCGTTGCCATCAACATCACCATCAAGCTGGACTTCATCGGGATCATCATCATCATCATCATCATCACCACCATCATCACCATTAGCACCCTCATCACCATCTCCATATTGTTGTAACAATTGCGTTGAATCTTGCATAGTTCATAGGGGAAACTTTCCCGGTGTTGATTACTCTATGTAGTTGATGCTATTGAGTGAACCATTGAATTATTGTTTATGTTCAGATTGTTATACATCATTATTACATCTCTGATCATGATCCATATGATGTCTTGTGAGTAGTTCATTTTGTTCTTGAGGACATGGGAGAAGTCTTGTTGTTAGTAGTGGAGTTGTGTTGAGAAAGATTCAATAGATTGTTATTTAAGTTGTGGTGTACTTCTTCTAGTGGTGTCATTTGAACATCGACTACATGATACTTCACCTATATGGGCCTAGGGGAATGCATTGTGTATTTGGCTACTAATCGTAGGGGTTGAGTGATGTAAACCTGAACCTCCGTTAGGAAACCATTGCACAAGGGACGTAAGGGTCTTAGAGTTTAAAGCCGTGGTTAGGTTTCTACCTTAATTACTTTCTTGTACTTACGGATGTTTGCAAGGGGTATTATCACAAGTATGTATTAGTCTTGGATGGGGTGGTACATTAGCACAGGTTCACCCACACAACACTTAGCAAGCTAAAGAAGATTAATCAACTATATGAAGCAAAAGCACTTGACAGTCTTCCCATGTGTCCTCGAGAACGTTTGGTCATCTTAAGAAATACAACCGGCTTGTCCTTTTCTGCATAAAGGATTGGGCCACTTGCTGCATTTATTCCTACTGTCTTTTATTTACTTGCTTTATCAAAAACCCCTAAAAATCCGTTTGCTAAGTATTTGCAGAGAATTCCTGATCCATACCACTAGCCAGCACCTTCTGCTCCTCGTTGGGTTCGACACTCTTACTTATCGAAAATACTGCGATACACCCCCTATACTTGTGGGTCATCAAGACTATTTTCTGGCACCGTTGCCGGGTAGTGAAGCGCTATTGGAGAGTGGAACTAGTAAAGGAAACTTCTACTGTGAGTATTGTTTACTTCTGCTATTTGCTTTATTTTTGTTATGGATAATTCACTAAGTTTCTTATTTAGTAATGCTACTACCACTGCTAAGGTAGTAGATAAGCTACCACCTGCTGAGAATGATGTTTTCAAAATACCTACAAGAATTATTGATCGTGTTATGGATAACTACTATGTTGGGGATGGAACTGTCCATCCCGGTGATCATTTACTCTTTATACACGAATTATGCGGGTTGTTCAAGTGTGCAGGTATTACTACAGATCAAGTTAAGAAGAAGTTATTCTCATTATCATTGAAAGGAAGAGCTGAGGAATGGTATAAGCTGCTGAAGAATGGTCAAGCTCTAGAATGGGAGGAAATAGTGCCTCTCTTTTACTCAAAGTTTTATCCTCCTAGTGATATTCATAAAGATCAGAATCAAATATACAATTTTTGGCCTCTTGATGGAGAGAGTACAGCTCAAGCTTGGGGGAGATTGAAGTTACTAATGCTCAAATGTCCCATTCATGAGCTCCCCAACAATATTATTATCAATAACTTTTATGCAAGGCTCCCTCTACATGATAAAGATTTATTGGATGCTTCTTGTGCTGGATCATTCACTCGCATGGAAGAAGAAGCTAAATGGGATCTTCTGGACCGTATTCAAGACAATGCTGAAGCTTGGGAGAATGACAAAGGTAGAAAGTCAGGTATAAATTATGATTATGAATGCATTGAATCTTTTATGGAACTGATGACTTTCAAAATATTAAAAATGCTTATGGTCTAGATTCTCAAGCTATTCCTTCTTATTTTAAGGCTTTTGCTTCCTACATTGAAGTGCCTAAAAAGAAGTGGAATAAGTATCATGAACCTTATAAAGATATTGCTAAGAGTGTTCTTGCAAGAAATACTGAAGTTTATACTACTAATCATGTTTTACCTGAACCTTATATTAAGAAAATGCCTTTCCCAGTTAGGATGAAGGAACATTCTATGATAGCTAGTATGGTTAATGAAAGTACAAATAAAGCTGTTGAACCTGATAAAAAAATGGTTGATGAACCTATAATAGCAAATGTGAAAGACTTTGTTACTAAATATGAAAAAGAGGGACACCCTATCCTTTGTAAGGATACCTCTAATATTGTTTCACATAGTAGTGTTATGAGAGCTAGTATTCCCGTGTTTTCTGTTAGAATAAGTGATCATTGCTATGATGGTTCTTGTGATAGCTATATTGTTAAGTTTATGCATGATACTGAAAGTTACTATGAGAGAGGGAAAAGTGTTCTTATGCATCTCAATAATATCAAGTTTCCTTGTTTTATGCTGAAAGTTTTTATGTTGCACTTCTTTTGCCCTCTTATGCAAGTTGCTTTTGGTTTTAAAAACTTGTTTGTTTACAAAATTCCCTTGCATAGGAAGTGGGTTAGACTTAAACGTGTGTATTTTTTGCTTCTTAATGCTCTCTTTCACCTCAATTCATATCCCTATGAGAGCTTCTTCAAAATTATCATGCTCATCTTAACGGCTATAAAGAAAGAGCTTTATGGGAGACAACCCAATTTGTTTTTTTGCTTTCAGTTTGTTTTTGTTTCTTTGAGTCTTGGAAGTTATTACTTCAGTAATAACCGCTCCTTATCCGTTTTGTTTGGTTTTTGTGTCAAGATCAACCTCTAATGAGGGAGAAGTAAGATTTGGGGAAGTTGCTGTCCCAAAACAGATTTTTGTGCTTCACCGTAAAAATTCGTGAGAGACCTCTGTCTGTCGGATTGAGCTGTAATTTTTTGTGCTTCTACCCTAGGTTGTTATTTAACTTTCGTTAGTTTTGCACTTTTTGATTTGAGCAACAGAAGATTTTCGAAAAGATTGATCTTTACCTACTGATCTGTTTTGAAAGATTTAGCCAATCATGCATTTGCTTCTTTATTCGATTTTCTTTGTGAATTCTTTTTGGGTTTTCGGAAGGAGTTGCTACAGTAGCTTATCTTTTGATGGTTTTCAGTTGAAGTTGGACTCAAAAAGTTTTATCACTTCACTTATACTAATGTTGCTAATGAGAACTGTGTGAAGTTTTGTGTGAAAGAAATTTCCAGGAAGTGGAGACAATGGTGTAATAAGGAAGAGAAGGGTTTTATGACTCAAGTAATAAGTATATGAAGATGAAGATACTGATGATATTCAAGTAGTGCCTCCGGAAGAATCCACTAAATACCAAATTCAGAGACCTGCAGAGTCCATTTCCAACTAGGTAATAGTCCTGGTAAGAAATGTTCCGCGAAAATACAATCCAACTATATTTTTGCAGTTTTCAGTCAATAAGGAAAGCTACGAAGCGAAAAAGGGACGGAAACGGAGCCAGGGTGGCTCACACCACCCTGTGGCGCGGGCCCACCCCTGGCTGCGCCACCAGGTGGTGAGACCACCCAGGACTCCGCCTCCGACTCGTTTTCTCCCAGTACCTTCCTTTTGACATGAAACTTCGTAATATATAACCCCCGGGATCTTCCGAGGTTCGTATATCGTGTTTTCGTCGTGTTTTTGTTTCGATCTGTTTCTGCCAGGTAAAAAATCTCAGATTTTTAGCCTCAATGTCTTCCACTGGATCAGTTGAGGGAGATTCCTTGGAAGATATCATCAACCCATACATGAGAGAATTGAAGATTCATCCCAAGGAGTTATTACTCGAAGGTAGGGAGGTTCGGATTAAAGAGGTTCAAGGCCCTAAAGGTGAAGGAAGTCTGGAGGACAGGATGGAAGCATTGGAACAAGAAGTCTTTAGGTACAAGAAGATGGCGGAGCGCGAAGTGGATATCATCCATAAGATTTGTTCCGAATTCATCACCGAGCACCAAAAGGAGACTGCTGAACTCAAAGACGAAGTTCTCTCACTCTGCCAAACAACCAACGAACCGCAAGCACAATTCTATGACGTTCAAAATCAAAACTGTGAGTATGAGGCTAGATTTAAACTCATAAGTGCTCCTGCAAGTTTCAGGATGTTGGAAACCACGATGTCCTTTGTTGATGGGAAGCCTTTACCTTGGAAGACGGACGAAGACGAGAGGAGACCACCACCACCACCACCACCAAAGGAGTAATTCATCATCAGGTTTGGCATCCCCTTGGTTTGTTCCAAGCTTGGGGG
Organism: Avena insularis; assembly: GCA_023614405.1. Lineage (NCBI taxonomy): Eukaryota > Viridiplantae > Streptophyta > Magnoliopsida > Poales > Poaceae > Avena > Avena insularis. The sequence goes on along the minus strand of CM042692.1, from coordinate 68,135,830 downwards.
AGTGCCGCGGTATACATCACTATCTTCTATCTTTTTACCTTTTTAGTAGAGTCATATCATGAATAGAGGAGTTATTATGTAGTATGGTTTGCATTATGGAAGTGTCCCCTCTCTCGTTAGATATGTATCCCTTGGTGTGAGTTTCTGTTATGGAATATTAATGAGAAGTTCTATCATTCACTCTTTTGCATAGCTTATATTAGTTTTCAATTCGTGGTTATATGATTGATCTTGTTGTTAGTATTGGTAGCACTCTGGGATCATTGAGTTAATTTAGTTGGTTTTGGCAAACCTGGCTGGCCAAGAGCAACACTATTTTTGAGAGTTGAATGAAAAAGATAAAAGTACTCTAAAGAAAAATAATTTCATCGTCTTTCTTTCTTGATTTGCTCATAAGTCTAGTATTCTCTAGTTAAGATCTTTTGTGCTTCCAAGGAACATTGCATGTTTGTCTTTATCACTTGTATGTTTGGTTATTTCCTTCAACTCTTATACTTGCTACCCAACCTTGCTAGCCAAAAACCCGTACTGAGAGGGTATTCTTCTCGTGCATCCACCTCCTTTAAACCAAAACCTTTGCCATTTGTGTCCACCATACCTACCTAGTAGCATTATTGCTATTCCAAGTAAATTCTTGTTTTATCTACCTCCCAAATTAAACTTGTTATGTGAAAATTAGTGATTAAAGCTCTCACGAACTTGATGGCACACTTTACTTTCTTGCATTTAATAAACTTGAACCATTGGGTCCTTCTTTGTTGCGTATATGCTTGCGCTTTATGAGTTGAAGTTAGCAGAACCATGTATCATGGGGACCGCTTTCAACACTTCATTGGTACTTGTACCTAGTTGATATCATGTTCTTTTGCTTATGGATCTCGGCGGTGTGAAATAAAAGTGGAACTTGTAAGATCATGGAGTTTATATGTGTGTTAGAGAAACGCCTGGGCCGCTAGCCTAAGCCATGCCTAATCATGGTGGAAACTTGCAGCATAACTATAGTGAGCATTCTATGAAGCATCCTCAATAAAAACCTATGCAAATAGCAAATAAAAAGATCGTTGAGATGCTCACTTTCTGCTTGCCTTGTCATTTTGATTATGGGATAGCTCCTGTGTCATGTGCAAGGGGTACCCCGTTGGCGGTTCTCAATGATACACATGTATTTACAATGACAAGAGCTTGCTCATGGCTGAAGTTGAGTAGCATGAGGATCGGTACTCATAAGTAAGGGGCATGAGATTTCAACTTATAACTTGTTAAGCATATCCTCTTAGTTGTGTCACTTTAACCTTAATCACCTAAAGATGCCTATGATAGGGGCAATGAGAGCTGAAAGCTAGTAAGTATCATAATTTTTGGGATCTCTTTATGAGACTTGTAATCCCTGCTTCCCTATTTGAAGGGCCTTTCTTTCACTTTGTAGTTGAGTCAGTAAACCTACTCCCTTCTATCTCAGCAAGTATCTTGAGTTGTTGTGTTTCATTCATTCATATGTTGATTTATTCAATCATGTTTCTTATCTTCCTTGCTTTGCGCATTGCTCTTATCCTGATGTTTACTACTTTGAAAGTTATCATTGAAAACCAGTTATTTGTGAACTCCAGCAAATTATCAACTATTCTTCGACCAAGAGCTAAGTTTGCCATTTCCAATTATGATTCACTTTATGTATCTTTATTGTGTTTCCTTTACTTATTACAAGTTGAGTTATATAATAGTGAGTTGTCTTCTATTATGATCTATGTATTTGATGAATGTGATGCTTCTTGTCCGTATTCTTTTATCGACTCTTCACTCCATAAACCTGAGGTCATGTTTATTGAGCTTAGTTTCGCTTGGGGACAAGGCGAAGTCTAAGCTTGGGGGGAGTTGATACGTCCATTTTGCATCACTATTATTCATTGATATATTTCATATTGATAGGTGATACTTATGTTATTTCATCTATTTTTGCATGGTTGATGACTTTTGGAGCATCGACCGCCGCAGTCAGGATTCTGATGGAAAAGGTGCTGTTTGGAGGCAAAATTCGCGAAGATCAGAAAATCCGGGAAAATATACAGAAAATCCTATTTTTCCAGAAGACTAAGGATGCCAGAAGATGGATTGGAGATGGGCCACAGGGGGCCCACACCGCCCCATAGCGCGGGCAGGCCTAGGCCGTGCCAGGAGGTGGTGTGGCCACCCTGGCCCACTCGAGCCTCTCCCCTCTGGCGTATATCAACCTCCCGAAACCCTAAGACTTGGGGAGCGACCACAGAAAGATTTCGCCGCCTCTGCGGGGCAGAAAACACCGAGAGAGAAAGATCTCTCTAGCAGACAGATTTCTGCCGAGGAAATTCCTTCCCGGAGAGGGGAGATCATCCCCATCAACACCACCATCAAGCTGGACTTCATCGGGATCATCATCATCATCACCACCATCATCACCATCAGCACCCTCATCACCATCTCCATATTGCTGTAACAATTGCGTTGAATCTTGCATAGTTCATAGGGGAAACTTTCCCGGTGTTAATTACTCTTTGTAGTTGATGCTATTGAGTGAACCATTGAATTATTGTTTATTGTCAGATTGTTATACATCATTATTCCATCTCTGATCATGATCCATATGATGTCTTGTGAGTAGTTCGTTTTGTTCTTGAGGACATGGGAGAAGTCTTGTTGTTAGTAGTGGAGTTGTGTTGAGAAAGATTCAATAGCTTGTTATTTAAGTTGTGGTGTACTTCTTCTAGTGGTGTCATGTGAACGTCGACTACAAGATACTTCACCTATATGGGCCTAGGGGAATGCATTGTGTATTTGGCTACTAATCGTAGGGGTGGCCAGAGTGACAGAAACCTGAACCCCCGTTAGGAAACCATTGCACAAGGGGCATAAGGGTCTTAGAGTTTAAAGCTGTGGTTAGGTTTCTACCTTAATTACTTTCTTGTACTTACGGATGTTTGTAAGGGGTATAATCACAAGTATGTATTAGTCTTGGATGGGGCGGTACATTAGCACAGGTTCACCCACACAACACTTAGCAAGCTAAAGAAGGTTAATCAACTATATGAAGCGAAAGCACTTGACAGTCTTCCCATGTGTCCTCGAGAACGTTTGGTCATCTTAAGAAATACAACCGGCTTGTCCTTTGCTGCATAAAGGATTGGGCCACTTGCTGCATTTATTCCTACTGTCTTTTATTTACTCGTACTTTGTTTACTTGCTTTATCAAAAACCCCTAAAAATCCGTTTGCTAAGTATTTGCAGAGAATTCCTGATCCATACCACTAGCCAGCACCTTCTGCTCCTCATTGGGTTCGACACTCTTACTTATCAAAAATACTGCGATACACCCCCTATACTTGTGGATCATCACCATGTGACCCCTATGCACTCCACGAATCTCCATCGTGTCGAACCTGAATCGATATATCCAATTCCCTTGTTTGCGATACAAGACTTGTCCAAGATTTGATCATCGGTATCACGATACCTTGTTCAATCTCGTTTCCAACAAGTACGGTTTTACTCGTTCCTGTGAAATACCATCCCCATGACCTAGTCATGTGTTGCACAACATGGATGTAATTCACCGAGTGGGCCCAGTTGTATCTTCCCGTCACATAGGAGAACAATTCCCGTTCTTGAAGCATATTGCCTTTACATGCTCGTTTGGTTACCCAGCATGCACCTTTATAATCACCCTGTCACGAGATGATGATTGATACAGTCAAAGCATCCTCCGGTAATAGTGATTGATATGATATCACGGTCTAAGGATTAGGACAATCTGTTTCTGACAATTGTAACGTGAACTAAGTGACATGATCGTGCTACAACAATCATTAGTGGGAAATGTCCATCACATCATTCAAGATGATATGACTTTATTGTTAGTGACTTTTGTTTAGCCCATGATCAGGAAACCTTAATCATCGTCTGCCTAATGAACTAGTTGAATAGAGGCTACTAGGGACCTGGTTTGTTTGTATACCACACCTATATCAATGTTTCTGCTTGATACAGTTATAGGATGATATAAAACTATTATGAACTAATGAGATATGACAATAATACCCTTTTATTATTTGCCTCTAGGGCATATCTCCTTCATTCTCCCACTTGCACTAGAGTACAAATAATCCAGCTGCATTGCTACTAATCATAAACCATATCTCATATGCGTTTATTGATCATGATTGCTCATGGAGGACTTCCTGTCCTAAATCTGTTTGACTAGATTCATAAGGTCCTATTTTGCAAATCATTAATGTCAACTATTTGACATTCACACCATTATCATATAATGTGTTATAGCATTTTGGTGACAAAGTGAGACTTCTGTTTTCTAGCTTATACAATGACGATCTATCAGTCAATAGAAGTTTCAAGATATCATGTATAACTATAAAACACACTTAGTCAAAAGTCGAACTTTATCTAGACCAAAAAATTATACTTGCTAACTTAATTTGAAGTATCCTAATACTTCTATATCTATGTAAATTTTAATCAAACTTCAACACTTCTACTATGATGTCCAGCCACTCTTTCGCTGCGTTCAAACTTAACTCTAATTCGGTGATTCAGAAATCACTCTAGACTCTTTGTTCTTTACAACTAAGAACATGGGTCACATTAAGTCAAGTACAAGCAACATGGGTTTCACCTTGGAAAAACTATGGCCAAGGCATAGTCGATGCAGTGCAACCCTTTTCCCCTGTTTTAAGCATTGTCGTAAATACTGAGTCTTTACTCAATGTTTCTCCTAATCGTTCAAGTAAGAATCAATTCTTTGCTTGAATCCATTCTGAACACTTTTCAGAATCTCAACTAGGTCCTTCTAAACACTTTCAGAATTCTCTAAGAATTTTGACTTTTAATGTTCATTAAACATCCTTATCTAATCACGTAGATCCACTATATTTAATCCAAGTTTAATTTCATCCATCTAATGATCTAATCATTCCTAATACCAAACAAATTGTTCAGTAATATGTCGTTTACATATTCAAGAACACTGTTATGCTCCCACTCAAATATTGCATCAATATTTGATAGTCTAGGATGTCACTCATCTCCCACTCAAATATGTCATCTACATATTCTATTGGGAAAACTTCTTAGCTCCCACTCAACTTGCAGACTTTTCTTGATAATTTTGGCAAATCCAAAATTCTTTGATCTTACATCAAATCAAGAATTTTCTGCTACAGGACTTTAGCAATTCCTGGTCGATCAAAAACCTGCATGTTGTACCAGTTACAACCTTTCTATTCAACCTTTTGAAGACTTTGCAGTTTTGATCAGTCCTTTGCTAATTTCATGACTCAAAAGATGTACCTCGCTGAGACAATACAAACTTTGTCTTCTTCGGGCATTAGTTTGGAATTTGTGTTCATAGTCTTTATCGTAGAATTGAAGACATGTATGCCAAGAGGGGGTCCTCGAGACGTGTGGAGAAAGGTGGTGTGAGGCGATGGTATTCCGGGATGGTGAGCATACAAGCTTTACCCAGGTTTGAAACCGCCGTCTTTGGATAGATCCTACTCCTGCTGTCAATCCAGTAATACGGAGAGCCGGAATATGGGTTACAAGGGTTTTGCCTGTGCGAGTTGAGATTGTAGAATATTGGGTTGCCCTAAAGGTTGGTCCCTAGGACGACTTATATAGATATCTGGCCTAGGGTTTACAGGAGAGACCTATCTGGCTACGACTAAGAGTCGGTTACAGAGTACATCTTGGACTACAAGTAACTAAACAAGCCTAAGTTGGTAACTCTTCTGGGCCTTTCCATAGACGGATGGACCTTCGTCTTCTCTCCCTGACTGGGCTGCTCATGGAGCAAAGCTCTAACCCGAAGTGGGCCACCCTAGTCAGCGAGTCATAGTTGGTATACCCGGAAAGTATATCCCCAACAGTAGCCCCCAAAAGCCTCCAAGATCCAGAGTTGGATTCACTCGTCTAGCTTGATCTATCTTCGGCTCGTAGAATCTTGAAGGGTTCCTGAAAATCAAAAGAAAAGGTAGGATACGAGTATCAAATCGAGTCGTACCTATGAGTACATTATTCAGTTTTCCAACTTGAAATTCAAATCAAGCCAGAACTTGGCCTCTGACTTAACCTGACATCTTTCAAGGTCAGGTCATGTCACTGACAGACATTCCTATTAGTGCGACCGTTGGTGGGTCCTCTTATCGCGGAACCAGGGCACCGTTTTAATGCATGCGTGGAGATCTAGGAGGCGTAATCACTACAAGAAAAGTTTCCTTCCGCAACGACTTGGCCCGACGGTCATCGTAGAAGGCGCGTCTTCCGCGACGAATTTCTCAGCTCGGCCATGGCCGATGGAAAACTTTTTTCCGGTTTCGTGGCCCTCTACTATGATGAAACCGCTAAAAACGAGAAGGAAGCTTGGATGGCGCGTGGCAGAAGCAAGATTTTCGTTTACTTGCACGATGTTGACTCGTCGAACTCTTTTGAGGCGTGTGGGTCCCACACGTCAGTGTCTCTAGCAGACCATACTTTTCGGTCGCGCCTCCTTGATTTGAACTCGATAATGTTGCTCAAGGTGTCTGCCGTTTAGTCAGGCTGCTGGGTCCCACATTTCAGCCTCTCATTAGAAGAATCGTGTGTATGATGGAATTTTTTTCCTTTGCTTGCGCTACCCTTTTCCGAAGTTGATAGCATTACTCGATGCATCTACCGTTTAATAGGGATGCTGGGACCCACATGGCACCCTCTCATTAGAAGAAACGTGTGTATGATGGAATTTTTTCCTTTGCTTGCGCTACCCTGTTCCGAAGTTGATAGCGCTGCTCGATGCATCTACCAATTAAACAACCTCCTATGTCCCACGTGTCATCCACCCATTAGAATAAACGTGTGTATGATGGATTTTTTGCCCTTGGTCGCGCCTTCATGTTCCAAACTTGATAGCGTTGCTCGCTACTTCATCCGTTTATACAGGTCGGTGGGCCCCACATGTCAGTCTCCTCTGTGCATAAAATGTGTGCATGCTAGACTTTTTTCTTAGCTCGCGCCTCCCCGTTTGGAACTTGGCAACGTTGCTCGATACAACACCTGTATAATGTCTCCCTACCGGGTCCATATGTCAGCCTCCTATGTAGAGGAAACGCGTGTATGTTGGACATTTTTTTGGTCGCATCTGCCGGTTTGACCTTGGTAACGTTGTTCGATGCGGCAGTCGTGTATGGTCTTGCTGCTGGGGCCCACGTGTCAGCCTCTCTGGACAAGAAACGTGTAGATCTTGGTCTTCTTTTTTCCGGTCGTGACTGTTGTACAAGTACTTTTTAAACGCGCTCGTTAAACTTGATCTCTTGTATGGTAAGGTTGATGGGCGCTAGCTGCAGGCAGGTGGGTCGGTCATGTCAGCCTCTCAGTACAGAAATATTGCTATATATAAACTGCATGCCTTGCCACTACACAAGAAAAATGTTATGTTTTTATAAAACATAAAAAATGTATACTAACATCGTATATAACATATTTATTTTTCTTCTTAAAAAATTGCTTGTCCATCTACTACGCGTGATTGCTAGCAGCTCAACTAAAAAATATTAAGTATAAATAACGTAGTAGGTAGTACTTAAAAACATGGATATGCAGAGTTTTTTTAGGGATGGGTGGACAATGTCAAAAAAGGCCAAATTGAGGAAAAATGGGCCAAGCAGGGATTGATGGGCTATTATCCATGGGCTATTTTTCATGGGCTCTTGACCAATCTAACTGGGCTATTTGTGTGGCCAAATGACCCAAAACATGGCTGAATTAGAAGGTCTTGGCTATAATGAGTCCGGACGGGCTAATTTCTTGGGCTCGATAGTTAAAATCCCAAGGTACGTGCTGGGGCTCGGCCGGATGCGAAAAATGACGTCAACAAGGAAAAAAAGGTATACAATATGAGAGCCTAGATTCCAGACGCTTGAGAACTTGTTATATTAAGGCGCTGAAATCACCCTACTAATTGTGCTAATTCTCAGTTGTAACCTAGTAGTTGCAACTCATTAAATTCCTAGTTACAAGCTAGTTGCAACAAATGTGTAACCCTCACGTTGCACGAATCATGAGGTAAATCCAATGGCGAGAGAGGTGACTCTTGAGAACTTGCAAATCCGATAAAATATATTCACAAATATTTCTATAAAAATTGTGGACAAACATCCTGCGCCCGCCAAAACTTTCCGCCGAGACCCCAAACTTTCCTAAGCGCGCCCTCAATCGAGCGACCAGCCCCTGTCTCTTCAAATTTTGTGCCGTTCTTATGAGAGATGCACCGGATTAGAACCAAGCTGCAAACTTCTCCACGCCTTAAAAAAACTTCTCGATGCCTTTCTATCAACAGTGCCGGTCTACCACCATTCGCTGTGCCATTCTTCATGAGCCGCACCGGTCGGCGGTTAGCTGGGCAATCCCCACACTTCGCCTGCTAGATTCAGGCACTGGACATTCTTCTTAGCTTTGGTTTGTTCTCCACCTCTCCTAGAAATAGTTAAATCTTGTGACCATCTAGATTTACACGGTATTTGCAGATTTGGGTAGGTACGTTCTTTAGGTAAATCTATAGTAAAGCTCTAGACAGAAGAGTTCAAAAACATCTTAAAAAGGACTTGGCAGAGATCATGTGCAAGCTTTTGACCTGATACATTCCCCATACTTCTTTGATACAATGGAACATTTGGCAGTTGATGTACCTAACGAGGAAGTACTTAGAGGTACAGTACAGTATAGATGGATGTACCCTATAGAGCGTCGACTTCGTATTTCCATGGAGCAGGAAGATATCCGTCGACAGTTTGATAAGTGAGTGTTATGCAAAGATATCTTCACATATAATATAGACTATAGAAAAGTTAGATATATTCAGATGTCTGACTTGGCTACGTTTTATAGGTTCTTCGCAGAAATAAAAGTACCAGCAAATTTCGTTCCACCAATAAAAAGACCGAATGGACTAAGATCTAAGGATCATGTAAGACGCTCAAATTGCACTGTGAATTGTCTATGAGTTGTCTATATGGGGTAACCTCTTGTCTATTTTGTAATGCTAGATTTCTGAGCTTGAATTTCTGGCCCTTATCTGTGGTCCTGATAGGAGTATAACAACAACTTTAGCAACTTTAGCTTGCATTTCCAATGGTGTCTCACATAGCGCTGATGTACCTTCTGTGGAGACTGACGCAACTAGAGGTTGTCTTGATGAACCTGCACTGGATTGCGTTTAGACTCAAAATTCTACACTTGACGATGTCATCCCAAGGAAAAGAAGGATGTGGATCTGGTAATAACACCTCCTGTAGAACAATATGTTGGAGGTGATGATTTCCTATGGCAATCCCTACCATTCTATGACTTGTACGAGTAGTTATCGTGATATAATTGAATTGCATGTCCCTCTCTATCAATGAAAATGGCATATCTTTTGCCTTGTTTCAAAAATAAATAAATATTTGCATGTCTCCTTGTGTTAGTCGATGCAAAGAAGATACTATATTCTGTTCAAGTCATGTGAACAATATGTTTGTATGTAGAGACATAAATGCGAATTGGGTGACAAAATAAGCATAAAATTGCCAGATCAATAACACAAGCATAATGACATTAAAATAAAAGGAACAGAATCATCTTTTCACTGTGCTTGTGAAAAGGAGATGAGCCAGGAACCATGCCTGCAAGTGGTAGAGGCCAATTCTCCTGCAGCTCAGCTAGCATTGGTTTATCATCGATAATACTTAAGCATCCGAATATGATTACATACTAGGAGTAGTTCCAGTTCCACACTACAGTTCAGTAGGCAAAAGTTTAAGAAATGTGTAAGGTATCTCCATAATACAGGTTACAGAGAAAAGCATACAAATCATAAGAAAGAAAGCTCCGCATCACAGTTCACCACCTTTAGGTGCAACAATCTCTACAGAGTGTAAACCCAAATCACCACCTCCTTCAGGTGGCACGATGATTTCGGGAGCAGGATCAGCAGCACCAACAGTAGCGCCAACACCAGTAGAATGAGTCTCCACAATAGGCGAACTATCGAGCACCACAATGCCCTCTGAAGGCTCTTCACTGCCAGCTCCAGCCGCACAAGTCTCCGCCGATGGTAAAACCAATCCACCACCTCCATCATCTGGCACGACGATGGCATGTGCAGGCTCATTAGTACCAGCTGCAGCTGCAGCTACATCAGTCTCCACAGAAAGTAAACAAGGTGGCATCTTAGGTGTAGCAATCTGACATCCATTTTCTACTCTGTCATCAGGAAACTGAGAGTTTTCTTAAACTTTGTGCTTCTGCAGTTGCAAGATAAACATAGATTATAGCGAAAGCATCTGCGCGGGACGATAAGAACATACGTCATTCTGTTGATTTACCTTGTCATCTAGGATAGCATAAGTCACGTGATTGGAACCTATTTCATCGAGAATCCTCTTTTTCACTCCTTCCCCTATCTCCTTCTGCAGTAAGTTGTAATATTGATTACATGATGTTGATTGTCAAATATATGCAAATGTTCAAAAGTTTGCACTATCGAACTACCAACTTTGAACATATCCCCGTTGTTCTTAGTTATGGGATCTAGCCCATAAAACAAGCTTCTATGCAATCCTAGTCTACAAAAAGGATGCATACCCAAGATAAGAACTACTCTACACATGACAATGCTACGCAATCAAAAATAAAAATTTAACCGCATCATCAACTCTATCATGTAAGTTCAGAGTGAATCTAGATACACTCGTTTCACATAAGCTAAAATATCTTATATTATGAAACCGAGGGAATAGGTAGGAGTGTTATAGTATTTCACAAACCGCCATTGCTGCCGCAGGACAGAGATGATGGATGATCCACCACCCTACAGAAGTTTGTCGCGTTGATCTCACCGCCACCTGTAGAGGATGGAGCCGAGGAGCTGGTCGGCAACAATATGGAGCGAGAGGCCAGGGGGCGGTAGTGGATGGGAATAAGGGACCGAGTAAAAGAGGTTGTGTGTGCGTGGGGGGGAGGCCAGTGAGGGAGTTAAATCCAGCTTGTCTTGGAAGGAACGCGCTGCCACATGCACTGGCGTGTGCAAAACTCCCTCCCTCTCTCTTCTGCGGCAGCTACTGACAGTAGTACTCCAGCTAGCTTCATCGTGTTCTCTGGTACTCCTACTAGTAGACCTTTACTACTACTACTAGGTACACAAGTAGTACTTGTTCAGAAGAAGAAAAAAACTAGACTAGCACACCATCGTACAATATTGCCTTGTTAAATCACTGGCGATGCCATGATGAGCGACATGTTTTTACTGGTAAACCTAGAAACATCGTGTTCCTTCCACCGGATGAAGTTTCTGAGCGAAGTACCAACAGGTCCAACTTAGGATTACAGGACCCAAACTGTAGTGAAAAAATAAACAAAACTACGGACCCGCAAGGATTAATACTAATAGTTGTACTATTATACAACATTCTGGAAGAAATTATGTAGTAGTAGTAGAGTACAACTGTACTCCTAATAAGGTCCTTTTACAAGCTTGGTGAAATATACATACTGGAGAAACTACCAAGTGTACAAAAAGGGTTTGGTCATACGGAGTATTTTACAAGCCGGACCAGGTGCGAAACTAAATGCTAAGTACTCGTACATCAGCTAAAAACCAGCCAAAAGAAGGAGTTCAACAGAAGGCCGAGACAAAATGAGATCTCCTTGAACAGGATCGTTCCACTCCAAGGCGTTTGAGAAGCTTGGGATGGACCAAAATGGAGTCTCCGACCATATCCAGCGAGTGTTGGTGTGGAAACCAACAACTGCGTCACCATTCATACTAAAGCGACAAATTTCAGGACGCGGTCTGTACTCATAGCCAGTTTCTTGGTGTGATGTGTAAACAGAGTTCCTTCTTGTCAGATGTCCTGGCGGATCATTTGCATCGCCTACTGCAATGTTAATCGGATAGTTCACGCCAAGGAAAAGAGAATATGATCCAAGGTTAGTAACCCTTTTCCATTGGTTAGCTGCACTTAACTGGCTTGTGTCCATCGAGAACACCATGCACTCAAACCCAGAAGGATAGGTGCGAACGATGCGACCATCAGCACTAGTATCATCAGCAATTGCATTGCCTAAGACACCATATGTATAGACCAGAAGAAGTCTTGAACCACCAGTAGATCTTGCTAACCAATACCTACTAGGATCATCCTCCTCATCGTCCTCAGCAAACCCATGTGTTAGGTAAAGCACATCGCATGGCGATAGGATAAGGAAAGGACCTTCGAAGGGAAAGGAAACGTAACATGGAAATAATACTGATATTGATCTGACATTGTAGAAGTTGATATACAGTACTATTTTCAAAAATCTTGATTATCCTTAAGATGTTTGATTGTGTAAAAAAATGCCAACCTAGAGAGATGCTATGGAAACTCTAATTCTTTTTGAAATGGGGATATGCTATGGAAATTCTCCTACAGACATGGTTTTATTCATAGGATCAAATGAATAGGAAATAATCCTATAGGATCTTGCAATGTAAAGTTCATGGGGAAAAACAAGGTTGGATCCTACAATATTTTGGTGTCTTATATACCAAAGGAAAACCAACAAGGATTATTTATAGGAGGTTTAATATCTTATCTTATCTTATCTTACTACTATATAGTGTATGAATAACTTTGAATATTGACTCTTGGATCATGACTTGCGAATCCCAACATTGCCAGCCGTTGGATCTTCTTTTCCATTCTAGCATCTACTTGAAGATTCTATTGATAGTATTTAGCACAATGAACGCTATGCACAATACTCAAAACACACTTCTCCATCATTCTAGAATCTTCTCCTTCATTTCTCAAGACCATGTTAACAAAATTTACAAGTACTAGTACCTAAAAAACATTGACTTATACATGATACAAAATACAAGAACTAAATATGCACCCATACTTTATAGATGTCGATGAAATTTCTAATTTTTTGAGCTTTATCTAGTATTATAATTCTCTATAGTGATGATATGTCATATGTCTAGTATCTGAGTCTCACGTAAGTACTACTAGTAGATACCATATTTTCCATGGATGTACTATTACTAGGAGACAAGGCAATACTATCAGCAGAACTCAATCCTATGAATCAAATTACTTATATGTAAGAAAACTTAGTAAGGATTGCATTCCCCTGAAATTCCTAGGGAATTCATACGAATCAAAGAGGCTAAAATTCCAATGAAATTCCTATCAACCAACAAAAGTTCAGAAAAATAGCTTACATCGATTCAGGAATAATATCCGTGTCTCACATAAGTACTTACTACTAGTAGATACCCTATTTTCCATGGGATGTACTAGGTGACGAAGCAATACTATTAGCAGAACTTAATCATATAAAACAAACTACTTATATGTAAGAAAACTTCCTAAAGATTCCTCTGAAATTCCTAGGGAATTCCGTCGAATCAAAGAAACTAAATTTTTTATGGAATTCCTACAAACCAATGAAAGTTCAGAAAAATAGCTTGCATCGATTCAGGAATAAAGCTAATTAAATACGTAGGGAGGAGAATTTACCAAGTTCCAGATACTTTCATGCATAAACACAGCCGTTCTCGGTCACGGCGAACACATGATCGTGTTGGATAATAGCATCGCAGTATCTGAAGTAGCCCTAGAACTTGTTCACACAAACTGACCATCCATCACTATCATTCCCGTTAAGGACAACAATTTTGAATTCGAAAATGGCAACAAGAGAGAAATCTTTGTATCCCCCAACAGCTGTCGGAACTTGGCTAATGACTATCTTTTGCAGTTTAGTACGTCGACCTTCATCAGCATCATCCTGAAATGTAAGTGCAGAACCTTTGGTCGGTTCAAACCCCGACACTTGCGGAATAATCCTGCGACGAGTGTACATGTTGACAAGGTCCCACGTGAAATCGGGCCCAACTGTGATGATCCAATCTCCATTGCTGCCTGCTCGTTGCTCATAAAAACCATTTGGCATCACAACATTGGAGGAGAACCTGTCTAGCAGCGTCAGCTTGCACGGGCTGCCCGCCACTTTGAAGTAGTCTTTGGATTCCCACGGTCTCACCGTCAGATGAGAATGAAGAACACATGGGAGGCCAAAGGAATGAGAATAAGGAGTAGTTCCGCTCTCTTTTGCTGATTGAAGAATATGTTTGGACGAACCAACGAGGCTTGCGGCAGTGGTGGCGACGCAATGGTTGATGTACTTGAAGGGGGCCTTCGGTGAACACCTTCTGAAACTGCTCAGGATCTTTACTGACCTTGCTCGATCTCACCATGCAAGGACGCTGAGATGGTGTTTTGGGTGCTTTCTTTGGGGTGGGGTGGGGGGTGGGGAGGGACGGAAGATCGTTGGCGGGAGCTAGCGGCCGGGGTGAGATGGAGAAGACAAAGGCCGATGGTGCGTAGTAGTACTACTAGTACTACAGAAGGTAGGCGAGTGGGGGTGGGGCTTCAATTGAGGCTAGTTGCACAAACCTCCAACAATTAGAGCCGTAGTTGCAAAGAGCTCCAACTATTGAGCCCCGGGTATGTAAGAAATAATGTTAAGAGGGCTAATCCAAATTTATTGTGCTATGTGCAGCATTTGTACCCAAAAGTAATTGTAGTAGTTTCTTGCAACTATACTATCCTTATTATCTAGAGTTCCCTGCAATTTTGAATCCAATTGTTGGAGGTTTGTGCAATTTCCTCCCTCCTCGTGTTTCCAGGAAGCTCTATGACCCTATGTTCAAACAAAAAATGATCAAAGACAAAAAAAGGAAGACCATCTCTTAGGGCTTGTTTGATTTGCAGGATTCTCAAAACATGGATAGAGGAAACTACAGGAATTCGGATCAAGTATGTGTTTGAGTCACAGGGAAAGCAAAGCAATTATACCATGATGTTGGAGTGGATGGAAATTTTCCTAAAAAATAGAGGGCAAATGAATACTTTGAAGGAATCTCAATTCCCGTGTTTTCGTATTCTTATATTTTTCCTATCCTGCGTTCCAAACGGGGCATAATTTCTATATATTGGAATCTTATGAATCAAAAAAATAGTGTAGGATTATTTCCTAAGGGACAAAATCCTTCACAAATCCTTTGAATTTTATTTGAATCAAAGAAGGAATAAAAAAGGTTCCCTCTCTAATGACCCACAAGTATAGGGGGTGTATCGCAGTATTTTCGAGGGAAGTGAAACCCAATTTATTGATTCGACACAAGGAGAGCCAAAGAATATTTATAAGCCTTAACAACTGAGTTGTCAATTCAGCTGCACCTAGAAACAATCTTGCTCACAGCAGTTTATCAGTAGCAACAGTTTTGTAGTAAGAATAGTAAAGTAATAGCAGTAGTAAAAGTAAAGACGATAGTAACAATTGCAGTAAACAGTAGGATTGGAGTGCGGTAGGCATAGGGATGGATGGACGGGCGTTGCATGGACAAGACAATTCATATAGCAATCAGAACATAGGGCATTTGCATATAAATAATATAAAGCATCCAAGTACTAGATAATCATAGGCATGTGTTTCATATATAGTCATACGTGCTCGCAATGAGAACTTACACAACATCTTTTGTCCTGCCAGCCCGTTTGCAGCGGGGCCTCAAGGAAACTACTGGCAATTAAGGTGCTACTTTTAATAGAGAACCGGAGCAAAGCATTAACACTCCGTGAACACATGTGATCCTCACATCAAAGCCATTCCCTCCATTTATCCCGATTTCTATCACTTCGAGGCCTTTGGTTCCAGGCAACAACGTGTGTATACAACTTGCAGGTAAGACCATAAACAATACTATCTTAATGAATCAACATGTTCAGATCTGAAATCATGGCACTCGGGCCCTAGTGACAAGCATTAAGCATAAAAAGTCGCAACAAAGTCAAAAATCACTAATAGAAGATACTAGGCACCATGCCCTAATAATATGATGCCATTACATGAATGATCTCATCCAATCCCTACCATCCCCATAGCCTACAGCGGGGAATTACTCACTCATAGATGGGGGAAACATGGATGGTCGATGGAGAAGCGATGGTGATGATGATGGCGATGATCTCCTCCAATTCCTCATCCTGGCAGGGTGCCAGAACGGAGTTTCTGGTTCCGAATCACGGAATTGATGGGTTCGTAGCATGGAAAACAAAAAATTTCTACCGCAAGAACGAACAAAACCCAGATCTAATGTAGATAAAAGCCAAGATCTAATATATTAGACATGTGCAACGAGATAGATCTGTACTAACCCTCGTAGATCCGAAAGCGTTACGAGATTAGATCTCAGGGTTGATGTAGTCGATCACTTGCCGATCTCAAGATCGTGTGGACGATCCTTCCGGCGCCACGCTTTAGCGGCGCCAGCAATGGTCACACGTGCGGAGTCGAAGCAGACCTTCCTCTCCCCGTTCCAGCGAGCAGCGGAGGTAGTAGATCTTCTCCACGTAATCCCAGCAGCACGACGGTGTGGTGGTGGTGGTGGAGTAGAGATTTCTGCAGGGCTTCGCCTAAGCCGGAGCAGAGCGAAGGAGGAGGAGAGAGGTGGCGGCTAGGGTTTGTTATGGGAGAGGTCTAGGGGGTGGCGCCCCCTCCCTTCTATTTAAAGGAGGGAGGCGCCATGGGAGGGGGAGTCCTAGTAGGACTCCCCTCCCTCCTTGGCCGGCGGATTGGGAGGGGGGAGGAATCCTCCTCCCCCACGAATCCCTGTCTTGCCCCACAAAGACTCCTTGATCCTTTCTTGGTTTTCAAGCAAACTCCAAGAAATCTTCTAGAACCTTCCAGAACATTCCTTAACCTTCTAGAATCTCCATACAAACACTCCGGAACATTTCCTAACTTAGAAAATGATCCCCAATATATGAATCTTATTCTCCGGACAATTCTGACTCTCCTCGTGATGTCCCGGATCCAATCCGAGACTCCGAACAACATTCAGTCTCCAATGCATATTCCATATCTACTTAAAACAACTTCGAACCTTAAGTGTGTCACCCTACGGTTCGTGAATATGCAGACATGATGAAGAGACCTCTTCGATCAATAACCATCAACGGGATCTGGAGATCCATAATGGTTCCCACATACTCAATGATGACTTCGTGATCGATAGAACCATTAACATACGAAACCAATTCCCTTTGTCACGTGATATTCTACTTATCCGAGGTTTGATCGTCGGTATCTCCATACCTAGTTCTTCCTTGTTATTGATAAGTACTCTTTACTCGTTCCATGTTATGTCATCCCTTGTGACCCAGCCACATGCTTGCAAGCTAACTAGATGACATTCTACCGAGAGGGCCCAGAGCATATCTATCCGTCATATGGATGGACAAATCCCAATCTTGGTCCATGCGCTTCAACACATACTTTCAGAATACCCAATGAAACCTTTATAACCACCCAGTTATGAAGCGGTGTTTGATGTCATAAAAGTACCCATCTGGTGATGGTGATTAACATAACCTCATGGTCGAAGGATTGGGTTACTATGCATTTGAAAGCTTATAGCAATACGAACTTAATGACTTGATCTTATGCTACGCTTACTATGGGTGTGTGTCCATCACATCATTCTCCTAATGATATGATCTGGTTATTAACGGCATCCAATGTCCATGATCAGGAAACCATGATCATCCATTAATCAACAAGCTAGTTTAACAAGAGGCTTACTAGGGACTCTTTTATGTTTACAAAACACACAAGTATTAATGTTTCCGGTTAATACAATTATAGCATGGGATGTAAACATTTATCATAAACATAAAGATATAATAATAACCACTTTATTATTGCCTCTTGGGCATATCTCCAACAGTCTCCCACTTGCACTAGAGTCAATAATCTAGTTAATAACTTGTGCATTCAACACCTATGGCTTTCTGGTGTTGTATAGACACTGTTGCTAGTGGTAAACATAATCTTCGGATCTGACACTTCCAGGTCCGTGTGTATTTGCATGTCCTTGCGTCTCTACGCATTACTCATTCTCCAATGAGATGGCATTGTATAAATTTGGTCCTTTGGTGAGACCTTTAGTTCCTTGGGATTAAATCATGTTGATACAATTGTCATACAATGTATCTTCATAGTATTATCCCGCTATGAACCACACCTAGTTTGATAACAAACTACTTGACGCAAATGCCCTCATTTGCTGCTACAATAGCAGTCATATACTTAGCCTTTTGTTGTAGTATCTGTCACAATGTTTTAACTTTGGTACTCAACCAAATCTGTTATGGAACTTCCTTTCCATTACATTGTGCCACCCATAGTTTAAATTGAGATAAACTTAATTTGTGACAAAACTAGTATCAATGTAACAATTTACAATGAACTATTTGTCACCACTATATAAATAATATATTCTTAGTTCTTCCAAAGATCATAGGAATATCCCTACTATTGTCCAATGATCATCTTATGAGTCATTCTGGTATATGCTCATAACATTTAGAGCAGGACATATCTGGATGTGTACATCTCAAAGAATGATTGATCAAAATATTCTTGTGATTTCACCAAGTGTCAAAACACTTGAATCTCGTGTCAACACACTTGAATCTTGATTCAGTCCTTTCCGTGCGTCAAGAACCTTTCTTGTTGTTTCCATATTGAACTCATTCAACATCTTATCTATGTACATTTGGCAAAACCATATTAGCGCCTCAATCTATCCATATAGACATTGATGCCTAATTATTGGGTTATGCCTAAGTCTTTCATCGAAATGAAATTCTTAACCTGTGTCAATAAAAGATACATCATTTCTAATCAACAATATGTCTTTCACATAATGTATTAGAAATATGTCTTAGCGCTCCCACTTAATTTCTTGCAAAATGCAAACATCTTCATCGTCTCTGATGAAATTAAACCTTTTAACGGTTTCATCACGGTGAAGATTCCAACTCCGCGATGCTCACTTCAACCATTGAAGTTTTGCATACTCTTTTAGCATCCTTTGAATTAACAAAACCCTTTGGATCGTGTCATGTACACGTCCTAGGTAACCATTCTATTAGAAGAACTTGTTTTGTTTGTTCAACTACCATATACCAAAATATATGTAGTGGTTGCTACATTAATCCGTCCAGACTAAATATCGCTATGAAAGATCAAATCTTATCATAGTCAATTCCTTGAACATTGTCGTAAACTCTTTTCGACATGTCGACTATTTCATAGATGTGAAACATCCATGTCTATTTCTTTATAGATCCATATACATCGTAAGGTCTTGCACCTTTCTAGGGTCTTTCAAATTCAAAGCTTGATTTCTCGTGTATGGAATTATCACGGATTTTATGGCTTCAAGCCACTTAACGAAGTCAGGGCCCATCATTGCTTCTTTGCATGTAGTCGGTTTATCATTGTCAAACAACAATGATTTAACTCTCAAATCTTGGCATTTGATTACTTACCCGACCTACTTGGTTCAATAGTAACTTAGATCTCCGTGACCACAACCTTTGAGGCACGTGAGCCATGAGCATTGTTGCTGCCTCCGGGACACTTTCCGACGCTGCGCAACTCAGCACATATTAGCCAAGGTTCAACAACCTTGTCAAAGTTCTATTGTCCTCCCACTTAACTTTTCACCAAAATTCCTTCTCAAGAAACTCGACATTCTAAGCGACAAACACTTTTGTCTTCGGTGTTATGGAGGAATACCCAATGGTTATTCGAAATAACCTACAAAGACATGCTCATCCGACTTTGGTTGTAAACATTTTACTTATGCCTAGCATACCAAAAATTTAAGAAAGGACAACCTGGGTTTTATCCCAAACCATGACTTATATGGTGTCATTTCAACAGATCACGATGGAGCTCTTTTCAGTGTAAAAGCGGTAGTCACTAAAGCTTTAATCTTTAAAATATAATGGCAGTTTTATAAATGACACCTTTGATCTTACCATGTTAAACAAGGTTTCATTACATATCTTGAACACTCCATACTCCTATGGTGTTTTGGGAAATGCAAATCCATGGAACGATTCCTCAAATCTTAGGTGTTTTGCTAAACCTGTAACTCAAACATCTTTATGATCCAATCATAAACTTTTTTATTTTCTTGTTACAATAATTTTCCACTTCATCTTGAAAGTCTTTGAACATTTTCAAATGTTTCATACTTCTTCCTTATTGAGTAGGTATATACATATACTCACTCAAATCTTCGGAGAAAGCATATGAAGTTGAAATCCATCTCCCACGACTACACATAATGGACTATATACATCAATATGTACAAATTCCAATCAGTTAGTCGTTCGTTCCTCTTTTGGCCTACAAACGGAGTTTTAATTATCTCCAGGAAAGTATCACAAGCGTCATTTGATCAAAATCAAAGACTCCAAAAATCCATCAACATGGAGTTTCTTCATGTATCCCTAATATAATTTAAACGGTGATGTCATCATAAGTGATCTTTCAATCATTTGTCTTGCGACATTTTAGCATTAGTTTTATGGTCGTTATTTCTCCAACCAGACTTGTATATCATCCATCTATTATGGAATACGGTAATTATTTGAACAACCTTTTGTCGTCATAATACCTGATCAAAATAACAATTATTGAAACAAATCTTGAAGGCAAGCTTTAATGTTAACGAGCAACACAACAACCCTTTGTTTGTTTTCGATGAACATCATCACATATTCTCTTGCTTGTTACTTAGGCCATTGCAGTTCATGAATTGTGTTGTCCTGTATGACACTTCATACCAACCAATTCGGTATCCAATACCGCAGAACCACATTGTTTAACAACCAAGGAATACAGCCATAACATGTATCTTCTATATACCTAAGTTGGACATCTCCAATCTTTTCTTTTCTGCCAAATATTTTATAGATTCTCTTTCAATAATTCCTTTTCTTTTAAAAGAATCTATCAACATCAATAGTGGTGTCATTCACATGACACATAGTACAAAGTGTGTATAGTCAAATACTAATACCTTTGGACTTGCACTTTGAAGTGGATCACCCTCATCAAATGTTTGGCATTCTTTCAAAATTCCATTCTTTAGTAATCTTTTAGTGTAGTAAACATTTTACTTACATCTTCTATTCATCCTTATCATGACAACTTTCATGATCAAGCTGCTATAGCTTATAAAGGTGAATTGCGAGTATAATGTTTCTTTTCCAAAACCTTTTGGAGGATTAGGACGACTAGCGTCTCCAACCTTTACAAATTCTCATCAAATATGAGGACATATACTCTATCATGTTGTAACCAACACATTGTTTTAGATATCGCAATACCTTTCACATATGATGGTTTCTGAAACATTGCTTTCAGCTCTTAGATAAACTTGATATTAAAAACAATCTTTTGAGTATCAAGAATCATGGAGGCAAACATGATACATTAGATACTAACACTGGAATTGTTACTCTTGATTTAATACTGTTTATTAAACTTCACAGAGTAAACGGAGTTTGCTGAAGGTTTGCAACATGACTTTTAAACTTTAGATTGACACTCAAAACAATACGATACCAATTCATAAAGAAAATATCCAGAATTTCTATAGTTCCACTATCTCAACTATAACTAAGCGTAAGGTGGTGAACGGATGCCAATGACTACAACAAACTATGCAAATTCACTTTGATTGTGTTTATGATAAATTGAGTTTGACTAATCCAAATTACAAATGAACTCCCACTCAAAACAACATCCCTCGAGTTGTTTTAGTGATTACACGAACCAAATCCACTACACCAAGTCCGATCATCATGTGAGATGATGTAGCTTGAAAGGCGAACAATCAACATGTTCATCATATCATCCATATGACTCATGCTTTACCTTTCGGTATTCCGTGTTCCGAGACCATGTCTGTACATGCTAGGCTCGTCAAGGTTAACCTTAGTATCCGCATGTGCAAATCTGGCTTGCACCCGTTGTATGCACACGTAGAATCTATCACACCCGATCATCACGAGATGCTTCGAAACGACGAGTCTTAGCAACGGTGCCTACTAAGGACGAACACTTTATTACTTGATATTTAGTGAGAGGGATCATCTTATAATGCTACCGTCCCGATCTAAGCAATAAAAGATGCATAAAGGATTAACATCACAGGCAATTCATAATTAGTGTGATATGATATGGCCCTTTCTTCTTACGCCTTTGATCTCCATCTCCAAAGCACGGACATGATCTCCATCATCACCAGCATTGCGTCAAGGTCAGTGGCGCCGCTTCATGGTTGTCCATCATCACTAGCAACTATTACAACTACTTGGAATAAAGCTATTACAAGATGAATAGACACACATGTCTTAACAGAATTAAAGACAACCATTAGGCTCCTGCCGGTTGCCATATTACAACAAGGATCATTGCATACATCAAATATAATCACAATCACATGATGGCCATATCACATCACAAAACCCCTGCAAAAACGAGTTAGACGCCTCTAGTCTTATTTGCATGTTTTACGTGGCTTGGAGCTTTCGAATAAGAACGGATCTTACCTACGAACATGAAC
The DNA here is from genome assembly GCA_023614405.1 of Avena insularis. NCBI lineage: Eukaryota > Viridiplantae > Streptophyta > Magnoliopsida > Poales > Poaceae > Avena > Avena insularis. The sequence continues at coordinate 68,113,287 of CM042692.1, read as the reverse complement.
CACAACGTTGATACAAGTGCTATCAAGTGCAAAGTGTAGATTGGATCTATACTATGGTGAGAGAGCCACTTGTGCAAAGCAAGTTACACGTCAAGCATGGAGCAAGTCTCATGTGCGATGACATGTAAGGTTAGCCCGAGCCGCTTCATCCCACCATACCGCAAGATGCAAAGTACACAAAGCAAAAGACGACACGAGCACCAACGCCCACAAAACCATTGTGTTCTACTCGTGCAACAGATCTACACATAGACAAGGCTCTGATACCACTGATGGGTTTGTAGCATGGAAAACAAAAAATTTCTACCGCAAGAACGAACAAAACCCAGATCTAATCTAGATAAAAGACAAGATCTAATCTATTAGACATGTGCAACGAGATAGATCTGTACTAACCCTCGTAGATCCGAAAGCGTTACGAGATTAGATCTCGGGGTTGATGTAGTCGATCACTTGCCGATCTCAAGATCGTGTGGACGATCCTTCCGGCGCCATGTTCCGGCAGCGCTTCCGCAGTCGGTCACACGTGCGGAGGTAGTAGATCTTCTCCACGGAATCCCAGCAGCACGACGATGTGGTGGTGGTGGTGGAGTAGAGATTTCTGCAGGGCTTCGCCTAAGCCGGAGCAGAGCGAAGGAGGAGGAGAGAGGTGGCGGCTAGGGTTTGTTATGGGAGAGGTCTAGGGGGTGGCGCCCCCTCCCTTCTATTTAAAGGAGGGAGGCGCCATGGGAGGGGGAGTCCTAGTAGGACTCCCCTCCCTCCTTGGCCGGCAGATTGGGAGGGGGGAGGAATCCTCCTCCCCCACGAATCCGTGTCTTGCCCCACAAAGACTCCTTGATTCTTTCTTGGTTTTCAAGCAAAACTCCAAGAAATCTTCTAGAACCTTCTAGAACATTCTGAAACCTTCTAGAATCTCCATACAAACACTCTGGAACATTTCCTAACTTAGAAAATGATCCCCAATATATGAATCTTATTCTCCGGACAATTCCGGCTCTCCTCGTGATGTCCCAGATCCAATCCGGGACTCCGAACAACATTCGGTCTCCAACGCATATTCCATATCTACTTAAAACAACTTCGAACCTTAAGTGTGTCACCCTACGGTTCGTGAATATGTAGACATGATGAAGACACCTCTCCGATCAATAACCATCAGCGGGATCTGGAGATCCATAACGGCTCCCACATACTCAACGATGACTTCGTGATTGATAGAACCATTAACATACGAAACCAATTCCCTTTGTCACGCGATATTCTACTTATCCGAGGTTTGATCGTCGGTATCTCCATACCTAGTTCTTCCTCGTTACTGATAAGTACTCTTTACTCGTTCCATGTTATGTCATCCCTTGTGACCCAGTCACATGCTTGCAAGCTAACTAGATGACATTCCACCGAGAGGGCCGAGAGCATATCTATCCGTCATATGGATGGACAAATCCCAATCTTGGTCCATGCGCTTCAACACATACTTTTAGAATACCCAATGACACCTTTATAACCACCCAGTTACGAAGCGGTGTTTGATGTTATCAAAGTACCCATCCGGTGATGGTGATTAACATAACCTCATGGTCGAAGGATTGGGTTACTATGCATTTGAAAGCTTATAGCAATACGAACTTAATGACTTGATCTTATGCTACGCTTACTATGGGTGTGTGTCCATCACATCATTCTCCTAATGATATGATCTTGTTATTAACGGCATCCAATGTCCATGATCAGGAAACCATGATCAATCATTAATCAACAAGCTAGTTTAACAAGAGGCTTGCTAGGGACTCTTTTATGTTTACAAAACACACAAGTATTAATGTTTCCGGTTAATATAATTATAGCATGGGATGTAAACATTTATCATAAACATAAAGATATAATAATAACCACTTTATTATTGCCTCTTGGGCATATCACCAACAGGAATCTGGTGGTGGGGGCGCAGCGGAACTATTTCTAGAAAAACGTCGACCCCCCCTGAGTTTTTAGGTCAGAAGGCAACTTATAGGCGAAGAGGGAGACCGAGGGGTGTGGTGGCAGACCACCCACTGGCCAGCCTAGCCCGCAAGAGCCAGGTGGTGTGGCCTGGGCCCAGCCCCACTCCGTCTCGTATTCTGGCTTCGTGAGTCTTCTGGCGAAATAGGATTTTTGGCATATTTTCCGAAATTTTTCCTGATAGTTGATTTTCTGCACAAAAACTAGACACCAAGGTAATTCTGCTGAAAACAGCGTCAGTCCGTGTTAGTTGCATCCAAATCACACAAGTTTAGAGGGAAAACAATAGAAAAAGTGTTCAGGAAAGTAGATATGTTTTGGACGTATCACTCTCTCAGAAAAAAGGAACTCCACCTCTTGGAGGAAAAAAGAAACTCCACCTCTTGGAGAAAAAAGGAACTCTACCTCTTGGACAATTTAGTGTGACGAGAGTAACTACTAGAGTCTATGTCTAGTACTAGTTGTAGGGCCCAATCGTAGCACGTTATTACTGGTACTAGTACGTATCAGTCTTTGTAGGTGCCTCGAAGAAAACAAAATAATGGTTTGCAGGTAATAAATGGCCATGGAAATTTCCAAGATACACAATCTTTTGCTTGTTCATTTTGATCTTGGGCGACAGCCGGAGGATAGAGGAGTACTAGATGCTTCGTGTCTTGAGCCATCGAGCTGGAGTAGAAATTTGGATATCTAAAAACCTGAATTGTCCTATCAAACCAATCCTTGTTGCATGCAGCTTGACCAAACAGACTTACTGCACTAATTTACTGTGCGTCCGAAAAACTACGAAGTATAGTAGTACTACTACTACCATGTAGTACGTACTACAAGAAGTACTAGTATAGTAATGTTATATAAAGAGTTTCACATTCATCTTGTAGCGCTAAAAACAGAAGTTGTGCCAATATAGTACTGTAGTAGTCACGTCCAGGTTGCCTTACAGAAAAAAGAATAGTACAATGAGCAACAAGATCTATCTATTTATGTACTCCTATTTGTGTATACTAGTAGTACTACTCAGGAACGGCACGAGCGTGTGCTCCACTAGCGTGTCTCCACACGTAGGGTAATCCAGTACTACTAGTACGGAGTAGATCACCACCGCATGGTCGCATGATTATTATGCATTGATCCATGCCCTAGTCATGGGCACGTGCCGTAGCAGTAATTTTTTTTGACCAAGAACTGTGTGGCAATAGCCCCACAATATTTATTAAAAAATACCAAAAGGTTCTAATTACAGGAATTACAACAAAGGGTTTGTTGAGCTACAAACCCATCAAAGAATATATACACAGGAAGAAGGGAACAGACAAAACAAGAAAACAAAAAAAAACTATGGAAGTTGTCCAATCCAATCAAGTAGTTGTTCCTTGTGCTTTCCTTTGATTCTATACTGCAGTAGAAGTATATCATGTATAAACTGGGTCTTCCATTTAGAAAAGGATGGCCTATCATCTCTGAAAATTGTCCCATTTCTTAAGAGCATATATTACAACAAGCAGTGATCATGACTTCCATAAAAAAAGGTTTGCCAAAGCTTCGTTGTGCAAAACCAACCTTACTTTGTAGGTCTCTAGTGCCACTAGACCAATCAATTTGGAGATAGTTCCATATCCGAACACTGAAGTTACATTCAAAGAACAGGTGGATCCTATCCTCATGTGCCCTTAGAAGACAGAGCACACAGTGAGTATCATCTGTAACATTCCAGTGTCGTCGCTGCAGCATGTCTCGTGTGTTCAGTCTATCCGATAGCAACAACCAGGCAAAGACTTTAGTTTTTAGAATACACGCCGACTTCCATAACCAATGATAGACTTTTGGAGCCATCATATGAGCATGTATGTGAGTATAGAAGCTGCTAGCAGTATATTTTTCTCCCCAACAGTACGCCCAGTAATCATTCTGATCCAACAGAGGATTGTCATTCACTATTGCTCTAATAGTAGTCAGCTCCTGATTTGCCTCTCTTGAAAGGGGGAGATAAAAGTGAGAGTAATGATTCTCCAATGAATACATATCTTTGGCTGAAATTTCTACATCCAGTGCAAAAGAGAAAATTCGAGGGAAACGAGCACTGAGAGGTCTATTAGTACCATGCAACGACCAGTTGTCAGACCAAAAAAGGAATGTGTCACCTCTGCCTATGGCCACCTTAGCCACACCTCTGAAATTGTCCACAAGCTTGATAATGTCTCTCCACCAAAAGGATCCACAAAGGTTCTGTGCATGAGGAATCCTACCCTCATAATGCTCAGTCCATACAAGGTGTACCCATGGTATATCATATTTATTATAGAATTTGTCAAGAAACTTGATAAGCGGAGCTGCATTTTGTTTATGAAAGTTGACAATACCAAGGCCACCACATGATTTTGGTTTACATACCATTTCCCATGCAGCCAGTGACTGTCTTGGAGTGTCAGAGTAATCACGCCAAAGACATTGTCGAAGAATTCTATCTAGTTGCTTGGTCAATCCTGGGCAGAGGTCCAAAGTGTAGAGGAAATGTAGGGGCATTGAGGATAAAGCAGATTTGATAAGTTGCAACCTAGCCCCATGAGGTAGAAAGCTTGAACTAGATGACAATTTCCTTTCAAGACGACATACCAAGGGCATGAGATCAATGATCTGTGGTTTGGTAGTGCCCAAAGGCAAACCAAGATAAGTAAATGGCATTGAACCAATCAAACATCCAAATTCAATTGCCAGAGAATTAATCAAATCATCCGGAACATTGATAGGAACCATTTGTGATTTGCAATTATTAATTTTAAGACCAGTGGAGAGGGAGTACTTTTGGAGAATATGTTTAAGGCTTCTCACTTGGTCAATATCAGCAGGCATTATCAACAGAGTGTCATCTGCATATTGGATGATGGGGAAATCCACCTCATGAGTAATAATAGGCTGTGTGATCAACCCCTGATGCATGAGATCATTGACAACCGACTAAAGTAAATTAGACTCAAAAAGATAATAAAGAGGAGATAAGGGATCTCCCTGTCTCACACCCCTCTTGCACACAAACTGTTTGCCAGGTATACCTTTAAGTAAAATTGCAGAAGTTCCAGAGGACATTATTTCCTTAGCCCAACTGAGCCATTTTGTATTGAACCCTTTATGTTTCATCACCTGAATTATGGCTTCATGTTCTATTGTGTCAAATGCTTTAGCAAAATCCAACTTTAAGATGATGATTGGCTTTTTTGAGACATGGCAAAGATGTAAATACTCAAAGGCCCAAGCTAGGCAATCTTGTATAGATCTATTCCGAAGGAAACCATACTGGTTTTTGTGAATGCACTGTAGTATTTTATCTTGCAGACGATTGGCAGCCAGTTTAGTGATAAATTTGAGGCAGACATTCGTAAGTGATATGGGACAAAAATCATTGACAGTTGAGGGAGTCTGCACTTTAGGGACCAGAGTTATATATGACCCATTGATGTTTGTCAGGCTAATATTCCCCTCATTGAAATCCTTAGCTAAATTGTAAAATTCAGCTTGTATAATGGGCCAACAGCGTTTCAGAAACAAATCATTATAGCCATCTGGTCCAGGAGCCCGGTCAGTGGGCATATTCTGTATGACCTCATCCATTTCCTGTTTTCAAAGGGTTTAGTTAGGTCATCCAAGCCCTCAACCTGTGTTAGCAGAGAAGATAGATCAAACTGCATAGTGATACCCTCAGATTGACCCATTCTATCTTTATAAGCTTTCCATAGCATAGTAGCCATCTGATCATGATCAGAGACCTCATTACCATTATCATCCATAAGCATGGCAATACTATTTCTTCTGTAATGTTATGTTGCCATAGCATGAAAAAATTTGGGGTTATCCTCCCCTTGCTTAATCCATCTGACACGACATCTTTTCCTCCAGTAGCTACATTCGACTCTAAGAAGTTCAGAGAGATGTAATTTGACAAGTTTCCTAAAATTGAATTCAGTTCTGAATAAAGGCCTTTTTTCCTCCAAGGTATCCAATATGAGAATAACTTTGTTGGAGTTAAGGATAACATCCTTAATTTTAGACAGACCGGTGTGCCATTTTCTTAGGTCTTGTCTAAGGGTTTTTAACTTATCTGCCATTATTGCTGAACTATACTGTTTTTTGGAGTCCTTGGCCCAGGATTTAAGCACACAATCTTTAAAACTTGGGAGATCTATCCAATAACTTTCAAAACGAAATAACTTTGCTTTAGGAATATCAGTACCAATGGTGACCACACAAGGGATATGATCAGATCTAGTTTTGGCTAAGGGTAGTACCATTGAGTTAGGGAAATCAGATATCCAGTTGGCACTGGTGAAAAACCAGTCAAGTTGCTCAAGTAATGGTATTGACTGCATATTAGACCAGGTGTAAGCTCGACCCTTCAGGGGAAGTTCCAACAAGCCCAGGTGACCAATGATTTCATTAAATAAGAACATGTCATTTGCATCCCCTCCTGGTCGGTTCCGATTATCCGAAGAGCGAATGAAATTAAAATCTCCAATTAGCAACCAGTTGTCACCCACAGAAATGTGTAAGTCATATAGCCAATCAACAAAATTCTGTCGATCTGAGCCATGACATGGTCCATATACTGAGACCAAAGTCCATAGGGAGTTATTATGCAGAGAAGTGAACTGAATGATAACCCCAAACCTCTGTACCTCAATCAACTGTCCTGAGAAGATTGCAGAATTCCATAAAACAATAATCCCCCCAGAGGCCCTAACAGATGGTGAAAAAGAAAAGTTATTAAACTTTTTGGGACAGAATTTCCGGATTAGCTTCCAATCAAAGAGCTCACATTTCGTTTCCTGGAGGCAGATGATGTCACAGTTACTTTCATTAATTTTTTGTCTCACTTCATTTTGTCTAGCCTCAGAATTCAGACCACGCACATTCCAGCATAAAATACGCCACATTCTTCTAGATAAACGACACATAATTTAAGTGAGAAGCAGAGTAGATACCACTTGGAGCACAACACCAAGTCACACACCACAAGACTGACATAGACAAATATCTTTTGACTGACACATTGTGTACTGACAAAACAGAAATGAAATACCCATATTCAGCATAAGACAAGCCCTTTTTTACTCCAAATACTGACTCAAATCCTGATAGAAAAGCTAGACTGACCCACTGATAGATGACTAAAAACATCAGGTAACATGTAAGACAAGCAGCATCCACTCCATCATCCTGCCCGAATCGTTTTATCCTTGATGTACTAATCATTGGTAGGGGAGTGGTTTCCATCCTCAGGAGCAGCTTCAAGTTGTTACTTGGTCAGTTTAGCAGGGTCAATTCCAAGCGCGTGTCCAACCGCCTGCATCACATGGATTGGAGTTTCTGGTATCTCCCTATTATCAGGGGAAGCCTCACAGTTGTCAGTCCCAAAAGTTTTCCCCTGCGAATTGTCCTTATCTTCAGGCTGCACAAGGAGCATCTTTGACCTAGGCCTCTTTTTTCATTTAGGCTGCTCTAACACCGATCTTGGGCGGTGCCCATCATCCTTTAAGCAGCTTCTAGTGAAGCGTCGATTCTCTGGCTGAACAAGCACCGTAGGACGCTTACGTGACCGGGAGCACTTGGCTCGAGAAACAGGGGGAGCAGAGAAGACCACAGGATCCTGTGACAGAGAATGGTCCTCCTCATCAAACTGTAATAGTCTTGCCCCTGAATGTGGAATTGGCAAGACAGAGATCAACCTTCTAGTAGAAACTAGATCCAGCGGCCTAGGAGTACGCCAGACATATGCATCCTCAAACGCATCAGCCCAAGTTCTCTTTGTCAGCAAAATGGCAAAAGGGGAAAATTGTAGACACACAGGTATTTTCTTGGACATCATCTCAGGCATCAGGGAGTTGAAAAGATTTTTCCACTGCATATCAGGAGGAGGGACAGGTCCAATGAATGTGTAGGCCCTGCCAATATGCAAGACATCAAAGTGTTGTCCAACTAATTGGGGTGGCACAAACAAGTGTTGCTGCAACTGCTCATCCTCATTATCAGATGGATTCAGAACCATGCTGCCATGATCATCCACCATATCATCATTGTCTTCATCGTCCATATGCCAGTTATCTGGTTCCATTTGCTGCTCATGCTATGCATTGACTTGATTCCAGCCATTCTCAGGATATTGTGGCATCACAAAATTGTTATGCTGGTTTGGTAGGAGGTTACCAGACAGGGGGTGGGGATTTCCATCCAATGGCATTGGATCCTCATCAGCTGGCAAAGCATCAGCAAAATCTGCAGATAATATGAAAACTGCTGCAGTCCAATTGCGTCGAGCCCCACCAACAGATGCATATTTTTTGAAAACAACATCTCTAGGGACCAGAGTGATGTCAGGGAAAGAGGCAAAAACCAGAGCCCTGCATTTTATTGGGTCATCATTATTCCAATAATGATACTTCCCAAAGGTTGAGACAGCATTAGCAATGTCATAGTCGTTGCGATAATCAGCATTAAGGCCTAAGAACATTAACCAACCCCTTCTAAAACCCTGGACTGCTCTGAGATTATTTGGTACCTCATCCTGCCTATGAAATCGAACAGATACATTGTCTAGAGGGAAAAGACCATGCTGTACCAGAGCTTCCACCGAATTGGGGCTATTAAGACGAAACAAACCCACCCCAAACACAGTTGGCTGATCCTCCAAAACATTGCGATTAAGAGTAGCAACCAAAAGATTTCTCACCCGATCTCTCCAATAGCCATTGGCTGCTGGCGGCTGAGCTGGCTCAATGATGGCAACATAGTAGTCCTGGTGCTGCGGCGGGGGATCATGCGTAGGGGTGTAGAAGGTCCTTGGCAATCTGTGCACTCCTCCATCAATAACTTGGTGACCCCATGGCAGCCAGGGCAGGGGATTAATTGCGTACACCTCCATGGTGTGGGGAGTCGGAGGAATAGGGTTTTCCTGGGTTGATGGGAGAACTTGAGGAGGCGGATTTCCCTTCGAGTCAGAAGCAAGAGTCCTTGTAACAGTAGAGGGAGGTGTATTGGCAGGGAAAAAACCGGTGGCGCGAGGGCCAAGACAGCTCTGTCCAGTTCCGACCCGTTTTGGAACCCATCTTTTGGACAATTTAACCATTGTACTTAAGCACTCCTTTGCAATGTGCCCATAATTGAAACAGACCCAGCATCTGACCATATTTGGACACGCAACCAACTGGTGCCCCCGGCCTAGGCACTTACGACAATCCCAAAATTGACTCCGATTCTCGTCCATAGCATGTAGAGGCCCAATTGGCTTAGGGCCCAAATCCTTTCGAAATGACAAAGGACCGGTAGGCGAAATTCCCGCCTCAAGAATCTCAGCACATGGGGATGTGGTGGTTTGTATCTTAATCTGATCCTTCTGTAGAGCAGACTGACCCTTTGCAGATAGAGATATTGAACCCACAAGCAACATTTGGTCTTTCTCAGCTAAGGATAAACCAGAAGAAGATGGGTCAGTATTATGAGACTTGTCCAATCTAGCCACATGATCATGCAGAGGAGCAGAATCAGACTGATTGTGAGTAGGAACTCCATAACCCAAGCAAGCTTCATAGTCCAATGACTGAGCAAATTTCAAACTTTTCCCAGAATTCCCAGGTGACTTTTTTAGAATTGACTGAGGAGGGCTTTTCTTTAGAGCATACAAGGCACGAGCAGAACTTTTCTTTCTTCGGTTAACCAGGACCCATTCCATATCGCATTCCTTCTGCCATAAGACAAATTCTCTTCTCCAAACTGGGCCACCATTAGAGAAAAGGTGGAAATAACATTTGAAACTATCACACTTAAAGGAGCGAAGAGAGTAGATATGGAAACCTACAGCCTTAGAGCTAACAGAAAACCTGAAAGTTCGAAGACCAAGCCTGACCACATTGAGATCATCACAATTTCCACCAATACAGGATTCCAAGGCCAAGCTAACAGAGTCTTCATTCAATTTAAATTTAGATCTGCCAAAGGAAACCACTAGGAGGAAATTGTTTGACTTGCCAATAGGATGTACTGTTGATCCAAAACGATACTTAATATCTCTTCTGATCTGAACACCCGAGGCGAAATCCAAACCCATAGAGATTGAATCATGAACCGCAAAGGAGATATCATCAAGAGGATTTGCACTGGATTGATCATACTCCGAATTCTGAATTGTTTCAGGTGCAGCATCGATACCAGATCCTGGATTTCTAAAACAAATACCCACCAGTGCGGAGTGAGATGGGAAAATTACCTCAGATCCCGGACGGACTCCTTCACCATGATCAAGGAATCTGCCAATGATCGGACACCCTTTTGCATTATGTAGGACGATCCAGTCCTTGTTGGACCAGAGATGGAGGGATCCATCAAAAATTCTCTTCCTCTTGTCGTCCACCATTGAATAGGTGGCCTTCCAGCGCCATTGGGCTTCCACCATCTTGTGCAGAACAGGGTGGGCGTTGGGGAAAGGAGACACGCCGGAGAGAATGGTAGGGATGGTAGGTGGAGATCACACCGGCGTCAAGGGAGATCACCGGCGACAGGGGTGGTGGCGGCTACTAGGGTGGGAGAGGTAGGGGTGGGAGAGGGTGGTAGCAGTAATTTTTTGTGAAAAATCGAATACTCATAAATAATTACCCCCTCTATCCTATAATAGTAGTAACTGACTTGGCTTTGTCTAGATACGCATGTATTTCGACGTATTTTAGTACTTAGATGCTCCCTCATTTCCAAATTAGAAAGCATACTAGGTTTTGTCAAAGCCAATATTTATAAAATTTGGCTAACTATCTGTACAAACATACTAACTTACATAATGTCAAACGCATATAATATGAAAACATAGTTCACGATGATTCTGATAACATTGAGTTGATATCGTAGATATCTATATTATTCTCTAGATATTTAGTCAAAGTTTATTATGTTTGACTTTGACAAAAACTAATGCGCATCCTAATTTGGGAAGGAGGTAGTACATGTGAAGTCAGTTAATTTGGGATGGATGGAGTACTAGTCCGTACTAGTAGTAGTCGAAGTAACATAGTATGCAGTAGTAAGAAGTAAAACTCATTCTATGCCAAATACAACCTTCCTAATCCCAAAGAGACCTTGGCTCCGACTACTAGTAATTAATACATCATTTGATTCATGTTACAACCATTAGATCAGAAGATGAACATTTTTTCTTGTCAATGAAAACAAATAAGAGTTTTACTCTAGTTTCCTCCCATTCTCCCAAACTTAGAAAACTGAAAACATAAGAACATCTTGGATTGGCCAATAACCCTTCATGTCCTCCTAGCCGAAGAGGCATTGGTTAATCCCAACCCTCCTTGTGTTTTCAATTTCTTAGATTTGAGAAAATGGGGAGGAATAGAAGCAAGCCTCAACACTGAAAAACACCTCTTCGTCATCTCGGACGTTCCAACAGCAGTGGTATTGTACCGCAGGCACCACGAGGAACGTGAGATCTTAGAGCGCGACCCTACCTCGAGATGCATAGCTTGTAGGCACGATTAACACATATGGGTGTTCGTCAAGAAGTCAGTCGACGTACCGCAACAAGCAAAAGTTATACCAATTTGCTTTACCAGACAAAAACATGAGCAAAATCATCAATTTATTTATAGCACGTACTCACGAACGACATGAGCTTGTGCTCAACAATCACATGAAACACACAATATTCTCAACCGTGATGTATCCTCACGTAGATCGCAACCACGCATGGTCGTTTGATTATGCATAGTCCATGGAGTTAAGAACACAAACAATCCTTGTACTTGTGTGTGGGGCTCGATTTAGCCCTCTAACTCGTGATTTGCTAAAGTTGACGCACAAACTTATCAACATGAATAAATTTAGTTGTAAGCGAGGTTTGCAATCAAAATTGTTCCAAATAATTATTAGATATGTTTTGTTCCAAATATCGCACATACCTAACCCTAGTTCAATTGGTTTTCCCTTAGCTTGTGCCCTGATCTTCCCGCGCGAGCGCATCTCATGGTTGGAGCTCGAGTATGGAAAGTGGTGGCTCTAGTGGTTCGAGCTCGAGTCCAAAGGAGTATCGTGTACCCAACACAGAGCTGATCATCGTTAAGTGTGACCAATGCAAGCATCATTTGTTGAAGAAGTACACCGCCCAGACCAATGTCCACGGGAACCCGAACGGTATTTCTTCAAGTGTGTCCTTGTCACAGGGTTAGTGAGGTGGGATGCTTTGGATTTGCCTCTAGTTTTCTCACGTGTTTGAGCTAAATTTCCTTCTTAATATGGATGTTGAGCTAATTTTGTTTTTTGGTAATGTAACCCAATGGGTGTAATATGTTGAATTGGTCTAAGCAACACTTTGTTTCCTTCCCTCGAACAAAACAAAAATAAAGTGGCATGGAGATGAAAATTTGGTGGTGTTGCTTACACGGAAGGATATGTGGGGAGGGGAAAGTGGCAGTTGATATGCAAATATTGGGCCTATTGTTTATTGTTCGAGACGCGGGATGCGCTATGTGCAAAATTCTAGGGCAGCCTATCCTGCACGCTTGACCCACATCGATGTGTCGCCCACACCAGTGCAATTCGACGGCAGTCCTGGATCAAGACTTAAATCAAGTCGAATTGACAAGTTTGGGCATAAAATTTCGTAATCACTGAGTTAGATGACTAAATCAAAGCACCATAAGAACGGTTAGTGTGTTTATCTCTGGTCCATGTCGTAGAAGTGAACAATTACATAAAAGTCATAATAAACCCCTAAATACTCCATAATAACATTAGCATCAAACTTAGTTTACATCCAAAATGCATCCTTTCTAGTACCAAAAGAGAACCTACATGCGACTACTACTAGTAAACTGGAGTAGTAAAATAGTACTACTAGTAGTACTATTTATATGCTAATACACCATTATAGTCTTGATCATCAGTCATAGTTTAAGATCATTTTTTCATGTCGATGCAAATCCAGAAAGATACATGGGTGGACTGTCCAACCTTCATCGGGAACCGCGGCAACACCCCGAGGTACATCCTGAGTTTGTCAGACGGGAATTTGGCTGGCGACGAGCTGCTCGTCGGCTCAATTACCGTATTAAGGCTCTCGACCATCGAGAAGTCCGCCAACCAACGGGCTAGACACACACAGTTTCACCGTGTACCGCGGCCACAAGCACCTATCCTGCCTGATGCACACCAAGGACACGACGGCGACTGGGCCGAGTGCGCTAATGGTCAGGCCGAACACGACACTGTCATCCCCGTAGAGGAAGCGCGTGAATCCCCTCGTGCTTGTTGGTGGCAGAATTGGGATGAGGCAAAAGAAGGCGCTGCCATAGATGTCCCTGGTTACTATGACCTCATGGGCCTCCTTCATGTGGGGAAGGAGCCCTGCCGTCAAGGCAATGAAATCACAGGCAGGATCCACGCAGGAGCATGGGCCGTGCGAGAACGCGATCTTGTGCTCGTCGAGATTGTTGAAGGTGACCAAGCTAAAGCAGCCGTCATAGGGGCACTCAATCATCGCCTCAGACTCGACGGTGTCCATAGAAGCCGGCTCACGGTCGAATACGCCGACGCGGTACACGGACTTGTGGGAGTGGTTGCTGATGTAGTGCCCTCTAGCTAGAAACCCGGGTTGGGTGGGTATACTGAAGAGTATACTGATTGAGTTTCGTACTGTACTGGTATGATTGTGCAGGAATATGCTAGGCATCGGCGCACCGGCAGCGGCTGAGGCCCTGCACTTGACCACTTTTTCTTAGACAGTGTCCACACACTGTACATGCTTCGTCAAAACAAAAAGGCTGCAGAAAGTTGATAGGTAAGTAAAGCAGGTGTCATGCTGTACTGTACCAGATAGTACAGTACAGACAGAGGGAGAAACCGAGGCAATAAGATCCACGTGAGTAAGAGGCAAGAAGATCTACTCCTGGAGAGAGACGAAAAGCCTGCGGCCTGGTGCAGGGTGTACAGTGCTACAGGGGAGAGACCGAGGACTGCATGCATGTCTTCGACACCAACCTGTAATTAACTTTTTTGGTCTTATCAAATTTAAATGGCCTTAATAATCCCAGACAGAGGGAGTACTAGTACTAGTAGTAGTACACCTAAGAACAAATCAGACAAACTAGTATTGCATTTATTAGTGGTACTTTTTATGAGAAATTATTATTAGTAGTAGTACTTAGATATGTGAACAACCAATCCAAGTTATTACTCCAATAGAGAGTACGGCCACTCTGTTTTATGGATTCTTGTTTACTATACATATTAGTAGTAAAAGCTAGAATGTAGATTATTTTAGAACAAATTTTGGCTCTACAATATCTAGAATACGCGCAAATCTCAAAAGACACTTCATTTCTTAGTGTAACACCCTCGAATAGGCCCTATGCAAGTTTTATCCCCTTCCGCCAAACCCGCATAGAAACGATTCAAGGATGCCCACCAGGCACTTTCGTGCGAGTGGAAAACGAAGTAATACCATTACACATCAGTCCTCGATGGGACCCACAGAACAGATATATACAACAACGACTCCATGAGTCAAGAATACAAATATACAATACAAAGATTCCAATCACCTTGAAATCGATACAACGTCCGAGTACGGACAAGAAGCAAATTGGGCTAAGAGCCCTGAAGAATAACCAATGGCGTCCATAACCCTGCCCAGGCCAAGCCGGAAGGGTAACCCTACTAACGACGTCGATCTCAAACCTGCTAAAACAAAAAGGGGTGCCGACAAAGGGCGAAGGAAAAAGAGGAGCGTCAGTACTGAGGCCAGTACACGGAGAGGCTAGAATTCGTCGGCTCTCGCCTACATAGGTATGGTGGGCTGAAGCGGCAGCGCAGCGGCACTAAACAACCTATAGAGACTTGATACAACTGGGGGTTATCAGAGAGGGATAAGAAAGACCTATTCGGATCCAACCTGAAGCTAACACCAAACAAACCCATCCTGGTATTTCCCCTCGAGACCAAACGAGGAAGTCGGACCAAGGAACTCACACAGTTGGCAGTTTTATTCATTCCATTATAGTTGCAGCACTTACTAATCAGATATTGGTAGCATGAGTCATCCTGAAGCATAAGTAGTGGGCAGTTTTAATTACCATCCTGTGGTAGTTGGAACCTTTACTAGTCAGATATAATTGTCCCGAGGAATCCCAAAACCTAGCAGTTGTCGGCACTTTTATCACATTCCATTGGAGTTGCAATACTTACTAGGCATATATAACAAACAACCCAGATCCACGAGTTGTTGGCATTTTTAATATCCATTCCGTTATAGTTGAATCTGACTACTAGTCATATATTAAGTCAAGTTTATAGCACTACTTTAGTTATGCTTGTCTATGATCGAGATACTGTGCTCCAAGTCGTCCATAACCGCGCACACGGCTTTCAGAAATTTTTACCCTGCAGGGGTGCACAAATAGCAACACACACTCGATCAACCTCGGAAAAACCAACTCAAAACCCAACGAGGCATTCACGACAAAGCGATCACAGAATTCATAAAATATTTCAGGGGGCCACCCCACTAAGCTACCCGCAACAAAGTTGGCCGGCACCGGAACAGACCCAGGGTTTTTGTCAATGGCTGTAAATGACTGGGAACCCGAAAGTGTGACCGGGCTTGTCGATACCGCGAAAACACTCCGCATCCAAAACAGTATAGGTGCTCCACGCACAATCTTAAATAAAGCAGTAAAGCATGGCATAAGTACAGGATAGTAATAAAGCCCCAAACTACTTGTGGCCCCAAGAAATAGAAATGAATCAAGCTCTGGCTCAGGGGGGTCCATAAGGCCTCCCGGATGTTGATAGTGCAAAAATTCAAGGAACAGGTATCAAGTACTGGGGGTCCTACGGGACACAAGTGAGCGTGGAAGAACCAAATAACATCTATTGCCCACTGATGACTCTGCATTAGTTATATCTAGCTTTTTAATAGTTGTATTTAAAGTCATGATCAGCTCCACCATTAAGCATCTCCACCATTAAGCATCTGCCAACCTTCCAACAACTGTGGTACTTGACAACACGGGATCGCACCTAAGCAAGAAACTACGACTCGCAAGGCTAGCTATCTACCAAACACAGGCAATAGGAGGTGTCCAAGGCAATATAGAGGCCGCACAGGATATAACTGGTACGGAACACTAAAGCATCGCGACACGGATAGCAGTAGATCAACAGGAGGAAATAAAGACTATAAATGCAAAATAGGTAGAACAGGGAGAGATGCTCGCCTGGGAATACACTGCCGACAGACCATATCCGGAGAACTTGTCGGTACTCGCATCCACTCATCGGCCTAATCCGCGAAGAAGCAAACACTAGAAGAAACACCGGATGCAATATTTAATACCAGGGCAGAAGATCCGGCATGATCATGATATGATGCAGATGCGGTGCAATTATGCAGTATTAAGCGGAACCGGGATCCCGACAATTAATTAGATGGTTCGAGTTGTTTAACTACCCCACAATTTAAATGTTGTATTAACAAGGCAAATCATGGTATCGGTTCGCTACACCAATTTAAATGGAGGCGGTATAAGACAAGAATATCCCGCATAACCACTCCATATTTAATTATGAGGTGAATCGGCATAATGCCCCCAACCCACATGATATGCATGCGAGATGAACAATTAATATGCGACAGTTTTATATATAGCATTTATAAAATGGGGGCTCGGGAAAAGGTTCACACATCTGGGGGCGGAAGATCTTGGTTCCGGGGGTACAGGGTTCGACAGGGTTCGACGGGGATCGGGATCGGAAAACCGGGAAGAAGGACTCGGTTTGGCGTCGAGGCGCATCAGATTCGCCCTGGTCGATGTCGATCTTGTCGTCGTGAAGATCTTGTCGGGTCCACGGGTCAGGTCAGACTTGGCGTCCAGGGTGAAGTGCTTGTCGTTCCGAGTAGGCGACCTTGGCGTCCGGGTTCTCGGCGAACTTGGCGTATCCGGGATGGAGAGCTTGTCGTTCCGTGGCAATCTTGGCGGTCTTCGGATCCGGGTCTTGGCATCCGTGTAGGAGTTCTTGCCGACCTCCTCGGAATTCCGAGGGTACATCTTCACGCGTCGATGGCCTTCGAGGTCTCGACGGGTGGATCCGTGATGTAGATCTTGGCGTCATCGGGTCATCAACTCCGGGAAGGAGATCTTGGAGCGGCGCCGGGTTCAGTCTTTGGATCCATGTGGTCGATCTTGTACATGTAGAAGTCCTCGGGGCGTTTCGTGGCAGAGTACTTGGCGCTCCGCAAGAGATGATCATGGGGTCCCGTGACGTGGTTCTTGTCGGGGCTCTCGGCTCGAGGAACTGCAAGTACACACTTGCAGTGACATGATTTGGTAGCATCACCGGGTACCCGACATGGAAAACTCACAAACAAAGGAACAATGATACGACTGGACCTACACAAACATACATGTATACAAGTGTGCAGGAGGCATACAGGCACTGTTCGTGTGGAGCAGGGGATTTTGGCAACGGGTAGCAAGAAGAGGAAAACCGCACGACGCGACGGCACCGATGGGTAAGAGCGGCAGGGCAACATGACGGCGAAGAGGCGATCGAGCTAGGGCTCGGGCTCGAGGAGGAGGCTGTAGCACATAGAAAGGAGGACGCAACGGCGATGAAGGTGGTGTGCGGCTCGTGGTGGCCGGGAAAAATAGGGGCGTGCGTCGCTGGCAGAAGGCTTAGGAGGGCGGGTCCAGGCGATGCCAGGGACGAGCTCGGGCACGGTCTTCGGGTCGAGACCGGACCTGATGGCTCACGCGGGCCGGCCAGGCAGTTGGTCGAGGGAGCTCCGGCGAGGAGGCGCGGGTCATGAGGGAGTCACGGAAGGAGGAGAGGACGACCGGCGTGGCTCCGGTGGTCGGCGCCAGAGGGGGAGAGGCGCGGCAGGGGAGGGGAGATCGACGGGAGGCGGCGGGGACGACGGCCGAGGCGGCGCGGGGAGGAAGACGGGAGTAGAGGCAGCGGGGACCTCGGCGGGGACGGGCGACGCGGGGGCCGCGAGATCGGCGCGCAGCCGCGAGCTCCGGGCGGTGAGGAGGATGGCCATAGGAGGAGGCGGCCGAGGCGCAGGGGAACGGGCTGGGTAGAACAGGGTTGGGTAGATTAGGGTCTGGTTTTGGGCAAAATTTGGGGGTGGCCGGCTGGGTCGGATCGGCCCGGTTTGACTGCCCCCTAAATATAAAATAAATATTTTATTATTTAAAACGGGGCTTTTGAAATCCGTTGGTAGACGAAACAAAATATTCTAGAGACACGAGTTTTAATTTGAATAAAGACGGGAATATTTAGAAAACAAAACTAGGCGTTCCGAAAATAGTTTAGACAAAAACCATGCATGATGATGACGATGCTCAAATGCAATGTGGCATGATGACATGAGCATGCGGTCATGATGATGCAATGCACAAAAACAACGTGATTTTCTAGTAGTGGTTTTGCGGGATGCCACAATTCGACACCACTAACAGTGGATCTCGCCCTCGAGATCCGCCTCATGGTACCGGGAAGAAGGTCGGCGATCTGAATCTTCTCGCTTCGTGTAGATTCTTGCAACACCACTAACAAGGGGTCGTTGTCCATGGTCGTCGAGAAAAAAATCCGGGAACAAAGGACGAAGGTAAAGGTATCAAGAGATAAGGGCACCTTTAACTTCCGGGGACGGAGTAAATTGCCTGATTCTTCGATTCGATGTACAAGAGCGAATGCTAAGAGTAGTCGGATGGTGATCAGTCCATCGCGCACCCAAACCATTACTCTGCACACGAATAGGAGAACTATGCAACTAACTCTTGGAATCAGACTGAAGATCTCGACAACCGAGGTTCGGAAACAAAGGGGTGATGCAGGCTCTGCATCGGATCTGGCGTAGATGATGTTATCGCGTCGGAAAACACCGGAAGGCACAAACAAGGAACAAAGAATGGTACCACAAATAAAGGATCACTCACATAGCATGAAGTCCAGAGGTAGAAACACCGTTGCCAAAGGAGGAAGCGAAACCCTGAAGGTACGACGGATCCCAACCACGAGAAATCCTGGACTCGAAGAAAAGATAAGAGAGCAGACTCAAAACACGCAGAGGTAAGAGGAGAACAACAGAGGGATAAGGAGTAAAATAGACCTAATCAGATCTATCCAACCGATTTTACAAAATAGTTTTGACACTCTAGAACGTCTTTTAGCTAGGTTATCCTACAGGCTGGACTTGTGGGGTATCGCAACTGCTGAGCTCTAATACCACTCTATAACACCCTCGAATCGGCCCTATGCAAGTTTTAGCCCTTTGCGCCAAACCCGCATAGAAACGATCCAAGGACGCCCACCAGGTACTTTCGTGCGGGTGGAAAACAAAGTAATACCATTACACATCAGTCCTCGATGGGACCAACAAAACAGATATATACAACAACTCCATGAGTCAAGAATACAGATATACAATACAAAGATTCAAATCACCTTGAAATCGATACAACGTCCGAGTACGGACAAGAAGCAAATTGGGCTAAGAGCCCTGAAGAATAACCAATGACGTCCATAACCCTGCCCAGGCCAAGCCGAAAGGGTAACCCTGCTAACAACGTCGATCTCAAACCTGCTAAAACAAAAGGGGGTGCCGATAAAGGGCGAAGGAAAAAGAGGAGCGTCAGTACTGAGGCCAGTACACGGCGAGGCTAGAATTCGGCGGCTCTCGCCTACATAGGTATGGTGGGCTGAAGCGGCAGCGCAGCGGCACTAAACAACCTATAGAGACTTGATACAACTGGCGGTTATCAGAGAGGGATAAGAAAGACCTATTCGGATCCAACCTGAAGCTAACACCAAACAAACCCATCCTGGTATTTCCCCCTCGAGACCAAACGAGGAAGTCGGACCAAGGAACTCACACAGTTGGGAGTTTTATTCATTCCATTATAGTTGCAGCACTTACTAATCAGATATTGATAGCATGAGTCATCCTGAAGCATAAGTAGTGGGCAGTTTTAGTTACCATCCTGTGGTAGTTGGAACCTTTACTAGTCAGATATAATTGTCCTGAGGAATCCCAAAACCCAGCAGTTGTCGGCACTTTTATCACATTTCATTGGAGTTGCAATACTTACTAGGCATATATAACAAACAACCCAGATCCACCAGTTGTTGGCATTTTTAATATCCATTCCGTTATAGTTGAATCTGATTACTAGTCATATATTAAGTCAAGTTTATAGCACTACTTTAGTTATGCTTGTCTATGATCGAGATACTGTGCTCCAAGTCGTCCATAACCGCGGACACGGCTTTCAGAAAGTTTTACCCTGCAGGGGTGCACAAATAGCAAAACACACTCGATCAACCTCGGAAAAACCAACTCAAAACCCAACGAGGCATTCACGACAAAGCGATCACAGGATTCATAAAATATTTCAGGGGGCCACCGCACTAAGCTACCCGCAACGAAGTTGGCCGGCTCCGGAACGGACCCAGGGTTTGCGTCAATGGCTGTAAACGACTGGGAACCCGAAAGTGTGACTGGGCTTGTCGATACCGCGAAAACACTCCGTATCCAAAATAGTACAGGTGCTCCACGCACAATCTTAAATAAAGCAGTAAAGCATGGCATAAGTACAGGATAGTAATAAAGCCCCAAACTACTTGTGGCCCCAAGAAATAGAAATGAATCAAGCTCTGGCTCAGGGGGGTCCATAAGGCCTCCCGGATGTGGATAGTGCGAAAAATCAAGGAACAGGTATCAAGTACTCGGGGTCCTACGGGACACAAGTGAGCGTGGAAGAACCAAATAACATCTATTGCCCACCGATGCCTCTGCATTAGTTATATCTAGCATTTTAATAGTTGTATTTAAAGTCATGATCAGCTCCACCATTAAGCATCTCCACCATTAAGCATCTGCCAACCTTCCAACAACTGTGGTACTTGACAACACGGGATCGCACCTAAGCAAGCAACTACGACTCGCAAGGCCAGCTATCTACCAAACACAGGCAATAGGAGGTGTCCAAGGCAATATAGAGGCTGCACGGGATATAACTAGTACGGAACACTAAAGCCTGGCGACACGGATAGCAATAGATCAACATGAGGAAATAAAGACTATAAATGCAAAATAGGTAGAAGGGGGAGAGATGCTCGCCTGGGAAAACACTGCCGACGGACCATATCCGGAGAACTTGTCGGTACTCGCATCCACTCATCGGCGTAATCCGCGAAGAAGCAAACACTAGAAGAAACACCGGATGCAATATTTAATACCACGGCAGAAGAACGGCATGATCATGATATGATGAAGATGCGGTGCAATTATGCAGTATTAAGATGAACCGGGGTCCCGTCAATTAATTAGATGGTTCGAGTTGTTTAGCTACCCTGCAATTTAAATGTTGTATTAACAAGGCAAATCATGGTATCGGTTCACTACACCAATTTAAATGGAGGCGGTATAAGACAAGAATAGCCCGCATAACCACTCCATATTTAATTATGAGGTGAATCGGCATAATGCCCCCAACCCACATGATATGCATGCGAGATGAACAATTAATATGCGACAGTTTTATATATAGCATTTATAAAATAGGGGATCGGGAAAAGGTTCACACATCTGGGTTCGGAAGATCTTGGTTCCGGGGGTTCGGTCTTCGACAGGGTTCGACGGGGATCGGGATCGGAAAACCGGGAAGAAGGACTCGGTTTGGCGTCGAGGCACATCGGATTCGCCCTGGTCGATGTCGATCTTGTCGTCGTGAAGATCTTGTCGGGTCCGCGGGTCAGGTCAGACTTGGCGTCCGGGGTGAAGTGCTTGTCATTCCGAGTAGGCGACCTTGGCGTCTGGGTTCTCGGCGAACTTGGCGTATCCGGGATGGAGAGCTTGCCGTTCCGTGGCGATCTTGGCGGTCTTCGGATCTAGGTCTTGGCGTCCGTGTAGGAGTTTTTGCCGACCTCCTATGAATTCCGAGGGTACATCTTCACGCGTCGATGGCCTTCGAGGTCTCGCCCGGCGGATCCGTGATGTAGATCTTGGCGTCATCGGGTCATCAACTCCTGGAAGGAGATCTTGGAGCGGCGCCAGGTTCGGTCTTCGGATCCATGTGGTCGATCTTGTACATGTAGAAGTCCTCGGGGTGTTTCGTGGCGGAGTACTTGGCGCTCCGCAAGAGATGATCATGGGGTCCCGTGACGTGGTTCTTGTCGGGGCTCTCGGCTCGAGGAACTGCAGGTACACACTTGCAGCGACATGATTTGGTAGCATCACCGGGTACCCAACATGGAAAACTCACAAACAAAGGAACAATGATACGACTGGACCTACACAAACATACATGTATACAAGTGTGGAGCATACAGGCATACAGCATGCTGTGGGAGCAGGGGATTTTGGCAACGGGTAGCAAGCAGAGGAAAACCGCACGACGCGACGGCACCGATGGGTAAGAGCGGCAGGGCAGCAGGACGGCGAAGAGGCGATCGAGCTAGGGCTCGGGCTCGAGGAGGAGGCCGCAACACAGAGAAAGGAGGACGCAGAGGCGACGAAGGTGGTGTGCGGCTCGTGGTGGCCGGGAAAAACAGGGGCGCGCGTCGCTGGCAGAAGGCCTAGGAGGGCGGGTCCAGGCGACGCCAGGGACGAGCTGGGGCGCGGTCTTCGGGTCGAGACTGGACCTGATGGCTCGCGCGGGCCGGCCAGGCGATTGGTCGAGGGAGCTTCGGCGAGGAGGTGCGGGTCATGAGGGAGTCGCAGAAGGAGGAGAGGACACCCGGCGTGGCTCCGACGGTCGGCGCCAGAGGGGGAGAGGCGCGACAGGGGAGGGGAGATCGACGGGAGGCAGCGGGGACGACGGTCGAGGCGGCGCGCGGAGGGAGACGGGAGCAGAGGCAGCGGGGACCTCGGCGGGGGCCCGCGAGATCGGCGCGCAGCTGCGAGCTCCGGGCGGCGAGGAGGACGGCCATAGGAGGAGGCGGCCGAGGCGCGGGGGAACGGGCTGGGTAGAACAGGGTTGGGTAGATTAGGGTCTGGTTTTGGGCAAAATTTGGGGGTGGCCGGCTGGGTCGGATCGGCCCGGTTTGACTGCCCCCTAAATATAAAATAAATATTTTATTATTTAAACGGGTCTTTTGAAATCCGTGGTAGACGAAACAAAATATTATGGAGACCCGGGTTTTAATTTGAATAAAGACGGGAATATTTAGAAAACAAAACTAGGCGTTCCGAAAATAGTTTAGACAAAAACCATGCATGATGATGACGATGCTCAAATGCAATGTGGCATGATGACATGAGCATGCGGTCATGATGATGCAATGCACAAAAACAACGCGATTTTCTAGTAGTGGTTTTGTGGGATGCCACACTTAGTTTCAAGGATCTTGTGCTAAATGCATGGACTTGGATATAATTTTCGTTTTTATGAGGTCCTTGATGTAACTTGTACTTCCACCACCGTGTGTTAACTAAACCACCTCGCTCCTACGGGACCTACCACAATTTAAAAAAATTACACTGCCCCGATTATCAAACAAAGTGGAACATGGTTTCTTATAATTCTAAAGTTTTTATAAATAGGATGTTTCAAGTTTCCCAGCTAACTTCAGACACTTTAGTGACTTTTTGCCGATTTAATGAAATTAGGTCAAACTATTGCTACACAAGTAAGGGAAATTGATTGCTATTTAATTAAATGTATTTTTAGAGGTAGATGGGTGCATCTTCATGTAGTAAACAATGTCGTTGGTGTTAGTTTCTAACTATCACGAAATAACATTTAATTCTCAATTTTTCGAATGATGACGAGATTGTTTTTTTACGTAAAGGAGCTCCAAAGAATATGGATCTGAATACCACAAGACAAGTTTTTAGACATAAATAGTGGACCAACATGTTGTACTGACAATACCCATGTTTTATGATCTTTCAAACTCCCAAGCTAACTCCGCCAACTTGAATGACTTTATGCCAATTATTTATCGAAATTAGGTCAAATTTAAACTACAAGTAAATTATACGTTACTTTGAAAGTTTTATGAAAATCTTCTGGAGGTACCCATTCAGGGGTCAATTAATATATCATAAACTACCGAGAGTTTTGATGACACGTTCAACTTTTGCTAAGATTTTACATCTCGACAGTTTAACAAAATTAGGTCAAACTTGAGCTACAAGTAAGCGCGAAAGATCGCTCTTGAATTAAATGTGTGTCGATATTTGAAGGACTTCCTAGCTAACTCTACCCATTTGAATGACTTTATGTCGATGTATCGAAATTATGTCAAAATTGAAACTATAAGTAAATTGTAGGTTGATTTGAAAGTTCTATGAAAAAGCTTTTGGGGGTACCCATCGAGAGGTCACAATCAATATGTCAGAAACCACCGAGAGTTTTGACAATAGTTTCAACCTCTTGCTAAGATTTTGCATCCTGACAATTTAACGAAATTAGGTCAAACTTGAGCTACAGGCAAGTAAGCGCGATAGATTTCTCTTGAATTAAATGTATTTTCGGAGGTGGATGGGTGCATCTTCTTGTAGTAAACAATGCTGTCAGTGTGAGTTTCCAACTATCGGGAAAGAACATTCTCAATTTTCCGAGTGATGTCGAGATTATTCTCTCCTATAAAGGAAGTCCAAAGAATATGGATCTGAATGCCACAAGCCAAGTTTACTATACTTACGATTTCCCGTGTTCTATAAGTTCTCAAACTTCCTAGCTTATTGCTCTGCCCACTTGAATGACTTTATGTCGATTAATCAAAATTAGGTCAAATTTGAACTATATACTAGAAGCAAATTGTAGGTTGCTCTGAAAGTTTTACGAAAAAACTTTTGGAGGTACCCATCGGGGGGTCACAATCAATATATGAGAAACAACCGAGAGTTTTGATAACAGGTTCGAATTTTTGCTAAGATTTTTCATCATGACACTATTTAGCGAAATTGGGTCAAACTTGAGCTACAAGTAAGCGCGATAGATTGCTCTTGAAATATATGACTTTTTAGAGGTATATGGGTGATTTTTCTTGTAGTAAACAGTGTCGTCGGTGTGATTTTCCAACTATTAGGAAAGAACATTCAATTCTCAATATTCCGAGTGATGACGAGCGAGGTTGTTCTTTTCCGTAAAGAAATGTCCGAAGAATATTGGATCTGAATACCAGAAGCTAAGTCTACAGATATATAGTGGACCAACATGTTGTACCAACGATTCACATGTTTTATGAGTTTTCAAACTTCCTAGCTAACTTTGCCCATTTAATCGAATGACTTTATGTTGATTTATCGAAATTAGGTCAAATTTGAAACTACAAGTAAATTGTAGATTGCTTTGAAAGTTTTAGGAAAAATCTTTTGGAGGTACCCATTGATGGGTCACAGTTAATATATCAGAAAACACCAAGAGTTTTGATGATAGGTTCAACTTCTTGCTAAGATTTTGCATCTTGAAAATTTAACGAAATTAGGTCAAACTTGAGCTACAAGTAAGCATAATAGATTTCTCTTGAATTAAATGTATTTTCAGAGGTAGATCGGTGCATTGTGTTGTAGTGAACAATGCCGTCAGTGTGAATTTCCAACTATCAGGAAAAAACATTCAATTCTACATTTTCTGAGTGAAGACGAGCGAGGTTGTTCTTTTTCGTAAGAATTCCGAAGAATATTGGATGTGAATTCCACGCCAAGTTTACAAACATATATAGTGGACCAACAAGTTGTACCAATGATTCCCATGTTTTATGAGCTTTCTAACTTCCTAGCTAACTCTGCCCATTTTAATGAATTTAAGTCGATTTATTGAAATTAGGTCAAATTTGAAACTACAAGTAAATTGTAATTTTTACTTTCAAAGTTTTACAAAAAAGCTTTTAATTTGGAGGTACCCATCAAGGGGTCATAATTAATATATCGGAAAACAAAGAGAGTTTTGACGATAGGTTCAACTTCTTGCTAAGATTTTGCATCTTGACAATTTAACCAAATTAGGTCAAACTTGAGCTACAAGTAAGCGCGATAGATTGCTCTTGAATTAATTGTCATTTCAGAGGTAGATGGGTGCATTTTATGGTAGTAAGAAGTGTCGTAGGTGTGAGTGTCCTACTACCAGGAAAGAACATTCAATTCGACATTGTGCGAGTGATGACAAGCAAGGTTAGTTGTTCTTTTCCGTAAAGGGAAGTCCGAAGAATATTGGATGTGGATGCCACAAGCCAAGTTGACATACATATATAGTGGATCAACAACATGTTGTACTTGCGATTCCCATGTTTTATGAGTTTTCAAGCTTCCTAGCTAACCCCACCCATTTGAATGACTTTATGTCGATATCTCGGAAATAGGTCAAATTTGAAACTACAAGTAAATTGTAGGTTTTGCTTGATAGTTTTACGAAAAAGCTTTTGGAGGTACCCATCGAGGGGTCAAAATTAATATATCAGAAACCAGCGAGAGTTTCGATGATAGGTTCAACTTCTTGCTAAGACTTTGCATCTTGACAATTTAACGAAATTAGGTCAAACTTGAGCTAGTATTTTCTGGCACCGTTGCCGGGGAGTGAAGAGCTACTGGAGAGTGGAACTGGTAAAGGAAACTTCTATTGTGAGTATTTTTTACTTCTGTTAGTTGCTTTATTTTCATTATGGATAATTCGCTGAGTTTCTTATTTCGTAATGCTACTACCACTGCTAAGGTAGTAGATAAGCCACCACCTGCTGAAAATGATGTTTTCAAAATACCTACAAGAAATCATGTTATGGATAACTACTATGTTGGGGATGGAATTGTCCATCCCGGTGATCATTTACTCTTTATACATGAATTATGCGGGTTGTTCAAGTGTGCAGGTATTACTACAGATCAAGTTAAGAAGAAGTTATTCTCATTATCATTGAAAGGAAGAGCTCAGGAATGGTATAAGCTGTTGAAGAATGGTCAAGCTCTGGAATGGGAGGAAATAGTGCCTCTCTTTTATTCAAAGTTTTATCCTCCTAGTGAGACTCATAAAGATCGGAATCAAATACTCCCTCCGATCCATAATACTTGTCACTAAAATGGATGTATCTAGACATGTTTTAGTGTTAGATACATCCATTTCAATGACAAGTAATATGGATCGGGGGGAGTATACAACTTTTGGCCTCTTGATGGAGAGAGTACAGCTCAAGCTTGGGGGAGATTGAAGTTACTAATGCTCAAATGTCCCATTCATGAGCTCCCCAACAATATTGTTATCAATAACTTTTATGCAAGGCTTTCTCTTCATGACAAGGATTTATTGGATGCTTCTTCTGCTGGATCATTTACACGCATGGAAGAAGAAGCTAAATGGGATCTTCTGGACCATATTCAAGACAATGCTGAAGCATGGGAGAATGACAAAGGAAGAAAGTCAGGTATAAATTATGATTATGAATGCATTGAATCTTTTATGGGAACTGATGACTTCCAAAATATTAAAAATGCTTATGGTCTAGACTCTCAAGCTATTGCAACTTATTTTAAGGCTTTTGCTTCCTATATTGAAGTTCCTAAAAAGAAGTGGAATAAGTATCATGAACCATATAAAGATGTCGCTAAGTGTGTTCCTGCAAGAAATACTGAAGTTTATACTGCTAATCATGTTTTACCTGAACCTTACATTGAGAAAATCCCTTTCCTAGTTAAGATAAAGGAACATTCTATGATAGCTAGTATGGTTAATGAAAGTACAAGTAAAGCTGTTGAACCTAATAAACAAATGGATGATGAACCTATAATAGCAAATGTGAAAGATTTTTTCGCTAATTATGTAGAAGATGGACACACTATCCTTTGTAAGGATATCCCTAATATTGTTTCACAAAGTAGTGTTATGAGAGCTAGTGTTCCTGTGTTTTCTGTTAGGATAAGTGATCATTGCTACCATGGTTCTTGTGATAGTTATATCATTAAATTTATGCATGATACTAAAACCTATTATGAGAGAGGGAAGATTGTTCTTATGCATCTCAATAATATCAAGTTTCCTCGTTTTATGCTGAAAGTTTTTATGTTGCACTTCTTTTGCCTTCCTATGCTAGTAGCCTCTGGTTTCAACAACTTGTTTGTTTACAAAATTCCCTTGCATAGGAAGTGGGTTAGACTTAAACATGTATATTTTTGCTTCTTAATGCTCTCTTTCACTTTAATTCATATTCTTATGTGTGAGCATCATTGAATTATCATGCCCATCTTAATGGCTATAAAGAAAGAGTTTTTTGGGAGACAACCCAGTTTATTCTTGCTTTCAGTTTGTTTTTGTTTCTTTGAGTCTTGGAAGTTATTGCCTCGGAATAACCTCTCCTTATCCTTTTTGTTTGGTTTTTGTGTCAAGATCAACCTCTAATGAGAGAGAAGTAAGATTTGGGGAAGTTGCTGTCCCGAAACAGATTTTTGTGCTTCACCGTAAAAATTCGTGAGAGATCTATGTATGTTGGATTGAGCTGTAATTTTTTGTGCTTCTGCCCCAGGTTGTTATTTAACTTTTCATTAGTTTTGCACTTTTTGATTTGAGCAAAAAAAGATGTTCAAAAAAATTGATCTTTACCTGCTGGTCTGTTTTGACAGATTTTGCCACTCTTGCATTTGCTTCTTAAGTCGGTTTCCTTTTTGAATTCTTTTTGGGTTTCCGGAAGGAGTTGCTATAGTAGCTTATGATTTGATGGATTTCAGTTGAAATTGGACTTAAAAGGTTTATTACCTCGCTCACACTAATGTTGCTAATGAGAATTGTGTGAAGTTTCGTGTGAAAGAAATTTCCAGGTTATTGGAGAAAATGGCATAATAAGAAAGTGAAAGGTTTCATGACTCAAGCAATAAGTGTATGAAGATGAAGATATTGATGTTATCCAAGTGGTGACTCTGGAAGAATTTACCAAAGACCAAATTCAGAGACCTGTAGAGTCCGTTTTCGAATAGGTAACAGTTCTGGTAAGAAAAGTTCCGCGAAAATTCTGTCAAATTATATTTTTGGAGTTTTTATCCAACAGGGAAAGCTACGAAGAGAAAGAGGGACGGAAACGGAGCCAGGGAGGCTCACACCACCCCTGGTGCGGGCCCCCTGGCCACGCCAGCAGGTGTTGTGGCTGCCTCGGACTCCGTCTTCGACCCGTTTTCTCCCAGTACCTTCCTTTTGTTGTAAAACTTTGTGATATATAATCCCCCGGATCCCCCGAGGTTCGTATATCATGTTCTTGTCGTGTTTCATTTCGATCTGTTTCTGACAGGTAGAGTCCCAGATTTAGAGCCACAATGTCTTCCTCTGGATCAGCCAAGGAAGATTCCTCAGCGGATATCATCAACCCATACATGAGAGAGTTGAAGATTCATCCGAAGGAGTTGTTGACTGAAGATGGGGAGGTACGGATAAAAGAGGTTCAAGGCCCTAAAGGTGAAGGAAGTCTAGAGTACAGGATGGAAGCATTGGAGCAAGAAGTCTTTAGGTACAAGAATATGGCGGAACGCGAAGTGGATATCATCCATAAGATTTGTTCCGAACTCATCGCCGAGCACCAAAAGGAGACTGCTGAGCTCAAGGATGAAGTTCTCTCACTCCACCAAACAACCAACCAACTGCAAGCACAGCTCTACGACGTTCAAAATCAAAACTGTGAGTACGAGGTTAGGTTTAAACGCATAAGTGCTGCTGCAAGTTTCAGGATGCTGGAGACCACGATGTCCTTTGTTGATGGGAAGCCCTTACCTTGGAAGTCATAGGATGACGAGAGAATACCACCACCACCGAAGGAGTAATTCGTCATCAGTTTTTGGCATCCCCTTGGTTTGTTCCAAGCTTCGGGGAGTGTCGCGGTATCACATCACTATCTTCTATCTTTTTACCTTTTTAGTAGAGTCATATCATGAATAGAGAAGTTATCATGTAGGATGGTTTGCATTATGGAAGTGTCCCCTCTCTCGTTGGATATCTATGTGTCCCCTCTCTCATTATGGAATATTAATGAGAAGTTCTAGCTTTTACTCTTGTGCATATCTTATATTAGTTTTCAATTCATGATTGTATGATTGATCTTGTCGTTAGTATTGGTATCACTTTGGGATCATTGAGTTAATTTAGTTGGTTTTGGCAAACCTGGCTCGGTCAGTAGCAACACTATTTTGAGAATTGAATGAAAAAGATAAAAGTACTCTAAAGAAATATAATTTCATCATCTTTCTTTCTTGATTTGCTCATAAGCTTAGTATTCTCTAGTTAAGATCTTTTGTGATTCCAAGGAAGATTGCATGTTTGTTTTTATCACTTGTATGTTTGTTTGCTTCCTTCAACTTGTATGCTTGCTACCCAGCCTTGCTAGCCAAAAACCTGTACTGAGAGGGATTTCTTCTCGTGCATCCAATCCTTGAACCAAAACCGATGCCATTTGTGTCCACCATACCTACCTATTAGCATTATTGCTATTCCAAGTAAATTCATGTTTTTATCTACCTTCCAAATTAAACTTGTTATGAGAAAACTAGTGATTAAAGCTCTCACGAACTTGATGGCACACTTTACTTTCTTGCACTTAATAAACTTGAACCATTGTGCCCATCTATGTTGCGTATATGCTTGTGCTTTGTAAGTTGTGAATTAACAGAACCATGTTGTCATGGGGAACACTTTCAACATTGCACTGGTACTTTGTACCTAGTTGATATCATGTTCTTTTGTCTATGGATGTCGTCGGTGTGAAATGAAAGGGGAGACTGTAAGTCCATGGAGTTATGTATGTGTGTTAGAGAAACGCATGGGCCGCCGGTCTAATCCATGCTGTTATGGTGGAAACCTACAGCGTAACCATAATGAGCTGTCTATGAAGCATTCTTCTTATAAAAAAGAGTCAGATATTGAGAAAAAAGAGAAATAGAAAAAAAGAGATATGAGAAGAGAGGAAAGAGAGAAAAAGCACCATTTTCCCATGGTAAATAAGAAGATTGATGAGATGCTCGTTGTCTGCTTGCCTTGTCATTTTGATATGGGGATTCTTCGGTATCATCGGACAAGGGGTACCCCGTTGGCGGTTCTCTATGATACACATGTACTTACTATGACAAGAACTTACCGGTGACTAAACTTGAGTAGCATGAGGAGCGGCCCTCGTATTCAAGGGACATGAGATTTTCAACTTACAACTTGTCAAGCATATCCTCAAATTTGATCACTTTAACCTTAACCACCTAAAGATGCCTATGATAGGGGCAATGAGAGCTGAAAGCTAATAAGTACCATAATTTTTGGGAGCTCTTTATGAAACTTGAAATCCCTGCTTCCCTCTACGAAGGGCCTTTCCTTTACTTTTAGTTGAGTCAGTAAACCTATTCCCTTCTACCTCAGCAAGTATTTTGAGTTGTTGTGTTTCATTCATTCATATGATGTTTTATTAAATCATGTTTCTTATGTTCCTTGTTTTGCACTTTGATCTTATCTTAGTGTCTACTACTTTGAAAGCTATCATTGAAAATTAGTTATTTGTGAACTCCAGCAAATTGTCATCTATTCTTTGACCAAGAGCTAAGTTTGCCATTACCAATTATGATTTACTTTATGTATCTTTATTGTGTTTCCTTTACTTATTGCAAGTTAAGTTATATAATATTGAGTTGTATTCTATTATGACTTATGTATTGATGAATGTGATGCTTCTTGTCCATATTCTTTTATCGACTCTTCACTCCATAAACCTGAGGTCATGTTTATTGAGTTCAGTTTCGCTTGGGGACAAGTGAAGTCTAAGCTTGGAGGAGTTGATACATCCATTTTGCATCACTATTCTATATCATAATTTACTGTTATTCATTGATATATTTCATATTAAGAGATGATACTTATGTTATTTCATCTGTTTTTGCATGGTTGATGACTTTTGGAGCATGGACCGCTATAGTCAGAATTCTGATGTAAAAGGTGTTGTTTGGAGGCAAAATTCGCAAAGATCAGAAAATCCTGGAAAATACATGGAAAATCCTATTTTTCCAGAACACGGAGGAAGCCAGAAGGGGAAGCGGAGATGGGCCACAGGAGGGCCACACCACCCCCTGGCGCGGGCCACCCTAGGCCACGCCACCAGGCGGTGTGGCCATCCTAGTCCACTCCAGCCTCTCCCCTCTGGCGTATATTATCCTCCCGAAACCCTAAGACTCGGGGAGCGACCACAGAAAGATTCCGCCGACTCCGTGGGGCGGAAAACACCGAGAGAGAAAGATATCTCCAGTAGACAGAATTCTGCCGGGGGAATTCCTTCCCGGAGAGGGGAGATCGTCTCCATCAACACCACCATCAAGCTGGACTTCATCGGGATCATCATCATCATCACCACCATCATCTCCCCCAGCACCATTATCACCACCTCCATACCGCTGTAACAATTGGATTGAATCTTGCATAGTTCTTAGGGGAAACTTTCCCGGTGTTGATTACTCCTTGTAGTTGATGATATTGAGTGAACCGTTGAATTATTCTTTATATTCAGATTGTTATACGTCATTATTTCATCTCTGATCATGATCCATATGATGTCTTGTGACTAGTTCGTTTTGTTCTTGAGGACATTGGATAAGTCATGTTGTTAGTAGTGGAATTGTGTTGAGAAAGATTCAATAGTTTGATATTTAAGTTGTGGTGTACTTCTTCTAGTGGTGTCATGTGAACATCGACTACATGACACTTCACCTATATGGGCCTAGGGGAATGCATTGTTTATTTGGCTACTAATCATAGGGGTTGCCGGAGTAACAGAAACCTGAACCCCCATTAGGAAACCATTGCATAAGGGACGTCAGGGTCTTAGAGTTTAAAGATGTGGTTAGATTTCTATCTTAATTAATTTCTTGTACTTGCAGATGCTTGCAAGGGGTATAATCACAAGTATGTATTAGTCCAAGGAAGGTCGATACATTAGCACACGTTCACCCACACAACACTTAGCAAACTAAAGAAGATTAATCAACTATATGAAGCGAAAGCACTTGATGATATTCCCATGTGTCCTCGAGAACATTTGGTCATCTTAAGTAATACAACCGGCTTGTCCTTTTCTAAAGAAAGGATAGGGCCACTTGCTGCATTTATTCTTATTGTCTTTTATTTACTCGTACTTTATTTACCTGCATTATCAAAAACCCCTAAAAATCCGTTTGCTAAGTATTTACAGAGAATTCCTGCTCCAAGCCATTCGCCAACACCTTCTGCTCCTCGTTGGGTTCGACACTCTTACTTATCGAAAATACTGCGATACACTCCATATACTTGTGGGTCATCACCTAGATACAAGTAAACGCCATAGATTGCTCTTGAATTAAATGTACTAGTCCTCAACCCGTGCACCTACACGGGCTAGTTTTTTCGCATGACAAAGTTTCAAATATCATAAAAAAATCATTTCCTTCATTTTCAAAGGTAGCGTTGCTCTTTTTTATTGTTCCACTAAAGAATGTTCATTGAAACCGAATGAGGATTTTTTATGTTGAGATTTTAATATATGCAATGTTGCCAATTTTATTCCATCAATTAGTCATGACTTAACTTAAATACAATTTCCATTTTTTGCATGAACGTATATGTAGGCAATATGAAGTTTATATTTTCGAGTCTCTTTTTCAAAGCTATTGTCACTAAAAGATTGATTGATACAACTAAGAACTTGTTCAGCGATGGTTAAACAAATAGTGTAATTCAAGTTTATAATTGGGATGGTTAAACTCATTAAGAACAATGTAGGACTGTATCTTTCATAACATACCAATTAGTTCTCCCATCGGTCTAACTTCTTGTAACATCCCAAAATTTCAATCCAAGGTTATCAAAGATCAAATCATCCAAATTTTGGATTAACAAAAACTTTTCCATATTGAAAATGAAAGCATTCATATATGTGTGCATTTAAAATAGGAGTTGTTTTGAATTGCCATGATTGTGTGATCCTTTGCTTCTAAAATGTTTCTTAGGTGATTTAAACATCATCTACATCATTCCCAAACTTTTCCTAAAGAAAATCAAATCAAAAAGAATTAAAATGAAGGAATGGTCATTTGGACAAATTTAACTCTCATACCTACTTTGGCTATTCCTAGTACTCAATTCTTAACAGAAACAATTCTTGATCTTTACACCCCTTGCTAGTACACATAATGAGGTACCAAGGCCCACCTTTTGATCTACTAAAAACCTTCTGTTAACTATTTTAAATGACAGTTTAAAATTGAATCTAATGCATATGCATAGATCACCCCTATTTCAAAAACCATGTATTTGAGCTCCATTTTCAAAACCCTTGCAACCAGAGACTACCTATCACTAGTGGAGATCACCCAAAATTTTTGAACTCAAAATTCAAAACTTTTTCTCTTGCGGCCATTTCATCAAACACTTGGCAGGCAGAATCACACCTCTAATCCTAGCTCACTGTTTTGAACAGAGTTTTGCCCCCATTTGATCTCCATTTAATCTCTTTGTCCCCCTCTGATCAAACCATGCCATTTGCAACCCATCCCCTACACCCTAGTAGCAATGCCATGCCATGCCGAGCACCACCCTGGCCGGCCAAACTTGCCCCGCTGCAGCAGACCACCTCCTCGTTCCTCTCCATGTCTAGGAGGTAGCCAGCACTACACCGCCCCTCTCTGTCCCTTGCCCGAGCCAAGACCAGCCATGGACCACAGAGGAGAACCCGCGCCCAGTGCCACCGAACCATGCCGACGCACCAGAGCGCCAGACTGCCCTCACAGGCACAAGATGCCGCTCGACACCAGCCCGCGCCCACCGCTCCGACTTGACCTAGAGAACACCCCAGACACCTCCGTTCGCCGCCCAAAGCCCCACGGCCACCGCTCGCAGTGGACACAACCGCTTCGGCCGCGCAGAGCGCCACCTCACCCCGACCGCATGCCACCGCCCCTACGGCCGCATTGAAGCGCTAGAGCACCGCCAGGGGACCGCCCATCGATCGCCATCCCCAAACATGCCGCTATCTCGCCGTAGCCATGTCGCCACCATCGACCGCCCATCCCGCTCGGTCTCACCGTCGAGCCTATAAAAGGAGCCCTCCCTAGCACCAAAGACTCACACCATTCCACTCTCCTCACCTCTCTGAACCTCAACCACCCCTCGCTGGAGCAAGTGGAGCAGCAGCTCGCCGGAATTGGAGCCGGAGCCGCTGCCTCTGGAGAAGAAGGGTGCCATTGATTCCGGCCACCCAAGCTCCGCCACACCACGCCTCGCCTGCCTTCCACTTTGTTCGCCAAGATCGCCGACCCTGCTAGAGCCCTGCACGCCTCAAGAGACCCCACCGAGCCGCTTAGGGTTCAAGCACGGCGACCCATCCGTCGTCGACGACCCTCACCAGAGATCTAGCCTCTAATCGCACGGCCCATGAGGGCGACTGCTGTTTTAAAGATCCACGACAAGTGGAACCTCCTATCAGCTGAGCCTCGTGTCACAGAGCGCCACTGGCCGCCCATTTCCTTTCCCTGCAAGACGCTTCAAATTCAAATTAGGAATTTTCCTTTCGTTAGAATATAGTTTCATCCAGGTTTCAAAATTCAATTCTATGAGTTTGAAAATCCAAATTACATGAAACTAATTTTGTCTGAAAGGTATTGAAATGCTCTATCCAAGCTTGGATTTAATTCATTTAGAGTTATAGATTTCTCCTAATAAAAATAAGAAGACAGAAGCTTTTGCAACTTGAAACATTTTTGTAAAATCAACCAAGTTAGCTTTTGAGTTGATTCCAACTCTTAAACCAAAGTAATATTGATCCAACCTTTAAATCTCATTCCCACATGTTAGAATATGTGGTGAGGACATGTGTCCACATGATCCCATATTTTGGTGGTGAATATTAAAGTGTAGTTAATATTTCAATGAGTAGAAATTACTTTTCCAAAATAAAAAGGTTGAAACTATTGAATTAAAACTTGTGATGTTTGGGATGATAATAGATCATCAATTGTGTGGTTTAGAATACTACTTAGCCTAAGTTAAGTATTGTTTGGTGATTGTGCACTCCCTATGTATTTCTAGACGCTAGTACCGACCAAGCCTTCGAGGAGGAGGAGTTCTACCAAGAAGAAGAAGAAGAAGAAGAAGAAGAAGAAGAAAACTTCAACCACTGCACCAACCAAGGCAAGCTATTAGTGGCAAGCTAACCCTTGCAAACATGCTTTAGTATGCTATTGTAGCAAGCTAGAATAAAACTAGATGGTTTAGTAAAGATGCCTTAAGCATACTTTGATCACACCCCCTTAGTTTACACAAAGTTCTTTAATTAATTTTGAAGGTAGCATAAAGAGTATAAAACTTGACCTACTTAGAAACCCTTAGATGTCATTCTATGGCATGAGATTGATCCCACCTTTTCCACCTTAGTGAACACTCTTAACCTAGTGTTTTAGAATAGATCAAACTTTAGTCACTTTAGATGGGGACACTTGGTGAAAATTAGTTGTGAAAACCTTGGAATGATGAGTCATTCTATTGAGATGTTTTGACATGTGTTGAGAAACACAATTGATTTATGATGATGAAAATGATGAGGCATGAGCCTTAACCCTTATATAAAACTGATGGTTGGATTCGGATGCGATACCATTCCAAATTTACCGTACAACCACATTACCTGAATTGGGTAAGGCTTAGCTGGAAATTTATATGCATTAGTATTAGTTCCCTCACGGGAGAGGTTTGAGCTGAGGCTACCTCTCAATGTTGTCCACCTATGAAGTGCCCAAGATGACTGATGGTCATGGTTGGGAGGCCATGCTAATAGGAGAGGTGCTTGTACTAGGGTGTGTAAAGGGAAGGTTATGTTTGATTATCTGCATACTAAGTATGATGATTCAGGGTTATCTCTGACAGATGTATCGAATCTTGTGGTGAAAGTGTACCACCTCTGCAGAGTGTCAAACTATTCGAATAGTCGTCTGTTATGGATAGTTGGAATGGCCATACTGTTTCGTTGTCAGATGTTTTCTAAATAACTTGAAAGGAATGATGAACTTTGACTTGACCACAACAGGGTTGTGTAGATGATAATAGCTTCCCAACTTAAGTGATTCTAGAACTTTATTTTATCTTTTCTTGCTTCAAAACTCAGCTTAGGTTTCAAACTTAACTTGATAGTTATTCTTTCAATTCAGCACTTTAACTTAGAATCATAAACCTTGCTAGTAGTAGTTTGCGAGTACTTAAAGAGTACTCATGGATTTTGTCCCTGGCTATTATCATGGCCAGACTATGAAGGAGATTATCAAGATGATGGTCAGCAGGACGGCTATGATAACTAGGACTATCTCGCCACAAGATTGCCTATGCCCCTGAAGATGGACCCCACCGCTACGCTATAGTTTATTTCCGCTGCTTGTTGTATTAAAGACTGGATCATGAGATCCGTATTTGTGTAAAACCATATGTATGGTTTGTAATGGATGACGTACTGTGATATCCAATCCGTTATGTCTCGCAAAAATGGTAATCCTGGGATTGCGAGGTATGGCATAACGGGCATCTGGGATTAAAAATCCGGGTGTTGACAAGTTGGTATCAGAGCCATCCTGACCATAGGAGACCCTAGTTAGAATGGACATCCAAACCAAAAACTTAGCTTCAAAACCAAAGTGAGTATTTATGAAACACTATTTCCCCTCTTACCCTTGTGAACACATTCTTTCTCAAAAATACATGTTCCTCAAAATTCTTACATTACTACCTAAAATTTGACACAGTTGATCACTTCACTAATTTCCTCATCCTAAATTCTTGTAGATGGAGACTCAGTTCAGCAAGTTTTACCAGTTGGGAAATGGAGGTCAGCTGATCTTTGAGAGAGATCTGGATTCACTGTCAGAATTACTGGGATGCCCACATCCGGAGTTTCTTGGAGCTCAACTTCCAGGACCCCCAGGAGGAGACCTACAATGGCTAGTCACCGCAGATCTTCGAGGAAGCATTGAAGCACCAACTTCTGGGAGAATTCAGTTCTCTGTGAGAGAGAACAACTGGCTAGATGGATTAGCCAGGGCAATGCATGAAGCTCTCGCACGTCTATGTGTCCTCAGCGTCAACAAGATTCAAGGAACCCGTTTTGCCCACTATGCAAGACGTGACTTCATGGGAATGCCGATGGATATGCCAAGTCACCCAGAGTTGAGGCGTCAAGTGGAGAACCTTGACTTCTTGCTTCATGACCGACAGCAGGAACTAGACAATGCCAGGGAGTTAGCCAACCAGAACCGTGCCATCGCCGACCAGAAGGCCCAGACTTTCACACTGCTCGTCCAAGATCGCCAGGCTCTTCGTCACCATCGTACAAAGAAGGATCGCACCATCGCCCGTCTTTGCAAGAAGGTGGCCGACCTCGAGAAGACCGTCAAGGAGCAGGAAGCTCAGCTTGCCGCCAAGGAAGAAGATGATGAAGGAGAAGACATCTAGGGAGATATGGATTCCTACCTTAGCAACGATGACGATTTTCTGGCAGAATATGCTGTGGACTTCTACACATATGATGAAGACTCCGACTTCATCGACGATGAGTAGATGCACTAGAGCACTGTCGTAGCATGAGATGTATCATCTGATTGTATCGTAGCTTGCAGAATGGTTCTTAAAACCATCTGTTTTTCCCCTTTGCTTGTTGTGGTGTGTGTTGCATCGTGGGCTTGCTTGCATGAATGAAAAAGAAGTTAGTTGAAAAACCTGAGTCTAACTCAAAGTTGTAGCTTTAAAAACCCAAAACCATGAACCTTAGAATTTCCCTCTTACCCCTATATCTATCTCAATCTTCAGATGACTCGTGGAAACCAAGGAGGGAGCAGCTCATCGCAGGACCCAATGCTGCAGATCTTGCAGAATCTCATCGCAGACCGTGAAGCAAGGTACGAAGGCGTCAAGCCAACTTAGCGACATTGCAGAGATCGCCCAAATGGCTCTCAACAACCAAGGACATGGAAATCAGGATCAGCATGGATGTAAACTCAAAAATTTTCAGAACACCAATCCCCAATCTTCAACCAATCAAAACCCATTAGATGTCAATGACTGGTTACAGACCATGGAAAACAACCTCGAAGTTGCAGGAGTTGAGGAGAATGAGAAAGTTCTCTTCGCCACCCACTATCTGGCGGGAGATGCATGAGCTTGGTGGAATAGCGTCCGCAACATGAACCATGGCCAGGTGATGACCTGGGAAGCATTCAAGGTGAAGTTCAGCCGCACCCACGTGCCGCAAGGTCTTGTCAACAGGATGAGAGATGAATTCTGTGAACTGAAGCAAGGAAGATTGACTGTAGTAGAGTACCGTGACAATTCTTGTCACTTGCCAGATATGCACCGGATGAAATCAATACGGAGGCCAAGAAGAAGGAGAGATTCTTAAATGGACTACATGATGAGATGCGATCGTCTCGCCAACATCCGCTTCAGGATCTCGAAGAGCTAGTCGACTCTGCCATTCAGATGGAAGGGAAGATTAACCAGGCAAACGACAACCGCAAGCGTCGTATGATGCAGCAGTCTGGATCCAGTAGTCACCAGAAGTACCGTCCCAACCCCTCACCAGGATATGCACCAAGGAACAACCGACCTCCAAATTCTCGCCCAAGCTACCCCAACCGTAGCAGAGGAAATGTGAAGCCCGGAGGAAACAATCACAACTCCGGCAACACCAACAACTTCAACCGTGCCCCTCCCAAGAGCAACAACAACAACGCCCCAGGCGGCAGCAATGCTGTACCTATCGCAGTCAAGGACAAGTCCCAGATCACTTGTTTCGAGTGTGGAGTAAAGGGTCACTACTCCAATGAATGTCCCAAGAAGACTGCCGCTAATGCCCCTGTGGACGCCCTAGCTCAGCAGCAACGTCGTGTTCAACCAGGCAGGAGATTTACCCCAGGGAACCCGCACAACCGCAATGGTCGTCTCTTCCACACGAACGTAGAAGAAGCCCAGGAAGCACCAGATGTAGTGCTGGGTACGTTTTCTGTCAACTCAGTTTTAGCAAGAGTATTGTTTGATTCTGGAGCATCACATTCATTTGTCACCGAAGAATTTGTATGCACTAGTAAGATTCACCCAACCAACCTGAAGCATGTCATGATAGTTCAAATCCCTGGTTCAACTACAAAAGCTAGAAAAATTTGCAAAGCTGTACCTATCAGAATTTATGGGATAGATTTTTATGCCAACCTAATTGTACTTGGAACCAAAGGTTTGGAAGTAGTACTAGGTATGGACTGGATGTCAAAGCATAAAGGACTGATAGACTGTGCTAAGAAAGCCATCACCATGACCAGTAGTTCTGGAGTAACAGTAGAACATATCTCTGAAACCTTACCCCGTCAATTCAAATGCAACAAAAGTGTAGCCCTGCCTACCATTGACCAAGTCAGAGTAGTCTGTGAATACCCCGACGTATTCCCAGATGAATTGCCAGGTATGCCCCTGGATAGGGATATAGAGTTCATTATCGAACTAATCCCCGGAACCGGACCTATAGCCCAGAGACCCTATACCATGAACCCCTCAGAGTTAGTAGAACTGAAGAAGCAGTTAGATGCCATGTTAGCAACCGGCTTGATTTAGCCAAGTGCATTGCCATGGAGATCACCAGTGCTATTCGTCGACAAGAAGGATGGAGGCAACCGTCTATGTACAGACTACAGAAAGTTGAATGATGTCACCATCAAGAACAAGTACCCCTTGCCAAAGATAGAGGATCTATTTGATCGCTTGATCGAGCTCGGTATTCTCAAAGATTGATCTTAGGACTGGTTATCACCAACTTAAGATTCGTGCAACGGATATTCCGAAGACCGCCTTTACTACTCGCTATGGTTTATACGAGTATACGGTTATGTCTTTTGGATTAACCAATGCCCCTGCTTATTTCATGAATCTCATGAATAAGATCTTTATGAATTTCCTAGATAAGTTTGTAGTTGTGTTTATCGATGACATCCTTATCTACTCCAAGTCAGAAGAAGAGCATGAGCAACATCTGAGCATCATCCTAGAAACCCTGAGACAACACCAGTTATATGCCAAGTTCAGCAAGTGTGAGTTTTGGCTGAAAGAAGTAGGATTCCTAGGACATATTGTGTCTGCCGGAGGAGTCTCTGTTGATCCCAACAAGATCAAAGATGTCGAAGAATGGGAAGCCCCAACCAATCAAACCCAAGTTCGTTCATTTCTCGGATTAGCGGGATATTACCGCAAATTCGTAGAAGGATTCACAAGCATAGCCCGACCAATGACCCAATTGTTGAAGAAGGACAAGAAGTTTGAATGGACAGACAAGTGTGAAGCCAGTTTCCGGGAGCTGAAGAAGAGATTGATATCAACCCCAATTTTGATCATGCCAGACATCAAGAAGCCGTTTGATGTGTATTGTGATGCATCAAAGATTGGTCTAGGATGTGTATTGATGCAAGAAGGCAAAGTCATCGCGTATCTGTCTCGACAACTGAAGCAGCATGAGCAGAACTATCCGACCCATGATCTTGAGCTAGCAGCGGTGGTTCTAGCGTTGAAGACATGGCGTCATTATTTGATGGGTAATCGCTGTGAGATTTACTCAGATCATAAGAGCTTGAAGTATATGTTCACCCAGAAGGAGTTGAATATGAGGCAAAGAAGATGGATAGAGTTAATCAAGGATTATGACCTTGACATTCACTATCACCCCGGCAAAGCCAATGTGGTAGTGGATGCTCTTAGAAGATTGCCGTGTAGGCTTAACACCATGATCAAAGAGAAGCAACCAAGTTTGTATGAGGAGTTGGAGCAATTCAGGACTGAGTTAGTTAGCAAAGGATTCCTAGCTAGCATTGAACTTCAACCCACTTTGATTAGCCAAATCAAGGAAGCCCAGAAGGGGAATGAAAGTATCGATGGAATCAAACGTCGTATTGGTACAGGCAAAGTACCTGGATTCACCGAAGACGAAGAAGGTGTACTGTGGTACAAAGGACATATCTGTGTGCCAGCAGATTCGGAGCTGAAGGAAATTATCATGAAGGAAGCTCATGATACTCTTTGTTCTATCCACCCCGGAGGAACAAAGATGTATCAGGATTTGAAAGAGCAATTTTGGTGGCACAAGATGAAGAGAGAGATCGAAAGCTTCATCGCCAAATGTGACATTTGTCAAAGAGTCAAAGCAGAGCATCAGAGACCTGCAGGATTGTTGCAACCATTGCAGATTCCGGAATGGAAATGGGATTCCGTCGAAATGGACTTTATCACCGGTTTACCTACTTCTAGTAGGGGAAATGACTCAATCTGGGTCATAGTTGATAGACTATCCAAGGTAGCCCACTTCATACCAGTCAAGACAACCTACAAGAGTGCAAAACTAGCAGAGCTGTACATTGCTAGGATTGTTAGTCTGCATGGAACCCCCAAGACCATCGTATCAGATCGAGGAACCCAGTTTACTTCAAGATTTTGGCAGAAAGTTCAGGAAGGTTTAGGAACCAAGTTGAATTTCAGTACCGCTTATCACCCGCAAACAGATGGACAGACTGAGAGAGTCAACCAGATATTGGAGAATATGCTTAGAGCTTGTGTGTTGGAATACGGATCAAAATGGGAAGAGGGCATTCCCTTCGCAGAATTCTCATATAACAACAGTTATGAAGCTAGTTTGCAGATGGCGCCATTTGAATTCTTGTACGGAAGAAAGTGTCGTACCCCTTTGAATTGGTCGCAAGTAGGAGATAGTCAGATCTTTGGACCCGACATTCTCCGAGAAGCAGAAGAGGAAGTTCGCAAAGTTCGTGAGCACCTCAAGACCGCCCAATCCAGACAGAAAAGCTATGCTGACAAGAGAAGGAGAGACCTGACTTTCAATGTCGGAGATTTCGTATATCTCAAGGTTTCACCATTGAAGGGAACCCAACGCTTTAGCCTGAAGGGAAAGTTAGCTCCCAAATATATCGGACCTTTCAAGATTCTGAACCGCCGAGGAGAAGTATCGTATCAGCTGGAATTGCCGGAAGAGATGTCAGCCATCCACAATGTGTTCCATATCTCGTTACTTCGCAAATGCTTGGAAGTGCCTGAGAAGACTGAAGTTTTCAAGAAAATCGATCACAGAGGAGTGGAAATCAACAATGACCTGACCTATCGGGAAGTGCCCATCCATATCTTAGAAGAAGCCTAGAGAACCACCAGGACCAGGAGTATCAAGTTTCTCAAGATTCAGTGGAGCAACCATACCGAGGAGGAAGCCACTTGGGAGCGCGAGGATTACATTAGGACAGAGTTCCCAGATCTCTTTAGTTCCTAGTTTTCTTATCAATCTCGGGACGAGATTTTGTTTAAGGGGGGAAGGTTTGTAACATCCCAAAACTTCAATCCAAGGTTATCAAAGATCAAATCATCCAAATTTTGGATTAACAAAAACTTTTCCATATTGAAAATGAAAGCATTCATATATGTGTGCATTTAAAATAGGAGTTGTTTTGAATTGCCATGATTGTGTGATACTTTGCTTCTAAAATGTTTCTTAGGTGATTTAAACATCATCTACATCATTACCAAACTTTTCCTAAAGAAAATAAAATCAAAAAGAATTAAAATGAAGGAATGGTCATTTGGACAAATTTAACTCTCATACCTACTTTGGCTATTCCTAGTACTCAATTCTTAACAGAAACAATTCTTGATCTTTACACCCCTTGCTAGTACACATAATGAGGTACCAAGGCTCACCTTTTGATCTACTAAAAACCTTCTGTTAACTATTTTAAATGACAATTTAAAATTGAATCTAATGCATATGCATAGATCACCCCTATTTCAAAAACCATGTATTTGAGCTCCATTTTCAAAACCCTTGCAACCAGAGACTACCTATCACTAGTGGAGATCACCCAAAAATTTTGAACTCAAAATTCAAAACTTTTTCTCTTGCGGCCATTTCATCAAACACTTGGCAGGCAGAATCACACCTCTAATCCTAGCTCACTGTTTTGAACAGAGTTTTGCCCCTATTTGATCTCCATTTAATCTCTTTGTCCCCCTCTGATCAAACCATGCCATTTGCAACCCATCCCCTACACCCTAGTAGCAATGCCATGCCATGTCGAGCACCACCTGGCGGCCAAACTTGCCCGCAGTGAGACCACCTCCTCGTTCCTCTCCATGTCTAGGAGGTAGCCAGCACTTACCGCCCTCTCATCCCTTGCCCGAGCCAAGACCAGCCATGGACCACAGAGGAGAACCCGCGCCCAGTGCCACCGAACCATGCCGACGCCGCCCGCAGAGCGCGCACTGTCCCTGCGTGCACAAGCCGCCGCTCGACACCAGCCCGCGCCCACCGCTCCGCCTCGACCTAGAGAACACCCCAGACACCTCCATTCGCCGCCCAAAGCCCCACAGCCACCGCTCGCCGTGGACACAGCCTCTTCGGCCGCGCAGAGCGCCACCTCACCCCGACCGCATGCCACCGCCCCTACACTGTATTGAAGCGCTAGAGCACCGCCAGGGGACCGCCTATCGATCGCCATCCCCAACCATGCCGCTAGCTCGCCATAGCCATGTCGCCATCGTCGACCGCCCATCCCGCTCGGTCTCACCATCGAGCCTATAAAAGGAGCCCTCCCCAGCAACAAAGACTCACACCATTCCACTCTCCTCACCTCTCTGAACCTCAACCACCCCTCGCCGGAGCAAGTGGAGCAGCAGCTCGCCGGAATTGGAGCCGGAGCCGCTGCCTCTGGAGAAGAAGGGTGCCGTTGATTCCGGCCACC
Organism: Avena insularis; assembly: GCA_023614405.1. Taxonomy (NCBI): domain Eukaryota; kingdom Viridiplantae; phylum Streptophyta; class Magnoliopsida; order Poales; family Poaceae; genus Avena; species Avena insularis. Next base: position 68,068,511 of record CM042692.1, on the reverse strand, counting down.
CCAAGCTCCGCCGACCCTGCTAGAGCCCTGGTACGCCCACAGTAGACCCCCACCAAGCCGCTAGGGTTCGAGCTCGCCGGTGACCCATCCGTCGTCGACGACGACCCTCAGCTGTAGATCTAGCCTCTAATCGCATTACGCCCCCAAGTAGGGTACCGTTTTTTAGATTAAAGATCCTGACAAGTGGACCCTCCTGTCACTGAGCCCTGTGCGTCACCGGGCCAGCCCATTCCTTTCAGCTCATTTTCAAATTCAAATTAGGAATTTTCCTTTTAGTTAGAATATAGTTTCTGTCCAATGTTTCAAAATTCAATTATGTGAGTTTGACAAATCCAAATTACATGAAACTAATTTTGTCTGAAAGGTATTGAAATGCTCTATCCAAGCCCGTTGGATTTAATTCATTTAGAGTTATAGATTTCTCCTAATAAAAATAAGAAGACAGAAGCTTTTGCAACTTGAAACATTTTTGTAAAATCAACCAAGTTAGCTTTTGAGTTGATTCCAACTCTCAAAAATCACATTTCATCATATCTATCCAAATATGTAATAATATTAAGGTTTACAGGCAGTGACTTTGGACTAGTACCAAAATAATGCTATATAGGCATTTCTAGTCACTTTAAATCATTAAATAATGAACTTAAACCAAAGTAATATTGATCCAACCTTTAAATCTCATTCCCACATGTTAGAATATGTGGTGAGGACATGTGTCCACATGATCCCATATTTTGGTGGTGAATATTAAAGTGTAGTTAATATTTCAATGAGTAGAAATTACTTTTCCAAAATAAAAAGGTTGAAACTATTGAATTAAAACTTGTGATGTTTGGGATGATAATAGATCATCAATTGTGTGGTTTAGAATACTACTTAGCCTAAGTTAAGTATTGTTTGGTGATTGTGCACTCCCTATGTATTTCTAGACGCTAGTACCGACCAAGCCTTCGAGGAGGAGGAGTTCTACCAAGAAGAAGAAGAAGAAAACTTCAACCACTGCACCAACCAAGGCAAACTATTAGTGCCAAGCTAACCCTTGCAAACATGATTTAGTAAGCTAGTGTAGCAAGCTAGAATAAAACTAGATGGTTTAGTAAAGATTCCTTAAGCATACTTTGATCACACCCCCTTAGTTTACACAAAGTTCTTTAATTAATTTTGAAGGTAGCATAAAGAGTATAAAACTTGACCTACTTAGAAACCCTTAGATGTCATTCTATGGCATGAGATTGATCCCACCTTTCCACCTTAGTGAATACTCTTAACCTAGTATTTTATTATAGATCAAATTTGAGTCACTTTAGATGGGGACACTTGGTGAAAATGAGTTGTGAAAACCTTGGAATGATGAGTCATTCTATTGAGATGTTTTGACATGTGTGGAGAAACACAATTGATTTATGATGATGAAAATGATGAGGCATGAGCCTTAACCCTTTTATAAAACTGATGGTTGGATTCGGATGCGATACCATTCCAAATTTACCGTACAACCACATTACCTGAATTGGGTAAGGCTTAGCTGGAAATTTATATGCATTAGTATTAGTTCCCTCACGGGAGAGGTTTGAGCTGAGGCTACCTCTCAATGTTGTCCACCTATGCAGTGCCCCAGATGACTGATGGTCATGGTTGGGAGGCCATGCTAATAGGAGAGGTGCTTGTACTAGGGTGTGTAAAGAGAAGGTTATGTTTGATTATCTGCATACTAAGTATAATGATTCAGGGTTATCCCTGACAGATGTATCGAATCTTGTGGTGAAAGTGTACCACCTCTGTAGAGTGTCAAACTATTCGAATAGCCGCGTCCACGGTTATGGATAGTTGGAATGGCCATACTGTTTCGTTGTCAGACGTTTTCTAAATAACTTGAAAGGAATGATGAACTTTGACTTGACCACAACAGGGTTGTGTGGATGATAATAGCTTCCCAACTTAAGTGATTCTAGAACTTTATTTTATCTTTTCTTGCTTCAGAACTCAGCTTAGGTTTCAAACTTAACTTGATAGTTATTCTTTCAATTCAGCACTTTAACTTAGAATCATAAACCTTGCTAGTAGTAGTTTGCGAGTACTTAAAGAGTACTCATGGCTTTTGTCCCTGGCTATTATCATGGCCAGACAATGAAGGAGATTATCAAGATGATGGTCAGCAGGACGGCTATGATAACTAGGACTATCTGCCTTCGTCAGCATTGCCTGTGCCCCTGAAGATGGACCCCACCGCTACGCTATAGTTTATTTCCGCTGCTTGTTGTATTAAAGACTGGATCATGAGATCCGTATTTGTGTAAAACCTTATGTATGGTTTGTAATGGATGATGTACTGTGATATCCAATCCGTTATGTCTCGAAAAAATGGTAATCCTGGGATTGCGATGTATGGTATAACGGGCATCTGGGATTAAAAATCCGGGTGTTGACACTTCTGAACATAATAGCATGGCGAAGACCACAATTTGTCAACATTGAGTGAAGGAGGATTCATGATCATTGCTATTTATGTTTCTAGTAATACTCTTTGCTTGGTCAAGTATGTATCTAGAGATTACTTAAACGTTAGTTTACTTGATACCTAGAATTACACTTCATCAATTTATGAAGAAGAATCATCATATGGGCTCCATTGTCATGGCTTGTTAGACCTTTCTGTTTTCTCTTTGGATCATAAACAAATCAAATTAAAACTTCTCAAGTTATCAGAATCCATAGTCAAATTCAGCCCTTGGTTATTCAAGTTAGATGAAATAGTAAGAGGTTGGATCATTGGTATACTACGATATTGGATATCTCTCATTATCGGGACAATTTGAACAGAAAGCCCATATCTATTATCTTTTTAAAATCAAATTAGTATGTTTTTTCTGTTTCATTATAATCCAATATGTAGCATGTAGTTGCAAGGTTTCTTTCATGAGCTAGCTATGTTTTCTTCTTCCTCTTTTCCTCTCTATTCTAGATGTCAATCAAATCTCTGATTCAAGTCCATAACTTTCTTTAATATAGCTCAGTTGCTCTTCTCTAGCTAGGATCTCTCTTTTGTGGCTAGACCAATCCTGAAGCAAACTTCCATAAAAATAAAAAATTATGAACTTATGAAAAATCTATCAAATACTTTTCTAACAGGATTTTCTCGTTTATTGGTCCAAGTAAATTGACCTCCAACCCTCCTTAATTCTTGGAACTAAAATTTTCAACGAACTGATTGAATGCTACTAACAAATATTCATTTTTAGATAACCAACTAAAGAACTTAAAATCAGTGGAATATTTATAAGGAAATGATCAGATTGAATGCATACAAAATGAGAAAGAACAAATGCTTATTTTATACGAATCTGATTGTCATATGAAAGCAGTTTTAAAACTTTTTTAACTCCTTATTATCATCGAATAATGCAAAGTGTGCAGCCAAGATGAAGAAACAACTCAACAATTTACCCTGTTACAGATTAACTTACACATATGTGTCAAAACAATTCTGATGAAGAACTGGTGATTAATAATAGAACATACAATATTTTATTTCCAAATAAGTGGAACAGAAAATGACAAAGGGCGAAGGATTGAATTTAGATCAACTTAACTCTTAATTCTCTAGCATTCATTATCTGTAAATTATAGTTCCTCGAAGCAATGTATTAAACATGATCCCCCGTTTACTCTTTGTAGTTAATTAACTTCAGCCATTTTCCTAGGAGCATAAGCTTATACAAAAGACTGAAAAGTTCTAGAGAATAAAAGCACATGCCACATGCTGAAATACAACATGCACCGTACATGATGTAGTTATAATTTTAGGTTTATAACTAAACATTTGATTTTATCTGTTTCTAGAATAGGTGAGGACATTAAGAGGCTAATACCAATATGTGTAATTTATTTTTAAATCGATGAGTCGCTTATTCAATTATAATAGAAACATTGGAAAATTCCTTATACATGTGAATTGGACATCTTGAATTATCATACAAAGTGCATAAGAAAGGTAAAATGAACTAATGTTCATATCTTAATTAGAAGGCCACATTGGTGCACTTTTCGAAGCATTTATACAGTACTAATAATCTGGTTCATAATTACCATCTCGTAAGTGTGCAATTAGATGACCAACTATAAAATATGCAAGATGAATGCTTTGTTTTTAAAAGTTAAATTCCACATTTGCACATAGTATAGCATTGCGATCTCAAATAATTCTAAACAAAATAAGAAAAAGGTTCAGCAAAAAGGAGGCCTTTTGATTAGCTGTTATATTGCAAATACCACATTCAGAAGTGATATTGAGAAACATCATATGGAACTAAAAAACTGTGAATATATATTGTCCATGGTTTCAGATAAATTACCTCTTGTAGAATGGACATAGGACTAAAGATTCCCGGTTAAAATATGTCAGGGAGCTAGCGAGATGGCATAAATAATTAAGAAGAAATATTAACTCCGCTATTTTGCACACATACCATCCATCTCACCCGATGCATGCTCCCATACGTGGCAGATTCACCCTGGAGACAGATAATTCAATTAGGCGAAAAAGATTTTGGAAAAGAGCAACGGCAAAATTGAATGATAACCTGTAACATTCCAAAACTCTAAACCAAGAGATCAAGATCCAAATCATCAAATTTAGAGTTAACAAAAACTTTTCCATTTAAAAATATTAAAGCATTCATATGTGTGTGCTTCTAAATAGGAGTTGTTTTGAATTGCCATGGTTAAGTGATCCATTGATTGTAAAATAATTCTTAGGTGAAATAAACATCATCTAGATCATTCCCAAACAAATCCCAAAGAAAAACAAATCAAAATAAATAAAATAACCAAATGGTCATTTGTGCCATTTTAACTACCATGCCTACTTTGGCTATTCCTAGAACTCAGTTCTTAACAGAAACAAATGTGGATCTTTGCATCCCTTGCTAGTACATGTAGTGATGTACCAAGGCCCACTTTGTGATCTACCAAAAACTTGCAAACACTAATTTTAAATGGCATTTAAAAATTGAATCTAGTGTAGGTACCAAGATCACACTATTTCAAAAACCACTCAAATGACTTCCATTTTCAAAACCCAAGCACACCTAGAAGCTCAAGCATGTGATCAACAACTCCACCAAAATTCAGCTAAAAATTCAAAAACTTTTCTCATGCGGCCATTGTGTCGAACACCTTGCAGACAGAATCAAATTAGCCTAACTATTACTGTTTTGATTAATTCTTGTCGAGCCAATTGGTTTGCATTGATCATTCTTGTCTCCCCTGAGAACAACTAGACCAAAACCCACCCTAGTTCTAGCCCTGGCGCCAGTGCAACGCCGCCTCGACGCCATGCTCGCCGGCCAACGTTGCCAACGCAGCAGCAGACCGCCAGCCCCTCTCCGCCGCTCCAGGAAGCTAGGCGCCACCTTACCGCCGCCCACGGTCCACCCCACGGCCACTACCAGCCACTGGATCACTCCCCAGCCTCGCTGTCGATTCTCTCTACGCGCAGCCAGAGCGTGTTAGCCGCCAGCATGCCACAGACCGCCTCTCGACCCAATACCGTGCATGCCGCTCCGCCTGGACCCCAGCACCCCGCCAGACACGGCCGTGCTCCGCTGCGCGACCCACAGTCGTCGTGCGCCGCGTCGAGCACCACCTCTGTCTCCTAGAGCACGGGATGCTCCCGACCAAATGCCACCGCCCCTAGCCATGCATTCAAGCTGTAGAGCACCGCCAGGAGGCAGCCCACCGTCCCCTACCTCCAGCCACAATGCTAGCACGCTGTGCAGCCCTCGCCAGCCCATCCCGCTCGGTCGCTTCGTCGCCCTATAAAAGGAGCCCTCCCTAGCACAAACTACTCACACCATCTCACTCCCCTCTCTCCACTGATCCTTCCACCCCATCCCCGGAGCAAGGCGGGCTACCGTTTGCCGGAATTTAGCCAGAGCTTACCGCAGCAGAGGAGGAGAGGCACCATCGATTTCGTCCACCCCAGGAGCCGTCGCGACCATGCCTAAGTCTGCCATCGACAGCACGTTCGATCGCCCCCATCGCCACACTAGCTGGAGCCCTGGTATGCCCCCATTGCACCCCCACCGAACCGCTAGCGTTAGCTCTCGCTGGCGACCTATTCGCCGGGGACGGCGATCCTTAGCCGTAGATCTTCTTTTTAATCGCACGGTCCATGTTGCCCCGTACCGCTACGCGTTTGATGTGCCGCTGACCTGCGGGACCCCCCCTGTCAGTTGTCATTCGCACCGCGGAGCGCCACTGGGCCAGCCCGTTTTCTTTCCCGCGCTAGCCCATGAATTCAAATATAGGTTTTTCTATTTTAGTTTGAACCCACTTCTGTCCCTTAGTTTAAAAATCAATTCAGGAAGATTTACTGAACCAAATTGAGTGATTCAAATTTTGTTAGAAAGATACTGAAAAGATCTATCCAAGCCCATTGGAATTAATTCATTTAGAGTTAGAGATATCTCCTAGTAAAAATAACAAGACAAAAGATTTTGCACATTCAAACATTTTTATAAAATCAACCATAATAGCTTTTGAGTTGATTCCAACTCTCAAAAATCACATTTAACCATACCTATTTGAATACGTAATAATATTAAGGTTTACATGCAGTGACTTTGGACTAGTACCAAAATAATGCTATATAGGCATTTCTAGTCACTTTAAATCATTAAATAATGAACTTAAACTTAAGTAAAAGTGATCCAACCTTTAAATCACATTCCCATATGTTAGAATATTTGGTGGTGACTTGTGTCCACATGATCCCATATTTTAAGTGGTGAATATTAAATCTTAGTTATTTTCAATGAGTACAAATTACTTTTCTTAAATAAAAAGAATGAAGCTAGTTAATAAAACCTTGTGATGATTGTGATGATAATAGATCATCAAATGTGTGACTTAGAGTGCTAAGTAGACTAGTTAAGTCTTGTTTGGTGATTGTGTACTCCGTATGTATTTATAGACGATAGTACCGACCAAGCTTTCGAGGAGGAGGAGTTCTACCAAGAGGAGGAGGAAGAATACTTCAACCACTGCACTACACAAGGCAAGCCATCATTAACAATGCAAGCTAACCCTTGCAAGCTAGATAACCTAAGCAAAGGCACTAGGCATGCTTTGGTGATACCATTTGGATTTATACCTAGTCCAAGATTTAATTTCAAGCTTTACTTTTTGACTTTACCAAAGTCCTTTACTTGTTTAGAAGGTAGCATAAAGAGTATAAAACTTGACCTATCTAGATAACCTTATATGTCATTCTATGGCATGAGATTGATCTTAGCATCCCACATTAGTGAACACTCTTAACTTAGTAGTTTAGAGCTAAACTAAAACTTGAGCCACTTTAGATGGGAACACTTGGTGAAAATGACTTGTGAAAACCTTGGAATGATGAGTCATTCTATTGAGATGTTTTGACATGTGTTGAGAAACACAAATGGTATATGATGATGAAAATGTTGAGGCATGAGACTTAACCCTTTCACAAAACTGATGATTGGATTCGGATGCGATACCATTCCAATTTTACTGTACAACCACAATAGCTGAATTGGGTAAGGCTTAGACGGAAATTTATATGCATTAGTATTAGTTCCGTCACGGGAGAGGTTTGAGCTGAGGCTACCTCTCAATGTTGTCCACCTATGTAGTGCCCAAGATGACAGATGGTCATGGTTGGGAGGCCATGCTCATAGGAGAGGTGCTTATACTAGAGTGTGTGAAGGAAAGGTTATGTTTGATTATCTGCATACTAAGTATGATGATTCAGGGTTATCCCTGATAGATGTATCGAATCTTGTGGTGAAAGTGTACCACCTCTACAGAGTGTCAAACTATTCGAATAGCCGTGTCCGCGGTTATGGACAGTTGGAGTGGGCATACTGTTTCGTTGTCAGATGTTTTCAAAATGACTTATGAAAGGAATGATGAATCTTGACTTGACCACAACAGGGTTGTGACTATGACACTAGCTTCCCAACTTAAGTGATTCTAGAACTTTACTTTATCTTTCTTTGTTTCTGAACTTAGCTTAAGTTTCAAACTTAACTTTATAGTCGAACTTAGAGTTAGCATTTACCCTAGTACTATCTTACTTGTTAGTGGTAGTTTGCGAGTACTTAAAGAGTACTCATGGCTTTTGTCCCTGGCTATTCCTATGGCCAGACTATGAAGGAGATTACCAAGATGAGGGTCAGCAGGACGGCTATGATAACTAGGACTATCTGCCTTCATCAGCATTGCCTGTGCCCCTGAAGATGGACCCCACCGCTACGCTTATTATTTATTCCGCTGCTTGTTGTATGAAGACTGGATCATGAGATCCTTATTTGTGTAAGACCTTATTTATGGTTTGTAATGGATGATGTATTGTGATGTCCAATCTGTTATGTCTCGCAAAAATGGTAATCCTGGGATTGCGATGTATGACATAACATGCATCTGGGATTAAAAATCCAGGTGTTGACAAGTTGGTATCAGAGCCATCCTGACCATAGGAGACCCTAGTTAGAATGGACGTCCGAACAAAAAATTAATTTCAAAACCAAAGTGAGTATTTATGAAAAACTATTTCTTCTCTTATCCTTGGGAATTCATTCTTTCTCAAAAATTCATGTTCCTCCAATTCTTACATTACTACCTAAAATTTGACAAACTTGATCACTTCACTAACTTCCTCATCCTAAATTCTTGTAGATGGAGACTCAGTTCAACAAGTTCTACCAGTTGGGCAATGGAGGCCTGTTGGGGATATACTTTCCGGGTATCCTCACAGTTCCTCACTGACCAGGGTGGCCCACTTTGGGTTAGAGCTTTGCTTTACGGGCGGCCCAGTCAGGGAGAGAAGACGGAGTCCAATCCGGCTACGGGAAGGCCCAGAAGACTCACCGACTTAGGCCCATAATGTTATTTGTAGTTCAAGATGTACTCTGTAACCGACTCTTAGTCGTAGCTGGATAGATCTCTCCTGTAAACCCTAGGCCGAATATCTATATAAGCCGTCCTAGGGAGAGCCTTTAGGGCACCAACACTTTAGACCCTCAATAGTCTACAATCTCAACTCGCACAGGCGAACCCTTGTAACCCATATTCCGGCTCTGCCGTATTACTGGATTGCTAGCAGGAGTAGGATCTGTCCAAAGCCGGCGGATTCGAACCTGGGTAAACTTGTGTGCCCATCGTCCCGGAACATCGTACGTCGCACACCCCTCTCTTCCGCACGCCTCGAGGACCCCCTCATGGCGTACTTGTCCTCAATCCGATGACAGTTGGCACCCACCGTGGAGCAAGTGAGCTTCGGATCTGCGTTCCGAGCGGAATCTGCAAGAATCAGAATCGGCGAAACTATCACCGTAGGTCGCATCCTCTACGCCAGCAACGTCCCTCTCATCGTTCTCGATGAGACCTGGATTCCGGCTAGGGAGGCTATGACTGCCTACACAATCATGTCTTTTGGCGAGATCGATGTTTACATCGGTTTCGCTGAACCCGCCCCACCCACCCCAGCGGTGATGATAGAGGCAGAAGAATCTTCTGGGTCCCCTTTGTCCGCGGAGGCGGCAGAGTTCCGGATCTCAGAAAATCCTAATCCCACCCAGCCCGCACCATCTGCGGAGATAGTGGATAAATCCGAGCCTGACGAAGACCTAGCGGTCCAAGTCGAATTTGGAGTGGATCTCCTAGGAGAGACCAGATCCCAGATCAACCCACCCGCGGAAGTCGAAAACCAGGAGGAGCTCATCAACGACACGGATTCCGGCTCTAAGGACGCCGGGACAAACAGACCTTTCCTAAGGTACACACTGCGACGTATGATAATGCAAGATGCAAGCACATATGCAATTCTCGAGACTATCAAAAGTTTCGACATGGCTGACCGTGAGAGCCGCAGGTACCTCAGGAAGCACGCGTCGCACTTCGTTGGATATGTGGGATCCGGATTCGGCTCTGCCGATGCTAGAGAAAACATTGACTCTGTGCTGGAGGCGATTGGAACAAACACCGACGTACCCGCATCCTCGGATGAATCAATGACGTTAGCGGATTTCCGAAAGTTCTCCGCGGAATACGAAGAGGAGTACAACTCCAAAACTGCAGAAGAAGGAGAAGCCATGGATGAAGGATCTGGGGAACACTCTCCCAAAGCACAGAATGACATGGACGCCAGAGATAATCCCGAAGTCTAGATGTCCAAAAGTACCGATCAGAGCTTGACTCCGGGAAACGGACCCAAAGCCGTCTTTGCTACCGGCACCGCAAGAAGGCAAAGAAGAGGAACAAGAAGAACAAGACCCCGGCAAAATACCCTCTGACAGAGGAGGTGGTTGCCGAGGAATACAAAGAATACTTGGATGGAGCACTTATCCCAGATGAGCAGAAAAAAGAAGAATCGGTGGATGGACACATGATCACTAAAGGTGCGCGTAAACTCATCGATGCTGCATTAACCACACCTATTCCTACAGCCGCAGAACTTACTGCTGAAGAATTGGACGAGAGGGCGTAGGCCCTAGAAGCGTGTCGTCAAGTACTCCTCGATGAAGCCAAAAACATTGAGGAGGAAAAGAAACGTATAACATCTGCGGGGAAGTACAACTCTAGGCAATACCAGAAGACCAGGAAGCGTCACACTAGTGACAACCAATTCCCGCAGATCCACGCCGTCCTTTTCGGAGATGAGATGGGGAAGCCTCGGAAAGATAGTAAAGGAGATTGGGTATATCCAACCCTAGTACAGAATACCGTGGCAGCCCGAGAAATTCTATCGGCTAATCCAGGACCGGAGGAAATCCAATTGGGAATCAAGCTACTCAACAAGGGACTGGAGCAGCAAAAGGTCGCCATGTCCGGAAGTCAAAAACTGGTGTCGGATTCTGAACAATGTCGCACAGATCCGGCATAGGCTGACGTAAGACCCCAGCGCGTTCCGGAGCAGTATCATCGCCCCGAGCATCGGGAAGAAAATTATTCGAGAACCGGATCGTCAGGACAGCACCGCAGAACTGCACGTGACTGGAGCAATGTTGCCCCAGCGGCCGAAAAAGAGGCCATTGCTGCACTGTATCCGAGGAACCCTCCCCGATGAGAGTCGAACGATCGAAGGGGAGAAGATAAAGAGAAACGTCGGGAGGAGGATCGTCAAAAATGCCACCTCCTAGACATACAAGCCGTCTGGCTGAGCCTCACCGCGGTGGGAATGACAGACGAAGGAACGACGGAAACCATGTCGGGACAAGCCGGCAGGGGGCTCGTCGTAGTGAAGACCCTTCCCAGAATTGGAATAATGACGCTCCGGACGGAGGCCGGCGATCAGCCGAAAATAATCTAGCTGCCCCACCCTCTCCACCAAGCAGTCATCACAACGGCTCTCAAGGGGGACATGGAGGACGACATGGCGAAGGAGGTGGTGGCAGAAGCACGCAGTCCAGCTCCAAGGCACCGCAGCCACGACCGACATTCCGGATGATCGCTATCCTCGAACGACGCAAGGCACAAGATCAACTCCAACATAGAGGCACGGCGCTACGAAAACGATGATATCTACGTGGGCCCAAAGTGCTTCGTACCATGCATCAGAGCTACAAGATTCTCGGAAGGATTTGCTATCTCAAGACATATCCAAGCCTACGACGGCATTGCTCGGCCAGATACCTGGCTACAGGATTTTTTCCAAGCTTGCTGCATCACCAAAGGCGGAAACAGCCTGGTCGCAACCCGATATCTCCCACTCATGTTGTGGAAGACGGCACGATCATGGCTCAATGAACTTCCGGAGAATACCATCCACAACTGGTATGACATGCAAAGTGCGTTCTTTTGGAATTTCGAAGGAACATATCGGAGGCCCTGTACGGTCGGAGACCTACAGCGTTGCACCCAGAAAGCCGGAGAAACTTGCCGGGATTACCTCGGACGATGGATCGACACCAAGAACTCCTGTGAAGGAGTAAACGATGAAACTGCGATTGAAGCTTTCATCAAAGATCTCCCAATTGGCTTACTGCGCCATCGCTTGAAGTGTGACAAGGTCACTGATTTGGGAGAAATGGTAGAAACAACGAGCAAGTATGCAGATGCCAACGACAATGCAGAGGGATTACTCAATGCCCTAGTTGTGCCACAGTCGGCAAAACAACCAAAGAAACAGGCTCAGAAGCGCAAAATACCTCGGAAGAAAAACCCAACGCGGAAACGGCAGTGGTCACTGCCAATTTCAGGTCTGGAGGACGAGGAGGACGCGGCGGAGGCCGCGGGCGTGGGCGTGGAACTTTGAGAGTCCAAGGTAGAGGAGACCAGCAACCAGGAAAAACCTACTCTTGGGCCGACATTGCCAATAACCCATGTGTGCATCGCCTAGACGCCAATGGGGGCTCGTCCCACACCAACGCCGAATGTCGTTTCAATGACGACATCAAAAGAGATGACACCGCGGTCTACAAAGCTAAGCGGAAGAAGGGAAAGAAGAATCCTGAAAAAGAAAAAAGAGACCAAGGAAGATTTCGACATGGAGGAAGCTGATGCTTCAAATCCCAAGCCGGAAGGGAAGAAAACTTTTCCCACCAAGAAGGACACTTATGTCACTTTCCTCGAATCTCAACCAACAAAGGTCAAGAAAGCAGTTCTACACGAGCTCAATGCAACAGTTCCGGCTGTCCCCCAATACTTGGACTGGTCGGAAGTGGCAATCACATTTGACCGTGCTGATCATCTGCCTAAGTTACACAGGCAAGGAAAATACGCCTTAATCGTCAATCCACTTATTAACGGTTATGGTTTCTCCAAGACCCTCATGGACGGTGGTAGTAGTATCAATATTCTCTATGTCAAAACGGTACGCTGGATGAAGATCTCGGAAACCCAGCTGAACCATAGCTCTGTGATCTTTCACGGAGTTGTTCCAAGAAGACAAGCCAATTCCCTGGGAGAGATCACTTTGGATGTTACCTTTGGAACTCCAAAGAACTATCGGACGGAAGAACTTTCCTTCGAAGTGGTCCCGTTCAAGAGCGCATACCACGCTATATTCGGACGTCTGGCTTACTGGGCTTTTATGGCTCGTCCGTGTTACATTTACAATATGATGAAAATTCTAGGTCCCAACGGCGTGATCACCATAAGGGGAGACCCAAAGAAAGCGCGAGAGTGTGAGGATGGCAATGCCGCCTTTCCCGAAGCCGTGCTGCACGCCCAGGAGTTCCAGGAGATCAAGAAGAGCATAGATCCGTCCGAGATGCACGCAACAAAGAAGGAGGTGACAAAGCCCAATCCGGAGTTCAAGGCATCAGAAGAGACAAAGAAGACGCCATTGAAGGATGATGACCCCTCCAAGGTGACCCGGATAGGCGTAGGCCTAGGTAGCGCATAGGAAAGCGTGCTTGTCAAGTTCCTCCAAGCAAATCAAGATATCTTCGCATGGCAGTCATCTAACCTGACCGGAGTACCTAGGGAACTTGCCGAGCACTCTCTAAATGTAAACCCGCATGCTAAACCCGTCAAACAGTCCTTATGATGTTTTGGCGATGAAAAGCATAAGGCAATAGCTAAGGAACTAGCACGGCTCGAGTTAGCCGGATTCATAGAAGAGGTCATCCACACTGAGTGGTCGGCCAATCCTGTAATGGTCCCCAAAAAGGATACCACTGATTTAAGGATGTGTGTTGATTATACTGCCTTGAACAAGGCTTGTCCAAAAGATCCGTTCGCTCTGCCTAGAATTGATCAAGTTATCGATTCTACGGCAGGCTCGGAACTCCTCTATTTTCTCGACGCATATTCCGGTTATCACCAAATCCGGATGAAGGAATCTGACAAAGTCAAAACTTCATTCATAACCCCCTTCGGAACCTTCTGTTTTGTTACGATGCCCTTTGGGCTGAAGAACGCAGGAGCTACGTACCAGCGCACGATGCAGCGTTGCCTCCATGACCAACTTGGACGCAATGTACATGCATACGTGGATGATATTGTAGTGATGTCCAAAAAGAAGGAAACGCTGATTTCCAGCTTGGAGGAAACATTTGCCAATCTACGAAAACACCACATCATGCTTAACCCGAAGAAATGCTTCTTTGAAATACCAGCCGGAAAATTGTTAGGTTTCATCGTGTATCAGAGAGGCATAGAGGTGAACCGGGACAAAATCAAGGCTATACTCAATATTTCCAGGCCAACTCGCCTATAGGACGTACAAAGATTAACTGGTTGCATCGCTGCGCTCAGTCGATTTGTAAGACGACTTGGTGAAAGAGCCGCACCATTATACAAAATCCTGAAAAAAACCAAGGATTTTGTATGGACTAATGAAGCTGAAGCTGCACTACAAGACCTAAAGAAAGTACTCTCATCTGCTCCTATACTTGCAGCGCCGGAACCTCAGGAACCGATGTTGCTTTATCTTGCTGCGACAAATAAAGTCGTTAGTATCGTCATGGTGGTGGAGAGACCGGAGGAAAATCAGGAGCACCTGGTGCAGCGACCGACTTACTTTGTCAGTAAGGTCCTGACAGAATCAAAACAGCGCTATCCGCACTATCAAAAGTTGGCTTACGGTGTTTTTCTAGCATCTCGTAAGTTACGACACTATTTTCAGGAGCATCCAATTACCGTGGTGAGTACAGCTCCCATGAGAGATATAATCAACAACAGTGACGCCACAGGACGTGTCGCCAAATGGGGCATAGAGCTTTCAGCTTTTGATATTGAGTATAAACCTCGGACATCAATCAAATCCCAGATCCTTGCTGACTTTTTTGCTGATTGGACAGAGACGAAGGAGAACATGATCCTCCCTGAGTCGGAATATTGGACCCTCTATTTCGATGGGTCTAAGGCTCGAGGGGGCTCGGGGGCTGGCGTGGTGCTCAATCACCCCAAGGAGATAAACTTCTATACGTGTTGCAGATCCACTTCACAGCGACAAATAATATTGCTGAGTATGAAGCACTGCTGCATGGAATCCGGATTGCTAAGGATATTGGCATCTGACGTTTGATGTGTTACGGAGATTCGGATCTTGTTGCTCAACAAGTGTCGGATATTTGTAATGCAAATAAACACATGGCAGCGTATAAAGCTATCGTGGATGATCTATCTAAATCGTTCGAAGGGTTTGAGGTTCAACACATCCCTCGAGCAAAAAACGAGGAAGCAGATGCACTATCTCGGATAGGCTCTGCATGGAAAGAGGTCCCGGATGGCGCTTTTTTAGAGCACCTCAAAGTTCCCTCAATAAAGGGAGTAGATGAGGAATATCCGACTAAATCCGACTCACCTCTAATAGCAGTTCTGGCTGTAATTCCCAGCTGGACTCAACCCTACTTAGATTATCTAGTAGATGGCAAATTACCCGAAGACAAGGTTCTGAGCCGACAGATTATCCGACGAGCAAAAGCCTATACTATTGTTAAAGGTGAGCTTTATAAACAGAGTGTTTCTGGGCATTTTCAGTGCTACGTATCTCCAGAAGAAGGAGTGGAAATCTTAAGGGAAATCCACGAAGGCGAGTGTGGTCACCACGCTGCAGCCAAATCTTTAGTGGCAAAAGCTTTTAGACACGGATTTTTCTGGCTTACAGCTCAGGAAGACGCCGAACGATTAGTCAAGACGTGCAAAGGCTGCCAAAAGTACGCTAAACAAGCTCATGTTCCGGCTGATCAGCTGCAAACAATACCTATAACATGGCCTTTTGCGGTCTGGGGGCTTGATATGGTAGGACCATTTAAACGAGCTCCAAGTGGATTTACTCATCTCTTAGTGATGGTGGATAAATTCACCAAATGGATTGAGGCTAAACCTGTCACTAGTTGTGATGGAGCAACAGCCAAAAGATTTGTCAAGGATGTTATAATCCGGTATGGTTATCCACATAGCATTATCACAGACAACGGGAGTAACTTCTCTATGAGAGAATTGGCAGAATTCTGCAACGAACAAAATATCTGGCTTGACATTGCATCAGTCGCACATCCACAGGCTAACGGACAAGTCGAAAGAGCAAATGTTTAATCCTACAAGGCCTAAAGCCGAGACTTGAAGAACCACTATGACGTGTTGCGGGGGCTTGGGCAGAGGAGTTACCCTCTGTAATATGGAGTTTACAAACGACTCCAAACAGGTCAACCGGATACACACCTTTCTTCTTGGTCTATGGCGCAGAAGCAGTTCTTCCTAGTGATTTGATTCACACCTCTCCTAGAGTGTCCGCGTATATTGAAGAGGATGCCGAGATTTCTCGACAAAACAATCTCAACTTAGTCGAAGAAGTTCACGTCGTTGCTGAAATGAGATCTATAGCCTATCAGCAGAAGTTACACAAGTATCATAACCAGAGAGTCCGAAATAGATCTTTCAATAAAGGTGATTTGGTTCTCCGGCTTGTGCAACAAAGAAAGCACAAACTTTCCCCAGTATTGGAAGGGCCCTTTTTAGTTAGTCGAGTATTGCACAATGGTTCGTACTACTTAACTGACATGAGGCCAGTCAAAGAAAGACCTGCTACTAAGAAGAGAAAGAGAGCTGGAGGCAGTATAAATCCGGATGAGTTAGACAGACCGTGGAATATTTCTCAGCTACGTCCCTTTTATTCTTAGTTTATCCTTCTTTGTAATCAAATATATGTACATGTTCTGTGAGAAATAAAAGTTTTGGTTGCCTCAAGTTTTTCTGAGAAGTTTTTACCATCTTATTTCTGAATGATCATGTCATAGTCGAAAATCCTAGAATGCTTGAAATTACTTTATTCTCATGTTCATTCTGTTTTATATTTCCGATTCTAAAATTGCTACCCAAGGGTATAACTCTAAAGTTTCTAGTCTTTACTTTGGTTATTTGTCTGATTGCTGTATGCGGGCATTTTCCGAGTAGTGAATTGTTGGTACTGGAAGCCGACTTTCTTTCCGAGTTTAAACTGGTTTAGCAATTGAGCTCCATTGCTCGACAAAGTTTCCGGCAGAAGGTTTAGCCGTCTCACAAAAGGGACGAGGCAGAAAACCAGATAAACGATAAGTATAGACAAAAAATACAAGTGCTTATGTAAACATTTCAGGCACACAAAAAAATGTAAAGCCAAATGTGTTGAATAGATCAAAAGCTTAGCACTAGTAAAGTTATATAGTACTGCATATTTACAGGACCATCATGTTTTTTCAGAATAACACAAAATATTTCTGGTAATCTATGATGCAGGAGAGGAAGGAGCTGCCGGCTCGCTGGATACACCGCCTTGGTATTGTTCCGAGATGTCCACATCCGAAACGGTGTGGTCATCGTTGGAAACTTCTGCTGATTCTTCTGGAGGCGGAGGCGGAGTGTCCACCTGGGTGAAGAAAAGAGTTTCGTAGCTGGTCAAATCAGCCACGTGACACTCATATCCGGCACAGGAGTCCATGATGGCTTGAATATCCTGCTCCTGGTCGTCTTCATCTACTTTGCAGTACCCTCTGGTCACTCGCCATATTTCCATGTTTCCATGGTGGCTCATGACCATGGTGAGAGCATTTTGCGCCGCAGTCCACGCGTAGGACATGTTCCAATCCTGGACAAGTTGCGGCATCTCCTTTTCCTTGTCCCGCACCTGAAAATCCGACATGCTATGCATGTCCGGAATCTTGAGAGCTTCGCCAATATCCTCAAGGGATTGGCGGAAGTCATGAAGCAGGTCACCGACTTGGGTAAGCCGATAGGTGCGGAGCTCAGCGGAGGTGGAGTTTTTCAAGTTCAGAGGACCTATAGACAAAAGGAGTTAAAATAAATCCGACAATGAAATAAGTTGAAGAAAAAAGACAAGCCAGACAGATGGAACGTACTAAAAATGACGTCGTCAATTTTGGTCTTCTCTTCCCGAAGACTCTGGAGTTCAGCCCAGAGCGCCTCAGAAAGGTCCCTCTCTCTGCAAAGCTCATTATTGAGGTCCGAGATTTTTTGATCTTGAGTAGCAATCTTGCGATCACGCTCATCAGTAGCCATGGATGAGGACTCAAGGATTTGAGCAATGCTCTTTTCATGATCCGCCTTGAGCTGATCCAGCTCTTGGCGAAGCTCCTTGTTCTCCAACACCAAAGTCTTGGGGTTCTTAGCCTCTTCAATCATGGCACAAGATTGTTTCACTAGTGCTTTAAGTCAAAAAGAACAACAGTTCAACGAAAAAATTCGACATTGAAAACACAAAGACAAGGCTGGAGTCTCGGAATGTTTACCTTCGGCTTCATCCTTGGCAACTTTCAGCTCAGCATTTTTAAGTCGGAGAGCTCTGATCTCTCTCTGCTTATCACAGACATTCTTCAACAAATCCTGATTATAGGAATATACTTTCTGTAAGTCAGAATACCCAAAGTCAGAAAGCTACTAAAGACTCGGGCTAATATTTTTGCTAATATCAGCACGAGCCTTGGGGGCTACACTAGTTCGTTCTTTGGCATCCTAAGGAAGCATAAACCCGGATTATTTATCCTACTTCATGCTTGGGGGCTAGAGGATATGATATGAAATAAAGGAAAAAACAAGAGATAGAATTCTGACTTACATATTGTTCACGAGTAAGTTTATCCAAACTCGCGTTCACTTCAACTTCAACCTTCTCAGCGAGAGTCAGAGGGGTCACATGAGCAGTTGGAAGATCCCCGGACCTGATCCTCTTGTTGCAAAGACTCACTTGTTCAAGAAGATCAGAGTGCTTGACGTCCTCTGCTTCTTGCGCTTCTTCTTCGGCAGATAAGTTTCTTTTCTCTAGGCATTGCCTGGCTAGCCGCTGGATCTCTTCAGCAGATTTCCGGGATAGGCCAAACTTGGCAAGTCCCGGATTACTGATAAGGTTTTCGGCAAAAGTTTCTGCCGAGGGATCATTACCCAAAGAGGGTTCACCCTTATCTAAATCTGACTCACCCATGGTGACGTCAGTTTGCGATTCAAGGATCGTAGGCTCCGTTGAAGGAGCCGGATCTTCTGCGGCAGCCGGAGAAATCACCGGTGTTGCGGAAGGTTGAGGGGTAGGAGTCGGAGGAGCCATGGCAGGAGAAGGTATGGTAACCTTCGTCTGTCGTAGGGGCTTCGAAGAAGTTCCCTTCCCCTTGCCCTTGATGAGCTGTTTAGCTCTGAGAATGTAATAAAGTCAGAAACATTACATCTCGGAAGGAAATTTGAGTAAAGTGCAAAGGCGGAAGTTGTGATTGAAAGTTACCTCTTCACGACGGGCACCTCCTTCGTGCCAACAACCACTGTCGGAGCTTTAGGCTTCTTGAGCGCAAGGTCCGGCAATGGGACCACTTCTGTCTCCTGAGAAAACTCTGGACGATATCCTTCGAGCGGAGCAAGTTCTGACTCGGGGAGGTCAGCAAGCTGAAAAGAAGAAAACATATCAGTATTGCAATATGACTCAAAGGTTGAAACACATAAAAAGGTGTACTGTTAGAAGCTTACCGGCACTACGGGGTTTTCCGCCGTATGCATATCCAGAGAAACCTCCGGGGTCCTCCTCTCGATCTGCTCCCTTATCAGCCACTTGATCATGCTTATATAGCCCTGCGTGGTGTAGGCTTTGGGGCTGATGCGGAGGGAGTCTTTCTTGGACGACATGATGGAGTGCATCAGTGGTCTCCGTGGTACTAAAGGGGATGGATCCGGCGTGATACCTACCATTGGACCAAGTCGGATCCCTTCAGTCATTTGTGTTTGATCTGATATTCGACCCGCCTCTTAGCGAGGATCAGATCGTCACTGAGAGCCAAAGCAGCCTCGTCCCAAGACGGTTGGGCCGTGGCAGCTCCGTCGACAAAAGCCGGCAAAGCAGTAGCTTTGCCGGGAGCCGGAATATCCCTATGATAAAAGAATGTGGCTGGCCACTGTTTGACCGAGTCACTAGCTAGGATTTTGGGATATGCGCGCTCACGTCTAAGTGAAAAACTAATGGTACCGGTGATATAAGGAACACCGGCAGTGATAGAATTTCTCCGGACAGGAAAGTAATACCGGAATAAGGTCAAACTCGGCCTAATGCCGAGAATGCCCTCACACAAAGAAGCGTAAGCGCTCATCTCTAGGAGAGAGTTGGGAGGAAGATGGTGGAGTTGAACACCGTAATGGTCAATCACCTCGGAGAAGAACTCCGAGGGAGGAAACGACAAACCTCTGTTGAGGTGGGTGCCGAATTGGACCCACTCGCCGGCGTGCGGGTTGGGGACGGTTTCCTCGAAGCCGCTCCGCCAGCCACCGGCGCGGAGGAGCCCTTCTGTCTCCATGTTCTGGAGCTTCTCGTCATCGAGTACGCAAGGGATCCAGACCCCGCGGAAGCTTTCCTTCTCTACCGCCGCTTCCGTCACCGCTGTCGCCGCCGCTGCCGCCAAGCCGGAAGAGGGGGAAGAAGCCATTTCTCCGGTGGGCAGAAGACCTAGGATGGGCGGCGCTGGGAGTTTTTGGGGAAAAGTAGAGGAGCTCTGTGCGCACGGGGGGGAGGGGGGATTTGGAGGAGAGGAAAAGGCAAGGGAACAAGTGGAGAGAGAAGGAGAAAATCCTAACCCCTTATATCCACCTGACTGTGCCAAGATTCGTGCAAATGCTGCAGTGTAACCGCCACGTGTCGTGGAAGGAACTGGGAAGGACCCACGCGATGATTACGTCGCCTCGATCTCCGCGCATGCATTGAAACGGCGCCTCGGTTCCGCGAATTGCGGACCCACCAACGGTTGTGCTGACAGGATGTCTATCAGATGACATGACTTGACCATGACTTATGTCAGGTGGCGTTAGAGACCAAGTTCCGGCTTAGTTTGAAATCAAGTGGAAAATCCGAGTAACCTATTGATAGGTCCGACTTATTTTTAAGACCCGGATCGTATTTTTTGTGAAGTTTCAGGAACCCTTCAAGATTCTGCAAGCCAAAGATCAAGCTAGACGATGATAAATCCGACTTTGGATCTCGGAGGCCTCCAGGGGCTGCTGTTGGGGATATTCTTTCCAGGTATCCTCACAGTTCCTCACTGACCAGGGTGGCCCACTTTGGGTTAGAGCTTTACTTCACGAGCGGCCCAATCAGGGAGAGAAGACGGAGTCCAATCCGGCTACGGGAAGGCCCAGAAGACTTACCGACTTAGGACCATAATGTTACTTGTAGTTCAAGATGTACTCTATAACCGACTCTTAGTCATAGCCGGATAGATCTCTCTTGTAAACCTTAGGCCGGATATCTATATAAGCCGTCCTAGGGAGAGCCTTTAGGGCACCAACACTTTAGACCCTCAATAGTCTACAATCTCAACTCGCACAGGCGAACCCTTGTAACCCATATTCCGGCTCTGCCGTATTACTGGATTGCTAGCAGGAGTAGGATCTGTCCAAAGTCATGGATTCAACAGGTAAACTTGTGTGCTCACCGTGCTAGAACACCGTACGTCTCACACCCCTCTCTTCTGCACGCCTCGAGGACCCCCTCATGGCGTACTTGTCAACACAGGCCAGCTGATCTTCGAGAGGGATCTGGATTCACTGTCTGAGTTATTGGGACGCCCGCATCCAGAGTTTCTTGGAGCTCAACTTCCAGGACCCCCAGGATGAGATTTACAGTGGCTAGTCACCGCTGATCTTTTAGGAAGCATAGAAGCACTTACATCCTTGAGAATCCAGTTCTCCATAAGGGAGAACAACTGGCTATATGGATTAGCCAGGGCAATGCATGAAACTCTCGCACATCTGTGTGCCCTCAGTGTCAACCAAATCCAAGGAACCCGTTTTGCTCACTATGCAAGATGTGACTTCATGGGAATGCCGATGGGGATGCCTAGTCACCCGGAGTTGAAGCGTCAAGTGAAGAACCTTGACTTCCTGCTGTACGATCGCCAGAAGGAATTGGACAATGCTAGGGAGTTTGCCAACCACAACCATGCCATTGCCGACCAAAAGGCCCAGACTTTCTCACTGCTCGTCAAGGACCGTCAGTCTCTTCACCTCTAGCGCGAAAAGAAGGATCACACCATCGCCCGTCTTTGCAAGAAGGTAGCCGACCTCGAGAAGACCGTCAAGGAGCAAGAAGCTCAGCTTGCAACAAAGGAGGAAGAAGAGGAGGGTGAAGACATCCAGGGAGACATGGATTCTTACCTCAGCAATGATGATGACTTTCTGGAGGAGGATGCCATGGACTTCTACACTGACGATGAGGACTCCGACTTCATCGATGATGAGTAGATGCACTAGAGCACTGTCGTAGCATGAGATGTATCGGTCCCACTGTATTGTAGCTTGCAGAATGGTTCTTCAAACCATCTGTTTTCCTTTGTTGTTGTGGTGTGTGTGTGTGTGTGTTTGTATCGTGTGCTTGTTTGAATGAATGAAAAGAAGTTAGTTACAAAAACCTGAGTCAAACTCAAAGTTTTAGCTTTGAAATCAAAACCATGAACCTTAGAACTTTCCCTCTTACCCCTTTATCTACCTCAATCTTCAGATGACTCGTGGAAACCAAGGAGGGAGCAACTCATCGCAAGACCCAATGCTGCAGATCCTGCAGAATCTCATCGCAGACAGAGAAGCAAGCAGGGCAGAGCGCCAAGCTAATCGAGCAACACTGTAACAGATCGCCCAGATGGCTCTCAATAACCAAGGGCATGGAAATCAGGATCATCAAGGATCCAAGCTGAAGAACTTCCAGAATACCAATCCCCCAATCTTTAGAACTTTAGAGAACCAATTAGATGCTGATGACTGGTTGCAGACGATGGAGAACAATCTGGAAGTAGCTCGAGTTGATGACAACGAGAAAGTTCTCTTTGCCACCCACTACTTGGCAGGAGACACAAGAGCCTGTGGAACAACATCCGTCTGATGAACCATGGTCAAGTGATGACATGGGAAGCCTTCAAGATCAAGTTCAGCCGCACCCATGTTCCGCAGGGCCTAGTCACCAGAATGAGGGATGAATTCAGAGAGTTGAAGCAAGGCAGAATGACTGTGGTGGAGTACCATGACAGATTCCTGTCGCTTGCAAGGTACGCTCCTGATGAGATCAACACGGAGGCCAAGTAGAAGGAGAGATTCCTGAACGGACTGCATGACGAGATGCAGACTATCCTCGTCAACATCCGTTTCCAGGATCTCGAAGATCTAGTCGACTCCGAAATTCAGATGGAAGAAAAGATTAACCAGGCAAACGACAACTGCAAATGTCGTATGATGCAGCAAACTGGATCCAGCAGTCACCAGAAGTACCGTCCCAAACCCTCACCAGGATATGCACCAAGGAACAACCGACCCCTAATGTCTCGCCTAAGCTACCCCAACCGTAGCGGAGGCAATGTGAAGTCCAGAGGAAACAACCACAACTCCGGCAACACCAACAATTTCAACCGTGCCCCTCCCAAGAGCAACAACAACAACAACAACAACAACAACACTGCACCCAGAACTGGCAGCAATGCTGTGTCTGTCGCAGCAAAAGACGAGTCCCAGATAACTTGTTTCGAGTGTGGAGTGAAGGGCCACTATTCCAATGAGTGTCCCAAGAAGACTGCCGCCACTGCGAATGTGAATGCCCCAGCTCAACAACAGTGTCGTGTTCAACTAGGGAGACGTAGTGCTGGGTATGTTTTCACATGAATGGCAACGGCCGTCTCTTCCACATGAATGGCAAAGAAACCCAAGAAGCGCCAGACGTAGTGCTGGGTATGTTTTCTGTCAACTCAGTTTTAGCAAGAGTGTTGTTTGATTCGGGAGCATCGCATTCATTTTTCACTGAAGAATTTGCATTCACTAGTAAGATTCACCCAACCAACTTGAAGCATGTCATGATAGTTCAAATCCTCGGCTCAACTACAAAAGCTAGAAAAATTTGCAAAGCTGTGCCTATCAGAATACATGGGATAGATTTTTATGCCAACCTAATAGTACTCGGAACCAAAGGATTGGAAGTAGTACTAGGTATGGACTAGATGTCAAGGCATAAAGGAATGATAAACTGTGCTAAGAAAGCCATCACCATGACCAGTAGCTCTAGAGTCATAGTAGAGCATATATCTGAAACCTTACCCCGTCAATTCAAGTGCAACAAGAGTCTAGCCCTACCCACCATAGACTAAGTCCGAGTAGTCTGTGAATACCCCGACGTATTCCCAGATGAATTGCCAGGTATGCCCCCGGATAGGGATATTGAGTTCATTCTTGAATTAATCCCCGGGACCGGACCCATAGCCCATAGACCCTATAGCATGAACCCCTCAGAGTTAGTAGAATTGAAGAAGCAGTTGGATGTCTTATTAGCAACAGGCTTGATTCAACCAAGCGCATCGCCATGGAGATCACCAGTGTTATTCGTCGACAAGAAAGATGGAGGCAATCGTTTGTGCACCGACTGCAGAAAATTGAATGACGTCACCATCAAAAACAAGTGCCCCTTGCCAAAGATAGAGGATCTATTTGATCAGTTGACTAGTGCCCAGGTATTCTCGAAGATTGATCTTAGGACTGGTTATCACCAACTTAAGATTCGTGCAATGGATATTCTGAAGACCGCCTTTACTACTCGCTATGGTTTATACGAGTATACGGTCATGTCTTTTGGATTAACCAATGCCCCTGCTTATTTCATGAATCTCATGAATAAGATCTTTATGAATTTCCTAGATTAGTTTGTAGTTGTGTTTATCGACGATATCCTTATCTACTCCAAGTCAGAAGAAGAGCATGAGCAACATCTGAGAATCATCCTAGAAACCCTGAGAGAGCATCGATTATATGCCAAGTTCAGCAAGCGTGAGTTTTGGCTGAAAGAAGTAGGATTCCTAGGACATATTGTGTCTGCCAGAGGAGTCTCTGTTGATCCCGCCAAGATCAAAGATGTCAAAGAATGGGAAGCCCCAACCACTCAAACCCAAGTCCGTGCATTTCTCGGATTAGAGGGATATTACCGCAAGTTCGTAGAAGGATTCTCTAGCATCGCCAGACCCATAACCCAATTGTTGAACAAGGAAAAGAAGTTTGAATGGATTGACAAATGCGAAGCCAGTTTCCAAGAGCTAAAGAAGAGATTGATATCAGCCCCAATACTGATCATGCCAGATATCAAGAAGCCATTTGATGTATATTGTGATGCATCCAAGATTGGTCTCGGATGTGTATTAATGCAAGAAGGAAAATTTATAGCCTATCTGTCTCGACAACTGAAGCAGCATGAGCAGAATTATCCGACCCATGATCTAGAATTAGCAGCCGTAGTTTTGGCATTGAAGACATGGCGTCATTTTCTTATGGGTAATTGCTGTGAGATTTACTCAGATCACAAAAGCTTGATGTATATTTTCACTTAGAAGGATCTGAATATGAGGTAAATGAGATGGATAGAGTTAATCAAGGATTATGACCTTGACATTCACTATCACCCCGACAAAGCCAATGTGGTAGTTGATGCTCTTAGCAGATTGCCTTGCAGGCTAAACACCATGATCAAGGAGAAGCAGCCAAGTTTGTATGAGGAGTTGGAGCAGTTTAGAACTGAGCTTGTTAGCAAAGGATTCTTAGCTAGCATTGAACTTCAACCCACATTAATTAGCCAAATCAAGGAAGCCCAGAAGGGAAATGAAAGTATCGACGGAATCAAACGTCTTATTGGTATAGGTAAGGTACATGGATTCACTGAAGACGAAGACAGAGTTCTGTGGTACAAAGGATGTATCTGTGTGCCAGCAGATCCGGAGCTGAAGAAAGTCATCATGCAGGAAGCTCATGATACTCTTTATTCTGTCCACCCCGGAGGAACGAAGATGTATCAAGATTTGAAAGAGCAATTTTGGTTGCACAAGATGAAGAGAAAAATCGGGAGCTACATCGCCAAGTGTGACATCTGTCAAAGAGTCAAAGCTGAGCATCAGAGACCCGCAGGACTGTTGCAACCTTTGCAGATTCCGGAATGGAAATGGGATTCCGTCGGAATGGATTTTATCACCGGTTTGCCTACTTCTAGTAGGGGAAATGACTCAATTTGGTTCATCGTTGATAGACTGTCCAAGGTAGCTCATTTTATACCTGTCAAGACAACCTACCAGAGTTCGAAGCTAGCAGAGCTGTATATTGCTAGAATTATTAGTCTGCATGGAACCCCCAAGACCATAGTATCAGATCGAGGAACCCAGTTTACCTCGAGATTTTGGCAGAAAGTCCAGGAAGGATTAGGAACCAAGTTGAATTTCAGCACCGCTTATCACCCGCAAACTGATGGACAGACTGAAAGAGTCAACCAAATCCTAGAAGATATGTTGAGAGCTTGTGTGTTAGAGTACGGATCAAAATGGGAAGACTGCCTACCTTTCGCAGAATTCTCATATAACAACAGTTATCAAGCTAGTTTGCAAATGGCACCATTTGAGTTCCTATACGGAAGAAAATGCCGCATCCCTTTGAATTGGTCTCAAGTAGGAGAGAGTCAGATCTTTGGACCCGACATTCTCCGAGAAGCCGAAGAGAAGGTTCACAAAGTCCGTGAGCACCTCAAGACCGCCCAGTCCAGACAGAAGAGTTATGCTGACAAGAGAAGGAGAGACCTAACTTTCAATATCGGAGATTTTGTATATCTCAAGGTTTCGCCACTGAAGGGAACACAACACTTCAGTCTGAAAGGAAAGTTAGCCCCTAGATATATCGGGCCCTTCAAGATTCTGAACCGTCGAGGAGAAGTATCGTATCAACTAGAACTGCCTGAAGAGATGTCAGCCATCCACAATGTGTTCCACATCTCGTTACTTCGCAAACGCCTGGAAGTGCCAGAGAAGACTGAAGTTTTCAAGAACATCGATCATCGAGCCGTGGAGATCAACAAGGACCTGACATATTGTGAAGTGCCCATCCGTATCTTGGAAGAAGCTTACAGAACCACTAGAGCCAGGAGTATCAAGTTTCTCAAGATTCAATGGAGCAACCACACCGAAGAAGAAGCCACGTGGGAGCGAGAAGATTACATTAGGATAGAGTTCCCAGATCTCTTTAGTTCCTAGTTTTCTTTCATAAATATCGGGACGATATTTTGTTTAAGGGGGGAAGGTTTGTAACATACCAAAACTCTAAACCAAGTGATCAAGATCCAAATCATCAAATTTAGAGTTAACAAAAACTTTTCCATTTAAAAATATTAAAGCATTCATATGTGTGTGTATTTAAATAGGAGTTGTTTTGAATTGCCATGGTTAAGTGATCCATTGATTGTAAAATGATTCTTAGGTGAAATAAACATCATCCCTTGCTAGTAAATGTAGTGATGTACCAAGGCCACATTGGTGCACTTTTTGAAGCATTTATACAGTACTAATAATCTGGTTCATAATTACCATCTCGTAAGTGTGCAATTAGATGAGCAACTTTAAAATATGCAAGATGAATGCTTTGTTTTTAAAAAGTTAAATTCCACATTTGGACATAGTATAGCATTGCGATCTCAAATAATTCTAAACAAAATAAGAAAAAGGTTCAGCAAAAAGGAGGCCTTTTGATTAGCTATTATATTGCAAATACCACATTCAGAAGTGATATTGAGAAACATCATATGGAACTAAAAAACTGTGAATATATATTGTCCATGGTTTCAGAT
The DNA here is from genome assembly GCA_023614405.1 of Avena insularis. Taxonomy (NCBI): domain Eukaryota; kingdom Viridiplantae; phylum Streptophyta; class Magnoliopsida; order Poales; family Poaceae; genus Avena; species Avena insularis. The sequence goes on along the minus strand of CM042692.1, from coordinate 68,040,949 downwards.
AAATTACCTCTTGTAAAATGGACATAGGACTAAAGATTTCCGGTTAAAATATGTTAGGGAGCTAGCGAGATGGCATAAATAATTAAGAAGAAATATTAACTCCACTATTTTGCACACATATCATCCATCTCACTCGATGCATGCTCCCATACGTGGCAGATTCACCCTGGAGACAGATAATTCAATTAGGCGAAAAAGATTTTGGAAAAGAGCAACCGCAAAATTGAATGATAACCTGTAACATCCCAAAACTCTAAACCAAGTGATCAAGATCCAAATCATCAAATTTAGAGTTAACAAAAACTTTTCCATTTAAAAATATTAAAGCACTCATATGTGTGTGCTTCTAAATAGGAGTTGTTTTGAATTGCCATGGTTAAGTGATCCATTGATTGTAAAATGATCCTTAGGTGAAATAAACATCATCTAGATCATTCCCAAACAAATCCCAAAGAAAAACAAATCAAAATAAATAAAATAACCAAATGGTCATTTGTGCCATTTTAACTACCATGCCTACTTTGGCTATTCGTAGAACTCAGTTCTTAACAGAAACAAATGTGGATCTTTGCACCCCTTGCTAGTACATGTAGTGATGTACCAAGGACCACTTTGTGATCTACCAAAAACTTGCAAACAGTAATTTTAAATGGCATTTGAAAATTGAATCTAGTGTAGGTATCAAGATCACACTATTTTAAAAACCACTCAAATGACTTCCATTTTCAAAACCCAAGCACACCTAGAAGCTCAAGCATGTGATCAACAACTCCACCAAAATTCAGCTAAAAATTCAAAAACTTTTCTCATGCGGCCATTGTGTCGAACACCTTGCAGACATAATCAAATTAGCCTAACTATTACTGTTTTGATCAATTTTTGTTGAGCCAATTGGTTTGCAATCATCATTCTTGTCTCCCCTGAGCACAACCAGACCAAAACCCACCGTAGTTCTAGCTCCTGGCGCTAGTGCAACGCCGCCCTGACGCCATGCTCGCCGGCCAACGTTGCCAACACAGCAGCAGACCGCCAGCCCCTCTCCACCACTCCAGGAAGCTAGGCGCCACCCTACCGCCGCCCACGGTCCACCCCATGGCCCGCCACCATCGACCACTCCCACCTCGCTGCCCATTCTCTCTTCAAGAGCAGCGCGCCAGAGCGTGTTAGCCACCAGCACGCCACATACCGCCCCTCGACCCAATACCGTGCACGCTGCTCCGCCTCGACCCCAGCACCCTTCCAGACACGGCCATGCGCCTCCGCGCGACCCACAGTCGCCGCCGCCACGTCAAGCACCACCTCTGTCTCCTAGAGCGTGGGACGCTCCCGACCAAACGCCACCGCCCCTAGCCGCGCATTCAAGCCGTAGAGCACCGCCAGGAGCCAGCCCACCGTCCCCTACCTCCAGCCACGACGCTAGCACGCTGTGCAGCCCTCACCGGAGTCGCTAGCCCATCCCGTTCGGTCGCTTCGTCGCCTTATAAAAGGAGTCCTCCCCAGCACAAACTACTCACACCATCTCACTCCCCTCTCTCCACTGATCCTTCCACCCCATCCTCGGAGCAAGGCGGGCCGCCGTTCGCCAGAATTTAGCCGGAGGTTACCGCAGCAGAGGAGGAGGGGCGCCGTCGATTTCGTCCACCCTAGGAGCCGCCACGACCACGCCTGAGTCCGCCGTCGACAACACGTTCGATCGCCCCCATCGCCATGCTAGCTGGAGCCCTGGTATGCCCCCATTGCACCCCCACCGAGCCGCTAGGGTTAGCTCTCGCTGGTGACCTGTTCGCCGAGGACGACGATCCTCAGCCGTAGATCTTCTTGTTAATCGCACGGTCCACGTTGCCCCGTACCGCTTCACGTTTGATGTGTCGCTGACCTGCGGGACCCCCCTGTCAGTTGTCATTCGCACCATGAGCGCCACTGGGGGCCCTGCTTTCTTTCCGCTAGACCATGAATTCAAATATAGGTTTTTCTATTTTAGTTTGAACCCACTTCTGTCCCTTAGTTCAAAAATCAATTCAGGAAAATTTACTGAACAAAATTGAGTGATTCAAATTTTGTTAGAAAGGTACTGAAAAGATCTATCCAAGCCCGCTGGATTTAATTCATCTAGAGTTAGAGATCTCTCCTAGTAAAAATAACAAGACATAATATTTTGCACATTCAAACTTTTTATAAAATCAACCATAATAGCTTTTGAGTTGATTCCAACTCTCAAAAATCACATTTAACCATACCTATCTTAATATGTAATAATATTAAGGTTTACATGCAGTGACTTTGGACTAGTACCAACATAATGCTATATAGGCATTTCTAGTCACTTTAAATCATTAAATAATGAACTTAAACTTAAGTAAAAGTGATCCAACCTTTAAATCACATTCCCATATGTTAGAATATGTGGTGATGACATGTGTCCACATGATCCCATATTTTAAGTGGTGAATATTAAATCTTATTTATTTTCAATGAGTATAAATTACTTTTCTTAAATAAAAAGAATGAAGCTAGTTAATAAAACGTTGTGATGACTGTGATGATAATAGATCATCAAATGTGTGCCTTAGAGTGCTAAGTAGACTAGTTAAGTCTTGTTTGGTGATTGTGTACTCTGTATGTATTTATAGACGATAGTACTGACCAAGCTTTCGAGGAGGAGGAGTTCTACCAAGAGGAGGAGGAAGAAAACTTCAACCACTGCACTGCACAAGGCAAGCCATCATTAACAATGCAAGCTAACCCTTTCAAGCTATATAACCTAAGCAAAGGCATTAGGCATGCTTTGGTGATACCATTTGGATTTATACCTAGTCCAAGATTTAATTTCAAGCTTTACTTTTTGACTTTACCAAAGTCCTTTACTTGTTTAGAAGGTAGCATAAAGAGTATAAAACTTGACCTATCTAGATAACCTTAGATGTCATTCTATGGCATGAGATTGATCTTAGCATCCCACATTAGTGAACACTCTAAACTTAGTAGTTTAGAGCTAAACTAAAACTTGAGCCACTTTAGATGGGAACACTTGGTGAAAATGACTTGTGAAAACCTTGGAATGATGAGTCATTTTATTGAGATGTTTTGACATATGTTGAGAAACACAAATGGTTTATGATGATGAAAATGTTGAGGCATGAGCCTTAACCCTTTCACAAAACTGATGGTTGGATTCGGATGTGATACCATTCTAATTTTACCGTACAACCACAATACCTGAATTGGGTAAGGCTTAGCCGAAAGTTTATATGCATTAGTATTCGTTCCCTCGTGGGAGAGGTTTGAGCTGAAGCTACCTCTTAATGTTGTCCACCTATGTAGTGCCCAAGATGACAGATGGTCATGGTTGGGAGGCCATGCTCATAGGAGAGGTGCTTATACTAGAGTGTGTAAAGGAAAGGTTATGTGATTATCTGCATACTAAGTATGATGATTCAGGGTTATCCCTGACAGATGTATCGAATCTTGTGGTGAAAGTATACCACCTCTGTAGAGTGTCAAATTATTCGAATAGCTGCGTCCGCGGTTATGGACAGTTGGAGTGACCATACTGTTTCGTTGTCAGATGTTTTCAAAATGACTTATTAAAGGAATGATGAATCTTGACTTGACCACAACAGGGTTGTGACTATGACACTAGCTTCCCAACTTAAGAGATTCTAGAACTTTACTTTATCTTTTTTTGTTTCTGAACTCTGCTTAGGTTTCAAACTTAACTTTATAGTCGAACTTAGAGTTAGCATTTACCCTAGTACTAACTTACTTGTAGTGGTAGTTTGCGAGTACTTAAAGAGTACTCATGGCTTTTGTCTTTGGCTATTCCTATGGCCAGACTATGAAGGAGATTACCAAGATGACGGTCAGCAGGACGGCTATGATAACTAGGACTATCTGCCTTCGTCAGCATTGCCTGTGCCCCTGAAGATAGACCCCACCGCTACACTTATTATTTATTCCGCTGCTTGTTGTATTAAGACTGGATCATGAGATCCTTATTTGTGTAAGACCTTATTTATGGTTTGTAATGGATGATATACTGTGATATCCAATCTGTTATGTCTCGTAAAAATGGTAATTCTAGGACTGCGATGTATGACATAACAGGCATTGGGATTAAAAATCCGGGTATTGACATAATATGTTTGGGCATTCTTACGAGTGGTTCAGCACCTGTAGCATGGGGCTGTTAGAAAATCTCTAATGAGGGAGAAACATATGAGTACATACAGAGTTTTTGATTCTTACATTAGTCATTGACTCTGTCAGCAAGTAGACATGGCCTTTGAAGGTCCCTTTCCAGCTGCATGGCGGATAGTGCAGGCAACGACCAATGAGAGATATGTCCTCTAGTACAGGTATGAGGATACAAATGCCAGCAGCGTCGAGGAGGTTAACAGCTGCGCCTCTAGCAGGCCGCAGTTCATTCGCTCAGCAGCGTCTCCGACGACTCCGTCCCCAGCTGGCCTCAGTTCATGTGAGACCAGTAGGAGGGAGGCATGATCTTGGAGGTACTAATCAAGGTGACAGGCGCAGAGACGCCCGTGGTATATCTACAGTCGATCCAGAGATCACTGTCATTGAGGAGAGTGTGGCCTCGATGACCAGGTGGAAGGAGGGACGATCCTTAATAGCCGGCATAGGTCGAGGGGATGGGTGCTGCAGCCACGCCTGTGTTATCACTGGACGAAGACGGCCTTAGATGCGACAAGAGATCGAGTGGACATAGCCTGTGCAGCCGTCCGGCCGCTGAAGCAAATTGTACTCTCGCCATGGTTAAAGCCCACGATGGAATCGGGGAGGTGACAATCAGAAACGGCAGCGATGCATTCAGGAAGACCTAAGGATCGAACACAAATATGTTGAGACTATGATCCGTGCACTTTTAGGACTCTTAGCACCAATATATAAAACTCCGCAACCCTTCTATGAGAGATCTGCAGTCTTAGAGGAGCTATCTAACTTGATCCCAAGGAGACGTACTACTGCCAAATATCCAGGTCGAGGTTAGGCATCGCGGTCCAAACTCCAATTTATCTGGTGCCTTATCGTCCGCTCTCTTTGGATGCACGCGCCGAGAGGTGGCCGCCACTTTGCATGGACCCAACTCTAATCAATCAAGAGTCCGACGACATGCATTTTTGCTTCCTAATTTTTGGCAGGTCGTATGTATGTTGAACTCTAATCTCTAAAGATGTCAAATATTTTTTGTGCCGACACGTCCTAGCTATATTGGATTTTTCAGTAACGTAACGTGCCAACATGACTTCCGATATTACATTACGCGCCGAGAGTTGGCCGCCACTTTGCATGGACCCAACTCTAATCAATCAAGAGTCCGACGACATGCATTTTTGCTTCCTAATTTTTGGCAGGTCGTATGTATGTTGAACTCTAATCTCTAGAGATGTCAAATATTTTTTGTGCCGACACATCCTAGCTATATTGGATTTTTCAGTAACGTAACGTGCCAACATGACTTCCGACGTTACATTAAAAATCACGTCTTTCTAGACTAATCATAGCCGTAAATTCTAGATCTAATTGTCTTAATTATTTTGATGATGTGGATTTATGTGGAGTCTTCTACGGTGCCTCCAATTAGTAAATATATATAAGATAAGATTTTCGGAGGTAGATCGGTGCATCTTCTTATAGTAAACAATATCGTCAGTGTGAGTTTCCAACTATCAAGAAAGAACATTCAATTCTACATTTTCCGAGTGAATACGAGTGAGATTGTTCTTTTTTCTAAAGAAAAATTCGAAGAATACTGGATCTGAATGCTACAAGCCAAATTTACAGACATATATATTGGACCAACATGTTGTACCAACAATTCCCATGTTTTATGAGTATTCCAACTTCCCAGCTAACTCTGCCCATTAGAATGACTTTATATCAATTTATCAAAATTAGGTCAAATTTGAAACTACATGTATTAGTAAATTGCACGTGCCCTACACGTGAGACTCAGATAATAGACGTCTAACATATCATCACTATAACAAATTATAATAGGTAAAGTAGAAAAAATATAAATTTGATCAACATCTATAAAATATGTGTGTATATTTGTTCTTGTACTTTGTATATCATGTAGAAGTCAATGATTATTAGCTATCTAAAACTTGAAAATTTTGGTAACATGGTCTAGAGAAATGAGGGATAGGATTCTAGAATGATGGAGAAGTGTGTTTTGAATTTTGTGCATAGCATTCATTAAGATGAAGACTATCAATAAAATCTTTTAGATGCTAGAATGGAAAAGAAGATCCAACGACTGAAAATATTGGTATTCGCGAGTCTTGATCCAACGGTCAATATTCAAAGTTATTCGTACACTATATAGTGGTAAGATAAGAAATTGTAGGTTGCTTTGAAAGTTCTACGAAAAAGCTTTTGAGGGTACCCATCAGGGGGTCACAATTAATATGTCAGAAACCACCGAGAGTTTTGACGATAGTTTCAACTTCTTGCTAAGATTTTGAATCTTGACAATTTAACGAAATTAGGTTAAACTTGAGCTACAAGCAAGTAAGCGCGATTGATTTATCTTGAATTAAATGTATTTTCGGAGGTAGACGGGTGCATCTTCTTGTAGTAAACAATGCTGTCAGCGTGAGTTTTCAACTATCAGGAAAGAACATTCTCAATTTTCCTAGTGATGATGAGATTGTTCTTTTAGGTAAAGAAAGTCCGAAGAATATTGATCTGAATGCCACAAGCCAAGTTTTCACACATATATGGTGGAGCAATATGCCATACTTACGATTTCCCATGTTTTATGAGTTCTCAAATTTCCTAGCTAACTTCGCCCACTTGAATGACTTTTGGACATATATAGGGGACCAATAGCATGTTGTACTTGCGATTCCCATGTTTTAGGAGTTTTCAAGCTTCCTAGGTATATAACTCCACTCACTTGAATGACTTTATGTTGATGTATCGAAATAAGGTCGAATTTGAACTACAAGTAATAAATTGTAGGTTGCTTTGAAAGTTTTATGAAAAAGCTTTTGGAGGTACCCATGGAGAGGTCAATTAATATATCAGAAACCACAAAAAGTTTTGACGACTGGTTTGACTTCTAGCTAAGATTTAGAATCTTGAAAATTTTGAACCCCTTTTGAAAACGATCACATGAGAAACAAGGAGAGAGGGGAAATGATTTTTCTATTTTCTATGGGCAACCCATAAGCTTTTGAGGTGCACCTTAGGCTTAAAGATAACTTTATTTTCTCCACACTGTATAAGGTGAACCTTAATTAGCGGATGCCACATAGGCCTTAAGGTGTGCCTTTTTACACAATGCGGATGACCTTAGGGCATCACCTATGTATGTAAAAAAACTTGTTGCTAAGATGGCTCCCAACATGACCGTGAAATAAATATGAGTTGGAATTTGCAAATTTGCATGATTGTATAACATCATCCTCCCAATATGATGTAATTTATATCATAATTTTTTGAAACTCCTAAGTATGACATCCATTCTTCTTCAAGATCTTGAGCATTGGGAGTACGGCCATGGATGATCAGTTGAGGTGTTGGATTGAGGGAGTACGACCTTGGATATCTGAACACAGAGGGAGTATGGCCTACCAAATTTTTATTATTACATGGACCATCACCAGATTCAAAACTAAAATAAAGCGGTAAAATATCCTGTGTATCCAAACATAGTTCGTGCCCCAAAATTTCAAATACTTCGAAATTCCCATTCGACCCCTATTAAATTCGGTGGGTGGGGGACTTCACTCGTATTTTTCCCAGTATAGTGCTAGCAGTAGCTAAACCCTATCCCCTCTCTCCTCCAGGAATACGTCACCAGTCGGAACATCCCCACTGCACTTTAGCCGGCGTACCCACCACACATAATCTGCTCAACGGACCCTCTTGTCCGGCGCACTGAGCACATCATCGACCACCTAGGATCTGCTCCACAAACGCCGTGGTTCAGCGTTCTGCTCGTATCCTTGCCCGCGCAAGATCTGCTTTCCCGGCGTCAACACCCACTATGACCGTAGCACCTTCAGCGACCTCAATGTGACCCGTGAGGATGCAGAGGAGGCCTAGACGCCGCCCCGACCGAGGTAAAACCAGATCTCCCTGCGCGATTTGTTTGTTGGCAATGTACTGTATTAGTGCTAAATTTCCTAACTATATAACATGTTCTTACTTGATATACTCACTCCGACCCATATTAGTTGACTCGAATTTGTCTAGATTCGGATGTATCTACACATGTTTTAGTACAATATACATCCGAATCTAGATAAATCCAAGTCAACTAATGTGGGTCAGAGGAAGTACCTATTATGTACTAAATTAACCCGTTATGGTTACGCTTAAACTCCACGCAGTAAACTATTTTTATGTACTATTTTTTTGTGAATTATTAGTCACTTAACATATTTGTTTACATTCTCTATTGTACCTGTCCACATGAGATATGATTATATAATATCTCTCTCATTTGCCGATTTACGAACTATATTATTTCCATCCTGCTATTGTCCTACTATCCTATACTACACGTTTACACACGTCATACTATTTGACCATTACGTATTGTCGATTTGATCCCTCTTTACCTGCGGCTCAAAATGTTTGTTGTTATTATGCAAGGAGAAGCCTCAGTTTTCACACAATATCATAGAGTGAATGTCTCCTATAATCTTGTAAGACCCCATAACTTTTGTTTCACTTCATGCCAACGTATATCATGTTGGAACCTGTTTGTATTTTCTGTTGGCCTTACCTTTATGCAGAGGAGAAACAATGGAGTGCATACTCCGCCCGTCCACATGAGCTGCCGTAGATCTCGTGTAATACCTACCGTAAGGCCCCCACCCAAAGTTTGGTCCTTGCCATATTTTTTTTGCTTAAATTTACAATTTGTCTTTCTTGTTTTCATATTTTTTGCCAAAAATTGGCGTCAAACATTTTAGCCCCACTATAGTCTTCTTTTGTTCCATGTGCTTAGTTCAATTTCCTAGATATGGAGAGGCTAGGTGTATTGCATCTAAGTTGTCTGATAATATGAAAAAGGCTACACTATCGATAAGATCCACACATGTATCATAAGAAACTCTCTGCACTTCATCTCACTCTTGTATCTACTGTGTATCATAGTTACATGAACTGGATATTTTAATACAAGGCACTTGATAGTTCAGTTTGTTGTTCTCAGGCCACCGAAGCATTGAAATTATCTAGCTATTCATGAATAATTAAATGTATAATTGTTTGATTCATTGTTTGTCTGAAATTATCTGGCTAGTATATTCGAGGCTCACAATTGATGTGTTTTTGTTGGCTGAGTTACTCTTTTTTTGTCTATGATTAAATCAGTGGCAGATTTCATTGTGTAGTGCCTAGCTAGTTTGTATATGAGAAACATAATGGCTTAGTTTTCATATTCGTTTTATTCATGTTCTGCACATTCTAGTTTGAGCAGTCTGCATCAGGTACTTTGGTTGATTGCTCGCATTGTTATTCGTAATAAACTTTTAGTTTGTTTCCCAAGTCTGTTGTTTAAGTAACTTGTTTTGTCTTGGTTTCAGCCATCTTCAAGTAGAGCAGTCATTTCACAGAGCAGCACATGCTCGCATCGCTCCATGGCGCTAGCTGGTCTAGTTATTCAAGAAGAAATAGATGTATGAGCCACCACTATTAATTGCTTCCTTCCTTATATATTACTGCATTGACACATTTAAAATTCATGGTGGTGTGATTGCATGGTAATGTTGTTATAACTTTTTTTGTGTTTGTTTCAGGCTACAAATGACCCTCTGAATGCCGAACAAAGACCCGCTTCTCCAAGTTTAGATTTTGTTTCACACAAGAACAATGACAATACCTATTGCTCATGGCACACCGCTTCGAATGATCCTATTTTTCCGACCGAAAGTTTATTATGCCCTCCAAGATGCTCGTGATACTGTTGAGCAAGAAGCCAATAAAACAGATTCAGTAATCACCATAGCACGCAAAGACTTATATGAATTAAAAATAGGCAATCTTTGACGCATCACATACTTAATAATCTCAACTCTAACTCTCATGGGAAGCCAGTTGTTACATGTCTCGTGATGCAAGCTCCATAGAGACCTTTTCTGTAACACCAGTTATGGTGTTTTTTAGTTGTCTGGACTCTGATGCAACTTTTATGCTTCATTTTATTTCTAGCAAGTTGTTGGGTTCGAAGCATAGAAAACAAAAAAAATTCCTACGATGGGAACTATTATACGCCAAGATCTATCTATTAGATACAAGCAACGGGTGGATATACATCCATAGAGAACATACCCTCGAAGACAACAAAGCTTTGTTAACAAGATGGAACTCGTGGATGATGTAGTCGTACACTTGTCGATCTCAAGATCATGATGAAGTCCAGCAGGTCCAGCTCCAGCACGTCCATCAGATCGAGCTCTAGCAAGTCCAGCACCACCAAGTCCAGCACCGCAAAGCAGCAGTGCATCCGTGATCGCACACACGTCTGGTACCCAAAAAACCTCTGTCCCTTGCTCCAGCAAAGCAGCGGAAGCAGCAAATCCTTTCCAGATAAAGCCACCAGGAACATGTATCTCGCTAATACGAGACCATGGGGAAAAATACTAGAGGGGGAGAGAGATCCTTCACGAGGAGGTGTGTGTGAGAAGTAAGGAGAGGGGGGACTTTTATAGGAGAAGGGAGGCAGCCACTCCCCATGGCCGATGCCCATGGAGGGTGCCCCTTCACCTCCCTCATTCATGTGGTGGTAAGCCCCTCCACATAAATATGCCCCTTCACATTCTCCATTAAAGTCTCCACTTTAAATGCATTAAATTTCTCCAAATTTAATGCTCTCTCATTTAATAAAACTCTTTTATTAATTTTATTCAGATTTTTTTAATTACTTTAATTAACAAACATTCAGATAAAATCCCCTGCAACATTTCAATATTACATGCAAAATAAATTTCAGCAATTTCACCCGAAACAGTTTTGGTGTCTATTGAAATAATTCCAGCGCTTTCTTAAATCTTTATCTGAAACATATTTGCTCCAAATGGTGTCAGTATCCCTTAAGTGTGTCACCCTACAGTTTGCAAATAATGCAGACATGATCGAGACTCCTCTTCGATCAATAATCAGTAGTGGGACTTGGAGATGCGTACTGACTCCCACATATTCAAGGATGACTCTTGTGATCGTGTGAACCTTTAACGTCATAACTAAATCCCTTTGTCTCGTGATATATTACATGTCCGAGATTCGATCATTGGTATCTCCATACCTAGTTTGATCTCGTTACCGACATGTACTCTTTTCTTGTTCCCGTGATATAACATTCTAGTGATCACATCACTTGCTTGCAAGCTATTCTTAATGTGATATCACCGAGAGGGCCCAGAATATATCTATCCATCATCGGGATGGACAAATCCCACTCTTGATCCATGAGCCTCTACATAACACTTTCGTAGCACTGAACCCACCTTTATAATCACCCTTTCACGGTGTGATGTTTGATGTTATCAAGATACTCTTCCAGTGTTAGTGATTGACATGATCTCATGGTCTAAGGACTAGGATTACTTCGTATGATGTTATAGCAATATAAACACAATGAATTTGATCGTAATGCTATACTTTGAATGAATGTTCATCACATCATTCCACTAATGTTGTGACCTCGTTATTAACAACATCCAATGTCCATGATCAGGAGACCTTGACCATCTTGTTAATCAACAAGCTAGTTTATAAGAGAGGCATAACTAGGAACTTTCCTTTTGTTTATAAAACACACATCTATTAATGTTTCCAAATTAATACAATTATAGCATGCAAAATAAACATTTATCATAAACAAGAAATAAGATAATAACCACTTTATTATTGCCTCTCGGGCATATTCCCTTCACAATTTTACCGAGGATTGTAATAATCTACTGTAATTCACAGTTGTAAGTTGTTGGAGGATTGTTACAAACTGAGCATCTATCAGAATTACTATACGCATATGAAAAACAATGAAATTATAAGAGGTACAACACACGATCTTCTGAAATAGGGAGAACATCCATTGTATTACACGAGCGCTATAGAACTTGCAAAATTCATAGACGTTCACTCAACAAAGTGAACACATAAAGAGCCGACGTGAAGAGAATACATCAGGAGCAGACCCACACAATCCATCAATCTGACGGATATCCGTCGTAGTAATCGTACTGGGTGGTACCATCCTCGCCATAAGGCGGCACCATCTATAGCTCAGAATGCTCGACGATTCTGCAATACTCCGCCAGCAATCGATCGAGTTCGAAAGGACAGTCATTGATCCATAATCCTCCTACTCCATACTGATGATCCACAAGTATAGGGGGTGTATCGCAGTATTTTCGAGGGAAGTGAAACCCAATTTATTGATTCGACACAAGGGGAGCCAAAGGATATTTATAAGCCTTAACAACTGAGTTGTCAATTCAGCTGCACCTGGAAACAATCTTGCTCACATCAGTTTATCAGTAGCAACAGTTTTGTAGTAGAAATAGTAAAGTAAAACCAGCGATATGAGCAGATAGGATTCGAAAAGGTAGGCATAGGGATGGATGGATGGGTTGCATGGACAAGACAATTCACATAGCAATCAGAACATAGGGCAATTGCAGATAAATAAGATAAAGCATCCAAGTACTAGATAATCCTAGGCATGTGTCCCATATATAGTCATACGTGCTCGCAATGAGATTTGCACAACATCTTTTGTCCTGCCAGCCCGTTTGCAGCGGGGCCTCAAGGGAACTACTGGCAATTAAGGTGCTCCTTTTAATAGAGCACTGGAGCAAAGCATTAACACTCCGTGAACACATGTGATCCTCACATCAAAGCCATTCCCTCCGGTTATCCCGATTTCTGTCACTTCGAGGCCATTGGTTCCGGACAACAACGTGTGTATACAACTTGCAGATAAGACCATAAACAATACTATCATAATGAGTCAATAACATGTTCAGATTTGAAATCATGGCACTCGGGCCCTAGTGACAAGCATTAAGCATAACAAGTCACAACAAAGTTATAAAGCACTAATAAAAGATACTAGGCACCATGCCCTAACAATCTGATGCCATTACATGAACGATCTCATCCAATCCCTACCATACCCATAGCCTACAGCGAGGGATTACTCACTCATAGATGGGGGAAACATGGATGGTCGATGGAGAAGTGATGGTGCGGATGATGGCGATGATCTCCTCCAATTCCCCGTCCCGGCAGGGTGCCAGAACGGAGTTTCTGGTGTTGTTTCGTGGAATATGGTGGTGGCGGCGGAGCGGAACTCCTTTTGGAAAAACATCGACCCCTCCTGAGTTTTTATGTCAGAAGGCAACTTATAGCCAAAGAGGGAGACCGAGGGGCAGTCTGGGGCGGCCAGACCACCCCTGGCGCGGCCAGGCCTAGGCCTCATGGCCAGGTGGTGTGGCTGGGCCCCAGCCCCACTCCGTCTCATATTCTTGCTCTGGGAGTCTTCTGGTGAAATATGATTTTTGGCTTCTGTCCTCTCCAATTCCGAGAATATTCATTTTTTGACTTTCCTGGAACCAAAAACAGCAGAAAACAGACAACTGGCACTGTTGGTATTGTTAATAGGTTAGTCCAAGAAATCATATGAAAAGTACTCCAAAGTGTGGACAAAACATAAGAAACTTGATAAAACCAAGCATGGAACATAAAAAATTATAGATACATTTGCAATGTACCAACATCCCCAAGCTTAACTCCTGCTCGTCCTCGAGTAGGTAAGTGATAAGAAGAAAGAATAATTTTTGAGGTGACATGCACCATCATAAACTTGATCAAAGTATTTGTAAAACATTCAAAGCTGGGATCATAGTACTTCAATCATAACATGAAAGACAAAGTTCTAGCAATAAGACAAAGAAACTATGTTGCAATCATGAAAAGGCATAAACAAAAGATTCATGCATAACAATGCTTTGTAAGACGTTTGTTTGTTTCACATAAAGAAAACATAGCATAGTAGTATCAGCTTGTCCCTCATAGAGTAGCAAATATAAATGCATAGGACACCTTCAAAGTTCATAAGAGTGACTAGATACAAATAGTTTAGAACAAGCAATATCAAGTTATGCATCAATCAACAAGTGTAACATCCCAAAACTTTAATCCAAGGTTATTAAGATCCAAATTATCAAAATTAGGGTTAACAAAAACTTTTCCAATTAAAATTATTAAAGCATTCATATGGGTGTGCATTTAAATAGGAGTTGTTTTGAATTGCCATGATTAAGTGATCCACTGCTTGTAAAATGATTCTTAGGTGAAATAAACATCATCTAGATCATTCCCAAACAAATCCCAAAGAAAAACAAATCAAAATGAATAAAAGAAAGAAATGGTCATTTGTGCCATTTTAATCAACATGCCTACTTTGGCTATTCCTAGTACTCAATTCTTAACAGAAATAAATGTGGATCTTTGCACCCCTTGCTAGTACATGTAATGATGTACCAAGGCGCACTTTGTGATCTACCAAAAACTTACAAACACTATTTTAAATGGCATTTGAAAATTGAATGTAGTTCATATGGGAAGATCACCCTATTTCAAAAACCACTCAAATGAGCTTTATTTTCAAAACCCAAGCAACCACGGATGATCAAGCTTATGACTAACACACCCACCAAAAATATTTTCAAAATTCAAAACTAAATTTCTTTCGGCCATTTTCACAAACACTTGGCAGGCAAAGATTACACCTAGTATTAGCTCACTGTTTTCTATATGGTTTTGCCACCCAATTGACCTCAATTTACTCCCTCTGTCTCCATTTGATCTAACCAAGCCATAAGCACCCCATCCCCTAGCCCCTAGCAGCAGTGCCGAGCCACCCTGAGGACATGCTCGCTGGCCAAACTTGCCAACGCAGCAGCAGACCACCCCTCTCTCTCTCGCCATGTCTAGGAGCTAGACCAGACCGCACCGCCACCCTCTGTCCCCTCCCTGAGTAGCGCCAAGCCATGGACCACCCGCAGAGCGCCACGCCCAGAGCGTCTGCACCATGCCGAGCACGCGCCAGAGCGCCGCGCCCGACAAGCATGCACATGCCGCACCTAGATCGCAGCCCGCGCTCACCGCTCAGCCACGAACCCAGGAACCGCCCGGACATGCCCGTTCGCCGCCGTTTGACCCGCAGCCACCACACGCCGTGTCGAACGCCATCTCTGCCGCTCAGAGCATGAGCACCGCCCGACCATTTGCCACCGCCCCTAGCAGCGCCATTACCCCATAGAGCACCGCCAGGAGACCGCGCATCGATCGCCGCTTGCAGCCATGCCGCTCGCAGCCAGTAGCCATGTCGCCACTGTTGCCTGACCACGCCGCGCTGTCCCGTCGTCGAGCCTATATAAGGAGGCCACCCCCAGCCTTATTCTGCACATCGCTCACCTCCCCTCTCGCCACTGATCAGTCCCCACTTCTCCCCAGAGCCGCTCGAGCTCGTAGTCACCGGAATTCCACCGGAGCTGGCCGCTTCTGGAGGAGAAGGGTGGAGCTGCCGCGACCACCCCTGAGTTCACCATTGTCCACCAATTCGTTTGCCTGCCTCGCCGTTGTTGCTGGAGCCCTGGTATGCCCCCTGAGCACCACCACCGAGCCGCTAGGGTTAAATCTCACCGGCGACCAGTCCGTCGTCGACGACGAGCCCCAGTCGTAGATCCTAGTTCTAATCTAACGGCCCACATCGTCCCGTACCGCTTCGTGTGTAAAGAGCCGCTGACCAGTGGATCCCCTGTCAGCTGTGCCCCGCGCCGCGGAGTGCCACTAGGCCGGCCCGTTAGCTTTCCCGCGCGACCCATTTAATTCAAACTTAGGTTTTTCTATTTAGGTTTGAACTTAGTTCTGTCCCCTAGTTTGAAAATCAATTCAGAGAGATTTACAAATCCAAATGGAGTGATTCCAATTTTGTTAGCAAGCTACTGAAAAGATCTATCCAAGCCCGGTGGATTTAATTCATTTAGAGTTAGAGATCTCTCCTAGTAAAAATAACAAGACAGAAGCTTTTGCACATTCAAACATTTTTATAAAATCAACCATGATAGCTTTTGAGTTGATTCCAACTCTCAAAAATCACATTTAACCATACCTATCTGAATATGTAATAATATTAGGGTTTACATGCAGTGACTTTGGACTAGTACCAAAATAATGCTATATAGGAATTTCTAGTCACTTTAAATCATTAAATAATGAACTTAAACCAAAGTAATTGTGATCCAACTCTTAAATCACATTCCCACATGTTAGAATATGTGGTGATGACATGTGTCCACATGATCCCATATTTTAAGTGGTGAATATTAAATCTTAGTTATTTTTCAATGAGTAGAAATTACTTTTCTTAAATAAAAAGAATGAAACTAGTTAATAAAACCTTGTGATGCTTGTGATGATAATAGATCATCAAATGTGTGCCTTAGAGTGCTAAGTAGACTAGTTAAGTATTGTTTGGTGATTATGTACTCCGTATGTATTTATAGACGATAGTACCGACCAAGCTTTCGAGGAGGAGGAGTTCTATCAAGAGGAGGAAGAAAACTTCAACCACTGCACTACCCAAGGCAAGCTAACACTTGCAAGTATTATACTAGCAAGCCATCATTAACAATGCAAGCTAACCCTTGCAAGTAGAATTCTTAATAAGCTAGACTTAAACTAGAGGATTTGAGCAAAGATGCTTTAGGCATGCTTTGGTTATATCACGTTGACTATTATTTACCCCAAGTATTATTTTCAAGATTTACTTCCTTTACTTTACCAAAGTCTCTTACTTGTTTTGAAGGTAGCATAAAAAGTATAAAACTTGACCTATTTAGATAACTTTAGATGTCATTCTATGGCATGAGATTGATCCCATCTTTCCACCTTAGTGAACACTCTTAACTTAGTAGTTTAGAGTAGATAAAAACTTGAGTCACTTTAGATGGGAACACTTGGTGAAAATGAATTATGAAAACCTTGGAATGATGAGTCATTCTATTGAAATGTTTTGACATGTGTTGAGAAACACAAATGGTTTATGATGATGAAAATGTTGAGGCATGAGCCTTGACCCTTTTACAAAACTGATGGTTGGATTCGGATGCGATACCATTCCAAAATTACCGTACAACCACAATACCTGAATTGGGTAAGGCTTAGCCAGAAGTTTATATGCATTAGTATTAGTTCCCTCGCGGGAGAGGTTTGAGCTGACGCTACCTCTCAATGTTGTCCACCTATGCAGTGCCCAAGATGACAGATGGTCATGGTTGGGAGGCCATGCTCATAGGAGAGGTGCTTATACTAGGGTGTGTAAAGGAAAGGTTATGTTTGATTATCTGCATACTAAGTATGATGATTCAGGGTTATCCCTGATAGATGTATCGAATCTTGTGGTGAAAGTGTACCACTTCTGCAGAGTGTCAAACTATTCGAATAGTCGCGTCCGCGGTTATGGACAGTTGGAGTGGCCATATTGTTTCGTTGTCAGATGTTTTCAAAATAACTTATGAAAGGAATGATGAATCTTGACTTGACCACAACAGGGTTGTGTTTATGACACTAGCTTCCCAACTTAAGTGATTATAGAACTTTATTTTATCTTTCTTTGCTTCTGAACTCAGCTTAGGTTTCAAACTTAACTTTATAGTTAAACTTAGAGTTAGCACTTTAACTTAGAACTATACTACTTGTTAGTTGTCGTTTGCGAGTACTTAAAGAGTACTCATGGCTTTTGTCCCTGGCTATTCTCATGGCCAGACTATGAAGGAGACTACCAAGATGATGGCCAGCAGGACGGCTATGATAACTAGGACTATCTGCCTTCGTCAGCATTGTCTGTGCCCCTGAAGATGGACCCCACCGCTACGCTTATTATTTATTCCGCTGCTTGTTGTATTAAGACTGGATCATGAGATCCTTATTTGTGTAAGACCTTATGTATGGTTTGTAATGGATGATGTGCTGTGATATCCAATCTGTTATGTCTCGCAAAAATGGTAATCCTGGGATTGCGATGAATGACATAACAGGCATCTGGGATTAAAAATCTGGGTGTTGACAAGTTGGTACCAGAGCCATCCTGACCATAGGAGACCCTAGTTAGAATGGACGTCCGAACAAAAACCTAATTTCCAAACCAAAGTGAGTATTTATGAAAAACTATTTCCTCTCTTACCCTTGGGAATTCATTCTTTCTCAAAAATTTATGTTCCTCAAAATTCTTACATTACTACTTAAAATTTGACACACTTGATCACTTCACTAACGTCCTCACCCTTAATTCTTGTAGATGGAGACTCAGTTCAGCAAGTTCTACCAATTGGGCAATGAAGGCCAACTGATCTTCGAGAGGGATGTGGATTCACTGTCTGAGTTACTAGGACGCCCACATCCGGAGTTTCTTGGAGCTCAACTTCCAGGACCCCCAGGAGGAGATTTACAGTGGCTAGTCACCGCTGATCTTCGAGGAAGCATCAAAGCACCAACGTCCGGGAGAATCCAGTTCTCCATGAGAGAGAACAACTGGCTAGATGGATTAGCCAGGGCAATGCATGAAGCTCTCGCACATCTATGTGCCCTCAGTGTCAACCAAATCCAAGGAACCCATTTTGCTCACTACGCAAGACATGACTTTATGGGGATGCCAATGGAGATGCCAAGTCACCCGGAGCTGAAGCGTCAAGTGGAGAACCTTGACTTCCTGTTGTACGATCGCCAGAAGGAATTGGATAATGCTAGGGAGTTCGCCAACCACAACTGCGTTATTGCCGCCTGTAAGGCCTGGACTTTCTCACCGCTTCGTCTGGGGCCTCTCTCTTCGCCCATACGAGAAGAAGGATCGCACCATCGCCCGTCTTCGCAAGAAGGTGGCCGACCTCGAGAAGACCGTTAAGGAGTAGGAAGCTCAGCTTGCAGCAAAGGAGGAAGAAGAGGAGGGTGAACACATCTAGGGAGACATGGATTCTTACCTCAGTAATGATGATGACTTTCTGGAGGAGGATGCCGTGGACTTCTACACTGACGACGAGGACTCCGACTTCATCGACAATGAGTAGATGCACTAGAGCACTGTCGTAGCATGAGATGTATCAGTCCCACTATATCATAGCTTGCAGAATGGTTCTTCAAACCATCTGTTTTCCTTTGTTGTTGTGGTGTGTGTTTGTATCGTGTGCTTGTTTGCATGAATGAAATGAAGTTAGTTGCAAAACCTGAGTCAAACTCAAAGTTTTAGCTTGAAACCAAAACCATGAACCTTAGAACTTCCCCTCTTACCCCTTTATCTACCTCAATCTTCAGATGACTCATGGAAACCAAGGAGGGAGCAGCTCGTCGCAAGAACCAATGCTGTAGATCTTGCAGAATCTCATCGCAGACAGAGAAGCAAGCAGGGCAGAGCGCCAAGCTAATCTAGCAACACTGCAACAGATCACCAGATGGCTCTCAATAACCAGGCATGGAAACCAGGATCACCATGGATCCAAACTCAAAAACTTTCAGAACACCAATCCCCCAATCTTTAACCAAGCTGAAAACCGACTAGATGCTGATGACTGGCTATAGACAATGGAAAACAACCTAGAAGTAGCAGGAGTTGATGACAACGAGAAAGTTCTCTTCGCCACTCACTATCTGGCGGGAGATGCAAGAGCTTGGTGGACTAGTATCCGTAACATGAACCATGGTCAAGTGATGACATGGGAAGCCTTCAAAGTCAAGTTCAGCCGCACCCACGTGCCGCAGGGCTTAGTCACCAGAATGAGGGATGAATTCAGAGAGTTGAAGCAAGGCAGAATGACTATGGTGGAATACCATGACAGATTCCTCTCGCTTGCCAGATATGCACCTGATGAGATCAACACAGAGGCCAAGAAGAAGGAGAGATTCATGAACGAACTGCATGATGAGATGCAGACTGTCCTCGTCAACATCCGTTTCCAGGATCTCGAAGAGCTAGTTGACTCTGCCATTCAGATGGAAGGGAAGATTAACCAGGAAAACGACAACCGCAAACGTCGTATGATGCAGCAATCGGGATCCAACAGTCACCAGAAGTACCGTCCCAGCCTCTCGCCAGGATATGCACCAAGGAACAATCAACCCCCAACGTCTCGCCCAAGCTACCCCAACCGTAGCGGAGGCAATGTGAAGTCCGGAGGAAACAACCACAACTCCGGCAACACCAACAATTTCAACCGTGCCCCTCCCAAGAGCAACAACAACAACAACACTGCACCCAGAACTAGAAGCAATGTTGTGCCTGTCGCAGCAAAAGACAAGTCCCAGATCACTTGTTTCGAGTGTGGAGTGAAGGGTCACTACTCAAATGAGTGCCCCAAGAAGACTGCCACCACTGCCAATGTGAATGCCCTAGCTCAACAACAGCGTCGTGTTCAACTAGGAAGAAGATTTGCCCCAGGGAACCCTCACAACCGCAACGGTCGTCTCTTCTACATGAACGCGGAAGAAGCCCAAGAAGCGCCAGATGTAGTGCTGGGTATGTTTTATGTCAACTCAGTTTTAGCAAGGGTATTGTTTAATTCGGGAGCATCGCATTCATTTATCACCAAAGAATTTGCATGCACTAGTAAGATTCACCCAACCAACTTGAAGCATGTCATGATAGTTCAAATCCCCGTATTAACTACAAAAGCTAGAAAATTTGCAAACCTGTGCCTATCAGAATACATGGGATAGATTTTTATGCCAACCTAATTGTACTTGGAACCAAAGGATTGGAAGTAGTACTAGGTATGGACTGGATGTCAAGGCATAAAGGAATGATAGACTGTGCTAAGAAAGCCATCACCATGACCAGTAGCCCTGGAGTAACAGTAGAGCATATCTCTGAAACCTTACCCCGTCAATTCAAGTGCAACAAGAGTCTAGCCCTACCCACCATAGACTAAGTCAGAGTAGTCTGTGAATACCCCAACGTATTCCCAGATGAATTGCCAGGTATGCCCCCGGATAGGGATATTGAGTTCATTATCGAACTAATCCCCGGAACCGGACCCATAGCCCAGAGACCCTATAGCATGAACCCCTCAGAGTTAGTCGAAATGAAGAAGCAGTTAGTCGAAATGTTAGCAACAGGCTTGATTCAACCAAACACATCGCCATGGAGATCACCAGTGTTATTCGTCGACAATAAAGATGGAGGCAACGTTTGTGCACAGATTACAGAAAGCTTAATGACGTCACCATCAAGAATTAGTACCCCTTGCCAAAGATAGAGGATCTATTTGATCAGTTGACTGGAGCCCAGGTATTCTCAAAGATTGATCTTAGGACTGGTTATCACCAACTTAAGATTCGTGCAACGGATATTCCGAAGACCGCCTTTACTACTCGCTATGGTTTATACGAGTATACGGTTATGTCTTTTGGATTAACCAATGCCCCTGCCTATTTCATGAATCTCATGAATAAGATCTTTATGAATTTCCTAGATAAGTTTGTCGTGGTATTTATCGACGATATCCTTATCTACTCCAAGTCAGAAGAAGAGCATGAGTAACATCTGAGAATCATCCTAGAAACCCTGAGAGAGCATCGGTTATATGCCAAGTTCAGCAAGTGTGAGTTTTGGCTTAAAGAAGTAGGATTCCTAGGACATATTGTGTCTGCCGGAGGAGTCTCTGTTGATCCCACCAAGATCAAAGATGTCAAAGAATGGGAAGCCCCAACCACTCAAACCCAAGTCCGTGCATTTCTCGGATTAGCAGGATATTACCGCAAGTTCGTAGAAGGATTCTCGAGCATCGCCAGACCCATGACCCAATTGTTGAAGAAGGATAAGAAGTTTGAATGGACTGACAAATGTGAAGCCAGTTTTCAAGAATTGAAGAAGAGATTGATATAAGCCCCAATTTTGATCATGCCAGATATCAAGAAGCCATTTGATGTATATTGTGATGAATCCAAGATTGGTCTCGGATGTGTATTAATGCAAGAAGGCAAAGTCATCGCCTATTTGTCTCGACAACTGAAGCAGCATGAGCAGAACTATACGACCCATGATCTTGAGTTAGTAGCCGTAGTTTTGGCATTAAAGACATGGCGTCATTATATGATGGGTAATCGCTGTGAGATTTACTCAGATCACAAGAGCTTAAAGTATATTTTCACTCAGAAAGAGTTGAATATGAGGCAAAGAAGATGGATAGAGTGAATCAAGGATTATGACGTTGACATTCACTATCACCCCGGCAAAGCCAATGTGGTAGCGGATGCTCTTAGCAGATTGTCATGTAGGCTAAACACCATGATCAAGGAGAAGCAACCAAGTTTGTATGAAGAGTTGGAGCAGTTCAGAACTGAATTAGTTAGCAAAGGATTCTTAGCTAGTATTGAACTTCAACCCACATTAATCAGCCAAATCAAGGAAGTCTAGAAGGGAAATGAAAGTATTGACGGAATCAAATGTCGTATTTGTCAGGGGATGATCCCCGGGTACCCCATCCGGATAAGAAACAGGACAGTCGGATCGCGTCCGGCTGACCAGATGCAGCCGGACAGGGCAAGATCGGGTCGGCTATCACCCGGTAGCCGCATCAGCAAGAGACAGCCAGATATGGCAACATAGCCGGACCCAATCAGTGAGACAGGACGACGTGCGTATCAGTGCACGGTACGCCCTGTACGATGACAAGACGGGCAACCACCCGCCCATACCGAAGACTTTGCGTGGGTGACGCTGGAATAGTGGCATGTGCTGACGACGGACTCGCACGGCGTCCACTGTGCCTACGACAGCCATACCGCTCATACTCCGATAAGACAAGCCATACTGGATACTGTAGATGACTAGTCGGCTGGGACCCGCCTGTGGGGCCCGCCAGTCGGACTAGCCAATGAGACCTTTGCCTCTCTGCCTATATAAGGAGAGGCAAGGCCTCAGTAGAAAGGGTTGGTCATATAGCATTTAAGGCAGCATCTAGCACATACAGCTCGAGGAGCATTTGTAGTTCGTGTATTCTACATAGTCAGATCCGGCAGGAGTAGGGGCTTCACCTTGCCACGAGGGCCCCGAATCTGGGTACTTCTTGCGTCCCGCTACGCTCGCTTGTACCCAATCTCGCCTGCGGACGCCGTGATAGCTTCCCTGCTAGCCCCCACACCTCTATCTAACCTCCTCAGGTACTGCCATTCCCAATACAATGACAGTATTGGTACAGGAAAGGTACCTGGATTCACTGAAGACAAAGAAGGAGTTATGTGGTACAAAGGCCGTATCTGTGTGCCAGCAGATTCGGAGCTGAAGCAAGTTATCATGCAGGAAGCTCATGATACTCTTTATTCTATCCACCCCGGAGGAACGAAGATGTATCAAGATTTGAAAGAGCAATTTTGGTGGCACAAGATGAAGAGAGAAATCGGAAGCTACATCGCCAAGTGTGACATCTGTCAAAGAGTCAAAGCAGAGCATCAGAGACCCGCAGGACTGTTGCAACCATTGCAGATTCTGGAATGGAAATGGGATTCTGTCGGAATGGACTTTATCACCGGTTTGCCTACTTCCAATAGGGGAAATGACTCAATCTGGGTCATAGTTGATAGACTGTCCAAGGTAGCTCACTTCATACCAGTCAAGACTACCTACCAGAGTTCGAAGCTAGCAGAACTATATATTGCTAGGATTGATAGTCTGCATGGAACCCCCAAGACCATCATATCAGACAGAGGAACCCAGTTTACCTCGAGATTTTGGCAGAAAGTTCAGGAAGGATTAGGAACCAAGTTGAATTTCAGCGCCGCTTATCACGTGCAAACTGATGGACAGACTGAGAGAGTCAACCAGATCCTA
Organism: Avena insularis; assembly: GCA_023614405.1. Taxonomy (NCBI): domain Eukaryota; kingdom Viridiplantae; phylum Streptophyta; class Magnoliopsida; order Poales; family Poaceae; genus Avena; species Avena insularis. The sequence continues at coordinate 68,017,080 of CM042692.1, read as the reverse complement.
GAGGATATGTTAAGAGCTTGTGTGTTAGAGTACGGATCAAAATGGGAAGACTGCCTTCCTTTCACAGCATTCTCATATAACAACAGTTATCAAGCTAGTTTGCAAATGGCACCATTTGAATTCCTATACAGAAGGAAGTGATGTACCCCTTTGAATTGGTCGCAAGTAGGAGACAGTCAGATCTTTGGACCCGACATTCTCCGAGAAGCTGATACATTGCAAATGTATCTATAATTTTTGATGTTCCATGCTTGGTTTTATCCACTTTCTTGTGTTTTGTCCACACTTTGGAGTACTTTTCATATGATTTCTTGGACTAACCTATTAACAGGAGCCACAGTGCTACTGCTTTTCTCACTGTTTTTGGTTCGGGAAAGTCGAAAATGAATATTCTCGAATTGACGGGACAAAAGCCAAAGTGCCTATTTTTCTAAGACTCACGGAGCTGAATATGAGACGGAGGAGGGCGTGGCTGGCCACACCTCCCAAGCTGCTGGCCTGGCCGCCAGAGCATGGTCCGCCCCAGTGCCCCCTCGGTCTCCCTCTTTGCCTATAAGAAGCCTTCTAACCTAAAAACTCTGGGGGTTTCGATGTTTTTCCAGAAGGAGTTCCACTCCGCTTCCACCACCAGATTCCATGAAACAGCACCAGAAACTCCGTTCTGGCACCCTGTTGGGACGGGGAATTGGAGGAGATCATCGCCATCATCATCACCATTGCTTCTCCATCGACCATCCATGTTTCCCCCATCTATGAGTGAGTAATCCCCCGATGTAGGCTATGGGGATGGTAGGGATTGGATGAGATCGTTCATGTAATGGCATCAGATTGTTAGGGCATGGTGCCTAGTATCTTTTATTAGTGCTTTATGACTTTGTTGCGACTTGTTGTGCTTAATGCTTGTCACTAGGGCCCAAGTGCCATGATTTCAGATCTGAACATGTTATTGATTCATTATGATAGTATTGTTTTTGGTCTTATCTGCAAGTTGTATACACACGTTGTTGTCCGGAACCAATGGCCCCGAAGTGACAGAAATCAGGATAACCAGAGGGAATGGCTTTGATGTGAGGATCACATGTGTTTACGGAGTGTTAATGCTTTGCTCCGGTGCTCTATTAAAAGAAGCACCTTAATTGCCAGTAGTTCCCTTGAGGCCCCGCTACAAACGGGCTCGCAGGACAAAAGGTGTTGTGCAAGTTCTCATTGCGAGCACGTATGACTATATATGGACCACATGCCTAGGATTGTCTAGTACTTGGATGCTTTATCTTATTTATCTGCAATTGCCCTATGTTCTGATTGCTATGTGAATTGTCTTGTCCATGCAACGCCCGTCCATCCATCCCTATGCCTACCGCACTCGAATCCTACTGTTTACTGCTATTGTTACTATTGTCTTTGCTTTTACTACTTCTGCTACTTTACTATTCCTACTACAAAACTGTTGCTACTGATAAACTGCTGTGAGCAAGATTGTTTCCAGGTGTGGCTGAATTGACAACTCAGTTGTTAAGGATTATAAATATTCTTTGGCTCCCTTGTGTCGAATCAATAAATTGGGTTTCACTTCCCTCGAAAATACTGCGATACACCCCCTATACTTGTGGGTCATCAAGACTATTTTCTGGCATCGTTGCCGGGGAGCATAGCTTTATTTATCAAGTCCACTTGGAATCACTATTGTTCAAGCTAAGTTTATTTCTGCCTTGTTTGCTTGTTTCTTTAACAAAAATACAAAAAAATAGTTCCTACTCTAGTTGTTATTTTCGCTGGTCTGTTATTGTCTTGCTTTATCATGCTTGTTGTCAATGGTTGGTTTCTTTGAAACTGAATCTTATTGGCAAGGTGGGTTCACGGAAGATCAAAAATATTATTATATGGAACACCGCTTGTCACAAAAAGGGAAACACTTATGGGAACAAATTGATAAATTGTATACCATTGCTAGAAACGTGTGCTCTACTTATAATGTTACTTATTACTATGATAAATCTCGTTGCATAAAGAGGTATAAACACCTCCCTTTTCAATGTGAGTATAATGATAATGATACAATATCTTCTTATGCTAAAGGAATTTATGACTTTTATGATGCGGAACAAATTGAAGAATTTATTGCTTGGAAGGGTGCTTTTGAACTTGCTAGTTTGCTTGAAAATATTGATGATTCAGCTTACAAATATGAGGTTTATGGTATACTTAAATTTTTCTTTGATAATTAGAAGGATGAAAATGGCTATATTCTTGAATATATTAATAGATGCTTTCCACAAATGGAAGAGACTAATGCCTTGCAGGATCCTATGGAAGAGGAAACTGATGAACCTGAAATCTCATTAGATGAAAAATAGGAGGAGAGTGATGAACAAAAGGAGGAAGAATGGATTAGCTACCCATGCCTACCTTCTAATGAGAGTAACTTGTTATCCCTTACATTATTTGATTGTCCTCCATGCTTACTAAAGGAGGATGAATGTTATGTTCCTGAGGATTCTTTTGAAAATATTTATAATAAAGCTCTAGTGCTTGTAGATCATGAAAAGTATGCTTTATGTGATAGTTATATTGTTGAGTTTATTCATGAGGCTACTGAAAATTATTATGAGAGAGGAAAATATGGTTGTAGAAGTTTTCATGGTATTGAAACACCTCTCTATGTGCTGAAAGTTTTGAAGTTACTCTTGTTTTATCTTCCTATGCCTGTCACTTTGTTCTTTGCGAATTTATTTGCATACACGATTCCTATGCATAGGAAGTGGGTTAGACTTAAATGTGTTTTGAGTTTGCTTCTTGATGCTCTATTTTACTTCAACTCATTTTTCTTATGTGAGCATCGTCTCAAACTATCATGCCTGAAGATGATAATATGTCTATTATTCTTGGGAGACCTTTTCTTAAATACTGCAGGAGCTGTTATTAATTGTAATCAAGGGAAGGTGACCTTCAAAGTTAATGACAAGGAACATACTGTCTATTTCCCCAAGAAGATTGAAAGGACTTATGGTTTGAATTCAATTGAACATGTTGAGGGCCTTCAAGTTGGAGAAATATATTGTCCCATACCAATAGAAAATTTTGAAACTATTATGATTGGGACCATTGCTATCAAGGTTGAGGTAACATAATCATTAGTGGGATAAAAAGTTTTGTCTCATATGGAATTGTTTTGGTAACAAGACCTGATCAACCTTGTTAACAAAAGGATTTCATTGAACAAAACAATGTTTTCACCATGATTATCTCCGCTTACTTCTATTCTATCTATTTTAGTTTTTGCTTATGCCTAACTTAAAGGCGTTAAAGAAAAGTACTTATTGGGAGATAACCCAAAAGTTTTAGATGAGTCTTGGAAGTTATTACTTCGTTAATAACCGCTCCTTATCCTTTTTATTTGCTTTTTGTGCCAAGAGTAACCTCTAATGAGAGAGAAGTAATGGTTGGGGAAGTTGCTGTCCTGAAACAGATTTCTGTGCTTCACCGTAAACATTCTTGTAAAATCTCTGTACGTCCTTTTGAGGCATGAATTTTTGTGCTTCTGCCTCAGGTTGTTATCTAACTTTCATTAGTTCAGAACTTTTTGATTTGAGCAATATAAGGTCTTCAAAAAAATTCGTCTTTACCTGCTGGTCTGTTTTGACAGATTTCTGCCATTTTTTGCATTTGCTTCTTGTTGGTTCCTTTTTGAGTTCTTTTGTGGAATTGAGATTTTTTAGGGAAGTGCTACAATAGCTAGTGTTCTAATGGAAGTTTATTTGGTGTTAGAACTGAACCTTAAAACTTATTTATCTTGAGTGCACTAATGTTGCTAATAAAGATTGTGTGAAGTTTTGTATGAAGGAAAAATTTCAGGTGTATGGAATGAATGAGTAATGAGATGAAGGATGGACTAAATCTCAAGCTTGGGGATGCCACGCGTGTCACCCCAAGAAATACCCAAGAAGTACAAGCGTCAAAGCTTGGGGATGCCCAAGGCATCCCCTTCTTCATCAATAAAAATCCCAGGTTTCTTCCAAACGCTTCATTTTTATTGTTTCATGCACAGTTGTGTTGTTCTTGGAGCGTCTTTTTTTTCGTTTTCATTTTGGTTTTTCGTTTGCTTGGTTTTCTTAGTTTGCTGAATAAATTGGTTGGACCCCCTCTTTCATACATTGGTTTGCAAATAGTTTGGTTTGCTTTGGAAAAGAGTAGGAAAGTTCATGCTTATGTGGTAAAAAGAGCTTGTTTTTGACTGTGGCCTATGCTTTGTCATGCCATGCTTGATATTGTTTTGTCTTTATGCTTAGTATTCTTTGCTGTAACATGACTTGTTATAAACAATTGAGATTTCTTAATGTGCCTTGGATGAATCATGCATTGTTTTAGCATATTAAAGCATGGTATTGTGGTATTCTCCTTTGATGCTTTATTTGGGTTGACTTGGCGCATGCTCACACCATGTTATGACTATCCCAAGTCACCATAAGCCTTTTTGATCCTTTAGTTTTCAACTTGTAGTATCACTTTATGCTTTGATCAATGATGTTTTATCGCTCTGCATGATTATGGCCATTGTTGCTCTCTTAGTTTGTCGCTCCCAGTCTTTTGCTAGCCTCCCCAACCAAGTATGAGTTCCACTCATGCATCCAAATCCTTAAACCAAGTTATTCCAAAGAGTCCACCATACCTACCTACTAGCTTATGCTATTCCAAGTATATTCATGCTTTTGTTTACCTTCCAAATTAAACTTGTTATGAGAAAACTAGTGATTAAAGCTCTCACGAACTTGATGGCACACTTTACTTTTCTTGCCCTTAATAAACTTGAACCATTGTGTCGTCTATGTTGTATATGCTTGCACTTATTTGTTGGGGATTAGCAGAACCATGCTGTCATGGGGAACGCTTTCAACATTGCACGGGTACTTTGTACCTAGTTGATATCATGCTCTTTTGTATATGGATGTCGTCGATGTGAAATGAAAGGGGAGCTTGTAAGTCCATGGAGTTATGTATATGTGTTAGAGAAACATCTGGGCTGCTGGTCTAATCCATGCTGACATGGTGGAAACCTGCAGCGTAACCATAATGAGCTGTCTATGAAGCATTCTTCTTATAAAAAAAACAGTCCTATATTGAGAAAAAAGAGAAAAAGAAAAAAGAGATTATGAAAAGAGGAAAGGGAGAAAAAGCACCATATTCCCATGGTAAATAAGAAGATTGCTGAGATGCTCGTTGTCTGCTTGCCTTGTCATTTTGATATGGGGATTCTTCCGTATCATCAGGCAAGGGGTACCCCGTTGGCGGTTCTCTATGATACACATGTACTTACAATGACAAGAACTTACCGGTGACTAAACTTGAGTAGCATGAGGAGCAGCCCTCGTATACAAGGGACATGAGATTTCTAACATATACTTCGTCAAGCAGTACACCATAGTTTGTTCACTTTAACCTTAATCACTTCAAGATGCTTATGATAGGGGCAATGAGAGCTAAAAGCTATAAGTACCATAATTTTTGGAAGCTCTTTATAAGACTTGAGTCCCTACTTCCGTTTATAAAAAGGCCTTTCTTCCACCATTATATTGAGTCTCCATCTTCTACCTTTATGCACCCACTTTGAGAGCATAGTGGCCATTCTTAGTTCTATGTGCATTGTCCCAAGACTTGTTGATTGATGCATACCTTGATATTGCTTGTTTTAAACTATTTGTATCTAGTCACTCTTATGAACTTTGAATGTGTCCTATGCATTTATATTTGCTACTCTATGAGGGACAAGCTGAATACTATTATGCTATGTTTTCTTTATGTGAAACAAACAAACGTCTTGCAAAGCATTGTTATTCATGAATCTTTTGTTTGTACCTTTTCATGTTGCATCTTAGTTTCTTTTTCTTATTGCTAGAACGTTGTCTTTCATGTTATGATTGAAGAACTATGACCCCACCTTTGAATGTTTTACAAATACTTTGATCAAGTCTTTGATGGTGCATGTCACCTCAAAAATTATTCTTTCTTTTTTTATCACTTACCTACTCAAGGACGAGCAGGAGTTAAGCTTGGGGATGTTGATACATTGCAAATGAATCTATAATTTTTGATGTTCCATGCTTGGTTTTATCCACTTTCTTATGTTTTGTCCACACTTTGGAGTACTTTTCATATGATTTCTTGGACTAACCTATTAACAAGAGCCACAGTGCCAGCTGCTTGTTTTCTACTGTTGTTGGTTCCAGGAAAGTCAGAAAATGAATATTCTCAGAATTGGACGGGACAAAAGCCAAAGTGCCTATTTTTCCAGAAGACTCATGGAGCCAGAATACGAGACGGAGGAGGGCCAGGGGCTAGCCACACCCCAGGCGGGTTGGGCTGGCCGCCGAGGCATGGTCCGCCCAGGCGCCTCGTCTCCCTCTTCGCCTATAAGAAGCCTTCTGACCTAAAAACTCGGGGTTCGACGTTTTTCGGAAGGAGTTCGCTCATGACCACCACCAGATTCCACGAAACTGCACCAGAAACTCCGTTCTGGCACCCTGCCGGGACGGGGAATTGGAGGAGATCATCACAATCATCATCACCATCGCTTCTCCATCGACCATCCATGTTTCCCCCATCTATGAGTGAGTAATCCCCCGTTGTAGGCTATGGGGATGTAGGGATTTGATGAGATCGTTCATGTAATGGCATCAGATTGTTAGGGCATGGTGCCTAGTATCTTTTATTAGTGCTTTATGACTTTGTTGCGACTTGTTGTGCTTAATGCTTGTCACTAGGGCCCGAGTGCCATGATTTCAGATCTAAACATGTTATTGATTCATTATGATAGTATTGTTTTTGGTCTTATCTGCAAGTTGTATACACACGTTGTTGTCCAGAACCAATGGCCCCGAAGTGACAGAAATCGGGATAACTGGAGGGAATGGCTTTGATGTGAGGATCACATGTGTTCATGGAGTGTTAATTCTTTGCTCCGGTGCTCTATTAAAAGGAGCACCTTAATTGCCAGTAGTTCCCTTGAGGCCCCGCTGCAAATGGGCTGGCAGGACAAAAGATGTTGTGCAAGTTCTCATTGCGAGCACATATGACTATATATGGAACACATGCCTAGGATTGTCTAGTACTTGGATGCTTTATCTTATTTATCTGCAATTGCCCTATGTTTTGATTGCTATGTGAATTGTCTTGTCCATGCAACGCCCGTCTATCCATCCCTATGCCTACCGCACTCGAATCCTACTGTTTACTGCTATTGTTACTATTGTCTTTGCTTTTACTACTGCTGCTACTTTACTATTCCTACTACAAAACTATTGCTACTGATAAACTGCTGTGAGCAAGATTGTTTCCAGGTGCAGCTGAATTGACAACTCAGTTGTTAAGGCTTATAAATATTCTTTGGCTCCCCTTGTGTCGAATCAATAAATTGGGTTTCACTTCCCTCGAAAATACTGCAATACACCCCCTATACTTGTGGGTCATCAGAAGCCGAAGAGAAGATTCACAAAGTCCGTGAACACCTCAAGACCGCCCAATCCAGACAAAAGAGTTATGCTGACAAGAGAAGGAGAGACCTGACTTTCAATGTCAGAGATTTTGTATATCTCAAGGTTTCGCCATTAAAGGGAACCCAACGCTTTAGTCTGAAAGGAAAGTTAGCCCCCAGATATATCGGGCCCTTCAAGATTCTGAATCATCGAGGAGAAGTATCGTATCAACTGGAACTACGTGAAGAGATGTCAGCCATCCACAATGTGTTCCATATCTCGTTACTTCGCAAATGCCTGGAAGTGCCAGAGAAGACTGAAGTTTTCAGGAACATCGATCACAGAGCTGTTGAGATCAACAATGACCTAACATATCGTGAAGTGCCCATCCGCATCCTAGAAGAAGCTTACAGAACCACTAGGACCAGGAGTATCAAGTTTCTTAAGATTCAATGGAGCAACCATAACGAAGACGAAGCCAACTGGGAGCGAGAAGATTACATTAGGACAGAGTTCCCAGACCTCTTTAGTTCCTAGTTTTCTTTGTAAATCTCGGGATGAGATTTTGTTTAAGGGGGGAAGGTTTGTAACATCCCAAAACTTTAATCCAAGGTTATTAAGATCCAAATCATCAAAATTAGGGTTAACAAAAACATTTCCAATTAAAATTATTAAAGCATTCATATGGGTGTGCATTTAAATAGGAGTTGTTTTGAATTGCCATGATTAAGTGATCCATTGCTTGTAAAATGATTCTTAGGTGAAATAAACATCATCTAGATCATTCCCAAAGAAAAACAAATCAAAATGAATAAAAGAAAGAAATGGTCATTTGTGCCATTTTAATCAACATGCCTACTTTGGCTATTCCTAGTATTCAATTCTTAACAGAAATAAATGTTGATCTTTGCACCCCTTGCTAGTACATGTAATGATGTACCAAGGCCCACTTTGTGGTCTACCAAAAACTTACAAACACTAATTTTAAATGGCATTTGAAAATTGAATGTAATTCATATGGGAAGATCACCATATTTCAAAAACCACTCAAATGAGCTTTATTTTCAAAACCCAAGCAACCACAGATGATCAAGCTTATGACTAACACACCCACCAAAAATATTTTCAAAATTCAAAACTAAATTTCTTTCGGCCATTTTCACAAACACTTGGCAGGCAGAGATTACACCTAGTATTAGCTCACTGTTTTCTATAGGGTTTTGCCACCCAATTGACCTCAATTTACTCCCTATGTATCCATTTGATCTAACCAAGCCATAAGCACCCCATCCCCTAGCCCCTAGCAGCAGTGCCGAGCCACCCCGAGGACATGCTCGCCGGCCAAACTTGCCAACGCAGCAGCAGACCGCCCCTCTCTCTCTCGCCATGTCTAGGAGCTAGACCAGACTGCATCACCACCCTCTGTCCCCTCCCCGAGCAGAGCCAAGTCGTGGACCACCCGCAGAGCGTCGCGCCCAGAGCGCCTGCACCATGCCGAGCACGCGCCAGAGCGCCGCGCCCGACAAGCATGCACACGCCGTGCCTCGACCGCATCCCGCGCTCACCGCTCAGCCATGAACCCAGGAACCGCCCGGTGATGCCTGTTCGCCGCCGTTTGACCCACAGCCACCGCACGTCGTGTCGAACGCCGCCTCTGCCGCTCAGAGCGTGAGCACCGCCCGACCATTTGCCACCGTGCATAGCAACGCCATTACCCTGTAGAGCACCACCAGGAGACCGTGCATCGATCGCCGCTCGTAGCCATGCCGCTAGCAGCCCGTAGCCATGTCGCCACCGTCGCCTGGCCACGCCATGCTGTCCCGTCGTTGTGCCTATATAAGGAGGCCACCCCCAGCCTTATTCTGCACACCACTCACATCCCCTCTCGCCACTGATCAGTCCCCACTTCTCCCCGGAGCCGCTCGAGCGCGTAGTCGCTGGAATTCCACCGGAGCTAGACGCTTCTGGAGGAGAAGGGCCCCGCTGATTGCGACCACCCCTGGAGCTTCCGTGACCACCTCTGAGTTTTCCGTTGTCCACCAGTTCGTTTGCCCGCCTCGCCATCGTCGCTGGAGCCCTGGTATGCCCCCTGAGCACCCCCACCGGGCCGCTAGGGTTAAACCTCACCGATGACCTATCCGTCGTTGACGACGAGCCCCAGCCGTACATCCTAGTTCTAATCTAACAGCCCACATCGCCCCGTACCGCTTCGCGTGTAAAGAGCCGCTGACCAGTGGACCCCCCTATCAGCTATGCCCCGTGCCACGGAGTGCCACTGGGCCGGCCCGTTAGCTTTCCCGCGCGACCCATTTAATTCAAACTTAGGTTTTTCTATTTAGGTTTGAACTTAGTTCTGTCCCCTAGTTTGAAAATCAATTCAGAGAGATTTACAAATCCAAATGGAGTGATTCCAATTTTGTTAGCAAGCTACTAAAAAGATCTATCCAAGCCCGTTGGATTTAATTCATTTAGAGTTAGAGATCTCTCCTAGTAAAAATAACCAGACAGAACCTTTTGCACATTCAAACATTTTTATAAAATCAACCATGATAGCTTTTGAGTTGATTCCAACTCTCAAAAATCACATTTAACCATACCTATCTGAATATGTAATAATATTAGGCTTTACATGCAGTGACTTTGGACTAGTACCAAAATAATGCTATATAGGAATTTCTAGTCACTTTAAATCATTAAATAATGAACTTAAACCAAAGTAATTGTGATCCAACCCTTAAATCACATTCCCACATGTTAGAATATGTGGTGATGACATGTGTCCACATGATCCCATATTTTAAGTGGTGAATATTAAATCTTAGTTATTTTTCAATGAGTAGAAATTACTTTTCTTAAATAAAAAGAATGAAACTAGTTAATAAAACCTTGTGATGCTTGTGATGATAATAGATCATCAAATGTGTGCCTTAGAGTGCTAAGTAGACTAGTTAATTATTGTTTGGTGATTATGTACTCCGTATGTATTTATAGACGATAGTACCGACCAAGCTTTCGAGGAGGAGGAGTTCTATCAAGAGGAGGAAGAAAACTTCAACCACTTCACTACCCAAGGCAAGCTAACACTTGCAAGTATTATACTAGCAAGCCATCATTATCAATGCAAGCTAACCCTTGCAAGTAGAATGCTTAATAAGCTAGACTTAAACTAGAGGATTTGAGCAAAGATGCTTTAGGCATGCTTTGGTTATATCACGTTGACTATTATTTACCCCAAGTATTATTTTCAAGCTTTACTTCCTTTACTTTACCAAAGTCTCTTACTTGTTTTGAAGGTAGCATAAAAAGTATAAAACTTGACATATTTAGATAACTTTAGATGTCATTCTATGGCATGAGATTGATCCCATCTTTCCACCTTAGTGAACACTCTTAACTTAGTAGTTTAGAGTAGATAAAAACTTGAGTCACTTTAGATGGGAACACTTGGTGAAAATGAATTATGAAAACCTTGGAATGATGAGTCATTCTATTGAAATGTTTTGACATGTGTTGAGAAACACAAATGGTTTATGATGATGAAAATGTTGAGCCATGAGCCTTGACCCTTTTACAAAACTGATGGTTGGATTCGGATGCGATACCATTCCAAATTTACCGTACAACCACAATACCTGAATTGGGTAAGGCTTAGCCAGAAGTTTATATGCATTAGTATTAGTTCCCTCGCGGGAGAGGTTTGAGCTGAGGCTACCTCTCAATGTTGTCCACCTATGCAGTGCCCAAGATGACAGATGGTCATGGTTGGGAGGCCATGCTCATAGGAGAGGTGCTTATACTAGGGTGTGTAAAGGAAAGGTTATGTTTGATTATCTGCATACTAAGTATGATGATTCAGGGTTATCCCTGACAGATGTATCGAATCTTGTGGTGAAAGTGTACCACCTCTGCAGAGTGTCAAACTATTCGAATAGCCGCGTCCACGATTATGGACAGTTGGAGTGGCCATACTGTTTCGTTGTCAGATGTTTTCAAAATAACTTATGAAAGGAATGATGAATCTTGACTTGACCACAACAGGGTTGTGTTTATGACACTAGCTTCCCAACTTAAGTGATTATAGAACTTTATTTTATCTTTCTTTGCTTCCGAACTCAGCTTAGGTTTCAAACTTAACTTTATAGTTAAACTTAGAGTTAGCACTTTAACTTAGAACTATACTACTTGTTAGTGGTCGTTTGTGAGTACTTAAAGAGTACTCATGGCTTTTGTCCCTGGCTATTCTCATGGTCAGGCTATGAAGGAGACTACCAAGATGATGGACAGCAGGATGGCTATGATAACTAGGACTATCTGCCTTCGTCAGCATTGCCTGTGCCCCTGAAGATGAACCCCACCGCTATGCTTATTATTTATTCCGCTGCTTGTTGTATTAAGAGTGGATCATGAGATCCTTATTTGTGTAAGACCTTATGTATGGTTTGTAATGGATGATGTACTGTGATATCCAATCTGTTATGTCTCACAAAAATGGTAATCCTGGGATTGCGATGAATGACATAATAGGCATCTAGGATTGAAAATCCGGGTGTTGACAACAAGTCTTGGGACAATGCACATAGAACTAAGAATGGCCAATACGCTCTCAAAGTAGTTGCATAAAGGTAGACGGTGGAGACTCAATATAATGGTGGAAGAAAGGCCTTCATAGAAGGAAATAGGGATTCAAGTCTCATAAAGGGCTTCCAAAAATTATGGTACTTATAGCTTCCAGCTCTCATTGCCCCTATCATAAGCATCTTGAAGTGATTAAGGTTAAAGTGAACAAACTATGGTGTATATGCTTGACGAAGTATAAGTTGGAAACCTCATGTCCCTTGAATACGACGGCCGCTCCTCATGCTACTCAAGTTTAGTCACCGGTAAGTTCGTGTCGTCATAAGTACATGTGTATCATAGAGAACCGCCAACGGGGTACCCCTTGCCCGATGATACGGAAGAATCCCCATATCAAAATGACAAGGCAAGCAAACAACGAGCATCTCAGCAATCTTCTTATTTACCATGGGAATATGGTGCTTTTTTCTCTCTTTCCTCTTTTCATAATCTATTTTTTTCTTTTTCTCTTCGGACTCTTTTTTTTATAAGAAGAATGCTTCATAGACAGCTCATTATGGTTATGCTGCAGGTTTCCACCATGTTAGCATGGATTAGACCAGCAACCCAGGCGTTTCTCTAACACATATACATAACTCCATGGACTTACAAGCTCCCCTTTCATTTCACACCGACGACATCCATAGACAAAAGAGCATGATATCAACTAAGTACAAAGTACCTGTGCAATGTTGAAAGCCTTCCCCATGACAGCATGGTTCTGCTAATTCCCAACAAATAAGTGTAACATATACTACATAGATGACACAATGGTTCAAGTTTATTAAGGGCAAGAAAAGTAAAGTGTGCCATCAAGTTCGTGAGAGCTTTAATCACTAGTTTTCTCATAACAAGTTTAATTCGGAAGGTAAACAAAAACATGAATGTACTTGGAATAGCATAAGCTAGTAGGTAGGTATGGTGGACTCTTTGGAATAACTTGATTTTAGTAGTTGGATGCATGAGTGGAACTCATACTTGGTTATGGAGGCTAGCAAAAGACTGGGAGCGACCAACTAAGAGAACAATAATGGCCATAATCATGCAGAGCGACAAAACATCATTGATCAAAGCATAATGTGATACAGGCTTATTCTGACTTGAGATAGTCATAACATGGTGTGAGCATGCGCCAAGTCAACCCAAATAAAGCATCAAAGGAGAATACCACTATACTATGCTTTAATATGCTAAAACAACGCATGATTCATCCAAGGCACATTAAGCAATCTCAATTGTTTATAACAAGTCATGCTACAGCAAAGAATACTAAGCATAAAGCCAAAACAATATCAAGCATGGCATGACAAAGCATAGGCCATAGTAAAAAACAAGCTCTCTTTACCACTTAAGCATGAACATTCCTACTCTTTTCCAAACCAAACCAAACTATTTGAAAACCAATGTATGAAAGAGGAGATCCAACCAATTTATTAAGAAAACTAAGAAAACCAAGCAAACAAAAAACCAAAACGAAAACGAAAAAGAAGACGCTCCAAGAACAACACAACTGTGCATGAAACAATAAAAATGAAGCGTTTGGAAGAAACCTAGGATTTTTATTGATGAAGAAGAGGCATCCCCAAGCTTTGACGCTTGTACTTATTGGATATTTCTTGGGGTGACACGCGTGGCATCCCCAAGCTTGAGCTTTAGTCCATCCTTCATCTCATTACTCATTCCTTCCATACACCTGAAATTTTTCCTTCACACAAAACTTCACACAATCTTTATTAGCAACATTAGTGCACTCAAGATAATAGGTCTTTAGGTTAAGTTCTAACACCAATAAAACTTCCATTAAAACAATAGCTACTGTAGCACTTCCCTCAAAAAGCTCAATTCCCAAAAAGAACTCAAAAAGGAACCAACAAGAAGCAAATGCAGAAAATGGCAGAAATCTGTCAAAACAGACTAGCAGGTAAAGACGAATTTTTTCGAAGACCTTATGTTGCTCAAATCAAAAAGTGTTGAACTAACGAAAGTTAGATAACAACCTGGGGAAGAACAAAAAAAATGCACGCCTCAGAAAGACGTTCAGAGATTTTACACGAATTTTTACGCTGAAGCACAAAAATCTGTTTCGGGACAGCAACTTTCCCAATCATTACTTCTCTCTTATTAGAGGTTACTCTTGGTACAAAAAGCAAATAAAAAGGATAAGGAGCGGTTATTACTGAAGTAATAACTTCCAAGACTCATCTAAAAGTTTTGGGTTATCTCCCTATAAGTACTTTTCTTTAACGCCTTTAAGTTAGGCATAAGCAAAAACTAAAATGGATAGAATAGAAGTAAGCGGAGATAATCATGGTGAAAACATTGTTTTGTTCATTGAAATACTTTTGTTAACAAGGTTGATCAGGTCTTGCTACCAAAATAATTTCATATGAGACAAAACTTGTATTTCACTAGTGATTATGTTACCTCAATTTTGATAGCAATGGTCCCAATCATAATAGTTTCAAATTTTTCTCTTGGTATGGGACAATATATTTCTCTAACTTGAATGCCTTCAACATGTTCAATTGAATTCAAACCATAAGTCCTTTCAATATTCTTGGGGAAATAGACAGTATGTTCCTTGTCATTAACATTAAAGGTCACCTTTCCTTGATTACAATTAATAATAGCTCCTGCAGTATTAATAAAAGGTCTCCCACGAATAATAGACATATTATCATCTTCAGGCATTTCAAGCACAACAAATCAGTTAATATCAAGCAATTATGAGTCTCTTGAACAGGTACATCCTCACATATACCGACAGGAATAGTGGTAGATTTATCAGCCATTTGCAAAGATATATCAGTTGGTATTAGTTTTTCTAGTTGGAGCCTCTTATAGAGAGAGAAAGGCATAACACTAACTCCAGCTCCCAAATCACACAAAGCAGTTCTAAAATAACTATTTTTAATAGATCAAGGGATAGTTGGGATCCCTGGGTCTCCAAGTTTATTTGGAACCTTACCATTGAAGGAATAATTAGCAAGCAAAGTAGAAATTTCTTCATTAGGGATCTTCCTTTTATTCGAGACAATATCCTTCATATACTTTGAGTAAGGAGGCAATTTAATAGCATCAGTCAAAGGAATTTGCAGGAATAAAGGTTTCATCCACTCACATAACTTATTATAGTGTTCATCTTCCTTTGACTTGTGTTTCTTTTCAGGGAAAGGCATAGGTTTTTGGACCCAAGGTTCTCTTTCACTACCATGTTTCTTAGCAATAAAATCTTCTTTGGTGTATTTAGTATTCTTAGTGTGGTTTTCAGGTTCTTCTTCAACTTTTTCCTTATTAGGAACTTTATTTTCTTCATTACCACTTTCAGTTTCAGCATTAGAGACAGATATACTATTAGGATCTATAGCAGGTTCTGAGGGTTCTACAACAGTTTTATGTTTCTTTTTCCTTTTCTTACGAGTAGAGCAACTATATTCAGCTTGTTGAGAATCCTGCTCAATTCTTTTGGGATGCCCCTCAGGATATAGAGTATCCTAGGTAGCAGCACCACTTCTAGTTCTAATTTCATAAGCATGTTTTTCTTTAGCAGCATTTGAAAGAACATTTCATGTTTCCCTATGTTTTGCGTGTTATATAACAATACTATGGAGACTTTTCATGTGTGCTAAGTGTGCAGGAAGTTTTGAGGGGGGGCGGATAATCCTCCCCTCCAAGGGCTAGATAATCTGGCCTACCTCATCTCTCAAGGAAGCCAAGGCGTGTCACTCTGTGTCCAGTTGGATTTTCTCCCGGAAAATCCGAACTGGGGCGGTTTTTCCTCCCTAGGCCGGATAATCCAGTTTTCGAGCAAAAGGAGCCAAGGCGCGTCGCTCGGTATCCGGTCGGATTTTCTACCGGAAAATCCAAACTAGGGCGGTTTTTCTTCCCCAGGCCGGATAATCCGGCCTTCGCATAGGGCCGGATAATCCGGCCCCCAGAAGTTGATCAAGGGCAAGCTCGGCGACGCCGGATAGGGGCGGTTTATCCGCCGGATATTGAGTCAGGCGGAGTTTCCTGCATCGATAATCCGGCCCTCACTTGGGCCGAATAATCCGGCCCCCAAAGTGTGCAACGGCTGGTTTTTGGAAGGGGGTATAAGTACCCCTTCTTCCCCAACATCCAGAACTCTTGATTCATTCGAATTCGACCAGACCCTGTGCAAGAGCTCTAAATCTCGATCTCCCACTTCAACCACCCTAAGGTCTTGATCTTTGGTGGAATTGAAGGAGGAGAAGTTCATCATCAACGTCAAGAATCAAGCGCTTCAACTCCTCTCCATTCACTTGGAGAAATCCCTGATCTAGTATTCTCGTTAATACCTAGATCGTGTTATTGTATTTGACAACTTTGTTATTGTGGCAGCTTGTTGTCATTTCGGGAGCCTCCAAGTTGTTGTGGAGTTGTTGCCCCGCTAGTTGTGTAAAGGCACCGGTGCCCGCCTCGAAGGGTACCTATAGTGGAAGGTGGATCAGGCCTGTTGTGGCGAGATCCATCGGAGAACAGGGTGAGGCCTTTTGTGGCGTGGTGGTCTTAGTACCGCCCACCCCTCCAAGGCAGACGTACTTCCCTTAACAAGGAAGGAACTACGGTCAAACAAATCCTGTGTCTCCACGTGCTTCACTTCGGTTCACTCGTTCCTCTTCCACTCGCTCCTTACTCGTTAGTAGATAGGTTTGCATATAGGGAAATTCCACACATTAGTTTATCTAGAGAATTTACCTTTTTGCTAAGCCTAAAATTGAAAAGGAATTAAAAATTGGTGTAACACCTATTCACCCCCCCCTCTAGGTGCCCATACGATCCATTTCAATTGGTATCAAAGCCCCAGCTCTTAATTCGGGCTTAACCGCCTACGAGTAGTATGGGTACCAGGGATGATGGAAATGAGGCTGTGGATAAGGTCACAATGGATGATCTCAAGTCGTTGGAAACAAACTTGTTGAAATCCTTTGAGGCCAAGATGGAGGAGATGAATCAAATGATTTCTCGCCTTACATCATCCATAGCCCCATCTCCATCCTCCTCTGAGGCTCCCTCACCATCATCTAAGGAAAAGGGTAACACCGGACCTAAGGATGATGATGTGGAAGGTGAAAAACTAAATGGTTCCACCTCCAAAAAGGGAAGTGGTAAGGAGGAATATAGTGAGGTTCGCCACATATATTCCCCTGACCCACCTATCCCTCATCCTCATATAAACAATAGGGGTGATCCACCCAAGCTCACTGCATCTTCTTTTAACCAATGGCAATTTCTAATGAAATCTCATGTTTGCAGCTCCTCTATTGAATTGTGGAGGATCATTGAAGAAGGTCTTCATGTTGGAGATCAAACCAATCTAACAAGAAGGGAAGTTGTGGATAGCCAGTTGAATGCCACTGCTCTCCACATGATACAGCTGGGTGTGGGTCCCAAGGACATTCCACACATTGAACATCTCAACACGGCTAAAGAGGCATGGGATGCTCTTACGGACCTTTTTGTTGGAAATGAAAGCATGAGAAGAAACCGGTATGATGCCCTTAGTAACGAAGCTAAGGGATTCTACATGTTGGATGGTGCAAACCATGAGGACATGTATAGAAGACTCAAGGGCATCGCAACAACATTTCGGAAGCATGGGGCCACTCACATTGATGATGCATGGATAAAAAGAAAGTATGTGAGTGCCTTAATGCCTTTCGAACCGACGGATTTGAAGAGCTTGCAAGGTAGACACAACTATCATCAAATGACATCCAATGAAGTCATGCAAGAAATGGCGTCATTCAAAGTCACGGCAAAGAATGCTGAAGATGCCCGTGCTCGGGCCATTGGAATGCAAAAGGGTGTCAATGTGGCTCTCAAAGCCAATGTTGTTGAGCAAGAGGATGATGAAGGAGCATTTGAGAGGGTATCCATGGACTGCCTCGATGAGGTCAAACGTGCTCATGGTGAGTACATGGCATTCTATGCAAGGAACTTTTGGAAGGACCCTGCCAAAGCCAAGTCTGAACTTGAGCGCAAGAACGGGTCAAATGGAAGAAGAGAAAGTGGCCCAAGATTGAGAACTTGCTTCAACTGTGGAGATAGACTGCACTTTGTAGCTGAGTGTCCTTCTGAAAATAGACAAGACAATGGTGGCAGGCTCATTCTCAAAGAGAAATCCAAAGTTCCTAAGAAGAAGCCATTTGCTAAGAAGAATGACCCTTTCAAGAAGCAACCCAAGATGGTCCTTGTAGCTCAAGAGGAATACTCCTCCGCAAGCGAAGATGAAGAGGATGATGATAGTTCCCGTGAAGTGGCTGCTATAGCCACCACATCGACTCCCTCCTCTCTCTTCGACTCGCCGAACGAGAACGCCATCAACAACAATGCCACTTGCCTAATGGCAAGAGGATCCGAGGTATCGACTTCTAACCCCTCATTTTCTAAGACTAACATAATTTTGCATATGGATGATCATGACAGTCTTGAAATGAAAGAAGAAGTTATTGCCTTGGATACTTTTTTCACTAACCTACAAGGTGAGCACAAATTCCATTTTGATACTCTTATGAGTCAACTTGCTCGAGCCGAAGATCTCCTTGAAGAAAAGGGCAGAATTGAAAGAGAAGATGCCTTGGAGATAGCCTCTTTGAAGAATGCCTTGGAAGAGGAAACTCGAGTTTCATTGGAAGAAAGACTCGAATCCCTAGAGGAGTCACAAGAAGAAGTTGTAGATAAGCTCATTAAAGAACGTGACCATGCCCTTGCCAAGGTAAAGAAACTAAAGAAAGAAAAGATTGATTTTGGGTCTGTTCATGCTAGACTTTTGGAGGAGTTTGATGATCTTGAAAGTGCTCACAAGGCATTCAAGAGTGATCATTCTACTCTAAATGAGTCTCATGACCAGCTCCAAACTCAATTGAAACGGTATAATGTACCAAGTACCTCATCTTCATCCTTTGGAAAAGAAGATCTTGCAAGGAGTTCTCAACACAAAGGTAAAGGGGTTATTGATGAGATACTGAGCAGACAAAGGACAAACAACAGTAAAGAAGGTCTTGGTTACATACCCAAGATAAAGAGCAAGAAAAACAAGAAGAAGAAGAAGAAGAAGACTGCTCAATCAAAGACTAGCAACATTACCAATGACAAGACTAATTATGATGGTTTTGCAGGGATCAACAATCCTAACTTCGAACTATATTGTGATTCTTATGGTGATGTTTATGCTAGTTATGTAGGGCCTTATGATTGTTACATTCCTTGGTCTATTTGGGTTCCCAAGACCCTTGTTACTAACATGATAGGACCCACTGAAAAATGGGTACCCAAAACCAAGAAGTAATTTTCTTGCAGGGCTATGCTTCCGGTGGTTCTAAATGGGTACTCGATAGCGGTTGTATGAGTCATATGACCGAAAGCAAGGAGATCATCACGGAGATGCGACCAAACCTTGATCACATTACCGTGTCCTATGGTGACAAGTCAAAATCTAAGGTATTGGGTCTCGGCAAAGTTGTGGTGGCTCACGATATCTCTCTCGTGGACGTCATGCTTGTTGAGACCCTCGGGTATAACTTACTTTCTGTTCGTGCCCTTGGTAAGAAGGGCTTTGTAGTTTACATTGATGCTGATTTGGTGGTACTCTTGTGGAGCAAGTCTCTAAAAGTCGCTTTCGTGGGATATGTCAAAAACGACCTGTACGTGGTAGACTTTTCAGGGAAAACCACTACAGGTCCGATGTGTCTTTTCGGAAGGTCGAGTGGGTTGGCTATGGCATCGCCGACTAGCCCACGTCAATATGAGAACTTTGCAAAGTCTCCACAAGGGTGGCCACATTCTTGGACTAAAAGAAAATGTCTCTTTTGCCAAAGATCGTGTCTGCAGGGCGTGTGTTGAAGGGAAAATGCAAGATTCTCCTCATCGAAGGAAAACTATTATCTCTTCAAAAAGGATCTTGGAGCTTCTTCATGTGGATCTTTTCGGACCTCCATCTCATGCAAGCCTCGGTGGGAAGAAGTATTGTCTAGTGATTGTTGATGATTACTCAAGATACACTTGGGTTTATTTCTTCAAGTTGAAGAGTGAAACTCAACAAACTGTCATCGACTTCGCCAACGAGGTTCAACGTCAACACAACGTCCCCATTCTGGATATAAGGAGTGATAATGGCTCGGCGTTCAAGAACTACACCTTAAATGAGTTCCTAAGTGAAGAGGGGATAAGACATCAATATTCTGCTGCGTACACCCCTCAACAAAATGGTGTAGCCGAGAGGAAGAATCGAACTCTAATGGACATGGCAAGATCAATGTTGGCCGAATTCATATCTCCATATAACTTCTGGGCTGAAGCAATCTCTACTGCTTGTCATTCATCCAATCGTTTATACCTCCGCAAGATTTTACACAAGACTCCGTATGAAATACTTACTGGTAACAAGCCAAACATCTCATACTTTCGGGTATTCGGGTGTAAGTGTTTCTTTCTTATTAAAGGAGTTCGTTTATCTAAGTTTGAATCTAAGGCTCTAGAAGGTATTTTTGTTGGTTATGGTGCCGAATCCCACACTTATAGAGTCTACAATAAGCTCTTCGGAACTGTTGTAGAATCTTGTAGTGTGGTGTTCGAGGAAAATGACGGTTCCCGTGCGGAGCAAGTTGGTGTTTGTGATGCAGATGTTGAAATACCCCAAGATGCCATAAGAAGAATGGGCGTGGGATTCTTCCGCCCCATTGAGGAACCCCTTGTGGCGGACCGGGAAGGACAATGCTCTACTCATATAGAGCCCTCATCTACACATACGCAACATGCTCCAACCACGGGGGAAACTTCTACACCATCTCCATCAACTGCTGAAGGTCAAGTTGCTTCAGAAAGCTCCAGGCCGGATTTTCCGATGGATACCGGATTATTCGGCCACCCCGCTCCATCTGTCCATGCAGCTCCTGGTGGTGAAGATATCAACACAAGCTCCAGGCCGGATTTTCCGGCTGACCCCGGATTATCCGGCTCCTCGCCAGTTCAAGCAAGTCCCAGGCTTCCTGATGATGCTGCTGCAAGTCCTCCCAGGCCGGATTATCCGGCCTCTTCATCGGCCGGATTATCCGGCCCTGACTCTCCAGTTCTGCAGCCTCCTGTTATGGCTACGGACTCACCTCAAGGGCATGCATCTCCACCACCTGCTACTGATGTTCCAGCTACTGATCAAGGCGGAGAAAATGCCTCCAATGAAGACTCAAGTGATGAATCTCCTCCACCAAGAGACAACAAACTTATTGAACTTCGTCGCAAGGCTCGGACTAATCGTAACCTTGAGTTGAGGGGTCACACTCTCGACAAGGTTGTTGGTGATCTTCGACGAAGGGTGTCTACTAGAAGAGAATTGGCCAGTTTTGGTGAGCATCAAGCTCATATCTCCATGGTGGAACCTAAGAAGGTCTTTGAAGCTCTTGAAGACCTAGACTGGGTTGTTGCTATGCATGAAGAATTGAATAATTTCAAGCGCAACAAAGTCTAGAAACTAGTGGAGAAACCCAAAGAGTGCCGCAATGTTATCGGCACCAAGTGTATTTTCAAGAACAAGCAAGATGAGAATGGCATTGTTGTGAGGAACAAGGCAAGACTTGTGGCACAAGGTTACTCCCAAGTTGAGGGCATCGACTTCGGTGAGACCTATGCTCCTGTGGCTCATCTTGAGTCCATCTGTATCCTACTTGCTTATGTTGCTCATAACAATTTTAAGTTGCAGCAAATGGACGTCAAGAGTGCCTTCCTTAACGGTCCTCTACATGAGTTGGTATACGTAAAGCAACCCCCGGGGTTTGAGGATTCTAACTTCCCGAACCATGTCTACAAACTCGATAAGGCACTCTATGGCCTTAAACAAGCCCCACGTGCGTGGTATGAGCACCTTAAAGAGCTTTTGTTAGATCGTGGCTTCGAAGTTGGGCAAATCGACCCCACTCTTTTTACTAAGAAGGTTAAGGGGGAGCTCTTCGTATGCCAACTATATGTAGACGATATCATTTTTGGTTCTACTAACAAAGCTTTTAACGATGAATTTTCAAAGCTTATCACTGACAGGTTTGAGATGT
Organism: Avena insularis; assembly: GCA_023614405.1. NCBI lineage: Eukaryota > Viridiplantae > Streptophyta > Magnoliopsida > Poales > Poaceae > Avena > Avena insularis. The sequence goes on along the minus strand of CM042692.1, from coordinate 67,994,936 downwards.
CTATGATGGGGGAATTACGGTTCTTTCTTGGATTCGAGATCAAGCAACTAAGAGAAGGAATCTTTATTAATCAAGCAAAGTACATCCAATACATGCTCAAGAGATTCAAGATGACGGATCTAAAAGGTGTCGCTACTCCGATGCAAACAAAGTGTCATCTCGAACTCAACCCTCACGGTAAAGATGTGGACCAAAAGGTATACCGGCCCATGATCGGCTCTCTTCTTTACCTCTGCGCATCTAGACCCGATATTGTGTTGAGTGTGGGAGTGTGTGCAAGGTATCAAGCAGCTCCTAAAGAAAGCCACTTAGTGGCGGTCAAGAGGATCTTTCGATATTTGGTTCATTCCCCCAACTTTGGTCTCTAGTATCCCAAGGGCTCCCATTTCTCTTTATGTGGATATACTGACTCAGATTGGGCTGGTGATAAGGCTGATCGGAAATCCACTTCTGGAGCTTGTCAATTCTTGGGAAGATCTCTTGTATGTTGGTCCTCCAAAAAGTAGAATTGTATATCTCTCTCCACCGCCGAAGTTGAATATGTTGCTACTGCCAGCGCTTGTACTCAATTATTATGGATGAGGCAAACTTTAAAGGAATACGGTGTCAATTGTGACAAAGTGCCTCTTTCATGTGATAATGAAAGTGCTATCAAAATTGCGTACAATCCAATTCAGCACACAAGGACAAAGCATATTGAGATTCGGAATCATTTTATCCGTGACCATGTTGCTCGAGGCGATATTGATCTATCTTTTGTGAGCACGAAGAACCAACTGGCGGATATCTTCACAAAGCCACTTGATGAAGCAAGATTCTGCTATTTGAGGAATGAGCTAAATATCATTGATTCCGGGAGTTTGTCTTGATTACCCATGCACTCACTCGTACGTCTCAATCCTTGTTTGGTCTAGGTGTGGGCATGGATATAGGGGGAGTGTGGTCCTCACTTATTGGGCTAACCCTCCCCCCATAATGCCAATAGCAAGTATATCATTTTTCTTAATATCATTTTGTGATATGTGAGCTTATTGATGAGTATTGGTCGTGAACCCAAGATATATCTTCGCGGGGTCACACCATACACTCCAACAAGGTGGCTTCGGCCACCGCCCTCTCCCTTGTGGAGAATTGGATCTTTTTGGATGTTATTTGCTCTCTCATGTTCTTATGGGAATCACACTCAATCTTGGCTTTTATTTGATTTGGATTTTGCAATTTTGAGTGTCTAGTACCATCTCAGTTTGGCATTCTCAATCCTAAGCCTTCCCTACCCCTAAGACATCTATTCTTGCACACAAGTCCCTTATACACCTTATGGGGGTGTTGTTTGGGGACGCGCGGGCCTGGTTCTGTGTATAACATAATCCTAGATTTTAGGCCGGATAATCCGGCCCAAGTGTTGGCCGGATAATCTGGCCCTGGCGGATTCGATCTTAAAGGGCAGGGCTCGGGGGGAAGGGCTCATATCGAGCAGCACTTCTCCCCCAGCCCTCTCCTTCTCCCCAGCTGCCGCCTGCCGCCCCTCACCCTCCCAGAGCCTCTCCGGCCACCGGATTTTACGGGCCTCCCCGGATCTTCTTCTCCGCGCCTCCGGGTACCTTCTCCTCCGTGTTCTTCCTCCAATGAGTGAGGGTAACTCCCTCTATCCCCATCTTTGGCTAGATGCGTATCTTGTTAGATGGAACGTTGTCTAGAAGGACGTGTTTTCGCATAGAACTCATAGTCTTACAGTTTCTAGGCCCGATCTACTTTTCTTGCATGCATTCTTGGTGAAATCGAAAATTTCTGCCAGGGCCGGATTATCCGCCCCTGGCCAGGCCGGATAATCCGGCCTGACAGATTCAAGTCTGCTTCAATTTCACTATGGTGTATGTATTGAGTAGTTTTGACCTATGAACTTTTTGCCTACTTGTTCCATGCTCTCTCCTGGACTTGTGTGTATGCTTATCCCCTTGCTATCGCCCTTATTCTCCTCACAGGTGGTTCCGGTGTTCCCAAGACCTACAAGCGTCGTCCTCGTGCCAAGTACTTTCGGGACGACGATCAAGGTAACCTAGTGGACGAAGTTGAATTGCAGAGAAGGAAGAACGAAGAGAGGCGCATGGCTGAACAATCCAGGAGGACTAGGAAGGGTGTGTCCAAGAGGAAGGGCAAGGAGCCCAAGATCAACTACAGGGCTCTGAAGGAGACTCTGCCATACGTCACCGTGACTTGTTTGCTGAGCTGCCTCATGATGATGAGCTGGGGAATACCCGGTTTTGGTGTGCAGAACAGAAAGGGATTTATGAAGACATCTATGCCAGGCTGAACATTAGGCCTATGCACCCTCTAGTAATTGCTGATGCTTTGGAGAAGGCGCATCTTGTGGATGCGATCTATGTGGCTGAGAGGATGGGGCTGCACCATCTCATGTCCCTCCAGTGCTCCTTTGACTCTGAGGTGGTGAAGCAATTCTTCTCCACTCTGGTGATTTGTGGTGATGAGCGTCGCACTATGAAGTGGATGACTCATGACAGGCCCATGACTGCTGATTTTCACGTGTTTGCTGAGGTTTTGGGGTACTCCTTCCGCATCAGGGATAGAGCCAATGGCCACCGCATCATCACTCAGTTGAAGCCCAACAAGGATGCTGCTCTCTCTTCGTGTACTGAGGACAATGGCATTGTGGGTACTGTGGCTGGTCTTGCTCCCATCTATGCTGCTTTGGTGGGTCTCTTCCGTGACTCTATTACACCGAGTGGGGGCAACAATGATAGCATCTGTGGTCACCTTGTTCAGCTACTTCAATTTTCTCATGAGGTTTCCTCCTGCGAGGAGTCCCGGTCTGATGCAATTTGGATGTCATGGACTTCATTTACCATGAGCTGTGTGATGCTATGTTCAACCATCTGTCCATTCCCTATGCGCCCTACATTATGTTGCTCATCCGCCACCTGCTTCCTGCCGAGGAGTTCCACATTGACTCGGTGCACAAGGCCAAGAAGATTTACAACAAGGTTCGGAAGACTGCTCACCCCTCCTCTGCTCCTAAGGGCCTCATGAGGGATGCTCGTCGGCCCCCAGTGCCTCCCGTGGCCCGCGAGATCAAGCAGCTGAACTGGTTCCAGCTTCACATCCTCTGCATGGGCGTGGACACACGCAAGGGTCAGTATGAGGCCTACAGGCAGCGCCATGAGTTGGCTCACTCCCAGCAGCTCATTCTCCACCATGTGTCTGGTGCTACGGGTGCTCCTCCGGCTCCTACACCTCCCACTCCATATGCTTGGTTGAACTCTTCCTCCGGGCTGAACTATGGTGAGCTGGAGCGTCACTTTTTCCCCTCTGCGCCTGCTGCTGATGCTGTTGATGAGGAAGGTGACACTGAGGAGCTTGAAGATGAGGATGAGGAAGAGCATGAGGACGAGGACAAGGACAAGGACAAGGACTATGATGAGTGATCCCATGGGGCACTAGCATCGCTCTTATCCCTTTTTGGTGTCCCGATGCCAAAGGGGGAGAAGTAGTTCTATTAGGTTGTCCGTGGATTTGCATGGGTCGGGCATAAGCACTTGCACTTTTTATTCGTTATTTCTTGCTTATGCCCATTTAGCATTGAAATTTTATATTCATGGTTTCTGATTTGTGGTTGAGACTTTATGTGGTTGTCTGGATGATACCTATGGACTTCATATCATGGATTATGCTCATGGTTATATCTATTCATATCCTATTGCTGGAGGTTTATCACGGAAGGCGCGCGCTCATAATGGTTATCCAATAATAATTGTGATTTATGTCAAGGATGCCTATTCTCTACTTCGGTGGTATGTGTTTTTGCCTGTTTGTCTATGGAACAGATTCACCTATTTGTGTGCATTTGTATTCCAATGCAAAACTCTATTATGCACACATTGAGGGGGAGTCCCTTTCATAGTTATCTGTGTGTGTCTTGTGTCTTTCTCCTGCAAATCCTGGTATTGTCATCTAACACCAAAAAGGGGGAGATTGAAAGAACATTTCATGTTTCCCTATGTTTTGCGTGTTAGATAACAATACTATGGAGACTTTTCATGTGTGCTAAGTGTGCAGGAAGTTTTGAGGGGGGGTGGATAATCCGCCCCTCCAAGGGCCGGATAATCCGGCCTACCTCATCTCTCAAGGAAGCCAAGGCGCGTCACTCTGTGTCCAGTCGGATTTTCTCCCAGAAAATCCGAACTGGGGCGGTTTTTCCTCCCCAGGTCGGATAATCCGGGTTTCGCAAGGGCCGGATAATCCGGACCCTAGTTTTCGAGCAAAAGGAGCCAAGGCGCGTCGCTCGGTATCCGGTCGGATTTTCTACCGGAATATCCGAACTAGGGCGGTTTTTCTCCCCAGGCCGGATAATCCGGCCTTCGCATAGGGCCGGATAATCCGGCCCCCAGAAGTTGATCAAGGGCAAGCTCAACGCGACGCTCAGATAGGCGATTATCTGCGGATATTCATGCAGGCGGAGTTTCCCCAGACCGGATAATCCGGCCCTCACTTGGGCCAGATAATCCGGCCCCCAAAGTGTGCAACGGCTGGTTTTTGGAAGGGGTTATAAGTACGCCTTCTTCCCCAACATCCAGAACTCTTGATTCATTCGAATTCGACCAAACCCTGTGCAAGAGCTCTAAATCTCGATCTCCCACTTCAACCACCCTAAGGTCTTGAGCTTTGGTGGAATTGAAGGAGGAGAAGTTCATCATCAACATCAAGAATCAAGCGCTTCAACTCCTCTCCATTCACTTGGAGAAATTCCTGATCTAGTATTCTCGTTAATACCTAGATCGTGTTATTGTATTTGACAACTTTGTTATTGTGGCAGCTTGTTGTCATTTCGGGAGCCTCCAAGTTGTTGTGGAGTTGTTGCCCCGCTAGTTGTGTAAAGGCGGCGGTGCCCGCCTCAAAGGGTACGTATAATGGAAGGTGGATCAGGCCTGTTGTGGCGAGATCCATCGGAGAACAGGGTGAGGCCTTTTGTGGCGTGGTGGTCTTAGTACCGCCCACCCCTCCAACGCAGACGTACTTCCCTTAACAAGGAAGGAACTGCGGTTAAACAAATCCAGTGTCTCTGCGTGCTTCACTTCGGTTCACTCGTTCCTCTTCCACTCGCTCCTTACTCTCTAGTAGATAGGTTTGCATATAGGGAAATTCCACATATTAGTTTATCTAGAGAATTTACCTTTGTGCTAAGCCTAAAATTGAAAAAGAATTAAAAATTGGTGTAGCACCTATTCACCCTCCCTCTAGGTGCCCATACGATCCATTTCATCATTAACTAGTTAGTCTTTTTGCACTTTAATGAGTTGATCTATTTGAGTTTGAACCATTTGAAAGTGTTTAACAATCATTTTAACATCATTAGAGGTTCTTTCCACAATATCTTTCAACTCAACAATAGCTCTAGTGTTTTCCATTAGATGATTTTTCACCCTTTTATTAAAATTATCTTGCTTAACAATAAAGATATCGAATTCTTCTAAGCATTGATCAGGAGGTTTAGGGTAAGGGATATCACCTTCATCAAAGTGTTGGAGAGAGTGTACCTCGATAGTGGATGAGTAGGGAATAGGCTTACATAACTCTTCAATAGTAGGTAAATTCTTGACATCTGCAGTTTTAATTCCTTTCTCCTTAAGACATTTCTTAGCTTCCTTCATCACTACATCGTTTAATTCAATAACTCCCCTCTTCTTTGATGTTGGAATAGACACTGGTATAGTAGGTTCAGGTACAATTACTTCAGGTAAAGCTTGTTCAGGAGGAGTCCAATCTTCATAATTCTTGCTTATTTTAGCCATTAATTCCTCAGCTTCCTTAGGAGTCCTATTCCTGAAAACACAATCAGCACAACTATCTAGGTATGTCCTAGATTCTTCGGTTAGTCCACTATAAAATATATCAAGAAGCTCATTCTTAGGTAATGGACTTCTAGCCTGTGCATGAATCAGAGCACAAAACCTTGCCCAAGATTCAGGCAATACCTCTTTTTCTCCCTGTTTAAAATCAAAAAGTTCCTGCAAAATAGCATGTCTAGCACTAGGAGGAAAATATTTCTGCAGGAAAGTACTAATCAAGCAATCAGGGCTATCAATAGATCCAGGAGGTAAATTACTAAACCAAGTTTTAGCTTCTCCTTTCAGTGAAAAGGGGAAAATCTTAGCAACAAAGTAAGTACGCATCTTAATATCATCAGAAAACAAGCCACTCATGGTAGAAAGTTCATTCATATGCTTCGCACTTTCATTCTTAGTCCCACAAAAGGTTCTTTCTCAACAATAGCTATGTAAGATAGATCGAGAGAAATCATAATCTTTATCTATAATGTTTATGGGAGAAAGGCAAACTTAGCAATAGGAGATAATTTGGGTCTAATACGCCTCTCAAGGGGACTCTTAGCAGCGCTCCTATCATGGGTGTTTTACATTCTTTAATAAATTCATCGGTCATCTCAACATAACCATCTTCAATATCATAACTCTCACTAGACTCGGTGAACTAATGTGTAGTAGTGTCTTCATTAGGAGTTTCAGATTTCCAGCTATAGTTCTAGCAATCGTAGCATCTAGGAAAGGACCTAATGAACCACTCTTATCAAGCACAGTAGAAGCAGCATCATAAGTATCAGAAGTTTCAGATTCAGCAGTAGTAGCAGTGTGTGTAACATGTATATGTGGTGGTGTAACGAGCTTACTCATAACAGATGGTGAATCAAGAGCAACAGAGGTGTTCAGAACCGTACCTGTTCTTGTAGTGGATGGTAAAATAGGAACCTTGCCATCACGAGACTTACCCATGATGGATGGATAGCAGCGAACAATAGAGAATCCAAGTGAACTTGATAAATAAAGCTATGCTCCCCGGCAACGGCGCCAGAAAATAGTCTTGATGACCCACAAGTATAGGGGTGTATCGCAGTATTTTTTAGGGAAGTGAAACCCAATTTATTGATTCGACACAAGGGGAGCCAAAGGATATTTATAAGCCTTAACAACTGAGTTGTCAATTCAGCTGCACCTGGAAACAATCTTGCTCACAGCAGTTTATCAGTAGCAACAGTTTTGTAGTAGCAATAGTAAAGTAAAGACAACAGTAACAATAGCAGTAAACAGTAGGATTCGAGTGCGGTAGGCATAGGGATGGATGGACGGGCGTTGCATGGACAAGACAATTCACATAGCAATCAGAACATAGGGCAATTGCAGATAAATAAGATAAAGCATCCAAGTACTAGATAATCCTAGGCATGTGTCCCATATATAGTCATACGTGCTCGCAATGAGAACTTGCACAACATCTTTTGTCCTGCCAGCCCGTTTGCAGCGGGGCCTCAAGGGAACTACTGGAAATTAAGGTGCTCCTTTTAATAGAGCACCGGAGCAAAGCATTAACACTCCGTGAACACATGTGATCCTCACATCAAAGCCATTCCTTCCGGTTATCCTGATTTCTGTCACTTCGGGGCCATTGGTTCCGGACAACAACATGTGTATACAACTTGTAGATAAGACCATAAATAATACTATATAATGAGTCAATAACATGTTCAGATCTGAAATCATGGCACTCGGGCCCTAGTGACAAGCATTAAGCATAACAAGTCGCAACAAAGTCATAAAGCACTAATAAAAGATACTAGGCACCATGCCCTAACAATCTGATGCCATTACATGAACAATCTCATCCAATCCCTACCATCCCCATAGCCTACAACGGGGGATTACTCACTCATAGATGGGGGAAACATGGATGGTCGATGGAGAAGCGGTGGTGATGATCTCCTCCAATTCCCGTCCGGCGAGTGCGAGCGGAGTTTCTGGTGCTGTTTCATGGAATCTAGTGGTGGCGGCGGAGCAGAACTCCTTCTGGAAAAACGTCGAACCCCCCTGAGTTTTTAGGTCAGAAGGCAAATTATAGGCAAAGAGGGAGACCGAGGGGCAGTCTAGGGCGGCCAGAACACCCCCTGGCACGGCCAGGCCCAGCCCGCGCGGCTAGGTGGTGTGGCTGGGCCCCAGCCCCACTCCGTCTCATATTCTGGCTCCGGGAGTCTTCTGGTGAAATAGGATTTTTGGCTTTTGTCCCGTCCAATTCCGAGAATATTCATTTTCTGACTTTCCTGGAACCAAAAACAGCAAAAAACAGGCAGCTGGCACTGTGGCTCTTGTTAATAGGTTAGTCCAAGAAATCATATGAAAAGTACTCCAAAGTGTGGACAAAACATAAGAAAGTAGATAAATCCAAGCATGGAACATCAAAAATTATAGATACATTTGCAATGTATCACATACCCATATACAACCATTGGCTCCTCTTCCCACGCAAGAGCCTCAAAGTTGTAAGATCTAATCTCGGATAGGTCCGCATAGTATATGCTGCCGGCCTGCATCGTGGGTACCCTGGCACTATCGACACAGACGCACCGATTGTCAACAACAAAGAGAGCATGACTTCTGATGCCTTTGATCGGCAGAAGGACATGGTTCTGGGTATCAACCCGGTAAAGAACCAGCCTACCGCCGTAGATCGGTCCACTCACAATGAACAGCAACTCCATGTCAGACTCGACGAGGTAAAAACAATTCTCTGGGAACTGGCAGCCCGGAACAGGGCTTGCAACGGTGGGATGCATCTCTAGGGTTCGTGCAGAGCACTGTAGCTGGACATCTCCATGAGCAGCATCACACATAGTCGAGAGGACAAACCCGTATATGTCTACGACGAAAACATCACCAGCATAAGAAGTCATGCTCCAGAGTTTCGTGAAGTCATACGGTGAGTACCACCCTTCACCAAAGGCCGGGCGACTCCCTTCCTCCGTGCCCTCATCCATCCACCGAATGGTGGTGTTCTGATGGTTTGATGTAAACACAATCAATGACGGGAACATCATCACAGCGATAGAAGCCACCTGCTCGGTCGGTATCTCCGCCCTCAGGCGCTTGATACCGCCCGGGAAGGGGTTGTACAACCGGGTCTTGTACGGCTGCACCCTCTGTCCAAGTACAAGGAGGCCACCGCTTGTGCTACCGACATAAAAGTACCTTCCAAAGAGAGACAAAGAGGAGAAACATAGATTCAGTCAAGGTAAACAGACTAAAATTCAATCAAGGTAAACCATGGAGCAAAACCCTGGACAACAAGTGGACAAAGAAACAGAACTTGAAAAACAGCTAGTATAGGATGTGAATGCAAAAAAGGATCGCATATATACAAATGATTATCAAGAAAGCACCTACGAATAACCCGGCTAATCTTCTTCTCAAGACGGTGGCCAGTTCTCATGTTCAACAACGTGATGGCGGCATCGTCTACCCTATACTCCTCCCACAACTGGTGCTATAGAAAAATCCAGTTGGCTGGCATAAAGTGCTCCTCCGTGAAGCCACGCCAGGCGCTGCAGACTGCCCGGAAGGTGGCGTAGTAGTCGAAGTCTACCATCGAAAGGAAGATGTCACCTATCTTCTAGACGAGTCTCGCAGGGGGACTAACCCATGGCGAGTCCTCCTACTTCCTGCCGGCCATGGATCATGGCGTTCGTGTGGTCTCGGTCCCATCGACTGGCACATGAAGCGGTTCTAGAGACACACATTTAAACAAAGGCCTAGGAAAGCCAACTGAATCGTGTGGAAACGAGACGACGACATGCACACAACAACCGCAAGGGCGTTTCATCAAACTGACACGGGCACGCGCATGCACACACGCACTAATTACGGGACAACGGTCGTGCACACCAGCGTACGACTCCTGAGAGCACGCAAATGTGTAGGTGTAGGATGATACTAGTAGTAGTAGTAGTATCATAACCTCATTGTATTTAATTATCCCAAAATCTAAGGATAAACCGTGCGTTCCCTGGTCCCTCAGGGCACACGCAAACACAAGGCATTTTCCATTTTTTGCATGGCATTTTCCATTTTTTAATTTTGCTTTTTGGTTGTGCCGTTGGATGCTCACCATGTGGCCGAATGGGGTGTATGCTTCATGGAGCTAAAAACCTCATATTCTCTCAATAGCACGATCATTAATTATTGAGGTATATACATTTTTAGTCCCACAACTTTTACCGCGGGAGCATTTTAGTCCCACATCTTGCAAAGTAAGCAATACTAGTCCCACAACTTGTAACCGGGAGCATTTTAGTCTCATTCAATTGAATTTTTGTGATTTTGTCCAAATTCTTCATAACTCATTCTGGAACTAACATGTGGCATCATAATTTTTGCAAAATGACCCCTATGTATGTTCTTCCTGCCAGTTGTGACCTTGATACGATCTGACATGCAAATCCGAATAAGAAAACAAATAAGAAAAAATACCAATGCATTGTAGGGTATCAAACTGATTACCTGCGCTACTGAAGAAATCAGCCTTGCCACTACAGAATGCACACGAAAGGTGATTAACTAAAGAGCGCTTCGGTTGATGTGTTCTTTATTTTGGATATTCAAAAATATGTGTTCCGAAGATGTGAAAAAATCTAAAAAAGATGCAAATTCTCAATTCAAAATAATTTGTTTTATGGGCTACTATTACAACTCAAGTTTATTCCTTTTCATTTTTACGAATAAGAAAAAACTCAAGTTTATTCTAGACACTGCAGCTAGCTACTAGGTTAACGACTAAGCTATATAGTAGATATTATGGACCGTGCCAACATGCACATGACAAAATGATTCAGTACAGATGCACAAGATTATACTGGTAGTAGATGTGAGCATTTTTGCGTTCGTGTGTGCTTTTTTATTGTATAAATAATTACATCCTTCCAAGTACTTCTCGTCTGGCATAATTACGTTCTCTCAAGTACTCCTCGTCTGACATGAGTAACAACTAGCATCTACCAACATAGTGGCTTGTGCGTGTGTGTCGTTGTACAAAAGTGTTAAGTTTGAATCCATTCTCCTCTTAGAGATTTAACTATTTTATTTGTATATCTACTAACAGGTGGTCCACTTGTCTATTTTCATAGGGACACAAATGATATAGAAAATATAGAGGGGGCATTGAAAAAATAATGTCATTTGTGGACAAATTAAGTCAAATTTACAGAAATTCGATTAAATTGGACTAAAATGCTCTCGAGATACAAGTTGTGGGACTAGTATTGCTCATTTTTCAATATGTGGGACTAAAACGCTCTCGCGGTGCAAGATGTGGGACTAAAGGTGTATATACCTCTTAATTATTTGTACAACCTCAATTGCTAGGCCGGATGACCAATTAATGCTCCTAGTTTTGCTCAATTACTCCTCTAGTTGACCGGAAAATATGAACCACCACGTCCTGTAATGCTCCTGGCCGATCATGTTGTTAAAACAGGAGTGCATCCATTGGCTTGTATGTTTTCAATTAGATGCGGTGGCCAAGTGCATTGGCTGGATTTTAGGATTACTACTGCATGCAATAACTAGCGATAAAGCGAATAAGTGAAGTTAATTCTCCGAACTAGTACTACTCTGGTCTAGTAATACCGAACACAGGAAGTACCTCAAGTGTGGTTATATGAATGATCAGTTGATGTGACTCTCGGCCATAAATTCCTGACCAGATAGCCGTACATTCTACCACCTTTTTTTACTACTACTACTAGTAGTACATGGACGCTAGCCAAATTCAAAATCTCAATCGAGCGGCAAAATCACACACACCGACTTCGAAGCATTTCCTGCCTAACCGTTTCAAAAACTATGAGCCAAAATCTCCCACCAGGGGAGTACCATTTTTATATTATTATTATTATTACATGGACGCTAGCCAAATTCAAAATCTCAATCAAGCGGCAAAATCACACACCAACTTTGAAGAATTTCCCGCCCCTCTGTTTCAAAAACTTTGAGGCAAAGTCTTCCACCGAGGGAGTACCATTTTTGTATTATTATCAGATGGGCGCTAGTCAAATTCAAAATCTCAATTGAGCGGCAAAACTGCACACCGACTTTGAAGAATTTCCCGCCCCTCCATTTCAAAAACTTTGAGGCAAAATCTCCCACGGAGGGAGTACCATTTTTGTATTATTATCAGATGGGCGCTAGTCAAATTCAAAATCTCTATTGATTGGCAAAATCACACACCGACCTTGAAGCCTAGTACATACAAAGTCATTAGACATGTTGGTTTGCATTCGCTGCTCTACAAATTTCAAGTCATGCACATGTTCTTAGCTACTCCATACAACAATAATTGCCTGCTACCGTGTAATTCTTGCAAAATCTGAAGTTAGTGAAAAATATTAGTGTGGATTCCCTGCTCTATAGTTGTCGAATCTATCTGGTTCGTCCTGAGACCAGTCCCTGCTATTATTTCCTCCTTGGCATTGTTCTGCTATCCTATAGTAGCCATTTAAACTCTTCGTACTAATTCAATTATAATTTTGTTGTCGCCATTTGGTTCTTCAAAATCTACATCACTAACTATTTCCTTTTTCTTGCATATAGCTCAAAATGGAACAATGAACATGTTGGTTTGCATAGCCTATTCTATAACACTACAAGAAAAGTTGGCTTTTACAACGGACGATTTTCGTGGTTGGAGGCCCGTTTTTTGTGGCTAAAAAGTCTTCTACGACAGATGTCCTTCGTGGTAAAAGCCCCGTCACAAAAGAATCTACCACGTTTTTTTTCTGACCGTGGTGGATCACACCCTTTAGCCACGAAAACTTGTTCCGTCGTAGATCTGTTTGCCACCCGCGTTGACTGCTGACATCATGCAAAAATGCCACGTGGAACTTGCCGTTAACGGCCGGTTACCATCGTTAACGATCACAGAAACCGTGGCAGAAGCCTAGCCCAAACAAGGCCTGCTAATTGTTAAGTGGGCCGGCCCACGAGGAGAGCCCAATAAGATTATGGCATGTTACTCTCATGGCGTGTACTATTTGACGTGGCCCATTAATGAACCTTCCAGGGCCCGTATGATTTCAGGCCCGCTACAGTTTTGGCCTAAAGAAGGCCCACTTTGGTAGAATAATATACGGCCCATTAGAGGCCTGCGCCAGAAGGTCAGGCATTGTTAAGGCTGCGACACCGTTCGTTCTCTGACCCGTGGGGTCCACTCCTATTCTACCCATTTATTGTTATGACCTTTTACATTTCTGGGTTACCAGTGTTAGGATCCTTTACTGTTCTGGCATTTTACTGTTCTGGCCTTCTACTGTTTCGACCGTTCACTGTTTAGGCCTTTTACTCTTATGGCCTTTTACTGTTTAGGACTTTTACTCCTCAGACCATTTTACTGTGCGGACCCTCTACCGCGTGGACTTTTTACTGTTTAGGCCTTTTACTGTTTCAGCTCTTTACTATTTAGATATATCAATATTCGGGCCCATTACAGTTTGAGCCCTTTACTGTTCTCGCCTGTTGCTATTCAGCCCTGTACATTTTCAGGGCCTTGGCCACGTATGAGACCCACCAATATACTGACCTGCCACTTATGGCCTTTTAGTGTTTATTTGGCCCATCTGCTGGCCAGCATATTTGGGTATTCTATAACTATGGCGAAATTCTGGTTTTAAATAGCCCGTTAATATTTTAGCCTGCTAATGGCCGTGCTAGGATCACCCTATTACATCAACAGATATTTTTTGAAATTTATTACAGACCATACTTTCAACAAAAACAAGATGAAGCATTACAGAGTCATCGCGAGACATGTGTTGGAACAGGGTTTCTACTATGGAGCTTACATCTCCATACAAGTAACAACTGGCATACCATGACAACTGTAGAAGAGATTATCAAGTACACGGTCCGTCAAATCTTGTCAATCTTTCAGTTCTTGTATATGTTCATGTGTAATCATGATTATTCCATCTATTTGCTTTGTTTCTTGTTCAATTAAATCAATTGTTTGGAGTGCAGCTATAACACCTCTTTCTGCTGGAAAAACTAAAACATGGGCCGATGCAAGCAATAATCACTATCACTGCTGCTTTGTGAAATGACCTCAATACTTAACGTAGGATTCCTCCCTTCTGCCCCCATAACTTCATGTGCAGCCTGAAACAAACAAAACAAGTCAGCACAGCGTACCAGCTAACTGGTGTTCATCTTATATGTAAAATAATTCAAATTCATCATTGGCCAGGAACAATTAATGATGTGCCTCGTACATCTATTTCCGGAATAACAAGAACTGTTGATATCCTGGACCGATGCGTACATGTGCCAGTATCATAGCCACTCTGGAAGAAACACTACAGGTTATTTGCATGCTAAAACTAAGACATATTAAGTTAGAGCAGCAAAGCAGACGAAAAAACACCATGTTTGTTGTCAAAGAATTTCAAAATTGGCATTGTCCTAATATAACAAATCAAGCCATCAACATGTGTGTCTCATACAGACTAACTGAACTAGTGTGGTAATGAATGTAGGGAATCAAGTAACTCGACTCGTTCCCTCATAAACTAATCATATCACTGCATAACAGAAATATAGTAATATAACAAAAAGAGGTGCATGAGATTCCTTCAGCTGCTTAGAACTGGTCGGTGCAACAAAGCATTAACCTAAAATATAAGAATACCGTTTAAAAATGGTCTATAGTATGAACTAGCCAAAAAAAGTGACCTACAATCACAGGTGGCATTGCTTTAATCATCAGGCAACTATGATAGTACCTTGGAAAAAAAGCAATGGACCAAGTGTCTTAAATAGACTACCAGAATCATTTTAGACAAACAAGATATCAACCATTCCTTTTCAGTAGCCAGACCATTCAAATATTTTGATCGTCAGGCCAGTAAATAAAAAAAGAAGAGGTCATTTGCTACCAAAATAATAGTTGGATGCATCCAAAAAGTAGCACAAACCTTCTTTGTAATGCCTACAGCTATTGTATTTCCAACTGCTGTCAGTATCATTGTACATATAACCAGGCAAGAAAATCCAGTAGACAAACAAGCAAATGATACATTGTGCACCTTGCAAGTTCAATGAAGTATTTAAACAATGTATGTCTAGGAACCACGCCAGAATATAACATTGATGCAATCACAAGTCAACTAAAAATTCACAGGAACCATAACCAATTGAACCATATGGTGGCTAATATTAAACTCGCAAGATCATCTGATGATGTATAGATGAAAATCCCTTGTTTATTATTAATCAAACATTGTATTTCTCATAGAAATTGCCATCCCTAGTTTGGGACTGATGGGGCTCAAACCCATGACTTAATACAATGACAGAGTATTCTCTGACCGTTTAAGTTAAGAAAATCATTGCATTGCTTTAATGACGAGCAAACTAAAGAATCAAATTAGCAATAGACTCTATATGTGCATCATGTAGAGTAGCTATTGAGGTAATGAATTAAGCAATCAAACAACATGTGCATGATAGAATTCCAGATCATATTAACATGGTCATAGTACATATATATAGTATCTAGGGATCATATTAGATGATAATAGCTATGACAATCTCACTATGAGTAGTCTAGATAGAACTCCCTCTGTTTCAAAATATAAGATGTCATGGGTTTTGTGAAACGAATGTATCTAGACACCCTTTAGTGTTGGTAGAGTAACTTGGACTAGTATTATATGAAATTTTACTAGTCCAAGTTACTCCCCACCAAGACCAAGTAATTTATACTAGTCTCATACATATAACACTAGACTATGTTACTACGTCTAGAGTGCATATAAGCTCAATCATGGTGGCGATCTCTAATATTATAGAATATAGATTATCATAAAAGTGGATATACTTCAATCACCACCACCTAATCATGGTCTAGTTAATTATATATATAGATAGAAGATCATCAGTCAAATATAGCAAAAAAGAGATCTCCACCATGATTGAGTGAGCAAATTGAATTACAAATCAAGGGATTTATGTTCGGTCTTTGTGCAGTACCATTAAAGGTCATCTTGTTCTAATCATTGGCCACCTCATGGGGTGCCGACACTAGACAATGTGACTACCTCCAGAGTGCATTCAAACTCTTAATTATATTATAAAATACAATAATAGACTATAAATTAGCATAAAAGTGGATATACTTAAATTACCACCATATAATAGATGGATGAACATAATTCAAATATAGAAAGAATAGATCATCACCAAAATCAAGTGAGCACATTGAATTATAAATCAAGGTATTTACGTCTGGTTTTTGTCAAGTCTTGGTTAAGGTCAACCTTGTTCTAATAATTAACCGAATCATGTGGTACCTCGTACAAATAAGCATCTGATACTGTGCACATCTCAGTAAAAACAAGATACTTACTATTTCTTTTTGTGCAGTCCCGTTGGAGGGCATCCTGTTGTCAGTTTGTTCTTTGAAGACATCCACCGCATCGAGTACTTGGATACACGATCCATCTACTTTATTGTTGCTCCTCTGCATATAAGTTCAGGCCACTCATTCACATAAAACAGGTTTGCGTTCAGCAATTCAAAGCAACAGGTACTTATAAGATTGTAGGGGCGATTCACTCTACGATTCTCCGTGTTCCATGTGAGAGGAAATAATATCAGATAGTGGTTGTTGCTGTTTACAAAGAACTAGATAGACATTATAGTATAATCACTTGTGAACACGTAGAGCAGGGAATGGCGGAATATAAAAAAACATTTAAATAACATAAAGATTGCCATGGCGACAAAATAGAATGCAGTTACAGTCACTCCTTAGCACGAACAAGAGAAAAATTACAATGATTTAACTTGTGAAATAGAATTGCAAACAAATATGAGAAGTGCCATAAAAAGTGTCACATTCTACAGACCAAGCAGTTACTGTACTAACATTTGGACGAACAAGATAGACATTACAATGGTATATCTCGTGAACTTATAGAGCAGGGAATGCTAACCCATCTGTGAAGTAACTTAAAATGCCATGAACTATATAATAGAAGGTAGATACTGCTGCTACAGAAATTATAATTGAGAAACTTGAATTTATAGAGCAGGACATGCAGATAACCATCTTAAGTGCCTTAAAACATGCCATGTAATACTACATCCAATCCAAAGTAAATAAGGCGTATAAATTTTTCACAAGTCAATCGACGCAAAAATGGACCAAGTTAGTAGAACATACCAGGAACATCTACCATACCAAACCACCGCCATTCGATACATCGGGGCATATATTTTCATAGACGCAAATGCCACAAATTAACCCTTAATATATTTTTCTATGAGCTTTGTAAAAGTCATCATTGTTTGACTTTAAAGTTGTATAGGCCATCTTTTACGGAATGGAAGTACTCCCTCCGTTTCAAAAACTATAAGTCATCATCTAGACCACTTTTAGTATGTAGGTTCATGTACGTTTGGAGTAAACCTACTCACTAAATGGTGTCTAGATACAATCCTATCACAAAGCTAAAACATCTTATATTTTGAAACGGAAGGAGTAGTACACAATAGGCGACAGCTACTGTTGGAGCTTAAGTAAAACAAACAATAATGACATAACTTGCAGAGGGAATGCAAAACCAACAAGTTCAATGACACAAAATTTATGATGAATGACATAAGAGAAGGCAGTTACTGTGTTTGCTTAAAACAACCAGATTGAAATTAAAATAGCATAAATTCTGAACTTGTAGAGCAGGGAATGTTAACCTACATGTTCAATGGCTTAAAACTACCAATGAACTCTAAAATTACATGCAGTCAGTATTGTAGCAATAGACAAAGCAAGTGCACATTATGATGACATAACTTGTGAACTTGTTGAACATGTAGGCAGCCTCAGATGTTCAGTGAATTAACATTTGCCATGAACTGCATAATACCAATGAACTCTAATGATGTCTGTTTTGTACTACCAAAATTGTTTATGTATATTAAGAGTAATTGTTGGTGAAAGAAAAACACGCATAACAAGGACGCCTTATACCTCGAAACAGAAGTAGTAGTTTAACGCCTAGATTTAACATAGACTACACCGAATTTATCAAGGGAGAGTGGGATATCAATTAAGCCAGTATTGAGGCAGGAATTTACCACCAATACAGAAATGCAGTTCACTGTCGTAGGCTCATACCTGCTATATTGAAACGAACGAACAAGTAGATCTAGTTTACCTAGGCCACGGCATCGTTTACGCATACATGGCATCTTTGCGGGTGACGTCAAGTACGTCGAGGGTGCCCGGTAGTGGTGAGTCGGGCTGAAGCAGATAGATCTCAGCAGCGTCTGTGAAGCAGATCTGTGGAGGTTGTTGATCGTTCTGGCTTGCTTGACAAGATGGACGGTGAAGGAGATCCAGTGTAGTGCATGACATCGTCGGTGAAGCAGATCTGTTACGACCGATTATGGATTCGAGGTGCTGCATAAGAGCGTCGGTGAAGCAGATCCGGTGTAGTGGACTGTTGAGTCTGTGAAGCAGATCTAATGCAGCGCACACCAGCGTAGGTGAAGCAGGTCAGGTGCTATGGACTAGGGAGTCAGCAAAACTAACATGGTTGTATGTAAGAGGGTGTAAGGCGAACTAGGGTTCGGTATGGTGGACGTCGGTTGATCCCGTAGACTGGTCAGGAGTATATGGTATAGAGGTATGGCATGTAGGCCGAGGAAGTGCGGTGGTGCAGGAGCCGGAGGTGGGATAGGGGTGGGTGTGGGCGGCTTGGCGATGATGTTCCGGTACGGTGGTGCAGGAGCTGGGGGTGAGATAGGGGGTTGGGTGGCGTGTAGGCGGGCGAAGTGCGGCGGAGATGATAACGGTGCGGTGGTGCAGGTGCTGGAGGTGAGAGGGGGTTGGGTGGCGTGTAGGCCGGCGAAGCGCTGCGGGGATGGGCTGGTGCGGTGGTGCAGGAGCCGGAGGCGAGAAAGGGGTTAGGGTTTTTCGGAGTGCTTTGGGGGAAATGGCGTCGGTGGAAGGTGGACTACCTAGCTTCAGAGTAGTGGAGACCCCTGGCCCCCCGGGGGGAGGGGGATTACGAACCATACCCACGCCCCGACATTAGTAGATAGGCCATTGTTAGGGGTAGAAAAGGAATTCCGTACGAATACAAGTTGGGGCATGTGACCACTCGAAATATTTCGGTGGAGGTGAGATGGGAGAATTTGCCGCTCTGGCATTTTGAATTTGGCTATACAGTTCAAAAGATATAGAATAATAATATCCCATCCTATCCTAAGAGTATCTATAGTCCAATGACTAGAAAAAATACTTTACTGTAATGTCCTAGCCTTTCTAGGTACGAAATATTTCTGGAGCCATTTCTACAAAAATAAGGTCTCTACCTTACGCTCAATTACATACACACATGAAGGTACGTAGTAAGATGAACTAGAGTAGTATGTTTCCCACTATGACCAGCCTAAGAGGATCTCTAGTGGCTAGTGTATCCGGTAGTCTAAGAGGATCTCTAGTATACGAATTATTTAATCAATATCACAAATAATACACAAAATTAGAAATTTTGAAAAATAGCGCGGCCTTGGTAGTTCAACTACCGACAAGTACTAGTCGGTAGTTCAACTACCAATTAGTACTAGTCGGTAATTGAACAACTGATAGATCAGCTTATGGTGGCACTACTGACAAGTACTAATCAGTTGTTCAATTACTGACAAGTACTAATCGGTCGTTGAACTGCTGACTAGTACTTGTCGATAGTTGAACTATCGAGGCCACGCTATTTTTCAAAATTTCTAATTTTGTGTATTATTCGTGATATTGATTAAATAATTCATATTTTTTTAGCCAAATATAGACCACCATGGACCAAAAAATGCATCCGGTGGCTTGTGTATTCGGTAAAATTTAGACATCCTCCAAACAGGCTACTCGTTGTCCAGATTTGGACAACTGAGCCACCATGTCTAAAGCAAAGTTGGTCACTCGCGAGCTCGCTCTCGCGCCAAATCAGAGCATTTTTTGTACTGATTTGCTATGTATATTGACTATTTGTGTGCAGATGGACATATAGACTATCAAATTTAGACTATCCACTGGAAAACTAAAGTTGTGTAAAAAGGAATCTTTTTACACCATTATCTATAAAGTGAAGATGTAGACTACCAAATTTACACAAGCCACTAGATATGCTCTAAGGCCTTCGATAGCATGGTCGATGCCCAATAGATAGAAAACTTGCCACCTCATAAGCGATGCCTAGAAATTCTTTTGAGGCACCGAGCTCACAATGTGATTACTTTGGCAAAAAATAAATAGCTATCCCATAACGTGATAAACAAATTAACTAGACCAATCTCCATGGCTTATCTTTGGTGAAGGTCCTCTCAACAACATGCATAGTACACATATATTGCTATTCTATTGGGCGAAGAGTTTGGGGCATCATAGCACCTAGGTGCTCCGGTTCCCTGAAAAAATTTGGTGGCATCGATCGGGCAACGAAGGGCACCGATGCCTGGTTCTTGTAAAGTGATTTGGGCACCGATTTTTTCACATGTTGTGGAAGGCCTAAGAGACTACCAAATTTAGACAAGCAACTAGAGATCAAGGCAAAAAATACTAGAATGCTATTTAATTTTGCGTGGCTTTTCTCCATACGATATGAAAGTTATAGCGTGCTAATAATGTGCTATTTTACAGAACATCTTTTTGTAAAAATTTAAAAATATAACAGGTATATCATGAATATAAACGATTTCAGCATGTAATGAATTCCCTAGAGTAATACTTCCACATGCATAATCGATTCCGGTGCTATCCATGTTGGAGGATAACCGGTAGGGCTGAATCTAGGTACATCGCTAGGTGCTGCAGGAGGAGGCGGCGGCTTGACAAGATCACTTAAGTTTAATAATCAAATTTGTATTGTATGTTTGCTTATTCTACACATTTATCATATGTCATCTTACTCCACACCCGTGTGTTTGGAGAATCAGATAATATAAGTATGACATATCATCTTTTATATAAAATTATAGTAGTAGGTGAAACTTAAAAAATATTTATACTTTCGAGCTTCGTTCATAAAGTATCCCGTGTGTTTGGTTCTTGTACTTTTTGTATAATCTAGAAATCAACCTATAGACATAAATAATCTGCGTCCGTAAAACTGATTCGTAAATAAATTATATTCTATAGGAGTACGTGGGCAGGGCCAGGGGGAAACTGCATGCCCTTTCGTCTATAGAACCGCTCATGCATGCATCTCCCGATCTTCCTAGCGGTTCCTTTCTTCTCTATCCCATTCCTTTTCTGTCACCCGACCGGACCTCTGCAAAGCAAAAGAAGGCGCCAATCACAGTCCATGGTGGCGCCATTGGACAAGATGTACTACTTCGTGGACCCTGGCAACACCACACTACAGGTGGCGTATACCAACAGAGCGTCGGTGGTGAACGGTTACATCAAGAAAATCTAAAAGCTCCTGGAGGAAATGGACGACAAGATTGTTGGCCTTGACGTCAAGTACACCAACGAGCAATCATCGACGCAGAAGGCTGCTGTCGTCCAACTATGTGTGGGCATGGATTGCCTGGTCTACCACATCTGCCAGGCCGACCAGCCATGCTCAAAGCTAGCAGAGTTCCTCGCCAACGACGATATCAGGCTTAGGCGTTCTCTAGTACTAGTGACGAACTTCGTGGACATCCAGAAGAGGTGGATGCCTGCCGGCTCCACGAATGAGAAGGATTCTTTGGCTGACTATGTGGTGGCCCTCATAGACATCCGTTACAAAGTCATGAAGAAGAAGAAGGAGGGTGTGGACCACAAGCAGTGGGGGAACATGCCCCTGACCGAAGAGCAGATCAAGTATGCAAGCCTCAACACCTACGCGACCTACGAGGTTTACATGCGGATATTGAACTTCGAGAGGGGTCAACAAACTCTCGAAATGTTCAACCAAAAAAAAGAACTAAGGAAGAAGGGCAAGGGCAAAGGCAAGCAGACCAAAGAAGAAGACGAAGACTCAGAATGGTGCACCATGTGACCTACGAGTATATATTTGCGTGTCAGTATATCCTTGCTTGGTACTACTCCTACTTGTACTATACTACTCGCAGAAGTTAATGCATGTATATACTGCAGGCATGCAAGGGGCAGAGGCAAGAATTAATGCAAGGAATCGCAGCAATTTCTTTTATTTTGAATGAATTGTGTTGTCAATCAACAGCCATGGCAGATTATAATTTTATAGGCGGAGTACTGCTGAAAGACAGAGGGTGAATGGGCACCTGAAAAACTGCTAGTAGCACTTTAGCAGCAGAACCGCGAGATGAACATTTTTCGATTGCCTAAATGTATGTTGAGTTAGTATAGTATAAACGTATATATTACTACTACCTACTATGTACTAGTACTACTACTAGCAAAAAACCACCGTCCCAAGTGCGGAAAAAATATGATTTCTTCCAACCAAACAAGTACTATTCCAAAAATGGCTATATTTACTTGTCGCAAAAATGGATGTATCTAGACATGTTTTAGTGCTAGATACGAGTACATCCAATCCAGTGACAATTAATATAAATCGGAGGGGAGTACTACTACTACCATACTCCACTATTGTACTACTAGTAGTAGTAGTACATACTAGTACTCCCGAATGTATGTTGACCAGTACTCCTACCTCTGTTTGGGATTATTAGGCCAGAGAGATTTTTAAAATTGTTAGAAATTATAATAAGACCTATCCTCTTTATTGTCTTAATTCCCGTGACTCATTAATTTAGATATCTCTATTTTCTCTCAATCTCCCAATGCATGTTGTTTCATCTCTCATCATGTTCCCCTATTTTAATCTAGTGCCCCATGCATGTAAAACTAGTCGTGCATGCATAAATTAATTAGAGTTCATCTACTTGGTAGTATTGCGAATTAGCCCTCTGGCTTTCCTAAACAGAGAGCCTTAATACTATTCAGCTTACTACTCAGCAGAGTACATCCACTGATGCATCCAACCCATCGGAAGTTAAGACTTCATGAAAAATACTCAGGAGAGTACTACATCCATGAACTCATCTAGTACCTCTGTTTCAAGGAATAAGGCGCACACGCGCTCCAAAGTAAAGTTTGACCGACTAAATGGATCAACTAAAATTTACTTAGATGTGTAAAATTTGTTTCGTTGAATTCGTATTGAAACAACTTTCCAATGATGCTAAATTTGTAGAGTACCAACATTCTTTATATATATTTAGAGTAAATCTTGGTCAAACAAAAAACAAAAATAAGGGAGCCTTATTTCTTGGGACGGAGATAGAGTACTAGTACTACAAAATCCACCATTCCTGGTATGCAAATGATCATTCTGCAATTAAACCAATTAACAACAGCTTACATCACCACTAAAACTCGACACGAAAGAAGAAACGTAGCTCCTTCGAGGTAGCAGGACCGACCAGGTAATGAGGCGGCGCCGCCAGGTAAGACGTAAGGTCCTCAAACGCGACCTCGCCCGGCTTAGTGGAGCTCGGCGCGTCAAGCTCCACCGTCACGCTGCTGGTCCTCCTCCTACCGTCTGTCCAGGAGAGCGGCGGCGGGCATTCCGCCCACATCCTTACCTTGTACACGACAAGTTTCCCATCGCGGTCCTAACATAGACCACAGACACGAGGGGGACCGTGCTTACCGAGCCAATCGTCAGAACGAACACGACGCCATCCTGCTCCCCAACGAGGATGAGCCGGCGGGACGGCTCGCCCGGCAGCGGCACCAGCTCCTGGAAAGCTTTGGTGGTGGCATACTGGATCTTGTGCACTTGGATCGAGTGGACCACTTCGAGGTGGGCGACGAGCGCTAGCGGCGGGGCGGCGAAGTCGCAGCCGGTCTCCGTGCAAGTGCAGGGAGCATACCGGCACATGATTTCATGCTCGTGGAGTTCGTAGTAGGGTAGTAAACTACTACAGCCTTTGTGGGCGCACTCGACCCTAGCTAGTGATAGGACGGCGTCCATGGTGGGCTCGTGGTTGAATCTGCCGCTAGGGTGCTTGCACTTCTGGCAAGAGGTGATCTTGCGGACGCAGCGGTGGCCGACTAGATGAATATCCACGCACTGTAGAAACGGAAGTTCGAAAAATAAAATAGTTGCACGGACGAACCGACAAAAGAAAAATCAATGGATTGTGAGGGAGAAATGGAGAGACCTTGTAGACCCGTCCAGGCTTGAGGGGTTGGGAGCAGGAGGAACCGTTGAGAATGGTGGCTTCCATCTTCAGAGTGACCATTCCAAGCATTGCAATTTTGGTGGGGGAAACGAGGACTCTCTGATCCGGCCTCGAGCCATGCCCTTCTTTTAGTATACCACAGCCGATAATCAATGAAGCTCTACCTGATTGCGCCTTTCCTTTCTGTACTAGGGTCCTTTTTGTATATTTTGAGGCCTTATTATTTACAAATTCCTGGTTTAGTTGGACAAGATTAGCGGCCTCTTTGTATTTGTGCACCACCCTTTTATTAGTAAGTTGTCACATGAGATCCATATAATAATAAAGTATGACATATCATCACTATATAAAATTATGCTCTGTAATAGGTAAAGCTCAAAAAATATGAAAGAGCCACATCTATAAAAAGTAACGGTGTATATTTGTTTTCACCTAGTACACTTTGAAGGTACTGTAGTAACATGTGAAAGTTTTACTAGCCTAAGTTATTTAAAACTATGAAGAGCAGCCTAATATGGAAGATAAAGAAAACATCCAGCCAGAGCTCATTTTTGGGTAGAAGCACGAGGAAAACATAAGGAAAGTTGGCCTGGACCACCACAGGCCCCAACCTTCTCTGCACTGCTGCGCCTGCACGGTTGTACTCCATTGCGCGGAAGCTTACATGGGAAGGAAGAGGTGACTGCTGTGATGCTTCCCACCTGAACTAGTGCCAGGCATAGATGCAAGAGTGGACATAGCAGATCAACAACTTAGATTACTCAATGTTGGGAAAGTTGTAGAACTGAAGGGAAAAACAAAATTCAAAAACTGTTGTACTATATTAGTGGTATAGATATTATAGATATAGAAAATCTCGGACCGGAGGGAGTAGGAAAGAGCTCACTTTATCAATTTGTTTTCACCCATCAACTCAATCATCTACGTAGGGCCCACGGATGGGGGAGGTCGCGGTTTCCTTGGACGCACCACAAAATTATGACTGGGCCATCGAGTGCGGGAAGCAGAGTCAGTGTTCCGTCCAATCGCTTAACCTAGTCATCGTCATCGATATTTGCCACACGCATCGGCTTCATCAGTGACATTGATTGTCCTCAAGCTTCGGTAATCTGCCACATTAATATCGGGTCATCTCCTTCCTACTAGTAGTATTTATCCTCTCCCCTTCCCTGCACCACCAATCCATCTCTAATCCCCCGCTTCCAGTAACCATCTCCATACTCATTTGTCATACATGGCCACCTTCCGGCTGCCGCCCGCCGTACCGGAGCGCAAAGACCCTGACATCGCTGCACAGGAGGACAATTCCCTGCGCATTTGGGCCTTCTCCCCACGGAGAAAAACTGGCAGCTGGCATGCGCCTTCCTCGATGCTAGGTACGATTGATACATTGCAAATGTATCTATAATTTTTGATGTTCTATGCTTGGTTTTATCTACTTTCTTGTGTTTTGTCCACACTTTGGAGTACTTTCTATACACTTTCTTGGACTTACCTATTAACAAGAGCCACATGGCCAGCTGCCTGTTTTCTGCTGTTTTTGGTTCCAGGAAGTCAGAAAATGAATATTCTCCGAATTGGACGGAACAAAAGCCAAAGTTGCTATTTTACCAGAAGACATATGGAGCTAGAATACGAGACAAAGAAGGGTTGGGGCCTGGCCACACCACCTGGCCGTGTGGCTAGGCCTGGACCATGCCAGGGGGTGGTCTGGCCGACCCTAGCATCCCCTCGGCCTCTCCTTCCGCCTATATATTGCCTCCGATACCAAAACCCTAAGTACCCGATCAAAAATCCACGAAAGAGTCCGTAGCCGCCATTATCTCCATCCCTAGATCGGGAGGGATCTGAAGCTCTTCCCCACCGGAGAGAAATTCACCACCGAGGCCTTCTTCATCATCATGCAAGCCTCCGGTGTGATGCGTGAGTAGTTCATCTCTGGACTACGGGTCCATGTAGTAGCTAGATGGCTGGTTCTCCTCCTTTGTGATTTCATGTCTAGATCTTGTGCGCTCCGTTCATGATCAAGATCATCTATTTGTAATCCATACACGTTGTGTTTGCGGGGATCCGATGGATATTGAGATGCTATTTCAGATTGATTATTGATTCTATCATGTCTTTGTTATTTGTGATCTTGCATGCTTTCTATTGTTAGTAGCTATCTTGGCCAAGTAGATGCTAGCAACTCAAGTTAGTATTTATGCTCGATAGTGGGTTCATGCCTCTGGTAATCTGGGGAAGTGACAGAAATCTCTAAGGTACTAGATGTGTTGTTGCTACTAGGGAGAAAACAACAATCCTTTGTTCATAGAACAATCGTATTTTTTACTTTACATGCAATTCGTAAAGCAATAATCTATTGCTTGCAACTTAATACTGGAGGGTGTTCGGATGATAACCTGAAGGTGGATTATTAGTCATAGATGCAGTTGGATGGCGGTCTATGTATAATGTTGTAATGCCCAATGAAGTCTCAAAGGAGTCAAGATGATTATATGCTTGTATGCTTTCTCGATGTTTGTCAATTTCCCTGCTGTAATTTGTTCACCCAGCATGTTATCTATCTTAAGGAGAGCCACCTCTAGTGAACTATGGACTCCGGTCCTTTCTTTTACATACAATCTACAAACTGTTTACTGCTTTGTGTTTACTTTCTACAAACTATTACTTCCTTCCATTCGATACATTTAATCCTTTGTTTTCAGCAAAACCGATGAGATTGACAACCTCATCACAAGTTGGGGACAAAGTTCTGTGGTTGTGTTGTGCAGGTCTCCACGTTGCTGTTGGCACCGGTAGTTCGCCCTGCCAACATTCAGCTAGCTACACCTTTGGGGTGTTTCCTTGCTCCTACTTGATTGATAACCTTGGTTTCATAACTGAGGGAAACTTACTGTTGTGCTCATCATACCTTCCTCTTGGGGTTCCCCAACGAACTCGACATCAACCATGAGCCAGCAAGTATTTTTCTGGCGCCGTTGCCGGGGAGTCAAGGACGTCTTCACAAGGGGAGTCCCTCATAACCAATCTCTTTACTTTGTTATTTTTGTTTTGCTTAGTTTCTTTTTGCTTTGTTTGGTTGTTTTGTTATCAAAAACACACAAAAATTAGTTTTACTAGTTAGCCTCTTTATCAAAAACACACAAAAAATGACTACTCTTGAAAACACTAAGTTGTGTGACTTCACTAGCACCAACAACAATGATTTTATGAGCACAACTATTGCTCCACCTGTGCCTGAAGCTACTTTCTTTGAGATAAAACCTGCTTTACTCAATCTTGTTATGAGAGAACAATTTTCTGGTATTAGTAATGAAGATGCTGCTACCCATCTAAATAACTTTGTTGAACTTTGTGAGATGCAAAAGCATAGGGATATAGATGGTGATATTATTAAGCTTAAATTGTTTCCTTTCTCTTTGAGAGGAAAAGCTAAAGAATGGTTGAATTCCTTAACTAGGAATAGTATTGATTCTTAGACTAAGTGCAAAGATGCTTTTATTGGAAAATACTATCCTCCTGCTAAGATTATATCTATGAGAAGTGAAATAATGAAGTTTAAACAATCTAATAATGAACATGTTGCTCAAGCTTGGGAAAGAATGAAATCTTTGGTTACGAATTGCCCCACTCATGGACTGACTGCTTGGATGATCATCCAAACTTTTTATGCAGGATTGAACTATTCTTCAAGGAACCTATTGGATTCTACTGCTGGAGGTACCTTTATGACCATTACTTTGGGTGCTGCAACAAAGCTTCTGGGTAATATGATGGTTTACTACTCTGAATGGCATACTGAGAGAGCTCCACAAGGTAAGAAGGTAAATCCTGTTGAAGAAACCTCCTCCTTGAGTGATAAGATTGATATTATTATGTCTATGCTTGTTAATGGGAAAGCCCATATTGATCCAAATAATGTTTCTTTAGATTCTTTGATTTCTCAAGAAGAGCAAGTTGATGTGAACTTTATAAGAAATAACAATTTTGGCAACAATGCTTATGGTAGTAACAATTATAGGCCTTACCCTCCTAATAATACTTATGTTTATAATGGCAAACCTGGATTACCTAGTGAAGGAAGAATTTTAGAAGTTGAAAGAGCCACTAATAACTTCATCCAAATGCAATACGAACAAAATCAACTATTTACTAAAACTATGGAGGAACAATCTATCATTTTGAAGAACATTATCCATCAACTTGAGAGTCTAAATAGGGAAATTCCTAGTTTACAATTGAAACTTTCTAATGCCGAAAGGAATATATCATCTTTGTCTGAAGCTAAATCTTCATTGATTAATAAAATTGCTGCTAAACCTGAAACTAATGACAATCCCTTTGCAGCCACTAATGCCATACAAGTAAGAATTAATGAAAATGTTAGACTATTAGCTGAATTACATGCTAAGTGGGAAAGAGAAGATGAAATTGCTAGAAACATTAGTGTTTCTACTATCACTACCACTAGTGTTGAGGCTAGTAATACATCTACTATCTTAGATGATAATTATGATTTTGATCTTGATGGTTGCAATATCTCTGAAGTTATTAAGTTCCTACAAAATCTTGCTAAAAGTCCTAATGCTAGTGCTATGAACATGGCCTTTACAAAACACATTACTAATGCTCTCATAAAGATTAAAGAAGAAAAGATGAAACATAAAGCTTCTATTCCTATAAAACAAGAAGATGGTTGGGAACCCATTATTAATATGAAAGTGAATGACTTTGATTTCAAAGCTTTATTGATCTTGATAGTAGTGTTTCTATTATGCCTAGAAGGATTTATGATATGCTTGATTTGCCTCCACTTGAAGATTGTTATTTGAATGTCCCACTTGATAATAATGCTAAAGAGAAACTCATGGGGAGTCTTAATGATGTTCTTATTATGGTTAACAATGCCTATGTCCCCGTTGATTTCTATGTTTTGGATGTTGAATGCAATGCTTCTTAACCTATTACTTTGGGAAGACCTTTTCTTAGAACTGTTGGTGCGCCATTATTGATATGAAAGAAGGCACCATTAAATATCAACTCCTATTCAAGAAAGGTATAGAACACTTCCCTAAGAAGATAGAGAATATTTCTTTTGCCTCTCCTATGAAAACAAAATTTGGTTTTAATGCTTCTTCATTTGAGAACACTTGATTCTTTTTCTTGCTTCTTATGTCTAACTTAAAGGCGTTAAAGAAAAGTACTTATTGGAAGATAACCCAAAACTTTTAGATGAGTCTTGGAAGTTATTACTTCAGTAATAACCGCTCCTTATCCTTTTTATTTTTCTTTTTGTGCCAAGAGTAACCTCTAATGAGAGAGAAGTAATGATTGGGAAAGTTGCTGTCCCGAAACAGATTTCTGTGCTTCACCATAAAAATTCGTGTAAAAAATCTGGACATCCTTTTGAGGCGTGAATTTTTGTGCTGCTGCCCCAGGTTGTTATCTAACTTTAGTTAGTTCAACACTTTTTGATTTGAGCAACAGAAGGTCTTCTAAAAACCTCGTCTTTACCTGCTGGTCTGTTTTGACAGATTTCTGCCATTTTCTGCATTTGCTTCTTGTTGGTTCCTTTTTGAGTTCTTTTGGGGAATTGAGCTTTTTAGGGAAGTGCTACAGTAGCTAGTGTTTTAATGGAAGTTTTATTGATGTTAGAACTGAACCTAAAGACTTATTATCTTGAGTGCACTAATGTTGCTAATAAAGATTGTGTGAAGTTTTGTATGAAGGAAAAATTTCAGGTGTATGGAAGGAATGAGTAATGAGATGAAAGATGGACTAAAGCTCAAGCTTGGGAATGCCACGTGTGTCACCCCAAGAAATATCCAAGAAGTACAAGCTTCAAATCCTAGGTATGCCCAAGGCATCCCCTTCTTCATCAATAAAAATCCTAGGTTCCTTCCAAACGCTTCAATTTTTATTGTTTCATGCACAATTGTGTTGTTCTTGGAGCGTCTTCTTTTTCGTTTTCGTTTTGGTTTTTCGTTTGCTTTGTTTTCTTAGTTTGCTGAATAAATTTGTTATACCCCCTCTTTCATACATTGGTTTTCAAATAGTTTGGTTTGGTTTGGAAAAGAGTAGGAAAGCTCATGCTTAAGTGTTAAAGAGAGCTTGTTTTTGACTGTGGCCTATACTTTGTCATGCCATGCTTGATATTGTTTTGGCTTTATGCTTAGTATTGTTTGCCATAGCATGACTTGTTTTAAACAATTGAGATTGCTTAATGTGCCTTGGATGAATCATGCGTTGTTTTAGCATATTAAAGCATAGTATTGTGGTATTCTCCTTTCATGCTTTATTTGGGTTGACTTGGCGCATGCTCACACCATGTTATGACTATCCAAAGTCACCATAGCATTTATGATCCTTTCAACTTGTAGTATCACTTTATGCTTTGATCAATGATGTTTTGTCGCTTTGCATGATTATGGCCATTATTGCTCCCTTAGTTTGTCGCTCCCAGTCTTTTGCTAGCCTCCCCAACCAAGTATGAGTTCCAGTCATGCATGCAACTCCTAAACCAAGTTATTCCAAAGAGTCCACTATACCTACCTATTAGCATATGCTATTCCAAGTATATTCATGTTTTTGTTTACCTTCCGAATTAAACTTGTTATGAGAAAACTAGTGATTAAAGCTCTCACGAACTTGATGGTACACTTTACTTTTCTTGCCCTTAATAAACTTGAACCATTGTGTCGTCTATGTTGTATATGCTTGCACTTATTTGTTGGGGATTAGCAGAACCATGCTGTCATGGGGAATGCATATAACATTGCACTGGTACTTTGTACCTAGTTGATATCATGCTCTTTTGTCTATGGATGTCGTCGGTGTGAAATGAAAGGGGAGCTTGTAAGTCCATGGAGTTATGTATATTTGTTAGATAAACGCCTGGGTCGCTGGTCTAATCCATGCTGACATGGTGGAAACCTGCAGCGTAACCATAGTGAGCTGTCTATGAAGCATTCTTCTTATAAAAAAAGAGTCCTATATTGAGAAAAAAAGAGAAAAAGAAAAAAAAGAGATTATGAAAAGAGGAAAGAGAGAAAAAAGCACCATATTCCCATGGTAAATAAGAAGATTGCTGCGATGCCTGTTGTCTGCTTGCCTTGTCATTTTGATATGGGGATTCTTCCGTATCATCGGGCAAGGGGTACCCCGTTGACGGTCCTCTATGATACACATGTAATTACAATGACAAGAACTTACCAGTGACTAAACTTGAGTAGCATGAAGAGCAACCCTCGTATTCAAGGGACATGAGATTTCTAAGTTATACTTCATCAAGCATGTACACCATAGTTTGTTCACTTTAACCTTAATCACTTCAAAATGCTTATGATAGGGGCAATGAGAGCTGAAAGCTATAAGTACCATAATTTTTGGAAGCTCTTTATGAAACTTGAATCTCTGCTTCCTTCTATGAAGGCCTTTCTTCCACCATTATATTGAGTCTCCACCTTCTATCTTTATGCACCTAATTTGAGAGTATAGTGGCCATTATTAGTTCTATGTGCATTGTCCCAAGACTAGTTGATTGATGCATACCTTGATATTGCTTGTTTTAAACTATTTGTATCTAGTCACTCTTATGAACTTTGAAGGTGTCCTATGCAATTATATTTGCTACTCTATGAGGGACAAGCTGAATACTACTATGCTATGTTTTCTTTATGTGAAACAAACAAACGTCTTGCAAAGCATTATTATTCATGAATCTTTTGTTTGTGCCTTTTCATGTTGCATCATAGTTTCTTTGTCTTATTGCTAGAACTTTGTCTTTCATGTTATTATTGAAGTACTATGATCTCATCTTTGAATGTTTTACAAGTATTTTGATCAAGTTTATGATGGTGCATGTCACCTCAAAAATTATTCTTTCTTTTTATCACTTACCTACTCGAGGACGAGCAGGAGTTAATCTTGGGGATGTTGATACATTGCAAATGTATCTATAATTTTTGATGTTCCATGCTTGGTTTATCTACTTTCTTGTGTTTTGTCCACACTTTGGATTACTTTCTATACACTTTCTTGGACTAACCTATTAACAAGAGCCATAGTGCCAGCTGCTTGTTTTCTGCTGTTTTTGGTTCCAGGAAGTCAGAAAATGAATATTCTCGGAATTTGCGGGACAAAAGCCAAAGTTCATATTTTACCGAAAGACATCTGGAGCCAGAATATGAGACGGAGAAGGGCTGGGGCCTGGCCACACCACCTGGCTGCGCGGCCAGGCCTGGCCTGCGCTAGGGGGTGGTCTGGCCGACCCCAGCACCCCCTCGGCCTCTCCTTCCGCCTATATATTGCCTCCAATACCAAAACCCTAAGTACCCGATCAAAAATCCACGAAAGAGTCTGTAGCCGCCGTCATCTCCATCCCTAGACCGGGAGGGATCTGAAGCTCTTCCCGACACCCTGTCGGAGAGGGGAATTCACCTTGGAGGCCTTCTTCATCATCATGCAAGCCTCCGGTGTGATGCGTGAGTAGTTCATCTCTAGACTACAGGTCCATGTAGTAGCTAGATGGCTGGTTCTCCTCCTTTATGCTTTCATGTCTAGATCTTGTGAGCTCCGTTCATGATCAAGATCATCTATTTGTAATCCATACACGTTGTGTTTGCGAGGATCCGATGGATATTGAGGTGCTATTTCAGATTGGTTATTGATTCTATCATGTCTTTGTTATTTGTGATCTTGCATGCTTTCTGTTGGTAGTAGCTATCTTTGCCAAGTAGATGCTAGCAACTCCAAGAGTTAGTATGTATGCTCGATAGTGGGTTCATGCCTCTAGTAATCTGGGGAAGTGACAGAAATCTCTAAGGTACTAGATGTGTTGTTGCTACTAGGGAGAAAACAACAATCCTTTGTTCATAGAACAATCATATTGTTTACTTTACACGCAATTCGTAAAGCAATAATCTGTTGCTTGCAACTTAATACTGGAGGGGGTTCGGATGATAACCTCAAGGTGGATTATTAGTCATAGATGCAGTTGGATGGCGGTCTATGTATAATGTTGTAATGCCCAATAAAGTCTCAAAGGAGTCAAGATGATTAGTATATGCTTGTATTCTTTCTCGATAGTTGTCAATTTCCCCGCTGTAGTTTGTTCACCCAACATGTTATCTATCTTAAGGAGAGCCACCTCTAGTGAACTATGGACCCCGGTCCTTTCTTTTACATACAATCTACAAACTGTTTACTGCTTTGTGTTTACTTTCTACAAATTATTACTTCCTTCCATTTGATACGTTTAATCCTTTGTTTTCAGTAAAACCGGTGAGATTGACAACCTCATCGCAACTTGGGGACAGAGTTCTGTGGTTGTGTTGTGCAGGTCTCCACGTTGTCAGCCGGCAACCGTAGTGCCTGCCAACATTCAGCTAGCTACACCTTTGGGGTGTTTCCTTGCTCCTACTTGATTGATAACCTTGGTTTCATAACTGAGGGAAACTTACTGCTGTGCTCATCATACCTTCCTCTTGGGGTTCCCCAACGAGCTCGACATCAACCACGAGCCCGCAAGTATTTTTCTGGCACCGTTTCCGGGGAGTCAAGGACGTCTTCACAAGGGGAGTCCCTCATAACCAATCTCTTTACTTTGTTATTTTTGTTTTGCTTAGTTTATTTTTGCTTTGTTTGCTTGTTTTGTTATCAAAAACACAAAAAAATAGTTTTACTAGTTTGCCTCTTTATCAAAAACACACAAAAAATGACTACTCTTGAAAACACTAAGTTGTGTGACTTCACTAGCACCAACAACAATGATTTTATGAGCACAACTATTGCTCCACCTGTGCCTGAAGCTACTTTCTTTGGTTTCATAACTGAGGGAAACTTACTGTTGTGCTCATCATACCTTCCTCTTGGGGTTCCCCAACGATCTCGACATCAACACGAGCCAGCAGCTCCTTCTCGAGAGATTAGCTGATCTGAACCAAACTCTTCATACTACTTCCTCTTCGATTGTTTTCATAATATGGCCAAATCTGTTGCCATGCAAATTCTATCATATGGGGCCATCAGCATAAAGTATGATGTTGATATGGCCTTGACCTTGGTCGTTCGGCTTGAAATCCAAGAATGTTCATACCCGTTGACAAGTAAGCTTAAATTCGTT
The DNA here is from genome assembly GCA_023614405.1 of Avena insularis. Classification (NCBI taxonomy): domain Eukaryota; kingdom Viridiplantae; phylum Streptophyta; class Magnoliopsida; order Poales; family Poaceae; genus Avena; species Avena insularis. Next base: position 67,960,745 of record CM042692.1, on the reverse strand, counting down.
TAAATTTCACCACTTACACTGTTTGGTTAGAATTTTACATGGATGGTGGGACTACATTTTACATCAAGGACCTAAAAAGGGGAAAATTGCATCGAGGTCCATACATTTAGCACAAAGGACCCTAAAACCAAAAAAGGAATTAAAAACAGTCAGGTACGGCTCCTTGAGAGAGCAGCTGATCAAAAAAATCTTCTTACTTGCTTTTCAGAAAATAAATTCATGTCACTTGGAAAAATGAAATTGATTATTTTTTGTTTTTAATATCTTCGATTATTTTCAAAAGATGGCCAAATTTCCTGGCATGCAAATTCTTGGATATGGGATCATAAGCATAAAGTACATTCTACATAAAGGACCTAAAAAAAGGGAAAATTACATCGAGGTCCATACATTTAGCACAAAGGACCCTAAAATTGAGCAAACAAAACAATCGCGTTCGACTCCTTCTCGAGAGAGCAACTGGTCGAGCCATACTCTTCATACTACTTCCTCTTCGATTGTTTTCAAAATATGGCCAAATCTGTCGCCATGCAAATTCTTGAATATGGGATCATCAACATAAGGTATGATGTAGAGATATGGCCTTGATCTTGTTGTCGTTCGGCTTGAAATCCAAGATGTTTTCTTACCCATTGACAACTATGCTTAAATTCGTTGAAATTTCATCACTTACTTATAGGTTAGAATTTTACACGGTTGGTGGGAGTACATTCTACATCAAGGACCTAAAAAATGGGGAAATTACATCGAGGTCCACACATTTAGCACAAAGGACCCTAAAATTAAGTAAGGAAAAACAGTCGGGTCCAGCTCCTTCTCACGAGAGTAGATGATCGAGCCATACTCTTCAGACTACTTCATCTTTGATTGTTTTCAAAATATGGCCAAATTTGTTGGCATGCAAATTCTTGGCTATGGGATCATGAGCATAAAGTATGATGTAGATCTGGCCTTGATGGTTCATCTTGAAATTGAAAAATGGTTCATACTCGTTGACAACTAAGGTTAAATTCATTTAAATTTCACCACTTACTTTTAGGTTAGAACTTTACACGGTCGATCGGAGTGCATTTTACATCAGGAACCTCAAAAAGCAAAAATTACATCGAGGTCCATACATTTAGCATAAAGGACCCTAAAAGGAAAAATTTCTGGTTCGACTCCTTCTTGAGAGATCAACTGATCTGAGGCAAACTCTTAATACTACTTGCTCTTCGATTGTTTCCAAAACATGGCCAAATCTGTTGCCATGCACATTCTCTAACATGGGATCATGAGCATAAAGTATGATGTTGATATGGCCTTGACGACCATGGTCGTTCGGCTTGAAATCCAATAATGTTCATACTTGTTGACAAGTAAGCTTAAAATAATCCTATAAATTTCACCACTTACACTTTTAGACCTAAAAAGGGGGTAAATTACATCGAGGTCCATACATTTAGCACAAAGGACCCTAAAATCAAGCAAGGAAAACAGTCGGGTCTGGCTCCTTCTCACGAGAGTAGCTGATCGAGCCATACTCTTCATACTACTTCCTCTTTGTTTTTTTAAAATATGGCGAAATCTATCGCCATGCAAATTCTTTGATATGGGATCATCAGCATAAAGTATGATGTAGAGATATGGCCTTGACCTTGTGGTCATTCGGCTTGAAACCTAAGAAAGTTCATACTCGTTGACAACTAAGCTTAAATTCATTAAAATTTCACCACTTACTTTTAGGTTAGCATTTTACACGGCCGGTGGGAGCATATTTTACATCAAGGACCTAAAAAGGGGAAAATTACATCGTTGTCCATACAATTAGCACAAAGGACCCTAAAAGGAAAACCTTTTGTTGCATTGGTTCGGCTCCTTCTCGAGAGATTATTAGCTGATCTGAGCCAAACTCTTCATACTACTTCCTCTTTGATTGTTTTCAAAATAATATGGACAAATCTTTTGCCATGAAAATTCTCTGATATGGGGTTATCAACATAAAGTATGATGTTGATATGGCATTGACCTTGGTCGTTCGTCTTGAAATCCACGAATTTTTCGTACTCGTCGACAACTATGCTTAAATTCGTTCCAATTTCACCACTTACTTTTAGGTTAGAATTTTACACGGGCGGTGGGAGTACATTTTACATCAAGTACCTAAAAAAGGTAAAATTACATTGAGGTCCATACATTTAGCACAAATGACCCTAAAATTGAGAAAAGAAAATAGACGGGTTCGTTCGGCTCCTTCTCGAGAGAGCAGCTGATCGATCCATATGTTTCATACTACCTCCTCTTCGACTGTTTTACAAATATGGCCAAATTTGTCGCCATGCAAATTCTTAGATATGGGATCATCAGCATAAAGTATGATGTAGAGATATGGCCTCGACCATGTGGTCGTTCGGATTGAAATCCAAGAAAGTTCCTACTTGTTGACAGCTAAGCTTAAATTCATTTAAATTTCACCACTTACTTTTAGGTTAGCATTTTACACGGTCGCTGTGGGAGCATATTTTACATAAAATACCTAAAAAGGGAAATTTACATTGGGGTCCACACATTTAGCCCAAAGGACCATAAAAGGAAAACTTTCTGGTTTGGCTCCTTCTCGAGACATTAGCTGATCTGAGCCAAATTCTTCATACTACTTCCTCTTTGATTGTTTTCAAAATATATGGCCCAATTTGTTAGCATGCAAATTCTCTCGTATGGGGCAATCAACATAAAGTATGATGTTGATATGGCCTTGACCTTGGTCGTTTGTCTTCAAATCCAAGAATGTTCATACCCGTTGAGAAGTAAGCTTAAATTCGTTTAAATTTCACCACTTACACTTATTGCTTAGAATTTTACACAGATGGTAGGACTACATTTTAGATCAAGGACCTAAAAAAGGGAAAACTACATCGAGGTCCATACATTTAGCACAAAGGACCCTAAAACAAAACAAGGAATTGAAAACAGTCGGGTACAACTCCTCGAGAGAGCAGCTGATCGAGCCATATTCTTCATACTGTTTCCTCTTTCCCAATTTTGGACGCATATTAGGTTTGGTCAAAGTCAATCTTTATAAAGTTCGCCCAACTATATGTAAAAACATACTGACTTTTCTAATGACAAATGCATATAATATGAAAATATAGTAGTCCATGAAGGCTATCCACAAGACAAAAAGTCCATAAGGCTATCCATATACATAGTGGAGGTTCACTTTAGGGGAATTTCTTTAAGGGTGACCTACAATCTTGTGGGTTGTCCATAAGCAATAAACGACTATTTTACTCTCTCCTCTCTCTCTTGCTTGTGTGTACTTTTAATAGATAAGTGGGTCCCAACTTATGGTTAACTTGACCTCATACATTGTAGCTATTTCCATAAGCTATGTAGGTCCCATCTTATGGCAAAAGTTCACCTTATACATAAGTGACATTGAGTTGATGTCGTACATTTATTCAAAGTTTGTTAAATTTGACTCTGACCAGAAGTAATACGCGTTCTAATTTGGGAAGGAGGGAGTACTACTTGCTTCACGGAAGAAAAAAAAGGAGCGCTCCTCACTTTCGAACCAGCTTGCTGTGGGTGTGCTTGGTGCTTCCTCTTCCTAGGGTATGGAGGTGGAGTAGTGCGGAGTAGGTAGGTGATGTCTACGCACTTTTATTCTTGTAGACAGTTGATGGGCCTCCAAGTGCAGAGGTTTGTAGAACAGCAGCAAGTTTTCCCTTAAGTGGATCACCCAAGGTTTATCGAACTCAGGGAGGAAGTGGTCAAAGGTATTCCCTCTCAAGCAACCCTGCAATCAAGATACAAGAAGTCTATTGTGTCCCCAACACACCCAATACACTTGTCAGGTGTATAGGTGCACTAGTTCGGCGAAGAGATAGTGAAATACAAGTGGAATGGATAATTATAAGTGGTAACGATGATAGAAAATAGCTTCCTGGCGTGTGGTTGACGTGGAAAAAGACTAAAGGCAAACTGAAATAAAGAAGGAAGCAAGCAAACATGTAACAGATCTAATTGCAAACGCTGTTTCAATGCTTAGAAACAAGGCCTAGGGATCATACTTTCACTAGTGAACACTCTCATATAAATATCTTCTCTTTATGATACTACTCTAAACTACTCTCCGGTTGGACACTCTAATCAATGGTAGGGCTATAACAGCACACCTCAAAGTAAGCCTTTCCCATCTAGATAACCCCACACTGTCACCTTGAGCACTAGATGGTTCAAACAAACACCACAATTTCATAAAGACATCCAACTCCAAATATAACTCATAATAAGTATTTGAAATCTCTAGCCTAAGTGCCACCATGGTGTGCACACTGTCAACTTCACACACATGGGGAGAGCAGAGATCTATTAAAGCACTTGAGTATCAAGGTAGATCTATAGATTACAACCACATGATCTTAATAAGATCATGCATAGAGAGAGAGATGAACACATAGATACCGGTAGAACCCTTAGCCTCGATAGAGAACTGCTCCCTCCTCATCATGGGAATCGGCAATGGAGATGGAGATGGTGGTGGAGATCGATGGAGATGGCTCCGGGGGCACTTCCTTGTCCTGGCAGGGTGCTGGAATAGAGACTTTCTGTCCCCCGAATCTCCCCTTCAGTGGCGGCGGTGCTACGGAACTTTTCGTGGATTTCTAATTGATGGTTTAGGGTTTATGCATCGGGAGGCTTCTTATAGGTGAAGAGGCAAGGTCGGTGGGCGTCCAGGGGGCCCACACCACCTGGTGGCGCGGCCAAGGATAGCCCGTGCCACCACATGGTGTGGCCGCCCTGTGGCCCCTCTCCGTCTCGTCTTCTGGCTCCATGAGTCTTTCGGTAAAATATCAACTTTGGCTTTTGTCCTGTCCAATTCCGAGAATATTGATTTTCTGACTTTCCTGGAACCAAAAATAGCAGAAAACGGGCAACTAGCACTATGGCATCTTGTTAATAGGTTAGTCCAAGAAAGTGTATAAAAAGTACTCCAAAGTGTGGACAAAACACAAGAAAGTAGATAAAACAAGCATGGAACATCAAAAATTATAGATACGTTTGCAACGTATCAACATCCCCAAGCTTAAATCCTGCTCGTCCTTGAGTAGGTAAGTGATAAAAAGAAAGAATAATTTTTGAGGTGACATGCACCATCATAAACTTGATCAAAGTATTTGCATTGATATCTAGGATCATAGTACTTCAATCAAAACATGAAATACAAAGTTCTAGCAATAAGACAAAGCAACTATGTTGCATCATGAAAAGGCACAAACAAAAGATTCATGAATAAAAATGCTTTGCAAGACGTTTGTTTGTTTCACATAAAGAAAACATATCATAGTGGCATTCAGCTTGTCCCTCATAGAGTAGCAAACATAAATGCATAGGACACCTTAAAAGTTCATAAGAGTGACTAGATACAAATAGTTTAAAACAAGCAATATCAAAGCTATGCATCAATCAACAAGTCTTGGGACAATGCACATAGAACTAAGAATGGCCACTATGCTCTCAAAGTAGGTGCATAAAGATAGAAGGTGGAGACTTAATATAATGGTGGAAGAAAGGCCTTCATAGAAGGAAGTAGAGATTCAAGTTTTATAAAGAACTTCCAAAAATTATGGTACTTATAGCTTTCAGCTCTCATTTCCCCTATCATAAGCATCTTGAAGTGATTAAGGTTAAAGTGAACAAACTATGGAGTATATGCTTGACAAAGTATAAGTTGGAAATCTCATGTCCCTTTAATACGAGGGCCGCCCCTCATGCTACTCAAGTTTAGTTACCGGTAAGTTCTTGTCATCGTAAGTACATGTTTATCATAGAGAACCACCAACGGGGTACCCCTTGCCCGATGATACAGAAGAATCCCCATATCAAAATGACAAGGCAAGCAGACAACAAGCATCTCAGCAATCTTATTATTTACCATGGGAATATGGTGCTTTTTTCTCTCTTTCCTCTTTTCATAATCTTTTTTTCTCTTTTTTCTCAATATCTGACTCTTTTTTTATAAGAAGAATGCTTCATAGACAGCTCATTATGGTTACGCTGCAGGTTTCCACCATGATGGCATGGATTAGACCAGCGGCCCAGGCGTTTCTCTAACACATATACATAACTCCATGGACTTACAAGCTCCCCTTTCATTTCACACCGATGACATCCATAGACAAAAGAGCATGATATCAACTAGGTACAAAGTACTAGTGCAATGTTGAAAGCGTTCCCCATGACAGCATGGTTCTGCTAATCCCCAACAAATAAGTGCAAGCATATACAACATAGACGACACAATGGTTCAAGTTTATTAAGGGCATGAAAGTAAAGTGTGCCATCAAGTTCGTGAGAGCTTTAATCACTAGTTTTCTCATAAAAAGTTTAATTTGGAAGGTAAAAAAACATGAATATACTTGGAATAGCATAAGCTAATAGGTAGGTATGGTGGACTCTTTGGAATAACTTGGTTTAAGGAGTTGGATGCATGAGTGGAACTCATACTTGGTTGCGGAGGCTAGCAAAATACTGGGAGCGACAAACTAAGAGAGCAATAATGGCCATAATCATGCAGAGCGACAAAACATCATTGATCAAAGCATAAAGTGATACTACAAGTTGAAAACTAAAGAATCATAAAGGCTATGGTGACTTGGGATAGTCATAACATGGTGTGAGCATGCGTTAAGTCAACCCAAATAAAGCATCAAAGGAGAATACCACAATATTATGCTTTAATATGCTAAAACAACACATGATTCATCCAAGGCACATTAAGCAATCTCAATTGTTTATAACAAGTCATGCTACAGCAAAGAATACTAAGCATAAAGCCAAAACAATATCAAGCATGGCATGACAAAGCATATGCCATAGTCAAAAACAAGCTCTCTTTAACACTTAAGCATGAACTTTCCTACTCTTTTCCAAACCAAACCAAACTATTTGAAAACCAATGTATGAAAGAGGGGGTCCAACCAATTTATTCAGCAAACTAAGCAAACAAAGAAAATGAAAAACCAAAACTAAAACAAAAAAGTAGACGCTCCAAGAACAACACAACTGTGAATGAAACAATAAAAATGAAGCGTTTGGAAGAAACCTCGGATTTTTATGGATGAAGAGGGGGATGCCTTGGGCATCCCCAAGATTTGACGCTTGTACTTCTTGGATATTTCTTGGGGTGACACGCGTGGCATCCCCAAGCTTTAGCTTTAGTCCATCCTTCATCTCATTATTCATTCCTTCCATACACCTGAAATTTTTTCTTCATACAAAACTTCACACAATCTTTATTAGCAACATTAGTGCACTCAAGATAATAAGTTTTTAGGTTCAGTTATAACACCAATAAAACTTCCATTAAAACACAAGCTATGGTAGCACTTCCCTCAAAAAGCTCAATTCCCCAAAAGAACTCAAAAAGGAACCAACAAGAAGCAAATGCAAATAATGGCAGAAATCTGTCAAAACGGACCAGCAGGTAAAGACGGATTTTTTCGAAGACCTTCTGTTTCTCAAATCAAAAAGTGTTGAACTAACGTAAGTTAGATAACAACCTGGGGAAGAAGCACAAAAATTCACGCCTCAAAAGGACATACAGAGATTTTACACGAATTTTTACGGTGAAGCACAGAAATCTGTTTCGGGACAGCAACTTTCCCAATCATTACTTCTCTCTCATTAGAGGTTACTCTTGGCACAAAAAGCAAATAAAAAAGATAAGGAGCGGTTATTACTGAAGTAATAACTTCCAAGACTCATCTAAAACTTTTGGGTTATCTTCCAATAAGTACTTTTCTTTAACGCCTTTAAGTTAGGCATGATAGTTTGAGAAGATGCTCACATAAGAAATATGAATTGAAGTAAAAGAGAGAATCAAGAAGCAAATTCAAAGCACATTTAAGTATAACCCACTTCCTATGAATAGGAATATTGTAAAGAAACAAGTCATGAAAGAACAAAGCAACAAGCATAAGAAATCAAAACAAGTGCAACTTCAAAATTTTCAACATAAAGAGGGGAACTTAATGTTGTTGAGATACATAAAACCATGTTTCCCTCTCTCATAATAACTTTCAGTAGCATCATGAATAAAATTAACAATATAAATATCACATAAAACATTCTTATCATGATCCACATGCATAAAAGAATTAATACTCTCCACATAAACATAGTCATTCTTATTAATTGTAGTGGGAGCAAATTCAACAAAATAGCTATCATTATTATTATCATCACCATAATCATCAAATATAGGAGGCATATTGTAATCATAATTGATTTTCTCCTCAATAGTAGGTGGACTGAAAATATCATGTTCATCATTTTAATCATCATATATTGGAGGCATAGTATCATCAAAGTAAACTTTCTCCTCCATGCTTGGGGGACTAAAAAGATCATTTTCATAAAAACTGGCTTCCCCAAGCTTAGACTTTTCCATAGCATTAGAAATAATGGTGTCCAAAGAATTCATACTAACAACATTGCTATTACCATGCAAATAAAATTCCATAGGTTTTTTAATTTTCTCTTCAAACACTTCATGTCCTAACTCAAGATAAATACTATAAAGCTCTCTAATTTTTTTGTTGTTTTCCATTAAGCGCAACTAGTGAAAACAAGAAACAAAAAGACAAAATTGCAGAATTCAAAGGAAATAACTTCGAGCACTCACACCATATGATGTGAGTACCTTTTACCTTACCTCCCCGGCAATAGCGCCAGAAAATAGCTTGATGTCTATGCACTTCTATTCTTGTAGACAGTTGTTGGGCCTCCAAGTGCAGAGGTTTGTAGAACAGCAGCAAGTTTTCCCTTAAGTGGATCACCCAAGGTTTATCGAACTCGGGGAGGAAGTGGTCAAAGATATTCCCTCTCAAGCAACCCTGCAATCAAGATACAAGAAGTCTCTTGTGTCCCCAACACACCCAATACACTTGTCAGGTATATAGGTGCACTAGTTTGGCGAAGAGATAGTGAAATACAAGTGGTATGGATAATTATAAGTGGTAACGGTGATAGAAAATAGCTTCCTGGCATGTGGTTGACGTGGAAAAAGACTAAAGGCAAACTGAAATAAAGAAGGAAGCAAGCAAACATGTAACAGATCTAATTGCAAACGCTGTTTCAATGCTTAGAAACAAGGCCTAGGGATCATACTTTCACTAGTGAACACTCTCATATAAATATCTTCTCTTTACGATACTACTCTAAACTACTCTCCGGTTGGACACTCTAATCAATGGTAGGGCTATAACAGCACACCTCAAAGTAAGCCGTTCCCATCTAGATAACCCCACACTATCACCTTGAGCACTAGATGGTTCAAACAAACACCACAATTTCATAAAGACATCCAACTCCAAATATAACTCATAACAAGTATTTGAAATCTCTAGCCTAAGTGCCACCATGGTGTGCACACTGTCAACTTCACACACATGGGGAGAGCAGAGATCTATTAAAGCACTTGAGTAGCAAGGTAGATCTATAGATTACAACCACATGATCTCAATAAGAGCATGCATAGAGAGAGATGAACACATAGCTACCGGTAGAACCCTTAGCCTCGACAGAGAACTGCTCCCTCCTCATCATGGGAATCAGCAACGGACATGGAGATGGTGGTGGAGATCAATGGAGATGGCTCCGGGGGCACTTCCTCGTCCTGGCAGGGTGCCGGAACAGAGACTTTCTGTCCCCCAAATCTCCCCTTCAGTGGCGGCAGCGCTACGGAACTTTTCGTGGATTTCTGATTGATGATTTAGGGTTTATGCATCGGGAGGCTTCTTATAGGCGAAGAGGCAAGGTCGGTGGGCGGCCAGGGGGCCCACACCACCTGGTGGCGTGGCCAGGGCTAGCCCGCGCCACCAGATGGTGTGGCCGCCCTGTGGCCCCTCTCCGTCTCGTCTTCTGGCTCCGTGAGTCTTCCGCTAAAATATCAACTTTGGCTTTTGTCCCGTCCAATTCCGAGAATATTGATTTTCTGACTTTCCTAGAACCAAAAACAGAAGAAAATAGGAAACTGGCATTGTGGCATCTTGTTAATAGGTTAGTCCAAGAAAGTGTATAAAAAGTACTCCAAAGTGTGGACAAAACACAAGAAAGTAGATAAAACAAGCATAGAACATCAAAAATTATAGATACGTTTGCAACGTATCAGTAGGTTGGTCAGATCATAATGGTGAGCAATGCGATGGGACGTTTTTGTTTTTTTTGGTAGCCAGATTAACCAATCCCTGTCCAGCACTTAAGTAATACTCGTACTTGTATTAGTAGTACTGCGAATGATGATCTTTTGAATATCCTCCCCCCCCCCCCGGATGTTTGTGAAGGAAGTGAAAATTTCGAAAACGGGAAAGTTTGAATTGCTACTCTATTGTACTACTACTGTAGTAGTAATACTTTTTGCTGCCAAGGAGCAAAATGTTTCCCACCAACGCAGCTGACGTACATGCCAGACAAAGACACAGAGCCACAGACAAAGAAATGGAGCCACCAATGGCAGGTTGTTGGTCGACGCGCGTGCGTAGCGCCACTTTGTGGACGAGGGAGAGATCAGTCGGCCGAGGTGTGGGGGTGGTGATGGGGGAGTGTAGGAGAGAGAAAACACATTTTGTTTTGCGTGCATATATATTGTGGTCCTGAAATTTACTCTACTCACTATACCCTGTACCTCGTGTCAGGAACCCATCCCAGCTTTGCTCTGACATCGCACCGCCTTCAAATCCTCCTCTTCGCAGCTCTCTTGCTGCCTCCTCTGTGCTCATATAGTCTCTTATCCCTCTTTGTTTTTTAACAGAAAAAAGGAAATAAATTTTTCTTCCTTGATTTCCAGAAAATAAATTCCTGTCACTTGGAAAAATGAAATTGATTATTTTTTGTTTTTAATATCTTTGATTGTTTTCAAAAGATGGCCAAATTTGTCGGCATGCAAATTCTTGGATATGGGATCATAAGCATAAAGTACATTCTACATAAAGGACCTAAAAAGGGAAAATTACATCGAGGTCCATACATTTAGCACAAAGGACCCTAAAATTGAGCAAACAAAACAATCGGGTTCGACTCCTTCTCGAGAGAGCAAATGGTCGAGCCATACTCTTCATACTACTTCCTCTTCGATTGTTTTCAAAATATGGCCAAATCTGCCGCCATGCAAATTCTTGAATATGGGATCATCAACATAAAGTATGATGTAGAGATATGGCCTTGACTTCGTGGTCGTTCGGCTTGAAAATCCAAGATTTTTTCATACTTGTTGACAACTGTGCTGAAATTCGTTGAAATTTCATCACTTACTTTTAGGTTAGCATTTTACATGGTCGGTGGGAGTACATTCTACATCAAAGACCTAAAAAGGGGGAAATTACATCGAGGTCCATACATTTAGCACAAAGGACCCTAAATTTGAGCAAAGAAAATGATCGGGTTCGGCTCCTTCTCAAGAGAGAAGTTGATCGAGCCATACTCTTCATACTACTTTCTCTTCGATTGTTTTCACAATATGGCCAAATCTATCGCCATGCAATTTCTTAGATACTCAATCATCAGAATAAAGTATGATGTAGAGATATAGCCTCGACCTTATGGTCGTTCGGCTTGAAATCAAAGAATGTTCATACTCGTTGACAACTATAAGCTAAAATTCGTTTAAATTTCACCACTTACTTTTAGGTTAGAATTTTACATGGTTGATGGGAGTACATTTTACAACAAGGACCTAAAAAGGGGGGAAATTACATCGAGGTCCATACATTTAGCACAAAGGACCCTAATATTAAGCAAGCAAAATAGTAGGGTTTGGTTCCTTCTCGAGAGAGTAGCTGATCGAGCCACACTCTTCATGCTACTTCATCTTCGATTGTTTTCAAAATATGGCCAAATTTGTTGATATACAAATTCTTGAATATGGGATCATCAGCATAAAGTATGATGTAGATATGGCCTTGACCTTGGTCGTTCGTCTTGAAATACAAGAATGGTTCGTACCCGTTGACAACTAAGCTTAAATTTGTTTAAATTTCACCACTTACTTTTAGGTTAGAACTTTACACGGTCAATCGGAGTACATTTTACATCAGGGACCTCAAAAAAGAAAAAATTACGTCGAGGTCCATACATTTAGCATAAAGGACCCTAAAAGGAAAATTTTCTAGTTCGGCTCCTTCTCAAGAGATCAGCTACTTCCTCTTCGATTGTTTTCAAAATATGGCCAAATTTGTTGCCATGCAAATTCTCTCATATGGGATCATCAACATAATGTATGATGGTTGATATATATGGCCTTGACCTTGGTCGTTCGGCTTGAAATCCAATAATGGTCATACTCGTTGACCAGTAAGCTAAAAAATGTCAAAATTTCACCATTTATACTTTTAGGTTAGAATTTTACACGGGCATGAAGTACATTTTATATCAAGGACCTAAAAAAGTAAAATTACATCGAGGTCCATACATTTAGCACACAGTACCCTAAAATTAAGCAAGGAAAACAGTCGGGTTCGGCTCCTTCTCGAGGGAGTATCAGATCGAGCCATACTCTTCATACTACTTCATCTTCGATTGTTTTCAAAATATGGCACAATTTTTCAGGGTGCAAATTTTTGAATATGGGATCATTACCTTGGTCGTTCATCTTGAAATCCTAGAATGGTTCATACTTGACAACTAAGCTTAAATTTGTTTAAATTTCACTACTTACTTTTAGGTTAGATTTTTACACGATTGGCCAGAGTACATTTTACACCAGGGACGCGAAAAAGCAATAATTACATTGAGGTCCATACATTTATCATAAAGCTCCCTAAAAGGAAAAAAAATCCGGTTCGGCTCCTTCTCGAGAGATTAGCTGATCTGAGCCAAACTCTACACACTACTTCCTCTTCGATTGTTTTAAAAATAGTGCAATTTGTTGCCATGCAAATTCTCTCATATGGGATCATCAACATAAAGTATGATGTTGATATGGCTTTGACCTTGGTCATTCGGCTTGAAATCCAATAATGGTCATACTCGTTGACAAGTAAGCTTAAAATCATCGAAATTTCACCACTTACACTTTTAGGTTAGAATTTTACACGGGTGTGGAAGTACATTTGACATCAAGGACCTAAAAAAATTGAAAATTACACCTAGGTCCATGCATTTAGCACAAAGGACCCTTATAATAAGCAAGGAAAACAGTCGGGTTTGACTCCTTCTCTAGAGAGTAGCTGATCGAGCCATACTCTACACACTACTTCATCTTCGATTGTTTTCAAAATATGGCCAAATTTGTCGGGATGCAATTTCTTGGATATGGGATCATATGCATAAAGTATGGTGTAGATATGGCTTGACCTTGGCCGTTTTTCTTGAAAATCCAAGAATATGGTTCATACTCGTTGACAACTAAGCTTAAATTCATTTAAATTTCACCACTTACTTTTAGTTTAGAATTTTACATGGTTGGTGGGAGTACATTTTACATCAAGGACCTACAAAGGGAAAATTACATGGAGGTCCATACATTTAGCACAAAGGAACCTACAAAGGAAAACTTTTTGTTTTGTCTCCTTACCGAGAGACCAGTTGATCTGATCTAGACTCTTTGTACTACTTCCTCTTCGATTATTTTCAAAATATGGCCAAATCTGTTGCCATGCAGATTCTTTGATATGGGATCATCAGCATAAAGTATGATGTTTATATGGCCTTGACCTTGGTCATTCGACTGAAATCCAAGAATGTTCATACTCATTGACAAGTAAGCTTAAAATCGTCTAAATTTCACAACTTACACTTTTAGGTTAGAATTTTACACGGTGTGTGGAAGTACATTTTACATCAAGTACCCAAAAAAGGGAAAATTACATCAATTTCCATACATTTAGCAGCCCCCTAAAAATAAGCAAGGAAAACAATCGTGTATGGCTCCTTCTCGAGAGAGCAGCTGATCGAGCCATACTCTTCATACTACTTCATCTTTGATTGTTTTCAAAATATGTCCAAATCTATCGGCATGCTAATTCTTGGACATGGCATCATCACCATAAAGTATGATGTTGATATGGCCTTGACCTTGGTTGTTCGACTTGAAATCCAAGAATTTTCATACTCGTTGACAACTAAGCTTAAATTTGTCAAATTTCACAACTTACACTTTTTGGTTAGAATTTTACACAGATGGTGGGGGTACATTTACACCAAGGACCTAAAAAAGGTAAAATTACACTAAGGTCCATGCATTTAGCATAAAGGACCATAAAATTTATCAAAGAAAACAGTCAGGTTCAGCTCCTCGAGAGAGCAGATGATCAGGCCCTACTCTTCATACTACTTCCTCTTCGATTTACAAGAAAGATTTATTATGGAGGGAACTAGGAGCAGAGTAGTACTATTCTGAAGGGAACTAGAGCAGAGGAACATGCATCCGTTTTCATTTTATTCAACCTCGCCTATACGCTCTATCCCCACTTCTACGCCAAGAGCCGCCGTTCTTCTCCTCCACAATGCTGCTTTCCGATCCTATTTACCACACAGTATGAGAGTGTTTGTTCTTCTCCCTGTCCCGCCTGCCGCCATCGATCTTCCCTCTTTTCCAGAAAACCAAATCAAGCCACTATCCCAACTTCCATCAGCTCCCTTGCGATGGCAGGACCAAGCAAGGACAGTGATGATTCTGAGCTATTCTAGCATGTTTTTACCGAAGGCCCGCTTGAAGAACTCATAACCAGATGCGACATCATCGCCACCACGAGCCTCGCTGGTTCGTCCAAACATCTTCTTGACTCGGAAAAATATAGTGCAACTTTACATGCTTCTCAGCCATTTGGCCTTCCCTGTGTTCTTCATTCTCACCCAACTAAGAAACCATGGGAATGCAATGAGTACTTCGAGGGCAAGGGCACGACATGCAAGCTGGCGTCGCTGGACAGGTTCTCCTCCGATGTTGTGTTCCCGAATTGTATGGGTAAGCAGTGGGTAGGTGCCAATGGAGATTGGATCACCACTGTTGGGTCCGAGTGCAAGTGGGAGCTTGTCAGTGTGTACACTCATCAACACGTTCCTCTCCCACAAGTCAATGAGTTTGTACCCACCAACGATCCGTTTACATTCATGCATAATGATCGCCCTATTCTCCTCCAGAAGATTGCTATTTGCCGAGCTCCCATAGCTGCGGCTGATTATTTAGATTTCTCTCTCGTCGCTATCTTTGACTACTCAATTGCTACCCTTGATGGCAATGAGTATGCATGGATAGTTATTGAGAACCAGTTCTAGTGCTATTTTAGATACAGCAATGCACTCATCCACAAGGGTCTGGTGTTTGCAGCCACTGAGAGTGGCAGTGTTTATGTTTGGAATCATCTGTATTTTGGTAAGTTTGATCCATTCATGTTCTAAACACTAGCTTCAGTTTTAATGGATGTAAACTAGTGTTGGCTAATTTGGCCGTCATTTCTTTTTGTAGGTCGTATTCTGCTCCCATCACCACCTATCGCGCATCTCGAGGAGGGAAACCTTGATGCCATAGATGATGACGAGCACGAACCTGGTTTATGGTTCTTAGCAATATCTGCTGATGAATCTCGCCTTCTTCTTATCCATACCGTGGGCGTTACTGATGAGGAGTTTTATGGTGGTACTTATTATGGTCATGGAAATCATGTTGCTGATCATAGTGTTGATCGCTGCGGTCGCACTTGTGGCACCTATGCTACTGGGTTTAGCTCCGAGGTGTACTCAAAGGACACTGCTTACTTGTATCCACCTAAGCCATGGATAGAGATTGCTAACCTGGGAGCAAATTCCCTTTTCCTTGGATTGAACTCTCCGATTAATATTGCGGTATGCGGTGCAGACGTTGCCCCAGGATATCTCACGAGAAGCAAAGATACGTCCAAAACGTATCTACTTTCCTAAACACTTTTGCTATTGTTTTTCCTGTAAACTTGTGTGATTTGGGTACAACTAACATGGGCTAACGTTGTTTTTAGCAGAATTACCTTGGTGTCTAGTTTTTGTGCAAAAAATCAACTATCAGGAAAAATCCCGGAAAATATGCCAAAAATCCTATTTCACCAGAAGACTCACGGAGCCAGAAGACGAGACGGAGTAGGGCCACGAGGGGCCCACACCACCTGGCCACGCGGACCAGGCTAGGCCGCACCTGGGGGTGGTGTGGCCACCTCGGCGGCCCCCTCGGCCTCCCTCTTCGCCTATAAGTTGCCTCTTGACCTAAACACCAAGGGGGGTTCCACGTTTTTCCAAAAAGAGTTCCGCTGCGCCGCCACCACCAAATTCCGCGTTTCGGACCCAGAAACTCCGTTCTGGCACCCTGCTGGGACAAGGAATTGGAGGAGATCATCATCACCATCGCTTCTCCATCAACCATCCTTGTTTCCCCCATCTATGAGTGAGTAATCCCCCGTTGTAGGCTATGGGGATGGTACGGATTGGATGAGATCATTCATGTAATGGCATCAAATTGTTAGGGTATGGTGCCTAGTATCTATTATTTTTGCTTTTTGACTTTGTTGCAACTTGTTATGCTTAATGCTTGTCACTAGGGCCCGAGTGCCATGATTTCAGATTTGAACATGTTATTGATTCATTATTATAGTATTGTTTATGGTCTTACCTGCAATTTGTATACACATATTGTTGTCCAGAACCAAAGGCCCCGAAGTGACAGCAATCGGGATAACCGAAGGGAATGGCTTTGATGTGAGGATCACATGTGTTCATGGAGTGTTAATGCTTTGCTCCGGTGCTTTATCAAAAGGAGCACCTTAATTGCCAGTAGTTCCCTTGAGGCCCCGATGCAAAAGGGCTGGCAGGACAAAAGATGTTGTGCAAGTTCTCACTGCGAGCACGTATGACTATATATGGAACACATGCCTATGATTATCTAGTACTTGGATGCTTTATCTTACTTATCTACAAATTCCCTATGTTTTGATTTCTATATGAATTGTCTTGTCCATGCAACGCCCGTCCATCCATCCCTATGCCTACCGCGCTTTAATCCTACTGTTTACTGCAATTGTTACTGCTGTCTTTACTTTTACTACTGATATTACTTTGCTATTGCTATTACAAAACTGTTGCTACTAATAAACTGCTGTGAGCAAGATTGTTTCCAGGTGTAGCTGAATTGACAACTCAGTTGTTAAGGCTTATAAATATTCTTTGGCTCCCCTTGTGTCGAATCAATAAATTGGGTTTCACTTCCCTTGAAAATACTGCGATACACCCCCTATACTTGTGGGTTATCAAGACTATTTTCTAGCGCCGTTGCCGAGGAGCATAGCTCTATTTATCAAGTTCACTTGGAATCACTATTGTTCGCTGCCCTCCATCCATCATGGGTAAGTCTCGTGATGGCAGGGTTCCGATTTTACCATCCACTACAAGAAGAGGTACGGTTATGAACACCTCTATTGCTCTTGATTCACCATCTGTTATGAGTAAGATCCTTACACCACCACATACACATGCTACACACACTGCTACTACTGCTGAATCTGAAACTTCGGATACCTATGATGCTGCTTCTACTATGCTTGATAAGAATGGTTCATTAGGTCCTTTCCTAGATGCTACGATTGCTAGAACTATAGCTGGAAATACTGAAACTCCTAATGAAGACACTACTACACACAGTTCACGAGTCTAGAGAGCTATGATATTGAGGACGGTTATATAGAAATGACCGATGAATTTATTAAAGAATGTCAAAACACCCATGATAGGAGTGCTATTAAGAGTCTCCTTGAGAGGCGTACTATAAAACACAAATTGTCTCCTAATGCTAAGTTTGCTGCATCTTCCATAAACATTAAAGATAAAGATTATGATTTCTCTCTTGATCTATCTTACATAGCAATTATTGAGAAAGAACCTTTTTGTGGGACTAGGAATGAAAGTGTGGTAACACATATGACTGAGCTTTCTACCATGAGTGGCTTATTTTCTGATGATATTAAGATGCGCACCTACTTTGTTGCTAAAATTTTCCCTTTTTCACTGAAAGGAGAAGCTAAAACTTGGTTTAATAATTTACCTCCTGGATCTATTGATAGCCCTGATTGCTTGATTAGCCTTCCTTCAGAAATATTTTCCACCTAGTGCTAGACATGCTATTTTGCAGGAACTTTTGATTTTAAACAGGGAGAAAAAGAGATATTGCCTGAATCATGGGCAAGGTTTTGTGCTTTGATTCATGCGCAGGCTGGATGTCCATTACCTAAGAATGAGCTTCTTGATATATTTTATAATGGACTAACTGAAGAATCTTGGACATACCTGGATAGTTGTGCTGATTGTGTTTTCAGGAATAGGACTCCCAAGGAAGCTAAGGAATTAATGGCTAAAATAAGCAAGAATTATGAAGACTGGACTCCTCAACCAGCTATACCTGAGACATCTATACCTGAACCAACTATTCCTGTGCCTATACCAACATCAAAGAAGAGGGGAGTTATTGAACTAAATGATGAAGTGATGAAGGAATTTAAGAAATGTCTTAAGGAGAAGGGAATTAAAGCTGAAGATGTGAAGAATTTACCTCCTATAGAAGAATTATGTAAGCCAATCCCCCACTCATCCACTATTGAGGTACACTCTCTCCAACATTTAGATTCAGGTGATATCCCTTACTCTAAACCTCCTGATCAATGCTTAGAAGAATTTGATGTTTTTATTGTTAAGCAAGATAATTTCAATAAAAGGGTGCAAAATCATTTAATGGAAAACTCTAGAGCTATTGTTGAGTTGAAGGATATTATGGAAAGAACCTCTAATGATGTTAAAATGCTTGTTAAACATTTTCAAATGGTTCAAACTCAAATTGATCAGCTTATTAAAGTACAAAAAGACTTGTTAGTTAATGCTGCTAAAGAAAAACATGCTTATGAAATTAGAACTAGAAGTGGTGCTGCTACCTAGGATCCTTTATATCCTGAGGGGCATCCTAAAAGAATTGAGCAGGATACTAAACAAGCTGAAAATAGTGGTACTACTCCCAAGAAGATAAAGAAGAAACATAAAACTATTGTAGAACCCTCTGAACCTGCTAAAGATCCTAATAGTATATCTGTCTCTGATGCTGAAACTTAAAGTGGTAATGAAGAAAATGATTCTCCTGATAAAGAAAAGGTTGAAGAAGAACCTGAAAGGCACACTAAGAATACTAAATACACTAAAGAAGATTTTGTTGCTTAGAAACATGGTAGTGAAAGAGAGCCTTGGGTCCAAAAACCTATGCCTTTCCCTGATAAGAAACACAAGTCAAAGGAAGATGAACACTATAATAAGTTTTGTGAGTGGATGAAACCTTTATTCTTGCAAATTCCTTTGACTTATGCTATTAAATTGCCTCCTTATTCAAAGTATATGAAGGATATTGTCTCGAATAAAAGGAAGATCCCTAATGAAGAAATTTCTACTTTGCTTGCTAATTATTCCTTTAATGGTAAAGTTCCAAAGAAACTTGGAGACCCAGGGATTCCAACTATACCTTGCTCTATTAAAAATAGTTATGTTAGAACTACTTTGTGTGATTTGGGAGCAGTAGTTAGTGTTATGCCTTTTTCTCTCTATAAGAGACTTCAACTAGAAAAAAACTAATACCAACTGATATATCTTTGCAAATGGCTGATAAATCTACTACTATTCCTGTTGGTATATGTGAGGATGTACCGGTTCAAGTGGCTCATAATTGCTTGATATTAACTGATTTTGTTGTGCTTGAAATGCCTGAACATGATAATATGTCTATTATTCTTGGGAGACCTTTTCTTAATACTGCAGGAGCTGTTATTAATTGTAATCAAGGAAAGGTGACTTTTAATGTTAATGACAAGTAGCATATTTTCTATTTCCCCAAGAAGATTGATAGGACTTATGGTTTAAATTCAATTGAACATGTTGAGGGCATTCAAGTTGGAGAAATATATTGTCCCATACCAAGAGAAAAATACGAAACTATTATGATTGGGACCATTGCTATCAAGGTTGAGGTAACATAATCATAAGTGGAATGCAAAGTTTTGTTTCATATAAAATTGCTTTGGTAACAAGACCTGATCAACCTTATTAACAAAGGGATTTTAATGAACAAAACAATGTCTTCACCATGATTATCTCCGCTTACTTCCATTTTATCCATTTTAGTTTTTGCTTTCGTTTAGTTTACTGTTTTGTTGTTAGTTGCTTGCATATTAGAGTGTCTTAGAACTTCTGAAGTTTTAGCTTTGTTTTGTCGTTGCATATTTCCAGAAACATCTTTCTGTCAGAAAATCATTCACCTATACCTGAAAAATTGCTCAAAAATAAAGTGTCTCGAAAAATTCCAGAAAATTCATATTAAATTTTTACATGAAAAAGGGGTAGAGAAGTGCCTGGAGAGTACCAGGGGGACCCACCAGGCAGGCACACCACCTGGTGGTGCGGCCAGCCTAGGGGCGCGCTTGGCCATGGTGTGGGCCACCCATGGCCCTCCACTCACTCTCTCACTTCCCACTTCTTTCTCTCTCCCAAGAAAACATCATTTATTTGCTCGAAATCACGTTCTTGCTGTTCTTGCCCATGATTTTTCGATCTCTTTGCTCAGCCCATCTTTGCTGCTGAAATTTGGAGCATTTGTTCTCCGGTATGTAACTCCTCCGCTTGTCCAAGTAGATTTGTGATTAGTGGTTTATATCTTGAGTACTTTGCTGCTGTAGGTGACAGGTTATGAGAGCTTGTAAGCTTGTTCAATGCTTAGAGATTTTGTTTTGATGCATGTTTAGGCCTCTTACAAGTCCCTATGAGTAGTGCCCTTCATTATGTATTCACTTTGCAATCACTTGTTTAATGGATGTTTAAATTTCAGAATATCAAAGATGAACAACCACACCTTTGGATAAATATTTGAGAGGGACACGCCTAGGAGGTCAAGGCCCTCAAGATCAGCCTCTCAGTTTAGGCCTTTGTACAATGGAGATCTCATTGCACCACGATTTGGCAATGAAGGAGCTGAGGGGGATGCTCACCCATCTACTTTTCCTTGTTATACCTTCTTGCAAGCTATAGGGATCCTCGATGATTTCCTACTACTGGTTCAGAGGGTCGGTTTGACCTCATACATGGAAGATGAGAGTGAGCAATATGCCGTGCTCACCAAAACTTTTGTTGAGAGTTTCGTTTTCACTAACACCCCCTATTAGTCAACTATTTCTTTCAGAATTTATAATCTGCCTATTACCATGTTGTTGGAAATATTTTGCAGCATTATAGGTATAGGCATGACGGGGACCGTGAAGAAGATCCAAGGGCGACCCGCTGATTTGCTGGAGATCTATTGAAGTGTGACCAATGACGATGACCGCGTAGCTCAGTGCAGGAAGATAAGAAACATCCAACTCCCAGCTCTTAGATACTTTGCTTACTATCTTGCTACTAGCATTCTTGGTAGGGAGAACACAAGTAATGTCTCCAATTATCATTTATCCTTCCTCGCTGCCGCACTTAATAATGATACTCAATACAATCTTGGCTCTCTTATTGCTCGCCGCCTAGCTGCTGGGGGGCCTATTTATGGGGGCATTATTGCTTCATGTATGGTTACTGTGTTAGAACTTTTTGTGGATCCTAATGATACTATATTGGCATCACAAAGGCTTGATCTTGCTACCATGAAAACACATCACTTCGTCACTGCTAACTCTGATACAGACAGTTTAGTATACAGGATGTTGTTTACTGACGAGGATGAAAGGGAGATTCCTTTGCCGCAATCTACTTTGTTCAGTGCTCACCGGAGGCCGTGGTCGCGTTCCAAGGAGGAGGTGGACGAGCAGCTCCGCTTGCTTGGTGTCCATAGGCATCACCAGGAGGATGTGCCCTCCTATGTTTACTCTGCGCACTACGGTGGGGCGCCCTCGAGCTCGCACCAGGACGAGGGTACCTCCTCACCGTACTACCGAGGCGCTCCATTTTGGCTAGCTTGGGACTGATACCCACGTAGGCCAAAAGCCTAAGCTTGGGGGAGGTACACCGACATCACACTCATCTCCATATCATGTTTAGTCGGTACTTTGTATATCCATGTTTCGTTCTCTTTTTAGTTTTCGTTCTTTTTTTACTTTTGCTTTCTAAAAACACAAAAAGACCAAAAATATTTCTGTTGTTTCTCTTTGTTTGCTTCTTCTTCTTTTTGCCTTGGTTTGATTTTTCCTGTTGGCTTTGTCTTAAGTATTCGAAAAACCCAAAAAGATTTTGCTTTGCTTCTTCTTCTTCCTTTTGGTTCTTGTTTACAAAAAATCAAAAACGCCAAAAATATTTGTTGTTCTTATTTGGTTTTGTGAAGTTTGTTGCAGGGTTTAGCAGTCCTCAGTGGAATTTGGTTTCATGTTATTATCCAAGCTACACAAGTGAGGGGCAATAATGAGGATTAATGACAACTTGAGGTGTGGTAAGAGGCTGGTAACGAACTCTATTTGTTTTCATTTTTGTACATATACTCATCATTGTGGGCATGCTTAGTCTGTTCATGAAGGGTGTATGTTTTTTATGGATGCTTAGTAGTTCTTGCTTTCTTATGATTAGCTCTAGCTCGCTAATAGTTTGTAGCATGCCATATGAATGTTTGCTTGCATTGCTCTATTCATAACTTGGTATGATACTGTGGTATCCTCCTCTGAATGTTTCATTTGAATTGACTTGGCTCATGCTCATGCATGCATATGACTGAAACAATAATCAGTTAAGCCTCGATGAATTATTTTGCCTCAAGGGTCTTGAATCACTTTCATGCCATGATTAGTCCTATTTTGTTGCAAGCATGATTATGACAGTTATTGCTCTCTCATTTGTCGCTCCCTTACTATTGCTAGCCTTCACTTGCAATGAGTATAAGCTTTACTCGTGTTTCCAACTCCCTAAAACCAATATTGCCAAAAGCGTCCACCATACCTACCTATTAGCATCATTTGCTATTCCGTGCATATTTAGTATGCCTTGTTTTCTTCCGAATAAAATGTTTGCTTGTTATGAGAAAGTTAGTTAGTAAAGCTCTCACGAACTTGATGGCACACTTTACTTTCTTACACTTAATAATCTTGAACCATTGCGTCCATCTTTGTTGCGTATATGTTTGCGCTTTATAAGTTAAAGTTAGCAGAACCATGTATCATGGGGAACGATTTCAACATTACACTGGTACATTGTACCTCATTGATATCATGATTCTTTTGCTTATGGATCCCGGCAGTGTGAAATAAAAGGGGAACTTGTAAGATCATGGAGTTTGTATATGTGTTAGAGAAACGCCTAGGCCGCTAGCCTAAGCCATGCCTAATCATGGTGGAAACTTGCAGCATAACCATAATGAGCATTCTATGAAGCATCCTCAATAAAAACCTATGCAAATATCAAATAAAAAGATTGTTGAGATGCTCATTGTCTGTTTGTCTTGTCATTTTGATTATGGGATAGCTCCTGTATCATGTGCAAGGGGTACCCCTTTGGCGGTTCTCTATGATACACACGTACTTACAATGACAAGAGCTTACTTGTGACTGAAGTTGAGTAGCATGAGGTTCGGTACTTGTAAGTAAGGGGCATGAGATTTTAACTTATAACTTGTCAAGCATATCCTCTTAGTTGTGTCACTTTAACCTTAACCATTTAAAGATGCTTATGATAGGGGCAATGAGATCTCAAAACTAATGAGTACCATACTTTCAGCATTTGAAAGCCTTTCAAACTTTTCAAAACCTTTTTATTTCCTTGTTGAGTCTCCACATATTCTATGAGCACTTTCCTGAGAGCATAGTTGTCATTCTTAGTGTAATGTGCTTGTCTCAAAACTGGATTAATTATGTTATGACTTTGATGCTTGTATCTTTGATATCTTTACTTCTAGTCTTCACTTGAACTTCAGAGGTGCCTTGGCATTTATGTTTTCTCTACAATCACAGGCAAGCGAGATACCACTCTATCATACCTTGTTATGAGCATTGCAATATTGCTTATGTTTATGTTTCATGCTACTTATTATTTTTGAGTTGGGATCTCTTCATAGCTTGCAATAACTATTAAGTAAACTTAGTTGCATACTCTCTATTATGAATTGCCTGAGTAGTTGATCATATGCTAAGAATATATACATCTTATGAAGCAAATGTGTTCGTGAAAGTTTCTTTTATCGCACTCAGTTTTCAACTGAATTGCTTGAGGACAAGCAATAAGCCTTGGTGTCTAGTTTTTGTGTAGAAAATCAACTATCAGGAAAAATCCCGGAAAATATGCCAAAAATCCTATTTCACCAGAAGACTCACGGAGCCAGAAGACGAGACGGAGTAGGGCCACGAGGGGCCCACACCACCTGGTCGCGCGGGCCAGGCCAGGCCGCGCCTGGGGGTGGTGTGGTCACCTCGGTTGCCCCCCTCGGCCTCCCTCTTCACCTATAAGTTGCCTCTTGACCTGAAAACCAAGGGGGTTCGACGTTTTTCCAAAAAGAGTTCCGCCGCACCGCCACCACCAGATTCCGCGTTTCGGACCCAGAAACTCCGTTCTGGCACCATGCCGGGATGGGGAATTCGAGGAGATCATCGCCATCATCATCAACATCGCTTCTCCATCGACCATCCATGTTTCCCCCATCTATGAGTGAGTAATCCCCCGATGTAGGCTATGGGGATGGTAGGGATTGGATGAGATCGTTCATGTAATGGCATCAGATTGTTAGGGCATGGTGCCTAGTATCTATTATTAGTGCTTTTTGACTTTGTTGCAACTTGTTATGCTTAATGCTTGTCACTAGGGCCCGAGTGCCATGATTTCAGATCTGAACATGTTATTCATTCATTATGATAGTATTGTTTATGGTTTTACCTGCAAGTTGTATACACATATTGTTGTCCGGAACCAAAGGCCCCAAAGTGACAGCAATCGGGATAACCGGAGGGAATGGCTTTGATGTGAGGATCACATGTGTTCATGGAGTGTTAATGCTTTTCTCTGGTGCTCTATTAAAAGGAGCACCTTAATTGCCAGTAGTTCCCTTGAGGCCCCACTGCAAACGGGCTGGCAGGACAAAAGATGTTGTGCAAGTTCTCATTGCGAGCACGTATGATTATATATGGAACACATGCCTATGATTATCTAGTACTTGGATGCTTTATCTTACTTATTTGCAAATGCCCTATGTTTTGATTGCTATATGAATTGTCTTGTCCATGCAATGCCCGTCCATCCATCCCTATGCCTACCGTGCTTTAATCCTACTGTTTACTGCAATTGTTACTACTGTGTTTACTTTTACTACTGATATTACTTTGCTATTGCTATTACAAAATTGTTGCTACTGATAAACTGCTGTGAGCAAGATTGTTTCCAGGTGCAACTGAATTGACAACTCAGTTGTTAAGGCTTATAAATATTCTTTGGCACCCCTAGTGTCGAATCAGTAAATTGGGTTTCACTTCCCTCGAAAATACTGCGATACACCCCCTATACTTGTGGGTCATCAAGCAACTGTGTCTACACCTCTCACCATGCAATAGGACTTGGATATACGCCGTTTCCTTAAATATGTTGCTTCAGTCTAAATACCGAAGAAGCAGTTGTTGGTTTCTCAACCAACATTGCATGGAAATCTCCGGAGACCCCATTATGGTTCATCCCTAGCATCGCCAATGGCCATGATTGGAACCAAACTAACGTAAGTAATCGTAATACTATGTAATAGGATAGCTTAGTTTAGATCAAGTGCAGTAGATGGTCTTGCTTTTCTTTTGAAACTTGGCCTTGTCATAAACTCATAATCTAGACAAGGCTTTGGGCATTTTGAGTTTCCTATGGAGGTCACACACAGGCATTAATGCGAGAAGGAGGCATGCACACAAAAGCACACTTGATCGTTAGTTTTGTTTCTTCCAATGACGAGTGTTCGGAGAAAACGGCAAACTGAATCTGTCACTTTGAAATGCTGCTGAATATGTCCAAGTGATGCTGAATGTGAACTATGAATCTGTCGTTTTTTCTTTCTTATTATGTACTGCTGCATCTTTCAAATGCTACTGGACCTATCAAAAGTTTTGTTTGGTACTTGTTCAGGTCGACCGATCAAGTGAAGAATATGGTCTCGCTTTCCTTTTGAATCAGTCCTTGCTACATCTATTGAATTTCAATGTCCGCATTGCTGAATATGTCAATTCTTTTGGTCACTATCTGTGTACTGCCACAATCTCTCAAGTGCTGCTGAATATGAACCGGGAATCTATTTGATATTTTTACGGTCTATTCTATACTGCTGAATCTTCCAAATGCTACTGAATCTGTCAAATGTTCTATCATTACTATTAGTACAATATTTTGTAGAACGAACTATGATGTACTGGTACTTGGTTAGATGCAGTGCATCAGATTGTCTTGCTTTTCTTTTGAAACTTAGCATTGTTACAATTATATGGATGAGTATTGGGCATTTTGGGTTGCTATGGGCGGTCTCAGAGGCATTGACATAAGGAGGAGGTACTCACACAGAAGCAGACTTGATCGTCAGTTTTGCTTGCTCCAATGATTGAGTCAATTCGGAGAACATGTCAAACTGATCGTGGGCCAAGTTTTTTTAGCTGGAACAAGAACTAATTCTCTCTGTACTGCTATTGAATTTCAAGCACGAAAGCTACTGAATCTCTCTTTCGGCCCGTCTTTAGCCCAGAACATTTTAATTCAGTCTTTTCGGGGTCAGGTACTGCTGACCACAGGCCAGCAGAAATTTTAGAAAGGAGCCCATGGAGTATAGCCGAGAACATATTAGTTCGGCCTTTTACGGGTCAGCGAACTGCTGAGCACAGACCAGTGAAATTTGAGAATGAAGCCCATGGAGCATAGCCTATGGAATATAACCCACGTAGAGCAATAGCTAAACTCTTTTTAATTCGGCCTTTTGGGCATTGCCCCCCACCTCTCATAATAAAAAAACTCTGCCTACCCATGTTTTTAAGAAAGTACCCCATTATGTGGCATTTTATAAATTGAGATGCCAGGAATGTTGGGGATATACTTTCTGGGTATCCTCACAGTTCCTCACTAACCTGGGTGGCCCACTTCGGGTTAGAGCTTTGCTTCACGGGCGGCCTAGTCAGGGAGAAAGACGGAGTCCAATCCGGCTACGGGAAGGCCCAGAAGACTTACCGACTTAGGCCCATAATGTTACTTGTAGTTCAAGATGTACTCTGTAACCGACTCTTAGTCGTAGCCGGATAGATCTCTCCTGTAAACCCTAGGCTGGATATCTATATAAGCCGTCCTAGGGAGAGCCTTTAGGGCACCCAATACTTTAGACCCTCAACTCGCACAGGCGAAACCCTTGTAACTCATATTCCGGCTCCGCCGTATTACTGGATTGCTAGCAGGAGTAGGGTCCATCCAAAGCCGTCGGATTCAAACCTGGGTAAACTGGTGTTCTCACCATCCTGGAACACCGTACGTCTCACACCCTTCTCTTCCACATGCCTCGAGGACCCCCTCATGGCATACTTGTCATCAATCCGACGACAGTTGGCGCCCACCGTGGGGCAAGTGAGCTTCGGATCTGTGTTCCGAGCGAAATCTGCAAGAATCGGAATCGGCGAGACTATCGCCGTCGGTCGCATCCTCTATGCCAGCGACGTCCCTCTCATCATTCTCGACGAGACTTGGATTCCGGCTAAGGAGGCCGTGAATGCCTACACAATCAGGTCCTTTGGCGAGATCGATGTTTACATCGGTTTCGCTGAACCTGCCCAACCCACCCCAGCGGTGATGATAGAGGCAGAAGAATCTTCTGGGTCCCCTTTGTCCGTGGAGGCGGCAGAGTTTTGGATCTCAGAAAACCCTAATCCCACCCAGCCCGCACCAGTTGCGGAGATAGTGGAGAAATCTGAGCCTGAAGAAGACCTAGCGGTCCAAATCGAATCTGGAGTGGATCTCCCTAGAGGAGCCGGATCCCAGATCGACCCACCCGTGGAAGTAGAAATCCAGGAGGAACATATCAGTGACACTGATTCCAGCTCTGATGATGCCGGGACAGACAGACCTTTCCTAAGGTACACATTACGACGTATGATACTGCAAGGCGAAAGCACAGATGCAATTCTCGAGACCATCAAAAGTTTCGACATGGCTGATCGCGAAAGCCGCAGGTACCTCAGGAAGCACGTGTCGCACTTCGTCAGGTATGTGGGATCCGGATCCGGCTCTGCCGATGCTGGAGAAAACACCGACTCGGTGCTGGAGGCAATTGGAACAAACGCCGACGTACCCGCATCCTCGGATGAATCAATGACGTCAGCGGATTTCTGAAAGTTCTACGTGGAATATGAAGAGGAGTATAACTCCAAAGCTACAGAAGAAGGAGAAGCCATGGATGAAGGATCCGGGGAACAGTCTCCCAAAGCGAAGGATGACATGGACGTCGGAGATAATCCCGAAGTCCAGATGTCCGAAAGTACCGATCAGAGCTTGACTCCAGGAAATGGACCCAAAGCCGTATTTGCTACCGGCGCTGCCAACAAGGCGAAGAAGAAGAACAAGAAAAACAAAACCCCGGCAAAAGACCCTTTGGCTGAGGAGGTGATTGCCGAGGAATACGAAGAAGACTCAGATAGAGCACTTATCCCAGACGAGCCGAAACAAGAAGAATCGGTGGATGGACACGTGATAGCCGAAGGTGCACGTAAACTCATCGATGCTGCATTAACCACACCTATCCCTACAGCTGCAGAACTTACTACTAAAGAGCTGGATGAAAGGGCCCAAGCCCTAGAAGCGCGTCGTTAACAACTCCTCTATGAAGCCAAAAACATCGAGGTGGAGAAGAAACGCATGGCAACCAAGGACTACATGTCTCGGTTGCATCAGAAGACAGGGAAGCGTCACCCAGATGACAACCAATTCCCACATGTCTGTGCTGTCCTTTTTGGAGATGAGATGGGAAGCCACAGAAAGATAGCAAAGGAGATTGGGTATACCCAACCCCAGTACAAAACACTGTGGCGGCCCGAGAAATTCTATCCGCTAATCCAGGACCGAAGGAGATCCGTTTGGGTATCAAACTACTCAACAAGGGACTGGAGCAGCAAAAGGTCGCCCTGTCTGGAAGTCAAAAACTGGTCTCGGATTCCGACCAATGTCGAACAGATCCGGCATGGGCTGACGTAAGACCCCACCGCGTTCCGGAGCAGCATTATCGCCCCGAATGACGGGAGGACAATTATTCGAGAACCGGATCGTCAGGACAGCATCGTAGGACTGCACGCGACTGGAGCAGCGCCGCACCAGCGGCCGAGAAAGAGGCCATCGCTGCTC
Source organism: Avena insularis (assembly GCA_023614405.1). Lineage (NCBI taxonomy): Eukaryota > Viridiplantae > Streptophyta > Magnoliopsida > Poales > Poaceae > Avena > Avena insularis. The sequence goes on along the minus strand of CM042692.1, from coordinate 67,931,426 downwards.
TGAATCTAAGGAATCCCCCCCCAACAAGAATCTAATGATCAAAGGGGAGAAGATAAAGAGAAACGCCGGGAGGAGGATCGTCAAAAAATGCCACCTCCTAGACATGCAAGCCGTCCGGCTGATCCCCACCATGGTGGGAACGACGGACGAAGAAATGACGGAAACCATGCCAGAACAAGCGGGCAGGGGGCTCGTCGCAGTCAAGACCCTCCCCGGAATCGGAATAATGACGTTCCGGACGGAGGCCGGCGATCAGCCGGAAACTATCCAGCTGCCCCACCCTCTCCACCACACAGTCATCACAATGGCTCCCAAGGAGGGCAAGGAGGATGGCGGGGCGGAGGAGGTGGTGGCAGAAGCCGAAGTCCGGCACCAAGGCACCGCAGCCACAGCCGACATTCGGGACGATCTTTATCCCCGAACGACACAAGGCACAGGATCAACTCCAACATAGAGGCTCGGCGCTACGAAAACAATGATATCAACATGGGCCCAAAGTGCTTCGGACCATGCATCAGAGCTTCAAAATTCCCGGAAGGATTTGCTATCTCAAGACATATCCAAGCCTACGATGGCATTGCTCGACCAGATACCTGGCTATAGGATTTCTTCCAAGCTTGCTGCATCGCCAAAGGCGGAAACAGCCTGGTCGCAACCCGATATCTCCCACTTATGTTGCGGAAGACGGCACGATCATGGCTCAATGAACTTCCGGAGAACACCATCCATAACTGGTATGATATGCAAAGTGCGTTCTTCCGGAATTTCAAAGGCACATATCGAAGGCCCTGTACGGTCGGAGACCTATAGCGTTGCACCCAGAAAGCCAGAGAAACTTGCCGGTACTACCTCAGACGATGGATCGACACCAAGAACTCCTGCGAGGGAGTAAATGATCAAACTGCGATTGAAGCTTTCATTGCAGGTCTCCCAGTTGGTCTACTGTGTCATCGCTTGAAGTGTGACAAGGTCACTGATTTGGGAGAGATGATAGAAACAGCGAGCAAGTATGCAGATGCTGACGACGATGCAGAGGGATTGCTCAATGCCCTAGTTGTGCCTCAGTCGGCAAGACAACCAAAGCAACAAGCTCAGAAGCGCAAAAATACCTCGGAAGAAAAACCCAACACGGAAACAGCGGTGGTTACTATTGTTTTCGGGTCTGGAGGACGAGGAGGACGTGGCGGAGGCCGCGGGCATGGATGTGGGACTTCAAGGGTCCAAGGTAGAGGAGAACAACAACCAGGCAAAACCTACTCTTGGGCCGACATTGCCAACAACCCATGTGTGCATCACCTAGACGCCAATGGGGGCTCGTCCCACACCAACACTGAATGTCGTTTCAACGACGACATCAAAAGAGATGACACTGCGGGCTACAAAGCTAAGCGGAAGAAGGGAAAGAAAAATCCCGAAAAAGCCAAGGAAGATTCCGACATGGAGGAAGCAGATGCTTCAAATCCCAAGCCGGAAGGGAAGAAAACTTTTCCCACCAAGAAGTACACTTATGTCACTTTCCTCGGATCTCAACCAGCAAAGGTCAAGAAAGCAGTTCTACACGAGCTCAATGCAACAGTTCCGACTGTCCCCCAGTATCTGGACTGGTCGGAAGTGGCAATCACATTTGACCGCGATGATCATCCGCCTAAGTTACATAGGCGAGGAAAATATGCCTTAATCATCAACCCACTTAATCTCCAAGACCCTCATGGACGGTGGTAGCAGCATCAATATTCTCTATGTCGAAACACTACGCCGGATGAAGATCTCAGAGACCCAGCTGAACCATAGCTCTGTGATCTTTCACGGAGTTGTCCCAGGAAGACAAGCTAATTCCCTGGGAGAGATTACTTTGGATGTTACCTTTGGAACTCCAAAGAACTATCGGATGGAGGCACTTTCCTTCGAAGTGGTCCCGTTCAAGAGCGCATACCACGCTATATTCGGACGTCCGGCTTACTGGGCTTTTATGGCTCGTCCCTGTTACATTTACAATATGATGAAAATTCCAGGTCCCAACGGCGTGATCACCATCAGGGGAGACCCGAAGAAAGCACGAGAGTGCGAGGATGGAAATGCCGCCTTTGCCGAAGCCGTGCTGCACGCCCAGGAGATCAAGAAGAGCATAGATCCGTCCGAGATGCCCGCAACGAAGAAGGAGGTGACAAAGCCAAACCCGGAGTTCAAGGCATCAGAAGAGACGAAGAAAGCACTGTTGAAGGATGATGACCCCTCCAAGGTGACCCATATAGGCGTAGGCCTCGGTAGCGCATAGGAAAGCGCGCTCGTCAAGTTCCTCCAAGCAAATCAAGACATCTTCGCATGGCAGCCATCTGACATGACCAGAGTACCTAGGGAACTTGCCGAGCACTCTCTAAATGCAAACCCGAACGCTAAACCCGTCAAACAGTCCCTACGACAGTTTGGCGATGAAAAGCGTAAGGCAATAGCTAAGGAACTAACACGGCTCGAGTTAGCCTGATTCATAGAAGAGGTCATCCACACTGAGTGGTCGGTCAATCCTATAATGGTCCCTAAAAAGGACACCACTGATTTAAGGATGTGTGTTGATTATACTGCCTTGAACAAAGCTTGTCCAAAAGATCCATTCACTCTGCCTAGAATTGATCAAGTTATCGATTCTACGGCAGGCTCGGAACTCCTCTGTTTTCTTGACACATATTCCGGCTATCACCAAATCCGGATGAAGGAATCTGACAAAGTCAAAACTTCATTCATAACCCCTTTCGGAACCTTCCATTTTGTTACGATGCCCTTTGGGCTGAACAACGCAGGAGCTACGTACCAGCGAACGATGCAGCGTTGCCTTCATCACCAACTCGGATGCAATGTACATGCATACATGGATGATATCGCGGTAATGTCCAAAAAGAAGGAAACGCTGATTTCCGACTTGGAGGAAACATTTGCCAATCTACGAAAATACAACATCATGCTTAACCCGAAGAAATGCTTCTTTGGAATACCAGCCGGAAAATTGTTAGGTTTCATCGTGTCTCAAAGAGGCATAGAGGTGAACCGAGACAAAATCAAGGCTATACTCAATATTTCCAGGTCAACCCGCCTAAAGGACGTACAAAGACTAACTGGTTGCATTGCTGCAGTCAGTCGATTTGTAAGCCGGCTTGGAGAAAGAGCCGCACCATTATACAAACTCCTGAAAAGGACCAAAGATTTTGTTTGGACTGATGAACCTGAAGCTGCACTACAAGACCTGAAGAAAGTACTCTCATCTGCTCCTATCCTTGCAGCGCCGGAACCTAAGGAACCGATGTTGCTCTATCTTGCTGCGACAAATAAGGTCGTTAGTATCGTCATGATGGTGGAGAGACCAGAGGAAAATCAGGAACACCTGGTGTAGCGTCCGACTTACTCTGTCAGCGAGGTTCTGACAGAATCAAAACAGCGGTATCCGCACTATCAAAAGTTGGCTTACGGTGTTTTTCTAGCATCTCGTAAGTTACGACACTACTTTCAGGAGCATCCAATTACCATGGTGAGCACAGCTCCCATGAGATATATAATCAACAACAGTGACGCCACAGGACACGTCGCCAAATGGGGCATAGAGCTTTCAACTTTTGATATTGAGTACAAACCTTGGACAGCAATTAAATCCCAGATCCTTGCTGACTTTGTCGCTGATTGGATAGAGACGAAGGAGAACATGACCCTCCCTGAGTCGGAATATTGGACCCTCTTTTTTGATGGGTCTAAGGCTCGAGGGGGCTCGGGGGCTGGCGTGGTGCTCAAATCACCCCAAGGAGATAAACTTTTATACGTATTGCAGATACATTTCACAGTGACAAACAATATTGCCGAGTATGAAGCACTGCTGCATGGAATCCGGATTGCTAAGGATATCGGCATCCGATGTTTGATGTGTTACGGAGATTCGGATCTTGTTGCTCAGCAAGTCTCGGATATTTGTAACGCAAATAAACACATGGCAGCATATAAAGCTGTCATGGATGATCTATCTAAATCGTTCGAAGGGTTTGAAGTTCAACACATCCCTCGAGCAGAAAATGAGGAAGCAGATGCCCTATCTCGGATAGGTTCTGCGTGGAAAGAGGTCCCGGATGGCGCTTTTCTAGAGAACCTCAAAGTTCCCTCAATAAAGGGAGTAGATGAGGAATATCCGACCAAATCCGACTCACCCTGGATAGCAGTTATGGCTGTAATTCCCAACTGGACTCAACCCTACCTCGATTATTTGGTAGATGGCAAATTACCCGAAGATGAGGTGCTGAGCCGGCAGATTATCCGACGAGCAAAAGCCTATACTATTGTTAAAGGTGAGCTCCATAAACGGAGTGTTTCTAGCGTTTTTCAGCGCTGTGTATCTCCAAAAGAAGGAGTGGAAATTTTAAGAGAAATCCACGAAGGCGAGTGTGGTCACCACGCTGCAGCCAAATCTTTAGTGGCAAAAGCTTTTAGACACGGATTTTTCTAGCTTACAGCTCAGGCAGATGCCGAACGATTAGTCAAGACGTGCAAAGGCTGCCAAAAGTACGCCAAGCAAGTTCATGTTCCGGCTGATCAGCTGCGAACAATACCTATAACGTGGCCCTTTGCGGTCTGGGGGCTTGACATGGTAGGACCTTTTAAACGAGCTCCAAGTGGATTTACTCACCTCTTAGTGATGGAGGATAAATTCACCGAATGGATCGAGGCTAAACCTGTCACTAGTTGTGATGGAGAAACAGCCAAAAGATTTGTCGAGGATGTTATAATCCGGTATGGTTATCCACATAGCATTATCATGGACAACGGGAGTAACTTCTCTATGGGAGAATTGGCTGAATTCTGTAACGAGCAAAATATCCGGCTTGACATTGCGTCAGTCGCACATCCGTAGGCTAATGGACAAGTCAAAAGAGCAAATGGTTTAATTCTACAAGGCCTAAAACCGAGACTCGAAGCACCACTACGACGTGCTGCGGGGGCTTGGGAAGAGGAGTTACCCTCTGTAATTTGGAGTTTACGAACAACTCCAAACAAGTCAACAGGATACACACCTTTCTTCTTGGTCTATGGCGCAGAAGCAGTTCTTCCTAGTGATTTGATTCATACTTCTCCTAGAGTGGCCGCGTATATCAAAGAGGATGCCGAGATTTATTGACAAAATGATCTCGACTTAGTCGAAGAAGTTCGCGTCGTTGCTAAAATGAGATCTACAGCCTATCAGCAAAAGTTACGCAAGTATCATAGCCAGAGAGTCCGAGATAGATCTTTCAATAAAGGTGACTTGGTTCTCCGGCTTGTGCAACAAAGAAAGCACAAACTTTCCCCAGTATGGGAAGGGCCCTTTTTAGTTAGTCGAGTGTTACACAATGGATCGTACTACTTAACTGACATGAGGCCAGTCAAAGAAAGGCCTACTACTAAGAAGAGAAAGAGAGCTGGAGGCAGTACAAATCGGGATGAGTTAGACAGACCGTGGAATATTGCTCAGCTACGTCCCTTTTATTCTTAGTTTATCCTTCTTTGTAAACATATATATGTACATGATTCAGTGAGAAATAAAAGTTTTGGTTGCCTCAAATTTTTCTGAGAAGTTTTTACCATCTTATTTCCGAATGATCATGTCATAGTCGAAAATCCCAGAATGCTTGAAAGTACTTTATGCTCATGTTTGTTCTGGTTTAGATTTCCGATTCTAAAACTGCTACCCTCGGGTATAACTCTAAAGTTTCTAGTCTTTACTTTGGTTATTTATCCGATTCTTTGGATGCGGCTTTCGAGTAGTGAATTGTTGGTACTGGAAGCCGGCTTTGTTTCCGAGTTTAAACTGGTTTAGCAATTGAGCTCCATTGCTCGGCAAAGTTTCCGGCAGAAGGTTTAGCTAGCTCACGAAAAGGACGAGGCAGAAAGCCAGATAAACGATAAGTAGAGACGAAAAATACAAGTGCTTATGTACTACATATTTTCAGATGCATCATGTTTTTCCGGAATAATACAAAAATTTCTGATCTATGATGCAGGAGTTGCCGGCTCGCTGGAGATTCTGCCTTGATATCGTTCTGAGATGTCCGCATCCGAGATGGTGCGTTCATCGTCGGAAACTTCTGTTGGTTCTTCCGGAGGAGGAGGCGGAGTATCTACGCGGGTGAATAAGGGGATCTCGTAGCTGGTCAGGTCAGCCATGTGACACCCATATCCGGCGCAGGAGTGCATGATGGCTTGAAGGTCCTGCTCCTGGCCGTCTTCATCTACCTTGCAGTACCCTCTAGTCACTTGCCATATTTCCATGTTTCCATGGTGGCTCATGACCATGGTGAGAGCGTTCTGCGCAGCAGTCTGCGCGTAGGACATGTTCCAGTCCCGAACAAGCTGCGGCATCTCCTTTGCCTTGTCCTGCACCTAAAAATCTGACATGCTTGGCATGTCTGGAATCTTGAGAGCCTCGCCGACGTCCTCAAGGGATTAGCAGAAGTCTTGAAGTAGGTCACCGACTTGGGTAAGCCGGTGGGTGCGGGGCTCGGAGGAGGAAGAGTCCGTCAAGTTCAGGGGACCTATACACAAAACAAGTTAAGAAAAATCCGACATTGATAAAAGTCGAAGAAAGAGACAAGTTAGATAGATGGAACGTACCAAAAATGACGTCGTCAATTTTGGTCTTCTCCTCCCGGAGACTCTGGAGTTCAGCCCAGAGCGCCTGGGACATATCCTTCTCTCTGCCAAGTTCATTCTTGAGGTCCGAGATTATTTTATCTTGAGCAGCAATCTTGCGATCACGCTCTTCAGTGGCCATGGAGGAGGATTCAAGGACTTGAGCTATGCTCTTTTCATGATTGGCCTTGAGCTGGTCCAGCTCTTGGCGAAGCTCCTTGTTCTCCACCACCAGGGTCTTGAGGTTCTTGGCCTCTTCAATCATGGCGACGGATTGTTTCACCAGCTCTGTAAGTCAAAAATAACAAAAGTTCAGAAAAATTCGACATTGAAAATAACAAAGACAAGGTTTGAGTCTCAGAATGTTTACCTTCGGCCTCATCCTTGGCAACTTTGAGTTCAGCATTTTTAAGCTGGAGAGCTTTGATCTCTCTCCTCTTATCGCAGACATTGGTCAGTAATTCCTGGTTATAGGAACATACTTTCTGTAAGTCAGAATACCCAAAGTCAGAAAGCTACTTAAGACTCAGGCTAATATTTTTGTTAAATATCAGCACGAGCCTTGGGGGCAACACTAGTTCGTTCTTTGGCATCCTAATGAAGCATAAACCCGGATTGTTTATCCTACTTCATGCTTGGGGGCTAGAGGATATGATATAACATAATGGAAAAAACAGGAGTTGGAATTCCGACTTACATATTGTTCGTGGGTGAGTTTATCCAAACCCGCGTTCACTTCAGCAGCCACCTTCTCGGTGAGAGTCAGAGGAATCACTAGGGCTATTGGAAGCTCACCAGTCCTAATCCTCTCGTCGCAGAGGTGCACCTGGGCAAGAAGGTCAGAGAACTTGACATCCTCTGCTTCTTGCGCTTCTTCCTCGGCGGATAAAGTTCTCTTCTCCAAGCATTGCTTGGCAAGCCGCTGGATTTCTTCAGCAGATTACCGTGACAAGCCGAACTTGGCAAGACCCGGATTGCTCAGGAGGTTTTCGGCGAAGGTTTCTGCCGAGGGATCATTACCCAAAGAGGGTTCACCCTTATCTAGATCTGACGCACCCGTGGTGACGTCAGTTTGCGATCCAAGGTTCGCATGCCCCGTTGAAGGAACCGGATCTTCTGCAGCGTCCGGCGAGATAACCGGCGTTGCAGAAGGTTGAGGGGCAAGAGTCGGAGGAGCCACGGCAGGGGAAGCTATGGTAATCTTCGTCTGCCGCAGCGGCTTCGAAGGAATCCCTTTCCCCTTGGCCTTGACGAGCGGTTTTGCTCTAAGAATGTTGTAAAAGTCAGAAAACATTACATCTCGGAAAGAAATTTGAATAAGGTACAAAGGCGGAAGTTGTGATTGAATGTTACCTCTTCACGACAGGCACCTCTTTTGTGCCAACAGCCACTGTCGGAGCTTTGCGCTTCTTGAGCGCAAGATCCGGCAATGGAACTACCTCCACCTCCTGAGAGATCTCTGGAGGATATCCTTCGAGTGGAGAAAGTTCTGACTCGGGGAGGTCAGCAAGCTGAAAAGAAGAAAGCATATCAGTATTGCAATATAATTCTAAGATTGGAACACATAAAAAGGTGTATTGCTAGAAGCTTACTGGCACTACGGGGTTATCCACCGTGTGCATGTCCAGAGAAACCTCTGGGATTCTCCTCTCGATCCGCTCCTGGATCAACCACTTGATCTGGATTATGTAGCCTTGAGTGGTGTAGGCTTTGGAGCTGATGTGGAGGGAGTATTTCGGAGACGACATGATGGAATGCATCAGCCGGGTTCCGTGATACTGGAGAGGTTGGATCCGACGTGATACCCAGCACTGGACCAAGTCAGATCCTTCAGATCCTTGTGTTTGATCAAATATTTGATCTACCTCTTAGCGAGGATCAGATCGTCGGTGAGAGCCGGAGAAGCCTTGTCCCAGGAAGGTTGGGTCGTGGCGGCTCTATCGATGAAAGCCGGCAAAGCAGTGGCTTTGCTGGGAGCCGGAATATCCCTATGATAGAAAAATGTGGCTGCCATTGTTTGACCGAGTCACTGGCTAGAATTTTGGGATACGCTCGGACGCGTCTAAGCGAAAAACTAATAGTGCCGGTGATATAAGGAACACCGGCGGTAATGGAGTTTCTCCGGACATGGAAATAATACCGGAAGAGAGTCAGACTCGGCCTAATGCCGAGAAAGCCCTCGCAAATGAAGCATATGCGCTCATTTCTAACAGAGAGTTAGGAGGAAGATGATGGAGTTGAACTCTGTAACGATCTATCACCTCGGAGAAGAACTCTGAGGGAGGAAAGGACAGACCTCGGTCAAGATGGGTGCCGAAGTGAACCCGCTCGCCGTCGCGCGGGTTGGGGACGGTTTCTTCGAAGCCGCTCCACCAGTCGCCGGTGGCAAGAAGTCCCTCCTTCTCTACCTTCCTGAGGCCCTCCTCGTTGAGAGCGCATGGGATCCAGAGACCGCAAAAGCTCTCCTTCTCCGCCACCGCTTCCGCCGTCGCCGCTGCCGCCAAGCCGGAGGAAGAAGATGAAGCCATTTCTCCGGTGATTGATTAACCTAAAAGGGGCAGCGCTGGGAGTTCTGTGGAGGAAGAACGGGGGAGCTCTGAGTGTGCTGGGAGATTGGGAGGAGAGGAAAAGGCAAAGAACTGGTGAAAGAAGAGGGAAGAAATCCTAACCCCTTATACCCACCTAACTGCGCCAAGATTCGTGCAAATGCTACAGTGTAACCGCCACGCGTCGTGGAAGGAGCTAGGAAGGACCCGCGTGATGATTGTGTTGCCTCGATCTCCACGGACGCATTGAAATGGCGCCTCGGTTTCGCAGACCGCGGACCCATCAACGGTCATGCTGACGGAATGCCTGTCAGATGACATGACTTTACCATGACTTGTGTCAGGTGGCGTTGGGAACCAAGTTCCGGCTTAGTTTGAAATCGAGCTGGAAAATCCGAGTAACCTACTGATAGGTCTGACTTATTTTTTAAGACCCGGATCATATTTTTGTTGTGAAGTTTTAGGAACCCTTCAAGATTCTGCAAGCCGAAGATCAAGCTAGACGATGATAAATCCGACTTTAGATCTTGGAGGCTTCCGGGGGCTAGTGTTGGGGATATACTTTTCGGGTATCCTCACAGTTCCTCACTGACCAGGGTGGCCCACTTCGGGTTAGAGCTTTGCTTCACGGGCGGCCCAATCATGGAGAAAGACGGAGTCCAATCCGGCTACGGGAAGGCCCAGAAGACTTACCGACTTAGGCCCATAATGTTACATGTAGTTCAAGATGTACTCTGTAACCGACTCTTAGTCGTAGCCGGATAGATCTCTCCTGTAAACCCTAGGCCGGATATCTATATAAGCCGTCCTAGGGAGAGCCTTTAGGGCACCCAATACTTTAGACCCTTAACTCGCAAGTAAACCCTTGTAACCCATATTCCGCTGCCAGACATCGGATTGTTAGCAGGAGTAGGGTCCGTCCAAAGCCGTCGGATTTGAACCTGGGTAAACTTGTGTGCTCACCGTCCCGGAACACCGTACGTCTCACACCCCTCTCTTCCGCACGCCTCGAGGACCCCCTCATGGCGTACTTGTCATCAATCCGACGACAAGGAGCGCTGCCCTATTATATTTTAAAAGAGATAAACATAGACACACAAAATATTTTAAGAAGACCAATACAGAAGTTGTAGTACTAATAAAAGTTTAATGATATTTTTTCTATAAATATCTTTGTTGTATTTGGCACTCAGTTTACATTTATTTGATTTGAAGGTCTTTTGCTCGAATCGCCTTTGTGTGTGTGTATGTGCATCTTGGGTTTACATTTTTTTCTTCTAGCAATATCGCATTACGGAGAGGCTGACATCATGGACCCACCAGCATGCAACGTCCCTGGAGTTTTTTTTGAGGGTGGGTTCGAAACAAAGTTTAAATACTTGTACAGAGAGGCTCGTATCGGGGTCCCACCAGACAGAACATACAAGGCTGCATCAGGGACCCTTAAGCCAGAACATGCCAGAGAGGCTGAGATAAGGGCCCCAGCAGTAAGACCATACACGGCTGCCATGGTGAAAACAGCGGACGCGGTCCAAAAAAGTCCATCACACACACATTGCACTTACAGAGAAGCTGACATGTCGGACCCAGTAGGCCCAAACATAGTCCATGAAATTAACCTATCAGCCCCAAGCATAGCCCAATACTACCTTTTAATTCAGCCTTTTTGTGGTCTTGTGGCCACCGACCATAGCCCGTTCAATTTAGGAGTGAGCCCATTTAATATAAGCCAAGACGAATAAGGCATCCGCGCCGAGTTAGCCCAGAATCTTTTTAATTCGGCCTTTTTGAGCATTTTTTGTAATCTGAGGCTGACATCTGGGACCCGAAAAAACAGTCCAACATACACACGTTTCTTTCAAATAGAGGCTGTCAGCTAGGACCCAGCATAGACACGCTTCCTGCACACAAAGGTGGTTGACATCTGGGACCCAGCAAGTTTCCAAGGTCAAAACAGCGGACATGGCCAAAAAAGTACATCATATGCACGTTTCATTTACAGAGAGGCTAATATGTGGGACATAGCAGCGCTACCTTATACAGATGCTGCATCGAGCAACGTAGCCAGTTTAAAACAGGGAGGCGCGAGCGAGAAAAAAGTTCAGCATGTACACGTTTCTTTTAATGAGAGGCTGAAATGGGGGACCCAGCAGCGTGAGCAAATGGCAGATTCGTCGAGCAACGCTATCTAGTTCAGAACAGGGTAGTGCTAGAGAATAAGAAAATTCCATCATATCCATGATTCTTCCAATGTGAGGCTGACATAAGGGACCCACCAGCCTGAATAAACGGCTGATGCAACAAGCAAATCTATCAAGTTCAGAACACGAGGCGCAACAAAGGGTAAAAAATCCATCATATACACGTTTCTTGTAATGAGAGGATGACATGTGGGGCTTAGGAGGTTGGTTAAATGGTAGATGCGTCGAGTAGCACTATCAACTCGGAACAGGGTAGCGCGAGCCAAGGGAAAAAATCCATCATACACACATTTCTTGTAATGAGAGGATGACATGTGGGGCTCAGGAGGTTGGTTAAACGGTAGATGCGTCTCGCAGCGCTATCAACTCGGAATGGGGTAGCGCCAGTGAAGGAAAAAATTCCATCATACACACGTTTCTTCTAATGAGAGGATGACATGTGGGGCCCAGCATCGTGATTAAATGGTAGATGCATCGAACAACGCTATTAACTTCGGAACAGGGTAGCGCGAGCCAAGGAAAAAAATACATCATACACACGTTTCTTCTAATGAGAGGATGACATGTGGGGCTTAGGAGGTTGGTTAAACGGTAGATGCGTCGAGCAGCGCTATCAACTCGGAACGGGGTAGCACCAGCGAAGGAAAAAATTCCATCATACACACATTTCTTCTAATGAGAGATTGACATGTGGGGCCCAGCATCGTGATTAAACGGTAGATGCATCGAACAGCGCTATCAACTTCGGAACAGGGTAGCGCGAGCGAAGGAAAAAAATTCCATCATGCACATGATCCTTCTAATGAGAGGCTGACATGTGGGACCTAGCATCCTGACTAAATGGTAGATGCATCGAGCAACATTTTCGAGTTCAAATTAGGGAGGCGTGACCGCAAAGTATGGTCCGCTAGAGACACTGACGTCCGGGACCCACATGCCTCAAAAGACTTCGGCGAGTCAACATCGCGCGATGAAATGAAAATCTTGCTTCTACCACGCGCCAGCCAAGCATCCTCCATGTTTTTAGCAGATTCGTCGTAGTAGAGGGCCGCAAAACCAGAAAAGAAAAGTTTTCCATCAGCCACGGCCAAGCTGAGAATTTCGTCGCGGAAGACGCGCCTTCTACGACGACTGTCGGGCCAATTCATTGCGGAATGAAACTTTTCTTGTGGTGTAGGTTCACAAGGGATGCCATTACTTCTTTATCTGGTGTCGGTTCGTCCTGAGCAACTACATAATTGTCCTCTACTACGTAGTTCACTCGTGGTTTGCATTCCTGCTTTAGAAGTCTCTTATGATGCCATTATAATTTCTATCTGGTTGATTCTTAGCTATGACAATAACTACATGCCATTGTGTAGCTCACCGCAAATTCCGAGTCACCCAACGACTCTTTGCATTCCAGGAGATGCCACTGCTTCCATATATATTTGCTGAAATGACCTTGCCAGTTTATATTTGCTAAAATTGTAAGAAACACTTTGTTTGATTGCTCATTTCATTCTAGGCATCCTATTCTACAGGTTCACGAGCGACACCATTATATCTCGCAACTGGTTCTGGTTCATCCTAAGACATGACATAACTATCCTCTATAATATATAGCTCATTCGTGGTTTGCATTCCTGCTCTACAAGTTCTCGTATGATGCGATTATAATTTCTATCTAGTTCATTATTCGCTATGACAGTAACAGCATGCCATTTTGTGTCTCAGTGCAAATTTCGAGTCACCCAACGTCTCTTGCATTTTAGGGTATACAACTGCTTCCATATATATTTGTTGAAATGACATGGCTAGTTTATATTTGCTGAAATTTTAAGCCACACACACACATTTTTTATTGCTCGTTTCAAGGTAGGCACACTTGTTTAATGCGTGCTTGTTTGTCCTGTTTGTTTGATGTGTTGGTCAATAATTGAACCATTGACCAGTTGTAAACTCCAGTTCATAGCTCCTATCATATCAGTCAAATGAGTAGTTTGTCTTATTTGATGTATTAACTTGTTATTACTTAGTTTCAGACTGCAACTATTGCTATCGCCACCAAAGAGGGGGATGCAAGATCATGTATCCTCCAATGTAGCTGTCATACTCAAAGGAAGATGAAGGTGATCGATTGAGAAAGCAAATTGAGGACTCTGCTATCAACTTGATTGTCAACTGAAATGCCGATTTTTCTTTCCCTTGAGTTGATAATATGTAATAATTTTAAAAAGATTGCAGCTGATGTAATATCTAGATAACTCGCATAGGCCATGTAGGTATTTAGTTGACGCCGTCCACACATGGTGGTAGTCGTTACGGTAACTATGCCAGGCATGTCGATTAGGGAACAATATCGTCCTTTGTTATTGGCCTGTCCTGTACTCGGCTGACGATGAATAGTAAAAGATGTTGGCTTATTATACACATTTTATGATATTAGCATGGGCTTCAGAAAGGCGGAAACTGTAAAAGGCCGTAAACATAATGGGCTGACCCGCATGTGGTAACATGTTGTAACAGTAACATGCTGTAACAGTAACAAGCCATAACAGTAGCATACTAGAGTAGTAGCAGGCCAGAACAAAAACAACTCATTATAGTAATAGGCAAGAAACTGTAAAATGATAGAACAGTAATAGGCCAAAACAGTAGCGGGCCTCAACAGTAAAAGGCCAAAGCAGTTAAAGGCCAGAATAGTGACCATCGGGAACAGTAACGACACAAAAAATTCCAGACAAGGGCAGTAACAGGCCGACAAACTTATTAGGCTAGAACTGTAACAGGCTGCTTGTGGGCCTGAACAGTTAACGACCAGAACAGTAATAGGACAAAACAGTAACGGACCATCTCAAAGAAGGGTCGTTAGTAGGCGGCCAACGATGGGTTGCGATAACAGTGATGCGCTAACCGCATGCCTTAAGTGTATAGGAGGGAGTTGGCGCAGGCTGCTAATGGGCCGCACAGTGTTGGACTAACATGGGCCTTTTGTAGGCCTAAACATAATCGGGCCTGAAAGTTCACAGGCTGCCATTGGCTGCACTGTTGGGCCCATTTGAAGCAGTGTAGGACAAAACCGTAACAGGTCATCTTCTTATTGGGTTCTCCTCATGGGCTGGCACAATTAGTATTTAGCAGGCCTTGGATGGGTCTGGCTTCTGCCACGGTTTATGTGACCGTTAACAGCGGTAACTGGCCGCTAACAGCGGCTGACACGTGGCAGTTTGCATGACGTCAACAGTCAAGGCGGATGGCAAACAGATCTATGACGATACAAGTTTTTGTGGCTGAAGGGTGCGATCCGCCATGGTAAAAAAAACATGGTTAATTCATTTGTGACGGAGCTTTTACCACGAAGGCCATCCGTCGTGGAAGACTTTTTGGCCACAAAAAACGGCCTTCAACCACAAAAATTGTCCGTTGTAAAAGCCAACTTTTCTTGTAGTGAATCCTTGCGAGGAGGTTACCCAGCTCCTTCCACGACGTGTGGCACGTTTACTGTTCAGTTCACACAAATCTTGGCACAAGAGAGGGATATAAGGGGTTTAGATATCCTTATTATTCCTTACCAGCGCCCCTGCTTTCTTCTTCTTCCCAACGCCACTGTGCGCTAGCTCCTCCTTTCCTTCTCCAATCCACACAGTGTCGCCCATCCATGATCCCCATTGCCTCCAAAATGGCTGACGCTTCCTCTTTTTGTACGGCGGCGACCACGTCGGCGACCTCTGTAGCGGAGGAGAAGGAGAACTTTCACGGAGTGTGGATCTCGTGCATCCTTGACGACATCAAACTGCACATCGTTGAGAAGGAGGGTCTCCTCCGCGCCAGCGACTGGTGGAGCGGCTTCAACTAGATCATCCCCACACCTCACGCAGACAAGAGGGTGCACTTCGGCACTCACCTCGATAGAGGTTTGAGCTTTCCCCTCTTAGAGTTTTTCTCTGAGGTTGTAGATCATTATGGAGTTCAACTCCACAACTTCCCCCCAAACACAATTCTAGAACTTAGCGCGTATGCCTCTTTGTGTGAGGGTTATCTTAGAATAAAGCCGAGTCTCATCTTATTCTGGTATTACTTCGGTACCTGGAGAAATTCTATCACTTCCGGTGTTCCTTATATTATTGGAACTCTTAGCCTAACTCTTAGGAGAGTCCGAGTCTACCCCAAAATTAAGGCTAGCGAGTCTATGAAGAAGTAGTCGTCCATGTTCTTTTACCATAAGGACATACCAGCCCCCGGCAAATAAACTTCTTTGCCGGCTTTTGTTGACGGTGCTGCCACGCCCCAAGAGTCCTGGGATGCAGAAGCTCCGGCTCTTCCGGACGATCTGATTCTTGCTAAGAGACGGATCGAGTATCTGATGAAGCACAAGGGTCTGGTGGGATCCGACTTGATACACTGCTGGCTGGCATGCTGGATTCAACCCCTCCAGCACCATGGCAGCTGGCTTATGCATACAATCACCAGGAGCAAGACGAATAGCCTCAGGATTAGCTTGCTCCCAATCCTAGACAAGGAATATGAGTCTCGGATCAAATGATTGATCAAGGAGCAAGTTGAGAGGAAGATTCTAGATCTCTCTCTGGACATGTATACTGCCGATGATCCTTCGACACCAGTAAGTTTTCCGGATGCTACCTTCTTATTTGACTATGTGCTCATCTATACTTTGTCATAGTTTTGCAATACTGAGATAATGTCTCTTTCATCTTGCTGACCTCCCTGAGTTGGAGCTTGCTCCTCTCGAGGGATATCCACCTGAGAGATCGGCCCCTCAGGAGGATGAAGAACTTGTTCCATTGCTGGACGCGCTTACCCGGAAGCGCAAAGCTCCAAAAGTTGTTGTGGGTGCCCAAAAGGTGCCCGTTGTAAAGAGGTAAACTTCTTTACAAAGTTTCAAATATTAACTTGTATTTCCTCTCAGAATTGCAACAATCTTATTCTGCTACTATCCAGGGCTAAAACACTTGCCAAGGGTAAGGCACAAGGAAAACCGAGAAAGACTCTGCGCCAGCAGAAGTTAACTCTAGGCTCTCCTACTGTCCTACCTCCGACTCCTACCGCAAGGCCATCATCAGTGTCAGAGGATACTTCTTCTCCATGCACTGAAGATGTTTCGGCTCACACATCAGAGCCAGTGAACCTTGGTTCGCAAACCGATGTCATCATAGGTGACTCGGATCTTGGTAAGGGTGAACCCTCAAAGGGTAATGATCCCTCGGCTGAGACCTTCGCAAATAACCTTCTGCAAAATCTAGGTATTTCCAAACTTGGCCTTACTTGGAAAAGCACAGAGGAGATCCAGAAGCTAGCTCTCCATTGCTTGGAGACCCAGAATATCACCACGGAGGAGGAGGCACAAGAAGCTGAACACGTTAATCTTGTTGACATTCTTGACCAAGTTTGTCTTGCGACGAGAAGTTGAAGGCTGGTGTGGCCCCGCCACCACCAGTAATTCCTCTGACTCTCGCCGAGAAGGTTTTGATTGAGGTGCACATGAGCCTCAATAAATTAACTCATGAACATTATGTAAGTCATAATACGACTCTTCTTTTCATTGTACTTTATATCATATCCTCTAGCCCCCAAGCATGAAGTTGGATAGGAAATCCGGATTTATGCTTTTATAGGATGCCAAAGAATGAACAATTATAGCCCCCCAAGGCTTGTGCTGATATTTAACTTAGTTAAAATATTAGCCCGAGTCTTAGTAGACTTCTGACTCTAGTTACTATTCTGACTTACAGAAAGTTAATGCTTATAACCAGGAATTGTTGAAGAATATTTGCAACAAGTAGAGAGAGATCAGAGCACTCCGGCTTGAAAATGCTCAACTAAAAGTTTCCCAAGATGAGGCTAAAGATAAACATTTCAGTCCTCCTTTGTATTGTTTGTTATTGATCTTGTAGCCGAATATTTATCCGGATTTTATATCTTTGCCAGAACTTGTGAAGAAATCCTGCAAAATGATTGAACAAGCCGAAGATTATAAAGCCCTGGAGGTGGAGAATGCTGATTTGCGTGCGGAGCTAAATACGCTCAAGATGGATCATGAGAGTAGCATTGCTACTGTCCTTGAATCCACCAATCATGCTACTGAAGAACGTGATCGCACCATCACCAAATAGGAAAAGATAATCTCGGACTTACAAGATTCCTTGGACAGGGAGAAGGAAACCACTGAAGCTATCCGAAATGAACTCCGGAGTCTTCGAGAGGAGAAGGCCAAAGTAGATGACACTATCTTTGGTAAATTTTCCATCCCTAAATCCTCGTGTTTCCGAATTGTGAATCTCGGATATATATATTGACCTTGCTTTTATTTCTTATAGGTCCTCTCAACATGCTGGATGCCTCTTCATCCGAGCCTCGTACCAGCCGGCTTGTAGCCGTTGGTACCTGATCCACGATTTCCACCATTCACTAGAGGAGATCGGTGAATCTGTCCGGCTCTTAGGTTTAGACTCAATGTTGGTCTTTGAGCTACGAGACAAGGCAAAGGATATGCCCCAGCTTGTCAAGGATTGGAATATGTCTTATGCACGCACAGCAGCACAGAATGCCCTGACAATGGTAATGAGCCACCATGGAAGCATGGAAATATGGCAAATTACCAGGGGTTGTTCGACTATCGATGAAGACAACAACAAGCAGAACATCAAGCAAATCTGGTATTCCTACACCGGATATGCCTCGCATGTGGCTGAGATGACCAACTATGAAGAGTCGTTCCTCATGCCCGTTGAAGTGCCACCACCCCCAAAGGAAGCATTTGCTGAAGTTTCTGAAGACGATGAGAAGACTGAGTTTGACTTTCTTATCTCGGATAGGTATCGAGGTGATACGGGTGACGTGTCTAGCGAGCCGGCAAATCCCGCCTCTTCACCTGCATCATAGAGTGTACTAGAAAAACAATGTGTTATTCTAAAAACAGTCTAATTGTAATAAGTAAGATATTATTTTGCTAGTGCTAAGTTTTGTAAGATTTTATGCTTTACTTCTTTTAGCACTTTTAGCTTTTTATTTGATGTGCTTGAAGAAATTACATAAGAACTTGTTATTTTGCCTATACTTATAGTTTATCTAGCTTTCCACCTTGTTCCTTTCGTGAGCCGGCAATCCTTCAACACAGAAACTTTGCCGAGCAATGGAACTCAATTGCTAAACTAGTTTAAACCCAGAATCAAAGCCAGCTTCCAGTACCAAAAATTCACTACTCGGGAAATATATGCATCTAGCAATCAAACAAAAACCCAAGTATAAACTAGAAAAAATTAGACTTATACCCGAAGGTAGCATTTTTAGAATCGGAAATCTAATCAGAACAAACATGAGCATAAAGTACTTTCAAGTATTCTGGGATTTTGGACAATGACATGATCATTCGGAAATAAGATGGTACATAAAAACATCCCAGTAAACATATTGAGGAGACCAATACTTTATTTCACTTTGAACATGTACACATGTATGATTACAAAAAAAGAAATTTTAAGAATAAAAGGGACGTAGCTGAGCAATATTCCAAGGACGGTCTATCTCATCCGGGTTTGTACTGCCTCCAGCTCTCTCTTTCTCTTCTTAGTAGCAGACCTCTCTTTTTCTGGCCTCATGTCTGTTAGGTAGTAAGAACCATTGTGAATACTCGACTAACCATGAAGGGCCCTTCCCATACGGGGGCAAGTTTATGCTCTATTTTTTGCACAAGCCGAAGAACCAAACCACCCTTCCTGAAAGATCGATTCCTGACTCTCTGACTATGATATCTGCGTAACTTTTGCTGATAGGCTATAGATCTCTGTTCAACTATGCGAACTTCCTCAAGCATACTGAGGTCATCTTGTCGAGCAACTTCGGCATCCTCTTCGACATACACAGCGACTCGGGGAGAGATGTGAATAATATCACCCGGAAGAACAGCTTCTGCACCGTGGACCAAGAAAAAAGGTGTGTATCCGGTTAACCTGTTAGGAGTTGTTCGTAAACTCCATATTACGGACGGTAATTCGTTCGCCCAAGCCCCCGCAACATGATGTAGTGGTGCTTCGAGTCTTGGTCATAGGCCTTGAAGAATTAAACCATTTGCCCTTTCGACTTGTCCATTGTCCTGTGGATGTGTGACTGATGCAATATCGAGTCGGATCCCCTATTCATTGTAGAATTCGACTAGTTCTCCCATGGAAAAGTTACTCCCATTGCTGGTAATAATACCGTGCGGATACCCGAATCGGATGATTACGTCCTCGATGAACTTTTTGGTTGTTTCTCCATCACAACTTGTGAAGGGTTTTTCCTCAATTCATTTTGTGAATTTATCCACCATCACAAGAAGGTGAGTGTATCCACTTTGAGCATAACGAAATGGTCCTACCATATCAAGCCCCCAGACCGTGAAAGGCCATGTAATATCTGAATTGTTCGCAGCTGATCAGCCGAAACATGAGCTTGTTTGGCATATTTTGGCAACCTTTACACGTCTTGACCAGCCGTTCGTCATCTGCCTTAGATGTAAGCCAGAAAAATCCATGTCTGAAGGCCTTTGACACTAAAGATCTGGCTACAGCATGCTGTCCGCATTCGCCTTCGTGAATTTCCCTTAGGATTCAACGCCTTCTTTTGGAGAAACACAACGCTTAAAGACCCTAGATGCATTCCGCTTATAGATCTCACCTCCCACTACTGTGTAGCCTTTTGCTCGTCAGACGATCTGCCGTCTCAGAACTTCATCTTCTGTTAATTTTCTCTCTACCAAGAAATCAAGGTAGGGTTTGGTACAACTGGGAATTACAGCTAGAACTGCTATAAGTGGTGAGTCGGATTTGGTTGGATACTCCTCATCAACTCTTGTGATAGAGGGAATTTTCAAGTGCTCCAAAAAAGCACTAGTTGGGACCTGTTTCTGCGCAGAGCCTATTCTTGATAAAGCGTCTACTTCCTAATTTTCTGTTCGGGGAATGTGTTGGACTTAAAATCCCGACTTAGATAGTTCTTCCACGACGGCTTTATAGGCTGCCATGTGTTTTTTGGTGTTGCATATATCGGATACTTGCTGGGAAACTAAATCTGAGTCTCCGTACACATTAGTCGGTGAATGCTGATGTCTTTTGCGATTCAAATTCCATGTAGCAGGGCTTTATACTCGGCAATATTGTTTGTCGCTGTGAAGTGGATCTATAACACATAGAACAGTTTATCACCTTGGGGT
Source organism: Avena insularis (assembly GCA_023614405.1). Taxonomy (NCBI): domain Eukaryota; kingdom Viridiplantae; phylum Streptophyta; class Magnoliopsida; order Poales; family Poaceae; genus Avena; species Avena insularis. The sequence continues at coordinate 67,910,853 of CM042692.1, read as the reverse complement.
GACTTGAGCACCATGCCAGCCCCCGAGCCCCCGAGCGCTTTAGACACATCAAAGTGTAGGGGTCCAAACTTCCATCTCTAGGAGGCCTGTGTTTTCGACTGACTCTGTCCAATCAGCGACAGTGTCAGCAAGAATCTGGGACTTGATTGCTATATGTGGTTTGTACTCAATATCAAAAGCTGTGAGCTCTATGCCCCAGTGAGCGACACGTCATGTGGCATTGCTATTGTTGATTATGTCTCTCATAGGAGTTGTGCTCACCACGGTGATCTTGTGCTCTTGAAAATAGTGTCGTAGTTTTATGGAGGCGAAGAACACACCACAGGCTAACTTTTGGTAATGAGGGTACCTTTTCTTCGACTCAGTTAAGACCTCGCTGAGATAGTAAGTCGGACGCTGCACCAGGTGTTCCTGTTTTTCTTCCGGTTGTTCCACCACTATGACGACACTGACGACTCTGTTTGTCATAGCTAAGTATAGCAACATCAGCTCCTATGGTGTCGGTGCCGCAAGAATAGGGGCGGACGAGAGTACGGCTTTCAGATCCTACAGTGCAGCGTCATCAGTCCAGATGAACTTCTTGGTATTTTTCAAGAGCTTGTATAGTGGTACGGCTCTTTCTCTGAGCCGACTTACAAATTGACTGACTGCAGAAGTGCAGCCAGTTAGTCGTTGTACGTCCTTCAGGCGAGTTGGCCTAGAAATGTTGAGTATAGCCTTTATTTTGTCATGGTTAACCTCTATGCCTCTTTGAGACACAATGAAACCTAACAATTTTTCGGCTGGTATGCCAAAGAAACACATCTTCAGATTAAGCATTATGTTGTATTTTCGTAGATTGCTGAATGTTTCCTCCAAGTCAGAAATTAGTGTTTCCTTCTTTTTGGACATCACAACTATGTCATCTATGTATGCATGTACATTGCGTCCAATTTGATCATGTAGGCAACGCTGCATAGTGCATTGGTACGTAGCTTCTGCGTTCTTGAGCCCAAAATGCATCATAACGTAGCATAAGGTTCCAAAAGGTGTCGTGAACAAAATCTTTATTTTGTCTGACTCCTTCATCCGAATTTGGTGATATCCAGAATATGCGTCGAGAAAACATAGGAGTTCTGAGCCTACTGTCGAATTAATCACTTGATCAATTCTAGGCAAAGCAAACAGATCTTTGCGGCAAGCCTTGTTCAAGGCAGTCTAATCAATACACATCCTTAAATCAGTGGTGTCCTTTTTAGAGACCATTACAGGGTTGGCTGACCAATCTGTATGGATGACCACTTCTATGAATCCGGCTAACTCGAGCCAGGCTAGTTCCTTAGCTATTGCTTTTCGCTTTTCATCTTCAAAACATTGTAGGGACTGTTTGACGGGTTTAGTGTTCGGGTGTACGTTAAGATTGTGCCCGTCAAATTCCCTAGGTACTCTGGTCATGTCAGATGGCTTCAATGCAAAGATATATTTATTGGCTTTGAGGAACTCGACGGGCATGATTTCTTATGCGCGGTCTAAACCTACACCTATTTGGGTCACCTTGGAGGGGTCATCATCCTTCAACGGTGTCGTCTTTGTCTCTTCCAATGCCTTGAACTCCAGAGTTGGCTTGGTCACCTCCTTCTTCGTTGCAGGCATCTCGAACGGGTCGATGTTCTTATTGATCTCTTGGTACTCCTAGGCATGCAGTATGGCTTTAGCAAAGGCGACATTTCCGTCCTCGCATTCTCGTGCCTTCTTTGGGTCTCCCCAGATTGTGATAACGCCATTGGGACCTAGAATTTTCATCATATTGTAAATGTAACAGGGCCGAGCCATAAAAGCCCAGTAAGCCGGACGCCTAAAGATAGCATGGTATGCGCTCTTGAACAGGACCACTTCGAAAAAAGTGCTTTCATCCGATAGTTCTTTGGAGTTCCAAAGGTAACATCCAAAGTGATCTCTCCAAGAGAATTTGCTTGTCTTCTAGGGACAACTCCATGAAAAAAAGTTGTGATTCAGCTGTGTTTCCGATATCCTCATCTGGCGCAGCATTTCGACGTAGATGATGTTGATGTTGCTGCCACCGTCCATGATGGTCTTGTAGAAACCATAGCCATCAATAAGTGGATTGACGACCAGAGTGTACTTACCTCACATGTGCAACTTGGGCGGATGATCGCCTCGGTCAAAGGTGATTGTAACTTCCGACCAATCCAAAAATCGAGGGACCGCCGGAACAGTTGTGTTGAGCTTGTGCATCACTGCCTTCTTGACCTTGGCTGGCTGAGGCCCAAGGAAGGTGACATAAAGTGTCTTTCTTGGTTGGGAATGTCTTCTTTCCATCCGACTTGGGATTTGAAGCTTCTGCCTCCTCCATGTCAGAATCTTCCTTGGTCTCTTTTTCTTTGTCGGAATTTTTCTTTCCTTTTCGTCACTTGGCCCTGTAGCCAGCGGATTCACCTTTCTTGATGTCATCATTGAAATGACACTCAACGTTGGTGTGGGACGAGCCCCCGTTGCCTTTCAGGTGATGCACACGGATTATTGGCAATGTCGGCCCAACAGTAGGTTTTGCCAGGTTGCTGGTCTCCTCTACCTTGGACTCTGGAAGGTCCACGGCCTCGTCCCCGGTCGCCTCCGTGGCCTCCTCGTCCTCTAGACCCGAAAGTTGCATTGACTGTCGCGATCTCCGGGTTGGGTTTTTCGTCCGAGGTGTTTTTGCGTTTTGCGGCTTGCGGCTTGCGACTTTGGTTGTTTTGCCGATTGTGGTATAGCCAAAACGTTGAGAAGTCCTTCCGCGTCATCGTCGGTGTCAGCATATTTGCTTGCCCTCTCTATCATCTCCCCCAAATCAGTCACTTTGTCACACTTCAAGCGATGATGTAGTAAACCAATTCGGAGTCCTGTGATGAATGCTTCAATCGCGGTTTGGTCATTTACTCCCTCGCAGGAGTTTTTCATGTCGATCCATTGTCCGAGGTAGTCCCGGCAAGTTTCTCCGGGTTTCTGAGTGCACCGCTGCAGATATCTGATGGTGTTTTCTACGAGTTCATTGAGCCATGCTCGAGCCGTCTTCCTCAGCATAAGCAAGAGATACCGGGTCACGACCAAGCTATTTCCTCCTTTGGTGATGTAGCAGGCCTGGAAGAAGTCCTAGAGCCAGGTGTCTGGCCTAGCCCCACCATCATAGGGTTGGATGTGCCTGGAGATGGAAAACCCTTCCGGAAATTTTGTTTGTTGTACACGCGGTCCTAAGCATTTTGGACCCACGTAGATGTTGTCTGACTCATAGCGTCACACCTCAATGTTTGAATTGATCATTTGCCTGGTGTCACTTGGAGATAGGATACGCTGTCTTGGTTGTTCACTGGGGCTATGATGCCCATGAGCCAGACACTTGCTCCTTTTGCCACCACCTTCGCCACGACGACCCTGGCTCCCTCCATGAGCGTCACTGTGGTGGCTGCTTGGCGGAGAAGGTGGTAGTGGATTGTTACCCCCAGTTGGGGTTTCATGATCACGGTCACCATGCCGGCTTGTTCCAGCGCGATGTCCATCATTCCTTTGTCCGTCATTGCCATCATTGTGACGTGGATCAGCCAGACAGCTAGTGTGTCTAGGAGGGGCATGATTTTCTGGTCCTGCTCTCGATGTTGAGATTCTTTGTCTTCCTTACGATTATTTGACTTTCGCTGGGGAGGTTGGACCATTGCTGCAACGGCGTCTCGCTCTGCTGCTAGGGCAACATTACTCCAGCTTCGTGTGGGTTTGTCCGCTACCCTGAAGATCCGGTTCTTGAGTAGTTATCTTCCCAAGGGTCGGAACGATAGCGTTGTTCGGGCTCGCGCCGGGGCCTTATGTCTTTGTGCAGACCCGTATCCATGCAACATTGGTCTGACTTGGAGACCAGTTTTCCGCTGCCGGATGTGGTGACCTTTTGCTGCTCCAGGCCCTTGGTGAGTAGTTTCACACTTAACCGGACCTGGTCTAGACCTGGATTGTTCCCCAAGAGATCTCGAGCCACAACAGCATTTTCCACTGGCGTGTTATACACCCGGTTACCCTTGTTGTCGATCCGAGGCTTCTCTATGGTTGTATCTACTTCGATAAGGGTTTTATGGACATCCAGATTTTTGTTGGCCAATTCAGGGCCATTCCGAGTCTTCTGATGCTACCGGGTGTTTGGCTGCCCTACAGCTGCAATGCGCTTATTTTCCTCGAGGATATTTGTGGTTTCCTCAAGGAGTACCTGATGGTGCGCTTCTAGGGCTTGGGCCCTGTCTTCCAACTCCACAGGCATGAGTCCTGTAGCCATTGGGATGGGTGTGGTGATTGCTTCTCCAAGGAGTTTTTGAGCACCAGGGGTAACCAGATGTCCGTCTAGTGGAGTATCCTTAGGCTCATCTAGGATCAAGGCTCCATCTGAGTCCTCTTCGTATTCTTTGGCTATTACCTCATTAGTTGGAAGGTCCTTAGCCAGAGTCTTCTTCTTCTTTGCCTTCTTGGCTGCACCAGTATCGTAGACGGATTTGGGTCCAAGTCCTAGAGTTAGGCTTCTGTCAGTACTCTCAGACATCTGGGCATCGGGATTATCTCCGAGATCCATGTCATCTTGTGGTTCGGGAGATTTTCTCCGGATCCCTCCTCTGTGCTGATCTGTGGGACTATATCCATGGCTTCTCCTTATTCATAGTCTTGGAGTTGAATTCATCTTCATATTCCGCAGAAAACTTTCAGAAATCTGCCGATGTCATGGAGTCATCCGAGGATGCCGGTAAGTCGACATTTGTTCTGATTGCCTCCAGCACTGAATCGGTGTTATCTCCTGCATCGGTAGAGCCGGATCCAGATCCAACCTAGCCAACAAAGTGCGAAGCGTGTGTCCTAAGGTAGTTATGGCTTTCTTTGTTTGCTTCCTCGAAACACTTGATGGTCTCGAGGATCTCCTCCATGCTGGCGTCATGCAGCATCATATGCCTCAACGTGTGCCTCAAGAATGATTGTCCCGCACCGGCATAGGCAGAGCCAGATCCAGAGTTGTAGCTGCTTTGATCCTCCTGAGCTTTGACCTATTTGGGGAGAGCCTCCTGAGATTCGACCTCCTTGGGGAGATCCACTTCCGGTTTAGCCTCCTTGGGGAGATCTTCTTCAGATCCGATCTTCTCCACTATCTCCCCTTCAGGTTCAGGCTGGGTGGGATTAGGGTTTTTTGAGACTTGGAATTCTATCGCTTCTGTAGACAAAGTGGATCCAGAAAGTTATTCCGCCTCTATCATCACCGCTGGGGTGGGTTGGGCGGGCTCAGTGAAACCGAGGTAAACATCGATCTCGTTGAAAGACATGATGGTGTAGGTGGTCATAGGTTCCCTAGCCGCAATCCAAGTCTCGTCGAGAAGGACAAGTGGGACATTGCTGGCGTAGAGGACCCGACCGACGGCAATTGTCTCGCCGATTCTGATTCGTGCAGATTTCGCCAGGAACGAAGATCCAAAACTCACATGCCCCATGATGGAAGCCAACTATCATCAGATTAAAGACATGTACGCCGAGAGGGGGTCCTCGAGGAGTGTGGAGAAAGGGGGTATGAGGCGAGGGTATTCTAGGACGGTGAGCACACAAGCTTTACCCAGGTTCGAATCCAGTGGCTTTGGACGGATCCTACTCCTGTTGTCAATCCAGTAATACGGAGAGCCGGAATATGGGTTACAAGGGTTTCGCCTATGCGAGTTGAGATTGTAGAATATTGGGTTGCCCTAAAGGCTGGTCCCTAGGATGTCTTATATAGATATCTGGCCTAGGGTTTACAGGAGAGACCTATCCGGCTACAACTAAGAGTCGGTTACAGAGTACATCTTGGACTACAAGTAACTAAATAGGCCTAAGTCGGTAAGTCTTCTGGGCCTTTCCATAGCCAAATGGACCTCCATCTTCTCTCCTTGACTGGGCCGCTCGTGGAGCAAAGCTCTAACCCGAAATGGGCCACCCTGGTCAGCGAGTCACAGTTGGTATACCCGAAAAGTATATCCCCAACAGTCTTTACTAAGAATGTACCACAAAGACTTACTATTCGCAATAATCTCGAACTATCGAGGTCTCTAGAACTCGATATTGCCATATCTTATATGGTGTTGTTTCCACGAATCATTAGATGTTCCTAATACTCTTGAGTGTTTACTAATTCAGTCTCTAACTCTAATTCCTAACGTTAAACCATTCGAAGATCATTTGGACCATATGTATCTTATATACTATGATTATGATTTATTAGGCATATCAATACTATTTGATTAGTCCAATCACCATAATTTGTGAAACCGTTTTCACAAGTCCCTTATATACCAAATTTCTATTAACTTGAATTCAAAATCACTTGGATCAAATCGCAAGGACTTTGGAATTCTTGTTAATCTTATATCCATTTCATTTTGAAATCCTTTGAACAATTCAAATATTTTCAAACTTGTGTTTCATTAAGTAAATACACATATTTACCTAAACTCACTAAAATAATGATTTCCACTATCTGTTGAAAGTACAATACATCGTATGTATAAAATTCAACACTTCTTTGCATATCACCATTTTACCAGAATGCGGAGTTTTAGTCATTCTGCCCAACAAGGCATGTTTCTGCAAAGTCTCTAGATTAAATATCTAAGACCCCGATCTTCATTAATATAAAAAACATGTAGTAACCATAATGACTTAAACAATAGTATTATTCATTATTTAAACTTGAATATCTTTTGGCAACTTTCATAAACATCCTTTTATCATACTGATAAAGACTAGAATAACTTGTTTATAATCCCAATGTGAATTATAAAAGAGACCATTCATAAAAGCAGAACAACTGAATAGTTTGTTATTAATATGAATAACTGTCTCGCGACAAGCAAGACACACTAATAAGTTTCACAAACTTGATTACAAAACTTTTATTCAAATCTACTAATCTTAATGATAAACTTCGAGGGAAGGAGTGTCATTGGCCATCAACTAGCTTGCTTGTTGTTATCACACCATCAGCGTCTTGTTACATTCTATAACTCTCACGCAGAGGGTCATGTTTTCATTAAAACAATATTAATTATCCAATATTTGAAACCTGCATAAGCATTTCATGGAAATGTTCATTCCTTGTATATCACATATACACTTTCCCTTGATGACAATCCCAACTTTGGATTCGACCTTGGCAAAGGTATCACGGCGGTCATGAAGAGTCATATCTTCTCTACCATCAGATTCATCAAGGAAATCTTCCAGGGGTTCACAAAGGATATAGAGGAGATGGTTTTCTATGAGGATCCTACTCAGGCATTGGTATCAGTCGATGAAAATCGACCCATCTAACTTAAGTTTCTTCCCGTTCATTAATGGACTATATATGTCTGAACTAAGGAATGACCATAATCTACAAGGCATTTGCAAAAAGGACTTAGACTAAGTTCATAATATGGAGTTCATATGAACTCCCACTTAAACTATCATCCCTAAAGACAGTTTTAGTGATTGCATGACTCCTTTACACCACATCATCCCTGATCGTCACGGCCTTTGATGCGAGTGCCAGGGTGGACTATACCCGTCGATCACATCATCCATGTGACTCATGCTTGATCTTTCGATCGATGTGTTCCGAGGCCATATCTACATATGCTAGGCTTGCCAACTCAAGCTTAGTGTATTCGCTGTGCAACATGGCTTACACCCACCGTATGCGAACGCAGATATGTCTAACACCCGATCGTCACGACCTGCCTCATAACGGAGAACATTCTTGGTGGTGCAGACTAAGGGAGAACACTTTCATTGGTATTAATTTAGGGATTATCCTATTTAAATGCTACCAATATTGTATCTAATACTAGCACTCAAATAAGATGCAAACAAAAGATTAAATCATATCTAATCATATGTGACGTGACATGGTTGTCTTCCCGCTCCATGATCTCCATCAGGTGCTCTGGCTTGGCACCAAGTCCACAACGCCATTAGTCTTGTCGTTCATCATCGCGATGATTACTACTACATGACTTAGCAATAGGAAAAGTAAACTACCTTACCTTTTCACGACTTGCAACCATATCACATCACAAATCCTTCCCTGCAACATAAAGTCAGACGCCTCTACTCTATCTATTGCAGATTTTGCGTGGTTGTTAAGGCTTTCACGATAGAACCGTTTCTACCTACGAGCTGTTGTCGCTACAATAGTTGTCGCTACTACACCCCATCGGGGCCTTCCGTTGTAGATGCCATATCAACTACAGTAAGAGATATAAACACCCTCTAGCCACTTATACGGTACAAGCCGTATGTCGAGCGTGGAACCAGTCTCGTGTAGGATTACATGTAAGGTTGGTCTAGGCCGCTTCATCTCACAATATCGCGATATGAACAAATACACATGGGAAGGTAACAACTAAGGTATCGATGCCCACACTTTACATGGTTCTATCCGTACTAGCATACTAACCATAGATCTAGGCTCTGAACCCAATAAAGAGTTTCTCTTGCAGATAACAAAAATTTAACTACGCGGAACACCCTAAATGCCCAAGGATCTATCTAGAAGTAATGCAGTAACAGAGGAAGACAACGGTAATGTACCCTTGAAGACCAAGAAAGCATTACGCTCATGCAGAAGCGTGGATGATGTAGTTGTACCCGTCTGGCCTCAAGGTCGCGAAGCTCCTCGCACGTTTCCCCTTGTCCAGGTCCTTGTACGATGGCCTGGAAGCTTCAATAGCCCCACCGAGTTATCACATGCATACGGTGCAATGCGACGACTCCCGAACTCCTTGATCCCTGTTGGGGTTGCAGAAATAGACCCCCTGGAAGAATCACTGCAGCACAACAGCGTGTTGCAGATGCGTCGACTTTTCGCGAACAATCCTTTCCTTGGGACCGTGCCACGACAAAGTCAACTAGAGAGAGAGGGGGTATTCTCTAAGGATGATCGCCTCAGAGAATATCTTATTGTGTGTCTTTCAATCCTCCAATGGGCACCCCTTTATATAGGAGAAGAGAGGTATGCCCTCCCCTTTAGGTGCCCCGTGTGGGACTAAACATAAAATAAAAGGTCAGAAAATCATAGCTACAACCGGCTAGGCCTGGGGCGGCCAGTCCAACAACCACCAGCACCAACCAGGCTGCCTGCCAAGTGGTCCAGCATGACACCCACAGCCCAGCTCGCACTGGTAGGCGAACAGGCACAGCAGGAGGCGGCCGGGTGGGCCGACGCTCCCGCGACCTAGCTCTCCCTGAAGCGGCGGCTACCGCTCGGCCCGAGTGGGCCTTGAGGCCTAGCACCACCCGGCCATCTTGTTGCGCGCGAGGCAGCAAGTGGTTGCTCGGGTGGGCCGGCTTGGCACCGTGGCCCGCAAGCGCGGGAGCAGCGGCAGCGGCCAGCTGCTCGTGGCCGTTTGGGCCAGCTTGCCACTATGGCCCTATGCGGTAGCGACTGCATGTCGCCGCCTGTGCATCACTCTGCTGCCGCCCAACCTGCTATCTTCTTGGGCCAGTTCCAAAATCGGCCCAGTGATAGCTCTGGCTGTTTTTGCTATTTTTCCCTGCGGCTTTCTCCTAGGTCAAATTCCTCCGGGATTTTGGCCTAATGAGAAACTTGTCTTTATAAATCTCAATTTAAATATTTATTTAATATATATTAATTCATAATAAACATATAATGAATTCATATATTAAATCGCCATTTATCCAAAACACCTTTTGGCCTTTTCCTTATTTCTTTCTCGCTCCGAACAACTTCGATCTCCCTAGAACAATTCTTGTTTCTCTCTCTTTTTGGATTCCTTCTTAGAGGTAGATCTCCAAGCGTCATATCTCCCTTAAGCGTGTTTCCCTATGGTTCGGGAATGCCATAGACATGATCCAAATCAATGATCGACAGTGGGACTGGGATGCCCATGTGACCCCTATGCACTCCATGACTCTCCATCGTGTCGAACCTGAAACGATATATCTAATTCTTGTTTACGATACAAGACTTGTCTGAGATTTTATCATCGGTATCATGATACCTTGTTCAATCTCGTTTCTAAAAAGTATTGTTTTAATCGTTCCCATGAAATACCATCCCCATAACCTAGTCATGTGTTGCGCAACATGGATGTAATTCACCGAGTGGGCCCAGTTGTATCTTCCTGTCAGACAGGAGAACAATTCCCGATCTTGAAGCATAATGCCTCTACATACTCCTTTGGATACCCAATGTGTACCTTTATAATCACCCTGTCATGAGATGACAGTTGATACAGTCAAAGCATCCTCTAGTAATAGTGATTGATATGATCTCATGGTCTAAGGATTAGGACAATCTGTTTTTGACAATTGTAACGTGAACTAAGTGACATGATCGTGTTACAACAATCATTAGTGGGAAATTCCCATCACATCATTCCAGATGATATGACTTTATTGTCAGTGACTTTTGTTTAGCCCATGATCAGGAAACCTTAATCATCATCTTCCCAATGAACTAGTTGAATAGAGGCTACTAGGGACCTGGTTTGTTTGTATACCACACCTGTATCAATGTTTCCTCTTGATATAGTTATAGAATGATATAAAACTATTATGAACTAACGAGATGTGACAATAATACCCTTTTATTATTTGCCTCTAGGGAATATCTCCTTCAAACTTGTCTTAGGTGTTGGTCCAACTTTACCCTGCGTTTCCCAGCCCAATTTGGCCATTTTTTCGTGGATTTGGGGCCCCAAGGCATGGTTTTCTGCTCAAGGACACAAGAAAGTGGAGCATAGGCCCCGACCCCAGAGTCTCCGGCCTCATACCCGGAGTCTCCGGCCCAGACACCTGATTTTGACAATTTTGCCTCTTATTTCATTTTGGCTATTTTTTCTCCTTGTTGTTTGTGTCCCGCTTGCGTGTCAGCAATTAATAGCAAGCTTCCGCAACTCCTCAACACTCATCGACACCACGACACCCGAATATCCTCCCACACCACCGACCGCAAGTTCATCATCACCAACGAAGGTATAACTTGCGTCACCTTGTTAAGACATATCTTCCTTTGTGTGTACCTATCCCATGAGAGTGTCGCATCTTGTGTTTGCTTGAGCATTGCACATTTGTCCTTAGATAGTGAGAGTGCAAGAGAAATAGCAAGAGTGACTAGGTAGCATCAAGGGAGAGCAAAAAAAGAAACAAAAGAAAAACAGAAAAAGATACAAATAAAATGAAACATAGTCTCCCATAGCAAAAGAGAGTCTCAAGTTTGTAAGCAATAGAGAAAGAAGAGCGCCCAAGGAAAGTGCACAAATCCGTTGCTCATTTTTCTTTTTGAAAACGGGCCACCGTCTCTATTTGCATTGGCACGATAACCGAGCTTAGTCTTCATTAGGATATTTTGTTGCTCACTTTCATAGTCGTGTCAATCCCAATAATCTCCACGTGTGTGTATAGTCATAGGTTTCCGTCACCTTTTTGAGTGGTTAACCTTTACCTTTGACTTGATATGTTGGATTTTACCCACTTTTGACTATCCCTTTTCTTTTGATTGGTTCTTCGGCATTCCACAATTGTAACCTTCCACCAAAAGCTTTTCAGAGTCTTAGTTCTTTCTTTAGTGTGAGCTTTCTTTGTGATTTCACTTTGCAAGCTAATAGTTCTCACTTGTGGTTTCTAGCTCGTGCAATCCCCAAGGTGAGGTAAAAGTCTAACACCGACCATATTACACTTCCATATACAATCCTTGTGTGTTTTGCATGATGGATAGGCACGGTGAGTTGAGCAAACCACCTCCCCAAGAAGAAGAACAAGGCCCGTACATGACGCGCACAAGACACTACATCATTTGACATGAGTTCCGTGAATGTTGCAATGCTCTTGAGTCACGCCAAGATGAACAATTCGGTGAAACTCAAGTTGAGTTCAAGAGCATCGACGACTGCTTTGATGGCCTTGAACAACAAATACAAGTTATGCGGCAAGGCTTCTCCAACCTTCATCAAGAGACGAGGGCCATGCACATCAAATTCGCCAACCAAAATGAAGCACTACAAAGGTTGATGGCCGAGCTCGCGCAAAACACAAGACCGCGCTCACGCACATCAAGCTCGTCATGTCACCGTTCTCCTCTTCATCAATACCCTCATGCAAGTGCTCCAAGACGCAATGATGCCCCCGTGGTTGAAGATGGAAGTTCTTCGCACTATGTACCTTCCTCACGGGATGCTGCAACGTCAAGCTATGATGGTGATCTCTATTCAAGGCCCCAAGCAAGGCGAGAAGAACACCGTCATCACGCAAGGGCACTAGGATCCAACAAGAACAGCCACAAGTGGAACCTCAGGTGCAACCTCAACTACACCGTCCCCATCCACGAGAAATTCTTGCAACAACAAGTGATGACTCCAACTTGGAGGATCAAGCTCATCATTGACGTGAATCTATTCAAGACCCTCCTCTTCGTCATCACCATCATGAACGTCCACACCACCACCATGGTCACCATGATCAGCCTCCTCCACCACATCAAGACATGGAGCATCACATTGTACATGTTGAGCGACACCCACCACGTCATGAGGCTCAAGACTGGGATCTTCATCATGAGTCCCAAGTGCCTAACGCGCATCACCAACCGAGGAATGAGCCTCCCCTTCGTCAACACCCACGTCAAGAAGCTCCACATCCTCAACACCCTCGTGAGGCCCAAGCGCCTCCACCTCGTTAACAACTGTGTCAAGAGCAAGAGCAAGCTCCTCAACAACATCACAAGAACCAAGTTCCACCACCTCCAAATGCGGCTCCTCAACCGCAAGTGCATCAACAAGGTCACCAAGATCATTGCAATGATTGCATGAATGATGAAGACCATCACCATCATGGCAAAAACCACTACTGTGACTGCAATGATGAAGAAACTTTTGGCAAGCTCAAGTTCACTAAGCCCAAGTTCACCGGATCAAATGATCCCGAAAAATACCTCTCATGGGCACTCAAAGTCGACAAGATCTTCCGAATACACAATTATAGTAATGAGAAGATGGTCACCATGTCTTCGCTTGAGTTCGATGATTATGCCAACCTTTGGTGGGAACAAGTTCAAGTTGCTCGTGAAGCAAGAGCAGAGCCTCCAATCACTACTTGGAATGCCATGAAGGCTCATATGAGATCCTGCTTTATTCCTATGCATTACACGTGTGACCTCTTCAACAAGCTACAATCGCTTAATCAAGGGACACATACCGTGGAAGAGTACTTCAAGAAAATGGAGCTCAACATGATCCGCGCCAACATTGAAGAGCGCAATGAGCAAACAATGGCACATTTCCTCATCGGCTTGAACCATCCAATCAAGCGCATCGTCGAGTTCCAAAAATACAACGACATGGTCGAGCTTGTGCACATCGCAACAAAAGCCAAGCTTCAAGTGCAATAGGACATCAAATATAATAAGCCCAAGATGTATTTCACCTACAAGCAAGCTTCAACCGCTACACCAACAACCTTCAATGGAAGCTCCTCAAGTACTCCAAACTTTCTTTCAAGCCCACAATTCCTCAAGGAAAACCGCCCCCAAGTGGAAAGCATACAAAAGATGACCCGCCTTTCAACAGCGAATGCTACAAGTGTGGAGGCAAAGGACACAAGTCGGCCACATGTGGAAACAAGAAAGTTTTCCTCATTCACGACAATGGCAACGAAGAGTACTTGAGTGAGGATGAATTTGATGCTAGAGTCAAAGAGGCAATGACAAGGAAACATGTGGAAGATGACCAAGAACTCCTCTTGTGTGAACATGACGCCGCTTTCCGTCACAAGGATCTTGACTACTCAAGCCCAAGAACATGAAGATTAAAGATCCAACATCTTCCAAACACATGTCAGCATCAATGGGAAATCGATCAAAGTAATCATCGATGGAGGGAGTTGCCACAACCTTGCTAGCACCGAGTTGTGTGGGAAGCTCAACATCACCCCCCCCCATCCACACAAGCACCCCTACCATGTCCAATGGCTAAGTGACCAAGGGTTCGTGAAGATCAAGCATACCGCCTCGATAACTTTATCTATTGGCCCCTACAAAGATACGATAGAGTGTGATGTAGTCCCCATGATAGTTTGTCATATGTTGCTTGGTCAACCTTGGCAATTCGACAAAGGTGCTCTACATGATGGTCGCACCAATGTATACACCTTCAAATGGCTTAACAAGACATGTGTTTTCCAATCTATGACTCCTAGCCAAATAATTGCCAACAATGCAAAGGCTTTAGCGAGGGCGCAAACAACAACACCATCTTGTGAGAAGAGTGGTCAATGAGAGAACCACCATATAGCGAGTGAGAGACACAAGCCTAACTCAAGTGGAAAAACTAAGAGTGTTCTTATTGCCACAAAAAGTGAGATGAGAGAAGTGAGGGATAACCCATCCATCTTGCACTACGTCCTTATTTGCAAGGGACTAGCGCAAAGAACTAATGACTTGACCAATATCCCTCCCTCTTTGATGACTATTTTGCGGGAATTTAAGGATGTGTTTCCCGAAGAGCTCCCTCATGGACTACCTCCTCTTCACTGAATCGAGCACCGCATCGACCTCATACCAGGCGCACCTCTCCCAAACCGCGCTGCCTATCGCACGAACCTGAAGGAGACGAAGTAGATAGAATGACAAATCAACCAGCTCGTCTCCAAAGGTTTGATCCAAGTAAGCACAAGTCCAAGTGCGGTACCCGTGATTCTTGTTCCCAAAACAGATGATATGTTGCGGTTATGCATGGACTGCCGTCCAATGAATGCTATCACCATATGTTATAGACATCCTATACCATGTCTTGATGACATGCTTGATGAGTTGTGTGGAGCCACTATTTTCTCCAAAATTGATCTTCGTAGTGGTTACCATCAAATACGCATGGCAGAAGGTGATGAGTGGAAAACCGCCTTCAAGACCAAACTTGGTATCTGTGAATGGTTGGTCATGCCCTTTGCCTTATCTAATGCCCCGTCCACCTTCATGCGCCTTATGAATCATATTTTGCGTTCTCTCATTGGAAAAAGTGTTGTTGTCTATTTTGATGATATACTTGTTTATAGCAAGTCACTTGAGGAACATGTAACATATGTCAAGGAAGTCTTGCAAATCCTTCAACATGGAAAGCTACATGTGAATATTCCAAAGTGCACTTTTGCTAAAGATAAGTTGATTTTCCTTGGTTTTGTTGTTTCTTCCAATGGCATTGAAGTCAATGTTTCTAAAGTCAAAGACATTCGATATTGGCCCATCCCCACAAATGTGAGTGAACTTTGAAGTTTTCATGGGCTGGCCAGTTTCTATCGTCCTTTTGTGAAAGACTTCTCTATAATTGCTTGCCGCCTCAACGAGTTAACCAAAAAGAATGTCACCTTCGTGAGGGGCAAGGCACAACAAAAAGCCTTTGATGAGCTTAAAAATAGGCTAACCGAAGAACCTCTTCTCATGTTACCGGATTTCACAAAAACTTTTGAGATAGAGTGTGACACTAGCGGTATTGGCATTAGAGTCCTTATGCAAAATGGACGTCCTATTGCTTACCATAGTGAGAAACTTGATGGCGCACGCCTTAACTATCCGATTTATGACAAAGAGCTTTTTGTCTTAGTTCATGTTCTTCAAGTTTGGCAACACTACCTTTGGCCTAAGGAACTTATCATACATTCCGACCATGAGTCATTGAAATATCTCAATGGCCAAGCCAACTTGAGTAAAATTCATGCTAAGTGGGTTGAGTTTATGGAGTCTTTTCCTTACATTTTCAAGTATAAGAAGGGCAAAGATAATGTAGTTGAGGACGCTTTGTCTCGCAAGAACACAAGCCTTCTTACTTGACTTGAAGTGAACGTGTTGGGTCTCGATGAAATCAAAACTTTGTATGCTTCTAACCCGTTCTTTGGACCAATTTTCGCAAAGTGTTCAAGTGTCAAAGGATTTGATGATTTCAATTTGCATAAGGTGTTTCTATTCAAACAAAACAATCTTTGCATTCCAAAGTCATCTCTCCAAAACTTTCTTCTCCAATAATCTCATGGTGGAGGCCTTATGGGTCACTTTGGACGTGACAAGACATTGGACATACTCGCCACTCATTACTATTGGTCCAAGATGAAGCGAGACATGGATCGCTACGTCCAACGATGCACAACATGTGTTCAAGCTAAGTCTAAGTCTAACTGCTTTGGTCTTTATATGCCATGGCCTATTCCTCATGCACCATGGTCGGACATTAGCATTGATTTCGTGTTAGGATTTCCTAGGTCTAAGCATGGTCAGGACTTGATATTTGTGGTAGTGGATCGCTTTTCAAAGATGGCACACTTTATTCCATGCCATAAGACAGATGATGCTTCACACGTTGCCAAATTTTTTTTCAAGGAAATTGTCCGTCTTCACGGTGTGCCAAGAACAATCGTATCCGACCGCGACGTCAAATTCATGAGCTACTTGTGGAAGACCCTCATGGCCAAGCTCTGCATCAAGCTCCTCTTCTCATGCGTTGCATCCGCAAACTGATGGCCAAACCGAAGTCATCAACCGAAGCCTCGGCACTCTCCTCCATGTGTTGATCAAGAAAAACCTCAATGATTGGGAGGAATGCATTCCCCATGCCGAGTTCGCCTACAATCGATCGAAGCACTCTACAACAAAGATGAGCCCTTTCATGATCATCTATGGTTTCGAGCCCCTCACCGGGCTCGACATCCTACCACTCCCTCTCCACGAGCACACCAACATGGACATTGACAAGCACACCCAAGCTATGAAGAAGCTTCACGAAGAAACAAGAGCTACTATCGAGCAACAAGTCCTTCACCAAGCATCAAGGTTAAGCAAGGACAAGAAGGAGATGGTCTTTGAGGAAGGCGACCTTGTGTGGATACACTTGAGCAAGGACCGTTTCCCCAAGGAATGTGATTCAAAGCTCAAACCAAGAGGAGATGGTACCTTCAAGGTCCTCAAGAGAATCAACAACAATGCTTACATCATCGACATATTGACCTCCAAGTACCTTGTAAGCAATACGTTCAATGTCAAGGACCTTTCACCTTTCCATGGAGATGTTCAAGATGATATGCATGAAGAGTCAAGGACGACTCTTTCCTAGGGGAGCTGATGCAGCCCGTCCTATGGACGTCCCTACATCTACCCCACCAAGTCCCCCAAGTAGACCAATGACTCGCGCTCGAGCCAAAATCCTACAAGCTAAGGTTAACTTGCTCACCTCCTTGTGTGAATTTGATACATCCTTGGATGGCTTGCTACTTCATGCACATACTCTATGCATTATCAGCTATGAAGCCCCAACGCATCGCCACACCCCCATGGATGAAGTACAAGGAGCTGAGAGGGAGAAGACACTGCTGAAGCTGAAGCACCGGAGTCTCCGGCCACCAACCCCGGAGTCTCTAGACTGGACTCCGGGCCAGTCTCTAGACCCCCGCCTGGAGTGTTCAGTCCACCCCCACAGAGTTTTCACCGGAGATCACCCCAGCTACCCCGGAGTCTCCGGCCTACAACCCCAGAGTATCCGCCCCCAGGACTCTAGGAAGGACTCTAGACCCCGCCTGGATATCTCTGTATGCCACCCTGGAGTCTGCCTTGGAGACTACGCTACACCCTAGAGTCTCCGGCCACCCTAGAGTCTCCGACCCTCACACCCCGGAGTCTCCGGTGTAAGTGAGACATGCATGTTAAAGCCTTTTGGGCCTTCATCCCATGTAACCCCAAATTCATCTAGACTTCATCCTTTTATGCCTAAAGTACCAATGAACTAGTAGCTGGCCTATAAATATCCCCCCACCTCTATTGTAAACCCTAGACTTGATATTGGAATTAGAAGACACCCTTGTGGATATCCCTAATTCTTGTCTCATGCTCCTTTGATAAAGGAGCACCAAATATCCTCCACCTTGTTGGACTTTGCATCATGCCTCCCTCGTTGTACAAGGCCTTGGCATCGGAGGCCTTTGCCAAGATGTCAAGATCTCACCGAGACTCCCACTCGCCATGCCAGTTCGAGAGAGAGATATCTTTGCCCGACACTGCTCCTAGGTGTTGTGCCAGACCGATAGCTGCCAACGTGAGCTATTGTATTGTATCGTGTCTTTATGTGTGTGTGTGTATGTGTTCATTGTGTTCTTCGTGCGTGAGTTTGCGCATTTCATCCTCTCCCTCATCCCCCCACTCACGCCGCCTGATTGAAAGGGATTCGTGAAAGATCGAGCCACCCACGAGGTTAGCCCCCAACAGAAATAAAGAAGCTT
The DNA here is from genome assembly GCA_023614405.1 of Avena insularis. Taxonomy (NCBI): domain Eukaryota; kingdom Viridiplantae; phylum Streptophyta; class Magnoliopsida; order Poales; family Poaceae; genus Avena; species Avena insularis. The sequence continues at coordinate 67,892,580 of CM042692.1, read as the reverse complement.
GTTACTCTTGGGTTCTTGGAACCCTGGACAGTTAAGTGGCCTTTGTAGTGAGTTCTTGGGGCCTCCAATTAAGTTGTGGAGCTATCCCCAAGATAGTGGCCTTGGTGGTGATTATTGGGAGCCTCAACATAAGTGTAGGGAATATGCTCGAGAAGCAATAATAAAGTGGTTATTATCTTATTTCATGTTTATGATAAATGTTTATTTTGCATGCTATAATTGTATTAATTGGAAACATTAATACATGTGTGTTTAGTAAACAAATAAAGGATTCCTAGTTATGACTCTCTTATAAACTAGCTCGTTGATTAACAAGATGATCGAGGTTTCCTGATCATGTACATTGGATGTTGTTAATAACGAGGTCACAACATTGGTGAATGATGTGATGAACATTCATCCAATGTATAGCATTACAATCAAAGCCATTGTGTTTAAATTTCTATAACATCATACGAAGTAATCTTAGTCCTTAGACCATGAGATCATGTCAATCACTAACACTATAAGAGTAACTTGATAACATCAAACATCACACCATAACAGGGTGACTATAAAGGTGGGTTTAGATACTCCGAAGGTGTTATGTTGAGGCTCATGGATCAAGAGTGGGATTTGTCTATCCCTATGACGGATAGATATACTCTGGGCCCTCTCGGTGATATCACATTGAGATAGCTTGCAAGTAAGTGATGTGATCACTAGAATGTTATATCATGAGAACGAGAAAAGAGTGCATGTCGGTAACAAGATCAAACTAGGTATGGGTATACCGATGATCGAATCTCGAACATGTAATATATCGCGAGACAAAGGGATTTAGTTATAATGTTAAAGGTTCACATGATCACTAGAGTCATCGTTTCCCTGCTGATTATTGATCAGAGAGGGGTCTCGATCATGTCTGCATTATTTGCAAACCATAGGGTGACACACTTAAGGGATACCGACACCATTTGGAGCAAATATGTTTCAGATAAAGATTTAAGGAAGTGATGGAATCATTTCGATGGAAACCGGAATTGTTTCAGGTAAAATTGCAGAAACTAGTTCTGCATGTGATATTGAAATGTTGCAGGGGATTTTATGTGAGTGTTTGTTAATTGAAGTAATTAACAAAATTCTGAATAAAATAAATACAATAGTTTAATTTAATGAGAGCTTGCATTAAATTTTGTGGAAATTAATGCATGTGAGTGGACATGAGTGGAGGTGTGTTTATGTGAGTGGGAGCTCCACCCACATGAATGAGGGAGAGGTGGGGGCACCCACCATGGCCGGTGGCCATGCCCCTTGGGCATCCCCCTCCCGTATAAAAGGATCACCTCCTCCTCCACTCTTACACCTCCTCGTGAAGGATCTCTCTCCCCCTCTAGAAATTATTCCCCATGGTCTCGGATTAGCGAGATACATGTTCCCAGTGGCTTTATCTAGAGAGGAGTTACTACTTTTGCTGCATCACTGGAGCGAGGACGCGGAGGTTGTTGGGGTACCTGGCGTGTGTGCAATTACGGATGCACCGCTCCTTTGTGGTACTGGACTTGGTGGTGCTGGACCTGCTAGACTTGGTGGTGCTGGACCTGCTGGACTTCATCACAATCTTCAGAACGGCAAGTGTACGACTACATCATCCACAAGTTCAACCTCGTTAACAATGCTTTATCGCTCTTCAAGTGTATGTTCTTTATGGATGTATATCCACCCGTTGATTGTATCTTGGTAGATAGATCTTGGTGATTAGGTGTTCACATCGTAGGAATTTTTTTTGTTTTCTATGTTGTGAACCCAACAATAAGTTGTGGAGATTGCCCCAATCTTGTATGGGTTTGGTGAGCGCCCTCAAGTGTCCCATAGTGGATCGGGTGCTTGCTGTGCGACGGGTGCTCGGGAGAATTGGGTGAGGCCTCTTGTGGCGCTAGTGGTATTAGTACCGCCCACCCCTCCAACAAGACATACTCCCTTGTAGAAAGGAACTCGGTAAAACATTGTCGTCTCCATGTGCCTAGGTTATCTCTATACCCGATCTTTTTTTACTTATGTTATTTACTTTGTGATAGCCTTCATGATTGAAGTCATATATCTTACTATCACATAGTTTCTTGTATTGCTTAGCATAAGCTATTGGTGCACATAGGTGAACCATAGTTTATATAGGTTTTGTGCTTGACAAAGTAAATGCTAGTTTTATTCCGCCTTTGTTAATCCCATCACCTAAAAGTTTTAAACTGCCTATTCACGCCTCTAGGCGCATCTGTGTCCTTTCACATGTGTCCTCTCACCATCCTTCGGAAAGGAAATGGGTTAGCATATAGTACCCTTTCGCTCGATGGCTCTACAGGGGCCACAATTTCCATCTCTCCATCTTCAACTTGCTTAGGTGGCAGACTATATTGAAGCCATTCTTTCTTCGGAGCTTCAATGTGTTCTATAAAAGACTAAAGGATTTGCAAGATAATATCATCATCAAGTTGAAGTTCATTAGCAGTTTCCTTAACCTTACCAGATTCCCTATAAGCATTGAGACAATCATATTCAACTTCTATACCTCCTTTGCCGCCTAGATTGAATCCCCGAGTTTCTCTATTACGATGAATTCATTTTAAAAGTTCCCTAACTTTAGTTATAGTTAGCTCCAAAAGTAACCTCTAGAATTTGAGTCAAGTTCATGCTTTATTTCTTGGTTAAGTCCCCCATAGAAAATGTGTAAAACATACCATTCAGGTTAATCATGGTGGGGACATCTATTAAGAATAGATTTATACCTTTTAAAAGATCTTACCAAACCTTCTCCTGTTCGATTCTTGAAGTTTTTGATTTACCTTCTTACTTCAGTCGTCTTCACTTTGGAAAAAAATAGAAATATAAATTCTCCTTTAAGCTTTTACCAAGTGTCCATTTTTTGTAGGGCAAATTCTATACCAAGGTAGAGTAGTGTTGGTTAGAGATTGTCTGAACAATTTAAGCTTTAATTTATCATCAGAATAGCCTTTCAATTTAAGTGTCCAACATAACTCGGTAAAATGCATCAAATGAGCATATGGATCCTCATCGGGATCATATCCTGTGAAAGTTTTCTCATGAATAATAGTGATGAAATGAGGGTTAACCTCATATTCATGTGCGCTTATCCTCGAGAATTCCTTAACGAATCCTCTATTAAACTTCCCAAGGTATTTGGTTGCATCAAGCTATTTCATCAGCCTAAGTGTAGTCATGGTTTTCACCTGAAACTAGTAAGAAACTTTAGTAAAACAAATAATAGAATTAGAAACTAAGAACAAAGACCAAAAGCGCTTAGCTCCCCGGCAACATCGCTAGAAGATAGCTTGATGACTCCAAGTGTATAGATCAATTGTAGCTAATTTCAAAATAAGAGTATCGAACCCACAGTGAGCTATTTGGTTAAGGTCTTTATGCCCCTCATCACTATCTACTGATGACCCACAAGTATAGGGGGTGTATCGCAGTATTTTCGATAAGTAAGAGTGTCGAACCCAACGAGGAGCAGAAGGTGTTGACGAGTGGCTTGGAGTAGGAATTCTCTGTAAATACTTAGCAAACGGATTTTTAGGGGTTTTTGATAATGCAGATAAATAAAGTACGAGTAAACAAAAGACAATAATAATAGATGCAGCCAGTGGCCCAGTCCTTTCTTTAGCAAAGGACAAGACGGTTGTATTACTTAAGATGACCAAACGTTCTCGAGGACACATGGGAATATCGTCAAGTGCTTTCGCTTCATATAGTTGATTAATCTTCTTTAATTTGATAAGTGTTGTGTGGGTGAACCAGTGCTAATGTACTGACCTTCCTAGGACTAATACATACTTGTGATTATACCCCTTGCAAGCATCCGCAAGTACAAGAAAGTAATTAAGATAGAAACCTAACCATAGCTTTAAACTCTGAGATCCTACACTCCCTTGTGCAAAGGTTTCCTAACGAGGGTTCGGGTTTCTGTCACTCTGACAACCCCTACGATTAGTAGCCAAATACACAATGCATTCCCCTAGGCCCATAAATGTGAAGTATATGTAGTCTATGTTCACATGACACCACTAGAAGAACAACAAAACAACTTAAGTAACAAACTATTGAATCTTTCTCAACACAATTCTACTACTAACAAAATGACTTCTCCCATGTCCTAAAGAACTAAACGAACTACTCAGGAGACATCATATGGATCAAGATCAGAGATGGAATAATGATAAGAAACAATTTGAACATAACAATAATTCAATGGTTCCACTCAATAGCATCAACTACAACAAGTAATCAACACCGGGAAAGTTTCCCCTAAGAACTATGCAAGATTGAACCCAATTGTTACAGCGGTACGGAGTGGTGATGATGGTGCTGGTGGATATGATGATGGATATGATGGTGATGATGATCCCGGTGAAGTCCAGCTTGATGGTGGTGTTGATGGCGACGATCTCCCCTCTCCGGGGAAGGAATTTCCCCGACATATTTCTGCCTGACGGAGAGCTCTTTCTCTCTGCAGTTTTCTGCCCCACAGAGGCGGCAGAATATTTTTGTGGTTGCTCTCTGAGTCTTAGGGTTTCGTGGGGAATATATACGCCAAAGAGTAGAGCCATAGGTGGTCCAGGGTGGCCACACCACCTGGTGGCGTGGCCAGGGCTGGCCCGCGCTAGGGGGTAATGTGGCCCCCCTATGGCCCATCTCCGCTCCTCCTTCTGGTATCCTTCGTCTTCTGGAAAAATAGGATTTTCCATATATTTTCCGGGATTTTCGGATCTTCGCGAATTTTGCCTCCAAACAGTGCCTTTTCCATCAGAATCCTGACTTCAGCGGTCCATCCTCCAAAAGTCATCAACCATGCAAAAACAGATGAAATAACATAAGTATCATCTCTTAGTATGAAATATATTAATGAATAACAGTAAATCATGATATAGAATAGTGATGCAAAATGGACGGATCAACTCCCCCCAAGCTTATACTTCGCTTGTCCCCAAGCAAAAACTGAGCTCAATAAACATGACCTCAGGTTTATGGAGTGAAGTGTCGATAAAAGAATACGGACAAGAAGCATCACATTCATCAATACATAAATCATAATAGAAGACAACTCACTATTATATAACTTAACTTGCAATAAGTAAAGGAAACTCAATAAAGATACACAAAGTAAATCATAATTGGTAATGGCAATCTTTGTTCTTGGTCGAAGAACGGTTAACAATTTGTAGGAGTTCAAGCATAATGGGGTTTTCAATGATAGCTTTCAAAGTAATATTCACTAAGATAAGAGTAGTGTGCAAAACAAGGAACATAAGAAACATGATTGAATAAATCAGCATATGAATGAATGAAACACAACAACTCAAAATACTTGCTGAGATAGAAAGGAATAGGTTTACTGACTCAACTAAAAAGTAAAAGATAGGCCCTTCGTAGAGGGAAGCAGGGATTTCAAGTTTCATAAAGATCTTCCAAAAAGTATGGTACTTACTAGCTTTCAGCTCTCATTGCCCCTATCATAAGAATCTTGAGGTGATTAAGGTTAAAGTGAATAAATATGAGGATATGCTTGACAAGTTATAAGTTAAAAATCTCATGCCCCGTGCTTACGAGTACCAGAACTCATGATATTCAACTTTAGTCACGAGTAAATTCTTGTCATTGTAAATACATGTGTATCATGGAGAACTGCCAATGGGGTACCCCTTACCTGATGATATGGAAGCTTTCCTGTATCAAAATGACAAGGCAAGCAGACAATGAGCATCTCAACGATCTTTTTATTTGCTATTTGCATAGGTTTTTATTGAGGATGCTTCACAGATTGCTCACTATGGTTATGCTGCAAGTTTCCACCATGATTAGGCATGGCTTAGGCTAGCCGCCCAGGTGTTTCTCTAACACACATACAAACTCCATGAGCTTACAAGATCCCCTTTTATTTCACACCGCCGGGATCCATAAGCAAAAGAATCATGATATCAACTAAATAAGTGCAATGTTGAAAGCGTTCCCCGTGGTAACATGTTCTGCTAACTCACAACTTATAAAGTGCAAGCATATATGCAACATAGATGGGCACAATGGTTCAAGTTTATTAAGTGCAAGAAAGTAAAGTGTGCCATCAAGTTCGTGAGAGCTTTAATCACTAATTTTCACATAACAAGTTTAATTTGGAAGGTAGATAAAAACATGAATTTACTTGGAATAGCAATAATGCTAATAGGTAGGTATGGTGGACGCAAATGGCATAGGTTTTGGTTTAAGGATTGGATGCACGAGAAGCATTCTCTCTCAGTACAGGTTTTTGGCTAGCAAGGCTGGGTAGAAAGTATAAGAATTGAAGGAAACAAACAAACATACAAGTGATAAAAACAAACATGCAATCTTCCTTGGAAGCACAAAAGATCTTAACTAGAGAATATTAAGCTTATGAGCCAATCAAGAAAGAGAGATAATGAAATTATATTTCTTAAGAGTATTTTTATCTTTTTCATTCAATCCTCATAATAGTGTTGCTACTGACCGAGCCAGGTTTGCCAAAACCAACTAAATTTACTTAATGATCCCAAAGTGATACCAATACTAACAACAAGATCAATCATATAACAGAAATTGAAATCTAAAATAAGATATGCAAAAGAGTGAATGATAGAACTTCTCATTAATATTCCATAACGGTAACTCACACCAAGGGATACATAGATAACTAACGAGAGGGGAGATACTTCCATAATGCAAACCATCCTATATGATAACCTCTCTATTCATGATATGACTCTACTGAAAAGGCAAAAAGATAAAAGATAATGATATGATACTGCGGCACTCCCCCAAGCTTGGAATAAACCAAGGGGATGCCAAAACCTGATGACGAATTACTCCTTCGGTGGTGGTGGTGTTCTCTCAATTGGAGTGAGAAAATCTTCCAGGATCTTGTGAAGCCTGATATTCTCTTCTTGTAGTATATCCACCTTTCTCCTCAGGACTCGGTACTTATCGCAAAACTCATCAGCGGTCCGTAGAGCTTCCACCGCTGCAGGGCAAGAACTGAGGTTTAGAATTGGAAGTATCAACCCTTGTCCTTTCATGCCTATCGACATGCCCTTCACTTCCTCCTTGATGCTCCGATCCATATCTTCGTGCCTAGCTGTGATCTTTTCTTCTTCCACCCATCCTACGAAGGTCCTCTGCTCAAGGTCGCGATGGAGCTCATGCCGGTGTCGCAGCTCATAGTCCTCCGAAAATGAACCCTGGAATGACAGCTGAACAGAACAGATCGAAACGAAAACACGACGAGAACACGATATACGAACCTCAGGGGATCCAGGGGATTATATATTATGAAGTTTAACAACAAACGGAAGGTACAAGGAGAAAACGGGTCGGAGACGGGCTCCGGGATAGCCACACCCCCTGGTGGCGCGGCTAGGTGGGCCCACGCCACAGGGTGGTGTGAGCCACCCGGGCTCCGTTTCTATCCCTCTTTCTACTCATTGCTTTCCATGTTAGGTAAAAGCTGCAAAAATATAACTTGACAGATTTTTCGCAGACCTTTTCTTACCAGAACTATTACCTATTCGAAAATGGACTCTGCGGGTCTCTGAACTTGGCATTTAATAAATTCTTCCGGAGTCACCGCTTGAATAACATCGATAACTTCATCTTTGTAAACATATTGTTTGAGTCACTTAATCATTCACCATCTTATTACACCATTTTCTCCTACAACTTGGAAATTTCTTTCACACAAAACTTCACATAGTTCTCATTAGCAACATTAGTGCATGCAAGATAATAAACCTTTAAGTTCAATTTTAACCGAAATCCATCAAAACATAAGCTATTGTAGCAACTCCTTCCGAAAGCCCAAAAAGGAATTCAAAAAGGAAATCGATATAAGAGGCAAATGCAAGAGTGGCAGAAACCTATCAAAATAGACCAGAAGGTAAAGATCAATTTTTTCGAAAATCTTATGTTGCTTAAATCAAAAAGTGCAAAACTAACAAAAGTTAAACAATAACCTGGGGCATGCACATAAAAAGTTACAGATCAGTACGACGTTCTAGGTTTTTCACGATTTTTTATAGTGTAGCACAAAAATCTGTTTCGAGACAGCAACTTCCCCAAATCTTACTTCTCTCTCATTAGAGGTTGATCTTGACACAAAAACCAAACAAAAAGATAAGGAGAGGTTATTGCAGAAGCAATACTTCCAAGACTAAAATAAACAAAAAACAAACTAAAAGCAAAAGTATATTGGGTTGTCTCCCAAAAAGCTCTTTCTTTATAGCCATTAGGATGGGCATAATAATTTCAATAGTGTCCTCACATAAGAATATGAATTGAAGTAAAAGAGAGCATCAAGAAGCAAAAATACATATGTTTAAGTCTAACCTACTTCCTATGCAAGGGAATTTTATAAGAAAATAAATTGTTGAAACGAGAGGCTACTAACATAGGAAGGCAAAACAGGTGCAACATAAAGACTTTCAGCATAAAGCGAGGAAACTTAATATTATTGAGATGCATTAGAACAATCTTCCCTCTCTCATAATAACTTTCAGTATCATGCATAAATTTAACGATATAACTATCACATGAACCATTGTAGCAATGATCACTTATTCTAACAAAAAAACAGGGACACTAGCTCTCCTAACTCTACTTTGTGATACAATATTAGAAGTATCCTTACAGAGGATAGTGTGTCCATCTTCTACATATTTAGTGACAAAGTCTTTCATATTTGCTATTACAGGTTGAACAGCCATCTGTTCATCAGGTTCTACATCTTTGTTTGTACTTTCATTAACCATACTAACTGGCATAGAATGTTCCTTTATCTTAACTGGGAAAGGCATTTTCTCAATGTAAGGTTCAGATAAAATATGGTTAGCAGTATAAACTTCGGTATCTCTTGCAGGAACACAATTAGCAATATCTTTATATGGCTCATGATACTTATTCCATTTCTTTTTAGGAATTTCAATATAAGAAGCAAAAGCCTTAAAATAACTTGCAATAGCTTGAGAGTCTAGACCATAAGCATTACTAATATTACGAAAGTCATCAGTTCCCATAAAAGATTTAATGCATTCATAATCATAATTTATACCTGACTTTCTTCCTTTATCATTCTCCCATGCTTCAGCATTGTCTTGAATACGGTCTAGAAGATCCCATTTAGCTTCTTCTTCCACGCGTGTAAAAGATCCAACACAAGAAGCATCCAATAGATCCTTATCATGAAGAGAAAGCCTTGCATAAAAGTTATTGATAATAATGTTGTTAGGGAGCTCATGAATAGGACATTTGAGCATTAGTAACTTCAATCTCCCCCAAGCTTGAGCTGTACTCTCTCCATCACGAGGCCAAAAGTTATATATTTGATTCCGATCTTTATGAATCTCACTAGGAGGATAAAATTTTGAATAAAAGAGGGGTACAACTTCCTCCCATTCAAGAGTTGACCATTCTTCAGCAGCTTGTACCATTCCTCAACTCTTCCTTTTAGCGATAATGAGAATAACTTCTTCTTGACTTGATCTGTCGTAATACCTGCACACTTGAATAACCCACATAATTCGTGTATAAAGAGAAAATGATCACCAGGATGGACAGTTCCATCTCCAAAATAGTAGTTATCCATAACACGATCAAGAATTCTTGTAGGTACCTTAAAAGTATCATTTTTAGCAGGTGGTGGTTCATCTACTACCTTAGCAGTGGTAGTAGCATTACGAAATAAGAAACTAAGTGAATTATCCATATTAAAATAAAGTAACTAACAGAAGTAAACAATACTCACCGTAGAAGTTTCCTTTACCAGTTCCACTCTCCAATAGCGCTTCACTCCTCGACAACGGCGCCAGAAAATAGTCTTGATGACCCACAAGTATAGGGGGTGTATCGCAGTATTTTTGATAAGTAAGAGTGTAGAACCCAACAAGGAGAAGAAGGTGTCGACGAGTGGCTTGGAGGAGGAATTCTCTGTAAATACTTAGCAAACGGATTTTTAGGGGTTTTTGACAATGTAGATAAATAAAGTACGAGTAAACAAAAGACAATAATAATAGATGCAGCAAGTGGCCCAATCCTTTCTTTAGCAAAGGACAAGCCGGTTGTATTACTTAAGATGACCAAACGTTCTCGAGGACACATGGGAATATCGTCAAGTGCTTTTGCTTCGTATAGTTGATTAATCTTCTTTAGTTTGATAAGTGTTGTGTGGGTGAACCAGTGCTAATGTACTGACCTTCTTAGGACTAATACATACTTGTGATTATACCCCTTGCAAGTATCCGCAAGTACAAGAAAGTAATTAAGATAGAAACCTAACCACAGCTTTAAACTCTAAGATCCTACACTCCCTTGTGCAAAGGTTTCCTAATGGGGGTTCAGGTTTCTGTCACTCCGGTAACCCCTATGATTAGTAGCCAAATACACAATGCATTACCCTAGGCCCATAAAGGTGAAGTATCATGTAGTCGACGTTCACATGACACCACTAGAAGAATAACACCACAACTTAAATATCAAACTACTGAATCTTTCTCAACACAATTCTACTACTAACAACATGACTTCTCCCATGTCCTGAAGAACTAAACGAACTACTAACAAGACATCATATGGATTAAGATCAGAGATGGAATAATGATAAGCAACAATCTGAACATAACAATAACTCAATGGTTCCACTCAATAGCATCAACTACAACAAGTAATCAACACCGGGAAAGTTTCCCCTAAGAACTATGAAAGATTCAACCCAATTGTTACAGCGGTATGGGTGGTGATGATGGTGCTGGTGGACATGATGGTGATGATGACCCTGATGAAGTCCACCTTGATGGTGGTGTTGATGGCGACGATCTCCCCTCTTCCGAGAAGGAATTTCCCTGGCAAATTTTTGCCTGTCGGAGAGCTCTTTCTCTCTCTGCAGTTTTCCGCCCTGCAGAGGCAGCGGAATCTTTCTGTGGTTGCTCTCTGAGTCTTAGGGTTTCGTGGGGAATATATACGCCAAAGAGCAGAGCCAGAGGTGGTCCAGGGTGGCCACACCACCTGGTGGCGCGGCCAGGGCTGGCCCGTGCCAGGGGGTGGTGTGGGCCCCCTGTGGCCCATCTCCGCTCCCCCTTCTGACATCCTTCGTCTTCTGGAAAAATAGGATTTCCCATATATTTTCCAGGATTTTCTGATCTTCGCGAATTTTGCCTCCAAATAGTGCCTTTTCCATCAGAATCCTGACTTCAGTGGTCCATCCTCCAAAAGTTATCAACCATGCAAAAACAGATGAAATAACATAAGTATCATCTCTTAATATGAAATATATCAATGAATAACAGTAAGTTATGATATAGAATAGTGATGCAAAATGGACGTATCATCTGCCAAAGGATACTTGTAAGTTTCCTTTGATCTCAAGTAAAGAGTGTTTAAAGAGTGTTGTATTTATGTGCAAGAAAGTAATGAAAGCAAATAAACAAAGTAGCAAGGGCGTTGGGATTGGTGTTGGAACTCAATAAGGATTAGGATGTAGGATACATCACTAGCATGTGAGAATTACTTATGATTAGGATAACCTATATCTTTCATCATGATATGTGTGGAGAGAGTTTCATAATAAGATGTTCACCAACAAGTTTCGTGAGCAGACCACTTATACGAGTCAAGTGTTGAGGTCATCTCTAAATAACCATTGTGATGTCTGCAAGCAAGTCACTTCTATAGACCATCATAATTAAGGGTTTCCCCATTGATATCGTTATGAGCTTGGTGAATCTCTATTTTATCCCCTTTGACCATGTAGGTTATAAGACAATGCTTGTAGTCACAATGTAGCACTAGACATACTCCCATACGCGTCACTATAAAAATACCCCCATACCCGACGGATTTTTTGGGCAACACAAGTAAAAAGTACCTCTAAATGTTGGATACACGGCGGATGAGTGATCACACCACCATTATGTCGTGGAGGCCACTTATAGGCTATGGACGATGCAACACCGGCTATTTTTTAGTGTTGTCATACGTGATCGGGCAAGACGGCAGATTTAATGCAGCAATACATGGATGGAGGCAAATACTAGTGCGCCGAGCTTTGTAGGTGATATTTACAGCGTGTCCCACATTGCTGACTGGTCAAGCACCACGTGTTGACTGGCCATGTTTGTCTCGCTGACTGGTGTGACCTACTATACCGCCGAGGCCTTTATATATCCTTCTCCAGCTTCCGCTCCCGATCTCGATCTAGTCTCTTGTACCTATCACAGTACTCTCCCCAATTCTCCCTACGGTAATATGTAGTGGTTGGCAGCGGCAAGATCCAAGACGATGGAGTATTGGGTAGTTTTTATTAATATTTATTGATCCTCTATCCTCTATTGATCAGAAGATAATTTGGGGATATTTCTCTCTGTTAGATTTGCTTTTGCGGACGGAGCCCTCAGCGAGGTCATGTAGTCGCTGGCAAGAACGCTGGCCGCAGGTTCCTCCGGTGCAACTACACACCACCGAGGTGCGAGTACATCAAATGGATTTATCCCCCGAACACCCAAGCCGATGGCGCCGTCAGTGGCAGTGACGACGATGATGACAACGACGACAACATGAAACTTTCGTCCTAGTCTAAAATAGAGTACAAATCCGGTGAACATAGGCCAAAATCCAATGGCATGGTGGTGCCGGAGGAAATTCCATCGGTGTACTGATATGTAATTTTCTATTACAGTGTTTAATAAAAATATTTGATCACTGCGTTCATCAAATCTTGTTGTTTGATTACTTTACTGTCTATGTTGTCAATCACAAGAGAGTCGGACTCATTAACCACCTAACTATCCCGGTATGGCCAATGGACTTTTAAGCAAGTCAGGCCCATGATACAAACCCTACGTCTATATAATACAGGGAACACTAACTTCTATCCATGCCATCAAATTCCCCTCTCTGCTAACCCTAGATATCCCTCCACTCTATCTCTCTCCACGATTAACACAAGATCCCAGAACCATCTATCTCCACTATGTCCTACGGTGTATAGGTCAACGCCGTGCTGAGCCACCACATAGCGGCGTCCTGTGTGTCGTGTTGATCCACCGCATGGAAGGCACTAACATCTAGTGGCGAGGTCGTATGTGTCGTGTTGATCCACCACGTCGAAGATGGTGCACCGCCGTCTAGATCCACCATCGACCAGATCCACCGCCATCCAGATCCACTGCCGTCCAGATCCCCTGGCGACCAGATCCACCACCGTGTAGAATCTCGTGCAGAATAAGGAGGAGCTCAATTTTAGATTTCTTAGTTCCCCCCTCTTTTTACCTATTAGTAGTTCTTTGTTTTTTCTTTATTTTAGAGTGTCTCAAGAAAATCTTGTAAAAAATGTAATTATATCTTAATGTAATGGTAATTTTCAATTTGTCAAATTGCAATGGAGTAACAACCTTAATCAGTTATTATTAAGGTAATTAATTTTCACTAATGCTGGAAGGTGTAACATGGCAAATAATCCGTGATTACACGACACTATAGTTTCACCGTCTTCTGTAATGTAACGTGGCACATCCTTTGTCGCGCCACGAAAATGCTAGCTCGGTGGACCGCATTGTGCCGCGCCAAAAAAATCCACCGCTGTTGTAGAATCCCAAACGCAGTTATTCCTGGCAGTTTTTTTCCTGTGTCAGTGCGAGTGCGGCGACTAAGGCTATGCCTCGGCGTCTATAAGCACCAGCACCCAGGATCCATGTTGTAGTGCGTCCAAAGGGTACTTCCATCTCTTTAGTCCCAAAAGCAAATGTTATGTTGTCGACTTCACATACCATCTAGAGAGAGATCTAACATAATATCATAGATCATGTAAAGATCAAAGACTAAAGAGACATGGCGTTTTGGCTCCCAGGTCTAGATAAACCTACTATGAAAAATATATTTTATATGAATTTTAAAATGTTGAAAAATCCGATACAAAATTCTAGGTGTACATCTTGACATGCTATGCTCTCTAACAAAGTATTTGCGGTGAAAAGACATTTTTTGTGGTCTGTGTAAAAAAGACAAAAACATGCCTTGTGAAAAGCTATTTTACAACATAGCAAATTTTCTTTTTTATACAAGCCACATAAAATGTATTTTCTTCACGAAACTTCGTTTATGAACATATAATATCAGCATGTAGTCCTGGGTATTTTTTTCTGAATTTTTAAACATTTTGAAATACGTCATTTTGGCGGTGGGTGCATCTACACCTATGAGCCATGAATTTCCAAAAGTTATAGATCATCTTTATTTCATTTCATAATAGTGCTAGGCTATCTCCATATCCCCAAGAACAAAGGGACCTACTCACACATGGAGGTAATCAAAAACATCATCATATTCATATAGATTGGTTGAAAGAGCAAAGGTAAAATCAAGTGTAAACCCAGAATTATATTTAGAATTATAACAAGATCTAGTGAATGAGAGGGGGATGATGGTGTTGACGGAGATGCAGTGGTTGATGATGATGAGGATGATGTGTTGTCCTCCAATGATCCGTGTAGCAGCAAGGATTTTCCCTTCTTCAGGTTCCTCCTCTAGATCCCTTCCCGACGTGGTATTTCGTGGCTGAAGGTGTTTGTATATGTCAGATCTTAGATCCATCTTCATGTAGTGAGAGTATTTGACAAGGCGGACGTCCTGGCAGGCCTTACAGGCAAACGGTACGGGCGAGCGCGGCCCGTACTGCAGGTCGTTAAGCTTGCAGTAGCTTCTCCTCACATCCTCTCTTCTCCCAAGCGCATGGAAAATCATTTAAAATGACATTTATCACTTGAAAATATCATATTATTACATAACATGACAGTCCCAATTGATATCAGGAGTAAATAATAGCGCTAGATTGTTTCGGCTCAAACTGCTATCCACGTCGTCCTGATTGTTTACGGTCGTGCGATGGAGGCCGAGAAGGACACGCGACGACGTCAAAACAGAGACTTGTTATCCCGTGAGGCAGGCCCTGCTGTGGGTTAGGGAAAAAGATTCCTTACCATGAACAGGTGTATCACGCGCTGCCGTACCCCGCGTCATAGGATGGTGGACTGCACGTGTGACATAGGCCCACCGTCAGCATACGCAGGCCGGACCGGGCTCTGTGAGAGGCGTTCCTGACGCAATATCACTCTGCACCACTAGGTGGCGGGGCCCGCCGAGGGTCGGCGTGGCGCCGTAAGCCCATGCTGGCCGCGGACATGGGCCCGCTGGGAGCCTACATGGCGCCGTCAACCCATGTTGTGCGCGGTTTTTCGGAGACATGGGCCTGGTTATCCGCGGGGTGGCATCATATACTCTACTTGTGGGAGGTATGTCGCGGCAGCGGACCCTGCTCATTGCCGTGTTGGGTAAGGAAACTATGGTCGGCCGCATGTTTTTGTGAACGAGTGTCGCCGTGGCGTGTTAGACTCTATGTGTATGTGGTTTGTCGCAACATCGTGCCCTGCTGAAAGTTGTCGTTGCCGTAATGTCTAAGGAAACTCTGGCCGGTCGCGAGTTCTCACAGCGAGAAAGTACCATATGTTCCATCAGCAGCCAAGCTGGCATCGTAATCGGTACCGCTTGAGGTTACCTAGAGGCTGCGGCCACGCTTTGGTTATAAAAGACAGTCCGCTAAACTTTTCTCCCCCAAAACATTTTCTTCTTTCACCACTGCTGCCCCTTCCTCTCGCCTGCGTGGTTAGTGGCATGCCTCTACCCGGTGATCACACCTGGAGATGGCGCTGCCACTTCCCATGGGCGTGAGCGGAAATAGCAGGCGGTTAGTCGCCGTTGTCTCTCCTCCCTCCTACCACATAGCGGTGCGCTAGTCGCGGTAGTCCACGTCTGCTTCTCCGGTTGCATTTTCCAGAGCGAGCGGCGAGGAACATCGTCGACCTAGGCAGATGAACCGTACGGTTTTCTTAGCGCACTCTTGCGAATGTGTTACCATCCGGCCGGAGGTAGTGCGTAAAACATCGCGGTTCATCTGTGCACCATGCAGGCATTTCCCCGTACCCAACGACAGGAGGTGAGTGCATCGTTTGTGGCGACTATTTCTTCTTTTTGTTGTTTTTCTTTGCTTTTCGTACGCTGTTTTCTTTCTTTTGCTTTTCTTATTTGCATATTTTATTTTGTGACGTAACCGCTTGCCTGTTGTAGGTGTTTTTGTAAGACGTTGGCACTATTGCTTGTTGTTGTCTTCTTGGCTGGTTGTAGCCTCCTGCATTAACGTGTAATTGTAGGCTCTACTGGCTACGGAAGTGGCAACGATTTTTTATCTTTCTACGCTAGTTGGCTCTTTTTGGCTCTTTCATTATTCGCGGGTCGTTTTTTTCTCTCTCCTACTTTTTGATCTTGCTTTCTGGTCTTCTTTGACTTTCACCTCTTTCTTGGTACGATCTGGGCCATTGTACGCTATAGTGTACTTGGTCAGCTTTGGCCTCCCACGGAAATGTGTTTGTAGGCACTACTGACCATGAAGGTTGCGTCGGCATTCATCTGCTGCGATTTAGTTTCGTCATCTTTTATTTTTATTTTCTCGTATTCGTTTATACGGTTTTATATTTGTCTCACCTTTTTATCTATTGTTCGGATTTTTTCTATCTTTGCAAACTTTGATTTGAGGAACTGACGAAAGTCATTTTTATTTCTCTTTTACTTTTTGTCTCTGTCTGCCCCCGGTTTCTCTTCTTGTTTTCGTCTTACGAAAGAATGTGACTTTTCCTTCTCCATCCACCAGCACGCGCACGATCAAGAGACGGGGAAGAACGATGAGAGGTAAAAGTGAACGTAAATATCACGAAAACAAGAGAGGAGGAAGAATGAGAAAAGGACAATGATTAATTAAATGAACGGAATTCTAATGAAATAATTGTGCATACGTGGCAGAAAAGTAAACAAGAATTAGCCAAAAATCTTGCGAAAATGAGAGAGTAGTAAGAACGAGAAAAATACGATGATGTGGAAATAATAATTAAATAAACGAAATCATGAAGAAATAATTGTGCGCACGAACTAAACGAACGAAGAGAGTTGACCAACGCAAGTTTTTCTCTTCTGTCTATCCATACTCTATAGCCTTGGCGGAAGCGATCAGACAAAATGATTCGTGATGGACTCTGTATACAAACGAATATGATGAAATATATTTTATCTAGCTTTTAAAGAATTAGCGTATGATTTTAGCCAGCCTCTATCGTTGTCATACAATTAGTCTACGTACTAATAATTCGGTAGACTTTTTTCACAGTCTTGCCTGTCAGGATGTCTGACGAATGATTCGGTGTGCCATGATGGCGACGTGCTAGGCTCTACGCAATCGTATGTTGGCATTTTTTTACTGTTTCGCCCGCTCGCGTGTCTAACGAACGTGTCATGCTGCCATCAACGTAGACAGTACATCCATCGTCGCAGCAGAATAGCTTGGTAGGCTCTTTTTTCCTGTTTAGAGCGCTCCTATGTCTGGCGAACGTGTTATGTTGCTATCGATGTCTACGGGGCGGCCGCTGTTGCAACAACATAGCTTAGTATGCCTTTTCTACTGTTTCGCACGCTCAAGTGTCTGACAAACGTGTCATGCTGCTACTGATCTCGACGTTGCGGTCGTCATCATGGATTTCATAGCTCAGTGGAATGTGATGCTGCCCCTAGACTGGTATGCATGTCGTCTATTTAGACCACTCACTCGGTGGCGCCATGCGAGGCTATGCCTAACGTGCATGCTTAGAGACACCATCACAGGTCTCGGGGCTCGCACAAAAAAAAACAGCCTTCTAAGCGTGTTGTTGGCCAGCCTAGCGATCGTTCATTCAAAGTCTTCTATCCGGCGTGACAGAGCTTTTACTAGAGGCATCGAGACGTCTCCTCTCCTATTCATCCTCTCCTCTTCCTCCTCTTCTCTTCCACTATTTATACCACCTTCTCCTCGCATATAGTAAGCCTATTGTCTACAAATGTTATAAATGCTTCTCTTCCCTTATTCTTGTAGACGACATTGGACAATGCACAAGGTCGCTTGCTCTTCATCTCCTCTTATCGGTGTCTGGCGGAGCATGCAAGACTTTCGTGCTAAAGCGGCAAAGATGGTGTTCCTTCTTCAACGGCCACCGGGGAAGCAGGGACAGGATGGTATGCCGTCCCGACGACTTATGGAGCAACCGCATCAAGATGTCGTGGAGGCTCCATCAAGAGCATGAGGCGGTGGAGGTGCCATCAGGAGCATCGGGCCGTGGAGGTGCCATTAAGAGAATCCGGCCGTGGAGGTGTCATCAACAGAATCTGCATGCTGAGGTGCCAGCAAGATCATCAAGCTCAGTCTAGCTTGGGATGAAGAGAATAGAACAATCTCCACCAGACGGGTAGAGTAGAACGTAGATGGTCAGGCTGTCGTGGAGGTGCCATCTAGATCATCACACGGTGGAGGTGCCATCAAGAGCGTCAGGCCGTGGAGGTGCCTCAAAGAGCATAAACGTATGGTTAGCTACCAGACGGTTTGAGTATAAGGTAGATGATGGAAGTTCCTTCCCGTCGTTTCCCTAGAGAGTGCTCGCTTTCTTTCTGTCATGTAATAATATTTACTTTTTATCTTTACATGTTGTTTCTATTACTTCGTGTAATGTTATACTTAAACAAGTAAGTTGTTATGCGATGTCTGGTTAGCAATCAGAATGTGTACGATAGTATGAAGTGTCTACATTTCACATCCTACGTTGTATTAAAAGAACGTGACATTGTTCCCTAGAAATGCTATCGGTTAGCGAGCCGATCTTTCTTCCTGCACGTGGATGTACCGCGATAGTACCATAAGGCGTTTTGCCTATTATCCGTGCTCCGGGGGGCGTAGAGAGAAGTCTAGTATTTATAAAAGACTTAATAATTCGGGATCCTATTAAAACAAGAGAAAAAGGTGTGCACGAACATCGTAAAATACCAAATACTAACTCTAATTATGCATAAACATAAGATAAATGTGCTTCAAAAATGGACTCATCAAAGTGACATAGCAAGGGGTTATGTCTCGCCACGACGCCCTGGGTCCCATCCGTATGGCGAGTAGTTTAGACCCATCGGTGCTCACATATCGCCGTAGTTTAGACCCATCGGTGCTCACGTGATGCCCATGACATGGGCACACTCTTCTAGCCATGGGCCTCTTTGGTTCCTAGCCGGGTAGCTCTGCCATCTAGCTATTCCGGGTGGGAATCGGCTTGAGTTATCTGGTAAGCACCAGCTATACTTACACATAGAATATTTCAACGATCCACTACACTTGTAGGTATCATCCTTCTCCATTCATTCCCTCAATTTATTCTCCTCTGAAAGGGCATGTATGCTCTCATGTCTGGTTTTGGTAATTAATGACAATCTTTATGGACTAATGTGTAAATTAAGTTTCACTTGTAGGTTTGTCCATTAGCATCGCTTGGACCATGTGTTGGGTTCAAGGTTGAAGAAGAAGAAGCAATGTCCAAGGGCTTTGTGCCTATTGGAATCTTGTTGAAGAAGAAGAAGAACAAGATCAAGTATGTCTTGAAGAAGAAGAAGAAGGAGAGGGAGTTCCCTATGGCCATCTTCAAGACATCATCAAGAAATGAAGTGCAAGCTCAAGGTGCGCCATCTCTAGAAGATCTCATGCTTGAAGCTTGCCATCCTCGATGATCATGGAGTAATGAAGACAAGTTCAAAGAAGAGGTTTCCCCATGGAGTATCGGGAGCAAGTCGCAAGTCTTCATCAAGCAAAGGGCGAGAAAGAGCAATCAAGAAAGGTGTTCCATCTTGAGAAGGGCAAGACTATCGGGGCCCTGGTGACCTAGGTACCACGTCCTGACGGCCTGCAGCCCCCAGCTCCTCGAGATATTGCACCCTCGTGAGCCTACTCTTCCCCTCGAGGCAGAGTGGTCCTCGAGAGGGTTTACCCTCGAGGGAAAATGACCTCCCAGGTAAAAGCATCCGTGGAGCCTCTCGAGGGTGCTTGAGAACATCCCTCGGGCCCTTCTGTAAGGCTGCTAAGCAATCAGCAGGTGAGCCGGGCCA
This sequence comes from Avena insularis, assembly GCA_023614405.1. NCBI lineage: Eukaryota > Viridiplantae > Streptophyta > Magnoliopsida > Poales > Poaceae > Avena > Avena insularis. The sequence goes on along the minus strand of CM042692.1, from coordinate 67,872,540 downwards.
CGACAAAGGGCGCGGTCACTGCGTCCTCACCATCCGCATCGAAAAAGGAAGATCTGGTATGCCCACCTTTCCTTTGTAGCAGAGAGACCGAAGACCCCAGTGTGGTGCGTGTGCTAGTTGCCATTTGGGTGACAAGGCTACAGTGCGCAGCACCGGATGAAGATAAAATGGAAAAAGGGAGGCCACTTTATCAACCAACGGGAGCGCGTCTAGGCGAAAGGACTTGGTCCATCAAAAGTAGTCTCGTAGACCGGCGCCCAGGAGGACGGCATTGTGGTGACCCTCCCCGTCCATGGACCAGGGGGAGAGGCCCGACACCGCCCTATATAAGGAGACCTTCTCCTACCTTGTGAGAGGACGGATCCCAGAGATCTAAAACCCTAGACTTTCATCCACCATTGTAACCTCGCGAGGCAAGCGAGCAATACAACAAAGCAGGAGTAGGGGCTTTACCTCCTCACAAGGGTTCCGAACCTGGGTAAAAAACCCCGGTGTCAACTCTCTATCATGCACCCGCTTCTCTGTCGTAGCCATCGCCGAACTCCTTTGGAATCGTGTGTTCAGCCCCCTCACGAACCAAGGGATTGTTGGACTCTAGTTCCGCCACGGGACAAATCTCCGACATTTGGCATGCCAGGTAGGGGGCTGAGGAGTGCTTTCAAGATCTTCGACGACCTCGACAACATGTTGGCCGGCAACGAGACGCATGCCGAGCGGGCCCTCCGTCATGCGGCAAGCAAAGCCTAGACGTAGCTGGCCCCATAGCACACCGCCTCCGAGCAAGTCCCGTGGATGGAGGACAAGGGGGCTTCTCCTACCGCCCGTCGCAGGAGCCAGACCCCTCCTCGTGCGGCATCACGTCACTCTCCCGCACCGCATCTACTCGCGGCCACCCTGAGCCGCTCACCCTGGAGGCCGCCAAGCGCATGATGTGCGGGCTCCTAGACCACCCACCGGCTGAGCAGGGCCAGGAGAGGTGGTGCGACCGGATTGCTAAGCTCCTCAACACCGCCATCCTCTCCCTGGAGGGCTCGGGGGCTCGGGCCACTGGCAGAGAGCCAGGGGATGGGGGCTTGCTCCCGCCCCATCGGCATAGGGGAGCGGCCAAGACGGGTGACGCCTTGCCACCGCCCGCGAATAGCTGCCAGATCATCTCGCCTCCTATCGTTGTGATGTCGCCGCGCGGGCATGAGGACCGCCTTGCCGAGGAAACCGCTTCCATAGGGTGGCAGAACCGCGTGGCCCTCAACAATGACAGGGTGGTCCAGGCCAATGGCCGCCTCGCCTTCACCAAGAACCTCCGCCACGTGGTCTGGCCACTCAAGTTTCACCCGGAAACGCTGGCGCGCTACAACGGCACCACAAACCCGTATGAATTCCTCCAGCTTTACACCATGGGCATCAAAGCGGCGGGAGGAGACGACTGTATCATGGCGAACTGGTTTCCCCTGTGTCTGAAGGAAGCGGCCAGCCCCTGGCTAATGAACCTCCTTGAGGAGTCAATCGACTCATGGACGGAGCTCGACTTCCTCTTTATCTCCAACTTCAAGGGGACATATGAGTGCCTGCTCACCTACTACGACCTCCGCTAGATACGTTAGCAGCCTAGGGAGACCCTCTTCAAGTTCCTGCAGAGGTTCAGTCGAGTCCGCAACAAAATCCCCAAGATCTTCGACTCCAATGTCATCACGGCCTTCTTTGAGGGCGTGAAGGATGTTAAGATGAGGGAAAATAACGGGATTCGGGCGAAATCCTCACTACTTCTGCCAAGCTCTTCATCATGGCCGAAAAGTGCACCAAGGCCAAGGCAGGGCAGATGTTCAGCCTCGTGGAGGCAGAAACCACTCCCAAGGCCTTCGGTTCATCTAAGGGTAAGGACAAGGAGCTCAAGCGCAAGACCGCCACCGTCCTGGCTGCAAAGCTAGATTGGAAGAGCTCTCACGAGCGAGAATGGGATGATAGCTCGTACTGCCACTTCCATAAGAAGCCAGGCCACCCCACCGACGACTTCTACGAGCTCAAGAAGCTCTCTGACCTGCGCAATAGCCAGAGAAAGGGAAGGACAGGAGGCGAGCGAGGCAGCCAAGGTGGGCGCAACCAGGGAGGAAACCGCTGGAACAACAACTCTGGCGGGCGTGATGCCCCCAGCAGACCACCATGCCAACACCGCGCAACAGCATCCGCACCCGCAGGAGCAGGGACACGCCGAGGATCCTAGGGGCTACCAAGTGCCGCAATGTGCTATAGCTGCATCCTTGGTGGCTACCAAGCCTCGACGTCCAACCGACACTTCAAGTTACTCACTCGCGAGGTCGCAGCCGCTAGACCAGGAATCCCCTCGCCGAAGCTCAAGTGGTCCTAGTGTGCCATCACCTTCGAAGCCAGCGACCACTCCGTCTCCACCAGGCCTGTGGGCACACTCCCTCTAATCTGCACCCCCACCATCAACAACATCATGGTTGCAAATACGCTCATCGACGGAGGCAGGCCTGAACATGATCTCCACCGAGACTCTCGCCCAGCTGCAAGTGCCTTACGACAGGTTGATGCCGACCGTGCTGTTATCCAGGGTGACAAGCGGATCCACCATACCCATCGGGCAGGTGCACCTCTCTGTCATAGTCGAGACGCACGACAACTACGACACCGAGCTCGTCGACTTTGATGTAGCGCACATCAACCTTCCATACAACGTCATCCTCGGTTACCCTATGCTGGCCAAGTTCATGGCCGCCACTCACCATGCCTACAACATGCTCAAGATGCCTGGCGGCAGCGGCGGAGTCATCATGGTCTGTTGCGACGAGGTGGAAGCCTTACGCTCTCTGGAGCATGCCTACAAGACCGCTGCTGCCACCTATCCCAAGGATGTGGACGCCCTAGACTATGTCGGAGGCTCCACCAGGAGGAAAAAAATGATGACCTAGGAGAACACCATGGCAAAGAGGGTAGCAGCCGCACTGTTCCTGCCTCATAAGGGGCTGGGCATGACCGGTGCCCGCGACCTCAAGAGGGGACGGGAGTTTCCCCTCCCATCCTTGCGAGAGATGAGGTACCTCCAGAGGACGGCGACAGTGCGGGGGCTCCGGACTTCCCCATGGAATGCACCCAGCACGCGCACGACTTCTGCTGCCCCGGTGGCGGAAACTAAGCGGCCAGGTGAGTCGGTGTGTCGGGCTGCTGGAAGGTGGACGGACCTCTCCGAATGGCGCACCTGACTCCATGACCTTTTGAAGATGAATACCGAAAACCCTCACTCCTTGTAGTTTTGCCTCTCGTTAGACCCCGTGCAAGCCACGGTGGCATTTGTAATAAGCCCGTACTACTGTCGCTTCCTTAGATCTTGTGCTACGCGCATGTTTGGCTATTTGGTTTTTTCTTCGAAAAAGCATTTCCTCTAAAAAACTGAACCACCAGATTTCCCTCACATGCACCGCATGAGCGGGGGCTAGGGACAGTACCCTTCACCGGGCTAGCTCCCTATCGGCATAAGGGCCTAAAGTGCCGAGCTCTAAACTCACGGGACAGTCCTGGCCATGATTCACCTCGTCTCACGGTTCCTGGTGCCTAAGATCCTCATGCAGGGCGTGTACGGGCCTCTAACAGTGGGCGCTCTTTCCCTATGGCCCTATCCTGGTAAGGTCTACGGGGCACCTCATCAGGACCTAAAGTGTCGAGCTCTAAAATCTATGGCCCATCCCTCGGCCATGAGTTACCTCACCCATGGTTCCTGACCTCGTTTTTATCCTCGCGGCGGCTCATGAGGCCATTCTCCTCCGTAGCCCGAGCGCGTCAGGACCTAAAGAGTTGAGCTCTGAACTCTACTTCCCGTCCCTCCGCCGTGAGTTACCTCACCCACGGTTCCTGACCTTGTTTTTATCCTCACGACGGCTCATGAGGCCCTACTCCTCCGCAGCTCGAGCGTGTCAGGACCTAAAGCATCGAGCTCTGAACTCTACGACCCGTCCCTCGGCCGTGAGTTACCTCACCCATGGTTCCTGGCCTCGTTTTTATCCTTGCGACGTCTCATGACGCCCTGCTCCTCTGCAACACGAGCGCGCCAGGACCTAAAGCATCGAGATCTGAACTCTACGGTCCATCCCTCGGCCGTGAGTTACCTCACCCATGGTTTCTGACCTTGTTTTTATCCTCGCGATGGCTCATGAGGCCATGATCCTCCGCAGCCCGAGCACACCAGGACCTAAGGCGTCAAGCTTTGAACTCTACGGCCCGTTCCTAGGCCGTGAGTTACCTCACCTGCAGTTCCTGACCTTGTCTCTATCCTCACGATGGCTCATGAGGCCCTGATCCTCCGTAGCCCGAGCATGCCAGGACCTAAAGCGTTGAGCTCTTAACTCCGCGGCTTGTCCCTCGGTCGCAAGTTACCTCACCCACGGTTCCTGACCTCGTCTCTATCCACGCGATGGCTCATGAGGCCCTGTACCTCTGCAGCCTGAGCTCGTCAGACCTAAAGTGTCGAACTCTCAACTCCGCGGATTGTTCCTCAGTCATGAGTCACCTCACCCCCGGTCCCCGACATTTGCGAAAACTCAAGCGAAACCCACAAAACCCTCGACACGGGGGCTAGAAGAAAGGACATCTAATCCTATGGTTTCTCCTCGAGAGGCTCACAAGGTGACCCTGGAGACACCCTTTTCAGCGGCTAAACTTGGCAGGGCCAAAAAAATGTGGGCTATAAACTTACAACCCTAGACGGGGGTTAGTTACCTCACCTGCGGTTCACCCCCACAAGAGGCGCCCAGGAAGGGCACGCGAACCTCGCAAGGACGCGCCCCCTCCTGAGAGGGCGGGCTCTGGAATTTAACATGGGACCCCTCCTCGAGGGTACATGTTGCGGCCTCTCCTCGAGAGAACCTCCCGGATCCGCTACAATCGGCGAGCCACGGCAAGCCCCCTAGACACCCTAAGGCCCAATAACCCGGGCTATCCTCTACGAGGATAGGGGACTACCCTCGCGAGGCGCTAGAAGCCGCGTGGACCATGGGGAGCCCCGCTGGCAGCACCCCCAAGCGCCGTCCCTGGAGATTGCCTCCCCAAGCGCTATGCCCTCAACCATGCCTCGCGAGGGCTCCGCCCCCGAACGCTTAGCCCTTCGACGGACACGCTCGGTGCTCCTAGAAGTCCGTCCCTGCAAAAAGGAAGCATGAGCCGCCCTCGTGGGCCTCGGAAAGAGGCCACTATGCCATGAACATGCCAAGGGAGAAATAACCAGCATAAAGATTCGCTTATAGACATAAAGAACAAGTCTTTCTTACAAGCTCCACACGGAAATAGAGTACTAGATGGTGTCACCCCTACATGAGCAAAATGCTTGCAGCTCCGGAGCCAAGGCAGCGGGCGCGGTATGGGACTAGCCCCAGCACCTCAAGGGAGGTGAGCGGGGTAGTCCACCCGACATAGCAGGGTATTGAACACGGAGACGGAGAACTCCCCTTCCCCGATGAAGCGGAACCGTAGCATAGAACCGCGCTGAATGCGGTGGTCGGTGAGGAACTGGCCCCAGCCGTCACAAAGGTACATCTCGTCGGGTGGGAGGGTCTTCACACGCACCCACCAACTTTGGTCTCCGCAGGAGTGCCGCAACTCCACCTCCTCCGGAAGGTCTGCCATGACCCCCAAGGCAAAGCGGTCGGGAGCCTCACCTTGAGGAACCAATTAGGGTTCCTGAGGATGACGATAAAGTCGGTGACCCCTTCAAGCTCAGGGTCATCCTCAATCTTTACAGTCACGGGGGCAGGGGCCTCCAAACAGGGGCCTCGGCAGCAGCAGCAGTGTCCAGGCCGGATTTCAACTCCGGGCCTACCGCCACGCTCTTCGCGACGACCCCTGCCACTCCCGCGAGGGTGGCTGCGCCCACGCTTGATGGAATCTCCTCCTAAGGCCGCGCCCACCTCCGTAGGAGCAAGCACAGCGAGAGTCATACCGCGACCATTACGCCTCCCTCGACCGCTCCCATGTGGTCGCCCGTGGCTGCGCTTCACCGGCGGAGTCTCTACCACCTCGATCTTCACAGCCTTGCCCTTCTCCTTAGCCGAGAAATGCTTGGGCACCATAGAAAGGGGGGAAGGTTTCGACTCGGGAGTGCGGGGAAGGAAGGAAGAGGTGGTGCGGGAGTGTAAATATTCCTTCCCCACCTTTAACTCCGCCAGCTGAAGAGACCTATCGCTGCGGCGCATGCGCGGTATTAACCGCTGCGCCCCACGTACCATCGCATTGTGGGAGCGACTCCCGGAGCAAGGGTACCGTGCACGAGCCTAGTGGTTAATGTCCCGCGGGCGCCTTGATCCTGCGGTTGAGTCGGCAACAGGGCGAGGTCATAATTTCATGGTCAGGTGTCGAGGCCCACCAGCCGTCCTGGGTCGCTTGCCCTTTCGAGCCCTTCAGGGGGACACTTGCATGTTAATCGCTCGGGGCTACTATCGGGGCCCTGGTGACCGGGATACCATGTCCAGAGGGCCGATAGCCCCTAGCTCCTCGAGATACTGCACCCTCGTGAGCCTACTCTGCCCCTCGAGGCGGAGTGGTCCTCGAGAGGGTTTCCCCTCGAGGGAAAATGACCTCCCAGGTAAAAGCATCCGTGGAGCCTCTTGAGGGCGCTTCAAAACATGCCCCAGGCCCTTCTATAAGGCTGCTAAGCAGTCAGCAGGTGAGCCGAGCCGCGACAAAGGGCGTGGTCACTGCGTCCTCACCATCTGCCTCGGAAAAGGAAGATCCGGTCCGCCCACCTTTCCTTTGCAGCAGAGAGACCGAAGACCCCAGCATGGTGGGTGCGCCAGTTGCCATTTGGGTGACAAGGGGATAGCAGACAACGTTGGATGAAGACAAAATGGAAAAAGGGAAGCCACTTTATCAACCGGCGGGGGCGCATCTAGGAGAAAGGACTTGGTCCATCAAAAGTAGTCTCATAGACCGGTGCCTAGGAGGACGGCACTGTAGAAACCCTCCCTGTCCATGGACCAGGGGGAGAGGCCCGACGCCGCCCTATATAAGGATCCCTTCTCCTACCTTGTGAGAGGACGGATCCTAGAGATCTAAAACCCTAGACTTTCATCCACCATTATAACCTCGCGAGGCAAGTGAGCAATACAACAAAGCAGGAGTAGGGGCTTTACCTCCTCACGAGGGTCCTGAACCTGGGTAAAAACCTCGGTGTCAACTATCTGCCGTGCACCCGCTTTGCTGTCGTAGCCATCGCCGAACTCCTTCGGAATCACGTGTTCAGCCCCCTCACGAACCAAGGGATCGTTGGACCCTAGTTCTGCCATGGGACAAATATCCGACAAAGACGGTTTAAATCAAGCTCAAGTGGAATTCTCAAGGCAAAGGTATGATCTTGATAGGTTTTCTATTTTACCGGTCTCTTGTAGTGTTGGGAGACCGGGTTTAGGATAGATAGCTGTACTATCAAGAGGGGCTCTCGAGTGGGTGACTCGTTCGTATCTTTTGGAGAGAGCTCAAACCTTTGCTATATAGCATCATCTTTCTTGGTTGTTGTTTGGTTCTCGTCCATGTGAGGACCTAGAGCTTGTGGTTATCTTCATAACAAGCTCTAGTTCGTCAAAAACGGATTTTCCTTAAATATCTTATTGCATTTTTGATATTGTGTGCTTTCCAGCTCCACGCCTTGGGAGATATCTCACATATATATTCATGGTATTTTCTCCCTTGGTGATACCCAATATTTCCAACAAAATTGGTTTCATCTCGTTTGTAGTTTGGATGCGAAAGTTATTACAGTTTAGGTTTCTGAAGTTTTTCGTGACCAGTAGTTCCAGCGGGCCGCTGGTAGTATTGCTAGGGCATTTTTGCCGCCGGTAGTACCCGTGTAAATTCTGTCCCAACTTCTGGTCACCCCGATTTCGGTTCAGTATCCTCCCTATTTCGTCGCGTCTATTTGTCGGATCTTCGACCAGAATTTCTGGCGGTAGTTCCGGCCAGGATATTTTCTCTTTTTGCGTCTTGTTTCTGACCTCTGAAAGGGTGCCAGCGGTAGTACCTCCCACCCAACGGTACTACCAGTCGTGCACAATTCTGTGCATAGCGGCCAGATCAGGGAGCCCTTTAAAAGGGGCTCCTCATCCCTTCGTGGGGTCATCTCTTTTTCTTGGTTTTTGGCTTTCTCTCCCCTACATTGTTGACCTTGAAGAGCTTGCCCTCTCCCCTTACCCCTCCTATGACTCTTGCATCTTTTTGAGGGTTTTGAGAGAGGAGATCTAGATCTACAACCCCACCAAACCAAATCCCTTCTTTGTGAAGGAATCCTTGGGATTTAGATCTTGGAGAGTTTTGTGTTCTCCTCTTGTGTTCTTCCTCTCTTATTTCCCCAATAACTTTTGAAGCTTTGGTGGAATTTCAGAGTGAAGGACTTGCCTCTTGCTTTGGTGCATATGTTTGAGTTCTCCTTGGAGATTCGGCGAGTTCAAGATCTTGGGCTTGTTACTCTTGGGTTCTTGGAACCCTAGATGGTTGTGTGGAGTTGTGGTGTGTTGTTGGGGCCTCCAATTGAGTTGTGGAGATTCCTCAAGCTTGGGGCATGTTGTGGCATTGTTCTTGGGGGCTTCAATTGTTGTAGAGTTTCCTTAAGCTTGTGGCCTTTGTGGTATTTCTTGGGAGCCCTCCAATTGAGTTGTGGAGTTTACCCCAAGCCTGTATGGGTTCGGTGACTGCCCTCAAGTGTCCCATAGTGGACTATGAGTAGGCCTTTGTGGTGAGCTCACGGGAGAATAGGGTGAGCCTTTTGTGGCGTCGATGTGTTGCGTGCCTTCACATCTTGGGGTGAGGCCTTGTGTGGCGTTGGGTGAGCATCGAGCCACCACACCTCAAGGTGAGCCATTTGTGGCGTTCAAAGTACATTGCGCCTTGATGGCTCAATGCATGGCGCACAGAAAAGTGTTGATGGCTCGTGGTTGATGTAGAGCTCGTTGGGAACCCCAAGAGGAAGGTATGATGAGCACAGCAGCAAGTTTCCCTCAGTTATGAAACCAAGGTTTAATTGAACTAGTAGGAGCAAGGAAACACCCCAAAGGTGTTACTAGTTGAGCTTTGGCAGTGCGCACTACCGCTGCTAGTAGCAACATGGAGACCTGCACAACACAACCACAGAACTTTGTCCCCAACTTGCGATGAGGTTGTCAATCTCACCGTGTTTTGCGGAAAACAAAGGATTAAACGTATCGAATGGAAAGAAGTAAAAGTTTGCAGAAAGTAAACACAAAGCAGTAACAGTTTATAGATTGTATGTAAAAGACAAGGATCGGGATCCATAGTTCACTAGAGGTGGCTGTCCTTAGATAGATAACATGCTGGGTGAACAAATTACAGCGGGGCAATTGACAAACACCGAGAAAGCAATACATGCATATAATCATCTTGACTCCTTTGAGACTTGATTGGGCATTACAACATAATACATAGACCGCCATCCAACTGCATCTATGACTAATAATCCACCTTTAGGTTATCATCCGAACCCCCTCCAGTATTAAGTTGCAAGCAACAGATTATTGCTTTACGAACTGCGTGTAAAGTAATCAATACGATTGTTCTATGAACAAAGTATTGTTGTTTTCTCCCTAGTAGCAACAGCACATCTAGTACCTTAGAGATTTCTGTCACTTCCCCAGATTTCCAGAGGCATGAACCCACTATCGAGCATAAATACTAACTCTTGGAGTTGCTAGCATCTACTTGGCCAAGATAGCTACTAACAACGGAAAGCATGCAAGATCTCAAATAACAAAGACATGATAGAATCAATAATCAATCTGAAATAGCATCTCAATATCCATCGGATCCCATAAACACAACATGTATGAATTACAAATATATGATCTTGATCATGAGCAGACTCACAAGATCTAAACATGAAATCACAAAGGAGGAGAAACCAGCCATCTAGCTACTACATGTATCCGTAGTCAGGATGAACTACTCACGCATCACGGAGGCTTGCATGGTGATGAAGAAGGCCTCGGTGAATTCCCTCTCGGTAGGGTGCCGGAAGAGCTTGATCCCTCCCAATCTAGGGATGGAGATGACGGTGGCTCTGACTCTTTCGTGGATTTTGATCGGTGCCTTAGGGTTTTTCGTCCGAGGGCAACTTATAGGCGGAAGGAGGCCGAGGGGTGCGGGGCTGGCCTCACCACCTGGGCGCTGGCCGGGCCGCACGGCCAGGTGGTGTGGTGCCCCCCTGGTCCCTCTCCGTCTCGTATTCTGGCATTTGATCCCTTCTGGAAAAATAGGCACTTTGGCTTTTGTCCCGTCCAATTCCGAGAATATTCATTTTCTGACTTTCCTGGAACCAAAAACAGCAGAAAACAGGCAGCTGGCATTGTGGATCTTGTTAATAGGTTAGTCCAAGAAATCATATGAAAAGTACTCTAAAGTTGGAACAAAACACAAGCAAGTGGATAAAACCAAGCATGGAAGATCAAAAATTATAGATACATTTGCAATGTAACAACATCCCCAAGCTTAAATCCTGCTCGTCCTCGAGTAGGTAAGTGATAAAAAGAAATAATTTTTGAGGTGACATGCACCATCAAAGACTTGATCAAAGTATTTGCAAAACACTCAAAGCTGGGATCATAGTACTTCAATCATAGCATGAAAGACAAAGTTCTAGCAATAGGCAAAGAAACTATGATGCAACATGAAAAGGCACAAACAAAATATTCATGAATAACATGCTTTGCAAGACGTTTGTTTGTTTCACATAAAGAAAACATAGCATAAAAGTATTCAGTTTGTCCCTCAATAGAGTAGCAAATATAAATGCATAGGACACCTTCAAAGTTCATAAGAGTGACTAGATACAATAGTTTAAAACAAGCAATAACAAGTTATGCATCAATCAACTAGTCTTGGGACAATGCACATAGAACTAATAATGGCCACTATGCTCTCAAAGTAGGTGCATAAAGATAGAAGGTGGAGACTCAATATAATGGTGGAAGAAAAGCCTTTTGTAAAAGGAAGTAGGGATTCAAGTCTCATAAAGTGCTTCCAAGAATTATGGTACTTATAGCTTTCAGCTCTCATTGCCCCTATCATAAGCATCTTGAAGGTGATTAAGGTTAAAGTGACACAACTATGAGGATATGCTTGACAAGTTATAAACCGAAATCTCATGCCCCTTACTTACGAACACCGATCCTCATGCTACTCAACTTCAGTCACGAGTAAGCTCTTGTCATTGTAAGTATATGTGTATCATTAAGAACACATGCAGGTACCCCTTGCACATAATCGGGAGCTTTTCCCATAATCAAAATGACAAGGCAAGCAGACAATGAGCATCTCAGCGATATTTTTATTTGCTATTTGCATAGGTTTTTATTGAGGATGCTTCATAGAGTGCTCATTATGGTGATGCTGCAAGTTTCCACCATGATTAGGCATGGCTTAGGCTAGCGGCCCAGGCGTTTCTCTAACACACATACAAACTCCATGATCTTACAAGTTCCACTTTTATTTCACACCGCCGGGATCCGTAAGCAAAAGAACATAATATCAACGGGGTACAAAGTACAAGTGCAATGTTGAAAGCGTTCCCTATGAAACATGGTTCTGCTAATTTCAACTTATAAAGTGCAAGCATATACGCAACAAAGAAGAACCCAATGGTTCAAGTTTATTAGAGGCAATAAAGTAAAGTGTGCCATCAAGTTCGTGAGAGCTTTAATCACTAGTTTTCTCATAACAAGTGAAAGGTAGACAAAAGCATGAATATACTTGGAATAGCATAAGCTAGTAGGTAGGTATGGTGGACTCTTTGGAATAACTTGGTTTAGGGAGTTGGATGCATGAGTGGAACTCATACTTGGTTGTGGAGGCTAGCAAAAGACTGGGAGCGACAAACTAAGAGAGCAATAATGGCCATAATCATGCAGAGCGACAAAACATCATTGATCAAAGCATAAAGTGATACTACAAGTTGAAAACTAAAGGATCATAAAGGCTATGGTGACTTGTGATAGTCATAACATGGTGTGAGCATGTGCAAGTCAACCCAAATAAAGCATCAAAGGAGAATACCACTATACTATGCTTTAATATGCTAAAACAACGCATGATTCATCCAAGGCACATTAAGCAATCTCAATTGTTTATAACAAGTCATGCTACAGCAAAGAATACTAAGCATAAAGCCAAAACAATATCAAGCATGGCATGACAAAGCATAGCCACAGTCAAAAACGAGCTCTTTTGACCACATAAGCATGAGCTTTCCTACTCTTTTCCAAACCAAACCAAACTAATTGCAAACCAATGTATGAAAGAGGGGGTCCAACCAACTTATTCAGAAAACTAAGCAAACCAAGCAAACTAAAAACCAAAATGAAAACGAAAAAGAAGACGCTCCAAGAAAAACACAACTGTGCATGAAACAATAAAAATGAAGCGTTTGGAAGAAACCTGGAATTTTTATTGATGAAGAAGGGGATGCCTTGGGCACCCCCAAGCTTTGACGCTTGTACTTATTGGATATTTCTTGGGGTGACATGCTTGGCATCCCCAAGCTTGAGCTTTAGTCCATCCTTCATCTCATTACTCATTTCTTCCATACACCTGAAAATTTTCCTTCATACAAAACTTCACACAATCTTTATTAGCAACATTAGTGCACTCAAGATAAATAAATCTTAAGGTTCAGTTCTAACACCAAATAAACTTCCATTAGAACACTAGCTACTGTAGCACTTCCCTAAAAAAGCTCAATTTCTCAAAAGAACTCAAGAAGGAACCAACAAGAAGCAAATGCAGAAAATGGCAGAAATCTGTCATAACAGACCAGCAGGTAAAGACGAATTTTTTCGAAGACCTTGTGTTGCTCAAATCAAAAAGTATTGAACTAACTAAAGTTATATAACAACCTGGGGCAGAAGTGGAAAAAATTAAAACTCAATCCGACGTACAGACCTCTCTCAGGAATTTTTACGGTGAAGCACAGAAATCTGTTTCGGGACAGCAACTTTTCCAATCGTTACTTCACTCTCATTAGAGGTTACTCTTGGCACAAAAAGCAAATAAAAAGGATAAAGAAAGGTTATTACTGAAGTAATAACTTCCAAGACTCATCTAAAACTCTTGGGTTATCTCCCAACAAGTACTTTTCTTTAACTCCTTTAAGTTAGGCATAAGAAGCAAGAAAAAGGATCAGGTGTTCTCAAATGAAGAAGCATTAAGACCAAATTTGGTTTTCATAGGAGAAGCAAAAGAAATCTTTTCTCTCTTTTGAGGGAAGTGTTCTATACCTTTCTTGAGTGGGAGTTGATATTTAATGGTGCCTTATTTCATATCAATGATGGCATCAACAGTTCTAAGAAAAGGTCTTCCCAAAGTAATAGGACAAGAAGCATTGTATTCAACATCCAAAACATAGAAATCAACAGGGACATAGGAATCGTTAACCATAATAAGAACATCATTAAGACTCCCCATGAGTTTATTTTTAGCATTATCATCAAGTGGGACATTCAAATAACAATCTTCAAGAGTAGGCAAATCAAGCATATCATAAATCCTTCTAGGCATAATAGAAACACTACTATCAAGATCACACAAAGCTTTGAAATCAAAGTCATTCACTTTCATATTAATGATGGGTTCCCAACCATCTTCTTGCTTTATAGGAATATAAGCTTTATGTTTCATCTTTTCTTCTTTAATTTTTATGAGAGCATCAGTAATGTGTTTTGTAAAAGCCATGTTCATAGCACTAGCATTAGGACTTTTAGCAAGCTTTTGTAGGAACTTAATAACTTCAGAGATGTTGCAACCATCAAGATCAAAATCAACTTTATCATCTAAAGTAGTAGAACTATTAGTAGCCTCAACACTAGTGGTGGTAATAGTAGAAACACTAATGTTTCTAGCAATTTCATCTTCTCTTTCCCACTTACCATGTAATTCAGCTAATAGTCTAACATTTTCATCAATTCTTACTTGTATAGCATTAGTAGCTGCAAAGGGATTCTCATTAGTTTCAGGTTTAGCAGCCATTTTATTCAAAGAAGATTGAGCTTCAACCAAAGATGCTATATTTCTTTCAGCATTAGAGAGTTTTTCCTCAATAGTTTTATTGAAAGCAGTTTGTTTACTAATGAACTCTTTAAGCATAACCTCAAGTTCAGAGGGAGCACTCTTACTATTGTTGTAAGAATTTCCATAAGCATTACCATTGTTGGGAGGGTATGGCTTATAATTTTTGTTACCAAAATTGTTCCTATAAGCATTATTACCATAAGCATTGTTGCCAAAGTTGTTATTTCTTATGAAGTTCACATCAACTTGCTCTTCTTGAGCAACAAAAACAGCTAAAGGAACATTATTTGGATCAATATGGGCTTTCCCATTAACAAGCATAGACATAATAATATCAATCTTATCACTCAAGGAGGAGGTTTCCTCAACAGAATTTACCTTCTTACCTTGTGGAGCTCTCTTAGTATGCCATTCAGAATAATTAACCATCATATTGTCCAGAAGTTTTGTTGCCGCACCCAGAGTGATGGTCATAAAGGTACCTCCAGCAGCTGAATCCAATAGGTTCCTTGAAGAATAGTTCAATCCTGCATAAAAAGTTTGGATGATCATCCAAACAGTCAGTCCATGAGTGGGACAATTCTTTATCAAAGATTTCATTCTTTCCCAAGCTTGAGCAACATGCTCATTATCAAGTTGTTTAAACTTCATTATTTCACTTCTCATGGATATAATCTTAGCAGGAGGATAATATTTTTCCAATAAAAGCATCTTTGCACTTAGTCCAAGAATCAATACTATTCCTAGTTAAGGAACTCAACCACTCTTTAGCTTTTCCTCTCAAACAGAAAGGAAACAATTTCAGCTTAATAATATCACCATCTATATCCCTATGCTTTTGCATCTCACAAAGTTCAACAAAGTTGTTTAGATGGGAAGAAGCATCTTCATTACCAATACTAGAAAATTGTTCTCTCATAACAAGATTGAGCAAAACAGGTTTTATCTCAAAGAAAGTATTTTCAACCACAGGTGGAGCAATAGGCGTGCTCATAAAATCATTGTTGTTGGTGCTAGTGAAGTCACACAACTTAGTGTTTTCAAGAGTAGTCATTTTTTGGGTTTTCAAATAAGAAAGCAAACAAGTAGAACTAAGTTTTTTGTGTTTTTTGGAGAACAAAACAAGCAAACAAAGCAAAAAGAAACTAAGCAAAAAAAACAACAAAGTAAAGAGATTGGTTATGAGGGACTCCCCTTGTGAAGATGTCCTTGACTCCCGACATGGCGCTTGAGAAAATCGCTTGATGGCTCAATGCATGGCGCCCGGAAAAGTGTTGATGGCTACGTGGTTGATGTAGAGCTCGTTAGGAACCCCAAGAGGAAGGTATGATGAGCACTGACAAGTTTCCCTCAGTTATGAAACCAAGGTTTAATCGAACCGGTAGGAGCAAGGAAACACCCCAAAGGTGTTACTAGTGAGCTTTGGCGAGGCGCACTACGGTGCTAGTAGCAACATGGAGACCTGCACAACACAACCACAGAACTTTGTCCCCAACTTGCGATGAGGTTGTCAATCTCACCGTGTTTTGTGGAAAACAAAGGATTAAACGTATCGAATGGAAAGAAGTAAAAGTTTCCAAAAAGTAAACACAAAGCGGTAACAGTTTATAGATTGTATGTAAAAGACAAGGACCGGGATCCATAGTTCACTAGAGGTGGCTGTCCTTAGATAGATAACATGCTGGGTGAACAAATTACAGCGGGGCAATTGACAAACACCGAGAAAGCAATACATACATATACTAATCATCTTGACTCCTTTGAGACTTGATTGGGCATTACAACATAATACATAGACCGCCATCCAACTGCATCTATGACTAATAATCCACCTTCGGTTATCATCCGAATCCCTCCAGATTAAGTTGCAAGCAACAGATTATTGCTTCTGACTGCGTGTAAAGTAAACAATACGATTGTTCTATGAACAAAGGATTGTTGTTTTCTCCTAGTAGCAACAACACATCTAGTACCTTAGAGATTTACATCACTTCCCAGATTACTAGAGGCATGAACCCACTATCGAGCATAAATACTAACTCTTGGAGTTGCTAGCATCTACTTGGCCAAGATAGCTACTAACAACAGAAAGCATGCAAGATCTCAAATAACAAAGACATGATAGAATCAATAATCAATCCGAAATAGCATCTCAATATCCATCGGATCCCCGCAAACACAACATGTATGAATTACAAATAGATGATCTTGATCATGAGCAGACTCACAAGATCTAAACATGAAAGCACAAAGGAGGAGAAACCAGCCATCTAGCTACTACATGGATCCGTAGTCCAAGGATGAACTACTCACGCATCACACCGGAGGCTTGCATGGTGATGAAGAAGGCCTGTGGTGAATTCCCTCTCCGTGGTGCCGGAAGAGCTTCAGATCCCTCCCGATCTAGGGATGGAGATGACAATGACTCTGAACTCTTTCGTGGATTTTGATGGTGCTTAGGGTTTTCGTCCGAGGGCAACTTATAGGCGGAAGGAGAGGCCGAGGGTGCAGCTGGCCTCACCACCCCTGGTGTGGGCCAGAGCCTGGACCAGTGCTTTGTGGTGGCCCCCTGGTCCCTCTCTGTCTCGTATTCTGGCACTTGATCCCTTCCGAAAAAATATGCACTTTGGCTTTTGTCCCGTCCAATTCCGAGAATATTCATTTTCTGACTTTCCTAAAACCAAAAACAGCAGAAAATAGGCAGCTGGCATTGTGGCTCTTGTTAATAGGTTAGTCCAAGAAATCATATGAAAAATACTCCAAAGTTGGAACAAAACACAAGAATGTGGATAAAACCAAGCATGGAACATCAAAAATTATAGATACATTTGCAATGTATCACGCCTCTGCACCTCTCCAACGGAGACGTAGCTTCTTTGGAAGTAAACTTCGGGAAACAAATCATTGTCTTTGTGTCTATCGGTTATCTCTCAACCGAACCCTTTACTTATGCAATTTACATTGTGATAGCCATCATGCTTGAAGTATTATATCTTTCTATCACCTTGTTGCTTGTCTTGCTTAGCATAGGTTGTTGGTGCACTTAGTGAACCTAGTGGATATAGGTTTTGGCTTGATAAATTAAACGTTAAGTTTTATTCTGCATTTATTAGAGCCTAAACCATAATAATTTGGAAACGCCTATTCACCCCCTCTAGGCGACATCCGTTTCCCTTTCATCCTCGACCTGGGCGGCTTTTAGCATCTCTTATCCCTTGTGCTCTCGGGGTGGTCACATGCCTAGTGGCCACTTCCAAGAGTACTAAGACTTTCTAGATGACCTCATAGCCAGGGATGTCCTTCTTCATCGACGCCACCTAGGCTATGGCTGCAACCGACACAATGTTCCCCAACGCATGCCTTTTGTGTTTCAGACCTCGGGGTGGCTTCCTTGCCCCTTACGAGCTCGGGGTTTCTCGCTTCGGGGCTCCCACCGTATGGCCCTTTCCTCTTTGGGCCTCAGTGCCCTGGATCCACTACTATCGACCTCCATGCCTCTGCGGTGTTCGTCGGCCTCGGTCATATTGGTCGATTGCCCTGCCCGCCATGTAAACCTCTCGGGTCGTATCCCGCAAGAACCAGGCTCGCGTAGAGCTGGTTCCAGGATCACACAACCATAAATCCCACCTTCCTACCACCGAGGGGCTGACCCCACTAGACTTTCAGGATAGGCCTGCTGCATGATACTGGGCGATCATCATAGCTATGGCTGGATCCCATTTAGGTTCCCCCATGAGACTCCCGGTGGAACTCTCCGGCTCATGAACCTTCAGAAGGGGGGACTCATGGTTATAAAAAAAAGTTTGCATTTATTTTAAATTTAAAAGGGTTTATAGGCAGAATCTTGAATAGGATTTATGAGGGTTTTGGTACTAAGTACTTAGCTAATATTTTTTTTTGCATATTTGGGCTATATATGCCCTAGGGATCATCCCGTAATTTTATTGGATTTTTTCAGAAGCATGTGGATGGTGCTTCCTTCAGAAATGTAGCTTTTAGGGTTTTTCTTTTATGGAATAAAGAAAAGCAAGGAGGGGTTTTGTCTTGTAGAAAATATTCCAAGGTCCTTTAGCTTGCATATTGCTACGATCAAGGTTCAAGATCATCTTTTAAGGTGGGCCATGGTTTGAAAGTTTGAGAAGAGGCAAATGCAATTGGAAAAATCAAATAGATGCCAAAAAGGTTTTAGGGTTTTTAAAGAATTTAAGAGGCCAAAATTTGGTATGTTACGGTCTCTTATAATCAAACACCAGTGTACTTTCTTACCCAAAAAATACCTCAACAAACTTGGGCCCATACTATCAAACGCCAACAAACTTACAAACATAATCATCAAAACCCTAGAAAGACGGTGTCATGACGGGGTTAAAACCCCAGATTTTTGTAAAATAAATTGTTATTTTTTTGCAAAGTAAATTGTGGCAAAATATTTGAAGCCACGACCTCATTTAGACCGATAAGCAATGCTACCACTCGGCTAAGTTGAGAGTTTTTCTTGGCTAAATAAAATTATGACCGTGGCATCCAACGGTGGAAATCGTCTTCATCAACCGCATCGATGCTCGTATCGATCGTCTCCTCTGCCCCACTAATCCCCTATTAATCTAGCACTCCGAGTCACTGCAAAAAACTAGCAGTTGAGGTAGCCTTTGCCTTTGATGCTTCTATCACTATTTCTTTCGAATTCAAACGAAATACCTGCCATCGGCACCTAGTTTTCACATTCTCAAATCAAGCCTACACCAAATGAATCATCCACGATCTCTAGGTCCATACCATAGACGCGAGGTAAAGCTAAGGCTATGCAGTCTAAGCTTTGAAGATCATCCTACTAAAGCCATGAAGACTGAGACGCTAAACCAAATCATCGACATCTTTGGCGGCGAGGTGGTTGAGATGCAGTCCTAGAAGAGCCGGTCCTTCGACATGAAGGCGTTGCTGGAGGGCCCAGGCACCGTCCCAAAGGTGTATGAACTCGAGATCGTCAGCGACAAACTTAGATCATCAAGCATCATCAAGCATCGGGTCACCATGCTTGTCGTCGATGATACCAGTGGCCACCACGCGTGGATGGAGGACCCGTCCATATACTATCAGTCTGTACCAAAGAAAGACTGACAAATATTTAAAATGGTTCCCACTGGCACACCTTGGGAGCACAAGCGGGCAGCGGTAGAGTCTGAAGATGCAGGTCTAGATTCTAAAGATGGACAAGCACAGAAGCATCGAGGACCTTGATAATTGTGTTCTACTCCTTGAATTTTATCTATAATCGTTAAATAAATTGAGAAATTTAGAGTTTTTTTGGCTTAGTTCTCGTCTTGTTCATTTAACAAACACCTAACGTGTGATACTCACGTTCAATCCAAACTTGGCTAAAACTCATCTCTTGGCAAGGAGATTTATATTACTATAGAAAATAGACGTGTGGATGAGTGATTAAGATCAGTCGTATTGTGGTATCAAAATCAGCGTAACACGAGTGACATGGCTATGTACCCGTCCGGCATGCGAGAGGAGCAGCCGGTCAAAACTTGAGAGGCCTTCGGGATAAACTTTATTAACCGTTTTTCGTCATCGCTGACGAGACTATGTGTTGGTCCTGCAACAAATCTAGTATTACCTTTTGATGCTTTGATGGGCTAATGGAGAGGTCCTATGTGTAAAAAGAAGCAAATAGACGGCAAGCCAAGGGGCATATAGATGTATTTTTTGGATAGATCAGACTATAGTGATACAGTTGTAATTTCGGCGACGACTATCGACACATTTGTAAAACCAAAAAGAAACCTCCTAAAACTTCCACCTATTCAGCTGCAGCACGTAAATGGATACCTCGTTCCTCTGAAGTCTTCGCGTTTTCCGCTGCCGCACACAAGTGCGTTACCCGCATTCTATGTTTTCTCTAAAAGTCGGTTCACATTATGCGTGACTAGATCATGTTCTACTTTTCTGGCTTTCACCAGCTCAGCGGCCAATTATGTTGTGCATGACAATGTCGGTTTGTTGGAGAGCGTGAGAGAGAAGATAATAGCGTGACAAGGTTAGCATCCTCTAGCTAGTTTTGAATAGTACTCCCTCCGGTCCGAATTAATTGACGCGACCACCATTTTGCAAAAGAGCCCTCAACGAATTTCCGACAATCCCTCCTATCCTTCCGCACTGGTGTCTGTCTTCTTCCCCTTTCCAGTCGCTGCTCTCTCCCTCGCCGCCGCGACCTCGCATGCCACTACTCCCTCTCCCGTGCCGCCTGCTCCGCTGCCCCCTCCCGGCGAACTCCCTTTGTCCTCGCCGACCAACAAAATCCAACGATAAGTGGAGGTCAAGAGGAAAGGGATCCCTTTTCCTGCCAAGATCCTGAATTGGATTCTCGATTCGTTCACCGGCGACGTCGTCTGTCGCCGCCGACCTGAGCTAACGACAACGTGGTTGGTTCGGTTTTGGTCTGCAGGTACAGGCGTTCGACGAGTACGGGGGGATGGAGGTGGCCTAGAGCCAGGTGAAGCTCCACGACTTCCTGTAGAGCCCCGAGGATCTGGAGCGCCCCTACTGCTAGATGCACCTCCTCAAGACGCTCAATCTCACTCTGCCGATACGCCAAAAATCTCATACAGTATCATCTCAACATCCCTCCCTCATTAATGAATTAATGCTCTGAACTTGTAGTATTCTTGTATGCTGGTATGAAAAATCTCGTTTTCCTGCCCAATTCTAGAAAAAGAAGCAGTATCTTCAGTCCGGATGCGTGCCTAATTGATTGCTTATGCTTTATGGTGTCCATTAGGTACAGGCAGAAACACATGAATGCAAACACATGATGAGCTAGCTCTAGACTGCATCACTAGCCAATTGTCACTGGATTTAGCATCTATTTCTTACAAAAGGATATCCGTGATCCCAATCCAATTCCATTCTCTTTTATGAGTTGATGCAGAATATTTGCTTGATAAAATGATTGTCCTTTAGTTCAATCATTAACAAAGCAATTTTTAGTTCAATCATTAGACGAGCAATTTGGAGCATTCAATTTTATTGACTACTGAATTTCATTGTTTAAGAGAATACCAGATTTGATGCTAAATGAATGGAGATGTTTCATATATACTTCTATGATCGTGGAGCCATTGTTGTCACCCGGCCAAAACTGTATCTCATTCCAATAAAGGAGAGCCACGCGACAGATTACAACTAAAAGCAGGTCAGAGGACACTCTCAAACTTATTATTCTGTTGGATTACTGAGTGCAGACTTGAACGTACATATACGTGCAACAAGGATTCATAGTCTGCAACAACAATTTTCATTATTTGAGAAACAATTTTCATAGCCTTCTGGAGTGCTACTTCTATGTGACAGGGTACTAGGCTTCCAACAATTATTCAGGGTACTAGCCATTTATATCCAGGTGTGAAAATATGTTGATTGGCACGACTAGAAACCAGGAACAGTATTGGAACTTCTTCAATCCAGGCATTAATTGAGGAATTCAGGCGTTAATTGAGGTTTGCGGATATTAAGGCGTTAATTAAGGCGTCAATTAAGGCAGTAATATCTCACCGAGAATTGCAGGTACTCCGTGATTAATTCAGGCCTTAATTAATGCGTCAATTAGGGTAGAATATCTCACCGAGAATTGCAGGTCATCTCCAAACGAGGCAATGGCGTGTCCTGAGAAGGCGCGGGCGATGTCTCGGACCACGGTGCGGACGGAGCAGCGGCGAGCGGCACCGGAATGGTTTCCAGGAAGGAGAGCTCAAAGATCGACTGCGTACGACGGCCGTGCTCGATGATGGAGACGCCGTCAAGAGCTTGATGAGATAGCCCACGAGGCTGGCATGGGCAGGGGTGGGGAAGCGGCCAGCCGGCCAGCGTGAGCCCTCCGCGGGAGACCTCCAACTACGAGCGGAGCGGCGACGGACTCCCCCTCGCCGAGGAGCTGCGGCCGGCGCGCCGTCGGCCCTGACTCGAGAAAGACGAAGCTTTGATTTGGTCTAATTGTCAAAAGGATTTGAATTAGGAAGGGTTTTTTTTGTAAAAATGAATTAACACAGTGGCCGCGTCAATTAATTTGGGCCGGAGGGAGTATGAGTTTCTGGAGCCTCGCTACTTTTTCTCCGCGCTAGAAGCGTCAGTTTCCTCTTCCGTCGGCGATAGAGCTGGGAGGCTGTGCGCGCAAACTACGGAACCATTGTCGTCGGCCAATTCATGACGCCAACCGCCACCGCCGGCGCCGACTGCGACGTTTCCGGATCGATCGGGTCGAGTCGAGGGACGGAAACGGGAACGGGAAACGCTGGGTGGAAAAACTTGGGATCGGCGAGGGTATACACATTGCTCGATCGACCCGATCGATCAGTGGAAGGCGACTCGGGGACGAGGCGGTCGAAGTAGATGGGCCACATCTAGGCATAGCCCAGAACAAGTAAAAACCCGTTTAGCCCCAAGTCTGGGCTGCCCAACAGCCCCAACCCAACCCTGAACCTGTACGGTGACTCCTTCCCTGACCTTGCCGAATAACTGCAGTTCATTCCGCCGCCGCACGCCACCATTTTCTATCCTTTCACACGACCATGCCTCAGCTTCCTGGTCGTGTCTCACCAGATGCGCCACCGGGCCGGGATGCTCGTCATCTGCCACGGACAGCATCATGGAGGCGCGCACGCTCTTGCAGCAGTCTTCAGCGCGTCGCCTCCGACCTCCTGCTGCTGCGCGGCCGTCGCTTGCCTTGAGACCATTTGGCGGGTTCGGCGAACCTGGTGACCTGTGGCCTGTGGGCCGCGTTCCGGGAGCCGGCTCGTATCGTCCCGTACGTCGACCCCGATTCCGAATCCGGGACGATGAACCCGGGTCGAGGGACGCGGCACCGTACCGCGTTTCCTGCCACTACGCCTCGTCACGGCCGAAATCCGGTAGGAACCGCCGCGCTTTTTAGCAAGTTTAGGCGTGCATTCCCAAACCATGATTTGGAGCTTTAGCCACGCCACGCAAAATCAGATTAGGGAGGCGTCTGCGAGGTGCGAACTGCCCTCCTCCTCGGCGCCACGACCAGCAAGGCGATGACCACGTGTCGCCGTGGAGCACGCCGCTGCGGCTATAAAATGCGGCCCCAGCCACCACCGGCACCATCACACTTCGCTCTCTGCTTTCTCCCTCGCTCTCTCTCTAGCTAGCCTAGCACACGCACTGGTACTTGTTCCTGAGGGTGGCGATGGCTCGCTGGTGGGTCTGTGGACTCCTCTCGCTGCTGGCGGTGGCCGCGGCCGCAGCCGCCGCGGAGGGGAATGCGGAGCCGCTGATTCGGCTGCCGACGCAGAATGAGCATGACGCTGCTCCCGCCCCTGCCCCGTCGGCGGGGGAGGAAGGGGTCACGAGGTGGGCCGTGCTCGTTGCGGGCTCCTCCGGCTACGAGAACTACCGTCACCAGGTGAGAATCCGCCTGCGGCTTTGGATGCGAGTAGGATTTTAGGGTGATTGAACTCAATTTCCCCTTTCTTGTGCATGCTTATTAACTTCTGCTGGGTGCTTGCTCAACGTTCTGGTGTTCTTGATGCACGAGGTACAGGCCGATGTGTGCCACGCCTACCAGATTCTGAAGAGGGGAGGTCTAAAAGAGGAGAACATCGTGGTGTTTATGTACGACGACATCGCGAAAAACCCTGCCAACCCAAGGGCTGGTGTTATCATCAACCATCCTGAAGGCAAAGATGTTTACGCCGGTGTTCCCAAGGTATATGCATGTATTGTCTGGCTGGCTGTCTTCCAGTTAATTTTAGTTTCAGACAAGACTGATTCTAGTTCCACACCTTAAAATATACTGTACTTTTAAATTGCAGAATGATCGGTACTTTTGTTTCATGTAAGAATGTACGGTTGTTCCATTCCTACTAGAGTACTGCTGATCAATCTTAACATGCTTTGCAGGACTACACCGGCGACCAGGTCACTACTAAAAACTTCTTGGCAGTTCTCATGGGCAACAAAACTGCAGTTACTGGAGGGAGTAGGAAGGTGATAAACAGCAAACCGAATGATCACATGTTCATCTATTACGTGGATCATGGGACTGCTGGTTCTCTTGGTACGGTGCATACTCCCGCATAAATTAATGTTATTACTAAAATTTAGCTGATTTACTTGTGTAACTTAGCTAACCTTAGCAAGTCTGTAGGTATGCCCACCAATCCATGGCTTTATGCTGACGACTTCATTAAGGTGCTGCGAGAAAAGCATGCTTCCAAGAGCTATTCAAAAATGGTATACCATATTTCCTTCTCCTTTCCCCTAGAAAAATAGTACAGTACATCTTTAAAATATGAAACAGTTCTCTTAATTAGAGTCTTATCTGTAACTAAAATTGCAATCTTTGGCAGGTTATATATGTTGAAGCGTGTGAAAGTGGCAGTATGTTTGAGGGTATAATGCCTCAAGATCTTAACATTTATGTTACAACAGCAGCAAACGCAGTCGAAAGTAGTTGGGGAACATACTGTCCTGGGATGAATCCACCGCCTCCTCAGGACTACATGACCTGTTTAGGTGACCTCTACAGCGTGTCTTGGATGGAAGACAGGTAAAGCATCATCTGAATTATATTATGCTCTGCAGTCTGCACCTGGTTTGTGTTCTGGCATCTCATAAGCCCTACTACTTTGCAGTGAAACTCACAATCTAAAGAAGGAAACAATCAAGGGTCAGTACGACGTGGTAAGTCTCGAGTACAATTCTTCATTCTTGTTAGTGGCATACTGGCATCTATTCACTGGTTTCTTGGGCAGGTTAAAAAGAGAACTTTAAACTCAGATGGTAAGAGAGCTACAGGTTCTCATGTCATGGAGTATGGTGACAAGACATTCAAGGACGAGAAGCTTTTCCGTTATCAAGGTTTTGATCCTGCAAATGCCAACAGCACAAACAGTCTGCCTTTGCCCCGTCCGCAGGGTGTAATCAATCAAAGGGATGCGGATATCCTTTTCATGTGGAAGAGGGTAATATTTCCAGTTATTTCCTGAATATTCTCTGTTATTGGTTGTAACTCAGCACCTTGGACCTTCACTTGTGTGGCTGCTAACCAGGCCTTGCTGCATCTTTCTGTGTTCTGTTTTGCGAAATTTGTCTACACTAATGTATCTTCTTGCTTTCAGTATGAGCAGTTAAATGCTGGATCAGAAGAGAAGCTGAGGGTTCTCAAGGAGATCAAAGAAACCGTGGCACACAGGAAGCATCTCGACAACAGTGTCGATTTCATCGGGAAGCTTGTCTTTGGGTTTGAAAACGGGCCTTCAATGCTTGCGGCTCCTAGAAGCTCTGGCCAACCATTGGTCGACGACTGGGATTGTTTGAAGAGGATGGTAAGTCCTCTGTTATTATATCCAACAGAGTCTCTGTTCTCTGCTTGTCTTCACCACTTGTACATCCTTCTTCTGTTTTTATGTTGGGACTTAACTCTGTACTGATGCCCATTGTCAGGTGCGTGTTTTCGAATCACACTGTGGATCACTTACTCAGTATGGCATGAAACACACGAGGGCCTTCGCAAATATGTGCAACAATGGCGTCTCCGATGCCGAGATGAAGGAATCAAGCATCGGTGCTTGCAGCGGTTACAACTCGGGGAGGTGGAGCCCACTGGCCCTAGGGTACAGCGCCTGATCCGCTCGCTGCAGTACACAGGGGCAACACCAAATGCTCCGGAGGTTTCTAGACCTCGTATGTAGATACATAGTATATACCATTGATACGAGAAACCACCCAACAGTGCGTCCCTTGTGTGTGTTGGGTTCATCATTAGTAGTTTATGGTCATGCCTATGTAATCAAGTTTGACTGCAATCAATTGAAAGGCAATGATTATAACACAAAGTCTACGAATATTGTTGCATGACAGTGCCCTCTGATTTGGTACTCCTACGGGCTGCCCTACCAAGACAAGGTTCACTTGCACAAACTGACGACCCATAATCTACATGGCAGTGATCCTCCTACTGTCCTGTTCTACCAAGAAAAAGTTCACTTGCATAAATATATTTTTCTTAAATGGAAGCAAAAGACTCGCCTCATCACAAAAAACATAAATCTTGTAAGGAAAAGCAAGGCAAGAATGCCACACTGAGGATGAGGAGCTACTCTCCTGGTAAAATAGCGCTCAAATGCTGCCCCCTAAATACGCCTTTCTTGATCTGTGCAATGATGCTGAAAGGTCTTATGAGATTTTTCATGAAAACTCGCGAATTTCTTGGGTTCCAAATTGCCCAAGAGAACATTGCTTTCATTTGAGTACGAGGGGCGGTCAACTTGCCTCTTCATCGCTCTTTAACCGAAGCATATCCCATCTAGGATGCCATCTGGATACTATGAAGACCAATCCAAGTCCTAATCAGTCCCACACCTTGACCGTGAAGGGACAATAGACCATAAAGGCGCGCACCGCGTCCATCCATAATGAAGAAAAGGGACTAAATTTTGTTTTTGAACCATGCAGGAGAACTACATGTGAAAAAATAGATAGAAAAACAGCCCACAGGCTAGAGTACAGAACCGACCGACCATACAACTGGTAAGCTACAACGAAAAGAAAAGAAGGAAAAGGAGACAAACCGTCTCTGAAGGAACAACATCAAGGAACAAGCTGGACTATTACTACTACCTCTAACTACATCGACTAGCTTCCTAAAAAAAAAACTACATCGACTAGTTCGCATCTTGTGTTCTATTGATGCCGAGATGACCCCGCCTAGCCAAAGACCACATATAAGCTTCAGTTTTAATCTTCGAGATTATCTGATCCATGTTCCAGGATGCGAGCATCACTAACGAATTGAACCTGTTTTTCTTTGAAATTTGAAGATTAAATTATTATAGTCTGTAAGAAAAGGTCTCGAGAGTTTATACAATGCCTCAATGTTGGTGGGACATTGCTCAAAGTTTTAGTGCACAAAATCGATGGATGACAGAATGAAACGTTCATAGTGTGCATTTAACTCAGCAAAAATAATTGCCTATATACATTTGTCAGTGAGATGACAGTATATTTGATAGAACATATCTGACTCGAAATGTAAAGTTTAAACCATATCACACTATTTAAGTTCGGTTAGAGTGTATTTTACACTCCAAAGTTGAAAACACAGAACTGTATCCTACAGTGTTGGGGTCATGAACTGAGCATGGCGTCAGTCAATAAAGATAGGATACATGTTGCTAGGGATGCTTTAAGTAAGACTAGGAGCAGGGCACCTGCAATGCACGTTGTTTCAATAAATACCACGAAATAATATAATCCATTTGAATTTAGTACATCATTAGTACAATATAGCCCAAATTTGTAGGTATTGTACTCTTTCTTAAAGAAACAAATTGTGATGCAACATCTGTCATCTTTTACAACAGTTTAGCGTTTGCTCATCAATGAGTCTAGCAAAACTTTTACATCACTGGCAACTTCCGAAAAGACTGACAACAGTGGCTTGTTCAATTAAGCCAACACAAGAACTCCATAAGTTACCAGGTAATGAAACTCCTTATGTTTTAGACAGGAGACACAAAGTGCTAGACTTTAAATTAATAAAGCCCCAAACGACCAGAGTTTTACAAATGTTGAACTGTTAGAGTATGATACGAACACGGTTATTAGTTTAGGATAGTTATGACTCTATCCTAACTTGACTCGACGCCTATATATACTCGTCCATGAGGCTCAATAATATATCCAACATATTCCGCCAACATATACTCGTAGTCTACTTCGCCGTCCTTGTGCATCGACGGCCTCGGCTTTCACCGCGTCATCTCCTACGGCGCGGATCGCGCCGTCTGCACATGGTCTTCGTCACATCGCCGGGTCTTCCTCGCATACTCCAAGCTACCACGCTGCGACACTGTCCAAGACGTTCCCGCTTGGACTGCGGGGGGATGTCAGCCTACTGGATGCTACTTCGGTTTATCTCCAGTCTGACCGTCCGCGACGTTCCAGTTGTTCATGACGCTACCGCTACGACTGCGGGGGGATGTTAGAGTATGATACGGACACGGTTATTATGGTAGTTTAGGATAGTTAGGACTCTATCCTAACTTGACTCGACGCCTATATATACTCGCCCATGAGACTTAATAATATATCCAACATATTCCGCCAATCTCTCTGTCTATCCTTCTACATGAACAACGGTTTACAGGCAACGAAAACAAGAAAAGAAAATACAAAGATGAAGCACAACTTGAGCATCGAGGCCCTTGTCAAGCGTTGTGATCCGATCAGAGAGGAAGTAGAGTCGTGAAGGAACACCACAGAAGAGATTGCCATAGTCAAGATCTTGGACTAAATTGTTGTAGGGTTCCGTAGCAGAAAACAAAAAATTCCTAATAACGAGAACAATATGGTCAAGATCTATTCTATGCAGATGTAAGGTAACAGAAGGATTTGGTATTCATACCCTTGAAGACCAAAAAGCGTTGCCGTTCTAACGAGCGTTGATGATGTAGTCGTACAACGACGTCGACATCAAGGTCATGTAGATGTACAAGCGACTAGTGCCACAACTGGAAGCACATCCCCAATTCTACACGCATCCGGTGTAGACGGTGTCCCCCGCATTCCGGTCCAGTGAAACACTGCAAGAAGATTGATCTAGTCTGAGATACCAGCAACACGATGACGTGTGTATGGTAGAGAACTCTATCCACATATGCACGTTCCAATATTTCGGAACCACACGTGAGGGTGAGAGGGGGAGAGGCAATTGCCAATGGGGTGGATGAGGAGAGGGGCTCCCCTCCTCCTTATATAGGCAAAGTGGGAAAAGGGGGCACCTAGGGCAGCCATCGCCATCGCCCCTCCCATGTCGTGCGCCCCTCCCCTCCTCTTGGGTCGCCGACCACTTGGGGAGGAGGGCACCCCCTAATGGGCTACCACATGGTGGCCCATTATGGGTAGACTTATACTTTTATTTATTATATTAATATTTAATTCATTTAATTAAATACTAAATACAATATTTAAGTCTCCGAACATTTCATCGACCCTAGAACCTTTCTGATCTCTCTCCAGAACAATTCCAGAGTTCCCTCTCTTTTCTCCAACGATCCCGATTCAAACCCTAAGCATCATCTACCCTTAAGCGTGCCACCCTACGGTTTGGGAATGCATAGACATGATCGAGACACCTCGATCAATGACCAACATCGAAATCTGAAAACCCATGATGGCCCCATGCATTCCACGAATGAGACCTGATGCTTACAGATAAACACATTTACTCGTTCCCATGATATTACATTCCCATAAAATGGTCACATGCTTGTAAGCTTTGTAGATGTAATCTCACCGAGTGGGTCCAGAGTATATATCCGTCAGGTGGATGGGCATGCAAATCCTATTCTTGATACATACGACTCAACCTATCCCTTCGGAATACCTGAGAGACACCTTTATGATCACCCTGTTACGGTGTGACGGTTGATGCAGTCAAGGCAGCCTCCGGTGATAGTGATTAGATATGATCTCACACTCAAAGGATTGGGTTAGTACATTTCTACAGTTATCGCAATGTTGAACTTTGTGACCGGATCTCATTGCAATACTTAAGTTGGGTGTGTGTCCATCACATCATTCACCCAATGACATGACCCTATTCTCAATTGACATAAATGTCAATGATCAAGAAACCTTGATCATTGGTTGACCAATGAGCATCTGAATCCTCGCTTCGACTCCATTTTCGGGTTCCTTCGTCGCTATCTTTGTCAGAAGTGTTAGTGGAGGAACAGTCGAGTCCCATTTTTCCAACTCGTTACCCTTCGCCCCTTCATATTGGTCGAGCAACGGAGGAAGCAACGGCTTAACATTATAACTCTACATCCAAAGACAAAAATCAACACCAAATAAATTGCAACGCTGCAAGAGAAATATAGAGACAAGGGAAGGACGGAAACTTTACCTTGGGCATCTTTTTTCTAGCATCGAATGGGATTCGGTAGCGCATCATCATTGGTCAGGCTAGTGAGGGATTTGACCTTTTTATCCAACTTGGCGGATGACAGCTTCTCCTCCCGACAACGTGTTGGATCATTTTGAACAGTATACAACGACATCGGATGTACTCTTGCCTAGAGCGGTTGGATGCGACTCTCAAGGAATGCATGGATGATGTCAACTCCCTCCACGACCTGGCCAGGAATCAACTGCAGGTCCTTCACTCGAGCGTATAACACTTCGACATCAACTTATTCCGCCGGCACCACCTCGTTACTCCATGACCTCTTCTTCTCCACTTTGGCACTCGGGTCAAAAGGGTCCAGACCATACTTCTAATCACCTAATTTCTGGTCTTGGATGTAGAACCACTTGGCCCTCCACCCTTGAACAGAGTGGATGATCTTGAAGGCAAAGTACTTCATGTTTCCACGAATGGATATGCCGCACCCGCAAACGGCATAGGTTCACTGGTTACCCTCTTGCCTCTTCATAGAGTATAGCTTCTTCCAGATCCCGAAGTGTGGAGGGATGTCGAGCCAGCACTCGCAAAGAGTGATAAAGCATGCAATGTGCATAAGTGAGTTTGGTGTCAGCTGATGCAATTGGACACCATAAATAAAAGGCATCCCACGAAGAAACTCGGGGGCTAGGAGGGACAACCCCCGAACAAGAAAGGCAATGAACATCACCCTAAACCCAGGAGGGGGAGTAGGGATTACCTCTGGACCAGGAATTTTGTAGTCCTCTTTGGAGGGGAGAAGCCTAGTCTGCTTCACCAAGTGCATTTACTAGGCCTTCCCGTGGAGCGTTGCCAATCCCCACCCCTCACCCTCGATGCGGTGGGAATCTTCTTCTTGGGGGCGACGATGATGCTGGAACCCGCCCTTCTGGTCTTCTTTGATTTCACCATCGAGGCACCACTTCTCTACTTCACGGTGGTGCGATTCTTCTTTGCGGCACGGAGGAAAGCACCGGGGAATATCCTAAGTATGTCTAACACATCAAAGAGGAATATCAAAGGCGTAGAGCACGGAGGAAGAAGATGCAGATTGCAAGGAGTGGTGGATTTTTACTGTACTTCCCCTTTATTTATACTAGTAACGGCTCAATCCTGGCCACGAGCTAAATCGTCAAGGACACGTGGTGTACATCAAGAAGGACACATGTAGGACAAGAAACAAACTGTCGCCACAGTAATCCCACTATGCATGCAATTTGAGGAACAATTGTTAATATCCCGGTCTTTGCGCAACGTGTGGTCAACTCCGGATCAGCTTTAATACCGGGGCCCACACCATCGCCTCCCATCAGCTGCTCAGGCTGATGGTTGAGGTCAGTTGGTGTCATACCCGACAATAGCAATCATTCAAAACTCATCACATCTTACAAGGGGAGGCGCAACATATTCGAGTCGAGTATTCCTCGGATACCACAAAGAGAAAATATAGTTGACACTAACAAGATCTAAGTTTCTACTCGAGTATACGACTCAAACAGACACTTGGGGACTACTCCTATCAGGAGCATTGGTCGTGCACCCGATGATTTCTCGGGTCCAGTGACATCCTACGAGACCATTGATTACAACAGTAGAATACAAGACTCAAGTCTCTGCCTGAATCTACGATTAGGCCAGACACTCAGGGCTACTCCCATAGGGAGCACTGGTCACGCATTTGAAAATAAAAGCACCATCGTTGATGGCATTTGCAAGGTCACCCGAAGCACTTCCGAATTGTTGTGACTACCCAATCGATAACCATAAGTATATGCTCGAGTCTATGAATCGAACAGACACTTGGGGGCTACTCCCATTGGGAGCGCTGTCGTGCATACTATAGAAAACAAAAAGATTGGCATCATAGTCCATTGTGTCGATTGCTTCCACCATGTCGACTCCTTTACAAAAACCAAACTCATTAGCAACTTCGCCCATTTTACAATACATTTGTAAGGTTTAGAGACAACGTCTCCTTGGTCACCCGAATCGCCTCCGTGGTGATAAACATTCGGATGTTGTGTATACGACATAAAGATAAGACCTACATATATAATATAATGTCTTAGCAACCGCATCACCTGTGCTCTATCAGATAAATACCACACCCGCAGGCGTGATGAAAATCCCGATGGATGTGTGATGACCCACAAGTATAGGGGGTGTATCGCAGTATTTTCGATAAGTAAGACTGTCGAACCCAACAAGGAGCAGAAGGTGTTGGCTAGTGGTATGGATCAGGAATTCTCTGCAAATACTTAGCAAACGGATTTTTAGGTTTTTTTTTGATAAAGCAAGTAAACAAAGTACGAGTAAATAAAAGACAGTAGGAATAAATGTAACAAGTGGCATAATCCTTTATGCAGCAAAGGACAAGCCGGTTGTATTACTTAAGATGACCATACGTTCTCGAGTACACATGGGAAGACTGTCAAGTGCTTTCGCTTCATATAGTTGATTAATCTTCTTTAGCTTGCTAAGTGTTGTGTGGGTGAACCTGTGCTAATGTACCGACCTTCCTAGGACTAATGCATACTTGTGATTATACCCCTTGCAAACATCCTTAAGTACAAGAAAGTAATTAAGGTAGAAACCTAACCACAGGTTTAAACTCTAAGACCCTTACGTCCCTTATGCAATGGTTTCCTAACGGGGGTTCAGGTTTCTGTCACTCCGGCAACCCCTACAATTAATAGCCAAATACACAATGCATTCCCCTAGGCCCATATAGGTGAAGTGTCATGTAGTCGACGTTCACATGACACCACTAGAAGAAGTACACCACAACTTAAATATCAAACTATTGAATCTTTCTCAACACAACTCCACTACTAACAACATGACTTCTCCCATGTCCTCACGAACAAAACGAACTACTCACAAGACATCATATGGATCATGATCAGAGATGGAATAATGATGTATAACAATCTAAACATAAACAATAATTCAATGGTTCACTCAATAGCATCAACTACAAAGAGTAATCAACACCGGGAAAGTTTCCCCTATGAACTATGCAAGATTCAACGCAATTGTTACAGCAATATGGAGATGGTGGTGAGGGTTCTGATGATGATGATGGTGGTGATGATGATGATGATCCCGATGAAGTCCAGCTTGATGGTGGTGTTGATGGCGACGATCTCCCCTCTCCGGGAAGGAATTCCCCCGGCAGAAATCTGTCTGCCGGAGAGATCTTTCTCTCTCGGTGTTTTTGTTTTCCACCCCGCAGAGGTGGCGGAATCTTTCTATGGTTGCTCCCCGAGTATTAGGGTTTCGGGAGGATAATATACGCTAGAGGAGGTTCAGGCGCCACACCACCTGACCTAGGGCTACCAGCTAGGGGTGGTGTGGGCCCCCTGTGGCCCATCTCCAGCCCCCCTTTTGGCTTCCTTCGTCTTCTGCGAAAATAGGATTTTCCGTATATTTTCCCGGATTTTCTCATCTTCGCGAATTTTGCCTCCAAACAGCATCTTTTCCATCAGAATCCTGACTGCAGCGGTCCATGCTCCAAAAGTCATCAACCATGCAAAAACAGATGAAATAACATAAGTATCACCTCTCAATACGAAATATATCAATGAATAATAGTGAATTATGACATAGAATAGTGATGCAAAATGGACTTATCAACTCCCCCCAAGCTTAGACTTCGCTTGTCCCCAAGCGAAACTGAGCTCAATAAACGTGGCCTCAGGTTTATGGAGTGAAGAGTCGATAAAAGAATACGGACAAGAAGCATCGCATTCATCAAATACATAGATCATAATATAAGACAACTCACTATTATATAACTCAACTTGCAATAGGTAAAGGAAACACAATAGAGATACATGAAGTAAATCATAATTGGTAATGGCAAACTTAGCTCTTGGTCAAAGAATAGTTGAAAATTTGCCGGAGTTCACAAATAACTGGTTTTTCAATGATAGCTTTCAAAGTAGTAAACATCAAGATAAGAGCAATGTGCAAAACAAGGAACATAAGAAACATGATTGAATAAATCATCATATGAATGAATGAAACAGAACAACTCAAAATACTTGCTGAGATAGAAGGGAGTAGGTTTACTGACTCAACTACAAAGTAAAAGAAAGGCCCTTCACAGAGGGAAGCAGGGATTGCAAGTCTCATAAAGAGCTCCCAAAAATTATGATACTTACTAGCTTTCAGCTCTCATTGCCCCTATCATAGGCATCTTTAGGTGATTAAGGTTAAAGTGATCAAATATGAGGATATGCATTGACAAGTTGTAAATTGAGAATCTCATGTCCCTTGAATACGAGGGCCGCTCCTCATGCTACTCAAGTTTAGTCACCGGTAAGTTCTTGTCATCGTAAGCATATGTGTATCATAGAGAACCGCCAACGGGGTACCCCTTGCCCGATGATACGGAAGAATCCCCATATCAAAATGACAAGGCAAGCAGACAATAAGCATCTCAGCAATCTTCTTATTTACCATGGGAATATGGTGCTTTTTTCTCTCTTTCCTCTTTTCATAATCTCTTTTTTTTCTTTTTCTCTTTTTTTTCTCAATATCGGACTCTTTTTTTTATAAGAAGAATCCTTCATAGATGCTCGTTATGGTTATGCTGCAGGTTTCCACCATGTCAGCATGGATTAGACCAGCGGCCCAAGCGTTTCTCTAACACATATGCATAACTCCATGGACTTACAAGATCCCCTTTCATTTCACACCGACGACATCCATAGACAAAAGAACATGATATCAACTAGGTACAAAGTACTAGTGCAATGTTGAAAGCGTTCCCCATGACAGCATGGTTCTGCTAATTCACAACTTACAAAGCGCAAGCATATACGCAACATAGGTGAGTACAATGGTTCAAGTTTATTAAATGCAAGAAAGTAAAGTGTGCCATCAAGTTCGTGAGAGCTTTAATCACTAATTTTCACATAACAAGTTTAATTTGGGAGGTAGATAAAACAAGAATTTACTTGGAATAGCAATAATGCTAATAGGTAGGTATGGTGGACACAAATGGCAAAGGTTTTGGTTTAAAGGAGTGGATGCACGAGAAGAATTCCCTCTAAGTACAGGTTTTCGGCTAGCAAAGCTGGGTAGCAAGTATAAGAGTTGAAGGAAACAAACAAACATACAAGTGATAAAGACAAACATGCAATCTTCCTTGGAAGCACAAAAGATCTTAACTAGAGAACACTAGACTTATGAGCAAATCAAGAAAGAAAGACGATGAAATTATTTTTCTTTAGAGTACTTTTATCTTTTTCATTCAACTCTCAAAAATAGTGTTGCTACTGACCGAGCCAGGTTTGCCAAAACCAACTAAATTAACTCAATGATCCCAAAGTGATACCAATACTAACAAGATCAATCATATAACCATGAATTGAAAACTAATATAAGCTATGCAAAAGAGTAAATGATAGAACTTCTTATTAATAATCCATAACGGCAACTCACACCAAGGGATACATATCTAACGAGAGAGGGGACACTTCCATAATGCAAACCATACTACATAATAACTCCTCTATTCATGATATGACTCTATTAAAAAGGTAAAAAGATAGAAGATAGTGATGTGATATCGTGGCACTCCCCCAATCTTGGAACAAACCAAGGGGATGCTAAACCTGATGACGAATTACTCCTTTGGTGGTGGTGGTAATATCTTCTTAGTTATCGTGAGGTATTCTTCCAGCATCTTGTGAAGCCTATTATTCTCCTATTGGAGCATATCCACCTTCCTCCTCAAGTCTCGGTACTTATCGCAGAACTCCTTAGTGACTCATAGGGCTTCCGTTGATGCAGGGCAAGAGATTAAAGGTACCAGCCCTTGCTTGGGGTTTTGGAGATCTTCCTCCATAGGCACCTTCCCCTTATCCTTGGCGGACACCATTGTGCTTCTAAGCTTTCAAAGATAGTTCCTGGCAGAAACAGATCGAAACAAAAACACGACGAAAACACGATATACGAACCTCGGGAGATCCGGGGGAGGGGGGTTATATATTACGAAGTGTCATATCAAAAGGAAGGTACTGGGAGAAAACGAGTCAGAGGCGGAGTCCGGGGTGGACTCACCACCTGGTGGCGCGGCCAGGGGAGGGCCCGCGCCATAGGGTGGTGTGAGCCACCCTGGCTCCGTTTTCGTACCTTTTTCGCTTCGTAGCTTTCCTTATTGACTAAAAACTGTACAAATATAGTTGGATAGTATTTTCGTGGAGCCTTTCTTACCAGAACTGTTACCTATTTGAAAACAGACTCTTCAGGTCTCTGAATTTGGTATCTAGTAGATTCTTCCAGAATCATCACTTGAATATCATTGATATCTTCATCTTCATACACTTATTACTTGAGTCATAAAACCCTTCTCTTCCTTATTACACCATTATCTCTACTACCTTGAAATTTCTTTCACACAAAACTTCACATAGTTCTCATTAGCAACATTAGTATATATGAAGTGATAAAACCTTTTGAGTCCAACTTCAACTGAAAACCATAAAAACATAAGCTACTGTAGCAAATCCTTCTGAAGACCCAAAAAGAATTCAAAAAGGAAAACGAATAACGAAGCAAATGCAAGAGTGGCAAAATCTGTCAAAACAGACCAGAAGGTAAAGATCAATATTTTCGAAAATCTTCTGTTGCTCAAATCAAAAATTGCAAAACTAACGAAAGTTAAATAACAACCTGGGTCAGAAGCACAAAAAATTACAGCTCAATCCGACATACAGAGATCTCTCACGAATTTTTACGGTGAAGCACAAAAATCTGTTTCGGGACAGCAACTTCCCCAAATCTTACTTCTCTCTCATTAGGGGTTGATCTTGACACAAAAACCAAACAAAACAGATAAGGAGCGGTTATTACCGAAGTAATAACTTCCAAGACTCAAAGAAACAAAAACAAACTGAAAGCAAAAACAAATTGGGTTGTCTCCCAAAAAGCTCTTTCTTTATAGCCATTAAGATGGGCATGATAATTTTGAAGATGCTCACTCAGGAATATGAATTGAAGTGAAAGAGAGCATTAAGAAGCAAACACACACATTTAAGTCTAACCCACTTCCTATGCAAGGGAATTTTGTAAACAAACAAGTTGTTAAAACCAAAGGCTTCTTGCATAAGAAGGCAAAATAAGTGCAACATAAAAACTTTCAACATAAAACGAGGAAACTTGATATTATTGAGATGCATAAGAACATTTTCCCCTCTCTCATAGTAACTTTCAGTATCATGCATAAACTTAACAATATAGCTATCACAAGGACCATCATAGCAATGATCACTTATTCTAACAGCAAACACAGGAATGCTAGCTCTCATAACACTACTTTGTGAGATAATATTAGAGGTATCCTTAGAAAGGATAGTGTGTCTCTCTTCTTCATACTTAGTAACAAAGTCTTTCACATTTGGTATTATAGTTTCATCAACCATTTGTTTATCAGGTTCAACAGCTCTACTTTCATTAACCATACTAGCTATCATAGAGTGTTCCTTTATCTTAACTGGGAAAGGCATTTTCTCAATGTAAGGTTCAGGTAAAACATGGTTAGCAGTATAAACTTCAGTATTTCTTGTAGGAACACACTTAGCAACATCTTTATAAGGTTCATGATACTTATTCCACTTCTTTTTAGGCACTTCAATGTAGGAAGCAAAAGCCTTAAAATAAGAAGCAATAGCTTGAGAGTCTAGACCATAAGCATTTTTAATATTTTGAAAGTCATCAGTTCCCATAAAAGATTCAATGCATTCATAATCATAATTCATACCTGACTTTCTACCTTTGTCATTCTCCCAAGCTTCAGCATTGTCTTGAATACGGTCCAGAAGATCCCATTTAGCTTCTTCGTCCATACGAGTGAATGATCCAACACAAGAAGCATCCAATAAATCCTTGTCATGAAGAGAAAGCCTTGCATAAAAGTTATTGATAATAATATTGTTGGGGAGCTCATGAATGGGACAGTTGAGCATTAGTAACTTCAATCTCCCCCAAGCTTGAGCTGTACTCTCTCCATCAAGAGGCCAAAAGTTGTATATTTGATTCCGATCTTTATGAATCTCACTAGGAGGATAAAACTTTGAATAAAAGAGAGGCACTATTTCCTCCCATTCCAGAGCTTGACCATTCTTCAGCAGCTTATACCATTCCTCAGCTCTTCCTTTCAGCGATAATGAGAATAACTTCTTCTTAACTTGATCTGTAGTAATACCTGCACACTTGAACAACCCGCATAATTCGTGTATAAAGAGTAAATGATCACCGGGATGGACAGTTCCATCCCCAACATAGTAGTTATCCATAACACGATCAATAATTCTTGTAGGTATTTTGAAAACATCATTCTCAGCAGGTGGTGGTTTATCTACTACCTTAGCAGTGGTAGTAGCATTACCAAATAAGAAACTCAGCGAATTATCCATAACGAAAATAAAGCAACTAACAGAAATAAACAATACTCACAGTAGAAGTTTCCTTTACCAGTTCCACTCTCCAATAGCGCTTCACTCCCGGCAACATGAGAAAATAGTCTTGATGACCCACAAGTATAGGGGTGTATCGCAGTATTTTCGATAAGTAAGAGTGTCGAACCCAATGAGGAGCAGAAGGTGCTGGCTAGTGGTATGGATCAGGAATTCTCTGCAAATACTTAGCAAACGGATTTTTAGGGTTTTTTGATAAAGCAAGTAAACAAAGTACGAGTAAATAAAAGACAGTAGGAATAAATGCAGCAAGTGTCCCAATCCTTTATGCAGCAAAGGACAAGCCGGTTGTATTACTTAAGATGACCAAACGTTCTCGAGGACACATGGGATGACTATCAAGTGCTTTTGCTTCATATAGTTGATTAATCTTATTTAGCTTGCTAAGTGTTGTGTGGGTGAACCTGTGCTAATGTACCGACCTTCCTAGGACTAATACATACTTGTGATTATACCCCTTGCAAACATCCGTAAGTACAAGAAAGTAATTAAGGTAGAAACCTAACCACAGCTTAAAACTCTAAGACCCTTACGTCCCTTGTGCAATGGTTTCCTAACGGGGGTTCAGGTTTCTGTCACTCCGGCAACCCCTAGATTAGTAGCCAAATACACAATGCATTCCCTAGGCCCATATAGGTGAAGTTTCATGTAGTCGACGTTCACATGACACCACTAGAAGAAGTACACCACAACTTAAATATCAAACTATTGAATCTTCCTCAACACAACTCCACTACTAACAACATGACTTCTCCCATGTCCTCAAGAACAAAACGAACTACTCACAAGACATCATATGGATCATGATCAGAGATGGAATAATGATGTATAACAATCTAAACATAAACAATAATTCAATGGTTCCCTCAATAGCATCAACTACAAAGAGTAATCAACACCGGGAAAGTTTCCCCTATGAACTATGCAAGATTCAACGCAATTGTTACAGCAATATGGAGATGGTGATGAGGGTGCTGATGGTGATGATGGTGGTGATGATGATGATCCCGATGAAGTCCAGCTTGATGGTGGTGTTGATGGAGATGATCTCCCCTCTCCAGGAAGGAATTCCCCCGGCAGAAATCTATCTGCCCGATAGATCTTTCTCTCTCGGTGTTTTCCGCCCCGCAGAGGCGGCGGAATCGTTCTGTGGTCGCTCCCCGAGTCTTAGGGTTTCGAGAGGATAATATACGCCATAGGGGAGTGCCTGGAGTGGGCCAGGGCGCCACACCACCTGCTAGCATGGCCTAGGGCTGCCCGCGCTAGGGGGTGGTGTGGGCCCCCTGTGGCCCATCTCCAGCCCCCCTTCTGGCTTCCTTCGTCTTCTGGAAAAATAGGATTTTCCGTATATTTTCCCGGATTTTCTGATCTTTGCGAATTTTGCCTCCAAACAGCACCTTTTTCATCAGAATCCTGACTGCAGCGGTCCATGCTCCAAAAGTCAGCAACCATGCAAAAACAGATGAAATAACATAAGTATCACCTCTCAATACAAAATATATCAATGAATAATAGTGAATTATGACATAGAATAGTGATGCAAAATGGACGTATCAATGTGTTGGGTACATATTCACTAAAACTAGAGTTTGGCTCAATAAGACCTCCATGGCATGAGTCGAATTACACAAGCTTATACGGAATTCGAGTCTAGGTACTTGAGTTTGAGTAGGTATCATTGTATTTTCCCAAGAGCAATTAACTAGTCCGATCCATCGGATGCACTACACACGTGTACCAAAATCCCTATGAACCGCTAGAACCTCAATTGATCCAAAAGACTTTTGGGTTAGTATTGCACACCTTATGCAACGAGCAACTTCTAAAGTATCCATCTGAATCTACGATTTGAATGGACACTCGGGGGCTACTGACATAGGTATGCCCTATGGGTGTTCACCCTTGGCCTATCTAGCCCGGCCCAGTAGGTGGCCCCACGTGATGATCTGCTGGTATCGACAAAGCCCATGACGATTCAGGTGAAGCCAAGCCCATGAAGGATTCGACTCCATAGCGGACACGACAAGACTAGATAGGAAACCCCTAGGGTTACACCCTCAAACTTGTAACCGACTCAAATGTCTCTCTGTAGCACCCCGGGTAAAACCACTACTAGAAAATCGTTGTGTTTTGCCCTTATGCATCATCATGATAGCATGCTCATGTAATCATGCCACATTGCATTTGAGCATCATCATCATGCATATATTTGCTTAAAACTATTTCCTAAAAGCCTATTTTGTTTTCTAATTATCCCCTCCTTTATTTCAAAATCAAACCCCGGTCTTTTTCGAATCTTTATTTGTCTAAACTATTTATAAAGTCTTTTATTAAAATATAAAAAAACAAATAAAAATAAAGTTTCTGGGGAGGCAGCCTAGCCTTTCGGGCCAGGCCACTTACCACCCGGCCCAAAAGAAGCCCTAGCTCACCCAAAATCCTAACCAACCCAACCACAACCGCCACTCTCACCATGTTAAACCGCGTCCACCAACCCGTATGGCCCCACCCCACGGCTGGCCCCACCATGACTGCCCCCATCCTTACGTGATCTCGCGACCCCCAGTGACCTCGCTCCGGCCCCACCTTGTGACCCCGCTCTCTCGATCCCCTCTCCCCCACCTACCTTGCTCGCCTTCCATCTCCGCTCGCTGGCCTCTCACTCGAACGACGCTGCCGCAGGCGCCCTCCGCCACCGCGCGACCCCCTTTTACCTGGTCCACCACCGTGCCTCCCTCGCCGCGGATCCCGCTTACCCCCCGCCACCAGCCGCTACGGTAGAGATCCCCGTGCACGAACCGGACCGCGTGGCTTCGTCCCTGCACCTCCCCGCCCGGTGTTCCTCCTACCTCGCCACTTGTCCCTCTCGGCATAACGCCGGCCTCCGCCCATGTGAGCACCGCCGTGCCGCCCTTGGTTTCCGTCTGCAGCCACCACGGTCCTGTCACCGTCAAGCCGTGCCGTCTCTCTCAGCTCCCTCCTCGGGCTCCATCATCTCCTCGTCTGTAGCAAGCCTAGGTCCAGGCGCCACCGCCTCCTGGAGCATGCTGCCGGCCGGCGCCCCTGCACCGTCTGCGCCCCTCTCGTCGCCGGCGTGGCGCTTTGCAACCACACGACGTCGCCGGCTGTGTTCCCTATTCCTACAAGAACCTCGGCCTCCCTTGTTTGTCTGAAGTCCTTGGAGTCAGTGTTGCACGATGATCGCGCTACCTCTGCCGCAAGCGCAACCCCCTGCCTATTCCTGCAAGTTGTCCTATGTAGTGTCTCTCTTAGTGTGGTGCCGGTGTGTTCATGTTGATGCAGTGGGGTGGCCGCGTGAGATGGGTTGATGATGTTGCCGCTCAGGTACAACTACTCGATGCTCGGTACGGCAAGATGAGGATGTTGTTCGATATCCTTCCTACGAACAAGACCTCCAAGTTGGACAAGGCCCCAAATACCACCGACAAGGTCATCGACGCTATCTCGAAGATGCACAGATGCGGCGAGTTCTACTCATGGAGAAGGAAGACCCCGATCCACGGATCCGGTGATGCCGAACACCAAGTTCTCCTCACGGATCCTGAACCACGAAGCCCCAGATCCGAAGACCAAACGTTGAAGCTCCGACGCTGAAGACCGATCCCACCGGACCTAAACCTCTCGGAACCAAGACCTTTGCCCCTAATGTGATCCCCTTTCCGAGACCCCTATTTTAATAATTATGACATATATCTTGTTGCATAATTAAAGCATCATGCTTGCATACATATTTCTCGGGTCTGGGTTATTTTGTCGATTCACCTCATAATTAAATATAGAGACCATATGGAGGCTATTCTAGTCCTATATTGGGTCCATTTAAATTTGTGTAACAAACCGATGCCATGTTTTGCCTTGTTAATGCAACATTTAAATTGTGGGATACCTAAACAACTCGAACCTTCTAATTAATTGTCGGGGCCCCGGTTCAGCTTAATATTGCCTAATTGCATCACTCATTTGCCATGTCATGCATCATACATGCATCATGCCCGATCTTCTGCTGTAGTTTTAAATAGTGCATCCAGTGTTTCTTTTAGTGCTTTGCTTCTTTGCGGATTAGGTCATTGAGTTGATGCGAGTATCGACAAGTTCTTCGGATAATATATCTTCGCCAGTGTTTCCCATGCGAGCATTCTCCCCCTTTCTACCTATTTTGTGTTTATAGTCTTTATTTTCTCCTATTGATCTATTGCTATCCATGTTGTGATGCTTTAGTTTCCGTGCACCAATTAT
This sequence comes from Avena insularis, assembly GCA_023614405.1. Lineage (NCBI taxonomy): Eukaryota > Viridiplantae > Streptophyta > Magnoliopsida > Poales > Poaceae > Avena > Avena insularis. The sequence goes on along the minus strand of CM042692.1, from coordinate 67,829,763 downwards.
ATTCCTTGCAGCCTCTATATTGTCTTGGACACATCCTATTGACTATTGTTTGATAGATAGTCAGCCTTACGAGTCATAGTTGCTTGCTCAGGTGCTGCTTCGTGTCGTTGTCGTTCCATCGTTGTTGGAAGGTTGGCACATGTTTAATGTTGGAGATGATCATGACTTTAAATACAACTTGATATTAAAATGCTCGGAATAGTTATAACTAATGCAGAGGCACCGGTGGGAAATAGATGTTATTTGGTTTTTAACCGCCCACATGTGTCCCGAAGGACCCCGAGTACTTGATACATGTTCCTTGACTATCGCACTATCCGCATGTGGGACCATGAATCCCCTTAGCCAGAGCTTGATTCAATTCTTATTTCTTGGGGCCACAAACTAGTTTGGGGCTTTATTACTATCCTGTACTTATGCCATGCTTTACTGCTTTATTTACGATTGTGCGTGGAGAACCTGTACTGTTTTGGAACATGGAATGTTTTCGCGGTATCGACAAGCCCAGTCCAGTCACACTTTCGGGTTCCCAATCGTTTACAACCTTGTCACAAACCCTGGGTTCGTCTCGGAGCCACCCAAATTTGTTGTGGGTAGCTTAGTGGGGTGCCCCCCTGAAATCTTTTACGAATCTTGTGATTGCTTTGTCATGAAAGCCTCGTTAGGTTTTTATTTGGTTTTTCCGAGGTTGATCGTGCGTGTGTTGCTATTTGTGCACCCCTGCAGGGTAAATCTTTCTGAAAGCTGTGTCCATGGTTATGGACGACTTGGAGCACAGTATCTCGATCATAGACAATCATAACTAATGTAGTGCTATAAATTTGACCTTAACATGTCTAGTAATCAATTTCACTATAACGGAATGAGTAAATAAAAGTGCCAACACCTGCTGGATTTGGGATGCCTCATTCTAATTGTATCTGACTAGTAAGTATTTCAACTACAACGGAATGCTTAACTAAAAATGCCCACTGCTTATGATATCAGGATGACTCACGCTATCTATATCTGACTAGTAGGTGCTGCAACTATAATGGGATGAATAAAACTGCTAACTGTGTGCATTCCTTGGTTTGACTTCCTCGTTTGGTCTCGAGGGGGAATACCAGGATGGGTATGATTGGTGTTAGTATTAGGTTGGTCCTGAATATGTCTTTCTTACCTCTCTCTAATAGCCGACATATGTATCGAGTCTCTATAGGTTGTTCAGTGCATGCTTCGCTGCCGCTTCAGTCCACCATACCTATGTAGGCGAGAGCCGCCGAATTCTAGACTCGTCGTGTACTAGCCTCAGTACTGACCGCTCCCTTTTTCCTTAGCCCTTTGTCGGCACCCCTTTGGTTTGACAGGTATAAGTTCAATGTCATTAGCAGGGTTACCCTTTCGGCTTGGACTGGGCAGGGTTATGGACACCATTGGTTATTCTTCTGGGATCTTAGCCCCATTTGCATCTTATCCATACTTGGATGTTGTATCTTCTTCAAGGTGATTTGGATCTTTGCATTGTATATATGTATTCTTGACTCATGGAGTCGTTGTTGTAAATATATGTTCTGTGGGTTCCATCGTGGATTATTGTTGTCGTGGAAATGGCCACGGCAGTCGCTGCAGTAGGCAGCGATTGATTGAATCAGGGGCGAGAGCTGGCGGCCATCTGCGGTGCGAGATGGGGGCGAATGCACATGGATTTATCCAGGTTCGCCCCCCCCCGGAGGGTAAAGACCTACTCCTGCTAGATTGGATTAGTAGAGGGCGAGTTACAATGGCGGCGAGCTCGGCGTCTAAGCAGCGAGTCACTCACAGGGGTGTATGATGGAACGTAAGTCCTCATGATACCCTAGGAAGGTTTATATATGAGGCACCTCGCTAGGGTTTACAGTTTACAACCGAACAGAATATAGATTCGGAGGCTTTGACCTAATCCGACTGGGCTTCGAGTATGCTTTTGGGCCTCTAGTCTCCAGTCGCCAGGCCTTCTCCTTAGTCGCATTCCAATCACCGTCCTACAGGCCCACTCGTGAGACCTTTGGCCCAATCGGAATGTCCTGCTAGGCATACCCCATTTGGCATATCCCCATCAGTAGTCCCCGAGGCCATCGTTGATTCAGATGCAGGTGTCCCTCTGGCAGTCGGAGTAGGCGAGTCCAATTTGGACGCCCAGTCGAATCGGCGATGGACTCCACTGAACAGAGGAAATTTTCCCTAGGTTCCCAATCTCTGCTTTGGCGAATGCCACCACCATCAAATCTCTGCTTCGGCGAGTGGTCAACGGACAATTACAAGCGAGTCTAATGGAGGAGTTGGACCGTCAGCCTGGTTAAACTATCCATTGGATATTCCAACGGTAACTTCGGTGTAATTACCGCGGGTAATGGCTACCCCGAATTTGGTGGGTAGTGCCTCCTTATAAGGGTAGTAACAAATCAGTCTTGCAGATCCTTCCCTGCATTCTTCATTCTGGCGCATCCATTTCTCTTGTCTTCCTTCGATTCAATCCCTTCACACCGAGCGACCCCACGTCCTTCCTAATGGTGCCTCCAAAAGGTTCATGGGGGAAATCCAAGTGCACCACAGTCCAGCTCAAATCCTTCAAGGACGCCGAAGTCTTCCGCAAGGGGAACTGGCGAGTCCCCGGTCCCTCCGAGATCGAGCCGAAGCCGCGGGCCGGCGAGTTCATTTGCTTCCCCAGCCACCTAGAGAGGGGTTTGGGGTTCCCCACCTCACTGTTCTTCTGGCATTTATATGCGTATTACACAATCAAGCCGTCGGATCTTGTTCCACACAACATCGAGCAGCTGGCGATCTTCGTCGCCTTCCGCGAATGCTATCTCGGCTGCAGGCCCTACTTCCCGCTGTGGTTGGAGCTCTTCCACGGCCGCATCGGGCGCGAGGTGTCCGGTGGCCTGATATTGGCGGCCAGCAATGTCACGTTCCAATTGAAGCCGAAGGCTAGCTTTATCAAGCTTCTGCTACCGAAGAAGGCCGCGAGCGAGTGGAAGAAGAGCCGGTTCTACGTGAAAGTGTCCGCTCCCTCCGGTGAAGTAGCGCTTCCTGAGTTCGTCGCAGAAAGGAGTGAGCCTCGCCGGCTAGCATCGAAGAAACTCCCTGAAGACCAGAGGATGGCCGTTGCGGAGATGATGGACCAGATCCAGAGGCTGAAGGACCAGGGGCTATCCTCGATCAACCTCTACAACTGCTGGCTCGGGCGGCATATGGTTCCGCTAGCGGCTTGGCCGCACTAGATGTATGAGTACAGTGGGAAACATGACCCCTCCTGGACCAGCAAAGAGTCGTGGGAAATCGAAGACTACAAGGCCGCCCTGAAGAAGATCACCGTTGCAGAATTTACAACCACATCGGACGGGCTCGCCCCGTACACTCCCATGAAGAATGAAGCCCCCACAGTAAGTTTCCCTTCCTCCAGACTTCCTTTTAGTCGCAATTTCCGCAGTGTAATTTGCAGTCGCATTGTTCGATACTTATTTGTGGTTGTTCTCAGTTGTTCCAGGTGTTGGAGGGTTGGCTCCCTCCACTTGACGAAGAGGTCCCCCGGGAGCTCGAAGAGGCCTCCGAAGGAGATTCCTCCGAAAGCGACGACGAAGAAGAGGAGGTTCCTCCCCCAGTGCCTACGGCTCGCAAGACTCGCATGCAGAAGCAGCGCGAGTTCGAGGCGAGTCGCAGCCTTGAAGAACACGAAGGGGGCGACGAGATCGTGCAGGAGCACATGTCTCGGCGCACAGCCACACCGAAGAAATCCGCGCGCAAACCAAAGTCGCCAGCAAAGAAGCCAGCATCGCCGCCCAGGTCAGCGGTGGTGTTTGAGTCAGATGATGACTCTGATGACGACACCCCCGAAACTTCACACAAGATCCCGGAGGATGCGATTCTGATGAAGGGATTGGAGGACGAGGACACCGAAGCAGCGGTAGAAGTTCCTCTGGCGGTGATTGTGCCAATAGCTTCGAGGGCGCCAGGTCAGGAGGCGGCTGAGGCCGTGGCATCGAAGTCGCCGCAACCTTCAAGAGTGGCTGCATCTTCGGAGCCCGAAATTCCGGCGACCGCGGCTTCGTCATCAAGGAAGCCCGCGGTGTCGTGGGCTTCATATGTCTTCGAGAGAGGTCTCATGCGCAAGCTAGGGCCGGAATTAGACAAGCCCGCCCATATCAGCACCGGGTTGCGCGTTCTCCCAGTTGCCAAGTAAGCTTCACAATTTCTCTTTCCCACTCGTGTCGCTTCTTTGTGTTATCTCTATGCTGACTTTGGAGGTTTTGATAGGTCTGGCGTCAAGAAGATTGGTCGCCCTTCGGTGGTAAAGATTCCGCCGGTCGCCACCACAGAAGAGGGCGACCTCCCCAAGAAGCGGAAAGGCGGTACCGAGGATACCATGGCGATGGATAGCACCAAGGAGAGCGATCTCTCTGTAGTCGTCGTAGAGGTGGCGGCTACGCGGTCGGAGCCAGCCACGGGCACTCCGGTGATGGAAACGTTGGCTCCGGCGACCAGCGCTCCGGCTAGAGCATCAGCGACGTTCCCACGCTTCATGGCGAAGCGGTTTCCAAGCGTGGCGGACAACCAGTCTCCACAGAGCCCGGAGATCGTTGATGAAGACGTTGGGTCTTGTCACGGGCATACCTCCTTCGTGGTCCCTTCGACGGACACGGGAGAGCTTCACAAGATGCTCGGCGCCGCCATTCAGGTACATCCAGTCCCCGAGTGTCTAGTCATTGAATTTCAGCGGCTAGACACTGAGTTGCTTCTAATCTTCAGTCCCCGAGTTCCTAGTTGCCGAATTTCAGCGGCTATGAACTGAATTTCTTCTAGTCGCCAGTCCCCAAGTTCCTGGTCGCTGATTTTCAGTGGCTAGGAACTGAATATCTGCTTTTGTAGGTGCTGACTTTTTGTTATTCTTGCAGGTCTTGCAGAGGGAGTCGACAGATCGACAGGCCGCGAAGGAGCGGCTGGAGCGGGATCTGCACGTGGCGCAGGAGGCAAACCAGCGACTCCAGGAGACTATTGGTGAGTACTTGATTTGTTTTTCAGCTGTGAACTATTGGTGTTCTGGTGTGTTGACGATTTGTTTCTTTTCTATTCAGATGGTCTTCCGGATGCGATTGCCAAGGCCCATGAGGGGTACGTCCCAATTGCCGAGCTGGACGTGGTGAATGGGTGAATCGACTCGCTGGTCAAGGAGTTAGAGGAGGCGAAAGCGGCCTCGATTTCTTCCGAGGATAGAGCGAGGGCTGCGGCTAAAGAGGAGCAGAAGGCCGTGGACTCGGTCATCCTGGGGCTGCAGAACAATCACGCCGCCCTGGAGAAGCACGTCACCAAAAACTGCCGGAAGCTCCTTCGTGAGTCTCTGTTCTTTTGTTTAACATGTGTGGTGAGTCCAAGAGTGGGAGAGTCCGTAGTGTCACTGATGTCTGAAGTTGCAGCGGTGATAGGACAAAGCGACCTAGTGGTGCAGACCTTCAACACCTTGTAGTGCATGACTGCCGTGGTGAACGCGGCCACTGCCTCGGCGTTGTGCGTCCAGGCAGTTCTTCAAGGAATGTCCCCCACCAAGGTTATTCCTGGGGGACTGACAGAAGTATGGCGCTATCTGGAGGAGGTACCCGGCGTCATGGAGTGGACGGCACGTTCGGCCTTCAGGCGTGGTGCCACAACGGCATTGAGCCCGGGGCTTGCGCACTTCCTCGACGACTTCGACCTTGATGACGTCACCAGCGGCTACCCTTCGGCGACTGGTACAGTGGAGATGTCGGGGGTGCTGAAGCTCACCGCCAAGGGCGCCCCCTTTGCTGACCGGGTGTTGGTGATGGGGGACCTTTTACCGTACCAAGAGACGGTGGTAGCGCCAGGCGACCCCGAGCCGAAGCATCGTGACCTAAAGTTGGAGCAGCCCTTCCGGTCGATGCTGTCGAAGTCGCTGTCGAGCTACCCGATGAACCCATGGCAACCGTTCGTTCGTGTCAAGGGTGGTGTGGACGTGTCGTCATTAGGGCCTGTGAAATTGACAGCTTTGCTGGACGGTTTGTAAGGTATGCCAAGTGGCGACTGATTGTAATATGAACAATATTTTGTGTAAGAGGAGTCAATCGACTCGCAATGCAAGCTTGGTTTTGTGTTTAACTTTTATGTGAGCGAGTCCCGAGCGCGTCCGCCCTTTAGTGGGGTATAACTCATTTGTATACGTTTTTGTTTTGGTTTGCTTTGGTTTTTGCTGTTTGTCCCTTGCGTTTTCTGAAAGTGGGGAGTCCCCGAGCACGAGTGGGATTGTTTGTAGGCGAGTCCCCGAGCATAGTGTTTAGCCGTTTTGGGCGCGTGCCTGTTGCGGGTTATTGGTGCGTTGTTTGTAACGTGTCTCCTCCCCTGGCTCGGAGAGCCAGTCGCTAGGCGGGACCAAGGCAGCTCTCTTACTTGGTGTGGTCCTGAGCCACGTGAGGGTTTCCATTTCGCGGAGTCCCCGTGCGTGGTACTTAACCGTTCGAGTCGCTTTGCACGAGGATGGGAAGGACAGGTCGCTGTGAGAAGCATGTACCGATCGTCTTGGCCCGGTGGGCCAGTCGAGCTAGGCGACTTCGATGGTGGCTCTGATTTGGCGTATTCGTGGACGACACAAGGCCCGAATGTTTTTCGGTGCCCTTGGGCCGCATTACTTAGCCGTGCCGGTCGCTCGACCAAGGGTTGACTTCCGTGAGTAGCATATTGCTAATTGTACGAGTGCAAGTGGCACAAGATTATGGCGAGTAGACACAATTTGTGTGATCCGAATGATTTTCATTATATATCGTTTAGGTGCAAGTTTGAGTTCTATGTATAGAATTTTCGGAGAAGGTTTACATTCCATGGCCTCCCGACCTCGAGCTGGCCATTGCGCCGTATATCGATGAGGTAGTAGGCATCATTGCCCAGGACTCGACTTATGGCGAATGGCCCCTCCCATGGGGAGGAAAGCTTGGGCATGCCCTTCTTGTCCTAGGCCAGTTGTAGGACCAGATCGCCCTCCTAGAAGGTGCGAGTCCGGACTCGGCGGCTGTGGTAGCGGCGGAGCCCCTGCTGGTAGGTGGCGGTGCGGGAGCGAGCCAGGTTGCATGCCTCGTCGATCTGGTCGATGCTGTCTTGGCGGGTGATCTCATTTGTCGCCTCGACATAGTTGGTGACTCGAGGTGAATCGTGCTCCAGATCGGTTGGCATTACGGCTTTAGCGCCATACACCATGAAGAATGGTGTGAATCCCGTGGAGCGGTTAACGGAGGTGCGGATCCCCCATATTATGGAGGGGAGCTCTTTGACCCAGCATCCTGGGGTGCGATCGAGTGGCACTTGGAGTCGCGGCTTGAGCCCGTGGAGGATGCTCTGGTTGGTGTGTTCTGCTTGGCCGTTCGACTCCGGGTCGGCGACTGAGGCGAGGTCGAGTCGTATGCCGTGTTCTTCGCAGAATTCTGCCATGGCTCCCTTGGCGAAGTTGGTGCCGTTGTCTGTTATGATGCTATGCAGGTAGCCATACCGGTAGATGAGCTCGCGTAGGAACTTGGTGGCCGTCTTGCCATCACACTTCTTGATCGGCTTGGCCTTGACCCATTTGGTAAACTTGTCGACTGCGACCAGGAGGTAGGTGAAGCCGGATGGGGCGTTTTTGAACGGGCCAACCATGTCCATGCCCAGACAGCGAATGGCCATGTGATGGGGATGGTCTTGAGGGCCAAACCAGGGAGGTGCGTCTGGTTGGCATACTTCTGGCACCCGACGCATCGTTGGACGATCTTGATGGCGTCGGCGTGCGCGGTGAGCCAATAGAAGCCATGCCGCATGGGTTTGGCGACCAGCAACTTGGCGTCGGCATGATGGCCACAGTCGCCGGTGTGGATGTCTTGGAGAATCTTGCAGCCTTCTTCTGGCTATATGCAGCGCTGGAACACGCCAGTCATGCTGCATTTGTGTAGCTCGCCGTTGATGATGACGAAGGACTTGCAACGGCGCACGATCATTCGCGCCTCCGTCTCGTTGCTTGGGAGGATCTTGTGCTCGACGAAGGCGACATATGGTGCTGTCCAGTCGCTGGGCTCCACGATCATGGCGACTAGGGCGAGCTCGGGTTGTAGTGGTATCCCGATGTCTATCTCGTTCGGTGGGCAGAGCGAAGGTTTGTGGATGATGTTGAGGAAGACCCCTGCAGGTGGCATCTGCCGGGCCGACCCGATGCGGGAAAGGGTGTCTGCCTCCTTGTTCTTTCACCTATCGATCCATTCGACGAAGTAGCCGTCGAAGTGTCCTCCCAGCTGGTCTACCGCTTGGTGGTACGCGATCATTATCGGAGAGACGGCGTCGCAAGTTCCAGCAACCTGGCCGATGACCAGATCGGAGTCACCGTAGCACCGTAGGCAGTTGATGTTCATATCCTTGGTGGCCCGCATGCCGTGGAGGAGGGCCTCGTACTCTGCCATGTTGTTGGTGCAGGGCTTGAAGTTGAGGTGGAGCACGTAGCGGAGCTTGTCTCCTTTAGGGGAGGTCAATATGACCCTGGCCCCTGCGCCGTCGGCATTCTTGGAGCCATCAAAATGGAGCAACCAGTAGTGGAGGTATGGTAGCTTCTCTGGCTGATGCGCTTCTTCCCAATCTGCGAGGAAATCAGCTAGGGCTTGTGACTTGATCGCTTTGCGGGGTTCGTACTTGATGTTGTGGACACCGATTTCGACGGCCCACTTGGCGACTCGCCCAGTCGCCTCGCGATTGTGTATTATGTCATGCATAGGTGCGGAGGAGACCACCGTGATGGGGTGCTCCTGGAAATAGTGGGGGGAGTCGCCGCTGAGCTCGGAATATCGCGTACACCTGTTTCTGGTACTGCGGGTAGCGCTATCGTGAGTCCGTCAGGACTTCGCTGATGTAGTAGACAGGGCGTTGTATGGGGCGCTCCTTGCCCTCCTCTGGCCGTTCGACGACCATCACGGCGCTAACGACTCGAGTGGAGGCCACCACGTAGACGAGCATTGGCTCTTTGTCGATTGGGGCGGCCAGGAGTGGAGCCGCGAGTACCACTTCTTTGAGTGCTTTGAGTGCATCGTCCACCTCCGCGTCCCATTGGAACATGGGGTTCTTACGCATCAGGCGATAGAGGGGAATTGCCTTCTCGCCTAGTCAGGGGATGAAGTGACTGAGAGCCGTGACTCGCCCGGCCAACTTCTGGATGTCGCGTATGCACTCGGGTTTCCCGAGTCGCGTGATGGTGTCGATCTTGGAGGGGTTGGCTTCGATACCTCGCTTGGAGACTACGTATCCCAGTAGTTATCCGGTGGGGACGCCGAAGGTGCATGTTCCTGGGTTTAGCTTGATGTTGTACCTCCACAGGTTTGCGAAGGTGTAGGCCAGGTCGGCGAGCAGGTCGTCCTGGCAGGTGGATTTTACCACCACGTCGACGATGTAGACGTGAATGTTGTAGACAATTTGGCTCGCGAGGCACTCCTGCATGCACCTTTGGTATGTGGCACCATCGTTCTTGAGTCCGAACATCATGGCTGTGTACCAGAAGGCGCCGAAGGGCGTGCTGAACGTTGTCTTCTCTTCATCTTCAACCGCCATTTTGATCTGGTTGTAACCAGAGTATGCGTTGAGGAAGCACAGCGACTCTGATCCCGCGGTTGAGTCGATGATCTGATCGATGCGCGGTAGGACGAATTCCTCCTTCGGGCAGGCGCTATTGAGGTTGGTGCATACGATACACATTCTCCATGTGTTGTTCTTTTTTAGAACCAGGACTGGGTTTGCTAGCCACTTGGAGTATTTTATTGGCCGAATGAAGCCTGCGGCCAATAGGCGTTGCACTTCTTCGGCGATTGCTCGGCGGCGCTCTTCATTGAAGGGCTGCATCGACTGCTTTACCAGTCGCACTTTGGGGTCAACGTGTAGTTTGTGCTCAGCGAGTTCCCTTGGGAAACCTAGCATGTCAGAAGGTTTCCATGCAAAGATGTTGCGGTTCTCACGGAGGAACTCGATGAGCACGCTTTCCTATGAAGGGCTCATGTGCGCCCCAATGGTGACCATCTGGCTGGAGTCGCCTGGGACGAGCTCGACGGTGCGAGTATGTGTGGTCGCCTCGAACGTGGAGTTCGCGGCGGTTGGCTTCTTCAGGATGGTGGGGTCGTCCTTGTTGATGTTGCCCGCGTATTTCGCGAGCTCCTCCGCTGCGGATCAGGCACGGTCGATGAGCTCGCTCAGCGCCTTTGTCCTCGCATTCCACGGTCATATCGGGGTCGCCATGGACGGTGATGATGCCGCTCGGCCCTGGGAGCTTCATCATGCTGGTGTGCCAAAGGTGACCGGCAATGTCACTTTCCTAAGTGGGTACGCCTTCCGACCGGGGATGATGTCGTGGAAGGTTGTCAGGGTCGGCTGGATTTCTGATTCCGGGAGCTGGAGCCTTTTGAATGTGTCCAGATACATGATGTTGATGGAGCTCCCGCCGTTCATCAGTGTGTTGGGCAGCCAATAGTCAGCCACTTTGGGCCTGACCGCCAGGGCGACTCGCCCTGGGTACTCGATTTTTGATGCGTGGTCCTGGCGACTCCAGGTGATGCTCTGCTCAGACCAGTTGAGGAAGCGTGGGATATCGACCTGTGTCACCGCATTGACGGTGACTGCGCGGGCGAGCACCTTCCTCTCGCGCTTGGTGCCGAGCCTGGTGAAGGTGTGTAGCGAGTCGATAGCGTTGCCGAAGCCGCCGGTGTTTGTGTTGTCCCGAGGTGGGTTGTTGTTGGGGTCCTCCCTTGCTCGCCTTGCATTTTCGATCTCTTTGAGAGAGTGGAAGTCCGCGGTGGTATGGGTGGCGGGTTTTCCCTCCCTGCTGTGGTAGATGCAGGGCTGGTTGAGCAGGGTAGCGAGGTCGAATTTCAGCCTCGCCGTGTTGTTGGCGCGGTAGTTTCCGCTATCTCGGTAATTCCTAAAGGGTTCGTAGCATGGAAAACAAAAAATTTCTACCGCAAGAACGAACAAAAACCAGATCTAATCTAGATAAAAGCCAAGATCTAATCTATTAGACATGAGCAACGAGATAGATCAGTACTAACCCTCGTAGAACCGAAAGCGTTACGAGATTAGATCTCGTGGATGATGTAGTCGATCACTTGCCAATCTCAAGATCGTGTGGACGATCCTTCCGGCGCCGCGTTCCGGCAGCGCTTCCACAGACGGTCGGCGAGTCGGCAAGGACCTTCCTCTCCCCGTTCCAGCGAGCAGCGGAGGTAGTAGATCTTCTCCACGGAATCCCAGCAGCACGACAGCGTGGTGGTGGTGGTGGAGGTGAGAATTCTGCAGGGCTTCGCCTATGCCTGTGCAGAAGAAAGGTGGAGGAGAGAGGCGGCTAAGATTGGTTGTTATGAGAGAGGTTCAAGAGGGGGCGCCCCCTCCCTTCTATTTAAAGGAGGGAGGCGCGCCTGGGGAGGGGGAGTCCTAGTAGGACTCCCCTCCTCCTTGGGCCGGCGGGTTGGGGGGAGGAGTCCTCCTCCCCCATGAATCCGTGTATTGCCCCACTTGGACTCCCTTGATCCCTTTCTTGGTTTTCAAGTAAACTCCAAGAAATCCTCTAGAACCTTCCAGAACATTCCGAAACCTTCTAGAATCTCCATATAAACACTCCGGAACATTTCCCAACTTAGAAAATGATCCCCAATATATAAATCTTATTCTCCGGACCATTCCGGATCTCCTCGTGATGTCCCGGATCCATTCCGAGACTCCGAACATCATTCGGTCTCCAACGCAAATTCCATATGTACTTAAAACAACTTCGAACCTTAAGTGTGTCACCCTACGGTTCGTGAATATGCAGACATGATGAAGACACCTCTCCGATCAATAACCATCAGCGGGATCTGGAGATCCATAACGGTTCCCACATACTCAACGATTACTTTGTGATCGATAGAACCATTTAACATACGAAACCAATTCCCTTTGTCACGCGATATTCTACTTATCCGAGGTTTGATCGTCAGTATCTTCATACCTAGTTCTTCCTCGTTACTGATAAGTACTCTTTACTCGTTCCATGTTATGTCATCCCTTGTGACCCAGTCACATGCTTGCAAGCTATCTAGATGACATTCCACCGAGAGGGCCCAGAGTATATCTATCCATCATATGGATGGACAAATCCCAATCTTGGTCTATGCGCTTCAACACATACTTTCAGAATACCCAATGACACCTTTATAACCGCCCAGTTACGAAGCGGCGTTTGATGTCATCAAAGTACCCATCCGGTGATGGTGATTGACATAACCTCATGGTCGAAGGATTAGGTTACTATGTATTTGAAAGCTTACAACAATACGAACTTAATGACTTGATCTTATGCTACGCTTACTATGGGTGTGTGTCCATCACATCATTCTCCTAATGATATGATCTTGTTATTAATGACATCCAATGCCTATGATCAGGAAACCATGATCATCCATTAATCAACAAGCTAGTTTAACAAGAGGCTTACTAGGGACTCTTTTATGTTTACAAAACACACAAGTATTAATGTTTCCAGTTAATACAATTATAGCATGGGATGTAAACATTTATCATAAACATAAAGATATAATAATAACCACTTTATTATTGCCTCTTGGGCATATCTCCAACAGTCTCCCACTTGCACTAGAGTCAATAATCTAGTTAATAACTTGTGCATTCAACACCTATGGCTTTCTGGTGTTGTATAGACACTATTGCTAGTGGTAAACATAATCTTCGGATCTGACACTTCCAGGTCCGTGTGTATTTGCATGTCCTTGCGTCTCTATGCATTACTCATTCTCCAATGAGATGGCATTGTATAAATTTGGTCCTTTGGTGAGACCTTTAGTTCCTTGGGATTAAATCATGTTGATACAATTGTCATACAATGTATCTTCATAGTATTATCCCGCTATGAACCACACCTAGTTTGATAACAAACTACTTAACACAAATGCCCTCATTCGCTGCTACAATAACAGTCATATACTTAGCCTTTTTGTTGTAGTATCTGTCACAATGTTTTAACTTTGGTACTCAACCAAATCCATTATGGAACTTCCTTTCCATTACATTGTGCCACCCATAGTTTAAATTGAGATAAACTTAATTTGTGACAGAACTAGTATCAATGTAACAATTTACAATGAACTATTTGTCACCACTATATAAGTAATATATTCTTAGTTCTTCCAAAGATCATAGGAATATCCCTACTATTGTCCAATGATCATCTTATGAGTCATTCTGTTATATGCTCATAATATTTAGAGTATAGGACATATCTGGATGTGTACATCTCAAAGATTGATCAAAATATTCTTGTGATTTTACCAAGTGCCAAAACACTTGAATCTCGTGTCAACACACTTGAATCTTGATTCAGACCTTTCCGTGCGTCAAGAACCTTGCTTGTTGTTTCCATATTGAACTCATTCAACATCTTATCTATGTACATTTGGCAAAACCATATTAGCACCTCAATCTATCCATATAGACATTGATGCCTAATTCTTGTGTTATGCCTAAGTCTTTCATCGAAATGAAATTCTTAACCTGTGTCAATAAAAGATACATCATTTCTAATCAACAATATGTCTTTCACATAATGTATTAGAAATATGTCTCAGCGCTCCCACTTAATTTCTTGCAAAAATGCAAGCATCTTCATCGTCTCTGATGAAATTAATCCTTTTAACGGTTTCATCATGGTGAAGATTCCAACTCCGCGATGCTCACTTCAACCATTGAAGCTTTGCATACTCTTTTAGCATCCTTTGAATTAACAAAACCCTTTGGATCGTGTCATGGACACATCCTAGGTAACCATTCTATTAGAAGAACTTGTTTTGTTTGTTCAACTACCATATACCAAAATATATGTAGTGGTTGCTACATTAATCCGTCCAGACTAAATATCGCTATGAAAGATCAAACCTTATCATAGTCAATTCCTTGAACATTGTCGTAAACTCTTTTCGACATGTCGACTATTTCATAGATGTGAAACATCCATGTCTATTTCTTTATAGATCCATATACGACTGTAAGGTATTGCACCTTTCCAGAGGGTCTTTCAAATTCAAAGCTTGATTTCTCGTGTATGGAATTATCACGGATTTGCATGTAGTCGGTTCATCATTGTAAAACAATAATGATTTAACTCTCAAATCTTGGCATTTGATTACTTACCCAACCTACTTGGTTAAATAGTAACTTAGATCTCCGTGACCACAACCTTTGAGGCACGTGAGCCATGAGCATTGTTGCTGCCTCCGGGACACTTACCGACGCTGCGCAACTCAGCACATATTAGCCAAGGTTCAACAACCTTATCAAAGTTCTATTGTCCTCCCACTTAACTTTTCACCAAAAATTCCTTCTAAAGAAACTCGACATTCTAAATGACAAACACTTTTGTTTTCGGTGTTATGGAGGAATACCCAATGGTTATTCGAAATAACCTACAAAGACATGCTCATCCAACTTTGGTTGTAAACATTTTACTTATGCTTAGCATACCAAAAATTTAAGAAAGGACAACCTGGGTTTTATCCCAAACCATGACTTATATGGTGTCATTTCAACGGATCACGATGAAGCTCTTTTCAGTGTAAAAGCGGTAGTCACTAAAGCTTTAACCTTTAAAATATAATGGCAGTTTTATAAATGACACCTTTGATCTTACCATGTCAAACAAGGTTTCATTACATATCTCAAACACTCCATACTCCTATGGTGTTTTGGGAAATGCAAATCCATGGAACGATTCCTCAAATCTTAGGTGTTTTGCTAAACTTGTAACTCAAACATCTTTCTTTATGATCCAATCGTAAACTTTTTTATTTTCTTGTTACAATGATTTTCCACTTCGTCTTGAAAGTCTTTGAACATTTTCAAATGTTTCATACTTCTTCCTTATTGAGTAAGTATATTCATATACTCACTCAAATCTTTGGAAAAAGCATATGAAGTTGAAATCCATCACCCACGACTACACATAATGGACTATATACATCAATATGTACAAATTCCAATCAGTTAAATCGTCTGCTCCTCTTTTGGCCTCTGAACGAGTTTTAATTATCTCCAGGAAAGTATCACAAGCGTCATTTGATCAAAATCAAAGACTCCAAAAATCCATCAACATGGAGTTTCTTCATGTATCCCTTTCAATATAATTTAAACGGCGATGTCACTTTGCAAGTGATCTTTCAATCATTTGTCTTGCGACATTTTAGCATTAGTTTTATGGTCGTTATTTCTCCAACCAGACTTGTATATCATCCATATATTATGGAATACGGTAATTATTTGAACAACCTTTTGTCGTCATAATACCTGATCAAAATAACAATTATTGAAACAAATCTTGAAGGTAAGCTTTGATGTTAACGAGTAACACAACAACCCTTTGTTTATTTTCGATGAACATGATCACATATTCTCTTGCTAGTTACTTAGGCCATTGCAGTTCATGAATTGTGTTGTCCTGTATGACACTTCATACCAACCAATTCGGTATCCAATACCGCAGAACCACATTGTTTAACAACCAAGGAATACATCCATAACATGTATCTTCTATATACCTAAGTTGGATATCTCCAATCTTTTCTTTTCTGCCAAATATTTTATAGATACTCTTTCAACAATTCCTTTTCTTTTAAAAGAATCTATCAACATCAATAGTGGTGTCATTCACATGACACATAGTACAAAGTGTGTATAGTCAAATACTAATACCTTTGGACTTGCACTTTGAAGTGGATCACATTCATCAAATGTTTGGCATTCTTTCAAAGTTCCATTCTTTAGTAATCTTTTAGTGTAGTAAACATTTTACTTACATCTTCTATTCATCCTTATCATGACAACTTTCATGATCAAGCTGCTATAGCTTATAAAGGTGAATTGCGAGTATAATGTTTCTTTTCCAAATACTTTTGGAGGATTAGGACGACCAGCGTCTCCAACCTTCACAAATTCTCATCAAATATGAGGACATATACTCTATCATGTTGTAACCAACACATTGTTTTAGATATCACAATACCTTTCACATATGATGGTTTCTGAAACATTGCTTTCAGCTCTTAGATAAACTTGATATTAAAAACAATCTTTTGAGTATCAAGAATCATGGAGGCAAACATGATACATTAGATACTAACACTGGAATTGTTACTCTTGATTTAATACTGTTTATTAAACTTCACAGAGTAAACGGAGTTTGCTAAAAGTTTGCAATATGACTTTTAAACTTTAGATTCACACTCAAAACAATACGATACCAGTTCGTAAAGCAAATATCCAGAATTTCTATAGTTCTACTATCTCAACTATAACTAAGCGTAAGGTGGTGAACGGATGCCAATGACTACAACAAACTATGCAAATATACTTTGATTGTGTTTATGATAAATTGAGTTTGACTAATCCAAATTACAAAAGAACTCCCACTCAAAACAACATCCCTCGAGTTGTTTTAGTGATTACACGAACCAAATCCACTACACCAAGTCCGATCATCACGTGAGATGATGTAGCTTCATCGGCGAACAATCTTCATGTTCATCATATCAATCATATGACTCATGCTCTACCTTTCGGTATTCCGTGTTTCGAGACCATGTCTGTACATGCTAGGATCGTCAAGATTAACCTTAGTTTCCGCATGTGCAAATCTGGTTTGCACCCGTTGTATGCACACGTAGAGTCTATCACACCCGATCATCACGAGATGCTTCGAAACGACGAGTCTTAGCAACGGTGCCAACTAAGGACGAACACTTTATTACTTGATATTTAGTGAGAGGGATCATCTTATAATGCTACCGTCGTGATCTAAGCAATACAAGATGCATAAAGGATTAACATCACAGGCAATTCATAATTAGTGTGATATGATATGGCCCTTTCTTCTTATGCCTTCGATCTCCATCTCCAAAGCACGGACATGATCTCCATCATCACCAGCATTGCGTCAAGGTCCGTGGCGCCGCTTCATGGTTGTACATCATCACTAGCAACTATTACAACTACTTGGAATAAAGCTATTACAAGATGAATAGACACGCAGGTCTTAACAGAATTAAAGACAACCATTAGGCTCCTGCCGGTTGCCATATTACAACAAGGATCATTGCATACATCAAATACAATTACAATCACATGTAGGCCATATCACATCACAAAACCCCTGCAAAAACAAGTTAGACGCCTCTAAATTTCTTTGCAAGTTTTACGTGGCTTGGGGCTTTCGACTAAGAACGGATCTTACCTATAAAACTGGACCACAACGTTGATACGAGTGCTATCAAGTGCAAAGTGTAGATTTGATCTATACTATGATGGGAGAGACAGACACCCGCAAAGCCACTTGTGCAAAACGAGTTGCACGTCAAGCGTGGAGCAAGTCTCATGTACGATGACATGTAATGTTAGCTCGAGCCGCTTCATCCCACCATACCGCAAGATGCAAAGTACACACATAGCAAAAGACAACACGAGCACCAACACCCACAACCTCATTGTGTTCTACTGCAGTGCATCTACAGATCTAGACAAGGCTCTGATACCATTGAAGGGTTCGTAGCATGGAAAACAGAAAATTTCTACCGCAAGAACGAACAAAAACCAGATCTAATCTAGATAAAATCCAAGATCTAATCTATTAGACATGAGCAACGAGATAGATCGGTACTAACCCTCGTAGAACCGAAAGCGTTACGAGATTAGATCTCGTGGATGATGTAGTCGATCACTTGCCGATCTCAAGATCGTGTGGACGATCCTTCCGGCGCCGCGTTCCGGCAGCGCTTCCGTAGACGATCACACGTGCGGAGTCGAAGCAGACCTTCCTCTCCCTGTTCCAGCGAGCAGCGGAGGTATTAGATCTTCTCCACGGAATCCCAGTAGCACGACGACATGGTGGTGGTGGAGGTGAGAATTCTGCAGGGCTTCGCCTATGCCTGTGCAGAAGAAAGGTGGAGGAGAGAGGCGGCTGAGATTGGTTGTTATGAGAGAGGTTCAAGAGGGGGCGCCCCTCCCTTCTATTTAAAGGAGGGAGGCGCGCCTGGGGAGGGGGAGTCCTAGTAGGACTCCCCTCCTCCTTGGGCCGGCGGGTTGGGGGGAGGAGTCCTCCTCCCCCACGAATCCGTGTATTGCCCCACTTGGACTCCTGTGCAGAAGAAAGGTGGAGGAGAGAGGCGGCTGAGATTGGTTGTTATGAGAGAGGTTCAAGAGGGGGCGCCCCTCCCTTCTATTTAAAGGAGGAGGCGCTGAGGAGGAGTCCTAGTAGGACTCCCTCCTCCTTGGGTCAAGGGTTGGGGAGAGTCCTCCCCCACGAATCCGTGTATTGCCCCACTTGGACTCCCTTGATCCCTTTCTTGGTTTTCAAGTAAACTCCAAGAAATCCTCTAGAACCTTCCAGAACATTCTGAAACCTTCTAGAATCTCCATACAAACACTCCGGAACATTTCCCAACTTAGAAAATGATCCCCAATATATAAATCTTATTCTCCGGACCATTCCGGATCTCCTCGTGATGTATCAGATCCATTCCGAGACTCCGAACATCATTCGGTCTCCAACGCAAATTCCATATCTACTTAAAACAACTTCGAACCTTAAGTGTGTCACCCTACGGTTCGTGAATATGCAGACATGATGAAGACACCTCTCCGATCAATAACCATCAACGGGATCTGGAGATCCATAACAGTTCCCACATACTCAACGATTACTTCGTGATCGATAGAACCATTTAACATATGAAACCAATTCCCGTTTGTCACGCGATATTCTACTTATCCGAGGTTTGATCGTCAGTATCTTCATACCTAGTTCTTCCTCATTACTGATAAGTACTCTTTACTCGTTCCATGTTATGTCATCCCTTGTGACCCAGTCACATGCTTGCAAGCTATCTAGATGACATTCCACCGAGAGGGCCTAGAGTATATCTATCCGTCATATGGATGGACAAATCCCAATCTTGGTCTATGCGCTTCAACACATACTTTCAGAATACCCAATGACACCTTTATAACTTCCCAGTTACGAAGCGGTGTTTGATGTCATCAAAGTACCCATCCGGTGATGGTGATTGACATAACCTCATGGTCGAAGGATTAGGTTACTATGTATTTGAAAGCTTACAACAATACGAACTTAATGACTTGATCTTATGCTATGCTTACTATGGGTGTGTGTCCATCACATCATTCTCCTAATGATATGATCTTGTTATTAACGACATCCAATGCCTATGATCAGGAAACCATGATCATCCATTAATCAACAAGCTAGTTTAACAAGAGGCTTACTAGGGACTCTTTTATGTTTACAAAACACACAAGTATTAATGTTTCCGGTTAATACAATTATAGCATGGGATGTAAACATTTATCATAAACATAAAGATATAATAATAACCACTTTATTATTGCCTCTTGGGCATATCTCCAACAATTCCCTCCATCGCGGAGGTAATTCTTGGGGTCGCGTTGGCCGTAGCTAGCGTTGGCGACGAAGTCAACTCGCCCGTCCGTGCGGCACTTGCCGGTGATGCGGGTGTTGCTGTAGGGCATGTCGCACTGTCGCCTGTTGTCGTGGCCGCTGGTGCGGCGTCTTCCTCCCGACTCGTCGTCGGAGTCTTGATTGGGGTTCTCCTCCGTGTAGCGCTTGGTTATCTCGAGGAGGTCGGGATGTTGTCGAGCGTTCGGTAGACCCGCTTGATCTTAGCGACCAGGGGTTCATACCGGCACGTGTTCTTGAAGCAATGTATCGCCGTGTCTAGGTGGATGCCGGAAGCATTGATCCACAGTTCTTGCCACCTTTGAATCCAGTGGCGGGTCGACTCGCGTTTTCCCTGGATGCACCGCTCCAGGTCTTCGATGGTGGTGGCGCGGGTGTAGGAGCCCTCGAAGTGCCTGACAAAGGCATCCCACATTTCCTCCTAGGAGTCGATGCTGTCGGCGAGGAGGGTATTGATCCATTGCCGGGTCGCACCCTCCATCATCAGGGGGAGGTAGCGAGTGGCGAGAAGGTCGGTGTGGCCGGCGATTCCCATCGCCATGAGGTATGTGTCTAGCCACACTACTAGGTCATACGTTGGATCATACTTTTCTATTTCCTTGGGCGCCTTGAAGTTGGCGGGGTACTTTTCCCCTCTGATCATAGGCCCGAAGCATTGGGGGCCGACTGAAAGCGATCCACAGGTTCGTGGTCGCGACATCGAGGGTATGCCTCAAGTCATTGGGCTGGCGCGCCCGCCAAGCCTGGTTGTTGACAATGTGTGTGCGGGCGTCGATGGGCTGCCCGTTGGCGGCGACTGTGTTGTTCACCAGTCGTGGCTCGTTGGTGGAGAGCGCGGGGTTAGCGGCCCGTGGCTGCGTCGCCAGGGGCTGTGGTGGTGGGCAGGTCATGGCATTGGCGATGGTGGGGTGGCCGCTTGAGGCCGTCCTGCTTGTCGAGGAGCGGGAATACATCCGACCCCGCGGGTCGACTCCCGCGGCTTGTTGCTCGACGGCCCTAGCGAGTATTGCCTCGACGTACTGGATCTGCAGCGCGCCTTCTCCCTGGACGTCGAGGTTGGCAACCGTGGCGTCAGCCACGACGACATTGTCCATTGGGGTGGAGTATAGTGGGAGTCCGTTGGCATCGCGGGCTTGTGGCGAGATGATGATCCGCGGCTGGTCCGGCAGGGGCGCACGCCCAATGGGTGGTGGAGGGGCTTCGGTCGCCGGTGCGCCGGGTGGTGGTCGGTTGCTTCCACCTGGTGGTGCGTTCTCGCAATACTCACGCTCGGCCACGCGTGCGGGGTCGCTTTCGTTGTTGAAGTTGAGGATGTGGACCTAGACGTTGGAGTTCAGGCAGGTCCTGATGCGGCGTTGGTGATAGAGCGATAGCTCCCCGCCGTTTCCCGCTCGAGGCGGTATCTCTCGCTCGGGGCCGATTTCGTGCGCGCCTCCGCGAGTCACAGGCGGGCCTCCTCCACCTTCGTGGCCGTGGCGGTTGGCGGGATCGGTGTGGAGAATGGATCTGGTAGGGAGGCCGTGCTGCCCGCCATGTAGATCACGTTGAAGCGATTGGATTTGGCGCGGAAGTCCTCCAACGACTCCGAGCCGGAATCAGAATCGAAGATCCCGAAAATGGAGGAGTCCTCAAAATCCTCAGGGTTGGAGACCCGCGTGATGGAGTCCTCTCGTGATGCCATGGTGATGGATCCGTCGACCGAGGCAGGGGTCACGGAGTCGGCGTCGTGGTTTAGGGCCTCATCGTCCGCGGCGGTGTTGGTCTCGGCCGCGTTGCTGGCGGCCGAGTCGTACTCAGTGACGAGGCTCCTGATGGAGCAGACCTGCTTCTCCGAGAACAGATCGCTATGCGGCGGCGATCTGCCAACGATCACCATCGCCGCTGGGTCGACCGCGCCGGTGAATCCAACAAAGAGGTTGATGGAGCTGGCCGGTATTATCACGTTGTGGGTGATCGGACGCGACACTGGGACGAAGCTACTAGGCAGGATCTGTAAGATCCCGCCAATGGCGATCATGCGGCCGGTGGCGATCGGCCGATCGATCGGCAAGTAGGGTCTCGCCGCAGAACTCAGGCCAGTCCAACTGGGCCCCACGGTGGGCGCCACTGTCATGGAAATGGCCACAACAGTCGCTGCAGCAGGCAGTGATTGATTGAATCAGGGGCGAGAGCTGGCGGCCATCTTCGGTGCGAGATGGGGGCGGATGCACTTGGATTTATCCAGGTTCGCCCCCTCGGAGGGTAAAGACCTACTCCTGCTAGATTGGATTAGTAGAGGGCGAGTTACAATGGCGGCGAGCTCGGCGTCTAAGCAGCGAGTCACTGGAAGGGGTGTATGATGGAACGTAAGTCCTCAGGATACCCTAGGGAGGTTTATGTATGAGGCACCTCGCTAGGGTTTACAGTTTACAACCGAACAGAATATGGATTCGGAGGCTTTGACCTAATCCGACTAGGCTTCGAGTATGCTTTTGGGCCTCCAGTCTCCAGTCGCCAGGCCTTCTCCTTAGTCGCATTCTAGTCGCCGTCCTGCAGGCCCACTCGTGAGACCTTTGGCCCAATCGGAACGTCCTGCTGGGCATACCCCATTCGGCATATCCGCATCAATTGTGTAATGGTATTACTTCGTTTTCCACCCGCACGCAAGTGCCTGGTGGGCATCTTTGAATCGTTTCTATGCGAGTTTGGCGGGAATCGCTGAAATTTGCATAGGGCCGATTCAAGGGTGTTACACTCTCGAGGTCTGGCCTCCCCATATAAACGCCAGGAGGGAACACCAGTGAGGGTTATCAAAACTCTCATTGTCATGGTGTGGAACACGGCAGTGCCATCGGGGATGGCTTAAGAGGGGACAATCAGGATGCTATCGATGGCTATCCCAACGGGATTAGGAACAAGCACTGCAGACACAGCAAAGTACCCAGGTTCGAGACCCTCCCGATGAGGTAACACCCCTACTCCTACAAGGATCTACTATCTCAGGGGCGAATGCCTGATACAAGGGCTCCTGGAGCTGTTTCACTTGATCTACTAGTGAGAACTAGAGGTACATGATGAACTAGAGGAATGGAGTCTCTCGCTGTAACCCTAGCTCTACCCTCCCTTATATACTGGCTAGGAGGTGTAGGATACAATGTGGGTTTTAGGGTTTACAAAGCGGGCCTAGGGTTTACAAAGCGGGCTGGCTGGCGAGGCCCATCTGGTGGACTAGGACCCAGTTAGTGCTACAATGTCTGGCCGCAACGCTATAATTCCCGATCGCTAGATCTTTAGAGATCAGCCGACAATGATGTGCTCAGCCGCCAGCTTTGCCCCGCTTGGGCGGCGCACCAGTTTGTCTGATGATGCGAGGACCTAGAGGCGTGCTCTGCGGGGGCGTCACGACCTCTGTGTCCTCGCCACCAAATCCGAGGCGACTGGGTAGAGCCGGCCACCTGGCAGGCTCTTCTGGTTACCCGGCTAGACGGGCCATCCGGGAAGCTTGATGGTGGACCGGTTGTAGCATTCCACCCGGACGCAGGTATTCTGTCTTGTGGCCATCCGTCCTAATATCTCTGAACCCGTCGGCTTTGTCTTGGCTTATCCCATCTAGGGGTCATCCCCCTGACGCTAGTCCTCAAGCGCGTTGGGACTTCATCTTGTGGGTAAGTTCTTGCGTGCTCATGATTGAGTTGAAGTAGTTCATGATGAATCAGATTGTGGCTTGTGCTCGTTGTTCTTGTTGCTTCTCAGCTGGATTAAACCGGCAACGAAGTTGGTGACCACTCACTGGGTGAAAACAGCGATGGAAGCAGTTGATGGGCACAACCGGAGCACGAGAGACAAATAGTATGGCCATTGAGGTCAGCTCTTACGCTAGCCACGACCAATGGTTCTGACGCACGTCATGTCTCTTTATTTTCCTTGAGTAACTGCCCATACGTCTTGTCACTTCAGTTTCTTGGTAACCGTGTGTGCACGCCTCGTTAACTCCTCCGGGATCTTTTGCACCGATCTTTACTTGTGCATACGATCCTGAGCCGAACCGCCGCGGGGTAGAGGGGCGGTTGCCTGCCACCTGCCACGACACGCTAGGGCTGCAGTCATAAATAGGGGTCTAGGAGTTGGGGTTTTCCCCTCCTCGCTCTTTCCCTTTCCTTTTGCCTCTTTGCCTTGCCTCTGCGCTGCTTCACTTCTTCCCCCCTCTTGTGCCGCCAGTATAAGGTCGCCAGCACCGCTGCAAGCTTGTGCGACGACGGGCCCTAGGTTTTCTACCACGGCGCCCCCGACGGATATGACGCATGAGCAGTGTAGGGGGTGGTGCGGCTCTTTCATCATGGAGGAGCTTATCCGAAAGTATCGCGTGACCGATTCCTACCACTAGAGAGGATTGTCCACGCGTGAATCACGCTGGAGGGGGAGCGGGTCCCCAACCCCGAAGCCGGCGAGGTCGTCATCTTCCTCACGCACTTCGCTCGCGGATTCGGCATGCCCGCGAGCGAATTTATTCTTGAGCTCTTCCAAATGTTTGATCTTCATCTTCATCACCTCGGAGCAAACGACGTGGCGCAGCTCTCGCACCATGTCGCGTGCTGCGAGTCCTACTTAAAGGTCCAACTTTGGTCGACTAGGGGGGGGGGGTGAATAGGAGACTACCAATTTTAGTCTTTTCTTACAAATTTTGTCTTTGCACAAAATTAAGTTCTCTAGATATGCAACTAGATGAGGAACCTATATGGTAAATGATACAACAAGTAAACAAGACGGTAATTGCAAGTAGTAAAGGAGAGGAACAAGTAAACCAGCGAGGGGACGCGGAGATGTAATTCCCGTATTTCACTTCCAAGGAAGCTACGTCTACGTTGGAGATGTGTCAGGGCCACACAAGGTTACCCGAGCACCACAAAGGCCTCACCTTCTTCTCTAGTGAGCACCACCACAAAGGCGGCCTCACAATCCACTAACCGGTGACCTTGAAGGCGCCAACCGAAACCTTTACAACAAGGTTGAGGGGAGACTCGACAACTCAATTGGAGGCCCTCAACGTCACCACAAAGCTTCACAACAATTGCCCTAGCTTCGAGGATGCCCTACACCGTCTAGTATTCCAAGGACCCAAGAGTAACAAGATCCACTAAGGATGGGTGGGGGAAATCACGATTCCTTTGGTGGAAGTGTAGATCTAGGTCACCTCTCCCACTCCTCAAAAGAACAAGAGGTTTGAGTGGCTAGGAAGAGAGATCTAGGCAGTTGAAGCTCTTGTATTAATGGAGGAGAGAGAAAACGAAGAGATAGGAGGAGAGGAGGAAGAAGGGTGCCTTAAATATCCCCCTTCAAATTGAACTGATTTTTGTCCCCGCGACACCACCGATTCTATCGGTGGGGGACCAGTACTTCTGGTGAGCAGACTCCAACGGTCCGGAGCCATTCCCCGGAACGGTCATAAAAGCCAGCTCAGTAAGCATGACTTCTTGACTGGTACTACCGGCAGAAGTTATAGTTCAAAATCTGGCAAATATGACACTTGGAGACAGAAGTATACTAAAAAAAATTCGATGCCTGACAGAATTTGGATCGGAACTTGCACCGGAAGTACAGGGCTGTGAGGTTCCTGACCAGAACTACCGGGGCCTAGCGGTACTACCACTCAAGGTGTGTGGCCTGGTAGTGCTGGCCAGAAGTTCTAGTCTCGGATGACTGAAACTTCCGACCGGTACTACCGGGCCAGGTTCCGATGCTATTTCCGTCAAATATGGCACTTGGACACAGAAGTGTACTGAACCTGAGCGGAACTAGCACCGGATCTTGAGCTGGAATTAGCTCTAGGCCAGCCCCACAGAAAACTATGGGTGAGACTACCGGTGCCTGGCCAGTACTTCCGGTCAGGACAGAAAAGTCTCAACCACCTCGAAAGATCACTCTCTTGCTGAAAAAATAGGAGGGTTGTGGATGTGCAAGTATGGTCTGTACATGAAAGCGTGATTTCCCACAACCTTCCTAGGCAGACCCCCTCTTGATAGTACGGTATCCTAAACAAAAAAGTAAGAGAAAGTGCAAATAAGAGACATCGTCTTCATGATCCTTCAAGAGGTGAGTCCACATACCAAACTGTCCGTAGGAAAAAACCTACAACTTAGGCACATAGTTAAAACACAATTGAAGTTGTCATCAACACCAAAATGCAAAGAGAAATCAATATCCTTTCAATCTCCCCCTTTTTGGTGTTTGATGACAACCCCAAAAGATTTGCATAGATAAAGATAAAAACAAAAAGGCCTTTTGTAATGGTAAGAGTAGCTCTCCCTAGATGTGTGCAAGAGATGAAGGATTGCTTATAGAATGCAACAAGCACACTTATGGGAGAACTCCCCCTTACCAATACAAAAAGCAACATAAGTGCAAGGAAATAGATGTAAGACAGAGGGTCATACCTTTGCACCAACAATAATGTGGTGAGACAATATATGATAAAAAAGAGATAGCTCCACCCAATATAACCAACCACTAGATCACCACATATATATCACAAAACATAGTCTCAACCACATAATAGCACACATAATGGAGGTCAACTGACATAGAGATAACAGAGGTCCACAAACATACATAAGGAAAGACAAGTTTTCACGAGCATAAAAAGGATGAAAGAAAGAACGAGCTCATGACAGAACCCATGCAAATCATGTAGCCCTAGAGTAAAACTTTCTCCCTTTGGCATCAAGACGCCAAAAAGGGACAAAGTCGATAGTCTACATGCCCCAACCACCAACAAATGGAGGAGAAGGCTCGGGTTCCCATGTGGCATTGTTCCAAGCGGGTGGAAAGGGACCGGTGACTTCAGGCTCATCATCACTATCAGTCCACTTGCAATGTGCATTGAACCACTAATCCTTGGGCGCGGTGACTAAGCTAGACTTAGGAGATACCTCAATATAAAGCTTCTTCGTGATTGCCTTCTGCTATTGACACTATGCCTCTAAGCAACACAAGCTTGATACTCACGGTCTTGAAGAAAATAGAAGGTCTTCTTGATTTTCTTCAACAGTTTCTTGGCCCAAGATGGCGGCCTCTCAAGTCGGGGTGGAGGAGAAGCCTCAGCATAGTCCCTATCACTAGATCCAGCATGGCCTGAAGCCTCAACATTGTCCCTGGCAGCCCTCAAAGCAGCAGCTTCCCTCTTAGTTTGAGTCCTTGGTTTCTCATGCTTCATCACACGGAGAGTATTTTTCTCATGGATAGTACAACTATCTTCTGGAAAGCACACGTGGGTGACCTCCAACCACTTGGCATTGATAAGAGTCTGAATGTATGGAGCATAGGGACACGACCTTTTCTCAATCAGTGCAAGACAAATCTCTTGGAACAGATAATCCATAACATTAAGACGCTCCTTAGAATTCCTGTGGCGATAAGTATGGTACATAAGATCAATCTGGAAGGCATGGAGCTGATCAAAATTACCTACCTTGGGATCAATGGTGTTCTGATACACGTTGTGCATGATATCATAGGTGGGAAGGAGATGAGCCACCTGACCATTCACGCCCCAGCCTTCAATGTACAAGGGCTCCAACACTTCATGAGTGGAGGCCTTGGACCTGTGAACATGCCACCCATTCGCGCGCTTTCCCTACTGAATGGGATAACCAAAAAGATCAGCAAACTCAGACCACTTGGAAGTGAACATATTGTCATGAGTCATCCACTTCAAAGTTCTATCCTGAGGATCAGTATCAATGTAGAGAGTGGTGTAAAACTGAGCAATGGCCCTCTCATCAAAAATCTATCGATGCTCCATGATCTTGATCAGCCCAAACTTCCTGCACAGCTCAAGGGCTTCACCAAAATAAGCAGGCTTGCTCTCCATGTGAGTCACATTGATGTGCTTCTGGGGGAAACAATATTCTTCTTCTTGGCAGCATATACTTCAAGATAGATTTCTTCTTAACACTTTGTATGGAAAAGGGGCCACGAGACAGCTGGACACGGGGAGCAACATAGGGATCCTGCTTGCGAAACTGCTCATAGACAAGATGAGGCCACGAAGAGATCTTCTTCTTGCTCGACTCAGGCCCAGTGGTTGTTATCTTCTGGGAGGCTATAGCAGGCCTCTTTCCTTTAGTTGTAGCAGCATGGCGCTCAACAACAGCTCTCTAACAGGTAGTCTAGCTAGCCGGACGCACACCCTCTAGATCATCCTCATCAATCTCCGATGGACCACTCGAGAAATCACAAGCCCGCTTAGAGCCACCACGGGAACCACCTTGCTCTGAGAATAAATCATAAGGTAGAGAGGGAAAGGGTGGGTAAGTGCACAAGTTCGAATGGAAAAATGGAGAGAGACTGAGAAAATATAGAGGTGGAGTCCAAACTATGTGCAGCGGAAGTTCCGGTGAGTCG
This sequence comes from Avena insularis, assembly GCA_023614405.1. NCBI lineage: Eukaryota > Viridiplantae > Streptophyta > Magnoliopsida > Poales > Poaceae > Avena > Avena insularis. The sequence goes on along the minus strand of CM042692.1, from coordinate 67,801,838 downwards.
TCAAAACTACCGGTGCTGCGGAGCCCACCAAAAGTACTGGTCATGCCCTACTGGTAGTACAGGTGCGAGCACGAACGGGGCGGTTCATCGGATCTGGGAGCACAAATGCATGGATTCCATCAATGTATTGGGTCAATCTACTCTAGCGAAGGTTCCTAGGCATACCATGATCTCCTTAGATAGTTCTAGCCAAAGAAGTAGCCCTAGACATGGCAAGCCCTAACTCAAGCAATGGAATGGCAAGATCTCCATGAATGGAGGGAGTGAGGGGCAAATACCGGAGTCCATGGTGGGAGATCAAGGTGGGGAAGGATCCCACGGAGCAGATCTGGGAGAGATGGCCAGAATTGGAGGGGCCAGAGGCGCCTCCACGGGAGTTCCTTGATAGGCGGCGGCTCCCTGTAAAAATTGGGCTGGGAAAGAAAATGGGGAGTGGACCCCGTTTTCTTCTTAGGCCTGATTTTTATAGGTCGAAGAACCCGACCGGTAGTACCGTCCAAGGGCCGGAACTACCGGTGACGCAGAAATTCCAGGCCCGGGCGGTAGTACCGTCCCGGGGCGAACTTGTGGAGAAAAACTCCCAGGAACAGTACTACCGGCTCTGGCCGGAATTTCCGGTGCTACCAGACAAAGTATCCTAGATTACATATTTTGGCAAGGAAAAGAACGTGTGCAAGAGACAGAGGGGTTTCAGGGAGGAACAAAGCTTGGGATAGACAACACAAACTGTGAAGAACCAAATAAGGACTCAAAAATGAGCAAACACATCAAAAACAAAGAGAAACCAAGAATGAACACTAAGAGAAACACACAAGAGGTCGGTGGCCGAGGCCACCATATATGAGCAAATTTGGCTTGACACCACGAAGATATATCTTGGGTTCATTACCAAACTCATCATTTAAGCTCATTTTGTCTCCTTGAGAGACCATTGAGAATGAGTACATTAATGTGTGCATAATAAGGAGAGTGTTGATCCATGTGTGGAACTACACTCACCCTCAATCCATGCGTACATCCAAACAAGATATTTTTTGAGACATGGGTAGGTGTGCAAGTCACTCAAGCCACATTGCTCGAATCTATGATATTTAGCTCATGCCTTAACTCCCAGAACCTTGCTTCATCAAGAGGCTTCGTGAAAATATCTACTAGATTGGCCTTGGTAGGAACATACTCCAAAGAAATGTCTCCTCTTGCAACATTATTCTGAATGAAATGATGACGAATCTCAATGTGCTTGGTTTGTTTGTGTTGCACGGGGTTGTGAGAAATGACAATGGCACTCTCATTGTCACAAAGAAGGGGCACCTTGTTGAAAGATAGACCAAGATCCTTCAAAGTTTGCTTCATCCATAGAAATTGAGCACACCAACAAGCAGCGGATATGTACTCGGCTTCGGCGGTGGACATAGACAAGCAGTTTTGTTCCTTGGAGGACCAACACACCAAGGATCTTCCGAGAAATTGACATGATCCAGAGGTTAACTTCCTTCCCACCTTGTCTCCCGCCCAATCCGAATCCGTGTATCCCATGAGATCAAAGCTAGCTCTCTTGGGGTACCACAACCCAAAGTTTGGGGTATGAACCAAATATCGAAAGATTCTCTTGACCGCCACCACATGGCTTTCTTTTGGTGCGTCTTGGAATCTTGCACACATACCCACACTCAACATAATATCCAGTCAGGATGCACAAAGATAAAGCAAAGAACTAATCATTGAGCGAAAAAGTTTTTGATCCACATCCTTACCCTTGGGATTGAGATCAAGATTAACCTTTGTGGGCATGGGAGTTTTGGCTCCATTTACTTGATCAAGGTTGAACTTATTGAGCATGTCTTGAATATATTTGGCTTGGTTGATGAAGGTTCCCTTCCTCAATTGCTTGACTTCAAAACCAAGAAAGAATTTCAACTCCCCCATCATGGACATCTCAAAGGGGTTGGTCATGAGCTTGGAAAATTCCTCATTAAAAGATTTGTTAGTAGACCCAAAAATAATGTCATCAACATAAATTTGGCAAATGAACAAGTTTCCTCCAACTCTCTTACTAAAGAGAGTGGGGTCGATTAGCCCAACTTCAAAACCACGGTCTAACAAGATCTCTCTAAGGCACTCATACCACGCACATGGGGCTTGTTTAAGGCCATAGAGAGCCTTATCAAGTTTGTATACATGGTCCGGGAAGTGGGGATCCTCAAAACCCGGAGGTCACTTGACATAAACCAACTCCTTCAAGGGACCATTACGGAAAGCACCCTTAACATCCATTTGTTGCAATTTACAATTATGATGAGTAGCATAAGCAAGAAGCATGTGAATGTATTCAAGACAAGCAACATGAGCATAAGTTTCACCATAGTCAATGCCCTCAACTTGGGAATACCCTTGGGCAACCAACCTTGCTTTGTTGCGGACAACTATCCCATTGGCATCTCGCTTATTCTTGAAGATCCACTTGGTCTTGATAACATTTTGACAATCTCTTGGCCGCTTCACTAATTTCCACACCTTGTTCCTCTTGAATTTGTGAAGTTCTTCATTCATAGCATCAAGCCAATCATCATCTTCAAGTGCTTAGAAGACCTTTTGGGGTTCAACATGAGGGATAAAAGCATGGTGAGAGATAAAAGAGGTTAGTTGCCTCCTAGTAGTAGAACCCCTATTGAAATATCCATAAACATTATCAAGGATATGGCCATCTTTGATGATCTTGGTGAGACGATATGCTTGACGGCGGGCTTGGGTCACAAGATGCGATTCTTGAGCAACCACTTGGTCATCCCCACGATTTGAGTCCCCGCCTTGACTATATGCACGAACTCGATCACTATCTTCATCAATATCAACCGTTGGAGAATCATCATTAATGGGTGGAGAGGCACTAGCTTGGCCTTGGTCATTGTTATCTTGACCTTGATCTTCTATAGCTTGACCTTGATCAACATTGTCTTGTGGAGTTCCACAATCTTGGAGAGGTAGATCTTGAGGAGCTTGATCTTGACGAGAGCTTGGAGACTCATGGTCATGAGGAGCTTGGGAAGAGATTGGATAATATTGAGGTGCAAAAATTTGTCCTTGAGAAACAAGATGATCTTGTGAGAGTGAGGGCTCCACTTGGGTAGAGCTTGGTTCTTCTCCTTCAGCCACAAGGGGATCCTCAATGGGGTGGAATAATCCCACACCCATTCTTCTTATGGATTGGGGAGGAATTTCATCACTTGGATCACGAACACCATCTTGCCTCACAAGAGACTCATGATCTTCATTGAACTAAACATTGCTAGATTCTTCAACTCTTCCATTGGCTTTATTGTAGACTCTATAGGCATGAGATTGATTGGAGTAACCAACGAAGATACCTTCTTGTGCTTTAGGCTCGAACTTTGACAACCAGACACCTTTCTTGAGAATGAAACATCTACAACCAAAGACATGAAAGTATTTGACATTGGGCTTGCGTCCGGTGAGGATTTCATATGGAGTCATGTTCTTATTCTTGCGCAGGTAAAGGCGGTTGGTAGCATGGCAAGCGGTGGAAATGGCTTCGGCCCAAAAGTTGTAGGGTGACTTGAATTCTGCCAACATTGTCCAGGTCGCATCCATCAAAGTACGATTCTTCCTTTGGTCAACACCATTTTGTTGAGGTGTGTAAGGAGTTGAATATTGATGCTTGATCCCCTCATCACTAAGAAACTCATCCAAAGTGTAGTTCTTGAACTTGGTCCCATTGTCACTCCTAATGGTGAGTATTGTAGCATTGTGTTTCCGTTGAACTTGATTGGCAAAGTTGATGACGGTTTGTTGAGTCTCGCTCTTGAACTTGAAGAAGTAGACCCATGTGTATCGAGAGAAGTCATCCGCAATCACCAAACAATACTTCTTCCTTCCAAGGCTATCATGAGAAGGAGGCCCAAAAAGATCCATGTGAAAGAGTTCCAAGCACCGCTCGGTGGTAATTTGATTGAGGATCTTATGAGGCTTCTCATGCATCTTCCCTTCAATACAAGCCCTACACACATGATCTTTGGCAAAGTAAATGTCGTTTAGTCCAAGGATGTGCCCCCCGTGTAGAGACTTTGCAAAGACTTCATGTTTACATGGGCCAAGCGGCGATGCCATAACCATCCCACGTCGGATTTCACATAGTGACATATAGCATGTGTAGAGGGCTTTGCCGGAGAAATCCACCACATACAAGTCATGCTCTACTTATCCAACAAAAGCCACCATAAGAGTATTGCTCCACATGAGGACCACAAAATGCTCATTAAAGAAAGATGAAAGACCCATAATGGCTAAGGCATGAACGGAAAGGAGATTATACCCAAGGGTTTTGACAAGCATGAAATTAAGCAAGGAAACATCCGTGGTTATTACCACCTTACCAAAACCCAATACTTGAGAGCTTGTTTTATGACCGTAGGAGACCATAGTATTGGAAAAATTAGGCCTAATATCCGACATGATAGACTTGCTTCTAGTCACATGGCTTGTGGCTCCACTATCAAGCACCCATTTACTTCCACCGGAAGCAAAGTCCTACAAGAAAATCAAGCTTTGGTTTTAGGTACCCATTTTGCAATGGGTCCCCTTTTGTTAGTCACCAGGGTCTTTGGTACCCAAATAGTCCAATGATAATCATGAGTGTAAGAAGTGCCAATGTATTTTGCATAAACATGACCATCAAAAGATTTGCAAAGAATGTAGGAGGGGTTGTTCTTCCCGGCAAAGCTATCACTTTGCACAAAGGTGTAACCATAAGAGGGTCCTTGAGCAAAATTCTTGCTCTTCTTCTTTTTATTTTTCATCATCTTCTTCTTCTTCTTGGGCTGAGGAGCATACCCAATACCCTTCTTGTCAACTCTCTTGCAAGTTGTTCTTTTAACTCCTTGTTTTCCTCAATAAGTTTCACATGCTTGCAACAAGTACTAGTAGAACAAGACACGTCTATAATAGGCATAGCGGAAGAATTTGATTGTTCATTGTTCAATTGAGTTTGAAGTCGCTCATGAGCTTCAAAAAGACTTGAGAATTTTCTCTCCAAGGCATGGTGTTCCTCTTTGAGTTTCTCAAAGTCCTTTAGACATTCAGGACCAACATCAAACTCAACCTTTTCATTTTTAAGGACATTAATTGAAGCAAGAGCATGATCACGTTTTTTAACAAGTTGAGACATGGAGGCATTATGGTCGTCTACAAGCTTAGCAACACTATCCTCAAGAGTTATTCTCATATTATGTTCATCTTCAAGAGATTGTGAGAGAGAGGCAATTTCATCGGTGGCCTCTCTTTTGTTTTTGCCTAGCATATCAATTAGTTCTTCCTTTTCATCTACATTTCCCTAGAATGGTCAAGTTGGTTTGCAAGAGTTTCAAAGCACATTCTAGTATCATCACCTAGGTGCTCCATGAATTCACACATGCTTACCATCTATTTCTTTACCTCTAGACCATCTAGATCATGCAAAGGAAGTTCATTTGAGGGAGACTTGGAAGCGGGTGTTACCTCAGTGGCCTTGGCCACGAGACACTTTTGGTTGGGGTGGATGATGTTCTCATTAAGCAAGTCGAAGATAGACACTCGTGGGGTAGAGGAAGTGGCAATAGCGGCAACTCCCATGATCTCTCCACCTTGGCCTTCACTATCATTAGCATCATCATCATCATCCGCGCCCGAGAAGTACTCTTCATGGACCACCATTGACCTTTCCTTTTTTGGAAGGTTCTTGTTTTGGAAGTTCTTATTCATGGGATGAGGTCTTGGATTGCTCTTGCGGATAAGATGCCCACCATTGTCCTCTCTATTCTCGAAGGGACATTGGGCCACGAAGTGACTCTTGTCATTGCAATTGTAGCAAGATCTTGCCTTAGGAGCCTTCATGGTTGAGTTGAATCTTGAGTTGTCCCTTGACCTTGACTTCATGCCCGGCTTGTTCCAAAAGGCTCTTGATGTGAGAGCCAAGTGCTCATTGAAGGTGTACTTGATGTCCTCTTGAGACCACTCACTAGTGTCTTCATCTTCATCAACATCCACCACTTGGGACTTCAAGGATAGATTCACTTTTTGAGATCCATAGGCACGAGAACGAGCGGACTCGAAAAGACTACCAGTATAAACCATACCATGATAAAGAAAAAATTTAGTCTTTTGGCCACAACTATTGTCTAATAGAATTTAAAAAACTCTATTTTAGTGAGACTCCCTAGACCTTACATAGTATAATAAGGAAGCTCGATGATCAAGTAAAGGAGTTGGATTAGAATACCTAATCAGGGAAATGAACTAAAAAAGACACCCCAATTTAAGGATTTTATAATTATGACATATCCCTAAGGGATGACCGTAAAAGGAACTTGGGGGTATCAGAGACAACAAGTTGGAGATTGTCAAGTATGATCGGAGTTCAAGGAAAAGATCTAAATATGGGATACTACAATTATTCCCATTTGAGATTACCATGAAGTTGAGAAATGTCATGACCAACACAAGTCAATTCCTCATTCAGAAATGTAAGAGAGTACGAACTTCGGGGACGAAGTTTATTTTAAGGGGGAGAGTCTGTAGCATCCCAGGATTAACACCGCGAAATAGACAAGACACATGTGTGCATTGCATTCATGCATAAGAAAATCCAGGAAATTTTCGTGCAAAACTACAAAGCAATAGAGGGACCGAGATCTCTCTTGTTGTGATAGAAGCATCCGGGCAAGTGCAACAGATTTCGACATAACCTCTATTGTATTTTTGTATCTTGGGTAACAATTTAATTCATATTTGACTTGAAGTTCAAATTTGAATACTTTGGAATTTAGAATATTCCAATATTAAGTAAAGGATATATATACACAATAAAGTAAATTTGAATATTGGATAATAATATATGATATTATAAGAATAAACAAGTAATACAAAAATCATGGTATTACAATAATGAAATAAAAGATAATTTTTAAATATAAAATGAATACAAATGTTACATTGTCCTTTATAATAAAGGAATAAACAACAATGTACAAATCAGAATTGAAGGAAAATATTAACTCTATTAATCAAAACAAATAATACAATGTATTTACAATTGTCCCAAATATAAAAGAAAGATTACAAAAGTATAAAGGAAAAGTCTATACTAAATTTCCTATCTACATATTTTATCTTCCTGATCTTTTCTTCTTCACTTTAATCCATGTAACACAAAACAAAACAAATAGACAAACAGATGATAAAATAAAGGGTTAGTTTTGGGGTTAGATTACTCTCAGATTGGGCATACAAGTGATATGCCAAATTCATCACCGAGTATTAAAGATAAGGGCCAAGTGTAGGATTTGTTCGCATCAAAGTTGCTTTAGCCTATGCATCATTAGCTAGAGAGGCAAATTAACTTTTGATAACCAAAAATAAAGGCCAGTCCAAGATAATACCCAAACCAGCCGAGCACATCCATAATGGAATAGCTTCCAGGCTAAGAAAATATCTTCCAATGAGACAAAGCACTTGGAATAGGCAGGCATCTCACACACCACTGCATGCTGGTGTGCTGTCAATACCAGGAAGTAAACAAGAAGGAGGCACCTCTTGAACACAAAGGGGAGTGAACCAGCTATAGCTAGCACATCATTCTCATCTCCCTAGTAACACCACATTCATTTCCACCACACTTTGTCAAGATCACTCCTCTTAGCACACCCCAGGAATTATCCTGCCTAGCACCCAAATAACCACATAGATCAGATCCACCAAATCATCAGCCTATGGTTGCTCAGTGGAGCCATCCAATAGCTAGGACTAGGAGGAGATCAAGATGAAGCCAACAACAGTTAGAGATAGTGCTAACTGTTCACTAGGAGGAGTAATCCAGTAGCTAGAAGGAGCAGCACTAGGAGCACAAGAAAGATGGTGAAGATCAAGCATGCTGACACGAAAGGCTAGATGCTCAAGAAGCATTAGTAATAGACCAAGATCTCCAACAGGCTATAGATCACTCACCAACAGAAGGTAAAAATCATCAGAACTAACCACTAGATCATGTAGTATCTGTTCTTATATCTTGCATAAAGATCTGGGAATACCAGGGAAATAATACTCAGCCACCAATTCCATCTACCTTCAACTATATTTTTATCTAGGAGGATTGAATGGGGAGATTCTCTCAGCCTTGCATGGAGATGCCATGCAAAGCTCATCACTGAGAATTAAAGCCACAAACAAATATCTGTTCGTTTACCCAAATAATGTGCCTCAGCTTTTGCATCATTGGCAGGGCAAAAGCAGCAGATCATACCATCATGGGATCTCCACTGTGCACACTCTAATGAGGCACCATGGTGGTAAATTCCAAATAGTAGAAGCCACTGAATTTTAAATGGCATAAGTAAAAGCGTATTAAGAAAAGAACAGATCAGATGTGCAAAAGGCAAGGCACCACATTAAGTTATCTGCAAGCCTTAGGAAATCCTCCAAATCATCTTTCTAGCTAAATAGCTAGAAATCATTAAACATACTACTATGCATCGTTGGCCAGATCTCCATATCCACCACTACTATGCAAACATGTTTGCAACCCATTTTAGAGTAGCAAGCTATGCTAGCTCAGCCACCTACTGTGCACACTCCAGAAATTGGAGGCACCATAGTAGGGTTCAAAAGTAGTGCACAAGTCACCACTTCAGTTAACCACATCATTCTCCACTTAATATAATATTGCCACATCATTTGTAAGCCACAATAAATAATTGATAGATCATTTTCCTAGAATCTTTGTTCTAGGAATCATATACTTCACTATAAAGCTATTTAATTAGATTTCCATGAACAAAATAGCCAAAGCTAGTATCTCAAATTGAAGCATCAACCACAAGCTCATTTACTATGATCTGTCCCGCAGTACTAAGCCAATATTCAGTTCAAGTTATGAATTAAGCCACAGGAACACTTGCGCAACTATTGTAGGGAATCACTAGCAACACCACAAATCTTAGCACAACCAAAATTCCATAGATGAGCACTATTGCTCATTGTCCAGGCCATTAATCATCACAAACATGATCTGTAATTCAAGATCTTACAAGGACCACTATTACCTATCATAAGAGATACCACACTAGGTGTAACATCCCAAAACTCTAATCCAAGTGATCAAGATCCAAATCATCAAATTTAGAGTTAACAAAAACTTTCCCATTTAAAAATATTAAAGCATTCATATGTGTGTGCATATAATTTAGGAGTTGTTTTGAATTGCCTTGATTAAGTGATCCATTGCTTGTAAAATTATTCTTGGGTGAACTAAACATCATCTAGATCATTCCCAAACAAATCCCAAGGAAAAAAATAAAAATGAATAAAATAAACAAATGGTCATTTGTGCCATTTTAACTACGATGCCTACTTTGGCTATTCCTAGAACTCAAAACTTAACAGAAACAAATGTGGATCTTTGCATCCCTTGCTAGTACATGTAATGATGTACCAAGGCCCACTTTGTGACCTACCAAAAACTTTCAAACACTAATTTTAAATGGCATTTGAAAATTGAATGTAGTTCATATGAGAAGATCCCACCTATTCAAAAACCACTCAAATGACCTCCATTTTCAAATCCCAAGAAACCACAGATGCCTAAGCATGTGCCTAGCAACTCCACCAAAAATCATCCAAAAATTCAAAACTTGAGTTCTTTCGGCCATTTCCACAAACACCTTGTAGACAGAATCAAACTGACCCTAACTTATACTGTTTTGATCAAATCTTGTCGAGTAATTACATCTGCATTGATCGCCCTTGTCCCTCCTGAGTCCAACCAAGTGGTCACCGGCCTATCCCTAAGCCGCAGCAGCAGTGGAGCGCCACCCCTTTTTGGTCACCGCCGGCCAGAAGAGGGGAATGCGCCACAGACCACGCCGTGCCGTTCCAGCACCACCACTAGCTCCGCCTAACCCTACCGCCACTTCCTGCCCCTTCCCCAAGCCCAGGCAGGCCCTGGACCACACCCCAGCGCCGCCGCCCATTCTCTCTGCGAGCTTGCTAGAGCACGCCAGAGCGCGGTCGTCGCCAGCACACAGCAGACCGCCACTTGACATAAAATCCCGCACGCCGCTCCGCCTCGACCCCAGCACCCCGCCAGACATGGTCGTGCGCCGCCGCGCGACCCACAGTCGCCGTGCAGCACGTCGAGCACCGCCTCTGTCTCTCAAAGCGCGGGACGCTCCCGACCAAACGCCACCGCCCCTAGCCGCGCATTAACGCCGTAGAGCATCGCTAGGAGGCATGCCACCGTCCGCCTATGCCGCCCATGCCTCTAGCCGCTTGTATCCGTGTCACCGACGAGCTCGCCGTCGTACCGCTTGGTCCCCTCGTCGCCCTATAAAAGGATATCTCCCCAGCACCAACGACTCACACCACTCCACTCCCCTCTCCTCACTGATCCTTCCACCCCATCCCCGGAGCAAGGCGAGCCACCGTTCGCCGGAATTTAGCCGGAGCTTGCCGCAGCAAAGGAGGAGAAGCCGCCATTGATTTCGTCCACCCCAGGAGCTGCCGCGACCTCGCCTGATGACATGTGTCCACATGATCCCATATTTTAATTGGAGAATATTAAATCTTAGATATGTTAAATGAGTAGAAATTACTTTTATCAAATAAAAAGAATGAAACTAGTTAATAAAACCTTGTGATGCTTATGAGGATAATAGATCATCCCATGTGTGCCTTAGGGTGGTAAGTAGACTAGTTAAGCATTGTTTGGTGATGGTGTATCTCCGTATGTATTTATAGACGATAGTACCGACCAAGCTTACGAGGAGGAGGAGTTCTACCAAGAAGAGGAGGAAGAAAACTTCAACCACTGTACTACCCAAGGCAAGCTAACACTTGCAAGTATTATACTAGCAATACATCATTAACAATGCAAGCTAACCCTTGCAATCTAGTTAACCCAAGCAAAGACATTAGACATGCTTTGTTTATACCACTTTGATTAGTACCTATTTCAAGTTTACATTCAAGCTTTTACTTTCTTTACTTTACTCCAAGATGGTCATGGTTGGGAGGCCATGCTCATAGGAGAGGTGCTTATACTAGGGTGTGTAAAGGAAATGTTATGTTTGATTATCTGCATACTAAGTATGATGATTCAGGGTTATCCCTGACAGATGTATCGAATCTTGTGGTGAAAGTGTACCACCTCTGCAGAGTGTTAAACTATCCGAATAGCCGTGTCCGCGGTTATGGACAATTGGAGTGGCCATACTGTTTCATTGTCAGATGTTTTCCAAATAACTTATGAAATGAATGATGAATCTTGACTGGACCACAACAGGGTTGTGACCATGACACTAGCTTCCCAACTTAAGTGATTCTAGAACTTTATTTTATTTTTCTTTGTTTCTGAACTTAGCTTAGGTTTCAGACTTAACTTTACAAATAAACTTAGAGTTGGCACTTTACACTAGAACTATCTTACTTGTTAGTGGTAGTTTGCGAGTACTTAAAGAGTACTCATGGCTTTTCTCCCTGGCTATTCTCATGGCGAGACTATGAAGGAGACTACCAAGATGACGGTCAGCAGGACGGCTATGATAACTAGGACTATCTTCCTTCGTCAGCATTGCCTGTGCCCCTAAAGATGGACCCTACCGCTACGCTTATTATTTATTCCACTGCTTGTTGTATTAAGACTGGATCATGAGATCCTTATTTGTGTAAGACCTTATTTATGGTTTGTAATGGATGATGTACTGTGATATCCAATCTATTATGTCTCGCAAAAATGGTAATCCTGGGATGGCGATGTATGACATAACAGGCATCTGGGATTAAAAATCCGGGTGTTGACAAGTTGGTATCAGAGCCATCCTGACCATAGGAGACCCAAGTTAGAATGGATGTCCGAACAAAAACTTAATTTCAAAACCAAAGTGAGTATTTATGAAAAACTATTTCCTCTCTTACCCTTGGGAATTCATTCTTTCTTAAAAATTCATGTTCCTCAAATTCTTACATTACTACCTAAAATTTGACACACTTGATCACTTCACTAACTTCCTCATCCTTAATTATTGTAGATGGAGACTCAGTTTAGCAAGTTCTACCAGTTGGGCAATGGAGGCCAACTGATCTTCGAGAGCGATCTAGATTCACTGTCTGAGTTATTGGGACGCCCACATCCAGAGTTTCTTGGAGCTCAACTTCCTGGACCCCCAGGAGGAGATTTACAGTGGCTAGTCACCGCTGATCTTCGAGGAAGCATAGAAGCACCAACGTCCAGGAGAATCCAGTTCTCCGTCAGAGAGAACAACTGGCTAGATGGATTAGCCAGGGCGATGCATGAAGCTCTCGCACGTCTGTGTGCCCTCAGTGTCAACCAAATCCAAGGAACCCGTTTTGCTCACTATGCAAGACGTGACTTCATGGGAATGCCGATGGAGATGCACAGTCACCCGGAGTTGAAGCTTCAAGTGGAGAACCTAGATTTCCTGCTGTATGATCACCAGATGGAATTGGACAATGCTAGGGAGTTCGCCAACCACAACCATGCCATTGCTGCCCAGAAGGCCCAGACTTTCTCACTTCTAGTCAAGGACCATTAGTCTCTTCGCCTCCAGCATGAAAAGAAGGATCACACCATCGCCCGTCTTCGCAAGAAGGTGGCCGACCTCAAGAAGACCGTCAAGGAGCAAGAAGCTCATCTTGCAGCAAAGGAGGCAGAAGAGGAGGGTGAAGACATCCAGGGAGATATGGATTCTTACCTCAGCAATGATGATGACTTTCTAGAGGAGGATGCTGTGGACTTCTACACTGACAATGAGGACTCCGACTTCATCGACGATGAGTAGATGCACTAGAGCACTATCATAGCATGAGATGTATCGGTCCCACTATATCTTAGCTTGCAGAATGGTTCTTAAAACCATATGTTTTCCTTGTTGTGGTGTGTGTGTGTGTGTTTGTATCGGGTGCTTGTTTGAATGAATGAAATGAAGTTAGTTGCAAAACCTGAGTCAAACTCAAAGTTTTAGCTTTGAAACCAAAACCATGAACCTTAGAACTTTCCCTCTTACCCCTTTATCTACCTCAATCTTCAGATGACTCGTGGAAACCAAGGAGGGAGCAGCTCGTCGCAAGACCCAATGCTGCAGATCCTGCAGAATCTCATCGCAGACAGAGAAGCAAGCAGGGCAGAGCGCCAAGCTAATCTAGCAACAGTGCAACAGATTGCCCAGATGGCTCTCAACAATCAGAACCATGGAAATCAGGATCATCAAGGATCTAAGCTGAAGAACTTCTAGAATACCAATCCCCCAATCTTTAGCACTTCAGAGAACCCATTAGATGTTGATGACTGGTTGCAGATGATGGAGAAAAATCTGGAAGTAGCCAGAGTTGATGACAACGAGAAAGTTCTCTTTGCCACCCGCTACTTGGTAGGAGACGCAAGAGCCTGGTGGAACAGTATCCGCCTGATGAACCATGGTCAAGTGATGACATGGGAAGCCTTCAAGATCAAGTTCAGCTGCACCCACGTGCCGCAAGGCCTAGTCACCAGAATGAGGGATGAATTCAGAGAATTGAAGCAGGGCAGAATGACTGTGGTGGAGTACCGTGATAGATTCTTGTCGCTTGCAAGGTACGCCCCTGATGAGATCAACACAGAGGCCAAGAAGAAGGAGAGATTCCTGAACGGACTGCATGATGAGATGCAGACTGTCCTCGTCAACATCCGCTTCGAGGATCTCGAAGAGCTAGTCGACTCTGCCATTCAGATGGAAGGGAAGATTAATCAAGCAAACGACAACCACAAACATCGTATGATGCAGCAATCTGGATCCAACAGTCACCAGAAGTACCTCCCAACCCCTCACCAGGATATGCACCAAGGAACAACCGACCCCCAATGTCTCGCCCAAGCTACACCAACCGTATCGGAGGCAATGTGAAGTCCAGAGGAAACAACCAGAACTCTGGCAACACCAACAATTTCAACCGTGCCCCTCCCAAGAGCAACAAAAACAACAACAACAACAACACTGCACCCAGAACTGGCAGCAATGTTGTGCCTATCGTAGCAAAAGACAAGTCTTAGATAACTTGTTTCGAGTGTGGAGTTAAGGGTCACTATTCCAATGAGTGCCCCAAGAAGGCTACTCCCACTTCCAATGTGAATGCCCCAGCTCAACAACAGCGTCGTGTTCAACCAGGAAGAAGATTTGCCCAGGGAACCCTCACAACCGCAACGGTCGTCTCTTCCACATGAACGCCGAAGAAGCCCAAGAAGCGCCAGATGTAGTGTTGGGTATTATTTCTGTCAACTCAGTTTTAGCAAGAGTATTGTTTGATTTGGGAGCATCGCATTCATTTGTCACCGAAGAATTTGCATGCACTAGTAAGATCCACCCAACCAACTTGAAGCATGTCATGATAGTTCAAATCCCCGGTTCAACTACAAAAGCTAGAAAAATTTGCAAAGCTGTGCCTATTCGAATACATGGGATAGATTTTTATGCCAACCTAATTGTACTCGGAACCAAAGGATTGGAAGTAGTACTAGGTATGGACTGGATGACAAGACATAAAGGACTGATAGGCTGTGCTAAGAAAGCCATCACCATGACCAGTAGCTCGGGAGTCATAGTAGAGCATATATCTGAAACCTTACCCCGTCAATTCAAGTGCAACAAGAGTCTAGCCCTACCCACCATAGACCAAGTCAGAGTAGTCTGTGAATACCCCGACGTATTCCCAGATGAATTGCCATGTATGACCCCGGATAGGGATATTGAGTTCATTATTGAACTAATCCCCGGAACCGGACCCATAGCCTAGAGACCCTATAGCATGAACCCCTCAGAGTTAGTAGAATTGAAGAAGCTGTTGGATGCCATGTTAGAAACAAGCTTGATTCAACCAAGCACATCGCCATGGAGATCACCAGTATTATTCGTCGACAAGAAAGATGGAGGCAACCGTTTGTGCACCGACTACAGAAAGCTGAATGAAGTCACCATCAAAAACAAGTACCCCTTGCCAAAGATAGAGGATCTATTTGATTAGTTGACTAGAGCCCAGGTATTCTCAAAGATTGATCTTAGGACTGGTTATCACCAACTTAAGATTCGTGCAACGGATATTCCGAAGACCACCTTTACTACTCGCTATGGTTTATATGAGTATACGGTTATGTATTTTGGATTAACCAATGCCCCTGCTTATTTCATGAATCTCATGAATAAGATCTTTATGAATTTCCTAGATAAGTTTGTCGTTGTGTTTATCGACGATATCCTTATCTACTCCAAGTCAGAAGAAGAACATGAGCAACATCTGAGAAGCATCCTAGAAACCCTAAGAGAGCATCGGTTATATGCCAAGTTTAGCAAATGTGAGTTTTGGCTGAAATAAGAAGGATTCCTAGGACATATTGTGTCTGCCGGAGGAGTCTCTGTTGATCCCGCCAAGATCAAAGATGTCGAAGAATGGGAAGCCCCAAACACTCAAACCCAAGTCCGTGCATTTCTCGGATTAGAGGGATATTATGGCAAGTTCGTCGAAGGATTCTCGAGCATCGCCAGACCCATGACCCAATTGCTAAAGAAGGACAAGAAGTTTGAATGGACTGACAAATGTGAAACCAGTTTCCAGGAGCTAAAGAAGAGATTGATATCAGCCCCAATACTGATCATGCCAGATATCAAGAAGCCGTTTGATGTGTATTGTGATGCATCCAAGATTGGTCTCGGATGTGTACTGATGCAAGAAGGCAAAGTCATCACCTATTTGTCTTGACAACTGAAGCAGCATGAGCAGAACTATCCGACCCATGATCTTGAATTAGCAGCCGTAGTGTTGGCATTGAAGACACGGCGTCATTATCTTATGGGTAATCGCTGTGAGATTTACTCAGATCACAAAAGCTTGAAGTATATTTTCACTCAGAAGGAGCTGAATATGAGGCAAAGGAGATGTATAGAGTTGATCAAGGATTATGACCTTGACATTCACTATCACCCCGACAAAGCCAATGTGGTAGCGGATGCTCTTAGCAGATTGCCGTGTAGGCTAAATACCATGATCAAGGAGAAGCAACCAAGTTTGTATGAGGAGTTGGAGTAGTTTAGAATTGAGCTAGTTAGCAAAGGATTCTTAGCTAGCATTGAACTTCAACCCACTTTGATTAGCCAGATCAAGGAAGCTCAGAAGGGAAATGAAAGTATCGACGGAATCAAACGTCGTATTGGTATAGGAAAGGTACCTGGATTCACTGAAGATGAAGAAGGAGTTCTGTGGTACAAAGGACGTATCTATGTGCCAGCAGATTCAGAGCTGAAGCAAGTTATCATGCAGGAAGCTCATGATACTCTTTATTCTATCCACCCTGGAGGAACGAAGATGTATCAAGATTTGAAGGAGCAATTTTGGTGGCACAAGATGAAGAGAGAAATCGAAAGCTACATCGCCAAGTGTGACATCTATCAAAGAGTCAAAGCAGAGCATCAGAGACCTGCAGGACTGTTGCAACCACTGCAGATTCCGGAATGGAAATGGGATTCCGTCGAAATGGACTTTATCACCGGTTTGGGTCATTGTTGATAGACTATCCAAGGTAGCCCACTTTATACCAGTTAAGACAACCTACCAAAGTTTGAAGCTAGCAGAGCTGTATATTGCTAGGATTGTTAGTCTGTATGGAACCCCCAAGACCATAGTATCAGATCGAGGAACCCAGTTTACCTCGAGATTTTGGCAGAAAGTCCAGGAGGGATTAGGCACCAAGTTGAATTTCAGCACCGCTTATCACCCGCAAACTGATGGACAGACTGAGAGAGTCAACCAGATCCTAGAGGATATGTTGAGAGCTTGTGTGTTGGAGTACGGATCAAAATGGGAAGACTTCCTACCTTTCGCAGAATTCTCATATAACAATAGTTATCAAGCCAGTTTGCAAATGGCACCATTTGAGTTCCTATACGGAAGAAAGTGCCGCACCCCTTTGAATTGGTCGCAAGTAGGAGAGAGTCAGATCTTTGGACCCAACATTCTTCGAGAAGCCGAAGAGAAGGTTCACAAAGTCCGTGAGCACCTCAAGACCGCCCAATCCGCATGTAAGAGTTATCCGACAAGAGAAGGAGAGACCTGACTTTCAATGTTGGAGATTTTGTGTATCTCAAGGTTTCACCATTGAAAGGAACCCAATGCTTTCGTCTGAAAGGAAAGTTAGCCCCCAGGTATGTCGGGCCCTTCAAGATTCTGAACCATCGAGGAGAAGTATCATATCAACTAGAACTGCTTGAAGAGATGTCAGCCATCCACAATGTGTTCCATATCTCGTTACTTCGCAAATGCCTAGAAGTGCTAGAGAAGACTGAAGTTTTCAAGAACATCGATCACCGAGCCGTTGATATCAACAAAGACCTGACATATCGTGAAGTGCCCATCCGTATCTTGGAAGAAGCTTACAGAACTACCAGAACTAGGAGTATCAAGTTTCTCAAGATTCAATGGAGCAACCATACCGAAGAGGAAGCCACTTAGCAGCGAGAAGATTACATTAGGACAGAGTTCCCAGATCTCTTTAGTTCCTAGTTTTCTTTCGTAAATCTCGAGACGAGATTTTGTTTAAGGGGGGAAGGTTTGTAACATCCCAAAACTCTAATCCAAGTGATCAAGATCCAAATCATCAAATTTAGAGTTAACAAAAACTTTCCCATTTAAAAATATTAAAGCATTCATATGTGTGTGCATATAATTTAGGAGTTGTTTTGAATTGCCTTGATTAAGTGATCCATTGCTTGTAAAATGATTCTTAGGTGAAATAAACCTCATCTAGATCATTCCCAAACAAATCCCAAGGAAAAACAAATCAAAATGAATAAAATAAACAAATGGTCATTTGTGCCATTTTAACTACCATGCCTACTTTGGCTATTCCTAGAACTCAAAACTTAATAGAAACAAATGTGGATCTTTGCACCCCTTGCTAGTACATGTAATGATGTACCAAGGCCCACTTTGTGACCTACCAAAAACTTTCAAACACTAATTTTAAATGGCATTTGAAAATTGAATGTAGTTCATATGAGAAGATCCCACCTATTCAAAAACCACTCAAATGACCTCCATTTTCAAATCCCATGCAACCACAGATGCCTAAGCATGTGCCTAACAACTCCACCAAAAATCATCCAAAAATTCAAAACTGAGCCTAACTTATACTATTTTGATCAAATCTTGTCGAGCAATTAGAGCTGCATTGATCACCCTTGTCCCCCCTGAGTCCAACCAAGTGGTCACCGGCCTATCCCTAAGCCGCAGCAGTAGTGAAGCGTCGCCCCTTTTTGGTCACCGTCAGCCAGAAGAGGGGAATGCGCCACAGACCACACCACGCTATTCCAGCACCACCACTAGCTCCTCCGCCTAACCCTATCGCCACTCCCTGCCCCTTCCCCAAGCCCAGCCAGGCCCTGGACCACACCCTAGCGCTGCCGCCCATTCTCTCTGCAAGATCGCCAGAGCACGCCAGAGCGCGATCGTCGCCAGCACGCAGTAGACCGCCACTTGACATAAAATCCCGCACGCCGCTCCGCCTCGACCCCAGCACCCCGCCAGACATGGCCGTGTGCCGCCGCGCGACCCATAGTCGCCGTGCGCCGCGTCGAGCACCACCTCTGTCTCCCAGAGCGCGGGACGCTCCCGACCAAACACCACCACCCCTAGCTGTGCATTAACGTCGTAGAGCATCACCAGGAGGCAGGCTATCGTGCGCCTACACCGCCCATGCCTCTAGTCGCCTGTATCTGCGTCACCAATGAGCTCGCTGTCGTACCGCTCGGTCCCCTCGTCGCCCTATAAAAGGAGCCCTCCCTAGCACCAACGACTCACACCACTCCACTCCCCTCTCCTCACTGATCCTTCCACCCCATCCCCGGAGCAAGGTGAGCCACCGTTTGCCGGAATTTAGCTAGAGCTTGCCACACCAGATGAGGAAAAGCCGCTGTCGATTTCATCCACCCCAGGAGCTGCCGCGACCTCGCTTGAGCTTGCCGTCGTCCACCAGTTCGTTTGCCCGCCTCGCCATAGTAGCTAGAGCCCTGGTATGCCCCCATTGCATCCCTGCTGTCCGTTTAGGGTTCGGTCTCGCTGGCGACGAGTCCGTCATCGACGATGACTGTGGACCGTTGATCTCTATTCTAATCGTAGCGCCCAGATCGTCCCATACTGTTTCGGGTTTTAAGTCTCGCTGACAAGCGGGACCAACCTGTCAGCAGAGCGCCACTGGGCTGGCCCATTTTCTTTCCCGTGCTAGCCCATGAATTCAAATTTAGGTTTTTCTATTTTAGTTTGAATTCACTTCTGTCACTTAGTTTAAAAATCAATTCCAGAAGATCTACGGAACCAATTTGAGTGATTCAAATTTTGTTAGAAAGCTACTGAAAAGATCTATCCAAGCCCTTTGGATTTAATTCATTTAGAGTTAGAGAACTATCCTAGTAAAAATAACAAGACATAAGGTTTTTCACATTCAAACATTTTTCTAAAATCAACCATGATAGCTTTTGAGTTGATTCCAACTCTCAAAAATCACATTTAACCATACCTGATGAATATGTAATAATATTAAGGTTTGCGTGCAGTGACTTTGGACTAGTACCAAAATAATGCTATATAGGCATTTCTAGTCACTTTAAATCTTTTAAATATTAAACTTAAACTTATTACAATGTGATCCAACATTTAAATCACATTCCCATGTATTAGAATATATGGTGATGACATGTGTCCACATGATACCATATTTTAATTGGAGAATATTAAATCTTAGATATGTTCAATGAGTAGAAATTACTTTTCTCAAATAAAAAGAATGAAACTAGTTAATAAAACCTTGTGATGCTTATGAGGATAATAGATCATCCCATGTGTGCCTTAGGGTGCTAAGTAGACTAGTTAAGCATTGTTTGGTGATGGTGTATCTCCGTATGTATTTATAGACGATAGTACCGACCAAGCTTACGAGGAGGAGGAGTTCTACCAAGAAGAGGAGGAAGAAAACTTCAACCACTGTACTACCCAAGGCAAGCTAACACTTGCAAGTATTATACTAGCAATACATCATTAACAATGCAAGCTAACCCTTGCAATCTAGTTAACCCAAGCAAAGACATTAGACATGCTTTGTTTATACCACTTTGATTAGTACCTATTCCAAGTTTACTTTCAAGCTTTTACTTTCTTTAGTTTACCAAAGCCATTTACTTGTTTTGAAGGTAGCATAAAGAGTATAAAACTTGACCTATTTAGATAACCTTAGATGTCATTCTATGGCATGAGATTGATCTTAGTATCCCACCTTAGTGAATACTCTTAACTTAGTAGCTTAGAACTAACTCAAACTTGGGTCACTTTAGATGGAAACACTTGGTGAAAATGAATTGTGAAAACCTTGGAATGATGAGTCATTCTATTGAGATGTTTTGACATGTGTTGAGAAACACAAATGGTTTATGATGATGAAAATGTTGAGGCATGATCCTTAACCCCTTTACAAAACTGATGGTTGGATTCGGATGCGATACCATTCCAAATTTTACCATATAACCACAATACCTGAATTAGGTAAGGCTTAGCCGGAAGTTTATATGCATTAGTATTAGTTCACTTGCGTGAGAGGTTTGAGGTGAGGCTACCTCTCAATGTTGTCCAGCTATGCAGTGCCTAAGATGACAGATGGTCATGGTTGGGAGGCCATGCTCATAGGAGAGGTGCTTATACTAGGGTGTGTAAAGGAAAGGTTGTGTTTGATTATCTCCATACTAAGTATGATGATTTAGGGTTATCCCTGACAGATGTACCGAATCTTGTGGTGAAAGTGTACCACCTCTACAGTGTGTCAAACTATTTGAATAGCCGCGTCCGCGGTTATGGACAGTTGGAGTGGCCATACTGTTTGGTTGTCAAATGTTTTCCAAATAACTTATGAAATGAATGATGAATCTTGACTAGACCACAACAGGGTTGTGACCATGACACTAGCTTCCCAACATAAGTGATTCTAGAACTTTATTTTATTTTTTTCTTTGTTTCTGAACTCAGCTTAGGTTTCAGACTTAACTTTACAAATAAACTTAGAGTTGGCACTTTACATTAGAACTATCTTACTTGTTAGTGGTAGTTTGCGAGTACTTAAAGAGTACTCATGGCTTTTATCCCTGGCTATTGCTATGGCCAGACTATGAAGGAGACCACCAAGATGATGGCCAGGAAGATGGCTATGATAACTAGGACTATCTGCCTTCGTCAGCACTGCCTGTGCCCCTGAAGATGGACCCCATCGCTATGCTTATTATTTATTCCACTGCTTGTTGTATTAAGACTGGATCATGAGATCCTTATTTGTGTAAGACCTTATTTATGGTTTGTAATGGATGATGTACTATGATATCCAATCTGTTATGTCTCGCAAAAATGGTAATCCTGGGATTGTGATGTATGACATAACAGGCATCTAGGATTAAAAATCCGGGTGTTGACACTAGGTGTATAGCAAGCCATTGGAAACTTCATAACAAAAGAAGAGGGAGGGAGAAGAGCCTTACCCGGCAGCCTCACTCAGCAATAAGAGGAAGAAGAGTCAATGTGGTAGAGGAGGTGGTGGTACACATGGCGGCATAGGGAGCACCCGAGGGCGATGCGACCTGCGCCGAGCCACAACCATGGTGGCCACAGTGTTAGGACAACACCACACCGTCGCCGAGGCACCCAAGCAACATTGGATGGGCATCAGAGCGTCGAGTTGCCAGCTGACCCCTAATCCTAGTCGCCATGGGGGGCAACACCACCAGCAGAGAGCACGAACCATGAATCGAAGAGGGTAGAGCGGTGCAGCACCATCGGCAGCATCGCCCTACATAGCAGCGATGGCCAGGGAGACTGGAGCCGCCAGAATCGCAACGATGACGACGTCGCCATGGTGTCGCCAGAGAGTACGCGTGAGAGAGAGGAGAGGGGTGAGCTCAGGGTCGAGTGAGGAAAGGGTGGACCGACCCAACACTTGGGTTGGGGTTGAACCCAACCCAGTGGGCCGGATCGTGCTAGGCCAAGCCCAAGGTTTTAAAAAGAAGACCCTAGTAAAGACGTTTAATTACAAATACACCCTTGGAATTAAAAAGTTCTAGAAAAATAAAGAAGAATCCTAAAAATACATATAATATATCAAAATACTCACAAAAATAATCTCTACTTCATAAAAATACAAATCTACTTACTTAAGTTAGATAAAATGCAAATTAATGTTAACACTATTAAATCCTAATTGAAATTTCATAAAATAAGTAAAAGTCCTAAAATTCATTAAAAATCATTTTGTGTATTAAAATCAATATACCATTCTATAAAAATATTAACTTAAATTTTGACAAATAAATCTTGAAGCAAATATACAAAGACATTTACTCCTTTGTAGAAATTTATAAAAATAAGGATAAAACTTAAAAATAAATAAAAATCATTTTTTAAGATCTTGAATAAATATATTCTACTAGAAAATACTAAATATTTTTTTCCAAAAGTTTTTGAGATTTTAAAGTAATAAATCTTTATCTATTTTATAAATACCTAGTTCATAAAGTCTTTAGAAACATTTCTTAAATAAAAACAAAATTTGATATAAAACCTTAAATCTTTTATATTCAAATATTAGTTCCAAGACCATAAGTTGGATCTATGCAAACTTAAATGAAAACCATTAACCCAATAAAAACTCTTTTAAAATCTTAAATCCAAGTAATCCAACAATTTTAAGTAAGTTTTAAACATCAATCATTTATGATAAAAGTAAATGCTCTTTACCTCTTAACTCAACCATGCTTAACATGACTTTGAAAACTCAACACATTAAGTGATATTAGACAAATTTGCTTTCTTTAATAAGTAAAATCTATCTCATAGTAACAAATCACATTTAAACTCATCATTCACTTATACTGAAAGTGAATGATCTCACAGTATTAAACCTACTTATTACAAAACTTAAAACTTATTAATACTCCAAACACATCACATCCTAGGTCCATTAATGTTATAAAGTTAACTTTGGTCCACAAAGTTATAAACACAATGTATAAAGTTTTAATTATGTTTTATAGTTAACTTTTTTCTATTCCAAATTAAGTCATAAGGCATCTCAAATCAAAGCGTATTGGATAAGCGCAAGCGACATCAATCACATTCGATTAACCACAAAGGATGTTTAAACTTCAACAAAGAACTCTTTTCTTCAAATGTTATTTGTTTTGCCACTTTAAACAACAATCATATGATAAGTCCCTTAACTCTTAGCAACTTAACATAATAAATCCCATAATAATTACCAGATAACAATTCCCCTCAATCTTAGAATATTATTATACTTCACTTTTATACTTTGCTTGTTAAACACTTAAATGATTTTTCCTTGTAAAGTAATCGTTTCATAGAAGGTTATCTGATACATTGCAAATGTATCTATAATTTTTGATGTTCCATGATTGGTTTTATCCACTTTCTTGTGTTTTGTTCTAACTTTGGAGTACTTTTCATATGATTTCTTGGACTAACCTATTAACAAGAGCCACAGTGCCAGCTGCCTGTTTTCTGCTGTTTTTGGTTCTAGGAAAGTCAGAAAATGAATATTCTCGGAATTGGACGGGACAAAATCCAAAGTGCCTATTTTTCCGGAAGGGATCAAGTGCCAGAATACGAGACGGAGAAGGGCTAGAGGGCGGCCACACCACCTGGCCACACGGCCAGGCCTGACCCGCGCCAGGGGGTGGTGTGGCCAGCCCAGGCACCCCCTCGGCCTCTCCTTCCGCCTATATATTGCCCTCGGGACGAAAACCCTAAGTGCCCGATCAAAAATCCACGAAAGAGTCTGAGTCCGTCATCTCCATCCCTAGATCGGGAGGATCTGAAGCTCTTCTCGCACCCTTCCGAGAGGGGAATTCACCCTGGAGGCCTTCTTCATCACCATGCAAGCCTCTGGTGTGATGCGTGAGTAGTTCATCCTTGGACTACGGATCCATGTAGTAGCTAGATGGCTGGTTCTCCTCCTTTGTGCTTTCATGTTTAGATCTTGTGAGCTCTGTTCATAATCAAGATCATGTATTTGTAATCATACATGTTGTGTTTGCGGGGATCCAATGGATATTGAGATGCTATTTCAGATTGATTATTGATTCTATCATGTCTTTGTTATTTTGGATCTTGCATGCTTCCGTTGTTAGTAGCTATCTTGGCCAAGTAGATGCTAGCAACTCCAAGAGTTAGTATTTATGCTCGATAGTGGGTTCATGCCTCTGGTAATCTGGGGAAGTGACAAAAATATCTAAGGTACTAGATGTGTTGTTGCTACTAGGGAGAAAACAACAATCCTTTATGCATAGAACAATCGTATTGTTTACTTTACACGTAGTTTGTAAAGCAATAATTTGTTGCTTGCAACTTAATACTGGAGGGGGTTCGGATGATAACCTGAAGGTGGATTATTAGTCATAGATGCAGTTGGATGGCGGTCTATGTATTATGTTGTAATGCCCAATCAAGTCTCAAAGGAGTCAAGATGATTAGTATATGCATGTATTGCTTTCTCGGTGTTTGTTAATTGCCCCGCTGTAATTTGTTCACCCAGCATGTTATCTATCTAAGGAGAGCCACCTCTAGTGAACTATGGATCCCGGTCCTTTTTCTTTACATACAATCTACAATCTTTTTACTGCTTTGTGTTTACTTTCTGCAAAGTTTTACTTCTTTCCATTCGATACGTTTAATCCTTTGTTTTCCGCAAAACACGGTGAGATTGACAACCTCATCGCAAGTTGGGGACAAAGTTCTATGGTTGTGTTGTGCAGGTCTCCATGTTGCTACTAGCACCGATAGTGCGCCCTGCCAAATCTCAACTAGTAACACCTTTGAGGTGTTTCCTTGCTCCTACTGGTTCGATTAAACCTTGGTTTCATAACTGAGGGAAACTTGCTACTGTGCTCATCATACCTTCCTCTTGGGGTTCCTAACGAGCTCTACATCAACCACGAGCCATTAACACTTTTCTGGGCGCCGTGCATTGAGCCATCATTATCCTTTTAAGAAACATTAAAAGTAATCCTTAAGCATTTCTATAAAGGCTCTAATTGATTCATAATCTTGCTTAAGAAATCTTTTAGATACCATGCCCCATTCGAGTGCTTTAATACTATATGCTACTTGTTTTATTTACATATTGTTTCGCACACTCTCACCAGCCTTAATAAGAAGCACAAGTGTGGAGCTGGTATAAAGGTGCAACATATTACAAAGAACTCATCACAAACTCCAAACCCTAGATCAGTTACGATTATTCCAGGGATTCGCGTTTATCAAATTGCATTATATTACTTATGCATAATTTCATATTGCTTCTTTAAACATTAGTCCTTACTAGACCAATGATGTTGTTTACAGAATTTGGATCTTCTAGTATCTTGAAGACCGTGAGTGCATAATCTTGCAATCATAGAAGGCAAGTTCACACTTGCTCATGTCCTTTGATTATTTTCTATCAAATGCTTGTAACTCAAATGTTGTCATCACCTGCATTTCAAAAAGGTCAAAAAAACTATTTTCATAGTAATATGATTATGGATTATTTACCAAGTGGTAATAATCTACTGATACAGTTCCAGTGGTAAAGGATTATAATATCTAGTACTTAAAAACCAATGTTGCTAGTGATTCTAGCATCGTATATTACGCATTAACCATGAGATCTAGAATGGGACGAAGAAGTCAGGTGGATCTTCTTCCTTTTTCATGGATGGATGACCTTATCGTGAGGCTGTAGCTTCCTTGAAGGGACTCAGCAGATGGGTGGGACTCCTAGTTCCCCGTGATATTGGTGTCTAGACTTTTCGTGAGGGGCTGTCGGAGGTATATCTGCCTATATGGGGGTTCCTAGGGACATGATCTGCTCACTGGAGTCTCCAAGGGATTGCCAGGGTTATATATGCCTATATGGGGGTTGACGGAGGTATATCTGCTTGGGGAGGTCATGTCTTCATGCGAGGTCACGGAGAAGGGCAGTGATTGGATTGTATCAAGTACTGGGCCCCACATCAAGGAATTGTGGACGGGAATAAGCTGCCCGATTGTGCAACAAGGATTTGGTCTCTCATGGGTAAAGTAACGCACCTCTGCAGAGCGTAAGAACCGTGGCATGTTAGTCCCTGTTCCGGGAAGGAGCTATGAACACGGCAAGAAAGGAACTCCATGAAAGTTCTGGTCAACCTGTGAAGGCTGTCGGACATAGTTTTCAGAATAAAAGCAACCTTTAAGGAAATGTTTACGAAAACCTGCATTGCCTACAACCTTTGGTCTGTGGCTGTAGAGATAGTGCATCATACACTCCTTTTTAGTGAACTTGCTGAGTATGCTCGTACTCAACCATACCTTCTTAGCCCTTGCTAGGTTCTAAGCCATTGAAGACGATGTCAACATCAATTTTTGCTCAAGAAACCATCATCGGCAGCTCAAGTCCTTCAATAAAGTCAATGAAGTCAACATATACACCAAACAAAGTGAAGACGAAGATCTTGATTAGATAGGAAGTAGATACTCTAGCCATAAAACCTACTTCTGTAGAGCATTGCATTAGTAGTAGTGGTAAGCCATATAGGTTAGATGCTAGTCTTAGTCTAAAGATAGTTCTCAATTGTTATCTCTGGTTCTTCTTGTAAAGAGTTGTTTTCTTCCTCTTTAACCTAGAGTGTTCTATGGATCTTTTGTAAAGAGTCGAGTTGTAATCTATAGTCATGTCTTGGACCTGCTATGTTTCTGTTGTACCACTCAGAGGGATGTAATACTAGTGAATGGTGTTTCATTGGTATTATGTCAATGACTATAGTGTACTACATCATGTAGTGGTATGCTGGGTCATCGCAGCTGGTATCAGAGCATATGCTTTGACCTTAGGATTAAAACCCTTTTAGGAAGATCTATAGGTTGGATAGTGACTATAGGAGCATCTTATCTAAACCAAGACTTGTGATGGATATCCACTTGAGGATAACCTTGTCACACTTAAGTTGGATGTTTTTATCATCTTTCTTAAGGATTATTTATATGTATTCTCTAGATTAATGTCATTTTAGTGTAGTTCTAAATAGGTATAACACCACTAAGATATATTCAGTAAGTGGGAATATCAAAGAAGATTATGGCTAAGATAAGGATATCATGTGGAGTAGTATTAGTGATGGAGTCTAAAGCTAGAATCCCTGTGAAGTAGTAGAACCTTATCACTAGTTGATACCACTATACCACTAGACCATTTGAGTATGTATAGATACAATTGGAAGTAAATCATGTGGCATTCACTTGAGAATTCCATGTGATGGAGTAGAATTTTGTGAAGAAGCATTAATAGTAAGCTAAGAAGAAGAGTCATCATGGTGAGATTAGCTCTTCAATCATGATGAGTAGGTAAATATTAACAAGTTCATGGTGAGAATAGCTCTGAGACGATGATAAGTTTATAATTAGGACAAGTACTCAGTAATAAATCTTGTAATAACAGTATGTAAAGAATAGTGTAGGTCTATGATAGAAGTCATAGGTGTCATAATGTTACGATAATTTTTTGGATTAAGGTAGTAACTACCATGTTGTTAGTAGTTTCTAGAGATCATGTGAGGATAGTTTACGATAGAATGGAAAATTGTAGTCTTTGAAGGGAATATGCCCTGAGAGGCAATAATAAAGTTGTTATTATACATATTCCAAGTATATGATAGATGTTTATTTTGCATGCTATCATTGTATTAATTTGGAAACATTAATACATGTGTGTTTAATAAACAAAAGGAAACTTCCTAGTTATGCCTCTCTTATAAACTAGCTTGTTGATTAACAAGATGATCAAGGTTTCCTGATCATGGACATTGGATGTTGTTAATAACAAGGTCACAACATTAGTGGAATGATGTGATGAACATTCATCCGAAGTATAGCATTACGATCAAAGTCATTATGTTTATATTTCTATAACATCTAACAAAGTAATCCTAGTCCTTAGACCATGAGATCATGTTAATCACTAACACTAGAAGAGTATCTTGATAACATCAAACATCACACCGTGAAAGGGTGATTATAAAGGTGGGTTCAGTGCTACAAAAGTGTTATGTAGAAGGTCATGGATCAAGAGTGGGATTTGTCCATCCCGATGACGGATAGATATTCTCTGGGCCCTCTCGGTGATATCACATTGGTTAGCTTGCAAGCAAGTGATGAGATCACTAGAATGTTATATCACGGGAACGAGAAAAGAGTACATGTGGGTAACGAGATAAAACTAGGTATGGATATACCGATGATCGAATCTCGGACATGTAATATATCATGAGACAAAGGGATTTAGTTACTAGCGTTAAAGGTTCTCACGATCACAGAAGTCATCGTAGAATGTGTAGGAGTCAGTATGGATCTCCAAGTCCCGCTTCTGATTATTGATCTGAGAGGGGTCTCGATCATGTCTGCATTATTCACGAACCGTAGGGTTCCACACTTAAGGGGCACCAACACCATTTGGAGCAAATGTGTTTCAGACGAATGAATTGCAAAGCGCTGGAATTATTTCAATAGACACCAAAACTGTTTCGGGTGATATTGCTGAAATTGGTTCTGCATGTAATATTGAAATGTTGTAGGGGGTTTTATGTGAATGTTTGTTAATTAAAGTAATTAACAAAAATATGAATAAATTTAATAAAAGAGTTTTATTAAATGAGAGAGCATTAAATTTGGAGAAATTTAATGCATTTAAAGTAAAGACTTTAAAGAGGAATGTTAAGGGACACTTTTATGTGGAGGGGGTTACCACCACATGAATGGGGGAGGTGAGAAGTCACCCCCCATGGGGCACCGGCCATGGGGAGGGGTACCCCCCTCCTCCCATAAAAGGCCACCCCTCTCACCCTTCTTTCTCACACCTCCTTGTGAAGGATCTCTCTCCCCCTCTAGATTTATCCCCCCATGGTCTCGGATTAGCGAGATACATGTTCCCAGTGGCATTTCATCTAGAAGGAGTTGCTGCTTACGCTGCATCACTAGAGCGAGGAGGCGGAGGTTGTTCGGTGGCCTGAACGTGTGTGCGAGTGCGGATGCGTTGCTGGTTTGCGGTGCTAGGACTTCCACACGATCTTGAGATCGGCAAGCGTACGACTACATCATCCACGAGTTCCTACTCGTTAACAAAACTTTGTTGTCTTCAAGGGTAAGTTCTCCATGGATGTATATCCACCCGTTGCTTGTATCTAGTAGATAGATCTTGGCGTATAGTTCTCATCGTAGGAAATTTTTTGTTTTCTATGCTGCAAACCCTTTAGTGGTATCAGAGCCTGATCTATGCGTAGGTGCTTTGCAAGGGTAGAACACATAAGAGTATGTGAGTGGTGATGATCATGTTATTGCTTCTTATATGTACTTTGGATATTGGTGGCATAGTGGGATGAAGCGGCTCGGACCAACCTTACATGTCATCGCACATGAGACCGGTTCCACGACTGACATGCAACTAGTTTTGCATAAGTGGATGGTGGGTGTCTGTCTCTCCTACTATAGTCAATATCTGATTTACAACGAGTTGCTAATAATTTGGTTATCATCGTTGTGGTTCCATGTTCGTAGGTAAGAACGGTTCTATCTTCAAAAGCCCTAAGCCACGTAAAACTTGCAATTGATAAATTAGAGGCGTCTAGTTTAGATCATTGCTGGGCTTATTGTTGTGAGTTGATGTATAGTTGATACACTTACAACACACTTAATGTGTAAGTTCCATAGACCTTGGCCTTACACACAAAGGAATGATAGAGATCATACCACGATGCATATGATAGTGATCAAATGCAAGAACCATATCATTTCACTTTACACATATGATGTTCGCATCTTATATTGCTAGTTTGGCGTTTTAGTAGCGTTATAAGATGATCCCTCATTTAAATATCAAGATAAAAATGTGTTCTTCCTTAAGTATGCACCGTTTATGTTTTGCCGCTTCAAGACATCACGTGATGATCGGGTGTACTTGAAGCCATGGTCATATTTCGAGTGTAAGACAGTTTTACACACGCGAGTACTAAGGTTCTTACTTGGCGAGCCTAGCATGTACAGACATGGCCTCGGAACACAGACCGAAAGGTTAAGCATGAGTCATATAGTTGATATGATGCCCATATAGATGCTCGCCTTTGAAGCTAGACCGACTCACGTGATGATCGGACTTGGTGTAGTGGATTTGGTTCATGTAATCACCAAAAAGACACGAGGGATGTTGTTTTTGAGTGGGAGTTTAGTTGAACTCAATCTATCATAAACTTATTCTAAATAAACTTTACAAATTATGTTGTAGATGGCACCACCTGCTTTTAATTTCAATGTGTTCATGGAGAAAGAGAAACTTGTTGCGAATGGTAGCAACTTCACCAACTTGGCTATGAATTTGAGGATTATCCTCTCTACTGCACAAAAGAAATATGTGCTAGAAGCGCCGCTAGGCCCCCACACCAGCTCCTGATGCCCCTGACGAGGAAAAGAATGTCTATGTGACTCATCAGGAGGACCACAACTTAGTTCATTGCGGTATACTGTATGGGCAAGAGCCAGAACTTCGAAAGCATTTCGAAAATGGCAATGCCTTTGATACCATGGGTGAATTGAAAATGATTTTTGATACCCATGCTGCCATAGAGAGTTATAATGCTTCAGAAAAGTTCTTTAGCTGCATGATGGAAGAGAACATCTCCGTAAGTGAGCACGTACTCAAAATGTCTGGGTACGCCGATAAGCTTGTGTCCTTGGGAATAACGATTCCCATTGATTTAGGCATACATTGTGTTCTCCAATCTCTGCCACCTAGCTACAAGAGCTTTGTGATGAACTATAACATGCAGGGAATGAAGAAGACTCTCCCCGAGCTTATGTCAATGCTTAAGACTATAGAAGTGGAGATTAGGAAAGAACATCAAGTGTTGATGCTCAATAGGACCACCGGTTTCAAGAAAGACAAGAAGGGTAAATAGAAGGGAAAGAAGGGCGGAAAATTTGTTGTTGTGCCTGAAAAGAAATCCCGGGCTGGCCCTAAGTCTGATACCGAGTGCTACTATTGTAAGGGGACTGGCCATTGGAAGCGCAACTACCCCAAGTTTTTGGTGGAGAAGAAAGGCAGCAAGGCAAACAAAGGTATATATGATATACATGTTATTGATGTGTACTTGACTAGTACTCGCAGTAGCACCTGGGTATTTGATACCGGATCGATTACTAACATATGTAACTCAAATTAGGGGCTGTGGAACAAGCGACCGCTAGCAAGGGGTGAGGTCAAGATGTGTGTCGGCAATGGATCAAGAGTTGATGTGTCGCCGTCAGAACACTGCATCTCCACCTGCCATCAGGATTAGTTATAAATCTAAATAATTGTTATTTGGTGCCTGCACTGAGCATGAACATTATATCTGGATCTTGTTTGATGCGATGTGGTTATTCGTTTAAATCCGAAAACAATGGTTGTTCGATTTATATGGATAATATCTTTTATGGTCATGCACCCGTGATGAATGGTTTATTTCTGTTGAATCTCGATAGTACTCATACGCACATCCATAATGTTGATGCTAAAAGAATTAAACATAATAATGATATATCTGCATATATGTGGCACTGCCGTCTAGGTCATATTGGTGTTAAACGCATGAAGAAACTCAATTCTGATGGACTTTTGGAATCATTTGATTTTGAATCATTTGATACATGTGAGCCATGCCTTATGGGCAAGATGACTAGAACGCCATTTTCCGGTTCAATGGAACGGGCGACATAATTATTAGAAATCATACATACTGATGTATGCGGTCCAATGAGTGTGTCGGCGCAAGGTGGATATCGTTATTTTGTTACTTTCACGGATGATTTGAGTAGATACGGGTATATCTATTTGATGAAACATAAGTCTGAAACCTTTGAAAAGTTCAAGGAATTTCAGAATGAAGTGGAAAATCATCGTAATAGAAAGATCAAATTTCTGCGGTCCGGCCGTGGAGGTGAGTATCTAAGTTACGAGTTTAGCACACACATGAAAGAGTGTGGAATAGTTTCACAACTCACGCCTGCCGGAACACCACAACGTAATGGTGTATCAGAACGTCGTAATCATACTCTATTAGATATGGTTCGATCTATGATGTCTCTAACTGACTTGCCACTGTCATTTTGGGGTTATGCACTAGAAACCGATGCATTCACTTTAAATCGGGCACTGTCTAAATCTGTTGGAACGACACCGTAAGAATTATGGTTTGGAAACAAACCTAAGCTGTCATTTCTTAAAGTATGGGGATGCGATGTTTATGTGAAAAAACTTCTACCGGATAAACTCAAACCCAAAGCAGAAAAATGCGTCTTCATAGGATACCCTAAAGAAACAATTGGGTATTCCTTCTATCACAGATCCGAGGGCAAGGTTTTCGTTGCCAAGAATGGATCCTTTCTAGAGAAAGAGTTTCTCGCGAAAGGTGTGAGTAATCGAAAGGTAGAACTAGAAGAGGTTATTGAACCTTCTCTTCAGGAAATGGCGAGTGGCGCAGCGCCAGAAGTTGTTCTGGAGTTGACTTCACCAAATGAAGAAGGAACTAATGATATTGATCATGAAACTCCGAAAGAGGACACTACTGAACCTCGCAGGTCAAGCAGGACACGTGCAGCTCCTGAACTGTACGGGAATCCTGTTGTAAATTTCATGGTTAATGAAATAGATGACCCTGCGATGTATGAAGAAGCGATGATGAGCCCGGATTCCAACAAATGGCTAGAAGCCATGAAATCTGAGATGAAATCCATGTACGAAAACTAGGTTTGGACCTTGGTGAACTTACCTCATGACCGAAAGGCCGTTGAGAATAAATGGATTTTGAAAAGAAAAACTAATGCTGGTGGTAATGTAACCGTCTATAAAGCTCGACTTGTCGTAAAAGGGTTTCGACAAATTCAAGGAGTTGACTACGATGAGACATTCTCTCCCATAGCGATGCTAAAATCAGTTAGGATTATGTTAGCAATTGCTGCATATTCGATTATGAAATATGGCAGATGGATGTCAAAACTGCGTTCCTCAATGGTAACATTGAAGAATAGTTGTATATGATACAACCAAAGGGTTTTGTCGATCCTAAGGATGCTAACAAGGTGTGCAAGCTTCAGCGATCCATCTATTGAGCTAGTGGGTATTATACATGTAGTTTATAGACCATTAGGAAACCCCGAGAGGGAGAGTAAACAATAAACACTAAAGTGTTGTTGTCTAACTTTCTGACTAAAGGTTGGAGAAGATTTACTAGACTATGATGAGGGTAAGCCTTATCCTCATAAGGTTATAAGAATCGATCATTATAAAGTATTTCCGAGAGAATGTCCGGCCAATCGAATGATGGAAGGAGATAAACCAGACTAATCCTAGTGAACTATTTCTTAAAGAAACAACTCTTAAGTGGTCCTTAAGAGGGAATAAAGCACATCCAATTTTATATATGTAGAGGAACAATAAACTCCGATAAGTATGGACTAAATTTATTCAAAACTAATCTTCAAAAAGACTACCAGTATAAACCATACCATTATAAAGCAAAATTTTAGTCTTTTGGCAACAACTATTGTCTAATAGAATTTAAAAAACTCTGTTTTAGTCAGACTCCCTAGACCTTACATAGTATAATAAGGAAGCTCGATGATCAAGTAAAGGAGTTGGATTAGAATACCTAATCAGGGAAATGAACTAAAAAAGAGACCCCAATTTAAGGATTTTATAATTAGCACATATCCCTAAGGGATGATAGTAAAAGGAACTTGGGGGTATTGGAGACAACAAGTTGGAGATTGTCAAGTATGATGGGAGTTCAA
Source organism: Avena insularis (assembly GCA_023614405.1). Taxonomy (NCBI): domain Eukaryota; kingdom Viridiplantae; phylum Streptophyta; class Magnoliopsida; order Poales; family Poaceae; genus Avena; species Avena insularis. The sequence goes on along the minus strand of CM042692.1, from coordinate 67,767,878 downwards.
GGAAAAGATCTGAATATGGGATACTACAATTATTCCCATTTGAGATTACCATGAAGTTGAGAAATTTCATGACCAACACAAGTCAATTCCTCATTCTGAAACGTAAGAGAGTACGAACTTCGAGGACGAAGTTTATTTTAAGGGGGAGAGTCTGTAACATCCTAGGATTAGCACCTCGAGATAGACAGGACACATGTGTGTGCATTGCATTCATGCATAAGAAAATCCAGGAAATTTTTGCGCAAAGCTACAAAGCTATAGAGGGATCAAGATCTCTCTTGTTCTGATAGAAGCATCCGGGCAAGTGCGACGGATTTCGACATAACCTCTATTGTATTTTTGTATCTTGGGTAACAATTTAATTCATATTTGAAATTGAAACTTGAAGTTCAAATTTGAATACTTTGGAATTTAGAATATTCCAATATTAAGTAAAGGATATATATACACAATAAAGTAAATTTGAATATTGGATAATAATATGTGATATTATAAGAATAAACAAGTAATACAAAAATCATGGTATTACAATAATGAAATAAAAGATAATTTTTAAATATAAAATAAATACAAATGTTACATTGTCCTTTATAATAAAGGAATAAACAACAATGTACGAATCAGAATTGAAGGAAAATATTAACTCTATTAATCAAAACAAATAATACAATGTATTTACAATTGTCCCAAATAGAAAAGAAAGATTACAAAAGTATAAAGGAAAAGTCTAGACTAAATTTCCTATCTACATCTTTTATCTTCCGGATCTTTTCTTCTTCACTTTAATCCCTGTAACACAAAACAAAAGAAATAGACAAACAAATGATAAAATAAAGGGTCAGTTTTGGGGTTGGATTACTCTCAGATTGGGCATACAAGTGATATGCAAAATTCATCACCGAGTATTAAACATAAGGGCCAAATGTAGGATCTGTTGGGCCAGGCCCAGGGTTTTAAAAAGAAGACCCTAGCAAAGACGTTTAATTACAAATACACCCTTGGAATTAAAAAGTTCTAGAAAAATAAAGAAAAATCCTAAAAATACATATAATATATCAAAATACTCACAAAAATTATCTCTACTTCATAAACATACAAATCTACTTACTTAAGTTAGATAGAATGCAAATTAATGTTAACATTATTAAATCCTAAATGAAATTTCATAAAATAAGTAAAAGTCCTAAAATTCATTAAAAATCATTTTTGTGTATTAAAATCAATATACCATTCTATAAAAATATTAACTTAAATTTTTACAAATAAATCTTGAAGCAAATGTACAAAGATAGTTACTCCTCTATAGAATTTTATAAAAATAAGAATAAAACTTAAAAATAAATAAAAATCATTTTTTAAGATCTTGAATAAATATATTCTACTAGAAAATATTTTCTTCCAAAAGTTTTTACGATTTTAAAGTAATAAATCTTTATCTATTTTATAAAATACCTAGTTCATAAAGTCTTTAGAAACATTTCTTAAATAAAAAACAAAATTTGATATAAAACCTTAAATCTTTTATATTCAAATATTAGTTCCAAGACCATAACTTGGATCTATGCAAACTTAAATGAAAACTATTAACCCAATAAAAACTCTTTTAAAACCTTAAATCCAAGTAAACCAACAATTTTAACTAAGTTTTAAACATTAATCATTTATGATAAAAGTAAATGCTCTTTACCTCTTAACTCAACCATGCTTAACATGACTTTGAAAACTCAACACATTAAGTGATATTAGCCAAATTTGCTTTCTTTAATAAGTTAAATCTATCTCATAGTAACAAATCACATTTAAACTCATCATTCACTGATACTAAAAGAGAATGATCTCATAGTCTTAAACCTACTTATTACAAAACTTAAAACTTATTAATACTCTAAACACATCACATCCTAGGTCCATTCATGTTATGAAGTTAACTTCGGTCCACCAAGTTATAAACACAATGTATAAAGTTAAATTATGTTTTATAGTTAACTTTTGTCTGTTCCAAATTAAGTCATAAGGCATCTCAAATCCAAGCGTATCGGATAAGCGCAAGCGACATCAATCACATTCGATTAACCACAAAGGATGTTTAAACTTCAACAAAGAACTATTTTCTTCAAAAGTTAGTCGTTTTGCCACTTCAAACAACAATCTTATAATAAGTCCCTTAACTCTTAACAACTTAACATAATAAATCCCATCATAATTACCAGATAACAATTCCCCTCAATCTTAGAATATTATTATACTTCACTTTTATACTTTGCTTGTTAAACACTTCAATGCTTTTTCCTTGTAAAGTAATCTTTTCATAAATGGTTATCCTTTTAAGAAACATTAAAAGTAATCCTTAAGCATTTCTATAAGGCTCTAATTGATTCATAATCTTGCTTAAGAAATCTTTTGGATACCATGCCCCATTTGAGTGCTTTAATACTGTATGCTACTTGTTGTATTTACATATTGTTTCACACACTCTCACTAGCCTTAATAAGAAGCACAAGTGTGGAGCTGGTATAAAAGTGTAACACATTCCAAAGAACTCATCACAAACTCCAAACCCTAGATCAGTTACAATTATTTCGAGGATTTGCGTTTATCAAATTGCATTACATTACTTATGCATAATTTCATCTTGCTTCTTTAAACATTAGTCCTTAGGGGACCAATGATGCTGTTTATAGAATTTGGATCTTCTAGTATCTTGAAGACAGTGAGTGCATAATCTTGCAATCACAGAAGGAAAGTTCACACTTGCTCATGTTCTTTGATTATTTTCTATCAAATGCTTGTAACTCAAATGTTGTCATCACATGCATTTCAAAAAGGTTAGAAAATACTATTTTCATAATAATATGATTATGGATTATTTACCAAGTGGTAATAATCTACTAATACAGTTCCAGTGGTAAAGGAATATAATATCTAGGACTTAACAACCAATGTCACCGGTGATTCTAACGCCATATATTACGCATTAACCATGAGATATGGAATGGGACGGAGAAGTCAGTTGGATCTTCTTCCTTTCGCATGGACGGATGAACTTATCGTGAGGCTATAGCTTCCTCGTGGGGACTCAGCAGATGGGTGGGACTCCTAGTTCCCCGTGATATTGGTGTCTAGACTTTTCGTGAGGGGTTGTCGGAGGTATATCTGCCTATATGGGGGTTGCCAGGGACATGATCTGCTCACTGGAGTCTCCAAGGGGTTGCCAGGGTTATATATGCCTATATGGGGGTTAACGGAGGTATATCTGCTTGGGGAGGTCGTGTCTTCATGCGGGGTCACGGAGAAGGGCAGTGATTGGCTTGGATCATATACTGGGCCCCACATCAAGGAATTCTGGACGGGAATAAGCTGCCCGGTTGTGCAACAAGGATTTGGTCTCTCATGGGTAAAGTAACGCACCTCTGCAGAGTGTAAGAACCGTGACATGCTACTCCCTGTTCTGGGAAGGAGCTACGAACACAGCAGGAAAGGAACTCCATGAAATTCTGGTCAACTTATGAAGGCTATCGGACATAGTTTTCAGAATAAAAGCAACCTTTGAAGAAATGTTTACGAAAACCTGCATTGCCTATGACCTTTGGTTTGTGGCTGTAGAGATAGTGCATAATACACTCATTTTTAGTGAACTTGCTGAGTATGCTCGTACTCAACCGTACCTTCTTAACCCTTGCTAGGTTCTAAGCCATTGAAGACGATGTCAACATCAATTTCTGCTCAAGAAACCATCATCGGCAGCTCAAGTCCTTCAATAAAGTCAATGAAGTCAACATATACACCAACCGAAGTGAAGACGAAGATCATGATTAGATAGGAAGTAGATACTCTAGCCATAAAACCTACTTCTGTAGAGCATTGCATTAGTAGCAGTGGCAAGCCATATAGGTTAGGTGCTAGTCTTAGTCTAAAGATAGTTCTAAATTGTTATCTCTAGTTCTTCTTGTAAAGAGTTGTTTTCTTCCTCTTTAACCTAGAGTGTTCTCTAGATATTTTGTAAAGAGTCGAGTTGTAATCTATAGTCATGTCTTGGACCTGATGTGTTTCTGTTGTACCACTCTGAGGGATGTAATACTAGTGAATGGTGTTTTATTTGTATTATGTCAACGACTATAGTGTACTACATCATGCAGTGGTATCCTGGGTCACCGCATTTTACTTGCTGATGATTCAACTAAACATGCTCTAGGAAAAATTCCATATATTATGGTTGAATTACATATGACATTTGTGCCTGTTGATTTTATTACCATGGACATGGGGAGCAATACCTCAAGTCCTATAATACTTGGTAGACCTTTTTGGAGAACCACAAGTGCAGTCATTGATACAAAAGAAGGACATGTGAAGTTTCAATTTCCTCACAATAAGTGCATGGAACACTTTCCAAGGAATAAGGAGGTATCTAAGAAGCACAAGCTACCACATATTTCCACATCACTTAAACCAAGTAAGTAAAGCCTAGTTATATGGCTATAAAGAAAGCGCTTTGCGGGAGGCAACCCGGTTATTTTTCTTTTGGGCTTTTTGTTTTGAACTCTTGCTGTAGCAAGAGAGTTTTTTTGGTTTTCTTTTGGTAGGTTTTAATAAAGTACCAACTGGAACCCATTTTGGATGTTTTAAAAGTTGCTAAACATATGGAGTAGCAAATTTTCCTACAGAACAGTTTTTAGTGCGTGAATTTTCTGATTTTTTATGTAACTACGATTGTGCTTAGATTCATATAGTGTTTAAAATTTTTCATCTTCTGTATGTACAAAAATTGTATAAAATTCCTGACATGTCTAAGTGGACTAAAAAAATTGTTTTACTGTTGCTGAAAATCTGGACAGATTCTGCCATGTTTTCTTTTAACCATTCCCAAGTGTCCTAAGATGATTTGTATGAGTCATATTATATGCTAGGGATACATAGGAACATTATATGCTTTCTGTAGCATTTATAACGAATTTTGTATTTGATATATATGCAGCAACTATTATATTCTTGTGCCACTAATGTCACCTCTCAGAAAAGAGATGGGAGAAAAAGTTTTTTGTTGAAGTTTTTTAACAGGGAATAGAGGAACACCACACCAAGAGCAATCCAAGGATGGTGAAAACCATAAGATTGTGGATGCCCAAGGCACCCCACTGGACCAACTCAACTCTCGGTTTGCAAACCTCTAAACTTTGTTTTTTGAGCAACATAGAACTATCATAGAAACTTGGAGCGTCTGTCTTGTCATTTTTTGTTTTGCATTAAAAAGACCACCACCACCATTATTATAAATGTTTATGATTATATACTGAAAATAAAATCTACCTTAATGAGATTAAAACTGAAAAGGAATGCCATGGAATAAAAGAAAAGGAAAGATAAAAACAAAAGCTGAAATTCATGTTGTATCTAGTTCTTAAGCTCAAGTACTTTATATGAAACATGATATGTTTTATGCCTATTAATTTGTATCCTTTGCTTGTGCATATTTATGTTCAATATTAAGAAGCAAGGTGAGAAAATAAATGCTGACATTATGAACTAGATGGCTCACTCTTTAGATCTCTTTTTGCTAAGCCTTTTTCTGCACAAGCTAAGACTTATTCCAAGCCCCTTAAAACTAGACTAGGCATATCCACCTACTTGTGGCAAAAGCTACTTTCAAGTATAGTATGTATGTTAATCCTCCAAACATTCTTAAAAACCCTTTCTATGTATTTTAAAGATCATAAGAAAGTAAGGTTTAGGGTGATACCACTATGAAAAAATTTGTGCTTTACATCTTATTAGTTGTTGTTGGCTAAACCATGCTGGCATAGCACAATATTTCAATGTTGAGTGTTGATAATAAATCATGTTTAAAGTTCTACCTATGGATTGCATCAATGTGAAATGAAGTGTGCACACTAGAGTAGGCATGTTGGTAGAAAATGCTCCTGAACCGCTAGCCAAAGCAAATGCTTAACATGGTGGGAACTTATAGCATGATGATCCTTGTTGATATGATTCATATGTCTGTTTTTCTTGTCTTCTTAAGTAGAGATACTGCCCCCTCCCACCTTGAACACAATCAAGGAGTTATATTATCTTTTATGATAAATAAGCAAATAAATGAATGCCAAAAAGGGGGGCATATAGCTACACAAGGGGCAAGAGGTACTTCAGTGATGCGGTTTCACAAAACCAATGTGAGTATAGAATGACAGGCCTAAGTTGAGTAGCATGAGGAGTGCAAGATCATATACTAGGTGTATGAAACAATCAACTTGTAAGATCTTTAGCACATAAACCATATGATGCTTTAAAACAAAGTGAAAATAAAAAGCTGCTGGGAACCCCATCCTTATTAGTATTATTAACATGAATTACATAGCTCAAAATTATATTTTTTTATTCTTTATGGAGAATTAACATATGTATTCAATGCTTACTTTTGGTACGTGACAAGGTGTTATATCGGCAATGTCCATGAGGAAGGACTTAGGGTTTTGCAGAAAAGAGAATGATGGGGATTTCGTCGGATGTTAGGAGAACAATGGAGTCAAAGTCGCCTAGATATTTGGTGAGTCATACTATTATAAATCACTTGGGGATTGTTCGGTGGTCTTTGACTAGGCTTCTCCTGTCCTATATATAATAGTCTAGGTCTCAAAGTTGTATGCGGATAGGTTACATATACGCGATTACAATACCAATACGATGTTGGTCCTCTTTCCTCTTTCCTAATACAACTATAGCCTTTGCCGATTGCTCCTTTTGGGCCATCATCTTGACTCTTCATGGGATGTAAGCCTTTCAACGGGCTTGGGTAGCAAATCATAGGTACCCAAGTAATCATACCTATGTCAGCAGCCCCCGAGACTCTACATGAACCATAGATTCCGATCGAGTCTCAAATTTACTTTTAGTTCCTTTGTTTTTACTATTTTTGATTTTATAGGGATTTGGTACAACGAGCCTGATGCATCCAATGGATCGGGAATCAGATAATTGCTCCTGGGAAAAAGCAAGGTTGTCCTACATCAAATTCAAGTCCACAGGCCTGAACTCGGAATTTATTACTCGCGTAATTCAGTTCGGGTCGCTGAGGTTTTATCGAATACTGAATCCTAGTTCTATTTTATCAGGTATCCAATGTGTCTGTCATGATTTTTCATCGCATCATAGATACGGATATATTATTGGCAGAACGCATTCTTGTGCGATTACCAGGCCACATAGGATGAATCCTGGGGTCTTACCTTCATGTTTTTGAACATGGCATTCAGATTTTTGTCGCGTTTGGATGCGATCCGAGATTATTTGTATTTGCCTTTTGTCAGGTGCCTGACTTTTTAGACCCTCCCGATAGGAGTTTTTGTTCTTTCTTTATCAGGTGCGCGTCGGCGCTCCTGATAGGAGTAGCCCCCGAGGCTATGTTCGAATGTATGCATCAGGACATCGTCTCAAAAATCTCTCACTATGATATCAATGCTTCCTCAAATATTTGTCGGCTGCGCGACCAGCGCTCCCGATAGGAGTAGCCCTCGAGGCTACAGTCGAAATTTTTGTTTTTAATTGTAGTCTCAGTCTTCTTTATTGAGGAATTTACTTTGACTCCCTATTTTCTTCGGGTGTGTATCCATTCCACTGAACCTGTTTTTGCTATGACGTCACTAATGATGAACTTTATGCTATTTGATCTTCAAAAGCTATGCCTTTGACAAGATGTTTCAAATGTGGGACCGTGCAGCAGTAATGATGACGCATGGTGGTGTATTCAGCACGGTTTTCTAACTATGTGTCCCCTTTTTTGCGCGAAGATCGAGGTGGCATGCGTCGTTCTCCCGTTTTTACTGTAGTAATAACTGCTAAAGATATTTTCCTTTTATAGTACCATTGACACGTGTCACCATCCCGTGTGCTCGTGACAACTGCGTATCGTGGCTCTTTATAAAGGGAGGAATTCCTTGTACTGCTTTTTACCTCTACTTCGCTGGCTTCATCTTCTTCCTTGCGTTCTTGCCTTCCTCTATCCTTCTCGCAAACTCCAGCTTCGTGCTAGTGTTGCTCCTTCTTCCCATGGGAAAACTCAAGGTGGGGATTTCCACCGCGACCGCTAAGTCCACCAGGAAGAGGGCCGTCGAATGGGCTCCTTCCAAGTGTACGACGCGGAAGCTCCGTGAGGCGCGGAACTCTGGCCATCTAGCGAAGGGTACCTTCAAGCTTCCTGGGGACGAAGCTGCTCCAATCCCCGAATCAGGATAGAGGGTAATGTTTCTCTCATTTCTTTTTCGTGGCCTTTTGTTTTCCTATCCATGAATTTATTCATGGTCTCCTTTTCGTCTATGCCGTGCAGCTGTATCAGCTCACGTCGAACTCTATCCTCCATGTTGCTTGTTTTGTCACTCTCTATGAATGCTTTATCAGGATTCATCCCCACCGAGGCTTCTAGAAGTATTTCATTTATGTTCGTCGGAATGCCACCAATACCATTGTCCATGACGTTAGTGGCGCCATTTTCTCAGTTCGCTCCGATGTAGATTACTTTGATTTTAAGCATGTTGATTCCGTCCAAGGATGGAAAACCAAGTGGTTTTACATCAAGGATCAACCAGTCGAGGGTTAGTCTTTCGGGTTAGCCCCCTTTGACCCTAAGAAAACTTGCCACAAACTTTACTCCTAGGATCAGCGTCCCACTCCTGAAGAAATGGCGGAGATTGGACCCCTCCTTGTTCGTATTTCAAAACTGCGGCATGAGGTTGGCAAGGAATTATCGGGCCTTCAAATTCTAGCGTATTTCTTGTGGATCCACGTGTAGCCACTACAGGCCTGGCTTTCTGGTATGTGGGCATATACAAGAAAAAAGGACCCGATGAGGATTTCTCGGGACGATCTGACCCTCAATATTTATGAAAAAAGGGTTCGTAGTTTTACGACCCTTACAACGAAGAGTGTGGTTCCATCTGATTGTCATGTAGAGCCTTTTCGCAAGAAGAACCGCCTTCCCGAGGTTAATTCGTTTCTCTTTGTTCATCATCTTTTTTTGTTCCTTTCGTAATTGTTCTCTTTTGTGATTGTTGGTCTTCTGTTTGCATAGGATTATGATCATCTATCCTGCCTTCCTCCTCTTCCTAAGAGCGGTGAGCTTCGCACCAATCCTTCTGCTTCCGACGATCTCCCTATGACTGGGATAGCCTCTGATGAGGAGATGGATACATCTGCCACAGAATCTTCATCAAGGATAATGTCGCTTTCGTCGTCTCGCTCTGAAGATTTTCGCGTCGCGCCTACTGGTGAAAAAAGGAAACATCCTTACACCATAGAGACGATTGAAGACTCGGATGATTCTATAGCCTCAAAACCTTTGGGTGTTGTTCCATTGTCGTTGGCCCCTCCCCAGATCAAACTATTCCGCTTTGTGTAGGACATATCTTCATAAGTACTTATCTCCTTTTAATGTTTTGTCAGATGATTCAGTTGTTGATGCTTTCCTATTTTTGTCCTTGCTCTTGTAGTGGTGATGATGTGGAAGACCCGCCCTCGTCTCCTCTTGGCACTTCTTTTTCTCCTTCTGCCAAGGACCCGAAGGATTTGCTCGTGTCTTCCGCAGATCCACTTATCCAGAAGGATGTTGCCGCTTTGCCAAAACCACCGCCGCCGAAGAAAAGAAAGTCGGCTGGAAAAGGCGTGGTGATATTCGAGAGCCCTGTCGAGGTGGATATGCAAGACATAAGTACATCCATGATATTTAATTTCAGCATGGATCTTTCTTTACTTGTCTTTCCTAATGTCCTTCTTTGTAGCCTGTGATGCGTGAGATGGTTGATATGGCCTCTCACTTCATCAAGATTCGTAATGAAGCTGAAGGTCTGGAAGGTAAATTTTCATCTTTTTGCGATTTCTGTGCTTCCTCCCATTTTTCTGACTTTTTGCATTACCTTCTGATTTCTTCAGCCGCTGCCAAGGAGTCCGAGGTCATCTGGGACGAGGCGTAGAAGCATGCCGACAATCTGGAGGCCCAACTTTTGATCGCTGAAAAAGCTTTGGAGGAGGCCAAACAGAAAGCCAGTGTTGATGCCGAAGAAAGAGCCAAACAAGCAACCACCCGAGATCAAAATCTTCATAAGCGCTTGGATACCCTCAATGCTTCCTTGACTCGTAAGTTTTTTGTTTGACAAGGGAGAATTTTTGTTCCAGTCCTCATTGTTTTTGTGTCCTGATCATCCCCCCTTTTGGTATGTGTAGAGCTGGCAGGCCAAAATTTGCTGCTTGATGAAGACAAAAAGGTTGATCCCTTATCAGATGTTGTTAGCACTTTGGAGGCTAAAAGTGTCTGTGTCTGCAACCTTCTTGTCTGCTCACACTGCGCCTTCAAGAGCCTACATGCCGAAGTCTTTCCATCGAAGGAGATGCCTGCTAATTTGAACGACGTTGTCGCTATCTTTGGTGCTGATCCAAGCCCCTGGTTGGCTATAGTGTGACGCAAACGAAGAGCGACGCTAAAACTTCAATGGCATTGGTGATGGCGCACAGCGAGCAAGTCGACTGGGAGAAGGTTAGCTCCTCTGTCCCAGTCAACTCCAAAGGCCAAGCAGTTGATTTGAAGCCTTTCGTTAAGAGAGCCAGGAAATATTCTCGGTTGCTTCTGGGCATAAGCTCATGTCCGGAGAAATCGGTTGCCCCTTCTTCGACTGGTGCTCCTTCTTCAGCTGCTTCCCCTGCTATAACTAGTGCTCCTTCTGCTAGTGCAACTTTGCTTTGGAGAAATCAACTCCATATCTTTGCTTTATAGTTTCCCGTGTTTCTTTTGATGCTATTGTAATGAATATTGAATCTTCCCTGGTGCTGGAATACTTCCTTTTGATGAAAACAAGATTTTTGTACATATGCGTATGAATGGCTCTTTGTTTGCTGAAGTTTTTCTATTTTTTGTGTACCTTGCTAGATTTTGAGTGATTCGTCGGCTCATCCTGCGCCTGCATGGACGTCGGATGTAGCCCCGTCCTCATCTAGGATGGGTGCAGCCGAGACTGCTATTATACGTATGGTAGATCCGCCGTTATATGCTAAAAAAATTGAGCAGGTGAAGAAGTTTGAGAAGAAACTTCGGGTTGTTCAATCAATGGTGCATGTTGCCTAGTCAAAGACACGCCATACCCTTGATCGGGAGACATACTTTTTGGATGATATTTCTAGGGCGAGTGAAAAGATGCTATGTAAGTCATTTTTACTTTTGTTTCCTGCTGCTCCCTTTTTTGTGGGATGCCAATGTTTTTTTCTTTTTGGCTTTGTAGGCATTCGATTGTGCGAGAGGGAAGAAACCCAACGTCTGCGCAACCGAATTCATGCCCACGTGTCCGCTTCCCAAAATTCTAAGACGGACCTTTGGATTGATCACCGTCGTGCTTATGTCGTGGCTCTGCTTCAAGACCGCGTATCCGAGGTAGAGCAGTTTTTCGACAGCTATTGTAGATCACTAGTCATTGTTTACAATGTTATGTTTCCTCGGGATCCCCAGCCATAGACTTTGGCTGATTTGATGGCAAAGTTTCGACAGGGTAAACGGATTCATCATTTTGTAAAGCTCCAACTTGTAGCGGGTGCCAAGCTTTCACTGTCTTGGGTACATGCGCATCATCTGACGCTGGATTTGGACGTCATATTGTCAGAGTTGTCTTCTCCTGCTGATGGCGGTCTTGTTAGTATGGCGACTCACTATGTTGTTGCTCGTAGACCTGCGATTAGGATTGTTCGAAGGTGCCTAGAGGCAGACGAGGAGTTTTTTATGAACTTTACTATCTGACTATTTCTGCTTCCATTGTGTAGCTTTGTGCTTTTTAGAAGAAATATTGTATAGAGTTATTTTATACTTGTCAAAAAGGTCGTATGCTTTATACGAGATTTTGATTGTATATGTTGTTGAGGACCCGATGAACTGATGTCTTCTTGCAAATTGCCTTCACGTTCCTTAGAAATTTTTATGCCGAGAAATACTTTCTTTATTCATTTATAAGTATAAATGGATACATTGCATGAGCGTAATCGCCTGGCCGTTGGCCTTATTGAATATAAGAGAAATGAATTTTCCTAAAAACTGCGGCTTCTGTCTTGAGGTGCTCCATCATGCACCTTGTTGGCTTAAAGTTAAGAGTCATCTTTTTTCGACTGGAGGCGTTGTGTCTGCATGGTGGACCAGAGAGAAAAGTAGTTGGTTGACTAGATCGCTTATACTTGGGAAAACCGACGAGTGTGCCTTCTTATGCGGGACCATAAGTGGAGGCCGAACAAGTAGTTTTTGCGGGTGCACGGTGCTACTGATTTTCTGGGGTTTGCTCATTGCATCCTTCGTGTAGTAGTTCTTCATCCGCTATTTTCAGTTGGCCAAAGTGCATCTACATCCCGAAGGATTCTGATATTTTTTGTTGAATTCCCGATCACAGTTGTATGATCGGCTGAAGCTTCCTTTTACTGTTATGACTCCATTGGGGGCTGGCATTTTTAACACCACGTATGCATAGTGGGGTATTGCCATGAATCTAGTGAAAGCTGGTCGTCCCAGGATTGCGTGGTATTGTGATGGCCAGTCCATGACTTTGAACTCCAGTTTCTCGCACCTGAAGTTGCTACTCGATTTGAAGACCACGTCGAGGTGCACTTAGCCCAAAGGGGTTTCAACTTTGCCTGGAAATATTCCTTGAAAAGTTGTATCTATTGGTGCTAGATTTGTCAGGGGCGAATTCATTACCTATAGGGTTTTGACATAAATGAGGTTGATGCTACTCCCTGCATCCAAGAAAACCTTGCTCATGTCGAAACTGCCGATTTGTGCCTCCACTATGAGCGCCGATTGACCAGGTCATGGGAACCAAAGTGGGTGGTCATCTCTGTTGAAGGTTATTTCTTGTTCCGACCAATGAAGATACTCCGATGTAGGAGGTGGTGTTGTTTCCGCCATGTTCAATTGTCTGGTGATCAGCTTCTGTGTTCTATTAGAGGGTCGTCCCTTCTAGATCATCGACATTGCTCCCTTTGACCTTGTTGTTGTATTGAGAACGGCAGTACCTAAAGAGGTTAGATAGAGGTGTGGGGACTAGCAGGGAAGCTATCGACGGCATCCGCAGGCGGGATTGGATACAAGCAAGCATAGCTGGACGCAGGAAGTACCCAGGTTTGGAGCCCTCGTGATGAGGTAAAGCTCCTACTCCTACCGGATCTGACTATGTGGGATATACGAACTACAAGTGCTCCTCGAGCTGTATTCTCTAGCTACTGTCTTAAATGCACTGAGACCAACCCTTACTACTGACGCCTTGCCTCTCCTTATATAGGCAGAGGGGCAACGGTCTCACTGGCCAGTCCGACTAGCGGGCCCCACAGGCGGGTCCCAGCCGACTGGTCATCTACAATGTCTGTTACGGTGTGTCCCATCGGAGAATGAGCGGTATGGCTGTCGTAGGCACAGTGGACACCGTGCGAGCCTGTCGTCAGCATCGGGCCACTATTCCTACGTCATCCCCGCAAAGTCTTCGGTATGGCCGAGTGGTTGCCGTTCTTGTCATCGTACAGGGCGTACCGTGCATGATACGCACGTCATCCTGTCTCACTGATTGGTTCCGGCTACGTCGCCGTAGCTGGCTGCTTCTTGCCGATCCGGCTACCATGCGATAGCCGGCCTGTCTTGCCTTGTTCGGCTGCATCTGGTCAGCCAAACGCGATCCGACTGCCCAGTTTCTTGTTCGGTTGGGGTATCTGGGGATCATCCCCCCAACACTAGCCCCCGAGCGCGTGTGGATTCCGCCCTTAGGCGAAATGTGCGCGCGCTCCCTCTTGGTTTTGAATTTGTGACCGGCTACGCCTGGCGGTTGCGCTACCCATGACGCTGCCGACGCTGCCAAGACGCGCGCCATCATTGCACTACGGCGGCGTAACGCCGTCGCCGCGTCGCTCGAAATCGTTCGGCGCTTTGGTTCTCGCTCCCGGATCTTCTGCGCATCCCGCGTCGGCACACGGGATCTGGGCGGCGGTTGGGGTGAAGGTCGCCTGGATGCACGCCACGTGACGCCGTGGACGGTTTCCCTTCCGGTCCTTTAAAGGGACGCCACGGGGGGAGCAGTTCCCTTCGCTTCCTTCCCAGCTTGTTCTCTTCTTTCCGTGTTCGCCCTTCACGCTTCTTTCCGCTGCCTAGCTGCTGCGCCGCTGCTCATCGCTGCCGGTGGTACGGGCCACCGCCACTCCTCCGCCGCCGTGCCTCCCTGTCAACCGGAAATGGCAGCCGAACGCGGAGGCTGGTGTGGCTCTTCCGTCACGGAGGACCACATCCAGAAGTACCGCGCTACCTGCGTCCTTCCGCCGGAGGGGGAAGTAGCGGTGCGGCTGGCGCCAGCGGGTCATCTGGCGCGCGGGTTCGGGTTGCTGGTGCACCCCTTCTTCCTCACATTCTTGGCCTTCTTCGACCTCCGTCTCCACCATCTCGGCGCCAACGCAATCGGAACGCTGGCGCACTTCATGGCTTTCTGTGAGAGCTATCTCGGGATCCAGCCGGATCTCGGTCTCTTCTGCCGGCTCTTCTGAGTCCGGCCACAGGTGCAGTTCACGAAGGGGCCGCTAGTCGTCTGCGGTGGTGCCTCCATCTACTCCCGCGCGCAGTCCGGCTACCCAAAGTTCCTGCTGCACGACACAGTACGACTGTGGCAGCAGTCGTACTTCTATGTCAAGAACATCACCAACGTCGACCGGATCAACCTTCCGGCTTTCCAGGATGTCGAGTCCAGCCGGCAGCACTGGGAGCTGAAGATTTAAGGCGACAAGGTGGAGTCGGACGCGATGCTGCAGCGCATGCGCTCCCTCGTCACCTGCCGGCTAACCGTCCTGGACATCACCCTCAGCTGGATGTCCCGGCTGATGATGTCGTTGCAGCAGCGAGCGCACAAAATGTGCTTCTACTCCGTCCGGCTGGACCCGACCCGGCTATCGCGTCGTGATCCCCGCTACCACAACCTGAAGGAGTGGGTGTGGAGGATCACGAAAGAGCGGCTGCCAGAGAGCTGGACCTTCAGCCTGGCGCCCTACAACCGGGACAACCGTGCGCCCCGGGTAGGTCCTTTTAGCCGGAGCTTTCTTTCGTATTTCTTTCCTTTCTTTCTTGCTTTATCCGACTAACTTCTTGCATTCGGCAGATCTTCCCTTGCATCCTTCGCGAGGAGAGTGAAGCCCCCCTCGAGGCATTTATGCCTGACTTGCCCGAGCCGCGTGCTCGGCGGTCCGGCGAGGAGTCGGACAGGGATAGGGATGCCTTCCCTAGCCGGGACGATGAACCGGCTGCCGACCCCCACGCGGAGGTTGATGAGGAGGAGGAGACCACGCCGGCCTCTGATCCGGCGCAGCGCCCTGCGACGGACGGCAAAGCTGGCGGGAGCGGCTCCAGCTGTTCTAGCTCCAGCCGGCCTGCCGCGGAGGAGCCGGCCCCCAAGAGGAGCTGGACCGGCGCCCTTCTGCCGAGTCGCCTGGGCCGGAAGAAGGGGCCGCCTCCGGTTGTGCAGGGGTACGTCCTTCCTCCTCTTCTTTCACCATCTTCTGCTTGCTTCTTTTTCTGCCTTTTTGCCCTTGGCTTATTTGCTTTTCTTTCCTTCTTCTCGTCTTCTGCCTTCTTAGCACGCTGGTCTCCTTTGGAGCCGCGATCCCGGCGCGAGCGCCGACCGGGTCGCCACCCCACGCTCCGACCACGTCTGCCAGCGCCCCTCCTTCTCCCGCGGCGCCGCCTCCGCCGCCACCTCGAGTTGAACCGGCTACCTCAGCCGGAGCGAAGGGTCCGCAGTCGGACATGGTGGCCCAGCTGGAAGCGGAGGGTTGTCAGCCGGGTGGCTCTTCCGTAGGCGCACAGGGAGCCGCAGCCGGGAAGGAACTTGTGGTTGTCGGTGACGACAACTCCGACGACGAGCCAGGAGAAGAGTGGAGGACAGCGGTGGTTGCCGTGAAGGAGTCCTTGGCCATCAACGCCACGGACAATGACGCCTCCTACGCCGCCTCGCTGACGGACCTCGCCGCCACCCTCGAACTGGCGGTGAAGGAGATCTGGCTGCTGGAGGCCACAACCGGCGGGAACCGGTCCTTGGAGCAGAAGCTTGTTGCTGCCAACGGAACCTCCCAGAGTAAGTTGCTTCATCCGGCTTGCCTTTTTTTTTGCTGATAGCCGGTTTTGTCGTAGCTATCCTCGTGTGCGCTCAACGCGAGAACGATCGCTTGAAGAAAGCGAACGACCGGCTGAGCAAGTCCAACTCCAGTATGCGGCTGCAGAACAAGGATTGGCACGCGAAGGTAGACGGTCCGGAGGCCACCATCAAGGAGCGCGACGCCTCGCTCGCCAGCCGGACCGAAGCCTCAACCTTCTCGAAGCCCAGAACAAGGACCAAGAGAAGGAGATCAAATGGCTGGCGACGAAGGAGAAGGCTCTGGTGGAGGAGCTGATGCAAGTTGGCCACACGGCTAAGGGTGAGTTCCTCTTTTCCGTCTCCCTTTCATTCCGGATCCGGTAGTCGGATCTGACTCTCTTTTTCTAACAGTGTTTTATCCTGGCATAGACCTGCTGGCGTACAACTGACTGCAGGAGAACTGGCCGGGAGCGCAGCCGACGGCCCAGGAGCTCGTCGTCCTTCTTGGCGAGGAAGCTGCCAAGCTTTATCAAGCGGCGCGGGACATCTTCTCCTTCTTGTGGCCGGATGCTCTGGTTCCAGAGACAATGGCGCAGCTGGCTGCGAAGGTTGGGGAGGTGCCGGCTGCGGTGGACCGGCTGCGGGACTTGGCGGCGCGAGCCGGAGCAGAGATGGCTCTGGCCCTCATGCTCTCCTAGTACAAGGACGCCCGCGTCGAGAAGATCGACGGAGGCTTCCACGCCGGTACCGACCTTGCCGACATCCGCCAGGCCCATCCAGAGCTTCGAGGCTCCACCATCAAGATCGCCGACTATGTGGACCCCGACGAGGTGCTCACCGACTCGGAGTCCGTCGGTACTCCGGATGTGGAAGCCCCGATGCAGCCGGCTGCGAGCGCCAGAACTGGATCAAGCGCCACGCCTCCTCCTCCGCCTGAAGCTTCCGCCAATCAAGATGCTCTGCATGGCAAGGGTCCTGCCGTCTAGTCGCTGCCCCGGGATGCCGGGTGTATTTGTCTTGTTCAATCTTACTTTGAAACTTGTATGTCTATACCGGCTGTCTCTGGCGCCGGGTAAACTTATGGAAGCTTTGCCTCGTTTTTCCTTTGTTTGTTAATTTTGAACTGGCTTGACTTTCCTTCAACTTGTTGCACTTTCTTTCAACATTTCACCGATTGACTTTATCCAGCTTACTTCGTCCGGCTATACGCCTTTAGCCGGAAGAACTGCACCTCAAGTGGGGGCGCTAAGCACTCCACGGGTGTAACCGAGATTCATAGTAGCCGGGCGAGCTGTGTGCAATCTTCCTTCTTTTCCCCAAATCTTCTAACTTTATCCGACTAGACTCGTCTTAGTCGGCTGCTTTCGCTGGCTGAACACCTTCAGCCGAGGGAACTAACATTCCAGTGGGGGCGTGCGAGCGCACCCACTAGGTGTAGCCCCCGAGATTCGGAGTAGCTGGCGTAGCCAGGTGCTACGAATCTTCTTTGTCTTCTCTTACTCCTGCCCTTGCCCTCACATGGGCTCCGAACGGCCGGCTAAACGCCTTTAGCCGGTCAGGAACTACAAGATTCCACTGGGGGCGCACGAGCGCACCCAGTGGGTGTAGCCCCCGAGATTCGGAGCGCTTGATGAAGGCAAGGACTTCGAATCTTCTTCTCTTTTCTTCATGAATTCCGACTCATGGTAGTCGTACAAGAATATGCATACACATACATCCTCACATGTTAATAGGTTAGTCTGCCAAATTGTAGCCTGAAAACGGATTTGTTTTTTCGAAAACTAGCTTGCGCCTTTCTGGACGCTTGGTCGCTTTCCCGTGTACTTTGTTGTTTTTGTTGCGTCCTTGCCGGTCAGCCAGGTTGCGGTCTGCAGCCGGAATCGAAGGGAGCTGACAGTACATCGCGCACGGTACTAACGGCTAAGTAACCGGATTGTCTTAAGCTAGTTGCAAGGCCGGGATGCCCGATCTGTCGCGTCTCCTCCCCGTCTTTCGTGTGGGATGCCTAGGGCTTTTGCTCTTGCTAGCCAGACAGTCGGGTTGCGATCTGTAGCTGAGACGAAGAGTGGGCCTCTTACATCATCGCACACTACTCGGCCGGTTTGTTAACTTAGCAGGCCGGGCCAGCCGGCAAGCCCCCGGGTAGGGGTTGCTGAAGCCAGAAAACCATAACCAGAAAATAGGTACAAACACATTTCTAGCAAGGAGCCCCAAGCATCTCACAGGGGTCCGCATTTTCATTCATAGGGTTTGCGGGATACATACATTGTCTGGCGACTAGGTGTAAAACGGGCACAGCAAGGCCGCGTTCTAGGGACGCTCGGTCTCCTTGTCTGATTTGTCCATCTTGTTCTTGCGCGGCTGCTGCGCGTCGATGAGGTAGTAGGAGTCGTTGGGAAGTGCCCGGCTGATGATGAAGGGGCCCTCCCAAGGTGGCGATAGCTTGTGCATGCCCTTCGTGTCTTGCACCAGCCGGAGAACTAGGTTGCCCTCGCAGAACGCGACTGGGCAGATCCGGCCTGAATGGTAGCGGCATAGCCGTTGCTGGTACAGGCCCGACCTGGACAAGGCTAGCTCGCGGGCCTCCTCCAGGAGGTCCACACCGTCCTCCCGCGCCTCCTGGTTGGCCTTCTCGTCGTATAGGAGCTTGCACGGGGAGTCGAACTCGATATCCGCGAAGAGGATGGCTTTCGATCCATAGACCAGGAAGAACGAGGTGTAGCCAGTTGATCTATTCGGCGTGGTGCGGAGGCTCCATAGCATATCCAGAAGCTCTTCGATCCAGCATCTGGGTGACTGCTCCAACGGCTCGATGAGGCGTGGCTTGATGCTGGCTAGCACCAAGCTATTTGCTCTTTAGACTTGCCCGTTAGACCGCGGGTGCGCGTCGGAGGCAAGGTCCAGTCGGATGCCCTTGTTGCTGTAGAATCGGGCGAAGGCCCCCTTGGCGAAGTTCGTGCCGTTGTCGGTGATGATGCTATTGGGGTAGCCGAACCGATTGATGATGTCGGTGAAGAAGGTGACGACTGTCGCCCCGTACAGCTTCCGAATGGGCTTGGCCTCGATCCACTTCGTGAATTTGTCCACTGCCACCAGCAGATGGGTCATGCACACGCGCGCTCGCTTGAAGGGACCGACCATGTCGAGGCCCCAAACCGCGAATGGCCAGGTAATCGGTATGGTCTTGAGTACCGAAGTCGGCATGTGCCTGAGCTGCCTGAAGCGCTGGCACCCATTGCACGTGCGGACCAGCTGCTCAGCGTCCTCGAGGGCGGTGGTCCAATAGAAGCCATGGCGAAACGCCTTGGTGACTATCGCCCTTGATGAAGCGTGGTGCCCGCACTCGCCCTGGTGGATGTCCTTGAGTAGCCGGTAGCCCGTGTCCACATCGACACACCTTTGGAAAATGCCGGATATGCTGCACTTGTACAGTTCGCCGTTGATGATGGTGTATGTGTGTCCGTGGCGCCGGATTTGCCTAGCTTCCACCTCGTCATCCGGAAGTTCCCCTTTGGCGATGTAGTTCATGAAGGGCTGCGCCCAGGATGGCACTTCCCGAATGGCGAGGATGCTCCCGCTCTCCGGTTGATGGTTGTCGGGGGGTCGTTCGGGTGACGTACCCGGGACGGCAGCCCCCGAGCTGCTTGACGAGCCGGCAGCCCCTGGGCCTTGCGAACCGGAGGGCCCTGCCTTGCCGGAGTTGGTGCGGGTCTTCTTCTTTGGAGGTTCTGCCTGCTCCGCTTCTGCTGCTCCGTCAGCCGTAGCGCTCCCTGCCCATATGATGGAGTCTAACTCGGGTGATGGGTTGATGGAGGGCTTGCGCAGGTGCTCCAAGGAAACCCTGGGTGGGATCGCCTGCCTGGTGGATCCGATTCGGGCGAGCAAGTCGGCTGCCTTGTTGTTGGCGTGGGGGACGTGATGGAATTCGCATCTGTCGAAGGAGGCGCTGAGCTTCTGGATATGGAACTGGTAGAGGGCCATGTTTGCATCCCTGGCATCCCATTCTCCGGATACTTTCTGCACCACCAGATCCGAATCGTCGAAGCAAAGGATCCGGTTGACACCGATCTCCTTGGCCAGCCGGAGTCCATGCGCCAGTGCCTCGTATTCGGCTACATTGTTGGAGGCCTTGAATTGGATCTGTAGCACGTACTCCAGCCGGTCCCCCTTGGGCGAGGTGAGCACGATGCTGGCTCCCAAGCCCCTGAGCATCTTCGACCCATCGAAGTGCATCTTCTAGTGGTCCGAATTCGGAACCGGTGGAAGATACTAGGTCTTGGCCCAGTCGACGAGGAAGTTCGCCAACGCCTATGACTTGATCGTGAGCCGGGGCTCGTACTGGATGGAGTAGGCGGCGAGCTCGATGGCCCACTTGGCGACTCGGCCGGTGGCGTCCTTGTTGCCGATGATCTCCGAAAGGGGTGCGGTGCACACGACCTTAATCGGATGCTCCTGGAAGTAGTGCTTAAGCTTCTTGCATGCCAGGTACACGTTGTAGCACATCTTCTGGTAGTGGGGGTAGTTCTGCTTGGAGAGGGAGAGAACCTCACTGAGGTAGTAGATGGGCCTCTGAACCGGCTGAGCCTTGCCTTCCTCGGGGCGCTCCACCACCAGGATGACGTTGACGACCCGGCTGATGGCTGCTATATAGAGCAACATCGGCTCCTTGCTAGCCGGCATGGCTAGAACCGGCGCTGTGGACAGCATGTGCTTGAGGTCATGAAATGTGGCGTCGGCTTGCGAAGTCCAGAAGAACTTGTCCATCTTCTTCATCAGTTGGTACAACGGGAGTGCCTTCTCCCCCAGCCGGCTGACGAAACGGCTGAGGGAGGCCAGGCATCCGGTGAATTTTTGGACTCCAAGCAGGCTCCTAGGCGGCAACATCCTCTCGATGGCTGCGATCTTCTCCGGATTTGCCTCGATGCCTCGTTGTGATACGAGGAAACCGAGGAACTGACCGGATGGCACTCCGAAGACGCACTTCTCCAGGTTCAGCTTCATCTGGTACTAGCGGAGGTTGCCAAACATCTCTCCTAGATCTCCGAGGAGGGTGCGCTTCTCCTTGGTCTTAATGACCACATCGTCCACGTAAGCATGTACGTTTCGGCCTATCTACGAGTGCAAGCACTTCTGCATGCAGCGCTGATAGGTAGCGCCTGCATTTTTTAGACCGAAAGGCATGGTTACGTAGCAGAAAGCCCCGTAGGGGGTGATAAATGATGTCTTAATCTGATCAGTCGGGTTTAACCGAATCTGGTTGTAACCGGAATAGCAATCTAGAAAAGACAACAAATCATAGCCGGCCGTGGAATTGATGACTTGATCGATACGGGGCAAGGAGAAGGGGTCTTTCGGGCACGCCTTGTTCAGGCTGGTGTAGTCAATACACATGTGCCAGGTCTTGTTCTTCTTCAGCACCAGGACTGGATTTGCTAGCCAGTCCGGGTGGTATACTTCCATGATGAACCCGGCTGCAAGGAGCCGGGTGATCTCGTCACCGATTATCTTCCTCTTCTCCTCTACGAATCGGCGCAGAGGTTGCTTGACCAGCTTGGCATCCGGCCGCACATGAAGTGAGTGCTCGGTGAACTCCCGCGGCACAACCGGCATGTCCTTGGGGGACCATGAAAAGATGTCCTGATTCTCACGGAGGAAGTCGACGAGCGTGCCTTCCTATTTGCTGTCCATGTTGGCACCGATGGTGACGAACTTGGTCGGGTCGGAGGGGTCGAGCAGGATCCTCTTCGTCTCCTTTGTTGGCCGGAAGGCTCCTTCTCCAGCCGGTTTTCTTCTAGCCGGTATGTCCTGTTGGGCCATGGCCACATTGCGCATGATCAGGCGCTTCTCCTCAGCTATGATGAGGGCCTCTGCCAGTTTGGAACTGGCTGAGGCGCACTCCATCGACTGCTTGAAGCGGCCGGCGACGGTGATCACGCTGTTGGGTCCCGGCATCTTTGTCTTCAGGTATGCATAGTGGGGAACGGCCATGACCTTGGCGAGGGCGGGGCGTCCGAGGAGAGCATGATAGGAGCTCGTCAGGTTTACCACCTCAAACCAGATTGGTTCGCGGCGGAAGTTCTCCTCGGTCCCGAAGATGACGTCCAGCTGGATTTTACCCAGTGGGGCGCAGGCTGGCCCCGGCAGTACGCCGTGGAACGTTGTGGTAGTCGGGCGCAGGGCGCATTCGCGAATGCCCAGCTTCTCCAGCGAGGACTGGTAGAGTAGGATGAGGCTGCTGCCTCCATCGATGAGGACACGCGAGAATCGGCAGGTACGCGCGTTGGAGACAATGAGGGGGTCAAGCACCATGGCGTAGCCCCCGGGAGTCGACAGCTGCTCCGGCTGGTCTGCACGGCTCCAGGTGATGGGGGTTTCTGACCAGTTCAGGTATTGAGGGACCGGAGAGACGATGGCGTTGACCTCCTTGGAGTGTCGCCTGCGGCTATGCTTGTCGTCCAGCTCCGTCTCGAAGATGTGGTAGGCAGCGTGCGGCTGGGGTAGCCGTTGTTGTTGTTGCCGCCGTTGCCGCTGTTACAATCATTGCCGGCTCCCCTAGCCGGTGGTGGTGGTCCACCAGGAGGGGGCAGGGGGAGACGAGGCTGGTTAGCCTGGTCTTTTAGCTGGCGGGTCCAGCTGCAATTCCGGGTGGTATGCGTAGCCGGTTTGAAGGGACCGCTGTGCCACTTGCATGGGCCATCAAACATCTGGTCAAAGGTGAGCCGTGGCTTCTGCCTTCTTGCATCGTTAGCGGGTGCGTCAGGCGCACCCTCCATAGCATTGACCTGCCACGCGTGGTAGCGAGGCTTCTGTTGTCCGGCTTGGCGGTCCCCCATGGAACCGGTTGTCGTTGCCGTGGCGCCTGGAGGATCCGGCTTCGCTAGCCGGATTGCTCGGACGGTCGCGAGCCGGCTCCGTAGGAGTCGGATGCCCGTCAGCATTTACTCGGAGGGGCTTCTTCATGGCGGCATCCGCCGTGGCATACTGGTCCACAACCGTCATGAGCTCCGCCATGGTTTTCGGCTCGTCACATAGTAGCCGGTGGCGAAGCATGGTGCCTTCTCGGCCCTCGATGAAGAAACTGATGGCTTGGCTTTCCAGGATGCCCTCGCAAGTGTTGCGCAGCTTCGTCCACTTGGCAAGGTACTCGCGGTCAGTCTCGCGGTCACCCTGGACGCACAAGGCCAGGTCGCGTGGGTGTCCTGGGCGCTTGTACGTGCCATTGAAGTTGCGGACGAACACCTTATCGAAGTCTAGCCAGGCGTTGATGCTGTTGGGCACGAGGCTGTTGAGCCACATCCTTGCCGACCCGGTTAGCATAAGGGGGACGTAGCGCACGGCTGTGCGCTTGTTCCCATGGGCGATGCTGACTGCCGTAGCATAGTCAGTCAGCCAATCTTCCGGCTTCATGCTGCTGTCGTACTTGGGGGTGTTCCTGGGCAGGGAGAGTTTATCTGGAAACGGCTCGTTCCGGATGCAGGGTCTGAAACAAACTGGGCCGGTAGAGTCTTCTTCCTCCATGACGCGCGCTTGAGCGAGGAGCTCGATGCAGTCGTGGGCATCCGGACAATCCGGGTTGGGCGCTCCTACCCGGCCCGAGAGACGGGAACCGGCGGGTCTAGGTGCTCCGCTTGGTGGAGGTGGAGGCGGTGGGTTGCTGTTCACCGTTTGCTCCTGGCGCGGCTGGCCCTTGTTGCCAGAGCTGCGACGCCTGCTGCGGGCCTTAGCCGGCTGAGGGGAAGACGCCTGTTGAGTGTCGCGTGGCGCGCCCCTGCTGTTGGCAGGCAGCTTGCTCCGGCTGGAGTAGCTAGGGTCCTCCTGCATCTGCCGATTGGCATCAGCCTGCTCGTCCGTGATGCGGACTCGCTCCTGCACGCGAGCGTGCTGGCGGACTCGCTCCTCGCCCTCTAGATTGGGTAGCTCTTCTGCTGCGGCTCGCGCCACGCGCAGGTTCTTGATGGGCGTGCTGTAGGTGGGCCGGATGGGGGTGGGTGCAGGATCCGTCTCCCCATCCTTTTCCATCCTACCGCCTAGCTCGCCGCCCCGGCGCCGTACCTGGCCACGCTGGCTCGGCTCCGTGGTAGCCAGAGTGAAGCCGTGCGTGCGGTCGTACTCGCGCCAGGTGATCTCGAGTTGCTTGCGGGTGGCCGCCAGCTCCATGGCCTCCTGGAGGAGGATCTGTCTCTCCATGGCGAAGTTGGCTTCCGCCTCCTCCGGATTATCCCCGAGGTTAACCGGCGTCAGGAGCCGATCAATGGCATCCTCCACCGGATTCCGAGGCTGCGAGGGCGCGGAAGTTCCAACCTCGTCCGTGCCTCGCTCCCGCGGTTGGCGGGGATGAGAGCTGGAGCCGGCCATCATGACCTCTACGCTGCAGGAAGCGACGGAGGCGCTACCGCCCGGATGCGGTACCTCCACGACAGAGACGATCTCCCTAGGGAAACGCTCTAGAACGGTGGCGATGTAGACGGGGAGGTTGCCGAAGAGCAAGACAGTGCCGTTCGTCGGGAAGGAGTTTCCGGCGAAGCAGGAAGCGTTGTCGATGATGCAGTCGAATTTGCCGAGCGTGAGCACCTGGCCGGAGGCCACGCGCTCACTGGCTGAAGTGCGGGGTCCCGTGCGGAACGTGACTCCAGTCGAAGCCATATGCCCCATGGTGGGCGCCAACTGTCATTGTATTGGGAATGGCAGTACCTAAAGAGGTTATATAGAGGTGTGGGGACTAGCAGGGAAGCTATCGACGGCGTCCGCAGGCGGGATTGGATACAAGCAAGCGTAGCTGGACGCAGGAAGTACCCAGGTTCGGAGCCCTCGTGATGAGGTAAAGCTCCTACTCCTGCCGGATCTGACTATGTGGGATATACGAACTACAAGTGCTCCTCGAGCTGTATTCTCTAGCTACTGTCTTAAATGCACTGAGACCAACCCTTACTACTGTGGCCTTGCCTCTCCTTATATAGGCAGAGGGGCAACAGTCTCACTGGCCTCCGATCAAGCGGGCCCCAAAGCGGTCCCAGAACTGGTCATCTAATGTCCGCACGGTGTGTCCCATCGGAGTATGAGCGGTATGGCTATTGTAGGCACAGTGGACACCGTGTGAGCCTGTCGTCAGCATCAGGCCACTGTTCCTACGTCATCCCCGCAAAGTCTTCGGTATGGCTGAGTGGTTGCCGGTCTTGTCATCGTATAGGGCATACCGTGCACTGATACGCACGTCGTCCTGTATCATTGATTGGTTCTGGCAACGTCGTCGTAGCTGGCTGCTTCTTGCTAATCCGGCTACCATGCGATAGCCGGCCTATCTTGCCTTGTTCGGCTGCATCTGGTCAGCCGGACGCGATCCGACTGCCCAGTTTCTTGTCCGGTTGGGGTATCTGGGGATCAGCCCCCCGACAGACCTGGTGTACTCATCTTCTTGGTTTCTTGTGTTTTTCGGTTGTCCTGCTGGCGGATGCCCTGGTGGTGGTGGTTCATCGATAGAAAAAGTGCCAGGTGTGGTAACATAGCCTCGGTTTGCTACTTCAGTTGCTCTCGCATTGCATAGCTCTTGCATTTTTAAGAATATTCGGCAATCCTTTAGGAGGTGATTGAATCGCCTTTACCCTGTTGAGTCGACGTAGAAGTGCATGTTGCATGGCCCTTCCAACATTTTTCCTATCGACATAGGTGGGTCTCGATTTGTTGGCTGGTACCATTGCTGCGGCTGGCTTCCACCAGCACCGTCCCTGTTACTGCAGTACCCGTTATGTAATCATCGCTTCGTTGGTTGTCCCCTCCAGAAAAACTGGCTGCAACATAACATGGTGTGCTATACCCATCGTTGTTTTGTCGCCTTCTATCATTATTGCACCTATCCCTGTCTTCTTCGGGTGAGCAGGCTCTTTTGTTGTGTAATGCGTCTTCTCCATCGGCCCAACCATTGGCTATGTCCATTAGCTGCAAAATTGTCTTTGGTTTGATTCGTCCCAATTCTTTAATGAATTCTTGCCGACAAAGTCCATTGTTGAAGGCATCGATTGCTCTTTCGTCAGATATGGATTCAGCGTAGTTTTTTATAATGTTCCACCGCTGGACAAAGGCTCGTATTGATTCTCCTGGCTTTTGCTTGTAGGCTCGCAATTGTTCCAGGGATGCAGGCCGCTTGAATGTGGACTAGAAATTTCTGATAAACTTGTCCTCAAGGTCGTTCCAACTGCTGATAGAATCTTCGGGTAGTTGTTTTAGCCAGGAGCGGGCTGTGCCAGTTAGGTGTAGTTGTAAGCTTTGTCGTCGGATTGATGACAAGTGCGCCATGAGGGGGTCCTCGAGGCGTGCGGAAGAGAGGGGTGTGAGACGTACGGTGTTCCGGGACGGTGAGCACACAAGTTTACCCAGGTTCGAATCCGCCGGCTTTGGACGGATCCTACTCCTGCTAGCAATCCAGTAATACGGCAGAGCCGGAATATGGGTTACAAGGGTTCGCCTGTGCGAGTTTGTAGACTATGAGGGTAGGTGCCCTAAAGGCTCTCCCTAGGATGGCTTATATAGATATCCGGCCTAGGGTTTACAGGAGATATCAGTCCGGCTACGACTAAGAGTTGGTTACAGAGTACATCTTGAAATACAAGTAACGCTATGGGCCTAAGTCGGTAAGTCTTCTGGGCCTTCCCGTAGCCGGATTGGACTCCGTCTCTTCTCCCTGACTGGGCCGCCCGTGAAGCAAAGCTCTAACTCGAAGTGGGCCACCCTAGTCAGTGAGCCACCCTGGTCAGTGAGGAACTGTGAGGATACCCGGAAAGTATATCCCCAACAGCAGCCCCCGGAAGTCTCCAAGATCCAAAGTCAGATTCATCGTCGTCTAGCTTGATCTTCGGCTTGCAGAATCTTGAAGGGTTCCTGAAACTTCACAACAAAAAATACGATCTGGGTCTCAAAATAAGTCGGACCTATCAGCATGTTACTCGGATTTTCTAGCTTGATTTCAAACTAAGCCAGAACTTGGTCTCTGACGTCATCTGACACTCGTCATGGTCAACTCACATCACCTGACAAACATCATGTCAGCACGACCGTTGGTGGGTCCGCTGTTCGCGGAACCGAGGCGCCGTTTCAATGCGTACACGGAGATAGAGGCGACGCAATCATCGTGTGGGTCCTTCCCAGTTCCTTCCACGACGCGTGGCGGTTACACAGTGTCATTTGCACGAATCTTGGCGCGGTTAGGTGGATATAAGAGGTGAGGATTCTTCTTCATCTCTCTTCACCTGTTCCCTCGCCGTTTCTTCTCCTCCAAATCTCCCTCGCGCACAGAGCTTCCATGCTTCCCAAAACTCCCAGCGCCGCCCATCTAAGGTCACCGGCGCTCCAGAAGAATGGCTTCGTCTTCATCTTCTGGCTTGGCTGCGGCAGCGGCGATGGCGGAGGCGGCGGCGGAGAAGGAAAGCTATCGCGGGGTCTAGATCCCCTACGTGCTGGACGACGAGAAGCTCCACGGCGTGGAGAAAGAAGGGCTCCTCCGCGCCGGCGACTGGCAGAGCGGCTCCAGCGAGACCATCCCCAACCCGCGCGCCGACGAGCGGGTACACTTCAGCACCCACCTCGACAGAGGTTTGTCATTTCCTCCCTCGGAATTCTTTTCCGAGGTGATAGATCACTATAGTGTTCAACTTCACCATGTTCCTCCCAACTCTCTCCTAGATATGAGCGCCTACGCGGCCTTGTGCGAGGGATTTCTCGGCATTAGGCCGAGTCTAACCTTATTCCGGTACTACTTCCATGTCCGGAGAAATTCTATCACGGTCGGTAATCCTTATATTACCGGTACAATTAGCTTTTCGGTTAGGCGTGATCGCGCCTACCCAAAGATTCTAGCCAGTGACTCGGTCAAACAATGGCCAGCCACCTTCTTTTACCACAAAGATGTTCCGGCTCCCGGCAAAGCTACTGCTTTGCCGGCTTTCATCGATGGAGCCGCCACGGCCCAACCGTCTTGGGACGAGGCACCTCCGGCTCTCAGTGACAATTTGATCCTCGCTAAGAGGCGGATCGAATATCTGATTAAACACAAAGGACTGAAGGGATCCGACTTGGTCCAATGTTGGGTGTCATGTCGGATCCAACCCCTTCAGTACCACGGAGACCGACTGATGCACTCCATCACGTCATCCAAAAAGGATTCCCTCCGCATCAGCCCCAAAGCCTATACCTCGCAAGGTTATATAAGCCAGATTAAATGGCTGATAAGGGAGCGGATCGAAAGGAGGATCCCGGAGGTTTCTCTGGACATGCACACAGCGGAAAACCCCGTTGTACCGGTAAGCTTTTAATAATAAACCTTTTTATGTGTTTCATTCTTTAAGTTATATCGCAATACTGATATGTTTTCTTCTTTTCAGCTTGCTGACCTCCCCGAGTCGGAATTTGCTCCGCTTGAGGGATATCCTCCTGAGTTCTCTTAGGAGGTTGAACTAGTCCCATTGCTGGACATTGTTCCCAAGAAGAACAAGGCTCCGACAGTGGCTGTTGGCACAAAGGAGGTGCCTGTCATGAAGAGGTAACTTTTAACACAACTTTTTGCCTTTGTACCTTTCTCGAATTTTCTTCCGAGATGTGATGTTTTTGACTCTATTATATTCTTAGAGCTAAGCAGCTCATCAAGGGAAAGGGGAAGGGAACTTCTTCGAAGCCCCCCTACGATCTAAGTCGACCATAGCTTCCTCGCCGTGGCTCCTCCGACTCGCCCCCAATCCTCTCGTGAATGTCGGTGATCACTCCTTCGCCAAATGTCGCAGAAGATCCGCCCTTCAACGGAGCCAGCGATCCTGAATCGCAAAACCGACGCCACCATGAGTGAGTCAGGTTTAGATAAGGTGAACCTCTTCGTAATTATCCTCGAGAGATCTTTGCCGAAAACCTTCTCAACAATTCGGTCTTGCCAAGTTTGGCTTGTCCCGGAAATCATGGAAGAGATCCAGCTGGCCGTGCAATTCCTAGAGAAAGAAATCTCTCCGTCAAGAAGAAGCACAAGAGGCGGAAGACATCAAGTACTCGACCTTCTTGAACAAGTTCGCGATTTAGGGACTTAGAGCTGGTGTGCTTCCACCACCTCCGATTATTCCACTCACCCTCGCCGAGAAAGTTTCCACCGAGGTGAACATATGTCTGAGAAAGCTCACACATGAACATCATGTAAGTCGGAATTCTAACTCACATTTTTCTGTATTGTATATCATGTCCTCTAGCCCCCAAGCATGAATTAGGATATTTAATCCGAGTTTATGCTTCCTTAGGATGCCAAAGAATGAACTAGTGTAGCCCCCAAGGCTCGTGCTGATATTAGTAACAATATTAGCCCGAGTCTTGATGAGACTTCGACTGGGTATTCTGACTTACAGAAAGTTAATTCATATAACCAGGATTTGTTGAAGAATATCTGCAACAAGCGGAAAGAGATCAGATCTCTCTGACATGAAAATGCTGAGCTAAAAGTCTCCAAGGATGAGGACGAAGGTAACATTCCGAGACTCAAATCTTGTCTTCGTGTTTTCATAGTCGAATTTTTTCCTGAACTGTTGTTCTTTTTTGACTTACAGCACTGGTGAAACAATCCTGCGCTATGATTGAAGAGGCCGGGAACCTCAAAACCATGGTGGTGGAGAACAAAGAACTTCGCCAAGAGCTGGATAAGCTCAAGGCGGATCATGAGAAGAGCATCTCTCAAGTTCTCGAATCCTCCTCCATGGCTACTGACGAGCGTGATCGCAAGATTGCTGCTCAAGATCAAAAAATCTCGGACCTCAGTAATGAGCTGTGTAGAGAGAAGGACCTTTCCGAGGCACTCCGGGCTGAACTCCAGAGTCTTCAGGAAGAGAAGACCAAAGTTGACGACGTCATCTTCGGTATGTTCCATCTATCTGATTTGTCTATTTTCTTCGACTTCTTTCAATGTCGGATTTATTAACTGTTCTTGTGTATAGGTCCTCTGAACTTGACGGACTCCATCTGTGCCGAGCCTCGCACCCACCGGCTTACCCAAGTCGGTGATTTGCTTCATGACTTCCGCCAATCCCTTGAGGATATTGGAGAAGCTCTCAAGATTCTGGATATGCATAGCATGTCAGATTTTCAGGTGCGGGACAAGGCGAAGGATATGCCGCAGCTTGTCCAGGATTGGAATATGTCCTACGCGCGATCTGCAGCACAGAACGCTCTCACCATGGTCATGAGCCACCATGGAAGCATGGAGATATGGCAAGTGACCAGAGGGTATTCTACAGTAGATGAAGATGGTTAGGAGCAAGACATCAAGGCGATCATGGACTCCTGTGCCAGATATGGGTTCCATGTAGCTGATCTAACCAGCTACGACACTCCCTTCTTCACCCGCGTGGACACGCCGCCTCCGCCTCCCGAAGAATCAACAGAAGTTTTTGACGATGAACAGACCGTATCGGATCTAGACATCTCCGAACGATATCAAGGCGATGTATCCAGCGAGCCGGCAGCTCCTTCCTCTCCTCCTGCATCATAGATTGCCAGAAACAATTGTATTATTCTGAGAAACATGATGGGTCTATAAATATGCAGTACTTATAATTTTTCTAGTGCTAAGCTTCTGATCTATTCAGCACTTTTTGGCTTTAAATTTTCGTGTGCCTGAAATGTTTACATAAGCACTTATACTTTTTCGTCTGTACTTATCATTTATCTGGCTTTCCGCCTCGTCCCTTTCGTGAGCCGGCTAAACCTTCTGCACAGAAACTTTGCCGAGCAACGGAGCTCAATTGCTAAACCAGTTTAAACTCGGAAACAAAGCCTGCTTCCAGTACGAACAATTCACTACTCGGAAAATACCCGCATCCGGCAATCAAACAAATAATCAAAGTATAGACTAGAAACTTTAGAGTTATACCCGAAGGTAGCATTTTTAGAATCAGAAATCTAAACCAGAACAAACATGAGCATAAAGTACTTTCAAGTATCCTAGGATTTTCGACTATGACATGATCATTCGGAAATAAGATGGTAAAACTTCTCAGAAAAAACTTGAGGCGACCAAGACTTTTATTTCTCACAGAACATGTACATATGTATGATTACAAAGAAGGATAAACTAAGAATAAAAGGGACGTAGCTGAGCAATATTCCATGGTCTATCTAACTCATCCGAATTTGTACTGTCTCCAGCTCTCTTTCTCTTCTTAGTAGCAGGTCTTTCTTTGACTGGCCTCATGTCAGTTAAGTAGTACGAACCATTGTGCAATACTCAACTAACTAAAAAGGACCCTTCCCATACTGGGGAAACTTTGTGCTTTCTTTGTTGCAAAAGCCGGATAACCAAATCACCTTTATTGGAAGATCTGTTTCTGACTCTCTGGCTATGATACTTGCATAACTTCTGCTGATAGGCTGTTGATCTCATCTCGGCAACGATGCGAACTTCTTCGACCAAGTCGAGATCATTTTGTCGAGAAATCTCGGCATCCTCTTCAATATACGCGGCCACTCTAGGAGAAGTGTGAATCAAATCACTACGAAGAACTTCTTCTACGCCATAGACCAAGAAGAAATGTTTGTATCCGGTTGACCTGTTCGGAGTTGTTCGTAAACTCCATATTACATAGGGTAATTCCTCTGTCCAAGCCCCCGCAGCACGTCGTAGTGGTGCTTCGAGTCTCGGTTTTAGGCCTTGTAGGATTAAACCATTAGCTCTTTCAACTTGTACGTTAGCCTGTGGATGTGCGACTGACGCAATGTCAAGCCGGATATTTTGCTCATTGTAGAATTCGGCCAATTCTCCCATAGAAAAGTTACTCCCATTGTCAGTGATAATGCTATGCGGATAACCATACCAGATTATAACATCCTCGACAAATCTTTTGGCTGTTGCTCCATCACAACTAGTGATGGGTTTAGCCTCGATCCACTTTGTCAATTTATCCACCATCACTAAGAGGTGAGTAAATCCACTTGGAGCACGTCTAAATGGTCCTACCATATCAAGCCCCCAGACCGCAAAAGGCCATGTTATAGGTATTGTTTGCAACTGATCAGCCGGAACATGAGCTTGTTTACGATTTCGCAGCCTTTGCACGCCTTGACTAATCGTCGAATCGCTCGAGCTGTAGCCAGAAAAATCCATGTCTAAAAGCTTTTGCCACTAAAGATTTGGCTACAGCATGGTGACCGCACTCGCCTTCGTGGATTTCTCTTAAGATTTCCACTCCTTCTTCTAGAGATACGCAACGCTGAAAAACCCCAGAGACACTCTGCTTATAGAGATCACCTTTAACTATAGTATAGGCTTTTGCTCGTCGGATAATCTGCCGACTCAGGACCTCATCTTCGGGTAATTTTCCATCTACCAGATAATCAAGGTAGGGTTGAGTCCAGCTGGGAATTATAGCTAGAACTGCTATTAGAGGTGAGTCGGATTTGGTCGGATATTCCTCATCTACTCCCTTTATTGAGGGAACTTTGAGGTGCTCTAAAAAAGCACCATTCGGGACCTCTTTCTGTGCAGAGCCTATCCGAGATAATGCATCTTCTTCCTCATTTTCTACTCGAGGGATGTGTTGAACCTCAAACCCTTCGAATGATTTAGATAAATCATCCATGACAGCTTTATATGCTGCCATGTGCTTATTTGCATTACAAATATCCGAAACTTGCTGAGCAACAAGATCCGAATCTCCATAACACATTAAACGTCGGATGTCGATATCCTTACTAATCCATATTACGTGTAACAGTGCTTCATACTCGGCAATATTGTTTGTCGCTATGAAGTGGATCTGCAACACGTATAGAATTTTATCTCCTTGGGGTGATTTGAGCACCACGCCAGCCCCCGAGCCCCCTCGAGCCTTAGACCCATCAAAGTAGAGCGTCCAATATTCCGACTCAGGAAGGGTCATATTCTCCTTCATCTCTGTCTAATCAGCGACAAAGTCGGCAAGAATTTGGGATTTGATTGTTGTCCAAGGTTTATACTCAATATCAAAAGTTGAAAGCTCTATGCCCCATTTGGCGACGCGTCCTGTGGCGTCACTGTTGTTGATTATATCTCTCATGGGAGTTGTGCTCACCACGGTAATTGGATGCTCCTGGAAATAGTGCCGTAGCTTATGAGATGCTAGAAAAACACCGTAAGCCAACTTTTGATAGTGCGGATACCGCTGTTTGGATTCTGTCAGGACTTCGCTGACAAAGTAAGTCGGACGCTGCACCAGGTCCTCCTGATTTTCCTCCAGTCTCTCCACCACCATGACGATACTAACGACCTTGTTTGTCGCAGCAAGATAGAGCAACACCGGTTCCTGTGGTTCCGGCACAGCAAGGATAGGAGCATATGAGAGTACTTTCTTCAGGTCTTGTAGTGCAGCTTTAGCTTCGTCGGTCCAAACAAAATCCTTGGTCTTTTTCAGGAGTTTGTATAATGGTGCAGCTCTTTCACCAAGCCGGCTTACAAACCGACTGACTGCAGCGATGCAACCGTTAGTCTTTGTACGTCCTTTAGGTGAGTTGGCCTGGAAATATTGAGTATAGCCTTGATTTTGTCCCGGTTCACCTCTATGCCTCTTTGAGACACGATGAAACCTAACAATTTTCCGGCTGGTATTCCAAAGAAGCATTTCTTCGGGTTAAGCATGATGTTGTATTTTCGTAGATTGGCGAATGTTTCCTGCAAGTCGGAAATCAGTGTTTCCTTCTTTTTGGACATCACCGCAATATCATCCACGTATGCATGTACATTGCGTCCGAGCTGGTCGTGAAGGCAACGCTGCATCGTGCACTGGTAAGTAGCTCCTGCGTTCTTCAGCCCAAAGGGCATCGTAACAAAACAGAAAGTTCCGAAAGGGGTTATGAATGAAGTTTTGACTTTGTCAGATTCCTTCATCCGGATTTGGTGATAACCAGAATATGCGTCGAGAAAACAGAGGAGTTCCGAGCCTGCCGTAGAATCGATAACTTGATCAATCCTAGGCAGAGCGAACGGATCTTTTTGACAAGCCTTGATCAAGGCAGTATAATCAACACACATCCTTAAATCAGTGGTGTCCTTTTTAGGGACCATTACAGGATTGGCCGACCACTCAGTGTGGATGACCTCTTCTATGAATCCGGCTAACTCGAGCCGCGCTAGTTCCTTAGCTATTGCCTTACGCTTTTCGTCGCCAAAACGTCATAAGGATTGTTTGACGGGTTTAGCGTTTGGGTTTACATTTAAAGAGTGTTCGGCAAGTTCCCTAGGTACTCCAGTCATGTCAGATGGCTGCCATGCGAATATATCTTGATTTTCTTTGAGGAACTTGACGAGCGCGCTTTCCTATGCGCTATCTAGGTCTACGCCTATCTGGGTCACCTTGGAGGGGTCATCAGCCTTCAACGGCGTCTTCTTCGTCTCTTCTGATGCCTTGAACTCCGGATTTGGCTTGGTCACCTCCTTCTTCATTGCGGGCATCTCGGATGGATCTATGCTCTTTTTGATCTCCTGGTACTCCTGGGCGTGCAGCATGGCTTCAGCAAAGGCGGCATTTCCATCCTTGCACTCTCGCGCTTTCTTCGGGTCTCCCCTAATGGTGATTACGCCGTTGGGACCTAGAATTTTCATCATATTGTAAATGTAACACGGACGATCCATAAAAGCCCAGTAAGCCGGACGTCCGAATATAGCGTGGTACGCGCTCTTGAACGGGACCACTTTGAAGGAAAGTGCCTCCGTCCGATAGTTTTTTGGAGTTCCAAAGGTAACATCCAAAGTGATTTCTCCTAGGGAATTAGCTTGTCTTCCTGGGATAACTCTGTGAAAGATCACAGAGCTATGGTTCAGCTGGGTCTCCGAGATCTTCATCCGTCATAGCATTTCGACATAGAGAATATTGATACTGCTGCCACCGTCCATGAGGGTCTTGGAGAAACCATAACCATCAATAAGTGGATTGACGATTAAGGCGTATTTTCCTCGCCTATGTAGCTTAGGCGGATGATCAGCGCGGTCAAATGTAATTGCCACTTCCGACCAGTCCAGGTACTGAGGAACAGCCGGAACTATTGCGTTGAGCTCATGTAGAACTGCTTTCTTGACTTTTGTTGGTTGAGATCCGAGGAAGGTGACATAAGTGTCTTTCTTGGTCAGAAATTTTTTCTTCCCTTCTGGCTTGGGATTTGAAGCATCAGCTTCCTCCATGTCAGAATCTTCCTTGGTCTCTTTATCTTTTTCAGGATTCTTCTTTCCATTCTTCCGCTTAGCTCAGTAGCCAGCAGTATCGTCTCTTTTGATGTAGTTATTAAAACGACACTCAGGGTTGGTGTGGGACGAGCCCCCATTGGCATCTAAGTGATGTACACAAGGGCTATTGGCAATGTCGGCCCAGGTGTAGGTTTTGCCTGGTTGCTGATCTCCTCTACCCTGAACTCTCGAAGTCCACGCCACGCCCTGCCGCCGCGTCCTCCTCGTCCTCTAGACCCGAAAGTAGCAGTGACCACTGCCGTTTCCGCGTTGGGTTTTTCTTCCGAGGTATTTTTGCACTTTTGAGCTTGTTGCTTTGGTTGTTTTGCCGACTGTGGCACCGCTAGCGCGTTGAGTAATCCCTCTGTGTCGTCATCAACGTCTGCATTCTTGCTCGCTGTTTCTATCATCTCTCCCAAATCAGTGACTTTGTCGCACTTCAAGTGATGACGCAGTAGACCGATTGGGAGACCTGCAATGAAAGCTTCAATCGCAGTTTGATCATTTACTCCTTCACAGGAGTTCTTGGTGTCAATCCATCATCCGAGGTAATCTCGGCAAGTTTCTCTGGCCTTCTGGGTGCAATGTTGCAGGTCTCCGACCGTACAGGGCCTCCTGTATGTGCCTTCGAAATTCCGAAAGAACGCACTTTGCATGTCATACCAGTTGTGAATGGTGTTCTCCAGAAGTTCATTAAGCCATGATCGTGCCGTCTTCCGCAACATGAGTGGGAAGTATCGGATTGCGACCAGGCTGTTTCTGCCTTTAGAGATGCTGCAAGCTTGGAAGAAATCCTGTAGCCAGGTATCTGGCTGCGCAATGTCGTCGTAGGCTTGGATATGTCTTGAGATAGCAAATCCTTCCAGGAATCTTGTACCTCTGATGCATGGTCCGAAGCATTTTGGGCCCACACAGATATCATCGTTTTCATAGCGCCGCGCCTCTATATTGGAATTGATCTTGTGCCTTGTGTCGTTCGGGGATAGAGATCATCCCGAATGTCGGTTGTGGCTGCGGTGCCTTGGAGCCGGA
This sequence comes from Avena insularis, assembly GCA_023614405.1. Lineage (NCBI taxonomy): Eukaryota > Viridiplantae > Streptophyta > Magnoliopsida > Poales > Poaceae > Avena > Avena insularis. The sequence continues at coordinate 67,731,527 of CM042692.1, read as the reverse complement.
CTTCGGATTCTACCACCACCTCCTCCACCACAACGCCCTCCATTGCCTCCTTGGGGGCCGTTGTGATGGCTGCTTGGCGGAGAAGGTGGAGCAGCTGGGTTTTTTCTGGCTGATCGCCGGCCTCCATCCGGAGCGTCATTATTCCGGTTCCGGGGAGGGTCTTCATCATGACGAGCCCCCTGCCGGCTTGTACTAGCATGGTGTCTGTCGTTCCTTCGTCCGTCATCTGGACGTCTTTCATGTCTAGTAGGTGGCATCCTTTGTCGGTCCTCCTCCCGATGTTTCTCCTTATCATCATCCATGTGGTCTTTCGACTCTCGCCGAGGCGGGTTCCTCGGATTCAGTGTAGCAATTGCCTCTTGCTCCGCAACTGGGTTAACATTACGCCAGCCACGGGCAGCTTTGTGGTGTTGTCCCGAAGATCCGGTTCTTCAGTAATTATCTTCCCTGTGATCGGGGCGGTGGTTCTGCTCCGGAATGCATTGGGGTCTTACGTCAGCCCATGCCAGATCTATTCGACATTGGTCGGAATCAGAGACCATTTTTTGACTTCCGGACATGGCGACCTTTTGCTGCTCCAGTCCCTTGTTGAGTAGTTTGATTCCCAACCGGATCTCCTCCGGGCCTGGATTAGCCGATAGAATTTCTCGGGCCGCCACGGTATTCTGTACTGGGGTTGGATATACCCAATCCCCTTTGCTATCTTTCCGAGGCTTCCCCATCTCTTCTCCGAAAAGGACGGCGTGAATCTGCGGGAATTGGTTGTCATTGGTATGACGCTTCCTGGTCTTCTAGTATTGCCTAGAGCTGTACTTCTCCGCAGATGCTAGGCATTTCTTTTCCTCCTCAATGTTTTTGGCTTCATCAAGGAGTACTTGACGACGCGCTTCTAGGGCCTGTGCCCTCTCGTCCAGTTCTTCAGCAGTAAGCTCTGCAGCTGTAGGAATAGGTGTGGTTAATGCAGCATCGATGAGTTTACGTCCACCTTCAGTGATCACGTGTCCATCCATCGATTCTTCTTTCTTGGGCTCTTCTGGGATAAGTGCTCCATCCGAGTCTTCTTCATATTCCTCGGCAATCACCTCCTCTACCAGAGGGTCTTTTGTCGGGGTCTTGTTCTTCTTGTTTTTCTTGTTTGCCTTCTTGGCAGCGCCGGTAGCAAAGACAGCTTTGGGTCCGTTTCCCGGAGTCAAGCTCTGATCGGTACTTTCGGACATCTGGACTTCGGGATTATCTCTGACTTCCATGTCATCCTGCACTTTGGGAGAGTGTTCCCCGGATCCTTCATCCATGGCTTCTCCTTCCTCTGCAGTTTTGGAGTTATACTCCTCTTCATATTCCACGGAGAACTTTTGGAAATCTGCTGACGTCATCGATTCATCCGAGGATGCGGGTACGTTGGCGTTTGTTCCGATTGCCTCCAGCACAGAGTCGGTGTTGTCTCCAGCATCGGCAGAGACGGATCCGGATCCCACATACCCGACGAAGTGCGACGCGTGCTTCTTGAGGTACCTGCGGCTTTCGCGATTAGCTTCGTCGAAACTTTTGATGGTCTCGAGAATTGCATCTACGCTTGAGTTTTGCATTATCATACGTCGCAACGTATACCTTAGGAAAGGCCTGTCTGTCTCGGCGTCATCAGAGCCGGAATCAGAGTCATTGATATGCTCCTCCTGGATTTCGACTTCAGCGGGTGGGTCGATCTGGGATTCGGCCTCTCCAAGGAGATCCACTCCAGATTCGACTTGGGCTGCTAGGTCTTCTTCAGGCTCGGATTTCTCCACTATCTCCGCAACTGGTGTGGGCTGGGTGGGATTAGGGTTTTCTGAGATCCAGAACTCTGCCGCCTCCGCGGACAAAGGGGACCCAGAAGATTCTTCTGCCTCTATCATCACCGCTGGGGTGGGTGGGACAGGTTCAGTAAAACCGATGTAAACATCGATCTCGCCAAAAGACATGATTGTGTAGGCAGTCACAACCTCCCTAGCCAGAATCCAGGTCTCGTCGAGAATGATGAGAGGGACGTCGCTGGCGTAGAGGATGCGACTGACGGCGATAGTCTTGCCGATTTCGATTCTTGCAGATTCCACACGGAACGCAGATCCGAAGCTCACTTGCCCCACGGTGGGCGCCAACTATAGTCGGATTGATGAAAAGTACGCCATGAGGGGGTCCTCGAGGCGTGCTGAAGAGACGGGTGTGAGACGTACGGTGTTCCGGGACGGTGAGCTCACAAGTTTACCCAGGTTCGAATCCGCCGGCTTTGGACGGATCCTACTCCTGCTAGCAATCTAGTCTGGCGAGCGAATATGGGTTACAAGGGTTCGCATGTGCGAGTTTGTAGACTATGAGGGTAGGTGCCCTAAAGGCTCTCCCTAGGACGGCTTATATAGATATCCGGCCTAGGGTTTACAGGAGAGATCAGTCCGGCTACGACTAAGAGTTGGTTACAGAGTACATCTTGAACTACAAGTAATGCTATGGGCCTAAGTCGGTAAGTCTTCTGGGTCTTCCCGTAGCCGGATTGGACTCCATCTCTTCTCCCTGACTGGGCCACCCGTGAAGCAAAGCTCTAACCTGAAGTGGGCCACCCTGGTCAGTGAGGAACTGTGAGGATACCCGGAAAGTATATCCCCAACAAGCTTTGCATTGCGGTAGCCTTGGATCCGCCTTGTAGCTTGATTGTTGCCATATAATCTGTTAACCAGGCTTGGGCTCTTGGGGGCCATCATATTTCTGACAATCATGAGGTAGTTTGAAATCTTTTGGTACTGGAGTCTTGCGAAACCGTTGGGTAAAGCAATTGGCTCTGTATAGTTCTTGCTCTTCCTTGCTTTCACCGTCATAATATCTTCGGCTACTACACTCTTCCCTAAATCGTTTGATCCTTCACTGTGTGATATCATTTCTTGCATCATTCCATGGCTCCGATCCCGAGAAGTGGACCTGATGTGGCGATCGTGATCGTCGGGTGTGACCTATTTCCGAGGGCTGCTGCAACATCGTGGGGATCTGTCGGGTTGCCGCATGGTTCCCGGCTATGCTTGTGCGAGAGATGCTCCTACCATACCGAGGTTCATCAGGGCGGAGCGGTGAAGGGCCACTCGAGGATCATCGGGTGAAGGTTGAGTTGTGATCAGATATGTTTGTGCAGCCACAATTGCTGCTTGGGCTATTTTTTCCTTGATATTTCCTGCTTGATCTATTGACATAAACGACAGATCCAGATTTTGAATCTGTTTGCTTCTTTCTGTTTTGGGGATGTTCTGTAGTTGAGATGTTCCCCTTCTTGGCGGTGCTCCTCCTGTTATGATTTTGGATCCTTAGGTAGAGCTCAGTTGTGCCTGTCGTAGGTTGGATTCGTCGGCAAGCCTTTTCCTTTTATCGAGCCGCATTTGCATCCTTAGCAGGCCTCTCTTTTTTATGATGGAGCAAATATTGATATGCCAATAGATCTTCACGTGTGGCATCAGCTGTCATGGGGACTACACCCGAAATTGCCGCTCTTGCTTTTTGCCATGCTTTGGCTGGTAGCTGGAGAGTTTGCCTCTCACCTCCGCATGGTTCTTCTCCTCCTGGAGTTATGTAGTTGTTTGTTGGGTCTTCCCCATTTCCACAATTTCCTTCGTTTCCGTGGTTTCCTGCATTGTCGCTTTATAAGACATTGTCAGGGTTAAAAATAGGATTACCGTTGGAGTATTGCTGAGTCGTGGCATCACCGATGATCACGTAGACTTGGTGTTGGGTAATATATGAACTGGTGACATCATCGTCTGAATTAAGGGAGTCACTATCGGGTGGATCAGTGAAGTCCATTAGTTTCTGTTCTGGGTAGATTTCTGCCATCCTTATCCCAAAGTCGATGCTTTCACTGCTTTCCTCGGGTTCAAAGTTTGTTGGGATTGTTCCATGTGGTGGAGCTAGTGGGGGATCTGATCCGAAGGAGAGATTGTCGTAAAGACCATCAAGATCCCCCAGATCTGTCTCGTCTTGCTTGTTTTCTTCTGGTGCTTCGACTTTTGTCGTGACCTCCATGGAGGATCTAACAGATGATGCTGGTATCGCCGTAAGCGTAGTCTTTTCCACCAACGGTTCTGATGTAATCCGTGCCAAGGGGTGTGATTCTTGGGGGTCTTCTACTTGGAAGTGGAAGCTTCGGATGATTAGATCGAATCCGCCGTTGAATTCGGCGGGTACTACCATAGGGGTGGGCAGGCGTGGAACCGCTTTTGTTGGGTTGCTACTTGGTAAAGAGAGTTCCACCGAATCCATGGTTCCAACATTCAAGTTTCCCACAGACGGCACCAATTGATGAGGTGTGATCTCGGCAATGTCCATGAGGAAGGACATAGGGTTTTGCAGAAAAGAGAACGCTGGGATTTCGTCAGATGTAAGGAGATCAATGGAGTCAAAGTCGCCTGAATATTTGGTGAATCATACTATTATAAATCGCTTGGGGATTGTTCGGTGGTCTTTGCCTAGGCTTCTCCCGTCCTATATATAATAGGCCGAGACTCAAATCTGTATGCGGATAGGTTACATATACGTGATTACAATACCAATATGATGTCGGTCCTCTTTCCTAATACAACTATAGCCTTTGTCGGTTTCTCCTTTTGGGCCATCATCTTGACTCTTCATGGGACGTAAGCCTTTCTTCGGGCCTAGGTAGCAAATCATAGGTACCCGAGTAATCATACCTATGTCAGTACGGGGTGCAAAACATCTCAAGGGAAGACATAAAACTAAGAAGTAAGTCTTCTAGTCAAGGGCATGAAACTAAGAAGTAACCCAAAAATAAAGGCATGTAAACACCAATGCCAATCATGAAAAGAGTCTCTTATTCTATAGGTTCGTCAAAGTATGCTTGAAGGTTTATTTTGTTCATCATTTGTTTTATCACACCATCACTTATTGTTTAGCATATTTATGGATGTGTAAAATATACAACTTGATAGTACACTTGCATATTATGTTTCATTGAAAGGGATTGAGCCTATGAACTCTACATGTTAATGAAGGAAGGAAAGGTAAAAAATTCCAAAGTCAACGTTTAGTTTTATCAGCTTCATGCTCGAGGACGAGCATAGATTAAGCTTGGGGATGTTGATGCATGTAAAATGCATACATGAACTTTGTAGTTTGTTAACATGTTTTCCCACATATTTGCATCATATATAATGTTATATCCTTGTTTTATATTGATTTTCGGGATTTTCCAATGATCCCCTTTATTTTGGTTATAACCCTGCAGGGCACAAAAACCCTATTTTCAATGGTTTTGATGTTTCGGGATCTAAACAAAGTCAAATGGACCTATACTTTTGGGAATGCCAATATTTATCCATGAGAAGCATCTAGAGCATTGGAATCTTACCAGGAGGGCCAAGAGGGCCAAAATAGCCAAGGTGGCGCGCCCAGGCCTGGTGGGCATGCCACCCATGCTCTTTCCCTCCTCGACCGTCCGATCGCCTTGATTCTTTCACCAACAGATTTCTCTTGACCTAAAAACCCCTATATAAGGATCCTCGTGGCATCCTTGGAGGGAGAGCCACCAGAGACGAAAACACCACCAAACAGAGTCAGATCTAGCGAATATTGGAGGGGGAAACTCCGCCAGAGCCACCTCCGGGGAGATATCTGAAAGAGTATGAGTTTGGCGGAATATGTTGGATATATTATTGAGCCTCATGGGCAAGTATATATAGGTGTACAGGGGATTATGTTGGAGTACAAGTCAAGTTAGGATTGTACGTAAATAGATCCTAACTCTATCTAAACTACCATAACAACCGTATATGCCTAATACTCTAACACTCCCACACAGTCGTAGCGGTAGCATCATGAACAACTAGAACATCGCGGATGGTTAGACTGGAGATAAACTGAAGTAGCATCCAGTAGGCTGACATCCCCCCGCTGTCCGAGCGGGAACATTGTGGATGGTGTCGTGTCATAGTAGCTTGCACTATAGAGGAAGCTGGTGAGATGCTCAGGCGAGGTGATAGCCCTTGTGCCGATATCGAGGAAGCCGAGAGCTTGAGGCAGTGCCGAGGTCGGGAAGCCGGTGCGAGGGGTCACTGTGGTTAATATCGTGGTCCGGGATGCCGGTGTTGAGGTAGATGTACGTGAAGCCGCATGTGCATAGTGCGCGAGGAGGATGACGGAGACGTATCAAGGCAGTCATCGTGGGGCCGCGGCAGCTTGCCAAGTGTCCATGGAGGCTTGCCGTGGGGCCACGACAGCTTGCCGAGGGGTGTCGATGCCGAAGTTGATGCAGTCCAAGCCATCGAGGATGAGGTACGACCATAGTTTTGCCACTAGGTGCACGTCAGGGATGAACACACACTCCGGTTTTGCCAGAACCGAGTACACAAAGAAGAGCTTGTCAGTGACGTGGTCGAGGCAGTCGTAGAGGAAGGTGTTGATGCCAAAGAAGACTTTGTCGAGGTCGAAAAAGACGAGGCGCTGATCCGAGATTGCCAGGCACGGGGACACGTCGGGGATGAAGGCACGCACCGGTGTTGCCAATACCGGACATGCAAGGGCAGGGATGAAAACTTAGAAGGCGGCGAAACCAACGACGGCCTGGAGTGGTCATGTTGGACGCCTAGATTGGAGCGGCGGTGGTACTTGATGTATGTGAAGACGAATCTGACGTGAAGAAGACCATGCACAAATATAGATGACCTGCACCATGGAGGTGGTGTAGAGATAACCTGGGGCGTCGGTGCGCATGGACAATGATGTTGACTGCGTGCAGCGATGCTATGACCCGTTGGGGCGGCATAGCTGCAGGGCACAAGTTAGTGCAGTGGTTGGGAGACCACCAACGATGTACACGCCAAGGAAGGCACATTTGGAAGCCGGTAGCATGGACCAAAGGCGGTGGCGCTATGGCCCGAAGGGGTGACACAACGCAATCTCATAGCTCGATTGGTGGTAGGCTCGTGCTCGGGGATGTGCTTGGCGTAGACGGGTGCGAGATCGGTTGATCAGACCGACGGTGTGCCGTATGCACCATGGCATTGATGACGCATAGATCAGAGTCGATGACGGCATTGTCGGTGAAGTCCCGAGCAATGATGGTGAAGACGATCTAAGAGGTACGGCCACAACATCCTACCGAGGAAGGCGTAGCAGCTGGCCGAGGTGCACTGCAGCCTGCTGTGAGGCCACGACAGTCTAGCAAGGCAGGCAACGGAGGAGGCAGGCACACGGGTATAGTGTAGATCGTCGATGTCTATGGTCGGATAGAGGCGCGGTGATGATGATGGTGGTAGGAGACTCAATCCGATCTATGATCGGTAAACCAAAAAAGAAGACCGACCTAGTGATCGGCGGAGAGAAAAACCGATCTAGTAGATTGGAAAAGACTCACCAGGGCAGCTGATGAACCCTACGACGGTTTGCGCGTCCCCCGGTGGAGATCATGGAGATCGATCCCCCGGGGCGGCGCATCGAAAGCTTGCGGCTAGGGTTTGGACCGGTTAGGCTGATACCATGAAAGAGTATGAGTTTGGCGGAATATGTTAGATATATTATTGAGCCTGATGGGCAAGTATATATAGGCGTACAGGGGATTATCTTGGAGTACAAGTCAAGTTAGGATTGTATGTAAACAAATCTTAACTCTATCTAAACTACCATAACAACCGTATATGCCTAATACTCTAACAATCTCCACCCTCTCCAACATCTCCAGCTTCATCACCATGATGAAGAGGGAGCAGTCTACCTCCGGGCTATGGGTTTGTGGCAGTAGCTTGATCTATTTCTCTCTTGTTCTTCATAGGTCTAGTACCATATGAGCTTCCCAACATGATTATGGTCATATTTGTAATTCCAATGTGGTGGATCCTTGTTCTATGATTTGATATTTGAGATGGAATCTATTTTGTGTAAGATGTTTTAATAGATGCGTATCATGCACCCCGTTCTTCATTGCTTGTTTTGATCCAACTTGTATGCAAGAACGTGTATGGGGAGAAGTGTGTGTTAGATGGAGTAGCATGGGGGTAGAGATTGAATTGTGACCCATATTATTCAAGATCTACTTTGGTTTTTACCTTTCTTTTGCTGCCTCACTAGGGGTAAAGTGAAATCATGTGTTGTACTTATCATGTGACAGTGTGATGACCTTGACTAGATCAAGGTAGCATATTTTGTATTTCAAACATCATATAATATTGCCTAAAGCTATACTCTGATCTATTCTTAAATCAAGATTGTGTGGAGATTTCCCTTCTTGAGGAGTATAAGAGAGAGAGAGAGAGAGAGAGAGAGAGAGAGAGAGAGAGATGTACTCCATCTCAATAGAATGTGATGCCCATATTAATTCCTTTTATCATGCACTTATAGAATTTCCGAGAATCTTTATCATTGATGAATTGTTTTGTGATCACTACAACCTAAAAATATAATAGACAAGTGAACCCATGAACCCCGGTCCGATTTTTATCATAAGAAACACCTTTCCATTGCATTTACTATCCTTTACAATTTCTGCAATTTATTATTTCGAAAATACAAAAATACTTTCCTTACTTGCAATCACTCGGACAAACCCATAAAAAACTCTACTATCTTTCATATCACCTAGTTTGCATTACTTTACTTTATTTACAGCTTTTATTTTTAGTTTACACTTTATTTTATTTCATAATACTAATGTGAAACCTTGTGCTTGACAAGCACTTGGTGGAGTTGCGGACACAAGACAAATTATTTTACTTTACAGGTTGCTTGAAGAGAAGAAGACAAACATCTTTCCATAGCCAATTCCCTGAGAGTTCGATATAAACCCTCGAGTCACCCTTGTGGAGAAAAGAAGCTTCCTACAACACTCAGCACTTGGAGTGCCAACGAAAAGTGGCTGCATTTTTTGCCATCAGCGGTAAAGCCCGAAGTAAGAGCCTTGGCTCTGATACCAATTTAAAGGTCCAACTTTGGTCGACTAGAGGGGGTGAATAGGAGACTACCAATTTATAGTCTTTTCTTAAATTTTTTGGCTTTGCACAAAATTAAGTTCTCTAGAGATGCAACTAGATGAGCAACCTATACGGAAAACTATATAACAAGTAAACAAGACGGTAATTGCAAGTAGTAAAGGAGAGGAACGAGTAAACCAGCGAGGGGACATGGAGATGTAATTCCCGTAGTTCACTTCCAAGGAAGCTATGCCTACATTGGAGAGGTGTCGAGGACACACAAGGTCACCCGAGCGCCACAAAGGCCTCACCTTCTTCTCCGGTGAGCACCACCACAAAGGCGGCCTCACAATCCACTAATCGGTGACCTTGAAGGCACCAACCGAAACCTTTACAACAAGGTTGAGGGGAGACTCCACAACTCAATTGGAGGCCCTCAACGACACCACAAAGCTTCACAACAATTTCCCCAGCTCTGAGGATGCCCTACACCATCTAGGGTTCCAAGAACCCAAGAGTAACAAGATCCACTAAGGATGGGTGGGGAAAATCATGATTCGTTTGTTGGAAGTGTAGATCTAGGTCACCTCTCCCACTCCTCAAAAGATCAAGAGGTTTGAGTGGCTAGGGAGAGAGATCTAGGCAGTTGAAGCTCTTGTATTAATGGAGGTTAGAGAAAATGAAGAGATAAGAGGATAGGAGGAAGAAGGGTGACTTAAATTGGCCCTTTCAAACTAAACTGATTTCTGTCCCCGCGACACCACCGGTACTATCGATGGGGACCGGTACTTCCGGTGAGCAGACTCCAACGGTCCAGAGCCACTTCCTGGGACGGTCATAAAAGCCAGCTCAGCAAGCACAACTTCCTGACCGGTACTACCGACAGAAGTTCGGGTTCAAAATCCGGCAAATATGACACTTCAAGATAGAAGTATACTGAAATGAATTCGATTCCTGGAGGAATTTGGATTGGAACTAGTTCTAGAAGTCCAGGGTCGCGAGGTTCCTGACCGGAACTATCGGGGCCTAGCGGTACTACCACTCAAGGGGTGTAGCCTGGTAGTGCTGGCCAGAAGTTCCAGTCTGGGATGACTGAAACTTCCGACCGGTACTACCGGGACAAGTTCTGATGTTATTTCCGTCAAATAGGGCACTTGGACACAGAAGTGTACTGAACCTGAGCGGAACTAGCACTAGATCTTGAGATGGAATTACCTCTAGGCCAGCCTCATAGAAGACTATGAGCGGAACTACCAGTGCCTGGCCGGTACTTCCGGTCAGGACAGAAAAGGCTCATCCACCTTGAAAGATCACTCTCTCTCTCTAAAAAAATAGGAGGGTTATGGATGTGCAATTATGGTTTGTGCATGAAAGCGTGATTTCCCACAACCTTCATAGGTGGACCCCCTCTTGATAGTACGACCTCCTAAAACAAAAAAGTAAGAGAAAGTGCAAATAAGAGACACCGTGTTCATGATCCTTCAAGAGGTGAGTCCACATACCAAAATGTCCGTAGGAAAAAACCTGCAACTTAGGCACATAGTTAAAACACAATTGAAGTTGTCATCAACACCAAAATACAAAGAGAAATCAATATCCTTTCATCTACCTCAGTGTTCGCCTGGACACGGCGAATTTCTTGAAGTTCTTCAACTTCAAGGCGCAGCGATTCACAAGGGCGGTCCGCTGGTGGACGCTAGCTGTTGTGCCATCTATCCCAGGGGGACCTCGCTGATGCCACGGTTTGACTTCCCTGATACCATCAAGCTTTGGAAGCGCTCGTACTTCTACGTGCGTAATGCCACCGAGGTTGACTGGATCCGGCTACCGGATTTTTCCAACATCGTCTCTAGCCGGCAACCCTCGAAGGTGGTGGGATGGGCAAGCTCAGATGCATATGGACTGGATGGCCACGCGGGTGAAGGCACCGGTGAGCGAGAATCAGCTCACCGCCCGGGACATCACCTTATCCTGGATGGCGCGTCGGGTGCTCCCGCTGTAGCACCGATCGCACAAGATGTGCCACATGTCTGGGCCTCTGGATCTGACCTGGACCTCCCTGTTGGAAATCCCGTACGAGGCCCTTCGATACTATCTTGCCATGATCTCGAAGGAGGAGCTGGAGCAGCCCTAGAGCTACTCCTTCCCTCTGTACCAATGGATCCGTCTTCCGCCCAAGGTGAGTTTTTTGTTCCGTCGGATGGATTCCTCCTGGATGATTACTTCCTGTTTCTTATCTGCCCCTTTTGAATAACTTTTTACGGCGCATCTAGCTAAGGACAGGATGGGAGATCGACGAGCTCCCCAGCTTCTCTGCTGACCGCCTGCAGCAGAAATATCCGGCTACCGAGCCAGAGCTTTTCCCCACCCAGAACAATGACGGGTTATCGGACCCGCTCGGTGAGGGTCTTCTATTCTTGTTTGTAGGCTATCTGGTTTGTTTTAGCCAGATTTTGATGCTTGCATTTACTGGTGCAACCATGTATGATGACGAGGGTCCTTCCACCCCTACCGCCGTGGCGAAGTCCAAGGGGAATTGAGCATCGTCCAGCACTGCTCCAGTAGGCGGCGGCAAGAAGAAACCACGTCGGCACAGGCAAGCGGCGACCATGCCTACGGTGGTCGGGTATGTACACTGTCGACCTCCTAGGTATTCTCCTCTGTAACTCGTTCTTTTTCTGAGCTTTGCTTGCCCCTATAGCGAGCTGATGTCGCTTGATGGCTCTAGCTCTGCCACGATGACCGCCAATCCGGCTGCGCCCGCCGAGCCGGCTGTGTCGGTTGAGCCTTCCATGAATGCGTTGGTCGAGCCCCCGCCGGCTGTGCCGGCTATACCCGCACCGACTGTGCTAGTTGCCTCCCCGCCAACTGCGCTAGTGTTGCTGCATCATGCCCCCGTCGCCTCCTCGATCACTAAGATCCTTGCGGGCGGGAGACGTGCAGCCACTCCTCCGTCCCAACCATCCGATGGCGTGGATCCGGATTGAAGCGATGCTTCGACGGACACGACCACCGGTCGGGCGAGGAGCTAGAGGAAGCAGCGGTGCCGGGTGCGGACGCACAGACGGGAGGCTCCGGCTCCAGCAAATGGCGCAGACTGTCGCTACCACTGTAGACGACAAGGAGGAGGTGCTAGTGACCGGATTCAAACTGGCCCTGGCTGTGTTGACGCCGGATGCAATCCTTGCCCAGCTCTCCGGCCAGGCAGCCATCGCCCGTGGTCAAGCACAGCGCTTGGTGGAGGTGCTGGAGCCGGGGCTCGGCGAGGCCAGGCGGCTGAATGTTTCCTTGGAGGTATGTTCCCTCTAGACTTTGTTGTTTTCTTTAGGCGGCTTGCTTTTTCGGAGGCGGTGAAGAACACTCAGGAGATGGGGCGTAAGATTTCTCGCCCCGGCATGTCTTTGAAATTGCGTGAATTTTCACGGTTTTTGCTTACCATCGAGTATCATCCTGCATCCATGATAGTAGACAAGGAGAAGGTGGTGGACTAGCTGAGGTGCTCCGGCTACAGGAATCGAACCAGGCACGCCAGGGTCAAATTGACAAACTGGCGGTGCAGAAAGACAAGTTGGAGAGTGCAGCCAGGAAGGCCAAGAAGAACACGGATATTCATGCTTAAGCCTTCAAGAATCTCGGAGAGGTCTCCAAAAAGCAGGAGGAGCAGCTACACCTAAGCCAATCGCGCGATAAGGTGGTGTGCGTGGATCTGGAGCGTGTTGTTGAGGCGGTCGTCACTAGGTTTCTTCTCCTTGGCTTTGTTTTCTCCATGTGCTATAGTCAGTTTGTAACATTTAGGCTTGTTGTTTGCAGCCCTCTATCCGGAAGCGACCAACCAGGCTCTTGCCCGCTTGCCCGCCGAGGAAACTGGGCGCGACCTGCGGGCAGAAGACCTTGTTGGTGTTCTTGGTGAGGAGGCTCTCTGGATGCACCAAGCTTGCTCTGAACTCTTTGAGTACATCTGGCCCTTCGATAAGGAGTCGGGGACCATTGATGGGCTGGCCACTGCGATTGAGAGTGTTGTGGACCACATTGACTGTGGGCGAGAGTGGGCTACGCAAGGAGGTGTGGAGTTTACTCTTGCCCTGGTAAAGTCTAGGTATCTAGCTGTGAAGCTAGAAGCCCTCATCCGTGGCTTCCAAAAGGGCACCAGCTACGACGGCCTCCATAAGGAGCTTCCTGAGATTCGCTCCTACGCTGTCAAGATCGCGTGTTGTGTGGAGCTGGATCAGGACTTCAGCAACCTGGATGCGATGGAGCCAATCCGTGGAGTTGTTGATGCTGAAGCCGATGCTGAGGCTGCTTCTCCTCCGCCGGCTACCGGCCCGGCCACTACTAACATCGCCTCCAGCAGCGGAACCATGCATGCCGTCACCGAGCCTTCTCCTTAGCCTTGAACGTTGATCCCCGGTGAAATATCACGGATGTCGCCTAGAGGGGGGTGAATAGGCGGTTTAAAAACTTCTATGAGATGGGCTTAACAATGGCGGAGTAAAACTGGCATTTTCTTTTGTCAAGCACAAAGCCTAGATATACTAAGGTTCACCTATGTGCACCAACAACTTATGCTAAGCAAGACTAGCAACAATGCGATAGCAATATAGATTACTTCAAGCACGATGGCTATCACAATGTAAAGTGCATAAGTGAAGAGCTCGGGTATAGAGATAACCGAGGCACACAGGGACGATGATATGTTATCGAGTTCCTCCCAACAAGGGGGTATATCTCGTTGGAGGGGTGGGCGGTACTAAGACCACCAATGCCACAAAGGCATCACCCTATTCTACTGAGCACCCACCACACGGCAAGCACCCGTTCCACTATGGGACACTTGAGGGTGGTCACCAAACCCATACAAGATTGGGGCTATCTCCACAACTTAATTGGAGGCTCCCAATAATCGCCACCAAGGCCTCAATCTTGGGGAGAGCTTCACAACTTAATTGAAGGCCCCAAGAACACGCCACAAAGGCCACACAACCGTCTAGGATTCCAAGAACCCAAGAGGGACAAGCTCTTGAATATCACCAAGCAAATCCTCCGGAGAGAACACAAACTGATGCACCTAATGCAAAAGGAAAGAACACCACAAAGATGCTCCAAAACTTCACTCTCAAATTCCAACAAGGCTACTAAAGCACTTGGGGGAATAAGAGAGGAAGAATCAAATGGAGAACACAAAATCCCCCAAGATCTAAATCCCAAAGATTCACTCACAAAGAGGTGATTTGGTTTGGTTAAATTGTAGATCTAGATCCCCTCAATCTTCCTCTCAAATGTGTGTAAGAATCATTGGATGGTGAGGAATAAATCAAGCTCAAGAAGTAAGAATCAATGGGGCAAAGCTTGAAGAAAGAGGGAGCAAAGAACCAACCATTAAAAAAGGGAAAAGGACTATTTAAAGGAGAGGGCCAGATCTGCCAGTTGGGCCTTTTCTCCGGCCTAGGTCGGTGCTACTGTATCTGACCCAGGTGGAGCAAGGCAGCAGGGCGATCGAGCGTCAACGCGGGCACCAGGAGTGGGGGAAGCAGGCAGTAGCGGGTGATAGGGAAAAGGGGATCGGGGGAGAGGCGTGCTAGCGAGCGAAGGCGGAGCAGCGCGTGAAGCGGCACACTGACTAGGAGCTGGGCCGGCCGATGTAGCCCACGAGCAGCAGGTGGAACGGGAGCAGGGGGTCGAGGGAAGACAACATGGGCACAGCCAAGCGAGCGAGGTGGGCGAGCAAGTGCGCGGAAATGGTATCAGGAGAGGAGGCCAAGGCGTGCGCATGCTGAAAGTGACAAGAGCGGCCAGCGAGGGAAGGGGATCGGAGAGGCGAGGTGCTTGCAACCGGGCGAGCGGGCAACGCAGAGAGAAGCGGCGGTGGTGGGTAGTACCGCTTGGCTGGCCCGGTACTATTGGCCTCAACTACCGGATCGACCAGAGAGCCAGGTCCGCACGGGTTGGGCTTGGCGCTAGTATCACGGCCCAAAACAAAGCTTTTTCTTTTTTTTCTTTTCTAAACCAAACAAAGGCAAATATAAACTGCGATAACTTGAGCTAGGGAACTCCGATTGACCCAAAACCAATTTTGTTGGTAAATATTGGATATCACCAAGTGAGAAAGTATCAAGTATTATATTGTGAGATACCTCACTCGGTGAGAATCCAGAATACTTCCAATAACAAAATCGCAACAAGATATAAAAGGGAGATCTGATTTTGATGAACAAGAGCTTGTTATGAAGATTACCACAAGCTCTATATCCTCACATGGATAAGACCAACAAACAACCAAGAAATATGATGCTAAGAATGCAAAGGTTTGAGCTCTCTATGAAATATATGATCGAGGTACTCACTCGAGAGCCCCTCTTGATAGTACGGCTATCTATCCTAAACCCGGTCTCTCAACTACCAACATGAGACCGACAAAAGGGAAAACCTATCAAGAATACCTTTGCCTTGAGCATACTTTGACCTTGTCTTCATCGATCCATGATCACCGAGGATGGCAAGAAACAAACATGAGATCTTCTAGAGATTATGTATATTGAGCTTGCACAACGCATCTTCTTCTTCATTTCATCTACCTTGAAGCCAACACATGCTCCAAGCAATGCCAATGGACAATTCCTATAATTGAAACTTAATACACACATTAGTCCATAATGATTGTCATTAATTACCAAAACCACATATGGGGCCCACATGCCCTTTCACCTGGTATATTGAGTGTAACTGTATGAACTTGCCCTTTGTTCTGCTGGTACTTGTGAACAACTTGTGGTTGGTTGAAACTTGTGGAAGCTTCATCTTCCGTATTTATTCTATTGCCTTTTGCCTTTGGCATTGAAATTTTTGATTTTCTGGGTCTACTTTTTGTTGAGTGTGGGCGCGGGAGCGCACCCACTGGGTGTATTCCCCGAGTTTCGGGTAGTCAGTCGGGCCAAAACTTTACTCAGGGATTGACCCTTTTGATCCTTGTTGGTTTCTTGTCCAGCCGATTCTCCATCTGGCTGGACCCTTCCATCTTCCTATGGGGGCGCGGGAGCGCACCCACTGGGTGTAGTCCCCGAGTTTCAGGCCAACTAACACAGTCAGTTGGGCCAAAACTTTGCTTGGAGATTATTGCCTATGTCCGGCTCGGGCAGCCGATGTAGTTTTAGCTCGTGCAAAAAATAAACACAGGTGGTAGTCTGTTCATTATATATGTACAACTGATGTATTTTTGTAGTCACTGGGTGTGATGAAAAATATGTTGTTTCGCGTTTAGCCTGCGACTTTATCTTTTTATTGTGAGAATTGGCCATTGAGTTGTGTCCTTGCTAGCTGACAGTCGAGCTACAGTCTGCGGCCAGAACTGAAGGGGTAGCTACAGTCGAGCTACAGTCTGTTACCGATGTTGGGCGAGCGAGCACAACCAGAATGTCTAGACATTTGTCTTCCTTGCGATTTTTCATGTACGGGTCCTTAGGATTTTGCTCTTGCTGGGCTGACAACCGAGTTGTAGTCTGCAGATAGAACTGAAGAGTGGGCCTTTGGCACTGCGTTTAGTTCTTGGCCGTTTTAGAAAGTGCGGCAGTCTGGGCCAGCCGACGAGTCCCTAGGAGAGACTGCCAAAGCCGGGGGAAATATGTTACATTGAAAAATGCTAAAATACGACAAAGGAGTCCCAGAAACTATTTCGAGGCTCCACAATTGTTCATTCATGATACATAAAAGGTGGGGGTACATACACTTCTTGTTCAAGTGTAAAATGGGCGAAGCAGGTTCATGTTCTAGGGACGCTCGGTCTCCTCATAGGAGCGATCCATCTTGTTCTTTGCCGGCTATTGGGCGTCGATGAGGTAGTAGGAGTTGTTGTGCAGCACCCGGCTGATGATGGACGTCCCTTACCAAAGGGGAGATACCTTGTGCATCCCCTTGGTGTTTTGTACTAGCTGGAGCACCAGGTCTCCTTCTCAGAATGAGACGGGGCGGATCTAGCTGGCGTGGTAGCGGTGCAGGTTTTGCTGGTAGACGATGGATCTGGACAAGGCCAGCTCTCGTGCTTCCTCGAGGAGGTCGATGATGTCTTCGCGTGCTTCTTTAGCATCTTGCTCTATGTATAGCAGTTTGCGGGATGCATCGAACTTGATGTTAGTTGGGAGGATCGCCTTTGCGCAGTAGACGAGGAAGAATGGAGTATATTCGGTTGAGCAGTTAGGCGTGGTGCGCAGGCTCTAGAGTACTGCCAGCAGCTCCTCTATCCAGCATCCGGAGACCTCACCAGTGGCTCAATCAACCGGCATTTAATTCTAGCTCGGACCAGACAGCTTGCCCTTTCACACTACCCATTTGACAGGGGGTGCGCGATGGACGCAAGGTCTAGGCGGATGACCTTTTCTCCACAGTAGCACGTGAAGGCCCCTTTGGCGAAATTCGTGCCATCGTCGGTGATGATGCTATGGGAGTAGCCAAAGCGCGTGATGATGTCCGTGAAAATTTTGATCATTGTGGATCCATCCAGCTTCTTGATAGGCTTTTCCTTGATCCATTTGGTGAACTTGTCCACCGCCACCAGGAGGTGCGTCATGCCGGACCGCGTTGTCTTTAAGGGGCCGACCATATCGAGCCCCCAAACAGAAAATGGCCAGGTGATAGGGATCGTCTTGAGTGCAGCAGCCGGCATGTGCTTCTATTGACTGAAACGTTGGAAGCTATTGTATGCTCGCACCATTTGCTCGGCATCCTCTAGCGCAGTCGTCCAGTAAAAACCGTGGCGGAATGCCTTAGCCACTATTGCCCTTGATGACACATGGTGGCCACACTCTCCTTGGTGGATATCCACGAGGAGACAGATTCCTTCCTATTGGCTTACACAATGCTGGTAAATGCCTCCAACACTACGCTTGTATAGCTCGTTGTTGATGATGGTGTATGCACTTGCTCTGCGCTTGACTTGTCTTGTCGCAACTTCTTCGTCGGGGAGTTTGCCTCTGGCGATGAAGTCCATGAAAGGCTTGGCCCATGCAGGGATCTCCTGAATGGCGTACACAGTTTGGATGATCAGCTTTACTTCCTCACGCATGGCTAGGTCGGGCTCATCAGGTGGCCTACCGGCTGGAAGGGCGGAGCCGGCTTGGGGTGTCGGGGCCTTCGATTCAGTAGTCCTCGGGACCTTCGTGGCGATCTTCGGGTCCTTGGAGCCAGCAGTCCTAGGGCCCGCCTCTAGGACGATGGACTCGGATTTTGGAGACGTTGCGATGGAGGGCTTGCGTAGGTGCTCCAGTGAGACTCAAGGCGGAATTTCTTGTCTTGTTGAGACAACTTGCGCGAGCACGTCGGCGGCCTCGTTGTGGGCTCGAGGGACATGGTGAAATTCACACCCTTTGAAGCAAGCACATAGTTGTTGGACGAAGAATCGGTACAGGGCCATGTTTGCATCCTTGGCATCCCAGTCGCCTGACACTTGCTCTACCACTAGATCCGAGTCGCCGATGCAAAGGATCCGTTGGACCGGCTGCGCCTTCCCCTCTTCTGGTCTGTCCACCACGAGCACGACACTAACGACCCGGTTGGTGGCTACGATGTACATCAGCATTATCTCTTTTGCAGCTGGGGCCGCTAGTATGGGCAGGGAGGAGAGCATGCGCTTGAGGTCGTGGAAGGCCACGTACGCTTGATCCGACTAGAAGAACCAGTCGGTTTTATTTAGGAGCTGGTACAACGGGAGTGCTTTCTCGCCTAGTCGGCTGACGAACCAGCTAAGGGAGGCCAGGCACCGGTGAACTTCTACACGTCACGCAGGTTCTGTGGCGGCTGCATGCGCTCGATTGCAACTATCTTATCTGGGCTGGCCTTGATCCCCGTTCTGAGACGAGGAAACCGAGGAGCTGGCCGGCTAGGACCCCGAAGACACACTTCTCCAGGTTCAGCTTCATCTGGAACCGGCAGAGGTTAGCGAATGTTTCCTTCAGGTCCTCGAGGAGCGTGTGTTGTTGTTTCGTCTTCACCACCACACCGTTGATGTAGGCGTGTACATTTCTCCCGATCTGTGTCGGTAGGCACTTCTGCATGCAGCGGTGCGTATGTTGCCCCTGTATTTTCAGTCCAAACGGCATAGTGGTATAACAGTAAGCCCCATACGGGGTGATGAAAGCCGTTTTTATTTGATCCGCGGGATTTAGCTTAATCTGGTGGTAGCCTGAATAGGAGTCCAGAAAGGATAGCAGGTCACAGACAGCCGTGGAATCGATCACTTGATCTATCTGCGGCAGGGCGAAGGGATCCTTCGGGCATGCCTTGTTGAGGCTGGTGCAGTCGATGCACATGTGTCAAGTCTTGTTCTTCTTTAGCACCAACACCGGGTTTGCCAACCACTCTAGATGGTACACCTCCATAATGAATCCGGCTGCAAGGAGCCAGGTGATCTCCTCACCAATTGTTTTCCTTTTCTCCTCCGTGCAGCGGCGGAGAGATTGCTTGACCGGCTTCGCATTTGGCCGGACGTGGAGAGAGTGCTCGACGAGCTCCCTCAAAACACCTGGCATGTCCTTGGGGGACCATGCGAAGATATCCTGATTCTCAAGGAGGAACTGGACAAGCACGCTTTCCTATTTGCTACCAAGGCTGTCTCCGACCAGGAAGAACTTGTCTGGCTCGGCCTCATTAAGAAAAATCTTCTTGGTGCCCTTGGCCAGCTTGAATTGTTTCTCTCCGTCTGGCTTGGGTTTTCCAGCCAGCATGTCCGCTTGCACTAGTGCCACGTTCTGCATGATGATGTGTTTCTCTTCCGTGATGATCATGGCCTTAGCTAGCTTGGAGTCATCACTGGCGCACTCCATTGGCCGCTTATAGCAGTCGGCAATGGTGATCACTCCATTGGGACCAGGAAGCTTCATCTTGAGGTATGCGAAGTGCGGTGCCGCCATGAACTTGGTCAGTGTTGGACGCCTAAGGATGGCGTGGTACACGCTGGAGAGGTTGACCACCTAGAACCAGATGGCCTCGCGGCAGAAGTTGCCCTACATGCCAAAAATGACGTCTAGCCGGATTTTGCCGATGGGTGAATGCGAAGGGCCTGGAATAGCGTCATGGAAGGAGGTGCTGGAAGCTTGAAGCTAGGACTCTCTGATACCAAGCCAGTCCAACGAGCTATAGTACAGGCGGTTGATGATGCTGCCTGCGTCAATAAGGACGCGTGATAACCTGCAGGATTGCTTCTTGGAGATGATGATGGGGTCCAGGACCATTGCATAGCTTCCTAGATGAGGTATCACAACCGGCTGGTCCTTCCTGCTCCATGTGATTTCTTGCTTCGACCAGTTTAGGTACTGGGGGATGGGAGGGACGGTAGCATTCACCTCCGTCTCGCGGCGCCTCTTGCTATGTTTGGTCTCCGGCTTGGTGGTGAAGATGTGATAATTACCCACATGGTGAGGGTAGTCGTCTTCCGCTTCGCCCTAGTGGTGTGGGCGGTATCAGCTGTACTGCATGCCACCATCTGGGGGAGGCGGTGGTGGTGGTGGGAGTCCACCGGCTTTGGCCATTCTCTTGGTCCAGCTGCACTGGCGGGTCGTGTGTGTAGTCGGCTTGTTGACGCCGCTATGGAACTTGATTGGCCCATTGAGCATCAACTCGATGGTGTACTTGGGCCTTGGCGGCCGGTCATCGGGCTTCTGCCTCCGACTGCCTCTGGCTGCCGAATCCTCCTAGACTGCTGCCACCTATTTGGAGCCGTACTGGTTGTCCGACTGGTCGTCCTTCCTTTTGCCGTGGCGGTTTTCGTGGTCGTGCCGCCTGGAGTGGTGGTGTTGTTCACCCAGCTGGCGCCGGTCCGCCAAGTCATTAGTAATGATTTGCCCTTGGTCGTCCACCATGATGGCCTTCTTCATCGCCGAGTCAACGGTGACATACTTGTCCGCAATGGCCATGGCCTGGGCCATGGTCTGGGGATCTGCCCGGCTAATCTTGTGTTTAAGCATGGTGTCGTCTCGGCAGCCGTTGGTGAAGAAGTCGATTGCCTGGTGCTCACGTACCCCCTCATAGGAGTTGTGTATGCTTGTCCATCGGGTGAGGTAGATGCAGTCGGATTCGTCCTTGCCCTGGATGCAGAGGGCAAGCTTGCGGGGTCTACCCAGCCGCTTGTAGGTGCCAGTGATGTTGCGGACGAATGCTTCCTCAAAGTACAGCTAGGTGTTGATGTTGTTGTCGGGGAGGCTCTTTAGCCATGTTCTGGTCGAGTCGAGGAGCATGAGGGGGACATAGCACACTGCCACCCGTCGGTTGCCATTCGCGATGCCCACTACAGTGACATAATCCACCAGCCAATCCTCTAGCTTGACCGTGTCGTTATACTTTGGCAAGTCTCTTGCGATCAAAAATCCCTTTGGAGACGGCTCGTTCCAGATGCATGGTCCGAAACATCTTGGACCGACTGGACTTTCTTCCTCCACCACGTGCGACTAGACCACGAGGTCGATGCATGCACGGGCGTCCGGCGTCTCCGGCTCGCAGGGGCCAAGTCGTCCTGTTAGACGAGACTTAGGGGGCATGTGACTCCTTTCGGCTCCGCTGTCCTGATGGTGGTGTTGCCCTTGTCTGGCTCCATTAGCCGGAGCGCAGTTCCTACTGGTGACCGTTGTGGTGTCGTGCTGATGCTGCCCGCGACTAGCTGATCTGTTGTGTGGGCGTCTATTCTGCTTTGTTCCGTTTGGCGAGGAAGCCTGGTGTGCCTGCTTGCTGCTGCCATGTGCCGGTGGCTCTGCCATCTAGCGAGGGGCTTAGTTCTTGTTGTTCCCCACCTGGCTAGGTCCTGCCTCCGCCTGCTATTGGTTGTCCGTAGCGACTAGGAGTTGGATGCGGGCCTGCTGGTAGTGCATCTCCTCACCCTCGAGGTGGCTCAGCTCCGCAACAACCGCTTCCGCCGTCCTCATGTTCTTTGCAGGGGTGTTGTAAACCGGCTGAACCACGGGGGTGCACGGGTTAGCAACATGATTTAGCTCTGGCCCGAGGTCAAGGCCTCAATGTTGGGCATGCCGTATGGTGCCGGGAAGGTGGGTGAAGCCGTGCACGGTATTGTACTCGCGCATGGTTGTGTTTAGTCGGTGTTGCGCAGCGGCAACCCCATTGGCTTCCTCCACGAGGTTTTGGCGTGTAGCCTCCAGAGCAGCTACGGCCGTGGCTGGATTTGCCTCGGGGATGACGGGGCTGTGGAGGTGCTGGATGGAGGAGGTCAGCAGATCTTGCTCCGAATCACCACTACCTCTAGCTCGACGTTCAGGGGGCAGGCGGCAGTTTTTGCCTAAGCCAGCCATCATCACTTCGACTTTGTAGTTGGTTGCAGCGGCACGGGGAGTGACGAAGCCGAGCGGCGCATCGAAGATGACCTCATGAGGAAAGGCCTCGGCGATGGTGGTGACATAGACACGGAGGTCGTCGAAGTGAAGGACAGAGCCATTGCTGGGGAATGTTCCCCGACAAAGCACGATGTGTTGTCGATGATGTAGTCAAAGGAGTGATAGCTGTGAGATTTGACACATTTTTTACGACTTTATTTGATGGTTTTCTCCCAGATTTGATCGTTTTCTAGCTTTACCTAACGCTAATACTTCGGTAGTGAAGAAAACTTGGTTTCTAATGTGTGTTTCAGGTTCTGAACATCAACGGAAGGATTAAACTAGAGAAACACAATATTTTGGGGAAAATAAGCGAGTCTCACTTTGGAAGCATGCGAGGGGAGCTCACAGAAGCTTTAACGAGCAACTATACGGCGGGAATACTTTTCCGGCTGTATAGTTCCTGCCGTATAGTTGCCGCCGCCTCTGTCTTGTCAAAAGGGACAACTTCCATGAAGGGACGGAGGACGAAATCACAACGCATCAGCCGCCATACCATCCAGAAGGGAGAAAGAAGAGATCCAGAGAAGAAGGGGTAAGACGTTCTTCATCTCGCTCCACGATCTTCAACCTCCTACCCAATACACGCCCATAGCCACTAATTGTACTCGAGAGAGAGAGGGATCTCCACCTTGCAAGACTAGGATTTGAGATTGTTTCTTCCCATCTTGAATTGTGTTGGATATTTTTCTATTCTTATTGTGGATCTCCACGGTAATACAAAGCCGAATTCCCTTTATTCAATTATATTGATGATCCATTCTTCTCTCATGTGTCAGTAATTCCTTTGGGTGTCAGAGATGTAGGGGATTGGTGAGATGTGATGTGCCTTCATATTTTCCATTAGTTTGTGATTGATTCTAATTACTATATTATGTGTGCTTGACTATCTGTGGAATGCCTAATGCTTGTTGTCCAATTAAGGGCCCAAACAACATGATACTTTGTTCTACATAGATAGGATCTTGTTCGCTAGTGGACCGGCGACCCCGGGTGACACGGGGATATCAATGGAAAGCTAGTTAACTCGAGGACAACAAGTAACCAATGTGCTTATTGCATTAGTCCGATCCAAGGAGCTTAATCGCTAAGTGACCTGAAGGGTCTTAATCATCTAGTGTCTGACCATGGTTTTGGTAACAGGCTAGTAGGATTATTGAAGTTGGGATGAAATATACCAAGAGGAGTTCCTGCTAATTATGGGTTGCTCACCTACACATATATTTATAAGATTATAATTGTTACATTTATCACTCATCCACCTGGCATAGTCACTATCACCATGAACTGAATCTCCATGCGCCTTCTTTCGCCATCTATAGAAAACAATAAACAAACAACCAAGTAATTCTTTACTTTTATGCTTTATATTTCTAAAGTTTACATTTTAGTTTTATTTAAATACATCTCATTTAATCAAAACCCCAATCCTATTTTCAACACTTGCAGTTAATTCACTCGAAGACCTATGACAACTTTGGGTGTGACAGAGACTTCACCTATAAACATTTACCTTTGGGCTCCCTGTGGGATCGATATCTAAACTTCGAAAGTAGCTACAAATGATCTATGCTCTTGTAGACATCAAGCTATTTTCTAGTGTTGTTGCCGAGGAGCGAAGCGCTAAGTGTTTGTCTTTTGACATTTTAGGTGTTGCTACTACAAAATGTTCTCCTTAGGAGACAAAGGGTGACGTGGGCATATCCTACAGGTACTCGAGTTGAGCATATACGGTCCGGATATGGCAGAAGCCCACGATGTTACCAAGGCCCAATGCAGTATTCGGGTGACTCACGGAGACTTGCTTGCAGCACAAGACAAAACTCAAGATACAAAGTTTGAAGGGACGAACCCTAATCTGTAACCGACTCAACCTGCTACCTGAGACTTAGCCTATCTATATAAAGGCTAGGAGGGGGCGGCGAGGAGGACAATCACAACCCTAGTTTCCACAACCGCGCCAGATTGCATCTGTGCACCCCTGTAACTTTTGACTCCTTCGATAATTCCAAGAGCAGACAAGCAGGAGTAGGGACCTCTACCTGGCCTGAACCTAGGTAAAACTTGCATCCCTGTGTGCTTGTTTGCTAGCCGATTGATGCCTCTAGCACTCCCTTCTTCTCCAAAACCCAAGTCCATAACAATGGGCATTGACGAGTTAAACCCTCATCCATTGGCACCGTCTGCGGGAATTGGGAGTGCTGATGTCATGGCTTCTTCAGCCCCTTAACTGCGATCTACAACTCCGCAACAGTGGAGATTCACCAGCTCTTTGGCGCCTTTGACTTCACCATCCACACCCCGGCCACTCGTCCGGGTTTCAAGTCCGTGGGCGATCGGATCAGCCTGGCGATTGGGAGCTTACGCTTCCAGGTCGGTCAGCTGGGCACTCTTCGTCTCCCTGATCAGCCGACAACTCCCGCGATTGCTCCAACATCGTGGTTCCCGCCACCAATCGGCACCCTCAGCGATCTCAATGCCCCGGCAACAGTTGGGAGCATGGACAGCAACAGTAGTCGCGGATCCGATCTAGGTGGCCTGGCCACAAAAGATGGGGCATACGGCTCCGGATCTGAAAGTTGTGGGAGCAACAGCCTCCCCAATCACTTCATGTGTGCTGTCATCAACGCGGGTGACACCGGCGTCAATCACAAAAACACCGGCACCGGCACTGGCCCGACCAACGGCGGTATCCCATTCGCAAACGGTGGCCCCACCAATGGTGCACCCACCAACAACAGGACGGGAGGAGAGCCGCATCTCATGACGAATGAGAATACCGGAGAGCGCGTGTTAATCCATCTCGATGACAACGAGTGGGCTTGTTGTCGAGAGGCTCTGCGGGGTAACTCTCTGCCCCCGAACTCATTGTAATATATGCTGATGGGTTACCATTGGCTGCTCAAGGAGGAATATAGGCGCTAGTAGCAAGTAATCGCGCAACTCGAGGTGCGCAGAAAGGCGGCGAATGAGTCGAGCCTTCGGCGGGCTCAGCTCTCTTCCATGGGAGGATCCTCCTCCAAGGGCAATGACTACTTGGCAGCCAAGAGATGCTCTCGACTGGCCCACCTCACCGACAAGAAGCGAGAAGAGGCCGCACGAGTCCTTGACTCCGGGTCCATGACGGTGGATACGCGAGGCAACGTGCTCTCGAAGACGCCGCAGGCAACGGTGACTGCAGCCACCATGTACCTCCTCAACAACCAGCCTCCGGGTGGGGATTCGCGAGCTGCCATGCATCGATCTACGATCGCAGGCCTGGGGCTAATCAAAGATTTCCTCGTCAAAGAGCCAACACCGGAGCCGAAGAAAAGCAAGGTTCTGGCCAAACGCTACTCCTCGCCCTCATCCAGCGATGATAGCCACGACTTGTCTCGACGTCGCCGCTCACGGCGACATGACCATGACTACGACGCACATGATCACATCACGCAGCGCAAGGTTGACAAGATGCATGCAAGGCATGCCCATTCGACTGACTCGGAGGACGACGATATAGAGCTCTGTGGAGCCAGATGCTTCAGCAGAGCCATCAGGCAGAAGCGAATGCCTAAGGGGTTCAAGCTTCCATCAGAGAACCCAAAATTTCACGGCCTACAGGACCCGAAGATCTGGCTGGAGGATCACATCTCTTCCGTCAGGCTACATGGCAGAAGCTCGAGTACGGATATGCAATGCCTACAGCTGGGAAGAGATGGTCTACAGTTGGGAAGAGATGGTCTACAGCTTCGTGCACAACTTCAAGGGCACTTACAAAAGGCCCGCATCAATCGAAGAGCTAAGAGGTTGGCATCAGAGATCTGGCGAGTCACTACGCTCGTACATCCAGAGATGGTCCATAATCAAGAACTCTGCATAAGACATCTCTGAGGATCGAGCAATCGATGCATTCAACGGCGGAGTGCACCACAGAGAGCTCAGGAAGGAGTTGGGCCGCTCAAAGCCTAAAACGATCGACCACCTGATGGAGATCGCGAATAGGTGGGCCGATGGAGAGGACTCGGTCAAAAACCATGCCTACTCTGACGATGATGATGACCTCGGGCGTAGATGCGACCGCCGAGGAAAACATCGTATGCACGGATATGAGGACCGTGAAGAGGTCGACATGGTCGCAACTGGCTACATCGAAAAACGCGATGACAACCGAACAGCTGATACCGCAGCGGTGGATACCGCAACAGCGGAAAAACCACGCAAGTGTGGCAGCGCCACATTCGTGATGAGGCACTCGTGACTTCCATCCAGGAAAAACTGTCCGCACCATGCAACATGCACTTCTACATCGACAAGCACGACGGCAAGAAAAAGTCCAGCCACCTCCTAAAGGACTGCCGCGAATTCCTCAAGCTCCACGAGGGTCTGGCCCAGATGAATCGCGACGTTATTTATCAAGGCTACGGAGCTGCCCCAAGCACTGTGGCACACGGAGCTCCTCCACCACCGCCAGGCCCAATACCTCCTGCGGCTGCACCAGTTCAGAATCATGGAGGCGAACCATACCCCCGACCACTGGGGAACATGGGGATGATCCAGAAGGGTCGCTCCTCAAATCGAGTGCAGAAATCAATCACTCGCCAAGTCAATTTGGCGATGAATTCTCCGCCCTCCACCACTGAGTACCTCAGTGGCAGCGAGTCTTGCATCACCTTCGACAAGAGCGACCACCCACGTCAAGTACCTCGCCCGGGCCACTATCCCCTGGTACTCGAAGCACAGATCGAAGGGTTCGAGATGAGTCGCGTCTTCATGGATGGCGGAAGCGGCATCAACCTCATGTTCGCGAGTACCTTGCGAGCAATGCGGATCTCGCTGACATGTCTGGAAGTGTCAGACATGGTGTTCCACGGCATTGTCCCAAGGAAGGGTGTGTACCCCCTGAAAAAAATCAACCTCGACGTCATCTTCGGCATGCCGCAAAACTTTCGACGAGAACGCATCGACTTCGAAGTTGTCAACTAGCCCTCGCAGTACCACTGCATCCTTGGAAGCTTCGACAGGTCTGATAGCTGCGATCGGGAATTTAACAGAATCTCCTAGTCCTTCAGCATGCAAGAGGAACTCGCAAGATTTAAGGAGTCGACAAACAACAGTTTGCATCCCCTGAGCAGGCCAAGTTCACCCAATCTATCCTTCGACTCATCAGTACACACCAAGAAAGTCCAGGTCCACCCAACGGACTGGACCAAGACGGCCCTCATCGCTAATAATTTGAGTCCCGCATAGGAACTTGCGCTTGTCGAATTCCTCCGTGAGCGCTGGGAAATCTTCGCCTAGTGTCCAGTGGACATGCCAGGAGTTCCTAGGGAATTCGCCGAGCACTCACTCAACGTAAATCTAAATGCAAGGCTAGTCAATCAAACAATACGGTGACTGTCTGAACCAAGAGCAAAAGCCGTCGGTATGGAGATCAACAAACTCCTCGACGCAAACTTCATACGCGAGATCAAGGAAAGCACCTGCGGATGTGCATGGACTTCACTTCCTTGAACAAGCACTTCCCAAAGGATCACTTCCTGTTACCACAGATCGATCAAATAATCGACTTCACTGCTGGATGTGAGCGCCTTTGTTTCCTCGACGCCTACTCAGGCTATAGTCAGATTCGAATGAAGGAGGAAGACCAGGAGACAACAGCATTCACGACACCCTTTGGCGTGTTCTGCTATAACATGATGCCCTTCGGGCTAAAAAACACAGGAGCCACCTATCAACGGTGTATGCAGGCCTGCCTCTAGAGCCAACTCAGACGAAATATCCAAGTCTACATCGATGACATCGTCGTCAAAACCAAAGAGGAAGCTGCGTTACTCGATGATCTCCGCGAGACCTTTGATAATCTCGACCGCTACCGGATCAAGCTCAATCCGGACAAATGCGCCTTCAGCGTACCATCTAGGCAACTGCTCGGATATCTCATCTATGCGAGAGGGATCGAAGCAAACCCGAAGAAAATAAAGGACATATTGTCCATGGAGAAGCCGAAGAACGTAAAAGGCGTCCAGCAGTTGGCTGGGCAAATCACGGTGCTCAGTCGATTCATCAGTTGAATGGGCGAAAAGGCACTGCCCTTCTACCAACTTCTCCACAAGGCTGATAAATTCGAGTGGATAGACGAAGCATAAGAGGCATACGAAGACCTCAAGCGTCTACTGTCCACCTCACTAATACTGGTGACGCCCCGCGAAAGGAGCCGCTATTGCTATACATTTCCGCCACCAACCAGATGGTCAGCACTGTACTTGTGGTGGAGCGAGCCGAAGAAAATAATGTCCACGGGGTACAGTGCCTAGTCTACTACCTCAGCGAGGTGCTCACGCCAACAAACAGCGGTACTCGCACTACCAGAAGCTAGCGTACGGCATATTCATGACAGACAGGCGACTGCGCCACTACTTACAGGAGCACCCAATCATGGTGGTGAACGACGCCCCACTCGGGCACATACTCAATAATCCTGACGCTACTGGACGAGTCGCGCTCTGGAGCATAGAGTTGTCGCCACGAGACATCACATACGAGAAGCATGACGCGATCAAGTCACAAGTTCTCCCGGACTTCCTCGTGCACTAGATGGAGAACCAGCTCCCCGACAAACTAGACATGTACTACCTATGGACAATGCACTTCGACGGATCCAAGCGCAAGGAAGGAGCTGGCGCAGGTGTCGTACTGACATCACCCCAAGGTGACAAGATGAGGTATGTTCTGCGAATGCAGTTCACGGCCTCCAACAATGAAGTTGAATACGAAGCCTTGATCCATGGGATGCGGATGGTGAAAGCCTGCGGTGCGAAGAGACTCGTCATCTATGGCGACTCCAAACTGGTGGTCAACCA
Organism: Avena insularis; assembly: GCA_023614405.1. Taxonomy (NCBI): domain Eukaryota; kingdom Viridiplantae; phylum Streptophyta; class Magnoliopsida; order Poales; family Poaceae; genus Avena; species Avena insularis. The sequence continues at coordinate 67,702,397 of CM042692.1, read as the reverse complement.
AACAATGAACAAGTGCGATCCTCTGAGCGACAACATGATCGCTTATCGCGACCTCTATGACATAGTCGAAGGGGATTTCGATGGCTGCGAACTGCGACACGTCGGCCGCGAAAGCAATGAAGAGGCGGACATACTCGCCAACATTGGCTCCACCTGCGCCAAAATGTCACCTGGCGTATTCCTAGAGCGCATCTGTGAGCGCTCCATCAAGCAAAAGTCCATAGAGCCTACAACTAGTGCGACAAAGGACTCGGGGGGCTATGCCACTGGACGAGCCTATGGCAATCGACAACATGGAGTCCAAGACAGGACTCGAAGGCCCCATGGAGGGCATGATGATCGAGCCATCCTGGACACAGCCGTACATCACATACCTGCTCAGCAAGAGGCTGTCAGATGACTCGACTGATGCTCGTCATGTAGCGCGACGATCCAAGGCATTCGCCCTCATCAACGACGAACTTTTACAAATGCAGCATCACAGGAGTCCTTCAAGGGTGCATCTCCAACAGGGACGGAAGGGCCATCCTCCTCTACATACACGAAGGCACTTTCGGGCACCACGCCGGCAGTCGCGCCCTTGTCGCCAAGGCTCTACGAGCCGGATTCTCTTGACCTTGGCTATCTTGCGACAAGGACATTGTCCAACCTTAGCGCTTGCCGGCGATTCAGCGGACAAGCGCACTTTTGGCGCAGAGCTCAGGACAATACCAGTGGCTTGGCCCTTTGCACAATGGGGACTCGACATGGTCAGCAAGCTCCCGGGGTCCTCACGAGGAGGTTACGTTTACCTCCTAGTCGCAGTCGACAAATTCATCAAGTGGATCGAGGCCATGCCAGTGACGAATCAATCAGGAACCAGTGCTATCAAGTTTTTCGAGTCTATTGTATACCGTTTTGGGGTGCCACATAGCATCATAATGGACAATGGGAAAAACTTCACCTCTAAGAAGTTCCAGGAATTCTGCGAAAACCTGGGAATAAACATCAGCTACGCCTCGGTGGCCCACCCTCAGACCAACGGTCAAGTCGAAAAGGCCAACGGCCTCGTCTGCAGTGGAATCAAGAAAAGGCTCCTCCGACCACTCGAACAAGCCGTCGATGGCTGGCCAGATGATCTGCAATCAGTACTTTGGAGCCTGCACACAACTCCAAATAGTGCCATAGGCTACACTCCGTTCTTCATGGTGCACGACGCCGAAGCGGTTCTACCCACAGAAGTGCGCTACAAAGCCCCACGAGTGGTTGCATACAGCGAGCAGGAGTCAACTCTCGCACTCAAAGACTCCATCGACCTCCTCAACAAGGCACGCGAGATCGCAGCAGAGAGATCAACGATCTACTAGCAGAACCTCCACAACTACCACAGCAGAAGGCTACGCCCCAGATCCTTCGTCGAAGGAGACCTGGTCCTACGACTGGAGCAGCAAGGGCACCTCAAACTCGAATCCCCTTGGTAAGGACCTTATGTGATTACCGAAGTAATTCCAGGTGGCGCATATCGCCTTAAAGACCAAGAAAGCGGAGTCGCATACTCCAATCCCTGGAATGTCGTGCAGTTACGTCGTTTCTACCCCTAGACTTTTTACTTTACAAATAAGGCTATTCAGCCAGGCTACTTAGCCAAACTTTGCGCCTCGTACTATTCTGCGAATAAATATAGCTAAGTGCCCCAAAACTCTATGTTTTTCTGTTTTCTAGCAATTATATCACTCGGGGGATGCGCCACCCTTTACACCTTCGTTCTACGAACAAATCGCAGTATCCTGAGTAGCTGACACACTACCAATCGAACCCTTGATAAATACCAACCCAGCTGCAACGCACCTGATAGGTTGGCAAGGTGCTGAGATAAATACACGTCAGGCTAACGAAAGGGAACTACAAAGTACCACACACTCAAAAATCATACAAGCTAGCAAGCTCTTCACATATTAATGGGTATCAAATACACCTGCCACAATCATATAAATTTTACAACACTTATACCTCTATGTGCAGGATACAAATTATGCTACTACTACAAAAGAAGAACATTTGTCTACTCTTCAAAGAAGTCGACGATATCCTCTGCTGGATGGTCAACCGCCTGATAGTGCGGCACCATATTCCAAGTCATCCCCTCTGGTGGCGGCGGCGGCCCAGCGGCAACAGACGCGACATCCATGTCCGGTCGATGCAGTCGAACCAGCGACAGGGTAGCCTTCGCACCTGCGACTAACTATTGGCGCATGCACTTGCGGACCGTGCTTATATCCTGAAATTTCGCCAGAAGAGCCAACAGGCTTGAGGGCACAATGTCCAGCGGAAACATCGTCTAATAAATACACTTCAGGAACGATTGTGCTTTCTTCAAGCACTAAAGCACCCGCGACGCGCGGTCCTACAAAGTTGCCAACACGACTGCACGGTCGTGATCCACCCAGAAGTAACCACTAGCTTGTAGCTGCTCCTAGGTTAGGTCATTCATTCGAATGGCCACCCGGTCCTTCTCATCATGCGGATGACGAGCGCTAACAACTACAAAAGCAAGACCAAAATAATAAGCCAAGGCATCACCGCGAATGGCTAAGGAAAGGATAAGAAGATAGAGAGCTAACACTTAAAGTGCTCGTTCAACTGAGCAACTTCGTCTAGGAGGTACTTCTCGCGGGCGGTGGCCTTCTCAGCCTTCGGCTTCCACACATCCGTGTTGCCGCGGACAATAGGCAACTCCCGCTCCAACTGCTTAATACAGTCGCGCAGTCGCGAGAGAAGCGACAACTCCTCCACCTTTGAACGCGGTTGCGCTGCAGTTTCAATGGTGGGAGGAGAGTCACGAGGACCACTCAAAGGACCCTATTACAATCAAGTAAGAATAAAATAAGGGAACAAGAATACATTGGTAAAAAGGGCGAATGCATTCAGACGCAGCAAAGTATTAATAGGGGCACTCTCACAAAGCATAGTTCAGCCAAAAGGAAGCTACAATTATTACAGATGACAACTAAGGAGCAATCTGCTTCTTCGACTTCGGGGACTTCATCGAAGCTCCACAGAGTATTTCGCGACTGTATCAATGAGATGCGGCCCATACTTACCGCAGATACTAGCAAAGGGAGCAAACACTACCTGCTGACCATCCACGTCGACAAGCATCGCCTTCGAGATCGCGCTGAGGTCCAACTCCACGCCATGGGATTGCACCATCACGAGTGCCATGGTGGCGCCGACAGGCCGTTGGGAGTTCTTGAAGTCCATAGGAATACCTTCAGCGAAGGATTCCACCAAGTCATCAAGGTTGTCGATTAAGCTAGCCTTGGGGATTAGGTCCTCTCAGAGGCGGCTCAACACACCTTTGACTTTCCCGAGCGTCTCTTGGAGAGACACACTACGGTCCTTGACTGCGGCCACGACGCCAGCCAAGGCGTCTGCGTGACGCAAGGTCTGGGCATCGAAGCTTACGCCGGCAGTATCTGAAGAGCACAAAGTATTAGCATAATGACACAAAAACCAATCGAGAAAAATACAGGTGAAGCAGCGCAAATACCTGAGAGTGCTCTTGCAACCGAGAAAAGCTGTTCTACGAACAACTTCTCCCTCTCAGCAATACAAAGCATTGATCTATGTATTTTGCTAAGTTATGGGATAAGAAGGTATCCTCGAAGAAATAAAAAATTTTAGATGACTATTGATAGTTTAACGACCAACTATACAGCAGGAATAAAAATTCCGGCCGTACAGTTCCGGTCGTATAGTTATCTTTGCTATCAACAAATTTTCCTCGAGGGCACAGAGAGTTTAACGACCAACTATACGACGGGAATAAAAATTACGGCCGTATAGCTCCGGTCATATAGATATCGATGCCTTCGTACAATTTTTTTTGAAAGGTACTGAGAGTTTAACGACCAACTATACAACAGGAATAAAAATTCCGGCCGTATAGCTCCAGTCGTATAGATATCGATGCCTTCATACAAAAATTTCTGAAAGGTACTGAGAGTTTAACGACCAACAATACGGCAGGAATAAAAATTCTGGCCGTATAGCTTCGGTCATATAGATATCGATACCTTCGTAAAATTTCATCCCAAAGGTACTGAGAGTTTAACGACAAACTATATGGCGGGAATAAAAATTATGGCCGTATAGTTCCGGTCGTATAGATATTGATGCTAGTTTTAGAAATTTATCTCGAGAGGCGGACAGTTTAACGACCAACTATACGGCGAGATCATTGTGATCCGGCCGTATAGTTGTGCCTGTATAGCTATTTTCTATATAAAGAAACCCTAGTTGGCAGCATCGCCGCAACTATACGGGCGGAACAACATCACCCATCCTTATAGTTCCGGTCGTATAGTTCGGCGCGACCACAAAATCGCACCAGGGTGGCTAGGTCTTCCTCCTCTCCTCATTATTTCTCTCATATTCTCTCTCCAAACCTCTCAAATTTTACCTAGAACTCTTGATTCTTCGCAGATTTCATTCGTTTGAGTTGGGGAATCAATAGATCGGTATGTTTCTCTCCCTATCCATGATTTATTTTGAAATTTCCATGGTTGAAACTCTTACATTGATCTAGTGGATGAACCCAAGCTTATTTTGTTTTCCCTATTAATTTCTCACGTTAGGAAAGAATTTTTCCATGTAGAATCGTTCATATATCATATAGAAACTATATGCCTAAGGTTTTATGGTGAAATTTTTCAGTACATCACGATGAACAAAATCGGTAACCTTTTTTGTTCGAGCAAGCGCCAACAGGGTGAGGGCTCAAGCTCGGGGTCCCGAGCTCCGCGCAATTCCAAGTTGGACATTGTCTCATCGAGGAAGGTGTTGCCCACACGTTGGGCCGACCACAACTTTCTCACCACGGCAGGGTTGAAGGGGGATTTCGACCTCATGTGTAGCAAGGCGGGGTTGGCGGTAATTAGCTTCGCAAGCCACGACACCTACACCGAACTTACCCACGAGTTCCTTGCCTCCTTCTACGACAACCACAGGAAGAAAGGTAATTTGTGCACGATAAGCTTCACCATGAACCGGCAGCACTATGATGTGAGTTTCGAACAATTTTTCAACGCTTTCAGCTTCCCTCATACTAGGGAGCCCAATGTTACTAACCTCTACAGCGTCACAAGTGGAGAGACTTGGGAGGTTATTTCTGTTAATGGTGGCAGACACTTTTATCAGAATAAGATGTCCACCATTTAGAACCCAACCATCCGTTACTACGCTCTGTTCCTCGCTAACACACTACTGGGAAGGGGTGACACAGGCTCCATTGCCAATGCAGACATGGCTATAATCATCAAGGCTCTCTTCCCTACTTCACCGCAGAGCCCCAGTCCTGTAGCTCTACTCATCCAGCACTTCCGCCACCAAAGCAACAAGACCAAGGGTGATATTCACATTGGTGGATTGGTAACCCATCTTGCCTATGCATTAAACATTGTACTACTTGTTATGGAACCTGTTGACGGCTCCAAACTCATGGACAAGAAATATTTGACTGCTTGTGGCTTCCTTGGTATTTACCATGCTAACCGGAGGCTCCGAGCATATCAATTTAGTTATCTTGGTGATGCACAGGGTGATAAGGTTCAGTTGCCCTGCCCACGAGCCTTCTCGATTGTTGAGAAGGACACTTGAATCCTCACCAAGGACCAAGTGACAGAGATCTTGGCCGAGCTCCAGCCCGAGGAAGAGGAAGATGAAGGGCAGCAGGATGATGAGGAGCAGGAGTAGGAGCAGGAGGAAGAGCAGGGACACAACCCTGCTTGGGAGGGACAGCAGTAGCAAGGAGGAGCCTGGGACCCGTCGCCCAACTAGCCACAACAAGGGTACAGCTACGTCCCCTATCAGGAGTTCCAACAGCTTAACCAGCGCGTTGGGGAGATCGACCACACTCTTCAGGATGTGAATGAATATGTGAATGCTTTGACTCACAACTTCAGTCACTTCATGTCCCACTTCCCCGACTTCTACCAGCAGTATCCTCCGCACCAAATGACAAATGAGCCCAGTGCAATCGCCTAAGCTTGGGGGAGGTTTGAAAACCTCCAAACTTTGCATTTATATTTTCATTTCTTGTTTTGATTTATTTTATTTCTTCAAATTTACATGTTTATTTCTAGCTTTGCATTTCTAAACCAAAAATACAAAAAAAAAAGTTGTAACCTTATTCGCAAGTTCGTTTCTTTGTTTCTCTCGTAGATTGCTTAATTTCAGGTGACTTGGCAATAGGGAAAGCATAGAGGAGGTTCGACTCAAATACAAGAATGAAGCAAGTTAGAAGAGGTGTCACATTCCTTTCATCATTCTTTCTGCAACCTTAAATTGACCCTACAATTATTTACTCGCTTGCACTGAGATCGCTCCCCACTTAGCTTGTTATCCTATAAATTCTATTCCTTTGCTAGTGTCTCCTTTTTAGCTTTGAAACAATGAGCAAAGAACTTGGTTAAAAATACTTCCTACATTTTTACAACAATAAAAAACATCTGAAAGATGACTTCAGTCCATGTTTAGCCCAAGGAATTTAATTTTAGAACTACTCCATTCCATTTGAGCTGAATATAGATAGACTTGATAGTACCTTTGATTGAAATTGTTTAATAAAATGGATGCTTCGAAGTAGTAGAAATTATGCCACTACTTTTTCTAATAATTACCATAAGATATTGCTTTACGCGTGTCATTACAACTCTGTCGTGCTCCATGGGAACTATTAACTCCGCTGGCCAACGAACGATCCAAATGTGGGAAACCACTTGATTCTGGCTATTGAGTTATATAAACTTCTGTAGCAGCAATGCTATGACGGGTAAAAAATTTAGTCTCCTCCTGGTTTCACGTTCCAACTGAAGTTGTAGTATTCCTCTGGCCCATTATTACTCAACAGTTATTTATTGGCATGGTCACAAGTGCACAACACAGCCCAATTACACATGATAAAAATAGTGGCATGATTTCTCTATGAAAGAGCTAAAGTTTTTGAAAGGCAAAAGAAAAGAAAGAGGTGCTTTGATAGTCTTGAAATTTTGACATGGAATTGATGAGTTGTTCTTAAATTACATGCTTTGATGCCAACTTGAGTACTCCTAATGGTTAAACAAATAAGAACAAAAAGTTTTCATCTCTCTAAAGAGAGGCACCAAAAGAATTTGTCTCACTTTCCTAGCTAAACCTTCAACACTTGCTTGGGCATATGATTTATTTGCTAACAAGATATACGTGGTTAGGAAGTGGACTCAGTGCAATCTTGTGAAAACTTGTATGATCATATTTAATATTACAGGGATTATGAAGAAAAGAATTTGACACTGATTCAAACTTGTGAGTTCCTTTATTTTCAGTCTTGAATCTCCGCTATTCCTTCTTATTTCCTTGTCACTTGAGGCGAGCAACATCTAAGCTTGGGTAGTTGATAGCTGTGAGATTTGACACATTTTTATGGCTTTATTTGATGGTTTTCCCGGATTTGATCGTTTTCTGGCTTTACCTAACGCTAATACTTTGGTAGTAAAGAAAACTTGGTTTCTAATGTGTGTTTCAGGTTCTGAACGTCAACAGAAGGATTAAACTAGAGAAACACAATATTTTGGGGAAAACAAGCGAGTCTCACTTTGGAAGCACGCGAGGGGAGCTCACAGAAGCTTTAACGAGCAACTATACTGCGGGAATATTTTCTGGCCATATAGTTCCCGCCGTATAGTTGCCGCCGCCTCTGTCTTGTCAAAAGGGATAACTTCCGTGAAGGGACGGAGGACGAAAACACAACGCAGCAACCGCCATACCATCCAGAAGGGAGAAAGAAGAGATTCGGAGAAGAAGGGGAAGATGTTCTTCATCTCACTCCACGATATTCAACCTCCTAACCAATACACCCCCATAGCCACTACTTTTCCTACCAAACTCTCGCACTCGAAGACTCCATCGACCTCCTCGATGAGGCACGCGAGATTGCAATGGAAAGATCCACGATCTACCAACAGAACCTCCGCAACTACCACAGTGATGACTCCTTCAGATCCTTCGACAGGCGACCTGTCCTGATCAAGTAACAAGGGCACCTCAAACTCGAGTCCCCTTGGGAAGGGCCCTACGTGATTACCAAAGTAATCCTAGGTGGCACCTATCGCCTTAAAGACTTAGAGAGCGGAGTCGCATACTCCAACCCCTGGAACGTCATGCAGCTACGCCGTCTCTACCCTTAGATGTTTTACTATACAAATAAGGCTATTCAGCTAGGCTACTTAGCCACACATTATACCTCATGATATTCTACGAATAAATAATGCTAAGTACCCCCAAACTTTGTGTTCTTTCTGTTTTACTTGCAATTATATCACCCGGAGGCTACGCCACCCTTTACATTTTCGTTCTATGAACAAACGCAGTATCCTAAGTAGCTGACATACTACCAATCGAACCCTTGATAACACTAACCCAGCTGAAATGCACTTGACAGGTTGGCAAGGTGCTGAGATAAATACACGTCAGGCTAATGAAAAGGAACTGCAGAGTACAATACACTCGAAAAATATATAACAAGCTAGCGAGCTCTCTACATTAACGGGTATCAAACATACCCGGCACAAATATATGAATTTTACAACACTCGTACATCTATGTGCAAGCCTATCTTACACTACTGCCGCAAAAGGAGCACATTTGTTTGCTCTTCGAAGAATTCAACAATATCCTCAGCTGGTCGGTCAACCGCCTGATAGTGCGGCACCATATTTCGAGTCATCCCTCATGGTAGCGGCGGTGGTCCAGCGGCAATAGACGCGATGTCCACATCTGGCTGATGCAGTCGAACTAGCGACAATGCAGCCTTGGCACCCGTGACCAGCTGTTGGCGACGCACTCGTGGACCGCGCTGATATCCTGAAACTTCGCCAGAAGAGCCAACAGGCTTGAGGGCACAATGTCCAGCGGGAACATCGCCTGATAAATATACTTCAGGCATGACTGCACCTTCTTCAAACACTAAAGCACCCGCGACGCATGATCCTGCAATTTCGCCAACGCAATTGCATGATCATGGTCCACCCAGAAGTACTCACTAGCCTGCAGTTGCTCCTGGGTTAAGTCATTCATTCGAATGGCAACCCGGTCCCTCTCATCCTGCGGATGACGAGCGCTAACAACTACAAAAAACAAGACCAAAGTATAAGACAAGGCATCACCGCGAATGGCTAAAGAAAGGATAAGAAGATAGAGAGCTAACATTTAAATTGCTCATTCAACTGCGCAACTTTGAACGAAAGCAGAGACAACTCCTCCACCTTTGAACGCGGTTGTGCCACAGTTTCATCGGTGGGAGGAGAGTCAGGGGGACCACTCGAAGGACCCTATTAGAACCAAGAAAGAGGCAAATGAGACCAATTATACATTGACAAAAGGGCGGAGTGCATTCAAATTCGGCAAAAGTATCAACAGGGGTACCCCCACAAAACATGATTCAGCAAGAGGAAAGCTAAACTATTACAAATGGTAGCTAAGGCACGATCTGCTTCTTCGACTTCGACTTCAACTTCAGGGGTTTCCTCGAATCTGTGGCAGTCTCTGATGCCACAGACTTCCCGGTGGTAGCCCCAGATGCTGCAGCCTTCGCCGCCTTCGCTTCGCGGCTCATGAATATTTTATGCATATGTCGATGAGCTGATGCCCATACTTATTGCAACTACCGGCGAATGGAGCAAATACTACCTGCTAGCCATCCGTGTTGACAGGCATCGCCTCAGAGATCACGCTGGGGTCCAGCTCCACACCATGGGCTTGCACCATCGTGAGTGCCATGGTGGCGCCGACAGACCGCTACGAGTTCTTGAAGTCCATTGGGATGCCATCAGCAAAGGATTCCACCAAGCCATCAAGGTTGTCGATTAAACTGGCCTTGGGGATCATATCCTCTCGGAGGCGGCTCAGCACGCCCTTGGCTTTCCCAAGCGTGTCCTGGAGGGAGGCGTTGCGGTCTTTGACTGCAGCCATGGCGCCAGCCAAGGCATCCGCGCGGATCAAGGCATGGGCGTCGAAGCTCACACCGGCAACATCTAAAAAACACACGTATCAACACAACAACATGAATATGAAAACAGGGGAAAATACAAGAGAAGCAGCATAATACCGGAGAGCACTTTCGCGATGGAGAACAGTTGTTCTGCGAACAACTTCTTTCTCTTAGCGGTGGAAGCACACAGATCTTCCTCGTGCTTTTGCGACTCCTCCAGAGCCACGACTGCCTTAGCACGTTTCTTCTCCACGGCAGCAAGTCCCTTCTCGAGGGAAGTGACGCAACAGAGAAGTTCATTATGCTCACCTACAAAGGGCAGAGCACGACAACACTTGAGTTTACAAACCTCTACTCAAGCAGAGCGAAGAGACAAGTTTAAACACAAACCTTCGACTGCGCGATGGCAGTTGTCCAGCATGGCATGCTGTCGACCCAAGGACATAATTTGTTCAGCGAGGCAAGCAGAATTCTTCAAAATAGGCTACAACAAAAGACAAAGAAGCTTCAGCATCGGCAAAAATGCACAAAGTGTGAACGTCAATCAAAATTCGACTGCTAGCGGCAAAAGACACTTACATGCTCCTCTAGGGACTCCGAAGGTTCCTGTCGAGTAGGCGTTCGTGCAACCATCTGGTGCCCCCTAGTGTGGGGGGAACTTGAAGAGTTGACGCTGCAGTGGGCTGCCACCAGAGGAGAAGGAGACAGTACTGCCACCTCCTTGTTTTTGGAGTCTGTGACTCCGAATTCTTTAACAAACTATCAGTCGTCGGAGGACGACGACGCCGTACTGCAAGCATACCCAGTACCACTTTAGAAGAGAAACTTCGAGGAAAACAATATGAACTCGCAAATATAAAAACTTACCTGTCAAATTTGTCAAGGTCGAAAGAATCTCCCGACGACTCCTTCGGCAACCTCAGCTTCTTCCGAGAGGGAGGAGCCATGGCACGTACAGGTACGGCTGGGATTGGCTCCTCTGCAGCAGTAGGGGAACCCTCTAGCATCGACGGTGAGGAAGTATCTGAATCCTTGCTACGGGAGCACTTGCGAGTCCCGTGATCAATGGACTCAGGGGCTTCCTGATCCTCCTCAACAGGGACGGTGGATCCCGACTTGTCCTCTTCATCCACCTCGCGAGGAATAATTCCTTCAGGCCGAGGAGGCAAGTTGGCGGCCACAGCCCAGTCCTAACAATAGGCAAAGCATCAGTACACAAAAGCAGAACCCCTAACAGGCAATCGAAAAATCAAGAAACTTTGAAGAGAAATCCACCTCAGGCGGAGGATTGCTGGCACAGAATGGAGGCACGACTGAGTCACCCAGGAGATCCTCCTTGGTGGTGTACTTAGTCAGCAGTCGAAACCTCCTATCTACCTCGCCGAAAGATATGCTCTCTACAGAGATACGGGTGACATCGCCAGTACCAGTCCAGCGGAACATCGGGTGTTCCCTAGCCTGAAGAGGTTGCACACGGTGGCGCATCCAAGTGCGAATGAGCTCCACGCCGCCTACTTCTTTGCATATGCGCTTTTTGAGTTTGCAGACACGCTGATAGAGGGCCTCTGTCTCTTCGACTTCGGCAGGCATCACAACATTCTTCCACGACCTCCTTCGCTTGCAGGGCGCCACTGGATCGAAGGGTGCAAGTCCGAAATGCTCTCCATCAGCTTTCTGGTCGCGGATGTAGAACCACTTCTCCCTCCATCCTTGGACAGAAGCTGTGAGCTTGATGTCGAAGTAGGTGACGTTGGAATCGACGTGAATCCCGCAGCCTCTTATGTTGTAGACTATGGAACCCGACGCCGATTGACGTTTGAGATTAAAGAGTTTCTTGAAGAGGCCGAAGTGTGGCTCGATTCCGAGCCAGCACTCGCAAAGAGTGATGAAGCATGCGATATGGAGGATAGAATTTGGGGTCAGCTGGTGAAGCTGGAGCCCATAGAAGCAAAGGAGACCCCTAACGAACGGATACAGGGGAAGAGAAAGACCACGAATGATGAACGCAAGGAACATCACTCGAAAACCCACGGGAGGATTAGGGATTACCTCGTCGTCGGGAATGCGCAAGTCGTCCTCCATGACAGAAAGCGCCCCGTCCTGGCGCTGGGTGAACAACTCCGACGGCTTGATGACGGATGGGCGCCATGACCCATTGGTGACGCGGGTCCCCGTGCCCTTCTTCTTCCCAGCTCCGATGGCGCTGGTGCACGTAGTGGCGGCGCCCTTCTTCTTGGACATGACACCAACATCTGCAGATCCAGCGGCGAAACCTCCCTTCTTATTGCCCATCTTGCACTGGCGGTGTGAGCGCAGGAAGTAGCTGGGGAAGGTGCGGAGTTGGTCCAGTGCCATGAAGGAGATGCGCGCAATGGAACAGCAAGAACAGCAATGGCAGAAGTGTGCGAGCGAGAAGAAGATGTGGGGAAATTACCGCATGATGAACCCCTACTTAACCTCATAGCAGATGCAATCCAACGGCCAGGAGAAAATTAACCCAACATGTGGCACACATCGACGTCGACACGTGGCAAGGGTAACCCACGAACCGTCGTGCCACTCCACCCATTACCGCGAGAATCGAGGAGACACAGTTAAAACAGAAGATTACGCATGCCTGGTCAATTCCAAGTCAAAAAGTAGGACCCACTACTCGTCACGTCCCATCAAAGCCGCTCACACGGGTAACTGAGGTCATCTCATCGTTAGCACTAGCGTCATCAAGTCCAGCAAGAGAACATTTCGACTACTTTAGTCCTTACTCGAGTCTTCGACTCAACCAAGCACTCGGGGGCTACTCCTAACAGGAGCGCTGGCCGCGCACCCGAAGAAATTTGTGAAGATATCCAAGCATTATGAAAACCCTTCACTTGAATCTATGATTCGATTGTGGACTTCGAGTTACTCCCATAGGGAGTGCTTAAAGTACATTCTACTGAAACAAGCAAAAGATAACAACAGTCACAAAATACTTATAGTCCCCACTCGAGTCTACGACTCGAATAGGCACTCGAGGGCTACTCCCATAGGGAGCGCTGGCCGTGCACCCTATGATTTTTCTTATACATTACACTGTATGTTGATAACATCCACACTCAAATATTAGGGCGCCTCCGCCTCATGTTTTCCCTACAAAGAGACTGTATCTCCTGGGTCACCCGAATCATCTTTGCAATGACAAAATTCGGATGACGCTCTTACAGCGTGAAGATAAGACTTGAATAAGGCCTAGCAATGCATCTGTCGTGCTCTATCAGAAATAAATTCGTACCTGCATGTACGATGAATAAGCCTTGACGGACGCGTCGAGTGCTCACACTTATACTGGGATTCGACTCCTGTAAGACCTCCACGGCCTGAGTCGAATTACACCAGCACTTCTCCAAATTCGAGTCTAGGGACTCGAGTTTGAGTAGATTGCGTTGTTGTACCCTAAGGCAGTTAACTGATCCTTATACATCGGATAAATCAGGCACGTATTTCAACAATCCCTATGATAAAAAATAGAGCACTCAAAAATATGCTCGGATACGCACTCGAAAGACTTCATAAAGTCTCCACTCGAATCTGCGATTCCATTGGACACTCGGGGGCTACTGACGTGGCCATACCTTACAGGTACTCGAGTTTGGTATATACGGCCTAATCTGGTAGAAGCCCACGGTGTTACCAGGGCCCAATCCAGGATTCGGGTGACCTACGGAGACTCCGACTGCTTACAGCACAAGGCAATGCCTAAAGATAGAAAGTTTAAACGGGTGAACCCTAACTTGTAACCGACTCGACCTGCTACCTGAGACCTAGACTATCTATATAAAGGCTAGGAGGGCACGGCGAGTAGGACGATCACAACCCTAGTTTCCACAACCTTGCTAGATTGCATCTACGCACCCCCTGTAACTTTCGACTCCTTTGATAATTCCAAGAGCAGAAAAGCAGGAGTAGGGACCTCTACGAGGCCTGAACCTAGGTAAACCTTGCATCCATGTGTGCTTGTTTGCTAGATGATTGATGCCTCCAGCGCTCCCTCCTTCTCCAAAACCCAAGTCTATAACAATGGGCATTGATGAGTTCAACCCTCGTTAGAGAGGGATCTCCACCTTGCAAGACTAGGGTTTGAGATTGTTTCTTCCCATCTTGAATTGTGTTGGATATTTTTCTATTCTTATTGTGGATCTCCATGGTAATACAAAGACGAATTCCCTTTATTCAATTATATTGATGATACATTCTTCTCTCATATGTGAGTAATTCCTTTGGGCGCGGGAGATGTAGGGGATTGAGATGTGATGTGCCTTCATATTTTCCATTAGTTTGTGATTGATTCTAATTACTATATTATGCGTGTTTGACTATCTGTGGGATGCCTAATGCTTGTTGTCCAATTAAGGGCCAAGACAACATGATACTTTGTTCTACATAGATAAGATCTTGTTCGCTAGTGGACCAGCGACCCCCGGGTGACACGGGGATATCAATGGAAAGCTAGTTGACTCGAGGACAACGAGTAACCACTGTGCTTATTGCATTAGTCTGATCCAAGGAGCTTAATAAGCGACCTGAAGGGTCTTAATCGTCTAGTGTCTGACCATGGTTTTGGTAACAGGCTAGTAGGATTGTTGAAGTTGGGATGAAATCTACCAAGAGGAGTTCCAGCTAATTATGGGTTGCTCGCCTACACACATATTTATAATATTATAATTGTTACATTTATCACTCATCCACCTGGCACAGTCACTATCACCATGAACTGAATCTCCCCGCGCCTTCTTTCGCCATCTATAGAAAACAACAAACAACCAAGTCGTTCTTTACTTTTATGCTTTATATTTCTAAAGTTTACATTTTAGTTCTATTTAAATACATCTCATTTAATCAAAACCCCAATCCTATTTTCAACACTTGCAGTCAATTCACTCGAAGACCTATGACAACTTCGGGTGTGATAGAGACTTCACCTATAAACATTTACCTTTGGGCTCCCTGTGGGATCGATATCTTAACTTCGAAACTAGCTACAAACGATCTATGCTCTTGCAAACATCAAGGAGCCAAGAGTGAGGATGAGGCCGGAGGCAACACGCTCACTAGCGACGAGTGAAAGTCCCGTGTGAAAGATGACCCCATCCGAAGCATTGTGCCCCATACTGGGCGCCAACTATCATGGTGTGGAACACAGCAGTACCATCGAGGATGGCTTAAGAGGGGACAATCGGGATGCTATCAGTGGTTATCGCAACGGGATTAGGAACAAGCCCTCCAGACATAACGAAGTACCTAGGTTTGGGGCCCTCCTGGCGAGGTAACACCCTACTCCTGCAAGGATCTACTATCTCAGGGGCAAATGCCCGATACAAGGGCTCTTGGAGCTGTTTCTATTGATCTACTAGTGAGAACTATAGGTAGAGGATGAACTAGAGGAATGCAGTCTCTCATTGTAACCCTAGCTCTACCCTCCCTTATATACTGGCTGGGAGGCATAGGAAACAATGTGGGTTTTAGGGTTTACAAAGCGAGCCTAGGGTTTACAAAGCGGGCTGGCTGGCGAGGCCCATCCAGTGGACCAGGACCCAGTGAGCGCTACAATGTATGGCCGCGACACTAATGCCCAGTCGCTAGAGCTTTAGAGGTCTGCCGAGAATGATGTGCTCAACCGCCAGCTTTGCCCTGCTTAGTGCGGTCGTCGCGTAGCACTGCTTGGGTGGCACACCAGTCTGTCTGATGACGCGAGGACCCAGAGGCGTGCTCTGCGGGGGCGTCACGCTGTATCCTCGCCACTAAATCTGAGGCGACAGGGTAGAGCCGGCCACCCGACGGGATCTTCTGGTTGCACGGCTAGACGGGCCAGCCAAGGAAGCTTGATGGTGGACCGGTTGTAGCATTCCACCTAGACGCAAGTCTTCTATCTTGTGGCCATCCGGCCTAATATCTCTGGAGCCGACCGGCTTTGGCCTAGCTTATCCCATCCGGGGGTCATCCCCCCGACACTCATACTCACATGCCAGATCTAATCTGCGCACCATAGCCATCTTGGCACCCTTGTAACCTTCGGTTCCTCAATCAATCACTACTAGGAAACTAGCTATAGATAGAAATGCTTTCTATGGCGCATATAAAAGGGCATGCTCCATAGAATTAATTCCGTGGTGCATATAGACATAAGCAACAGAAATTTAGCAATTTTGTGGCGCACAGAACCCATAGGCTTCACAAAAATGTGTGTTTCTGACTTTCTATGGCACATATTTCCCGTGCGCCACAGAAAGTGATGATTTTGTGGCGCATATAGAAATATGCGCCACACAAATTTGATGGGACACAAAAACAACTAAGAGGGGAGACAATTATGTGGCGCATATGCCTATATGCACCACAGAAAGTGATATTCTGTGGCGCATACGGAAAGTTGAAAACAGACCCCCTGTTGGATCGCCTTTTAAGTTTTGTAAAAAATAAACGAAAAGGATAAAAACTTCAAAAAAATAATTCCTTTTAGATGTAGTTATATTTTGAGGTATAGATGTAGGGGAAATTGAAAACATGAATTTTGATGTATTTTGCAAAAAAAGGTCATGGCACGGTAAAATGGCCATAACTTTTGCATAAGATGTCGGGAAAAATGTTTAACCTATCAAAACGATCGTCTTGAAATTTCCTACTCGAATTCGAAAAGAGTAAAAAGTTATGGCCAAAAAAAGATTTTTTCCTGTGAAAAAATTAAAAAGGGGGAGACAATTTTGTGGCGCATATGTCCAATATGTGCCACTAAATTTTTGGGCGGGATTCGAAATTTGAATCCCGCCGGCGCCTTTTCTCCCTCTATTTTATCCTTTAATCCTCCTCTCCTCCACACTTCTCTCTTTCTCCTCCTCTTTTCCTCCCTCCACTTCCCCTCTCCTTCTGCCCCTCTCCTTCAACTCTCTTCTCCTCCCTCCTTCAGCCATGGCCTCCTTCTCCTCCACCTTCGGTCATGGCCTCCTCCTCCTCCACCCCGGTGACCTTTTTCACCTCCACCACCTCCGACGACCACCTCCTCCGGCGACCTTCGACAATGATGACGACCACCTCCGGCAACCTCCTCCTTTTTCGGAGACCTCCTCCTCCGGTGACCACCTCCTCCCCTGGCAGCCTCCTCCTCCATCTACGGTGACACCCTCCTCCATCGACCTCTGGCCTAGCCCTCCTCCGGTGACCCCCACTTTCGGCCACGGACACGGCCTCCGAAAAGATTTCGGCGAAATTCCGGCGGCTGCGGCGGTGCTAAATCCAAATCTAGATCTGGCCTGCTTTCTTTTGAAATTTGAAAAAAAAATCATGGCGCATATTGGCAATATGCGCCACAGAAATTTGAGATATGGCCCGCCTTTTTTAAATATTTGGAAGAAAAATTCTGTGGCGCATATTGGCAATATGCGCCAATTTCTGTGGCGCATATCAATATGCGCCACATAATTACAATTTAGTGGCGAGGTAACAGTGGCGCATCCCATATGCGCCACAGAATTGCAAAATATGTGTGTCACTTATAAGCTTTTTCCTAGTAGTGAATCAAGAATAGACAAGCAGGAGTAGGGTTTTCTCTCCGGGGCCTAAACCTGGGTAAACCTCGTGTTCCCAATTGTTTGTCTATTAGCCAACGAAATCTCCAGCGTGCCGCTCTTCCCTAAAAACCTAAGTCCATCAAGTATGGGCATTGGCGTGATCATCCTACGTCAGCTGGACACACAGAGGGTGATCTACCGCTCTCTCTCAAAGATGAGTGGGGTATCGTTGACCCACCGCACCCAGGCCAAGTCGAAGCCTTCATGCGGCGCTAAGGCTTGTGAGGATTGTTGCCGCCTTTGCTGCACCACACATGTAGTTTAGCTAGTTGTTTTCGTTCAAACTTTTGTAAAAACGTCTAAATTTGAATGGAAATTTTTATCTACTTGTTTCGTGGTGAACCGCACATTGCATTCGTGTTGGATGGCCGCTAAGGGGCACCGGTGGGATGGGGATGCCGCTAGAGCGTCCACCCGATGCGGCTGGTGTACATGTAGGTGGGAGCTTCAACTAGAGGAGGAAGATTCCCATGGACAATGTTGGAATGACCAACATATAACCAACACGAGGGCGGGAAAGAGTCAGAAGTGGCAGGAAAACTGCGGGGAAGGCACGGGAACTGTCTCGAGCGGCAGCGACGCAGGCGACGAAGTGGCGTTGAAGGCGGTAGGGCTTTTTGTGCCGCTTACATACTGGTCCCACTGCCCGGTGCCCGGACACACACTCGGTCCGACCACGTCCGCGCAAACGCATCGGCCACCCAAATTTGGTACACCGATGGGTGACACACTCGTGCCAAACGGGTCGGTCCGTATGGATCGCTCCGCTGGAGAGGGCGCGCCCACCCCTCAGGTCCGGTCGGACCGGTTCGGACACGGTATGACTATTTGGGTCGTGCCACTGGAGATGGCCTAATGATAGAACAATTTGTGTTTTTAAGTAGTAGAGATGGTGACGATTTTTTTGATTAGAGATCAATTTAGGGAATCATTGTATCACAAACGGCTCAACATGGACCCTCAACCGAATCGGTACCTACGCGACGCACAGCCGTCGGGCGACCAGCTAAACCCATCTAGGGTTCCGTCCCTCACCGGCGACACCGCCGGTCCGCTCCGCCGCCGGTGGCTTTAGGGCCTTGGAGGTGTGGGGGACCACGGCCTCTCGCCGGCAGGAGGATTTTCGTTTTTGTTTAGCCCTTTTTTTCAGTGTCTTCTTCGGAATGTTGAGGCGGCGGCTACGTCCTGAAGTCAGAATAAGGTTGTCCCCGTCATATCCTCGCTCCGGTGGTGCATCTAGTGTCGGCGGAGGACGCGTGGAGTCGTGTGTCCGACATATCTCTTGGGATCTGATCGTTTTTCGTATTCGTCGGTGTGGTTTAAGGTCAGACTCTTCCGATCTACGGTTGTCATCTTCGGCGATAGTTGCTGCTCTGGTGCGCTGATCCTTTAAGGCCTTAGCACGACGACTTTTCGTTTGTCTACTACAACAAGCTCTAGTACGACAAGGTTTGCCCGGCTCCAGTGATGGAGGAGCGAGGACGGCGGCGCGCCTTCGTCTCGTGCTAGTGTCTATAGACGTCGCTAGGTGGTTCAGTAACTTTTTTTTAATTTCTATTACTTTTAAAGTTTTTTTGTACTGTTATTGATGAAAAGAAAAAACATGAACCCTCTGCAAGTCGCACGATCCTGTCAGCTGCTACCCGTTAAACGCGTTGAGTTCTATTTTATCATGGATTTGCGTGACGAATCACGAGGCCCCGGCTGTGATCTGTCGTCCGTGTCCTGTAGTGAAACACGTATAGTAGATCAATGTGAGGCCCCTCACTACGACAGTACGACAAACTAATCACATTTCGGCGCTCGTCGCAGGAAGCTTCCCTGATGGGACATGATTGGTCATAGACGAACTAGCAAGATAAACAATAGTAGAACCGGGATTTAGATGTGACAGTGCAAGTAAATAAAGGTGTCGTAAAAAATTATTATTATACACCTCAAAGACATCGCGGAAAGTGAAAGGTACGTATGAATTTTTGTTTATTTATTTTATTTTTATTTTTACTAGCACAATGCCCGCGTGTTGCTGCGGAAGAATGACCCGGATTCTAAATTTTACAGCAAACACCTTACATTTCAAACCAACATTACTCATTTCAAAGATTGCACACTCCTCAAAAGCGAACTTTCGCTTTATAAATAAAGCATAGGTGAGACATTCTTTGGCCGGAACATCACATCGCCCGAAGTAACAAAAACCACAGGATACAAGGCGCTGGGAGACCCCAAGCCCAACACGAAAAGCAAGAAGAAATAAAAGAAGAAAAAAGCTGATAACGGCGGTGTGCCGAGAACGGAAACAGCTCGCAACCGGTGCGCCCTCTAAAGAAGTACCACCACAAAACCCGCAATCCAAAGCGCCTGCGTACCAAAAAAATACCTCCAAGAAGGGAAGTGACGATGACGACACTGCTGTCCGGCTGGGACCTAGGGTTTCCCCAGGTATGCAGTGGGGAGGTGGGGGAGGGAGGCCCCCAACACCCTTCAAGAAGGAAGGTGACACCCTCGGGCGTCACCGTGTTAGTGTCAACAGACAAGGATTTCTCCCGAGCCTACCAGAACCACCCTCCCGAGCACTTTGAAAAGCTCCACCAATCACTTCACCCACGAGCACACGCCATCCCGGTCTTGAAGTCGCCACCACCGTCACACCGAGAGCCACGAAGCAAAGCCGGTAGGCCGAGAGAGTGGAGACTTCGACGAGGGTCGGCCTGTCAACAACACGCGGGAGGGAACTACCTCCACCACCAGCAGGTGGTAGCCGACCGGATGCGTGACAAGACACACTAGGCCCTTCGGCTGGCCGAGCCAGCCGAGGCTCGTGAAGTCCCACCGCCAAGACGGCAAAGGGTGTCATCGAACACGCCATCCGCCGCCTCATGCCCTACTTCTCCTTCCACCAGGGGATCCGCCACCACGGCAAATCCCGACCGCCAAGCAACATCACCATCGCCACCGAGCTCCCGAACTGCGGACCGCCACCGGGCTGGGGATCTCACATCACCTCCCGGAGCCTCCTCCGCTGGATAGAAGCCGTAGCCGTCCACCTTCCGAGGCCGCCGCCCGGCGTCCACCGAGCCGGACTCGCACCCACCGAGCAAGGTTTGTCGCGTGACCTGCAAGGTGAGGTAGGTCTGGTTGATGTAGGATGGTGGCCGCGGCACAGCCGCGCGGAGGAGATCAACCTCCACCACCAATGGAGGTTGCCGTCCGGACGCGGCAGCAGAGACACACCAGGTCTCGGGCCAAGTCTCCGCCGCCACGCTGCTACAGCGCAGCCGCCGTCCTACACGCCCCACGCCATAGCCCCTCCTCCAGAAGGTGTCAGGGTCGCGAGGGGCCCGCCCTAGGCCCAGATCGGGCCCAAGTTGGCCCAGATCTAGGCAAGCCGAAGTTTCGAGGGCCTTGCGCCCGCGATGCCCGGCTGTCGACGCCTCTGCCCGGCGCCGCCATGCCCCACCGCGTCCGGAGTTCGCGTCGCGAACATGCCCGCCGTCCTCCGGATGTGCCAGGCCCGCGCGAGGCCACCACACCGCCGCCGCCAGAGGCGTGCCGGAACGCGCCGCCGAAACCGCCACCCAGCAGCCCTCCATGCCGAGCTGCGCCGCCGATGCCATATAGGTCACATCATATAGGTTTATACGCATATGCGACAGTATAATGACTACATTAATTAATCCTTCTGAAATCACATAAACATCTCGCCACCTCCATCTTCTCCAACAACTTAAAAATCGACATGCTATACTCGCTTCGTCCAGAAATAAATCGCTTGCAGAAAGATAAATCCCATCTCCACCGACGAATATGTTTAAACGGTATTTTTAATTTTATTTTGAATTCTCTGACTTATTAGGCCCACAATAATTCCTATATAGCAGATCAAAAGACAAAATATTTAAGAACCGCTTTGGGCTTTTTTCTTTAGGGCGTGTCACTTCGTAGCCAAATGCCAACTGAACTGCTCCACTCCTCTACCTGGCTGACGCACCACACAGAATGGGGAAAGAAAAAAAATCCCCAAATCGTGAGTTAGTGTTCTTACAGGCGTTGCCTCAATCAGCTAACGGAGTCGCCTTTGCTGCCAATCCGCCGGTGTCGAGCACCGTAGCCACCTCTATCCTTCCCCTTCGTGAAAGCGATGCGGCAGATCGTGGCCGGCTCCATCAGCATCCTGCAACCCTGACGAGGTCACCCTCCCCTCCAACCGTGTACCTCAAGCACGGCAGCCGCGCCCGCCGTGCGCGCCCCCGAGCTCGCGCCTCCCGCTGCAATTCCGGCCAGCAGTAGCTGCTCGGCCCCGAGCCTCCGCAAAGCAGTGCCTCCAACCGCCGCGCTTGCCTCCTTTTTTTACTGCAGAGTTTCCCCCGTGGTAGGGAGCAGGCAGAGCATACACACGCCGCCTCCGACATGATCTGCTCGGAGCAACCATCGCCATTCAGTTATTCGTTGTATCTCAGTCCCACAGTCCTAGGCATCCAATCAAATCTCAAATCTTTTTGTTTATCCCAAAAGCGGCTTGCTGATTCGGAGCATCCTGAGAGGTATATAAACTGGTTACTTTGGCTTTAAGTTGGCAAGGTGGGACTATTTGATAAACGAAAGCAGGGGCTTTTGTTCCTATTGAAAATTTGCGAGGTCGGGAGGATTCGGTGAACAAGCATGGCGCTCTGGGTCGGGCTGTACAAAGACGTTCCGTTGTGACGTCTGGACCGTATAGAGAGAACTTTTTCTTGTTACTTTTTTTTACGAAAACGTTTATTTTACTTATTTTACTTATAGATGCATTGGTGGGTAATTTGCTATTTGGTGAGAGGCTAAAATGGTCCAAAAAAGAGTTGGACCGGGAGAAACAATCCATCCTTTATTATTAGGTATAGATTTAGAGTACGCATTGACGTTGTCCATGACAGTTATCCATAAATAGCTGACCCTATGGGATTCGAAGTCAAGGAGTGATTTTCATGCTTTTATAATTGCACATGAAAAGCAGGGCAACATTATATACATTCCAATCACGTCAGGATTTTTTTTTCCGATAAGGACGTCAGTATATTTACTCACCGGAATGGATATGGTTAACTATTGAAGCTGACAACTGGGCATAAACTTCTGGGAAATTCATAGTTACACGCTGGAGCATATGAAAAAAAGACTCGTTAAGGAAATATCTATATACATATCCCATTTGGGATCTTAGGATTGCATCAATGGTATTTCAGGCGATATGAATGTGTCTTGTGAGCAGCGGCGAATCCAAGATAAAAATGTAGGACAGGCTCAAAATATTGAGAACACGGTTTAAGAAGACAATACAATCCAACCTACAATGGATTTTTAAAACTTAGATGCACAATTAGTCATGCACATGCAGCATAAGGCTTAGGTTGTTAATATATTCCGTTTAGCTCCATTTTAACACCTTTTTGATGCATTTACCAATAAAACTTTGGCCTTTCATCAACAACCATGGTTGAGGCATTCATATTTGACAGTTTCTTGCTAAAAACGGAGGGTAGGCTCAAGCCTAACGAAGTCTGCCAGTTAAATTCGCCCCTGCTTGTGAGTATTGGTCAAATCCAAGCATGATGCCTAATCATATGAAATTATTTCTTCTAGTGTGTTCAAAACTCCCTCTCCTTTCTCTTTTCTCTTTGATCAACTACAAGTTGCACATTATCTCGAAACTTTTATGTTTTTTCCTATGCAATATGTAGTCCACATAACTTTTTTTTCTACGATACTAGTTCATGTGTTTTTATTCATGTGGCATTCCAATCCCGCGCTGTTTTTGTTTTTTCATTCATATATTTCGAAGAAACCCTTAAAATCCTATGGAATAGAACTTTACAGGGATTTTGGAGAAAGACAAAATTGTGGGCCTGTCTCATTTTTTTATGTCTATAATTACCGTGTGTTTTTTACATGACATCTAAACTTCTACAGTTTTTGGTTTTGATTCATGTATAGGACTATATGATACATGCCATCTTTATTCATGCGTTTTTCCTATTTCCACGGTCTGAGTTCCTCACTTGGGGCACAGTCTTTGCTTCATTTTAGATGAAAACTAAAAAAGAGTTTCAAATGATGGCGATTTCTATCTCGAGAGAGAGACCTACATTGCATGTGTACCTTGGCTAGTACAGGGAAACAACAACAGCTTTCCACTTTTAGACGTCTACCCAACCCAAGCACGACCTCAATCATGACCTTCCGTCCCGAATCGAATGTCTGTTAGCCCTCTTGCGGTACTCACGATAGCTGCAGCTGTACTTGAGCCGATGAATTCATCACGGGAAATCCCCAGACTTCACACCAGAATCCCGAGGTCTCTGTACAGCGACGCCGCGACGGCGACCAACGGCAAACGCGGGGAGACCAGGGCCGGAGAAGGACACGACGAAGAAACTACCCCCGAGCCACGCCGACTCGGCGGGGCGCACGCCAAAAAGGCGGACTCGCCGGTCGGCGCCGCTGATTTTAATAGGGCGTGCACACTCAAGAACACGATGCCTTTTTCTTTTCCCCTCCACCTCCTCCTCCCCATTTCGCCTCTGTGTGGTTGACGAAATCTCGCGCCCATGTGGTTGGTTTTCTTTTTCTTTGACTTGATCCAACCAAGAAGACGAAGACTTCGAGCCTCGTAGTGCTAGTATATTGCGGAGCTTGCTCGCGGTCTGCCTGTTGCTCCCCCAGCACCTGGTCTTCCTCCTCCTCCTCTCGCCATTTCTCCCGTGCACGCCTGCTTGCTTGCTTTTGCTCCTGTCTGCCTCGGCGCGTGTAAATCTGATCTGGTTCTGCTGGTGTGTCCACATCCAGTGGGGATCCTAGATTTGGAAAGGGAGATTTGTACCTGGAAAGTGGTCGGCGTGCCTGACAGTCTTGTTTCTTTGCCGGGATTGGTAATGGGCATGAAGGAGGTGACGTGAGTTCGTTTCGCCATTTTGATCTTGGGATTGGTTGTTGGGGAGCAGAGGTAGTTGGCCCGTTTCTTGGCAGGAATGGTCCTTTTGGTGTGGAGCTTGTCTGGGATCGGTAAAGGAGCAACCTCCTGATCGATCTTGGCGAATCTTGACGGGGGATTTGTGAGAACTGAAGCAAGATTGTCGGTGCAGTGACTTCAGAAGGTGGAGATGAGACTCACTGTGCGTGTGATCGCTGCCCGCAACCTGCGCGCCATGGATTTCAACGGGTTCAGCGATCCGTATGTGAAGTTGCAGGTTGGGAAGCAGAGGTTCAAGACCAAGGTGGTCAAGATGAACCTCAACCCGGAGTGGGATCAGGAGTTCAGTTTCGCCGTCGCCGATGTCCGCGAAGTACTCAAGCTAGATGTCTATGATGAAGACTTGATCGGGATTGATGACTTCCTGGGCCAGGTGAAGGTGCCACTGGAGGATCTTCTGGCTGCTGAGAACTTGTCGCTGGGTCAGCGCTGGTACCAGCTTCTTCCCAAGACCAAGAGTGACAAGGCAGTTGATTGTGGTAATTGTTTGAACTTTCATCTTTTTTCTACTAGTTAATTTTTCCATGGAAGTTTGCCATGTTACATCATGCCTTTTGTCCTTTTGCATATGGATTCATTATCTGACTTTCTGAATTTGAAACATCTTACTACTATTACTACCTGTAGGATCTAGAAGGGCATAAATTCTACTTATGTCATTGTGCGAAAAAAGCATAGTCACTTTTCTGTTATTCATCATTTTGCTTGCACCCTGCAGGGGAGATTTGTGTTGTGATATCTCTAGAAACAGCTGGGGCCACACGATCATGGTCTGATGCAGCTGAACTAACTGGCATACAGAAACAGTATTCATTGTCATCAAGTCAAAGCACAGGATCATCAGCTGCATTAGCTTATCAAGAAAGTGAAGCCTCTAAAGAAGGTAATGTTAATGAGTCTTCTGATGGAGGCCGATCGAAAAAGTATTCTGATGAACCTGAAATCCCTGAAGAGGATGAAGAAGGGATAGATCAAACAGTTGCAGATGACAGATTTGATGTCATTCGTAATGAAATTTCTAATGGAGCCGAAACTCTTAAAACAGAAAAAATTGACAGGCCCTCACTTGTTGATCGTGTCTATCAGATGTTCAAGAAAACTGATGATCTTTCATCGACGTCTATGGCAAAGACCGAGGCGGCAGAAGAAGTTCAACAAGCACCAGCAGGAGTTGAGGTTCCTGTAAGCCAAACTGATGATATGTCTTCAGATGCTCCATTTGATGAACTATTGAGATCTTTTGAATCAAGACATGAAGGAGTCGAAATGCCTGTGAATTTACAAGGAATTCTTGTTAACCAGTCATATTTTACGTCGCCTGGTGATTTGAATAATCTTCTCTTTTCACCAGATTCAGATTTTCGGCAAACATTGGTACAGATTCAGGGTTGTACTGATTGCAAAACTGAGCCCTGGAGAACTGATAATGATGGAGAGTCTCTCAAGAGAGTGGTGACCTATACAACTGCACCATCCAAATTGATTAAAGCTGTGAAAGCAACAGAGGAACAATCTTATTTGAAGGCTGATGGGAAAGAGTTTTCAGTCTTAACGAGTGCCAGCACCCCTGATGTTCCTTGTGGTACTTATTTTCGAACAGAGATTCTTTTCCGTATTATGCCAGGTCCAGAACTTGATTCTGAGCAACAGACTTCACATTTGGTCATTTCTTGGCGCATGAATTTTCTTCAGAGTACTATGCTTAAAAGTATGATAGAAAATGGAGCAAGACAAGGCTTGGAGCAAAGCTATGCACAGTTTTCTGATTTACTGGCAGAGAAGATCAAGCCTATTGATGTAGAAGATACTGGGTCAGACAAGGAACAGGTCTTAGCTTCATTGCAAGGGGGTCAGGAGTCTGATTGGAAGATAGCATTCCTATACTTCTGCAACTTTGGTGTCTTGTCCTCTCTTTTTGTAGCCCTGTACATTGTTGTGCACGTTTCACTTGTGAATTCAGGTGCTGTTCAGGGGCTCGAGTTTCCTGGATTAGATTTGCCAGATTCACTCAGTGAGATAGTCATGGGTGGGCTATTGTTTCTTCAGGTGCAACACATATTTAAGAAAATTATGTGTTTTTTTCAGGCAAGGGAACAAAAAGGTACTTGCTCCCTTTCATTCCTTATTTTCAACTTTTTTCCAACTCTAATGTACCTGTAGGGATCTCCTTTCAATCCTTATTTTCATCATTTTCCAGCTCTAATGTACCTGTAGGGACCTCTTTGGAAATTTGATTATTATTGTTATAATCACACAGGTGTTTTTGGATAACAAATTTCAGCTGAGTTTCTTTTTAGCATTTTTTTGTTTGGATATTCTCCATCTTGTAAATAAAAGGAGTTATAGTTTGCTTCATCCAAAAGAAATACAAAGCTTTAGTCCTGTCAGTTTTCTCTCAAGAAACTTGCAGATGTGTAGCATATTCGTTTGAATCTCATTCTGTTCCTGTACACCATTGAATCTTGTAGACATAAATGTGACTTTGTGTTTTGTTCTCATGTAGTTGGTGATCATGGTGTGAAAGCAAAAGGTGATGGATGGTTGTTAACGGTTGCCTTAATTGAGGGAACCAAGTTCGCACCAGTTGATGCTACTGGTTTCTCTGATCCTTATGTTGTATTTACTTGCAATGGTAAAACAAAAACAAGTTCAATCAAGTTTCAAACACTCGAACCTCAGTGGAATGGTATGTTTTTTGTTGTAGAGTTTCTGATTTTACTCCTTGAACCATTACATTTTCTTCCATAACCACATATTTTACTAAGAAGGATAGCTTGGGAATTCTCCATTTTAGTAGAAAGGATGGCCTTGTGGTGCATCATCTATCCGGCAACTAAATATACTTCCCTAAACCTTGCAGACATCTTTGAGTTTGATGCCATGGATGATCCTCCATCAGTGATGAATGTACATGTGTACGATTTTGATGGACCATTTGACGAAGTTACCTCTCTAGGACATGCTGAAATCAACTTTGTCAAATCAAACTTGTCAGAGCTAGCCGATGTATGGATTCCTCTTCAAGGCAACTTGGCTAAGTCCAGGCAGTCTAAGTTACACCTAAGAATATTTTTGAACAACTCAAAGGGCACTGGTATGGTCACCGAGTATCTGAGCAAAATGGAGAAAGAAGTTGGTAAGAAGGTGGGTACTTACCTTTGCATCTTTTTGTAAGCATACTGTTACTATGTGAGCTTCCTCTAGTCTGATCTGGGTTACTGCTGCCAGATGCCGTTGCGGTCTCCCCGAACTAATACTGCATTCCAAGAGCTCTTCTCTCTACCAGCAGAAGAATTTCTCATCAGCAGTTTTACGTGCTACTTGAAGCGGAAATTGCCTACACAGGTACTTCTGAAACTGCGACCAACACTACCATATAAAGGAAGGCCAAACGGCAAGGCTTGATGGGGACTGGGGATATTGGAGAGGGGAGTCATAACATAGACTGGGATGATAAGAGTATCAGGGGGAGAATATATTGGTCCTTCTTTACTTGAGCTCACAACCTTTAGCCTTTATAGAAAAATACCACTTTTCAACCTTGAACCATTGCAGAGCAGAAGTGCAATTTTCAACCTTGAACGCTGAAACCGTTTGGTTTTAACCCTGAACTCTTGAATCAGTTTAGTCAACCCCCTTGGCCCTATCCCAAGCGGTTTTGTGCTGCCTAAGATGACACATGGCATCACTTATACATGCCAGCAATATAATTTTGTAAAAATCAGGAAAGTAAATTTAAAAAATTGGGTAAAATATGGACGGAATTTTGGAAAATCTTTTCCATATTGGCTACTAATATTTTTTTCAGTTTGACTATGGGGAAAAGCTTTTCAGGAAATTCAGGATTTTTTTTCTGATCGACTATTAAGAAAAGTTTAGCTACACATCTTCTTTGGACTTTGAATCTACTTTCCAGATTGACCTCGTACTGTTTCCATATTTTTTCTAAGTTTTTTCCAAGAATTGTTTCCTTTGTTTGCTTGATTTTTGTAAAATAAAAAACTTAGAGCATCTCCAACGGCAGTCCCCAAAGGCCTCCCAATAGGCCCAATGGGGGCCAGACACAAAAATATCCCCCAGAGGCACCCCCAGCGGTCCGGACGCCCTGAAAATATGTTTGGCAACCCCATGCCCACCCCCAGCCTTGGCGGCTGACTAGGATCGCCCAGACACACCTCACACATCGGACCGACCCACATGTCAATTTTCTGCGGCTATGGGCGCCTGTGTGCCATGTTTTTTCATCCGCTACAATGAATAAATTCCATAGAAGATCCAATGAGTGGATTGGTTTAGAAAAAAAATCAGGCCTCCCCCATAGGTCAGGCCATGTGTCCGGGCACCCCCATAGGAGCCACCGTACGCGGGTTGCCAGGCACATTTTCGGGACCGCTGGTGGAGCTGACATGACAAGTTGCTGATGTGTGCAAGTGACAGCAGGCGTGTTGTCCTAGTCAGCACAAAACCACTTGGGATAGGACCATGGGGGTAAAGTAAACTGATTCAAGAGTTGAAGGTTTATTTTCAGAATTCAAGGTTGAAATATGTTAGACTTAAATCGTTAATTATGCACTCCTTATTCAGTTACTCTTAGAAGATATGGAATTTGTTGATTTGGATGTGGCTAACTTGTTAGTATGTCCACACATTTTGTCTACTATGAGCATCTTATATTGCCAGTTTGAAACATTTGTATGGAAAAAAAGAGGTTTAGAGAAAAATGCATGTGCTACAAGATGTGTGATTTCAGATATTAAACTAACAGAAAATGAATAGCTAACTAAGCTTTCTGGCAATTGACAAGATCTTTTGTACTTCTCATTTCAGGGCCATCTTTTCTTATCTCCAAGAACAATTGGGTTTTATTCAAGCATGTTTGGCCGGAAAACAAAGTTTTTCTTTCTATGGGAGGATATTGAAGACATACAGGCAATTCCCCAATCAATATCGTCGTGGAATCCATCTATTACAATAACTCTTCACACAGGTAGAGGAATGGATGCAAAGCATGGTGCAAAGAGCATTGAGAGTGGCAAGCTGAAATTTTCTCTGACGTCATTTGCATCGTTTAGTGTGGCCAACCGGTAAGTTTCCACCTTTCTAAAATAGTTAGTTTCGTGTAGCTCCCCTAGAATGAACCATTTAAAGGGCTTTTCTATTACAACGGTCAGTCTAAAGCTGAAATTTTCTCTGCGGTCTTTTGCATATTTTAGTGTGGCCAACTGGTAAATTTCTACCTTTCTGAAATAATATGAGTTAGTTTCGTTTAGCTCCACTAGAATAAACCATTTAAAGAGCTTTCAATTACAATTGCCAGTCTAGACCATCGAGAGACATCTGCATTGGTACACTAGACCATAGCACCTTGAAATTTCCTTTTGCATGTCATTACGATTCTTGGCATTTTACTGTGGCCATTATAGATATATTTGGGGTGCTTTACAGGACGATAATGGCTTTATGGAAAGCAAGATCTTTGAGCTCCGAGTTCAAAGTACAGATTGCTGAGGAGCAATCCCAAAATAAATCCCTTGAGAGCGAGGACAGTGGAATTTTCGTTGGTGTTGAGGATTCCAAGAGCCTTCAGATGAGCGAAGTTTTTTCCTCAAC
Source organism: Avena insularis (assembly GCA_023614405.1). NCBI lineage: Eukaryota > Viridiplantae > Streptophyta > Magnoliopsida > Poales > Poaceae > Avena > Avena insularis. The sequence continues at coordinate 67,672,174 of CM042692.1, read as the reverse complement.
CATATCTGCTAATGTAATTTCAGTTATCTTATACTCCCTCCATCCAGAAATAAGTGACTTGCATTTGCATGGTTTTAAAGGCGTTAAGGCGATCAGGGGGCGCTTTGACGCCTAGGCGGGCGCTTTGGACGCCTAGGCGCCTAAAGCGGGCCTTTTTCCAAGGCGGAGGAGGGGCGCCTGGACGCCTAGGCGACGCTTAGGCGACGCCTTTAAAACCATGTGCATTTGTCTAGATTCGCATGTATCTAACACTAAAACATGTCTAGATACATGCGAATCTAGACAAGTCCAAATCACTTATTTCTGGACGGAGGGAGTACAACAGACCATGGCAACTTTCATTTGCACCTGAGTTGCACCTGCAAGTTCTGTAACTGCTTATGATGAAATTTATCACAAAGTTAAACTGAGATGCATGTTCCTCTTGCCAGATGAACTCGCTTATGGAGGTGTTCGAAGGAGGTTCGTTGGAGATGAGAGTCATGGAGAAAGTTGGATGCCTTAAATACTCAGCTACACAATGGGAATCAGTAGGAAGTTGTCTTAAACCTGATGAATCTCAAAGACAAATTCATTACAAGTTCAGCAGGAAGTTGTCTCCTGTTGGAGGAGAAGTGACTGGTACCCAACTAAAATCTCCTATGCCGAATAAGAAAGGGTGGATTATTGAAGAGGTCATGGAACTTCAAGGAGTCCTCCTTGGTGACTTCTTCACGGTATGTGGATATACTCGAAATTTCTGTGCATGGCTCTGGGAAACAACAAGACCGTGCTTATACTAGTGGCTAAATTGTCTTGAGAGTAGCACGTTCTCAACGCAAACGCTTTGCTTCTCAATGCATTGATAGAAAAAGGAAGTTTATATACATACATGCCTAGGACACACATGCACATGAATGCGCTACATTGGCGATGCTCAACATGTGCTTGATCGATTGCAGCCCTTCCACCCCAGCCAATGCCCAAGGCCAGGGTCTGATTTGATCTTGTTCACCTTCATACAGAAGCACGGTAGTGCTTCTGTGTGAACCATGTCATGAGCTGCACGAGCGAGGAGCAACCCATCCTCTGGCAGTTGCACGATCTTCATGTTACACCTTTCCCAATGTCTAGAAAACTTCTGCCTTTGAAAGCTGGTGCTGTTTTTCACTTCATGACATCTGTTCTGCACATTGAAGTGTTCTATTGCCCTAAAAATGAGTCATTTTAGTTACAGCGGTTGGTTGAAATCTTCTCTAAGATAGAGGATTTTGTTTGATTCATAAGGTCAATATTAAATAAAACCTTGGCTTTTTATATAGACTACCCTCCAATGGTTAGAAAGATGAAACAATTCCAGGGCACGACTGAAACTGTAGTAGTACCGTAATCAATTTAAGTACAGATTTTCTGTCAGGTTTATATAACGTTATTGATCGATGAATGTTCTTTTTTTACATAATATGTGGAGCCAAATATTATGTAGGTTGTGAGTAATGTTTGTTCTGGTCTTTCATATGTGTGGACCGAAATATCAAATTAAACATGTTCCAACTTGTTCCTTTGTCTATCCCGAGCAAATTAAACATGTTCTGCTGATTTTCTGCATAAAAGCAGAATAAACATTGTAAATGACATGTACGCCTGACTTGGTGCATGCAGCTTCATATAAAATATCAGATTGAAGACCTTGCTCCTAAACAGAAGGGGTGCAGTGTCCAAGTCTATCTTGGAATTGAATGGTCAAAGAGCACCAGGCATCAGAAGAGAATTGAGAAGAACGTTCTTTCAAGCTCGTCTTCTCGCCTAAAGGAGATGTTCAGCCTTGCATCAAAGCAGCTCCCACACTCCCGGTAGGATCATTCATGCGTGACAACAACCCCTGTGCATAATGATCCTGAGCAAGCGGACATATCCTGACCACCAGTATTATCTTCTGTACATACATGGCTTGATTGAAGACACACACACAGGCGACTGATTCATTGTTAGAGCACGTTAGAGTGGGGTTTGCAGATCCAATCCATCTGCAGCAGCTGAGCAATTGTGACTGAACACAGGATAAAAAATCCATTTGTTATGTTGCACTGTATCTGATAAAAAATGTATATCAGAGATAACAGCATTTAGACCAAACCATGATACCGGGCTTCAGTATGCAGTGATGAACTACAGTGAGACCAAGGAGCTACAATTTGTTTCTCTCTCTGTAGACTGTAGTGTATGTTTCTACATGGACGAGTACATAGGATTGCAGTATTATTCTCTGCATATGTTTCTGTATATGGAGCTGAACCATTTGAAACCATTGCTTCATAGGTCACATGTTGAACTGTAAAGAAGCACAAATAAGTGATGCAATAAAGTTGTGAAGTTTACAGACAGTGAAGTCACTCGTACTTTTTCCTTGTGTTCTTTTGTTAGTACTCCCTCCGTCTCAAAATAGATGTCGGAAATTTCTCAAAATTTAGATGTATCTAGATACTAAATACTATCTAGATTCATCCAATTTAGACAAATCTGTGATATCTATTTTGAGACGGAGGGGGTATATCTTCTTTTCTGTTCGGCATGATCGAGCGAAGGCATGAATATGTAGAACCTAAGAAAATCGCAATGCTGAAAAGGTGTCAGTACTAGACCATCCGTGCAAAGCAAAATTGGACTCACAAGTCTGAAGTCTCAAATTGGAGTACAGTATAATATTTTCAGTCAAGGTTCAAACGTTGCTGATGCAATCTGTGGTCCTGTGACATACAGTATCTCTCCCATTCTCTGTGTAGTAGTGGTCTCCTGGTTCCCGGTTTGCCAAAAAAAAATTGTGGTCTAACTTTAACCAACACATCTCTAGTCTCCCTGTGACATATTTCTCCGTGTAGTAGTGGTCTCCTGGTTCCCGGTTTTGAAAAAAAAAATAGTGATCTAAGGGAATCTCCACTAGACGGATCCATTTCTGACACGGTAGGTGTCTGAATCTATCCACAATCTGCGGAGAGAAAACGGAGCATTTTGGTCTTTGTCCGTTTGAATCGGGGTTATCGACCCATTCTAGCCGAACACGGCTAGAAATCCTTCTTTTCAAATATTTGACCAATTGGCAACATATTTTGCCAATTAGCAACATATTTCATCAAATTGACAATAAAAATAGGCAAAAGTAGCAAATAAATTATCACAAATTACCAAATAGCATAGTTCAAAGACCATAATACTGAATCATAGTGTAAAATAACATAAGTTCGATAGAAAATGCGTTAAGGAGGTAGACCTTATGGCAATAGATCATCGAGATCATACTTGGTTGTCACGGATGTCATTTTGTCTCTTCTCAAACCAACTCCTTTGAGCCGGATCCAAGATGGTCATCAATCATGAGATTCGCCTCCTCGGCCATGATCTTGGCCTCGGTCTCCTTGGTCCTTGACCGGGCATTAGTCTCTTCCACCTCAAGAGCTCTCTTTGTGAGGTCAATGAAGCATCGTAGTGTGGCGGGCGGCGTGCTTTCTACTCTGCTTCGTCCGCTACTCGGCCGTCTGCTCCTTCTTGACGGTTAACACATCCTTAGGTTTGGCCACCCTCTTCGCCTTGGGCGGACGTTTGGTGGTTGTGGCTAGGGATGGGTCAGCAACGGCGATGGCGTGGGCATCCTCCATCGCAGGCTAGGAGGGTTACGGTGCTAGCCGATTTCAATTTTGGTGGGAAGTGGGAAGGGTGGAGGTAGATTTTTGGGAAATGGGGTTTTCACTTATTGGCTAGCGGGCCAGGAGAGGACAAGTATCACATATTTGGGCCGGAAATGGTCGTCACGGACCGACGCGGGCGATGGTCGAATGGATCGCCCCGCTGGGCCGACCTCATGTCTGTGCGGACACATTCGGACAACGAATGGTCGAATGGGTCAGCCTGATGGAGATGACCTAACCCTAACCAACATCTCTCTACTGAATAGTTGTAATTGTGAAATTGCTGCATTTCCGAGCATTGCCTTTGAGAAATTTCACACCGGATCTATCAATCCATAATAAATAGAAACAAATTAGCTATTTCTGCATCTCAGTCATGAAGTCGATGGAGATAAGATGATTGCCAGGCGGCGGATAATTGATGAAACACTAGGGATGGGGGGATTGATGTGATGGCGGCGAGATCGGCCACATTTGAGCGACGCAGACGCACGGCGAGTGCGGCCATGTCGACAAGCACGCACGCAGCCCATGTGACTCACATAAACAGGGGGCTCGTCGCCGTGCCTTTCAGCGCTTTGTCTGCCTCCGCCCCAACAAATTGCGTCTAGAGATATCCTCCCGCCCGGCGACCTGCCCTGCTCTCCTCCTCCTCCCCAAAATATCTTCTGTCGACCATTTCCCTCTAGAACATTCTTCCATCCTCCCACGCAAAAAAAAAAAAATTGTTGCCGTCTTTAATATTCATGAAAGTTTCTATTTCTACGTGCGCCCATTCTACTTTTGTTTCTATATATAATTTGCATCTAAGATTCAGTTTAATCTTCGGAAAATTACTTATCGTAGCAATGAGTAGCACAATTGCACGAGTAAAAAAAAAAGCAGAAGGAGCTCAACTGTTTTAGAACGGATATTTCTCTTCCTCATCTCTTTGATTTGCACAAGCAAGGTTGTACACAGAAGCGCTACACCCTCCATGGGGATGGGATGGGAGCACTCGGCGAATATTTACATGGTAGTACAGCAGCAGAGCAACAAAGGAAGGAGAGGTGGCCACTCTGAGCGGCACCACTAATAAACAGAAAATAAAGAAAAGGAGCACTAAATGGGGGGATATAGTAGCTAGAGCTAAATGGGGGGAGGGATGAAGCCTCAATTTCCTACGCGCACACGGCAGGGCCACACGGAGCTGGCCCCAGTGGCGGAGCGGTGGTGGATCGACGGCGGATCTCTAGTAAATCCGGGCGAAGCGAGGGGCCACCTGCGAGGGCGGCTCGTCGGCGGTGGCCGGGAGGAGGCGGAGGCGGCAGAGCGGGCAGGTGGCGTGGTCGTAGTCGAGCCACGTCTCGAGGCAGGCGCGGTGGAAGAGGTGGCCGCAGGGGAGACGGTTCACCACCGACTCCGGCTCGAACCTGGCCAGGCACACGCGGCAGTCCGGGGAGCCGCTCGCGCGGCGCCGCCCGAACAGCGCCGGCGTGAAGCTGCTGCGGAACCTGTCCGCGAGGGTGGGCCCAGCGGGGAACGAAGACGCGGCGGCGGCGGCGGCGGCGGAGGCGGAGGCCACGGGCTGGTCCTCGCCATCTTCCCCCGCGGGTGGCACGGGGAGGCCGACGAACACCATCACCGCTCGCACCAGGTCGGAGAGGATGGCGATCGACACCGCCGTGTTGTACAGGAGGAAGGTGAAGAGGCTGTCCTTGGGCGCGGGCATGCTCGAGAGCCCCATCTCGCCGGAGGATGGTCGGGCCGATCCGGGGAAATCCTCACGAGCTGGTTCCGTGGGATTTGGGGGCTGGACCGGGTTGTAATTTGGGGGTTTCCGGCGGGTGGTGGGTGCGACCCTGCGGCAGAGAGACAGAGTGGGGATCGATGGTACTGGAAACAGTGGGAAGAGGCGACGTATTTATAGGCGTTTCCGGGGTGGGCTGGCTGCCTTTTCTTGTGGCGCGCTGCTGATTCACGGTTCACCGTGGCAAGTTACCCAAGAGAGACACCTGGACTGTGAAGTCAAGGACAGGAGGATTTTGGTGCGCTTCCTCGTCATCCCGTAATAGTGCATTGGCGCACTAGTGAATTCATTGGGCGACAGTAAACATAGTACTCCCATTCTCTGCCACAAGGCAATCGAATCACCTCATCACAAAGGCGTTCACCAGTCAACACCACAAGGCACTCACAATTTAGGTTTCTTGAAAAGTTCAAAACCTTGTTAGAATGGGGATCCACTTACCAAGTGGATTGGAGCGGTTTAGAGGGGATTAGGGGAGATTTTGGCTTAGATGAGATTTAATCCCCTCCAATCCATGTTAAACCTGTAAACCCCACGAAACCGAACAAGGCATAATCCATGTGATTAAGTTAAATTGTCCCCTCATGTCCCTCTGCCTCCACAAAGCCGAGGCATGAGGTGTGACCCCCTTTTCAAAGACTACACGCTAGTATGCGAACACCGAAAGGTGGGACGTTCGATGTCATGTAGCGTTGGTAGCGAGGTAGCCGACGGAAGGAAGTGTGAAGTCACCTCTAAGTTGGCGCTAGAGTGATAACTGAAGCACGATGTCATCGCAATTTCTTGCGCAAAAAGAAGGTGAAGGATACGCATGCATCGGCGGTGGTAGTTGGGACGCTCATCCTTCTCGATGACGTAGCACACACTCGGAGGATAAGGATAGTGCAGTCTGAAGAAGTTAGGCGTAAAATAGTGGGAAAATATACAAAAAGATTCATGCGTTAACCCTATATGCAAGGCATGCCTCGACTAACTCAAATTAATTTGACATATCACAAAAAAGCATCAAAAACTCTCTTGGTTCTTGTTTGGTAATGGGCATAATGCACCAAACAGCACAATGAAACAAATGTGAAAACGAAAGTGCAGATTTAAGTAGTATTAGTGTAAAAAGGATAAAATATCACGATAAACAAATTGAGAGAGAGAGAGATGATCAAACACTAAGTCGTAGAGTATGTACTAAACTACTCCAAATTTATTTTGCAAAACTCGGAAGAGTCATGAGACTACCCTCTCTACATAGTGTATCCATTCATGCACGATTGTCCACAAAGCGAGAACCGAGGAGTGACTCTTTTAGAAATTTCTAGAACGCCAACAACCAAAAGAGGGTGTTTTGATGTCATGTAGCGTCGCTAGCAAAGTAGCTGACGAAAAAAGAAAGAGATCACCTCTAAGTTCATGCTAGAGAGTGGAAGCTAAAATGTGACATGGGGACGCGAGTCACACGCATAAATAAGGTAAAAGAGAAGTAAAAGTTATGTGTGCATCAACCACACTCATCCTTTTCGCTGGCACATCCCACCCTCGAAACATAAGTATAATGTTAGCTTAGAAAGCTTATCGTAAACTGCTAAAAGAGAACAACTACAAAAAGTATTTATGATTTAATGTGCAAGACATGTTTTAACTAACTTAAATTAGCTTCATATGTTACAAACATAAAAAACATGAAAAACATCTTCAATTTCATTTCAAAACCCCTCTTCATTCTTTGGTAATATGCATAATACATCGAAAGAGGGACAATACAGTGTCATGTAGCATCGGTAGCCAAGTAGCTGACGAAGAAATAATGAGACCACAACTAAGTTGATGCTAGAGTGTAAACTAAAGGGTGACGACATCCAATTTTTTGTGCGTAAAAGGGAGGCAAATGGTATGCATGCACCAACGGTGGTAGTTGGGATGACCATCCTTCTCGCTAACGCAGCACACCCTCAAAGGATAAGGATAGAGTTAGCTGGAGAAGCTTGATGTAAATTAGTTGAAGAGAACGATTGCAAGAAGATTCATGGGTTAAGTGCACATGTAAGGCACAAACGCAGTCCTTGCAGGGACCGCTCCATCACGAGAGAATAATGAGAGAGAAATTCCCTGAGTAAGTGCCTCGGAGAATTATTCAATTGGCGTGTTTAATCCCACCCATGGGAACCCCTTTATATAGGTGGAGGAGGGGTACTTCTCACCAAAGATTTTCCATGTGGGACTACTAATGGATAAGAAATAGGGGGAAAAGAGGCTAACAGCTGGCTGGGCCAAGCTGCCACCCGGGTGGGCCGATTGAGCTTAGCCTAGCAGCGGCAGCAGCCCAAGGAGCAACAGCTCGCATGAGCCTAGGGCTGCGTTGGCTAGGTGGGCCTTGGCCGCAGCCTACCTGCACGCCCGCCAACCCTCCACACCGGCAGCATCCCGCCTGGGCCGGCCTGCCAGCGGGTGGTGGCCTGCTGCGGCGTCCACCGACACCTTCCTGCCTGCGTCCTGGTGATTGTTGCGTGGGCCGCGAGGTTGTGGCCCGCGAGCGGTGTCCGGTTGGCTACCGACCACGCGGCTGTTAATGCTTGTCCACCCTCTGCTAGCGCGGAATATGCCCGAAGGGCAATAATAAAGTGGTTATTATATTGTTCCATGTTTATGAAAAATATTTATTTATCATGCTATAATTGTGTTAATCGGAAATGTTAATACATGTATCTTTAATAAAGAAAGAAAAGGTTCCTAGTTATGCCTCTCGTTACACTAGCTTGTTGATTAACAGATGATCAAGGTCTCCTGATCATGAACATTAGATGTTGTTAATAACAAGGTCATGTCATTGGAGAATGACGTGATGAACATTCACCCATAGTAGATATAGCAATACGACCATTTTATCAAAGTTTATATTGCCATATAAATCTCACTCGAAGTAACACTAATCCTTAGACCATGATATCACATCAATCACTAACACTGGAAGAGTACTTTGATTTCATCAAATGTCACACCGTAACAGGGTGATTATAAAGATGTCGTTGGGTACTTAGAAAGTGTTAGTTGAGGCTCATGGATCAAGATTGGGATTTTTCCATCATGATGATAGAGAGATATACCCTGGGCCCTCTCGGTGATATCACATTGATAATAGCTTGCAAGTAAGTGATTTGATCACAAGGAATGTTATATCACGGAATGAGTAAAAGAGTACTTGTCGGCAATGAGATCGAACTAGGTATGTATGGTACCAAATGATTGGATCTCGGACAAGTAAAATATCGCGAGATAAAAGGAATTGGTTACTAGAAAAAGGTTCACACGATCACTAGATTCATCGTCGAGTAAGTGGGAGTCATGACGGATTTCCAGATCCCGTTGATGATTATTGATCGGAGAGGTGTCTCGATCATTTCCATGTTATTGAGGAACCGTAGGGTGACACACTTAAGGTTCACTGACGTGTTTTGAGTGGATTTGGAACTCCGACTGAATTATTGGACAACAAAGGGGTTGTTTTGAAAAAGCACCAACACTATTTTGGAATATCAAAATAATACAAGGGGTAATTGTTAATGTTTGTTAATTGAATGGATTAACAAATACTAAATAAATAAAAATGTTTTATTAATTCAATAAGTGTGGTTTAATTGTAATGAATGTCAATTAAAAGGAAAATACGAGAGGGGGTACCTACTTGATGGAGGGAGTTACCACCATGAAGAGGGCGAGGTGGCACCCCTAGGGGCCAGCGCATCCCCCTAGGGGTTGCCTCCTCCTATCATATAAAAGGTGGCAACTCCTCCTCTCATACTTTAGACACTTGAGCCTCCTTCTTCTCCCTCCCTTGATGCTCCACCATTGCCATTTCTTAGCAAAGCTCTACCGCAAAATTGTTCAAAGTCTACACTTAGATAAGTGGAGTAGGAGTTTCCAGTGGATCCCTGATAACCCCCAAGAGCAGGGGATCACTGTAGTAACTCTCAATGTAGAAGTAGGGTATCGATCTACAGGAGGAAAAAGAAAAAAATATCTATTCTCTATAACTAAAGTGTCACAAGTTTTAGTTGATTATGCACTAAACGAGTTTAAGGAACAAGGTGGTTGATTTAAGGTTTGGAAGTGTAATGTAACAAAGCAAGAATGTAAAAGTGTCCCAATACTCTTCAATGCAAGATGACAAGACAAAGGTTTTCTCTTGTAGGAACAATGGGCATGGGTTCATGGGTTTACTCAGTCCTCTCTCTCCATCTATGGTGATGATCATGATATAGATAATAAAAATACGCACAATTGTCATATTTTAATGGTAACTTTATGGTGCTACATGTATTAAAACACATAGTTGAAAGAAGTACTCCTTTGTGTTGCTAGGTCACCCTTGTAATAAGGCTACCATTTGGTTATTGTCACACTACACATCATACTTCCCCCTTTTTACCCTAGATAAAGGATGTTTCGCTGCATTGTGTCACTCAATACGTATGCAGTTGTCACTCGGCCACCCATTACCTACATACATCATACTTATTAATGAAAAACATTCCAAACACTAGTGCAATGATTCATATGTTATGTCATTACCACATCTCTCTCATATACCTCCACTTGGTGGTGTCAATCACCTCATGACATGGATAAACAAGGCATTTTGTATAGATCAAACTATTACATGCATCATAGAATATTTACAAAGTATGACAAACTATAAAAGATCCAACACAATGGTAAATGCATAACAAGTATTATCTCATACCACAATATCCACCATAGGAATTACATAGATAGATTGATACTCATGCAAGGCACATCATGTGGACTTCAACAATGATACTACATAGAGATATTAGATCAAGTTACCACCACAAACCCATGGTACAGGGGGTGGACTACTCCCCTCTCATCATGGAGAGTGATGAGGAGATGTTGGTGAAGGAGGAGAGGCGACCGAAGGCAATTCCGGCAGCAGTTACCCCTCTAATCTTCCTCCGGGCAGCAACCTACTGGCTCTCTGTTACTTGGTTTTCGATCTCTGCCTCCTTCTGTCTTGAGAAAGGCCGCCAGGGGGTATATATAGATGGTTTTAGGTCAAAACAAAGTGAATGGCGGTGGAATCGATGACATCAGAGTTTCAACGGCATCGGAGTTCCGATGGTTGAGATAGGACCAGTGGCGTGCCCTAAAGTAAATGGGCTGCCATTTTCAGCTTGTTGGGCCCCTGGGGCCCTACTTTAGCTTGTTGGATTTGTATGTAAATTATCTAATAGCTCCCATTGACCTAGCTCTATTTCGAGTTTCATAGCTCCTGGAAAGACAAAAAACACTAAAAAAAGGTTTTTCTACTAGACAGAGTTAAAACCAAAAGAGAGGAAATTGTTTAGAAAATCCCCAAAATCATTAAGAACATTGGTAATAACTACTAATATGATGCAAATATATGGGAATTCATATCAACAAACTACAAAGTTCATGTATGCATTTTACATGCATCAACATCCCCAAACTTAACATATGCTCGTCCTCAAGCATGAAGGTGATAAAACTAACATGGGATTTGGAGTTTGGTGCTTCTTTTCACTAGCAAGTATCACAAAAAGTTAAATGGTTCATTTGCTTAGAGAATAACAACAAGCAAGCATAGCATAAAGTGATACTTCTTATAATATCATACTTGACAACACAATGTTTATATTGACTAACACAAATGCATATAATACTATGAGGCAATAGCGCATTCTTCACACAGAGAAAAGTATATATATAGTGGCGGTCCTATCGTCAGAATATTTGGCAAAGGAGGTTGGAAAGAGTGTATGTTTGGCAAGTAGAGAATATCATATGTGAGACACAAGCTATCTTCCAAACACTGTCCATTAAGTTTATGGTTGAAGCATAGTTCATCATTAGTATTTGGTTCCATTGCCCCTCATTACCTAATTCTTTTTGGCATTCTTGTTTTGGAACTTTTGCTTCTTTCCTCTCTTTGCTTTTTCTTTATATTTCTATGTCACTTTTTGCTTGTTTTGATTTTTGGGAAGTCCTAGCCTCTACATACTCATTCTTCTCACCTTTTGATATTATATAAATATTTGGAGGGTTTTTGCCATCATCTTAGCACTGGTACCCCTTCTATGGAGGGCTTTTGCCATGTATGCATCCTCTTATTGCTTTTTGGGAAGGGTAATCTATTCCTAGTGAGTTCGTGGTCACCCCATGACTAACTTCTCCATGTCACCCATACCCATAATAATAGTGTTTGGAAGCTAAATAATGACTCACACATGATAATATACTTTGGGATATAGCTTGAGATATTTGGGTAGGTGTTTCCTATATAAATGCTAAGTTTGTTTTGCCAAAGGAGGTTGTTTCAATATGGTGGGGATAGCAGTGGTAACCATTTGACCTTCTACAATAATGCAAACTTCCCATAGTACTAAGTCATTTCTAGAAGATAATATAAGCATTGAGCACCATTTATGTTGAATATAAGAACTAGCACAAGATGGTACACTTGTAATCTATCACTCCATAAAGCATATGAATGATCCAACCTAAAGCAATAACATGCATAGTTTGGTTTTCCTCCTTTTCTATTTCAAGCAAGACATTCAATCAAACATTGCATTTATTCAAACATGGCATTCATTCATGGGACAGTTTATTTCAGTAGCTCTTTCCTAAACATGCAAAATTTGGTTTTATTCATTCATGTGACATTAGTGGGTACGAAGATATCGAGCTAGCTGTGATAAAATGTCCAAATAAAATTTGGTTTTAAATGTCCAGAGAGTTACTTAAGTGGCCAAGATCCATAAGATATCAAAATATTAAAAAATAATCAAATCAAAATCCAAAGAGACCATTGTCGTCGGATTGAGGACAAGTACGCCATGAGGGGGTCCTCGAGGCGTGCGGGAGAGAGGGGTGCGAGACGTACAGTGTCCCGGGACGGTGAGCACACAAGTTTACCCAGGTTCGAATCCGCCGGCTTTGGACGGATCCTACTCCTGCTAGCAATCCAGTAATACGGTAGAGCCGGAATATGGGTTACAAGGGTTTCGCCTGTGCGAGTTGAGGGTCTAAAGTATTGGGTGCCCTAAAGGCTCTCCCTAGGATGGCTTATATAGATATCCGGCCTAGGGTTTACAGGATAGATCTATCTGGCTACGTCTAAGAGTCGGTTACAGAGTACATCTTGAACTACAAGTAACATTATGGGCCTAAGTCAGTAAGTCTTCTGGGCCTTCCCGTAGCCGGATTGGACTCTGTCTTTCTCCCTGACTAGGCCGCCCGTGAAGAAAAGCTCTAACCCGAAGTGGGCCACCCTGGTCAGTGAGGAACTGTGAGGATACCCAGAAAGTATATCCCCAATAGCAGCCCCCGGAGGCCTCCAAGATCCAAAGTCGGATTTATCATCGTCTACCTTGATCTTTGGCTTGCAGAATCTTGAAGGGTTACTGAAACTTCACAACAAAAAATACGATCCGGATCTTAAAAGTAAGTTCGACCTATCAACAGGTTACTCGGATTTTCTAGCTCGATTTCAAACTAAGCCGGAACTTGGTATCTAACGCCACCTGACACAAGCATGGTCAAGTCACGTCATCTGACAGGCGTTCTGTCAGCACGACCGTTGGTGGGTCTGCGGTTCACGGAACCGAGGCGCCGTTTCAATGCGTGCGTGGAGATCGAGGCGACGCAATCATCGCGCGGGTCCTTCCCAGTTCTTTCCATGACGTGTGGCGGTTCCACTGTAGCGTTTGTACGAATCTTGGAGCAGGTAGGTGGATATAAGGGGTTCGGATTTCTTCTTCTCCTTTCCACCAGTCCCTTGCCGTTTCCTTTCCTCCCAATCTTCCCACGCGCACAGAGCCTCCTCATCCTTCCTCACAGAGCTCCCAGCGCCGCCCCTTTAAGGTCATCCTCTCACCGGAAAAATGGCTTCATCATCTTCTTCCTCCGGTTTGGCAGCGGCAGCGGCGGTGGCGAAAGCGGAAGCAGCAGCAGAGAAGGAGAGCTACCGGGGAATCTAGATCCCCTGCGCCCTCGAGGAAGAAGGCCTCAAGAACATGGAGAAGGAGGGGCTTCTCGCCGCCGGCGACTAGCGGAGCGGCTCCGGTGAAACCGTCCCAACCCGCGCGACGTCGAGCGGGTCCACTTTGGCACCCATCTCGACCGAGGTTTGTCTTTTCCTCCCTCAGAGTTCTTCTTCGAGGTGATAGATCATTACGGAGTTCACCTCCACAATCTTCCTCCCAACTCACTTTTAGAAATGAGTGCATATGCTGCGCTTTGCGAGGGCTTTCTCGGCATTAGGCCGAGTTTGCTTCTCTTCCGGTATTATTTCCATGTCCGGAGGAATTCCATCACTGCCGGTGTTCCTTACATCACCGGCACTATTAGCTTTTCTATTAGACGTGACCGGGCATATCCCAAAATTTCTGCCAGTGACTCGGTCAAACAATGGCCAGCCACTTTTTTCTACCATAGGGATATTCCGGCTCCCGGCAAAGCTACTGCTTTGCCGGCTTTTGTCGACGGAGCCACCACGACCCAGCCTTCCTAGGACGAGGCTACTCCAGCTCTCACCGATGATCTGATCCTCGCTAAGAGGCGGATCGAATATTTGATTAAGCACAATGGTCTGAAGGGATCTGACTTGGTCCAGTGCTGGGTCTCACGTCGGATCTAGCCACTTCAGTACCACGAAACCCGACTGATGCACTCCATCATGTCGTCTCCAACCGACTCCCTCCGCATCAGCTCCAAAGCCTACACCACTCAAGGCTACATAAGCCAACTCAAGTGGCTAATCAGGGAGCGGATCGAAAGGAGGATTCCGGAGGTTTCTCTGGACATGCACACGGCGGAAAACCCCATGGTGCTGGTAAGCTTCCATCATCACATCTTTTATGTGTTTCTATCTTTGAGTTAAACTGCAATACTGATATGTTTTGTTCTTTTGAGCTTGCCGATATCCCCGAGTCAGAACTTGCTCCACTCGAAGGATACCCTCCGGAGTTCTCTCAGGAGGTAGAAGTGGTCCCATTGCCGGACCTTGCGCTCAAGAAGCGCAAAGCTCCGACAGTGGCTGTTGGCACAAAGGAGGTGCCTGTCGTGAAGAGGTAACTTCCAGTCACAACCTTTTCGCCTTTGTACTTTACTCAAATTTCTTTCTGAGATGTACCGTTTCCGACTTTGCTACCTTCTCAGAGCAAAATCAATCATCAAGGGCAAGGGGAAAGGGATTTCTTCGAAGCCCTTGCGTCAGACGAAGCTTACCATAGCTTCCCCTGCCGTGGCTCCTCTGACTCCGGCCCCTCAACCTTCTGCAACTCCGGCGATCACTTCTTCTCCGGTGGTTGCAGAAGATCCGGCTCCTCCAACGAAGCCTGCAATCCTTGGGTCGCAAACTGACATCACCGTGGGTGCGTCAGCTCAAGATAAGGGTAAACCCTCTTCGGGTAATGATCCCTCGGCTGAAGTCTTCGCCAAAAACCTCCTCAGCAATCCGGGACTTGCCAAGTTTGGCCTGTCTCAGAAATTTGCAGAGGAGATCCAGCGGCTAGCCAGGCAAGTCCTGGATAAAAGCCATTTATCCCCCGAGGAGGAAGCGCAAGAAGCAGAGGACGTCAAGTTCTCTGACCTTCTTGCTCAAGTCCGCCAGACGAGAGGATTAGGATGGCGAAGCTTCTAACAGCCCCAAGGACCCTCTTACTCTTGCCGAGAAGGTGGCATTGAAGTGAACGCGGGTTTAGATAAACTCACCCGCGAGCAATATGTAAGTCGGAATTCCAACTCTTGTTTTTTCCATTATGTTATATCATATCCTCTAGCCCCCAAGCATGAAGTAGGATATAAAATCCGAGTTTGTGCTTCATTAGGATGCCAAAGAATGAACTAGTGTAGCCCCCAAGGCTCGTGCTGATATTTAGCAAAAATATTAGCCTGAGTCTTAAGTAGCTTTCTGACTTTGGGTATTCTGACTTACAGAAAGTATGTTCCTATAACCAGGAATTATTGACAAATGTCTGCGATAAGCGGAGAGAGATCAAAGCTCTCCGTCTTAAAAATGCTGAACTCAAAGTAGCTAAGGATGAAGCCGAAGGTAAACATTTCGAGATTCAAACCTTGTCTTTTGCTTTTTCAATGTCGAATTTTTCCTGAACTGCTGTTCTTTTTGACTTACAACGCTGGTGAAACAATCCATCGCTATGATTGAAGAGGCCGAGAACCTCAAGACCCTGGTGGTGGAGAACAAGGGACTTCGCCAAGTGCTGGATAAGCTCAAGGCGGATCATGAAAGGAGCATAGATCAAGTCCTTGAATCCGCCTCCGTGGCCACTGATGAGCGTGATCGCAAGATCGCTGCTGAGGATAAAATAATCTCGGATCTCAAGAATGAGCTTGGCAGAGAGAAGGACATATCCCAGGTGCTCCGGGCTGAACTCCAGAGTCTCCGGGAGGAGAAGACCAAGATTGACGACGTCATTTTTGGTACGTTCCACCTCTCTGACTTATCTTTTTCTTTGACTTCTATCATTGTCGGTTTTTCTTAACTTTATTTTGATATATAGGTCCTCTGAACTTGACGGACTCTTCCTCGTCCGAGCCCCGCACCCACCGGCTTACCCAAGTCGGTGATCTTCTTCATGACTACCGCCAATCCCTTGAGGATATTGGCGAGTCTCTCAAGATTCCGTACATGCCAAGCATGTCAGATTTTCAGGTGCGTGACAAGGCCAAGGAGATGCCGCAGCTTGTTCGGGACTGGAACATGTCCTACACGCGGACTGCTGCGCAGAACGCTCTTACCATGGTCATGAGCCACCATGGAAACATGGAGATATGGCAAGTGACCAGAGGGTACTTTAAGGTAGACGAAGACGGCCAGGAGTAGGACCTTCAAGCCATCATGCACTCATGTGCCGGATACGGGTGCCACGTAGCTGATCTGACTAGCTACGAGGTCCACTTCTTCACCCGCGTGGATACTCCGCCTCCTCCTGCATAAGAAAACGAAGAAGTTTCCGACGATGAACGCACCAACTCGGATGCGGACATCTTGGAAAGATACCAAGGCGGAGTAACCAGCTAGCCGACAGCTCCTTCATCTCCTCCTGCATCATAGACCAGAAATTTATGTATTATTCCGGAAAAAACCTGATGCGACTATAAATATTAAGTACTATTTATCTTGCTAGTGCTAAGCTTTTGATCTATTCAGCACTTTTGACTTTTGAAATTTTTGTGTGCCCGAAATGTTTACACAAGCACTTATACTTTTTCGCCTCTACTTATCGTTTATCTGGCTTTCCGCTTCGTCCCTTTCGTGAGCCAGCTAAACCTTCCGCCGGAAACTTTGCCGAGCAACGGAGCTCAATTGCTAAACCAGTTTAAACTCGGAAACAAAGCCGGCTTCCAGTACCAACAATTCACTACTCGGAAAATGCCGGATCCAGCAATCAGACAAATAACCAAAGTAAAGACTAGAAATTTTAGAGTTATACCCGAAGGTAGCAGTTTTAGAATTGGAAATCTAGACCAGAACGAACATGAGCATAAAGTAATTTCAAGCATTCTGGGATTTTCGACTATGACATGATCATTAGGAAATAAGATGGTAAAAACTTCTCAGAAAAACTTTGGGGCAACCAAAACTTTTATTTCTCATAGAACATGTACATATGTATGATTACAAAGAAGGATAAACTAAGAAAAAAAGGGACGTAGCTGAGCAATATTCCATGGTCTGTCTAACTCATCCGGATTTGTACTGCCTCCAGCTCCCTTTCTCTTCTTAGTAGCAGGTCTCTCTTTGACTGGCCTCATGTCAGTTAAGTAGTACGATCCATTATGCAATACTCGACTAACTAAAAAGGGCCCTTCCCATACTGGGGAAAGTTTGTGCTTTCTTTGTTGCACAAGCCAGAGAACCAAATCACCTTTATTGAAAGATCTAGTTCGGACTCTCTGGCTATGATACTTGTGTAACCTGGCGATAGTCAGATCTCATTTCAGCAACGACGCGAACTTCTTCAACTAAGTCGAGATCATTTTGTCGAGAAATCTCGGCATCCTCTTCGATATACGCGGCCACTCTAGGAGAAGTATGAATTAAATTGCTAGGAATAACTGCTTCTACGCCATAGACCAAGAATAAAGGTGTGTATCCTGTTGACCTGTTCGAAGTTGTTCATAAACTCCAAATTACAGAGGGTAGTTCCTCTGCCCAAGCCCCCGCAGCACGTCGTAGTGGTGCTTCGAGTCTTGGTTTCAGACCTTGTAGAATTAAACCATTTGCTCTTTCGTCTTGTCCGTTAGCCTATGGATGTGCAACTGACGCAATGTCAAGCCGAATATTTTGCTCATCGCAGAATTTGGCCAGTTCTCCCATAGAAAAGTTACTCCCGTTGTCCGTGATAATGCTATGCGGATATAACATCCTCGACAAATCTTTTGGCTATTGCACCATCACAACTAGTGACAGATTTAGCCTCGATCCATTTGGTGAATTTATCCACCATCACTAAGAGGTGAGTAAATCCACTTGGAGCTCGTTTAAAAGGTCCTACCATATCAAGCCCCCAGACCGCAAAAGGCCATGTTATAGGTATTGTTCGCAGCTGATCAGCCGGAACATGAGCTTGCTTGGCATACTTTTGGCAGCCTTTGCATGTCTTGACTAATCGTTCGGCATCTGCCTGAGCTGTAAGCCAGAAAAATCCATGTCGAAAAGCTTTTGCCACTAAAGATTTGGCTGCAGCGTGGTGACCACACTCGCCTTCGTGGATTTCCCTTAAGATTTCCACTCCTTCTTCCGGAGATACACAGCGCTGAAAAACCCCAGAAACACTCCGTTTATGGAGCTCACCCTTAACAATAGTATAGGCTTTTGCTCGTCGGATAATCTGCCGGCTCAGCACCTCATCTTCGGGTAATCTGCCATCTACCAAATAATCGAGGTAGGGTTGAGTCCAGCTAGGAATTACAGCCAGAACTGCTATCAAAGGTGAGTCGGATTTGGTCAGATATTTCTCATCTACTCCCTTTATCGAGGGAACTTTGAGGTGCTCTAAAAATGCGCCATCCGGGACCTCTTTCCGCGCAGAGCCTATTCGAGATAGTGCATCTGCTTCCTCATTTTCTGCTCGAGGGATGTGTTGAACTTCAAACCCTTCGAACGATTTAGATAGATCATCCACGACAGCTTTATATGCTGCCATGTGCTTATTTGCATTACAAATATCCGAGACTTGCTGAGCAACAAGATCCGAATCTCCGTAATACATCAAACGCCGGATGCCAATATCCTTGGCAATCCGGATTCCATGTAGCAATGCTTCATACTCGGCAATATTGTTTGTCGATTTGAAGTGGATCTGCAACACGTATAAAAGTTTATCTCCTTGGGGTGATTTGAGCACCACGCCAGCCCCCGATCCCCCTCGAGCCTTAGACCCGTCGAAAAAGAGGGTCCAATATTCCGACTCAGGGAGGATCATATTCTCCTTTGTCTCTGTCCAATCAGCGACAAAGTCAGCAAGGATCTGGGATTTGATTGTTGTCCGAGGTTTGTACTCAATATCGAAAGCTGAGAGCTCTATGCCCCATTTGGCGACGCGTCCTGTGGCGTCACTGTTGTTGATTATATCCCTCATGGGAGCTTTGCTCACCACGGTAATTGGATGCTCCTAAAAATAGTGTCGTAACTTACGAGATGCTAGAAAAACACCGTAAGCCAACTTTTGATAGTGCGGATATCGCTGTTTTGATTCTGTCGGGACCTCGCTGACAAAGTAAGTCGGACGCTGCACCAGGTGTTCCTGATTTTCCTCTGGTCTCTCCACCACCATGAAGATACTAACGACCTTATTTGTCGCAGCAATATAAAGCAACATCGGTTCCTGAGGTTCCGGCGCTGCAAGGATAGGAGCAGATGAGAGTACTTTCTTCAGGTCTTATAGTGCAGCTTCAGCTTCGTCAGTCCAAACAAAATCCTTGGTCTTTTTCAGGAGTTTGTATAATGGTGCGGCTCTTTCCCCAAGCCGGCTAAAAAATCGACTGACCGCAGCGATGCAGCCAGTTAATCTTTGTATGTCCTTCAGGCGAGTTGGCCTGGAAATATTGAGTATAGCCTTGATTTTGTCTCGGTTCACCTCTATGCCTCTTTGAGACACGATGAAACCTAACAATTTTCTGGCTGGTATTCCAAAGAAGCATTTCTTCGGGTTAAGCATGATGTTGTATTTTTGTAGATTGGTGAACGTTTCCTCCAAGTCAGAAATGAGTGTTTCCTTCTTTTTGGACATCACCGCGATATCATCCACGTATGCATGTACATTGCGTCCGAGTTGGTCGTGGAGGCAACGCTGCATCGTGCACTGGTATGTAGCTCCTGCGTTCTTCAGCCCAAAGGGCATCGTAACAAAACAGAAGGTTCCGAAGGGGGTTATGAATGAAGTTTTGATTTTGTCAGATTCCTTCATCTAGATTTGGTGATAACCGGAATATGCGTCGAGAAACAGAGGAGTTCCGAGCCTGCCGTAGAATCGATAACTTGATCAATTCTAGGCAGAGCGAACGGATCTTTTGGACAAGCCTTGTTCAAGGTAGTATAATCAACACACAACCTTAAATCAGTGGTGTCCTTTTTAGGGACCATTACAGGATTGGCCGACCACTCTGTGTGGATGACCTCTTCTATGAATCCGGCTAACTCGATCCACGCTAGTTCCTTAGCTATTGCCTTACGCTTTTCATCGCCGAACCATCGTAATGACTGTTTGACGGGTTTAGCGTTCGGGTTTACATTTAGAGAGTGCTCGGCAAGTTCCCTAGGTACTCCGGTCATGTCAGATGGCTGCCATGCGAAGATATCTTGATTTGCTTGGAGGAACTTGACGAGCGCGCTTTCCTATGCGCTATCTAGTCCTACGCCTATCTGGGTCACCTTGGAGGGGTTATCATCCTTCAATGGTGCTTTCTTCGTCTCTTCTGATGCCTTGAACTCCAGATTTGGCTTGGTCACCTCCTTCTTCGTTGCGGGCATCTCGGACGGATCTATGCTCTTTTTGATCTCCTGGTACTCCTGGCGCAAAGACGGCAAGAAAGGCGGCATTTCCATCCTTGCATTCTCGCGCTTTCTTCGGGTCTCCCCTGATGGTGATCATGCCGTTGGGACCTAGAATTTTCATCATATTGTAAATGTAACACGGACGAGCCATAAAAGACCAGTAAGCCGGTCGTCCGAATATAGCGTGGTATGCGCTCTTGAACGGGACCACTTCGAAGGAAAGTGCCTTCATCCGGTAGTTCTTTGGAGTTCCAAAGGTAACATCCAAAGTAATTTCTCCCAGGGAATTAGCTTGTCTTCCTGGGACAACTCCGTGAAAGATCACA
Source organism: Avena insularis (assembly GCA_023614405.1). NCBI lineage: Eukaryota > Viridiplantae > Streptophyta > Magnoliopsida > Poales > Poaceae > Avena > Avena insularis. Next base: position 67,651,342 of record CM042692.1, on the reverse strand, counting down.
GAGCTATGGTTTAGCTGTGTTTCCGAGATCTTCATCCGCGAAGGCTTTACATAGAGAATATTGATGCTGCTACCACCATCCATGAGGGTCTTGGAGAAACCATAACCGTCAATAAGTGGGTTGACGATTAAGGCGTATTTTCCTCGCCTATGTAGCTTAGGCGGATGATCAGCGTGGTCAAATGTGATTGCCACTTCCGACCAATCCAGATATTGGGGGACAGCCGGAACTGTTGCATTGAGCTCGTGGAGAACTGCTTTCTTGACCTTTGCTGGTTGAGATCCGAGGAAGGTGACATAAGTGTCCTTCTTGGTGGGAAAAGTTTTCTTCCCTTCCGACTTGGGATTTGAAGCATCAGCTTCCTCCATGTTGGAATCTTCCTTGGTCTCCTTGTCTTTTTCGGGATTTTTCTTTCCCTTCTTCCGCTTAGCTTTGTAGCCTGCGGTATCATCTCTCTTGATGTCGTCATTAAAACGACATTTAGTGTTGGTGTGGGATGAGCCCCCATTAGCGTCTAAGTGATGCACACATGGGTTATTGGCAATGTCGGCCCAAGAGTAGGTTTTGCCTGGTTGCTGTTCTCCTCTACCTTGGACCCTTGAAGTCCCACGGCCATGCCCGCGGCCTCCGCCATGTCCTCCTCGCCCTCTAGACCCGGAAACAGTAGTTACCACTGCTGTTTCCGCGTTGGGTTTTTCTTCCGAGGTATTTTTGCGCTTCTGAGCTTGTTGCTTTGGTTGTTTTGCCGACTGAGGCACTGCTAGGGCATTGAGTAATCCTTCTGCATCGTCGTCAGCATCTACATACTTGCTCGTTGTTTCTATCATCTCTCCCAAATCAGTAACCTTGTCACACTTCAAGTGATGGCGCAGTAAACCAATAGGGAGACCTGTCGATCCATCATCCGAGGTAATCCCGGCAAGTTTCTCCGGCTTTCTGGGTGCAACGCTGTAGGTCTCCAACCGTACAGGGCCTCCGATATGTGCCTTCGAAATTCCGAAAGAACACACTTTGCAGGTCATACCAATTATGGATGGTGTTTGCCGGAAGTTCATTGAGCCATGATCGTGCCGTCTTCCGCAACATAAGTGGGAGATATCAGGTTGCGACCAGGCTGTTTCCGCCTTTAGCGATGCAGCAAGCTTGGAAGAAATCCTGTAACCAGGTATCTGGCTGAGCAATGCCATCGTAGGCTTGGATATGTCTTGAGATAGCAAATCCTTCCGGGAATTTTGTAGCTCTGATGCATGGTCCGAAGCACTTTGGGCCCACATACACGTCATCGTTTTCATAGCGCCGCGCCTCTATGTTGGAATTGATCCTGTGCCTTGCATCGTTCGGGGATAGAGATCGTCCCGAATGCTGGCTGTGGCTGTGGTGCCGTGGAGCCGGACTTCGGCTTCTACCACCACCTCCTCCGCCATGTCGTCCTCCTTGCCCTCCATGGGGGTCGTTGTGATGACTGTGTGGTGGAGAGGGCGGGGCAGCTGGATAGTTTCCGGCTGATCGCCGGCCTCCGTCCGGAACGTCATTATTCTCGTTCCGGGGAGGATCTTGACTACAACGAGCCCCCTTCCGGCTTGTTCCAGCATGGTTTCCGTCGTTCCTTCGTCCGTCGTTCCCACCATGGTGAGGCTCATCTGGATGACTTATATACTTAGGAGGTGGCATTTTTTGACGATCCTCCTCCCATCGTTTTTCTTTATCTTCTCCCCTTCGATCCCCAGATTCTCGTCGGGGAGGGTTCATCGGATTCAGGGCAGCGATGGCATCTTTCTCGGCCGCTGGGGCAACGTTGCTCCAGTTACGTGAAGCTCTGTAATGTTGTCCTGATGATCCGGTTCTTGAATAATTGTCTTCCCTGCGTTCGGGGTGATGGTACTGCACCCGAACGTAATGGGATCTTACGCCAGCCCACGCCGGATCTGTGCGACGTTGGTCAGAATCCGAGACCAGTTTTTGACTTCCGGACAGGGCGACCTTTTGCTGTTCCAGTACCTTGTTGAGTAGCTTGATACCCAAACGGATCTCCTCTGGTCCTGGATTAGCCGATAGAATTTCTCGGGCTGCCACGGTATTTTGTACTGGTGTTGGGTATACCCAATCTCTGTTGCTATCCTTCTGTGGCTTCCCCATTTCATCTCCAAAAAGGACGGCACGGACACGTGGGAATTGGTTGTCATCTATGTGACGCTTCCGTGTCTTCTGATGTAGACGAGACATGTATTCTTTGTTTGACATGCGTTTCTTCTCCACCTCGATGTTTTTGGCTTCATCAAGGAGTTGTTGACGACATGCTTCTAGGGCTTGCGCCCTTTCGTCCAGCTCATCTGCAGTAAGTTCTGCAGCTGTAGGGATGGGTGTGGTTAATGCGGCATCGATGAGTTTACGCGCACCTTCTGTGATCATGTGTCCATCCACCGATGCTTCTTTTTTCTGCTCGTCTGGGATAAGTGCTCCATCCGAGTCTTCCTCGTATTCCTCGGCAATCACCTCCTTTGTCAGAGGGTCTTTTGCTGGGGTCTTGTTTTTCTTGTTCTTCTTTTTTGCCTTCTTGGCAGCGCCGGTAGCAAAGACGGCTTTGGGTCCGTTTCCCGAAGTCAAGCTCTGATCGGTACTTTTGGACATCTGGACCTCGGGATTATCTCCGACGTCCATGTCATCCTGCGTTTTGGGAGAGTGTTCCCCGAATCCTTCATCCATGGTTTCTCCTTCTTCTACAGCTTTGGAGTTATACTCCTCTTCATATTCCACGGAGAACTTTCGGAAATCTGCTGACGTCATCGACTCATCAGAGGATGCGGGTACGTTGGCGTTTGTTCCAATTGCCTCCAACACAGAGTCGGTGTTCTCCCCAGCATCGGCAGAGCCGGATCCTGATCCCACGTATCCGACGAAGTGCGACGCGTGCTTCCTGAGGTACCTGCGGCTTTCGCGATCAGCCATATTGAAACTTTTGATGGTTTCGAGTATTGCATCTGCGCTTTCGCCTTGTAGTGTCATACGTCGTAGTGTGTACCTTAGGAAAGGCCTGTTTGTCCCGGCATCATCAGAGCCGGAATCAGTGTCATTGATATGCTCCTCCTGGATTTCGACTTCCACGGGTGGGTCGATCTGGGATCCGGCTTCTCCGGGGAGATCCACTCCAGATTCGACTTGGTCCGCTAGGTCTTCTTCAGGCTCGGGTTTCTCCACTATCTCCGTAACTGGTGCGGGCTGGGTGGGATTAGGGTTTTCTGAGATCCGGAACTCTGCCGCCTCCGTGGACAAAGCGGACCCAGAAAATTCTTCTGCCTCTATCATCACCGCTGGGGTGGGTTGGGCAGGTTCAGCGAAACCGATGTAAATATCGATCTCACCAAAGGACATGATTGTGTAGGCAGTCACGGCCTCCCTTGCCGGAATCCAAGTCTCGTTGAGAACGATGAGAGGGACGTCGCTGGCGTAGAGGATGCGACCGACGGTGATAGTCTTGCCGATTCCGATTCTTGCAGATTCCGCTCGGAACGCAGATCCGAAGCTCACTTGCCCCACGGTGGGCGCCAACTGTCGTCAGATTGAGGACAAGTACGCCATGAGGGGGTCCTCGAGGCGTGCGGGAGAGAGGGGTGTGAGACGTACGGTGTTCCGGGACGGTGAGCACACAAGTTTACCCAGGTTCGAATCCGCCGGCTTTGGACGGATCCTACTCTTGCTAGCAATCCAGTAATACGGCAGAGCCAGAATATGGGTTACAAGAGTTTCGCATGTGCGAGTTGAGGGTCTAAAGTATTGGGTGCCCTAAAGGCTCTCCCTAGGACGGCTTATATAGATATCCAACCTAGGGTTTACAGGAGAGATCTATCCAGCTACGTCTAAGAGTCGGTTACAGAGTACATCTTGAACTACAAGTAACATTATGGGCCTAAGTCGGTAAGTCTTCTGGGCCTTCCCGTAGCCGGATTGGAATCCGTCTTTCTCCATGACTGGGCCGCCTATGAAGCAAAGCTCTAACCCGAAGTGGGCCACCCTGGTCAGTGAGGAAGTGTGAGGATACCCGGAAAGTATATCCCCAACAACCACTCTTGCAACAAAAGACAAATTCTGTCTAGAAAAACAACAGATGCAAAACATATTTATTTCACCCACTTAAACATGTCAGGATTTTTTTTCAATTTTTGGTCATATAGAGGATGAAAATTTGCAATTACAGTATAAATATGAGAGCAATCTGAGTTACAAAAAATGATAGAATTTTTTTACAAAAAAGAGTTCGTGTAGGAATTTTTTGCTCCATATGTTTTGTCAACTTTAAAACATCCAAATGGGTTCAACTTGGTACATTGAAAACTCCATCACTCTGTTTGGATGCAGTGAATTGGAGAAGGAATTCGGAATTGGAATTTGCTGACCCGAATTCACTTGTTGGGATGGCTAAAGAATTTAGGCCTGGAAAGTAGAACGAATTCCAAGCCCACCCTCACGAGTCTTCACTCCGTGTCCTAGGTTTCCGAACTCGCACCCTCTGATCAATGTGGAATTTCTCTCGCCCGCGTACCCCGTCGTCGAACTTGATAGACAAAAGGTTTGTCTCGCTCGCTCAGGACCTCGGCGACGACCGTGACCAGGATCCCGGTGGCGGCGGCACCTGGAAGCCCCTCCCTGCCCTTGTCTTCCTCTCCCCATCCCCGCCCTCTTCTCTCCCCATTCCTGCCCTCCTTCGAGCTTTTCTATCTAATGGCCACTGGCCCCTCCATGTGTTGGCCCAACCCTAGATTCGACCGGAGCTGGAGGGGTGACGGCCGCGGGAGGGACACGACAACCTCTTCTTGTCCCTCCCCAAGTCGGCCAAGCTGCCTCATTGGTGCTAGCGAGGAACGACATTGTGCTAGGCTACTTGGGATCAACTCTCTAGCCTCTGTTCTTTAAAAACTCTCCATCTGCCTCTAAAAAGCTGCAGCTCACTCTTTACTCTCTATGTGAGAATTTCTTTGAGTTAGACAGGCATTGTAGAGACGACCTTGTCGATGATGAAGGTGCAAGGGAACAATGGGAGAGTGCAAAAGAACTGATACACACGCGGACTCCAGTCCTCTCCTTGGTTCCAAGCTCTGCATCATTGATGCCTTTCGTTCTACACACCACACCTGATGAGTCCTTTCAGGTTGAGCCGTTGAGGTGATTGCTACTATCCTTGATATGTTCACATGGTGCATTGCCACCGTGGGGTATGAAGACTCACCATTTTCATGGATAATATGATGGCATGCTCTACGACCATCACAATGACCAGGATGAATAAAGTATCCTTTAGAGATGCTCTACAGTGACATAGGATTATGAATGGTAGTGTCAATGAAGAAAGGATTATCACTGGTAGTTGTAATTATTGTTGGTACTTTCAAACTAGTCTTGGCTCATTGTAATCAAGATTGTTGGTACTTGCAAACTATTTTTTGTCATGTGTGTTATTCACATGTAATCTTATTCAGATTATTTAGATGTTATTATGTGTGAAAAATAATATACACATTCTAATATAATATGCTATTTTTCATAGATGTTCACAAGTTTATATTGTCTAAATTAAAAGAATTCAATTCCATTGTTTCAACATCCAAACAGGAATTGGAATTGGTACCATCCCTTTGATTCCAATAATAAATTCCAAGCACACCCAAACAACCAAATATGAATTGGAAGTCATTTCCTTTCCATCTTGGATTTGGAATTCCCACTCAATTCAATTCTGAGACCCAATTCTATACATCCAAACACAGTGTAAAGGAAACTAAAATAAAAATATCTTGCTACACCAAGAGTTGAAAATTAAAATCCAAAAGAAAGCAAACCGGGTTGCCTCCCGTAAAGAGTTTACTTTATAGCCATATAGCTAGGCTTACTTACTTGTTTCAAGTGATGTGGAGATCATGTGGTAGCTTGTACCTTGGTGCTACCTCCTTCTTCCTTGGGAAGTGTTCCATGCATAATACCATGGTCCCATGGTGTGTTCATACAAATCAAAATAATAGTCAAGTTAAAACATGGTAAAAAGCAACACAAGATATGTAAATAGTAACAATGAAGTCTCACCTTTTTCCTATTCATTGGCATTTTATATATGACTAAATCACAGCAAGTAGAGGCATACCTTTGCATATCATCAGTACATGAACACAACATATAATAAGTAGAAGCATAAATAGGGCACATATCACCTCCATTTTCATAGTAGTTGCACTCACTAGAAGCAAATCTAATATTCTAACCATTAAAAGCATGCAAGTTCGTAGAGTTTTTCATGTAAAGGGGTTTATAACTATCATGACATTCATTAGAATGTTTTCCTATTTAAAAATAGTTGCTAGTACTATTTTCAATATCAATATCATGGTTGCAACAATAATTTTGCAAACCACATATATATTTACTAGCAAGTTCATATTTCTCCTCTATGGTGAAACTAGGAGAACTCAAGAATAAAGTAGAACTCTTACTAATAAGAGCATCATCATGGATAACAAGTATATCATTTATATCCTCATGTATTATACATGGAGGGTTGTGAATAAGCATAGGACCATCATCTAAAGCATTATAATGTAGCATATCTAAGCAACACTCCTCATTATCAATAATTTTACTAGTAGCATTACTAGCAAGCAAAGGAGCATTATTAGTATCATCATAATAGCATGGGTCTCATAGATGGACATATAATTTTTATTTGAAAAAATATCATAGCATGGGTTCTCATAAATGACAAATGAGTTTTGAGTTTGAGTGTTACTATCATCTTTGACAGGTTCCCATACATCCCCAAGCATAGGTTGGACCATATATTCTTCCTCTTCTTCATTCTTCTCTTCTTCTTTGGGGTGAATGGGCATCCCCAATCTTAGGCTTTTGTCCTATTCTTGTGTTTACTCATCGCTCTCCTCTTCTTAGGGGTGCATGGGCATCCCCAAGCTTATTCTTTTGTCATATTCTTCCTGCAAAACATGAGTCCTTTCTATAGAACTTCTTTTGTAAACATTAGTACAAGGAGGAAGATTCAAACTTTTAACATATCTAAATAATAATTATCTCATATAGTTATTACTAGAAGACTACATTGTCTAGTGCACACAAGAATCGAAACTTAAGCGCTGCGCTCCCCAGCAATGGCGCCAGAAAAGTACTTGATAATCCCCAAGATCAGGGGATCACTGTGGTACCTCTCAATGTGGAAGTAGGGTATCGATCCGCAGGAGCAAGACAGAAAAGCTATCTATTCTCTACAACTAAAGTGTCACAAGTTTTAGCTGATTATGCACTAAACAAGTTTAAGAAACAAGGTGGTTGATTTAAGGCTTGGAAGTGTAATGTAACAAAGCAAGAATGTAAAAGTGTCCCAATCCTCTTCAGTGCAAGAGGACAAGATAAATGTTTTCTCTTATAGGAACAATGGACATGGGTTCACTCAATCCTCTCTCTCTCCATCTATGGTGATGATCATGTTATATATAATAAAAGTACACACAATTGTCATGTTTTAATGGTAACTTTATGGTGGCTACATGTCTTAAAACACATAGTTGAAAGAAGTACTCCTTTGTGCTGCTAGGTCACCCTTGTAATAAGCCTAGCATTTGGTTATTGTCACACCACACATCATACTTCCCCCTTTTTACCCCTAGATAAAGGATGTTTGGATGCATTATGTCACTCAATATATATGCCGTTGTCACTCGGCCACCCATTATCTACGTACACCATACTTATTAATGGAAAACATTCCAAACACTAGTGCAATGATTTATATGTTGTGTGCATTACCACATCTCTCTCATCTGCCTCCACTTGGTGGTGTCAATCACCTCATGACATGGATAAACAAGGCATTTTGTATAGACCAAACCATTACATGCATCATAGAATATTTCCAAAGTATGACAAACCATAAAAGATCCAACACAATGGTAAATGCATAACAAGTATTATCTCATACCACAATATCCACCATAGGAATTACATAGATAGATCCATACTCACGCAAGGCACATCATATGGACTTCAACAATGATCATACATAGAGAGATTATATCAAGTTACCACAACAAACCCATAGTCTAGGGGGTGTATGATACGTTGCTAACGTATCCATAATTTTTGATGTTCCATGCTTGGTTTTATCTACTTTCTTATGTCTTGTACACACTTTGGAGTAATTTTTATACACTTTCTTGGACTAACCTATTAACAAGATGTCATAGTTCCAGCTCCCTGTTTTCTGCTGTTTTTGGTTCCAGGCAAGACAGAAAACGAATATTCTCGGAATTGGATGAGACAAAAGCCAAAGTTAGTTTTTCACCGAGGGGGACATGGAGCTAGAATACGAGACGGAGAGGGGCTAGAGGGCCGCCACACCACCTGGCCGCGCGACCAAGCCTGGCCCACGCCAGGGGGTTGTGTGGCTGCCTAGGGCACCCCCTTGGCCTCCCCTTTTGCCTGTAAGATGCCTCTGATACAGAAACCCTAGGTACCCAATCAAAATTCCATGAAAGAGTCTATAGCCACCGTCATCTCCATCCCTAGATCGGGAGGGATCTTAAGCTCTTTCTGGCACCCTGCCGGAGGGGAGAATTCACCCCGGAGGCCTTCTTCATCACCATGTAAGCCTCCGGTGTGATGCGTGAGTAGTTCATCCTTGGACTACGGGTCCATGTAGTAGCTAGATGGTTGGTTCTTCTCCTTTGTGCTACCATGTCTAGATATTGTGAGCTCCGTTCATGATCAAGATCATCTATTTGTAATCATACATGTTGTGTTTGCGGGGATGCGATGCATATTGAGATGCTATTTCAGATTGATTATTGATTCTATCATGTCTTTGTTATTTGTGATCTTGCATGCTCTCCGTTGTTAGTAGATATCTTGGCCGAGTAGATGCTAGCAACTCCAAGAGGGAGTATTTATGCTCGATAGTGGGTTCATGCCTCTACTAATCTGGGGAAGTGACAGAAATCTCTAAGGTACTAGATGTGCTGTTGCTACTAGGGGGAAAACAACAATCCTTTGTTCATACAACAATCGTATTGTTTACTTTACACGCAATGCGTAATGCAATTATCTGTTGCTTGCAACTTAATACGGGAGGGGGTTCGGATGATAACCTGAAGGTGGATTATTAGTCATAGATGCAGTTGGATTACGGTCTATGTATAATGTTGTAATGCCCAATCAAATCTCATAGGAGTCAAGATGATCAGTATATGCATGTATGCTTTCTCGATGTTTGTAAATTGCCCTGCTGTAATTTGTTCACCCAACATGTCATCTATCTTAAGGAGAACCACCACTAGTGAACTATGGACCCCAGCCCTTTCTTTTACCATCAATCTACAACTGTTTAATACTTTCTGTTTACTTTCCCCAAGCTTTTACTTTCTTCCACACAATATGTTTAATCCTTTGTTTTGAGCAAAACCGGTGAGATTGACAACCTCACTATAAGTTGGGGGCAAAGTTCTGTGGTTGTGTTGTGCAGGATTCCAAGTTGGCAACAACACCTTGGAGGTGTTTCCTTGCTCCTACTGGTTCGATAACCTTGGTTTCATAACTGAGGGAAAACTTGCTGCTATGCTCATCATACCTTCCTCTTGGGGTTCCCCAACGAGCTCGATATATTTTGGGCCATCAAGCTATTTTTCTGGCGTCGTTGGTGGGGAGTCAAGGACATCTTCATAAGGGGAGTCTCTCATAACCAATCCCTTTACTTTGTTTTATTTGTTTTGCTTAGTTTATTTTTGCTTTGTTTGCTTGTTTCTTTATCAAAAACACAAAAAAAAGTTTTACTAGTTTGCTTTCTTTAGTAAAAAACTAAAAAAAATGACTACTCTTGAAAATACTAAGTTGTGTGACTTCACTAGCACCAACAACAATGATTTCATGTGCACACCTATTGCTCCACCTATTCCTGAAGCTACTTTCTTTGAAATTAAACCTGCTCTACTCAATCTTGTTATGAGAGAACAATTTTCTCGTATTGGTAATGAAGATGCTGTTGCTCATCTAAATAACTTTGTTGAACTTTGTGAGATGCAAAAGCATAGGGATATAGATGGAGATATTATTAAGCTGAAATTATTTTCTTTCTCTTTGAGAGGAAAAGCTAAAGAATGGTTGCAATCCTTAACTAGAAATAGTATTGATTCTTGGACTAAATGCAAAGATGCTTTCATTGGAAAATACTATCCTCCTGCTAAGATTATATCTATGAGAAGTGAAATAATGAAGTTTAAACAATCTGATAATGAACATGTTGCTCAAGCTTGGGAAAGACTGAAATATTTGGTAAAGAATTGTCCCACTCATGGACTGACTGCTTGGATGATTATCCAAACCTTTATGCAGAATTGAACTATTCTTCAAGAAATCTATTGGATTCTGCTGCTGGAGGTACCTTTATGACTATTACTTTGGGTGCTGCAACAAAGCTCCTGGATAATATGATGGTTAACTATTCTGAATGGCACATTAAAAGAGCTCCACAAGGTAAGAAGGTAAACTCTATTGAAGAAACCTCCTCCTTGAGTGATAAAATTGATGTTATTATGTCTATGCTTGTTAATGAGAAAGCTCATATTGTTCCAAATCATGTTCCCTTAGCCTCTTTGGTTTCTCAAGAAGAGCAAGTTGATGTGAACTTTATAAGAAATAATAATTTTATCAACAATGCCTACAAGAATAATTTTGGTAATAATAACTATAGGCCATATCCTGCCAATAATGGTAATGCTTATGGAAATTCCTACAACAATAATAGGAGTGCTCCCTCTGAACTCGAAGTTATGCTTAAAGATTTTATTAGTAAACAAACTGCTTTCAATAAAACTATTGAGGAAAAACTCTCTAATGCTGAAAGAAATATAGCATCATTGGCTGAAGCACAATCTTCTTTGAATAAAATGGCTACTAAACCTAAAACTATTGATAATCCCTTTGCTGCCACTAATGCCATACAAGTTAGAATTGATGAAAATGTTAGACTATTAGCTGAATTGCATGCTAAGTGGGAAAGAGAAGATGAAATTGCTAGAAACATTAGTGTTTCTACTATCACTACCACTAGTGTTGAATCTAGTAATAACTCTACTACTTTAGATGATAATTATGATTTTGATCTTGATGGTTGCAATATCTCTGAAGTAATTAAGTTCCTACAAAAGATTGCTAAAAGTCCTAATGCTAGTGCTATGAATATGGCCTTTACAAAACACATTACTGATGCTCTCATAAAAATTAAAGAAGAAAAGATGGTTGGGAACCCATCATTAATATGAAAGTGAATGATTTTGATTTTAAAACTTTATGTGATCTTGATAGTAGTGTTTCTATTATGCCTAGAAAGATTTATGATATGCTTGATTTTCCACCTTTAGAAGATTGTTATTTGAATGTCCCACTTGATGATAATGCTAAAAAGAAACTCATGAGGAGTATTAATGATGTTCTTATTATGGTTAACAATGCTTATGTCCCTGTTGATTTCTATGTTTTGGATGTTGAATGCAATGCTTCTTGTCCTATTACTTTGGGAAGACCTTTTCTTAGAACTGTTGGTGCCAATATTGATATGAAAGAAGGCACCATTAAATATCAACTCCCGCTCAAGAAAGGTATAGAACATTTACCTAAGAAGAGAGAGAAGATTTCTTTTGCCTCTCCTATGAAAACAAAATTTGCTCTTAATGCTTCTTCATTTGAGAACACTTGATTCTTTTTCTTGCTTCTTATGCCTAACTTAAAGGCGTTAAAGAAAAGTACTTATTGGGAGATAACCCAAAAGTTTTAGATGAGTCTTAGAAGTTATTACCTCTGTAATAACTGCTCCTTATCCTTTTTATTTGCTTTTTATGCCAAGGGTAACCTCTAATGAGAGAGAAGTAATGCTTGGGAAAGTTGATGTCCCGAAACAGATTTTTGTTCTTCACCGTAAAAATTCGTGTAAAATCTCTGTACGTCATTTTGAGGCGTGAATTTTTGTGCTTCTGTCCCAGGTTGTTATCTAACTTTCGTTAGTTCAAGAATTTTTGATTTGAGCAACAGAAGGTCTTCGGAAAAATTGGTTTCTATCTGCTGGTCTGTTTTGACAGATTTCTGCCATTATTTGCATTTGCTTCTTGTTGGTTCCTTTTTTGGGTTCTCTTTGGGGAATTGAGCTTTTTGAGGGAAGTGCTACAGTATATTGTGTTTTAATAGAAGTTTTATTGGTGTTGAAACTGAACCTAAAGACTTATTATCTTGAGTACACTAATGTTGCTAATAAAGATTGTGTTAAGTTTTGTATGAAGAAAAATTTCAGGTGTATGGAGAGAATGATGTAATGAGATGAAGAATGGACTAAAGCTCAAGCTTGGGGATGCCACCCTGTGTCACCCCAAGAAATATTCAAGATGTACAATCGTCAAAGCTTGGGGATGCCCAAGGCATCCCCTTCTTCATCAATAAAAATCCCAGGTTTCTTCCAAACACTTCATTTTTATTGTTTCATGCACAATTGTGTTGTTCTTGGAGCGTCTTTGTTTTTTTGGTTTTCGTTTGCTTGGTTTTCTTAGTTTGATGAAAAAATTGGTTGGACCCCCTCTTTCATACATTAGTTTTCAAATAGTTTGGTTTGGATTGGAAAAGAGTAGGAAAGTTCATGCTTAAGTGGTAAAAGGAGTTTGTTTTTGACTGTGGCCTATGCTTTGTCATGCCATGCTTGATATTGTTTTGGATTTATTCTTAGTGATCTTTTCTTTAGCATGACATGTTATAAACAATTGATATTGCTTAGTGTGCCTTGGAAGAATCATGCGTTGTTTTAGAATATTAAAGCATAGTATTGTGGTATTCTCCTTTGATGCTTTAGTTGGGTTGACTTGGCGCATGCTCACACCATGTTATGACTATCCTAAGTCACCATAAGCCTTTATGATCCTTTAGTTTTCGACTTGTAATATCACTTTATGCTTTGGTTAATGATGTTTTGTCGCTTTGCATGATTATGGCCATTATTGCTCTCTTAGTTGGTCGCTCCCAGTCTTTTGTTAGCCTCCATAACCAAGTGTGAGTTCCACTAATGCATCCAACTCCTAAAACCAAGTTATTCAAAGAGTCCACCATACCTACCTATTAGAATTTGCTATTCCAAGTATATTCATGTTTTTATCTACCTTCCGAATTAAACTTGTTATGTGAAAATTAGTGATTAAAGCTCTCACGAACTTGATGGCACACTTTACTTTCTTGCATTTAATAAACTTGAACCATTGTGTCCATCTTTGTTGCGTATATGCTTGCGTTTTATAAGTTGAAGTTAGCAGAACCATGTATCATGGGGAACGCTTTCAACATTGCACTTCTACATTGTACCCCGTTGATATCATGTTCTTTTGCTTATGGATCCCGGTGGTGTGAAATAAAAGGAGAACTTGTAAGATCATGGAGTTTGTATGTGTGTTAGAGAAACGCCTGGGCCACTAGCCTAAGCCATGCCTAATCATGGTGGAAACTTGCAGCATAACCATAATGAGCACTCTATGAAGCATCCTCAATAAAAACCTATGCAAATAGCAAATAAAAAGCTGGCTGAGATGCTCATTGTCTGCTTGCCTTGTCATTTTGATTATGGGATAGCTCCTATATCATGTGCAAGGGGTACCCCATTGGCAGTTCTCTATGATACATATGTACTTACAATGACAAGAGCTTACTTGTGACTGAAGTTGAGTAGCATGAGGTTCGGTCTTCATAAGTAAGGGGCATGAGATTTCAACTTATAACTTGTCAAGCATATCCTCTTAGTTGTGTCACTTTAACCTTAATCACCTAAAGATGCTTATGATAGGGGCAATGAGAGCTGAAAGCTAATAAGTACCATAATTTTTGGAAGCTCTTTATGAAACTTGAATCCCTACTTCCTTCCATGAAGGCATTTCTTTTACTTTTATATTGAGTCTCCACCTTCTATCTTTATGCACCTACTTTGGGAGCATAGTGGCCATTCTTAGTTCTATGTGCATTGTCCCAAGACTTGTTGATTGATGCATAACTTTGATATTGCTTGTTCTTAAACTATTTGTATCTAGTCACTCTTATGAACTTTGAAGGTGTCCTATGCATTTATGTTTGCTACTCTATGAGGGACAAGCTGAATGCCACTATGCTATGTTTCCTTTATGTGAAACAAACAAATGTCTTGCAAAGCATTGTTATTCATGAATCTTTTGTTTGTGACTTTTCATGTTGCAACATAGTTTCTATGTCTTATTGTTAGAACTTTATCTTTCATGTTATGTTGAAGTACTACGATCCCAGCTATCAATGTTTTACAAATACTTTGATCAAGTTTATGATGGTGCATGTCACCTTAAAAATTATTCTTTCTTTTTATCACTTACCTACTTGAGCACGAGCAGGAGTTAAGCTTGGGGATGTTGATACGTTGCTAACGTATCCATAACTTTTGATGTTCCATGCTTGGTTTTATCTACTTTCTTATGTCTTGTCTGCACTTTGGAGTACTTTTTATACACTTTCTTGGACTAACCTATTAACAAGATGCCATAGTGCCAACTGCCTGTTTTCTGCTGTTTTTGGTTCCAGGAAAGTCAGAAAATGAATATTCTTGGAATTGGACGGGACAAAAGCCAAAGTCAGTTTTTCATCGAGGGGGACACGGAGCCAGAATACGAGACAGAGAGGGTCCAAAGGGCCGCCACACCACCTGGCCGCGCGACCAGGCCTAGCCCGCGCCAGGGGGTGGTGTGGCCGCCTAGGGCACCCCCTCGGCCTCCCCTTTCGCCTATAAGATGCCCCCGATATAGAAACCCTAGGTAGCCGATCAAAATTCCACGAAAGAGTCTGTAGCTGCCGTCATCTCCATCCCTAGATCGGGAGGGATCCGAAGCTCCTCCCGGGACCCTGCCGGAGGGGAGAATTCACCCTGGAGGCCTTCTTCATCACCATGCAAACCTTTGGTGTGATGCGTGAGTAGTTCGTCCTTGGACTACGGGTCCATGTAGTAGCTAGATGGTTGGTTCTTCTCCTTTGTGCTACCATGTCTAGATCTTGTGAGCTCCGTTCATGATCAAGATCATCTATTTGTAATCATACATGTTGTGTTTGCGGGGATCCGATGGATATTGTGATGCTATTTCAGATTGATTATTGATTCTATCATGTCTTTGTTATTTGTGATCTTGCATGCTCTCCGTTGTTAGTAGATATCTTGGCTGAGTAGATGCTAGCAACTCCAAGAGGGAGTATTTATGCTCAATAGTGGGTTCATGCCTCTAGTAATCTAGGGAAGTGACAGAAATCTCTAAGGTACTAGATGTGTTGTTGCTACTAGGGAGAAAACAACAATCCTTTGTTCATAGAACAATCGTATTGTTTACTTTACACGCAATGCATAATGCAATTATCTATTGCTTGCAACTTAATATTGGAGGGGGTTCGGATGATAACCTGAAGGTGGATTATTAGTCATAGATGCAGTTGGATTACGGTCTATGTATAATGTTGTAATGCCCAATCAAATCTCATAGGAGTCAAGATGATTAGTATATGCATGTATGCTTTCTCGATGTTTGTCAATTGCCACGCTGTAATTTGTGTTGGAAATATGCCCTAGAGACAAATAGTAGTAAGGACTATTATCATATTTCATATAGTTTATGATTAAGATTTTATATCATGCTATAACTGTGTTGAGTGGAAACATCAATACACGTGTGATATATAAACAACGAGGGGTTCCTAGTGAAACTCTAGTCACTGGTTCATTGGTCAACAGATGATCATGTTTCCTGATCATGTGGCATTTATGCTAGTTGGAAATGGAGTCAACTCATTCTGTGAATGAGATGATGAACCAATTGAAGGGGATCCGCAGCAGAAAACAAAAAATTTCCTACGATGGAACCCCAAAACTGCCTAGGATCTATCTATGTAGTAATGCAGTAACGGACAATGCGTATAGAATACATACCCTTTTAGACCGTACACGGTTAACGTTCCGCGGGGAACGTGGTTGATGTAGTCGTACTCATAGCCGACCTCAAGGTCGCGAAGCTCCTCGCAGGTCACCCCTTGCTCCTTCTTCATCTTCATCGTGCAGCAGCTCCGGCTCATGACATTTAAGCGCCCGAAGTGTTGTGCCTCGTGTCTTCGTACACATCAGGTGCATGATGAGACCTCTGGCTCCCCGATCCCGCCGGGAGTGTGGAAGTTGATATTCGGCTAGGAATCCCTACAGCACAACGGCGTACTACAGGTGTGCCTCGGTCGCACAACCCAGACTTGGGGCCATGGTCACAAGGACTAGAGAGAGAGGGAAGGATGAAGTCAACCAAAGGACTTCTCCAATTGTTGGGTGTCTTTAATCCCACCCATGGACACCCCTTTATATAGGCGGAGGGGGTGTTCCCTCCCGATTAGGTTAGCCATGTGGGACTAATAATAAAAGGAAATGCACAGGAATTTTCATCCTAGCCGGATGGGCCGATTTCAGCTCAGCCCAAAGCCAAAAGGAAGCAACAAATAGCAGCCTGGGAAGGGGGCTGGCCAGGTGGGCCTTGGCGCGGCCCACTCTGTGCCCACCTACTTCCCGCCGTGGTGGCGTACACCGAGTGGCCCGGGTGGGCCGGCTGGCCTCGCTCGCGGCCCAGCTTCTGCCCGCGCCTAGGTCAGCCCGGGTGGGTTGCCTGCCCCGCCGACCCAGCTGGCTGGTCGGCTCCCATGACCCGCATGGGCCGGGTCGAGCTAAACCGCCTTTGGTGGCGGCTGCTATACCCCGTGCGGTGCGGAGTATCCGC
Source organism: Avena insularis (assembly GCA_023614405.1). Lineage (NCBI taxonomy): Eukaryota > Viridiplantae > Streptophyta > Magnoliopsida > Poales > Poaceae > Avena > Avena insularis. Next base: position 67,634,519 of record CM042692.1, on the reverse strand, counting down.
TGCCCACGTGGGCTGGGCTGTTTGCCCTTTTTCTTTTCCTTTTTCTACAGCTTTTCTTCTAGGCTATTTTCCTCTGGGATTTGGCCTAATATAAAAGTTGCCTTTATAAATCTTAATCTTAATATTATTTAGTATATATTAATTCATAATTAACATATAATAAATGTATATTTAAATTCCCATTTATCGGAAAACACTTTTTCGGTCTTTTCCTTTATTCTTTCTCCGAACAACTTCGGATCTCTCCTCAAAACGATTCCGGCTTTCTCTTTATCTACTGTGATTCCATATTACGAATGATCGCTCTCATCATACCCTTAAGTGTATCCTCTCACGGCTCGGGAATGCTCTAGACATGATCTATATCAATGATCAACAGAGGGACCAGGGATATCCATGTGACCCCTATGCATTCCTGATGACAATGTCGTTTGAACCGGTAAATGTAGCATCCATATTCCTTTTGTTTCTTGATACGATTTGTCCGATATCCGATCATTGGTATCACATACCTTGTTCAATCTCGTTTACAACAAGTTCTGTTTTCTTCTTACCGTGATATTACATCCCCGTGACCGAGTCACATGTTGCGACATTTATGGATGTAATCTCACCAAGCCGGCCGTATGTATCTTTACCCGTCATGTGGACGAACAAATCCTGCTCTTGACATATATTGCCTCAACGGTTCCTCCGAGTACCTGAACACACCTTTATAACCACTGTCTTACCAAGTGGCGCTTGATGCTATCAAAGCACTCTCGGGAGACTGTGATTGATATAGCCTCACGGTCTAAGGAATTAGGAGTCTAGATTTAGCTGTTGCAACAATGAACTATATGACTTGATCGTGTTGCAATCCTTCGAGGAATGTCCATCACATCATTCTCCAATGATATGACCCCGTTGTCAATTGGCATAAATGCCCATGATCTTGAAACCCAGATCATCCTCATGACCAACGAACTAGTATGAATAGAGGCTACTAGACTTGGTTGTTTCATACCACACGTGTACCAATGTTTCTACTTGGCACAGTTATAGCACAATATGAAACTATTATAAACTAATTGAGATATGACAATAAAAACCTATTTAGTATTTGCCTCTGGCATTTCTCCTTTAGTCTCCCACTTGCACTAGAGTACAAATAATCGAGCTTGCATTTTACTCATATAAACCATATACCATATGCGTTTACAGATCATGCATGCTCATGGGAAACATCATGTCCATGTTCTGTTTTACCAGATCATTATGTCTTTTGCAAATCATTAATGTCTTCCTAATTTGACATTCATACCATTATCATATAATGGATCGAAGCATTTGTTTGGCGACAAAGTGAGACTTTGTTTCTAGTGTTTATGATGACGGTCGTTTTCACCATTGTCATCTAAACTTCGAAACACACTTTGTTATCCTTTGTGTATATACTATAGTCATGGCAGCAGAACGAGGCCGGATTCCAGGAGCTTATAGTGACTTTAGATCAACCTCGAGGGCTTTCTCATGGGCACTGGGCTCTGGGACACATCATTCTACGTTAAAAGAGAACTAGCCCCGTCATAACATTATACCTCACATCAGATGGAGCCTTTATACTTCTATATCTATGTAGATCCTAGTGCATGAAACGCAACTATGCCACTTACATTGCTTTTTGCCATTTAAGTACAAACTTAATTCAGGTTCAGTGATCAACTCTGGAATCACTTAAGGACATGCTCTCACAGTTAAGACTTTGTCCTACCAACCAGAACCTCGGGTCACACTATGTCGAGTATACAACATGGTTGTATGGAAGAACCTATGACTGAGGCATAGGAGATGCAACGCATCTCTTTATTTCAACCATAGTTGCAATACTAACTCAATGCTTCATACGGTAAGAACTTCTTTCTTACCTTGTTCCATTTTGAGCTTCTTAAGAATCTTGCTTAGGACATTTTGAACATCTTTCAGAATCAAGTCCAGGAAGCATTCGACATTCAGTGTTTATTAAACTCACCCATCTATCTCGATAGATCTTATTGTTTAATAACTTCAACTTCATCCTTATTTATCTAACTTAAATATTATTAACACCAATCACATCATTCATATATCTCGTCCACATATCCCAGAATGATTTCACGCTCCCACTCAAATATGACATTCATGTTTGAGATCCAGGGATTTCACTTAGCTCCCACTCAGAATATGTCAGCTACATATTATGAATTAGCCAAGTTGATTTGCTCCCACTCAAATCTAGGTCCTCTCGATAATCTTGGACATTCCAAAATTCTTTGATCATCATCGAATCGAGAATTTCACTAACGAGATTTCAATGACCACTCATTTCTCGCACTTAGGTCCATCACGCTTCTTTGTATTTCGTAGGTATGTCTTGTTCAAAACATGACAAGTGAATCAATAATATAATTCTACAAACTTGTTAGAATATATAGTAGAATCCTACTTTCTTTAGTAAAATTATTCGCTAAAACTTTATGATCATTATCATTAGTTTCTCCTCTATTTGTAGAGTTTGGATTCACGAAACAAATTCCGCTGCGCCATGATGGCTCAATGCACAGCGCCCAGAAAAATGCTTGATGGCGGTGTTGATGTAGAGCTTGTTGGGAACCCCAAGAGGAAGGTATGATGAGCACAGCAGCAAGTTTCCCTCAGTTATGAAACCAAGGTTTAATCGAACCAGTAGGAGCAAGGAAACACCACAAAGGTGTTACTAGCTGAGCCTTGGCAGGGCGCACTACTAGTGCTAGTAGCAACGCGGAGACCTGCACAACACAACCACAGAACTTTATCCACAACTTGCGATGAGGTTGTCAATCTCACCATGTTTTGCGGAAAACAAAGGATTAAACGTATCAAATGGAAAGAAGTAAAAGTTTGCAGAAAGTAAACACAAAGCAGTAAAAGATTGTAGATTGTATGTAAAAGACAAAGGACCGGGATCCATAGTTCACTAGAGGTGGCTCTCCTTAGATAGATAACATGCTAGGTGAACAAATTACAGCGGGGCAATTGACAAACACCGAGAAAGCAATACATGCATATACTAATCATCTTGACTTCTTTGAGACTTGATTGGGCATTACAACATTATACATAGACCGCCATCCAACTGCATCTATGACTAATAATCCACCTTTAGGTTATCATCCGAACCCCCTCCAGTATTAAGTTGCAAGCAACAGATTATTGCTTTACGAACTGCGTGTAAAGTGAACAATACGATTGTTCTATGAACAAAGTATTGTTGTTTTCTCCCTAGTAGCAACAACACATCTAGTACCTTAGAGATTTCTGTCACTTCCCCAGATTACCAGAGGCATGAACCCACTATCGAGCATAAATACTAACTCTTGGAGTTGCTAGCATCTACTCGGCCAAGATAGCTACTAACAACAGAAAGCATGCAAGATCACAAATAACAAAGACATGATAGAATCAATAATCAATCTGAAATAGCATCTCAATATCCATCGGATCCCCGCAAACACAACATGCAGAATTACAAATAGATGATCTTGATCATGAACAGAGATCACAAGATCTAGACATGAAAGCACAAAGGAGGAGAACCAGCCATCTAGCTACTACATGGGTCCGTAGTCCAAGGATGAACTACTCACGCATCACACCGGAGGCTTGCATGGTGATGAAGAAGGCCTCCAGGGTGAATTCCCCTCTCCGACAGGGTGCTGGGAAGAGCTTTAGATCCCTCCCAATCTAGGGATGGAGATGACGACGGCTATAGACTCTTTCGTGGATTTTTGATTGGTCCCTTAGGGTTTTCGTCCCGAGGGCATCTTATAGGCGGAAGGGGAGACCGAGGGGGTGCCGGGAGCGGCCACACCACCCCTTGGCGCGGGCCAGGCCTGGCCGCGTGGCCAGGTGGTGTGGTGGCCCCCTGGCCCCTCTCCGTCTCGTATTCTGGCACTTGATGACTTCCGGAAGAATAGGCACTTTGGCTTTTGTCCCGTCCAATTCCGAGAATATTCATTTTCTGACTTTCCTGGAACCAAAAACAGCAGAAAACAGGCAGCTGGCACTGTGGCTCTTGTTAATAGGTTAGTCCAAGAAATCATATGAAAAGTACTCCAAAGTTGGAACCAAACACAAGAAAGTGGATAAAACCAAGCATGGAACATCAAAAATTATAGATACATTTGCAATGTATCAACATCCCCAAGCTTAACTCTTGCTCGTCCTCGAGTAGGTAAGTGATAAAAAGAAAGAATAATTTTTGAGGTGACATGCACCATCAAAGACTTGATCAAAGTATTTGTAAAACATTCGAAGCTAGGATCGTAGTACTTCAATCATAACATGAAAGACAAAGTTCTAGCAATAAGCAAAGAAACTATGATGCAACATGAAAAGGCACAAACAAAAGATTCATGAATAACAATGCTTTGCAAGATGTTTGTTTGTTTGTTTCACATAAAGAAAACATAGCATAATAGCATTCAGATTGTACCTCAATAGAGTAGCAAATATAAATGCATAGGACACCTTCAAAGTTCATAAGAGTGACTAGATACAATAGTTTAAAACAAGCAATATCAAGTTATGCATCAATCAACTAGTCTTGGGACAATGCACATAGAACTAAGAATGGCCACTATGCTCTCAAAGTAGGTGCATAAAGATAGAAGGTGGAGACTCAATATGATGGTGGAAGAAAGGCCTTTTATAAAAGGAAGTAGGGATTCAAGTCCGATAAAGAGCTTCCAAAAATTATGGTACTTATAGCTTTCAGCTCTCATTGCCCCTATCATAAGCATGTTTAAGGTGATTAAGGTTAAAGTGACACAACTAAGAGGATATGCTTGACAAGTTATAAACCGAAATCTCATGCCCCTTACTTACGAAGACCGATCCTCATGCTACTCAACTTTAGTCACGAGTAAGCTCTTGTCATTGTAAGTATATGTGTATCATTAAGAACCGCCAACGGGGTACCCCTTACACATGATACGGGACCTTTCCCATAATCAAAATGACAAGGCAAGCAGACAATGAGCATCTCAGCGATCTTATTATTTGCTATTTGCATAGGTTTTTATTGAGGATGCTTCATAGAGTGCTCATTATGGTGATGCTGCAAGTTTCCACCATGATTAGGCATGGCTTAGGCTAGCAGCCCAGGCGTTTCTCTAACACACATACAAACTCCATGATCTTACAAGTTCCACTTTTATTTCACACCGTCGGGATCCGTATGCAAAAGAACATGCTATCAACAGGGTACAAAGTACAAGTGCAATGTCGAAAGCGTTCCCCATGAAACATGGTTCTGATAATTTCATCTTATAAAGAGCAAGCATATACGCAACAAAGAAGGACCCAATGGTTCAAGTTTATTAAGGGCAAGAAGTAAAGTGTGCCATCAAGTTCGTGAGAGCTTTAATCACTAGTTTTCTCATAACACGTTTAATTTGGAAGGTAAACTAAAGCATGAATATACTTGGAATAGCATAAGCTAGTAGGTAGGTATGGTGGACTCTTTGGAATAACTTGGTTTAGGGAGTTGGATGCATGAGTGGAACTCATACTTTGTTGTGGAGGCTAGCAAAAGACTGGGAGCGACAAACTAAGAGAGCAATAATGGTCATAATCATGCAGAGCGACAAAACATCATTGATCAAAGCATAAAGTGATACTACAAGTTGAAAACTAAAGGATCATAAAGGCTTATGGTGACTTTGGATAGTCATAACATGGTGTGAGTATGCGCCAAGTCAACCCAAATAAAGCATCAAAGGAGAATACCACTATAATATGCTTTAATATGCTAAAACAACGCATGATTCATCCAAGGCACATTAAGCAATCTCAATTGTTTATAATAAGTCATGCTACAGCAAAGAATACTAAGCATAAAGCCAAAAAAATATCAAGCATGGCATGACAAAGCATAGGCCATAGTCAAAAACAAGCTCTCTTTACCACTTATTCCAAACCAAACCAAACCAAACCAAACTATTTGAAAACCAATGTATGAAAGAGGGGGTCCAACCAATTTATTCAGAAAACTAAGCAAACTAAGTACACGAAAAACAAAACAAAAACGAAAAAGAAGACGCTCCAAGAAAAACACAATTGTGCATGAAACAATAAAAATAAAGCGTTTGGAAGAAACCTGAGATTTTTATTGATGAAGAAGGGGATGCCTTGGGCATCCCCAATATTTGACGCTTGTACTTCTTGGATATTTCTTGGGGTGACACGCGTGGCATCCCCAAGCTTGAGATTTAGTCCATCCTTCATCTCATTACTCATTCCTTCCATACACCTGAAATTTTTCCTTCATACAAAACTTCACACAATCTTTATTAGCAACATTAGTGCACTCAAGATAAATAAGTCTTAAGGTTCAGTTCTAACACCAAATAAACTTCCATTAGAACACTAGATACTGTAGCACTTCCCTAAAAATCTCAATTCCCCAAACGAACTCAAAAAGGAACCAACAAGAAGCAAATGCAGAAAATGGCAGAAATCTGTCAAAACAGACCAGCAGGTAAAGACGAATTTTTTCGAAGACCTTATGTTGCTCAAATCAAAAAGTGTTGAACTAATGAAAGTTAGATAACAACCTGGGTCAGAAGATAAAAAAATGACAGCTCAATCCTACATACAGAGCTCTCTCACGAATTTTTAAGGTGAAGCACAAAAATCTGTTTCGGGACAGCAACTTTCCCAATCATTACTTCTCTCTCATTAGAGGTTACTCTTGGGACAAAAAGCAAATAAAAAGGATAAGGAGAGGTTATTACAGAGGTAATAACTTCCAAGACACATCTAAAACTTTTGGGTTATCTCCCAATAAGTACTTTTCTTTAACGCCTTTAAGTTAGGCATAAGAAGCAAAGAAAGAATCAAGTGTTCTCAAATGAAGAAGCATTAAGACCAAATTTTGTTTTCATAGGAGAAGCAAAAGAAATCTTTCCTCTCTTTTTAGAGAAGTGTTATATACCTTTCTTGAGTGGGAGTTGATATTTAATGGTGCCTTCTTTCATATCAATGATGGCACCAACAGTTCTAAGAAAAGGTCTTCCCAAAGTAATAGGTCAAGAAGCATTGTATTCAACATCCAAAACATAGAAATCAACGGGGATATAGGAATTGTTAACCATAATAAGGACATCATTAAGACTCCCCATGAGTTTCTTTTTAACATTATCATCAAGTGGGACATTCAAATAACAATCTTCAAGAGGAGGCAAATCAAGCATATCATAAATCCTTCTAGGCATAATAGAAACACTACTATCAAGATCACATAAAGCTTTGAAATCAAAGTCATTCACTTGCATATTAATGATGGTTTCCCAACCATCCTCTTGTTTTATAGGAATAGAAGCTTTATGTTTCATCTTTTCTTCTTTAATCGTTATGAGAGCATCAGTAATGTGTTTTGTAAAGGCCATGTTCATAACACTAGCATTAGGACTTTTAGAAAGCTTTTGTAGGAACTTAATAACTTCAGAGATATTGCAACCATCAAGATCAAAATCAAATTTATCATCTAAAGTAGTAGAACTATTACTAGCCTCAACACTAGTGGTGGTAATAGTAGAAACACTAATGTTTCTAGCAATTTCATCTTCTCTTTCCCACTTAGCATGTAATTCAGCAAATAGTCTAACATTTTCATCAATTCTTACTTGTATAGCATTGGTAGCTGCAAAGGGATTCTCATTAGTTTCAGGTTTAGCAGCCATTTTATTCGAAGTAGTTTGAGCTTCAGCTAAAGATGCTATATTTGTTTCAGCATTAGAGAGTTTTTCCTCAATAGTTTTATTGAAAGCAGTTTGTTTACTAATAAACTCTTTAAGCATAACTTCAAGTTCAGAGGGAGCACTCTTATTACTATTGTAAGAATTTCCATAAGCATTACCATTGTTGGGAGGATATGGCTTATAATTGTTGTTACCAAAATTGTTCCTATAAGCATTATTACCATAAGCATTGTTGCCAAAATTGTTATTTCTTATGAAGTTCACATCAACTTGCTCTTCTTGAGCAACCAAAGAGGCTAAAGGAACATTATTTGGATCAATATGGGCTTTCCCATTAACAAGCATAGACATAATAATATCAATCTTATCACTCAAGGAGGAAGTTTCCTCAACAGAATTTACCTTCTTACCTTGTGGAGCTCTCTCAGTATGCCATTCAGAATAATTAACCATCATATTGTCCAGAAGTTTTGTTGCAGCACCCAAAGTGATGGTCATAAAGGTACCTCCAGTAGCAGAATCCAATAGGTTCCTTGAAGAATAGTTCAATCCTACATAAAAAGTTTGGATGATCATCCAAGCAGTCAGTCCATGAGTGGGACAATTCTTTACCAAAGATTTCATTCTTTCCCAAGCTTGAGCAACATGCTCATTATCAAGTTGTTTAAACTTCATTATTTCACTTCTCATGGATATAATCTTAGCAGGAGGATAGTATTTTCCAATAAAAGCATCTTTGCACTTAGTCCAAGAATCAATACTATTCCGAGTTAAGGAATTCAAACCATTCTTTAGCTTTTCCTCTCAAAGAGAAAGGAAACAATTTCAGCTTAATAATATCACCATCTATATTCCTATGCTTTTGCATCTCACAAAGTTCAACAAAGTTATTTAGATGGGAAGCAGCATCTTCATTACCAATACCAGAAAATTGCTCTCTCATAACAAGATTGAGTAAAGCAGGTTTTATCTCAAAGAAAGTATTTTCAGGCATAGGTGGAGCAATAGGTGTGCTCATAAAATCATTGTTGTTGGTGCTAGTGAAGTCACACAACTTAGTGTTTTCAAGGGTAGTCATTTTTTTTGGTTTTCAAATAAGAAAGCAAACTTGTAAAACTATTTTTTTGTGTTTTTGAAGAACAAAACAAGCAAACAAAGCAAAAAGAAACTAAGCAAAACAAAAATAATAAAGTAAAGATATTGGTTATGAGGGACTCCCCTTCTAAAGATGTCCTTGACTCCTCGTCAATGGCACCAGAAAATCGCTTGATGGCTCAATGCACAGCGCCCAGAAAAATGCTTGATGGCGGTGTTGATGTAGAGCTCGTTGGGAACCCCAAGAGGAAGGTATGATGAGCACAGCAGCAAGTTTCCCTCAGTTATGAAACCAAGGTTTAATCGCACCAGTAGGAGCAAGGAAACACCCCAAAGGTGTTACTAGCTGAGCCTTGGCAGGGCGCACTACCAGTGCTAGTAGCAACGTGGAGACCTGCACAACACAACCACAGAACTTTGTCCCCAACTTGCGATGAGGTTGTCAATCTCATCGTGTTTTGCGAAAAACAAAGGATTAAACGTATCGAATGGAAAGAAGTAAAAGTTTGCAGAAAGTAAACACAAAGCAGTAAAAGATTGTAGATTGTATGTAAAAGACAAAGGACCGGGATCCATAGTTCACTAGAGGTGGCTCTCCTTAGATAGATAACATGCTGGGTGAACAAATTACAGCGAGGCAATTGACAAACACCGAGAAAGCAATACATGCATATACTAATTATCTTGACTCCTTTGAGACTTGATTGGGCATTACAACATTATACATAGACCGCCATCCAACTGCATCTATGACTAATAATCCACCTTCAGGTTATCATTCGAACCCCCTCCAGTATTAAGTTGCAAGCAACAGATTATTGCTTTATGAACTGCGTGTAAAGTAAATAATACGATTGTTCTATGAACAAAGGATTGTTGTTTTCTCCCTAGTAGCAACAACACATCTAGTACCTTAGAGATTTCTGTCACTTCCCAGCATTACGGAGGCATGAACCCACTATCGAGCATAAATACTAACTCTTGGAGTTGCTAGCATCTACTCGGCCAAGATAGCTACTAACAACAGAAAGCATGCAAGATCACAAATAACAAAGACATGATAGAATCAATAATCAATCTGAAATAGCATCTCAATATCCATCGGATCCCCGCAAACACAACATGCAGAATTACAAATAGATGATCTTGATCATGAACGGAGCTCACAAGATCTAGACATGAAAGCACAAAGGAGGAGAACCAGCCATCTAGCTACTACATGGATCCGTAGTCCAAGGATGAACTACTCACGCATCACACCGGAGGCTTGCATGGTGATGAAGAAGGCCTCTAGGGTGAATTCCCCTCTTCGGCAGGGTGCCGGGAAGAGCTTCAGATCCCTCCCGATCGAGGGATGGAGATGACGGTGGCTACAGACTCTTTCGTGGATTTTTGATCGGGCCCTTAGGGTTTTTTCGTCCCGAGGGCATCTTATAGGCGGAAGGGGAGACCGAGGGGGTGCCGGGAGCGGCCACACCACCACCTGGCGCGGGCTAGGCCTGGCCACGTGGCCAGGTGGTGTGGTGTCCCCCTGGCCCCTCCCCGTCTCGTATTCTGGCACTTGATGACTTCCGAAAGAATAGGCACTTTGGCTTTTGTCCCGTCCAATTCCGATAATATTCATTTTCTGACTTTCCTGGAACAAAAAACAGCAGAAAACAGGCAGCTGGCACTGTGGCTCTTGTTAATAGGTTAGTCCAAGAAATCATATGAAAAGTAGTCCAAAGTTGGAACCAAACACAAGAAAGTGGATAAAACCAAGCATGGAACATCAAAAATGATAGATACATTTGCAATATATCACGCCACTCAACAATCCAGAGGTAAGGTCAAATATCTTATTTTGATCTTTTACTTTCTTCCACCTATATCTGATCAAGACACATCAACTTAGGACAACAGAAGGTTTGCCCCTTGTGGACGATGCGTTCATAGCTTCCTAAGAATGCTCTACAAAGATTTGTTTATTCACCACGATTTTGACTTGTCGAAATCTCCGGAAACTCGAACTTGCCATAACACTTATGGTGTTGTTTCCATGAATCTTTAGATGTTCCTTTGTATTTCAAATGAGTGTTTGCTTATTTTGATCTTTAATTCTAAATGATAACTATAACCCCTATAAGAGATGATATTATACCATATGTATCCTAATACATAATGATTGTGATGTTTAGATATTTCAACATAGTTTGAATTCATCCAATTATCATAATTTGTGAAACATCTTTCACAAGTCCCTTTTATGCTAAACTTAACTTGAATACTTTAGTCATGTCGATCAAATCAAAGAGACTTCGTATTCTCGTTAATTTCAATATCCTCTTATTATTGTGAACTCATTTGAACAATTCAAATCGTTTCGAAATCATGTTTCATTAAGTAAATACGCTTATTCACTTAAGTCCAGAATTAACAAATGATTTCCACTACTTGTTGAAAATACGATACATCACCATGTATAAGATTCAACATTTCTTCGCATATCACCGTTTTACCAGAATGCGGAGTTTTAGCATTCTGCCCAAGAGGCATGGTTTTGCAAAGTCTCTAGATTAAGCATCTAGGACCCCGATCTTCATTAAGAACATGCAATAACCAAAATGACTTAAACTATAGTGTCATTTCATTATTAAACTATGGATATATTTTAGCATTCTAATCCTTTAATAAATGTTTAAACCATTATCATTAACATAGTGATGAGAATAACTTGTTTATAATCGTAATGTGACCATAACGGTATTGTTCATAAGAATAGTATAAACTGGCTTGTAACTTGTTCATATGAATAATTGTCTCACCAAAAGCAAGACACACAAACAGGGATTACAAATTTATATTCAAGTCCACTAATCCAAATGATAAACTTTGAGGAAAGAGGTGATGTCGTCCATCAACTGTTTTGCTTGCCTTCATCAAGTCACGTTGCCTGAAAACCAGCAATTCTCAAGCAGATCCTCCTATTTTCACAAAACGGGACAAGTGTCAAATACTTTGCAAACTGCAGCGAGTTTTGCAAGAGCCACATTTAAAATGTTTATATCTTACATATACCTTTTCATCCATGACCTCCTATTGCAATCAAGCCCCTCCAAGAGTTATCAACTCTAATGCAAGATCGCTAAGTGTTTTTCCAAACATTCTGGAGTCATTGAATTATCTCCTAATGGTTTTTTGTATCAAGAAGAGAAGATCACCTTTTACGAGGATATCCCTCAGGCATGGGTATTAATCTATGAAGTTGGACCCTTTTGCTAGGTTCCAAATTAAGCAATATATTCCCATGGTCGCAAAGGACCTCAATAGGATAGGCTAAGATCTACTAAGATATTTGCAAATAGACATCTAGAGCAAGTTTATAATAAGAGATCAATTTATAATTGGTATCCACTAAAATTGTCATCCCCTGGACGATTTTAGTGATGGCATGATCCCTATCCTCTGCACCTCCCCGATCGTCACGGCCATCAGTGCATTATCAAAGGTAGACATTCACTAATGCCAATCACATCATCCATGTGACTCATGCTCGATCTTTCAATCTCTTGTGTTCCGAGGCCACGTCTCTCTAACGTGCTAGGATCGCCAAATCTAACTTGTGTGTATTCGATGTGCAACATGGCTTACACCCACTGTATGTGAATGTAGATATGTCTGACACCCATGCCTGTACCATGGATCGCCTCATACTGAAGAACTTTCTTGGTGGTGCACACACAAGGGGAACACGGAACATTGGAATTCAATAGGGATTATCTTATTTGCTACCGTTGAGTATCTAAATACTAGCACACAATAAGATGTAAAATAGGTATCAACATCATATGTATAATGTGATATGATATGGTACTTCTTGCGCCTTGATCTCCATCGAGCGCTCCGGCATGATCTCCATCTTGCCCTTGGTTTGACGCCAAGTCCACGACGCCTCCACCAGGTCGTCCATCGGAACGATAACTATTACCATACTACTTAGTAACAGAAAAGTAAACTACTTTACCTTCGTAACGACCAATGCCATATCATAATCACATGCCCCCTTCAAAATAAAGTTAGATGCCTCTACTTTATCTATTGCAAGTTTTACGTGGTTGTTAGGGCTTTCACAATAGAACCGTTTCTAAACTACGAATTTTCCAACCACAACATGGATCTGACAATTGTCTCTATTACACCCCTTTCGGGGCCCTCCGTTGTAAATGCTATATCAACTATCAAATAAGAGACAGACACCCGCTAGCCATTTATACGGTGCAAGCCGTATGTTGAGCGTGGAACCAGTCTCGCGTATGAATACGCGTAAGGTCGGTCCGGGCCGCTTCATCAAACAATACCACGATATAAACAAGTACACGTTAGAGGGTAACAACTAAGGGGTAAATTCTCGCACAATACTTGTGCGTACTAGCCGTACAGCACTCCTACGCATAGATCGGCTCTGATAACACTGAAGGGGATCCAAAGTAGAAAACAAAAAATTCCTATGATGGAACCCCAAAACTGCCTAGGATCTATCTATGTAGTAATGCAGTAACGGCCAATGCGTATAGAATACATACCCTTGTAGACCATACGCGGTTAACATTCCGCGAGGAACGTAGTTGATGTAGTCCTATTCGTAGCCGACCTCAAGGTCGTGAAGCTCCTCGCAAGTCACCCCTTGCTCCTTCTTCATCTTCATCGTGCAGCAGCTCCGGCTCACGACATTTAAGCGCCCCAAGTGTTGCGCCTCGTGTCTTCGTACACATCTGGTGCACGATGAGACCTCTAGCTCCCCGATCCCGCCGGGAGTGCGGAAGTTGATATCTGGCTAGGAATCCCTGCAGCGCAACAGCATACTGTAGGTGTGCCTCGATCGCACATCCCATACTTGGGGCCATGGTCAGAAGGACTAGAGAGAGAGGGAAGGAGGAAGTCAAGCAAAGGACTTCTCCAATTGTTGGGTGTCTTTAATCCCACCCATGGGCACCCCTTTATATAGGTGGAGGGGGTGTGCCCTCCCCATTAGGTTAGCCATGTGCAACTAATAATAAAAGGAAATTCACAGGAATTTTCATCCTAGACGGATGGGCCGATTTCAGCTCAGCCCAAAGCCAAAAGGAAGCAGCAAATAGCAGCTTGGGAAGGGGGCTGGCCGGGTGGGCCTTGGCGTGGCCCACTCCATGATCACCTACTTCCCGCCGCGGCGGCATACACTGAGTGGCCCGGGTGGGCCGGCTGGTCTCGCCCGTGGCCCAGCTTCTGCCCGCGCCTGGGTCAGCCCGGGTGGGCCGCCTACCCTGCCGGCCTAGCTGGCTGGCCGGCTCCCCCGCGAGTCCCGCATGGGCCGAGGTCGAGCCAGGTCGCCTTCTCAGGCTGGCAGCTGGCGCCTGCCCCCCATGTGGTGCGGAGTATCTGTTGCCCGCGTGGGCTGGACTGTTTGCCCCTTTTCTTTTCCTTTTTCTGCAACTTTTCTTCTAGGATATTTTCCTCTGGGATTTGGCCTATATAAAAATTGCCTTTATAAATCTTAATCTAAATATTATTTAGTATATATTAATTCATAATTAACATATAATAAATGTATATTTAAATTCCTATTTATCGGAAAACACTTTTCCGGTCTTTTCCTTTATTCTTTCTCCGAACAACTTCGGATCTCTCCTCGGAACGATTCCTGCTTTCTCTTTCTCTAGTGTGATTCCGTCTTACGAATAATCGCTCTCATCGTACCCTTAAGTGTATCCTCTCATGGCTCGAGAATGCTCTAGACATGATCTGTATCAATGATCAACAGAGGGACCAGGGATATCCATGTGACCCCTATGCATTCCTGATGACAATGTCGTTTGAACCGGTAAATGTAGCATCCATATTCCTTTTGTTTCTTGATACGATTTTTCCGAGATCCGATCATTGGTATCACATACCTTGTTCAATCTCGTTCACAACAAGTTCTGTTTTCTTGTTACCGTGATATTACATTCCCATGACCGAGTCACATGTTGCAACATTTATGGATGTAATCTCACCAAGCTGGCCGTATGTATCTTTACCCGTCATGTGGGCGAACAAATCCCGCTCTTGACATATATTGCCTCAACGGTTCCTCCGAGTACCTGAACACACCTTTATAACCATTGTCTTACCAAGTGGCGCTTGATGCTATCAAAGCACTCTCGGAAGACTGTGATTGATATAGTCTCACGGTCTAAGGAATTAGGAGTCTAGATTTAGCTGTTGCAACAATGAACTATATGACTTGATCGTGTTGCAATCCTTCGAGGAATGTCCATCACATCATTATCCAATGATATGACCCCGTTGTCAATTGGCATAAATGCCCATGATCTTGAAACCCAGATCATCCTCATGACCAACGAACTAGTATGAATAGAGGCTACTAGGGACTTGGTTGTTTCATACCACACCTGTACCAATGTTTCTACTTAGCACAGTTATAGCACAATATGAAACTATTATAAACTAATTGAGATATGACAATAAAAACCTATTTAGTATTTGCCTCTAGGGCATATCTCCTTCACCAATACCCAACCTAAACATCGTGACCCGATCATGTCACGAAGTTCAAGTTATGATGATTAGAAATGGATCCTCGTAGACTATTCCTTAGACCGTGAGGCTATATCAATCACTATCTCCCGAGAGTGCTTTGATAACATCAAGCGCCACTTGGTAAAACAGTGGCTATAAAGGTGTGTTCAGGTACTCGGAGGAAACCGCTGAGGCAATATATGTCAAGAGCGGGATTTGTCCGTCCATGTGACGGGAAGATACTCAAGGGCCCACTCGGAGAGGTTATATCCAATAGTTGCGCAGCGTGTGATTTGATCATAGGGATATCACTTGTCAGAACGAGTCAAGTAGCGTTGTTCGGTAACGAGATTGAACACGACATGGTGATGTCATTGATCAGATCTCGGGCAATGCAAGTATCAAGAGACAAAGGTAATAAGACACGACTGTCCCGGTTCAAACGACAAAAGATCTTCGTGGAACACACAGGGGTCACATGGCCATCCAGGTTCCTCTGTCGATCATTGGTGGAGGATTGTCCCGACCATGTCTGGAGTGTTCCCGAACCGTGGGGTATCACGCTTAAGGGCTTGATGATGCTTAGAGAGTGTTTATAGGATCGGTAGAATCACCGAAAAATAGTAGAGAGAAAACCAAAAGGGTTTCGGTAAGTCCGGAGGATGTCCGGAGTGGATGTGGAAGGTGTTCCATAGCCACGGAGATTGAATAATATGTGAATGAATGTTAAATATTGATTTAATCATTTATTCATAATTATTTAATCAAGAGAAAATCAATTTAAAAGGTCAAAAGGCTTAATGGACCAAATCCCGGAGGGGAGAGGGCCCATTAGGGAAAGGAGAGAGGGAGAAGGGGCAATGGGGTTGGCCGGCTGGGCCAAGCCCCCCGTGCGGGGCCCACTAGGGCTGGTCGGCGGCTTCCCCTCCCCCTCCTCTCCTTTAGTCCCACCCCGGGACTTTGAGGGAGGTAGTACCTCCCCTCCCCCTATATATAGTGGGGGTATTTGGCCAGATAAATACACCCAATAATCAATAAAGGTCTTCTCACTTTTGGGAGGACCTCTAATTGATATTTTATCTCTCTCCCTCTCTCTCTCTCGTGACCGTGGTCCCAAGTTCGGACTGCGCGAATGGGAGACATCTTCACCACGGAGCGCCGTCGTGTTGCAGGATTCGGATCCAGGAGCTCTACTTCCGCAACTGCTGCTGGATCGGGGAAGCGGGAGTCATCGTCAGGCACCGGACGTGTGTAACTCCCTGCGAGGTGTCACACTTGAGGCACTCAAGTCGTTGGAGCCAAATGAGTGCAAGGACTTCATCACGACCTTGAGGTCGGCTTCGGCTCGTCTACATCAACCACGCTCTCTTGAGCATTGGCAACGCTTTTCGGTCTTCAAGGGTAAGTTCGCGAAAATCCACTCCCATTACTGTATTACTAATAGATAGGTCCTAGCAGCATCAGGGCTTCAGGGGCGTAGGGTAAAATTTTATTGTTTTCATACGCAGAACCCCTACAGTGGTATCAGAGCTAGATCTATGCGTAGTAATGCTAGTACGGGTAGAACACACGAGATGTAGCGTGTGGGCGTTGATCTTTTAGTTGTTACCCTCCCACGTGTACTTGTGTATACCACAGCAATGCTTGATGAAGCAGCTCCCAACCGACTTTACGCATTCATTCGCGAGACTGGTCCACGCTTGACATATGGCTTGTACCGTATAAAGTGGTTTAGGGGGGTGTCTCTCTCTTGCATTAGTTGGTATACCATTTGCAACGGAGGGCCTCGAAAGGAGTGTAGTAGAGACAACTACTTGATCAACGTTGTGCTGAAAGTTTGTAGGTAAGAACGGTTCTCGTGCGAAAGCCCATTCAGTCATGTAAAACATGCAAAGATAAAGTAGAGGCGTCTAACTTTGTTTTGCAGGGGGGCGTTGCTTTGTGATATGGTTGTGGCAAAGGTAAAGTGATTACCTTATGTTACATAGTAGTAGATAGTCACGGAGGTGACTGACTACCACGCCGGAATGACACCGGTACCCTGGTGTCTACGGCGCCAGAACCCTGGCACCGGAATCTGGTGACGATGGATGGAGATCACGACATGAAGGACCATATCACATAGCATTTACATTCAATGTTATTGTTTGTATATGTTATTGTGTGCTAGTATTAGATACTCGACGGTAGCCTAATAAGATGATCCCTGTTAAAATTACCAACGATTGTGTTCCTCCTTAGTGTGCACCACCAAGAAAGTTCTTCGATATGAGGCGATCCATGGTACATGCATGGGTGTCAGACATATCTACGTTTGCATACAGTGGGTATAAGCCATGCTGCACAGCGAATACACTAAGGTTGAGTTGGCGAGCCTAGCACGCCATAGAAGCGTGGCCTCGGAACACGGATGGTCGAAAGATCGAGCATGAGTCGCATGAATGATGTGACTGACATTTAGCGTCCACCCTTGAACCCAAATTGATGGCCGTGATGATCGGGGGAGATGTGGCTGATAGGGGTCGTGTTATCACTAGGAACCCTTATGGGGATAGGTGTTTCTGATAGGTGTTTTTGCAATTGTAAATGTAGAAAAGTTCTCCCTGATGCCACCTTTTCCGTTGATGATTGATTGGTTAGAAGGAGAGAAGCTCAGATTAGATGGATCAAACTTCTCCATATGGGTTGCGCGTCTCCACGTTCTCCTTAGCAAGAATGACGTGGTCGACTACATACTCGACGGGATGGATTTGGATCAGCCCATTGACTTAGAGACCCGAGAGCAGCGGGAAGACCGCTATCTCTGTCGGGAGATGGCCTCCTTCATTTCAATTACTATGTGTTTTGGAATGGTGGATGAGATGTGGCCTTTCGTGGGTGATGTCAACCCTCGTACGGTAATGCTACAGCTTAGGACACATTTCATGGAACAAGCACGCATATGGGAGCATGAGCTGATGGGAGACTTCCTCTCCATTAAGATGGAGGAGAACTCATCACTTGACGACCACTTGGAGCGCATGCATGATGTGTACATGAGGCCTGCATACTTCCTGGATAACTGGATGACGGGCTCTTTTGCGAATGGCGTTGTGCTGCGGTCACTGCCACCAAGCTACCAAGCACAAGTCAGGACTTGCATTATGAGAGGCGATGCGGAATCAATGGAGTTCACCGGTTCGTAACACATCTCGGGAATGTGTTGATTGAACCAAATGTCGCTGAGGTCATCAATGACAAAGGTATATATTTGATATACAATTTTATAAATGTTATAATCTTGCAAACACATTTGCAGTGTTAAGTATATTTGATACTTGTTCTGTTTTGCTGAAAACAGGTCCTTCTGCATGAGAGGTGCTTCTTGGAGAGGAGGTGACGTTGCGTGTTGATGGCGAGCATGATGATGATGGCAAACAACGCTCTCCCTCGACATTTATCATTTAGTTTATGTTTTTGGATAGTTATTGTAATCAAAATATTATGAACTTCTTTAGTGTGTCCCACACTTTGTGAGACGGTTATTCATATGAGTTTGTAACAAATAGTTGTTCTACTTTGATGAATGATTTCTATCTGTGTTTGATGTCTACGCACTTCTATTCTTGTAGACAGTTGTTGGGCCTCCAAGTGCAGAGATTTGTAGAACAGCAGCAAGTTTTCCCTTAAGTGGATCACCCAAGGTTTATCGAACTCAGGGAGGAAGTGGTCAAAGGTATCCCCTCTCAAGCAACCCTACAATCAAGATACAAGAAGTCTCTTGTGTCCCCAACACACCCAATACACTTGTCAGGTGTATAGGTGCACTAGTTCGATGAAGAGATAGTGAAATACAAGTGGTATGGATACAAGATAACGGTGCTAGAAAATACTTTGACAGCGTGGAAGAGACTAAAGGCAAACTGAAGTATAAGTTGGAAATCTCATGTCCCTTAAATACGAGGGCCGCTCCTCATGCTACTCAAGTTTAGTCACCGGTAAGTTCTTGTCATCGTAAGTACATGTGTATCATACAGAACCGCCAACGAGGTACCCCTTGCCCGATGATATGGAAGAATCCCCATATCAAAATGACAAGGCAAGCAGACAACGAGCATCTCAACAATCTTCTTATTTACCATGGGAATATGGTGCTTTTTTCTCTCTTTCCTCTTTTCGTATATCTTTTTTTTTCTTTTTTCTCTTTTTTCTCCACATCTGACTCTTTTTTATAAGAAGAATGCTTCATAGATAGCTCATTATGGTTACGCTGTAGGTTTCCACCATGACAACATGGATTAGACCAGCGGCCTAGGCGTTTCTCTAGCACATATACATAACTCCATGGACTTACAAGCTCCCCTTTCATTTCACACTGACAACATACATGGACAAAAGAGCATGATATCAACTAGGTACAAAGTACAAGTGCAATGTTGAAAGCGTTCCCCATGACAACATGGTTCTGCTAATCCCCATAAGTGCAAGCATATACAACATAGACGACACAATGGTTCAAGTTTATTAAGGGAAAGAAAAGTAAAGTGTGCCTTCAAGTTCGTGAGAGCTTTAATTGCTAGTTTTCTCATAACAAGTTTAATTCGGAAGGTAGATAAAAACATGAATATACTTGGAATAGCAAATGCTAATAGGTAGGTATGGTGGACTCTTTGGAATAACTTGGTTTTAGGAGTTGGATGCATGATTGGAACTCATACTTGGTTGCGGAGGCTAGCAAATGACTGGGAGCTACAAACTAAGAGGGCAATAATGGCCATAATCATGCAGAGCGACAAAACATCATTAATCAAAGCATAAAGTGGTACTACAAGTTGAAAACTAAAGGATCATAAAGGCTACGGTGACTTGGGACAGTCATAACATGCTCTGAACATGTGCCAAGTCAACCCAAATAAAGCATCAAAGGAGAATACCACAATACTATGCTTTAATATGCTAAAACAACGCATGATTCTTCAAAGGCACATTAAGCAATATCAATTGTTTATAACAAGTCATGCTACAACAAAGAATACTAAGCATAAAGCCAAAACAATATCGAGCATGGCATGACAAAGCATAGGCCACAGTCAAAAACAAGCTCTCTTTACCACTTAAGCATGAACTTTCCTACTCTTTTTCCAAACCAAACCAAACTATTTGAAAACCAATGTATGAAAGAGGGGGTCCAACCAATTTATTCAGCAAACTAAGAAAACAAAGGAAATGAAAAACCAAAACGAAAATGAAAAAGAAGACGCTCCAAGAACAACACAACTGTGTATGAAACAATAAAAATGAAGTGTTTAGAAGAAACCTGGGATTTTTATTGATGAAGAAGGGGATGCCTTGGGCATACCCAAGCTTTGATGCTTGTACTTCTTGGATATTTCTTGGGGTGACACGCGTGGAATACCCAAGCTTGAGCTTTAGTCCATCCTTCATCTCATTACTCATTCCTTCCATACACCTGAAATTTTCCTTCATACAAAACTTCACATAATATTTATTAGCAACATTAGTGCACTCAAGATAATAAGTCTTTAGTTCAGTTCTAACACCAATAAAACTTCCATTAAAACACAAGATACTGTAGCACTTCCCTCAAAAAGCTCAATTCCCCAAAAGAACTCAAAAAGTAACAAACAAGAAGCAAATGCAAATAATGGCAGAAATCTGTCAAAACAGACCAGCAGGTAAAGACGAATTTTTTCGAAGACCTTCTGTTGATCAAATCGAGAAGTGTTGAACTAACGAAAGTTAGATAACAACCTGGGGCAGAAGCACAAACATTCACGCCTCAAAAGGACGTACAGATATTTTACACAAATTTTTACGGTGAAGCACAGAAATCTGTTTCAGGACAGCAACTTTGCCAATCACTATTTCTCTCTCATTAGAGGTTAATCTTGGCACAAAAATCAAATAAAAAGGATAAGGAGTGGTTATTACAGAGGTAATAACTTCCAAGACTCATCTAAAACTTTTGGGTTATCTCCCAATAAGTACTTTTCTTTAACGCCTTTAAGTTAGACATGATAGTTTGAGAAGATGCTCACATAGGAAATATGAATTTAAGTAAAAGAGAGAATCAAGAAGCAAATTCAAAGCACATTTAAGTCTAACCCACTTCCTATTCATAGGAATCTTGTAAAGAAACAAGTCATGAAAGCACAAAGCAACAAGCATAGGAAAGCAAAACAAGTGCAACTTCAAAAAATTCAACATAAAGAGGGGAACTTAATGTTGTTGAGATACATAAAACCATGTTTGCCTCTCTCATAATAACTTTCAGTAGCATCATGAATAAAATTAACAATATAACTATCACATAAAACATTCTTATCATGAGCCACATGCATAAAAGAATTAATACTCTCCATATAAACATAGTCATTCTTATTAATTGTAGTGGGAGCAAATTCAACAAAATAGCTATCATTATTATTCTCATCACTATAATCATCAAATATAGGAGGCATATTGTAATCATTAATTTTCTCCTCAATAGTAGGTGGACTGAAAATATCATATTCATCATTGTAATCATCATATATTGGAGGTTTGGTATCATCATAAGCAATAGAATAGCTATCTTCCAAAGCTGGGGAACTAAAAAGATCATTTTCATAAAAACTAGCTTCCCCAAGCTTTGACTTTTCCATAGCATTAGCAATAATGGTGTCCAAAGAATTCATACTAACAACATTGCTATTAGCACGCAAATAAAGTTCCACAGGTTTTTTAATTCTCTCTTCAAACACTTCATGCCCTAACTCAAGATAAATAATATAAAGCTCTCTAATTTTGTTGTTGTTTTCCATTAAGCCTAACTAGTGAAAACAAGAAACAAAAAGATAAAATTGCAGAATCTAAAGGAAATAACTTCGAGCACTCACACCGGAGGATGTGAGTACCTTTACTATACCTCCGACAGCGCCAGAAAATACTTGCTGGCGCGTGGTTGATGTGGGAGCTTCTTCTTCTTCAGTCCCCGGCAACGGCGCCAGAAAATAGCTTGATATCTACGCACTTCTATTCTTGTAGACAATTGTTGGGCCTCCAACTGTAGAGGTTTGTAGAACAGAAGCAAGTTTTCCCTTAAGTGGATCACCCAAGGTTTATCAAACTCAGGGAGGAAGTAGTCAAAGGTATCCCCTCTCAAGCAACCCTGCAATCAAGATACAAGAAGTCTCTTGTGTCCCCAACACACCCAATACACTTGTCAGGTGTATATGTGCACTAGTTCGGCGAAGAGATAGTGAAATACAAGTGGTATGGATATAAGATAACGGTGCTAGAAAATACTTTGACGGCGTGGAAGAGACTAAAGGCAAACTGAAATAAAGATAGAAGAAAGCAAACATGTAATAGATCTAATAGAAAGCGGTGTTTTAGTTCTTAGAAACAAGGCCTAGCGATCATACTTTCACTAGTGAACACTCTCATATAAATATATTCTTCTTTATGATACTACGCTGAATTACTCTCCGATTGGACAGTCTAATCCATGGTAGGGCTATAACAGCACACCTCAAAGTAAGCCTTTCCCATCTAGATAACCCCACACTGTCACCTTGAGCACTAGATGGTTCAAACAAACACCACAATTTGATAAAGACATCCAAATCCATATATAACTCATAACAAGTATTTGAAATCTCTAGCCTAAGTGCCACCATGGTGTGCACACTGTCAACTTCGCACATGGGGAGAGCAGAGATCTATTAAAGCACTTGAGTAGCAAGGTAGATCTATAGATTACAAGCTCATGATCTCAATAAGATCATGCATAGAGAGAGAGATGAACACATAGCTACCGGTAGAACCCTTAGCCTTGAGAGAGAACTACTCCCTCCTCATCATGGGAATTAGCAACGGTGATGGAGATCGATGAACATGGCTCCAGGGGCACTTCCCCGTCCCGGCAGGGTACCGGAACAGAGACTTTCTGTCCCCCGAATCTCCCCTTCGGTGGCGGCGGCGTTGTGGAACTTTTTGTGGATTTCTGATTGATGACTTAGGGTTTTTGCATCGGGAGGCATCTTATAGGCGAAGAGGCAAGGTCGGTGGGCGGCCAGGGGGCCCACACCATGCCCTGGCGCAGCCTGGGGGACCCGCGCCTAGGGGTGGTTTGTCCACCCTATGGCCCCCCTTCGTCTCTCCTTCTGGCTCCATGAATCTTCTAGGAAAATAACGACTTTGGCTTTTGTCCGGTCCAATTCCAAGAATATTCATTTTCTGACTTTCTGGAACCAAAACAGCGAAAACAGTAACTGCATCAGCATCTTGTTAATATGTTAGTCCAAGAAATCATATGAAAAGTACTCCAAAGTGTGGACAAAACATAATAAAGTAGATAAAACCAAGCATGGAACATCAAAAATTATGGATACGTTAGCAACGTATCAGTGTTCATATCTTGTTTGATTATATGTGAATAATCCTTGTTGTTCGAAACTAATTGATCATGCGTGTGAAAGAACATTTCATGTTTTCCTATATTTTGCATGTTAGATAACAATACTGTGGAGATTATTCATGTGCGCTAAGTGTGCAGGAAGCTTTGAGGGGGGCCGGATTATCCGCCCCACCAAGGGCCGGATAATCCGGCCTACCTCATTGCTCAAAGGGAACCAAGGCGCGTCGCTCGGTATCCGGTCGGATTTTCTCCCGGAAAATCTGAACTTGGGCGGTTTTTCCTCCCCAGGCCGGATAATCCGGCTGTCGCATGGGCCGGATAATCCGGCCCCCAGTTTTTGAGCAAAGGGAGCCAAGGCGCGTCGCTCGGTATCCGGTCAGATTTTCTCCCGGAAAATCCGAACTGGGGCGGTTTTTCCTCCCCAGGCCAGATAATCCGGCCTTCACATAATCCGGCCCCCAGAAGTTGATCAAGGGCAAGCTCCGCGCGACACTCTGATAGGGGGCGGATTATTTGCCGGATAGTCCGAGTCTGGGGCGGTGTTTTCCCTAGGCCGGATAATCCGGCCCCCAATGTGTCCAACGGCTGGTTTATGAAGGGGGTATAAATACCCCTTCTTCCCCAACGTTCAGAACTCTTTATTCATTCGAAATTGTCCAGACATTGTGCAAGAGCTCTCATTCTGGATCTCCCACTTCAACCACCCGAAGGTCTTGATCTTTGGGGGAATTGAAGGAGGAGAAGTTCAACATCATCATCACGAATCAAGCGCTTCAACTCCTCTCCATTCACTTGGAGAAATCCCTGATCTAGTATTCTTGTCAATACCTGGATCTTGTTCATTGTATTTGATAACTTTGTTCTTGTGGCAGCTTGTTGTCATTTGAGGGGCCTCCAAGTTGTTTGTGGAGTTGTTGCCCCGCTAGTTGTGTAAAGGCGTCGGTGCTTGCCTCGAAGGGTACCTATAGTGGAAAGGTGGATCAGGCCTTTGGTGGCGGGATCCATCGGAGAACAGGGTGAGGCCTATTGTGGCGTGGTGGTCTTAGTACCGCCCACCCCTCCAACGCAGATGTACTTCCCTTAACAAGGAAGGAACTGCGGTCAAACAAATCTTGTGTCTCCGCGTGCTTCACTATGGTTTACCCGTTCCTCTTCCACTCGCTCTCTACTTGCTAGTAGATAGGTTTGCATATAGGGAAATTCCACCTAATAGTTTATCTAGAGAATTTACCCTTTGTGCTAAGCCTAAAATTGAAAAGGTATTAAAATTTGGTGTAGCACCTATTCACCCTCCCCCTCTAGGTGCCCATACGATCCATTTCAATTGGTATCAGAGCCCCGACTCTTAATTCAGGCTTAACCGCCTAAGAGTAGTATGGGTACCAAGGATGATGGGAATGAGTCTGTGGATAAGGTCACAATGGATGATCGCAAGTCGTTGGAAACAACCTTGTTGAAATCCTTTGAGGCCAAGATGGAGGAGATGAATCAAATGATTGCTCGTCTCACATCATCCATAGCCCCATCTCCATCCTCCTCTGAGGCAGCCACACCATCATCTAAGGAAAAGGGTAACACCGGATCCAAGGATGATGATGTGGAGGGTGAAAACTTAATGGTTCCACCTCCAAGAAGGGAAGTGGTAAGGAGGAATATAGTGAGGTTTGCCATGTATATTCCCCTGACCCACCTATCCCTCATCCTCATATAAACAATAGGGGTGATCCACCCAAGCTCACTGCATCCTCTTTCAATCAATGGCAATTCTTAATGAAATCTCATGTTTGCAGCTCCTCTATTGAACTTTGGAGGATTATTGAAGAGGGTCTTCATATTAGAGATCAAACCAACCTAACAAGAAGAGAAGTTGTGGACAGCCAATTAAATGCCACTTCTCTCCACATGATACAGCTTGGTCTGGGTCCCAAGGACATGCCACACATTGAACATCTCAACACAGCTAAAGAAGCTTGGGATGCTCTTACGGATCTCTTTGTTGGGAATGAAAGCATGAGAAGGAACATGTATGATGCCCTTAGTAATGAAGCTGAGGGATTCTACATGTTGGATGGTGAAAATCATGAAGACATGTATAGAAGACTCAAGGGCATCGCAACAACATTTAGAAAGCATGGGGCTACTCACATTGATGATGCATGGATAAAAAGGAAATATGTGAGTGCATTAATGCCTTTCGAGTCAATGGACTTGAAGAGCCTGCAAGGTATACATAACTACCATCAAATGACATGCAATGAAGTCATGCAAGAAATGGCGTCATTCAAAGTGGCAGCAAAGAATGCTGAAGATGCCCGTGCTCGGGCCATTGGAATGCAAAAGGGTGTCAATGTGGCTCTCAAAGCCAATATTGTTGAGCAAGAGGAAGATGAAAGAGTTTTCGAGGGGGCCTCCATGGACTGCCCCGATGAAGTCAAACATTCTCATGGTGAGTACATGGCATTTTATGCACGGAACTTTTGGAAGGATCCTGCCAAGGCCAAGTCGGAACTCGAGCGCAAGAACGGGTCAAATGGAAGAAGAGAGAGTGGCCCAAGACTGAGAACTTGCTACAACTATGGAGATAGAATTCACTTTGTAGCCGAGTGTCCGTATCAAAATAGAGAAGACAATGGTGGCAGGCTCATTCTTAAAGAGAAATCTAAAGAACCTAAGAAGAAGCCATTTATTAAGAATAATGGCCCCTTCAAGAAGCAACCCAAGATCGTCTTAGTTGCACAAGAAGAATACTCCTCTGCAAGTGAAGATGAAGAGGATGATGATAGTTCTCGCGAGGTGGCTGCTATAGCCACCACATCGACTCCTTCATCTCTCTTTGACTCGCCAAACGAGAACGTCATCAACAACAACGCCACTTGCCTAATGGCAAGAGGGTCCGAGGTATCAACTTCTAGCTCTTCATTTCCTAAGACTAACATAATTTTGGATATGGATGATCATGACAGTCTTAAAATGAAATAAGAAGTTATTGCTTTGGATACCTTTTTCACTAACCTGCAAGGTGAGCACAAACTCCATTTTGATGCTCTTATGAGTCAACTTGCTCAAGCCGAAGATCTTCCTGAAGAAAAGGGTAGAATTGAAAGAGAAGATGCCTTGGAGATAGCCTCTTTGAAGAATGCCTTGGAAGAGGAAGAGGAAGCTCGAGTGTGTTTGGAAGAGAGACTCGAATCCATTGAAGAGTCACAGGAAGAATCTGTGGCTCAGCTCATTAAAGAACGTGACCATGCTCTTGCCAAGGTAAAGAAACTAAAGAAAGAAAAGATTGACTTTGGGGTTGTTCATGCTAGACTTTTGGAGAAGTTTGATAATCTTGAAAGTGCTCACAAGGCATTGAAGAGTAATCATTCTACTTTAAATGAGTCTCATGACCAGCTCCAAACTCAATTGAAACGGTATGATGTGCCAAGTACCTCCACTACATCCTATGGAAAAGAAGACCTTGCAAGAAAAGGTAAAGAAGTTATTGATGAGATACTGAGCAAGCAAAGGACAAAAAATAGTAAAGAAGGTCTTGGTTACATTCCCAAGACAAAGAGCAAGAAAAACAACAACAAGAAGAAGAGCAAGACTGCTAAACCAAAGACTAGCAACATTACCAATGACAATACTAATTATGATGGTTTTGCAGGGGTCAACAATCCTAACTTTGAACTATATTGCGATTATTATGGTGATGTTTATGCTAGTTATGTAGGCCCTTATGATTGTTACATTCGTTGGTCTATTTGGGTTCCCAAGACCCTTGTCACTAACATGAGAGGACCCATTGAAAAATGGGTACCTAAAACCAAGAAGTAATTTTCTTGCAGGGCTATGCTTCCGGTGGTTCTAAATGGGTACTCGATAGCGGTTGCACGAGTCATATGACCGGAAGCAAGGAGATCATCACGAAGATGCAGCCAAACCATGATCACATAACCGTCTCCTATGGTGACAAGTCAAAATCTAAGGTATTGGGTCTTGGCAAAGATGTGGTGGCTCACGATATCTCTCTCGTGGACGTCATACTTGTTGAGACCCTCGGTTACAATTTACTTTCAGTTCACGCCCTTGGTAAGATGGGCTTTGTAGTTTATATTGATGCTGATTTGGTGGTACTCTTGTGGAGCAAGTCTCTAAAAGTCGCTTTCGTGGGATATGTCGAAAATGACCTGTACATGGTGGACTTTTCAGGGAAAACCACTACAGGCCCGATGTGTCTTTTCAGAAAGGCTGACGCGGGTTAGCTATGGCATCGCCGACTAGCCCACGTCAATATGAGAACTTTGCAAAGTCTCCGCAAGGGTGGCCACATCCTTGGACTAAAAGAAAATGTCTCCTTTGCCAAAGATCGTGTTTGCAGGGCGTGTGTTGAAGGGAAAATGCATGACTCACCTCATCGAAGGAAAATTATTATCTCATCAAAAAGGATTTTGGAGCTCCTTCATGTGGACCTCTTTGGACCTCCATCTCATGCAAGCCTTGGTGGGAATAAGTATTGTCTAGTGATTGTTGATGATTACTCAAGATACACTTGGGTTTATTTCTTCAAGTTGAAAAGTGAAACTCAACAAACAGTCATCGACTTCGCCAACGAGGTTCAACATCAACACAATGTCCCCATTCTGGCTATAAGAAGTGATAACGGCTCTGAGTTCAAGAACTACACCTTAAATGAGTTCCTAAGTGAAGATGGGATAAGACATCAATATTCCGCTACGTACACCCCTCAACAAAATGGTGTAGTCGAGAGGAAGAATCGAACTCTAATGGATATGGCAAGATCAATGTTAGCCGAATTTAAATCTCCATATAACTTCTGGGCTGAAGCAATCTCTACTGCTTGTCATTGATCCAACCGATTATACCTCCGCAAGATCTTGGACAAGACTTCGTATGAAATACGTACCGGTAACAAGCCAAACATCTCATACTTTCGGGTATTCGGGTGTAAGTGTTTTTTTCTTATCAAGGGAGTTCGTTTATCTAAGTTTGAATCTAAGGCTCTAGAAGGTATTTTTGTTGGTTATGGTGCCGAATCCCACACTTATAGAGTCTACAATAAGCTCTCCGGAACTGTTGTAGAATCTTGTAGTGTGGTGTTCGAGGAAAATGACGGTTCCCGTGCGGAGCAAGTTGGTGTTTGTGATGAAGATGTTGAAATACCCCAAGATGCCATAAGAAGAATGGGCGTGGGATTTTTCCGCCCCATTAAGGAACCCCTTGTGGCGGATCAGGAAGGACAATGCTCTTCCCATGAAGAGCCCTCATCTACACATGCACAACATGTTCCCACCACGGGAGTAAATTCTGCACCATCTCCATCAACTGCTGAAGGTCAAGGCGTTCCAGAAAACTCCAGGCCGGATTATTCAGTGGACACCGGATTATCCGGCCACCCCGCTCCAGCTGACCATTTTGCTCCTGGTGGTGAAGATATCAATGCAAGCTCCAGGCCGAATTTTCCGGCAAGCCCCGGATTATCCGGCCCCTCGCCAGTTCAAGCAAGCCCCAGGCATCCTGATGAAGCTGATACAAGTACTCCCAAGCCATATTCTCCGGCCCTGTC
Source organism: Avena insularis (assembly GCA_023614405.1). NCBI lineage: Eukaryota > Viridiplantae > Streptophyta > Magnoliopsida > Poales > Poaceae > Avena > Avena insularis. Next base: position 67,605,154 of record CM042692.1, on the reverse strand, counting down.
TCAACGGTTCAGCAGCCTCCTGTTACGGCTACTGACTCACCTCAAGGGCACGCGTCACCACCACCTGCTACTGATATTCCAGTTCCTGATCAAGGTCGAGTAAATGCTTCCAATGAAGATTCAAGCGATGAATCTACTCCTCCAAGAGACAACAAACTTATTGAACTTTGTCGCAAGGCTCGAGCTGATCGAAACCTTGAGTTGAGGGGTCACACCCTCGACAAGGTTGTTGGTGATCTTCGACGAAGGGTTTCTACAAGAAGAGAATTGGCCAGTTTTGGTGAGCATCAAGCTCATATCTCTATGGTGGAACCTAAGAAGGTCTTTGAAGCTCTTGAAGATCTAGACTGGGTTGTTGCTATGCATGAAGAATTGAATAATTTCGAGCGCAACAAAGTCTGGAAACTCGTGGAGAAACCCAAAGATTGCCGCAATGTTATCGGCACCAAGTGGATATTTAAAAACAAGCAAGATGAGAATGACATTGTTGTGAGGAACAAGGCAAGACTTATGGCACAAGGTTACTCTCAAGTTGAGGGCATTGACTTCGGCGAGACCTATGCTCCAGTGGCTCGCCTTGAGTCCATCCGTATCCTTCTTGCTTATGCTGCCCATAACAATTTTAAGTTGCAGCAAATGGACATCAAGAGCGCCTTCCGTAATGGTCCTCTACATGAGTTGGTATATGTAAAGCAACCCCCGGGTTTTGAGGATCCAAACTTCCCGAACCATGTCTACAAACTCGATAAGGCACTCTATGGCCTTAAACAAGCCCCACGTGCGTGGTATGAGCACCTTAAAGAGCTTTTGTTAGATCGTGGCTTCGAAGTTGGGCAAATCGATCCCACTCTTTTTACTAAGAAGGTTAAGGGGGAGCTCTTCGTATGCCAACTATATGTAGATGATATCATCTTTGATTCTACTAATAAAGCTTTTAATGATGAGTTTTCAAAGCTTATGACTGACAGGTTTGAGATGTATATGATGGGGGAATTACGGTTCTTTCTTGGATTCGAGATCAAGCAACTTAGAGAAGGAACTTTTATTAATCAAGCAAAGTACATCCAAGACATGCTCAAGAGATTCAAGATGACTGATCTAAATGGGGTCACCACTCCGATGCAAACAAAATGTCATCTTGAACTTAACCCACATGGTAAAGATGTGGACCAAAAGGTATACCGGTCCATGATCGGCTCTCTTCTTTACCTCTGCGCATCTAGACCCGATATCGTGTTGAGTGTGGGAGTGTGTGCAAGGTATCAAGCAGCTCCTAAAGAAAACCACTTAGTGGCGGTCAAGAGGATCTTTTGATATTTAGTTCATTCCCCTAACTTTGGTCTCTGGTATCCCAAGGGCTCCAATTTCTCTTTATGTGGTTATACTGACTCAGATTGGGCTGGTGTTAAGGATGATCGGAAATCCACTTCTGGAGCTTGTCAATTCTTGGAAAGATCTCTTGTATGTTGGTCATCTAAAAAGCAGAATTATATATCTCTCTCCACCGCCAAAGCTGAATATTTAGCTGCTGCTAGCGCTTGCACCCAATTATTGTGGATGAGGCAAACTTTAAAGGAATATGGTGTCAATTGTGACAAAGTGCCTCTTTTATGTGATAATGAAAGTGCAATCAAAATTGTGTACAATCCTATTTAGCACACAAGGATGAAGCATATTGAGCTTCGGAATCATTTTATTCGAGACCATGTTGCTCGCGGCGATATTGATCTATCTTTTGTGAGCACGAAGAACCAACTTGCGGATATTTTTACAAAGCCACTTTATGAAGCAAGATTCTGATACTTGAGGAATGAGCTAAATATCATTGATTCCAGGAGCTTGTCTTGATTACCCATGCACTCACTCGTACATCTCAATCCTTCTTTGGTCTAGGTTTGGGCATGGATATAGGGGGAGTGTGGTCCTAACTCATTGGGTTAACCCTCCCCCCATAATGCCAAAATCAAGATAAATCATTCCTCTTAATATCATTTTGTGATATGTGAGATTATTGATGAGTATTGGTCGTGAACCCAAGATATATCTTCGCGGTGTCACACCATACACTCCAACAGGGTGGCTTCGGACACCGCCCTCTCCCTTGAGGAGAATTGGATCTTTTTGGCTGTTCTTTGCTATCTCACGTTCTTATGGGAATCACACTCCATCTTGGCTTTTATTTGATTTGGATCTTGCAATTTTGCGTGTCTAGTACCATCTCAGTTTGGCTCTCTTAATCCTAAGCCTTTCCCTACCCCTAATCCATCTATTCTAGCACACAAGTCCCTTGTACACCTTGTGGGGGTGTTGTTTGGGGACGCACGGGTCTGGTTCTGTGTACAACAGAATTCCAGATTTGAGGCCGAATAATCCGGCCCAAGTGTAGGCCGGATAATCCGGCCTTGGCGGATTTTGTCTTAAAGGCCAGGGATCGAGGGGAAGGGCTCATAACGAGCAGCACTTCTCCCCCAACCCTCTCCTCCTCCTCAGCCGCCACCTGCCGTCCCCCACCCTCCCCGGAGCCTCTCTGGCCACCGGATTTTCCGAGCCTCCCCGGATCTTCTTCTCCGCGCCTCCGGGTACCTTCTCCTCCGCGTTCTTCCTCCAATGAGTGAAGGTAACTCCCTCTCTCCCCATCTTTGGCTAGATGTGTTACTTGTTGGGTGGAACATTGTCTACAAGGATGTGTTTTCGCATAGAAATCGTAGTCTTGCAGTTTCTAGGCCCGATCTACTTTTTTGCATTCAATCTAGGTGAAATCGAAATTTTCTGCCAGGGCCGGATTATCCGCCCCTGGCCAGGCCGGATAATCCGGCCTGACAGATTCGATTCTGGTTCAGTTTCACTATGGAGTATGCATTAAGTAGATTTGTCCTATGAACTTTTTGACTACTTTTTCCATGCTCTCTCCTGGACTTGTGTGTATGCTTATCCCCTTGCTATCACCCTTATTCTCCTCATAGGTGTTTCCAGTGTTCCCAAGACCTACAAGCGCCACCCTCACGCCAAATACTTTCGGGACGACGGACAGGGTAACTTAGTGGACGAAGTTGAGTTGAGGAGAAGAAAGAACGAAGAGAAGCGCATGGCTGAACAAGCAAAGAGGACTAGGAAGGAGGTGTCCAAGAGGAAGGGAAAGGAGCCCAAGATCAACTACAGGACTTTGGATGCGGTCACCTATTCCTCCATCCGTCACCGTGACTTGTTTGCTGAGCTGCCTCATGATGATGAGCTGGGGGATACTCGTTTTTGGTGTGCAGAACATAAAGGTATCTATGATGATGTGTATGCCAGGCTAAACATTAGGCCTATGCACCCACTGGTACTTGCTGATGCTTTGGAAAAGGCTCATCTTGTGGATGCGATGTTTGTGGCTGAGAGGATGGGGCTGCACCATCTCATGTCTCTCTAGTGCTCCTTTGACTCTGAGGTGGTGAAGCAGTTCTTCTCCACTTTGGTTATTTGTGGGGATGAGCGTCGCACTATGAAGTGGATGACACATGATAGCCCTATGACTGCTGATTTTCACGTGTTTGCTGAGGTTCTTGGATACTCTTTCCGCAGCAGGGATAGAGCCAGTGGCCACCGCATCATCACCCAGCTGAAGCCCAACAAAAATGTAGCTCTCTCTCCTTGCACTGTGGACAATGGCATTGTGGGCACTGTGGCTAGCCTTGTTCCCATCTATGCTGCCTTAGTGGGTCTCTTCCGTGACTCCATCACTCCGAGTGGGGGTAACAATGACAGCATTCGTGGTCACCTTGTTCAGCTACTTCAATTTTCTCATGAGGTTGCCTCTTGCGAGGACGAGTCGGTGCAGTACATGCTGGATGTCATGGACTTCATTTACCATGAGTTGACTGATGCCATGTTCAACTATCTGTCCATTCCCTATGCACCCTACATTATGATGCTCATCAGGCACCTGCTTCCTGCTGAGGAGTTCCACATTGACTCGGTGCATAAGGCTAAGAAGATCTACACCAAGGTTCGGAAGACCTCTCACCCCTCCTCTGCTCCTGAGGGCCTCATGAGGGATGCTCGCAGGCCCCTAGTGCCTCCCGTTGCCCGTGAGATCAAGTAGCTGAACTGGTTCCAGCGTAACATACTATGCATGGGAGTGGACACACGCAAGGGTCAGTACGAGGCATACAAGCAGCGCCATGAGTTGGCTCACTCCCAGCAGCTCATTCTCCACCATGTGTCCGGTGCTTCGGGTGATCCTCCGACTCCTACACCTCCCACACCGTATGCTCGGTGGAACTCTTCCTCCGGGTTGAACTATGGTGAGCTGGAGCATCACTTGTTCCCCTCTGTGCCTACTGCTAATGATGAGGATGAGGAAGGTGACACCGAGGAGCTTGACGATGAGGATGAGAATGAAGACGAGGACGAGGACGAGTACTACGAGTGATCCCGTGGGGCGCTAGCATCGCTCTTCTCCCTTTTGGGTGTCTCGATGCCAAAGGGGGAGAAGTAGTTCTATTAGGATATTCGTGGATTTGCATGGGTCGGGCATAAGCACTTGCATTTTTCTATTCGTCGTCGTTTTCTTGCTTATGCCTATTTAGCGTTGAACTTTAAATTTGTGGTTTGTGGTTGTTTGAGACTCTATGTGGTTGTATGGATTATGCCTATGGATTTCATCTCATGGATTATGCTTATGGATCTATCTATTCATATCCTATTGCTGGAGGTTTTTATCATGGAAGGCGCTTATATTGGTTATCCGGTAATAATTGTGGCTTATGTCAAGTATGCCTTCCCTCTACCTCGGTGGTATGTTTATGTTGCTCATATGTCTATGGAATAGATTCACCTATTTGGGTGCATTTGTATTCCAATGCAAAATTCTATTATGCACACATTGAGGGGGAGTCTCTTTCATGGTTATTACTGTTTGTCTTGTGACTTTCTCCTGCAAATCCTGGTATTGTCATATAACACCAAAAAGGGGGAGACTGAAAGAACATTTCATGTTTTCCTATGTTTTGCGTGTTAGATAACAATACTGTGGAGATTATTCATGTGCACTAAGTGTGTAGGAAGCTTTGAAGGGGGCCGGATTATCCGCCCCACCAAGGGCCGGATAATCCGGCCTACCTCATTGCTCAAAGGGAACCAAGGCGCGTCGCTCGGTATCCGGTCGGATTTTCTCCCGGAAAATCCGAACTTGGGCGGTCTTTCCTCCCCAGGACAGATAATCCGGCTGTCGCATGGGCCGGATAATCCGGCCCCCAGTTTTTGAGCAAAGGGAGCCAAGGTGCGTTGCTCGGCATTCGGTCAGATTTTCTCCCAGAAAATCCGAACTAGGGCGGTTTTTCCTCCCCAGGCCAGATAATCCGGCCTTCACATAGGACTGGATAATCCGGCCCCTAGAATTTGATCAAGGGCAAGCTCGGCGCGACGCTCTGATAGGAGGCGGATTATCTGCCGGATAGTCCGAGTCTGGGGCGGTGTTTTCCCCAGGCCGGAGAATCCGGCCCCCAAAGTGTCCAACGGCTGGTTTCTGAAGGGGGTATAAATACCCCTTCTTCCCCAACGTTCAGAACTCTTGATTCATTCGAAATTGTCCAGACATTGTGCAAGAGCTCTCATTCTCGATCTCCCACTTCAACCACCCGAGGTTTTGATCTTTGGGAGAATTGAAGGAGGAGAAGTTCATCATCATCATCATGAATCAAGCGCTTCAACTCCTCTCCATTCACTTGGAGAAATCCTTGATCTAGTATTCTTGTCAATACCTAGATCTTGTTCATTGTATTTGATAACTTTGTTCTTGTGGCAGCTTGTTGTCATTTCGGGAGCCTCCAAGTTGTTTGTGGAGTTGTTGCCCCGCTAGTTGTGTAAAGGCGCCGGTGCCCGCCTCGAAGGGTACCTATAGTGGAAAGGTGGATCAGGCCTTTGGTGGCGGGATCCATCGGAGAACAGGGTGATGCCTATTGTGGCGTGGTGGTCTTAGTACCGCCCACCCCTCCAACACAGACGTACTTCCCTTAACAAGGAAGGAACTGCGGTCAAACAAATCCTGTGTCTCCGCGTGCTTCACTACGGTTTACCCTTTCCTCTTCCACTCGATCTCTACTCGCTAGTAGATAGGTTTGCATATAGGGAAATTCCACCTAATAGTTTATCTAGAGAATTTACCCTTTGTGCTAAGCCTAAAATTGAAAAGGTATTAAAATTTGTTGTAGCACCTATTCACCCAACCTCTAGGTGCCCATACGATCCATTTCAGCGTGAACATTTGTAAAATATTGAAATGCCTTGAAAAATACCCAACTTAATGATATATTCATTAATGAATGAAACCATTGTTTGAATTCAAAGTTATAATGATAATATGTGAAAATCATTCGATTTCTTGTCACATATAAATCATGCCAAAGTCTGGCAAAATAACTTGAATACAGTGTATTACTTGAATACAAAGTGTTTAATGAATTGTTAAAAGTAAAATACATATTCGATGTATTGTGTTTTAACAAAATGGTAATTGTCATTATATGATTGTTTAAATATGTAAAGAAGTTTACCAAAGGAAACATGAATATGAAACTATTTGATTTGATCAAATTGTTTCATCAACAAAGGGTATAAATATAAAAGAGAATCTAATTACTATGATTTGATCAATAGTAATGAAACTCAACTTTATAAAGAATGGCATAAAAGTAATTGTGAAATGCAAAGCGTTTTGAAACTTTAAAATGCAAAGCATCATAATGTGATATTAGATATCAAAGTGGGTAAATAGATGACACCAAATAAATCGTTGTAGTATAGATGTAGAGACCGTTAGTTAGAAATAGTTAGCACTCAATTAGAATGTAGTTAACCATTTGAATTCGTGAAGGCGGCTCCATATCTAGTATGGATTATCGTAAAAGTTTTGGGGTTATTCGATATAACCAAAACAATAGAGAATAAGTCCTTGTACAGTATTCATTGGAAACTTTGAATACAAAATCCATAGCTAAACCAAAAGAGAAGCAAAACTTGTATTGCTTGGATTTTGGTGCATTCTTGGGAAAGCTCACTTTTAGTGATGTTTCTCGATTATGGAGCAAATGGGAGATAGTGAAAAACACGATGAGAATTCAAAACCCTGCATCCGAGTGTTAATAAGTGCAACGGAAAATGTTCCTGAACGATTTTCTCCACAAAGGAAAGAATCAATGATAATGATCATTGTGTTTTCCCCACTAGTGTTTTCACTACATGAAGTAGGATTCAAAATGTAATCCATATCTAGTATGGAGACATTTGTGAATCATTTGTCATGATTCTTGGAATATGACATACCTACGAACTACTAAGGAAATAATGGTAAACTAGAATTATGAGAAATCCTAGAAGCAAAATTCACTTGAGATTTGAAAGCAATTCGTTGCTGAATCTCACAAGTAAACGGCGTTACTTGGAATTTTCCCAAATGGCTACAAAGCCATAGTGGAAAAAAGGGTGAATGACAAAGGCACAATTTGTCAAGTATTGGATGACTTCAAATGAATTTGATTCAAGTGTGCTTAATGTTTAGTGGATTTAAAACTAGTAAAAGTACTAGTATCTCATAGTAAATCTCCAAGTGTGATATTTGATCAAAGGATTTTGAAGTTGTTCAAAATAGTGAGTAGATATGCAATTTGCATGAAATTGTGTGGGAGCTATGAAAGTCTTCCTAAAACAATATGTGAATGACATATTTTTAAGTGGGAGCAATATAAGTCTCAAATTCAAATATGTAGGAACATAATTTGAGTAAGAGTACTGGCTCATACCCAAATATGGAAGGAACATATTTTGAGTGGGAGCTTATAGAGTGATTCTTAAATGTGTTAATAATAAAAGCGCAAGTACCAATAAATAATGATTTATGAGGTGTAGAAGTTGATAATAAGTGTACTATGATATTATGTAGTATTCCTTAAGGGATTCTGAAAAGGGTTTCAGAATAGAAGTTAATTGAGGAACTGGTCCTTAATAACTCAAGTTAGGAATAGTATTAAGTTTAACATCAATGGTTGAAAGAAAGAAAAGGATGATCATCATCCACTATGTTGAGACATAGGTTCTATCTTAGAAAACCATTATCCAAGAAGGAACGTTTAAAAAGGTGATTGAGTTTGAATCACAGAACTTGAGCTAAGTTTGTCCACAGTATCTAATAGAGAATTGTAGACATGTTTTCCAAATCCATAAAGGATGACATATCTTAAAACATAAAGAGTTATGTTATAAGGGAATATGTTGGAAACTCCCGTAAATACCGATTGAAGTCAAGTAGGAAGCGAGGTGACAAAACATCGAAAGTTGCACAGAGTGCACTAGTGTTTCGATGATTACATTTATAATAATAGATAAGGGTACCATCTAAAGTGTTGTATAATGTTATGGCGGGGCTAGTTCGCTTTTAACATAGAATGATATGTCCCAGGGCACAGTGCCCATGAGAAAGCCCTCGAGGTTGATCTAAAGTCACTGTAGGCTCCTGGAATCAGGCCTCGTTCTGCTGCCATAGTGACGATGCATACACACAGATGTTATCATGTGATGATAAAGTATTAATGTCAATCAAGGTGACATTAGTAAGTTGCAAAGGATTTGGTACTGTAAAGTATAGACCCAATACTCAACCTCTTCCATGAGCAAGCATGTTCAGGCTACCGGATATGGTGCCAATGATTAAAGAACAAATGAAGCAAGTGTATTTGTACTCTAGTGCAAGTGGGAGACTGTTGGAAATATGCCCTAGAGACAAATAGTAGTAAGGACTATTATCATATTTCATATAGTTTATGATTAAGTTTATATCATGCTATAACTGTGTTGAGTGGAAACATCAATACACGTGTGATATATAAACAACCAGGGGTTCCCAGTGAAACTCTAGTCACTGGTTCATTGGTCGACAGATGATCATGTTTCCTGATCATGTGGCATTTATGCCAGTTGGAAATGGAGTCAACTCATTCTGGGAATGAGATGATGAACCAATACCCAACCTAAACATCGTGACCCGATTATGTCACGAAGTTCAAGTTACGATGATTAGAAATGGATCCTCATAGACTATTCCTTAGACCGTGAGGCTATATCAATCACTATCTCTCGAGAGTGCTTTGATAGCATCAAGCGCCACTTTGTAAAACAGTGGTTATAAAGGTGTGTTCAGGTACTCGGAGGAAACCGTTGAGGCAATATATGTCAAGAGCGGGATTTGTCCATCCATGTGACGGGAAGATACTCAAGGGCCCACTCGGAGAGGTTATATCCAATAGCTGTGCATCGTGTGATTTGATCATAGGGATATCACTTGTCGGAATGAGTCAAGTTGCGTTGTTCGGTAACGAGATTGAACATGACATGGTGATGTCATTGATCAGATCTCAGACAATGCAAGTATCGATAGACAAAGGGAATAAGACACGACTGTCCCGGTTCAAACGGCGAAAGATCTTCATGGAACGCATAGGGGTCACATGGCCATCCAGGTCCCTCTGTCGATCATTGGTGTGGGATTATCCCGACCATGTCTGGAGTGTTCCCGAACTGTGGGGTATCACGCTTAAGGGCTTGATGATGCTTAGAGAGTGTTTATAGGATCGGTAGAATCGCTGAAGAATAGTAGAGAGAAAACCGGAAGGGTTTCGGTAAGTCCAGAGGATGTCTGGAGTGGAGGTGGAAGGTCTTCCATAGCCACGGAGATTGAATAATGTTAGACCCCTCCTTTGTAAAGGAAAAGGATCCCTGTGATTGCAATGCTAGTCCCTGGATCAATGCTAGCATCCACAGTTTAAGATGAAGTACACATATACAAAGGTCGTTTATTACATTCATTCCAGAGATAAAACATAGTCTTTTACAACTCAGGGCCATAGGCCCAATACAAGAGTTTAAGGAATAAGTAAATAAACATAAGTCTTCAACTTCATGTGCCACAGGCAAGCATGTTGAGTGTAGACTCATGACTCCTATTCATCATCGGAGTAACCTGCAACATCACAAGTTACAGCCACAGAGGGTCAATACTTTGGAATAGTATTGGCAAGTGATACCTTAGTATATTTTAAGTGGACTATACTACTATATGCATTTTGGCTAGGTGTAGCTTGGCTTGCTTTGCTCAAAAATAGGTTTTTCCTATTAGTAGAAATCATTAAGTTTTTCTTTGTCAAAAAACTTCCCAAGAAACCACCAATAGACATTGGGGTCCTTCACCCTTGTTCACCCACAAGTTTTATTTAGAAGTTGGAGTGATGAGATTCTTGTAGCTTCCATGTCTTGATGCTCAAATTGTCCTTTACCAGGGACATGGCTAAGTACTTAGGTTTTACACTCTGCAGAGGTGGTGCACTTTCCCCACAAGACTTGGTTTCCCAAGACAAGATCTTTCAGAAGCCTTTCCTTAGTCAAATGGACGCGTTCCAACCTATCATTCCCTCTACCACCAACTGTCCAAGAGACTAAGTTCTAGCTACCTATATGATCAAGGCAGGGCCCATTTTGCCAAGTGGTTGCACTTGAAGCTTCTCAACATTTGACAACTCAAATCTCTTTGTTCCTAGGTGGCAATCCACAAGTGTGATACACAAGGTAAACCATAAAAATGGGCCTTGTGTAACCACTCAACCAAAAACCACCAAGCAAGTCCCATTCCACCCAGGTGATTCATTAACTTAGTTGTTTTATTAAACAAAACACAAGTCCTCAGACTTAGAATATTTTTCCATAGTGTGAATATATATTCCACCCATGTTTTCTATTAGCTAGGCTAAGCATGGCATGGCAACTTAACTTTACGGAAAATTTCCTAGCAACTCTACCATTCTAAACTACATAGGATTTCCCATCATATCATTTGACAAAAGTAGCATGCTTGTCTTAGCAAAAATATCTAATTCTAGTATAAAATATAGGAATGGAATATTCATAAAAATATCACTTGCCATGGTAATGGGGAGAGTAGCACTCTTCACAGTCACAATCACTAGCAAAATCTACACAAAATTGTAGCATACAATTACACACAATTCATATACAATCAAAAAATAATATGAATGCATGCATGCATGAATTTACTAAGTGGTGATTTTGAAAACTCTACCAAGCATGTGCATGATACTGAAACATAACAAGACACAAAAAAAATGCCAAAACAAATTTATTTGATACTTAAACAAATTGCTAAACTAAAACCATACTCAAAATATCCTTAAACCTGTTTCTACAAACAAAGTCATTTTAATGGTTACTATATGTTAAACACTTTGTATAATCAGAAAGGCCTTGATTCACTGAATCCAACGGTATAAGTTTGCAAAATTCCAACGTGGCAATCAAAAGTTATAGGCATTCGAAATTTGGATCAAATTCTGATTTGAAATATGTTTTTAGATCTAACACTTGCCACGCGTCGCGTCCCTATTGGCGCGTACCGCTTCGGTTGGATCGGGTCCTGCGGACCGCACGATCTAAATGAGATCTGGCGGCTCAGACGCGCGCGTACCATTTCGTCCTCCTTCTAATCTACGCCACAGGATCTAGATCCAACGTTCCTAATCAACCTGACCATACTCGGGCGGCGCTAGCGGCGTTGACCGGCGGCGGCGCGTCTGACTACGACGGTGCCGGCGTTCTAGATCGCCCCAGGAAGCAAGAAGGTGCTTACCAGATCCGCAAAGGCGTGCTGAAGCTCAACGTAATCGGCTTGCGGGCGCTGACATGGCGATGATTGCTCGTCGGAGTAGAGACAGGCGTCGGCACGGTCAGTGGTTGACGTTGGCGAGGTTCCTTGTCGCGCTAAGCCAAAATAGGAGCACCGTTAGATGCGCATGTCCATGAGGATTCTAGGCGTATTAGTCAGAAAGCAAGGGGCGGTGTCTACTTACGGAAGGAGGTCGCCGGAGTTCGTGCAGAAGACGGTGGCGGCCAGTCGTCGACGCTGTTGGAGCTACGGGTCATGCGAAGGTAAACGGAGTGTGTCAGAAGATGCGCAGAGATTTACTGAACAAGATAGCATGACTGAGAGACAGAGGGGAACACGAGGCTCACTGAATTTGCTTGGCGCAATCGTCGGAACAGCGGCGAGTCGTGGGCGACCTGGTGGCGTGAATGCAAAATGACTGGGGGAAAATGGTCGTGGGGAGGTGGGGATCTTATAGCTAGAGACTCGACAGGAAACGCTCGTCGCATCAATGCTAATTAAGCTCGGGGTATCACTACTGCAACGGCCAGCCATGAGTCGTCGTCTTGCGAATCGGGGAAGACGATCTTGGACGTGGAGGAGGCCCGCGTCGTAAGTCGCGAGGTGGAGGTGGGGTCTTTCAGCGATCGAATGTGGCCTGAGAGAAGAAAAGAAATGCCCGGTGGGCTTGTTGGGCTTGATTCATTCTTGGGCTGAATTGGTGGCCTGACCCTTTTCATTTGTTTGCTTCTTTTCTTTTTCTATTTCTATTTTCTGAATAGGTTTTCAAAAGATTTCAAGTTTCATTTGAATTCAAATTTTCCTGAGGTTTTGTAGTGGTGAATTGGTCTCAGAAATATGTCAAAACCCATGGGGTTGCTTTGCAAGGGCTTGGTCAAGCTTGGAGTATTGAATAAACAGGTACTTTGCAACAGATTTGCAAATGTTTGAAAAGGGGTTTTGAAATTATTTCTAAGTTGAAAACTTTGGTTAAACTTTTACACCTAAACTTTCCAACAATGGAGGCAAGCAAACAAGTTCCTAAACATTCAAGTTTCAAAGGGTGATGGCCATTTGAATTAAATATGCTCACATGAAATCATAGCACCATGCTTCTGTTTTTCTGAAATGAGTTTGAAAATGAACTAAACCTATATGCATGCATGAGTGATATGCAAACTTTGAAACTTATGATTTTAGGGATGTTACAAATCTAACCCCCTTAAGGTGAATCTCGCCCTCGAGATTCGGATTGGCTAGCAAATAGGTGTGGGTGGTCTTTCCGAAGATCATCTTCTCTTTCCCATGTTGCTTCCTCTTCGGAATGATGATTCCATTGCACTTTGCAAAACCTGATAGTTTTTGTCCTTGTGACTCTTTCTGCGGTCTCAAGAATCTTGACAGGCTTTTCTTCATAGGTGAGATCACTTTCTAGTTGAACTTCTTCCAAAGGTATGGTATCCTTCAGAGAAGATTCTTCCATTTCTGGGTGACATTTCTTAAGCTGACTCACATGAAAAACATTATGGACTGCTAATAAAGATCTTTGTGATTCGATTTCATATGCAACTTCTCCCTTGCGACTTAGAATGTTGAATGTCCCAACATATCTTGGTGCCAACTTTCCTTTGACTCCAAATCTTTTCACTCCACGAAGTGGTGATACTCTAAGATAAGCTCTATCCCCAACTTCGTAGGTGACTTCCCTACGCTTAGAATCCGCGTAGATTTTCTGTCGAGACTGTGCTATCTTCAACCTGTCCTTAACCAATTTGACCTTTTCTTCGGCGTCTTTGATAAGATCTGGTCCAAACAAACTTCTTTCTCCCACACCATTCCATAGCAATGGGGTGGTACACTTCCTTCCGTAGAGAAGCTCAAATGGTGCCATCCCAATACTAGATTGATAACTATTATTGTAAGAGAACTCTGCGTAAGGCAGACTTTCATCCCAACTTGCTCCATAGTCTAGGGCACATGCCCTTAACATGTCTTCAAGAATTTGATTAGTCCTTTCTGTTTGTCCATCAGTTTGAGGATGAAAAGCGGTCTGAATTCCAACCTCATTTCTAAAGATTCATGAAGTTGTCTCCAAAAGTGAGAAGTGAACTGAGTTCCTCTATCAGACACAATACTCTTAGGCACACCGTGAAGGCATACAATTCTGCTCATGTAGATTTTGGCTAACTTAACTTGGTATAAGTTGTCTTTACGGGTATAAAATGAGCCACTTTAGTTAGGCGATCCACTACTACCCATATGGAATCATACCCTGACCTGGTCCTTGGTAATCCGTTAATGAAATCCATACCAATATTTTCCCACTTCCATTCAGGAATAGGCAGTGGTTGAAGCAAACCTGCTGGTTTCTGATGCTCCGCTTTCACTCTACTACACACATCACACAAAGCAATGTGTTCGTGATGTCCCTTTTGAGATTGTTCCACCAAAATCTTTCTTTCATATCCATGTACATTTTGGTGTTTCCGGTGAATAGAATATGGAGAGTTATGGGCTTCTTGTAGAATCAGTTTCCATAATTCCGGATCTTGTGGAACACAAATCGCTTCCGTGCCATAAAGTACCTTGTTCGTCTATATGGAAACTTTTAGCTTTCCCTTTGCTAATCCTTTCCTTAATCTCTTCAATTTCTTTATCCGTCTTTTGGGCTTCTTTAATCTTATCCAACAGAGTGGGTTGAACATCCAAAGACATGAGATGTCCTTCTGGCACAATCTCCAACCTGAGTTCCTTGAATTGCTTACACAAGTCATCTGGCAATTCACCTTTGGTAAGGCCATTTACAAACGTCTTACAACTTAGAGCATCTGCTACAACATTTGCTTTACCGGGGTGGTATTGCAAACTCAAGTCGTAATCCTTGATAAGTTCTAGCCATCTCCTTTGTCTCATATTGATTTCCTTCTGGGTGAAGATATATTTTAGACTCTTGTGATCCGTGAATACTTCACAACGCTTTCCCAAAAGGTAGTGTCTCCATGTTTTGAGTGCATGGACAACAGCAGCTAACTCTAAATCATGAGTAGGATAATTTATTTCATGAATTTTGAGTTGTCTCGAGGCATAAGCCACAACTTTTCCGCCTTGCATAAGTACGGCACCTAATCCTTGATGAGAAGCATCACAATACACTTGGAAATCCTTTTTCAAGTCTGGTAAGCACAGAACTGGTGCTGAAACAAGCCTCTTCTTCAATTCTTGAAAGCTGAAATCACAACTTTCAGACCAAGCAAATTTCTTATCTTTCTTTAACAATTCAGTCATGGGCTTAGCAACCTTTGAGAAATTCTCAATGAACCTTCTGTAATAACCTGCTAAGCCAAGGAAACTGCGAACTTCTTTCACATTCTTGGGAGATTCCCATTCTGTCACAGCTGAAACTTTAGCAGGATCAACTGCTACACCATCCTTTGTCATAACGTGACCAAGAAATCCAACTTCCTCTAACCAAAACTCACACTTGCTGAATTTGGCATAAAGCTTATGTTCCCTCGGTTTCTCAAGTATCAAGCGTAGATGTCTTTCATGCTCTTCCTTGCTCTTGGAGTAGACTAAGATGTCATCGATGAAAACGACAACGAACTTGTCGAGAAATTCCATGAACACTTTGTTCATCATATTCAAGAAGTATGTTGGAGCGTTGGTTAAACCAAAAGGCATCACAGTGTACTCATACAATCCATACCTTGTGGTGAATGCTGTTTTAGGTATGTCTTGCTCTCTTATCTTGAGTTGAAAATAGCCTGACCGAAGATCAATCTTCGAGAACACACATGCTCCTTCTAGCTGATCAAACAAGTCGTTGATTCTTGGCAAAGGGTATTTGTTCTTGATGGTTACCTCGTTGAGAGAACGGTAATCTATGCATAATCTTTGAGTTATATCTTTCTTTTCTACGAACAAAACTGGAGCTCCCCAAGATGAAGAACTTGGCTGGATGAATCCTTTCTGCAATTGTTCTCCAAGTTGTTTCTTGAGTTCCTTAAGTTAAATCGCGACATTTTATAAGGCCTCTTTGCTCTTGGTCCAGAACCTGGTACCAAATCTATTATAAACTCTACATCTCTATCTGGTGGCATTCCCGGTAACTCTTCCAGAAACACATCCGGATATTCACACACAATTGGCACAGTGTCCAAGCTAACCCCCTTAAGAGAATTCAACTTACTTCCTTTAGATTCAAAATTGGACTTGAATTTTATCCTCTTACCTTCAGGGGTTGTGAGTGCAACTGTACGATTGGCACAATCTAGTACTCTCTCATACTTAGCCATCCAATCCATTCCCAAAATCACATCCAATCCTTGGGAATTCAGGATTTTTAGGTTCACTGGAAACTTATGTTTTCCAAACTCTATGACTAAGTCATGACATCCTGAGTTTACTAACACTTCTCCGCCAGGAGAACTTACTCTTATAGGACACCCAATGGTTTCTACCGGTAGTTCATTTCTTTCGACAAATGCTTTTGATATGAATGAATGAGATGCACCGGTATCAAAGAGTACAAATGTTGGAATTGAATTTAGTCTGAACTTACCAGCAACAGCATCAGGCTCTTCATAGACATCTTCCACATTGATGTGGTTAACCTGTCCTTTCTGAAAAGGATTGGGCTTGTTAGGTCCTTCAACTTTCTTTTCAGGGCACTCATTAGCATAATGCCCCAGCTTCTTGCATTTGAAGCATTCAACCTGACTGATGTCCCTTTTAGGCTGGTTTCCACTTCCACTTCCACTGTGGTGGCTCTTATGTCCACTCTTGTGATTCTTGTACTTATCATTGTCATGACTGCGATGATGCTTGTTGTCATGATGATTTGTGGTTGTGGTGCTTGTTAAATTTCCCATGCTTGTGGGATCCTGAGCTGACACTATCATCATAGTGAGATCGTTTATGAGACGATCCCGAGCTGTGCTTGTCGGAGTGTTTCCTCTTCCTACTCTCGACTTGCTTCATTTTACTCTCCACAATAAGAGCCTTGTCACACAGCGACTGATAAGTTGGAACATATGCCACAGACAGCTGCAGATTCAGCTCATCATTCAAGCCTTCCAGAAACTTTTCCTTTCTTTTGGCATCTGTGTCAACCTCATCCTGCATAGCGCATGATTGTTGAACTCCTATATATTCAGCCCGCACTGTGGTGGCGTTTCAGTTGTGAAACTCCTTCTTTTTCAGGCTCATCATTCCTAGTGAGATATGAGTAGTGCGAAAACCATCTTCAAAGATAGCCCAAGTCACCTCATCAATAGGAGTGGTGATCTGGAAGTTGTCCCACCATGTGGCGGCTGGTCCTTCAATGTATGTCTGCGAACCTGACTTTTTCAGCATCCGTGCAGCCCACGGTCACTAAGTCTTTGTTCACAGAACATAGCCAATCATTGGCCACCATGGGATCAGTCGTTCCCGAAAACTTAGCTGGCCTCAGACGCAGAAATCTGGTGAGCATATCAAAACCCGGAGGGTTGTTGTTGTTGTTGTTGTTGGGGTTGTTGTTGTTATTGGGGTTGTTGTTGTTATTGGGGTTGTTGTTGTTCTGGTTTTGGATGAATGTCGTCATCATTTGCATAAGCTGTGTCTGCGCATTCATCATCTGTTGCATTTCCGGGGTAATGTTGTTGGGGTTGGGGTTTGCGTGACGGGGAGGCATCTGTGGTTTATTCAAGAAAAGAATGAGATACCCATAGATGTTTATGCACAATACATCACGTAAGCAAACACATAGCATGCAACATAAGGTCAAAAGCTCAACAAACAAGATAACAAGTTCTCAACATAAAAACACACAAGGGGCAAGCCATCCACATGTCGGATGGTCCAATAATAAGTTCACAAATAACGAGTACGGTAAATAGAGATAACTGAGTAGTCAAGTCTACTCGTCAGCATCAATCTCCTCCTCGACAAAGGTAAGACCTGCGTTCTCCATTGCGGTCTTGTTCTCCTCGATAGTAGTGGTCAAGGAGTCGATCTTGGCCTTGAGAGCCCTCTTCTGGGATCGAAGTCTCTCAATCACTGTCTGCTGCTGCTCTAACTCGAAGTCCTTGGACTGCAGTTCCTCGGTCATGTCCCGAATCTTCTTGTTCCTATCCTGGACACGTTTCTCTTGACTCTTGAACTTACGGTCCTGGGTCTCGAACTTCGCCTCCATCTCCTTGACAATCTCGCCCTGCTGCACGAAGAGCTTGTCCTTCTCATGCCGCACTCGTCATTCCGAAAGCATGACATTGGTCCTGTCAGTATCCACGTGCCTAATAAGAGTCTCTAAGTCCTGGAGGTACAGGCGTATCGGCTCTGCTGCGGCCCTCGAGTCGTCCTCAAAGTCGATGGACTCTCCGTCAACATCACGCCTTCAAGGCGTGGAAGTGAGTGCCTCTAACTTTGTCGGGAGTGACGACCCAATGATCGTCAGGTCCTGCATGACAACCTCCATGCCTCTCTCCCTGTCATCGTGCATAAGCTTGAAGACGATGGCCTCCGTAGTAGGCTCTGTCTGGCGTCCTGGCTGGTTCACCTTGAAGCCCCAGAGGTCCTTCCTCTCAAACTTGGTGAGTGGGTGCACCGTAATGGTGGGAAGAGGGAGATCGAGCAAGGTAGTAAGCTCTACGATCTGAGGACCAAAAGCAGGCAACCTGGAACTCCTCAACAGTGCTGATGGTAATAGGCATCTATTTATAAGATTGAAAAAGTTAGAACAACACAAGTTAAAACAAGACAAACACTCATACATATTCTTGGAACACAAAATCACACAAGTCATGCATACATGAATCCATTACATCAACCAAGGTTCAAACTTATTTAAGGTATCCTTTGGAAAATAAGGTGATAGGTGGTGGTCCAACTAACGAAGTGCGTTTACAAACCTATCTCACTGGATCTGGTGGCTAACACAACGTTCCTAGAGGCAATCAGCCTATCTTGTTCACATGCTTCCATCACTAAGTCTATAATATCTCCCCTTAAGGTTTGGTTGGTGACTTCCAACTCTTGGGTATGTTCCTTCTCTTTCTCTAAGTCTTTTTGGAGGTTGAGCATCCTGCACTTGACTCTAGCACTTAGTTCTTTGATGGTCCTCCAAGCTGCATCTCTGGCTGACTCAAAGAATGTGGTGTGCATCACAGTGTTGGTGTACATGCAGAAGCCTCTTTCTTTGTGGTTGTCTTCCTTGTTTTTGTACAAGTGAAGTTGCACCCACCAAAATTCCACTCCTTCCTCCATCACTGGAAAGCCCTTGTACACAGCTGCACCATGTGCTTACATTGCCTCCATGAGGTCCTTGAGAATTTTGGGAAACTCAGTCTCACACTCCAAGGTCATGGTCATGAGTGGTACTTTCTTCACGGCTTCGTTGATGGAGTTCATCTACAAATAGAGATGAGAATGAGAAGATTAGAAAAGTTTACGAGAAGAATAGACAAGTGTAGAAGTAGTAAAAAAAATTCCTTAGTGGTTTCCAATCCTAGGGTCATAATCCTACAGGCAACACAGTGCTCTGATACCATCTGTTAGACCCCTCCTTTGTAAAGGAAAAGGATCCCTGTGATTGCAATGCTAGTCCCTAGATCAATGCTAGCATCCACAGTTTAAGATGAAGTACACAGATACAAAGGTCGTTTATTACATTCATACCAGAGATAAAACATAGTCTTTTACAACTCAAGGCCATAGGCCCAATACAAGAGTTTAAGGAATAAGTAAATAAACATAAGTCTTCAACTTCATGTGCCACAGGCAAGCATGTTGAGTGTAGACTCATGACTCCTATTCATCATTGGAGTAACCTGCAACATCACAAGTTACAGCCACAGAGGGTCAATACTTTGGAATAGTATTGGCAAGTGATACCTTAGTATATTTTAAGTGGACTATACTACTATATGCATTTTGGCTAGGTGTAGCTTGGCTTGCTTTGCTCAAAAATAGGTTTTTCCTATTAGTAGAAATCATTAAGTTTTTCTTTGTCAAAAAACTTCCCAAGAAACCACCAATAGACATTGGGGTCCTTCACCCTTGTTCACCCACAAGTTTTATTTAGAAGTTGGAGTGATGAGATTCTTGTAGCTTCCATGTCTTGATGCTCAAATTGTCCTTTACCAGGGACATGGCTAAGTACTTAGGTTTTACACTCTGCAGAGGTGGTGCACTTTCCCCACAAGACTTGGTTTCCCAAGACAAGATCTTTCAGAAGCCTTTCCTTAGTCAAATGGACGCGTTCCAACCTATCATTCCCTCTACCACCAACTGTCCAAGAGACTAAGTTCTAGCTACCTATATGATCAAGGAAGAGCCCATTTTGCCAAGTGGTTGCACTTGAAGCTTCTCAACATTGGACAACTCAAATCTCTTTGTTCCTGGGTGGCAATCCACAAGTGTGATACACAAGGTAAACCATAAAAATGGGCCTTGTGTAACCACTCAACCAAAAACCACCAAGCAAGTCCCATTCCACCCAGGTGATTCATTAACTTAGTTGTTTTATTAAACAAAACACAAGTCCTCAGACTTAGAATATTTTTCCATAGTGTGAATATATATTCCACCCATGTTTTCTATTAGCTAGGCTAAGCATGGCATGGCAACTTAACTTTAGGGAAAATTTCCTAGCAACTCTACCATTCTAAACTACATAGGATTTCCCATCATATCATTTGACAAAAGTAGCATGCTTGTCTTAGCAAAAATATCTAATGCTAGTATAAAATATAGGAATGGAATATTCATAAAAATATCACTTGCCTTGGTAATGGGGAGAGTAGCACTCTTCACAGTCACAATCACTAGCAAAATCTACACAAAATTGTAGCATACAATTACACACAATTCATATACAATCAAAAAATAATATGAATGCATGCATGCATGAATTTACTAAGTGGTGATTTTGAAAACTCTACCAAGCATGTGCATGATACTGAAACATAACAAGACACAAAAAAAATGCCAAAACAAATTTATTTGATACTTAAACAAATTGCTAAACTAAAACCATACTCAAAATAGCCTTAAACCTGTTTCTACAAACAAAGTCATTTTAATGGTTACTATATGTTAAACACTTTGTATAATCAGAAAGGCCTTGATTCACTGAATCCAACGGTATAAAGTTTGCAAAATTCCAACGTGGCAATCAAAAGTTATAGGCATTCGAAATTTGGATCAAATTCTGATTTGAAATATGTTTTTAGATCTAACACTTGCCACGCGTCGCGTCCCTATTGGCGCGTACCGCTTCGGTTGGATCGGGTCCTGCGGACCGCACGATCTAAATGAGATCTGGCGGCTCAGACGCGCGCGTACCCTTTCGTCCTCCTTCTAATCTACGCCACAGGATCTAGATCCAACGTTCCTAATCAACCTGACCATACTCGGGCGGCGCTAGCGGCGTTGACCGGCGGCGGCGCGTCTGACTACGGCGGTGCCGGCGTTCTAGATCGCCCCAGGAAGCAAGAAGGTGCTTACCAGATCCGCAAAGGCGTGCTGAAGCTCGACGTGGTACTGGCTTGCGGAGGGGCGCGCTGACACGGCGATGATTGCTCGTCGGAGTAGAGACAGGCGTCGGCACGGTCAGTGGTTGACGTTGGCGAGGTTCCTTGTCGCGCTAAGCCAAAATAGGAGCACCGTTAGATGCGCATGTCGATGAGGATTCTAGGCGTATTAGTCAGAAAGCAAGGGGCGGTGTCTACTTACGGAAGGAGGTCGCCGGAGTTCGTGCAGAAGATGGTGGCGGCCAGTCATCGACGCTGTTGGAGCTACGGGTCATCAGGTAAACGTGTGTCAAGATCTTGAGATATTCTTGAACAAGATAGCATGACTGAGAGACAGAGGGGAACACGAGGCTCACCGGAATTTGCCGGCGTAGTCGTCGGAACAGCGGCGGAGTCGTGCGAGTCGTGGGCGGCCTGGTGGCGTGAATGCAAAATTGACTTGGGGAAAATGGTCGTGGGGAGGTGGGGATCTTATAGCTAGAGACTCGACAGGAAACGCTCGTCGCATCAATGCTAATTAAGCTTGGGGTATCACTGCTGCAACGGCCAGCGGCGGAGTCGTGCGCGGAATCAGGGGAAGACGATGCTGACGTGGAGGAGGCCCGCTCGTCAGCGAAGTGCGCGAGGTGGAGGTGGGGTCTGTGTCGGCTGAATGCGTCTTCAGCGTGAGAGAAGAAAAGAAATGCCCCGGGTGGGCTTGTTGGGCTTGATTCGCTGCTGGGCTGAATTGGTGGCGCGCGGCCCTTTTCATTTGTTTGCTTCTTTTCTTTTTCTATTTCTATTTTCTGAATAGGTTTTCAAAAGATTTCAAGTTTCATTTGAATTCAAATTTTCCTGAGGTTTTGTAGTGGTGAATTGGTCTCAGAAATATGTCAAAACCCATGGGGTTGCTTTTCAAGGGCTTGGTCAAGCTTGGAGTATTGAATAAACAGGTACTTTGCAACAGATTTGCAAATGTTTGAAAAGGGGTTTTGAAATTATTTCTAAGTTGAAAACTTTGGTTAAACTTTTACACCTAAACTTTCCAACAATGGAGGCAAGCAAACAAGTTCCTAAACATTCAAGTTTCAAAGGGTGATGGCCATTTGAATTAAATCTGCTCACATGAAATCATAGCACCATGCTTCTGTTTTTCTGAAATGAGTTTGAAAATGAACTAAACCTATATGCATGCATGAGTGATATGCAAACTTTGAAACTTATGATTTTAGGGATGTTACAAATAATATGTGAATGAATGTTAAATATTGATTTAATCATTTATTCGTAATTATTTAATAAAGAGAAAATTAATTTAAAAGGTCAAAAGGCTTAGTGGGCCAAATCCCGGAGGGGAGAGGGCCCATTAGGGAAAGGAGAGAGGGAAAAGGGGCAAGGGGTTGGCCGGCTGGGCCAAGCCCCCTGCGCGGGGCCCACTATGGCTGGCCGGTAGCCTCCCCTCCCCCTCCTCTCCTTTAGTTCCACCCCGGGACTTTGAGGGAGGCAGTACCTCCCCTCCCCCTATATATAGTGTGGGTATTTGGCCAGATAAATACACCCAATAATCAATAAAGGTCTTCTCACTTTTGGGAGGACCTCTAATTGATATTTTCTCTCTCCCCCTCTCGCTCTCATGACCGTGGTCCCAAGTTCGGACTGTGAGCGAGACATTTTCACCCATGGAGCGCCACACGTCATGGGATTCGGATCCAGGAGCTCTACTTCCGCAACTGCTGCTGGATCGTCAGGCACCGGACGTGTGTAACTCCCCACGAGGTGTCGCACTTGAGGCACTCAAGTCGTTGGAGCCAAAGGAGCGCAAGGACTTCATCACGACCTTGAGGTCGGCTTCGGCTCATCTACATCAACCACACTCTCCTGAGCGTTGACAACGCTTTTCGGTCTTCAAGGGTAAGTTCGCGAAAAGCCACTCCCGTTACTGTATTACTAATAGATAGGTCCTGGCAGCATCAGGGGTTCAGGGGCATAGGGTAAAATTTTATTGTTTTCATACGCGGAACCCCTACAATTTGTTCACCCAACTTGTCATATATCTTAAGGATAACCACCACTAGTGAACTATGGACCCCAATCCTTCCTTTTACCATCAATCTACAACTGTTTACTGCTTTCTGTTTACTTTCTGCAAGCTTTTACTTTCTTCCACACAATACATTTAATCCTTTGTTTTCAGTAAAACCGGTGAGATTGACAACCTCACTGTAAGTTGGGGGCAAAGTTCTGTGGTTGTGTTGTGAAGGATTCTAGGTTGGCAACAACACCTTGGAGGTGTTTACTTGCTCCTACTGATTCGATAACCTTGGTTTCATAACTGAGGGAAAACTTGTTGTTGTGCTCATCATACCTTCCTCTTGGGGTTCCCCAACGAGCTCGATATATTTTGGGCCATCAGTGTACTACTCCCCTATCATCATGGAGAGTGATGAGGAGACGTTGGTGAAGGAGGAGAGACAATAGGAGGTGATTCGGCAGCGGTTTCCTCTTCAATCTTCCTCCAAGCGGCGGCCTACTAGCTCTCTGTTACTTGGTTTTCAATCTCCGCCTCCGTCCGTCTTGATAAAGGCCGTCATGGGAAATATATTGATGGTTTTAGGTCAAAACAAAGCGAATGGTGGTGGAATCGACGGCATCGGAGTTTTGATAGCTAGGATAGCACCAGTGCCGTGCCCTAAAGTAAATGGGCTGCAATTTTCATCTCGTTGGACCCCTCAGGCCCTACTTTAGCTTGTTAGATTCGTATGGAAATTATTTAACAACTCCCGTTGACCTAGCTCCGTTTCATGTTCCGTAGCTCCTGGAAAGTCAAAACACTAATAAAAGGTTTTTCTGCCAGAGAAAGTTAAAACCAAAAGAGAGGGGATTGTTTAGAAAGCCCCCAAAATCATTAAGAATATTGGTAATAACTACTAATATGATGCAAATATGTGGGAATTCATATCAACAAACTACAAAGTTCATGTATGCATTTTACATGCATCAATCCCTTCTTCCGCTACCCCGCTGGACCGAGGGCATGGAGGACGTCAACGAGCCGCACGTGTGACCGAGTACGGTAGTGCCGCCAGTTGTGGAGTCTTGAGTACCCGATCTTAAGATCATTGTGTGTACACCTTCATATTCACCGACAATGTTTGAGCAGGAACATAATCCCGCTTACGATCTTCGAGGGTGAGTTACTCGTTGCTACCATCTCATTGATGATCTTGACTAGATAGTGGTTTACGCGAAGGAATTTTTTTATTTTCCATGCTACGAACCCATTAGTGGTACCAGAGTCGTGTCTATGCGTAGATGATCATGTTATTGCTTTCTTCGTGTATTTTGAATCATAGTGGCATAGTGGGATGAAGCGGCCTTAGACTACCTTATATGTCCTCACACATGAGACTTGTTCCACACTTGACATGCTTATTTTGCATAAGTGGCTTAGCGGGTGCCTGTCTCTCCTACTATAGTTATGATCTAATTTACAAAGGATTTCTAATAATATTTTTATCACCGTTGTGGTTACATGTTCGTAGGTAAGAACGGTTCTTCCCTAAAAAGCCCTAAACCACGTAAAATATGCAAGACAAATTAGAAGCATCTAACTTGTTTTTGCAGGGCATATGATGTGATATGGTCAAACATTACAAATTGTATGCAATGATCCTTTTTGTCAGTTATAAACAACCGGCATGAGCCTTATGGTTGTAATTTTATTTTATGGCTTGCATGCTAAATATATATATCCAAGTGATATATTGTAATGGAGGAAGACAATCAAGGTTAAGGTGCCATGGACCTTGGTGCTACGCCCGTGGAATGATGGAGATAATGCCATGATGCACAAGATGGAGATTGAATGCGTGAAGGACCATATCCTATCACATTATATATGCATGTGATGTTTATCCTTTTATGCATCTTATTTTGCTTATGTCTTGCTTAGTTCTT
Organism: Avena insularis; assembly: GCA_023614405.1. Lineage (NCBI taxonomy): Eukaryota > Viridiplantae > Streptophyta > Magnoliopsida > Poales > Poaceae > Avena > Avena insularis. The sequence continues at coordinate 67,580,020 of CM042692.1, read as the reverse complement.
GGCGGTAGCATTATAAGATAATCACTCTCACTGAATAATATGTTCTTCCTTAGTATGCACCGTTAAGAAAGTTTGTCGTTTCAAAGCACCACATGATGATCGGGTGTGATAGACTTTATGTTCACATACAACGGGTATAAGACAGTTTTACACACGCGAGTACTAAGGTTCTTACTTGGCGAGTCTAGCATGTATAAACATGTCCTTGTAATATGAACCAAAAGGTAAAGCACGAGTCATATGAATGATATGATATTCATGTGATGCTCTCCATTGCAGCTACACCACCTCACGTGATGATCAGTCGTAGTGTAGTGAATTTGGTTTGTGTAATCACTAAAAATGACTAGAGGGATGTCGTTTTTGAGTGGGAGTTCATTTAGTAATTTGGATTAACCAGAACTCAATTTATCATAAACTAAATCATGGTGAATTTGCTTAGTTTGTTATAGTCACTGGCGTTCATTTACTCCCTTGTGTTTAAACTATAGAATTCTAGACTTTTACTTTATGAACTGGTATCATATTATTTTGTGAGTGTCAATCTAAAGTTTAAAGTACTATTGCAAACTTTTAGCAAAAACCTCAGTTACTCCGTGAAATTAAATAAGTAGTGTTTAATCAAGAGTAACAACTTCTAGCGTTAGTATCTAAGTATCATGCTTGCCTCCATGATTCTTGATATTGAAAAAATGTTTTAATATCAACATTATCTAGGAGCTAAAAGAATTGTTTCAGAAACCATCATGTGGGAAAGATATTGTGATATCTGAAACATTTTTTGTTTGCAATATGATAGAATATAATTTTAGTAAAATACATGTTCTCATATTGTATGAGAATTTGCGAAGGTTGAAAATGTTGGGCATCCTGATCACCCAAAAGGTTTTGGGAATTAACATTATATTCGTTATTTGTCCTTATGAGCTATAGTAGCTTGATCATGAAAGTTGTCATGATAAGGATGGATATAAGATATAGGTAAAATGTTTACTACATTAAAAGGATTACTAAAAGGAATGAAATTTTAAAGAGTGCCAAACATTTGATGATGGTGATCTACATCAAAAGTGCAAGCTCAAGGATATTAGTGTTTGACTAACAGGATTTGGACTATGTGTCATACGTATGATGCCACTTTTGATGTTTATAGATTCTTCTAATAAGGAAAGGAAATATTGAAAGAGAATCTAGTAAATATTTGGCATAAAAGAAAAAGACTAGAAATATCCAGCTTAGATATATAGATGATATACATGTTGTGGATATATTATTTGCTTGTTAAACAATGTGGTTCTTAGGTATTGGATATCGGATTGGTTGGTGTGAAGTGTCACACAGGACAACACAATTCATGACTACAATGGCCTAAATAACTAGTAAAATAATATGGGATGATGTTCATCGGAAACAAATAAAGTGTTGTTGTGTTTATCGTTGACATCAAACCTAGCCTTTAAGATTTGTTTTAAAAAATTGTTATTTTTTTGGTATTATGAAAACAATTATTGTTCAAATAATTACCGTATTCCATAGAAGATGGATGAACTCTTACAAGTCTAGTTGGAGAAATCACATCCATAACACTAATGCTAAAATTTCACAAGACAAATGGTTAAAGTATCACTTGCAAAGTGACGTCGCTATTTAAATTGTATTGGAAATGAAAACATGAAGAAACTCCATGTTGATGGAATTTGGAGTCCTTTTGATTTTTAAATCAAATTGACGCTTGGGAGAATTTAATGGAAATGATTTAAATTTTGTTCACAGGCCAAAATAAGAAGGAACGACTAACTTATTGGATATTGTACATATTAATGTATGTAGTCTATTAAGTAGGTCATGAGTGATGGATTTCAACTTCATATACTTTCTTAGAAAATTTGAGTGAATATATATGTATATTTACTTAATAAAGAATAAGCATGAAACATTTGCAAATATTCAAATGATTTCGAGATGAAGTGGAAAACCATTGTAACAAGAAAATAAAGAATTTATGATTGAATCATAAACAAAGATATTTTAGTTACATTTTTTTGCAAAAACCTAAATATTTGAGGAATTGTTCCATTGACTTGCGTTTCTCGAAACACCATAGGAATATGGAGTGTTCAAGAAATATAATCAAACCTTGTTTGACATGGTAAGATCAAAGGTGTCATTTATAAAACTGCCATTTTATTTCGAAGATTAAGCTTTAGTGACTACCGCTTTGACACTGAAAGAGCATCATCATGATCCTTTGAAATGATACCATATAAGCCAAGGTTTGGGATAAAACTCAAGTTGTCTTTTTACTTAAATTTTTGGCATGATAGGAATAAGTAAAATGTTTACAACCAAAGTCGGATGAGTATGTCTTTGTAGGTTATTGAAAATAACCATTGGGTATTCCTCCGTAACACCGAAGATAAAAATGTTTCTCGCTTAGAAACGTTAAATTTCTTAAGATGGATTTTTTGCGAAAATAGTGGGAGGACAATAGAACTTTGATAAGGTTATTGAACTTTAGTTATATGTGCTCGGTTACACAGTGTTGAAAAGTGTCTCGGAGGCATCCACAATGCTCATGGCTCTAATACGTCATAAATGTATCTATAATTTTTTACGCTCCATGCTTGTTTTGTATCAACTTTCTTATGTTTTGTTTATACTTTGAGATATTTTTATACATTTTCTGAAACTAACCTATTGACAAGATGCCATAGTGTCAGTTGCCTGTTTTCTTCTGTTTTTGGTTTCAGAAAAGCTAGTAAAGAAATATCCTCCAAATTTGACGAAACAAAAGCCAAAGTTCCTATTTTTCTAGAAGACGAAGGAGGCCAGAAGGAGGAGTGGAGATGGGCCACAAGGGGCCCACACCACCCCCTGGCGTGGGTCCCTGGACGCACCACTAGGTGGTGTGGCCACCATGGCCCACCTCTGGCATCGCCTCTTCACCTATATAAACCCCCCGAGACGAAAACCCTAAGTACTCGATCAGAATTCCACAAAAAGTTACGCAGCACCGCCGCCACCGAGGAGGAGATTCAGGGGACAAAAGTCTCTGTTTCGGCACCCTGTCGGGACAGGGAAGTGCCCCCGGAGCCATCTCCATCGACTCCACCACCATCTCCATCGTCGTTGTTGACTCCCATGATGAGGAGGGAGTAGTTCTCTCTCGAGGCTAAGGAATCTACCGGTAGCTACGTGTTCATCTTTCTCTCTATGCGTGATCTTATGAGATCATGAGCTTTGTAATATATAGATCTATTCTGCTACTCAAGTGCTTTAATTAATCTTTGCTTATCCCCACGTGTGTGAATTTGACAGTGTGTACACCATGTGGCACTTTGGCTAAGGTTACAGAAATACTTATCATGAGTATAATTTGAGTTGGATGTCTCTATGAGATCGTGGTGTTTGTTGGAACCATCTAGCGCTCAAGGTGATAGTGAGGGGTTATCTAGACGGGGAATGCGAACTTTAAGGTGTGTTGTTATAGCCCTACATCATCCAACCAGAGAGTAGTTCAGGATAGCATAATGAACAGAAGACATTTATATGAGAGTGTCCACTAGTGAAAGTATGATCCCTAGACCTTGTTTCTAAGCATTGAAACATCATTTACAATCAGTCATGTTACATGTTTGCTTGATGCCACTCTTATTTCAGATTGCAATTACCACTTATAATCATCCATATTACTTGTATTTTACTATCTCTACGCCGAACTAGTGCACCTATATACCTGACAAGTGTATTGGTTGTGTTGGGGACACAAGAGACTTCTTGTATCTTGATTGCAGGTTTTTTTGAGAGGGATACCTTTGACCACTTCCTCCCTGGGTTCGATAAACCTTGGGTGATCCACTTAAGGAAAACTTGATGCTGTTCTACAAACCTCTGCACTTGGAGGCCCAACACTGTCTACAGGAATAGAAGTGTGCGTAGACATCAGGCTCAAGCGCCTCAAAGGTTGTGGTCACGGAGATCTAAGTTCCTATTGAACCGCCGTTGGTCGGTAAAACAATCAAATAGTAAGATTTGAGATTATATCATTAGTGTTTGACAATGATGAACGAGTACATGCAAAGAAGTGATGATAGGCCCTGACACCATCAAATTACTGGAAGTCATAAAATCCGTGATCGTTTTCCATCCACGAGAAATCAAGTTTCTGAACTTGGAAGTCCCTCCGAAAGGCATGAAGCCTATCGGTTGTATTTTGATCTATAAATAAATAGACATGGATGTTTCACATCTATTAAATAGTTGACATGTCGGAAAAGAGTTTGTGACAATTTTCAAAGAGTTGACTACGACAAGATTCGATCTTTCATAGCGATATTTAGTCTGGGTGGAATAGTGTAGCAACCACTACATATGTTAATTTTTGTATATGGTAGTTGAATAAACAAAGCAACATTCTTCTATTAGAATGGTTACCTAGGACGTGTACATGACACGGTCCGAAGGGTTTTGGTAAATCAAAGAATGCTAAAAAAGGCGTACAAACTTCAATGGTTGAAGTAAGCATCGCGGAGTTGGAATCTTCACCATGATAAAATGTTAAAAGTTTTAATTTCATTGGAGATGATGAAGTGCTCACATTTGGAAGAAATTAAGTGAGAGTGCTGAGACATATTTATAACATTGTGTATAAGACATATTTTTGATTGGAAATGATGTAACTTTTATTGACACAAGTTAAGGATTTTATTAAAATTAGATTTAAATGAAAGGTTTAGGCAAAATCAGAATATTGGGCATCAATATCTATGTAGATAGATTGAGGTGCTAATATGGTTGTGCCGAAGTACATAGATGAAATATTGAATGAATTTCAATATGGAAACGACGAGAAATTTTCTTGCCGCATGAAAGAGGTTGAAACAATATTCAAGTGTTTTGACACTTGGTGGGTGAAACCACATGAAATATTTGACCAATCATGAATACTGTGATATGTATATATCCAGGTATTCCTATGCTCTAAGTGTTATGAGCATATACCAGCGTGATTTATAAGATGATTGTTGGACAATAGTACAATATTCTTATGTGCTTTAGAAGTATTAAGAATAAATTATGTATGTAGAGGTGACAAATATTTATTTATAAAGTGTTACACTAATACTAGTTTATAGTTTAAAGTAAAATGTTACATTGACACTAGTTTTGTCACAAGATACAAATTAAGTTTATCTCAATTTAGGCTATGGGTTAAGGTGGCACAATTTTATGGAAGAAAGTTCCGTGATAGATTTGAATGAGTTCCAAAAGGTTAAGCATTGTGAAGATACTACAGTGAAAGGCTAAGTATAAGACTGCTCTAGTAGCAACATATGAAGGCATTTGTGTCAAGAAGTTTGTTATCAAACTAGGTGTAGTTCCATGTGGGCTAGTAATATGAAGATCTATTTTATGACAATGGTATCAACATGTTTTAAACCCCAAGGAACTAAGATCTTACAAAATGACCAAATTTATACAATGCCATCTCATTTGAAAATGAGTGATACGTAGAGACGCAAAGACATGCAAATACACATAGATCTGAAAGTGTCAGATCTATAGATTAGGTTTACCACTACCAATGCTACATACAACACCATCCATAGGTGTTTATATGCGCAAGTTTCAACTAGATTATTGACTCTAGTGCAAGTGGGAGACTGAAGGGAATATGCCCGAGAGGCAATAATAACGTGGTTATTATATTATTTCAGGTTTATGATAAATGTTTATTTCTCATGCTATAGTTGTGTTAACCGGAAACATTAATACATATGTGTTTAATAAAACAAAGAAAAGGTTCCTAGTGATGTCTCTCATTACATTAGCTTGTTGATTAACAGATGATCAAGATTTCCTGATCATTAACATTGGATATTATTAATAACAAGGTCATGTCATTGGAGAACGATGTGATGAACATTCACCCACAATAGGTACATCAATATGATCATGTTATCAAAGTTTATATTGCCATATCAATCCCACTCGAAGTAACACTAATCCTTAAACCATGAGATCACTTCAATCACTAACACCAGAAGAGTACTTTGATTCCATCAAACGTCACACCATAACAGGGTGATTATAAAGATGTCATTGGGTACTTAAAAAGTGTTAGTTGAGGCTCGTGGATCAAGATTGAGATTTTTCCATCCTGATGATGGAGAGATATACTCTGCGCCCTCTCGGTGATATCACATTGATAACAGTTTGCAAGCAAGTGATTTGATCACAAGGATTGTTATATCACAAAATGAGTAAAAGAGTACTTGTCGGCAACAAGATCGAACTAGGTATGGATGATACCAAATGATCAGATCTCGGACAAGTAAAATATCATGAGACAAAATAAATTGGTTACTACGAAAAAGGTTCACACGATCACTAGATTTATTGTTGAGTAAGTGGGAGTCATCATGGATTTTTAGATCCCGCTAATGATTATTGATCGGAGAGGTGTCTAGATCATGTCCATGTTATTCACAAACCTTAGGGTGACACACTTAAGGTTTGCTGACGTGTTTTGAGTGGATTTGGAGCTCCGACTGAATTATTGGGCAACAAAGGAGTTGTTTCAGAAAAATGCTAAAACAGTTTCGAAATATCGAAATAACACAAGGGGTAATTGTTAATGTTTGTTAATTGAATGAATTAACAAATATTAAATAAATAAAAATATTTTATTAATTCCATGAGTGTTGTTTAATTGTTATGAATGTCATGCAATTAAAGAGGAAAATAAGAGAGGGGTTAGCTACTTGATGGAGGGGGTTACCACCATGAAGAGGGAGAGGTGACACCTCTAGGGGTCGACGCATCCTCTAGGGGTTGCCCCTCCTCCTCTCATATAAAAGGCAGCAACTCCTCCTCTCTTCCTTTAGACACTTGAGCCTCCTTCTTCTCCTTACCTTGTTGCTCCACCATTGTCATTGCTTAGCGAAGCTCTGTAACAAAATAGTTCAAAGTCTACACTGAGTAGGAGTTTCTGGAGGATCCCTTCTTTCGCTGCCCCACTGGACCGAGGGTGTGTAGGACGTTAATGAGCCACACGTGTAACCAAGTACGGTGGTGCCGCTAGTTGAGGCGCCTTGAGTACTCGATCTTGAGATCGTTGTGTGTACACCTTCATCTTCATCGATAACATTTGAGCAGGAACGTAATCCCTCCTACGGTATTCGAGGGTAAGTTACTCGTTGCTACTATCTCATAGATGATCTTGGCTAGATAGTGGTTCGCTTGTAGGATTTTGTTTTGTTTTGTCAACACCCGGATTTTTAATCCCAGGTGCCCATTATGCCATACCTCGCAATCCCAGGATTACCATTTTTGCGAGACATAAAGGATTGGATATCATAGTACATCATCCATTACAAACCATACATAAGGTCTTACACAAATATGGATCTCATGATCCAGGTCCTAATACAACAAGCAGCGGAAATAAAAGATATAGCGTGGCATGGGGTCCATCTTCGTGGGCACAGTAATGCTCTTGTGGCAGATAGTCCTAGTTATCATAGCCGTCCTGCTGACCATCATCCTGATAATCTCCTTCATAGTCTGGCCATGATAATAGCCAGGGACAAAAGCCATGAGTACTCTTTAAGTACTCGCAAACTACTACTAGCAAGGGTTATGATTCTAAGTTAAAGTACTGAAATGAAAGAATAACTATCAAGTTAAGTTTGAAACCTAAGCTGAGTTCTGAAACAAGAAAAGATAAAGTAAAGTCTAGAATCACTTAAGTTGGGAAGCTATTTTCATTAACACAACCCTATTGTGGTCAAGTCAAGGTTCATCATTCATTTCAAGTTATTTAGAAAACATCTGACAACGAAATAGTATGGCCATCCCAACTGTCCATAACCGCGGACGCGGCTATTCGAATAGTTTGACACTCTGCAGAGGTGGTACACTTTCACCACAAGATTCGATACATCTGTCAGGGATAACCCTGAATCATCATACTTAGTATGCAGATAATCAAACATAACCTTCCCTTTACACACCCTAGTATAAGCACCTCTCCTATGAGCATGGCCTCCCAACCATGACCATCAGTCATCTTGGGCACTGCATAGGTGGACAACATTAAGAGGTAGCCTCAGCTCAAACCTCTCCCGTGAGGGAACTAATACTAATGCATATAAATTTCCAGCTAAACCTTACCCAATTCAGGTAATGTGGTTGTACGGTAAATTTGGAATGGTATCGCATCCGAATCCAACCATCAGTTTTATCAAAAGGGTTAAGGCTCATGCCTCATCATTTTCATCATCATAAACCAATTGTGTTTCTCAACACATGTCAAAACATCTCAATAGAATGACTCATCATTCCAAGGTTTTCATAACTCATTTTCACCAAGTGTCTCCATCTAAAGTGACTCAAGTTTAATCTATTCTAAAACACTAGGTTAAGAGTGTTCACTAAGGTGGAAAGGTGGGATCAATCTCATGCCATAGAATGACATCTAAGGGTTTCTAATTAGGTCAAGTTTTATACTCTTTATGCTACCTTAAAAATTAATTAAAGAACTTTGTATAATCTAAGGTGGGGTAAAACTTGTCCATGAGACTTGGGGCATTAATAGTGAAAAGGGGTGTGATTAAAGCATGCTGAAGGCATCTTTGCTAAACCATCTAGTTTATTCTAGCTTGCTAACCATAGCTTGCTAAGGTAAGTTTGCAAGGGTTAGCTTGCCCAGCTAATAGTGGCTTGCCTTGGTTGGTGAAGTGGTTGAAGTTGTCTTCTTCTTCTTCTTCCTGGTAGAACTCCTCCTCCTCGAGAGTTTGGTCGGTGCTATCGTCTAGAAATACATAGGGAGTGCACAATCACCAAACAATACTTAACTAGGCTAAGTGGCATTCTAAAGCACACAATTGATGATCTATGATCATCACAAACATTACAAGTTTAATTCAATAGTTTTAATCTTTTTATTTTAGAAAAGTAATTTCTACTCATTGAAATGTTAACTAAAATTTAATATTCACCACCAAAATATGAGATCATGTGGACACATGTCCTCACCACATATTCCACAGGTGGGAATGAGATTTAAAGGTTGGATCAATATTATTTTAGTTTAAGTTTATTATTTAAAGATTTAAAGTGACTAGAAATGCCTATATAGCATTATTTTGGTACTAGTCCAAAGTCACTGCATGTAAACCTTAATATTATTACATATTTGGATAGATATGATGAAATGTGATTTTTGAGAGTTGGAATCAACTCAAAAGCTGACTTGGTTGATTTTATAAAAATGTTGCAAGTTGTAAAATCTTCTGTCTTCTCATTTTTATTAGGAGAGATCTATAAACCTAATTGAACTAAATCCAACGATCTTGGATAGAGCATTTCAATACCTTTCACACAAAATTAGTTTCATGTAATTTGGATTTGTCAAACTCACAGAATTGATTTTTGAAACACAGGACAGAAACTATATTCTAACTAAAAAGAAAAATCCTAATTTGAATTTCCAACGCGCGCGGGAACGAAATGGGCCGGCCCACTGCGCTCCGCGCGGCGTCGCGGGCTGACTTAAGCGAGGACCCCACCCGTCAGAGGCACAGGGGGGTGCGGGTATATGAAACGGTGGTCGTCGATCTGGTTCTAATCCAATGGTCGACGGTATGGGATGTAACCTAAGCGCGGCCAAATGGGGGTCGTTGGGGGCTCACCGGGGTTCAGGCGAGGGTCGGCGAGGCGGGCGAACGACGAAGTCGACGACGGCGAACCTCCTAGTAGAGGCAGCTTCTCCTGGGCGGCCTGGATCAACGGCGCCCTTCTCCTCCCGAGGCGGCGGCTCCGGCTGCAATTCCGGCGCTCTGGTGCTCGAGCGGCTCCGGCTGGCGGTGGGGAGTGAGTGTGAGAGGTGGTGAGTGAGATGGTGTGCTCAAATCGGCTGGGGGTGGCCTCTATTTATAGTGGCGAGAGGGGACCGACGGGGCTCACGGTGAGCTCGTCGTGGTCGATGGTACAGACGGCTATCACCATGGGCGACGGTAGGGGGCGGTACGATGCTCCCTGACGATGCTCAACGACACGATGGCGAGACGTGGGGCGGTGCGGTGTAGCATCCCAATTGTCTAACAGTTGTAATGCTACTTGGTCTCGTAATATAATGGCTACTTCCTATATATAATTGTTGCATCATAATTATATCATGCTCATGTCATCATGCCACCTTGCATTTGAGCATCATATAAAACCCTTTTCCATTTGGATCTTCTCTCATATGCATTATTAATTATATTTGCCTCTTGATATATTGTGTTTGGTTCTTGCTAAATGTTTAATGCCCAAGTTGAGTTGGGGGCATCTCTTTTGACTCCACCACCTTTCTTGTCACCACCCCATCATTCCACCATTCCACCATATGTGAGCATTGCATTTTATTTGGGTTTATCTCTAGCTCATGTTGTTTGGAATGGACCCTTTTCCATTCTACCTGCTTCCATATGGAATGATATGGGAAGGTTGTTCATGTTGGAATATTTTGAGGATAATATGCACATAGTGGAATATACACACTAGCATCTCCAAAATATATTCAAATATGGTCATCTCCATTCACTCCACATGGAACATTCCTTCAATCCTTAGCTTGGCCTTACTCCATCTTTTGAGGATGCACATAAATAAATGTCATGAGATTTTATTTTGTTTTCACAAGATTAACACATGGCATTAAATACTTGCATGGGCCATGCAACCATCACCACCATGTGTTCTCCTTTGGTTTTATTTGTTTTTGAGTGGATCACCATCTCCCTCTCTCTCTTTCTCTCTCTACCATGAGGGCCACCTGACCTCCTCTCTCTCCCTGGCCCACACCCCAGCCACCCCTCTCTCTAACCCTAAACAAAACCCTAACCCAAGACTACCCCATCTAACCTAACCCGAGGCCACCATCTAACCTAACCCGAGCTAGTCCCTCCCTCTCTTCTCTTCCTCACGCCCTGCCCCACCTGCAGCCTCACTTGCCTCGCCTGGACCAGCCCAGCCAGCCCAGTGGCCGAGCACGTCTTAGGAGGAGAGGAAAAAGGTGGCACCAGGCCACCTTATCTACCCCCGCCACAGCTGGCCTCCTCCCTCTCCCTCCTTTTCCTCCTTCCACACGGCTCCTCTTTCTCCCAGATCCATCCGCCCTGCCCTCCTCCCCTTCTTCTGCATCGACGCCCACCCTCTCTCGCCGGCCACCGCCAGATCCGACGTCGCTTCCTTGTTCCGGCGTTCAAGGTTGACGTGGAGGTGGACGAGAAGACCGAGGAGGCCCCTCTGCTTCGCCCTGTACCCGCCAGCGAGGAGGAGAAGCACCAGGCTCGCCAGTACCTGCGCCATCCCGACGAAACCCTAATTCCGCCTGGCGCCTGCTACGTCGACGATCGCCCGCTCCTCTGCCCGAACCACCACCGCCAGCAGCCTCGCGGTAAGCCAAGCTTTCTCCCAGACATCCTTGCCATCGTTGCTGTTGCCTGGTCGCGCCGCGCGTTCCGTCGAGCACCCTTGGGGCGCTGCCAGACGTATGCCGCAGCGTCTTGGCGCCAGATAGAGCCTTACCTAGCCGCGTTACCCTCTCCTGTCAACTACCCCGCCCTACCGCACTGGTCACCGCCGCCTAGCCCGAGCTCTAGGTCCCCAGTTCGAGTCCCCGCTCCGCGCCGCGCGCAGACCTGCCGCCAGACGGTGGAGAAGATCCACAGTACGTGGCGCCTTTTTGCAGATAGCCCCTCTTTTCTCTCCTTAACCGCGCCCCTCGCCCCACCGATCCAGTCCAGCTTTGCACTTAAACCCCCACCTTTTTTACTTCCTCAACCCGCGGTCCTCAGCTGATCCACGTGGCTCTGCACGGTACACCGGGCGTGGGCTGCAAGCCGGTCCCCACCCTGCCTCTGGGGCTAGCCTCTGTGCTGGTAAGAAAACCTGTTCGGCACGCTGTGTCGCCCAGTCAGCCTGGCCCCACTTGTCACTGTCTGTGGCTAGGTCTGGGCTGAGTGACAAAAGGTTTTCTGTTTTTCTGTTTTAATTTAAACTTTTCAAATTTGTTTTAAATTCAAATTCAAATCTGTTTTCAAATATCTTTTAAGATATAATTCCAAATTAAACATGTAATATATGTTTTTAAATCAGAAAAATGTGAGGAATTCGAATATTCCATTCAAAATAATTTTTGAGCACTTTAAATTTCGAGTTGATTAGAATTACAATAAAATACCCTTTTTCTTAATTAATTAATAACTTTGGTTTTATAACTCCAAACTTGACAAATAATATGTCTAAATCGATCAGCGCGACGAGCCCGTTCTATCTATGCATTCCATGTTCTGAATTGCAGCATGCATCATATAAATATAAATGTTACAGCAAGTTATTTGAGGATAAAAGGTGACTAAAACTCCATAAAATGCTTTATTCTTGTATTCCACACCTCACCCATGCCATGCTACATTATTGCCATGCAAATTGTGCATCATTCATCATGGCATGATTGTTTGCTTGTCGCATTTTAATTCATATGCTTGTGCACTCTATTTATGTTGGCCCTTGTTTGTTTGGTTCTTCTTCGAATGACGCCGAAGGGATATATCAGGAAACCCATGAGCACTACCCAGATCCGTCCCTCGCTTCAACTGAGCTGCCAGGCAAGCACTACCACATGCTCTCATACATATAGTACCTATTGCCTCTATCTTATTCTTGCATCATTGAGTCGCGATTGCATTAAACTGAATCCCAAGTACTGCATAGCCTTTACTTTTAAACCCCTCCGAAGCTTGTTCCTCCATCCCATGAGCCATTACTACAGGAGTTGTTTGAGCCATGCGGGTCGTAGAACAGCATGTGTAGGGTATGTGAGTGTCTGATGGATAACGAGGTACCTAAACAACTTAACCTGAGTAGTAATGGGATAACTAATGACAGTGGCACCGGTGGGTAATATCTGCTATTTGGTTCTTCATGCTCACGTGTGTCCCGTAGGACCCCGAGTACTTGATTCATGTTCCTTGACTATTCGCACTATCCACATCCGGGAGGCCTTATGAACCCCCCTGAGCCAGAGCTTGATTCATTCTTATTTCTTGGGGCCACAAAGTAGTTTGGGGCTTTATTACTATCATGTACTTATGCCATGCTTTACTGCTTTATTTAAGATTGTGCGTGGAGCACTGTTTGTTAGGACCGTGACACGTTTTATTGTGTCGACAAGCCAGTCAAATTTTCGGTTCCCATCATTTACCGTCCACACAAACCACAGGTCCGTTTGAGCGGCCAACTTCGCTATGGTAGCTTAGTGGGGTGGCCCCTAAAATATTCTGAATCCTGTGATCGCTTTGTCGTGAATGCCTCGTTGGGTTTTGATTTGGTTTTCGAGGTTGATCGAGTGTGTGTTGTTATTCGTGCACCCTAGGTAAATCTTCAAAGCCGTGTCCGCGGTTATGGACGACTTGGAGCCAGTTTCTCGATCATAGACAAGTATAACTAAAGTACCGCTTTTAATTTGACTAAGTACACGACTAGTAAATAGTGCAACACTCATGGAATGGATAATAAAACGCCAACGGATGGGGGTTGTTATCCGCTTCCTCGTTGGTGGCGAGGAGGAGGATGGATCGCTAATATTCCGTTATAACTGTTGTTATTAATTCACGGACATCCGCTCTATCTTTGGTTAGGCGGATGGTTAGCAGTATCCTAGAATTGTTAGGTATTATCTTTTGCTGCAATTGCGTCACCCAGTTGTGTCCCTTTTGAGGCATAAAGACTTGCCGAGTACCCTAGGGTCTCACACGATAAATTGTTTGATCAGATGGATGTAAACTCGCAAGATGGATACTTTGGGTGGAGGAGACGAACGATGTGGGCAACGATCACCGGTGTAGAGATTCCGGAACGGGATCCGTGAGATCTGTGCGGGATGTGTTTATTTATGGGGCATCTTATGCCGATTTTCTTCTTATCCGTACTCGGATCTTGTTTTTCGCTTCCGCCTGATACTCTGATGTTTGATGTATGAGGAGATATCCTAAACTATTATATCTATCTAGGATATTTGGATCTTGTCGTATGGCGTTGCAATATTTCTATTTCTTTTAGATGGAATGGCTCTGAGGACTGTTGTATGGTGGCTTGCATACATACTCATTTGTGTATGTAGTTGATCCCTTCGCTTTGCCGATTCGCCATCGTTCTTGTCCCGATGTTTTGGAAATGGTTAGGATGGCCGAAAGGTCACCTGTGAGTGGCATTTGGCCCCAGCATTATTTTAACCATTTACGCTCATCCAGGCTTGTAACTAAGAGCGTAATTCACCGAGGTAGTTACAATTGGTATCAGAGCCATCCCGCCCTTCAGGGTCTCAGCCAAATGGTCGTTGTCAGTCTAGCAAATATTTTGGTAGCTATGTATACTAGGGAAAAACAAAACGCGAGAGTAGGACTGCTTCCACTTTTCTTCTTACCCACCCACCCTTTTCTGGTAAGGAAGTGTAACGTTTTCAATCCTCTTCTTAAAATTCAAACTAGGATTCACGTGTTCTGGATTTCCGTAGTACCATAGAAAGTGTGTGTGTGTGTGTGTAATTCCTTGTCTATCTGTTGCATCCAATTTGTTATCACAATCTGCCTTTGGTTATCAACTGTTGGTACATTCCATCTTGTGCTTTTGAAAACCGGCGTGATCTATCTGACTCCTTGTTAACCGGTGCCATCTTCTTAAGGGTGTTCTTCCTTCCAGCATGCTTTCACAGAATGTGGAGTTGCTGATCTCTACCTGATAAGTGATTTTTGCGCATCTATTGGTATTTTAATGCTGAAAATGCGGAAAAAAATTTCTTTCATACATCTGTGCTTCCACACTCCTTTTCAGTCGTGTGCGATATGCTTAATATCTTCTAGGATGGCACCACCACACCGTTCTGAGGAGGACAGACAACCTGAACTAGGGGCCGCGTTGTCAAGCATCGCCAATGCCTTGGCAGCAATGCAGCAGAACCAGCAGCGTTTTGAAGAAAGTGTCAGGAGGAATGAGTTTGTTCCGCTACCTCCACCTCCCAAGCGAGGAGACATCAAAAGCTTCCTGAAGTTCAACCCACGTCAATTTGATGTGTCCGATCAACCACTTGATGTTGATGATTGGTTGCGTGAGATGTCAAGGTTACTGGTGACTGCTGATGTTCCTGAGCAAGAAGGGGTAAAATGTGCCACTCACCTTCTGAAGGGAGATGCAGCTCTGTGGTGGGAGAATTACCTCAAGGCAAACTGCACTGGTTTTCAGCCTACTTGGGAACAGTTCACTGGAGCTTTCAAAGAGCAGTATCTGTCAGAAATTGTCATGGAGAGGATGAAGGAAGTGTTTCTCAACCTCAAGCAGGGCAATGACAATGTCAATACCTACATCAGAAACTTCATGAACCTTTCTCGTTATGGTGGCGATGAGATCTCTGATGACAAGAAGAAGCAAAAGAGGTTCCGACAAGGGATCAATTCATCGATTAAATATGCAATCACACATGCAAGGCCGGCGTCTTTTCTGGAACTTCAGCATACAGCTCTGCAGGAAGAAGCAAGTAGGCAAGTGTTTGAGGAGTCAAAGAAACACAACCGCGATGCAACAAGCTCTTCAGCTATGTCAACTCCTTCTAAGTGTCGTGTCTGGGTTCCTAACACCCCACCGTCGCTCCCGGCTCCACCAAGACCTTCAAGCTACGTGGCAAGGCCACCAAAATTCCTCACTGCTGCTCCCAGGGGCTACAACCACAACTACCCTGGAGCGCCTGGCGGAGTCCCTGGCTACGTTGTTCCACGTCCACCTGGTGCTTGTTACACTTGTGGAAACACTGGGCATCAACACTGGAACTGTCCTATGAACAACAAAGCTCTTCCTCCACCACCTCCAAGACCTGCGGCAAGCTCTCCTATGGTTCGTGCACCACCACCTCGGGATCTCAACATCAACACCAAGCCCGGGTCTATTGTTTCTCGTGCCAACTGTGGTGCTCCAAGCTGAGCATGCACCTGGAGTTGTGATGGGTATGCTTCCCGTTAACTCAGTCCCTTCACGAGTTTTGTTTGATTCTGGTGCTTCGCATTCTTTTGTTTCTCTTAAGTTTGCTCATGAGCATGATCTGGATATGGTTCCCTTATTGCATCGTCTGGTGGTACAATCTCCTGGCTCAAACATGAGGGCTGCTCATATCAGCCATGACAACCAAATTGAGATTGGTGGCTCTTCGTTCTCGGCGTCCTTAATTATTCTGGGCAATTCTAACATTGATGTTATCTTGGGCATGGATTGATTGACAGCAAATGCAGCTGTGATTGATTATGCTGAACGCTCGGTTTCTCTGAAAATTCCTGAAGGCCATATAGTCTATTCTCCAAGTCTGACTCCTGCTATTCAGCTTTTCTCTTTGGCGGCTCTGAATGCTGATGCTATGGAAGCTATTCAGAGTGTTCCGGTGGTCTGTGAGTTCCCAGATGTCTTTCCGGAAGAGTTGCCAGGTATGCCTCCGGATCGTAAGGTTGAGTTTGTAATTGAGCTTGAACCTGGAATGGCTCCTATCTCCAAGCGGCCTTATAAAATGGGTCCTGCTGAGTTGGCTGAACTCAAACGTCAGCTTGATGAACAAGAGAAGTTGGGTTTCATTCAACACAGTACTTCTTCTTGGGGTAGCCCAACCATCTTTGTGAAGAAGCGAGACCAGACTGATAGACTTTGTGTTGACTATCGGGCTCTCAATGCTAAAACCATCAAGAATAAATATCCCCTTCCGCGGATTAATGATCTCTTCGATCAGCTAGCTGGAGCTGTGGTATTCTCTAAGCTTGACTTGATAAGTGGTTATCATCAAATCAAGATTCGCAAGGAAGATGTTCCTAAAACAGCTTTCACCACCCGCTATGGCCTGTATGAGTACACGGTCATGTCTTTCGGTCTCACCAACGCACCTGCCACCTTCTCGAGGCTTATGAACTCGGTTTTCATGGAGTATCTTGATAAGTTCGTTGTGGTCTATCTGGATGACATCCTAGTCTATTCTAAGTCAAAGTAAGAACATGAAGAACACCTTCGGTGTGTCCTAAACAAGCTTCGTGAGAACCGCCTGTATGCAAAGTTCTCCAAATGTGAGTTTTGGCTGCCTCAAGTCACCTATCTTGGTCACGTCATCTCTGCCAAGGGCATTGCCGTCAACCCGGAAACTGTAAAGACAATTGTTGACTGGCTTCCTCCTGTGAATGTCAAAGAAGTCCGAAGCTTCCTTGGTTTGGCTAGTTATTGACGTCGCTTCGTTCAGAACTTTTCGAAGATAGCGAAGCCTCTTACCGATCTCCTCAAGAAAGGCAAGAAATACCTTTGGACTCCTGCATGTCAAGCAAGCTTTGAAACACTCAAAGAGAAGCTCACTTCCACCGATCTTGGTTCCTCCAGATACATCCAAGCCTTTCTAGATATTCTGTGACGCATCTTTGCAAGGATTGGGTGCGGTCCTTATGCAAGAAAAACAAGTTGTTGCTTATGCCTCTCGACAGTTGAAGACGCATGAGATCAACTATCCTACACATGACCTCGAACTTGCAGCAGTTATCTTTGCTTTGAAAGTATGGAGGCATTACCTGCTTGGCAACCGCTAGAAATCTTTTCTGATCACAAGAGTCTGAAGTATATCTTCACACAGCCTGATCTCAACCTTCGTCAGAGGAGGTGGATTGAAGCAATCAATGATTTCGATTTGACCATCAACTACACTCCGGGCAAAGCTAATGTCATGGCCGATGCTCTCGGTTAAAGCTTATGTCAAGAACCTCATGGTGGAAGAACAATGGCCGCTCTTGTGCGAGGAATTCCGTCGACTCAACCTTGAAATTGTGGATCAAGGGTATCTTTCCAACCTTCCGCAACCCTCTCTTGGAAGAAAAGGTTCGCTCCATTCAACTTGGTGATCCGTACACCAAAAGATCATCTCAACATCCAGCTTCAGTATGAGTCCTTCCACGTCGATGACCAAGGCACGCTTTTCTTTGAACACGGATGTTTGTTCCGAACTACCCGGTTTGAGAGCAAGTTCTCAAAGAGGCGCATGATTACATTCTTTCTATCCACCACAGCAGCACAAAGATGTACATGGACTTGAAAACACAATATTGGTGGCGGGATTGAAACGATATTGTGCCAAGTATGTCTCGAGTGTGATGTCTGCCATGAGTTAAAGCTGTCCATCGAAACCTTCTCTTCTACAGCCATTGAAACCCCGGAATGGAAATGGGAGAAAGTAGAGATGGACTTCATCACTGGTTTTCCAAGGTCGCGAAGGGCAACAATGCAATCTTTGTTGTCATTGACAGGCTTTCTAAAGTGGCTCACTTCTTTCCGTCAAAGGAAACAATTTACGCAATTCAGTTGGGTGAGCTCTATATCAGCAATTGTCTCTCGTATGGGGTTCCTCTTGAGATCAGTTCAGACTGTGGAAGCATCTTCACTTCCAAGTTCGGGGAAGTTTCCAAAATGCTTTGGGAACAAAATTGAACTTCAGCACAGCTTACCACCCTCGATCGCAAGGACAAGTTGAAAGGATCAATCAGATTCGGAAGATATGCTCCGCTTGCGTCATCTCTTTCGGCATGAAGTGGGAAGAATGTCTTCCTTATGCTGAATTCTCTTACAACAATAGCTTCGAGAAAAGTCTAAAGATGGCACCATTTGAGGCTCTCTATGGTCGCAAATGCAGAACTCCGATTGGTTGGTTGGGTGCAGGAGAAAGAATATTGTTTGGCCCCGACATTGTAACTCAAGCGGAGGAGAAGGTGCACATCATTCTTGAAAATCTGAAGATTGCTCAAAGTCGCCAGAAGAGCAATTATGACAGAAAGCACACAGACATGGAGTATGTCCCTGGTGATCTCGTTTACCTTCGTGTCACACCCATGAGAGGCACGCACCGTTTTGGTATCAAAGGAAAGATGGCTCCTAGATACATCGGTCCATTCAAAATTCGTGGAAGAAGAGGAGAAGTTGCATATGCTCTTGAGCTCCCGGAAAAACTCAAGGTCCATGATGTTTTCCACATCTCTCAACTCAAGAAGTGCTTCAAGGATCCCGGCAGGACCGTGGACCATGAGCTTATCAATCTCCAAGAAGACCTCTCTTATCAAGAACACCCCACAAAAATCCTTGAAGTCGCAGAAAGAAGGACTCGCAACAAGTCCATCAAGTTCTGCAAGGTCCAGTGGTCGCACCATTCCGTGGATGAAGCCACTTGGGAACGTGAAGATGAGCTCCGTGCCAAGTATCCTACCCTCTTTGAGTCTTCTTCTTCTTCCTAGAATCTCGGGGCGAGATTCCTGTTTAGTGGGAGAGAGTTGTAGCATCCAAATTGTCTAACAATTGTAATGCTACTTGGTCTAGTAATATAATGGCTACTTCCTATATATAATTGTTGCATCATAATTATATCATGCTCATGTCATCATGCCACCTTGCATTTGAGCATCATATAAAACCCTTTTCCATTTGGATCTTCTCTCATATGCATTATTAATTGTATTTGCCTCTTGATATATTGTGTTTGGTTCTTGCTAAATGTTTAATGCCCAAGTTGAGTTGGGGGCATCTCTTTTGACTCCACCACCTTTCTTGTCACCACCCCATCATTCCACCATTCCACCATATGTGAGCATTGCATTTTATTTGGGTTTATCTCTAGCTCATGTTGTTTGGAATGGACCCTTTTCCATTCTACCTACTTCCATATGGAATGATATGGGAAGGTTGTTCATGTTGGAATATTTTGAGGATAATATGCACATAGTGGAATATACACACTAGCATGTCCAAAATATATTCAAATATGGTCATCTCCATTCACTCCACATGGAACATTCCTTCAATCCTTAGCTTGGCCTTACTCCATCTTTTGAGGATGCACATAAATAAATGCCATGAGATTTTATTTTGTTTTCACAAGATTAACACATGGCATTAAATACTTGCATGGGCCATGCAACCATCACCACCATGTGTTCTCCTTTGGTTTTATTTGTTTTTGAGTGGATCACCATCTCCCTCTCTCTCTTTCTCTCTCTACCATGAGGGCCACCTGACCTCCTCTCTCTCCCTGGCCCACACCCCAGCCACCTCTCTCTCTAACCCTAAACAAAACCCTAACCCAAGACTACCCCATCTAACCTAACCCGAGGCCACCATCTAACCTAACCCGAGCTAGTCCCTCCCTCTCTTCTCTTCCTCACGCCGGCCCCACCCTGCAGCCTCCTTTGCCTCGACCAGCCCAGCCAGCCCAAGAGAGCACGTCAGGGAGAGGAAAAAGGTGGCACCGAGGCCACCTTATCTACCCCCTGCCACATCTGGCCTCCTCCCTCTCCCTCCTTTTCCTCCTTCCACACGGCTCCTCTGCCTCTCCCAGATCCGCCCAGCGTCCTGCCCTCCTCCCCTTGTTCTGCACCGACGCCCACCCTCTCTCGCCGGCCACCGCCAGATCCGACGTCGCTTCCTTGTTCCGGCGTTCAGGGTTGACGTGGAGGTGGACGAGAAGACCGAGGAGGACCCTCTGCCCGCCACTCCGCCAACAGGAGGAGAAGCACCAGGCTCGCCAGTACCTGCGCCATCCCGACGAAACCCTCTACGTCGACGATCGCCCGCTCCTCTGCCCGAACCACCACCGCCAGCAGCCTCGCGTTAAGCCAAGATTTCTCCTAGACATCCTTGCCATCGTCGTCGTTGCCTGGTCACGCCGCGCGTTTCGTCGAGCACCCTCGGGCGTGCCAGACGCGGTCAGGCGTCTTGCCGTGATAGAGCCTTACCTAGCGTTACCCCTCTCCTCTCATCATCTACCCCGCCCTACCGCACTGGTCACCGCCGCCTAGCCCGAGCTCTAGGTCCCGATTCGAGTCCCGCTCACGCAGACGTGACCTGCCGGGACGGTGGAGAAGATCCACAAGACGTGGCGCCTTGCGAATAGCCCCCTGTTTTTCTGCTTAACCTCGCGCTGCCCCACTCGCCAGGTCCAGTCAGCTTTGCACTTTAAACCCACCTTTTGACTTCCTCAACCGCGGTCCTCGGCTGATCCACGTGGCTCTGCACGGTACACACCGGCGTGGGCCTGCAAGCCACCGGGTCCCACCTGTTGGCCTCCCGGCTAGCCTTCTTGAGTAAGAAAACACATAAGACGCCGTGTCGCCCAACCTGGCCCCACTTGTCACTGTCTGTGGCTAGGTCTCGGGCTGAGTGACAAAAGGTTGCTTTTTCTGTTTTAATTTAAACTTTTCAAATTTGTTTTAAATTCAAATTCAAATCTGTTTTCAAATATCTTTTAAGATATAATTCCAAATTAAACATGTAATATATGTTTTTAAATCAGAAAAATGTGAGGAATTCGAATATGCCATTCAAAATAATTTTTGAGCACTTTAAATTTCGAGTTGATTAGAATTACAATAAAATACCCTTTTTCTTAATTAATTAATAACTTTGGTTTTATAACTCCAAACTTGACAAATAATATGTCTAAATCGATCAGCGCGACGAGCCCGTTCTATCTACGCATTCCATGTTCTGAATTGCAGCATGCATCATATAAATATAAAGGTTACAGCAACTTATTTGAGGATAAAAGGTGACTAAAACTCCATAAAATGCTTTATTCTTGTATTCCACACCTCACCCATGCCATGCTACATTATTGCCATGCAAATTGTGCATCATTCATCATGGCATGATTGTTTGCTTCGCATTTTAATTCATATGCTTGTGCACTCTATTTATGTTGTCCTTGTTTGTTTGGTTCTTCTTGAATAGGCTGAAAGCGGGGATATATCAGAAACCAGGAGCACTACCCAGATCCGTCCCTCGCTTCAACTGAGCTGCCAGGCAAGCACTACCACATGCTCGCATACATATAGTACCTATTGCCTCTATCTTATTCTTGCATCATTGAGTCGCGATTGCATTAAACTGAATCCCAAGTACTGCATAGCCTTTACTTTTAAACCCCTCCGAAGCTTGTTCCTCCATCCCATGAGCCATTACTACAGGAGTTGTTTGAGCCATGCGGGTCGTAGAACAGCATGTGTAGGGTATGTGAGTGTCTGATGGATAACGAGGTACCTAAACAACTTAACCTGAGTAGTAATGGGATAACTAATGACAGTGGTACCGGTGGGCAATATCTGCTATTTGGTTCTTCATGCTCACTTGTGTCCCGTAGTACCCCGAGTACTTGATTCCTGTTCCTTGACTATTCGCACTATCCACATCCGGGAGGCCTTATGAACCCCCCTGAGCCAGAGCTTGATTCATTCTTATTTCTTGGGGCCACAAAGTAGTTTGGGGCTTTATTACTATCATGTACTTATGCCATGCTTTACTGCTTTATTTAAGATTGTGCGTGGAGCACTTGTACTGTTTAGGACCGTGACACGTTTTCGCTATATCGACAAGCCCAGTCACATTTTCGGGTTCCCAGTCGTTTACCGCCGTCCACACAAACCCTGGGTCCATTTCGGAGCCGGCCAACTTCGTTGCGGGTAGCTTAGTGGGGTGGCCCCCTGAAATATTTCTGAATCCTGTGATCGCTTTGTCGTGAATGCCTCGTTGGGTTTTGATTTAGTTGTTCCGAGGTTGATCGAGTGTGTGTTGTTATTCGTGCACCCTAGGTAAATCTTCTGGCCGTGTCCGCGGTTATGGGCGACTTGAGCCTGATTTCTCGATCATAGACAAGTATAACTAAAGTACCGCTTTTAATTTGACTAAGTACGACTAGTAAATAGTGCAACACTCATGGAATGGATAATAAAACCGCCAGCGGATGGGGGTTGTTCGTCCTTCCTCGTTGGTAGCGAGGAGGAGGATGGATCATTAATATTCTTGTTATAACTGTTGTTATTAATTCACGGACATCCGTCTATCTTTGGTTAGGCGGATGGTTAGCAGTATCCCTAGAATTGTTAGGTATTATCTTTTGCTGCAATTGCGTCACCCCAGGTTGTGTCCCCTTTTGAGGCATAAAGACTTGCTGAGTACCCCTAGGGTCTCACACGATAAATTGTTTGATCCAGATGGACAGGTAAACTCGCAAGATGGATCTTTGGGTGGAGAGGAACGATGTGGGCAACGATCACCGGTGTAGAGATTCCGGAGCGGGATCCGTGAGATCTGTGGGCGGGATGTGTTTATTTATGGGGCATCTTATGCCGATTTGCTTCTTATCCGTACTCGGATCTTGTTTTCCGCTTCCGCCTGATACTCTGATGTTTGATGTATGAGGAGATATCCTAAACTATTATATCTATCTAGGATATTTGGATCTTGCCGTATGGCGTTGCAATATTTCTATTTCTTTTAGATGGAATGGCTCGAGGACTGTTGTATGGTGGCTTGCATACATACTCATTTGTGTACTTGATCCCTTCGCCGACACGCTGCCGTTCTTGTCCCGATGTTTTGAAATGGTTAGGACGGCCGAAGGTCTACCGTGAGTGGCATTTGGCCCCACCGCATTATTTTAACCATTTCCGCTCATCGAGGCTTGTAACTAAGGCGTAATTCACCGAGGTAGTTACATGCGGTTTGGTCTGGAGCAGCGATGTCACGCTGGTGGCTCTCTGCAATGGCGTCTTCGACGACGAGTGGTGGCTGTGCGTCATGGGGCAGCGAACGGGGATGTCTGGCGGTCTCCTGGGTCGGTGGCGATCATGTTTGCTGTGGCGGTAGCGTGATGCGTAGGCGTCGAGGGTGGCGCTCGCGCATGCTCGGCATGGTTGCTTTGGCGGGCTGGGCACGGTCGTGCGTGTGGTCCAGGTTGGCAAGGTTCGGGCGCTGGACAGGGAGTGGCGGTGGACGGTGGGCTGCCTCCTAGACAAGGTTGGCATGGCTAAATATCCTCCTAGCTTGCTGTCTCCACTGGGGTGGCATGGTGAGCTTCGGCTGTTCACCATTGATGTCATTGCCAGCTTACAGTGAGTCTAGTGTTTGGTTTAACTTGCTAGCTGATCTCTTGAGATGGTTGTGAGCTAGAGAGGGAACAGGTTAGGCTTCAATCACGCTCATAATAGTGTTTGGTTTTGTTTGATTTGTGTACGCCAATTGCTCGATGAAATGGCCGCAAGAACTCAAGTTTTGAATTTTGAAAAGATTTTTGGTGGGTGTGCTAAGTTGGTGCTGGTGAGTCTGCAGA
This sequence comes from Avena insularis, assembly GCA_023614405.1. Lineage (NCBI taxonomy): Eukaryota > Viridiplantae > Streptophyta > Magnoliopsida > Poales > Poaceae > Avena > Avena insularis. The sequence goes on along the minus strand of CM042692.1, from coordinate 67,555,818 downwards.
TGCTTGGGTTTTGAAAGTTGAGCTTGTTTGAGTGGTTTTTGAAAAAGTGGGATCTTCCCATATGATAAAGATTCAATTTTGATCTGTTATTTAAAATAGTTTACAGAAGGTTTTTAGAAGATCAAAAGGTGGGCCTTGGTACCTCATTATGTGTACTAGCAAGGGGTGCAAAGATCAAGAATTGTTTCTGATAATTTTTGAGTACTAGGAATAGCCAAAGTAGACATGGGAGTTAATTTTGGCAAAATGACCATTTCTCCATTTTAAATCTTTTTGATTTGATTTTCTTTAGAAAAAGTTTGGGAATGATGTAGATGATGTTTAACTCACCTAAGAAACATTTTACAAGCATTGGATCACTTAATCATGGCAATTCAAACAACTCCTATTTAAATGCACACCATATGAATGCTTTCATTTTAAAAATGGAAAAGTTTTTGTTAACCCTATTTTTGGATGATTGGATCTTTAATAAACTTGGATTGAAGTTTTGGGATGTTACAAACCTTCCCCCCTTAAACAAAATCTCGTCCCGAGATTTACAAAGAAAACTAGGAACTAAAAGATCCGGGAACTCGTCCTAATGTAATCTTCGCGTTCCCAGGTGGCTTCCTCCTCGGTATGGTTGCTCCACTGAATCTTGAGAAACTTGATACTCCTGGTCCTGGTGGTCCTGTAGGCCTCTTCTAAGATACGGATGGGAACTTCCCGATAGGTCAGGTCGTTGTTGATTTCCATAGCTCTGTGATCGATGTTCTTGAAAACTTCAGTCTTCTCCGGCACTTCTAGGCATTTGCGGAGTAACGAGATATGGAACACATTGTGGATGGCTGACATCTCTTGAGCAGTTCCAGTTGATACGATACTTCTCCTCGACGGTTCAGAATCTTGAAAGGTCCGATATATCTGGGGGCTAACTTTCCCTTCAGACTAAAGCGTTGAGTTCCCTTCAAGGGTGAAACCTTGAGATATACGAAATCTCCGACATTGAAAGTCAGGTCTCTCCTTCTCTTGTCAAGATAGCTCTTACATGCGGATTGGGCGGTCTTGAGATGCTCACGGACTTTGTGAACTTTCTCTTGACTTCGGAGAATGTCGGGTCCAAAGATTTGACTCTCCTACTTGCGACCAATTTAAGGGGGTATGACATTTTCTTCCGTATAGGAATTCAAATAGTGCCATCTGCAAACTAGCCTGATAACTGTTGTTATATGAGAACTCTGCGAATGGTAGGCAGTCTTCCCATTTTGATCCGTATTCCAACACAGTGCTCTAAGCATATCCTCAAGAATCTGGTTGACTCTCTCATGCCCATCTGCTTATGGTGATAGGCGGTACTGAAATTTAACTTGGTTCCTAAACCTTCCTGGACTTTCTGCCAAAATCTTGAAGTAAAGTGGGTTCCGCGATCTGATACAATGGTCTTGGGGGTTCCATGCAGACTAACAATTCTAGCAATGTACATCTCTGCTAGTTTTGCACTTTGGTAGGTTGTCTTGACAGGTATGAAGTGGGATACCTTAGATAGTCTATCAACTATGACCCAGATTGAGTCATTTCCCCTACTAGAAGTAGGTAAACCTGTGATAAAGTCCATCCTGACGGAATCCCATTTCCATTCCGGAATCTGCAATGGTTGCAACAATCCTGCAGGTCTCTGATGCTCTGCTTTGACTCTTTGACAAATGTCACACTTGGCGATGTAGCTTCCGATCTCTCGCTTCATCTTGTGCCACCAAAATTGCTCCTTCAAATCTTGATACATCTTTGTTCCTCCGGGGTGGATAGAATAAAGGGTATCATGAGCTTCCTTCATGATAACTTCTTTCAGTTCTGAATCTGCTGGAACACAGATACGTCCTTTGTACCACAGTACTCCTTCTTCGTCTTCGGTGAATCCAGGTACTTTGCCTGTACCAATACAAAGTTTAATCCCGTTGATACTCTCATTTCCCTTCTGGGCTTCCTTGATCTGGCTAAACAAAGTGGGTTGAAGTTCAATGCTAGCTAGGAATCCTTTGCTAACTACTTCAGTCCTGAGCGCTCCGACTCCTCATACAAACTTGGTTGCTTCTCTTTGATCATGGTGTTAAGCCTACACGGCAATCTGCTAAGAGCATCCGCTACCACATTGGCTTTGCCGGGGTGATAGTGAATGTCAAGGTCATAATCCTTGATTAACTCTATCCATCTTCTTTGCCTCATATTTAGCTCCTTCTGGGTGAAGATATACTTCAAGCTTTTATGATCTGAGTAAATCTCACAGCGATTACCCATCAAATAGTGACGCCATGTCTTCAACGCCAGAACCACGGCTGCTAGCTCAAGATCATGGGTCGGATAGTTCTTCTCATGCTGCTTCAGTTGTCGCGACAGATACGCGATGACTTTGCCTTCTTGCATCAATACACATCCTAGGCCAATCTTGGATGCGTCACAATACACATCAAACGGCTTCTTGATGTCTGGCATGATCAAAATTGGGGCTGATATCAATCTCTTCTTCAGCTCCGAGCGGCTTCACACTTGTCCGTCCATTCAAACTTCTTGTCCTTCTTCAACAATTGGGTCATTGGTCGGGCTATGCTCGAGAATCCTTCTACAAACTTGCGATAATATCCCGCTAATCCAAGGAATGAACGAACTTGGGTTTGATTGGTTGGGGCTTCCCATTCTTCTACATCTTTGATCTTGGTAGGATCAACAGAGACTCCTCCGGCAGACACAACATGACCTAGGAATCCTACTTCTTTCAGCCAAAACTCACACTTGCTGAACTTGGCATATAACTGATGCTCTCTCAGGGTTCCTAGGATGATTCTCAGATGTTGCTCATGCTCTTCTTCGAACTTGGAGTAGATAAGGATGTCGTTGATAAACACAACTACAAACTTATCTAGGAAATTCATAAAGATCTTATTCATGAGATTCATGAAATAAGCAGGGGCATTGGCTAATCCAAAAGACATAACCGTATACTCGTATAAACCATAGCGAGTAGTAAAGGCGGTCTTCGGAATATCCGTTGCACGAATCTTAAGTTGGTGATAACCAGTCCTAAGATCAATCTTTGAGAATACCTGAGCTCCAGTCAACTGATCAAATAGATCCTCTATCTTTGGCAATAGGTACTTGTTCTTGATGATGACATCATTCAATTTCCGGTAATCTGTGCACAGACGGTTGCCTCCATCTTTCTTGTCGATGAATAACACTGTTGATCTCCAAGGCGATGCGCTTGGCTGAATCAAGCCTGTTGCTAACATGGCATCCAACTGCTTCTTCAGTTCCACTAACTCTGAGGGGTTCATGGTATAAGGTCTCTGGGCTATAGGTCCAGTTCCGGGGATTAGTTTGATAATGAACTCAATATCCATATCCGGGGCATACACGGCAATTCATCAGGAATACGGGTATTCACGGACTATTACGACTTGGTCAATGGTAGGGGCTACACTCTTGTTGCACTTGAATTGACGGGCAAGGTTTCGAGATATGTTCTCTGTTACTCGAACTCTGGTCATGGTGATGGCTTTCTTAGCACAGTCTATCAGTCCTTGATGCCTTGACATCCAGTCCATGCCTAGTACTACTTCCAATCCTTTGGTTCCAAGTACAATTAGGTTGGCATAAAAATCTATCCCATGTATTCTGATAGGTACAGCTTTGCAAATTTTTCTAGCTTTGGTAGTTGAGCCGGGGATTTGAACTATCATGACATGCTTCAAGTTGGTTTGGCGAATCTTACTAGTGCATACAAATTCTTCGGTGACAAAGGAATGCGATGCTCCAGAATCAAACAATACTCTTGCTAAAACTGAGTTGACAGAAAACATACCCAGCACTACATCTGGCGCTTCTTGGGCTTCTTCTGCGTTCATGTGGAAGAGACGACCGTTCTTGATTGTCTTGAGGTTCCACAGGCAAACCTCCTTCCTAGCTGAACACGACGCTGCTGCTGAGCTGGGGCATTCACATTGGTATTGGCGGCAGCCTTCTTGGGACACTCATTGGAGTAGTGACCTTTCACTCCACACTCGAAACAGGTGATCTGGGACTTGTCTTTGGCTGCGACCGGTATAACATTGATGCCAGTTCTGGGTGCAGTGTTGTTGTTGTTGCTCTTGGGAGGTGCACGGTTGAAATGATTGGCATTACCGGAGTTGTGATCGTTTCCTCCGGACTTCACATTGCCTCCGCTACGGTTGGGGTAGCTTGGGCGAGAATTCGAGGGTCGGTTGTTCCTTGGTGCATATCCTAGTGAAGGGTTGGGACGGTACTTCTGGTGACTGTTGGATCCAGACTGCTGCATCATACGACGCTTGCGGTTGTCGTTTGCCTGGTTAATCTTCCCTTCCATCTGAATGGTAGAGTCGACTAGCTCTTCGAGATCATCGAAACGGATGTTGACGAGGATAGTCTGCATCTCATCATGCAGTCCGTTCAAGAATCTCTCCTTCTTCTTGGCCTCCGTGTTGATCTCATTGGGTGCATATCTGGCAAGTGACAGGAATTTGTCACGGTACTCTACCACCGTCATTCTTCCTTGCTTCAACTCACGGAATTCATCTCTCATCCTGTTGACAAGACCTTGCGGCACGTGGGTGCGGCTGAACTTGACCTTGAATGCTTCCCAGGTCATCACTTGACCTTGGTTCATAGTGCGGATGCTATTCCACCAAGCTCTTGCATCTCCTGCCAGATAGTGGGTGGCGAATAGAACTTTCTCATTTGCATCCACTCCTGCAACCTCTAAGTTGTTTTCTATGGTCTGCAACCAGTGATCAGCATCTAGTGGGTTCTCAGATTGGTTGAAGATTGCGGGATTTGTGTTCTGAAAGTTTTTGAGTTTGGATCCTTGGTGATCCTGATTTCCATGCCCTTGGTTGTTGAGAGCCATCTGGGCAATCTGCTGTAGTGTTGCTAAGTTGGCTTGCCGTTCGGCCCTGCTTGCTTCACGATCCGCTATGAGATTCTGCAAGATCTGCAGCATTGGGTCCTGCGACGAGCTGCTTCCTCCTTGGTTTCCACGAGGCATCTGGAGATTTAGATAGATATAGGGGTAAGAGGGAAATTCTAAGGTTCATGGTTCTGAGGTTTTCAAAGCTAAAACTTTGAGTTAGACTCAGGTTTCTCAACTAACTGCTTGTTCATTCATGCAAACAAGCACACGATACAACACACACCACAGCAATAAAAGGGAAAAGAGATGGTTTGAAGAACCATTCTGCAAGCTACGATACAATGAGATGATACATCTCATGCTACGACAGTGCTCTAGTGCATCTACTCATCGTCGATGAAGTCGGAGTCTTCATCTTCAGTGTAGAAGTCCACGGCATCCTCCTCCAGAAAGTCATCATCGTTGCTGAGGTAAGAATCCATATCTCCTTGGATGTCTTCACCCTCATCTTCTTCTTCTTTTGCTACAAGCTGAGCTTCCTGCTCCTTGACGGTCTTCTCGAGGTCTGCCACCTTCTTGCGAAGACGGGCGATGGTGCGATCCTTCTTGGCACGCTGGCGACAAAGAGACTGGCGATCTTGGACGAGCAGTGTGAAAGTTTGGGCCTTCTGGTCGGCGATGGCACGGTTCTGGTTGGCTAACTCTCTGGCATTGTCCAGTTCCTGCTGTCGGTCATGAAGCAAGAAGTCAAGGTTTTCCACTTGGCGCCTCAACTCTGGGTGACTTGGCATCTCCATCGGCATTCCCATGAAGTCACGTCTTGCATAGTGGGCAAAACGGGTTCCTTGAATCTTGTTAACGCTGAGGGCACATAGATGTGCGAGAGCTTCATGCATTGCTCTGGCCAATCCATCTAGCCAGTTGTTCTCTCTCACGGAGAACTGAATTCTCCCGGAGGTTGGTGCTTCAATGCTTCCTCGAAGATCTGCGGTGACTAGCCATTGTAGGTCTCCTCCTGGTGGTCCTGGAAGTTGAGCTCCAAGAAACTCCGGATGTGGGTGTCCTAGTAACTCTGACAGTGAATCGATATCCCTCTCGAAGATCAACTGACCTCCGTTTCCCAACTGGTAAAACTTGCTGAACTGAGCCTCCATCTACAAGAATTTAGGATGAGGAAGTTAGTGAAGTGATCAAGTGTGTCAAAATTTTAAGTAGTAGTGTAAGAATTTTGAGTAACATGAATTTTTTTGAGAGGAAGAAAATTCCAAAGGTAAGAGAGGAGATAGTTTTTCATAAATACTCACTTTGGTTTTGAAGCTAAGTTTTTTTTTTGGGTTTGACGTCCATTCTAACTAGGGTCTCCTATGGTCAGGATGGCTCTGATACCAACTTGTCAACACCCGGATTTTTAATCCCGGGTGCCCGTTATGCCATACCTCGCAATCCCAGGATTACCATTTTTGCGAGACATAACAGATTGGATATCATAGTACATCATCCATTACAAACCATACATAAGGTCTTACACAAATATGGATCTCATGATCCAGGTCTTAATACAACAAGCAGCGGAAATAAAAGATAGCGTAGCAGTGGGGTCCATCTTCAGGGCACGAGTAATCTTGACGAAGGCAGATAGTCCTAGTTATCATAGCCGTCCTTTTGACCATCATCCTGATAATCTCCTTCATAGTCTGGCCATGATAATAGCTAGGGACAAAAGCCATGAGTACTCTTTAATTACTCGCAAACTACTACTAGCAAGGGTTATGATTCTAAGTTAAAGTACTGAAATGAAAGAATAACTATCAAGTTAAGTTTGAAACCTAAGTTGAGTTCTGAAACAAGAAAAGATAAAGTAAAGTCTAGAATCACTTAAGTTGGGAAGCTATTTTCATTAACACAACCCTATTGTGGTCAAGTCAAGGTTCATCATTCATTTCAAGTTATTTAGAAAACATCTGACAACGAAACAGTATGGCCATCCCAACTGTCCATAATCATGACGCCTATTTCGAATAGTTTGACACTCTGCAGAGGTGGTACACTTTCACCACAAGATTCAATACATCATCGGGGATAACCTGAATCATCATACTTAGTATGCAGATAATCAAACATAACCTTCCCTTTACACACCCTAGTATAAGCACCTCTCCTATGAGCATGGCCTCCCAACCATGACCATCAGTCATCTTGGGCACTGCATAGGTGGACAACATTAAGAGGTAGCCTCAGCTCAAACCTCTCCCGTGAGGGAACTAATACTAATGCATATAAATTTCCAGCTACCCAATTCAGGTAATGTGGTTTATGCAGTAAATTTGGAATGGTATCGCATCCGAATCCAACCATCAGTTTTATCAAAAGGGTTAAGGCTCATGCCTCATCATTTTCATCATCATAAACCAATTGTGTTTCTCAACACATGTCAAAACATCTCAATAGAATGACTCATCATTCCAAGGTTTTCATAACTCATTTTCACCAAGTGTCTCCATCTAAAGTGACTCAAGTTTAATCTATTCTAAAACACTAGGTTAAGAGTGTTCACTAAGGTGGAAAGGTGGGATCAATCTCATGCCATAGAATGACATCTAAGGGTTTCTAATTAGGTCAAGTTTTATACTCTTTATGCTACCTTCAAAATTAATTAAAGAACTTTGTATAATCTAAGGTGGGGTAAAACTTGTCCATGAGACTTGGGGCATTAATAGTGAAAAGGGGTGTGATTGAAGCATGCTGAAGGCATCTTTGCTAAACCATCTAGTTTATTCTAGCTTGCTAACCATAGCTTGCTAAGGTAAGTTTGCAAGGGTTAGCTTGCCCAGCTAATAGTGGCTTGCCTTGGTTGGTGCAGTGGTTGAAGTTGTCTTCTTCTTCTTCTTCCTGGTAGAACTCCTCCTCCTCGAGAGTTTGGTCGGTGCTATCGTCTAGAAATACATAGGGAGTGCACAATCACCAAACAATACTTAACTAGGCTAAGTAGCATTCTAAAGCACACAATTGATGATCTATTATCATCACAAACATTACAAGTTTTAATTCAATAGTTTTAATCTTTTTATTTTAGAAAAGTAATTTCTACTCATTGAAATGTTAACTAAAATTTAATATTCACCACCAAAATATGAGATCATGTGGACACATGTCCTCATCACATATTCCACAGGTGGGAATGAGATTTAAAGGTTGGATCAATATTACTTTAGTTTAAGTTTATTATTTAAAGATTTAAAGTGACTAGAAATGCCTATATAGCATTATTTTGGTACTAGTCCAAAGTCACTGCATGTAAACCTTAATATTATTACATATTTGGATACATATGATGAAATGTGATTTTTGAGAGTTGGAATCAACTCAAAAGCTGACTTGGTTGATTTTATAAAAATGTTGCAAGTTGTAAAAGCTTCTGTCTTCTCATTTTTATTAGGAGAGATCTATAAATATAATTGAACTAAATCCAACGGGCTTGGATAGAGCATTTCAATACCTTTCAGACAAAATTAGTTTCATGCAATTTGGATTTGTCAAACTCACAAAATTGATTTTTGAAACACAGGACAGAAACTATATTCTAACTAAAAAGAAAAATCCTAATTTGAATTTCCAACGCGCGCGGGAACGAAATGGGCCAGCCCACTGCGCTCCGCGCAGCGTCGCGGGCTGACTTAAGCGAGGACCCCACCCGTCAGTGGCACAGGGGGGGTGCGAAGCGGTATGGGCGAACGGTGGCCGTGCGATCTGGTTCTAATCCAACGGCTGAGGGTCATCGTCGACGTTGGGCAGCGCCGGCGAGACAGAACCCTAGCGCGGCCAGTGGGGGTCGTTGGGGGCTCACCGGGGTTCAGGCGAGGGTCGGAGAGGCGGGCGAATGACGAAGTCGACAACGACGAACCTCCTGGTACCAGCAGCTTCTCCTGGGGCGGCCTAGATCAACGACGCCCTTCTCCTCCCGAGGCGGCGGCTCGGTGCAATTCAGCCTACGGTGCTCGGCGGCTTCGGTGGCGGTGGGGAGTGAGTGTGAGAGGTGGTGAGTGAGATGGTGTGCTCAAATCGGCTGGGGGTGGCCTCTATTTATAGTGGCGAGAGGGGACCGACGGGGCGCACGGTGAGCTCGTCGTGGTCAATGGTACAGACGGCTATCAGCATGGGCGACGGTAGGGGACGGTGCGGTGCTCCCTGGCGATGCTCAACGACACGGTGGCGAGACGTGGGGCGGTGCGGTTTGGTCTGGAACACGCGATGCTCTGCGCGGCATAGGCGGCGTCTTCGACGACGAGCGGTGGTTGTGCGTCATGGGGTGGTGAACGGGGATGTCTGGCGGTCTCCTGGGTCGGTGGCGATCATGTATGCAAGCGGCGGCGTGGCGTGGCGTCGGTCGAGGTGGCGCTCTAAGCGCATGCTCGGCATGGTTGTTGGCGGGCTGGCGCGTCCGTGCGTGTGGTCCAGGGGTTGGCGAGGTTGGCGCCGGATGGGGAGTGGCGATGGATGGTGGGCTGCCTCCTAGACAAGGTTGGCACTAAATCTCCTCCTAGCTTCTTTGTCTCCTTTGGGGTGGCATGGTGAGCTTGACTGTTACCATTGATGTCATTGCCCAGCTTACAGTGAGTCTAGTGTTTGGTTTAACTTGCTAGCTGATCTACTGAGATGGTTGTGAGCTAGAGAGGGAACAAGTTAGGCTTCAATCACTGCTCATACTAGTGTTTGGTTTTTGTTTGATTTCTGTCTGCCACCTGTTCGATGAAATGGCCGCAAGAACTCAAGTTTTGAATTTTGAAAAGATTTTTGGTGGGTGTGCTAAGTTGGTGCTGGTGAGTCTGCAGATGCTTGGGTTTTGAAAGTTGAGCTTGTTTGAGTGGTTTTTGAAAAAGTGGGATCTTCCCATATGATAAAGATTCAATTTTGATCTGTTATTTAAAATAGTTTACAGAAGGTTTTTAGAAGATCAAAAGGTGGGCCTTGGTACCTCATTATGTGTACTAGCAAGGGGTGCAAAGATCAAGAATTGTTTCTGTTAATTTTTGAGTACAAGGAATAGCCAAAGTAAACATGGGAGTTAATTTTGGCAAAATGACCATTTCTCCATTTTAAATCTTTTTGATTTGATTTTCTTTAGAAAAAGTTTGGGAATGATGTAGATGATGTTTAACTCACCTAAGAAACATTTTACAAGCATTGGATCACTTAATCATGGCAATTCAAACAACTCCCATTTAAATGCACACAATATGAATGCTTTCATTTTAAAAATGGAAAATTTTTTGTTAACCCTATTTTTGGATGATTGGATCTTTGATAAACTTGGATTGAAGTTTTGGGATATTACATGTTTTCCATGCTACGAACCCATCACGGGAGATAGTGATGAATATGATCTCACGGTCTAAGGAGAAAGATACTATGCTTCTAACTATTGCAACGATGAACCATGCGACTTGATCGTGTCGCAATACCTATCTTTGGATAATATCCATCATATCACTATATGACTTCACGGTCAACTGGCATAAATGCTCCATGATCAGTAAACCTTGATCATCGGTTGCCTTACGAACTAGTATAAATAGAGCCTACTAGGGATTTGGTCTGTTTCATACCACACCTATATCAATGTTTCCGTTTGATATAGTTGTAGCACAATATGAAACTATTACGAACTAATTGAGATATGATAATAAAATCCATTTATTATTTGCCTCTAGTGCATATCGCCTTTAAAAATAAGAATGAGACCGACAAAAAACATACTCATGTCATGACAAACAAGACTCGAGTCGAGTACCTCCTCGGATGAAGATGATTTGAGCCTACACTCGAATACAAATATTCGACTGTAGCCTCGGGGGCTACTCCCATCGGGAGCGCTGGCCGAGCATCCGATAAAACAAAAACAAAAATCCTACAACGGAGACGATAAAAAACCTATGAGCATTAAACAAGTGTATTCTTATACGGTTACTTCCATCGAGAGTGCTAAACAAAAATAAAATAATAAACAAACAAGCTGACAACTTCAGCAATTCTAACAGCCAAACAAAGCAGTTGATAAATTATAAAAAATTCTCGGATCACGTTTGCCGCAATAATATATCTGAATTTCGTGTCTCTCGACATGAAGATAAGACCCTAGGATCTATCCTGTGAGGCCTAGTAACCGCACCGAAATACGCTCTGCTAGTAATTTTCTGTATCAACGATACGATAAAAAATCCCGACAATGGGTACCCAAACATATGAACCTAGAATTCAGTAATCGATAAGACCTCCCCGGTCAGAACTGAATTATGCCAGTATATACCGAGTTCGAGTCCAGGGACTTGAGCTTGAAGTAGTTTTTCGAAGTTTTTGTCCAAGAGCAATTAAATGGTTTCCGATTCGTCGAATGCATCAGACTCGTTATACCAAAATTCCCATGAATAAAATATTTATAATCATTCACAGTAAATTTTAGCTTGAATACAGAAAATGTCTTTGAGATTCAACCCAAATCTACAATTCGAATGGAGTCTCGGGGCCTACTGACATGGGTATGACTTATCTGGTTTCCGTAATGGTATAGCTGGTACATACTTAAGCTACGACCCAAGGCCCATAAGGAAATAAGGAGTCATGGAGCATACGAGCCCAGGAATCAGGCGTGTTGGTCAAGATAGAAATACAAACCGACATAGTCGGATAGCTGTAATCAAATTTGTAACCGATTCGTATTGAACTGTAAGACCGAGCCTCCCATATAAGGACTGGGAGGAGCCAACGGAGAGGACACCATAGCATTGAGTGAAACCCAACCCGCCATGAGTTAGATCGCATCTAGTGAACTAGCGACTTTATAATCATCTCTTTGCAATAAAGTTCAGACGGGATTCAACTCCCTTGTTTGTCTGACAGACATGAAATTACCAGTGCTCTCGTTTCCATCAAACCCAAGTCCATAACTATAGACATTGCCCCCTCGTCAACTGCGACGGAGAACGGTGCTAGGCGGCGATCTAGGACGCGCAAGCGTGTGCAATCGAACGAGCGCAACGAGGCGAAGCTAACCATGCGTGTGCCGCTAGTTCCTGGTCACCAGAGCGAGCTACGCGGCGGTGGTCTCAGGCGGCACACAGGGCAGAGAGATACAGAGCCAGAGGGAGCACGAGTGTACTCAGAAGCTCACCACGGATGCGATGGAGTGGACGACAACACCGCGCGAGATCGGAGACGACAACAATGGTGATGACCGGGGCTTAGGGAGAAGAAGACGGAGGCGACGATTGGAGGCCTGCAGGCTCGATTCGGTTGGCGAGGAGGCTCATCTTGGAGAACCGATGCCAAAACCCATGTATGCAATTTTGCACTAATTTGACACACATTGTAGCTGCCCTAACAACCTTTGATAGAGAATGAAAAGCTATGGGGTGCGGCTACACCGAGGTCGACTCGTTTTTTACGAAAAATGAGGTCGGTTCAGATAACCCACTAATATTTCTATTTTTGGAATAGAAAAAACAAATGAGTTTTGGCTTTATTCTAAACAGGGAATACACTAGTCAACCCTACCGCACGCACTCTATCCATATATAATTACGAAATCTGAAAATTTGAAATATTTTCTAACTCAAACCGTTTATCCGATTCAAGATTCGTTTTCACCGTTAGCCTTGTCGCGACAAGATCTTCGAAAGTAGATCCCATGTTAATATGTTTCGATAACTTTTTTGAAAGATGTAACTTTGTGAATGTTAGATGTAACTTTGTGAAAGTTACATCCAATTTACAGAAAAAGTTATATCCTAGTTATCAAAAAGATCCAGTAAAAAGTTACATCTAAAATAGCAGAAAATGTTACATTATCCAGCAAAAAGTTACAACCCAGTTAGCAGAGAGAGTTACATCTAGTAAAAAGTTATATCCTCAAAAAAAAGTCGTCGAAACATATCGACATGGGATCTAGTTTCGATGATCTCGCCGTGACTAGTCCAGTTATAAAAACGAAATCTTATTTAGGTAAACGGTTTGAGCAAGAAAACATTTTAAATTTTCGGAATTCGTAATTAAATGCACACTGGAAGCATGCAGTCTCGTGACCTCGGATTTTAGCCAGAACCAGATAAGTCTAATAATTAAATGCACAAATGGAGACGTAGGATGGTCATCGTATGGCCGCGAGGCGTGACCTCTGTTTACCCCAGATCAAGGTCGAGATAGATTATGCGAAAGCTATGACCATATGAACAGTTTTAACGGGAAGAAGAGAAGGTCACTTGGATAGAGTTGGTGACGAGTAAGGAAATTCCATTTCCCACTTGGATTCGAGAGTGTTAATCCCTTTCTCGTTGTGAGTGTCCCTTTTTTTATTTAATTTTTTTTTGCGAAAATTTCATCGATCCATTAATAATCATTAACAGTAGTACAAAAAGGCCTAAAAGTAATAAAAATTACGAATAGGTCGATGAATCACCTAGCGAAGACTACAAACATTAGCACAAGCCGAAGGCGCGCCGCCGTTCTAGCCCCTCCATCACCGGAGCCAGGCAAAACTTGTCGTAGTAGAGCTTGTTGTAGTAGACAGACAGGAAATCGTCGTGCTAAGGTCTCAAAAAACCAGCGCACTAAAGCAGCAACCATCGCCAATGATGACATCAATAGATTGGAAGAAACTGACCTAAAATTAACACGAAAAATGACTAGATCCCAGGAGATCAGCCGGCCACACGACTTCACGCGCCCTCCGTCAGCAGTAGGCGCACCACCGAAGCGAGGATAAAGCAGGGAGGACTTTATTCTGACTTTAAGATGTAGCCGTCACCTCAACATCTCGAAAAAGACACGAGAAAATAGCCTAAACGAAAAACAAAAACCTCTCGCCGGCGAGAGGCCGTGGTCCGCCACACCTCCAAGGCCCTAAGACCATCGGAGATAGAGCGGACTGATGGCGTCACCGACGTAGGGAAGGAACCCTAGATGGATTTTTTTCGCCACCGCCTCACCCCCCTATATCTTTCTTAGGCCAGTAAAAGCTGAATCTAGGCTAGCTGTGTTGCTATATGGTTAATTATCGTTTTAAACTTTTAAGAAAATTATTAATGCGTGTCTAAGACGCCCTGGGATAAGATCATAGCAGCCGATGAGAGACTATGCCTTCGAAATTGTGCGAAGGCATGTAGCTAGATCTGATCCCGATCGATGTCGCATTAGGTGCAGTGCATATGCATTATGCATTGTTGATCTGGGTGAGCTGTCAGTTCGGCACACGCTATAGCACGTACGGTACGACCCCAATGTTTCCTTCACACGGTCATATCACACCACTTAATTAAACAAGTCAAGCTAGGAGTAATAAAGTTTTTCTTTTTGCTTCTGATGATAACCGAGAGAAATTATCAACGTAAAGAAGTTATTCTTGACGTACGGTTACTAAAATGGGAGACCCATGGTGTGACTAAATTAGCGCACCAAAATTGTACGCGCACCCACACTCGTTAAATCGCTACGGAGAGAGACTGCTCCACGCTGCTCGTATATACCGCGTACGAATTCGTGACGTGGACGCGTGTGGATTCGTCTTGTTCTTCGGTCGACAGAAAATATGCCTTGTGCAGCGGCCATTTTTAACCTTTGGCTGGCAGCTACAGTGTGAGGAATTTGTGGCAATAATTTGGAGGGAAAGGGGACAAACAAAGTAAAGACGGGGGCCGTACGTGACCATCATGCCGAAGCTTCTTCTACGCCCCCATACTACTACGTACGTACACGTACGCGGCCGGGCTCACCGGACGGACGGACTCACTTATACCGGCGAGAGCGACACGGTCACGGACGGGGACGTACCGATGGATGGCGATGGCTACTTGCGTGCGCCCGCGGAACCGATGCGATGGCTTGTCACGCCAGCGGCCGGGCCACCTCGCTGCCGCGGCCCGGATGGTCGACACGGCGCTCCCCGCCCGGTGTCCCGTCTGACCGGATGCTGCCGTCTGTCCGTCCGTCCCACTGAGCTATCGTGAACAAGTTGCTCCGGAACGAAATTATAGGTGAACAAGGATGAGTGGGAAGAGGGACGAGGCGTCGTCGTTGCTGCGGTGATGATTGTGATGGAAAGGGACAGGGAAAAATCTGAGTTAACGCGTATTCCGGTTGAATTTTGCTCGTTAGTCGGTTCGACTGTTGACTGATGACAGGTACAGTACTAGTACTTTAATTTTGGTTAATCTGCGGCATGCTAAACCTTTGAGGTTCTTGCGGTCATGCGAAGAATCTCTATTAAGCTGCGGCCGCACTTGTTTTGTAAACGAAATGCGGCATGCATGTGCACATAACACTGGTTTAACGTTGTTTTAGCTAGCTGCAGGTAGTATTAATCATCGTGGAGTTTGGTTAATAGAGACAAGGGCGTGCCGTTGTTGCGGTTGAGACCTCCGACACTGCGAATATGTTTGCATGTACAAACACCGTTAACTAAAGCTGCGTGCAATATACAAAACACGTTAACTAGTACGGATCCGGCGCTGTGTTGGCGACGCAATTAGCAAAATATTCACAACAGGGCTGAGTATATCGTATGAAACCACACCATAAGATTCCAGTAGGTTACATGGGGACACCAAGGAAACTAAAGAAAGTGTGTACGTTAAGCACCCATTATTTATTATAAGCAAGATGATTGCGTTCGGAGATTTTGCTGGTATGGCACATGTTGGAGGGCGCTAATCCATATTAGGCATCCGACGAGAAATCCAGGGTCAGTTCATTAGAGTACTCCCTCCGGTACATATTAGTGGTTCTAGATACGAATATATCTTGTCTAGATACTTAATAGATACATACAAATCTGAATAAAGTTAAGGATATTAATATGAACCGGAGGGAATACTATATATATTGGATCATTTGTTTTTAAATCACTGGATCAAATTATGTGAGAGCCGAGACCAGTGGGCGTTACCTTATCTTTGCTTTCTCTGTTTAATTATCAGCATACCACTCATCGGATTAGAGTGGTGTTAGTACGAACAAAGTAGTAAGCTACCCCACTCTAACCCACTGATCATTGCATAAAGTGCAACGTCTGTTAGAACCGTACCACTGATTAGTGATTACTCCCGAGCCATCACCAAATTAGCTTCCTTCCTTTTGTATTCATCATATAGTACTAGCTACTACTCCAAGTGCACGGTGTATGATCAATTTACTCACGTGCGCCGTCACACACGGTACTACTACACACTGCAGCACGCTATCTCAGCACCTGTAAGCATGAGCTCTCTCGCCACGTACACTAGCAGTAGTACTAGCCAGTCCAGTTAAAATATTACTAGTACGTACAGTGCTAGGCAGGCACGCCCTGCTCCGGGCGGGCGTGAATTTTTTTCAAATAGCATATTTTTTTAATTTAATTTCACAACTATCGTACGAATTTAAGATTTTATAGATCTAGCCATTTGTCGGTCACGGCGTCGCCGAATGCAACGAATCGATCACAGCCAGACCGAATGGAGCCTTCGGCTGACAGCCTCATTCGGCCAGGGTCAAGCCGAATGGATCTGGACCAATCGGCGAGGCTCTAGCCGAGTGACCCTCTCGGCCAGGAGCAAGCCGAATGGCTCAATCGGCCTGGCTCTCACCGATTTCACTAATCGGCTAGGCCGTGACCAAATCCTGCATGATCAATGCATAACCAAGTAATTCGCCATAACCAATACATGCTTAAATCACTGCAACAGCGCTAAACGAGATTAGTTTTCGGTTCCCGCCAGCCGTTTCCCGCCATTATTTCCCGCCACGTGTTGCCGCCGTTTTTTCCCGCCAACCTATTCCCGCCATTATTTCGCGCCAGCCGATTTCCGTCACGTTTTGCCGCCGTTTTTTCCCGCCTAGTCTTCCCATTGCCTCTATAAATTCAGGCACCGAGATGTTCTCTCTTCACCCAGTTTAGCTGTTCCTTCTCTTTCTCTCGCATTTTTCTCCTCTATATCATGAGTGTGTCTTGTTCGGATCCAGAGTATAGGCCTAGGAAGATGAAAGATGCTAGGTTGCCACAAGGGATGACACACGAGCGTTGTTGGTGCGGCCATCTCGCCAAGGTTAAGGAGTCGATCGATTTCTCCACCTGCATGGGCATGAAGTTTTTCATGTGTCCCAACTACGACGCAAGCCCGCCCCGACAAGCAAGTTAAATCGTCTGAGAGGCCTCCGGTATGTTCCCTGCATGGTTAATATCAACCATTCATGTTATCCTGAGTTCTTTTATTCATTCCATTGATTTGCTTGCAGTCTCCTCCTCCACTTTGCAAGTGGTACCATTGGATTGACATGGAGCAGCCAGCCTAGGCCGTGCAGGAGATTGCGGACAGGAGCCGACGTGCAAGGGAGAGCTTTCTTGATGAGGAACATGCTGAAAGGAAGGCCGCGAACGCTAAGAAGGAATGTGAGAGAAATGAAAGAATTCCGAGCAGAGCAAGCTCGAAACCGCGAGCTGAACAGGAAGAGAAGAGAGGAAGAGGAGCGGCAGGAACAGGTGCGCAAGGAGGCCCGTGAGGCGGAAAGGAAGAGATTAAGAGAAAGAGTCGGCGAGGCGTGGCAGAGGAACGTGGGGACAAGACCGGAAGTACCAGCGTTGGACTCGGGAAGGTAGACGTATGTCTCGATCGATGTATCTTAATTCCTGTTGTAGTGTCCTGATGTAACTTCATTTCAGTTGTAGTGTCCCGATGTATCTTAATTTCAGTTGTAGTGTCTTGATGTATCTTAATTTCAGTTGCAGTGTCTTGATGTAACTTACTTTCAGTTATAGTCTCTTGATGTATCTTCATTTCAGTTATAGTGTTGTGATGTATCTTTAATTCAACATGTCAGATCAATGTTGCTTTCCATCAAAAAACATTCTCGCCAGAATGCTTCCCGCCAGAATGCTTCCTGCCAGAATGTTTCCCGCCATAATGCTTTCCGCCAAAATATCTCCCGCCAAAATGCTTCCCGCCATAATGTTTCTAGCCAGATTTTTTCCCGCCAGAATGTTACCCTATAAAACCCTCCTCCGCGATTGTTTAAGCAAAGCGTACGCCGTTTTTAGCCAGTATGTTTCCCTACGATCGCATTTTCGTGCCAGACATGTCCGTCGACCTTTTACATTTGGCTAGGAACTTTAGGATAGACAACAATCCAGCCCCATTAGAGGAACTAATTGGTAGTGATTGTCTCCTCACTGAGTTGGGTGAGGGATTGCGTAGAAAAGGCTGGTCGAAGAGGACTCCAGAGGAGATACGGCAAGAGCTACTTCGGATCAATGCTAGGTGGAGCAAGCAAAGATTCTCTAATGAAGGGGCAAGGCAGCAGAACATCACGCTCTCTTGGATTTGGATAGAAGAGAGTGAAGATGAAGATGATATATTCATGACGCCTGCCGTTGGGACTAAGTGGAGAGCTGAGTGGGACGAAAGGCAGGCCAAGAAGAAGGGTAAAGGCGAGGCATCGTCGAAGGTTAAGGGCAAGCCATCATCGGGTGAGGCATCGTCGAAGGGCAAGAAGAGCAATGACAAGCTAGAAGAGAGCGAGGATGAAGATGATATATTCATGACGCCTGCCGTTGGGACTAAGTGGAGAGCTGAGTGGGACGAAAGGCAGGCCAAAAAGAATGGTAAAGTCGAGGCATCGTCGAAGGGTAAGGGCAAGAAGAGTAGGACGTGAAGAAGGCATCATCGTAGGGATAGAACAATTCTCCCTTGTAGCTCGTGTGTGTATCTTAATTATCTCGTTTGTATCCTACTTATCTGTTGTAGTTGTTTGTTAGCGATCTCGACCAAGAAATGAATAATATTGCAAAATGTCTCACACATAGAAAGGTGCATGTCTCACACATAGATAGACATATGTCTCATACATAGATAGATAGATATAGAAATGTCTCACACATAGAAAGGTGCATGTCTCACACATATATAGACATATGGCTGAGAGAGGTATCAGCGTCGTCGTCTGCCTTGACGCTCACGTGGTTGCTCTGGTTGCTCTGGTGGTGTCCAGCCGTACCTAATGGGCGCCCGAACGTTTCGAGGAGGAATCACTGAGTCGTGCTCGTCGTACCGAGTCTCCTGTATGGGGGTCTGAAAAATGTTGATCCAACTGCTCTGTGTCATGAAGTCCTGAGTGTTGTGCTCCATCTCATGATCACTCGTCCACGCCGATCCAGAAAAAGATCCCTGATAGTCAGGCGTAGACCCAAAGGCTCCTGCATATGAATACCGAAGTATATAAGAAATTGCTATAATATGAAGCTAGTCTCGGTATTGTGTAAGGCGCATACCCTGTGGCTGCGGCTGTGGATGAAAGCCGTAGTTCGGCGCGGGAGAGTGGCCAAGGTGGTGCTGGCCACTGAGGGCTGCCACGACGGACCTCCACCCTGAAAAGGTGGCTGCTGCTGAGGCTGCCACGACGGACCTCCACCTTGAAAAGGTGGCTGCTGCTGCTGCCACCAGTCGAAAGAACTTTGCTGCTGCCATGACAAACCTCCAGGCTGGTCTAGAGGGGGAGGCCTCGGTGTTGCCTGTGGTGTAAGCCGTGGACGAGAAGACTGTCGTACGGGCGAGGGTGGACGTGGCTGCTGCTGGTGCTGCCTCTGCTGTGTCGAGTGACGTGGAGGCCGCTGTGGTCCCGGCTGGTGAGCAACGTCCGAAGAGCGGGTGCACGTGAGAACTCCGTGGATACGTCGGATCTTCTCCTCTAGGCGACTCAGTCAGGTCTGCTGCTGCTCCCGTGGTATAAGCAGAGGTCCAGACGAAAGGGACCGTCTATAAGCAGCACTATCCGTCTCAAAATCGAGTAGCAACTGTGCCTGCAATTTGAACCACTAGGGTGAAAAATGGAATAGAAACTATCCCAAGTAGGTGCATAAGATGAAGACAATGTGTTACCACGTGCTGTCTGCTGCCCGTAGTAGACTGGCTCGGATAACTATCCCAAGTAGCCGCTTCGACGCCTCGGTCACTCATTGTGCGATGCATAGACGTGTGGCGCTCATTTAGCTTCGCAGATAGTGGTTGAACTCGTCCATATCAAACGGGACATCCGAGTCCCAGACTCGTGTTGTTGCGCTGTTCCACTCCTCTACGTATGTCCCAACTCTATGGAGCCAGCCTGTGACGGTCTTGTTGCTTCCCTTCCTTGACAACCTATAATTTGAGAGTGATTGCTATAAGTCAATAAACTAGATAAGTCAGTAAACTAGATAAGTCAATAAACTTACGTGTGGACCACCGAAGTTATGACACTCTCGATGGGGCGAATTGCCAATGGCGAAGGCGAACTGCCTCATTATTCTATGTAGGCTCATCTCCTCTACCTGCATGTCGAAGATGATCTTCGATTTTGTAAGCCAATATGCCGCGTCTCTGGTACAGAGAGTAGAAATCAGTGTGATGGCTTCCACGTCGTCCCCATCCTTGCGGAATCTAGCACCAACGGCTTCATCCGTGTAGGGCTCCCACATCACCGAGCTTCATGACGGACGTCAAACTGCTCGGAGAAAGCGGAGTAGCAACCCCTCACCTGAGCATGAGAAAAGCGTCTCTGCCAAAAAACACATGTCATTTCTAGTCATATAGTACATGAACTAATTAAAAACTTTGCACATATCTTGCGACGTGTCCAAACTGTACCAAAAGTCGGTAGGTCGATGCGGTCTGCGTCGAACAGTCCTATCGAAGGGTCACCCAATGCATGTGATGGGTAGGCCGTCTCAACAACTACGTCCGGTCGTCCAATAGGAAACCGCTCCCAGGATCAAAGCTGCAACAGTAAAGGGCATCCAAGCAAGCCTGACCTAGGAGCTTTACGCTGACAACCGCTGCACATACCTCTGTACGTAGCTGCCAAGACCACAGAACCCCAACTCCTTTGTGTAATCATGTCTGCGCTTGTTGCATTAGCAATCTGCAATGTAATAGGGATGTAGCGAGCGGTGATAGTGGTGACATGGTTCTCGGTGAACATCACCTTACCGAGAAGCCAAAGTAAGTACGTCTCCAAGCACCGAGTGATCTGTGGCTCAGTCAACTAGAGCTCTGGATAGCCTAACCGTTGGATCTGCATTAGCACAAAGATAGTTTAGTACAAACAAGCAATGAATAGTGCGATGCGTAAAGACAATTGGACTAACAAGTTATCAAACACACCTGAAATCCTAGTAACCAGTCGAACTTGGGCCCGTGCTCATCGTGGTCAAATGGAACGATAGTAATACCCTCAAAACGCTGGGCCATATTGGTGCTCCAACTGGCTGGTGCATCAAGCGGCCCAATGGGCTGACCTGCCAAGGGAAGTCCCAACATGTAAGACACATCCTGGAGAGTAAGAGCCATTTCACCCCAACG
Organism: Avena insularis; assembly: GCA_023614405.1. Taxonomy (NCBI): domain Eukaryota; kingdom Viridiplantae; phylum Streptophyta; class Magnoliopsida; order Poales; family Poaceae; genus Avena; species Avena insularis. The sequence goes on along the minus strand of CM042692.1, from coordinate 67,534,560 downwards.
GAAGTGAAAAGTGTGTGTCTCAGGCCTCCATCGGTCAACCAAGCAGCTCAGCAACGACTGGTCATATAATAGACGTGTAGAGTTTCAGTGTCCTTAACCAGACGAGCAAAAGGTAAAAGCCTGCATACCGAAATAGAGTCGACAAAAGACTTAGTGCGACAAAATGAAAGCTTAATTGTTGTAATGCATGATTAAAACAAATTCGTACCTAGGAACCCAAGTCGGATGTATCCTCCAATTTATGTTGGGAGTGCGAATGACCAAGGGCTCGAGGGAGTTAGGTTCATCCTCCAAGATTCTAGCACGATGTTTCTTCTCAATATCTTCACTGAGCAAACTGTATCTTCTCGCTATTTCTGCATAATATTACAAATAAAATAGAGTTCATCACGTATTACAAATTACAACATAGTTCATCACGTATTACAAATTAAATATAGTTCATCACGTATTACAAATTAAAACAGAGTTCATCACATATTACAAATTAAACATAGTTCATCACGTATTATAAATTAAAACAGAGTTCATCACGTATTACAAATTAAACATAGTTCATCACGTATTACAAATTAAAACATAGTTCAACAGAGTTCATCACGTATTACAAATTAACCATAGTTCATCACGTATTACAAATTAAAACAGAGTTCATCGCGTATTGCAAATTAAACATAGTTCATCACGTATTACAAATTAAAACAGAGTTTATCACGCATTACAAATTAAACATAGTTCATCATAACCTAAGTTCGCCCGCGACCTCTACCTCTTCGAGCCCGGGTACCACGGCCTCGCGTAGGTACTACGCCTGTTCCGAACTTGGGACAACACCTTGCCCTATGGCCAAAATCATTGCATAGAAAACATTGTCGCGTTGGACCTCTAGCTTCTGATTCATCCATGTCATTCCGGATGCGCCTACACTGATGTCTTCCTCTGCCTGATCGCATTAGAGCAGGGTGGGGGATGTACTGCCTTTCACCAGGGTTTACCTTGTTGAAATTACCAACTACTCGAAATCCTGACATCTCACCTGTCCAAGTATTAATCACGGCTTCTTTTAGATAGTACAGAGACACGAACGAGATTGCGTCCAACCCCAGCTGCCCACACGCAGCAAGCACATGAGAGCATGGGAGATGGAGCAATTTTGGTTTGTTGCATATGCACTCACATGTTGGCCATTGCTCATTTCCAATCTTCATCTCGTGTGTCCTTAGCTCATTACCACAACCAAACTTATCGGTAGGTAACCGCACCTCAAACTTTCTCTCCGCATTTCCAACAGCCACGACAGTGTGTGTCCGAGCTTTTGCCATCTTTTTATCCATGTACTCCATAATTTTTTGCAGAAGCGTGTGTTCGGATTGTTTAATATATGCAACTGAGCTTTCTGTCGTCTATCTCTAAAATATGTGATCGTGCCATACAGAATACCCTCGACAATGGCTGTAAGTGGCAGAGCCCTATTACCTCTAAGGACAAAGTTATATGACCCAGCAAGATTTGTAGTCATCACACCATACCTAGCTCCATGGGTGTCGTGTAGCAAAGACCACCTCTCCAAAGGTTCGTGCTCTATCCACTGTTGAAATTTTTTAATCTGTCTCCCGGACCTTCTCCTTGTACCAAAGTGGATCAAATCCAGGCAAGTCACAAAGCCCTCTGTGCTCTTCTTCAAGATGTGCTTCTCGATGGCACTGGCGACAATCGCTGCTTGATGTGCCTATAGCTGCCGTTTGGGCGCTTTCTAGCTCGACATGTTTCGAGTAAAGTCATCGAGATGTGCGTATGAAATAATACTTCCATTCTTGGTTACCTTGCATAGTTTTTGAAAAGATTCATCGATTCTTGTTCTGACTGTGAGAAAAAATTAGCTCCCAAATGGCACATGCACCAACGGCTCTGCATGTCGAGCCAAGGGGTTTGTTCTTTAGGCCCAGGCTGTGTCAAACGTTTAACTGCATTTAGTATACCTGCATGCCTATCATGAATGATGCACACATTGGGCTTATCTTTGACAACTGCTATCTTGAGCTGCCTGAAGAACCATGTCCAACTTTCAGTGTTTTCTCCCTCAACAAAAGCAAAGGCGAGTGGGACAATTTTATTGTTGCCGTCTTAACCTATGGCGGTAAGGATCTGTCCCTTATACTTTCCAGTGAGAAACGTGTCGTCCACACATATAACTGGTCGGCAATAAGTGAAAGCTTGGATGCACACAGAGAAAGAGAAGAACACTCGATGTAGCACCTTTACGGATGGATCCTCAGGTATCACATAGTGTTGGATGTCGACATAGGTGCCTGGGTTCTTTGCCTGCAGTGTAAGGAGCTGTCTCACCACAGAGTCATACGCGTCTCTGAAAGAACCAAACAAGAGCCCTCTGCTTTGCCCTCCAAGCCTTACCGTACGAAATGTCGTAATTAAACCTGATCCTTACTTTATTTATTATAGCCTTCACTTCCACCACTTTGCTCTTCACTATCTCCGTGTAAAACAACCGTGCCAGAAGCGTGGACGAGAGGTTACGATGATCTGTAGGGATAGATGAAAGCTGACATGTGTGCATCACCATGTCACTCACCAACCAACTTGTGTCATATTTAGGAAGATATCCATGGACCACGGGTTGGACAATTAATATCCACGCATTCCATTGTCAAGTATCTCTTATTTGACACTGTTGTACTGAGAACCCTATGTGTAGACAATGCCCAAGCAATGACTGCATCTTGCAAATGTTTCTTGTCTGGATATCTGGCGCCCTGCGCAATTTTATTTTTGTGATATTCCTAGGCAGAATCATGACAGTCGTTAACGGTCATGACGCCGGAGATGTCTTGATTCCAGGATGCAGGAATCGATACGTCTTCTCCATTGCTTTCTTCATCAAAACTATCTGAATCATCAGAATCACCACTGTCACCATCCATGGAATCCTCATCCTCCATCGTGTCCTGCATGTGCCCACTTTCCTCGTCCCCATCTACCTCTCCACTTTCGTATCCCCCACCTACATCCGTTGCTTTCTGCCTGGTTCGTAACCACCACCACCACCTCCTCCTATCTGACTGCTCTGCTCTGATTCATAACCACCACCTCCAGCATTAGACATAGAGTATGTTCCGCCACCATATTCAACAGTATGGCCAGGACCGTGTCCACCTTCAGATGCTTGCGGATTGATCTCCTTCATGACAGGAAGCACTAGTGCAACAGGGTGTATCTGCCTGTCCTGGCAACCTTTTAACCATTTAAACCAATCTCGGTTATGATCTACATCCTTCAAAATCCAGAAAATTTTCTTGGTAGACTTCGTCTATAATGCTTGGACACTGACGGTGTATGTTTCGAGATTATATCCTAAACAGTCCGTCAACCATTCCTTCAACTGACTAACACTCCAGGTTTGAGGGGCAGTCAAATCCAACTCCGTAGAATGAAACTCACGCAAATCTGCTCCATATTCATAGTATTGGACATTATCAGGACCATAGTAAAACACGAACTTCACTACATTCGACATCTCTGCTGATATAAAAAAAATCAATCTAAATAATTAATTATCCATAGTAAATACTCTAAATAATATACTAATAGTCTGGCTAATTTTCACCTGCCAAATCGTTCTACAAATCCACCTATTCTAAATAAAACTATGTACAACTACCCGCTAATATTCTAAATAATAGTCTGGCTAATATTTCTACAAATCCACAAATTTTTCGACAAACCCACCTATTCTATTAAACTATATACAACTATTCTAAATAATATACTAGAACCATCCTAACTATTCTAATAGCCTGCTAACGACTGCCCGTGTAGCCGCATAACCATATACAATAACTGTGATTAACGAGTGATTAGAGTTTACCTTCGAAGCGTGAGAAGCCACTCGGTACAGCACGCTCGGTTCATCAAAGAAGCAGTACAGGGTAGCTCACAAACGCCCTAGCTCCAAGCTCCACCGCAGCTCCACCACCATTGCCATTGCTCCACCAAGCTCCACCACCATTCCTCCAAAAAACCACTATCAAATCCAGTCCTGAGCTAACCCATCAGTAGATCGGGGTTCCCCTATCTCTATAGTGGTTTTAGACAGAGTTTTTAGTGGCTAAACTAGGCTGAATCTGAGAAATATGATGAAAATATCGCGTGTTCGTCGCGGTGGAGAGGGAGAGGCGCATCAGCAACGAGAGGAAGAAGGAGAGTGAGACGGGCTCGCGCGGGGCGTGGTCCTAGTTAGGTTCCACTCGGCCAGGCTGTCGCCGAAAGTCTCACTCGGCCTCGATCTGGCCGAAAGGCCCACTCGGCCTCGGTCTCGCCGATTGGTTCTCTCGGTCACAGCGGGCTCGTCACCGCCTGCTCTCGGCCAGGCCGCCGAGTGCGATTTTATTCGGTTACGCTCACGCCGAGTGGACCACTCGGTTTGGCCGTGACCGACAAATACCTAGATCTGTAAAATCTTAAATTCGCGCGACAGTTATGAAATTAAATAAAAAAAGTGCGCCACTTAAAAAAAGCCATCTCTGATCACTCCCGGTCGCACTGGTGACCGGGCCACGCAGGCGCCCAGCGAAGGCCTTCCGGACAACGAGAGGGGAGGGGTGGCGGGCACCGGGCAGGGAGCTGGGAGCCCCCACCACGATACGTACCCACTTGTCACCACGGGCGACTTGCCCCGGCCACGACGCCCTGCCCACGGCGCGCGGAAGCAACCAGCGATGGGACGAGAGGTACGTCCCCCGATGGTTTCGTTCAGTTGGTGGCGAGCGTCGTGGCGGCTTCGCAGGTGGGCGTGGGTGCGCGCGACGCTTGGTCGGACACGTACCTATATAGCGGTCCCTGTCTCGGATCGCCCACGCCGGCCCCGCGCTTCCTTCGCAGCCACGCCTCGCCTCCCCGCTCGAGCCAGGGGGCGTGCCCGTGCATGCCTGCGCTGCCGTGGCTTTTCATGGCCGTGCTGAAATTTTGTGACGGTACTTGCGTAGGCACTTACGACATGGTAACCATACCTGAGCTGAGAATCGGAGAATCGAGAGGGCTTCCATCGGTGCTGTTGCAACCTAAGCCGAGCTGAGCACTTGCCTGGGCGGCACCACATCATCGTGACAGCAGCACACGTCATTCCCCAAATCCATCCAACTATCCAAGCTTAGCTTCTTCCGAAAAGAAAAGAAAATGAATGCCCGCAAGAGAAGAGAAACAAGTCATGTGGTACAGATGAACCAGTCGCTCGCGGGGCAGCCAACAAGGCGCAGAAGGAGCCAAAGCGCCAGAGAGAGAGAGGACCGATAGAGGGGGAGCACGAGACCACCATCGCGCAACGGCGCAAGCGTCCGAAGTGGTCACGTGGAGCCGGCGTGGGGCAGCGCGTGCACGACACCGACGGCGCGCGCGTCATGGTCCCGTGCCTTCTTCTCCCGGTTCGCCTCCCGCCCAGCCGCCTGGGCCTGGCCTAGCGGCCTCGCCTGCCTCGGATGAGCCCGGCTCTTCCGCCTGGTGCGTTGTGGTGAGGTGGGGTCAGAGGTGAGCCTCGGGGCGATCGGGGGTCACGTGGGTGGTGGCGGCGGGCGCGCGCCTAGAGTTGGACTGGACGCTCCGGTGATGTGCCACGTGGCGTGCAACGTGTGGGGCTGAGAGCTTGAGCTCCCTCGGAGGCTGACAGCTCAGCCTCACCGGTGTCACCGCTCACTCAGCACTGCCCACGGTCTAGTCTAGCGCAAATGTTCACACGAGTGGAACGCAGGAACGAGCGTGTCGATGTGGACGCACGCCAAATTTAAGTGCTCCACAATTCAGAATGTCCATGATTCATCAAGTTATTCTAACACAGATCTAATCATTTTTTCGTTATTCTCGGCTATTTAAAATCTTATTTCCGATATAATTTGGCCTTGACTAAACCGTATAGGCGTTCCTAGTTCTTTTTTCATGCCTTCACTTCGGTTCATATTCTTTAGAATTGCACATCTGTATCCTAATTGTTTTATAAGTGTGTCACTGGAGGCTCTAAATCGGTTTGACTCTTGTTGACCAATGTCACGGAGATAATGAAACCTGCGGGCGTACTATACACCTTGCGAATAGATCCTCAGGTTGTGTTTTCTTTCAAAACTCGGTCTCTGTTTCGAGTGCCACATATATTTAGCACACGACGCACCATGGGCAGCATCCTCCTTGCTGATCGGCACCACCCGGAGCTCTTCCAATGCCGCACACGCAACACGAGGCGCACCTTGGTGTTGTTGTAGCCGCACCGTGGTTGTGATGTTGTGGCGGGACATAATTTACTGGGATGACCGCATTCATGCTCTCCAAAACAGATTGAGTTTGTGTTGTGGGCTTTACTTGCCGTAGAGCCATGGCAACTTCCTCAAGATCACGCGAAGGCTAATTAGGGACTCGAAATAGGGCCTGATTTTTGAAAAAAGAACTCAACCTAGGGGCCTATTCGCAGATATGCAGTACCGTATATGTGACACGGGTCAACTAGGGTCAAACAATTTAGCTCCTCGCGTGACACACTTATAGAACAATTAGTAGGGACCAAAGTGAAGGCACACATGCAAAAAAAAAAGTTTGGAGCGTTAATCCGGTTTACTCTTTAGCTTTGTCAACAGGCTCGAAACTTTGGATTTTCTTTCCCAGGTTGGTAAATGGGCTTGCTGGCCCGATTTGGTTTTCTTTCTTTGTTCCCCGCGGCACCAGTATGCAGTATGCAAACTAAAAAAAAAAAGACAGTATGTAGTATGCTCGCAAGCCCTAAAAAAAACAGTACGCAAGCAAAATTTGCGAGCTGCGAACTGTATACCCAAACGGAGTAGAAACATCTCTCTCAAAAAAAAAAACGGAGTAGAAACAGAGCCGGTTACGTTGGCCCTCCCCTCTGCTCTGCTTCTCAAATTCAGGCCACAAGCTCCCCATGGCGACCAGATTTCTTCGACGGCGGGTTCGTCTTAATTGCTCGGTGAGTGCCCAGTTTCTTCTGATCCCTCGATTTCGCGTGGTTTCACCGATGTGGTCTGATGCGGCGTTTGATTTGCTTTGTCGCAACCCCCTGTAGAAGAAGAGGGGTCTAGGGTTTCGGTAGGTTTGCCACGGGAAATCCCATTGTCGCCTTGCTGTTGAATTAGGTGGCTGCTGTCACTGGAAATTAACACGGAAAATTAGCAGGCACCAGGTTTTAACAGATCAATTCGGCGAGGCGGTTCCTAGCTGCTTGCCCTCTTTCAGCCCCAACAAAACATGCCAAAAGCTTGCGGTTTCTTTCGCCTATTTAGGACATAATAAATTGGGCGTTAGGTCCATAATGTGCTTGTGCCGCCGAAGCGGATGCCATATTTGAATATCTGCATTTGGTTTTTATTGGGATTCTGAACAATTTCCAGTATCATGTGGCTTACTTATAATCTAACGATTCAAAGTCCGCGTGGTTTGTTTAATGTCACAACTGAAATTTCATGCTGTCTATTTAGGTCTCTGTACTAGAGATGAGTGTGTACCCAATATTTTTATGTGGGTAATGCACTGAAACCATGTCATACAATGTGCTTTTCATCTATCGAATTTTATTAAAAATATCAACAGACCAGTTCTGCTCTGATATAATATCAGAAGAGCTGCAGTCGATCAAAATTCGAACTGTGCATTTCAAATATCCAACAAAACTGACAATGTACTACCATAATAAAATTATAGACACTACAAACTGAAAGATGAATCTGTAATTACACCATAGCATTTCGTTGCATCTCTCTGTCTGCAGCCTTTGAAGCACTCACATTGCCAGCTTTTCCGCAGGAATTTTGGACCCTTGATGGACTACGAGCTGGTTGAGATGCCCAGCGAAGAAACCACTATACTTGAGTGTGTTGGATACCTCACTGAAGACATCATCGAGGAGATACTGATCAGACTTCCTGTGAGCAGTTTACTTGCGTACCGCAGCGTATCCAAGCAATGGTGCGATCTACTCAGCAGCCCAAAGTTCATCCTGGCACACTTACATCATGCATCGCAATGCCTCCTTGTCTTCTACGATAGAGAGTTATCCTCACCTCTTCATATGAACGTGACCATCCTTGATGAAGCATGGTCCGCCACATTATGGAAATTATCGTCTTGCTATTGCTATTGGGGTGATTACCTTTTCGCGTCCTGCAATGGCCTGCTCTGTTTCAACACAGAATCCACACTGGAGATCTGCAACCCCATGACAGGTCATTGTCTGCATATTGTAAAACCCGAGACAACACCACTTCTTGGATTCCACTGTGAATATACCATTGGCTTTCACCCCAAAACCAACAAATACAAGATTATATATTTTATGCATGAGTTCCACGACCAAGAACAGCCCTGCCAGGTTGATTCGATTCAGGTGTACACCCTTGGTGAAGATGAGTGGAGAGAGATCAGAGTTCCAAGTGTTCCTTTCTTGCTGTCATTAGGAGTTTTTAATGTGGATGGATCTATGTACTAGATAACAGGACACGAAGATGGGTGTTCGGATATCGCAGTGATGTCATTTGATCTCAACGAAGAGGTGTTTACATCAATTCATCCTCCGACACTGGATCAAGAAAAAATGGCCCGCTATAATCCTGGCACGTGCAATTACTCTTTAACAGAGATAGACGGGAAGGTATCTTTTGTGATTACATTAACACATTTGCGTGCACTAAGCGTAGAGAAGTTCAGTGCTCCTGGGGAGCTTGATATCTGGATGCTCGACAGCCACAGCAAGCAGAAGTGGCTCCCCATGTACAACATCATATGGCCATCAGGATTCTGGTCTACTATTCGCCCGCCGGTTTTTATCCATGGGAGAAAGGTGTTGCTGCAAAACATTGCTGGTAAACTGTACTCCTACGATGTAACGGGCAACTTCTGCCAGCTTCAGATAAGCTCACAGAGGGAGGTGTCAAGCCAGCCTCACCCCAGAGTGGTGCACTCCTATTTATACAAGGAATCTCTTGTAGCATTGGATGGGTTTGTCGGGCCACACGCACATACTAAGTAAAGCATACTAACGTAAGGGTCTCAAGGTGCTGGTGCTTGCTCATGTGGCAAGATCGTAGTCTGTATTTGAGAATGGTGTTAGTGTTAATTGTTCCTGTCTATCACATCATCCATTGAGCTTGGTGTCCTGGAGGGTTGGCTTAACCCCTGGACCCAGCCCTAACATTCTCCACTGTTTGATTAGCTTGACCTCTCTGGGTTACCGTTGTCAATGCCGTAGATATCTGCTCCTTATAACATCTGTTGAACATGGACTGCTTCTTGAATTGCAAGCGCACCACCCATTGTGCCGTACATGTTGTGTAACAGTTGTAGGTTCCTTTTGGTAGTACTAATAATATGCTTTAGGCGAGTCCTGCTAAAACAAGTCTTTCGCTCTTACTATTCTTTAGGCGAGTACTACTGTTGAGCTTGCAGTCTGATGCTGTTTTCCTCAAACATGCATGAGAAGTACAGTAGTTTTCTGCCTGCCCATATGTTCAGATATGTCTGCACCAGATCGATACATGCAAGATACCTTGATGCTGTAACTATGTACGAGAGTCCAGATTTCAATATACGTATTTCATACACTGTTGGTCAACGGAAGTTCGGCTGTGTCACGGAGACAGTGTTTCACCTAGTTTGGCTGTATCACGGATGGAGAGACGCAGAGGACGTCAGGTCAAGTATCTCAACCAAACTGAATTTAATTGTACTGTACATATATAGGACTCGAACTCTAGACGGAAACAAGGGAAATAAATCTCACATTGTACTTACTTTGGTAAGATCTTGGTGCCGGATTTTACCTAAAAAAAGATCTTGGAGAAGCCATGGGTGTGGATTTCTCGACGGACGTTCTTGTGCACATCCTGGTGCTCATGCCGACGAGCTCCAGGCGACGGTGCCGGCTGGTGTGCAGGCACTGGCGCTACGCCGTCGACGAGCGCACGCAGGAGCACGGCGTCTGCACCAAGATCCTCGCCGTCGTCAAGGCCCACGACCGTGCCTCCGCCTACGTCGTCGACGAGGCGCGGGGACTGGGAGGCCGCCACAGGAGCGTCTGGACCGGCCCGCGCTCCGTCGACGTGCTCGGCACGCGCAACGGCCTCATCTGCTTCCTTGACGCCGCCACGGGCGCCATCACTGTGTGCAACCCGTGCACACGCGAGGCGGCGGTGTCCGTCCCGCCGGCGCCGCGCGCCGCCGGCCTCAGCCCGTGCGCGCGCACGAGGCGTACGGCTTCGGGTTCCACCCGCTGACGCTGCGGTACACGGTGGTGCATGTCCCCTCCTACTTCAACAAGTCCGGCACGTTCGACGCCGTGCAGGTGTACACGCTAGGCGGCAGAGCGTCGTGGCGGGAGGTGCCAGCCCCCGGGCGCGAGCGGGAGGTGCCAGCAGGGCGGCGTTGTCTGCGTGGACGGCTCGGCGTACTGGGTCACGGGGGGAGGGGAGGAGGGGATCTTGTCGCTGGACCTCGAGGACTGGCGCGTCGCGCCCGTCAAGTGGCTCCCGGAGACGCCGGAGCGAGGCTGCAGCTACCGCCTGACGGAGATGCGCGCGAGGCTCTGCGTCGCGGTCACCGTGGAGGTGCCTCCAGCAACAAGGGTGGAGGTACATGATGATGCAGCGCGTCTCGACTGAGCAACGATGGAGCACTTCATCAGGTGTTCACGTACGCTAATTTATCTTTCTCGTGTCGACTTGATCAGGTGTGGTGGCTGGAGAGCACCAAGGAGCAACTATGGGCTCGCAGGTACAACATACAGATCGACACGGCGAAGCAGCAGGTCACGTGGCCGCTCTTCGCGCACGGCGAGCATGCCCTAACAGTGGCGCAGGAGTTCAATGGGTACGACCTGCGCAGGCACAAGATGAGCGACAAGAGGAGCCTGCTGTGCAGTATGGTGCGTGTATGGAAGAAGAGGCCGGGTGCGGAGATCATGAGATACGATGTTCGCAAGAACTTCGGGATCGCCACTTTTGCCTACACGGAGACTCCAGAACCGATGCGGGAGAGCTATGGTACCTAGATAGAAATAGATAATCTTGTTCAAAACAGTATTTTGCCCGCTTTACAAATAACGGATTTGCTATGTCATAGCTAGCTGTGACGTAGCTTAGGTCATAGTTAGGTTGTCCACCGTTGATCTGGTCGGTCGCTTCAAGATTGGTGCCGGTAGGTTTTTCCGTCGGCGGTCGCGCGCTAAATCCCTCCCTACAACTCTTGAATTAAGAATTCTCACAATAACATGGTCTACTCGATGTAAATTAGACGTCAATGCAACTTTAGCAAAAATTCCGTAAAACAAAAAGGATATTCAATTAATATAATATCAACTCATTAAAGAAAATTGAGGGCATACTTAAATTAATGAATATTTTGCATTCATATATAATGTGTACACCCTGTGTATTTTCTATCCTATAGGAATTTTACTATTGCTGCGTTTGGATGTATGAATTGGACCTGGAATCGGGGAATCTGGAAATCGGGAGCTCTTTCCACCGTTTGGACAGCGCTCGGAATCATACCCAGAAAACGAAAAGCAATTCCATGGCCCACCTATCGCGCGTGTAAAGAGCTTGCTCGGGATTCCGAGCTCCGCCCCTCGGAAAGGCACGGAAACCTCCCCCGCACTCTGCCCCGACCCTGCATACCCGTACGTGAGGTGAGAAAACAGCTTCGCCTTCCCTGCTCTCCCGATCTGGCGCAGGACCTCAGGTCCACCGGCGGCGCCAGCGCCCTTGTAAGCTCCCGCCCAGTAAGCTCCTCCCGCCTCTCTCTCCCCTTCCTTCCATCCTCTTCCCCTTCCTTCCGACCGTCCTCTCCCATTGAACCCTAGGTCCACCGTCGAGAAATTGGTGCCTGACGGACAGCGGAAGGGATTAGCCGTGATCGGCGACATGTAGGGATTGGCGCCGGCGTCCTCTTCCCTATCCCTCCCCTAGCTAGCCTTGGCCCAGGGATCTCCCCGTCCGTGCAACAAGAACAAGAGGAACATCATGAGGAAATTTTGTGTCATGTGTTCATTTGTTTCAGATCCATAGTTCAAAAAAAATCATGTTTTACAAATTGTTGCATATCCAAGGAGAATAAGTAGGTGGTGATTGTTCATAATTATTTTCCATTTTCTACAAATGTTTGCAAGAACTTGAGAACTATTTTGATATTATTATGTGTGAAAATAATAAATAAACATCGAATATGCACATACTATTTTGTATACATGTAGAGAAGTTTATATTATAAAAACTCAGAACAAAATATTCAATTCCATGGTTTGTACATCCAAACAAGATTTAGAATTGGGATCTACCCTTTGATTTCAAAAGAAAATTCCAAGCACATCCAAACATTGGAATTGAAAATATAGGTCATTTCCTTTCCATCTTGGATTTGGAATTTCTAGTCCAATTTAATTCCGAGCAAAAATTCATACATCCAAACACAGCATATAGGAATTCTATAGGAATTGAGTTGTTGTTATTGTAAGTTAACACAGTTCATTATTAAACCATGGATTTGATTTACCGGGCCAACTTTGGTGGGTTAATCCGATCAGTTCATCGATGATCAGCAAGTATGATGGTTCTAATGATGATCCTGCATGTATTTCGTGTGTATCTCACAGGTGGGTTTAAAAAACCCCGCGAATTAACTTGGGTCACAGGTGTGGTTTTAGCTATTTTGACTGCATCGCGATTATATGACCAACTGTATATATATTTTTTACTTTATCAAAAAAGTACGAAAAAGGACTTTCCTTGTAAAAGGAATTTTGTAAATCCAAATTCTGAAAAAAAGAATAAGAGGATCCATAGAAAATATATGCAATGAATAAACCGAAGATAGCTAGACTTACAGAATAAATTGCATTAGTAAAAAATTCATATGAATTTATAGAAGAATTAGAACTTTCCTGGCTAAAGTTTATTGAGGGAGTTAACCACTTTGATAATATGGTTAACCCCCCTATTCCATTATCTGTCGCTCCATTATCAAAAGAGATCCCTATGAATCCAATGAACAAAGTAAAAAGCAGTAATATAAGAAGAGGAAATAACATAGTATTTTCCGTTTCATGCGGATAGGCCAAAGTTTTTTTAGCCCCAAAAGACGTACTAAAGGATCCTATCCTATTTGTTGTATTACCTTGAATTTTTGGTATATTTTGTGAAAAAAAAGAAACTCCATTCTTTGTTGTTGATAAAATGAAACCCCTATTCACTCCTTTGGGTATCCTTTTTCCCCACAAGGATATTGAATACAAGGGGCCCTCTTTAGTGCTACTATAATTTTGAAAATGAACGCGCAAATACCCATCAAATATAAGTAAATATATCCGAAACATATAAAAGGCAGTTAATCCTGCAGTAAAGGAAGCTATTATTCCAAAAAAGGGCAAATATAACCAACTATTACTAAGGATCTCATCTTTGGACCAAAAGCAAGCAAGAGGCGGAATGCCACAAAGAGAAAGTGTACCCCATAAAAAAATGGATCTTGTAATTGGAATATATTTTCTTAAACCGTCCATAAGAACCATATACGCGAGTTTGTTGTGATTCTACTGCAACAGTTATACTGTAATGATGAATACCTTAAGCAGGTAGAAATAGAAAGAAAGAATTTTGCTAAAATGGAAAAGGGCTTTCTTTCTAAAGAAAGATGCTAATTTGATTAATATTAGGAAATTGAATGAATTTATGCTTCACTAATTGAATGATAAATGACTACAAGCGAAGGAGATAGGCGGTTTAAAAAAAAAAGACCCAAAATTTCAAACATGTATCTAGAATTACTGGAAAACTACAAACAAAAATTGTGAAAATTAGCTCATTAGGAGCCCATCCAAGATCGTTGTAGACCTCCCAACGAATTAGTAGTCCCCAACCGCGGGTGGAGTGAAATCCAACAAAAAAATCAGTAACTAAAAGAATAAAAAAAGCTTTTATTGAGTCATTTAAGTTATAGAAGCATTCCTGAACCCAAGAATTAAAAATGACAAGTTCCTCTTTACTCAGAAAAAAAGAACCACTTAGAATAGCTAAACAGATTATATTTGTTGAGAAATGCAAAATGATATGGAGATGATCCTCATTATCTATTTTGACCAATTGTATTATTTCCTTGTGTATTCCTACAGGAGGTTTTTGTACATGTGTCTTTAGTTTCTCTTTTATCATCTCGTTCAAGAGAGAAAGTTCTTCTAATTCTATGAATCTTTCTAGAATCCTTTTCTCTTGAATATTAGTTAAGAGAGTTTCAGATTGCCTGGTATTCCACCAATTCTTAATCCAAAGTTCCAGACATTTATTAAATGAGAAAGAGACCCCCCAGGGCAAAAGTACGATAAATACAAGATATAGTAAAGAAGGAAATGCTTTTTTTTATTTTTGATCTGTAAATTGAGTTGTTAATGAACCCGCTTCATTCGCTGACTCTATTTCATTCCCGGACTCTATATGATATTTCTTTTTCTTTGAAGCAAAAACTCTATAACAAGGTTTGATACCCCGTATCTATTCTTTTTTTATATATCCGTGGAATTTAATTGCATTGGGTTGTTTCTTAGATTTAGATGGAGTGGAATAGTGAAATAGAATAAAAAAATTCTCTTATCCGTATTTGTTCCTTCCTTTAGATAAATACTTAAAAATACCCTTTCGATAACAAATCCAATTTCTAAGGGACTTCTTCCCCTGTTGAGAAAGCTTTTCTTCGTCTTCTAATTCCTTCCATTCGACCAAGGAATTCTCTATAATAATTCGTAAATCCAAATCTGCTAATTATTCTCTAATAGCACCTGCTCCTGTCGCAATTTTCCGATTTCAAAATGTTGCAAAGGCTGGGATAGAAAAAAAGGGAGAAATGTTGTGGTTACAGGATGAAATTTCCTCTTCGAATAAACCTCGTAATCGTAAAAAAGTGGGTTTCTTTGCCTGTCGCTGCTGGTTGTGTCTTTGCGTGTCGTGGGCTGTCCGGGGCTAGTTCATGGGCTTTTCGCTGTTGTCTCGTGGTGGACTGTTTGCTCGTTTTTGTTGTCCAGTTTGATTTTGTTGCTCGTGGTGGACACGAGGTAAAGGATTGTTTGTCCGTATTTTTTCTTTCATTTGTTTTTTTTCTGGTTGACTAATATTTCTTTTATTTGCATGTCTCTCCGTTGCCTAAGAGAACCACATACATTTTTTTTTCTATTTTTAGATTGCTTGAACCATGCAATGACCTCTACCCAGTTATTCATTTTTTTACACAATCCAAATTAATTGACTTGGTTTGTTTAAATTTGAATATATTTTAGCCGCTAAAACAAGTCTTCATATATTCGAATCTAGACAAATTTAAGTCAACTAATTTGGACTGGAGAGAGTAGCTCTTTTTGAGAGATTCAAGGGGATGACAAGGTGATATAAATACAGAATCACTAAAACGCAACTAGTTGTGACATAGCTTAGGGCATAGTAAGGCTGTGATTCGTTTGATTTCTCGTCGCGTCAAGATTTGTGCGTAGGCCGGGTCGCGCGTTTTGTTGCACGCAGTGAGGATTGAAATATTTTCGCATTGCTCACATTTCGTCGTCCCATCTTACTAACTTCTAACTTGTGTTTTATCGGGAGTTGCACCTATAGTTGAAACTGAGGGTTGAAATATTATTTTTCTTATTTCGTGATTTTTGGAAAGTTACAAATGAGGATTGATTTTGTGGTTTCTTTTCTTAACATCAGTTACAATTGGATATGCAGTCGATTTTTTTGGGGAGTTCCAACTCAGGTTGAAACTATGGATTTTTTCACGGTCCCTTTCTTGTATGATTTCCAACTGGACTTGAAACTGGTTACAAATGAGGATTGATTTTGTTGTTCCTTTCTTAATATTAGTTGCAACTGGATATGCAACTGACTTTTTCTCGGGGAGTTCCAACTTGGGTTGCAACTATGGATTTTTTTTACGGTCCCTTCTTGTGTGTTATGCGTTTGCAATTGGACTTGCAACTGGTTTTCTCGGGACATTAACATAGCAAATCCGAAAAGAAAATTTGCTATGTCATAGTCGAGTGCGACGTAGCGTTCGTCATAGCTAGGTGCGATGCCGTTGATTTATCGCTATGTTGTGTTTGTTGTCTGTGGCTTGACATGCAACTACACTTTCATCTCAAGTTGTATTCTCGATATAGAGAGGGAGTTTGTCTCAAGTTGCATCTCGACATGCAACTGGATTTTTCTTATCGAGTTGCAACTTGACACGCAACTGACCTTCTCCCTTGATGGTATAGAGATGTAGTTGCAACTAGGGTTGCAACTGAGGACTCTGTTGTTGTTTTGTCTTTTTAGTCTTGAGTTGCACCTCGACATGCAACCAGCCTTCTCCCTGATGGTATAGAGAGGGAGTTGCAACTAGGGTTGCAACTGGACTATGAGTATCGAGTTGCAACTTCACACGCAACTGACCTTCTCCCCTGATGGTATAGAGATGGAGTTGCAACTGAGGACTTTCGTCTCAAGTTGCATCTCGACTTGCAACCGGTCTTGTCCCTTGTTGGTATAGAGAGCTAGTTGCAAATGGACTACAAGTATCGAGTTGAAAATTGACACGCAACTGGCCTTCTACCCTGACGATATAGAGAGGGAGTTGCAACTAGGGTTGTAACTGAGTACTTTCATCTCAAGTTGCATATCGACTTGCAATTGGCCTTCTCCGTTGTTGGTAGAGGCAGTTGCAAAGTTGCATCTCGACATGCAACTGGATTTTTCTTATCGACTTGCAACTAGACACGCAACTGGCCTTCTCCCCTGATGGTATAGAGAGTGAGTTGCAACTTGGGTTGCAACTGGGAACTATGTTGTTGTTTTGTATTTTTAGCCTTGAGTTGCACCTCGACATGCAACCAGCCTTCTCCCTGATGGTATAAAGAGGGAGTTGCAACTAGGGTTGCAACTGGACTATGAGTATCGAGTTGCAACTTCACGCATATCGGCCTTCTCCCCTGATGGTATAGAGATGGAGTTGCAACTGAGGACTTTTGTCTCAAGTTGCATCTCGACTTGCAACCGGCCTTGTCCCTTGTTGGTATAGAGAGGTAGTTGCAAATGGACTGCAAGTATCGAGTTGAAAATTGACACGCAACTGGCCTTCTACCCTGACGATATAGAGGGAGTTGCAACTGAGTACTTTCATCTCAAGTTGCATATCAACTTGCAATTGGCCTTCTCCGTTGTTGGTAGAGGCAGTTGCAAAGTTGCATCTCGACATGCAACTGGATTTTTCTTATCGACTTGCAACTAGACACGCAACTGGCCTTCTCCCCTGATGGTATAGAGAGTGAGTTGCAACTAGGGTTGCAACTAAGGACTCTGTTGTTGTTTTGTATTTTTAGCCTTGAGTTGCACCTCGACATGCAACCAGCCTTCTCCCTGATGGTATAGAGAGGGAGTTGCAACTAGGGTTGCAACTGGACTATGAGTATCGAGTTGCAACTTCACACGCAACTGGCCTTCTCCCCTGATGGTATAGAGATGGAGTTGCAACTGAGGACTTTCGTCTCAAGTTGCATCTCGACTTGCAACCGGCCTTGTCCCTTGTTGGTATAGAGAGGTAGTTGCAAATGGACTGCAAGTATCGAGTTGAAAATTGACACGCAACTGGCCTTCTACCATGACGATATAGAGAGGGAGTTGCAACTAGGGTTGTAACTGAGTACTTTCATCTCAAGTTGCATATTGACTTGCAACTGGCCTTCTCTGTTGTTGGTAGAGGCAGTTGCAAAGTTGCAAGTTGTCACGCATATGGATTTTTGTATCGACTTGCAACTAGACACACAACTGGCCTTCTCCCATGATGGTATAGAGAGTGAGTTGCAACTAGGGTTGCAACTGGGAACTCTGTTGTTGTTTTTGTATTTTTCGCCTTGAGTTGCACCTTGACATGCAACCAGTCTTTTTCCTTGGGTTGCAATTGGACTATGACTATCGAGTTGCATCTCGACATGCAACTAGCCTTCTCCCTAATGGTATAGAGAGGGAGTTAGAATTGACGACTTTTGTCTCAAGTTGCATCTTGACATGCAACCAGCCTTCTCCCTGATGGTATAGAGAGGGTGTTGCAACTAGGGTTGCAAATGGACTATGAGTATCGAGTTGCAACTTCACACGCAACTGGCCTTCTACCCTGATGATATAGAGAGGGAGTTACAACTAGGGTTGTAACTGATGACTTTCATCTCAAGTTGCATCTTGACTTGCAACTGGCCTTCTTTGTTGTTGGTATAGAAAGGCAGTTGCAACTGGAATATGAGTATCGAGTTGCAACTTAACACGCAAGTGGACTTTCATCTCAAGTTGGATTCTCGACATGCAATTGGCCTTCTCCCTTTGATGATATAGAGAGGGAGTTTGTCTCAAGTTGCATCTAGACATGCAACTCGATTTTCTTATTGAGTTGAAACTTGACATGCAACTGGCCTTATCCCCTGATGGTATAGAGAGGGAATTGCAACTAGGGTTGCAACTGAGGACTCTGTTGTTGTTTTGTCTTTTTAGCCTTTGAGTTGCACCTTGACATGCAACCAGCCTTCTCCCTGATGGTATAGAGATAGAGTTGCAACTACGGTTGCAACTAGACTATGATGAAGGGAATATGCCCGAGAGGCAATAATAAAGTGGTTATTATCTTATTCCATGTTTATGATAAATGTTTATTTTACATGCTAGAATTGTATTGATCGGAAACATCAATACATGTGTGTTTAATAAACAAAAAGGGTTCCTAGTTATGCCTCTCTTATAGACTAGCTTGTTGATTAACAAGATGATCAAGGTTTCCTGATCATGGACATTGGATGTTGTTAATAACAAGGTCACACCATTGGTGGAATGATGTGATGAACATTCATCCGAAGTATAGCATTACGATCAAAGTCATTATGTTTATATTGCTATAACATCATACGAAGTAATCTTTATCCTTAGACCATGAGATCATGTTAATTGCTAACACCGGAAGAGTATCTTGATAACATCAAACGTCACACCGTAACAGGGTGACTATAAAGGTGGGTTCAGTGCTACGAAGGTGTTATGTTGAGGCTCATGGATCAAGAGTGGGATTTGTCCATCCCGATGACGGATAGATATAATCTGGGCCCTCTCAGTGATATCACATTGAAATAGCTTGCAAGCAAGTGATGTGATCACTAGAATGTTATATCATGGGAACGAGAAAAGAGTGCATGTCGGTAACGAGATCAAACTAGGTATGGAGATACCGATGATCGAATCTCGGACATGTAATATATCGCGAGACAAAGGGATTTAGTTACTAGCGTTAAAGGTTCTCACGATCACAGAAGTCATCATTGAATGTGTAGGAGTCAGTATGGATCTCCAGGTCTCGCTGCTGATTATTGATCGGAGAGGGGTCTCGATCATGTCTGCATTATTCGCGAACCGTAGGGTGACACACTTAAGGGATACCAACACCATTTGGAGCAAATATGTTTCAGATAAAGATTTAAGAAAGCGCTAGAATTATTTCAATAGACACCAAAACTGTTTCGGGTGAAATTGCTGAAATTGGTTCTGCATGTAATATTGAAATGTTGCAGGGGGTTTTATGTGAATGTTTGTTAATTAAAGTAATTAACAAAATTCTGAATAAAAATAATAAAAAGAGTTTTATTAAATGAGAGAGCATTAAATTTGGAGAAATTTAATGCATTTAAAGTGGAGACTTTAAAAGAGAATGTGAAGGGGCATTTTAATGTGGAGGGGTTACCACCACATGAATGGAGGAGGTGAAGGGTCACCTCCCCCATGCGCCGGCCATGAAGGAGGGGTACCCTCCCCTCCTCCTATAAAAGGACTTATTAAATGAGAGAGCATTAAATTTGGAGAAATTTAATGCATTTAAAGTGGAGACTTTAAAAGAGAATGTGAAGGGGCATTTTAATGTGGAGGGGTTACCACCACATGAATGGAGGAGGTGAAGGGTCACCTCCCCCATGCGTCGGCCATGAAGGAGGGGTACCCTCCCCTCCTCCTATAAAAGGCCAACCCCTCCTCACTTCTCAGACACACCTCCTTGTGAAGGATCTCTCTCCCCCTCTCGTATTATTTCCCCATGGTCTCGGATTAGCGAGATACATGTTCCCGATGGCTTTATCTGGAAAGGAGTTACTGCTTCCGCTGCTTTGCTGGAGCGAGGGACGGAGGTTGTCGGGGTACCGGACGTGTGTGCGATCACGGATGCACCGCTGATTTGCGGTGCTGGACTTGGTGGTGCTGGATCGATGGGCGTCTTTGGGCGGACCTGCTGGACTTCATCACGATCTTGAGATCGGCAAGTGTACGACTACATCAACCACGAGTCCCTACTCGTTAACAAAGCTCGTTGTCTACGAGGGTAAGTTCTCCATGGATGTATGTTCACCCGTTGCTCTGTATCTAGTAGATAGATCTTGGCGTATAGTTCTCATCGTAGGAATTTTTTTGTTTTCTATGCTGCGGACCCAACAGTGGTATCAGAGCCTGATCTATGCGTAGGTGCTTAGCACGGGTAGTACACATATGTTGATATGTGGGCGATGATGATAATGTTATTGCACCTTCTATGTATTTTGGATATTGGTGGCATAGTGGGATGAAGCGGCCCAGACCAACCTTACATGTCATCGTACATGAGACCGGTTCCACGACTGACATGCAACTTGTTTTGCATAAGTGGCTGGCGGGTGTCTGTCTCTCCTACTATAGTCAATATCTGATTTACAACGAGTTGCTAATAACTTACTTATCCTCGTTGTGGTTCATGTTCGTAGGTAAGAACGGTTCTATCTCCGAAAGCCCTAAGCCACGTAAAACTTGCAATTGATAAATTAGAGGCGTCTAGTTTAGATCGTTGTTGGGCTAGTGTATTGATATGGTATTGTTGTAAGTAGATGTATGATAGATACTCTTACAACACACTCAACGTGTAAGTTCCATAAACCTTGGCCTTACACACAAAGGAATGATAGAGATCATACCACGATGCAAGTGATAGAGATCAAATGCATGGACCATATCATCTCACTTTACACATTAGATGTTAGCATCTTATACAGCTAGTTTGGCGTTTTCTGTAGCATTGTAAGATGATCCCTCATTTAAATATCAAGATAAAAATGTGTTCTTCCTTAAGTATGCACCGTTTTGTGGATCGTGTTTCGAGACATCACGTGATGATCGGGTGTACTCGACTCTACGCTTTCATACAACGGGTGTAAGATAGTTTTACACACGCGAGTACTAAGGTTCTTACTTGGCGAGCCTAGCATGTACAAACATGGCCTCGGAACACGGACCGAAAGGTTAAGCATGAGTCATATAGTTGATATGATGCCCATATAGATGCTCGCCTTTGAAGCTACACCGACTCACGTGATGATCGGACTTGGTGTAGTGGATTTGGTTCATGTAATCACCAAAAAGGCACGAGGGATGTCGTTTTTGAGTGGGAGTTCATTTCTAATTTGGATTAGTCGAACTCAATTTGTCATAAACTAAATCAAAGTGAATTTGCATAATTTATTGTAGTCATTGGCATCTGTTCACTACCTTATGCTTAGTTTTAATTGAGATAATAGAACTATAGAATTCTGGATATTTACTTTACGAACTGGCATCGTATTGTTTTGAATGTCAATTTAAAGTTTATAAGTCCTATTGCAAACTTTCAGCAAACTCTATTTACTCCATGAAGTTTAATAAGTAGTATTAAATCAAGAGTAAGAATTCCAATGTTAGTATCTAAAGTATCATGTTTGCCTCCATGATTATTGATATTCAAAAAGTTGTTTTAATATCAAGATTATATTGGATCTAGAAATTGTTTCAGAAACCATCATGTGTGAAATATATTGTGATATCTGAAATAATGTTTTTGGTTGCATTATGATAGAGTATAATTTAGCAAAATACATGTTCTCATATTGTATGAGAATTTGTGAAGGATGGAGATGCTAGGCATCTGAATCTACCAAAAATGTTTTGGGAACTGATATTATACTCGTGATTCTTCCTTATAAGCTATAGTAGCTTGATCATGAAAGTTGTCATGATAAGGATGAATAGAAGATGTAAGTAAAATGTTTACTACACTAATAGATTACTAAAGAATGGATTTTTGAAAGAATGCCAAACATTTGATGATGGTGATCCACTTCAAAGTGCAAGTCCAAAGGTATTAGTATTTGACTATATACGCTTTGTACTATGTGTCATGTGAATGACACCACTATTGATGTTGATAGATTCTTTTAAAATAAAAGGAATTGCTGAAAGAGAATCTATAAAATATTTGGCAGAAAATAAAAGGTTGGAGATGTCCAACTTAGGTATATAGAAGATATACATGTTATGGCTATATTCCTTGCTTGTTAAACAATGTGGTTCTTAGGTATTGGATATCGGTATTGGATACCGAATTGGTTGGTATGAAGTGTCATACAGGACAACGCAATTCATGAACTACAATGGCCTAAGTAAACCATCAAGAGAATGAGTGATGATGTTCATCGAAAACAAATAAAGTGTTATTGTGTTTTTCGTTGTCATCAAACCAAGCCTTCAAGATTTGTTTAAATAATTGTTATTTTGTTCCGGTATCATGAGAACAATGGCTGTTCAAATAATTACCGTATTCCATAAAGGATGGATGAACTTTTACAAGTCTAGTTGGAGAAATCACATCCATAAACACTATTGCTAAAATGTCGCAAGACAAATGATTGAAAGATCACTTATGAAGTGACATCGCTGTTTAAATTATATTTGAAAGAAAACATGAAGAAACTCCATGTTGATGGATTTTTGGAGTCTTTGATTTTGATCAATTGACGCATGTGAAACTTTCCTCGAGATAATTGAAACTCCGTCCATAGGCCAGAGAGGAACGGATGACTAGCTTATTGGAAATTGTGCATGCTGATGTGCATAGTCCATTATGTGTAGCCATATGCGATGGATCTTTTTGCTTCATATGCTTTCTCCGAAAATTTGTGTGAATATATCTGTATATTTACTTAATAAGGAAGAAGTATGAAACATTTGAAAATTGTTCAAAGACTTTCAAGATGAAGTGGAAAATCATTGTAACAAGAAAATAAAGAGTTTATGATTCAATCATAAAGGAAGATATTTGAGTTACATGTTTAGCAAAAACACCTAAGACTTGAGGAATTGTTCCATGATTTGTGTTTCCTGATAAACCATAGGAGTATGGCATATTCGAGAGATAAAATCAAACCATGTTTGACATGGTAAGATCAAAGGTGTCATTTATAAAACTGCCATTATGTTTTAAAGATTGAAGCTTTAGAGACTACCGCTTTTACACTGAAAAGAGCACCATCGTGATCCGTTGAAATGACACCATATGAGTTATGGTTTGGGATAAAACCCGAATTGTCTTTTCTTAATTTTTGGTATGCTATGCATAAGTAAAATGTTTACAACCAAAGTCGGATAAGCACGTCTTTGTAGGTTATCCCAAAGAATTTGTTGGGAATTTCTCCATAACACCAAGGACAAAAGAGTTTGTCGCTTGGAACATCAAGTTTCTTGAGAAGGAATTTTTCGTGAAAAGTTAAGTGGGAGGACAATAGAACTTTGATAAGGTTGTTGAACCTTAGCTATATGTGCTAAGTAGCGCAGCGCCGAAAAGTGTCCCGGTGGCGGCCACAATGCTCATGGCTCTCGTGATTACAAAAGGTGTGATCTCGGAGATTAGAGTTCCTATAGAACCGTGTGGGTCGGTAAGAATCAAATAGTAAGATTTGATAAGCAAGTCGTTATTGTTTTGACAATGATGAACCGACTACATGCAAAGAAGCGATGATGGGCCCTGACTCCATAAAATGACTAGAAGTCATAGAATCCGTGATAGTATCCATACACAAGAAAACAAGTTTCTGAACTTGGAAGACCCTCCGGAAAGGCGTGAAGCCTATCGGTCGTGTTTGGATCTATAAAGAAATAAGACATGGATGTTTAACATCTATGAAATAGTCGACATGTCGGAAAGAAGTTTATGACAATGTTCAAGGAGTTGACTATGACAAGATTTGATCTTTCATAGCGATATATAGTCTTGACGGATTAATGTAGCAACCACTACATATAATTTGGTATATGGTAGTTGAATAAACAAAACAAGGTTCTTCTAATAGAACGGTAACCTAGGACATGTACATGACATGGTCCGAAGGGTTTTGTTAATTCAAAGGGTGCTAAAAGGGCATGTAAACTTCAATAGTTGAAGTAAGCATAGCGGAGTTGGAATCTTCACCATGATGAAACTGTTAAAAGAGTTTAAATTCATCGGAGATGATGAAGATGCTTGCATTTGCAAGAAATTAAGTGGGAGGGCTGAGACATATTTCTAATACGTTATGTAGAGGACATATTGTTGATTGGAAATGATGTATCTTTTATTGACACAAGTTAAGAATTTCATTAAAATAGGATTTCGATGAAAGACTTGGGCAAAACCGGAATATTTGGCATCAATGTCTATATGGATAGATTGAGGCGCTAATATGGTTATTCTAGACGTACATATATGAGATATTGAAAGGGTTCAATATGGAAACAATAAGAAAGGTTCTTGCTGCATGGAAATAATTGTAAAGATTCAAGTGTTTCAACACTTGGTGAGTAAAATCACATGAAGATTTTGATCGATTATACCATGATATGTATATATCCAAAATGTCCTATGCTCTAAATGTTATGAGCACATACTAGAATGATTCATAAGATGATCATTGGACGATAGTAAAGATATTCTTATGAACTTTGGAAGAACTAAGAATATATCATGTATAAGTGACAAATAGTTAAAGGTAGTTCATTGTAAAGTGTTACATTGATACTATTTTTGTCACAAGATACAAATTAAATTTATCTCAATTTAGACTATGGGTGGCACAATGTAATGGAAAGAATGTTCCATGATGGATTTGGATGAGTTCCAAAGTTGAGACATTGTGACGGATACTACAACAAAAGGCTAAGTATATAACTGCTATAGTAGCAGCAAAGGAGGGCATTTGTGTTAAGTAGTTTGTTATCAAACTAGGTGTGGTTCAAAGTGGGCTAATGCTATGAAGATATATTGTGTGACAATAATATCAACATATTTTAAGCCGAACAAACTAAAGGTCGCACCAAAGGACCAACTCTACACAATTCCATCTCATTTGAGAATGAGTGATGCATAGAGACGCAAAGACATGCAAATACACACGGACCTGAAACTGTCAGATCCAGAGATTATGTTAACCACTAGCAATAGCGTATATGCAACACCAGAAAGCCATAGGTGTTCAATACGCAAAGTTTTTCAAACTAGATTATTGACTCTAGTGCAAGTGGGAGACTGAAGGGAATATGCCCGAGAGGCAATAATAAAGTGGTTATTATCTTATTCCATGTTTATGATAAATGTTTATTTTACATGCTAGAATTGTATTGATCGGAAACATCAATACATGTGTGTTTAATAAACAAAAAGGGTTCCTAGTTATGCCTCTCTTATAGACTAGCTTGTTGATTAACAAGATGATCAAGGTTTCCTGATCATGGACATTGGATGCCCGAGAAGTGATTTGTTTTTTGCAAATTTTTATTGTGTGTGTTGGAATGCAATTCATATGATTTCACTTAAAGAATAAGTAATATTATTACTGTTTTAGTTTGCAATAGTTTTTGAATTTAGCTTATTCTTGTTGTTGCAATCATTTTAACTTCCATGCAGATTATAACTAGTGTTCAAAAAAGAGAAAGACGTAAGAGTGCTAGAAAGCACAAAAGGAAGGTTAGAATTCTTGCACATAACTTTTCTATTGTTGATTTTCTTTTGCTGTAACTAGACATGTTGTCTGATTTTTTATTTTTATTTTGTGTTTGCACATTGATAGAGGTTAACAATATCCACAACTGAAGAAAATGGCAGTGAAGCAGATGATGAGAGGAAAGCTTACAGCAGATGCAGTATCACATTTCTGTTCAAAGTGCTACAGAGAGTGCACACATGTCCTTGTTATGTAGAACTTGTGAAATGGCTTGGTTTCTCTAAGATCTTGAATTTAGACAGTTGCTCAGTTCCCGGGTGCTTTGTTCAGTGGGTTGCTGATAACATATGCACAGATAGAGAAGTTATTCAAATAGGTTCAAAAGAAATACAGCTCAGCCCTCAAATAGTTCATGAAACTCTTGGAACACCAACCAGAGAGTTGCTTGTTGACAGTGATGAAGAGTTAGGAAAAGCAACTTTCCTTGCTATGTTTGGTTTATCAGAAGTTCCTTCTATCAAATTCTTTGGAAAAATGATTCTAGCAAAAGAAGTTCTACCTGATAGTGTTTTTTGTCGGTGCTTTATGTTAGTCTGTTTAGGAACATTTTTGTGTCCCAATTCAAGCACTAAACTGAGCACCAAATACATGGGAGCACTTGTAGTTGTTGATAAGATAAGGTATCAGAACTGGTCAAAATTTATCCATGAATGGATGATCTTTTATATCAACAAATACTTGAAAGAACCACAGAATACAAGGCAATTAACACAAACTCTTGGTGGATGTATATATCATTTGGCGGTATGTTATTGTTCTTCATATTTGTAGATTATCATGAATTTTTTTGTACCTTATCAATTCTGATTATAACTATCTTCACCATTTTATTTATTTGTTTATCTGATTTGCCCATTGTTTGTTTTTTCTTTTTTAAGCAGGTACGGTGTCTCGATTTCATTGATTTCACACCAGTTCA
Organism: Avena insularis; assembly: GCA_023614405.1. Classification (NCBI taxonomy): domain Eukaryota; kingdom Viridiplantae; phylum Streptophyta; class Magnoliopsida; order Poales; family Poaceae; genus Avena; species Avena insularis. The sequence continues at coordinate 67,507,732 of CM042692.1, read as the reverse complement.
AATTCCTTTAACATTGCCAAGAATAAGAGTTTGGAAAGGGAATTTGATAAAAATGTTTAGAGACATGTACCTGGGCACTAATGGCAAATACGGTGCTTACCTCGTAAGTGCAAATAACTATTTAATTTTTTTTCTACTACACCTTACATATTTTCTGCTTGTAATAATATTGTGGTCGTATGCAGGTAAAAGATATTTCTCAAACTTGTTACTCAATAGATTCAAGGATACCTAATTTTCAAGTTCAAAATGATGAAATTCTTAAGCAATTAATTGATGCAGCTATTGGTGACCTTGTGCAACCCAAGGTACTAAGAACCTAGATGTATTCTCACATTTTTGCTGTTTTTTGGTATTCTCACATTTTTGGTATTCTCACATTTTTGCTGTTTTTTGTAACATATTCTCACATTTTTGCTGTTTTTTGTACTGGTCAGTTGAGACATGATATATCAACAACATTTCTCTCTATTATGAAAAATGAAGAAATGAGGATTTGTATGAAAGCTTAAGATCTTGTAATCAAAGTCATTCAAACTATTGTTTCGAATCAAAATGGTTCACAAAATACACTCAAAATTTCCACATCTGAAGAATGTTCCTACAAAACTGCCAATGAATCTCAAACAACAGTGAAATTGTCCCAAGAAGATGATGTTCATTTTGAAGATGACAATGATGGTACTAATTTTTTCCCTTTGTTTTTAACTTTTTACTCATGTTTGTGTTGCTGTACAAATTATTTGTCTCCTTTTATTTTATTTACCAAAACCATTGTTTTTCAATTAAACAATAACACCTGCAGATGATGCTTCAATTCAACAAAAAAAAGACGAACAGAAGCAAATGTGAACTATGAACCATCAGATGAAAATGAACATGCAAGACATACTGATAGGATTCCTGATTCTCCTGAAGCTCCTCGTGTTCTCTCAATGGTTCATGAGGTATGTTGACTTCTTTTTCAGTAATCAAATGAAAAGTGTTCATGAGGTATGATGCTTTAAGTAAAACGAGAAGGGTAAAAAGATAAGTCAACAAGTACCTCATAGCATACTATGTTTATTAATTTATGAATGTCAAATCATATTTTTGCGCACTATTTTGTTTAATTGTTTGTAATTGATTTTCTTGTTCTTATTTTTCTTACCATAAATTATTTCTTTCAATAGGAAACAACAGAAACTGAAGCAACTGCCTCCCAAATGTTTCCATCAGCTAGCCTTAATCATATGATACTTGGAAATGATATCTCACGACAGAATGAATCATGTGTATATGTGTCATCACAAGTATGTGTTAAGTTGAATAAGCTAGATGACACAAAAGGAGGTACTTTTTTAGCTGATACTTTTAATTTTCAATGTTTATGTTAAATAAAGTTTAATATGTCATTTTGTATAATATCATATGACAATAGCTTTGTGTTGGGTGCTAATGTTTAGACTTACTCAAATATATTTTTCTTTTCTTGTAGACAATCTTATGGACCTCAATGTAAAATGTGTCGAAAAAGGAACTGAGGACTTTCATGGTTTCGATGCACCAACTGCAAAGACTCAAAATATAAAGTTCAGCGAAGATAAAAATGTCGAATACCCTAGTTCAAAAGAGGATGTTATCAACAATGTAAGCCCATGATTTTTTGTATATATTGTAATTAAGGCGTTAAAACAGAATAACGATTTTAGTTGAAATATCAGGACCATTCACAAGGGAGACTCCAAGGAGACATACCTGATAATAAAACAGTTGCAATTGATGAATGCTATGAAAAGATCAAAGAAATAGATGATAATCTCCAAAACAATCCTTTTTTGGTAAGAACGAAACCTTACCATTATCACGAAGTATTGATGTCTTCTAGTATTTTTCTAACTATAGATTTATTTTTTATGGAAATGATGGTTAACTATTGTTTTCTGATCCACTATTTTTTGTCTGTTTAATTTTTTGTACAGCTGAATCAGCTGCAATAAACAGGAGTGCATACCTAGAGATATCTAGAAGCAAGTATTTTTTCAAAGATGAAGGGGTTCCATCTTTTAGGCTCATGGAGTGCGTAGATGCTAATGGGAGAACAATCGAAGAGCCTGAATTATTTCGACCCATAGGAATTGATGACTATTCATACAATGAAACGTGTGAGGTATAAGCAAGTCATGTGATCCTTTTGTTTGCCATTATATTTGTATGTCTTCTAGTTCTTTAGGTATAGCTAACATATTCTTATTATTTTTTGTTTTTAATTGTGTTTTCAGTTAGCAATTTCTAATTGCAAAGAAGAAGAGAATAAGGAGGCAGATAATAATGTCACAGACAAGGAAAAAACAAATGACACAATAACTCCAAATAGAAATGTAACAACAAAAACTTCAAACACCAATAGATCTGTTGTAAGTATCTATTTGATTTAATAAAAATCTTCACTTCTTCTTTTTTCATTTATATGATTCAGTAACTAATTAAACCTTCAATTCTTCTTTTGTCTCTAGTATGTAAAGGATAACATTGACACAGATTGTGAAATGAGCATCCAGTGTGCTCAAAGGTGCACAAGCATTACATGCCTTACAAATTCACCAACAAGGCATCAAACTGAACTAAATAATTTTGTAGACCTTGTAAGTTCTTTTCTCAAGTTTGCTTTCATTGATCAAACTTTAACTTTTGTACACCTTGCAAGTTCTTTTCTCCTTGTTTCATTGTTGCTCCTATTCACTTTCATGAACTCTGTTTTTTAAGTTTGATTTTCTGATTTTTCATCCAGGTTTCTCCAATAACAGTAATGAGTAGCAAAAACAACATGAACACTGAACAATCTGGCAGCACAACAAAAACTCATGTAAGCAATTTAATTATCCTCAAACACATTATACTGTATATATCTTTTTTGTATTTAGACATGGCCTAAAAACAAATTGGTGTTCTCTTTTTTAGGATTACATAGAAGATTTAATTGTTGGCCGTAGACTTTTTGAAGATAATGATGAAGATGACTACAACTCAAATTTGAAGAACAAGGGTCCAACAGTGCAATTATTGAACAACTTTGTAGAGGTAAGTTTTTCGAAAATTTATGTTGTAAAAACCATTAACAACTTGACTGCTTTTTTATCATGTCAACTTAAACTTTGTAATTGAACTTATTGTTTCTAAACATAGGAGTCATCACCAGAAGTTCAAATTCTTGGAGAGAAATCAGTTCAATTCCCAAGCAACAGTATGTCAAAAGAAATGGATGAATTATACAACACAAATCTATCTCTTGGAAACTCTACATCACGTAATGGCAAAGAAAATTGTTTACCAAAACTAATACCTCTAAGAAGCAAGTATGTCTGCTCCCCGTATGATGTAAACCCAAGCCAAAGTGTGATTATAGATCCCTTTGAATAGAAAGTTTGGCAAGCTGTCACAATTTTGTGTGATGATCCAGTTCATAAATTGTAAGCTTTTCCTTTTTCTTTATCCAAACCATCTACTTAATTTTGGTGCTTGATATTGTTGTTTTTTGATATCTAATGCAATTGTTTATTTTGGTTTTAAATTCACTAAAGGGATTGGGCTGTCAACATTGACGCTGTCAGAGTTTCAATGTTACAGTTAGGAAACTCAATGAAACCTAAAGGGTGGGTTGATGCTTGGTTAATAAGTTATTTTTGCCGTAAACTCTTTCGAGGCAACCATCCTAGCAAAACAAAGAAACACTTCTTCTTCAATACAATTTCAGTAAGTGTGCAATGTCAAGTTAAAGTTTTTGTTGTTATGAACACTAATAATTAATACAGCCCAACAAATAGTTATTTCTTTTCTTTTGTTTGCATTTTATTTCTGAAACAGGATTTTTTCCTAGAGAAATGGAAGTCTGAAGAAGCAAAGGACATTTGGCACAAACGAGCATTAGAATCTTTTATAGGCGCAAATAGAGCTTTCAAATTACATTTGTCTGATGCGGTATTTTTCTATATATTTATACCATAAGTAATATTCATTGTTTTATGATTAAACTAATTGCTGAAATCAAAGGGAGAGAAAACCAATTGAAGTTTTTGTTCTTTTAGTTTTTCTTTCCAAGCATATATAACATGCATTGGTTTGTGCTACTTGTTGATATCAAGTACCGCAACTTCATATTTCTCGACTCATTCTTCAGTGAAGATAGTTTCCATAAGACTATAGGAGATGTTATGGTAATGGCAAATCTCCTACTGTTGTTAATTTGATGTTTCCACCTTTTTTGATTTTTTTGCATCTTTTTAAAGTGATTTGTGCATAGTCTGATATTTTGTTTATGTTGCAGATAAAAAACTTTACCAACACATGGCATGAGGCCGGACTGAAGGAAATGAACTTTGAAACTTATGGTAGAGCATACCCAAATGTACCAAAACAAATTACTGGGTATGTACAAATAAAATGTGTATTAACTTTGGGTTTTTATATTCCGTTTTGTTTTCTACTTTAGATTATTCTTTCATTGTGTTTTGTTTTCATTTTTCTTTTTATTATCTCATAGGAATGACTGCGGCATTTTTGTTATGAAATACATGGAACTGTTTGTTGTCAGAAATCAATCAAAGTGCAACTTTTCCCATCTTGATATACCATTGTTTCATTTGAAATACACTCACGATATTCTAATGAGACGACACAATATGGAGCACGATGCAAAGGATCTGGCTTCTATGTTTGAATGTTAAGGTTGAATACTTACTAGAGATTTATACCTTTTTATGTTATTATACATAGTTCTAATTATATACCATGTTAACTAACTATGATAATTATTTCTTTTCTTTTCCACAGATTGAGAACACGATATAACAAGGATGCTCAAGTAGAAAGTTCCAATGAAGTTTTATGAAAAACAATGGAATGATGTAGATAGAACAATTTGTTCTAGTTTTCATGTGTCTTCAATTTTTTTTGAGTTTTGTTTCTGTCTGTTGTGTGTGAAGTATGCAAATATTGTAGTGACAAATCACAACAATTACCGCAAATGTGTGAAGATGTACAAGGACCCTCAGAATGTGAGCACAGACAATCCCGTCTTTGTCAAATTTGCAGCATATGCACACAAAATCTTGTGTTTGAAGGTTGACAGACACAAGATATCTTCTCGGCCTGATTTCTTGCATTTCAAGCATAGCTGTCTTGTATACCTCATATCTAACAAACTATTCAATCTCATTGACATGAAGTTTTGCTGCAAACCTTATTTGTTTCTGAAACATATAGAATATCTCACGATTGTACATGCGGCCTGCTTGTATTTAGAGCTCACTGTGCAAGCAGTAGCTAGGTTATGTCATTCTTGTCACCGTATCCTGCTCCTTTTCCAACTCCTCGATGTTCTCTGATATCTTTTGGTACTCACCCAAGAAGCTGATAACACTGAAAGTAGAACCAACATTATCCTTGAATATTGCATTTGTTCCTTCACTTCTAGCAGTTGAGTGAACAAAAGGACAGAAATTCCTCTTGAAATATACCGGGACAAACCTACTCCTGTTGTCCCACATTATTTTCAAGTACTTGAGGTGACCAACATTATATTTTTCAATCATCTGGGGCCACAAATTTTCAAATTCAGCAATTGTCAATGAGTTGCGAAGGATGTCTAAAAAATCTATATGCAGGTTTGGTATTCTTCCAAAACTTCCTCCACACTTCTCTTCATCTTTCTTCTTGATATGGAAAAAACAGTTCCCGTGACAAGTATTAGGAAAAACTGCATCAATTGCATTCTTCATACCAGCATATTGATCTGTTATAATTGTCACCAGATATTTTTGTCCATGGCATTGTTTGAATGCATGGAATAACCACTTGAACGTGTCTGCTTGTTCATTGTTTATTATCGCGCATCCAAACAAGCAGTTTTGCCCATGACCAGTGACACCAACAAATGGCGCAAACGGGAGATTATATTTGTTTGTTTTGAATGTCGTGTCAAAGCTCACAACATCACCATATAAGTCATACATTTCTCTTGAAAAGGCACCAGCCCAGAATATGCATTTAACCATGTTGCCTTCCCCTAATACGAATTCATAATGGAACCTAGGGTCTTCATCTTTCCTCTGCCTGAAATATTCAAGGACCTTATTCATATCATTCCGGTTGTCCTCTTGTCTTATTGCGTTCATAACATTACTCACATCCTTTTTTGTATAAGGAACATTTTTTGGCTTGCCTCCTCTAAGGTAAGTGAGTATTGCCATTATTTTCCTGGTTGCCAACTTCACAGATGTGAAAGTACTTCTCTTGATTTGTCATATGCTGATGAGACCGTAAGAATTTGCTTTCATCTACTGGGCATAACTCATGGTTGTGATGCATCTCTATGCTTGTAACATGCCACTTACTTTCTTTCAAAGAAACAATCATCTTAGCTCTGCAACCAGTAAGTTCATTCACATTTCTTTTTCTTTTCTTGGCATTCTCTGGCGCTGCTTTTCCAGTCCGCTCTTGATCCCTCTCCTGCCTCCTCAGCTTTCTCTTCTCCAGAACATCAGCAGCAACCGGCTTGCCGAATTTGTTACAAGTGTAAGTTCGTCTAGATCCAATTTGATCTCCCGTATTCTTGCCCTTGTAGATTCCTGCTTTTTTGACGGAGAAACCACATATAGAAGCATATTCATTGTAGAAATTGTATGCTTCTTCTTCAGTGTCAAAAATCATGTTTATATGTGGAACATGATGGCCAAGAACTTCTTGACTACCACTGAGTGCTGCCTTGACGCTTTCACTCTCAAGATACAGACAAACATCCTCAGGTGTTAATTGTTCTACACCTTCAGGCATTTCCATTTTTGCTGCTAGATATTTATCCATGACATCGTCCAAAATGTTCACATAATCCTTATCAACTGTCTCATCTTTCTGTTGTCCATTGTCATCATCCCACTGCCAGTTATAAAATCTATCCGCATCATCATCTTCAACGGCTTCTTCTTCATCTCCTTCTTCGTCATCTTTGTCACCAAATTGTGGCTGCTCTTCTTCGTCGCCATCTTCATCTAGCATCAATGATTGGGAACTACCATCTCTTCCAGTAATCATGAATGTCCTGTTCTGTATTTTTTTTGAAACCATAACTATTTAATTTCTTGTTTGAAACCATAAATATTTTTTTGTATGTATTGTGAAAGAATTGTACCTCATACCCCATAGGCTCTACCATCTGAACATCATTGTCCCGCAAAAGCCCTGCAATTTGATTTTATACAGTTTTCACATTAACTTTATGCAAAACCAAAGTGTCAAAAGGTTATTAATACTTGTAATCATGTTCAATACCTGAGATGATGCCGGATTTTCGACAGATAACATCATTTCAGTGAACGTCATGTTCTGCATTTTTGTTTCAAAACAACGGTTACAATAATTATAATATGATTTTTTGTTTTGTTCTTAAATAAAATTTGATGTATAATTCAGTAACTTCATCTTTTTCCCCCAAACTTATAGCAAACTGATCTTTATTCTCATAAGGATAAGAGTTGTAGTCAATTCTGGAAGCAGGTAGTACCTAGAGATATTTTTAGATGATCACAAAGGTGAGCAGAAGTTTTATGATTGCACGCATTTTATGTTTTGAAAGTTTCATTATCATATCAAGAATTCATGCTAATTTCTGGTTTTTTTTGGGTTGTGTAACAGACTATGTGTGTTTGTTCCAGCTACACATGCATTTTATGTATAAGACTAAAGCAAACCAAGTTCATTTACAATATTGCAGTTAAACATTATGAAGATTTTGAAAAATTAACCTGGTTCATGCTGACTTTGTTTTGTTTGCTACTGATTCCCTTATCAGTCAAATGCGCTTCTACTGAGTTTGGCTCAGAAGAAGGTATCTGCATACAGGTAAAAATCAAGTCTGTTTTATTAATGTAACAAAGAGAGTACCTTCAGTTTTTGATTTTTAATATGATTTATTTACCTGAGTGCCAATTATGCATTCACCAGCCCAGTCTACAAAAAATCAACAGTTACATATCAATTGCAACCTTGGAAAACAAACAGAGATAAAAAATATTGTTGAATTAGTAGTTCAGACATTCAACCCAAAAGTGGGCATGGAGGAATCGGTTCTGGGGTCAGAAAGAGAAGATGAAGATGAGCTTACCAAGGTCAGTCTCCTACGTTAAATCCATGTAGAAACTTCTTTGAATCTTTCCAGGTCCACTACTCCTTACAGATTTGCATCTCGTTTGAAGTTTCCTTTTTTCCGATCTGATTTTGTTCGAGCAAGCAAGTAAGAGAGAGAATAAATTTTCACAGAGCCCGATCTGTTTTTATTCGAGACAATTTTTTCTGTGTGGGGATGAGTTATTTGGATCTATGTATAATTAGTACTGATTTTTCAGGGGTGTCTTTGCTTATAGGTACGTTGGAGATTTCTTCTTTCCCAAGTTGGTACTCTTCGGCCAGAAGCAAGTAGCCCACCAGAGACAGCAATGAAATCCAAGAATAAGCCCAACTAAAAAAGACAAACATAACAAAAAAGCCCCAAAACAAAAAAAAGCCCAACCGAGACCAGAAGGGGAAGCGGACGGAGCGAACGTATCTACGAATCGTGCTGAAGCAGCGACGCGGACGTCAGTCGACTACGACATAAGCTATGTCATAGTCGACGACGTAGACACTCCCTACAAATAAACCAATCACGTCCATATACAAAGTTTGAGACTCTGTGAAAATAAAAAACGGTCTGCTAGGACAACATCACAATCATGTCCAACCTGAAAGACAAACAACACGAAAGACTCAAAAGCCTCAAAGGAGAAGACAATCATGTCTAAACTGAAAGAGAAACAACACAAAAGCGTAAAAGCCTCGAAGGACAAGAGAACTGGTCACCATCAACATATCTAGTAGTACGCTAGTTTCGTTTCTCTCCGTCCCCGCCCCTCCCTCCCTGTTCCTTGAGAATTGCCTGTGAGGTGCCAGGGCCCGCCCACGCCCCTCTCGCTGGAATAGCTGGCGAGAGGTGGCGGCAGGGGGCCGCCAGAGTAGCAGTAGGTTTTAGGTTGCTTGGCGTTTTGCCGGTAGTGGGCTTTTTGCCCGGTAGGGGCTGCGGTGCTTCAGATCTGAGCGGCAAGATCTTGAGGTTTCTAGGGTTCCTCCTTGTTCTTCCTTCGCTCTGTCGGCCGGAGTTGAGGACGATAAGAAGGGCATCCGCGCCGTCAAATAAATTTGGTGCCGCTGGTCCCAGATCGAGTGGTGGTGGTGGTGGTGGGGGGGGGGGCATCCTGACCTGGCCAGCCGTGGAGGCGAGGGGGAGCGGAGCAGTTGGTTCGTGCCCATTTTCTCGATCTGAAGAAGATGGCTCTGGTTCCCTGCGGAGGGGATGGATCTGGGGCGCTGGGATGGGGATGCCTGTCTCCTTCCTTCTCTAACTCGCCATGGTGGCGATAAGGAGAAGGCTTGTGAGATGTTCGTCTCTTCCCTCGAGCTCCATTGGAAGATAGGTGGTGCTGCTTCTGGAGCTTCTTCGCAGTGGTCGGATGGCGGCGGGATGCTGCTAGGCCACTACCTTTTCTGGTCGAATGGCGACTACGGGATCTACCTCCATCGGAGGCCCTTCTTCGAAGCTCGTCGTCGGAGCTTGACACCTCGCAGAAAGCAAGTGGTTCGTCCCCGCGGTCTGCAAAGTGGCCGGCGATGCGGTTTCTTCTCCGGTGTGTGGTGCGTAATGAGCAAGAGTCTCACGACCTCGCCGTTGGCTGGAGGTCGCCGGAGATCGGAGGCGGAGACACTCAAGGACCTGATTGCTTTTTATTTTCTAGTCCTAGGGTGTTTTTTGCAAAGTGAAAGACCATGTTTTTTTGTCTAGTTTTGCTAGGGTGCTTTATGTAAAGGGCCTTTCCGAATTTTGTACCTGCCTCGTGAATTAATATGCAGCTTCTGGGGTCTTCGTGATCCGTTTATCGTTCAAAAAAAAGACAAGAGGCGCAGATGGACGAGGTGGAGAGACGGCATGCTGCCTCCACCATGCATGTCAACAGAGTAGGTACCACTGCTACAAAAGCGTCAAGAATTTGAAATCGAATGGTACAGAATATCTATCATAGCGGTAGACCCGAGAAGAGACATAACCGTCCCCCCGTGTCGCCTCCTCGAGCGAGGCGGCCGATGGCGACCCCATCTTTTCCCTGCATGGCGGTGGCTCTGTTCGGGCAGGTACGGCCGACAGCGGTGCGGCTAGGCCTTCAGAGGTCCATGAGGGAGCTGGCCGACTGTCCTGGGTAGTCTACTGGCGCGACAGCGAGGCCCTTGACACCGGAGCTTCATGGTGGGTGGCAGGCGGCAATGCCAGCTCGGCCCAGATCTGGGCCCGGTGGGCCACATCTGGGTCCGGGCAGGCCAAAGGTCCTGCAAGCATCAAAGATCTCTAGAGGCGAGGCGGGCAGTCAGTGGTGGTTGGGTTGTGGCGGCGCCGTCGGCTGGCTTGCTGCAGCGTGGCGGCATGGGCTTTGCAGGCTCGATCGGAGCCTAGACGGGCCCGGCAGGTCCTGGTGTGCCCCTGCTGCCGTGTCCGGACGGCTACCGCCACATCGGTGGAGGATGTCTCCTCCCGCCGGCCATGATGCTACTTCCCCTGATGCCCGATATGCTTTTTTACTCCGCTCTCCAGAACTCGCATTGATAACTATGGAATGACGACGAGGGTGGCGTCAAGACCGTGATGACGCATGTTGATGGACGCCAAGATAGGTGGAAGGCTTATGATCGTCCAAGGTAGTGGTTTTTTTGGGGGTGGGAGAAATCCTGGTCAGCTCGTACGGAACCGATGCGGTGATGCCTGCGGACACCACCATTCTTCCTGAAGGGCATCGGGTACCCCTTTCCCACTTACCTCTGCGTGCCGAGGAAACCCTAGGACATGTCCGGACAACATCGTTGTTGTCGTCGCATTCCTTCTTGAAGGTGTTTCTTGGTACACAACGTTTGGAGCACAGGACTGTAGTGGGACATTTTTGGAGGGAGTAGCGGTTGCGAGTCATCCTTGTTTTCGCCATTCTGCCGATGTTGGAATTTGTTCTTTTTCTTTCTCTTCCTTTTCTTTTGGGCTTGCTTGTGCTATTTGCCCAATAGTTCTGTTGTATCATGTGGTTTGCTATATTAATATAGCGGGACGAAAGCCTATTTCGAGGAGGAATTTCAAACCGAATCAGAAGCACCCCACCAGAACGATCTTCTAGATCACCATCTTCTTATGTATAGTCTAGAAGGTCCAAGATGTCGCGGCGAACACCAACCAGAAGAAGAGTCTTCTCTTGCCAGTATGATCACCATCTTATTATGTATAGTCTAGAGGGTCAAAGATGTCGCGGCGAACACCAATCATAAGGGGCATCTTCTCTTGCCGATATGTTTCACGTGGGTTTTTGGGAACTCACAAGTTCTTGGGCCTGCCAATGAGGACCCAAGACTTCTCGGTCATTTCAAAAAAAAAACAAGCCACATACCCAAGACTTCTCGGACAAAGTTTACAAATAACCGAGCTGCGAACAGGTGAATAGTAAGTGGGTTCTCGATTTAGGGATCCCACACGCCATCCCTCGGACCATGTCTCTTTGCCACCTCTACCCCTAAAGACAGACGATCACAGCAGTTGCCACAAAAAGATCTTAATCTTCAAGGATAGCGACAACTTCCATAAGGTCTGGCCCAAGTCAAGTCGAGCTTTCTAAATAGGGCTCGTTGCACAGAGCTAATCGAGAATGCCACCGTGGGGGTTAAACGCCAAGATACAAAATCGTCTGAATTAGAGAGTGAGGTAGGAAGGCTCGCCCTAAGCTCACCCACACGGTGTTTTCCTCCGCACTAAACTTTCTACGGGATGCAATGTTCCATGTATCCTCTTGCCGCGATGACTACCATCAGATATGGTTCTAAGAAAATTGCAAAGAGACTAGGAAATTCCTCTCCTAGGGTATGTTCCCTCAGTCCAACCAAAATAGGGTATCCTCCCCATTTCGTATGGAAAAGGTAATCCCTAGGCGTATCTCATGCTTGATGTCCTAGATGGATTGCCAAAATTGGGATCCCTCTCGATGATCACAAACCATGAGAGGATTGCTCCACAAATATTTAGCCTTCACCTGACGAAACCATACCCTCTTCATCTCTCAGAATACGCCACACCCATTTTAAGCATGAATGCCGTATTGAATTGCCGAGATCCCCAAATGCCTATGCCCCAAGATCCTTGAGAGCGTAAATTTCAGCACATTTCACCATGTGGTATTTTTTGTGGGCATTGGTAGCCTTCCAAAAGAAGCTCAGCAGCTCCTTATCAAAGGTTTCGTGCACTCCCTATCGCAGGAGATATAGCCCATCATGCACATGGGTAGACTATGAAGGGAATTTGCCCGAAAGGAAATAATAAAATGGTTATTATATTATCATATATTTATGATAAATGTTTAGTTCTTATGCTAGAATTGTATTAATCATAAACATTAATACATGTGTGTTTAATAAATAAACCATAGTTCCTAGTTATGCCTCTCATTTAACTAGCTCGTTGATTAACATATGATCAAGGTTTCCTGATCATAAACATTGGATGTTGTTAATAATGGGATCATATCATTAGAATAATTTTATGATGAACATACAACCAAAGTAGGTATAGCAATAACTATATAGTAATTATGTTTATATTGCTACATCAAACACATACGAAGTAACCCTAATCCTTCGACCATGAGATTATGTCAATTGCTGATTCTGAAAGGGTACTTTGATGGCATCAAACTTCACACCATAATAGGGTGATTATAAAGGTGTCGTTGGGTATTCTGAAAGTATTAGTTGAGCCTCATGAATAAATAATGGGATTTGTCCATGCAAATTATGGAGAGACATACTTTGGACCCTCTCGGTGATATGCAACACCGCTTGCAAGCATGTGACTAGGTCATAAGGATGTTGTATCACGGAACGAGTAAAGGGTACTTGCCTATAACGAGATCTAACTAGGGTATGGTTGATACCTGGGATCAGATCTTGGACAAGTAAAATATCGTGAGATAAAAGGAATTGGGTATGATGTTAATAGTTCACACGATCAGAAGAGTCATCGTTGAATGTGTGGGAGTTAGTACGGATCTCCAGATCCTGCTGCTGGTTATTGATCAGCGAAGTGTCTCTATCATGTTTGCATTATTCGCGAAGCGTAGGTTGACACACTTAAGGTACCGACACTAATGAGCAGATAAAATATATAAGAGAAAGGTTTTATAGACACTGAGATTATTTCGATAAGCACCGGAATTGTTTCAGATCAAATTGCTGAAATTGGTTTCAGATATAATATCAAAATAATGCAAGGGGTTTATGCAAATGTTTGTTAATTAAAGTAATTAACAAATTTTGAATAAAAGAAATATATTGGGTTTATTAAATGAGAGATTGAATTTAATCTAGTGGAAATTAAATGCAAGTGAGTGGAGAGGAAATTGATGTGAGTGGAGTTCCCACCCACATGAATGAGGGAGAGGCGGGGACACCCTTCATGGCTGGTGCCATGGATCCTTAGGGATTCGCCTCCCTATAAAAGGAGGAGAATCCCTCCTCTCCATTTGCACCACCTCATCGTGAAGGTTCTCTGTCCCTCTAGCAATTCCCCATGGCTTCGGATTAGCGAAGTACTTGTTCTTGATGGTTTCTCTGAAAGGATATGCTGCTTCTGCTGATCTGCTGGAGTGAGGGCGTGGAGGTTGTCGGGAGTTGGACGTGTGCCCGAGCATGGATGTGTTGCTAGTTTGTGGCACTCTACAACTCGATCTTGAGATCGACAAGTGATGTGGGGTAACCTCGGCAATGTCCATGGTGAAGGACTTAGGGTTTCGCGGAAAAGAGAATGCTGTGGATTTCGTCGGATGTCAGGAAAATAGTGGAGTCAAAGTCGCCTGAATATTTGGGAATCACACTATTACAATTTGTCTGGGAGTTTTTTGGTGGCCTCGCTTGGGCTTCTCCTGTCCTATATATAATAGGCCGAGTCTCAAAGCTGTATGTGGATAGGTTTTTACATACACGTAATTACAATACCAACATAATGTCGGTTCATAGTCTCTTTCGTAATACAATCAAAGTCTTTGTCAGCTGCTTCCTTGGGCTATCATCTGAAATCTTCATGGGCCGGAAGCCTTTTACCCAGTATAGGGTAGAAAATCATAAGCATCCGAGTAATCATACCTATGTCAGTAGCCCCCGAGACTCTACTTGAACCGCAATTTCAGGTTGAGTCTCAAAGTTTCTTTTTCCTTCTTTTCCTTTATTCTTATTTATTTATTTTTATTTTTCATAGGGATTTGGTACAACGAGTCTGATGCTTCAGACGGATCGGGAATCAGTTAATTGCTCCTGGGCAAAAAACAAGGTTGTCCTACATCAAATTCAAGTCCTTAGGCCTGAAGTCGAAATTTACTACTGGCATAATTCAGTTCGGGCCGCTGAGGTCTTATCGAATAATGAATCCCAGTCTCATTTTATCGGGTACCCAACGTGTCCATCGGGATTTCTCATTGTATCGTTGATACAAATATTTTACTGGCAAAGCGCATTCTTGTGCGATTACCAGGCCATACAGGACGAATCCTGGGATCTTACCTTCATGTTTCTGAATATGGCATTCAGATTTTTGTCGCGTTTGAGTGCGATCCGAGATTTTTTTTTTGGCGGTTGGCTTGCTGGGATGCCAATATTTCTAACTTTTATCAGATAGTTTAATGCTTTATGCTGGCTCCCGATGGGAGTAACCTTTTTGAGGATACATCGATGTAAAACTCATAGGTATTTTCAATCATGAACATTTTTGTTTTAATCATACATAATTGGATTTCTATCGGGTGCGCGCCAGCACTCCCGATGGGAGTAGCCCCCGAGGCTATGTTCGGATGCCTGTATCTGGACATAGGCTCATAGTTGTTGTTAGCTTGATGGAAAACATAGATCTTTTGGACGGATATAAAAAATAAAGAGCTTATGGTATGAAAAACTTATCTTTTTATACACAAGACGAAAACCCGATGATACATTTGCAGATAGCGCCTAGCCGTTGGCCTGGATATTCTGGCTTAAGAAGCCGAACCGTAAATCATATCGTATTGTAAGTAATCTTATGCGTAAAAGCGTCGTAGCTGCGCTACGTTCCATGGATTGGAGTACTCATGTCATCTTGTCTTGTAATCGATATGCTCCTCCGGAATAACTTCTGTGATGATGTATGGTCCTTCCCATGGCGATTCTAACTTTCAGTGTCCATCTTGCTTGAGGCGAAGAACTAGGTCCCCTACTATGAAGGACCTAGGCCACAATCGTCAACTGTGGTAATTGCGCAAGTTCTGCTGGTACATAGTTGCTCTTTGGAGGGCTTCATCTCGAGCTTTATCAAGTGCATCCACATCATCTTCGAGTGCTTCTCTTGATTCCTCTTCATCGTATGCAGCTACTCTTGGGGATTCATGTGACACTTAAAAAGGAAGCACAACTTCTGCGTCGTGGACCAGAAAGAAAGGTGTCTCTTGTGTCGAATTATTTGGTGTTGTACATAAAAGAGACGTGCCACACACGTATATACTATATGAAATGTGATTAAACAAATATTTAGTTGTTATTAACCAATAGTTTTGTTAGAGAAAAAATGCATACATGAATTCTATTAATAATAACTATCTACACATATTGAGAATACGACCTATTGTGCTATGAAATTTTGGAGGTGGTGACATGATGGTTCTAGAACATGGTGGAGTTTTCTCTAGGTACTATTCAACATGAATCCAGCTGCTCTGAACCATTGGATCTAACAGCCCAACTGTCAGAATTGGTGTTATGGATCCAATTCAAAACTGCTCCATTATAGTAGTAGAGAGAATACAACCTACTGTGCTATGAAATTTTGGGGGTGGTGACATGATGGTTCTAGAACATGGTGGAGTTTGCTCTAGGTACTATTCAACACAAATCTAGCTGCTCTAAACCATTGGATCTAACAACCCAACAACCAGGATTGGTGCTATGGACCCAATTCAAAACTGCTCTACTATAATAGTAGAGACAAAGATTCTACTGAGAGTCTTTAGTATGATGAACGCTAGTATACGCAAACCTCAAAACACACACTTCATTGCTCAGTTTCAGGGTCCTTGTGTTAAATGCATGGACTTGGGTGCAATTTGCATTTTATGAGGTCCTTGATGTAACTTGTAATTCCACCAACCGTGTTAACTCTCAAGCACCTCGCTCCTACGAGACCTACCACAGTTAAAATAAAATGCAACCACCCCAATTATCACACAAACTGGACCACAGTTTCTTATATATAATACCCAAGTTTTTCGTACTAAGATTTTTCAAGCTTCCTAGCTAACTTCGCACTCTTCAGTGACTTCTTGTTGATTAACAAAATTAGGTCAAACTTGATCTACAAGTAAGCATGATAGATTGCTCTTGAATTAAATGTATTTTTGGAGGTAGATGGGTGCATATTCTTGTACTAAACAATGTCGTCGGTGTGAGTTTCCAACTATCAGGAAAGAAAATTCTCAGTTTTTCGAGTGATGACGAGATGGTTCTTTTCCATAAAGAAACTCCAAAGAATATGGATCTCAATGCCATAAGCCAAGCTTCTAGACATATTAAGTGGACCAACGTGTTTTACTTACGATTCCCATATGTTTTTTGAGTTTTCAAACTCCCTACCTAATTAACTCTGCCCACTTGAATGACTACATGCTGATTTAACGAAATTAGGTCAAACTTGAACTATAACTAAATGGTAGGTTGCTCTGAAAGTTTTACGAAAAAACTTTTGGAGGTACCATACCCATTGGGGGGTCACAATCAATATATGAGAAACAACCGAGAGTTTTGACAACAGGTTTGACTTCTTGCTAAGATTTTGCATCATGATACTATTTAACGAAATTGGGTCAAACTTGAGGTACAAGTAAGCGCGACAGATTGCTCTTGAAATATATGACTTTTTAGAGGTAGACGGGTGCATTTTCTTGTAGTAAACAGTGTAGTCGATGTGATTTTCCAACTATTAGGAAAGAACATTAAATTCTAAATTTTCCGAGTGATGATGAGCGAGGTTGTTCTTTTTCGTAAAGAAATGTTCAAAAAATATTGGATCTGAATGCCAAAAGCCAAGTTTACCGACATATATAGTGGACCAACATGTTGTACCAACGATTCCCATGTTTAATGAGTTTTCAAACTTCCTAGCTAACTCTGCCCATTTGACCGAATGACTTTATGTCAATTTATCGAAATTAGGTCAAATTTGAAAATACAAGTACATTGTAGGTTGCTTTGAAATTTTTCGGACATATATAGGGGATCAATAGCATGTTGTACTTGCAAATCCCATGTTTTAGGAGTTGTCAAGCTTCCTATCTATATAACTCCACTCACTTGAATGACTTTATGTTGATGTATCGAAATAAGGTCGAATTTGAACTACAAGTAATAAATTGTAGGTTGCTTTGAAAGTTTTATGAAAAATCTTTTAGAGGTACTCATGGAGTGGTCAGTTAATATATCAGAAACCACAGAGAGTTTTGATGACCGGTTCGACTTCTAGCTAAGATTTAGAATCTTGAAAATTTTGAACCCCTTTTGAAAACGATCACATGAAAATAAGGAGAGAGGGGAAATGATTTTTCTATTTTCTATGTGTAACTCATAAGATTTTGAGGTGCACCTTAGGCTTAAAGATAACTTTATTTTCTCCACACTGTATAAGGTGAACCTTAATTAGCGGATGCCACATAGGCCTTAAGGTATGCCTTTTTACACATTGTTGATGACCTTAGGGCATCACCTATGTATGTAAAAAAACTTGTTGATAAGATGGCTCCCAACATGACCGTGAAATGAATATGAGTCGGAACTTGGAAATTTGCATGATTGTATAACATCATACTCCAAACATGATGTCATTTATCTCATAATTTTTTGAAACTCCTAAGTATGATATCCATTCTTCTTCGAGATCCTGAGCATTGGGAGTACGACCATGGATGATCAGTTGAGGTGTTGGATTGAGGGAGTACGGCCTTGGATTCCTGAATAGAGAGGGAGTACGACCTACCAATTTTCTATTATTACATGGGACATGACCAAATTCAAAACCTAAATAAAGCGGTAAAATATCCTGCGGATCCGGACATAGTTCGTGCCCAAAAATTTCAGATACTTCAAAATTCCCATTCGACCCCTATTGAATTTGGTAGGTGGGGGGGGGGGGCTTCACTCATATTTTTTCCCAGTATAGTGCTAGCAGTACCTAAACCCTGCCCCCCTCTCTCCTCCAGGAATACGTCACCTACCGGAACATCCTTGCTGCACTTTAGCCGGCGTACCCGCCACACCTGATCTGCTCAACGAACCCTCTTGTCCGGTGTCCTGAGCACATCATCGACTGCCTAGGATCTGCTCCACGGACGCTGTGGTCCAGCATTCGACTTGTATCCTCACCCGACCAAGATCTTCTTCCCCATCATCGACACCCACTACGACCGTAGCACCTTCAGCGACCTCGACGTGACCTGTGAGGGCGCGGAAGAGGCCTAGACGCCGCCTCGACCGAGCTAAAACCAGATCTTCCTGTGCGATTTGTTTGTTGTCAATGTACTATATTCGTACTAAATTTCCTAATTAACAAGTTCTTTACTTGATATACCTATTATATACTAAATTAACCCGTTGTGGTTAGGCTTAAACTCGACGCATTAAACTGTTTTTATGTACTATTTCTTTGTGAATTATTAGTCACTTAACATATTTGTTTACATTCTCTATTGTACCTGTCCACATGAGATATGATTATATAATATCTCTCTCATTCGCTGATTTACAAACTATAGTATGTCCATCGTGCTCTTGTCCTGCTATCCTATACTACACGTTTACACACGTCATACTATTTGACCATTATGTAATATCAATTTAATCCCTCTTAACCTGCGGCTTAAACTGTTTGCTGTTATTATGCAAAGAGCATCCTCAGCTTGCACACAACATCATAGAGTGAATGACTCCTATAATCTTGTAAGACCCCATCACTTTTGTTCCACTTCATGCCAATGTATATCATGTTGGAACCTATTTGTATTTACAGTTGGCCTTAACTTTATGCAGAGGAACAACAATGGAGTACATACTCCACCCGTCCACACGAGCCGCCATAGATCTCATGTAACACATACCGTAAGGCCCCCCACCCGAAGTTTGGCAGCCAAAGTTTGGTCCTTGCCACATTTGTTTTGCTTAAATTTACCATTTGTCTTTCTTGTTTTCATTTTTTTCTTCCAAAAATTGGCGTCAAAATTTTTAGCCCCACTATGGTCTGCTTTTGTTCCATGTGTTTAGTTCAATTTCCTAGATATGGAGAGGTCGGGTGTATTTCATCTGAGTTGTCTGATAATAAGAACAAGTCCACACTAGCGATAAGATCCACACATGTATCGTAAGTAACTTTGTGCACTTCATCTCACTCTTGTATATATTATGTATCATAGTTACATGAACTGGATATTTTAATACGAAGCACTTGATGGTTCAGTTTGTTGTTCTCAGGCCGCCAAACCATTGAAATTATCTGTCTATTCATGAATAACTCAATGTATGATTGCTTGATTCATTGTTTGTCTGAAATTATCTGGCTAGTATATTCGAGGCTCACAATTGATGTGTTTTTGTTGGCTGAGTTAATCTTTTTTATCTATGATTAAATCAGTGGCAGATTTCATTGTGTAGTTCCTGGCTAGTTTATATATGAGAAACATAATGGCTTAGGTTTCATATTCGTTTTATTCATGTTCTGCACATTCTAGTTTGAGCAGTCTGCATTAGGTACTTTAGTTGATTGCTCGCATTGTTATTCAAAATGAACTTATAGTTTGTTTCCCAAGTCTGTTGTTTAAGTAACTTGTTTTGTCTTGGTCTCATCCATCTTCAAGTAGAGCATTCATTTCACAGAGTAGCACATGCTCACATCGCTCCATGGCGCCAGCTGGTCCAGTTATTCAAGAAGAAATAGATGTTTGAGACACCACTGTTAATTGCTTCCTTCCTTATATATTACTGCATTGACACATCTAAAATTCATGGTGACGTGATTGCATGGTAATGTTGTTATAACTTGTTTTGTTTTTATTCCAGGATGCAAATGACCCTCTGAATGCCGAACAAAGACCCACATCTCCAAGTTTAGATTTTGTTTCACATAGAAGCAGTGACAATACCTATTGCTCTATTGGCACACTGCTTCGACTGATCCTCTTTTTCCAGCCGAAAGATTATTTGAGGATGCCCTCCAAGATGCCCGTGATATTATTGAGCAAGAAGCCAACAAAACAGATTCAGTAATCATCAAGCTTTGATGTAGAACATACTTAATAATCTCATCTGTAGCTCTCATGTGAAGCCAGTTGTTACATGTCTCGCGATGCAAGATCCATAGAGACCTTTCTATAACACAAGTTATGGTGTTTTTTAGTTGTCTGGACTCTGATGCAACTTTTATGCTTCATTTTATTATTGTCAAGTTTACAGAGGATTGTAATAATTTACTGTAATTCACAGTTGTAAGTTGTTTGAGGATTGTTAAAAACTGAGCATCTATCAGAATTACTACACGCACATGAAAAACAGTGAAATTGTAAGAGGTACAACACACGATCTTCTAGAATAGGGAGAACATCCTGAAGGAAATATGCCCTGAGAGGCAATAATAAAGTTGTTATTATGTATTCCTTGTATATGATAGATGTTTATTTTGCATGTTATAATTGTATTGATAGGAAACGTCAATACATGTGTGTTTAATAAACAAATAAAATGTTCCTAGTTATGCCTCTCTTATAGACTAGCTCGTTGATTAACAAGATGATCAAAGTTTCCTGATCATGGACATTGAATGTTGTTAATAACGAGGTCACAACATTTGTGAATTGATGTGATGAACATTCATCCAAAGTATAGCATTATGATCAAAGTAATCTTTATCGTTAGACCATGAGATCATGCTAATTGCTGACATCCGAAGAGTAACTTGATAACATCAAACGTCACACCGTAAAAGGGTGACTATAAAGGTGGGTTCAGATACTCCAAAGATGTCATGTTGAGGCTCATGAATCAAGAGTGGAATTTGTCAATCCTGATGACGGATAGATATACTATAGGCCCTCTTGGTGATATCACATTAAGATAGCTTGCAAGCAAGTGATGTGATCACTAGAATGTTATATCATGGGAACAAGAAAAGAGTACATGTCCGTAACGAGATCAAACTAGGTATGGAGATACCGATGATCGAATCTCGGACATGTAATATATCGCGAGACAAAGGGATTTAGTTACTAATGTTAAAGGTTCTCACGATCACAGAAGTCATCGTAGAATGTGTAGGAGTCAGTATGGATCTCCAGGTCCCGCTTCTGATTATTGATCTAAGAGGGGTCTCGATCATGTCTGCATTATTCACGAACCGTAGGGTGACACACTTAAGGGACACCAACACCATTCTGAGCAAATGTGTTTCAGACGAATGAATCGCAAAGCGCTTGAATTATTTCAATAGACACCGAAACTGTTTTGGGTGAAATTGCAGGAATTGGTTCTGCATGTTATATTGAAATGTTGCAGGGGGTTTTATGTGAATGTTTGTTAATTAAAGTAATTAAAAAAATTCTGAATAAATTTAATAAAAGAGTTTTATTAAATGAGAGAGCATTAAATTTGGAGAAATTTAATGCATTTAAAGTGCAGACTTTAAAAGAGAATGTGAAGGGGCATTTTAATGTGGAGGGAGTTACCACACATGAATGGGGGAGGTGAGGGGTCACCTCCATGGGGAGCCGGCCATGGAGGGGGTACCCCCTCCTCCTATAAAAGGCCACCCCTCTCACCCTTCTTCCTCACACCTCCTCGTGAAGGATCTCTCTCCCCCTCTAGAATTATTCCCCCATGGTCTCGAATTAGCGAGATGCATGTTCCTGATGGCATTTCATCTAGAAGGAGTTGCTGCTTCCGCTGCATCACTGGAGCGAGGAGGCGGAGGTTGTTCGATGGCCTGAACGTGTGTACGAGGACGGATGTGCTACTGATTTGCGGCGCTAGGAGTTCCACACGATCTTGAGATCGACAAGCATACGACTACATCATCCATGAGTTCCAACTCGTTAACAAAACTCTGTTGTCTTCGAGGGTAAGTTCTCTATGGATGTATATCCACCCGTTGCTTGTATCTAGTAGATAGATCTTGGCGTATAGTTCTTATCGTAGGAATTTTTTTGTTTTCTATGCTGCAAACCCAACACATCCATTGTATTACACGAGCACCATAGAACTTGCAAAATTCATAGACGTTCACTCAACAAATTTAACACATAAGGAGCTGACCTGAAGAGAATACATCAGGAGAAGACCCACACAATCCATCAATCTGACGGACATCCGTCGTAGTAATCATAGTGGGTGGTCCCATCCTCGCCATAAGGCGGCACCATCTGCAGCTCAGAATGCTCGACGATTCTGCAATACTCTGCCTGCAATCGATCAAGTTCGAAAGGACGGTCATTGATCCATAATCCTCCTACTCCATACCCATATACGACCCTTGCCTCCTCTTCCCACACAAGAGCCTCAAAGTTGTAAGATCTAATCTCGGATAGGTCCGCATAGTATATGTTGTCGTCCTGCACCGTGGGTACCCTGGCACTGTCGATGCAGACGTACCGATTGTCAGCAATGAAGAGAGCATGACTTTCGATGCCTCTAACCAGCTGAAGGACACGGTTCTTGGTATCAACCCGGTAAACAACTGGCGTGTCGCTGTAGACCGGTCCACTCACAACGAATAGCAACTCCCCGTCGGACTCGATGAGGTAAAAATGATTCTCTGGGAACTGACATCCCGTAACAGGGCCTACAACAGTGGGATGCATCTCCAGGGTTCGTGTGGAGCGCCGCAGCTGGACATCTCCATGAGTAGCATCACACATAGTCGAGAGGACATACCCGTATCTGTGTGCGACGAAAACATCACCGGCGTAAGAAGTCATGCTCCGGAGTTCCGTGAAGTCATACGGCGAGTAGCACCCTTCACCAAACACTAGGCGACCCCCTTCCTATGTGCCCTCATACGCCCACCGAATGGTGGTTTTCTGATGTAAACACCATCAACAACGGGAACATCGTCACAACAACAGAAGCCACCTGTTCGGTCAGTATCTCCGCCCGCAGGTGCTTGATAGTGCCCGAGAAGGGGTTGTACAACTGGGTCTTGTACTACTGCACCCTTTGTCCAAGTAAAAGGAGGCCGCCGGTTGTGCTACCGACATAAAAGTACCTTCCACAGAGAGAGAGGGGGGGGGGGGTAGAAATAGAGATTCAGTCAAAGTAAACAGACTAAAATTCAATCAAGGTAAACCATGGAACAAAACACTGGGCGACAAGTGGATGAAGAAACAAAACTTGAAAAACCGATATTATAGGATGTGAATGCAAAAAAGGATCGCATATATACAGATGAATATCAAGAAAGCACCTGCGAATAACCCGACTAATCTTCTTCTCAAGGTGGCGTCCAGTTCTCATGTTAACAACATGATTGTGATATCTCCTACCCGATACTCCTCCGACAACTGGTGCTCTAGAACAATCCAGTTGGTTGGCATAAACGCCTCCTCCACGAAGCCGCCGGTGCTTGATCGCTCGAAGCGGGCGTAGTAGTCGAAGTCCTCCGTCGAAAGGAAGATGTCACCTATCTTCTAGACGAGTCCCTCAGGGAGACCAGCCCATGGTGAGTCCTCCTCCTTTTTGCCAGCCATGGATGATGGCGTTTGTGTGGTCTCGGTCCCGTTGACTGGCACATGAAGCAGTTCCAGAGACACACATTTAAACAAAGGCCCAGGAAAGCTAAGCGAAGCATGTGGAAACGAGACGACGGCATGCACACAGCAACCGCAGACGCGTTTCATCAAACTAGCACGGGAACGTGCATGCACAAGTGCACTAATTACGGGACAACGGTCGTGCACACCAGCATATGACTCCTGGGAGCACGTGAATGAATTAGGTGTAGGACGATACTTGTAGCAGTAGTATCATAATCTCATTGTATTTAATTATCCCAAAATCTAAGGAGAAAACATGTGTTCCCTGGTCCCTCAGGGCACATGCAAACGCAGGGCAATTTCCCATTTTTGCATGGCATTTTCCATTTTTTAATTTTGCTTTTTGGCATGCCGTTGGATGCTCACTGTGTGGCCGGATGGGGTGTATGCTCTGTGGAGCTAAAAACCTCATGTTCGCTCAATAGCATAGTCATTAATTATTGAGGTATATACATTTTTAGTCCACAACTTTCACCACGGGAGCGTTTTAGTCCCACATATTGCAAAGTGAGCAACATTAGTCCCACAACTTGTAACCCTGGAGAATTTTAGTCCAATTCAAGATAATTTCCGTAATTTTGTCCGAATTCGTCGTAACTCATTCTGGAACTAACATGTGGCATTATAATTTTTGCAAAGTGACCCCTATGTATTTTCTCCCTCCCAGTTGTGACCTTGGTACGACCTGATAGGCGGATCTGAATAAGAAAACAAATAAGAAAAACTACCAATGCATTGTAGGGTATCGAACTGTTTACCTGCGCTACTAAAGAAATCGGCCTTGCCACTACAACATGCACACAAAAGTGATTAACTGAAGAGTGCTCCGGCTGATATGTTCTTTATTTTGGATATTAAAAAATACATGTTCCGAAGATGTGAAAAAACTAAAAAAAAGATGCAAATTCTCAATTCAAAATAATTTGTGTTGTGAGCTACAGTTACCACTCAAGTTTATTCATTTTCATTTTTGCGAATAAGAAAAAACCTCAAGTTTATTCTAGACACTGCAGCTAGCTACTAGGTTAATGACTAACCTATACAGTACATATTATGGATCGTGCTAACATGCACATGACATGTTTCGGTACAGATGGACAAGATTGTACTGGCAGTAGACGTGAGCATTTTTGCGTTCGTGTGTGCTGTTTTATTGTATAAATAATTACGCCCTCTCAAGTACTTCTCGTCTGGCATAATTACGTCCACTTAAGTACTCCTCGTCTGATAGGAGTAACAACTAGCATCTACCGGCATAGTGGCTTGTGCATGTGTGTCGTTGTACAAAAGTGTTAAGTTCGAATCCATTCTCCTCTTAGAGATTTAACTATTTTATTTGTACGTCTACTAACAGGTGGCCCACTTGTCAGTCTGCATAGGGACACAAATGACATAAAAAATAGAGGGGTCATTTAAAAAATCAATGACATCTGTGGACAAATTTAGTCAAATTTACTCAAATTCGATTAAATTTGACTAAAATGCTCTCGAGATACAAGTTATGGGACTAGTATTGCTCATTTTTCAATATGTGGGACTAAAACGCTCTCGCGTTGTAAGATGTGGGACTAAAGGTGTATATACCTCTTATTATTTGTACAACCTCAATTGCTAGGCCGGAGGACCAATTAATGCTCCTAGTTTTACTCAATTACTCCTCTAGTTGACCGAAAAATATGAACCACCACGTCCTGTAATGCTCCTAGCCGCTCATGTTATTAAAACGAGAGTGCATCCATTTGCTTGCATGTTTTCAATTAGATACGGCGGCCACATGCATTGGCTGGATTTTAGGATTACTATTGCATGCAATAACTATCAATTAGAGCTGAGTGAATTCCCTCTAGGTGAGCGCTATGGAGATAGGCCAGGATCAATTCAAATAACCGAGATCGACCATCTAAAGAGATATATAGCTCCCTGATATCTGTATCTGTTTTTGGACGGCCAAACAAGCTTTTCTAAGGGCCCTTGTGATAAATCCACTAGATACGAGAAGTCATTCTCGACCTTTTATCAAGGCTTGGGGATGCAGCGGCAATATGGTAGCGAGGTAGCTCTGCCTCATTTCTATTAATTTTAAGCAAGAGTTGCCGGATCGGCAGTGGATGAGAGCCCTCACAGCCCAGGCACAACCGCGCAATTATCATGGGCGCGCTCTACCACTGAGCTAATAGCCCGTCGCGCGGGCCTCCCTTTGGGAGGCCTGCTACGCCAAAAGCGAGAAAAACTCCATCCCTTTCCTTTTGACATCCCCATGCCGCCACACCTCTAATTCATGAATTTCTAATGATCGCCGTGTCCTGCATGCTGGATCCTCTACTATTCTATGTTCTTTCCGAAAGCGTGCCAATCCCTATGTTGTGCGGAGCTGAGCATCTTCTATTTGCTGGGATCAAGCTTTTCCTCCTTTTGATTTATGACTAAAAAGGCAGTCATTAGTCGCCCCCTTTCCTATTTAGCTTTGCTTGCTGCCTATTATGAGAATAGGTCCCGGTTCAAGCGGCCCGCCTTTCATCATCATCTATACCAGCTGCCACGCACGATCCCATAGGAACGATTTCATCGCCCTAGGGAATGTCCACAATACCCAGATTTAGTCAGATCCAATTCGAGGGATTTTGTAGGTTCATTAATCAAGCCTTGGCAGAAGAACTTGACAAGTTACGTGAATAGGTGAAGTTAATTCTTCGAACTAGTACTACTCCGGCCTAATAGTAATACCGAACATAGGGAGTACCTCAACTATGGTTATATGGATGATCAGTTGATGTGACTCTCGGCCATGAATTCCTGACCAGATAGCCGTACGTTCTACCACCTTTTTTACTACTACTACTACTACTACTACTACTACTACTACTACTACTACTAGTACATGGATGCTTGCTAAATTCATAATCTCAATCGAGCGGCAAAATCACACACCCTGACTTCGAAGCATTTCTCGCCTAACCGTTTCAAAAACTTTGAGCCAAAATATCCCACCTAGGGAGTACCATTTTTATATTATTATTATTATTAGATGGATGCTAGCCAAATTCAAAATCTCAATCGAGCGGCAAAACCGCACACCGACATTGAAGCATTTCCTGCCCCTCTGTTTCAAAAACTTTGAGGCAAAATCTCCCACCAAGGGAGTACCATTTTTTTATTATTATCAGATAGGTGCTAGTCAAATTCAAAATCTCAATCAAGTAGCAAAACCGCACACCAACTTTGAAGCATTTCCTGCCCCTCCATTTCAAAAACTTTGAGGCAAAATCTCCCAGCAGGAGAGTACCATTTTTGTATTATTATCAGATGGGCGCTAGTCAAATTCAAAATCTTAATCGAACAGCTAAACCATACACTAACTTTGAAGCATTTCCCGTCCCTCAGTTTCAAAAACTTTGAGAGGCAAAATATCCCACCAGGACAGTACCATTTTTATATTATTATTAGATGCTCAAGCGGCAAATCACACACCAACCTTGAAGCATTTCGTGCCCCTCCATTTCAAAAACTTTTGACTTCAAAATTCCCATTCTACCCATTGTTCTGACGCCCTATGGGCAAGCTAAAGTCCGTAGCTTGGGGGGACGATCGTAATTATGTTTCTGTTTACCTCCTTAGTCCCGATTCGCCCATATTTTCCCGCTGGTCCTTCCAAAAATCCCACCCCCCTCTCCCACGCCGTCACCTCCACAACCACCGCATGCACCGGCCGGCGGAAATTCCATGGAGGCCGGAGCCGCTTGAGCTACGGTCTCATGCACCACCGCGGAGCCGCTTCACCGATGCTCACCCACCGGATCTGGTTCACCGGGTCTCTCTGCCACTGCACCGGAGCTACGGTGTCATTCGCCACGCCGATGGTGTCATCGACCGCCCAGGCTCTGCTTCCCGACGCCGAAAGCTACCCAACCATACCGAATCCGCTTCACCGGTGTACATCGGATGTGATCTAGTTCAAGGAGTTCCATGTCCACCTCTCTAGACCAGCTGCTCGGCCGTCGCTGTTCACTACACTAGATTTGCCTCAGCGATGCTCTCGTCCACCGCGCTCAAGCCGGCATCGACCGCCCAAGATCTGCTTCCCCGACGCCAACAACCACCACAACCACAGCACCCTCGGTGACCTAGACGTCACCTGCACGGTACCAACGATGCTTAGACACCTCTTTGACCAAAGGTTAGCGAAATCTCCAACCCATTTTTGTTTTTTCAGCAGTATAGCAGGTCAAAGCCTGTCACAGTGAATTGCATTTTTGTAATCAATCTCATACATACAAGTCACAAGCGTGCTTGTTCTTCATGCTAGTACATACAAGGTCATTAGACATGTTGGTTTGCATTCGCTGCTTTACAAATTTCAAGTCATGCACATGTCTGTTATTTTGTCATGCACATGTTCTTAGCTACTCCATACAACATTACTTGCCTGCTACCGTGTAATTCTTGCAAAATCTAAAGTCAGTGTAAAATATTAGTGTGGATTCCCTACTCTATGGTTACTGAATCTATATGGTTCGTCCTGAGATCAGTTCCTGCTATTATTTCCTCCTTGGCATCGTTATGCTATCCTGTAGTAGCCGTTTAAACTCTTCATACTAATTCGATTATAATTTTGTTGTTGACATATGGTTCTTCAAAAGATGCATTAGTAACTATTTTATTCTTGCATAGAGCTCAAAATGGAACAATGAACATGTTTGTTTGCATAGCCTATTCTACAGGTTCACAAGGTATGCCATTACTTCCTTATCTGGTGCTGGTTCGTCCTGAGCAACGACATAACTGTCCTCTACTATGTAGTTCACTCGTGGTTTGCATTCCTGCTCTAGAAGTTCTCTTTTGATGCCATTATAATATCTATCTGGTTGATTCTTAGGTATGATAGTAACTACATGCCATTGTGTAGATCACCACAAATTCTGAGTAACCCAACGACTCTTGCATTCTAGGAGATATCACTGCTTCTATATATATTTGCTGAAATGACCTGGCTATTTTATATTTGCTGAAATTCTAAGAAACACTTTGTTTGATTGCTCATTTCATTCTACGCACACTTGTCTAATGCTTGTTTGTCCTGTTCTACAGGTCCACCAGCGACGCCATTATATCTCGCATCTAGTTCTGGTTTGTCCTAAACAACGACATAACTATCCTCTACTATATATAGTTCATCCATGGTTTGCATTCCTTCTCTACAAGTTCTCGTATGACGCGGTTATAATTTTTACATGGTTCATTCTTTGCTATGATGGTAACTGCATGCCATTTTGTGGCTCAGTGCAAATTCCGAGTCACCCAACGTCTCTTGCATTTTAGGGTATACAACTGCTTCCATATATATTTGTTGAAATGACCTGGCTAGTTTTTATTTGCTGAAGTTCTATGCTACACACACATTTTTTGATTGCTCGTTTCACGGTAGGCACACTTGTTTAATGCGGTGCTTGATTGTCCTGTTTGTTTGACGTGTTGGTCAATAATTGAACCATTGACTAATTGTAAACTCTAGTTCATAGCTCCTGTCATATTAGTCAAATGAGTACTTTGTCTTGTTTGTTGTATTAACTTGTTATTACTTAGTTTCAGACTGCAATTATTGCTATCGCCACCAAAGAGGGGGCTGCAAGATCATGTCTCCTCCAATGCAGCTGTCACACTCAAAGGAAGTTGCAGATGATCGATTGAGAAAGCAAATTGAGGACTCTGCTATCAACTCGATTGTCAACTGAAATGCCGAATTTCCTTTCCCTTGAGATGACAATGTGTAATAATTTTAAGAAGTTTGTAGCTGATGTAATATCTAGATAACTTGCATAGGCCATATAGGCATTTAGTTGATGATGTCCACATATCGTGGTAGTCGTTACCATAACTACGCCAGCCAGGTTGATTAGGAAACAATATCGTGCTTTATTATTGGCTCGTCTTGTATTCGGCCGACGCTGAACAGTAAAAGATGCTCGCTAATTACACACCTTTTATGATATTGGCATAGGCTTTAGAAAGGCCAAAATTGTAAAATATTGTAACCGTAATGGGCCGGCCCACATGTGGGAACATATAACCGTAACAGGCCATAACACTAATAGGTCAGAACAGTAGCAGGCCAAAACAAAAAAAGGCCATAACAGTAACATGCCACAATACTAAAAAACAAGAAACTTCAAAAGGATAGAACAGTAACAGGCTAGAGGACTAACATGCCATAACAATAACATGCCACATCAGTAAAGGGCCTCAATAGTAAAGGGCCAAAACAGTTAAATGCCAGAACAGTAATGAGCCAGAACAATACTAGCCCAAGAAAATTCCTGTCAAGAATAGTAACAGGCCGACAAAATTACTAGTCCAGAATAGTAATAGGCAGATTGTGGCCTGAACCAGTAACGACCGGAATAGTAAAAGGCTAACGAGCCATCTCAAACAAGGACATGTAGCAGGCGGCCCACCACGGGCTGCGAGAACAGTGATGGGCCGACAATAGGCCTTAACAGTACCAGACCGACTAGGAGCAAGCTGCTAATGGCACGCACGGTGTTGGAACAACTTGGGCCTTCTGTAGGCCGAAGCAGTACCCGACCTAAAAGTTCACGGGCCTCAGCTGGCTACATTATTTGGTCCCATTTCAAGCAGTGAGTGGAGAAACAGTAACATGCCATCTTCTTATTGGGCTCTCCTCATGGGCCGGCCCACTTAGTAATTAGCAGGCCTTGGTTGGGCCTGGCTTCTGCCATAGTTTCTTTGTTCGTTAATGGCGGTAATCGCCTGTTAACGGCGGCAACCACATGGCAGTTTGCATGACGTCAGCAGTCTACGCAGCTGGCAAAAAGATCTACGATGGAACATGTTCTTGTGGCTGAAGGGTGCGATCCACCACGGCAAAAAAAATTTGGTAGATTCTTTTGTAACAGGGCTTTTACCGCGAAGTCTATCCTTCACAGAAGACTTTTTAACCACGAAAAACGGGCCTTCAACCACGAAAATCGTCTGTTGTAAAAGCCAACTTTTCTTGTAGTGTAGATAAAGGATTTTAGAGAGCTGGAATTATTTTGGTAGACGCTAGAATTGTTTTGGGTCAAATTGCTAAATATGGTTTGAAATGTAATATCGAAGTATTGTAAAGGTTTTTATGCAGATGTTTGTTAATTGAAGTAATTAACAGAATTCTGAATAAAATAAATAAAATAGTTTTATTGAATGAGAAATGGCATTAATTTTGGTGGAAAATTAATGCATGTGAGTGAATTTTTTAGTGGAGGTCTGTTTATATGAGTAGAGCATGCACCCACATGAATGAGGGAGATGTGGGGGCACCCACCTTGGCCGCCAACCATGGTAGGGGGATGCCCCTCCCCCTATAAAAGGACTCCTCCTACTCCTCCTCCATTCTTACACCTCCTCGCGAAGGATCTCTCTCCCCCTCTAGAATATTCCCCATGACTTTGGATTAGAAAAGTACATGTTCTCGGTTGTTTCTCTGGAAGGATTTGCTGCTTCCGTTGCTTTGCTGGAGCAAGTACTCGAAGGTTTTCGGGGTACCAGACATGTGTGCGATCACGGATGTGCTGCTGCTTTGTGGTGCTAGACTTCCACATGATCTTGAGATCGGCAAGTGTATGCCTACACCATCCATGAGAATAATCTCGTAACGCTTTTCGGTCTTCGAGGGTGAGTTTTCTATGGATGTATATCCACCCGTTGATTGTATCTAGGTAGCTATATCTTAGTGCTTAGTTTTTTGTATCGCAGGATTTTTGTTTTCTATGCTGCGAACCAACATCATGCACCTTGGTCGGACAATAGCATGGACTTTGTATTAGGATTTCTTATATCAAAGCATGGCCATGATTCCATATTTGTTGTAGTCGACGAATTTTCGAAAACGGCACATTTCATCCTGTGCCATAAGACCGATGATGCTTCACATAATGCAAATTTGTTTTTTAGGGAAATAGTCAGTCTGCATGATGGTGTACGAAGATCCATCATCTCCTACCATGATGTATGCATTATTCATGGACCATAGGGTGACACACTTAAGGTATACCGATACCAAATGGAGCAAATATAATACTATAGAAAGGATTTGAAAATGCTGAAATTATTTCGATACACGTCGGAATCGTTTCGGGTCAAATTGTTGAAAATGGTTGCATATGTGATATTGAAGTATTGTAAGGGGTTTTATGAGGATGTTTGTTAAATAAATTAATTAAAAAAATCTAAATAAATAAATAAAATAGTTTTATTAAATGAGAAATGGCATGAATTTTGGTGGAAAATTAATGCATGTGAGTGGATTTTTGAGTGCAGGTGTGTTTATGTGAGTGGACCACCCACCCACATGAATGAGGGAGAGGTGGGGGCACCCACCATGGCCACCATCCATGGGAGGGGGCCGCACCTTCCCCTTATAAAAGGACTCCTCCTGCTCCTCCATTCTTTCACGTCCTCGTGAAGGATATCTCTCCCCCTCTAGAATATTCCGCATGGGTTCGGATTAGCGAAGTACATATTCCTGGTGGTTGTATGGAAGGATTTGATGCTTTCGCTACTTTTCTAGAGTGAGTACTCAGAGTTTTTCGGGGTACCATACGTGTGTGAGATCACAGATGCGCTTCTGCTTTACGGCGCTGGACTTCCACACGATCTTGTGATCGGCAAGTGTACGACTACATCATCCACGAGAATAATCTCGTAACGCTTTTCGGTCTCCGAGGGTGAGCTATATATGGATGTATATCCACCTGTTGGTTATATCTAGGTAGATATATCTTGGTGCCTAGTTGTTCATATCATAGGAATTTTTTGTTTTCTATGCTACAAACTGAAAAGTGGTATCAGAGCCGGATCTATGCGTAGATTCTTTGCACGGGTAGAACACATATGAATATGTGGGCGCTGATGATCATGTTGTTGCATCCTTTATGTATTTTGGATATTATTGGCATAGTTGGATGAAGCAGCCTAGACTAACTTTACATGTCCTTGCATATGAGACGTATTCCACGCCTGACATGCAACTAGTTTTGCATAAGTGGCTTGCGGGTGTCTACCCCTCTTACTATAGTCAATATTTGATTTACAACGGGTTTCTAATAATTTGATTATCATCATTCTAGTTCCATGTTTGTAGGTAAGAATGGTTCTATATCCAAAATCCCTAAGAAACTTAAAACATGCAAATGATAAATTAGAAGCGTCTAGTTTAGTTGTTGCTAGGCAAGTGTTATGATATCGTAATGTTATAATTTTAAGTATAGTTTGATACTCTTGGAAATTATAAAAAACCAAATTGTAAGCACCATAGACCTTGGACTTACACAAATGGAATGATGATGATCATACCATGATGCACAAGTTAGTGATCAAGTGCAAGAACTATATCATACCACTTTTTGCATATGATGTTTCTTTGCAGCGTATTTTTCTTGTATGGCGCTTAGTAGCATGATAAGATGATCCCTCATTTAATATCAAGATAAAAATGTGTTCTTCCTTTAGTATGCACCGTTAAGAAAGTTCGTCGTTTCGAGACACCACATGATGATCGGGTGTGATAGACTCTACGTTCGCATACAACAGGTGTAAAACCGTTTTACACACGTGGGTACAAAGGTTCTTACTTGGCGAGCCTAGCATGTACATACATGGCCTTATAACATGAACCAAAAGGTAAATCATGAGTCATATGGTTGATATGATGACCATATAGATGCTCGCCTTTGAAGACACATGATGATCGGTCTTGGTGTAGTGGATCCGGTTCATGTAATCACCAAAAAGACACGAGGGATGTTGTTCTTGAGTGGGAGTTCATTTGTAATTATGGATGAACTCAATCTATCATAAACTTAGTATAAATAAACTATGCAAGTTCTGTTGTAGACAGCACCACCTGCTTTTAATTTCAATGTTTTCATAGAGAAAGAGAAACTTGCATCGAATGATAGCAACTTTACCAACTGGGCCCTACACTTGAGGATTCTCCTCACTGCTGCACAAAAGCAACATGTGATAGAAGCACCGCTAGGCCACCCATCACCTGATGATGCTTCTAATGATGTAAAGAATGTTTACTTAAGTCGTCAGGAGGACCACAACATGGTTCATTGCAGCATACTGTATGGGATAGAGCCAGAACTCCGAAAGTGTTTCGAGAATGGCAGTGCCTTTGATACCACGGGTGAATTGAAAATGATTTTCAATACCCATGTTGCTATGGTGATTTATGATGCTTCAGAAAAGGTCTTTAGCTACATGGTGGAGGAGAACTACTCCATTAGTGAGCACGTACTCAAAATGTCTAGGTACGCTGATAAACTTATTCCCATTGACTTAGGCATACATTTCTCCAATATCTTCCACCAAGCTATGAGAGCTTCGTGATGAACTATAATATGCAGGGTATGAAGAAGTCTCTTCCTGATCTTTTGTCAGTTCTTAAGACTACTAAAGTGGAGATTGGGAAAGAGCATGAAGTGTTGATGATCAATAAGACCACCAGTTTAAAGAAGGACAAGAAGGGTAAACAAAAGGGTAACTTAAAGAAGGGTGGCAAATCTATTGATGCGCTTGAGAAGAAGACCCAGGCTGGCCCTAAGCCCGATACTGGGTGCTACTATTATAAGGGGACTTACCACTAGAAGCGCAACTGCCCCAAATATCTGGTAGAAAAGAAGGCCGGCAAGATAAACGAAGGTATATTTGATATACATGTTATTGATATGTACTTGACTAGTACTCATAGTAGCACCTGGGTATCTGATACTGGCTCGGCTGCTAATATATGTAACTCGAATCGGGGGCTACGGAATAGGCAACCACTAGCAAGGGATGACATCATGATGTGCGTCAGCAATGGATCAAGAGTTGATGTGATCGCTCTCGGACACTGCCTCTCCATTTACCGTCTGGATTAGTTTTAAACCTTAATGATTGTTATTTGGTGCATGCGTTGAGCATGAACATTGTATCGAGCATCGTGTTTACTGCAAGACGGTTATGCGTTTAAATCATAGATCAATGGTTGCTCTATTTATATGAATGATATCTTTTATGGTCATGCACCTGTGATGAATGGTTTATTTCTTTTGACTCTCGATAGTAGTAATACACACATTCATAATGTAGATGCCAAAAGGATTAAACTTAATGATGATATATCTACATATATGTGGCACTACTGTCTAGGTCATATTGGTATAAGCGCATGAAGAAGCTCCATCCTGATGGATTTTTATAATCGCTTGATTTTGAATCATTTGATACCTATGAACCATGCCTTATGGGGTAATATGACTAGAACCCCGTTTTCCGGCACAATGGAGCGGGCGGCAGATTTATTGGAAATCATGCATACTGATGTATGTGGTCTAATGAGTGTGTCAGTGCAAGGTGGATATCATTATTTTGTTACTTTCACAGATGATTTGAGTAGATATGGGTATATCTATTTGATGAAACACAAATATAAAATCTTTGAAAAGTTCAAAGAATTTCAAAGTGAAGTGGAAAACCATTGTAATAGAAAGATTAAATTTTTGTGATCTGGTCGTGGAGGTGAGTATCTAAGTTAGGAGTTTCACACACACATGAGAGAGTGTGGAATAGTTTAACAGCTCACTCCTGTCGGAACACCACAATGTAATGGTCTATCGGAGCGTCCTAATCACACCTTATTAGATATGGTTTGATCTATGATGTCTCTGACTGACATGCCACTTTGTTTTGGGGTTATGCACTAGAAACAACCGCATTCACTTTAAATAGGGAACCATCTAAATCCTTTGAAATGACACCGTATGAATTATGGTTTGGAAACAAACCAAAGCTATCATTTCCAAAATTTTGGGGATGTAATGTTTATTTGAAGAAACTTCAACTCTATAAACACAAACCCAAAACATAAATTGCGTCTTCATAGGATACCCTAAGGAAACAATTGAGTATTCATTCTATCACAGATCCAAAGGTAAGGTTTTTGTTGCCAAGAATGGATCCTTTCTAGAGATGGGATCCATGTACGAAAACCAGGTTTGGACCTTGGTGGACTTACCTCACGACTAGATGGCTGTTGAAAATAAATGGATTTTCAAGAAGAAAACTGATGTTGATGGTAATGTGACCATCTATAAAGATCGACTTGTTGGAAAGGGGTTTCAAAAAATTGAAGGAGTTGACTACGATGAGACTATATCTCCTGTAGGAATGCTAAAGTCGGTCAGGATTATGTTAGTAATTGTTGCATTTTTTATTATGAAATGTGGCAGATGGATGTCAAAACCATGTTTCTTAATGGTAACATTGAAGAAGAGTTGTATATAGTACAACCAAAGGGTTTTATCTATCCTAAGGATGCTGACAAGGTATGCAAACTTCAGCGGTCCATCTATGGACTAAAGCAAGCATCCTCGAGTTGGAATCTCCGCTTTGATGAGGTAATCAAAGGGATTGGATTTGTCCAAATTTATGGAGAAGCTTGTATTTACAAGAAAGTGACTTGAAACTCTGTGGAATTTCTAATATTATATGTGGAAGACATATTATTGATTAGAAATGATATAGATCTTTTAAATAGTGTTAAAAGTTATCTAAACGATAATTTTTCAATGAAAGACCTTGGTGAAGCATCATACATACAAGGCATCAAAATCTATAGAGATAGACCAAGACGCCTAAATGGGCTATTACAAAGTACATACATTGACAAGATTTTAAAGAAGTTTAAAATGGATAGAAGTAAGAAAGGGTTCTTACCAATGTTGCAAGACAATACATTGAGTAAGACTCAAAGTCTGGCTACAGCAGAAGATAGAGAGGAGATGGATAAGATCCCCTATGCCTCAGCCATAGGCTCTATTATGAATGCCATGTTATGTATAAGACCGTATGTGGCACATGCTATTAGCTTTACTAGCATGTACCAATCTGATCCAGGTTTGTAACATTGGATAGCGGTCAAGAATATCCTTAAGTACTTGAGAAGTACTAAAGACATGTTTCTCGCGTACGGAGGTGAAGAAGATCTCATTGCTAAGTGTTACATTGAAGCTAGCTTCAACACCGTTATAGATGACTCTAAGTTACAACCTGGGTATGTGTTTCTCATGAATGAAGCAGTAGTTAGTTATAAGAGTTCCAAACATCCTGCGGTGACGGGATCAATAATGGATGCAGAATATGTTGCTGCTCTAGAAGTGGCGCACAGGAAGCGGTTTGGATGAAGGAGTTCATAACTGAACTAGGTGTGGCTCCCAACGTGTTGGACCCAATGGTGATCTATAGTGAGAACAATGGAGCCATAGACAATACCAAAGAACCGAGGTCTCACAAGAATTCCAATCATATCAAGCGCCGGTTTCACTCCATCCGCGAACATGTCAAGGATGGAGATATAAAGATTTGTAAAGTAAATATGGATCTGAATGTAGCATATTCGTTGACTAAAACTCTCCCTAAAGCAAAACATGATCTCAACAGCAGAACTCCATGGGTGTTATATTTAACACTATGTAATATAGATTATTGTCTCTAGTGCAAGTGGGATACTGAAGGGAATATGCCCGAGAGGCCATAATAAAGTTGTTATTATCTTATTCCAAGTATATGATAGATGTTTATTTTGCATGCTATAATTGCGTTAATTGTAAACGTTAATACATGTGTGTTTAATAAACAAATGCAGTTCCTAGTTATGCCACTGATATAAACTAGCTTGTTGATTAACAACATGATCAAGGTTTCCCAATCATGGACATTGGATGTTGTTAATATCGAGGTCACAACATTGGTGGAATGATGTGATGAACATTCACCCAAAGTATAGTAATCTGATCAAATTCATTATGTTTACATTGCTATAACATCATGTAAATAACTTTAGTTCTTAGACAATGAGATCATGTCAATCACTAACACCAGAAGAGTAACTTGATAACATCAAACATCACACCATAACAGGGTGACAATAAAAGTGGGTTCAGATTCTCCGAAAGTGTTATCTAGAGGCTCATGGATCAAGAGTGGGATTTTTCCATCCCGATGATGGAGAGATATACTCAGTCCCCTCTTGGTGATATCACATTGACATAGCTTGCAAGCAAGTGACAAGTTCATTAAGAATGTTATATCACGGGAACGAGAAAATAGTACTTGTCAGTAACGAGATCAAACTAGGTATGGGGATACTGATGGTCGAATCTCGAACATGTAATGCATCCCGATACAAAGGGATTTAGTTAAGACATCAACGGTTCTCACGATCACTAGAGTCATCGTTGAATATGTGGGAGTCAGTACGGATCTCTAGGTCCTACTGCTAATTATTGATTGGAGAGGGGTCTTGATCATGTCTATATTACTCGCAAACCATAGGGTGACACACTTAAAGGAATAGCGAAACCAAATCGAGCAAATATAATACTAGAGAAAGGATTTTAAAGAGCTGGAATTATTTCGATAGACGCTAGAATTGTTTTGGGTCAAATTGCTAAAAATGGTTTCAGATGTAATATCGAAGTATTGTAAGGGGTTTTATGCAGTTGTTTGTTAATTGAAGTAATTAAAAAAATTCTGAATAAAATAAATAAAATAGTTTTATTGAATGAGAAATGGCATTGATTTTGGTGGAAAATTAATGCATGTGAGTAGATTTTTTAGTGGAGGTGTGTCTATGTGAGTGGAGCATCCACCCTCATGAATGAGGGAGAGGTGGGGTCACCCACCTTGGCCGCCGACCATGGTAGGGGGATGCCCGTCCCCCTATAAAAGGACTCCTCCTCCTCCTCCATTCTTACACCTCCTTGTGAAGGATATCTCTCCCCTCTAAAATATTCCCCATGGCTTTGGATTAGTAAAGTACATGTTCTCGATTGTTTCTCTGGAAGGACTTGCTACTTCTGCTGCTTTGCTGGAGCAAGGAATCAGAGGTTTTTGGGGTACCGGACGTGTGTGCGATCATGGGTGTGCTGCTGCTTTGCGGTGCTGGACTTCCACATGATCTTGAGATCGGCAAGTGTATGACTACATCATCCGTGATAAAAATCTCATAACGCTTTTTGGTCTTCGAGGGTGAGTTTTCTATGGATGTATATCCACCCGTTGGTTGTATCTAGGTAGCTAGATCTTGGTGCTTAGTTTTTCATATCGTAGGAATTTTTTTGTTTTCTATGCTGTGAACTCAACATCATGCACCTTGGTCGGACATTAGCATGGACTTTGTATTAGGATTTCCTAGATCAAAGTATGCCCATGATTCCATATTTGTTGTAGTCGACCGCTTTTCAAAAATGGCACATTTCCTCCCATGCCATAAGACTGAGGATGCTTCACATGTTTCAAATATGTTTTTCAAGGAAATAGTCAGTCTCCATGATGGTGTACGAAGATCCATCATCTACGACCGCGACGTCAAATTCATGAGATACATGTGGAAGACACTCATAGCCAAGCTCGGCGTCAAGCTCCTCTTCTCATCCGCCTCACACCCTCATACCGATGGCCAAACCGAGGTTGTCAACCGAAGTCTCGAAACCCTTCTAAGAGTGTTGATCAAGAAGAATCTTAAGGATTGGGAGGAATGCATTCCCTATGCTGGGTTCTCCTACAATCGAGCCAAGCACTCCACAAATATGAAGAGTCCATTCATAATTGGCTATGGATTCGAGCCCCTTGCCACGCTCGATATTGTACCCATTCCTCTTCACAAGCGCACCAACATGAACGTTAAGGCTCAAGCAATGAAGAAACTCCACAAAGACACAAGAGCTACTATCGAGCAACAAGTTCTTCACCAAGCATCAAGGATAAACAAGACCAAGAAAGAGATGATCTTCGAAGAAGGTGACCTTGTGAGGATACACCTAAGCAATGACCGCTTCTCCAAAGAACACGATTCCAAGATCAAGTCAAGAGGAGAGGGGCCCTTCAAGGTCCTCAAGAAGATCAATAACAATGCCTATGTCATCGTGAGAAATATGTTCAATGGGAAGGATCTATCACCAATCCATGGAGATTATGAGGATGAAGAGTCGAGGACGACTCTTTCCCAAGGGGAGAGCTGATGCAGCCTGTCCTACTGACGTTCCTACATCTACAACACGAAGTCCCCCAAGAGGACCCATGACTAGCGTCCGATCCAAGTTACTCCATGACAAGGTTAACTCGCTCCTATGTTTGTGTGATTTTGATACATCCTTGAATGTCTTGATACCTCATGCCACTATGCTATGCATACTCAAGTACGAAGCCCAAACATGTCGTCAAACAACCTCAGAAGATAAACATGCAAAGTTGGTTCCAAGACCATAGTCTCTGCTTGTGACCACCCGGAGTCTCTGGCCTCCTCTCGCGCAACATCAGGCTATAAGCTCCTAGAAGTCATCCAGAGTCTCTACCTCAAATTTGGAGTCTCTACTCACCCGTACCCAGAGTCTCCGGCTCAACCGCAACCGACCATGTATGCAAGCCACTGGTGTCGTGGTGGTGTCACGACAGATGCCATGGATAGGCTAAAGGTGGGGACTAATACACGCTAGGGGAATCCAGGGAGGGATAGTGGAGTGATTCTCCACACATAAGTTTGTATTGCTTTCCCTTCAAGATTACAAGCGCTCCTTGAGCTGTATTGGCGAGAGGAGGAAGAAGGGGCTCTCTTACTCTCACCCACAATTCACCCCTAGAACCTTGACCAAAACACTATGGCATAAAAACCCCTCCTCTCTACTGAAACCCTAGCCCCCCTTATATAGAGGGGGCTCGGTCTCTGCCTAGGGCATACGTGGAGGCATATTCCTAAGAATATGCCTCCTCTCAAAGTGGTAACCCGACCGGGGTGCTTTTCCTCTGCGTCATACATGCTTTAGCTATGTAAGCCTCTGTGGCGTCTGCGTCAGCCGACATAGGCGTCGTGACCCTTGTCGGCCATGACCCAGTGGTCCTGCCCTTGCTTGCTTCGCTCATGCAGTGTGTACCGAACCTTCTTTTTGACTAGAGAGATTCCTTCCTTCTCCCAGAAGCTAACCGAGGACCCGGATCATAGCAGATCCGGCTCAACCTGTTCCTGCATACAAGTTAGACGGGCACTTCCGACTTACTCCTTAAGTCGGCTGAGACAATGTTAGGCGACCCCCTCCTGGTCCGGGTTACCCCGTGATCCAGCCTGCCTGGAGTTGACCCGGCCAGCATCCGCTTTGGCCTTGCCGAACCTCGGCTAACTCGGCCTCTATACCCCGGAGTGACCCTACCCGGGGTTATCCCCCCAACATTAGTCCCCGAAGCTGGTGCGGTCTTAGCTGCCTTGGCTGATAAGCCCACATCAGGTTCATTTATGTTCGAGCCGTGGATGTTATTTCCGAGTTAGCTCTTTATCTCGGATTATATGGATTTACGTTCCCTTCGCACGTTCCAAGTTTTCACTAGCCGGCCGGGTTACCACTTTGACTCAGATCCCATGGTTACCATGGTTTGATCCGGGCCTCGTTTCCTTCTTTCATACACCAACCCACGTGGAGGCTAATCATTACGTTGTCTTATTTTAAGGGCCTGCACAGTAACCGCCGCAGTAATTGTCAGTTATCACTGTGCATGGGTCACGTCATGCCTGCTTCCTCGTTTACTGCATCTGTGCGTCACGTCACGGGATTGCCCCGGCTCTGTGGCCCTCTGTGTGGCTCTTCTCTGATTGGCTGATGCAGGTAATACACGGCCGCGCCATGTGGTTCGTCGGCACAACGCGATCCCACTCACCCTCTCAGGGGGTGGTTAACTAGCGGGGGGCGCACCCCTTAGCATTTTCCCACTTCTGCGCCCCTCTGCTCATTGCTCTTCTCCTTCGTCTTCCTAGCGACCGCGCCGCCGCCAGTGCTTCTAGCAGCAGCGCCGCCGCCGCACTTTCCCCGTGCTTCTGCATCGCAGCCACCGCTGCGCAACTTCTTCGCCACGGGTCCTCGCCAATCCAGGCCTCAGATTCCCGCCGCCGCCAGCGCCAGCGAGGGTAGCGAGCACGAGATGACGGAGGAGGAGCTCGCCGTCGCCGAGCAAGAACTTGAGGAGGACGTCGCCGCGGCGGACCGTGGCGCGTGGGCCGGATCATGGGTCTGTGAATATGACCTTGACTGGCTCTACCGGACCAAACTCATTCCTGCCGGCGTCGTCGCTCGTCTCCCCTCCGCCAAACTGGCCCCCTCACCCAATCCGGGTGAGTTCGTCGTGTTCCTGTCCCACTTCCAACGGGGATTTGGTCTGCCGGTGAGCGATTTCTTCCGGGATTGGCTTAGCACCTACCACTTGCAGCCGCACCATCTCCCAGCCAACGCTATCACCTCTCTCTCTGCTTTTGCCTCTACGATCGAAGGCTACGCCGGACTATGGCCCACGAAGGAGCTGTGGATCCGTTTTTTCGGCCTTCGTCGCAACGTCATCCCCAACATCCAAGTAGAGTCGGAGGATAAGCAGCTCACCCAATTCGGAGCTGCCTCCATCTCACCCCGGAGACTTTCTGTT
Organism: Avena insularis; assembly: GCA_023614405.1. Classification (NCBI taxonomy): domain Eukaryota; kingdom Viridiplantae; phylum Streptophyta; class Magnoliopsida; order Poales; family Poaceae; genus Avena; species Avena insularis. The sequence continues at coordinate 67,465,289 of CM042692.1, read as the reverse complement.
TTCCCTCGGGTCACCGGGCTTGACTCCTGCAAAGGATGGGCCCGGACCTTCTTCTATGTCCGGAATGCGGGCACTAAAGATTTGATTCGGTTGCTGCCCTACGCTCCGGGTCCACCTGACCCGGAATTCTGGGAGGAGGTCTCCAAGAATCCTACAACTCTGGCCAACCAAGTTAACAAGAGGTTTGCGGAGTTGAAGAAACTCGGATTGCGCAACGAGGATGCTATGATCACGTTCATGCGCAACCGAATCTCTCCCCTCCAGAAGCGCACCCACAAGGTGTGCCACATGAGTTTCAGCCGCGACCCCAACCAAACCTCCTCCTTCGAGTTGAGCAACATGGAGATTTTTCGCCGGGTTAAGGCTCTCTTCACCACCCACAAGAATTTCTCCGCCGAATGGACGTGGGGAATTGAGCACTTACAGTGAGGCTCCCTCCCGCGGTAAGCTTCGCGGGGCAAACCTATTTCGGATCAAATATGTGTCGGTTTTTGTTGTATTTTTGACACTGTTCTTCATTCTATTTCTTAGATATTCCTCCAGCAAACCCTTGAGGACGGCACGGATCCGACCCTCAAGTGGGCGCCGGACCGAGAAATCCTGGATGAGGAGGAGCCGGACCAGGAGATGTTTCTCCCTATGACCGACGCTACAAAACGACCCAGCGGTAAATTCTCTTCTCTTAGAGACTAGCCCGATGATGAGGATGACTCGGATGTCGACGTGATTGAACCTGTTGAGGCTGTCCCTCTTTCTTTTGCCTTTCCGGCATCAGCTAACCCCGGTGGGCATATCCACGAGGATCCTCCACTTGCTACGGGCGAGCCGGTTCCGATGGCGTCGAAGAAGAAGCGCGGAGCCGCATCAAATTCTTCTTTTGAACCTTCTCAGCCCACAAAAAGGCGAAAGAAGGCCGGAGACAAGACTGCCTCCAAGCCGGCAGGCAAAGCCCCGGCACGAAGGGCCCGGAAACCTAAGGAGGCAGAAACCTCGGATCCGTAAGTCATTTTTTGTTGCGTAACTCACTTCTCCTTGCATCGTGGTAATTTCTCTTCTGACATTATTCTCTTCTTCAGAGCTCCGGTGGAGGTCCCTCAGAGCGGATCAAGCATCTCTTCACCCCTTCGATCTGGCCCTTCTCCTCCTCGTGACGACGAGTCACGTCCGCTGAGCCCTATTCCGGAGGGTTCTGCGGCTGCTCCGGGTTCCGCACTACCTCGTCGAGAGGAACGCGACCTTGGAGTGGGAGGGGTCGGTCCAGCCGAGGCGACGGTGTACACCACTTTGGCATCACCGCAACCAGCAGACACCGAGTCTATCTCAACACCAGCACCAGCAGCAGTTCTAGTACCAGCGACCGAGCCAGCACCATCACCTGTTCCGGCACCAAGAAAACCAACAATAGCTCCAAGTCCAGCTACAAGAGCTCTAGTGCCAAGTTCTTCCGCCTCGTCCGAGTCATCTCAACCTCGGCGAGGAACTACTCCAGCAGCTTCTAAGGGGAAATCCACTGCAGTTACTTCTTCCTAGCAAGCTAAGGGAAAAAAGGCTCTAGATGCCACCAAGTTTGCATTTGTCGAGGCTGGGCAGCGAACCCTAGCGTCGATGCTTCCCAAGAAAGCTCCAGCAGCGAAGGATGTTCCTGCCGAGCCAACTGATGCGCAGCAGATGGTTCTGCATACCAGCCCAGCTCTTGCCTTGGTTGAGAGGAAAGAATCGCACACGAAGGGCTTGGTGGCACCCCATATGCCCACCGGTGAGCGGTATCCTCCGAGTCTTATTGAGTTCGTCATGAACTGGAATAAGGCGGAGTTCGTCCACAACAACGATCTCCCGGAAATGTTTGGCCTCGCAGAATTTTCCGCCCAAATGAATACCGCCGCTAAGGCAATTAACCTCGCGGGGCGAATGATGGAGGTATGTTGTTTCTCCTTTACATGCTGTAGATAATAACCATTAGTCCCCAAGCCTCCGGTGGAGTAGCTTGTTACTCGGCCGGATGCTCATTAGAAAACTAACGTAGCTCCATGTGAACTTCGAATATGCACACACCTAGAGCCGGGTTAAGTTCCACTTGGCCCGGATCTTGTACACTTCAAATATGCACACCTAGAGCGGGTTAAGTTCCACTTGGCCCGGATCTTGTACACTGAATATGCACACACCTAGAGCGGGTTAAGTTCCACTTGGCCGGACCTTACACTTCAAATATGCACACACCTAGAGCGGGTTAAGTTCCACTTGGCGGATCTTGTACACTGAATATGCACACACCTAGAGCCGGGTTAAGTTCCACTTGGCCCGGATCTTGTACACTTCAATATGCACACACCTAGAGCGGGTTAAGTTCCACTTGGCGGATCTTATACTCGAATATGCACACACCTAGAGCCGGGTTAAGTTCCACTTGGCGGATCTTGTACTCAAATATGCACACACCTAGAGCCGGGTTAAGTTCCACTTGGCCCGGATCTTGTACACTTCGAATATGCACACACCTAGAGCCGGGTTAAGTTCCACTTGGCCCGGATCTTGTACACTTCGAATATGCACCAAGATAATTTTATGCTTCTGAACTTTTTTCAGGTAACTACCAATCGTCGGAGTGCTGAATTCCAACGTCTGCTGGATACACACAAGATGCTACGCGCAAAGCACGTTGTACTTATTGCAGAACATGAAAAGAGGGGTATGTTTCTCCCTTGGCATTTCTCCGTTTTTCTTCACCTTCTTCTACCGAACTAATCTCCTCATTCTGTTTCTGCAGCTGGGGTGGAGGCTGAGAACAAGATCATGCGGAAGAACTTGGAGGAAATCAGGGGTATGTCCTCTTTTGTCCGACCTCGTAGTGTTTTCCATTTCCTCTTCTCCTTGGCTCGGCAAACATTCATTCCTCGGCTCTGCCGGGTCAACATACTATTTCAGCATCGCTTGAGGATAGTGTGCCCGTGCCTGATATGATGCTGCATTTTCTCGAACAAGCAGGGCAGCATCAAGCCGAGCTGAAGAAGAAAGATGACGAGCTTGCTCTCCTCCGGACTAAGGACAACGAGATTGCTAGGCTCAAGGCTGAGATGGAGAACATGAAGGCCCAGCACCAAACCGAGCTCCAAAAGGTTGGCCAGAACTTCACAGAAGAGCGTGAGCGCCTTACTCTCCAGATCTCCAAGGACCAGGATCTACTCAAAGAATCCGACATCCAGCTTGGATCGGCGAACGCTGAGCTTGAGCAACTTCGTAAGAGACGCGACGACTGCATCAAGGAGTTGACCCGGATTCATAGCCATATTTCACGTAAATTCCTTTCCCTTATCCGACATAATTCTCCGGGTTAGTTCATATGTCTTTGCTTTAGCTTCTTCCTTTGCCTTGTTTCCAGGCCACTTTCCAGAGGGTACTCCTATTGCGAGCGCTGCTGTTGCCAATTTCCGCCGAGAGAGGGGTACTCCCGTCGCTCTTGACGGTGAGAGCATTCCCTTAGACATGGAGGACCTATTGGTCAGCCTGTCATCTCGCGTGGAAATCATCAAGAACTATGGCAAAGATCTCCTCGACGTTTCCGTCCGGATTTTCAACACGTTCTGGCCCAGTGAGAGCGCTCCGAAGAGGATCACACTTCTTGCTGAAAAGCTGTCGGATATCGAGACCCAGCTTGACCTCTGGAGGGAGTCTGCTGGGCATGCCGCAGCTGATACTATCCTTCACCATATTCTCACATGGTACGAGAAGATCGACCTCAACCTCCTTACACGCCGGCGCACCAGATCCAGATGGACTGATGACCCGGAGTGGGTAGCTCGGCGCCAGGCTTGCGCCTATAGCCTCGTCGAATATTCTCCTATCCATGACTGGGTTGAAGGACCGAGCTTCCTGGAATCCGCTGGGGACGAGCACGTTGAGAACGTTGAAGATGGGTCGGATGAGGACGGAGAAGGTGATGCCTCAGATATTGAAGACAGCGACAACGACGCCGAACTTGCTCCTCCTGCTGCTCCTTAGGTCAAAAAGCTTGAAAATTTATTAGATCCCCGATATGCCGGGTGCAACTTTATGCTGTATATGTGATATTTTGCTACTACATTTCTATGCCAGATTAACTTGGGCGTAGTCCCCGAGTTTCATTTTCTTGTTCGTCTAATCCTCTGGCTCGGTCCGTGTCTACCTTGATTCGGTTTTACGACTTACGAATCCGAGCTTCAAAAATTGTTTTAACAATACTTAGAAACTTTTAGGCTTAGCTCAAAATAATTCAGCATACTAACTTGAAAATAAATACATGGTTAGTCCGAAAAACAAATGTTAGCTCGAATAAATTCGTTTCCTTATTCGTTTTTCATGTGCTACGCAATTCCAAACTTGTTCTCTTTCTTGCCATGAAGCCAATTCTTGTTGGACAACAGCAAGTCAAAGAGTTGGGTTTTTGGTGCTCACACATTACTAATCCGGGTTAAGTAGAACAACTTATTCCAGCTAACGTACGAGAGACAATAACAATAATTATTAAGGCAGTCCCGATTATCGCCGAGGCGCTGCTATTTCATTGATAAGCTCATTGCCGACATACATACCGACATATGAGACGACTCGGATACATACACTTCTTAGCTAAGTGTAGAAGGGACGAAGTAGTGCTACATTCCACGGTCGCTTAGATTCCTCTCCGGACCTGTCCTCCTTGTTCTTTTCCTGTGGCTTTGCATCTATAAGATAGTAAGAATCATTGTGCAATGCTTTGCTCACAATGAATGGCCCTTCCCATGGGGGGGATAATTTATGCATGCCAGTAGTACGTTGTACCAACCGGAGCACCAGATCATCTTCCCGAAAGACTCGGGGGCACACTTTCTGGCTATGATAGCGTCGGAGATTTTGCTGATATATGGCGGATCTGGACAATGCCAGTTCTCTCGCTTCTTCCAGCAGATCAACATCATTTTGCCAGGCTTCTTGCACTTCGGCTTCTGTGTATTGGGTGACCCTAGGCGAATCATGCTCTATGTCGGCTGGTAATACAGCTTCTGCCCCATATACCAGAAAAAACGGCGTATAGCCTGTTGATCGATTCGGAGTTGTTCTTAAACTCCATAGTACCGTTGGTAGTTCTTCTATCCAGCACCCCGCTGATCTTTGCAGCGGCTCAATGAGTCGGGATTTTATCCCGGATAATACTAATCCGTTGGATCTTTCCACTTGTCCGTTCGATGCGGGGTGGGCTACTGAGGCTACGTCCAGCCGGAGTCTCCACCTACTACAACGGAGTCTCCGCCTTGATCGGAGTCCCTGGTCCCACGACTCCGGAGTCTCCGGTGCACACTACAAGAAATGTTTCCATCTGCAATGATTTGGCCCGTCGGTCGTGGTAGTGGGCGCGTCTTCTGTGACAAATTTCTTCGCTTGACGTGGCCGATGGAAAAATTGTTTCCCTGGTTTCACGGCCCTCTACTACGACAAATTCGCTAAAAACATGGACGAATATCGGCCGGCGTGTGGCATAAGTAATATTTCCAGTTCCTCGCACGATGTTGACTCGCCAAAAAAATATTTTGAGGCATGTGGGTTCCGGATGTCAGTATCTCTAGCGGACCATACTTTTCAGTCGCGTCTCCCTGATTTGAACTTGATAAACGTTGCTCGATGCATCCGCCATTTAGTCAGGCTGTTGGGTCCCTTGTGTCGGCCTCTTATTAGAAGAATCGTGCGTATGATGGAATTTTTTCGTTGCTCGCGCTACACTATTCCGAACTTGATAGAGATGCTCGATGCATCTGCCATTTAGTCAGGCTGATGGGTCCCACATGTTAGCATGTCATCAAAATATGATGATTTTTTTACTTGGCTTGTGCCTCTGTGTTCTGAACTTGATAGCGTTGCTCGCTGCTTTGATGTCTACGCACTTCTATTATTGTAGACAGTTGTTGGGCCTCCAAGTGCAGAGGTTTGTAGAACAGCAGCAAGTTTTCCCTTAAGTGGATTACCCAAGGTTTATCGAACTCAGGGAGGAAGTGGTCAAAGGTATCCTTCTCAAGCAACCCTACAATCAATATACAAGAAGTCTCTTGTGTCCCCAACACACCCAATACACTTGTCAGGTGTATAGGTGCACTAGTTCGGCAAAGACATAGTGAAATACAAGTGGTATGGATATAAGTTAACGGTGCCAGAAAATAGTTTGATGGGAGGAAAAGACTAAAGGCAAAAAGATGGAAGCAAGCAAACATGTAACAGATCTAGTTGCAAACAGTGTTTCAATGTTTAGAAACAAGGCCTGGGGATCATACTTTCACTAGTGAACACTCTCATATAAATATCTTCTCTTTATGATACTACTCTGAACTACTCTCCGGTTGGACACTCTAATCCATGGTAGGGCTATAACAACACACCTCAAAGTTCGCTTTTCCCATCTAGATAACCCCACACTGTCACCTTGAGCTCTAGATGGTTCCAACAAACACCACAATTTTATAGAAACATCCAACTCCAAATATAACTCATAACAAGTAATTGTAATCTCTAGCCTAATTGCCACCATGGTGTGCACGCTGTCACTTTCACACACATGGGGAGAGCAGAGATATATTAAAGCACTTGAGTAGCAAGGTAGATCTACTTGACTGCAAAGCTCATGATAACAATATGATCATGCATAGTGAGAGAGATGAACACATATCTACCGGTAGAACCCTTAGCCTCGAGGAAGAACTACTCCGTCATCATCATGGGAATTAACAACGGTGATGGAGATGGTGGTGGAGATCGATGGAGATGGCTCCGGGGGCACTTCCCCATCCCGGCAGGATGCTGAAACAGAGACTTTCTGTCCCCCGAATCTCCCCTTTGGTGGCAGCGGCGCTGCAGAACTTTTCGTGGCTGGAGGCTCGATTTAGGGTTTTTTATCGGGGGCTTCTTATAGGCGAAGGGGCAAGGTCGGTGGCCGTCCAGGGAGCCCACACCATGCCCTGGCGCAGCCTAGGGCTGCCCGCGCCAAGGGGTGGTTTGGCCGCCTGTGCACCCCCTTTGTCTCTCCTTCAGACTCCATGTGTCTTCCGGTAAAATATCGACTTCGGCTTTTGTTCGGTCCAATTCCGAGGATAGTCATTTTATGGCTTTTTTGGAACCAAAAACAGAAGAAAACAGGCAACTAGCACTGTGGCATCTTGTTAATAGGTTAGTCCAAGAAAGTGTATAAAAATACTCCAAGGTGTGGACAAAACATAAGAAAGTAGATATAAAACAAGCATGAAACATAAAAAATTATAGATACGTTTGCAACGTGTCAACATCCCCAAGCTTAACTCCTGCTCGTCCTCGAGTAGGTAAGTGATAAAAAGAAAGAATAATTTTTAAGGTGGCATGCACCATCATAAACTTGATCAAAGTATTTGTAAACATTGAAAGCTGGGATCATAGTATTTTAACATAGCATGAAATATATAGTTCTAACAATAAGACATAGCAACTATGTTGTAACATGAAAAGGTACAAACAAAAGATTCATGAAGAACAATGCATTGAAAGACGTTTGTTTGTTTCACATATAGAAAACATAGCATAGTGGCATTCAGGTTGTCCCTCATGGAGTAGCAAAACATAAATGCATAGGACACCTTCAAAGTTCATAAGGGTGACTAGATACAAATAGTTTAAGAACAAGCAATATCAAAGTTATGAATCAATCAATAAGTTTTGGGACAATGCACATAAAACTAAGAATGGCCACTATGCTCTCTCAATAGATGCATAAAGATAGAAGATGGAGACTCAACATAAAAAGTAAAAGAAAGGCCCTTCATATAAGGAAGCAGGGATCCAAGTCTCATAAACAGCTTCCAAAAATTATGGTACTTATTAGCTTTTAGATCTCATTGCGCCTATCATAAGCATCTTGAAGTGATTAAGGTTAAAGTGAACAAACTATGGAGTATATGCTTGACAAAGTATAAGTTGGAAATCTCATGTCCCTTGAATACGAGGGTCGCTCCTCATGCTACTCAAGTTTAGTTACCGGTAAGTTCTTGTCATAGTAAGTACATGTGTATCATAGAGAACCGCCAACGGGGTACCCCTTGCCCGATGATACGGAAGAATCCCCATATCAAAATGACAAGGCAAGCAGACAACGAGCATCTCAACAATCTTCTTATTTACCATGGGAAAATGGTGCTTTTTTCTCTCTTTCCTCTTTTCTCATATCTTTTTTTTCTTTTTCTCTTTTTCTCAATATCTGACTCTTTTTTATAAGAAGAAAGCTTCATAGATGGATCATTATGGTTATGTTGCAGGTTTCCACCATGATTAGGCATGGATTAGACCGGCGGGCCAGGCGTTTCTCTAACACACATACATAACTCCATGGACTTACAAGCTCCCCTTTCATGTCACATCGATGACATCCATAGACAAAAGAGCATGATATCAACTAGGTACAAAGTACAAGTGCAATGTTGAAAGCATTCCCCATGACAACATGGTTCTGCTAATCCCCAACATATAAGTGCAAGCATATACAACATAGACAACACAATGGTTCAAGTTTATTAAGGGCAAGAAAAGTAAAGTGTGCCATCAAGTTCGTGAGAGCTTTAATCACTAGTTTTCTCATAACAAGTTTAATTCGGAAGGTAGATAAAAACATGAATATACTTGGAATAGCAAATTCTAATAGGTAGGTATGGTGGACTCTTTGGAATTACTTGGTTTTATTTGGAGTTGGATGCATGAGTGGAACTCATACTTGGTTATGGAGGCAATCAAAAGACTTGGAGCGACCAACTAAGAGAGCAATAATGGCCATAATCATGCAAAGCGACAAAACATCATTAATTAAAGCATAAAGTGATATTACAAGTCGAAAACTAAATGATCATAGATGCTATGGTGACTTGGTATAGTCTTAACATGGTGTGAGCATGCGCCAAGTCAACCCAAATAAAGCATCAAAGGAGAATACCACAATACTATGCTTTAATATGCTAAAACAACGCATGATTCTTTCAAGGCACATTAAGCAATCTCAATTGTTTATGACATGTCATGCTACAGCAATAATTACTAAGCATAAAGCCAAAACAATATCAAGCATGACATGACAAAGCATAGGCCACAGCCAAAACCAAGCTCCTTTTTACCACTTAAGCATGAACTTTCCTACACTTTTCCAATCCAAGTCAACTTTATTTGAAAACTAATGTATATGAATGAGGGGGTCCAACCAACTTATTGCAGCAAACAAAGAAAACTAAGGAAATGAAAACTAAGAACGAAAACGAAGATGCTCCAAGAACAACACAATTGTGCATGAAACAATAAAAATAAAGTGTTTGGAAGAAAGCTGGGATTTTTATTGATGAAGAAGGGGATTCCTTGGGCATCCCCAAGCTTTGACGCTTGTACCTCTTGAATATTTCTTGGGGTGACACGGGGTGGAATCCCCAAGCTTGAGCTTTACTCCATTCTTCATCTCATTACATCATTCTTTCCTTAATACCTGAAATTTTTCCTTCATACAAAACTTCACACAATCTTTATTAGCAACATTAGTGTACTCAAGATAATAAGTCTTTGGGTTCAGTTTCAACACCAATAAAACTTCCATTAAAACACAATCTACTGTAGCACTTCCCTCAAAAAGCTCAATTCCCCAAAGAGAACTCAAAAAGGAATCAACAAGAAGCAAATGCAAATAATGGCAGAAATCTGTCAAAACAGACAAGAAGGTAAAAACCAATTTTTTAGAAGACCTTCTGTTGCTCAAATCGAAAAGTGTTGAACTAAAGAAAGTTAGATAACAACCTGCGGCAGAAGCAAATAAATTCACGCCTGAAAACGGCGTACAGATATTTTACACGAATTTCTACAGCGAAACACAAAAATTTGTTTCGGGACAGCAACTTTCCCAAACATTACTTCTCTCTCATTAGAGGTTACTCTTGGCACAAAAAGCAAATAAAAAGGATAAGGAGCGGTTATTACAGAGGTAATAACTTCCAAGACTCATCTAAAACTTTTGGGTTATCTCCCAATAAGTACTTTTGTTTAACGCCTTTAAGTTAGGCATTATAGTTTGAGGAGATGCTGACATAAGAAATATGAATTGAAGTAAAAGAGAGCATCAAGAAGCAAATTTGAAGCACATTTAAGTCTAACCCACTTCCTATGAAAAATAATCTTGTAAAGAAACAATTCATGAAAGCACAAAGCAACAACCATAGGAAAGCAAAACAAGTGCAACTTCAAAATTTTCAACATAAAGAGGGGAAACTTAATATTGTTGAGATACATAAAACCATGTTTCCCTCTCTCATAATAACTTTTAGTAGCATCATGAATAAAATTAACAATATAACAATCACATGAAACATTCTTATCATGATCCACATGCATAAAGGAATTAATACTCTCCACATAAACATAGTCATTCTTATTAATTGTATTGGGAGCAAATTTAACAAAATAGCTATCATTATTATTCTCATCACCATAATCATCAAATATAGGAGGCATATTGTAATCATAATTAATTTTCTCCTCAATAGTAGGTGGACTGAAAATATCATACTCATCACTGTAATCATCATATATTGGAGGCATAGTATCATCAAAGTAAATTTCTCCTCCGTGCTTGGGGGACTAAAAATATCATGCTCATCAAAACCATCTTCGCCAAGCTTGACTTTTCCATAGCATTAGGAATAATGGTGTTCAAAGAATTCATACTAATAACATTGCTATTAGCATGCAAATAAAGTTCCATAGGTTTTTTAATTTTCTCTTCAAACACTTCATGTCCTAACTCAAGATAAATACTATAAAGCTCTCTATTTTTTTTGTTGTTTTCCATTAATCCTAACTAGTGAAAATAAAAACAAGAAACAAAAAGATAAAATTGCAGAATCTAAAGGAAATAACTTCGAGCACTCACACACCAGCAACAGTGCTAGAAGATAGCTTAGTAGCCAGAGGATGTGAGTACCTTTTATCTTACCTCCCCGGCAACGGCACCAGAAAATAGCTTGATGTCTACACACTTCTATTCTTGTAGACAGTTGTTAGGACTCCAAGTGCAGAGGTTTGTAGAATAGCACCAAGTTTTCCCTTAAGTGGATTACCCAAGGTTTATCAAACTCAGGGAGGAAGTGGTCAAAGGTATCCCTCTCAAGCAACCCTGCAATCAAGATACAAGAAGTCTCTTATGTCCCCAACACACCCAATACACTTGCCAGGTGTATAGGTGCACTAGTTTAGCGAAGAGATAGTGAAATACAAGTGGTATGGATATAAGATAACGGTGCCAGAAAATAGCTTGACAGGAGGAAAAGACTAAAAGCAAAAATATGGAAGCAAGCAAACATGTAATAGATCTAGTTGCAAACAGTGTTTCAATGTTTAGAAACAAGGCCTAGGGATCATACTTTCACTAGTGAACACTCTCATATAAATATCTTCTCTTTATGATACTACTCTGAACTACTCTCCGGTTGGACACTCTAATCCATGGTAGGGCTATAACAACACACCTCAAAGTTCGCTTTTCCCATCTAGATAACCCCACACTATCACCTTGAGCTCTAGATGGTTCCAACAAACACCACAATTTCGTAGAAACATCCAACTCCAAATATAACTCATAACAAGTATTTGTAATCTCTAGCCTAAGTGCCACCATGGTGTGCACGTTGTCACTTTCACACACATGGGGAGAGCAGAGATCTATTAAAGCACTTGAGTAGCAAGATAGATCTACTTGATTACAAAGCTCATGATCACAATATGATCATGCATAGAGAGAGATGAACACATAGCTACCGGTAGAACCCTTAGCCTCGAGGAAGAACTACTCCCTCGTCGTCATGGGAATCAGCAACGGTGATGGAGATGGTGGTGGAGATCGATGGAGATGGCTCCGGGGGCACTTCCTCGTCCCGACAGGGTGCTGGAACAGAGACTTTCTATCCCCCGAATCTCCCCTTCGGTGGCGGCGGTGCTGCAGAACTTTTCGTGGCTGGAGGCTCGATTTAGGGTTTTTGCATCAGGGGCTTCTTATAGGCGAAGGGGCAAGGTCGGGGGCAGGGCCAGGGGCCCACACCATGCCCTGGCGCGGCCTAGGGCTGCCCATGCCAAGGGGTGGTTTGGCCGCCCTGTGGCCCCCCTTCGTCTCTCCTTCGGGCTCCATGTGTCTTCCGGTAAAATATTGACATTGGCTTTTGTCCGGTCCAATTCCGAGAATATTTATTTTTTAGCTTTTTTGGAACCAAAAACAGAAGAAAACAGGCAAATAGCACTGTGGCATCTTGTTAATAGGTTAGTCTAAGAAAGTTTATAAAAATACTCCAAAGTGTGGACAAAACATAAGAAAGTAGATATAAAATAAGCATGGAACATCAAAAATTATAGATACGTTTGCAACGTATCATGCATCAGCCGTTTATTCAGGCTGGTGGGTCCTCTATGTCAGCCTCTCATTAGAATAATCGTGTGTATGGTGGAATTTTTATATTCTCTCATGCTTTCCTGCTCCGAACTTGATAGAGTTGCTCGACAAATCTGCCGTTTGGTCACGCTGCTGGGTGCCACATATCAGCCTCTCATTAAAAGAAACGTATGCATGCTGGAATTTTTTTCTCGCTCGCACCTCCATGTTTCGAACTTGGCAACGTTGCTCGTTGCATCAGTCATTTATTCAGTCTACTGGGTCCCCCATGTCAACATATCATTGGAAGAAACGTATGCATGCTAGACTTTTTCTCTCGCTCACGCCTCCTTGTTTTGAACTTAGCAACGTTGTTCGATGCAGCACCTGTATGAGGTCTCGCTGGTGGGTCCCACATGTAAGTTCCATTGTAAATGAAACTTGTGTATGATAGAATTTTTATTGGGCCGCGTCCGCTGTTTTGATCTTGGCAATGTTGCTCGATGCGGCAAATGTGTATGGTCTGCTGCTGGGGCCCCCATGTCAACCTCTTTGGTATGTTCTGGCTTGTGGGTCCTCGATGCAGCCTTGTATGTTCTGACTCGAGGGTCTGCGAAGTAGTCTCTCTGTAAAGCAATATTTGCTACAATAAAAAATATAAACCCAAGTTAAATATATACACACAAAGGATTCGAACTCAAGACTTCCAATAGATATATAAACGGAGTGCGTTGCCACTATGCTAAATGTATTACTACAAAACTTATCATTAAATATTTATTAGTATCTATAACTTATGTGTTAGTCTTCTTAAAAGATTTTCTGTGTCCATATTTCTCTCTTCTAAAATGAAAGGACAGCACTCCTAACATCTCAATATATAAAAATGGAGCGAGACTAGCACGCGCCCGCGCTGGAGAGCTCATGGCACGCAGACACGCGTAGGCAACGCGTGGCAGTCCCGCGTTCCCCTAGTTGATCACCACGTGGCTGTGTTGGGTGCTCTACCTACTGCTCTACCCACGTACTGGTATGCTGTTGGGGGGCGCACGTGGTACCAAAAATGTCCTACGCCATGAAAAACATTATAGCACAAAAAACGAAAATGCACGAGCAGTATGAAAAAAGGGCAGTGCACCATAAAAAAATGAAGAGAAAAGGAGAACACAGTTTATCGTCCCATGCATTTCGATCAAAGGCAGTGCAACATAGTACAACGTCGTGCAGTGCGACTGAGAGCAGTGCAACACAACACAAAAGGGTAGTGCAACATAGTGTTTCTGTTCTACTAGGCATTCTTTAGGTAGAATTAATGATGTTATGGTTGAATTACATATGACATTTGTACATGTTGACTTTATTGTTATGGTTATGGGGAGTAAAACCTCTAGTCGTCTAATCTTGGGAAGACACTTTTTGATAACCACATGTGTTGTCATTGATCCAAAGGAAGGAAATGTGAAGTTTCAATTCCCTCATAAGAAGTGCATGGAATACTTTCCAAGGAAGAAGGAGATTTTATCAAGGTATAAGTTACCACATGATCTCCACATGTCTTAAAAACAAGTAAGCCTAGCTATATGGCTATACAAAAAGCTCTTTACGAGAGACAACCCGTTTTTTTTAATTTTGGACTTCATTTTTACACTCTCTCTATAGCAATATAGTTTTGTAGTTTACTTTCTGGAGTTTTCAATAAAGTACCAAGTTTTACCCATTTGGATGTTTTAAAGTTGACCAAACTATTTGCAGTTGCAAATTACTACATCCTCCTGTTTACCAAAAGATTTTTATGTTTTTTATATAACTCCATATGAGCTCAACTATTTTCTACAGTTAAAACTTTTTGTCCTCTATGCACAAACAAATTGAAAAAAACTAACATGTCTAAGTGGGCCTATTAATTATGTTTTGTTGTTGTTTTTCTGGATAGATTCCATCTTTTGTTGTTTAAGCCATTGTTTTGAGTTTCAATTTGATTCTTTTTGAATTTTTTGATCTTATGTTGATGTTGGAAACTTAATATACTCTCTGGACACTTCAAATCAAAAAATTAGAAGTATTATGGCAGCTACCATATTATCCTTGTGTCCACTAATGCCACCACTCATAAAAGACATGGGGGTTGTGTTGAAGTTTTTCACTGGGAATGGAGGAATGTCATATCATGAGCTATCCATGATTGGTGAAAATCATAAGCTTGGGTATGCCCAAGGCACCCCACTAGACCTACTAAAGTCACGGTTTGCACACCTCAAAACTTTTTTTAGAGCAACATAATACTCTTGACACAAACTTGGAGTGTCTATATCTATTTTTATGATTACCTTTGCATTTTTACCTTTGAAATAAAAATACCATCATATGGGAATGTGTTAAATGAATATGAAAGAGATACTGGAATGAAGAAAAGAGATAATGGAATACCATCTTTTGTCTTGTTCATTTGTAAGCATTTGCAAGTGTCTTATTTAGTGCTAGATTTTATTTAGAAGATAGATTGTTAATTTTTAGTTGATTTTGTCTATTAAGAAATGATTAGTACTATGGAGACTTTTGCATATTTGTAGATGGTGAACTATCTCCCCCTTTTTAGCCCAATTAACGAAGCAATCAAAGACTTGTACATCCATAATCCCTTAAACTAAGTAATTCCACCAGTGTCCACCATATCTACCTGTATAGAAAAAAACTATTCCAGGTATATTATATGTGCTATATCTTTGGATATTTAAAAACCATCCCTTTTGTGTAGTGTAAAGCTCATGGGAAAGTAATATTCGGGGTTTATTCAAAAGTGCACAACTGCTAAAAAACAATGCAGAATAATAATTAAACTTGACCCACTATTAGTTGTATGCATGACGTGTTCAAGGTTAAGTGTAAGCAAAACCATGTATCATGGGGAATTATTTCAACGCACAACATCTGTAGATATCATGTATCTTTTGGCTGTGGCTATCAGCGGTATGAATAATGTGGATATAATCAAAAAAATTGGAATATGCATATTTGTCAGAGGA
The DNA here is from genome assembly GCA_023614405.1 of Avena insularis. Lineage (NCBI taxonomy): Eukaryota > Viridiplantae > Streptophyta > Magnoliopsida > Poales > Poaceae > Avena > Avena insularis. Next base: position 67,449,857 of record CM042692.1, on the reverse strand, counting down.
AGCATAAAGCTGCTAGCCTAAGACATCCTATGCATCATGCTGAAAATTTACAACATGGTTCCTAGTGAAATGTTTTAAATAAAAATATTTGCAAATGGTAAATAAAAAGAAACACCAAGGGCTTTTCACCTTGTTTGGAACTGTATGCATATATTTACAAAGTTCTTTGTGGTCCAAAGTTGAGTACCATCCGGTCATGGCAATTGTGGTCAATGGGCATGAAACACTTAAAATGAGAACATGTCAAGCATATAAGGAGTATATTTACTTTGACTTTAACCATAATCACAAAAGATGCCTGGAGCTAAACTCCTATGATTATCGTTGACATGAGCTATATATCCCAAAATACAAATATTTTGATTCTCTTATGTTTGCTTTATTTTCTCAAAAGTTTAGCACATATATTTCCTTGCTTACTATCTACTTATTCAAGTGTCCAGATATATGAATTACATGTAAGAATTCTAAGACCAAGTTATGACAACACACTATGCACTTTCACTCGCATTTTGTATGCTTACTGGTCCATAGTACTTTGTGCATTTGTTTTTATACAAGGTTAACATATTGTTAACCATACATGAACTTTATAAGAGCTATCACTTTATAATTTATTTTCTTGTTGTTATTCTTCAATATAATGAACCATTTAAATTTGTGTAGCAATAATCATGACTTATAATGTTCAACATAACAACAAACTCCAAATTCCATGTTTAGTTTTATCACCTTCATGCAAGAGGACGAGCATAGGTTAAGCTTGGGGATGTTCATGCATGTAAAATGCATACATAAACTTTGTAGTTTATTGTCACATCTTCCTACATATTTGCATCATTTAGAATGTTATATCCATGCTTTACATTTATTTATTGGGATTTACCAATGATCCCCTTTATTTGTCTAATAACTCTATAGAACAAGAAAACCATGTTTTTATATTTTTAAGTTTTAGGGACCTAAATGAAGTCAAATTGACTTGGGATTTTTTGAGGATTATTTTTCATGAAGACAACAACCTAGGGAGCACTTGGACCTCATGAGCGGGGCCTCGAGGCTAGAAAGAGACAAGGTGGAATGACCCAGGAAGGGGCACACCACCTATGCTCTTTCCCATCTTAAGCGTTGACAACCGTCCGTCTTCAACCCTAACATGAAGTCTTGACCTAAAAACGCCTATAAAAAGGTCCCCTGGGAAGATCTTAGACAAGGCGGAGTGCAAACAGAGAAACACCAAAATAGAGCTAGATCCTACGAAGATTGGAGGGGGAAATGTTGTCGGAACCACCATCGGTTGGATCTCCACCCTCTCCAACGTCATCAACATCATATCCATGATGAAGAGAGACCACATCTATACTATGGGTTTGTGGTAGTATCTTGATCTACCTCTCTCTCGTGCTATCATTGTTTTAGTACCATATGATTTGCCCAACATGATTATGTTCATCTATGTAATTTCTGTGTGATGGATATTTGTTTTATGAGATACATTTGAGATTAGAGTTCTATCATGTGTAAGATGTATTAGTAGATGCATATTATATACCTCGTTCTTAAGTAAATGTTGTGATCATACTTCTATGCAAGATCATGTGTGAGGAAACATGTGTATTAGATGGAGTAACATGGTCGTGGAGATTGGCTAGTGATAGAAAACTCGAGATCCACTATGGTTTTTACCTTTATTTTATTACCTTACTAGGGATAAAGTGAATGCATGTGTTATATTCATATTTTGACAACAAATATATTCTTGTTTGGTCAAGGTAGGACATTTGTTATTCAAACACCATGTAAAAGGACCTAAGGATATAATCTGTTTATTCTTAATTCCAGATTGCATGGAGTTTTCCCTTTCTAGAGGAGTATAAGTGATATGTGTTGCATCATATTTATATTAGGATGTGATGACCATATGAGTTATCAATACAAAATGAAAGTTCCAAATGATATTATATCATCTATTACAAGTTTCTACGTCCATTGCAACTTATGAGAGAGTAGACAAGTGAACCCATGAACTCCGGTCCACTTTTTATTATAAGAAACACCTTTACACGCTTTTATAGCACTTCATATTTTCTGCAATAATTAATTACGAAAATACAAAAATACGTTTACTATTTGTATAAACAAACAAAAACCCGAAAAGAGAACTTTACTTTAATATATTTACTTTCTTGTCTAATTATAGATTTTTTACTATTATTTATTTATAGTTTTATTTAAGTTTTAGTAATACGAAACCTTGTGCTTGACAACCACATGGTGGAGTTGGGGACACAAGAAAATACTTTGTTTTGTAGGTTGAAGAGGACAAGAAAAGGAGATTTCTCTGCAATTCCCCGATAGTTCGATATAAACCCTTGAGTCACCCTTATGAGGAAAATATGCTTACTACAACACTCTACACTTGGAGTCCCAATGAGTTGGTACACAAGGAGTTGTTTCCAATAGCAGGTCTTATTTTCGAAGAAAACCGCTGGCATTTTTTTGTGTGCCTAGGAAGTGAGACATCCCTACTCTTCTTAACCACCCGGGGGATGCTAACATACACCTAGGCACAATTTCATTTTTATCTCTTTCCAGGGAATCTAAGACCTCGCTGCAGCATGGAAAACACCTGAAGAGATCTCATCACATGACTTGGAACGTGGCTTTCCGGTAGAAGAACTCTATCCATCTAGCAGAGGTCCTCACTATGCTGGAAGGGAGGGAAAATTGCTAGCGGTCTATAACCCATATCCGACCCACCTCAGGTTCTTGAGATCAAGGTTAAAAATCCCAAAATCCTACAGGATTATCCAGACACACCTCTATACTTCGCCTAGCCTGAATCAGGTAGCCCAACTGGTTTATGAATTTCTAGGTTATGGGTACATGGAGAGGTCTATGGGATTCTGGGGAGAGCACACTGGGTAACGACCTGGACACTCTCATGGATCCCAAGTTATATATGACATAGCTAGTAAGAAGTGGAGATACACACTACTCAGGAGGTACACCTACCCGTACCCAGCATAGACTCGTGCTTGCAACCCCATATAACACGTTAGGAGAGTGAGAAGTCATGGTAGAACTAGTGAATGCACTTGCACTAGCTTGAGCTAACATAGCCTCGTCATTACGCCACTTGTGGTACCATTGCATTTTAGGTCTCAAGGTCACTGATGGCTCAATGCACGGCGCCTAGAAAAGTGCTGGTGCGTGGTTGATGTAGAGCTCGTTGGGAACCCCAAGAGGAAGGTATGATCAGCACAACAACAAGTTTCCCTCAGTTATGAAACCAAGGTTTAATCGAACCAGTAGGAACAAGGAAACACCCCAAAGTTGTTACTAGCTGAGCTATGGCAGGGCGCACTACCGGTGCTAGTAGCAACGTGGAGACCTGCACAACACAACCACAGAACTTTGTCCCCAACTTGCGATGAGGTTGTCAATCTCACCGTGTTTTGCAGAAAACAAAGGATTAAACGTATCAAATGGAAAGAAGTAAAAGTTTGCAGAAAGTAAACACAAAGCAGTACAAGATTGTAGATTGAATGTAAAAGACAAGGACCGGGATCCATAGTTCACTAGAGGTGGCTCTCCTTAAGATAGATAACATGCTGGGTGAACAAATTACAGCGGGGCAATTGACAAACATCGAGAAAGCAATATATGCATATACTAAGCATATTGACTCCTTTGAGACTTGATTGGGCATTACAACATTATACATATACCGCCATCCAACTGCATCTATGACTAATAATCCACCTTCAGGTTATCATCCGAACCCCCTCCAATATTAAGTTGCAAGCAACAGATTATTGCTTTACGAACTGCGTGTAAAGTAAACAATACGATTGTTCTATGAACAAAGGATTGTTGTTTTCTCCCTAGTAGCAACAACACATCTAGTACCTTAGAGATTTTTGTCACTTCCCCAGATTACCAGAGGCATGAACCCACTATCGAGCATAAATACTAACTCTTGGAGTTGCTAGCATCTACTTGGCCAAGATAGCTACTCACAACGGAAAGCATGCAAGATCACAAATAACAAAGACATGATAGAATCAATAATTAATCTAAAATAGCATCTCAATATTCATCGGATCCTCGTAAACACAACATGCAGAATTACAAATAGATGATCTTGATCATGAACGGAGCTCACAAGATCTAAACATGAAAGCACAAAGGAGGAGAACCAGCCATCTAGCTACTACATGGATCCGTAGTCCAAGGATGAACTACTCACGCATCAAACTGGAGGCTTGCATGGTGATGAAAAAGGCCTCCAGGGTGAATTCCCCTCTCCGACAAGGTGCCGGGAAGAGCTTTAGATCCCTCCCGATCTAGGGATGGAGATGACGGTGGCTACAGACTCTTTCGTGGATTTTTGATCTGGCCCTTAGGGTTTTCATCCCGAGGGTATCTTATAGGCGGAAGGGGAGGCCGAGAGGGTGCTAGGGCTAGCCTCACCACCCCCTGGCACAGGCCAGGCTGGGTTGCACGGCCAGGTGGTGTGGTGGCCCATGGCCCCTCCCCGTTCGTACTCTGGCATCTGATGTGTTGGGTCTGCAACATAGAAAACAAAAATTTTCCTACGGTGTGAACTACACGCCAAGATCTATCTACTAGGTACAAAGCAACGGGTGGACATACATCCAACGAGAACTTACCCTTGTAGACAACGAGCTTTGTTAACGAGTAGGAACTCGTGGTTGATGTAGTCGTACACTTGCCGATCTCAAGATCGTGATGAAGTCCAGCAGGTCCGGCTCCAGCACGTCCATCAGATCCAGCTCCAGCATCACCAAGTCCAGCACCGCAAAGCAGCGGTGCATCCGTGATCGCACACACGTTCGGTACCCCGACAACCTCCGTCCCTCGCTCCAGCAAAGCAGCAAAAGTAGCAACTCCTTTCCAGATAAAGCCACCGGGAACATGTATCTCGCTAATCCGAGACCATGGGGAATAATACTAGAGGGGGAGAGAGATCCTTCACAAGGAGGTGTGTGTGATAAGTGAGGAGGGGGTGGACTTTTATAGGAGGAGGGGGGTGCCCCTCCTTCATGGCTGGCGCATGGAGGAGGTGTCTCTTCACCTCCTCCATTCATGTGGTGGTAACTCCCTCCACATAAATTTGCCCCTTCACATTCTCTTTGAAAGTCTCCACTTTAAATGCATTAAATTTCTCCAAATTTAATGCTCTCTCATTTAATAAAACTCTTTTATTATTTTTATTCAGAATTTTGTTAATTACTTTAATTAACAAACATTCACATAAAACCCCCTGCAACATTTCAATATTACATGCAGAACCAATTTCAGCAATTTCACCCGAAACAGTTTCGGTGTCTATTGAAATAATTCCAGCGCTTTCTTAAATCTTTATCTGAAACATATTTGCTCCAAATGGTGTTAGTATACCTTAAGTGTGTCACCCTACGATTCGCGAATAATGCAGACATGATCGAGACCCCTCCGATCAATAATCAGCAATGGACACTGAGATCCATACGACTCCTACACATTCAACGATGACTTCGTGATCGTGAGAACCTTTAACGCTAGTAACTAAATCCTTTGTCTCGCGATATATTACATGTCCGAGATTCGATCATCGGTATCTCCATACCTAGTTTGATCTCGCATCGACATGCACTCTTTTCTCGTTCCCGTGATATAACATTCTAGTGATCACATCACTTGCTTGCAAGCTATTTCAATGTGATATCACCGAGAGGGCCCAGAGTATATCTATCCGTCATCGGGATGGAAAAATCCCACTCTTGATCCATGAGCCTCAACATAACACCTTCAGAGTAATCGAACCCACCTTTATAGTCACCCGTTATTGCAGGACGTTTGATGTTATCAAGATACTCTTCTGATGTTAGCAATTAACATGATCTCATGGTCTAAGGATAAATATTACTTCGTATGATGTTATAGCAATATAAACATAATGACTTGGTCGTAATGCTATACTTCGGATGAATGTTCATCACATCATTCCACCAATGGTGTGACCTTGTTATTAACAACATCCAATGTCCATGATCAGGAAACCTTGATCATCTTGTTAATCAACAAGCTAGTCTATAAGAGAGGCATAACTAGGAACCCTTTTTGTTTATTAAACACACATGTATTGATATTTCCGATCAATACAATTCTAGCATGTAAAATAAACATTTATCATAAACATGGAATAAGATAATAACCACTTTATTATTGCCTCTCGGGCATATTCCCTTCTGTCTCCCACTTGCACTAGAGTCAATAATCTAGTTTGAAAAACTTTGCGTATTGAACACCTATGGCTTTATGGTGTTGCATATACGCTATTTCTAGTGGTTAACATAATCTCTGGATCTGACAGTTTCATGTTCGTGTGTATTTGCATGTCTCTGCGTCTCTATGCATCACTCATTCTCAAATGAGATGGCATTGTATAGATTTGGTCCTTTGGTGAGACCTTTAGTTCGTTCGGCTCAAAATATGTTGATATTATTGTCACACAATATATCTTCATAGTATTAGCCCACTTTGAACCACACCTAGTTTGATAACAAACTACTTAACACAAATGCCCTCCTATGCTGCTACTATATCAGTCATATACTTAGCCTTTTGTTGTAGTATCCGTCACAATATCTCAACTTTGGAACTCATCCAAATCCATCATGGAACATCCTTTCCATTATATTGTGCCACCCATAGTCTAAATTTAGATAAATTTAATTTGTATCTTGTGACAAAACTAGTATCAATGTAACACTTTACAATGAACTACCTTTAACTATTTGTCACTTATACATGATATATTCTTAGTTCTTCCAAAGCTCATAAGAATATCTTTACTATTGTCCAATGATCATCTTATGAATCATTCTGGTATATGCTCATAACATTTAGAGCATAGGACATTTTGCATATATACATATCATGGTATAATCGATCAGAATCTTCATGTGATTTTACTCACCAAGTGTTGAAACACTTGAATCTGAATACAATTCTTTCCATGCAGCAAGAACCTTTCTTGTTGTTTCCATATTGAACCCTTTCAATATCTCATATATGTATGTCCGGCACAACCATATTAGCTCCTTAATCTATCCATATAGATATTGATGCCTAATATTCCGGGTTTGCCCAAGTCTTTCATCGAAATCTTATTTTAATGAAATCCTTAACTTGTGTCAATTCAAGATACATCATTTCCAATCAACAATATGTCCTCTAGATAATGTATTAGAAATATGTCTCAGTGCTCCCACTTAATTTCTTGCAAATGCAAGCATCTTCATCATCTCCGATGAATTTAAACTCTTTTAACAGTTTCATCATGGTGAAGATTCCAACTCCGCTATGCTTACTTCAACTATTGAAGTTTACATGCCCTTTTAGCACCCTTTGAATTAACAAAACCCTTCGGACCATGTCATGTACATGTCCTAGGTTACTGTTCTATTAGAAGAACCTTGTTTTGTTTATTCAACTACCATATACCAAATTATATGTAGTGGTTGCTACATTAATCTGTCAAGACTATATATCGCTATGAAAGATCAAATCTTGTCATAGTCAACTCCTTGAACATTGTCGTAAACTTCTTTCCGACATGTCGACTATTTCATAGATGTTAAACATCCATGTCTTATATCTTTATAGATCCAAACATGACCGATAGGCTTCATGCCTTTTCGAAGGTTCTTCCAAGTTCAGAAACTTGTTTTCTCGTGTATGGATACTATCACGGATTCTATGACTTCTAGTCATTTTATGGAGTCAGGGCCCATCATCGCTTCTTTGAATGTAGCCGGTTCATCATTGTCAAAACAATAACGACTTGCTTATCAAATCTTACTATTTGATTCTTACCTACCCACACGGTTCTATAGGAACTCTAATCTCCGAGATCACACCTTTTGTAATCACGAGAGCCATGAGCATTGTGGCCGCCACCGGGACACTTTCCGGCGCTGCGCTACTTAGCACATATAGCTAAGGTTCAACAACCTTATCAAAGTTCTATTGTCCTCCCACTTAACTTTTCGCGAAAAATTCCTTCTCAAGAAACTTGACGTTCCAAGCGACAAACTCTTTTGTCCTTGGTGTTATGGAGAAATTCCCAACAAATTCTTTGGGATAACCTACAAAGACATGCTTATCCGACTTTGGTTGTAAACATTTTACTTATGCATAGCATACCAAAATTTAAGAAAAGACAATTCGGGTTTTATCCCAAACCATAACTCATATGGTGTCATTTCAACGGATCACGATGGTGCTCTTTTCAGTGAAAAAGCGGTAGTCTCTAAAGCTTTAATCCTTAAAACTAATGGCAGTTTTATAAATGACACCTTTGATCTTACCATGTCAAACATGGTTTGATTTCATCTCTCGAATATGTCATACTCCTATGGTTTATCGGGAAAACACAAATCATGGAACAATTCATCAAATCTTAGGTGTTTTGCTAAACCTGTAACTCAAATATCTTCCTTTATGATCAAATCATAAACTCTTTTATTTTCTTGTTACAATGATTTTCCACTTCATCTTGAAAGTCTTTGAACAATTTTCCAATGTTTCATACTTCTTCCTTGTTAAGTAAATATACAAATATATTCACTCAAATTTTCGGAGAAAGCATATGAAGCAAAAAGATCAATCGCATATGGCTACACATAATGGACTATGCACATCAGCATGCACAATTTCCAATAAGCTAGTCATCCGTTCCTCTCTGGCCTATGGATGGAGTTTCAATTATCTCGAGGAAAGTCTCACATGCGTCAATTGATCAAAATCAAAGACTCCAAAAATCCATCAACATGGAGTTTCTTCATGTTTTCTTTCCAATATAATTTAAACAGCGATGTCACTTCATAAGTGATCTTTTAATCATTTGTCTTGCGGCATTTTAGCAATAATGTTTATGGATGTGATTTCTCCCACTAGACTTGTAAAAGTTCATCCATCCTTTATGGAATATGGTAATTATTTGAACAGCCGTTGTTCTCATGATACCGGAACAAAATAACAATTATTTAAACAAATCTTGAAGGCTTGGTTTGATGACAACAAAAAACACAATAACACTTTATTTGTTTTCGATGAACATCATCACTCTTTCTCTTGCTGGTTACTTAGGCCATTGTAGTTCATGAATTGCGTTGTCCTGTATGACACTTCATACCAACCAATTCGGTATCTAATACCGGTATCCAATACCTAAGAACCACATTGTTTAACAAGAAAGGAATATAGCCATAACATGTATATCTTCTATATACCTAAGTTGGACATCTCCAACCTTTTATTTTCTGCCAAATATTTTATAGATTCTCTTTCAGCAATTCCTTTTCTTTTAAAAGAATCTATCAACATCAATAGTGGTCTCATCAACATGACACATGGTACAAAGCGTATATAGTCAACTACTAATACCTTTGGACTTGCACTTTGAAGTGGATCACCATCATCAAATGTTTGGTGTTCTTTCAAAAATCCATTCTTTAGTAATCTATTAGTGTAGTAAACATTTTACTTACATCTTCTATTCATCCTTATCATGACAACTTTCATGATCAAGCTACTATAGCCTATAAGGAAGAATCGCGAGTATAATATCAGTTCCCAAAACCTTTTTGGTAGATTCGGATGCCTAGCATCTCCATCCTTCACAAATTCTCATACAATATGAGAACATGTATTTCGCTAAATTATACTCTATCATAATGCAACCAAAAACATTGTTTCAGATATCACAATATCTTTCACACATGATGGTTTCTGAAACAATTTCCAGCTCCAATATAATCTTGATATTAAAACAACTTTTTGAATATCAATAATCATGGAGGCAAACATGATACTTTAGATACTAACATTGGAATTCTTACTCTTGATTTAATACTACTTATTAAACTTCATGGAGTAAATAGAGTTTGCGGAAAGTTTGCAATAGGACTTATAAACTTTAAATTGACATTCAAAACGATACGATACCAGTTCGTAAAGTAAATATCCAGAATTCTATAGTTCTATTATCTCAATTAAAACTAAGCAGAAGGTAGTGAACATATGCCAATGACTACAACAAATTATGCAAATTCACTTCGATTTAGTTTATGACAAACTGAGTTTGACTAATCCAAATTAGAAATGAACTCCCACTCAAAAACGACATCCCTCGTGCCTTTTTGGTGATTACATGAACCAAATCCACTACACCAAGTCCGATCATCACGTGAGTCGGTGTAGCTTCAAATGCGAGCATCAATATGGTCATCACATCAACTATGTGACTCATGCTTAACCTTTCGGTCCATGTTCCGAGGCCATGTCTGTACATGCTAGGCTCGCCAATTAAGAACCTTAGTATTCGCGTGTGTAAAACTGTCTTACACCCGTTGCATGAAAGCGTAGAGTTGAGAACACCCGATCATCACGTGATGTCTCGAAACACGATCCATAGAACGGTGCATACTTAAGGAAGAACACATTTTATCTTGATATTTAAATGAGGGATCATATTACAATGCTACAGAAAGCGCCAAACTAGCAGTATAAGATGCTAACATCTAATGTGTAAAGTGAGATGATATGGTCCATGCATTTGATCTCTATCATTTGCATCGTGGTATGATCTCTATCATTCCTTTGTGTGTAAGGCCAAGGTCTATGCAACTTACACGTTGAATGTGTTGTAAGAGTATCTATCATACATCTACTTACAACAATACCATATCAAGACACTAGCCCAACAACGATCTAAACTAGATGCCTCTAATTTATCAATTGCAAGTTTTACGTGGCTTAGGGCTTTCGGAGATAGAACCGTTCTTACCATTTAACATGAACCACAACGAGGATAACTAAGTTATTAGCAACTCGTTGTAAATCAGATATTGACTATAGTAGGAGAGATGACACCCAGCCACTTATGCAAAACAAGTTGCATGTCAGTCGTGGAACCGGTCTCATGTACGATGACATGTAAGGTTGGTCCGGGCCGCTTCATCCCACTATGCCACCAATATCCAAAATACATGAAAGAAGCAATAACATGATCATCATCGCCCACATATAAATATATGTGTACTACCCATGCAAAGCACCTACGCATAGATCAGGCTCTGATACCACTATTGGGTCCGCAGCATAGAAAACAAAAATTTTCCTACGGTGTGAACTACATGCCAAGATCTATCTACTAGGTACAAAGCAACGGGTGGACATACATCTAACGAGAACTTACCCTCGTAGACAACGAGCTTTGTTAACGAGTAGGAACTCGTGGTTGATGTAGTCGTACACTTGCCGATCTCAAGATCGTGATGAAGTCCAGCAGTCCGCCCAAAGACGCCCATCAGATCCAGCTCTAGCATCACCAAGTCCAGACCGCAAAGCAGCGTGCATCCGTGATCGCACACACGCCCTGCACTCAGACAACCTCCGCCCTCGCTTCTAGCAAAGCAGCGAAGCAAGAACTCCTTTCCAGATAAAGCCACCGGGAACATGTATCTCGCTAATCCGAGACCATGGGGAATAATACTAGAGGGGGAGAGAGATCCTTCACAAGGAGGTGTGTGTGAGAAGTGAGGAGGGGGTGGCCTTTTATAGGAGGAGGGGGGGTGCCCCTCCTTCATGGACGGCGCATGCAGGAGGTGTCTCTTCACCTCCTCCATTCATGTGGTGGTAACTCCCTCCACATAAATTTGCCCCTTCACATTCTCTTTTAAAGTCTCCACTTTAAATGCATTAAATTTCTCCAAATTTAATGCTCTCTCATTTAATAAAACTCTTTTATTATTTTTATTCAGAATTTTGTTAATTACTTTAATTAACAAGCATTCACATAAAACCCCCTGCAACATTTCAATATTACATGCAGAACCAATTTTAGCAATTTCACCCGAAACAGTTTTGGTGTCTATTGAAATAATTCCAGCGCTTTCTTAAATCTTTATCTGAAACATATTTGCTCCAAATGGTGTCGGTATCCCTTAAGTGTGTCACCCTACGGTTCGCGAATAATGCGAACATGATCGAGACCCCTCTCCGTTCAATAATCAGCAGCGGGACCTGGAGATCCATACTGACTCCTACACATTCAACGATGACTTCTGTGATCGTGAGAACCTTTAACGCTAGTAACTAAATCCCTTTGTCTCGCAATATATTACATGTCCGAGATTCGATCATCGGTATCTCCATACCTAGTTTGATCTCGTTACCGACATGCACTCTTTTCTCGTTCCCGTGATATAACATTCTAGTGATCACATCACTTGCTTGCAAGCTATTTCAATGTGATATCACCAAGAGGGCCCAGAGTATATCTATCTGTCATCGGGATGGACAAATCCCACTCTTGATCCATGAGCCTCAACATAACACCTTCATATCACTGAACCCACCTTTATAGTCACCCTGTTACGGTGTGACGTTTGATGTTATCAAGATACTCTTCCGGTGTTAGCAATTAACATGATCTCATGGTCTAAGGATAAAGATTACTTCGTATGATGTTATAGCAATATAAACATAATGACTTGATCGTAATGCTATACTTCGGATGAATGTTCATCACATCATTCCACCAATGGTGTGACCTTGTTATTAACAACATCCAATGTCCATGATCAGGAAACCTTGATCATCTTGTTAATCAACAAGCTAGTCTATAAGAGAGGCATATTCCCTTCATGATGACTTCCGGAAAAATAGGCACTTTTCCTTTTGTCCCGTCCAATTCCGAGAATATTCATTTTCTGACTTTCCTAGAACCAAAAATAGCAGAAAACAGGCAGCTGGCACTGTGGCTCTTGTTAATAGGTTAGTCCAAGAAATCATATGAAAAGTACTCCAAAGTTGGAACAAAACACAAGAAAGTGGATAAAACCAAGCATGGAACATCAAAAATTATAGATACATTTGCAATGTATCAACATCCCCAAGCTTAACTCGTGCTCGTCCTCGAGTAGGTAAGTGATAAGAGAAAGAATAATTTTTGAGGTGACATGCACCATCAAAGACTTGATCAAAGTATTTGTAAAACATCAAAGCTAGGATCATAGTACTTCAGTCATAACATGAAAGACAAAGTTCTAGCAATGAGCAAAGAAACTATGATGCAACATGAAAAGGAACAAACAAAAGATTCATGAATAACAATGCTTTGCAAGATGTTTGTTTGTTTCACATAAAGAAAACATAGCATAAATGTATTCAGCTTGTCCCTCAATAGAATAGCAAATATAAATGCATAGGACACCTTCAAAGTTCATAAGAGTGACTAGATACAATAGTTTAAAACAAGCAATATCAAAGTATGCATCAATCAACTAGTCTTGGGACAATACACATAGAACTAAGAATGGCCACTATGCTCTCAAAGTAGGTGCATAAAGGTAGAAAGTGGAGACTCAATATAATGGTGGAAGAAAGGCCTTCATAAAAGGAAGTAGGGATTCAAGTTCCATAAAGAGCTTCCAAAAATTATGGTACTTATAGCTTTCAGCTCTCATTGCCCCTATCATAAGCATCTTTAAGTGATTAAGGTTAAAGTGAACAAACTATGGTGTACATGCTTGACGAAGTATAAGTCAGAAATCTCATGTCCCTTGTATACGAGGGCCGCTCCTCATGCTACTCAAGTTTAGTCATCGGTAAGTTCTTGTCATTGTAAGTACATGTGTATCATAGAGAACCGCCAACGAGGTACCCCTTGCCCGATGATACGGAAGAATTCCCATATAAAAATGACACGGAAAGCAGACAACGAGAATCTCAGCAATCTTCTTATTTACCATGGGAATATAGTGCTTTTTTCTCTCTTTCCTCTTTTCATAGTATCTTTTTTTTTCTCTTTTCTCTTTTTTTTTCTCAATGTAGGACTCCTTTTTTATAAGGAGAATGATTCATAGACAGCTCATTATGGTTACGCTGCAGGTTTCCACCATGTCAGCATGGATTAGACCAGCGGCCCAGGCGTTTCTCTAACACATTACAGAACTCCATGGACTTACAAGCTCCCCTTTCATTTCACACCGACGACATCCATATACAAAAGAGCATGATATCAACTAGGTACAAGTACCATGTGCAATGTTGAAAGCGTTCCCCATGAAAGCATGGTTCTGCTAATTCTCAACAAATAAGTGCAAGCATATACAACATAGAAGACACAATGGTTCAAGTTTATTAAGGGCAAGTAAAGTAAAGTGTGCCATCAAGTTCGTGAGAGCTTTAATCACTAGTTTTCTCATAACAAGTTTAATTTGGAAGGTAAACAAAAGCATGAATATACTTGGAATAGCATAAGCTAGTAGGTAGGTATGGTGGACTCTTCGGAATAACTTGGTTTAGGGAGTTGGATGCATGAGTAGAACTCATACTTGGTTGTGGAGGCTAGCAAAAGACTGGGAGCGACAAACTAAGATAGCAATAATGGCCATAATCATGCAGAGCGACAAAACATCATTGATCAAAGCATAAAGTGATACTACAAGTTGAAAAATAAAGGATCATAAAGGCTATGGTGACTGGAGATAGTCATAACATGGTGTGTGCATGCGCCAAGTCAACCCAAATAAAGCATCAAAGGAGAATACCACTATACTATGCTTTAATATGCTAAAACAACGCATGATTCATCCAAGGCACATTAAGCAATCTCAATTGTTTATAACAAGTCATGCTACAACAAGAAATACTAAGCGTAAATCCAAAACAATATCAAGCATGGCATAACAAAGCATAGGCCACAGTCAAAAACAAGCTCTTTTTACCACATAAGCATGAACTTTCCTACTCTTTTCCAAACCAAACCAAACTATTTGCAAACCAATGTATGAAAGAGGGGGTCCAACCAATTTATTCAGCAAACTAAGAAAACCAAGCAAACAAAAAACCAAAATGAAAACGAAAAAGAAGGCTCTCCAAGAAAAACACAACTGTGCATGAAACAATAAAAATGAAGCGTTTGGAAGAAACCTGGGATTTTTATTGATGAAGAAGGGGATGCCTTGGGCATCCCCAAGCTTTGACGCTTGTACTTTTTGGAGATTTCTTGGGGTGACACGCGTGGCATCCCCAATCTTGAGCTTTAGTCCATCCTTCATCTCATTACTCATTCCTTCCATACACCTGAAATTTTTCCTTCATACAAAACTTCACACAATCTTTATTAGCAACATTAGTGCACTCAAGATAAATAAGTCTTAAGGTTCAGTTCTAACACCAAATAAACTTCCATTAGAACACTAGATACTGTAGTACTTCCCTCAAAAAGCTCAATTCCCCAAAAGAACTCAAAAAGGAACCAACAAGAAGCAAATGCAGAAAATGGCAGAAATCTATCAAAACAGACCAGCTGGTAAAGACAATTTTTTAGAAGACCTTCTGTTGCTCAAATCAAAAAGTGTTGAACTAACGAAAGTTAGATAACAACCTGGGGCAGAAGCAAAAAAATTCACCCCTCAAAAATACATTCAGAGGTTTTACACGAATTTTTACGGTGAAGCACAGAAATCTGTTTCGAGACAGCAACTTTCCCAATCATTACTTCTCTCTCATTAGAGGTTACTCTTGGCACAAAAAGCAAATAAAAAGGATAAGGAGCGGTTATTACAGAGGTAGTAACTTCCAGACTCATCTAAAACTTTTGGGTTATCTTCCAATAAGTACTTTTCTTTAACGCCTTTAAGTTAGGCATAAGAAGCAAAGAAAGAATCAAGTGTTCTCAAATGAAGAAGCATTAAATCCAAATTTTGTTTTCATAGGAGAAGCAAAATAAGTCTTTTCTCTATTTTTAGGGAAGTGTTCTATACCTTTCTTGAGTGGGAGATGATATTTAATGGTGCCTTCTTTCATATCAATAATGGCACCAACAGTTCTAAGAAAAGGTCTTCCCAAAGTGATAGGACAAGAAGCATTGCATTCAACATCCAAAACATAGAAATCAACAGGGACACAGGCATTGTTAACCATAATAAGAACATCATTAAGACTCCCCATGAGTTTCTTTTTAGCATTATCATCAAGTGGGACATTCAAATAACAATCTTCAAGTGGAGGCAAATCAAGCATATCATAAATCCTTCTAGGCATAATAGAAACACTACTATCAAGATCACATAAAGCTTTGGAATCAAAGTCATTCACTTTCATATTAATGATGGGTTCCCAACCATCTTCTTGTTTTATAGGAATAGAAGCTTTATGTTTCATCTTTTCTTCTTTAATCTTTATGAGAGCATCAATAATGTGTTTTGTAAAGGCCATGTTCATAGCACTAGCATTAGGAATTTAAGCAAGATTTTGTAGGAACTTAATAACTTCAATGATATTGCAACCATCAAGATCAAAGTCAAATTTATTATCTAAAGTAGTAGAAATATTACTAGCCTCAACACTAGTGGTGGTAATAGTAGAAACACTAATGTTTCTAGCAATTTCATCTTCTCTTTCCCACTTAGCATGTAATTCTGCTAATAGTCTAACATTTTCATCAATTCTTACTTGTATAGCATTAGTAGCTGCAAAGGGATTATCATTAGGTTTAGCAGCCATTTTATTCAAAGAAGATTGAGCTTCAGCCAAAGATGCTATATTTGTTTCAGCATTAGAGAGTTTTTCCTCAATAGTTTTATTGAAAGCAGTTTGCTTACTAATAAAGTCTTTAAGCATAACTTCAAGTTCAGAGGGTGTAATCCTATTATTGTTGTAATAATTTCCATAAGCATTACCATTGTTGGGAGGATAAGGCTTATAATTGTTGTTACCAAAATTGTTCCTATAAGCATTATTGCCAAAATTGTTATTTCTTATGAAGTTCACATCAACTTGATCTTCGTGAGCAACCAAAGAGGCTAAAGGAACATTATTTGGATCAATATGGGCTTTCCCATTAACAAGCATAGACATAATAATATCAATGTTATCACTCAAGGAGGAGGTTTCCTCAACAGAATTTACCTTCCTACCTTGTGGAGCTCTCTCAATATGATGATACGTCCAAAACGTATCTACTTTCCCGAACACTTTTGCTATTGTTTCTCCTCTATACTTGTGTGATTTGGATGCAACTAATGCGAACTGACGCTGTTTTCAGCAGAATTGCCTCGGTGTCTACTTTTTGTGCAGAAAATCAACTATCAAGAAAAATCCCGGAAAATATGCCAAAAATCCTATTTCACCCGAAGACTCCAGGAGCCAGAATACGAGACGGAGAAGAGCCCTGGGGTGGCCACATCACCTGCTGGCGCGGGCTAGGCCAGGTCGCGCCAGGGGTGGTGTGGGACCCCCAGGCACCCCCTCGGCCTCTCTCTTCGCCTATAAGGAGCCTTCTGACCTAAAAACTTCGGGGGGGTTCGACGTTTTTCCATGAAAAGTTTAGCTGCGCCGCTGCCACCGAAGGGGAGATTCAGGGGACAGAAAGTCTCTATTTCGGCACCCTGCCAGGACGGGGAAGTGCCCCCGGAGCCATCTCCATCGATCTCCACCATCATCTTCATCGACCGTCCATGTTTCCCCCATATATGAGTGAGTAATCCCCCGCTGTAGGCTATGGGGATGGTAGGGATTGGATGAGATCGTTCATGTAATGGCATCAGATTGTTAGGGCATGGTGCCTAGTATCTTTTATTAGTGCTTTATGACTTTGTTGCGACTTGTTGTGCTTAATGCTTGTCACTAGGGCCCGAGTGCCATGATTTCAGATCTAAACTTCTTATTGATTCATTATGATAGTATTGTTCTTGGTCTTATCTACAAGTTGTATACACACGTCGTTGTCCGGAACCTATGGTCCCGGCGATGTAAATCGGGAAGCCGGAAGGGAAAGGCTTTAATGTGAGGATCACATGTGTTCACGGAGTGTTAATGCTTTGCTCCGGTGCTCTATTAAAAGGAGCACCTTAATTGCCAGTAGTTCCCTAGAGGCCCCGCTACAAACGGGCTGGCAGGACAAAAGATGTTGTGCAAGTTCTCATTGCGAGCACGTATGACTATATATGGAACATATGCCTAGGATTGTCTAGTACTTGGATGCTTTATCTTATTTATCTGCAATTGCCCTATGTTCTGATTGCTATGTGAATTGTCTTATCCATGCAACGCCCGTCCATCCATCCCTATGCCTACCGTGACCGAATCCCAATGCATCGCTTTTGTTACTACTGTCTTTGCTTTACTACTGCTGTTAGTTTACTATTCCTACTACAAAACTGTTGCTACTGATAAACTGCTGTGAGCAAGATTGTTTCCAGGTGCAGCTGAATTGACAACTCAGTTGTTAAGGCTGATAAGTATTCTTTGGCTCCGCTTGTGTCGAATCAATAAATTGGATTTCACTTCCCTCGAAAATACTGCAATACACCACCTATACTTGTGGGTCATCAAGACTATTTTCTGGCGTCGTTGCCGGGGAGCATAGCTTTATTTATCAAGTGCACTTGGATTCTCTATTGTTCACTGGTATCCATCCATCATGGGTAAGTCTCGTGATGGCAAGGTTCCTATTTTACCATCAACTACAAGAAGAGGTACGGTTCTGAACATCTCTGCTGCTCTTGATTCACCGTATTTTCTGAGTAAGTTCCTTACACCACCACATACACATGCTACACACACTGCTACCACTGCTGAATCTGAAACTTCTGATGCTTATGATGCTGCTTCTACTGTGCTTGATAAGAGTGGTTCATTAGGTCCTTTCCTAGATGCTACGATTGCTAGAATTATTGCTGGAAATACCGAAACTCCTAATGAAGACACTGCCACACCTGTTAGCTCACCTAAGAATTATGATGCTGAAGAAGATTATGTTGAGATGACTGATGAGTTTATTGAAGAATGTAGGAACACCCATGATAGGAGCGCTGCTAAGAATGTCCTTGAGAGGCGTACTATTAGACCCAAATTATCTCCTGCTGCTAAGTTTGCTGCTTCTCCCATAAACATTATAGATGAAGATTATGATTTCTCTCTCGATCTATCTTACATAGCTATTGTCGAGAAAGAACCTTTTTGTGGGACTAAGAATGAAAGTGCGGTAGCACATATGAATGAACTTTCTACCATGAGTGGCTTGTTTTGTGATGATATTAAAATGCATACTTACTTTGTTGCTAAGATTTTCCCTTTTTCACTGAAAGGAGAAGCTAAAACTTGGTTTGGTAATTTACCTCCTGGATCTATTGATAGTCCTGAGTGCTTGTTTAATACTTTCCTGCAGAAATATTTTCCTCCTAGTGCTAGACATGCTGTTTTGCAGGAACTTTTTGATTTTAAACAAGGAGAAAAAGAGGTATTGCCCGAATCTTGGGCAAGGTTTTGTGCTTTGATTCATGCATAGGCTGGAATTCCATTACCTAAGAATGAACTACTTGATATATTTTATAATGGACTAACCGAAGAATCTAGGACATACCTAGATAGTTGTGCTGATTGTGTTTTCAGGAATAGGACTCCGAAGGAAGCTGAGGAATTAATGGCTAAAATAAGCAAGAATTATGAAGATTGGACTCCTCCTAAACAAGCTATACCTGAAGTAATTGTACCTGAACCATCTATTCCTGTGCCTATTCCAACATCAAAGAAGAGTGGAGTTATTGAATTAAATGATGAAGTGATGAAGGAAGCTAAGAAATGTCTTAAGGAGAAGGGAATTAAAGCTGCAGATGTCAATAATTTACCTCCTATAGAAGAATTATGTAAGCCTATTCCCTACTCATCCACTATTGAGGTACACTCTCTCCAACACTTTGATGAAGTTGATATCCCTTACTCTAAACCTCCTGATCAATGCTTAGAAGAATTTGATATCTTTATTGTTAAGCAAGATAACTTTAATAAAAGGGTGCAAAATCATCTTATGGAAAACACTAGAGCTATTGTTGAATTGAAAGATATTGTGGAAAGAACCTCTAATGATGTTAAAATGATTGTTAAACACTTTCAAATGGTTCAAACTCAAATAGATCAACTCGTTAAAGTGCAAAATGACTTGCTAGTTAATGCTGCTAAAGAAAAACATGCTTATGAAATTAGAACTAGAAGTGGTACTGCTACCCAGGATCCTCTATATCCCGAGGGGCATCCCAAAAGAATTGAGCAGGATTCTCAACAAGCTGAAAATAGTGGCTCTACTCGTAAGAAAAGGAAAAAGAAACATAAAACTGTTGTAGAACCCTCTGAACCTGCTATAGATCCTAATAGTATATCTATCTTTGATGCTGAAACTAAAAGTGGTAATGAAGAAAATGAAGTTCCTAATGAAGAAAAAGTTGAAGAAGAACCTGAAAACCACACTAAGAATACTAAATACACTAAAGAAGATTTTGTTGCTAAGAAACATGGTAGTGAAAGGGAACCTTGGGTCCAAAAACCTATGCCTTTCCCTGATAAGAAACACAAGTCAAAGGAAGATGAACACTATAATAAGTTTTGTGAGTGGATGAAACCTTTATTCTTGCAAATTCCTTTGACTGATGCTATTAAATTGCCTCCTTACTCAAAGTACATGAAGGACATTGTCTCGAATAAAAGGAAGATCCCTAATGAAGAAATCTCTACTTTGCTTGCTAATTATTCCTTCAATGGTAAGGTTCCTAAGAAACTTGGAGACCCAGGGATTCCAACTATCCCTTGCTCTATTAAGAACAGTTATGTTAGAACTGCTTTGTGTGATTTGGGAGCTGGAGTTAGTGTTATGCCTTTCTCTCTCTATAAGAGGCTTCAGCTTGAAAAATTGATAACAACTGATATATCTTTGCAAATGGCTGATAAGTCTACCACTATTCCTGTGGTTATATGTGAGGATGTACCTGTTCAGGTGGCTCATAATTGCTTGATATTAACTGATTTTGTTGTGCTTGAAATGCCTGAAGATGATAATATGTCTATTATTCTTGGGAGACCTTTTCTTAATACTACAGGAGCTATTATTAATTGTAATCAAGGAAAGGTGACCTTCAATGTCAATGACAAGGAACATACTGTCTATTTCCCCAAGAAGATTGAAAGGACTTATGGTTTAAATTCAATTGAACATGTTGAAGGCATTCAAGTTGGAGAAATATATTGTCCCATACCAAAAGAAAATTTTGAAACTATTATGATTGGGACCATTGCTATCAGAGTTGAGGTAACATAATCATTAGTGGAATACAAAGTTTTGTCTCATATGCAATTGTTTTGGTAGCAAGACTTGATCAACCTTGCTAACAAAAGGATTCCATTGAACAAAACAATGTTTTCATTATGATTATCTCCATTTATTTCTATCCTTTGTATTTTAGTTTTTGCTTTCATTTAGTTTTCTTTGTGTTGTTAGTTGCTTGCATGCTAGAACTTCTGTAGTTCTAGCCTTGTTTTGTCCTTGCATTATGTTTCCAAAAGAAAAAAAATCTGTCTGTCAGAAAATCATTCTTCTATTCCTGAAAAATGCCAAAAAATAAAGTGTCTCAAAAAATTCCAGAAAATTCATATTAAATTTTTACGTGAAAAAAGGGGCAAAGGAGTACCTGGTAGGTACCAGGGGGTCCCACCAGGCAGGCACACTATGTGGTGGCGCGGCCAGCCCTGGGTGGTGCCATGCCCTGGTGTGGGCCACCCCTGGCCCTCCACCACTCCTCTCACCTGCCACTTTCTTCTCTCTCCCGAGTAAGCTCCAGTTCATAGCTCAAAATCGCGTTCTCTCTGTGCTTGCCCTCGATTTCTTCGATCTCTTTGCTCAGCCCATCTTTCTTGCTAAAATTTGGAGTAATTGTTCCTTGGTATATGACTCCTCCGCTTGTCCAAGTAGATTTGTGTTTAGTTGATTGTATGTTGAGTATTTTGCTGCTATAGGTGACTGGTTATGAGAGCTTGTAAGCTTGTTTGATGCTTAGAGATATAGTTTTGATGCATGTTTAGGCCTATTGCTAGTCCCTATGAGTAGAATCCTTCATTATAATTACTTTGCAATCACTTGTTTAATAGGTGTTTAAATTTCAGAATAAAAGATGAGTGAGCACCACCTAAACCAACATGAGCTTTGGGTGCCTGAGGTCATGAAGGTCCACAGGGAGGAGGAAGTTTTTCCCTCCATATATCCATGCCCTGAGTTCATGAGAGCTGCAGGAATTCTACAAGATTTCCACACTTTGGTTTCTAATGCAGGGTTAGAGCGTTTCTTGGAAGATGAACCTTGTCAATTTGTGAAGCTAACCATGTCTGTGGTGCAGGATTTCCAATTTAGTCACTCTTTGCCTAACCCCATGGTCCATTACAAAATTTACAATATTGTTGTCAATCTTTCTCTTGGTGATTTTTGTGTAGCCATTAAGGTACCTCAATGGAGATCATGTAAGAAGATTAAAGAGAGACCGGAACCACTCATGGATTTATACGCAGAAATTTGTCAAGGGAGTAGCTTCTCAAAGGAGAATGGAAAAATCCGTAACATTCATCTTCCCTCCATTCGCTACTTTGCTTACTTTATTGCCAAGTGTGTTCTTGCTAGGAAAACTGCCAATAAGTTATCTTCGTTTGATCTAGCATTTATCTCTGCTGATCTTAAACGAGATAGGTCTTACAACTTAGGTGCTTTGATAGCCTTCCGTCTTGCTGCTAACCGTGAGAAAGGTGGAATCTGTGGAGGCCTTATTGCTTCTCGTTTACTAGCATTGCGTGGTTTAGTTCCTCATCATCTAGACCTTCAGTTTCCCATAGAGAGGCTTGATTTTAATTCCATGATACAGCATAAATTTATTTCCTCGTGGGCTAGTTTGAGTGAGTTGTCTTATGAAATAACCTTTCTCAAAGCTGGTTGGAGAAACAGCAAGCCCGAGCGTGTTGTTATTTTGCCTGCACCTGTTTTGTTTAACCTTGATAACAGGGAAGGATGGTCCCTCACTGAGGAGGAGCTTGACACGTACTTGGGAGAGCTCTCCCAACAGGAGCAGGACACTAGAAGGGAGGTCACGGATGATTTGGTACAGCCCTCGAATGAGGGAGAGTCTTCATATCAGCAGCCCGCTTATGATTGGGGAGCTTCTTCTTCTTCTCATGGGCCCAGCTACGACCATTCTTACCAAGATCCGCCCGCTTGGAACCCCTATTCGTACATGGATTGATACCCACTTAGGCCAAAAGCCTAAGCTTGGGGAGAATGCGACACCGCACTCATCTCCATATCATGATTGCGTCGGTTCTTTGTATATTCATGTTTTCGTTCTCTTTTTAGTTTTCGTTCTTCTTTGCTTTTGCTTTCTAAGAACACAAAAGACCAAAACTATTTTTGTTGTTTCTCTTTGGTTTGCTTCTTCTCTTTGCCTTGGTTTGTTTTCCCTTTTTGCTCTGTTTGAACTATTCGAAAAATCCAAAAAGATTTTGCTTTGCTTGTTTTTCTCTTTTGGTTCTTATTTAAAAATCGAAAACACCAAAAATATTTGTCGTTCTTCTTTGGTTTTTGTGAGTTGGCTGTGGTTCGCAGTTCTCAGTGGATTATTGGTTTCATATTATTATTCAAGCCACACAAGTGAAGAGCAATAATGAGGATTAATGACAACTTGAGGCGTGGTACGAGGCTGGTAACGAACTCTATTTGTTTTCATTTTTGTACGTATAATCATCATTGTGATCTTGCTTAGTCCGTTCATGTAGAGTGTATGTTATCTTTGGATATTTAGTAGTTCTTGCTTTCTTGTGATTAGCTCCAGCTCGCTAATAGTTTGTAGCATGTCTCATGAATGTTTGATTGCATTACTCTATTCATAAACTGGTATGACATTGTGGTATCCTCCTCTGAATGTTTCATTTGATCGACTTGGCACATGCTCATGCATGCACATGACTGTAATAATCAGTTAAGCCTTGACGAATTATTTTGCCTTGAGGATCTTGAATCACTTTCATGCCATGAGTAGTCTTGTTTTGTTGCAAGCATGATAATAACAGCTATTGCTCTCTCGTTTGTCGCTCCCTTACTTTTGCTAGCCTTCACTTCCACTGAGTGTCTTACTCATGTTTCCAATTCCCTAAACCAAATATTTCCAAAGTGTCCACCATACCTACCCATTAGCATCATTTGCTACTTCCGTGCATATTCAATATGCCTTGTTTTCTTCCGAATAAAATGTTTGCTTGTTATGAGAAAGTTAGTTAGTAAAGCTCTCACGAACTTGATGGCACACTTTATTTCCTGCACTTAATAAACCTGAACCATTGTGAACTCTCCATGAAAGTTATATGCTTGCAAATCATAGACTGGGGATTAGCAGAACCGTGCTGTCACGGGGAACGCTTTCAACACTTGTAAATATATACCCAATTGATACCTTGCTCTTTTGTTTGCGAATGTCGTCGGTGTGAAATAAAAGGGGAGCTTGTAAGTCCATGGAGTTATGTATGTGTGTTAGAGAAACGCCTGGGCCGCTGGTCTAATCCATGCTGACATGATGGAAACCTGCAGCGTAACCATAATGATATCTATGAAGCATTCTTCTTATAAAAAAAAGAGAGAGATAGCTATTGATAAAAAGAAAAAAAAGAGATTTATGAAAAGAGGAAAGAGAGAAAAAAGCACCATTTTCCCATGGTAAATAAGAAGATTGCTGAGATACTCATTGTCTGCTTGCCTTGTCATTTTGATATGGGGATTCTTCCGTATCATCGGGCAAGGGGTACCCCGTTGGCGGTTCTCAATGATACGCACATACTTACGATGACAAGAACTTACCGGTAACTAAAGTTGAGTAGCATGAGGAGCGGCCCTCGTACTCAAGGGACTTGGGATTTCCAGTTTATAGTCTGTCAAGCATATAACTCAGATTGGACCTCACTTTCACCTTAACCACATTAAAGATGCTTATGATAGGGGCAATGAGAGCTCAAAGCTAATGAGTACTATACTTTCAACATTTGGAAGCCTTTCAAAATTATTCAAAACCTTTTTCTTCTACTTGTTGAGTCTCCACATATTCTTTGAGCACCTTCTTGAGAGCATAGTTGTCATTCTTTATGTTTGTTTCATTACTTGATTATTTGTGTTATGACTTTGATGCTTGTATCCTTGATATCTTTACTTCTAGTCATCACTTGAACTTCAGAGGTGCCTTGACATTCATAATCAAA
Organism: Avena insularis; assembly: GCA_023614405.1. NCBI lineage: Eukaryota > Viridiplantae > Streptophyta > Magnoliopsida > Poales > Poaceae > Avena > Avena insularis. Next base: position 67,424,720 of record CM042692.1, on the reverse strand, counting down.
GGCAAGCGAGAAACCACTCTATCATACCTTTCTATGAGCATTGTAATGTTGCTTATGTTTGTGCTTTGTGCTACTTATTATTCTTGAGTTGGAATCTCTTCATAGCTTGCAATGACTACTAAGTAGACTCAGTTGCATACTCTTTATTATGAATTGTCTAAGTAGTTGATCACATTGCTGAGAATATTTACATCATATGAAGCAAATGTGTTCGTGAAAGTTCTTTTATCATACTCAGTTTTCAACTGAATTGCTTGAGGACAAGCAATAAGCAAAGCTTGGGGGGAGTTGATACGTCCAAAATGTATCTACTTTCCCGAACACTTTTGCTATTGTTTCTCCTCTATACTTGTGTGATTTGGATGCAACTAATGCGAACTGATGCTGTTTTCAGCAGAATTGCCTTGGTGTCTACTTTTTGTGCAGAAAATCAACTATCAGGAAAAATCCCGGAAAATATGCCAAAAATCCTATTTCGCCCGAAGACTCCAGGAGCCAGAATACGAGACGGAGAAGAGCCCTGGGGTGGTCACACCACCTGCTGGCGCGGGCCAGGCTAGGCCGTGCCAGGGGGTAGTGTGGGCCCCCGAGGCACCCCCTCGGCCTCTCTCTTTGCCTATAAGGAGCCTTCTGACCTAAAAACTTCGGGGGGTTCGACGTTTTTCCATGAAAAGTTCCGCTGCGCCGCCGCCACCGAAGGGAGATTCGGCGGATAGAAAGTCTTTGTTCCGGCACCCTGCCGAGACGAGGAAGTGCCCCTGGAGCCATCTCCATCAATCTCCACCATCATCTTCATCGACCATCCATGTTTCCCCCATCTATGAGTGAGTAATCCCCCGCTGTAGGCTATGGGGATGGTAGGGATTGGATGAGATCGTTCATGTAATGGCATCAGATTATTAGGGCATGGTGCTTAGTATCTTTTATTAGTGCTTTATGACTTTGTTGCGACTTGTTGTGCTTAATGCTTGTCACTAGGGCCCGAGTGCCATGATTTCAGATCTGAACTTATTATTGATTCATTATGATAGTATTGTTCTTGGTCTTATCTACAAGTTGTATACACGTCGTTGTTGCAGAACCTATGGTCCCGGCGATGTAAATCGGGTAGCCGGAAGGAAAGGCTTTGATGTGAGGATCACATGTGTTCACGGAGTGTTAATGCTTTGCTCGGTGCTCTATTAAAAGGAGCACCTTAATTGTCGATAGTTCCTAGAGGCCCGCTGCAAACGGGCTGGCAGGACAAAAGATGTTGTGCAAGTTCTCATTGCGAGTACGTATGACTATATATGGAACACATGCCTAGGATTGTCTAGTACTTGGATGCTTTATCTTATTTATCTACAATTGCCCTATGTTCTTATTGCTATGTGAATTGTCTTATCCATGCAACGCCCGTCCATCCATCCCTATGCCTACCGCACTCGAATCCCATTGCATCGCTTTTGTTACTCTTGTCTTTTGCTTTACTACTGTTACATTACTATTCCTACTACAAAACTATTACTCTTGATAAATGCTTTGTGAGCAAGATTGTTTCAGTGACTGAATTGACAACTCAGTTGTTAAGGCTGATAAGTATTCTTTGGCTCCCCTTGTGTCGAATCAATAAATTGGGTTTCACTTCCCTCGAAAATACTGCGATACACCCCCTATACTTGTGGGTCATCATATGCCATTCAGAATAATTAACCATCATATTGTCCAGAAGTTTTGTTGCAGCACCCAACGTGATGGTCATAAAGGTACCTCCAGCAGCAGAATCCAATAGGTTCCTTGAAGAATAGTTCAATCCTGCATAAAAAGTTTGGATGATCATCCAAGCAGTCAGTCCATGAGTGGGACAATTCTTTACCAAAGATTTAATTCTTTCCCAAGCTTGAGCAACATGCTCATTATCAAGTTGTTTAAACTTCATTATTTCACTTGTCATGGATATAATCTTAGCAGGAGGATAGTATTTTCCAATAAAAGCATCTTTGCACTTAGTCCAAGAATCAATACTATTCCTAGTTAAGGAATTCAACCATTCTTTAGCTTTTCCTCTCAAAGAGAAAGGAAACAATTTCAGCTTAATAATATCACCATCTATATCCCTATGCTTTTGTATCTCACAAAGTTCAACAAAGTTATTTAGATGAGAAGCAGCATCTTCATTACCAATACCAGAAAATTGTTCTCTCATAACAAGATTGAGCAAAGCAGGTTTTATCTCAAAGAAAGTATCTTTAGGCACAGGTGGAGCAATATGTGTGCTCATAAAATCATTGTTGTTGGTGCTTGACGAGGGTTTAACTCATCAATGCCCATTGTTATGGACTTGGGTTTTGGAGAAGGAGGGAGCACTGGAGACATCTATCGGCTAGCAAACAAGCACACAGGGGACTCGAAGATTTACCCAAGTTCAGGCCTCGTAGAGGTCCCTACTCCTGCTTGTCTGCTCATGGAATTATCAAGGGAATCGAAGATTCAATGGTGTGCAGATGCAATCTGGCGAGGGTGGTGGAAACTAGGGTTGTGTGTGTCCTTCTCACCGCCCCCTCCTAGCCTTTATATAGATAGGCTAGGCCTCGGGTAGCAGGTCGAGTCGGCTACAGGTTAGGGTTTTCCCCTTTATACTTTCTATTTTTAGCTTCTTCTTGTTCTTCAAGTAATAGAGAGTCCGTAGGTCACTTGAGTTCTTCATTTGGGCCCTGGCGACACCGTGGGCCTCCATGTATTCATGCCGTATATACCAAGCTTGAGTACCTGTAGGGTATACCCATGTCAGTAGCCCCCGAGTGTCTAGTGGAATCGCAGATTCGACTAGAGACTTTATGAAGCCTTTCGAGTGCATGACTGAGTATATTTTTCGACTGCTCTGTTTATGTCATAGGGATTGTTGATGTGTGTGCCTGATTTTAGCCGATGTATCGGTATCAGTTAACTACCTTAGGGTAAAACAACGCCATCTACTCAAACTCGAGTCCCCGGACTCGAATCCGGAAAAGTGCTGGTGTAATTCGACTCAAACCACGGATGTCTTACAGGAGTCGAATTCCAGTATATGGGTGTGAGCACTCGACGCGTCTGTTAAGGCATGTTCATCGTACCTACAGGCACAGATATATTTCTGGTAGTGTGCAGCTTAATGCGTTGCTAGGCCTTATTCAGGTCTTATCTTCACACTGTAAGTGCGGCATCCGAATTTTATCATCACGGAGATGATTCGGGTGACCCAGGAGATGCGATCTCTTTGTAGGGAATTTTATGAGGTGGTGTCGCCATAAACTTCGAGTGTAGATGTTATCAACACACAATACTTTGCACAAATAATCATAGGGTGCGCGACCAGCGCTCTTTATGGGAGTAGCCCCCTAGTGCCTGGTTGAGTCGGAGACTCAGGCAGGGACTAAAGTACTTTTGCGACTGCTGTCGTCTTTATTTGCTTGTTCAGTCGAATTTGCTTCCGGCGCTCCCTATGGGAGTAAACCCATGTCCCTAGTCGAACCTTGCTTTGAGTGATTGGGTTTTGATGTGTTTTTTCATGTTCCTGTAAAAGAAAAAGAAAAAACCATAGGGTGCGTGACCAGCGCTCCCTATGGGAGTAGCCCCCCGAGTACTTGGTGGAGTCGAAGACTCGAGCAAGGGCTAAAGTAATCGAAGTCTTCTGCTGCGTAGTTGTTGATGATGTTAGTGCTGACGATCTCATGACCTCAGTTGCTCGCGTGAGCGAGTTTGACGGGATGTGACGAGCGGTGGGTCCTACTCCCTGACTCTGATTTGACTGGGCATGCGTAATCTTTATTTTAAAAGTGCCTCCTCGATTTCCACGCGTAATGGGAATAGTGGGGGACGGTTCATGTTTCAGCTCCTCCGCGTGTCTAGCACGATGATCGCCACGCAGCCAGTAGGGTTTTTCTTAGCCATTGGATTGCATCTTCCAGAGGTTAAGTAGTGGCGTTGTGACGGTAAAATTCACATCTGCTTTCGCTCATCTTTTGCCTTCATCGCCATTGCCGCTGCTCCCCTGCTTTCTCTGCTCTCTTTTCCTCCGCGGCGCTGGACCAGCTCCGTGCATTTCCCAACTACTTTCTCCGGTCCCATCGCCGCCGCGCAATGGGAAAGAAGGGACGTGCTGCAGCCGATTCCGCGGCTACCGCTGCTGCGGTGAAGAAGAAGGGTGGCTCCTCCGCTGCGGGCACCAGCACCACCGCCGGCGGGAAAAAGAAGGGCACGGGCACCCGCGTCACGAATGGCGCGTGGCGTCCATCCATCATCAAGTCCTCTGATCTTTGTCTTCTTCTCAAGACGGAGTGCTGTCTGCCGCAGTCCCCGACGCGCGCGTCCCCGGCGGTGAGATAATCCCCTCTCCTCCCGCTGGTTTTCGAGTGATGTTCTTGGCGTTCATCATTCATGGCCTCTCGTTGCCCCTGCATCCCTTCTTCAGGGGCCTCCTTTGTTTTTATGGGCTTCAGCTCCATTAGCTGTCCCCGAACTTTATCCTCCATATCTCTTGTTTCATCACCCTCTACGAGTGCTGGCTCAGAATCGAGCCGCACTTCGGCCTCTTCAAGCGCCTCTTCAAGTTGAAGCGCCAATCTGTGTCTGGCTCTTTAGTCTATGATGTAGGCGGCTGCGGAATCCACGTCGATCCATCCGCCACCTATTTCGACATCAAGCTGATGAAGTCTGTCCAAGGGTGGAGGGACAAGTGATTCTACGTTCGCGACCAGAAGGCCGACGGAGACCACTTCGGACTCACACCTTTCAATCCCACGATGTCGTGCAAGAGGAGGCGCTCCTGGAAGAATGTATTCATGCCTGGCGAGTCCACGGAGACAGATGTGCTGTACGAGCGTGTTTGCGACCTCGAGAGTCGCATAGGCAAAGAGGAGGGAGGCTACGCCCTCATTCACACGTGGTTGCGCCGTCATGTCCAGCCCCTGCAGGCCAGAGTCCACCCCATGTTTCAGTGGGCTGGCGCTGACGATATCACTCGCGTGTCTGCCGATGGCATGTCCGCGAGTGAGGTGGATAAAAGGGTTCGACTAGTGACCACATACACCGTCAAGGATGTGCTTCCTAGTGAGCCAGTCGTTCCCCCGTTTGACGCTTCTAACCCTCCTCCTGAGGTACAATTGTGCTACGTAGTAGCTTAGTTTGTTGATTGCTTCTTTGCTATTTCTTTGCTTTGTGCTGAATTTGTTGTCTATATACAGGATTGGGCGGTGTCACCCTGTATGCCCCCTCTTCCTGAGGGGGTTATCCCTCACGAGGACTTAGAAGAGGACAAGTCATAATCGACCGTCCTATCCGATGTGGAAGAGGAAGCCCTTGAGTCGGGTAGTCTGGATACTCGCAAGCGTTCGCGCAGCGAGGATTCCGACGCATCGTCTCCTATGACTTTGGAAGGTGCAGGCGTTGGTGCGGGATCGCCAATCCCTGCCATTCCTGTGAGCGCCGTGGCGCCGTCTTCTCGCAAGAAGATGCGACTGCCAAAGGAGTTTTTTCAGAGTCGGGGGAACCAACCTTTGACTTTGATAAATTTGATTGGTAAGTTTTTGTTTTGTCCTTTCTGATTCTTCATTGGCTTTGCTTTGTCCTTGATGTTGGTTTTGTCTTGGTAGTCAAGAGGCGTCGTCATCTTCTGGCGACGTCCAATTTTTGAAAGAATCAGGAGTTGCAACCTCAAAGGCTAAGAAAGAGGTCAAGCGTGCTCCTACCCCTCCATTGGCGGCCCACTCCGGACACAACTCTTCCAGCTCTCCGCATGAAGGGGAGCATCGAATGGTCGCTCGGATGACTGCACACCAATCGGCTTCGGAGTCATTGGAGGATCATGTAAGTGTAGGATTTCTTCTTTTGATGTTGCAGTCGATGTTATCTATGCCATCTGCAGATCCTTTGTTGTGCGATATCCCCTTGTGAAGGAAGCCGCTCACTTGGCAGAGCAAGTGGTTGTGATGGGTCGTCAGCATGCAATGCTGGAGACGCGTCATCGCGTGGTTGAAAGTAAGTATTCTTCACTTCCTCTTCTTCTCCCTTTTATATAGTCGACTGATAGTTAATCCCTTTTGTTTTGTAGCTGAACATAACACCCTCCTGCGCAACGCTGCCACCATGGAGAAAACACTCGCCGCGGCTGTGAAGGGTCGCGATGAGGCAATCACGGCGCGTGGCAAGGCCCAGAGGCGTGAAGAGGATCTGCGTGCCTCCATCGCGGCCAGGGAGAAGTTGTTCGAAGAACAGCTTTTCTCGATTGCCAAGGCCCTCTTAGGTATTGTGTTTGGTTATCATCATCTTTCTCTGTTCGATTTTTGCCGTCGGCGCTGATGTTTTGTCCATGTATGGGTTTATGTACAGATGCTGGTGATTTGAGCTTCGACCCTCAGGCCCTCCGTCGCGATGATGCCTTGGCGGGTGCACTTTCAGTAGTCGAGGACCGCAGCCGCGCTCGTGATATGCTTTCCAAAGCCAAGGCGTGCTCGATGCCGCCGGGAGGAGTTGATGCCCAAGGCTGAGCTGATCGAGAACATGAACGAGCTGGTGGAGTCTCTCGCCGGGGGTGTTCCTGCAAGCTTCAAGAACTCGCACCATGCGGCTGGCGCGTCAATGTCACTCGCCATGGTGTAGGCCCACGGAGTCGAGGTTGATCCTGCAGTGATTTCGAAGGCGATGCCCATTAGCACGGATGGCCAGCAGGTAGTCTTTGCTCCCTTCGCGACTGCCTATGGCAAATATGGGCTACAGCTGATTAACACGGTTGCGAAGTACTCTGAGGAGCTGAAGCGGGCCAAGAAGGCGGCAAAGGCTGCGGCATCAGGGGCTGGCGGAAAGTCAGTGGCATCTGACACTGCCACAGACTCGATGAAGCCCCCGAAGTCCTCGAAGTCGAAGAAGACAATCGCTCCTCAGTAGCTTTGTAATAGTTGATTAGTTTTATGCCTTTTGTCTAGAACATGCCTTTTGGCGGGTGTATCTGCTGATACTTTTGCCAATCTTGAATGCACTCGAATCTTTTCTCTGTGTGTCGATTTGATCTTCTTATTCGCTTCTTGCTTGGCTTGTGGTAGGGCACATCAAGTGATCCTTTGAGGGAACCTCAGGACTCGCCGCCCCTTGATGACACCTTGGCGCTGTCGTGCTCCAGGGTGGATGAGTTGTTGCTGCTTTCGCGACTGCGTGACCGCGTGAAGCAGTTAGAGCGTGAATTGCCCATGCTCCGCGGTAACGCGGATGTATGGAAGTCAAAGGCAGAGAAGGCCACCGCCCGAGAATAGTTTCTGCTTGGCGAGGTGACGCAGTTGGGTGACCAATTCAAGTGTTAGTTTGCTTGCTCTTATCTTTTCCTTGTAGTCACTCGCGATGGTGCGCTGTCCTTATGCTTCTGTTGTTGCTTCGTATAGTTGTCAGCGCACATCATCCGCAAGATGAGAAGGATAGAATTGCCATTCGCATGCATGATTTGACCTAGGAGCAACTTCAAGAGAGTGGATACTTCTAGGTAGATCGCAAGATCGTGCGATCATGAAAAGTGCTGCACTTTCTGAAGAAGTAGCAGTCATGCTTGAAGAACATTTATCGGACGATCTTTCCGCTGGATGTTACTCTATCAAGCCTGCTGGCCCTCCTCGCCAAGTTTCAAGACCTGGCCGTGGTTCGCGAGTGTGTGAGGCAACAGTTGGTGGCTGGTGCCAAGGCCGCTCTATCGCTGGTGCGACTGCATAGGCCTGACGTAGATGTTGCGGCAATTGCGGCTGGGCCACCTGCGCCACCAGCAGGTTTTGCCTAGAATATGGTGCCGCACTACCAGGCGGTGGATCGCCCAGCAGAAGAGATCGTCGACTTCTTTGAGTAGTAGCTTAGTTTGTATCCTCCACATAAGTGTACCCATGTTGTAAAGTTCGTATAAATGTTGTGTATAATTGATTGTTGAATATGTATAAAGAGCTTGTTAGCGTGTAAGTGCGTTGCACTATGCGACTCCTTTTCATTAGCCTGGCCATGCGTTTATCTCAGTCCCTTGTAAACCTATCAGGTGCGTTGCAACTGGGTTGATGTTGTGTCAAGGGTTTCGATTGATGTGCCAGCTACTCAGGATATCGCGTTTTAGTTCGTAGAATAGATGTGTATAGGGTGGCGTAGCCCCCGAATCGATAAGTTGCGGAAAAATAAATGAACACATAGAGTTTTGGGGTACTTAGCTTTATTTATTCGTGAGACAGTACGAAGTACAATGTGTGGCTAAGTAGCCTTGGCTGAGTGCCTTATTTGCGATGCAAAAGTAAAAATGACTAAGGGTAGAAGCGTCGCAGCTGTGCGACGTTCTAGGGGTTGGAGTATGCGACTCCTGTCTCTAGATCTTGAAGGCGATAGGCTCCACCTGGGATTACTTCTGTAATCATGTATGGTCCTTCCTAGGGGGACTTGAGCTTGAGGTGTCCCTGCTGTTTTAGTCGTAGGACCAGGTCGCCTTCGACGAAGGATCAGGGCCAGAGCCTCCTGCTATGGTGGTTGCGCAGGTTCTGCTGGTAGATCGTTGATCTTTCCGCGGTGATTTCTCTCGCCTCGTCGAGGAGGTCGACAGAGTCTTCGAGTGCGAGGGAGGATTCCTGCTCGCTGTAGGCGACCACGCGTGGCACTTTGTACCGTACTTCGGCGGGTAGCACCGCTTCGGCCCCGTGGACCATGAAGAACAGGGTGTAGCCTATAGCACTGTTTGGAGTTGTACGTAGGCTCCAAAGTACTAACTGTAGTTCGTTAGGCTAGCAACCCGCAGCTTGTTCGAGTGGTCGGAGGAGTCGCTTCTTGATGCCGCCGTAGACGAGCCCGTTCGCCTTTTCGACTTGACCGTTGGTCTGTCGATGTGCTACCGAGGCGTAGCTGATGTTGATTCCCAGATTCTCGCAGAAATCTTGGAACTCCTTGGATGTGAAGTTTGTTCCATTGTCTGTTATGATGCTATGTGGCACTCCAAAGCGGAAGACGACGGACTCGAAGAATTTGACAGCACTGTGCCCTAATTGATTGGTCACTGGCATGGCCTCTATCCACTTGGTGAACTTGTCAACTGCCACCAGGAGGTAGACGTAACCTCCGCGTGAGGACTTAGGGAGCTTGCCGACCATGTCGAGTCCCCATTGCGCGAAGGGCCATGCCAATGGAATTGGCCGGAGCTCTGCGCCAGGCGCATGTGGCTTGTCCGCGAATCGCTGGCATGCGTTGCACTTCTGGACAATGTCCTTGGCGTCACGCATGGCCATAGGCCAGTAAAACCCAACTCGTAGAGCTTTGGCCACGAGGGCGCGACTACCAGCATGGTGTCCGCAGGTTCCCTCATGGATGTCGAGGAGAACAACTCTTCCATAAGCCGTGGAGACACATCGCTGGAGCACTCTTGTGATGCTGCGCTTGTATAGTTCACCGTTGATGACATCGAATGCCTTGGATCTCCGTACGATGTGCCGTGCATCAGTCGGATCGTCTGGTAGCCTCTTGCTGAGGAGGTACGTGATGTATGGTTGCGTCCAGGATTGCTCAATCATTATGACGCTCATTGGTCCCTCGAGTCCTGTGTCCAGCTCCAGGTCATCGAGTGCCATTGGCTCATTGCGCGGCATAGCCCCCGAGTCTATTGATGCGCTTGTTTTCTTCTCTACGGCCTTTGGCTTGATGGATCGTTTGCAGATGTGCTCGAGAAATACCCCAGGTGGTACGGGGGCACAGGTAGAGCCTATGTTGGCGAGTGCGTCCGCCTCTTCATTGCTTTCGTGGCCTACGTCTTGCAGTTTGCAGTCGTCGAAGTCCCCTTCGAGTGTGTTGTAGAGGTCGCGGTAGGCGATCATGTTGTCGTTCAGTGCGTCGCACTCATGCATTGTTTGGTTGACGACCAACTTGGAGTCGCCGTAAATAATGAGTCTCTTGGCACCACAGGCTTTTGCCATCCTCATCCCGTGTAGCAGGGCCTCGTATTCAGCTTTGTTGTTGGAGGCGGTGAACTGCATTCGCAGGATGTACTTCAGCTTGTCCCCTTGGGGTGATGTCAGTATGACACCTGCACCTGCTCCGTCCTTCTGCTTGGACCCATCGAAGTGCATTGTCCAGAGGTAGGACATGTCTAGTTTGTTAGGGAGCTGGTTCTCCATCCAGTGCACGAGGAAGTCATGGATAAGTTGCGACTTGATTGCGTCGCGCTTTTCGTAAGTAATGTCTCGTGGAGACAATTCTATTCCCCAAAGCGCGACTCGTCCCGTGGCATCGGGGTTATTGAGGATATGCCCCAATGGGGCGTCGTTGACCACCACGATTGGGTGTTCCTGGAAGTAATGGCGCAGTCGCCGGGCGGTCATGAAGACGTCGTACGCCAGCTTCTGGTAGTGCGAGTACCGCTGTTTTGTTGGCGTGAGGACCTCGCTAAGGTAGTAGACTGGGCGTTGTACCCCGTGGACCTTGTTTTCCTCGGCTCGCTCGATGACGTGCACTGTGCTGACCACCTGGTTGGTGGCGGCGATATATAGCAACAGTGGTTCCCTTTCCCGCGGGGTTACTAGTACTGGCGAGGTGGAGAGCAGGCGCTTGAGGTCCTGGAATGCTTCCTGCGCTTCGTTGGTCCACTCGAACTTTTCAGTTTTGCGGAGGAGTTGGTAGAAGGGCAGCGCCTTTTCACCCATCCGACTAATGAATCGACTGAGGGCCGCGCGATTAGCCAACCTTGAACGCCCCTTATGTTTTTCGGCTTCTCCATGGCCAGTATAGCTTTTATTTTCTTCGGGTTTGCCTCGATTCCTCTTGCGGAGATGAGGTACCCGAGTAGTTGCCCGGATGGCATGCCAAAGGCGCATTTGTCCGGATTGAGCTTGATCTGGTAGCGGTCGAGGTTGGCGAAGGTTTCACGCAAATCGTCGATTAGGGGGGCTTCCTCCTTGGTCTTGATTACTATGTCGTCGACATAGACTTGGATGTTGCGACCAAGTTGTTCCTTAAGGCAAGCCTGCATGCACCGCTGGTAGGTGGCTCCCGCGTTCTTTAGCCCGAAGGGCATTGTGTTGTAGCATAACACACCAAAGGGCGTTGTAAACGCTGTTTTCTCTTGATCTTCCTCTTTCATTCGAATCTGATTATAGCCTGAGTAGGCGTCGAGGAAGCAGAGGCGCTCGCAGCCCGCGGTGGAGTCGATGATCTGGTCGATGCGCGGCAACGGGAAGTGATCCTTTGGGCAGTGCTTATTTCGAGAGGTGAAGTCCACGCACATCCGCAGGATATCCGTGTCCTTTTTTGGTACCAACACCGTATTGGCGAGCCAAGTGCTTTCCTTGATCTCGCGTATGAATTTGGCGTCGAGGTGTCTGTTGATCTCCATTCCAACTGCCTGCGCCCGTGGCTTAGATAATCGCCGGATTGTTTGCTTGACTGGCCTTGCGTCTGGGTTGACGTTGAGTGCATGCTCGGTGAATTCCCTCGGAACTCCTGGCATGTCCGCAGGACACCAGGCGAAAATTTCCCAGTGCTCACGGAGGAATTCCACGAGCGTGAGTTCCTATGCGGGACTCAAGTTGTTGGCGATGAGGGCCGTTCTGGCGGGATCCGATGGGTGCACCTGCACTTTCTTTGTGTGCACTGATGAGTCAAAAGATAAATCAGGCGAGCTTGACCGGCTTGGGGGAGGCAGACTGTTGTCTATCGACTCCTTCAGTCTCGCGAGTTCTTCCTGCATGCCAAAGGACTGGGAAATTCTGTTGAATTCCCTATCGCAACTGTCGGATCTCTCGAAGCTCCCGTTGACTGTGATGACGCCATTGGGACCTGGCATTTTCATTTGCAGGTAGGCGTAGTGTGGTACTTCCATGAACCTAGCGAACGCGACACGTCTGAGGATGCAGTGGTACTGTGAGGGCCAGTCGACGACCTCAAAGTCGATGCGTTCGCGCCGAATTTTTTTCGGCATGCCGAAGATGATGTCGAGGTTGATTTTCGCAGGGGATACACGCCCTTGCCTGGGAAGATGTCGTGGAATGTTGTGTCCGAGGCCTCTAGGCAAGTTAGAGGGATCCTCATTGCCCGCAAGGTACTCGCGAATATGAGGTTGATGCCACTTCTGCCATCCATGAAGATGCGACTCATGTCGAAGCCTCCGATTTGCGCCTCGAGTATGAGGGGATAATGGCCTGGACGAGGTACTTGCGGCGAATGATCACGTTTGTCGAAGGTGATGCAGGACTCGCTTCCGCTGAGGTGCTTAGTGGTAGATGGTGGCGAGTGTGTGGCCAAGTTGACTTGGCGAGTGATGGCCTTCTGCACCCGATTGGAGGGGCGTCCTTTTTGGATCATCATAGTACCCATGGCCCGTGGGTAGGGTTCACCTCCCTGGTGCTAGTCCGACGCAGCTGCGTTTGGGGGCATTCCAGGTGGTGGTGGCGGAGCTCCATGTGCCACGGCGCTTGGAGCCGCTCCGTAGCCTCTCTTGACCGCGTTGCGATTCATTCGAACCAATCCCTCATGTAATTTGAGGAACTCGCGGCAGTCCTTGAGGAGGTGGCTGGACTTCTTCTTTCCATCATGCTTGTCGATGTAGAAGTGCACCGTGCATGGCCCGAACAGTTTTTCTTCGATGGATGTCGCGGGTGCCTCATCACGGTTGCGGCGTTGCCACACTTGCGTGGTTTTCCCGGAGTCGCGGTATCCACCGCTGCGGTATCCGCTGTTGCGGTTATCATCGCGTCTGTCGGCATAGCCAGCTACGACCATGTTGACGTCGTCGCGGTCATCGTAGATGCGCATATGGTGTTTGCCTCGGCGGTCGCGTCTGCACTCGAGTTGTGCCTCCTCGTCGGAGTGAACACGATGTTTCACCGAATCTTCTCCATCGGCCCACCAATTCACGATTTCCATCAGGTGGTCAATGGTCTTGGGCTTTGAGCGGCCTAGCTCCTCCCTGAGCTCTATGCGAAGAACGCCACCATTGAATGCGTCAATCGCGCGATCCTCCGAGATGTTCTCTGCGGAGTTCTTGATGATGGACCACCTTTGGATGTAGGAGCGCAGCGATTCGCTCGATCTTTGCTGGCAGCATCTCAGCTCTTCGATTGATGGAGGCCGCTTGTACGTGCCCTTGAAGTTGCGCACGAAGATGTAAACCATCTCGTCCCAACTGCAAATGGATCCGCGTGGGAGGTTGTTGAGCCATGCTCGGGCGGCGCCTTGCAGCTGTAGTTGTAAGCATTGCATGGCCGTGCTTCGACTGCCTCCATGGAGCCTGACGGAGGAGATGTGGTCCTCCAGCCAGATCTTTGGGTCCTGTAGGCCGTCAAACTTTTCCGACGGGAGTTTGAACCCCTTGGGCATTCGCTTCTACCTGATGGACCTGCTGAAGCATCTGGCTCCGCGGAGCTCCACGTCTTCCTCTTCTAAGTTAGTCGACCGAGCATGTCGCGCCCTTGATTTGTCGATCTTGCGCTACGTGATGTCATCACACGCGTCGTAGTCGTGGTCGTGTCACCGTGAGCGGCGACGTCGAGACAGGTCGTGACTGTCATCACTAGATGAGGGTGAGGAGTAGCGCTTTGCTAACGCTTTTCCTTTCTTTGGCTCCGGTGCTGGCTCCTTGTCGAGGGCGACCTCGATTAATCCCAAGCCCGCGATCGTAGATTGGTGCTTGGCGGCTCGGGGATCTCCAGCCGGTGGCTGGTTGTTAAGGAGGTACATGGTGGCCGCTGTCACCGCAGCCTGCGGCGTCTTGGGGACCACATTACCCCGTGTATCGACTGTCATAGAGCTGAAGTCGAGTACTTTTGCATCTTCCATGCGTTCTTTCTCGGTGAGATGGGCCATCCGAGATTGGCTCTTTTTGGCGATGTATTCATTGCCTTTTGAGGAGGATCCTCCGTGGGAAGAGAGCCCAGCACGACGAAGGCTTGATTCGTCTGCTGCTTTTTTTGCGCGCCTCGAGTTGCGCGATTGTTTGCACTTGGCGCTTGAATTCTTCCTTTAGGAGCCAGTGGTAGCCCATCAGTAATTCTTGCGGAGATCCGAAGGGTAGAGGAGTGCCTCGCAGGGCCTCACGGCAGCGACCCATTCTTGCTCCTTGAGCCTGATCACGACGCGTTCGCCGGTTTGCTCGTTTATTATGGTTGGAGGTTCGACTGCTCCTCCGTTGTTGGCGTTGGTGCGATCGGCACCGTTACCGCCATTGGCACTGTTGCCGCCATTGCCAACAAGAGGTGGGTCGGTTCCATTACCACGATTGCCAGTGTTATCGCAGTTGGCGGAGGTATTGCCTGCGTTGATGATGGTGCACATGAAGTGATTGGGGAAGCTGCTGCTTCCACAACTCTCAGATCCGGAGACGTAGGCTCCATCTTCAGTGGCCAGATCACTCAGATCGGAGTTGCGACTGTTGTTGCTGATCGTGTTCTCGACTGTTGTCGGGGCGTTGAGCTCACTGAGGGTGCCGATCGATGGAGGGAACCATGATGCTGGGGCAATCGACGGCACCGTCGGCTGGTCAGGCATGCGAAGCGTGCCCATCTGACCAACTTGGAAGCGGAAGCTCCCTATTACCAGGCTGACTCCATCGCCCACGGACTCAAAAGCCGGGCGAGTGGCCGGCGTGTGGACGGTGAAGTCGAACGCGCCGAAGAGCTGGCGAATCGCCGCTATTGCAGAGTTGTAGATCGCGGTTGATGGGGCCGAAGAAGCCGCAACATCAGCACTCCCAATTCCTAGAGACGGCGCCAATTGACGAGGGTTTAACTCATCAATGCCCACTGTTATGGACTTGGGTTTTGGAGAAGGAGGGAGCGCTGGAGACATCTATCGGCTAGCAAACAAGCACACAGGGGACTCGAAGATTTACCCAGGTTCAGGCCTTGTAGAGGTCCCTACTCCTGTTTGTCTGTACGTGGAATTATCAAGGGAATCGAAGATTACAATGGTGCGCAGATGCAATCTGGCGAGGGTGGTGGAAACTAGGGTTGTGTGTGTCCTTCTCGCCGCCCCCTCCTAGCCTTTATATAGATAGGCTAGGTCTCGGGTAGCAGGTCTAGTCGGTGACAGGTTAGGGTTTTCCCCTTTAAACTTTCTATCTTTAGCTTCTTCTTGTTCTTCAAGCAATAGAGAGTCCGTAGGTCACTCGAGTTCTTCATTTGGGCCCTGGCGACACCGTGGGCCTCCATGTATTCAGGCCGTATATACCAAGCTCGAGTACCTGTAGGGTATACCCATGTCAGTGCTAGTGAAGTCACACAACTTAGTGTTTTCAAGAGTGGTCATTTTTTTGGGTTTTCAAATAAGAAAGAAAACTAGTAAAACTAATCTTTTTTGTGTTTTTGAAAAAGAAACAAGCAAACAAAGCAAAAGGAAACTACGCAAAACAAAAATAACAAAGTAAAGAGATTGGTTATGAGGGACTCCCCTTGTGAAGATGTCCTTGACTCCCCGGCAACGGCGCTAGAAAAATGTTTGATGGCTCAATGCACGGCGCCCAGAAAAGTGCTGGTGCGTGGTTGATGTAGAGCTCGTTGGGAACCCCAAGAGGAAGGTATGATGAGCACAACAACAAGTTTCCCTCAGTTATGAAACCAAGGTTTAATCAAACCAGTAGGAGCAAGGAAACACCCCAAAGGTGTTACTAGCTGAGATTTGGCTGGGCGCACTACTGGTGCTAGTAGCAACGTGGAGACCTGCACAGCACAACCACAGAACTTTGTCCCCAACTTGCGATGAGGTTGTCAATCTCACCGTGTTTTGCGGAAAACAAAGGATTAAACGTATCGAATGGAAAGAAGTAAAAGTTTGCAGAAAGTAAACACAAAGCAGTACAAGATTGTAGATTGAATGTAAAAGACAAGGACCGGGATCCATAGTTCACTAGAGGTGGCTCTCCTTCAGATAGATAACATGCTGGGTGAACAAATTACAGTGGGGCAATTGACAAACATCGAGAAAGCAATATATGCATATACTAAGCATCTTGACTCCTTTGAGACTTGATTGGGCATTACAACATTATACATATACCTCCATCCAACTGCATCTATGACTAATAATCCACCTTTAGGTTATCATCCGAACCCCCTCCAGTATTAAGTTGCAAGCAACAGATTATTGCTTTACGAACTTTGTGTAAAGTAAACAATACGATTGTTCTATGAATAAAGGATTGTTGTTTTCTCCCTAGTAGCAACAACACATCTAGTACCTTAGAGATTTTTGTCACTTCCCCAGATTACCAGAGGCATGAACCCACTATCGAGCATAAATACTAACTCTTGGAGTTGCTAGCATCTACTTGGCCAAGATAGCTACTAACAACAGAAAGCATGCAAGATCACAAATAACAAAGACATGATAGAATCAATAATCAATCTGAAATAGCATCTCAATATCCATCGGATCCCCGCAAACACAACATGCAGAATTACAAATAGATGATCTTGATCATGAACGGAGCTCACAAGATCTAAACATGAAAGCACAAAGGAGGAGAACCAGCCATCTAGCTACTACATGGATCCGTAGTCCAAGGATGAACTACTCACGCATCACACCGGAGGCTTGCATGGTGATGAATAAGGCCTCCAGGGTGAATTCCCCTCTCCGGCAGGGTGCCGGGAAGAGCTTCAGATCCCTCCCGATCTAGGGATGGAGATGACGGGCCTGAACTCTTTCGTGGATTTTTGATCGGGCCCTTAGGGTTTTCGTCTCGAGGGCATCTTATAGGCGGAAGGGGAGGCCGAGGGGGTGCCAGGGCTGGCCTCACCACCCCCTAGCGCGGGCCAGGCTGGGCTGCGCGGCCAGGTGGTGTGGTGGCCCCCTGGCCCCTCTCCGTCTCGTACTCTGGCATCTGATGACTTCCGGAAAATAGGCACTTTGGCTTTTGTCCCGTCCAATTCCGAGAATATTCATTTTCTGACTTTCCTGGAACCAAAAACAGCAGAAAACAGGAAGCTGGCACTATGGCTCTTGTTAATAGGTTAGTCCAAGAAATCATATGAAAAGTACTCCAAAGTTGGAACAAAACACAAGAAAGTGGATAAAACCAAGCATGGAACATCAAAAATTATAGATACATTTGTAATGTATCAGTCACCGAACTTGGCCACTTTTTTGAGCGCCTACCCACATTACGAGCGACCTACCCGCATTGCGAGCGACCAACCCGCATTACAAGCGACTGACATTGTGGGGACCCCGGAATAGCTATCCAAGATACCCTTATGCAAACCACCACTATCCCAAGATCAATGCATCGTGGAGCATAATCGACTTACTACCAAAGTGCAACATCCATTACAATACAAAATACATGTCTTACAAAAATAGGCTTACATAAATGTCGCGTCGGGCATAACATCCAGAATAGCAACGGAATAACCAAACGCAAAAGACTCGACCCTTCATGTGTCTGACTAGGAGAACACCCTAGTTCGTGTAGTCGTCATCGAAACCTCCCTCATCTCCTTCATCTTGCTCAAAGTCTAGCCAAGTAAATATCCAGGGACAATGCCAGTGAGTAATTTTTAATGTACTCGCAAACGACCTTAATATAACCACAACATAACGGATATGCAATAGGGATGTGGTTATAGGAGGGTTCCATAAGAGGCTATTTTCTAAAATGACTCTCCTTTAATGGAGCATCTCTATAAACTTTGTTGAGAAACCTTTTTAAAATCCCTTAGAAACATTTGAAGTTGACAACTACTAGGGTTGGGGACACCCATTTTTATCTCTCAGTTATAGAC
Source organism: Avena insularis (assembly GCA_023614405.1). NCBI lineage: Eukaryota > Viridiplantae > Streptophyta > Magnoliopsida > Poales > Poaceae > Avena > Avena insularis. The sequence goes on along the minus strand of CM042692.1, from coordinate 67,406,997 downwards.
TGGCTGAGCTCTCCTTTCTCCGTGATCACATCATCTTCTCTATGGTGATCCCAGACCACCCTGCCTAGAAAACTCTTTTTGTCTCAGAACCTTTTTAGAAACCAAAACCCACACCACTAAGCAGCAACCTTTCTAACCGTCCATAACCGTGGACAGGGCTATTCGAATATATTTACACTCTACAGAGGTTGTACACTTTACCCACAAGATTCGATTATTCATCCGTCATGGGCAACCATGGATCACCATACTCTAGTATGCGGGGTTCGGATAATCGAACAAAACTCTTGGAAAGCCTATCTCAACATGGGCCCTACCCCATGAGTTGTTCCACTCAAAATCGGTACATCTGGTACCCAAGACCAACCTGAGCGCATTTTACACTCATCCAGAGTGGGCGCTTTCAATGAGGGGCTCATAGTATTGTCCCGCTGCCTACAAGGACAATTTGCACCTCCCTCGAATCATTGTCTCTGGCGTATGATCCTATCAGTAAGGGAGGCCCGACATTCAAAAGAGATGATCCCTTATAAGTAGTTGCGAGGTAATCCATGCCAAGACAAACTAGTTTCAAACTAGGCCACATCCCATTCTGGGGTAATGTGGCTACACGATTTAGATGTTCTAGAAAATTACATAGAACCGGGTGTGTTTTTATAAACCTTCTCCCTCCTCTTCCTTAGTACCATTTGTAAAACAAAACCATTTTATATCCAAATCTTATCTTGGTAAGGCAACCCTTACCAAGGTTTTACCAACAAAACCTTTTTGTAAACTTTCCGTGGTGCCCAACCTATAGTTTTGCTTTGGCTAAAATGGGATCTCCAAGGGGTTATGGTGTTAACCACCATCTTACAATACTAGGGGACAAGTAGGTGTCATCAAGGGTTGTACTGAGTAGTACCGTTGTGTAATAGCTTGGAGGATCCAACCCAATACAACGTATAAGTATAACGGTATAGTAAAACAATGCATGTACAATAATATTTAAGAAAGACAATGCATATATAAAATAATAGGACAAGTTTATGAGCAATAAGGTGGTTTTCCTTGATCAGCAAGTTGTCCCTAGTCTTCCTCTTCAAACTCCTCAATTTCTTCTTCCTCATAACCTCCCTCGTTCGTATCTTTCGTTGCATAAAAAGGGGCAAACACACAAACAAGCACACAATCAACCACAATCAAAACAATACTACCAATATAGTATGCTTGTTCACTCCAACAAACAAAGACACCCAATAGTAGTCACTTCAAAGACTAAGTCATAGCCACTGGAATCAATCCAAAAGCTTTTATGAAACTTAAGTGGTGAATTTATTAGTGAGCACACCTTAAACACAAGGATTTTTGACACGACCAAGTTCTGTGCATGAAGAGTATCCAAAAATTATACCTCTAGATAGGTATTAAAAGTACCAATCTAGCAGAGTTGGTTTTATATTTTTAGCATGCATGGTTTATTTTTAATGATTTTCCTACTACAAAAATTCCTAGCAGAAAGAATGAAATTCACATAAAATAACCACCACACCAAATATTATGAGATCATAGAGCGTGATACACCTCCTATAGACACAACTCTGAGAGTTGGTCCTATCTCAAAATAATGCGCACAGAAGGTTCTAGAAATTTCTAAAAATAGATATGCAAGGACCTTGTAAGAATCCTCCCAAGTGATCTTATAGACCAAGCCCCTTCAAACCAATTTTCTAGACCAGGTACATTGGTTTAAAGTGCATACAAATTGGAATCACTAATTTTGGATTTCTAGAACTTTTCTGGTGCATTACTTAATATAAATAAACCTTTTTTAGAGATACAAATCTCCTAAAATATACACAGAAAATCTGACTAGGGGTCCTGAACCATTGGATTGCTTATTTCCTCTGGAGTTTTCCAAAATTTGAATCAACTCAAATGGACTTCCATAGAATATTTGGTGAATTTTTCAATGTAGGTAACTGAAGCCAAAAACATAAATTAAAGAGGGGATAAAAACTAAACGGGCCAGATCTGCTGGGATCCGGCCACCAAAGTGCTGGGCTAGGCCAGAGCTTCAGCAACAGCGTGCGGGAGGCTGGGGGTTTGAATATCGGGTTGGGTCTTGGTGGTCAGCGACATCGGCGGTGCGAAGGGGTATCCGGGCTTCTGGGCTGTTGGATCAAACTACGATCTATGGCTCCACCTTGTCATCCTCGCGGACAAAACACCGGCATGAGCGAACCCTAATGGCGGTAGAGAGGTCGGGTTTAGGCTCACCTAGGGTCGATGACGGATCGGGAGCTGTTGGAGATGAAGCGATGCTTGACGACAAACTCAACGATGCACATCAGTAGCTCCCTCTCCTCCGGCAAGTGAATCGGACATGACGACTGCGGCGGCCCGACCATTCACGACGTTGTCACTGCTGGGGTTGCCTAGGAAAACAAGAGGGTGGGTCAGGTGCGGGGAGGGTAGGCATGCATGGCTGCAAGAGAGTGAGGAAGAGAGGGAGGGAAGCGACGACAACATCCACTTCTTCCCAGCAGAGTTGCGGCAGTGCGGTGGCTCTCTCAGCTTGTAGAGAGCGAGAGGCAGAGCCTCCGCTCCTGGGGTGAGTTAGTGGGGTGGGAGGAGACAACGACACGATTCAGGGAGTTTTAAAGATGCGAGGGCACCCACGATGCACCACACTTAGTTAGGGTGGAGGGAGAGAGAGGCAGCATGAGATTGGCTCTAGGTAGTGTCCGAGCGGCTCTGCATCGTTTGACGTGTTCTTGACGCGGGTGTCCGATCGCGAGCACTGGGAAACGGCGAGGGGACATAGAGGGTAGGGTTGCATGCCACGTGCTCGACAGAATGTCCTGTCGTGTCTAGGGTCCGGGCTTGCGTGTGCTCTGCGTGTGGCAGCGAGCTAGGGGCTAGGGAGGGTGGCGGGGTGTAGCTCTCCCGAGGGTAGGGGTTTGTTTCACCACAGATGGAGGTGGGGTGCGGGTGAGCAGAACACTTTGGCTGCTGTGGCAGCAAGGGATTGGGGTAGATGGGGGCTCACAGGTGAGGGAGAGATGGTCGGGGCAGTGTCTAGGAAGTTGTAGTCACGCAGAGAGGTGTCTAGGATGGGAGGGACAGTTCAGGTTTTGCTGCAGCACGGGTTTGAGCTAGACGTGCTCGGTCTTGTGCTTGCCCTTTGCTCTTGGCTGGCTTGGGGCTCAGGGTTGGTGCTGGGGGTGTGGTGCATGGGCAAGGGGGTGTCACTAAGGCATGCACAGCAGCCCAGCATGACCACAACACATGAGGTAGAGAGAAAATGGAGTTTAGGGATCTAGCTCGGGTTTAGCAAGATGCCATCAAAACTTGATGGTGGGGAATGCCTCATGGCTTCTCAGGCCAGGGGTAGGGTTTGGGGGTGTATAGGGGTAGTAGGTGTATCCATACCTGCCAGGTATGCTTCCAAGTTCCTCTCCAATGCTTAGCAATTAACCTCCAAAGTTGGTAAAAATTAAGGGTGCCATTGTTTTACATCTGCCATTGGTTGCAAACCTTCGAGAAAAAAGTACTAGAGTTTTAGTCTTGGCCAGGAAAAGAGTTGGGTTTAGTAGTACCTACAACAAGGTACTAACAGGCAGGGTTGCATGGATTTGGTTGATCATGGTTTTCTAAAACCATGTCTCCAAATTTGAACTTTTTAGCTAGTTTTAACTTAGCCAAATTCTAGGGTTTTTCTTTTGGTTTGTAAGTGGTGACAAGAGGTGATAAAACTTCCTATGGGAAATGATCTATAAGATCAATGCTCACAATAGAACCTCTACACAAATGAAGCCTAAGCTAGATTATCTCAAAACAAGCATTCACTTTCAAGCATAACTCATAACACAAACCATCTAGCATACAATTCTGAAGGTTTTTGTTCTCCCTAAATTTTTAAACCTACACACTCAAGTTCAAACATGGTTACAGAGAATGGGGGTGTTACAGTCCTTCCCCCTTAAAATAATCGTCCCGAGATTCACTTACTGAGATGATAAGAGATGTGGAAACTCCTTGAGAAAATCTTCTCGTTCACAGTTGTCTTGTTCTTCGGAATGGTTGCTCCACTGAACTTTATAGAACTTGATGTTGCAGCGTCAGATGAGTCAATGTTCTTCCTCCAGAATCTGAACATGTGTCTCTCGATAGGTCACGTCATGGCTGAGGTTAATCGAGCGATAATCGATCTTCTTGAAGATTTCTGGTTTATTAGGCACTTGGAGACACTTACGGAGTTGGGACACATGGAAGACATCATGGAACTTAGATAGTTCTGGGGGCAATTCCAGTTGGTAAGACACTTTGCCTCGGTTGGCCAGAATGTTGCAACATCCAATGTATCGGGGCACGATCTTGCCCTTCACATGAAAACGATGTACTCCCTTGAGAGGAGAGACGCAAATGTACACGGAATCTCCCTTGCTAAAGCTCACTTCCCGACATTTGCTGTCGGCATAACTCTATGATACCTTTGATAAGGATTCACGGATGTAGTATAATAGATCTTTCCCTAGAAGACCTAGGTTTAATCGAACCTCGAAAAGCACTGCTAAAAGGTAATAAAAAGGACACGTCTACAGTACTTTGTTTGTTCATCTTACCTTAGTTTACTGGACCAATCTAGTTTACTTTATAACGGGTTTGAATCAATGGATGGAGATAGGCCAGGGTTGAAGATCCACCTGAAGCTACGCATCAAATGGGATGAAAGATAATAATAAGCATACTCATGTATAGTGTTTGTATTGAGATAATCTTTTGTGGGCAACACATCCTAATATTTTAGAGTCCCCATGATGCAGCGGGCATAGAAATAGACTTTTAATCCAACCGAGAGCACACCAAAGCCACGGGTTACAAACTATTATTAAGTGTAAACACATATTAAAGCTTTAAGTGGTGATATTGTTGTTGATCCCGAATGGGGCGCTAAGCGAAGACCGTACTTCCCTTTTTGTCACTGAGTTTCTGTTGGGGGGATAACCCCGGGTAGGGTAACGCCGGGGTATAAAGGCCGAGTTAGCCGGGGTACGGCGCGGCCAAAGCAAGTGCTTACCGGGTAACCTCAAGGCAGGCCGAACCACAGAGTGACCTGGCCCGTGGAGCATCTCCTTGACTGTAGTCCAGCCGGCATAAAATATATGCCGGCCATGTTTGTCTGTCTATTTTGCAAGTAACTTGATAGCCGGATTAGCCACATGCTAGCCGGACTATCTTATGGCTTCCAAGAAAAGGAATCCCCCGCTGGTCAAAAGGTGGCTTTATTAACTGTAGCATGAGCGAAGCAAAGTAAAGAAGAGGACCAGTGGGTCAGGGGCGACCAAGGTGACGCGGGCAATGTCAGATGGCGTAGCCCGTGTCTGGTGACGCTTAAAGACAAAGATTATGCTGTGGGTTACGTCCAAAGCCCGGAAGAGCCGTTAAAGAGAATAAAGAATCATCTAGTTTTAGGCGAGGAGCATATTCTTCGAATATGCTTCCACGTGTGCCCTAATCTTGTAACCCGGGCCCTATATAAGGAGCACCAGGGCCTCCATAGAGGGGGATCGATCATTTTCTCTGTCTAAGCTGGAACTCTAGAGCTAGTTTGTGGGGAGTAAGAGACTTAGTCTCCTTCTTACCAAGATCTTGAAGAGGACTTGTAAACACCATTGATAGAGAGAATACAAGAACATCTGTGCATGGAATCACCATGTTCTCCCTCCCTGGATTTCCCTACCACTCATTGGTCCCATCTTTAGCCTATCCATGGCATCTGCCATGCCACCACCACGACAGTTGGCGCCCACCATGGGGCTAGCGGTGCTAGTAGGGGTGAAAATCCAGATAGGAAGCTTCTCCAGCACCAGCGAGCGCGTCGTCTCTGGCCTGGTTAATCGCTTTGGAGAGCTGGACTATGTTAGCGACAATGCAGGGAGCTTCGGCAGGTACCCCCTCCACGCAACGGCGTCTTCATCAAGCTTGGCGCGCACAAGATCTACGTCGGCGTGGACGAGTCCTGCGTGCATCCGCGGCACATCGTCGAGGGAGGAGAACCACCTCTCAGCGCATCTCGTGGAGTGCGTATCACTCGCCCCACTAGCAGCGTTGAGGTCCTGATGACCGCGCCAGACGTGGAACCAAGCAAGGGCCCGACACCAAAGCCGGAGGTCACGCCAAAGCGGACCAGGTCTAGGTTTCCTCCACTAGAAAGGCCAGAGAATGTGCTCCAGCAAGCAATAGATAGCCTAGCAACGCCAATAGCACCTGTGGTAGATCCGGCTCAGGCGCAAGCTGAGTTAGAGGAAACTAGGGGGAAAATGTTAGCTGGGGCAAAGAAGGTAGCAAAGCTGCATCAGTCTTTGAACATTACCTTGAGAGAATATGCTAAGGCAAACCGCATAGGTGGAGCGAAAATCCGAGGTAGGAACCTGATTTGCTGAGATTGACAAGGAATACGAGCCTAGGCCAGGTCAGACATCCACGATAGTAACAGGAGGGCTGGATAGGTAGATACCGACAAAGAACCTCAGAGCAAAGCAGCGGCCCGAAGTTAGAAGGTTTAATCGGATAGGCCTGGCAAAGGCAACAAGAGAGGGTGAATCACTTGCTGAGAGTCGCTTGCTAGCAAAATGAAGAAATAAACAAGGCAACCCTGGTGCCACCAGGAGCGTCACATGTGGTGCATTCGGCTAGGAATAACCCGACAGGATCCAGAGGAGCCGTGTCATCTCCGGGTCATAATCCCAGGAGAGAAGAGGTAGTAAACTCCGAAATAAGAGACAAACAGATGGTTCCATATGATCCTCCAAGGGCCGAGAAAGGCAAAGTAGTGCAAGTTGATGGAGATCGGCACAGTACCAGTCGAGGTGTGGCCGGGCGAGGTAACCACGACCAAGGCGATGCTGGTCAGAGAAACGCTGCCAACGGCAATGCCAGACAGCGTGACCCCATGGGAACGGGGCAAAATGTACCTCGGCAGTAGCAACAACGCGCACATCGGCAAGAGGGAAGTGCAGGGCAAGCAGCACAACAACAAAACCCTTGCCCGGATCAGGAAAGATACAATGATGGTTATTCGGCTATGATCAACGATGGATACCCTAGACCGGATCACCACATAATTGGGTCAAGGTTGGGAGGCAGGAACTTGCAGCCAGATGTTGCGAGGCTGAAGCTGGATAGGATTTATAGGTCAGAGCTAATTGAGGTGCAAGGACCACTAGGTCCGGCATGCTTTGGGCCCTGGATCATGAAGGAGCCACTAGTGCCGAACTTTCAGCTGGCCAGAGGAACCAGAACCTATGATGGTAGTACTAGGCCAGAAGATTGGCTGATCAACTATGCCACAACGGTCAAGATCGCAACAGGAAATTTGAGATGGGCAGTAAGATATGTGCCACAGATGTTGGAAGGACCAGCGAGAGTTTGGCTGAACAATTTGCCGCCAGGAAGTGTCAACTGTTGGCTGGACTTTGAGGAGTTGTTTGTTAGTAACTTCTCAAGCACCTACAAGAGGCTCAACAGGCCACAGACTCTAGCGCTATGTCGGCAAAGACCAAATGAGCCAGACCGAGATTTCCTGACTCGGTGGTGCAACGTGCGTAACTCGTGCGAGGGAGTAATTGAATCACAAGCTATTGCATGGTTCGCCCAGGGATGCAGATATGGAAGTATGCTGTGGCAGAGGCTGCAGCGAGACATGCCAACCACTTTGGCTGAGACGATCTGGATTGCGGATTCGTATGCCTTGGGAGATCCAACGCAACCCCGGCTAATGTCGAGCAAGGCAAACAAAGAATATTATAACCGAGATGGCTCCGGATCATCAAGGAGGAATGATTTTCGAGGAAAGAGAAGGGACGAGCACCCGGATTACCGATATAACTCACAGTAGGTGGCAGCGGTAGACCAGGATCAACCCAATGCTGGTGCCAGCCAACACCAAAAAACTGGAGGACAAAACTGCAACCAAAAACAAAAGGAAAAAGCCTTGGACCCCGGAGCAGAAAAAGCAATGGCAAGAGCGAAAAGATAGACCGAGGTATACGTTCAAGTCCATGTTGGATCAACCTTGCAAGTTCCATACACCAAGTCCGAATAGTCTGGCAAACCATACAACCCGGCAATGTGAGTGGATGAGAAAGTTAGAGCATGGTAGTTCGGGGAATGCTCAAGCACCTCGGAACAAGGCACCTAGGAATGAGGCACCACGGCAACCGTTACTAACAGGAGGGAATGGACAACAATTGATGTTGCTACCACCTCCGCCGAGGTACAAAAATCAGGAAAGAAGGGATGCAGTACATCAAGTAGGTAATAACCAGCAAATGGGTCAAGGTTACCACGAGAATGAGGGATGAAACGAGTACAAGGAGCATCATCAAAGCTACTGTGTGTTTACCACGGAAGAAAATGACCGGAAAATCTTGTAGCACCGACATATGGAGGTAAACGCAGTAATGCCGGCAGTAGTGAGATACATGCCCTCGGTAGATCAAGAAATCACGTGGAGTATCAAGGATCACCCAAAGATCATGCCTAGCCCTGGGACCTATGCATTGGTCTTGGATCCAACGTTCATCAGGCCGAATCTCAATGTGAGGTTTTCCAAGGTACTGATTGACAATGGCAGTAGTATCAACATTATGTACAAGGATACCATGCATAAATTGGGAATATCAGAGAACATGTTAGAAGTAATGAGGACCACTTTTCATGGAATTGTACCGGGTATTTCCTGTGAGCCAATTGGTAAGGTCCGGGTTGATGTGTTATTCGACACGAGAGATAATTGCCGGACTGAAAATTTGGAGTTAGAAGTGGTGAATCTGGAGAGCGCTTATCACGCATTACTCGGCAGGCCAGCGCTGAACAAGTTCATGGAAACTACTCACATCAGTTACCTTAAGATGAATCTGCCCAGGCCAAGAGGCATGATAGCTATATTAGGGGACTTCTGGTATTCGATCGAGCCTGCCTCAGCCAGATCTAACTTAGCCGAATCACTCGTGATAGCTCAGGAAAAAAGTAAGATACTAGAGGTGGCGGCATTGGCTCAATCCGCTCAACAGCATATGTCGGCTCTGACCAACCCGCACGAAAGCGTATCATTCCAAGCAACCAAGGACACAAAGAAAGTGCCAATCGATGATCAGTTCCCAGAGCGCACCGTAACCATTGGTGCCGGGTTAAGCAGCAAATAGGAAAGCGAGCTTGTCAACTCCTCCGTGAGAATCAGGATATCTTCGCTTGGTCCACTCCGGATCTGCAAGGTGTACCGAGGGAGTTGGCTGAGCACTCATTAAACGTAAGGCCCGGGGCTAAGCCGGTAAAGCAACCTCTCTGACGTTTCACAGAAGACAGAAGGAAAGTCATTGGGGATGAAATATCTAGGCTGCTAGCAGCTGGATTTATCATGGAAGTACTCTATCCGGATTGGCTCTCTAATCCGGTGCTTGTGGAGAAGAAGAAGGACGATCTGAACATGGATGTGGTATGGCACATGTACATTGATTACATGAACCTAAATAAGGCGTGAACCATAGATCCATTTCCACTCCCTAGAATAGATCAAGTCATAGACTCAACAGCCGGATGTGAGCTACTGTCATTCATCGATGCGTATTCTGGTTTCCACCAGATACCCCTGAATTCGTATGATCAAATAAAGACTGTGTTTATTACCCCATACGGGGCTTATTGCTATCACACTATGCCGTTTGGACTACGTAATGCAGGAGCAACGTACCAACGATGCATGCAAAAATGCTTACATGACCAAATAGGTCGGAACGTGCAAGTTTATGTGGATGATGTGGTGATAAAAACCAAGGAAAGCAATACGCTCCTTGATGATATCCGACAAAAAATCGCGAAGTTAAGAAGGTTCCGAATGAAGCTAAACCCGGAGAAGTGCACCTTTGGCGTGCCCGCTGGAAAGTTACTCGTTTTTTTAGTGTCTAGCCGTGGAATTGAAGCTAACCTGGCGAAAATCCAGGCCATAGAGAGAATGAAACTACCAAAATGCCTTAACAATGTGCAGAAGTTCACTGGTTGCCTGGCATGGTTAAGCCGGTTCATATGTCGGTTGGGAGAGAAGGCCTTGCCCCTCTACCAGCTAATGAAAAAAGCAGACAAATTCACGTGGACGCCACAGGCAGACCTTGTGTTTCGAGAATTAAAAAAGATGTTATCTACCGCGCTGATCCTAGCAGGACCACTACCCAAGGAGCCAATGTTGCTCTACGTAGCCACGACCAACCGAGTCGTCAGTGCAGTAATCATGGTGGAGCGCGAGGAAGATGGAAAGCTGGTGCAAAGGCCGGTGTATTATCTGAGCGAAGTATTGTTTGCTTTAAAACCGAACTATCCTCATTATCAAAAGAAGGCGTACAGCGTATATATGTTGGCCAAGAAACTCAAACACTATTTTGAGGAACACTCCATCAAAGTGATATGTGAGGTGCCCATTTTGGAGATTATGAATAACAAAGATGCAAGTGACTGGATAGCAAGATGGGCAATTGAGTTAGCCCCATATGTGCCACAATTTGACAGAAGAGATGCTATAAAGTCGCAAGCTATGGAGGATTTCTTCGTGGATTGGGATGAAATGCAATATGAGCCACCTCTGCTGGACTCAAATTATTGGCGAATGCACTTCGATGGATTGCAAATGAAAGATGGGTTGGGCACCGGGGTAGTGCTTACCTCGCCCAAGAAGGATCAACTGAAATATGTCCTTCAAATCCACTTCAGCGCCTCGAATAATGTTGCGGAGTACGAAGCATTGGTACATGGTCTCAAGGTAGCGAAAGAAGTGGGGATACGTCGGATACAATGCTTTGGAGATTAAGATTTAGTGGTGCAACAAGTGTCTGGAAATTGGGATGCCTTGCATGCTAACATGGCCCTATACAGATTCCATGTTCAAAAGATAAGTGGGTTTTTTGAAGGGTGTGAGTTCCATCACATACCTCGGATTGAAAATGAGGCAGCAGATACGCTGTCCAAGTTAGGCTCATCCCGCCAGCCAATCCCGCCAAATGTTGCTTTGGAGCACCTGAGAAAATCATCTATCACGCCATAACCCGAATCAGACTCAATTTATATCCCGGCACTATCCGGATCAGGAGCTGTACCTATGGAGAAAGAGTGGGGAAGCACCTCTGCAAACCCGGGGACTGCTTCGGCGAACCAGAGGACTGTCTCAGCGAACTCGGGGACTGATCAGCCTGACCCGGCAGGAGTTATGTCAGTGGGTGCGATGGAAATGGATGAGGAACCGTTTCCCGTCCGGACCATAGCAACTTGGGCCAAGCCAATTTTTGATTTCCTGAAAGAGGGAATCTTGCCGGATGACGAGATAATATCAAGGCAGATCCAGAGAAGGGAAAAGGCCTATACAATTATCAACGCCGAACTATACGAAAGAAGTGTGACAACAGTACTGCAACGGTGTGTTGATCCGGAGGAAGGACTTGACATACTCCGGGATATTCACCAAGGGGAATGTGGCCATCATGCCTCATCAAGGGCCTTAGTGGCAAAACCTTTCCGGCATGGATTTTATTGGCCCAATGCTTTGGAGAAAGTAGAGGACCTGGTGAGAAAATGCAATGGCTGTCAAAGATACGCCACAAAAACTCATCTACCAATGTCGGAGCTGAAAACTATCCCCATTACCTGGCCATTTGTTGTGTGGTTCCTAGATATGGTAGGGCCATTTAAGACGGCTAAAGGAGGGATGACCCATATCCTAGTCATGGTTGACAAGTTCACCAAATGGATTGAAGTGAAACCAATTCGGAAATGTGATGGGGCAACAGCAGTAAGATTCCTCAAGGATATAATCCTGAGATATGGCTATCCCCATAGCATCATAACTGATAATGGAACAAATTTCGCTGAAGGAGCGTTTGCGAGGTTCTACCATGAAAAGAAGATCCGGCTAGATGTCACCTTAGTCGCCCACCCCGCATTGAACGGGCAAGTGGAAAGATCCAATGGACTGGTATTGTCTAGGATAAAACCCCGGCTCATAGAGTCGCTGCAAAGATCAGCGGGGTGTTGGATAGAAGAACTACCAATGGTACTGTGGAGTTTAAGAACAACTCCAAATCGATCAATAGGCTATACACCATTCTTTCTGGTATGGGCAGAAGCTGTATTACCAGCCAATATAGAGCATGATTCGCCAAGGGTCACCCAATACACAAAAGCCGAAGTGCACGAAGCCCGACAAAATGATGTTGATCTGCTAGAAGAAGCGAGAGAACTGGCCTTGTCTGGATCCGCCATATATCAGCAAAATCTCCGACGCCATCATAGCCAGAAAGTAAATCCCCGAGTCTTCCAGGAAGGTGACCTGGTACTCCGGTTGATATAGCGCACAGCTGGCATGCATAAGCTATCCCCTCCATGGGAAGGACCTTTCATTGTAAGCAAAGCCTTGACAATGATTCCTACTATCTTATTGGTGCACATCCCCGGGAAAAGAACAAGGCGGATAGGTCCAGAGAGGAATCTAAGTGATCGTGGAATGTAGCACTACTTCGTCCTTTCTACACCTAACAAAGAGGTGAATTTATCCGAGCCACTCATATGTCGGTATGTATGTCGGCAATGAGCTTATTAATAAAACTTTGGCACCCCAAGCAGAGACTCGGGGACTGCCGTAATAATTGTCCCTCGTTTTCGTATTTTTATTTCGGTTGGGTTAAGTCGCTTATATCTTAGTCGGGTTAGTAATGTGTGAGCACCAAAAACCCAACTCTTTGACTTTGCTGTTGTCCAACAAGAATTGGCTTCATGGCAAGCAAGAGAACAAGTTTGGAATGGCAAAGCACATGAAAAACAACTAAGGAAAAGAACTTAAACGAGTCGACATTGGTTATTTTGACTAACCCTTAGTTTATTGTATTCATTAAAATGCCGGATCATTTTGAGCTAGTCTCAAAGTTTCAAGTATTGTTAAATCAATTTTGTGAACCTCGGACTCGTAAGTCGAAAAGCCGAATCAAGGTAGACGCGAGCCGAGTCAAAAGTTGGGAAAACAAGAAAACAAGACTCGGGGACTTCGTCCACGACAATCCATCTTTAATAACTTAGTTCCGAATGATAAGTTGTAGCACAACCAACATAAATTACTTAAATACAGTTCCGCCCAGCATTCCGGGGATATGACAAATATGATAAGTGTTTTTAAGGAGCAGGAGCAGCAGCCGAATCTTCAGTAGAGGAAGGTGGCACTTCAGAGTTTGGGGGAGGGGCGCTAGCCTCGGCTTCATCCTCAGGGATGACATCGCCATCCTCCGGGTCTTCAGCCTCGTCCCCAAGCTCAGAGGCCTCACCCTCACTCCCTTCTTCATTTTCTTCATCTCTAGAAGCAGCTTCATCATCAAAGACGTCGAGATAACTCGACCCTTCGTTCCAAGCGTGGCAGAAGGAGGATTGAATAAGCTTGTTGGCACAGGCTTTGCGGCGCGCAATCCAATCCGGATTCTCGCACCACTTAGACCTAGTGCGCATGCGAGTGAGCAACCCAAAATCAATTCCTTCATACCACGAAAGGACAAACTGCAAAGCAATGTCAGCCCCAGCCCGTGCGGTAGATTCACGCCATAGATGAAGTTGCGTATCGCACTCCATTATTTTGGCTATGAAATCCGAACTTCTTTTTGGAATGGTCTCAGTGGGCCAGAGGGAGCTGAACATCCGCGTCGCAGCTATGTCAGCACCATAGTTCTTTACCAGCTCTAGGCGCACAGCAAGGCTGACAAGCAGATCCTCTGTCGAATAAGGGATAGACCCAGATCTAGGACCCGTAGGAACACCATGTTGATTGCGGGACCAGGTTACGGCAGCGCTAGCAAGAGTGTCACTTTCTGGAAATTTGCCTGAGAACACAGAAGAGACAGTGAGCAAAAACACCAAACTCGGAGGAAGGAAAATTAAGCAATGACAAAGAAACTCACGGGAAATCTGGAAAAGCAGGCGCTGAAGCTCGGCATCAACATTGGCATTGCTGGTCTGGAGTTTCTCGTATTCAGAGGTTACCGACGTAAGTTTTACGTCGGCTTCCTCCAATAGATGCTTGTCCTTGGAAATTTGAGTCGTCAAATGCTCTTTTTCCTCGGCAAACTCCTGGTCTGCCTTCTCCAGCTCAGTCTTGTGGAGGTTTTTGAGCCTCTAAATTTCGGCATTCGGCCGAGTAATCTCCGAGTCCTGGAGTTGCAGCCGGGCTATCTCTTCATCCTTCTTCTTCAGCTCAGCCTCATGCTTCCCTGCTTGTTCGAGGAAATGGGGCATCATGTCAGGCATGGAAACACTGTCCTCGAGAGCAACTGCAACAATGTAATGATCCAGAGGACCCAAAGTATAAGTGTCCACTGGATAAAGGAAGGAAAGTACAGTGATCGTGTGAAGGGGATAAAATTACCTTTGATTTCAGCTAGATTCTTTCGCATAATGATATTCTCAGCTTCAACCTCGGCTGCGTGGTTCGGATAGCAAATTAATACGGATTATAGGCAGTTCGAATGAACGAAGAGGGAAGAGGAAGAAAGGAAAATTACCCTTCTTCTGGTAATCTTCCAGGAGTTTGCCATAACGCGCACGAAGGTCCTTATAGGAGTCTAGCAGATGCTAGAACTCAGCGGATCGGTGGTTAGTGGTAATCTGAAACAAGCAATGCGATGTCAAGATCAAAAGTAAGATAAAGAAATATTCGAAGTCTACAAGATCCGGGCCAAGTGGAACTTAACCCGGCTCTAGGTGTGTGGATATTCGAAGTCTACAAGATTTGGGCCAAGTGGAACTTAACCCGGCTCTAGGTGTGTGGATATTCGAAGTTTACAAGATCCGGGCCAAGTGGAACTTAACCTGGCTCTAGGTGTGTGGATATTTGAAATCTATAGGATCCGGGCCAAGTGGAAATTAACCCGGCTCTAGGTGTGTGGATATTCGAAGTCTACAAGATTCGGGCCAAGTGGAACTTAACCTGGCTCTAGGTGTGTGGATATTCGAAGTCTACAAGATCCGGGCCAAGTGGAACTTAACCCGGCTCTAGGTGTGTGGATATTTGAAATCTACAAGATCTTGGCCAAGTGGAACTTAACCCGGCTCTAGGTGTGTGGATATTCGAAGTCTACAAGATCCGGGCCAAGTGGAACTTAACCCAGCTCTAGGTGTGTGGATATTTGAAATCTACAAGATCCAGACCAAGTGGAACTTAACCCGGCTCTAGGTGTGTGGATATTTGAAATCTACAAGATTCGGGCCAAGTGGAACTTAACCCGGCTCTAGGTGTGGATATTCAAAGTTTACAAGACCCGGTCCAAGTGGAACTTAACCCGGCTATAGGTGTGGATATTCGAAGTTTACAAGACCCGGGCCAAGTGGAACTTAACCTGGGTCTAACTTTATCATTATGTGAAATTGCTAAGGACGGAAATTAAAATCTCTAAGGAGCATCCGACCGAGTAACAAGTTACTCCCTCGGAGGCTCGGGGACTAGGGGATATATCTAAGTGCTCAGTTATACAAGGTACCAACAGCACAGGAAAAGAATTACCTCCATCATCCGGCCAGCTAAAGAGATAGCCTTGGTAGCGGAGTTCATCTGTGCGCTGAACTCGGCTGGGCTGAACTTCTCCGGCAGATCATCTTGTGGGTCAATGAATTCTGCATTGTTCCAGTTCTTCACATACTCAAGGAGCAGTGGACTGTAACTTTCACCGCTGGGAGAGTAGTTTGCCACAAGGCCTTTAACGTGAGCGTCTCGCCTGGCGGATTGAGCTGTAGCAGGGCTGGTATGCAGAACCAGCTGCCTGCTACCCTTTGATCCGGTAGCCTGGGACCCAAAGGTGATACCTTTAGGCCTGAGGAGCTGGCTAGAAGATATCCGCAGCTGGGGGAGTTGATCTGAAGGGAGCTGATGGGGCCTTCCTCTTGGGAGGCTTGGTGGAGGCTGTTGAGGCTTTGGCTGCTGCTAGTACTGGTGCTGATGCTACTGGTGGTGTTGGTGCTGCTACTGGCGCTGGTGCTGCTACTGGTGTTGTTGTTGCTGCTGCTGGTGGTGCCGGTGCTGGTGTTGTTGCTGGCACTGGTGATGCTTTTGATGTTGCTGCTGGTGGTGCTACTGGTGCTGGAAACACTGGGGTAGAAGAAGAACTTGTTGGGGGCGGTGCTGATGAAGCTGACACCTCATGACTTGGCGCTGAGGCCGAAGAAGAACCGGGAAGATCCGGCATGGCCGTATCTAGAGCCGCCCCGCTACCCCCGCGCCGACATTGCCTTCCTCATGACGAGGTGGGCTCTGGTGAGGCGCAGCCGCGGAGCCCTCTTGAATAGGGCTGAGTGGGCGAATATCGTCATCGCAGGGGGGGGGGGAGAAGGGCTGCTCCGGATTGGAGAGGCTATGCTGGAGCCGCTCTGAGGGATGACCCTAGGAGCTCTGAAAAGAAGAAAAGCACCAAGTCAAAAAGAGAGATAACCAATAAGAGACAAAGGCAAACAAAGGAAAAAAACCCAAGTACAAGTGCAAAAGGACTTACTCATCCGAGGTTGGGGGAGCCCGAGGTTTGGGCGTCCTCCGGACCGTGCTTTTGGCGGACGGCTTAGTCGAGGCTTTCACCCCGGACTTCTTCTACCTCTTCTTGGGCGGCGGCACCTCTGAAGCTCTGGCCAAGGCAGCCGCGCGCTTCTGGGAAGAAGCAGGGGCCGGACAACCAGTGGCGAGGGGAGAAACCTCGTGGACCTGACCGGCCAGGTTAGCTGAAGATTTAGACATAACCAGATGCACGTAAGAGATGGGAACCGGATCAAGTACCTCTAGGACCTCAACGTCCGAGTCATCGTCATCTGGCCAATCCCTTAGAGAAGAGGCCTTACCAGTGCTGCGTTTGACGATGTCTGGGGTAGGCAGAAAGGTCTCCGGATCATGCTCCTCCTCATCCTCCTCGGTGTGGTCCGGTAACAACTTGCTCGCCAGCACCTCACCATCCTCCAGTGGCTGCTGGAGGAATCGCTGAGAACAAGACAACACTTGCCAAGTTATGTAAGTAAACCGACATACAGAGAAGATTCGGGAAACAATAATAAATAAGTTTACCTTTGGAGGAGGGTTGTCCCGAGTGAAGGGCTCGAGCCCCCATTCCTAATCTTCGGTGAATTCCTTCTCCACATTGAAAATGGCCTTAACCTGGCGATAAGCCGCCGAGTTATCAAGCTCGAAAGATGAAGTCCGGTGGGGGTTGAGGGGCCGCTCAAGTAACAGACCTTGTGGGCTCGCTTCTGAAGGGGGGAGACCCGACTGCGGACAAAAGTAATCATGATGTCTTCCCCCCGGAGCTTTTCCTTGAGCAGCTCCTTGATCCGGTGCTCCACCTGGTTTGCTAGGGTCGTGGGACACTTGGGAATGCTCTCCCAAAGCGAGGTATCTGGAGGTCCAAGCTTGAAGGGGAGGAGCCGGATCAAGTCCTCTTCGGTGGTGTTCCGGACATAGAAGAAAGTCCGGGCCTAGCCTTTGCAGGACTCGAGTCCAGTGACCCGGGGGAATGCAGAGTTCTTGCAGGGAGAAATGGAGGCAGCGCCGCATTGGGTTAGGTGCTTGTCCTCCGGATCAAGCTCCTTATCGGGAACCACATTCCTTCGAAGACCGAAGAATTTGATCCAAAGTTCCTTGGTCGGCCAGAGGCCAATGTACCCCTCAATGCCAGAGGCAAAGGAGGACAAAGAAGTGATGGCATTGGCGGGGAGATGATGCGGTTGCATCTTGTAGGTAGAAATGAAATTGAAAAAGAAATCTGGGGTAGGAAGGCCGAAGCCACGCTGAAAATCCGAAAGAAAAACAACATATTCCCCAAGATTGGGGGAAGGAGAGATCTCGCCGGAGGTGAGGCGACAGGCGACGCCGGTAGGGATGCGGCGTGTGGCACGGAGCCAGTCCAAGTCGTCCTCACAGAAGAACGCGCCGTCCTAGCATCCGCGCTCGCGACCCTCTACTTTTTCCTCCTGCTGCGCAACAACGGCTGCCTCCTCCCAGTCATGGTGGACTCAAGATCCTCGAGACAGAAATCAGAGTAGACATAACCGGAGGAGGGGAAACGGGAAGCGCAAGGCCCCGTGATGAAGATCTTGAGCGGAAACAGCGATGCAGGCGCAAGATGCTGCCTGTGCACGGTCGCGACGGTGCTGGTGCAACAAGAAACTAGCGGCGGAGGCAAGGCTACAGTGAGAGAGAAAAGAGGCTGGGAAGCACAGAGAAAATGGGGAACTTCCCCAGAGGTTGCCCAAGGCCCTCTACTTAACCGTGCAACGGATGCATAGTGGGATCCTTTGCGGTTGCCATGCCGTGTGCAATGGGCGTGTATGCGGCCGAATCAGCCAGTCAGAGTGTGGCCACAGCAAGGGCCACAGGGGCAAAGGATCCCATGACGCGCTATAATGTTATAGTTAACGAGGCGCCGCAGTGAAGGGACATGCACAGTAGTTATTTCTGACATTGCGACAGTAACCGACACATTAAATGCGCGTTGCCCTTAAAATGAGGCAAAATGATGATTACCCTCCATGTAGGATGTGGGGAAGCATACAAGGGAAGGAACGGTAACCCGGATAAACGGGCAAAAACCCAACCAGCAAGGATTAACTTAGGATGAGCCAAGGGATCCCTAGAGGAGAAGCCCCGGGTTACTGGATAAATGATACGTTGCTAACGTATCCATAATTTTTGATGTTCCATGCTTGTTTTATATCTACTTTCTTATGTTTTGTCCAGAATTTGGAGTATTTTTATACACTTTCTTGGACTAACCTATTAACAAGATGCCACAGTGCCAGTTGCCTGTTTTCTTCTGTTTTTGGTTCCAGAAAAGTCAGAAAATGAATATTCTCGGAATTGGACCGGACAAAAGCCAAAGTCGATATTTTACCAGAAGACTCACAGAGCCAGAAGACGAGACGGAGAGGGGCCACAGGGTGGCCACACCCCCCTTGGCGCGGGCAACCCTAGGCCACACCAGGGCATGGTATGGGCCCCCTGGCCGCCCACCGACCTTGCCTCTTTTCCTATAAGATGCCTCCTCATGCAAAAACCCTAAGCCGTCCAGCCTCCAGCCACGAAAATTTCCGAAGCGCTGCCGCCACCGAAGGGGAGATTTGGGGGACAGGAAGTCTCTGTTCCGGCACCCTGCCGGGATGGGGAAGTGCCCCTGGAGCCATCTCCATCGATATCCACCACCATCTCCATCGCCGTTGCAGATTCCCATGATGATGAGGGAGTAGTTCTTCCTCGAGGCTAAGGGTTCTACCGGTAGCTATGTGTTCATCTCTCTCTCTATGCATGATCATATTATGATCATGAGCTTTGTAATCAAGTAGATGTACCTTGCTACTCAAGTGCTTTAATAGATCTCTGCTCTCCCCATGTGTGTGAAAGTGACAGCGTGCACACCATGGTGGCACTTAGGCTAGAGATTACAAATACTTGTTATGAGTTATATTTGGAGTTGGATGTCTCTATAAAATTGTTGTGTTTGTTGGAACCATCTAGTGCTCAAGGTGACAGTGTGGGGTTATCTAGATGGGAAAGGCTTACTTTGAGGTGTGTTGGTATAGCCCTACCA
The DNA here is from genome assembly GCA_023614405.1 of Avena insularis. Classification (NCBI taxonomy): domain Eukaryota; kingdom Viridiplantae; phylum Streptophyta; class Magnoliopsida; order Poales; family Poaceae; genus Avena; species Avena insularis. Next base: position 67,387,381 of record CM042692.1, on the reverse strand, counting down.
TGGATTAGAGTGTCCAACTGGAGAGTAGTTCAGGGTAGTATCATGAAGATAATATATTTATATGAGAGTGTTCACTAGCGAAAGTATGATCCCTAGGCCTTGTTTCTTAGCATTCAAACACCGTTTGCAACTAGATCTATTACATGTTTTCTTGCTTCCATCTTTATTTCAGTTTGCCTTTAGTCTCTTCCACGCCATCAAAGTATTTTCTAGCACAGTTATTGTATATCCATACCACTAGTATTTCAATATCTCTTCGCCGAACTAGTTCACCTATACACCTGACAAGTGTATTGGGTGTGTTGGGGACACAAGAGACTTCTTGTATCTTGATTGTAGGGTTGCTTGAGAGGGGATACCTTTGACCACTTCCTCCCTGAGTTCGATAAACCATGGGTGATCCACTTAAGGGAAAACTTGCAGTTGTTCTACAAACCTCTGCACTTGGAGGCCCAACAACTGTCTACAAGAATAGAAGTGCATAGACATCAACCTATTTTCTAGCGCCGTTGCCGGGGAGGTAAGGTAAAAGGTACTCACACCCTCTGGTGTGAGTGCTCGAAGTTATTTCCTTTAGATTCTGCAATTTTGTCTTTTTTTTTCTAGTTTTCACTAGTTAGGCTTAATGGAAAACAACAACAAAATTAGAGAGCTTTATAGTATTTATCTTGAGTTAGGACATGAAGTGTTTGAAGAGAAAATTAAAAAACCTATGGAACTTTATTTGCATGCTAATATCAATGTTGTTAGTATGAATTCTTTGGAAACCATTATTGGTAATGCTATGGAAAAGTCTAAGCTTGGGGAAGCTAGGTTTTATGTAAATGATCTTTTTAGTTCCCCAGCTTTGGAAGATAGCTACTCTATTGCTTATGATGATACCAAACCTCCAATATATGATGATTACAATGATGAATATGGTATTTTAAGTCCACCTACTATTGAGGAGAAAATTAATGATTACAATATGCCTCCTATATTTGATCATTATGGTGATGAGAATAATAATGATAGCTATTTTGTTGAATTTTCTCCCACCACAATTAATAAGAATGACTATGCTTATGTGGAGAGTAATAATCATTTTATGCATGTGGCTCATGATAAGAATGTTTTATGCGATAGTGATATTGTTAATTTTATTCATGTTGCTACTGAAAGTTATTATGAGAGAGGGAAACATGGTTTTATGCATCTCAATAATATTAAGTTTCCCCTCTTTATGTTGAAAGTCTTGAAGCTGCACTTGTTTTTCTTTACTATGTTTGTTGCTTTGTGCTTTCATGACCTTTTTCTTTACAAGATTCCTATGCATAGGAAGTGGGTTAGACTTAAATGTTCTTTGAATTTGCTTCTTGATGCTCTCTTTTACTTCAATTCATATTTCATATGTGAGCATCTTCTCAAACTATCATGCCTAACTTAAAGGCGTTAAGGAAAAGTACTTATTGGGAGATAACCCAAAAGTTTTAGATGACTCTTGGAAGTTATTGCTTCAGTAATAACCTCTCCTTATCCTTTTTATTTGCTTTTTGTGCCAAGAGTAACCTCTAATGAGACAGAAGTAATGATTGGGAAAGTTGTTGTCCCGAAACAGATTTCTGTGCTTCACCGTAAAAATTCGTATAAAATCTCCGTACGTCGATTTGAGGCGTGAATTTTGTGCTTCTGCCCTAGGTTGCTATCTAACTTTCGTTAGTTCAACACTTTTTTATTTGAGCAACAGAAGGTCTTTGAAAAAATTGGTTTTTACCTGCTGGTCTGTTTTGACAGATTTCTGCCGTTATTTGCATTTGCTTCTTGTTGGTTCCTTTTTGAGTTCTTTTGGGGAATTGAGATTTTTTGAGGGAGGTGCTACATTAGCTTGTGTTTTAATGGAAGTTTTATTGGTGTTGAAACTGAACCTAATGACTTATTATCTTGAGTGCACTAATGTTGCTAATAAAGATTGTGTGAAGTTTTGTCTGAAGAAAATTTTTAGGTGTATGGAAGGAATGAGTAATGAGATGAAGGATGGACTAAAGCTCAAGATTGGGGATGCCACGTGTGTCACCCCAAGAAATATCCAAGAGGTACAACCGTCAAATCTTGGGGATGCCCAAGGCATCCCCTTCTTCATCAATAAAAACACCAGGTTTCTTCCAAACACTTCATTTTTATTGTTTCATGCACAGTTGTGTTGTTCTTGGACCGTCTCCTTTTTTTGTTTTTGGTTTGGTTTTTAATTTTCTTGGTTTTCTTAGTTTTCTGAATAAATTGGTTGGACCCCCTCTTTCATACATTTGTCTTCAAATAGTTTGGTTTGGATTGGAAAAGAGTAGGAAAAGTTCATGCTTAAGTGGTAAAGAGAGTTTGTTTTTGACTGTGACTTAGACTTTATCATGTCATGCTTGATATTTTTTGGCTTTATGCTTAGTGATCTTTGTTGTAGCATGGCATGTTATAAACAATTGAGATTGCTTAATGTGCCTTGGAAGAATCATGCGTTGTTTTAGCATATTAAAGCATAGTATTGTGGTATTCTCCTTTGATGCTTTATTTGGGTTGACTTGGCGCATGCTCACACCGTGTTATGACTATCCCAAGTCACCATAGCCTTTATGATCCTTTAGTTTTCGACTTGTAATATCACTTTATGCTTTAATTAATGATGTTTTGTCGCTTTGCATGATTATGGCCATTATTGCTCTCTTAGTTGGTCGCTCCCAGTCTTTTGCTAGCCTCCATAACCAAGTATGAGTTCCACTCATGCATCCAACTCCAAATAAAACCAAGTTATTCCAAAGAGTCCACCATACCTACCTATTAGCATTTGCTATTCCAAGTATATTCATGTTTTTATCTACCTTCCGAATTAAACTTGTTATGAGAAAATTAGTGATTAAAGCTCTCACGAACTTGATGGCACACTTTACTTTTCTTGCCCCTAATAAACTTGAACCATTGTGTCGTCTATGTTGTATATGCTTGCACTTATATGTTGGGGATTAGCAGAACCATGATGTCATGGGGAACGCTATTAACATTGCACTTGTACTTTGTACCTAGTTGATATCATGCTCTTTTGTCTATGGATGTCGTCGGTGTGAAATGAAAGGGGAGCTTGTAAGTCCATGGAGTTATGTATGTGTGTTAGAGAAACGCCTAGGCCGCCGGTCTAATCCATGCTGTCATGGTGGAAACCTGCTGCGTAACAATAATAAGCTATCTATGAAGCATTCTTCTTATAAAATGAGTCAGATATTGAAAAAAAAGATAAAAAGAAATAAAAAATGATATGAGAAAATAGGAAAGAGAGAAAAAAGCACCATTTTCCCATGGTAAATAAGAAGATTGCTAAGATGCTCGTTGTCTGCTTGCCTTGTCATTTTGATATGAGGATTCTTCCGTATTATGAACTTTGAAGGTGTCCTATGCATTTATGTTTTGCTACACTATGAGGGACAAGCTGAATACCATTTTCATTATGTTTTCTCTATGTGAAACAAACAAACATATTTCAAAGCATTGTTATTCATGAATCTTTTGTTTGTATCCTTTCATGTTACAACATAGTTGCTAAGTCTTATTGTTAGAACTTTATCTTTCATGCTATGTTGAAGTACTATGATCCCAGCTATCAATGTTTTACAAATACTTTGATCAAGTTTATGATGGTGCATGTCACCTCATAAATTATTCTTTCTTTTTATCACTTACCTACTCGAGGACGAGCATGAGTTAAGCTTGGGGATGTTGATACGTTGCTAACGTATCCATAATTTTTGATCTTCCATGCTTGTTTTATATCTACTTTCTTATGTTTTGTCACTTTGGAGTATTTCTATACACTTTCTTGGAGTAACCTATTAACAAGATGCCACAGTGCTAGTTGCATGTTTTCTTCTATTTTTGGTTCTAGAAAAGTCAGAAAATGAACATTCTCGAAATTGGACCATACAAAAGCCAAAGTCGATATTTTACGGGAAGACTCAGAGAGCCAGAAGACGAGACGGAGAGGGGCCACATGGTGGCCACACCCCCCCTTGGCACGGGCAACCCTAGGCCGCACCAGGGCATGGTGTGGGCCCCCTAGCCGCCCACCGACCTTGTCTCTTCGCCTCTAAGATGCATCCCGATGCAAAAACCCTAAGTCATCCAGCCTCCAGCCACGAAAAGTTCCACAGCACCGCTGCCACCGAAGGGGAGATTCGGGGGACAGAAAGTCTCTGTTTCGGCACCCTGCCGGGACGGGGAAGTGCCCCCGGAGACATCTCCATCGATCTCCACCACCATCTCTATCGCCGTTGCTGATTCCCATGATGATGAGGGAGTAGTTCTTCCTCGAGGCTAAGGGTTCTACCGGTAGCTATATGTTCATCTCTCTCTCTCTCTCTATCCATGATCATATTGTGATCATGAGCTTTCTAATCAAGTAGATCTACCTTGCTACTAAAGTGCTTTAATAGATCTCTGCTCTCCCCATGTGTGTTAAAGTGACAGCGTGCACACCATGGTGGCACTGAGGATAGAGATTACAAATACTTGTTATGAGTTATATTTGGAGTTGGATGTCTCTATGAAATTGTGGTGTTTGTTGGAACCATCTAGTGCTCAAGGTGACAGTGTGGGGTTATCTAGATGGGAAAGGCTTACTTTGAGGTGTGTTGGTATAGCCCTACCATGGATTAGAGTGTCCAACCGGAGAGTAGTTCACGGTAGTATCATGAAGATAATATATTTATATGAGAGTGTTCACTAGCGAAAGTATGATCCCTAGGCCTTGTTTCTTAGCATTCAAACACCGTTTGCAACTAGATCTATTACATGTTTGCTTGCTTCCATCTTTATTTCAGTTTGCCTTTAGTCTCTTCCACGCCATCAAAGTATTTTCTAGCACAGTTATCGTATATCCATACCACTTGTATTTCAATATCTCTTCGCCGAACTAGTTCACCTATACACCTGACAAGTGTATTGGGTGTGTTGGGGACACAAGAGACTTCTTGTATCTTGATTGTAGGGTTGCTTGAGAGGGGATACCTTTGACCACTTCCTCCCTGAGTTCGATAAACCATGGGTGATCCACTTAAGGGAAAACTTGCAGTTGTTCTACAAACCTCTGCACTTGGAGGCCCAACAACTGTCTACAAGAATAGAAGTGCGTAGACATCAATAAACTCGGCCAAAGAGGCAGAGATCCAGTTATGGGAACCTGCTGTGGCCTTAACAACCAAAAGGTTCTAAGACCGCACCACCTTTGGGGACTAATGTTGGGGGACACCCCCGGGTAGGGTAACGCTGGGGTATAAAGGCCGAGTTAGCCAGGGTACGTGATGGCCCAAAATATATCGAGCTCGTTGGGGAACCCCAAGAGGAAGGTATGATGAGCACAGCAGCAAGTTTTCCCTCAGTACGAAACCAAGGTTATCAATCCAGTAGGAGCAAGGAAACACCCCAAAGGTGTTGCTAGCTGAACGTTGGCAGGGCGCACTACCGGTGCCAGCAGCAACGTGGAGACCTGCACAACACAACCACAGAACTTTGCCCCCAAATTGCGATGAGGTTGTCAATCTCACCGGTTTTGCTGAAAACAAAGGATTAAACGTATCGAATGGAAGAAAGTATTTAGTTTGCAGAAAGTAAACACAAAGAAGTAAACAATTTGTAGATTGAATGTAAAAGAAAGGACCGGGGTCCATAGTTCACTAGAGGTGGCTCTCCTTAAGATAGATAACATGCTGGGTGAACAAATTACAGCGGGGCAATTGACAAACATCGAAAAGCATACAAGCATATACTAATTATCTTGACTCCTTTGAGATTCGATTGGGCATTACAACATTATACATAGACCGCCATCCAACTGCATCTATGACTAATAATCCACCTTCAGGTTATCATCCGAACCCCCTCTAGTATTAAGTTGCAAGCAACAGATTATTGCATTACGAATTGCGTGTAAAGTAAACAATACGATTGTTCTATGAACAAAGGATTGTTGTTTTCTCCCTGTAGCAACAACGCATCTAGTACCTTAGAGATTTCTGTCACTTCCCCATATTACTAGAGGCATGAACCCACTATCGAGCATAAATACTAACTCTTGGAGTTGCTAGCATCTACTTGGCCAAGATAGCTACTAACAACGAAAAGCATGCAAGATCACAAATAACAAAGACATGATAGAATCAATAATCAATCTGAAATAGCATCTCAATATCCATCGGATCCCCGCAAACACAACATGTAGGATTACAAATAGATGATCTTGATCATGAACGGAGCTCACAAGATCTAAACATGAAAGCACGAAGGAGGAGAACCAGCCATATAGCTACTACATGGACCCGTAGTCTAGAGATGAACTACTCACGCATCACACCGGAGGCTTGCATGGTGATGAAGAAGGCCTCCAGGGTGAATTCCCCTCTCCGGCAGGGTGCCGGGAAGAGCTTTAGATCCCTCGTGATCTCAGGATGGAGATGACGGAGGCTACAGACTCTTTCGTGGAATTTTGATCGGGTACTTAGGGTTTCCGTATCAGAGGCAATATATAGGCGGAAGGAGAGGCCGAGGGGGTGCCTGGGGCGGCCAGACCACCCCCTGGCGTGGGCCAGGCCTGGTCGCGTGGCCAGGTGGTGTGGCTGGGCCCCAGCCCCTCTCCGTCTCGTATTCTGGCTCCAGATGTCCCCCGGTAAAATAATAACTTTGGCTTTTGTCCCGTCCAATTCTGAGAATATTTAATGGTGATTAAGGTTAAAGTGACACAACTAAGAGGATATGCTTGACAAGTTATAAACCGAAATCTCATGCCCCTTACTTACGAAGACCAAACCTCATGCTACTCAACTTTAGTCACGAGTAAGCTCTTGTCATTGTAAGGACATATGTATCATGAAGAACCGCCAATAGGGTACCCCTTGCACATGATACAGGAGCTATCCCATAATCAAAATGACAAGGCAAGCAGACAATGAGCATCTCAACAATCTTTTTATTTGCTATTTGCATAGGTTTTTATTGAGGATGCTTCATAGAGTGCTCATTATGGTGATGTTGCAAGTTTCCACCATGATTAGACATGGCTTAGGCTAGCGGCCCAGGCGTTTCTCTAACACACATACAAGCTCCAGGACCTTACAAGTTCCACTTTTATTTCACACCGCCAGGATCCATAAGCAAAAGAACATGATATCAACGGGGTACAAAGTACAAGTGCAATGTTGAAAGCGTTCTACATGATACATGGTTCTGCTAATTTCAACTTATAAAGCACAAGCATATACGCAACAAAGAAGGACCCAATGGTTCAAGTTTATTAAATGCAAAAAAGTAAAGTGTGCCATCAAGTTCGTGAGAGCTTTAATCACGAGTTTTCTCATAACAAGTTTAACTTGGAAGATAAATAAAAGCATGAATATACTTGGAATAGCATAAGCTAATAGGTAGGTATGGTGGACTCTTTGGAATAACTTGGTTTAGGGAGTTGGATGCATGAGTGGAACTCATACCTGGTTGTGGAGGCTAGCAAAAGACTAGGAGCGACAAACTAAGAGAGCAATAATGGCGATAATTATGCAGATCGACAAAACATCATTGATCAAAGCATAAAGTGATACTACAAGTTGAAAACTAAAGGATCATAAAGTCTATGGTGACTTGAGATAGTCATAACATGGTGTGAGCATGCGCCAAGTCAACCCAAATAAAGCATCAAAGGAGAATACCACAATACTATGCTTTAATATGCTAAAACAACGCATGATTCTTCAAAGGCACATTAATCAATCTCAATTGTTTATAACATGTCATGATACATCAAAGATCACTAAGCATAATGCCAAAACAATATCAAGCATGGCATGACAAAGCATAGGCCACTGTAAAAAACAAGCTCCTTTACCACTTAAGCATGAACTTTTCCTACTCTTTTCCAATCCAAACCAAACTATTTGAAAACCAATGTATGCAAGAGGGGGTCCAACCAATTTATTCAGCAAACTAAGAAAAAAATGCAAACGAAAAACTAAAACGAAAACGAAAAAGAAGACGCTCCAAGAACAACACAAATGTGCATGAAACAATAAAAATGAAGCGTTTGGAAGAAACCTGGGATTTTTATTGATGAAGAAGGGGATGCCTTGGGCATCCCCAAGCTTTGACGCTTGTACTTCTTGTAATTTTCTTGGGGTGACATGCGTGGCATCCCCAAGCTTGAGCTTTAGTCCATTCTTCATCTCAATACTCATTCCATCCATACACCTGAAATTTTTCCTTCATACAAAACTTCACATAATCTTTATTAGCAACATTAGTGCACTTAAGATAATAAGTCTTTAAGGTTCAGTTCCAACACCAATAAAACTTCCATTAAAACACAAGCTACTGTAGCACTTCCCTTAAAAAGCTCAATTCCTAAAAAGAACTCAAAAAGGAACCAATAAGAAGCTAATGCAGAAAATGGTAGAAATCTGTCAAAACAGACCAGCAGGTAAAGACAAATTTTTTTGAAGACCTTCTGTTGCTCAAATCAAAAAGTGTTGAACTAACAAAACTTATATAACAACCTGGGGCAGAAGAAAAAAATCACGCCTCAAAAATACTCACAGAGATTGTACACGAATTTTTACGGTGAAGCACAGAAATCTGTTTCGGGACAGCAACTTTCCCAATCATTACTTCTCTCTCATTAGAGGTTACTATTGGCACAAAAAGCAAATAAAAAGGATAAGGAGCAGTTATTACTAAAGTAATAACTTCCAAGACTCATATAAAACTTTTGGTTATCTCCCAATAAGTACTTTTCTTTAACGCCTTTAAGTTAGGCATAAGAAGCAAGAAAAAGAATCAAGTGTTCTCAAATGAAGAAGCATTAAGATCAATACCAGAAATATCTTCAACAAGGCAAGGTATATCATCCAAATAAGTTCTAGAGGATCCTCTCCCAATGCTCTTGGGTTCACTATTTTCATCAAAAGGGTTTTCAGGAACAATCCAATCAAGATTCTTTTCTATGGCTTCATGCCTTGCTACGAGTTTAAAAGGTATCGGTATCTTAGGTTCCTCCCCATTAGGTTCGGTTTTGTCCATCTTTTCTCGTGTACCAATAACATCTACGCATGAGCCTAGCATATTAAAACGTTCAAAAACTTTTCTAGCTTCCTTGGTAACATCATAGAATTCCTTAAGCCAAGTTTCAAGAATAAAATATCTCTTTTCAGGGTCATCAATTTCTTTAAGTTTAAGAAACATTACTTGCATTAAGGGGTTAAGCTTAACAAACCTAGCTTCCAACATGTGAACTAAAGAAGATGCAGCGATCTCATAGTTTGGAGCAAGTTCTGCAAGGGATCTATCCTCAATATCCTCATGCTTACTAACATGATTAAAGAATTCTTCAATATTATCTTTCCCAATTATTGAACCACTACCAATTGAAAGGTCTTTCAGGGTGAATTTAGGGATCAACATGGTGAGCTAAGGAAGAGGTAACCACTAAAAGAGACTTAATTTTTTTGTGTTTTTGATAAAGAAACAAGCAAACAAAATAAAAGTAAACTAAGCAAAACAAAAATAACAAAGTAAAGAGATTGGTTATGAAGGACTCCCCTTGTGAAGATGTCATTAACTCCCCGGCAACGGCGCTAGAAAAAGACTTTTGATGGCGCGTGGTTGACGTGGGAGCTTATTCTTCTTCGTTCCCCGGCAACGGCGCCAGAAAAAGAGCTTGATGGCCCAAAATATATTGAGCTCGTTGGGGGAACCCCAAGAGGAAGGTATGATGAGCACAGCAGCAAGTTTTCCCTCAGTACGAAACCAAGGTTATCAATCCAGTAGGAGCAAGGAAACCCCCCAAAGGTGTTGCTAGCGCTAAGGTGGCGCATGACCGGTGCCAAGACAACATGGAGACCTGCATAACACAACCAGAACTTTTCCCCAACTTGCGAGGTTGTCAATCTCACGGTTTTGCTGAAAACAAAGGATTAAACGATCGAATGGAAGAAAGTAATAGTTTGCGAAAGTAAAGACAAAGCGTTAAGCTTGTAGATTGAATGTAAAAGAAAGGACCGGGGTCCATAGTTCACTAGAGGTGGCTCTCCTTAAGATAGATAACATGCTGGGTGAACAAATTACAGCGGGGCAATTGACAAACATCGAGAAAGCATACAAGCATATACTAATCATCTTGACTCCTTTGAGATTCGATTGGGCATTACAACATTATACGTAGACCACCATCCAACTGCATCTATGACTAATAATCCACCTTCAGGTTATCATCCGAACCCCTTCCAGTATTAAGTTGCCAGCAACAGATTATTGCATTACGAATTGCGTGTAAAGTAAACAATGCGATTGTTCTATGAACAAAGGATTGTTGTTTTCTCCCTAGTATCAACATCACATCTAGTACCTTAGAGATTTCTGTTACTTCCCTAGATTACTAGAGGCATGAACCCACTATCGAGCATAAATACTAACTCTTGGAGTTGCTAGCATCTACTTGGACAAGATAGCTACTAACAACGGAAAGCGTGCAAGATCACAAATGACAAAGACATGATAGAATCAATAATCAATCTGAAATAGCATCTCAATATCCATCGGATCCCCGCAAACACAACATGCAGAATTACAAATAGATGATCTTGATCATGAACGGAGCTCACAAGATCTAAACATGAAAGCACAAAGGAAGGGAACCAGCCATCTAGCTACTACATGGACCCGTAGTCCAGAGATGAACTACTCACGCATCACACCGGACGCTTGCATGATGATGAAGAAGGCCTCCAGGGTGAATTCCCCTCTCCGGCAGGGTGCCGGGAAGAGCTTCAGATCCCTCCCGATATAGGGATGGAGATGACGGTGGCTACAAACTCTTTCATGGAATTTTGATCGGGTACTTAGGGTTTCCGTATCAGAGGCAATATATAGGCGGAAGAAGCAGACCACCCGAGCGAGCCAGTCGCCACCTGGCTGCATGGCCAGGTGGTGTGGTCGGGCCCCATCCCCTCTTCGTCTCGTATTATAGCTCCAGATGTCCCCCGGTAAAATAATAACTTTGGCTTTTGTCCCGTCCAATTCCGAGAATATTCATTTTCTGACTTCTTGAAACCAAAAACAGCAGAAAATAGGCAGCTGGCACTGTGGCTCTTGTTAATAGGTTAGTCCAAGAAATCATATGAAAAGTACTCCAAAGTGTGGACAAAACATAAGAAAGTAGATAAAACCAAGCATGGAACATCAAAAATTATAGATACATTTGCAATGTATTAGTACGACGCGGTCAAAACAAGTGCTGACAGGGTCACCTCAAGGCAGGCCGAACCACAGAGTGACCCGGCCTGTGGAGCATCTCCTTGACTGTAGTCCGGCCGGCATAAAATATATGCCGGCCATGTTTGTCTGTCTATTTTGCAGGTAACTTGATAGTAGGACTATCTTATGGCTTCCAAGAGAAGGAATCCCCCGCTGGTCAAAAGGTGGCTTTATTAGCTATAGCATGAGAGAAGCAAAGTAATGAAGAGGACCAGCGGGTCAGGGGCGACCAAGGTGACGCGGGCAATGTCGGATGACGTAGCCCATGTCTGGTGATGCTTAAAGACAAAGATTATGCTGTGGGTTACATCCAAAGCTTGGACGAGCCGTTAAAGAGAATAAAGAAGCATCTATCTTTAGGCGAGGAGCATATTCTCCGAATATGCTGCCACGTGTGCCCTAATGTTGTAACCCGGGCTCCCCTATATAAGGAGCATCGGGGCCTCCATAGAGGGGGATCGATCATTTTCTCTGTTTAAGGTAAAACTGTAGAGCTAGTTTGTGGGGAGTAAGAGACTTAGTCTCCTTCTTACCAAGATCTTGAAGAGGACTTGTAAACACCATTGATAGAGAGAATACAAGAACATCTGTGCGTGGAATCACCACGTTCTCCCTCCCTGGATTCCCCTAGCACTCATTGGCCCCATCTTTAGCCTATCCATAGCATCTGCCGTGCCACCACCACGACAGTTTCCTATGAGATCGCAGCTAGCCAAGTATCTCACCTTAAACCTTTATCAATCTATGGCATCTTGGGTACCTACAAGTCCATAGATCGAGACGAGAGACGAAAAAACAAAAGATACAAATCACGAATCCAAACAAAATACAATTCTCCCATGATCTAGATGCACATAATTGTTGTGAGGTTTCTCTCCAACCCGCAGCCCGTGAGGACTACTCACTCATAACAAATAGATCGGAGATAAAAAACATCATGCAAATACTTAGATTGAAATCAAATATTTTTACAATGGTTGCCAATCACAAGGAGATCTAAAATTACAAAGTAATGGCTATGGCTAGTGGAGGGATGGATGGTGGAAGTGATGAACAATGGATGAACTATGGATGAACAATGGTGTGGATCTCCTTTGGGGGTGTTGTGATGCAATCTGAGAATGGCGGCTCTCTGGTCGGCGGCTGGAGCCTCAATATATATAGGCATCTTCACAAAATTTGTAGGGTTTGACGAGACGAAGCCATCGCCACCTGGTATGGGCGGGCGGTACGGGCGGACCGCGCCCATACCAGTGGTCGTTAAGCTTGCAGACGCCCTGGAACGCCTCTCCAATTACTTGGCCATGTGTACTTCCTCAAAATCCTTCATTATGACTCCTTATTTCACCTTAAAAGCAGTGATTTCCTCCACAACATAAATCAAGAAGGGATTTGCATATCTTTGCAATTATTAGTCATTAGTGGCAAAGGTTGAGAGTTTATTTGGCAATTGCTTGACCAAAAACAACGTTTAAACACAGTGGAAGATGGCAAAAAGGAGAGCCATCAACTTCCCCAAAGCTCAAACCTTGATCATCCTCGAGCAAGAAGAACCAAAAGAACTATAAGGAATTCAGTGTTTAAACTTGAAACAACGAGAATAAGAGATCACCTATAGTCGGTAGTCATATGTGCTCAACACTTCATTCATTTGTGAAGCTTATCAGAGTTAGAGAGATGACAAGAATACTATACAAGCTTCGGTAAGTCAAGATAATCAAAGTAAAGTTTAATATAAGTATAAATTACTAGAAGTGTAGCAATCAATCCAATTCCTCGAATTAACTCTCAGCTTGCCAAGGAACCCTAGGATGTTTAAATAGCATAATTGAGTAAGAGAGTTTCATGTCCCAAGTAGTATAACAATGAAGTGTCTTATTTACACCCACATCAATAGATCAAGTCAATCTAAAACACTTCTAATCCAATCATTGTTGTTCAATAAAAATACATAAAGTAGTAATGAGACCATGCCAGGGACTTGATATGTGGATCCTCGTAGATATCTTTTTTTGTTTCTTTTTCATCTCATTTTTTTCAAGGATCATTGTTTGTTTCTTTTTGCTAGTGTTTACACAACCTTTGAGAGTACCAATACTTTTTCCCATACATTGACACGGATGACAATCATGTCTTCAACTCATAGCTGAAAACCGGGGTTATACCATAGATCGTTCAAAACCTAGCGGAGTTGTTGTCATCCCAAAGGTGTGCATTAGAGACATAGAACATAGTCGTCTCACATCTTTCTCTTTTTTTTGGGGCTAGAACCGCAGTTTGATACACAAGGTTAGCTTTGGCATGTATCACAATTACCGCTAGACTTTATTTCAATGAAACAATTCCTTTCATGAGTGTCGTCGAGACTATCAAAATATCTATGGGGTTAAGTATGATCAAGGGTATACTCTCAAGATAATCGTTCATCAAACAAGTCGTAAATTTCAAACTTTTTCTTTTTGTACTTGTTTAGCATTATTATTTCCAAAGCAAGACTTGGTTAACTAAAATAACTAGAGCAAGAGCTTCAACAACTAATCATCATACTAATAAAAAGCTTTACTCTAACCATATTAAATTACTTCCCACTAGCATGGCATCTTAGCAAATCAACCAACTAAGATAAACAATTCAAACTTCATAAGTGGGAGACATATAACATACCTCTCATAAGTAACTTCATGATAATCTTCTTTATAGGGATGTGTTCCTTTAAAACTCAAACACGATTACTCTCGAAATAATGCTAAAGCAAAGAGGCAAAGCATGAATCCACATTTACGAAAAAAAGGATAAACAGAAAAAACTTTTTGTATTTTTGAGGATAGGGATTAAAGAATAGAAAATAACTTGCGACCAAGCAAGGGTTTAAGAAAAGAAAAACAAAGGAAAACAAATAAACTAAAACAAAAGAAAATTAAAAAACAAAGGAAAAAAGCAATGTGTTGGAATAGGCCAACACGAGTGTTTCAAAGCTTGCAAGGAGCTGGAGTACAGCCTCATTATTACACAAATAAATTTTGCTAGGGGAACACATCCCCAAGCTCAGGCTGTTGCAAGCCCTTTTGTTGCCCATTTTGGTGGTGGTGGATAATCTCACACGTTCCATTGGCTACTCCAATCATGGAACTAGGTGGCGAGGTTTGCAGTGGCATCTCGAAGGTTGATGGAGATGTTGTTCATGTTTTGAATATTTCTTTCGAGTGCATAGATATCTTCATAGGTGGTGTAGTAGTTTGGTGGCTGAACATCGTGTTCGGGTCCTTCTTGTTGTACTTCTTCATCTTCTCCTCCTCCCACGAGTATTTCTTGCTGGGGTAGATTGGCTTCGACTTGCGCGTCATAACGCAAACGTCCATCCTCGATAGAGAATGAACCGTTAGGCAAAGGAGCAGGGATCAAGTGATCTTCTCCAGGTATATTGAAGAAATATCTACCATGATTTTTAGAAATCATCCCACATGCTCTTAGAGTAGATGGACCGAGACGGTTACCTCCAGTCAACGGTTGGATGTTACCTAGGTTGATGTGAAGTGCGCATGCAAGAACGGTCACAATTCCTCCTCCACACATGGGTCCTCGAGATTCAAGAGCTTGATGCATAAGATAAAACACAAGTAAAGCACCCAAATTTGGCGTTAAGTTACAATTTATAAGAGAAGCTTTTGTGAGGATAAACATGTCCTCCTCATTAACTCTAGTAAATTCACCACGTGCTTGTAATGTGTTAGCAATAACATAGAACAAATATCGAATAGCAGTATGATCAATTTGGTTCCCCTTGGGTGTGTGTCCATGCATTCTCATCAAGTTAAAATATTGTGAAGGGGAAGGTTCTAAAACAAAGGTAGTTGCGTACATCGGTGTGTTTTGGTAAACCCAAAGCATTGAGCTGATTGCTGAGTGTCAAAGTATACTCACAGTTCATAAGGCGGAATTTGATTCGATCAACTCCGGGCCTTTGTTCCTAGGCACAACCATAAGGATCCATTGTGTGTGTCAAGGTGCTCAAGACCTCAAGTGTCAAGCGGCGGTACGTCGCAACATCCTGAAAGACAAAATTGTACAAACCAACATTGTTGCAAAGTAAATCGAAATCAGCATGAATGCCAAGTTGGTTTAGGATATAAAGACACACCCACTTGGTGGACTTGATCTCTCGAATCTTGAGACAATCGAAATGGGTAAGATGGAACTCCTCAGTGAACTCGATGCCAAGTGACTCGGGGGTTAACGTATCAATGGGTGGCGCGGAGGACTCCGCAGCCATCTCACGTGTACGACTCCTCGTGTTCATCTAATAAATAAAAACAAGACAAAGTAAATAAAGATTGCTAATAATTTTTCCATCCAATAGAAACATAGCATAAGTGATTCTCTACACTAACTACAAAAGAAACTCCTCTAAAAACAATACTAAGCATTTTTAGTACCAAGATTGAATCAAGAACAAGACCCATGTCTAGATTGGCAATGATGAATGATTAAGCCAAGCTTTTGCACAAATAAGTTGTCGATCGGAGGAGAATCATTACCTTAGATCGAGTGAGTGCGAAGAATCAAAGAAATATTGAGTAAATTTGAAGATCCAATGGAGGTGGTTTGAAGTTTGGAGGAAGAAGAAAGAGCAAATAGATGATTTGGGATGTTTAGGTTACCTCCTCGAGGTTCTTATGGCGTCTGCATAGTCGGTACGGGCGGGCAGTACGGCCGGAGCCCGCCCATACCGGGTGTCTTACCTTGGGAGTGATGACTGCTCCCAGGCGGTGCACTCGGTAAGGACGCACGGTACGGTCACACACGCCCGTACTGCTGGTCGTTATTGCTATGGTGACTTTGCTTGAAATCTGATGTTTTGCTTGGGGGTACGGTACGAGCGCGCGGTACGGGCACGTCTAGCCGTACCAGTGGTCGTTATCGACATTGATTCCTTCTGAAATCATCAATAATTCTATCCCATTTTGCCTTGAGGTGGTACGGGCGCATGGTACGGGCCACTCCGGTCATACCAGTGGTCCGTGCACCTTCGCACATCTTATCAAAAGGTTAGATAGCATCAAAAGCACTAAGTAATGATCCAGCAATACTTCTTAGGACATGTGTTAGTAAAATAAAATATAGAGGATTACCTTATTTCTTCTCCTCTTTCCATAGGTCTTCTTGAACACTCTTTATTAAAAACAAAAACAAAAATAATACTAACACGAAATAAAACATAATAATAAAAACTTAGAGAAACTTTATTTCACATGGGTTGCCTCCCATGAAGCGCTTCTAGTTAAGGTCAATTAGCTTGACCTTGATGGCAATCACTTAGGTTTGGGGAGTGGAATGCCCACTCCAAAGTAGTTTACTTTTAAAGTAATTATACCATCATCATCATTAGGCTTGGCCTTCTTTTTCCTAGGGAAGTGGACTACAAAAGGATCTCTAGATGGTAGCCCTATCCTTACATTCCCTTCATGTAAATTAATCAAAGCTTTAATAGTTCTTAGGAATGACCTACCTAGAATTATAGGTGCTATGGGATCTTCAGGCATGTCCACAATAACAAGATCAATAAGAGCGGGACTACCGTAAATTTCAACAACTATATTTTATTTGATCCCAACAGCTTGTTTATAAGTTGAATCAGCTAGACGGAGTCTTAATTCAGTTGTAACAAATGGCCCTAAGTTTAACTTATCGAATAGGCTTTTGGAAATTGTCGAGACGCTTGCACCAAGATCACAAAGTGCGTATATCTCATTAACTCCCAACTTAATTTTAATAGTAGGCTCAAATATATCATCTAGATTAGCCAAAATCTTATCAGCTAGTCTTTTATACTTCATCTCTAAATCACGAACCTTAGATGCTACTTGTTGTATAAATTGTTGGTACGTAGCATCATTACCTTTTTCTATACCTGGATTCTTAACGGAGCATCTTCAATAGATCTTCCACAGTATATTACAGTGTTGGCACGTTGCTATAGTCCAGCTCTTCAGGCTTTTCATCATTGGTTACCACCCTCATCATTTTGAGGTCTTCTCCCGGATTTGGCTCGGGTTTGCCAACGAACTTTGCTAGTATGAGAGATTGGCTCTCAGCTACTTTACCCAGTCGAGCCTTCACAGTCTTTGTTCTTTCCTGTAGAGCCTGCATATCATTTCTAATTGCAACGGCTTGGTTAGATAATCTTCCTAATTAAACTACTTTCATGGTTCTCTGTAATCTTAATAAGCATATTGTTTTGTTCGGTTTGAGCTTGCATAAATGTTCTAACAGTTTGCTCACACGGGAGATTGCCATGATTTGTGTAACTACCTCGGTGAATTACGCTCCTAGTTACAAGCCTGGATGAGCAGAAATGGTTGAAATAGTACGGTGGGGCCCAAATGCCACTCACAGGTAGACCTTTCGGCCGTCCCAACCATTTCCAAACATCGGGACAAGAACGGGCGAATCGGCGCGAAGGATCAACTACATACACAAATGAGTATGTATGCAAGCCACCATACAATAGTACATCAGAGCCATTCCATCTAAAAAGAAAGGAAATATAGCAACGCCATACGGCAAGATCCAAATATCCTAGATAGATATAATAGTTTAGGATATCTCCTCATACATCAAACATCAGAGTATCAAGCGGAAGCGGAAGACAAAATCCGAGCACGGATAAGAAGCAAATCGCCATAAGATGCCCCATAAATAAGCACATCCCGCCCACAGATCTCACGGATCCCCGTTCCCGGAATCTCTACACCGAATGATTGTTGCCCACATCGTCCGTCTCCTCCACCCAGTATCCATCTTGCGAGGGTACCTGTTCATCTGAACCAATAACTTATCGTGTGAGACCCTAGGGGTACTCAGCAAGTCTTTATGCCTCTAAAGGGGACACAACCTGGGGTGACGCAATTGCAGCAAAAGATAAACCCTAACAATTCTATAGATACTCGCTAACCATCTGCCTAACCAGAGATAGACGGATGTCCGTGAATGAATAACAACAGTTAAAACAGTAATAACGGTAATATCCACAGATCCATCCTCCTTCCCGCTTACCGACGAGGAAGCGGACGAACAACCCCCCACCCGTTGGCAGTTTTATTAACCATTCCATGAGTATTGCACTATTTACTAGTCAGGTACTTAGTCAGATTAAAAGCGGTACTTTAGTTATGCTTGTCTATGATCGAGAAACTGTGCTCCAAGTCGTCCATAACCGCGGACACGGCTTTCAGAAAGTTTTACCCTGCAGGGGTGCACAAATAGCAACACACACTCGATCAACCTCGGCAAACCAAATCAAAACCCAACGAGGCAGTCACGACAAAGCGATCACAGGATTCAGAAATATTTCAGGGGGCCACCCATTAAGCTACCCGCAACGAAGCTGGCCGGCTACGAGACGGACTCAAGGTTTGTGTGGCCGGCTGTAAACGAATGGGAACCCGAAAGTGTGACTGGGCTTGTCGACAAATAAACAGGTCACGGACCTAATAAAGACAAAGGTGCAAGACTGCACAATTTAAATAAAGCAGTAAAGCATGGCATAAGTACAGGATAGTAAATAAAACCTCAAACTAGTTTGTGGCCCCAAGAAATAAGAATGAATCAAGCTCTAGCTCAGGGGGGTTCATAAGCCTCCCGGATGTGGATAGCGCGAATATTCAAGGAACAGGAATCAAGTACTCGGGGTCCTACGGGACACAAGTGAGCCTGAAAAACCAAATAGCAAATATGGCTCACCGATGCCACTTTCATTAGTTATCCCATTACTACTCAGGTTAAGTTGTTTAGGTACCTCGTTATCCATCAGACACTCACATACCCTACACATGCTGTTCTACGACTCGCATGGCTCAAACAACTCCTGTAGTAATGGCTCATGGGATGGAGGAACAAGCTTCGGTGGGGGTTAAAAGTAAAGGCTATGCAATACTTGGGATTCAGTTTTATGTAATCTCGACTCAATGATGCAAGAATAAGATAGAGGCAATAGGTACTATATGTATGCAAGCATGTGGTAGTGCTTGCCTGGCAGCTCAGTTGAAGCGAGAGAAGGATCTGGGTGGTACTCCTGGTTCTCTAGGTATATCCCCGCCAAATGTCTATTCGAAGAAGAACCAAACAAACAAGGGCCAACATAAATAAAGTGCGCAAGCATATGAATAAAATGCATCAAGCAAACAATCATGCCATGATGAATGATGCACAATTTGCATGGCAATCAAGTAGCATGGCATGGGTGAGGTGTGGGATACAAGAATAAATCATTTTATTGAGTTTTGGCCCCATTTTATCCTCATATTAGTTGCTGTATACTTTATATTTATATGATTCATGCTTCAAAACAAAACATGGAATGCATAAACAGAAAGGTCTCGTCGAGCTAATCATTTTAGACATATTATTTGTTAAATTTGGAGTTATAAAACAAAAGTTATTAATTAATTAAAGTGGAAGGGCATTTTATTGTAATTTTAATTAACTTGGAAAATAAAGTGTACAAAATATATTTTGGATGGCATATTTGAATTCCTCATATTTTTCTGATTTGAAAACATATATTATTTGTATTATATGGATTTGTATTTTAAAAGTTATTTAAAAACAGAATTAAATTTGAATTTGAATTAATTTGAAAAAGATTTGAATTAAAACAGATATGCAGAAAATACTTTTTATACTCAAGCTAAGCTAGCCACAGACACTGATCAGTGGGCCAGGCTGACTCAGCAGCACAGTTGCGCAGAAAAGATTTTACACCGCGGCAGGCTCACCTGTGACATCGACAGATGGGACCACTGCTCAGCCACTTACAGAGAAAGGTGGAGGTCACCACGTGGCGCGGCAGGAGTCTGGGTTGAGGGTTGTTATCTAGGGGGGCCTATCTGCAAAGCTTCCGCGGAGACAGACAGGTGGGACCGATAGGAGCGCGGGTTCCAGGAGTCAAAAAGGGCATGGGGGTATGTGTAAAACGGCCACGCGTGCACTGTGGATCTTCCACCGCGTGCAGAGGACCGATCGGTGCGCGTCTGGCGCGGCGGGGAATCGATCCTGGGACCTAGGGCTCGCGCGCGGAGGGCGGAGCCACTGCGGTGGGCTGGGGTGGTTGCTAGGAGGAGGCTGGGCGGCTAGATAGGGCTTCTGCGCGACGCGGAAGCGAGCAGACGCTGCGCTCGCCGGCGCACAGAGCGTGCTCGATGAAACGCAAAGCGGCCCTAGACGACGACAGCGCGGCGGAGCATGTCCAGGAGGTTTGGGGGCTCACCGAGAGTGTGTCGGCGGCGTTGGTTCGGGCAGGGGCGCTGGCGATCGTCGACGTGGCTCGTGGACGGCGGCTAGGGTTTGGCGGTGGCCGGTGTCCTGCTCGCTCCTCCTCGGCGACGGCGCGGACGGGGTGATGCAGGGGACCCTCCTCGATCTCCCAGGCCACTTCACGGTCGCTCGGCTCGACTGGATCGACGGGGTGCGGTGGAGACCGAGGTTTTTGGCGGCGAGGGGTAGACGGTGGCGGTGGAGAAAGAGGGAGAGAGGGGAAGCTATGGGGCGGATCTGGACGAGCAGAGGAGAGCCGTGGGGAAGGAGATAAGGCAGAGGGGAGAGGGAGATGCCGTGGGGAGGTGGTAGATGGAAAAGGTGGCTCGGCCACCTTTTTCCCTCCTTCCTCTCCTCACGTGCTCGGTCGGGCAGGGCAGGGGCAGGTAGGGGGAAGGCTTCCAGGTGGGGACGGTGAGGCCAGGGGGTAGGTTCGGTTGGAGGGCCCTCATGGTAGAGAGAGCAAGAGAGGGAGAGGGGAGGCTCGGGCTCAGGTTGGGTTTGGAGCTAGGCTCGGTTAGGGTTAGGTTTGGTAGCTAGGGTTGGGGTAGATGGCTCCGGTGGGGCCAGCTAGGTGGAAAGCAGAGAGAGGCCGAGAGAGAGGGATGAGAGCTAGGGATGCTCGGTTTAGGGTTTAGGAGAGGGGGTATGGTGATGATGGGGTAGATGATAGGGAGGATCTTAGCTAGAGGGTAAGAGAGAGAGAGGTGGTCCTTTATGACAAGATCAAGCATGCTCTAGACAAGCTCCAACAAGATCAAGTCAAGAAAAAGAGAGGGATGTGAAGCTAGGGTTTAAGCAAGATCAAAATAGATCAAGCCAAAAGAAAGGATAGAGATAGAGAGAGAGATGATGATCCACTCAAGATTCAAAATAAAAACCAAATACTAGAAAAGGTGGCACTTGCATGGCCCATGCAAAATATTTAATACCATGTGGATTCTTGTGAAAACAATAATATTAAACATGGCATTGTTCATTTGCATTTCCAAAGGTGGAATAAAGCCAAGCAAAAGAAATGAAAGGATGCCCCATGTGGAGTAGTTGGAGATGGCCATATTTGAAATACAATAGGACTTGCTAGTGTGTATATGCCACTAGGTATTTAATAAGCCCACAAAATATCCCAACATGATGATAACCCCAAAACAACACATATGGAAGCTAGGAAAAAGGTTCCACTCACAAGGCATGCAAAAGTGGCCATGTGGCTCTCATATATCAATGATGTGAAAACAACATGATGCCAAGATGAGAGCATGTGTAAAGAATTGGATCCATCCCAACCCACATGAGCTAGAGGTAAACCAATAAGTGCAAAGCTCATATTTAGTTGGATGGTGGAATATAAGGTGGTGAAAAGAAAGGGTGGTGGAGTTAACTAAAAGATATGCCCCCAACTCAACTTGGGCATTTAAACAATATATCAAGAACCAAATACAATACCAAGAGGCAAATACAATTTACAATGCATACGAGAGAAGAACCAAATCAAAAGGGTTTTATATGATGCTCAAATGCAAGGAGGCATGATGACATGAGCATGATATAATGATGATGCAACAATTATATATTAGAAGTAGCATTATATTACTAGACCAAGTAGCATTAAAATTGTTAGACAATTGGGATGCTACAACTCTCCCCCACTAAACAAGAATCTCGCCCCGAGATTCCTAGGAAAAGGAAAACAACACAAGGAGAGACGGGTGTTCGAACGAAGGTGACCCTCACGTTCCCAAGTTGATAAACAACGGAATGGTGCGACCACTACACCTTGCAAAACTTGCTAGACTTGTTAAGTAGTCTTATGCTTTGCTTGAGAAACAACGGTTAGAAGAGATGAAGGACTGTCGTGAGACAAGAAGGATAGGATGGACATAGCTCCGGTTTTTATCAAGAAACATGGTAAAAGAATAGAACCACTTGTGAAAGAAAAGGAAAAGGTGATGTATCATGGATGAAGAAAGACACACCGTTACGATTAAAGATTTACCGATACTAGAGATGATGAAAACATTGTCTCGCCGGAAGAAAAGAGCTAGATTAGAGAGGTTTGAACCACTAGGACAATAGCATCGTATCTCCTCTCGCATTTGGGGAATGAAGTATGGAAACAATATTGCCTTCAAACAATAGAGTCCCTTGATATCAACAGAAAGATTGAGTTAGACATCGTCGGATTAGATTCTTGTTGCGTCGGTAAGAACTGAAGGATCACGCAATTGACGTGCGCGGATATAACTTCCAGACATGGATGTGAAGCCAGATCATGGTGGAATCCCGAGAAGCAAGAATATGGAGGATCTGGAGTTTATTGTAGAGATACTTATTGCTTTCTTTAACCTTGAGGCTAATGCAATAGATTTGCGGCTGATGGCATCAACCATAATTGGCTTTACCACAGAAAAGATTTGATGAGACAAAGAGAGAGATAGTTACCTTCCATCTTGTTTAGGGATGTCAAGCACCGGTAGAAAGACGAGGACAGAAAAGGGTTTGCGTTTGTTTCCACCAGATAATTGAAGATTTTGCTCCGTGTATAAAGGGTGAGATCACCAACAAGAGATTATTGATTACTTTCTTCGAGAGAGCGCTCCGGAAAAACAAAGACGGAAGTAAAAGTATCGAGGGATAAAGGCCACTTCTAACTTCCGTGGAATGAGTGAAATCACATGAATTTACCAATTCAATATACAAGAGCGAATGATAAGAGTAGTGGTATGGTAGCTACTCCATCCCGCACTCAAAGCATTACTCCGCACATGAATAAGAAAATCATGCAACCCAACTACCAAAACAGACTGAAGGTATTGACAAAAAGAACTCATAGAACTCCGTTAGAAAACAAGGATTGATGCAAACGATTCACCGGATCCATAGATAGATAAAGATGATGATGTTGTCGTCATGTCTGAAGTACGAAGTCACCAGAAAGATATGAAGGAAGATTACGGAGAACAACTGCAAGATTCAATAGCTACAGAAAAGATAGCACCAACTTGAATAGAAGGAATACAAGATCTGAACGGTCTTCATGGCCTCCGGTGGATTGAGCATAGACGATAGAGCGAGAAGGTTTCAAGAGATTACTTGACGAGACTAGGGTGAAAGAACTCCATGTTCTTCTTGAAATGATGGGAAGAGATTTAGCAGTCTTGAGGAAATCTTCAGCGGAACGACGATGATAACTTGCCAACAAGGAAAACTCCGGGTTGGTTGAAGATGGAGGATGGAATTAACAATGGACTTGCTGATTCCAGAGTTGAAGTAATGTATTTAGCAGAAGGACGTGGCCGAGATAGGTGACTTCAAGAAGCCAGAATTTCCACTTTGGGAACTTTGCACACGGCAGTGTTAACAAAGCTTGAGAGAAAGAGACACAGATGGTCTTCCATGTTCTTCCATTGATATGGTTTAGGCAAGCATATTAACAACATATACCACCATGGATTAACATGATATTCCCAGAATATCAAGTTCGAGAGGCGGGAGAACAAACAAATGCTCGAAACACTTTGTGAGCTCAACGCTCTTAGAAAGATCGATATTAAGAGCACGGGTTCGTGTTGAAGAAGATGCACTGGAAGAATAGATTATCTGGTCCTTTGGAAGAAAAAGAGATGTCACCTGGTTCACATTGTCGATTGGATCACCGGTTACAAAGATAAAGAGATCTTGGATAAGAACCGATGATAGCTCATACCTTAAGCAAAGCTATCAGAAGCGAAAAGATGCAATTCCCTCGTCTCAAAGAGAATTTTGCAGATATGGAGTTCAAAAGATGTGCAGCATGATGGACAGATGATAGACCTCCGTAGTGCTTTGGGAAACTCCGGATTGCCAAAGATGCTTGAATATGGATAGATATGATCACGGTGTACTCGAAATCACAGGAGATAACCGTCACCATTTGGAAGATAGTGTTGATAGCATTTTCCATATTCCAATCGACACCTATCATGAGTGGAATATAGCTATGCCGAGAGCCAAATTACAATCATCAGCATCGGATCGACACATGTTATGTATTTAGCCCAGAAGAATGGAGATGAGATAAAACTCCAGGATTAAGCGCCGGTGACAAAAGAATGAGTTAGCATGGACATGCTGATAAAAGGAAGGTAGATAATGTTTCACACACGACTGGAAGGAGTGTGGAACACAGATGTATCAAAGAAAAATTTTCCGCATTTTTCGGAATTAAAATACCAATAGGTGCGCAAAATCACTTATCAGATAGAGATTAGCAACTGATGCTTACACAGAATGTGGAGTTGCTAGAAGGAAGGACACCCTTAAGAAGATGGCACCGGTTAACAAGGAGTCAGATAGATCGCGCCGGTTTTCAAAAGCCTGTCAGTATGGAATGTACCAACAGTTGATAACCAAGAGGCAGATGAAGATAACAAAAGGATGCAACAGATAGACAAGGAATTACACACACACACACACTTTCTATGGTACTACGGAAACCCAGAACACGTGAATCCTAGTTTGAATTTTAAGAAGAGGATTGAAAACGTTACACTTCCTTACCAGAAAAAGGGTGGTGGGTGGGTAAGAAGAAAAGTGGAAGCAGTCCTACTCTCGCGTTTTGTTTTTCCCTAGTATACATAACTACCAAAATATTTGCTAGACAGACAACGACCATTTGGCTGAGACCCTGAAGGGCGGGATGGCTCTGATACCAATTGTAACTACCTCGGTGAATTACGCTCCTAGTTACAAGCCTGGATGAGCAGAAATGGTTGAAATAGTACGGTGGGGCCCAAATGCCACTCACAGGTAGACCTTTCGGCCGTCCCAACCATTTCCAAACATCGGGACAAGAACGGGCGGCGAATCGGCAAAGCGAAGGATCAACTACATACACAAATGAGTATGTATGCAAGCCACCATACAATAGTACATCAGAGCCATTCCATCTAAAAAGAAAGGAAATATAGCAACGCCATACGGCAAGATCCAAATATCCTAGATAGATATAATAGTTTAGGATATCTCCTCATACATCAAACATCAGAGTATCAAGCGGAAGCGGAAGACAAAATCCAAGTACGGATAAGAAGCAAATCGGCATAAGATGCCCCATAAATAAGCACATCCTGCCCACAGATCTCACGGATCCTGCTCGAATCTCTACACCGAATGATCGTTGCCCACATCGTCTGTCTCCTCCACCCAGTATCCATCTTGCGAGGGTACCTGTTCATCTGAACCAATAACTTATCGTGTGAGACCCTAGGGGTACTCAGCAAGTCTTTATGCCTCTAAAGGGGACACAACCTGGGGTGACGCAATTGCAGCAAAAGATAAACCCTAATAATTCTATAGATACTCGCTAACCATCTGCCTAACCAGAGATAGACGGATGTCCGTGAATGAATAACAACAGTTAAAACAGTAATAACGGTAATATCCACAGATCCATCCTCCTTCCCGCTTACCGACGAGGAAGCGGACGAACAACCCCCCACCCGTTGGCAGTTTTATTAACCATTCCATGAGTATTGCACTATTTACTAGTCAGGTACTTAGTCAGATTAAAAGCGGTACTTTAGTTATGCTTGTCTATGATCGAGAAACTGTGCTCCAAGTCGTCCATAACCGCGGACACGGCTTTCAGAAAGTTTTACCCTAGGGTGCACAAATAGCAACACACACTGATATGCCTCGAAAAACCAAATCAAAACCCAACGAGGCGATCACGACAAAGCAATTACAGGATTCAGAAATATTTCAGGGGCCACCCCATTGCTACCATCAAGCTGGCCGCCACGTAGACGGACTCAAGGTTTGTGTGGTCAGTAAACGATCGGGAACCCGAAAGTGTGACTGGCTTGTCGACATAAAAAACGGGTCACGGACCTAACAAGACAAAGTGCAAGACTCGCACAATTTAAATAAAGCAGTAAAGCATGGCATAAGTACAGGATAGTAAATAAAACCTCAAACTAGTTTGTGGCCCCAAGAAATAAGAATGAATCAAGCTCTAGCTCAGGGGGGTTCATAAGCCTCCCGGATGTGGATAGCGCGAATATTCAAGGAACAGGAATCAAGTACTGGGTCCCACGGACACAAGTGAGCACGCAAACCCAAATAGCAACTCTGGCTCACCGATGCCACTTTCATTAGTGATCCCATGACTACTCAGGTTAAGGTGTTTAGGTACCTCGTTATCCATCAGACACTCACATACCCTACACATGTTTCTACGACTCGCATGGCTCAAACAACTCCTGTAGTAATGGCTCATGGGATGGAGGAACAAGCTTCGGTGGGGGTTAAAAGTAAAGGCTATGCAATACTTGGGATTCAGTTTAATGTAATCTCGACTCAATGATGCAAGAATAAAATAGAGGCAATAGGTACTATATGTATGCAAGCATGTGGTAGTGCTTGCACAGCAGCTCAGATTGAAGCGAGAGAAGGATCTGGTGGTACTCCGGTTCTCTTGGTATATCCCCGCCATTGCCTATTCAAGAAGAACCAAACAAACAAGGGCCAACATAAATAAAGTGCGCAAGCATATGAATAAATGCATCAAGCAAACAATCATGCCATGATGAATGATGCACAATTTGCATGGCAATCAAGTAGCATGGCATGGGTGAGGTGTGGGATACAAGAATAAATCATTTTATTGAGTTTTGGCCCCATTTTATCCTCATATTAGTTGCTGTATACTTTATATTTATATGATGCATGCTTCAAAACAAAACATGGAATGCATAAACAGAAAGGTCTCGTCGAGCTAATCATTTTAGACATATTATTTGTTCAATTTGGAGTTATAAAACAAAAGTTATTAATTAATTAAAGTGGAAGGGCATTTTATTGTAATTTTAATTAACTTGGAAAATAAAGTGTACAAAATATATTTTGGATGGCATATTTGAATTCCTCATATTTTTCTGATTTGAAAACATATATTATTTATATTATATGGATTTGTATTTTAAAAGTTATTTAAAAACAGAATTAAATTTGAATTTGAATTAATTTGAAAAAGATTTGAATTAAAACAGATATGCAGAAAATACTTTTTATACTCAAGCTAAGCTAGCCACAAACACTGATCAGTGGGCCAGGCTGACTCAGCACGATTCTTGAAAAGATTTTACACCTGGCGATTCAGCCCGTGACACTGACAGATGGGACCCGCTGGCTCGCAGGCCCACTTGACAGAGAAAGGTGGAGGGCTGACCACGTGGCGCGGCGAGGGAGTGCGGGTTGAGGGTTGTTATCTAGGGGGGCCTATCTGCAAAGCTTCCGCGGAGACAGACAGGTGGGACCGATAGGAGCGCGGGTTCCAGGAGTCAAAAAGGGCAGGGGGTATGTGTAAAACGGCCACGCGTGCACTGTGGATCTTCCACCGCGTGCAGAGGACCGATCGGTCTTGGCGTGCACGCACGGGGAATCGATCCTGGGACCTAGGGCTCGCGCGCGGAGGGCGGAGCCACTGCGGTGGGCTGGGGTGGTTGCTAGGAGGAGGCTGGGCGGCTAGATAGGGCTTCTGCGCGACGCGGAAGCGAGCAGACGCTGCGCTCGCCGGCGCACAGAGCGTGCTCGATGAAACGCAAAGCGGCCCTAGACGGCACAATGGGCGGAGCATGTCCAGGAGGTTTGGGGGCTCACCGAGAGTGTGTCGACGGCGTTGGTTCGGGCAGGGGCGCTGGCGATCGTCGACGTGGCTCGCGGACGGCGGCTAGGGTTTGGCGTCGGTGCAGCGTCGGTGTCCTTCGGCTCCGGTGCTCCTCCTCGGCGACGGCGCGGACGGGGTGATGCAGGGGACCCTCCTCGATCTCCCAGGCCACTTCACGGTCGCTCGGCTCGACTGGATCGACGGGGTGCGGTGGAGACCGAGGTTTTTGGCGGCGAGGGGTAGACGGTGGCGGTGGAGAAAGAGGGAGAGGGGAAGCTATGGGCGGATCTGGGACGGAGGAGAGCCGTGGGGAAGGAGATAAGGCAGAGGGAGAGGGAGATGCGTGGGTGGTGGTAGATGGAAAAGGTGGGTCGGCCACCTTTTTCCCTCCTTCCACACCTCTCGTGCAGGTTCGGGCAGGTCTGGGATGGGGCTGGTAGGGGGGTGGCTTCCAGTTGGGGACGGTGAGGCCAGGGGGTAGGTTCGGTTGGAGGGCCCTCATGGTAGAGAGAGCAAGAGAGGGAGAGGGGAGGCTCGGGCTCAGGTTGGGTTTGGAGCTAGGCTCGGTTAGGGTTAGGTTTGGTAGCTAGGGTTGGGGTAGATGGCTCCGGTGGGGCCAGCTAGGTGGAAAGCAGAGAGAGGCCGAGAGAGAGGGATGAGAGCTAGGGATGCTTGGTTTAGGGTTTAGGAGAGGGGGTATGGTGATGATGGGGTAGATGATAGGGAGGATCTTAGCTAGAGGGTAAGAGAGAGAGAGAGGTGGTCCTTTATGACAAGATCAAGCATGCTCTAGACAAGCTCCAACAAGATCAAGTCAAGAAAAAGAGAGGGATGTGAAGCTAGGGTTTAAGCAAGATCAAAATAGATCAAGCCAAAAGAAAGGATAGAGATAGAGAGAGAGAGAGATGATGATCCACTCAAGATTCAAAATAAAAACCAAATACTAGAAAAGGTGGCACTTGCATGGCCCATACAAAATATTTAATACCATGTGTATTCTTGTGAAAACAATAATATTAAACATGGCATTGTTCATTTGCATTTCCAAAGGTGGAATAAAGCCAAGCAAAATAAATGAAAGGATGCCCCATGTGGAGTAGTTGGAGATGGCCATATTTGAAATACAATGGGACTTGCTAGTGTGTATATGCCACTAGGTATTTAATAAGCCCACAAAATATCCCAACATGATGATAACCCCAAAACAACACATATGGAAGCTAGGAAAAAGGTTCCACTCACAAGGCATGCAAAAGTGGCCATGTGGCTCTCATATATCAATGATGTGAAAACAACATGATGCCAAGATGAGAGCATGTGTAAAGAATTGGATCCATCCCAACCCACATGAGCTAGAGGTAAACCAATAAGTGCAAAGCTCATATTTAGTTGGATGGTGGAATATAAGGTGGTGAAAAGAAAGGGTGGTGGAGTTAACTAAAAGATATGCCCCCAACTCAACTTGGGCATTTAAACAATATATCAAGAACCAAATACAATACCAAGAGGCAAATACAATTTACAATGCATACGAGAGAAGAACCAAATCAAAAGGGTTTTATATGATGCTCAAATGCAAGGAGGCATGATGACATGAGCATGATATAATGATGATGCAACAATTATATATTAGAAGTAGCATTATATTACTAGACCAAGTAGCATTACAATTGTTAGACAATTGGGATGCTACAATTTGCTCCCTTAGTATTATCATAATTATTATAAGGAGCTCCTGCAGGATTAGTATGATATTTTTGAAAATTAGAAGCATAATTATTTTTCCATGCAGGATTAAAAGGAGTGTGATACATTTCTAAATGTATCTATAATTTTTGATGTTCCATGCTTGGTTTTATCCACTTTCTTGTGTTTTGTTCCAACTTTGGATTACTTTTCATATGATTTCTTGGACTAACCTATTAACAAGAGCCACAAAGCTACCTGCTTTTCTGCTGTTTTTGGTTCCAGGAAAGTCAGAAAATGAATATTCTCGGAATTGGACGGGACAAAAGCCAAAGTGCCTATTTTTCCGGAAGGGATCAAGTGCCAAAATACGAGACGGAGAGGGACTAGGGGGCCACCACACCACCTAGCCGCCTTACCCAATTTCCCCCCGCCTGTGGTGCGGCCAGCCTGGCACCTCGGCCTCTCCTTCCGCCTATAAGTTTCCCTCGGGATGAAAACCCTAAGTACCCGATCAAAAATCCACGAAAGAGTCTGTAGCCGCCGTCATCTCCATCCCTAGATCGGGACGGATCTGAAGCTCTTTCCGGCACCCTGCCGGAGAGGGGAATTCACCCTGGAGGCCTTCTTCATCACCATGCAAGCCTCCGGTGTGATGCGTGAGTAGTTCATCCTTGGACTACAGATTCATGTAGTAGGTAGATGGCTGGTTTCTCCTCCTTTGTGCTTTCATGTTTAGATCTTGTGAGCTCCGTTCATGATCAAGATCATCTATTTGTAATTCATACATGTTGTGTTTGCGGGGATCCAATGGATATTGAGATGCTATTTCAGATTGATTATTGATTCTATCATGTCTTTGTTATTTGTGATCTTGCATGCTTTCCGTTGTTAGTAGCTATGTTGGCCAAGTAGATGCTAGCAACTCCAAGAGTTATTATTTATGCTCGATAGTGGGTTCATGCCTCTGGTAATCTGGGGAAGTGACAGAAATCTCTAAGGTACTAGATGTGCTATTTCTACTAGGGAGAAAACAACAATCCTCTGTTCATAGAACAATCGTATTGTTTACTTTACACGCAGTTCATAAAGCAATAATCTGTTGCTTGCAACTTAATACTGGAGGGGGTTCAGATGATAAGCTAAAGGTGGATTATTAGTCAGAGATGCAGTTGGATGGCGGTCTATGTATTATGTTGTAATGCCCAATCAAGTCTCAAAGGAGTCAAGATGATTAGTATATGCATGTATTGCTTTCTCGGTGTTTGTCAATTGCCCCGCTGTAATTTGTTCACCCAGCATGTTATCTGTCTTAAGGAGAGCCACCTCTAGTGAACTATGGATCCCGGTCCTTTTTTCTTTACATACAATCTATAAACTGTTTCTGCTTTGTGTTTACTTTCTGCAAACTTTTACTTCCTTCGATTCGATATGTTTAATCCTTTGTTTTCCGCAAAACACGGTGAGATTGACAACCTCATCGCAAGTTGGGGACAAAGTTCTGTGGTTGTGTTGTGCAGGTCTCCACGTTGCTACTAGCACCGGTAGTGCGCCCTGCCAAAGCTCAGCTAGTAACACCTTTGGGGTGTTTCCTTGCTCCTACTGGTTCGATTAAACCTTGGTTTCATAACTGAGGGAAAACTTACTGCTGTGCTCATCGTACCTTCCTCTTGGGGTTCCCAACGATCTCTACGTTGAAAGTCGAGCGCATCAAGATTTTCTCAAGGCTGCTGTCGGGAGTCAAGGACATCTTCACAAGGGGAGTCCCTCATAACCAATCTCTTTACTTTGTTGTTTTTGTTTTGCTTAGTTTTCTTTTTTCTTTGTTTGCTTGTTTTGTTCTTCAAAAAACACAAAAAATTAGTTTTACTAGTTTGCTTTCTTATTTGAAAACCCAAAAAAAATGACTACTCTTGAAAACACTAAGCTGTGTGACTTCACTAGCACCAACAACAATGATTTTATGAGCACACCTATTGCTCCACCCGTGGCTGAAAATACTTTCTTTGAGATAAAACCTGCTTTGCTCAATCTTGTTATGAGAGAATAATTTTCTGATATTGGTAATGAAGATGCTGCTTCCCATCTAAATAACTTTGTTGAACTTTGTGAGATGCAAAAGCATAGGGATATAGATGGTGATATTATTAAGCTAAAATTGTTTCCTTTCTCTTTGAGAGGAAAAGCTAAAGAATGGTTGAATTCCTTAACTAGGAATAGTATTGATTCTTGAACTAAGTGCAAAGATGCTTTTATTGGAAAATACTATCCTCCTGCTAAGATTATATCCATGAGAAGTGAAATAATGAAGTTTAAACAACTTGATAATGAGCATGTTGCTCAAGCGTGGGAAAGAATGAAATCTTTGGTAAAGAATTGTCCCACTCATGGACTGACTCCTTGGATGATCATCCAAACTTTTTATGCAGGATTGAACTATTCTTCAAGGAACCTATTGGATTCAGCTGCTGGAGGTACCTTTATGACCATCACTTTGGGTGCTGCAACAAAACTTTTGGACAATATGATGGTTAATTATTCTGAATGGCATATTGAGAGAGCTCCACAAGGTAAGAAGGTAAATTCTGTTGAGGAAACATCCTCCTTGAGTGATAAGATTGATATAATTATGTCTATGCTTATTAATGGGAAAGCCCATATTGATCCAAATAATGTTCCTTTAGCCTCTTTGGTTGCTCAAGAAGAGCAAGTTGATGTGAACTTCATAATAAATAACAACTTTGGCAACAATGCTTATGGTAATAATGCTTATAGGAACAATTTTGGCAGCAACAATTATAAGCCATATCCTCCCAACAATGGTAATGCTTATGGAAATTCTTACAACAATAATAAGAGTGCTCCCTCTAAACTTGAAGTTATGCTTAAAGAGTTTATTAGTAAACAAACTACTTTCAATAAAACTATTGAGGAAAAACTCTCTAATGCTGAAAGAAATATAGCATCTTTGGCTGAAGCTGAATCTACTTTGAATAAAATGGCTGTTAAACCTGAAACTAATGAGAATCCCTTTGCAGCTACTAATTCTATACAAGTAATAATTGATGAAAATGTTATACTATTAGCTGAATGACATGCTAAGTGGGAAAGAGAAGATGAAATTGCTAGAAACATTAGTGTTTCTACTATCACCACCACTAGTGTTGAGGCTAGCAATAGTTTTAATACTTTAGATGATAAAGTTGATTTTGATCTTGATGGTTGCAATATCTCTGAAGTTATTAAGTTCCTACAAAAGCTTGCTAAAAGTCCTAATGCTAGTGCTATGAACATGGCTTTTACAAAACACATTACCGATGCTCTCATAAAGATTAAAGAAGAAAAGATGAAAGATAAAGCTTCTATTCTTATAAAGCAAGAAGATGGTTGGGAACCCATCATTAATATGAAAGTGAATGACTTTGATTTCAAAGCTTTGTGTGATCTTGATAGTAGTGTTTCTATTATGCCTAGAAGGATTTATGATATGCTTGATTTCCCTCCTCTTGAAGATTGTTGTTTGAATGTCCCACTTGATGATAATGTTAAAAATAAACTCATGGGGAGTCTTAATGATGTTCTTATTATGGTTAATGATTCTTATGTCCCCGTTGATTTCTATGTTTTGGATGTTGAATACAATGCTTCTTGTCCTATTACTTTGGGAAAACCTTTTCTTAGAACTGTTGGTGCCATCATTGATATGAAAGAAGGCACCATTAAATATAAACTCCCACTCAAGAAAGGTACAGAACACTTCCCTAAAAAGAGAGAAAAGATTTCTTTTGCTTCTCCTATGAAAACAAAATTTGGTCTTAATGCTTCTTCATTTGAGAACACTTGATTCTTTCTTTGCTTCTTATGCCTAACTTAAAGGCGTTAAAGAAAAGTACTTGTTGGGAGATAACCCAAGAGTTTTAGATGAGTCTTGGAAGTTATTACCTCTCTAATAACCTCTCATTATCCTTTTTATTTGCTTTTTGTGCCAAGAGTAACCTCTAATGAGAGTGAAGTAATGATTGGGAAAGTTGCTGTCCCGAAACAGATTTTTGTGCTTCACCGTCAAAATTCCTGAGAGAGATATGTATGTCGGATTGAGCTGTAATTTTTTGTGCTTCTGACCCAGGTTGTTATATAACTTTCGTTAGTTCAACACTTTTTGATTTGAGCAACAGAAGGTCTTAGAAAAAAATTCGTCTTTACCTGCTGGTCTGTTTTGACAGATTTCTGCCATTTTCTGCATTTGCTTCTTGTTAGTTCCTTCTTGAGTTCCTTTGGGGAATTGAGATTTTTGAGGGAATTGCTATAGTAGCTAGTGTTCTAATGGAAGTTTATTTGGTGTTAGAACTGAACCTTGAGACTTATTTATCTTAAATGCACTAATGTTGCTAATAAGATTGTGTGAAGTTTTGTATGAAGGAAAAATTTCAGGTGTATGGAAGGAATGAGTAATGAGATGAAGGATGGACTAAAGCTCAAGCTTAGGGATGACACGCGTGTCACCCCAATAAATATCCAAGAAGTACAAGCGTCAAAGCTTGGGGATGCCCAAGGCATCCCCTTCTTCATCAATAAAAATTCCAGGTTTCTTCCAAACGCTTCATTTTTATTGTTTCATGCACAGTTGTGATTTTCTTAGAGCGTCTTCTTTTTCGTTTTCGTTTTGGTTTTTAGTTTGCTTGGTTTGCTTAGTTTTCTGAATAAGTTGGTTGGACCCCCTCTTTCATACATTGGTTTTCAAATAGTTTGGTTTGGTTTGGAAAAGAGTAGGAAAGTTCATACTTATGTGGTAAAAAGAGCTTGTTTTTTACTGTGGCCTGTGCTTTGTTATGCCATTTTTTGGCTTTACGCTTAGTATTCTTTATTGTAGCATGACTTGTTATAAACAATTGAGATTGCTTAATGTGCCTTGGATGAATCATGCGTTGTTTTAGCATATTAAAGCATAGTATAGTGGTATTCTCCTTTGATGCTTTATTTGGGTTGACTTGGCACATGCTCACACCATGTTATGACTGTCACAAGTCACCATAGCCTTTATGATCCTTTAGTTTTCAACTTGTAGTATCACTTTATGCTTTGATCAATGATGTTTTGTCGCTCTGCATGATTATGGCCATTATTGCTCTCTTAGTTTGTCGCTCCTAGTCTTTTGCTAGCCTCCACAACAAAGTATGAGTTCCACTCATGCATCCAACTCCCTAAACCAAGTTATTCCAAAGAGTCCACCATACCTACCTACTAGCTTATGCTATTCCAAGTATATTCATGCTTTTGTTTACCTTCCACTTGTTATGAGAAAACTAGTGATTAAAGCTCTCACGAACTTGATGGCACACTTTACTTTATTGCCTCTAATAAACCTGAACCATTGGGTCCTTCTTTGTTGAGTATATGCTTGCGCTTTATAAGTTGAAATTAGCAGAACCATGTTTCATGGGGAACACTTTCAACATTGCACTTGTACTTTGTACCCCGTTGATATCATGTTCTTTTGCTTACGGATCCCGGCGGTGTGAAATAAAAGTGGAACTTGTAAGATCATGGAGTTTGTATGTGTGTTAGAGAAACGCCTGGGCCGCTAGCCTAAGCCATGCCTAATCATGGTGGAAACTTGCAGCATCACCATAATGAGCACTCTATGAAGCATCCTCAATAAAAACCTATGCAAATAGCAAATAAAAAGATCGATGTGATGTTCATTGTCTGCTTGCCTTGTCATTTTGATTATGGGAAAACTCCCGTATCATGTGCAAGGGGTACCCCGTTGGCGGTTCTTAATGATACACATACACTTACCATTACAAGAGCTTACTCGTGACTGAAGTTGAGTAGCATGAGGATCGGTCTTCGTAAGTAAGGGGCATGAGATTTCAGTTTATAACTTGTCAAGCATATCCTCTTAGTTGTGTCACTTTAACCTTAATCACCATGAAAGATGCTTATGATAGGGGCAATGAGAGCTGAAAGCTATAAGTACCATAATTTTTGGAAGCTCTTTATGAGACTTGAATCCCTACTTCCTTTTACAAAAGGCTTTTCTTCCACCATTACATTGAGTCTCCACCTTCTATCTTTATGCACCTACTTTGAGAGCATAGTGGCCATTCTTAGTTCTATGTGCATTGTCCCAAGACTAGTTGATTGATGCATAACTTGTTATTGCTTGTTTGAAACTATTGTATCTAGTCACTCTTATGAACTTTGAAGGTGTCCTGTGCATTTATACTTTCTACTCTATTGAGGAACAAGCTGAATACTTTTATGCTATGTTTTCTTTATGTGAAACAAACAAACGTCTTGCAAAGCATTGTTATTCATGATTCTTTTGTTTGTGCCTTTTCATGTTGCATCATAGTTTCTTTGCTTATTGCTAGAACTTTTTCTTTTATGTTATGATTGAAGTACTATGATCCCAGCTTTGAGTGTTTTGCAAATACTTTGATCAAGTCTTTGATGGTGCATGTCACCTCAAAAATTATTCTTTCTTTTTATCACTTACCTACTCGAGGACGAGCAGGAGTTAAGCTTGGGTATGTTGATACATTGCAAATGTATCTATAATTTTTGATGTTCCATGCTTGGTTTTATCCACTTTCTTGTGTTTTGTTCCAACTTTGGAGTACTTTTCATATGATTTCTTGGACTAACCTATTAACAAGAGAAACAGTGCCAGCTGCCTGTTTTCTGCTGTTTTTGGTTCCAGGAAAGTCAGAAAATGAATATTCTCGGAATTGGACGGGACAAAAGCCAAAGTGCCTATTTTTCCGGAAGGGATCAAGTGCCAAAATACGAGACGGAGAGGGACCAGGGGGCCACCACACCACCTGGCCATGCAGCCCAGCCTGGCCCGCGCCAGGGGGTGGTGAGGCCAGCCCTGGCACCCCCTCGGCCTCTCCTTCCGCCTATAAGTTGCCCTCGGGACAAAAACCCTAAGTACCCGATCAAAAATCCACGAAGAGTCTCAGAGCCGTCATCTCCATCCCTAGATCGGGAGGGATCTGAAGCTCTTCCGGCACCGCCGGAGAGGGAATTCACCGAGGCCTTCTTCATCACCATGCAAGCCTCCGGTGTGATGCGTGAGTAGTTCATCCTTGGACTACGGATCCATGTAGTAGCTAGATGGTTGGTTTCTCCTCCTTTGTGCTTTCATGTTTAGATCTTGTGAGTCTGCTCATGATCAAGATCATCTATTTGTAATTCATACATGTTGTGTTTGCGGGGATCCGATGGATATTGAGATGCTATTTCAGATTGATTATTGATTCTATCATGTCTTTGTTATTTGTGATCTTGCATGCTTTCCGTTGTTAGTAGCTATCTTGGCCAAGTAGATGCTAGCAACTCCAAGAGTTAGTATTTATGCTCGATAGTGGGTTCATGCCTATGGTAATCTGGGGAAGTGAAAGAAATCTCTAAGGTACTAGATGTGTTGTTGCTACTAGGGAGAAAACAACAATCCTTTGTTCATAGAACAATCGTATTGTTTACTTTACACGTAGTTCGTAAAGCAATAATCTGTTTCTTACAATTGACAAAGGTCACCGGGGTGACTATGGAAGGATTCTGTGGTAGTCTCTGACTCCCTCCAACTCAATCAATATCAAGAACATGTCGTGAGCATGGGGTTTGGTTAGGATTGGTTGAGTTTGTAAGGAAATATAGTAGGTTGAGGGGCTTCATTGATTAGTAAACCCAAGGCGAAAACCCGATGATACATTTGCAGATAGCGCCTAGCCGTTGGCCTGGATATTCTGGCTTAAGAAGCCGAACCGTAAATCATATCGTATTGTAAGTAATCTTATGCGTAAAAGCGTCGTAGCTGCGCTACGTTCCATGGATTGGAGTACTCATGTCTTCTTGTCTTGTAATCGATATGCTTCTCCGGGAATAACTTCTGTGATGATGTATGGTCCTTCCCATGGCGATTCTAACTTTCAGTGTCCATCTTGCTTGAGGCGAAGAACTAGGTCCCCTACTATGAAGGACCTAGGCCACAATCGTCAACTGTGGTAATTGCGCAAGTTTTGCGGGTACATAGTTGCTCTTTGGAGGGCTTCATCTCGAGCTTTATCAAGTGCATCCACATCATCTTCGAGTGATTCTCTTGATTCCTCTTCATCATATGCAGCTACTCTTGGGGATTCATGTGACACTTAAAAAGGAAGCACAACTTCTGCGTCGTGGACCAGAAAGAAAGGTGTCTCTTGTGTTGAATTATTTGGTGTTGTACGTAAACTCCATAAGACAGATGGTAATTCATAAACCCATGCTCCTTTTGCTCTATCAAGTGGCGCTAGTAGTCTTTTCTTGATTCAAGCAGTAACTAGTCCATTGGATTTTTCTACTTGTCCATTTATTTGCGGGTGAGCTACCGAGGCATAGCTTACCTTGATACCCTTCTCTTGGCAGTACTCCTTGAACTCATTGGAAGTGAAGCTAGTTCCATTTTCTGTAATGATGTTGTTCGATACACCGAACCGGAATACTATGGATTTAATGAAATTCACAGCCGAAGTTCCGTCTTGGGTGGTGACAGGAATTGCTTTGATCCATTTAGTAAATTTGTCGACTGCTACTAGCAGAAAGACGTGTCCTCCTGGCGATGATTTGTGAAGTTTTCCCACCATATCGAGTCCCCACTGAGCAAAGGGCCAAGCAAGAGGTATAGGATTCAACTCAGCAGCGGGTGCTCCAGGCTTTGTTGTGAACTGTTGACATGCTTCACATGTTTTGACGATATCGTTTGCATCTTGAACTGTAGTGAGCCAGTAAAATCCTACCCTGAATGCTTTGGCAACAATCGCTCAGCTACTAGCATGATGACCACAAACTCCTTCATGTATATCTTTGAGTATGATTTTTCCTTCTTCGGGTGTTACGCAACGCTACAACACACCCGAAATACTTCTCTTATACAGCTCCACTTTGATTATTTTGAAGGCCTTTGATCTTCGAGTGATTCGCTGGTCTTCTATCACATCTTCGGGTAGCTCGTCCTTAGTCATGTATGCTATATATAGTTGCATCCATGTAGGTTCAATTAGCATGACCTCTCCAATTTCCTGTTCTTCTTCTTCGATGGCCTCTTCTATACTCTTGGTTGCTAATAGAGCCCCCGAGTCTTCTCGCGGGTTACTCTTTTTTCCCGTTTTTGGTGTTACGACCTCAGAGACTCTTTTTTCTTTGATCGATCGTTCCGTTATTTCTTCCCAAAAAACCTCGGGTGGCACTGGTAAGCACAGGGATCTGATGTTTGTTAGATTGTCGGCTTCTTCATTGCTTGCTCTTCCTATGTGCGATACTTCACATCCATCAAATTGAGCTTCCATGATGCCATACAGATCGTGGTAAGCAATCATGTTATCACTGATGGCGTCCCACTTGTTCATTGCTTGCTATGCCAAAAGATTGGAATCTCCAAAGATTTTGAGGCGAGTTGCACTGCAAGCTTTGGCCATTCGCATGCCATGCAACAAGGCCTCATATTTAGCTTCATTATTGGATGCGTTTGCAAAGTTCATCCGAAGTATGTAGTGCATTTTGTCGCCTTGTGGTGATACTAGTATGACTCCTGCCCCTGCTCCTTCCGTTCTTTTTGATCAATCAAAGTACATTGTCTAGGCACTAGAAAGGTCAGGTGGACCCGCACATTGCAACTCTGTCCATTCTATGATGCAATCCGGCAAAACTTGTGACTTGATTGCCTTGCGCTTCTCATACGTGATGTCTCAAGGGGATAATTTGATGCCCCATAGAGAGACATGCCCAGTTGCTTCTGGATTGTTGAGGATGTTTGACAAAGGTGCTTCATTGACCACTATGATCGGATGTTCCAAAAAATAATGGCGTAGTTTTTGTGCTGTCATAAATACCCCATACGCTAGTTTTTGGTAATGTGGGTACCTTTGTTTGGATGGCGATAAGACCTCGCTCAGGAAGTAGACTGGCCTCTCTACACCATGGATTTTTCCTTCTTCGGGTCGTTCCACGACCAAGACCATGCTGACCACCTGATTTGTGGCAGCGATATAAAGCAGTAAAGGATCTTTCTCCTTTGGAGACACGACGATGGGAGATGTCGAAAGTGTCCATTTAAGATCTTCAAAGGCGCGTTGAGCTTCTTCCGTCCATTCAAATTTCTCCGATTTCCTCATATGGGCATAAAATGGCAACGCTTTTTCTCCTAATCTTGCAATGAAACGACTGAGTGCCGCTACTCGCCCCGCCAGCTGCTGTACGCCACGTAGATTTGTTGGCTTTTTCATTGTTAAAATTGCTGTATTTTCTCGGGATTAGCCTCGATTCCTATTGCTGATACCAAATATCCGAGGAGTTGCCCTGCCGAGACTCCAAAGGAACATTTCTTCGGGTTTAGTTTGATGCTAAACTTGTCGAGATTTTCGAATGTTTCTTCGAGGTCCTTGATGAGTGCAGAGCCTTGTCTTGTTGTAACTATAACGTCATCGATATATACTTGTATGTTTGTGCCTATTTGGCTTCCCAAACATTTCTGCATCATCCGCTGATATGTTGCTCCGACGTTCTTGAGGCCAAAGGGCATTGTTGTGTAGCAGAAGACACCATAAGGCGTAATAAACGTCGTTTTCTCCTAATATTCTTCCTTCATCCTAATATGGTGGTATCCTGAGTAAGCATCCAAGAAAGAAAGACGTTCGCATCCCGCGATTGCATTGATTATTTGGTCGATTCACGAGAATGGGAAGTGATCTTTTGGACAATGTTTGTTTAGTGAAGTAAAGTCGATGCACATCTGAAGTTCCGTAGTATTTTCTTTGGAACACATACTGGTTTTGCAATCCACTCTTCTTTTGTTAGTTCTTTGATAAAGTTGGCTTCGGTAAGGCGATGGAGCTCCTTTCCAATGGCTTTACGCTTTGGTTCTGCGAAGCGACGAAGTGGTTGTTTTACTGGCTTCGCTTTTGGATCCAAATTTAATGCGTGCTCAGCGAGTTCCTTGGGAATTCCCGACATGTCAGAAGGTAGCCATGCGAAGATCTCCCAGTGCTCACGGAGGAACCTGATGAGCGCACTTTACTATGCAGGACTAAGATTGGAAGCTTCGTCGGGTCGACAGGGTGGATCTGTACTTCTCTTGTGTCCTTTGCATGTCAATAGCCTGATCAGGATTGACACGTGCTGCTTCCAGTGGTTCTGCGATTGCTAAAGTTTTGAGTTGTTCGAACTCTGTTGCCATCCTGAAAGATTCAGAAATTTTGTTGAACTCCCGATCGCAATTGTCGGCACGTGTGAAGCTTCCTTTTACCGTGATGATTCCTTTTGGTGCTGGCATTTTCATGACTAGGTATGCATAATGCGAAACTGCCATGAACCGTGCAAAAGCTGGTCGTCCCAGGATCGCATGATATCGTGATGGCCAGTCCATGACTTCGAATTCGAGTTTTTCTCGCCTAAAATTTACTTTGGATCCAAAAACAACGTCAAGAAATATTTTTCCTAAAGGAATTTCGGCTTTACCTGGTACTGTTCCGTGGAAAGATGTTTCTGTTGGTGCTAGATTGTCCAGGGGATAGCCTGTTGCTCTTAGCATTTTTGCGTAGATCAGATTTATGCTTCTTCCTACATCCATGAAGACCTTTCTCATATCGAACCCGCCAATTTGTGCTTCGACTATCAAGGCTGAGTGACCCGGTCGTGGGATCCGAAGCGGGCGATCGACTCTGCTGAACGTGATTTCTTGATCTGACCAATGGAGATATTCGAGTGTGGTTGATGTTGCTGTTTCCACCATATTGATTTGTCTTGTGATGAACTTCTGGGTTCTGTTGGATGGACACCCTTTCTGAATTATGGACATTGGCCATTTTGACCTAGGGTATTCACCGTTTTGATCAGTTGTCTTTTGTGGTGGCACTACTGGTGATGGTTGTGGTGGTGGTGGTGCGCTGATGGCTAATGTGCTAGGCGCATATGTGTATCCTCGGTTTGCCGCTTCGGTTGCTTTTGCATTACATAGCTCCTACATCTTCAGGAATGTTCGGCAGTCTTTCATGAGATGGTTAGATGGTCGTCTGCCTGCTGAGTCGATGTAAAAATGCATATTACAGGGTCCTTCCAGCATTTGGATTGCGGACATGGGTGGGTCTCGAGCTCCTGGCTGGTACCACTGTGTTGACTGGCTTCCTCCAAGGTCGTCCCTGTTATGGCGGTATCCGCCGTTGTAGTCGTTGCTTTTGTTGTTACCTTCACTCGAGAAACTTGCTGTGATGTAACTTGGTCCTGTGTTTCCATCATTGTTCCTTCTTCTTCTATCGTTTCCGCATTTATCCCTGTCTTCTTCGGGTTATCATGTATGCTTATTATGCAGCGCGTCTTCTCCATCAGCCTAGCGATTTGCTATTTCCATTAATTGTGAGAATGTTTTGGGTTTAACCCATCCCAGTTCTTCTATGAATTCTCGGTGAGGGAGGCCGTCGTTGAAGGCATCGATGGCCCTTTCGTCGGATATGGATTCAGCTGAGTTTTTTTATGATATTCCATCATTGGATGAATGCTCTTATTGATTCCCTAGATTTTTGTTTGCATGCCCACAACTGCTCCAAGGATGCCGGTCGTTTAAACGTGGATTGGAAGTGCCGGATGAACTTATCTTCTAGGTCGTTCCAACTACTGATGGAATCTTCGGGTAATTGTCTGAGCCATGATCTTGCGGCGCCGGTGAGGTGTAGTTGTAAGTTTTGCATTGCGGTAGTTGTGGAGCCGCCTTGTAACTTGACAGTGGCCAAATAATCTGCTAACCATGCTTCGGGTTCCTGGAGTCCATCATACTTGTGGCGGTCGTGCGGAAGTTTGAAGTCCTTAGGTACTGAGGTTTTTCGAATCCACTGAGTGAAACAGCTGGCCCTGCATAGCTCGTAATCGTCTTCGTTGTATCCATCATGGTATCGTTGGTTGTGGTTTTCATCTCTTGATCCATCGTTCCTGTGTTGCGTGTTGTCATTTCTTGTGTTGCTTCGTGGCTCGAGTCCTACGAGGTGTGCCTAGTGTGGCGATCGAGATCTTCGGGTGTGTCCTACTTGCCGAGGGCTGCTGCGACGGCGTGGTGATCTATCGAGCTGTCGTGGTTCCTTGCTCTGCTTCCGCGAGAGAGGCTCCCACCATGCCAAGGTTCATCAGGGCGGAGCGGTGGAGGGCCGCATGGGGATCGCCGGGTGCAGGCTGAGTTGTGAACATATATGTTTGCGCGGCCACAATGGCTGCCTGGGCCATTTTTGCCTTGATGTTTCCTGCTTGGTCAATCGACATGAACGATAGATCAAGATCTCGGATGAGTCCGCTTCTTTCTGCTTCAGGGGTATTCTGCAGTCGAGATGTTCCCCTTCTTGGAGGTGCTCCTCCTGTTATGCTTCCTGATCCTCGGGTAGAGCTTAACCATGCCCGTCGTAAGCTGGATTCGTCAGCTAATATCTTTCTTTCGTCGAGTTGCCTCTGCATCCTGAGTAGGTCTCTCTTCTTGTGATGAAGTAGATATTGGTATGCTAATAGATCCTCGCGTGAAGCGTCTTCTATCATCGGAACTTCTCTCGAAATTGCTTCCCTTGCTTTTTGCCATGCCGTTGCTGGTAGCCAAAGAGTTTGCCTCTCTCCTCCATGCGGTTCTCTGCCTCTTCCTTGGACTATGCGGTTATCCGCCATTCCTCCTCCATTTCCATGGTCCCCTTCATTGCTGTGATTTCCTGCATTGTCATCCGATAAAATATCATTGGGGTCGAGGACCTGATTACCATTAGAGCGCGTGGTGTTGAGGTATTCCCATTGACCATGCATAGTTGGTGGCGCATTATGCGTGCGCTGATGATGTTGTCTTCTGCCCTGAAGGATGTACTGGTAATATGCTAAGATTGTAGTTGTGGATAGATCTTTGCCATCCTTTTTCCGAAGTCGATGTTTTTTGCTGCTTTCTTCGGGTTCTGAATTTGCCAGGCTTGCTTCGCATGGTGGAGTTGGCTGAGGACCTGATCCGAAGGAGAGATTTCCATAAAGGCCATCAAGGTCCCCCAGATCCATCTCGATTTGCTCGCTTTCTTCGCCTGCTTCGATCTATGCTATGACGTCCATGGAGGATCCGTTGGATGATGCTGGTATCGCTGTAGGCGTAGGTTTTTTCACCGATGGTTCTGATATTACCAGGACCGAGGGGTGTGATTCTTGCGGGTCCTCTACTTGGAAGTGGAAGCTTCCGATGATTAGATCAGATCTACCATTGAAATCGGCGGGTACCAATAAAGGGGTGGGCGGGTGTGGATCTGCATTTGTCGGGTTGATGCTTGGTGGAGAGCGGTCCATCAAATCCATGGTTCCAGCATTCAGGTTTCCCACAGACGGCGCCAATTGACGAGGGGTAACCTCGGTAATGTCCATGATGAAGGACTTAGGGTTTCGCGGGAAAGAGAACGATGGTGATTTCTTCGGATGTCAGGAAAATAGTGGAGTCAAAGTCGCCTGAATATTTGGGAATCGCACTATTACAAGTTGCTTGGGAGTTTTCCGGTGGCCTCACTTGGGCTTCTCCCGTCCTATATATAATAGGCCGGGTCTCAAAGCTGTATGCGGATAGGTTTTTATATACACGTAATTACAATACCAACACAATGTCGGTTCATAGTCTCTTTCCTAATATAATCAAAGTCTTTGTCAGTTGCTTTATTGGGCTATCATCTGAAATCTTCATAGGCCGGAATCCTTTTACCC
The DNA here is from genome assembly GCA_023614405.1 of Avena insularis. Taxonomy (NCBI): domain Eukaryota; kingdom Viridiplantae; phylum Streptophyta; class Magnoliopsida; order Poales; family Poaceae; genus Avena; species Avena insularis. Next base: position 67,342,698 of record CM042692.1, on the reverse strand, counting down.
TGTATAGGGTAGCAAATCATAAGCATCCGAGTAATCATATCTATGTCAACAAGTGATCGACTATATCAACAACGACACCAGATTTTGTAAAAAGATTTTTGGACTTTGAGGGTAAGTTTTTCTGGTTACTCCTTACTCATTACTAGCATCTACTAGATTAGATCTTGGCGTATTTAGGTGTTCATATCATAAGAAATTTTTTGTTTTCTATATTGCGAACCTTTCAGTGATATCAGAGCCATATCTATGCATAGATGTTCTGTACAAGTAGAACACATGTGGATGTGGGTGTTGATGATCAGGTTATTGCAACTTTTTGTTTATATTGGATCTTAATGTCATAGTGGGATGAAGCGGTCTGCACTAACTTTACATGTCCTTGCACATGAGACCTGCTCCTCGCTTGACATGTAACTAGTTTTGCATAAGTGGCTAGCAGGTGTTTATCTCTCCCACTATAATTAAGATATGATCTACAACATGTTATTAATAATTTTTTTATCACCGTTGTGGTTTTAAGTTTGTAGGTATGAATAGTTCTATCTTCGTAAGCCCAAAGCCATGTAAAATATGCAAAAATAAATTAGAGGCGTCTAACTTATTTTTGCAGGGCATGTGATATGATATGTTCAAATGTTACAAATTTTATGCAAGTGATGATATTATTTGTAAGTTATGATAACTGGCTAGAGCCATATGGTTGTTTTATTCTTTTATGGCCTGCCAGCTAGAAATGGAAATTCATGTAATATATATATTAGTGGATGACCATTAAGTATACACGGTTAAGAAAGTTTATTATTTCGAAACACCACATGATAATCAGGTGTGATAGAATCTATGTTTGCATACAACTGGTGAAAGATAGATTTACAGCCCCGTCGATGGAGGTGTTCCAGAAGTGCGATCAAACAGGGCCCCGAAATTCCGAGGCCCCCAGCTATGCAACCCACTAGAGGAGGCCGAGCCTAGGTACGTGAAAATCAATCGCTTCCGTCCAGCCTAGGTCACGTGAAAATACCTAGATGCTTGTTGTTGCGATCGTGGTTGTGGCTCCCGATCGGCGTCGCGGCGACCGCTTACGCTCAACCCAAGCCGTTCTCTTATCGGCTCTTGCTTGCGCCGGCCGGCCAGCGTGCCTGTCCTCTTTCTTTTCCAGTCTTGGACCAGCTAGTAAGTATACCTAGCCCTGATCTCACAGATCATTCGAGTTCAACATCAATTCTGGAATCCCTGCCTATCCTCTTCCAGCCTTGGACATGATCTTAGGAGCATAGCCGCACTGAGCACAGGGCAGAGCACTGCAGCACCAGCAGATCAATCTCAACGGGCCTGCTCTCTACTAATACTTACGCAACACTGATCTTGCTTCTTTTGTCTCAAGTCTAAGTCTGAAACTAAATTATTTTGTTAATTTATCCATCTGTGAAACGAGAAGAATTATGAGAAAAACAAAGTGTCAATCTGGTTATAAAAAGAAGAAGGAAAGATAAAGATTAGAAGCAGCGGATGGTGCTCTAGATAGATTTCTGAACATTGTGTAGAATAGCACGTTCTAAAATTATAAGTACAATTATAAGTAAAACATATAATTTTATTTTACTAGTTATTGAGTTTAATAAAAGTTAGGGCCCCATTTATTAGTTGCACCTGGGCTCCCAAATCCTAGAGACGGGGCTGCAGATTTATACACGTGAATACTAAGGTTCTAGTTGGCGAGCCTAGCATGTACATACATGACCCTTAGAACACGAACCGAAAGGTAAATTCTGAGTCATATAGTTGATATGATGACCATACTTTGCAGCTGCACCAATTCACGTGATGATCGGTCTTCGTGTAGTGAATTTGGTTCATGTAATCACCAAAACAACTCAAGGGATGTTGCTTTTAAGTGGGAATTCATGTAGTAACATTATTAAAGTTGAACTCAATTTATCATAAACTAAATAAAAATAAATTTGCATAATTTGTTGTAGTCACTAGCATTCATTTACTACCTCGCGCCTAGTTTTAATTTTGATAATAGAACTATAAAATTATGGATATATAACTTTACGAATTGGTATCTTATTGCTTTGACTCTCAATCAAAAGTTTAAAATTTCTATTGCAAACTTTCAGCAAAGTCCACTTACTCCATGAAGTTTAATAAGTAATATTAAATCAAGAGTAACAGTTCCAATGTTACTATCTAAATATCACACTTGCCTTCATGATGCTTGATATTCAATAGTTGTTTTAGTATCAAGGTTATCTAGGAGCTGAAAGAATTCTTTCATAAATTATCATGTGTGGAAGATATTGTGATATCTAAAACAATGCTTGGTTGCAATATGATAGAATATAATTTTAGTAAGATATATGTTCTCATATTATATGAGAATTTGCAAAGCTTGAGATGCTAGGCGTCCTAATCTCCCAAATGGTTTTGGGAACTAACATTATAATCACAATTTGTCCTTATAGGCTATAGTAGCATTATCATGAAAATTTTCATGATAGGATGAATAAAATGTGTAGGTAAAATATTTACTACACTAAAAGATTATTAAAGAATAGATTGTGGAATAATTCCAAACGTTTGATGATGGTGATACAAATCAAAGTGCAAGTCCAAGGATAATAGTGTTTGACTAACACGCTTTGGACTATGTGTCATGTGTATGGTGCTACTGTTGATGTTTATAGATTCTTCTAAAAAGGAAAAGAAATGCTGAAAGAGAATCTGAAAAATATTTGGCAGAAAATAGAAGACTGTCAGCTTAGGTATATAGATGATATACATATTGTGGGTGTATTCTTTGCCTATTAATTTTTTTGGTTCTTGGGTATTGGATAGCGAATTGGTTAGTGTGAAGTGTCATACATCACAACACAATTCATGAAATATAATGACCGAAGTAACTAGCAAGAGAATATGGGATGATGTTCATCGGGAAAAAATAAAGTGTTGTTGTGTTTCTCGTTGACATCAAACCTAACTGTAGCATCCCAATTGTCTAACAATTGTAATGCTACTTGGTCTAGTAATATAATGGCTACTTCAAATATATAATTGTTGCATCATAAATATATCATGCTCATGTCATCATGCCACCTTGCATTTGAGCATCATATAAAACCCTTTTTGTTTTGGTTCTTCCCTCATATGCATTGTAAATTGTTTTTGCCTCTTGATATTGTATCTGGTTCTTGATATATTGTTTAAATGCCCAAGTTGAGTTGGGGGCATATCTTTTATTCAACTCCACCACCTTATCCTTGTCACCACCTTATAATTCCACCATCCAACTAAATATGAGCTTTGCACTTTATTTGGGTTTTATCTCTAGCTCATATGGGTTGGGATGGATCCAATTCTATTTCCACATGCTCTCATCTTAGCATCATGTTGTTTTCACATTATTGATATATGAGAGCCACATGGCCACCTTTGCATGCCTTGTGAGTGGAACCCTTTTTCCTAGCTCCCATATGGATTATTATGGATTTATGCTCATGTTGGGATATTTTTGGGACTAGCAAGCATCTAGTGGAATATACACACTAGTAATTCCCAATTATAATCAAATGTGATCAGCTCCATCTACTCCACTTGGAGCTTTCTTCTACAATTCTTTTGCTTAGGCCTTACTCCACATTTTGGAATGCATAAGAATAATGCCATGTAAATAATCTTGTTTTCACAAAAATAAGCATGGTATTAATTATTTATGCATGGCCCATGCAAGTACCACCTTTTTCTAGCCTTTTGGTTTTTATTTGAATCTTTGAGTGGATCTTCCCCATATCTCTCTCTACCCTTATGCTTGATCTTGCTAGATGCATACAAGCATCAAAACCCCATCACCATCTCCTTCCAATGCCATCACCACCTTTTCTCCTCTTCTCTCTTTTGGCTTGATCTAGTTTGTCTTGCTAAAATCCACCACCACAATTCTATTCCTCTCTTCCACTCCTTTTGTGGATCTTGTTTAAGTTGCTAAACCCTACACCTTTTCCTCATGTTCTTGCTTGATCTAAGTTTGAAGCATGCAAGCTTCTTAAACCCTAAGCCATCTCCCTCTCTTTCTTATCCTCTATCTAAGATCCTCCCTAATCACCTACCCCATCATCACCATACCCCCTCCCTCTAAACCCTAAGTACCCTCCCTCATCTCTCCCCTCTCTAGCCGAGCCACCCCACCATGACCTACCCTAGCTACCCACCTGCCTCTCTCGGCCTCTCTCCTCTATCTGCCCTGTAGGCCCCACCTGGCTACCCCTCTCCCTGGTCCCACACCTCATCTACTCCCTCTCTCTCTACCCAACCCTAGTACCAACCTAGCCCGAGCCTCCCCTCTCCTCTTTTCTCCTCTCTCCCTGCCCTGCATGCCCCACGAACCACCCAGGCCTGGCCTGCCTGCCCACTGAAGCCCCCGCCTGCTCGCCTGGCCTCCCACTCGAAAGCACGTGAAGGAGGGGAAAAAGGTGGCCGAGCCACCTTAACCTACCCACTCCCCACGGCACCCCCTCCCTCTCCCGTCCCTATCTACTCCTCTCGGCTCTCCTCCTGCCTCTCCAGATCTGGCCAGGCGCCTGGCTCTTCCTCCCTCCCTCTCCACCGACTTCCTCACGGCCACCGCTTTGCCACGACCAGACGACAAGCGCGACGTGGAGGTGATCGAGGAGGACAAGGAGGTCCTCTGCATCCGCTCCGTACACGCCGTCGAGGAGGAGGAGTCCCAGAAGCGCTGAACCACCGCCGCCCCGACGCGAAACCCTAGCTTCGCCGGTCTCTGCCTCATCGTCGATCCGCTACCCCTCCGCCCGAACCACCACCTCCAACAACCTCTCGGTGAGCCACGTAACCTCCTAGACACGCCTCGCCAGAAGGCCGCAGAACCCTATCTAGCCGTGCAGCCCTCCCCTACCAGCAACCCCCAAGCCACCGCAGTGGCTCCGCCCTCCGCGCGCGAGCCCTAGGTCCCCGGATCGAACCCTGCGCGCCGCGCCGTCCACTGTCGAGCACCGTTTTGTCGTCAGTAAGTTCAGAGAAGAAGCACAGTGTCGCGCACTCGTTTTGCAGAAAACCCCTCTCTGCTTTTTCGCCTCAACCCGCAGTATGCAGAGCCCCACCAGTCAGCCTCTCCGTCCTTTTTATAAAAAGCACCCCGTTTTTTCTTAGCCCCAACCCACGGTCCGATACCCTCCCCGCCACCACCGGTATCCCCCCCCGTGGACCCACGTGGCCCCTCGGCCCCCTGTGTTACTGGTATTGGGCAGCATGTGAGGAACCCTTTCTGCCATTTCGCCAGGTCAGCTTACCACTTGTCACGACCTGTGGCTAAGTCTGGGTCGAGTAACAAAAGTATTTCTGTGTTCTGTTTTAATCCAAACTTTTTCAAATTAAATTAAATTCAAATTTCAAATCTGTTTTATAATAACTTTTAATTCTCAACTTCAAATAATACAAATAATATATGTTTTGAGATCAGAAAAATGTGAGGAATTCAAATATGGCCTTCAAAATATATTTTGGACACCTTAATTTCCAAGTTAATTAAAATTACAAGAAAATGCCCTTTTGCCTTAATTAATTAATAACTTTTGTTTTATAAGTCCAAATTTAACAAATGATATGTCTAAAATGATTAGCTCGACGAGACCTTTCTGTTTATGCATTCCTTGTTCTGTTTTGCAGCATGCATCATATAAATATAAAGTATGCAGCAACTAATATGAGGATAAAATGAGGCTAAAACTCATTAAAATGGTTTCTTCTTGTATTCCACACCTCACCCATGCCATGCTACTTTATTGCCATGCAAATTGTGCATCATTCATCATGGCATGATTGTTTGCTTGTCGCATTTAATTCATATGCTTGTGCACTTTATTTATGTTGGCCCTTGCTTGTTTGGTTCTTCTTCGAATAGACGAGGAGGATATATCAAGAAACCAGGAGCACTACCTGCATCCTTCTCTCGCTTCAATCGAGCTACAAAGCACTACCACATGCTTGCATACATATAGTACCTATTGTCTCTATCTTATTCTTGCATCATTGAGTCGCGATTGCATTAAATTGAATCCCAAGTATTGCATAGCCTTTACTTTTAAACCCCACCGAAGCTTGTTCCTCCATCCGCCTAACAATTCTTTAGATACTCGCTAACCATCCGCCTAACCAGAGATAGACGGATGTCCGTGAATTAATAACAACAGTTATAAAGGTAATATCAACAGATCCATCCTCCTCCTCGCTTACCGACGAGGAAGCGGACGAACAACCCCCCATCCGTTGGCAGTTTTATTAACCATTCCATGAGTGTTGCACTATTTACTAGTCACCATTTAGTCAAATTAAAGGCGGTACTTTAGTTATGCTTGTCTATGATCGAGAAACCTGCTCCAAGTCGTCCATAACCGCTGACACGGCTTTCAGAAAGTTTTATACCGCAGGTGCACAAATAGCAACACACACTGATCAACCTCGAAAACCTAATCAAAACCCAACGAGGCGCCACGACAAAGCGATCACAGATTCAGAAATATTTCAGGGGCCACCCCATTGCTACCCGCAACGGTTGGCCACGAGACGGACTCAAGGTTTGTGTGGCCGGTCAGAAACGATGGAACCCGAAAGTGTGGACTGGGCTTGTCGACACAATAAAACGGGTCACGGACCTAAATAAAGACAAAGGTGCAGACTCGCACAATTTTAAATAAAGCAAAGAAAGCATGGCATAAGTACATGATAGTAAATAAAACCTCAAACTAGTTTGTGGCCCCAAGAAATAAGAATGAATCAAGATCTGCTCGTGGGGTTCATAAGCCTCCGGATGTGGATAGCGAATATTCAAGGAACAGGAATCAAGTACTCGGGGTCCCACGGACACAAGTGAGCCTGAAAAACCAAATAGCGAATATGGCTCACCGATGCCACTTTCATTAGTTATCCCATTACTACTCAGGTTAAGTTGTTTAGGTACCTCGTTATCCATCAGACACTCACATACCCTACACATGTTGTTCTACGACTCGCATGGCTCAAACAACTCCTGTAGTAATGGCTCATGGGATGGAGGAACAAGCTTCGGTGGGGTTTAAAAGTAAAGGTTATGCAATACTTGGGATTCAATTTAATGCAATCGCGACTCAATGATGCAAGAATAAGATAGAGGCAATAGGTACTATATGTATGCAAGCATGTGGTAGTGCTTGCCTGGCAGCTCGATTGAAGCGAGAGAAGGATCTGGTAGTGCTCCTGGTCTCCGATATATCCCCGCCAATGCCTATTCAAGAAGAACCAAACAAACAAGGGCCAACATAAATAAAGTGCGCAAGCATATGAATTAAATGCGACAAGCAAACAATCATGCCATGATGAATGATGCACAATTTGCATGGCATTAAAGTAGCATGGCATGGGTGAGGTGTGGAATACAAGAATAAATCATTTTATTGAGTTTTGGCCCCATTTTATCCTCATATTAGTTGCTGTATACTTTATATTTATATGATGCATGCTGCAAAACAGATAATGGAATGCATAAACAGAAAGGTCTCGTCGAGCTAATCAGTTTAGACATATTATTTGTTAAATTTGGAGTTATAAAACAAAAGTTATTAATTAATTAAGGAAAAAGGGCATTTTATTGTAATTTAAACCAACTTGGAAAATAAAGTGTCCAAAATATATTTTGGATGGCATATTTGAATTCCTCACACTTTTCTGATTTCAAAACATATATTATATGTTTAATTTGGATTTATATTTTAAAAGTTATTATAAAACAGATTTGAATTTTTGAATTTGAATTAATTTGAAAAGGTTTAAATTCAAACAGACAGACAGAAATACTTTTTCTACTCAGGTTTAGCTAGCCACAGACAATGACAGGTGGGGCCTGGCTGACTCAGCGCAGTGAGCTGGTGATGGAGGGGTGGGGGTTTTCTTCTAGATTTTTCTCACCTTGAGGTTTGCTAGCCATAGAGGATGGCGGTGAGGGTCCTGTGGCTGGGCCAATAAGGCTGCTACCAACGTGCTGGACACGTATGATCCTGCACGCTGGGGTGGATTGGTCTGTGGTGGTCAGGATCTTCCGGGGGTTTTCATGCAAAACGCTCGAGGTCGACAGCGGGCGGGACCGCGGGTTTAGGGGGAAAAAGCGGGGGGGTTCGCGCCATTGGCTGCCGACGAATCTCGACGGCGGCGGATCTGGCCGCCTTTTTCCGGAGGCGACAAATCTAGCGGCGAAATCGCCCATAAAAACGAAAAACACAGACAAGACGAAGGCTACAACTTTCGTTCAGAGAGCAACTATGGCGGTGGGCTGTGCTGGCCGGGCTTCGACGAGGAACAGAGGGCCAGCAGGGACCTGGGGCTGCGGCTGCCCGCCCGCGCACGGCACGCGGCGCGCGCAGAGCGCTCGACGGAGGGCGGCGGAGCTACGGCGCAGAAGAAAGAAGGGGGCCGTGTCTAGGAGCTGCAGGGACTCACCGCGGTGTCGCCGGCGTGGTCACAAAGCGCGGAGGTGGAGGAGAACTGGCGGCAGGCTCGCGGACGTTGGGCTCGGGCTGCGACGGTGCACGGTGGAGCTCGGCTGCTTCGGCGAGGTTCTGGCCCCGATGCTGGTTCGAGCCGTAGAAGAGGACGCAGAGGTACTCGCCGGTGCTCCTGGCGGCCTCGGAGAGCAGCAAGCTGCGTCGATCTAGAACAGGCCGAAGTGGCTAGGGTTTTGCGAGGTGGTGGCCATGGCCTCGCTTGGGGAAGTAGGGAGGAAGGAGAGGGGTATGGGCGCCTCCTGGGTAGCTCTGAGGTGGTTAGGTGAGGGAGGAGGAGAGAGGAGCACATGGGTTTGGTGGTGGCTTGCAAAAAGAGAGGAGGAGGTGATCGGGTAGATCTTTCTGTCCCTCCTTTTTTTCTCCTTGTCTTGAAGCCAAGAAAGAGGTGGGGCAGATGAGGGGTGACGTGGTGGTGCTGGTTGTTGGCTGCTGGTGGACCAAGATGAGGTGGAGGAGAAGAGAGGGGGGACTAGCTCGGGTTAGGGATTTTTGCTGGGGATGGGGTAGCTAGGTGGGGCCAGGGTGACCAGGTGGGGCCGAGCTAGGTGAGAGAGAGAGAGAGGCCGAGAGAGAGGGAGGTAGGTTTAGGGTTTAGCTTAGAGAGAGAGGCCGAGAGAGAGGGAGGTAGGTTTAGGGTTTAGCTTAGAGAGAGAGAGGCTAGGGTTAGGTTAGATGGGGTGGGGTTTAGAGAGAGGGTGAAGAGAGAGGAGTGGTATGGTAGCTAGGGTTTGCTTTTGTCAAGATCAAGCCAACCACATGCCAAGCTCCAATAAGATCAAGACAAGAAAAGAGAGGGATGTGGTGATATGGTTTGGCCAAGATCAAATAAGACCAAGCCAAAAGGAGGGAGAGAGAGATGAGAGATGAGATGGTTCACCCAAAAATCCAAAACAAGCAAAGGAGGACAAAGTTGGAGATGATTGCATGGCCCATGCAAAATACTTAATGCCATGTTTTAAACTTGTGAACAAATTAATAAACATGGCATTATTCTTATGCATTTCCAAAAGTGGGTTTAATCCAAGCTAAAGAATTTAAAGGAAATTCCAGATGGAGTAGATGGAGATGATCACATTTGATTATAATTGGGACTTGCTAGTGTGTATATTCCACTAGATGCCTACTAGTCCCAAAAATATTCCCACATGAGCATAAACCCATAATAATCCATATGGAAGCTAGGAAAAAGGGTTCCACTCACAAGGCATGCAAAGGTAGCCATGTGGCTCTCCTAAACCAATAATGTGAAAACAATATGGTGCATATATGAGAGCATGTGGAAATAGAATTGGATCCATCCCAACCCATATGAGCTAGAGGTAAAACCCAAAAGAAAAACAATTGCAAGCTCATGGATGATGGAATGGTGGAAAGATGGGGTGATGACAAGAAAGGTGGTGGAGTTAAATAAAAGATATATCAACAACCAAATACAATTAATAATGCATATGAGATAAGAACCAAATGGAAAAGGGTTTTATATGATGCTCAAATGCAAGGTGGCATGATGACATGAGCATGATATAATATGATGCAACAATTATATGTAGGAGGTAGCATATATATAGACTAGGCTAGTAGCATTGCAATTGTTAGACAATTGGGATGCTACAACTCTCCCCCACTAAACAAGAATCTCGCCCCGAGATTCCTAGGAAAAAGAAAACAACACAAGGAGAGGCGGGTGTTCGAACGAAGGTGACCCTCACGTTCCCAAGTTGATGAACAACGGAATGGTGCGACCACTACACCTTGCCAAACTTGCTAGACTTGTTGCGAGTCTTGCGTTTTGCTTGAGAAACAACGATTAGAAGAGTTGAAGGATTGTCGTGAGACAAGAAGGATAGGATGAACATAGCTCCGGTTTTCCCCAAGAAACAAGATAAAAGAATATAACCACTTGTGAAAGAAAGGACAAGATGATGTATCATGAATAAAGAAAGACACACCGCTAAGATTAAAGATTTACCGATACTAGAGAGGATGAATCTTTATCTCGCCGGAAGAAAAAGAGCTAGGTTGGAGAGGTTTGAACCACTATGACAATAGCATCATATCTTCTCTCGGATTTGAGAAATGAAGTACGGAAACAATATTGCCTTCAAACAATAGAGTCCCTTGATATCAATAGAAAGATTTAGTTAGACATCGTCGGATTAGATTCTTGTTGCGCCAGTAAGACCCCAAAGGATCACGCAATTGAGGTGCGCGGATATAACTTCCAGAGACGGATGTGAAGCCAGATCATGGTGGAATCCCAAGAAGCAAAGAATATGGAGGATCTGGAGTTTATTGCAAAGATACTTATTGCTTTCTTTAGCCTTGAGGCTAACGCAATAGATTTGCGGCTGATGGCATCAACCATAATTGGCTTTACCACAGAAAAAGAATTGATGAAAACAAAGAGAGAGATAGTTTCCTTCCATCTTGTTTGGGGATGTCAAGCACCGGTTGAAAGACGAGGATAGAAAAGAGTTTGCGTTTGTTCCACCAGATAATTGAAGATTTGCTCCGGGTAGGAAAAAGACGAGATCACCAACAAGAGACTATTGATTACTTTCTTCGAGAGAGCAGTCCGGAAAAACAAAGACGGAAGTAAAAGTATCAAGGGATAAAGGCCACTTCTAACTTCCGTGGAATGAGTGAAATCGCATTAATTCACCAATTCAATGTACAAGAGCGAATGATAAGAGTAGTGGTATGGTAGCTACTCCATCCCGCACTCAAAGCATTACTCCGCACATGAATAAGAAAACCATGCAACCCAACTACCGAAACAGACTGAAGGTATTGACAAAAACTCATGGAACTTCGTTAGAAAACAAGGATGGATACAAAGGATTCGCCGGATTCATAGATAGATAAAGATGATGATGTTGTCGTCATGTCGAAAGTACCAAGCCACCGGAAAGATATGAAAGAAGATTACGGAGAACAACTGCAAGATTCCACAGCTACAGAAAAGGTAGCACCGACTTGAACGGAAGGAATACCAGATCTGGAAGGTCTTCATGGCCTCCGGTGGATAGAGCATAGACGATAGAGCGAGAGGGTTTCAAAAGATTACTTAACGAGATAGAGGTGAAAGAACTCCATGTTCTTCTTGAAATGATTGAGAAAGATTTAGCAGTCTTGAGGAAATCTACGGCGGAACGACGATGATAACTTGCCAACAAGGAACAACTCCGGATTGGTTGAAGATGGAGGATGGAATTAACAATGGACTTGCTAATTCCAGAATTGAAGCAATGTATTTAGCAGAAGGACGTGGTCGAGATAGGTGACTTCAAGAAGTTGATTCACGCTTTGAGAACTTTGCACACAGGCAGTGTTCTCGAAGCTTGAGAGAAAGAGACATAGATGATCTTCCATGTTCTCCCATTGATATCGAATAGGCAAGCATATTATCAACATATACCACCACGGATTAACAAGATATTCCCAGAATATCAAGTTCAAGAGGCGGAAGAAACGAACAAATGCTCGAAACACTTTCTGAGCTCAACGCTCTTAGAAAGATCAATATTAAGAGCACGGGTTCGTGTTGAAGAAGATGCACTGGAAGAATAGATTATCTGGTCCTTCGGAAGAAAAGAGATGTCACCTGGTTCACATTGTCGATAGGATCGCCGGTTACAAGATAAAGAGATCTTGGACAAAGAAACGATGATACCTCATACCTCAAGCAAAGCTACCAGAGACGAAAAGATGCAATTCCCTCGTCTCAAAGAGAATTTTGCAGATATGGAGTTGAAAAGATGTGCATCATGATGGACAGATGATAGACCGCCGTAGTGCTTTGAGAAACTCCGGATTGCCAAAGATGCTTGAATATGCATAGATATGATCACGGTGTAGTCAAAATCATAGGAGGTAACCGTCACCATTTGGAGGATAGAGTTGATAGCATTTTCCATATTCCACTCATGATAAGTGTCATATAGCTATGCCGAGACCCAATTACAATCACCAGCATCGGATCGACACCTGTTATGTAATTATCCCAAGAGAATTGGAGATGAAATTAAACTCCAGGATTAAGCGCCGGTGACAAAAGAATGAGTTAGCATGGACATGCTGATAAAAGGGAGATAGATAATGTTTCACACACGACTGGAAGGAGTGTGGAAACACAGATGTATCAAAGAAAAATTTTCCGCATTTTTCGGCATTAAAATACCAATAGATGCGCAAAATCACTTATCAGGTAGAGATTAGCAACTGATGCTTACACAGAATGTGGAGTTGCTAGAAGGAAGGACACCCTTAAGAAGATGGCAACGGTCAACAAGGAGTCAGATAGATCGCGCCGGTTTGCAAAAGCCTGTCGGTATGGAATGTACCAACAGTTGATAACCAAAGGCAGATAAAGATAACAACTTGGATGCAACAGATAGACAAGGAATTACACACACACACACTTTCTATGGTACTACGGAAACCCAGAACACGTGAATCCTAGTTTGAATTTTAAGAAGAGGATTGAAAACGTTACCCTTCCTTACCAGAAAAGGGTGGGTGGGTGGGTAAGAAGAAAAGTGGAAGCAGTCCTACTCTCGCGTTTTGTTTTTCCCTAGTATACATAACTACCAAAAATATTTACTAGACTGACAACGACCATTTGGCTGAGACCCTGAAGGTCGGGATGGCTCTGATACCAATTGTAACTAGCTCGGTGAATTACTCTCCTAGTTACAAGCCTGGATGAGCGGAAATGGTTAAAATAGTACGGTGGGGCCCAAATGCCACTCACAGGTAGACCTTTCAGCCGTCCTAACCATTTCCAAACATCGGGACAAGAACGGGCGGCGTAATCGGCAGGCGAAGGGATCAACTACATACACAAATGAGTATGTATGCAAGCCACCATACAACAGTACATCAGAGCTATTCCATCTAAAAAGAAAGGAAATATAGCAACACCATACGGCAAGATCCAAATGTCCTAGATAGATATAATAGTTTAGGATATCTCCTCATACATCAAACATCAGAGTATCAAAGGAAGCGAAGACAAAATCCGAGTACGGATAAGAAGAAAATCGGCATAAGATGCCCCATAAATAAGCACATCCCGCCCACAGATCTCACGGATCCCCGTTCCCGGAATCTCTACACCGAATGATCGTTCCCCACATCGTCCGTCTCCTCCACCCAGTATCCATCTTGTGAGGGTACTTGTTCATCTGAATCAAATAATTTATCGTGTGAGACCCTAGGGGTACTCAGCAAGTCTTTATGCCTCTAAAGGGGACACAACCTGGGGTGACGCAATTGCAGCAAAAGATAAACCCTAACAATTCTTTAGATACTCGCTAACCATCCGCCTAACCAGAGATAGACGGATGTCCGTGAATTAATAACAACAGTTATAAAGGTAATATCAACAGATCCATCCTCCTCCTCGCCATCGATTTAGGAAGCGGACGAACAACCCCCCATCCGTTGGCAGTTTTATTAACCATTCCATGAGTGTTGCACTATTTACTAGTCAGTTACTTAGTCAAATTAAAGGCGGTACTTTAGTTATGCTTGTCTATGATCGAGAAACTGTGCTCCAAGTCGTCCATAAATCATGACACGGCTTTCGAGAAAGTTTTACCGCAGGGTGCACAAATAGCAACACACACTCGATCAACCTCGAAAACCAAATCAAAACCCAACGAGGCCACGATAAAGCGAGCACAGATTCAGAAATATTTCAGGGGCCACCCCATTAAGCTACCATAGCGAAGCTGGCGGCTACGAGACGGACTCAAGGTTTAGTGGGCTGTAAACGATCGAACCCGAAGTGTGACTGGCTTGTCGACATAAACGGGTCACGGACCTAACAAGACAAAGGTGCGACTGCACAATTTAAATAAAGCAGTAAAGCATGGCATAAGTACCGTATAGTAAATAAAACATCAAACTAGTTTGTGGCCCCAAGAAATAAGAACGAATCAAGCTCTGGCTCAGGGGGGTTCATAAGCCTCCCGGATGTGGATAGCACGAATATTCAAGGAACAGGAATCAAGTACTCGGGGTCCTACGGGACACAAGTGAGCCTGAAAAACCAAATAGCGAATATGGCTCACCGATGCCACTTTCATTAGTTATCCCATTACTACTCATGTTAAGTTGTTTAGGTACCTCGTTATCCATCAGACACTCACATACCCTACACATGCTGTTCTACGACTCGCATGGCTCAAACAACTCCTGTAGTAATGGCTCATGGGATGGAGGAACAAGCTTCGGTGGGGTTTAAAAGTAAAGGCTATGCAATACTTGGAATTCAATTTAATGCAATTGCGACTCAATGATGCAAGAATAATATAGAGGCAATAGGTACTATATGTATGCAAGCATGTGGTAGTGCTTGCCTGGCAGCTCAGTTGAAGCGAGAGAAGGATCTGGGTAGTGCTCCTGGGTCTCCTGATATATCCCCTACTCAGCGTCTATTCGAAGAAGAACCAAACAAACAAGGGCCAACATAAATAAAGTGCGCAAGCATATGAATTAAATGCGACAAGCAAACAATCATGCCATGATGAATGATGCATAAAACAAAAGTTATTAATTAATTAAGGAAAAAGGGCATTTTATTGTAATTTAAACCAACTTGGAAAATAAAGTGTCCAAAATATATTTTGGATGGCATATTTGAATTCCTCACACTTTTCTGATTTCAAAACATATATTATATGTTTAATTTGGATTTATATTTTAAAAGTTATTATAAAACAGATTTGAATTTTTGAATTTGAATTAATTTGAAAAGGTTTAAATTCAAACAGACAGACAGAAATACTTTTTCTACTCAGGTTTAGCTAGCCACATACAATGACAGGTGGGGCCTGGCTGACTCAGCGCAGTGAGCTGGTGATGGAGGGGTGGGGGTTTTCTTCTAGATTTTTCTCACCTTGAGGTTTGCTAGCCATAGAGGATGACAGGAGGGTCCCAGGTCATGGCTGCATGGCCAACGCGCTGGACACGTATGCGTTCTTGTAGGGGACTGGTCTGTGGTGGTCAGGATCTTCCGGGGGTTTTCATGCAAAAACGCTCCGAGGCTGACAGGTGGGCTTCGGGGACCGCGGGTTTAGGCGGGAAAAAGGGCAGGGGGTTCTGCGCAAAACGGCCATCGGCTGCTGCTGCGCTGCTGACGAATCCGTCCCTGACGGCGGCGGATCTGGCCGTCTTCCGGCGACGGTGGCGACGAATCTAGCGAGAAACTGGCCAAGCCATAAAAACGAAAAACACAGGCACGACGAAGGGCTACAACTTTCGTTCAGAGAGCAACTACGGGGGTGGGCTGTGCTGGCCGGGCTTCGACGAGGAACAGAGGGCTAGCAGGGACCTGGGGCTGCGGCTGCCCGCCACAAGACGCGCGCAAGGCAGAAGCGCCTTGAGGGCGGCGGAGCTACGGCGCAGAAGAAAGAAGGGGGCCGTGTCTAGGAGCTGCAGGGACTCATCGTGGTGTCGCCGGCGTGGTCGCAAAGCGCGGAGGTGGAGGAGAACTGGCGGCAGGCTCGCGGACGTTGGGCTCGGGCTGCGACGGTGCACGGCGGCGCTCGACTGCTTCGGCGAGGTTCCGGCCCCGATGCTGGTTCGAGCCGTAGAAGAGGACGCAGAGGTACTCGCCGGTGCTCCTGGCGGCCTCGGAGAGCAGCAGGCTGCGTCGATCTAGAACATGCCGAAGTGGCTAGGGTTTTGTGAGGTGGTGGCCATGGCCTCGCTTGGGGAAGTAGGGAGGAAGGAGAGGGGTCTGGGCGCCTCCTGGGTAGCTCTGAGGTGGTTAGGTGAGGGAGGAGGAGAGAGGAGCACATGGGTTTGGTGGTGGCTTGCAAAAAGAGAGGAGGAGGTGATCGGGTAGATCTTTCTCTCCCTCCTTTTTTTCTCCTTGTCTTGAAGCCAAGAAAGAGGTGGGGCAGATGAGGGGTGACGTGGTGGTGCTGGTTGTTGGCTGCTGGTGGACCAAGATGAGGGGGAGGAGAAGAGAGGGGGGACTAGCTCGGGTTAGGGCTTTTTGCTGGGGATGGGGTAGCTAGGTGGGGCCAGGGTGACCAGGTGGGGCCGAGCTAGGTGAGAGAGAGGCCGAGAGAGAGGGAGGTAGGTTTAGGGTTTAGCTTAGAGAGAGAGAGAGGCTAGGGTTAGGTTAGATGGGGTGGGGTTTAGAGAGAGGGTGAAGAGAGAGGAGTGGTATGGTAGCTAGGGTTTGCTTTTGTCAAGATCAAGCCAAGCACATGCCAAGCTCCAACAAGATCAAGACAAGAAAAGAGAGGGATGTGGTGATATGGTTTGGCCAAGATCAAATAAGACCAAGCCAAAAGGAGGGAGGGAGAGAGAGATGAGAGATGAGATGGTTCACCCAAAAATCCAAAAACAAGCAAAGGAGGACAAAGTTGGAGATGATTGCATGGCCCATGCAAAATACTTAATGCCATGTTTTAAACTTGTGAACAAATTAATAAACATGGCATTATTCTTATGCATTTCCAAAAGTGGGTTTAATCCAAGCTAAAGAATTTAAAGGAAATTCCAGATGGAGTAGATGGAGATGATCACATTTGATTATAATTGGGACTTGCTAGTGTGTATATTCCACTAGATGCCTACTAGTCCCAAAAATATTCCCACATGAGCATAAACCCATAATAATCCTTATGGAAGCTAGGAAAAAGGGTTCCACTCACAAGGAATGCAAAGGTAGCCATGTGGCTCTCCTAAACCAATAATGTGAAAACAATATGGTGCATATATGAGAGCATGTGGAAATAGAATTGGATCCATCCCAACCCATATGAGCTAGAGGTAAAACCCAAAAGAAAAACAATTGCAAGCTCATGGATGATGGAATGGTGGAAAGATGGGGTGATGACAAGAAAGGTGGTGGAGTTAAATAAAAGATATGCCCCCAGCTCTCCTATGGTTCGTGCACCAACACCTCGGGATCTCAACATCAACACCAAGCCCGGGTCTACTGTTGCTCGTGCCAACTGTGTCAACGCCGCTCAAGCTGAGCATGCACCTGGAGTTGTGATGGGTATGCTTCCCGTTAACTCAGTTCCTTCAAGAGTTTTGTTTGATTCTGGTGCTTCGCATTCTTTTGTTTCGCATAAGTTTGCGCATGAGCAGGATCTGGATATGGTTCCTTTATCACATCGTCTGGTGGTACAATCTCCTGGTTCAAACATGAGGGCTGCTCATATCAGCCAGGGCAATCAAATTGAGATTGGTGGCTCTTCGTTCTCGGCATCCTTAATTGTTCTGGGCAATTCTGACATTGATGTCATCTTGGGCATGGATTGGTTGACAGCAAATGCAGCTGTGATTGATTGTGCTGAACGCTCGGTTTCTCTGAAGATCCCTGAAGGCCATATAGTCTATTCTCCAAGTCTGACTCCTGCTATCCAGCTTTTCTCTTTGGCAGCTCTGAATGATGATGCTATGGAAGCTATTCAGAGTGTTCCGGTGGTCTGTGAGTTCCCAGATGTCTTTCCTGAAGAGTTGCTGTATGCCTCCGGATCGTGAGGTTGAGTTTGTAATTGAGCTTGAACCTGGTACCGCTCCTATCTCCAAGCGGCCTTATAAAATGGGTCCTGCTGAGTTGGCTGAACTCAAACGTCAGCTTGATGAACAAGAGAAGTTGGGTTTCATTCAACACAGTACTTCCTCTTGGGGCAGCCCAACAATCTTTGTGAAGAAGCGAGACAAGACTGATAGACTTTGTGTTGACTATCGGGCTCTCAATGCTAAAACCATCAAGAATAAATATCCCCTTCCGCGGATTAATGATCTTTTCGATCAGCTACCTGGAGCTGTGGTATTCTCTAAGCTTGACTTGAGAAGTGGTTATCACCAAATCAAGATTCGCAAGGAAGATGTTCCTAAGACAGCTTTCACCACCCGCTATGGCCTGTATGAGTACACGGTCATGTCTTTCGGTCTCACCAACGCACCTGCCACCTTCTCGAGGCTCATGAACTCGGTTTTCATGGAGTATCTTGATAAGTTCGTTGTGGTCTATCTGGATGACATCCTAGTCTATTCTAAGTCACAGGAAGAGCATGAAGAACACCTTCGGTGTGTCCTAAACAAGCTTCGTGAGAACCGCTTGTATGTAAAGTTCTCCAAGTGTGAGTTTTGGCTGCCTCAAGTAACCTATCTGGGTCACCTCATCTCTGCCAAGGGCATTGCAGTCAATCCGGAAACTGTAAAGACAATTGTTGAATGGCTTCCTCCTGTCAATGTCAAAGAAGTGTGGAGTTTCCTTGGTTTGGCTAGTTATTGCCGTCGCTTCGTTCAGAACTTTTCGAAGATAGCGAAGCCTCTTACCGATCTCCTTAAGAAAGGCAAGAAATACCTTTGGACTCCTGCATGTCAAGCAAGCTTTAAGACACTCAAAGAGAAGCTCACTTCCACACCAGTCTTGGTTCCTCCGGATACATCCAAGCCGTTCCAGATATTCTGTGACGCCTCTTTGCAAGGATTGGGTGCGGTCCTTATGCAAGAAAAACAAGTTGTTGCTTATGCCTCTCGCCAGTTGAAGACGCATGAGATCAACTATCCTACACATGACCTCGATCTCGCAGCATCTGTCTTTGCTTTGAAAGTATGGAGGCACTACTTGCTTGGCAACCGTTGTGAAATCTTTTCTGATCACAAGAGTTTGAAGTATATCTTCACTCAGCCTGATCTCAACCTTCGGCAGAGGAGATGGATTGAAGCAATCAATGACTTCGATTTGACCATCAATTACACTCCGGGCAAAGCTAATGTCATGGCCGATGCTCTCAGCCGTAAAGCTTATGTCAACAACCTCATGATGGAAGAACAACAGCCTCTCTTGTGCGAGGAATTCCATCAGCTCAACCTTGAAATTGTGGAACAAGGGTATCTTCTGAACCTTCTAGCAACTCCTCTCTTGGAAGAAAAGGTTCGCTCCTTTCTGCTCGGTGATCCGTACACAAGAAAGATCATCTCCAAACTTCAGCTTCCGAAGTATGAGTCCTTCCACGTCGATGATCAAGGCACGCTTTTCTTTGAACACCGGATGTTTGTTCCGAACTACCCGGGTTTGAGAGAGCAAGTTCTCAAGGAGGCGCATGATTCTGTTCTTTCTATCCACCCTGGCAGCACAAAGATGTACATGGACTTGAAAACAGAATATTGGTGGCCTGGTTTGAAACGATATTGTGCCAAGTATGTATCGGAGTGTGATGTCTGCCGCAGAGTGAAAGCTGTCCATCAGAAACCTTCCGGTCTTCTACAGCCATTGAAACCCCCGTAATGGAAATGGGAGAAAGTAGAGATGGACTTCATCACGGGTTTTCCAAGGTCGCAGAAGGGCAACAATGCAATCTTTGTTGCCATTGACAGGCTTTCTAAAGTGGCTCACTTCTTCCCCGTCAAGGAAACAATTTCTGCAATTCAGTTGGCTGAGCTCTATATCAACAGAATTGTCTCTCTATATGGGGTTCCGCTAGAGATCAGTTCAGACCGTGGGAGCATCTTCACTTCCAAGTTCTGGGAAAGTTTCCAAAATGCTCTGGGAACAAAGTTGAACTTCAGCACAGCTTACCACCCTCAATCGCAAGGACAAGTTGAAAGGATCAATCAGATTCTGGAGGATATGCTTCGTGCTTGCGTCATCTCTTTTGGCATGAAGTGGGAAGAATGCCTTCCTTATGCTGAATTCTCTTACAACAACAGCTTCCAGAAAAGTCTAAAGATGGCACCATTTGAGGCTCTCTATGGTCGCAAATGCAGAACTCCGATTGGTTGGTCGGGTGCAGGCGAAAGAATATTGTTTGGCCCTGACATTGTGACTCAAGCGGAGGAGAAGGTTCACATCATTCTTGAAAATCTGAAGATTGCTCAAAGTTGCCAGAAGAGCAATTATGACCGGAAGCACACGGACATGGAATATGTCCCTGGTGATCTCGTTTACCTTCGTGTCACTCCCATGAGAGGCACGCACCGTTTTGGTATCAAAGGAAAGCTGGCTCCTAGATACATCGGTCCTTTCAAAATTCGTGGAAGAAGAGGAGAAGTTGCTTATGCTCTTGACCTCCCGGAAAAACTCAAGGTCCATGATGTTTTCCACATCTCTCAGCTCAAGAAGTGCTTCAAGGACCCCGGCAGGACCGTGGACCATGAGCTTATCAATCTCCAAGAAGACCTGTCTTATCAAGAACACCCCACAAAAATCCTTGAAACCGCAGAAAGAAGGACTCGCAACAAGTCCATCAAGTTCTGCAAGGTGCAGTGGTCGCACCATTCCGTTGATGAAGCCACTTGGGAACGTGAAGATGAGCTCCGTTCCAAGTATCATACCCTCTTTGAGTCTTCTTCTTCTTCCTAGAATCTCGGGGCGAGATTCCTGTTTAGTGGGGGAGAGTTGTAGCATCCCAATTGTCTAACAATTGTAATGCTACTTGGTCTAGTAATATAATGGCTACTTCAAATATATAATTGTTGCATCATAAATATATCATGCTCATGTCATCATGCCACCTTGCATTTGAGCATCATATAAAACCCTTTTTGTTTTGGTTCTTCCCTCATATGCATTGTAAATTGTTTTTGCCTCTTGATATTGTATTTGGTTCTTGATATATTGTTTAAATGCCCAAGTTGAGTTGGGGGCATATCTTTTATTCAACTCCACCACCTTATCCTTGTCACCACCTTATAATTCCACCATCCAACTAAATATGAGCTTTGCACTTTATTTGGGTTTTATCTCTAGCTCATATGGGTTGGGATGGATCCAATTCTATTTCCACATGCTCTCATCTTAGCATTATGTTGTTTTCACATTATTGATATATGAGAGCCACATGGCCACCTTTGCATGCCTTGTGAGTGGAACCCTTTTTCCTAGCTCCCATATGGATTATTATGGATTTATGCTCATGTTGGGATATTTTTGGGACTAGCAAGCATCTAGTGGAATATACACACTAGTAATTCCCAATTATAATCAAATGTGATCAGCTCCATCTACTCCACTTGGAGCTTTCTTCTACAATTCTTTTGCTTAGGCCTTACTCCACATTTTGGAATGCATAAGAATAATGCCATGTAAATAATCTTGTTTTCACAAAAATAAGCATGGTATTAATTATTTATGCATGGCCCATGCAAGTACCACCTTTTTCTAGCCTTTTGGTTTTTATTTGAATCTTTGAGTGGATCTTCCCCATATCTCTCTCTACCCTTATGCTTGATCTTGCTAGATGCATACAAGCATCAAAACCCCATCACCATCTCCTTCCAATGCCATCACCACCTTTTCTCCTCTTCTCTCTTTTGGCTTGATCTAGTTTGTCTTGCTAAAATCCACCACCACAATTCTATTCCTCTCTTCCACTCCTTTTGTGGATCTTGTTTAAGTTGCTAAACCCTACACCTTTTCCTCATGTTCTTGCTTGATCTAAGTTTGAAGCATGCAAGCTTTTCTTAAACCCTAAGCCATCTCCCTCTCTTTCTTAGCCTCTATCTAAGATCCTCCCTAATCACCTACCCCATCATCACCATACCCCCTCCCTCTAAACCCTAAGTACCCTCCCTCATATCTCCTCTCTCTAGCCGAGCCACCCCACCATGACCTACCCTAGCTACCCACCTGCCTCTCTCGGCCTCTCTCCTCTATCTGCCCTGTAGGCCCCACCTGGCTACCCCTCTCCCTGGTCCCACACCTCATCTACTCCCTCTCTCTCTCTACCCAACCCTAGTACCAACCTAGCCCGAGCCTCCCCTCTCCTCTTTTCTCCTCTCTCCCTGCCCTGCATGCCCCACGCCGAACCACCCGAGCCTGGCCTGCCCTGCCCCACCTGGAAGCCCCTACCCATGCCTGCCCTGGCCTCCCAGCTCGAGCATGTGAAGGAGGGGGAAAAAGGTGGCCGAGTCACCTTTAACCTACCCACTCCCCCACGACACCCCCTCCCCTCTCCCGTCCCTATCTACTCCCTCTCGGCTCTCCTCTGGCCTCTCCAGATCTGGCCGAGGCGCCCTGGCCTTCCTCCCTCCCTCTCCACCGACCCCAGCTTCCTCTCGCCGGCCACCGTCTGCTCCACCGGCGCTGCTTCGACCCAGACGACAAGCGCGACGTGGAGGTGATCGAGGAGGACAAGGAGGTCCTCTGCATCCGCTCCGTACATGCCGTCGAGGAGGAGGAGTCCCAGAAGCGCTGAACCACCGCCGCCCCGACGCGAAACCCTAGCTTCGCCGGTCTCTGCCTCATCGTCGATCCGCTACCCCTCCGCCCGAACCACCACCTCCAACAACCTCTCGGTGAGCCACGTAACCTCCTAGACACGCTCCTCTGCGCTGCCGTTGCCTGTACGTGCCGGACAATCCGACAACGCCTTCAGGTCTGGCGCTGCTCAGACTCGCCAGAAGGCCGCAGAACCCTATCTAGCCGCAGCCCTCCCCTACCAAAGAACCCCACACCGCAGTGGTTCCGCCACATGCGAGCCCTAGGTCCCCGGATCGAACCCTGGCCAAGGCCCGGCCCACTGTCGAGCACCGTTTTGTCGCCAAGAAGTTCAGGAAGAAGAAGCAGTGTCGCACTGCTTTGCGTAAAACCCTCGCTTTTCGCCTCAACCCAGATGCGTGAGCCCCACCAGTCAGCCTCTCCGTCCTTTTTATAAAAAGCACCCCGTTTTTTCTTAGCCCCAACCCACGGTCCGATACCCCCTCCTGCCAGCCACGTCGGTATCCCCCTCTGTCACGTGGACCCCTGTGGCCCTGGCCCCACTGCCTCACCTCGTTTGGCAAAGAACATGATGAGGAACCCCTTTCTGCGCGCTGTTTCGCCAGGTCAGCTAGGCCCCACTTGTCACTGACTGTGGCTAAGTCTGGGTCGAGTAACAAAAGTATTTCTGTGTTCTGTTTTAATCCAAACTTTTTCAAATTAAATTAAATTCAAATTTCAAATCTGTTTTATAATAACTTTTAATTCTCAACTTCAAATAATACAAATAATATATGTTTTGAGATCAGAAAAATGTGAGGAATTCAAATATGGCCTTCAAAATATATTTTGGACACCTTAATTTCCAAGTTAATTAAAATTACAAGAAAATGCCCTTTTGCCTTAATTAATTAATAACTTTTGTTTTATAAGTCCAAATTTAACAAATGATATGTCTAAAATGATTAGCTCGACGAGACCTTTCTGTTTATGCATTCCTTGTTCTGTTTTGCAGCGTGCATCATATAAATATAAAGTATGCAGCAACTAATATGAGGATAAAATGAGGCTAAAACTCATTAAAATGGTTTCTTCTTGTATTCCACACCTCACCCATGCCATGCTACTTTATTGCCATGCAAATTGTGCATCATTCATCATGGCATGATTGTTTGCTTGTCACATTTAATTCATATGCTTGTGCACTTTATTTATGTTGGCCCTTGCTTGTTTGGTTCTTCTTCGAATAGACGCTGAGCAGGGGATATATCAAGAAACCCAGGAGCACTACCCAGATACTTCTCTCGCTTCAACTGAGCTACCAGGCAAGCACTACCACATGCTTGCATACATATAGTACCTATTGCTTCTATCTTATTCTTGCATCATTGAGTCGCGATTGCATTAAATTGAATCCCAAGTATTGCATAGCCTTTACTTTTAAACCCCACCGAAGCTTGTTCCTCCATCCCATGAGCCATTACTACAGGAGTTGTTTGAGCCATGCGAGTCGTAGAACAGCATGTGTAGGGTATGTGAGTGTCTGATGGATAACGAGGTACCTAAACAACTTAACCTGAGTAGTAATGGGATAACTAATGAAAGTGGCATCGGTGAGCCATATTCGCTATTTGGTTTTTCAGGCTCACTTGTGTCCCGTAGGACCCCGAGTACTTGATTCCTATTCCTTGAATATTCGCGCTATCCACATCCGGGAGGCTTATGAACCCCCCTGAGCCAGAGCTTGATTCATTCTTATTTCTTGGGGCCACAAACTAGTTTGAGGTTTTATTTACTATCCTGTACTTATGCCATGCTTTATCGCTTTATTTAAAATTGTGCAGGTATCGCACATCGCATCGTAGGTCCGTGACCCGTTTTCGCTGTATCGACAAGCCCAGTCACACTTTCGGGTTCCCATTCGTTTACAGCCGGCCACACAAACCTTGAGTCCGCCTCAGAGCCGCCAGCCGTTCGGGTAGCTTAATGGGTGGCCCCTGAAATATTTCTGAATCCTCGTGATCGCTTTGTCGTGGATCGCCTCGCTGGGTTTTGATTTGGTTTGCCGAGGTTGATCGAGTGTGTGTTGCTATTTGTGCACCCTGCAGGTAAAACTTTCAAAGCCGTGTCCGCGGTTATGGACGACTTTGGAGCACAGTTTCGATCATAGACAAGTATAACTAAAGTACCGCCTTTAATTTGACTAGTAAATAGTGCAACACTCATGGAATGGTTAATAAAACTGCCAACGGATGGGGGGTTGTTCGTCCACTTCCTCGTCGGTAAGCGAGGAGGAGGATGGATCTGTTGATATTACATTTATAACTGTTGTTATTAATTCACGGACATCCGTCTATCTCTGGTTAGGCGGATGGTTAGCGAGTATCTATAGAATTGTTAGGGTTTATCTTTTGCTGCAATTGCGACACCCCAGGTTGTGTCCCCTTTAGAGGCATAAAGACTTGCTGAGTACCCCTAGGGTCTCACACGACAAATTATTTGATTCAGATGAACAGGTACCCTCACAAGATGGATACTGGGTGGAGGAGACGGACGATGTGGGCAACGATCATTCGGTGTAGAGATTTCGGGAACGGGGATCCGTGAGATCTGTGGGCGGGATGTGTTTATTTATGGGGCATCTTATGCCGATTTGCTTCTTATCCGTACTCGGATTTTGTCTTCCGCTCACCGATACTGGATGTTTGATGTATGAGGAGATATCCTAAACTATTATATCTATCTAGGATATTTGGATCTTGCCGTATGGCGTTGCTATATTTCCTTTCTTTTTAGATGGAATGGCTCTGATGTACTGTTGTATGGTGGCTTGCATACATACTCATTTGTGTATGTAGTTGATCCCTTCGCCTGCCGATTGCGCCGCCCGTTCTTGTCCCGATGTTTGGAAATGGTTAGGACGGCCGAAAGGTCTACCTATGAGTGGCATTTGGGCCCCACCGTACTATTTTAACCATTTCCGCTCATCCAGGCTTGTAACTAGGAGCGTAATTCACCGAGGTAGTTACACTAACCTTCAAGATTTGTTTTAATAATTGTTATTTTATTCTGATATTATGAGAATAATGGTTGTCGGGGGGATTACCCCCGGGTAGGCCGACATGATAGAATAAAGGAGACATCACTGACGGCCGACTGATGAGGCTCAACCGGATTACGAATCACGGACAACCCTGAGAAGATCAAGAAGGCCAGCTGACTATCCAGCCGGATGCAGAGAGATCACCAAGGGAGCTAGTTTTGTTAGGCCCTCCCAGTTGGACTGGGCGGGCCTAGAAGATGGAGTGACTAGGGCGGCGTATGCCACAGTGCGTGCTGCACCCTAGCAAGCTACCGATGGGACGTAAAGGCTGAAGATAGCGGCACACACATCGGGAACCGCGGAGGCAGCCGACAGCGTACTCGTGTCGGCTGGGGGTGGCTACCGCAGCCCGTGTCGGCCGAGGTGGCTTCCACTGTGCCCATGCTGGCCAGGGGGCGAAGCGATGTAGCTGAGTTTACCACGGCGGGACACTGTAGATGACTAGCCGGATGAGGCCCGCGTGCGGGGCCTACCAGCCGGCCAAACCAGTGTAACCGTTACCCCAATAGTATATAAGGGGTAGAGAGGCTTCCATAGCGACGGTTGGATTCTGCTAGATTACTAATATGCATACAGCTCGAAGAGCGCCTGTAGTTATTGTGTTCTCCCTCTAGATAGTCAGATCGGCAAGAGTAGGAGTGTTACCTCTCAGACAGAGGGCTCCGATCCTAGATACTTCCTGTGTATTGCACACTGACTCGTGGCCAATATCGTATGCGGTCGCTGCCTTAGTCGCTAGGCTCGCTTCCACTCTCTATCTAGCCCTTTGAGGCACTGCCGTAACCAGAACTACGACAGTTGGCACCCACCATGGGGCAAGATGGCTGTGACCGGAGTCACTTTCCGCACGGGACCCCGCACCTCTGCTGGTGAGCGTGTGGCCCCGGCCTCGTGCTTACTCTGGGAAAGTTTGAGTGGGTCATCGGCAATGCCTCGTGCTTCACTAGCACCACCTTCCTGGCTGACGGTGCCATCCTGCTATTCGGGGACCTACCCATCTACGTTGCCAGTGTTCTAGAGCGGTTCCCCCAGGATATTACCTCCTTCGCAGAGCCATTGTCTGCAGCCGACAGCACGCTCTCCGTGCCTCGGGGCATGGAGGTCATGATGGCTGGATCCACGTCCAGCTATCAGTGTAGCCCTCCCATCGAGCGTGAGAAAGAGGGAGCCAGAACTTCCGAGCCTCCTTCCGAAAGCAATTTCTTGAAGCTCTCCATTGACAGGCTGATGAACCCCGTCATCGCAGGCGGTGGTCGTGGCCATTAACGTGGCTCGGGAATCTCTTCTCGGGGAAGCCTTCGAGATGGTCTCAAATCAGAGGGAGCTGGAGAGCACCGTGCGCGAGTGTAACCGCACCTAGGGCTTCACACCGGCTAGCAACGAGCCTAGCCGACGTGGGCAAGTTCGGCGTCATGGGAAAGAGGGCCAAATAGGAGCGCTAAATGCAGGAGCTACTCGACACCGCCGATCGGTAAGCTGAAGAGGTCATGCGGCTGCAAGTAGCCAGGATGCCCTCGGGTAGCCATCACACTGGGGCGAATGAGCCAGGCCATACCCAGGAAGCATCCTCTCCTCCTGGGGAAAGCCCCACAACAAGCGTCACGACTCCGATCGCCAGAGCCAGCCGCATCAGGAACCTGCAGCGTTAACCAGCAAGCCACTGGCTATCCCTCCGCCATCTTAGGCAGCACAGGCCGACCAATTCTCGCCTCTCGGGACAGGTGGGACCGCCCAATCCGGATGTACCGGATGCAAGAGAGCACATCGACCTGCTGATGAACGCCCACGTCATGAAGGAGGAAGATTGAACCTGACCTGTCTGGTTCGAGCCATGCATCCATAACGAGCTGTTCCCGGACAGGTTCATGCTATCACGTGACACCCCCAAGTATGAAAGTAGCATGAAGCCAGAAGATTGGATGGCCGACTACGCCACCGCAGCTGGGACCACTCATGGCAACAAGCACGTGGTGGTGTGTTACACGCCCCTCATGCTGCTGGGTTCCGCCAGGACCTGGATCAATAGCCTCGTGCCCAACAACATCAATGCCTAGGAAGATTTAGAGAAAGTCTTTGTCCGCAACTTCACTGGCACCTACAAGCGTCCGGTTCACCCTCGCGACCTATCCATGTGCGTCCAGGGGGAGCACGAGTCGTACGGAGAGTACCTCGCCCGGTGGACGGAGCTGCGTAACTCCTGCAAGGGAGTAGAAGAGAATCAGGCTATCTGCTACTTCATCGATGGATGTCGTGAGGGCACCTTGCTTTGTCACCGGCTTCTCTGTGTTGAGATGGTCACCATGGCGGAGCTGATGACCATGGCAGACAAGTAAGCCACGTTCGACTCGGTGATGAAGAAATCCCTCTAGGTGAGCAATGAGGGTTGGCTAGTTTCACCTGAGCCGGCTCAAAATAAGCAAGGCAACGAGCATGGTGGCAATGCCGACTCGTCTAGGCGGCCGCAAGGTGATGACAACCGCTTTCAAGCCAAGCTTCCGGTGACCAGCCATGGAAGTCCAAGGTCACCTTCGAGCAGATGTTTGATGGGTCGTGCAAGTTCCATTGTGGTCCATTCAAGCCGTATACGCACACCACCCAGCAGTGTAGCTAGACCTAGCATATGTAGGAGTAGGCCACATTTCCCCCTCTTCCCCGCCCCTTCTGGGTGGACCTCCCCCACCACTAGCTAGGGCAGCCATCAGCAACAACGACAATGGTGGTTACCCACAATAGCACACAACACACCACATCTTCATCTCCGAGCCAATTGACAAGCATAGATAGTGGCGACGCATAGAGGAGGTGAACGTCGTAGTTCCCCTAGTACCTGAACTGGTCCGAGACTCCGATCACCTAGGGTCGCAAGGATCACCAAACCCTCTTGCCAAATTTAGACGACCATGCGATGGTGCTAGACCCCTCATCGTCTCTAATGAGCATACCTGCCGTTTATCCCGCATCCTCATCGACGGTGGCAGCATCCTCAACCTGCTCTACCGCACCATGGAGAAGCTAGGGATCCAGGAGCGTGACCTGCAATCCTCGAGCAGTGTCTTCTACAGCGTCGTACCTGGAGTTCCATGCTCCCTGCTAGGCAAGATCCGACTGGATGTCATCTTTGGCACCGAGGATAATTTCCGCCGTGAACCGGTTTGGTTCGAGGTTGTAGATATGACGAGCTCGTATCATGCTCTCCTCGGACGTCCCGCTCTCTCAAAGATCATGTCCATCCCCCACTATGCATACCTCAAGATGAAGTTGCCAGGGCCGAAAGCTGTGACCAGTGTGTCTGACTACTACAAGCGGTCAATGGAGTGTGCTGCTTAGAGATCGAAGATAGTTGAGGGCTTGGTGATTGCAGCGGAGAATAAGGAGATCATGCATAACATCGCGCTTGCCCAACAATAGGTATCAGCTAGCATGAAGTCATCTAGGTACATGGCTTTATATCCGTCCAAGCACACCAAGAAGATCCCGCTCGACCCCTCCGAGCCAGGCAAGTGCGTCGTCATCAGGGCTGGCCTTAATAGCAAATAGGAAGACGAGCTCATCGACTTCCTCTATGAGAATCGGGACATCTTCGCATGGTCTCCAAAGGACATGCCGGGTGTTCCGAGGGAGTTCACCGAGCACTCACTTCATGTGTGGCCGAATGCTAAGCTGGTCAAGCAAACCCTTTTTCGTTTTGTGGAAGACAAAAGAAAGATCATTGGTGATGTTCATTATGGAAGTGTACCACCCTGACTAGTTCGCTAACCCAGTCCTGGTGCTGAAAAGAAGAAGACCTAGATAATATGTATTGACTACACCAACATGAACAAGGCGTGCCTGAAAGACCCCTTCGCTCTGCCCCGTATCAATCGAGTTATCGATTCCATGGCCGGCTGTGAAATTTTGTCCTTCTTGGACTATTATTCTGGCTATAGTCAGATCCGGTTAAATCCGGCTGATCAAATAAAGACATTGTGCATTACCCCCGTATGGGGCTTATTGCTATCTAACTATGCCTTTCGGCTTACAAAATGCAGGCGCAACCTATCAGTGTTACATGCAGAAATGCTTGCACTCACAAATTGTCAGGAATGTCCATGGCTATGTTAATGATGTGGTGATCAAGATGAATGAGAAGCATAACCTCCTTGATGACCTGCGTGAGACCTTCGCAAATCTCCTCCGGTACCAGATGAAGCTAAACCTGGAGAGGTGTGTGTTCAGCGTTTCAGTCGGCCAGCTCCTCGGTTTCCTCGTTTCGCAATGAGGGATCAAGGTGAATCTAGAAAAGATCACGGCGATCGAGAGGATGCAGCCACCAACTTGCTTACTTGGTGTCCAGAAGTTCACCGGGTGCTTGGCCTTTCTCAGCTGGTTCGTGATACGATTGGGGGAGAAAGCGCTTCTGCTCTACCAGCTAATGAAGAAGATGGACAAGTTCACCTGGACCACACAGGCGGATGCCGCATTCCACGACCTCAAGCGCATGGTATCCACAACACTAGTATTGGCCACGTGGGCTGAAAAGGATCTGATGTTGCTTTATATAGAATCCATCAGCCTGGTCGTCAGTGTCGTCCTAGTGGTGGAGTGCCACGAGGAAAGCAAGTCCCAGCCGGTCTAGATGCCCTTCTACTATCTGAGCAAAGTGCTCTCCCTCTCCAAGCAAAACTACCCGGACTACTAGAAGATGTGCTATGGTGTGTACTTGGCGTGAAAGAAGATGAAGCATTACTTTCAAAAGCATCCGATCAAGGTAATGTTCATTGCTTCCCTCTCTGAGATCATCAACAACAAATATGCTACTGGCCAGGTGGCCGAATGGGCCATCATGCTAGCCACCTACTCCATCCAGTACAAGTTGAGGATCACCATCAAGTTGCAAGCCCTGAAAAATTTCCCGGTCAACTAGGCTGAGACCTAGTACCTACCGCCGGTTCATGCCTTCGACCATTGCAAGATGCACTTCGACGACTTGAAGATGCACGGGGACTTGGGAGCCGGCATCATGCTCACCTTGCACAAGGGAGACCAGCTAGAATATGTGCTCTAGATTTACTTCACCGCCTAGAACAATGTGGCTGAATACGAGGCACTAGCATGGCCTCCAGCTCACCAAAGAAATCAACATTCGTCGGATCCTCTGCTTCTTGGATTTGGATCTGGTGGTGTAGCAATTGTTCGGGTATTGGGATGCCCGAGATGCCAACATGGCTCTGTACCGGTTCTACATCCAGCAAATCAGTTCTTGTTTCGAGTGGTGTGAGTTCCATCACGTCCCTCGAGCGAACAACAAAGCGGCTGACTCGCTCACCCGAGTCGGATCCACTAGGCAAGCAATTCCACCTAGAGTTTTGCTGGAGCACATCTACAAGCCCTCCATCACCCTCTCTCTAGAATCTGACTCCATCGTATGGGCAGGAGTGCCAGGGGCTGCCGGACTAAAGGACCCAGGGTTTGCCATCTCCGCGAGCATGTAGCCACCCGCCAGTTCAAAAGCTCCAGCACCTCCTGGCTCGAAATACCTGGGGGCGGACGGCTCATTGGGTTCAACACTACTGGTTGACCCAAGCATCTTGGGGGCTACCGGCTCGGGGCCCCCACCCTTCCGACCACCTAACGTAGTCCAGTTGGTGCACGAGGTCATCTTCACCATCCGGGAAGTACCATCTTGGGCGCAACCCTTCATGAGCTACCTCGCCAACGGAGAGCTTCCGGAGGATGAGGTGGCGGCCAGGCAAATCAGGAGAAGGGCACACACTTACAACATCATCAAGCAAGAGCTATACAAGGCCAACGTAGGCGGCATATTCCAGCGCTATGTAGATGTGGAGGAAGGGTACCGACTGCTGAAGCACATCCACCGGGGGAGTGCGGCCACCACGCCTCATCCAGGGCCATAGTCACCAAGGCGTTCTGCCACGGCTTCTACTGGCCCACATAACTTGAATATGTAGAGCAGATGGTCCGGGTGTGCAATGGGTGCCAACGCTTCAGCTAGCTAAAGCACATGCTGCCTGGAGTACTCAAGGAGATCCCCATCATGTGTTCGTTTGCCGTATGGGGCCTTGACATGGTCGGGCCTTTCAAGAGAGATCGCGCTGGCATGACCCATTTGCTGGTCGCCGTGGACAAGTTCACGAAGTAGATTGAAGCCAAGCCCATCCGGAAGCTGGAAGGTGCCACCATTGCCATCTTCTTCTAGGACATCATCATCTGGTTTGGGTACCCCTACAACATCATAACGGACAATGACACAAACTTTGCCAAGGGCGCATTCGCTCGCTTTTGTTGCAACAAGGGGATCCGACTAGAACTAGCCTCCATCGTGCATCCACTATCCAATGGGCAGGTCGAGACGGTGAATGGCCTAGTGCTAGCCAGCATCAAGCCCTGGTTGATCGAGCCCCTTCAATTCTCGCCCAGCTGCTAGATTGAGGAAATTCCAGCTATGCTGTGGAGCCCGCGCACCACTCCCAACTTCTCAACCGGATACATCCCATTCTTCCTTGTCTACGGCTTGGAGGCAATCCTCTCGGTAGACATCGAGTTCGAATTTCCCGCAAGCTCCTCTACACAGGGAAGGAGAATCAAGAGGCATGAGAAGACAGTGTGTACCTCCTCGAGGAGGCCCACTAGCAGGCTCTACCAAGATCAACGCTATACTAGCAAAGCTTGCGCTGGTACCATTCTAGTTGGATTCGTCCTATCGCATTTCGTGAGTGTTATCTGGTGCTCCGGCTGGTGCAAGACACGAAGGGCATGCACAAGGTGTTGCCACCTTAGGAGGGATCCTTCATAATCAGTCGAGCGCTACACAACAACTCCTACTACCTCATTAACACGCAGCAGCCGTGCAAAGACAAGATGGAAAAGTCAGATGAGGAGACCAAGCATCCTGATACATTGCAAATGTCTCTATAATTTTTGATGTTCCATGCTTGGTTTTATCTACTTTTTTGTGTTTTGTCCACACTTTGGAGTACTTTTCATATGATTTCTTGGACTAACCTATTAACAAGAGCCATAGTGCGAGCTGCCTGTTTTCTGCTGTTTTTGGTTCCAGGAAAGTCAGAAAATGAATATTCTCGAAATTGGATGGGACAAAAGCCAAAGTGCCTATTTTTCCAGAAGACATCTGATGCCAGAATACGAGACGGAGAAGGGTTGGGGGCCGGCAACACTACCTGGCCACGCGGCTAGGCCTGGCCCATGCCAGGGGTGGTCTGGCCGACCCCAACACCCCCTCGGCCTCTCCTTCCGCCTATATATTGCCCTCAGGACAAAAACCCTAAGTCCCCGATCAAAAATCCACGAAAGAGTCTGTAGCCGCTGTCATCTCCATCCCTAGATCGGGAGGGATCTGAAGCTCTTCGCGGCACCCTGCCGGAGAGGGGAATTCACCCTGGAGGCCTTCTTCATCATCATGCAAGCCTCCGGTGTGATGCGTGAGTAGTTCATCTCTGGACTACGGGTCCATACAGTATCTAGATGGTTAGTTCTCCTCCTTTGTGCTTTAATGTCTAGATCTTGTGAGCTCCGTTCATGATCAAGATCATCTATTTGTAATTCTGCATGTTGTTTTTGCAGGGATCCGATGGATCTTGAGATGCTATTTCAGATTGATTATTGATTCTATCATGTCTTTGTTATTTGTGATCTTGCATGCTTTCCGTTGTTAGTAGCTATCTTGGCCAAGTAGATGGTA
This sequence comes from Avena insularis, assembly GCA_023614405.1. Lineage (NCBI taxonomy): Eukaryota > Viridiplantae > Streptophyta > Magnoliopsida > Poales > Poaceae > Avena > Avena insularis. The sequence continues at coordinate 67,309,162 of CM042692.1, read as the reverse complement.
GCAACTCCAAGAGTTAGTATTTATGCTCGATAGTGGGTTCATGCCTCTGGTAATCTGGGGAAGTGATAGAAATCTCTAAGATACTAGATGTGATGTTGCTACTAGGGATAAAACAACAATCATTTTTTCATAGAACAATCGTATTGTTTACATTACACGCAATTCGTAAAGAAATAATCTGTTGCTTGCACCTTAATACTAGAGGGGGTTCGGATGATAACCTGATGGTGGATTATTAGTCATAGATGCAGTTGGATGGCGGTCTATGTATAATGTTGTAATGCCCAATCAAGTTCCAAAGGAGTCAAGATGATTAGTATATGCATGTATTGCTTTGTCGATGTTTGTCAATTGCCTCGCTGTAATTTGTTCACCCAGCATGTTATCTATCTTAAGGAGAGCCACCTCTAGTGAACTATGGATCCCAGTCCTTTCTTTTACATACAATCTACAAACTATTTACTGCTTTGTGTTTACTTTCTACAAACTATTACTTCCTTCCATTCGATACGTTTAATCCTTTGTTTTCAGCAAAACCGGTGAGATTGACAACCTCATCGCAAGTTGGGGACAAAGTTCTGTGGTTGTGTTGTGTAGGTCTCCACGTTGCTACTAGCACCGGTAGTGCGCCGTGCCAAGGCTCAGCTAGAAACACCTTTGGGGTGTTTCCTTGCTCCTACTGGTTCGATTAAACCTTGGTTTCATAACTGAGGGAAACTTACTGCTGTGCTCATCATACCTTCCTCTTGGGGTTCCCCAACGAGCTCCACATCAACACCTAGCCATCAAGTACTTTTCTGGCGATGTTGCCGGGGAGTCAAGGGCATCTTCACAAGGGCAGTCCCTCATAACCAATATCTTTACTTTGTTATTTTTGTTTTGCTTAGTTTACTTTTTGCTTTGTTTGCTTGTTTCTTTATCAAAAACACAAAAAATTAGTTCCTACTATAGTTGTTATTTTCATTGGTCTGTTATTGCCTTGCTTTATCATGCTTTCTATCAGTGGTTGGTTTCTTTGAAATTGAATCTTATTGGCAAGGTGGGTTCACGGAAGAACAAAAATATTATTATAAGGAACACCGCTTGTCACAAAAAGGGAAACACTTATGGGAACAAATTGATAAATTTTATACCATTGCTATAAACATGTGCTCTACTTATAATGTTACTTATTTATTTGATAAATCTTGTTGCTATAGGAGGTATAAACACCTCCCTTTTCAATGTGAGTATAATGATGATGTTACCATATCTTCTTATATTAAGGGAAATTATGACTTTTATGATGTGGAACAAATTGAAGAATTTATTGCTTGGAAGGGTGCATTTGAACTTGCTAGTTTGCTTGAAAATACTGATGATTCACCTTATAAATATGAGGTTTATGATATACTTAATTTTGCTTTGATAATTACAAGGTAGAAAATGGCTATATTCTTGAATATCTTAATAGATGCTCTCCACCAATGGAAGAGACTAATGCCTTGCAGGAGCCTATGGAAGAAGAAATTGCTGAAATTGGAAGCTCATTGGATGAAAAAGAGGAGGACAGTGATGATCAAGAGGAGGAAGAATGGATCTACCCATTTCGGCCTTCTAATAAGAGTAACTCTTTACCCCTTACAATGTTTGATTGTCCCCCATGCTTACTAAAGGAGGATGAATGTTATGTTCTCGAGGATTCTTTTGAAAATGTTTATAATAAAGCTATAGTGCTTGTAGATCATGAAAAGCATGCTTTATGTGATAGTTATACTATTGAGTTTATTCATGAGGCTACTGAAAATTATTATGAGAGAGGAAAATATGGTTGTAGAAGTTTTCATGGTACTAAAACACCTCTCTATGTGCTGAAAGTTTTGAAGTTACTTTTGTTTTATCTTCCTATGCCTGTCACTTTGTTCTTTGTGAGTTTATTTGCGTATAAGATTCCTATGCATAGGAAGTGGTTAGACTTAAATGTGTTTTGAATTTGCTTCCTGATGCTCTCTTTTACTTCAATTCATATTTCTTATGTGAGCATCTTCTCAAACTATTATGCCTAACTTAAAGACGTTAAAGAAAAGTACTTATTGGGAGATAACCCAAAAGTTTTAGATGAGTCTTGGAAGTTATTACTTCAGTAATAACCGCTCCTTATCCTTTTTATTTGCTTTTTGTGCCAAGAATAACCTCTAATGAGAGAGAAGTAATGATTGGGAAAGTTGCTGTCCCGGAACAGATTTATGTGCTTCACTGTAAAAATTCGTGTCAAATCTCTGTATGTCTTTTTGAGGCGTTAATTTTTTTGCTTCTTCCCCAGGTTGTTATCTAACTTTCTTTAGTTTAACACTTTTTGATTTGAGCAACAGAAGGTCTTCGAAAAAATTCGTCTTTACCTGCTGGTCTGTTTTGACAGATTTCAGCCATTTTCTGCATTTGCTTCTTGTTGGTTCCTCTTCGAGTTATTTTTGGGAATTGAGCTTTTTGAGGGAAGTGCTACAGTAGCCCAGTGTTTTAATGGAAGTTTATTTGGTGTTATAACTGAACCTTAAGACCTATTATCTAGAGTGCACTAATGTTGCTAATAAAGATTGTGTGAAGTTTTGTATGAAGGAAAAATTTCAGGTGTATGGAAGGAATGAGTAATGAGATGAAGGATGGACTAAAGCTCAACCTTGGGGATGCCACGCGTGTCAACCCAATATCCAAGAAGTACAAGCGTCAAAGCTTGGGGATGCCCAAGGCATCCCCCTCTTCATCAATAAAAATCCCACGTTTCTTCCAAACGCTTCATTTTTATTGTTTCATGCAGAGTTGTGTTGTTCTTGGAGTGTCTTCTTTTTTTGTTTTCGTTTGGTTTTCTTAATTTTCTGAATAAATTGGTTGGACCACCTCTTTCATACATTGGTTTTCAAATAGTTTGGTTTGGTTTGGAAAAGAGTAGGAAAGTTCATCCTTAAGTGTTAAAGAGAGCTTATTTTTGACTGTGGCATATGCTTTGTCATGCCATGCTTGATATTGTTTTGGCTTTATGCTTAGTATTCTTTGCTGTATCATGACTTGTTATAAACAATTGAGATTGCTTAATGTGCCTTGGATGAATCATGCGTTGTTTTAGCATATTAAAGCATAGTATAGTGGTATTCTCCTTTGATGCTTTATTTGGGTTGACTTGGCACATGCTCACACCATGTTATGACTATCTCAAGTCACCATAGCCTTTATGATCCTTTAGTTTTCAACGTGTAGTATCACTTTATGCTTTGATCAATGATGTTTTGTCGCTCTGCATGATTATGGCCATTATTGCTCTTTTAGTTTGTCGCTCCCAGTATTTTGCTAGCCTCCACAACCAAGTATGAGTTCCGCTCATGCATCCAACTCCCTCAACCAAGTTATTCCAAAGATCCACCATACCTACGTATTAGCATATGCTATTCCAAGTATATTCATGCTTTTGTTTATCTTCCAAATTAAACTTGTTATGAGAAAACTAGTGATTAAAGCTCTCACGAACTTGATGGCACACTTTACTTTTTTGCATCTAATAAACTTGAACCATTGGGTCCTTCTTTGTTGCGTATATGCTTGTGCTTTATAAGTTGAAGTTAGCAGAACCATGTATCATGGGGAACGCTTTCAACATTGCACTTGTACTTTGTACCCCGTTGATATCATGTTCTTTTGCTTATGGATCCCGGCGGTGTGAAATAAAAGTGGAACTTGTAAGATCATGGAGTTTGTATGTGTGTTAGAGAAACGCTCGGGCTAGCCTAAGCCATGCCTAATCATGGTGGAAACTTGCAGCATCACCATAATGAGCACTCTATGAAGCATCCTCAATAAAAACCTATGCAAATAGCAAATAAAAAGATCACTGAGATGCTCATTGTCTGCTTGCCTTATCATTTTGATTATGGGATAGCTCCTGTATCATGTGCAAGGGGTACCCCGTTGGCGGTTCTTTATGATACATATGTACTTACAATGACAAGAGCTTACCCGTGACTAAAGTTGAGTAGCATGAGGTTCGGTCATAAGTAAGGGGCATGAGAATTCGGTTTATAACTTGTCAAGCATATCCTCTTAGTTGTGTCACTTTAACCTTAATCACCTTCAAGATGCTTATGATAGGGGCAATGAATCTGAAAGCTATAAGTACCATAATTTTTGGAAGCTCTTTATGAGACTTGAATCCCTGCTTCCTTCTAAGAAGGCCTTTCTTCCACCATTATATTGAGTCTCCACCTTCTATCTTTATGCACTTAGTTTGAGAGCATAGTGGCCATTCTTAGTTCTATGTGCATTGTCCCAAGACTAGTTGATTGATGAATAACTTGATATTGCTTGTTTTAAACTATTTGTATCTAGTCACTCTTATGAACTTTGAAGGTGTCCTATGCAATTATATTTGCTACTCTATGAGGGACAAGCTGAATGCTATTATGCTATGTTTTCTTTATGTGAAACAAATAAACGTCTTGCAAAGCTTTGTTATTCATGAATCTTTTGTTTTTTGCATTTTCATGTTGCATCATAGTTTCTTTGTCTTATTGCTAGAACCTTGTATTTCATGTTATGATTGAAGTACTATGATCCTAGCTTTGAATGTTTTACAAATACTTTGATCAAGTCTTTGATGGTGCATGTCACCTAAAAAATTACTCTTTCTTTTTATCACTTACCTACTCGAGGACGAGCAGGAGTTAATCTTGGGGATGTTGATACATTGCAAATGTATCTATAATTTTTGATGTTCCATGCTTGGTTTTATCTACTTTCTTGTGTTTTGTCCACACTTTGGAGTACTTTTCATATGATTTCTTGGACTAACCTATTAACAAGAGCGACAGTGCCAGCTGCCTGTTTTCTGCTGTTTTTGGTTCCAGGAAAGTCAGAAAATGAATATCCTTGGAATTGGACGGGATAAAATCCAATGTGCCTATTTTTCTGGAAGACATCTGATGCCAGAATACGAGATGGAGAAGGGCTGGGAGCCGGCCACACCACTTGGCCATGCGGCCTGGCCTGGCCGGCGCCAAGGGGTGGTCTGGCCGACCCCAGCATGTAGCATCCCAATTGTCTAACAATTGTAATGCTGCTTGTTCTAGTAATATAATGGCTACTTCATATATATAATTGTTGCATCATAATCATATCATGCTCATGTCATCATGCCACCTTGCATTTGAGCATCATATAAAACCCTTTTTGTTTTGGTTCTTCTCTCAAATGCATTGTAAATTGTATTTGCCTCTTGATATTGTATTTGGTTCTTGATATATTGTTTAATGCCCAAGTTGAGTTGGGGGCATATCTTTTAGTCAACTCCATCACCTTTCTCTGTCACCACCTTATAATTCCACCATCCAACTAAATATGAGCTTTGCACTTTATTGGGTTTTACCTCTAGCTCATATGGGTTGGGATGGATCCAATTCTATTTCTCCACATGCTCTCATCTTAGCATCATGTTGTTTTCACATTATTGATATATGAGAGCCACATGGCCACCTTTGCATGCCTTGTGAGTGGAACCCTTTTTCCTAGCTGCCATATGGATTATTATGGGATTATGCTCATGTTGGGATATTTTTGGGACTATTAAGCATCTAGTGGCACATACACACTAGCATGTCCCATTTTTATTCAAATATGGTCATCTCCAACTACTCCACATGGGGCATCCTTTCACTTCTTCTAGTTTGGCTTATTCCATATTTTGGGAATGCATAGGTATAAATGCTATGGATATTATTTTGTTTCACAAGATGATACCTAGCATTAATATTATGCATGGGCCATGCAACCATCTCTATATTTTTGCCTCCTTTGTTTTTTATTTGGTCTTTTTAAGTGGCTCATCTTCCACCTTCCTCTCTCCCTCTCTTTTGGCTTGATCTAGTTTGGTAGTGCTAAAATCCCCCTCATCTCTCTCTCTCTCTCTCTCTCTCTCTCTCTCTCTCTCTCTCTCTCTCTCTCTCTTTTTCTTCACCTTCCTCTCCTTCCACCCCCATCCATGCATGGCCATGTGGATTATGCCTAAAAACCTAAACCATACCACTCATCTCTCCTCTCTCTTTACCATCCTCTCTAAACCACACCCCCATCTAACCTAACCCGAGCCTCCCTAGCTCTCATCCTCCCTCTCGGCCTCTCTCTTCTCTCTACCTTCCTGGCCCCACCTGGCCACCCTGGCCCACCTAGCTACCACCCAAACCAAGCCCTAACCCGAGCCATACCCCTCTCTCCATACCCTAGCTCCAACCCTAGCTACACCCGAGCCTACCCCTCTCTCTCTCTAGCTCTCTCTCTGCCATGAGGGCCCCAGCCCGAGCCTCTCCACCAACCGGCCGTCCCCACCTGGCAGTCACTCCCCCCATGCCTACCTGCCCCAGCCCGAGCCTGCCTAGCACGTGAAGGAGAAGAAAAGTGGCCGACGCCACCTTTCCCCTCCACCACGCCATCTACCCTCCCTCTCTTCGTTCCTATCTACTCCCACCTCTCTGCCTCGCCCAGATCCATCCCCAGAACTCCCCAGGGTCGTGACCATCTACTCCTCCCTCCCCATCTACCCCTACCACCTCCTATCCCATCGCCGGCCACCGTCGGTGTCCACCCCCGAACCCTCGAACCAGCAGGCAAGCGTGGCGTGGAGGTTGTCGTGGGAGCCGAGAAGGTTCCCCTGCATCGTCCTATACACGCCGTCGAGGAGAAGGAGGACCAGAGCCACCAGGCTGACGCCGCTCCGACGCGAAACCCTAGCTCCACCGGCCTCTGCCTCGTCGTCGATCCGCTGCACGTCTGGCCGATCCACCACCTCCAACAATCTCCCGGTGAGCTAACCTACCTCGTAGACACCCCCCTCTGGCCGATCCACCCTCAGACGCCAAGATTTTTGTCGGCGCTCTACTGCTGGCGGCGCACAGCGCCCTCGCCGTAGTGCCGCGGTAGTGTTTTTCGGGCCGCGCAGCCGTTTCCCAGCAACAACGCCAGGCCACCGCAGTGGCTGCCGCCTCTGCGCGCGCACGCCAGGTCCCCAGTTCGATCCCGCGCGCCGCGCACCGCGCCCTGTCGAGCACCGTTTTGTCGTCAGAGATTCAGAGAAGAACAACAGTGCATCGGGCGTCTTTTTGCGCTTACACCCCCCCACCATTTTACTCCTAACCCGCGGTCCGCCTGAGCCCACCTGTCAGCCGTAGTACCACTTTGCAGATAGGCCCCCTAGTTTAGCACCCCTCAACCCGCGCTCCAGCCACGCCCGGCCTGTCAGCCTCTGGGGGTAATCCCCACTGTCTCGTGGGCCCGCCGCCACTGGGCCCGCTTGTCATCCACGCGGGCTAGGCAGAGCCCCGGTGTGGAAAGTTTTTCTCGCGCGTGTGCCCTCCAGTCAGCCTGGTCCCACCTGGCACTGACTGTGGCTATGTCTGGGCTGAGTAACAAAAGTATTTCTGTATTTCTGTTTTAATTCAAACTTTTTCAAATTAATTTAAATTCAAATTTCAAATCTGTTTTCTTATAACTTTTAAAATATAAATCCAAATAATACAAATAATATATGTTTTGAGATCAGAAAAATATGAGGAATTCAAATATGCCCTTCAAAATATGTTTTGAATACTTTAAATTCCAAGTTGATTAAAATTACAATAAAATGCCCTTTTACCTTAATTAATTCATAACTTTTGTTTTATAAGTCCAAATTTGACAAATGATATGTCTAAAATGTTTAGCTCGACGAGACCTTTCTGTTTATGCAGTCCATTATCTGAATTGAAGCATGCATCATATAAATATAAAGTATACAGCAACTTATATGAGGTTAAAATATGATTAAAACACCATAAAATGGTTTATTCTTGTATTCCACACCTCACCCTTGCCATGCTACTTTATTGCCATGCAAATTGTGCATCATTCATCATGGCATGATTGATTGCTTGTTGCATTTTATTCATATGCTTGTGCACTTTATTTATGTTGGCCCTTGTTTGTTTGGTTCTTCTTCGAATAGACGCTGAGCAGGGGATATATCAAGAGACCTAGGAGCACTACCCAGATCCTTCTCTCGCTTCAACTGAGCTGCCAGGCAAGCACTACCACATGCTTGCATACATATAGTACCTATTGCCTCTATCTGATTCTTGCATCATTGAGTCGCGATTGCATTAATCTGAATCCCAAGTATTGCATAGCCTTTACTTTTAACCCCCACCGAAGCTTGTTCCTCCATCCCATGAGCCATTACTACAGGAGTTGTTTGAGCCATGCGAGTCGTAGAACAGCATGTGTAGGGCATGTGAGTGTTTGATGGATAACGAGGTACCTAAACAACTTAACCTGAGTAGTAATGGGATAACTAATGAAAGTGGCACCGGTGAGCAATATCTGCTATTTGGTTTTTCGTGCTCACTTGTGTCCCGTAGGACCCCGAGTACTTGATTCCTGTTCCTTGATTATTCGCGCTATCCACATCCGGGAGGCTTATGACCCCCCCTGAGCCAGAGCTTGATTCATTCTTATTTCTTGGGGCCACAAACTAGTTTGGGGTTTTGCTACTATTCTATACCTATGCCATGTTTTACTGCTTTATTTAAGATTGTGCGAGTAATGCACCTGTACTGTTTAGGTAAGCGGAGTGTTTTCGCGGTATCGACAAGCCTAGTCACACTTTCGGGTTCCCAGTCGTTTACAGCCATTGACGCAAACCTTGAGTCCGTCTCGGAGTCGGCCAACTTCGTCGCGGGTAGCTTAATGGGGTGGCCCCCTGAAATATTTCTGAATCCTGTGATCGCTTTGTCGTGAAAGCCTCGTTGGGTTTTGATTTGGTTTTTCCGAGGTTGATCGAGTGTGTGTTGCTATTTGTGCACCCCTGCAGGGTAAAACTTTCTGAAAGCCGTGTCCGCGGTTATGGACGACTTGGAGCACAGTTTCTCGATCATAGACAAGTATAACTAAAGTACCGCTCTTAATTTGACTAAGTATCTGACTAGTAATTAGTGCAATACTCATGGAATTGTTAATAAAACTGCCAACGGATGGGGGGTTGTTCATCCGCTTCCTCGTCGGTAAGCGAGGAGGAGGATGGATCTGTGGATATTACTGTTATAACTGTCGTTATTAATTCACGGTCATCTGTCTATCTTTGGTTAGGCGGATGGTTAGCGAGTATCTTTAGAATTGTTAGGTATTATCTTTTGCTGCAATTGCGTCACCCCAGGTTGTGTCCCCTTTAGAGGCATAAAGACTTGCTGAGTACCCTAGGGTCTCACACGATAAATTGTTTGATTCAGATGAACAGGTAAACGTGCAAGATGGATACTGGGTGGAGGAGACGGACGATGTGGGCAACGATCATTCGGTGTAGAGATTCCGGGAACGGGGATCCGTGAGATCTGTGGGCGGGATGTGTTTATTTATGGGGCATCTTATGCCGATTTGCTTCTTATCCGTACTCGGATTTTGTCTTCCGCTTCCGCCTGATACTCTGATGTTTGATGTATGAGGAGATATCCTAAACTATTATATCTATCTAGGTATTTGGATCTTGCCGTATGGCGTTGCAATATTTCCTTTCTTTTTAGATGGAATGGCTCTGAGGACTGTTGTATGGTGGCTTGCATACATACTCATTTGTGTATGTAGTTGATGCCTTCGCCTGCCGATTACGCCGCCCGTTCTTGTCCCGATGTTTGGAAATGGTTAGGACGGCCGAAAGTTCTACCTGTGAGTGGCATTTGGGCCCCACCGTACTATTTTAACCATTTCCGCTCATCCAGGCTTGTAACTAGGAGCGTAATTCACCGAGGTAGTTACACAGCACCCCCTCGGCCTCTCCTTCCGCCTATATATTGCCTTCGAGACCAAAACCCTAAGTCCCCAATCAAAAATCCACGAAAGAGTCTGTAGCCTCCGTCATCTCCATCCCTAGATCGGGAGGGATATGAAGCTCTTCCTGGCACCCTGCTGGAGAGGGGAATTCACCCTGGAGGCCTTCTTCATCATCATGCAAGCCTCCAGTGTGATGCGTGAGTATTTCATCTCTGGACTACAGGTCCATGTAGTAGCTAGATGGCTGGTTCTCCTCCTTTGTGCTTGCATGTCTAGATCTTGTGATCTCCGTTCATGATCAAGATCATCTATTTGTAATTCTGCATGTTATGTTTGCGGGGATCCGATGGATATTGAGATGCTATTTCAGATTGATTATTGATTCTATCATGTCTTTGTTATTTGTGATCTTGCATGCTTTCCGTTGTTAGTAGCTATCTTGGCCAAGTAGATGCTAGCAACTCCAAGAGTTAGTATTTATGATTGATAGTGGGTTCATGCCTCTGGTAATCTGGAGAAGTGACAGAAATCTCTAAGGTACTAGATGTGATGTTGCTACTAGGGAGAAAACAACAATCCTTTGTTCATAGAATAATCATATTGTTTACATTACACGCAATTCATAAAGCAATAATCTGTTGCTTGCAACTTAATACTGGAGGGGGTTCGAATGATAACCTGAAGGTGGATTATTAGTCATAGATGTAGTTGGATGGCGGTCTATGTATAATGTTGTAATGCCCAATCAAGTTCCAAAGGAGTCAAGATGATTAGTATATGCATGTATTGCTTTCTCGATGTTTGTCAATTGCCTCGCTGTAATTTGTTCACCCAGCATGTTATCTATCTTAAGGAGAGCCACCTCTAGTGAACGATGGATCCCGGTCCTTTCTTTTACATACAATCTACAAACTATTTACTGCTTTGTGTTTACTTTCTGTAAACTATTACTTCCTTCCATTCGATACGTTTAATCCTTTGTTTTCAGCAAAACCGGTGAGATTGACAACCTCATCGCAAGTTGGGGACAGAGTTCTGTGGTTGTGTTATGCAGGTATCCATGTTTCTACTAGCACCGGTAGTGCACCCTGCCAAGGCTCAGCTAGCAACACCTTTGGGGTGTTTCCTTGCTCCTACTGGTTCGATTAAACCTTGGTTTCATAACTGAGGGAAACTTACTGCTGTGCTCATCATACCTTCCTCTTGGGGTTACCCAACGAGCTCCACATCAACACCGAGCCATCATATCTCTGGAATGCTTCCTTGCTCCGCCCGTTTTACACCTAGTCGAATGGCAATATGTATCCCAAACACCCTTGAATGAATGGAAGATATGGAACCCCGAGCAATCCTCTGGGGCTCCTGCCAGACATTTTGAGATTGTTTCTTGCTTTTGTTTTCTAGCTCAGACATCCCCTAACCCGGGGGCTTACTGCTGACCCAACCTATTGATCTAAAAGCTGGCCCAATACTGTGTGCAACATCGAAAGCCCACTCTTTGTCTCAGCTACAGACTACAACCCGGCTATATGGCTGGCAAGATCAAAAGCTAGAGGTGCTCACACATGAAAAAATTCAAAGGATGTGATAGTTCAGACATTTTAGCTAAAGGGACTATATCGTACATTTCTGGTTGCCAGATCCTTAGTACTATGTGCAATGCCTGTCAGCTACCCCTTGAATCCGGTTGCATACCACAACCCAGCACACCAGCCGACAAGGGCACAACTTTAACAGCAGAACACATGGGAAAATGGTTAGGTGACCAGACATACACGAGCTAGTTTTCCAATGCATGAAACCGCTGGCTAATCAGCAATACAAGTTTCGTAGCTAATCTGCTAATAATTGAACTACTATGTACTTTTTGCATGACCCATGGTGTGACTGGCTAACGATGCAAGCCAGCCGAAGGACGAAAGACAAATAAGTTTCAAAGCAGTTGTCTCCAACAAATACTCCGAAACTCAGGGGCTACACCCACTAGGTGCGCTCGTGCACCCCCAGTGGAAGCAATCGATCCTGTTCGGCTGAAAGAATTCAGCCGGACAAAAACGTTATGTGAAAGAAAGGAAGGATGCGTCGGGAAGTAGGTATCCCATCCGGTTGAGCTGGTTCGGCCAGATAGCAAGTATTGAGGAAAGAAAGAGCAAGGTGATCTGATAAAGATAAGTTCCAAGAAGATGACCTTGTCCGTCTAAAGAAGTTCAGCCGGTTAATAGGATACGAAGAAAGATAAAGATTCGAAGCACCTGCCTTCGTCAGCTACTCTGAATAACAGGGGCTACACCTAGTGGGTGCGCTCGCATGCCCCCGCTATAACTTGTAGTTTCCCTCGACTAGAGGTGTCTAGTCAGATAAAACTGGCAAGATAGCACATCTGGGATGCATGTTCTCCCGACCTTTTGAAGGGGTTTAGTCAAAAGGAAGGATGATATATCGAGGAATGAAAGAAAGAGAGAAAAATAAATATTTGAAGCACTTGTCTTCACCAACTACTCCAAATCTTGGGGCCTACACCAAGTGGTTGCGCTCACGCGCCCCCACTAGAAGTTGTAGTTTCCCCTGGCTAGGAATGTTCAGCTAGACAAAAAACATAAGAGGAGAAATATTGTGTAATTGCTGGGACATAAGTGGTCCTGCCCCGCTGGAGGTGCCCAGTCGGATAGAAGAAACCCGTGGGGCGAAAGATCACCTAGTGGGTGGACAAGGCAAAAATCACAAGTATAAGAAAAATTCTAGAGGCAAAAGAAAGTGCGTTGCATAAAAATAAAAGGGAGTCGAAGCTCCCTCAAGTTCACAAGATAAGGCACGACAGAATAAAAGTATATAAAACTTCACTCGGCATCCCGAGGATTAGTTCAGCTAGCGGCGGGGCCCTTGCCATGGGCACGACTCTGGTCTTTGTCTCCCCCGCCCGTGCTGATTTGGTGGGAGTTCCACTCCTCTGGTTGGTGCGCTCGAGGTCCCAGCATCATCGGCCGTCGGCTCCTCTCCCGCGTCTAGCTCGGACTCGGTCATAATCTTGCCGATGTCCGTGGAGTCAGCGATCTTGATCGCGGCTATGCAGAGTCCCGGCTGGGCTTGACGCAGGGTGGAGAGCTTGGCGCTGGCTCGAAATCCACCCAAAAGCTTCTCTAGGCGGGTGTCCTTGTACCAAGAGAGCATGAGCGCCAGGGCCATTTCATCCCCGACGCGCGTGACCAAGTCCTGTAGATGTTCAATGGCAGAAGGTACCTCCCGGATCTTCTTCGCCAAACCGTCCATAGTATCCGGAGCGACATTGTCGGGCCAGAGGAACTCGAAGAGGGAGGTGGTCGCCTTGTGGAGATCCGAGGCCTCCTCTCCTAGATGGGTGACCAGCTCTAGCATGCATGGCTTCTCGCTCGGCCAGTCTTCCTAGAGCTGGTTGTACGCCAGAACATCTACCCCCGGATAGTAGACAATCAGCAAAGTTAGTAACAAAATCCGGCTAGTCGACCCGGACAAAGCAAAGGAAGAGGGGAGTACCTTTGGCGGTCCTACCGACATCCACAAGCTCCTTTAGCAGGCGATGCTCCATCTCCTATAGCTGGATGACCTCCGCCTTTTGGTCCTGGCACTCATTTCTCGAGGAGGTTGAAGTCTTCAACCGGCTAGCGAGAACCTTGTCGTGCTCTTTTGCTGCTTCCTCTAGCAATGTGACCTTGGAGTCGAAATCCTTGTTCTAGAGGCGTAGGGTGGAGTTCGACTCGGCCAACCGAGTGTTGGCCTTGGTCAGCTGGTCGATCTCCCGCTGGGCGGTGACCATCAGATCTGCAAAACCAGCCGACGGTAAAAACCGAGGCAAAGGTGGAGGGCAAAAAGCAGAAAAAGGACAGAGAGCAATCCAAGACTCACCCTGCTATGTGCCGTTGGCGACCATCAGCTATCGCTCGAGATCCTTGAGCGGATTGACCAGGCGAAGTTGGAGCACCTTCAGCTCCTTCAGGCCCAGCTCCAGGCTAGTCTCCAGGTTCCATAGCGCCACCAGCGATGAAGAAAGCCACACGGACGGTTCATCAGCCATGGGGCGGAGGCTTCGCGCCGTGCTAGGCTCCAGCCGGCAGCCGTCTCTTCGTCGGAGTTCTCATCGTCCATGACGACGAGCTCCTTCCCCGCACCTGAACCTCTGCTGCCTGAGACAGAGGCAACCACTTCCGGAGGGGTGCCGGTACCTTGTCCGGCTCCTTCCAGGGCCGCGATGGGTTCTGGACGGGTGCTGGTCTCTTGGCTGACTCTGTTAGTCGGCTCTAGGTCCTGTTGGATGGGAACGTCCCGCGGAGGAGAAGGGAGGATGACATCATTGAAACCTTGGTGGGATGGCGAGGTGTGAGGCGGCGATTGATGATCCACAAGTATAGGGGGTGTATCGCACTATTTTCGATAAGTAAGAGTGTCTACCCCAATAAGAAGCAGAAGGTGCTGGCGAATGGCTAGGAGCAGGAATTCTCTGTAAATACTTAGCAAACGGATTTTTAGGGGTTTTTGATAATGCAGGTAAATAAAGTACGAGTAAATAAAAGACAATAAGAATAAATGCAGCAAGTGGCGCAATCCTTTCCTTAGCAAAGGACAAGCCGGTTGTATTACTTAAGATGACCAAACGTTCTCGAGGATACATGGTAATATCGTCAAGTGCTTTCGCTTCACAAAGTTGATTAATCTTCTTTAGTTTGCTAAGTGTTGTGTGAGTGAACCTGTGCTAATATACCGACCTTCCTAGGACTAATACATACTTGTGATTAAACCCCTTGCAAGCATCCGCAAGTACAAGAAAGTAATTAAGGTAGAAACCTAACCACAGCTTTAACTCTAAGACCCTGATGTCCCTTGTGCAATGGTTTCCTAACGGGGTTTCAGGTTTCTGTCACTCCGGCAACCCCTACGATTAGTAGCCAAATACACAATGCATTCCCCTAGGCCCATATAGGTGAAGTGTCATGTAGTCAACGTTCACATGACACCACTAGAAGAAGTACACCACAATTTAAATATCAAACTATTGAATCTTTCTCAACAAAATTCCACTACTAACAACATGACTTCTCCCATGTCTCCAAGAAAAAAAAAAACTACTCACAAGATATCATATGGATCATGATAAAAGATGGAATAATGATGTGTAACAATCTGAATATAAACGATAATTCAATGGTTCACTCAATAGCATCAACTACAAAGAGTAATCAACGTCGGGAAAGTTTCCCCTAAGAGCTGTGCAAGATTCAACCCAATTATTACAGCGGTATGAGGTGGTGATGATGGTGCTGGTGATGATGATGGTGGTGGTGATGATGATGATTCCGATGAAGTCCAGCTTGATGGTGGTGTTGATGGCGACGACCTTCCCTCTCCAGGAAGGAATTCCCTCGGCAGAATTCTGTCTGCCAGAGAGATCTTTCTCTCTCGATGTTTTCCGCCCCGCAGAGGCGGCGGAATCTTTCTGTGGTCGCTCCCCGAGTCTTAGGGTTTCGGGAGGATAATATACGCCAGAGGGGAGAGCCAGGGGTGGACCAGGGCAGCCACACCACCTGGTGGCGCGGCCTAGGGTGGCCCGCGCCAGGGGTGGTGTGGGCCCCCTGTGGCCCATCTCCACTTCCCCTCTGGCTTTCTTCATCTTCTAGAAAAATAGGATTTTCCATGTATTTTCCCGGATTTTCTAATCTTCGCGAATTTTGCCTCCAAACAGCACCTTTTCCATCAGAATCCTGACTGCAGCGGTCCATGCTCCAAAAGTCACCAACCATGCAAAAACAGATGAAATAACATAAGTATCATCTCTTAATATGAAATATATCAATGAATAACAGTAAATTATGATATAGAATAGTGATGCAAAATGGACGTATCAACTCCCCCCAAGCTTAGACTTCGCTTGTCCCCAAGCAAAACTGAACTCAATAAACATGACCTCAGGTTTATGAGTGAAGAGTCGATAAAAGAATACGGACAAGAAGCATCACATTCATCAATACATAAGTCATAATAGAAGACAACTCACTATTATATAACTTAACTTGCAATAAGTAAAGGAAACACAATAAAGATACATAAAGTAAATCACAATTGGCAATGGCAAACTTAGCTCTTGGTCGAAGAATAGTTGACAATTTGCTGGAGTTCACAAATAACTGATTTTCAATGATAGCTTTCAAAGTAGTAGACACTAAGATAAGAGCAAAGTGCAAAATAAGGAACATAAGAAACATGATTGAATAAGTCATCATACTAATGAATGAAACACAACAACCCAAAATGCTTGATGAGGTGGAAGAGAATGGGTTTACTAACTCAACTAAAAAGTTAAGGATAGGCCCTTCGCAGAGGGAAGCAGGGATTTCAAGTTTCATAAAGAGCTTCCAAAAATTATGGTACTTATTCGCTTTCAACTCTCATTGCCCCTATCATAGGCATCTTTAGGTGATTAAGGTTAAAGTGATCAAATATGAGGATATGCTTAACAAGTTGCAAGTTAAAAATCTCATGTCCCTTGAATACGAGGGTCGCTCCTCATGCTACTCAAGTTTAGTCACCGGTAAGTTCTTTTCATAGTAAGTACATGTGCATTATAGAGAACCGCCAACGGGGTACCCCTTACCCAATGATACGGAAGAATCCCCATATCAAAATGACAAGGAAAGCAGACAAAAAGCATCTCAGCAATCTTCTTATTTACCATGGGAATATGGTGCTTTTTTCTCTATTTCCTCTTTTCTCATCTTTTTTTCCTTTTTATCAATCTCTATCTCTTTTTCTATAAGAAGAATGCTTCATAGATGCTCATTATGGTTACGCTGCAGGTTTCCACCATGACAACATGGATTAGACCGACGGCCTAGGCGTTTCTCTAACACACATACATAACTCCATGGACTTACAAGATCCCCTTTCATTTCACACCGACGACATCCATAGACAAAAGAACATGATATCAACTAGGTACAAAGTACCGGCGCAATGTTGAAAGCGTTCCCCATGAAAACATGGTTCTGCTAATTCACAACTTACAAAGCGCAAGCATATACGCAACATAGATGGGATCAATGGATCAGGTTTATTAAATGCAAGAAAGTAAAGTGTGCCATCAAGTTCGTGAGAGCTTTAATCACTAATCTTCACATAACAAGTTTAATTCGGAAGGTAGATAAAAACATGAATTTACTTGGAATAGCAATAGTGCTAATAGGTAGGTATGGTGGACACAAATGGCATAGGTTTTGGTTTAAGGATTGGATGCACGAGAAGCATTCCCTCTCAGTACAGGTTTTTGGCTAGCAAGGCTGGGTAGCAAGCATACGAGTTGAAGGAAACAAACAAACATACAAGTGACAAAAACAAACATGCAAACTTCGTTGGAAGCACAAACGATCTTAACCAGAGAATACTAGACTTATGAGAAAATCAAGAAAGAAAGATGGTAAGATTTTATTTCTTTAGAGTACTTTTATCTTTTTCATTCAATTCTCAAAATAGTGTTGCTACTGACCAAGCCAGGTTTGCCAAAACCAACTAAATTAACTCAATGATCCCAAAGTGATACCAATACTAATGACAAGATAAATCATATAACCATGAATTGAAAACTAATATAAGATACGCAAGAGAGTAAATGATAGAACTTCTCATTAATATTCCATAACGGCAACTCACACCAAGGGATACATAGATATCTAACGAGAGGGGGGGACACTTCCATAATGCAAACCATCCTACATGATAACTTCTCTATTCATGATATGACTCTACAAAAAAGGTAAAAATATAGAAGATAGTGATGTGATACCGCGGCACTCCCCCAAGCTTGGAAAAAACCAAGGGGATGCCAAAACCTGATGACGAATTACTCCTTCACTAGTGGTGGTATTCTCTCAATGAGCTCTTTGATTAGTTTCCCCAAGTCCTCAATCTCGAAGGTGAGATTACGAATCAACTGTGAGTTTTGCTCAATGCGGCTCATGATCATGTCGGGTTGCGAATTCCAGCTCTTGCGATTCTTTCCCCACTCTTCCTCCTTGAAGTCTTCTTTTCCTACATGGCTAGAACGAGGCAAATCCCAATTGGAGGGTAGTTTCTCCTTGGGCATATTCTGGTATTGATGCTCATCGATAATGGTATGGAAAGGATTCTTGGTGCATGGAGGAAGTGACCGTGGAGCCAAACAGTGACACCGAAGTTTCCCTCCAGTTGACATCCGTGCAGTCCTCCTGACCCTGGCAGATCTTGCCAACACTCCAATGCTTGCAATGGTAGTGCCGGTGTGCGGATGTTGGCTTTGCTTTGCCTCCTCTTTATCTTCACTCTTTATCTCCTTCTCCTGTCCGGGGTCTTGGAGATCTTCCTCCATAGGCTCCTTTCCCTTATCCTTGGCGGATACCATTGTGCTTCTAACTTTCAAGAATAGTTCCTGGCAGAAACAGATCGAAACGAAAACACGACAAGAACACGACATACGAACCTCCGGGATCCGGGGGATTATATATTACGAAGTTTTACAACAAAAGGAAGGTACTGGGAGAAAACGGGTCGGAGACGGAGGCCGAGGTGGCCACACCACCTGTTGGCGCGGCCAGGGGGCCCACGCCAGGGGGGTGGTGTGAGCCACCCTGGCTCCGCTTCCGTCCCTCTTTCGCATTGTAGTTTTCCTTGTTGGATAAAAACTCCAAAAATACAACTGGATAGAATTTTCGTGAAACTTTTCTTACCAGATCTGTTACCTATTTGAAAACAGACTCTGCAGTTATCTGAATTTGGTCTTTGATAGATTCTTCCAGATTCACCACTTGAATAACATCAATATCTTCATCTTCATACTCACATTGCTCGAGTCATGAAACCTTTCTCTTTCTTATTACACCATTTTCTCCAATAACCTGGAAATTTCTTTCACACAAAACTTCACACAATTCTCATTAGCAACATTAGTGTAAGCGAGGTAATAAACCTTTTAAGTCCAATTTCAACTGAAATCCATCAAAAAATAATCTACTGTAGCAACTCCTTCCGAAAACCCAAAAAGAATTCAAAAAGGAAATCGATTTAAGAAGCAAATGCAGGAGTGGCAAAATCTGTCAAAACAGACCAGCAGGTAAAGATCAATTTTTTCGAAAATATTCTGTTGCTCAAATCAAAAAGTGCAAAACTAACAAAAATTAAATAACAACCTGGAGCAGAAGCATAAAAAATTACAGCTCAATCTGACATACAGAGATCTGTCATGAATTTTTACGGTGAAACACAAAAATATGTTTCGGGACAGCAACTTCCCCAAATCTTACTTCTCTCTCATTAGAGGTTGATCTTGACACAAAAACCAAACAAAAAGGATAAGAAGAGGTTATTACCGAAGTAATAACTCCCAAGACTCAAATAAACAAAAAACAAACTGAAAGCAAGAATAAATTGGGTTGTCTCCCAGAAAGCTCTTTCTTTATAGCCATTAAGACGGGCATGATAATTGCAATGAAGCTCACATAAGATATCAATTGAAGTGAAAGACAACATTAAGGAACAAAAATACACATGTTTAACTCTAACCCACTTCCTATGCAAGGGAATTTTGTAAACAAACAAGTTGTTGAAACCATAGGCTACAAGCATAGGAAGGCAAAACATGTGCAACATAAAACCTTTCAGCATAAAATGAGGAAACTTGATATTATTGAGATGCATAAGAGCATTCTTCCCTCTCTCATAATAACGTTCAGTATCATGTGTAAACTTAATGATATAACTATCACAAGAACCATGGTAGCAATGATCACTTATCCTAACAGAAAACACAGGAACACTAGCTCTCATAACACTACTTTGTGAAACAATATTAGGGATATCCTTATAGAGGATAGTGTGTCCATCTTCTACATATTTAGTGACAAAGTCTTTCTCATTTGATATTATAGGTTCATCATCAATTTTTTTATCAGGTTCAACATCTTTACTTGTACTTTCATTAACCATACTAGCTATCATAGAATGTTCCTTTATCTTAACTAGGAAAGGGATTTTCTCAATGTAAGGTTCAGGTAAAACATGATTAGCAGTATAAACTTTAGTATTTCTTGCAGGAACACACTTAACGATGTCTTTATAAGGTGCATGATACTTATTCCATTTCTTTTTAGGAACTTCAATATAGGAAGCAAAAGCCTTAAAATAAGTCACAATAGCTTGAGAGTCTAGACCATAAGCATTTTTAATATTTTGAAAGTCATCAGTTCCCATAAAAGATCCAATGCATTCATAATCATAATTAATACCTGACTTTCTTCCTTTGTCATTCTCCCATGCTTCAGCATTATCTTGAATTCGGTCTAGAAGATCCCATTTAGCTTCTTCTTCCATCCGAGTGAATGATCCAGCACAAGAAGCATCCAATAAATCCTTATCATGAAGAGAAAGCCTTGCATAAAAGTTATTGATAATAATATTGTTGGGGAGCTCATGAATGGGACATTTGAGCATTAGTAACTTCAATCTCCCCCAAGCTTGAGTTGTACTCTCTCCATCAAGAGGCCAAAAATTGTATATTTGATTCCGGTCTTTATGAATCTCACTAGGAGGATAAAACTTTGAATAAAAGAGAGGCACTATTTCCTCCCATTCAAGAGCTTGACCATTCTTCAGGAGCTTATACCGGTCCTCAACTCTTCCTTTCAGTGATAATGAGAATAACTTCTTGACTTGATCTGTTGTAATACCTGCACACTTGAAAACCCCGCATAATTCGTGTATAAAGAGCAAATGATCACCGAGATGGACAGTTCCATCTCCAACATAATAGTTATCCATAACACGATCAATAATTCTTGTAGGTATTTTAAAAGTATCATTCTCAGCAGGTGGTGGTTCATCTACTACCTTAGTAGTGGTAGTAGCATTACGAAATAAGAAATTCAGCGAATTATCCATAATGAAAATAAACCAACTAACAGAAATAAACAATACTCACAATAGACGTTTCCTTTACCAGTTCCACTATCCAATAGTGCTTCACTCCCCGGCAACGACGCCAGAAAATAGTCTTGATGACCCATAAGTATAGGGGGTGTATCACAGTATTTTTGATAAGTAAGAGTGTTGAACCCAACGAGGAGCAGAAGGTGTTGGCGAATGGCTAGGAGCACGAATTCTCTATAAATACTTAGCAAACGGATTTTTAGGGGTTTTTGATAATGCAGGTAAATAAAGTACGAGTAAATAAAAGACAATAAGAATAAATGCAGCAAGTGGCCCAATCCTTTCTTTAGCAAAGGACAAGCCGGTTGTATTACTTAAGATGACCAAATGTTCTCGAGGACACATGGGAATATCGTCAAGTGCTTTCACTTCACATAGTTGATTAATCTTCTTTAGTTTGCTAAGTGTTGTGTGGGTGAACCTGTGTTAATGTACCGACCTTCCTAGGACTCATACATACTTGTGATTAAACCCCTTGCAAGCATCCGTAAGTACAAGAAAGTAATTAAGGTAGAAACCTAACCCCAGCTTTAAACTCTAAGACCCTGATGTCCCTTGTGCAATGGTTTCCTAACTTGGGTTCAGGTTTCTGTCACTTCGGCAACCCCTACGATTAGTAGCCAAATACACAATGCATTGCCCTAGGCCCATATAGGTGAAGTGTCATGTAGTCGACATTCACATGACACCACTAGAAGAAGTACACCACAACTTAAATATCAAACTATTGAATCTTTCTCAACAAAATTCCACTACTAATAACATGACTTCTCCCATGTCCTCAAGAACAAAACAAACTACTCACAAGATATCATATGGATCATGATAAAAGATGGAATAATGATGTGTAACAATCTGAATATAAATGATAATTCAATGGTTCACTCAATAGCATCAACTACAAAGAGTAATCAACACCGGGAAAGTTTCCCCTAAGAACTATGCAAGATTCAACCCAATTGTTACAGTGGTATGAGGTGGTGATGATGGTGCTAGTGATGATGATGGTGGTGATGATGATGATCTTGATGAAGTCCAGCTTGATGGTGGTGTTGATGGCGACGATCTCCCCTCTCCAGGAAGGAATTCCCCCAGCAGAATTTTGTCTGCCAGAGAGATCTTTCTCTCTCGGTGTTTTCCGCCTTGTAGAGGCGGCGAAATCTTTCTGTGGTCGCTCCCCGAGTCTTAGGGTTTCGGGAGGATAATATACGCCAGAGGGGAGAGCCAGGGGTGGTCCACGGCGGCCACACCACCTGGTGGCGCGACCTAGGGTGGCCCGCACCAGGGGGTGGTGTGGGCCCCCTATGGCCCATCTCCATTTCCCCTTCTAGCTTTCTTCGTCTCCAGGAAAAATAGGATTTTCCATGTATTTTCCCGGATTTTCCGATCTTCACGAATTTTTCCTCCAAACAACACCTTTTCCATCAGAATCCTGACTACAGCGGTCCATGCTCCAAAAGTCATTAACCATGCAAAAACAGATGAAATAACATAAGTATCATCTCTTAATATGAAATATATCAATGAATAACAGTAAATTATGATGTAGAATAGTGATGCAAAATGGATGTATTAGGGATGCCGTCGTAGCTTGAACCAGTGTCTATGCGCCAAAAGTGATGGGGGGGCGCTAAGAAGATAAAGTGAGAAGTGTGAGCCAGAGCGAGAAAAATAGAACAAGAAGCAAACAAATAGAAGCCGGAAGCATGCAAAAACAAACCTTACCCCTGGATGACCGGAGCACCACCCCTTTTTCGGTCGTCCTTAGACGATCGCGGAGCCCTAGTCCGTCCCCTCTTCGCAGCCGGCTCAGCTACCGTGGATGACCGGCTAGAACTGGCGTCCGCCAATTCCCGCTAGTTAGCTTCGGGAGCCGGGGGAGCTCGCCCTCCTCTTCGTCACCCACGGGCGGGTGCGGGTCATCCTCTGGATCATCTGCCCGGCTGGGGAGCGCGTACCCTTCGCTGTCGGACTCCTCTCCGGCTCGCTGTCCCGGCTCAGGAAGGTCATGGTTGAAGCTCGTCTTGATGCTCTCTCCCTCCTCCTCGAGGATGCAGGAGACCATATGAACCGGATCACGAACGTCAGATAGAAAGCAAGCAAGATCAATTGAGTCGGAAGAAGTTATGCAAAGTAAGAAATCACTACAAGAAAAGTTTCCTTCCGCAATGAATTGGCCCGACGGTCATCGTAGAAGGTGCGTCTTCCATGATGAAATTCTCGGCTCGGCCATGGCCGATGGAAAACTTTTTTATCTGGTTTCGCGGCCCTCTACTATGATGGATCTGCTAAAAACATGGAGGAAGCTCGGCCAGCGCGTGACAGAAGCAAGATTTTCGTTTCCTCGTGCGATGTTGACTCGCCGAAGTCTTTTGAGGCATGTGGGTCCCAGACACCAGTGTCTCTAGCGGACCATACTTTTTGGTCGCGCCTCCCTGATTTGAACTCGATAACGTAGCTCGAGGCGTCTGCCGTTTAGTCAGGCTGCTAGGTCCCACATGTTAGCCTCTCATTAGAAGGATCGTGTGTATGATGGATTTTTTTCCTTGGCTCACGCTATCCCATTCCGAGTTGATAGCGCTGCTCAATGCATCTACCGTTTAACCAACCTCCTGAGCCCCACATGTCATCCTCTCATTAGAAGAAATGTGTGTATGATGGATTTTTTTCCTTGGCTCGCACTACCCTGTTCTGAACATGATGGTGCTATTCGATGCATCTACCGTTTAATAACGATGCTAGGCCCCACATGTCATCCTCTCATTAGAAGAAATGTGTCTATGATAGATTTTTTCCTTCGCTAGCGCTATGTCGTTCTGAGTTGATAGTGCTGCTCGACACATCTACCGTTTAACCAACCTCCTGAGCCCCACATGTCATCCTCTCATTAGAAGAAACGTGTGTATGATGGATTTTTTTCCTTGGCTCGCGCTACCTCGTTCCGAACTTGATAGCGTTGTTCGATGCATCTACCGTTTAATCACGATGCTAGGCCCCACATGTCATCCTCTCATTAGAAGAAACGTGTGTATGATGGATTTTTTACCCTTTGTCGCGCCTTCACGTTTCAAACTTGATAGCGTTGCTCGCTGGATCAACCGTTTATTCAGGCTGGTGGGTCCCTTATGTCAGCCTCAGATTAGAAGAATCGTCGGTATGATGGAATTTTTTCTTCTCTAGCGCTACCCTGTTCCGAACTAGATAGCGTTGCTCGACGAATCTACCGTTTGCTCATGCTGCTGGGTCCCCCATTTCAGCCTCTCATTATAAGAAATGTGTGCATGCTGAACTGTTTTCTCGCTCGCGCCTCCCTGTTTCGAACTGGCAACATTGCTCGATGCAGCATCTGTATAAGGTCGCGCTGCTGGGTCCCACATATCAGCCTCTCTGAAAATGAAACATCGCTCGATGCAACATCTGTATAAGGTCTCTGCTGGGTCGAACATGTCAGCGTCTCTGCAAATGCAAAGTGTGTATGATGCACTCCGCTGTTTTGACCTTGGCAACGTTGCTGGGTCCCAGATGTCAGCCTTCTCTGTGTAAGAAACGTATGTATGCTAGAAAAAATGTAAAAGAACGACATAGATTATACTATATATTATATATTTATATTGAAAAAATTAGGAATCAAACTCAAGACTTCAACAAATGGGAACCGTGTGTGCTTCCACTATGCCAGAACCATCTATGCCACTACTGGAAAATATTGCATTTATAAATGTTGAAATCACTTAAAATGAAAAGGCAGCGACCCTGACGACTTGCCATAAAAAATGCTAAATGCTCTGTACAAATACAACATGGGTAGGAGAAGCTTGTCCTATACTTTATCAGAATGGCACGGAAATACTAATTTCAGATGATTTTGGGCGATAAAAAAATAACTTGGGTCCAATCTTGTGAACCAATGGGCTTCTTATCGTGGGATCCTTACCGAAACTTCTTTAGTGTGGTTCAAGCTTAAAAAACCAAGTAATAATGTGTTGAGGGTTGGTGGCCCACAGCCAACCTGAACCCAGAAGGATAAATTAGCTAGGTTTTGGGCCACAGTTGGGTAGAATGTAGTACTATTTTCTAATAACCTCCTCACTGAAAATTCAATGTACTCAATATGTCGCGGGTCGGCAGTCCACCTGACCCGGTAGCTAAAAATGCAAGGTTTTGGGCCAATGTTGGGTCGAATGTGCAATCTTTTCGCTAGGTCCTTAGGGAAAATTCAATGTAGTTCATACCCCATCCTCCAAAAAAAATGCAGTTGGTACCCTAAAAAATATATACTCTGCTCACCACGAAAGGCTAATTAAGGTTTTTTTTGAAACAAGAGTATGGGAATTATTTTTTCCGAAGTGGGGTTGAAATATTCATTTTCATAGGCTGAGTAGTAAAAATATATTGTACTGAAGGTCGATGGTCCACCTGACCTGGTTGTACCTATGCCGAATCCGAAAGAATGAAGTTGGAAATGGAGAAAAGTGACCGATATTGTGCCTTATTATACATAGCGAACATAGCGAGGAACTTTGGCAGCGGAGGATTCGAACATGGAAAGTACTGGAGGGGGTTTGACCGATTGACATAAAATCGTGTCATATCAAGTCTTATAGTGCGGAATCATCTTTTCAGCAAAGGATATATGTTGAGATGGTTTGGGTGGCTTTGAATCGGCCTAAGTGCCCAATCAATTTGATGTACTCAAAACCTTGTAATCATGCCATATAAACTGTTGGCGATAGACACAGAGTGGCCTTGACTTGCCCAGCCGCAGACAGCTCGGGTAAGCACCAGCTTAAATTGATCGCTCAAAGTGGTATGCTTCCGTACAATGAAATTAGTACATGCCGCAATTAGAGCCAACATGTGGCATTGTCATCATGCAAAAAGTCTCAGAATTCGCACATTTAGTTCACAGTTTCGAACACAATAATACAACCTGTTGTACACTAGCACAGACAGTACAATGTCAGCACATCAGAGCTTGACTTGTTCATGTCACATCAGAGCTTGAGTTGTTCATTTCACATACAGAAGAATGAGCAAGGATACATACTGTATTGAACAAGTAATTTCACGGTAGCGCCAAAAGTATGCCATGTATCAGAGACAATATGGGGTCTGCGTAAACAATTTTTCTTTTTGGGAAGGGTGTGCATTAACTCTCTTTTTGTAGAATATCAGCATAAACATTTGCGGCTATCATCCTAGGGCGTCTCGGCCTGCTTTGGCGTACTGAGCCAAGATCAATTACGGCCCAGTTAAGGCCTGTTTCGTGGCCCTATAAGAAGCAGTGACCTACTTTTCCCTGTTCGCTAAGAGGAAAGAAGGAATATTCCTCTCAAAACACAAAGCTGCATGAGGTGCAATGGTTCAAAAAAAATGCACGAGTCACGTATATACTACAAGCTAGTAATAGTACTAAAAACTATAGTACAGAAATCACGCTACGAAATAAGCACGGCTACATGGATTATACCATGGAAGGCAATACTAAATACAAAAGCACGGCAGGACTCATATAAACTGATTCAAGCTGGCCACTAAAACTAGTGTACTAACAGTCAACTGTTGAACCACGATGCAAAAAAATATGACACAACGATACACCAGAAAGATCCATGTAACATCCCAAAACTTTAATCCAAGTGATCAAGATCAAATCTACCCAATTTAGGGTTAACAAAACCTTTTTCCATTTAAAATCTTTAAGCATTCATATGTGTGTGCATTTAAATTAGGAGTTGTTTGAAATATCATTATTGTTTTCCCTAATGGTTGTAAAATGGTTCTATGATGAATGTCACATCATCTAGATCATTCCCAAGCAAAAACCAAAGAAAAAGAAATCAAAAAGAATTAAATAAAGGAAATGATCACTTTTGCCATTTTAATCACCTAGCCCACTTTGGGTGTTCCTAGCACTCAATTTCCAACAGAAACAAATGTGGATCTTTGCATCCCTTGCTAGTACAAGTAGTGATGTGCCAAGGTCTACTTTGTGATATCCCAAAAACATTCAAACCCTAATTTTAAATGACATTTGAAAATGGAATCTAGTTCATATGTCTAGATCCCATTATTTCAAAAACCATCCAAATGAACTCCATTTCAAAATCCCAAGCAACCATAGATGCTTAAGCATGTAACAAACCACTCGACCAAAAATCTCTGAAAAATTCAAATGTTTTCTTCATGTGGCCATTGTGTCGAGCACCTAGTGAGCAGAATTAAACTGGCCTAACTATCACTGTTTTTTATCAAATTTTGTCGAGCCATTTGAACTCAAATCAATGCCCTTGTCTCCCCTAAACCCAACCAGTCCATCAAGGACCTACCCAATGGCCTAGGGAAACAGTTCACCGCCATCCCGAGGCCATGCTCGTTGGCCAAACGTGCACAAGCCACAGGAGACCACCAGCCCCTCTCCGTCACTCCAGGAAGCAAGGCGCCACTCCACTGCCGCCCATGGTCCACCCCCCTGGACCACCCAAAGCCGCGCCGCACTAAGCCTCTGCGCCGCGCCAAAGCACGCCAGAGCGCCCTCACCGCCAGCACGCCACAGACCGTGCCTCGACCACATACCGCGCACGCCACTCCGCCTTGACCACCTCACCCAGCCAGACATGGCCGTGCACCGCCGCGCGACCCACGATCGCCGGGAACCACGTCGAGCACCACCTCTGTCCTCCAGAGCACGCGACGCTCCTGACCGATTGCCACCGCCCCTAGCTGCGCCATAAAGCTGTAGAGGACCGCCAGGAGGCACTCCACCGTCCACCTATCTTGCCCATGCCGGTAGCCCGCTGTACCGTCGTCACCGGCAAGCACCGCCCATGCCTCACTGCCGCCTAGCCGCGCCTATATAAGGAGGCCTCCCCAACACCGTTTCCTCACACCACTCTCATCCACTCCCCCTCAGAA
This sequence comes from Avena insularis, assembly GCA_023614405.1. Taxonomy (NCBI): domain Eukaryota; kingdom Viridiplantae; phylum Streptophyta; class Magnoliopsida; order Poales; family Poaceae; genus Avena; species Avena insularis. The sequence goes on along the minus strand of CM042692.1, from coordinate 67,281,457 downwards.
CACTCCTAGATCCCCACCGGAGCAAGCCATAGCCCGTAGCGCCAGAATTTCACCGGAGTCTGTCGCGGAAGGAGGAGAAGGGCGCCGTTGATCCAGGCCATCTCCCGAGACACCACCAGTACCAGGAGAACCGCCATCGTCTTCTCTTTCGTTTGCCTGCCTCGCCGCACTAGCTGGAGCCCCGGTACGTCCCCACTGCACCCCCACCGAGCTGCTAGGGTTTAGTCTCGCCGGCGACGAGTCTGTCATCGACGATGACCGTGAGCCGTTAGATCTAGTTCTAATCATGCGGTCCAGCTCGCCCCGTACCGCTTCGCGTGTAATGAGCCACTGACAGGAAGACCCCCCCTGTCAGCAGTCCTCGGCACCGCGGAGTGAATCTGGGCTGGCCCAATTAGTTTCCCGTGCTGGCCCTGTGATTCAAATTAGGAATTTTCGTTTTAGACTTAAACTAGATTCTGTCAGTTAGTTTAAAAGTCAACTCAGAGAGTTTTACAAATCCAAATTGAGTGATTCCAATTTTGTTGGAAAGCTAATGAAAATCTCTATCCAAGACTGTTGGATTTAAATCATTTAGAGTTATAGATCTCTCCTAGTAAAAATAACAAGATATAAGCTTTTGCACATTCAAACATTTTTATAAAATCAACCATAATAGATTTTGAGTTGATTCCAACTCTCAAAGATCAAATTTAACCATACCTATATGAATATGTAATAATATTAAGGTTTACACGCAGTGACTTTGGACTAGTACCAAAATAATGCTATATAGGCATTTCTAGTCATTTTAAATCATTAATTATTAAACTTGAATTTATTAAAATATGATCCAACCTTTAAATCACATTCAGACATGTTAGAATATGTGGTGATGACATGTGTCCACATGATCCCATATTTTAAATGGAGAATATTAAATCTTACTTAATTTCAATGAGTAGAAATTACTTTTCTCAAATAAAAAGAATGAAGCTAGTTCATTAAACCTTGTGATGCTTGTGATGATAATAGATCATCAAATGTGTGCCTTAGTGTGCTAAGTAGACTAGTTAAGCATTGTTTGGTGATTGTGTATTTCCGTATGTATTTATAGACGATAGTACCGACCAAGTTTTCGAGGAGGAGGAGTTCTACCAAGAGGAGGAGGAAGATAATTTCAACCACTGCACCAACCAAGGCAAGCTATTATTGGCAAGCTAACACTTGCACGTATTATACCTAGCAAGCCATCATTAACAATGCAAGCTAACCCTTGCAAGATAGATAACCCAAGCAAGATGCATTAGCCATGCTTTCGTTATATCATTTGGACTTATACCTACTCCAAGTTTTATTTACAAGATTTACCTTCTTTACTTTACCAAAGTCCTTTACTTGTTTAAAGGTAGCATAAAGAGTATAAAACTTGAACTATCTAGTTAGACTCAGATGTCATTCTATGGCATGAAATTGAGATTAGCATCCCACATTAGTGAACACTCTTAACCTAGTAGTCTAGAGCTAAACAAAAACTTGATCACTTTAGATGGGAATACTTGGTGAAAATGATTTGTGAAAACCTTGGAATGATGAGTCATTCTATTGAGATGTTTTGACATGTGTTCAGAAACACAAATGGTTTATGATGATTATGAAATTGTTGAGGCATGAGCCTTAGCCCTTTTACAAAACCGATGGTTGGGTTCGGATGTGATACCATTCCAATTTTACCGTACAACCACAATACCTGAATTGGGTAAGGCTTAGCAGGAAGTTTATATGCATTAGTATTAGTCCCTCGCGGGAGAGGTTTGAGCTGAGGCTACCTCTCAATGTTTTCCACCTATGCAGTGCCCAGGATGACAGATGGTCATGGCTGGGAGGCCATACTCATAGGAGAGGTGCTTATACTAGAGTGTGTAAAGGAAAGGTTATGTTGATTATCTGCATACTAAGTATGATGATTCAGGGTTATCCCTGACAGATGTATCGAATCTTGTGGTGAAAGTGTACCACCTCTGCAGAGTGTCAAACTATTCGAATAGCCGCGTCCGCGGTTATGGACAGTTGGAGTGGCCATACTGTTCCGTTGTCAGTTGTTTTCAAAATGACTTATGAAATGAATTGTGACATGACTTGACCACAACAGAGTTGTGACTATGACAACTAAGTTCCCACTTAGGTGTTTTCAAGCTTCTTTTATCTTTCTTTGTTTCTGAACTCAGCTTAGGTTTCAAACTTAACTTTACAAATAAACTTAGAGTTAGCGTTCCTACTAGAACTATCCTATTTGTTAGTGGTAGTTTGTGAGTACTTAAAGGGTACTCATGGCTTTTGTCCCTGGCTATTCCTATGGCCAGACTATGAGGAGGACTACCCTGAAGGAGGACAGTAGGACGACTACGACAACTAGGATCATCCCCCATCGTCAGCATTGCCTATGACAGCGAAGATGGACCCCACCGCTACGCTATTTATTCCGCTACTTGATTGTACTAAGACTAGATCGTGAGATCCTTTATTTGTGTAAGACCTTATTATGGTTTGTAATGGATGATGTACTGTGATATCCAATCTGTTATGTCTCGCAAAAATTGGATTGCGATGTATGGCATAACAGGCATCTGGGATTAAAAATCCGGGTGTTGACAAGTTGGTATAAGAGCCATCCTGACCACAGGAGACCCTAGTTAGAATGGACGTCCGAACAAAAACTTAGTTTCAAAGACCAAAGTGAGTATTTATGAAAACTATTTCCTCTCTTACCCTTGGGGATTCTTTCTCTCAAAAAAATTCATGTTCCTCCAAAGTCTTACATTACTACATAAAACTTTGACACACTTGATCACTTCACTAACTTTCTCATCCTAAATTCTTATAGATGGAAGCCCAATACAGCAAGTTCTACCAGTTGGGCAACGGAGGCCAACTGATCTTCGAGAGGGATCTGGATTCACTGTCTGAGTTCTTGGAGCATCCTCATCCGGAATTCCTTGGATCTCAACTCCCGGGTCCACCAGGAGGAATTTACAATGGCTAGTAACTACTGATCTTCGAGGCAAGATAGAAGCACCAGTATCTGGGAGGATTCAGTTCTCCGTGAGAGAGAAAAACTGGCTAGATGGATTAGCCAGGGCAATGCATGAAGCTCTCACATGTCTGTGTGCCCTGAGTGTCAACCTAATCCAAGGAACCCGCTTTGTTCACTATGCAAGGCGTGATTCCATGGGAATGCCGCTAGCACTACTAGGAAATAGCCTATAGATAGACAAGATATTCAGTGGCGCATATGCGAAACCATGCGCCACAGGAAATCATCAGTGGCGCACCAGAAAACATGCGCCACAAAAGATTGGAAGTTCTGTGGCGCATTCTCCAGAGTATGCGCCACAGAAGATAGGTGGGACCCGCCAGCCGGGGTGGGTTGATCCAAGTTCTGTGGCGCATTCTGAGATATGCGCCACAAAAGAGGCAACTTCTGTGGTGCATATTTTCTTATGCGCCATAGAACATGGAGGGGGGCCCCACCACGGAATCTAATTCACCCAAGTTCTGTGGCGCATGTCGTGATATGCGCCATAGATGTGTTTCACTTCTGTGGCGCATATCACAACATGCGCCACAGAACTTGGAGGTGGGCCCCACAGAGGGAATCTAATTCACCCACTTCTGTGGTGCATATGGACTTATGCGCCATAGAAGATTCAGCATCTGTGGCGCATTCCTTCCATATGCACCACAGATGAGGGCGTCTAGATCCATGTTAAAAAGGTGACAAAAGCTAGCTCTCTTATCTATCCACCACCACCCATTTCACATCTCTACCTCCTCCCAACTCGTCTTCCTCCTCCTTCACACTCCATCTTGCCCATAGTTTCTCCATTTTCTTGTAACTAAACCTACTTTAATCCATAGATTGGTAAGTGGAAGCTTCGCTCCAACTTCTAGATCTAAAAGTTCCTTACTTTTCTCTCACACATCTCTATTTGTTTACTAATTTCCTCTCCACCAACTTGTAGATCTTTTGGTCCACACTCTCTCATCGCGTGGTCTCGTCTCGCTATTATTGTGTCTACTAGGTGACTACTTGTCCATGAACATGTAGGTGAAGCTTGTCGCGCGAGCGATGTGTGTGTGCGATCCATGGCGAGATGATGCTTGTGTGGGGCATGAATGTTTGCAATGGGAGGAAGTTTTTTGTTGCTTGCTTGTTGTTGTCGGGCCCGGCTAGTGTGGTTCCATGGATGTTTGCCGAAATGTTGATTCATTTCCATTTCGACAAATTTTTGCACTACCCATATGTCCTAATTTTAGGAAAGGTCATGCCGAATTTTTCCGGCTAGCATTCATGCATGTGTGTGTTCATATGGTGTGGTTCTCACCTATACTCTCTATTTTGACCGCTCAGGCAACCATGGTCCTCACGATGAGCGAAGGTCGAATTGCTAGGTACAAGAATGGCATGAAGGAGGACATGATTCTGAAGAACAAGACCATGATAAGATGTCCATGTCGAACATGCAAATTGCAGCGCTGGATCGACCCTGAATCTGGACAATTGGAGGGTCACCTGCTCAGGTGCGGTTTCATGCGCGACCTCAATGAGGCACCGACAGGACATGGTGGTGGTCACGGAGATGTGGGCGGGCGAGAAGACGAAGAGTCTACTGGGCATGATCATCATGACGAAGGAGATGCCAGCGGGCATGATCATCATGACGAAGGAGATGCCAGCAGGCATGATCATCATGACGAAGGAGATGCCGATGGGCATGATCAGCATGGAGAAGGAGATGGCGACAGGCATGATCATGATCATGAAGAAGGAGAAGACGCGAACACACATGCGCTGCTAACTTCGGTCTTGCAGGACCCTCATGTTTAAGAACTGCTCCTCAAGGAGACGAGCAACAACAAAGCTGTAGCTAGAGAGAAAGCCAAGCTAGCCCAAATGGAGGTAGACGGGATGACTCCATTGTATCCTGGGTGTCGCCCCGAGGATACACGTTTGAGTGTAATGCTCAAGGCTCTGGAGATGAAGGCGGAACACAAATGGACCGACGTGAACTTCAACACAAACATGGAATACTGGCACGACCGACTTCCTAAGGGGAACACATTGCCAACAAGTATCGAGGTGGCCAAGAAAATCATGTGCCCTCTCGACCTACCACACATTAAATACCACGCATGCATCAATGATTACACACTTTATCGGAATGAGTACACGGATATAACCACATGTCCGGTGTGTGGCCAAGGACGGTACAAGAGAGGGAACAAGAAAGTTCCTCGAAAAGTGGTATGGTACTTTCCTATGACCCTAAATGCAGCGATATATTTCAGAGATCCTAAGGAAGCAAAGCTCATGCAATGGCACGCGGAAAGAGAGAAACCCAAAGATGATCCAGAGAAGGGAAAGATCCTGACACACCCTTCAGACGCTAGCCAGTGGAATGCATTAGACATCGAGTTCGAAGAGTTCAGGGGCAACGCAAGGAACGTCAGACTGGGTATGAGCACCGATGGACTCAATCCTTTTGGAAACCAGAGTAGCACGCATAGCACCTGGCCCGTGTTTGTATGGACGTACAACATCCCCCCGTAGCTATGCACGAATCAAAGGTATGTACACAGAGCATTCTTATTCAGGGGCCAAAACAACCAGGTATCGATATGCATCTGTATCTCGGGCTATTGAGAGAGGAGTTAGCCAGCTTGTGGGAGATGCCGGCCCATACGTGGGACGCCTACACTAAAGAATATTTCCATCTGAGAGCCGCGTTGCTCACGACCGTGCAGAACTATCCTGGTTATGCATATGTATCGGCCCAGGTGAACCACATACACAATGCATGCGTCAAGTGCATGGATGAGACACCGCATCTCCAGCTACCAAGGGATCCCGGGTCTTCGAAAACCGTGTTCCAAGGTACTTGAAAGTGGCTCCGCATGGATCACCTATGGAGAAAACGTGGTGACCTGTTCAATGGTAAGGACGAGCTCGAAAGAGCCCCGTGTCCGAGGAACGGCAAAGAAATCGAGGAGCTTTTGAATAATTGGGTAGATTTCCCTGCGCCTCGAAAAAAACGACCGAGGACAAAGCCGCTGCTGGGTGTATGGAAAGCAAGGTCTGTTTTCTGGGACCTGCCGTATTGGAAGGTCCTTCACACTCCCCATAGCCTCGATGTAATGCACATCACGAAGAACGTTACCGAGATTCTGCTTGGCACTCTACTGAACATGCCAGAGAGGACCAAGGATGGGACGAAAGCAAGAAAGGACCTTAAATTGCTTGGCATAAAGAAAGATCTTCAGTACCCTGATAGTGATGATGATGATGATGATCAGACGGAAGGGACTCAAGGTCGCCGCAAAAGAGTTAAGAAGAATGAGGTGGTGCTTCGCGCTACCTGCTTCACTCTGAGTCTGGAGGAGCTCGAGCAGTTTTTCAGGTGCCTCTTAGGAGTGAAAGTTCCTCACGGTTACTCGGGGAAGATAAGCAGATATCTGGACGTACTGAAGAAGAGGTTCAGCGGTATGAAGTCTCACGACTGTCACGTGCTGATGACGCAGATACTCCCTGTTGTGATCCGTGGGATAATTGACGAGCATGTCCGTGAGACATTGTTTGGCCTCTGTAACTTCTTTGACGTCATATCTAGGAAGTCGATCGGTGTGAAGCAGCTCGACAGGCTACAGGAAGAGATCGTGATGATACTATGCGAGCTTGAGATTTACTTCCCGCCCGCATTCTTCGACATCATGGTGCATCTGCTTATACATGTCGTGGACGCCATCATCCAGCTCGGGCCGACATTCCTGCACAACATGATGTCGTTTGAAAGGCTAAACGGTGTCATCAAAGGATTCGTTCGCAACAGGTCTCGTCTAGATGGAACCATAGCCAAGGGCTTTATGATCTACGAGTGCATCTCCTTCTGCCAGAATTATCTAACCACCAAGAACGAGGATGTTGGAATACCCACAAAGAAGCACCTCGGCAGGCTCGGTGGATATGGTCACCGCGAGGGCTGCCGCTCACTGCATGTCGGCATTGATGGTCGACGCACTGATTTTGAAAGGGCACACCGGGTCGCGCTACAACACATTGAAGTGGTCGGCCCTTGGGTCGAAGAGCACATCAACTTAATTGAGCAGGAGTACGTCGACCAGGGTCGGCCAAGGAAGAAGGGAGACGTAACTAGAGAGCACAACTCCAGCTTCTCGGGTTGGTTCAAGAAATGGCAACTGGACAATCCCCCACATGCGCCTTCTACGGAAGATCAAAAACTCATATTCTGCTTGTCGCAGGGCCCAGGGCACAACCTAAGGACCTATCAGTCATAAGACATAAACGGTTACAGATTCTACACCGAGGAAAAGGACAAGAATAGCGAATATCAAAACTTAGGAGTAACTATGTTATCCTTTGCTGATGATGAGACTATTGTGATGGAAAGATTCTACGGAAGGATCGAGGAGATATTGGAGCTCGACTACTGTGGAGAGATCGTACCGATGTTCCGTGTTAGATGGGCCAAGAACGTGGAAAAAGAAGGCCGCTATTTCACCACAATGGTTATACCAGGTGCCAAATCAACGAAGAACACCTCCGCAAAAAATGAGCCTTGGGTACTCGCTAGCCAAGTTGATCAATGCTTTTTATTACCGACCCGTCAAAGCCCAACCATGTTGTAGTTAGGAGGGGCAAGAGGAGCATCATCGGAATGGAAGGAGCCGCCAATGAGCAAAACTTCGACAAAAACTGCGACCCGAAGATCGAAGAGGATTTCGACAAGTACTTCGACATGCCTACTACTACTAAAGTAAGAAGGAAGACCACACTGCCTACTAAAGGTTGTCCATTCACAAGAAGAAATCTCAATTTGCACGGGCTAAAGTTTTCAACCACGGCGAAAAAGGGCAAGAAGATTGTAAAGAGACACTAGCAATTATGTGACCTTTTGGTGTATTAATTCGTGTGGGTATAATGTGATATTAGTGTGGGTATTAGTTAGAGACTAAAACATATAATGTGATATTCGTGTGGGTATACAAATTCACGTTTGTGTGTGACAAGCAAACACACACACATATATATATATATGATTCGGGACGTTTTTTTTGAATAAATATGCATATGTGTTCTTGCTTTTTTTGAATAAATATGCATATATGTATATGTTCTTGCTTTTTTAAAATAAATATGCATATGCGAATAAATATGCATATATGTATATGTTCTTGCTTTTCGTTTGAATAAATATGCATATGTGTAATTAAAAATATTTTAAAAAAAAGAAAAAAAGTGTGAGACAGCCAGGATTCAAACCTGGCTGCCCTAGGTGAGAGCTAGGGAGCAAGACCACTAGGACAAGTATATGATCTTGTCATACTATGACACCGTGCTGTTTTGGACTTTGTCCAAAAGTTCTATGGTGCATTTCCAAAGAATGTGCCACAGAAGTTCCAACTTATGTGGCGCATTCAGTGAGAATGCGCCACAGAACGTTCACACTTAGCCAAATAGACAGTTCGGCCTGATCTCCCCTAATCCCCCTTTCTCTCTCTCGATCTAATTCTCTCTGTTTTCCCCGACAAACGCGCGTGCCAAGGAACCCTAGCCTCCGCCGCCGGAGCCCGTGGAGGAGGAGAGAAGCCCCCGCCGCCGGAGCCCGTGGAGGAGGAACCGCCGCCGGAGTCCACAACATCCACCGTCCGCAGGAGGAGGCAGCATCGCGCCGCCAAGATTCAGCAAGGAGGAGGCCTCGCTCGTAGTAGGGAGCATTGCGCCACCAAGCTCCAGGAAGGAGGAGGAGGACCTGCCCGTAGCAGGAGGAGAAGGGCACGGTCGACGCTCGCCACCGCAGCCAGAAGCCACCTCGCCGTCCATCGTCTTCTTGCCGTCCACCTTGCAAGCCACCCTAGGTAATCGCCACATCCTTCCCCTAGGTTACCTAGTGCTCGTCGTTCTATGTCTTCCCCTAGGTTGCAAAGCTTGATTGCTTATGCCCTTTAATCTGTAATTGGCCTACACAATCATTTCTCAGTTCTGCATAAATTGTTTTTCTTTTATGAAAAACATCATGCGTCTTGAAGAGTCTGCTTACTTGACTATCGATGCAATTCAAATTTTTAACAAGTTCAGAATGGGAGAATTGTTGTAGACAGTACTAATTTCTAGTGTTTTTAATATCATTATTATAGTAAAATAAAATACTGAGATTTCTAGTGATTTTTAACACAATCCATCATCAGTTCAGCATGATAATGAAGTTCTTTGTTCTTGACAGAGCCATTCTTTGCATGTGTACATATCTTTAGCTTGAGTGTGACCTAATCCTTTTGCTAGATGCAATGCAAGTGCATATCTATCACAACTCATTCCTTTCCAGAACTTGCCTTAATCTACAAAAAATAAATCGAGTAAGCATTCTAATATTACAGTAAAACTGATTCAAAGGTCGAAGTTCAGAAGAATGATGTATTGTGCAAAGAAACTAAAAACATCTTATATTTTGAAATGGAGGGAGTAGTAGAGTAGCTTTTGTTGTTGTGTGCATCAGTAATACGATTGGTGTTTGATTCTCTCTCTATATGTGGTTGGGATGTGTTGTCACTGCTGTGATTGTCAAGTCCTTTTGCCTCTAGAACTTTGTGTTGTCATTTAGGATTTTTATTACCTTGAGAAGTTTCTTTCAGTATAGATACGATTAGTTGCTCACTTATATTATGATGTTCCTGAAGTTTGAGTGTTAAGGTGATGGTTATATATGGAACATTATGTTTGAGTGTTCCAGGTTGCACAAACATGCAGAGTACTAGGACAGTAATTGAGTGCTCAAATATTTTGGCAGTAATTGAAGCATGCTTTTTAAGGAAGAGAATACTAGTCACCTGTCTGACTCCCTGTGAACATGCTTGAACCTGCATCATATTATTCTAGGGTCTCTAGACAGTAAGGCTCTCTCATGCAGTCAGTTATAGATGTTCTTGTTTGGTAACAACAGTAGTAGATGAATTGTAGAAATCAGAATCAGACATTGTTCATTTGTAGTAAGTTAAGATGAGTAAGACAAGGGGAAATGGCATGTGTCTCCAACTGAAAGGCTAAACCACATGCCTCTGTTTACCACTTTCTACTGCTACTGATGCCAAGTAGTTGGAGTGTGACAAAGGCCTTGCTCTTTAACTGCTTGCTAATTTGTATTTATCTACTTGCAGAAGTAGTACTTCTGTTACACTTCTGTATTTATCTACTACTACACTTCTGTTACATGCCCTGCTCTATATTTCTCTACTACTACACTTCTATTACACTTCTGCTGTTCAGCAAGTACCATACTTCTATTACACTTCTACAGCAAATACTACTGCTGTTACAGTTCTGCTGTTCAGCAAGTACTACTATATCTGTTATATATATACATGGGGCTGTGATGTGATGATGGACTAGTATATCTGTTATATATATACTGCATGTGGATGATGGATATGATGGATGCTGGGGTCAATGCATGGGCTATCAATATGGGGATGGGGTGTTTTGTCTTGCAGGGATTTCATCTGAGTTGACCATTTCTTCCGAAGTGTCGATTCACTTCCGTTTCGGTTGAGAAATGGGCACTCCTAGGTCAAAAAATTAACAAAGGTCATGCCGAATTTTTTGGCCGAGATTTGTGCTAACTTTTTGCCTCTTTTAAATAGAGTAGTGCAAACATGTCGGGCAACAAGGAGTCTGGCCCTTCTAAGCACATGATCAGCGTCGAAGAACAAGCTAGACAGGCCAACCAGTCATTCTGGCGGGGGTCCCAACAGGAGGAGGAGGAGGAGGCGATGAGGATGACACCACCACCGGATGAGGAAGCGACCGTCGCCAGAGCTGCTGGGGCCAATGAGGGCGGAGATCCTGATTATGAGGGGGACGAAGACGACTACGATGGAACTAGTGAAGGCGGCGACGAAGAGGATGACACCACCGATGGCGGCGAGCGCATGGATGGCGGTAGTGGCAACCCGGCCGCTTCTCAGAAGAAGAAGAAGGAACAGAAGGAGCGGAAGGTGCCAGTGCTCGCCACCGTCTGCGATGAGTTCACTGAGGTCACAGAAAGTGGCCAACCCATTGCGCCAGTGGTGATTGCTAAAGGGTATGGCCTGCAACTCGGGTGCATCGTCCGGGAAAGCATGTCGATCAACACAAAGTACATCAGACATGCTGACAATGCAGCTTTGGTCAATAACCTCCTTAAGAAGCTTCACAAGCGATACAGATTCCTAGAGCGGTTTAGAAACCTCGAGAGAAAGAACCCGGTGAACAAACTAGCCCTCACGAAGATGAGCAACGCCTTGAGCAGCTGGAAAACCCGGGTGAAGAATAACATTGACAAAGGTGAAAGCTGGGAGGTTATTATTAAGAAAAATCCGATGCTCGACGAAGAGGAGTTTAGGATATTCAAGGCGGATATAGCTACCGCTGACACTATAAAATGGACTCAATGGGGAAGGAGTATGCGGGAACAGAACATAGGTAACCACCACCTTGGAAGCGGCGGTTACAGGGGGAAACATGCCATTTGGGACAAGGAGGACGCCGAGCTTGAACGCCTTGGTAAAGACAACCCTTGGCTTAAAATCACGGACTTGCAGCTTAGGCAATTTGTTCGGGGCCGCTACTACCTGGACAAGGAAACAGGGGAGTTCATCACCGACGATCCGGAGGTGAAGGAATACGAGAAGAAGCTGGTAAGGAATTTATCGCTGATCTCAAGTCTATTGCGTTCTAATTAAGATAATGAAGTCAAGAATCTAAATGGGTTCACCTTTCCTTGTCTCTGCAGGAGGAGGAACTGAACGCTACTACCACAGAGTCGTCCCAGGATTCTACGGAGCCATGGGACACGGTTTTCAATAGGGCGACCAATGCTTACAAGAAGAGGGACAAGGGGTTGCCACCGTCCTCAGCTGGCCATGTGTCCAGCTTCCGTACGAGCATGAAGTTCAAGGAGTACTACAAAGAGGATGCCAAGAAAAGAAGGGAGAGGAAGAACCAGGATAAAGCCGTTGTTGCAAAGCTGAAGATGAAGGTGCAGACACTGGAGGAGAAGGCGGTGGACGAGAAAACGGTGGACAAGTTAGTGGAAGAGAAGCTCCTCTCGATGATCCCCCCTGAGTTTTTCGAGGGGCTCACTGCTTGGAATGCGGGAGGTCGACAGGGGCCGATACATCTGCCCAGCTTAAGCGGCAGCAACTCGGGCATCAATGTTACTGTGTCGCCGGACCTAGTGACCCCGCCAGCCGTCAACGTCGGGACGCAGCCGCTCGTTTTGGTCACACCGACGCCCCCTCCGGCCAAAGATACCAATAAGGCGCAGCCGACGGCGGTGGTGCTTCATGAGGCACCCGAGCGGGAGATTACAGATGATGATAGGCCGGCCGCCGGCATCGGCCGTGTCTCTACACTAGCCGACATCCACGCCATCACCAAGGTAACTAATTAGTTAGTGCACGTCATCTCCTTTATGCCTTTGATGCATGACTGTTGCCATCTCACGACGCCCAACAACATGTTTTTGCCTCAGGACACTTCTTGCGTACTCCTTCTTAAAGATGTCGGCGGTGAGGTGAAGGATGTTTCCAAGGGCACTCTTATACAACCCGCGAGCCGCACGATGCACAACAATCCAATGGATGATGACGTGATGAGGGTCAGGTTGGATCGGGTGTTGCCAGTGTGCGACGACATGGACCCACCCTTTCAACCTTAGGGAGCCGACGAACACAAGACCCTTGGGGAATGCTACAACTGGCCCTTGACATGGCCGAAGACCCAGATTTGTCTTGCGGGGGGGGGGGGGCACCGGCTCCACCTCTCGACCGATCTCCCGACCACCACCTCAGAAGCCAGTAGCCACCGTCGTCGCCACCACCAGCCGTCACCATCAACTCTTGGCAGCATGTGCACCGCCACATGGCAAAGACGTTGTGCCGCAACCGCCGTCACCCCCGCTACCACCACCACATGATGGCACCCATGAAGATGATGATCAATTGGTCAACGTTGACGACTTCATCAACACCGGCGCCGCCAAAGGATTGTATATGCCTTCTGTGGATGAAGAACCCTTCCCAGCTCGCGACGACCATCAAGCTAGTCGGCCCAATACATGCATGCAGTGCCTGGTCTTCCATGGTCTTTCTCAAGAGATGCCTCCGGCCACCGATCCACCACAAGAGAAACCGGGATTGGTTTTTAGCCCCAACACACTGATGAGCAGATGGTAGTGGCTGACACTATTGTGAAGAAGAAGCACTACAGGAAGAGAGGTAATAATAATAAGAAGGGTGCGAGGTAACCTCTTCTAAAGAGGATCCGGGGTCAAGACGCCGTCGTCGTACCATCCACACAATATGGCTTGCCCCGAGTGCATGTAGCTGGTGATCCGATATTGACTCCGGATATGATCCACATTGTGGTTGGAGCCATGTTAACTTTGCACGAGGGTGTCAAGACACTAGAGGGCCTCCTTCTTAAAGACAAAGATCCAAATTACCCGGTTTTCACGGCCAAGGTGCCATTGGACATGGGCTTCGTCGATGAACCCCCCGCGGATATATTCTTCATAGCGTTCGAGGACATATTCAAGTTGTTTCTCACGAAACGGCTGGACTATAACTTGGTCCGCCTATACGCGCTCAATTTGGCGATCACGATCAAGAGAGAGAGGACCCCGGAAATCACGGTAGTGGATCCCTACTACATGCGGGACAGCCAGTTGGTCGAAGGATCAGAGACACGGACCAAGGCGACGTCGTACCTCGAGAAGTTCATGGTGGACAACAAGAGGAAGGGCACACTTCTTTTGCCTTTCTTTCCCGAGTAAGTACACACACTCGCTCATCGCCACCGTAACTTATGCATTTCTTGTAGATTTCTTCCTCTGCTCTTTTTCCAACATTCCGTTCCAATTGTGTTGCGCAGAGACAAATACTGCACACTCATCGTCCTTGCTCCGAGCGCTAGCCACGTATTTCAACTCGGGGAGTTGGACGAAGAAGAAAGACTACACCAGAATAAGGGGTGTTCTCAATGAGGCTCTCGAGGGCTACACCAAGAAGGGATGCACCTTCGTAGATAGGGGAATGTATCAAGGATGGCAAACACGTGTTCAAGCACGTTCCCGCCAAGCAAGCCGATCATTGCTGGTGCCAAGGAGGCCTTCTACGTCCTCCATCACCTTAAAGGCTATGTTCAGGATTGCCAAAACCTAACGCTGCCATCTAGTCTCCGAGGATGGGCCGAAACTTTGGCAAAAATCGATGATGCTGATCTTAGAGAAGACTTCCATCGCATTCAGATGAAGTTGTCGCAAATCATCATTGAAGATGTCAACACAAGGGGGGGTGCCCTACAACAAGGCAGAGGGTTGAGTAAGAGGGAGATCGAAGAACACCTCCGTTAGCAGGGTGACACAAGGACGTGGATGACGAAAGAGGGCTATCTATCATTCCCGAAGCCTAGCGAGAAGAGGAAGTCTTCATCATGATCGATGTGTGCCTCTATCATGATCTAGTGTGTGTATATTCTTGATGGACGCCTGCTGTATTAGTGTGTGTGTCATAAACTTTACTATCCGTGGTCAAAATGGTCATTGTTGTTAGACTTAAACTACCTTGTGGTCGTGTTGTCGTTGAACTTATTGCTTATATGATGATATATCTTTTAGGTTTATGGATCCTTTGTTTTATATTCTGTGAACATATATATATACATATATGCATGTGAACCCTTTATTCATTCTTTTCGTTGTATTTTTACTAATATGCCTTGTCGTCTATAGAGATGGCAACGAGGTGGTATGTGGTGTACATGGGTAGGGTTCCAGGAGTCTACAAGGAGTGGGAGGATTGTCACAAACAAGTCAACAAGTTTAGCGGCAACATCTACAAAGGATACGTGACTAGAGAGGAGGCGATAGCCAAGTGGAGGAACCACTTGTGGAAGAAGAACCGGATGAAGATATTGGTCGGGCTAATGCTCTTGCTCACCATTATCACAGTTGTATTCTATTTGATCCTAGTGTAGGCGGCGGTGGCCACTTCATATTTGTAATGTGAGATGATATGAACTTTGTATTCGGCGCTTGTGTAAAAATTTGGCACTTGACACTATATATGTATCTCGATCGGGCTCTAAGTGTTTGTATTATATATATGTCGGTTTTCATGCATCTACTACTTGTGCAATGTATTTTATACTCATCTGGATAAATACTGTATAAATACCTGATTATACACCATGAAAGTATTTTACTTCGAATACATGTTACGCAATCAGTAGCGCATATATTTATATAGTCGGTGGCGCATGGGCTTTCTGTGGCGCATATACGTAAATGCGCCATAGAAGTTCTTCCTGTGGTGCATATGAAGAAATGCGCCACAGAGTGTGTGACTTCTGTGGCGCATATCCATATGCGCCACATGAAGTAGTTATCAGTGGCGAGGTAACAGTGGCGACTAGGATATGCGCCACAGAAGTCCAATTTTCATGTGCCACAGATGGGCTATTTCCTAGTAGTGTAGAGATGCCAAGTCACCCAATATTGAAGCGTCAAGTGGAGAACCCCGACTTCCTACTGTACGATAGACAGAAGGAGTTGGACAATGCTAGAGAGGTCACCAACCACAACCTCGCCCTTGCCGCCCAGAAGGCTCAGACTTTCTCACTGCTTGTCAAGGATCGTCAGTCTCTTCGCCGTCAACGCGCAAAGAAGGATCGCACCATTGACCATCTTCGCAAGAAGGTGGCTGACCTCGAGAAGACCCTCAAGGAGCAAGAAGCTCAGCTTGCAGCAAAGGAAGAAGACGAGGAAGGTGAAGATATCCAAGGGGATATTGACTCCTACCTCAGCAATGATGATGACTATCTAGAGGACGATGTTGTGGACTTCTACACTGACGTTGACGACTCCGACTTGATCGATGATGAGTAGATGCACTAGAGCACTATCGTAGAGTGAGGAGTATTGGTCCCATTATATCGTAGCTTACAGAATGGTTCTTAAAACCATCTGTTTTCCTTTTGTTGTGGTGTGTGTGTGTTTGTATCGTGTGCTTTGCTTGAATGAATGAAAAGAAGTTAGTTGCAAAACCTGAGTCAAACTCAAAGTTTTAGCTTTGAAATCAAAACCATGAACCTTAGAACTTTCCCTCTTACCCCTTTATCTATCTCAATATTCAGATGACTCGTGGAAACCAAGGAGGGAGTAGCTCATCACAAGACCCAATGCTGCAGATTCTGCAGACTCTCATTGTAGACCGTGAAGCTAGTAGGACAGAGCGCCAAGCTAATCTAGCAACACTGTAGCAGATCACCCAGATGGCTCACAACAATCAGAACCATGGAAATCAGGATCATCATGGATCCAAACTCAAAAACTTCTAGAATACAAATCCCCCAATCTTTATCACTTCGGAGAACCCACTGGATGCCGATGACTGGTTGCAGACAATGGAGAACAACCTTTTTTTTGAAGCTCTTGACAGTAGGTGTGATCCTACTATCTTTAAATTACTTTAGGATTCCCCAAGTTGGGGAAGCCTAGCACAGTTACATATGTTCCTAAGACTGATACAGGGGGGGTGTAAGGAGCAGAAAGTTACAAAGCGCTTATAAAGAGCTACAGAGAGTTACAAGTATTGTGTATCTCCTGATGATATTCAGATTTGGTCCTATGTACTAGCAACCTAAAGTCTTGCTGAAATCTGTTCTTCCAAGAGTCAGTAGAGGGAGTAATATTGTTAAAGCACAAGTCATTCCTCTCTTTCCAGATGCTCCAGGTTGCTACGATAATAGTCTCCATAAACAGCTTGCTTGTTGAGTATTTTTTTCCCTTTTTCAATAATGTGCAGATGGTCCACATTATCATCCCATTGCAGACCAAGAGCCTGCCAGCATTGTTTGCTGAAAGGGCAGGTGAAAAAGAGGTGTTCCACTGTTTGCTCAAAGTTATTGTTGCAAATTAAACTTGAGCATGTTTTTAGTATTCAATCTATCAGAGAGTAACAGCCAGAAGAAAAACTTGAGCTTTGGTGTAGCAGGAGTGGATGCCAAAGAGAAGGTTCTTTTTGCCACCCACTATTTGGAAGGACATGCAAGAGCATGGTGGAACAGCACCCGCACAATGAACCATGGTCAAGTGATGACATGGGAAGCCTTCAAAATCACGTTCAGCCGCACCCACGCGCCGCAGGGTTTAGTCACCCGAATGAGGGATGAATTCAGAGAGTTGAAGCAAGGCAGAATGACTGTAGTGGAGTACCGTGACAGATTCTTGTCCCTAGCCAGGTATGTACCTGATGAGATCAACACGGAGGCCAAGAAGAAGGAGAGATTCCTGAACGGACTGCATGATGAGATGCAGACTGTCCTTGTCAACATCCATTTCAAGGATCTCGAAGAGCTAGTCGACTGCCATTCAGATGGAAGGGAAGCTTAATCACGCAAACGACAACCGCAAACGTCGTATGATGCACCAAGCTGGATCCAACAGTCACCAGAAGTACCGTCCCAGCCCGTCTGCAGGATATGCCCCGCGGAACAATCGACCCCTAATATCTCGCCCAAGTTACCCCAACCACGGCGGAGGAAATGTGAAGTTCGAAGGAAACAACAACCACCCCAGCAACGCCAACAATTTCAACCGTGCACCTCCCAAGAACAACAACAACAACATCGCACCCAGAACTGGAAGCAATGTTGTGCCCGTGGCAGCAAAAGACAAGTCTCAGATTACTTGTTTCGAGCGTGGAGTGAAGGGTCACTATTCCAATGAGTGCCCGAAGAAGATTTCCGCCACTGCCAATGTGAACGCCCCAGCTCAACAGCAGCGTCGTGTTCAACCCGGAAGAAGATTCGCCCAAGGGAACCCTCACAATTGCAACGGCTGTCTCTTCCACATGAACGCCGAAGAAGCCCAAGAAGCGCCAGATGTAGTGCTGGGTATGTTTTCTGTCAACTCAGTTTTAGCAAGAGTGTTGTTTGATTCTAGAGCATCGCACTCATTTGTCACCGAAGAATTTGCATGCACTAGTAAGATTCACCCAACCAATTTGAAGCATGTCATGATAGTTCAAATCCCTGGTTCAACTACAAAAGCTAGAAAAATTTGCAGAGTTGTGCTTATCAGAATACATGGGATAGATTTTTATGCCAATCTAATAGTACTTGGAACCAAAGGTTTGGAAGTAGTACTAGGAATGGATTGGATGTCAAAGCATAAAGGATTGATTGACTGTGCCAAGAAAGCCATCACCATGACTAGTAGCTCTGGAGTATCAGTAGAGCATATATCTGAAACCTTGCCCCATCAATTCAAGTGTAATAAGAGTCTAGCCCTACCCACCATTGACCAAGTCAGAGTAGTCTGTGAATACCCCGACGTATTCCCAGATGAATTGCCTGGTATGCCCCTGGATAGGGATATTGAGTTCATTATTGAACTAATCCCCGGAACCGGACCCATAGCCCAGAGACCCTATAGTATGAACCCCTCGGAGTTAGTGGAATTGAAGAAGCAGCTGGATGCTATGTTGGCAACAAGCTTGATTCAACCAAGCGCATCGCCATGGAGATCGCCAGTGTTATTCGTCAACAAGAAAGATGGAGGCAACCGTTTGTGCACAGATTACAGGAAGCTGAATGACATCACCATCAAGAATAAGTACCCTTTGCCAAAGATAGAGGATCTATTTGATCAGTTGACTGGAGCAAATGTGTTCTCTAAGATCGATCTTAGGGCTGGTTATCACCAACTTAAGATTCGTGCAACGGATATTCTGAAGACCGCCTTTACTACTCGTTATGGATTATACGAGTATACGGTCATGTCTTTTGGATTAACCAATGCCCTTGCTTATTCATGAATCTCATGAATAAGATCTTCATGAATTTTCTAGACAAGTTTGTCGTTGTGTTTATCGACAATATCCTTATCTACTCCAAGTCAGAAGAAGAGCATGAGCAACATCTGAGAATCATCCTGGAAACCCTTAGAGAGCATCGGTTGTATGCCAAGTTCAGCAAATGTGAGTTTTGGCTGAAAGAAGTAGGATTCCTAGGGCATATTGTGTCTGCCGGAGGAGTCACTGTTGGTCCCGCCAAGATCAAAGATGTCGAAGAATGGGATTAGCGGGATATTACCGCAAGTTCGTTGAAGGGTTCTCGAGCATCGCTAGACCCATGACCCAATTGTTGAAGAATGATAAGAAGTTTGAATGGACCGACAAATGTGAAGCAAGTTTCCAAGAGATGAAGAAGAGATTGATTTTAGCCCCAATATTGATCATGCCAGATATCAAGAAGCCGTTTGATGTGTACAGTGATGCATCCAAGATTGGTCTCGGATGTGTATTGATGCAAGAAGGCAAAGTCATCGCATATCTGTCTCGACAACTGAAGCAGCATGAGCAGAACTATCCGACCCATGATCTTGAGTTAGCAGCCGTAGTTTTGGCATTGAAGACATGGCGTCATTATCTCATGGGTAATCGTTGTGAAATTTACTCAGATCACAAAAGCTTGAAGTATATTTTCACTCAGAAGGAGCTGAATATGAGGCAAAGGAGATGGATAGAGTTAATCAAGGATTATGACCTTGACATTCACTATCACCCCGGCAAAGCCAATGTGGTAGCGGATGCTCTTAGCAGATTGCCGTGTAGGCTAAACACCATGATCAAGGAGAAGCAACCAAGTTTGTATGAGGAGTTGGAGCAGTTTAGAACTGAGCTAGTTAGAAAAGGATTTTTAGCTAGCATTGAACTACAAACCACTTTGATAAGCCAAATCAAGGAAGCCTAGAAGGGAAATGAAAGTATCACTGGAATCAAACGTCGTATTGGTACAGGAAAGGTACATGGATTCACTGAAGACGAAGAAGGAGTTCTGTGGTACAAAGGCCGTATCTGTGTGCCAGCAGATTCAGAGCTGAAGCAAGTTATCATGCAAGAAGCTCATGATAATCTTTATTCTATCCACCCCGGAGGAACAAAGATGTATCAGGATTTGAAGGAGCAATTTTGGTGGCACGAGATGAAGAGAGAAATTGGAAGCTACATCGCCAAGTGTGATATCTGTCAAAGAGTCAAAGCGGAACATCAGAGGCCCGCCAGACTGTTGCAACCATTGCAGATTCCGGAATGGAAATGGGATTCCGTCGGAATGGACTTTATCACCGGTTTGCCTACTTCTAGTAGGGGAAATGACTCTATCTGGGTCATCGTTGATAGACTTTCCAAGGTAGCTCATTTCATACCTATTAAGACAACCTACCAGAGTTCGAAGATAGCAGAGTTGTATATTGCTAGAATTGTTAGTTTGCATGGAACCCCCAAGAGCATAGTGTCGGATCGAGGAACCCAATTTACCTCGAGATTTTGGCAGAAAGTCCAAGAAGGATTAGGAACCAAGTTGAATTTTAGCATAGCTTATCACTCGCAAACCGATGGACAGATTGAAAGAGTCAACCAAATCCTAGAGGATATGTTGAGAGCTTGTGTGTTAGAATATGGATCAAAATGGGAAGATTGCCCGCCTTTCGCAGAATTCTCATATAACAAAAGTTATCAAGCTAGTTTGCAAATGGCACCATTTGAATTTCTATACGGAAGAAAGTGTCGTACCCCTTTGAATTGGTCACAAGTAGGAGAGAGTCAGATTTTTGGCCCCGACATTCTTCGAGAAGCTTAAGAAAAGATTCACAAAGTCCATGAGCACCTCAAGACCACCCAATCTAGACAGAAGAGTTTTGCTGACAAGAGAAGGAGAGACTTGAGTTTCAATGTCGGAGATTTTGTATATCTCAAGGTTTCGCCATTGAAGGGAACCCAATGTTTTAGTCTGAAAGGAAAGTTAGCCCCAAGATAAACTTAGCTTAGGTTTCAAACTTAACTTTACAAATAAACTTAGAGTTAGCGTTCCTACTAGAACTATCCTATTTGTTAGTGGTAATTTGCGAGTACTTAAAGAGTACTCATGGCTTTTGTCCCTGGCTATTCCTATGGCCAGACTATGAGGAGGACTACCTTGAAGGAGGACAGCAAGACGGCTACGACAACTAGGATCATCTTCCATCGTCAGCATTGCCTGTGACACCGAAGATGGACCCCACCGCTATGCTATATATTCCGCTACTTGATTGTACTAAGACTGGATCGTGAGATCCTTTATTTGTGTATGACCTTATTATGGTTTGTAATGGATGATGTACTGTGATATCCAATCTGTTATGTCTCACAAAAATGGTAATCCTGGGATTGCGATGTATGGCATAACAGGCATCTGGGATTAAAAATCCGGGTGTTGACAATCCAAAGCTCAGTCTAGGGACGGCACAACGAGCATACCAAACCTAAACTAGGCCTAAACCAAATTACCGCCTGTCGCATAGAGTTCCGACCATCTTTGGGAAGGCTGATAACTGCCACAGGCTCACCTTCAGTTGGCTGCAGGTTGTAGCGTTTAATTTGAGGGAATTGTATTCCACGAAATCTGCTGTATGTTGTGTACACACAATTTTTCCTCATGAATGGGAACAATGTGCCATCAGCTGCCTTGCATCCGCGTTTCTTCATCATCTTGTCAACGTTTGGATAACTGAGACCAAGAAACAGAGAGTTGTCCCCCAGGCTGTTAACCTGCCTCCAAACGATGACCCCTGGAGGTCCAGCATAGCTAGGATCCTCTTAAAAAATGTAGACATGAGAGGCAGGATATAGGCGTAGGTTAGTCCTATTTTGAGCATGATGAATGATTTCACCCTCTTTGCCATGGGCAACCCCCATGCCATACGTTGTAATTATGATCATCAAGCGTTCACCATCAACCAATCGAGCGAGGAACCACATGCCTGGCCGATCATTCAGAATAGGTGCTGGGATTACAAACGGAAGATCCTTGTTTCCTGCAACATCCGAATTCGAGACAAAAAGTGCATTACTGGCATACATATTCTAACACCATCATTCTTCATTGTTCATGCTAACAGTGTGAATAGGCAAATCCTGACAATAATATTACTCAATAAATTAACAACATTAGGAATTGCATTTCTTACTCTACTATTCCGAACATTTGGATTTCTTCCTTATCTTAGTTTCCTAGTTTTTGTAAGTTTCAAAAGAGGAAGCACCACCTTTTTTTATATAGAGGCATGTCCACTTGAATCCTATAGGATTAGATGCCTGCAGTATTTTGGATCATGTGGTGTTTGATTGCACAGGAAGACCAAAGTAATTGTACAAAGAGGTTGGAGTGGATGGAAATTTTCCACCAAAATAGAGTGCAAATGAATCCTTTGATGGAATTTCTAAGGATTATACTCTTTCGAATCAAACAACATTTTATAGAATTTTGACAATGTGTTGCGCTCACAATTGAGATGCTGGTTAATAATACATTTCATATTTTGACAATGAACGAACTTAGTAGTGCAGGGACGCTGTCATACACTATATTTTTGGAAGGCATATTACTGGTACTAATTCATTACTGGCAATGGTTCATTCATTTTTTAGGACATAGAGCGTGTGCTCATTCAATCATACGAAAGGTAAAACATAAACAAGATAGTTAAAGAACAAGTTCACTGAATCACTCGCAATGTATCATCATGGAACTAGAATTACCTTCCGATGTGGGATCCTAGTAGTAGGTGCAGCCTTGACTTGTAACCGCAAAAATGAGGCCACCTTGTTCAATGGTATCATAGTACTCTCGTCTTCCAAGATCTGAATGCTCCAGACATCTCCAAACTTGTCTACCGCCTTCCAGGTAGGCGATTTCTCCATCGAACAATGCGAGGAGATTATAGTCTGTGTAACCCCTAGCTTCTGTGGGCAATCTGCAAATTACGATCTTCAATAGCTCAACAGATCCATCCCACGACTTATTGAACTTTTCTCCATACCTGTGGATTCGCTAAAAAACTTTTGAAATGTGAATTAGTTCAGAAATGACTACATGTAACTGGGGGAACCCTAGCTGGCTAGTAGCATTACAGGTTATATTGTGGATGTGAGGCGGCCGCAATGTCACAAGTATCCATCGATGGAAGGTCAATTACTCGATAGGTGTAGATGTTCGCTAGGCACCAGGCCCCATGCTGGTCCACCGCAGTGAGCCAGTCGCCGTTCATGCCAACCTAGAATTTTTCGTGCATGAAGGGAAGGATGACGGTGCGCCGAGGATGGTCGAGGGGCACCACGTCGTACACCATGTCGTGCAGACGATGTACCCTCGTATCGTCATAGTGCTCATCGAACCAATAAGCAGGCTGAGGCATCAGTAGGCAGGGTTCATTCCAATGGTGAACAGTCCATTTCGTACCTTCGTTGTTGGCGATACGATCGTACAGCAGCTTGCAGCATGCGGCTAGCCTGACGGTGCTGGAAATGTCCACACGCTAAACGATGAGGTCGACATTGTTCACGCTGAGTTGATCCCACTTGCATCGCCCGCTGAGCTTCGAATCGTCCATCACAACCGGATGGATTTAGGCGGATGCCAAGTGCGGCTGGGGTTTTCTGCAGGAGGAGGGGGGCGTTAGAAGAGAGAGCGTGGGGGAGATCATGGGCGGAGTGGGGACTGGGGAAGAAGATGGAGAGGCAAAGAAACAAAAAACAAGGGAGGGGATTTTACTTTCTTGCTGTGTCTAGTCAACAACAGCATCGAGGACACCGCCGCCTAGACTTCACTGTATGTTAGACTAGCATGCCACATAGCTAGTAATTTGATAATACTCCTACTTACTACGTATCAGAGGTGCAGTATTGTCTAGTCACATCAGTTTGACCAGAGGGTTTTCTTTTTACAGCTTTCGTTTCAACATAGTGTACTAGTATTTTCAACGGAAAATAGGAGGACGAACTAATACTAGTAGTAGTAGCCGCGACATGGACACATGTACTTTCATCTTGTTCCCCTACATGCAGAACTCGTAGCACAGAACCGAAAATATATACACCAGATATAATGCACAGTACGGGTGTGTCCGTGGTATTTTTGGCATGTTGCATGTGTTCATATATGTTCTTGTACAAGGTACATGGAATTACACGTGTACAGCATGCAACCGCGTAGCAAAATGAGAGACATGCAAGGACACCAGATTTCGCTCAAGTCAGGCAACATGCATGACTTTGTGTGGCTCTGATTCACTAACATGTGGGCCCTATTAAGGTCGGCTCCACCTGTCAGTGAGAATCTGCATGCACCATGCGCTTGTAGCCACTAGGTGCGTCCACGACGGAAATTACAATTTGCAACTAGCTGCACCGGCAACAAGCTGTTGCATGTGGCACTTCCAAGTTTTCAGAAAATGTGAAATAAATCATGAACATAGATCATATTTATATAGTTCATATATAAATTTCCATCCCAAAAATATTACTAGTACATGGCCTGGCCACCACAAAATGTACAAATGAACACAAGATATTGTTTGCTTAGGTTTTTTGTTTTTCATTTACACAGGTCACATAAGATCTTATTGTGGGACCGAATATTGTAGATGCACAAGATACAACATAGCCAATGTTCCGGATTTATTTCACATTTTTTGAGAACTCGAAAGTGCAACAAATAATAAAAGGGTGCGGGCATAACAAGTTGCAGAATATTCAACCCGCACTGACTAAAACTATGGATTGCATACAGAAGGAGTTTGATCAAATCGCAGGCCTTGCACTACATTGTTGGAAATATGCCCTAGAGACAAATAGTAGTAAGGACTATTATCATATTTCATATAGTTTATGATTAAGTTTTATATCATGCTATAACTGTATTGAGTGGAAACATCAATACACGTGTGATATACAAACAACCAGGGGTTCTCAGTGAAACTCTAGTCACTGGTTCATTGGTCAGCAGATGATCATGTTTCCTGATCATGTGGCATTTATGCCAGTTGGAAATGAAGTCATCTCATTCCGAGAATGAGATGATGAACCAATACCCAACCTAAACATCATGACCCGATCATGTCACGAAGTTCAAGTTATGATGATTAGAAATGGATCCTCGTAGACTATTCCTTAGACCGTGAGGCTATATTAATCACTGTCTCCCGAGAGTGCTTAGATAGCATCAAATGCCATCTGGTAATATGGTGGTTATAAAGGTGTGTTATGGTATTCGGAGGAAACCGTAGAGGCAATATATGTCAAGAGCGGGATTTGTCTGTCCATGTGACGGGAAGATACTCAAGGGCCCACTCGGAGAAGTTATATCCAATAGCTGCGTAGGGTGTGATTTGATCATAGGGATATCACTTGTCAGAACGAGTCAAGTAGCGTTGTTCGGTAACGAGATTGAACACGACATGGTGATTTCATTGATCAGATCTCGGGCAATGCAAGTATCGAGAGACAAAGGGAATAAGACACGACTGTCCCGGTTCAAACGACAAAAGATCTTCGTGGAACACACAGGGGGGCACATGGCCATCCAGGTCCCTCTATCGACCATTGGTGCGGGAGTGTCCCGACCATTTCTGGAGTGTTCCCGAACCGTGGGGTATCACGCTTAAGGTCCTGATGATGCTTAGAGAGTGTTCATAGGATCGGTGGAATCACCGAAGAGTTGTAGAGAGAAAACCGGAAGGGTTTCGGTAAGTCCGGAGGATGTCCGGAGTGGAAGTGGAAGGTGTTCCATAGCCACGGATGTTGAATAATGTGTGAATGAATGTTAAATATTGATTTAATCATTTATTCATAATTATTTAATAAAGAGAAAAATCAAATAAATGGTCAAAGGCTTAATGGGCCAATTCTCGGAGGGGAGAGGGCCCATTAGGGAAAGGAGAGAGGGAGAAGGGACCAAGGGGGTGGCCGGCGCCCTAGTGGGCCAGCCCCCCTGCGCGGGGCCTATGGGGGTGGCTGGTTGTGCCACCCCTCCCCTCTCCTCTCCTTTAGTCCCAACCTGGGACTTTGAGGGAGGTAGTACCTCCCCTCCCCTATATATAGTGGGGGTATTTGGCCAATTTAAATACACCAATATTCAATAAAGGTCTTCTCATTTTTGGGAGGACCTCTAATTGATATTTTCTCTCTCCCCCTCTCTCTCTCACGTAACCGTGGTCCCAAGTTTGGACTGCGCGAACGGGAGACATCTTCACCGTGGAGCGCCGTCGCGCTGCGGGATTCGGATCCGGGAGCTCTACTTCCACAACTTCTGTTGGATCGGGGAAGCGGGAGTCATCGTCAGGCACCGGATGTGTGTAACTCCCCGCGAGGTGTCGCACTTGAGGCACTCAAGTCGTTGGATCCAAGGAGTGCAGGGACTTCATCACGACCTTGAGGTCGGCTTCGGCTCGTCTACATCAACCACGCTCTCCTCAGCGTTGACAACGCTTTTCGGTCTTCAAGGGTATGTTCGCGAAAAGCTCCTCCCGTTACTGTATTACTAATAGATAGGTCCTAGCAGCTTCAGGGGTTTAGGGGTGTAGAGTAAATTTTATTGTTTTCATACGCGGAACCTCTACAATGGTATCAAAGCTAGATCTATGCGTAGTAATGCTAGCACGGGTAGAACACACGAGATGTAGCGTGTGGGCGTTGATCTTTTAGTTGTTACCCTCCCACTTGTACTTGTGTATACCACAGTAATGCTTGATGAAGCATCCCCCAACAAACTTTACGCGTTTATTCACGAGACTAGTCCACGCTTGACATACCGCTTGTACCGTATAAAGTGGCTTAGGGGGTGTCTGTCTCTCTCGCATTAGTTGGTATACCATTTGCAACGGAGGGCCCCGAAAGGGGTGTAGTAGAGACAACTACTTGATCAGCGTTGTGCTGAAAGTTCGTAGGTAAGAACGGTTCTTGTACGAAAGCCCATTCAGCCACGTAAAACATGAAAAGATAAAGTAGAGGCGTCTAACTTTGTTTTGCAGGGGGGCGTTGCTTCGTGATATGGTTGTGGCAAAGGTAAAGTGATTACCTTTTGTTACATAGTAGTAGATAGTCACGGAGGTGACGAACTACCACGCCGAAAAGACACCGGTACCCTGGTGTCTACGGCGCCGGAACCCGGTGACGTCTGATGGAGATAACGACGTGAAGGACCATATCACATAGCATTTACATTCAATGTTATTGTTTGTATGTATTATTGTGTGCTAGTATTAGATACTCGACAGTAGCCTAATAAGATGATCCCTGTTAAAATTACCAATGATTGTGTTCCCCCTTAGTGTGCACCACCAAGAAAGTTCTTCGGTATGAGGAGATCCAGGGTTACAGGCCTGGGTGTCAGACATATCTACGTTCGCATATAGTGGGTGTAAGCCATGTTGCACAGCGAATACACTAAGGTTGAGTTGGCGAGCCTAGCATGTGCAGACATGGCCTCGGAACACAGATGGTCGAAAGATCGAGCACGAGTCGCATGAATGATGTGATCGACGTTTAGCGTCCACCCTTGAGCCCACATTGATGACCGTGATGATCGGGGGAGATGTGGCTGATAGGGGTCGTGTTATTACTAGGAACCCTTTTTGGGGATAGGTGTTTCTGAGTGGAGTTATTATTAACTCATTTAATTATAAACTTAGTCTAAATTCCTTTTGCAATTATAATGTAGATGGCACCTTTCGTGTTGATGATTGATTGGTTAGAAGGAGAGAAGCTCAGATTAGATGGATCAAACTTCTCCATATGGGTTGCGCGTCTCCATGTTCTCCTTAGCGAGAACGATGTGGTCGACTACATACTCAACGAGATGGATTTGGATCAACCCACTGACCTAGAGACCCCAGAGCAGCGGAAAGACCGCTATCTCCGTCATGAGATGGCCTCCTTCATTTCAGTTACCATGCGTTTCGGAATGGTGGATGAGTTGTGGCCTTTCGTGGGTGATTTCGACCCTCGTTCGGTGATGCTATAGCTTAGGAAACATTTCGTGGAACACGTATGCATATGTGAGCATGAGCCGATGGGAGACTTCCTCTCCATTAAGATGGAGGAGAACTCATCACTGGACAACCACTTGGAGCACATGCATGATGTGTACATGAGGCCTGCATACTTCCTGGATAGCTGGATGACGGGCTCTTTTGAAAACGGTGCTATGCTATGGTCGCTACCACCAAGCTACGAAGCACAAGTCAGGACTTGCATAATGAGGGGCGACGCGGAAACAATGGAGTTCCACCGGTTCGTGACACATCTCAGGAATGTGTTGGTTGAACCAGATTTCGCCCAGGTCATCAATGACAAAGGTATATATTTGATATACAGTTTTATAAATGTTATAATCTTGCAAACACATTTGTAGTGTTAAGTATATCTGATACTTGTTCTGTTTTGCTGAAAATAGGTCCTTCTGCATGAGAGGTGCTTGCTGGAGAGGAGGTGACGTTGCGTGTTGATGGCGAGCATGATGATGACGGCCGACGACACTCTTCCTCGACATTTATCATTTAGTTTGTGTTTTAGGATGATTGTTGTAATCAAGAGATTGTGAACTTCTTTAGTGTGTCTCACACTTCATGAGACAGTTATTCATATGAGTTTGTAACAAACGGTTGTTCTACTTTTATGAATGATTTCTATTCGTGTTCATATCTTGTTTGATTATACATGAATTATCCTTGTTGTTTGAAACTAATTGATAATGCATGACTATTTGTAAAGTATTGAAATGCCTTGAAAAATACCCAATTAATGATATTTCATTAATGAATGAAACCATTGTTTAAATTCAAAGTTATGTGATAATATGTGAAAGCCATTCGATTTCTTGTCACATATAAATCATGCCTAAGTTCGGCAAAATAACTTGAACACCGTGTATTACTTGAATACAAAGTGTTTAAAGAATTGTTAAAGTAAATACATATTCGATGTATTGTGTTTTGACGAAAATGGTAATTATCATTAATAGATTGTTTAAATGTGTAAAGTAGTTTACCAAAGGAAACATGAATATGAAACTATTTGATTTGATCAAAATATTTCATTAACAAAGGGTACAAAGATAAAAGAGAATCTAATTACTATGATTTGATCAATAGTAATGAAATTCAAATTTATAAGAATGGCATAAAAGAAATTGTGGAATGCAAAGCATTTTGAAACATCAAAATGCGAAGCATCACAATGTGATATTAGATATCAAAGGGGGTGAATAGAAGGCACCAAATAAATCGTTGTAGTGTAGACGTAGAGACCATTAGTTAGAAATAGTTAACACTCAATTAGAATGTAGTGAACCATTTGAATTCGTGATAGTTTTGGTGTTATTCGATATAACCAAAACAATAGCGAATAAGTCCTTGTAGAGTATTCAATGGAAACTTTGAATATGAAATCCATAGCTAAACCAAAAGAGAAGCAAAACTTGTATTGCTTGTATTTTGGTGCATTCTTGAGAAATCTCACTTTTAGTGATATTTCTTGATTATAGAGCAAATGGAAATTAGTGAAAAACACGATGAGGATTTAAAACCCTGCATTAGAGTATAGAGAAGCGCAACGAACAACGTTCCTGAACGATTCTCTTCACATAAGGAAAGAGTCAATGATATTGATCATTGTGTTTTCCCCACTGGTGTTTTCACTACATGAAGTAGGATTCAAAATGTAATCCATATCTTGTATGGAGACATTTGTGAATCATTTGTCATGATTCTTGGAATGTGACATACCTACGAACTACTAAGGAAATAATGGTAAACTAGAATTATGAGAAATCCTAGAAGCGAAATTCCCTTGAGATTAGAAAGCAATTTGTTGCTGAATCTCACAAGTAAAAGGAGTTGCTTAAATTTTCCCCAAATGACTGCAAAGCCATAGTGGAAAAGGGGGTGAATGACAAAAGCACAATTTGTCAAGTATTGGACGAATTCAAATGAATTTGATTAATGTGTGCTTCATGTCTAGAGGATTTAAAACTAGTAATGTTACTAGTATCTCATAGTAAATCTCCAAGTTTGATATATGCTCAAAGGATTTTGAAGTTATTCAGAGTAGATATGCAATTTGCATAAAATTGAGTGGGAGCTATGAAAGCCTTCCTGAAAAAATATGTGATTTACACATTTTTGAGTGGGAGCTAATAGGAGTAATTCTTAAGTATGTTAAGAATGAAAGCACAAATGCTTATAAATAATCATTTATAAGATGTAGAAGTTGATAATAGGTGTATTATGATATTATGTAGTACTCCTTAAGGGATTCTGAAAGGGGTTTCAGAATAGACATTGATTAATGAACTGGTCCTTAATAACTCAAATAAGGAATAGTATTAAGTTGAACATCAATGGTTGAAAGAAAAAAAAGGATGATCATCATCCACTATGTTGAGACATAGGTTCTATCTTAGTAAACTATGATGATAACTTAGCATAACATGAGATCCAAATAAGGAATGTTTGAAAGTGATTAAGTCCGAATCACAGAACGTTAAGCTAAGATTATCCACAAAGTCTAATAGAGAACTGTAGACATGTTTTCCAAATCCATAAAGGATGACATATCTTAAAGCATAAAGAGTTATGTTATAAGGGAATATGTTGGAAACTCATATAAATACTGATTAAAGTCAAGTAGGAAGCAAGGTGAACAAAACATCGAAAGTTGCACAGAGTGCACTGGTGTTTCGATGAATACATTTATAATAATATATAAGTGTACCATCTAAAGTGTTGTATAATTTTATGGCGGGGCTAGTTCACTTTTAACATAGAATAATGTGTCCTAGGGCATAGTGCCCATGAGATAGCCCTCGAGGTTGATCTAACATCACTGTAGGCTCCTGGAATCAGGCCTCGTTCTGCTGCCATAACAACGATGCATACACACAGATGCTATCATGTGATGATAAAGTATTAATGTCAATCAAGGTGACATTAGTAAGTTGCAAAGGATTTGGGATTGTAAAGTACAGACCCAAGACTCAACCTCTTCCATGAGCAAGCATGTTCTGGGTACCGGGTATATGGTGCCAAAGATTGAGAATGAATGTAGCTAGTGTATTTGTACTCTAGTGCAAGTGGGAGACTGTTGGAAATATTCCCTAGAGACAAATAGTAGTAAGGACTATTATCATATTTCATATAGTTTATGATTAAGTTTTATATCATGCTATAACTGTATTGAGTGGAAACATCAATACACGTGTGATATACAAACAACCAGGGGTTCTCAGTGAAACTCTAGTCACTGGTTCATTGGTCAGCAGATTATCATGTTTCCTGATCATGTGGCATTTATGCCAGTTGGAAATGAAGTCATCTCATTCCGAGAATGAGATGATGAACCAATGCCCAACCTAAACATCATGACCCGATCATGTCACGAAGTTCAAGTTATGATGATTAGAAATGGATCCTCGTAGACTATTCCTTAGACCGTGAGGCTATATTAATCACTGTCTCCCGAGAGTGCTTAGATAGCATCAAACGCCATCTAGTAATATGGTGGTTATAAAGGTGTGTTATGGTATTCGGAGGAAACTGTAGAGGCAATATATGTCAAGAGCGGGATTTGTCTGTCCATGTGACGGGAAGATACTCAAGGGCCCACTCGGAGAAGTTATATCCAATAGCTGCGTAGCGTGTGATTTGATCATAGGGATATCACTTGTCAGAACGAGTCAAGAAGCGTTGTTCGGTAACAGGATTGAACACGACATGGTGATGTCATTGATCAGATCTCGGGCAATGCAAGTATCGAGAGACAAAGGGAATAAGACACGACTGTCCCGGTTCAAACGATGAAAGATCTTCGTGGAACACACAGGGGTCACATGGCCATCCAGGTCCCTCTGTTGATCGTTGGTGCGGGAGTGTCCCGACCATGTCTGGAGTGTTCCCGAACCATGGGGTATCACGCTTAAGGGCTTGATGATTCTTAGAGAGTGTTCATAGGATCGGTGGAATCACCGGAGAGTTGTAGAGAGAAAACCAGAAGGGTTTCGATAAGTCCAGAGGATGTCCTGAGTGGAGGTGGAAGGTGTTCCATAGCCACGGAGGTTGAATAATATGTGAATGGATGTTAAATATTGATTTAATCATTTATTCATAATTATTTAATAAAGAGAAAAATCAAATAAGTGGTCAAAGGCTTAATGGGCCAATTCTCGGAGGGGAGAGGGCCCATTAGGGAAAGGAGAGAGGGAGAAGGGGCCAAGGGGGTGGCCGGCGCCCTAGTGGGCCAGCCCCCCCCTGCTCAGGGCCCGTGGGGGTGGCCGGTGGTGCCACCCCTCCCCCCTCCTCTCCTTTAGTCCCACCCCGGGACTTTGAGGGAGGTAGTACCTCCCCTCCCCCTATATATAGTGGGGGTATTTGGCCAATTTAAATACACCAATAATCAATAAAGGTCTTCTCTTTTTTGGGAGGACCTCTAATTGATATTTTCTCTCTCGTTGTGGATGATGAAGCTTGAAAATTTAAGGATGGAATTTTTACCCCATGCCCGAGGATCCCATGCATAAACATTGCCAATCTGAATTACAGCATAGACAACTCCATTGTGGATAATTGCATCGCGGTAGCTAAACATGCTGAACAGGTTCTCAAGAACCATCCACATACCATGTGAACCATCAAGGAAGGCAATTACCGTGTCGAAGATGGCCACGACAGAGAAATCCTTATAGTTCCCAGCAGCTGTGGGAACTGAGCAAATGGCTATCTTTAGTAGACTAGTAGGCTGACTAGCTGCGATAAACTTAAGTACCTCAGGTGTGGCCTCAAAATCAAAGATCGCTGGGAGAGGAATCCAGCGACGAGTGAACACATTAACAAGCTCCCAGTTCTAGGCGAGGCCAACAGTGGCGATCCAATCTCCATGGGCGCCCGCCCACATCTTACCCTCACAATATGGCATCACAGCATTGGAGGAGGACCTGTCCTCGCACAAGGTCCACCCGAACTTCTTCTGTGTCTTCTGCTTGCCCCTGCTGCAATAGTAGCTGCCCCTGTAGAACTGCTTCATGTGATTGTCGTGGTAGAAGACATTGTCCTCACGCGGTACCTCAGTTGAGTGAGAGTAAAGAACATACGGGAGACCAAACGGATGAGATTTCAACAGGGATGCACTATGTGTTGCTAAGTAAAAATAACATTTGCAGCAGGCGGCGAGGCTCGCGGTGGTGATGATGTCGCATCTAGCAGAGATTTCTTCAAGGCGGCCATAGGAAAACACCCTAGAAGTGTCACTGTCATCGATCAATTGGGCCATCCCAAGGAAGGGCTCGAGCAGGTGGGGGGCAATGGCGTTTGGTTTTGATTGGGGGTTTTGGAGGAGAGAGCGAGTGGAAGCTAGCAGGGCAAGACGGAAACAGTCTATCAAACTGGGCGCCGGAGCTGATCCTAAAGCGGCATGGCGGTGTTGGCGCGTGCCTGTATTGGTGTGTGAGTGGTAATGGCCATCGCTAGGACGCTGGAGGTGAAGTGAGGATGGAGATAGCGGCAAATATAAATATGGAATGAAATCAAACCAAGCGTGCCTTCTTTCTCTCTGCTAAATCTATAGTGCCTATCGAACTGGGCTATGGAGATGCTCCGAAAGTGGCATGGCGGTGTTGGCGTGTGATAAAGGTGGGCGAGTGGGGATCAGCGAGAAGATGGAGAGGAAGAGGACGGAGAGCAAAGGAAAATAGAATAAATCGATTGAAATTGTACCACCTACCGAGCGTGGTTTTTGTCTCTTCTCTGTGTTTCCTGGTGCATATCGAGTAAATAGGCCAGGCCTAGCCTAGTATGGGATGGAGTTGTACTGTGCTCTCAAATAAATGGTCATGGCAGAGAGACGGTTTGGAGTATACTCGGAGCTCCTCTTCCCGAACGTAATACTAATCCTTTGATCTTCTACATTCATCATCTTGTGTGGTCACTATGTACTACTACTACTGTAACTAATAAACACATAAAGGTTCCACCGGTAATTAAGGAACCAAAACTAGAATACTACTACTCTCGAACTCTTGTGTAGTACAACAACAAAATTCTCACAAAATGGGCTACCAGTACCGCAGTACCATCTGTACACCCACACGCTGCCATCTCAAATAAGCTTGCCTGCCACACCGCCAATTTCTTCTCCCCTGTCGGCCTTACCAGACCCAAAATCTAACATCTCTCAGTTCAACAAAGAAAAAAAGTCGACAATCTCTCAAAAAATCAACCATCAACCAAAAGAAAATCCATTGTCTAATACTTTCCGTCCATTATGAACGGATGGTCGCAATTGCTCGAGTGCCGCGCGGGAGTAGTAGTCGTCTGAGCTACTGGTTGTAGCTCCACGAAAGCACGCGCCTGGAAGCGGCTGAACAATTTATTCTCTGTCAGTGACGGAAGAAGATCGACGATATACATTACCAAATGAACAAGTCAATGGATTTATCCGTCTGACCAGTGAGAGCCGACATGAGTGGTGAACAACTTGAAGCGCAGCAGAACAGGTGCCTTTAAGGCATACAGTACGTACACCTCCATTTAGGATGGTCATATAGTGCTAAATAACTTAGACTACGACAGTATCTTGCACATGTACCTTCATCATAGTGGGTAACAACACGCGTGTAGTGTCACGCAAAGGCCTAATTAATTAGGTTGTACTCCATCCATTTAGAAATATAAGACGTTTTAGCTTTGTGAATCGAATGTATCTAGACGTCTTTTAGTGTATAGGTTCATAGAGGT
Organism: Avena insularis; assembly: GCA_023614405.1. Taxonomy (NCBI): domain Eukaryota; kingdom Viridiplantae; phylum Streptophyta; class Magnoliopsida; order Poales; family Poaceae; genus Avena; species Avena insularis. Next base: position 67,246,763 of record CM042692.1, on the reverse strand, counting down.
TAAGAGTGAACCTATACACTAAAAGGTGCCTAGATACATTCATCTTACAAAGCTAAAGCGCCTTATATTTCTGAATGGAGGGAGTAGAATTATATACTACTAGTCTTGGTATGTGTGATGTTATGGTAACTAGCTAAGTTATTACGTCACTTTCTTTTTTCATTAATTAACTCTGAAAAGACATTTAATTCGAGACAAGTATCTACGCATACTTTTAGTTTAAGTTTGTCAAGATGCAAAATCTTAGGAAGAAGTTGAACCTCTTGTCAAAACTCTATGTGCTTTCTGATACAGAGTATATTAATTGACTATCCGATGGGTGCCTCCAAAAGCTTTTTCTTAAAACTTTTAAAGCAACCTACAATTTACTTGTAGTTCAAATTTGACCTAATTTTGATGAATCTACATAGAGTCATTCAAGTGGCAGAGTTAGAGAGGAAGTTTGAAAACTCATAAAACATAGGAATCGTTAGTACAACATGTTGGTCCACTATATATACTAGTAAGTTGCACGTGCCTTGCACGTGAGACTCAGATAGTAGACATATGACATATCATCACTATATACAATTATAATTGGTAAAGCACAAAAAATTATAAATTTGATCAACATCTATAAAGTATGGGTGTATATTTGGTCCTTGTACTCTATATCATCATGTAGAAGTCAAAGATTATTAGCTATCTAACACTGAAATTTTTGATAACATGGTCTAGAGAAATAAGGGAGAAGATTCTAGTATGATGGAGAAGTGTATTTTGAGGTTTGTGCATAGCATTCATTATGCCAAAGACTATCAATAGAATCTTCAAGATGCTAGAATGGAAAAGAAGATCCAACGGCTAGAAAAGCTAGGATTCGCGAGTCTTGATCCAACGGTCAACATTCAAATTTATTCATACACTATATAGTGGTTTGTAATAAAGACTATCAATAGAATTTTTCAAGATGCTAGAATGAAAAAGAAGATCCAACGACTAGAAATGTTTGGATTTGTGAGTCTTGATCCAACGGTCAATATTCAAAGTTGTTTGTACACTATATAGTGGTAAGATCATGTAGAAGTCAACGATTATTAGCTACTAGTAAGTTGCACATGAGACTCGGATAGTAGACGTATGACATATGATCATATAAAATTATTATTTGTAAAGCACAAATAATTATAAAATTGATCAACATCTATAAAGTATGGGTGTATATTTGGTCCTTGTACTTTGTATCATCATGTGTAGAAGTCAAAGATTATTAGCTACCTGCTAACACATGAAATTTTTGATAACATCGTGTAGAGAAACAAGGGAGGAGATTCTAGTATTATGGAGAAGTGTGTTTTGAGGTTTGTGCATAGCATTCATTATGCCGAAGACTATCAATAGAATCTTCTAGATGCTAGAATGGAAAAGAAGATCCAACAGCTAGAAATGCTGGGATTCACGAGTCTTGATCCAATGGTCAACATTCAAAGTTATTCGTACAATATATAGTGGTTTGTAATGAAGACTATCAATAGAATCTTCAAGATGCTAGAATGGAAAAGAAGATCCAACGACTGGAAATATTGGGATTCGTGACTCTTAATCCAACGGTAAATATTTAGTAAATTGTTTGTACACTATATAGTGGTAGAGTTAACAATTATTAGATACTAGTAAGTTGCACAAGAGACTCAGATAGTAGACGTGTGACATATCATCACTAGATAAAATTATAATTGGTAAAGCACAAAACATTATAAATTTGATTAGCATCTATAAAGTATATGGGTGTATATTTGATCCTTGTACTTCATATCATCATGTAGAAGTCAAAGATTATTATCTACCTAACACATGAAATTTTTGATAACATGGTCTAGAGAAACAAGGGAGAAGATTATAGTATGGTGGAGAAGTGTGTTTTGAGGTTTGTGCGTAGCATTCATTATGCCAGAGATTATCAACAGAATCTTCTTGATACTAGAATGGAAAAGAAGATCCAACGGCTATAAATGCTGGGATTCGCGAGTCTTAATCCAATGGTCAAAATTCAAAGTTATCCGTACACTATATAGTGGTTTGTAAAGAAGACTATCAATAGAATATTCAAGATGCTACAATGGAAAAGAAGATCCAACGACTGGAAATGTTGGGATTCGCGAGTCTTGATCCAATGGTCAATATTCAAAGTTGTTTGTACACTATATAGTGGTAGAATCATATAGAAGTCAACGATTATTAGCTACTAGTAAGTTGCACATGAGACTTAGATAGTAGACGTATGACATATCATCACTATATAAAATTATAATTTGTAAAGCACAAAAAATTATAAATTTGATCAACATCTATAAAGTATGGGTGTATATTTGGTCCTTGTACTTTGTATCATCATGTGTAGAAGTCAGAGATTATTAGCTACCTGCCAACACATGAAATTTTTGATAACATGGTGTAGAGAACAAGAGAGAAGATTCTAGTATGATGGAGAAGTGTGTTTTGAGGTTTGTGCATAGTATTCATTATGCCAAAGACTATTAATAGAATCTTCTAGATGCTAGAATGGAAAAGAAGATCCAATGGCTAGAAATGTAGGATTCATGAGTCTTGATCCAACGGTCAACATTCAAAGTTATTCGTACACTATATAATGGTAAGATAAGATAAGATACTATAAGATATGATAAGATAAGATAAGAGAAGATACTAGTAGGTTGCACGTGCCCTTCGGGTGAGGCTCAGATAATAGACGTCTGGCATATCATCACTATATAAAATTATAATAGGTAAAGTGGAAAAATATAAATTTGATCAACATCTATAAAGTATGGGTGTATATTTGGTTCTTCTACTTTGTATCATCATGTGTAGAAGTCAAAGATTATTAGCTACCTAACACTTGAAATTTTTGGTAACATGGTCTAGAGAAACGAGGGACACGATTCTAGTATGATGGAGACATGTGTTTTGAGAGGTTTATGCATAGTGCATTCATTGTGTTCAAGACTATCAGTAGAATCTTCTAGATGCTAGAATGGAAAAGAAGATCTAATGGCTGGAAATGTTCAGATTCGTGAGTCTCGATCAAACGGTCAATATTCAAAGTTATTCGTACGCTATATAGTGGTAAGATAAGATGTCTAAAAACATGGCTTGTGGCATTCAGATCCATACTCTTCAGACTGTCTTTACAGAAAGGAACAATCTCGTCGTCACTCAGAAAATTAAGAATGATATTTCCTGATATTTGGAAACTCACATCGACGACATTGTTTACTACAAGAAGATGCACCCGTCTACCTTCGAAAAGACAATTAACTCAAGAGCAATCTATCGCATTTACTTGTAGCTCAAGTTTGATATAATTTCATTAAATTGTCAAGATGCAAAATCTTAGCAAGAAGTTGAACTTGTTGTAAAAACTATCGGTGGTGGTTTGTGATATATTAAATCAGCCCCCAATGGTTACCTCCAAAAAACGTAAATCTTTGAATTCAACCTATAATTTACTTGTAGTTCAAAATTGAACTAATTTCAATAAATCAACATAAAATCAATTTCAAGTGGGCAAAGTTAGCTATAGAATAAGTTTGAAAACTCATAGAACACGGGAATCATAAGTACAACATGAGGGTCCACTATATATGTCTGAAATCTTGGCTTGTGGCATTCAGGTCCATATCCTTTGGACTTTGTTTACAAAAACAAACAATAATCTCATCATCACTCAGAAAATTGAGAATGTTCTTTCCTGATAGTTGGAAACTCACACCAGCGGTACTGATTACTACAAGAAGATGCATCCATATACCTCTAAAGAGACATTTAATTAAAGAAAAATCTATCGCACTTACTTGTAGCTCAAGTTTGAGCTAATTTTTCGTTAAACTGTCAAGATGCAAAATCTTAATTAGAAAGGAGTTAAAACCTATTGTCAAAACTCTCGGTTGTTTTCTGATATATTAACTGAGCCCCCAATGGGTACACCTCCAAAAGTTTTTTGTAATTCTTTAGAGGCAACCTACAATAATTTAGTTGTTGTAGTTCAAGTTTGACAAATTTTTGATAAATATAGGCATGAAGTCATTCAAGTGGGGCAAAGTTAATTAGCTACATAGGGAGTTTGAAAACTCATAAAACATGGGAATCGTACGTAAAACACGTTGGTCCACTTAATATGTCTAAAATCTTGGCTTATGGCATTGAGATTCATATTCTTCAGACTTTCTTTACATAAAAGAACCATCTCGTCATCACTCAGAAAACTGAGGATTTTCTTTCCTCGTAGTTAGAAACTGACACAGACACCATTGTTTACTAGAAGAAGATGCAGGCTCTGTTTGGCACCTGCTGTTTTTTCTCGGTATTGGGAAGATACCGTAGTATCTCAAAATACTGTAGTTTCCAATACTTTGAGTCGTTTGGCCACAGTAAAATACTAAAGTTTCAAAACTGTAGTATTGCAAAAACTGAGATTTTTTTGCATGAATCAAGAAAGAGGTCTGGAGCTCATTTTTTTCAAATACTCTGGTTTTGTGCAAACTATAGTATTGCTTGCCCAGGCATTGATATACTATGGTTTTAGAATACTTTGGTTTCACAAAAACCAAGCAGCCAAACGAAGCCGCACCCATCTACCTAAAAAATACATTTAATTCAAGAGCAATCTATCGCGCTTACTTGTAGCCCAAGTTTGATCTAATTTCATTAAATCGATAAGTCACTGAGGCGTGCAAAGTTTGCTAGGACGAAGCTTGAAAAATCCTAGTACTAAAAACTTGGGCATTACGTATAAGAAACCATTGGTCCAGTTTGTGTGATAATTGGGGTGGTTGCATTTTCTTTTAACTATGGTAGGTCTCGTAGGAGAGAGGTGCTTGAGAGTTAACACGATCGATGAAAGTACAACTTACATCAAGGACCTCATAAAAAATGAAAATTGCATCCAAGTCCATCCATTTAACACAATGACCCTAAAACCGAATAATGAAGTGTGTGTGTTTTGTGGTTTACGCATACTAGCGTTCATCGTGCTAAAGACTATCAATAGAATCTTTCTCGATGCTAAGGGAAAATACAAGATCTAACAGTTAGCAATGTTTGGATTTGGCAGTCTTGATCCAACGGTCAATGTTCGAAGTTAATTCGTACACTATATAATGGTGGTATGGTATTGTAAGAGATAAGACAAGATAAAGATAAGATAAGAAGTACCGCGAATGGCTGATCTAACGGTTGGTCTCGTAGGAGCGAGGTGCTTGAGAGTTAAGACGGTTAGTGGAAGTACAAGTTACATCAAGGACCTCATAAAAATGAAAATTGTATCCAAGTCCATGCATGCATTTAGCACAAGGACCCTGAAACTGAGCAACGAAGTGTGTGTTTTGAGGTATGCGCATACTAGCGTCCATTGTGCTAAAGACTATCGGTAGAATCTTTCTAGATGCTAATAATGGAAAAGAACATCCAACGGCTAGCAAAGGTTGGATTTGCCAGCCTTGATCCAACGGTCAATGTTCAAAGTTTGGATTTGCCAGTCTTGATCCAACGGTTAATGCTCAAAGTTTGGATTTGCTAGTCTTGATCCAACGGTCAATGTTCAAAACTCTTTCAAAATTGCCTTCCCTCCCGATGTTTGGCTGATCTTTTGGATAACCTTCCCTCCCGATGTTTGGAAAGCAAAGTTTGGATTTGCCAGTCTTGAGATCCAACGATCAATGTTCAAAATAAGTTAATCCCTACAATATGTAGTGGTGGTATATATGGTATTGTAAGAGATAAGAGACAAGATAAAGATAAGAAGTACTACAAATGGCCGATCTAATGGTAGGTCTTGTAAGAGTGAGGTGCTTGAGTGGTCGGTGGAAGTACAAGTTACATCAAGGACCTCATAAAAAAATGAAAATTCCATCCAAGTCCGTGCATTTGGCACAAGGACCCTGAAACTGAGTAATAATGAAGTACTGTGTGTTTTGAGGTTTGCGCATACTAGTGTTCATCATGCTAAAGACTATCAGTAGAATCTTTCTAGATGCTAAGAATGGAAAAGAATATCCATTGGTTAGCAATGTTTGGATTTGCCAGTCTTTATCCAACGGTCAATGTTCAAAGTTAATCGGTTAGCAAAGTTTGACCTAATTTCATGAAACAGTGAGCAAAGTTTGACCTAATTTCATTAAATAGTTAGGATGCAAAATCTTAGCAAGAAGATGAACCTATCATCAAAACTCTCTGTGGTTTCTGATATATATTAATTGACCCTTCCCCCCGATGGGTACCTCCAAGAGCTTTTTCGTAAAACTTTCAAAGCAACCTACAATTTACCTGTAGTAGTCCAAATTTTACCTAATTTCGATAAATCGACATAAAATCATTCAAGTGGGTGAAGTTAGCTAGGAAATTTGAGAACTGATAAAACATGGGAAATTGTAAGTGCATCATGTTGGTCCACTATATATGTGTGAAAACTTGGCTTGTGGCATTCAGATCCATAGTCTTTGGACTTTCTTTAGGGGAAAGAACAATCTAGTCATCACTTGAAAAATTAAGAATCTTCTTTCCTAAGATAGTTGGAAACTCACATTGGCGGCATTGTCCACTACAAGAAGATGCACCTATATCTACCTTCGAAAAGACTTTTAAATCAAGAGGAATCTATTGCACTTACTTGTAGCTAAAGTTTGGCCTAGTTTTGTTAAACTGGCAAGATGCAAAATCTTAGCAAGAAGTGCAATTTGTCATCAAAAATCTCATTGGATGGTTTATCATATATTAATTGTGACCCCCCGATGGGTACCTTCAAAAGCTTTTTCGTAAAAATTTTAGAGTAACCTACAATTTGCTTGTAGTAGTTCAAATTTGACCTAATTTTGACGAATCAACATAAGGTCATTCAAGTGGGCGAAGTTAGGTAGCGAGTTTGAGAATTCATAAAACATAGGAAATCATAAGTACAATATATTGGTCCACTATATATGTGTGTGAAAACTTGGCTTCTGGCATTTAGATCGATATTCTTCGAACTTCCTTTACGAGAGAATAATCTTGAGATCACTCAGAAAATTGAGAATGGTCTTTCCTGATAATTGGAAACTCACACCGACGACATTGTTTACTACAAGAAGATGTACCCATCTAGCTCCGAAAAGACATTTAATTCAAGAGCAATCTATCGCGCTTACATGTAGCTCAATCCTGACTTAATTTTGTTAAATTGTCAAGATACAAAATCTTAGAAGGAAGTTGAACCTATCATCAAAGCTCATAGTGGTTTCTGATATATTAATTCACCCCCTCCCCCGAAGGGTACCTCCCAAAGATTTTTCATGAAACTTTCAAAGCAACCTACAATTTACTTGTAGTTCAAATTTGACCTAATATAATTCCGATAAATCGGTATAAAGTCATTCAACTTGGCAAAGTTAGATAAGAAGTTTGAAAGCACATAAAACATGGATATCGTTAGTACAACATGTTGGTCCACTATATATATATGTCTGAAAACCTGGATTGTGGCATTCAGATCCATATTCTTCGGACTTTCTGGACGGAAAATAACAACCTCGCTTGTCATCCCTCAGAAAATTAAGAATTGAATATTCTTTCCTGATAGTTTAAAACTCACACCGATGATATTGTTTACTGTATATTGATTTTTTTGAATGAGTATACTATTTAATACTGTATATAGTTTGGTCAAACTTTCTAACAGTTGACTTTGACTAAACCTAATATGCCGAGTAATACTCCTGTGTTTAGAAATACAAGACGTTTTAGCTTTGTGAAATGAATGTATCTAGAAGCCTTTTAGTGTATGGGCATCTAGATACTGTGGGGCCCCTGGATTAATCCTCCGAGAATCCCTGTTATGCATACACCACGATCCCATGATCAGTCAGTCGTGGCACATAACCGACAAGTATCAATGTAAAACACCCATTTCTTAAGAGGATACATGTCATACCTTCCATGCCACTATGGCTACATCAATAATCAGCAGCGGAACTTCATCAAGCGTAGAGCCCGAGCCATGCCTTAACCTACAGGCAACTGACTGGGAGAACGTCCTAGCTCGCATAGTTGTCAACATCACCTTCTTCTTGATATCTAACCAAGTTAATAGCCAGGGACAATGCTAATGAGTACTTTGAATGTACTCGCAAACCACCTTAAGATGAAAGTAATAACAACAACATGATATGCATTATGGCTGTGGTAGTAGGAGGGCTCCAAGAGAGGTTCTTTTCTCAGCTAGTTTCTCTTGTAGATATAACATCTACATATCTTTGTTGAAAACTTTTGTAAAACATTTTCGAAACCTTTTTGCAAAGTTTTAGGGAAACTCTAGGATTGGGTCACCCATTTGTTTTGTCCTTCCGGTCATCCCATGACCAAACTCCTTTCCTTCCTTTCCGACCATCCCATGGTCAAAACATGTATCCTTTCCGACCATCCCATGGTCAAAACATTTCCAAAGCCATTGCTTTTCCGAAATCCTTTTTGAAAACAAAACCAGCATCACTCTATATTAGTTTGTCCAACCCGTCCTTAACCGTGGACACGGGTATTCGAATGGATTTACACTCTGCAGAGGTTGTACACTTTACCCACACCATCCGGGTACCCTACTCTGATCTACACCGATCGTGGGTCGAGTAACCGATCAAGACTCTCCGGATGCCCACTCCAATATAAGTGCCTACCCTATGTGTGTTGTTCCCCTCAACGCCGGGACGCCCTATATAGTTCCCAAGCCAACCGGAGCGCTCTTTGCACTTCACAAAGTGTGCGCTTTCAATGAGGGGCTCATAGTAACGCGTGGAGGCCCGTAGCCCTTCGTTCCTTCTCTAGGTCAATGTCCCACATGGACCTTTATAGGAGAAGGCCCACCCTCCAGGGATTTTTATCCCATATAGTTGTTGCGAGGCAGCTTATACCAGAATAAAAAAACATGAAATCCAGCCCTGTCCCATTCCAGATTAATGTGGTTGCACGGGTTAAGTTGTTATAGCTAAAGCTGCAAAGAACCGGGTGCGTTTTCGTAAACATTTTACCTCCTCTTTCCTTTAGCATCTTTTGTAAAATGAAAACCTTTTTCTTGCTCAAACTTCTCTTGGTAGGTCAAACCTCACCAAGGTTTGATCATAAAACTCTTTGTAAAACTTTTCCGGGGTCTTCCCATCCTACAACTTTGCTTCGGCTAAAACAAGGTCTCCAAAGGGGTATGGTGTATTACACCATCTACCATACTAGGGACGAGTAGGTGTCGTCAAGGGGGTTGTACTTAGTAGTACCAAAGTGTACTAGTTTGGAGGAGCCAAACCACTACCATATATATATACATCAACATATAGTAAAATAGTGTAGTTTTGATAAACAGTAGATAAAACATGCATAAGTAAAACAGTGGGACAAGGCTTATGAGCAAGAAGGTGGCTTTCCTGATGATCAGCGATATGGCAATATGTCCCTGGACTTCTTATTTAGATAACCAAGAATACCAATACCAATAATAATAAGATCTCTTCTTCTCGGTGTCAATACAAGCGCAACTATCGTCGTCATCGAGTATACATGCAACAAGTAAGGCCACAATCAAAACTAGGCATACAATTGGGCATACATATAGCAAGTAGGTGAACAATACAAGTTGACAATCCAGTAGGTTTTGAGAAGATTGGATTTAGAAGATTGAAAATGTCTTAGAGGCATGGATGAATATCCCTTAGGATTTATAGTCTAACAACTACCTAAGAGAGGGGTTTTGGACCAAGGACAATTTCTGTATGATACCATGGTATAGAAATGATACTAATATATATGTAGTGATAATATGGAGTCAACAAAAGTGATTTCACTAATTTACCCCTTTTCTTTGATTTATTAAGCATTTTCTAGTGATAAAGGCTCTAGTTTTAAAAAATTATCCACCAGAGATGTTCTCTATGTCCAAAAAATATTTTCTTGGATGGTTAGGTAGAGTTTGATGTACTGATTCACTGAGAGTTGGAGTCATCTCAAAGTATTTACCAGAATGCCCTCAGTAAATTCCCAAAGTTAGTTCTGCATGCAATTTGTCTTTTTAAACAGAATTACTTTACAGGTCTAAACAGTATGAGGTCAAAGGCATTGGATAGGTATTACAAATACCTTTATTTAGGGATTTGAATCACTATTTTTGGAGTTGTATAACTGTAGATGTGATTTATCTAGTGAAACAATCCTAGATAGTAGGGTTTAATTCCCCAAAATCCAACAGAAGGGCAATAAATAGTGATCTCCTAGGTTTTGATAGGTATTGACATAACTCATCACTGAGAGTTAGAATTAGGGTAAAATAGGTCATGGATTGGCCTAGGGAATTTTCTAGATACTTTAAAAGAATTTTTTTGTTATTTTCTCCAAGGTTAAACCAGAGCTCCATTTGGCATGAGACCAATGCTAATAGATAGGTAATTCAGATACCTTTCAGAGAGTATTTTATTCATATCATTTGGGTATGTATATCTCCCTGATGGATTTAATTATTGGAAAATACACTATTTAAAAGATTAAATCTCAGAAAATACTAACATTTACTTTGGACCTGGGGTTGGTTCGGCATGTTATACAAAACACACAATAATATGGTAAAATTTATATCTAGGCATTTCAAACACTTTTCCATTTTATTTGAGAATTAAACTGACTGGTAGTTTTTAGATCTAAAAACTATTTAAAGAAAAAGAAAAACGGTCAAACAGGAGTTGGGCCGGATCTGAGGAGATCGGGCCGCACAGCGCCATTCCGGCCCACCCGGGGCTGAGCCACGAGCAGGAGGCTCATTTGAAAACGCGGGGGCGGGGCCCGGCGGTCAGCCAGAGGGGGGCACCAAAGGGGTATCAAGCCCCGTGAGTCGTTGGATTAGATATGATCCAACAGCCACGGGATCGTCTTCCTCGCGCACGGGTGCCAACGGGAGGAACCCTAGCTGGCGGCGGGATTTCGTGGGGAGGCTCACATGGGGTCGCTGGGAGGGGATGGCGAGGCTGCAGGGCGACACGGTACTCGCCGGCGAGCTCGGGGAGGGGCGGCATGGCTGGTTCTAGTAACAGGAGAGACCTCGCGCGACGGTGTCCATACGGGAACTCATCGGTGGTCAACGGTGACGCTAGTAGAGGTGGTCCTGAGCAAAGGGGAGAAGACAATTAGATGCAGCAAGGCCAGGGGATCTCAGCAAGCTTACATGCAGAGAGGGGGAATATCGGGAGAGGGCGCCTTGCTCGATTTTTGGAAAAGGTCCAAGGCTCCTTCTCCTCCTTCTCTTGGGAAGCACAGATCAGGGGTGAGGGAGAGGAGACCTGGGGAGGGGAGGTGGTGTGGGAGGAAGCAAATGAGGGCAAGGGGGCGCTAGGGTGGCTTGGGGGTATTTAACCCGAGGAGGGATGGTATAGGATGGACAATGTCCATGGAGGGCTTGAGAAGAGGAGATGGCCAGGGATTGGCTCTTAGGGGTGGTGGGGTGGTCGTGTGGGGGCCATTTGCTCGACCAGCTGAGTGGAGGGGAGGGTGGTGGCTGTTATTGTCTTTATTCCACAAGATATTTATGTCCCCCTCTCTCTCTAAGCATTTGGGTTTAGTGGGGAGGGTGTTTTTGTATAATTACATATTGGAGCACGACCAGGAGGGAGTGAGGTTGATGTGCAAGATGGGTTGATCAAGTGGGTTGGTGTTTGCTGGGGTTTATCTTGGGGTTTTGCTTAGTTTGCTCGAATTTGATCAAATGGGTGGTTGTGAAGGAAGTTCAAAAAATTTCATTAGGCAAGGTGGGGAGAGGGTACTGGTAGATGGATAAAGTCAAGATACTTCCCTAGGATTTATTTGGGATTTTTCAGAATATTTTAGATGCATTTATTGTCATGTATTCAAATAGTGCATAAATAGTTTCTAGAAGCTTATTTGAGATTTTTACATTGTACCAGATGGTTTTTTGATATGATATGGTCCTAAACACCATATTAAACATTGGACAATTTTATTAGAATTTATTTGGAAATAAAAATATTTTTAAGCCATTATTTCTTGTTTCTGCCATTTAAGAACGATGGCAAAAATAAATAATAAAGAATCTCAAAGATATTTATTTTTGAGATGGGAAGGTGGAATATGATGTATAGAACTCAAATATGCATTGAGTTGGCAAAGTGATTTGGAGAAAAACAAACTTGTCTTTAAAGACAAGGTTTGGAGAATTTAGCAACTAAAGGAATTTAAATGGTTTTAGGCTCCAAATAATCATGGAAACTATTTGGCAAATGTTTATATCCATGGTGGATGATGTAAACTTGAAGTATTTATCATAACCAACCTTGGTTATTGCAAGACAAGATGGATTTTTAGAAGAGATCAAGGATTAGAGGATCTATGGGTTTGTTATTTTTATGTCACCTAAACATGGTTGGATTAGGGAGCTCACATCTCACCTTGGTACAAGGGATAGATGGGTAGCTAGACCAAGTTATATCTATGATCATGGAAGCAAGAGTTGGGCTTGGTTGGATTTGAGGTGGTTTAGGAGTGATGGCAAACTTTGTTGAAAATGAGGCTGCCATAATAGAGTTGTCCTGATGCCTCCTAAACCATGTGGGTTTAAGAAACACAAAGCTCCAATGGAAACAAGTGAAAGGTGGATTGGTAGACCATGTTTATTAGATCATAACCATGCAAATATTTGGTCAAGGGGTGGTAGCATAAGGATGTGAGTTTCTGCCAAAGTAGGCAAGATGAATAGATTTGCAGAAAAGATTATTATCTTAACTACAAAACCATCACGGATGAGTGGAACCAGAATGGATTAGCCAAGGGCAAGAGTGGGATTTGGTAGTACTAATGATGTACTACAATATGGTTCAAGTACATTCTCAAGAATGCACATAGGTTGGAATAGGTAGAGCTCCGAAGGTTGAATCTAGATAAGAATTCCAGACTTAGCCATTTTGGCAGATTTAGGGTTTTAGACTAGATTACAAGCGGGAAACATTTGAGAGAGTGGCAAGAGTTTATCCTCTTCATCAAGTGGTTGATATTCAGGTATAGATTGAATAGAGGGAATCCATGCTTGTATTTGGTCTTAGATGAGTTGGATGCTAATACAAGGATTATCTCAGGATTGATCTGGGTAAGTAGATTAGGAGGTCACTTGGTGACTAAGATAGATTTAGCTCAAGATGCTTGATTTAGATAGGTGATAACCATCTATTTGTTTGATCCTAAAGGATGATCTCCTAGAGTAGCTCATACTACTTCTAAGCAATCAAGTCAAGCAGCAGATCAAGACAACTCATCTTACAAACAAATCAACTACTACTAGGGTTACCATCAAGCTTAGCTTGAGGTAAGGATGGGCAATTTTGAAAGGTTGGAGTTTGAATAAGGTAAGAGTCCTTGGTATACCTACCAAGAGTAGAATTCAAAAGTTTTATACAAGGTTTTGGAAAATCCTAGAGGTAAGAGTAGTTGAGGTTCTGTCTAGAAAACATAAGGAGATTATATTATGTAGATCTCCATAAATTTGTCAATAGAAGCTACTGAAATACTTTTGGTTACATAAGCATCTTGGCTCATGTTTTGAAATGTCAGAACATTTGAGAATAGGTAAAATGAGCCAGGATAGTTTTGTTAAATAGCTATTGACAATTGATGTTGGGGTAAGGAGTATATCATAAGACATACAATCAAAAGCATAAGCAGAGACAACAACAAGCAAGCACTGCACAATTAAATAAGAAAAAGTTTTTGTTCCCCCTGATTTTTGCATTCTGGACAACTAATCAGGGTTGCTGAAATTAGGATGTTACATACACATTTGATTCACAAAGGTAAAACGTCTTATATTTCTGAAAAGAGGGAGTATTAAATAAATGGAGTATAGGATAAGATTAGGAAAACAGCATTTTTTTAGAACCCTCACAAGCTTTTTCTTAGCATCACAGATCTGAATATTACATTGACACTGATGATTAACCAAACTGTAAACAGAGCAAACCAAAACACATACGGAGTAGTAGTACAACTTAACGACTTCTAGGGGGACTCCGCGGTCTTCTGAGGCGACTTGGCAGCATCCTCCGCGGGCAACTTTGTTGCGTCCTCCATGGTACCATCGCCAAGTGGGGACTCGTGGATGCTAGGTAGCACGCTGTTGTGTGCGATGGTAACACCGGCCAGCAGCTTGCTGAGCTCCTCGTCGCGCATGATGCCGAGCATCACGTTCCTCGGGATGATGCGGATCTTCTTGCTGTCCTTCGTGGCTTGCCCGGCGAGCTCCAACACCTCGTCGATGAGGTACTCGAGAACGGCCGCGAGGTAGACGGGAGCCCCGAAGCCTATGCGCTGGGAGTACCGATCCTCCTTGAGGTAGCGCTCGATCCGGCCGACGGGGAAATGCAGCCCAGCCTTGATGAACCTCGACACCTACTTCTTCCTGCGGCTGCCTGGTGCAAGACTATGACTTGGAGTGGCCAGAGCAGGATTTGGAAGCCGGCGACATGACTTCTTTTTCGCAACAACCTTTGTCGCCGCCACCTGGGTCTTCTTCTTCCCACGGGGAGCTCCGGTCTTCGGAGCCATAGCTGCAAAGTCTAAGAGGAAGAAAGGTTAATTGTGGAGGGCCGGTGAAGGTGCCCAGGTCCCTTGTATTGAAACTTTAACAACATTGTCTTTACTATTTTACAAGTATGAATTTTTAATAGGAGTACTACTAAAAGGCTGTGTGTATGTTTCCTTATTTTCTTTCACTTTTTTGAAACATGGTCAGATGTGTCAGCATGAAAATTCATACAAATAAGTTGTTTCTTTCAAAACAATAGTCGGTTTTCAGTATGACTGCATGGGTACAATAATTAGTACTATATGAATTTCTTACAAATTTACAAGCAATCTATCACGCACTTGTAGTTCAAAATTTACCTACTATGGTTTTATTGACAAAATGTCATTTAATTATGCGAAATTAGCTAGAAGGCCTGAAAATTCATGAAACTTGTTAACCATGAAACATACTCTATTTTGTGTAAAATTTAGTGCGTTGTGGCATTCAGAGCCATACTCTTTGCCTTTTCTTTAAAAAATAATTATATGTGGCACTTATAAAATAATTTAACAAAATTCTATACATAAAAGTTGAAAATTCCAATTAACAACATTAGTATGGCATGCCAAGATGCACCCCGTCTACCCGAAATGGACACGACCTTTGTCATTATTTAACTTGAAACCCAAGTATATGTTAACACATCGCTGGTCATATTGTGAAGAAGTGTTTTTAAACCTTGTCAAAATTTATGTTTATCATTTACGAAAGAGGACACCATACATAAGTGCTTAACATTTTTTATTGTTTTCTTTACCTCTCTTTAATTTATCCCAATAAATGGGACGAGTGATGCAGATATGACCTTGGCATTGGTAACTTGGCTTAAAATGTGAACAATGTTCATACATGGTTATTCTACTATTGTGTAGCAAGTTTTTCGAAAGTTGTTCAAATCTATGTTTGTAGTTTTCGTACAAACAAGCACAAATATAAGAGGACACCATTTAAGTTTCAACTATGTATCATTACCACCCCACCCCCCTCCCGCAAAAAAACCATGTATCATGACACACATTGAAATAAGTATTTTCATATAGTACTAACATGCTGGAAATTATCTATATTTTGCTAGAATACCGTGAGTGCACTCTAAGACAAATTATCCGGACGTACTTAATTACGAGATATAGTACATTGCCCGCCTCTTCTATGGACGCCATTTAATTTTGCACTCGGGCATGCTTCTTCGGTGGGGGCAGAAAGAGACCTCCTCGTCGTCGTCCTCGGCCTCCTCCCCGCCATCGTCCTCGGCCTCCTCCCTGTCGTCATGTTCGGCCTCCTCCTCAAGGTTGACCTCAGACTCCTCCTCTTACTCAGTCTCATCTTCCGTCTTATTGGAGTTGCTCGGCGTTGGTGGTGGTGTCCCTTCGAAAAAGCGCTGCCAGTGGCTATCTTCTTCATCAGAGGAGTCAGACAGCGGCGGCAGCCATGGCCCGTTGACTGAGTCTGGGCTTCCAGGTGGAGTTTCGGGGCCTTTCCCATTTTTCAGGTCAATCGACGTGTTCTGGAGAGAGTTGTCATACGACATTGGAAGGAAATAGAGAGAGATCAAGTTCTAAGGAATGGTGGGTTGGGTGTTTTGGGTGAAAGTAGGGGTGCGTACTATTGCAATTTTATAATGTCTATTTATAGTCGTGCTTGTGTTAATAGCTTGAAAACTATCCAAAAATATCATAAATAGATTGTACCAGACTCGTCCCGTCAACAAAAAAGGATTATACCAGACTTGTCGGTTCTTGATTTTTCTCGGCCCAGAGAATTCAGGAGGCGCCCCGCTTTATTCAAAAATGAAGAGAATCATGCAGATCGTGCTGAATTACTCGGTGTCTCTTAATTCCTCCGTTAAAAATTAAGTGTCTATAGTAGTACATACTTATCTAGCTACAATACTACTAGTATACATATACTCTTCACAAAGTTGCGTCACCGAACTTGATTAATGGTGGTATGGTGTGGGCCTCATCTTTTTCTGCACTACTGCATCTCAGACTAGAAGTATAATTATTGCGTGAAAGCTTACACGAGAAGGAAGGAGAAATGAAGAGGATAGTGGATGGATGGTGAGAGGGGGGGAAGGAGAGAGAAAATCTACTACGTAGTACTGTAGTATGTGTACTAGTACCGCGTATCACGACCCATCGTAATATGTAAACTTTTAGCCGAAGTTAGATAGGAACCATGATCAACTACAGTATGTGTGGCTTGTGGCATTCTGAACCATATTATTTGGACTTTCTTCACATAAAAACATCACCGTCCTCACTAGGAAAATTGAAATTCTTTTTTCCTAATTGTTGGAAACTCTCACATGCAACAGTGCTTACTATGCCAAGATACACCCATCTACCAAACTATCGTGGGAAATCTATCAAATTGTAAACTATGATATCAATATGGCCCTGATGACCTTGGTCGTTCGGGTTGAAATAAACCTGATGTTTGGCCGATCTTTTGGATAACCTTCCCTCCTGATGTTTGGGAAGCAAGTGAAAATTTCGAAAACCGGAAAAGTTTGAATTTTTATGCCGCCAAGGACCAAAGTGGTTTCCTTCCTATATACTCCTCCTCGTCCCTACTCCACACCAACGCACGGCTGCCGAACACGCCAGAGACACAGAGCCGCCGTACCAAGGCACACGTACGCAGCGCCACGCTGTGGACGAGGGGAGAGAGATCAGCCGGACCGGTGCACATGGGGAAAGGAGAGGAGAGATGAAGCATAGGGAAGGAGAGAGAAAACACACGATTTGTTTTGCGTGCATAGGTCCTGAAATTTACTACTAGTAGAGTGTACACTGTAAGGCTACAGGAGTACCTCATGTTAGAAACCCATCATAACTTTGCTCTGACATGGAACCGCCTTCAACTTCTCTTCGCTGCTGCCCTCTTCCCCTGCCAACGTTTTATTCTCTCAGCATGTACAACGCGTGGATAGAGGTGACCATATGTCTAAGAAAAGAAATATACTACTCCCGCATTGTGTAAAAAAGCACACCTTAGTAAGGCTCAGATAGTAAATCGTATGACATATCATCACTATATAAATTATAATTGGTAAAGCACAAAAAATTATAAATTTGATCAACATCTATACTATACTACTATAGTGGAGCAGTTTTGAATTGGATCCATAACACCAATCCTGACCGTTGAGCTGTTGGATCCAATGGTTCAGAGAAGCTGGATTCGTGTTGAATGGTACCTAGAGCAAACTCCACCATGCATGTTCTACAACCATCATGTCACCACCCCCAAAATTTCATAGCACCGTAGATTGTATTCTCTCTACTTATATACTACTATAGTGGAGTAGTTTTGAATTGGATCCATAGCACTAATCATGACTGTTGGGCTGTTAGATCCAATGGTTCAGAGCAACTGGATTGGTGTTGAATAGTACTCCCTCCGCCAAAATATAAGGCGCCTAAGGATTAGTCAAAAGTCAACATTTTCTAAGTTTGACCATGATTATACACAAAAATATAAAAATTTAGAATACTAAATTAATATCAATAGATTCACCATAAAGTATATTTTCTTAATATATCCATTCAATAATGTAGAAGTAGATATTTTTTTAAAATATTTGGTCAAAGTTAGTAAGGTTTGACTTTTGACAAATTCTTAGGCGCCTTATATTTTGGGACGGAGTGAGGGAGTATAGACCTAGATGCTAGAATGGAAAAGAAGATCCAACGGTTAGCAATGTTAGGATTTGCCAGTCTTGATCCAACTGTTAATGTTCAAAGTTAATCTCTACACTATATGTAGTGTTATGGTAGATATTGTAAGAGCTAAGAGACAAGATAAAGATAAGATACAAGTACTGCGAATGGCCGATCTAATGGTAGGTCTCATAAGAGCTAGGTGCTTGAGAGTTAACACGGTC
This sequence comes from Avena insularis, assembly GCA_023614405.1. Taxonomy (NCBI): domain Eukaryota; kingdom Viridiplantae; phylum Streptophyta; class Magnoliopsida; order Poales; family Poaceae; genus Avena; species Avena insularis. Next base: position 67,228,263 of record CM042692.1, on the reverse strand, counting down.
GGTGGAAGTACAAGTTACATTAACGACCTCACAAAAAATGAAAATTGCATCCAACAAGTCCGTGCATTTAGCACAAGGACCCTTAAACTGAGTAATGAAGTACTATGTGTTTTGAGGTTTGTGCATACTAGTGTTCATCGTGCTAAAGACTATCAGTAGAATCTTTCTAGATGCTAAGAATGGAAAAGGAGATCCAACTGTTAGCAATGTTTGGATTTGCCAGTGTTGATCCAACAGTCAATCTTCAAATAAGTTAATCCCTACACTATGTAGTGGTGGTATGTATGGTATTGTAAGAGATAAGAGACAAAGATAAAGGTAAGATAAGAAGTAACGCGAATGGTCGATCTAATGGTAGGTCTCATAGGAAGCGAGGTGCTTTGAGAGTTAACACGGTGGGTAGAATTACAATTTACATCAAGGACCTCATAAAAAATGAAAATTGCATCCAAGTCCATGCATTTAGCAGAAGGACGACCCTGAAACTAAGCAATGAAGTGTGTGTTTTGAGCTAGAGGTTTACGTATACTAGCGATCATCGTGCTAAAGACTATTAGTAGAATATTTCTAGATGCTAAGAATGGAAAAGAAGATCCAATGGTTAGCAATGTTTGGATTTGCCAGTCTTGATCCAACATTCAATGTTCAAAGTTAATACGTACACTATATGTAGTGCATGGTGTGGTATGTTATTGTAAGAGATAGGACAAGATAAAGATAAGATAATAAGAAGTACGACGAATGGCTGATCTAATGGTTGGTCTAGTAGGTGCAATGTGCTTGAGAGTGAACATGGTCGGTGGAAGTACAAGTTACATATCAAGGACCTCATAAAAATGAAAACTGTATCCAAGTGCATGCATTTAGCACAAGGACCCTAAAACTGAGCAATGAAGTGTGTGATTTGAGGTTTGCGTATACTAGCGTTCATCGTTCTCATCAAGACTATTAGTAGAATCTTTTTAGATGGTAGGAATGGAAAAGAAGATCCAACAGTTAGCAAAAGTTTGGATTTGCGAGTCTTGATCCAACTTGTCATCAAAACTCTCGTTGGATGGTTTCTCATATATTAATTGTGACCCCCGATGGGTACCTCCAAAAGCTTTTTCGTAGAACTTTCACAATAACCTAAAATTTACTTATACAACTTCAAATCTGACCTATTTTCGATAAATCGACAAAAAGTCATTCAAGTGGGTGGAGTTAGGTAGGCAGTTTTGAATTGGATGCATAGTACCAATCGTGGTTGTTGGGCTGTTAGATCTAATGGTTAAGAGTAGTTGGATTCGTGTTGAAAAATATCTAGAGCAAACTCCACCATGTTCTAGGTAGTTATTATTAATATACTTAATGTATGCCTTTTTCTCTAACAAGACTATTGGTTAATAACAACTTAATGTTCGTTAAATGACATTTCATACAGTATATATGAGTGTGGCACGTGCCTGTGTGTGTGTGTCTGTGAAAACTTTGGCTTGTGGCATTTATTTAGATCAATATTCTTCGAACTTCCTTTATGGGAGAGAATGATCATGACATGACTCAGAAAATTGAGAATGTCCTTTCCTGGTAGTTGGAAACTCACACCGACGACATTGTTTACTACAAGAAGATGCACCCATCTACCTCTGAAAAGACATTTAATTCAAGAGCAGTCTATCATGCTTACTTGTATCTCAAGTTTAACTTAATTTCATTAAATTGATGCAAAATCTTAGCAAGAAGTTGAACCGTACATATATATCATCAAAACTCTTGGTGGTTTCCCATATATTAGTTGACCCCTCCCCCGATAGATATGGGTACCTCCAAGAGAGATCTTTCGTCAAACTTTCAAAGCAACCTTCAATTTACTTGTTGCAGTTCAATTTGTACCTAATAATTTCGATAAATCGGCATAAAATCAATCAAGTGGGCGAAGTTAGGTAGGAAGTTTGAGAACTCATAAAACATGGAAAATTGTAAGTACAACATTTTGGTCCACAATATATGTCTGAAAACTTGCCTCGTGTGTCATTCAGATCCATATTCTTCATACTTGCTTTACGGGAAAGAATAATCTCGTCATCACACTCGGAAAATTGAGAATGTTCTTTCATGAGATAGTAGAAAACTCATAGTGATGGAATTTTTTACTACAACAAGATGCACCTATAGACCTCCGAAAAGACATTTAATTCAAGAGCAATCTATATCGCGCTTACTTGTAGCTCAAGTTTGACCTAATTTCGTTAAATTTTCAAGATGCAAAATCTATCTTAGCAAGAAGTTAAACCTATTGTCAAAACTCTTGGTGTTTTGTGATATATTAATTGACCCCTCGATGGGTACCTCCAACAACTTTTTCGAAAAACTTTCAAAGCAACCTACAATTTTCTTAGACATGAGGCTAGTAAATTTCTAAGCTACGTATAGTAAGGGCGTGTGCAGTGTCTAGAAGTAGCTATGAAAACTACTTTGGGTCCAGTGTTTAGAACTGAAGTGGGTCCACACAACCATGCTAAAAAGAGAAATAGATTGTTATCCACTGAATAGTGGTCCCTCCCAATTGATTCTCTTATACATAAGTCTAGCACTAGAATCACCTTGAAGAATATTTTTGTTAGCACTACCCACTCCACCGTTAAGATATATGTTTCAGGCTTGACACCGTGCTTGCTTTGATGTCTGGGGCCAATGGGCTCACTACCGTGGGGCCCCATTGTTATTAGTGGTCTAGTTATATCCTATAGCAGCCAACGAATGTTAGCTCTGACTCCTCTAGCTCTTCCTTCCCGATGAAGCCTCGACGCTCGGCTTTGAAGGATGGTTACGAGGGCAGTAGGTGCCTATGGTGACTTCGTCAAGATCAAGCCCCCCACCAGACAGTCTGAAGACACAATCTTTCGCAGGTGATCATAGGGGTAGGATGTGTGTTCATGCGTTCATAGGGGTGAGTGTGTGTATGCATTTGTGAGTGTGTGCATTTTGTAGTGGATTTTCACAAAAATGAGAGAGATGGGCCTTCCGTTTGTATTAAGTTTTGCTCGGTTTTCCCAAAGTAATTGTAATGGTCACTGGTGTCTAGGGTCTATGGGCTCACTACCGAGGGCCATATTATTAGTGGTTCAATTACATCCCATAGCAGCCAACGAATATGATCTCCAACCCCCTAGCACTTCCTTCACCATGAAGCCTCAGCGCTCGACTTTGAAGGATGGTTATGAGGGTAGTGAGAGGCGACGTTCCCGTCAATATATATCGAGGTGCCTATGGTGACTTCATCAAGCTCAAGCCCTGCGGGATCAGTGTCAAGATCCAGTCTTTCTGAAGTGCTCATAGGTGTAGGGTGTGCGTACCTGCATTCATAGGGGTGAGTGTGTGTACGCATTTGTGAGCATCTCCATTTTGTAATGGGTTTTCGCAAAAAGAGAGGGGGCCTTTGGTTTATTTACTTATTGAGTTTTGATCTGTTTTCCAAAAGTACTCCATATAATGCAAGTCAAACTAGGTGAGTGATGTTTGGGGGCCCACATTCTCTCTAGCGCGGGCCCCAGTTACTAGTGGTCGAGTTAAATCCAATACGGAGTAGTAGCCAGCGAATGTGAGGACCGGCTCCCCCATCTCTTCCTTCTCCATGAAGCCTCTGCGCTAGGCTTTGAAGGCACTCTCTTTTTTTGAGCAATGTCGGCGGATTCAGTCATGCCGGTCCACCGAACGACGGGGGATCTTGATGCGCAAGGCGAACGGGTTAGGGTAAGTACGCCAGAGTTCACGGTCTCAGTTTATTTTCTCGAATTCAGCTTATGGGTTCTCTCCTTTTGGGGTTTTTCTCTATTCTGCCCGTCTTGATCGATGATGTTTCCTGGGTTCAGATGCCGGCACGGATGGTAGACGCGGAGTGGTACGGCATCATTACCGATGCGGATCTCCGGCTCTGGTGCAACTACGCCCTGGCGCCCCGTCACCCCGTCGCGTTCGAGGGAACGAACTTCGGCCGCAGGTTCTTGGGTTGCAACTATGAATGTGAGCGTTGCATGTTCATCCACTCGGTAGATCTACCGCACTCACTTTTGCTAAAGTGTGCGATGATGTCGCTGTGGTTACAGCTCGAGATCCGCGATGACCTCGAAGAGGAGGAGAAGGAGCGCCATCAGATGCATGCTGAGGAGCTAGTTGTAGAGTTAATGGATGTCTCCAACTCACTGCACTCAGTCGTAAATAGGATAGATGCTCTTAGATTTGGGTAATTAGAGCTGGACATTAGGTTCTTAACCAAGTATGGTCCGCAATCTAGATATTTAGCATGCTCATGATGCTTTTGGTGGCTGGCTGTAGATTCCACTAATAATTAAGTAATCCCCTTTTGTTTACTAGTACTCACCATCTCATAGTACTGCCACGTTAAATTACACTAGGTTAATTAATATGGGAGTAGTTGACAGTCTGCTTACAGCCCTTGTGGAGTTTGTGGTTACTACTAATTGATCTAGTTTATGTGTTACTGGTATCTCTATCTATATGTGAGTATCGCTACATTTTTTGCACATTCGTGCACCTTCTTTACCCAGCAGCGTCCACCTTTCCATTGCATCAGTACAATCTCCGGTGAGTCCGCAACCATCTGGATGGTTGTTTAGGTGATTGCTATTTGAAATAGTAGATCTATATGCCACATTAGGAAGCTGGGATCACCATGGATGTAGCCATGGAATTAGTTATAAGGTCCACTGAAAATAGGTAAGTATATGGTGCCAAGAAGAGTCTTTTGAGGATGGGAAGCTTGCCCCCTGGCTTTATTTCATAGAATGGTCCTCTGCTGAACAAAGCAGATGTAATTTGCTGCATATCGTTCATAAACAGATTGTTGTTTGCCAGTGTCCTGCATTGCTGAGTTCTTTAAATTATATTGTTAATTAAAGGGAAACACGCCCAATCCTTGGCATCATATTAATGCACGTATCCTTCTTTGCATTGTGGAGTTGATGTGTTCTTTCCTAAAATTTACTAGTTTTGCTGCATTTCATTTAGCATCATGTGCATGTCCCACCCGTGGAGGAGGCATTATCGAGTGACAAGTGGTTTTATGTATCAAGCTGCTTTGCTGGAATTTTAGTAACCTATGCTTTGTCCCCGAAAACATTTTTTTGATAAAGAGCACTTTATTACTTAAAATGTCCCCTAAAATATAATGATCATTTTTGTTGCATCATGATTTGCAGAAACAAAGTCATTCTGATCTGTTGCCACTTATTACTAAGAACAGGACTGCTCGTGTGCCAGCTAAGAAGGTAAACCCTGAAGTACGACCCTTTTCATGTCGGTTCTGTTTCCCATGTTTGGGAAATATGTCTCTATGGTTCTTTGCCATTTGCGGTACCATTGTGGAGCTTGCACAATGTGTGCAGCTGAATTTGGATTGTGAAACGAGAATTTGGTTTTTTTTTTAAAATGAGAATCTGGTTTAATTTTGGATTTGTTATCTGTAGTTTCCACCTTACTCATATTGCTCATGGCGTAATGGTGCTGTTCACTAGAAGGATTTGACAATTGCTTGTCTCTGAGATAAATACAAAATCTCATAGACACATGATTTCGTGCCTTCAAGAGAAAGTGAAACACCAGGACGAACAGATTAGGCCCCTGAAGGAAGAAGTGTCCACCTCCACTAAGCGAATAGCTGATTTGAGTGCAGGATGGAATACATCAATTTCAGTTGCTCATGATGCTGCTGTTAATTTTCAAAAGTTCATGGCTGACAACTTAGTCCCCGAGTTGCCTGATGTGGATGGCAACGAGCTGATTGGCCAGGTGTACGACCGGATCTTGGAATAGGTGGGAATGCGAGCTGATAGTCTTTTAAATTCGGCTCTAGAAGCAGATGAGACCCTGACCAAAATTCAAGATTATCCACGCCCATATAGTCCTGATCCTGCAAAAGATGAGGAAATCTGTAAACCATATTGACTGCTCTACTTTCATTTTTGAAGGGTTTGGGTCTCTTGTGAGGATGACTGTTTGTTAAGTCAGGTACTATAACTGTTTTTTTGCTCTGCTGGTGTGTGGTGTCCACGAATCAATATATTTGATGTACTATTATGACATATATATTGGACCTAGCTTTATGTGACTATATTTGGAAACAACAGTCATCTTATTTGAACTTGCGGTGGTTTTTTATCTTTCAATTTTTTTCCTTCTAAGATCTGTTAATGATGATGTTAATGCCAGTTGCGAGTGAATTTTTAGCATGTTTCTGGTAGTAAACCAAAACTTGTAGTTGTAGATTGTGGAATTTCAGGTCGATGTTTGAACTCTAGATCTTGATGTCATAGAAAGGGCAGGCTTCTACCACCTGGAATATTTCACCCAGCAATTGATTGTATCAAACAAATAAGTGCACAAACTTGATGTCTGTAGGTGGGAAACTAAGCAACGCAAGTGCACAAACTTGTATCAGTCGTGTGGTTGCTACTACTAATACAGCCGTGGTTTCCCCTAAAAAAGGCGGGGTTCGCAAAAAAATAAAAATAAATAGTGGGGTGAAAGTTAGTTTCGAGTTCGAGGTAGCTTAGTCATGTGCCCCTCGACCCCATCGTCATCTTCTCCGGCTGGCCGCCCTCCCTCGACCTGACCGTCCCCGCCGCTCCACCATTGAACACCACCGCACCGCCGTTCGCTGGTATGTACATCCCCAACCTCTAGCCACTACGGGCTTTCTGAAGGATAGAATTGATGACCCACAAGTATAGGGGGTGTATCGCAGTATTTTTGAGGGAAGTGAAACCCAATTTATTGATTCGACACAAGGGGATCCAAAGAATATTTATCAGCCTTGACAACTGAGTTGTCAATTCAGCTGCATCTTGAAACAATCTTGCTCACAGTAGTTTATCAGTAGCAATAGTTTTGTAGTAGGAATAGTAAAGTAGCAGCAGTAGTAAAGTAAAGATAAGATAGCAAGAATAAAAGCGTAAATTGGGATTCGAAAGGTAGGCATAGGGATGGATGGACGGGCGTTGCATGGACAAGACAATTCACATAGCAATCAGAACATAGGGCAATTGCAGATAAATAAGATAAAGCATCCAAGTACTAGACAATCCTAGGCATGTGTTCCATATATAGTCATACGTGCTCGCAATGAGAACTTGCACAACATCTTTTGTCCTGCCAGCCCGTTTGCAGCGGGGCCTCTAGGGAACTACTGGCAATTAAGGTGATCCTTTTAATAGAGCACCGGAGCAAAGCATTAACACTCCGTGAACACATGTGATCCTCACATCAAAGCCATTCCCTTCCGGTTATCCTGATTTCTGTCACTTCGGGGCCATAGGTTCCGGACAACAACGTGTGTATACAACTTGCAGATAAGACCAAAAACAATACTATCATAATGAATCAATAACATGTTCAGATCTGAAATCATGGCACTCGGGCCCTAGTGACAAGCATTAAGCACAACAAGTTGCAACAAAGTCATAAAGCACTAATAAAAGATACTAGGCACCATGCCCTAACAATCTGATGCCATTACATGAACAATCTCATCCAATCCCTACCATCCCCATAGCCTACAGCGGGGGATTACTCACTCATAGATGGGGGAAACATGGATGGTCGATGGAGAAGCGATGGTGATGATGATGGCGATGATATCCTCAATTCCCAGCAGGGTGCCAGAACGGAGTTTCTGGTGCTGTTTCGTGGAATCTGGTGGTGGCGGCGGAGCGGAACTCCTTCTGGAAAAACGTCGAACCCCCCGGAGTTTTTAGGTCAGAAGGCTTCTTATAGGCGAAGAGGGAGACCGAGGGGGTGCCTGGGGCCACCACACCATGCCCTAGCGCGGCCAGGCCTAGCCCGCCTGGTGTGGCGACCAGCCCTCCTCCGCCTCGTGACTGCCTCTGAGTCTTCGAAAAATAGGCACTTTGGCTTTTGTCCGTCCAATTCGAGAATATTCATTTCGACTTTCCTGGAACCAAAAACAGCAGAAAACAGGCAGCTGGCACTGTGGCTCTTGTTAATAGGTTAGTCCAAGAAATCATATGAAAAGTACTCCAAAGTGTGGACAAAACACAAGAAAGTGGATAAAACCAAGCATGGAGCATCAAAAATTATAGATACATTTGCAATGTATCAACATCCCCAAGCTTAACTCCTGCTCGTCCTTGAGTAGGTAAGTGATAAAAAGAAAGAAATTTTTTTGAGGTGACATGCACCATCAAAGACTTGATCAAAGTATTTGTAAAACATTCAAAGCTGGGATCATAGTACTTCAATCATAACATGAAAGACAAAGTTCTAGCAGTAAGACAAAGAAACAATGATGCAACATGAAAAGGCACAAACAAAAGATTCATGAATAACAATGCTTTGCAAGACATTTGTTTGTTTCACATAAAGAAAACATAGCATAGTGGCATTCAGCTTGTCCCTCATAGAGTAGCAAACATAAATGCATAGGACACCTTCAAAGTTTACAAGAGTGACTAGATACAAATAGTTTAAAACAAGCAATATCAAGGTATGCATCAATCAACAAGTCTTGGGACACTGCACATAGAACTAAGGATGGCCACTATGCTCTCAAAGTAGGTGCATAAAGATAGAAGGTGGAGACTCAATATAATGGTGGAAGAAAGGCCTTTTGTAAAAGGAAGTAGGGATTCAAGTCTCATAAAGAGCTTCCAAAAATTATGGTACTTATAGCTTTCAGCTCTCATTGCCCCTATCATAAGCATCTTGAAGTGATGAAGGTTAAAGTGAACAAACTATGGTGTACATGCTTGACGAAGTATAAGTCAGAAATCTCATGTCCCTTGTATACGAGGGTGGCTCCTCATGCTACTCAAGTTTAGTCACCAGTAAGTTCTTGTCATTGTAAGTATATGTGTATCATAGAGAACCGCCAACGGGGTACCCCTTGCCCGATGATACGGAAGAATCCCCATAACAAAATGACAAGGCAAGCAGACAACGAGCATCTCAGCATTCTTCTTATTTACCATGGGAATATGGTGTTTTTTTCTCTCTTTCCTATTTTCATAGTATCTATTTTTTTTGTCAACATAGGACTCTTTTTTTATAAGAAGAATGATTCATAGACAGCTCATTATGGTTACGCTACAGGTTTCCACCATGTCAGCATGGATTAGACCAGCGGCCCAGGCGTTTCTCTAACACATATACATAACTACATGGACTTACAATCTCCCCTTTCATTTCACACCGACGACATCCATATACAAAAGAGCATGATATCAACTACCCGTGCAATGTTGAAAGCGTTCCCCATGATAGCATGGTTCTGCTAATCCCCAACAAATAAGTGCAAGCATATACAACATAGACGACACAATGGTTCAAGTTTATTAAGGGCAAGAAAATTAAAGTGTGCCATCAAGTTCGTGAGAGCTTTAATCACTAGTTTTCTCATAACAAGTTTAATTTGGAAGGTAAACAAAAGCATGAATATACTTGGAATAGCATAAGCTAGTAGGTAGGTATGGTGGACTCTTTGGAATAACTTGGTTTAGGGAGTTGGATGCATGAGTAGAACTCATACTTGGTTTGTGGAGGCTAGCAAAAGACTGGGAGCGACAAACTAAGAGAGCAATAATGGCCATAATCATGCAGAGCGACAAAACATCATTGATCAAAGCATAAAGTGATACTACAAGTTGAAAACTAAAGGATTATAAAGGCTTATGGTGACTTGATATAGTCATAACATGGTGTAAGCATTTGCCAACTCAACCCAAATAAAGCATCAAAGGAGAATACCACTATACCATGCTTTAATATGCTAAAACAACGCATGATTCATCCAAGGCACATTAAGCAATCTCAATTGTTTATAACAAGTCATGCTATAGCAAAGAATACTAAGCATAAAGCCAAAACAATATCAAGCATGGCATGATAAAGCATAGGCCGCAGTAAAAAACAAACTCTCTTTACCACTTAAGCATGAGCTTTCTTACTCTTTTCCAAACCAAACCAAACTATTTGAACACCAATGTATGAAAGAGGAGGTCCAACCAATTTATTCATAAAACTAAACAAACAAAAGCAAATGAAAAACCAAAATGAAAATGAAAAAGAAGACGCTCCAAGAACAACACAACTATGCATGAAACAATAAAAATGAAGTGTTTGGAAGAAACCTGGGATTTTTATTGATGAAGAGGGGGATGCCTTGGGCATCCCCAAGATTTGACGCTTTTACTTCTTGGATATTTCTTGGGGTGACACGCGTGGCATCCCCAAGCTTGAGCTTTAGTCCATCCTTCATCTCATTACTCATTCCTTCCATACACCTGAAAATTTTCCTTCATACAAAACTTCACACAATCTTTATTAGCAACATTAGTGCACTCAAGATAATAGGTCTTAAGATTCAGTTCTAACACCAAATAAATTTCCATTAGAACACTATCTACTGTAGCACTTCCCTCAAAAAGCTCAATTCCCCAATAGAACTCAAAAAGGAACCAACAAGAAGCAAATGCAGAAAATGGCAGAAATCTGTCAAAACACACCAGCAGGTAAATACGAATTTTTTCGAAGACCTTATGTTGCTCAAATCAAACAGTGTTGAACTAAAGAAAGTTAGATAACAACCTGGGGCAGAAGCATAAAAAATTACAGCTCAATCCGACATACAGAGCTCTCTCACAAATTTTTATGGTGAAGCACAAAAATCTGTTTCGGGACAACAACTTTCCCAATCATTACTTCTCTCTCATTAGAAGTTACTCTTGGCACAAAAAGCAAATAAAAAGGATAAGGAGCGGTTATTACTGAAGTAATAACTTCTAAGACTCATCTGAAACTTTTGGGTTATCTCCCAATAAGTACTTTTCTTTAACGCCTTTAAGTTAGGCAAAAGCAAAAACTGAAAATGGATAAAATAGAAGTAAGCAGAGATAATCATAATGAAAACATTTTTTTGTTCAATGGAATCCTTTTGTTAGCAAGGTTGATCAAGTCTTTCTACCAAAAAAATTGCATATGAGACAAAACTTTGTACTCCACTAATGATTATGATACCTTAACCTGGATAGCAATGGTCCCAATCATAATAGTTTCAAATTTTTCTCTTGGTATGGGACAATATATTTCTCCAACTTAAATGCCTTCAACATGTTCAATTGAATTCAAACCATAAGTCCTTTCAATCTTCTCGGGGAAATATACAATATGTTCCTTGTCATTAACATAGAAGGTCACCTTCCCTTGATTATAATTAATAACAGCTCCTGCAGTATTTAAGAAAAGGTCTCCCAAGAATAATAGACATAATATCATCTTCAGGCATAATAGTTTGAGAGGATGCCCTCATAAGAAATATGAGTTGAAGTAAAAGAGAGCATCAATAAGCAAATTCAAAACACATTTAAGTCTAACCCACTTCCTATGCATAGGAATCGTATATGCAAATAAATTCACAAAGAACAAAGTGACAAGCATAGGAAGATAAAACAAGAGTAACTTCAAAACTTTTAGCACATAGAGAGGTGTTTCAATACCATGAAAACTTCTACAACCATATTTTCCTCTCTCATAATAATTTTCAGTAGCCTCATGAATAAACTCAACAATATAACTATCACATAAAGCATGCTCTTCATGATCTACAAGCACTAGAGCTTTATTATAAACACTTTCAAAAGAATCCTCAGGAACATAACATTTCTCCTCCTTTAGTAAGCATGGAGGACAATCAAATGATGTAAGGGATAAAGAGTTACTCTCATTAGAAGGTAGGCATGGGTAGCTAATCCATTCTTCCTCCTTTTGTTCATCACTCTCCTCCTCTTTTTCATCTAATGAGATTTTAGGTTCATCAATTTCTTCTTCCATAGGATCCTGCAAGGCATTCGTCTCTTCCATTTGTGGAGAGCATCTATTACAATACTCAAGAATAGAGCCATTTTCATCCTTGTAATTATCAAAGCAAAATTTAAGTATACCATAAACTTCATATTTGTAAGGTGAATCATCAATATTTTCAAGCAAACTAGCAAGATCGAAAGCACCCTTCCAAGCAATAAATTCTTCAATTTGTTCCGCGTCATAAAAGTAATAAATTCCTTTAGAATAGGAAGATGTGGTATCATTATCATTATACTCACATTGAAAAGGGAGGTGTTTATACCTCTTTCTGCAATGAGATTCATCACAGCAATAAGTAACATTATAAGTAGAGCACACGTTTCTAGCAATGGTATACAATCTATCAATTTGTTCCCATAAGTGTTTCCCTTTTTGTGACAAGCGGTGTTCCTTATAATAATATTTTTGATTTTCCGTGAACCCACCTTGCCAATAAGCTTCAGTTTCAAAGAAACCAAGCATTAACCACAAGCATGATAAAGCAAGACAATAACAGACCAACGAAAATAACAACTAGAGTAGGAACTAATTTTTTTTGTATTTTAAATAAAGAAAGAAGCAAACAAGGAAGAAATAAACTTAGCTTGAACAATAGTGAATCCAAGTGGACTTGATAAATAAAGCTATGCTCCCTGGCAACAGCGCCATAAAATAGTCTTGATGACCCACAAGTATATGGGGTGTATCGCAGTATTTTCGAGGGAAGTGAAACCCAATTTATTGATTCGACACAAGGGAGCCAAAGAATATTTATCAGCCTTAACAACTGAGTTGTCAATTCAGCTGCACCTTGAAACAATCTTGCTCACAGTAGTTTATCAGTAGCAATAGTTTTGTAGTACGAATAGTAAAGTAGCAGCAGTAGTAAAGTAAAGACAGCAGTAACAAAAGGAGTAAACAGTGGGATTCGAGTGCGGTAGGCATAGGGATGGATGGACGGGCGTTGCATGGACAAGAAAATTCAAATAGCAATCAGAACATAGGGCAATTGCAGATAAATAAGATAAAGCATCCAAGTATAAGACAATCCTAGGCATGTGTTCCATATATGCTCGCAATGAGAACTTGCACAACATCTTTTGTCCTACCAGCCTGTTTGCAGCGGGGCCTCTAGGGAACTACTGGCAATTAAGGTGCTCCTTTTAATAGAGCACCGGAGCAAAGCATTAACACTCCGTGAACACATGTGATCCTCACATCAAAGCCATTCCCTTCCGGTTATCCCGATTTACATCGCCGGGGCCATAGGTTCCAGACAACAACGTGTGTATACAACTTGCAGATAAGACCAAAAACAATACTATCATAATGAATCAATAACATGTTCAGATCTGAAATCATGGCACTCGGGCCCTAGTGACAAGCATCAAGCACAACAAGTTGCAACAAAGTCATAAAGCACTAATAAAAGATACTAGGCACCATGCCCTAACAATCTGATGCCATTACATGAACAATCTCATCCAATCCCTACCATCCCCATAGCCTACAACAGGGGATTACTCACTCATAGATGGGGGAAACATGGATGGTCGATGGAGAAGCGATGGTGATGATGATGGCGATGATATCCTCCAATTCCCCGTCCCAGGTGCCGAACGGAGTTTACAGTGCTGTTTCGTGGAATCTGGTGGTGGCGGCGGAACTCATACGGAAACGTCGAACCCCCCGGAGTTTTTAGGTCAGAAGGCTTCTTATAGGCGAAGAGGGAGACCGAGGGGGTGCCTGGGGCCACCACACCATGCCCTAGCGCGGCCAGGCCTAGCCCGCCCCTGGGGGGTGTGGCCAGCCCCTGGCCCTCCTCCGTCTCGTATTCTAGCTCTTGGAGTCTTCTGGAAAAATAGGCACTTTGGCTTTTGTCCCGTCCAATTCCGAGAATATTCATTTTCTGACTTTCCTAGAACCAAAAACAGCAGAAAACAGGCAGCTGGCACTGTGGCTCTTGTTAATAGGTTAGTCCAAGAAATCATATGAAAAGTACTCCAATGTGTGGACAAAACACAAGAAAGTGGATAAAACCAAGCACGGAGCATCAAAAATTATAGATACATTTGCAATGTATCAAGAATGCATTTACTTTTGGGTATTGCAAGCTAAATAAGCTCGTGGCGTTTATAGGAAATGGAATCGGCGTTGGCGGATGCATTTGCTGCATCGGCGGATGCTTGTAAAGCAGAGGTAGATGCTGAAGCAGCACCAGCGGATACATGTGAAGCGGATGCGGAGGCCGATGCTTGTACCGCATCGGAGTCTTGGGAAGTGTTGAGTGATGCTTGGAGAGCGGTGGAGGCGCAGTCGAAATCCTCGTCGGCTGCTGCTGGAATAAATTCGGCTATGTTGCTTGCCGCTGCCAAAGCGACGGTTGCGTGGGATGCTAGGAATGCGTCAGCTCGTGGTCGTGCTTCTTCAGCGTCAACAGCTGTGGCTCGTCATTCATCGGCGGCTCCTGCTCCATCTACTCAGAATTCGTCGACCCCATTGTAAGTTCCGCGTTGGATTTTGTCTCCCTGACTTCCTCCCTGTTTTGTGTATTCTGCTCTTGGGGTTTTTCTAGACGCAGTGGATATTAGTTTAAACTAGTAGTACTGGGAACATAAATATCTATTTAATCACAAACTAGTGATCCAAATGGGATGAAACTTCCACAGGATTCAAACCTAGGCACCGATGATTTACTGATTTTTTGTCAATTTTTTCGAATAGTTTTACTTTTTAGTTCAAAATCTGAACTACTGTCATACGTTTGATCTAAGATGGAAGGTGGATCCTGGGGTAAGTCACCGTGAGACTTGGGTTCACCAAGTCACTAGAGTTGCGTCCGTTTTTTCTCCTCTTCTTTATGATAAAACCAGAAAATTCAGGTGGGGGCCTTTCTGTCCTCCCTGGTGACCTAAAAAAAGTTCTTCATTCCCTTTGCCTAGTTCCGACATGCTAAAGCATTTTGCGGTGCTTTCGTACTACTCTGGTTGATTGCTTGTGATGTTTAGGTTATTTTGTTGACAGAGTCTGCTTTTTAGGTAGTTTTTCAGATGGGTGCATGTGGTGACCCATCATACCACTGCATGTGTAGTACACTATAGTCGTTGATATGACACTCACAGAACACTGTTCCGTAAATATCACACCCCTCAGAGTGGTACAACAGAAACATTGCGGGTCCATATTACAAACATACACACTTTATTATTACAAAACGAGAGTTCTCACACTTCAAATGTTATGAAAGTACAAACCAAACTTAAGTAGTTTCAGCGGAAGATATTAAAAACTAAACTCATACTCCGAATTGATCTCAACAACTTATTCTATATAGTTCCTGCTGCTCGGCTCAATTGGTTTACTAATAACTAAGGCAACTACTCAGACTCGTTGCCCTCCACTCCATAGCGTATCTCGTAGTCACCCCTTCAACTCCTCTGGAGAAGTTGGGTTCCTCATAGCAGACGTTCTCTTGCCCATCAGCTATGTACATCGAAGTGTCTTCTGGATTCTCAAAGTCTAAGCAGGGGTTCAAAGGAAAGAGTGAGTAATAGCGTTACCCAGCAAGTTCATTATATGCAATGTGGGAAGTTTGATTCCCTATCTACCACCTCAGACAATACGTCCTTGGTACTATGCATTTTTTGTAAACATTTCTTCAAAGATTGATTTTACTATCAAAAACTATGCCCATCAGCCTTCATAGGTTGACCAGAACTTCATGGAGTTCCGTTCCTGCCGTGTTCGTAGCTCCTTCCCGGAACAGGGAGTAACATGTCATAATTCTTACACTCTGCAGAGGTGCGTTGCTTTACCCATGAGAGACCAACTCCTTGTTGCACAACCGGGCGTACTTTCCCGTCCACAATTCCATGATGTGGGGCCTAGTAAGTGATCCAAGCCAATCACTGCCCTCTCCATGACCCCATATGTCTGCACGATCCTCCGGGGCTGACTACACCTCCGTTAAGCCTCCAACTAGGGAAAGATATAACCCTGGTGCGTTCTCGAAGACTCTATGAAGTGGTGATGCCCCTGGTAAGCTCCCTAAAAGGCCCGACTATACCTCCGACAGCCACTCATAAATAATCTAGACACCAAAATCATGGGGCCTAAGGGTGCCCACCCATATGTTGGATCCATACCAGGAATCCCAATGTCACGATAAGGTCATCTTGCCTCCATATGAAAGGAAGAAGATACAACTGACTTCTGTGTCCCATTCCAAATCTCATGGTTAACGCATAATATACGGTGCTAGAATCACTGATGTCATGGGTTGTTAAGCCTATGTGACTTCCGCAATTGGAATCCCTAAGTTCCATTGCTGATCTTTATCATCACTTAGGATGATACTACATCTTATTTATTAGAGAAGATATCATTTTCTGTTTCCAAATCATAGATGATAACACACAATTTGCAATATCTTTGATGAAGACTCTTCAAAGGACATGAGCAAGTTATGAACTTCCCTTGTGACTGCAAGGTAGTGAAGTCGGATGCTTCCACCTGACCTTGAGCTCTGGTTTCTACAAAGAATCATTATTGCCCGATATGGACAATATTTAAAGAAGCAATATGCCATGCATAGTAATGTCATGCAATGATTTATTATTTGCTTCCCTGCATGTCTTACCCTTTTAGTAAAAGCTTACTATTTTATTTAATCAATAAAAGACAATATCATTCTATGAATTTATTTCCTTTGAATATTTTATGAAATTCTTTTAAGGAAATAAATTTATTTTCATCACACCAAATCACTTTCCAAAAATACAAATTAGTATGTTTCTACAATAGCATATTCATTTAGGATCTTAAAAGTGAATTTTATTCAATTTTTGGTGTTTCCCATATTTTTGTAAAAATTCAAAAGTAATTAGCATCTAATTATATTAGCCCTCAATTTTAATTGCCAAAAATTCTATTGATTATTTTTATTCAATAGAAAATATTTTTGTGAATTTATAGATATATTATTTGTATTTTTAAGATTTTTATTTATTTATGTAGAACCATTTTTATCTCAGGGGTATATTTGTAATTATACTCTTTTTAAATAGCCCTATTAAGATACGGGCCTGGCCCACTGGGATGGCCCGGCCCAACTTAACCCGGCCCACTTGGTCTGGTTACACTCACCAGAGTGGTACTGGGCTGCCCAGAGGCTCAGTACCCCCCCCCCCCCGCACGCACACTCTTCTCCCTCTCTCTCACTCTCTCGCGCACACGACCCTCTCCTCCGTCTGCCGCCGCCGCGCATGATTCCGGCCAAATCCGGCCGCTGTTGTCGCTGCCATGGTGCAGGGTGACTCAGTCGATGACGCTGTTTCATCTTGTCCAAGCAGATCCGTGGTAGGTGCTTTCTCCTGGCCATGCTGACCTTAGCCCTAGGCTAGGGTTAGGGTTTGCCGTTCTGGAGCATTGGAAATGGTGCGCCGGTTCTTCACTGCATTTGTCTCTCTTCTCTGGTGTATCAAACGCGTGGTTGGGTGCGGGTTACAGCGCCGCTTCGGTGTGCTCCCCGTGCCACCGTTCCTGCTTCGCCGCCGGTCAACCTCTACTTCCTCTTTGGTTCTTTTTGCGAGGCCCTTGAGTAAGATTGGCTACTCCTCTTCTGTGCTCCACTCTGCCTTGCTAGATACCCTCTGTGTGCCTTTAGTGGTAAATCCCTAATTGATTTCATGGTTCGTTTAGGGTTCATCCCTCTAGTCTGAGCATGATGATTCTATTAGGACTGATTGTAGTGGTTATACTATCTTGATGTTTACCCCTTATGCTAGTGATGTGGATTTCACTATGGTTTCATGATCCTAGTACTGACAATGGTCCTGTCAGTAATGTTCAGTTGATCTTTATACACTGGTTTATGTTGATCTTTTGCATTGGAGTGAGAATGATACTCCTATGCTTCCCTGATTATAGAAATGCAACCATGAGTATGATTCCTGAATATTTATTCCAGGAAAGTGATTAGTTATCTTTCTGTAAGATAACTGATCAAATATCAGTAAAGCATTGGCTTGGTTTTAGATGTGACATTTGTGACACCTTCTTTAGAATGGTACACAAATGCCCATACTTCTATTGTCTAAATCTTCCTATCTCCAAGTTTGGCTGGTTAAATGCCTAAAAATCTTCTGCTGGATTTATTATCCTAATCTACTATAGCCTATTAGCCTATGATGTTGGTATGAGGCATGACTAGGAAATACTAAGGTGTTTCTAGCTGTTTCCCAAATATATGCTCTGATGCATGTATTAGCTAATGATTCTTGAATCCTTTTAAGAAAATGATTGATCCCCTCACTATCAAATATTGATCCTTAAGATCCTGAAATTTCAGAGGTGCTACTCCATAGGAGATGTGCCCTGAATCTAGGTCTAAGACTACTGTTTATTTATAAATGTGGAGATTTGAGTATATATCCAAGATCTATGATGCAAAGGCTGAGATCTTGGGTTTTTTGTAAGGATTTGTCATTGGCTTTTATTTAAATGCTTCTGGGATGAATCTACAACCCACTTGGGTGTTTTTCTGAGAAGATTAGGTAAAAATATCATATGCTCATATGATTTTATGATGATCTGATTCAGTGGTAATGGGATTTGAACTCACCAGATTGCTTGTTAATTGCTGATGTTGTGATGTAGCTTGCTACTTGATCTTGCTCTGCATCACCTGGTGCTGCTCCTGTAACTTGATGCTTGACCTCTCTTTCCACCTGCTCCACCCCCTCCTTATGTTACCATCAGGTAGAGATCTGATGATTGATTTGGTAGTTTGGTGGAGAAATGGATATGGTTTCAGCAAGTTCTTTAGCAGTGCGTGTGTGCCTAAAAAAAGAACTAACTCATGTGTTTCCCCTTCGGCTAATGCTTTGTATGGTACCTTGTACTGCTACTGGTAGCTTGACAGCACACCCCATGCAGTTAGTCGACTAAGCTGTGTGTGTGTGCTATGCATGTGGATCAGCTCAAGTAACTTGGTTGTTACTCTTACATGTTCACTATTTGTCAGCCTGGTGAAACCTATTTTTTTGCCACTTGTCTTTTACCGTAATCTTTGCTATTAACTGAGAAGAACAGATACTTCACTGTTGGTGAAACTTACCCTTCTGTGTACTCAATGATGAACCATGAATAGTGAACTTCACTATTCAACACTGAGAGTAAAATTACCTTACTAATCCCTAATTTTCCTTTCTAGTTGTTTTTCTTATTTGCAGGAACAAGATCTGGACTCACAAGATTAGTGTAAGATAGATAGTTAGTATAGGTTCTACTTGTAACCTTCTTTGTAATTCTTTTGTAAAGGATCTTGTAAAGATGTTATTACAAGTTTAATAAAGTTAATTTCTGTTCTGTGTAATCTTATACCTTTGATGTATTTGTCATCATTTGTGACCTCATATAAAAAAATAGAGAAATAAGCATTATTTCTTATTTAATTCTTTTTCCTTGTCATTAAATCTTATTGTTGATTACTATTCCTTTCTTAAAATCAAACAATATTAATAAGGTTTTCTTTTGGAAAACTCTTCAATATTAATAACTTCTATATCTAAATATTTTCAAATTGATCTGAAATTTCAATTTTAAATTCCAAATAACTCCCCCAATTTCTTACTACTGCCTAACGATCATGTCAGAATTCATAGCAATCACTAACTAGAGCTATTCCTACCTCCAGGTAGTGAAAGAAACTCTGATCCCTCTAGTGTTTTGTTTGGCGAAAAATTTATCTAGATTTTACAGATGCATGCATGCACAAACTTATAATCCTATTTCTACCCTTCATTGGATCCTAATGCTGGGATGTTATAGTGCAGTTTAGGAAATTTTGATGATAAATTTTCCTGTCAAAATTTATGATGCATTGTGGTGTTTACTTAATTCTTTTTTTAGGGTTGTGCATTGTGCATTACGTTGTTTACTTAATTCTGATGAGGCACTTGTGCTATTTGCATCATCCTACCAGCTTCGGTGGAAGAACATATGCAACAATCAACGACTTGCCAGGCAATGTATTTGGTCAGATTCTTTTCAGGCTTCCTCTGCACCCATCCTACATACTGAGGGCATCAGTCGCCCAAAAATGTTGGATGGACTTCATGGGAAGCAACGATTTCAAAAGGTTAACCCTGTCACACAACAGAGGAATGTCGTTACTTGGGGCTTTCACCAATAGCTCTGAGGACGCTCGATTCTTAACAGATCATAATCTTGACCAATCCATCTTCCAGAAGCTGAATAGGCTGGTGGAAGTACATAAAGCCTACAAACCATATTTACTTGGATGTCGCAATGGTAGGGTGCTACTTCATTATCCGCAAGGGTCTAACATGATAAAGGCCTAGGATCTAATCAGTGGAAGTGAAACAATGATACCAGAACCACCAATTTGGCGGAGACGTGAGTATGATGGTGGCACAATTCTTTGTTCGAGAAATCATGGGCAATTGTCTTCACACTGTTGCAGCAATTTCTGGGTTGTTTGGATAGTAACCAGTGGTAACCAAGCACTGGTGTAGAGGTACTCATCAGAGTTCGAAAAATGAGATGCTGGCTAAGATTGATCCCAGGCCGTTAACTCTCATAGGGGACATTTTGTACTGGCCAACAATGAACTCCATATATATAATTGCCTTCGATAACATGGCAACAAAACTATGTTATATTGAGTGCCCCCATGAGACACATGATATTTTCAGACGCAATTTTTTCATCGCTAAGGGGCATAATGGAGATCTTGCCCTTGCGGTTATTTGAGACTTCAGTCTAAACACGTGGTCCAGTGCAAGATCATCAACAAGCAAATGGGAAGCTTGGGTGTCTCATATAAAGGTTGAGTTGGATACTCTCCTTGGCCTTGATAAATCATGGGCATATGGTGGGAAATATGCAGTAAGGTTACTCTGCGCATTTGAGGATAGAGAAATGGTGGTTATATGGGCGAAGGAGGGAGTATTCGAATTATATCTCAATAGCATGAAGTCTAAGAAGTTCAGATCTCGTAAACGTTGATGCACTTTACATCCCTACATTATGACACCTGGTTAGTGCAGTCATTCATGTGCAACCCTTGCATTTTTGAACACCTATGATTTTGCTGACCATTTTGTTCATTTCCTTCAGCAACCGACGTGATTCGGAGTGCTAAATCAAAGAAACAAAAAGGAAGTCCTGTCAGCAACATAGCTGATTCAGACTGCAACATCAAGGAGATGAAAATAACACTCGGATGAACGAGCAAGAATTGTTTGCCCAAGCATGTGTTTGCCCAGGTTGTGTTATTTGGAGTTGTAGTCTGATATTTGTTTGTTTTGGTAGATGATGCAACTGTGGCGGCACCTTTGTTTGTGCTGCAGTCACAGCGGCAGGGGCTAGAATATTAGAGCTGTCTGTTTGTTTTGGGGGCCTATGTGTGTCTGATAAAACATTGTTTTATATGATGAAATGGTGTTCTCTATATAGTAGTGCATGCGTGATGAAATCTTGTTTTATTTGTTCTACATATACTTTAGCTGGTCTTTGTGTTTTGATAGTATGCTGTAGTAGGAGTATTTGTTTCACAACAGGCTTTTTTATTTGATACGAATTAGTACTACCATTTAGTTAGTGCTTACTGTAGAAGAGTTTGTGCCGACACCTAAATAATTACTAGACCTTGGTTGCACACCATTTTCACATGCTTGAATCAGAGCTAATTCAGACATTTGTTTATTGTTATGTTAAACAAACATTCTTGTATCGGAGATCTGCATTTTCATACGCGTGGTAGATAATCACTCTCCCTGACTTGGATCCCTGAAATAGAGGGAGAACAGCCTATTTTTTTAATTATTCTTTGGACAATATCTAAATTCAAAATCACTGTTAACCGCCAAAACCTATCGCCTACCCCGTTTGAATCGGAGGCATGAGTTGATGTGAGTCTCGCCTTAAATTCCTGACCATATGGCGTTCGAACTACAGAACCATTTTTCTAGTAATAAAAATTTAGCAGGCAGCAAAATTCAAAATCGTAATCGAGCTGGAAAATAACCCACCGACACCGAAGCATTTCACACCCCCTCTGTTTCAAACATTTTCAGGGAAAATCACCCACCGAGGTAGTACCATTTTTATATTATTACATGGACCCTAGACAAATTTAAAATCTGAGTCAAGCGGCAAAATTTACCACCTATGCTGTGTGAATGGAAGGTATCCAAGTTTCTGTGCAAAAAAAATGTTTATGGATGATCAGTTGATGTGACTCTCGGCCTTGAATTCCTGGACAGATAGCGTATGGTCTACTACCTTTTTTCTATTAGTAGATGGAGGCTAGCCAAATTCAAAATCTCAATCGAGCGGCAAAATCATCCACCTACCAAGCATTTCCCGCCCCACCGTTTCAAAAACTTTGAGCCAAAATATCCCACCGACCAGGGGAGTACCATTTTTCTATTATTATTATTAGATGGGCACAAGCCAAATTCAAATCCTCAATCGAGCGGCAAAACCACACACTGACCTTGAAGCATTTCACGCCCTTCCGTTTCAAAAACTTTAGAATTTAAAATTCCAAATCTACCCATTGTTTAGACGACAAATGGGCATGCTAAAGTCGGTAGCTCCGGGGCACGAACGTAATTATGTTTTCTGCTCACCTCTATGATCCCGATTCCCCTAGTTTTTCCCGTCGGCCCTCCCAAAAATCCCAAGCTCATCTGTCCCCTCCACGACCATCACGCGCACCGGCTTGAGCTGTGGTCTCGTGCACCGCTGCGCAGCCGCTTCACCGACGCTCACCCACCAGATCTAGGAGCTGTGGTGTTGTTCACCATGCCTATGGCATCATCGACCGCCCAAGCTCTGCTTCCTCATCGTTGAAAGCTACCCAACCGTACCGGATCCGCTCCACCGGTGTCCACCGGGCATGATCTAGTTCAAAGAGTTCCATGTCCACCGCTCCAGACCAGCTGCACGGCCGTCGCCATTCACTGCACTGGATCTGCCTCAGTGACGCTCTTGTCCACCGCTTTCAAGCCGGCATCAACCGCCCAAGATCGGCTTCCCCCGTAACAGCCATCACAATCGCAGCACCCTCGGTGACACGGGCGTCACTACGCATGATGATGCTTAGATGCCTATCCGACTAAGGTTAACCAAATCTCCAACCTATTTTTGTTTTGTCAGCGGTATAGCAGGTTCAAGCCTGTCACAGTGAACTGCATTTTTGTAATCGTGCTAGTACATACAAGTCACTAGGCATGCCTATTCTTCGTGCTAGTACATACAATGTCATTAGACATGTTGGTCTGCATTCGCTGCTCTACAAATATCAAGTCATGCACATGTATGTTATTTTGTCATGCACATGTTCTTATCTTAGCTGCTCCGTACACCAGTAAATGTGTCAACACCCAAATTTCTAATCCCAGATGCCGGTTATGCCATACATCGCAATCCCAGGATTACCATTTTTGCGAGACAAAACAAATTGGATATCACAGTACATCATCCATTACAAACCATAATAAGGTCTTACACAAATAAAGGATCTCATGATCCAGTCTTAATACAAAGAAGCAGCGAAATAATAAGCATAGCAGTGGGCTCCATCTTTAGTGTCACAGGCAATGCTAACGATGGGAGATGATCCTAGTTGTTGTAGCCGTCCTGCTATCCATCTTCCTGATAGTCCTCCTCATAGTCTGGCCACGGGAATAGCCAGGGACAAAGCCATGAGTACTCTTTAAGTACTCGCAAACTATCTCTAACAAGTAAGGTAGTTCTAGTAGAAATCCTAATCTCTAAGTTTATTTGCAAAAAGCCAGATTTATCTAAACAGAGTTTAGAAGTAAAGAAAACTAAGTAAAAAGTTCTAAATCACTTTAATTGGGGAACCTAGTTTTCATACTCACAACCCTGTTGTGGTCAAGTCAAAATCATAGTTCACTTCACAAGTCATTTTGAAAACATCTGACGACGGAACAGTATGGCCACTCCAACTGTCCATGACTGCGGATGCGGCTATTCGAATAGTTTGACACTCTGCAGAGGTGGTACACTTTCACCACAAAATTCGATACATCCGTCAGGGATAACCCTGAATCATCATACTTAGTATGCGGATAATCAATCATAACCTTTCCTTTACACACTCTAGTATAAGCACCTCTCCTATGAGCTTGGCCTCCCAACCATGGCCATCTGCCATCCTGGGCACTTCATAGGTGGACATCATCAAGAGGTAGCCTCAGCTCAAACCTCTTCCGCGAGGGAACCCATACTAATGCATATAAACTTCCGGCTAAGCCTTACCAAATTCAGGTATTGTGGTTGTACGTTAAATTGGAATGGTATCGCATCCGAATCAGTTTTTATAAAGGGCTAAGGCTCATGCCTCAACATTTTCATCATCAAATCCATTTGTGTTTCTCAACACATGTCAAAACATCTCAATAGAATGACTCATCATTCCAAGGTTTTCATAATCATTTTCACCAAGTATTCCCATCTAAAGTGATGAAGTTTTATGCTTAGCACTAGCCACTAAGTTAAGAGTGTTCACTAATGAGGGATGCTAATCTCAATCTCATGCCATGGAATGACATCTAGTATAGGCCTAGTTCTATACTCTTTATGCTATCTATACTACTTTCCAAAAATCCTCACAAAGCATTAACTAAAAGTAAAGAACTTTGGTAAGGTAAAGAGTAAATCTTGGGATTGGTATAATCATAGGTATATAACCAAAGCATGCCTAATGCATCTTGCTTAGGTTAAAACTTGCATGGTTAACTTGTATAATTCTAGCTTAAAAATAATAGCTTGCATAGTTAAGAAACTTGCAAGTGTTAGCTTGCCTTGATTGGTGCAATGATTGAAGTTTTCTTCGTCTTCTTCGGGGTGGAACTCATCCTCGTATCCTTGGTCCGTACTATCATCTATACATGAATACGGGGTACACAATCACCAAACAATACTTAACTAAGTCTATTTAGAACCCTAAGGCTCACACTTGATGATCTAGCATCATCACAGTCATCACATGAATTAAAGAACTAGTTTTATTTAGTTTATTTGAGAAAAGTAATTTTTACTCATTGAAATTAATTAAGATTTAATATTCTCCAATTAAAATATGGGATCATGTGTACACGTGTCATCAGCACATATTCTAATACATGGGAATGTTATTTAAAGGGTTGATCACATTTTATAAAGTTTAAGATTATTATTTAATAGATTTAAAGTGACTAGAAATGCCCTAATAGCATTCTTTTGGTACTAGTCCAATGTCACTACATGCTAACCTAGATATTTTTACATATTCAGATAGATATTATCAAATGTGATTTTTGAGAGTTGGAATCAACTCAAAATCTATTATGGTTGATTTTTGAAAAATGTTTGAAGTTGCAAAAGTCTCTGTCTTATTATTTTTGCTATAGATTATCTCTAACTCCAAATGATTTAAATCCAACAGGCTTGGATAGATAATTTAATTTCCTTTCCAGCAAAATTTGAGTCATGCAATTTGGTTAAGTGAAACTCTCTGAATTGATTTTTCAATAAGTGGACAGAAGCTAGTTTAAACTAAAAAGGAAAAACCATATTTGAATTTCCAGGCCTGGGCGGGAAAGCTAAACGGGCCGGCCCAGCTGCACTACATGGCGCAGCGGGCTGCTGACAGATGGAGGCCACCAGTCAGCGACTCAGTTTAACCGAAACGGTATCTAAGCATCTAGACCGTGCGATCCTATTCTAATCCAACGGCCGAGCGTCATCATCGACGATGAACAGCTCCGGCGAGAAATTAACCTAGCGCGGCGGTGGAGGTCTTGCGGGGCTCACCTGGGCCCCAGCTAGGGTCGGAGACGGGGGCAAACGACGCGGTAGACGACGGCGAGGCGAGGTGCGGTCACGACAGGGCTTGGGTGGTCGGAATCGCTGGCGCCATTCTCCTCCAGCAGCGGTGGACTCCGGTGAAATTTCGGCGCGGTGGTGCTCGCCTTGCTCCGGGGAGAAGTGGGGGAGTGGATGTGAGGAGTGGGGAGTGCAGCGGTGTGGAGAATGAAGGCGGGGGTGGCCTCCTTTTATAGCGCAGCGAGAGGACCGAGCGGTGCAGCGGTGAGCTCGACGGTGGCGTCACTACAGGCGGCTAATGGCATGGGCGAGGACGTAGGACGGTGTGGTGTCTCCTGGCGGTTGTCTCGGACTTAAAGGCGCGGCGTGGGGCGGCACGGTTCGGTCGGGCACGCGTGGTGTTCTGAGCAGCGGCAGAAGTGCTTGCGGCAGCGTGCGACAGCTACGGGTCACGCGGCAGCGAACGGGGGTTTCTGCCAGGTTGGCGTGATCATGGCGGGGCTGCGCATGCATGGTGAGGGCAAGGTAGGAGCTGGGCGAGCTAGCAGACCTGGCGCAACGCCTGATCTTGAGGCGGTAGCGGTGTAGCTAGGGTTGTCCATGGCTCGGCTGGGGCTGGGGCCTGGACAGGGGGTGGCGGTAGAGTGCGTCGTAGCTCCTGGACATCCTGGATGGGTGCGGAGCAGTCTGCTGCGAGCTGGCCGTGGTCGGCCGGCGATGACCACATTCAGGCGGCGCTCCACTGTGCTCCACGGCGAAGGGGGAGCTGGTCTGGGCTGGGTTAGACTTAGGGGAGACAAAGAAGTAAAGAGGGTACCATTTGGTCGATTATTACTGTGGCAAACAGTAAAGTTAGGCTAGAGGTTTATCTGTGCACACAAGGTGTTTGTGTTAATGGCCGCATGAAACAAAGTTTGGAAATTTTGATTCAAATTTTTTGAGTGATCTTAGATTAAGCTTGAGAGTCTATGTTTGCTTGGAGAGGTCAAGGGGAATTGATTTGGTAGGTTTTTGAAAAAGTGTGATCTTAACATATGAAATAGATTCCATTTTCAACTGTCAATTAAATTAATTTGCAAGATGTTTTTGTAAGTTTGTAAAGTGGGCCTTGATACATTTTTGCTTTGTCTAGCAAGGGGTGAAAATAAGTTGAAATGTTTCTGTTGGTAATCTTCTTCTAGGAACACACAAAGTGGCCTAGTGGTTGATTTTGGACCAAATGACCATTTGCTTTATTTATTCTTATTTGATTTCTTTCTCTTTGGATTTTGTTTGTAAATGTTCTAGATGATGTGGCATTCACCTTTAAACCATTTCACATCATTTGGGACAATCAAGCATGGCATATACACTCAAATCTATACTAATACAAACACACATGCATTCATATTCATTTTCTTAATAAAAGTTTTTGTTAACCCTAAATTGGGTGATTAGAACTTGATAACCTTGATTAAAGTTTTGGGATATTACAAACCTTCCCTCCTTAAACAAAATCTCGTCCTGAGATTTAAGAAAAACTAGGAACTAAAGAGATTTGGAAACTCAGTCCTAATGTAATCTTCTCTCTCCCAAGTAGCTTCTTCTTCGGTATGTTGCTCCATTAGATCTTGAGAAATTTGATACTCCGGGTCCTGGTGGTTCTGAAGGCTTCTTCCAAGATATGAATGGGCACTTCACGATACATCAGATCCTTGTTGATATCAATGGCTCGGTGATCGATGTTCTTGAATACTTCGGTCTTCTCCGAAACTTCTAGGCATTTGCGAAGTAACGAGATATGGAACACATTATGGATGGCTGACATCTCCTCTAGTAGTTCCAGTTGATAAGATACTTCTCCTCGGCAATTCAGAATCTTGAAGGGTCCAATATATCTTGAGGCTAACTTTCCTTTCAGTTGAAAACGCTGCATTCCTTTCAACGCGAAACTTTGAGATACACAAAATCTCCTACATTGAAAGTTAGGTCTCTAGGTCTCTTGTCAGCATAACTCTTCTGTCTAGATTGGGCGGTCTTGAGGTGCTCACAGACTTTGTGAACCTTCTCTTTGGCTTCTCGTAGGATGTCAGGTCCGAAAATCTGACTCTCTCCTACTTGCGACCAATTCAAGGGGGTACGACACTTCCTTCCATACAGAAATTCAAATGGGGCCATTTGCAAACTGGCTTGATAACTGTTGTTGTATGAGAATTCTGCGAAAGGCAAACAATCTTCCCATTTTGATCCATACTCTAACACACAAGCTCTCAACATATCTTCTAAGATCTGGTTGACTCTTTCAGTCTGTCCATCGGTCTGCGGGTGATAAGCTATGCTGAAATTCAACTTGGTTCCTAATCCTTCTTGGACTTTCTACCAAAATCTCGAGGTAAATTGGGTTCCTCGATCCGATACTATGGTCTTGGGGGTTCCATGCAAACTGACAATCCTAGCAATGTATAACTCTGCTAGCTTCGAACTTAGGTAGGTTGTCTTGACCGGTATGAAATGGGCTACCTTGGCCAGTCTATCAACTATGACCCAGATAGTCATTTCCCCTACTAGAAGTAGGCAAACCGGTGATAAAGTCCAACGGAATCCCATTTCCATTCCGGAATCTACAATGGTTGCAACAGTCCTGCGGGTCTCTGATGTTCCGATTTGAATCTTTGACAGATATCACACTTGGCTATGTAGCTTCCGATTTCTCCCTTCATCTTGTGCCACCAAAATTGCTCCTTCAAATCCTGATACATATTCGTTCCTCTGGGGTGGATAGAATAAAGAGTATCATGAGCTTCTTGCATGATAACTTGCTTCAACTCCGAATCTGCTGGCACATAGATACGTCCTTTGTACCACAAAACTCCTTCTTCATCTTCGGTAAGTCCAGGTACCTTTCCTGTACTAATACGATGTTTGATTCCGTCAATACTTGCATTTCCCTTCTAGGCTTCCTTAATCTGGATAATCAATGTGGGATGAAGTTCAATGCTAGCTAAAATCCTTTGCTAACTATCTCAGTTTGAAACTGCTCCAACTCTTCATGCAAACTTGGCTGGGCTTCTTTGATCAAGGTGTTTAATCTACACGGCAATCTGCTAAGAGCATCCGCTACCAGATTGGCTTTGCTAGGGTGATAATGAATGTCAAGGTCATAATCCTTGATTATCTCTATCCATTTCCTTTGCCTCATATTCAGCTCCTTCTGAGTGAAAATATACTTCAAACTCTTATGATCCGAATAAATCTCACAGCGCTTACCCATAAGGTAATGACGCCATGTCTTCAAGGCTAAAACTATAGCTGCTAGTTCAAGATCATGGGTAGGGTAGTTTTGCTCATGCTGCTTCAGTTATCTGGACAAATACGCTAAGACTTGGCCTTCTTGCATCAACACACATCTGAGACCAATCTTGGGTGCATCACAATACACATCAAAAGGCTTCTTGATATATGGCATAATCAATATTGGGGCTGAAATTAATCTCTTCTTGAGTTCTTGAAAACTTGCTTCACATTTGTCGGTCCATTCAAACTTCTTATCTTTCTTCAACAATTGGGTCATTGGTCTTGCGATGCTCAAAAATCCTTCTACGAACTTGCAGTAATATCCCGCTAATCCAAGAAATGCACAGACTTGGGTTTGAGTGGTTGGGGCTTCCCATTCTTCAACATCTTTGATCTTGGCGGGATCAACAGCGACTCCTCCTGCCAACACAATATGTCCGAGGAATCCTACTTCCTTCAGCCAAAACTCACACTTGCTAAACTTGGCATACAACTGATGCTCTCTAAGGGTTTCAAGGATGGTTTTCAGATGTTTCTCATGGTCTTCTTATGACTTGGAATAGATTAGAATATCATCGATAAAAACAACGACAAACTTATCTAGGAAGTTCATAAAAATCTTATTCATGAGGTTCATGAAATAAGCGGGGGCATTGGTTAATCCAAAAGACATGACCGTATACTCATACAATCCATATTTGGTGGTAAAGGTGGTCTTTGGAATATCTGTTGCATGAATCTTGAGTTGATGATAACCAGTTCTAAGATCAATCTTAGAAAACACTATGGCACTAGTCAACTGATCAAACAGATCCTCTATCTTGGGCGGTGGGTACTAGTTCTTGATGGTGACATCATTTAGGTTCCGGTAATCTGTGCACAAACGGTTACCTCCATCTTTCTTGTCCACAAACAGAACAGGCGATTTCCATGGCAATGCGCTTGGTTGAATTAGACCTTTCTCTAGCATAGTATCAAGTTGCTTCTTCAGCTCCACTAGTTCTGATGGGTTCATACTATAAGGTCTCTAAGCTATGGGTCCGGTTCCAGGAATTAGTTCAATAGTGAACTCGATATCCCGATCTGGGGGCATACCGGGCAATTCATCTAGGAATACGTCGGGGTATTCACAGACTACTCTAACTTGGTCTATGGTTGGTTGGGATAGACTCTTGTTGCATTTGAATTGATGGGGCAAAGTCTCGGATACATGCTCTACTGATACTCCAGAGCTACTGGTCATGGTTATGGCTTTCTTGGCACAGTCGATCAATCCTTTATGTTTTGACATCCAATCCATTCCTAGTACTACTTCCAAACCTTTGGTTCCAAGTACTATTAGATTGGCATAAAAATCTATCCCATGGATTCTGATAGGTAGAACCTTGCGAATTTTTCTAGCTTTGGTGTTTGAACCAGGTATTTGAACTATCATAACATGCTTCAATTTTTTTGGTTGAATCTTACTAGTGCATGCAAATTATTCTGTAACAAACAACTGCGATACTGAGTTAACAGAAAACATACCCAGCACGACATCTGGCGCTTCCTGGGCTTCTTCAGCATTCATGTGGAATAGACGGCCATTGCGGTTGAGCGAATTCCCTAGGGCAAATCTTCTTCCAGGCTGAACACGGCGCTGCTGCTGAGCTGGAGCATTCACATTGGTGGTGGCTGCGAGCTTCTTGGGACACTCGTTGGAGTAGTGACCCTTGACTCCACACTCAAAGCAAGTGATCTGGGACTTGTCTTTGGCTGCAACAGGCACAACATTGCTTCCAGTCCTTGGGGCAGTATTGTTGTTGTTATTGTTGTTGTTGGACTTGGGCGGTGCACGGTTGAAATTGTTGGAGTTGCCGGGGTTGTTTTTGTGGTTTCCTCCAGACTTCAAGTTTCCTCCACTACGATTGGGGTAGCTTGGATGAGACATCGGGGGTCTATTGTTTCTTGGGGCATATCCCGCAGATGGGTTGGGGCGATACTTCTGGGTATTGTGGGACCCAATCTAGTGCATCATTCTGCACTTGCGGTTGTCATTGGCTTGGTTGATCTTCCCTTCCATTTGGATGGCAAAGTCTACTAGCTCTTTGAGATATTCAAAACGAATGTTGACTAACACAGTCTACATCTCATCATGCAATCCATTCAGGAACCTTTCCTTCTTCTTGGCTTCAGTGTTGATCTCATCAGGGGCATATCTAGCTAGGGACAGAAATTTGTCACGGTATTCAACTACCATCATCCTTCCTTGCTTCAGTTCTCTGAACTCATCTCTCATTCTGGTGACCAAACCTTGCGGCACATGGGTGCGGCTAAAATTGATCTTGAAAGCTTCCCAAGTCATTATTTGACCGTGGTTCATAGTACAGGTGCTATTCCACCAGGCTCTTGCATCTCCTGCCAGATAGTGGGTGACAAATAGTACCTTCTCGTTGGCGTCAACTCCTGTGACTTCCAGATTATTCTCCATGGTTTGCAGCCAGTCATCAGCATCTAAGGGATCCTCAGATTTGTTAAAGATAGGGGGATTGGTATTCTGAAAGTTCTTAAGCTTGGATCCGTGATGATCCTAATTTCCATAGCCTTGATTATTGTGGGCCATCTGAGCTATTTGTTGAAGGGTGGATAGGTTGGCTTGTCGTTCGGCTCTACTAGCTTCACGGTCGGAAACTAGCATTTGCAGAATCTGCAACATTGGGTCCTGCGATGAGCTACTTCCTCCGGGGTTTCCACGAGTCATCTGAAGATGGAGATAGATAATGAGATAAGAGGGAAAGTTCTAAGGTTCATGGTTTTGTTTTCAAAAGCTTTAAACTTTGATTTCTACTCAGGTTTTGCAACTAACTTCTTATCATTCATTCAAAGCACACAATACAACACACACCACAGCATAAATGGAAAACAGATGGTTTTAAGAACCATTCTATGAACTAAGATATAGTGGGACCGATACAACTCATTCCTACGGTAGTGATCAAGTGCATCTACTCATCATCAATGAAGTCGGAATCATCATCATCGATGTAGAAATACATGGCATCATCTTCTAGGTAGTCGTTGTCATCACTGAGGTACGAGTGAAGATCTCCCTGGATGTCTTCAACTTCTTCCTCTTCCTTTGCTTCAAGATGGACTTCCTTCTCCTTCTTCTCGCGCTTCTTGTTCCTGGATGGTCTTCTCGAGAGTGGCCACCTTCTTGCAAAGACGGGCGATGGTGCGATCCTTCTTCTCGCGTTGACGATGAAGTGATTGGGGATCTTTGACGAGCATGGTGAGAGTCTGGTCCTTCTTGGCGGCAATGGCAAGGTTGTGGTTGGCGTAGGCTCGAGCATTGTCCAATTCCTTCTGTCTATCATACAATAGGAAGTCAAGATTCTCCACCTGGCGCTTCATCTCTGGGTGACTTGGCATCTCCAATGGCATTCCCATAGAATCACGCCTTGTGAAGAGCGCAAAGCGAGTTCCCTGGATCAAGTTGATGTTTTGCCCACACAGATGGGCAAGATCTTCATGCATAGCCCTGGCTAATCCATCTAGCCAGTTCTTCTCTCGCATGATGAATTGAATCTTCTTAGAAAGGGGTGCTTCCATCTTGCCTCTGAGATCTGCAACTATCAGCCACTGTAGATCTCCTCCTGGGTAATCCTTGAGTTGAGCCCCGAAGAATTCCGGATGCAGGCGCTCAAGATACTCAGACAGTGCATCAAGATCCCTCTCAAAGATCAGCTGGCCTCTGTTGCCCAACTGGTAGAACTTGCAATACTGAACTTCCATTTATAAGAATTTAGGATCAGTAAGTTAGTGAGGTGATCAAGTGTGTCAAATTTTTATGTCGTAATGTAAGAATTTTTGAGGAACATGATTTTTTTTGAAAGAATCAAGGATAAGAGTGGGAATATGTTTTCATAAATACTTACTTCTTTGGTTTTGAAACTAAGATTTTGCTTGGACGTCCATTCTAACTAGGGTCTCCTATGGTCAGGATGGCTCTGATACCAACTTGTCAACACCCAGATTTTTAATCCCAGATGCCTGTTATGCCATACATCGCAATCCCAACATTACCATTTTTGTGAGACATAATAGATTGGATATCACAGTACATCATCCATTACAAACCATAATAAGGTCTTACACAAATAAAGGATCTCATGATCCAGTCTTAATACAAATAAGCAATGGAATAATAAGCATAGAAGTGGGCTCCGTCTTCAGTGTCATAGGCAATGTTGACGATGGGAGATGATCCTAGTTGTCGTAGCCGTCCTGCTGTCCATCTTCCTGATAGTCCTCCTCATAGTCTGGCCATAGGAATAGCCAGGGACAAAGCCATGAGTACTCTTTAAGTACTCGCAAACTATCACTAACAAGTAAGGTAGTTCTAGTAGAAATCCTAAGCTCTAAGTTTATTTGCAAAAAGGCAGATTTATCTAAATGGAGTTTAGAAGTAAAGAAAACTAAGTAAAAAGTTCTAAATCATTTTAAGTGGGGAACCTAGTTTTCATACTCACAACCCTGTTGTGGTCAAGTCAAAATCATAGTTCACTTCACAAGTCATTTTTAAAACATCTGACGACAGAACAGTATGGCCACTCCAATTGTCCATGACCGAGGACGCGGCTATTCGAATAGTTTGACACTCTGCAGAGGTGGTACACTTTCACCAAAAAATTCGATACATCCGTCAGGGATAACCCTGAATCATCATACTTAGTATGCGGATAATCAATCATAACCTTTCCTTTACACACTCTAGTATAAGCACCTCTCCTATGAGCTTGGCCTCCCAGCCATGGCCATCTGCCATCCTAGGCACTGCATAGGTGGACATCATCAAGAGGTAGCGTCAGCTCAAACCTCTTCCGCGAGGGAACCCATACTAATGCATATAAACTTCCGGCTAAACCTTACCAAATTCAGGTATTGTGGTTATACGGTAAAATTGGAATGGTATCGCATCCGAACCCAATCATCAGTTTTTATAAAGGGCTAAGGCTCATGCCTCAACATTTTCATCATCAAATCCATTTGTGTTTCTCAACACATGTCAAAACATCTCAATAGAATGACTCATCATTCCAAGGTTTTCATAATCATTTTCACCAAGTATTCCCATCGAAAGTGATCAAGTTTTATGCTTAGCACTAGCCACTAAGTTAAGAGTGTTCACTAATGAGGGATGCTAATCTCAATCTCATGCCATGGAATGACATCTAGTATAGGCCTAGTTTTATACTCCTTATGCCATCTATACTACTTTCCAAAAATCCTCACAAAGCATTAACTAAAAGTAAATAACTTTGGTAAGGTAAAGACTAAAGCTTGCAAGTAAATCTTGGGATTGGTATAATCAAAGGTATATAACCAAAGCATGCCTAATGCATCTTTCTTAGGTTAAAACTTGCATGGTTAACTTGTATAATTCTAGCTTGCCAATAATAGCTTGCATAGTTAAGAAACTTGCAAGTGTTAGCTTGCCTTGATTGGTGTAGCGATTGAAGTTTTCTTCGTCTTCTTCGGGGTGGAAATCCTGCTCCTCGTATCCTTGGTCGGTACTATCGTCTATACATGAATACGGGATACACAATCACCAAACAATACTTAACTAAGTCTATTTAGAACCCTAAGGCTCACACTTGATGATCTAGCATCATCACAATCATCACATGAATTAAAGAACTAGTTTTATTTAGTTTATTTGAGAAAAGTAATTTCTACTCATTGAAATTAATTAAGATTTAATATTCTCCAATTAAAATATGGGATCATGTGGACACATGTCATCATCACATATTCTAATACATGGGAATGTTATTTAAAGGGTTGATCACATTTTATAAAGTTTAAGATTATTATTTAATAGATTTAAAGTGACTAGAAATGCCCTAATAACATTCTTTTGGTACTATTCCAATGTCACTGCATGCTAACCTAGATATTTTTACATATTTAGATAGATATTATCAAATGTGATTTTGAGAGTTGGAATCAACTCAAAATCTATTATGGTTGATTTTTGACAAATGTTTGAAGTTGAAAAAGTCTCTGACTTATTATTTTTGCTATAGATTATCTCTAACTCCAAATGATTTAAATCCAACGGGCCTGGATAGATAATTTAATTTCCTTTCCAGAAAAATTTGAGTCATGTAATTTGGTTAAGTGAAACTCTCTGAATTGATTTTTGAATAAGTGGACACAAGCTAGTTTAAACTAAAAAGGAAAAACCATATTTGAATTTCCAGGCCTAGGCAGGAAAGCTAAACGGGACGGCCCAGCTGCACTATGTGGCACATCGGGCTGTTGACAGATGGGGGCCACCAGTCAGCGACTCGGTTTAACCGAAACGGTATCTAAGTATCTGGACCGTGCGATCCTATTCTAATCCAATGGCCGAGCGTCATCATCGACGACGAACAGCTCCGGTGAGAAATTAACCTAGCGCGCGGTGGGGGTCTCACGGGGCTCACCTGGGCTCCAGTTAGGGTCGGTGACGGGGGCAAACGACGTGGTAGACAACAACGCGGCGAGGCGAGGTCACGACAGGGCTTGGGGTGGTCGGAATCGCTGGCGCCCTTCTCCTCCAGCAGCGGTGGATTCCGGTGAAATTCCGGCACGGTGGTGCTCGCCTTGCTCCGAGGAGAAGTGGGGGAGTGGCTGTGAGGAGTGGGGAGTGCAGACCTGTGGAGAATGGAGGCGGGGGTGGCCTCCTTTTATAGCACAGCGAGGGGACCGAGCGGTGCGGTGGTGAGCTCGATAGTGGCGTCGCTACAGGCGGCTAATGGCATGGGCGAGGGCGTAGGATGGTGCGGTGTCTCCTGGCGGTTCTGTCGGACTTAAAGGCGTGGCATGGGGCGACGTGGTTCGGTCGGGCGCATGTGGTGTTCTGAGCAGCGGCAAAAGTGCTTGCGGCGGTGTGCGGCAGCTACGGGTCGCGCAGCGGCGAACGGGGGTGTCTGACGGGTAGGCATGATCATGGCGGGGCTGCGCATGCGCGGTGAGGGCAAGGCGCGAGCTGGGCGACCTGGTCGGGCACGGCGCACTGGCGCACTCTGGACACGGTGCAGAGAGGCGGGGCACGGCGTAGCTAGGGTGGTCCATGGCTCGCATGGGCCTGTGGCCTAGACAGGGGTGGCGGTAGAGTGCGGCGTAGCTCCTCGACATCCTGGATGGGCACGGGGCGGTCTACTATGAGCTGGTCGTGGTCGGCCAGCAATGAACACATTCGGGCGGCGCTCCACTGTGCTCCACGGCGAAGGGGGAGATGGTCTGGGTTGGGTTAGACTTAGGGGAGACAGAGGAGTAAAGAGGGCACCATTTGGTCGATTATTACAGTGGCAAATAGTGAGGTTAGGCTATAGGTTTATCTGTGCAGACAAGGTGTTTGTGTTAATGGCCGCATGAAACAAAGTTTGGAAATTTTGATTCAAAAAATTTCAGTGATCTTAGATTAAGCTTGAGAGTCTATGTTTGCTTAGAGAGGTCAAGGGGAATTGATTTGGTAGGTTTTTGAAAAAGTGTGATCTTAACATATGAAATAGATTCCATTTTCAACTGTCCATTAAATTAATTTGCAATATGTTTTTGTAAGTTTGTAAAGTGGGCCTTGATACATTTTTACTTGGTCTAGCAAGGGGTGAAAAGAAGTAGAAATGTTTCTGTTGGAAATCTTCTTCTAGGAACACACAAAGTGGCCTAGTGGTTGATTTTGGTCCAAATGACCATTTGCTTTATTTATTCTTATTTGATTTCTTTGTCTTTGGATTTTGTTTGTTATAAATGGTCTAGATGATGTGGCATTCACCTTTAAACCATTTCACATCATTTAGAATAATCAAGCATGGCATATACACTCAAATCTATACTAATGCAAACACACATGCATTCATATTCATTTTCTTAATAAAAGTTTTTGTTAACCCTAAGTTGGGTGATTAGAACTTGATAACCTTGATTAAAGTTTTGGGATGTTACAAAATGCCTGCTATTGTGTAGTTCTTGCAAAATGTAATGTTAGTGGAAAATATTAGTGTGGATTCCCTGCTACACAGTTACTGACTCTATCTGGTTATTCCTGAGCTAAGTTCCTGCTATTATTTCCTCCCTGGCATCATTCTGCTCTTGGTACCCGTTCAAACTCTTCGTACTAGTTCGATTATAATTTTGTTGTTGCCATCTAGTTCTTCAAAAGCTGCAGCACTAACTATTTTCGTTTTCTTTGCGTAGAGCTCAAAAAGGCGACACTGAACATGTTGGTTTGCACATCCTACAGGTCCACCAGCGATGCCATTATATATTTTCTATATCTGGTGCTGGTTCGTCCTAATCAACGGCATAATTATTCTTTACTGTATAGTTCATTCATGTTTTCCATTCCTGCTCAACAAGTTCTGGTATGTTGCGGTCATAATTTCTATGTGGTTCATTCTTAGTTATGATAGTAAATGCATGCCATTGTGTAGCTCACCGCAAATTCCGAGTCACCCAATGTCTCTTGCATTCCAGGAGATACCACTGCTTCCATATATATTTGCTGAAATGACCTGGCTAGTTTATACTGAAATTCTAAGAAACACTTTGTTTGATTGCTCATTTCATTGTTTGCATACTTGTCTAATGCGTGTTTGTCTTGTTCTACAGGTTCACAAGCCACACCATTATATCTTGTATCTGGTACCGATTCATCCTAGGCAACGACATAACTATCCTCTACTATATAATTCATTTATGGTTTGCATTCCTGCTCTATAATTTTGTATTACGTAGTTATAATTCCTATGTGGCTCATTCTTAGCTATGAGTAGTTTGTCTTCTTTGCTGTATTAACTTGTTATTAGTTAGTTTCAGACTGCAATTATTGCTATCAAGATCATATCTCAAGGTGGTTTTCCAATGTAGCTGTCACACTCAAAGGGAGATGCAGTTGATGGATTGAGAAAGAAAATTGAGGAATCTGCTATCAACTTGATTCGCAATTGAAGTGCTGAATTTTCTTTCCCTTTTGTTCATATTTTGTAATATTTTTAAGAAATTTGCAGCTGATGTAAAATCTAGATAACTCGCATAGGCCATGTAGGCATTTAGTTGACGCCGTCCATGCATGGTTGTACCATAACTGCGCCAGCCAGGTCGACCAGGTTTCAGAGTTACCGAAATAGTAACGGTAACTGGCCAAAACAGTAACATGAAAAAACAGTGACAGACCAAAATAGCAATGATAACTAGCTAAAACAGCAACATGACAAAACAGTAACAGACCGGAATAGTAATAGACCGAAACAGTAATAGGCCAAAAGATTACCAGGTCGAAACAGTAAAGGCCAAAATAGTAACATGGCAAAACAGTAATAGGTCTAAACAGTAACAGGTAAAAAAGTAGCAGGCCAAAACACCAGTAGACCAGAACAGTGGCAAATCGAGCATAGTAACATGCCTAAATACTAATAGGCTAGAACAATAATAGCCCTGAATAGTAACAGGCCAGAGCAGGGGAAACCAGCACAGTAACGGGCCAGAACAGTAAAGGGCCACAACAGTAAAGGACATGAATAGTAAACGACCAGAACAGTAATGAGCCAGAATAGTAAAAGGCCAGAACAGTGTCGGACTTTCTCAAAAGTGGGTCGTTCGTAGGCGGCCCATGACGAGCTGGGAGAACAGTTACGGGCTGACCGTGGGCTTTAACAGTATCGGGCCTACTTGACGCAGCTTGTTAACGGGCCACACAGTATTCGAAAAGTGTGGGCTTTTGTAGGCTGAAACAGTAACATGCCTGACATTCGCGGGTCACTGCTGGCCACATCTTTGGGCCCATTTCAAACATTGTCGGGTGAAACAGTAATGGGCCGTAATCTTAGCGGGCTTTCTTGATGGGCCGACCCACTTAATTATGAGTAGGCCTTGGCTGGGCCTGGCTTCTACCACGGTTTCCGTGGCCATTAACGGCGGGTGCCACGTGGCATTTTGCATGATGTCAGCAGTCAACGCGGTTGGCGAGCAGATCTATGACGGAACAAGCTTTCGTAGCTGAAGGGTGCGATCCACCACGGTTAGGAAAAAAACGTGGTAGATTCTTTTGTGAAGGGGCTTTTACCACGATGGGCATCTGTCGTAGAAGAATTTTTAGCCACAAAAAATGGGCCTTCAACCATGAAAATCGTCCATTGTAAAAGCCAACTTTTCTTGTAGTGAATGTTTACCCGGGGGCGCAATTCTCGCGCGTGTAGGGGGCCTTCCCGAAGGTCCAATCTTCCCTGAGCTTCTCCTTGGTGATTGTCCTAACCCACTCGGAGATACTGGGGAAGCAGGGATCACAGAGAGATAGCTGGTTCGGATCCAGCGGCCATAGTAGAAGCACATCTTGTGGGCGTGTTGCTGAAGCATCATCATCAGCCGAGACAATGTTCCTCATCTAGTCCAGCATCGCGTTGCCACCTTGGAGCCATGTATGTTACAATCCCAGTTCTGTCGGCTGGATTCCACGTCCTGGAAGCTGAGAGGTTAATCTGGTCCATCCCTGTTAGATTCCACATGTAGAAGTACGACTGCTTCCAAAGCTTGATAGTGGTGTGCAACCGGAACTTGGGGTAGCCAGTCTGCGTGCGAGAGTAGATGGAGGCGCTGTCGCAAACAGTTAGTGGGCCCCTCGCCCACCGTGTCTATGCCTGATTAAGGAAGAGTCGGAGGATGAGGTAGGGGTCCGACTGCATCCCGAGGTAGCACTCACAGAAGGACACAAAGTGCGCCAAGGTCCTATGGCGTTGGTGTCGAGGTGGTGCAGCCAGAGGTCAAAGAATGCGAGGAAGGGGAGCAAGAAGGGGTGGATGGGAAGAGCGAGGTTGCACACAAGATGGGAGAGGAAGATGGTCCTCTCACCCTCCTGCAGGTGCGGGATTCCTCCCCCGCCGGCACAAGCCACACCTCCACCTCCGTCATCGGCGAAAGGAACCGTAACCGATGGTACTTCTTGATCTGGTCGGCCATTGTCGTGGAGCCGTGTAATATCCCGGGATTAGCACCTAGAAATAGATAGGACACATATTTGTGCATTACATTCATGCATAAGAAAATCAGGGGAATTTTCGTGCAAAACTAAAGAAGCTAAAGTGTGATCGAGATCTGTCTTGTTCTGATGAAAGCATCCGGGAAAGTGCGGCAGATTTCAACCTGACCTTTGTAGAATTCCTTGTTTGGGGGGGGGGAGTTTCCAAGTCTAAAACAATAAGGACATATTACAAATGAAAAAAGAATTACAATAATAAATAAGAATTAAATTTTTATTTTGAAATAAGATATAAATGTTTACATGATTCAGACTTTAAAATGAAATAAGTATAACTTTATTAATATTAAACAATATTACACTGTTATTTACATTATCCAAAGTAAAGTAAAAAATACAAAAGGATAAAAAGAATACCTAAAATATTTCCTAACTATATTTCTTCATCTTAAACATCTTCATTTCTTCTTGTGACTAATTCCTGCAAAACAAACACAGAAAAATAAAACAAGGAAAGTAAAACAAAAGAGGGGTTAGTGGGTTAGTTATTACTCTCAGATTTGGCATAGGAATGCTAGAGCCTGAATTCATCATCGAGTATTGTAACACCCCAAACACATTAATCAAGATTATCAAGTTCTAAGTACCCAAGTTTAGGGTTAACAAAAACTTTTAGTACCAAATTTAATATGAGTGCATGTGTGATTTGCATTAGTGTATGATTGAGTGAATTTGCCATGTTTGATTGCTACAAATGATAAGAAATGGTTTAAGGATGAATACTACATCATCTAGGCCAATTAAAAACAAAATCTAAAGAAAAAAGATATCAAATATAAAGTAGATGATTAAATGGTCATTTTGACCAAAGTTAACCACTAGGCCACTTTGAGTGTTCCTAGTAAAGAATTTCTAATAGAAACATTTCCATTTCTTTTCACCTCTTGCTAGACCAAGTAAAAGTGAACCCAAGCCCACTTTACAAACTCATAGAAACTATTTTCAAATCTATTTAAAGGACAGTTCAAATTTAAATCAAGTTCATATGGTAAGATCACCATTTTGCAAAAACCACCTAAATCAATTCACCTTGACTTCTCCAAGCAACCATAGACACTCAAGAATATGATCCAAACACTCACCAAATTTCATTCAAACAATTCAAATTTAAATTCTTGCGGCCATTTAGTCGAACACCTGGCAGACACAGATCAATTACTGCCCAACTTCACTGTTTGGAGCATTGATCACTCGACCAATTGCCCCTATTGCACTCCCCCTGGTCTCCCCCACCATCTAGCAGCACCAGACACGCATCCCCCTTTGCCGTTGAGCCAGTACTGCGCTGCCCGAAGCCAGCCTTGCTGGTCGACCATGGACAGAGCGCCACGGACCACGCCGCCCTCTCCCATGATGCCTAGGAGACAGGCGACCGTCCACCGCCACCCCCTGTCCAGCCCTTGACTGCAGCCAGGCCATGGACCACCCCAGCATCGCCACACCCACTTTCTCGATGTCGTGCCGAGAGCACGCCAGAGTGCCGTAGTCGACCAGCTCGCACGCACCGTGTCTCGCCCTCACCTCGCGTGCACCCACTCGCCATAACCCCAACTAGCTCGCAGACATCCCCGTTCGCCGCCGCACGACAGGTAGCCCATGTGTGTCGTCTCGAACACCGCTAGTTCCGCGTAGAGCACCGCACGCGCCCGACCATCCTCGACCGCCCTGTGCTGTGCCATTAAGCTCGTGATGACCTCAAGGGAGCACTGCACCGCCCTACCC
This sequence comes from Avena insularis, assembly GCA_023614405.1. Lineage (NCBI taxonomy): Eukaryota > Viridiplantae > Streptophyta > Magnoliopsida > Poales > Poaceae > Avena > Avena insularis. Next base: position 67,186,487 of record CM042692.1, on the reverse strand, counting down.
TCGGCCATGCCGATAGCTTGTTGTACCACCGTCGCCGAAGAAGGCAGCCCATCCCGCTCGTTCCCCTCGCCGGTGTATAAATAGAGGCCCTCTCTGCCTCGATTCGCTAGACCTCCTCACTCCCCACTCCTCACAACACCTCCCACACCTCTCCCCGGAGCAAGGCGAGTGTCGCATCAGCGGAATTTGGCCGGAGTCTGCCGCTTCAGAGGAGAAGAGGAGCCGTCGATTGGAGCCGCCCCAGGAGCTGTCGCGATCACCATTCGAACCGTTGTCGTCTACAACGTTGTTCGCCCCCATTGCTGGCCCTAGCTGGAGCCCTAGTGAGCCTCACACAACCCCCACCGCCGCGTTAGGGTCCAGACCTCGCCGGAGCTGTTCGTCATCGACGATGAACCTTAGCCATTAGATCATGTTCTAATCGTAGGGCCCAGATTGAAAGATACCGTTTCGGTTAGATAGAGTCGCTGACTAGTGGGACCCCTTGTCAGCAGCCCGCTGCGCCACGCTGTACAGATTGGGCCGGCCCAGTTAGTTTCCCGCGCAGGCCTGTAAATTCAAATAGTTATTTTCCATTTTAGTTAAAACTAGATTTTGTCAGTAGATTCAAAAATCAATTCAGAGAGTTTCACTGAACCAAATTGCATGATTCCAATTTTGTTAGAAAGATATTTAAATTATATATCCAACACCATTGAATTCAAACCATTTGAAATTATACATCACCTATACCAAAAATAATAAGACAGAGACTATTCCACATTCAAACATTTTTCGAAAATCAACGATAAATGCTTTTGAGTTGATTCCAACTCTCAAAAATCACATTTGGCAAGATCTATCTGAATATGTAAAAATATTAAGGTTTTCATGTAGTGACTTTGGACTAGTAGCAAAAGAATGCTATTTAGGCATTTCTAGTCACTTTAATTCTATTACATGATAATCTTAAACTTTATAAAATATGACCACCACTTTAAATCACATTCCCAAGTATTATAATATGTGGTGATGACATGTGTCAACATGATCCCATACTTTAATTGGAAAATATTAAATCTTAAGTATTTTCAATGAGTAGAAATTACTTTTCTAAAATAAGATAAACAAGATTAAGTCTTTATTTCATGTGATGATTGTGATGATGCTAGATCATCAAGTGGGAGACTTAGTGTGATAAATAGAAATAGTTAAGTATTGTTTGGTGATTGTGTACCCCGTGTTCATTTATAGACAATAGTACCGACCCGGGATACGAGGAGGAGGGGTACTACCAAGAAGAAGAAGAAAACTTCAACCACTGCACTACTCAAGGCAAGCCTAACACAACAAGTTAACTATGCAAGCTAACACTTGCAAACTTGATAACCTATGAAAGATGCATTAGGCATGCTTTGGTTATATAACTTTGATTATACCAATCCCAAGTTTTACTTGCAAGCTTTATTCTTTTACTTTACCAAAGTTCTTTACGTGTAGTTAGTGCTTTGTGAGTATTGGAATAATAGTATAGATAACATAAAGAGTATAAAACTAGGCCTAATTAGTATATGTAGATGTCATTCCAAGGCATGAGATTAGAGTTGGATAGTTACACTTGATTAGCACCCCTCATTAGTGAATACCCTCAACTTTAGTGGCTAGTGCTATACATAGAAGTTAATCACTTTAGATGGAATACTTGGTGAAAATGATTATGAAAACCTTGGAATGATGGTTCATTCTATTGAAATGTTTTGACATGTGTTGAGAAACACAAAAGGATTTGATGATGAAAATGTTGAGGCATGAACCTTAGCCCTTTATAAAAACCGGTGGTTGGGTTTGGATGAGATACCGTTCCAATTTTACCGTACAACCACGATACCTGAATTGGGTAGGGCTTAACTAGAAGTTTATATGCCTTAGTATGGGTTCCCTCTCGGAAAAGGTTGAGCTGAGGCTACCTTGTGAATGTGAATGTCCACCTAGGCAGTACCTAGGATGGCAGATGGCCATGGCTGGGAGGCTAAGCTCATAGGGGAGGTGCCTATACTAGAGTGTGTAATTGAAAGGTTATAATTGATTATCCGCATACTAAGTATGATGATTCAGGGTTATCCCTGACGGATGTATCAAATTTTGTGGTGAAAGTGTACCACCTCTACAGAGTGTCAAACTATCGAATAGCCGCGTCTGCGGTCATGGACAGTTGGAGTGGCCATACTGTTCTGTCATCAGATGTTTTTCAAAATCACTTGTGAAATGAACTATGATTTTGACTTGACCACAATAGGGATGTGGATATGAAAACTAGGTTCCCACTTAAGTGATTTAGAAAATTTACTTAGTTTTCTTTACTTCTAAACTCAATATGAGATAAACCTGCCTTTTGCAAATAAACCTAGAGCTTAAGATTCCTACTCGAGCTACCTTACTTGTTAGTGATAGTTTGCGAGTACTTAAAGAGTACTCATGGCTTTGTCCCTGGCTATTCCTGTGGCCAGACTATGAGGTGGACTACCAGGATGATGGACAGCAGGAGGTCTACGACAACTAGGATCATCTCCCATCGTCCGCATTGCATGCGACCCTGAAGATGGAGCCCTTACTACGTTTATTTTCTGCTGCTTTGATTGTATTCAGATTGGATCATGAGATCCTTTATTTGTAAGACCTTTATTATGGTTTGTAATGGATGATGTACTATTGTACCAATTATGTTATGTCTCGCAAAAATGGTAATCCTAGGATTTCGATGTATGGCATAACATGCATCTGGGATTAAAAATCGGGTGTTGACAAGTTGGTACCAGAGCCATCCTGACCATGGGAGACCCTAGTTAGAATGGATGTCTGAACAAAAACTTAGTTTCAAAACAAACGAAGTGAGTATTTATGAAAACCTATTCCCACTCTTATCCTTGATTCTTCCAAAAAAAATCATGTCCCTCAAAAATTCTTGCATTCCTACATAAAATTGGACACACTTGATCACCTCACTAACTTACTCACCCTAAATTCTTATAGATGGAAGTCCAGTATTGCAAGTTCTACCAGCTGGGCAATGGAGGCCAACTGATCTTTGAGAGGGATCTAGATGCACTATCAGAGTATCTTGAGAGCCCGCATCCGGAATTCTTCGGGGCACAACTCAACGATCACATAGGAGGAGATCTACAATGGCTAATAGTTGCAGATCTCAGAGGCAAGATGGAAGCACCCACTTCAGAGAAGATCCAATTCACCTTGCGTGAGAACAACTGGCTAGATGGATTAGCCAGGGCTATGCATGAAGCTCTTGCCCGTCTGTGTGGGCAAAACATCAACTTGATCCAGGGAACTCGCTTCGCTCACTTTGCAAGGCGTGATTCTATGGAAATGCCCTTGGAGATGCCAGGACACCCGGAGATGAAGCACCAGGTGGACAATCTTGACTTCATGTTGTATGATAGGTAGAAGGAGTTGGACAACGCTCGCGCCTACGCCAACCACATCCATGCCATTGCCGTCAAGATGGACCAGATCCTCGCCATTCTCGCCAAGGAGCACCAATCACTTTGTCGTCAACGTGACAAGAAGGATCGCACCATTGATCGTCTTCGCAAGAAGGTGGCTGCTCTCGAGAAGACCATCCGTGAATAGGAAATCCAGCTTGAAGAGAAGGAGGAGGAAGGTGAAGATATCCAGGGACATCTTTACTCTTACCTTAGTGATGACAACGACTACCTAGAGGATGATGCCATGGAGTTCCACAATGATGATGATGATTCTGACTTCATTGATGATGATTAGATGCACTTGATCACTACCGTAGGAATGAATTGTATCGGTCCCACTATATCATAGTTTCATAGAAGGGTTCCTAAAACCATATGTTTTCTATTTGTGTTGTGGTGTGTGTTTGTATTGGGTGCTATGAATGAATGCATGAATGAAAAGAAAGTTGTTAGTTTGCAAAACCTGAGTCAAACTCAAAGTTTAAAGCTTTTGACACAAAACCATGAACCTTAGAAATTTCCCTCTTATCTCATTATCTATCTCAATCTTCAGATGACTCGTGGAAACCCCGGAGGAAGCAGTTCATCTCAAGACCCGATGCTGCAGATTCTGCAAATGTTAGTTTCTGACCGTGAAGCTAGTAGAGCCGAACGCCAAGCCAACCTAGCCACTCTTCAATAGATAACTCAGATGGCTCACAATAATCAAGTTCACAGAAACCAGGATCACCATGGATCCAAGCTCAAGAACTTTCAGAATACCAACCCACCTATCTTTAATAAGTCTGAGGATCCCTTAGATGCTAATGACTGGCTGCAAACCATGGAGAACAACTTGGAGGTCGCAGGAGTTGAAGCCAATGAGAAAGTACTGTTTGCCACCCATTATCTGGTAGGAGATGTAAGAGCCTGGTGGAATAGCACCCGTACCATGAACAAAGGTCAGACGATGACTTGGGAAGCATTCAAGATCAAGTTCAGCCGCACCTATGTGCCCCAAGGTTTGGTCACCAGGATGAGGGATGAGTTAAGGAAACTGAAGCAAGGAAGGATGACGGTAGTTGAGTACCGTGAAATTTTTTTGTCACTAGCTAGATATGCCCCTGATGAGATCAACACCGAAGCAAAGAAGAAGGAAAGGTTCCTAAATGGATTGCATGATGAGATGTAGACTTTGTTAGTCAACATCCGTTTTGGAGATCTAGAAGAGCTAGTAGACTCTACCATTCAGATGGAAGGAAAGATAAACCAAGCCAATGACAATCGCAAGCATCGCATGATGCACCAGACTAGATCCCACAATACCCAGAAGTATCGCCCCAACCCGTCTGCAGGATATGCGCCAAGAAACAATAGACCCTCGATGTCACGTCCAAGCTATCCCAATCGTAGCGGAGGAAACCGGAAGTCTGGAGGAAACCACAACAACCCTGGCAACTCCAATAACTTCAACCGTGCACCGCCCAAGTCCTAAACAACAACACCAACAACAATAATACTGCCCCAAGGACTGGAAGCAATGTTGTGCCTGTTGCAGGAAAAGACATGTCCCAGATTACTTGCTTTGAATGTGGAGTCAAGGGTTACTACTCCAACGAGTGCCCCAAGAAGCTTGCAGCAGCCACCAATGTGAATGCACCTTCTCAGCAGCAACGTCGTGTTCAGCCTAGAAAAAGATTTTCCCCAGGGAACTCGCTCAACCATAATGGCCGTTTGTTCCACATGAATGATGAAGAAGCCCAGGAAGTGCCCGATGTCGTGCTGGGTATGTTTTCTATTAACTCAGTACTTGCAAGAGTGTTGTTTGATTCTGGAGCATCGCACTCATTTGTTACAGAAGAATTTGCATGCACTAGTAAGATTGAACCAACAAAATTGATGCATGTTATGATAGTTCAAACACCTAGTTCAACCACCAAAGCTAGAAAAATTTGCAAGGTTGTACCTATCAGAATCCATGGAATAGATTTTTATGCTAATCTAATAGTACTTGGAACCAAAGGTTTGGAAGTAGTACTAGGAATAGATTAGATGGCAAAACATAAAGGATTAATCGACTATGCCAAGAAAGCCATAACCATGACCAGTAGCTCTGGAGTATCAGTAGAGCATGTATCTGAGACTTTTGCCCACCAATTCAAATGCAACAAGAGTCAAGACCAACCAACCATATACCAAGTCAGAGTAGTCTATGAATACCCCGACATATTCCCAGATGAATTGCCCGGTATGCCCCCAGATCGAGATATCGAGTTCATCATTGAACTAATTCCTGGAACTGGACCCATAGCTCAGAGACCTTATAGTATGAACCCATCTGAATTAGTGGAGCTGAAGAAACAACTTGATGCTATGTTGAAGAAAGGTCTGATTCAACCAAGCACATTGCCATGGAGATCGCCTATTTTGTTTGTGGATAAGAAAGATGGAGGTAACCGTTTATGCATAGATTACCGGAAGCTGAATGATGTCACCATCAAGAACTAGTACCCACCGCCCAAGATAGAGGATCTGTTTGATCAGTTGACTGGTGCCATAGTGTTTTCTAAGATTGATCTTAGAACTGGGTATCATCAACTCAAGATTCGTGCAATGGATATTCCAAAGACCGCCTTTACCACCAGATATGGATTGTATGAGTACACGGTCATGTCTTTTGGATTAACCAATGCCCCCGCTTATTTCATGAATCTCATGAATAAGATTTTTATGAACTTCCTGGATAAGTTTGTCGTTGTTTTTATCGATGATATTCTGATCTATTCCAAGTCAGAAGAAGACCATGAGCTACATCTGAGAACCATCCTTGAAACCCTTAGAGAGCATCAGTTGTATGCCAAGTTTAGCAAGTGTGAATTCTGGTTAAAGGATGTAGGATTCCTAGGACATATTGTGTCGGCGGGAGGAGGAGTTGTCAATCCCGCCAAGATTAAAGATGTTGAAGAATGGAAAGCCCCAACCACTCAAACCCAAGTCCGTGCATTTCTCGGATTAGCGGGATATTACTGCAAGTTTATTGAAGGATTTTTGAGCATCGCAAGACCGATGACCGAGTTGTTGCAGAAAGATAAGAAGTTTGAATGGACAGACAAATGTGAACAAGTTTTCAAGAGCTCAAGAAGAGACTGATTTCAACCCCAATTCTGATTATGCCAGATATCAAGAAGCCTTTTGACATGTATTGTGATGCATCCAAGATTGGTCTCGGATGTTTATTAATGTAGGAAGGCAAAGTCATAGCATACCTATCTAGACAACTGAAGCAGCATGAGCAAAACTACCCTACCCATGTCCTTGAACTAGCAGCCATAGTTTTAGCCTTGAAGAAATGGCGTCATTACCTTATGGGTAACCGTTGTGAGATTTATTCGGATCACAAGAGTCTGAAGTATATTTTCACCCAGAAGGAGCTGAATATGAGGCAAAGGAGATGGATAGAGTTAATCAAGGATTATGACCTTGACATTCACTATCACCCCGGCAAAGCCAATGTGGTAGCAGATGCTCTTAGCAGATTGCACTGTATATTAAACACCATGATAAAAGAATCCCAACCAAGTTTGCATGAAGAGTTGGAGCAGTTTAGAACAGAGCTAGTTAGCAAAGGATTTTTAGCTAGCATAGAACTTCAACCCACTTTGATTAGTCAGATCAAGGAAGCGCAGAAAGGAAATGGAATTATCGACGGAATCAAACATCGTATTGGTACAGGAAAAGTACCCGGATTCACTGAGGATGAAGGAGTTTTGTGGTACAAAGGACGTATCTGTGTGCCAGCAGATTCCGAGATGAAGCAAGTTATCATGTAGGAATCTCATGATACTCTTTATTCTATCCATCCCGGGGGAACGAAGATGTTTTAGGATTTGAAGGAGCAATTTTGGTGGCACAAGATGAAGAGAGAAATCGGAAGCTACATAGCTAAGTGTGATATCTATTAGAGAGTCAAAGCGGAACATCAGAGACTCACAGGACTTTTGCAACAATTGCAGATTCTAGAATGGAAATGGGATTCTGTGGAAATGGATTTCATCACCGGTTTGCCTACCTCTAGTAGGGGAAATGACTCTATTTGGGTCATAGTGGATAGACTGTCCAAGGTAACCCATTTTATACCTATCAAGACAAACTACCAGAGTTCAAAGCTAGCAGATCTGTACATTGGTAGAATCGTCAGTTTGCATGGAACCCCTAAGACCATAGTGTCGGATCGAGGAACCCAGTTTACCTCAAGATTTTGGCAGAAAGTCCAAGAAGGATTAGGAACCAAGCTGAACTTCAGCACAACTTATCACCTATAGACCGATGGACAAACTGAAAGAGTCAACCAAATCTTAGAAGATATGTTGAGAGCTTGTGTGTTAGAATATGGATCAAAATGGGAAGATTGTCTGCCTTTCGCAGAATTCTCATACAACAACAGTTACCAAGCCAGTTTGCAAATGGCCCCATTTGAATTTCTGTATGGAAGAAAGTGTCGTACCCCTTTGAATTGGTCGCAAGTAGGAGAGAGTCAGATTTTCGGACCCGACATCCTACGAGAAGCCGAAGAGAAGGTTCACAAAGTCTGTGAACACCTCAAGACCGCCCAATCCAGATAAAAGAGTTATGCTGACAAGAGACGTCGAGACCTGACCTTCAAGGTCGGAGATTTTGTGTATCTCAAAGTGTCACCCTTGAAGGGAATGCAGTGTTTTCAACTGAAAGGAAAGTTAGCCCCCAGATATATTGGACCCTTCAAGATTTTGAATCGCCAAGGAGAAGTATCATATCAACTGGAAATGATAGAGGAGATGTCAGCCATCCATAATTTGTTCCATATCTAGTTACTTCGCAAATGCCTACAAGTTCCGGAGAAGACCTAAGTTTTCAAGAACATAGACCACCCAGCCATAGATATCAACATGGATCTGACGTATCGTGAAGTACCCATTCGTATTTTGGAAGAAGCCTTCAGAACCACCAGGACCCGGAGTATCAAGTTTCTTAAGATCCAGTGGAGCAACCATACCGAAGAAGAAGCTACTTGGGAGCGAGAGGATTACATTAGGACTAAGTTTCCAAATCTCTTTAGTTCCTAGTTTTTCTTAAATCTCAGGACGAGATTTTGTTTGAGGAGGGAAGGTTTGTAACACCCCAAAAACATTAATCAAGATTATCAAGTTCTAAGTACCCATGTTTAGGGTTAACAAAAACTTTTAGTACCAAATTTAATATGAGTGCATGTGTGATTTGCATTAGTGTATGATTGAGTGAATTTGCCATGTTTGATTGCTACAAATGATAAGAAATGGTTTAAGGATGAATACTACATCATCTAGGACAATTACAAACAAAATCTAAAGAAAAAAGAAATCAAATATAAAGTAGATGATCAAATGGTCATTTTGACAAAATTTAACCACTAGGCCACTTTGAGTGTTCCTAGTAACGAATTTCTAATAGAAACATTTCCATTTCTTTTCACCCCTTGCTAGACCAAGTAAAAGTGAACCCAAGCCCACTTTACAAACTCACAGAAACTATTTTCAAATCTATTTAAAGGACAGTTCAAATTTGAATCAAGTTCATATGGTAAGATCACCATTTTGTAAAAACCACCCAAATCAATTCACCTTGACTTCTCCAAGCAACCATAGACACTCAAGCATAAGATCCAAACACTCACCAAATTTCATTCAAAAATTTCAAATTTAAATTCTTTCAGCCATTTAGTCGAACACCTGGCAGACACAGATCAATTACTGTCTGACTTCACTATTTGGAGCATTGATCACTTGACCAATTGCCCCTATTGCACTCCCCCTGGGCTCCCCCAGCATCTAGCAGCACCAAACACGCATCCCCCCTTTGCTGTTGCGCCAGTACAGCGCCGCCCGAAGCCAGCCTCACCGGCCGACCATGGACAAAGCGCCACGGACCAAGCCGCCCTCTCCCACGACACCTAGGAGACATGCGACCATCCAGCGCCACCCCCTGTCCAGCCCTTGACCGCAGCCAGGACATGGACCACCCCAGCATCACCGCGTCCACTTTCTCTGTGCCATGCCGAGAGTGAGCCAGAGCGCCGCAGCCGACCAGCTCGCACATGCCGCGCCTCACCCTCGCCTCGCGTGCACCCAGTCGCCATAACCCTAGCTAGCTCACAGACATCCCCGTTCGCCGCCGTGTGACCCGTAGCCCCCGTGCACCGTATCGAACACCGCTAGTTCCACGTAGAGCACCGCACGCGCTCGGCCATCCTCGACCGCCCCGTGCTATGCCATTAAGCCCATGATGACCGCCAGGGAGCACTGCGTCGCCCCCTACCATCAGCCACGTTGATGGCTCGCTGTACCGCAATCACCGGAGAAGCCAGCCCATCCCGCTCGGTCCCCTCGTTGGTGTATAAATAGAGGCCCTCTCCACCTCAATTCGCCACACCACCTCACTCCCCACTCCTCCCACACCTCTCCTCACACAACCCCCACCGTTGCGTTAGGGTTCAGACCTCGTCGGAGCTATTCGTCGTCGATGATGAACCTCAGCTGTTAGATTAGGTTCTAATCGTAGGGCCTAGATTGAAAGATACCGTTTCAGTTAGATATAGTCGCTAACTAGTGGGACCCCCTGTCAACAGCCCGCTGCTCCACGCTATGCAGAATGGGCCGGCCCAGTTAGTTTCCCGCGCAGGCCTGTAAATTCAAATAGCTATTTTCCGTTTTAGTTAAAACTAGATTCTGTCAGTAGATTCAAAAATCAATTCAGAGAGTTTCACTGAACCAAATTGCATGATTCCAATTTTGTTAGAAAGATATTTAAATTATCTATCCAAGCCTGTTGGATTCAAATCATTTGAAATTATAGATCACCTATACCAAAAATAATAAGACAGAGACTTTCCACATTCAAACATTTTTCAAAAACTAACCATAAATGCTTTTGAGTTGATTCCAACTCTCAAAAATCACATTTGACAAGATCTATCTGAATATGTAAAAATATTTAGGTTTGCATGTAGTGACTTTGGACTAGTACCAAAAGAATGCTATTTAGGCATTTCTAGTCACTTTAATTCTATTACATGATAATCTTAAACTTTATAAAATATGACCACCACTTTAAATCACATTCCCAAGTATTATAATATTTGGTGATGACATGTGTCAACATGATTCCATATTTTAATTGGAGAATATTAAATATTAAGTATTTTCAATGAGTAGAAATTACTTTTCTAAAATAAGATAAACAAGATTAAGTCTTTATTTCATGTGATGATGCTAGATCATAAAGTGGGAGCCTTAGTGTGCTAAATAGAAATAGTTACCCCGTGTTCATTTATAGATGATAGTACCGACCCGGGATATGAAGAGGAGGGGTACTACCAAGAAGAAGAAGAAAACTTCAACCACTGCACTACTCAAGGCCTAACACTACAAGTTAACTATGCAAGCTAACACTTGCATACTTGATAACATATGCAAGATGCATTAGGCATGCTTTGGTTATATAACTTTGATTATACCAATCCCAAGTTTTACTTGCAAGCTTTATTCTTTTACTTTACCAAAGTTCTTTACTTTTAATTAGTGCTTTCTGAGTATTGGAAGAATAGTATAGATACCATAAAGAGTATAAAACTAGGCCCAATTAGTATAGGTAGATGTCATTCCAAGGCATGAGATTAGAGTTGTATAGTTACACTTGATTAGCACCCCTCATTAGTGAATACCCTCAACTTTAGTGGCTAGTGCTATACATAAAAGTTGATCACATTAGATGGGAATACTTGGTGAAAATTATTATGAAAACCTTGGAATGATGGTTCATTCTATTGAAATGTTTTGACATGTGTTGAGAAACACAAAAGGATTTGATGATGAAAATGTTGAGGCATGAACCTTAGCCCTTTATAAAAACCGGTGGTTGGGTTTGGATGAGATACCGTTCCAATTTTACCGTACAACCACGATACCCGAATTGGGTAGGGCTTAACTGGAAGTTTATATGCCTTAGTATGGGTTCCCTCGCGGAAGAGGTTGAGCTGAAGCTACCTCGTGAATGTGAATGTCCACCTATGTAGTACCCAGGATGGCAGATGGCCATGGCTGGGAGGCCAAGCTCATAGGGGAGGTTCCTATACTAGAGTGTGTAATTGAAAGGTTATGATTGATTATCCGCATACTAAGTATGATGATTCAGGGTTATCCCTGACGGATGTATCGAATTTTGTGGTGAAAGTGTACCACCTCTACAGAGTGTCAAACTATTCGAATAGCCGCGCCCGCGGTCATGGATAGTTGGAGTGGCCATACTATTCCATCGTCAGATGTTTTTCAAAATGACTTGTGAAATGAACTATGATTTTGACTTGACCACAACAGGGATGTGGATATGAAAACTAGGTTCCCACTTAAGTGATTTAGAACATTAACTTAGTTTTCTTTACTTCTAAACTCAGTATGAGATAAACCTGCCTTTTTGAAAATAAACCTAGAGCTTAAGATTCCTACTAGAGTTACCTTACTTGTTAGTGATAGTTTGCGAGTACTTAAAGAGTACTCATGGATTTGTCCCTAGCTATTCCCGTGGCCAGACTATGGGGAGGACTACCAGGATGATGGACAGCAGGAGGTCTATGACAACTAGGATAATCTCCCATCGCCAGCATTACCTGTGATCCTAAAGATGGAGCCCCTACTACGTTTATTTTCTGCTGCTCTGATTGTATTAAGACTAGATCATGAGATCCTTTATTTGTAAGACCTTTATTATGGTTTGTAATGGATGATGTACTATGGTACCAATTCTGTTATGTCTCGCAAAAATGGTAATCCTAGGATTGCAATGTATGGCATAACAGGCATCTGGGATTAAAAATCCAGGTGTTGACAAGTATTCACATAAAAAGGGGCCAAATTGTAGTATCTATTCTTATCACAGTAGTTTAGCCTCAATACAACATCATAGGCTTAGGGGCAAGTTTCACCAAAGCTAGATAAATAGGTAAGATGGTAAAACATTAAGATATCAAGCCTTTATGAAAGGGCATGTATGCCCCATGTGTGGTTTTGGTAATTAATGACAATCCCTATGGACTAATGTTCAAATTTAGTTTCACTTGTAGGTTTGTCCATTTGCATCGCTTGGACCATGTGTTGGTTTCAAGGTTAAAAAAGAAGAAGCATTTTCCAAGGGCTTTGTGCCTATTGGAATCATGTAGAAGAAGAAGAATAAGATCAAGTATGTCATGAAGAAGAATAAGAAGATGGAGTTCCTTATGGCCATCTTCAAGACATCATCAAGAAATGAAGGGAAAGCTCATGGTGCGCCATCAATAGAAGATCTCATGCTTGAAGCTTGCCATCCTCGGCGATCACGGAAGATAAGTTCAAAGATGAGGTTTCCCCATGGAGTATGGGGGAGCATTTCACAAGTCTTTATCAAGCAAGAGAAATCAAGAAAGGCGATCCATCTTGAGAAGGACAAGACAGTCTACATCAAGATCAAGTGGAATGCTCAAGGCAAAGGTGTGATCTGTATATGTTTTCTATTTTACTGGTCTCTTGTAGTGTTGGGAGACCGGGTTTAGGATCGATAGCCGTACTATCAACAGGGGCTCTCGAGTGAGTGCTCGATCATATCTTTCTAAGAGAGCCCAAACCTTTGCATACATAGCATCATCTTTCTTGGTTCTTGTCCATGTGAGGATATAGAGTTTGTGGTTATCTTCATAACAAGCTCTAGTTCATCAAAAATGGATTTCCCTTGCATATCTTATTGCGTTTTTGATATTGTGGGTTTTTTGGCTCCACACCTTGGGAGATATCTCACATATATATTTATGGTATTTTCTCCCTTGGTGATACCCAATATTTGGATATCGGATGCGAAAGTTATTGTAGTTTTTCTTTCTGAAGTTTCCCTGATTGGAAGTTTCGGCTCTCCACCGGTAGTACCACTAGGGCATGATTGTCGCCGGTAGTTCTGGTGGAAGTTCTGGTGTGTTCCGATGCCCATGGGATGCGTTCAGTAACTTCTCTGTTTGATGATTTCTATTTTACGGAACTACGATCGGAAGTAAAGGCGGTAGTACCGTCCATGGGTGGAAGTACAGCTCTGATAGAATTGCCATTGGTAGTACCTTCAGAAGTACCGGAGCTACTTCCGCTCGTCCTAATTTCTATTCAGTAACCTCTCTTTCTTGGTTGCTTATATTTGTCGGAACTTCGACCGGAATTTCTTGTTGTAGTTCTGGCCAGTTTTTTCTCTTTTCGTGTCGCTTTTTGTGACTGTTGGTTGGGTGCCACCGGTAGTACCACTCCCCCACCGTTACTACCACTCGTGCACGATTCTGTGCATAACGGGTAGATCGGGGAGCCTTTTAAAAGGGACTCATCTTCCCCTTTGTGGGTCACGTGCTTTTCTTGGTTTTTGGCTTTTTGTCTCCTCCATTATTTACCTTGAAGAGATTGCCCTCTTCCTTCCCCCTCCTATGATTCTTGCATCTTTTTGAGGGATTTGAGAGAGGAGATCTAGATCTACAACCCCACCAAAACAAATCTTCTTTGTGAAGGAATCCTTGGTATCTAGATCTTGGAGAGTTTTGTGTTCTCCTCTTGTGTTCTTCCTCTCTTATTCCCCCAATAGCTTTTGTAGCTTTGGTGGAATTTGAGATTGAAGGACTTGCCTCTTGCATTTGGTGCATAGGTTTGAGTTCTCCTCGGAGATTCGGTGAGTTCAAGCCCTTGGGCTTGTTTCTCTTGGGTTCTTGGAACCCTAGACGGTTGGTTGGAGTTGTGGTGTGTTCTTGGGGCCTCCAATTGAGTTGTGGAGACTCCCCAAGATTGTGGCCTATTGTGGCATTGTGGAGCCTTTGTGGCGTTTCTTGGGAGCCCTCCAATTGAGTTGTGGAGATTGCCCCAAGCCTTGTACAGGTTCGGTGACCACCCTCAAGTGTCCCGTAGTGAAACGTGAGTAGGCCTTTGTGGCGAGCTCATTGGAGAATATGGTGAACCTTTTGTGGCGTCGGTGAGTTGCGTGCCTTCGCATATTGGGGTGAGACCTTGTGTGGAGTTTGGTGAGCATCGAGCAACCACACCTCAAGGTGAGCCATTTGTGGCGTCCGAAATACATTGCGCCACCGTACCTCTCCAATGGAGATGTAGCTTCTTTGGAAGTGAACTTTGGAAAACAAAGCATCGTCTCCACGCCCATCGGTTATCTCTCAACCGAGCCCTTTACTTATGCAATTTACATTGTGATAGCCATCGTGCTTGAAGTATTATATCTTGCTATCACCTTGTTGCTTGTCTTGCTTAGCATAGGTTGTTGGTGCACTTAGTTGAACCTAGTTGCTATCACCTTGTTGGTTGTATTGCTTACATTGTGATAGCCATTGTGCTTGAAGTTTTAGCTTGATAAATTAAACGTTAAGTTTTATTCTGCATTTATTAGAGCCTAAACCTTAATAATTTGAAAACGCCTATTCACCCCCTCTAGGCGACTTCCATTTCCCTTTCACTTTACTCAATCTCATCTCCAAGAAGAGTCACAACCATGGAAACTTGAACCAAGAAGGGCCCAGGTACAAGCAGCTTATTCACTGCATGAAGGAGGTGTGTTGTCGACACGACAGGACAACACTAGAGAGAGAAAAGGGGATGTGCATCCATAACACTAGTTATCACATGCCATAGTCCCATCTTCTTCTCACAAACACATTTATCTATCTCAAGAACACCACAAAAGGTTCTAGTTAGAACAACTTCAATAGCAGACTGATTATACAACCAAACCATTCCAACCCAGTTTAATAACCATCAAAACATAGATCAATCTAGTAGATTGTTAAGCAGCCTTGGATACATGAGGAGAGAGAGGTTATGATGTGGTGCAAAGCCAAGGAGAAGGTCTGAACAAGTCTGAGATCAGGATCAACCACACAAGCACCAATCACTCAACCTCTACATCAGGAAACACAACATAACAGGGTAATAAATAAGCACTTGAATAGCATCCATCTTAGTCCTTTAGTTTTAAGTACAAAAGGGGATCTAGAGGGACAAGAAGCTCTCAACTAAGCATAGAAGTGCTATGCTGTATTCATCCCTGAGCTTGAAGAAAACAACCATAGCATTACTCCACATCTCATCATAAAATGTTTTCATCCAAGATTAAGCCTCAGGCTTTGCATCATAGCCTAATGTTCTGGTGATGTTTAAACTACCACTGTGCACACTCCACAAGGAAGGCACCATAGTGGCAGCTTTAATTATAGAGGCCATTCTAGTAATTGACATATCATACCAATCCAAACCCACCTAAGAAGTTTCTATCATTCTCCTGAAATGTGTTCTAGGAATCAAGTAGGTCGGGTTACTTCTTTGCAAGAAATTGCAATAAAATAGGGGTTTTCTTAAGTTCTCAAGCAAGGGTCCATTCATGTTTACTCTTAGAAAGGTAAAGCCTCAAGTTATGATATCATAGGCTAGGAACTACCTAAACCTTTAACCAGTAATGTTATAGCAGATCAAATATATATGATCCAGCTACTATGCATCCTCCAAAGAGGTCCTCCGGCAGCCAGAACCTCTGTATAAACCACCACAACTTCTTACAGGAAGTAACTAATAGATCAAAGTGGCACAACTATTCCAGATAATAGCATGTCAGGCTAATGGAAGGTTGATGTGCACACTCTAGGAAGAGGTACCACAACAACAATTTCCAGGCAGTAAAAGCCACTATAAAGATAATCTTGATACATCATTTCCCTTGTTACATTCAGTAGATGATCAGTTTAATCTAAATATACCTATTAAAGAAAAACAAATATCATCATAGAACCATAAGTGAAGTTTGCCCTCATATCAGTAATAGTAAATGGACTAGATCATGAGTGTACATAAGCTAATAATTACAATAGTCCGAGCCAAAAAACTTTTCCAATATCAGAGATCATCAGAAACCCAAGTATGCTATAAAAAGGCAATCACATTACATGTAGCAGTATAAAAATCATCAGTCACCTTAACCCAACAATATTTTGAGCAAGGTATGCTCTAGAGCAGTTTTGGATTCAGCCTAGTGAATTATCAGGGTAATTTCCCAAGCAACTGATAGCATAGGAGTGAGAACCCTAGTTCGGTATTCAACACACAGAGAGTGGAGTGAGGAACAGAGGGGAGAAGGAAAACTTACCTAGTAGCCTCACTTAGCAAGAAGAGGAAGTAGAGGGAGCACGAGGGCGCTGCAACCCGCGCCAAATCGTGGAGATGGTAGCCACCAGAGGAGGCACGGCATGAATAACACCACCGCAGCACCACCGCACTAGCACAACACCGAAGGGAAGTGCCAGAGTACCACATCGGGGCAAAGAGTGAAACTCTAGGCACCAGCGAGGTAGCAGCATGGCCAGCAGAGGGCTTGAGGGATGAATCGAGCAGGGTAGATCAAGGTAGCATTGTCGATTACGTCATCTCATATCACGGTGTCGGTGGGGGAGGCCCGAATCAGGAAACAACCGCGGTGTCGCCATTCGCGTCGCTAGAGAGAAGGAGCGAGAGAGAGGATAAAAGTTAAGGGAGTGAAAGAGGCCGAATGGGCCGACCGGACCCTAAGGGTCAGGGATGAACCAAACCTCTTGGGCCAGATGGGCCAAGTCAGGCTGACCCTTAAGCCAGAACCAGGATTTAATTTAAAAATAAAAGGAAAAGTAAAATTACCAAAATAACCCTATAAACATTTTAAGTTCTAGGAAAATGTAGAAAATCCTAAAAATATATATAATATATCAAAATAATCACAAAAATAATCTCTACCACATAAAAATACAAATTTCCTTGCTTGAGTTAAATAAAATGCAAATAAATATAAACACCATTAAATCCCAAGTGAAATTTCAGAAAATAAGGAAGAGTCCTAAAAATTAATAAAAATCATTTTTGCATATGAAAATAAATCTAATATTTTATAAAAATACTAATTTAATTTTTTACACATAAAACTTGAAACAAATATTTAAAGACATTTAATACTTTATGGAATTTTATAAAAATACAAATAATACTTAAAAATAAATAAAAATCATTTTAAGTTCTTGAATAAATATAATTTAATAGAAAAATATTAATATATTATTACAAAGGTTTTTAAGATTTTAAATTAATAACTCCTTACCTATTATATAAAATACCTATTTTGTAAATTCTTTAAAAACATTTGTTAAATAGGAAATAATCACAATTTGATATAAAACTTTAAATATTCTATATTCAAATATCAATTCCAAAGCCATAACTTAAGTCTATAACAAAACTTGGGTATAAACTATTAACCTTATAAAACTATTTCAAAACCCTAAATCCAAATTAAACCAACAATTTCAAATACATTTTTAACATGATTCACTTATAATAAAAGTGAAGGACCTTTATCTCTTAACCATTATCAACATGATTTCAAACTTTAATAGATTAATTAGATAAACCAAATTTGTTTTCCTTAACTAAGTAAAATTATTATCATAATAACAAATCACATTCAAACTCTTCACACACTTAAATTGAAAGTGAATGATCTCCCACTTTTGATCATACCTACCCTAACCCTAAAAACTTGATAATATTTTAAACACATTACACCTAGATCTACCTATGTATTTAAAGTTAACTTTGGTCTGTTCCAATTAAATCATAAAACATCTTAAGGCCAAGCTTGTCGAACAAACACAAACAACATCGATCATATTCTATTCATCATAAAGGTTGTTTAAACCTTATCAACAAAACCTTTTCTTCAAATGTTATTCTTTTTTCCACTTCAAACAAAAACACTATACTATTTCTTTCAACTTTGAACAACCTAACACCTCAACTTTCACCATAATTACCAGATAGTAATTTACCTCAATCTTAGAGCGTTATCATACTTCACTTGTAATATTTGTATGTTTAACTCTCAAATGCTTTGAAGATATAATTACTTATGAAGTAAACTTGAAAATAACTAAATCTTAATAATATCATCTAAACTTAACTCACCCATGTTATTTGGGAATTATCTCGGGATATTACAAAATGCATTACATTACTTATGCATAACTACATATTGCTTCTTTAACATTAGCCCTTACCGGACCAATGATGCTGATTTCAGATGATCGGATCTTCTAGTATCTCGAAGACCATGATTGTATAACTTTGTAATCACAAAAGGCAAGTTCACACTTGCTCATGTCCTTTGATTATTTTCTATCAAGTATTTGTAAACTATTGTGTTATCACCTGCATTTCATAAAGGTCGAAAACACTATTTTCATAATTAAATTGAAGTATCGGTTGTATCCAGGGTGATCAACTAATCTATTATAACTGGAAATGGAAACGCCATTGCACAAGAATGTATCATCTAGGAATTAACAACCAATGTCACCAGCGATTCTAGTGCCGTATATTACGTGTTAACCATAAGACTTGGAATGGGACGGGAAAGTCAGATGTATCTTCTTCCTTCTGCATGAATCCAGATGCACAGGCCATGGCTGTTATCCTCATTGCGTGAGTGCAATTCATAGAGGATATGCAGCATGGTGGGATCCCTCAACGTCCCATGGTAGTTCTGGCATCTATAATGGTATGTACTTCCCATTGCCGTAATGCAATATGTGGGTATGGCGTACACCAAGGGGGCATGCGGGGTCACGAAGAGGGCAGTGAGTGGCTTGGATCTTAGGTTGGGCCTCAAACCATGGAAGTATGAACGTGGACATACTCCCGGTCGTGCAACAAAGCTTAAGATCTCTTATGGGAAAAGTGACACACGTCTGCAGAGTGTAAGAATTGTGATATGTTGCTCCCTATTCCAGGAAGGAGCTACGAACGTGGCAGGAAAGGAAATCTACGAAAGTTCCGGTAAACCTATGAAGGCTGACAAACATAGCTTTTCAGAATAAAAGCAACCTTTGATGAAGTGTTTATGAAAACCGCATAGCCTACGAACTTTGGTCTGTGGCTGTGGATAGTGCATATCAAACACTTCTTTTTAGTGAACTTGCTGAGTACGCTTGTAATCAACCATATCTTCTTAACCCGTTCTAGATTCTCAAGTCGTTGAAGACGTCATGAACATCACTTCTGCTCGAGAAACCATCATCGACAACTCAAGTTCTTCAATAAAATCAATGGAGTCAACATATACATCAACCGAAATGAAGACGAAGTTCCTGAGTAGATATGAGAATATTCTCTAGACACAAAAACTATTTATGTAGATCATTGCAATTGCAGCAATTGCAAGCCAGATAGTTTAGATTCTAGTCATATTTACAAAATAATTTCAAAGTTGTTATTTCTGGTTCTTCTTTGTAAGAAGTTGTTTTCTTCCTTTTTTAACATAGAGTGTTCTCTGGATCTTTTGTAAAGAGTCAAGTTGTAATATATAGTCTTGTCTTGGACCTACTATGTTTCTGATGTACCACTCTGAGGGATACAATACTAGTGGATGGTGTTTCATTGGTGTTATATCAATGACTATAGTGTACTACATCATGAAGTGGTATGCTGGGTCACCGCAAGGCGCACCATGCCACAGCTCTCTGCCATCGCCTTCGTCGTCCTTGGCACCAAGATGTAGGGGTCGTTGTTGCCGGTGGTCAAGAGCAGGCGGCACTGTGAGATCAGGGAGCACGAAACAAGGAAGAAGGAAGGAGCGGGGGAGGCAGTACAGGAGGAGGGGTGCGTGTACGGGCGGCCGCTGCCCCAGCCTCTAGTTAACATCGGGGGAGGGTAACCTTCCAGCACGCCACGTGGCTACCCCCGGGCCAACCCCACCTCCATCCACCGCTCAGATACCATGTGGCGATGCAGTGCACATAGAAGATCCCAAAGGCGACACCCGAGGCGACGCATGGCAATTATCAATGCGACATGCGACGAGAGACGACCCTACACACTATAGGGGCGCAATGAGGGCTAGCGGGTGTGGCTTGTGTTAGTGCTGACGCTACAAATTGTTTCAATCGCTAGTTCTTAGTCGGCTCCAAGTTCAAATTTGTTGATAACCCTGCACACATTTCCCAGAGGCGAAATCTATGCGTGCTCAGGTGCTAGTGTTGGCGGGATTACCACCGGGTAGGCCATCTAGATAGAATAAAGTAGACATCATCGATGGCTGACTGATAAGGCTCAGGTGGATTACGAATCAAAGACAACCCTGAGAAGATCAAGGAGTACGGCTAACTATCCAGCCAGATGCGGCGAGATCGCCAGGGGAGCCGGTCCGGTTAGGCCATCCTAGTAGGATTGGGCGGCTTAGAAGATGGAGTGCCTAGGGCGGCATGCGCCATAGTGCGCACCGTGGCCTAGCAAGCTACCGATGGGACGTAAAGTCTAAATATAGCGGAACGAACGTCAGGAACTGCGGAGGCATATGACAGCTTACCCGTGTCGGCTGGGGTGGCTTCTACTATGCTCGTGCTAGCCAGGGGCGTAGTGTTATAGCTGATCTCACCATGACGGGACGTTGGAGATGACTAGCTGGTTGGGGCCCGCATGCGGGGATCACCAGCCGGCCAAACCTGTGTAACAGTTACCCCAGCAGTATATAAGGGGTAGCGAGGCTTCCATAGCGAGGGTTGGATTCTGTTAGATTACTCATACACATACTGCTCGAGGAGCGCTTGTAGTTCTTATGTTCTCCCTCTAGATAGTTAGATAGGAAGGAGTAGGAGTGTTCCCCCTCACACAGAGGGCTCCAAACCTGGGTACTTCATGTGTCTCGCACACTGGCTCGTGCCCAATCTCGTATGCGGTCACTGTCATAGTTGCCAGGCTCGCTCCACCCTCTATCTAGACCTCTAAGGCACTGCCGTAACTAGAACTACGACAATGGTTGTTCAAATAATTATCGTATTCCATAGAAGATGGATGAACTCTTACAAGTCTAGTTGGAGAAATCACATCCATAACACTAACGATAAAAGTTCGCAAGACAAATGATTAAAAGATCACTTATGAGTGACATCGCCGTTTAAATTATATTGGAAATAGAACATGAAAAAACTTCATGTTGATGGATTTTTGTAGTCTTTGGTTTTGAGCAATTGATGCCTGTGAGACTTTCCTGGAGATAATTAAAACTTTGTTCATAGGCCAAATAAGAACGGACGACTAACCTATTAGACATGGTGCATGTTGATGTATATAGTCCATTATGTGTAGTCGTGGGTGATGGATTGCAACTTCATATACATTCTCCAAAAATTTGAGTGGATATATGTGTATATTTACTTAATGAGGAAGAAGTATGATATATTTGAAAAATGTTTAAAGACTTTTAAGATGAAGTGGAAAATCATTGTAACAAGAAAATAAATAATTTATGATTGGATCATAAAGGAAGATATTTGAGTTACAAATTTGAGCAAACACCTAAGGTTTGATAAATCGTTCCATTGATTTATGTTTCCCCAAACACCATAGGAGTATGGAGTATTCGAGAGATGTAGTCAACCTTGGTTTACATGGTAAGATCAAAGGTTTCATTTATAAAACTGCCATTTTATTTTGAAGATTAAGCTTTAGATACTACTTCTTTTACACTGAAAAGAGCACCATCATGATCCGATGAATTGACTTCATATGAGTTATGACTTGGGTTAAAACCCGAGTTATCTTTTCTTAAATTTTGTTATGCTAGGCATAAGTAAAATGTTTACAACCAAAGTCGAATAAGCATGTCTTTGTAGGTCATCCCAAAGATATCATTGGGTATTAATCCATAACACCGAAGACAAAAGTGTTCGTCACATAGAATGTCAAGTTTCTTGAGAAGGAATTTTTCACGAAAAGTTAAGTGGGACGATAATGGAACTTTGATTAGGTTGATGAACCTGATCAACATGTGCTAATAGTGCAGCGCCAAAAAGTGTCCTAGAGGCGGCCACAATGCTCATGGCTCCCGTGCCTCGAAGGTTGTGGTCACGGAGATCTAAGTTCCTATTGAACCGCATAGGTCGGGTAAATAATCAAATAGTAAGATTTGAGATTGAATCATTATTATTTGATAATGATGAACTAACTACATACAAATAAGCATTGATGGGCCCTGACTCCATCAAAAGTCTAGAAGCCATAAAACCCATGATAGTTCCATACACGAGAAACCAAGTTTCTGAACTTAGAAGACCCTCTAGAAGGCATGAAGCCTATCATCCATATTTGGATCTACAAAGAAACATACATGGATGTTTTGTATAATCCCAATTTCAGCAACCTTGATTAGTTGTCCAGAATGCAAAAATCAGGGGGAACAAAAACTTTTTCTTGCTTAGTGATGCAGTGTCTGCTTGTTGTTTGCTTGTGCTTATGCATCTAAATGTGTAGCAAATGATACACTCTCTACCTCACCCCTAGTTAACAAAAACTATTTAACAAAAACCGTCTTGGCTCATATTACATTTCCTAAAATGTTCTGGCATTTCAAACACTTGAGCCAAGATGCCTTTGCAACAACAACTATTTTCTTAGCTTCTATTTACAAAACTATGGAGTTCTATATGATATAATCTCCCTATGTTTTCAAGACAGGACTTTCAACTACTCTTACCTGTAGGTTTTACAAAACCTTTTATAAATCCTTTAAATTCCACTATTGATAGAATTACCAAGAAATCTTACCTTATTCAAAACTCAAACCTTTCAAACTACCCATCCTTATCTCAAGCTAGACTTGATGATAACCTCAGTAGAAGATTGGTATGCTTGCTAAGGTGAATTTCCTTGATCTGCTTTTAACTTGTTTGCTCCGGAAGAAGTATGAGCTACTCTAGGAGCTCATACTCTAGGATCAAGAGATTACTAAGATCACAAACCCTAAGCAATAAGACAAAGCTAGATATGATCTCTATCCACTAGGTGATCATCTAAAACCCTTAATCAGATCCTTTCAGCACTAATCCTTTCTAGAAGCTTCCAAGTCAATGGAGACCAATATCAAGCATGGATCTATCGTACTCAATCTACACTTCATCATCATCCACTTGATGATGATTTGGAACCTTGCATCATCTCAAATCTATCCTCTCTACATTCTAGTCAAAACCCTAGATATGCCAAAAATGACTAAGTCTGGAAAAAGGTTATCAACATCACATCTTTGAGTCTCCCTCATTTCAAATCGTTTTCCATTTTTGGTAATGCGCTAGAACTATTGGGGATATGCTATATGGGTATCCTCATAGCATGTCAGCAATCCGCCTAACCCGGGTGGCCCATAGGTTGTAGCAAGGCCTATGGCCTGCTGGACGACCCAATTAGACGGATCCTGAAGGGAGGCCCATGCCGAATAAAGGAAGGCTACACAGGAGTCACCAACATACTCGGAGCCTTGGAATGCAAGACACGGAAGACTAGTTCATATTAGTCTAGGACTCTTTACCTTGTCTGGCAAGGACCTTTCCCTGTAAACCCTAGGTCTTGGTGCCTTTATAAGCTGGCCTACGGGAGCCTTTAGGGCAACGATTCATAACACCATCGCACAGCAAACCAATCTCTGTAACTCGGCGTATTGCCATTATAGTAATTTATAGCAAGAGTAGAGTTCCGCCACCGTTGTGGGACTTGAACTTGGGTAAACTGTGTTACCTCGTACCCGCCAACTCTCCGCCTTACCCCACGTCTCTAAACACGCACTATGAGGACCCCTCCATGGTGTACTCGTCGGCAATACCACGACAGTTGGAACCCACCATGGGGAAAGAGGTGCTTCGAGCTCTACACTGGGCGGGGTCCAATCTCTTCGTAGGAATCGGCGATACCGTAGCCATCGGTTGCTTTCTCTTCTCCAGCAACGTCCCGATCGTCCCTCCAGATGAGTTCTGGGTGCCGGTGAAGATGAACCCCATGCGCTGCTTCGTCATCCCCTTCGGAGACATCCACATCTTCATCGGCGAAACTGACTCGGGTCCTAGCTCCCAGGAAGTCAGAAACTCGTCAAGCCCCGCACGGACCACCTATGAGCAGGACACATTCGCGGAAGGATCTGGGTCATACCTCTCCTTGGAGTATGGTGGCTCGGATCAGGAAATTTCAAGGCCCACCCAAACCGCCCATGTGCAGGATATAAAGGTGGAAGGACCCCGCAAATCTGCTTGGCTCCCCCGAGCGTTAGAGATGCGCAAGTCACACTTTGTCAGTGTCATCACCATCTTCGATCTAGCCAGATGCATTCAAAGGGATGGAGAACCTCCCCGTGAATACCTTGCTAGATGGATGAGGGTGAGGGAAACCCTAGAGGGCGACCGCGCCGATGAGCTCGTGTACCACTTCGTGGAAGGGCTCATGCCTAGAACACTCCTCTGTCATACCCTCCGAAGGCGGCAGGCCGCGGGCCCTCTCACCCTTGGTGAGATGGTTGCCATCGTCAACGAATACGCGGATGCCAATGAAGAGGACACGATAGCAATCACCGTCATAACCAGAGGAGGAAACAACAACAATGGTCCGCCTCCATCACCCTCCACATCCGCCATTGTCAGCACCGAAGCCAACTCCGACTCCATCCTTGACGCGCTTTATGCCGATGTCAATATGGATGGCGGCGGCTCAGATGCTAACTCGGAGGAATACGACGCTGTTATGAGGGAGATCAATCAGGAGATCGAGCAGGAGATCGAGAAGGAGATCAAGAAGGAGGAGTGCGCCGAGAAGACCAACACTTCCCACCAGGTGCTAGTCACCATTGGGAGCGTGATGGAAGAATACGGATAGGAACCGGAATGTGAGAGAGCTCCACCCATGCTAGCGGTCACCAGAGCAGCAGCAGCTAAGAAAGCCGCCGAGCCTCCGGATCCGGGCAAAGCTATCTCCCTCCGGTTATCCACCCGCTACCAGCGCAGGAACTTACCACGACCCCTAGTATGGCCCGACAATCAAATCAGCCGCCAATACCACCGTCAACGTCTGCACCTGGCAACCCACTGACCACTCCCGCCAACAAAGCAATCTACGGTGCACTCCTTATTGAACCAATCACCGTCACCAATATTCGGAGTGTTATGGAGTTTTATGAGAAGCGCGCGGAAATCTTGGCGGAGGCCAAGTGCATCACGGAGCAAGGCTCTAAGCTGAATGAAGACATGGCTAAGGCGCAGCAATCCATCAAGGCAGTAAGAGCTATGGAGGCCGAATACAAGCAATTGCTGTTAAAGCATAAAACAAAGAAGGTACCAGCTCACATCGTCGAAGATCCCGGCGTTCGGTGAAGCTTGGGATTTAACGGATCTAAGCTGACAAAAGCCACCCCTTACATAGATTAAGAGGGGAGGCAGGTCATGCCAACTCCCGCTCTCAACATTACCATTGCCAAGACCCTCCTGGAGCAGGACAGGTCGCCAGAAGCAGTTCCTCAGGTGTACGACCTTGTCGCTAAGGCATGTAAGCAACAGGAAAAGGCCACCTCGCAGAGGCTTGAGTCTAACCCGGAGCTTTGCTAGTCAACCCTGAATAGCCACAGAAGGCCAAAACCTCCCCGTGATGAAGGATTGCATACAGGCCCTACAGAGCGAATACGGAGAGAGGCACGCAACAGGGCTGACACCATCCCCATATCCTCCGATCATGGAGAAAAAGCGCGCCCCCACCGCTCGCCACCTCCACCACCATCTCGGCATCACGAGGAACCAGAGCCGCGCCACCGCACAAGCATGCCACCTCCAAGGCAGTCCCAGTCCAGCATCGTTATACGCGATAAGGGCGAACAACCTCGGCATGCCGGAGAGCGCAGCGACCATGACGGACATAGAAGCAGGTCCTACAAGGAACCGCCACGTCCGACAAGTAACCACGACAGGCATGAGGAATCGAAGGAGGGGCATAGCAAGAGAGCTAACCCACCACCTCCACCTCCACCATTGCCACCTAGCAGCCATCCTAGCGGAGGACATGGTGGATCTCATAGATCGCGCCACAATTCCCTTCCCCATGACGGAAAAGGGAAGCAGTCAGAGCCATACGATGCACGTACATGGCTGGACAAGATCCAAGAAGCTCGGGAGCTCCCATACCTTGGTCCACATTGTTTTGGACCAGTCATACGGGCCACAACCTACCCCAAGGGCCTCTGGATAGACAAGACCATCAATCCATACAACGGCACTGCCAGGCCAGCAACGTGGTTGCAGGACTACAACGAAGCGATCCACATCGCAGGGGGAAACCCCAATGTCGCCGTCAAGTACCTCCCACTCATGTTGATCGGCACCGCCCGGCAATGGATTGACGACTTACTAGAGAAATCAATATGCAATTGGTTGGACATGCATGAAGCGTTCACCAAGAATTTCGAGGGTACATACAAACGTCTTTGTACTGTCAGAGACCTACAACGGTGTGTACAAGAAAAGGACGAAAACTCTCGTGCCTACCTCTCTTGCTGGTTGGATATGAAAAATTCCTGCGTAGGGGTGCATGAAAAGACCGCTATGGCCGCCTTCATTGATGGTCTGGAAAAGGGAACTTTGCTCCGGAATACATTGAAGTGCAAGCAGGACAACAATGAGCTGAACCTTAATGCAATGATTGCCATGGCTAGCGAGTTCGCCGCTGCTGATAACGACGCGCGTGGATCGTTGTCGATGATAGAAATCCCTACCCAAGCCAGGAAGAACAACAATAACAAGCAGAAGAATCCGCCCAAAGAGAAGCAAGTATCGACATGGTCGCTGCAACGTTCACTGGCAGAGGCAATGGCGGACAGCGTGGACGTGGTCGGGGGACCAGCAGTGGCCAGCAGAGGAGTGACACTACACCCTCAGCACCCCGCGTGCCCCAAACATACGAAGAGTACCACGATATGTTGTGTTTCGTCCATCTCGACGCCAGTGGAAAATCCACCCACACCAACCGCCAGTGCAAGTTTGTCAATGATCTCAAGGAGGACCCTGAGTCCGGCTACAAGCAAAGTCGGAAAAAATATACCTCGCGGAAAAGGCAAAGGGAAGAAGAAGGAGGAAGAGCCCAAGGAATCAAGTGATATGGATGAGGACATGGACCCAAAATCTTCCAACAAGGGAGTGGATAAAGGGAAAAATCCCTTCAAAAAGAAGGCTCCATGTTACTACACCTTCCTTGGCACCACAACCGTCCGGGCCCAGAAAACCTCTATGAGGATACTGATGGCTACCCTCCCTCCGGTTCCCAGTATGTCAGGTGGTCGGAAGTTCCAATTACTTGGGATAGGAAAGATCATCCAGAACTCATCCCAATAGAGAACCAGTATGCCATGGCCATCAACCCTTTGATTGACGGCATGGAGTTCACCAAGTGCCTCGTGGACAGTGGAAGCAGCATCAATATCATGTACCTGGATACACTGCACAAGATGAACTTGACAGAGACCCAGCTAAGGAAGAGCAACACCGTGTTCCATGGGGTTGTCCCTGGCCGACAAGCAAATTTCCTGGGTTGCATCACCCTTCCAGTCGCTTTTGGCGATGTCAACAATTACCGCCAAGAATGCATGACCTTTGAATTGGTGCCTTTCAAGAGCGTGTACCACGTCATCTTCGGATGCGACATCTTCCACTCCTTCCTCGCAAGGCCATGCTTTGTCTACAACAAGCTCAAGATCCCCAGACCAAATGGCGTCATCACCGTTGATGGAAGCTTCACCAAGGCACGGGAGTGCAAGCTCAGCGAAGCCGCCATCACCGAAGCAGTCCTCTATGGTGAGGAGTTCAAGGAGATCCAGAACCATGTCGATGCCTCGGAGATGCCGGCTTCGAAGAAGCAGATCACTGCTGCTAAACCTGCCTTTAAGGCCGCCATCAAGACCAAGAAGGTGGAGCTCGTCCAAGGTGATTCCTCCAAGACCACCACCATTGGCACGGACCTAGATCCCAAATAGGAAAGCGCACTCATCGAGTTCCTCCGTGAGAATAGGGACATCTTTGCCTGGCAACCTGCGAACATGAAAGGTGTACCTAGGGAACTTGCCGAGCATAGCTTGAATATTGATCCTAATGCCAAACCGGTGAAACAACCTCTACGACGCTTTGGTGATGAAAGACGAAGGGATATAGGCAAAGAAATAGCTAGGTTACTTAAGGTTGGCTTTATCCGAGAATATATTCACACCCGACATGTGGCAAATCTTGTACTTGTCCCCAAAAAGGGAACCAATGAATTAAGAATGTGCGTTGATTACACCGGCTTAAACAAAGCATGTCCGAAGGATCCGTTTGCTTTGCCTCGCATTGACCAAGTCATTGATTTGGTGGCTGGCTCAAAACTTCTGTGTTTTCTCGATGCTTATTCAGGATACCACCAGATCCAAATAAAAAAGTCAAACCAATTGGCTACTTCGTTCACCACACCCTACGGGACGTATTGCTACGTCACGATGCCCTTTGGGTTGAAAAACGCTGGTGCTACGTACCAGTAGATGACACAACGTTGCCTGCACGACCAAATAGGTCACAACGTACACGCCACGTGGACCACGTCGCGGTAATTTCAAAGAAATCAAACGATCTTATCACTGACTTGCAGGAAACCTTCGAAAATCTCCAGAAATACAAGATGATGCTGAACCCAAAGAAGTGCATCTTCGGGGTACCATCCGGCAAACTATTGGGCTTCAACGTTTCGCATCACGGAATAGAGATGAACGTGGGGGAAATCAAGGCCATTCTCAATATCAAACGCCCGACATGCCTAAAGGACATACAAAGGCTATAGGCTGCATTGCAGCAGTAAGCCGGTTCATCAGCCGACTTGGTGAGAAGGCTATGCCGCTCTACAAGTTGCTCAAGAAGGCGGACAAATTCACATGGATAGACGAAGCTGACGCAGCACTCCAGGAGTTGAAGAGAATACTCTCCTCCCCACCTATACTTGCAGCACCGGTACCAAGGGGGCCTATGTTAGTGTACATGGCGGCAACCAACCGAGTAGTCAGCATCGTCATTGTGGTGGAGCGCAAGGAACCAACGCATGAATATGGAGTTCAGCGACCCGTTTACTATATAAGCGAGGTCTTGACGGAATCCAAGCAGCATTACCCGCACTACCAGAACATAGCTTATGGAGTTTTCCTTGCTTTGCGCAAGCTAAGGCATTATTTCCAGGAGCACTCATCACAGTAGTGAGCAAAGCTCCACTGTCCGACATCATCAACAACAGCGACGCTACAGGGAGAGTGGCAAAGTGGGGCATTGAACTTGCCGCCTTTGACATCACCTACAAGTGAGGCGGCGCTAACAAATCACAAGCATTGGCGGATTTCCTTGCAGATTGGACAGAACTGCCAGAAGACACTCCTTTACTAGAGCCAGAATATTGGGTCATGCACTTTGACGGATCAAAGTTACTAAATGGCTCGGGGGCTGGTGTATTATTGCAATCACCAACAAGAGAGAAGTTGCAATACGTCCTGCAGATCCACTTCAACTCTACCAATAACATGGCGGAGTATGAGGCCCTCATTCATGGACTTCGCGTAGCCAAAGTTATTGGCATCACACGCATAGTTTGTTGTGGAGATTCCGACTTGGTTGCCCAGCAAGTAGCTAGCACCTGGAACGCGCGGAACCCTATGATGGCGGCATATCAAGACGAAGTAGACGAAATAGCCAAGTGCTTCAACGGCTACAAAGTCAAGTACGTCAAAAGGGAAGATAATGAGGCGGCAGATCTGCTGGCAAAGCTTGGATCAGCTCGTCGACTAATTCCGCCAAGCGTTTTCCTGGAGCATTTACGGAATCCATCCGTGAAGGGAGCGGATCCCGACAACCCGGATAGAGTGGACTCATGTGTTAACACAGTAACTGTGACCTCTCCGACTTGGATGAAGCTGTTCATGGATTATCTACAAGACAGAACTTTGTCACCGACGAAGTCAAAAGCCGGCAAATAGTACGCAGAGCAAAAGGCTACATCATCATTGACGTCCAACTATATAAAAGAAGTACCACAGGAGTTTTCCTACGATGTGTCTCCCGGCAGCAAGGTATTGAAATCCTTAGAGAAATTCATCTCGGAGATTGCGGGCATCACGCCGCTCCCCGATCGTTGGTGGCTAAGGCCTTTCGACAAGGATTCTACTGGATAACTGCCAAGGCGGACGCCGACAAGTTGGTACAAACATGCCTTGGGTGTCAGTTTTATGCAAGACAACCAAGTGTTCCAGCTGAAGAATTTCGAACAATACCAATAACTTGGCTGTTTGTAGTCTGGGGGCTAGACATGGAGGGACCTTTGCAGACAACACCCTGTGGATTCACACACTTGGTAGTAGCAGTGGACAAATTCACGAAATGGATTGAAGCTAAACCAATTAGAAAGCTTGATGGGGCAACATACCTAAAATTTGTCCGGGATCTAGTGGTGAGATTTGGTCTCCCGCACAGCATCATCACCGACAATGGCAGAAACTTATCTCTCGGAGAAGTTGAGGAATACTATCATGAGAAAGGCATCCGCCTTGACCTAGCGTCTGTGGCACATCCATAGTCAAATGGGCAAGTTGAAAGGGCCAATGGACTAATTTTGCACGGAATCAAGCCACGCTTAGAGGCACCGCTACGTAGAGCAGCTGGAGCCTGGACAGAGGAACTACCATCTATTTTGTGGAGTTTAAGCACAACACCCAACAAATCGACCGACTTGACTCCTTTCTTCATGGTTTATGGAGCAGAAGCAGTTCTTCCATCCGACATCCTCCACGATGCACCAAGAGTTTTCGCCTACAAGGAGGAGGATGCTGAAGAATCCAGACGACTATCTGTGGACCTACTTGAAGAAGAGCACATGCTGGCATGCCAGAGATCAGCCGTCTACCAGCATAAGCTGCGCGGCTACCATAGTCACCGCATAAAGAATCGCTCGTTTAAAGAAGGGGATCTGGTGATTAGACTCAAGCAGGAGAAATCACACAAACTAGCCCCGCCTTGGGAGGATTGTTCGTCATAAGCAAAGCATTACTCAATGGTTCCTATTACCTCATTGATATTCGCGAGTTGAAAGATAGGCCAAAAAATCGCAAGCGCAAGCAACGTGACTCCGATGATGACTACCTGGAGACAGATCGGCCATGGAACATAGCACAACTACGTCCCTTTTACACTTAGCACATTTATATTATGTAATAAGTTTCTTATATGATCAATGGAACAAAGCATTTGGTTCACTCATATTCTCTGAGTCCTATACCTCCTTTAGTTGTTCATTTTTGGATCATATAAACCCTTTATGCGCAAGGTTGCATTTTCCCTTGTGAAAATTCAACCTACGGGCGTTAGCTTAAGTTTTCTGGTCTACACGTTTTCTGAAGTTTTTATGTGGATTCCGGAGTAGTGACTTTTTGGCACTCAAAGACGGTGATTTTGTTGTTAGGTTCTTGACGGTGCTATTAAGCACCATCGCCTGAGAACATAGTTCTGTGTTGCGAGTCTTCCGTCTCACGAAAGGTCAAGCATACGAACCAGAATAATGGATAAGCCAGCACTTGCTTAAAATATATATACACATGCTGGAAGCAGATAAGTTGCAGGAAGCTTAAATACAAGTTTTTCTGCCTTAGCAAAACATAAGTTTTTTCCGCATACATTTTGCAGATATACATTTAATAAAAACATTGTTTTTCATGGCTCTGCTGCAGGGGGCTTCATGGTGGCATCATCAGGAGAGCCAGGCTGGGAGAGCTTATCAAACTCTCAAGGAGAGGGGCTAGACTCAGACGAGTCCATATCGTCATCCAGGATCTCAGCAGGCACGAAGACATCAGCCTTGACCATCTTGGAAACTCTGGTATCAAAGCTGGCAAGAGAGTTCCATATAGCATCGCTATCAATCTCTTGTCCTTCCTTGTCTAGTCTAGGCATGCCGGAGGTCACCAAGTCGATCTCGGTATTATCATAGTGAGCCTTGACCAAGGACAGGGTCATCCTGGCACCAGCCCAAACACAAGAGGCTTTCCAGTCCTTGACTTTCTTGGGGGCTCGGCGCAGGATTTCCGCGAACTCGGCCACTGAGTCTGCCACCTTGATATTGATGCCTAGAGGTTGAGTTATCTCCTTGGCTTGGGCGATGGCGGTGCTGACGAAGTTGTCTCCAAGAATCATGCATTCCTTGGGACTCGGAGCACCCTCACCCAAGTTGGCTAAGCCAATGGGAGCTATGGTTTGCACAAACATAGAAGGACCATGAGTATAAACAAGTCAAATGGTTATCCAACTTATAGAAAATGACCAAGATGGAGAAAGGTTATCGAAGATGCTCGTTTCCTCTTGCATGCATGTCTCCTCCAAGACATCGTGCTCCTTCTGGACTGACTTGAACATCTCAAGACTCCTAGCATTCTGCTCTTTGGCAGCTTGGTTCTGGTCTTTGAGTTGTGCAATTTCATCCTTCAGGTGCTGTATCTCGACGTCCGCAGACTCTTGCATAGCCTTTATCGTCGCCTCATGGCTCTTGATGGCCTCGACCAGGTCCTTCTTTAGAATTTTGTTTTCATCATCAAGCTCCTGGATATGCTTGGATTGCTCGACGATGCTCTTGCCCTTGGCAATGGCTTCTGTAAGATGGAAATCAGAAAGTGCTATTAGAAGATGGAAGAAATAATTCAATGAGAAAAGCAAGGAGCTGTTGTAGGAAACAGACTCTAGCTATTTTTGATCTGTTCCTTTAGTAATTTGGTTTTACCCTGTTCAAGGTTCATTTCCTTCCGAAGAGCAGCAAACCTCTCATTGGCGGCTATCCTCTGTTTATTCTCATTCTGCACAAGATGTAAACATGCTTAGTTTCTCTAGAGAATCTAGTCGGAACTATTCAGTTTCAACTAAATGCTCGGGGGCTACAGTACATGATTGTAAAGTAAACTAGTTTCTCTAGAGCATCTAGTCGGAACTATCTAGTTTGAACTAAACGCTCGGGGGCTACACGGACAAGTTCTACACTTAGTTTTTTGGAGCTCTCATGCAAATAACTATTGGATTATCCGCCTAAGAGCTCGGGGGCTATAGTGGGATATACTACACAAAGTAAACTAAGTGAAGTTCAAAAAACATAAGATGGCAATGATCCTGAAATTCTTGGCCAGATGAGCATAGGAATCATGAAGGTCCGGGCATTCTTGTAGATTGCGTTGGCCTACTTGATGAGGTCATCTAGGCTCCACGTCGGAGGAGTCGCAGCCAATGGGGAGGTTGAAGCCGGAGGCATGGATGAAGCCCTAGATGCCTCCTACACCTTTAAGGCAGATGATGGCTTGGAGGCTCCTGCCTCAATCGTTGCTTCCACATCCACCTCTTCCATCACTTCCTTCCCTTTCTCAGTGGCATCCTTAGCCAGAGCTTCAGCTACTTTAGAGGAGCTGCTCTCCTGCGTCGCCTAGCCTCTGGGAGCAATGTCTGCCTCGACAGAACCTAAGACATCAAGAATTGGATTGATATATGTCTCCTTGGCGGAGGTCTTAGGGATGACGGGGGATGACGGCCCAGCGGGGCTAGTAGAAGGTTTGGCGGCAGGAGTAGGGGGAGCGGTGGCAGGAGAGAACTTGGCGGACGAACCCTTGGTCAGCATATCACGAATGTTTTTTGACCCTCCAACATCTTTGGAGGATCGCTTCAAACTAACACCGGCTTTCCTCCTGAAACATACAAAGTATAAGTACAAGAGTTGAAAAAGGTGTGAGCTAAAAAATACAAGCCGGAGAATGAAAGTTCTTACTCCATGGCAGGAGCCTTGGTGAGGGAAATGTCAGTGGACTTCTTCTTCTCTGCCTCTAAGGCGGCAGTGGAACATTTGGAGACTCCACTCTCCAATTTCTTCTTCTTGGCCTCGGTAGTAGTGTTAGAGGTGGAGCTCTTCCGCTTTCGCGCTGCCGGAGTTGGTTGATCCTTGGAGGCGTCATTGTCGGACACCACCTGGATATCCTTCAGCTTAGGATCATAGACCTGAGAGGCCATTTGATCCGCCGCCAAGGTCGCCAGCTAGGATACAGAGGAGTGTTAGACAAACAACTTCAAAGTCGAAAAAACCTTAGAGTATGTAATGAGCAACAAAGGAAACAGAATCTACCTCTAGGCATGTACCGTAGTCGAACATGTCATAGGTGATCTTGAAGCCCCGCTTCTTGTCCCTTACCTTGACGATGTCCTTTAGCCGGAGCTTGATGGAGTCAGTAGAGAAGTTATCCCGCGAAATTTGCATGGGATCCCTCCTTTCTTGGCTATACTTGCACATCAACTCGGCGCGGTGCTGCAGAGGCTGGATGCGCCTAACGTACCAGCACATGGCAAGGTCCAAGCCTGTCAGACCTCCGTCTATGAGCCATTTGATCCGCCTTACGGCGCGATTGGCTTTGTCGTCGGAGGGAAGAGAGGCTGGGGTCCGCCATGCGGGCACCTCGGTGGTAGCTCCATCGACGAAGTCGGGGTAGGTCTCAAGACGGTCTGGCAGAGGGACATCTAGCCCGTAGAAATACGTGCGCTGCCAGTTCTTGCAAGACTCATGCCCTACGATGTCGGGGAAGCGCCGGCTAGGCCGGATCTTAAAGCTAATGGTTCCACAGATCTGCGGTTCGTCCTTGGACTCCATGGACTCTCTATTGTCGGTGAAAAAATATATAAACAGATCTAGTCTAGGCTTGATCCCTAGATATCCTTCGCATAGAGCTACAAAATTGCTAAGGACTAGAATGTTGTTGGGAGAGAGATTGTAGGGGAGTACCCGAAAGTGCCGGAGGACATCCAAGAAGAAGTCGGAGACTGGCAGGCTTACGCCGCGTACCAGCTGAGATTTGAGATATACCTTCTCTCCGGGTTGGGGAGAAGGGACCACCTCGCCGGCCGGTGCCACCTGCCAGACTAACTTCTCCGTCGTGGGGAGATACCCATCGGTGACTAGCTCCTATAGATCTTCGACAGAGAGATCAGAGCCTCTCCACATCCCTTTGTTGGAGTCGTTTTCCTCTTCAGCGGCTTCGGGCGCCGCTCGTTCTTGGTCATCACCGGCGGACTCTGTCACGGCGGAGACAGGGACGACCACCCCCTCCGACGGGACGATCACTCCCTAGGATGGCTCCAGCGTAGCCTCGGGAATCGCTGTTGTGGAAGGAGCAGAGCTTTCAGAGGCCATTACGACGAGGAGAAGGTGGAGGAAGAAAGGGCTCTGGTTAGGGTTTTCACAAAAGAGCTCGAACGGTCATGCGGCTGGACGAAGACGAAGACTAGGAAGCGAATGCGGGTAAAAAGAAATAAATTGACCATGGTGGAAATATATAAGCCTCGTGTCAAGATTCGTGCAAAAAGATCTAATGGATGGAATGTTGCCGACGTGGAAGTGAACGTGCGTGGTAATTTCGCCACGTCCTCCATCTTTTGCCGCTCCACCGTTTCGGATTTCGCGCGCGCGCAAATAGCTGATGATTAATTCTCTGTTTCTGTAAGTTTCGAGGTAGCATAGGTTGTACCCTACATCATCCTCCTGACAGTTGCAGTGAAAAGTCACGTCCGAAGATTCCATCAAAGGAGGGGATTATCCAACTCTGGAAACGATGACTCAAGGAATTGCTGGCTACATTGCGAAGCTGGGGAGGATTGCAGGGTTCTTTGGGAGACCTTTGAGATATTGCTTAACAAATTGACGTCATCACTTACATAGGATATTCAGAGATCAACGAGCAAGACGGCGCAAGATTTCAAAGTCCTCCGGGGGCTACTGTTGGGGATATGCTATATGGGTATCCTCAGAGCATGTCACCAATCCACCTAACCCGGATGGCCCATAGTTGGTAGCAAGTCCTATGGCCTGCTGGGCGGCCGAGTTAGACGGATTCTGAAGGGAGGCCCATGCCAGATAAAGGAAGGCTACGCAGGAGTCACCGACATACTCGCAGCCTTAGAGTGCAAGACACGAAAGACTAGTTCGTATTAGTCTAGGACTCTTTACCTTGTCCGGCAAGGACCTTTCCCTATAAACCCTAGGTCTTGGTGCCTTTATAAGCCGGCCTGCGGGAGACTTTAGGGCAATGATTCATAACACCCTCGCACAGTGAACCAATCTCTATAACTCGGCGTATTGTCATTATAGTGATTTATAGCAGGAGTAGAGTCCCGCCACCATTATGGAACTTGAACCTGGGTAAACTGTGTTACCTCGTACCTGCCAACTCTCTGCCTTACCCCACATCTCTAAACACGCACTATGAGGACCCCTCCACGGCGTACTCGTCGGCAATACCATGACAAGAACCATCTTGTAGACCATATTAAGGACTACCATGGCCTACTCATTCCCTTGTCTAGATCTTCCTCCAACCCACTTCTTCTTGATGGTTTTGCAGGCAAGAAAATAATCTTTCCTGCAAATCTTATCAACATGCCTACTTTGGCGGAAGCTCACATCTTCATACTATCTTCTTTGGACCAACTCTTGGCATGGTTGTACTATACTCATAATGGTACATCTATCCCTACTTCACTTGTTTCAATTAGAACTTTGTTCTTCCTAAACCCACATGGTTTTGAAGGCTACTTGATAATCCGCTATGGCACCCTTAATTTATTCAAAGTTTGGCATGAAGCCTTGGAGAGCTCAATCATGATAAACCTCAAACCTCTATACCATGATGACCTACATCACTTGGTCTATCCATCCATATAGCCGATGACCACAGAGGAGCTATGAGCTCCAAGATCCAACAAGGTTTTGAAGGTATAAAAATAATATTGCCCTAGATCCTATTCTTATTTTCTACCAAAATCAAGTTGGATCCTAAAAACCCTAGGTTGCAAATGGTAGATACATTATGTGGACATCAACTACCTTGGCTATAAAAAATTTAACAAAGGTTTAATTTTGGCACAAAACAATTAAATTATTTTATTAGACAAAAACTCCAAAACCCTCTCTAAAAAGGAAAGTTAATTTCTCTCCAAAACACCTGTCCATATTTAGGCACAATTGAGGCCTAATTATCATAACCTATCTTAGTTTTAATAATTCTTTTTGCCTATTTTCTTAAATGGCAGAAACAAGAAATCAATTACTGTAATATACTTTTATGCCTCAATAAATTCTGAGAAAATTCTCCAAGGTATGAATTCATAATTGGGACCATCTCAAACCAAAAACCATCTTTGTCCAATTCAAATTATTCAAATAAAATCCATAAAATAGATTCAGCAAGAATTGAAGAATTGATATAAAAAGGATAAAAAATCATCCAATAAACCTCAAATAATTCAAGGAGGTATATCTTAACCCCACCCATATACCATCATCACTACCTTATCCGGCCAATATCAAAGTTTGAAACCGTTCTTCATGATCATTAAAGTGGCTAAAGTGACTACCTTGAGAAATCTTGAATCAAACCACATCTAAACTCCATCAAACCTCACCTACACTATGGCATCACTGTTCACCCCCTTGTCTCATGTGTTTGGCTATGAAGGAGACCAAGACTAGTCATTTCTTCCCTTTTTATTCAATGCAGCAGCCAGCACCCCTCCCCCTTTGCCCCTGCATGACCAGAGCCACCCCACACTCCCTCTCTGTCGCCCTTGAGGCCAAACCAGCAAGCTCCACCTCTTCCCCAAGCTTCCCCATGGACATGATCCACCATGGAGCTTTTCCCTTCGGTTTATAAGGCCACCATCCATACCAACCACTCTCTCCACCAAATTTCACTCCTTCACCCCTCACTTACCTTGCCCTGAGCTCTCCATCCTCTCCCCTGCTTTGCCTCGCACAAGAAAAGGAGGAGAAGGCATCTCGTCCTTCTCAAGGAAATCAAGCCTTGGGATCTCCTCGCCGTTCTCTCCCTCTGCATGTCACCCTACCGAGCTCCATGTGCCTTCCTAAGTCTAACCCTCTCTTCTTACTGTCCAGGGACTGCTGTACCAGCGTCACCATCGAGCCCCGACAAGCTCCCTTCGGTCGTTGTCGCGGGAGCATGTTTCTGCCACCAAAACGACATGTGCTGCCCCACCCCGAGCTCGCCATCATCGACCGCATCGCCCTAGACCATCCTGGCTCCTCTACGCCCCTAGGTGAGCACCCCCGAGCTCCCCCGAGCCTGCCATAGGGTTTCCTCTCCCGTGGCTGGTGTGAGGTAAAAGGTGAACCCGCGGTCGCCGATCTGCCCTTTAATCGAACGGTTGAGATGTCCCATACCGCTTCGGTGCCCCGGAGTCACTGACCCGTGGGCCCTGCCGTGAGCAGTTAAAACTGGCCTCTCGTCTGCGTTGCTGTCTTGAGTGGGCTGCATCTGCCCTGTGCGGCCCAGCCTCCCCTGAAACCTAGACCTGAAGGAGATGGTTATTATTAATATTATAGATTTCTAAGAAGTCCGAGGACATATATTGCCAGTTTGCTAATCATAGGCAAGCCACCTTCTTTCTCATAAGCCTTGTCCTACTATTTTACTTATTCATGTTTTACCTACTATTTATGAAAACTGCATTGTTTTATTATGATGATCTATATCTAGTAGTTGCTTGGCTCCTCCAAATCACTACTCTTTGGTACTACTAAGTACAATCACCTTGATGACACCTACTTGACCCTAGTATGGTGGATGGTCTATAACACCATACCCCTTTGGAGACCTGTTTTAGCCGAAGCAAAGCTATTGGATGGGAAGACCCTAGAAAAGTTTTACAAAAGGTTTTATCACCTTGGTGAGGTTTGGCCTACCAAGAGAAGTTTAAGAAAATAAAAGGGTTTTGTTATACAAATGATGCTGAAGGAAAAAGGAGGAAAATGATTATGAAAACGCACCCGTTTCTTTGCAGCTTTATCTATAACAACTTAACCCGTGCAACCACATTACTCGGGTATGGGACAGGGCTGGACTAGAAGTTTTTTCACTCTAGTATAAGTTGTCTCACAACTACTACAAGGGATTTTGATCTCTGGAAATTGAGCCTTCTCCGGAAGGGTCACTATAAAGTAATTCACACCCAGGAGAAGGAATGAAGGTTCTGCGGGCCTCCATGCCTTTACTATGAATAGCTCATAGGGTAGGATCTTATACTGGAGTGGGAATTACGAAGGTCTTGATCGGTTACTCGACCCACGATCCGTAGGTGATCAGGGCAGGGTACCCGGATGATGTAGGTAAAGTGTGCAACCTCTGCAGAGTGTAAATCTATTCGAATAGCCGTGTCCATGATTATGTATGGGTTGGACAAACTACTGTAGAGCGGTGATGTTTGTTGTTAAAAAAAGGTTTTTAGAAAAGAAAGTGTTTTCAAACACTGGTGGTCTGAAGGACACCAGGGAAGGTGAGGTGATCTGAAGGATCACGGAAGATGTAAGGTTCGGATGGTTGAGGACCATGAGATGAAATAGGGTGACCCAATCCTAGCGTTTCCAAAACCTTGAAAATGTTTTACAAAGTTTTTAACAAATATATGGAGATGCTATATCTACAAGAGAAACTATTTTAGAAAAGAACCTCTCATGGAGCCCTCCTACTACCACATCTATATTGCATATCATTTTATTGTTATTATCTTAAGGTTATTTGTGAGTACATTCAAAGTACTCACTGGCATTGTCTTTCCTATTAACTTAGTCAGATTGAAGAAGAAGGTGAAGTGATGACTACACGAGCTAGGACGTTCTCCCAGTCAGCTGCCTGTAGGTTAAGGCATGACTTGGGCTCTACTCTTGAAGAAGTTCTGCTGATGTTGATTGATGTAGCCATAATGGCAGTTAAGGTATGCCATGTATCTGCTTACGTAATGGATGTTTACTTTGATACATGTCGGTTATGTGCCACGACAAACTGATCATGGGATCGTGGTGTGTTTATAATGGGGATTCTCGGAGGTTTAATCCGGGGCCCCATAGACTTGGTTACAGAGCCATCTTGACTATAGGAGAACCTTAGTTAGCATGGTCGTTAGACAGGAAAACCATTATGGAAACACCGGCTTTCGGAAAACTACTTTCTCAAAACTTTTCGAAAAAGTTCTACCTCTCATCCCTCTATTTTGAAATAATTTCTAAAATGGTTTCTTCACTCCCTTGTCCAAATTTAAACCTACAGGTTTCAAACAAATAGGACCTAGAACCCGGTGAAGACAGGGATGACAAGATGAAGACAAGTAACTATCAGCAAACACAAGGAGACTACAAGATCACCTTACCATCGGAATCCTCGTAACAAGAAAAATCAAGTGTTACACTATCAAGAAGCGTCCAATGATTCGGATAAGGCTTCCCTCGCAAGATAGTGAACTCGACCACAATAACGTGACGTCTAGGATCAATAGTCCTAAGGTAGGATTCCCCTATATCGCGAGTAGTTAACTTCTTAGCCCCTATAGTAGGCCATGTTTGCTTGCTTGAGTGCATATTGTGTTGCTTGATGTATGTTGTTTGCGGAGAACACTACGCCCCTATCGCTTTGTTCACCTTGTGTGTGTTCTGGTTTGTTTTGATCGTAGTCAAATGTGACTCGAGGATCGATAACCCACCTAGTAACTTAGGAAAACCCACCCCATGTTAGTTGTCGCTAGCGAGAACCCAGACTAACCTCGGGAGTTTATGAGAAGAAGAGTGCCCCAAGAACCAGGACTTCGACAACATCAAGTTAGAACCATTTGAAGACTCCTCCTCAGCAGGATGGCATACCTCATCAAACTCACTTCTCAAGACTCGTCATCAATACTGCGCACCAACACTCATCTGCCAACCATAGCTAGAATCCAGTTGAAGTTGAAAGTCGACCAACGAAGGCTCCCTACTATCAACAGGAAACCCCAAGACTGGCTAACCAAGACAAGAAGTGAAGATCTAAGTACACTAACCTTTGGCATATTAGCACTTCAGATATCCCCAAAATACTAACTGTTTTAGTCAATCCCTCTACCACACCGTCAGGATGTTCCTCACTAGAAGGGTAGAATACTCCCAGAATCTCGGGGACAACAATGCATGAAGACAATGAGTCTACTCCGCCATCGAGCAGAAGCAATGTCAAAAGTTCAAGTGAAGATAACTCGTCTAAAGATGGATGTCCCTACTTTGACGGAAGACTAGCAACACGTGTCACTAACCGCTAACCTGCCCAGCGATAACTCCTTAAGGCTTCGTTCCGAAACCATCTCCGATAAGGTTTTCACAATAGAGCATCACTCGAAGAGCTCAACTCAAGACCCAAGGAGATACAATCCTCTGTAGCATCACGCCATCACCTCAAGATGGAAGATCTGCACCATTCTCGAAGGAACTTAGTGAAGCTCTAAGGTGGAAAGACTGTGTCTTTCCACTCAAATCCCGAAGACTGTCTACTAGAAGATACTTTAGAAAGATTTCCAGATCCGACGTCTTTTCACCAAGAATCAACTCACGAGTCATCGGATGAGACAATAACAGAAGAAGTAGTGAAGACCCCTACTACTTCAGTTGAACCCCCACCTGAAGGACCACAGATTTGCTAAACACACCAGTTCTAACCTATTTGGATGATCCACGAATTTAACAGATTGGAATAGGCTATGTACAATGAAGTAGTATATAAGTCTCGTAGGACCCATCTAGTAGACGTCATCTAAAGATTCCAACTCCTAAAGGAAGATTGACGATAGTCTTCTAAACCACCTGACTACTCCTAGAAGGAAGGACTATGTTATCTCCAAGCTACCCTAGTTTAACCCTAAGGGGGAACCCAAAAACTAGAATAACCATCTGTCAAAAGCAACCTCAAGAGTTAGACCTAAAATCCTAAACTAGGATATGGTAAGCCCTTAAGAGAAATGTCGTAAATCCTTACAGAAGGAAGATCCTCCATCGTAATCAAGACTGAAGCCTACTCAACTCTCTGTGCATCCAAAAAGAATGAAGTTCAACTCTACCGACACAGTAACCATGTTCAAAGACGAAGACCGTAAGTTAGTACACTTAAGGCACATAACACTAACCCCGACAAAAAAAATCCCCTAACCCTATTCTCCCGAATCTCGGGACGAGATTCTTTTAAGGGGGAAAGGTCTATAACATCCCAATTTTAGCAACCCTGATTAGTTGTCCAAAATGCACAAATCAGGGGGAACAAAAACATTTTCTTAATTAGTGATGCAGTGTAAGCTTGTTGTTTGCTTGTGCTTATGCATCTAAATGTGTACCAAATGATATACTCTCTACCTCACCCCTAGTTAGCAAAAGCTATTTAACAAAAACCATCTTGGCTCATATTACATTTCCTCAAATGTTCTGGCATTTCAAACACTTGAGCCAAGATGCCTTTGCAACAACAATTATTTTCTTAGCTTATATTTACAAAACTATGGAGATCTATATGATATGATCTCCCTATGTTTCAAAGATAGGACTTTCAACTACTCTTACCACTAGGTTTTACAAAACCTTTTATAAATCCTTTAAATTTCATTCTTGGTAGAAGTACCAAGAAATATCACCTTATTCAAAACTCAAACCTTTCAAACTACCCATCCTTATATCAGGCCAGGCTTGATGATAACCTTAGTAGAAGATTGGTATGCTTGCTAAGGTGAATTTCCTTGATCTGCTTTTAACTTGTTTGCTCCGGAAGAAGTATGAGCTACTCTAGGAGCTCATACTCTAGGATCAAGAGATTACTAGGATCACAAACCCTAAGCAATAAGACAAAGCTAGATCTGATCTCTATCCACTAGGTGATCATCTAAAACCCTTAATCAGATCCTTTCAGCACTAATCCTTTCTAGAAGCTTCCAAGTCAATGGAGACCAGTATCAAGCATGGATCTATCGTACTCAATCTACACTTAATCATCATACACTTGATGATGATTTGGAACCTTGCATCATCTCAA
The DNA here is from genome assembly GCA_023614405.1 of Avena insularis. NCBI lineage: Eukaryota > Viridiplantae > Streptophyta > Magnoliopsida > Poales > Poaceae > Avena > Avena insularis. The sequence continues at coordinate 67,143,195 of CM042692.1, read as the reverse complement.
ATCCATCCTCTCTTACATTCTAGTCAAAAACCCTAGATCTGCCAAAATGACTAAGTCTGGAAAAAGGTTATCAACATCACATCTTTGAGTCCCCCTCATTTCTAATCCTTTTGCATTTTTGGTAATGCACTTGAACCATCTTGTAGACCATCTTAAGAAATACCAAGTCCCATTCTTTACCTTGGCTAGATCATCCTCTAACCCACTTGTTCTTGATGGTTTTGTAGGCAAGAAAATGATCATTTCTGCAAATCTTATCAACATGCCTACTTTGGCAGAAGCTCACATCTTCATACTATCTTCTTTGGACCAACTATTTGCTTGGTTTGTATTATACTCATAAAGGTATATCTATCCTAATTCACTTGTTTCAATTGGAACTTTTTTCTTCCTAAACCCACATGGTTTTGAAGGCTACTTGATAATCTGCTATGGCACCCTTAATTTATTCAAAGTTTGGCATCAATCCTTGGAGATATCAATCATGATCGACCTCAAACCTCTATACCATGGTGATATACATCACTTGGTCTATCCATCCATATAGCCCATGACCCTAGAGGAGCTATGAGCTCCAAGATCCAACAAGGTTTTGAAGGTATAAAAATAATATTGCCCTAGATCCTATTCTCCTTGTTTTCTACCAAAATCAAGTTGGATACTCAAAACCCAAGATTGAAAATGGTAGATACATTATGTAGACATCAACTACCTTGGCTATAAAAAGTTAACAAAGGTTTACCATATTTTATTCTTGGCACAAAACCATTAAATTCTTTTATTACACAAAAACTCCAAAACCCTCTATAAAGGAAAGTTAAATTCTCTCCAAAATGCTTGTCCATATTTAGGAACAATTGAGGCCTACTTATCATAACCTATCTTCCCACTTCAAAAATAAATATTTTTGAAGAGTTTTAATAATTCTTTTCGCCTATTTTCTTAAATGGCAGAAACAAGAAATTAATTACTTTAATATACTTTTATGCCTCAATAAATTATGGGAAAATTCTTCAAGGTATGAATTCATAATTGGGACAATATCAAACAAAAAAACATCTTTGTCCAATTCAAATTATTCAAATAAAATGCATAAAACAGATTCAGGAAGAATTGAAGAATTGATATAAAAAGGATGAAAAATCATCCAATAAACCTCAAATAATTCAAGGAGGTATATCTTAAGCCAACCCATCTACCAGCGTCACTATCTCATCCTGCCAATATCAAAGTTTGGAACCATTCTTCATGATCATTAAAGGAGCTAAAGTGACTACCTTGACAAATCTTGAATCCAACCACATCTAAACTCCATCAAACCTCACCTAACAAGATTGCACAACACTTATCACCCCTGGAGGACACCACTGTTTCCCTTCATTGTAGCATCACTGTTCACCCCCTTGTATGATGTGTTTAGCTATGAAGGAGACCAAGACTCGTCATTTCTTGCCTTTTTATTCAATGCAGCAGCCAGCACCCCTCCCCCTCAGCCCCTACACGATTAGAGCCACCCCACACTCCCTCTCTACCGCCCCTGAAGCCTAACCAGCAAGCTCCACATCTCCCCCAAGCTTCCCCATGGACATGATCCACCATGCACCTTTGCCCTTTGTTTTATAAGGCCAGTGTCCATACCAACCTCTCTCTCTGCCTCATTTAACTCCCTCACCCCTCACTTACCTCGCCCCAAGCTCCCTATCCTCTTGCCTGCTCTGCCTCGCACATGAAAAGTAGGAGACGGCACCTCGGCCTTCTCAAGGAAATCGAGCCTTATGCTCTCCTTGCCATTCCTCTCCCTCTGGCTGTCACCCTACCGAGCTCCCCGTGACTTCCTGAGTCTAACCCCCCTCTTCTTGTTGACAAGGGACTACAGCACCGGCGTCACCGTCGAGCCCTGACGAGCAACATTAGGTCGCCATTGCGGGAGCATGTTTCTGCCACCAAAACGACCCATGTCGCCCCTCCCTGAGCTCTCCGTCGTCGACCACGTAGCCCTGGACCATCCCCGGGTCCTCTCCGCACCCAGGGGAGCACCCCCTCTCTCTCCCTCGAGCCCTTCCTAGGGTTTCCTCTCCCGTGGCCATCACGAGGTAGAAGGCGACCCTATGTCTATCGATCTTCCCTTTAATCGGACGGCCGGGATGTCCCCATACTGCCTCGGCGCCCTAGAGTCACTGACCCGCGGGCCTGCCGCGGTCAGTTCAAACCGGCTTCTCGCCCGTGTCGCCGTCTCGAGTGGCCCAGCCTCCCCTGAAACCTAGCCTAGTTGCCTCTCTTTTAATCTTTTGCCCCAGATCTGAAAACTATCTGTTAGGAATAAATCTAGATAAAAATGGAAGATAGCTACAAATACCTAGATATTATTTTCTTCATGTACAATCGGGTCTTCCCTATCATGTAGCACTATTTCAAGTCAAAATAGTCACCAAATTCTTTCTACTAATTAAAATGCAAAGAAGTATCTATTTTACTAATAAATTCTTGTAGGGCGTTTTAAACACCCAAATGGAATAAATACAATTGCCTCTGCTGGGTATTTCCTTGCATAGGCCTCAGGCAAAGGGGAACAATAGTTTGATTGTAGTAAATATAACAAAAAGTCCTCATACCTACGTTTAGAAAATTCTCTAGGTCAAACCAAAAATGGTATTTACCTAATTCCAACTCTCAGTGATGTATTAACACATTACTTACCAAAACCTAGGAGCCCAGGAATTATGGAGCCCTAGTTTCTTTTTAGTTAATAAAACAATTCGGCCTATAGAGGTTTCACTAATAAAATAACTCTAGTAGTTTTGTAACTCCAAAAAGGGTTATTCCAATTTATACGGAAAGGTAATTCAAGTACCTATCATGTGTCCTTGGATTCATATCAAAAGACCATGTAGTTTAATTTGGTTAAAGCGACAGTTTGACTATAGAACTGACTTTGGGATTTTCCTAAGGGCATTCTGGTAATTACATTGAAATGTTTCAACTCTCAAAAATCACAAACTCCAATTTATACAATATACTCTAAGAACAAATTTATTGGAGCTACAGATATTTTCTAGTGATTTATTAACCTAAACTAGGGTTATTTCCACTAAAATAATCATAACTAATTAAGGAAATTTGATAAAATCTTGAAACCACTTTTGGTGGCCTTGTTATTTCAATACCTATCTGATGATATCATTTTTGTACAATGATATCATACATACCCAAGTCTTAGTTCCAAACCCCTTTATTAAGTGGTTTTGGCAATCAAACAAAAAAAGGGATTTCCACCAAGCCAATTAAAGTAATCACAATGGCTTTGATCCCAATCCCTCAAAACCTACTAAAGTGAATAATGTGTGGTATGTTTGTTTGTTATATTGCATTGGTATTTGTATGCCTTGTGTTGATTGTGCCTTTGATTCTTGCATGTATGACCCTTGACGATGATAGTTATGATTTTTCCAAAGACCCGAAGGAGATGGTTATTATTAATATTATAGTTTTCTAAGAAGCCCGGGGACATATATTGCAAGTTTGTTGATCACAGGCAAGCCACCTTCTTTATCATAAGCCTTGTCCTACTGTTTTACTTATGCATGTTTTACCTACTGTTTATGAAAACTGCATTGTTTTATTATGATGATCTATATCTGGTAGTGGCTTGGCTCCCCCAAATCACTACTCTTTGGTAATACTAAGTACAATCCCCTTGACGACACCTACTTGACCCTAGTATGGTAGATGGTGTGTAACACCATACCCCTTTGGAGACCTGTTTTAAGCCGAAGCAAAGCTATTGGATGGGAAGACCCTGGAAAAGTTTTACAAAAGTTTTTATAGTAACCCTTGGTGAGGTTTGGCCTACCAAGAGAATTTTAAGAAAAGAAAAGGGTTTTGTTATAAAATGATGCTGAAGGAAAAAAGGACGAAAATGATTATGAAAACGCACCCGTTTCTTTGTAGCTTTATCTATAACAACTTAACCCGTGCAACCGCATTACTCTGCTATGGGACAAGGCTAGACTGGAAGTTTGTTCACTCTAGTATAAGTTGTCTCACAACTACTACAGGGGATTTCGATCTCTGGATGTTGGGCCTTCTCCGGAAGGGTCACTGGCGAGGGTTTAACTCATCAATGCCCATTGTTATGGACTTGGGTTTTGGAGAAGGAGGGAGCGCTGGAGACATCTATCGGCTAGCAAACAAGCACATAGGGGACTCGAAGATTTACCCAGGTTCAGGCCTCGTAGAGGTCCCTACTCCTGCTTGTTTGCTCGTGGAATTATCAAAGGAATCGAAGATTATAATGGTGCGCAGATGCAATCTGGCGAGGGTTGTGGAAACTAGGGTTGCGTGTGTCTTCCTCGCTGCCCCCTCCTAGCCTTTATATAGATAGGCTAGGTCTCGGGTAGCAGGTCAAGTCGGTTACAGGTTAGGGTTTTCCCCTTTTGAACTTTCTATCTTTAGCTTCTTCTTGTTCTTCAAGCAATCGAGAGTCCGTAGGTTACTCGAGTTCTTCATTTGGGCCTTGGCGACACCGTGGGCCTCTATGTATTCAGGCCATATATACCAAGCTCGAGTACCTGTAGGGTATACCCATGTCAGTAGCCCCCGAGTGTCTAGTGGAATCGCAGATTCGACTGGAGACTTTATGAAGCCTTTCGGGTACATGACTGAGTATGTTTTTCGACTGCTTTGTTTGTGTCATAGGGATTGTTGATGTGTGTGCCTGATTTAACCGATGTATCGATATCAGTTAACTACCTTAGGGTAAAACAACGCCATCTACTCGAACTCGAGTCCCTAGACTCGAATCCAGAAAAGTTCTGGTGTAATTCGACTCAAGCCGCGGAGGTCTTACAGGAGTCGAATTCTAGTGTATGGGTGTGAGCACTCGACGCATCCGTCAAGGCATGTTCATCGTACATGTAGGCACGGATATATTTCTGGTAGTGCGCAGCAAATGCGTTGCCAGGCCTTATTCAGGTCTTATCTTTACGTTGTAAGCGTGGCATCCGAATTTTATCATCGCGGAGACGATTCGGGTGACCTAGGAGACGCAGTCTCTTTGTGGGGAAAAATTATGAGGCGGTGTCGCCATAAGCTTCGAGTGTGGATGTTATCAACACACACTACTTTGTACCAATAATCATAGGGTGCGCGACCAGCGCTCCCTATGGGAGTAGCCCCCGAGTGCCTGGTTGAGTCAAAGACTCAGGCAGGGACTAAAGAACTTTTGCAACTGTTGTCGCCTTTTGCTTGCTTGTTTCAGTCGAATTTGTTTCCGGCGCTCCCTATGGGAGTAACCCATGTCCATAGTCAAACCGTGTTTCGAGTGGTTGGGTTTGCTTTGATTGTCCATGTTCCTGTAAAAGAAGAAGAAAAATCGTAGGGTGCGCGACTAGCGCTCCCTATGGGAGTAGCCCCCGAGTGCTTGGTGGAGTCGAAGACTCGAGCGAGGACTAAAGTAGTCGAAGTCTTCTGCTGTGTAGTTTTTGATGACGGCAGTGCTGACAATTTCATGACCTCAGTTGCCCGTGTGAGCGAGTTTGACGGGACGTGATGAGTGGTGGGTCCTACTCCCTGACTCTAATTTGACCGGGCGTGCGTAATCTTTATTTAAACTGTGCCTCCTCGATTTCCGCACATAATGGGAGTAGTGGGGGACGGTTCGCGCTTCAGCTCCTCCACGTGTCAAGCACGATGAACGCCATGCATCTGGTAGGGTCTTCCTAAGCCGTTGGATTGCATCTTCCAGGGGGTTAAGTAGCGATGCAGCAACGGTAAAATTCACATCTACTTCCATTCATCCTTTGCCTTCATCGCCATTGCCGATGCTCCTCTGCTTCTCTACGCTCTTTTTCCCTCCGCGACGCTAGACCAGCTCCGCGTATTTCCCAGCTACTTCCTCCGGTCACATCGCCACCGTGGAATGGGGAAGAAAAAGGGAGGTGTTGCGGCCGATTCCGCTGCTGCGATGAAGAAGAAGGGTGGATCCACCGCTGCGGGCACCAGCACCGCCGCCGGCGGAAAGAAGAAGGGCGCGGGCACTCGCGTCACGAATGGCGTGTGGCGTTCCTCGGTGATCAAGTCCTCAGAGCTTCGTCTTCTTTGCCAAGACGGAGTTTTATCCTCCGCAGTCGCCGACGCGCGCGTCCCCGGCGGGGAGGTAACCCACGCTCCTCCTGCCGGTTTTCAGGTGATGTTCCTAGCGTTCATCATTCGCGGCCTCTCATTGCCCCTGCATCCTTTCTTCAGGGGCCTTCTTTGTTTTTACGGGCTCCAGCTCCATCAAATGTCCCCCAATTCCATCCTCCACGTAGCTTGCTACATTACCCTCTGCGAGTGCTGGCTCAGAATCGAGCCGCATTTCGGCCTCTTCAAGCGCCTCTTCAAATTGAAGCGCCAATCGGCGTCTGGCTCCGTAGTCTATGATGTAGGCGGCTGCGGTATCCACGTTGATCCATCTGCCACTTACTTCGACATCAAGCTGATGATGTCCGCCCAAGGGTGGAGGGACAAGTCGTTCTACATTCGCGACCAGAAGGCCGACGGAGACCACTTCGGACTCGCGCCCTTCGACCCCGCGACACCGTGCAAGAGGAGGCGCTCCTGGAAGAATGTGATCATGCCCGGCGAGTCCGCGGAGACAGATGTGATGTCCGAGCGCGTCTGCGACCTCGAGAGTTGCATGGGCAAAGAGGAGGGAGGTTGCGCCCTCATTCGCACATGGCTGCGCTGTTGCGTCCAGCCCCTGCAGGCCAGAGTCCACCCCATGTTTCAGTGGGCTGGCGCTGACGATGTCACTCGCGTGTCTGTCGATGGCATGTCCGCGAGTGAGGTAGACAAGAGGGTGCGATTGGTCACCAAGTACATCGTCAAGGATGTGCTCCCTAGTGAACCAGTTGTTCCTTTGTTCGATGCTGCTAACCCTCCTCCTGAGGTACAGTTGAGCTACGTAGTAGCTCTTTTTGTCGATTGCTTCTTTTGTTGTGTCTTGGCTTTGTGCTGAATTATTGTCTGTATGCAGGATTGGGCGGTGTCATCCTGTATGCCCCCTCTTCCTGAGGGGGTTATTCCTCATGAAGCCTTGGAAGAGGACGAGTCGGAGTTGACCGTCCCATCTGATGTGGAGGAGGAAGCCCCCAAGTCAGATAGTCTGGATACTCGCAAGCGTTCGCGCAACAAGGATTCTGATGCGTCATCTCCTTCGACTCCTGAAGGTGCATGTGTTGGTGTGGAGTCGCCAATCCCTGCTATTCATGTGAGCGCCATGGCGCCATCTTCTCGCAAGAAGATGCGGCTGCCGAAGGAGTCGCCTTCAGAGTCGGGGGATCCAACCTTCGACTTTGATAAGTTTGATTGGTAAGTGTTCGAGTCTTCCTTTTTGGTTCTTCTTTTGGAGTTACCCTTTCTTGATGCTGGTTTGGTCTTGTAGTCAGCAGGCGTCGTCATCTTCTGGTGACATCCAATTTTCAAAGAATCTGGAGTCGCGACCTCCAGGGCCAAGAAAGAAGTTGAGCATGCTCCTTCTCCTCCATTGGCAGCCCACTCTGGTCATAACTCATCCAGCTCTCCACATGATGGGGAGCATCGGATGGTTGCCCAGATGACTGCACACCAATCGACTTTGGAGTCATTAGAGGATCATGTAAGTGTAGTATTTCTTCTTCTGATGTTGCAGTCGATTTTATTTATGGCTTCCGCTGATCCTTTGTTGTTTTTCCTTTTGCGATAGCTCCTCGTGAAGGAAGCCGCTCTTCTGGGAGAGCAGGTGCTTGCGATGGGTCGCCAGCATGCAATGCTGGATACGCGCCATCGAGTGGTAGAAAGTAAGTGCTCTGAACTTCTTCTTCTGCATCGTTGTTATGTAGTCGACTAATAGTCCATCCCTTTTGTTTTGTTTTATAGCTGAACATAATGCCCTTCTGCGCGACGCCGCCACCATGGAAAAGACACTCGCCGCGGCTGTGAAGAGCCGCGATGAGGCAATTGCGGCGCGTGACGAGGCACAAAAGCGCGAAGAGGATCTGTGTGCCTCCATCGCAGCTAGGGAGAAGTTGTTCGAAGAATAGCTTTTCTCGATTGCCAAGGCCCTTTCAGGTACCTTACTTGGACGTCACTATCGTTCTCTATTCGAATTTGTCGTTGGCGCTAACTTTCGTGCCCATATGTGGGTTTTCTGTACAGATGCTGGCGATTTGAGCTTTGACCCTCAGACCCTTCGTCGTGATGATGCCTTGGCGGGTTCTCTTTCAGCAGTCGAGGACCACAGCGTCGTGTTCAAGATATGCTCTCCAAGGCCAAGGGTGTGCTCAGTCGCCTCCGGGAAGAGCTGGTGCCCAAGGCTGAGCTGATCGAGAACATGGACGAGCTGGTGGAGTCTTTTGTCGGGGGCATCTCTGTGAGCTTCAAGAACTCGCTCCGTGCGGCTGGTGCGTCGATGTCACTCGCTATGGTGCAGGCCCATGGAGTCGAAATTGATCCTGCGGCAGTCTCAAGGGCGATGCCCGTTAGCGTGGATGTCCAGCAGGTAGTCTTTGCTCCTTTCGCGACTGCCTGTGGCAAGTATGGGCCGCAACTGATCAACACAGTTGCAAAGTACTCTGAGGAGCTGCAGTGGGCCAAGAAGGCGGCAAAGGCTGCGGCGTTAGGGGCCGGCGGAAAGTCAGTGGCATCTGATACCACAACGGACTCGATGAGGCCCCCAAAGCCAAAGTCCAAGTCGAAGAAACCAGTTGCTCCTTAGTAGCTTTGTAATAGTTGAATAGCCTATGTCTTTTGTCGAAAACATGCCTTTGGCTAGTGTATCTGCTGATACTTTTTTTTTGCTAATCTTGAATGCACTTGAATCTTTTGTCTGTGCATCAATTTGGTCTTCTTATTGCTTCTTGCTTGGCTTGTGGTAGGGCACATCAAGTGATCCTTTGAGGGAACCTCAGGATTCGCCACCCCTTGATGATACTTTGGCACCGTCGCGCTCAAGGGTGGATGAGCTATCTCTGCTCTCGCGACTTCATGATCGCGTGAAGCAGTTGGAGCATGAATTGCCCGTACTCCGTGGTAATGCGGATGTGTGGAAATCAAAGGCAGAGAAGGCCACCGTCCGAGAACAATACCTGTTGGGGGAGGTGACACAGCTGGGCGACCAATTTAAATGTTAGCTTGCTTACTCTTATCTTTTCCTTGTAGTCACTCGCAATGGTGTGTTGTCCTCACACTTCCGGTATTGCTTTGTGTAGTTGTCAGGGCACGCCATCCGCAGGATGAGAAGGATAGGGTTGCCACTCGCATGCATGATCTGACCCAAGAGCAACTTTAAGAGAGTGGATACTTTTCGGTAGATCATGATCGTGCAATCGCACTGGCGACCCTGCAGGATCGTGCATCGTGAGTGTTGCACTTCCTAAAGAAGTCGCAGTCTTGTTTGAAGAACATTTATCGGACGATGTTTCTGTTGGATGTTGCACCATCGAGCCTGCAGGCCCTCCTTGCCAAGTTCCAAGACTTGGCTACGGTTCACGAGTGTGTAAGACAGCAGTTGGTGGCTGGTGCCAAGGCCGCTCTATCGCTGGTGCGATTGCATAGGCCTGATGTAGATGTTGCGGCAATTGCGGCTGGTCCACCTACGCTACCAGCGGGTTCTGCTTGGAATATGGTGTCACACTATCAGGCGGTGGATCGCCCGGCAGAGGAGATCGTCGACTTCTTCGAGGAGCAAACCAACATTCTCTTGTTGCAATAGTAATTTAGTTTGTATCCTGCACATAAGTGTACCAATGTTGTAAAGTTCGTATGTAATGATGTGCATAATTGATTATCGATGATGTATAAAGGGCTTGTTAGCATATATGTTTTGTGAGTGCGTTGCACTATGCGACTCCTTTTCGTTAGCCTAGCCATGCACTTATCTCATTCCCTTGTCAACCTGTTAGGTGCGTTGCAACTAGGTTGATGTGTGTCAAGGGTTTCGATCGATGTGCCAGCTACTTAGGATATCGCGTTTTAGTTCGTAGAACAGATGTGTATAGGGTGGCGCAGCCCTCGAGTGGATAAGTTGCAGAAAATAAAGGAGAACACAGGGTTTTGGGGCACTTAGCTTTATTTATTCGCGGGACAGTATGAAGTACAATATGCGGCTAAGTAGCCTTGGCTGAGTAGCCTTATTTTGCAATGTAAAAGTAAAAACGACTAAGGGTAGAAGCGTCGCAGCTGCGCGACGTTCCAGGGGTTGGAGTATGCGACTCCTATCTCTAAATCTTGAAGGCGATAGGTGCCACCTGGGATTACTTCTGTAATGACGTATGGTCCCTCCCAAGGGGACTCTAGCTTGAGATGTCCTTGCTGCTTAAGTCGCAGGACCAGGTCGCCTTCGACGAAGGATCTGGGTGTAGCCTCCTACTGTGGTAGTTGCGCAGGTTTGGCTGGTAGATCGTTGATTGTTCCGCTGTGATTTCCCTTGCCTCGTCAAGGAGGTCGACGGAGTCTTCGAGTGCAAAGGTTGACTCCTGCTCGCTGTAAGAGACCACACGCGGCGCTTTGTATCGTACCTCGGCGGGTAGCACCGCTTCTGCCCCGTGCACCATAAAGAACGGGGTGTAGCCTATAGAACTGTTTGGAGTTGTGCGTAGGCTCCAAAGTACTGATTGTAGTTCATCTGGCCAGCAACCCGCGGCTTGTTCGAGTGGCCGGAGGATTCGCTTCTTGATGCCGCCGCAGATGAGCCTATTCGCCTTTTCGATCTGACCGTTGGTCTGTGGATGCGCTACCGAGGCGTAGCTGATGTTCATTCCTAGATTCTTGCAGAATTCTTGGAACTCCTTGGATGTGAAGTTCGCCCCATTGTTTGTGATGATGTTGTGTGGCACTCCGAAGCGGAAAACGATGGATTCAAAGAACTTGACTGCACTGTGCCCTGATTGATTGGTCACTGGCATGGCCTCTATCCACTTGGTGAACTTGTCGACTGCGACTAGGAGGTAGACGTAACCTCCTCGTGAGGACTTGGGGAGCTTGCCGACCATGTCGAGTCCCCATTGCACGAAGGGCCAGGCCAATGGAATTGGCCGGAGCTCCGCACCAGGTGTGTGCAGCTTGTCCGCGAATCGTTGGCACGCGTTGCATTTCTGGACGATGTCCTTAGCGTCGCGCATGGCCATAGGCCAGTAGAATCCAGCTCGTAGAGCTTTGGCCACGAGGGCGCAACTGCCAGCGTGGTGTCCGTAGGTTCCCTCATGGATGTCAAGGAGAACGGCTCTTCCATCGGCCGTGGAGACGCATCGCTGGAGCACTCCTGTGATGCTGCGCTTGTATAGTTCGCCGTTGATAACAGTGAATGCCTTGGATCGCCACGCGATGTGCCGTGCATCAGTCGGAACGTCCGGTAGCCTTTTACTGAGGAGGTACGTGATGTACGGCTGAGTACAGGATTACTCGATCATCATGACGCTCATTGGCCCTTCGAGTCCTGTGTCCAGCTCCAGGTCGTCGAGTGCCATTGGCCTATTGGGTGGCGTAGCCCCCGAGTCCGTTGTTGCGCTTATTTTCTTCTCTGGTGCCTTTGGCTTGATGGAGAGTTCACAGATGCGCTCGAGAAATACCCCAGGTGGTATGGGGGCGCAGGTAGAGCCTATGTTGGCAAGTGCATCCGCCTCTTCATTGCTTTCGCGACCTACATGTCGCAGCTCACAGCCGTCGAAGTCCCCTTCGAGTGTGTCGTAGAGGTCGCGGTACGCGATCATGCTGTCGTTCAGTGCGTCACACTCATGCATTGTTTGGTTGACGACCAGCTTGGAGTCGCCGTATATAATGAGCCTCTTGGCGTCGCAGGCTTTTGCCATCCTCATCCCGTGTAGCAGGGCCTCGTATTCAGCTTCGTTGTTGGAGGCGGTGAACTGCATTCGCAGGATATATTTCAGCTTGTCCCCTTGAGGCGATGTCAGTATGACACCTGCACCTGCTCCGTCCTTCCGTTTGGATCCATCGAAGTGCATTGTCCAGAGGTAGGACATATCTGGTTTTTCGGGGAGCTGGTTCTCCATCCAGTGCATGAGGAAGTCAGGGAGAACTTGCGATTTGATTGCATCGCGCTTTTCGTATGTGATGTCTCGTGGAGACAATTCGATTCCCCAAAGCGTGACTCGCCCCGTGGCATCGGGGTTATTGAGGATATTCCCCAGCGGGGCGTCGTTGACCACCACGATTGGGTGTTCCTGGAAGTAGTGGCGCAGTCGTCGGGCGGTCATGAAGATGTCGTACGCCAGCTTCTGGTAGTGTAGGTACCGCTGTTTTGTTGGTGTGAGGACCTCGCTGAGGTAGTAGACTGGGCGTTGTACCCCGTGGACCTTGTGCTCCTCGGCTCGTTCGACCATGAGCACTATGCTGACCACCTGTTTGGTGGCGGAGATATATAGTAACAGCGGTTCCCTTTCTCGTGGGGTTACCAGTACTGGTGAAGTGGATAGCAGGTGCTCGAGGTCTTCGAATGCTTCCTGCACTTTGTTGGTCCACTCGAACTTTTCAGCTTTGCGGAGGAGTTGGTAGAAGGGCAGTGCCTTTTCACCCATCCGACTGATGAATCGGCTGAGGGCCGTGATTCGCCCAGCCAGCTGCTGGATGCCCCTTATATTTTTCGGCTTCTCCATGGCCAGTATGGCTTTTATTTTCTTCGGGTTTGCCTCGATTCCTCTCGCGGAGATGAGATACCCCAGTAGTTGCCTAGATGGTACGCCGAAGGCGCATTTGTCTGGATTGAGCTTGATTCGGTAGCGGTCGAGGTTGGCGAAGGTTTCGCGTAAATCATCGATTAGGGAGGCTTCCTCCTTGGTCTTGATTACTATGTCGTCGACATAGACTTGAATGTTGCGACCAAGTTGATCCTTGAGGCAAGCCTGCATTCACCTCTGGTAGGTGGCTCCTGCGTTTTTTAGCCCGAAGGGCATTGTGTTGTAGCAGAACACACCTAAGGGTGTTGTAAACGCTGTTTTTTCTTGATCTTCCTCCTTCATTCGAATCTGATTATAGCCTAAGTAGGCGTCGAGGAAGCAGAGGCGCTCGCATCCCATGATGGAGTCGATGATCTGGTCGATTCGCGGTAATAGGAAGTGATCCTTTGGACAGTGCTTATTCAGAGAGGTGAAGTCCACGCACATCCCCAGGATATCCGTGTCCTTTTTTGGTACCAGTACCGTGTTGGTGAGCCAAGTGCTTTCCTTGATCTCGCGTATGAATTTGGCGTCGAGGAGTCTGTTGATCTCCATTCCGACTGCCTTTGCTCGTGGCTCAGATAATCGCCGGATTGTTTGCTTGACTGGCCTTGCATCTAGGTTGACGTTGAGTGCGTGCTCGGCGAATTCCCTGGGAACTCCTGGCATGTCCGCTGGACACCAGGCGAAGATTTCCCAGTGCTCATTGAGGAATTCGATGAGCGCGAGTTCCTATGCGAGACTCAAGTTGTTGGCGATGAGGGTCGTCTTGGCGGGATCTGACGGGTGGACCTACACTTTCTTTGTGTGCACCGATGAGTCGAAAGATAGGTCGGGCGAGCTTGGCCGTCTTAGGGGAGGCAGACTGTTGCCTGTCGACTCCTTTAGTCTCGCGATTTCTTCCTGCATGCCGAAGGACTGGGAAATTCTGCTGAATTCCCTATCGCAACTGTCGGATCTCTCGAAGCTCCCGTTGACTATGATGATGCCATTGGGACCTGGCATTTTCATCTGCAGGTAGGCGTAGTGTGGCACTGCCATGAACCTAGCGAACGTGACACGTCCGAGGATGTAGTGGTACTGTGAGGGCCAGTCGACGACCTCAAAGTCGATGTGCTCGCGCCGAAAGTTTTTTGGTGTGCCGAAGATGATGTCGAGGTTGATTTTTCCCAGGGGATACACGCCATTTCCTGGGATGATGCCGTGGAATGTTGTGTCCGAGGCTTCTAAGAAAGTCAGAGGGATCCTCATTTCTCGCAAGGTACTCGAGAATATAAGGTTGATGATGCTTCCGCCATCCATGAAGACGCGGCTCATGTCGAAACCTCCGATTTGCGTCTCGAGTACGAGGGGACAATGGCCCGGATGAGGTACTTGAGGCAGATGATCGCATTTGTCGAAGGTGATGCAGGACTCGCTTCCGCTGAGGTACTCAGTGGTAGATGGTGGCGAGTTTGTGGCCAAGTTAACTTGGCGAGTGATGGCCTTCTGCACCCTGCTAGAGGGGCGTCCTTTTTGGATCATCATGGTACCCATGGCTCGTGGGTATGGTTCGCCTCCCTGGTGCTGGTCCGGCGCGGCTACGTTTGGGGGTAATCCAGGTGGTGGTGGCGGAGCGCCATGTGCCATGGCGCCTGGAGCAGCTCCGTAGCCTCTTTCGACTGTGGTGCGATTCATCCGAACCAATCCCTCATGTAGTTTGAGGAACTCGCGACAGTCCTTGAGGAGGTGGCTAGACTTCTTCTTTCCATCATGCTTGTCGATGTAGAAGTGCACCGTACATGGCCCGGATAGTTTGTCTTCAATGGATGTCGCGGGTGCCTCATCACGATTGCGGCGTTGCCACACTTGTGTGGTTTTCCCGGAGTCGCGGTATCCACCGCTGCGGTATTTGTTGTTGCGGTTATCGTTGCGTCTGTCGGCGTAGCCAGCTGCGACCATGTTGACGTGGTCGTGGTCATCATAGATGCGCATGCGACGTTTGCCTCGGCGGTCGCATCTGCGCTCGAGTTCTGCCTCCTCGTCGGAGTGAACGCGATTCTTCATCGAATCTTCTCCATCGGCCCACCGATTCGCGATTTCCATCAGGTAGTCGATGGTCTTGGGCTTTGAGCGGCGCAGCTCCTCCCTAAGCTCTATGCGGCGGACGCCGCTATTGAATGCGTCAATCGCGCGATCCTCCGAGATGTTCTCTACGGAGTTCTTGATGATGGACCACCTTTGGATGTAGGAGCGTAGCGATTCGCCCGATCTTTGCTGGTAGCATCTCAGCTCTTCGATTGATGCGGGCCGCTTGTATGTGCCCTTGAAGTTGCACACGAAGCTGTAAACCAGCTCATCCCAACTGCGAATGGATCCGCGTGGGAGGTTGTTGAGCCATGCTCGGGCGGCGCCTTGCAGTTGTAGCTGTAAGCACTGCATGGCCGTGCTTCGACTGCCGCCATGGAGCCTGACGGAGGAGATGTGGTCCTCCAGCCAGATCTTCGGGTCCTGCAGGCCATCAAACTTTGGGTTCTCCGATGGGAGTTTAAACCCCTTGGGCATTCGCTTTTGCCTGATGGCCCTGCTAAAGCATCTGGCGCCATAGAGCTCCACATCTTCCTCTTCTGAGTCAGTTGACTGAGCACGTCGCGCCCTTGATTTGTCGATCTTGTGCTGCGTGAGGTCATCGCTTGCATCATAGTCGTGGTCGTGTCACCGTGAGCGGTGGCATCGAGAAAGGTCGTGACTGTCGTCGCTGGATGAGGGCGAGGAGTAGCGCTTTGCTAGCGCTTTGCCTTTTTTCGGCTCCGGTGTTGTCTCCTTGTCAAGGGCAGCCTCGATTAGTCCCAAGCCCGCGATCGTAGATCGGTGCATGGCGGCTCGGGGATCTCCAGCTGGCGGCTGGTTATTGAGGAGGTACATGGTGGCTGCTGTCACCGTGGCCTGCGGCGTCTTGGGGATCACGTTGCCCTGTGTATCGACTGTCATAGAGCTGAAGTCGACGACCTTTGCAGCTTCTATGCGTTCCTGCTCGGTGAGATGGGCCATCCGAGATCACCTCTTGTTTGCGAGGTACTCGTTGCCCTTTGAGGAGGATCCTCCGTGGGAGGAGAGCCCAGCACGTCGAAGGCTCGACTAGTCTGCCGCCTTTTTACGCGCCTCGAGTTGCGCAATTGTTTGCACTTGGCGCTTGAATTCTTCCTTCAGGAGCTAATGGTATCCCATTAGCAGTTCTTGCGAAGATCCAAAGGGTAGAGTGTTACCTCGTAAGGCATCACGGCAGCGAGCCCACTCTTGTTCGTTGAGCTTGATCACGACGCGTTCACCGGTTTGCTCGTTTATTATGGTTGGAGGTTCGACTGCTCCTCCGTTGTTAACAGGGGTGCCGTTGCCGCCGTTAGGCGGGTCGGTTTCGTTGCCACGATTGCCCGTGTTGTCGCGATTGGCAGAGGTGTCGCCCGTGTTGATGCGATATACCAAGCTCGAGTACCTATAGGGTATACCCATGTCAGTCACTGTAAAGTAATTCACACCCAGGAGAAGGAACGAAGGTTCTGCGGGCCTCCATGTGTTTACTATGAATAGCTCATAGGGTATGCTCTTATACTGGAGTGGGCATTCCGAAGGTCTTGATCGGTTACTCGACCCACGATCCGTAGGTGATCAGGTCAGGGTACCTAGATGGTGTAGGTAAAGTGTATAACCTCTGCAGAGTGTAAATCTATTCGAATAGCCATGTCCACGGTTATGGACGGGTTGGACAAACTACTGTAGAGTGGTGCTATTTTTTGTTTAAAAAACCATTTTCGAAAGAGAAAGTATTTTCAAACAGTGGTGGTCTAAAGGACACTAGGGAAGCTAAGGTGGTCTAAAGGATAACGGAAGATGTAAGGTTTGGTCGGTTGAGGACCATGAGATGAAATAGGGTGACACAATCCTAGTGTTTCCAAACCTTGCAAATGTTTTACAAAAGTTTTTAACAAAGATATGGAGATGCTATATCTACAAGAGAAACTATTTTAGAAAAGAACCTCTCATGGAGCCCTCCTACTACCACATATATATTGCATATCCTTTTATTGTTATTATCTTAAGGTGGTTTGCGAGTACATTCAAAATACTCACTAGCATTGTCCCTGGCTATTAACTTGGTCAGATTGAAGAAGAAGGTGAAGTGACGACTACGTTGTTGACTCATGTACTAACGAGCTCGTTGGGGAACCCCAAGAGGAAGGTATGATGAGCACAGCAGTAAGTTTCACTCAGTTATGAAACCAAGGTTATCAATCCAGTTGGAGCAAGGAAACACCCCAAAGGTGTAGCTAGCTAAACTTTGGCAAGGCGCACTACCGGTGCCAGCAGCAACATGGAGACCTGCACAACACAACCACAGAACTCAGTCCCGAACTTGCGATGAGGTTGTCAATCTCACTGGTTTTGCTGAAAACAAAGGATTAAACATATCGAGTGGAAGAAAGTAATAGTTTGCAGAAAGTAAACACAAAACAGTAAACAGTTGATTGTAGATTGATAGTAAAAGAAAGGACCGGGGTCCATAGTTTACTAGAGGTGGCTCTCCTTAAGATAGATGACATGTTGGGTGAACAAATTACAGCGGGGCAATTGACAAACATAGAGAAAGCATGCAAGATCACAAATAACAAAGACATGATAGAATCAATAATCAATCTGAAATAGCATCTCAATATCCATTGGATCCCCACAAACACAACATGTAGAATTACAAATAGATGATCTTGATCATGAACAGAGCTCAGAAGATCTAAACATGATAGCACAAAGGAGGAGAACCGGCCATCTAGCTACTACATGGACCCGTAGTCTAGAGATGAACTACTCACGCATCACACCGGAGGCTTGCATGATGATGAAGAAGGCCTCCATGGTGAATTCCCCTCTCCGGCAGGGTGCTGGGAAGAGCTTCAGATCCCTCCCGATATAGGGATGGAGATGACGACGGCTACAGACTCTTTCGTGGAATTTTGATAGGGTACTTAGGGTTTTCGTATCAGAGGCAATATATAGGCGGAAGGAGAGAGGAGAGGGGTGCACAGGCGCCACCACCAGCGCAGGCCAGGCCTGGCCGCGCGACCAGGTGGTGTGGCCGGGCCCCAGCCCCTCTCCTTCTCGTATTCTGGCTCTAGGTGTCCCTCGGTGAAAACTGACTTTGGCTTTTGTCCCGTCCAATTCCGAGAATATTCATTTTCTGACTTTCCTGGAACCAAAACAGCAGAAAACAGGCAGCTGGCACTATGGCTCTTGTTAATAGGTTAGCCCAAGAAATCATATGAAAAGTACTCCAAAGTGTGGACAAAACATAAGAAAGTATATAAAACCAAGCATGGAACATCAAAAATTATGGATACGTTTGCAACGTATCAACATCCCCAAGCTTAACTCCTGCTTGTCCTCGAGTAGGTAAGTGATAAAAAGAAAGAATAATTTTTGAGGTGACATGCACCATCATAAACTTGATCAAAGTATTTGTAAAACATTCAAAGCTGGGATCATAGTACTTCAATCATAACATGAAAGACAAAGTTCTAGCAATAAGACAAAGAAACTATGTTGCAACATGAAAAGGAACAGACAAAAGATTCATGAATAACAATACTTTGCAAGACATTTGTTTGTTTAACTTAAAGAAAACATAGCATAGTGGCATTCAGCTTGTCCCTCATAGAGTAGCAAACATAAATGCATAGGACACCTTCAAAGTTTATAAGAGTGACTAGATACAAATAGTTTAAAACAAGCAATATCAAGGTATGCGTCAATCAACAAGTCTTGGGACAATGCACATAGAACTAAGAATGGCCACTATGCTCTCAAAGTAGGTGCATAAAGGTAGAAGGTGGAGACTCAACATAAAAGTAAAAGAAAAGCTTTCATAGAAGGAAGTAGGGATTCAAGTCTCATAAAGAGCTTCCAAAAATTATGGTACTTATTAGCTTTCAGCTCTCATTGCCCCTATCATAAGCATCTTGAAGGTGATTAAGGTTAAAGTGACACAACTAAGAGGATATGCTTGACAAGTTATAAACCGAAATCTCATGCCCCTTACTTACGAAGACCGAACCTCATGCTACTCAACTTTAATCACAAGTAAGCTCTTGTCATTGTAAGTACATATGTATCATAGAGAACCGCCAACGGGGTACCCCTTGCACATGATACAGGAGTTATCCCATAATCAAAATGACAAGGAAAGCAGATAATGAGCATCTCAGCGATCTTTTTATTTGCTATTTGCATAGGTTTTTATTGAGGATGCTTCATAGAGTGCTCATTATGGTTATGCTGCAAGTTTCCACCATGATTAGGCATGGCTTAGGCTAGCGGCCTAGGCGTTTCCCTAACATAAATATAAACTCCATGATCTTACAAGTTCCCCTTTTATTTCACACCGCCGGGATCCATAAGCAAAAGAACATGATATCAACGGGGTACAAAGTACAGGTGCAATGTTGAAAGCGTTCCCATGATACATGGTTCTGCTAACTTCAACTTATAAAGCGCAAGCATATACGCAACAAAGATGGACGCAATGGTTCAGGTTTATTAAATGCAAGAAAATAAAGTGTGCCATCAAGTTCGTGAGAGCTTTAATCACTAGTTTTCTCATAACAAGTTTAATTTGGATGGTAGACAAAAACATGAATATACTCGGAATAGCATATGCTAGTAGGTAGGTATGGTGGACTCTTTGGAATAACTTGGTTTTAGGAGTTGGATGCATGAGTGGAACTCATACTTGGTTACGGGGGCTAGCAAAAGACTGGGAGCGACAAAGTAGGAGAGCAATAATGGCCATAATCATGCAGAGCGACAAAACATCATTGATCAAAGCATAAAGTGATACTACAAGTTGAAAACTAAAGGATCATAAAGTCTTATGGTGACTTGGGATAGTCATAACATGGTGTAAGCATGTGCCAAGTCAACCCAAATAAAGCATCAAAGGAGAATACCATAATACTATGCTTTAATATGCTAAAACAACGCATGATTCTTCCAAGGCACATTAAGAAATCTCAATTGTTTGTAACAAGTCATGCTACAGCAAAGAATACTAAGCATAAAGCCAAAACAATATCAAGAATGGCATGACAAAGCATAGGCCACAGTCAAAAACAAGCTCTCTTTACCACTTAAGCATGAACTTTCCTACTCTTTTCCAATCCAAACCAAACTATTTGAAAACCAATGTATGAAAGAGGGGGTCCAACCAATTTATTCAGAAAACTAAGAAAACAAAGCAAATGAAAAACAAAAATAAAACAAAAAAGAAGACGCTCCAAGAAGAACACAATTGTGCATGAAACAATAAAAATGAAGCGTTTGCAAGAAACCTGAGATTTTTATTGATAAAGAGGGAGATGCCTTGCGCATCCCCAAGCTTTGACGCTTGTACTTCTTGGATATTTCTTGGGGTGACATGCGTGCCATCCCCAAGCTTGAGCTTTAGTCCATTCTTCATCTCATTACATCATTCCTTCCATACACCTGAAATTTTTCCTTCATACAAAACTTCACACAATCTTTATTAGCAACATTAGTGCACTTAAGATAATAGGTCTTTAGGTTCAGTTCCAACACCAATAAAACTTCCATTAAAACACTAGCTACTGTAGCACTTCCCTCAAAAAGCTCAATTCCCCAAAAGAACTCAAAAAGGAACCAACAAGAAGCAAATGCAGAAAAAGGCAGAAATCTGTCAAAACAGACCAGCAGGTAAAGACGAATTTTTTTCGAAGACCTTCTGTTGCTCAAATCGAAAAGTGTTGCACTAACAAAAGTTAGATAACAACCTGGGGAAGAAGCACAAAAATTCACGCCTCAAAAGGACATACAGAGATTTTACACGAATTTTTACGGTGAAGCACAGAAATCTGTTTCGGGACAGCAACTTTCCCAATCATTACTTCTCTCTCATTAGAGGTTACTCTTGGCACAAAAAGCAAATAAAAAGGATAAGAAGCAGCTATTACTGAAATAATAACTTCCAAGACTCATCTAAAACTTTTGGGTTATCTCCCAATAAGTACTTTTCTTTAACGCCTTTCAGTTAGACATGATAGTTTGAGAAGATGCTCACATAAGAAATATGAATTGAAGTAAAAGAGAGCATCAAGAAGCAAAAAACACATTTAAGTCTAACCCACTTCCTATGCATAGGAATCTTATTTGCAAATAACAAAGTGACATGCATAGGAAGATAAAACAAGAGTAACTTCAAAACTTTCAGCACATAGAGAGGTGTTTCAATACCATAAAAACTTCGACAATCATATTTTCCTCTCATAATAATTTTCAGTAGCCTCATGAATAAACTCAATAATATAACTATCACATAAAGCATGCTTTTCATGATCTACAGACACTAGAGCTTTATTATAAACATTTTCAAAAGAATCCTCAGGAACATGACATTCGTCCTCCTTTGGTAAGCATGGGGGACAATCAAATAATGTAAGGGGTAAAGAGTTACTCTCATTAGAAGGTGGGGATGGGTAGATCCATTCTTCCTCCTCTTGATCATCACTCTCCTCCTCTTTTTCATCCAATGAGCTTACAGTTTCAGCAATTTCTTCTTCCATAGGCTCCTGCAAGGCATTAGTCTCTTCCATTGGTGGAGAGCATCTATTAAGATATTCAAGAATATAGCCATTTTCTACCTAGTAATTATCAAAGAAAAATTTAAGTATATCATAAACCTCATATTTATAAGGTGAATCATCAGTATTTTCAAGCAAACTAGCAAGTTCAAATGCACCCTTCCAAGCAATAAATTCTTCAATTTGTTCCACATCATAAAAGTCATAATTCCCTTTAACATAAGAAGATATGGTAACATTATCATTATACTCACATTGAAAAGGGAGGTGTTTATGCCTCCTACAGCAACAAGATTTATCAAAGCAATAAGTAACATTATAAGTAGAGCACACGTTTATAGCAATGGTATACAATTTATCAATTTATTCCCATAAGTGTTTCCCTTTTTGTGACAAGCGGTGTTCCTTATAATAATATTTTTGTTCTTCCATGAACCCACCTTGCCAATAAGATTCAGTTTCAAAGAAACCAACCATTAATAGAAAGCATGATAAAGCAAGACAATAATAGACCAACAAAAATACCAACTATAGTAGGAACTAATTTTTTTGTTTTTTTGATAAAGAAACAAGCAAACAAAGCAAACATAAACTAAGCAAAACAAAAATAACAAAGTAAAGAGATTGGTTATGAGGGACTCCCCTTGTGAAGATGTCCTTGACTCCCCGGCAACGGCGCCGAAAAAATACTTGCTGACTCGTGTACTAACGAGCTCGTTGGGGAACCCCAAGAGGAAGGTATGATGAGCACAGCAATAAGTTTCCCTCAGTTATGAAACCAAGGTTATCAATCCAGTAGGACAAAGGAAACACCCCAAAGGTGTAGCTAGCTGAACTTTGGCAAGGCGCACTACCGGTGCCAGCAGCAACATGGAGACCTGCACAACACAACCACATAACTCTGTCCCCAACTTGCGATGAGGTTGTCAATCTCACCGGTTTTGCTGAAAACAAAGGATTAAACGTATCGAGTGGAAGAAAGTAATAGTTTGCAGAAAGTAAACACAAAACAGTAAACAGTTGATTGTAGATTGATATTAAAAGAAAGGACCGGGGTCCATAGTTCACTAGAGGTGGCTCTCCTTAAGATAGATGACATGTTGGGTGAACAAATTACAGCGGGGCAATTGACAAACATCGAGAAAGCATACAAGCATATACTACTCATCTTGACTCCTTTGAGATTTGATTGGGCATTACAACATTATACATAGACCGTAATCGAACTACATCTATGACTAATAATCCACCTTCAGGTTATCATCCGAACCCCCTCCAGTATTAAGTTGCAAGCAACGGATAATTGCATTACGAATTGCGTGTAAAGTAAACAATACGATTGTTCTATGAACAAAGGATTGTTGTTTTCTCCCTAGTAGCAACAACACATCTAGTACCTTAGAGATTTCTGTCACTTCCCCAAATTACCAGAGGCATGAACCCACTATCGAGCATAAATACTAACTCTTGGAGTTGCTAGCATCTACTTGGCCAAGATAGCTACTAACAACGGAAAGCATGCAAGATCACAAATAACAAAGACATGATAGAATCAATAATCAATCTGAAATAGCATCTCAATATCCATCGGATCCCCGCAAACACAACATGCAGAATTACAAATAGATGATCTTGATCATGAACGGAGCTCACAAGATCTAAACATGATAGCACAAAGGAGGAGAACCAGCCATCTAGCTACTACATGAACCCGTAGTCTAGAGATGAACTACTCACGCATCACACCGGAGGCTTGCATGATGATGAAGAAGGCCTCGTGGTGAATTCCCTCTCGACGGCAGTGCGAAGAGCTTCAGATCCCTCCCGATGTAGGGATGGAGATGACGGCGGCTACAGACTCTTTCGTGGAATTTTGATCGGGTCCTTCGGGTTTCCGTATCCGAGGTAATATCTAGGCGGAAGGAGAGGCCGAGGGTGCACGGGTGGCAGACCATCCTGGCGCTGGGCCAGGCAGCCCGTCTGGTGGTGGTCGGGCCCCAGCCCTCTCCATCTCGTATTCGCTCCGTGTCCTCGGTGAAAACTGTTTATCGTGGACCAATTCCAAGAATATTCATTTTCGACTTTCCGGAACCGTAATAGCAGAAAAGCAGTAACAGCATCGTGGCTCTTGTTAATAGTTTAGTCCAAGAAATCATATGAAAAGTACTCCAAAGTGTGGACAAAACATAAGAAAGTAGATAAAACCAAGCATGGAATATCAAAAATTATGGATATGTTTGCAACGTATCATACGCCAGCTAGGACGTTCTCCCAGCCAGCTGCCTATAGGTTAAGGCATGACTCGGGCTCTACGATTGAAGAAGTTCTACTGATGTTGATTGATGTAGCCATAATGGCAGTTAAGGTATGATATGTATCCGCTTACGTAATGGATGTTTACTTTGATACTTGTCGGTTATGTGGCACGACAAACTGGTCATGGGATCGTGGTGTGTGCATAATAGGGATTCTCGGAGGTTTAATTTGGGGCCCCACATGTTTCACATCTATGAAATTGTCAACATATCAGAAAAGAGTTTGCACAAATGTTAAATAAGTTGACTATGACAATATTCGATCTTTCATAACGATATTTTGTCTGGACAGATTATTGTAGCAACCACTACATATGTCAATTTTGGTATATGGTAGTTGAATAGACAAAACAAAGTTCTTCTAATTGAATGGTTGCCTAGGACATGTACCTGACATGGTCCAAAGGGTTTTGTTAATTCAAAGGATGCTAAAAGGGAATGCAAACTTCAATGGTTGAAGTAAGTATCATGGAGTTGGAATCTTTACCGTGATAAAACTATTAAAAGGTTTAGTTTCATCAGAGATGATGAAGATGCTTGCATTTGCAAGAAATTAAGTAGGAGTGCTAATACACATTTCTAACACATTATGTAGAGGACATGTTTTTGATTGGAAATGATGTATTTTTATTGACACAGGTTAAGAATCTCATCAAAATTAAGATTTCGATGAAAGACTTAGGCAAAACTAGAATATTAGGCATCAAAGTTTATATGGATAGATTGAGACGCTAATATGGTTGTGCAAAATGTACATAGATGAAATATTGAATGAGTTTAATATGGAAATAATGAGAAAGGTTCTTGTCGCATGGAAAATGAGTGAAACGAGATTCAAGTGTTTTGATACTTGGTGAGTAAAATCACATGAATATTTTGATCAATCATACTGTGATATGTATATATCAAGATATGTCTTATGCTCTAAATGTTTTGAGCATAGACCAGGGTGACTCATAAGATGATCATTGGACGATAGTAAGGATATTCTTATGATCTTTGGAAGAACTAAGAATATGTTCTGTATGTAGAGGTGACAAATAGTTCATTGTAAAGTGTTACATTGGTACTAGACAGATAGTTCATTGTAAAGTGTTACATTGGTACTAGTTTTTTCACAAGATACAAATTAAGTTTATCTCAATTGAGGCTATAGGTTAAGGTGGCACAATGTAATGGAATAAAGTTCCATGATGGAGTTGGATGAGTTCCGAAGGTAAAGACATTATGACTGATACTACAACAATGGATGAGTATATGACTGCTCTAGTAGTAGCTAAGGAGGGCATTTGTGTCAAGAAGTTTGTTAATCAAACTAGTGTAGTTCCAAACAGGATAATACTATGAAGATATATTGTACACCAATAGTATCAACATGTTTTAACCTCAAAGAACCAAGGTCTCACCAAAGGATCAGATTTATACAATGCCATCTCATTTAAGAATGAATGATGCATAGAGACGCAAAGACATGCAAATACACATGGATCTGAAAGCGTCAGATCTAGAGATTAGGTTTACCACAAGCAACGCATATGAATAAACACCGGAAAGCCATAGGTGTTAAATGCGCAAGTTTTAACTAGATTATGAACTCTAGTGTAAGTGGGAGGCTGAAGGAAATATGCCCGAGAAGCAATGATAAAATAGATATTATCTTATTCCATGTTTATGATAAATTTTTATTTCTCATGCTAAACTTGTATTAATCATAAATGCTATTACATGTGTGTTTAATAAACAAACCAGAGTTCCTAGTTATGTCTCTTATTTAACTAGCTCGTTGATTAACAGATGATCAAGATTTCCTAATCATAAACATTGGATGTTGTTAATAACAAGATCATATCATTGTAAGAATGTTATGATGAACATACACCCAATGTAGGTATAGCAATAATGATCTAGTCATTATGTTTACATTACTACATCAAACACATACAAAGTAACCCTAATGCTATGACCATGATATTATGTCAATCGCTGATCCTGAAAGGGTACTTTGATGGCATCAAACGTCACACCATAATAGGGTGATTATAAAGGTGTCGTTGGATATTCTGAAAGTATTAATTGAGGCTCATAAATCAAGAATGATATGTGTCCATCCAAATGAGGGAGAGATATACTTTGGACCCTCTGGTGATATCACATCAACACTGCTTGCAAGCATGTGACTAGGTCACAAGGATGTTGTATCACAGAACGAGTAAAGAGTACTTGTCGGTAACGATATCGAACTAGGGTATGGTTGAAACACGTGATCAGATCTCAGACAAGTACAATATCATGACACAAAAGGAATTGGGTATAACGGTTCACACGATCACATGAGTCATAGTTGAATGTTTGAGAGTCGGTACGGATCTCCAGATCCCGTTGCTGATTATTAATCAAAGAAATGTCTCTATCATGTCTGCATTATTTGTGAACCGTAGGGTGACACACTTAAGGTACACCGACACTAATGGGAAGATAAATTATACCAGAGAAAGGTTTTATCGATGCTGAGATTATTTCGATAAGCACAAGAATTGTTTCGAGTCAAATTGCTGAAATTGGTTTCAGATGTAATATTAAAATAATGTAAGGGGGTTTGTGCAAATGTTTGTTAAATAAAGTAATTAAGAAATTCTGAATAAAAGAAATAGAAATTGTTTTTATTAAATGAGAGATTGCATTTAATCTAATGGAGATTAAATCTAGTGGAGATTAAATGCAAGTGAGTGGAGAGGAAATTGATGTGAGTGGAGTGTCCACCCACATGAATGAGGGAGTGGTGGGGGTACCATCCATGGTCGGTGCCATGGACCATTGGGGCTGCCCCTCCCCTATAAAAGGAGGAGACTCCCTCCTCTTTATTTGAACCACCTCATCGTGAAGGTTCTCTCTCTCTCTAGCAATTCCCTATGGCTTCGAATTAGCAAAGTACATGTTCTCGGTGGTTTCTGTGGAAGGATCTATTGCTCTTGCTGCTCTACTGGAGTGAGGGCGTGGAGGTTGTCGTGAGCTGGACGTGTGCTCGAGCACAGATGTGCTGCTAGTTTGCGGCGCTCTACAACTCGATCTTGAGATCGGCAAGTGGTCGACTACATCAACAACGAAATCAGATTTCATAAAAAGCTTTTTGGTCTTCGAGGGTAAGTTTTTCTGGTTACCCGCTTACTCGTTACTAGCATCTATTAGATTAGATTTTGGCGTATTTAGGCATTCATATCGTAGGATTTTTTTTGTTTTCTATGCTGCAAACCCTTTAGACTAGAGAGGCATGAGTCGATGAGGACGGTCTTGCTACCTTTAGAAGTGAACTTGCCACTCAGCCTTCAACTTAACTCGCCCTACTAAAGTATCCAAATCGTTGATAAGGATCCTAGAGTCCTGGATCGGCATCCCCACGTAAGTAATGGGAGGCTAGCCTACAATTAAGATTGTCACCTATCCTCTGCTGTTCCTCTTGGAGTTTACTAATCTCTTTGAAATTTTCTTACCTGACATCTTTATTTTATAGGATTGTCAATTTGCTTACCTGACATCTCTAAATGGAGTCCTGGATTGGCATCCTTGGAGTTTCCTAGTCTCGGTAATGGGATCGGCTAATTATATTGTTAGCTATCCCCAGGTAGGTCCTGGATTGTAATGTTTCTTCCTGCATCTTGATGCATTTTTGTTGGTGTTGCCGCCATACTATCCGACGCCTTGTATCTTAGTCGTCAGGTTGAGCAACTGGCTCTGTCAGGTCCTGTTCGCTCTGGCTGCCTCGAATGCTCTTCAGCACAAGTACTGTGCTGCCTAGTTTCGCGATCTTCTCGGCTAGCAACCCGTCATCAGACTTTGTCGCCCTGGTTTTGCCGCAGTAGAGCGCGACCGTCGCTTCCCACCGCACTTGTGACGCATCCGTTCGCGTCATTGGCACCGTCCCGTGCTCAGCGTCGTAGTCGTGGCAAAAATTACGCGAATACGTGACCGTATGCGTGCACCCAGCTTCTCTTCGAGTCACCATGCGAGACCCTGCATTAGAAAAAAAAAGCACACGCGTTGTAGAGCAAGCGTCCTTCTAGCGGCGGCCGTGGTTATGGTGGTAGCAGCCGTTTTACTCCGACCCTAAGCCAGGTCAAGGTTGATGTAGCTGATCTTCTTGCTCGAGGTGGCATGTCGGGTAGACCATGCGCTGATCAACTTAGTGCGGGTACATACATCCGCACTTGATGAGTTGATCGGGGCCATGTATGGCGGTAGTCAACCAACCATATTTGCTTCATCTTCGCTTGATAGCGAAATAACATGCCATGTCCCGAAGATAGTTCATTGATCCAGTCGCGACCGCTTAGCCGATGCGGTGTCCGCTGACTAGACCAAAGGGTTTCACAGATTCGCACTAACCGCACTGGCGCGCTGCACTGCCTCCCGTATCTTGGCGTGTTGATGTAGATGGGGCGCCGGTAAGCCATCGGCGTGAATACCATGGCGTGGAGACTCCACCTGTAAGGTGGAGATAGCGTCGTCCCACGTGCATCGCCCTTGACGACGAGGTATCCCTGTAGTGATGGTGACCTGGGGATGGAAGTGCCCACGGTATTGTTGATGTAGGGCAGTGTCGAGACCTCTCGATGATACCTGTTCCAACTTGAGGGACAAAGCAACCAAGGCAAAAAAAATGCGAGAAACAACGCAAACAAAAGGCTTTGGGTTTGTGCTTTTAAAATGTTGGCTTTCCCGTTATACACTAGCTATATGTGTGATATCCGAAAAAGCCGCCAAAGGACTTGTCATTGGGAATCGTCGCAAGACCATGACGATCATAACTTGTCCTTCCGTGTACGTGTGTGGAGACGCCGTCTTCGGAGATGCTCTCGAGAGGCAACAGAGAATCCTGCTCTAGCCCATCATGGTACCGAGGAACCCCACGGCTCAACCATGCCCCCTGCTCGTCGCCCCACGAACCCAGAGACTTGGGCATGGTAGATGGAGGTAAATGGTTTTGGGATGGCAGCTTGGGTTTTCCATGCCTTCTTGAGGGGTGGTGAACAACTATCTTCCGCCTTCTTTGCATGATTTGCTTGATACACTCCGGACCATCAGACTTGATTCTTGAACTTCTGGATATTCGCTCTCTTGAGAGGATTGCTTGCAAGGGCCATTTGGATGGACACGGACATTGTTGATTGCTTGAACTTGTGATTTTTTTTTGAACTTCCTTTAGATTCTTTTCTTGCTTTCTTGTGAGCCTCCCGAGAACTTGGAAGATAGCCATTCACCTTGGTGGACTACGACACCCTCTGGCACTCTATCTGGGGCTTTTGGTGGCACACCCCAGGGTTGTCACGTGGCTACGCATCAAATTGGGCAGCCCTTTCATGATCTTTTCCTATGGTCTTCCCTGGGGCGTGAGTCCATGTGAACATGTGGCCCGGCTAGAAGATGGTGGCATGGAGCCTCGATACGATGAAGTGCCCAAGAATCTTCTCCGCTGCCTCCGGGAGCAAACACTTGGTACGTGTCGTGCTTAGTGGGTGTGAGAGCCGCTCCACTTGCAACTTGACACATTGTGCCACCCTCCGACAAGCCCTAGGGTAGCGAGATCTTCCATCACAAGCATGGTATGATGAGGGAAAGCCAGTTTTTTTGTTGTTGGGGGAAAACAAATATCCATGTTATGCAATAGAGGATGCATCACGAATCTGAGCCGACCGAAGAATTCCCCATAGAAAATCGAAAGAAAAAAAAAAGGCAACGAAAGAGGCAGATCTTTAACAAAAATATTTTTTAAGAAACCTTCCGTTGATTGGAGGCATGGGCCGGGCTCCTTGAGGATCAACCAGTTGGTATGCACCCCCGTCGTAGACTTGCTCGATGGCGTAGGGTCCTTCCCACTTTGGCTCGAACTTCCCCTTCGTCTTGTGCGTGACAACGATGGGCCGTCTTAGAACTAGGACTAGCTCGCCCTTTCGAAAGGCGCGCTGCTTGACGAGCTTGTCGTAGGATCTCACCATGTCCCGGCGATAGAGCTCCATGTTTTGCACGGCGTTGAGTCGCTCCTCTTCTAAGGCATCGAGCTCCTGGAAACGCAGTTGTACCTGTTCATCTTTGGTGAGCTCGTCCTGGATGGCCACCCGTAGAGAGGGTAGCTCGACTTCCAATGGCAAGACCGCTTCACTCCCATAGACGAGAGAGTATGGGGTAGCTTGCGTTGGGGTACGGACGGATGGCAGCCGCCATAGACTAGAGACGGTCAGGCCAATCCCTTTTGTGTCTTGTCACCGTCTTCTTGAGTATCTTGCCTAGCGTCTTGTTGAAGGCTTCAATTGCTCCATTGGCTTGTGGGTAGTAGCCGGTGGAGTAGTTCCACTTGATCTTGTATTTCTCCATAAACCTGTACATCTTCTTGGACTTGAATGCCTTGACGTTGTTGGAGGTGATGCAATGTGGGATCCCAAAGCGATGTATGATATTTCGCTCTAGGAAGTTGATGATGTTGTCGCTCTTCACTTCACGTAGTGGGACTGCCTCCGCCCATTTGGAGAAGTAGTCTGTCGCTGCAAGGATGAAGCGATGCCCCCTGGAAGATGGTGGGTCAATGAGGCCGATGACGTCGATCCCCCAGGCGTCGAACGGCCATGAGGGAACGGTCGGGTGTAGTGGCGCTGGTGGCTGATGCTTGAATTCACCATGGATTTGGCAACCATGGCATGACCTGGCCACCCGCAGGCAGTCCTTCATGATGCCGGGCCAATAGTATCCAGCCAGGCGTATGGCATGGTACATTTTGACTCCGCCTTGGTGTCCACCGCAGACTCCATGGTGCACCTCCTGCAAAACCTTCTCAGCCTCGCTTCGGTTGACGCACCTAAGAAGAATCTCTTGACCATGAGACCGTCTGTACAAGACACCAGCCTTATAGACATAGAAGGGTAATCGTTGTTGTAGTTGGCGCCTGCTGACGGAGTCGTCGGGTAGGCTGCCATGCTTGAAGTAGTCGAGGAATGGTTGAAACCATTCATCTTCATCCACGGCGTTTGTCGTGATGGCGTCGACTTCATATTCCGTTGGAACGAGCTCCAACACCGCGGGAAGAAGCCACCTTTCTTCGATCGTTACCTGCATAGACTTGTCACTTGGGAGCACCAGTGTTGCCGCCAATTTCGCCAAGGCGTCAGCAGGTGCATTCTTGCTTCGTGGGACATGGAGAACTTCAATTCGCTGGAACTTCTCCATGAGTTTCCGGGCCGCATTGTAGTACGGCACCAGTTCAGGATTGCGCACCTCGTAGATGTCGTTGACCTGCCTGACGATGAGCTGAGAATCACCATGGGCTTGTAAGACACGTATGTCCATAGATAGGGCTAGGAGAAGGCCAAAGATGAGCGCCTCATACTCCGCCTCCTTATTGGAGCATTCTTCTTTGAGGAGGGAAAATGAGTGGTACATCACCTCCCCTCGTGGAGTTTTGAACACCAGTCCCGCGCCAGCTCTCCGCCTTGGGGTGCCATTCGGGTTGACCTCCGTGTGGGAGGCACCGTCGAAGTAGAGCTGCCATGGACCCTCGAGCTCAGCGGTGAATACTTCCTCGTCTGGCAGGTTGGTGATGAGTGGGGAGTCTTCTGGGACGGGATGCGCTGCAAGAAACTCTACCAAGGCTTGTCCTTTAATCGCCTTCTGAGGGACAAAGGTGAGGTCGAACTCCATCATGAGCAATGCCCATTTCCCGAGTCGCCCCATTAGTGCAGGCTGACTTAGCACATACCTTATAGGATCCGCTCTTGCCACGAGCTGGATTTGGAGTGCGAGCATGTAGTGCCTCAACTTCTTCAACGCGAAGATTAGTGCCAAGCATAACTTCTCTATTGGAGAGTATTTTCGCTCTGCGCCCACCATCGTGCGGCTCAGGTAGTAGCAAGCCACCTCCTTCCCCTCGTCATTGTGTTGAGCGAGTAGAGCACCTATCGAAGTAGGTTGTCCTCTTGATGGCGTCAAAGCCCTTTTGACATCCTTCATCCCACACGAACGGAGCTCCTTTCTTCATGATACTTGAGAAGGGCTGGATGCGTCCTGAGAGGTTGGAGATGAAACGTCGGATGTACGCTAGCTTTCCTTGCAATCCTCTCAACTCCTTGAGGTTGGAAGGGGGAGGCATGTTGAGGATCGCCTTGATCTTCTTTGGCTCTATCTCTATACCTCGATGATGAACCACGAAGCCGAGGAAGAGGCCTGATTGTACGGCGAAGGCGCACTTCAGTGGGTTCATCTTGAGCTGGTGTTGACGTAGACGCTCGAAGACGATCCGAAGGTCCTCCTGATGATCTTGGCGTTCTTTGGTCTTGACCACCATGTCGTCGACGTAGCACTCCACCGAATGGTGGATCAGGTCACCGAGGATGTAAGTCATGGCACGCTGGTATGTTGCTCCAGCATTCTTCAAACCAAAGGGCATGATGGTGTAGTAGAAGTTACCCTTCGGGGTCCTGAACGCAGTGTTGATGGCATCCTCGGGGTCCATCTTGATTTGATTGTAGCCTGACGAGCCATCCATAAAGGACAGTGCACCATGGCCCGTTGTGGAGTCAACGACCATCTCTGTGATCGGGAGGGGAAAGTCGTCTTTGGGGCACGCACGATTAAGGTCGCGGAAGTCCTGGCAAACACGCACTTGGCCAGTCTTCTTCTCCACCGGGACGATGTTGGCGAGCCATGTAGTGTATTTGGCCTCTTTGATGAAATCTGCAATGATTAATTTATCTACCTCGGCGATGACTTGGTCTTCAAATTCTGGTCGCAAGCGTCGTGGAGCTTGATTGATGGGTTTGTACTTCGGGTCAATCGCCAGCTTGTGAGTAGCGACACGCGGGTTGAGCCTCGGCATCTCCTTGTAGCTCCAAGCAAAGCAATCCCGGTACTCCATCAGGAAGCTTCGATAGATTTCTCGTTCCTCTTCCATCAGCGTGGCGCTAACAAAAGTCGGGCGTGGATCGTCTTCTGTCCCGAGGTTGATTTCAACGAGCTCATCAATGGTGGGTTTCCCACCGTCTTCTAACTCGGGCGGTGCTGGTGTGGAGACTACCTCTTCTTCAACCTCATCTAGCTCATCGTTTCCCGAGGAAACGGACGTGGCATGACAATTGGCTCATGGGATGTCGTCCTTGTCGCTGATGTCGTTGGTGTCGATGTAGCCTAGCCCGAACTTGGGGCGGATCTTGCATTCACTCTTGATGATGTCTTCTTCTTGTCTCCACCACTCCTCACACACAGCGGGTGGCACGGGCATTCTATTGTTTTGCCGAAGGGTGAAGCCGGCCTTCTCCAGGAGGCGAGCCATCTTAGGCCCAACCTTCATCGTTGTGGATAGAGCTTCTTCTGTATCACGGCGAGGTTGAGGAAGTTCAAATATTGAATCGCAGTGTTGTACCTATGGAACTTTATAGAAAAGAGTTTGGGTTCTAGACCCACATGAACTTGGGATAGCCCAAACCTCCAATGGAGAAGTCACGGATATATAGAGGGATGGGGGCTGCACTCCTTGAACTCCCCTTGCGACTTCCTCGATCTCTTGTATTCTTCTTTTGACCACTCCCACTTGTGCGGGCACTTTCTCCTCTTTTGGAGAGTTGCGTACCCGTAGCGTGATGGTTAATGGCACATCACTGCTGCCGGTCCTCGTCTTCGAACTTCCCTGGGCACCTCATCGTGATTGGTGTTGATGAGGGTAATCTAGCTTTCAAAAGCAACGGGGCTGACGCGGTAGGCATAGAAGAGCCTGCTCCCGATGCCATTGGAGTAGAATTCCCCATTCCTATTGGGAAGTAACACTTGTTTTCGTGTTGGGTGGTTGAGGAAGATCGTCTTCGCGTAGGGTGTTTGCGACTCCACGAGGAGGAACCCTGTACTCCGTTAGGCGAATATGGCATGATGAGCCGTTTTGCCTCGGCTGCTGGTGTGACACCAGGTTTGACCAAGACGTCAACCGCTGGTGTTGTCCGCCCGAGCTTTTGATCGCTATCTTCCACGGGGAAGTAGTACTTCGCGTCCGCATGATGCGATTCTTGGACGGTGTAGGGGTTGGTGTTGCCGATGATGCGTTGCTGCGTGCCATTGCCGTCAAGGAACTTCAAGCACTGGTGAAGAGTAGAGGGCACCACACGATACTTGTGGATCCATGGCCGTCCTAAGAGGGCTGAGTAGGAGGTGTTCACCTCAATGACGAAGAAACGCACCTTGAAGCTAAACGTTGACATTTGGATCTTCACCGTGATGGCGCCCAATGTTGGCCTTCCTTGGTTGCCGAAGCCGCATATCATCACGTCAGTGGACTCCAAGTCATCTATCGTGAATCCGGCCCTTGTCAAACTCCGAAGGGGTAGTATGTTCACGGCAGATCCTGGGTCAATGAGGATCCGGCGAAGATACGCAACGCCGATGTTCCCCTCCATGTAGAGTGGCCGATTGTGGGCACCATCTTCTACGATATCATATTGCTCATCGAATGTGACCTCATTCACAAACAAGGGGTTCGTGACGAGACGATGTTTCGCCATGCTCACCTCATAGAGCTCCGGAGCTTGGAGCGCCTTGACGAGGGCTTCACGAAGGTTCGGCACCATCATGAGGGCATCGTGCACACTCAGAAGTGCGGGGATCCTCTTGAGGTGGGCGATGATGTTGTAGTCGACATCGTGTGACTTCGTCTTCCCGTCCCCCTGTACTTCTGGTGCTTCATCTTGTGCGGGCACCTCCTTTTGGGGCGCTGGCTTGTCCCTTCTAGTTTGGTTGGCCTTCAGGGGATCGGGTAGAACTTTTCCCCCACGCAAGTTCATGTTAACTTCTTCAACCTGCAAATTCTTCATGACACCTTCAGCATGGAATGCCTCGTGCTCTTCAGGAGTAAACATGTCATCTCACTCGGAGCTAGGTGTGTCCTTGTAGTTGAGGACAACGTTGCAACTCGCCATGTTGCGCACTTGAGAGGAGCTAGCCTCATCTTGTACACCTTTGGTCTCCTCCATTGGCGTCTGGTCCCACCCAGGTGGGAGGAACTGTGCCAAAGTGCGCAGTCCTTGTCCTGACCGGGGAAATGACTCATCTCCTTTAGACCTGGGGATGAACCTCGGTGGGGGGACGTCGTTGACTTGGATCAATTCGCCTTAGGATCGTTGGGGGCGCGCGTGCTGATGGTGCAGGACGAGAGGGTCGGGTTGGAAGGTTTCTCGGGCACGGCCGCCGATGGACCATGCACCAAGGCCTCTCCGTGGATATGGTCGATGCAGAATCCCTTTGAAGGAGAGGCGTTGATGGCGTTGCGAGGACGAGATTTGATAGCTGGTCCTCAACTTGTGAGAGGGGCGCCCATCCATCTTCGTATTCAACTTCTTGCCTTGATAACGAGGGCACAACTATGCTCACCATGTTCACGGCTTGATAATCCGGATTGATGGCTTCCGGGACCAAATTGATCCTCTTCTCATTGACAGCCCTCTGGAGCCACTCCTTGAAGGCGACACAATCCTCGATGACGTGTCCCACGTACCTATGATATGGACAAAATAGAGCATTATCCGTCATCCCCACCTGATCGGGTCTTCGAGGTTCTGGAAGGTTCAAGGCTCGATGTTCCATCAACTGGTTGAACATGTCCTTCACCAGCTCCCTACGGAAGATGTATTGCTTCTTGAGGAGTTCTTGCATTGTTGGTCGTTGCCTTGCTCCACCTTGCTCGCCTCTTGCCCCCAACATTGGCACGTTTCCTTGTGGTGTAGAGGAGAAGACTCTCGTGGCGTTCGCCTCTGCCGGTGCCTTCATCTTGGCCCCATTATTGGATGGTTTGGATGTCGAGGCAAAGCGCTTGGACGGGTCGAATGCACTAGCATTCTTGTAGAGCTCCATGATCTGTGGTGATTTCTCGAACTCGAGCTTCGTTGCTGCCACCGCAGTGCTCAGAGCACTAAAGGTTCTGGGCTCGCGCCGAGAGACCTCAAGTGACCAATGTTGCTGCATCCCATGGACGCACATCTCGATGGCATCCTCGAGGTGCATCTCTCGAGCGAGCCGCACATAGCTGTTATGGAAGCGGATGACGTACTCATCGATAGACTCATCTCGTCGTTGTCAAACTTGCGCGAGCTCCACCACGGAGAAGTCCTTCTTCATGGCGACGAAGTGCTTCTTGAAGACGTCCTTCATGCCCGACCAACTTCCAATGGACCCCACCGCTAAACGGCTGTACCAATGGAAGGCAGGGCCGGTTAGGGATCCTGAAAACTGTCGAAGGAGGAGTGACGAGTTGTTGGCAGTGTCGCCGCATGCTGCTTCGAAGTACGCCAAATGCTCCCTTGCATCGCTTTGTCCGTCGAATGAACTTGGGTGGTGCCACCCTTGGAATGACACCAGGTCGTGCCATGCTTCATAGGGCTTCTCCAGCTCGCTCCCTGTGGTGCGAGGAGCACTATCAATCTTCATTTGCTCGAACCTCTTGTCCACCATGCCTTGAAGCATGTCGTGGTAGCCTTTCAACATGTTCTGTTGTGGGGTTGTGTTGGCCGGACCAGCGGGTCTAGCCCAGTGTTGAGCATGCGTGCTTGTTCCTTCGTGTTGGCGCTCGTGATTGGGTGGTGCACTTGTTAGGGTGCCCGCCTGAATCTCCTCTTCTCTTGCGGGTCTACCACCACTTGCGGTACGCTTTGTGGTGGAACGCCGTTGTTGTTGTTCATCATGAGCTCGATGAATTGATCGAGTTTTGATGTTAGTTGGTCGATCTTTTGGTGTTGTTCTTAGATCTGCTCTTCTAGTGCGCCTTCTCGTGCCGCCACCGCACTTGCTTCTGCAGAGGCAGATGCATCGCCCTTCCCACCGTCCACTGCCATGCGAGCAGGCGCGGTGTGAAGATCTTCAAGGCCATCTTCACAATCGGAAGGCACAGACGGTGCTAGCTCGTGGTATGGAGGAGAGTTTGGAAGCTTCTCTAACGAGGATGAAGAAGAAGAGTCGGAGAAGCTTTCTTCGCCGTCTATGTAGTCATCGAGCCCTTCCTCTCTAGCTGATCCACTTGTCACACTTTGAAGTGCAATAGACTTTAACCGTGTCTTGGCTCCAGGTCGACTGGCCACCTGCAAGAGTTCATTTGGATTGTGGGGAAGTCGTGAGTGATGTCGGTGTAGCGACGTGGTGATATGTCCGGATGGTATCCCGCATCTCCGTCGGAGAGTGAGCCTTTCCCAGTCATGATAGGAAGGCACGGGGCAGTTGATCTTGCTCCCTCTCGAGACGTGGACGTGCTTGGCCTTGATTCCGTCTCGGCGCCTTTGAACCATGAGCGTACATGACCCAGGCGCGGCAGGAAGGCCTTCTTGAAGTCCGCCTTTGGGTTTGGCACAATCTCCTCGTCCGAGGGATAGCCAAAATCATGGGTGACTTGTGGAGGTTCCCATCCGTCGTCTGGCTCCGTCCTCGGGCACACCGCAAGAGTGCCGCACGGGGCAAGATTCTTTTCTGTCGTCTCCTTCCCCTGGCCTTGTTCCACACCTGCGGGGGAAACAAGAGAAGGTTCTAGGTGTAGCGTCGCGCTAGGTCCTGGGATGGGATTGGTTGTAGCCCCAGGATGGCCCTCAGGGTTGGAGGAGGATATGGGACGAGATTCCTTGACCCCCTCCATTGGAGTCGGCGTGGCTGGCGGCGTCTCTTGCTTCTCCTGGGATGCAGATGTCGTCGTAGACTTCTCCTGCATGCGGCCTTTCCGCGGGTTTGGTAAAGGGCGTGATGGCACAACCCCTGTCTTCTTCTCCTCTGCATGCTTTGAGGATGTCTTGCGTGGCCTCGGGGTTAGGCGACTGAGCAGGTAATTGTACCGCTCATGTCTCTCCAACTGAGGGGAGATACGGAAGCCGATCCTGTCATTTTCTTGCATGACTCCGCCATCGGGTCGTACACGTACTTGGGTATACCGAAGCACCAAGTCCTCTAGTTCTTTGTATAGGACCTGTCGTTTCCTTCGCCGTCTCTCCCGCTTGCGCTGGTTCTCCGTGGAGGCCCTGGAGAATACACGGGGTGTGGGTAGAAGAGGTGGTGCAGCACGAGGAGCCGAAGTGAATGTTTCACGTGGAGGCTGCACTTGAAATTGATCTCCCCGCCTCGGAGGGGAAGTGGGTCGAGGGGGAAGCGGAGCTCGTGGAGGATCCCTTGGTTGCCACACTTGGGTGGGTCGAGAGTTTCTCTCATCCCCTTGATGGCGTGACCATTGGTTCCATCGTGGGGGCATGTTTGGATGCCTCCCATGGATGGGTCGGGTTGGTGAAGGAGGACGTCGTGGCGCCAAGGTACGACGCTCATCTTGAGGACGATAGCTCGGAGCTTGCCGCGTCGTCCTGCCCCCAGCTCGTGTTGGTGATGTCCGCGGTGCGCCTTGATGGAGCCGCCTCTGGATGTTGTCCATTTGCTCCTGGAGTTGGCGAAACTCGCGCCGTAGGTCCTCGCACGTGGAGCAGGTGCCTCGCTCCGAAGAACGGCAAACCTATTGTCATTTGGAAGGGACCGTCCGTCCACCGTCGAAGTGTGGAGGCATGGTGCCCACATGCCACCGCGAGAATCTCCCCGATTGATGGCGATCGTTGGGCCTGGAAGAATGGGCTCCTTGCGTGAACGCTGCTTCCAGAACTCCTTCATGATGGCGCGCCTCACCATCTGCTTGACCTTCAGTGGTTCGTTCGCCCATTCATCGGGGAACAAGTCGTAGGGTGGGGTGATGGTATTCGTATAGGTGAACACCTTGTCGGCAAGGTCCCCAGCCCCAAGGGACCAATCCTCCTCAGGCACCGCGCATTGGGCGACACGCGAGCTTATCTGTTCTTGGAGACGTTGTACCTTGCGGTACTTCCTCCTGTAGTTCCGAAGCGGGTGCGGGCTATCTGACAAGCGTGCGCTTGCCATCAGCCTCCGCAAGTGGTAGGAGGCGGCCTCCAAGCCCTCGATGAGCTCTACCTCGGAGCACTTAGTCGTTGGTTTGGGTGGCGCCGACGGCAATGTTGAGGTAACTGACGCCGCACCTGTACGTCTATTGGTGGCCTTGATGCGAAGGTGTTGAGCCGCCTCCATGTCCCCTTTGATCTCGGCCCTCGTTGACTCCTTCAACAGGGCTCGAGCCTCAAGCATCAGCTCCCGGCGCTCCTTTTTGGCTTTGGCAGCCGCTCGCTTTTGCATTTTCTTGTTCTTCAAGACCTGGAATTGCGCAGGGTCTTGAGCTTCGTGCATGTACACTTTGGCGCCCATCTCGAAGAACACCATGGGCGGCCGCGACCCGAACTGGATCGTCATAGGCTTGGTGTAGTCGTATGGTCCTCCTGCATGAACATGATCATTGATCAGCGGGACTCAATACCTGTGCCTTGTCATGCAGTATGTTGTGCGGATGGATGAGCGAGCGAAGACGATTCCGACGACCACGGCGAAGCAAAGATGGGAGGAGAACCATGTCCCACCGGGCGTGCCAATTTGTTTGACACAAGAAAAACGTACGAGACGCCTCTGCGAGTATGTGCGGTGGCGGGTAGTTCTCTCAAACGCGCCGGGTACGGTAAAAGAAATAAAGGGATGCGGGCGTGCCAGTGTATTAAGATACACAAAAGAAAACAAAAGAAGGAGGGAACAGTATTTTATTAATCATATAGACAACAAATACAATTCCCATATAGTTGCGCTCCGTGGCCTACTAGTGCGGCCAGCCTGACAATGGCGATTGCAGTCTTCTGGTTCCCGGAGCCTCGGAAGGCTCCTAGTTAATTACTCCCGCGGGTTACGCCGCGAGACACCTCCGATTAAGCCGCGTGGTCGTCTTCGTCGTCTTCGCTTCACATCCTGCATGCATAGAGATTGTGGTAGTGTGTGTGGGCAGCGGCAGAGCCCGTGTCCTCGTCGATACACGCGCCGCTGAAAATGTGGCCTTTGCTTGGGCCTCGCCCGCCCTCGCCGTCGCGCCTCATCGGACTTGAACGGCGATGATGATGTTGTTGAAATAGCATGAGGCAGTCCGCTTAGCTTGGACTTCTTGACGACTTTGCGACTTCGTTCGGGTGTGTAAGGGGTATGCCTCACGGAAGTATTTTATCAAAAGACTGGCATTGGTATAAAACCAACGCGTGCTCATGTCGGCATAGCCGGTGTGGTCGGTTTCATCGTCTCGGTGCAGCGCCGAGTTTACGGCAGCCGGCGTGGTTGATGGCGTCGTCTCACGAACCGTGGAGAAGTGGTGCCGGATATCACGGCGGCATGTCAGCTCCAATAGTCGTGCCTGTACGCCATCTCGAACCTGGCGCTCGACGCTTCCGCTGTATGCGCTGGCCGCCAAGCTCTACCAGACGCCCGCAGAAACACATGCGCCATAGCTGAGCTCGTATCCACCGGCGCATGCATGCATGGGAAATACATCCCGTGAAGTAGCTGGATGTCTTGAGCAGGTCATGCAGCTACGTCGTCTGCCGCCAGGCGTGATGGAGTGCGAACACAACCGACGGAGTTAGCGGCTCGTGGCGGCGTCTTCGGCAGCTCCGACGACGTCTTGGCGAACTCAACGGTTGGCGGCGTCTTGGCATGCTCCAACGGCGGGCGACGTCCTGGCGAGATCCATCGGTGGGCAGCGTCTTGACGTGGCGAGCTCCACGGCGGGCAACGTCTTGACATGGCGAGCTCCACGGCGGGCAGCATCTTGGCGAAAAGTGCGGCGGCGTCTGGCGTGGCGAAGCCGGCGACCGGCAGCGTCTTGGCGTGGCGAGCTCCCTCGGCGGGCAGCGTCTTGACATGGCGAGCTCCACGGATGTCTTGAGCAGGTCATGCAGCTACGTCGTCTTGCCCGTCGTCGCCGTGCGTGATGGAGTGCAGACACAACTGACGGAGTTGATGGCTCCGTGGCGGCGTCTTCGGCAGCTCCGACGACGTCTTGGCGAACTCAACGGTTGGCGGCGTCTTGGCATGCTCCAACGGCGGGCGACGTCCTGGCAAGATCCGTCGGTGGGCAGCGTCTTGACGTGGCGAGCTCCACGGCGGGCAGCGTCTTGACATGGCGAGCTCCACGGCGGGCAGCATCTTGGCGAGTGCGAGCGGCGTCCTGGCGTGGCGAGCTCCGACGACCGGCAGCGTCTTGGCGTTGCGAGCTCCCTCGGCGGGCAGCATCTTGGCGAGCTCCGACGGCGTTGCCTTCATCGACTTCGGCGAGATGGCCCATGCCACCGTGCTCCATGCTAGCTGCGAGAGATAAGAAGAAGAAGATGGATCATATGAGGGCCTCACCATTGTTCCTTGCCGCCATGGACTTCATGTTGATCTTCTCCTGCACCGCGTCTCCGTCCGGCCACGAGCCCGTCCGTGCTAGCTGCTGCTAGATGCAATCGCCCAGCCGTCTTTTTTCTTCTCTAGACTAGATCGTTTTCCGTCCGTCCTCGCCTCTCTTCCCAGGTCGAGGGAGTCGCTTTATATAGGCAGCGGCGTGGCGTCAGATAAGGACGAGGCCGTGACTTTCGCCGTTAATTCCTTCGACCGCACGCCTTATCTCTCCTGTAACCCGTTCAAAAATATTATCTGAAGTGTTTCTAGAAGGTCTTCGTGACTCTGGCTGGTCAGATATCCTGGCTTGGTCCGGCAGCGTCAATGCCAAGTTCGTTTAAACCCCACAGATTAAACGGCACGAGATTGACTGCTGCTTGGCCGATCGATTGTGCACGCGCACGATCGACGAGTCAGACTCGTATACGTGCAGAACCCATCGGCTCTACTTGACTCGTATACATGCATGGAAAAATCCATCAGCTTGCTAGGGATATGTATATATACGTATACGTTGTCTTTGTGGACTTCTCTCCAGCCGGCTACGTATCCCACTGCGCCGGAACCTGAATTTCAATATAATCTGAGACAGACTCGGCTACTCTGCTACTTGAGCACAAAATTCCATCGAACAATGTTGCTGCCTTTTCTAGTTGTCAATCCCATTCCGCAGGACGAGAGGGGCTGCATCAGTGTTCGACTGAGCTATTTGACTCAGGAACAACTAGAAACTGGTGGATTTTTCTGGACTGACCGCGACCGTGTGATCAAATTGGCGACACTGCAAGATCGCGTATCATAGGTACTACATTTTCTGAAGAAGGTGCAATCGTGTTTGAAGCATATCTTCAGGGCGATGTATCCGT
This sequence comes from Avena insularis, assembly GCA_023614405.1. Taxonomy (NCBI): domain Eukaryota; kingdom Viridiplantae; phylum Streptophyta; class Magnoliopsida; order Poales; family Poaceae; genus Avena; species Avena insularis. Next base: position 67,101,412 of record CM042692.1, on the reverse strand, counting down.
TGGATGCCCCCTTAAGATTGCTGGCTCTGATGCGAATGTTTCATAGTGTTGATGTCATACGTGAGTGCGTGCACCAACAACTAGTTGCGAGTGCCAAGGCTGCGTTGGTGCTTGTGCGTATGCAGCGACCCGACGTAGACTTGGATGATATTGCCGCAGGACCACAGCCGCCTCCAGCAGGGATGGCGTGGAACATGGTACCTCATTATCAAGCGGTTGATCGTCCAGCGGAGGACATCGTGAACCTTTTCGACGAACGCATCAATGTTCTTCTTTCACAACAGTAGAATAGTGATTAACCTGCATAGGACGTATAAGTGTTGTAAAATTTGTATAGTTGTTTCGACTGGGTGTTGATGCCCATGTTTGTATGTAAAGTTGTTAGCTTATTTGTTTCACGAGTGTGCAATGCCTTTTCGTTAGCCTGACACTTGCGGATCTCATCGCCTTACCAACCTAACAGTTGTGTTGCAACTGGATTGGTTTTATCAAGGGTTTGATTGGCAGTTTAGTTAGCTACTCGGGTCATTGCTTCATGGGTTTGTATGTGTGACGAGGCCGTTAGGGAGGCGCATCCCTGAGTGCAGAAAACAGTAATGAAAGTAAATGTGACAAGACACATGGTTGGAGGCACTTAGTTTTATTTATTTGTAGAATATCAGGAAGTACAATGTTTGGCTAAGTAGCTTGGCTGAGTAGCCTTATTGTAAAGTAAAAACATCTAGGGGTAGAATCGTCGCAGCTGCGCGACGTTCCATGGGTTGGAGTATGCGAATCCACTCTCTACGTCCTTCAGGTGATATGCGCCACCTGGGATTACTTCAGTAATCATATAGGGTCCCTCCCAGGAGGACTCGAGCTTGAGGTGTCCTTTCTGCTTCAGTCATAGGACGAGGTCTCCTTCGACGAAGGATCTTGGGCACAGTCGTCGACTGTGGTAGTTGTGTAGGATCTGCTGGTAAATCGTTGATCGTTCTATCGTGATCTCGCGTGCTTCATCGAGGAGGTCGACAGAGTCTTCTAGTGCGGCCGTAGATTTGGCCTCGCTGTACGCGATGACCTTGGGGATTTGTAGCGCACTTCTATAGGTAGTACTGCCTCGGCGCCATGTACCATGAAGAACAGGGTGTAGCTAATGTCTACGCACGCTTCTGTTCATGTAGACAGTGTTGGGCCTCCAAGTGCAGAGGTTTGTAGAACAGTAGCAAGTTTCCCTTAAGTGGATCACCCAAGGTTTATCGAACTCAGGGAGGAAGTGGTCAAAGGTATCCCTCTCAAGCAACCCTGCAATCAAGATACAAGAAGTCTCTTGTGTCCCCAACACACCCAATACACTTGTCAGGTGTATAGGTGCACTAGTTCGGCGAAGAGATAGTGAAATACAAGTAATATGGATGATTATAAGTGGTAATTGCAATCTGAAATAAGAGTGGTGACAAGCAAACATGTAACAAGACTAATTGTAAACGGTGTTTCAATGCTTAGAAACAAGGCCTAGGGATCATACTTTCACTAGTGGACACTCTCATATAAATATCTTCTCTTCATGATGCTACCCTGAACTACTCTCCGGTTGGACGATGTAGGGCTATAACAACACACCTTAAAGTTCGCATTCCCCATCTAGATAACTCTCACTATCACCTTGAGCGCTATATGGTTCCAACAAACACCACAATCTCATAGAGACATCCAACTCAAATTATACTCATGATAAGTATTGCTGTAACCTTAGCCAAAGTGCCACACGGTGTGCACACTTTCAACTTCACACACGTGGGGATAAGCAGAGATTAATTAAAGCACTTGAGTGGCAGAATAGATCTATAGATTACAAAGCTCATGATCTTAATAAGATCACGCATAGAGAGAGAGAGAGAGAGATGAACACATAGCTACCGGTAGAGCCCTTAGCCTCGAGAGAGAACTACTCCCTCCTCATCATGGGAGTCAGCAACGACAATGGAGATGGCGGTGGAGTCGATGGAGATGGTTCCAGGGGCACTTCCCTGTCCTGGTAGGGTGCGAACAGACTTCGCCCCTGAATCTCCTCTTGATTGGCGGGCGCCAGAACTTTTCGTGGAATTGTGATCTTCTCCCTAGGGTTTTCGTCTTGGGGGGGTTTATATAGGCGAAAGGAGAGGTCGAGGTGAAGAACGTGGTGGCCACACCACCCCCTGGCGCGGCCTGGCCTAGCCCGCGCCACCAGGTGGTGTGGGCCCCTCGTGGCCCCTCTCCGTCTCGTCTTCTGGCTCCTTGAGTCTTCTGGTAAAATAGGAACTTCGGCTTTTGTTTCATCCAATTCCGAGAATATTTCTTCACTAACTTTTCTGAAACCAAAAACAGCAGAAAACAGGCAATTGACACTGCGGCATCTTGTCAATAGGTTAGTTCCAAAAAATGTATAAAAATGCCTCAAAGTGTAAAGAAAACATAAGAAAGTTGATACAAAACAAGCATATAGCATCAAAAATTATAGATATGTTTATGACGTATCAAGCATCCCCAAGCTTAACTCTTGCTCGTCCTCAAGTAGGTAAGTGATAAGAGAATAATTTTTGAGGTGACATGCACCATCACAATCTTGATCAAGGTATTGTAAAACATTGATAGCTGGGATCATAGTACTCTAACATAAACATGAAAGATATAGTTCTAACAATAAGACATAGCAACTATGTTGTAACATGAAAAGGTACAAACAAAAGATCATGAATAACAATGCATTGAAAGACGTTTGTTTGTTTCACATATAGAAAACATAATAAGAGTGGTATTCAGCTTGTCCCTCATGATATAACAAAACATAAATGCATAGGACACCTTCAAAGTTCATAAGGGTGACTAGATACAAATAATTTAAGAACAAACAATATCAAAGTTATGAATCAATCAACAAGTTTTGGGACAATGCACATTAAACTAAGAATGACCACTATGCTCTCTCAATTGGTGCATAAAGATAGAAGATGGAGACTCAGCATAGCAGTAAAAAAGAAAGGCCCTTCACAGAGGGAAGCAGGGATTTCAAGTTTCATAAAGAGCTTCCAAAAATTATGGTACTTATTAGCTTTCAGTTCTCATTGCCCCTATAATAAGAATCTTGAGGTGATTAAGGTTAAAGTGACACAAATATGAGGCTATGCTTGATAAGTTATAAGTTGAAAATCTCATGCCCCTTGCTTACGAGTACCGAACCTCATGCTACTCAACTTTAGTCACAAGTAAGTTCTTGTCATTGTAAGTACATGTGTATCATGGAGAACTGCCAACAGGGTACCCCTTGCCCCATGACACAGGAGCTTTCCCATATCAAAATGACAAGGCAACAGACAATGAGCATCTCAGCGATCTTTTTTATTTGCTATTTGCATAGGTTTTTATTGAGGATGCTTCACAAAATGCTCACTATGGTTATGCTGCAATTTTCCACCATGATTAAGCATGGCTTAGGCTAGCCGCCCAGGTGTTTCTCTAACACACATACAAACTCCATGAGCTTACAAGCTCCCCTTTTATTTCACACCGCCAGGATCCATAAACAAAGAACATGATATCAACTGAATAATAAGTGCAATGTTGAAAGCGTTCCCCATGGTACATGGTTCTGCTAATTCACAACTTATAAAGTGCAATCATATAAGCAACATAGATGGACACAATGGTTCAAGTTTATTAAGTGCAAGAAAGTAAAGTGTGCCATCAAGTTTGTGAGAGCTTTAATCACTAATTTTCACATAACAAGTTTAATTCGGAAGGTAGATAAAAACATGAATATACTTGGAATGGTGTAACACACCATGCATAGCATTTTATAGTGGACTCTTTGGAATAACTTGGTTTTCTTGGGGGTTGGATGCATGAGTGGAACTCATACTTGGTACATGTGGAGGCTAGCAAAAGACTGGGAGCGACCAGCTAAGAGAGCAATAATGGCCATAATCATGCAAAGCGACAAAACATTATTAATTAAAGCATAAAGTGATATTACAAGTCAAAAAATAAATGATCATAGAGGCTATGGTGACTGGTTCATAGTCTTAACATGGTGTAAGCATGTGCCAAGTCAACCCAAATAAAGCATCAAAGGAGAATACCACAATGTTATGCTTTTGTATGCTAAAAGAACGCATGATTCTTTCAAGGCATATTAAGCAATCTCAATTGTTTGAAACAAGTCATGCTAAAACAATAATCACTAAGCATATGGTCAAAGCAACATCTAGCATGACATGATAAAGTCTAAGTCATAGTCAAAACAAGCCTCCTTTTGTACCACTATAAGCATGAAACTTCCTACTCTTTTCCAACACCAATCGACTTATTTGAAACAACTCTCAAAGATAATAATCAATAAAGACCAGAGAGAATGTCTCACCCATCTACAAAGAAGAACTAAAAAGTTCTGAGCCAAAAGAATAAGAAAACTAAAGCTAAACACAGTGCTAGCAAAGGAGAACACTCACAGAACAATAAGAGTGAAAATTAGAGTGTTCTAGGCAATGAATAATGGGGTGTGTCTGTCTCCAAAATAAGTGTGTTGGAATCCAACCAACTTATTGTGGAAAATAAAGAAAAATAAAACTAAAAACAAAGACGCTCCAAGAACAACACATAATGCATAAGGTAATAAAAATAAAGTGTCTTGAAAGAAGACCTAAGATTATTGATGAAGATGGGGATGCCTTGGGCATCCCAAGCTTTGATGCTTGTACTTCTTGAATATTTCTTGGGGTGACACGGGTGGCATCCTCAAGCTTGAGCTTTTGTCCATACTTCATCTCATCACATCATTCTCTCCCTACACTTGAAAACTTCCTTCATACAAAACTTCACACAATCTTCATTAGCAACATTAGTGTATTCAAGATAATAAGTCTTTGGGTTTAGTTTCAACACAAGTAAAATTTCCATTAAAACACAAGCTACTGTAGCAATTCCTTCTAAAATCTCAAGTGCTCAAAGAGAACTCAAAAAGAAACCGATTAAGAGGAAAATGCAAATATGGCAGAAATCTATCAAAACAGACCAGCAGGTAAAGACCATTTTTCTGAAAATCTTCTGTTGCTCAAATAGAAAAGTGCAAAACTAACACAAGTTGGGTAATACCCTAGGGCATAAGCACAAAAATTTACAGCTCAATCCGACGTACTGAGATTTTTCACGATTTTTTACAGTGACGCACAGAAATCTATTTTAGGACAACAACTTCCCCATATCTTACTTCCCTCTCATTAGAGGTTATTCTTGGGACAAAAACCAAATAAAAAGGATAACAAGAGGTTATTACAGAGGCAATAACTTTCAAGACTCAACAAAACAAAAATAAACTAAAAGTAAAAATATAATGGGTTGTTTCCCAAAAGCTCTTTCTTTATAGCCATTAAGATATGCATGATAATTTCGATGATGCTCACATAAGAAATATGAATTGAAGTAAAAGAGAGCATCAAGAAGCAAATATGGAACAAATTTAAGTCTAACCCACTTCCTATGAAAAATAATCTTGTAAAGAAACAAGTCATGAAAGCACAAAGCAACAAGCATAGGAAAGCAAAACAAGTGCAACTTCAAAATTTTCAACATAAAGAGGGGAAACTTAATATTGTTGAGATACATAAAACCATGTTTCCCTCTCTCATAATAACTTTTAGTAGAATCATGAATAAAATTAATAATATAAATATCACATAAAACATTCTTATCACGAGCCATATGCATAAAATAATTATTACTCTCCCTATAAGCATAGTCATTCTTATTAATCGTAGTGGGAGAAAATTCAGCAAAATAGCTATCATTATTATTCTCAACACCATAATCATCAAATATAGGAGGCATATTGTAATCATAATGAATTTTCTCCTCAATAGTAGGTGGACTGAAAATATCATATTCATCATTGTAATCGTCATATATTGGAGGTATAATATCATCAAAGTAAATTTTCTCCTCCGTGCTTGGGGGACTAAAAATATCATGCTCATCAAAACCAGCTTCCCCAAGCTTAAACTTTTCCATAGCATTAGCAATAATGGTGTTCAAAGAATTCGTACAAATAACATTGCTATTAGCATGCAAATAAAGTTCCATAGGTTTTTTAATTTTCTCTTCAAACACTTTATATCCAAACTCAAGATAAATACTATAAGCTCTCTAAATTTTTTGTTGTTTTCCATTAAGCCTAAATAGTCAAAATAAAAACAAGAAACAAAAAGATATAATTGCAGAATTTAAAGGACATAACTTCGAGCACTCACACACCAGCAACAGTACTAGAAGATAGCTTAGTAGCCAGAGGATGTGAGTACCTTTTACCTTACCTCCCTGGCAACGGCGTAAGAAAATAGCTTGATGTCTACGCACGCTTCTATTCTTGTAGACAGTGTTGAGCCTCCAAGTGCAGAGGTTTGTAGAACAGTAGCAAGTTTCCCTTAAGTGGATCACTCAAGGTTTATTGAACTCAAGGAGGAAGTGTTCAAAGGTATCCCTCTCAAGCAACCGCTACAATCAAGATACAAGAAGTCTCTTCTGTCCCCAACACACCCAATACACTTGTCAGGTGTATAGGTGCACTAGTTAGGCAAAGAGATAGTGAAATACAAGTAATATGGATGATTATAAGTGGTAATTGCAATCTGAAATAAGAGTGGCAACAAGCAAACATGTAACATGACTAATTGTAAACGGTGTTTCAATGCTTAGAAACAAGGCCTAGGGATCATACTTTCACTAGTGGACACTCTCATATAAATATCTTCTCTTCATGATGCTACCCTGAACTACTCTCCGGTTGGACGATGTAGGGCTATAACAGCACACCTTAAAGTTCACATTCCCCATCTAGATAACCCCTCACTGTCACCTTGAGCGATAGATGGTTCCAACAAACACCACAATCTCATAGAGACATCCAACTCAAATTATACTCATGATAAGTATTTCTGTAACCTTAGCCAAAGTGCCACATGGTGTGCACACTGTCAACTTCACACACGTGGGGATAAGCAGAGATTAATTAAAGCACTTGAGTAGCAGAATAGATCTATAGATTACAAAGCTCATGATCTCAATAAGATCACGCATAGAGAGAGAGATGAACACATAGCTACCGATAGAGCCCTTAGCCTCGAGAGAGAACTATTCCCTCCTCATCATGGGAGTCAGCAACAACGATGGATATGGCGATGGAGTCAATGGAGATGGCTCCGAGGGCACTTCCCCGTCTCGGCAGGGTGCTGGAACAGAGACTTCTGTTTCCTGAATCTCCTCTTCGGTGGCAGCGACACCGCGGAACTTTTCGTAGAATTCTGATCTTCTCCCTAGGGTTTTCGTCTCGGGGGGTTTATATAGGCGAAAGGAGAGGTCGAGGTGGAGACCGAGGCGGACACACCACCCCCTGGCGCGGCCTGGCCTGGCCCGTGCCACCAGGTGGTGTGGGCCCCTTGTGGCCCCTCTCCATCTCGTCTTCTGGCTCCTTGAGTCTTCTGGTAAAATAGGAACTTCGGCTTTTGTTTCGTCCAATTCCGGGAATATTTCTTTACTAGCTTTGCTGAAACCAAAAACAGCAGAAAATAGGCAACTGGCACTGCGGCATCTTATCAATAGGTTAGTTCCAGAAAATGTATAAAAATGCCTCAAAGTGTAAACAAAACATAAGAAAGTTGATACAAAACAAGAATGGGGCATCAAAAATTATAGATATGTTTATGAAGTATCAGGAGCCTGTGGTGCTATTTGGACTTGTGTGCAGGCTCCATAGTACAGATGGTAGCTCCTCAGCCCAACACACAGCTGCTCGCTCGAGTGGTTGGAGGAGTCTTTTCTTGATGCCACTACAGACGAGTCTGTTGGCCTTCTCGACTTGACCGTTGGTATGGGGATGTGCTACCGAAGTGTAGCTGATGTTGATTCCCAGGTTTTTACAGAACTCCTGGAACTCATTCGAGGTGAAGTTCGTCCTGTTGTCGGTGATGATGTTGTGTGGCACCCCGAACCTGAAGACGATGGACTCGAAGAACTTGACGGCGGTGGTGCCTGTCTGGTTTGTCACCGGCATGACCTCGATCCACTTGGTGAACTTGTCGACTACGACGAGGAGGAAGATGTATCCTCCAGGTGATGATTTTTGTAGCTTGCCGACCATGTCGAGTCCCCATTGTGCGAAGGGCCAAGCCACATGTATTGGCCTGAGTTCTATGTCTGGTGTGTGTGGCTTATCCGCAAATCTTTGGCAAGCATGACACTTCTGGATGATGTCCTTGGCATCACGCATCGCCGTTGGCTAGTAGAAACTAGCTCGTAGAGCCTTGGCAACAAGGGCGTGACTCCCAACGTGATGATCGCAGGTGCCATCATGTATCTTGAGGAGTATGGCTCTCCCATCACCATTGGAGACGCATCGCTGAAAGACTCCTGTGATGTTGCATTTGTATAGCTCGCCGTTGATAATGGTGAAGGCTTTGGAGCATCGCGCTATGTGTCACACATCTGTCGGGTCATCTTGTAGCCTGTTATTGAGCAGGTATGTGATGTACGGATGCATCCAGGATGGCTCGATGAGCAAGACCTCCATGGGGCCTCTGGGTTCGGGTCCTTGTTCCGCGTTGCTAGGACCTTTGAGTTCCTCTGGTAGGGCAGCCCCCGAGTCCTTTGATGCACTGGATGGTCCTTCAGGAGCCTTTGGCTTGATGGAGCGCTCGCAGATCTGCTCCAGGAATACACCAGGTGGTACCGGAGCACAGGTGGACCCTATGTTGGCGAGCATGTCAGCCTCCGCGTTGCTTTCCAGCCTACGTGCCGCAGTTCGCAGCCGTCAAAGTCTCCTTTGAGTGTGTCGTAGAGGTTGTGGTAGATGATCATATTGTCGCTCAGAGTATCGCAATGGTTCATGGTTTGGTCGACCACGATCTTGGAGTCACCATAGATGACGAGTCGCGTTGCGCCGCAGTCTTTGGCCATCCGCATCCCGTGGAGCAGGGCTTCATATTCTGCCTCGTTGTTGGAGGCGCGGAACTGCATTCGCATGACATATCTCATCTTGTCACCCTGCGGTGATGTCAAGATGACGCCGGCGCCAGCTCCTTCTCGACGTTTGGATCTGTCAAAGTGCATTGTCCATAGGAAGGACATGTCCGGTGTATCCGGGAGTTGGTTCTCCATCCATTGAACAAGGAAGTCTGGGAGAACTTGTGACTTGATCACCACTCGCTTCTCGTATGTAATGTCTCGTGGAGACAACTCGATTCCCCAAAGAGCGACTCGTCCCGTGGTGTCGGGGTTGTTGAGGATGTACCCCAGTGGAGCATCGTTCACCATGACGATGGGGTGCTCCTGAAAGTAGTGGCGCAGTTGCCGTGCAGTCATGAAGATGCTGTAAGCCAACTTCTGGTAGTGCGGGTACCGCTGTTTTGTTGGCGTGAGTACCTCGCTGAGGTAGTAGACTGGGTGTTGCACTCCATGAACTTTGTTGTCTTCGTCTCATTCTACCACTAGTACGGTACTGACCACCTGGTTGGTGCCAGAGATGTATAGTAATATTGGCTCCTTTTCCCTTGGGGTTACTAGCACCGGAGAGGTGGAGAGTAAGCGCTTGAGGTCGTTGAATGCATCATGTGCCTCATCCGTCCACTCGAACTTCTCAGCCTTATGGAGGAGCTGATAAAACAAGAGTGCCTTTTTCGCCCATTCGACTAATGAATTGACTGAGCGTCGTGATTCACCCAGCCAGCTGCTGGACGGCTTTGACGTTCTTTGGCTTCTCCATGGCCAGTATGGCCTTTATAGTTTTTGGGTTGGCCTCAATTCCCCTGGAAGATATGAGGTACTCGAGCAGTTTCCCAAATGGCACGCCGAAGGCGCATTTATCTGAATTTAGGTTGATCCGGTAGCGGTCGAGGTTGTCAAAGGTCTCGCGGAGATTGTTGAGTAATGTGGCTTCCTCCTTGGTTTTGACGACGATGTCGTCGGCATAAACTTGGATGTTCCGGCCAAGCTGATTTTTGAGGCAGGCTTGCATATACCACTGATAGGTGGCTACTGCGTTCTTCTGTCCGAAGGGCATTGTTGTGTAGCAGTAGACACCGAAAGGCATGATGAAGGTTGTTTTCTCCTGATCCTCCTTCATTCAAATCTGATGGTAGCCAGAGTAGGCGCCGAGGAAGCAGAGGCACTCGCATCCCGTGGTGGAGTCCATTATTTGGTCGAACCGTGGTAATGGGAAGTGGTCCTTCGGGCAATGCTTATTGAGGCAGGTGAAGTCCATGCACATCCGCAGGATATCCAAGTCTCTTTTAGGAACAAGCACATGATTTGCTACCCAGGTGCTCTCCTTTATTTCTCGTATAAAGTTGCGTCGAGGAGTCTGTTGACTTCCATACCAACCGTCTTTGCCCTTGGTTATGATAGTCGGCGTATTGACTGCTTGACTGGTCTGGCATCAGGATTCACGTTGAGTGAGTGCTCGGCGAATTCCCTGGGAACTCCTGGCATGTCCGCTGGACAGAAGATCTACCAGCGCTCACGAAGGAATTTGACGAGCGAGAGCTCCTATGCGAAACTCAACTTGTTGGCAATGTGGGTCGTCTTGGTAGGGTCCATCAGGTGGACCTGGACCACCTTGGTGTGCACCGATGAGTCAAAGGACTAGTTAGGTGCGTTTGGCTTACTCGGAGGAGGTAGACTGTTGTCTGTTGACTCCTTCAGCCTTGCCAGCTCCTCTTGCATGCCGAAAGATTGGGAGATTCTGTTGAATTCCCTGTCGCAACTGTCTGACTTGGCAAAGCTTCCGCTGACGATGATAATGTCGTTGGGTCCCGACATCTTCATCTGCAAGTAGGCGTAGTGTAGGACCGCCATGAACCTCGCGAACGGGACACGTCCGAGGATTGTGTGGTATTGTGAGGGCCAATCGAACACTTAAAGCTTGTGGTGCTCTCGCCGGAAGTTTGCTGGCGTGCCGAAGATGACGTACATGTTGATTTTTCCCAAGGGGCATACGCCTTTACTTGGGACGATGCTGTGGAACATTGTGCCGGAGGCCTCTAGGCACGAGAGGGGGATCCGCATGGCGTACATGGTACTGGCAAACATGAGGTTGATGTCTCTGCCGCCGTGCATGAAGACGCGACTCATCTCGTAGCTACCTATTTGTGCCTTGAGCACCAGGGGAGAATGGCCCGGCGAGGTACTTGGAGTGGGTGATCGCGCTTGTCGAAGGTGATGCAGGACTCGCACCCGCTATAGTACTCAGTGGTTGAGGGTGGAGAGTTGACCGCCAAATATATTTGGTGAGTGATTGACTATTGCACCCTATTGGAGGGGCGTCCTTTTTAGATCATGCCCATATTCCCCAGTGGTCGTGGGTACCGTTCGCCTCCGTTGTTCTGGGCTGGTGCAGCCGGAGGTGGTGGTGGTCCGGGCGGTGGTGGTGGTGCTCCGTGAGCTATGGCACCCAGGACAGCTCCGTTGCCCTAATTTATTTATCGCATCACGATTCATCTAGACGAGGCCTTCGTGGAGCTTGAGGAACTCGCAACAGTCCTTTAGTAGATGGCTAGACTTCTTCTTGCCGTCGTGCTTGTCGATGTAGAAGTGTATGTTGCAAGGTCCAGACAGTTTCTCCTGGATCGATATTCGAGGGGCTTCGACACGAGTACGTTGTTGCCGTACTTGCGTTGTTTTCCCACTATCGTGGTAGCCACCACTACGGTACCCGTTGTTGTGGTTGTCGTCGTCGTGTTTGTCGGCGTAGCTAGCCACGACCATGTCGACTTCTTCGCGGTCTTCGTACCCGCGCATCCAACGCTTTCCTCGATGGTCACGTATGCGGCCGAGGTCTTCCTCATCGTCTGAGTGGACGCGGTTATTTTTTACCGAGTCCTCTCCATCAGCCCACCTATTTGTGATCTCCATCAAGTGGTCAATTGTTTTGGGTTTTGTGCGGCCTAGCTCCTCCCTGAGCTCTCTACAGCGTACGTCGCTGTTGAACGCGTCGATTGCACGGTCCTCGGAGATGTCTTCTGTCGACTTTTTAATGATTGACCACCTTTGAACGTAGGAGCACAGTGACTCGTTGGGCTTCTGATAGCAAGCCTTTATTTCTTCGATTGACGCGGGCCTTTTGTAAGTTCCCTTGAAGTTGCAAACGAAGCTGTAGACCAGCTGCTCCTAGCTGCGGATCGATCTATAGGGGAGGTTGTTGAGCCACGTGCGGGCAGCGCCTGACAACTACAGCTGGAGGCACTGCATGGTTGTGCTCTTGTTTCCACCGTCCAACTTGACAGAGGATATGTGGTCCTCCAGCCAAATCTTCGGGTCTTGTAGGTCGTCGGACTTTGAGTTCTCCAACGGGAGTTTGAAACCTTTCGACATACGTGTTTGTTGTATAGCCCTGCTGAAGCAGCCAGTGCCGCATAGCTCCATTCCTTCATCCTCTGACTCTATTGAGCAGGCGCGCTTGGCGCGCAATTTGTCGACTTTGCGCTGCATGATGTCGTTGCATGCGTCATAGTCGTGATCATGTCGACATGAGCGGCGTTGCCGTGACAGGTCGTGTTCGTCATCACTGGAGGAGAGCAAGTAGTACCTAGCTCGAGCCTTGCTTTTCTTTGGCTTCAGCATTGGATCTTTGGTGAGCACAGCTTCGACCAGTCCAAGGCCAGCGATCGTAGATCGGTGCATGGCGGATTGTGGATCCCCAACTGGCGGTTGATTGTTGAGCAGGTACATGGTGGCTGCTATCACCGCTGCTTGTGGTGTTTTCGGCAGCACGTTGCCCCATGAGTCCACCATCATGAACGAGAAATCGAGGGATCGAGTGGCCTCATCTTGCTCTTTGTCGTTGAGTTGGGCCAGTCAAGAGCGCCTTTTGGCGGCTACATGGTCATTACCCTTGGAGGAGAATCCTCTGATGGAGGAGAGCGCTACTCACCGAAGGCTTGATTCGTCCGCAACCCTCCCGCGTTCGTCGAGTCGATCGCATACCGCCTGCTAGCACTAGTACTCCTGGATGAGCAGGTAATGATAACTCATCAACATATGGTGTGATGAGTTTGGTGGCAGGAGGTTGCCCTGTAGGGCCTCCCTGCATCGCGCCCACTCGACGTTGTTGAGTTGGATCTCCTGCCGCCCGTTGACGTGTTCGCCCTCAGGGTTGGGCGGCTGCTGATCGTCCTTGACGGGGCCGATGGTAGGGGGTCGATTGGTTGGCCCGTTGGTGGTGGGTCCGCCGTTGGCGTTGTCCCTTTGAGTGCCCTCATCGCCAATGTTGATAACGGCGCACATGTAGTGGCTGGGGAAGCTGTTGCTCCCACAAATCTTAGATCCAGAACCGTAGGCTCCATCCTCTGATGTCAGATCGCCCAGATTGGACTCGCAACTCCTGCTGTCATCCGTGGCATCAGCTGATATCGAGGCGTTGAGTTCGCTCAGGGTACCGATCGGTGGTGGGAACCATGACGCAGGAGCAATCGAGGGAGCCTGTGGCTGATCAGGGAGGCGTAGCGTGCCGATCCAGCCGACCTAGAAGCGTAGGCTTCTGATCGCCATTCCGATCCCATCGCCCATAGACTCGAAATTTGGGCGAGTCGCCGGTGCGTGGACGGTGAAGTCAAAAGAACCGAAGAGGAGGCGAGTCTCCGCTGCAGTGGAGTCGTAGATTGTAGTCGATGGGGCCGAGGAAGCCGCAACATCAACACTCCCGTTTCCCACAGATGGAGCCAATTGACAAGGGGTTAACTCATAAATGCCCATCGTTGATGGACTTAGGTTTGAGAAAGTGGGGAGCGCTAGAGGCATCGATCAGCTAGCAAACAAGCACACAGGTGACACGAGGTTTTACCCAGGTTTAGGCCTCATAGAGGACCATACTCCTTCTTGTCTGCTCTTGATTATTAGGGAGTCGAAAGTTACAAGGAAGTGCAGATGTAATATGGCGGGGTGTATGCGGGGGTGTGTGGATTGTCCTCCTCGCCGCCCCTCCTAGCCTTTATATAGGGAGGCTAGGTCTCGAGATAGCAGGTCGAGTCGGTTACAGATTAGGGTTTTCTTTTAAATTTCTATCTACACTTTGTCATGTGCTTCAAGAAGTTGAACTCCCGTGGATCACCCGAATCCTTGTTGGGCTTCATTTGCACCGTGGACTTCTTCTTGGGCTAGACCGTATAGGCTAATCTCGAGTACCTGTAAGGTATACCCACATCACCCACCATATATGCTTTTTTTTTTGAGGGAATCCCGACAGGAGTTTTTTTTTTGGGGGAATCCTGAGGGGAGTAGATAAGGATATAGTCCCTCCGGCCAGGCCCATTTGCAAAAACTGATGAATTTTTCATATACGCACTTGTCTTTCCCGTTACATGGGCTGAGAAACTTTAAACAATGCACGATAGAAGGACTTAGAAAATATAGGGACATCAAGTACATTGTTAATATTTCTATTTTCACTAATCTAGATATGATGTACTCCCTCTGCGGCCAATTAGATATCACATATTTTCGCATATATTCATACACTAGAACACGCTTAGATACATGTGTATCAAGATAAATCTACGACATAGTTGCCATATTTGATCCAAACAATTTTTGTCCAGCGAATTCAAATTTGAAAACTAACGGGGACCTAAGCTAACACCACATAGTTTCACTGATTGGCTATTGTAAATAGAGAGAGGTCATCATGGATTGCGGCACCGGTGAAACAAGGGAGGGAATCATTATATTTAGGTGTTCTTAGGATATGCATTTGAGAAGTTGAGATGACTTCAATTGAAGATTTCACCACATACAATATCCAGAGCAAAAAACATCATATAGTTTATGGAATGGTTATGGTCAAACAGAAGAGTTTTTCTTGAGTTGCGCAAGTGTCATTCAGTTGGAGGTCGTATGAAATACTGATAGTGAAGTTACTCAACTCCCAATTTATGTGGAGGTGTGGTGATATTTTTCTTGGTATTTTGTATATTAAAATATGCATGCAAGGATTTTGTTTTGGAATTTTAAGCTAGTTTTCTGTTTAGTTAGTATTTTATAAGTTTTTCTATAAAGAAAATATATTTAGAATCATTTCCACTTATCTGGGCTGATACTCTTTTGAAGCCCACACTTTCTCTATCTATCGTCTCCCTTAGTGCCTAGACTACTCGTTCCGTTTAGATTTGGGCCGGCCATTTGGTAGAGGAAAAACAAAATGAGGATTATTAGTTTAGGTCTCAAGTCAGCCCAATAACCGAATCCTAAGGAGCTTTAAACCCCCTGGTTTTGGTGGCCTGTGGTTGCTCGGATGTGACAATCTGGTTGACCCCACCCGCCGTTGTCGTACCGTTTTATTGCACGTCGGTTTGGTGCCCTTTGACTGATCCAATCTTACACGAAAACCACGACCTAGCCTAGACTTTGCCCACCGCTTCTTGTTTGGCAGCCGCCTCTGGTTCTTTGCGTGAGCGCCTTCGCCTCCTCACATTGCCACCAATCCACCATCATGCTGCACATACCCTCCCTACCCAATTCCCTAGCTCTCTTTCCCCCTCCCATTGTGAGGCGATGGCTGTCGAAGGCGACGTGTGGGAGCCTGGAGGAGCAGGTACCGCGGGAGCTGCAACCTGCAGGAGGCCGCCATCCCTGGATGAATCCACGCAGCCGACGAGGAAGCGCTGGAGCAGGTCTGGACGAGAGTCGCCAGCCGACCGCCACCTTCAACAGGTCCCCGCCGTCCTCTCACCCCCTCCCACCCACACCCACAACGTCCGCTCGATTTTGACCTTCCTTGCTCCGGGGAAGAACCCTGCGAACTCTGAGAAGAAGATCAGGATTCACTCTCAAACAAAAACCTTAGGCGATTTTACATGTATTTATCTTTGTTTGGCTTTTCCCCTGTATTTCTCATTGTTCCTGCTCCTTGCGTGCACTACCCCTAGCCATCATCCATTGGTGAAAGGGAAGATGGGTTATGTAGGGTAAATTCGTTTGGGGTGTTCAGATAGGGGAATATTGGAGATGTGTTTTCATTCATTATAGTTGTTCCAATTGCAAAAAAAAATCTAAATAGTAGGTTCCATGTTTCCTAATACATCTAAGACCTGATATTACTTTTTCCCATGCGACTAATGAAGTAACACTCTACAAGTGCATCTATGATGTGAGTATCCTGTTAGTAGGTATACTAAGATGAATTATAGACCTATTCCCTAATTGTTATTAGCAGAAGTATGACTTCATTATCTAGAATGCCTTTGGTTCCTTTTTATTATCTGTGTATAGAAGTGAACCAACCTGATATTGTTTAAATGTGAGAACACACTTCAGTGTATCTGTAGCTTGCTTCAAAAACTATCAGACGATGTTCTACAATCGTGGTATGGCTTTGTATGTAGTGTTGTCATTTTTCTTCATTTATCTTTGGCATTTTCTTAAAAGATGTAGGACATGTAAAATTATATAACTCTCAGCATAATTAGCTTAGACGGTAGATGATGTTGTAGTCACATTTATTCCTTGTGGCGACTAGGGTCAGTTCAATTGATTGCATACCCACTTCATCTCCATGTGTTGAAAAAAAAACACTAAAATTGGTTCAACTGGATCTTGTGAACCAGTAGTTATTTCTAGGAAAATAAGCTCTTATATTAGTTACTACTGAAAGACTTACACAATAAGATCCATAGAGATATTATTCTAGCAGCACAACAAGGTATAAAGCGTTGCAGCTCATCCAATAATAGTGTATAGCAATGGTAATGGAAAATGCCCTCCCTGTTAATATCTGCTGAAATGAACAGTGCTATCAGACAGCAGGCACTCATACTGTAATAGAAATAGCTTCATGATAGAGCCAACCTTTTTGTTGAAAATAACATTTTTTGATACATTAGCTTACAATCTGTTTTAAGCAACAATAGCATAAGTACCTGTGATATACTAATGGGAAGGATACGAACTAGAGAACTGACCATTCTTTTGTTCTAAAATAAACGTCCTGGTTTGGCTAACAATTTGAAAGATGAGTTTGAGAATCTGTAATATATAAGAGGTAAGAGGCGTTGGATGGATACCCGTATTCCTGAAGTAACTTAATATTTGGCAAGCTAGATTAATTTCAGCACATCCCTCTGGATTGGTATTTCCATTTTGTAGGCATGCATAGAACCTGGAACTCCATGCATGTTTTAAAGGTCCGTAGTTCACGAGACAATGATATGCTTAGGAATTACAGTTTTAGCACTACAAAAAGTAACCAGCATGTGTACTGATATAGAAGAAGTTAGCTGTTTTTCTTATTTGGTTGACATGGAACTCGCACTAGAGGACTGATCTGGAAATTGGACTGCATTTCTTATATTGTTTGTGACTGACGGAGTTAATGATATTTCAAAAGTGTGAAAATTATTTAGCTTTAATATGATTCTGAATAGGCTTTGTAATGCTTTTAAGTGGAAAAACTAACATGAGACCTTAGAGGTATTCAGACAAAAGATGCAGATGCAATTCTTGATGTCAACACCATTTGATTTTGAAGCATGTCACATGTGCTCGAAGTGCCAAAATTCCAAATCATGCCCGGACGACTTTTCTTGAAAAGGGCTGTTCTTTTTTCCGTCCCCTCTCGCGCCGCTCACGCGATCGACCGGGGGAGGACCTAGCATGCTGTCGGGCAGGCCGCCCCTCTTCCCCTCCCTCCTCGCGGCTGTCGGGATGCGCCGGCAGCAAAGCCGCTCGGCGGTGGGGCCTCTCCTCTCCCCCCGGCCGCTCGATCTTGGCACGAGCCGACTTCGGCAGGCGGCGGCGGCGCAGGGCGCGGTGGTGCTTGGCATGGCGGCGTGGCGACGACCCTGGTTTGCATGGCGCGGCGGCGGTGCTCTGTGGTGGCGTGGAGGGCTGCGTGCGGTGGTGCATAGCTTGTCCTAGAGGTCGAGGCTTCTGGACCGGACGGCGTCGGCCGAGGGCGGCGGTTCCTCTGTAGCGGCGGCTGGAGGGGTGGCGCAGTGGTGGTGGCTTCGCTAGCCTGCTTGCAAGCTCAGTGACACGGTGTTCGGTGGCCAGCTGGGGTGTTGTTCGGCCTAGCGACGGTCCGACGCGGCCGGGTGGCCATGGTGGCGGTGGGCTGCTCCTTGGCGGCAGGATCCTATGGTTTCCAGCATGGCCGGCCGGTCGCCGGCGTGCGGCCGGTGGTGCCTTCCTGCCCAGATCTAGGCCCAATGGGGCCTATCTGGGCCTGGACGGGCCGTGTCTGCCGCTGTGATGCCTCCCCCGGTGGATGAAAAGCTGGGACAAGTGCTTGGGTTGGCGGCATCGGTGGCACCCCTGTTGCAATGCGGCGGAGGGACATCACGGGACCACTTGGGCTCGGCTGGGCCGGAGGGCCTGGCTTGTCCTGCTGCTGCATCCGGTCGGCTTCCGCCTCTCGGTGGTGGAGGCAGTTCCCTCTCGCGTGCCGCTGCACTACTGACCCTCGCCGACATTTTTTGCCTCTCAATTCTATCGGCCCCGTGTCGTGGGCCACGGTGAGACGGTGGTGATAATTGCAAGATCGTGTGCGCTGGTGGATGGAAAGTTTGGCGGAGCGTTTCGGAACGCCCGTGGGTGTGGTCCTGTGGAGGTCGGGAGAAATCCTTGCCATCTCGGCACCGATGCGGTGACGCCCGCGGGTGTCGCCTTGCTTCCTAAAGGGCGTCGGGTGTACCTCTTCCCCACCCCCGGGAGCGAAATGGGGGAAACCCTAGGATGTGTACTGAGGGTAACCCTAGGTATGGTCCGGGCAGCAACGTCGTCGTCATTGCACCCCTTCTTGGAGGTGTTGCTTTGTTCGCGGCGATTCGAGGCGCTAGGAGCGTGGTGGGAATTCTTCGGAGGACGCAACGGTTACGAGTTATCCCCGTTTTTGTCGAACCGCTGGTGTCGGCATTGTTTTCTCTTCTTTTTATTTTTTGGTTCTTTCGAGCTTCTCTTGGCATTGTTTTCTCTCCCTTCTCTTTTTTGGTTATTTCGAGCTTCTCTTGTGCTGTTTTGCTCCAACAGTGGTATCAGTTGTATCAGATGGTTGCTATATTAATATAGCGGGTTGAAAGCCTGTCTCGAGGATGATATGGCCGGCCCCATAATGCTAGCTCTATTGTTATTATTTCTTGAAACAATCATTTGTGGAGCAGTTTCATTTCTATGTGCCTGTCCACATGCATTAATTAAGTGTTCTTAAATCTGTCTACAACATCGAGGATGGGTTGAAGGGGCAAAGGATGAATGAATCAACAACAACCTGGGCCTTGACCATGAAAATAAATTGTGTAGTCATGTTACCATATTGTGTTTCTACACTGTTAAGAGGTGATATTCTGTCTCCTTAGTGATATGCCTTAATGATATGCAATAATTTGCACTTGGGGCTATGTACTTCTAATGTGAGTGCAAATATG
This sequence comes from Avena insularis, assembly GCA_023614405.1. Lineage (NCBI taxonomy): Eukaryota > Viridiplantae > Streptophyta > Magnoliopsida > Poales > Poaceae > Avena > Avena insularis. The sequence continues at coordinate 67,082,000 of CM042692.1, read as the reverse complement.
AATGAAATATCTAATCTGGTCTTACAAGTCTACTTATGCTTGTTTCTAGGATTGAACCACTGGTTCTATTTGGAAAATCTATCCAATCATGGTTTCTGCTATACTTTATCATATGGGAGGCAAACTAAAAACATCATGCAAGATAGCGGAAGATGTCTGGTAAGCTGTATATTTACCACGGGAATTTTCTATTTCTATAAGAAACATGAATAGTAAGCAGAACCTATAAGTGTTCTAGAAATTTCTACTACATGCACCTGGTACCTATGAACGCTTACTGGAATTTGCCCTTTTGTTATTGGATTAATATATTGTATCTGACATACTTATGTCCTATCCTGAAACCTCTTTGTATGTTAGATCATCCATGTCTATGACTAATATCAGAGCAGTTGGTTTTTGAGCATAGTAGAGACGAATTTTCTTTATTATTTTCCTAGAGAAATAGTTATATTACAAATGTTCAGAATATTATTTTTCAAGTTAATGGACAACTAGCATACCTATAAGCATAGTATATGTGATATGCTTTAATTTCTTTGAACACATTGAATATAATCTATGAAAGGGTATTTTCAGATTTATCTATATCGTTATACTTTTCTAATGAATATGTAAAACTGTTAACCTCATGGTTTGCTTTTCCTTGATTTATGATCAGTTTCTTTGGCCTCCTACCGTTGGCTCAGTTGATGCCTTCAAAATGTTTGTTTATCTATTTATGCATACAGGACATCATCCCTATTATTGCGTTGGTAATGTGTAAGGTACATAGATGGTGTAATGTTGCTTAAAGAGTTGGGTTTATATATGGGGAAGGCAACAAACTAGGATTAATACGTACTGCAACAACTGATTTTGTCTTCTTTTCTGAATGTAAACTTCGTTGAATCTTCTTTCTATAAACTTTATTGAGAAAATAAATACTAGGTGTTATTGGCATTATGCAGCCCCGGTTTTTCTTTGTAGTGTTTACTTTTAAATCAACTTATCACAGAGACAGATTTTGCATTGTTCATATGCAAGAAATCTTGAAAAGTGAAAACTAAGCATTCTCATGTAGTAGAATGTATTGTATACTGTTTTATTACTATGGTTGTTTTTTTTCTTGGTCACATAAGTAGCCATAACTCAAGTTTGCTGCTTTTTTGGCATGAGTTTTTGTTGACAATTTTGTTGCTTATGTTCTAATTGCACAAAGATGATCTAACCTGCAGCTTCTTTAACTTCACTCGCAATTTCGTGGCTGATTATGTATGGTTCACATTTCTAAATTCATAATTTAAATATATGTCTTTAAATCATGACATATTTTCTCCCATATTCGTTTATATAAATATCAAATAATAGGACATGGTAGTGATGGACCCTCAAAAATATTCAGCCATGACACACCAAATGTGTCAGTCCATGGTACTGCTTATAGTAGAGGGAAAGTTCTGCATCTCGGCTCAACAATACGGCAGACCCAGATTCACCATGTACAAGTCACAAAAAAGAAAACACACCATGTACAAATCACGAAAAATAAAAACACGACATGTACAAGTCACGAAAAGAGGAGAACCAACCCGTGGTTGGATGGTTAGGAGGGCAGTGGTATCCCAGCCCACCAGAGTTCAAACCCCAGGTTTGATACTTTGGTGTCTCATAAAGGCGGAATATTCTTTCAGTGGGAGGCGATGTTTTCGTCGATAGCGAGGCGTCTGTGGTAACTTTGTCAATCTCAAGACCCGCCGGCCCAGGTGCTCATAGGGGTAGAGTGTGCGTGCGTGTGTTCATAGGGGTGAGTGTATGTACGCATTGTGAGCGTCTGCGTTTGTACCGTGTTTCTCAAAAAAAAAGTCACGAAAAGAGAAAACGGCAACAACAATAGTTGGCGCAGCAACGCGCGCGGGGTCCATCTAGTATCTTCTAAACAAGGTGATTATATACGTTCCTTAGGTTGGCTTGATGGTTAGAATGTTGGCTCTTTATAAATTGATGCACGCTGGTTCAAAGATTGTTGGTACCATAATTTTTCTGACTAAATAAGGCGTCCTCTAGTAGTCTAGTATTTGTCCACTTAATTTTTCCTGTAAACTCAAGTACAACCTTGTTCTTTTATTTTAGGATAGGTAACACTTGATTACGTGTTACTGTAATCTTCGTTTGTAACACACCTGGAGAACCTAAAAACTATATGTTACTACAACAATATTCTTGTAACACCTTATCTGTTTTTACTTATTACATGTTACTAACCGTATTTGCCGCACAAATGGTGTGTTACTGCAATTTTACTGGTAACACATTTGTTCATGTTTTACATGATTGTGTTACTGAAGCTCTGTCCTGTTGTAGCTGACCTCGGCGAAGCCTGTCGACGCATCGACACCGTCACGAAGATTTCTCCATGATCTCGCGGGTTGGACCTATAACTATTGTCTGCCGTTTTTGTGGCATTGCTCTGGTTGCATTTTGTTAACAGACGGCACACCGTGGAGGACACACCATCGATACACGTTGCTGGTGTCGCAGGAGAACCTTCTGGGCCCTGGCAGGGAGGACGAGCCTACCAATCCAAAGTCAAGCGGTCACGGTGATGAGCACAGACCGATAGTGAAACATGCGCAGGTGGACGGGATCGCAACGGCAAGCAGATAAGGTCGAGGTGAGTTTTACCTTCTCCACGTTGCATGACATGGTTTCATTCAGTAGAATCTCGATCGAAGCATGTACTTATTTTGCCATACATTTGGTTAACATGCGACATGCAGATGCGGGAATAAATGAACAACACCAATGTATTTCCATCGTTGATCCAGGACAAAACTAGATTAGAAGAATTGCACTTCCTTTCGTGCACTACAGGATAAAAGCGATTCAATCTAAAGCAAAATTCAATATAAACGAGCATGACATTGACGATTTCTTGAACAAAAGAAAGAGAGATGGCAATGTGTAGGGTGGATTACACTAGCTATAAGATGAAGGAATTAAAGGGTCATCATAGCGTCACCTGAAGACTGACGAGGTAAGGTTGGGGCGCACATGTTTCTGCGACAATAAAGCTCATGCCTACAAAATAGTACAACCAAGTGAAGCGGTTCACCCTCGCGAGGCAACGACGGAATGATCCTAACAAGACTGCAGGATAAGCAAGAACATGAGCAACTTCTTGGAGAAGGGGGCATGGATAGAGTTTGGATCAAATGATGGTGGCTAGGCTGGCAACATAACAAGCATTGAAGCAGCAGACTTTGTCAAGTTAAAAGTGCATATGGCGATGAGATCGACAAACTGACCAATGCCAACTATTTGAAGGTCGGACTACAGAGAGAGCTCCAAGACGAGAGGAAAATCCTTCCCATATAGAAAATCGTGGAAAATACAAAATATAATCGGAGAGGCGAGCTCCGACAAGATCGTGCAAGGAAAGAGGAAAATCAACTAGGACGTTGTGAGGAGATAAAATCACACATAATTCTCTCGTGTTTTTTTCTTTGCCATTTTTTGCTATCAGATAACATTTTAACAATGCATATTTTTCGTTGCAACGCACGGGTACGTTTCCTAGTCCTATCATTATCTACATCTAAATTGTTTTTATATTTTTTTAAACTATGAAATGGTGTTTCCAAATTTTGAAAAAGAAAGAGCTCTCGAGCTCTAAAGTGAATTTTCGAGCCACACCCACAACATTTTAAGAAGGGAAGTTGTCACGCTACCTGTTTTTTTGTACGCGCAAGTACCTCTAGTGCGCTAGAAGGAAATTAATTGCCGAGACAGATACGCCGTAATCGCAGCAAACTTGAGAACCAAGTAGGTCCTCGGATTCGATTTTTGTTATAAAAGCCAACAAACTAGACAGATCCAGCGGCGAGACGGGCGCGCAAAGCCCTACTGGGCTTGCTCCTGTAACTGAAAGAGGGGGATCAGGATATCGCCGGGGCAGACAATGGACGGCGAGGGCTGGATGTTCCCCGCGGCCTCGGACATCCTCGTGGAGATCCTGACGCGGCTCCCGCCGAGCACCCGGCGGCTGCTCTGCCTCGTCTGCCGGCTCTGGCGCGACGTCGTCGACGAGCGCACGCAGGAGATGCGGAGCCGCGCGGTCCTCCTTGTGCAGAACGGGAGCTCCTCGTACGTCGTGGACGACCTGTCGTCGGGACGCCGCCGAGAGCTCTGGACCGGCTGCGCCGGCGAGCGCTACGAGAGGATGTGCGTGGTCGGCACGTGCAACGGCCTGCTCTGCCTGTGCGACACCAAGGAGCCCGGCGGCGGCATCACCATGGCCAACCCGGCCACGGGCGAGACGCCGCTCCTCCCGCTGCTGCCGTGCTCTGCCCAGTATTTTGAGCCGTTTCGCTGGCGAGACGGCGGGATCGCGACGTCGAGACACGAGGCCTACTGCTTCGCGTACCTCCCGACGAAGGGGCAGTACAGGATCGTGCACGTCCCCTGCTACCCCGACCGGGCCGGCAAGTTCGAGGCGGTGCAGGTATTCACGCTAGGGGAGAAATCGTGGCGGAACGTGCCGACTCCCGGCACGAGTTGCAGGCTCGACGCCGGCGTTCTCAGCATCGACGGCGCGATGCACTGGCTTACGGTGGACACCGAGAAGGTAATGTCGCTTGACCTCGAGAAGGAGCGTGTCACGCCCGTCAAGTCCCTGCCAGCACCGGCCGGACCCGACTGCCACCTAACCGTGGTGCGCGGAAGGCTGGGCATTGCCATCAGCGACGGATCGTCTCCTTTGGAAAAGATCGAGGTATTTACAAACAATCCACGTACCCCAGATCTGATTTTTCTGATCAGCTGTTAGAATTTTGATTTGAAGCGCTGATTCATTCGAGCTGTGAAACGTGCAGGTCTGGGTTTTGGAGGGTAGTAGAAGGGAGGGACAGTGTTGGAGCCGCCGGTACAGCATACAGGTGCACATCTCCCGGGATGAATATGAATGGAGGCGGCATCAGCTCACGCAGCCGCAGTTCGCTCACGGTGAGTACGTCCTCACGAAACTTTGCCCGGACCAGAGCTGTCTCTTGTACCGCAACAGAGTGAGCGACGCGGGGAGGTTACAGTGCGGCGTGGTGCGGCTGAGCGAGAAGAAGAAGGGGACGGAGATCGGCACCGTCGGGGCCTACGGCCGAACTTTCGCCTACGTCATGACCGCTGAGCCGTTGGATGTTTATAGGGTCAGCGACTGCAGGTGGATCTACAGGCCTTAGATATAAGGTTCCACTGAGTGGTTAGCATAAATCCACCTCATTACGAATCAAATCCGACTTAGTACTCGGAGCAAAAATCTACCATATTTTGCCTAGAAGATCGAAAAAACATTAAACTCAAATTGAACACGAATTGATGTTTCTGACAGGAGATGGAATGGGTCCCCTTGTCAGCACAATTAAGAAAATCTAGATATTTCAAAAGAATTAAAAACTTAGAAATAAAAGGAACAGGGAGGTCCACGGTGGTGGGGTTGACCCTGAGCCCCAACTGGCCATGGCTCCGGCTCCGCCGTTCCCATTGCCCGGTCGTCGGCGGCCTAGGATCGCCCACCGGCCGCCGCTACCACCGCCATGAATCCCAACCACCAGCCCACCCTGCTCTCCATTGCACCCGTGCGCATCCGAGCAGAAACCACTGAGACGCAAACCCATCCCTGTGCTCACGAACCTCGCCGGCGTAGGAACTCTGGAGAGCAATTCCTGTCGCAGAAGCCCATCCCGAGCAAGGCCGATGATCTTAGGAGCACTATAGGGACAAAGCGCGCACCCTAGAATATCTTATCGACTTCGGCGCACACTGGAGCGGCATCCTCAACGGAGCCACCACACACAATCGTCCTTCTCCGATTCCGACGACATCTGACTGTGCCCTCTCGGAAACTTCACCTAAATGCCTCCTTCGTCGATGTGGCTGCCTATGATGTGCACGGGTGGGGGCTTCCTCCATGACTGATCCCGCTCCCGGTCATGGTGGAGCTTCTGCTGCTCCCGCCCCCATCATTGGCGGGTGGAGCAGGGCCATGGCTGCGCATGGGTGGAGCAGGGGTCAGGCGGGTGGAGTAGAACGCGTCGGGCAAGCCGGTGGATCAGGGAGCTCGACGTCCGGCGGCAGGCCATCCTCCTAGGGATACGGCGATGCGTGGGAGTTTGGCGATGTAGGAAACATCGCAGTGGAGATCGTGGGGCCGCGGGGGAGCTCGCCGACGTCGGGTTTCACGGCGGGGGCTTGGTAGAAAGATGAGGACTGAGGAGAGATAGAATTTTAATTTTTTTTAATTGAGGGGTACATGTGGGATCCGGTCCACATCAGCAAGTTCACTTGTTGCTTGCCACCTCAGCCCGATAGAAGGGCCCACCGGTCAGATTTCCTGTCAATTCACGTTTAATTCTAGTTTAGTGTTTTTTTCAATCTCCCGGACAAAATAGGACAAAATACGGTAGCTTTTTTCTTCCAGAACGTGAAATGATGATAAGGATGGAATTTGACTTGTAATGTGGTGGTTTTATACTAACAACTCGGTTCCAAACTATGAGTACTCCTTGTCCGTGACAGATCGTGTGTAGTTTGATTGTCAAAGTTCAAGATTTAACCAATATGGATACCGATTCCAATTCAAAAGAAATGATTGTTGTGAAACTGTTACTTTAAATTTGCAGTCAAGGAAGACCAAACTGAGCTATACTAGAATTTGCTTCGATCAGAAGTTCCGTCGTGCAGTTGCTGCTTTCTGGTTGAGATTCAAAAAACATGTGCTACTACGTATACTCATACCGTTACATGCTTGAGATGCTCGTACTGTTGCATACTCTGATCAAATTCCATGAAAGAGCACAGCGAGCAAGGGACGACTCACCCTCCCCTATGGATCTGACTTTTGTGTTATTGTCCGTGGGTGCTTGCATGTTTTTCCCCTTTGGTCTCATGTTGCCTAGCGCCTTGTGCTGACGCTGCTACGTCTCGTACCTAGCCTTATCCATGGATATTATTATTGGCGATGGTTGCTGCTCTAATGCGCTGGTCTTTTGTTGTCTTATCATGGCGACTCTTCGTCTGTCTACTACAACTACAATACAGTCTATTACGACAAACTTTGTCCGACTTCGATGATGGAGGGGTGAGGACGGCGGCGCGCCTTCGGCTCGCGCTAGTGCCTGTAGTCGTTGCTAAGTGATCCAATGACCTATTACTTTTGATTCCCTTTGGCGTCATGGGAGTATATGGACCTCGACAATCCCTGATATCATTTTTAGAACGGAGAGAATATCATTCTTACTTGAAGCTACAAACTTGCTTGATATTAACGGCACTATGAGCTCTCTGCAGGCTCCTTTGTCCCTTGTTCTAAACGGTGACGATTTGTTTTGTTGCAGCGATTGATTTGGTCGATGAATCAGCTGCCAAGTTGAAAATGGAGATCACATCAAAGCCGAATGCTCTGGATGAGATTGGTCGTTCTGTGCTTAAACTTCAAATGGAACGTCTCTCACTAACAATGACACAGACAAAGCATCAAGAGATAGACTCTCGCATCGAAGCAGAAATGTCCCTTTTGAAAGATAGGCGGAAGGAACTGACTGAGCAGTGGGAGCATGAGAAGTTGGTGATGACAAAGATTCAATCTACTACCTCAGTCCACAATATAAGACTTTTTAGCAAGTTAAAACAGCTTTCTAAAAAGGCTTATATTACGGAACGGAGGTAGTACTATTAAAGAAGAGGTAAGTTCATTTTCCCATATAGTAATCTCTCTGTGTGTTATAGATCAACAGTATTGCTTTTGTCAGTCAATCTGACTTGCTCTAACTATGCAACAGATTGACAGGTTAAATGTGGAGATCCAGCAGGCTGAACGAGAGTATGATCTCAATCATGCTGCTGAACTGAAGTATGGCAGTGTGAATGCATTGCAGCGCGAGCTTCAAACGACGAGAATGATCTAAATGAATATCAAAGTCCTGTGAAATCCATGCCAACAGAAGAGGTGACTCAAGATGATATTGCGGAAATTGTGAGCCGGTTGGACCTGTATCCCAGTTTCTAAATTAAAACGACCTGATAGAGAGAAGTTGTATGATTCAGCGAGACCTTCTCCCTCCCGTGGCCGCTCCCGCGAGCGACACACGGGAGAAAACCCTAGCCGCCGCCTCTCGACCCCCCTCTTCTCCCTCCCACCAGTGGCAGCGCCTCCTCACCCACCGTGTGGTGGTGGCGGTGCGGGCCACATCTGCTGGCGTGGGGTGCTATGGCACGGCCGCCCGGCGACGGTGCGGTGGCAGAGCAGCTTTCGGCGTGCGCATGGCGGCGGCAGCGTCCTGGCGCGGTTGTGGTGACGTGCGGCGCGAGCTCGGGCACTCGACGACCTTGAGGAGGACGGGAGCGTCTCGGGCGGTGGGCCGGGTTACGTGACCACGGTGGCAAGCCTGACCGGCGATGGTTCGCCGGCATGGAGTGGAGGGGCTCGGGTAGATCTGATGAAGCCTGTCCATGGGGGCCGTTAGTCTGGCTGCTCCGAGCTCTAGGGTCGGGCAGGCGCTCCTGGCCCTCTCGAGCCCATCGTTCCCCCAGATATGCCGACGCTGTAGCCATGGGGGCTACATGGTGTCGTTATGCGTGTTGTGTTCTCTCCCTCTGCAGTTTCAATGCCTCCGAGCCGGTCCCGGGTTCGCTGACGGTGCCTCTCCGTCTTTCCTCCTGTTCCGTTGAGTGTCGGTTTGGGATGCCGGGGTGGTGGCCCTAGAAGGTGGAAACCATGTGGGTTGGCAGGCGAGCCCGTGGTTCTGGTGCTGGCTAGGGCCATGGCCACGAGGATGGCATGGTGCTTGGCGGGTTGCGCTTTGTGGCGGTGGTGGGGTCGTCATCTTGGTGGCGTCCATCGCCATGATTGGGTGCTAGTGAGGTCATACCGAGGGGAAACCTGGGGACGACCCTCGCCATGATTGGGTGCTAGTGAGGTCATACCGAGGGGAAAACCTTGCCCTAGGTCTTCCCGGGCCATGGCGTCGGCATCCATGGACATCGTCCCCTTCTTGAAGGCATTGTTGTTGTTCCTCGCTTTCCCGTTCATGCTCCGGGTGAAAACCCCAGATCCTCGGATTGGGTGGTGGCGTCGCTCTTGCGTCGTGCTCTTCTTGAATACATCACCTTGAACCTCATGTTGTGTGGCCATCCGTTGGTGGTGTGGCGGAGGTGAAGGGAATATGCCAGAGAGGCAATAATAAAGTTGTTATTATCTTATTATTCTAAGTATATGAAAGATATTTATTTTGCATGCTATAATTATGTTAATTAGAAATGTTAATACATGTGTGTTTAATAAACAAATATATAGAGTTCCTAGTTATGCCTCTTATATAAACTAGCTCGTTGATTAACAAGATGATCAACGTTTCCTGATCATGGACATTGGGTGTTGTTAATAACGAGATCACAATATTGGTGGAATGATGTGGTGAACATTTATCCAAAGTATAGTAATGTTGGAGATATGCCCAAGAGGCAATAATAAAAGTGGTTATTATTATATCTTTGTGTTTATGATGAATGTTTGCATCCCATGCTATAATTGTATTATAAGAAAACACTAATACATGTGTGTTTTGTAAACATAAAAGAGTCCCTAGTAAGCCTCTTGTTGAACTAGCTTGTTGATTAATTGATGATCATGGTTTCCTGATCATGGACATTGGATGTCATTAATAACAAGGTTATATCATTAGGAGAATGATGTGATGGACACACACACCCATAGTAAGTGCAACATAAGATCAAGTCATTAAGTTCGTATTGCTACAAGCTTTCAAATGCATAGTAACCTAATCCTTCGACCATGAGGTTATGTTAATCACCATCACCGGATGGGTACTTTGATGACATCAAACACCGCTTCGTAACTGGGTGGTTACAAAAGGTGTCATTGGGTATTCTGAAAGTATGTGTTGAAGCGCATGGACCAAGATTGGGATTTGTCCATCCATATGACGGATAGATATGCTCTGGGCCCTCTTGGTGGAATGTCATCTAGTTAGCTTGCAAGCATGTGACTAGGTCACAGGGGATGACACAACATGGAACGAGTAAAGAGTACTTATCAGTAACGAGGTAGAACTAGGTATGGAGATACCGACGATCAAACCTCGGATAAGTAGAGTATCGCGTGACAAAGGGAATTGGTGTCGTATGTTAATGGTTCTATCGATCACGAAGTCATCGTTGAGTATGTGGGAGCCGTTATGGATCTCCAGATCCCGCTGATGGTTATTGATCGGAGAGGTGTCTCCATCTTGTCTGCATATTCACGAACCGTAGGGTGACACACTTAAGGTTCGAAGTTGTTTTAAGTAGATATTTAATGTGCGTTGAAGACCGAATGTTGTTCGGAGTCTTGGATTGGATCCGGGACATCACGAGGAGATCCGGAATTGTCCGGGGAATAAGATTCATATAATGGGGATCATTTTCTAAGTTAGGAAATGTTCCGGAGTGTTTGTATGGGGATTCTAGAAGGTTTCGGAATGTTCCGGAAGGTTCTAGAAGATATTTTGGAGTTTACTTGAAAACCAGGATAGGATAAAGGGAAACTTAAAGGGTAAGTAAAGGAAACTTGGGGGGGAAGGACTCTCCCCCCAAGCCTCCTTGTGTGCCGGCCCTAAGGGGTGGGCCTAGGGGTGGGAACCCTAGGCCGCACCCCTCCCTCTATATATAGAGGGGTGGAGGCGCCACCCCCCTTGTCCCTTCCCACTCCAAACCCTAGCCGCCTCTCTCCTCCTCATTCCATCTGCTCTAGGTTAGGCGAAGCCCTGCAGAATTCTCTACTCCACCACCACCACCACGCTGTCGTGCTGCTGGGATTTCATGGAGAGATCTACTACCTCCGCTGCTCGCTGGAACGGGGAGAGGAAGGTGCCTTTGACTCCATGCGTGTGACCATTGCTGGAAGCTCTTGGAGCAGCGTTCGGAAGGATCGTCTACTCGATCTTGAGATCGGCAAGTGATCGTCTACATCAACCACGGGATCCGATCTCGCACAAGGCTTTCGGATCTACAAGGGTTAGTACAAATCTATCTCGTTGCACATGTCTAATAGATCAGATCTTGGCTTTTATCTAGATTAGATCTGGATTTTGTTCGTTCTTGCGGTAGAAATTTTTTGTTTTCCATGCTACGAACCCATCAGTGGTATCAGAGCCTTGTCTATGCGTAGATCTGTTGCACGAGTAGAACACAATGGTTTTGTGGGCATTGGTGCTCGTGCCGTCTTTTTGCTTTGTTTACTTTGCATCTTGCGGTATGGTGGGATGAAGCGGCTCGGGCTAACCTTACATGTCATCGCACATGAGACTTGCTCCAAGCTTGACGTGTAACTTGCTTTGCACAAGTGGCTTTGTGGGTGTCTGTCTGTCCCACCATAGTATAGATCCAATCTACACTTTGCACTTGATAGCACTTGTATCAACGTTGTGGTTCAGTTTCGTAGGTAAGATCCGTTCTTATTCGAAAGCCCCAAACCACGTAAAACATGCAAAGAAAATTAGAGGCGTCTAACTTGTTTTTGCAGGGGTTTTGTGATGTGATATGGCCATCATGTGATTGTGATTATATTTGATGTATGCAATGATCCTTGATGTAATATGGCAACGGCGAGCCTAATGGTTGTCTTTAATTCTGTTAAGACCTGCGTGTCTATTCATCTTGTAATAGCTTTATTCCAAGTAGTTGTAATAGTTGCTAGTGATGATGGACAACCATGAAGCGGCGCCACTGACCTTGACGCAATGCTAGTGATGATGGAGATCATGTCCGTGCTTTGGAGATAGAGATCAAAGGCATAAGAAGAAAGGGCCATATCATATCACACTAATTACGAATTGCCTATGATGTTAATCCTTTATGCATCTTGTATTGCTTAGATCGCGACGGTAGCATTATAAGATGATCCCTCTCACTAAATATCAAGTAATAAAGTGTTCGTCCTTAGTTGGCGCCGTTGCTAAGACTCGTCGTTTCGAAGCATCTCGTGATGATCGGATGTGATAGATTCTACGTGTGCATACAACGGGTGCAAGCCAGATTTGCACATGCGGAAACTAAGGTTGATCTTTACGAGCCTAGCATGTACAGACATGGTCTCAGAACACGAAATGCCGAAAGGTAGAGCATGAATCATATAAATGATATGATGAACATGAAGATTGTTTGCCGATGAAACTACATCCTCTCTCGCGAAGATCAGACTTGGTGTAGTGGACTTGGTTCGTGTAATCACTAAGACAATGTGAGGGATGTTATTTTGAGTGGGAGTTCACCTAGTTAATTTAAGAATTAAAATTGAACTCAATTTATCATAAACTTAGTCTAAACTACTTGCAAATTTGTTGTAGATTATGGCAAACCTCTCCATCAATTTCAATGCGTTCCTAGAGAAAGAAAAGCTTAAGAACAATGGAAGCAACTTCACTGGCTCGTGGACTGAAGTTTGTCCTCGTGGCTGGTCGGTTGACCTATGTGCTCAAGCACCGCTAGGTGACCCACTGCGAAGATGCCACCGATGACGTAAAGAATGTTTCGCCACTCGGAAGAATCATTACTCCACGATTCGGTGTGCCATCACATGCGGTTTAGAAAGCGGAGCTTGAGCGCTTTGAGCACCACGACCCGTTCGAGATCATTAAGGAGCTCAAGCTCATTTTTGAGACTCACGCGACCGTGGAGAGCTATGAGGCCTCCGAAAAGTTCTTTAACTGTAAGATGGAAGAGGGTAGCTCCGTTAGCGAGCACGTGCTCACCATGTCTGGGCACGCAAACAAGCTCCAAGAGTTGGGGATAACGATCCCTAATGAGTTAGGGATTCACCGTGTCCTCCAATCACTACCACCGAGTTATAAGAACTTTGTGATGAACTACAATATGCACTGCATGAACAAGACGTTGCCTGAACTATCGTCCATGCTGAAAACTGCTGAAGTGGAGATCAAAAAGGAGCACCAAGTGTTGATGGTCAATAAGACCACCAATTTCAAGAAACAGGGCAAGCCTAAAAACAAGGGCAACTTCAAGAAGGATGGCAAGAAAGCTGCCGCACCTGCTAAGAAGCCCAAGGCTGGTCCTAAGCCTGAAACTGAATGCTTCTACTGCAAGGGTGCTGGTCACTGGAAGCGTAACTGCCCCAAGTACCTGGCAGATCTGAAGAACGGCAACATCAAGAAGAAAGGTATATTCGATATACATGTTATTGATGTGTATCTTACTAGTAATCGTAATAGTGCCTGGGTATTTGATACTGGTTCGGTTGCTCATATTTGTAACTCAAAACAGGAGTTGCGGAATAAACAAAGACTGGCGAGAGACGGGGTGACGATGCGCGTTGGAAATGGCTCCAAGGTTGATGTGATCGCCGTCGGCACGCTCCCTCTACATCTACCATCGGGATTAGTTTTAAATTTAAATAATTGTTATTTGGTGCCTGCGTTAAGCATGAACATTATATCTGGATCTTGTTTATACTCTTTTAAGTCTGAGAATAAAGGTTGTTCGATTTATATGAGTAATATCTTTTATGGTAATGCACCTGAAATGAATGGTTTATTCTTACTGAATCTCGATAGTAGTGATACACATGTTCACAACATAGATGCTAAACGAACAAAATTGAATGATAATTCTACATACATGTGGCACTATCGTCTTGGTCACATTGGAGTGAAGCGTATGAAGAAACTCCATTCTGATGGACTTCTTGAATCACTTGATTTTGAATCACTTGAAAGATGCGAAGCATGTCTAATGGGAAAAATGACTAAGAATCCATTCTCTGGAATAATGGAGCGAGCTACAGACTTATTGGAAATAATACATACCGATGTGTGCGGTCCAATGAGTGTAGCATCGCATGGTGGATATCGTTATGTTCTCACTTTCACGGATGACTTAAGTAGATATGGGTATGTCTACTTTATGAAACATAAGTCCGAAACTTTCGAGAAGTTTAAGGAATTTCAAAGTGAAGTGGGAAATCATCGTAACAAGAAGATTAAGTTTCTGCGTTCTGACCGCGGAGGTGAATATCTAAGTTATGAGTTTGGCATGCATTTAAAGAAATGTGGAATACTTTTGATTGACACCGCCGGGAACACCACAGCGTAATGGTGTGTCCGAACGTCGTAATCGAACTCTCTTAGATATGGTTCGGTCTATGATGTCTCTTACAGATTTACCGCTATCGTTTTGGGGCAATGCATTAGAGACAACCGCATTCACTTTAAATAGGGCACCATCTAAATCCGTTGAAACGACACCGTACGAATTGTGGTTTGGAATGAAACCTAAGTTGTCGTTCCTTAAAGTTTGGGGTTGCGAAGCGTATGTAAAGAAGTTACAACCTGATAAGCTTGAACCCAAAGCGGAGAAATGTGTCTTCATAGGATACCCTAAAGTAACAATTGGGTATACCTTCTATCATAGATCCAAAGGCAAAGTTTTCGTTGCCAAGAATGGATCCTTTCTTGGGAAGGAGTTTCTCTCGAAGGAAGTGACTAGAAGGAAAGTAGAACTCGACGAGGTTATTGAACCTTCTCTCGGAGTTGAGAGTAGCACAGCACCGAAAGATGTTTTTGTGCCTCCTACATCAATTGGAGAGGAAGCTCATGATGGTGATCATGAAACTTCGAACGAAGTTGCTGCTGAACCTCGCAGGTCAACGAGGGTCCGTACCACTCATGATTGGTTTGACCCTGCCTTGAACGTCATGTTGGTGGACAACACTAATGACCCTGCGACGTATGAAGAAGCTATGGTGAGCCCAGATTCCGACAAATGGCTAGAAGCCATGAAATCCGAAATGGGATCCATGTATAAAAACCAAGTATGGACTTTGGTGGACTTACCGGATGGCCGTAAGGCTATCGAGAACAAATGGATTTTCAAAAGAAAAACAGATGCTGATGGTAATATTACCGTCTATAAAGCTCGACTTGTCGCGAAAGGGTTCCGACAAATTCAAGGAGTTGACTACGATGAGACATTCTCACCAGTAGCGAAGCTAAAGTCTGTGAGGATTTTGTTAGCAATAGCTGCATATTTCGATTATGAGATTTGGCAGATGGATGTCAAAACGGCGTTCCTTAATGGTGACATTGAGGAAGAGTTGTATATGGTACAACCCAAGGGTTTTGTCGATCCTAAAGATGCTGACAAGGTATGCAAACTTCAGCGCTCCATTTATGGACTGAAGCAAGCATCCCGGAGTTGGAATCAACGTTTTGATAAAGTAATCAAAAACTTTGGATTTATACAAACTTATGGAGAAGCTTGTATTTACAAGAAAGTGAGTGGGAGCTCTGTAGCATTCCTAGTACTATATGTAGATGACATATTGTTGATTGGGAATGATATAGAACTTATTAATAGTGTCAAAGCCTATTTGAATAAAAGTTTTTCAATGAAGGATCTTGGCGAAGCGGCATATATTCTAGGCATCAAGATTTATAGAGATAGATCAAGACGCCTAATAGAGCTTTCACAAAGTACATACTTGGACAAAGTTCTTAAGAAGTTTAGAATGGAAGAGAGCAAGAAAGGGTTTGTGCCCATGTTTTCAGGTAAGACCTCGAGTAAGACTCAAAGTCCAGCTACGGCAGAAGATAGAGAGAAGATGAATAATATTCCCTATGCCTCGGCCATAGGTTCTATCATGTATGCCATGCTGTGTACAAGACCGGATATAGCACATTGTTGTTAGTTTGACTAGCAGATATCAAAGTGATCTGGAATGGAGCCTTTGGACTGATCAAGAATATCCTAATGTACCTAAATAGGACTTTGTATATGGTTCTTTCTTTTGGATTTGATGAACGACTTGTTGTAAGCAGTTACCGATGCTAGTTGGAACACCGATCCGGATGACTCGAAGTCATAGTCCAGATCGTATTTATTTTGAATGGTGCTGCGGTGAGCTGGAGGAGTGCCAAGCAAAGCGTTGTGGCGAAATCTTCAAGCGAATCGGAATACATAGCTGCTTGAAGGCTGCACAAGAAGCCATATGGATGAAGGAGTTCATTGAACTTGGCGTGGTTCCTAGTCGTTGGACCCGATGGCCATCTCTTGTGACAACACGGTGCCATAGCTAATGCACAGGAGCCAAGGTCGTATAACAAGTGAAGCACATCAAGCTACGTTTCCATGCTATTCGAGAGTATGTCCGAGATGGTGACATAAAGATTTGCAAAGTACACACTGATCTGAATGTGGCAGATCCGTTGACTAAACCTCTCCCTAGAGCAAAGCATGACCAACACCAGAACGCCATGGGTGTTAGGTATATTACCATGTAATCTAGATTATTGACTCTAGTGCAAGTGGGAGACTGTTGGAGATATGCCCAAGAGGCAATAATAAAAGTGGTTATTATTATATCTTTGTGTTTATGATGAATGTTTGCATTCCATGCTATAATTGTATTATAAGGAAACACTAATACATGTGTGTTTTGTAAACATAAAAGAGTCCCTAGTAAGCCTCTTATTGCACTAGCTTGTTGATTAATTGATGATCATGGTTTCCTGATCATGGACATTGGATGTCATTAATAACAAGGTTATATCATTAGGAGAATGATGTGATGGACACACACACACATAGTAAGTGTAGCATAAGATCAAGTCATTAAGTTCGTATTGCTACAAGCTTTCAAATGCATAGTAACCTAATCCTTCGACTATGAGGTTATGTTAATCACCATCACCGGATGGGTACTTTGATGACATCAAACACCGCTTCGTAACTGGGTGGTTACAAAAGGTGTCATTGGGTATTCTGAAAGTATGTGTTGAAGCGCATGAACCAAGATTGGGATTTGTCCATCCATATGACGGATAGATATGCTCTAGGCCCTCTTGGTGGAATGTCATCTAGTTAGCTTGCAAGCATGTGACTAGGTCACAGGGGATGACACAACATGGAACGAGTAAAGAGTACTTATCAGTAACGAGGTAGAACTAGGTATGGAGATACCGACGATCAAACCTCGGATAAGTAGAGTATCGTGTGACAAAGGGAATTGGTGTCGTATGTTAATGGTTCTATCGATCACGAAGTCATCGTTGAGTATGTGTGAGCCGTTATGGATCTCCAGATCCCGCTGATGGTTATTGATCGGAGAGGTGTCTCCATCTTGTCTGCATATTCACGAACCGTAGGGTGACACACTTAAGGTTCAAAGTTGTTTTAAGTAGATATTGAATGTGCGTTGGAGACCGAATGTTGTTCGGAGTCTCGGACTGGATCCGGGACATCACGAGGAGATCCGGAATTGTCCGAGGAATAAGATTCATATAATGGGGATCATTTTCTAAGTTAGGAAATGTTCCAGAGTGTTTGTATGGGGATTCTAGAAGGTTTCGGAATGTTCCGGAAGGTTCTAGAAGATATTTTGGAGTTTACTTGAAAACCAAGATAGGATAAAGGGAAACTTAAATGGTAAGTAAAGGAAACTTGGGGAGGAAGGACTCTCCCCCCAAGCCTCCTTGTGCGCCGTCCCTAAGGGGTGGGCCTAGGGGTGGGAACCCTAAGCCGCACCCCTCCCTCTATATATAGAGGGGTGGAGGCGCCACCCCCCTTGTCCCTTCCCACTCCAAACCCTAGCCGCCTCTCTCCTCCTCCTTCCATCTGCTCTGGCTTAGGCGAAGCCCTGCAAAATTCTCTACTCCACCACCACCACGCCATCGTGCTGCTGGGATTCCGTGGAGAGATCTACTACCTCCGCTGCTCGCTAGAACGGGGAGAGGAAGGTCTGCTTCGACTCCGCACGTGTGACCGACTGCGGAAGCGCTGCCGGAACACGTTGCCAGAAGGATCGTCTACTCGATCTTGAGATCGGCAAGTGATCGTCTACATCAACCACGAGATCCGATCTCACACAAGGCTTTCGGATCTACAAGGGTTAGTACAAATCTATCTCGTTGCACATGTCTAATAGATTAGATCTTGGCTTTTATCTAGATTAGATCTGGGTTTTGTTCGTTCTTGCGGTAGAAATTTTTTGTTTTCCATGCTACGAACCCATCAAGTAACACAATCAAAGTCATTATGTTTACATTGCTATAATATCATGCAAAGTAATTTTAGTCCTTAGACCATGAGATCATGTCAATCACTAACATCGGAAGAGTAACTTGATAACATCAAACGTCACACCGTAACAGGGTGACAATAAAGGTGGGTTCAGATACTCCGAAAGTGTTATATAGTGGCTCATGCATCAAGAGTGGGATTTGTCCATCCCGGTGACGGAGAGATATACTCAGGGCCCTCTCGATGATATCACATTGACATAGCTTGTAAGCAAGTGATAAGATCACTAAGAATGTTATATCACGAGAATGAGGAAAGAGCACTTGCCGGTAACGAGATCAAACTAGGTATGGGGATACCGATGATCGAATCCCATACATGTAATATATCGCGAGACAATGAGATTTAGTTACGATGTTAAAGATTCTCATGATCACTAGAGTCATCGTTGAATGTGTGGGAGTCAGTACGGATCTCTAGGTGCCACTGCTGATTATTGATCGGAGAGGGATCTCGATTATTTTTGCATTATTCGTGAACCATAGGGTGATACACTTAAGTGATACTGACACCAATTGGAGCAAATAAAATACCAGAGAAATAATTTGAAAGCGTTGGAATTATTTTGATGGACACCGGAATTATTTCGTGTCAAATTGCTAAAAATGGTTTCATATGTAATATCGAATTAATACAAAGGGGTTTATGTAAATGTTTGTTAATTAAATTAATTAAAAAAGTCGGAATAAAATAAATAAAATAGTTTTATTAAAAGAGAGATGCATTAAATTTGGTGGAGAATTAATGCATGTGAGTGGAATTTTGAGTGGAGGTGCGTTTATGTGAGTGGAGCCTCCACCCACATGAATGAGGGAGAGGTGGGGGCACCACCTTTGGCTGCCAGCCATGGGAGGGGCTGCCCCTCCCCCTATAAAAGGCCACCACCTCCTCCGTTCTCAGACCTCCTTGTGAAGGATTTCTCTCCCCTCTAGATTATTCCCCATGGCTTCGGACTAGCGGAGTACATGTTCTCGGTGATTTCTCTAGAAGGATTTGCTGCTTTCGCTGCTTTGCTAGAGCGAGGACTCGGAGGTTGTAGGGGTACCGGACGAGTGTGCGATAATGGTTGTACTACTGCTTTGCGGTGCTGGACTTCATCACGATCTTGAGATCGACAAGTGAACGACTACATCATCCACGAGAATAAACCGCGTAACACTTTTTCGATCTTCGAGGGTAAGTTCTCTATGGATGTATATCCACCCGTTGATTGTATCTAGGTAGATAGATCTTTGTTAATATTGTAGGAATTTTTTGTTTTTTATGCCGCGAACCCAACAGTGGTATTAGAGACTGATCTATGCGTAGATGCTTTGCACGGGTAGAACACATATGATTATGTGGACACTGATAATCCTGTTATTGCATTTTTTATGTATTTTGGATATTGGTGGCATAGTGGGATGAAGCAGTCCAGACTAACTTTACATGTCCTCGCACATGAGACCTGTTCCATGCTTGGCATGCAACTAGTTTTGCATAAGTGGTTTGCGGGTGTCTATCTCTCCTACTATAGTCTATATCTGATTTACAACGGGTTGCTAATAATTTGATTATCATCGTTGTGGTTCCATGTTCGTAGGTAAGAACGGTTCTATCTTCGAAATCCTAAGCCACGTAAAAGCATGCAAAGGATAAATTAGAAGCGTCTAGTTTAATTGTTGTTGGGCAAGTGTTATGATATGATAATGTTATAATTTTAAGTATGGTTTGATACTCTTGGAAATTATAACAAACCAAAGTGTAAGCACCATAGACCTTGGACTTACACATATAGGAATGATGAAGTTCATACCACGACGCACAAGATAGTGATCAAGTGCAAGAGCCATATCATATCACTTTTTGCATATGATGTTTGTTTTGCATCTTATATTGCTTGTATGGCGCTTTAGTAGCATTATAAGATGATCCCTCATTTTAATATCAAGATAAAATGTTTTCTTCCTTTAGTATGCACCGTTAAGAAAGTTAGTCGTTTCGTGACACCACGTGATGATTGGGTGTGATAGACTCTACGTTCGCATACAACAGGTGTAAGACAGTTTTACACATACGGATACTAAGGTTCTTACTTGGTGAGCCTAGCATGTACATACATGGCCTCGGAACACGAACTGAAAGATAAAGCATGAGTCATATGGTTGATATGATGACCATCTAGATGCTCGCCTTTGAAGCTGCACCAATTCACATGATCATCGGTCTTGGTGTAGTGGATTTGGTTCATGTAATCTCCAAAAAGACATGAGGGATGTTGTTTTTGAGTGGGAGTTCATTTGTAATTATGGATTAGCTGAACTCATTCTATCATAAACTTAGTTTAAATAAACTTTGCAAATTCTGTATAGATGGCACCACCTGCTTTTAATTTCAATGTGTTCATAGAGAAAGAGAAACTTGCAACGAATGGTAGAAAATTTACCAACTGGGCCCTGAACTTGAGGATTCTCCTCACTGCTGCACAAAAGCAAAATGTGCTAGAAGGGCTGCTATCCCCCTACCACCTGATGATGCTTCTGATGATGTAAAGAATGTTTACTTACGTCATCAGGAGGACCACAACATGGTTCATTGCGGCATAATATATGGGCTAGAGCCGGAACTCCGAAAGCGTTTCAGGAATGGCAATGCCTTTGATACCATGGGTGAATTGAAAATGATTTTCGATACCCATGCTACTGTGGAGAGTTATGAAGCTTTAAAAAAGTTCTTTAGCTGCATGATGGAGGAGAACAACTCCATTAGTGAGCATGAACTCAAAATGTCTGGGTATGTCGATAAGCTTGTAGCCTTGGGAATAACGATTCCCATTGACTTAGGCATACATCTTGTTATCCAATCTCTACCACCAAGCTATAAGAGCTTCATGTTAAACTATAACATGCATGGCATAAAGAAGTCTCTCCCTGGGCTTTTGTCAATGCTTAAGACTACTGAAGTGGAGATTAGGAAAGAACATCAAGTGTTAATGATCAATAAGACCACTAGTTTCAAGAAGGACAAGAAGGGTAAACAGAAGGGTAACTTCAAGAAGGGTGGCAAAGTTGTTGTTGTGCCTGAGAGGAAGACTCGAGCTGGCCCTAAGCCTGATACCGAATGCTACTATTATAAGGGGATTGTCCATTGGAAGCTTAACTACCCCAAATATCTGGCAGATAAGAAGGCCGGCAAAATGAACAAAGGTATATTTGATATACATGTTATTGATGTGTACTTGACTAGTACTCGTAGTAGCACCCGGGTATTTGATACTGGCTCGGTTGCTAATATGTGTAACTTGAATCAGGGGATGCGGAATAGGCGACCACTAGCAAGAGATGAGGTCACGATGCGTGTCGGCAATGGATCAAGAGTTGATGTGATTGCCATCGGAATGTTGCCTCTCCATTTACCGTCTGGATTAGTTTTAAACCTTAATAATTGTTATTTGGTGCCTGCGTTGAGCATGAACATTGTATCCGAATTGTGTTTGCTACATATTCGTTTAAGTCGGAAAACAATGGTTGTTCGATTTATATGGATGATATCTTTTATGGTCAGGCACTTGTGTTGAATGGTTTATTTATTTTGAATCTCCGTAGTAGTAATATACATATTCATAATGTAGATGCCAAAAGGATTAAACTTGATAATGATATATCTACATATATGTGGCACCGCCGTCTAAGTCATATTGTTGTGAAGCGCATGAAGAAGCTCCATTTTGATGGACTTTTAGAATCACTTGATTTTGAATTATTTGAGACATGTGAGTCATGCCTTATGGGCAAGATGACTATAATCCCATTTCGTAAAATGGAGCGGGTGACAGATTTATTGGAAATCATACATACTAATGTGTGTGGTCCAATGAATGTGTCAGCGCGAGGTGGATATCATTATTCACTACTAGGAAACAAGCTATAAGTAGCGCATATTTTTGGAATTATGTGGCGCATAATGGATGCACCACTGTTACCTCACCACTAAATTATATTTCTGTGACACATATCCACAAATTTATGTGGCACATTCTTTTGTATGCGGCACATAATGTTATCAGTGGTGCATCCCTATAATATGCGCCACAGAAATATAAATATATGCACCACAGAATGTTTCTATGGGTATTCGAAATATATTACAATCCTGGTATAGATACAGGTATATTACAATATTTGTATAGAAAAGCTGCATAGAACAGTACAAACAATACATATGGTATATGAAAACGGACATAATACAATAACAAAGTCTAATGTCATCACATTACTTAGAGCCTGATCGAGATACATAGTGACAAGTTCTGAATTATTACACAAATATTGGTAGAAAGTTCATCATCTCACATTACAAATGAAGGGGTCACAGCCTACACTAGGATCAAATAGAGTACAACCGCGATGAAGGTGAGCAAGAGCGGCACCATGATCAAGGTCTTCATCCGGTTCTTCTTCGATAGGTGGTTTCTTCACTTGGCTACCGCCTCCTCTCTAGTCGCATATCCTTTGTAGTTGTTGTTGCTGAACTTGTTCACTTGTTTCTGGTAGTCCTCCCACTCCTCGTAGACTCCTAGAACCCAATCCTTGTACACCACGTACCACTTCGTCATCTCTATAGACAAGGCATATTGGTAAATCATGCAATAGAAAGAATTAAAGGGTTCACATGCATATATGTTCAAAAAAATTAAAGCAAAGGATTCTTAAACCTAAAAGATAACATTGATCATCATAGAAGTAAGTTCAACGACAATGACCACAAAATAGTTAAGTCCGACAACAATGATTGTTTTGAGCTAAGTTAAGTTTACGACACACTACACGTCCACCGATACACAAACTTATGAATATAGTAAAGCTTATGACACACACACTACACACGTCCATCGATACACACACTCAATCATGCTAGGCACACATCAATCATGAAGAATTCTTCTCGCTCGACTTCGGGAATGGTTGATAGCCCTCTTTGTCATCCATGTCCTGATGTCACTGATGACCCACAAGTATAGGGGGTGTATCGCAGTATTTTCGATAAGTAAGAGTGTCGAACCCAACGAGGAGCAGAAGGTGTTGACGAGTGGCTTGGAGTAGGAATTCTCTGTAAATACTTAGCAAACGGATTTTTAGGGTTTTTTGATAATGCAGATAAATAAAGTGCGAGTAAATAAAAGACAATAATAATAGATACAGGAAGTGGCCTAATACTTTCTTTAGCAAAGGACAAGCCGGTTGTATTACTTAAGATGACCAAGCGTTCTCGAGGACTCATGGGAATACTGTCAAGTGCTTTCCCTTCATATAGTTGATTAATCTTCTTTAGTTTGGTAAGTGTTGTGTGGGTGAACCTGTTCTAATGTACTGACCTTCCTAGGACTAATACATACTTGTGATTATACCCCTTGCAAGCATCCTCAAGTACAAGAAAGTAATTAAGATAGAAACCTAACCACAACTTTAAACTCTGAGATCCTACACTCCCTTGTACAAAGGTTTCTTAACGGGGGTTCAGGTTTTTGTCACTCCGGCAACCCCTACGATTAGTAGCCAAATACACAATGCATTCCCTAGGCCCATAGAGGTGAAGTATCATGTATTCGACGTTCACATGACACCACTAGAATAATAACACCACAACTTAAGTATTAAACCATTGAATCTTTCTCAACACAATTCCACTACTAACAACATGACTTCTCCCATGTCCTCAAGAACTAAACGAACTACTCACAAGACATCATATGGATCAAGATCAGAGATGGAATAATGATAAGTAACAATCTGAACATGAACGATAATTCAATGGTTCCACTCAATAGCATCAACTACAACAAGTAATCAACACCGAGAAAGTTTCCCCTAAGAACTATGCAAGATTCAACCCAATTGTTACAACGGTACGGAGTGGTGATGATGGTGCTGGTGGAGATGATGATGATGATGATCCCGATGAAGTCCAGCTTGATGGTGGTGTTGATGGCGATGATCTCCCCTCTCCGGGAAGGAATTTCCCCGGCAGATTTCTGCCTGTCGGAGAGCTCTTTCTCTCTCTACAGTTTTCCGCCCCGCAGAGGTGGCAAAATCTTTTTTGTGGTTGCTCCCTGAGTCTTAGGGTTTCATGGGGAATATATACGCCAAAGATCAGAGCCAAAGGTGGGCCAGGGTGGCCACACCACCTGGTGGCGCAGCCAGGGATGGCCCGTGCCAGGGGTGGTGTGGCCCCCCTGTGGCATCTCTGCTCCCCCTTCTAGCATCCTTCGTCTTCTGGAAAAATATGATTTTCCATATATTTTCCGATCTTCGCGAATTTCGCCTCCAACGGTGCCTTTTCCATTAGAATCCTGACTTCAGTGGTCCATCCTCCAAAAGTCATCAATCATGCAAAAATAGATGAAATAACATAAGTATCATCTCTTAATATGAAATATATCAATGAATAGCAGTAAATTATGATATAGAATAGTGATGCAAAATGGACGTATCAACTCCCCCAAGCTTAGACTTCGCTTGTCCCCAAGCAAAAACTGAGCTCAATAAACATGACCTCAGGTTTATGGAGTGAAGTGTCGATAAAAGAATATGGACAAGAAGCATCACATTCATCAATACATAAGTCATAATAGAAAACAACTCACTATTATATAACTTAACTTGCAATAACTAAAGGAAACACAATAAAGATACACAAAGTAAATCATAATTGGTAATGGCAAGCTTTGCTCGTTGTCAAAGAATAGTTAACAATTTGAAGGAGTTCAAACATAATGGGGATTTTAATGATAGCTTTAAAAGTGATATTCACTAAGATAAAAGGAGTGTGCAAAACAAGGAACATAAGAAACATGATTGAATAAATCAGCATATGAATGAATGAAACACAACAACTCAAAATACTTGCTGAGATAGAAAGGAATAGGTTTACTGACTCAACTAAAAAGTAAAAGATAGGCCCTTCGCAGAGGGAAGCAGGGATTTCAAGTTTCATAAAGAGCTTCCAAAAATTATGGTACTTACTAGCTTTCAGCTCTCATTACCCCTATCATAAGCATCTTGAGGTGATTAAGGTTAAAGTGAACAAATATGAGGATATGCTTGACAAGTTATAAGTTGAAAATCTCATGCCCCGTGCTTACGTGTACCAGACCTCATGCTACTCAATTTTAGTCACGAGTAAGTTCTTGTCATTGTAAATACATGTGTATCATTGAGAACCACCAACGGGGTACCCCTTGCCCGATGATACGGAAGCTTTCCCATATCAAAATGACAAGGCAAGCAGACAATGAGCATCTCAGCGATCTTTTTATTTGCTATTTGCATAGGTTTTTATTAAGGATGCTTCACAGATTTCTCACTATGGTTATGCTGCAAGTTTCCACCATGATTTGGCATGGCTTAGGCTAGCGGCCCAAGCGTTTCTCTAACACATATACAAACTCCATGAGCTTACAAGCTCCCCTTTTATTTCACACCGCCGGGATCCATAAGCAAAAGAATCACGATATCAACTAAATAAGTGCAATGTTGAAAGCGTTCCCCATGGTAACATGGTTTTGCTAACTGTCAACTTATAAAGCGCAAGCATATACGTAACATAGATGGGCACAATGGTTCAAGTTTATTAAGTGCAAGAAAGTAAAGTGTGCCATCAGGTTTGTGAGAGCTTTAATCACTAATTTGCACATAACAAGTTTAATTTGGAAGGTAGATAAAAACATGAATTTACTTGGAATAGCAATAATGCTAATAGGTAGGTATGGTGGACTCAAATGGCATAGGTTTTTGGTTTAAGGATTGGATGCACGAGAATCATTCCCTCTCAGTACATGTTTTTGGCTAGCAAGGCTGGGTAGCAACATAAGAACTGAAGGAAACACACATACAAGTGATAAAAACAAACATGCAATCTTCCTTGGAAGCACAAAGATCTTAACTAGAGAATACTAAACTTATGAGCCAATCAATAAACAAAGATAATGAAATTATATTTCTTACGTGTATTTTTATCTTTTTCATTCAATTCTCATAAAAGTGTTGGTACTAACCGAGCCAGGTTTGCCAAAACCAACTAAATTTACTTAATGATCCCAAAGTGATACCAATACTAACAACAAGATCAATCATATAACGTAAATTGAAAACTAAAATAAGATATGCAAAAGAGTGAATGATAGAACTTCTCATTAATATTCCATAACGGCAACTCACACCAAGGGATACATAGATAACTAACGAGAGGGGGGATACTTCCACAATGCAAACCATCCTATATGATAACTTCTCTATTCATGATATGACTCTACTTAAAAAGGTAAAAAGATAAAAGATAATGATATGATACCGCGGCACTCCCCCAAGCTTGGAACAAACCAAGGGGATGCCAAAACCTGATGACAAATTACTCCTTCGGTGGTGGTGTTCTCTCGATCAGAGCGAGAAAATCTTCCAGGATCTTGCGAAGCCTGTTATTCTCTTCTTGTAGTGTCTCCACCTTTCTCCTTAGGACTCGGTACTTATCACAAAACTCATCAGTGGCCCGTAGAGCTTCCACTACTGCAGGGCAGGAACTGAGTTTTAGAATTGGAGGTATCAACCCTTGTCCTTTCATGCCTGCCAACATGCCCTTCACTTGCTCCTTGATGCTCTGATCCATATCTTCGTGCCTAGTTGTGATCTTTTCTTCTTCCACCCATCCTACGAAGGTCCTCTGCTCAAGGTCGCGATGGAGCTCGCGCCGGTGTCACAGCTCATAGTCCTCCGAAATCGAACCCTGGAACGACATCTGAACCGAACAGATCAAAACAAAAAAAATGACGAGAACACGATATACGAACCTCAGGGGATCCGGGGGATTATATATAACAAATTTTTACAACAAAAGGAAGGTACTGGGAGAAAACGGGTCGAAGACGGGCTCCGCAGTGGCCACACCCTCTGGTGGCACGGCCAGGCGGGCCCACGCCACGGGGTGGTGTGAGCCACCCGGGCTCCGTTTTTGTCCCACTTTCGACTCATTGCTTTCCTTGTTAGATAAAAACTGCAAAAAAAATTGACAGATTTTTTGTGGACCTTTTCTTACCAGAACTGTTACCTATTCGAAAACGGACTCTGCAGGTCTCTGAACTTGGCATTGAATAAATTCTTCCGGAGTCACCGCTCAAATAACATCAGTATTTTCATCTTTATACACATATTGTTTGAGTCATTTAACCATTCCCCATCTTATTACACCATTTTCTCCTACAACATGGAAATTTCTTTCACACAAAAATTCACACAATTCTCATTAGCAACATTAGTGCAACCGAGGTAATAAACCTTTTAAGTTCAATTTCAACTGAAATCCATCAAAACATAAGCTACTGTAGCAACTCCTTCCGAAATCCCAAAAGGAATTCAAAAAGGAAATTAATATAAGAAGCAAATGCAAGAGTAGCAAAAATCTGTCAAAACAGACCAGCATGTAAAGATCATTTTTTTCAAAAATCTTCTGTTGCTCAAATCAAAAAGTGCAAAACTAACAAAGTTAAATAACAATCTTGGTCATGCACACAAAAAATTACAGATCAGTACGATGTTCTGAGATTTTTAATGATTTTTTATAGTGAAGCACAAAAATCTGTTTCGGGACAACAACTTCCCCAAATACTACTTCTCTCTCATTAGAGGTTGATCTTGACACAAAAAACTAAACAAAAGGATAAGGAGAGGTTATTGCAGAAGTAATAACTTCCAAGACTCAAATAAAAAACAAACTGAAAGCAAAAATATATTGGGTTGTCTCCCAAAAAGCTCTTTCTTTATAGCCATTAAGATGGGCACGATAATTTCAATAATGCTCACATAATATTATGAATTGAAGTAAAAGAGAGCATCAAGAAGCAAAAAATACACATGTTTAAGTCTAACCCACTTCCTATGCAAGGGAATTTTGTAATAAAATAAATTGTTGAAACCAGAGGCTGCTAGCATAGGAAGGCAAAACAAGTGCAACATAAAGACTTTCAGCATAAAGCAAGGGAACTTAATATTATTGAGATGCATAAGAACAATTTTCCCTCTCTCATAATAACTTTCAGCATCATGCATAAATTTAACGATATAACTATCACACGAACCATTGTAGCAATGATCACTTATTCTAACAGAAAACACAGGGACACTAGCTCTCATAACACTACTTTGTGAAACAATATTAGAAGTATCCTTACATAGGATAGTGTGTCCATCTTCTACATATTTAGTGACCAAGTCTTTCACATTTGCTATTACAGGTTCAACAACTATTTGTTCATCAGGTTCAACAACTTTATTTGTACTTTCATTAACCATACTAGTTATCATAGAGTGTTCCTTTATCTTAACTAGGAAAGGCATTTTCTCAATGTAAGGTTCAGGTAAACATGATTAGCAGTATAAACTTTAGTATTTCTTGCAGGAACACAATTAACAATATCTTTATATGGTTCATGATACTTATTCCATTCCTTTTTAGGAATTTTGATATAAGAAGCAAAAGGCTTAAAATAAGTTGCAATAATTTGAGAATCAAGACCATAAGCATTACTAATATTACGAAATTCATCAGTTCCCATAAAAGATTTAATGCATTCATAATCATAATTTACCTAACTTTCTTCCTTTATCATTCTCCCATGCTTCAGCATTGTCTTGAATACGGTCTAGAAGATCCCATTTAACTTCTTCTTCCATGCGTGTAAATGATCCAGCACAAGAAGCATCCAATAGATCCTTATCATGAAGAGGAAGTCTTGCATAAAAGTTATTGATAATAATATTGTTAGGGAGATGACTTTCACATTGAGCATTAGTAACTTCAATCTCCCCCAAGCTTGAGATGTACTCTCTCGATCACAAGGCCAAAAGTTGTATATTTGATTCCGATATTTATAAATCTCACTAGGAGGATAAAATTTTGAATAAAAGAGAGGTACTACTTCCTCCCATTCAAGAGCTTGACCATTCTGTAGCAGCTTGTACTATTCCTCAGCTCTTCCTTTTAGTGATAATGAGAATAACTTCTTCTTGACTTGATCTATAGTAATACCTGCACACTTGAACAACCCGCATAATTCATGTATAAAGAGCAAATGATCACCGTGATGGACAATTCCATCTCCAAAATAGTAGTTATCCATAACACGATCAACAATTCTTGTAGGTATCTTAAAAGTATCATTTTCAGCAGGTGTAGGTTCATCTACTACCTTAGCAGTGGTAGTAGCATTACAAAATAAGAAACTAAGTGAATTATCCATATTGAAAATAAAGTAACTAAAAGAAATAAACAATACTCACAATAGAAGTTTCCTTTACCAGTTCCACTCTCCAATAGCTCTTCACTCCCCGGCAACAGCGCTAGAAAATAGTCTTGATGACCCACAAGTATAGGGGGTGTATCACAGTATTTTCGATAAGTAAGAGTGTCGAACCCAACAAGGAGCAGAAGGTGTTGACGAGTGGCTTGGAGCAGGAATTCTCCGTAAATACTTAGCAAACGGATTTTTAGGGGTTTTTGATAATGTAGATAAATAAAGTGCAAGTAAATAAAAGACAAGAATAATAGATGCAGCAAGTGGCCCAATCCTTTCTTTAGCAAAGGACAAGCCGGTTGTATTACTTAAGATGACCAAACGTTCTCGAAGACACATGGGAATACTGTCAAGTGCTTTCGCTTCATATAGTTGATTAATCTTCTTTAGTTTGATAAGTGTTGTGTGGGTGAACCTGTGCTAATTTACTGATCTTCCTATGACTAATACATACTTGTGATTATACCCCTTGCAAGCATCCGCAAGTACAAGAAAGTAATTAAGATAGAAACCTAACCACAACTTTAAACTCTGAGATCCTACACTCCCTTGTGCAAAGGTTTCCTAACGGGGGTTCAGGTTTCTATCACTCCGGCAACCCCTAAGATTAGTAGCCAAATACACAATGCATTCCCACAGGCCCATAAAGGTGAAGTATCATGTAGTCGACGTTCACATGACACCACTAGAAGAATAAAACCACAACTTAAATATTAAACCATTGAATCTTTCTCAACACAATTCCACTACTAACAACATGACTTCTCCCATGTCCTCAAGAACTAAACGAACTACTCACAAGACATCATATGGATCAAGATCAGAGATGGAATAATGATAAGTAACAATCTGAACATGAACGATAATTCAATGGTTCCGCTCAATAGCATCAACTACAACAAGTAATCAACACCAGGAATGTTTCCCCTAAGAACTATGCAAGATTCAACCCAATTGTTACAACGGTTTGGCGTGGTGATGATAGTGCTGGTGGAGATGATGATGGAGATGATGATGATGATCCCGATGAAGTCCAGCTTGATGGTGGTGTTGATGGCAACGATCTCCCCTCTCCGAGAAGGAATTTCCCCGACAGATTTCTGCCTGCCGGAGAGCTCTTTCTCTCTCTACAGTTTTCTGCTCCGTAGAGGCGGCGAAATCTTTTTTGTGGTCACTCCCCGAGTCTTAGGGTTTTGTGGGGAATATATACGCCAAAGAGCAGAGCTAGAGGTGGGCCAGGGTGGCCACACCACACTGGCACAGGCTGGCTGCCGAGGATGGTGTGGGCCCCCTATGGCCCATCTCTCCTCTCCCTTCTGGCATCCTTCATCTTCTGGAAAAATATGATTTGCCATGTATTTTCTGGGATTTTCTGATCTTCGCGAATTTCGCCTCCAAATGGTGCCTTTTCCATCAGAATCCTGACTTCAGTGGTCCATCCTCCAAAAGTCATCAACCATGCAAAAACAGATGAAATAACATAAGTATCATCTCTTAATATGAAATATATCAATGAATATCAGTAACTTATGATATAGAATAGTGATGCAAAATGGACGTATCAGTCACCCTGCTTATGGAGGCGTTCTTTGATCTCCTGGTTAGTCAACCCTCTGGCTTGTTGTAGGCCCTCCCCCCTTGTCTTGACATCTTTAATGATGATTTCTAAAAACTAAATATGGATGCGATGGAAGTATTCTCTAAGATCATCATCGTCAATTTCCACCAAATTTTCGGCCCATCCTCGGAGACTAGATGTCAGCGATAGGTTCTGGCAATCCCGGACAAACCCTTTAAGGTGATGGAGGACGTAGAAGGCCTCCTTGATGCTGCCAGCCGACTGCTTGATGTAGGGGAACACGAGAACGTGCTTCAACACGTGTTTACCATACCTAAAACAATCACCCTTATTGGTGAAGGGCATCCCTTTTTGTTGTAGCCCTCGAGAGCCTCATCCAGAACACCACTTATTCTAGTGTAGTCTTTCTTCTTCGTCAAACTCCCCGAGTCAAAATATGTGGCTAGCGAAAACCTCGGGGAAATGACGATGAGTGTGCGGTATTTGTCTCTGTGCAATACAATTGAAACAGAATGTTGGAAAAGAGCAAAGGACAAAATCTGTAAGAAAGCCATAAGTTACAGTGGCGATAGGGCGTGTACTTACTTAGGAAAGAAAGGCAAAAGAAGTGTGTCCTTCCTATTGTTGTCCACCATGAACTTTTGGAGGTACACCATCACCATGGTCCGTGTCTCTGGTCCTTCCACCAACTGGCTGTCACACATGTAGTAGGGATCCACTATTGTGATGTACGGGGTTTTCTCTCTCTTGATCTTCATCGCCAGGTTGAGCGTGTATAGGCGGACCAAGTTATTGTCCATCCATTTTGAGATAAATAGCTTGAAGACGTCCTCGTATGATATGAATAATAGATCCGTGGGGCTTCATGAACGAAGTCCACGTCCGCTGGCACCTTGGTCGTGAAAACTGGGTAGTTTGGATCTTTGTCTTTAAGAAGGAGGCCCTCTAGTGTCTTGATACCCTCATGCAAAGTTAGCATGGCTCCACGCATGTGGCGGAGCAGCTCCGAAGTCAATATCGGTTCATCAGCTACATGCACTTGGAGCAAGCCATCTTTGCTGGCTGGTACGACGTCATCCTGATCCTGGATCCTCTTCGGAGGAGGCTAGCTCGCAACCTTCTTACTTCTCTTCTTGTGCTTCTTCTTCGCAGTAGGGTCCTCCACTGGGGATGCTAACTGCTCATTGGTTGCCTTTTGGAGTGTGCTGTGGCTAAAAACGATTCCCGGTTGTCCTGTGGATCAGCGGCTGGAGGCATCTATTGAGAAAAACCATGGAAGACCAGTCGTTGCGTGCATGTACTAGGACGCCCAGCTTGATTGTCGTGAGCGATGAAGGGTTCTTCATCCACACAAGGCATGCACAATCCTTTGTTAGCACCAGTGTTGAGGAAGCCGTCGACATCAACAACTTCATCAACATCATCGTTGTTTCCATCATGTGGCACCATGTCCATGTCCTCAGGTGGTGGCAGGGGCGATGGCGGTTGTGGTGCAATGGCTTTGCCTTGGTGCAGTACACACGCTCCCAATAGTTGTTGGTGACGATTGGTGCTAGCAAGGACGATCGGTAGCTTCCGAGGCCGAACGATTGATAACCCCCAAGTGCAAGGGATCACCATAGTACAATTTGATAAGTATTTGAGTGTCGAACCCATGAGGAGCTGAAGGTGAACTATCTATTCTCTAAAGCCCTATAACCCACTTATATGGCCTTTTATGCAAAGCTAGGAACTATAGTGTGTGTATGGTTGTTTTTTTTGGTATTAACTAGAAAACAGTAAAGTTTTTGGAAGCAAATACTACAAGTAAAATGGAGCTAGTGAAGTGGAGGTGGATAACCCAAGGGAGCAAGTGCTTAGGAAAATTGCTATTTCATTTGGTTGGTTGTCATAATTAGTGAAGCACAAAGATAGTCTTTTTATTGTTTCTTCTAAGGAGGAGCCATGAATAAGTGCAGCCATATACATGAGCAAATACACCCCTAGTGATTGATCCCAAGGCCAATTAAGAGCAAACAAGTGAATTATTAAGACATAAAGTCCAACCACCTCATTTAGATCTAAGGTCTCCATGATAATACCCCTGTTGATTAACCATGAATTAATACAACATGTATCTCTAAGACTTGGGATTCAGTTTCTGTCAAACTCCGGCTATCCCTCATCCTATCAACATGCAAGGTGACAACCTTGTGCATCCCCAACATATGTGTGCACTCATATATTAGTACAACAAGATCATCATAGAAGATAACATATACTTGCATGCAACAAAGAACAAACTATATCACAATTTCCATAAATAGGTCACTACTCAAACATCAACATAGAGATACAATAGACCATGTGAAACAATATATTGTGCCATACATCATGTTTTCCAATATATTACAGTGGGGGTATGGAGAGGATCTTTCTATAGATGTTGATGATGAACACGACTGAGGGGTGGAGTCTGCCGAAGGTGATTCCTGCAGCGTTTCCCCCCTCCGATATCCATCATCGGTAGCCTGCGGACTCTCTATTTATGTGTTTTAGATCTCCGCCTCCCTGTGTCGAGGACAGCCACCAAAGGGTATATATAAACATTTTTAGGTCAAAACAAGTCGGTGGGTGAAAAGATTAAGCGAATCGAACAACCGAGGGGGAAAATACCCTTGGTGGCGTGCCTTAATAGGGTGGGCATTCCAATGGGCCTTATTCCCAGCCTATTGAGCCCATGGTGATATTCTTTGTCCTGTTGGATGCTTCTTGAAATTTTTGAGCCGTGGCCTCTAACCTTGCCCTTTTTCGAGTCTCGTAGCTCCTAAAAACGCAAAAATATTAACAGAAGGTGTTTTCTACCAGACAAAGTTATAACCAAAATAAAGGGCATCATTGGTAAATCCCCATAAATCTATGTAAAACATGGATATAACATCATATATGTTGAAAATATGTGGGAATTCATAGCAACAAAGTATATGCATCAACATCCCCAAGCTTAACCTATGCTCGTCCTCGAGCATGAAGGTGATAAAACTAACATGGGATTTGGAGTTTGGTGCTTCTTTTCACTAGAAAGTATTACAAAAAGTTAAACAGTTCATTCTTTTAAGATAATGACAACAAGTAAGCATAGCATAAAGTCATACTCCTTATAATATCATACTTGACAACACACTGTTCATAATGACTAACACAAATGCATATAGTGATACAAATCTTTGCATAGAGAAATCTCTATATATTTATGTAGCAGTAGTCCTATGGTCAGAATATTTGGCAAAGGAGGTTGGAAAGAGTGTAAGGCTGGCTAGTAGACACCAGCTATTTTCCAAACACTATCATTAATTTTATGGTTGAAGCATAGTTCATCATTAGTGTTTGGTTCCATTGCCCCTCATTACCTGATTCTTTTTGGCATTCTTATTTTGGCACTTTTTGTTTCTTTCCTCTTTTTTTATATTTTTCTTTCTCACTTTTTGCTTGTTTTAATTTTTGGTAAGTCCTAGCCTCTGCATACTCACTCTCTCACCTTTTGATATCATATAATTACTTGGAGGGATTTTGCCCTCGTCTTAGCGGTTATACCCCTTCTATGGAGAGTTTTTGCCCTCATCTTTTAGAGTATGCATCCTCTTATTGCTTTTTGGTAAGGGGTACTCTATTCCCAATGAGTTCATGGTCACCCCACAACTAACTTCTCCATGTCACCCATACCCATAACAATAGTATCTGGAAAGCAAATAATGTCTCACACATGATAGTATACTTTGGGATATAGCTTGAGATATTTGGGTAGGTGTTTTATATATAAATACTAAGTTTTTTTACTAAAGGAGGTTGTTTCAATATGGTGAGGCTAGCAATGGTAACTGTTTGACCTTCTATAAGAATGCAAAGTGCCCATAGTACTAAGTCATTTCTAGAAGACACTATAAGCATTGGGCATTATTTATGTTGAATATAAGAAGTGACACAAGATGATACCCTTATAATCCGTCACTCCTTAAAATATATGAACATTCCAACTTAAAGCAATAACTTGCATAGTTTGTTTTCCCCCTTTTTCTACTTCAAGCAAGACATTCAATCAAGCATGACATTCATTCAAACATGGCCTTCATTCATGGGATAGTTTATTTCAGTAGATCTTTCCTAAGCATGCAAAATATCTATCATGGTGGTCCAATTTATTTTGAAACATATCAAGAAAAACTAAACATAACACTAAACAAAGACGCTCCAAGTTTCTATGGTCATTCTATGTTGTTCAAAAAACAAAGTTTAGAAGTTTGCAAACCGAGAGTTTAATAGGTCTAGTAGGGTGCCTTGGGAATCCCCAATCTTATGGTTTTCATAATTATTTGATAGCTCTTGGTGTGGTGTTCCTCCATTCCCTATCAAAAAACTTCAACACAAAACTTTCTCCCATTTTTTCTATGGGGTGACATTAGTGGGTACGAAGATATCAAGCTAGCTATGATAAAATGTCCAAATAAAATTTGGTTTTAAATTTCCAGCGAGTTACTTAAGTGGCCAATATCCATAAGATATCAAAATACTCAAAAATAATCAAACATAATCAAATCAAAATCCAAAGAGACCACTCTTACAACAAAAGACAAATTTTGTCCAGAAAAATAGCAGTTGGAGAACACATTTATTTAGCCCACTTAGACATGTCAGGATTTTTTCCCGATTTTTGTGAATATAGAGTATGAAAATTTGTAACTTCAGTTTAAATACGAGCACAAATATGAGCACAATTGTAGTTACATAACTCCATAGAGAATATTTCTCGTGAACAGCGATGTGCTGAAATCTGCAGCTCTGTATATATGTTTCAACTTAAACATACAAAATGGGTAAAACTTGGTACTTTATTTTTGTAAATTGTACAAACATGCTAAACTTTATTTTAACATAGAAAAAAGTTGAAAAACTAAAATTCAAAAATAACCAAAAAGAATCAAGAGAAACAAGCAAAGAAGAAATAAAATCTTTTTGTTGTTTTTGTTTTGTCAAGAGGCAAAGAAGAAGCAAATAAAAACCAAATAAAGAATCATAAAATATTTTTAGTATTTTAGTTTTTATAAACAATAAGCAAAACTAAAACCAATTAAAACAAAGGCAAGTAAAGCATGGTTTACACAAACATACGTATGTTAACATGAGGATAAAACTAAAACATGAGTTTGAAATGATATTACTTGAAATACTTGAAAGAATAGGGGGATGCATGGGCATCCCAAAGATTTTAGTTTTGCTAGTTCTTATCCTCTACTCCTTCCTTATTACATTATGTTACTCATCTCAAACAAAGAAATATTTTCATCTTCATGACACTTCAATGGCTACAAAATGGTTAGTTCTCCAAACAAGTGATGTAATAGATTCTACCAAGATGCAAACTATAGTAATTATTGGTAAAACATTTTATTCAAGAGTCTAATTTATTACAAAAGAGAGACTCTTTTTATTTTGTTTTAATGTGGGGGAAGTTTTAAAGATTTAGACTTTGTAATGGTTCCATTGGCATGAACAACACAAGCTCAAGGTCGACCCAAGCTTCTCCATTGCTAATCCTTCTCATTTGTTTTCCCAAATTTTATATTTAATTAAAATCTTAAACCAATTGTTAAATAATAGGGGACAATTATTTTACATGTTACATGGATATCAAGGTGCTCTCAAACTTAATAGTATTTAAAAGCATATGGAGCACACCACAAAGCACATAGACATTAACATTTAAGTCTAACTTTCTTCCTATGAATTGGCATTTTATATATGAATAAGTAGTAGAAACTTTGTGGTATCCAATGCATATAATTATCAGTAGCTTGCCTTCTAAATAGAGTGGAAACATAAATAGGGTTTTTATCTCTTCCTATTTCATAATATTTGCAAGCATCAAAAGTAAACTTAACCACATAGTTTGAATAGAATCACCACATAAAGAAAAGTCATCTAATGAGCATAATGGATCATATAACTCAATTATATCACTTTCATCCTCCCATATATTATATACAATTGTTCCACATAGAGGACTACTAGGCAATGAAGAATCATCATCACTTGAATAAGCATATGAAGGGTTGTTCATGGGAATTTTGATATTACCATTGTTGTGAGTTGGAGGTGGGTAGCTAGTCCATTCTTCCTACACTTGTTCCTCTTTATCATTTTCTTGGGGTGCCATGGGCATCACCAAGCTTAGGCTTTTATCATCCTCTTCCTGCAAAACATTAGTTCTCTCTTGGGCAGCAGTGCCACCC
Source organism: Avena insularis (assembly GCA_023614405.1). NCBI lineage: Eukaryota > Viridiplantae > Streptophyta > Magnoliopsida > Poales > Poaceae > Avena > Avena insularis. Next base: position 67,044,715 of record CM042692.1, on the reverse strand, counting down.
TCATTAAAGTCAACGACATATATATTTTCAGAGAATTCATTTATGCAAGTATCAAGGGTACAATCAAGAACACATTTATGCTTTGTAGCCACAACACTAATTTCATAGTTTAAATATTTAAAAGTTTTAACTCATAGGCTGCCATAAAAATAACAAATTGCTCTACTTGTTCCATTCCTAGATGAGAATAATCACCTCTATGGTAAGATGCAATTACATATTCTTTATGGAACATACATTGTAATCCAAAGTGGCTAACTTTATATTTAGGTCAACAATTCATATCATCATGATTTTAAAGAATCTCCTTATCAATATGATTTAAACATACTCATGATAGTTTCCAATCGTTGCCCTTCATATGAATCTCTATATCTCTTAGCAATCATAGCAGCTTTTAAATAGTTTTTCAAACAATCATCCATATTCATACTTGTGCTCATACCAAGAGTGTTTTTGGTGTTTTCCATTTTCTATTTTTTTGGGTTTTAGTTTTATATGCAAAGTATTAAAAATAAACTAGAAATGCAAACAAGAATAGAATCCTAGTGCTAAGCTCCCTAGCAACGGCGCCAGAAAAGTATCTTGATAACCCCCAAGTGCAAGGGATCACCATAGTACAATTTGATAAGTATTTGAGTGTCGAACCCATGAGAAGATGAAGGTAATCTATCTATTCTCTAAAGACCTATAACCCATGTATATGGCCTTCTATGCAAAGCTAGGAACTATACTCTGTGTGTGTGTTTGTTTTTCATACTAACTAGAAAATAGTAAATTTTTTGGAAGCAAATACTGTAAGTAAAATGGAGCTAGTGAAGTGGAGGTGGATAACCCAAGGGAGCAAGTGTTTAGGCAAATTGCTATTTCATTTGGCTGGTTTTCACAATTAATGAAGCACAAAGATAGTCTTTTTATTGTTTCTTCTAAGGAGGAGACATGAATAGGTGCAACCATATACATGAGAAAATACACCCCTAGTGATTCATCCCTGATGCATGTAAAATGCATACATGAACTTTGTAGTTTATTGTGCTAAAATGTTTATTATTTTGCGACTTGATTATATTTTATTGGTACTAACCTACTAATAGTTGCAAAAGTGCACAAGTTCTTGTTTTAGACTTTGATGTGTAGGAAAAATATGAATATGGAAGAAAATCGCTCAATATGGTAGTATTTGGAGTTTCCTGTAATCTGTCCTGCTGAATGGGCTCGTAAGATCTTGAAGATGATGTCAAATAAAAAAGTGATCAACATGAAAGTTGTGGAGCATTTCAAGACGTACGATTTAGATTCAAAAAAGTCCAAAACAGAGTCCGGACGCTCCAGAAAACCCCGATTACTAAAGGGTACAGAAGCAGTTTCGAGATTCTGAAGTTGGTGACGTGGTTGACTCAAACTCTTGCCATATCAGATCAATTCAGCCAAGCCATGAATTTGGAGACTTGTGGGCCTTTCTAGGAGTCACCATTAAGAGCATCTCTAGCAGTGCCCATAAATAACAAACCATAAATGTCCAAGTTCGGAGTGTTGAATCCGCGATTCCCTGCTTTGTGGGCGGTAGCGCCGAGCAGTCCCCGTAAACTACGGTTCCGGTTTACGGGGACTGCTCGGAGGTGTGCACTACAAACCAGCCCGTAAACATTGTTTCCATAGTTTTGACAGTTTAGATAGTTTAGACAGTAAATGCGACATAAACAAAATTTAACTAATGTTTTTAGCACACAATAATCATCCAAATTACAATTTGGACAGCAAGCTTCAAATATGTTCACGAACAAATTACGGCGCATCTGGAACCTTCTACGAAAGAGATGTGGTGGGTATGTGGGTACCTCAACGAAGTAATCTTGCATGAGGCTGGCGTGGCCAGTAGCTCGGTTCCACGGGATGCAAGCGTGGCCGAACTCTAAACTGCGGCACCGGTGCATGAAGCCGATCTTGTCTTGGATCTGCTTGGCAGCGAGGATCATGACCATCATCTCCATGTCGTCATTGTTCAGAAGCTCCTCGAGGTCCGAGTCGGAGGAGGACGACAGCGAGTCGTCCATCAAGAACTCCATGATTAGCAAGGTCGACATGCCGTCGCTTAGGTCGCCGAATCCGGTCGCCTAGCTCGCCAAATGCGCCAAATCCAAAGCTTTCGCTGCGATGGATTTGGGCCTCCCCGTGCAAGATCCAAGCTTCCGCGGATGCGGCGAGGTGCGGGGCACTCGGGCGTGGTAGGCGCGTGGCGGTTGCGGCCTAAATCTATGGCGGCTGTCGGCGGCAGCGGCGGCACGGGAGAAATGGAGTTGGGGAGAGGTCGAGAGGAAGAAGATAGGGTCGGCTGAAACTTCAGTGCACCAATGCTCCCGCGCGGATAGAGGCTGTCCCTCAGTTCGCCCTCTCACACCGTGCATCACCGGTTCCGCGGGCGAGATTTGGCGCGTGCCGTAAAACTTTTTTCGGGTCGGGGGTGTTTACGGGCAGTGATTAGCGTGCGATTTTTCTAGGGCAACGATAAACGGCGGTTATTTAACGGTTTTGGGCTATTTACAGGCACTGCTAGAGATGCTCTAAGGTTCTATAGGTTCCCAAGAGCCCTTGGATCCAATAGTTTTGATCCGATTGCCCTGGTGAAGCCTCCACCACTATATATTGAGAGGAAACCCTAGTTTTGGAGGCTGCCTCCACAAGCCACGAATTTTCCTCCCCCTTGGCCTCCATCTACAAACAGGAGGGCTCATCTGCATGAAGGGAATATGCCCGAGAGGCAATAATAAAGCGGTTATTATCTTATTCCATGTTTATGATAAATGTTTATTTTGCATGCTATAATTGTATTAATTGGAAACGTTAATACATGTGTGTTTAATAAACAAAATACAAAGTTCCTAGTAATGCCTCTCATATAAACTAGCTCATTGATTAACAAGATGATCAAGGTTTCCTGATCATGGACATTGGATGTTGTTAATAACAAGGTCACAACATTGGTGGAATGATGTGATGAACATTCATCTGAAGTATAGCATTACGATCAAAGTCATTATTTTTATATTGCTATAACATCATACGAAGTAATCCTAGTCCATAGACCATGAGATCATGTTAATCACTAACACCGAAAGAGTATCTTGATAACATCAAATGTCACACCGTAAAAGGGTGACTATAAAGGTGGGTTTAGTGCTACGAAGGTGTTATGTAGAGGCTCATGGATCAAGAGTGGGATTTGTCCATCCTGATGATGGATAAATATACTCAGGGCCCTCTAGGTGATATCACATTGAAATAACTTATAAGCAAGTGATGTGATCACTAAAATGTTATATCATGGGAACAAGAAAAGAGTGCATGTCGGCAACGAGATCAAACTAGGTATTTGGATACCGATGATCGAATCTTGGACATGTAAAATATCATGAGACAAAGGGATTTAATTACGATGTTAAAGGTTCACATGATCACTAGAGTCATCATTGAATGTGTGGGAGTCACTACGGATCTCCAGGTCCCGCTACTGATTATTGATCGGAGAGGGGTATCGATCATGTCTGCATTATTCGCAAACCATAGGGTGACACACTTAAGGGATACCGACACCATTTGGATCAAATATGTTTTAGATAAATATTTAAGAAAGTGCTAGAATCATTTCGATGGAAACCGGAATTGTTTTGGGTGAAATTGCAGAAACTGGTTATGCATGTGATATTGAAATGTTACAGGGGGTTTTATGTGAATGTTTGTTAATTAAAGTAATTAAAAAATTCTGAATAAATAAATAAAAGGAGTTTTATTTAATGAGAGATTGCATTAAATTTGGTGGAAATTTAATGTGATTTGAGTGGGATTTTTAGTGGAGGAAATGGAGAGCCATTTGTGTGAGTGGGAGATCCACTCACATGAATGGAGGAAGAGGTGGGGGCACCCTCTTTGGCCGCCGACCATGGCCCTTGGCTGCTCCCTCCTCCTATAAAAGGAGCCCCTCCTCTCACTTCTCACTCACACCTCCTCGTGAAGGATCTCTCTCCCCCTCTAGAAATTATTCCCCATGGTCTCGGATCAGCGAGATACATGTTCCCGGTGGCTTTATCTGGAAAGGAATTGCTGCTTCCGCTGCATCACTAGAGTGAGGACGCGGAGGTTGTCGGGGTACCAGACGTGTGTGTGATCACGGATGTACCGCTGCTTTGTGGTGATGGAATTGCAGGTGCTGGACCTGCTGGACTCGCTGGACTTCATCAGGATCTTGAGATCGGCAAGTGTATGACTACATCATCCACGAGTTCCATCTCGTTAACAAATCTTTGTTTTCTTCGAGGGTATGTTCTCTATGGATGTGTATCCACCCATTGCTTGTATCTAATAGATAGATCTTGGCGTATAATAGTTCCCATCGTAGGAATTTTTTTGTTTTCTATGTTGCGAACCCAACAATGGTATTAGAGCCTGATCTATGCGTAGTTGCTTTGCACGGGTAGTACACATATGTTTATATGTGTGCGATGATGATCATGTTATTGCTTCTTTCATAAATTTTGGATATTGGTGGCATAGTGGGATGAAGCGGCCCAGACTAAGTTTACATGTCCTCGCACATGAGACTGGTTCCACAATTGACATGCAACTAGTTTTGCATAAGTGGCTAGAAGGTGTCTATCTCTCATGCTATAGTCAATATCTGATTTACAACGAGTTGCTAATAACTTAGTTATCATCGATGTGGTTCCATGTTCATAGGTAAGACCAGTTCTATCTTCGAAAGCCCTAAACCACGTAAAACTTACAATGGATAAATTAGAAGCGTCTAGTTTAGATTGTTGCTGGGCTAGTGTCATGATATGGTAATGTTGTAAGTTGATTTATAGTTGATACTCTTAGAACACACCTAACGTGTAAGTTCCATAGACCTTGGCCTTACACACAAAGGAATGATAGAGATCATACCACGATGCACATGATAGTGATCAAATGCATGGACCATATCATTCCACTTTACACATATGATGTTTGCATCTTATATTGCTAGTTTAGCATTTTAGTAGCATTATAAGATGATCCCTCATTTAGATATCAATATAAAAATGTGTTCTCCCTTAAGTATGCACCATTTATGTTTTGTCGCTTCAAGACATCACGTGATGATCGGGTGTACTTGAATCCACGATCATATTTTGGGGGTAAGACAGTTTTACACACGCGAGTACTAGGGTTCTTACTTGGCGAGCCTAGCATGTACATACATGGCCTCGGAACACGGACCGAAAGGTTAAGCATGAGTCATATAGTTGATATGATGCCATATAGATGCTCGCCTTTGAAGCTGCACCGGCTCACGTGATGATCAGACTTGGTGTAGTGGATTTGGTTCATGTAATCACCAAAAAGACACGAGGGATGTCGCTTTTTAGTGGGAGTTCATTTCTATTTTGGATTAGTCGAACTCAATTTGTCATAAACTAAATCTAAGTGAATTTGCATAATTTGTTGTAGTCATTGGCATCTGTTTACTATCTTATGATTAGTTTTAGTTGAGATAATAGAACTATAGAATTCTGGATATTTGCTTTACGAACTGGTATCGTATTGTTTTGAATGTCAATTTTAGAAGACCTATTGCAAACTTTCAGCAAACTCTAGTTACTCCATGGAGTTTAATAAGTAATATTAAATCGAGAGTAAGAATTCCAATGTTAGTATCTAAAGTATCATGTTTGCCTCCATGATTCTTGATATTCAAAAGTTATTTTAATATCGAGGTTATCTAGGAGCTGAAATAATTGTTTCAGAAGCCATCATATGTGGAAGATATTTTGATATCTGAAACAATGTTTATGGTTGCAATATCATAGAGTATAATTTAGCAAAATACATATTCTCACATTGTATGAGAATTTGTGAATGTTGGAGACGCTAGACGTCTTAATCTCCCAAAAGGTTTTGGGAACTGACATTATACTCACGATTCGTCCTTATAGGTCATAGTAGCTTGATAATTAAAGTTGTCATGATAAGGATGAATAGAATATGTAAGTAAAATGTTTACTACACTAAGAGATTACTAAAGAATGGATTTTTGAAAGAACACAAACCATTTGATGATGGTGATCAACTTCAAAGTGCAAGTCCAATGGTATTAGTATTTTACTATACATGTTTTGGACTGTGTGTCATATGTATGGTGCCACTATTGATGTTGATAGATTCTTTTAAAAGGAAAAGGAAATGCTGAAAGAGAATCTATAAAATATTTGGCAGAAAAAGAAAAGATTAAAAATGTCTAGCTAAGGTATATAGAAGATATGCATGTTATGGTTGTATTCTTTGCTTGTTAAACAATGTGGTTCTTGGGTATTGGATACCGAATTGGTGGTATGAAATATCATACAGAATGACGCAATTCATGAACTACAATGGCCGAAGTAACTAGCAAAAGAATATGTGATGATGTTCATCGAAAACAAATAAAGTGTTATTGTATTTCTCGTTGACGTCAAAGCTTACCTTCAAGATTTGTTTAAATAATTGTTATTTTGTTCCGTTATTATGAGGACAATGGTTGTTCAAATAATTACCGTATTCCATAAAAGATGGATGAACTTTTACAAGTCTAGTTGGAGAAATCACGTCCACAAAACTGATGCTAAAATGTCCCAAGACAAATGATTGAAAGATCACTTATGAAGTGACATCATCGTTTAAATTATATTGGAAAGAAAACATGAATAAACTCCATGTTGATGGATTTTTGGAGTCTATGATTTTGATCAAATGATGCTTGTGAGACTTTCCTCGAGATAATTGAAACTCCGTTCATAGGCCAAAGAGGAACAAATGACTAACTTATTGGAAATTATGCATAATGATGTGTATAGTCCATTATGTGTAGCCATATGCGATGGATCTTTTTGCTTCATATGCTTTCTCCGGAAATTTGAGTGAATATATCTATATATTTACTTAATAAGGAAGAAGTATGAAACATTTGAAAATTATTCAAAGACTTTCAAGATGATGTGGGAAATCATTGTAACAATAAAATAAAGAGTTTATGATTTGATCATAAAGGAAGATATTTGAGTTACAAGTTTAGCAAAACACCTAAGATTTCGGAAATTGTCCATGGATTTTCATTTCCCGATAAACCACAGGAGTATGGTATGTTCGAGAGATCAAATCAAACCTTGTTTGACATGGTAAGATCAAAGGTATCATTTATAAAACTACCATTATATTTTAAGGACTAAAGCTTTAGAGACTACAACTTTTATACTGAAAAGAGCACCATCGTGATCCGTTTAAATGACACCATATGAGTTATGGTTTGGGATAAAAACCCGAGTTGTCTTTTTTTAAATTTTGGTATGCTATGCATAAGTAAAATGTTTACAACCAAAGTTGGATAATCACGTCTTTGTAGGTTATCCCAAAGAATTTGTTGGGTATTCCTCCATAACACTGAGGATAAAAAGGTTTGTCACTTGGAACGTTAAGTTTCTTGAGAAGGAATTTTTCGCAAAAAGTTAAGTGGGAGGACAATAGAACTTTGATAAGGTTATTGAACCTTAGCTATATGTGCTAAGTAGCGAAGTGCCGGAAAGTGTCCCGGTGGCGGCCACAATGCTCATGGCTCCCGTGATTACAAAGTTTGTGATCTTGGAGATTAGTGTTCCTATTTGAACCGTATGCATCGGGTAACAATCAAATAGTGAGATTTGATAAACAAGTCGTTATTGTTTTGACAATGATGAACCGACTGCATGCAAAGAAGCGATGATGGGCCCTAACTCCATAAAATGACTATAAGTCATAAATCCGTGATAGTTTCCATACACGAGAAATCAAGTTTTTGAACTTGGAAGACCCTCTGAAAAGGCATGAAGCCTATCGGTTGTGTTTGGATCTATAAAGAAATAGACATGGATATTTGACATATATGAAATAGTCGACATGTCGGAAAGGAATTTACGACAATGTTCAAGGTGTTGACTATGACAAGATTTGATCTTTCATAGCGATATTTAGTCTTGACGGATTAATGTAGAAACCACTACATATAATTTGGTATATGATAGTTGAATAAACAAAAAAATGTTCTTTTAATAGAATGGTTACCTAGGACGTGTACAAGACACGGTACGAAGGGTTTTTGTTAATTCAAAGAGTGTTAAAAGGGCATGCAAACTTCAATAGTTGAAGTGAGCATAGCGGAGTTGGAATCTTCACCGTGATGAAAATATTAAAAGAGTTTAATTTCATCAGAGACGATGAAGATGCTTGCATTTGCAAGAAATTAAGTGGGAGATCTGAGACAAATTTACAATACATTATGCAGAGTACATATTGTTGATTGGAAATGATGTATCTTTTATTGACACGGGTTAAGAATTTCATTAAAATTAGATTTTGATGAAAGACTTGTGCAAAACCGGAATATTTGGCATCAATGTCTATATGGATAGATTGAGGTGCTGATATGGTTGTGCCAGACGTACATATATGAGATATTGAAAGGTTTCAATATGGAAACAACAAGAAAGGTTCTTGCTGCATGGAAAAGATTGAATCAAGATTTAAGTGTATCGACACTTGGTGAGTGAAATCACATGAATATTTTGATCAATAATACCATGATATGTACATATCTAGATATGTCCTATGCTCTAAATGTTGTGAGCATATACCAGAATGATTCATAAGATGATCATTGGACAATAGTAAAGATATTCTTATGAGCTTTGGAAGAACTAAGAATATATCATGTATAAGTGACAAAAAGTTGAAAGTAGTTCATTGTAAAGTGTTACATTGATACTTGTTTGTCACAAGATACATATTAAATTTATCTCAATTTAAACTATGGGTGGCACAATATTATGGAAAGAAAATTCCATGATGGATTTGGATTAGTTCCAAAGTTAAGACATTGTGACGGATACTACAACAAAAGGCTAAGTATATGACTGCCATAGTAGGAGCAAAGGAGGGCATTTGTGTCAAGTATTTTGTTATCAAACTAGGTGTGGTTCACAATGGGCTAATACTATGAAGATATATTGTACGACAATACTGTCAACATGTTTTAACCCGAAGGAACAAAAGGTCTCACCAAAGGACTAAATTTATACAATGCCATCTCATTAGACAATGAGTGATGCGTAGAGACGCAAAGATATGCAAATACACACGGACCTGAAAATACCAGATCTAGAGATTATGTTAACCACTAACAAACGCGTATATTCAACACCTAGGTGTTGTATATGCAAGTTTAAAAACAAGATTATTGACTCTAGTGCAAGTGGGAGACTGAAGGGAATATGCCCGAGAGGCAATAATAAAGTTGTTATTATCTTATTCCATGTTTCTGATAAATGTTTATTTTTCATGCGATAATTGTATTAATTGGAAATGTTAATACATGTTTTTTAATAAACAAAATACAAAGTTCCTAGTAGTGCCTCTCATATAAACTAGCTCGTTGATTAACAAGATGATCAAGGTTTCCTAATCATGGACATTGGATGTTTCTAATAATCACGTCACAACATTGGTGGAATGATGTGATGAACATTCATCCAATGTATAGCATTACGATCAAAGTCATTATGTTTATATTGCTATACCATCATATGAAGTAATCCTAGTCCTTAGACCATGAGATCATGTTAATCACTAACACCGGAAGAGTATCTTGATAACATCAAATGTCACACCGTAAAAGTGTGACTATAAAGGTGGGTTTAGTGCTACGAAGGTGTTATGTAGAGGCTCATGGATCAAGAGTTGGATTTTACCATCCCGATGACGAATAGATATACATAGGGACCTCTCGGTGATATCACATTGAAATAGCTTGCAAGCAAGTGATGTGATCACTAGAATGTTATATCACGGGAACAAGAAAAGAGTGCATGTCGGTAACAAGATCAAACTAGGTATTTGGATACTGATGATCGAATATCGGACATGTAATATATCGCGAGACAAAGGGATTTAGTTACAACGTTAAAGGTTCACACGATCACTAGAGTCATCGTTGAATGTGTGGGAATTAGTACGGATCTCTAGGTCCCGCTGCTGATTATTCGCAAACCGTAGGGTGACACACTTAAGGGATACCAACACCATTTGGAGCAAATATGTTTCAGATAAAGATTTAAGAAAGCGCTGGAATCATTTTGATGGAAACCGGAATTGTTTCGGGTGAAATTGCACAAACTGGTTCTGCATGTGATATTGAAATGTTGTAGGGGGTTTTATGTGAATGTTTGTTAATTAATGTAATTGACGAATATCTGAATAAATAAATAAAAAGAGTTTTATGTAATGAGAAATTGCATTAAATTTGGTGGAAATTTAATGGGATTTGAGTGGGATTTTGAGTGGAGGAAATGGAGAGCCATTTGTGTGAGTGGGAGCTCCACTCACATGAATAGAGGAAGAGGTGGGGGCACCCTCTTTGGCCGCCAGCCATGGCCCTTGGCTGCCCCCTCCTCCTATAAAAGGAGCCCCTCCTCTCACTTCTCACTCACACCTCCTCATGAAGGATCTCTCTCCCCCTCTAGAAATTATTCCCCATGGTCTCGGATCAGCGAGATACATGTTCCCGGTGGCTTTATTTGGAAAGGAGTTGCTGCTTCCACTGCATCACTAGAGTGAGGACGCGGAGGTTGTTGGGGTACCAGACGTGTCTGCGATCACGGATGTACCGCTGCTTTGCGGTGCTGGACTTGCTGGTGCTAGACCTGATGGACGTGCTGGTGCTGGACTCGCTGGACTTCATCACGATCTTGAGATCGGAAAGTGTACGACGACATCATCCACGAGTTCCATCTCGTTAACAAATATTTGTTGTCTTCAAGGGTATGTTCTCTATGGATGTATATCCACCCGTTGCTTGTATCTAATAGATAGATCTTGGCATATAATAGTTCCCATCGTAGGAATATTTTTGTTTTCTATGCTGCGAACCCAACACTACATCACCAAGAAGCTCCAAGGAAGAAGTAGGAGAAGGGGCAGTGCTCCTCAAGCGTAGCCGCCGCCATAGGAGGGCGCCGATGCCTCCCTGCTGCCAGCGCCACCTCCTCTCCTCGCGTGGCTACCTCTCCCCCTTGGAGAGGCACATCTCCATCACCATCTATAGCGATATCTTCTCCATATATCTACTGCAATCTCTTGGCAAACATGATGTCTGAGACAATATTTTACTTTCCCATGATCTATTGTATCCTTATGTTGATGTTTGAGTAGTGATTGTTCATGGCAATTGTGATCTAGGTCGTTCTGGTTGCATACAAGTTTGTCACCTTCTATGATGGTCTTATGTACTGATATATGAGTGCACATATGTGTTGGGGGATGCATAAGGTTATCACCGTTACATGTTGTTAGGAGGAGGAACAGAGGGAGTTGAACAGAAACCATGTTCCAAGTATTATATGCATGCTATATTAATTCATGGTTAATTAATGGGGAACATATTGGGGACCTTAGAACTTAAAGCGGTGGTTGGACATATTTGTCTTAATGAATCCCTTGTTAGCACATTAACTTGGCTTAGGGACCAATCACTAGGGTGTGTGGTAGTTCATTTACTTGACTACTCCTAGATTTAGGGCTCCACCTAGAAGAAACAATAGACTTTATCCATATAAGTTAGATGTGCTGGTTAGGAGTGTCACCTCCTAGACACATGTCCTTAATTAATCCTATTGTTGCTCTAGATTATAGTGCCTTGGGATTTTAATCATCAAGTTTTTAATGATATATTGTGTTTAGTACTGATGCATCTAGCTATAATATGTGTATCACTAATTGTGATAACCAAATGAATGAAACAAAAATTTGCCTAACATTTACTCCCTTGAGAAAACATGTCGTCACTCCACTTCACTAGATCTATTTTACTTGCACTAGTTTATTCATAGTAATTACTTCCAACAATTTACCGCATTCTAGTTAATAGTAAAAACAACCACACATACCCACTCTAGATCCTAGCTTTGCATAAAAGGCCATATAAATGGGTTATAGGGCTTTAGAGAATAGATAGTTTACCTTCAGTTCCTCATAGGTTCGACACTCAAAAACTTATCGAATTATACTACGGTGATCCCTTGCACTTGGGGGTTATCAAGACACTTTTCTGGCGTTGTTGTCGGGGAGCGTAGCGCTAGGCTTCTATTCTTACTTGCATTGCTAGTTTACTTTTAGTACTTTTTTATAAAACTAAAACCCACAAAAAATTAGAAAATGGAAAATACCAAAAATACTTCTTTTGTGGGCATAAGCATAGTTTAAAAAACCGGACCGATGATCGAACCGGTGAGGTTACTAGTTCAGGTTTTTACTGGTCGGACCAGTGGTTCATTCGGTTCGATGGCGACAAAAAACCGTTTCTTTTAATTAAAAGTTAAGAAAAAATTGGAACAAAATGACAATTGAATGTATATTAAGCATATATTTTAATATGTAATCACAAAACATGGTGTTTTCAAGTGGTATTTGGCCTTATGTGGTGCTATTTCTATCTAGGATAAGGTCTTGAGTTTGATTCCTCTTGCAACTTCTTATTTTTTTTCTGGTTTTTTGCTATTTAGACCGGTGCCTCTTAAAAAACCAGTGAGGTCATCGGTTCAGGTTTTTTCCGGTTAAACCATCGAACCGGTCTGGTTTTTCAAACTATGGGCATAAGCATGGACATAAATGATGCTTTGTCTAGATACTTGCGTAGTTCTGAGATTGCTAAGTAGCATAGATAATCACAAGAAGGGAAAATACTAGAGCATTGGTTGAAAAAATTAGATTCTACTTCTACTGAGCTGCTTGAATATCATAGTGGTGTAACTTGTTGCTCTAAACAAGATGATAGACACTTTAAATTTCATTGTATGTTCCATGAATATCATGTCATTGCCTCCTAGAATAGAGGTGATTATGCTCATTTAGGGATGGAACAAGTAGAGCAATTTATTACTTTTATGGCAGATGAATTAAAAACCTTCATTGATGAAAATTTTAAAACTAGTGTGGTAGCTTGTAAAGTTGATATGGGAATTACTCTTCTCCTTAATTATTGTATAGCCAACTTAAAGGAAAATATTTATGTTGTTGACTACAATAATAGGGATATTGCTGCACAAGAGTGCACTAATGTTTTACAGGAAGAGGATGATAAAATCATAAGCTTGGGAATGCCCATGTAACCCCAAGAAGAGGATAAAGAAGAAAAAGTGGAGGAAGAATGGAGTAGATACCCATCTCCTACTCCCAATAATGGTAATGAACAAAATCCCATGGAAACACCTTCTTATACTATTACAAGTAATGATGATATTTATTCTAATAAGTCCATTGACGAGGGTTTAACTCCTCAATGCCCACTGTTATGGACTTGGGTTTTGGAGAAGGAGGGAGCGCTGGAGGCATCAATCGGCTAGCAAACAAGCACACAGGGACGCAAGTTTTACCCAGGTTCAGGCCTCGTAGAGGTCCCTAGTCCTGCTTGTCTGCTCTTGGAATTATCGAAGGAGTCAAAACTTATAGGGGTGTGCAGATACAATCTGGAGAGGTTGTGGAAACTAGGGCTGTGATTGTCCTCCTCGCCGCCCCTCCTAGCCTTTATATAGATAGGCTAGGTCTCAGGTAGCAGTTCGAGTCGGTTACAGATTAGGGTTCGTCCCTTTAAACTTTCTATCTTGAGTTTTGTCTTGTGCTGCAAGCAATCGAAGTCTCCGTGAGTCACCCGAATCTTGTATTGGGCCTTGGTAACATCATGGGCTCCTGCCATATCCGGACCGTATATGCTCAACTCGAGTACCTATAGGGTATGCCCACGTCAGTAGCCCCCGAGTGTCCAGTGAAATCGCAGATTCAAGTGGAGACTTTATGAAGTATTTCGAGTGCATAGCTGAGTATATTTTCGAGTGTTCTGTTTCATGTTATAGGGATTGTTGATATACGTGCCTGATTTATCCGATGTATCGGTATCAGTTAACTTCCTTAGGGAAAAACAACGCAATCTACTCAAACTCGAGTCCCCGGAGTCGAATTCAGAAAAGTGCTGGCGTAATTCGAATCATGCCACAGAGGTCTTATAGGAGTCGAATCCCAGTGTGCAAGTGTGAGCACTCGACGTGTCCGTCAAGGCATATTCATCGCACCTGCAGGCACGGATATATTTCTAGTAGTGCGTAGTAGTTGCGTTGTCAGGCCTTATTCAGGTCTTATCTTCACACTGTAAGCGCGGCATCTAAATTTTTGCCATCACGGAGATGATTCGGGTGACCCAGGAGACGCAATCTCTTTGTAGGGAAAGATATGAGGCGGAGGCGCCATAACATTCGAGTGTGGATGTTATCGACACATAGTACGATGTATGAGAAAAAATAATCATAGGGTGCACGGCCAGCGCTCCCTATGGGAGTAGCCCCTGAGTGCCTATTCGAGTCATAGACTCAAGTGGGGACTATAAACATTTTGCGACTGCTGTCGTCTTTTGTTGCTTGTTTCAGTCGAATGTGCATTCAGCGCTCCCTATGGGAGTAACACATAGTCCACAATCGAATCGTTGATTCGAGTAAAGGGTTTTCATGATGCTTGGAAATCTTCATAAAATTCTTTGGGTGCGCGGCCAGCGCTCTTGTTAGGAGTAGCTCCCGAGTGCTTGGTTGAGTCGAAGACTCGAACAAGGACTAAAGTAGTCAAAATGTTTTCCTGCTGGAGTTGATGACATCAGTGCTGACTATGAGGTGACCTCAGTTGCCCGCGTGAGTGGCTTTGACGGGACGTAACAAGTAGTGGGTCCCACTTTCTGACTTGGATTTGACCGGGCGTGCGTAATCTTATGTTTTAACTATGTCTCCTCGATTTCCATGCATAATGGGAGTAGTGGGGGATGGTTCGTGGTTTACCCTTGCCACACATTAATGTCGATGTCCGCCATGCATCTGGTAGATTTTCTTCTGGCCGTTGGATGTCATCTGCTAGGAGGTTAAATAGGGACACACCATGCAGTAATTCCCCACATCTCTCTTCTTGCTTGCGCTTCCTCCGCCATTGCTATTCTTGCTGCTCCCTTACGCACATCTTCTCTATTGCACTAGACCAGCTGCGCGCCTTCCCTAGCTATTTCATGCACTCACATCGCCAACGCAAGATGGGCAAGAAGAAAGGAGGCTTCACCGCTAGATCTGCGGCCGCCATTGTTGCCGCCAAGAAGAAAGGAGGCGCCGCCACTACGGGCACTAGCGCCACCGGTGCTGGGAAGAAGAAGGGCGCGGGGACTCGTGTCACCAACGGGTCATGGCGCTCGTCCGTCATCAAGTCTTTGGAGCTGTTCACCCAGTGCCAGGACAGGGCGCTTTCCGCTGCTGAGGATGACTCGCATGTGCCCGACGATGAGGTAATCCCCAATCCTCGGGTTTTCGAGTGATGTTCCTTGCGTTCATCATTCATGGTCTTTCTCTTCCCCTACATCCTTTTGTTAGGGGTCTCCTTTGCTTCTCTGGGCTTCACTTTCAGTGACCACCAATTCTATCCTCCACATTGCTTGCTTCATCACTCTTTGCGAGTGCTGGCTCGGAATCGAGCCGCACTTCGGCCTATTCAAAAAGCTCTTCAATCTCAAACGTCAATCAGCGTCTGGTTCTGTAGTCTATGACATAGGAGGCTATGGTATCCATGTCGATTCCAACGTCACCTACTTCAACATCAAGCTCACTTCATTTGTCCAAGGTTGGCGGGAGAAGTGGCTCTACATCCGCGATCAGAAAGCGGATGGAGAACACTACGGACTCGCACCCTTCGATCCAATGGCGCCCTGCAAGCGGAGGAGGTCATGGAAGAACACTGTGATGCCCGCCGAAGTAGAAGAGACAAAGGCTCTCTATCAGCGTGTCTGCGACCTCAAGAAGCGCATAGGCAAAGAAGTTGGCGGAGCAGAGCTTATCCGCACTTGGATGCGCTGCCGCATTCAGCCTCTACAGGCCAGGGCGCACCCGATGTTTCGCTGGACCGGTGCTGGTGATGCCACTCGCATTTCTACTGAGGGCATCTCCTCGAGTGAAGTAGACAGGAGGTTATGACTGCTAACCAAGTACACCACCAATGAGGATCTCCCTGGTGACTCAGTCGTGCCTCCGTTCTGCGCTAGTAATCCTCCACCTGAGGTGAATTTCTCTTCATAGTTTCTTGTGTTTTCGATTGCTTGTAGCTGCCTTTATATACTGATGCTTTTTCTTGTGTTAGGACTGGGTCGTGGCCGCCAATTTGCCTCCTCGACCTGAAGGAATTATTCCTCTCGAGGTAGATGAAGAAGACGAGTCGGGGTGCACCATCCCCGTGGAGGAAGAAGAGGAAGCCCCCGAGTGTGGTGACCACGGGACTCGCAAACGCTCCCGCAACAAGGATTCAGATGCTTCCTCGCCGTTGACACCGGAGGGTTCCCCTGCTGCTGCAGATGAGCCGATCCCCGTCGTGCCTGTATGCGCCATGGCTCCTCCCGCTCGAAAGAAGCTGCGGTTGCCAAAGGAGTCGTCGGATGATTCCTTCGACCTTGACAAATTTAACTGGTGATTTTTTATATTTTGCAAATTCGTCTGTTTTCCTTGAAGTTTCCCTTCTGAAGTGACATTGGTCACATTTGCAGTCAAGCAGCGTTGTCGTCTTCCGACGATTGCTAATTTGTGAAAGAATCTAGAGTAGCAGACTCCAAGAACAAGGAGGTAGCATCACGGTCTCCTTCTCCTCTAGTGGCGTCCCACTCCGGCGCCAATTCTTCGAGTTCCCCCCACACTGGGGGGCACCAGATGGTTGCATGGATGCCCACTCGACAGGAATCTTCGAAGTCCCTAGAGGAACACGTAAGTGTTGTTTTTCTGCTGGCAGTCAAATTTTGAGCTTTTGTGTTTTTTGTCATTGCTGAAACTCTGTCTCTTTTGGTACAGCCTATCGTAAAGGACTTCGCTCGCCTTGCGGAGCAAATCCTTTCCTTGGGACGTCAGCATGCTATGCTGGATAACCGCCATTGCGCAGTCGAAGGTTTGTGTTAAAACTTGTCTCTTCGCTCTGCCTTGTATGGAAATTTGTAGACTCATGTGTTTGCCGTGCCCTGCCCTTTGTAGGTGATCATAACGAACTTCTCCGTCGCGTTACCTCCCTCGAGAAGGGACTTGTCGCAGTGGAGAAGAAGCGTGATGAGGCAGTCGCCGCGCTGGAGGAGTCGCAGAGGCGTGAAGAAGACCTGCGTGCCTCTACTGCTGAGAGGGAGAAGTTGTTTGTAGAACAGCTTTTCTCGATTGCGAAAGCACTCTCAGGTATTTGCGCTTCTTCACCTACATTTTTCTCGATTGGTTTTTGTGTTTTTATGCTGATACTTTGTGCTCTTCAGATACCGCCAGCGTAAGCTTCAACTCCCAGACCTTGTGTCGCGTAGACGCCTTGGCTGGCACCATGGCCGCAGTCGAGGACTGCAGTTTCTCTCTCCAAGAGACGCTCAAGAAAGCCAAAGGTGTGCTGAGCCATATCCGAGAGGACTTGATCCCCAAGGCCAGCTTAATCGACAACCTTGATGACTTGGTGGAATCCTTTGCTGAAGATATTCCCATGGACTTCAAGAACTCCCAACGGTCTGTTGACGCCACTATGGCACTCGCGATGGCGCAAGACCATGGTGTGGAGTTGGACCTCAGCGCGATCTCGGAGGCGATGCCTGTCGACGCGGATGGTCAGCAGGTAGTGTTTGCTCCCTTCGCTAGTATCTGCGATAAGTATGGGCCTCAGCTCATCGATACAGTCGCGAAATACTTTGCGAAGCTGCGACGAGCGAAGGCGGTGAAGACTACAGCGTCTGGGGCTACCACCAGAAAGTCCGTGGCATCAGAGACTACCACAAATTCGATGAAACCCCCAAAGTCAAAGTCCAAGTCAAAGAAGCATATTGCTCCTTAGTTGTCATCTGTAGTATTTTTAGCTTCCTTTTGGCTGGACTATGCTTCGTGGGAGTGCCCATGTTAATACTTTATTGTGTTTGAATGCATTCGCCCTTTCTATCAATGCATCATTGTTCCCTTATTTCCTTCTTACTTGATTGTAATAGGGTTCGAGTGGTCCTCGCGACTCTCCTCCCACCAATGAAACTGCAGCGCAACCACGTTCAAAGGTGGAGGAGATGTCGCTTCTCTCACGACTGTGTGGCCATATTAAGCAGTTGGAGCGGGAGTTGCCAATTGTCCGTGGCAACATGGATGTGTGGAAGTCGAAGGCTGAGAAGGCCACCGCCCGCGAGAAGTATCTCCTAGACGAAGTTGCTCAGTTGAACGAGCACTTTAAATGTTAGCTCTCTATCTTCTTATCCTTTCTTTAGCCATTCGCGGCGATGCCTTGGCTTATGCTTTTCGTCTTGCTTTTGTAGTTGTTAGCGCTCGTCATCCGCAGGATGAGAAGGACCGGGTGGCCATTCGAATGAATGACCTAACCTAGGGGCAGCTACAAGCTAGTGGTTACTTCTGGGTGGATCACGACCATGTAGTCACATTGGCGACTTTGCAGGATCGCGCGTCGCGGGTGCTTCAGTGCTTGAAGAAAGCGCAGTCATGCCTGAAGTGTATTTATCAGATGATGTTTCCGCTGGACATTGTGCCCTCAATCTTGTTGGCTCTTCTGGCGAAATTTCAGGATATAAGCGCGGTCCGTGAGTGCGTGCGCCAATAGTTAGTCGTAGGTGCGAAGGCTGCATTGTCGCTGGTTCGACTGCATCGACCGGACATGGATGTCGCGTCTATTGCCGCTGGACCGCCGCTGCCACCAGAAGGGATGACTTGGAATATGGTGCCACACTATCAGGCGGTTGACCGTCCAGTGGAGGATATCGTCAACTTCTTTGAAGAGCAGACAAATGTTCTTGTTTTGCAGTAGTAGCGTAATTTGTATCCTGCACATAGATGTATAAGTTTTGTAAAATTCATATGATTGTGGCGGGTGTATTTGATACCCATTAATATGTGAAGAGCTTGCTAGCTTGTATGATTTTCGAGTGTGTGGTACTCTGCGTTCCCTTTCGTTAGCCTGGCGTGTATTTATCTCAGCACCTTGCCAACCTGTCAGGTGCGTTGCAGCTGGGTTGGTATCTGTCAAGGGTTTGATTGGTAGTGTGTCAGCTACTCAGGATACTGCGATTTGTTTGTAGAACGAAGGTGTAAAGGGAGGCGCAGCCCCCGAGTGATATAATTGCTAGAAAACAGAAAACACAGAGTTTTGGGGCAGTTAGCTTTATTTAATCACAGGATAGTACGAGGTACAATGTGTGGCTAAGTTGCCTGGCTGAATAGCCTTATTTGTAAACTAAAAAACGTCTAAGGGTAGAAACTACGCAGCTACGCGATGTTCCAGGGATTGGAGTATGCCACTCCCTTTCTGGGTCTTTAAGGCGATAGGAGCCACCTGGGATTACTTCGGTAATCACATAAGGTCCTTCCTAAGGGGACTCGAGTTTGAGGTGCCCTTGCTGCTTCAGTCGTAGGACTAGGTCTCCTTCGGTGAAGGATCTGGGGCATAGCCTTCTGCTATGGTAGTTTCGGAGGTTCTGCTGGTAGATCGTTGATCTCTCCGCTGCAATCTCGCGTGCTTCATCGAGGAGGTCGACGGAGTCTTCGAGTGCGAGAGTTGACTCCTGCTCGCTGTAGGCAACCACTCGTGGGGCTTTGTAGCACACTTCTGCGGGTAGAACCGCTTCAGTACCATGCACCATGAAGAATGGAGTCTAGCCAATGGCGTTGTTTGGAGTTGTGCGCAGGCTCCAAAGTACTGATGGCAGCTCGCCTGGCCAGCCACCGGTGGCTTGTTCGAGTGGCCGGAGGAGCCTTTTCTTGATTCCACCGTAGACGAGGCCATTGGCCTTTTCGACTTGACCGTTGGTCTGAGGGTGGGCCACCGAGGCATAGCTGATGTTTATTCCCAGGTTCTGCCGAATTCCTGGAACTCCTTGGTGGTGAAGTTTGTCCCATTGTCCGTTATGATGCTATGTGGTACCCCAAAATGGTAGACGATGGACTCGAAAAACTTGACTGTGCTGGCTCCTGATTGATTTTTCACCGGCATGGCCTCGATCCACTTAGTGAATTTGTCGACTGTGACTAGGAGGTAAACGTAACCTCCTCGCGAGGACCTCGGGAGCTTGCCGACCATGTCGAGTCCCTATTGTGCAAAAGGCCAAGCCACTGGTATTGGCCTGAGCTCCGCACCAGGTGCGTGCGGTTTGTCCGCGAATCGCTGGCAAGCATTGCAGCGCTGGACGATGTCCTTGGCATCGCGCATGGCCGTTGGCTAGTAGAATCCAGCTCGCAGAGCCTTGGCGATGAGGGCGCGACTGTCGGCGTGGTGCCCACAAGTGCCTTCGTGTATGTCAAGGAGGATGGCCCTTCCGTCCCCGTTGGAGACGCATTGTTGAAGGACTCATGTGATGCTGTGTTTGTACAGTTCGTCGTTGAAGAGGGCGAATGCCTTGGATCGTCGTGCTATGTGACGAGCATCAGTCGGGTCGTCTGGCAGCCTCTTGCTGAGCAGGTATGTGATGTATGGCTGTGTCTAGGATGGCTCGATCATCATGAACTCCATGGGGCCTTCGAGTCCTATGTTAGACTCGATGTTGTCGATTGCCATAGACTCGCTCGGTGGCGTAGCCCTCGAGTCCTTTGCCGCACTAGTTTTAGAATCTGTGGCCTTTTGCTTGATGGAGCGCTCGCAGATGCGTTCCAGAAATACGCCAGGTGGTACTTTGGTGCAGGTGGAGCCAATGTTGGCGAGTATGTCCGCCTCCTTGTTGCTTTCACGGCCGATGCATCGCAGCTCGCAGCCGTTGAAATCCCCTTTGAGTGTGTCGTAGAGGTCGCGATAAGCGATCATGTTGTCGCTTAGAGCATCGCACTCGTTCATTGTTTGGTTGACCACCAGTTTGGAGTCGCCATAGATGACGAGTCGCTTGGCACCACAGGCTTTCGCCATCCACATCCCATGGATCAAGGCTTCGTATTCAGCTTCATTGTTGGAGGCCGTGAACTGCATTCGCAGAACATACCTCATCTTGTCGCCTTGGGGTGATGTTAGGATGACACATGTGCCAGCTCCTTCCTTGCGCTTGGATCCGTCGAAGTGCATTGTCCATAGGTAGGACATGTCTGGCTTGTCAGGGAGTTGGTTCTCCATCTAGTGCACGAGGAAGTCTAGGAGAACTTGCGACTTGATCGCATCGCGCTTCTCGTATGTGATGTGTCGTGGCGACAACTCTATGCCCCAAAGCGCGACTCGTCCAGTAGCGTCAGGATTATTGAGTATGTGCCCGAGTGGGGCACCGTTTACCACCACGATTGGGTGCTCCTGGAAGTAGTGGCGCAGTCGCCTGGCTATCATGAATACGCCATACGCCAGTTTCTGGTAGTGCGAGTACCGATGTTTTGTTGGTGTGAGCACCTCGCTGAGGTAGTAGACTGGGTGTTGTACCCCATGGACTTTATTTTCATCGGCTCGCTCCACCACGAGCACAGTGTTGACCACCTGGTTAGTGGCGGAGATGTATAGCAACAGTGGCTCCTTTTCGTGAGGTGTCACCAGTACTGGCGAGGTGGATAGTAGACGCTAAAGGTCTTAGAATGCTTCTTGTGCTTCGTTTGTCCATTCAAACTTGTCAGCTTTACAGAGAAGTTGGTAGAAGGGCAGTGCCTTTTCGCCCATTCGACTTATGAATCGACTAAGCGCCGTAATTTGCCCAGCCAGCTGCTGGACGCCTTTTACATTCTTCGGCTTCTCCATCGCCAGTATGGCCTTTATTTTCTTTGGGTTTGCTTCGATCCCTCTCGCAGAGATGAGATATCCGAGTAATTACCCAGATGGTACGCCGAAGGCGCATTTTTCTGGATTGAGCTTGATCTAGTAGCGGTCGAGGTTATCGAAGGTCTCGCGGAGATCGTCGTGTAACACGGCTTCCTCTTTGGTTTTGACGATGATGTCATCGACGTAGACTTGGATATTTCATCCAAGTTGGCTCTTGAGGTAGGTCTGCATACACCACTGATAGGTGGCTCCTGCGTTTTTTAGCTCGAAGGGCATCGTGTTGTAGCAGAACACGCCAAAGGGTGTCATGAATGTTGTCTTCTCCTAGTCTTCCTCCTTCATTCGAATCTGATTGTAGCCTAAGTAGGCGTCGAGGAAGAAGAGGCGCTCACATCCCGCAGTGGAGTCGATTATTTGATCGATCCGGGGTAACGGGAAGTGATCCTTTGGACAGTGCTTGTTCAAGGAAGTGAAGTCCACACACATCCGCATGATGTCTGTGTCCTTTTTAGGCACAAGCACCGGATTTGCGAGCTAGGTGCTTTCCTTGATATCGCGTATGAAGTTTGCATCGAGGAGTCTGTTGATCTCCATACCGACTGCTTTTGCTCTTGGTTCAGACAGTCATCATATTGTTTGCTTGATTGGCCTTGCATCTGGATTTACATTGAGTGAGTGCTCTGTGAATTCCCTGGGAACTCCTGGCATGTCTGCTGGACACCAGGCAAAGATTTCCTAGCACTCACGGAGGAATTCGACGAGCGCGAGTTCCTATGCGGGACTCAAATTATTGGCGATGAGGGCCGTCTTGGTCGGGTCCGTTGGGTGGACCTAGACTTTCTTGGTGTGTACCGACGAGTCGAAGGATAGATCGGGTGAACTTGGCCTGCTGAGGGGAGGCAGACTGTTGTCTGTCGAGTCCTTCAATCTTGCGAGTTCCTCTTGCATGCCGAAGGACTGGGAGATTCTATTGAATTACTGATTGCAACTGTCGGACCTCTCGAAGCTTCCGTTGATTGTGATGACGCTGTTTGGGCCTGGCATTTTCATTTGCAGGTAGGCGTAGTGTGGCACTGCCATGAACCTCGCGAACGCGACGCGTCTGAGGATGCAGTGCTACTGCGAGGGCCAGTCGACAACTTCGAAGTCGATGCGCTCTCGTCGAAAGTTTTGCAGCGTGCCGAAGATGACATTGAGGTTGATCTTTCCTAGGGGTACATGCCCTTCACTGGGATGATGCCGTGGAACATCGTGTATGGCACTTCCAGACATGTCAGGGGAATCCTCATTGCTCGCAAGGTACTCGCGAACATGAGGTTGATGCCGCTTCCACCGTCCATGAAGACGCGACTCATCTCGAATCCACCGATTTGTGCCTCGAGTACCAGGGGACAGTGGCCTGGGTGAGGTACTTGACGTGGATGGTCGCTTTTGTCGAAGGTGATACAGGACTCGCTGCCACTGAGGTACTTAGTGGTGGAGGGCGGAGAATTCATCGCCAAATTGACTTGGCGAGTGATCGATTTCTGCACTTTATTTGACGGGCGGTCCTTCTAGATCATCCCCATGTTCCCATGTGGTCAGGGGTATGGTTCGCCTCCATGATTCTGGACTGGTGCAGCCGCAAGAGGTATCGGGCCTGGCGGTGGTGGAGGGGCTCCATGTGCCACAACGCCTGGGGCAGCTCCGTAGCCTTGGTTAATCGCGTCGCGATTCATTGGGCCAGGCCCTCGTGGAGCTTGAGGAATTCGTGGCAGTCCTTTAGGAGGTGGCTGGAATTTTTCTTGCCATCGTGCTTATCAATGTAGAAGTGCATGTTGCATGGTCCAGACAATTTGTCCTGGATGGAAGTCGCGCGTGCTTCATCGCGAATGCGGCACTGCCACACCTGCGTGGTTTTCTCGCTGTCACGGTATTCGCCGCTGCGATATCCACTATTGTGGTTCTCTTCGCGTTTGTCAGTGTAGCTGGCTGTGACCATGTCGACCACATCGCGGTCCTTGTATCTGTGCATTCGACGTTTCCCTCGGCGATCGCGTCTATGTTCGAGGTCGTCTTTGTCAACGGAGTAGGCACGGTTTTTCATGGAGTCCTCTCTGTTGGCCCACCTGTTCGCGATCTCCATCAGGTGGTCGATCGTTTTAGGCTTCGAGCGGCCCAGCTCCTCCCTAAGCTCTCTGCGACACACTCCGCCGTTGAATGCATCGATTGCGCGATCCTCGGAGATGTCTTCTGCAGAGTTCTTGATTATGGACCATCTCTAGATGTACGAGCATAGTGACTCGCCAGATCTCTGATGGCAGCCTTGATACGTCCAAAACGTATCTACTTTCCCAAACACTTTTGCTATTGTTTGTCCTCTAAACTTGTGTGATTTGGATGCAACTAACACGGACTGACGCTGTTTTCAGCAGATTTACCTTGGTGTCTAGTTTTTGTGCAGAAAATCAACTATCAGGAAAAATCCCGGAAAATATGCCAAAAATCCTATTTCACCAGAAGACTCCTGGAGCCAGAATACGAGACGGATGGGGCTGGGGCCCAGCCACACCACCTGGCCGTGCGGGCTGGGCCTGGCCGCGCCAAAGGGTGGTCTAGCCGCCCCGGACACCCCCTCGGTCTCCCTCTTTGCCTATAAGATGCCTTCTTACCAAAAAACGCAGGGGGGGTCGATGTTTTTCCAGAAAGAGTTCCGCTCCACCGCCACCACCAGATTCCACGAAACAGCACCAGAAACTCTATTCTGGCACCCTGTCGGGGGGCTTGTTCGTCTGCGGTACCAAAGTTGGCAGGCCAGTGCATGGCGGTACCTAAGTTGCCTGAAATTACCGCGTTTCGAAAAGTTGGGCCGCCTACTACCGAGAGGGGCCATTTCGAGGCAAACTCGTCTCACCCCTGGCAAATCCAAACATGCCGTGAAACTGCCCCATGAAGTAGACGGTCGGGACCCACATGTCGGTTATCTGTCCGTGACGCGGGCGCCAACACGGCAACCACGTAGGCGAAATGAGATACTAAAGGAGCATTGTGCGCTGACCAAATTCACAAATCCACTCCCTTCCTCCTTTCGCATGAACCCTAGCACCGGCGGCGTCGAAATCCCCTCTCCAACCAGAATGATCTCTCCGGGCATTTGACTTTTGGCGCCAAGTTGCTGCTACTTACTATTACCGAGCTCTAATGCCGAATGTCGTGCCAGCCGTTGCGACGATCTAGCCCGCCTCTACCGCCGACGAGCTGAGCAGCGCGAAGGATGGCAGATCCATTTGCCGAGGAAGAAGTACTTCTGGCTAATTTCGGGTGAGCTACTCTTCTCTTTGATATTCGCACTACCTATAACTGCTAGCTGGCTATTGGCATTACAGAGATATATCGAACATAGAATTGTTTGCTAGCACGACGCTGACAAACAATTCTTATCTTTTGTCTCCAATTTTCTGTCAACTAGGATCTCTGCTGAACCCAAATACACGGTTTTGGTGAGCATCTGCGGCTACCTCGTTAAATTAGCACATGGGAAGAGCACGTGGAAACAGGCTCAGAGTCTGAAGATGGAAGTAGCGCCTGTGCTTATGCAATCCCCTGGTTTGGTTGCTGCTGTACGTGAACTTGCTGAAATGAGGCCAGAGCAGACTGCACGGTTCAGCATCGTTGATGAACGAGGCTTCAGGGTTCCTATAGCGTGTGACAGTCAGCTAATTGGGTTGATGAAACAGCATGTTAGACTTCGCGTGGTTACGCTGGTGTGTAAAATAGTGGATGAGGAAGCTCCTGCTACTGGGAGTCGCCCAGCTATTATTGGACAGGGAGGTCTAACTCGAATCCCTGCTGTTGTTGAGCAAAATGTGGTTCCTCATCCGCGACATGCTTCTGTCAGGCAACTTCCTCGTAGGAGTCCCCGTATTGCCGTTGTGGAAAACTCTGCTCTAGAATCTGTTGGTACTGGTCGTCCCCATCCACGTGCCCGTGTTGCTGCGGCTGCTGCTCACCCAATCCATGCTGCTGTTGAGCAAACTAAGGTGTCCGGAGGCTGCCCCGCTGTTGTTTCCAAGACCACCGCCTTGTGTGCTACTCCTCCTCGAAACCGTCCTCAAGTTGTGCGAACCCGTGCTCTGGAATCTGCTGGTACTGGTCGTCCTCGTGTTGTTGTTGATCTGGACGATGTTGACCCAATCCCTGCCGCTATTAAGCAAACTAAGGCTTCCGGAGGCTGCCCCACTGTTGTTGCAAAGACTGAACCATTATCTCCTCCTCGAACCCGTGCTCGGGTTCAGCGAGCTTCTGGTCTGAAGCCAGCTCATGGTCTGGACTCTGCTAGCACTAGATACACTTCTGTTGTGGGAACTGCTCTTGATCGTCGAGGTGGCATGGCAGTAGCTGATCCTATTGTGGCTGCCGTTAGAAGGGGCCCTGCCTATCCACCATGTAATGTAGCTCCCGCTGCTAAGGGCCCTCGCCTTGCTCCTAGTCATGGTACTTCCACCGAGGTTGATCCAGCTAACGATGACGCTGGTGATGGCGGCGGTGGCATTGGGGCTGGGTCTGATGGTGCTGCTCCATCTCTCGAACCTCTCGGAGGTTTCTATCCTGAAGAACCTGATGATGGCAAAGTAATCGTTTGTGTTGTGGTGTCATGGATTATCTTGCAAAATTAGATGATGGCACGTAAAAATTCTATGACGAGTTTGATGTAATCCTTGGCAGATACGACCCTGAAGTGGTAGAGTTATCTGACCTGATGGCATCATTACGTGTGAAGGTGTTGTGGGGGTCCTCCCAGGAAGCACGTTTGTTATATTATGGTTACAGGAGCAAAAAGGCTATCGAAGTGAAAGATACCAGGGATTTAGTCATACTGTTTACAAGGAAACATTATAGAGGTGAAGTTTACTTCCACTTGGTAGTGCTCACGGTTGGAGAGGAATTGGAACTCGACAATAGAGATGATGGACTTTTAGAAGGCATGCATGACCTGATCCATGGCATCACTGGGGCTAGTGCGACTGAGGGTGGCTTCGAACAGAGGAGAGTCTTACAGAGGAGCGTCATAGAGAGGAGCAGGAAGAGCATCCCTAGAAAGGGCACCCGAAGAAGAACGTCACCAAGGAGACCATGCCAGAGAAGAGGACGCCCAAGAGTCACACGACAAAAGGCACCATGCCGCAGAGTACACCCCTGAGATCCAGTCAAAATGCCACACCGAACGGTAGCAGCAAAAACGCTAAGAGGGCTAGCACGGTGGTGGACACTCCCAGGAGTGGTAGCAAAGAGGCAAAGATGGCCAGCACAGAGGCTACCACACCCAGTGGGAGCAGAAAAAAGACTAATTTGGAGCGGAACACGCCGCTGTCAGGGAATTATGCTAGCATGAAGGAGAACACGCCCAATAGTAGCAGCAAAAGGGCTAATTTGGAGCGGAACACGTCGCTGAGGTCAGGCAATAATGCCAGCACGAAGGAGAAGACGCCCAATAGTAGCAGCAAAAGGGCTAATTTGGAGCGGAACATGCTGCTGGGGTCAGGCAATAATGCTAGCACGAAGGAGAACACGCCTAATAGTAGCAGCAAAAGGGCTAATTCGAAGAAGAACACACCGTAGAGGTCGGGCAATAATGCCAGCACCCTGGAGCCAACACCCGTGAGGGGAGGCAGTAAGGAGATCACACCCAAGAGCGGCAGCAAAAGGCCTAGTTCGATGGGGAATGGAACGCGGATGTCAAGCCCTACTGATACCATCAGGAAAGATTACATCAGAAGGAGGATGTACACAGGCAGAGCAAGAGGGATCTGTACACTCAAGATGAAATTGATTCTGACTGCTGTTTGTCCACTGAAGTACCTGGGATGCGTGCAAACGTAAGACCACCCCATGTGGTTGCAGCACAACCAACCGAGTGTCTTGGAGAAAATAGAGTTGCCGGTGAGGTGGACTGGGGCAATGTTCCTGTCCATCCGGGTGGAGACGATGGTGCAGCCCCACCCATGGGAGTCAATATGATGTGTGTAGTACTAGGCATTAGAGACGACGGCGAAGATTCGGAATCAGATGAAGAAGCAGGCACTGTAGAGGATCAAGAATCTGGTGATGATGAAATAGATGAGGAACTTAACGATGAGGCTGGTATTCTAGTCGATTATTTGAGTGTTGAAGTAGAAGAAATGAAACATGACCACGAGTATCCTATAATTTCGGTCGGCTCCGAGTTCAGGAGCATGCATGAGTTCAGGATGTCATTTCGGCATTTTTGTATCAAGGGGGAGTTCGACGTTTATCGACTGAAGAACTCTAGCGAGAGGTATGAGTCCGTTTGCAAGTTAACGTGGATGAATGGACGGGCCGAGGTACATTGTCCATGGAGGATCACAACAAGATCCTTACCTACGTCGACTACAATTATGGTATTGGGGCAATCAATGCAGCAAACCATTAGAACTCTCTTTCTCTCTCTTTTCACTCTATAACTACAATTGATGTGTGATATCTTTCTGGCAACTAGTCGACTCCGCTTATCTTTTAAATGAATCGGTGTTGCAGGTGAACAGAATGGGCCCTGCACACATGTGTCCGATAGGAAGCAAACTGAAATCCTCAATGGCTGATACAGAGTGGGTGGCTATGCAATCTATGTCCATACTAAAGGATAACCCTAAGGAGACCGCGAAGAATATTCAGACTAGCCTCGGTTCTAAATACAACATTGTCCTTCCGTATTACACGGTTTGGAAAGGTAAAGAGAAAGCTCTAGGGGTCTTGCACGGGGATTGGACCAATAGCTTCAGGATGTTGTACAACTTCAAGGCGGAGGTACAAGCTAGGTGTCCGAGGAGTGTTGTGGAGATTGACACCGAATCAGAAGGTGGTAAAATATATTTCAAAAGATTTTTCATGGCGCTTAAACCTTGCATCGATGGATTCAAGGGCGGTTGTAGGCTGTATCTGAGTGTAGACAGCACTGTCCTAACTGGCAAATGGAAAGGTTGCCTGCCATCTGCCACAACACTTGATGGTCACAACTGGATGTTCCCAGTGGCATTCGGGCTGTTTGAAACAGAAACGGAGGAAAACTAGGTCTGGTTTATGAGGCAGCTCAAGAGATCAATAGGCCACATGGATCCATTGGCTATATCCACGGATGCATGCAAAGGGCTGACGAATGCAGTGAAGGAGGTGTTCCCGCGAGCTGAAGGTAGAGAATGCCATGCCCATATGATGCTCAACTTTTACTCACACTACGTAGGCAGCGTATTTCGTTACATGTTTCCTGCTGCTAGAGTTTACAAACCTAGTAGCAGCGATTATTTCATGAGCAAGATTTTTGCCGAAGCCCCTGAACTTCCAGAGTACTTAGCCATCCATCATTCGCAGCTATGGAAGAGGAGTCAATTCAACCCTGACATCAAAGTTGATTACATAAACAACAACCTTGCAGAATGCCTGAATAACTGGGTGAAGGACATAAAAGTGCGTCCTGTTCATATCTTGATGGACAACATACATGGTATGATCATGAAGCTGTTAAATATAAGGAGAGAGATCGGTAGGAGACTTAGAGGACATATGCTATCGCCAGCCAGCAAAGAATCGCACAAGAGAAGCCGAGGACTTGCTCATCTTAAGGTTCTCCCGTCAACCAACAGAAGCTGTGAGGTGGTCGATATGTCCAAGAGTGGCAAAAGGGATGTTGTGAACATCTAGCTGCCAGAATGCACCTGCTTAGAGTTGCAGCATACCGGGAAACCTTGCGACCACGCCTTGGCCTTCTTGGTGAAGAAAAGAACTCTACCACATTTGGATCAGTATTTGTCAGACTACTACTCTATGGAAAAGTTCAGAGCTGTGTATGCTGGATCCGTCGAGCCATGTACAGACCCATCTCAGTGGCCTCAAGTCCAACTGTCTTTCGAGCTTTGCTAGCCAGTTACAAAAAGGGGCAGAGGAAGACCCCAGGTGAATAGGTTTTAGAATTTTCTCGAGAAGAAGGGTTCGGCTTTCTGTGCTACAAAGAAGGGCAAAAATAGATGCAAGACCTGCCATCTTATATTCCATAGAGCAGCTGGATGTCCCCTTAATGCTCCCAAACCTAGGTATGAGATGGTACATTCACACAAAAAATTGTTTATAGTCTGTAGATATAAGGTAGTAATCCATGTACTGTTTTTTTACAGGAAGCGCAAGGTAAGAAACAAGACAGCCGACTCAGTGATTTTGCTGCGGGAAGAAAACCAAAATGAGTGGAGTGATGATGCCGGATAAGATTCTGGTGCTGATTTGCCTGACTTCCCTCGGCCCGGAGATGCAGGGTACGTGAAGGTTAGAAAATTGGCACCCAGGAAGAGGAAGAAGGCAGGAGATGAAGAAGCCAGTGGACGTGAAGGAAAGAGTAAGAAAGTTGGCACCCAAGCAGAGAAAGAGGGCTAGTAGTGTAGCAGAATAATGATGTATTGAACTTGAACCTATATATGTAGTTCGGTTAAACTCTAGAGTTGTGTGCGTGGAACTTGTCGAGCGAAACAATCTGCCTCTCGTACTCGGAGTAAAATGTATCGCGACTTTAGGATTTGATACGGCCGAGGCCACTAGTTGAATCCAAAACTGTGACTGTGCCACTACTATCTGAACAATCGCGATAGCTGAGCAGTTAAATCCTCTCCAAAATCGATGGGTGTTAGTGGCACATATATGATTTATTTATAGGCGCTTAATAAATCCTTGCTGTTGGCATTGCACTTATGATAAGTTTCTGGGCTGGAAAACAATTTCTTAAGCTGGCCGCTACACTCCACGAAGCAGCAACTTATTTCAGCTGCTGGACAACGACATGGCAACATAAACTGCAAATGCAACAGATAATGCCCAGATAATGAGGAAATTGTGTCCACTATATGGCCTAATCTTGAGCCCGTCTGTCTCACCACCTCCCTACCCCTGCCTCCCCTGCACCTGGCGAAGCTCCCGGATCTCTCGCTCCATCGCACGAATCTCCTCTTTATTGTCCCACACAGCATCACACAGATCCTGAACAAGCTCTTTGTGAAAACTGCTGGCTTTTCGATCCACACAAACTTGTCACAGCCAGTCCCCTCCTTCGCATAGTAGATCAAGGAAACAAAAAAGAATTACATTACGCTTCGGATCCGGGTTACCATTGTACCTACTGAGGAACTTACCGCTCGATGTCAGCTTGCTGAATTTTCCTGCAGTATTTTCGTCGGTCCACGAAATCCATCTCGGCATCTTCTCACCACACAAACATAGCATATCAGGGTAGTAATCATAGGGCGCCCTCCGGTACCTGATGGGGGCACCCGCCTGACGACGTTGAGCCGACCCTGATTCCGCCCAAGACGAACTGCATGAGCTACGAGCCATGAGCGAGGGGAGCAAGGGCAGAAGAAAGAGGAGCCTTTGGATGTCAGGGTAGTGGTGAAGTGTGATTTATCCCTACTTAATAACTCAGGCAGAACCCTACCGTCCATATTCGGCTGACAGGTGGGGGACCTAGCGTGTGGACTTGTCAAAAGAAACTCGCTTCTTCGTGGTTCAAAAGCCCTGTCGCGCGCATTGGACGAAATTTTTTGGTACCTTGCCCGCATACATATCACTGGGAGGTCTTGCTCAGGAACCAGACACGCCTGGCCCACAATCTTACTCCCTCCTAAGCACTTGTCATGGCTCGCGCCGGCTGATCCATCCGCTCCACCGCTTCCGGTAGGGCTCGCCGCGGCGGATCCACCCCAAGATCCTATCGTCGCAGTATCAAATGGCCATGGTTTCTTGAGAGGAGTGACGATGCTATGTATGCGAGCTCGGCCCCTCCTACCTGTAGAAGGACTGATGCGGTGTCGAGCTCGAGCAGGAGCCGCCAGGCGCGACGGCGCTCGGTCCACGCCAACCCTGTCACCTTCATCATTGTCGATTCCGATGTGGAGGGCGACGGGGACGAAGCTGTGCAGAACGCCATTGTTGCCTCCTTGGCGAAGGGCAAGCCACAGGCGGGAGTGGATGTCGCCGGGAAGGGCACGGCGGTGTCATCAATCAAGGTGGACTCCGATGATAGATGTGTGATGTGGTTTTAGATGTTGTTTAGGATGGTTGCAATTTCGGTTGTGTTTAATGCGAGTACAATTATTGTAATGTGTTTGTCGAGCTATATTAAGAAATGTGTGCAATAGCAGCCGGTGAGTGCTTCCGCTTTAGAAATTGTGTCTGTGCCATTTGCATGTTGCATTATCAACGTAGATTACTTGTAAACAATCCAACAAAAATCATCAGATTACAACCATCAAACAGGAGTGGCAGGATGGAAGAGAAGTTGGGACAGTGGCTTCGAGGGGAAGGACACTGGCAGGTGGGCCCTCAGAACACGTGACACTAACATGCGGGAGCGGGAGCACACGGTATTGCCGGTCTGTCCAGATCAAGCGGACTTTGCAACGTGACAACAGCAAGCTGATTGGACCAATATAATAACTCGTCGAAGTATTAAGGAGTACTGAAAACTACAACTGGGGTACATTCTCACAACACGTATGCTCTAAGCACGTGAGAAGCATCGCTTAAGTCTAACAGTAACGACATCACAAGTACTACATTTGTCTGTCAGTCTTCTCGATACAAATATAGAAATGCATCTGCCTGTTCGGTCCAGCACCGACAAGGTACTGAGATGGCACGCATAGGATCGACCTTAGGTCCACATACTCCACCTCCCGCAGCGTCGGGCAGCTCGGCGCCTCGGCTAGCACAAGAATGCTATCCGACAACGGCGACTGGACATTCGCCCACATGCGCACCGTGTATATGGTCCAGGCGCACGAGACCGACCTGACGCATATGGCACCCATGATGGTGGGCCCGGCTCTGGTTCTTGGAACACCGGCGCTGATGGTCAGGACGAAAACAGAGCCGTCCCCCCCTTGGAAAATTAGCAGGCGGCGTGCCGAGTCAGTGAACGGCACCTGCTCTTGGAGAAGTTGGGCTTGCCCGTATGAGATCCTAATCACTTCGATCAAGTGCCCATCTGCAAGGTGGACGACGAGCTCTGTCGGCGGGCCGGTGTAGTTGCAGCCTGGCTCCGTGCAGGCGCACGCGCCGTGCGGGCACGCGAGCTCGTGGAGCGGGAGCTCGCGGTAGGAGTAACGGCGAAAGCATCCTGGGTGGGAGCACACGAGCGGGAACGCCGCTGCGAAGTTGCGCGCGAGGATCTCTAGATTCTTGGGCTCCCACATCTGCCACAACTGAAGTTCGTCGAGAAATCGGAAAAAATATCAGCAGTTAGATTGGCGAATAGCAGGAATGTGTAGGATAAGTTCAAAAGCTTGTAAAATGATTTCTTACCATGAAGGTAGCGACCGGAGAATTGGCGGATGTCGTCGGCTTGCGGCTACGGCAGGATGGAAGTGAAGTGGGGAAAGTGGCTTCGAGGGGAAGGAAGAGAAGTACGGGGAGGAAGAGAAGTAACGGGGACGTGACACTAGGATATGGCCCACTGAACTCGTGAGTCGTAACACTCGCAATAAACCAGTTTGTCTAGAGCAAGTGTGGCCAATCATGCCGTAGAACAGCCTACTCGAGGATCGCTCTCGCGAAGACCATCCCAATCGTCCAAGCGCCCCAATCGAACGGTATGTAACAATCGTCAAGCAGAAAAACTGTGTTATGGCGTGCCTTCTAGTAGACTCGGTATAACGGTGGATCCATTAGGGGACAGTGCTAGTTTAAGTATAAGAACAAGCATGAAATGACTCAAATGGATCCATGTGTAGTTTGTGGAAATAACACACATGCAATGACTCTAGTGGTTGATCCATGTGTGGTTTGTGGAAATAACACACATGCAATGACTCTAGTTGTTGATCCACGTGTGGTTTGTGGAAATAACACACATGCACTGAATCTAGTGGGTCCACATGTGTGGTTTGTGGAAAGAACACACATGCAATGACTCGGGTTGATCCATATGTGGTTTGTGGAAAGAACACACATACAATGACTCTAGTGGTGGATCCATGTGTGGTTTGTGGAAAAGAACACACATGCAATGACTCTAGTGCTGGTTTGTGGTTTTAGTATAAGAACAAACATGCAATGACTCTAGTGGTTGATCCATGTGTGGTTTGTGGAAAGAACACACATGCAATGACTCTAGTGGTGGATCCATGTGTGGTTTGTGGAAAAGAACACACATGCAATGACTCTAGTGTTGGTTTGTGGTTTTAATATAAGAACAAACATGCAATGACTCTAGTGGTTTGTGGAAATAACACACATGCAACGACTCTAGTGGTTGATCCATGTGTGGTTTGTGGAAATAACACACATGCAATGACTCTGGTTCATCCATATGTGGTTTGTGGAAAGAACACACATGCAATGACTCTAGTGGTGGATCCATGTGTGGTTTGTGGAAAAGAACACACATGCAATGACTCTAGTGCTGGTTTGTGGTTTTAGTATAAGAACAAACATGCAATGACTCTAGTGGTTGATCCATGTGTGGTTTGTGGAAAGAACACACATGCAATGACTAGTGGTTGATCCATATGTGGTTTGTGGAAAGAACACACATGCAATGACCACTGGTGGATCCATGTGTGGTTTGTGGAAAAGAACACACATGCAATGACTCTAGTGTTGGTTTCTGGTTTTAGTATAAGAACAAACATGTAATGACTCTAGTGGTTGATCCATGTGTGGTTTTTGGAAATAACACACATGCAATGACTCTGGTTGATCCATGTGTGGTTTGTGGAAAGAACACACATGCAATGACCACTGGTGGATCCATGTGTGGTTTGTGGAAAAGTACACACATGCAATGACTCTAGTACTCGTCTGTGGTTTTAGTATAAGAACACACATGCAATGACTCTAGTGGTTGATCCATGTGTGGTTTGTGGAAATAACACACATGTAATGACTCTAGTGGTTGATCCATGTGTGGTTTGTGGAAAGAACACACATGCAATGACCACTGATGGATCCATGTGTGGTTTGTGGAAAAGAACACACATGCAATGACTCTAGTGGTTGATCCATGTTTGTTTGTGGAAATAACACACATGCAATGACTCTAGTGGTTGATCCATGTGTGGTTTGTGAAAAGAGCACACCTGTAATGACTCTAGTGTTGGTTTTAGTATAAGAACAAACATGCAATGACTCTAGTGGTTGATCCATGTGTGGTTTGTGGAAATAACACACATGCAATGACTCTAGTGGGTCCACATGTGTGGTTTGTGGAAAGAACACACATGCAATGACTCTGGTTGATCCATATGTGGTTTGTGGAAAGAACACACATGCAATGACCATTGGTGGATCCATGTGTGGTTTGTGGAAAAGAACACACATGCAATGACTCTAGTGCTGGTTTGTGGTTTTAGTATAAGAACAAACATGCAATGACTCTAGTGCTGGTTTGTGGTTTAGTATAAGAACAAACATGCAATGACTCTAATGGTTGATCCATGTGTGGTTTGTGGAAAAGAACACAGATGCAATGACTCTAGTGCTGGTTTGTGGTTTTAGTAAAAGAACACACATGTAATGACTCTAGTGTTGGTTTGTGGTTTTAGTATAAGAACAAACATGCAATGACTCTAGTGGTTGATCCATGTGTGGTTTGTGGAAATAACACACATGCAATGACTCTAGTGGTTGATCCATGTGTGGTTTGTGGAAATAACACACATGCAATGACTCTAGTGGTTGATCCATGTGTGGTTTGTGGAAATAACACACATGCAATGACTCTAGTAGGTCCACATGTGTGGTTTGTGGAAAGAACACACATGCAATGACTCTGGTTGATCCATATGTGGTTTGTGGAAAGAACACACATGCAATGACCACTAGTGGATCCATGTGTGGTTTGTGGAAAAGAACACACATTGCAGAAACTGGTTATGCATGTGATATTGAAATGTTACAGGGGGTTTTATGTGAATGTTTGTTAATTAAAGTAATTAAAAAATTCTGAATAAATAAATAAAAGGAGTTTTATTTAATGAGAGATTGCATTAAATTTGGTGGAAATTTAATGTGATTTGAGTGTGATTTTTAGTGGAGGAAATGGAGAGCCATTTGTGTGAGTGGGAGATCCACTCACATGAATGGAGGAAGAGGTGGGGGCACCCTCTTTGGCTGCCGGCCATGGCCCTTGGCTGCCCCCTCCTCCTATAAAAGGAGCCCCTCCTCTCACTTCTCACTCACACTTCCTCTTGAAGGATCTCTCTCCCCCTCTAGAAATTATTCCCCATGGTCTCGGATCAGCGAGATACATGTTCCCGGTGGCTTTATCTGGAAAGGAATTGCTGCTTCCGCTGCATCACTAGAGTGAGGACGTGGAGGTTATCGGGGTACCGGACGTGTGTGCGATCACGGATGTACCGCTGCTTTGTGGTGATGGACTTGCAGGTGCTGGACCTGCTGGACTCGCTAGACTTCATCATGATCTTGAGATCGGCAAGTGTATGACTACATCATCCACGAGTTCCATCTTGTTAACAAATCTTTGTTTTCTTCGAGGGTATGTTCTCTATGGATGTGTATCACCCTTTGCTTCTATCTAATAGATAGATCTTGGCGTATAATAGTTCCCATCATAGGAAAAAATTTGTTTTCTATGCTGCGAACCCAACAATGGTATTAGAGCCTGATCTATGCGTAGTTGCTTTGCACAGGTAGTACACATATGTTTATATGTGGGCGATGATGATCATGTTATTGCTTCTTTCATAAATTTTGGATATTGGTGGCATAGTGGGATGAAGCGGGCCGGACTAAGTTTACATGTCCTCGCACATGAGACCGGTTCCACAATTGACATGCAACTAGTTTTGCATAAGTGGCTAGCAGGTGTCTATCTCTCATGCTATAGTCAATATCTGATTTACAACGAGTTGCTAATAACTTAGTTATCATCAATGTGGTTCCATGTTCGTAGGTAAGACCAGTTCTATCTTCGAAAGCCATAAACCACGTAAAACTTACAATGGATAAATTAGAAGCGTCTAGTTTAGATTGTTGCTGGGCTAGTGTCATGATATGGTAATGTTGTAAGTTGATTTATAGTTGATACTCTTACAACACACCTAACGTGTAAGTTCCATAGACCTTGTCCTTACACACAAAGGAATGATAGAGATCATACCACGATGCGCATGTCAGTGATCAAATGCATGGACCATATCATTCCACTTTACACATATGATGTTTGCATCTTATATTGCTAGTTTGGAATTTTAGTAGCATTATAAGATGATCCCTCATTTAGATATCAAGATAAAAATGTGTTCTCCCTTAAGTATGCACCGTTTATGTTTTGCCTCTTCAAGACATCACGTGATGATCGGGTGTACTTGAATCCACGATCATATTTTGGGTGTAAGACAGTTTTACACACGTGAGTACTAAGGTTCTTACTTGGCGAGCCTAGCATGTACATACATGGCCTCGGAACACGGACCGAAAGGTTAAGCATGAGTCATATAGTTGATATGATGCCATATAGATGCTCGCCTTTGAAGCTGCACCGACTCACGTGATGATCAGACTTGGTGTAGTGGATTTGGTTCATGTAATCAC
Organism: Avena insularis; assembly: GCA_023614405.1. Classification (NCBI taxonomy): domain Eukaryota; kingdom Viridiplantae; phylum Streptophyta; class Magnoliopsida; order Poales; family Poaceae; genus Avena; species Avena insularis. The sequence goes on along the minus strand of CM042692.1, from coordinate 67,007,305 downwards.
CAAAAAGACACGAGGGATGTCGCTTTTTAGTGGGAGTTCATTTCTAATTTGGATTAGTCAAACTCAATTTGTCATAAACTAAATCTAAGTGAATTTGCATAATTTGTTATAGTCATTGGCATCTGTTTACTATCTTATGATTAGTTTTAGTTGACATAATAGAACTATAGAATTCTGGATATTTGCTTTACGAACTGGTATCGTATTGTTTTGAATGTCAATTTTAGAAGTCCTATTGCAAAATTTCAGCAAACTCTATTTACTCCATGAAGTTTAATAAGTAATATTAAATCGAGAGTAAGAATTCCAATGTTAGTATCTAATGTATCATGTTAGCCTCCATGATTCTTGATATTCAAAAGTTATTTTAATATCGAGGTTATCTAGGAGGTGAAATAATTGTTTCAGAAGCCATCATATGTGGAAGATATTTTGATATCTGAAACAATGTTTATGGTTGCAATATCATAGAGTATAATTTAGCAGAATACATATTCTCACATTGTATGAGAATTTGTGAATGTTGGAGACGCTAGACGTCTTAATCTCCCAAAAGGTTTTGGGAACTGACATTATACTCACGATTCGTCCTTATAGGTCATAGTAGCTTGATAATTAAAGTTGTCATGATAAGGATGAATAGAATATGTAAGTAAAATGTTTACTACACTAAGAGATTACTAAAGAATGGATTTTTGAAAGAACACAAAACATTTGATGATGGTGATCAACTTCAAAGTGCAAGTCCAATGGTATTAGTATTTTACTATACATGTTTTGGACTGTGTGTCATATGTATGGCGCCACTATTGATGTTGATAGATTCTTTTAAAAGGAAAAGGAAATGCTGAAAGAGAATCTATAAAATATTTGGCAGGAAAAGAAAAGATTGAAAATGTCTAGCTAAGGTATATAGAAGATATGCATGTTATGGTTGTATTCTTTGCTTGTTAAACAATGTGGTTCTTGGGTATTGGATACCAAATTGGTGGTATGAAATATCATACAGAATGACGCAATTCATGAACTACAATGGCCGAAGTAACTAGCAAAAGAATATGTGATGATGTTCATCGAAAACAAATAAAGTGTTATTGTATTTCTCGTTGACGTCAAAGCTTACCTTCAAGATTTGTTTAAATAATTGTTATTTTGTTCCGGTATTATGAGGACAATGGTTGTTCAAATAATTACCGTATTCCATAAAAGATGGATGAACTTTTACAAGTCTAGTTGGAGAAATCACGTCCACAAAACTGATGCTAAAATGTCCCAAGACAAATGATTGAAAGATCACTTATGAAGTGACATCACCGTTTAAATTATATTGGAAAGAAAACATGAATAAACTCCATGTTGATGGATTTTTGGAGTCTATGATTTTGATCAAATGACGCTTGTGAGACTTTCCTCGAGATAATTGAAACTCCGTTCGTAGGCCAAAGAGGAACAGATGACTAACTTATTGGAAATTATGCATGATGATGTGTATAGTCCATTATGTGTAGCCATATGCGATGGATCTTTTTTGCTTCATATGCTTTCTCCGGAAATTTGAGTGAATATATCTATATATTTACTTAATAAGGAAGAAGTATGAAACATTTGAAAATTATTCAAAGACTTTCAAGATGATGTGGGAAATCATTGTAACAATAAAATAAAGAGTTTATGATTTGATCATAAAGGAAGATATTTGAGTTACAAGTTTAGCAAAACACCTAAGATTTCGGGAATTGTCCATGGATTTTCATTTCCCGATAAACCACAGGAGTATGGTATGTTCGAGAGATCAAATCAAACCTTGTTTGACATGGTAAGATCAAAGGTATCATTTATAAAACTACCATTATATTTTAAGGACTAAAGCTTTAGAGACTACAGCTTTTATACTGAAAAGAGCACCATCGTGATCCGTTGAAATGACACCATATGAGTTATGGTTTGGGATAAAAACCCGAGTTGTCTTTTCTTAAATTTTGGTATGCTATGCATAAGTAAAATGTTTACAACCAAAGTTGGATAAGCACGTCTTTGTAGGTTATCCCAAAGAATTTGTTGGGTATTCCTCCATAACACTGAGGATAAAAAGGTTTGTCACTTGGAACGTTAAGTTTCTTGAGAAGGAGTTTTTCGCGAAAAGTTAAGTGGGAGGACAATAGCACTTTGATAAGGTTATTGAACCTTAGCTATATGTGCTAAGTAGCGAAGTGCCGGAAAGTGTCCCGGTGGCGGCCACAATGCTCATGGCTCCCGTGATTACAAAGGTTGTGATCTTGGAGATTAGTGTTCCTATTTGAACCGTATGCATCGGGTAACAATCAAATAGTGAGATTTGATAAACAAGTCGTTATTGTTTTGACAATGATGAACCGACTACATGCAAAGAAGCGATGATGGGCCCTAACTCCATAAAATGACTATAAGTCATAAATCCGTGATAGTTTCCATACACGAGAAATCAAGTTTTTGAACTTGGAAGACCCTCTAAAAAGGCATGAAGCCTATCGGTTGTGTTTCGATCTATAAAGAAATAGACATGGATATTTGACATATATGAAATAGTCGACATGTCGGAAAGGAATTTATGACAATGTTCAAGGTGTTGACTATGACAAGATTTGATCTTTCATAGCGATATTTAGTCTTGACGGATTAATGTAGAAACCACTACATATAATTTGGTATATGATAGTTGAATAAACAAAAAAATGTTCTTGTAATAGAATGGTTACCTAGGACGTGTACAAGACACGGTACGAAGGGTTTTTGTTAATTCAAAGAGTGTTAAAAGGGCATGCAAACTTCAATAGTTGAAGTGAGCATAGCGGAGTTGGAATCTTCACCGTGATGAAAATATTAAAAGAGTTTAATTTCATTAGAGACGATGAAGATGCTTGCATTTGCAAGAAATTAAGTGGGAGAGCTGAGACAAATTTCCAATACATTATGCAGAGTACATATTGTTGATTGGAAATGATGTATCTTTTATTGACACGGGTTAAGAATTTCATTAAAATTAGATTTTGATGAAAGACTTGTGCAAAACCGGAATATTTGGCATCAATGTCTATATGGATAGATTGAGGTGCTGATATGGTTGTGCCAGACGTACATATATGAGATATTGAAAGTTTTCAATATGGAAACAACAAGAAAGGTTCTTGCTGCATGGAAAAGATTGAATCAAGATTTAAGTGTATCGACACTTGGTGAGTGAAATCACATGAATATTTTGATCAATAATACCATGATATGTACATATCCAGATATGTCCTATGCTCTAAATGTTGTGAGCATATACCAGAAAGATTCATAAGATGATCATTGGACGATAGTAAAGATATTCTTATGAGCTTTGGAAGAACTAAGAATATATCATGTATAAGTGACAAATAGTTGAAAGTAGTTCATTGTAAAGTGTTACATTGATACTTGTTTGTCACAAGATACATATTAAATTTATCTCAATTTAAACTATGGGTGGCACAATATTACGGAAAGAAAATTCCATGATGGATTTGGATTAGTTCCAAAGTTAAGACATTGTGACGGATACTACAACAAAAGGCTAAGTATATGACTGCCATAGTAGGAGCAAAGGAGGGCATTTGTGTCAAGTATTTTGTTATCAAACTAGGTGTGGTTCACAATGGACTAATACTATGACGATATATTGTACGACAATACTGTCAACATGTTTTAACCCGAAGGAACAAAAGGTCTCACCAAAGGACTAAATTTATACAATGCCATCTCATTAGACAATGAGTGATGCGTAGAGACGTAAAGATATGCAAATACACACGGACCTGAAAATACCAGATCTAGAGATTATGTTAACCACTAACAAACGCGTATATTCAACACCTAGGTGTTGTATATACAAGTTTAAAAACAAGATTATTGACTCTAGTGCAAGTGGGAGACTGAAGGGAATATGCCCGAGAGGCAATAATAAAGTGGTTATTATCTTATTCCATGTTTATGATAAATGTTTATTTTTCATGCGATAATTGTATTAATTGGAAATGTTAATACATGTGTTTTTAATAATCAAAATACAAAGTTCCTAGTAATGCCTCTCATATAAACTAGCTCGTTGATTAACAAGATGATCAAGGTTTCCTAATCATGGACATTTGATGTTTCTAATAATGAGGTCACAACATTGGTGGAATGATGTGATGAACATTCATCCAAGGTATAGCATTACGATCAAAGTCATTATGTTTATATTGCTATAACATCATACGAAGTAATCCTAATCCTTAGACCATGAGATCATGTTAATCACTAACACTGGAAGAGTATCTTGATAACATCAAATGTCACACCGTAAACGGGTGACTGTAAAGGTGGGTTTAGTGCTACGAAGGTGTTATGTAGAGGCTCATGGATCAAGAGTTGGATTTTTCCATCCCGATTACGAATAGATATACTTAGGGCCCTCTCGGTGATATCACATTGAAATAGCTTGCAAGCAAGTGATGTGATCACTAGAATGTTATATCACGGGAACAAGAAAAGAGTGCATGTCGGTAACGAGATCAAACTAGGTATTTGGATACTGATGATCGAATATCGGACATGTAATATATCACGAGACAAAGGGATTTAGTTACGACGTTAAAGGTTCACACAATCACTAGAGTCATCGTTGAATGTGTGGGAATCAGTACGGCTCTCTAGGTCCCGCTGCTGATTATTCGCAAACCGTAGGGTGACACACTTAAGGGATACCGACACCATTTGGAGCAAATATGTTTCAGATAAAGATTTAAGAAAGCGCTGGAATCATTTCGATGGAAACCGGAATTGTTTCGGGTGAAATTGCAGAAACTGGTTCTGCATGTGATATTGAAATGTTGTATGGGGTTTTATGTGAATGTTTGTTAATTAATGTAATTGACAAAATTCTTAATAAATAAATAAAAGGAGTTTTATGTAATGAGAGATTGCATTAAATTTGGTGGAAATTTAATGGGATTTGAGTGGGATTTTGAGTGGAGGAAATGGAGAGCCATTTGTGTGAGTGGGAGCTCCACTCACATGAATGGAGGAAGAGGTGGGGGCACCCTCTTTGGCCGCCAGCCATGGCCCTTGGCTGCCCCCTCCTCCTATAAAAGGAGCCCCTCCTCTCACTTCTCACTCACACCTCCTCATGAAGGATCTCTCTCCCCCTCTAGAAATTATTCCCCATGGTCTCGGATCAGCGAGATACATGTTCCCGGTGGCTTTATTTGGAAAGGAGTTGCTGCTTCCGCTGCATCACTAGAGTAAGGACGCGGAGGTTGTTGGGGTACCAGACGTGTGTGCGATCACGGATGTACCGCTGCTTTGCGGTGCTGGACTTGCTGGTGCTAGACCTGATGGACGTGCTGGTGCTGGACTCGCTGGACTTCATCACGATCTTGAGATCGGCAAGTGTACGACGACATCATCCACGAGTTCCATCTCGTTAACAAAGATTTGTTGTCTTCAAGGGTATGTTCTCTATGGATGTATATCCACCCGTTGCTTGTATCTAATAGATAGATCTTGGCATATAATAGTTCCCATCGTAGGAAAAAATTTGTTTTCTATGCTGCGAACCCAACACTACATCACCAAGAAGCTCCAAGGAAGAAGTAGGAGAAGGGGCGGTGCTCCTCAAGCACAGCCGCCGCCATAGGAGGGCGCCGATGCCTCCCTGCTGCCAGCGCCACCTCCTCTCCTCGCATGGCTACCTCTCCCCCTTGGAGAGGCACATCTCCATCACCATCTACAGCGATATCTTCTCCATATATCTACTGTAATCTCTTGGCAAACATGATGTCTGAGACAATATTTTACTTTCCCATGATCTATTGTATCCTTATGTTGATGTTTGAGTAGTGATTGTTCATGGCAATTGTGATCTAGGTCGTTCTGGTTGCATACAAGTTTGTCACCTTCTATGATGGTCTTATGTACTGATATATGAGTGCACATATGTGTTGGGGGATGCATAAGGTTATCACCGTTACATGTTGTTAGGAGGAGGAACAGAGGGAGTTGAACAGAAACCATGTTCCAAGTATTATATGCATGCTATATTAATTCATGGTTAATTAATGGGGAACATATTGGGGACCTTAGAACTTAAAGCGGTGGTTGGACATATTTGTCTTAATGAATCCCTTGTTAGCACATTAACTTGGCTTAGGGACCAATCACTAGGGTGTGTGGTAGTTCATTTACTTGACTACTCCTAGATTTAGGGCTCCACCTAGAAGAAACAATAGACTTTATCCATATAAGTTAGATGTGCTGGTTAGGAGTGTCACCTCCTAGACACATGTCCTTAATTAGTCCTATTGTTGCTCTAGATTATAGTGCCTTGGGATTTTAATCATCAAGTTTTTAATGATATATTGTGTTTAGTACTGATGCATCTAGCTATAATATGTGTATCACTAATTGTGATAACCAAATGAATGAAACAAAAATTTGCCTAACATTTACTCCCTTGAGAAAACATGTCGTCACTCCACTTCACTAGATCTATTTTACTTACACTAGTTTATTCATAGTAATTACTTCCAACAATTTACCGCATTCTAGTTAATAGTAAAAACAACCACACATACCCACTCTAGATCCTAGCTTTGCATAAAAGGCCATATAAATGGGTTATAGGGCTTTAGAGAATAGATAGTTTACCTTCAGTTCCTCATAGGTTCGACACTCAAAAACTTATCGAATTATACTACGGTGATCCCTTGCACTTGGGGGTTATCAAGACACTTTTCTGGCATTGTTGTCGGGGAGCGTAGCGCTAGGCTTCTATTCTTACTTGCATTGCTAGTTTACTTTTAGTACTTTTTTATAAAACTAAAACCCACAAAAAATTAGAAAATGGAAAATACCAAAAATACTTCTTTTGTGGGCATAAGCATAGTTTAAAAAACCGGACCGATGATCGAACCGGTGAGGTTACTAGTTCAGGTTTTTACTGGTCGGACCAGTGGTTCATTCGGTTTGATGGCGACAAAAAACCGTTTCTTTTAATTAAAAGTTAAGAAAAAATTGGAACAAAATGACAATTGAATGTATATTAAGCATATATTTTAATATGTAATCACAAAACATGGTGTTTTCAAGTGGTATTTGGCCTTATGTGGTGCTATTTCTATCTAGGATAAGGTCTTGAGTTCGATTCCTCTTGCAACTTCTTATTTTTTTCTGGTTTTTTGCTATTTAGACCGGTGCCTCTTAAAAAACCAGTGAGGTCATCGGTTCAGGTTTTTTCCGGTTAAACCACCGAACCGGTCTGGTTTTTAAAACTATGGGCATAAGCATGGACATAAATGATGCTTTGTCTAGATACTTGCGTAGGTCTGAGATTGCTAAGTAGCATAGATAATCACAAGAAGGGAAAATACTAGAGCATTGGTTGAAAAAATTAGATTCTACTTCTACTGAGCTGCTTGAATATCATAGTGGTGTAACTTATTGCTCTAAACAAGATGATAGACACTTTAAATTTCATTGTATGTTCCATGAATATCATGTCATTGCCTCCTAGAATAGAGGTGATTATGCTCATTTAGGGATGGAACAAGTAGAGCAATTTATTACTTTTATGGCAGATGAATTAAAAACCTTCATTGATGAAAATTTTAAAACTAGTGTTGTAGCTTGTAAAGTTGATATGGGAATTACTCTTCTCCTTAATTATTGTATAGCCAACTTAAAGGAAAATATTTATGTTGTTGACTACAATAATAGGGATATTGCTGCACAAGAGTGCACTAATGTTTTACAGGAAGAGGATGATAAAATCATAAGCTTGGGAATGCCCATGTAACCCCAAGAAGAGGATAAAGAAGAAAAAGTGGAGGAAGAATGGAGTAGATACCCATCTCCTACTCCCAATAATGGTAATGAACAAAATCCCATGGAAACACCTTCTTATACTATTACAAGTAATGATGATATTTATTCTAATAAGTCCATTGACGAGGGTTTAACTCCTCAATGCCCACTGTTATGGACTTGGGTTTTGGAGAAGGAGGGAGCGCTGGAGGCATCAATCGGCTAGCAAACAAGCACACATGGACGCAAGTTTTACCCAGGTTCAGGCCTCGTAGAGGTCCCTAGTCCTGCTTATGCGCTCTTGGAATTATCGAAGGAGTCAAAACTTATAGGGGTGTGCAGATACAATCTGGAGAGGTTGTGGAAACTAGGGCTGTGATTGTCCTCCTCGCCGCCCCTCCTAGCCTTTATATAGATAGGCTAGGTATCAGGTAGCAGGTCGAGTCGGTTACAGATTAGGGTTCGTCCCTTTAAACTTTCTATCTTGAGTTTTGTCTTATGCTGCAAGCAATCGAAGTCTCCGTGAGTCACCCGAATCTTGTATTGGGCCTTGGTAACATCATGGGCTCCTGCCATATCCGGACCGTATATGCTCAACTCGAGTACCTATAGGGTATGCCCACGTCAGTAGCCCCCGAGTGTCCAGTGAAATCGCAGATTCAAGTGGAGACTTTATGAAGTATTTCGAGTGCATAGCTGAGTATATTTTCAAGTGTTCTGTTTCATGTTATAGGGATTGTTGATATACGTGCCTGATTTATCCGATGTATCGGTATCAGTTAACTTCCTTAGGGAAAAACAACGCAATCTACTCAAACTCGAGTCCCCGGAGTCGAATTCGGAAAAGTGCTGGCGTAATTCGAATCATGCCACAGAGGTCTTATAGGAGTCGAATCCCAGTGTGCAAGTGTGAGCACTCAACGTGTCCGTCAAGGCATATTCATCGCACCTGCAGGCACGGATATATTTCTAGTAGTGCGTAGTAGTTGCGTTGTCAGGCCTTATTCAGGTCTTATCTTCACGCTGTAAGCGCGGCATCTGAATTTTTGCCATCACGGAGATGATTCGGGTGACCCAGGAGACGCAATCTCTTTGTAGGGAAAGATATGAGGCGGAGGCGCCATAACATTCGAGTGTGGATGTTATCGACACATAGTACGATGTATGAGAAAAAATAATCATAGGGTGCACGGCCAGCGCTCCCTATGGGAGTAGCCCCTGAGTGCCTATTCGAGTCGTAGACTCGAGTGGGGACTATAAACATTTTGCGACTGCTGTCGTCTTTTGTTGCTTGTTTCAGTCGAATGTGCATTCAGCGCTCCCTATGGGAGTAACACATAGTCCACAATCGAATCGTTGATTCGAGTAAAGGGTTTTCATGATGCTTGGAAATCTTCATAAAATTCTTCGGGTGCGCGGCCAGCGCTCTTGTTAGGAGTAGCCCCCGAGTGCTTGGTTGAGTCGAAGACTCGAACAAGGACTAAAGTAGTCAAAATGTTTTCCTGCTGGAGTTGATGACATCAGTGCTGACGATGAGGTGACCTCAGTTTCCCGCGTGAGTGGCTTTGACGGGACGTAACAAGTAGTGGGTCCCACTTTCAGACTTGGATTTGACCGGGCGTGCGTAATCTTATGTTTTAACTATATCTCCTCGATTTCCATGCATAATGTGAGTAGTGGGGGATGGTTCGTGGTTTACCCTTGCCACACATTAATGTCGATGTCCGCCATGCATCTGGTAGATTTTGTTCTGGCCGTTGGATGTCATCTGCTAGGAGGTTAAATAGGGACACACCATGCAGTAATTCCCCACATCTCTCTTCTTGCTTGCGCTTCCTCCGCCATTGCTATTCTTGCTGCTCCCTTACGCACATCTTCTCTATTGCACTAGACCAGCTGCGCGCCTTCCCTAGCTATTTCATGCACTCACATCGCCAGCGCAAGATGGGCAAGAAGAAAGGAGGCTCCGCCGCTAGATCTGCGGCCGCCATTGTTGCCGCCAAGAAGAAAGGAGGCGCCGCCACTACGGGCACTAGCGCCACCGGTGCTAGGAAGAAGAAGGGCGCGGGGACTCGTGTCACCAACGGGTCATGGCGCTCGTCCGTCATCAAGTCTTTGGAGCTGTTCACCCAGTGCCAGGACGGGGCGCTTTCCGCTGCTGAGGATGACTCGCATGTGCCCGACGATGAGGTAATCCCCAATCCTCGGGTTTTCGAGTGATGTTCCTTGCGTTCATCATTCGTGGTCTTTCTCTTCCCCTACATCCTTTTGTTAGGGGTCTCCTTTGCTTCTACGGGCTTCAGCTTCATCAGCTGACCCCCAATTCTATCCTCCACATTGCTTGCTTCATCACTCTTTGCGAGTGCTGGCTCGGAATCGAGCCGCACTTCGGCCTATTCAAAAAGCTCTTCAATCTCAAACGTCAATCAGCGTCTGGTTCTGTAGTCTATGACATAGGAGGCTATGGTATCCACGTCGATTCCAATGTCACCTACTTCAACATCAAGCTCACTTCATTTGTCCAAGGTTGGCGGGAGAAGTGGTTCTACATCCGCGATCAGAAAGCGGATGGAGAACACTACGGACTCGCACCCTTCGATCCAATGGCGCCCTGCAAGCGGAGGAGGTCATGGAAGAACACTGTGATGCCCACCGAAGTAGAAGAGACAAAGGCTCTCTATCAGCGTGTCTACGACCTCGAGAAGCGCATAGGCAAAGAACTTGGCGGAGCAGAGATTATCCGCACTTGGATGCGCCGCCGCATTCAGCCTCTATAGGCCAGGGCGCACCCGATGTTTCGTTGGACCAGTGCTGGTGATGCAACTCGCATTTCTGCTAAGGGCATCTCCTCGAGTGAAGTAGATAGGAGGTTACGACTGCTAACCAAGTACACCACCAATGAGGATCTCCCTGGTGACTCAGTCGTGCCTCCGCTCTGCGCCAGTAATCCTCCACCTGAGGTGAATTTCTCTTCATAGTTTCTTGTGTTTTCGATTGCTTGTAGCTGCCTTTATATACTGATGCTTTTTATTGTGTTAGGACTGGGTCGTGGCCGCCAATTTGCCTCCTCGACCTGAAGGAATTATTCCTCTCGAGGTAGATGAAGAAGACGAGTCGAGCTGCACCATCCCCGTGGAGGAAGAAGAGGAAGCCCCCGAGTGTGGTGACCACGGGACTCGCAAGCGCTCCCGCAACATGGATTCAGATGCTTCCTTGCCATTGATGCCGGATCCCCGTCGTGCCTGTATGCGCCATGGCTCCTCCCGCTCGAAAGAAGCTGCGGTTGCCAAAGGAGTCGTCGGATGATTCCTTCGACCTTGACAAATTTAACTGGTGAGTTTTATATTTTGCAAATTCGTCTGTTTTCCTTGAAGTTTCCCTTCTGAAGTGACATTGGTCACATTTGAAGTCAAGCAGCGTTGTCGTCTTCCGATGATTGCTAATTTGTGAAAGAATCTGGAGTCGCAGACTCCAAGAACAAGGAGGTAGCAGCACGGTCTCCTTCTCCTCTAGTGGCGTCCCACTCCAGCGCCAACTCTTCGAGTTCCCCCCACACTGGGGGGCACCAGATGGTTGCATGGATGCCCACTCGACAGGAATCTTCGAAGTCCCTAGAGGAACACGTAAGTGTTGTTTTTCTACTGGCAGTCAAATTTTGAGCTTTTGTGTTTTTTGTCATTGCTGAAACTCCGTCTCTTTTGGTACAGCCTATCGTAAAGGACTCCGCTCGCCTTGCGGAGCAAATCCTTTCCTTGGGACGTCAGCATGCTATGCTGGATAACCGCCATTGCGCAGTCGAAGGTTTGTGTTAAAACTTGTCTCTTCGCTCTGCCTTGTATGGAAATTTGTAGACTCATGTGTTTGCCGTGCCCTGCCCTTTGTAGGTGATCATAACGAACTTCTCCGTCGCGTTACCTCCCTCGAGAAGGGACTTGTCGCAGCGGAGAAGAAGCGTGATGAGGCAGTCGCCGCACTGGAGGAGTCGCAGAGGCGTGAAGAAGACCTGCGCGCCTCTACTGCTGAGAGGGAGAAGTTATTTGTAGAACAGCTTTTCTCGATTGCGAAAGCACTCTCAGGTATTTGCGCTTCTTCACCTACATTTTTCTTGATTGGTTTTTGTGTTTTTATGCTGATACTTTGTGCTCTTCAGATACCGCCAGCGTAAGCTTCAACTCCCAGACCTTGTGTCGCGTAGACGCCTTGGCTGGCACCGTGGCCGCAGTCGAGGACTGCAGTGTCTCTCTCCAAGAGACGCTCAGGAAAGCCAAAGGTGTGCTGAGCCATATCCAAGAGGACTTGATCCCCAAGGCCAGCTTAATCGACAACCTTGATGACTTGGTGGAATCCTTTGCTGAAGGTATTCCCATGGACTTCAAGAACTCCCAACGGTCTGTTGACGCCACTATGGCACTCGCGATGGCGCAAGCCCATGGCGTGGAGTTGGACCTCAGCACGATCTCGGAGGCGATGCCCGTCGACGCGGATGGTCAGGAGGTAGTGTTTTCTCCCTTCGCTAGTATCTGCGATAAGTATGGGCCTCAGCTTATCGATACAGTCGCGAAATACTTTGCGAAGCTGCGGCGAGCGAAGGTGGCGAAGACTACGGCGTCTGGGGCTACCACCAGAAAGTCCGTGGCATCAGAGACTGCCACAAATTCGATGAAGCCCCCAAAGTCAAAGTCCAAGTCAAAGAAGCATATTGCTCCTTAGTTGTCATCTGTAGTATTTTTAGCTTCCTTTTGGCTAGACTATGCTTCGTGGGAGTGCCCATGTTAATACTTTATTGTGTTTGAATGCATTCGCCCTTTCTATCAATGCATCATTGTTCCCTTATTTGCTTCTTACTTGATTGTAATAGGTATCGAGTGGTCCTCGCGACTCTCCTCCCACCAATGAAACTGCAGCACAACCACGTTCAAAGGTGGAGGAGATGTCGCTTCTCTCACGACTGCGTGGCCATATTAAGCAGTTGGAGCGGGAGTTGCCCATTGTCCGCGGCAACATGGATGTGTGGAAGTTGAAGGCTGAGAAGGACACCGCCCGCGAGAAGTATCTCCTAGACGAAGTTGCTTAGTTGAACGAGCACTTTAAATATTAGCTCTCTATCTTCTTATCCTTTCTTTAGCCATTCGCGGTGATGCCTTGGCTTATGCTTTTCGTCTTGCTTTTGTAGTTGTTAGCGCTCGTCATCCGTAGGATGAGAAGGACCGGGTGGCCATTCGAATGAATGACCTAACCTAGGAGCAGCTACAAGCTAGTGGTTACTTCTGGGTGGATCACGACCATGCAGTCGCCTTGGCGACTTTGCAGGATCGCGCGTCGCGGGTGCTTCAGTGCTTGAAGAAAGCGCAGTCATGCCTGAAGTGTATTTATCAGATGATGTTTCCGCTGGACATTGTGCCCTCAATCTTGTTGGCTCTTCTGGCGAAATTTTAGGATATAAGCGCGGTCCGTGAGTGCGTGCGCCAATAGTTAGTCGTAGGTGCGAAGGCTGCATTGTCGCCGGTTCGACTGCATCGACCGGACGTGGATGTCGCGTCTATTGCCGGTGGACCGCCGCCGCCACCAGAAGGGATGACTTGGAATATGGTGCCACACTATCAGGCGGTTGACCGTCCAGTGGAGGATATCGTCAACTTCTTTGAAGAGCAGACAAATGTTCTTGTTTGCAGTAGTAGCGTAATTTGTATCCTGCACATAGATGTATAAGTTTTGTAAAATTCATATGATTGTGGCGGGTGTATTTGATACCCATTAATATGTGAAGAGCTTGCTAGCTTGTATGATTTTCGAGTATGGCCTTTATTTTCTGTGGGTTTGCTTCGATCCCTCTCGCAGAGATGAGATATCCGAGTAATTACCCAGATGGTACGCCGAAGGCGCATTTGTCTGGATTGAGCTTGATCTAGTAGCGGTCGAGGTTATCGAAGGTCTCGCGGAGATCGTCGTGTAACACGGCTTCCTCTTTGGTTTTGACGATGATGTCATCGACGTAGACTTGGATATTTCATCCAAGTTGGCTCTTGAGGTAGGTCTGCATACACCACTGATAGGTGGCTCCTGCGTTTTTTAGCTCGAAGGGCATCATGTTGTAGCAGAACACGCCAAAGGGTGTCATGAATGTTGTCTTCTCCTAGTCTTCCTCCTTCATTCGAATCGGATTGTAGCCTAAGTAGGCGTCGAGGAAGAAGAGGCGCTCACATCCCGCAGTGGAGTCGATTATTTGATCGATCCGTGGTAACGGGAAGTGATCCTTTGGACAGTGCTTGTTCAAGGAAGTGAAGTCCACACACATCCGCATGATGTCTGTGTCATTTTTAGGCACAAGCACCGGATTTGCCAGCTAGGTGCTTTCCTTGATATCGCGTATGAATTTTGCATCGAGGAGTCTGTTGATCTCCATACCGACTGCTTTTGCTCTTGGTTCAAACAGTCATCATATTGTTTGCTTGATTGGCCTTGCATCTGGATTTACATTGAGTGCGTGCTCTGTGAATTCCCTGGGAACTCCTGGCATGTCCGCTGGACACCAGGCAAAGATTTCCTAGCACTCTCGGAGGAATTCAAATTATTTGCGATGAGGGCCGTCTTGGTCGGGTCCGTTGGGTGCACCTAGACGTTCTTGGTGTGTACCGACGAGTCGAAGGATAGATCGGGTGAACTTGGCCTGCTGAGGGGAGGCAGACTATTGTCTGTCGAGTCCTTCAATCTTGCGAGTTCCTCTTGCATGCCGAAGGACTGAGAGATTCTATTGAATTACCGATTGCAACTGCCGGACCTCTCGAAGCTTCCGTTGATTGTGATGACGCCGTTTGGGCCTGGCATTTTCATCTGCAAGTAGGTGTAGTGTGGCACTGCCATGAACCTTGCGAACGCGACGCATCCAAGGATGCAGTGCTACTGCGAGGGCCAGTCGACAACTTCGAAGTCGATGCGTTCTCGTTGAAAGTTTTGCAACATGCCGAAGATGACATCGAGGTTGATCTTTCCCAGGGGGTACACACCTTCACTGGGACGATGCCGTGGAACATCATGTATGACACTTCCAGACATGTCAGGGGAATCCTCATTGCTCGCAAGGTACTCGCGAACATGAGGTTGATGCCGCTTCCACCGTGCATGAAGACGTGACTCATCTCGAATCCGCCGATTTGTGCCTCGAGTACCAGAGGACAGTGGCCTAGGTGAGGTACTTGACGTGGATGGTCGCTTTTGTCGAAGGTGATACAGGACTCGCTGCCACTGAGGTACTCAGTGGTGGAGGGCGGAGAATTCATCGCCAAATTGACTTGGCGAGTGATCGATTTCTGCACTCGATTTGACGGGCGGCCCTTCTAGATCATCCCCATGTTCCCCAGTGGTCGGGGGTATGGTTCGCCTCCATGATTCTGGACTGGTGCAGCCGCAGGAGGTATCGGGCCTGGCGGTGGTGGAGGGGATCCATGCTTGTCAATGTAGAAGTGCACGTTGCATGGTCCGAACAATTTGTCCTGGATGGAAGTCGCGGGTGCTTCATCGCGAATGCGGCACTGCCACACCTGCGTGGTTTTCTCGCTGTCACGGTATTCGCCGCTGCGATATCCACTGTTGTGGTTCTCTTCGCGTTTGTCAGTGTAGCCGGCTGTGACCATGTCGACCTCATCGCGGTCCTCGTATCTGTGCATTCGACGTTTCCCTCGGTGATCGCGTCTACGTCCGAGGTCGTCTTTGTCATCGGAGTAGGCACGGTTTTTCATGGAGTCCTCTCCGTTGGCCCACCTGTTCGCGATCTCCATCAGGTGGTCGATCGTTTTAGGCTTCGAGCGGCCCAGCTCCTCCCTAAGCACTCTGCGATGCACTCCGCCGTTGAATGCATCGATTGCGCGATCCTCGGAGATGTCTTCTGCAGAGTTCTTGATTATGGACCATCTCTGGATGTACGAGCATAGTGACTCGCCAGATCTCTGATGGCAGCCTTGATACGTCCAAAACGTATCTACTTTCCCGAACACTTTTGCTATTGTTTATCCTCTAAACTTGTGTGATTTGGATGCAACTAACACGGACTGACGCTATTTTCAGCAGATTTACCTTGGTGTCTAGTTTTTGTGCAGAAAATCAACTATCAGGAAAAATCCCGGAAAATATGCCAAAAATCCTATTTCACTAGAAGACTCCCGGAGCCAGAATACGAGACGGATGGGGCTGGGGCCCAGCCACACCACCTGGCCGTGCGGGCTGGGCCTGGCCGCGCCAGGGGGTGGTCTAGCCGCCCCAGACACCCCCTGGGTCTCCCTCTTTGCCTATAAGATGCCTTCTTACCTAAAAACTCAGGGGGGGTCGATGTTTTTCCAGAAAGAGTTCCGCTCCACCGCCACCACCAGATTCCACGAAACAGCACCAGAAACTCCGTTCTGGCACCCTGTCGAGGGGCTTGTTCGTCTGCAGTACCAAAGTTGGCAGGCCAGCGCATGGCGGTACCTAAGTTGCCTGAAATTACCGCGTTTCGAAAAGTTGGGCCGCCAACTACCGAGAGGGGCCATTTCGAGGCAAACTCGTCTCACCCCTGCCAAATCCAAACATGCCGTGAAACTGCCCCGTGAAGTAGACGGTCGGGACCCACATTCGGTTATCTGTCCGTGACGCGGGCGCCAACGCGGCAACCACGTAGGCGAAACGAGATACTAAAGGAGCATTATGCGCTGACCAAATTCACAAATCCACTCCCTTCCTCCTTTCGCATGAACCCTAGCACCGACGGCGTCGAAATCCCCTCTCCAACCAGAATGATCTCTCCGGGCATTTGACTTTTGGCGCCAAGTTGCTGCGCCTACTCGCTGCTACCGAGCTCTAATGCCGAATGTCGTGCCAGCCGTTGCGACGATCTAGCCTGCCTCTACCGTCGACGAGCTGAGCAGCGCGAAGGATGGCAGATCCATTTGCCAAGGAAGAAGTACTTCTGGCTAATTTCGGGTGAGCTACTCTTCTCTTTGCTATTCGCACTACCTATAACTGCTAGCTGGCTATTGGCATTACAGAGATATATCGAACATAGAATTGTTTGCTAGCACGACACTGACAAACAATTCTTATCTTTTGTCTCCAATTTTCTGTCAACTAGGATCTCTGCTGAACCCAAATACATGGTTCTGGTGAGCATCTGCGGCTACCTCGTTAAATTAGCACATGCGAAGAGCATGTGGAAACAGGCTCAGAGTCTGAAGATGGAAGTAGCGCCTGTGCAGTTATGCACTGTCCCTGGTTTGGTTGTTGTTGTGCGTGAACTTGCTAAAATGAGGCCAGAGAAGACTACACCGTTCAGCATCGTTGATGAACGATGCTTCAGGGTTCCTATAGTGTGTGACAGTCAGCTAATTGGGGTGATGAAACAGCATGTTAGGCTTCGCGTGGTTACGCTGGTGTGTAAAATAGTGGATGAGGAAGCTCCTGCTACTGGGATTCGCCCAACTATTATTGGACAGGGAGGTCTAACTCGAACCCCTGCTGTTGTTGAGCAAAATGTGGTTCCTCATCCGCGACATGCTTCTGTCAGGCAACCTCCTCGTAGGAGTCCCCGTATTGCCGTTGTGGAAAACTCTGCTCTAGAATCTGCTGGTACTGGTCATCCCCGTCCACGTGCCCATGTTGCTGCGGCTGCTGCTCACCCAATCCATGCCGCTGTTGAGCAAACTAAGGAGTCCAGAGGCTGCCCTGCTGTTGTTTCCAAGACCGCCGCCTTGTGTGCTACTCCTCCTCGAAACCGTCCTCAAGTTGTGCGAACCCGTGCTCTGGAATCTGCTGGTACTGGTCGTCCTCGTGTTGTTGTTGATCTGGACGCTGTTGACCCGATCCCTGCCGCTATTGAGCAAACTAAGGCTTCCGGAGGCTGCCCCACTGTTGTTGCAAAGACTGAACCATTATCTCCTCCTCAAACCCGTGCTCGGGTTCAGCGAGCTGCTGGTCTGAAGCCAACTCATGGTCTGGACTCTGCTAGCACTCGATACACTTATGTTGTGGGAACTGCTCCTGATCATCAAGGTGGCATGGCAACAGCTGATCCTATTGTGGCTGCCGTTAGAAGGGGCCCTGCCTGTCCACCATGTAATGTAGCTCCCGCTGCTAAGGGCCCTCGCCTTGCTCCTGGGCATGGTACTTCCACCGAGGTTGATCCAGCTAACGATGACGCTGGTGATGGCAGCGGTGGCATTGGGGCTGGGTCTGATGGTTCCGCTCCATCTCTCGAACTTCTCGAAGGTTTCTATCCTGAAGAACCTGATGATGGCAAAGTAATCGTTCGTGTCGGTGTCGCGGATTATACTGCAAAATTAGATGATGGCACAGAAAAATTCTATGACAAGTTTGATGTAATCCTTCGCAGATACGACCCTGGAGTGGTAGAGTTATCTGACCTGATGGCATCATTACGTGTGAAGGTGTTGTGGGGGTCCTCCCAGGAAGCACGTTTGTTATATTATGGTTACAGGAGCAAAAAGGCTATCGAAGTGAAAGATACCAGGGATTTAGTCATAACGTTTACAAGGAAACATTATAGAGGTGAAGTTTACTTCCACTTGGTAGTGCTCACGGTTGGAGAGGAATTGGAACTCGACAATAGAGATGATGGACTTTTAGAAGGCATGCATGACCTGATCCATGGCATCACTGGGGCTGGTGCGACTGAGGGTGGCTTCGAACATAGGAGAGTCTTACAGAGGAGCGTCATAAAGAGGAGAAGGAAGAGCATCCCTAGAAAGGGCACCCCGAAGAAGAACGTCACCAAGGAGACCATGCCAGAGAAGAGGACACCCAAGAGTCGCACGACAAAAGGCACCATGCCGCAGAGTACACCCCTGAGATCCAGTCAAAATGCCACACCGAACAGTAGCAGCAAAAACGCTAAGAGGGCTAGCACGATGGTGAACACTCCTAGGAGTGGTAGCAAAGAGGCAAAGATGGCCAGCACAGAGGCTACCACACCCGGTGGGAGCAGAAAAAACACTAATTTGGAGCGGAACACGCCGCTGTCAGGGAATTATGCCAGCACAAAGGAGAACACGCCCAATAGTAGCAGCAAAAGGGCTAATTTGGAGCAGAACACGCCGCTGAGGTCAGGCAATAATGGCAGCACGAAGGAGAAGACGCCCAATAGTAGCAGCAAAAGGGCTAATTTGGAGCAGAACACGCTGCTGGGGTCAGGCAATAATGCCAGCACGAAAGAGAACACGCCCAATAGTAGCAGCAAAAGGGCTAATTTGAAGAAGAACACGCCGCAGAGGTCGGGCAATAATGCCAGCACCCTTGAGCCAACACCCGTGAGGGGCGGCAGTAAGGAGATCACACCCAAGAGCGGCAGCAAAAGGCCTAGTTCGATGGGGAATGGAACACGGATGTCAAGCCCTACTGATACTATCAGGAAAGATTACATCAGGAAGGAGGATGTACACAGGAAGAGCAAGAGGGATCTGTATACTCAAGATGAAATTGATTCTGACTGCTGTTTGTCCATCAAGTACACTGGATGCGTAAACGTAAGACCACCCCATGTGGTTGCAGACAACCAACCGAGTGTCTTGGAGAAAACAGAGTTGCCGATGAGGTGGACTGGGGCAATGTTCCTGTCCATCCAGGTGGAGACGATGGTGCAGCCCCACCCATGGGAGTCAATATGATGTGTGCAGTACTAGGCATTAGAGACGATGGCGAAGATTCTGAATCAGATGAAGAAGCATGCACTGTAGAGGATCAAGAATCTGGTGATGATGAAATAGATGAGGAACTTAACAATGAGGCTGGTATTCTAGTTGATGATTTGGGTGTTGAAGTAGAAGAAATGAAACATGACCACGAGTATCCTATAATTTCGGTCGGCACCGAGTTCAGGAGCATGGATGAGTTCAGGATGTTGTTCCAGCATTTTTGTATCAAGGGGGAGTTCGACGTTTATCGACTGAAGAACTCTGCTGAGAGGTATGAGGCCGTTTGCAAGTTAACGCGGATGAATGGATGGGCCGAGGTACATTGTCCATGGAGGATCACAGCAAGATCCTTACCTACGTCGACTGCAATTAGGGTATTGGGGCAATGAATGCAGCAAACCATTAGAACTCTCTTTCTCTCTCTTTTCACTCTATAACTACAATTGATGTGTGATATCTTTCTGGCAACTAGTCGACTCCGCTTATCTTTTAAATGAATCATGTGCGTGAAGAATGTAATGGGCCCTGCACACATGTGTCCGATAGAAAGCAAACTGAAATCCTCAATGGCTGATACAGAGTGGGTGGCTATGCAATCTATGTCCATACTAAAGATAACCCTAAGGAGACCGCGAAGAATATTCAGACTAGCCTCGGTTCTAAATACAACATTGGCCTTCCGTATTACACGGTTTGAAAGGTAAAGAGAAAGCTCTAGGGGTCTTGCACGGGGATTGGACCAATAGCTTCAGGATGCTGTACAACTTCAAGGCGGAGGTACAAGCTAGGTGTCCGAGGAGTGTTGTGGAGATTGACACCGAATCAGAAGGTGGTAAAATATATTTCAAAAGATTTTTCATGGCGCTTAAACCATTGATGGATTCAAGGGCTACCAGAGGTCAGATTCGAGTGTAGACAGACCGCCCTAATCGGCAAATGGAAAGGTCGTCGCCATCTGCCACAACACTTGATGGTCACAACTGGATGTTCCTAGTGGCATTCGGGCTGTTTGAAACAGAAACGGAGGAAAACTAGGTCTGGTTTATGAGGCAGCTCAAGAGATCAATAGGCCACATGGATCCATTGGCTATATCCACGGATGCATGCAAAGGGTCGATTTAATGCAAAGGAAGGAGGTGTTCCCGCGAGCCGAAGGTAGAGAATGCCATGCCCATATGATGCTCAACTTTTACTCACACTACGCAGGCAGCGTATTTCGTTACATGTTTCCTGCTGCTAGAGTTTACAAACCTAGTAGCAGCGATTATTTCATGAGCAAGATTTTTGCCAAAGCCCCTGAACTTCCAGAGTACTTAGCCATACATCATTCGCAGCTATGGAAGAGGAGTCAATTCAACCCTGGCATCAAAGTTGATTACATAAACAACAACCTTGCAGAATGCCTGAATAACTGGGTGAAGGACATAAAAGTGCGTCCTGTTCATATCTTGATGGACAACATACATGGTATGATCATGAAGCTGTTAAATATAAGGAGAGAGATCGGTAGGAGACTTAAAGGACATATGCTACCACCAGTTGTACAACAACTACACAAGAGAAGCCGAGGACTTGCTCAACTTAAGGTTCTCCCGTCAACCAACAGAAGCTGTGAGGTGGTTGATATGTCCAAGAGTGGCAAAAGGGATGTTGTGAACATCTAGCTGCGAGAATGCACCTGCTTAGAGTTGCAGCATACCGGGAAACCTTGCGACCACGCCTTGGCCTTCTTGGTGAAGAAAAAAACTCTACCACATTTGGATCAGTATTTGTCAGACTACTACTCTATGGAAAAGTTCAGAGTCACAGATGTCGGATCCGTCGAGCCATGTATGCACTCCATCTCGAGTGGCCTCAAGTCCAACTGCCTTCGAGCTTTGCCAGGTTACAAAAGGGGCGAGGAAGACCCGGTGAATAGGTTTAAGAATTTTCGAGAAGAAGGGTTCGCTTCAGGCTACAAAGAAGGGCAAAAATAGATGCAAGACCTGCCATCTTATAGGCCATAGAGTAGCTGGATGTCCCCTTAATGCTCCCAAACCTAGGTATGAGATGGTACATTCACACAAAAAATTGTTTATAGTCTGTAGATATAAGGTACTAATCCATGTACTGTTTTTTACAGGAAGCGCAAGGTAAGAAACAAGACAGCCGACTCAGTGATTTTGCTGCGGGAAGAAAACCAAAACGAGTGGAGTGATGATGCCGGACAAGATTCTGGTGCTGATTGGCCTGACTTCCCTCGGCCCGGAGATGCAGGGTATGTGAAGGTTAGAAATTTGGCACCCAGGGAAGAGGAAGAAGGCAGGAGATGAAGAAGCCAGTGGACGTGAAGGAAAGAGGAAGAAAGTTGGCACCCAAGCAGATAAAGAGGGCTAGTAGTGTAGCAGCCTAATGATGTATTGAACTTGAACCTATATATGTAGTTCGATTAAACTCTGGAGCTGTGTGCGTGGAACTTGTCGAGCGAAACAATCTGCCTCTTGTACTCGGAGTAAAATGTATCGCGACTTTAGGATTTGATACGGCCGAGGCCACTAGTTGAATCCAAAACTGTGACTGTGCCACTACTATCTGAACAATCGCGATAGCTGAGCAGTTAAATCCTCTCCAAAATCGATGGGTGTTAGTGGCACAGACATGATTTATTTATAGGCGCTTAATAAATCCCTGTTGTTGGCATTACACTTATGATAAGTTTCTGGGCTGGAAAACAATTTCTTAAGTTGGCCGCTACACTCCACGAAGCAGCAACTTATTTCAGCTGCTGGACAACGACATGGCAACATAAACTACAAATGCAACAGATAATGCCCAGATAATGAGGAAATTGTGTCCTCTATCTAGCCTAATCTTGAGCCCGTCTGTCTCACCACCTCCCTGACCCTGCCTCCCGTGCACCTGGCGAAGCTCCCGGATCTCTCTCTCCATCGCACGAATCTCCTCTTTCTTGTCCCACACAACATCACGTAGATCGTAAACAAGCTCTTTGTGAAAACCTGTCAGTGGATTTTTGATCCACACAAACTTGTCACAGCCAGTCCCCCTCCCTTCCTGCGTAGTAGATCGAAGGAAACAAAAAAAAGAATTACATTACGCTTTCCGGATCCGAGTTACCATTGTACCTACAGTAGGAACTTACCGCTCTGATGCTGTAGTTGCTGAATTTTCCTGCAGTATTTTCGTCGGTCCACGAAATCCATCTCGACATCTTCTCACCACACAAACACAGCATATCGGGGTAGTAATTGTAGGGCGCCCTCCGGTACCTGATGGGGGCACCCGCCTGACGGCGTTGAGCCGACCCTGATTCCGCCCAAGACGAACTGCACGAGCTGCGAGCCATGAGCGAGGGGAGCGAGGGCAGAAGAAAGAGGAGCCTTTGGATGTCAGGGTAGTGGTGAAGTGTGATTTATCCCTACTTAATAACTCAGGCAGAATCCTACCGTCCACATTCGGCTGACAGGTGGGGGACCTAGCGTGTGGACTTGTCAAAAGAAACTCGCGCCTTCGTGGTTCAAAAGCCCTATCGCGTGCATTGGACGAAATTTTTTGGTACCTTGCCCGCATACATATCACTGGGAGGTCTTGCTCAGAACCGTACACGCCGCCCACAATCTTACTCCTCCTAAGCACTTGTCATGGCTCACGGAGATCCATCCGCCCACCGCTTCCTAGGGCTCGCCATGCGGATCCACCCCAAGATCCTACCGTCACAGTATCAAATGGCCATGGTTTCTTGAGAGGAGCGACGACGCTACGTATGCGAGCTCGGCCCCTCCTACCTGTAGAAGGACTGATGCGGCGTCGAGCTCGAGCAGGAGCCACCAGGCGCGACGGCTCTCGGTCCATGCCAACCCTGTCACCTTCGTCATTGTCGATTCCGATGTGGAGGGCGACGGGGACGAAGCTGTGCAGAACGCCATTGTTGCCTCCTTGGCGAAGGGCAAGCCACGGGCAGGAGTGGATGTCGCCTGGAAGGGCACGGCGGTGTCACCAATCGAGGTGGACTCCGATGACAGCTGTGTGATGTGGGTTTAGATGTTGTTTAGGATGGTTGCAATTTCGGTTGTGTTTAATGCGAGTACAATTATTGTAATGTGTTTGTCGAGCTATATTAAGAAATGTGTGCAATAGCAGCCGGTGAGTGCTTCCACTTTAGAAATTGTGTTTGTGCCATTTGCATGTTGCATTATCAACGTAGATTACTTGTAAACAATCCAACGAAAATCATCAGATTACAACCATCGGACAGGAGTGGCAGGATGGAAGAGAAGTTGGGACAAAGGGCTTCGAGGGAAGGACACCGGCGGTGGGCCTCTAACACGTGACATCGACATGCGGAGCGGAGAGCACGGTATTGCCGTCTCCGAGCAAGCGGACTTTGCAACATGACAACAGAAGCTGATTGGACCAATATAATAACTCGTCAAGTATTAAGGAGTACTGAAAACTACAACTGGGTACATTCGCAACACGTATGCTCTAAGCACGTGAGAAGCATCGCTAAGTCTAAAGAACGACAAAGACAAGTACTACATTTGTCTGTCTGTCTTCTCGATACAAATCTAGAAATGCATCTGCCTGTTCGGTCCAGCACCGACAAGGTACTGAGATGGCATGCATAGGATCGACCTTAGGTCCACATACTCCACCTCCGCGCGCGTCGGCGGCTGGCGCTCGGCTAGCACAAGAATGCTATCCGACAATGGCGACTGGGCGTTCGCCCACATGCGCACCGTGTATACAGGCCAGGCGCACGAGACCGACCTGACGCATATGGCACCCATGACGGTGGGCCCGGCTCTGGTTCCCGGAACACTAGCGCTGATGGTCAGGACGAAAACAGAGCCGTCCCCCCCTGGAAAATTAGCAGGCGGCGTGCCGAGTCAGTGAACGGCACCTGCTCTTGGATAAGTTGGGCTTTCCCGTACGAGATCCTAATCACTTCAATCAAGTGCCCATCTGCAAGGTGGACGACAAGCTCTGCCGGCGGCAGAAGTTACAGCCCCTGCGGCAGCAAGACGCCGCGGCAAGGGCACGCAAGCTCGTGGAGCGGGAACTCGCGGTAGGAGTAACGGCGAAAGCATCCTAGGTGGGAGCACACGAGCGGGAACGCCGCTGCGAAGTTGCACGCGAGGATCTCCAGATTCTTGGGCTCCCACATCTGCCACAACTGAAGTTCGTCGAGAAATCGGAAAAAATATCAGCAGTTAGATTGGCGAATAGCAGGAATGTGTAGGATAAGTTCAAAAGCTTGTAAAATGATTTCTTACCATGAAGGTAGCGACCGGAAAATTGGCGGATGTCGTCGGCTTGCGGCTACGGCAGGATGGAAGTGAAGTGGGGAAAGTGGCTTCGAGGGGAAGGAAGAGAAGTACGGGGAAGAACAGAAGTAACGGGGACGTGACACTAGGATATGGCCCACTGAACTCGTGAGTCGTAACACTCGCAATAAACTAGTTTGTCCAGAGCAAGTGTGGCCAATCATGCCGCAGAACAGCCTACTCGAGGATCGCTCTCGCGAAGACAATCCCAATCGTCCAAGCGCCCCAATCGAACGGTATGTAACAATCGTCAAGCAGAACAACTGTGTTATGGCGTTCCTTCTAGTAGACTCGGTCTAACGGTGGATCCATTAGGGGGCAGTGCTAGTTTTAGTATAAGAACAAGCATGAAATGACTCAAATGGATCCATGTGTGGTTTGTGGAAATAACACACATGCAATGACTCTAGTGGTTGATCCATGTGTGGTTTGTGAAAAGAACACACATGCAATGACTCTAGTGTTGGTTTTAGTATAAGAACACACATGCAATGACTCTAGTGGTTGATCCATGTGTGGTTTGTGGAAATAACACATATGCAATGACTCTAGTGGTTGATCCATGTGTGGTTTGTGGAAATAACACACATGCAATGACTCTAGTGGTTGATCCATGTGTGGTTTGTGGAAATAACACACATGCAATGACTCTAGTGGGTCCACATGTGTGGTTTGTGGAAAGAACACACATGCAATGACTCGGGTTGATCCATATGTGGTTTGTGGAAAGAACACACATGCAATGACTCTAGTGGTGGATCCATGTGTGGTTTGTAGAAAAGAACACACATGCAATGACTCTAGTGCTGGTTTGTGGTTTTAGTATAAGAACAAACATGCAATGACTCTAGTGGTTGATCCATGTGTGGTTTGGGGAAAGAACACACATGCAATGACACTAGTGGTGGATCCATGTGTGGTTTGTGGAAAAGAACACACATGCAATGACTCTAGTGGGTCCACATGTGTGGTTTGTGGAAAGAACACACATGCAATGACTCTGGATGATCCATATGTGGTTTGTGGAAAGAACACACATGCAATGACCACTGGTGGATCCATGTGTGGTTTGTGGAAAAGAACACACATGCAATGACTCTAGTACTGGTTTGTGGTTTTAGTATAAGAACACACATGCAATGACTCTAGTGGTTGATCCATGTGTGGTTTGTGGAAAGAACACACATGCAATGACTCTAGTGGTTGAACCATGTGTGGTTTGTGGAAAGAACACACATGCAATGACCACTGGTGGATCCATGTGTGGTTTGTGGAAAAGAACACACATGCAATGACTCTAGTGGTTGATCCATGTTTGTTTGTGGAAATAACACACATGCAATGACTCTAGTGGTTGATCCATTAGGGGGCAGTGCTAGTTTTAGTATAAGAACAAGCATGAAATGACTCAAATGGATCCATGTGTGGTTTGTGGAAATAACACACATGCAATGACTCTAGTGGTTGATCCATGTGTGGTTTGTGAAAAGAACACACATGCAATGACTCTAGTGTTGGTTTTAGTATAAGAACACACATGCAATGACTCTAGTGGTTGATCCATGTGTGGTTTGTGGAAATAACACATATGCAATGACTCTAGTGGTTGATCCATGTGTGGTTTGTGGAAATAACACACATGCAATGACTCTAGTGGTTGATCCATGTGTGGTTTGTGGAAATAACACACATGCAATGACTCTAGTGGGTCCACATGTGTGGTTTGTGGAAAGAACACACATGCAATGACTCGGGTTGATCCATATGTGGTTTGTGGAAAGAACACACATGCAATGACTCTAGTGGTGGATCCATGTGTGGTTTGTAGAAAAGAACACACATGCAATGACTCTAGTGCTGGTTTGTGGTTTTAGTATAAGAACAAACATGCAATGACTCTAGTGGTTGATCCATGTGTGGTTTGTGGAAAGAACACACATCCAATGACAGTGGTGGATCCATGTGTGGTTTGTGGAAAGAACACACATGCAATGACTCTAGTGGGTCCACATGTGTGGTTTGTGGAAAGAACACACATGCAATGACTCTGGATGATCCATATGTGGTTTGTGGAAAGAACACACATGCAATGACCACTGGTGGATCCATGTGTGGTTTGTGGAAAAGAACACACATGCAATGACTCTAGTACTGGTTTGTGGTTTTAGTATAAGAACACACATGCAATGACTCTAGTGGTTGATCCATGTGTGGTTTGTGGAAAGAACACACATGCAATGACTCTAGTGGTTGAACAATGATTGGTTTGTGGAAAGAACACACATGCAATGACCACTGGTGGATCCATGTGTGGTTTGTGGAAAAGAACACACATGCAATGACTCTAGTGGTTGATCCATGTTTGTTTGTGGAAATAACACACATGCAATGACTCTAGTGGTTGATCCATTAGGGGGCAGTGCTAGTTTTAGTATAAGAACAAGCATGAAATGACTCAAATGGATCCATGTGTGGTTTGTGGAAATAACACACATGCAATGACTCTAGTGGTTGATCCATGTGGTTTGTGAAAAGAACACACATGCAATGACTCTAGTGTTGGTTTTAGTATAAGAACACACATGCAATGACTCTAGTGGTTGATCCATGTGTGGTTTGTGGAAATAACACATATGCAATGACTCTAGTGGTTGATCCATGTGTGGTTTGTGGAAATAACACACATGCAATGACTCTAGTGGTTGATCCATGTGTGGTTTGTGGAAATAACACACATGCAATGACTCTAGTGGGTCCACATGTGGGGTTTGGTGAAAGAACACACATGCAATGACTCGGGTTGATCCATATGTGGTTTGTGGAAAGAACACACATGCAATGACTCTAGTGGTGGATCCATGTGTGGTTTGTAGAAAAGAACACACATGCAATGACTCTAGTGCTGGTTTGTGGTTTTAGTATAAGAACAAACATGCAATGACTCTAGTGGTTGATCCATGTGTGGTTTGGGGAAAGAACACACATGCAATGACACTAGTGGTGGATCCATGTGTGGTTTGTGGAAAAGAACACACATGCAATGACTCTAGTGGGTCCACATGTGTGGTTTGTGGAAAGAACACACATGCAATGACTCTGGATGATCCATATGTGGTTTGTGGAAAGAACACACATGCAATGACCACTGGTGGATCCATGTGTGGTTTGTGGAAAAGAACACACATGCAATGACTCTAGTACTGGTTTGTGGTTTTAGTATAAGAACACACATGCAATGACTCTAGTGGTTGATCCATGTGTGGTTTGTGGAAAGAACACACATGCAATGACTCTAGTGGTTGAACCATGTGTGGTTTGTGGAAAGAACACACATGCAATGACCACTGGTGGATCCATGTGTGGTTTGTGGAAAAGAACACACATGCAATGACTCTAGTGGTTGATCCATGTGTGGTTTGTGGAAATAACACATAAGCAATGACTCTAGTGGTTGATCCATGTGTGGTTTGTGGAAATAACACACATGCAATGACTCTAGTGGTTGATCCATGTGTAGTTTGTGGAAATAACACACATGCAATGACTCTAGTGGGTCCACGTGTGTGGTTTGTGGAAAGAACACACATGCAATGACTCGGGTTGATCCATATGTGGTTTGTGGAAAGAACACACATGCAATGACTCTAGTGGTGGATCCATGTGTGGTTTGTAGAAAAGAACACACATGCAATGACTCTAGTGCTGGTTTGTGGTTTTAGTATAAGAACAAACATGCAATGACTCTAGTGGTTGATCCATGTGTGGTTTGGAGAAAGAACACACATGCAATGACACTAGTGGTGGATCCATGTGTGGTTTGTGGAAAAGAACACACATGCAATGACTCTAGTGGGTCCACATGTGTGGTTTGTGGAAAGAACACACATGCAATGACTCTGGATGATCCATATGTGGTTTGTGGAAAGAACACACATGCAATGACCACTGGTGGATCCATGTGTGGTTTGTGGAAAAGAACACACATGCAATGACTCTAGTACTGGTTTGTGGTTTTAGTATAAGAACACACATGCAATGACTCTAGTGGTTGATCCATGTGTGGTTTGTGGAAAGAACACACATGCAATGACTCTAGTGGTTGAACCATGTGTGGTTTGTGGAAAGAACACAAATGCAATGACCACTGGTGGATCCATGTGTGGTTTGTGGAAAAGAACACACATGCAATGACTCTAGTGGTTGATCCATGTTTGTTTGTGGAAATAACACACATGCAATGACTCTAGTGGTTGATCCATGTGTGGTTTGTGAAAAGAACACACATGCAATGACCCTAGTGTTGGTTTTAGTATAAGAACACACATGCAATGACTCTAGTGGTTGATCCATGTGTGGTTTGTGGAAATAACACACATGCAATGACTCTAGTGTTGGTTTTAGTATAAGAACACACATGCAATGACTCTAGTGGTTGATCCATGTGTGGTTTGTGGAAATAACACATATGCAATGACTCTAGTGGTTGATCCATGTTTGGTTTGTGGAAATAACACACATGCAATGACTCTAGTGGTTGATCCATGTGTGGTTTGTGGAAATAACACACATGCAATGACTCTAGTGGGTCCACATGTGTGGTTTGTGGAAAGAACACACATGCAATGACACCAGTGGTGTATCCAAGTGTGTTTTATGGAAAAGAACACACATGCAATGACTCTAGTGGTTGATCCATGTGTGGTTTGTGGAAATAACACACATGCAATGACTCTAGTGGGTCCACATGTGTGGTTTGTGGAAAGAACACACATGCAATGACCACTGATGGATCCATGTGTGGTTTGTGGAAAAGAACACACATGCAATGACTCTAGTGGTTGAACCATGTGTGGTTTGTGGAAAGAACACACATGCAATGACTCTAGTGGTTGAACCATGTGTGGTTTGTGGAAAGAACACACATGCAATGACCACAGGTGGATCCATGTGTGGTTTGTGGAAAAGAACACACATGCAATGACTCTAGTGGTTGATCCATGTTTGTTTGTGGAAATAACACACATGCAATGACTCTAGTGGTTGATCCATGTGTGGTTTGTGAAAAGAACACACATGCAATGACTCTAGTGTTGGTTTTAGTATAATAACACACATGCAATGACTCTAGTGGTTGATCCATGTGTGGTTTGTGGAAATAACACATATGCAATGACTCTAGTGGTTGATCCATGTGTGGTTTGTGGAAATAACACACATGCAATGACTCTAGTGGGTCCACATGTGTGGTTTGTGGAAAGAACACACATGCAATGACTCTGGTTGATCCATATGTAGTTTGTGGAAAGAACACACATGCAATGACTCCAGTGGTGGATCCATGTGTGGTTTGTGGAAAAGAACACACATGCAATGACTCTAGTGCTGGTTTGTGGTTTTAGTATAAGAACAAACATGCAATGACTCTAGTGGTTGATCCATGTGTGGTTTGTGGAAAGAACACACATGCAATGACTAGTGGTTGATCCATATGTGGTTTGTGGAAAGAACACACATGCAATGACTAGTGGTTGATCCATATGTGGTTTGTGGAAAGAACACACATGCAATGACCACTGGTGGATCCATGTGTGGTTTGTGGAAAAGAACACACATGCAATGACTCTAGTGCTGGTTTGTGGTTTTAGTATAAGAACAAACATGCAATGACTCTAGTGGTTGATCCATGTGTGGTTTGTGGAAAGAACACACATGCAATGACTCTGGTTGATCCATGTGTGGTTTGTGAAAAGAACACACATGCAATGACCACTGGTGGATCCATGTGTGGTTTGTGGAAAAGTACACACATGCAATGACTCTAGTACTGGTTTGTGGTTTTAGTATAAGAACACACATGCAATGACTCTAGTGGTTGATCCATGTGTGGTTTGTGGAAATAACACACATGCAATGACTCTAATGGTTGATCCATGTGTGGTTTGTGGAAAGAACACACATGCAATGACCATTGATGGATCCATGTGTGGTTTGTGGAAAAGAACACACATGCAATGACTCTAGTGGTTGATCCCTGTTTGTTTGTGGAAATAACACACATGCAATGACTCTAGTGGTTGATCCATGTGTGGTTTGTGAAAAGAACACACCTGCAATGACTCTAGTGTTGGTTTTAGTATAAGAACACACATGCAATGACTCTAGTGGTTGATCCATGTGTGGTTTGTGGAAATAACACATATGCAATGACTCTAGTGGGTCCACATGTGTGGTTTGTGGAAATAACACACATGCAATTACTCTGGTTGATCCATATGTGGTTTGTGGAAAGAACACACATGCAATGACCACTGGTGGATCCATGTGTGGTTTGTGGAAAAGAACACACATGCAATGACTCTAGTGCTTGTTTGTGGTTTTAGTATAAGAACAAACATGCAATGACTCTAGTGCTGGTTTGTGGTTTAGTATAAGAACAAACATGCAATGACTCTAATGGTTGATCCATGTGTGGTTTGTGGAAAAGAACACATATGCAATGACTCTAGTGCTGGTTTGTGGTTTTAGTAAAAGAACACACATGCAATGACTCTAGTGTGGGTTTCTGGTTTTAGTATAAGAATAAACATGCAATGACTCTAATGGTTGATCCATGTGTGGTTTTTGGAAATAACACACATGCAATGACTCTAGTGGTTGAACCATGTGTGGTTTGTGGAAAGAACACACATGCAATGACCACTGGTGGATCCATGTGTGGTTTGTGGAAAAGAACACACATGCAATGACTCTAGTGGTTGATCCATGTTTGTTTGTGGAAATAACACACATGCAATGACTCTAGTGGTTGATCCATGTGTGGTTTGTGAAAAGAACACACATGCAATGACTCTAGTGTTGGTTTTAGTATAAGAACACACATGCAATGACTCTAGTGGTTGATCCATGTGTGGTTTGTGGAAATAACACACATGCAATGACTCTAGTGGTTGATCCATGTGTGGTTTGTGGAAATAACACACATGCAATGACTCTAGTGTTGGTTTTAGTATAAGAACACACATGCAATGACTCTAGTGGTTGATCCATGTGTGGTTTGTGGAAATAACACATATGCAATGACTCTAGTGGTTGATCCATGTTTGGTTTGTGGAAATAACACATGCAATGACTCTAGTGGTTGATCCATGTGTGGTTTGTGGAAATAACACACATGCAATGACTCTAGTGGGTCCACATGTGTGGTTTGTGGAAAGAACACACATGCAATGACTCCAGTGGTGGATCCATGTGTGGTATGTGGAAAACAACACACATGCAATGACTCTAGTGGTTGATCCATGTGTGGTTTGTGGAAATAACACACATGCAATGACTCTAGTGTTGGTTTTAGTATAAGAACACACATGCAATGACTCTAGTGGTTGATCCATGTGTGGTTTGTGGAAATAACACATATGCAATGACTCTAGTGGTTGATCCATGTTTGGTTTGTGGAAATAACACACATGCAATGACTCTAGTGGTTGATCCATGTGTGGTTTGTGGAAATAACACACATGCAATGACTCTAGTGGGTCCACATGTGTGGTTTGTGGAAAGAACACACATGCAATGACTCCAGTGGTGGATCCATGTGTGGTTTGTGGAAAACAACACACATGCAATGACTCTAGTGGTTGAACCATGTGTGGTTTGTGGAAATAACACACATGCAATGACTCTAGTGGGTCCACATGTGTGGTTTGTGGAAAGAACACACATGCAATGACTCCAGTGGTGGATCCATGTGTGGTTTGTGGAAAAGAACACACATGCAATGACTCTAGTGGTTGAACCATGTGTGGTTTGTGGAAAGAACACACATGCAATGACTCTAGTGGTTGAACCATGTGTGGTTTGTGGAAAGAACACACATGCAATGACCACAGGTGGATCCATGTGTGGTTTGTGGAAAAGAACACACATGCAATGACTCTAGTGGTTGATCCATGTTTGTTTGTGGAAATAACACACATGCAATGACTCTAGTGGTTGATCCATGTGTGGTTTGTGAAAAGAACACACATGCAATGACTCTAGTGTTGGTTTTAGTATAATAACACACATGCAATGACTCTAGTGGTTGATCCATGTGTGGTTTGTGGAAATAACACATATGCAATGACTCTAGTGGTTGATCCATGTGTGGTTTGTGGAAATAACACACATGCAATGACTCTAGTGGGTCCACATGTGTGGTTTGTGGAAAGAACACACATGCAATGACTCTGGTTGATCCATATGTAGTTTGTGGAAAGAACACACATGCAATGACTCCAGTGGTGGATCCATGTGTGGTTTGTGGAAAAGAACACACATGCAATGACTCTAGTGCTGGTTTGTGGTTTTAGTATAAGAACAAACATGCAATGACTCTAGTGGTTGATCCATGTGTGGTTTGTGGAAAGAACACACATGCAATGACTAGTGGTTGATCCATATGTGGTTTGTGGAAAGAACACACATGCAATGACTAGTGGTTGATCCATAGTGGAAATAACACACATGCAATGACCACTGGTGGATCCATGTGTGGTTTGTGGAAAAGAACACACATGCAATGACTCTAGTGCTGGTTTGTGGTTTTAGTATAAGAACAAACATGCAATGACTCTAGTGGTTGATCCATGTGTGGTTTGTGGAAAGAACACACATGCAATGACTCTGGTTGATCCATGTGTGGTTTGTGAAAGAACACACATGCAATGACCACTGGTGGATCCATGTGTGGTTTGTGGAAAAGTACACACATGCAATGACTCTAGTACTGGTTTGTGGTTTTAGTATAAGAACACACATGCAATGACTCTAGTGGTTGATCCATGTGTGGTTTGTGGAAATAACACACATGCAATGACTCTAATGGTTGATCCATGTGTGGTTTGTGGAAAGAACACACATGCAATGACCATTGATGGATCCATGTGTGGTTTGTGGAAAAGAACACACATGCAATGACTCTAGTGGTTGATCCCTGTTTGTTTGTGGAAATAACACACATGCAATGACTCTAGTGGTTGATCCATGTGGTTTGTGAAAAGAACACACATGCAATGACTCTAGTGTTGGTTTTAGTATAAGAACACACATGCAATGACTCTAGTGGTTGATCCATGTGTGGTTTGTGGAAAAAACACATGCAATGACTCTAGTGGGTCCACATGTGTGGTTTGTGGAAACAACACACATGCAATGACTCATGTTCATCCATATGTGGTTTGTGGAAAGAACACACATGCAATGACCACTGGTGGATCCATGTGTGGTTTGTGGAAAAGAACACACATGCAATGACTCTAGTGCTTGTTTGTGGTTTTAGTATAAGAACAAACATGCAATGACTCTAGTGCTGGTTTGTGGTTTAGTATAAGAACAAACATGCAATGACTCTAATGGTTGATCCATGTGTGGTTTGTGGAAAAGAACACATATGCAATGACTCTAGTGCTGGTTTGTGGTTTTAGTAAAAGAACACACATGCAATGACTCTAGTGTGGGTTTCTGGTTTTAGTATAAGAATAAACATGCAATGACTCTAATGGTTGATCCATGTGTGGTTTTTGGAAATAACACACATGCAATGACTCTGTTTGATCCATGTGTGGTTTGTGGAAAGAACACACATGCAATGACCACTGGTGGATCCATGTGTGGTTTGTGGAAAAGAACACACATGCAATGACTCTAGTGGTTGATCCATGTTTGTTTGTGGAAATAACACACATGCAATGACTCTAGTGGTTGATCCATGTGTGGTTTGTGAAAAGAACACACATGCAATGACTCTAGTGTTGGTTTTAGTATAAGAACACACATGCAATGACTCTAGTGGTTGATCCATGTGTGGTTTGTGGAAATAACACACATGCAATGACTCTAGTGGTTGATCCATGTGTGGTTTGTGGAAATAACACACATGCAATGACTCTAGTGTTGGTTTTAGTATAAGAACACACATGCAATGACTCTAGTGGTTGATCCATGTGTGGTTTGTGGAAATAACACATATGCAATGACTCTAGTGGTTGATCCATGTTTGGTTTGTGGAAATAACACACATGCAATGACTCTAGTGGTTGATCCATGTGTGGTTTGTGGAAATAACACACATGCAATGACTCTAGTGGGTCCACATGTGTGGTTTGTGGAAAGAACACACATGCAATGACTCCAGTGGTGGATCCATGTGTGGTTTGTGGAAAACAACACACATGCAATGACTCTAGTGGTTGAACCATGTGTGGTTTGTGGAAATAACACACATGCAATGACTCTAGTGGGTCCACATGTGTGGTTTGTGGAAAGAACACACATGCAATGACTCCAGTGGTGGATCCATGTGTGGTTTGTGGAAAGAACACACATGCAATGACTCTAGTGGTTGAACCATGTGTGGTTTGTGGAAAGAACACACATGCAATGACTCTAGTGGTTGAACCATGTGTGGTTTGTGGAAAGAACACACATGCAATGACCACAGGTGGATCCATGTGTGGTTTGTGGAAACGAACACACATGCAATGACTCTAGTGGTTGATCCATGTTTGTTTGTGGAAATAACACACATGCAATGACTCTAGTGGTTTATCCATGTGTGGTTTGTGAAAAGAACACACATGCAATGACTCTAGTGTTGGTTTTAGTATAATAACACACATGCAATGACTCTAGTGGTTGATCCATGTGTGGTTTGTGGAAATAACACATGCAATGACTCTAGTGGTTGATCCATGTGTGGTTTGTGGAAATAACACACATGCAATGACTCTAGTGGGTCCACATGTGTGGTTTGTGGAAAGAACACACATGCAATGACTCTGGTTGATCCATATGTAGTTTGTGGAAAGAACACACATGCAATGACTCCAGTGGTGGATCCATGTGTGGTTTGTGGAAAAGAACACACATGCAATGACTCTAGTGCTGGTTTGTGGTTTTAGTATAAGAACAAACATGCAATGACTCTAGTGGTTGATCCATGTGTGGTTTGTGGAAAGAACACACATGCAATGACTAGTGGTTGATCCATATGTGGTTTGTGGAAAGAACACACATGCAATGACTAGTGGTTGATCCATATGTGGTTTGTGGAAAGAACACACATGCAATGACCACTGGTGGATCCATGTGTGGTTTGTGGAAAGAACACACATGCAATGACTCTAGTGCTGGTTTGTGGTTTTAGTATAAGAACAAACATGCAATGACTCTAGTGGTTGATCCATGTGTGGTTTGTGGAAAGAACACACATGCAATGACTCTGGTTGATCCATGTGTGGTTTGTGAAAAGAACACACATGCAATGACCACTGGTGGATCCATGTGTGGTTTGTGGAAAAGTACACACATGCAATGACTCTAGTACTGGTTTGTGGTTTTAGTATAAGAACACACATGCAATGACTCTAGTGGTTGATCCATGTGTGGTTTGTGGAAATAACACACATGCAATGACTCTAATGGTTGATCCATGTGTGGTTTGTGGAAAGAACACACATGCAATGACCATTGATGGATCCATGTGTGGTTTGTGGAAAAGAACACACATGCAATGACTCTAGTGGTTGATCCCTGTTTGTTTGTGGAAATAACACACATGCAATGACTCTAGTGGTTGATCCATGTGTGGTTTGTGAAAAGAACACACCTGCAATGACTCTAGTGTTGGTTTTAGTATAAGAACACACATGCAATGACTCTAGTGGTTGATCCATGTGTGGTTTGTGGAAATAACACATATGCAATGACTCTAGTGGGTCCACATGTGTGGTTTGTGGAAATAACACACATGCAATTACTCTGTTTGATCCATATGTGGTTTGTGGAAAGAACACACATGCAATGACCACTGGTGGATCCATGTGTGGTTTGTGGAAAAGAACACACATGCAATGACTCTAGTGCTTGTTTGTGGTTTTAGTATAAGAACAAACATGCAATGACTCTAGTGCTGGTTTGTGGTTTAGTATAAGAACAAACATGCAATGACTCTAATGGTTGATCCATGTGTGGTTTGTGGAAAAGAACACATATGCAATGACTCTAGTGCTGGTTTGTGGTTTTAGTAAAAGAACACACATGCAATGACTCTAGTGTGGGTTTCTGGTTTTAGTATAAGAATAAACATGCAATGACTCTAATGGTTGATCCATGTGTGGTTTTTGGAAATAACACACATGCAATGACTCTAGTGGTTGATCCATGTGTGGTTTGTGGAAATAACACACATGCAATGAGTCTAGTGGGTCCATATGTGTTGTTTGTGGAAAGAACACACATGGAATGATTCTGGTTGATCCATATGTGGTTTGTGGAAAGAACACACATGCAATGACCACTAGTGGATCCATGTGTGGTTTGTGGAAAAGAACACACATGCAATGACTCTAGTACTGGTTTGTGGTTTTAGTATAAGAACAAACATGCAATGACTTTAGTGGTTGATCCATGTGTGGTTTGTGGAAAGAACACACATGCAATGACTCTGGTTGATCCATGTGTGGTGTGTGGAAAGAACACACATGCAATGACCACTGGTGCATCCATGTGTGGTTTGTGGAAAAGAACACACATGCAATGACTCTAGTACTGGTTTGTGGTTTTCGTATAAGAACACACATGCAATGACTCTAGTGGTTGATCCATGTGTGGTTTGTGGAAATAACACACATGCAATGACTCTAGTGGTTGATCCATGTGTGGTTTGTGGAAAGAACACACATGCAATGACCACTGGTGGATCCATGTGTGGTTTGTGGAAAAGAACACACATGCAATGACTCTAGTGGTTGATCCATGTTTGTTTGTGGAAATAACACACATGCAATGACTCTAGTGGTTGATCCATGTGTGGTTTGTGAAAAGAACACACATGCAATGACTCTAGTGTTGGTTTTAGTATAAGAACACACATGCAATGACTCTAGTGGTTGATCCATGTGTGGTTTGTGGAAATAACACAGATGCAATGACTCTAGTGGTTGATCCATGTGTGGTTTGTGGAAATAACACACATGCAATGACTCTAGTGGTTGATCCATGTGTGGTTTGTGGAAATAACACACATGCAATGACTCTAGTGGGTCCACATGTGTTGTTTGTGGAAAGAACACACATGCAATGACCACTAGTGGATCCATGTGTGGTTTGTGGAAAAGAACACACATGCAATGACTCTAGTACTGGTTTGTGGTTTTAGTATAAGAACAAACATGCAATGACTCTAATGGTTGATCCATGTGTGGTTTGTGGAAAGAACACACATGCAATGACTCTGGTTGATCCATGTGTGGTGTGTGGAAAGAACACACATGCAATGACCACTGGTGGATCCATGTGTGGTTTGTGGAAAAGAACACACATGCAATGACTCACTGGTTTGTGGTTTTCGTATAAGAACACACATGCAATGACTCTAGTGGTTGATCCATGTGTGGTTTGTAGAAATAACACACATGCAATGACTCTAGTGGTTGGTCCATGTGTGGTTTGTGGAAAGAACACACATGCAATGACCACTGGTGGATCCATGTGTGGTTTGTGGAAAAGATCACACATGCAATGACTCTAGTGGTTGATCCATGTTTGTTTGTGGAAATAACACACATGCAATGACTCTAGTGGTTGATCCATGTGTGGTTTGTGAAAAGAACACACATGCAATGACTCTAGTGGTTGATCCATGTGTGGTTTGTGGAAATAACACACATGCAATGACTCTAGTGGTTGATCCATGTGTGGTTTGTGGAAATAACACACATGCAATGACTCTAGTGGGTCCACATGTGTGGTTTGTGGAAATAACACACATGCAATAACTCTGGTTGATCCATATGTGGTTTGTGGAAAGAACACACATGCAATGACCACTTGTGGATCCATGTGTGGTTTGTGGAAAAGAACACACATGCAGTTACTCTAGTGCTGGTTTGTGGTTTTAGTATAAGAACAAACATGCAATGACTCTAGTGCTGGTTTGTGGTTTTAGTATAAGAACAAACATGCAATGACTCTAGTGGTTGATCCATGTGTGGTTTGTGGAAAAGAACACACATGCAATGACTCTAGTGCTGGTTTGTGGTTTTTGTAAAAGAACACACATGCAATGACTCTAGTGCTGGTTTGTGGTTTTAGTATAAGAACAAACATGCAATGACTCTAGTGGTTGATCCATGTGTGGTTTGTGGAAATAACACACATGCAATGACTCTAGTGGTTGATCCATGCGTGGTTTGTGGAAATAACACACATGCAATGACTCTAGTGGGTCCACATATGTGGTTTATGGAAAGAACACACATGCAATGACTCTGGTTGATCCATATGTGGTTTGTGGAAAGAACACACATGCAATGACCACTGGTGGATCCATGTGTGGTTTGTGGAAAAGAACACACATGCAATGACTCTAGTACTGGTTTGTGGTTTTAGTATAAGAACACACATGCAATGACTCTAGTGGTTGATGCACGTGTGGTTTGTGGAAAAGAACACACATGCAATGACTCTAGTGGTTGATCCATGTTTGGTTTGTGGAAATAACACACATGCAATGACTCTAGTGGTTGATCCATGTGTGGTTTGTGGAAATAACACACATGCAATGACTCTAGTGGGTCCACATGTGTGGTTTGTGGAAAGAACACACATGCAATGACTCTAGTGGTGGATCCATGTGTGGTTTGTGGAAAACAACACACATGCA
Organism: Avena insularis; assembly: GCA_023614405.1. NCBI lineage: Eukaryota > Viridiplantae > Streptophyta > Magnoliopsida > Poales > Poaceae > Avena > Avena insularis. The sequence goes on along the minus strand of CM042692.1, from coordinate 66,967,763 downwards.
ATGACTCTAGTGGTTGAACCATGTGTGGTTTGTGGAAATAACACACATGCAATGACTCTAGTGGGTCCACATGTGTGGTTTGTGGAAAGAACACACATGCAATGACTCCAGTGGTGGATCCATGTGTGGTTTGTGGAAAAGAACACACATGCAATGACTCTAGTGGTTGAACCATGTGTGGTTTGTGGAAAGAACACACATGCAATGACTCTAGTGGTTGAACCATGTGTGGTTTGTGGAAAGAACACACATGCAATGACCACAGGTGGATCCATGTGTGGTTTGTGGAAAGAACACACATGCAATGACTCTAGTGGTTGATCCATGTTTGTTTGTGGAAATAACACACATGCAATGACTCTAGTGGTTTATCCATGTGTGGTTTGTGGAAAAGAACACACATGCAATGACTCTAGTGTTGGTTTTAGTATAATAACACACATGCAATGACTCTAGTGGTTGATCCATGTGTGGTTTGTGGAAATAACACATATGCAATGACTCTAGTGGTTGATCCATGTGTGGTTTGTGGAAATAACACACATGCAATGACTCTAGTGGGTCCACATGTGTGGTTTGTGGAAAGAACACACATGCAATGACTCTGGTTGATCCATATGTGGTTTGTGGAAAGAACACACATGCAATGACTCTAGTGGTGTATCCATGTGTGGTTTTTTTAAAGAACACACATGCAATGACTCTAGTGCTGGTTTGTGGTTTTAGTATAAGAACAAACATGCAATGACTCTAGTGGTTGATCCATGTGTGGTTTGTGGAAAGAACACACATGCAATGACTAGTGGTTGATCCATATGTGGTTTGTGGAAAGAACACACATGCAATGACTAGTGGTTGATCCATATGTGGTTTGTGGAAAGAACACACATGCAATGACCACTGGTGGATCCATGTGTGGTTTGTCGAAAAGAACACACATGCAATGACTCTAGTGCTGGTTTGTGGTTTTAGTATAAGAACAAACATGCAATGACTCTAGTGGTTGATCCATGTGTGGTTTGTGGAAAGAACACACATGCAATGACTCTGGTTGATCCATGTGTGGTTTGTGAAAAGAACACACATGCAATGACCACTGGTGGATCCATGTGTGGTTTGTGGAAAAGTACACACATGCAATGACTCTAGTACTGGTTTGTGGTTTTAGTATAAGAACACACATGCAATGACTCTAGTGGTTGATCCATGTGTGGTTTGTGGAAATAACACACATGCAATGACTCTAATGGTTGATCCATGTGTGGTTTGTGGAAAGAACACACATGCAATGACCATTGTTGGATCCATGTGGTTTGTGGAAAAGAACACACATGCAATGACTCTAGTGGTTGATCCCTGTTTGTTTGTGGAAATAACACACATGCAATGACTCTAGTGGTTGATCCATGTGTGGTTTGTGAAAAGAACACACCTGCAATGACTCTAGTGTTGGTTTTAGTATAAGAACACACATGCAATGACTCTAGTGGTTGATCCATGTGTGGTTTGTGGAAATAACACATATGCAATGACTCTAGTGGGTCCACATGTGTGGTTTGTGGAAATAACACACATGCAATTACTCTGTTTGATCCATATGTGGTTTGTGGAAAGAACACACATGCAATGACCACTGGTGGATCCATGTGTGGTTTGTGGAAAAGAACACACATGCAATGACTCTAGTGCTTGTTTGTGGTTTTAGTATAAGAACAAACATGCAATGACTCTAGTGCTGGTTTGTGGTTTAGTATAAGAACAAACATGCAATGACTCTAATGGTTGATCCATGTGTGGTTTGTGGAAAAGAACACATATGCAATGACTCTAGTGCTGGTTTGTGGTTTTAGTAAAAGAACACACATGCAATGACTCTAGTGTGGGTTTCTGGTTTTAGTATAAGAATAAACATGCAATGACTCTAATGGTTGATCCATGTGTGGTTTTTGGAAATAACACACATGCAATGACTCTAGTGGTTGATCCATGTGTGGTTTGTGGAAATAACACACATGCAATGAGTCTAGTGGGTCCATGTGTGGTTTGTGGAAAGAACACACATGGAATGAGTCTAGTGGTTGATCCATATGTGGTTTGTGGAAAGAACACACATGCAATGACCACTAGTGGATCCATGTGTGGTTTGTGGAAAAGAACACACATGCAATGACTCTAGTACTGGTTTGTGGTTTTAGTATAAGAACAAACATGCAATGACTTTAGTGGTTGATCCATGTGTGGTTTGTGGAAAGACGACACATGCAATGACTCTAGTGGTTGATCCATGTGTGGTTTGTGGAAAGAACACACATGCAATGACTCTAGTGTTGGTTTTTGTATAACACATGCAATGACTCTAGTGGTTGATCCATGTGTGGTTTGTGGAAAGAACACACATGCAATGACTCTAGTGGTTGATCCATGTGTGGTTTGTAGAAAGAACACACATGCAATGACTCTAGTGGTTGATCCATGTGTGTTTGTGGAAATAAAACACATGTAATGGCTCTAGTGGATGAGCCTTGTGTGGTTTGGGAATAGACCACACATGCAATGACTCTAGTGGTGGATCCATGTGGTTTGTGAAAAGAACACACATGCAATGAGTCTAGTGGTTGATCCATGTATGGTTTGTGGAAATAACACACATGCAATGACTCTAGTGGTTGATCCATGTGTGGTTTGTGGAAATAACACACATGCAATGACTCTAGTGGTTGATCCATGTGTGGTTTGTGAAAAGAACACACATGCAATGACTCTAGTGGTTGATCCATGTGTGGTTTGTGGAAATAACACAGATGCAATGACTCTAGTGGTTGATCCATGTGTGGTTTGTGGAAATAACACACATGCAATGACTCTAGTGGATCCATGTGTGGTTTGTGGAAATAACACACATGTAATGACTCTTGTGGGTCCATGTGTGTTTGTGGAAATAACACACATGCAATGACTCTAGTGGATCCATGTGTGGTTTGTGGAAAAGAACACACATGCAATGACTCTAGTACTGGTTTGTGGTTTTAGTATAAGAACAAACATGCAATGACTCTAGTGGTTGATCCATGTGTGGTTTGTGGAAAGAACACACATGCAATGACTCTGGTTGATCCATGTGTGGTGTGTGGAAAGAACACACATGCAATGACTCTGGTGGATCCATGTGTGGTTTGTGGAAAAGAACACACATGCAATGACTCTAGTGGTTGATCCATGTGTGGTTTGTGGAAATAACACACATGCAATGACTCTAGTGGTTGATCCATGTGTGGTTTGTAAAAGAACACACATGCAATGACTCTAGTGGGTCTATGTGTGGTTTTAGGATAAGAACACACATGCAATGACTCTAGTGGTTGATCCATGTGTGGTTTGTGGAAATAACACACATGCAATGACTCTAGTGGTTGATCCATGTGTGGTTTGTGGAAATAACACACATGCAATGACTCTAGTGGTTGATCCATGTGGTTTGTGGAAAAGAACACACATGCAATGACTCCTGGTGGATCCATGTGTGGTTTGTGAAAGAACACACATGCAATGACTCTAGTGGTTGATCCATGTGGTTTGTGGAAATAACACACATGCAATGACTCTAGTGGTTGATCCATGTTGTTTGTGGAAATAACACACATGCAATGACTCTAGTGGTTGATCCATATGTGGTTTGTGGAAAGAACACACATGCAATGACCAGTTGTGGATCCATGTGTGGTTTGTGAAAAGAACACACATGCAATGACTCTAGTGCTGGTTTGTGGTTTTAGTATAAGAACAAACATGCAATGACTCTAGTGGTTGATCCATGTGTGGTTTGTGGAAAGAACACACATGCAATGACTCTAGTGGTTGATCCATGTGTGGTTTGTGGAAAGAACACACATGCAATGACTCTGGTTGATCCATGTGTGGTTTGTGTAAAAGAACACACATGCAATGACTCTAGTGCTGGTTTGTGGTTTTAGTATAAGAACAAACATGCAATGACTCTAGTGGTTGATCCATGTGTGGTTTGTGGAAATAACACACATGCAATGACTCTAGTGGTTGATCCATGTGTGGTTTGTGGAAAGAACACACATGCAATGACTCTAGTGGGTCCATGTGTGGTTTGTGGAAAGAACACACATGCAATGACTCTAGTGGTTGATCCATTTGTGTTTTGTGTAAATAACACACATGCAATGACCACTGGTGTATCCATGTGTGGTTTTTTGAAAAGAACACACATGCAATGACTCTAGTACTGGTTTGTGGTTTTAGTATAAGAACACACATGCAATGACTCTAGTGGTTGATCCATGTGTGGTTTGTGGAAATAATACACATGCAATAACTCTAGTGGGATCCATGTGTGGTTTGTGGAAATAACACACATGCAATGACTCTAGTGGTTGATCCATGTGTGGTTTGTGGAAAGAACACACATGCAATGACTCTTGGATCCATGTTGGTTTGTGGATAAGAACACACGTGCAATGACTCTAGTGCTTGTTTGGTTTTAGTATAAGAACACACATGCAATGACTCTAGTGGTTGATCCATGTGTGGTTTAGTATAAGAACACATATGCAATGACTCTAGTGGTTGATCCATGTGTGGTTTGTAGAAAGAACACACATGCAATGACTCTAGTGGGTCCACATGTGTGGTTTTAGTAAAAGAACACACATGGAATGACTCTAGGTTGATCCATATGTGGTTTGTGGAAAGAACACACATGCAATGACTCTAGTGGTTGATCCATGTGTGGTTTATGGAAATACCACACATGCAATGACTCTAGTGGGGAAACATGTGTGGTTTGTGTAAAGAACACACATGCAATGACTCTAGTGGTTGATCCATGTGGTTTGTGGAAAGAACACACATGCAATGACTCTTGGTTGATGCATACGTGGTTTGTGGAAAGAACACACATGCAATGACTCTAGTGGTTGATCCATGTGTGGTTTGTGAAAAGAACACACATGCAATGAGTCTAGTGTTGGTTTTAGTATAAGAACACACATGCAATGACTCTAGTGGTTGATCCATGTGTGGTTTGTGGAAAGAACACACATGCAATGACTCTAGTGGTTGATCCATGTGTGGTTTGTGGAAAGAACACACATGAAATGACCACTCTAGATCCATGTTGGTTTTAGTATAAGAACACACATGCAATGACTCTAGTGGTTGATGCAAATGTGGTTTGTGGAAAGAACACACAAACAATCACTCTAGTGGTTGATCAATGTGGTTTGTGGATAAGAACAAACATGCAATGACTCTAGTGGTTGATCCATGTGTGGTTTGTGGAAATAACACACATGCAATGACTCTAGTGGGTCCACATGTGTGGTTTGTGGAAAGAACACACATGCAATGACTCTAGTGGATCCATGTGTGGTTTGTGGAAAAGAACACACATGCAATGACTCTAGTGGTTGATCCATATGTGGTCTGTGGAAAGAACACACATGCAATGACTCTAGTTGTTGATACATGTCTGGTTTGTTAAAAGAACAAACATGTAATTACTCTAGTGGATCCATGTGGTTTGTGTATAAGAACACACATGCAATGACTCTAGTGGTTGATGCATGTGTGGTTTGTGGAAAGAACACACATGCAATGACTCTAGTGGTTGATCCATGTGTGGTTTGTGGAAAGAACACACATGCAATGACCACTTGTGGATCCATGTGTTGTTTTTGTTAAAGAACACACATGCAATGACTCTAGTGGTTGATCCATGTTTGTTTGTGGAAATAACACACATGCAATGACTCTAGTGGTTGATCCATGTGTGGTTTGTGAAAAGAACACACATGCAATGACTCTAGTGTTGGTTTTAGTATAAGAACACACATGCAATGACTCTAGTGGTTGATCCATGTGTGTTTTGTGGAAATAACACATATGCAATGACTCTAGTGGTTGATCCATGTTTGGTTTGTGGAAACAACACACATGCAATGACTCTAGTGGGTCCACATGTGTCGTTTGTGGAAAGAACACACATGGAATGACTCTGGTTGATGCATATGTGGTTTGTGGAAAGAACACACATGCAATGACTCTAGTGGTGGATCCATGTGTGGTTTGTGGAAAAGAACACACATGCAATGACTCTAGTGCTGGTTTGTGGTTTTAGTATAAGAACAAACATGCAATGACTCTAGTGGTTGATCCATGTGTGGTTTGTGGAAAGAACACACATGCAATGACTCTAGTGGTTGATCCATGTATGCTTTGTGGAAAGAACACACATGCAATGACTAGTGGTTGATCCATATGTGGTTTGTGGAAAGAACACACATGCAATGACCACTGGTGGATCCATGTGTGGTTTGTGGAAAAGAACACACATGCAATGACTCTAGTGCTGGTTTGTGGTTTTAGTATAAGAACAAACATGCAATGACTCTAGTGGTTGATCCATGTGTGGTTTGTGGAAAGAACACACATGCAATGACTCTGGTTGATCCATGTGTGGTTTGTGGAAAGAACACACATGCAATGACCACTGGTGGATCCATGTATGGTTTGTGGAAAAGAACACACATGCAATGACTCTAGTACTGGTTTGTGGTTTTAGTATAAGAACACACATGCAATGACTCTAGTGGTTGATCCATGTGTGGTTTGTGGAAATAACACACATGCAATGACTCTAATGGTTGATCCATGTGTGGTTTGTGGAAAGAACACACATGCAATGACCACTGATGGATCCATGTGTGGTTTGTGGAAAAGAACACACATGCAATGACTCTAGTGGTTGATCCATGTTTGTTTGTGGAAATAACACACATGCAATGACTCTAGTGGTTGATCCATGTGTGGTTTGTGAAAAGAACACACATGCAATGACTCTAGTGTTGGTTTTAGTATAAGAACACACATGCAATGACTCTAGTGGTTGATCCATGTGTGGTTTGTGGAAATAACACATATGCAATGACTCTAGTGGGTCCACATGTGTGGTTTGTGGAAAGAACACATGCAATTACTCTGTGGTTGATCCATATGTGGTTTGTGGAATGAACACACATGCAATGTCCACTGGTGGATCCATGTGTTTTTTGGAAAAGAACACACATGCAATGACTCTAGTGCTTGTTTGTGGTTTTAGTATAAGAACAAACATGCAATGACTCTAGTGCTGGTTTGTGGTTTAGTATAAGAACAAACATGCAATGACTCTAATGGTTGATCCATGTGTGGTTTGTGGAAAAGAACACATATGCAATGACTCTAGTGCTGGTTTGTGGTTTTAGTAAAAGAACACACATGCAATGACTCTAGTGTGGGTTTCTGGTTTTAGTATAAGAATAAACATGCAATGACTCTAATGGTTGATCCATGTGTGGTTTGTGGAAATAACACACATGCAATGACTCTAGTGGTTGATCCATGTGTGGTTTGTGGAAATAACACACATGCAATGAGTCTAGTGGGTCCACATGTGTGGTTTGTGGAAAGAACACACATGGAATGACTCTGGTTGATCCATATGTGGTTTGTGGAAAGAACACACATGCAATGACCACTAGTGGATCCATGTGTGGTTTGTGGAAAAGAACACACATGCAATGACTCTAGTACTGGTTTGTGGTTTTAGTATAAGAACAAACATGCAATGACTCTAGTGGTTGATCCATGTGTGGTTTGTGGAAAGAACACACATGCAATGACTCTGGTTGATCCATGTGTGGTTTGTGGAAAGAACACACATGCAATGACCACTGGTGCATCCATGTGTGGTTTGTGGAAAAGAACACACATGCAATGACTCTAGTGGTTGATCCATGTTTGTTTGTGGAAAAGAACACACATGCAATGAGTCTAGTGGATCCATGTGTGGTTTGTGGAAAAGAACACACATGCAAGGACTCTAGTGCTGGTTTTAAGAACACACATGCAATGACTCTAGTGTTGGTTTTAGTATAAGAACACACATGCAATGACTCTAGTGGTTGATCCATGTGTGGTTTGTGGAAATAACACACATGCAATGACTCTAGTGGTTGATCCATGTGTGGTTTGTGGAAATAACACACATGCAATGACTCTAGTGGTTGATCCATGTGTGGTTTGTGGAAAGAACACACATGCAATGACCACTGGTTGATCCATATGGGGTTTGTGGAAAGAACACACATGCAATGACTCTAGTGGTTCATCCATGGGTGGTTTGGGGAAAGAACACACCTGCAATGACTCTCGTGCTGGTTTGTGGTTTTGTATAAGAACAAACATGCAATGACTCTAGTGGTTGATCCATGTGGTTTGTGGAAAGAACACACATGCATCGACTGTGGTTGATCCCTCTGTGGTTTGGGGAAAGAACACACCGACTCTGACCAGTGGTGGATCCATGTGTGGTTTGTGGAAATAACACACATGCAATGACTCTAGTTTGTGGTTTTAGTATAAGAACACACATGCAATGACTCTAGTGGTTGATCCATGTGTGGTTTGTGGAAAGAACACACATGCAATGACTAGTGGTTGATCCATGTGTGGTTTGTGGAAAGAACACACATGCAATGACCACTGGTGGATCCATGTGTGGTTTGTGGAAAAGAACACACATGCAATGACTCTAGTGCTGGTTTGTGGTTTTAGTATAAGAACAAACATGCAATGACTCTAGTGGTTGATCCATGTGTGGTTTGTGGAAACAACACATGCAATGACTAGTGGTTGATCCATGTGTGGTTTGTGGAAAGAACACACATGCAATGACCTCTAGTGGATCCATGTGTGGTTTGTGGAAAAGAACACACATGCAATGACTCTAGTGTTGGTTTGTGGTTTTAGTATAAGAACACACATGCAATGACTCTAGTGGTTGATCCATGTGTGGTTTGTGGAAAGAACACACATGCAATGACTCTAGTGGTTGATCCATGTGTGGTTTGGAAAGAACACACATGCAATGACTCTAGTGGTGGATCCATGTGTGGTTTGTGGAAAGAACAAACATGCAATGACACTAGTGGTTGATACATGTGTTGTTTGTGGAAAGAAAACACATGCAATGACTCTAGTGGTTGATACATGTGTGGTTTGTGGAAATAACACATATGCAATGACTCTAGTACTGGTTGTGGTTTTAGTATAAGAACACACATGCAATGACTCTAGTGGTTGATCCATGTGTGGTTTGTGGAAAGAACACACATGCAATGACCCTAGTGGTTGATCCATGTGTGGTTTTGTGGAAAGAACACACATGCAATGACTCTAGTGGGTCCACATGTGTGGTTTGTGGAAAGAACACACATGCAATGACCACTGGTTGATCCATGTGTGGTTTGTGGAAAGAACACACATGCAATGACTCTAGTGGTGGTTTGTGGTTTTAGTATAAGAACACACATGCAATGACTCTAGTGGTTGATCCATGTGTGGTTTGTGGAAAGAACACACATGCAATGACTCTGGTTGATCCATATGTGGTTTGTGGAAAGAACACACATGCAATGACCACTGGTGGATCCATGCGTGGTTTGTGGAAAGAACACACATGCAATGACTCTAGTGCTGGTTTGTGGTTTTAGTATAAGAACACACATGTAATGACTCTATTGGTTGATCCATGTGTGGTTTGTGAAAAGAACAAACATGCAATGACTCTAGTGGTTGATCCATGTGTGGTTTGTGGAAAGAACACACATGCAATGACTCTAGTCGGTTATCCATGTGTGGTTTGTGAAATAACACACATGCAATGACTCTAGTTGGTCCACGTGTGGTTTGTGGAAAGAACACACATGCAATGACTCTAGTGGTTGATCCATGTGTGGTTTGTGGAAAGAACACACATGCAATGACTCTAGTGGTTGAACCATGTGTGGTTTGTGGAAAAACCACACCTGCAATCACTCGAGTGGAAGACCCATGTGTGGTGTGTGGAAAGAACACGCATGCAATGACTCTAGTGGTTGGTTTAAGAACACACATGCAATGACTCTAGTGGTTGATCCATGTGTGGTTTGTGGAAATAACACACATGCAATGACTCTAGTGGTTGATCCATGTGTGGTTTGTGGAAAGAACACACATGCAATGACTCTAGTGGTTGATCCATGTGTGGTTTGTGGAAAGAACACACATGCAATGACTCTAGGTGATCCATATGTGGTTTGTGGAAAGAACACACATGCAATGACTCTAGTAGTTGATCCATGTTTGTTTGTGGAAAGAACACACATGCAATGACTCTAGTGGTTTATCCATGTGTGGTTTGTGAAAAGAACACACATGCAATGACTCTAGTGTTGGTTTTAGTATAAGAACACACATGCAATGACTCTAGTGGTTGATCCATGTGTGGTTTGTGGAAATAACACACATGCAATGACTCTAGTGGTTGATCCATGTGTGGTTTGTGGAAAGAACACACATGCAATGACTTGTGGTTGATCCATATGTGGTTTGTGGAAAGAAACACACATGCAATGACCACTAGTGGATCCATGTGTGGTTTGTGGAAAAGAACACACATGCAATGACTCTAGTGCTGGTTTGTGGTTTTAGTATAAGAACAAACATGCAATGACTCTAGTGGTTGATCCATGTGTGGTTTGTGGAAAGAACACACATGCAATGACTCTGGTTGATCCATATGTGGTTTGTGGAAAGAACACACATGCAATGACCACTGGTGGATCCATGTGTGGTTTGTGGAAAAGAACACACATGCAATGACTCTAGTGCTGGTTTGTGGTTTTAGTATAAGAACAAACATGCAATGACTCTAGTGGTTGATCCATGTGTGGTTTGTGGAAAGAACACACATGCAATGACTCTAGTGGTTGATCCATGCGTGGTTTGTGGAAAGAACACACATGCAATGACCATTGATGGATCCATGTGTGGTCTTTGGGAAGAACACACATGCAATGACTCTAGTGGTTGATCCATGTTTGTTTGTGGAAATAACACACGTGCAATGACTCTAGTGTTGATCCATGTGTGGTTTGTGAAAAGAACACACATGCAATGACTCTAGTGTTGGTTTTAGTATAAGAACACACATGCAATGACTCTAGTGGTTGATCCATGTGTGGTTTGTGGAAATAACACACATGCAATGACTCTAGTGGGTGATCCATGTGTGGTTTGTGGAAAGAACACACATGCAATGACTCTGGTTGATCCATATGTGGTTTGTGGAAAGAACACACACACAATGACCACTGGTGGATCCATCTCTGGTTTGTGGAAAAGAACACACACGCAATGACTCTAGTGCTGGTTTGTGGTTTTAGTATAAGAACAAACATGCAATGACTCTAGTGGTTGATCCATGTGTGGTTTGTGGAAAGAACACACATGCAATGACTCTAGTGGTTGATCCATGTTTGTTTGCGAAAAGAACACACATGCAATGACTCTAGTGTGGATCCATGTGGTTTTAGTAAAAGAACACACATGCAATGACTCTAGTGCTGGTGTGTGGTTTTAGTATAAGAACAAACATGCAATGACTCTAGTGGTTGATCCATGTGTGTTTTGTGGAAATAACACACATGCAATGACTCTGGTTGATCCATATGTGGTTTGTGGAAAGAACACACATGCAATGACCACTGGTGGATCCATGTGTGGTTTGTGGAAAAGAACACACATGCAATGACTCTAGTGCTGGTTTGTGGTTTTAGTATAAGAACAAACATGCAATGACTCTAGTGGTTGATCCATGTGTGGATTTGGTAAAGAAAACACATGAAATGACTCTAATGGTTGATCCATGTGTGTTTTGTGGAAAGAACACACATGCAATGACTCTAGTGCATCCATGTGTGGTTTGTGGAAAAGAACACACATGCAATGACTCTAGTGTTGGTTTGTGGTTTTAGTATAAGAACACACATGCAATGACTCTAGTGGTTGATCCATGTGTGGTTTGTGGAAATAACACACATGCAATGACTCTAGTGGTTGATCCATGTGTGGTTTGTGGAAAGAACACACATGCAATGACCACTGGTGGATCCATGTGTTGTTTGTGGAAAGAACACACATGCAATGACTCTAGTGGTTGATCCATGTTTGTTTGTGGAAAGAACACACATGCAATGACTCTAGTGGTTGATCCATGTGTGGTTTGTGAAAAGAACACACATGCAATGACTCTAGTGTTGGTTTTAGTATAAGAACACACATGCAATGACTCTAGTGGTTGATCCATGCGTGGTTTGTGGAAATAACACGTATGCAATGACTCTAGTGGTTGATCTATGTGTGGTTTGTGGAAATAACACACATACAATGATTGTAATGGGTCCACATGTGGTTTGTGGAAAGAACACGCATGCAATGACCACTCGTGCATCCATGTGTGGTTTGTGGAAAAGAACACACATGCAATGACTCTAGTACTGGTTTGTGGTTTTAGTATAAGAACACACATGCAATGACTCTAGTGGTTGATCCATGTGTGGTTTGTGGAAAGAACACACATGCAATGACTCTAGTGGTTGATCCATGTGTGGTTTGTGGAAAGAACACACATGCAATGACCACTGGTGGATCCATGTGTGGTGTGTGAAAAGAACACACATGCAATGACTCTAGTCGTGGTTTGTGGTTTTAGTATAAGAACACACATGCAATGACTCTAGTGGTTGATCCATGTGTGGTTTGAAATAACACACATGCAATGACTCTAGTGGTTGGTCCATGTGTGGTTTGTGGAAAGAACACACATGCAATGACTCTAGTGGTTGATCCATGTGTGGTTTGTGGAAAAGAACACACATGCAATGACTCTAGTGGTTGATCCATGTTTGTTTGTGGAAATAACACATGCAATGACTCTAGTGGTTGATCCATGTGTGGTTTGTGGAAATAACACACATGCAATGACTGTAATGGGTCCACATGTGGTTTGTGGAAACAACACACATGCAATGACTCTGGTTGATCCATATGTGGTTTGTGGAAAGAACACACATGCAATGACTCTAGTACTGGTTTGTGGTTTTAGTATAAGAACAAACATGCAATGACTCTAGTGGTTGATCCATGTGTGGTTTGTGGAAAGAACACACATGCAATGACTCTGGTTGATCCATGTGTGGTTTGTGGAAAGAACACACATGCAATGACCACTTGTGGATCCATGTGTGGTTTGTGGAAAAGAACACACATGCAATGACTCTAGTGCTGGTTTGTGGTTTTAGTATAAGAACAAACATGCAATGACTCTAGTGGTTGATCCATGTGTGGTTTGTAGAAAGAACACACATGCAATGACTCTAGTGGTTAATCCATGTGTGGTTTGTGGAAAGAACACACATCCAATGATTCTAGTGGTTGATCCATGTGTGGTTTGTGGAAAAGAACACACATGCAATGACTCTAGTGGTTGATCCATGTTTGTTTGTGGAAATAACACACATGCAATGACTCTAGTGGTTGATCCATGTGTGGTTTGTGAAAACAACACACATGCAATGACTCTAGTGTTGGTTTTAGTATAAGAACACACATGCAATGACTCTAGTGGTTGATCCATGTGTGGTTTGTGGAAATAACACACATGCAATGACTCTAGTGGGTCCATATGTGGTTTGTGAAAAGAATACACATGCAATGACCACTAGTGGATCCATGTGGTTTGTGGAAAAGAACACACATGCACTCTAGTGCTGGTTTGTGGTTTTAGTATAAGAACAAACATGCAATGACTCTAGTGCTGGTTTGAAGAACACATGCAATGACTCTAGTGGTTGATCCATATGTGGTTTGTGGAAAGAACACACATGCAATGACCACTGGTGGATCCATGTGTGGTTTGTGGAAAAGAACACACATGCAATGACTCTAGTGCTGGTTTGTGGTTTTAGTATAAGAACAAACATGCAATGACTCTAGTGGTTGATCCATGTGTGGTTTGTGGAAATAACACACATGCAATGACTCTAGTGGTTGATCCATGCGTGGTTTGTGGAAATAACACACATGCAATGACTCTAGTGGGTCCACATGTGTGGTTTGTGGAAAGAACGCACATGCAATGACTCTGGTTGATCCATTTGTGGTTTGTGGAAAGAACACACATGCAATGACCACTGGTTGATCCATGTGTGGTTTGTGAAAAGAACACACATGCAATGACTCTAGTGTTGGTTTTACTATAAGAACACACATGCAATGACTCTAGTGGTTGATCCATGTGTGGTTTGTGGAAATAACACACATGCAATGACTCTAGTGGTTGATCCATGTGTGGTTTGTGGAAATAACACATATGCAATGACTCTAGTGGTTGATCCATATGTGGTTTGTGGAAAGAACACACATGCAATGACTCTAGTGGTGGATCCATGTGTGGTTTGTGGAAAAGAACACACATGCAATGACTCTAGTGTTGGTTTGTGGTTTTAGTATAAGAACAAACATGCAATGACTCTAGTGGTTGATCCATGTGTGGTTTGTGGAAAGAACACACATGCAATGACTCTAGTTGATCAATAAGTGGTTTGTTGAAAGAACACACATGCAATGACTCTAGTGGTTGATCCATGTGTGGTTTGTGGAAAAGAACACACATGGAATGACTCTAGTGTTGGTTTGTGGTTTTAGTATAAGAACAAACATGCAATGACTCTAGTGGTGGATCCATGTGTGGTTTGTGAAAAGAACACACATGCAATGACTCTAGTGGTTGATCCATATGTGGTTTGTGGAAAGAACAAACATGCAATGACTCTAGTGGTTGATCCATGTGTGGTTTGTGGAAAGAACACACATGCAATGACTCTAGTGGTTGATCCATGTGGTTTGTGAAAGAACACATGCAATGACTCTAGTGGTTGATCCATGTGTGGTTTGTGAAAAGAACACACATGCAATGAGTCTAGTGTTGGTTTGTGGTTTTAGTATAAGAACAAACATGCAATGACTCTAGTGGTTGATCCATGTGTGGTTTGTGGAAATAACACACATGCAATGACTCTAGTGGTTGATCCATGTGTGGTTTGTGGAAAGAACACACATGCAATGACCACTCTAGTGGATCCACATGTGGTTTGTGGAAAGAACACACATGCAATGACTCTAGTGCTGTATTGTGGTTTCAAAAGATGACTCTAGTGCTGGTTTGTGGTTTTAGTATAATAACACACATGCAATGACTCTAGTGGGTGATCCATGTGTGATTTGTGGAAAGAACACACATGCAATGACTCTGGTTGATCCATATGTGGTTTGTGGAAAGTACACACATGCAATGACCACTGGTGGATCCATGTGGTGTTTGTGGAAAAGAACACACATGCAATGACTCTAGTACTGGTTTGTGGTTTTAGTATAAGAACACACATGCAATGACTCTAGTGGTTGATGCACGTGTGGTTTGTGGAAAGAACACACATGCAATGACTCTAGTGGTTGATCCATGTGTCATTTGTGGAAAGAACACACAAGCAATGACCACTAGTGGATCCATGTGTGGTTTGTGGAAAAGAACACACATGCAATGACTCTAGTGGTTGATCCATGTTTGTTTGTGGAAATCACACACATGCAATGACTCTAGTGGTTGATCCATGTGTGGTTTGTGAAAAGAACACACATGCAATGACTCTAGTGTTGGTTTTAGTATAAGAACACACATGCAATGACTCTAGTGGTTGATCCATGTGTGGTTTGTGGAAATAACACATATGCAATGACTCTAGTGGTTGATCCATGTGTGGTTTGTAGAAATAACACACATGCAATGACTCTAGTGGGTCCACATGTGTGGTTTGTGGAAAGAACACACATGGAATGACTCTGGTTGATCCATATGTGGTTTGTGGAAAGAACACACATGCAATGACTCTAGTGGTGGATCCATGTGTGGTTTGTGGAAAAGAACACACATGCAATGACTCTAGTGCTGGTTTGTGGTTTTTGTATAAGAACAAACATGCAATGACTCTAGTGGTTGATCCATGTGTGGTTTGTGGAAAGAACCACATGCAATGACTTTGGTTGATCCATACGTGGTTTGTGGAAAGAACACACATGCAATGACTCTAGTGGTTGATCCATAAGTTGTTTGTGGAAAAGAACACACATGCAATGAGTCTAGTGTTGGTTTGTGGTTTTAGTATAAGAACAAACATGCAATGACTCTAGTGGTTGATCCATGTGTGGTTTGTGAAAAGAACACACATGCAATGACTCTGGTTGATCCATATGTGGTTTGTGGAAAGAACACACATGAAATGACCACTGTTGGATCCATGTGTGGTTTGTGGAAAAGAACACACATGCAATGACTCTAGTGCTGGATTGTGGTTTTTGTAAAAGAACACACATGCAATGACTCTAGTGCTGGTTTGTGGTTTTAGTATAAGAACAAACATGCAATGACTCTAGTGGTTGATCCATGTGTGGTTTGTGGAAATAACACACATGCAATGACTCTAGTGGTTGATCCATGCGTGGTTTGTGGAAATAACACACATGCAATGACTCTAGTGGGTCCACATATGTGGTTTATGGAAAGAACACACATGCAATGACTCTGGTTGATCCATATGTGGTTTGTGGAAAGAACACACATGCAATGACCACTGGTGGATCCATGTGGTGTTTGTGGAAAAGAACACACATGCAATGACTCTAGTACTGGTTTGTGGTTTTAGTATAAGAACACACATGCAATGACTCTAGTGGTTGATGCACGTGTGGTTTGTGGAAAGAACACACATGCAATGACTCTAGTGGTTGATCCATGTGTCATTTGTGGAAAGAACACACAAGCAATGACCACTAGTGGATCCATGTGTGGTTTGTGGAAAAGAACACACATGCAATGACTCTAGTGGTTGATCCATGTTTGTTTGTGGAAATAACACACATGCAATGACTCTAGTGGTTGATCCATGTGTGGTTTGTGAAAAGAACACACATGCAATGACTCTTGTGTTGGTTTTAGTATAAGAACACACGTGCAATGACTCTAGTGTTGGTTTTAGCATAAGAACACACATGCAATGACTCTAGTGGTTGATCCATGTGTGGTTTGTGGAAATAACACATATGCAATGACTCTAGTGGTTGATCCATGTGTGGTTTGTAGAAATAACACACATGCAATGACTCTAGTGGGTCCACATGTGTGGTTTGTGGAAAGAACACACATGGAATGACTCTGGTTGATCCATATGTGGTTTGTGGAAAGAACACACATGCAATGACTCTAGTGGTGGATCCATGTGTGGTTTGTGGAAAAGAACACACATGCAATGACTCTAGTGCTGGTTTGTGGTTTTTGTATAAGAACAAACATGCAATGACTCTAGTGGTTGATCCATGTGTGGTTTGTGGAAAGAACCACATGCAATGACTTTGGTTGATCCATACGTGGTTTGTGGAAAGAACACACATGCAATGACTCTAGTGGTTGATCCATAAGTTGTTTGTGGAAAAGAACACACATGCAATGAGTCTAGTGTTGGTTTGTGGTTTTAGTATAAGAACAAACATGCAATGACTCTAGTGGTTGATCCATGTGTGGTTTGTGAAAAGAACACACATGCAATGACTCTGGTTGATCCATATGTGGTTTGTGGAAAGAACACACATGCAATGACCACTGTTGGATCCATGTGTGGTTTGTGGAAAAGAACACACATGCAATGACTCTAGTGCTGGTTTTCGTTTTAGTATAAGAACAAACATGCAATGACTCTAGTGGTTGATCGATGTGTTGTTTGTGGAAACAACACACATGCAATGACTAGTGGTTTATCCATATGTGGTTTGTGAAAAGAACACACATGCAATGACCACTGTTGGATCCATGTGTGGTTTGTGGAAAAGAACACACATGCAATGACTCTAGTGCTGGTTTGTGGTTTTAGTATAAGAACAAACATGCAATGACTCTAGTGGTTGATCCATGTGTGGTTTGTGGAAACAACACACATGCAATGACTCTAGTGGTTGATCCATGTGTGGTTTGTGGAAAGAACACACATGCAGTGACCACTGTTGGATCCATGTGTGGTTAAGAACACACATGCAATGACTGTAGTGGTTGATCCATGTTTGTTTGTGGAAATAACACACATGCAATGACTCTAGTGGTTGATCCATGTGTGGTTTGTGAAAAGAATACACATGCAATGACTCTAGTGTTGGTTTTAGTATAAGAACACACATGCAATGACTCTAGTGGTTGATCCATGTGTGGTTTGTGGAAATAACACATATGCAACGACTCTAGTGGTTGATCCATGTGTGGTTTGTGGAAATAACACACATGCAATGACTGTAATGGGTCCACATGTGGTTTGTGGAAAGAACACACATGCAATGACCACTGGTTGATCCATAAGTTGTTTGTGGAAAAGAGCACACATGCAATGAGTCTAGTGTTGGTTTGTGGTTTTAGTATAAGAACAAACATGCAATGACTCTAGTGGTTGATCCATGTGTGGTTTGTGGAAAGAACACACATGCATTCACTCTGGTTGATCCATATGTGGTTTGTGGAAAGAACACACATGCAATGACCACTGGTGGATCCATGTGTGGTTTGTGGAAAAGAACACACATGCAATGACTCTAGTGCTGGTTTGTTGTTTTAGTATAAGAACAAACATGCAATAACTCTAGTGGTTGATCCATGTGTGGTTTGTGGAAAGAACACACATGCAAGGACTCTAGTGGTTGATCCATGTGTGGTTTGTGGAAAGAACACACATGCAATGACCACTAGTGGATCCATGTGTGGTTTGTGGAAAAGAACACACATCCAATGACTCTAGTGTTGGTTTGTGGTTTTAGTATAAGAACAAACATGCAATGACTCTAGTGGTTGATCCATGTGTGGTTTGTGGAAAGAACACACATGCAATGAGTCTAGTTGAGCCATATGTGGTTTTTGGAAAGAACACACATGCAATGACCACTGGTGGATCCATGTGTGGTTTGTGGAAAAGAACACACATGCAATGACTCTAGTGCTGGTTTATGGTTTTAGTATAAGAACAAACATGCAATGACTCTAGTGGTTGATCCATGTGTGGTTTGTGGAAAGAACACACATGCAATGACTAGTGGTTGATCCATATGTGGTTTGTGGAAAGAACAAACATGCAACGACTGTAGTGGTTGATCCATGTGTGGTTTGTGGAAAAAACACACATGTAATGACCACTGGTGGATCCATGTGTGGTTTGTGGAAAAGAACACACATGCAATGACTCTAGTGGTTTATCCATGTTTGTTTGTGGAAATAAAACACATGCAATGACTCTAGTGGTTGATCCATGTGTGGTTTGTGAAAAGAACATACATGCAATGACTCTAGTGTTGGTGTTAGTATAAGAACACACATGCAATGACTCTAGTGGTTGATCCATGTGTGGTTTGTGGAAATAACACATATGCAACGACTCTAGTGGTTGATCCATGTGTGGTTTGTGGAAATAACACACATGCAATGACTGTAATGGGTCCACATGTGGTTTGTGGAAAGAACACACATGCAATGACCACTGGTTGATCCATAAGATGCTTGTGGAAAAGAACACACATGCAATGAGTCTAGTGTTGGTTTGTGGTTTTCGTATAAGAACAAACATGCAATGACTCTAGTGGTTGATCCATGTGTGGTTTGTGGAAAGAACACACATGCAACGACTCTGGTTGATCCATATGTGGTTTGTGGAAAGAACACACATGCAATGACCACTGGTGGATCCATGTGTGGTTTGTGGAAAAGAACACACATGCAATGACTATAGTGCTGGTTAGTGGTTTTAGTATAAGAACAAACATGCAATGACTCTAGTGGTTGATCCATGTGTGGTTTGTGGAAAGAACACACATGCAATGACTCTAGTGGTTGATCCATGTGTGGTTTGTGGAAAGAACACACATGCAATAACCACTGGTGGATCCATGTGTGGTTTGTGGAAAAGAACACACATGCAATGACTCTAGTGGTTGATCCATGTTTGTTTGTGGAAATAACACACATGCAATGACTCTAGTGGTTGATCCATGTGTGGTTTGTGAAAAGAACACACATGCAATGACTCTAGTGTTGGTTTTAGTATAAGAACACACATGCAATGACTCTAGTGGTTGATCCATGTGTAGTTTGTGGAAATAACACATATGCAACGACTCTAGTGGTTGATCCATGTGTGGTTTGTGGAAATAACACACATGCAATGACTGTAATGGGTCCACATGTGGTTTGTGGAAAGAACACACATGCAATGACCACTGGTTGATCCATAAGTTGTTTGTGGAAAAGAACACACATGCAATGAGTCTAGTGTTGGTTTGTGGTTTTAGTATAAGAACAAACATGCAATGACTCTAGTGGTTGATCCATGTGTGGTTTGTGGAAAGAACACACATGCAACGACTCTGGTTGATCCATATGTGGTTTGTGGAAAGAACACACATGCAATGACCACTGTTGGATCCATGTGTGGTTTGTGGAAAAGAACACACATGCAATGACTCTAGTGCTGGTTTGTGGTTTTAGTATAAGAACAAACATGCAATGACTCTAGTGGTTGATCCATGTGTTGTTTGTGGAAACAACACACATGCAATGACTAGTGGTTGATCCATATGTGGTTTGTGGAAAGAACACACATGCAATGACCACTGGTGGATCCATGTGTGGTTTGTGGAAAAGAACACACATGCAATGACTCTAGTGTTGGTTTGTGGTTTTAGTATAAGAACAAAGATGCAATGACTCTAGTGGTTGATCCATGTGTGGTTTTTGGAAAGAACACACATGCAATGACTCTAGTTGATCCATGTGTGGTTTGTGGAAAGAACACACATGCAATGACCACTGGTGGATCCATGTGTGGTTTGTGGAAAAGAACACACATGCAATGACTCTAGTGCTGGTTTGTGGTTTTAGTATAAGAACAAACATGCAATGACTCTAGTGGTTGATCCATGTGTGGTTTGTGGAAAGAACACACATGCAATGACTCTAGTGGTTGATCCATGTGTGCTTTGTGGAAAAAACACACATGTAATGACCACTGGTGGATCCATGTGTGGTTTGTGGAAAAGAACACACATGCAATGACTCTAGTGGTTGATCCATGTTTGTTTGTGGAAATAACACACATGCAATGACTCTAGTGGTTGATCCATGTGTGGTTTGTGAAAAGAACATACATGCAATAACTCTAGTGTTGGTTTTAGTATAAGAACACACATGCAATGACTCTAGTGGTTGATCCATGTGTGGTTTGTGGAAATAACACATATGCAACGACTCTAGTGGTTGATCCATGTGTGGTTTGTGGAAATAACACACATGCAATGACTGTAATGGGTCCACATGTGGTTTGTGGAAAGAACACACATGCAATGACCCCTGGTTGATCCATAAGTTGCTTGTGGAAAAGAACACACAAGCAATGAGTCTAGTGTTGGTTTGTGGTTTTCGTATAAGAACAAACATGCAATGACTCTAGTGGTTGATCCATGTGTGGTTTGTGGAAAGAACACACATGCAACGACTCTGGTTGATCCATATGTGGTTTGTGGAAAGAACACACATGCAATGACCACTGGTGGATCCATGTGTGGTTTGTGGAAAAGAACACACATGCAATGACTATAGTGCTGGTTTGTGGTTTTAGTATAAGAACAAACATGCAATGACTCTAGTGTTTGATCCATGTGTGGTTTGTCGAAAGAACACACATGCAATGACTCTAGTGGTTAATCCATGTGTGGTTTGTGGAAAGAACACACATGCAATGACCACTGGTGGATCCATGTGTGGTTTGTGGAAAAGAACACACATGCAATGACTCTAGTGGTTGATCCATGTTTGTTTGTGGAAATAACACATATGCAACGACTCTAGTGGTTGATCCATGTGTGGTTTGTAGAAATAACACACATGCAATGACTGTAATGGGTCCACATGTGGTTTGTGGAAAGAACACACATGCAATGACCACTGGTTGATCCATAAGTTGTTTGTGGAAAAGAACACACATGCAATGAGTCTAGTGTTGGTTTGTGGTTTTAGTATAAGAACAAACATGCAATGACTCTTGTGGTTGATCCATGTGTGGTTTGTGAAAAGAACACACATGCAATGACTCTGGTTTATCCATATGTGGTTTGTGGAAAGAACACACATGCAATGACCACTGTTGGATCCATGTGTGGTTTGTGGAAAAGAACACACATGCAATGACTCTAGTGCTGGTTTTCGTTTTAGTATAAGAACAAACATGCAATGACTCTAGTGGTTGATCCATGTGTTGTTTGTGGAAAGAACACACATGCAATGACTCTAGTGGTTGATCCATGTGTGGTTTGTGGAAAGAACACACATGCAATGACCACTGTTGGATCCATGTGTGGTTTGTGGAAAAGAACACACATGCAATGACTCTAGTGGTTGATCCATGTTTTTTTGTGGAAATAACACACATGCAATGACTCTAGTGGTTGATCCATGTGTGGTTTGTGAAAAGAACACACATGCAATGACTCTAGTGTTGGTTGATTATAAGAACACACATGCAATGACTCTAGTGGTTGATCCATGTGTGGTTTGTGGAAATAACACACATGCAATGACTGTAATGGGTCCACATGTGGTTTGTGGAAAGAACACACATGCAATGACCACTGGTTGATCCATAAGTTGTTTGTGGAAAAGAACACACATGCAATGAGTCTAGTAGTGGTTTGTGGTTTTAGTATAAGAACAAACATGCAATGACTCTAGTGGTTGATCCATGTGTGGTTTGTTGAAATAACACACATGCATTCACTCTGGTTGATCCATACGTGGTTTGTGGAAAGAACACACATGCAATGACCACTGGTGGATCCATGTGTGGTTTGTGGAAAAGAACACACATGCAATGACTCTAGTGCTGGTTTGTGGTTTTAATATAAGAACAAACATGCAATAACTCTAGTGGTTGATCCATGTGTGGTTTGTGGAAAGAACACACATGCAAGGACTCTAGTGGTTGATCCATGTGTGGTTTGTGGAAAGAACACACATGCAATGACCACTGGTGGATCCATGTGTGGTTTGTGGAAAAGAACACACATGCAATGACTCTAGTGGTTGATCCATGTTTGTTTGTGGAAATAACACACATGCAATGACTCTAGTGGTTGATCCATGTGTGGTTTGTGAAAAGAACACACAAGCAATGACTCTCGTGTTGGTTTTACTATAAGAACACACATGCCATGACTCTAGTGGTTGATCCATGTGTGGTTTGTGGAAATAACACATATGCAATGACTCTAGTGGTTGATCCATTTGTGGTTTGTGGAAACAACACACATGCAATGACTAGTGGTTGATCCATATGTGGTTTGTGGAAAGAACACACATGCAATGACCACTGGTGGATCCATGTGTGGTTTGTGGAAAAGAACACACATGCAATGACTCTAGTGTTGGTTTGTGGTTTTAGTATAAGAACAAAGATGCAATGACTCTAGTGGTTGATCCATGTGTGGTTTTTGGAAAGAACACACATGCAATGACTCTAGTTGATCCATGTGTGGTTTGTGGAAAGAACACACATGCAATGACCACTGGTGGATCCATGTGTGGTTTGTGGAAAAGAACACACATGCAATGACTCTAGTGCTGGTTTGTGGTTTTAGTATAAGAACAAACATGCAATGACTCTAGTGGTTGATCCATGTGTGGTTTGTGGAAAGAACACACATGCAATGACTCTAGTGGTTGATCCATGTGTGCTTTGTGGAAAAAACACACATGTAATGACCACTGGTGGATCCATGTGTGGTTTGTGGAAAAGAACACACATGCAATGACTCTCGTGGTTGATCCATGTTTGTTTGTGGAAATAACACACATGCAATGACTCTAGTGGTTGATCCATGTGTGGTTTGTGAAAAGAACATACATGCAATAACTCTAGTGTTGGTTTTAGTATAAGAACACACATGCAATGACTCTAGTGGTTGATCCATGTGTGGTTTGTGGAAATAACACATATGCAACGACTCCAGTGGTTGATCCATGTGTGGTTTGTGGAAATAACACACATGCAATGACTGTAATGGGTCCACATGTGGTTTGTGGAAAGAACACACATGCAATGACCCCTGGTTGATCCATAAGTTGCTTGTGGAAAAGAACACACATGCAATGAGTCTAGTGTTGGTTTGTGGTTTTCGTATAAGAACAAACATGCAATGACTCTAGTGGTTGATCCATGTGTGGTTTGTGGAAAGAACACACATGCAACGACTCTGGTTGATCCATATGTGGTTTGTGGAAAGAACACACATGCAATGACCACTGGTGGATCCATGTGTGGTTTGTGGAAAAGAACACACATGCAATGACTATAGTGTTGGTTTGTGGTTTTAGTATAAGAACAAACATGCAATGACTCTAGTGTTTGATCCATGTGTGGTTTGTCGAAAGAACACACATGCAATGACTCTAGTGGTTAATCCATGTGTGGTTTGTGGAAAGAACACACATGCAATGACCACTGGTGGATCCATGTGTGGTTTGTGGAAAAGAACACACATGCAATGACTCTAGTGGTTGATCCATGTTTGTTTGTGGAAATAACACACATGCAATGACTCTAGTGGTTGATCCATGTGTGGTTTGTGAAAAGAACACACATGCAATGACTCTAGTGTTGGTTGATTATAAGAACACACATGCAATGACTCTAGTGGTTGATCCATGTGTGGTTTGTGGAAATAACACATCTGCAACGACTCTAGTGGTTGATCCATGTGTGGTTTGTGGAAATAACACACATGCAATGACTCTAGTGGTTGATACATGTTTGTTTGTGGTTTTAGTATAAGAACAAACATCCTCTCTCTCTCTCTCTCTCTCTCTCTCTCTCTCTCTCTCTCTCTCTCTTAGAAGCCAAACCTGTGCCCACTCTGTCTGCTATGCCCTGATTAGTTGTCATAGCTGTCACGCGGAGCATGCGCACCAACCGTTGATCCTGTGTGATCCAACGAGGCTCATTGCATACGTCGTGCCCTTCATAGGACATCGCGAGACAGCATGGACGTCTTCCTCAACGAGACTTCTACAAGAAGGAACACGATGCCGTCCATGGAAAAAGTGGTCGAGTGGTCATGTCATGTTTAATCTAGTCTGCAAAGGCTACAAGTCTACTACACGGCAACTGGTCATTCACGGACCACCGGCTATACCATTTTTACTATGCCGCACGCATGAACCTTCCACGCTGCAGCCGCAGCCGGAAGAGCTGTCAACCGGGGCCCTCGAGGAGGCCTAAACGTCCCCGCATTAAAAACCCAGCCTATCGGGTCCTCCATTCGCACTCATCCACTACTCTCTCTTCCCTATCCAGCAAAACACCACAATATTGAACGTACTTGCACGAACCTTCTCCATGAAACCGGTGTGGGGGGGTGAGTGTCCGGGCATCGCCGCCGGGGTGGTGCTTCATGCGGCAGATCTGGAGGAGCATCACGCAGCACAGGCCGAGGAGGACGTGCAGTTCAACCCCTTGGGGGACCATGTGCACGCCGGTGCTGACGACTTCGGAGGCGCCGATGAGGGCGTGGAGTTCGACGACACGCTCCTCTCGTGTACCCGGAGGTACATCTATTTCTACATGTTTCATATTTTCTGCTCGAGCTTAATCTATCCAGGCGTCATAAAAAAATCTAGTCCTAATGATTAAATGCAACGTATGAACCGGTACATGGAGAGATCTAGTCTGTTCTGAATGAATCCACATTATTTATTTATTTATTAATAAGTTACCAAGAACACAAACCACATTAATTTAGGAGCGAGCTGAGGAGACGGCCGTAATGAACTGCTGAACCTGTATAGACATGTTATTGCATCGAAAGTAACTTGGAATGGTGGAAGGAATATATATTTATTATTTTTCTCATTTTGGTTTGTATTCCATACATTACAGGTGTATTCAAGTGAGATGGACTCTGACAAGGAGACCAGGGACAACAAGAGCCGCCATGTCATGAAGAAGCTCAAGAGCGGGATAATCCCTTTCCGCACTCGACTTGGGGAGCTAAGGTGCCCTTTCTGTAAGAAAGGAGTCAACCCGAGGATTGCCAGCTTGATTCCGCATGCGGTTGGCATCGGTAAAAGCCCGGCTAGTAAACACAAGTCGGCGACCAAGGCTAAGCATGCTGCTTATGGCAAGTTCCTAAGGGAGTATGTCAAGAACGGCCTAGTGTCCCCTTACTTAGGAATCAGCAACTCCTAGCCGACCAACCCCTTCACTGTGTTGGCCCGGCCACTAATAATATTTAGTTCTCTTACCGTATCTAGACCCTTAAACTATGTGGATTTCTATTTTGCATCTTTCAAAATATATTCAAGTTCATCTGTTTATGTTGTTAAAGTTCCGGTGGCATACTCGTTATTTTGCATGGATAGAGGGGTGCCCCCGACAGATATAAGGGTTATCATGTCTGCTAGATCACAGAGGATCAACGGTTGGTGGGCAAAACTGAGTACAACTGAATCGCCATGGTTAGACACGAGGGAAAAAACGTGACTCACGGTACGCATGTGCGGTGCACGGGGCGGTAGCGGACACGTGTGGCCATGCACGTCGCATTAGCCTACGCGGTGCACGGTAGTGCAACGAAATGCCGCTTCCCTTCTCCTTTAATAGAGGCCTCCCCACTCCCACTCCCACTCATCACGCACTCGGTCACTCAACCGTTTCCACTGTCCCATCACCTTCTGCAAACGCCCAACAAAACCCCAACCATGCCGGCGATGGAGAAGATCGGCTCGGTGGCCATCGGTGCCTCCAAGGCAGCCAGCGAGGAGCCCCCCGTCCCCGTCCCCGCATCCGCCGTAGCCTCCGGCGAGGAGGCCCCGCCGGTCTCGGACAGATCCCGCTCGGCTGGGACCCCTATGAGGAGGTTTTCTACATAAGGCCGGAGAACCCCTACGACACTAGCATCGCCGACCCGTGGTCTGAGGTAACCAGGGTTTTCTCCCCTTCCCTTGTTCTTCCCCCGTTCATCGTTGGATGCTAGATCGTATGTTATTAGGGCTCGGCTGTTCGTATTTTTTACAGTAGCTAATCTTATTGTGTTAGATCTCGATTTTCGATGAATCCCCTTGTTCGTAGTTGGGATCGGTATTCGATTTGGTTTGAGATTTGGGGAATAATCGGGAGATCTCATTCGATTAATTTATGCAAAAAATCAATCCCGATAATCAAAGTATCTCAATCATGTCCTTATTTCACTCTTCTGTTTTTTCCAACAGGAGGATAGCAGCGACCTCCACAGCGACGATGAGTCGCAGGACACCAAGACTCGTCATGTGCTGAGGAGGCTGAAGTCTGTTCAGTACAACAACTTCTTCGTCGGCGACGTGTACAGGTGCCCCTTCTGCCCCACCAGGAGGCTCCGCGGCACGGACTTCAACTCCCTCGTGAAGCATGCCGAGGACGTGAGGACCTGCGGCAAGTCCATGAACGTCCACGGCTTCAGGGCCAAGCACCAGGCGCTCGGTCTTCACCTCTGCAACCTCCAGAAGGTGGCTATCGAGGAGTGTCGCATGCCCCCGATCAGACCCAAGGTGCCCAAGGTCAAGGGGCTGGGCAGCAAGAAGTGGAGGAGGCGCCAGAGGGAGGAGGCGGATGCCCTCCTGGCAGAGGCCACGAGGGGCCACTGATCAGCTGCTGCTGCTGTAAAGCAGCTTCTTTTGTCTTGTCTGTGTTGAAGCAGTCCACTGCTGCTGCTGAGCAGCCTAATTGTCGAACCTCGTTAAGTACCGTACTATATAACCTATATTAGCTGCTTTATCTACATCTGCTCTATTTACTGAATTTATTTATGGTGCTACTTTGTTTTGCTGCTCTAGATTTGCTACCAGATTGGGGTAAAACGATCGCAAAAGGAACAATGAATGAAGACAGAAGCTGCTCTAGATTCCCTACCTTTTTGGGAAAAAAAACACAACTGTTAGAGAGAGGGGAAAAGGCGCTCTTTAAAAAGGTCACTTTAGGCGTCATGGCGCATGTAATGGCCAAGCCTTTGACCAGACGACACCCCCCTCCGAGCGCATGTGAGGGCTTTGGAATATCGGGAGGGCAAAAGTGAGGACAAACGAGACACAATGTTGCTATAGCTAAATCTGACAAAAAGCTGAATTTGGCTTTACCATGCAATTTGGCTAGAGATCCACAATGTAGCTATTCTAAATCCCTAAACTATGTGGTGCGTTGAAACCTAATGCTTTTCCACCGACACGTGTGTTGCAAAGTTGCTTGATCGTGCATGCTTACACAAGTGGCCTATAGAGAAACTTATAGAAACATGGGCAAACGAGCTTCATTTTGGCAAATTCGGGACAAGCTTTACGCAATCGGCAGGCCTGATCGGCTGGGCGGCTGCCCCGGGGTGCAGGGATGCTAGGTCCATGTCTATGCTTACACTTATTAAACTTGTACACTTCCTTCTGTCCTGTCACGTTACGTCGTGTCAGCACCGTGCACCCGCTACGGATCGGCAATGGGACGGTGGTCTACGTGACCGGTCTCTGCCACGCTAAAGCCACGTCGCACACCCGTCCCATCGCCTACCCGGACGCCAAATTTAATCGCTAGGATTGGAAACCATCGGTGCTCGCCCGGTCAAACTTGCTTCCGCATGGGTATGACCGGAATATTGGTAAACGTAATTTAAGCATCGCCTTCTGTCTCCTCAACACATCACTGTGCAAAAATCCCCAACTCATTCCTTCCGCCGGCGCCGCCACCACAAGAACCATCGACGCTGCCCAGGCACCGCCTCCACCTGGCC
Organism: Avena insularis; assembly: GCA_023614405.1. Lineage (NCBI taxonomy): Eukaryota > Viridiplantae > Streptophyta > Magnoliopsida > Poales > Poaceae > Avena > Avena insularis. Next base: position 66,938,936 of record CM042692.1, on the reverse strand, counting down.
ATACCACCGCAATAGATCACTCCACCTCCACGCCCAGTCCCAGCCACCGCTACCGAAACTAGGCCACCACCGCTGCATTAGCTGCTGCCATGGACACAGAGTACGGCGTGTTCGGTGACGGGAGCGACTACACCGACGAGTACACCGTCACCGCCCATGGCACCACCAAGCTGACGATCGTCCACACAAATGCGTCAGCGGAGGTGGCCAAGGTCATCGCAATGTACGAGCGGTGGCTACAAGATCCGATGGACAGGTACAAGATCGTCGGCCTTGACCTCGAGTATACCAGAGATAGGAAGAGGACGGCGCTTTTGCAGTTGTCCATGCGCAACCACTACCTACTATATCATGTATGTAGGGCCAAATTTGTATGCCCGGAGCTTCGCGAGTTCCTACACAGGAGGGAGATCTACTTCGCCAGCGTCGACATCAAGAACGACACTCCGAAGCTAGAACGGGATCTCCTCTTTCATGTCGTCAATCACGTCGATCTCCAACGTTTGTGGAGGTACCCGGATGGCGGTACGGGGAAAGCCGGCATGGCTAGACTCGCTTCCGATATCATCGACCGTGAGTACGCCGGCATGAAAATCGAGTTCCCGAAGCACCTGCACGAGCGATAGGAGTGGAGGCACCTAGATTACGATGCGATCAAGTACGCAGCCAGGGACGCGTGTGTCTGCTACGAGATGCTCAACAGGATCTAGCGGGTGGGTGAGTGTGCTGTTTACAACTACTAGTTTCGCATTTTGTTCCTAGTTTTATCTCGCCTGTATTTTCTAAGCATTCTGTGTGTAAGAACCAAGCTCGTATGATCCCTGTGCTATTCGCTACTTAACCTGTATGAATTACATTCCCCCTTTTGTATGCTCAACATTCATTCTTACAAATTTTGTCTGTGCCATTTGCATGCGGCAGAATCCAGGACTGACATGCATAAGGTGTGATACAGTCATAAGTCATAACCAAACCCAGATTATAGAGGAGGATACAGTCATAAACCAGATTATAGTTTGACAAAGGTAATACACAGCAGTTCGTAATTGCTCACATAGTGTACTTATGAAATAACATGTTTTCATAAACACAACAATCATGCACTAATAGTCTACATCCCAGCCTGTTGGAGAAGGCAACCGATCCCAGGATGCCTTCGGTCGCTTGCCCCGGTTTGTAGATTCATCTACGATCCGGCATCTGGGACAAACAACCTGCCTTGGTGGTGGTTCAATGATGCGATGCCTGGAACGAGATTTTACAATCTGACGGTACAGCTCGTGGCTAACATACCCGTCAATTGCAGCGTACTTCAGATTAGGTTCAGAAAGTGGCTTATCCTCCCAGTAATCGTGCCCTAAACGCCTCCACGAACATCTCGGCAATCTGTCCTTCATGTCAGCGTACCACGGGTCTATGAGTTCGGAGGCAAGAGCGGCCATCCCGGTCTTGCTGCCCTTCGTCCCTGGGATCCAGTAAATTTCCTGGATGTCCACTCTGCACTCCTTTGGGATTCTAATGTTGACAGTCGGGCTTTCAAGCAGTTTACTGTCATTCGTGATGTCAACACTGGTAAATGTTATGTGCTGGTTCACGAGAAAGTCATGAAACAGATCCCTAATGCTTTCGCCCCACCTGCATGAAAATGAATTCAGACAAATAATATAGCAATAACTTCTACAAACAAACGGTTCAGGAACAAAAAGACAACAAAGTCTACCAAATCCCGTCAGCCCCCTTCTCGCAAAAAGGCTGGTATACGAGGACGTGCCCCTTCATGGAGAGTTGCACCACGGAGATCTTACGGCAATCACGGCTGTACTCGAGGTCGAGACCTACGAACCTGTTTTCTTCGAACTGCAGCCAACTCGTGAAATTATTCAGAGTGTTCCTCACCGTCCGAGGGTCGGTGGTGTAGACGACATCGATCTTCTTCCCGCCATGTACTTCGATGTCGAAGTGCGCAGTTTCTTGCCTGCCATCGTTTCGAATGTCCGGAGCGTCCATGACTACAGGCAAGAGGGAAATGATACGGAGGAAGAGGGTGATGTGGTGGTGGAGGAAATGGATGAGGCCGTGGAGGAGAAAGACAATGAGGCCGTGGAGGAGGAAATGAGACGGAGAAGTGAAAGATTGGAACCGCCCTTACCAATATCTGGAATGGTGCACGACCGTTCGTAGTAGGGTGAAGGTGGCGAAAAACGGCGGTTTTACACGTCGATGCTAGCACTTCCTAAAATTTGTTCTGCGCCACTTGCATGCGGTGGAATCAATTCAAACGTAGGCACGTTTACGCGTGCCGACCTTCACTCACTGATAGGGGGGCCGCACATTTCCCTTTTACGATTTATTTTTTCACTTCCTTAGACGGTTCCAGTGCCCGCCCTCAATAATTACGCCCCTCGTTCTTTTCTTCCACGCAAACGAGAACCGGCGGCGGCGGTTCCTTGCAGATTCGCTCCCCACTCGAACAACTGCCCCCATCCCTGATTCCACCCCCTCTCGAATCCATCCGCCTCCTCATCACAACGCCTCCATTAATCCACTGGATTCTAGACTCCATTTGCCGCTATGGGTAGAGCTTGGGGTAGAAGCATGCTGAAGCGAAAGGCATGTGACAACGACGCGGATGGCCAGGGCGTCCGCTACTGCGAGGATTGGGGATGGCCGAACCTCAGCGCCGCGAACATGCACAGGATCGCCTCGGAGTTGGACATCATCTCAACCGGCCGCCTCGCTCGCTGCATCCCTGGCTACCGCGTGACGATGCGGAACATGGATGAACAACCGTTCGGCACGCCAGGCCTTCTTTACCCTGATAACAACAAATGGCCAGACAACCGCGATGGCCACGTAAGTTCCAGTATCTAGCTTATTCGTTCAGTCATATTGTTGATTCATATGTGCTGAACTCTCATCAGAATCCTATGTTCCTTTCATCGAACGTGTTGTGTGCACACGCGGTTTGAACAAATTGAACCATTTAAGTCTATTCTCAGACAGCGGAAGCTCGCCGCACTGATATTCTGGTATTTTCGTAGTGACACAGTTTTACTTTAGGTGATAGACGAGTTGTCAATTTCGATTTTGCAATGGAATGTCTGCTAGGTGATATTCTGTTTCCTAAAATAAAAACAAACAGATTAGACGATTTAAGGTTGTTATGCCCCGAGCTGTTTAATTATGATCATCGTCAGGAGTTTGTCATGGGGGGCTCTGCTCCTACTCCATATATTGAGTATCTTCGTAGTGACACAGGCACAATTTAGGCGATATCTGAGGAGACACTCGTATTTAGGCAATATTTTGTGTACTTTAATATAAAGGTCCAGTTGTCAAATTGTATCTGCAATGGAATCCATGCTAGGTGATTGTACCAACTGACAACAAACTCTGCAGAATATTCATGCAAAACTGATGCTGCTGGATAAGTGGTCGGAATCAGTAGTGGTGAATATCAAGGAAGAAGAAGAGACGGAAATGAGAGATGACTAGAACTGGGTGGGTGGCAACGGTGAGTGGCTGGTCCTTTTATCCCAGGATGGGAGTACTTGGACTCTAAAAAATTGCTACAGATCGGAGAGGCTAGCAGTGCCATCTTTGATGGGTGTCGGCATTACTGCATTCAACAGCGGGTGGTCGCCGCCCATTTCCGAATTCGCTTACAGGTTCAACATGGCAGAACTTGAGCTCGTGAAGGTACAGCTCCCACATAGACCGCGGGAGGGGGCGTGGAAGAACTGGGAGTATGACCTCTTGGCGGTGTTCGACAAGGCAATCACATTCATTAGATGCGCAGAAGACAATGAATGGACAGTCTTGCGCGACGACTTCCTGTGGCCGGAGAAGTATGTCGACGCTGTCTTCACCTACGGCTGCTCTTCGTACAGACCGCAACGCATTTATGCGGTCATTGAACCTAGCGGCGACGTGCGTGTTTGGGAGCCGTCCATTTGGGGTGAGTCATGGTGTCATATAGCATGTAAAATCCCATTCAAAATTCTGCTTACTGACCGTTAGTAACACGCAGGTACCCACGCAGCCACGCGCATAATTCCAGCTCCGATCATCGAAGATGAAGTAGCAGATGCTGAACTTGGGACACGGCGCTAGTTCCTGGCACATCTCAGAGACAACACGGAACATCATGATGAACTCTTGTGGATTCATATCAGGGGAGCACTAAACACCGTTGGTGATACAATAGAACATATGGGGACACAACTTTCTTCATACCCATCGCTGCGGTGTCACGTTTTCTCGAGGTCCGCATGCCCATCCGAAGACCCAGTAGAGCAAGTCTGGAGCAGAGTCAACAATCTGAAGGGACAATCTGTGTTTCTTGGGATCAACTACCCTTTCTTTGTTGGAGCCCCTGGAGTTGTTGAACATGTAATTGCTCGAGCAGCCTCGCCCCTGGCGTCTGGTGGTGGTGGTGGTGGTGTTGGTGGTGGTGGAGCTGACGAAGAACTAGCTGCTGCTGCTCCTGGTGAAGCTGACGAAATACTTGGTGATGCTGCTGCTGGTGAAGCTGACGAAATACTCGCTAATGCTGCTGCTGGTGAAGCTGACGAAATACCTGCTAAGGCTGCTGCCGGAGTCTAGGAAGAACATGCTGGTGTTGTTGCTGAGGTGCCAGCACTTCCAGTGTTGATAGAAGACTGTGTGTTTGCTGCACACTCACGCGCCTATCATGTTGACACTCCAGATCCGACCTAGAGCCGAATCCACGTCGGGGGAGGGGACCTACAATTGGCTCATCAGTGGGGTCGTACTTTTAGAAGGAGAATGAAAGACGGCCAAACGCAGCATTCTGGTTCGTTCCGACGATACCACCAGCTCCAGGGACCTAGTGCTCATACTGGCAGATCTAATGAACCATTTGTCTTTATCTTTATCATTAGTTACGCTTATGTGTGTAAAGACTAAGTTGTGCTTATTTGTGTAAGTCTAAGTTAGGCCAAACTGCGTAATATTCAGTGAAGCCCAGCTTTTCTTTCCATGCCCATAACAATAGAATTGCACCATAGAACATACAAATGTAATGTGCATACCACGCATTTTTGCTCAGGATAACAACCACTTCAAGCAAATGATACATCGTGTACGCATTTGAATGCATCACTAGAATGTGCCACCTATTGATGATTGATGACATGGATCTAGCTTTTCTGCGCTTATTTGCATTGAATCGCTCATTGATTTGTTCACATATTTTTTGGCAATGGCTGATGGACTCCACTCTCTTGGTAACTTGCTTCGTCAGCGAGCACTTGTTGATGCAATGGCTTTGATGTGAGGATCACATGTGTTCACGGAGTGTTAATACTTTGCTCCGGTGCTCTATTAAAAGGAGCACCTTAATTTCTAGTAGTTCCCTTGAGGCCCCGCTGCAAACGGGCTAGCAGGACAAAAGATGTTGTGCAAGTTATCATTGCGAGCACGTATGACTATATATGGAACACATGCCTATGATTATTTAGTACTTGGATGTTTTATCTTATTTATCTGCAATTGCCCTATGTTCTGATTGCTATATGAATTGTCTTGTCCATGCAACGTCCGTCCATCCATCCCTATGCCTACCGCACTCGAATCCTACTGTTTACTGCTATTGTTACTGCTGTCTTTACTTTACTACTGCTGTTACTTTACTATTCCTACTACAAAACTGTTGCTACTGATAAACTGTTGTGAGCAAGATTGTTTCCAAGTGCAGCTGAATTAACAACTCGGTTGTTAAGGCTTATAAATATTCTTTGGCTCCCCTTGTGTCGAATCAATAAATTGGGTTTCATTTCCCTCGAAAATACTGTGATACACCCCCTATACTTGTGGGTCATCAAGACTATTTTCTGGCGCCATTGTCGGGGAGCATAGCTTTATTTATCAAGTTCACTTGGATTCATTATTGTTCGATGCCATCCATCCATCATGGGTATGTCTCGTGATGGCAAGGTTCCTATTTTACCATCCACTACAAGAAGAGGTATGGTTCTGAACACCTCTATTGCTCTTGATTCACCATCTGTTATGAGTAAGCTCGTTACACCACCACATACACATGCTACACACACTGCTACTACTGTTGAATCTAAAACTTCTGATACTTATGATGCTGCTTCTACTGTGCTTGATAAGAGTGGTTCATTAGGTACTTTCCTAGATGCTACGATTGCTAGAACTATAGTTGGAAATACTGAAACTCCTAATGAAGACACTACTACACCTGTTAGTTCACCTGAGTCTAGTGAGAGCTATGATATTGAGGACGGTTATGTTGAGATGACCGATGAATTTATTAAAGAATGTAAAAACACCCATGATAGGAGCGCTGCTAAGAGTCTCCTTGAGAGGCGTACTATTAGACCCAAATTGTCTCCTATTGCTAAGTTTGTTGCTTCTCCCATAAACATTAAAGATAAAGATTATGATTTATCTCTTGATCTTTCTTACATAGCTTTTTTTGAGAAAGAACCTTTTTGTGGGACTAAGAATGAGAGTGTGGTAGCACATATGACTGAGCTTTCTACCATGAGTGGCCTGTTTTCTGATGATATTAAGATGCGTACCTACTTTGTTGCTAAGATTTTCCCTTTTTCACTGAAAGGAGAAGCTAAAACTTGGTTTAGTAATTTACCTCCTAGATCTATTGATAGCCCTGATTGCTTGATTAGTACTTTCCTGCAGAAATATTTTCCTCCTAGTGCTAGACATGCTATTTTGCAGGAACTTTTTGATTTTAAACAGGGAGAAAAAGAGATATTGCCTGAACCTTGGGCAAGGTTTTGTGCTTTGATTCATGCACAGGCTGGAAGTCCATTACCTAAGAATGAGCTTCTTGATATATTTTATAATGGACCAGCTGAAGAATCTAGGACATACCTAGATAGTTGTGCTGATTGTGTTTTCATGAATAGGACTCCCAAAGAAGTTGAGGAATTAATGGCTAAAATAAGCAAGAACTATGAAGATTGGACTCCTCCTGAACCAGCTATACCTGAAGTAATTATACCTGAACCAGCTATACCGGCGCATATACCATTATCTAAGAAGAGGGGAGTTATTGAATTGAATGATGAAGTGATGAAGGAAGCTAAGAAATGTCTTAAGGAGAAGGGAATTAAAGCTGCAGATGTTAAGAATTTACCTCCTATAGAAGAATTATGTAAGCCAATTCCCCATTCATCCACTATTGAAGTACACTCTCTCCAACACTTTGAGGAAGGTGATATCCCTTACTCTAAACCTCCTGATCAATGCTTAGAAGAATTCGATATTTTTATTGTTAAGCAAGATAATTTTAATAAAAGGGTGCAAAATCATCTAATGGAAAACACTAGAGCTATTGTTGAGTTAAAGGATATTGTGGAAAGAACCTCTAATGACGTTAAAATGATTGTTAAACACTTTCAAATGGTTCAAACTCAAATAGATCAACTTATTAAAGTGCAAAAAGACTTGCTAGTTAATGTTGCCAAAGAAAAACATGCTTATGAGACTAGAACTAGAAGTGGTGATGCTACCTAGGATCCTCTATATCTTGAGGGGCATCCCAAAAGAATTGAGCAGGATTCTCAACAAGCTGAAAATAGTGGCTCTACTCGTAAGAAAAGGAAAAAAGAAACATAAAACTATTGTAAAACCCTCTGAACCTGCTATAGATCCTAATAGTATATCTGTCTCTGACGCTAAAACCGAAAGTGGTAATGAAGAAAATGATGTTCCTAATGAAGAAAAAGTTGAAAAAGAACCTGAAAAGCACACTAAGAATACTAAATACACTAAAGAAGATTTTGTTGCTAAGAAACATGGTAGTGAAAGAGAGCCTTGGGTCTAAAAACCTATGCCTTTCCCTGATAAGAAACACAAGTCAAAGGAAGATGAACACTATAATAAGTTTTGTGGGTGGATGAAACCTTTATTCCTGCAAATTCCTTTGACTGATGCTATTAAATTGCCTCCTTACTCAAATTATATGAAGGATATTGTCTCGAATAAAAGGAAGATCCCTAATGAAGAAATTTCTACTTTGCTTGCTAATTATTCCTTTAATGGTAAGGTTCCAAAGAAACTTGGAGACCCAGGGATTCTAACTATCCCTTGCTCTATTAAGAATAGTTATGTTAGAACTGCTTTGTGTGATTTGGGAGCTGGAGTTAGTGTTATGCCTTTCTCTCTCTATAAGAGACTTCAACTAGAAAAATTAATACCAACTGATATATCTTTGCAAATGGCTGATAAATCTACCACTATTCCTGTCGTGGTGGTATCACGGCATATGCCATGGGTAGGCTAAAGTTGGGGCCGATGGACGTGGAGGAATCCGGGGAGGGATGATGCAGTGAAGACCGCACTCGTATGAACAAAGGGAAATACAATGTATATTGGATTGAAGCTCTCAAGCGGAGATAACATCTCATTCTCTACATCTAATCTCTTATAATCTGGCCATACTTGTGGCTACAATCATGCTCCTTGAGCTGTATCTCCTATGCCCCTATCTAGATCTCTCTATGAGAGTGGAGGAGGAAGAAGAAGGAGAGCTCCTATTGAGCTGAGAGGGGAGGAGCCCTTCGGGGCCTCTCCCTGTGAACGATCCTCCTGGTGCTCCTTATACAGGGGAGCCCAGGGGACAAGTCTTGCACTACACGTTTAACATCTAGATGGTATATTCTGGGCATCTCTCTGATATGCTGAGCATATGCCTTGGCATCTTTGGAGATGCCAGGCATATTCCCTAGCATCTTATTTGATGCTAAGAGCATATTCCTAGTATCTCGTTAGATGCCATGGGCATACTCCTCATGACATGTGCCAGTCTGAGCCATGGGCGTCCCAAGACTGGCACGATTCTTGTGGATCTTGTCTTGAATGGAAGGCGTGCTCTTGTGGTGGTCGGGGAAGCATCTGGAGATAAATTAGAGGGCATATTAGGCAACATAACTCGGCCCAGATGCTATTGACGAGGTATAGATTGGGTCTGGCCCGTAGTTGACTCGGCCTGGGACCCATTAGGCCCAGCCAGACTAGATCTGCTCTCAGCCGAATCAATCAGCAAGGGCCCAGCCGGGTTGAGTGGATTCGGCCCATGAAGAGGAGCAGCAGCTTAGTGATGCGGAGGGAGTGTCGGCCCGTGGTGGGCCGAGTCATCCTTATCTCGGCCCACCCGGGGGAGTCTGTCGGGGCGAAGTGGCTATGCTGCTCGTGGTGGGCCGGATTGGTCCTCCGCCGGCCCACCCAGGTCTCCTCGTTGGTTTGTCGCGAGGCAGTGGAGACGAGGCACGGGAGCGAGGTGTTGGTGGGAGCGGGAGGAGATGGTTCGGCGCTGGCGGGATTCGGTGGTGACGCTGGCGAGGCTTGGCGGGAGCTGATGACGAGGCGAAGAGGAAGGAGGGGCTCGGCGCAGAGGTAGGCTGACTGGGAGCATCTCGGCCCAGCCGAGATGTGGAGTAGTTCGGCCTGGGAGCGATGAGGTGGGCGACATGGTTTGGTAGATGGGCCGGCTGCAGGGGGTAATTCGGCCCTGCCTGGATCGTTTTCCCTTTCTCTTAATTAACTCGGCTGTAGAGAATGTGGACTGGGCCGAGATTCCCCTTACTCGGCCCAGTTGTTCTCTATTGTCTTTTTCCTTTTCTATTTGATATTCTTTTATCAAATATACTTTCGTTTATTCTTGTCTCTTATCTATAGACCAACTCTGGGGTACCTGGGGTTATATCCTCGACATTAGTCCCCGAGGCCATGTGGGATTCGTAGGATCGCTCATGGGCTTTATATCTAAATATCCCCAGAGTTGTTTTCTGACATACAACTTCTTTGTCATATATTTCTTGGTCGCATAATCTTTTTTGGTTAAGTTTTTTGACTTCTGGCCTTCTTGGGCACTGGTCATAACCTTTCTGGGCAGGTTTTTCGACTTCTGGCCTTCTTGGGCTCTGGTTATACCCCTTTGGGTAAGTTTCTAGAATTCTGGCCATCATGGGCACTGGTCTTAACCCCTTTGGGTAAGCTTCTGGACTTCTGGCCATCATGGGCACTGGTCATAACCCCTTTGGGTAAGTTTCTGGACTTATGGCCTTCGTGGCACTGGTCATAACCCCTTTGGGTAAGTTTCGGGACTTCCGGCCTTCATGGGCACTGGTCATAACCCCTTTGGGTAAGTTTCTGGACTTCTGGCCTTCATGGGCACTGGTCATAACCTTTCTGGGTAAGTCACGAGTTCCTGCCTTCTTTGGCATTGCTCTTTTAACCTCTTTGGGTAAGTTACGAGTTATTGCCTTCTTGGGCATTGCTCTTTTAACCTCATTGGGTAAGTTATGAATTCCTGCCTTCTTGGGCATTGCTCTTTTAACCTCATTGGGTAAGTTATGAGTTCCTGCCTTCTTGGGCATTGCTCTTTTAATCTCATTAGGTAAGTTATGAGTTCCTGCCTTCTTGGGCATTGCTCTTTTAACCTCATTGGGTAAGTTATGAGTTCCTGCCTTCTTGGGCACTGCTCTTTTAACCTCATTGGGTAAGTTATGAGTTCCTGCCTTCTTGGGCATTGCTCTTTTAACCTCATTGGGTAAGTTATGAGTTCCTGCCTTCTTGGGCATTGCTCTTTTAACCTCATTGGGTAAGTCATGATTCTTGGCCTTCTTTGGCACTGCTCTTTTAACCCCTTTGGGTAAGTTATGAATCTTGGCCTTCTTTGGCACTGCTCTTTTAACCTCTTTGGGTAAGTTATGAGTCTTGGCCTTCCTTGGCACTGCTCTTTTAACCTCTTTGGGTAAGTTATGATCCGAGTCATCTGTTTCCAAATCCGAATTACTCAAAATTGACTTATGTCTTAAGTCTGAGTCATCTGGCTCCAATCCGAGTTTTGTGATTCAAATCCGAATTAACTCAACTCAAATCCGAGTTATTTTACTCAAAATTGACTTTATGTCTTAGGGATGAGTCATCTGGCTCCAATCCGAGTTATAGGATTCAAATCCGAGTTAACTCAACTCAAATCCGAGTTACTTTACTCAAAATTGACTTTATGTCTTAAGGATGAGTCATCCGGCTCCAATCCGAGTTATATGATTCAAATCCGAGTTAACTCAGCTCAAATCCGAGTTACTTTACTCAAAATTGACTTTATGTCTTAAGGATGAGTCACCTGGCTCCAATCCGAGTTATATGGTTCAAATCCGAGTTAACTCAACTCAAATCCGAGTTACTTTACTCAAAATTGGCCTTTTGTCTTAAGGATGAGTCATCTGGCTCCAATCCGAGTTATATGGTTCAAATCCGAGTTAACTCAACTCAAATCCGAGTTACTTTACTCAAAATTGCCTTTTTGTCTTAAGGATGAGTCATCTGGCTCCAATCCGAGTTATACGATTCAAATCCGAGTTAACTCAACTCAAATCCGAGTTACTTGTTTGTCATGATATAGCTTGATTTGGCGTGATGAGGATAATTTGCCTTTGATATGGATCCGAGACATAGATCCTAGATTAAGCTTTGGGATATGATAATAGGGTTAATTGCTGAGAGATCTGATTCGAGATGTAGATATGAGATATAGATTCGAGATATGATAAGATGGTCAATATTCGTCCGAGATATGGGGTAACCTGGCCAGATGGTGAAATATCAATCCAAGTCATAACATAACCTAGCAATCTGGGGAACTGAATAAAGCTTCGGCATGAATCAGAGATATGATTAGTACGCTGAGTCTGAATACCAATCCGAATTATAATATACCCTGTCAAGCTGAATCAAATGTTAGTCCGAATCAGAGACAATCTACTGAGTTAAGTTAAAGGTTAATTCGAAGCATAAACAAATTGATTCAAACTATATCCGAATCATCAATAAGCTGGCCTGCAAGCTGAGTTAGAGGACAATCCAAAACATACATAAATTGACTCAAAATTTATCTGACTCATAAGTAAGCTGACTCGGATTCTATTTGGATCATAAATAAACTGACTCAACTTCTGTCCGAGTTATAAACAAGGTGGCCGGGGGAGCTGAATCACAGGACAACCCAAAGCACAAACTAACTGATTCTAAATCTATATGGATCACAAATAAGATGATTCAACTTATGGCCGAGTTATAAATAAGCTGGCTGGAGTACAGATCTAAATCAACATAATGCTTTTTTAATCTAAAGTGACTCTACGGATAAGTCGACTAGTCCCCGGGTTGAGTTATCTTCTCCCTGGGATGAAGGATTAAGTGTAGGTGGCTGAGTTACTTGGCACTTACAGCATACTTGGAGAAGTGTTTGGGTGAGTTTTGCTAGGTCATTCCTGGCCTGCTGAGGTACTTAGTACTTACAGTAGGCTTGGAGTAGTACTTGAGTTCTTCACGCTGAGTCCTACCAGATTTGATGAGTCAGACTTGGAGTGCCTCTGTGCTTACCTCTCTGCTCTCTGTTTGCTTGGAGGAACTGAAAAAGCCTTATGAGGAAGAGGTTGATGAAGATGCTCCCATCCGGATGGAATCCCAACCAACGCCACTAGAGGCCCCACGGTGGGCGCCAAATGTCGTGGTGGTATCACGGCATATGCCATGGGTAGGCTAAAGTTGGGGCCGATGGACGTGGAGGAATCCGGGGAGGGATGGTGCAGTGAAGACCGCACTCGTATGAACAAAGGGAAATACAATGTATATTGGATTGAAGCTCTCAAGCGGAGATAACATCTCATTCTCTACATCTAATCTCTTATAATCTGGCCATACTTGTGGCTACAATCATGCTCCTTGAGCTGTATCTCCTATGCCCCTATCTAGATCTCTCTATGAGAGTGGAGGAGGAAGAAGAAGGAGAGCTCCTATTGAGCTGAGAGGGGAGGAGCCCTTCGGGGCCTCTCCCTGTGAACGATCCTCCTGGTGCTCCTTATACAGGGGAGCCCAGGGGACAAGTCTTGCACTACACGTTTAGCATCTAGATGGTATATTCTGGGCATCTCTCTGATATGCTGAGCATATGCCTTGGCATCTTTGGAGATGCCAGGCATATTCCCTAGCATCTTATTTGATGCTAAGAGCATATTCCTAGTATCTCGTTAGATGCCATGGGCATACTCCTCATGACATGTGCCAGTCTGAGCCATGGGCGTCCCAAGACTGGCACGATTCTTGTGGATCTTGTCTTGAATGGAAGGCGTGCTCTTGTGGTGGTCGGGGAAGCATCTGGAGATAAATTAGAGGGCATATTAGGAAACATAACTCGGCCCAGATGCTATTGACGAGGTATAGATTGGGTCTGGCCCGTAGTTGACTCGGCCTGGGACCCATTAGGCCCAGCCGGACTAGATCTGCTCTCAGCCGAATCAATCAGCAAGGGCCCAGCCGGGTTGAGTGGATTCGGCCCATGAAGAGGAGCAGCAGCTTAGTGATGCGGAGGGAGTGTCGGCCCGTGGTGGGCCGAGTCATCCTTATCTCGGCCCACCCGGGGGAGTCTGTCGGGGCGAAGTGGCTATGCTGCTCGTGGTGGGCCGGATTGGTCCTCCGCCGGCCCACCCGGGTCTCCTCGTTGGTTTGTCGCGAGGCAGTGGAGACGAGGCGCGGGAGCGAGGTGTTGGTGGGAGCGGGAGGAGATGGTTCGGCGCTGGCGGGATTCGGTGGTGACGCTGGCGAGGCTTGGCGGGAGCTGATGACGAGGCGAAGAGGAAGGAGGGGCTCGGCGCAGAGGTAGGCTGACTGGGAGCATCTCGGCCCAGCCGAGATGTGGAGTAGTTCGGCCTGGGAGCGATGAGGTGGGCGACATGGTTTGGTAGATGGGCCGGCTGCAGGGGGTAATTCGGCCCTGCCTGGATCGTTTTCCCTTTCTCTTAATTAACTCGGCTGTAGAGAATGTGGACTGGGCCGAGATTCCCCTTACTCGGCCCAATTGTTCTCTATTGTCTTTTTCCTTTTCTATTTGATATTCTTTTATCAAATATACTTTCGTTTATTCTTGTCTCTTATCTATAGACCAACTCTGGGGTACCTTGGGTTATATCCTCGACAATTCCTGTTGGTATATGTGAGGATGTACCTGTTCAAGTGGCTCATAATTGCTTGATATTAACTGATTTTGTTGCCTTGAAATGCCTGAAGATGATAATATGTCTATTATTCTTGGGAGACCTTTTCTTAATACTGCAGGAGCTGTTATTAATTGTAATCAAGGAAAGGTGACCTTCAATGTTAATGACAAGGAACATACTGTCTATTTCCCCAAGAAGATTGATAGGACTTATGGTTTGAATTCAATTGAACATGTTGAGGGCATCCAAGTTGGAGAGATATATTGTCCCATACCAAGAGAAAAATTCAAAACTATTATGATTGGGACCATTGCTATCAAAATTGAGGTAACATAATGATTAGTGGAATACAAAGTTTTGTCTCATATAAAATTGTTTTGGTAACAAGACCTGATCAACCTTGTTAACAAAAGGATTTCATTGAACAAAACAATGTTTTCACCATGATTATCTCCGCTTACTTCTATTCTATTCATTTTAGTTTTGTTTTTGTTTAGTTTTCTTTTCCGTTGTTAGTTGCTTGCATGTTAGAGTGTCTTGGAACTTCTGTAGTTCTAGCCTTATTTTGTCTTTGCATCATTCAAAAAAATCTTTCTGTCAGAAAATTATTCATCTATACCTGAAAATTGCCCAAAAATAGTGTCTCGAAAATTCCAGAAAATTCATATTAAATTTTTACGTGAAAAAAGGGGCAGAGGAGTGCCTGGAAGGTACCAGGGGGGCCCACCAGGCAGGCACATCACCTGGTGGCACGGCCAGCCCTAGGGCACGCCAGCCTATGATGTGGGCCACCCCTGGCCCTCCACTCACTCTCTCACTTGCCACTTTCTTCTCTCTACCGAGTAGACACCAGTTCATTGCTCAAAATCGTGTTCTTGCTGTGCTTGCCCTTGATTTTTCGATCTCCTTGCTCAGCCCATCTTTGTTGCTGAAATTTGGAGCATTTGTTCTCTGGTATGTGACTCCTTCGCTTGTCCAAGTAGATTTGTGTTTAGTGGTTTATATCTTGAGTATTTAGTTGTTGTAGGTGATAGGTTATGAGAGCTTGTAAGCTTGTTTGATGCTTAGGGATATAGTTTTGATGCATGTTTAGGCCTCTTACAAGTCCATATGAGTAGTGCCCTTCATTATATTCACTTTGCAATCACTTTTTAATAGGTGTTTAAATTTCAGAATAGAAGATGAATGAGCATCAACTAAACCAACATGAACTATGGGTGCCTGAGGTTATGAAGGTTCACCGGGAGGAGGAAGTTTTTCCTTCCCTTTATCCATGCTCTGAGTTCATGAGAGTTGCAGGAATTCTCCAGGATTTCCACACTTTGGTTTCTAATGTAGGATTGGAGCACTTTTTGGAAGATGAACCTTGTCAATTTGTGAAGCTAACCATGTCTGTGGTGCAGGACTTTCAATTTAGTTACTCTTTGCCTAACCCCATGGTCCACTACAAAATTTAAAATATTGCTATAGACCTTTCTCTCGATGATTTTTGTGCAGCTATTAAGGTACCTCTGTGGGGATCACGTGGAAGGATTAAAGAGCGACCTGCGCCACTCATGGATTTATACGCAGAAATTTTCCAAGGGAGCAGCTTCTCGAAGGAGAGTGGGAAAATCCATAACATTCATCTCCCCTCCATTCGCTACTTTGCCTACTTTATTGCCAAGTGTGTTCTTGCTAGGAAAACTACCAATAAGTTATCTTCATATGATCTAGCATTCATCTCTGTTGCTCTTAAACGAGATAGGTCTTACAACTTGGGTGCTTTGATAGCTTTCCGTCTTGCTGCTAACCGCGAGAAAGGTGGAATTTGTGGGGGCCTCATTGCTTCTCGTTTACTAGCATTGCATGGTTTAGTGCCTCATCATCTAGACCTACAGTTTCCCATAGAAAGGATTGATCTTAATTCCATGGTACAACATAAATTTGTTTCCTCGTGGGCTAGTTTGAGTGAGTTGTCTTATGAAATAACCTTTCTCAAAGCTGGTTGGAGAAAGAGCAAGTCCGAGCGTGTTGTCCTTTTGCCTGCACCTGTTTTGTTTAAACTTCATAACAGGGTAGGATGGTCCCTCACGGAGCAGAAGCTTTATACGTACTTGGGAGAGCTCTCCCAACATGAGCAGGATACTAGAAGGGAGGTCATAGATGATTCGGTCCAGCCTTCGAATAAGGGGGAGTCTTCATATCAGCAGCCTACTTATGATTGGGGAGCTTCTTCTTCGTCCCACGGGCCTAACTACGATCATTCTTACAATGACCCGCCTTCTTGGAACCCTTACCCTTATCTGGATTGACACCCACTTAGGCCAAAAGCCTAAGCTTGGGGGAGGTACGCCGACATCGCACTCATCTCCATACCATTTGTGTCGGTACTTTGTATATTCATGTTTCATTCTCTTTCTAGCTTTCGTTCTTTCTTTGCTTTTGCTTTCTAAAACACAAAAAGACCAAAAATATTTATGTTGTTTCTCTTTGTTTGCGTCTTCTTCTTCTTTTTGCCTTGGTTTGTTTTTCCCTTTTTTCTTTGTTTGAACTATTCGAAAAACCCAAAAAGATTTTGCTTTGCTTGTTCTTCCTTTTTGGTTCTTGTTTTAAAAATCTAAAACACCAAAAATATTTGTTGTTCTTCTTTGGTTTTGTAAGTTTGTTACAGGGTTCAGCAGTCCTCAGTGGAATTTGGTTTCATATTATTATTATTCAAGCCACACAAGTGAAGGGAAATAATGAGGATTAATGACAACTTGAGGTGTGGTAAGAGGCTGGTAACAAACTATATTTGTTTTCATTTTTGTACATATACTCATCATTGTGGGCATGCTTAGCCTGTTCGTGTAGGGTGTGTTGGGTCCGCATCATAGAAAAACAAAAAAAATCCTACGATGAGAACTATACGCCAAGATCTATCTACTAGATACAAAGCAACGGGTGGACATACATCCATGGAGAACTTACCCTCGAAGACAACGAGTTTTGTTAATGAGTAGGAACTCGTGGTTGATGTAGTCGTACGCTTGCCGATATCAAGATCGTGTGGAAGTCCGAGCGCCGCAAATCAGCAGCGCATCCATCCTCGCACACACGTTCAAGCCACCAGACAACCTCCACCTCCTCGCCCGTGAATCAGCGAAGCAAGAACTCCTTCCGACGCATAAGGCCACCGGGAACATGTATCTCGCTAATCCGAGACCATGGGGGAATATCTAGAGGGGGAGAGAGATCCTTCACGAGGAGGTGTGGTTTGTGAGAGGGGAGAGGGGGGCTTTATATAGGAGGGAGGGAGACCCCTCCCCTCTCATAGCCGGCGCATGAGGGGGGACTCCTCCCCTCCTTCATTCATGTGGTGAACCTCCACTCACATAAACATGGCCTCCACCCAAAATCCCACTCACATGTATTTAATTTCCACCAAATTAAATGCAACTCTCAATTAATAAAACTCTTTTATTTATTTTATTCAGAATTTTGTTAATTACTTTAATTAACAAACATTCACATAAAACCCCTTACAACATTTCAATATCACATGCAGAACCACTTTCTGCAATTTCACCCGAAACAATTCCGGTTTCTATCGAAACAATTCCTATTTCTATCGAAACATTTCCTGCGCTTTGCAAACCTTTTGTCTGGAACATATGTGCTCCTAAATGGTGTCCGACAACCCTTAAGTGTGTCACCCTATGGTTCACGAATAATGTATACATGATTGAGACTCCTCTCAGATCAATAATCAGAAGCGGGACCTAGAGATCCATACTGACTCCTACATATTCAACGATGACTTCTGTGATCGTGAGAACCTTTAACGTCAGCAATTTAATCCCTTTGTCTCATGATATAATACATGTCCGAGATTCGATCATCGGTATCCAAATACCTAGTTTGATCTCACATCGACATGCACTCTTTCTCGCTCCGTGATATAACATTCTAGTGATCACATCACTTGCTTGCAAGCTATCTTAATGTGATATCACCGAGAGGGCCCAGAGTATATCTATCCGTCATCGGGATTGACAAATTCCACTCTTGATCCATGAGCCTCAACATAACACCTTCATAGCACTGAACCCACCTTTATGGTCACCCTGTTACGGTGTGACGTTTGATGTTATCAAGATACTCTTCCGGTGTTAGCAATTAACATGATCTCATGGTCGAAGGACTAAGACTACTTTGTATGATGTTATAGCAATATAAACATAATGACTTGATCGTAATGCTATACTTCGGATGAATGTTCATCACATCATTTCACAAATGTTGTGACCTTGTTATTAACAACATCCAATGTCCATGATCAGGAAACCTTGATCATCTTGTTAATCAACAAGCTAGTCTATAAGAGAGGCATAACTAGGAACCCTTTTGTTTATTAAACACACATGTATTGATGTTTCCTATCAATAAAATTATAGCATGCAAAATAAACATCTATCATATATAAGGAATACATAATAACAACTTTATTATTGCCTCTCAGGGCATATTTCCTTCAGTCTCCCACTTACACTAGAGACAATAATCTAGTTTATATAGTGATAAATCTAACACCCATGGAGTTCTGGTGTTGATCATGTTTTGCCCTAGGGAGTACTTTAGTCAACGGATCTGCTACATTCAGGTCCGTGTGCACTTTACAAATCTTTATATCTCCATCCTTGACATGCTCGCGGATGGAGTGAAACCGGCGCTTAATATGCTTGGAATTCTTGTGAGACCTTGGTTCCTTGGCGTTGGCTATGGCTCCATTATAGTCACAATAGATCACCATTGGGTCCAACACACTAGGAACCACACCTAGTTCCGTTATGAACTCCTTCATCCAAACCGCTTCCTGCGCCGCTTCTGAAGAAGCAACATATTCCGCCTCCGTCGTTGATCCAGCCACCACAGGTTGTTTGGAGCTCCTCCAACTAACTGTTGCTCCGTTCAAGAGAAATACATATCCGGATTGAGACTTAGAGTCATTCGGATCAGTGTAAAAGCTAGCATCGACATAACACTTAGCGACTAGCTCTTCTTCACCTCCGTATACAAGAAACGTATCCTTAGTTCTTCTCAAGTACTTAAGGATATTTTTGACCGTTATCCAGTGTTCCGAACCTGGATCAGATTGGTACCTACTAGTCAAACTAATAGCATGTGCCACATCCGGTCTTGTCCATAGCATGGCATACATTATAGAGCCTATGGCTGAGGCATAGGGGATCTTATCCATTATCTATCTTTCTTCTGCTGTAGCCGGACTTTGAGTCTTACTCAATGTCTTGCCTTGCAACATAGGTAAGTACCCCTTCTTACTTCCGTCCATATTAAACTTCTTTAATATCTTATCAAGGTATGTACTCTGCGATATCCCAATTAGGCGTCTTGATCTATCTCTATAGATTTTAATGCCTAATATATATGAAGCTTCACCAAGGTCCTTCATCGAAAATTTGCTGTTTAGATAACTTTTAACACTGTTTAAAAGATCTATATCATTTCCAATCAATAATATGTCATCCACATATAATATCAGAAATGCCACATTGCTCCCACTCACTTTCTTGTAAATACAAGCCTATCCATAAGTTTGGACAAATCCAAACTCTTTGATCACCTCATCAAAGCGGAGATTCCAACTCCGGGATGCTTGCTTCAGTCCATAGATGGATCGCTGAAGTTTGCACACCTTATCAGCATCCTTAGGATCGACAAAACCCTTAGGTTGTATCATATACAACTCTTCTTCAATATTACCATTGAGGAACATAGTTTTGACATCCATCTGCCATATTTCATAATCGAAATATGCAGCAATTGCTAACATAATCCTAACCGACTTAAGCATCGCTACGGGAGAGAATGTCTCATCATAGTCAACTCCTTGAATTTTTTGAAACCCCTTTGCAACAAGTCGAGCCTTATAGATGGTTACATTACCATTAGCATCAGTTTTTCTTTTGAAAATCCATTTATTCTCAACGGCCTTTCGATCGTGAGGTAAGTCCACCAAAGTCCAAACCTGGTTTTCGTACATGGATTCCATCTCGGATTTCATGGCTTCTAGCCATTTGTTGGAATCAGGGCTCATCATCGCTTCTTCATACATCGCAGGGTCATCTATTTCATCAATCATGAAATTCATAATAGGATTGTCGTACAGTTCAGGAGCTGTACGTGTCCTGCTTGACCTGCGAGGTTCGGTGTGTCCTCTTTCGGAGTTTCATGATCAATATCATTAGCTCTCTCTTCATTAGGTGAAGTCAACTCCGAAACAACTTCCCGTGTTGTGCTACTCGCCATTTCATGAAGAGAAGGTTCAATAACCTCTTCGAGTTCTACCTTCCGACTACTCACACCTTTCGCGAGAAACTCCTTCTCAAGAAAGGATCCATTCTTGGCAACAAAAACCTTGCCCTCGGATCTGTGATAGAAGGTATACCCAATTGTTTCCTTAGGGTATCCTATGAAGACGCATTTTTCTGCTTTGGGTTCGAGTTTATCCGGTTGAAGTTTCTTCACATAAACATCGCATCCCCAAACTTTAAGAAATGACAGCTTAGGTTTGTTTCCAAACCATAATTCATACGGTGTCTTTTCAACGGATTTAGATGGTGCCCTATTTAAAGTGAATGTAGCGGTTTCCAGTGCATAACCCCAAAATGACAGTGGCAAGTCAGTCAGAGACATCATAGATCGAACCATATCCAATAAAGTACGATTACGACGTTCTGACACACCATTACGTTGTGGTGTTCCGACAGGCGTGAGTTGTGAAACTATTCCACAGTCTTTCATATGTGTGCTAAACTCAGAATTAAGATACTCTCCTCCACGGTCGGACCAGAAATTTGATCTTTACATACGATGATTTTCCACTTCATTCTGAAATTCTTTGAACTTTTCAAAGGTTTCAGACTTATGTTTCATCAAATAGATATACCCGTATCTACTCAAATCATCCGTGAAAGTAACAAAATAACGATATCCACCTCGCGCCGACACACTCATTGGTCCACACACATCAGTATGTATGATTTCCAATAAATCTGTTGCCCGTTCCATTGAACCGGAAAACGGCGTTCTAGTCATCTTGCCCATAAGGCATGGTTCACATGTATCAAATGATTCAAAATCAAGTGATTCCAAAAGTCCATCAGAATGGAGTTTCTTCATGCGTTTAATGCCAATATGACCTAGACGGCAGTGCCACATATATGCAGATATATCATTATCAAGTTTAATCCTTTTAGCATCAACATTATGAATATGCGTAATACTACTATCGATATCCAACAGAAATAAACCATTCAACACAGGTGCATGACCATAAAAGATATTATTCATATAAATCGAACAAACATTGTTTTCAGACTTAAACGAATAACCACTTTGCATCAAACACGATCCGGATACAATGTTCATGCTCAGTGCAGGCACCAAATAACAATTATTCAGGTTTATAACTAATCCCGATGGCATATGGAGAGGCAGCGTTCCAACGACGATCACATCAACTCTTGATCCATTGCCGACCCGCATCGTGACCTCATCCCTTGCTAGTTGTCGCTTGTTCCGCAGCCCCTGAACCGAGTTACATATATTAGCAACCGATCCCGTATCAAATACCCAGGTGCTACTGCGAGTACTAGTCAAGTACACATCAATAACATGTATATCACATATACCTTTGTTTGCCTTGTCGGCCTTCTTGTCTGCCAAATACTTGGGGCAGTTGCACTTCCAATGGCCAGTCCCCTTGCAATAGTAGCACTTGGTGTCAGACTTAGGGCCAGCTCGGGGTTTCTTTTCAGGCACGGCAACAGATTTGCCGCCCTTCTTTCCCTTCTGCTTGCCTTTATTGTCCTTCTTGAAACCGGTGGTATTATTGATCATCAACACTTGATGTTCTTTCCTAATCTCCACTTCTGCAGTCTTAAGCATTGACAAAAGCTTGGGAAGAGACTTCTTCATGCCCTGCATATTATAGTTCATCACGAAGCTCTTGTAGCTAGGTGACAGAGATTGGAGAACACGATGTCTGCCTAAGTCAATGGGAATCGTTATTCCCAAGGACACAAGCTTATCGGTGTACCCAGACATTTTGAGTACATGCTCACTAACGGAGTTGTTCTCTTCCATCATGCAGATAAAGAACTTTTCAGAAGCATTATAACTCTCTACGGCAGCATGGGTATCGAAAATCATTTTCAATTCTCCCATGGTATCAAAGGCATTGCCATTTTCGAAACGCTTTTGAAGTTCGCTCTAGCCCATACATGCCGCAATGAACTAAGTTGTGGTCCTCCGATGAGTTATATAGACGCGTTCTTTTCCTCGTCAGGCATCAGAGCTGGTGGGCCTAGCGGCGCCTAGCACATATTGCTTTTGTGCAGCAGTGAGGAGAATCCTCAAATTCATAGCCCAGTTGGTGAAGTTGCTACCATTCGCAGCAAGCTTCTCTTTCTCCATGAACACATTGAAATTAAAAGCAGGTGGTGCCATCTACAACAGAATTTGTAAAGTTTATTTAGACTAAGTTTATGATAGATTGAGTTCAACTAATCCAAATTACTAATGAACTCCCACTCAAAAACGACATCCCTCGTGTCCTTTTGGTGATTACATGAACCAAATCCACTACACCAAGTCCGACCATCACGTGAGTCGGTGTAGCTTCAAAGGCGAGCATCTATATGGGCATCATATCAACTATATGACTCATGCTTAACCTTTCGGTCCGTGTTCCGAGGCCATGTCTGCATATGCTAGGCTCGTCAAGTAAGAACCTTAGTATTCACGTGTAAACTGTCTTACACCCGTTGTATGAAAGCGTGAGTCGAGAACACCCGATCATCACGTGATGCCTCAAAACACGATCCACAAAACGGTGCATACTTAAGGAAGAACACATTTTATCTTGATATCTAAATGAGGGATCATCTTATAATGCTACCAAAAGCGCCAAACTAGCAATATAAGATGCTAACATCTAATGTGTGAAGTGAGGTGATATGGTCCATGCATTTGATCTCTATCATTTGCATCGTGGTATGATCTCTATCATTCCTTTGTGTGTAAGGCCAAGGTCTATGGAACTTACACGTTAAGTGAGTTGTAAGAGTATCTATCATACATCTACTAACAACAATACCATATCAAGACACTAGCCCAGCAACGATCTAAACTAGACGCCTCTAATTTATCAATTGCAAGTTTTACGTGGCTTAGGGCTTTCGGAGATAGAACCGGTCTTACCTACGAACATGAACCACAACGAGGATAACCAAGTTATTAGCAACTCGTTGTAAATCAGATATTGACTATAGTAGGAGAGACAGACACCCGCTAGCCACTTATGCAAAACTAGTTGCATGTCAGTCGTGGAACCGGTCTCATGTACGATGACATGTAAGGTTGGTCCGGGCCGCTTCATCCCACTATGCCACCAATATCCAAAGTACATAGAAGATGCAATAACATGATCATCATCGCCCACATATAAACATATGTGTACTGTCAACACCCGGATTTTTAATCCCAGATGCCCGTTATGCCATACCTCGCAATCCCAGGATTACCATTTTTGTGAGACATAACAGATTGGATATCATAGTACATCATCCATTACAAACCATACATAAGGTTTTACACGAATAAGGATCTCATGATCCAGTCTTTAATACAACAAGCAGCGGAAATAAATGGTAGCGTAGCGGTGGGGTCCATCTTCAGGGGCACAGGCAATGCTGACGAACGCAGATAGTCCTAGTTATCATAGCCGTCCTGCTGACCATCATCTTGATAATCTCCTTCATAGTCTGTCCATGATAATAGCAAGGGACAAAAGCCATGAGTACTCTTTAAGTACTCGCAAACTACTACTAGCAAGGGTTATACTTCTAAGTTAAAGTGCGGAATTGAAAGAATAACTATCAAGTTAAGTTTGAAACCTAAGCTGAGTTCTGAAACAAGAAAGATAAAAATAAAAGTCTAGAATCACCTAAGTTGGGGAAACTATTTTCATCTACACAACACTGTTGTGGTCAAGTCCGGGTTCATCATTCATTTCAAGTTATTTAGAAAACATCTGACAACGAAACAGTATGGCCATTCCAACTGTCCATAACCGCGGACGCGGCTATTCGAATAGTTTGACACTCTGCAGGGGTGGTACACTTTCACCACAAGATTCGATACATCTATCAGGGATAACCCTGAATCATCATACTTAGTATGCAGATAATCAAACATAACCTTCCCTTTACACACCCTAGTATAAGCACCTCTCCTATGAGCATGGCCTCCCAACCATGACCATCAGTCATCTTGGGCACTGCATAGGTGGAAAATATTAAGAGGTAGCCTCAGCTCAAACCTCTCCCGTGAGGGAACTAATACTAATGCATATAAATTTCCAGCTAAACCTTACCCAATTCAGGTAATGTGGTTGTACGGTAAATTTGGAATGGTATCGCATCCGAATCCAACCATCAGTTTTATCAAAAGGGTTAAGGCTCATGCCTCATCATTTTCATCATCATAAACCAATTGTGTTTCTCCACACATGTCAAAACATCTCAATAGAATGACTCATCATTCCAAGGTTTTCATAACTCATTTTCACAAAGTGTCTCCATCTAAAGTGACTCAAGTTTAATCTATTCTAAAACACTAGGTTAAGAGTGTTCACTAAGGTGGAAAGGTGGGATCAATCTCATGCCATAGAATGACATCTAAGGGTTTGTAATTAGGTCAAGTTTTATACTCTTTATGCTACCTTCAAAATTAATTAAAGAACTTTGTATAATCTAAGGTGGGGTAAAACTTGTCCATGAGACTTGGGGCATTAATAGTGAAAAGGGGTGTGATTAAAGCATGCTGAAGGCATCTTTGCTAAACCATCTAGTTTATTCTAGCTTGCTAACCATAGCTTGCTAAGGTAAGTTTGCAAGGGTTAGCTTGCCCTGCTAATAGTGGCTTGCCTTGGTTGGTGCAGTGGTTGAAGTTGTCTTCTTCTTCTTCTTCCTGGTAGAACTCCTCCTCCTCGAGAGTTTGGTCGGTGCTATCGTCTAGAAATACATAGGGAGTGCACAATCACCAAACAATACTTAACTAGGCTAAGTAGCATTCTAAAGCACACAATTGATGATGTATTATCATCACAAACATTACAAGTTTTAATTCAATAGTTTTAATCTTTTTATTTTAGAAAAGTAATTTCTACTCATTGAAATGTTAACTAAAATTTAATATTCACCACCAAAATATGAGATCATGTGGACACATGTCCTCACCACATATTCCACGGGTGGGAATGAGATTTAAAGGTTGGATCAATATTACTTTAGTTTAAGTTTATTATTTAAAGATTTAAAGTGACTAGAAATGCCTATATAGCATTATTTTGGTACTAGTCCAAAGTCACTGCATCTAAACCTTAATATTATTACATATTTGGATAGATATGATGAAATGTGATTTTTGAGAGTTGGAATCAACTCAAAACCTGACTTGGTTGATTTTATAAAAATGTTGCAAGTTGTAAAAGCTTTTGTCTTCTCATTTTTATTAGGATAGATCTATAAATCTAATTGAACTAAATCCAACGGGCTTGGATAGAGCATTTCAATACCTTTCAGACAAAATTAGTTTCATGCACTTTGGATTTGTCAAACTCACAGAATTGATTTTTGAAACACAGGACAGAAACTATATTCTAACTAAAAAGAAAAATCCTAATTTGAATTTCCAACGCGCGCGGGAACGAAATGGGCAGCCCATTGCTGTCAAGGTGTGGCTGACTTAAGCGAGGACCCCACCCATTAGTGGCACAGGGGGTGCGAAGCGGTATGGGCGAACGGTGGCCGTGCGATCTGGTTCTAATCCAACGGCTGAGGGTCATCGTCGACGCGGCGCCAAGTAGACAGAACCTAAGCGGCCAGTGGGGGTTGGGGGCTCACCGGGTTCAGGCGGTCGGCGAGGCGGGCGAACGACGAAGTCGACGACGGCGAACCTCCTGGTACCGGCAGCTTCTCCTGGGGCGGCCTGGATCAACGGCGCCCTTCTCCTCCCGAGGCGGCGGCTCCGGCTGCAATTCCGGTGCTCTGGTGCTCGAGCGGCTCCGGCTGGCGGTGGGGAGTGAGTGTGAGAGGTGGTGAGTGAGATGGTGTGCTCAAATCGGCTGGGGGTGGCCTCTATTTATAGTGGCGAGAGGGGACCGACGGGGCGCACGGTGAGCTCGTCGTGGTCGATGGTACAGACGGCTATCGGCATGGGCGACGGTGAAGGGTGCGGTGCTCCCTGGCGATGCTCAACGACACGGTGGCGAGACGTGGGGCGGTGCGGTTTGGTCTGGAACACGCGATGCTCTGCACGGCAGAGGCGGCGTCTTCGACGACGAGCGGTGGCTGTGCGTCATGGGGCGGCGAACGGGGATGTCTGGCGGTCTCCTGGGTCGGTGGCGATCATGTATGCAAGCGGCAAGGGCGGCGCGCGGTCTGTGGGCGTCGGTCGAGGGTGGCGCTCTAGCGCATGCTCGGCATGGTTGCAAGCGGGCTGGGCGCGGTCCGTGCGTGTGGTCCAGGGGTTGGCAGGGTTCGGGCACTGGACAGGGAGTGGCGGTGGACGGTGGGCTGCCTCCTAGACAAGGTTGGCACGGCTAATTCTCCTCCTAGCTTGTTGTCTCCCCTGGGGTGGCATGGTGAGCTTCGGCTGTTCACCATTGATGTCATTGCCCAGCTTACAGTGAGTCTAGTGCTTGGTTTAACTTGCTAGCTGATCTACTGAGATGGTTGTGAGCTAGAGAGGGAACAAGTTAGGCTTCAATCACTGCTCATAATAGTGTTTGGTTTTTGTTTGATTTGTGTCTGCCACCTGTTCGATGAAATGGCCGCAAGAACTCAAGTTTTGAATTTTGAAAAGATTTTTGGTGGGTGTGCTAAGTTGGTGCTGGTGAGTTTGCAGATGCTTGGGTTTTGAAAGTTGAGCTTGTTTGAGTGGTTTTTGAAAAAGTGGGATCTTCCCATATGATAAAGATTCAATTTTGAACTGTTATTTAAAATAGTTTACAGAAGGTTTTTAGAAGATCAAAAGGTGGGCCTTGGTACCTCATTATGTGTACTAGCAAGGGGTGCAAAGATCAAGAATTGTTTCTGTTAATTTTTGAGTACTAGGAATAGCCAAAGTAGGCATGGGAGTTAATTTTGGCAAAATGACCATTTCTCCATTTTAAATATTTTTGATTTGATTTTCTTTAGAAAAAGTTTGGGAATGATGTAGATGATGTTTAACTCACCTCAGGAACATTTTACAAGCATTGGATCACTTAATCATGGAAATTCAAACAACTCCTATTTAAATGCACACAATATGAATGCTTTCATTTTAAAAATGGAAAAGTTTTTGTTAACCCTATTTTTGGATGATTGGATCTTTGATAAACTTGGATTGAAGTTTTGGGATGTTACAAACCTTCCCCCCTTAAACAAAATCTCGTCCCGAGATTTACAAAGAAAACTAGGAACTAAAAAGATCTGGGAACTCTGTCCTAATGTAATCTTCGTGTTCCCAGGTGGCTTCCTCCTCGGTATGGTTGCTCCACTGAATCTTGAGAAACTTGATACTCCTGGTCCTGGTGGTCCTGTAGGCCTCTTCTAAGATACGGATGGGCACTTCCCAATAGGTTAGGTCGTTGTTGATTTCCACAGCTCTGTGATCGATGTTCTTGAAAACTTCAGTCTTCTCCGGCACTTCTAGGCATTTGCGGAGTAACGAGATATGGAACACATTGTGGATGGCTAACATCTCTTCAGGCAATTCCAGCTGATACGATACTTCTCCTTGACGGTTCAGAATCTTGAAAGGTCCGATATATCTGGGGGCTAACTTTCCCTTCAGACTAAAGCGTTGAGTTCCCTTCAAGGGTGAAACCTTGAGATATACGAAATCTCCGACATTGAAAGTCAGGTCTCTCCTTCTCTTGTCAGCATAGCTCTTCTGTCTGGATTGGGCGGACTTGAGGTGCTCACGGACTTTGTGAACTTTCTCTTTGGCTTCTCGGAGAATGTCGTGTCCAAAGATCTGACTCTCTCCTACTTGCGACCAATTTAAGGGGGTACGACATTTTTTTCCGTATAGGAATTCAAATGGTGCCATCTGCAAACTAGCCTGATAACTGTTGTTATATGAGAACTCTGCGAATGGTAGGCAGTCTTCCCATTTTGATCCGTATTCTAACACACAGGCTCTAAGCATATCCTCAAGAATCTGGTTGACTCTCTCAGTCTGTCCATCTGTTTGCGGGTGATAGGCGGTACTGAAATTTAACTTGGTTCCTAAACCTTCCTGGACTTTCTGCCAAAATCTTGAAGTAAACTGGGTTCCTCGATCTGATACAATGGCCTTGGGGGTTCCATGCAGACTAACAATTCTAGCAATGTACAGCTCTGCTAATTTTGCACTTTGGTAGGTTATCTTGACAGGTATGAAGTGGGCTACCTTAGATAGTCTATCAACTATGACCTAGATTGAGTCATTTCCCCTACTAGAAGTAGGTAAACCTGTGATAAAGTCCATACCGATGGAATCCCATTTCCATTCCGGAATCTGCAATGGTTGCAACAATCCTGCAGGTCTCTGATGCTCTGCTTTGACTCTTTGACAAATGTCATACTTGGCGATGTAGCTTCCGATCTCTCTCTTCATCTTGTGCCACCAAAATTGCTCTTTCAAATCCTGATACATCTTTGTTCCTCCGACGTGGATAGAATAAAGAGTATCATGAGCTTCCTTCATGATAACCTCCTTCAGCTCCGAATCTGCTGGTACACAGATACGTCCTTTGTACCATAGTACTCCTTCTTCGTCTTCGGTGAATCTAGGTACTTTGCCTGTACCAATACGACATTTGATCCCGTTGATACTCTCATTTCCCTTCTGGGCTTCCTTGATCTGGCTAAACAAAGTGGGTTGAAGTTCAATGCTAGCTAGGAATCCTTTGCTAACTACTTCAGTCCTGAACTGCTCCAGCTCCTCATACAAACTTGGTTGCTTCTCTTTGATCATGGTGTTAAGCCTACACGGCAATCTGCTAAGAGCATCCGCTACCACATTGGCTTTGCCGGGGTGATAGTGAATGTCAAGGTCATAATCCTTGATTAACTCTATCCATCTTCTTTGCCTCATATTTAGCTCCTTCTGGGTGAAGATATACTTCAAGCTTTTATGATCTGAGTAAATCTCACAGCGATTACCCATCAAATAGTGACGCCATGTCTTCAACGCCAGAACCACGGCTGCTAGCTCAAGATCATGGGTCGGATAGTTCTGCTCGTGCTGCTTCAGTTGTCGCGACAGATACGCGATGACTTTGCCTTCTTGCATCAATACACATCCTAGGCCAATCTTGGATGCGTCACAATACACATCAAATGGCTTCTTGATGTCCGGCATGATCAAAATTGGGGCTGATATCAATCTCTTCTTCAGCTCCCGGAAACTGGCTTCACACTTGTCCGTCCATTCAAACTTCTTGTCCTTCTTCAACAATTGGGTCATTGGTCGGGCTATGCTCGAGAATCCTTCTACAAACTTGCGATAATATCCCGCTAATCCAAGGAATGAACGAACTTGGGGTTGATTGGTTGGGGATTCCCATTCTTCTACATCTTTGATCTTGGTAGGATTAACAGAGACTCCTCCGGCAGACACAACATGACCTAGGAATCCTACTTCTTTCAGCCAAAACTCACACTTGCTGAACTTGGCATATAACTGATGCTCTCTCAGGGTTCCTAGGATGATTCTCAGATGTTGCTCATGCTCTTCTTCGGACTTGGAGTAGATAAGGATGTCGTCGATAAACACAACTACAAACTTATCTAGGAAATTCATAAAGATCTTATTCATGAGATTCATGAAATAAGCAGGGGCATTGGTTAATCCAAAAGACATAACCGTATACTCGTATAAACCATAGCGATTAGTAAAGGTGGTCTTCAGAATATCCGTTGCACGAATCTTAAGTTGGTGATAACCAGTCCTAAGATCAATCTTTGAGAATACCGAGCTCGATCAACCGATCAAATAGATCCTCTATCTTTGGCAAGGGTACTTGTTCTTGATGGTGACATCATTCAACTTTCTGTAGTCCGCATACGGCGATTGCCTCCATCCTTCTTGTCGATTTAATAACACCGGTGATCTCCAAGGCGATGCACTTGCTGAATCAAGCTTCTGCTAACATGGCATCCAACCGCTTCTTCGTTCCACTAACTCGAGGGGTTCATGGTATAGGGTCTCTGGGCTATAGGTCCGGTTCCGGGATTAGTTCGATAATGAACTCAATATCCCTATCCGGGGCATACACAGCAATTCATCCGAATACGTCGGGTATTCACAGACTACTCGACTTGGTCAATGGTAGGCAGGGCTACACTCTTGTTGCACTTGAATTGACGGGCAAGGTTTCGTAGATATGTTCTCATTACTCGAACTACTGGTCATGGTGATGGCTTTCTTATCACAGTCTATCGTCCTTGATGCCTTGACATCCAGTCCATGCCTAGTACTACTTCCAATCCTTTGCTCCAAGTACAATTAGGTTGGCATAAAATCTATCCCATGTATTCGATAGGTACATTTTGCAAATTTTTCTAGCTTTGGTAGTTGAGCCAGGGATTTGAACTATCATGACATGCTTCAAGTTGGTTGGGCGAATCTTACTAGTGCATACAAATTCTTCGGTGACAAAGGAATGCGATGCTCCAGAATCAAACAATACTCTTGCTAAAACTGAGTTGATGAAAACATACCCAAAGACTACATCCGGGCGCTTCTTGGGCTTCTTCTGCGTTCATGTGGAAGAGACGACCGTTGCGGTTGTGCGGGTTCCCTGGGGCAAACCTCCTTCCTGGCTGAACACGACGCTGCTGCTGAGCTGGGGCATTCACATTGGCATTGGCGGCAGCCTTCTTGGGACACTCATTGGAGTAGTGACCTTTCACTCCACACTCGAAACAGGTGATCTGGGACTTGTCTTTGGCTGCGACCGGTATAGCATTGCTGCCAGTTCTGGGTGCAGTGTTGTTGTTGTTGTTGTTGTTGCTCTTGGGAGGTGCACGGTTGAAATGATTGGCATTACCGGAGTTGTGATTGTTTCCTCCGGACTTCACATTGCCTCCGCTACGGTTGGGGTAGCTTGGGCGAGAATTCGAGGGTCGGTTGTTCCTTGGTGCATATCCTGGTGAAGGGTTGGGACGGTACTTCTGGTGACTGTTGGATCCAGACTGCTGCATCATACGACGCTTGCGGTTGTCGTTTGCCTGGTTAATCTTCCCTTCCATCTGAATGGCAGAGTCGACTAGCTCTTCGAGATCATCGAAACGGATGTTGACGAGGACAGTCTGCATCTCATCATGCAGTCCGTTCAAGAATCTCTCCTTCTTCTTGGCCTCCGTGTTGATCTCATCGGGTGCATATCTGGCAAGTGACAGGAATTTGTCACGGTACTCTACCACTGTCATTCTTCCTTGCTTCAACTCACGGAATTCATCTCTCATCCTGTTGACAAGACCTTGCGGCACGTGGGTGCGGCTGAACTTGACCTTGAATGCTTCCCAGGTCATCACTTGACCTTGGTTCATAGTGCGGATGCTATTCCACCAAGCTCTTGCATCTCCTGCCAGATAGTGGGTGGCAAATAGAACTTTCTCATTTGCATCCACTCCTGCAACCTCTAAGTTGTTTTCCATGGTCTGCAACCAGTCATCAGCATCTAGTGGGTTCTCAGATTGGTTGAAGATTGGGGGATTTGTGTTCTGAAAGTTTTTGAGTTTGGATCCTTGGTGATCCTGATTTCCATGCCCTTGGTTGTTGAGAGCCATCTGGGCGATCTGCTGCAGTGTTGCTAAGTTGGCTTGCCGTTCGGCCCTGCTTGCTTCACGATCCGCTATGAGATTCTGCAAGATCTGCAGCATTGGGTCCTGCGACGAGTTGCTTCCTCCTTGGTTTCCACGAGGCATCTGGAGATTTAGATAGATATAGGGGTAAGAGTGAAATTCTAAGGTTCATGGTTTTGAGGTTTTCAAAGCTAAAACTTTGAGTTAGACTCAGGTTTCTCAACTAACTTCTTTTTCATTCATGCAAACAAGCACACGATACAACACACACCACGACAATAAAAGGGAAAACAGATGGTTTGAAGAACCATTCTGCAAGCTACGATACAATGAGATGATACATCTCATTCTACGACAGTGCTCTAGTGCATCTACTCATCGTCGATGAAGTCAGAGTCTTCATCTTCAGTGTAGAAGTCCACGGCATCCTCCTCCAGAAAGTCATCATCGTTGCTGAGGTAAGAATCCATATCTCCTTGGATGTCTTCACCCTCATCTTCTACTTCTTTTGCAACAAGCTGAGCTTCCTGCTCCTTGACGGTCTTCTCGAGGTCTGCCACCTTCTTGCGAAGACGGGCGATGGTGCGATCCTTCTTTGTACGTTGGCGACGAAGAGACTGGCGATCTTGGATGAGCAGTGTGAAAGTCTGGGCCTTCTGGTCAGCGATGGCATGGTTCTGGTTGGCTAACTCTCTAGCATTATCCAGCTCCTGTTGTCGGTCATGAAGCAAGAAGTCAAGATTCTCCACTTGACGCTTCAACTCTGGGTGACTTGGCATCTCCATTGGCATTCCCATGAAGTCACGTCTTGCATAGTGGGCAAAACGGGTTCCTTGAATCTTGTTGACGCTGAGGGCACATAGACGTGCGAGAGCTTCATGCATTGCCCTGGCCAATCCATCTAGCCAGTTGTTCTCTCTCACGGAGAACTGAATTCTCCCGGAGGTTGGTGCTTCAATGCTTCCTCGAAGATCTGCGGTGACTAGCCATTGTAGGTCTCCTCCTGGGGGTCCTGGAAGTTGAGCTCCAAGAAACTCTGGATGTGGGCGTCCCAGTAACTCTGACAGTGAATCGAGATCCCTCTCGAAGATCAACTGACCTCCGTTTCCCATCTGGTAAAACTTGCTGAACTGAGTCTCCATCTACAAGAATTTAGGATGAGGAAATTAGTGAAGTGATCAAGTGTGTCAAATTTTAAGTAGTAATGTAAGAATTTTGAGGGACATGTATTTTTGCGAAAGAATGAGTTCACAAGGGTAAGACGGGAAATAGTTTTTCATAAATACTCATTTTGGTTTTTGAAGCTAAGTTTTTGGTTTGGACGTCCATTCTAACTAGGGTCTCCTATGGTCAGGATGGCTCTGATACCAACTTGTCAACACCTAGATTTTTAATCCCAGATGCCCGTTATGCCATACCTCGCAATCCCAGGATTACCATTTTTGCGAGACATAACAGATTGGATATCATAGTACATCATCCATTACAAACCATACATAAGGTTTTACACGAATAAGGATCTCATGATCCAGTCTTTAATACAACAAGCAGCGGAAATAAACGATAGCGTAGCGGTGGGGTCCATCTTCAGGGGCACAGGCAATGCTGACGAAGGCAGATAGTCCTAGTTATCATAGTCGTCCTGCTGACCATCATCTTGATAATCTCCTTCATAGTCTAGCCATGATAATAGCCAGGGACAAAAGCCATGAGTACTCTTTAAGTACTCGCAAACTACTACTAGCAAGGGTTATACTTCTAAGTTAAAGTGCTGAATTGAAAGAATAACTATCAAGTTAAGTTTGAAGCCTAAGCTGAGTTCTAAAACAAGAAAGATAAAAATAAAAGTCTAGAATCACCTAAGTTGGGGAAACTATTTTCATCTACACAACCCTGTTGTGGTCAAGTCCGGGTTCATCATTCATTTCAAGTTATTTAGAAAACATCTGACAACGAAACAGTATGGCCATTCCAATCATCCATAATCATGGACGCTATTCGAATAGTTTGACACTCTGCAGAGGTGGTACACTTTCACCACAAGATTCGATACATCTGTCAGGGATAACCCTAAATCATCATACTTAGTATGCAGATAATCAAACATAACCTTCCCTTTACACACCCTAGTATAAGCACCTCTCCTATGATCATGGCCTCCCAACCATGACCATCAGTCATCTTGGGCACTGCATAGGTTGACAACATTAAGAGGTAGCCTCAGCTCAAACCTCTCCCGTGAGGGAACTAATACTAATGCATATAAATTTCCAGCTAAACCTTACCCAATTCAGGTAATGTGGTTGTACGGTAAATTTTGAATGGTATCGCATCCGAATCCAACCATCAGTTTTATCAAAAGGGTTAAGGCTCATGCCTCATCATTTTCATCATCATAAACCAATTGTGTTTCTCCACACATGTCAAAACATCTCAATAGAATGACTCATCATTCCAAGGTTTTCATAACTCATTTTCACCAAGTGTCTCCATCTAAAGTGACTCAAGTTTAATCTATTCTAAAACACTAGGTTAAGAGTGTTCACTAAGGTGGAAAGGTGGGATCAATCTCATGCCATAGAATGACATCTAAGGGTTTGTAATTAGGTCAAGTTTTATACTCTTTATGCTACCTTCAAAATTAATTAAAGAACTTTGTATAATCTAAGGTGGGGTAAAACTTGTCCATGAGACTTGGGGCATTAATAGTGAAAAGGGGTGTGATTAAAGCATGCTGAAGGCATCTTTGCTAAACCATCTAGTTTATTCTAGCTTGCTAACCATAGCTTGCTAAGGTAAGTTTGCAAGGGTTAGCTTGCCCTGCTAATAGTGGCTTGCCTTGGTTGGTGCAGTGGTTAAAGTTGTCTTCTTCTTCTTCTTCCTGGTAGAACTCCTCCTCCTCGAGAGTTTGGTCGGTGCTATCGTCTAGAAATACATAGGGAGTGCACAATCACCAAACAATACTTAACTAGGCTAAGTAGCATTCTAAAGCACACAATTGATGATCTATTATCATCACAAACATTACAAGTTTTAATTCAATAGTTTTAATCTTTTTATTTTAGAAAAGTAATTTCTACTCATTGAAATGTTAACTAAAATTTAATATTCACCACCAAAATATGAGATCATGTGGACACATGTCCTCACCACATATTCCACAGGTTGGAATGAGATTTAAAGGTTGGATCAATATTACTTTAGTTTAAGTTTATTATTTAAAGATTTAAAGTGACTAGAAATGCCTATATAGCATTATTTTGGTACTAGTCCAAAGTCACTGCATCTAAACCTTAATATTATTACATATTTGGATAGATATGATGAAATGTGATTTTTGAGAGTTGGAATCAACTCAAAAGCTGACTTGGTTGATTTTATAAAAATGTTGTAAGTTGTAAAAGCTTCTGTCTTCTCATTTTTATTAGGAGAGATCTATAAGTCTAATTGAACTAAATCCAACGGGCTTGGATAGAGCATTTCAATACCTTTCAGACAAAATTAGTTTCATGCACTTTGGATTTGTCAAAATCACAGAATTGATTTTTGAAACATAGGACAGAAACTATATTCTAACTAAAAAGAAAAATCCTAATTTGAATTTCCAACGCGCGCGAGAACGAAATGGGCCGGCCCACTGCGCTCCGCGCGGCGTCTTGGGTTGACTTAAGCAAGGACCCCACCCATCAGTGGCACAGGGGGGTGCGAAGCGGTATGGGCGAACGGTGGCCGTGCGATCTGGTTCTAATCCAACGGCTGAGGGTCATCGTCGACGTTGGGCAGCACCGGCGAGACAGAACCCTAGCACGGCCAGTGGGGGTCGTTGGGGGCTCACCGAGGTTCAGGCGAGGGTCGGCGAGGCGGGCGAATGACGAAGTAGACGACAGTGAACCTCCTGGTATCGGCAGCTTCTCCTAGGGCGGCCTGGATCAACGGCGCCCTTCTCCTCCCGAGGCGGCGGCTCCGGCTGCAATTCCGGTGCTCCGGTGCTCGAGCGGCTCCGGCTGGCGGTGGGGAGTGAGTGTGAGAGGTGGTGAGTGAGATGGTGTGCTCAAATCGGCTGGGGGTGGCCTCTATTTATAGTGGCGAGAGGGGACCGACGGGGCGCACGGTGAGCTTGTCGTGGTCGATGGGAAAGACGGCTATCGGCATGGGCGACGGTAGGGGCGGTGCGGTGCTCCCTGGCGATGCTCAACGACACGGTGGCGAGACGTGGGGCGGTGCGGTTTGGTCTGGAACACGCGATGCTCTGCGCAGCAGAGGCGGCGTCTTCGACGACGAGTGGTGGTTGTGCTTCATGGGGCAGCGAACAGGGATGTCTGGCGGTCTCCTGGGTCGGTGGCGATCATGTATCCAAGCGGTGAGGGCGGCGCGTGGTCTGTGGGCGTCGGTCGAGGGTGGCGCTCTAGCGCATGCTCGGCATGGTTGCTGGCGGGCTGGGCACGGTCCGTGCGTGTGGTCCAGGGGTTGGCAGGGTTCGGGCGCTGGACAGGGAGTGGCGGTGGACGGTGGGCTGCCTCCTAGACAAGGTTGGCACGGCTAATTCTCCTCCTAGCTTGTTGTCTCCCCTGGGGTGGCATGGTGAGCTTCGGCTGTTCACCATTGATGTCATTGCCCAGCTTACAGTGAGTCTATTGCTTGGTTTAACTTGCTAGCTGATCTACTGAGATGGTTGTGAGCTAGAGAGGGAACAAGTTAGGCTTCAATCACTGCTCATAATAGTGTTTGGTTTTTGTTTGATTTGTGTCTGCCACCTGTTCGATGAAATGGCCGCAAGAACTCAAGTTTTGAATTTTGAAAAGATTTTTGGTGGGTGTGCTAAGTTGGTGCTGGTGAGTCTGCAGATTCTTGGGTTTTGAAAGTTGAGCTTGTTTGAGTGGTTTTTGAAAAAGTGGGATCTTCCCATATGATAAAGATTCAATTTTGAACTGTTATTTAAAATAGTTTACAGAAGGTTTTTAGAAGATCAAAAGGTGGGCCTTGGTACCTCATTATGTGTACTAGCAAGGGGTGCAAAGATCAAGAATTGTTTCTGTTAATTTTTGAGTACTAGAAATAGCCAAAGTAGGCATGGGAGTTAATTTTGGCAAAATGACCATTTCTCCATTTTAAATCTTTTTGATTTGATTTTCTTTAGAAAAAGTTTGGGAATGATGTAGATGATGTTTAACTCACCTAAGGAACATTTTACAAGCATTGGATCACTTAATCATGGCAATTAAAACAACTCCTATTTAAATGCACACAATATGAATGCTTTCATTTTAAAAATGGAAAAGTTTTTGTTAACCCTATTTTTGGATGATTGGATCTTTGATAAACTTGGATTGAAGTTTTGGGATGTTACATGTACTACCCGTGCAAAGCACCTATGCATAGATCAGGCTCTGATACCACTGTTGGGTCCGCAGCATAGAAAACAAAAAAATTCCTACGATGAGAACTATACGCCAAGATCTATCTACTAGAAACAGAGCAACGGGTGGACATACATCCATGGAAAACTTACCCTCGAAGACAACGAGTTTTGTTAACGAGTAGGAACTCGTGGTTGATGTAGTCGTACGCTTGCCGATCTCAAGATCGTGTGGAAGTCCGAGCGCCGCAAATCAGCAGCGCATCCGTCCTTGCACACACGTTCAAGCCACCGGACAACCTCCACCTCCTCGCTCCAGCGAATCAGCGGAAGCAACAACTCCTTCAGGGCCTTAAGGCACCGGGAACATGTATCTCGCTAATCCGAGACCATGGGGGAATATCTAGAGGGGGAGAGAGATCCTTCACGAGGAGGTGTGGTTTGTGAGAGGGAAGAGGGGGATTTATATAGGAGGAGGAGACCCTCCTCCCATAGCAGTGCATGAGGGGGTGACTCCTCCCCTCCTTCATTCATGTGGTGAACCTCCACTCACATAAACATGGCCTCCACCCAAAATCCCACTCACATGTATTTAATTTCCACCAAATTAAATGCAACTCTCAATTAATAAAACTCTTTTATTTATTTTATTCAGAATTTTGTTAATTACTTTAATTAACAAACATTCACATAAAACCCCTTGCAACATTTCAATATCACATGCAGAACCACTTTCTGCAATTTCACCCGAAACAATTCTGGTTTCTATCGAAACAATTCCTGTTTCTATCGAAACATTTCCGCGCTTTGCAAACCTTTTGTCCGGAACATATGTGCTCCTAAATGGTGTCCGCAACCCTTAAGTGTGTCACCCTACGGTTCACGAATAATGCAGACATGATTGAGACTCCTCTCAGATCAATAATCAGAAGCGGGACCTGGAGATCCATACTGACTCCTACATATTCAACGATGACTTCTGTGATCGTGAGAACCTTTAACGTCAGCAATTTAATCCCTTTGTCTCATGATATAATACATGTCCGAGATTTGATCATCGGTATCCAAATACCTAGTTTGATCTCGTTACCGACATGCACTCTTTTCTCGTTCCCGTGATATAACATTCTAGTGATCACATCACTTGCTTGCAAGCTATCTTAATGTGATATCACCGAGAGGGCCCAGAGTATATCTATCCGTCATCGGGATTGACAAATTCCACTCTTGATCCATGAGCCTCAACATAACACCTTCATAGCAGAACCCACCTTTATGGTCACCACATTACGGTGTGACGTTTGATGTTATCAAGATACTCTTCCGGTGTTAGCAATTAACATGATCTCATGGTCTAAGGACTAAGACTACTTTGTATGATGTTATAGCAATATAAACATAATGACTTGATCGTAATGCTATACTTCGGATGAATGTTCATCACATCATTTCACAAATGCTGTGACCTTGTTATTAACAACATCCAATGTCCATGATCAGGAAACCTTGATCATCTTGTTAATCAATAAACTAGTCTATAAGAGAGGCATAACTAGGAACCCTTTTGTTTATTAAACACACATGTATTGATGTTTCCTATCAATACAATTATAGCATGCAAAATAAACATCTATCATATATAAGGAATACATAATAACAACTTTATTATTGCCTCTCAGGGCATATTTCCTTCAGGGTGTATGTTATCTATGGATGCTTAGTAGTTCTTTCTTTCATATGATTTGTTCTAGCTTGCTAATAGTTTGTAGCATGTCATATGAATGTTTGCTTGCATTACTCTATTCATAACTTGGTATGACACCGTGGTATCCTCCTCTGAATGTTTCATTTGAATTGACTTGGCACATGCTCATGCATGCATATGACTGGAATAATCAGTTAAGCCTCGATGAATTATTTTGCCTTGAGGGTCTTGAATCACTTTCATGACATGATTAGTCCTGTTTTGTTGCAAGCATGATTATGACAGTTGTTGCTCTCTCACTTGTCGCTCCCTTACTGTTGCTAACCTTCACTTACACTGAGTATGTTTTACTCGTGTTTCCAATTCCCTAAACCCAAATATTGCCAAAAGTGTCCACCATACCTACCTATTAGCATCATTTGCTATTTCCATGCATATTCAATATGCCTTGTTTTCTTCTGAATAAAATGTTTGCTTGTTATGAGAAAGTTAGTTAGTAAAGCTCTCACGAACTTGATGGCACACTTTATTTCCCGCACCTAATAAACCTGAACCATTGTGACTGTCCATGAAAGTTATATGCTTGCAAATTATAGGCTGGGGATTAGCAGAACATGCTGTCACGGGGAACGCTTTCAACACCTGTAAATATATACGCAGCTGATACCATGCTCTTTTGTTTGCGGATGTCGTCGGTGTGAAATAAAAGGGGAGCTTGTAAGTCCATGGAGTTATGTATGTGTGTTAGAGAAACGCCTGGGAAAAA
Source organism: Avena insularis (assembly GCA_023614405.1). NCBI lineage: Eukaryota > Viridiplantae > Streptophyta > Magnoliopsida > Poales > Poaceae > Avena > Avena insularis. Next base: position 66,899,203 of record CM042692.1, on the reverse strand, counting down.
GTATCTATAAGAAACGCTTGTAAGTCCATGGAGTTATTTGAAATGGTCTAATCCATGCCGTCATGGTGGAAACCTGCAGCGTAACCATAATAAGTATCTATGAAGCATTCTTCTTATAAAAAAAGAGATAGCTATTGAGAAAAAGAAAAAATAGAGATTTGAGAAAAGAGGAAAGAGAGAAAAAAGCACCATTTTCCCATGGTAAATAAGAAGATTGCTGAGATACTCATTGTCTGCTTGCCTTGTCATTTTGATATGGGGATTCTTCCGTATCAACGGGCAAGGGGTACCCTGTTGGCGGTTCTCTATGATACGCACGTATTTACGATGATAAGAACTTACCGGTAACTAAAGTTGAGTAGCATGAGGAGCGGCCCTCATACTCAAGGGACATGGGATTTCCAGTTTATAGTCTGTCAAGCATATAACTCAGATTGGACCTCACTTTCACCTTAACCATATTAAAGATGCTTATGATAGGGGCAATGAGAGCTCAAAGCTAATGAGTACCATACTTTCAGCATTTGGAAGCCTTTCAAACTATTCAAAACCTTTTCATTTCCTTGTTGAGTCTCCACTTATTCTATGAGCACCTTCTTGAGAGCACAGTTGTCATTCTTAGTGTAATGTGCTTGTCTCAAAACTTGATTATCTGTGTTATGACTTTGATGCTTATATCTTTGATATCTTTACTTCTAGTCTTCACTTGAACTTTAGAGGTGCCTTGGCATTCACAATAAAAAGGCAAGCGAGATACCACTCTATCATACCTTGTTATGAGCATTCTAATGTTGCTTATGTTTATGTTTCATGCTACTTATTATTTTTGAGTTGGAATCTCTCCATAGCTTGCAATGCCTATTAAGTAAACTTAGTTGCATACTCCTTATTATGAATTGTCTAAGTAGTTGATCACATGCTGAGAATATATACATCATATGAAGCAAATGTGTTCGTGAAAGTTTCTTTTATCGCACTCAGTTTTCAACTGAATTGCTTGAGGACAAGCAATAAGCTAAGCTTGGGGGGAGTTGATACGTCCAAAACGTATCTAATTTCCTGAACACTTTTGCTATTGTTTCTCCTCTAAACTTGTGTGATTTGGATGCAACTAACACGGACTGACGCTGTTTTCAGCAGATTTACCTTGGTGTCTAGTTTTTGTGCAGAAAATCAACTATCAGGAAAAATCCCAGAAAATATGCCAAAAATCCTATTTCACCAGAAGACTCTCGGAGCCAGAATACGAGACGGAGTGGGGTTGGGTCCCAGCCACACCACCTGGCCGCGTGGGCTGGGCCTGGCCACGCCAGGGGGTGGTCTGGCCGCCCTAGACACCCCCTCGGTCTCCCTCTTCGCATATAAGATGCCTTCTTACCTAAAAACTCAGGGGGGTTCGACGTTTTTCTAGAAAGAGTTCCGCTCCGCCGCCACCACCAGATTCCACGAAACAGCACCAGAAACTTTGTTCTAGCACACTCGCTTCTCCATCGACCACCCATGTTTCCCCCATCTATGAGTGAGTAATCCCCCGCTGTAGACTATGGGGATGGTAGGGATTGGATGAGATCGTTCATGTAATGGCATCAGATTTTTAGGGCATGGTGCCTAGTATCTTCTATTATTGCTTTATGACTTTGTTGCGACTTGTTATGCTTAATGCTTGTCACTAGGGCCCGAGTGCCATGATTTCAGATCTGAACATGTTATTGATTCATTATGATAGTATTGTTTATGGTCTTATCTACAAGTTGTATACACACATTGTTGTCCGGAACCAATGGCCCCGAAGTGACAGAAATCGGGATAACCGGAGGGAATGGCTTTGATGTGAGGATCACATGTGTTCACGGAGTGTTAATGCTTTGCTCCGGTGCTCTATTAAAAGGAGCACCTTAATTGCCAATAGTTCCCTTGAGGCCTCGCTGCAAACGGGCTGGCAGGACAAAAGATGTTGTGCAAGTTCTCATTGCGAGCACGTATGACTATATATGGAACACATGCCTATGATTATTTAGTACTTGGATGCTTTATCTTATTTATCTGCAATTGCCCTATGTTCTTATTGCTATATGAATTGTCTTGTCCATGCAACGCCTGTCCATCCATCCCTATGCCTACCGCACTCGAATCCTACTGTTTACTGCTATTGTTACTGCTGTCTTTACTTTACTACTGTTGTTACTTTACTATTCCTACTACAAAACTGTTGCTACTGATAAACTGCTGTGAGCAAGATTGTTTCTAGGTGTAGCTGAACTGACAACTCAGTTGTTAAGGCTTATAAATATTCTTTGGATCCCCTTGTGTCGAATCAATAAATTGGGTTTCACTTCCCTCGAAAATACTGCGATACACCCCCTATACTTGTGGGTCATCAAGCCTCTTAGATCTTCGATTGATGCGGGCCTTTTGTAAGTTCCCTTGAAGTTGCGCACGAAGCTGTAGACCAGCTCTTCCCAGGTGCGAATTGATCCACGCGGGAGATTGTTGAGCCATGTGTGGGCGGCGCCTTGCATCTGCAGTTGTAGGCATTGCATCGCCGTACTCGAGATTCCGCCGTGTAGCCTGACAGAAGAGATGTGATCCTCTGCCAGATCTTCGGGTCCTGCAGGCTGTCAAATTTTGGATTCTCCGATGGAAGCTTGAACCCCTTAGGCATTCGCTTCAGCCTGATGGCTCTGCTGAAGCATCTGGCGCCGTAGAGCTCTATATCGTCGTCCTCCGTGTCAGTCGAATGGGCGCGCCTTGCGTGCATCTTGTCGACCTTGCGCTGCGTGATGTCATCACGTGCATCGTAGTCATGGTCATGTCGCCGTGAGCAGCGATGTCAAGACAAGTCGTGGCTATCATCGCTGGACGAGGGCGAGGAGTAGCGTTTGGCCATATCCTTGCTTTTCTTCGGCTCCAGTGTTGGCTCTTTGATGAGGGCAGCTTCGATTAGTCCCATGCCTGCGATCGTAGATCGGTGCATGGCGGCTCGCGGATCCCCAGCCGGAGGCTGGTTGTTGAGGAGGTACATGGTGGCTACAGTCACCGCTGCCTGCGGCGTCTTCGGGAGCATGTTGCCCCGTGTATCCACCGTCATGGACCCGAAGTCGAGGACTCGTGCAACCTCTTATCGCTCCTTGTCGGTGAGGTGGGCCAGTCGAGAGTGTCTCTTGGCTGCCACGTAGTCATTGCCCTTGAAGGAGGATCCTCCCATGGAAGAGAGTTGAGCCTGCCGAAGGCTCAACTCATCCACCGCCTTTATGCACGCCTCGAGTTGCGCGATTACTTGCTGTTGGAGCTTGTGTTCCTCCTTGAGCAGCCAATGGTAGCCCATCAGCATGTCTTGCGATGAGTTCAGGGGCAGAGGGTCACCCCACAGAGCTTCTCGACAGCGAGCCCACTCGTTGTCATTGAGATGGATCGGCACGCACTCTCCAGTATTCTCATTCACCGTGAGGTGTGGTTCTCCTCCTGTCCCGTTGTTGGTGGGTGCACCGTTGGTGGGACCACTGTCTGCAACTGGGATACCGATGTTGGTCGGACCAGTGTCGGTGCCGGTGTTTTCGCGGTTGACGCTGGTGTCGCCTGTGTTGATGACGGCGCACATGAAGTGATTGGGGAAGTTGTTTCTCCCACAACTTTCAGATCCAGAGCCGTAGGCTCCATCTTCTGTGGCCAGGCCACCCAGATCAGATTCACGACTGCTGTCACTGTCCGTGCTCCCAACTGTTGTCGAGGTGTCGAGCTCACTAAGGGTGTTGATTGGTGGTGGAAACCACAATGCTGGAGCAATCACGTGATTCATCGGCTGGTCAGGGAGGCGAAGTGTGCCCAGCTGACCGACCTGGAAGCGTAAGCTCGCGATCGCCAGGCTGATCCAATCGCCCACGGACTCAAAAGTCGGGCGAGTGGCTGGCGTGTGGACGGTGAAGTCGAAGGCGCCGAAGAGCTGGCGAATCTCTGCTATTGCAGAGTTGTAGATTGCGGTTGACAGGGCCGAAAAAGCCGCGACATCAACACTCCCAATTCCCACATACGGCACCAATTGACAAGGGTTTAACTCGTCAATGCCCATTGTTATTGACTTGGGTTTTGGAGAAGGAGGGAGCATTGGAGGAATCAATCGGCTAGCAAACAAGCACACATGGACGCAAGTTTTACCCAGGTTCAGGCCTCGTAGAGGTCCCTACTCCTGCTTGTCTACTCTTGGAATTATCGAAGGAGTCGAAACTTATAGGGGTGTGCAGATGCAATCTGGCGAGGTTGTGGAAACTAGGGTTGTGATTGTCCTCCTCACCGCCCCCTCCTAGCCTTTATATAGATAGGCTAGGTCTCAGGTAGCAGGTCGAGTCGGTTACAGATTAGGGTTCATCCCGTTAAACTTTCTATCTTGAGTTTTGTCTTGTGCTGCAAGCAATCAAAGTCTCTGTGAGTCACCCGAATCATGTATTGGGCCTTGGTAACATCATGGGCTCCTGCCATATCCGGACCGTATATGCTCAACTCGAGTACCTGTAGGGTATGCCCACGTCACCCATACTGGATGAATCTCTTGATGTGAATGCTTTATTTGTAGAATCATATGATAGTTTGGTAGATAATATATTTTTAAAGGATAAAAATGATTCCATTAGTACTAGTCCTTCCATTAAAAAAGATGAGGAATGTTGCTTTGACTTATTAAATGATAGTGCTACTGATGATGATTCTTTATTGCCTGATAGTCCTATATGTGGAACAATTGTGTCTAATATATAGAAGGATAATAATTATATAAATGAGATATATGACACCTTATGCTCATTAGATGGTAGGTCTTTATATGGTGACTCTATTAAAAACTATGAGGGTGAACTTATCTTTGATGCTTGCAACTATTATAAAAGAGGAGAAGATAAGAGCCATCCTTATATTTCCATATTAATTAAAATACAAGCTATTGATCAGTATATGCATTTGAAACCACAAAGTTGCTGCTACTTATTCATATATAAAATGCCAATGCATAGGAAGAAATTAACTTTAAATGTTAATGTCTATGTACTTTGTGGTGTGCTCCATATGCTTTCAAATACTATTCTATTTGAGCACACCTTGATATCCATGTAACATGTAAAATAACTTTAGCTACTATTATTTAATAATTAGTGTAGGATTTTAACTAAACATAAAATTTGGGAGAGCAAATGAGAAGGATTAGCAATGGAGAACTTGGGGTCGACCTTGAGCCTGTGTTGTTCATGCAATGGAACCATTGCAAATTCTAGATCATTAAAACTTCCCCCAAATAAAAACAAAATAAAAAGAGTGTCTCTTTTGTAATATATTAGTTTCTTGAATAAAATGGTCTCCCAATAATTACTAAAGTTTGCATCATGGTAGAAACTATTATATCATTTGTTTGGAGAACTAACCATTTTGTAGGCATTGAAGTAACATGAAGATGAAAATATTAATTTGTTTGAGATAAGTGACATGATATGATGAGAAATAAGTAGAGGACAAGAACTATCAAGACCAAAAGCATGGGGATGCCCACGCATCCCCCTCTTCTTTCAAGTATTTCAAGTAATATCATTTCAAACTCATGTCTTAGTTTTACCTTCATGTTTTGGTTTGTATGTTTGTGGAAACCATGTTTGAATTACCTTTTTTGTTTTGTTTAGATGTTCTTTTTGAACTCTTGCTATTGCAAGAGAGTTTTATTTTAGTTTTCTTTCTAAAGTTTTTAATAAAGTACCAAGTTTTACCCATTTTGGATGTTAAAAGTTCAAGCACATATTTGGAGTTGAAAATTTCTGCATGTTGCTGTTTACCAAATGATTTTTATGATTCTTTATATAACTCCAATTGGGATAAATTTTCTACTGAAGTTACAAATTTTCATCCTCTATAAGAACAAAAATTGGTTAAAATTCCTAACATGTTTAAGTGGGTGAAATAAATACGTTCTGCAGCTGCTATTTTCTGGACAGAATCTGTCTTTTGTTGCAAGAGTGGCCTTTTTGAGTTTTGATTTGATAATTTTTGAGTCTTTTGATATTTTATGGATATTGTACACTTAAGTAACTCTCTATACATTTAAAACCAAATTTTATTTTGGGCTTTTATCACAGTTAGCACTATATTTGTGTACCACTAATGTCACCCCATAGAAAAGAAATGGGAGAAAATTTTGTGTTGAAATTTTTTGACAGGAAATGGAGGAAAACCACACTAAGAGTTATCCAAGAATGGTAAAGACCATAATCTTGGGGATGCCCAAGTCACCCCACTGTACCTATCAAACTCTCGGTTTGCAAACCTCTAAACTTTGTTTTTTGAGCAACATAGAATGATTGTAGAAACTTGGAGCGTCCTTGTCTAGTTTTGCATGTTGCCTTGAGAATAAATAAAACCACCATGATAGATGTTTTGCATGCTTAGGAAATATCTACTGAAACAATCTATCGCATAATTAAATTCCTTGATGAAAATGAGTTGTGTGATATCAAAAGAAAAGGGGAGATAAAAACAAAAGCTGAAATTTATGTTGTGTCTAGTCCTTAAGCTCAAGTACTTTATATGAATCATGATCTATTTTATACCTATTAATTTGTATCCTTTGCTTGTGCATATTTATGTTCAACATTAAGAAGCAAGGTGAGAAAATAAATGTTGACATTATAAACTAGATGGCACACTCTTTAGATCTCTTTTTGCTAAGCCTTTTCTACACAATCTAAGACTTATTCCAAGCCCCTTAAAACTAGACTAGGCATATCCACCTACTTGTGGAAAAAGCTACTTTCAATTATAACATGTATGTTGATCCTCTAAACACTCTTAAAAACACCCTTTTTCATGTATTTTAAAGCTCATAAGAAAGTAAGGTTTGGGGTGATACCACTATGGAAATTTTTGTGCTTCAACATCTTATTAGTGGTTGTTAGCTAAACCTTGACTGGCATGGCACAAAGCTTGCAATGTTAAATGTTGAATATTAATCATGTTTAAGTTCTACCTATGGATTGCAACGATATGAAATGAAGTGTGCACACTGGAGTAGGTATGTTGGTAGAAAAAACTCCTGAACCGCTATACAAAGCCATGCATGACATGGTGGAAACTTATAGCATGATGATCCTTATTGATATGATTCATATGTCTATTTTTCTTGTTCTTATGTAGTAGAGATACTGCCCCCTCCCACCTTGAACACAACTAAGGAATTATATTATCTTTTATGCTGAATGAATGAATGAATAAGCAAATAAATAAATGCCAAAAGGGGGGGATATAGCTACACAGGGGCAAGAGGTACTTCCGTGATGCGGTTTCATAGACCAACATGAGTATGCAATGACAGACCTAGGTTGAGTAGCATGAGGAGTCCAAAGTCATAGACTAGGTGCGTGAAACAATCAACTTGTAATATGTTTAGAACATAAACCATATGAAGCTTTAAAACAAAGTGAAGTAAGAAAAGATACTTGGAACCCCATCCTTATTAGTATTGTTGACATGAATTACATAGCTCAAAACTCTATTTTTTATTCTTTATGGAGGATTAACATATGTATTCAATGCTTATTTCGGTACGAGATGCAAAACATCTCAAGGGAAGACATAAAAACTAAGAAGTGAGTCTTCCAGTCAAGGGCATGAAACTAAGAAGTAGCCTAAACTAAAGGCATGAAAAATACTAATACCAATAATGAAAAGAGTCTCTTATTCTATAGGTTCATCAAAGTGTGCTTGAAAGTTTATTTTGTTCATCATTTGTTTTATCACACCATCACTTATTGTTTACCATATTTATAGATGTGTAAAAGATACAACTTGATAGTACACTTGCATATTATGTTTCATTTAAAGGAATTGAGCTTATGAACTCTACATGATAATGAAGGAAGTAAAACAATAAACCCCAAAGTCCATGTTTAGTTTTATCATATTCATACTCGAGGATGAGCATGGGTTAAGCTTGGGGATGTTGATGCATGTAAAATGCATACATGAACTTTGTAGTTTATTGTGCTAAAATGCTTATTATTTTGCAACTTGATTATATTTATTGGTACTAACCTACTAATAGTTTCAAAAGTGCACAAGTTCTTGTTTTATACTTTGATGTGTAGTAAAAAGATGAATATGGAAGAAAATCGCTCAATATGGCAGTATTTGGAGTTTCCTGTAATCTGTCCTGCTAAACACTTTTCAAAGATATACTCGTAAGAGCTTGAACATGACGTCAAATGAAAAAGTGATCAATATTAAAGTTGTGGGTAATCTCAAGACGTACAATTTAGATTCACAAAAATTCCAAAACAGAGTCCGGACGCTCCAGAAAATCCCTGATTGCTGAAGGGTACAAAAGCAGTTTCGGGATTCCGAAGTTGGTGACATGGTTGACTCAAACTCTTGCCATATGAGATCAATTCGGCCAAGCCACGAATTTGGAGACTTGTGGGCCTTTCTAGTAGTCACCATGAAGGTTCTAGAGGTTCCCAAGAGTCCTTGGATCCAAGGGTTTTGATCTGATTGCCCCGGTGAAGCCTCCACCACTATATATTGAGGGGAAACACTATTTTTGGAGGCAGCCTCCACAAGCCACGAATTTTCCTCCCCCATGGCCTCCATCTAAAAGAGGGAGGGCTCATCTACATCACCAAGAAGCTCCAAGGAAGAAGGAAGCAAAGGGGCGGTGCTCCCCAAGCGCAGCCACCGCCATAGGAGGGCATCAACGCCTCCCTGCTGCCGGCGCCGCCTCCTCTCCTCGCCTGGCCGCCTCTCCCCCTTGGAGAGGCACATCTCCATTACCATCTACAGCAAGATACCCTCCATATATTTACTATAATCTCTTGTCAAACATGATGTATGAGGCAATATTTTACTTTTCCATGATCTATTGTATCTCTATGTCGATGTTTGAGTAGTGATTGTTCATGGCAATTGTGATCTAGTTCGTTTTGGTTACATACAAGTTTGTTATCTTCTATGATGGTCTTATGTACTGATATATGAGTGCACACATATGTTGGGGGATGCATAAGGTTATCATCGTTACATGTTGTTAGGAGGAGGAACGGAGGGAGTTGAACAGAAACCGTGTTCCATGTCTTATATGCATGCTATATTAATTCATGGTTAATTAACGGAGAATATATTGGGGACCTTAGAACTTAAAGCGGTGGTTGGACATATTTGTCTTAATGAATCCCTTGTTAGCACATTAACAAGGGGTGTGTGGTAGTTTATTTACTTGACTACTCTGTGATTTAGGGCTCCACCTAGAAGAAACAATAGACTTTATCCATATAAGTTAGATGTGATGGTTAGGAGTGTCACCTACTAGACACATGTCCTTAATTAATCCTATTGTTGCTCTAGATTATAGTGCCTTGGGATTTTAATCATCAAGTTCTTTATGCTTTATTGTGTTTAGTACTGATACATCTAGCTATAATATGTGTTTCACTAATTGTGACAACCAAATGAATGAAACAACAATTTGCCTAAACATTTACTCCCTTGAGAAAACTTGCCATCACTCCACTTCACTAGATCTATTTTACTTGCACTAGTTTATTCATAGTAGTTACTTCCAACAGTTTACCGCATTCTAGTTAATAGTAAAAACAACCACACATACACACTCTAGATCCTAACTTTGCATAGAAGGCCATATAAGTGGGTTTTAGGGCTTTAGAAAATACATAGTTTACCTTCAGCTCCTCGTGGGTTAGACACTCAAATACTTACCGAATTGTACTACAGTGATCCCCTGCACTTGGGTGTTATCAATCCCAAGGCCAATTAAGAGAAAACATGGGGATTATTAAGACATAAAGTCCAACCACCGCATTTAGATCTAAGGTCCCCATGATAATACCCTTGTTAATTAACCATGAATTTAATAAATCATGTATCTCTAAGACTTTAGTTTCTATCAAACTCCGGCTATCACTCATCCTATCAACATGCAAGGTGACAACCTTCTGCATCCCCCAACATATGTGTGCACTCATATGTTAGTACAACAAGATCATCATAGAAGATAATATATACTTGTATGCAACCAACAACAAACTATATCACAATTTCCATAAACAAGTCACTACTCAAACATCAACATAGAGATACAATAGATCATGGGAAAACAATATATTGCCTCATACATCATGTTTGCCAAGAGATTACAGTGGGGGTATGGAGAGGATCTTGTTGTAGATGTTGATGATAAACACGCCGGAGGGGGGTGGAGTCCATTGGAGGCGATTCTGGCAGCGTTTCTCCACTCCGATCTTTGTCAGCGATGGCCTGCAGACTCTCTGTTTATGTTTTTTTGATCTCTGCCTCCCTGTGTGTCGAGGACAGACGCCAAAGGGTATATATAGACGTTTTTAGGTCAAAACAAGTCGGTGGGCGAAAAGATCAAGCGAATCAGATGAACGAGGGGGAAAAGACCCCTAGTAGAATGTCCTAAGAGGGTGAGCGCACCAATGGGACTCATTTCCAGCCTATTGAGCCCCTAGTGATCTTCTTTGGCTTTCTGGATGCGTCTCCAAATTTGTAAATTGTGACCTCTGATCTTGCCCTTTTTCTAGTCCTGTAGCTCCTGAAAATGCAAAAATACTAATAGAAGGTGTTTTCTGCCAGATAGAGTTATAACCAAAATAAAGGGAATCATCGGTAAATCCCCATAAATCAATGTAAAACATGGATACAACATCATATATGTTGCAAATATGTGGGAATTTATAGCAACAAACTACAAAGTTCATGTATGCATTTTACATGTATCAACAATCGAGGTGGAGCCGGTGGTGCGCCCTCTCCCTGCAAGACAAATATAGGTCTTCGGCCATGTCAAGGACCAGTTGTAGCATTGTACGAGGATCTTGTGTTCGTCGGATCCCTGAGGTTGAAAGGGGGGTCCATGTCATCGTACCCCGACAACACCTGAGCCAACCCGACCCTCATCACGACATCGTCCATTGGATTGTTGTGCATCATGCAAATCGCCGGTTGTATGCGACTGGCCTTGGTAACATCCTTCAACTCACTATTGGCAATGTTATGCAGGAGTATGCAAGGAGTGTCCTAATTCAAAACATGTTGGGCATCATGAGATGGTAGTCATCAAAGGCATAAAGGAGATGACATGTACTAACTAATTAGTTATCTTGGTGATGGTGTTGAGCTCGGCTAATGTCAAGACACAGCTGGTGCCGGTGGACGGCCTATCAGCATTCTCCCGCTCGAGTGCATTATGAAGCACCACCTCCGATGGCTGCGCCTTGGTATTTTTGGTGGGAGGGGGCATCGGTGCGACAAAATCGACCGGTTGTGTCGTGGCGTTTGCGGCCAGTGCGGTCACCAGGTCCGGCAACATGTTCATGCTCGAGTTACTGCCGGTGAAGCTAGGCACCTGTATCGGCCCCACTCAACCTCCTGCATTCCAAGCAGCTAGCCCCTCCAGCAACCCAAGGAAGATGATCGTGCGAAGCTTCTCTTCCACTATCTTGCCCACTGCTCTCTCATCCACTTTTTGCTCCAGCGACTGCACCTTCATCCACAGCTCTTGAACCTCGTCTTTATCCTTAGTTGTCGACTAGTTCTTCCTCTCCCTTCTCTTCTTGGCATCCTCTTTGTAGTACTTGGAAAACTTCATGCTCGTACCAAAGCCGGACACACGGCCAGCTGACGACGGCGGCTTCCACTTCTCCCTCTTATTGTAAGTGTTTATCGTCCTGTTGAAAACCGTGTCCCATGGCTCCATCGACCCCTGGGACGACGAATCAGCAGTAGAGTTCAATTCCCTCCGCTACAAACAAGTAAAGGTGAACCCATTTAGAAATTTGCGGCCTCGTTATTTAATTAGAACACAATAGACTTGAGATACGACCACGGTAAATTCCTTGCCAGCTCCAACTCTAAATCCTTCACATCGGGATCATTGGTAAGGAGTTCCTTGGAAATCGGGTCTAGATAGTAGCAGGCCCGGACAAAGTTCCTCAGTTGCAAGTCCATGATTTTTTCTCATGGGTTGTCTTTTCCCAAACGTTCTATCTCGGCGTCCTCCTTGTCCCAAATGGATCATTTCCTCTGTAACCGCCGCTTCTAGGCCGTTGGTTACCTATGTTTTGTTCTTGCATTCTCCTCCCCCACTCAGTCCATGCTTTAGCATCATTAGTAGCTATCTCCGCCTTGAATATCTTGAACTCTTCTTGTTCGAGCATTAGATTTTTCTTACGTATCTTCTCCCATCTTTCACCTTTGTCAGTGAGGTTCTTTACCCGGGTTCTCCAGCTACTCAAGGTGTTGCTTATCTTCGTGATGGTTAGTTTGTTCACCTTGTTCTCTTTGTCTAGGGTATTGAATGACAATGGGAACGTGTATCGTCTATGAAACTTCTTAATGAGGTTCTCAACCAAAGACTCATTGTCAGCACTTCTGAGGTGCTTCCTGTTGACCGACATGCTTTCCTGGATGATGCACCTGAGTTGCATGCAGTACCCTTTGGCAATCGCCGCAGGCACCACGGGTAGGCCACTTTTTGTGACTTCAGTGAACTCATCGCAGACGTTGGCGAGCACTTGTGGCATTTGATCCTTCCTTTCCTTCTTGCTCTTCATAGCGGTTCGATTGCCACTATTGCCATCCGTGCGGTCACTGCCATCCGTGGTGGTGTCATACTCCTTGCTGCCTTCACTGGTTCTGTCATAGCCGTAGTCGTCCCCCTCATGCTCATCGTCGTCCTTGTTGCCCCTGGCAGCTCTGGCGGTCGCCACTTTCGCTGCCTCCTCCTAATGCTGGGACACCCACCAAAACGGCATGTTGGCCTTTCTAGCTTGTTCTTCGGTGCTCATGTGCTTAGAAGTATCGTCCTCGACGTTGGTTGACATGTTTGCACTTTATAATAATGAGACAAAAAGTTAGCACAAAAATCGACCGAAAAATTTGGCATGACCTTTGCTAGTTTTTTGACCTATGACTACCCATTTCTCAACCGAAACGAAAGTGAATCGATACTTCGGGAGAAATGAGCAACTCGATTGAAATCCCTACAATATTTTTCACACAAAAAAGTGTCACAAACTGCTGCACTGTCAACAAACTGCCACAACAGTCCACAAACTGCACAAAAACATGTCAGTAGTCCACAAACTGCACAAAAACATGGCAGCACAAAAACTGCCACAAACTGTTGCACTATCAACCACCTGTAAATCCAACGATGTAGATAGAAGATAAACAAAGAAATACAAGCAGTAGTAGTATGATTGCAAAAAAAGGAGCCTTGCTGACCATAGCCTTGCTGACATGGTTATCATAAGAAAAATAGCTCGCCACCTGTTGACCATAGTATAACCATAGCAGTAGTAGTATGATTTCTACATGGGAAATGATTGCACAAAACCATAACAGTAGTAGTATGACCATAGCAGTGTATTTTTTAATATTGACTATTATAAAGACTGCTAACTATAATTACAACCTAGGTACGGAAGAATATCCTTAGCTGGTTCTCTCTTAAGTTTTACCATATATTTGTACCTCATATTATGACACTGCAATGAAATGCAACCATTTTTCACTATGATGACTAACATGGCAGCACTTCAATTTTGAGAAAACCAGGACGAGCACTGTCCACATTTTATAGCATGGGAAAAGTTACAAACACATGTACATAACAGACTAGAAACTACTGGAAAGGCTAGTAGTCCTGAATGCATTAACGCGACTTCCACTACGACATTGCCTGAATTCTAAACATTCAACTTTGACCTGCTATTCAGAGTGCCAATAAAGTTCTGGAATGTTCTTGTTTCACAGTAGTAAGGATAAAAGGACTATCCTAAGTTTGTACTGCAGACTATGATTCTGCCAATAACATATAGCCTTTACCTCACCTAAGCAATATTATGGATTTTTATTATTTATTATTTTAGGCCTCAATAACATTGCTCATTTATTTATGTAGTGTAAAAGAAATAACATCAACCAATCATGTAGTGTAAAAGAAAATATTTTTCTAAAAAGTCTCACTATATTTTCCAGTAAATTAATGTCGCTGTAACAAACCCTAGGATTCAATTCTAGAACTCCACAAACCAGAGAGTCCCTTTGTATTTGTTGGACCTAAAATAAGTTTTGTTCATGTGGTACACAATTTTTTGATACCAGTTGCAGCTTGACTTGTACCTACAGCAGTCGTTCCCACTAATATAATATCATACTACTAAGGAAAAAACATGGTGTACATAATATGGATACCTTAATTATGGGTTACACTATCAAAATAAGACACATGCTTATTAAATCTTGGAAAAAAGGGATATATTTATTATGGACTAAACCCAAATTATTCGATCTTCGACAGAAAAAGAACATTAATAGACACCACTTGTTTATTGTAGACAAGAGTTGGTTTGATTCTAAACACATACACACATACACTTGCCCTACCAAGTGTGTGAATTATATCACCCTTGCCTTAAACACCACATCAGGTGCACACCACCCAAGCCTATCTACAAGTGCACATCAGCCAAACAGAACAAGAAATGAAACCTATCTACAGATTCACATTTGACCCAATTACTCCAGCAACCATAGGTTTTTGTGTTGTTTTGAATATAACCAAAATCCTAAAGTACCAACTAGCATTCAGTGAACAAGAAGACTTACTAGCATGCAAGATTAATAAGGTATAAGGTCGTATGTAGTAATATCATATTATCATCAGAATCATACCACAACAACTAGAAAAAATTCAATAAAAAATACTAAGAACAAGAAAGGGGAAGGAGAACAAGCAGCACAAGTAAGGGGAAGGAGAACAAGCAGCACAAGTAAGTGGAAGGAGAATAAGCATAACAGCGAGGCAAATATCACCTTAGGGTTGCTTGTGGATGAGGACGGCGGCGTGCGAGGTGTCTTTAGGCGGCCGTGTGCACGTGTTTGTCTCCTCCTAGCGGCGGCGGAGGGGACAAGCGATGGTGGCAAGCAACCGTGTGTGCTGCCCTTCTCCTCCTGAAGCTTGGTGATGGGTGGCTCCTCCTCCACGGGCTCCGGCGGCACGTCTCTCCTCCTCCACAAGCAAGATCGATAGCAAGGGCGAGGGCGTGAGCATGGGCGAGAGCGGATGTGGTCGCCATCGAGTGCTAGGGTGCAAGGTTTTGAGATTTGGGTAAGAAAGGAAAGGGGAGGGGAATAAGGCAGAACTAGGCATATGGCTAAGTGTGAAAATTCAATGGCACATTCCTACAATATGCGGCACAAATTTTTCAAATTATGTGGCGCATTCCTACATTATGTGCCACAGAACATTTGCACTTAGTCCAAAAGAAGCGTGGCGTTGTAGTTTGACACAAAATACAAATAGCCTAGTGGTGTTGGGATTGCTTGAACTCTTCGAAATCGATGTCCAATGCATTCCACTGGCTGGCGTCTGAAGGGTGTGTCGGGATCTCACCCTTCTCCGGATCATCTTCGGGCTTCTCCATTTCCGCGTACCATCGTATGAGCTTTGCTTCCTTACGATCTACGAAATACCGCTCTAGACGGGGAGTGATAGGAAAGTACCATACCACTTTTTGAGGAACTTTCTTGTTCCCTTTGTTGTACCGTCATTGGCCGCACACCGGACATGTGGTTCGATAAAGTGCGCAATTATTGATGTAGACATGGTATTTAACGTGTGGTAGGTCGAGAGGGCAAACGATTTTCTTGGCCTCCTTGATAGTTGTTGGCAATATGTTCCCCTTGGGAACATGGTCGTGCCAGAATTCCATGCTAGCATTGAAACTCACCTTGGTCCATTTGTGTTCTACCTTCATCTCCAGAGCCTTGAGCATTACATTCAAGCGCGTATCCTTGGGCCGGCACCCAGGATATAATGGATTCATCCCGTCTTTCTCCATTTGCGCTAGCTTAGCTTTATCTCTGGCTGTAGCTTTAGCGTTGCTCGTCTCCTTGAGGTCGTTGGGCTCATTTGTCCCTGGTGCGCGGAAGGAGAAGGCGACTAGGTGGGTACCACCGGTCATAGAGAGAGGGAGAGGGAGGCCGGCGTGGGTTGGCTGTGGGTCGCTTGCTGCTGCGCTGCGCTGGTGGCTATTATTGCTTCCGCTGCTGCGCGCACGTTAGTTAGGCACGGGCCGGCCCAGTTGGTCGGTCTGGTTAGTTAGTTTTTTTCTTTTTTTTCTTTCTTATCTCTTTAATAACTTTTCCATGCTAACTCCAAATGAATTAGTTTTTGTATCTAAATTTTTCTAAAATCCAGGGGATCAATCTAAGATCTTTTTGACAGTAATTTGACTATTTTAAAATAGTGAATTTTACCTAACCTTGTATAATTCCTTATAGGAACAAAAGGGCATTTTGAAATAGAATATGAGTAAATATTTTTGAAATTCAATTTTTTTTCATGATGCATATGGTGTGATGCCATGAACCCTATTTAATTCCCAATTTCTAAAACTTGGGATGTTACACCATCGAGGAGGTTGCTCCGGCGCTCTTTGCTCTGATCCCAAAGCGCCGCATGGTGAGAGAATCCCTGTTCGAGGGTCGCTGGATAGCCGATATTCAGGGCGCCCTGAGCGCACAAGCCATTTGGCAATACGTGCAGCTTTGGATTTTGTTGCGGGAGGTCCAACTCTCGGTCGAACCAGAAAATGCCATCTGGAGGTGGACGACAGATGTGCAATACTATTCCAAATCTTATTACGAGTTCCTCTTCCTGGGGTCCTTGATATCAAGATCGTGGGAGATCAATTGGTGCACATGGGCACCCCCAAGGGTGAATTTCTTTGTCTGGCTCGCATGCAAAGACTGGTGCTGGATTGGTGAGAGTCTGGCGAGGAGGGGCTGCAACACCCCTGCGCTGCCTGTTGTGTGACCAATCGAAAGAGACCATAAGACACCTTCTCATGGGATGACCTTTCTCTTGGACAATTTGGCATGAGGTCCTCTCGTGGATTCGGTCCATAGTTGGACTTCCAGATGAGGAGGACGACTTCGTAGATTGGTGGAAGCAGGCGCTTCTATCTACCCTCGTGCAATGCGCAAGGGAACCTCGTCGCTGGTGATGTCGTCGACAACATGAGGCCCAACTCTGACAGTCTCCTCACCACGATACATTCTGAAGCAAGATCTCACTACCAGGAAATACCTCTTCAGTGGCGCATGGATTTTCTCTTTCTGTGGCGCATATGTGATGTGCGACTATTACGTCACCACTGATATCTGCATTCTGTGGCGCATATCAATATGCGCCATAGAAATCTCAGACATCTGTGGTGCATTTCTCCATATGCGCCACAGGAATGTTTTCAGTGGCGCATACACTCCCATGCGCCACAGAATGTATATGCGCCACAGACACCTTTACTGTATGTGTCACTGACTGTATTATATGTATTCAAAGTAGAATATGTTCCTGGTGTATAATCATGTATTTATACAGTATTTATCCAGATCAGTAGAAATAGTACATTGCACATATAGTAGATGATAACCGACATATAATACAAACACAAGTATAATGTCTTCACACTTAGAGCCCGATCGATATACATATATAGTGTCAAGTGCCAAATTTTTACACAAAGTGCCGAATATAAAGTTCATATCATCTCACATTACAAATATGAAGTGGTCACCGCATACACTAGGATAAAATAGAATACAGTTGTGATGATGGTGAGCAAGAGTAGGAGCCCGACCAATATCTTCATCCGGTTCTTCTTCCACGGGTGATTCCTCCACTTGGCTACTGCCTCCTCTCTAGTCGCGTATCCTTTGTAGTTGTTGCCGCTGAACTTGGTCACTTGTTTGTGACAGTCCTCCCACTCCTTGTAGACTGATATATTGCAAATGTATCTATATTTTTTGATGTTCTATGCTTGGTTTTATCCACTTTCTTGTGTTTTGTTCCAACTTTGGAGTACTTTTCATATGATTTCTTGGACTAACCTATTAACAAGAGCCACCACAGTGCCTGTTTTCTCTTGTTTTGGTTCCAGGAAAGTCAGAAAATCAATATTCTCGGAATTGGACGGGACAAAAGCCAAAGTGCCTATTTTTCTAGAAGTCGTTAGATGCCAGAATACGAGACGGAGAGGGTCCAGAGGCCGGCCACACCACCTGGCGACGCGGCTAGGCTTGGCCCACGCCAGGGGGTGGTGTGGTGGCCCCTGGCACCCCCTCGGCCTCCCCTTCCGCCTATATATTGCCCTCGGGACGAAAACCCTAAGTACCCGATCAAAAATCCACGAAAGAGTCTGTAGCCGCCGTCATCTCCATCCCTAGATCGGGAGGGATCTGAAGCTCTTCCCGGCACCCTGCCGGAGAGGGGAATTCACCCTGGAGGCCTTCTTCATCACCATGCAAGCCTCCGGTGTGATGCGTGAGTAGTTTATCCTTGGACTACGGATCCATGTAGTAGCTAGATGGCTAGTTCTCCTCCTTTGTGCTTTCATGTCTAGATCTTGTGAGCTCCGTTCATGATCAAGATCATCTATTTGTAATTCTGCATGTTGTGTTTGCGGGGATCCGATGGATATTGATATGCTATTTCAGATTGATTATTGATTCTATCATGTCTTTGTTATTTGTGATCTTGCATGCTTTTCGTTGTCAGTAGCTATCTTGGCCAAGTAGATGCTAGCAACTCCAAGAGTTAGTATTTATGCTCGATAGTGGGTTCATGCCTCTGGTAATCTGGGGAAGTGACAGAAATCTCTAACGTACTAGATGTGTTGTTGCTACTAGGGAGAAAACAACAATCCTTTGTTCATAGAACAATCGTATTGTTTACTTTACACGCAATTCGTAAAGCAATAATCTGTTGCTTGCAACTTAATACTGGAGGGGGTTCGGATGATAACCTAAAGGTGGATTATTAGTCGTAGATGCAGTTGGATGGCGGTCTATGTATAATGTTGTAATGCCCAATCAAGTTCCAAAGGAGTCAAGATGATTAGTATATGCATGTATTGCTTTCTCGATGTTTGTCAATTGCCCCGCTATAATTTGTCCACCCAGCATGTTATCTATCTTAAGGAGAGCCACCTCTAGTGAACTATGGACCCCGGTCCTTTCTTTTACATTCAATCTACAATCAACTGTTTACTGCTTTGTGTTTAATTTCTGCAAACTATTACTTCCTTCCATTCGATACGTTTAATCCTTTGTTTTCAGCAAAACCGGTGAGATTGACAACCTCATCGCAAGTTGGGGACAAAGTTCTGTGGTTGTGTTGTGCAGGTCTCCACGTTGCTACTAGCACCGGTAGTGCGCCCTGCCAAGGCTCAGCTAGCAACACCTTTGGGGTGTTTCCTTGCTCCTACTGGTTCGATTAAACCTTGGTTTCATAACTGAGGGAAACTTGCTGTTCTGCTCATCATACCTTCCTCTTGGGGTTCCCAACGACCTCTACATCAACACCGCTCCAGCATTTTTCTGGCACCATACGCAGAGCCATCAAGCATTTTTCTAGCACCGTTGCCGGAGAGTCAAGGACATCTTCACAAGGGGAGTCCCTCATAACCAATCTCTTTACTTTGTTATTTTTGTTTTGCTTAGTTTCTTTTTGTTTTGTTTGCTTGTTTTGTTATCAAAAACACACACAAAATTAGTTTTACTAGTTTGCTTTCTTTATCAAAAACACACAAAAAAATAGTTCCTACTATAGTTGATGTTTCTGTTGGTATGTTATTGTCTTGCTTTATCATGCTTTCTATCAATGGTTGGTTTCTTTGAAACTGAATCTTATTGGCAAGGTGGGTTCACGAAAGAACACAAATATTATTATAAGGAACACCGCTTGTCACAAAAAGGGGAACCCTTATGGGAACAAATTGATAAATTGTATACCATTGCTATAAACGTGTGCTCTACTTATAATGTTACTTATTGCTTTGATAAATCTTGTTGCTGTAGGAGGTATAAGCACCTCCCTTTTCAATGTGAGTATAATGATAATGTTACCATATCTTCTTATGTTAAGGGAAATTATGACTTTTATGATGTGGAACAAATTGAAGAATTTATTGCTTAGAAGGGTGCATTCGAACTAGCTTATTTGCTTGAAAATACTGATGATGCACCTTATAAATATGAGGTTTATGATATACTTCAATTTTGCTTTGATAATTACAAGGAAGAAAATGGCTATATTCTTGAATATCTTAATAGATGCTCTCCACCAATGGAAGAGACTTATGCCTTGCAGGATCCTATGGAAGAAGAAATTGCTGAAACTAGAAGCTCATTGGATGAAAAAAGAGGAGGAGAGTGATGATAAAGAGGAGGAAGAATGGATCTACCCATCCCTACCTTCTAATGAGAGTAACTCTTTACCCCTTACATTATTTGATTGTCCCCATGCTTACCAAAGGAGGACGAATGTTATGTTCCTGAGGATTCTTTTGAAAATGTTTATAATAAAGCTCTAATGTTTGTAGATGATGAAAAGCATGCTTTATGTGATAGTTATATTGTTGAGTTTATTCATGAGGCTACTGAAAATTATTATGATAGAGGAAAATATGGTTGTAGAAGTTTTAATGGTATTGAAACACCTCTCTATGTGCTGAAAGTTTTGAAGTTACTTTTGTTTTATCTTCCTTTGCCTGTCACTTTGTTCTTTGTGCATTTATTTGCTTACAAGATTCCTATGCATAGGAAGTGGGTTAGACTTAAATGTGTTTTGAATTTTCTTCTTGATGCTCTCTTTTACTTCAATTCATATTTCTTATGTGAGCATCTTCTCAAACTATCATACCTAACTTAAAGGCGTTAAAGAAAAGTACTTATTGGGAGATAATCCAAAAGTTTTAGATGAGTCTTGGAACCGATCCTTATCCTTTTTATTTGCTTTTTGTGCCAAGAGTAACCTCTAATGAGAGAGAAGTAATGATTGGGAAAGTTGTTGTCCCGAAACAGATTTCTCTGCTTCACCGTACAAATTTGTGTAAAATCTCTGAACATCTTCTTGAGGCGTGAATTTTTGTGCTTCTGCCCCAGGTTGTTATATAACTTTCGTTAGTTCAATAATTTTTGATTTTAGCAACAGAAGGTCTTCGAAAAAATTCGTCTTTACCTGCTGGTCTGTTTTGACAGATTTCTGCCATTTTCTGCATTTGCTTTTTGTTGGTTCCTTTTTGAGTTCTTTTGGGGAATTAAGATTTTTGAGGGAAGTACTTCAGTAGCTAGTGTTCTAATGGAAGTTTATTTGGTGTTGGAACTTAACCTTAAGACCTTTTATCTTGAGTGCACTAATGTTGCTAATAAAGATTGTGTGAAGTTTTGTATGAAGGAAAAATTTCAGGTGTATGGAAGGAATGAGTAATGAGATGAAGGATGGACTAAAGCTCAAGCTTGGGGATGCCACGCGTGTCACCCCAAGAAATATCCAAGAAGTACAAGCGTCAAAGCTTGGGGATGCCCAAGGCATCCCCTTCTTCATCAATAAAAATCCCAGGTTTCTTTCAAACGCTTCATTTTTATTGTTTCATGCACAGTTGTGTTGTTCTTGGAGCGTCTTCTTTTTCGTTTTCATTTTGGTTTTTTGTTTGATTTGGTTTTCTTAGTTTTCTGAATAAATTGGTTGGACCCCCTCTTTCATACATTGGTTTGCAAATAGTTTGGTTTGGTTTGGAAAAGAGTAGGAAAGTTCATGCTTATGTGGTAAAAAGAGCTTGTTTTTGACTATGGCCTATGCTTTGTCATGCCATGCTTGATATTGTTTTGGCTTTGTGCTTAGTATTCTTTGCTGTAGCATGACTTGTTATAAACAATTGAGATTGCTTAATGTGCCTTGGATGAATCATGCGTTGTTTTAGCATATTAAAGCATAGTATAGTGGTATTCTCCTTTGATGCTTTATTTGGGTTGACTTGGCACATGCTCACACCATGTTATGACTATATCAAGTCACCATAGCCTTTATGATCCTTTAGTTTTCAACTTGTAGTATCACTTTATGCTTTGATCAATGATGTTTTGTCGCTCTGCATTATTATGGCCATTATTGCTCTCTTAGTTTGTCGCTCCCAGTCTTTTGCTAGCCTCCACAACCAAGTATGAGTTCCACTCATGCATCCAACTCCCTAAACCAAGTTATTCCAAAGAGTCCACCATAGCTACCTACTCGCTTATGCTATTCCAAGTATATTCATGCTTTTGTTTACCTTCTGAATTAAACTTGTTATGAGAAAACTAGTGATTAAAGCTCTCACGAACTTGATGGCACACTTTACTTTTCTCGCCCTTAATAAACTTGAACCACTGTGTCGTCTATGTTGTATATGCTTGCACTTATTTGTTGGGAATTAGCAGAACCATGCTTTCATGGGGAACGCTTTCAACATTGCACTTGGTACTTGTACCTAGTTGATATCATGCTCTTTTGTATATGGATGTCGTCGGTGTGAAATGAAAGGGGAGCTTGTAAGTCCATGGAGTTATGTATATGTGTTAGAGAAACGCCTGGGCCGCTGGTCTAATCCATGCTGACATGGTGGAAACCTGCAGCGTAACCATAATGAGCTGTCTATGAAGCATTCTTCTTATAAAAAAGAGTCCTATATTGAGAAAAAAAGAGAAAAAAAGAGATTATGAAAAGAGGAAAGAGTGAAAAAAGCACCATATTCCCATGGTAAATAAGAAGATTGCTGAGATGCTCGTTGTTTGCTTGCCTTGTCATTTTGATATGGGGATTCTTACGTATCATCGGGCAAGGGGTACCCCGTTGGCGGTTCTCTATGATACACATGTACTTACGATGACAAGAACTTACCGGTGACTAAACTTGAGTAGCATGAGGAGCGGCCCTCGTATACAAGGGACATGAGATTTCTAACTTATACTTCGTCAAGCATGTACACCATAGTTTGTTCACTTTAACCTTAATCACTTCAAGATGCTTATGATATGGGCAATGAGAGCTGAAAGCTATAAGTACCATAATTTTTGGAAGCTCTTTATGAGACTTGAATCCCTACTTCCTTTTATAAAGGCCTTTCTTCCACCATTACATTGAGTCTCCATCTTCTACCTTTATGCACCTACTTTGAGAGCATAGTGGCCATTCTTAGTTCTATGTGCATTGTCCCAAGACTAGTTGATTGATGCATAACTTGATATTGCTTGTTTTGAACTATTTGTATCTAGTCACTCTTATGAACTTTGGAGGTGTCCTATGCATTTATATTTGCTACTCTATGAGGGACAAGCTGAATACTATTATGCTATGTTTTCTTTATGTGAAACAAACAAATGTCTTGCAAAGCATTGTTATTCATGAATCTTTTGTTTGTGCATTTTCCTGTTGCATCATAGTTTCTTTGTCTTATTGCTAGAACTTTTTCTTTCATGTTATGATTGAAGTACTATGATCCCAAATTTGAATGTTTTACAAATACTTTGATCAAGTCTTTGATGGTGCATGTCACCTCAAAAATTATTCTTTCTTTTTATCACTTACCTACTCGAGGACGAGCAGGAGTTAAGCTTAGGGATGTTGATACATTGCAAATGTATCTATAATTTTTGATGGTCCATGCTTGGTTTTATCCACTTTCTTGTGTTTTGTTCCAACTTTGGAGTACTTTTCATATGATTTCTTGGACTAACCTATTAACAAGAGCCACAGTGCCAGCTGCCTGTTTTCTACTGTTTTTGGTTCCAAGAAAGTCAGAAAATGAATATTCTCGGAATTGGACGGGACAAAAGCCAAAGTGCCTATTTTTCGGAAGTCATCAGATACCAGAATACGATACGGGGAGGGGCCAGAGGCCGGCCACACCACCTGGCCGTGCGGCCAGGCTTGGCCCGTGCCAGGGGGTGGTGTGGTGGCCCCTGGCACCCCCTCGGCCTCCCCTTCCGCCTATATATTGCCCTCGGGACGAAAACCCTAAGTACTCGATCAAAAATCGACGAAAGAGTCTGTAGCCGCCGTCATCTCCATCCCTAGATCGGGAGGGATCTGAAGCTCTTCCCGTCATCCTTCCGGAGAGGGGAATTCACCCTGGAGGCCTTCTTCATCACCATTCAAGCCTCCGGTGTGATGCGTGAGTAGTTCATCCTTGGACTACAGATCCATGTAGTAGCTAGATGGCTGGTTCTCCTCCTTTGTGCTTTCATGTCTAGAGTGAGCTCCGTTCATGATCAAGATCATCTATTTGTAATTCTTCATGTTGTGTTTGCGGGGTTCCAATGGATATTGAGATGCTATTTCAGATTGATTATTGATTCTATCATGTCTTTGTTATTTGTGATCTTGCATGCTTTCCGTTGTTAGTAGCTATCTTGGCCAAGTAGATGCTAGCAACTCCAAGAGTTAGTATTTATGCTCGATAGTGGGTTCATGCCTCTGGTAATCTGGGGAAGTGACAGAAATCTCTAAGGTACTAGATGTGTTGTTGCTACTAGGGAGAAAACAACAATCCTTTGTTCATAGAACAATCGTATTGTTTACTTTACACACAATTCAATCTGTTGCTTGCAACTTAATACTGGAGGGGGTTCGGATGATAACCTGAAGGTGGATTATTAGTCATAGATGCAGTTGGATGGCGGTCTATGTATAATGTTGTAATGCCCAATCAAGTTCCAAAGGAGTCAAGATGATTAGTATATGCATGTATTGCTTTCTCGATGTTTGACAATTGCCCCGCTGTAATTTGTCCACCTAGCATGTTATCTATCTTAAGGAGAGCCACCTCTAGTGAACTATGGATCCCGGTCCTTGTCTTTTACATTCAATCTACAACCTTTTACTGCTTTGTGTTTACTTTCTGCAAACTTCTACTTCCTTCCATTCGATACGTTTAATCCTTTGTTTTTCACAAAACACGGTGAGATTGACAACCTCATCGCAAGTTGGGGACAAAGTTCTGTGGTTGTGTTGTGCAGGTATCCATGTTGCTACTAGCACCGGTAGTGCACCCTGCCAAGGCTCAGCTAGCAACACCTTTGGGGTGTTTCCTTGCTCCTAATGGTTCGATTAAACCTTGGTTTCATAACTGAGGGAAAACTTGTTGTTGTGATCATCATACCTTCCTCTTGGGGTTCCCAACGAGCTCTACATCAACACCGCTCCAGCATTTTTCTGGCGCCATACACAAAGCCATCATAGACTCCTGAAACCCGACCCATGTACACCACATACCACCTCATCGCCATCTCTATAGACAAGGCATATTAGTAAAACATTCAACAAAAATAATTAATAAAGGGTTCACATGCATATATATATATTCACAAAATATAAAACAAAGGATCCATAAACCTAAAAGATAGCATCGTGATCATCATAGAAGTAATAAGTTCAATGACAACACGACCACAATATAGTTAAGTCTAACAACAACGACCGTTTCGACCATAAGATAGTAAAGTTTATGACACACACACTACACGCGTCCATCGAGAATATACACATACTCGATCATGCTAGGCACACATCGATCATGAAGACTTCTTCTCGCTCGGCTTCGGGAATGGTTGATAGCCCTCTTTCGTCATCCACGCCCTTGTGTCACCCTGCTTACGGAGGCATTCTTCAATCTCCCTCTTACTCAACCCTCTGGCATGTTGTAGGCCCCCCTTGTGTTGACATCTTCAATGATGATTTGTGACAACTTCATCTGAATGTGATGGAAGTCTTCTCTAAGATCATTATCATCGATTCACGCCAAAGTCTCGGCCCATCGTCGGAGACTAGATGATAGCGTTAGGTTCTAGCAATCCCGAACATAGCCTTTATGGTGATGGAGGATGTAGAAGGCCTCCTTGGCGCTACCAGTAGACGGCTGCTTGATGCAGGGGAACTCGAGCACGTGCTTGAACACGTGTTTGCCATCCTTGATACATTCCCCCTTATCTACGAAGGTGCATCCCTTCTTGACGTAGCCCTCGAGAGCCTCATTGAGAACACCCCTTATTCTGGTGTAGTCTTTCTTCTTCGTCAAACTCCCCGAATTGAAATACGTGGCTAGCGAATACCTCGGGGCAAGGACGATGAGTGTGCAGTATTTGTCTCTGTGCAACACAATTGGAACGGAATGTTGGAAAATGAGCAAAGGAAGAAATCTATAAGAAATGCATAAGTTACGGCAGCGAGCAAGTGTGTACTTACTCGGGAAAGAAAGGCAAAAGAAGTGTGTCCTTCCTCTTGTTGTCCACCATGAACTTCTCGAGGTACGCCATCGCCTTGGTCCGTGTCTCTGATCCTTTGACCGACTGGCTGTCCCGCATGTAGTAGGGATCCACTTTCGTGACTTGCGGGGTACTCTCTCTCTCTCTCTCTTGATCTTCATCGCCAGATTGAGCGCGTATAGGCGGACCAAGTTATAGTCCAGCTGTTTCAAGAGAAATAGCTTGAAGATGTCCTCATACGCTATGAAGAATAGACCCGCGGGGGCTTCATCGATGAATCTCATGTCCGATGGCACCTTGGCCATGAAAACCAGGTAATTTGGATCTTTGTCTTTAATAAGGATGCCCTCTAGTGTCTTGACACCCTCATGCAAAGTTAACATGGGTCCAACCCTGATGTGGAACAGATCCGGAGTCAATATCGGATCACTAGCTACATGCACTCGGGGCAAGCCATATTGTGTGGATGGTACGACGGCGGCGTCCTGAGCCCGGATCCTCTTCGGAGGAGGGTGGCTTGTAGCCTTCTTATTATTATTACCTCTCTTCCTGTGCTTCTTCTTTACAACAGGGTCCTCCACTGACATCTGCTCATCGGCCGACTTTCGGAGTGTGTTAGGGCTGAAAACCAATCCCGGTTTCTCCTGTGGTGGATCGGCGGCTGGAGGCATCTCTTGAGGAAAACCATGGAAGACCAGGCGTGATACGTCGTAAACGTATCTACGATTTTTGATGCTCCATGCTTGTTTTATATCAACTTTCTTATGTCTTGTTTACACTTTGAGGTATTTTTATACATTTTCTAGAACTAACCTATTAACAAGATGTCGCAGTGCCAGTTGCCTGTTTTTTGCTGTTTTTGGTTTCAGAAAAGCTAGAAAAGAAATATTCTTGAAATTGGATGAAACAAAAGCCAAAGTTCCTATTTTTTCGATATGACACAGAGTCCAAAGGGGAGACGGAGGGGAACCAGGAGGCAGGCACACCCTAGGGTGGCGCGGGTCACCCCTGGCCGCGCCACCAGGTGGTGTGGCCACCCTAGCCCACCTCTGGCATCGCCTCTTCACCTATATATTCCCTCCGGGACAAAAACCCTAAGGACCAGATCAGAATTCCACAAAAGTTCCGCAGTGCCGCCGCCACCGAAGAGGAGATTCGAGGGACAGAAGTCTCTGTTCCGACACACTGCCGAGACGGGGAAGTGCCCCCGAATCCATCTCCATCGACTCCACCACCATCTCCATCGCCGTTGCTGACTCCCATGATAAGGAGGGAGTAGTTCTCTCTCGAGGCTAAGGGCTCTACAAGTAGCTATGTGTCCATCTC
The DNA here is from genome assembly GCA_023614405.1 of Avena insularis. NCBI lineage: Eukaryota > Viridiplantae > Streptophyta > Magnoliopsida > Poales > Poaceae > Avena > Avena insularis. The sequence continues at coordinate 66,871,729 of CM042692.1, read as the reverse complement.
TCTCTCTATGCGTGATCTTATTGAGATCATGAGCTTTGTAATCTAGGATTTATTCTGCTACTCAAGTGCTTTAATTAATCTCTGCTTATCCCCACGTGTGTGAAGTTGATAGTGTGCACACCGTGTGGCACTTTGGCTAAGGTTACATAAATACTTATCATGAGTATAATTTGAGTTGGATGTCTCTATGAGATTGTGGTGTTTGTTGGAACCATCTAGCGCTCAAGGTGATAGTGAGGGGTTATCTAGATGGGGAATGCGAACTTTAAGGTGTACTGTTATAGCCCTACATCGTCCAACCGGAGAGTAGTTCAGGCTAGCATCATGAAGAGAAGATATTTATATGAGTGTCCACTAGTGAAAGTATGATCCCTAGGCCTTGTTTCTAAGCATTGAAACACCATTTACAATCAGTTCTGTTACATGTTTGCTTGCTGCCACTTTTATTTCAGATTGCAATTACCACTTATAATCATCCATATTACTTGTATTTCACTATCTCTTCGCTGAACTAGTGCACCTATACACCTGACAAGTGTATTGGGTGTGTTGGGGACACAAGAGACTTCTTGTATCTTGATTGCAGGGTTGCTTGAGAGGGATACCTTTGACCACTTCCTCCCTGAGTTCGATAAACATTGGGTGATCCACTTAAGGGAAACTTGTTGTTGTTCTACAAACCTCTGCACTTGGAGGCCCAACACTGTCTACAAGAATAGAAGCGTGCATAGACATCAAGGCGATGCGTGCATGTATTGGGCCGACCAGCTTGATGGTCACAAGCTGTGAAGGGTTCTTCATCCACAGAAGGCATATACAATCCTTTGACAGCGCCTGTGTTGATGAAGTCGTCAATGTTGACCAATTCATCATCATCTTCATGGTTGCCATCATGTGGTGGTGGTAGCGGGGGTGACGGCGGTTGCGGTGCAACATTTTTGCCATGGGGCGGTACACACGCTCCCAAGAGTTATTGGTGACGACTGGTGGTGGAGACGATGGTGGCTGCTGCTGGCTTCCGAGGTGGTGGTCAGACGATCAATCGAGAGGTGGCTCCGGTGCTCCCCTCGCAAGACGAATCTAGGTCTTCGTCCATGTCAAGGGCTAGTTGTAGCATTCTCCAAGGGTCTTGTGTTCGTCGGCTCCCTCAGGTTAAAAGGGGGTTCCATGTCATCATACCCTAGCAACACCTGAGCCAACCTGACCCTCATCACGTCATCATCCATTGGATTGTTGTGCATTGTGCGGCTCGCCAGTTGTATGAGAGTGCCCTTGGAAACATCCTTCAACTCGCCGCCGACAACTTTAAGCAGGAGTACGCAAGCAGTGTCCTGAGTCAAAACATTTTGGGCATCATGAGATGGCAGCATGTCAACACCCGGATTTTTAATCCCAGATGCCTGTTATGCCATAACTCGCAATCCCAGGATTACCATTTTTGTGAGACATAATAGATTGGATATCACAGTACATCATCCATTACAAACCATAAATAAGGTCTTACACAAATAAGGATCTCATGATCCAGTCTTAGTATAATCAAGTAGCGGAATAAATAGCATAGTGGTGGGGTCCATCTTTAGAGTCACAGGCAATGCTGACGATGGGAGATAGTCCTAGTTATCATAGTCGTCCTGCTGTCCTTCATCTTGGTAATCTCCTTCATAGTCTAGCCATAGGAATAGCCAGGGACAAAAGCCATGAGTACTCTTTAAGTACTCGCAAACTACCACTAACAAGTAGTATAGTTCTAGTAAGAATACTAATTCTAAGTTTAATTGTGAAGTTAAATTGGAAACCTAAGCTGAGTTCAGAAACAAAGAAAGATAAAAGAAGTTTGAAAAGCTCTTAAGTGGGAACTTAATTGTCATAGTCACAACTCTGTTGTGGTCAAGTCATGTCACAATTCATTTCATAAGTTGTTTTGAAAACATCTAACAACGGAACAGTATGGCCACTCCAACTATCCATAACCGCGGACGCGGCTATTCGAATAGTTTGACACTCTGCAGAGGTGGTACACTTTCACCACAAGATTCGATACATCATCAGGATAACCCTGAATCATCATACTTAGTATGTAGATAATCAAACATAACCTTTCCTTTACACACCCTAGTATAAGCACCTCTCCTATGAGCATGGCCTCCCAACCATGACCATCTGTCATCTTGGGCACTGCATAGGTGGACAACATTGAGAGGTAGCCTCAGGTCAAACCTCTCCCGCAAGGGAACTAATACTAATGCATATAAACTTACAGCTAAGCCTTACCCAATTCAGGTATTGTGGTTGTACGGTAAAATTGGAATGGTATCGTATCCAAACCCAAAACTTGTTGATTGATTCATAACTATGATATTGCTTGTTCTTAAATTATTTGTATCTACTCACCCTTATGAACTTTGAAGGTGTCCTATGCATTTATGTTTGGCTATACCATGAGGGACAAGCTGAATGCCATTCTTATTACATTTTCTATATGTGAAACAAACAAATGTCTTTTAATGCATTGTTATTCGTGAATATTTTGTTTGTACCTTTTTATATTACAACATAGTTGCTATGTCTTATTGTTAGAACTCTGTCTTTTATGTTCATGTTAGAGTACTTTGATCCCAGCTATCAATGATTTACAAATACCTTGATCAAGATTATGATGGTGCATATCTCCTAAAAAATTATTCTTTTTATCACTTACCTACTCGAGGACGAGCGGGAGTTAAGCTTGGGGAAGTTGATACATCATAAACGTATCTATGATTTTTGATGCTCCATGCTTGTTTTATATCAACTTTCTTATGTTTTGTTTACACTTTGAGGTATTTTTATACATCTTCTGGAACTAACCTATTAACAAGATGCCGCAGTGCCAGTTGCCTGTTTTCTGCTGTTTTTGGTTTCAGAAAAGCTAGAAAAAAATATTCTCAGAATTGGATGAAACAAAAGTCGAAGTTCCTATTTTTCTGAGAGGACACAGAGTCCAAAGGGGAGATGGAGGGGAGCCAGGAGGCAGGCACACCCTAGGGTGGCGCGGGTCACCCTGGCCGCGCCACCAGGTGGTGTGGCCACCCTGGCCCACCTCTGGCATCGCCTCTTCGCCTATATATTCCCCCCGGGACGAAAACCCTAAGGACTAGATCAGAATTCCACGAAAAGTTCTACAGCACCGTCGCCACCGAAGAGGAGATTCGGGGGACAGAAGTCTCTGTTCCGGCACCCTGCCGGGACGGGGAAGTGCTCCCGGATCCATCTCCACCGACTCCACCGCCATCTCCATCGTTGTTGCTGACTCCCATGATGAGGAGGGAGTAGTTCTCTCTCGAGGCTAAGGGCTCTACAAGTAGCTATGTGTCCATCTCTCTCTCTATGCGTGATCTTATTGAGATCATGAGCTTTGTAATCTAGGATTTATTCTGCTACTCAAGTGCTTTAATTAATCTCTGCTTATCCCCACGTGTGTGAAGTTGATAGTGTGCACACCGTGTGGCACTTTGGCTAAGGTTACATAAATACTTATCATGAGTATAATTTGAGTTGGATGTCTCTATGAGATTGTGGTGTTTGTTGGAACCAACTAGCGCTCAAGGTGATAGTGAGGGGTTATCTAGATGGGGAATGCGAACTTTAAGGTGTGCTGTTATAGCCGTACATTGTCCAACCGGAGAGTAGTTCAGGGTAGCATCATGAAGAGAACATATTTATATGAGAGTGTCCACTAGTGAAAGTATGATCCATAGGCCTTGTGTCTAAGCATTGAAACACCGTTTACAATCAGTTATGTTACATGTTTGCTTGCTGTCACTTTTATTTCAGATTGTAATTACCACTTATAATCATCCATATTACTTGTATTTCACTATCTCTTCGCCGAACTAGTGCACATATACACCTGACAAGTGTATTGGGTGTGTTGGGGACACAAGAGACTTCTTGTATCTTGATTGCAGGGTTGCTTGAGAGGGATACCTTTGACCACTTCCTCTCTGAGTTCAATAAACCTTGGGTGATCCATTTAAGGGAAACTTGATGTTGTTCTACAAACCTCTGCACTTGGAGGCCCAACACTGTCTACAAGAATAGAAGCATGCGTAGACATCAAGCTATTTTTTGGCACCGTTGCCAGGGAGTTAAGAAAAAAGGTACTCACATCCTCTGGCTACTAAGCTATCTTCTAGTACTGTTGCTGGTGTGTGAGTGCTCGAAGTTATTTCCTTTAGATTCTACAATTTTATCTTTTTATTTCTTGTTTTTATTTTCACTAGTTAGGCTTAATGGAAAACAACAACAAAATTAGAGAGCTTTTTAGTATTTTTCCTAAGGTAGAATATAAATGGTTTGAAAAGAAAATTAAAAAACCTATGGAACTTTCTTTGCATGCTAATAGCAATGTTATTAGTATGAATTTTTTGAACACCTTTGTTACTAATGCTATGGAAACGTCTAAGTTTAGGAAAGTTAGTTTTATGAAAATTAGCACAGTGACCCTCACAATTGCGCGGGCAACACCTTGATGTGTTTTTATTCGAAGAGGAAATTAATTAAGATCACATATTGATATATAAGATAATAATGTTGTTCTCTTTGAAGTTAATTTTATAGTTTTTTGATGATACTGTGACCTAGAATGCGGCCCTTGATAGCATAAAACATACAAACTTGTCTATTTTATTTATTAATATTCAGGAAAATGGTGATACAAAAAATTATTTAATCATAATAGCTTGGCGATCCAAAGACTTAACACGTTTTCATGTTTTCATGGCATACCAAATGTACTGGTCATCCTTCTTTTTGGTATCCCCAGCCGACTCCTAAATTGGCTTACCTTCTTGATGAAGTGCACTTGTGGATGAAGAATCATTAGATTAGATCTAGGTATTCTTTCCACGACTAACCCAGAATTATAATAAATTCCAGGTGGGGAGACATCATAAGGAACATTAGAATGATAATTAGGAGAAAGGCAGAGCATTAAAAAAACTCGTGCAAAGACGAAAAGTAATGGATCGGTTAATATGATCCATGTAATACTTGAGTATGGATACCTGTCGCCTCATAGATGTATAAAAACCAATGGTGTTACTTGGAAAGCTATTAGATACATAATAATTAGCCTTGATTTATTTTGTTTTTTGATAGAAGATGCGAACAAATTATTTAGAGAATGTGAAAAATATTTTAATTATTTTATCTTGGGTGAGACATTTTTGTGCCTACTTCTTCAAGTTCCCATAAAATGAAATTTATTGATCGTGAATTTTCATTTGGGGGAATTGACTTAGGATTAATGCCATCGTTAATTTATCAAGTGCCCTTGAATGCGATATTGTCATAGTCACCTATGGTCATAGTTCAGCACATTAAATACCTCTTCGCCTGGTGATCCATAGAGTGAGACAAGAACCCAATATTCAAGATTTCGGGAGATTAATCTATTTCCTGTTTTCGACCACCATTACACGACACTTCAACCATTGTCTCCAAACCGCAACGGTCAGTTGGATTCTAGAACTTGATCGTATTTGGAACTGCCTAAATAATTAAACTAATGATATGTTCATCAACTCTTAAACTATTAAAGAAAATATAATGAAAAATAAAATAATTAAATAAGAACAGAAACCTACCAAAATAATTCATATTGCCTAGATTGCAAGGAAAAACCTTTTTCCATATATACATGATACTACCTATCATGTGAATACTATCAAGAGATGGAATGCACAGGTTATATTTTTCTTGGAGGAAAATAGAACACAGATATCGCTAGATTTCAAGAAGAACATAAATCAGAGTGGTCCTTGTGTAACCATAATGAGAGAAATTTATAAAAGATGTATGCATCATGTGGGGTCTAGAATAGCCAATTGATTCTCTTAATTTAAAATAGAAATGTTCACCTTAGTTTAGTGAATCTTCTATATGATGATATTTGTAAAGACAGGAGAAAAAGATTTGTATAGACGAGTTTCATTGCCAGGTTGGATACATGGAAAGCTAACTGCTCCGTAAAAACTCATAAGACTATACAAAGGAAATATCTAGTGAAACTTATTTATATACGGAAGATAGTGAGAGTGTGAGACCTCCTGCATTTTTTCTACCAAAAGCAATATTTAAGAACACACCAGTTCAATTTTCTCATAAAAGGAGGGATATAAGTTTCAAAATATTTCCCTCAAGATATCATGAGCACAATATAACCTACAAAGTGCAAACTTTGAATTATATTGCAAGAATTATTTTCTTAAGAAGCTATCAGGAGTTATCTCTTTAATCATGAACAACAAAGTAAATCACTTATCTAGACAGAACAGAGCGAGTAATTCTTAATAAATAATGGACCGCATTTTGAGCTAAAAGATGGTGAAACCCCAACAGAACACACTGTAATTCTTGTGGTTGTGCTACAAAATCAGGTACTTTGTTTGCAAAAAACTCACGGTTAACACAATTTTTTCTTCATATTTCAAATATAATTCACATAAAAAGCATAGCATAGTGTTAGCTTTCACATAGTACTCCATCTGTTTCAAAATAGATATCGCATGTTTGTTAAAATTTGGATGAATCTGTATACTAAATAGTGTCTAGATTTATCCAAATTTTGACAAATCTGCGACATCTATTTTGAGACGGAGGGAGTAGTATTTATCTCGAATCTGCAATGGTTCCATGGAAAATGTTAGCTTGGACTTGAAAAGATTGTATTTGTAAAGTTCGCTGATCATCTAAAGGATTAAAAAAGAACTCCAAACTGAGGTCAGCTTTCCACAGGCAGTACACTCTCGATGATGTGCTAGATCCGAGCACAAAATCCTGGTGCGCTTTCCTATGGTAACTGAATCCAGGTCAAGAGTTCCATGTGGGGCATGTTGCATAAGGTCCGCATCCCTTGACTACCTACTGGTGTGTCGATACCAAAGCGACGCTTGTTGAAGAACACACCGACCTGCTCCTGCATCATTGTCTTGGTTGTGTAGGATCTTGGTCGTGCAGTCACATCTAGGAGAAACTACGGGATTACATATAAAATAACTTCCTGGCAGATGTCCTAACTAATCAAGGAAAAAAAGCATTATGATCTAATCTTGCAGCATCTCATCTTATACTACCTCTGTTCCAAAGTAGTTGACTTAGATTTGTCTAGATTTATCTAGACACGTTTTAGGAAAATCGAGACAAATCTGCATCAACTGATCTGAGAAAGAAAGAGTACCAGCTAGGTTACATTACATACCTTTCAGTTGCCGGAGAATTTCTATGCATAGCCGTTTCCCTGATTTCCAATGGGTTCAACCGTGGAGGCTCTATATGCAGCTCCGTGTGAAATAAATAATGGACGTGGATTTATTGAATGTTAGTCACACCTGATGTCCACACGCTGGGAAGGAGGTCGACCGACCGGAGGCACCAAGGAGAATACGCTGACGACGGCCTGTATGAAGATGTGCTAGGGGTGAGCGGCATAGATTGCCTGCGTGAGGAGTTTGTTATTTCTGAAGAAAACCGATGAGTCCGTGCGTGTGCGAGAAAAGTAAGGAAGGGCATGGATGGGTAATTTTTATATAACTTTAATGTCAGTAAATAATTTGTAGGATCCCTCGACTACCATTGGCCTTTTAGCCGAATTAATGGTCGGATGTTTCTGATTATTCTAGGATTTTTTAGACTATTTCTCTTAATTTTGGTAGCTCGTAATGTACTTTTAATATATAATAGATAATAGATGATCTTTTTAGTTCCCTAGCTTTAAAGAAAAAAAATTCCTCTGATGATACTTTATCTCCCATATATGGTAATTCTAATAATACTTGTGATATTTTAAATTCATATACTGAAAGCGTCCCTTTTAAAATACCTATAGAAATTGTTGAACGTGTTATGAATAACTGTTATTTTGGAGATGGAACTATCCATCATGGTGATCATTTACTCTTTATACATGAATTCTGCGAGTTGTTCAAGTGTGCAGGTATTTTAATGAACCAAGTTAAGAGGAAGCTATTCTCTTTATCACTTAAGGGCAAAACAAGGGAGTGGTATGAGCTACTAGACGATCCTCATCATTTGGAGTGGAAGGAACTTGAATCTCTCTTTTACTCTAAATTTTATCCTCCTCATGAAGTTCATAAAGATAGGAATTATATTTATAATTTGCATCCTCCTGATGGAGAAAGTATTGCCCAAGCATGGGGGAGATTGAAGTCACTAATGCTCAAATGTCTCATTCATGAGCTCCCTAGTAATATTGTTATTAATAATTTTTATGCAAGGCTTTCAGGACATTACAAGGACTATCTAGATACTTGTTTAGAGGGATCCTTCACAAGTAAGAAGGTCAAAACTAAGTGGGATCTTTTTGAAACAATTCAAAGCAATACCGAAGATTGAGATAACGACAAAGGTAAAGAACCAGGTATAAACTATGAGTATGATTGCATTAAGTCTTTCGCTGAAACTGCTGATTTTCAAGAGCTTAGTGCTAAATATGGTCTTGATCCTCAAATTCTTGTTGATTGTTGTAGAGCCTTTGCTTCTCATATTAATGCTCCTAAAGAAAAATGGGACATGTATCATGAACCTTTTAAAGACACTTGCATGAAAAATGAAATTGTTATTAATGATAGCAATAAACATGCTCAAACCTCTGAAAGTACTATTTCATATAAGCATGTTAATTTTTATGGAATACATAGACCTTGTGAGAAGAATCAAATTGAAGAAGAATATTGTATCACCCACAGGAATGAAAAAAATAGAATGTGGTATAGGGCTCTAAATGATCTTGATAAAAAAGTTTGTGCCCTCTATCCTTTTATTTGTGAACTTTGCTTTGAAGTGGGTCATTTCAATTTTCAATGCTCAGGCCATAATAATAGCCCTTCTAATCCAATGAGTACTCCAAGTTTGTATTGTGATAACATGATCACTCCTAATCAACATGATGAACTTACATTATTTTTGGGGTGTGAAGAGTTATCAAGAAAAACTTCTTTGGTAGATATGAGTGCTTTTGATATGAATAGCATCCTCCATGGTTGTCATCTTTATTGTGTTGATAATTTCCACACAAATACTTACATACAAAATATTATAAAAGATGAGATTTTACCAAAATATGACAGGACTAATATGTGTTTTGTTCTTATTAATGAAAAGGAGGAATCCTCCAAAGTTTCTTCTGTTGTCTCTAATAATAAACCAGGGTATATGGAGATGCTTCCTTTCAAGACTCTCCCTCCTAAAGAGAAGAAGAAAAAGAAGAAGCGGAGGAGTAAAAGGAGGGAGGAAACGGTATTTTCCCCTAAGCACGTTGCTCCTATTGTAGTTTTTGATGAGTCTAAACTCGATGATGTTCTTATGCCTCTTACCTATAGTAGTGATCATGATTGAGAAAAGCACACTACTTTTGATATTGAAAGTCTCTTTGGTACCAATTCTGAAAATGATGATATTAATAATTGTTGTACTATTAGTGCTATCCATGTTCCTTCCAATGATGATATGTTTACACACGAACACACTTTGGAAGATAGCTATTCTATTTCTTATGATGATTACAATATGCCTCCTATAATTGATGATTATGGTGATGAGAATAATAATGATAGCTATTTTGTTGAATTTGCTCCCACTATAATTAATAAGAATGACTATGTTTATATGGGGAGTATTAATTCTTTTATGCATGTGGCTCATGATAAGAATGTTTTATGTGATAGTTATGTTGTTAATTTTATTCATCATGCTACGGAAAGTTATTATGAGAGAGGGAAACATGGTTTTATGTATCTCAACAATATTAAGTTTCCTCTCTTTATGTTGAAATTTTTGAAGTTGCACTTGTTTTGCTTTCCTATGCTTGTTGCTTTGTGCTTTCATGAATTGTTTCTTTACAAGATAATTTTTCATAGGAAGTGGGTTAGACTTAAATTTGTTCCATATTTTCTTCTTGATGCTCTCTTTTACTTCAATTCATATTTCTTATGAGAGCATCATCGAAATTAGCATGCCTATCTTAATGGCTATAAAGAAAGAGCTTTTGGGAGACAACCCATTATATTTTTACTTTCAGTTTATTTTTGTTTTGTTGAGTCTTGGAAGTTATTGCCTCAGTAATAACTTCTCCTTATCCTTTTTTATGTGGTTTTTTTGCTTATGCCCCAGGTTATTACCCAACTTTCATTAGTTTAGCACTTTTCGATTTGAGCAACAGAAGGTCTTCGAAAAAATCGGTTTTTACCTGCTGGTCTGATTTGATAGATTTCTGCCATTATTTGCATTTGCCTCTTAATCTCTTTCTCTTTGAGTTCTCTTTGATCACTTGAGCTTTTAGAAGGAATTGCTACAGTAGCTTGTGTTTTAATGGAAGTTTTACTTGTGATGAAACTAAACCATAGGACCAATTATCTTGAATACACTAATGTTGCTAATGAGGATTGTGTGAAGTTTTGTATGAAGGAAAATTTTCAAGTGTAGGGGAAGAATAATGTGATAAGATGAAGTATGGACAAAAGCTCAAGCCTGGAGATTCCACCCGTGTCACCCCAACAAATATTCAAGAAGTACAAGCGTCAAAGCTTGGGGATGCCCAAGGCATTCCCTTCTTCATCAATAAAAGTCTTAGGTTTTCTTCCAAAACACTTCATTTTTATTGTTTCATGCACAATTGTGTTGTTTTTGGAGCGTCTTCGTTTTTGCTTTTAGTTTTATTTTGTTTAGTTTTCTTATAATAAATTTTATGGACCCCTACATTCATATGATATTTCAAATAAGTTGATTGGTGATTGGAAAAGAGTAGGAAAGTTCATGCTTATAAGTGGTACAAAAGGAGTTTTGTTTTGACTGTGGCCTAGACTTTATCATGTCATGTTTGATATTGCTTTGACTTTATGCTTAGTAATTATTGTTGTAGCATGACTTGTTCCAAACAATTGAGATTGCATAATGTGCCTTGAAAGAATCATGTGTTGTTCTAGCATACAAAAGCATAATATTGTGGTATTCTCCTTCGATGCTTTATTTGGGTTGACTTGGCACATGCTTACACCATGTTAAGACTATGTACCAATCACTTTAGCCTCTATGATCATTTAGTTTTTTTACTTGTAATATCACTTTATGCTTTAATTAATAATGTTTTGTCGCTTTGCATGATTATGGCCATTAGTGCTCTCTTAGTTGGTCGCTCCTAGTCTTTTGCTAGCCTCCACATGTACCAAGTATGAGTTCCACTCATGCATCCAACCCCCAAGAAAACCAAGTTATTCCAAAGAGTCCACTATAAATTCCTATGCATGGTGTGTTACACCATTCCAAGTATATTCATGCATTTATCTACCTTCCAAATTAAACTTGTTATGTGAAAATTAGTGATTAAATCTCTCATGAACTTGATGGAATAGTTTACTTTCTTGCACTTAATAAACTTGAACCATTGCGTCCATCTATGTTGCGTATATGCTTGCACTTTATAAGTTGAGAATTAGCAGAACCATGTTGTCATGGGGAACGCTTTCAACATTGCACTTATTATTGAGTTGATATCATGTTCTTTTGTTTATGGATCCCGGCGGTGTGAAACAAAAGGGGAACTTGTAAGCTCATGGAGTTTGTATATGTGTTATAGAAACGCCTAGGCGGCTAGCCTAAGCCATGCCTAATCATGGTGGAAACTTGCAGCATAACCATAGTGAGCATTCTATGAAGCATCCTCAATAAAAACCTATGCAAATAGAAAATAAAAAGATCGCTGAGATGCTCATTGTCTGTTGCCTTGTCATTTTGATATGGGATAGCTCTAGTATCATGGGGCAAGGGGTACCCCGTTAGCGGTTCTCCATGATATACATGTACTTACAATGACAAGAACTTACTTGTGACTAAAGTTGAGTAGCATGAGGTCCGGTACTCGTAGGCAAGGGGCATGACATTTTCGACTTATAACTTGTCAAGCATATCCTCATATTTGTTCACTTTAACCTTAATCACCTAAACATGCTTATGATAGGGGTAATGAGAGCTGAAAGCTAATAAGTACCATAATTTTTGGAAACTCTTTATGAAACTTGAAATCCCTGCTTCCCTCTTATGAAGGGCCTTTCTTTTTACTTTTATGTTGAGTCTCCATATTCTATCTTTATGCACCAATTGAGAGAGCATAGTGACCATTCTTAGTTTAATGTGCATTGTCCCAAAACTTGTTGATTGATTCATAACTATGATATTGCTTGTTCTTAAATTATTTGTATCTACTCACCCTTATGAACTTTGAAGGTGTCCTATGCATTTATGTTTGTCTATACCATGAGGGACAAGCTGAATGCCATTCTTATTACATTTTCTATATGTGAAACAAACAAATGTCTTTTAATGCATTGTTATTCGTGAATATTTTGTTTGTACCTTTTTATATTACAACATAGTTGCTATGTCTTATTGTTAGAACTCTGTCTTTTATGTTCATGTTAGAGTACTTTGATCCCAGCTATCAATGATTTACAAATACCTTGATCAAGATTATGATGGTGCATATCTCCTAAAAAATTATTCTTTTTATCACTTACCTACTCGAGGACGAGCGGGAGTTAAGCTTGGGGAAGTTGATACATCATAAACGTATCTATGATTTTTGATGCTCCATGCTTGTTTTATATCAACTTTCTTATGTTTTGTTTACACTTTGAGGTATTTTTATACATCTTCTGGAACTAACCTATTAACAAGATGCCGCAGTGCCAGTTGCCTGTTTTGCTGTTTTTGGTTTGAAAAGCTAGAAAAAATATTCTCGAATTGGATGAAACAAAAGTCAAGTTCCTATTTTTTCCGAGAGGACACAGAGTCCAAAGGGAGATGGAGGGGAGCCAGGCGGGCACACCCTAGGGTGGCGCTGGTCACCTGGCACGCCACCAGTGGTGGCCACCCTGGCCCACCTCTGGCATCGCCTCTTCGCCTATATATTCCCCCCGGGACGAAAACCCTAAGGACTAGATCAGAATTCCACGAAAAGTTCTACAGCACCGTCGCCACCAAAGAGGAGATTCGGGGGACAGAAGTCTCTGTTCCGGCACCCTGCCGGGACGGGGAAGTGCTCCCGGATCCATCTCCATCGACTCCACCGCCATCTCCATCGTTGTTGCTGACTCCCATGATGAGGAGGGAGTAGTTCTCTCTCGAGGCTAAGGGCTCTACAAGTAGCTATGTGTCCATCTCTCTCTCTATGCGTGATCTTATTGAGATCATGAGCTTTGTAATCTAGGATTTATTCTGCTACTCAAGTGCTTTAATTAATCTCTGCTTATCCCCACGTGTGTGAAGTTGATAGTGTGCACACCGTGTGGCACTTTGTCTAAGGTTACATAAATACTTATCATGAGTATAATTTGAGTTGGATGTCTCTATGAGATTGTGGTGTTTGTTGGAACCATCTAGCGCTCAAGGTGATAGTGAGGGGTTATCTAGATGGGGAATGCGAACTTTAAGGTGTACTGTTATAGCCCTACATCGTCCAACCGGAGAGTAGTTCAGGCTAGCATCATGAAGAGAAGATATTTATATGAGTGTCCACTAGTGAAAGTATGATCCCTAGGCCTTGTTTCTAAGCATTGAAACACCATTTACAATCAGTTCATACATGTTTGCTTTGCCACTTTTATTTCAGATTGCAATTACCACTTATAATCATCCATATTACTTGTATTTCACTATCTCTTCGCTGAACTAGTGCACCTATACACCTGACAAGTGTATTGGGTGTGTTGGGGACACAAGAGACTTCTTGTATCTTGATTGCAGGGTTGCTTGAGAGGGATACCTTTGACCACTTCCTCCCTGAGTTCGATAAACATTGGGTGATCCACTTAAGGGAAACTTGTTGTTGTTCTACAAACCTCTGCACTTGGAGGCCCAACACTGTCTACAAGAATAGAAGCGTGCATAGACATCAAGGCGATGCGTGCATGTATTGGGCCGACCAGCTTGATGGTCACAAGCTGTGAAGGGTTCTTCATCCACAGAAGGCATATACAATCCTTTGACAGCGCCTGTGTTGATGAAGTCGTCAATGTTGACCAATTCATCATCATCTTCATGGTTGCCATCATGTGGTGGTGGTAGCGGGGGTGACGGCGGTTGCGGTGCAACATTTTTGCCATGGGGCGGTACACACGCTCCCAAGAGTTATTGGTGACGACTGGTGGTGGAGACGATGGTGGCTGCTGCTGGCTTCCGAGGTGGTGGTCAGACGATCAATCGAGAGGTGGCTCCGGTGCTCCCCTCGCAAGACGAATCTAGGTCTTCGTCCATGTCAAGGGCTAGTTGTAGCATTCTCCAAGGGTCTTGTGTTCGTCGGCTCCCTCAGGTTAAAAGGGGGTTCCATGTCATCATACCCTAGCAACACCTGAGCCAACCTGACCCTCATCACGTCATCATCCATTGGATTGTTGTGCATTGTGCGGCTCGCCAGTTGTATGAGAGTGCCCTTGGAAACATCCTTCAACTCGCCGCCGACAACTTTAAGCAGGAGTACGCAAGCAGTGTCCTGAGTCAAAACATTTTGGGCATCATGAGATGGCAGCATGTCAACACCCGGATTTTTAATCCCAGATGCCTGTTATGCCATAACTCGCAATCCCAGGATTACCATTTTTGTGAGACATAATAGATTGGATATCACAGTACATCATCCATTACAAACCATAAATAAGGTCTTACACAAATAAGGATCTCATGATCCAGTCTTAGTATAATCAAGTAGCGGAATAAATAGCATAGTGGTGGGGTCCATCTTTAGAGTCACAGGCAATGCTGACGATGGGAGATAGTCCTAGTTATCATAGTCGTCCTGCTGTCCTTCATCTTGGTAATCTCCTTCATAGTCTAGCCATAGGAATAGCCAGGGACAAAAGCCATGAGTACTCTTTAAGTACTCGCAAACTACCACTAACAAGTAGTATAGTTCTAGTAAGAATACTAACTCTAAGTTTAATTGTGAAGTTAAATTGGAAACCTAAGCTGAGTTCAGAAACAAAGAAAGATAAAAGAAGTTTGAAAAGCTCTTAAGTGGGAACTTAATTGTCATAGTCACAACTCTGTTGTGGTCAAGTCATGTCACAATTCATTTCATAAGTTGTTTTGAAAACATCTAACAACGGAACAGTATGGCCACTCCAACTATCCATAACCGCGGACGCGGCTATTCGAATAGTTTGACACTCTGCAGAGGTGGTACAATTTCACCACAAGATTCGATACATCTGTCAGGGTAACCCTGAATCATCATACTTAGTATGTAGATAATCAAACATAACCTTTCCTTTACACACCCTAGTATAAGCACCTCTCCTATGAGCATGGCCTCCCAACCATGACCATCTGTCATCTTGGGCACTGCATAGGTGGACAACATTGAGAGGTAGCCTCAGGTCAAACCTCTCCCGCAAGGGAACTAATACTAATGCATATAAACTTACAGCTAAGCCTTACCCAATTCAGGTATTGTGGTTGTACGGTAAAATTGGAATGGTATCGGATCCAAACCCAACCATCAGTTTTGTAAAAGGGATAAGGCTCATGCCTCAACATTTTCATCATCATCATAAACCATCTGTGCTTCTCAACACATGTAAAAACATCTCAATAGAATGACTCATCATTCCAAGGTTTTCACAAATCATTTTCACCAAGTAGTCCCATCTAAAGTGAATCAGTTATGGGTTTTGTTCCAACTACTAAGTTAAGAGTGTTCACTAAGGTGGGATGCTAATCTCAATCTCATGCCATAGAATGACATCTAAGTCTAACTAGATAGGTCAAGTTTTATACTCTTTATGCTACCTTTAAACAAGTAAAGGACTTGGGTAAAGTAAAGAAAGTAAAGCTTGTAAATAAAACTTGGAGTAGGTATAAGTCAAAGTGGTATAACCAAAGCATGCCTAGTGCATTTCCTTAGGTTATCTAGCTTAATTCTAACTTGCTAACAATAGCTTTCTCAGTTTACTTGAAGTGCTAGGCTTGCCTTGGGTAGTGCAGTGGTTGAAGTTTTCTTCCTCCTCCTCTTGGTAGAACTCCTCCTCCTCGTAGACTTGGTCGGTACTATCGTCTATAAATACATACGGAGTACATAATCACCAAACAATACTTAACTACTACTCTACTTAGCACACTAAGGCACACATTTGATGATCTAGTATCATCACAAACATTCCAAGGTTTTATGAACAAGCTTCATTCTTTTTATTTGAGAAAAGTAATTTCTACTCATTGAAAATAACTAAGATTTAATATTCTCCAATTAAAATATGGGATCATGTGGACACATGTCATCACCATATATTCTAACATATGGGAATGTGATTTAAGGGTTGGATCACATTTTAATAAGTTCAAGTTTAATAATTAATGATTTAAAGTGACTAGAAATGCCTATATAGCATTATTTTGGTACTAGGCCTAAGTCACTGCATGCAAAACTTAATATTATTACATATTCAGATAGGTATGGTTAAATGTGATTTTTGAGAGTTGGAATCAACTCAAAAGCTATTAGGGTTGATTTTATAAAAATGTTTGAATGTGCAAAAGCTTCTGTTTTGTTATTTTAACTAGGAGAGATCTTTAACTCTAAAAGATTTAAATCCAACGGGCTTGGATAGATATTTTCAGTAGCTTTCCAACAAAATTGGAATCACTCAATTTGGTTCAGTAAAACTCTCTAATATGATTTTTAAACTAAGGGACAGAACTAGGTTTGAATTAAAATAGCAAAACCTATATTTGATCTACGGGCTTAGGCAGGAAACTAAATGGGCCGGTCCAGTGGCGCTCCGTGGCGTAGAGGGCAACTAGCAAGGGGGTCCCGCATGTCAGCGGCGCTTAAAACCCAAAGCGGTACGGGATGATCTGGGCCACACGATTAGAACACAGATCGACGTCTCATGGTCGTCGTCGACGACGGACTCGTCACCGGCGAGAATGAACCCTAAACGGTCGGTGGGGGTCTACTAGGGACGTACCAGGGCTCCAGCAAGTGCGGCGAGGCGGGCAAACGAACTGGTGGATGACGACAGACTCAGGCGAGGTCGCGGCAGGGGCTGAGGTGCACGAAATCGACGAGGACTTCTCCTCCTCTACAGCGGCTACCTCTGGTGGAATTCCGGCGAACGACGGCTCGAGCGGCTCCGGCGAGAGAGGGGAAACGGTCAGTGGAGAGAGGGGAGTGAGATGGTGTGAAGAAATGGTGCTGGGGTGGCCTCCTTATATAGGTTCGACGGTGAGGCAGTGAGGCATGGGCGCGGCTCGTCGGTGACAGCGAAACAGGGGGCTACCAGCGTGGGCGAGGTAGGCGGATGGTGGGCGGTTTGCTGGCGGTCATCTACGGTGCAATGGCGCGGCTATGGGCGGTGCCTAACGGTTGGAGGCTCCCCGCGCTCTGGGAGACAGAGGCAGTGCTCGACGCGGCTCCTGGCGACTGTGGGTCGCGCGGTGGTACACGGCCGTGTCTAGCAGGGTCCTGGGTTGATGGTGGAGCGGCGTGCGCGATTTGGTGTCAGTGCGTGGTCTGATGCGTGCTGGCGGCGATCGCGCTCTGGCACGCTCTGGCTGCTCGCAGAGAGAAAAGGGCGGCGTGGTGCTGAGGTGGTCCAGGGGCTTGCAGCGATCGTGGGGTGGACAGGGAGAGGTAGTAGGGTTGGGCGGTGCTAGCGAGCAAGCTGGAATGGCGCGGCGCGGTCTGGTGATTGTTGCCCGCGTTTGGCCGGCTAGCATGGCGTCGGGCGGCATGGCACTGGCGCCAGGGGCTAGGGATAGTGGTGGTTTTGGTCTGGTTGGGCCTGGGGAGACCAAGATGATCAATGCACCCCAATTGGCTCGACAAGATTTGGTCCTAAACAGTATTAGTTAGGCCACTTATTATCTGCCTGCGAATTGTTCGATCAAATGGCCGCATGAAAGTTTTATTTGAATTTTTCAAAGATTTTTGGTGGAGTGATTCATCTCATGCTTAAGCATCTAGGTTTGCTTGGGATTTTGAAATGGAGTTCATTTGAGTGGTTTTTGAAAAAGTGGTATCTAGACATATGAACTAGATTCAATTTTCTACAGTCATTTAAAATTAGTGTTTGAAGGTTTTTGGGAGATCACAAAGTGGGCCTTGGTACATCACTACTTGTACTAGCAAGAGGTGCAAATAACCACAATTGTTTCTGTTAAGATTTGACTGCTAGGAATAGCCAAAGTAGGCTATGTGATTAAAATGGCAAAAGTGACCATTTGCTTAATTAATTCTTTTTTATTTATTTTTCTTTAGGATTTGCTTGGGGATGATCTAGATGATGTGTAATTCACCTTAGAGTCATTTTACAATCAGTAGATCACTCAATGATGGCAATTCAAAACAACTCCTATTTAAATGCACACACATATGAATGCTTAAAGATTTTTAAATAGAAAAGGTTTTTTTGTTAACCCTAAATTGGGTAGATTTGATCTTGATCACTTGGATTAAAGTTTTGGGATGTTACACAGCAGCCATCAAAGGCATAAAGGAGATGACGTGCACTAAATAATTAGTTACCTTGGTGATGGCGTTGAGCTCAGCTAATGTAGAGACACAGCCGATGCCGGCGACCGACCTATCATCATCTGCATTCTCCTGCTCGGGTGCCTCATGAAGCACCACGTCCGTCGGCTGCGCCTTGGTATCTTTGGCGGGAGGGGGCGTCGGTGTGACCAAAATGAGCGGCTGTGTACCGACGTTGATGGACGGTGGGGTCACTAGGTCCGGTGACACGTTAATGTTGATGCCCGTGTTGCTGCCGCTTAAGCTGGGTAGATGTATTGGCCCCTGTCCACCTCCCGCAGTCTAAGCAGTTAGCCCCTCAAAAAACTCAGGGGGGATCATCGCGCCGAGCTTCTCTTCCACTAACTTGTCCACTGTTTTCTCATCCACTACTTTTTCCTCTAGTGTTTGCACCTTCATCTTCAGCTCTTCAACATCGGCTTTATCCTTAGCCACCGACTGGTTCTTCCTCTCCCTTCTTTTCTTAGTGTCCTCTTTGTAGTACTCCTTGAACTTCATGCTCGTACCAAAGCCGGACACACGGCCAGCTAAGGACGGCGGAAACCCCCTGACCCTCTTCTTGTAAGCATTCATCGCCCTGTTGAAAACCATGTCCCATGGCTCCATCGAATCCTGGGACGACTCTTCAGCATGAGCGTTCAGTTCATCCTCCTACAGAGACAAGAAAAGGTGAACCCATTTAGATTTTTGGCTTCATTATTTTAATTAGAACGCAATAGACTTGAGATCGGCAGTAAATTCCTTACTAGCTTCTTCTTGAATTCCTTCACCTCTGGATCGTCGGTGACGAACTCCCCTGTATCCAGGTCCAGGTAGTAGCGGGCCCGGACAAAGTTCCTAAGCTGCAAGTCCATGATTTTAAGCCAAGGGTTGTCTTTACCCATGCATTCAAGCTCGGCGTCCTCTTGTCCCAAATGGCATGTTTCCCTCTGTAACTGCCGCTTCCGAGCCGGTGGTTACCTATGTTCTGTTCCCGCATACTCCTGCCCCATTTAGTCCATTTTATAGCGTCATTGGTATCTATATCCGCCTTGAATATCTTAAACTCCTCTTTGTCGAGCATTGGATTTTTCTTACTAATAACCTCCCAGCTTTCACCTTTGTCAATGTTATTCTTTACCCGGATTTTCCAGCTCCTCAAGGCGTTGCTCATCTTCGTGAGGGCTAGTTTGTTCACCGGGTTCTTTCTCTCTAGGTTTCTGAACCGCTCTGGAATTCTATATCGCTTATGAAGCTTCTTAAGGAGGTTATCGACCAAATCCGCATTGTGAGCATGTCTGATGTACTTCGTGTTGGTCGACATGCTTTCCCAGACGATGCACCCGAGTTACAGGCCGTACCCTTTGGAAAACACCCTGGCGCAATGGATAGGCCACTTTCTGTGACTTTAGTGAACTCATCCCAGACGGTGGTGAGCACTAGCACCTTCCGATCCTTCCTTTCCTTCTTATTCTTCTGAGTAGCGGTCGGGTTGCCGCTATTGCCATCTGTGCGCTCGCCACCATTGGTGGTGTCATCCTCCTCGCCGCATTCACTAGTTTCATCATAGTCGTCTTCATCCCCCTTGTAATCAGCATCTCCTCCCTCATTGCGCCCAGTAGCTCTGGCGGCGGTCGCCTCCTCCTCTAGTGGTGGTGTCATACTCATCTCCTCCTCCTGTTGTTGTTGGGACCCCCACCAGAATGACTCGTTGGCATGTCTAGCTTGTTCTTCGACGCTCTGCTTAGAAGGGTCGGCCTCGTTGTTGCTCGACATGTTTGCACTCAATTAAAAAGAGGCAAAAAGTTAGCACAAATCTCGGCCGAAAAATTCGGCATGACCTTTGCTAATTTTTTAACCTAGGAGTGCCCATTTCTCAACCGAAACGGAAGTGAATCGACACTTCGGGAGAAACAGGCAACTCAATTGAAGAAATATATCCCTGCAAGACAAAACCCATCCCCATATTGACAGCCCCATGCATTGACCCCAGCATCCATCATCCACATGTAGTATATATATATATAACAGATACATATGTATAAATACACTCCAGGTACACCATCAGCTGCAGTATTTTTGAAGAATGTAGATATATACATCAAGGTACAACAAACTTAAAAACTTAAATTGAGTTATGTTATGTTACATCAAGAAAGCTCCAGGTACAAGATTGCTCAAGGTACAAGCAAGCAAGCTCCAGGTATAAGCAAGCTCCAGTTATGTTATGTTATGATACGTCCATTTTGCATCACTATTCTATGTCATAATTCACTGTTATTCATTGGTATATTTCGTATTGAGGGGTGATACTTATGTTATTTCATTTGTTTTTGCATGGTTAATGACTTTTGGAGCATGGACCGCTGCAGTCAAGATTCTGATGGAAAAGGTGCTATTTGGAGGCAAAATTCGCGAAGATCAGAAAATCCGAGAAAATATACGGAAAATCCTATTTTTCCAGAAGACGAAGGAAGCCAGAAGGAGGCTGGAGATGGGCCATAGGGGGCCCACACCACCCCCTGGTGCAGGACAGCCTAGGTCGCGCCACCAGGTGGTGTGGCCACCCTGGTCCACCCCTGGCACTCCCCTCTGGCGTATATTATCCTCTCGAAACCCTAAGACTCAGGGAGCAACCATAGAAAGATTCCGCCGCCTCTGCGGGGCAGAAAACACCGAGAGAGAAAGATTTCTCCGGCAGATAGATTTCTGCCGGGGGAATTCCTTCCCGGAGAGGGGAGATCATCGCCATCAACACCACCATCAAGCTGGACTTCATCGGGATCATCATCATCATCATCACCACCATCATCACCATCAGCACCCTCATCACCATCTCCATATTGCTGTAACAATTGGGTTGAATCTTGCATAGTTCATAGGGGAAACTTTCCCGGTGTTGATTACTCTTTGTAGTTGATGCTATTGAGTGAACCATTGAATTATTGTTTATGTTCAGATTGTTATACATCATTATTCCATCTCTGATCATGATCCATATGATGTCTTGTGAGAAGTTCGTTTTGTTCTTAAGGACATGGGAGAAGTCATGTTGTTAGTAGTGGAGTTGTGTTGAGAAAGATTCAATAGTTTGATATTTAAGTTGTGGTGTACTTCTTCTAGTGGTGTCATGTGAACATCAACTACATGACACTTCACCTATATGGGCCTAGGGGAATGCATTGTGTATTTGGCTACTAATCGTAGGGGTTGCGTGATGTAAACCCAACCCCGTTAGGAAACCATTGCACAAGGGACGTAAGGGTCTTAGAGTTTAAAGTTGTGGTTAGGTTTCTACCTTAATTACTTTCTTGTACTTACGGATGTTTGCAAGGGGTATAATCACAAGTATGTATTAGTCCTAGGAAGGTCGGTACATTAGCACAGGTTCACCCACACAACACTTAGCAAGCTAAAGAAGATTAATCAGCTATATGAAGCGAAAAGCACTTAGATCTTCCCATGTGTCCTCGAGAAAGTTTGGTCATCTTAAGTAATACAACCGGCTTGTCCTTTGCTGCATAAAGGATTGGGCCACTTGCTGCATTTATTCCTACTGTCTTTTATTTACTCGTACTTTGTTTATTTGCTTTATCGAAAACCCCTAAAAATCCGTTTGCTAAGTATTTGCAGAGAATTCCTGATCCATACCACTAGCCAGCACCTTCTGCTCCTCGTTGGGTTTGACACTCTTACTTATCGAAAATACTGCGATACACCCCCTATACTTGTGGGTCATCAAGACTATTTCTGGCGCCGTTGCCGGGGAGTGAAGCGCTATTGGAGAGTGGAACTTGTAAAGGAAACTTCTACTATGAGTATTGTTTACTTCTGCTAGTTGCTTTATTTTTGTTATGGATAATTTGCTGAGTTTCTTATTTGGCAATGCTACTACCATTGCTAAGGTAGTAGATAAGCCACCACCTGCTTAGAATGATGCTTTTAAAATACCTACAAGAATTATTGATCGTGTTATGGATAACTACTATGTTGGGGATGGAACTGTCCATCCCGGTGATCATTTACTCTTTATACACGAATTATGCGGGTTGTTCAAGTGTGCAGGTATTACTATAGTTTAAGTTAAGAAGAAGTTATTCTCATTATCACTTAAAGGAAGAGCTGAGGAATGGTATAAGCTGCTGAAGAATAGTCAAGCTCTGGAATGGGAGGAAATAGTACCTCTCTTTTATTCAAAGTTTTCTCCTCCTAGTGAGATTCATAAAGATCGGAATCAAATATACAACTTTTGGCCTCTTGATGGAGAGAGTACAGCTCAAGCTTGGGGGAGATTGAAGTTACTAATGCTCAAATGTCCCATTCATGAGCTCCCCAACAATATTATTATCAACAACTTTTATGCAAGGTTCCCTCTACATGACAAGGATTTATTGGATGCTTCTTATGTTGGATCATTCACTCGCATGGAATAAGAAGCTAAATGGGATCTTCTGGACCATATTCAAGACAATGTTGAAGCTTGGGAGAATGAAAAAGGTAGAAAGTCAGGTATAAATTATGATTATGAATGCATTGAATCTTTTATGAGAACTGATGACTTTCAAAATATTAAAAATGCTTATGGTCTAGACTCTCAAGCTATTGCTTCTTATTTTAAGGCTTTTGCTTCTTATATTGAAGTGCCTAAAAAGACGTGGAATAAGTATCATGAACCTTATAAAGATGTTGCTAAGAGTGTTCCTGCAAGAAATACTGAAGTTTATACTACTAATCATGTTTTACCTAAACCTTATATTGAGAAAATACCTTTCCCAGTTAAGATAAAGGAACATTCTATGATAGCTAGTATGGTTAATGAAAGTACACGTAAAGCTGTTGAACCTGATAAACAAATGGTTGATGAACCTATAACAGCAAATGTGAAAGACTTTGTCACTAAATATGAAGAAGAGGGACACACTATCCTTTGTAAGGATACCTCTAATATTCTTTCACAAAGTAATGTTGTGAGAGCTAGTATTCCTGTGTTTTCTGTTAAAATAAGTGATCATTGGTACGATGGTCCTTGTGATAGTTATATTGTTAAGTTTATGCATGATACTGAAAGTTACTATGAGAGAGGGAAAAGTGTTCTTATGCATCTCAATAATATCAAGTTTCCTCGTTTTATGCTGAAAGTTTTTATGTTGCACTTGTTTTGCCTTCTTATGCAAGCAGCCTCTAGTTTCAACAACTTGTTTGTTTACAAAATTCCCTTGCATAGGAAGTGGGTTAGACTTAAATGTGTATTTTTGCTTCTTAATGCTCTCTTTCACTTCAATTCATATTCCTATGTGAGCATCTCCTAAATTATCACGCCCATCTTAATGGCTATAAAGAAAGAGCTTTTTGGGAGACAACCCAATTTGTTTTTGCTTTCAGTTTGTTTTTGTTTCTTTGAGTCTTGGAATTTATTACTTCGGTAGTAACCTCTCCTTATCCGTTTTGTTTGGTTTTTGCATCAAGATCAACCTCTAATGAGAGAGAAGTAATATTTGGGGAAGTTGCTGTCCTGAAACAGTTTTTTTGTGCTTCACCGTAAAAATTTGTGAGAGATCTCTGTATGTCGGATTGAGCTGTAATTGTTTGTGCTTCTGCCCCAGGTTGTTATTTAACTTTCGTTAGTTTTGCACTCTTTGATTTGAGCAACAGAAGATTTTCGAAAAAATTGATCTTTACCTGTTGGTCTGTTTTGACAGATTTTGCCACTCTTGCATTTGCTTCTTTATTTGATTTCCTTTTTGAATTCTTTTTGGGTCTTCAGAAAGAGTTGCTACAGTAGCTTATGTTTTGATGGTTTTCAGTTAAAAGTGGACTCAAAAGGTTTTATCACTTCATATATACTAATGTTGCTAATGAGAACTGTCTGGAGTTTTGTGTGAAAGAAATTTCCAGGTAGTGGAGATAATGGTGTAATAAGGAAGAAAAGGGTTTTATGACTCAAGTAATAAGTGTATGAAGATGAATATACTGATGATTATTCAAGTGATGACTCTGGAAGAATCTACTAGATACCAAATTCAGAGACCTGCAGAATTTGTTTTCAAAAAGGTAACGGTTCTGGTAAGAAAAGTTCCGCGAAAATACAATCCAACTATATTTTTGCAGTTTTTAGCCAACAAGGAAAGTTACGAAGCGAAAGAGGGACGGAAAGGGAGCCAGGGTGGCTCACACCACCCTGTGGCGCGGGCCCACTCCTGGCCGCGCCACCAGGTGGTGAGTCCACCCCGAACTCTGCCTCCGACTCATTTTCACCCAGTACCTTCCTTTTGTTATGAAACTTCATAATATATAACCCCCCGGATCTCCCGAGGTTCGTATATTGTGTTTTCGTCGTGTTTTTGTTTCGATCTGTTTCTGCCAGGAACTATTCTTGAAAGCTTAGAAGCACAATGGTGTCCGCCAAGGATAAAGGGAAGGAGCCTATGGAGGAAGACCTCCAAGACCCCGGGAAGGAGAAGGAGATCAAGAGTGAATGTGAAGAGGAGCAAGGCCAACATCCGCACACCGGCACTACCATTGCAAGCATTGGAGTGGTGACAAAACCTGCCAGGGTTAGAAGGACTGCACGGATGCAAACTGGGGGGAAAGCTCCTCGTCACTGTTTGGCTCCACGGTCACTTCCTCCGCGCACCAAGAACCCTTTCCATACCCTTATCCATGAGCATCAATACCAGAATATGCCCAAGGGGAAATTACCCTCCAATTGCGATTTGCCTCGTTCTAGCCATGCAGGAAAAGAAGACTTCAAGGAGGAAGAGTGGGGAAAGAATAGGAAGAGCTGGAATTCTCAACCCGACATGATCATGAGCCGCATTGAGCAAAACTCATAGCTGATTCGTAATCTCACCTTTGAGATTGAGGACTTGGGGAAACTTATCAGAGAGCTCATCGAGAGGAGACCACCACCGAAGGAGTAACTCGTCATCAGGTTTGGCATCCCCTTGGTTTGTTCCAAGCTTGGGGGAGTGCCGCAGTATCACATCACTATCTTCTATCTTTTTACCTTTTTAGTAGAGTCATATCATGAATAGAGAAGTTATTATGTAGGATGGTTTGTATTATGGAAGTGTCCCCTCTCTCGTTAGATATGTATCCCTTTGTGTGAGTTGCTGTTATGGAATATTAATGAGAAGTTCTATCATTTACTCTTTGGCATAGCTTATATTAGTTTTCAATTCGTGGTTATATGATTGATCTTGTTGTTAGTATTGGTATCACTTTGGCATCATTGAGTTAATTTAGTTGGTTTTGGCAAACCTGCCTTGGTCAGTAGCAACACTATTTTTGAGAGTTGAATGAAAAGATAAAAGTACTCTAAAGAAATATAATTTCATCGTCTTTCTTTCTTGATTTACTCATAAGTTTAGTATTCTCTAGTTAAGATCTTTTGTGCTTCCAAGGAAGATTGCATGTTTGTCTTTATCACTTGTATGTTAGTTTGTTTCCTTCAACTCTTGTACTTGCTACCCAGCCTTGCTAGCCAAAAACCTGTACTGGGAGGGAATTCTTCTTGTGCACCCACTCCTTTAAACCAAAACCCATGCCATTTGTGTCCACCATACCTACCTATTAGCATTATTGCTATTCCAAGTAAATTCTTGTTTTATCTACCTCCCAAATTAAACTTGTTATATGAAAATTAGTGATTAAAGCTCTCACGAACTTGATGGCACACTTTACTTTCTTGCATCTAATAAACTTGAACCATTGTGCCCATCTATGTTGCGTATATGCTTGCGCTTTGTAAGTTGTGAATTAGCAGAACCATGTTGTCATGGGGAACACTTTCAACATTGCACTGGTACTTTGTAACTAGTTGATATCATGTTCTTTTGTCTATGGATGTCGTCGGTGTGAAATGAAAGGGGAGATTGTAAGTCCATGGAGTTATGCATGTGTGTTAGAGAAACGCCTGGGCCGCTGGTCTAATCCATGCTGACATGGTGGAAACCTGCAGCATAACCATAATGAGCATCTATGAAGCATTCTTCTTATAAAAAAGAGATAGAGATTGAGATAAAGAGAAAAGGAAAAAAAGGAGATATTATGAAAAGAGGAAAGAGAGAAAAAACACCATATTCCCATGGTAAATAAGAAGATTGTTGAGATGCTTGTTGT
This sequence comes from Avena insularis, assembly GCA_023614405.1. Taxonomy (NCBI): domain Eukaryota; kingdom Viridiplantae; phylum Streptophyta; class Magnoliopsida; order Poales; family Poaceae; genus Avena; species Avena insularis. The sequence goes on along the minus strand of CM042692.1, from coordinate 66,845,046 downwards.
CTGCTTGCCTTGTCATTTTGATATGGGGTATCTTCCGTATCATCGGGCAAGGGGTACCCCGTTGGCGGTTCTCTATGATACACATATGCTTACGATGACAAGAACTTACCGGTGACTAAATTTGAGTAGCATGAGGAGCGGCCCTCGTATTCAAGGGATATGAGATTCTCAATTTACAACTTGTCAATGCATATCCTCATATTTGATCACTTTAACCTTAATCACCTAAAGATGCCTATGATAGGGGAAATGAGAGCTGAAAGCTAGTAAGTATCATAATTTTCAGGAGCTCTTTATGAGACTTCCAATCCCTGCTTCCCTCTGCGAAGGGCCTTTCTTTTACTTTTTAGTTGAGTCAGTAAACCTATTCCCTTCTACCTCAGCAAGTATTTTGAGTTGTTGTGTTTCTTTCATTCATATGATGATTTATTCAATCATGTTTCTTATGTTCCTTGTTTCGCACATTGCTCTTATCTTGGTGTTTACTACTTTGAAAGCTATCATTGAAAACCAGTTATTTGTGAACTCCAGCAAATTATCAACTATTCTTCGACCAAGAGCTAAGTTTGCCATTACCAATTATGATTTACTTTATGTATCTTTATTGTGTTTCCTTTACTCATTGCAAGTTAAGTTATATAATAGTGAGTTGTCTACTATTATGATCTATGTATTGATGAATGTGATGCTTCTTGTCCGTATTCTTTTATCGACTCTTCACTCCATAAACCTGTGGTCATGTTTATTGAGCTCAGTTTCGCTTGGGGACAAGCAAAGTATAAGCTTGGGGGAGTTGATACGTCCATTTTGCATCACTATTCTATGTCATAATTCACTGTTATTCATTGATATATTTCGTATTGAGGGGTGATACTTATGTTATTTCATCTGTTTTTGCATGGTTGATGACTTTTGGAGCATGGACCGCTGCAGTCGGGATTCTGATGGAAAAGGTGCTATTTGGAGGCAAAATTCGCAAAGATTAGAAAATCCGGGAAAATATACGAAAAATCCTATTTTTCCAGAAGACGAAGGAAGCCAGAAGGGGGGCTGGAGATGGGCCACAGGAGGCCCACACCACCCCCTGGCGTTGGCCAGCCTAGGTCGCGCCACCAGGTGGTGTGGCCACCCTGGTCCACCCCTGGCACTCCCCTCTGGCATATATTATCCTTCCGAAACCCTAAGACTCGGGGAGCGACCATAGAAAGATTTCGCCACCTCTACAGGGCAGAAAACACCGACAGAGAAAGATCTCTCCTGCAGACAGATTTCTGCCGGGGGAATTCCTTCCCGGAGAGGGGAGATCGTCGCCATCAACACCACCATCAAGCTGGACTTCATTGGGATCATCATCATCATCACCACCATCATCACCATCAGCACCCTCATCACCATCTCCATATTGCTGTAACAATCTGGTTGAATCTTGCATAGTTCATAGGGGAAACTTTCCCTGTGTTGATTACTCTTTGTAGTTGATGCTATTGAGTGAACCATTGAATTATTGTTTATGTTCAGATTGTTATACATCATTATTCCATCTCTGATCATGATCCATATGATGTCTTGTGAGTAGTTCGTTTTGTTCTTGAGGACATGGGAGAAGTCATGTTGTTAGTAGTGGAGTTGTGTTGAGAAAGATTCAATAGTTTGATATTTAAGTTCTGGTGTACTTCTTCTAGTGGTGTCATGTGAGCGACTACATGACACTTCACCTATATGGGCCTAGGGAATGCATTGTGTATTTGGCTACTAATCATAGGGGTTGCGGAGTGTGAAACCTGAACCCCCATTAGGAAACCATTGCACAAGGGACGTAAGGATCTTAGAGTTTAAAGTTGTGGTTAGGTTTCTACCTTAATTACTTTCTTGTACTTACGGATGTTTGCAAGGGGTATAATCACAAGTATGTATTAGTCCTAGGAAGGTCGGTACATTAGCATAGGTTCACCCACACAACACTTAGCAAGCTAAAGAAGATTAATCAGCTATATGAAGCGAAAACACTTGACAGTCTTCCCATGTGTCCTCGAGAACGTTTGGTCATCTTAAGTAATACAACCGGATTATCCTTTGCTGCATAAAGGATTGGGCCACTTGCTGCATTTATTCCTACTGTCTTTTATTTACTCGTACTTTGTTTATTTGCCATATCGAAAACCCCTAAAAATCCGTTTGCTAAGTATTTGTAGAGAATTTCTGATCCATACCACTAGCCAGCACCTTCTGCTCCTCGTTGGGTTCGACACTCTTACTTATCGAAAATACTGCGATACACCCCCTATACTTGTGGGTCATCATGTTACAGCAAGCAAGCTCCGGGTACAAGCAAGCAAGCTCCAGGTACAAGATTGCTCAAGGTACAAGCAAGCAAGCTCCAGGTACAAGCAAGCAAGCTCCAAGCACAAAGTTAAACCATCAATTCGTAAAGTAGACTATGCATAGGTCAACACCATTGCTCAATGGCAAGTATCAACTAGTACAATATAAATATACATGTCAAGTCTGTAACTAGCTAGTAGGAAAAAAATTCCTCTTAGCAAGGACAAGGTTCTGTTCCAAATAACCAGAACCTACTGAATCTATTTTGCTCCAACAATAAGCTGCAGCAATTGACTGAAGTGAAGATTGTTTAAGTTGCTTCATTTTCTTTTATTTATGCTAGCTAAAGTTTTAAGATCAGAATCGTGCACAATACAATGCCGGAACCTCAGAGCTGCTCCTACAATGAAGTACCTATGCAGCAAACTCTTGCTGTAATTCTTGTAAAAGAGAAAAAATCTATAGGGTGCACAGCTAAAGACATACGTCAATGTAAAAAGAGATTCTAGAATTATGGCTTACCAACATGCTGGAACAAGACATGGATAAAACCTACAGGGTGCTCGCTTACTTAGTCCCCTGTTATGTAATATTTCCAACATCCCAACAGACCAATAGTACATTAAAACAGACTGTCTTCCCAATCATAGAATTTAAATATGACCCACTAAATTATGTGTGTAGTTTTTCATCACTTCAAGATGGTAAATTATTTGGATAGACGTACATCAACGAAGTGGACAAGCAAGTACTAAAGAAGTACCATTTGAACACTCTCCAACAACTTCAAGCATCAAGGACTTTTTTCACTGTATTTATGTTCACCTTGGTCAAAAAAAATGAAGCTCGGTGCAAATGATTCAGATAGCAGATGGAACTACTCATATTTGGAATGCCCAGAAAGTGCTAAGCTCGTACTCAACCTTTACTTAAAATTCTTCATTAGGTATCAGGAAAGGCATATTCAGAGGAGCTAAAATTCCTGGAATAAATTTGGTCATTCAGCTTGCTATTACTAGCATAAAAACCTTAGAACTGCAGAGAGTGCCTTATGCAGCATTCGATCATGGTGTGTTTTCTGTTTGCCTCGTGTACACATTACATCAGTTAGCAAATGCACAACTTCTTCAACTACTACAACGACATCTATAGATAGAAATAACTCTGCAATTAACATGGCAGAAACTTTAGAAAGGACTGTTCCCAACATTGAGAGTTTTTTTGTGAGAATAACATCGAGAGTTTTAGTCATAGACAGATGACACATTAATACTCGATTATACATAGCTAAGCTTAGACCAAGTTGTGGCAATGTAGCAAAGTTCGTCACTAGTTAGTTCTAGTTAGGAATTGTTGCAGAGATCGATGTGTACCTACTGTTGCGGTGGTCGTCGACGATGAGGGTGGCGGCGGTGCTCCTGCTGCGGGCGGGGCGGGGCCAGAATCCTCCTCCACGGGCTCCGGCATGGTGGTGGCGGGCCTCCTCCTAGGTCGCAGGCGGGACGGGGATCTCCTCCATGTCGGCTCTCCTCCTCCTCCTCCATGGGCTCTCCTCCACAGCGGCTCCGGTGGCAAGGGCGAGGCTAGGGTTTGCGCCCGTGCGAGGGCGAGAGAAATGGGGATTAGCAGGGGAGGCCGAACCATTTATTTGGCTAAGTATGAAACTTCTGTGGCGTATTTCTACAATATGCAAAATGCGCCACAGAATCTTTGGACATAGTCCAAAACAGCACGACATCGTAGTTAGTCAAGAATCTATACATGTCCTAGTGGTCTGCTTGCCAGCTCTAAACCCTGGGGCAGCCAGGTTCGAATCCTGGTTGTCTTAGACTTATTTTTTCCTTTTTAAAAAAATATTTTTAATTACATATGTTTAAAAGCAAGAACATATGCATATTTATTCAAAAAAAGCAAGAACATATACACATACATACTTATTTAAAAAACCACACGAATATCACGTTATATGTTTTAATCTCTAACTAATATATATTTGCAAGCACACATGTGAATTAATACACAAAAAAGTCACACAATTGCTAGCGTCTCTTCACAATCTGCTTCTTGCCCTTTTTCATCGTGGTTGAATACTTTAGCCCGTGCACTTTGAGATTTCTTCTTGTGAATGGACAACCTTTAGTAGGTAGTATAGTCTTCCTTTTTACTTTAGTAGTACTAGGCATGTCGAAGTACTTGTCGAATTCCTCTTTGATCTTCGGATCGCCGTTCTTGTCGAAGTCTTGCTCGTTGGAAGCTCCTTCCATTTCGATGATGCTCCTTTTGTCCCTCCTAACTGCAACACGGTTGGGCTTTGATGGGTCGGTAATAAAAAAACATTGATTAACTTGGCTAGTGATTACCCAAGGCTCATTTTTTGCGGAGGCGTTCTTCGTCGATTTGGCATCTGGTAGAACCACTATGGTGAAATACCGGCCTTCTTTTTCCATGTTCTTGGCCCATCTAATAAGGAACATCGGTACGATCTCTCCACAGTAGTCAAGCTCCCATATCTCCTCAATCCTTACATAGAATCTTTCCATGATAGTAGTCTCATCATCGATGAAGGATAATATAGTTACTCCTGAGTTTTGATATTCTCTATTCTTGTCCTTTTCCTCGGTTTAGAATCTGTAGCCATTTATGTCGTATGACTGATAGGTCCTTAGGTTGTGCCATGGGCCCTGCGACAAGGAGAATATGAGTTTTTTATATTCCGTAGAAGGCGTCTGTGGGGGATTGTCCAGTAGACTTTTCTTGAACCAACCCATGAAGCTGGAGTTGTGCTCTCTGGTTACATCTCCCTTCTTCCTCGACCGGCCCTAGTCGACGTACTACTGCTCGATTAAGCTTTTGTGCTCTTCCACCCAAGGGTCAACCAATTCAATGTGCTATAGCGTGACTCGGTGTGCCTTGTCAAAGTCAGAGTGTCGACCATAAATGCCTACATGCAGCGAGCGGTAGCCCTCATAGTGACCATATCTAGCGAGCCTGCCAAGGTGCTTCTTGGTGGGTATTCCAACATCCTCGTTCTCAGTGGTTAGATAATTCTGGCAAAAGGAGATGCACTCGTAGATCAGAAAGCCCTTGGCTATGCTTCCATCTGGACGGGACCTGTTGCGAATGAATCCTTTGATGACACCGTTTAGCCTTTCAAACGGCATCATGTTCTGTAGGAATGTTGGCCCTGATGGGTTCGTAGCATGGAAAACAAAAAAAATCTACCGCAAGAACGAACAAAACCCAGATCTAATCTAGATAAAAGCCAAGATCTAATCTATTAGACATGTGCAATGAGATAGATCTGTACTAACCCTTATAGATCCGAAAGCCTTGTGTGAGATCGGATCTCGTGGTTGACATAGACGATCACTTGCCGATCTCAAGATCGAGTAGACTATCCTTCCGGCGCCGCGTTCCGGCAGCGCTTCCGCAGTCGGTCACACGTGCGGAGTCGATGTAGACCTTCCTCTCCCCGTTCCAGCGAGCAGCGGAGGTAGTATATCTCTCCACGGAATCCCAGCGGCACGACGGCGTGGTGGTGGTGGAGCAGAGAATTCTGCAGGGCTTCGCCTAAGCCTGAGCAGAGCGAAGGAGGAGGAGAGAGGTGGCTAGGGCAAGAGTGGAGGGGCAAGGGGGTGGCGCCTCCACCCCTCTATATATAGAGGGAGGGGTGTGGCCTAGGGTTCCCACCCCTAGGCCCACCTCCTAGGGCCGGCGCACAAGGGAGAGGGGGGAGGGAGTTTCCTTTCCCCCCAAGTCTCCCCTTTTCCTTTCTTGGTTTTCAAGTAAAGTCCGCGAAACCTTCTGGAACTTTCCGGAACATTCCGAAACCTTCTAGAACCCCCATATAAACACTCCGGAACATTTCCGAACCTAGAAAATGATCTCCATTATATGAATCTCATTCTCCGGACAATTCCGGATCTCCTCATGATGTCCCAGATCCAATCTGAGACTCCGAACAACATTCGGTCTCTAACGGAGCTGCCCTCTTCCATCTTATAGTTAAAGAACTTTTCAGAGGCCTCATAGCTCTCCACGGCCGCATGAGTCTCAAAAATCAGCTTGAGCTCTTTGATGATATCAAACGGGTCGTGGTGCTCAAAGCGCTTCTGAAGCTCCGTTTCTAAACCGTACAGGATGGCACACTGAACTATGGAGTAGTGATTTTTCCGAGTGGCGTAAACATTCTTTACGTCATCGGTGGCATCTTCTGCAGGTGGGTCACCTAGCGGTGCTTCGAGCACATAGGTCAACTGACCAGCCCTGAGGACAATCTTCAGTCCACGGAGCCAGTCCGTGAAGTTGCTTCCATTGTTCTTAAGCTTTTCTTTCTCTAGGAACGCATTGAAATTGATGGAGAGGTTTGCCATAATCTACAACAAATTTGCAAGTAGTTTAGACTAAGTTTATGATAAATTGAGTTCAATATTAATTCTTAAATTAACTAGGTGAACTCCTACTCAAAACAACATCCCTCATGTTGTCTTAGTGATTACACGAACCAAATCCACTACACCAAGTCCGATCTTCACGAGAGAAGATGTAGTTTGATCGGCGAACAATCTTCATGTTCATCATATCATTTATATGACTCATGCTCTACCTTTCGGTATTCCATGTTCCGAGACCATGTCTGTACATGCTAGGCTCGTCAAGATTAACCTTAGTTTCCGCATGTGCAAATCTGGCTTGCACCCGTTGTATGTACACGTAGAATCTATCACATCCGATCATCACGAGATGCTTCGAAACGACGAGTCTTAGCAACGGTGCCAACTAAGGACGAACATTTTATTACTTGATATTTAGTGAGAGGGATCATCTTATAATGCTACCACTGTGATCTAAGCAATACAAGATGCATAAAGGATTAACATCACAGGCAATTCATAATTAGTGTGATATGATATGGCCCTTTCTTCTTGTGCCTTTGATCTCCATCTCCAAAGCACAGACATGATCTCCATCATCACCAGCATTGCGTCAAGGTTAGTGGCGCTGCTTCATGGTTGTCCATCATCACTAGCAACTATTACAACTACTTGGAATAAATCTATTACAGGATGAATAGACACGCAGGTCTTAACCGAATCAAAGACAACCATTAGGCTCCTGCCGGTTGCCATATTACAACAAGGATCATTGCATACATCAAATATAATCACAATCACATGATGGCCATATCACATCACAAAAACCCTGCAAAAACAAGTTAGACGCCTCTAATTTTCTTTGCATGTTTTACGTGGTTTGGGGCTTTCGAATAAGAACGGATCTTACCTACGAAACTGAACCACAACGTTGATACAAGTGCTATCAAGTGCAAAGTGTAAATTGGATTTATACTATGGTGAGAGAGACAGACACCCGCAAAGCCACTTGTGCAAAGCAAGTTACACGTCAAGCGTGGAGCAAGTCTCATGTGCGATGACATGTAAGGTTAGCCCGAGCCGCTTCATCCCACCATACCGCAAGATGCAAAGTACACAAAAGCAAAAAGGCGGCTGCACCACGCCCACAAAACCATTGTGTTCTACTGTGCAATAGATCTACGCATAGACACGGATCGATACCCGATGGGTTCGTAGCATGGAAAACAAAAAAATTCTACCGCAAGAACTAACAAAACCCAGATCTAATCTAGATAAAAGCCAAGATCTAATCTATTAGACATGTGCAATGAGATAGATCTGTACTAACCCTTGTAGATCCGAAAGCCTTGTGCGAGATCGGATCTCGTGGTTGATGTAGACGATCACTTGCCGATCTCAGGATCGAGTAGACTATCCTTCTGGCGCCGCGTTCCGGCAGCGCTTCCGCAGTCGGTCACACATGCGGAGTCGATGCAGACCTTCCTCTCCCCGTTCCAGCGAGCAGCGGAGGTAGTAGATCTCTCCACGGAATCCCAGCAGCACGACGGCGTGGTGGTGGTGGTGGAGCAGAGAATTCTGCAGGGCTTCGCCTAAGCCTGAGCAGAGCGAAGGAGGAGGAGAGAGGCGGCTAGGGCAAGAGTGGAGGGGCAAGGGGTGGCGCCTCCACCCCTCTATATATAGAGGGAGGGGTGCGGCCTAGGGTTCCCACCCCTAGGCCCACCTCCTAGGGCCGGCGCACAAGGGAGAGGGGGGAGGGAGTTTCCTTCCCCCCAAGTCTCCCCTTTTCCTTTCTTGGTTTTCAAGTAAAGTCCACGAAACCTTCTGGAACTTTCTGGAACTTTCCGAAACCTTCTAGAACCCCCATATAAACACTCCGGAACATTTCCGAACCTAGAAAATGATCTCCATTATATGAATCTCATTCTCTGGACAATTCCGGATCTCCTCATGATGTCCTAGATCCAATCTGAGACTCCGAACAACATTCGGTCTCCAACGCACATTCCATATCTACCTAAACAACGCCAGACCTTAAGTGTGTCACCCTACGGTTCGTGAATATGCAGACATGATGGGGACACCTCTCTGATCAATAACCATCAGCGGGATCTGAAGATCCATAACGGCTCCCACATACTCAACGATGACTTTGTGATCGATAGAACCATTAACATACGAAACCAATTCCCTTTGTCACGCGATACTCTACTTATCCGAGGTTTGATCGTCGGTATCTCCATACCTAGTTCTACCTCGTTACTGATAAGTACTCTTTACTCGTTCCATGTTATGTCATCCCTTGTGACCTAGTCACATGCTTGCAAGCTAACTAGATGACATTCCACCGAGAGGGCCCAGAGCATATCTATCCGTCATATGGATGGACAAATCCCAATCTTGGTCCATGCGCTTCAACACATACTTTCAGAATACCTAATGACGCCTTTATAACCACCCGATTCTGAGCGGTGTTTGATGTCATCAAAGCACCCATCCGGTGATGGTGATTAACATAACCTCATGGTCGAAGGATTAGGTTACTATGCATTTGAAAGCTAGTAGCAATACGAACTAAATGACTTGATCTTATGCTACACTTACTATGGGTGTGTGTCCATCACATCATTCTCCTAATGATATGACCTTGTTATTAATGACATCCAATGTCCATGATCAGGAAACCATGATCATCTATTAATCAACAAGTTAGTTCAACAAGAGGCTTACTAGGGACTCTTTTATGTTTACAAAACACACAAGTATTAGTGTTTCCTAATAATACAATTATAGCATGGGATGTAAACATTCATCATAAACACAAAGATATAATAATAACCACTTTTATTATTGCCTCTTGGGCATATCTCCAACAGTCTCCCACTTGCACTAGAGTCAATAATCTAGATTACATTGTAATATACCTAACACCCATGGCGTTCTGGTGTTGGTCACGCTTTGCTCTAGGGAGAGGTTTAGTCAACGGATCTGCCACATTCAGATCAGTGTGTACTTTGCAAATCTTTATGTCACCATCTTGGACATACTCGCGAATAGCATGGAAACGTAGCTTGATGTGCTTCAGCTTGCTATGTGACCTTGGCTCCTGTGCATTAGCTATGGCACCTGTGTTGTCACAGTAGATGGCCATCGGGTCCAACACACTAGGAACCACGCCAAGTTCAATAATGAACTCCTTCATCCATATGGCTTCTTGTGCAGCCTCCGAAGCAGCTATGTATTCCGATTCAGTTGAAGATTTTGCCACAACGCTTTGCTTGGCACTCCTCCAGCTCACTACAGCACCATTCAAAACAAATCATTATCCGGGTGTGACTTGAGTCATCTGGATCGGTGTTCCAACTAACATCGGTATGCTATTTACAAGTTGTTCATCACCTCCATAAGAAAGAACCATATCCTTAGTCCTATTTAGGTACTTTAGGATATTCTTGACCGCTGTCCAATGCTCCATTCCAGGATCACTTTGATATCTGCTAGTCAAACTAACAACATGTGCTATATCCGGTCTTGTACACAGCATGGCATACATGATAGAACCTATGGCCGAGGCATAGGGAATATTATTCATTTTCTCTCTATCTTCTGCCGTAGCTGGACTTTGAGTCTTACTCAAGGTCTTACCTGACAACATGGGCACGGACCCTTTCTCGCTCTCTTCCATTCTAAACTTCTTTAGAACTTTGTCCAAGTATGTACTTTGTGAAAGCGCTATTAGGTGTCTTGATCTATCTCTATAAATCTTGATGCCTAGAATATATGCCGCTTCGCCAAGATCCTTCATTGAAAAACTATTATTCAAATAGGCTTTGACGCTATTAAGAAGTTCTATATCATTACCAATCAACAATATGTCATCTACATATAGTACTAGGAATGCTATAGAGCTCCCACTCACTTTCTTGTAAATATAAGCTTCTCCATAAGTTTGTATAAATCCAAAGTTTTTGATTACTTTATCAAAACGTTGATTCCAACTCCGGGATGCTTGCTTCAGCCCATAAATGGAGAGCTGAAGTTTGCATACCTTGTCAGCATCTTTAGGATCGACAAAACCCTTTGGTTGTACCATATACAACTCTTCCTCAATGTCTCTATTAAGGAACGCCGTTTTGACATCCATCTGCCAAATCTCATAATCGAAATATGCAGCAATTGCTAACAAAATCCTCACAGACTTTAGCTTCGCTACTGGTGAGAATGTCTCATCGTAGTCAACTCCTTGAATTTGTCGGAACCCTTTCGCGACAAGTCGAGCTTTATAGATGGTAACATTACCATCAGCATCTGTTTTTCTCTTGAAAATCCATTTGTTCTCGACAGCCTTACGGCCATCCGGTAAGTCCACCAAAGTCCACACTTGGTTTTCGTACATGGATCCCATTTCGGATTTCATGGCTTCTAGCCATTTGTCAGAATCTGGGCTCACCATAGCTTCTTCATACGTCGCAGGGTCATCAGTGTTGTCCACCAACATGACGTTCAAGGCAGGGTCATACCAATCAGGAGTGGTACGAACCCTCGTTGACCTGCGAGGTTCAGCAGCAACTTCGTTAGAAGTTTCATGATCACCATCATTTTCTTCCTCTCCAATTGGTGCAGGCGGCACAAAAACATCTTCCGGTGCTGCGCTACTCTCAACTCCGAGAGAAGGTTCAATAACCTCGTCGAGTTCTACTTTCCTTCTAGTCACTTCCTTCGAGAGAAACTCCTTCTCAAGAAAGGATCCATTCTTGGCAATGAAAACTTTGCCTTCGGATCTATGATAGAAGGTATACCCAATTGTTTCTTTAGGGTATCCTATGAAGACGCATTTCTCCGCTTTGGGTTCAAGCTTATCAGGTTGTAACTTCTTTACATATGCTTCGCAACCCCAAACTTTAAGGAATGACAACTTAGGTTTCTTTCCAAACCACAATTTGTACGGTGTCGTTTCAACAGATTTAGATGGTGCCCTATTTAAAGTGAATGCGGCTGTCTCTAATGCACAGCCCCAAAACGATAGCGGTAAATCTATAAGAGACATCATAGACCGAACCATATCTAAGAGAGTTCGATTACGACGTTCGGACACACCATTACGTTGTGGTGTTCCCGACGGTGTCAACTGCGAAAGTATTCCACATTTCTTTAAATGCATGCCAAACTCATAACTTAGATATTCACCTCCGCGGTCATTCGCAGAAACTTAATCTTCTTGTTACGATGATTTTCCACTTCACTTTGAAATTCCTTAAACTTCTCGAAAGTTTCGGACTTATGTTTCATAAAGTAGACATACCCATATCTACTTAAGTCATCCGTGAAAGTGAGAACATAACGATATCCACCACGCGATGCTACACTCATTGGACCGCACACATCGGTATGTATTATTTCCAATAAAGTAGCTTCGCTCCATTATTCCAGAGAATGGAGTCTTAGTCATTTTTCCCATTAGACATGCTTCGCATCTTTCAAGTGATTCAAAATCAAGTGATTCAAGAAGTCCATCAGAATGGAGTTTCTTCATACGCTTCACTCCAATGTGACCAAGGCAGCGATTGCCACATGTATGTAGAATTATCATTCAATTTTGTTAGTTTAGCATCTATGTTGTGAACATGTGTAACACTACTATCGAGATTCAGTAAGAATAAACCATTCATCTTAGGTGCATTACCATAAAAGATATTACTCATATAAATCGAACAACCTTTATTCTCGGACTTAAAAAGTAACCGTCTACTTAATAAACAAGATCCAGATATAATGTTCATGCTTAACGCAGGCACCAAATAACAATTATTCAAATTTAAAACTAATCCCGAAGGTAGATGTAGAGGGAGCGTGCCGACGGCGATCACATCAACCTTGGAGCCATTTCCAACACGCATCGTCACCTCGTCTCTCGCCAGTCTTCGCTTATTCCGTAGCTCCTGTTTCGAGTTACAAATATGAGCAACTGAACCAGTATCAAATACCTAGGCACTACTACGATTACTAGTAAGATACACATCAATAACATGTATATCGAATATACCTTTCTTCTTGATGTTGCCGTTCTTCAGATCCGCCAGGTACTTGGGGCAGTTACGCTTCCAGTGACCAACACCCTTGCAGTAGAAGCATTCAGTTTCAGGCTTAGGACCAGCCTTGGGCTTCTTAGCAGGCGCGGTAGCTTTCTTGCCGTCCTTCTTGAAGTTGCCCTTGTTCTTAGGCTTGCCCTGTTTCTTGAAATTGGTGGTCTTATTGACCATCAACACTTGGTGCTCCTTCTTGATCTCCACTTCAGCAGTTTTCAGCATGGACGATAGTTGAACAGCGTCTTATTCATGCAAAGGCATATTGTAGTTCATCACAAAGTTCTTATAACTTGGTGGCAGTGATTGGAGGACACGGTGAATCCCTAACTCATTAGGAATCGTTATCCCCAACTCTTGGAGCTTGTTTGCGTGCCCAGACATGGTGAGCACATGCTCGCTAACGGAGCTGCCCTCTTCCATCTTACAGTTAAAGAACTTTTCGGAGGCCTCATAGCTCTCCACGGCCGCATGAGTCTCAAAAATCAGCTTGAGCTCTTTGATGATATCAAACGGGTCGTGGTGCTCAAAGCGCTTCTGAAGCTCCGTTTCTAAACCGTACAGGATGGCACACTGAACTATGGAGTAGTGATTTTTCCGAGTGGCGTAAACATTCTTTACGTCATCGGTGGCATCTTCTGCAGGTGGGTCACCTAGCGGTGCTTCGAGCACATAGGTCAACTGACCAGCCCTAAGGACAATCTTCAGTCCACGGAGCCAGTCCGTGAAGTTGCTTCCATTGTTCTTAAGCTTTTCTTTCTCTAGGAACGCATTGAAATTGATGGAGAGGTTCGCCATAATCTACAACAAATTTGCAAGTAGTTTAGACTAAATTTATGATAAATTGAGTTCAATTTTAATTCTTAAATTAACTAGGTGAACTCCCACTCAAAACAACATCCCTCACGTTGTCTTAGTGATTACACGAACCAAATCCACTACACCAAGTCCGATCTTCACGAGAGAAGATGTAGTTTCATCGGCGAACAATCTTCATGTTCATCATATCATTTATATGACTCATGCTCTACCTTTCGGTATTCCGTGTTCCGAGACCATGTCTGTACATGCTAGGCTCGTCAAGATTAACCTTAGTTTCCGCATGTGCAAATCTGGCTTGCACCGTTGTACACGTAGAATCTATCACATCCGATCATCACGAGATGCTTCGAAACGACGAGTCTTAGCAACGGTGCCAACTAAGGATGAACACTTTATTACTTGATATTTAGTGAGAGGGATCATCTTATAATGCTACCATTGTGATCTAAGCAATACAAGATGCATAAAGGATTAACATCACAGGCAATTCATAATTAGTGTGATATGATATGGCCCTTTCTTCTTGTGCCTTTGATCTCCATCTCCAAAGCACGGACATGATCTCCATCATCACCAGCATTGCGTCAAGGTTAGTGGCGTTGCTTCATGGTTGTCCATCATCACTAGCAACTATTACAACTACTTGGAATAAAGCTATTACAAGATGAATAGACACGCAGGTCTTAACAGAATCAAAGACAACCATTAGGCTCCTGCCGGTTGCCATATTACAACAAGGATCATTGCATACATCAAATATAATCACAATCACATGATGGCCATATCACATCACAAAACCCCTGCAAAAACAAGTTAGACGCCTCTAATTTTCTTTGCATGTTTTACGTGGTTTGGGGCTTTCGAATAAGAACGGATCTTACCTACGAAACTGAACCACAACGTTGATACAAGTGCAAAGTGTAAATTGGATTTATACTATGGTGAGAGAGACAGACACCCGCAAAGCCACTTGTGCAAAGCAAGTTACACGTCAAGCGTGGAGCAAGTCTCATGTGCGATGACATGTAAGGTTAGCCCGAGCCGCTTCATCCCACCATACCGCAAGATGCAAAGTACACAAAAGCAAAAGACGGCACGAGCACCAACGCCCACAAAACCATTGTGTTCTACTCGTGCAATAGATCTACGCATAGACACGGATCTGATACCACTGATGGGTTCGTAGCATGGAAAACAAAAAAATTCTACCGCAAGAACTAACAAAACCCAGATCTAATCTAGATAAAAGCCAAGATCTAATCTATTAGACATGTGCAATGAGATAGATCTGTACTAACCCTTGTAGATCCGAAAGCCTTGTGCGAGATCGGATCTCGTGGTTGATGTAGACGATCACTTGCCGATCTCAGGATCGAGTAGACTATCCTTCTGGCGCCGCGTTCCGGCAGCGCTTCCGCAGTCGGTCACACATGCGGAGTCGATGCAGACCTTCCTCTCCCCGTTCCAGCGAGCAGCGGAGGTAGTAGATCTCTCCACGGAATCCCAGCAGCACGACGGCGTGGTGGTGGTGGTGGAGCAGAGAATTCTGCAGGGCTTCGCCTAAGCGAGCGAGGCGAAGGAGGAGAGAGGCGGCTAGGGCAAGAGTGGAGGGGCAAGGGGGGTGGCGCCTCCACCCCTCTATATATAGAGGGAGGGGTGCGGCCTAGGGTTCCCACCCCTAGGCCCACCTCCTAGGGCCGGCGCACAAGGGAGAGGGAGGAGGGAGTTTCCTTCCCCCTCCCCCAAGTCTCCCCTTTTCCTTTCTTGGTTTTCAAGTAAAGTCCACGAAACCTTCTGGAACTTTCCGGAACTTTCCGAAACCTTCTAGAACCCCCATATAAACACTCCGGAACATTTCCGAACCTAGAAAATGATCTCCATTATATGAATCTCATTCTCTAGACAATTCCGGATCTCCTCATGATGTCCCAGATCCAATCTGAGACTCCGAACAACATTCGGTCTCCAACGCACATTCCATATCTACCTAAACAGCATCGAACCTTAAGTGTGTCACCCTACGGTTCGTGAATATGCAGACATGATGGGGACACCTCTCTGATCAATAACCATCAGCAGGATCTGAAGATCCATAACGGCTCCCACATACTCAACGATGACTTTGTGATCTATAGAACCATTAACATACGAAACCAATTCCCTTTGTCACGCGATACTCTACTTATCCGAGGTTTGATCGTCGGTATCTCCATACCTAGTTCTACCTCGTTACTGATAAGTACTCTTTACTCGTTCCATGTTATGTCATCCCTTGTGACCTAGTCACATGCTTGCAAGCTAACTAGATGACATTCCACCGAGAGGGCCCAGAGCATATCTATCCTTCATATGGATGGACAAATCCCAATCTTGGTCCATGCGCTTCAACACATACTTTCAGAATACCTAATGACGCCTTTATAACCACCCAGTTACGAAGCGGTGTTTGATGTCATCAAAGCACCCATCCGGTGATGGTGATTAACATAACCTCATGGTCGAAGGATTAGGTTACTATGCATTTGAAAGCTAGTAGCAATACGAACTAAATGACTTGATCTTATGCTACACTTACTATGGGTGTGTGTCCATCACATCATTCTCCTAATGATATGACCTTGTTATTAATGACATCCAATGTCCATGATCAGGAAACCATGATCATCTATTAATCAACAAGTTAGTTCAACAAGAGGCTTACTAGGGACTCTTTTATGTTTACAAAACACACAAGTATTAGTGTTTCCTAATAATACAATTATAGCATGGGATGTAAACATTCATCATAAACACAAATATATAATAATAACCACTTTTATTATTGCCTCTTGGGCATATCTCCAACAGTCTCCCACTTGCACTAGAGTCAATAATCTAGATTACATTGTAATATACCTAACACCCATGGCGTTCTGGTGTTGGTCATGCTTTGCTCTAGGGAGAGGTTTAGTCAACGGATCTGCCACATTCAGATTAGTGTGTACTTTGCAAATCTTTATGTCACCATCTTGGACATACTCGCGAATAGCATGGAAACGTAGCTTGATGTGCTTCAGCTTGCTATGTGACCTTGGCTCCTGTGCATTAGCTATGGCACCTGTGTTGTCACAGTAGATGGCCATCGGGTCCAACGCACTAGGAACCACGCCAAGTTCAATAATGAACTCCTTCATCCATATGGCTTCTTGTGCAGCCTCCGAAGCAGCTATGTATTCCGATTCAGTGGAAGATTTTGCCACAACGCTTTGCTTGGCACTCCTCCAGCTCACTACAGCACCATTCAAAACAAATACGTATCCAGACTGTGACTTGACACATGCATTGTGTCCGTGGTTCATCTAGGCCAATACATATGCGTAACCAAGATAGTACTGCACCGTCGTGAGCAACGCGGCTCTCAGAGGGATATATTCTTTAGTGTAGGCGTCCCACGTACGGACTAGCGTCTTCCACAACGTGGCTAACTCCTCTCTCAACAACTCGAGATACATATGCATATCGATACCTGGTTGTTTTGGCCCCTGAATATGAATGCTCATGTGTACATACCTTTGCTTCGTGCACAGCCACGGGGGGAGATTGTACAGCCATACAAACATGGGCCAGGTGCTATGCGTGCTACTCTGGTTGCCAAAAGGATTGAGTCCATCGGTGCTCATACCCAGCCTGATGTTCCTTGCATCGCCCCCAAACTCTTCGAACTCAATGTGTAATGCATTCCAATGGCTAGCATCTGAAGGGTATGTCAGGATCTTGCCCTTCTCCGGATCATCTTCGGGTTTATCCCTTTTCGCGTGCCATTGCATGAGCTTTGCTTCCTTAGGATCTACAAAATATCGCTTCAGACGGGGGGTGATAGGAAAGTACCATACCACTTTTCGATGAACTTTCTTATTCCCTCTCTTGTATCGTCCTTGGCCACACACCGGACATGTGGTTCTATCCACCTACTCGTTCCGATAAAGTGCCCAATCATTGATGCATGCGTGGTATTTAATGTGTGGTAGGTCGAGAGGGCACACGATTTTCTTGGACTCCTCAATACTTGTTGGCAATGTGTTCCCCTTAGGAAGTCGGTCGTGCCAGTATTCCATGTTCACATTGAATCTCACATCGGTCCATTTGTGTTCGGCCTTCATCTCCAGAGCCTTGAGCGTTACACTTAATCATGTATCCTCGGGGCGACACCCAGGATACAATGGAGTCATCCTGTCTATCTCCATTTGCGTCAGCTTGGCTTTCTCTCTGGCTGCAGCTTTGGTGTTGCTCGTCTCCTTGAGGAGCAGTTCTTGAACATGAGGGTCCTGCAAGGCCGAAGTTAGCAGCGTCTGTGTGTTCGCATCTTCTCCTTCTTCATGATGATCATGCCCATCGACATCTCCTTCTTCATGATGATCATGCCCGTCGGCATCTCCTTCTTCATGATGATCATGCCCGTCAGCATCTACTTCTTCATGATGATCATGCCCGACGGCATCTCCTTCGTCATGATGATCATGCCCGGGAGACTCTTCATCATCTCGCCCACCCACGTCTTCGTGACCACCATGTCCTGTCGACGCCTCATTGAGGTCGCGCATGAAACTGCGCATGAGCAGGTGACCCTCCAATTGTCTAGAATCAGGGTCGATTCAGCGCTGGAGTTTGCATGTTCGACATGAACATCTTATCATGATCTTGTTGTTCAGAATCATGTTCTCCTTCACGTCTTTCTTGTACCTAGCAATTCGAACTTCGCTCATCGTGACGACCATGGTTTCCTGAGTGGTCACAACAGAGAATAGGTTAGAACCACACCATATGCACACACACATGCATGCATGGTAGCCGGAAAAATTCGGCATGACCTTACCTAAAAGTAGGACATATGGGTAGTGCAAAAATTTGCCGAAATGGAAATAAATCAACATTTCGGCAAACATCCATGCACCACATTGGCCGGGACAACAACAAGCAAGCAACAAAAAACTTCCTCCCAATGCAAACATTCATGCACCACACAAGCTTCATGTATAAGCATCGTCTCGCCATGCATCGCACACACCGCCCGCGCGACAAGCTTCACCTACAAACATGCATATTCATGGCGAAGTACTCACCTAGTAGATTCAATAATAGCGAGGCGAGACCACGCGATGAGAGAGTATGGACAAATAGATCTACAAGTTGGTGGAGAGGAAATTAGTAAACAAATAGAGATGTGGGAGAGAAATGTAAGAAACATTTAGATCTACAAGTTGGAGGGAGGATTCTCCTTACCAATCTATGAACTAAAGTAGGTTTAGTTATAAGAAAATGGAAAAACTATGGCAAATGGGGTGGGAGGGAGGAGGAAGACGAGCTAGATGTGTAGAAGGGAAGAAGAGATGTGAAATTGGTGGTGGTGGATAGAGGGGATGAGCTTGCCACCTTTTTCACATGGATTTGGGCGTCTTGTTTTGTGGCGTATATTGCAGTTATGCGCCACAGAAGTTCAAATTTCTGCGACACATATTGCAATATGCACCGCAGAACAAGGCGGTGCACTTTCCACGGTGGGACCCGCGTCAAATTTCTGTGGCGCATGTGTGGGTATGCACCACAGAAATCAAACATTTCCGTGGCACATATTCCCATATGCACCATAGAAAGTGGTCAAAGAGATTCTGTGGTGGGGCTCGTCTCCATTTTATGTGGCACATAGAGAAATATGTGCCACATAACTTATTACTTCTATGACGCATATGTCTATGCGCCACAGAAAGTTGGTCGCCTCACCTCAGTTGGCGAGTCCCACATAATATCTGTGCCACATGTGTTCTAAAATGCGCCACGGAATTGTGCAAGTTTCTGTGGCGCATTTCCTAAAGTGCGTCACTGATATTTTTCTCTGGCACATGATTTTGCATATGCATCACAGAATAGATTGTTTATCTATAGCTGTTTTTCTAGTAGTGTCTTGGGCTTTGGTAGGCGCGGTTGGTTTGAAGGCTTTGATCTTGGCCGTAGCTTAGGTCTAGCGGGTTGAGTTGTAATTTGGTGTGACTTTTTTATTAGAGCCTGTAAATGATGTAAATCTGTATAAAACTTTATTTTTCTATCGATGAATCGAATTTCGAAACGCAAGACTTCTGTGGTTTAAAAAAAAAATGTACGAGCAATTGTACAAATCACCGATGCAAGTAGCGCTGCAGTTAAACATAACAGCGAGCATGGCTGTTTGCTGGGTCAAGATGAAGATCCTTTTGTACGAGACGTGTCGGCTTTGATGCGGTACGAGATTCACTTTTTTTTTCTTCAGACAGATAACGATTTCGAAAAACGGGAAAAAAAAGAAACAAGATTGAGAGGGTCGGGTGCGCCCGCGGCCCACGAAAAGGCCACCGTTGGGAACGTCGTATTTTTTCCCGATGGGGTCCTCTACGTATTCGAGTCGGTAGGCCAGTACTAAATACGTACAATACCTGTACCGCGGACCGTACCATACCTAAATCGCGATCCGTACAATACCTAAATCGCGATTCGTCTCTCGCGCGCGTGATTCCGCCGCCCGTTCTGCCCTCGCGGCCTCCGTTCTGCCCTCGCGCGTGATTCCGCCGCCGATTCGAGATAAGCTTTTCGATCTCCTGTTTCAATTTCTAGATCTAATTCTCGTTCTACATCTTTCGATTCCGATCTCGTATTAGGTTTTGTTCTAGATTCGATTTAATTTCTTCGATCTCGCCTCGTTTCGTAGCCATGGCTGTGGTCGACGCCGAGGGTCTCGCGCCCCTGCTGCCAGCCCCGACGAGCTGCGTCGGCCTCAGGCCGCCACCGTCGTCGTACTCGTCTAGTCGATTTGATGGAACCAGGAAGCCTGCAGGGCGCGCATCTTCCAGTGAAAGTTGGATAAGGGATAAGCTCACCGGCGGTGGCGTTCCGTCGGCCGATAGAAAGATGCCCGACAGAGCCTCCCTGAGCTCGAGCTGGGTGGAGGACAAGAAGCTCGGCCAGGCCGGTACGCTGACCACGAGCGTCGAGCGCGCCGGCCGCCCCACGTGGAGGGGGACTTGCTGGAGCGGGGGCAAAAGACCCGCGAGCCGCGCGCCTTCCGCTGATCAGACTGAAAGGAAGCAAAAGACTCTGATCGTCAAGAAGGAAGCCTCTCCTGCGTCTACGATCGCCTTTGAGACCTGCTTGGAAGCCATTCCTGCTACCAAGATCGCCGTCGAGACTGAAGCCGCTCCTGCTACTGAGATCCTCATACAGACCGAGACGGCGCGCACTCCCTCCATTGCTATTGAGATGGAAGCCGCTCCGGCGCCGGAGATGCTGTTCGCTGGCCCGAGCTTTATCGCTGTGTCCCCGGATCCGAGCGAGCTCCCATTTCCCTCCTATATCATCCTTCGTCGGCTAGCTCGGGTGTTCGCCGGTTATGTAATAGCCGAGTTAAGTTCGACGGAGTAGTTTTTAGTTTGCAAGTTACATCTACTCTTTTCCTTACGGGGGAACTCCACACCGGAGTGTAAGGTTTTTAGTGAGACGGTAGCTTGTTCTAATGTCTAAATTAATGAAATTTCCCCCAAATCTCAGTCTACCATTTACTCATTTCTTCTTTACCTTATAATCTTCTACCAAATTCCAAGCCTTTCCTCCAAATTCGGCCAGAACTCCCGCTGTTAGTTTCAAATTTCCTCTTTAGCCTGTCGCCTCCTGCCTTCCTTGCCCACGGTGGCACTTAGTTTCTATATTGACAGGTATACTGCGTCCGTGCCTGAGCTCAATTTGCAGTTAAGGTACACCAGATTCAGCTACTAGAAATTGCTTCTTTCAAAAGTTCCCTCGTGCAGTTGCTGCTTTCTGGTTGAGATTCAAAACATGTGCTACTACTATACTAGTTGACATGCTTGAGATGCTCATACCATTGCATACTCTGATCAAACTTCATGAAACAAAATAGAGTTTTCCCTGTAGACTGTCACTCTTTAGTTCATCATGCTCTTATTTGCTTGAAAGCATAAAATTCATTGGCTAAGTGATCTCTGAAAGCAAGTTGTATGCATGGATAACATCTCCCGTGGATAGTGCACAAAAGGGGCCTCGTTTTTTTAGCCGAGAACATGCTGCAGGACTGTATTAAAGATGCCCTTCGGTAGGAGTGAACCTTGATGCTTCCTTTGTTTGTTGAATATGTACAGATGTGCACATATTTTTTTCTGAAAAATAACAATTAATAATCAACTGAAACGATCTAAAGGCCAAGTACAATGCAGCTTTGGAAAAATATGGAAAGGACCCGACAGCTATGGCACGTCAGGGGAAGCATGACCCTGTTATTGAAGAGATGATGAAATCGTAGGTGCATTCAAATTTTATCATGAAGAACAAAGAGCAACCCAGTTCTGATTGGTGAATCTAATTTTTTCACAACATTTCGTCACTTATGAGTATGAAAGTAATTTCTCTTACTGGATTTTAAATTCTTGTTTAGGCTTGCTCAGAGGATAGTGCAAGGGGATGTTCCATGCAACTGTGGTATATTATCCAGGGTTATATCAGGACGATCTTCCGACTGATGTTTACTTTTGTTTTGAGCAGCTAATTACACTAGACATGGGTACTTTAATTTCCGGTGCCAAATATCAAGGAGAATTTGAGGATAGACTCAAAGTTGTACTGAAAGAGGTCACAGATTCTGATGGACAGGTCATTCTTTTCATTGATGAGATTCACACTGTTATCAGAGCAGGTAGGGAGTTATTTTATTTGATAATGCCGTAATTTTTTTTATGGACGTCACACACAACCAAAACATTGAGGAATAAACTAATTAGAGTTTGGGACATTATTTTTTGAAATCCCCAGGATTTGATTCATTCTGAGTGTTTCATGTTCAATAATACGATTTATGAATACTAAGATGCATCGGCCCATATTTTACAGAAGTCTATATATCTAATGATGTTGATTATGCATATAAACCCCTGATTCTCCCGTATAAACAAATGTTCATCAGTTTTTCCTATTTGCATATTCTCATGTAATATTCGTTTATTATATAGATCAATAAATGCATAAACATGTTTTCAGCACCCAGCTGTGCCAACTTGTCAGATGGGGCAGTGCTTTTCCATTTTGATAATTTTCCATCCATTACAAACAAGTGATTTGGAGATGAAGCTTTTGTGCATTTCTTCACAAAGGTAAATGCACAACTATTTCCTCTAAAAAAACAGCTTTGTGGCATTGTTCTCTGACTGATGTTCTCTTTTCACCGAAATTTGATCAAAAGTTACGGGTATTATGCACCAAAATTATTAAATTACAAAGGTTCACTATTGATAACAATGCAATGTCAAATTGTTCGATGAATTTACTACTATCTGTTGGTTTGTATTACAATCCAATAAGTCAAGGTTTGTAGTCTAATGAGTAATGACAGTCTGTAGTCGAGTCTATATGTAATCTTTAACACCATTAATCATTATCCGACATAAGCCAAGTGGCAGACCAGGTCGTATGAAACTAGTGTGCATTCTGGCTCCAGAACTTTCATAGAATTGTATCCTGCTAGTTAAAAGCGCAAGGGAATGGGGCTGGCTCCAGAACTTTCATAGAATCATATGAAACTCTGAGGCTACTGATTACTCATTTCTTCTTTACCATTTTATAATTTTCTAGCAAATTCCAAGCCTTCCCTCCAAATTCGGCCAGAATTCCTGTTATTAGTTTAAAATTTCCTCTTTAGCCTGCCGCCTCCTGCCTTCCTTGCCCAAGGTGACACTTAGTTTCTACGTTGACATGTATACGGCGTCTGTGCCTTCTTTCCTGCAGTTCTGAACTTACCGGATGGCCGTCACTGGCAGAAGCACAATAGTTGCTAAATTTAGTGAACAGACTGAACTAATCACTGGAGGATGCAAAACATTAAGAGATCTGCATTTCTTCCTTGTACATTTCTTCCAACTCCAGGTATTACTACTAACTAGCTGAATGCTCATGCCTTGCCACGATACTTCTAATTTTCTTTCATAGTTGTAAATCTAAATATAATTCAGTTTGTAGAAAGATAACCAGATAATATTTAAAAGCACACTTCTTAAAAATAGTAGTATACTATTCTAAGAATCTTAAAGATTTCACTTCGTATGCATAAACATCGAGGACCCAATTTGTTCTTTCTTATTAGTTTAGGGTGTGAAAGATGTTTTTTTGTTGAAATGATCATATTTAGAAAGGTGCTACCTTTGCTTGTATAGAACTCAACATCACTACGTCGGGTATGTTGGTTGATGTGTTTTGGTGAAGTGAACCGCGCATTAAAATAAAATAGCAAAGTGCCCATGCATTGCAACGAAAGTAAAATATATCAAAAAAATTAGGTTTAAAATTAACCTTTATATTTGGTGTATCATTGTATACCATTAGAAGTATGTTGGGTTTTACCTAAATTTTCATTCCTCTTACATGTTTGACTATAGAGAATTGATGCACCAGATGAGTGCATGTTGAGCTACATTGCAGACCTAAGTTCATACGAAGTTCGTATGTGTGCATGTTATCACGTAGACATGTACCGGTTTCGTTGCAATGTTAGGGAAATTTTGATCTCTTGAAGAGATGAACATTGTACAGCTACATTGGTGTGAATAATTGATGCAACGATAAAAACTATGCCTTTTTTGTTCTTCGGAGTGTGAAGCTCTGAATTTCATTGTTAACTGAATATTAGTGTACTGTTTGGGCGAATATGCAAGTCTTATGTTCTTGCAATCTGAGTTCTGGGAAATATGCAACTCTTGAATTTCAGTGTTAACTAAATCTAAGTTGGAGCACATATGTAAACTTATGTTCTAGGAAATCGGTAGCATGTACAACAGCAAATGAAGTTGGCAGTAGGCAACTCTGGATTTAAGGGTACTCTGAATTTAAATGTTGTTTCTGAAACAACCAGTGCTTGGTAGTTCAGAGAGATGATAGTGCTTCCAAGTGCCGTGCTCGAAATGAAATAAGAAGGCACAATTCCAACGCGTAAGTTACTTAATGAATTCAGGGATACCATGAAGATGGATCTGCAAAGTTTTGCTAAAAAGGTGCAGAGGGAATACAACATGTGTCCATATAGGTGGAAGCTAAGGAAGGGCAAGAAAAGAGGCACCAACAATTATACTTGGGGAACTAGTGCAGATGTTCCAGAGGGAACTTAAGGGGACGGGGCAGGGGAAGAAAAACTAGTGCACATGTTCCTGATGATGGCCAGGATGCAAGCAGGAGTAGAGGAAGGGGTACAAGGAAAAGGAGATCGGATGCTAGCACCTCAAGCACTGCAAACAGGGGTAGAGGGAGAACAAGAACACCAGCAACTAACAACGCAAGCATTGGTACTGTTGAGTACTATCTGTTTGGAGATGATGAGCAGCAAAGATCTGCTATTCCAGACTAAATGCTAATGTACATGACCTGAATGAACAAGAGCATAATGGAGAAGGAGAAGAAATGCCTATAACTCAAAATGCACCAGATGAAGATGATGTGTAGCTGGGTGTTGTTTACCCTCAGTAGCACTAGATTTGCACTTGTTACTTGAACTAGATCAATATGTACTGCCAGCTTTCTTATTACTCTTGCGTACTGTACTGACAATATATTGGTCAGACTGTGATATATTGCAATTTTAGGTTCAATCTTGAATATTTTGGTTTGTTCAATCTGGGAAATGTTTTAAATATTTTGTTCAAACTGATTCGGATAATGTTGCAATCAGATTCATGCAAATTTGATTTAAATGCATGCAATACTTGCTACATGAGTCCTGCGACATTTTTGTACACACAAAGAGCACACCCATGCATAAACAAATATCTGGAACATATCAGAGGTTGTTTGTAAGTATATAACTCAAAATAGCTCCTGATTCTGGATGCATTGGATTACAGTGTAAGTTGACATCTTTAAGCAAGGATTGTCATGCTTCAGCAATGACCACCTGCCTCTCAATCAGTATAACACAGGGGGGAAATCTATACAGGGTTATCCAAATTCCCAACTACTATCTTCCAGAGGGAATCAGCGAATTGTCAAATCCCTGAGTGAAGTACTGCGTCGCAGATGGAAGCAATTGAGCCCCTTGCCACCAATTGTAGCATCCTCCATCTTGATGGCCTCCTTGATCAGCACAAGTGTCGGCTTCTCGCTATACGCTAACTGCAGGTCTCTGGTTGTAGCAAGAGCCAAGAGCTCCAACCCTGCCCTGAGCTCCCCTCTAGAACCTGAACAGAGGGAGGACAGGTCGGTGCAGAGTTAGCACTTCCAACAATTTCATTTAGCCTCTCATGTTCATGAAGGATTGGAGCGTCTAGTTAGAAAAGAATGCATTTCGACACTAGCATCTGTGCTGCTTGCAAGTGCAAATCAATAAATTAAACATATACATATTGACTAGTAAGAAACTAACTTGGTTTTACAAAATCTGATAAGCCAGAGTCAATAGTCTTAATTTCAGAGCTCTGATCTTGGTACAGAATTGATCTCTGCATTCAACTTACGGGAAAACTAAAAGAAATTACTATACGGCGCTGCTATACACACGACATTTTTCGTCCGATACGCGTACGATCCAACGTGGCAGCGATACTAGCGCGCGGAAACAGGCGCACACGGTTTGGGTCATCGGGGAGGGTTTGGGTCTGGGGCTTGGACTTGGATCAGTTCAGCTCGTCTGTTCACTTTGCCCCTTTCTTTTTCAGTTCGGCGCTGCTATACACACGACATTTTTCGTCTGCGTCACGATCCAACGTGGCAGCGATACTAGCGCGCGGAAACAGGCGCACACGGTTTGGGTCATCGGGGAGGGTTTGGGTCTGGGGCTTGGACTTGGATCAGTTCAGCTCGTCTGTTCACTTTGCCCCTTTCTTTTTCAGTTCGGCGCTGCTATACACACGACATTTTTCGTCCGATACGCGTACGATCCAACGTGGCAGCGATACTAGCGCGCGGAAACAGGCGCACACGGTTTGGGTCATCGGGGAGGGTTTGGAGTGCAGGGCTTGGACTTGGATCAGTTCAGCTCGTCTGTTCACTTTGCCCCTTTCTTTTTCAGTTTGCTTAGAGCATCACTAACGGACACACTAGAAAGACCGAAACCCACAAAATTTTGGCGGGATTTAAGGATTGTGAGCTGGGCTTGCGAGCTAAGAGCAACTCTAACAAAGACTATAAACAGTCTGAAACTATAAAATAACTGCCAGTTTGCTATTTGCGCAAAAATCAGTCGCTCTAGTGATCTCGTAAAAATGTGGTCCTTACTCATTTTTGAGGGGGACGATGAATTTCCGCCAATGGCCGGCACATACGCGGGGCGAGGAGCCGAACCGAGCGTGAAACCATATCCCCTCGCGGGTGTTGGCGCGCTGACATTTCCGTTCCTCTCTCCTCCTTCCGCCTGCCGCCGCTGCCGTTCCCCGCCGCGGATCCCGCTCTGAACCGAAGCCGATAGATCCACCCTTTTCGGAGCCAGTCCTACAGCCGGGAGTGTTGCCGCCTCGTGAGTCGACCAAATCGCCGCCGCCATTCCCCACCGCGGAGCCCACTCTGAACCGGAGCCGATAGATCCACCCTTTCTGGAGCCTCTGGGTCCTTCGGCGCCTCCACCTTGACGAGTGTGACACCGATGTCGAGGAGGATGAGGACGGCGTGGCATCCACTTGTCAGGCGAAATTTGGGCGCGCGATTTTCCTTCCGCTGGCGGCCGCAGACGACCACCATCACGCTGGGCTCGGCCTGGGAAAGCTAGCGCAATCGGCCCAAACCGTTGTAAATTCGGCTCACAGAGCCGATCGGGAAGGAAAAAATTATTTGGCAAAAAAAAGGTCCTTGAGGCTGTTGGGGCCTTGGGGGCCTGGCTGAACATGCTCTAAGTTGATTTAGGAGCTCGATGCAAGCTCCAATAGGCAGAAGTGAATGGCACGAATTTAACATATACAAGTAGTCAAGTACTACCGTTGTGTACGCTACTTTTGATTCTAATTCGATAACTAAGAGCAAATATGATGCGGTAGTATTTTTTTTCAAAATATATGATGCGGTAGTTAAAAGCACAACAAATGATGCAGAGGATATTGCGGGTTTGGGCTTGGGCTGGACATGGGCATGTGGGACAGGATTAATTAGCACAGTTGTAACTGGCACGAGGTGGGGAATTAAAAAAAACTGGCACAAGGTGGAGGATGTATCGTACAGGGATCGGATGTGAATTGTCGTGTGTGAAGCAATTTCGATTACTATATTGCAACAGAGTGTTACGCAAGCTAGTGGCGCTGGCATGGAGAAGCGCGAGCAAGTCCAGCGTCTGGCTGGTGAATTTGTCCGGCGGCAGAGCTCTCCGAGGTGTGCTGCTGCAAGTCGATGGGATGGTGCCTACCTGGCCGTGCTCCTCCATACATAATCTCTCGGTGGCCTGAGTAATAGGAGGTGGCCGGAGGAAGGAGGTGCGGCGACGACCCACATAGCCCTCCTCACCTATGCCCATTGCCGCCCGGGGAAAGAGATGCGGCAGTGAGCTCGAGCCGGGTGGTCGAGAGCGGCGGCAGCTAAGGATGCGGACTGAGGGAGCTGGCGGTGGCGGTGGTTGGGTGGTCGGCGCTAGCTCGCCCTCGCCATAGTTGCCCACCTCTGCCCTCTAGGATAGGGATTCGTCACAGCCAAATTGGGGACTGCAACCACGGCCTACTCTAAAAAGCATTACAGGTTCAGGGGGATTTCCGTAAAGTTGCCAAACGTTGGAGTGTGCCCATTGACAGTGTGGCATACCACGTGTCGTCACAATAGGACGGATGTACCTGTAGCAATCTGAAGCAGAAGTTATTGTACCCGGTGCCCAATCTGAAAGTTGTTTTTTTTCGAAATCCAATCTGAAAGTTGTTGTATATAAAATGCACATAGAGAACAAGTTGGTGTATCACACGTGATATTAACTCTTGACTGTACAACAATCATCTCAAAAGTTAAACTAAACAAGAAAACACAAAAAACTTGGACAACTGTAAATACGTAAGTGAGTGAAGGTAGTCGCGAAGTCAACAGTGACAACAACCTTCTAAGCGAAATGCATATTGTTTGAATAATATTATTGTTGTACTTACTCCCTCTGTTC
This sequence comes from Avena insularis, assembly GCA_023614405.1. NCBI lineage: Eukaryota > Viridiplantae > Streptophyta > Magnoliopsida > Poales > Poaceae > Avena > Avena insularis. Next base: position 66,816,337 of record CM042692.1, on the reverse strand, counting down.
GTAGATAAGTGTACTTCTAGCTTTTGCTTTGAGTCAAACTTTTTAAAATTTGATCGATTTTGTAGATAAATATAGCAATATAAATAAAATCAAATTTGTATATTATAAATCTACATTTGAAAAGAGGGTACTAATTAAGTGTCAAAAATGCTGCTACGTTTTTCCTATAAAATTTGTTAAAAAAAATTAAGTTTGACTTAGGATATAAGGTAGAAGTGCACTTATGTGTGGAGGGAGGGAGTACACGATTACAACAAGAGAAAGTTGGAGAAATCCTTGGATAGTTAGAGTAGAGGCAGACTGGTTCTCGTATTACTTCAACACATCTTTTGATTCTGCATATACAGTTGCAAGATATCAATAAGTAGGACGATGGTTGAACCAAGTTGTATTAGAATCCAATATAGAAAAATCTTGGAAGATGAGCTGCTATGCTCAACGACCTGTAGTCGCTCGGTTGTAACCAGTTCACCAATCCAACTTGGGCCCCCTACTTTGCCGCTACGATCAACCATCTGGCTCCTCTGGCTCGCCTCCCAATAGCCAGCGACATGGTGCCACTGTGCACCGGCAAGGCACATGTCGTCATAGTCTCATAGAAGAACTTGAACACATCCTCGATCGTGCTCACTAGCGGTGGTTTGCATGATCCTTCCACCAAGCTGCCATCCGCGTGACGCGCTCCAGTAAAAAGGGCGTAGGTGATGAGCAGGCGCGGCAAAAAAAACACGTCGTGGGAGGGAGGGGTTAGAACTTAGAGGGGACGGCAGTCGCCAGGTCAACCGCCGAGCTTGTGATGTCGGGAGTCGACTGGATTCATCTTTCAGACGAGATCTCTAAATTTCAACCAGAATAAACGACTCCATCATGCGAGGCACCATGGATGGTTGGACTTCTCCGCCGCCAAGGACATCACACTCGGCTCTCAGACAGGCGGCAGGGGATTCATCGATCAATCACGCGGCCAACGAACGCAGGCGTGAATACTCCACCCAAGTGCTAGCTAAATGGGGAAGAGAGGTTATTTCAAAACTTATTATTTACATGATTTGCTACGAAATACTCCAAGCGTTGTACAATCGTGCTCTTCCAAACAAGAGTACTCGTTTGCTTATAAAATAAGGATACATCGGTACCCAACAGCTGAAGCCAGTTCTACTACAAATGCGTGGGCACCGTCGCATCAGTTCTTCCCCTCGGTGAGCCTGATTCTTTGTCTTTCTTAAAGGTCTTCTTCAGGAAGAACGCCATCGCAAGCTGAGCGCCAAGGTTTGATCGGCCTTTAGACAGACAAACGATGCTTCCAATAAGCAGAAGTCCACTTGCAATCGTTTCCCGTGTTGGCTTCTTACTTAGCTGCTTTCGGGGTGAAGTTCCGGACGAATCTGTAGATGGAACAACAGCTGCAGCTGTATTCACTGGAGATCGACAACTTTCATCCACGTTGGTCTGCAAGGCCTGGGGAAACTGATGTGCAAAGAGCTTCATCAGAGCAAGAACTATAAATGACAACAGTAAAACATCCGCAGATTTGTGGGTACAGAATTTAAGTTTCAAAAGAATAGACTGATGAAACTTATAAACATATTAAATCCCCCCAAAGCAATTGCACTGCCTGCATTGCTGTATTTCGATCATGGAGGCAAATAAGAGAAGAATTCAAATCCATAACAAGCAATAAATTGACATGAATTGATAAACTATTACACCAGCACCAACCTTCTTGATAAGTCTTTGCATAGTCAAAATTGATACTGACGGACCATGGTGCTGAGGATACCGGCGTAAAGCATTGTTCATTTTGCAAATATATTTCCAGATTCCCTTGGAAAAGGCCAGCTTTGCCATCTCGATGTTCATGCCATTGTCCTCATGATGCAGCACTGCGATTTGGCATGCATCTCTTCCAGGGACTGTAATAAGTGTAAATATTAAAATTACTAACATACGTATATGATATACAACCGCCATTCCAAAATTGATGACATCCTAGAATGTGTGCAGTTGAATTTTTGGTGCAGACTGTGAATCTAGACAAACCCAAGTCACTTATTTCAGGACGGAGGGAGTAGAAGGATTACCGAGACAGGTCAAAAGAAAATTCAATAGATTTTTCGTGAAACATTTTCACAATTCTGTATGTTTTTGTATTCGTTGCTAACATAGTCGCATCAATGTGCCATGTCAACAACGTCATGTATTTTGGAGAGAAGGGTAAACACAAAAACAGTAGGCTTGGTATCTATCAGGCTTGACTTACTTTTCCTAATACACCATCCTGATCTCAGAAGTCGTACTCGAACAAATTTTCTTTGTATTGGCGCAAGAGAGTGTTCACATTCCTGCAAGCATGAAGATATTAAACAAGGCAATTAGGTAATGCTGCAATAGAAATAAGGTGAATCTCATTTAGGCTGCATATGGAGGAACTCCGGTGTCAATTGGGTGACAACTTGTATTTTTTTCAGAACTCTCGCTTAAATTTATTTCAAGCGACATTTTTCCCCTGACTTTGTCGGTGACAACAAAAAATTCGGAATACCTTGACTTTTTCAGAACAGGTCCGAGTAAAATGAGAAATATGAGCAAGGTCAAATGGAGTTCAGGTTCTCTTAGCTCCAGCACGTGACCTTAGTGGGTTCAATCTCATTTCAAATGATTATGTTTTCTTTTGTTCAACCTCAGTTCAAACGATTTGATGTTCTTTTGGTTCAACCCTAGTTCAAATGGTTTCATATTTGTTATAATGGGAATACATTATTGCTAATATCAGTGATTTTTCAAGCATAATGCGTAAACCAGTTGAATCTTAAGTTTTCAAGTTAGCATTGAACATTTTAGATGTACCAGCAGCTTCCTCGACTTAATTATGATTACTGTACATGAGAGTACGCAAAGTGAGTAAATTACTGCATATGTACAAAGACAAAGAATAACACGGGTGCATATAACTTCATATCCGATGAAAAGATAGCATATAACTGATGCACAGTAGTGTGAATTGACAAATTGTGAATGAAGAGAATGCAATATGCAGGGAGCGTGAGGGAGATGTGAGTAACCTTGATCAAACAATAGAAAGAATTATCATTTGATTCCCAAACTCGCCATGCCAATATGTACTCTCTTGGTGTTAAAATAGGGAACTTCTTGATTGTACGCCCTATCTCAATTCCGCTATTTTCATCATACTGCAGCTGTTCATGCTTTGTCACAGTGTTATCCCACTCCATTCTATACTCATTATCCATGTAGAAGTCCCTCAAAAGCTCTGTTGAGCATCCTTCATAAGTTGTCACACTAAGATATTTAGGTGGTCCTTCCTGCATTTCAAAGCATAAGATATATATAAATGAAATCCTTAAACTATCATGGCAAACTCTTGTTTAGGATCCAGCAACAACTCAGGGGCCCTATGAAATTCCAAGAAGACTGCAAGTCGATCAGTGATCAGTGATAACTCTTGTGACCATTACGAGTTCTAACTAAATTCAGATCATTATTTTCACATCATAGGTTTCATGTAAAAGGAAAACAAATCCATTTTCCGACAAACATAAAACCAATATTCAGAGCCCGATGGGTGGTCTTTGAGAGGTTTTGCTAGTGGTGGCCGACTACACCCATTAATTAATCACACGAATCCCCTGTTATGAGGTAGTAGTTTGTGGCAAACATCCTTCACCTGTTTCTGGCCTAGTATTCAACCCGACAAGATTAGTCAAAATCTGGCAAGTGCTAAGAGCATCTCTAGCAGACCCCTTAAAAGGGCCGAATCCTTAAAATTCCGGCAGATACAAGGGCTCGGCCTAATTTTTTGTCCTGAACAGACCCCATATAGGATGCCCGGCTCGTATTTATTTTAAAGGGCACAAAAAAAACACCCCCTTTATATGTAAGGATTGGAGGGGTGGATAAGGTTCTTGACCCGTCGCTTTTTCACATTCGCCTCCGCTCCTCCGCCACCCGCCACCGCGCACTGCAGCTCAAATCCGCCCGCTCCAACGAGAAATTAGAGGCGCCGCTAGCAGATCTGGCACCGCACCACCACAATGTACCGTCGGGGGAGCTCGAGCAGAGTGGGAGGCGGTCAGGTGGGCCGTCCTGCCGCTTCGTCCCGTCGCCGCGACACCGGCTCCAACTCGGAGGAGGAGCACCGTCATTGCGTACCACGCGCCTCCCTCCACTACATGTACCGCCAAGCACCGGTGCCTCGCAAGCTCCGCCGCCGAGAAGTGGAGGAGGTCAACCCCCGACGCTAGTCGGGGTAGGGGAGCTCGTCCGGAGCGCTCGCTCATCGGCCGCCACCGAAGAGAGAGAGGAGGAGATCGAGGGCTACGAAACAACGGCGTACAACATCGTCATCGGCAAGGAGGACTACGTCGACAGGGCCTCCTTCGACCGCATGACCGCGGTGATCATGCAGCGGAGCGCGTCCGAGGAGGAGGACCACCGCAGGCGGCGGCAGCAGGACACAAAGCTCAATGACCTCTTCCTCGAGTAGGGGCTCGCCAGCGAGCGCGAGCTCTGCCAGAAGCAGCTGGAGTGAGAGCTCGAGCACGCGCTGCAGGCGGAGAAGTTCGTCGACCTTATCGACGACGACAGCGAGTGAAGCCCGTCGCCAGTACCGTCGCCGCCGCACCCTGAGGCTCCGGTGAGCCTAAATTTTGTGTGCAGGGTTAGGGTGGCGACGGTGGCATATCCCCCACGAGGTAAATTTCCCGCGTTTTGTATGTATGATCGCGATGAGCTACCGACGAACTATGTGAAATTTCCCGCAGATGTTTCAAATTCGTATTTTTAAGGTTTCGATTTGCGGTTTCGACGAGTTGTCAAAGCAAAAACGAGCAAAAACTCCCCCTTATACGCAGGGATCTGCTACAGATGCTCTAAGGCACACGCATGTTAGATACCAATAAGAACAATGAGAAAGAGAGAAAGGAATCAGCACTACCTTGGTCTTCTCGCACCATGCCTTGTAGGAGACGGTGTCATTCCCCATGGCGATCACAGACTCCCAACCCTCCAGCTCCGGCTCACGGTCGCCCACCCCCAAGCTGCCCACCAGCTGTCTCAGATCGTCCTCCGTCACAAGGCCCTCTATCCTGCGCTCGGCCGAAGGCAGACAGAACACAACCAATCAGTCTCCTCCCCCTACCGATAAAATCAATTCGAACAGAGAAACCATGCCAAGGGGCAACGGGTATCTGACCAACCCTGTGCTGGAGGCGGTGGATGGGGCGGCGGCGATGGACGGGGCAGGCGTCGCGGCCGCGCTTTCCGGTTGGATCAGGCGTCCGCGCCGGTAGCGGCGGACGAGGAGGACGGAGAGGTGGGAGACGAGGAGCAGGAGGAGCGCGGCGGCGGTGGCCCAGCCGCCACCACGGGCCGTGGGGCGCCAGAGCTCGGTGGCGCCGAGGAGGATTTCCAGCGGCGGCATGGCCCCTTCCCGGTAGCGCGCTCGGGCCGGAGGACTCGGTCGGTGCTGTATTCCAGGCCCGCCCGGTTTTGCTCAATTGAGGGGTTTCCCCCTTGTTCCTGATAGGGGGGAGAAAGCGAAGAGGTTACTAAAAAAGAATAAAAATTGGAGAAAAAGAGGAAAAAGGGAGAGGTGGGCAGCTGTACTCGGATAATCGTCACAAATAATGTGAGAGGCTGGGGGTTTATGCTCACCTTTTTTTAGCTTGATGGAAAAGAAAGGAGCCCTTAGTGGTCAAGGTTTTAGCAAGGGTTCACATCCGTGCCACTTTTTTTTTTAGCAAGGGTTCACATGGGGATTAAATTATACTTTCTCTGTTTAAAAATAAGTGCCGAAGATTTGTCTACATACGCACTAAAACACGTTTAGATAGCAAATAGTATGTAATGAAGTTTCTAATGTGAATTTATTCCCAAATGACACATATAGCCGAGAGAAGCCATATATATTCTGTTTTTTTATTATTCTACTTACTATGCCTCCACACATGTCTTAACTCAAAATTTTCAATCGTTAACTATAAATCGTGTTTCGTGTATTTAGATCCAGAACTTGTAATTACACTTGTATCGAAAAGTTTATTCATTGTAAATACTTAGTGGTCAAGGGTAAATCTTGAAGACAATGTAACACCATCTACTTTTGATATGTAGTAGTCTAACTGTAAGAGCAAGTACAATAGGATGACATCAGCTGGCTATAAGAGGTAAAGTACTATATTTTGGCTAAGTTGGAGGAGAGAGAAGAGGAGAGAGAAGAAGAGCTGGCTGTAAGTTAAGAGCCAGCTACAACACGTGCTCCTAGGCACTTTATGGGATTGACATGTGGGCCATATATTACATATTTGTAGTTAGCTATTATACTTGTTGGCTATAGTGGTGACTACAGATGACATGACAGTGGCTTATAGCCAACAATGGGCTATACTATTAAACTTGCTCTAAACGGATAGTGGAGTACCAAATATACATTGTGGTGTAGAATCAACCAATAACCTTCCAGTAGCATGGTTTTCGAGTACACCGCATGGTATTACGCCCTACGAATAATGGAACGACGATGTAGACATGTCCTAATTACTAATACCTTCGTGCCAACAAGCAAGGTTCTATTTTTTTCCAAAACCCTAACTATGTACAGTTTGATCAAACTTTTTAAATAAAAATATATATATATAATCTAAAATCAACACCCTTTGATGTATTATAAAATATATTTTATTATGGTATTTATATAATAATATAGTTCTTAATAGTTTTTTAAAATATTTGGTCAAACTTTACTTACCTTGACTTTTAAAAATATATATATGTCTTATTAATTGGAACCGAGGTAATGCACGGTAAATCCAATAAATAGCTCACTCTTTCTCCATAGAAAATAAGAAACAAAAGGAAAAGAGAGTCTACACTTGATAGAAATTACCAAACAATGGATAATAACTAGATAAACCCATATGCATACGTTAGTGCACGATGTCACGTCTTAAAGTGCATTTGGGTCTTGCCTTAAGCATAGTCACAAGTCACAACTAGGGATATAAATGTTATGCATAATTTCTGTTCGAAATCCACGTCCGCAATGGGATGGATAATTTTCATTGCAAATCCGTAACTTCATTTATTTTCAAAGATATGATATGCATTTTCAGAAATCCGCCATATACAAATGCATTCTGGATATGGATATATTTTTAAGCGGATATACGGCAGAATGTTACTCCCTCCGATCCATATTACTTGTCGCTTAAATTGATATATATATATAGACATGTTTTATTACCAGATACATTCATTTTAGCGACAAGTAATATAAATCGGAGGGAGTAACTAATATGGTATTAGTAATATTTGACTTGTCTGGATTATCCAACGTTATCCTAAAATAGGATTACCGACAAAATTAGTCCAACCCCAAATATTCACACAACTCGGTTAGTCCATTGGCCAATGTATGCATTCTACCTCCGCTCGATGTGTCATGCTATTGTCAGTACTAGTACACACTTATACCATTATTATTACTTAGTGTTAATGTATTGGGTTAACTTTGGATGATTCGAATGTGGTGCCACAACTCAAGCTAATGATTTGTGCAAACAAGCATGAGCTACGGTGGTCACGTCAATTGGGAGAGGGTGTCTCAACCAAAATGCTATGGTGGTATTGGGGTCCGCAACCTGGCCTGCATCGCGACAAGCCTTCGTATCCACTGGATCTGGAAGATGCACACCGACCCGCTATGATCTTGGTGCGGTTTAGATATGCGCTTCTCTCAGGCTGAACTGCAGGTGTTCGACGCCTCCACTATGATGGAAGTGGGCGATTGGTCTACAACATTAGTGTGGCTCGACTGATGGGTCTACAACACTATTCTGGCTCGACCAATGGCTTCACGGGAGGACCGTCGAGGAGAAATGCTAGACATTTTCTCTCTAATCACTAGACACGCTAGGAAGCGCGGGACAGTGAGAGGCGCTGCTGGAGCTTCGTTGGATCGCCGACATTCAGGGCACATTGAGTCTGCTTGCCCTTTGACGGTATGTACAGCTTTGGATCGGAGTGATGGACTTTGGATCGTCTGATAGGCCAGATACCCTACTCTGGCGCTAGACGTTGGATGCCCAGTACTCTGCCAAATCTTGCTACGAGTTCATGCTCCAGGGATCAATCGCCCCGAGATCTTGGAAGCTCAACTGGAGGACTTGGCCACTGCCAAGAGTCAAGTTTTTCGTTTGGACACCGATGCTGGACGACTGAGCGGCTTGCGAGAAGGGATTTAGCTCACTGCTGGCTCATGGTTGATGTCGAGCTCGTTGAGGAACCCCAATAGGAAGGTATGATGAGCACAACAGTAAGTTTTCCTCAGTTATGAAACCAAGGTTATCGAACTAGTAGGAGCAAGGAAACACCTCCAAGGTGTTGTTTCTAACTTGGAATCTTGCACAACACAACCACAGAACTTTGCCCCCAACTTACAGTGAGGTTGTCAATCTCACCGGTTTTGCTGAAAACAAAGAATTAAACGTATTGCGTGGAAGAAAGTAATAGCTTGCAGAAAGTAAACAGAAAACAGTTGTAGATTGATGGTAAAAGAAAGAACCGGGGTCCATAGTTCACTAGTGGTTATTCTCCTTAAGATAGATGACATGTTGGGTGAACAAATTACAGCGGGGCAATTGACAAACATCGAGAAAGCATACAAGCATATACTAATCATCTTGACTCCTATGAGATTTGATTGGGTATTACAACATTATACATAGACCGTAATTCAGCTGCATCTATGACTAATAATCCACCTTCAGGTTATCAATCTGAACCCCCTCCAGTATTAAGTTGCAAGCAACAGATAATTACATTACGCATTGCGTGTAAAGTAAACAATACGATTGTTCTATGAACAAAGGATTGTTGTTTTCTCCCTAGTAGCAACAACACATCTAGTACCTTAGAGATTTCTGTCACTTCCACAGATTCCTAGAGGCATGAACCCACTATCGAGCATAAATACTCCCTCTTGGAGTTGCTAACATCTACTCGGCCAAGATATCTAATAACAACGGAGAGCATGCAAGATCACAAATAACAAAGACATGATAGAATCAATAATCAATCTGAAATAGCATCTCAATATCCATCGGATCCCCGCAAACACAACATGTATGATTACAAATAGATGATCTTGATCATGAACAGAGCTCACACCAGAGGCTTGGATGGTGATGAAGAAGGCCTTCAGGGTGAATTCTCCCCTCCGGCAGGGTGCTAGGAAGAGCTTCAAATCCCTCCCGATCTAGGGATAGAGATGACGGCGGCTATAGAATCTTTTGTGGAATTTTGATTGGGTACTTAGGGTTTCTGTATCGGAGGCATCTTATAGGAGAAATGGGAGGCCGAGGGGGTGCCCTAGGCGGTCACACCACCCATTGGCGCGGGCCAGGCCTGGCCGCGCGGCCAGGTGGTGTGGCTGGCCCCTGGCCCCTCTCCATCTCGTATTCTGGCTCCGTGTCCCCCTCGGTGAAATATTGACTTCGGCTTTTGTCCCGTCCAATTCCGAGAATATTCATTTTCTGACTTTCCTGAAACCAAAAATAGCAGAAACACAGGCAGCTGGCACTGTGGCATCTTGTTAATAGGTTAGTACAAGAAAGTGTATAAAAAGTACTCCAAAGTGTGGACAAAACATAAGAAAGTAGATATAAACCAAGCATGGAACATAAAAAATTATAGATACGTTAGCAACGTATCAACATCCCCAAGCTTAACTCTTGCTCGTCCTCGAGTAGGTAAGTGATAAAAAGAAAGAATAATTTTTGAGATAACATGCACCATCATAAACTTGATCAAAGTATTTGTAAACATTGATAGCTGGGATCGTAGTACTTCAACATAGCATAAAAGATAAAGTTCTAACAATAAGACATAGCAACTATGTTGTAACATGAAAAGGTACAAATAAAAGATTCATGAATAACGATGCTTTACAAGACGTTTGTTTATTTCACATAAAGAAAACATAGCATAGTGGCATTCAGCTTGTCCCTCATAGAGTAGCAAATCATAATTGCATAGGACACCTTCAAAGTTCATAAAGGTGACTGGATACAAATAGTTTAAGAACAAGCAATATCAAAGTTATGCATTAATCAACAAGTCTTGGGACAATGCACATTAAACTAAGAATGGCCACTATGCTCTCTCAGTAGGTGCATAAAGATAGAAGGTGGAGACTCAATATAATGGTGGAAGAAACGCCTTCATAGAAGGAAGTAGGGATTCAAGTCTCATAAAGAGCTTCCAAAAATTATGGTACTTATAGCTTTCAGCTCTCATTGCCCCTATCATAAGCATCTTGAGGTGATTAAGGTTAAAGTGAACAAACTATGGTGTACATGCTTGACGAAGTATAAGTTAGGAATCTCATGTCCCTTGTATCTTTAGGGGGCTTGACATTGCAAAAATGTATATACAGAGGGTCAGCTTGATACAAAAATGTCTATTTTGATGTTCCATGCTTGGTTTTATCTACTTTCTTGTGTTTTGTCCACACTTTGGAGTACTTTTCATATGGTTTCTTGGACTAACCTATTAACAAGAGCCACAGTGTCAGCGGCTTGTTTTCTGCTGTTTTTGGTTTCAGGAAGTCAAGAAATGAATATTCTCAGAATTGGACGGGACAAAAGCCAAAGTCACTATTTTACCGGGGGACACTTGGAGCCAGAATACGAGACGAAGAGGGGCTGGGGCCTGGCCACACCACCTGGCCATGCGGCCAGGCCGACCAGCCAGGTGGTGCAGCCTGTGCACCCTCGGCCTCTCCTTCCGTCTATATATTGCCTCTAATACGAAAACCCTAAGTACCCGATCAAAATTCCACGAAAGAGTCTGTAGCTGCCGTCATCTCCATCCCTAGATCGGGAGGGACCTGAAGCTCTTCCCGGCACCCTGCCGGAGAGGGGAATTCACCCTGGAGGCCTTCTTCATCATCATGCAAGCCTCTGGTGTGATGCGTGAGTAGTTCATCTCTGGACTACGGGTCCATGTAGTAGCTAGATGGCTGGTTCTCCTCCTTTGTGTTATCATGTCTAGATCTTGTGAGCTCCGTTCATGATCAAGATCATCTATTTGTAATTCTGCATGTTGTGTTTGCGAGGATCCGATGGATATTGAGATGCTATTTCAGATTGATTATTGATTCTATCATGTCTTTGTTATTCGTGATCTTGCATGCTCTCCGTTGTTAGTAGCTATCTTGGCGAAGTAGATGCTAGCAACTCCAAGAGTTAGTATTTATGCTCGATAGTGGGTTCATGCCTCTAGTAATCTGGGGAAGTGACAGAAATCTCTAAGGTACTAGATGTGTTGTTGCTACTAGGGAGAAAACAACAATCCTTTGTTCATAGAACAATCGTATTGTTTACTCTACATGCAATTCGTAATGCAATAATCTGTTGCTTGCAACTTAATACTAGAGGGGGTTCGGATGATAACCTAAAGGTGGATTATTAGTCATAGATGCATTTGGATGACGGTCTATGTATAATGTTGTAATGCCCAATCAAGTCTCAAAGGAGTCAAGATGATTAGTATATGCTTGTATGCTTTCTCGATGTTTGTCAATTGCCCCCCTGTAATTTGTTCACCCAGCATGTTATCTATCTTAAGGAGAGCCACCTCTAGTGAACTATGGACCCCGGTCCTTTCTTTTACATTCAATCTACAATCAACTGTTTACTGCTTTGTGTTTAATTTCTGCAAACTATTACTTCCTTCCATTCGATACGTTTAATCCTTTGTTTTCAGCAAAACCGGTGAGATTGACAACCTCATCGCAAGTTGGGGACAGAGTTTTGTGGTTGTGTTGTGCAGGTCTCCACATTGCTACTAGCACCGGTAGTGCGCCCTACCAAGGCTCAGCTAGCAACACCTTTGGGGTGTTTCCTTGCTCCTATTGGATTGATAACCTTGGTTTCATAACTGAGGGAAACTTACTGTTGTGCTCATCATACCTTCCTCTTGGGGTTCCTCAACGAGCTCGACATCAACCACGAGCCAGCAAGCATTTTTCTGGCGCCGTTGCCGGGGAATAAGAATTAGAAGCTCCCACATCAACAACGCGCCATCAAAGTATTTTTCTGGTGCCGTTGCCGGGGAGTCAAGGACATCTTCACAAGGGGAATCCCTCATAACCAATCTCTTTACTTTGTTATTTTTGTTTTGTTTAGTTTGCTTGTTCCTTTATCAAAAACACAAAAAAATAGTTTTACAAGTTTGCTTTCTTTATTAAAAACACAAAAAATGACTACTCTTGAAAACACTAAGTTCTGTGACTTCACTAGCACCAACATCATGTACTTACGATGACAAGAACTTACTGGTAACTAAACTTGAGTAGCATGAGGAGCGGCCCTCGTATACAAGGGACATGAGATTCCTAACTTATACTTCGTCAAGCATGTACACCATAGTTTGTTCATTTTAACCTTAATCACCTCAAGATGCTTATGATAGGGGCAATGAGAGCTGAAAGGTATAAGTACCATAATTTTTGGAAGCTCTTTATGAGACTTGAATCCCTACTTCCTTCTATGAAGGCCTTTCTTCCACCATTATATTGAGTCTCCACCTTCTACCTTTATGCACCTACTTTGAGAGCATAGTGGCCATTCTTAGTTCTATATGCATTGTCCCAAGACTAGTTGATTGATGCATAACTTGATATTGCTTGTTTTAAACTATTTGTATCTAGTCACTCTTATGAACTTTGAAGGTGTCCTATGCATTTATATTTGCTACTCTATTGAGGGACAAGCTGAATGCTATTATGCTATGTTTTCTTTATGTGAAACAAACAAACGTCTTGCAAAGCATTGTTATTCATGAATCTTTTGTTTGTGCCTTTTCATGTTGCATCATAGTTTCTTTGTCTTATTGCTAGAACTTTATCTTTCATGTTTTGATTGAAGTACTATGATCCCAACTTTGAATGTTTTACAAATACTTTGATCAAGTCTTTGATGGTGCATGTCACCTCAAAAATTATTCTTTCTTTTTATCACTTACCTACTCGAGGGCGGCGGGAGTTAAGCTTGGGGATGTTGATACATTGCAAATGTATCTATAATTTTTGATGTTCCATGCTTGGTTTTATCCACTTTCTTGTGTTTTGTCCACACTTTGGAGTACTTTTCATATGATTTCTTGGACTAACCTATTAACAAGAGCCACAGTGCCAGCTGCCTGTTTTCTGCTTTTTTGGTTCCGGAAAGTCGGAAAATGAAAATTCTCGAATTGACGGGACAAAAGCCAAAGTGCCTATTTTTCGAAAGTCATCGGATGCCGAGTACGAGGCGGAGAGAGGGGCGGGGGCCACCACACCACCTGGCCATGCGGCCGGCAGCCCGCCAGGTGGTCCGACCCAGCACCCCTCGGCCTCTCCCTTCCGCCTATAAGATGCCCTCGGACGAAAATCCTAAGTACCGATCAAAAATCCACGAAAGAGTCAGCGCCATCATCTCCATCCCTAGATCGGGAGGGATCAAGCTCTTCCGGCACCCTGGAGAGGGAATTCACCACAGGCCTTCTTCATCATCATGCAAGCCTTCGGTGTGATGCCTGAGTAGTTCATCCTTGGACTAGGGATCCATGTAGTAGCTAGATGGCTGGTTCTCCTCCCTTGTGCTTTCATGTCTAGATCTTGTGAGCTCCGTTCATGATCAAGATCATCTATTTGTACTTTTGCATGTTGTGTTTGCGGGGATCCGATGGATATTGAGATGCTATTTCAGATTGATTATTGATTCTATCATGTCTTTATTATTTGTGATCTTGCATGCTTTCTGTTGTTAGTAGCTATCTTGGCCAAGTAGATGCTAGCAACTCCAAGAGTTAGTATTTATGCTCGATAGTGGGTTCATGCCTCTGGTAATCTGGGGAACTGACAGAAATGTCTAAGGTACTAGATGTGTTGTTGCTACTAGGGAGAAAACAACAATCCTTTGATCATAGAACAATCGTATTGTTTACTTTACACGCAATTCGTAAAGCAATAATCTGTTGCTTGCAACTTAATACTGGAGGGGGTTCGGATGATAACCTGAAGGTGGATTATTAGTCATAGATGCAGTTGGATGGCGGTCTATGTATAATGTTGTAATGCCCAATCAAATTCCAAAGGAGTCAAGATGATTAGTATATGCATGTATTGCTTTCTCGATGTTTGTCAATTGCCCCGCTATAATTTGTTCACCCAGCATGTTATCTATTTAAGGAGATCCACCTCTAGTGAACTATGGATCCCGGTCCTTTTCTTTACATACAATCTACAAACTGTTTACTGCTTTGTGTTTACTTTCTGCAAACCTTTACTTCTTTCCATTCGATACGTTTAATCCTTTGTTTTCAGCAAAACACGGTGAGATTGACAACCTCATCACAAGTTGGGGACAGAGTTCTGTGGTTGTGTTGTGCAGGTCTCCACGTTGCTACTAGCACAGGTAGTGCGCCATGCCAAGGCTCAGCTAGCAACACCTTTGGGGTGTTTCCTTGCTCTTACTGGTTCGATTAAACCTTGGTTTCATAACTGAAGGAAACTTGCTGCTGTGCTCATCATACCTTCCTCTTGGGGTTCCCAACAACCTCTACATCAACAACGAGCCATCAAGCATTTTTCTGGCGCCGTTGCCGGGGAGTCAAGGACATCTTCACAAGGGGAGTCCCTCATAACCATTCTCTTTACTTTGTTATTTTTGTTTTTCTTAGTTTCTTTTTGCTTTGTTTGCTTGTTTTGTTATCAAAAACACAAAAAATTAGTTTTACTAGTTTGCTTTCTTATTTGAAAACCCAAAAAAATGACTACTCTTGAAAACACTAAGTTGTGTGACTTCACTAGCACCAACAACAATGATTTTATGAGCACACCTATTGCTCCACATGTGCCTGAAGATACTTTCTTTGAGATAAAACCTGCTTTGCTCAATCTTGTTAGGAGAGAACAGTTTTCTGGTGTTGGTAATGAAGATGCTGCTGCCCATCTAAATAACTTTGTTGAATTTTGTGAGATGCAAAATCATAGGGATGTAGATGGTGATATTATTAAGCTGAAATTGTATCCTTTCTCTTTGAGAGGAAAAGCTAAAGAATGGTTGAATTCCTTAACTAGGAATAGTATTGATTCTTGGACTAAGTGCAAAGATGCTTTCATTGGAAAATACTATCCTCCTGCTAAGATTATATCTATGAGAAATGAAATAATGAAGTTTAAACAATCTGATAATGAACATGTTGCTCAAGCTTGGGAAAGAATGAAATCTTTGGTAAAGAATTGTCCCACTCATGGACTGACTGCTTGCATGATCATCCAAACTTTTTATGCAGGATTGAACTATTCTTCAAGGAACCTATTGGATTCTGCTGCTGGAGGTACCTTTATGACCATTACTTTGGGTGCTGCAATAAAACTTCTAGACAATATGATGGTTAATTATTCTGAATGGCATACCGAGAGAGCTCCACAAGGTAGGAAGGTAAATTCTGTTGAGGAAACCTCCTCCTTGAGTGATACGATTGATATTATTATGTCTATGCTTATTAATGGAAAAGCCCATATTGATCCAAATAATGTTCCTTTAGCCTCTTTGGTTGCTCAAGAAGAGCAAGTTGATGTGAACTTCATAAGAAATAATAATTTTGGCAATAATGCTTATAGGAGTAATTTTGGTAACAACAATTATAAGCCATATCCTCCCAACAATGGTAATGCTTATGGAAATTCTTACAACAATAATAGGAGTGCTCCCTCTGAACTTGAAGTTATGCTTAAAGAGTTTATTAGTAAACAAACTGCTTTCAATAAAACTATTGAGGAAAAACTCTCTAATGCTGAAAGAAATATAGCATCTTTGGCTAAAGCTCAATCTTCTTTGAATAAAATGGTTGCTAAACCTGAAACTAATGATAATCCCTTTACAGTCAATAATGCTATACAAGTAAGAATTGATGAAAATGTTAGACTATTAGCTGAATTACATGCTAAGTGGGAAAGAGAAGATGAAATTGCTAGAAACATTAGTGTTTCTACTATTACCACCACTAGTGTTGAGGCTAGTAATTGTTCTACTACTTTAGATGATAAATTTGATTTTGATCTTGATGGTTGCAATATCTCTGAAGTTATTAAGTTCCTACAAAAGCTTGCTAAAAGTCCTAATGCTAGTGCTATGAACATGGCCTTTACAAAACACATTACTGATGCTCTCATAAAGATTAAAGAAGAAAAGATGAAACATAAAGCTTCTATTCCTATAAAACAAGAAGATGGTTGGGAACCCATCATTAATATGAAAGTGAATGGCTTTGATTTTAAAGCTTTATGTGATCTTGATAGTACTGTTTCTATTATGCCTAGAAGGATTTATGATATGCTTGATTTGCCTCCTCTTGAAGATTGTTATTTGAATATCCCACTTGATGATAATGCTAGAAAGAAACTCATAGGGATTCTTAATGATGTTCTTATTATGGTTAACAATGCCTATGTCCCCGTTGATTTCTATATTTTGGATGTTGAATGCAATGCTTCTTGTCCTATTACTTTGGGAAGACCTTTTCTTAGAACTGTTGGTGCCATTATTGATATGAAAGAAGGCACCATTAAATATCAACTCCCACTCAAGAAAGGTATAGAACATTTCCCTAAGAAGAGAGAGAAGATTTCTTTTGCTTCTCCTATGAAAACAAAAATTGGTCTTAATGCTTCTTCATTTGAGGACACTTGATTCTTTTTCTTGCTTCTTATGCCTAACTTAAAGGCGTTAAAGAAAAGTACTTATTGGGAGATAACCCAAAAGTTTTAGATGAGTCTTGGAAGTTATTACTTCAGTAATAACCGCTCCTTATCCTTTTTATTTGCTTTTTGTGCCAAGAGTAACCTCTAATGAGAGAGAAGTAATGATTGGGAAAGTTGCTGTCCCGAAACAGATTTCTTGCTTCACCGTAAACATTCGTGTAAAATCTCTGTATGTCCTTTTGAGGCGTGAATTTTTGTGCTTCTACCACAGGTTGTTATATAACTTTTGTTAGTTCAAAACTTTTTGATTTGTGCAACAGAAGGTCTTCGAAAAAATTCGTCTTTACCTGCTGGTCTGTTTTGACAGATTTCTGCCATTTTCTGCATTTGCTTCTTGGTGGTTCCTTTTTGAGTTCTTTTGGGGAATTGAGATTTTTGAGGGAAGTGCTTCAGTAGCTAGTGTTCTAATGGAAGTTTATTTTGTGTTAGAACTTAACCTTAAGACTTGTTTATCTTGAGTGCACTAATGTTGCTAATAAAGATCGTGTGAAGTTTTGTATGAAGGAAAAATTTTAGGTGTATGGAAGGAATGAGTAATGAGATGAAGGATGGACTAAAGCTCAAGCTTGAGGATGCCACGCTTGTCACCCCAAGAAATATCCAAGAAGTACAAGCATCAAAGCTTGGGGATGCCCAAGGCATCCCCTTCTTCATCAACAAAAATTCCAGGTTTCTTCCAAACGCTTCAATTTTATTGTTTCATGCACAGTTGTGTTGTTCTTGGAGCATCTTCTTCTTTGTTTTCATTTTGGTTTTTCATTTGCTTGGTTTTCTTAGTTTTCTTAATAAATTGGTTGGACCCCCTCTTTCATACATTGGTTTGCAAATAGTTTTGTTTGGTTTGGAAAAGAGTAGGAAAGTTCATGCTTATGTGGTAAAAAGAGCTTGTTTTTGACTGTGGCATATGCTTTGTCATGCCATGCTTGATATTGTTTTGGCTTTATGCTTAGTAATCTTTGCTGTAGCATGAATTGTTATAAACAATTGAGATTGCTTAATGTGCCTTGGATGAATCATGCGTTGTTTTAGCATATTAAAGCATAGTATAGTGGTATTCTCCTTTGATGCTTTATTTGGGCTGACTTGGCACATGCTCACACCATGTTATGACTATCTCAAGTCACCATAAGCCTTTATGATCCTTTAGTTTTCAACTTGTAGTATCACTTTATGCTTTGATCAATGATGTTTTGTCGCTCTGCATGATTATGGCCATATTGCTCTCTTAGATTGTCGCTCCCAGTCTTTTGCTAGCCTCCACAACCAAGTATGAGTTCCACTCATGCATCCAACTCCCTAAACCAAGTTATTACAAAGAGTCCACCATACCTACCTACTAGTTTATGCTATTCCAAGTATATTCATGCTTTTGTTTACCTTCCGAATTAAACTTGTTATGAGAAAACTAGTGATTAAAGCTCTCACGAACTTGATGGCACACTTTACTTTTCTTGCCCTTAATAAACTTGAACCATTGTGTCGTCTATGTTGTATATGCTTGCACTTATTTGTTGGGAATTAGCAGAACCATGCTTTCATGGGGAACGCTTTCAACATTGCACTTGGTACTTGTACCTAGTTGATATTATGCTCTTTTGTATATGGATGTCGTCGGTGTGAAATGAAAGGGGAGCTTGTATATCCATGGAGTTATGTATATGTGTTAGACTAACGCCCGGGCCGCTGGTCTAATCCATGCTGACATGGTGGAAACCTGCAGCGTAAGCATAATGAGCTGTCTATGAAGCATTCTTCTTATAAAAAAAGAGTCCTATATTGAGAAAAAAAGAGAAAAAGAAAAAAAAATTATGAAAAGAGGAAAGAGAGAAAAAAGCACCATATTCCCATGGTAAATAAGAAGATTGCTGAGATGCTCGTTGTCTGCTTGCCTTGTCATTTTGATATGGGGATTCTTCCGTATCATCGGGCAAGGGGTACCCCGTTGGTGGTTCTCTATGATACACATGTACTTACGATGACAAGAACTTACCGGTAACTAAACTTGAGTAGCATGAAGAGCGGCCCTCGTATACAAGGGACATGAGCTTCCGAACTTATACTTCGTCAAGCATGTGCACCATAGTTTGTTCACTTTAACCTTAATCACCTCAAGATGCTTATGATAGGGGCAATGAGAGCTGAAAGCTATAAGTACCATAATTTTTGGAAACTCTTTATGAGACTTGAATCCCTACTTTCTTCTATGAAGGCCTTTCTTCCACCATTATATTGAGTCTCCACCTTCTACCTTTATGCACCTACTTTGAGAGCATAGTGGCCATTCTTAGTTCTATGTGCATTGTCCCAAGACTAGGTGATTGATGCATAACTTGATATTGCTTGTTTTAAACTATTTGTATCTAGTCACTCTTATGAACTTTGAAGGTGTCCTATGCATTTATATTTGCTACTCTATTGAGGGACACGCTGAATGCTATTATGCTATGTTTTCTTTATGTGAAACAAACAAACGTCTTGCAAAGCATTGTTATTCATGAATCTTTTGTTTGTGCCTTTTCATGTTGCATCATAGTTTCTTTGTCTTATTGCTAGAACTTTATCTTTCATGTTTTGATTGAAGTACTATGATCCCACCTTTGAATGTTTTACAAATACTTTGATCAAGTCTTTGATGGTGCATGTCACCTCAAAAATTATTCTTTCTTTTTATCACTTACCTACTCGAGGACGAGCAGGAGTTAAGCTTGGGGATGTTGATACATTGCAAATGTATCTATAATTTTTGATGTTCCATGCTTGGTTTTATCCACTTTCTTGTGTTTTGTCCACACTTTGGAGTACTTTTCATATGATTTCTTGGACTAACCTATTAACAAGAGCCATAGTGCCAGCTGCCTGTTTTTTTGCTAATTTTGGTTCCAGGAAAGTCAGAAAATGAATATTCTCGGAATTGGACGAGACAAAAGCCAAAGTGCCTATTTTTTCGGAAGTCATCAGATGCCAGAGTACGAGACAGAGAGGGGCCAGGGGGCCACCACACCACCTGGCCGTGCGGCCTAGCCTCGCCCGCGCCAGGGGGTGGTCTAGCCGACCCCAGCAACCCCTCGGCCTCCCCTTCCGCCTATAAGATGCCCTCGGGACGAAAACCCTAAGTACCCGATCAAAAATCCACGAAAGAGTCTATAGCTGCCGTCATCTCCATCCCTAGATCGGGAGGGATCACTCTTCCCAAAGCTTCCCACGGAGAGGAATTCACCACAGAGGCCTTCTTCATCAGCATGCAAGTCTCCGGTGTGATGCGTGAGTAGTTCATCCTTGGACTATGGATCCATGTAGTAGCTAGATGGTTGGTTCTCCTCCTTTGTGCTTTCATGTCTAGATCTTGTGAGCTCCGTTCATGATCAAGATCATCTATTTGTAATTCTGCATGTTGTGTTTGCGGGGATCCAATGGATATTGAGATGCTATTTCAGATTGATTATTGATTCTATCATGTCTTTGTTATTCGTGATCTTGCATGCTCTCCGTTGTTAGTAGCTATCTTGGCGAAGTAGATGCTAGCAACTCCAAGAGTTAGTATTTATGCTCGATAGTGGGTTCATGCCTCTAGTAATCTGGGGAAGTGACAGAAATCTCTAAGGTACTAGATGTGCTGTTGCTACTAGGGAGAAAACAACAATCCTTTGTTCATAGAACAATCGTATTGTTTACTTTACACGCAATTCGTAAAGCAATAATCTGTTGCTTGCAACTTAATACTAGAGGGGATTCAGATGATAACATGAAGGTGGATTATTAGTCATAGATGCAGTTGGATGGCGGTCTATGTATAATGTTGTAATGCCCAATCAAATTCCAAAGGAGTCAAGATGATTAGTATATGCATGTATTGCTTTCTCGATGTTTGTCAATTGCCCCGCTGTAATTTGTTCACCCAACATGTTATCTATTTAAGGAGAGCCACCTCTAGTGAACTATGGATCCCGGTCCTTTTCTTTACATACAATCTACAAACTGTTTACTGCTTTGTATTTACTTTCTACAAACTTTTACTTCTTTCCATTCGATACGTTTAATCCTTTGTTTTCAGCAAAACACGGTGAGATTGACAACCTCATCGCAAGTTGGGGACAGATTTCTGGTTGTGTTGTGCAGGTCTCCATGTTGCTACTAGCACCGGTAGTGCGCCCTGCCAAGGCTCAGCTAGCAACACCTTTGGGGTGTTTCCTTGCTCCTACTGGTTTGATTAAACCTTGGTTTCATAACTGGGGGAAACTTGTTGCTGTGCTCATCATACCTTCCTCTTGGGGTTCCCAACGAGCTCTACATCAACCACGAGCCATCAGGGACCAAGTCAACGACATGCAAAAAATCCCCCCTGTCCAGAAAAACCATGAGATGCCCATGAGATCCTCATGTTCTGGCTAGCTCGACAGTTGGTCCCCGACCCTGATCACCTTGCTCTGTCGTGACCCAAAACCATTGCTAGAGAACGCGCCCTCACCGAAGATGATGCCCCCACAGTGGTAGCAGCCCCGGCCACCCCTTGTAGCAGCACCTCCTGTCCCTTGTAGCAAAGCACCTCAGCGCTCGCAGCAAAGACACTATCACCAAAGGAGACATATTCATGGTTGCCCGTTGTAGCAAGGCTGACGATGCATTGTAGCAACGCCGCCCTGCTATGGTAGTAGCATCATCGTGCTCACCTCCCCCACCGGTCGCAGCAAATACCACCCAACACCATAGCAAAGCCGACCTCCCATTGTAGCAGTGTCACATTGTTGTTGAAGCAGAGCCGCCCTACTATGTCAGCAAACGCCACCCGCCGCTGGGTAGCAAGGCCGAAGCTACATAGGTCCTTGTCAACATAAGATCATCCGCTAGGATTAAGGGCCCGTTTGATTCGCATGATGGGAAAACCTGAAGGAATAGGAAAAGTGCAGGATTAGAATGTCCTGTCCACTTGAATCCTACAATATTTGGAGCCCACAGGAATTTTTCTTGAAGGAGTGTTTGAATCACAAGAAAGTCAAAAGAATTGTAGTGTGAGGTTTGGGTGGATGTAATTTTTTCTCCAAAACATAGTGCAATGCAATCTTATGGAATTTTTTTCCCAAGAATCTAATCCTACGAATCGAACGATGCACAAAGAAAAAATTCCTAAGGATCAAAATCCTCCAAACTTCCTAAGAGATTCCTTTGAATCAAACAGGCCCTAAAGCTTCTCTACACGCCTCGAGTAACAGAACCAAATGGGCTAAAAAACAACACCCAACAGGAAGGAGCAAATGGACCAAAGGCCCCGGACGAGCGCATTCCCGACCCAAAATTGGTCCATGTTTGCGCTCGAGCCGGTTCATGAGGACAACAAAAATGTCCTCCCCGTGTCTGGCCTACCCCACTGGCAGCGACACAAAATCCCACGAACCCCCTCTCCTCTCTCATTTCCCTCTCTCTCACGTGCGACCAACCGACTCCCACTCTCCTCTCTCCCTGCCTGCCTCGCCACCGCCTCCCCCAGCACCACCCCGCGAACCACCGGATGCTTGACCAACGCTTTCGGGGGCCACCACCTAGTCCTTGCGGTACACGCTCGGCCGGACCGCCCCTGTTGAGGCCAGGTATGATCGAAGGAGTGCACGGGCGAACACTACAGCGGACGCCATGAAGAGCTCCAGCATCAGGTACACATGCGCATCGTCGAACGCCACCATGACGAGGTCGACTTTGTCATCTCGCAGCTGTGGAGCTGCTCCGTGGCACCCTCCTACAAACACCTCTCCTGGTGCTTGCCTCCGATGTTGTTGTTGCTCGCGCCTCGCCCTTCCATGTCTATGGCAAAATGGCACTCCCCGTTGGGTGCACAGGCGGACAATGGCGTACAAAGGGGCGGACGAAGCCACACTTCAGACAAAAAAGGACATTTTTGGTATCCTATTTGCTCCTCCCCGCGGTGGATTCCCTAAGAGCATCTCTACTCGGGTTCCCAGCAGGCCGTTCCCAGGGCGTTTTTTTGTCCGGAAGCCGAAAATTGGCCCAGCCACGTTCTCAGGACGCCGGTTTTGTCCGGATTTGGCCCAAAATACCTTAGGCGTTCCCAGGCCGATCCCAGGGCAACGGGAACACGCTGGGAACACCGGACGAAGTGAATTCGGCGGGGAAAAATGATCTCGGCGCGTGGACCCGCCTAGTCAGCGACCGAAGGCCGTTTGTCGTCATCCTTCCGCCTCGGCTCCTGCGAAGGACCGCCGGACGGATAGCCGGTCATTAATTGCCCGTCTCATCGACCACGCATCAGTGAAATGGCGTGCCACCGCCGTTTCCCTTTTTCCCGCCATGCCGCTACACCCCTCCCGCCTTCACCGCCCATGCCTATAAAACACGGCCACATCGCCGGTTCACAGCACACTGCCCCTTGATACATTGCAAATATATCTATAATTTTTGATGTTCCATGCTTGGTTTTATCCACTTTCTTGTGTTTTGTTCCAACTTTGGAGTGCTTTTCATATGATTTCTTGGACTAACCTATTAACAAGAGCCAGAGTGCCAGCTGCCTGTTTTCTACTGTTTTTGGTTCCAGGAAAGTCAGAAAATGAATATTCTCGAAATTGGACGGGACAAAAGCCAAAGTGCCTATTTTTCCGGAAGTCATCAGATGCCAGAATACGAGACGGAGAGGAGCCAGGGGCCACCACACCACCTGGCCGCACCAGGGGGTGGTGTGGCCATCCCAGGCACCCCCTCGGCCTCTCCTTCCGCCTATAAGATGCCCTCGGGACGACGAAAACCCTAAGTACCCGATCAAAAAATCCACGAAAGAGTCTGTAGCCGCCGTCATCTCCATCCCTAGATCAGGAGGGATCTGAAGCTCTTCCCGCACTCACGGAGAGGGAATTCACCCTGGAGGCCTTCTTCATCACCATGCAAGCCTCCGGTGTGATGCGTGAGTAGTTCATCCTTGGACTATGGATCCATGTAGTAGCTAGATGGCTGGTTCTCCTCCTTTGTGCTTTCATGTCTAGATCTTGTGAGCTCCGTTCATGATCAAGATCATCTATTTGTAATTCTGCATGTTCTGTTTGCGGGGATCCGATGGATATTGAGATGCTATTTCAGATTGATTATTGATTCTATCACGTCTTTGTTATTCGTGATCTTGCATGCTTTCCGTTGTTAGTAGCTATCTTGGCCAAGTAGATGCTAGCAACTCCAAGAGTAAGTATTTATGCTCGATAGTGGGTTCATGCCTCTAGTAATATGGGGAAGTGATAGAAATCTCTAAGGTACTAGATGTGCTGTTGCTAGTAGGGAGAAAACAACAATCCTTTGTTCATAGAACAATCGTATTGTTTACTTTACACGCAGTTCGTAAAGCAATAATCTGTTGCTTGCAACTTCATAGAACAATCGTATTGTTTACTTTACATTTAATCCTTTGTTTTCAGCAAAACACGGTGAGATTGACAACCTCATCGCAAGTTGGGGACACAGTTCTGTGGTTGTGTTGTGTAGGTATCCATGTTGCTACTAGCACCGGTAGTGCGCCCTGCCAAGGCTCAGCTAGCAACACCTTGGGGGTGTTTCCTTGCTCCTGCTGGTTCGATTAAACCTTGGTTTCATACTGAGGGAAACTTGCTGCTGTGCTCATCATACCTTCCTCTTGGGGTTCCCAGCGAGCTCTACATCAACACCGCTCCAACTTTTTTCTGGCGCTATACACAGAGCCATCAAGCATTTTTCTGGTGCTGTTGCCGAGGAGTCAAGGACATCTTCACAAGGGGAGTCCCACATAACCAATCTCTTTACTTTGTTATTTTTGTTTTGCTTAGTTTACTTTTATTTTGTTTGCTTGTTTCTTTATCAAAAACACAAAAAAAATAGTTTTACTAGTTTGCTTTTTTTTTCAAAAACACAAAAAAATTAGTTGCCATCTTAAGTTGCCACTATGTCTAGCCTTGCTCCAGTCACTATGTCACCCGAGGAAATGATTTTCACTTTTAAACAAGGAATTGAGGAAAGTTTTAAGGAAGCTTGGTCTAGAATCTCTGATCTACATGAAAAAACTGAGCCTAAAATGTCTCAAAGTTTGTTCCTTATCAGTTTTTACCTTGGAATTGCTCTTTGCTATAGATGCTATTGTGGGAGGAGATTTCCTCCAATGTAATGAGGATGATGCTATTAATGCTATAAAGAAATTGATCCTCACTTACAACTTGCCTAGCCAAAGTTATATTTTTTCGTAAGAATATTTGCTAGATTGAACACTCTTGAGACTAGCACTACTAGCTTAAAAGATGGCTATAATATGCTTAGGGAGCATCACAATTATGTTCCAATAAATTCTGAACCATCAAAGTGGCTCCTGATAGTAAAGATTGAGATAAACACTGAAACTTTTCAAGCTCGCTGTGATATCATGTCTGAATTTTGTCTTATGCCCAAAGATATTTATGAATCTCTGAATACTTGGGGGCTTACTGAAGGAGGAAAAGAAATATCTCTTGCTAATAATGCTACCTTATTACCTATTGGAATAGCTGAAGGAGAGTTTACAAAGATACTTGGGAAAATGATTTGTACTGATTAGTTATTGAATGTGCAGGAAAAGGACAAATTACACTTGGAAGGTCCCTATTAGAACTCCTTGGAGCAATAATAGATGTGGGAAAGGGAACCATGCACCTTTCTTCTCCACCAAACAATCATATTTTCCCCAAGTTTAAGAATAAAAGTAAGAGAGGTAAGGGCAAGAAATTTGGTCTTAATGCTTATTCATTTGAGAACACTTGATTCTTTCTTGCTTCTTATGCCTAACTTAAAGGCGTTAAAGAAAAGTACTTATTGGGAGATAACCCAAAAGTTTTAGATGAGTCTTGGAAGTTATTACTTCAGTAATAACTGATCCTTATCCTTTTTATTTGCTTTTTATGCCAAGAGTAACCTCTAATGAGAGAGAAGTAATGATTGGGAAAGTTGCTGTCCTAGAACAGATTTCTGTGCTGCAACGTAAAAATTCGTGTAAAATCTCTGAACGTCTTTTTGAGGCGTGAAGTTTTGTGCTTCTGCCCCAGGTTGTTATCTAACTTTCGTTAGTTCAACACTTTTTGATTTGAGCAACAGAAGGTCTTCGAAAAAATTCGTCTTTACCCGCTGGTCTATTTTGACAGATTTCTGCCATTTTCTGCATTTACTTCTTATTGATTCCTTTTTGAGTTCTTTTGGGGAATTGAGCTTTTTGAGGGAAGTGCTACAGTAGCTAGTGTTCTAATGGAAGTTTATTTGGTGATATAACTGAACCTTAAGACCTATTATCTTGAGTGCACTAATGTTGCTAATAAAGATTGTGTGAAGTTTTGTATGAAGGGAAATTTCAGGTGTATGGAAGAAATGAGTAATGAGATGAAGGATGGACTAAAGCTCAAGCTTGGGGATACCACGCGTGTCACCCCAAGAAATATCCAAGAAGTACAAGCGTCAAAGCTTGGGCATCCCCTTCTTCATCAATAAAAATTCCAGGTTTCTTCCAAACGTTTCATTTTTATTGTTTCATGCACAGTTGTGTTGTTCTTGGAGCGTCTTCTTCTTTGTTTTCGTTTTGGTTTTCATTTGTTTTCGTTTGCTTAGTTTTCTGAATAAATTGGTTGGACCCCCTCTTTCATACATTGGTTTGCAAATAGTTTGGTTTGGTTTGGAAAAGAGTAGGAACGTTCATACTTATGTGGTAAAAAGAGCTCGTTTTTGACTGTGGCCTATGCTTTGTCATGTCATGCTTGATATTGTTTTGGCTTTATGCTTAGTATTCTTTGCTGTAGCATGACTTGTTATAAACAATTGAGATTTCTTAATGTGCCTTGGATGAATCATGCGTTGTTTTAGCATATTAAAGCATAGTATAGTGGTGTTCTCCTTTGATGCTTTATTTTGGTTGACTTGGCGCATGCTCACACCATGTTATGACTATCCAAAGTCACCATAGCCTTTATGATCCTCTAGTTTTCAACTTGTAGTATCACTTTATGCTTTGATCAATGATGATTTGTCGCTCTGCATGATTATGGTCATTATTACTCTCTTAGTTTGTCGCTCCCAGTCTTTTGCTAGCCTCCACAACCAAGTATGAGTTCCACTCATGCATCCACTCGCTAAACCAAGTTATTCCAAAGAGTCCACCATACCTACCTAATAGCTTATGCTATTCCAAGTATATTCATGCTTTTGTTTACCTTCCGAATTAAACTTGTTATGAGAAAACTAGTGATTAAAGCTCTCACGAACTTGATGGCACACTTTACTTTTCTTGCTCTTAATAAACTTGAACCATTGTGTCGTCTATGTTGTATATGCTTGCACTTATTTGTTGGGAATTAGCAGAACCATGCTTTCATGGGGAACGCTTTCAACATTGCACTTGGTACTTGTACCTAGTTGATGTCATGCTCTTTTGTATATGGATGTCGTCGGTGTGAAATGAAAGGGGAGCTTGTAAGTCCATGGAGTTATGTATATGTGTTAGAGAAATGCCCGGGCCGCTGGTCTAATCCATGCTGACATGGTGGAAACCTGCAGCGTAACCATAATGAGCTGTCTATGAAGCATTCTTCTTATCAAAAAAGAGAGTCCTATATTGAGAAAAAAGAGAAAAAGAAAAGAAAAAAAAGAGATTATGAAAAGAGGAAAGAGAGAAAAAAAGCACCATATTCCCATGGTAAATAAGAAGATTGCTGAGATACTCGTTGTCTGCTTGCCTTGTCATTTTGATACGAGGATTCTTCCGTATCATCGGGCAAGGGGTACCCCGTTGGCGGTTCTCTATGATACACATGTACTTACGATGACAAGAACTTACCGGTGACTAAACTTGAGTAGCATGAGGAGCGGCCCTCGTATACAAGGGACATGAGATTTCTGACTTATACTTCGTCAAGCATGTATACCATAGTTTGTTCACTTTAACCTTAATCACTTCAAGATGCTTATGATAGGGGCAATGAGAGCTCAAAGCTATAAGTACCATAATTTTTGGAAGCTCTTTATGAGACTTGAATCCCTACTTCCTTTTATAAAGGCCTTTCTTCCACCATTATATTGAGTCTCCACCTTCTAACTTTATGCACCTACTTTGAGAGCATAGTGGCCATTCTTAGTTCTATGTGCATTGTCCCAAGACTAGTTGATTGATGCATATCTTAATACTGCTTGTTTTAAACTATTTGTTTCTAGTCACTCTTATGAACTTTGAAGATGTCCTATGCATTTATATTTGCTACTCTATGAGGGACAAGCTGAATACTATTATGCTATGTTTTCTTTATGTGAAACAAACAAACGTCTTGCAAAGCATTTTTATTCATGAATCTTTTGTTTGTGCCTTTTCATGTTGCATCATAGTTTCTTTGTCTTATTGCTAGAACTTTGTCTTTCATGTTATGATTGAAGTACTATGATCCTAGCTTTGAATGTTTTATAAATACTTTGATCAAGTCTTTGATGGTGCATGTCACTGATGACCCATAAGTATAGGGGGTGTATCGCAGTATTTTCGAGGGAAGTGAAACCCAATTTATTGATTCGACACAAGGGGAGCCAAAGAATATTTATAAGCCTTAACAACTGAGTTGTTAGTTCAGCTGCACCTAGAAACAATCTTGCTCACAACGATTTATCGAGTAACAGTTTTGTAGTAGGAATAGCAAAAGTAAACAGTTGTAAAGCAAAGATGAGTAAAAAGCAATATGATGGGATTCGAGTGTGGTAGGCATAGGGATGGATGGACGGGCGTTGCATGGACAAGACAATGCACATAGCAATCAGAACATAGGGCAATTGCAGATAAATAAGATAAAGCATCCAAGTACTGGACAATCCTAGGCATGTGTTCCGTATATAGTCATACGTGCTCGCAATGAGAACTTGCACAGCATCTTTTGTCCCGCCAGCCCGTTTGCAGCGGGGCCTCTAGGGAACTACTGGCAATTAAGGTGCTCCTTTTAATAGAGCACCGGAGCAAAGCATTAACACTCCGTGAACACATGTGATCCTCACATCAAAGCCATTCCCTTCCGGTTATCCCGATTTCTGTCACTTCGGGGCCATAGGTTCCGGACAACAACGTGTGTATACAACTTATAGATAAGACCAGAAACAATACTATCATAATGAATCAATAACATGTTCAGATCTGAAATCATGGCACTCGGGCCCTAGTGACAAGCATTAAGCACAGCAAGTTGCAACAAAGTCATAAAGCACTAATAAAAGATACTAGGCACCATGCCCTAACAATCTGATGCCATTACATGAACGATCTCATCCAATCCCTACCATCCCCATAGCCTACACCGGGGGATTACTCACTCATAGATGGGGGAAACATGGATGGTCGATGGAGAAGCGATGGTGATGATGATGGCGATGATCTCCTCCAATTCCCCGTCCCGACAGGGTGCTAGAACGGAGTTTCTGGTGCTGTTTCGTGGAATCTGGTGGTGGCGGCGATGGAACTCCTTCGAAAAACGTCGATCCCCTCGGAGTTTTTAGGTCAGAAGGCTTCTTATAAGCGAAGAGGGAGACCGAGGGTGCTGGGGCCACCACACCATGCCTGGCGGCCAGGCCCAGCCTAGCTGGGGTGGTGTGGCCACCCCCGCCTCCGTCTCGTATTTTGGCTCCGTGAGTCTTCTGGAAAAATAGGCACTTTGGCTTTTGTCCCATCCAATTCCGAGAATATTCATTTTCTGACTTTCCTGGAACCAAAAACAGCAGAAAACAGGCAGCTGGCACTGTGGCTCTTGTTAATAGGTTAGTCCAAGAAATCATATGAAAAGTATTCCAAAGTTGGAACAAAACACAAGAAAGTGGATAAAACCAAGCATGGAACATCAAAAATTATAGATACATTTGCAATGTATCAACATCCCCAAGCTTAACTCCTGCTCGTCCTCGAGTAGGTAAGTGATAAAAAGAAAGAATAATTTTTGAGGTGCCATGCACCATCAAAGGCTTGACCAAAGTATTTGTAGAACATTCAAAGCCGGGTTCATAGTACTTCAATCATAACATGAAAGACAAAGTTCTAGCAATAAGACAAAGAAACTATGATGCAACATGAAAAGGCACAAACAAAAGATTCATGAATAACAATGCCTTGCAAGACGTTTGTTTGTTTCACATAAAGAAAACATAGCATAGTGGCACTCAGCTTATCCCTCATAGAGCAGCAAACATAAATGCATAGGACACCTTCAAAGTTTACAAGAGTGACTAGATACAAATAGTTTAAAACAAGCAATATCAAGGTATGCATCAATCAACAAGTCTTGGGACAATGCACATAGAACTAAGAATGGTCACTATGCTCTCAAGAAAGTGCTCATAGAATGTTTGGAGACTCAATAAGGAAATGAAAAAGGTTTTGAATAGTTTGAAAGGCTTCCAAATGCTGAAAGTATGGTACTCATTAGCTTTGAGATCTCATTGCCCCTATCATAAGCATCTTTAATGTGGTGAAGGTGAAAGTGAGGTCCAATCTGAGTTATATGCTTGACAGACTATAAACTGAAAATCCCAAGTCCCTTGAGTACGAGGGCCGCTCCTCATGCTACTCAAATTTAGTTACCGGTAAGTTCTTGTCATCGTAAGTATGTGCGTATCATTGAGAACCGCCAACGGGGTACCCCTTGCCCGATGATACGGAAGAATCCCCATATAAAAATGACAAGGCAAGCAGACAATGAGTATCTCAGCAATCTTCTTATTTACCATGGGAAAATGGTGCTTTTTTCTCTCTTTCCTCTTTTCATAAAACTCTTTTTTTTCTTTTTCTCAATAGCTATCTCTCTTTTTTTTATAAGAAGAATGCTTTATAGATATCATTATGGTTACGCTGCAGGTTTCCACCATGTCAGCATGGATTAGACCAGCGGCCTAGGCGTTTCTCTAACACACATACATAACTCCATGGACTTATAAGCTCCCCTTTTATTTCACACCAATGACATCCGCAAACAAAAGAGCAAGGTATCAACTAGGTATATATTTACAAGTGTTGAAAGCGTTCCCCGTGACAGCACGGTTCTGCTAATCCCCAACCTATAATTAGCAAGCATATAACTTTCATGGAGAGTTCACAATGGTTCAGGTTTATTAAGTGCAGGAAATAAAGTGTACCATCAAGTTCGTGAGAGGTTTACTAACTAACTTTCTCATAACAAGCAAACATTTTATTCGGAAGAAAACAAGACATATTGAATATGCACGGAAGTAGCAAATGATGCTAATAGGTAGGTATGGTGGAAACTTTGGCAATATTTGGTTTTAGGGAGTTGGAAACATGAGTAAAACATACTCAGTGAAAGTGAAGGCTAGCAATAGTAAGGGAGCGACAAACGAGAGAGCAATAATGGCCATAATCATGCAGAGCGACAAAACATCATTGATCAAAGCATAAAGTGATACTACAAGTTGAAAACTAAAGGATCATAAAGGCATATGGTGACTTGGTATAGTCATAACATGTGGTGAGCATGTGCCAAGTCAACCCAAATAAAGCATCAAAGGAGAATACCACAATACTATGCTTTAATATGCTAAAACAACGCATGATTCAACCAAGGCACATTAAGCAATCTCAATTGTTTATAACAAGTCATGCTACATCAAAGAATACTAAGCATAAAGCCAAAACAATATCAAGCACGTCATGACAAAGCATAGGCCACAATCAAAAACAAGCTCTCTTCACCACTTAAGCATGAGCTTTCCTACTCTTTTCCAATCCAAACCAAACTATTTGAAAACCAATGTATGAAAGAGGGGGTCCAACCAATTTATTCAGCAACCTAAGCAAACCACGCAAACTAAAAACCAAAACGAAAACAAAAAAGAAGACGCTCCAAGAACAACACAACTATGCATGAAACATTAAAAATGAAGCGTTTGGAAGGAACCTGGGATTTTTATTGATGAAGAGGGGGATGCCTTGGGCATCCCCAAGCTTTGACGCTTGTACTTCTTGGATATTTCTTGGGGTGACACGCGTGGCATCCCCAAGCTTGAGCTTTAGTCCATCCTTATTCTCATTACTCATTCTTTTCATACACCTGAAATTTTTCCTTCATACAAAACTTCACACAATCTTTATTAGCAACATTAGTGCACTCAAGATAAATAAGTCTTCAGGTTCAGTTCTAACACCAAATAAACTTCCATTAGAACACTAGCTACTGTAGCACTTCCTTCAAAAAGCTCAATTCCCCAAAAGAACTCAAAAAGGAACCCACAAGAAGCAAATGCAGAAAATGGCAGAAATCTGTCAAAACAGACCAGTAGGTAAAGACGAATTTTTCCCAAGATCTTCTGTTGCTCAAATCAAAAAGTGTTGAACTAACAAAAGTTAGATAACAACCTGTGGCAGAAGCACAAAAACTCATGCCGCAAAAGGACATAGAGAGATTTTACACGAATTTTTACGGTGAAGCACAGAAATCTATTTCGGGACAGCAACTTTCCCAATCATTACTTCTCTCTCATTAGAGGTTACTCTTGGCACAAAAAGCAAATGAAAAAGATAAGGAGCGGTTATTACTGAAGTAATAACTTCCAAGACTCATCTAAAACTTTCGGCTTATCTCCCAATAAGTACTTTTCTTTAACGCCTTTAAGTTAGGCATAAGGAAAAACTAAAATGGATAGAATAGAAGTAAGCGGAGATAATCATGGTGAAAACATTATTTTATTCAATGAAATACTTTTGTTAACAAGGTTGATTAGGTCTTTCTACCAAAACAATTCCATATGAGACAAAACTTTGTATTCCACTAATGATTATGTTACCTCAACCTTGATAGCAATAGTCCCAATCATAATAGTTTCAAATTTTTCTCTTGGTATGGGACAATATATTTCTCCAACTTGAATGCCCTCATCATGTTCAATTGAATTCAAAACCATAAGTCCTTTCAATCTTCTTGGGGAAATAGATAGTATGTTCCTTGTCATTAACATTGAAGGTCACCTTCCCTTGATTATAATTAATAACAACTCCTGCAGTATTTAAGAAAAGGTCTCCCAAGAATAATAGACATATTGTCATCTTCAGGCATAAAGGTTTGAGAGGATGCTCTCATAAGAAATATGGGTTGAAGTAAAAAAGAGCATCAAAAAGCAAATTCAAAACACATTTAAGTCTAACCCACTTCCTATGCATAGGAATCATGTATGCAAATAAATTTGCAAAGAACAAAGTGACAGGCATAGGAAGATAAAACAAGAGTAACTTCAAAACTTTCAGCACATAGAGAGGTGTTTCAATACCATGAAAACTTCTACAACCATATTTTCCTCTCTCATAATAATTTTCAGTAGCCTCATGAAGAAACTCAACAATATAACTATCACATAAAGCATGCTTTTCATGATCTACAGGCACTAGAGCTTTATTATAAACACTTTCAAAAGAATCCTTAGGAACATAACATTCATCCTCCTTTAGTAAGGATGGAGGACAATCAAATAATGTAAGGGATAAAGAGTTACTCTCATTAGAAGGTAGGCATGGGTAGCTAATCCATTCTTCCTCCTTTTGTTCATCACTCTCCTCCTCTTTTTCATCTAATGAGATTTCAGGTTCATCAAATTCTTCTTCCATAGGATCCTGCAAGGCATTAGTCTCTTCCATTTGTGGAAAGCATCTATTAAAATACTCAAGAATATAGCCATTTTCATCCTTGTAATTATCAAAGCAAAATTTAAGTATACCATAAACCTCATATTTGTAAGGTGAATCATCAATATTTTCAAGCAAACTAGCAAGTTCAAAAGCACCCTTCCAAGCAATAAATTCCTCAATTTGTTCCACATCATAAAGGTCATAATTTCCCTTAACAAAGGAAGATATGGTAACGTTATCATTATACTCACATTGAAAAGGGAGGTGTTTGTACCTCCTACAGCAACAAGATTTATCAAGGCAATAAGTAACATTATAAGTAGAGCACACATTTCTAGCAATGGTATACAATCTATCAATTTGTTCCCACAAGTGTTTCCCTTTTTGTGACAAGCGGTGTTCCTTATAATAATCTTTTTGATCTTCCGTGAACCCACCTTGCCAATAAGATTCAGTTTCAAATAAACCAACCATTGACAACAAGCATGATAAAGCAAGACAATAACAGACCAACGAAAATAACAACTAGAGTAGGAACTACTTTTTTTGTATTTTTGATAAAGAAACAAGCAAACAAGGAGAAAATAAACTTAGCTTGAACAATAATGAATCCAAGTGAACTTGATAAATAAAGCTATGCTCCCCGGCAATGGTGCCAGAAAATAGTCTTGATGACCCACAAGTATAGGGGGTGTATCGCAGTATTTTCGAGGGAAGTGAAACCCAATTTATTGATTCGACACAAGGGGAGCCAAAGAATATTTATAAGCCTTAACAACTGAGTTGTCAGTTCAGCTGCACCTGGAAACAATCTTGCTCACAGCAGTTTATCAGTAGCAACAGTTTTGTAGTAGGAATAGCAAAGTAACAGCAGTTGTAAAGCAAAGACAGTAGTAACAAAAGCGATGATTGGGATTCGAAAGTGTAGCATAGGGATGGATGGACGGGCGTTGCATGGACAAGACAATTCACATAGCAATCAGAACATAGGGCAATTGCAGATAAATAAGATAAAACATCCAAGTACTAGATAATCCTAGGCATGTGTTCCGTATATAATCATACGTGCTCGCAATGAGAACTTGCACAACATCTTTTGTCCTGTCAGCCCGTTTGTAGCGGGGCCTCTAGGGAACTACTGGCAATTAAGGTGCTCCTTTTAATAGAGCACTGGAGCAAAGCATTAACACTCCGTGAACACATGTGATCCTCACATCAAAGCCATTCCCTTCTGGTTATCCAGATTTCTGTCACTTCGGGGCCATAGGTTCCGGACAACAATGTGTGTATACAACTTGTAGATAAGACCAGAAATAATGCTATCATAATGAATCAATAACATGTTCAGATCTGAAATCATGGCACTCGGGCCCTAGTGACAAGCATTAAGCACAGCAAGTTGCAACAAAGTCATAAAGCACTAATAAAAGATACTAGGCACCATGCCCTAACAATCTGATGCCATTACATGAACGATCTCATCCAATCCCTACCATACCCATAGCCTACACCGGGGGATTACTCACTCATAGATGGGGGAAACATGGATGGTCGATGGAGAAGCGATGGTGATGATGATGGCGATGATCTCCTCCAATTCCCCGTCCCGACAGGGTGCTAGAACGGAGTTTCTGGTGCTGTTTCGTGGAATCTGGTGGTGGCGGCGGAGCGAAACTCCTTCTGGAAAAACGTCGCCCCCCAGAGTTTTTAGGTCAGAAGGCTTCTTATAGGCAAAGAGGGAGACCGAGGGGGTTCCTGGGGCCACCACACCATGCCTGGCCTTGGCCCAGCTCAGCCTTTGGGGTGGTGGCCAGCCCAGCCTCCTCGTCTCGTACTACAGCTCGTGAGTCTTCGGAAAAATAGGCACTTTGGCTTTTGTCCCGTCCAATTCGAGAATATTCATTTTCTGACTTTCTTGGAACCAAAAACAGCAGAAAATAGGCGTAACCTTTGTGGCTCTTGTTAATAGGTTAGTCCAAAAAATCATATGAAAAGTACTCCAAAGTTGGAACAAAACACAAGAAAGTGGTAAAACCAAGCATGGAACATCAAAAATTATAGATACATTTGCAATGTATCAGTCACCTCAAAAATTATTCTTTCTTTTTATCACTTACCTACTCGAGGACGAGCAGGAGTTAAGCTTGGGGATGTTGATACATTGCAAATGTATCTATAATCTTTGATGTTCCATGCTTGGTTTTATCCACTTTCTTGTGTTTTGTTCCAACTTTGGAGTGCTTTTCATATGATTTTTGGACTAACCTATTAACAAGAGCCACAAGGCTAACCTGCTTTTCCTGTTTTTGGTTCCAGGAAAGTCAGAAAATGAATATTCTCGGAATTGGACGGGACAAAAGCCAAAGTGCCTAATTTTCCGGAAGTCATCAGATGCCTGAATACGAGACGGAGAGGAGCCAGGGGGCCACCATAGTACCTGGCCGTGTGGGCCAGGCGTGACCGCGCCAGGGGGTGGTGTGGCCAGCCTAGGCACCCCCTCGGCCTCTCCTTCCGCCTATAACATGCCCTCGGGAGGAAAACCCTAAGTACCCGATCAAAAAAATCCACGAAAGAGTCTGTAGACGCTGATGTACTCGTCGTTCGACGTAGAACTCGTTGGGAACCCCAAGAGGAAGGTATGATGAGTACATCAGCAAGTTTTCCCTCGGTTATGAAACCAAGGTTTAATCGAACCAGTAGGAGCAAGGAAACACCCCAAAGGTGTTACTAGCTGAGCTTTGGCAGGGCGCACTACCGGTGCTAGTAGCAACGTGGAGACCTGCACAGCACAACCACAAAACTTTGTCCCCAACTTGCGATGAGGTTGTCAATCTCACCGTGTTTTGCGGAAAACAGAGGATTAAACGTATCGAATGGAAAGAAGTAAAAGTTTACAGAAAGTAAACACAAAGCAGTAAAAGATTGTAGATTGTATGTAAAAGATAAGGACCGGGATCCATAGTTCACTAGAGGTGGCTCTCCTTAAGATAGATAATATGCTGGCTGAACAAATTATAGCGGGGCAATTGACAAACACCGAGAAAGCAATACATGCATATACTAATCATCTTGACTCCTTTGAGACTTGATTGGGCATTACAACATAATACATAGACCGCCATCCAACTGCATCTATGACTAATAATCCACCTTCAGGTTATCATCCGAACCCCCTCCAGTATTAAGTTGCAAGCAACAGATTATTGCTTTACAAACTGCGTGTAAAGTAAACAATACGATTGTTCTATGAACAAAGGATTGTTGTTTTCACCCTAGTAGCAACAACACATCTAGTACCTTAGAGATTTCTGTCACTTCCCAGTTACGAGGCATGAACCCACTATCGAGCATAAATACTAACTCTTGGAGTTGCTAGCATCTACTTGGCCAAGATAGCTACTAACAACGGAAAGCATGCAAGATCACAAATAACAAAGACATGATAGAATCAATAATCAATCTGAAATAGCATCTCAATATCCATCGGATCCCCGCAAACACAACATGTATGATTACAAATAGATGATCTTGATCATGAACGGAGCTCACAGGATCTAAACATGAAAGCACAAAGGAGGAGAACCAGCCATCTAGCTACTACATGGATCCATAGTCCAAGGATGAACTACTCACGCATCACACCGGAGGCTTGCATGGTGATGAAGAAGGCCTCCAGGGTGAATTCCCCTCTCCGGCAGGGTGCTAGGAAGAGCTTCAGATCCCTCCCGATCTAGGGATGGAGATGACGGCGGCTACAGACTCTTTCGTGGATTTTTGATCGAGCACTTAGGGTTTTTGTCCCGAGGGCAATATATAGGCGGAAGGAGAGGCCGAGGGGGTGCCGGGAGCCACCACACCACCCCCTGGCGTGGGCCTAGCCTGGCCGCGTGGCCAGGTGGTGTGGCCTGCCCCTGGCCCTTCTTCGTCTCGTATTCTGGCACCGTGATCCCTTCCGGAAAAATAGGCACTTTGGCTTTTGTCCCGTCCAATTCCGAGAATATTCATTTTCTGACTTTCTTGGAACCAAAGACAGCAGAAAATGCAACCTTTGTGGCTCTTGTTAATAGGTTAGTCCAAGAAATCATATGAAAAGTACTCCAAAGTTGGAACAAAACACAAGAAAGTGGATAAAACCAAGCATGGAACATCAAAAATTATAGATACATTTGCAATGTATCAACATCCCCAAGATTAACTCCTGCTCGTCCTTGAGTAGGTAAGTGATAAAAAGAAGGAATAATTTTTGAGGTGACATGCACCATCAAAGACTTGATCAAAGTATTTGTAAAACATTCAAAGCTGGGATCATAGTACTTCAATCATAACATGAAAGAC
Organism: Avena insularis; assembly: GCA_023614405.1. Lineage (NCBI taxonomy): Eukaryota > Viridiplantae > Streptophyta > Magnoliopsida > Poales > Poaceae > Avena > Avena insularis. The sequence continues at coordinate 66,778,547 of CM042692.1, read as the reverse complement.
AAGGTACTAGCAATAAGAAAAGAAACTATGATGCAACATGAAAAGGCACAAACAAAAGATTCATGAATAACAATGCTTTGCAAGACATTTGTTTGTTTCACATAAAGAAAACATGGCATAATAGTAATCAGCTTGTCCCTCAATAGAGTAGCAAATATAAATGCATAGGACACCTTCAAAGTTCATAAGAGTGACTAGATACAATAGTTTAAAACAAGCAATAACAAGTTATGCATCAATCAACTAGTCTTGGGACAATGCACATAGAACTAAGAATGGCCACTATGCTCTCAAAGTAGGTGCATAAAGATAGAAGGTGGAGACTCAATATAATGGTGGAAGAAAGGCCTTTGTAAAAGGAAGTAGGGATACAAGTCTCATAAAGAGCTTCCAAAAATTATGGTACTTGTAGTTTTCAGCTCTCATTGCCCCTATCATAAGCATCTTGAAGGTGATTAAGGTTAAAGTTACACAACTAAGAGGATATGCTTGACAAGTTATAAACCGAAATCTCATGCCCCTTACTTACGAAGACCGATCCTCATGCTACTCAACTTTAGTCACGAGTAAGCTCTTGTCACTGTAAGTATATGTGTATCATTAAGAACCGCCAACGGGGTACCCCTTGCACATGATACAGGAGCTTTCCCATAATCAAAAATGACAAGGCAAGCAGACAATGAGCATCTCAGCGATCTTTTTATTTGCTATTTGCATAGGTTTTTATTGAGGATGCTTCATATAGTGCTCATTATGGTAATGCTACAAGTTTCCACCATGATTAGGCATGGCTTAGGCTAGCGGCCCAGGCGTTTCTCTAACACACATACAAACTCCATGATCTTACAAGTTCCACTTTTATTTCACACCGGATCGTAAGCAAAGAACATGATATCAACGGGGTACAAAGTACAAGTGCAATGTTGAAAGCGTTCCCCATGGTACATGGTTTTGCTAATTTCAACTTATAAAGCGCAAGCATATACGCAACAAAGAAGTACCCAATGGTTCAAGTTTATTAGAGGCAAAAAGTAAAGTGTGCCATCAAGTTCGTGAGAGCTTTAATCACTAGTTTTCTCATAACAAGTGGAAGGTAAACAAAAGCATGAATATACTTGGAATAGCATAAGCTAGTAGGTAGGTATGGTGGACTCTTTGGAATAACTTGGTTTAGGGATTTGGATGCATGAGTGGAACTCATACTTTGTTGTGGATGCTAGCAAAAGACTGGGAGCGACAAACTAAGAGAGCAATAATGGCCATAATCATGCAGAGCGACAAAACATGATTGATCAAAGAATAAAGTGATACTACAAGATGAAAAACTAAAGGATCATAAAGGCTATGGTGACTTTGGATAGTCATAACATGGTGTTAGCATGTGCCAAGTCAACCCAAATAAAGCATCAAAGGAGAATACCACTATACTATGCTTTAATATGCTAAAACAACGCATGATTCATCCAAGGCACATTAAGCAATCTCAATTGTTTATAACAAGTCATGCTACAACAAAGAATACTAAGCATAAAGGCAAAATAATATCAAGCATGGCATGACAAAGCATAGGCCACAGTCAAAAACGAGCTCTTTTTACCACATAAGTATGAACTTTCCTACTCTTTTCCAAACCAAACCAAACTATTTGCAAACCAAAGTATGAAAGAGGGGGTCCAACCAATATATTCAGAAAACTAAGCAAACCAAGCAAACTAAAAACCAAAATGAAAACAAAAAAGAAGACGCTCCAAGAAAAACACAACTGTGCATGAAACAATAAAAATGAAGCGTTTGGAAGGAACCTGGAATTTTTATTGATAAAGAAGGGGATGCCTTGGGCATCCCCAAGGTTTGATGCTTGTACTTATTGGATATTTATTGGGGTGACATGCGTGGCATCCCCAAGCTTGAGCTTTAGTCCATCCTTCATCTCATTACTCATTCCTTCCATACACCTGAAATTTTTCCTTCATACAAAACTTCACACAATCTCATTAGCAACATTAGTGCACTTAAGATAAATAAGTCTTAAGGTTCAGTTTTAACACCAAATAAACTTCCATTAGAACACTAGATACTGTAGCACTTCCCTCAAAAAGCTCAAATCCCCGAAAGAACTCAAAAGGAACCCACAAGAAGCAAATGCAGAAAATGGCAGAAATCTGTCAAAACAGACCAGCAGGTAAAGACGAATTTTTTCGAAGACCTTCTGTTGCTCAAATCAAAAAGTGCTGAACTAACGAAAGTTAGATAACAACCTGGGGCAGAAGAACGAAATATTACATCTCAATCCGACATAAATAGCTCTCTCACGAATTTTTACGGTGAAGCACAAAAATCTGTTTCGGGACAACAACTTTCCCAATCATTACTTCACTCTCATTAGAGGTTACTCTTGGCACAAAAAACAAATAAAAAGGATAAGGAGCAGTTATTACTGAAGTAATAACTTCCAAGAATCATCTAAAACTTTTGGGTTATCTCCTAATAAGTACTTTTCTTTAACGCCTTTAAGTTAGGCATAAGAAGCAAAGAAAGAATCCAGTGTTCTCAAATGAAGAAGCATTAAGACCAAATTTTGTTTTCATAGGAGAAGCAAAAGAAATCTTTTCTATATTTTTAGGGAAGTGTTCTATACCTTTCTTGAGTGGGATTTGATATTTAATGGTGCCTTCTTTCATATCAATGATGGCACCAACAGTTCTAAGAAAAGGTCCTCCCAAAGTAATAGGACAAGAAGCATTGTATTCAATATCCAAAACATAGAAATCAATGGGGACATAGGAATCGTTAACCATAATAAGAACATCATTAAAACTCCCCATGAGTTTCGTTTTAACATTATCATCAAGTGGGACATTCAAATAGCAATCTTCAAGAGGAGGAAAATCAAGCATATCATAAATCCTTCTAGGCATAATAGAAACACTACTATCAAGATCACACAAAGATTTGAAATCAAAGTCATTCACTATAATATTAATGATGGGTTCCCAACCATCCTCTTGTTTTATAGGAATAGAAGCTTTATGTTTCATCTTTTCTTCCTTAATCTTTATGAGAGCATCGGTAATGTGTTTTGTAAAGGCCATGTTCATAGCACCAGCATTAGGATTTTTAGCAAGCTTTTGTAGGAACTTAATAACTTCAGAGATATTGCAACCATCAAGATCAAAATCAACTTTATCATCTAAAGTAGTAGAACTATTACTAGCCTCAACACTAGTGGTGGTGATAGTAGAAAGAGTAATGTTTCTAGCAATTTCATCTTCTCTTTCCCACTTAGCATGTAATTCAGCTAATAGTCTAACATTTTCATCAACTCTTACTTGTATGGCATTGGTAGCTGCAAAGGGATTATCATTAGTTTCAGGTTTAGCAGCCATTTTATTAAAAGAAGATTGAGCTTCAGCCAAAGATGCTCTATTTCTTTCAGCATTAGAGAGTTTTTCCTCAATAGTTTTATTGAAAGCAGTTTGTTTACTAATAAACTCTTTAAGAATAACTTCAAGTTCAGAGGGAGCACTCTTATTATTGTTGTAAGAATTTCCATAAGCATTGTTGCCAAAGTTGTTATTTCTTATGAAGTTCACACCAACTTGCTCTTCTTGAGCAACCAAAGAAGCTAGAGGAACATTATTTGGATCAATATGGGCTTTCCCATTAACAAGCATAGACATAATTATATCAATATTATCACTCAAGGAGGAGGTTTCCTCAACAGAATTTACCTTCTTACCTTGTGGAGCTCTCTCAGTATGCCATTCAGAATAATTAACCATCATATTATCCAGAAGTTTTGTTGCAGCACCCAAAGTGATGGTCATAAAGGTACGTCCAGCAGCAGAATCCAATAGGTTCCTTGAAGAATAGTTCAATCCTACATAAAAAGTTTGGATGATCATCCAAGCAGTCAGTCCATGAGTGGGACAATTCTTTACCAAAGATTTCATTCTTTCCCAAGCTTGAGCAACATGCTGATTATCAAGTTGTTTAAACTTCATTATTTCACTTCTCATAGATATAATCTTAGCAGGAGGATAGTATTTTCCAATAAAAGCATCTTTGCACTTAGTCCAAGGATCAATACTATTCCTAGTTAAGGAATTCAACCACTCTTTAGCTTTTCCTCTCAAAGAGAAAGGAAACAATTTCAGCTTAATAATATCACCATCTATATCCCTATGCTTTTGCATCTCACAAAGTTCAACAAAGTTATTTAGATGGGAAGCAGCATCTTCATTACCAATACCAGAAAATTGTTCTCTCATAACAAGATTGAGAAAAGTAGGTTTTATCTCAAAGAAAGTATTTTCAGCCACAGGTGGAGCAATAGGTGTGCTCATAAAATCATTGTTGTTGGTGCTAGTGAAGTCACACAACTTAGTGTTTTCAAGAGTAGTCGTTTTTTTTGGGTTTTCAAATAAGAAAGCAAACTTGTAAAACTAATTTTTTTGTGTGTTTTTGAATAGCAAAACAAGCAAACAAAGCAAAAAGAAAACTAAGCAAAACAAAAACAATAAAGTAAAGAGATTGGTTGTGAGGGACTACCCTTGTGAATATGTCCTTGACTCCCCAGCAACAGCGCCAGAAAAATCTTGATGTACTCATCGTTCGACGTAGAGCTTGTTGGGAACCCCAAGAGGAAGGTATGATGAGTACAACAGCAAGTTTTCCCTCGGTTATGAAACCAAGGTTTAATCGAACCAGTAGGAGCAAGGAAACACCCCAAAGGTGTTACTAGCTGAGCTTTGGCAGGGCGCACTACCAGTGCTAGTAGCAACATGGAGACCTACACAACATAACCACAAAACTTTGTCCCCAACTTGCGATGAGGTTGTCAATATCATCGTGTTTTGCAGAAAACAAAGGATTAAACGTATCGAATGGAAAGAAGTAAAAGTTTGCAGAAAGTAAACACAAAGCAGTAAAAGATTGTAGATTGTATGTAAAAGACAAGGACCGGGATCCATAGTTCACTAGAGGTGGCTCTCCTTAAGATAGATAACATGCTGGGTGAACAAATTACAGCGGGGCAATTGACAAACACCGAGAAAGCAATACATGCATATACTAATCATCTTGACTCCTTTGAGACTTGATTGGGCATTACAACATAATACATAGAGCCATCCAAGCTGCATCTATGACTAATAATCCACCTTGAGGTTATCATCCAAACCGCCTCCGGTATTAAGTTGCAAGCAGCAGTTATTGCTTCTGAACGTGTAAAGTAAACAATACGATTGTTCTATGAACAAAGGATAGTTGTTTTCTCCTAGTAGCAACACACATCTAGTACCTTAGAGATTTTTGTCACTTCCCAGTTACGGAGGCATGAACCCACTATCGAGCATAAATACTAACTCTTGGAGTTGCTAGCATCTACTTGGCCAAGATAGCTACTAACAACGGAAAGCATGCAAGATCACAAATAACAAAGACATGATAGAATCAATAATCAATCTGAAATAGCATCTCAATATCCATCGGATCCCATAAACACAACATGTATGATTACAAATAGATGACCTTGATCATGAACGGAGCTCACAAGATCTAAACATGAAAGCACAAAGGAGGAGAACCAGCCATCTAGCTACTACATGGATCCATAGTCCAAGGATGAAGTACTCACGCATCACACCGGAGGCTTGCATGGTGATGAAGAAGGCCTCCAGGGTGAATTCCCCTCTCTGGCGGTGCGGAAGAGCTTGAGATCCCTCCGATCTAGGGATGGAGATGGCCGGCGATTCTGAGACTCTTCGTGGATTTTGATTGGGCACTTAGGGTTTTCGTCGAGGGCAATATATAGGCGGAAGGAGAGGCCGGGGGTGCCGGAGCCACCCACACCAGCCTTGAGCCCGGCCAGGCCTCAGCGTGGCCAGTGGTGTGGCACCCCAGCCCTTCTCCGTCTCGTGATACAGCACTTGATCCCTTGGAAAAATAGGCACTTTGGCTTTTGTCCCGTCCAATTCGAGAATATTCATTTCGACTTTCCTGGAACCAAAAACAACGAAAAGCAGGCGGTGGCACCGTGACTCCTGTTAATAGGTTAGTCCAAGAAATCATATGAAAAGTACTCCAAAGTTGGAACAAAACACAAGAAAGTGGATAAAACCAAGCATGGAACATAAAAAATTATAGATACATTTGTAATGTATCGGCCTTAAATCATCTCCATCCCTAGATCGGGAGGATGCGCTCTTCCCACCACGGAGAGAATTCACCCGAGGCCTTCTTCATCACCATGCAAGCCTCCGGTATGATGCGTGAGTTGTTCATCCTTGGACTACGGATCCATGTAGTAGCTAGATGGCTGGTTCCCCTCCTTTGTGCTTTCATGTCTAGATCTTGTGAGCTCCGTTCATGATCAAGATCATCTATTTGTAGTTACGCATGTTGTGTTCGGAGATCCGATGTATATTGAGATGCTATTTCAGATTGATTATTGATTCTATCATGTGTCTTTTATTTCAGATCTTGCATGCTTCACCCATAGTTAGTCTTGGCCAGAACTCCAAGAACAACTACCCAATTATGTCGAGCAGTGATTATGAGTTCTATGGGTTCATGCCTGGGATAGAATAGAATTAAGAAGGTACTGTGTGTCTTTACTAGGACTAAACAATCATCCTTGTTATTGTTCATAGAATTATCGTATTGTTTACTTTTAAAGCACACACAAACAAGCAATAACTGCTGGCTTGCACTTAATAACGGTTGGGGGGATAACCTGGTGATCGATAGTTATAAATTACATGTATGCGGATCTAATCAAGTCTATGTATTATGTTGTATCAATAAACTCAAAATTGGAATGATTAAGAGTAGCCATGTATTGTATATGTCGGTGTTTGTCAATTGCCCATTGTAATTTGTTTACATAGAATTATCTATCTTAAGGAGAAGATACCTATTCCTAACTATGGATCGGTCTTTGTCTTTTACGCATACAATGCTTTTACTTGCGCTATGGTTTTTTTTTTTTAACTTTCACTTTTTAATCTTTCTTTCCGCTTTTTTGTTTTCATGGCTCTGAGTTACATTAACCAACATCATATATAAGTAGGACACAAGAACATCGTTGTGGTTGTTAACAAGTTTTACTAGCACTTGTGAGTGTCCCTGAGGCTCAGCTAGCAACACCTTTGGGGTGTTTCCTTGCTCCTACTGGTTCGATTAAACCTTGGTTTCATACTGAGGGAAACTTGCTGTTGTGCTCATCATACCTTCCTCTTGGGGTTCCCAACGATCTCTACATCAACACCGCTCCAGCATTTGTTTGGCGCAATACACAGAGCCATCACCCTTCCACCCCACACCACCATGAACTCTGGCGAAAGAGGAACTCGACGAAGAAAAAGATGGTGGAGAGGTTACCCGGCGACCCCTCGGTGGTGAATGGCTTCGGCCGGGGGACGCTCTAGCCGTGGGAGGCGAGGATGCTCCACGACGCCGGGTACATGGCGCTGCCGGACTTCCGCTGCCCGCCCGGCTGGAAGCTTAGTGCCCGCGTCATACCGGTGCCGCCGGTGCCGGCGGATGACAAGATGGTGGAGGAGATCCAGGCCGCCATTGCAGCGATGCCGGATCCTGAGCTCGCCGAGGACCCCGGCAACTTCGCGCACTGGGAGCACTTCTTCACCGAGCGCCGCCTCGCCGAACTCGCCGAACACCAGGGACCTCCGGGCGAGCCGCCGAAGCGCAACAACGCGGCGAGCCGCAGCCGGTGGTGGAGCATGCCAGGGCGTACCCTCAACTATGTCCTCGACCACATCCACGCCAGCAATAACCCCCGGCTGGGCTACCCCCGTTCGCCGGCACCAGCGCCGAGACCCAGGATTCCCCTGGCGAACTAGGCGCCCAGGAGGATGGCGCCCTCACCTCCTCCTCCTCCGCCGCATCGCGCTCGTCCGGGACGGCACCGGCGCAGTCCCCGCGAAGCAACGACAAGTTCTTTCGGTCTGCCAAACGCGAGGCTGATACGCCTAGGAGCTCGCCACCGAGGACACGTGCATGGGGGATCGTCATCAACGAGCCTCGCACGGTGCCGGCCCCACCGGCTGGCCGGCTTTGCCTGCGCGAACCAAAGATGGAGCCCACCGACGCCGATGAGGACGCCTTCGCCATCAGAATGGCGATCGAGCGTTCTCTGCGCGAAGCCCCGCCGCCACCGTCGATGGAGGAGCCGATCATTCTCGCTTGGTCCAGGGCGGACTGGGAGCAGGAAGAGGCGCGATGCGTCCAGCGCTAGCAGGAGGAGGCCGAACGCCAGGCAAGGGCGCGCCGCAGATGTAACATCCCAAAACTTTAATCCAAGCTTATCAAGATCAAATCATCCAAAAATGGGGTTACCAAAAACTTTTCCAAATTTAAAATGAAAGCATTCATATATGTGTGCATTTAAAATAGGAGTTGTTTTGAATTGCCATGATTGTGTGATCCAATGCTTGTAAAATGTTTCTTAGGTGATTTAAACATCATCTACATCTTTCCCAAACTTTTCCTAAAGAAAATCAAATCAAAAAGAATTAAAAAGGAGGAATGGTCATTTTGGCCATTTTAATCCACTACACTACTTTGGCTATTCCTAGTACTCAAAACTTAATAGAAACAATTCTTGATCCTTGCACCCTTTGCTAGTACACATAATGAGGTACCAAGGCCCACCTTTTGATCTGCTAAAAACATTCTGTTAACTATTTTAAATGACAGTTTAAAATTGAATCTAATGCATATGCATAGATCACCCCTATTTCAAAACCATCTCTTTGAGCTCCACTTTCAAAACCCTTGCAACCGGAGACTACCTATCACTAGTGGAGATCACTCAAAAATTTTGAAACCAAAATTCAAAACTTTATTTCATGCGGCCATTTAATCAAACACTTGGCATGCATAATCTCTACTCCAATCCTAGCTCACTGTTTACTACAGGGTTTTGCCCCCAAATGATCTTCATTTATCTCCTCTCGACGATGAGTAGATGCACTAGAGCACTGTCGTAACATGAGATGTATCATCTCATTGTACCGTAGTTGTCAGAATGGTTCTTCAAACCATATGTTTTCCCTTTGATTGTTGTGGTGTGTGTTGTATCGGGTGCTTGCTTGCATGAATGAAAATGAAGTTAGTTGAAAAACCTGAGTCTAACTCAAAGTTTTAGCTTTGAAAACCCAAAACCATGAACCTTAGAATTTCCCTCTTACCCCTATAACTATCTCAATCTTCAGATGACTCGTGGAAACCAAGGAGGGAGCAGCTCGTCACAGGACCCAATGGTGCAGATCTTGCAGAATCTCATCGCGGACCGTGAAGCAAGCAAGGCCGAGCGTCAAGCCAACTTAGCAACATTGTAGCAGGTCGCCCAAATGGCTCTCAACAACCAAGGACATGGAAATCAGGATCACCATGGGTCCAAACTCAAAAAATTTCAGAACACCAATCCCCCAATCTTCAACCAATCTGAGAACCCATTAGATGCTGATGACTGGTTACAGACCATGGAAAACAACCTTGAAGTTGCAGGAGTTGATGAAAATGAGAAGGTTCTCTTTGCCACCCACTATCTAGCGGGAGATGCAAGAGCTTGGTGGAATAGTATCCGTGTAACTACCTCGGTGAATTACGCTCCTAGTACAAGCCTGGATGATCAGAAATGGTTGAAATAGTACGGTGGGGCCCAAATGCCACTCACAGGTAGACCTTTCGGCCGTCCCAACCATTTCCAAACATCGGGACAAGAACGGGCGGGCGTGTCGGCGAAGGGATCAACTACATACACAAATGAGTATGTATGCAAGCCACCATACAATAGTACATCGAGCCATTCCATCTAAAAAGAAAGGAAATATATAGCATACTGCAAGATCCAAATATACTAGATAGATATAATAGTTTAGGATATCTCCTCATACATCAAACATCGAGTATCAAAGGAAGCGGAAGACAAAATCGATGCGGATAAGAAGCAAATCGGCATAAGATGCCCCATAAATAAGCACATCCCGCCATACAGATCTCACGGATCCCGTTCCGGAATCTCTACACGAATGATCATTGCCCACATCGTCGTCTCTTCCACCCAGTATCCATCTTGCGAGGGTACCTGTTCATCTGAACCAATAATTTATCGTGTGAGACCCTAGGGGTACTCAGCAAGTCTTTATGCCTCTAAAGGGGACACAACCTGGGGTGACGCAATTGCAACAAAAGATAAACCCTAGCAATTCTATAGATACTCGCTAACCATCCGCCTAACCAGAGATAGACGGATGTCCATGAATTAATAACAACAGTTATAACAGTAATAAAGGTAATCTTAACAGATCCATCCTCTTCCTCGCTTACCGACGAGGAAGCGGACGAACAACCCCCCCATCCGTTGGCCGTTTTATTATCCATTCCATGAGTGTTGCACTATTTACTAGTCAGGTACCTAGTCTAGTCAATTTAAGAGCGGTACTTCAGTTATGCTTGTCTATGATCGAGAAACTGTGCTCCAAGTCGTCCATAACCGTGGACACGGCTTTCAGAAAGTTTTACCCTGCAGGGGTGCACAAATAGCAACACACACTCGATATGCCTCGGAAAAACCAAATCAAAACCAACGAGACAGTCACGACAAAGCGATCACAGGATTCAGAAATATTTGGGGCCACCCCATTGAGCTACCCGCGAAGTTAGCCGACTCGAGACGGCCTCAAGGTTTGTGGAGCCATTTATGCATCGGGAACCCGAAAGTGTGGTGGGCTTGTCGATACAGCTAAAACGGGTCATGGCCCTAAACAAGATGCAGGTGCATTACCTCGCACAATCTTAAATAAAGCAAGAAGCATGGCATAGGTACAGGATCGTAAATAAAACCTCAAACTAGTTTGTGGCCCCGAGAAATAAGAATGAATCAAGCTCTGGCTCAGGGGGGTCCATAGGCCTCCCGGATGTGGATAGCGCGAATAATCAAGGAACAGGAATCAAGTACTCGGGGTCCTACGGGACACAAGTGAGCCTGAAAAACCAAATAGCGAATAAGGCTCACCGATGCCACTTTCATTAGTTATCCTGTTACTACTTAGGTTAAGTTGTTTAGGTACCTCGTTATCCATCAGACACTCACAAACCCTACACATGCTGTTCTACGACTCGCATGGCTCAAACAACTCCTGTAGTAATGGCTCATGGGATGGAGGAACAAGCTTCGGTGGGGTTTAAAAGTAAAGGCTATGCAATACTTGGGATTCAGATTAATGCAATCGCGACTCAATGATGCAAGAATAAGATAGAGGCAGTAGGTACTATATGTATGCAAGCATGTGGTAGTGCTTGCCTGGCAGCTCAGTTGAAGCAAGGAATGGATCTGGGTAGTGCTCCTGGTTCTCTTGATATATCCCCTGCTCAGCGTCTATTCGAAGAAGAACCAAACAAACAAGGGCCAACATAAATAAAGTGCGCAAGCATATGAATAAAATGCATCAAGCAACCAATCATGCCATGATGAATGATGCATAATTTGCATGGCATTAAGGTAGCATGGCATGGGTGAGGTGTGAGATACAAGATTAAACATTTCATTAAGTTTTGGCCCTATTTTAACCTCAAATTAGTTGCTGTATACAATATATTTATATGATGCATGCTGCAAATCAAACCATGGAATGCATAAACAGAAAGGTCTCGTCGAGCTAATCATTTTAGACATATCATTTGTTGAATTTGGAGTTATAAAACAAAAGTTATTAATTTATTAAAGAAAAGGGGCATTTATTGTAATTTAAATAAACTTGGAATTTTAAATGTTCAAAATATATTTTGGAGGGCATATTTGAATTCCTCATATTTTTCTGATTTGAAAACATATATTATTTGCTTTATTTGGATTTGTATTTTAAAAGTTATTCAAAAACAGAATTTAAATTTGAATTTGATTTAATTTGGAAAAGATTTGGAATTTAAACGGATTTCAGAAATCCTTTTTATACCCAGACAGATTCAGCCACTGTCGCTGACAGGTGGGGTCGGCTGCTGATCGACACACGCAGAAGAACTTTTACACCGCAGCTGGATCTAGCCCTAGAGACAGACAGATGGGCCAGAGGCTTTCAGGGCCCACCGCCAATGGCGAACTGCGCAACCACGTGGCTCATGGGACTGCGGGTTGGGAGCCTGGGAAACTGGGGGGGCTATCTGCAAAAACGAACGCGAGGCTGACGGGTGGGCCAAAAGGGGACCGCGGGTTGCACACGCAAAACAACAGGGGGTTATCGGCAAAAGCGGCAGCGCTACTGTACTTCTTCTCTCTCTGAATCTCTGACGACGCGATGGTGCGCGACAGCGTAGCGGCAGGCGGGATCGATCTCTCGACACAGGGCTCGCGCTGAAGCGGCTCCGCTATGGCCTGGGCTTGGTGTCAGGGAGGCGCGCGTGGCCTAGCTAGGGTTTCTGTGCGGGCGGGAGCGAGCAGACGCCAGCGACGGCGCACCGAGGCGCTTCACGAAGAGCCGGCGGATCTAGACAGCGGCGACGAGGCGGACCGTGTCAGGGAGGGAGAGGGGCTCACCGCGAGGCTGTCGGTGGCGGTGGTGCGGCTCGAGGCGCAGGCGATCGACGTCGAGGCGGGCGGTCTAGGGTTTGCGTCGGGCTCATGCTGGTACTAGTGGCTCCGGTGCTCCTCTTCGACTAGGGCGTGTTCGAGCGGCAGGGAGCCTCTGGTGCTCTCCAACCACTCCACGGATGCGCTGCTCGACAGATCAACCGGACGCGAGGAGGCCGGGTGCAGACGATGGTGAAGCCGGTGGCGATGGAGAAGAGAGGGGAAGAGGCAGGCGCCGGGGTGGATCTGGGAACCAGAGGAGGCGTGTGGCGGGGGTAAAGCGAGGGGAAAGGAGAGGAGCGTGGGCGCGTGGGTGTAAAAGGTGGCTCGGTTGCCACCTTTCTCCTCCTCGCTCACGTGGCCGGGTCGCAAGGTGGCGCGGGGTGTGGCTACCAGTGGGGTAGGGTGCGCCAGGAGGTGGTAGGCTCGGGCTAGGGCCACTAGGCAGGAGAGAAGGGAGGGAGATAGCCTCGGGTTAGCTAGGGTTGGAGCTAGGGTAGGAGGGTATGGCTCGGGCTAGGGCTGGACTAGGGTTTGGGTGGGGTAGCTAGGTGGCGGGGGTGGCCAAGTGGGGCCAACACGGTAGGTCATGGTGGGGTGGCTCGGCTAGAGGAAGGAGGAAAGAGGGGTGTACTTAGGGTGTGGTTTAGCTTAGGTGTAGATTAGGGTTTAGGAGAGGGTATGGGTATGGTGATGAAGGGTAGATGATGGTCTAGGGACTAAAGAGAGAGAGATGGAGTGGTTTTGCTAGGACAAGGTCAAGCCAAGAACAACTAAGATCAAACCAAAACAAAACAAGAAAAGAGGGGGAGGTGGTGTAAGCATGATCAAGTAAGTTCAAGCTAAAAGAGAGATGAGAGGTGAGAGGATTCCCAAAACCAACTAAAATCCAAATGACAAGCTTAAAGGGTACTTGCATGGCCCATGCAAAATATTTAATGCCATGATAATTCTTGTGAAAACAATATTATTTCATGGCATTATTATTATGCAACCCAAAATTGGAGTAAGGCCCAAGCAAAAGAATTCAGAAAGAATTCCAAGTGGAGTATATGGAGATGACCACATTGGATTATATTTGGGGCTTGCTAGTGTGTATATGCCACTAGGTATTTAATAAGCCCTCAAAAATACTCCAACCTGATGATAACCCCAAAACCACACATATGGAAGCTAGGAAAGGTTCCACTCACAAGGCATGCAAAGGTGGCCATGTGGCTCTCATGTTTCAATATTGTGAAAACAACATGATGCTAAGATGAGAGCATGTGGAATAGAATTGGATCCATCCCAACCCACATGAGCTAGAGGTAAACTCACTAAATGCTAAGCTCATATTTAGTTGGATGGTGGAATTATAAGGTGGTGAAAGAAAAAGGTGGTGGAATTAATAACAGATATGCCCCCAACTCAACTTGGGCATTAAGCAATATATCAAGAACCAAATACAATATCAAGCGGCAAATACAATTAATAATGCATATGAGATAAGAACCAAATCAAAAAGGGTTTTATATGATGCTCAAATGCAAGGAGGCATGATGACATGAGCATGATATAATTATGATACAACATTTATATATTTGAAGTAGCCATTATATTACTAGACCAAGTAGCATTACAATTGTTAGACAATTGGGGTGCTACAATCCGCAATATGAACCATGGCCAGGTGATGACCTGGGAAGCATTCAAAGTCAAGTTCAGCCGCACCCACGTGCCGCAAGGTCTCGTCAACAGGATAAGAGATGAATTCCGCGAATTGAAGCAAGGAAGAATGACTGTGGTGGAGTACCGTGATAGATTCTTGTCACTTGCCAGATATGCACCGGATGAGACTAACACGGAGGCTAAGAAGAAGGAGAGATTCTTGAACGGACTTCATGATGAGATGCAGACTGTCCTCGTCAACATCCGTTTCCAGGATCTCGAAGAGCTAGTCGATTCTGCCATTTAGATGGAAGGGAAGATTAACCAGGCAAACGACAACCGCAAGTGTCGTATGATGCAGCAGTCCGGATCCAGTAGTCACCAGAAGTACCGTCCCAACCCCTCATAGGATATGCACCAAGGAACAACCGACCCCCAAATTCTCGCCCAAGCTACCCAAACCGTAGCGGAGGCAATGTGAAGTCCGTAGGAAACAATCACAACTCCGGTAATGCCAACAATTTCAACCGTGCCCCTCCCAAGAGCAACAACAACAACACTGCGCCCAGAACTGGCAGCAATGTTGTGCCTATCGCAGTCAAGGACAAGTCCCAGATCACTTGTTTTGAGTGTGGAGTGAAGGGTCACTACTCCAATGAGTGTCCCAAGAAGACTGCCGCTAATGCCCCTGTGAATGCCCCAGCTCAACAGCAGCGTCGTGTTCAACCAGGAAGGAGATTTGCCCCAGGGAACCCTCACAACCGCAACGGTCGTCTCTTCCACATGAACGCAGAAGAAGCCCAGGAAGCGCCAGATGTAGTGCTGGGTATGTTTTCTGTCAACTCAGTTTTAGCAAGAGTATTGTTTGATTCTGGAGCATCGCATTCATTTGTCACAGAAGAATTTGTATGCACAAGTAAGATTCACCCAACCAACCTGAAGCATGTCATGATAGTTCAAATCCCCGGTTCAACTACAAAAGCTAGAAAAATTTGCAAAGTTGTACCTATCAGAATACATGGGATAGATTTTTATGCCAACCTAATTATACTTGGAACCAAAGGATTGGAAGTAGTACTAGGTATGGACTGGATGTCAAGGCATAAAGGATTGATAGACTGTGCTAAGAAAGCCATCACCATGACCAGTAGTTCTGGAGTAACAGTAGAGCATATCTCTGAAACCTTACCCCGTCAATTCAAGTGCAACAAGAGTGTAGCCCTGCCCACCATAGACCAAGTCAGAGTAGTCTGTGAATACCCCGACGTATTCCCAGATGAAATGCCAGGTATGCCCCCGGATAGGGATATTGAGTTCATTATCGAACTAATCCCCGGAACCGGACCTATAGCCCAGAGACCCTATAGCATGAACCCCTCAGAGTTAGTGGAACTGAAGAAGCAGTTGGATGCCATGTTAGCAACAGGCTTGATTCAGCCAAGCGCATCGCCATGGAGATCACCAGTGTTATTCGTCGACAAGAAAGATGGAGGCAATCGTCTGTGTACAGATTATAGAAAGTTGAATGACGTCACCATCAAGAACAAGTACCCTTTGCCAAAGATAGAGGATCTATTTGATCAGTTGACTGGAGCTCAGGTATTCTCAAAGATTGATCTTAGGACTGGTTATCACCAACTTAAGATTCGTGCAATGGATATTCCAAAGATCGCCTTTACTACTTGCTATGGTTTATACGAGTATACAGTTATGTCTTTTGGATTAACGAATGCCCCTGCTTATTTCATGAATCTCATGAATAAGATCTTTATGAATTTCCTAGATAAGTTTGTAGTTGTGTTTATCGACGACATCCTTATCTTCTCCAAGTCAGAAGAAGAGCATGAGCAACATCTGAGAATCATCCTAGAAACCCTGAGAGAGCATCAGTTATATGCCAAGTTCAGCAAGTGTGAGTTTTGGCTGAAAGAAGTGGGATTCCTAGGACATATTGTGTCTGCCAAAGGAGTCTCTGTTGATCCCACCAAGATCAAAGATGTCGAAGAATGGGAAGCCCCAACCAATCAAACCCAAGTCCGTTCATTTCTTGGATTAGCAGGATACTACCGCAAGTTTGTAGAAGGATTCTCGAGCATAGCCCGACCAATGACCCAATTATTGAAGAAGGACAAGAAGTTTGAATGGATAGACAAGTGTGAAGCCAGTTTCCAAGAGCTAAAGAAGAGATTGATATCCGCCCCAATTTTGATCATGCCAGACATCAAGAAGCTGTTTGATGTATATTGTGATGCATCCAAGATTGGTCTAGGATGTGTATTGATGCAAGAAGGCAAATTCATCGCGTATCTGTCTCGACAACTGAAGCAGCATGAGCAGAACTATCCAACCCATGATCTTGAGCTAGCAGCTGTGGTTCTAGCATTGAAGACATGGCGTCATTATTTGATGGGGAATCCCTGTGAGATTTACTCAGATCATAAGAGCTTGAAGTATATCTTCACTCAGAAGGAGCTGAATATGAGGCAAAGAAGATGGATAGAGTTAATCAAGGATTATGACCTTGACATTCACTATCACCCCGGCAAAGCCAATGTGGTAGCGGATGCTCTTAGCAGATTGCCGTGTAGGCTTAACACCATGATCAAGGAGAAGCAACCAAGTTTGTATGAGGAGTTGGAGCAGTTCAGGACTAAGTTAGTTAGCAAAGGATTCCTAGCTAGCATTGAACTTCAACCCACGTTGATTAGCCAAATCAAGGAAGCCCAGAAGGGGAATGAAAGTATCGACGGAATAAAACGTCGTATTGGTACAGGAAAGGTACCTGGATTCACCGAAGACAAAGAAGGAGTACTGTGGTACAAAGGACATATCTGTGTGCCATCAGATTCGGAGCTGAAGGAAGTTATCATGAAGGAAGCTCATGATAATATTTACTCTATCCACCCCGGAGGAACGAAGATGTATCAGGATTTGAAAGAGCAATTTTGGTGGCACAAGATGAAGAGAGAGATCAGAAGCTACATCGCCAAATGTGACATCTGTCAAAGAGTCAAAACAGAGCATCAGAGACTTGCAGGATTGTTGCAACCATTGCAGATTCCGGAATGGAAATGGGATTCCGTCGGAATGGACTTTATCACTGGTTTGCCTACTTCTAGTAAGGGAAATGACTCAATCTGGGTCATCGTTGATAGATTGTCCAAGGTAGCCCACTTCATACCTGTCAAGACAACCTACCAGAGTGCAAAGCTAGCAGAGCTGTATATTGCTAGGATTCTTAGTCTGCCTGGAACCCCCAAGACCATCATGTCAGATCGTGGAACCCAGTTTACATCAAGATTTTGGCAGAAAGTTCAGGAAGGATTAGGAACCAAGTTGAAATTCAGTACCGCGTATCACCTGCAAACAGATGGACAAACTGAGAGAGTCAACCAGATCTTAGAGGATATGCTTAGAGCTTGTGTCTTGGAATACGGATCAAAATGGGAAGACTACCTACCTTTCGCAGAATTCTCATATAACAACAGTTATCAAGCTAGTTTGCAGATGGCACCATTTGAATTCCTATACGGAAGAAAGTGTCATACTCCTTTGAATTGGTCACAAGTAGGAGAGAGTCAGATCTTTGGACCCGACATTCTCCGAGAAGCAGAAGAGAAAGTTCACAAAGTCCGTGAGCACCTCAAGACCGCCTTAATACTGATGTAAGAGCTATGCTGACAAGAGAAGGAGAGACCTGACTTTCAATGTCAGAGATTTTGTATACCTCAAAGTTTCACCATTGAAGGGAACTCAACGCTTTAGTCTGAAGGGAAAGTTAGCCCCCAGATATATCGGACCTTTGAAGATTCTGAACCGTCGAGGAGAAGTATCGTATCAACTGGAACTACCTAAAGAGATGTCAGCCATCCATAATGTGTTCCATATCTCGTTACTTCGCAAATGCTTGGAAGTGCCTGAGAAGACTGAATTATTCAAGAACATCGATCACAGAGCTGTGGAAATCAACAATGACCTGACCTATCGGGAAGTGCCCATCCATATCTTAGAACAAGCCTACAGAACCACCAGGACTAGGAGCATCAAGTTTCTCAAGATTCAATGGAGCAACCATACCGAGGAAGAAGCCACTTGGGAGCGCGAAGATTACATTAGGACAGAGTTCCCAGATCTCTTTAGTTCCTAGTTTTCTTTGTAAATCTCGGGACGAGATTTTGTTTAAGGGGGGAAGGTTTGTAACATCCCAAAACTTTAATCCAAGCTTATCAAGATCAAATCATCCAAAAATGGGGTTAACAAAAACTTTTCCAAATTTAAAATGAAAGCATTCATATATGTGTGCATTTAAAATAGGAGTTGTTTTGAATTGCCATGATTGTGTGATCCAATGCTTGTAAAATGTTTCTTAGGTGATTTAAACATCATCTACATCTTTCCCAAACATTTCCTAAACAAAATCAAATCAAAAAGAATTAAAAAGGAGGAATGGTCATTTTGGCCATTTTAATCCACTACACTACTTTGGCTATTCCTAGTACTCAAAACTTAACAGAAATAATTCTTGATCCTTGCACCCCTTGCTAGTACACATAATGAGGTACCAAGGCCCACCTTTGGATCTGCTAAAAACATTCAGTTAACTATTTTAAATGACAGTTTAAAATTGAATCTACTGCATATGCATAAATCACCCCTATTTCAAAAACCATCTCTTTGAGCTCCACTTTCAAAACCCATGCAACCAGAGACTACCTATCACTAGTGGAGATCACTCAAAAATTTTGAAACCAAAATTCAAAACTTTCTTTCATGCAGCCATTTAATGTTGGAGATATGCCCAAGAGGCAATAATAAAGTGGTTATTATTATATCTTTATGTTTATGATAAATGTTACATCCCATGCTATAATTGTATTAACCGGAAACATTAATACTTATGTGTTTTGTAAACATAAAAGAGTCCCTAGTAAGCCTCTTGTTAAACTAGCTTGTGTATTAATGGATGATCATGGTTTCCTGATCATGGACATTGGATGTTGTTAATAACAAGATCATATCATTAGGAGAATGATGTGATGGACACACACCCATAAGTAAGCATATCATAAGATCAAGTCATTAAGTTTGTTTTGCTACAAGCTTTTCAAATGCATATTAACCTAATCCTTCGACCATGAGGTTATGTTAATCACCATCACCGGATGGGTACTTTGATGACATCAAACACCGCTTCGTAACTGGGTGGTTATAAAGGTGTCATTGGGTATTCTGAAAGTATGTGTTGAAGCGCATGGACCAAGATTGGGATTTGTCCATCCATATGACGGATAGATATGCTCTGGGCCCTCTCGGTGGAATGTCATCTAGTTAGCTTGCAAGCATGTGACTAGGTCACAAGGGATGACATATCACGGAACGAGTAAAGAGTACTTATCGATGTGAGGTAGAACTAGGTATGGAGATACCGACGATCAAACCTCGGATAAGTAGAATATCGCGTGACAAAGGGAATTGGTTTCATATGTTAATGGTTCTACCGATCACGAAGTCATCGTTGAGTATGTGGGAGCCGTTATGGATCTCCAGATCCCGCTGATGGTTATTGATCGGAGAGGTGTCTTCATCATGTCTGCATATTCACGAACCATAAGGTGACACACTTAAGGTTCGAAGTTGTTTTAAGTAGATATGGAATATGCGTTGGAGACCGAATGTTGTTCGGAGTCTCGGATTGGATCCGGGACATCACGAGGAGATCCGAAATTGTCCGGAGAATAAGATTCATATATTGGGGATCATTTTCTAAGTTAGGAAATGTTCCGGAGTGTTTGTATGGAGATTCTAGAAGGTTTCAGAATGTTCTGGAAGGTTCTAGAAGATTTCTTGGAGTTTACTTGAAAACCAAGAAAGGATCAAGGAGTCTTTGTGGGGCAAGACACGGATTCGTGGGGGAGGAGGATTCCTCCCCCCTCCCAATCCGCCGGCCAAGGAGGGAGGGGAGTCCTACTAGGACTCCCCCTCCCATGGCGCCTCCCTCCTTTAAATAGAGGGGAGGGGGCGCCACCCCCTAGACCTCTCCCATAACAAGCCCTAGCCGCCGCCTCTCTCCTCCTCCTTCCCTCTTCTCAGGCTTAGGCGAAGCCCTGCAGAATTCTCTACTCCACCACCACCACCACACCGTCGTGCTGCTGGGATTCCGTGGAGAAGATCTACTACCTCTTTCATTTGGAACAGGGAGAGGAAGGTCTGCTTCGACTCCACATGTGTGACCGACTGTGGAAGCACTGCCGGAACACGGCGCCGGAAGGATCGTCCACACGATCTTGAGATCGGCAAGTGATCGACTACATCAACCCCGAGATCTAATCTCGTAACGCTTTCGGGTCTACGAGGGTTAGTACAAATCTATCTCGTTGCACATGTCTAATAGATTAGATCTTGGCTTTTATCTAGATTAGATCTTGGTTTTGTTCGTTCTTGCGGTAGAAATTTTTTGTTTTCCATGCTACGAACCCATCAGTGGTATCAGAGCCTTGTCTATGTGTAGATCTATTGCACGAGTAGAACACAATGGTTTTGTGGGCGTTGGTGCTCGTGCCGTCTTTTGCTTTGTGTACTTTGCATCTTGCGGTATGGTGGGATGAAGCGGCTCGGGCAAACCTTACATGTCATCGCACATGAGACTTGCTCCACGCTTGACGTGTAACTTGCTTTGCACAAGTGGCTTTGCGGGTGTCTGTCTCTCCCATCATAGTATAGATCCAATCTACACTTTGCACTTGATAGCACTTGTATCAACATTGTGGTTCAGTTTCGTAGGTAAGATCCGTTCTTATTCGAAAGCCCCAAACCACGTAAAACATGCAAAGAAAATTAGAGGCGTCTAACTTGTTTTTGCAGGGGTTTTGTGATGTGATATGGCCATCATGTGATTGTGATTATATTTTATGTATGCAATGATCCTTGTTGTAATATGGCAACCGGCAGGAGCCTAATGGTTGTCTTTAATTCTGTTAAGACCTGCGTGTCTATTCATCTTGTAATAGCTTTATTCCAAGTAGTTGTAATAGTTGCTAGTGATGATGGACAACCATGAAGCTGCTCCAGACCTTGGCCTTAATGCTGGTGATGATGGAGATCATGTCCGTGCTTTGGAGATGAAGATCAAAGGCATAAGAAGAAAGGGCCATATCATATCACACTAATTATGAATTGCCTGTGATGTTAATCCTTTATGCATCTTGTATTGCTTAGATCACGACGGTAGCATTATAAGATGATCCCTCTCACTAAATATCAACTAATAAAGTGTTCGTCCTTAGTTGGCACCGTTGCTAAGACTCGTCGTTTTGAAGCATCTCGTGATGATCGGGTGTGATAGATTCTGCGTGTGCATACGACGGGTGCAAGCCAGATTTGCACATGCGGATACTAAGGTTAACCTTGACAAGCCTAGCATGTACATACATGATCTTGGAACACGGAATACCGAAAGGTAAAGCATGAGTCATATGGATGATATGATGAACATGTTGATTGTTCGCCTTTAAAGCTACATCATCTCACGTGATGATCGGACTTGGTGTAGTGGATTTGGTTCGTGTAATCACTAAAACAACTGGAGGGATGTTGTTTTGAGTGGGAGTTCATTTGTAATTTGGATTAGTCTAACTCAATTTATCATAAACACAATCAAAGTGAATTTGCATAGTTTGTTGTAGTCATTGGCATCCGTTCACCACCTTACGCTTAGTTATAGTTGAGATAGTAGAACTATAGAAATTCTGGATATTTGCTTTACGAACTGGTATCGTATTGTTTTGAGTGTCAATCTAAAGTTTAAAAGTCCTGTTGCAAACTTTCAGCAAACTCCGTTTACTCTGTGAAGTTTAATAAACAGTATTAAATCAAGAGTAACAATTCTAGTGTTAGTATCTAATGTATCATGTTTGCCTCCATGATTCTTGATACTCAAAAGATTGTTTTTAATATCAAGTTTATCTAAGAGCTGAAAGCAATGTTTCAGAAACCATCATATGTGAAAGGTATTATGATATCTAAAACAATGTGTTGGTTACAACATGATAGAGTATACGTCCTCATATTTGATGAGAATTTGTGAAGGTTGGAGGCATGCCACGTCCTAATCCTCCAAAAGGTT
The DNA here is from genome assembly GCA_023614405.1 of Avena insularis. NCBI lineage: Eukaryota > Viridiplantae > Streptophyta > Magnoliopsida > Poales > Poaceae > Avena > Avena insularis. The sequence continues at coordinate 66,756,183 of CM042692.1, read as the reverse complement.
TTGGAAAAGAAACATTATACTCACAATTCACCTTTATAAGCTATAGCAGCTTGATCATGAAAGTTGTCATGATAAGGATGAATAGAAGATGTAAGTAAAATGTTTACTACACTAAAATATTACTAAAGAATGGAATTTTGAAAGAATGGCAAACATTTGATGAAGGTGATCCACTTCAAAGTGCAAGTCCAAAGGTATTAGTATTTGACTATACACACTTTGTACTATGTGTCATGTGAATGACACCACTATTGATGTTGATAGATTTTTTTTAAAGAAAAGGAATTGTTGAAAGAGAATCTATAAAATATTTGGCAGAAAAGAAAACATTGGAGATATCCAACTTAGGTATATAGAAGATACATGTTATGGTTGTATTCCTTGGTTGTTAAACAATGTGGTTCTGCGGTATTGGATACCGAATTGGTTGGTATGAAGTATCATACAGGACAACACAATTCATGAACTGCAATGGCCTAAGTAACTAGCAAGAGAATATGTGATGATGTTCATCGAAAACAAACAAAGGGTTGTTGTGTTGCTCGTTAACATCAAAGCTTACCTTCAAGATTTGTTTCAATAATTGTTATTTTGATCAGGTATTATGACGACAAAAGGTTGTTCAAATAATTACCGTATTCCATAATAGATGGATGATATACAAGTCTGGTTGGAGAAATAACGACCATAAAACTAATGCTAAAATGTCACAAGACAAATGATTGAAAGATCACTTATGTGACATCACCGTTTAAATTATATTAGGGATACATGAAGAAACTCCATGTTGATGGATTTTTGGAGTTTTTGATTTTGATCAAATGATGCTTGTGATACTTTCCTGGAGATAATTAAAACTCCGTTCGTAGGCCAAAAAAGGAATGAACGACTAACTGATTGGAATTTGTACATATTGATGTATATAGTCCATTATGTGTAGTCGTGGGCGATGGATTTCAACTTCATATGCTTTCTCCGAAGATTTGAGTGAGTATATGTATATACTTACTCAATAAGGAAGAAGTATGAAACATTTGAAAATGTTCAAAGACTTTCAAGATGAAGTGGAAAATCATTGTAACAAGAAAATAAAAAGTTTATGATTGGATCATAAAGAAAGATGTTTGAGTTACAAGTTTAGCAAAACATCTAAGATTTGAGGAATCGTTCCATGGATTTGCATTTCCCAAAACACCATAGGAGTATGGAGTGTTCAAGATATGTAATGAAACCTTGTTTGACATGGTAAGATCAAAGGTGTCATTTATAAAACTGCCATTATATTTTAAAGATTAAAGCTTTAGTGACTACCGCTTTTACACTGAAAAGAGCTCCATCGTGATCCGTTGAAATGACACCATATAAGTCATGGTTTGGGATAAAACCCAGGTTGTCCTTTCTTAAATTTTTGGTATGCTAGGCATAAGTAAAGTGTTTACAACCAAAGTCGGATGAGCATGTCTTTGTAGGTTATTTCGAATAACCATTGGGTATTCCTCCATAACACCGAAGACAAAAGTGTTTGTCGTTTAGAATGTCGAGTTTCTTGAGAAGGAATTTTTGGTGAAATGTCAAGTGGGAGGACAACAGAACTTTGACAAGGTTGTTGAACCTTGGCTAATATGTGCTGAGTTGCGCAGCATCGGTAAGTGTCCCGGAGGCAACAACAATGCTCATGGCTCACGTGCCTCAAAGGTTGTGGTCACGGAGATCTAAGTTACTATTGAACCAAATAGGTCAGGTAAGTAATCAAATGCCAAGATTTGAGAGTTAAATCATTGTTGTTTGACAATGATGAACCGACTGCATGCAAAGAAGCAATGATGGGCCCTGACTTCGTTAAATGGCTTGAAGCCATAAAATCCGTGATAATTCCATACACGAGAAATCAAGCTTTGAATTTGAAAGACCCTCTAGAAAGGTGCAAGACCTTACAGTCGTATATGGATCTATAAATAAATAGACATGGATGTTTCACATCTATGAAATAGTTGACATGTCGGAAAGAGTTTACGACAATGTTCAAGGAATTGACTATGATAAGATTTGATCTTTCATAGCGATATTTAGTCTGGACGGATTAATGTAGCAACCACTACATATATTTTGGTATATGGTAGTTGAACAAACAAAACAAGTTCTTCTAATAGAATGGTTACCTAGGATGTGTCCATGACACAATCCAAAGGGTTTTGTTAATTCAAAGGATGCTAAAAGAGTATGCAAAACTTCAATGGTTGAAGTGAGCATCATGAGTTGGAATCTTCACCGTGATGAAACCGTTAAAAGGTTTAATTTCATCAGAGACGATGAAGATGTTTGCATTTTGCAAGAAATTAAGTGGGAGCGCTAAGACATATTTCTAATACATTATGTGAAAGACATATTGTTGATTAGAAATGATGTATCTTTTATTGACACAGGTTAAGAATTTCATTTCGATGAAAGACTTAGGCATAACCCAAGAATTAGGCATCAATGTCTATATGGATAGATTGAGGTGCTAATATGGTTTTGCAAAATGTACATAGATAAGATGTTGAATGAGTTCAATATGGAAACAACAAGAAAGGTTCTTGACGCACGGAAAGGACTGAATCAAGATTCAAGTGTGTTGACAAGTGTTTTGACACTTGGTGAAATCACAAGAATATTTTGATCAATCATTCTTTGAGATGTACACATCCAGATATGTCCTATGCTCTAAATGTTATGAGCATATATCAGAATGACTCATAAGATGATCATTGGACAATAGTAGGGATATTCCTATGATCTTTGGAAGAACTAAGAATATATTATTTATATAGTGATGAAAAATAGTTCATTGTAAATTGTTGCATTGATACTAGTTTTGTCAAAAATTAAGTTTATCTCAATTTAAACTATGGGTGGCACAATGTAATGGAAAGGAAGTTCCATAACGGATTTGGTTGAGTACCAAAGTTAAAACATTATGACAGATACTACAACAAAAGGCTAAGTATGATGCTATTGTAGCGACAAATGAGGGCATTTGCGTCAAGTAGTTTGTTATCAAACTAGGTGTGGTTCATAGCAGGATAATACTATGAAGATACATTGTACGACAATTGTATCAACATGATTTAATCCCAAGGAACTAAAGGTCTCACCAAAGGACCAAATTTATACAATGCCATCTCATTGGAGAATGAGTAATGCGTAGAGACACAAGGACATGCAAATACACACGGACCTAGAAGTGTCAGATCCAAAGATTATGTTTACCACTAGCAATAGTGTCTATACAACACCAGAAAGCCATAGGCGTTGAATGCACAAGTTTTTTAACTAGATTATTGACTCTAGTGCAAGTGGGAGACTGTTGGAGATATGCCCAAGAGGCAATAATAAAGTGGTTATTATTATATCTTTATGTTTATGATAAACGTTTACATCCCATGCTATAATTGTATTAACCGGAAACATTAATACTTGTGTGTTTTGTAAACATAAAAGAGTCCCTAGTAAGCCTCTTGTTAAACTAGCTTGTTGATTAATGGATGATCATGGTTTCTTGATCATGGACATTGGATGTCATTAATAACAAGATCATATCATTAGGAGAATGATGTGATGGACACACACCCATAAGTAAGCATAGCATAAGATCAAGTCATTAAGTTTGTTTTGCTACAAGCTTTTCAAATGCATAGTAACCTAATCCTTCGACCATGAGGTTATGTTAATCACCATCACCGGATGGGTACTTTGATGACATCAAACACCGCTTAAATCGGGTGGTTATAAAGGTGTCATTGGGTATTCTGAAAGTATGTGTTGAAGCGCATGGACCAAGATTGGGATTTGTCCATCCATATGACGGATAGATATGCTCTGGGCCCTCTCGGTGGAATGTCATCTAGTTAGCTTGCAAGCATGTGACTAGGTCACAAGGGATGACATATCACGGAACGAGTAAAGAGTACTTATCGATGTGAGGTAGAACTAGGTATGGAGATACCGACGATCAAACCTCGGATAAGTAGAATATCGCGTGACAAAGGGAATTGGTTTCATATGTTAATGGTTCTACCGATCACGAATTCATCGTTGAGTATGTGGGAGCCGTTATGGATCTCCAGATCCCGCTGATGGTTATTGATCGGAGAGGTGTCTTCATCATGTCTGCATATTCACGAACCATAGGGTGACACACTTAAGGTTCGAAGTTGTTTTAAGTAGATATGGAATATGCGTTGGAGACCGAATGTTGTTCGGAGTCTCGGATTAGATCCGGGACATCACGAGGAGATCCGGAATTGTCCGGAGAATAAGATTCATATATTGGGGATCATTTTCTAAGTTAGGAAATGTTCCGGAGTGTTTGTATGGAGATTCTAGAAGGTTTCGGAATGTTCTGGATGGTTCTAGAAGATTTCTTGGAGTTTACTTGAAAACCAAGAAAAGATCAAGGAGTCTTTGTGGGGCAAGACACGGATTCGTGGGGGAGGATTCCTCTCCCCTCCAGGAGGGAGGGGAGTCCTACTAGGACTCCCCCTCCCATGGCGCCTCCCTCCTTTAAATAGAGGGGAGGGGGCGCCACCCCCTAGACCTCTCCCATAGCAAGCCCTAGCCGCCGCCTCTCTCCTCCTCCTCCCCTCTGCTCAGGCTTAGGCGAAGCCCTGCAGAATTCTCTACTCCACCACCACCACCATACCGTCGTGCTGCTGGGATTCCGTGGAGAAGATCTACTACCTCCGCTGCTCGCTAGAACAGGGAGAGGAAGGTCTGCTTCGACTCCGCACGTGTGACCGACTGCGGAAGCACTGCCGGAGCAGCCTTGGGAAGGATCGTCCACACGATCTTGAGATCGGCAAGTGATCGACTACATCAACCCCGAGATCTAATCTTGTAACGCTTTCGGGTCTACGAGGGTTAGTACAGATCTATCTCGTTGCACATGTCTAATAGATTAGATCTTGGCTTTTATCTAGATTAGATCTGGGTTTTGTTCGTTCTTGCGGTAGAATTTTTTTGTTTTCCATGCTACGAACCCATCATTTAATCAACCACTTGGCATGCATAATCTCTACTCCAATCCTATCTCACTGTTTACTATAGGGTTTTGCCCCCAAATGATCTTCATTTATCTCCTTTGTCCCCTCTTGATCTAACCAAACCCCTAACACCCCTCTCCCTTGTCCCTAGTCACCATGCCATGCCATGCCGAGCCATGCCTCGCCGGCCAACACTTGCCCCTGTCAACACCCGGATTTTTAATCCCGGATGCCCGTTATGCCATACCTCGCAATCCCAGGATTACCATTTTTGCGAGACATAACGGATTGGATATCATAGTACATCATCCATTACAAACCATACATAAGGTTTTACACAAATACGGATCTCATGATCCAGTCTTTAATACAACAAGCAGCGGAAATAAACGATAGCGTAGCGGTGGGGTCCATCTTCAGGGGCACAGGCAATGCTGACGAAGGCAGATAGTCCTAGTTATCATAGCCGTCCTGCTGACCATCATCTTGATAATCTCCTTCATAGTCTGGCCATGATAATAGCCAGGGACAAAAGCCATGAATACTCTTTAAGTACACGCAAACTACTACTAGCAAGGGTGATGATTCTAAGTTAAAGTACGGAATTGAAAGAATAACTATCAAGTTAAGTTTGAAACCTAAGCTGAGTTCTGAAACAAGAAAAGATAAAATAAAAGTCTAGAATCACTTAAGTTGGGAAGCTATTTTCATCTACACAACCCTGTTGTGGTCAAGTCAAGGTTCATCATTCCTTTCAAGTTATTTAGAAAACATCTGACAACGAAACAGTATGGCCATTCCAATCGGCCCATAACATGAGACGCGGCTATTCAATAGTTTGACACTGCTGAGGTGGTACACTTTCACCACAAGATTCGATACATCTGTCAGGGATAACCCTGAATCATCATACTTAGTATGCAGATAATCAAACATAACCTTCCCTTTACACACCCTAGTACAAGCACCTCTCCTATGAGCATGGCCTCCCAACCATGACCATCAGTCATCTTGGGCACTGCATAGGTGGGCATAATTGAGAGGTAGCCTCAGCTCAAACCTCTCCTGTGAGGGAACTAATACTAATGCATATAAATTTCCAGCTAAGCCTTACCTAATTCAGGTAATGTGGTTGTACGGTAAATTTGGAATGGTATCGCATCCGAATCCAACCATCAGTTTTATAAAAGGGTTAAGGCTCATGCCTCATCATTTTCATCATCATAAACCAATTGTGTTTCTCAACACATGTCAAAACATCTCAATAGAAAGACTCATCATTCCAAGGTTTTCATAACTCATTTTCACCAAGTGTTCCCATCTAAAATGACTCAAGTTTGATCTATTCTAAAACACTAGGTTAAGAGTGTTCACTAAGGTGGAAGGGTGGTATCAATCTCATGCCATAGCATGACATCTAAGGGTTTTTATTGGGTCAAGTTTTATACACTTTATGCTACCTTCAAAATTAATTAAAGAACTTGGGGTAAGCTAAGGGGGTGTGATCAAATTATGCTTAAGGCATCTTTACTAAACTATCTAGTTTTATTCTAGCTTGCTACACTAGCTTACTAAAGCATGTTTGCAAGGGTTAGCTTGCCACTAATAGCTTGCCTTGGTTGGTGCAGTGGTTGAAGTTTTCTTCTTCTTCTTCTTCCTGGTAGAACTCCTCCTCCTCGAAGGCTTGGTCGGTACTAGCGTCTAGAAATACATAGGGAGTGCACAATCACCAAACAATACTTAACTTAGGCTAAGTAGTATTCTAAACCACACAATTGATGATCTATTATCATCACAAGCATCACAAGTTTAATTCAATAGTTTCAACCTTTTTATTTTGGAGAAGTAATTTCTACTCATTGAAAAATTAACTACAATTTAATATTCACCACCAAGATATGGGATCATGTGGACACATGTCCTCACCACATATTCTAACATGTGAGAATGAGATTTAAAGGTTGGATTAATATTACTTTGGTTTAAGTTTATCATTTAATGATTTAAAGTGACTAGAAATGCCTATATAGCATTATTTTGGTACTAGTCCAAAGTCACTGCCTGTAAACCTTAATATTATTACATATTTGGATATATATGATGAAATGTGATTTTTGAGAGTTGGAATCAACTCAAAAGCTAACTTGGTTGATTTTATAAAAATGTTTCAAGTTGCAAAAGCTTCTGTCTTCTTATTTTTATTAGGAGAAATCTATAACTCTAAATGAATTAAATCCAACGGGCTTGGATAGAGCTTTTCAATACCTTCCAGATAAAATTAGTTTCATGCAATTTGGAGTTGTCAAACTCATAGAATTGAATTTTGAAACACTGGACAGAAACTATATTCTAGCTAAAAGGAAAAATCCTAATTTGAATCTACGGGCTTGCGCGGGAAAGGAAATGGGACGGCCCAGTGGTGCTGCATTGCGAGGCTCAGCTGATAGGGGTCCCATTGGTCGGCACTTAAAACACTTAAACGATGCAGCGTTGTGGGTCGTGCGATTAGAGGCTAGATCTACGGCTGAGGGTCGTCGTCAACGACGGACGGGTCGCCGGCGAGCTCGAACCCTAGCGGCTCGGTGGGGGTCTACTGGGGGCGTACCAGGGCTCCAGCAGGGTCGGCGATGCGGGCGAACAAAGTGGAAGACGACGGCAAGGCGAGGCGTGGTCGCGGCGGAGCTTGGGGTGGCCGGAATCAACGGCACCCTTCTTCTCCAGAGGCGGTGGCTCCGGCTCCAATTCCGGCGAGCTGCTGCTCCACTTGCTCCTGTGAGGGGTGGTTGAGGTTCAGAGAGGTGAGGGGAGTGGAATGGTGTGAGTCTTTGGTGCTGGGGAGGGCTCCTTTTATAGGCTCGACGGTGAGACCGAGCGGGATGGGCGGTCGACGGTGGCGACATGGCTACGGCGAGCTAGCGACATGGCTGGGGATGGCAATCGATGGGCAGTCCCTTGGTGGTGCTCTAGCGCTTCAATGCGGCCGTAGGGGCGGTGGTATGCGGTCGGGGTGAGGTGGCACTCTGAGAGGCAGAGGCGGCGGTGTCCACGGCGAGCGGTGGCTGTGGGGCTTTGGGCGGCGAACGGGGGTGTCTGGGGTGTTCTCTAGGTCGAGGCGGAGCGGTGGGCGCGGGCTGGTGTTGAGTGGTGGCTTGTGCATGCGAGGGCGCGCTCGGATGGCGCCGGATAAGCGTCGGCATAGTCGGCGCGGCGGTTCCTGGTCGTTCGGGTCGCTGTCTTCAGGCTGGGACTAGTTGGGCGGTGGAGGTGGACCACTGGCTATCTCCAGGACACGGTGGATGGCGCTGGCGGCGGCTGTGGCTTGCTGTCGCCGGTGGGGTGCCCAAGTGGGGGTTCGGCCTTAATGGCCATGACCATTTGGTCGTGGCACAGTGTGGGGCTGGGCTAGAGAGGGTTAGGGGGAGTAGTGGAGAGGTTTTTGGTGGCAATTTGGGGAACAAGTTTGGCCAGAACACTATTGAAAATAGTGAAATTTGTTTAGTTTGTAATCTGCCTGCCAAGTGTTTGATGAAATGGCCGCAAGAGAAAAAGTTTTGAATTTTGAGTTCAAAATTTTTGAGTGATCTCCACTAGTGCTAGGTAGGCTCTGGTTGCAAGGGTTTTGAAAATGGAGCTCAAATACATGGTTTTTGAAATAGGGGTGATCTATGCATATGCATTAGATTCAATTTTGAACTGCCATTTAAAATAGTTTCCAGAATGTTTTTAGAAGATCAAAAGGTGGGCCTTGGTACCTCATTATGTGTACAAGCAAGGGGTGCAAAGATCAAGAATTGTTTCTGTTTAGAATTGAGTACTAGGAATAGCCAAAGTAGGCATGAGAGTTAAATTTGTCCAAATGACCATTCCTTCATTTTAATTCTTTTTGATTTGATTTCTTTTAGGAAAAGTTTGGGAAAGATGTAGATGATGTTTAAATCACCTAAGAAACATTTTAGAAGCAAAGGATCACACAATCATGGCAATTCCAAACAACTCCTATTTTAAATGCACACATATATGAATGCTTTCATTTTAAATATGGAAAAGTTTTTGTTAATCCTAAATTTGGATGATTTGATCTTTGATACTCCTGGATTGAAGTTTTGGGATGTTACAAACCTTCCCCCCTTAAATAAAATCTCGTCCCAAGATTTACAAGAAAACTAGGAACTAAAGAGATTTGGGAACTCTGTCCTAAGGTAATCCTCGCGCTCCCAAGTGGCTTCCTCCTCGGTATGGTTGCTCCACTGAATCTTGAGAAACTTGATACTCCTGGTCCTGGTGGTTCTGTAGGCTTCTTCTAAGATACGAATGGGCACTTCCCGATAGGTCAGGTCATTGTTGATTTCCACTGCTCTGTGATCGATATTCTTGAAAACTTCAGTCTTCTCAGGCACTTCCAAGCATTTGCGAAGTAACGAGATATGGAACACATTGTGGATGGCTGACATCTCTTCAAGCAATTCCAGTTGATACGATACTTCTCCTCGGCGGTTCAGAATCTTGAAAGGTCCGATATATCTGGGAGATAACTTTCCCTTCAGACTAAAGCGTTGGGTTCCCTTCAATGGTGAAACCTTGAGATATACGAAATCTCCGACATTGAAAGTCAGGTCTCTTCTTCTCTTGTCAGCATAACTCTTCTGTCTGGATTGGGCGGTCTTGAGGTGCTCACGAACTTTGGGAACTTTCTCTTCTGCTTCTCGGAGAATGTCGGGTCCAAAGATCTGACTCTCTCCTACTTGCGATCAATTCAAAGGGGTACGACACTTTCTTCCGTATAGGAATTCAAAGGGTGCCATCTGCACACTAGCTTGATAACTGTTGTTATATGAGAATTCGGCGAAGGGCAGGCAGTCTTCCCATTTTGATACGTATTCCAACACACAAGCTCTAAGCATATCCTCCAAGATCTGGTTGACTCTCTCAGTTTGTCCATCGGTTTGCGGGTGATAAGCGGTACTGAAATTCAACTTGGTTCCTAAACCTTCCTGAACTTTCTGCCAAAATCTTGAAGTAAACTGAGTCCCTCGATCTGATACGATGGTCTTGGGGGTTCCATGCAGACTAACAATCCTAGCAATGTACAGCTCTGCTAGTTTTGCACTCTGGTAGGTTGTCTTGACTGGTATGAAGTGGGCTACCTTGGATAGTCTATCAACTATGCCCAGATTGAGTCATTTCCCCTACTAGAAGTAGGTAAACCGGTGATAAAGTCCATTCTGACGGAATCCCATTTCCATTCCGGAATCTGCAATGGTTGCAACAATCCTGCAGGTCTCTGATGCTCTGCTTTGACTCTTTGACAAATGTCACATTTGGCGATGTAGCTTCCGATCTCTCTCTTCATCTTGTGCCACCAAAATTGCTCTTTCAAATCCTGATACATCTTTGTTCCTCCGGGGTGGATAGAATAAAGAGTATCATGAGCTTCCTTCATGATAATTTCCTTCAGCTCCGAATCTGCTGGTACACAGATACGTCCCTTGTACCACAGTACACCTTCTTCGTCTTCAGTGAATCCAGGTACTTTGCCTGTACCAATATGACGTTTGATTCCGTCGATACTTTCATTCCCCTTCTGGGCTTCCTTGATTTGGCTAATCAAAGTGGGTTGAAGTTCAATGCTAGCTAGGAATCCTTTGCTAACTAACTCAGTCCTGAACTGCTCCAACTCCTCATACAAACTTGGTTGCTTCTCTTTGATCATGGTGTTAAGCCTACACGGCAACCTGCTAAGAGCATCCGCTACCACATTGGCTTTGCCGGGGTGATAGTGAATGTCAAGGTCATAATCCTTGATTAACTCTATCCATCTTCTTTGCCTCATATTCAACTCCTTCTGGGTGAAGATATACTTCAAGCTCTTATGATCTGAGTAAATCTCACAGCGATTACCCATCAAATAATGACGCCATGTCTTCAACGCTAGAACCGCTGCTAGCTCAAGATCATGGGTCGGATAGTTCTGCTCATGCTGCTTCAGTTGTCGAGACAGATACGTGATGACTTTGCCTTCTTGCATCAATACACATCCTAGACCAATCTTGGATGCATCACAATATACATCAAACGGCTTCTTGATGTCTGGCATGATCAAAATTGGGGCTGATATCAATCTCTTCTTCAGCTCCTGGAAACTGGCTTCACACTTGTCTGTCCATTCAAACTTCTTGTCCTTTTTCAACAATTGGGTCATTGGTCGGGCTATGCTCGAGAATCCTTCTACGAATTTGCGGTAATATCCCGCTAATCCGAGAAATGAACGAACTTGGGTTTGATTGGTTGGGGCTTCCCATTCCTCGACATCTTTGATCTTGCTGGGATCAACAGAGACTCCTCCGGTAGACACAATATGTCCTAGGAATCCTACTTCTTTCAGCCAAAACTCACACTTGCTGAACTTGGCATATAACTGATGCTCTCTCAGGGTTTCTAGGATGATTCTCAGATGTTGCTCATGCTCTTCTTCTGACTTGGACTAGATAAGGATGTCGTCGATAAACACAACTACAAACTTATCTAGGAAATTCATAAAGATCTTATTCATGAGATTCATGAAATAAGCAGGGGCATTGGTTAATCCAAAATACATAACCGTATACTCGTATAAACCATAGTGAGTAGTAAAGGCGGTCTTCGGAATATCTGTTGCACGAATCTTAAGTTGGTGATAACCAGTCCTAAGATCAATCTTTGAGAATACCTGAGCTCCAGTCAACTGATCAAATAGATCCTCTATCTTTGGCAAGGGGTACTTGTTCTTGATGGTGACATCATTCAACTTTCTGTAGTCTGTACACAGACGGTTGCCTCCATCCTTCTTGTCGACGAATAACACTGGTGATCTCCATGGCGATGCACTTGGCTGAATCAAGCCGGTTGCTAACATGGCATCCAACTGTTTCTTCAGTTCTACTAACTCTGAGGGGTTCATGGTATAGGGTCTCTGGGCTATAGGTCCGGTTCCAGGGATTAGTTCGATAATGAACTCTATATCCCTATCCGGGGGCATACCTGGCAATTCATCTGGGAATACGTCGGGGTATTCAAAGACTACTCTGACTTGGTCAATGGTAGGCAGGGCTACACTTTTGTTGCATTTGAATTGACGGGGTAAGGCTTCAGAGATATGTTCTACGGTTACTCCAGAACTACTGGTCACGGTGATGGCTTTCTTAGCACAGTCTATCAGTCCCTTATGCCTTGACATCCAGTCCATACCTAGTACTACTTCCAAACCTTTGGTTCCAAGTACAATTAGGTTGGCATAAAAATCTATCCCATGTATTCTGATAGGTACCGCTTTGCAAATTTTTCTAGCTTTTGTAGTTGAACCGGGGATTTGAACTATCATGACATGCTTCAGGTTGGTTGGGCGAATCTTACTAGTGCATACAAATTCTTCGGTGACAAATGAATGCGATGCTCCAGAATCAAACAATACTCTTGCTAAAACTGAGTTGACAGAAAACATACCCAGCACTACATCTGGTGCTTCCTGGGCTTCTTCTGTGTTCATGTGGAAGAGACGACCATTGCGGTTGTGCGGGTTCCCTGGGGAAAATCTCCTGCCTGGTTGAACACGACGCTGCTGCTGAGCTAGGGCATTCACAGGGGCATTGGCGGCAGTCTTCTTGGAACACTCATTGGAGTAGTGACCCTTCACTCCACACTCGAAACAAGTGATCTGGGACTTGTCCTTGACTGCAATAGGTACAACATTGCTGCCGCCTGGGGCGATGTTGTTGTTGCTCTTGGAGGGCACGGTTGAAGTTGTTGGTGTTGCCGGAGTTATGATTGTTTCCCCGGCTTCACATTTCCTCCGCCATTGGGGTAGCTTAGGCGAGAATTTGGGGTCGGTTGTTCCTTCGCATATCCTGGTGAGGGGTTAGGACGGTACTTCCGTGACTCTGGATCGAGACTATTGCATCATACGACGCTTGCTTGTTGTTTGCACAGTTAATCTTCCTTCCATCTGAATGGCGAGTCGACTAGCTCTTCAAGATCCTGAAGCGGATGTTGGCGAGACGATCTGCATCTCATCATGTAGTCCGTTTAAGAATCTCTCTTTCTTCTTGACCTCCGTGTTGATTTCATCCGGTGCATATCTGGCAAGTGACAAGAATTTGTCACGGTACTCTACTACAATCAATCTTCCTTGCTTCAGTTCACGGAATTCATCTCTCATCCTGTTGACAAGACCTTGCGGCACGTGGGTGCGGCTGAACTTGACCTTGAATGCTTCCCAGGTCATCACCTGGCCATGGTTCATGTTGCGGACGCTATTCCACCAAGCTCTTGCATCTCCCGCCAGATAGTGAGTGGCGAAGAGAACTTTCTCATTCTCCTCAACTCCTGCAACTTCGAGGTTGTTTTCCATGGTCTGTAACCAGTCATCAGCATCTAATGGGTTTTCCGATTGGTTGAAGATTGGGGGATTGGTGTTCTGAAAGTTTTTGAGTTTTGATCCATGGTGATCCTGATTTCCATGTCCTTGGTTGTTGAGAGCCATTTGGGCGATCTACTGCAATGTCGCTAAGTTGGCTTGACGCTCGGCCCTGCTTGCTTCACGGTCCGCGATGAGATTCTGCAAGATCTGCAGCATTGGGTCCTGCGATGAGCTGCTCCCTCCTTGGTTTCCACGAGTCATCTGAGGATTGAGATAGATATAGGGGTAAGAGGGAAATTCTAAGGTTCAGGGGTTTTGGGTTTTCAAAGCTACAACTTTGAGTTATACTCAGGTCAACTAACTTCCTTCTCATTCATGCAAGCAAGCACACGATACAACACACACCACAACAAGCAAAGGGGAAAACAGATGGTTTGAAGAACCATTCTGCAAACGACGATACAATGAGATGATACATCTCATGCTACGAAAGTGCTCTAGTGCATATACTCATCGTCAATGAAGTCGGAGTCTTCATCATCAGTGTAGAAGTCCACAGCATCCTCTGCCAGAAAATCGTCATCGTTGCTGAGGTAGGAATCCATATCTCCATGGATGTCTTCACCCTCATCATCTTCTTCTTTGGCGGCAAGCTGAGCTTCCTGCTCCTTGACGGTCTTCTCGAGGTCGGCTACCTTCTTGCAAAGACGGGTGATGGTGCGATCCTTCTTTGCACGCTGGCGACGAAGAGACTGGAGATCTTGGACGAGCAGTGCGAAAGTCTGGGCCTTCTGGTCGGCAATTGCACGGTTCTGGTTGGCTAACTCTCTGGCATTGTCCGCCTCCGCATCGGTCATGAAGTAAGAAGTCAAGGTTCTCCACTTGGCGCCTCAACTCTGGGTGACTTGGCATCTCCATCGGCATTCCCATGAAGTCACGTCTTGCATAGTAGGCAAAACGGGTTCCTTGAATCTTGTTGACGCTAAGGGCACATAGACGTGCGAGAGCTTCATGCATTACCCTGGCTAATCCATCTAGCCAGTTGTTCTCTCTCACAGAGAACTGAATTCTCCCGGAAGTTGGTGCTTCAATGCTCCCTCGAAGATCTGTGGTGACTAGCCATTGTAGGTCTCCTCCTGGGGGTCCTGGAAGTTGAGCTCCAAGAAACTCCGGATGTGGGCGTCCCAGAAATTCTGACAGTGAATCCAGATCCCTCTCGAAGATCAGCTGACTTCCGTTTCCCAATTGGTAAAACTTGCTAAACTGAGTCTCCATCTATAAGAATTTAGGACGAGGAAATTAGTGAAGTGATCAAGTGTGTCAAATTTTAAGTAGTAATGTAAGAATTTTGAGGAACATGTATTTTTGAGAAAGAATGAGTTCACAAGGGTAAGAGGGGAAATAGTTTTTCATAAATACTCACTTTGGTTTTTGAAGCTAAGTTTTTGGTTTGGACGTCCATTCTAACTAGGGTCTCCTATGGTCAGGATGGCTCTGATACCAACTTGTCAACACCCGGATTTTTAATCCCAGATGCCCGTTATGCCATACCTCGCAATCCCAGGATTACCATTTTTACGAGACATAACGGATTGGATATCACAGTACATCATCCATTACAAACCATACATAAGGTTTTACACAAATACGGATCTCATGATCCAGTCTTTAATACAACAAGCAACGGAAATAAACGATAGCGTAGCGGTGGGGTCCATCTTCAGGGGCATAGGCAATGCTGACGAAGGCAGATAGTCCTAGTTATCATAGCCGTCCTGCTGACCATCATCTTGATAATCTCCTTCATAGTCTGGCCATGATAATAGCCAGGGACAAAAGCCATGAGTACTCTTTAAGTACTTGCAAACTACTACTAGCAAGGGTGATGATTCTAAGTTAAAGTACGGAATTGGAAGAATAACTATCAAATTAAGTTTGAAACCTAAGCTGAGTTCTGAAACAAGAAAAGATAAAATAAAAGTCTAGAATCACTTAAGTTGGGAAGCTATTTTCATCTACACAACCCTGTTGTGGTCAAGTCAAGGTTCATCATTCCTTTCAAGTTATTTAGAAAACATCTGACAACGAAACAGTATGGCCATTCCAACTATCCATAACCGCGAATGCGGCTATTCGAATAGTTTGACACTCTGCAGAGGTGGTACACTTTCACCACAAGATTCGATACATCTTTCAGGGATAACCCTGAATCATCATACTTAGTATGCAGATAATCAAACATAACCTTCCCTTTACACACCCTAGTACAAGCACCTCTCCTATGAGCATGGCCTCCCAACCATGACCATCAGTCATCTTGGGCACTGCATAGGTGGACATCATTGAGAGTTAGCCTCATCTCAAACCTCTCCCATGAAGGAACTAATACTAATGCATATAAATTTCCAACTAAACCTTACCCAATTCAGGTAATGTGGTTGTACGGTAAATTTGGAATGGTATCGCATTCGAATCCAACCATCAGTTTTATAAAAGGGTTAAGGCTCATGCCTCATAATTTTCATCATCATAAACCAATTGTGTTTCTCAACACATGTCAAAACATCTCAATAGAATGACTCATCATTCCAAGGTTTTCATAACTCATTTTCACCAAGTGTTCCCATCTAAAATGACTCAAGTTTGATCTATTCTAAAACACTAGGTTAAGAGTGTTCACTAAGGTGGAAGGGTGGTATCAATCTCATGCCATAGCATGACATCTAAGAGTTTCTAATTGGGTCAAGTTTTATACTCTTTATGCTACCTTCAAAATTAATTAAAGAACTTGGGGTAAGCTAAGGGGGTGTGATCAAAGTATGCTTAAGGCATCTTTACTAAACTATCTAGTTTTATTCTAGCTTGCTACACTAGCTTACTAAAGCATGTTTGCAAGGGTTAGCTTGCCACTAATAGCTTGCCTTGGTTGGTGCAGTGGTTGAAGTTTTCTTCTTCTTCTTCTTCCTGGTAGAACTCCTCCTCCTCGAAGGCTTGGTCGGTACTAGCGTCTAGAAATACATAGGGAGTGCACAATCACCAAACAATACTTAACTTAGGCTAAGTAGTATTCTAAACCACACAATTGATGATCTATTATCATCACAAGCATCACAAGTTTAATTCAATAGTTTCAACCTTTTTATTTTGGAGAAGTAATTTCTACTCATTGAAAAATTAATTACAATTTAATATTCACCACCAAGATATGGGATCACGTGGACACATGTCCTCACCACATATTCTAACATGTGAGAATGAGATTTAAAGGTTGGATTAATATTACTTTGGTTTAAGTTTATCATTTAATGATTTAAAGTGACTAGAAATGCCTATATAGCATTATTTTGGTACTAGTCCAATAAACCTTAATATTATTACATATTTGGATAGATATGATGAAATGTGATTTTTGAGAGTTGGAATCAACTCAAAAGCTAACTTGGTTCATTTTATAAAAATGTTTCAAGTTGCAAAAGCTTCTGTCTTCTTATTTTTATTAGGAGAAATCTATAACTCTAAATGAATTAAATCCAACGGGCTTGGATAGAGCTTTTCAATACCTTCCAGATAAAATTAGTTTCATGAAATTTGGAGTTGTCAAACTCATAGAATTGAATTTTGAAACACTGGACAGAAACTATATTCTAGCTAAAAGGAAAAATCCTAATTTGAATCTACGGGCTTGCGCGGGAAAGGAAATGGGCTGCTGTGAGCCCAGAGGCCAGGGCTCAGCTGACAGGGGGGTCCCACTGGTCAGTGACACTTAAAACGCGAAACGGTACGCGCGCTGTGGGCCATGCGATTAGAGGCTAGATCTACGGCTGAGGGTCGTCGTCAACGACGGACGGGTCGCCGGCGAGCTCGAACCCTAGCGGCTTGGTGGGGGTCTACTGGGGGCGTACCAGGGCTCCAGCGGGGTCGGCTATGCGGGCGAACGAAGTGGAAGACGACGGCGAGGCGAGGCGTGGTCGCGGCAGAGCTTGGGGTGGCCGGAATCAACGGCACCCTTCTCCTCCAGAGGCGGCGGCTCCGGCTCCAATTCCGGCGAGCTGCTGCTCCACTTGCTCCGGCGAGGGGTGGTTGAGGTTTAGAGAGGTGAGGGGAGTGGAATGGTGTGAGTCTTTGGTGCTGGGGTGGGCTCCTTTTATAGGCTCGGCGGTGAGACCGAGCGGGATGGGCGGTCGACGGTGGCGACATGGCTACGACGAGCTAGCGGCATGGCTGGGGATGGCGATCGATGGTCGGTCCCCTGGCGGTGCTCTAGCGCTTCAATGCGGCCTTAGGGGCGGTGGTATGCGCTCGGGGTGAGGTGGCGCTCTGAGAGGCAGAGGCGGCGGTGTCCACGGCGAGCGGTGGCTGTGGGGCTTTGGGCGGCGAACGGGGGTGTCTGGGGTGTTCTCTAGGTCGAGGCGGAGCGGTGGGCGCGGGCTGGTGTCGAGTGGTGGCTTGCGCATGCGAGGACAGGGCGCGCTCTGCGGATGGCGTCGGCATGGTCGACAGGCTCGGGGCGCGGCGGTTCCTGGTCGTTCGGGTCGCTGTCTTCAGGCTTGGACTGGTTGGGCGGTGGAGGTGGACCACTGGCTATCTCCAGGACACGGTGGATGGCGCTGGCGGCGGCTGTGGCTTGCTGTCGCCGGTGGGGTGCCCAAGTGGAGGTTCGGCCTTAATGGCCATGACCATTTGGTCGTGGCACAGTGTGGGGTTGGGCTAGAGATGGTTAGGGGGAGTAGTGGAGAGGTTTTTGGTGGCAATTTGGGGAACAAGTTTGGCCAGAACACTATTTAAAATAGTGAAATTTGTTTAGTTTGTAATCTGCCTGCCAAGTGTTTGATGAAATGGCCGCAAGAGAAAAAGTTTTGAATTTTGAGTTCAAAATTTTTGAGTGACCTCCACTAGTGCTAGGTAGGCTCTGGTTGCAAGGGTTTTGAAAATGGAGCTCAAATACATGGTTTTTGAAATAGGGGTGATCTATGCATATGCATTAGATTCAATTTTGAACTGCCATTTAAAATAGTTTCCAGAATGTTTTTAGAAGATCAAAAGGTGGGCCTTGGTACCTCATTATGTGTACAAGCAAGGGGTGCAAAGATAAAGAATTGTTTCTGTTTAGAATTGAGTACTAGGAATAGCCAAAGTAGGCATGAGAGTTAAATTTGTCCAAATGACCATTCCTTCATTTTAATTCTTTTTGATTTGATTTTTTAGGAAAAGTTTGGGAAAGATGTAGATGATGTTTAAATCACCTAAGAAACATTTTAGAAGCAAAGGATCACACAATCATGGCAATTCTAAACAACTCCTATTTTAAATGCACACATATATGAATGCTTTCATTTTAAATATGGAAAAGTTTTTGTTAATCCTAAATTTGGATGATTTGATCTTTGATACTCCTGGATTGAAGTTTTGGGATGTTACAGCCCCGCTGCAGCAGACCATTCCCTCTTCCCTCGCCATGTCTAGGAGGTAGCCAGGAGCTCACGCCACCCCATGTCCCTTGCCCGAGCCAAGAGCAGCAGTGGACCACCGAGCACAAACCGCGCCCAGTGCCACCGCACCATGCCAGTGCCGCCCCCAGAGCGCGCTCGGTCCCCGCTCGCACAGACCGCCCCTTGGCAGCAGCCCGCGCCCGCTGCTCCGCCTCGACCTGGAGAACACCCCAGACACCCCCGCTGGCCGCCCAACGCCTCACAGCCACCGCTCGCCGTGGACACCGCCGCCTCTGCCTCTCAGAGTGCCACCTCGCCCAAACCGCGTGCCACCGCCCCTATGCTCGCATTCAAGTTCTAGAGCACCGCCAGGGAACCACACATCGATCGCCACCTGCAGCCATGCCTCTACCCGCCGTAGCGATGTCGCCACCGTCGACTATCCATCCCGCTCGGTCTCACCGTCGGGCCAATAAAAGGAGCCCTCCCCAGCCTCTTCTCTCCACACCACTCCACTCCCCTCACCTCTCTGAATCTCACCCACCTCTAGCCGAGTAGGCAGCTACCCTCACTGAATTGGAGCCAAGCATGACAGGAGGAGAAGGGCGCCGTTGATTGCGACCACCCCAAGCTCCACTGCAACCGCGCCTCGCCTCGCCGTCATCTTCCAGTTCATTTGCCCGCCTCGCCGACCCTGCTGGAGCCCTGGTATGTCCCTAGTAGACCCCCACCGAGCCGCTAGGGTTCGAGCTCGCCGGCGACCTGTTCGTCGTCGACGACGACCCTCAACCATAGATTTCCCTTCTAATCCTACGGCCCACAGCGCGCGTACCGTTTCGCGTGTTAAGTGCTAGTTGAGTCCCGTGCCGCGGAGCGCCACTGGGCCGGCCCATTTCTTTTCCCGCGCTAGCCCACCCATTCAAATCTGGATGTTTCTTTTTAGTTAAATCTAGTTTCTGTCCCCTAGTTTGAAAATGAATTCAGAGAGTTTTAGAAATCCAAATTGCATGAAACCAATTTTGTCTGAAAGGTATTAAGATGATTTATCCAAGACCATTGGATTTAATTCAATTAGAGTTATAGATCTCTCCTAATAAAAATAACAAAACAGAAGCATTTGCAACTTGCAACATTTTTATAAAATCAACCAAGTTAGCTTTTGAGTGGATTCCAACTCTCAAAAATCACATTTCATTATATCTATCTAAATATGTAATAATATTAAGGTTTACATGCAGTGACTTTGGACTTGTGCCGAAATAATGCTATATAGGCATTTCTAGTCACTTTAAATCATTAAATAATGAACTTAAACCAAAGTAATATTGATCCAACCCTTAAATATCATTCCCACATGTTAGAATATGTGGTGAGGACATGTGTCCACATGATCCCATATTTTGGTGGTGAATATTAAATTTTAGTTAATATTTCAATGAGTAGAAATTACTTTTCTAAATTAAAAAGGTTGAAACTATTGAATTAAACTTGTGATGCTTGTGATGATAATAGATCATGAATTGTGTGTATTAGAATGCTACTTAGCCTAGTGAAGTATTGTTTGGTGATTATGCACTCCCTATGTATTTATAGACGCTAGTACCGACCAAGCTTTCGAGGAGGAGGAGTTCTGCCAAGAAGAAAAAGACGGAGAAAACTTCAACCACTGCACCAACCAAGGCAAGCCACCATTAACTGTGCAAGCTACCCTTAGCAAGCTAGCAATACCCAAGTTTAACCCTTGCAAGTTTAGTGCTTAGCAAACTAGAAACAAACTAGATGGTTTAGCAAAGATGCGTTAAACATGCTTTGATCACACCCCTTTAACTATTAGTACCTCAAGTCTTATTGACAAGTTTTACCTCCCTTAGTTTACACAAAGTTCTTTACTTGTTTTGAAGGTAGCATAAAAAGTATAAAACTTGACCTACATAGAAACCTTTAGATGTCATTCTATGGCATGAGATTGATCCCATCCTTCCACCTTAGTGAACACTCTTAACTTAGTAGTTAGAATAGATCAAAAACTTGAGTCACTTTAGATGGGAACAAGTGGTGAAAATGAATTGTGAAAACCTTGGAATGATGAGTCATTCTATTGAGATGTTTTGACATATGTTAAGAAACACAACTGGTTTATGATGATGAAAATGATGAGGCATGAGCCTTAACCCTTTTATAAAACTGATGGTTGGATTCGGATGCGATACCATTCCAAATTTATCGTACAACCACACTACCTGAATTGGGTAAGGCTTAGCTGGAAATTTATACGCATTAGTATTAGTTCCCTCACGGGAGAGGTTTGAGCTGAGGCTACCTCTCATGATGTCCACCTATGCAGTGCCCAAGATGACTGATGGTCATGGTTGGGAGGCCATGCTCATAGGAGAGGTGCTTGTACTAGGGTATGTAAAGGAAAGGTTATGTTTGATTATCTGCATACTAAGTATGATGATTCAGGGTTATCCCTGACAGATGTATCGAATCTTGTGGTGAAAGTGTACCACCTCTGCAGAGTGTTAAACTATTCGAATAGCGTCATGATTATGGACAGTTGGAATGGCCATACTGTTTCGTTGTCAGATGTTTTCTAAATAACCTGAAATGAATGATGAATCTTGACTTGACCACAACAGGGTTGTGTTTATGATAATAGCTTCTCAACTTAAGTGATTCTAGAACTTTACTTTATCTTTCTTTGCTTCTGAACTCAGCTTAGGTTTCAAATTTAACTTTAGAGTTAAATTTAGATTTAGCACTTTAACTTAGAACTATAGTACCTGTTAACAGTAGTTTGCGAGTACTTAAAGAGTACTCATGGATTTTGTCCCTGGCTATTCTCATGGCCAGACTATGAAGGAGACTATCGGAGGATGGTCATCAGGACGGCTATGATAACTAGGACTATCTGCCTTCGTCAGCATTGCCTGTGCCCCTGAAGATGGACCCCACCGCTACGCTTATCTTTTATTTCCGCTGCTTGTTGTATTAAAGACTGGATCATGAGATCTTTATTTGTGTAAGACCTTATGTATGGTTTGTAATGGATGATGTACTGTAATATCCAATCCGTTATGTCTCGCAAAAATGGTAATCCTGGGATTACGAGGTATGGCATAACGGGCATCTGGGATTAAAAATCCGGATGTTGACAGCGGACCCACCTACCAGGACGCGCCTCTCGTCGTCCTCGACGGCGACGATGCTGAGCCTTCCAGCTAGCCGTGGAGGTACAGCGACGCTGGCCAGGGCAGCTCGTGTCGCTCGCAGACGCTGAGCGGCGACAACGGCGGCATGGTGGACCCAGACTACACCAACTTCTATCGTAACTTCGGTATGTGAGGCGGCGTCCGGATGCATCGGCGAACGGCATCGGCATCGGCCTTTTACAAGTTTTTTTAGTTTTCTTTACGCCCAAATGATGTAATAGTACGAATCTGCCCGTTATTAATGAAAATCACATATATAACCCGGGAACTCGGTCTGGGAACGCGGCTGGAAATGTGTTATCCCAGGCCAAAATCTCGCTTCGTCCGGCGCAATTTAGCTCCAGATTTCAGTATGGGAACGGCCAACAAGTGGTTATGGTATAAAGACCCGGCTTTCTCCCTCCCTGTCGTCTCAGCCACTAGGCCCATGGATAACATTTTGACCCGGCTTTCTGCCTCCCTCTCTCTTATCTCCTCATTTTCCTTCAATTTTTCATCACCGGCAACACGGAAAAAGTGACAAAAGTTTGCTGAGTTATCCCTCAAAAAAGGTTTGCTGAGTTATCACGACGCAGTTACAAAAATGCTCATCAGATGGTAGCGTGAGTGCCCAAAGTTTTAGAATCATTGAGAAAAATCACTAAACAAGTTGCAACACCCAGTGACAAAAGTGACAAAATTGAGAACGAAATCAATTTCCGCTGCAGCTGCTACTGGCGTGCGCATGTCCGTGCTGCTGCTTCCGCATGCTCGGCTGCGTGCTAGCTGCTGCTCCACTGGCAGGGGGAGCTGCTCCTGGCGTGCGCCGGGAGCTGGGACTCGGTGGCCACGGAGGGGTGCAGACGCGGAGCCCCCAGCCTCACGAGTCACGCACCGTAGCTCCGGCGCCTACGCGAGGTCGAGCGATGGGATCCCGAGGTCCCTGCAGTGGCCTTGGATCATTCCCGCGTGCGTTTGGTGCAAATGGGTGCTGTAATGGACAAGTAGAAACAGAGGCTACTATAGTCCTTTCACAGTTTAAAAAACGTTGATATAAACACGCGTGACAAAAAAAAACAAGAAAACCAAAATAAGATGGACAGAAAGAGAAAATGGAAATGAAACACTGAGATAATCCATCGCATCACCAGCTAGTCCATTAATAAGGTCAGTCCCTAGCACGGACATTCCACAACAGGGGCACACCAGCGCGTGGCATGTCCAATACCCATTTGGACAGGAACACTACCTTACCTTGGCGCGCCACGACACCCCCTCTGAACACTGCAGACTACCAGGGAAACTGAACGACCGGCACGACCGGAGGCAGGCTCTCATCGTGCATCAGAGCCGGATCCACCTTGGCGCACCAGGCTTTGGTATCGGCCACCATGAAGACCCTCCCGTGGAGGCTCAAGGCGTCGGCCTGGTCCCAGAGAATGGCGAAAAGGGTGGAGCCGTTCCAGCCCCGCCTGAGCCGGAACCTCCGGCGATCGGGAAAGCGAGCGCCCAGAATGGCGCTGGCAGCCATGGCTAGAGACACCTGTCCTCCCTCCACCCAAAACTGCACCACGCTGCCGTCAACCGCTGGGGGCGGACCAAGGAAGGCCACCCATGTCCCGCCATCACTTGGCTTGCTAGACACACGCGAGAACGAGAAGAGAGGAGGCCGGAAGACACTTGGAGCTCTACTCTACAGATTTTTTTTTTGCAGGTCTCTACTCTACAGACTTGAACACACAACACCAGGCGCCTGACGCACCCGCATGTATAGATCGAGAGGGAGAGGGCAGGTAAACGGTCGCTCCACACCCACCAAATTTAATTGCAGCAGTGAAAGCATGGCCAACCCACTGCCACAAGCTGCCAGAGCTAACTGGAGCTAGAGACGTCGCTTCGCTTCCCCATGCTAGACCTGAAACCGCCTGACCGAACAAGTCACACAGCCATGCTCAAAACACGCGGGGTACGTCCACGCACCGCTACGCTGCCAAACAATGCACCCAGCGCGTCCGCGCGAACAGACAAAAAAAAATACCACACCACTCTCGGTCTATCCCGCCCGAACCACTCAGAACATCTCCACTAGCATTCTCGAAGGGGCCTCTCTAAAACGTTCTTATCTGCACGGCGAAAATTCGACCAATCGTGTTCTCAGGCGTCCAGTTTTCACTCGGTTTGGCCATTTTACATCCGGAGTTCTCAGGCCGAACCCGGGGTGACGGGACTCGCCCGGGAACACCGGATGAAACAAAAAAACGGTGGGCCAACCCTATCAGTGACACAACCTATTCTCCACCGTGATTCGACTCTCTCGCGGCGCAGAACTTTCTCCCAGCCGCTCCATCGCCGCCATGTCGTCGCCGGCACCCCCCCCCCCTGCCGAATCCACACCTATAGAAAGCCCGCCGCCGCCACATCCTTTCCCCTAGCTGTAGGCCTTGTTTCGCCTTCTCTAGCCTTCACTGCAGCTCGGTTTTGTTCCGAGCTCCCGCCCACCTCGCTCGCAAAGTGTTCGGCGCATTGCCGGTTCGACCATGGACTCCGACAACGAGGAGTTGTTTGCCATGTTGCTAGAGGAAGAGACTATCGCAACCGCCAAAGATGAAGAGCACATGCAGATCCTCGGCTACCTGGCCCGGCTGTACATGCAGACTACAGCGCCAAAGCATGGAGGCTCGGCGAAGGGTCACCAGAAGTGCAACGCAAGGCAGTGAATGGAGGGCTACTGCATGTTGTACGCCGACTACTTCGTCGACGAGCCGCTGCACGAAGACGCCGTGTTTCGACGCCGTTTCAAGATGAGCCAGAAACTCTTCCTCGAGATCATGCATGTCATCCGGGAGTTCGGCCCCTATTTTGTATGCAAGAAAGACTGCACCGACATGGTAGGTTTTTTTTCTCTCTACAGAAGTGCATGGTGGCGATGGGGTTGCTTGCATACAGAGCTCCGGGTGACAGTGACAACGACCATCTCCGTATGACCGAGTCCACCGCTATCGATTGCTTGTACAGATTTTGCAGGGAAGTGATTGCGGTGTTTGGGCCACAATACTTGAGAACATCCACTGCTGAAGACACTGCTTGGATCCTCGCAGTCAATAAAAGTAGAGGAATTCCTAGGATTCTTGGAAGCATCGACTGCATGCATTGGCACTGGAAGAATGATAGTTGTGAGATTCGACACATTTTTGATGGCTTTTATTGATGGTTTTCTCCCGGCTTTGGTCGTTTTCTGGTTTTACCTAACGCTAATACTTTGATAGCGAAGAAAACTTGGTTTTTAATGTGTGTTTCAGGTTATGAACGTCAACAGAGGGATTTAACTAGAGAAACACAATATTCTAGAGAAAACAAGCGAGTCCCACCTTGGAAGCTCGCGAGGGGAGCTCACAGAAGCTTTAACGAGCAACTGTATGGCAGGAATATTTTTCCGGTCATATAGTTCCCGCCGTATAGTTGCCACCGCCTCTGTCTTGTCAAAAGGGACAACTTCCATGAAGGGAACAAGGACGAAAACACAACGCAGCGCCGCCACACCATCCAGAAGGGAGAAAGAAGAGATCCAGAGAAGAGGGAGAAGACGTTCTTTATCTCGCTCCACGATCTTCGACCTCCTAGCCAACACACCTCATAGCCACTATTTGTACTTGAGAGAGAGAGAGGGATCTCCACCTTGGAAGACTAGGGTTTGAGATTGTTTCTTCCCATCTTGAATTGCGTTGGATATTTTTCTATTCTTATTGTGGATCTCCACGGTAATACAAAGACGATTTCCCTTTATTTAATTATATTGATGATCCGTTCTTCTCTCATGTTTGAGTAATTCCCTTGGGCTTGGGAGATGTAGGGGATTGATGAGATGTGATGTGCCTTCATATATTTTCCGCTAGTTTGTGATTGATTCTAATTGCTATATTATGTGTGCTTGACTATCTGTGGGATGAAGGGAATATGCCCGTGAGGCAATAATAAAGGGGTTATTATCTTATTCCATGTTTGTGATAAATGTTTATTTTGCATGCTATAATTGTATTGATCGAAAACATCAATACATGTGTGTTGAATAAACAAAAAGGGTTCCTAGTTATGCCTCTCTTATAGACTAGCTTGTTGATTAACAAGATGATCAAGGTTTCCTGATCATGGACATTGGATGTTGTTAATAACAAGGTCACAACATTAGTTGAATGATGTGATGAACATTCATCCGAAGTATAGCATTACGATCAAGTCATTATGTTTATATTGCTATAAAATCATACGAAGTAATCTTTATCCTTAGACCATGAGATCATGTTAATTGCTAACACCTAAAGAGTATCTTGATAACATCAAACGTCACACCGTAATAGGGTGACTATAAAGATGGGTCCAGTGCTACGAATGTTTTATGTTGAGGCTCATGGATCAAGAGTGGAATTTGTCAATCCCGATGACGGATAGATATACTTTGGGCCCTCTCGGTGATATCACATTAAGATAGCTTGCAAGCAAGTGATGTGATCACTAGAATGTTATATCACGGGAACGAGAAAAGAGTGCATGTCGGCAACGAGATCAAACTAGGTATGGAGATACCGATGATCGAATCTCGTACATGTAATATATCACGAGACAAAGGGATTTAGTTACAAGCGTTAAAGGTTCTCACGATCACAGAAGTCATCGTTGAATATGCATGAGTCAGTATGGATCTCCAGGTCCCGCTTCTGATTATTGATCTAAGAGGAGTCTCAATCATGTCTGCATTATTCGCGAACCTTAGGGTGACACACTTAAGAGTTACCGGACACCATTTTGGAGCACATATGTTTCAGACGAAAGAATTGCAAAGCGCAGGAATTGTTTCGACAGAAACCTGAAATTATTTCTGGTGAAATTGCAGAAAATGGTTCTGCATGTGATATTGAAATATTGCAAGGGGTTATATGTGAATGTTTGTTAATTAAAGTAATTAACAAAATTCTGAATAAATTTAATAAAAGAGTTTTATTAAATGCGAGAGCATTAAACTTGGAGAATTTTAATACATTTAAAGTAGGGACTTTAAAGGGGAATGTGAAGAGGCATTTTAATGTGGAGGGGTTACCACCACATGAATGGGGGAGGTGAGGAGTCACCCCCCATGCGCCGGCCATGAAGGAGGGGCATCCCCCTTCCTCCTATAAAAGGCCACCCTCTTCCTCCTTCTTCCTCACACCTCCTTGTGAAGGATCTCTCTCCCCCTCTAGAATTATTCCCCCATGGTCTCAGATTAGCGAGATACATGTTCCCGGTGGCATTTTGTCTAGAAGGAGTTGTTGCTTCCGCTGGATTGCTGGAGCGAGGAGGTGGAGGTTGTCCGATGGCTTGAACGTGTGTGCGAGTACGGATGCGCTGTTGAGTTGCGGCGCTCGGACTTCCTCACGATCTTGAGATCAGCAAATGTACGACTACATCAACCACGAGTTCCTACTCGTTAACAAAACTCGTGGTCTTCAAGGGTAAGTTCTCGTTGGATGTATGTCCACCCGTTGCTTTGTACCTAGTAGATAGATCTTGGCATGTAGTTCTCATCATAGGAATTTTTTTGTTTTCTATGCTGCGGACCCAACAGTGGTATCAGAGCCTGATCTATGCATAGGTGCTTTGCACGGGTAGTACACATATATTTATATGTGGGCGATGATGATTATGTTATTGCATCTTCTATGTATTTTGGATATTGGTGGCATAGTGGGATGAAGCGGCCCGGACCAACCTTACATGTCATCGCACATGAGACAGGTTCCACGACTGACATGCAACTAGTTTTGCATAAGTGGCTGGCGGGTGTCTGTCTCTCCTACTATAGTCAATATCTGATTTACAACGAGTTGCTAATAACTTAGTTATCATCGTTGTGGTTCCATGTTCGTAGATAAGACCGGTTCTATCTTCGAAAGCCCTAAGCCACGTAAAACTTGCAATGGATAAATTAGAGGCATCTAGTTTAGATTGTTGCTAGGCTAGTGTCATGATATGGTAATGTTGTAAGTAGATGTATGATAGATACCCTTACAACACACCTAACGTGTAAGTTCCATAGACCTTGGCCTTACACACAAAGGAATGATAGAGATCATACCACGATACATATGATGGTGATCAAATGCATGGACCATATCATCCCACTTTACACATTAGATGTTTGCATCTTATATTGCTAGTTTGGTGTTTTAGTAGCATTTTAAGATGATCCCTCATTTAGATATCAAGATAAAAATGTGTTCTTCCTTAAGTATGCACCGTTCTATGGATCGTGCTTCGAGACATCACGTGATGATCAGGTGTACTCGACTCTACGCTTTCATACAACGGGTGTAAGACAATTTTACACACGCGAGTACTAAGGTTCTTACTTGGCGAGCCTAGCATGTACAGACATGGCCTCGGAACACAGACCGAAAGGTTAAGCATGAGTCGTATAGTTGATGTGATGCCCATATTGATGCTCGCCTTTGAAGCTACACCGACTCACGTGATGATCGTACTTGGTGTAGTGGATTTGGTTCATGTAATCACCAAAAAGGCACGAGGGATGTCGTTTTTGAGTGAGAGTTCCTTTCTAATTTGGATTAGTCAAACTCAATTTTTCATAAACTAAATCAAAGTGAATTTGCATAATCTGTTGTAGTCATTGGCGTCTGTTCACTACCTTATGCTTAGTTTTAGTTGAGATAATAGAACTATATAATTATGGATATTTACTTTACGAACTGGTATCGTATTGTTTTGAATGTCAATTTAAAGTTTAAAAGTCCTATTGCAAACTTTCAGCAAACTCTATTTACTCCGTGAAGTTTAATAAGTAGTATTAAATCAAGAGTAAGAATTCCAATGTTAGTATCTAAAGTATCATGTTTGCCTCCATGATTATTGATATTCAAAAGTTGTTTTAATATGAAGATTATATAGGAGCTGAAAATTGTTTCAAAAACCATCATGTGTGAAAGATATTGTGATATCTGAAACAATGTTTTTGGTTGCATTATGATAGTGTATAATTTAGCAAAATACATGTTCTCATATTGTATGAGAATTTGTGAAGGATGGAGATGCTAAGCATCCGGATCTCCCAAAAAGGTTTTGGGAACTAACATTATACTCACGATTCTTCCTTATAGGCTATAGTAGCTTGATCATGAAAGTTGTCATGATAAGGATGAATAGAAGATGTAGGTAAAATGTTTACTACACTAATAGATTACTAAATAATGGATTTTTGAAAGAACACCAAACATTTGATGATGGTGATCCACTTCAAAGTGCAAGTTCAAAGGTATTAGTATTTGACTATATACACTTTGTACTATGTGTCATGTGAATGACACCACTATTAATGTTGATAGATTCTTTTAAAAGAAAAGGAATTGTTGAAAGAGAATCTATAAAATATTTGGCAGAAAAGAAAAGCTTGGAGATGTCCAACTTAGGTATATAGAAGATATACATGTTATGGCTGTATTCCTTGCTTGTTAAACAATGTGGTTCTGAGGTATTGGATACCGAATTGGTTGGTATGAAGTGTCATACAGGACAACGCAATTCATGAACTACAATGGCCTAAGTAACTAGCAAGAGAATAAGTGACGATGTTCATCGAAAACAAATAAAGTGTTATTGTGTTTTTCGTTGTCGTCAAACCTAGCCTTCAAGATTTGTTTTAATAATTGTTATTTTATTCCGGTATTATGAGAACAATGGTTGTTCAAATAATTACCGTATTCCATAAAGGATGGATAAACTTTTACAAGTCTAGTGGGAGAAATCACATCCATAAACACTATTGCAAAAATGTCGCAAGACAAATGATTGAAAGATCACTTATGAAGTGACGTTGTTGTTTAAATTATATTGGAAAGAAAACATGAAGAAAATCCATGTTGATGGATTTTTGGAGTCGTTTGATTTTGATCAATTGACGCTTGTGAAACTTTCCTCGAGATAATTGAAACTCCGTCCATAGGCCAAAGAAGAACGGATGACTAATTTATTGGATATTATGCATGTTGATGTATATAGTCCATTATGTGTAGCCATATGCGATGGATCCTTTTGCTTCATATGCTTTCTCTAGAAATTTAAGTGAATATATCTATATTTTACTTAATAAGGAAGAAGTATGAAACATTTGAAAATTGTTCAAAGACTTTCAAGATGAAGTGGAAAATCATTGTAACAAGAAAATAAAGAGTTTATGATTCGATCATAAAGGAAGATATTTGAGTTACATGTTTAGCAAAAACACCTAAGACTTGAGGAATTGTTCCATGATTTGTGTTTTCTCGATAAACCATAGGAGTAAGGCATATTCGAGAGATGAAATCAAACCATGTTTGACATGGTAAGATCAAAGGTGTCATTTATAAAACTGCCATTATGTTTTAAGGATTGAAGCTTTAGAGACTACCGCTTTTACACTGAAAAGAGCACCATCGTGATCCATTGAAATGACACCATATAAGTTATGGTTTGGGATAAAACCCGAATTGTCTTTTCTTAAATTTTGGTATGCTATGCATAAGTAAAATGTTTACAACCAAAGTCGGATAAGCACGTCTTTGTAGGTTATCCCAAAGAATTTGTTGGGAATTTCTCCATAACACCGAGGACAAAAGAGTTTGTTACTTGGAACGTCAAGTTTCTTGAGAAGGAATTTTTCGCGAAAAGTTAAGTGGGAGGACAATAGAACTTTGATAAGGCTGTTGAACCCTAGCTATATGTGCTAAGTAGCGCAGCGCCAGAAAGTGTCTCGATGGCGGCCACAATGCTCATGGCTCCCGTGATTACAAAGGTTGTGATCTCGGAGATTAGAGTTCCTATTGAACCGTGTGGGTCGGTAAGAATCCAATAGTGTGATTTGATAAGCAAGTCGTTATTGTTTTGACAATGATGAACCGACTACATGCAAAGAAGCGATGATGGGCCCTGACTCCATAAAATGACTAGAAGTCATAGAATCCGTGATAGTATCCATACACGAGAATCAAGTTTCTGAACTTGGAAGACCCTCTAAAAAGGCGTAAAGCCTATCGGTCGTGTTTAGATCTATAAATAAATAGACATGGATGTTTAACATCTATGAAATAGTCGACATGTCGGAAAGAAGTTTACGGCAATGTTCAAGGAGTTGACTATGACAAGATTTGATCTTTCATAGCGATATATAGTCTTGACGGATTAATGTAGCAACCACTACATATAATTTGGTATATGGTAGTTAAATAAACAAAACAAGGTTCTTCTAATAGAACGGTTACCTAGGACGTGTACATGACATGGTCCAAAGGGTTTTGTTAATTCAAAGGGTGCTAAAAGGGCATGCAAACTTCAATAGTTGAAGTAAGCATAGCGGAGTTGGAATCTTCACCATGATGAAACTGTTAAACGAGTTTAAATTCACCGGAGATGATGAAGATGCTTGCATTTGCAAGAAATTAAGTGGGAGCGTTAAGACATATTTCGAATACATTATGTAGAGGACATATTGTTGATTGGAAATGATGTATCTTGTATTTACACAAGTTAAGAATTTCATTAAAATAAGATTTCGATGAAAGACTTGGGCAAAACCGGAATATTTGGCATCAATATCTATATGGATAGATTGAGACGCTAATATGGTTGTGCCAGACATACATATATGAGATATTGAAAGGGTTCAATATGGAAACAACAAGAAAGGTTCTTGCTGCATGGAAAGGATTGTATCAAGATTCAAGTGTTTCAACACTTGGTGAGTAAAATCACATGAAGATTTTGATCGATTATACCCTGATATGTATATATCCAAAATGTCCTATGCTCTAAATGTTATGAGCACATACCAGAATGATTCATAAGATGATCATTGGACGATAGTAAAGATATTCTTATGAGCTTTGGAAGAACTAAGAATATATCATGTATAATTGACAAATAGTTAAAGGTAGTTCATTGTAAAGTGTTACATTGATACTAGTTTTGTCACAAGATAAAATTAAAATTTATCTCAATTTAGACTATGGGTGGCATAATATAATGGAAAGGATGTTCCATGATGGATTTGGATGAGTTCCAAAGTTGAGACATTGTGACGGATACTACAACAAAAGGCTAAGTATATAACTGCTATAGTAGCAGCAAAAGAGGGCATTTGTGTTAAGTAGTTTGTTATCAAACTAGGTGTGGTTCAAAGTGGGCTAATACTATGAATATATATTATGTGACAATAATATCAACATATTTTAACCCGAACGAACTAAAGGTCTCAACAAAGGACCAAATTTATACAATGCCATCTCATTTGAGAATGAGTGATGCATAGGGACGCAAAGACATGCAAATACACACGGACCTGAAACTGTCAGATCCGGAGATTATGTTAACCACTAGCAATCACGTATATGCAACACCAGAAAGCCATAGGTGTTTAATACGCAGAGTTTTTCAAACTAGATTATTGACTCTAGTGCAAGTGGGAGACTGAAGGGAATATGCCCGAGAGGCAATAATAAAGTGGTTATTATCTTATTCCATGTTTATGATAAATGTTTATTTTGCATGCTATAATTGTATTGATCGGAAACATCAATACATGTGTGTTTAATAAACAAAAAGGGTTCCTAGTTATGCCTCTCTTATAGACTAGCTTGTTGATTAACAAGATGATCAAGGTTTCCTGATCATGGACATTGGATGTTGTTAATAACAAGGTCACAACATTAGTTAAATGATGTGATGAACATTCATCCGAAGTATAGCATTACGATCAAGTCATTATGTTTATATTGCTATAAAATCATACGAAGTAATCTTTATCCTTAGACCATGAGATCATGTTAATTGCTAACACCTGAAGAGTATCTTGATAACATCAAACTTCACACCATAACAGGGTGACTATAAAGATGGGTTCAGTGCTACGAAGGTGTTATGTTGAGGATCATGGATCAAGAGTGGAATTTGTCAATCCCGATGACGGATAGATATACTCTGGGCCCTCTCGGTGATATCACATTAAGATAGCTTGCAAGCAAGTGATGTAATCACTAGAATGTTATATCACGGGAACGAGAAAAGAGTGCATGTCAGCAACGAGATCAAACTAGGTATGGAGATACCGATGATCGAATCTCGGACATGTAATATATTGCGAGACAAAGGGATTTAGTTACAAGCGTTAAAGGTTCTCACGATCACAGAAGTCATCGTTGAATATGCAGGAGTCAGTATGGATCTCCAGGTCCCGCTTCTGATTATTGATCTGAGAGGAGTCTCAATCATCTCTGCATTATTCGCGAACCGTAGGGTGACACATTTAAGAGTTACCGAACACCATTTTGGAGCACATATGTTTCAGACGAAAGAATTGCAAAGCGCAGGAATTGTTTCGATAGAAACCGGAAATTGTTTCGGGTGAAATTGCAGAAAATGGTTCTGCATGTGATATTGAAATATTGCAAGGGGTTATATGTGAATGTTTGTTAATTAAAGTAATTAACAAAATTCTGAATAAATTTAATAAAAGAGTTTTATTAAATGAGAGAGCATTAAACTTGGAAAAATTTAATGCATTTAAAGTAGGGACTTTAAAGGGGAATGTGAAGAGGCATTTTAATGTGGAGGGGTTACCACCACATGAATAGGGGAGGTGAGGAGTCACCCCCCATGCGCCGGCCATGAAGGAGGGGCACCCCCCTTCCTCCTATAAAAGTCCACCCTCTTCCTCCTTCTTCCTCACACCTCCTTGTGAAGGATCTCTCTCCCCCTCTAGAATTATTCCCCCATGGTCTCGGATTAGCGAGATACATGTTCCCGGTGGCATTTCGTCTGGAAGGAGTTGCTGCTTCCGCTAGATCGCTGGAGCGAGGAGGTGGAGGTTGTCCGGTGGCTTGAACGTGTGTGCGAGTACGGATGCGCTGCTGAGTTTCGGCGCTCGGACTTCCTCACGATCTTGAGATCGACAAATGTACGACTACATCAACCACGAGTTCCTACTCGTTAACAAAACTCGTTGTCTTCGAGGGTAAGTTCTCGTTGGATGTATGTCCACCCGTTGCTTTGTACCTAGTAGATAGATCTTGGCATGTAGTTCTCATCATAGGAAATTTTTTGTTTTCTATGTTGCGGACCCAACATGGGATGGCTAATGCTTGTTGTCCAATTAAGGGCCCATACAACATGATACTTTGTTCTACATAGATAAGATCTTGTACGCTAGTGGACCGGCGACCCTCGAGTGACATGGGGATATCAATGGAAAGCTAGTTGTCTCGAGGATAACGAGTAACCACTGTGCTTATTTCATTAGTCCGATCCAAGGAGCTTAATCGCTAAGCAACTAGAAGGGTCTTAATCATCTAGTGTTTGACCATGGTTTTGGTAGCAGGCTAGTAGGATTATTGAAGTTGGGATGAAATCTACCAAGAGGAGTTCCGGCTAAATATGGGTTGATCGCCTACACATATATCTATAGGATATAATTGTTACATTTACCACTCGTCCACCTGGCACAGTCACTATCACCATGAACTGAATCTCCCCGCGCCTTCTTTCGCCATCTACAGGAAACAACAAACAAGCAAAGTCGTTCTTTACTTTTATGCTTTATATTTCTGAAGTTTACATTTTAGTTTTATTTAAATCTATCGCATTTAATCAAAACCCCATTCTTATTTCAACACTTACAGTCAATTCACTCGAAGACCTGTGACAACTTCAGGTGTGACAGAGACTTTGCCAATAAACCCTTACCTTTGGGCTCCCAGTGGGATCGATATCTGAACTTCGAAACTAGCTACAAATGATCTGTGCTCTTCCAGACATCAAAGAACTATCCATTTGCTTGGAATAGAATGTACACAAGCCATAAAGGAGGTTGCACTATGATACTCAAGGCAGTTGCTAAAGGGAATATGCCCGAGAGGCAATAATAAAGTGGTTATTATCTTATTTCATGTTTATGATAAATGTTTATTTTGCAAGCTATAATTGTATTAATTGGAAAAATTAATACATGTGTGTTTAATAAACAAATAAAGGGTTCCTAGTTATGCCTCTATTATAAACTAGCCGTTGATTAACAAGATGATCAAGGTTTCCTGATCATGGACATTGGATGTTGTTAATAACGAGGTCACAACATTGGTTGAATGGTGTGATGAACATTCATTCGAAGTATAGCAATACAATCAAAGTCATTGTGTTTAAATTGCTATAACATCATACGAAGTAATTCTAGTCCTTAGACCATGAGATCATGTCAATCACTAACACTAGAAGATTAACTTGATAACATCAAACGTCACACCATAACAGGGTGTCAATAAAGGCGGGTTCAGATACTCCGAAGGTGTTATGTAGAGGCTCATGGATCAAGAGTGCGATTTGACAATCCCGATGATGGATAGATATACTCTGGGCCCTCTCGGTGATATCACATTGAGATAGCTTGCAAACAAGTGATGTGATCACTGGAATGTTATATCACGGAAACGAGAAAAGAGTGCATGTTGGTAATGAGATCAAACTAGGTGATTTATATTTCTGAAGTTTACATTTTAGTTTTATTTAAATCTATTGCATTTAATCAAAACCCCATTCTTATTTCAACACTTGCAGTCAATTCACTCGAAGACTTGTGACAACTTCGGGTGTGACAGAGACTTCACCAATAAACACTTACCTTTGGGCTCCCTGTGGGATTGATATCTAAACTTCAAATCTAGCTACAAACGATCTGTGCTCTTGCAGACATCGAGCTATTTTCTAGCGCCGTTGCCGGGGAGCTAAGCTCTAAGTGTTTGTCTTTTGACATTTCAGGTGTTGCTAGTACAAAATGTTCTCCTTAGGAGACAAAGGGTCTACACGCTCTGGTAGGACCTACCTGCCGGATGATATTGAGCGCGTGCCTTCTCAAAGGCGCGAAGAAATTATTGAAAAACTTTTAAGATCAAATAAAGTTGAAGTTGAAAACTTGAGTGATATTATGGAAATCATGTCTATTTACAGGAAAACTCCTATGAAACTTGAGAAAAATCTCAGGGAATACAGTGCTCCAAGTTCTGAATTTCTTAAACAACCAATAGAGTTCCCTAATCCTGGAGTTAGAGAATATCGATTTGATGGTGGAATCATTAAAATTTTGCAGGAAAAAGCTTTTAGTGGAAGGGAAGATGAAGACCCAGGAAGACATATTAGAGAGTTTGACGATGTGATAACATCGCTTGGACCAAAAGGTTTGCCAAGAGACTTCTCTCGTCTTAAATTATTTCGATGGTCTCTTAAAGGTAAAGCTCTAGACTAGTTATATTCTCTCCCTCGCTATTACATTAAATGTTGGGAAACTGCATTACTAAATTCATAAACAGGTTTATTCCTTTTAAAAAGGTAACTGAACTAAGAAAGAACATAGGAAATTTTAGTCAGAACATGGGAGAAAACTACCCACAAGCCTGGGAAAGATTCTTTGGAATGATCAATAGTATTCCTAATCATGACTATTCTGAACTAACAATTTGCCATTTATTTTACCATGGTCTCAATACTCAATGTAGAGAGTTACTTGATTTCTCAGCAGGAGGATAAATAAATACTTTAACTATTAAAGAATGTTTGGAATTAATGTCTACTAGGGCTAAGAATGATTCTTTATATAATCTTGATTTTGGCACTAAGCCGAAAAATGGGATACTTCGGATAACTCCTGATCTTATGCCCGAGGTACGCAAAACTATGAAAGAAAAAGGTATAACTTCTGAACTTGCTAAGGAAAACAAAGAAGATTTGTTCCAAGTTTTAAATGAAGAAGATGAAACTAGAAAAGTTTTTCAAGAATTAAAGCATCGACAAGTAAAATCTCATAATAACTTGCATAGGCATTTCCAAAAACATAAAAAGATTTTGGTAGAAATCATGGAAAATTATGATGAGATCGGCCAAGAAATAAAATTATTTCATAAGTATCTTAGTATGATTGAAACCCAGTGTGAGCAAATAGCATCTGGTTATCAAATTTTTCTTCATGAAGACGAAGATATTCCTGTTTCTGCTAATGTTGTCACAAGAAGGGGTGCAGTTGTTACAGGACCCTTAGGACCACCGGAATATGAAGCTGAAAAAGAGCGCAAGGAAAATGCCTTGCTCGAAGCAAGCTAAGAAGATGATACATTGGTGGATCCTCAAGATGAAACTAAGACGCAAAAGCAGATCAAGGGGGACCAAAGTGATGCACAAGATGATCATTATGACTCTGATGCAGAGACGGTTGATCCAAGAGAAGATAAAGAAACAAGTAAGGAATATGCAGTTGTTATAGTAGAAAAGAAGAAAAGCAATAAGCAACAACAAAAGAAAGCAATAAAAGAACCTACCCCCCCCCCCCCAAAAGGTAAAGGACAAGAGTAAGTCAGGTGAGAAAAAGCTTCCTTATCCTGATCGAAAAAAGAAAGCACCGGATGAGGTAATTTATAATTATTTTACAAAGGCACTTAGTGACCTTCGTCTGGAAATTCCATTTGAAGATGCAATCAAAGTTCCTACTTATGGTAAATTCCTTTGTGATATTCTTAGTAGAAAGAAAGAAATAACTGAAAATGTTGCCATGGTAACTAGCTATCCTGCTAATGGGAAGCTGTTGTCTAAGTCTGGAGATCCCGGAATACCAACTATTTCATTCTCAATAGGTAAAACTTATATTCACAATGCCTTGTGTGATTTAGGAGCAGGAGTTAGTGTAATGACATACTCCCTCTATAAAAGGATAGGATTAGGGGAGTATTCTCCTACTACTATCACTTTACAGATGGCTGACAAGTCCACTAAACAACCCGTTGGTATGATTGAGGATGTCTTAGTTAGGATAGATGAACATGTTATTCCCACTGATTTTATTATTCTTGAAATGCCAGCAGATGAAATATTATCTATAATACTTGGAAGACCCTTCCTTAGTACTATCGGTGCATCAGTAGATTATGCAGAAGGGAAGATAATCTTTAATGTTTATGATGCTGAAATCATTCGGTATTTTCCAAAGAAGCTAGAAGCAGGAGAAAGATATGTTCCACCGGCAAAACGAGTTCACATGGTAAGTGCCATTGATAAGGGGCAACTGAAGGTAAGAATTCGAGAAGAGAGAAGAGGTTGAGTTATTCAACCATTCTTAATAAATGCTTGATGGGAGTCAACCCGTTTTTCGTCAATTCAGTAGAATAAAGAATAAGAAGTTCATCGCATTCCTATCACTTTTTCACAGACATTCTTGTGGAAGCGCGCCCGTGAAGATGCAGCTGTCAAAAAGTAGTAGAAACGTCAATTGAATAAGTAGAGAATAATAATAAGAATAAAAGTTTGAGTTTTCTATTTACAGAAGCTAATTTTTTGCTTTTAATATGCTAATGTTGGTCAACAGTTTTTACTGTCATTTTTCTGTTAAAAACTAGGTATTTCGCTAAGTTATGGGATAAGAAGGTATCCTCAAAGAAATAGAATTTTTTGATGTTTACTGATGGTTTAACGACCAACTATATGGTGGGAATAAAAAATTCCGGCCGTATAGCTCCGGTCGTATAGTTATCTTTGCCATCAACAAATTTTCTTCGAAGGCACAGAGAGTTTAACGACCAACTATATGGCGTGAATAAAAATTCCCGCCGTATAGCTTTGGTCGTATAGATATTGATGCCTCCGTACAAAAGTTTCTGAAAGATACTGAGAGTTTAACGACCAACTATATGGTGGGAATAAAAATTTCGGCCGTATAGTTGCGGTCGTATAGATATCGATGCCTTCGTAGAATTTCATCCGAAAGGTATTGAGAGTATAACGACCAACTATACGGCGGGATTAAAAATTCCAGTCATATAGTTCCGGTCGTATAGATATCGATGCTAGTTTTAGAAATTTATCTCGAGAGGCAGACGGTTTAACGACCAACTATATGGCAGGAACATTTTGATCAGGCCGTATAGTTGTGCCCGTATAACTGTTTTCTGAATAAAGAAACCCTAGTTGGCGGCACCACTGCAACTATACGGGCGAAGCAACATCACCCGCCCGTATAGTTCCGGCCGTATAGGTCGGCGCGACCACTTAATCGCACCAGAGCGGCTAGGTCTTCCTCCTCTCCTCATTATTTCTCTCATATTCTCTCTCCAAACCTCTCAAAATCCACCTAGAACTTTTGATTCTTTGTGTTTCGTTCGTTTGAGTGGGAGAATCAACAGATCGGTATGTTTCTCTCCCTATCCATGCTTTATTTTCAGATTTCTATGGTTGAAACTCTAACATTGGTCTAGTGGATGAACTCAAGCTTATTTCATTTTTCCTATTAATTTTTCACGTTAGGATTGAATTTTTCCACATAGAATCATTCATATATCATATAGAAACTATATGCCTAAGGTTTTATGGTGAAATTTTCAGTGCATCACGATGAACAAAATCGGTAACCTCAAGCGCCAACGGGGTGAGGGCTCAAGCTCGGGGTCCCGAGCTTCGCACAACTCCAAGTTGGACATTGTCTCAGGGAGGAGGGTGTTGCCCACATGTTGGGGTGACCACAACTTTATCACCGCGACAGGGTTGAAGGAGGACTTCGACCTCATGTGTAGCACGTCGGGGTTGGCAGTGATTAACTTCACAAGCTACGACACCTACGCTGAACTCACCCACGAGTTCCTTGCCTCCTTCTACGACGACCACAAGGAGAAAGGTAACATGTGCATGATCAGCTTCACCATGAACCGACAACACTATGAAATAAATTACGAACAATTTTGCAATGCTTTTATCCTCCCCCATACTGGGGATCCCAATATTACTAACCTCTATAGCGTCACAAGTGCAACGACTTGGGAGGTTATTTCTGTTAATGGTGGCAGACACTTATCAGAAGAAGATATCCACCATTCAGAACCCAACCATTCGTTACTATGCTCTGTTCCTCGCCAACACACTACTGGGGAGAGGTGACATAGGCTCCATGGCCAAGCGGACATGACAATGATCACCAAGGCTCTCTTCACTACTTCACCATAGAGCCCCAGTCCTGCAACTCTACTCATCTAGCACTTCCGCCACCAAAGCAACAAGACCAAATGTGATATTCGCATTGGTGGATTGGTAACCCACCTTGACTATGCATTAAACATTATACTACCCATCATGGAACCTGTTGATGGCTCCAAACTTATGGACGTCAAATATTTGACTGCTTCTGGCTTCCTTGGTGTTTACCATGCTAACCAGAGGCTCCGAGCATATCAATTCGGTTATCTTGATGATGTACAGGGTGAGCAGGTTCAGTTGCCCTGCCCCCAGGCCTTCTCAATTGTGGACAAGGACATTTGGATCCTCACCAAGGACCAAGTGACGGCGATCTTGGCCGAGCACCAGCCCGAGGAGGAGGAAGAAGAAGGGCAACAGGATGATGAGGAGAAGGAGCAGGAGGAAGAGCAGGGACACAACTCTGCTTGGGAGGGATAACAGCAGCAACAACAAGGAGGCGCATGGGACCCGTGGCCTAACCAGCCACAACAGGGATATGGCTACGTCCCCTACCAGGAGTTCCAGCAGCTCAACCAACACGTTGGGGAGATCGACCACACACTTCAGGATGTGAATGAAGATGTGAATGCTTTGACTCACAACTTCAGTCACTTCATGACCCACTTCCCCGACTTCTACCAGAAGTATCCGCACCAGCCGCCAAATGACTGCAACAAGTGAGCCTGGAAATTGCCTAAGCTTGGGGGAGGTTCAAAAACCTCCAAACTTTGCATTCATATTTTCATTTCTTCTTCTGATTTATTTTATTTCTTCAGAATTGCATGTTTATTTCTAGCTTTGCATTTCTAAACCAAAAATACAAAAAAAACATTTGTAATTTTATTTGCAAGTTCGTTTCTTTGTTTCTCTTGGAGATTACTTAATTTCAGGTGATTTGACAATATGGAAATCTAGGAGAGGTTCGACTCAAATACAGGAACAAAGCAAGCAAGAGGAGGTATCACATTCCTTTCATCAAACTCTTTGCAACCTTAAATTGATCCTACAATTATTTACTTGCTTGCACTAGAGTCACTCCCCACTTAGCTTGTTATCCTACAAATTCTATCCCTTTGATAGTATCTCCTTTTTAGCTTTGAAACAATGAGCAATGAACTTGGTCAAAAATACTTCCTATATTTTTACAACAAGAAAAAGCATCTGAAAGATGACTTGAGTCCATGCTTAGCTCAAAGAATTTGATTTTAGAACTACTCCATCCCATATGAGCTTAATATAAATAGATTCGATAGTACCCTTGATTGAAATTGTTTGATTAAATGGATGATTTGAAGTAGTAGAAATTATGCCACTACTTTTTCTAATAATTACCATAAGATATTGCTTTACACGTGTCATTACAACTCTGTCGTGCTCCATGGGGAACTATTAACTCCGCTGGCCAACAAACGATCTAAATGTGGGAAACCACTTGATTTCGGCTATTGAGTTATGTAAACGTCTATAGAAGCAATGCTATGACGGGTAAATTTTTTAGTCTCCTTATGGTTTCACGTTCCATGTGAAGTTGTAGTCCTCTGGAGTAATACTCCTCTGGCCCATTATTGCTCAACAATTATTTATTGGCATGGTCATGAGTGCAGAACACAACCCCAATTAAACATGATAAAAATAGTGGCATGATTTCTCTATGAAAGAGCTAAAGTTTTTGAAAGGCAAAAGAAAATAAAGAGGTGCTTTGATAGTCTTGAGATTTTGACATGGGATAGATGAGTTGTTCTTAAATTATATGCTTTGATGACTACTTGAGTACTCTTAATTGGGAAAACAAACAAGAAGAAAAGAATTTGTCTCACTTTCCTAGCTAAACTCTTGACACTTGCTTACACGTGGTTAGGAAGTGGACTCAGTGCAATCTTGTGAATACTTGTATGATTATATTTAAGATTGCAGGGATTGTGAAGAAAAGAATTTGACACCAATTCAAACTTGTGAGTTCCTTTATTTTCAGTCTCGAATCTCTGCTATTCTTCCTTATTTCCTTATCACTCGAGGGCGAGCAACATCTAAGCTTGGGGGAGTTGATAGCTGTGAGATTCGACACATTTTGATGGCTTTTATTGATGGTTTTCTCCCGGATTTGATCGTTTTCTGGTTTTACCTAATGCTAATACTTTGGTAGCAAAGAAAACTTGGTTTTTAATGTGTGTTTCAGGTTCTGAACGTCAACAGAGGGATTTAACTAGAGAAACACAATATTCTAGATAAAACAAGCGAGTCCCACCTTGGAAGTCGCGAGGGGAGATCACAGAAGCTTTAATGAGCAACTATACAGCAGGAATATTTTTCCGGTCAAAAGGGACAACTTCTGTGAAGGGATCGAGGACGAAAACACAACGCAGCAGCCGCCACACCATCCAGAAGGGAGAAAGAAGAGATCCGGAGAAGATGGAGAAGACGTTCTTCATCTCGCTCTATGATCTTTGACCTCCTAGCCAACACACCCCATAGCCACTACTTGTACTTGAGAGAGAGGGATCTCCACCTTGTAAGACTAGGGTTTGAGATTGTTTCTTCCCATCTTGAATTGTGTTGGATATTTTTCTATTCTTATTGTGGATCTTAATGGTAATACAAAGACGATTTCCCTTTATTTAATTATATTGATGATCCGTTCTTCTCTCATGTGTGAGTAATTCCCTTGGGCATGGGAGATGTAGGGGATTGATGAGATGTGATGTGCCTTCATATATTTTCCGCTAGTTTGTGATTGATTCTAATTGCTATATTATGTGTGCTTGACTATCTGTGGGATGCCTAATGCTTGTTGTCCAATTAAGGGCCCAGACAATATGATACTTTGTTCTACATAGATAAGATCTTGTACGCTAGTGGACCGGCACCATTATTCACAAACCGTAGGGTGACGCACTTAAGGGATACCGACACCATTTGGAGAAAATAT
This sequence comes from Avena insularis, assembly GCA_023614405.1. Taxonomy (NCBI): domain Eukaryota; kingdom Viridiplantae; phylum Streptophyta; class Magnoliopsida; order Poales; family Poaceae; genus Avena; species Avena insularis. The sequence goes on along the minus strand of CM042692.1, from coordinate 66,713,170 downwards.
TTTTTAGATAAAGATTTAAGAAAGCGCTGGAATCATTTCGATGGAAACCGGAATTATTTCGTGTGAAGTTGCATAAACTGGTTCTGCATGTGATAATGAAATGTTGCAGGGGGTTTTATGTGAATGTTTGTTAATTAAAGTAATTAACAAAATTCTGAATATAATAAATAAAATAGTTTTATTTAATAAGAGCTTGCATTAAATTTGGTAGAAATTTAATGCACGTGAGTGGACATATGAGTGGAGACATGTTTATGTGAGTGGGAGCTCCACCCACATGAATGAGGGAGAGGTGGGGGCACCCACCATGGCCAGCGGCCATGCCCCATGGGAAGCCCCCTTCCCCTATATCAGGAGCACCTCCTCCTCCTCCACTCTCACACCTCCTCGTGAAGGATCTCTCTCCTCCTCTAGAATTTATTCCCATGGTCTCGGATTAGCGAGATACATATTCCCGGTGGCTTTATCTAGAAAGGAGCTGCTGCTTGCGCTGCATCGCTGGAGCAAGGACGCGGAGGTTCTCGGGGTACTGGACGTGTGTGCGATCACGGATGCACTGCTGATTTGTGCTGCTAGACTTGCTGGTGCTGGACCTGCTGGACTTGCTGGATTTCATCACGATCTTGAGATCGGGAAGTGTACGACTACATCATCCACGAGTTCAAACTCGTTAACAACGCTTTGTCGCCCTTCAAGGGTATGTTATCTATGGATGTATATCCACCCATTGATTGTTGATGGCTCGTGATTGATGAGCTCGTTGGGGAACCCCAAGAGGAAGGTATGATGAGCACAGAAGTAAGTTTCCCTTAGTTATGAAACCAAGGTTATCGAACCAGTAGGAGCAAGGAAACACCCCAAAGGTGTTGCTAGCTGAGCCTTGGCAGGGTGCACTACTGGTGCTAGTAGCAACGTGGAGACCTGCACAACACAACCACAGAACTCTGTCCCCAACTTGCAATGAGGTTGTCAATCTCACCGGTTTTGCTAAAAACAAAGGATTAAACATATCGAATGGAAGAAAGTAATAGTTTGTAGAAAGTAAACACAAAGCAGTAAACAGTTTATTGTAGATTGAAAGTAAAAGAAAGGACCGGGGTCCATAGTTCACTAGAGGTGGCTCTCCTTAAGATAGAAAACATGCTGGGTGAACAAATTACAGCGGGGCAAGTGACAAACATCGAGAAAGCATACAAGCATATACTAATCATCTTGACTCCTTTGAGACTTGATTGGGCATTACAACATTATACATAGACTGCCATCCAACTACATCTATGACTAATAATCCACCTTTAGGTTATCATCCGAATCCCCTCCAGTATTAAGTTGCAAACAATAGATTATTGTTTTACGAATTGCGTGTAATGTAAACAATACGATTGTTCTATGAACAAAGGATTGTTGTTTTCTCCCTAGTAGCAACAACACATCTAGTACCTTAGAGATTTATCACTTCGGATTACAGAGGCATGAACCCACTATCGAGCATAAATACTAACTCTTGGAGTTGCTAGCATCTACTTGGACAAGATAGCTACTAACAACGAAAAGCCTGCAAGATCACAAATAACAAAGACATGATAGAATCAATAATCAACCTGAAATAGCATATCAATATCCATCGGATCCCCGCAAACACAACATGCAGAATTATAAATAGATGATCTTAATCATGAACGGAGCTCACAAGATCTAGACATGAAATCACAAAGGAGGAGAACCAGCCATCTAGCTACTACATGGACCCGTAGTCCAGAGATGAACTACTCACGCATCATACCGGAGGCTTGCATGATGATGAAGAAGGCCTTGATAACCCACAAGTATAGGGGATCGTGTGTAGCCTTTCTGATAAGTAAGAGTGTCGAACCCAACGAGGAGCTAAAGGTAGGATAAATATTCTCTCAAGTTCTATCAACCACTGATACAACTCTACGCACACTAAACGTTTGCATTATCTAGGAAATAAAACTAGAGCAACAATACGAGTAATAGAGATAGCTTTGCATGATAATAAATAACAAGAAAGTAAAGCTAGTTGCTGCAGAAATAAAATACACTAAACTAATAGAACATGAGTGTAGAATAGTGGTGGTAATTGTGGTGGCTTTGTCCAAGTTTAAATAGCGAATAGATCGGGTTCATTGTCTTCGATGCAATTTTCTATGTGGGAGAGGCTAAATATACATGCGCTTCACTACTTGGAATTACATGTACTATATGATTGGATTGTTAGCAAACATCCGTAAGTACTAATCAATGCATTAAGATTTTTCCAACCATAGCCTTAAGTTTAATGGTTCTGTTACTCTCATACGTGCAACGTTCCGTTCAAGGCCCTCGTGTTTCTCACTCCCCAGAACTTCCCCTTCCTCTTACACATACTACAAACCCTATGATATTTAATCAATACGCGCACAAATATAATGGACACCAAAGGACTGTACCATATCAACATACAACTCTAATGAACCAAAGACGTTCAACCATTCAATCTAAGAACAAAAAAATTATGCAAACATAACATAGATCATAGGATTATAACTTATAGAATCAAACACCATGTTTACATAGGACGGTACAGAGGTGTGTGGGAGGATGAGCCACTGCATACTAGGAGGATTAGGTGATGGAGTTGACGGTGAAGATGGTGAAAAGGGCGGCGACGGCATCGGCGGTGGCGCGGGGGACTCCTTCCCCGCCGCCGGTATCATGGGGGAGCACCGCCCCTTAGCCATCTTCCTTCATGGCTTATTGGGATCCCTCCCCCATGGAAATGGGATCCATGGGGGAGGCAAAAACGTGGCTTTGGTGGCTGCATATTCGTGGGTGGAGATGCCCTAGGTTTCCTCCCTTTATATAGCTTCTCGGATTCCTGTCACCCCATCTTGTCCTGCAGGAAATTGGGTCTAAAAGGCCCATCCGGACTCGGAATCAGATAAATTTTATGTCCAGAACATTTGTCGTGAAATTTCCAGCAACTTTGTAGTTGAAGAGTTTTCCGTTTGACGCTGTATTCGACCCTAAACGTGACCATCTTAAAAAAGAGTTCTGAGACAGATTTCTAGAAAAATCCCAATTTGACTCCAACAAGGTTTACACTTGTATTCTTGGTAATTCCTACACATCAAAGTGTAAAACAAGAACATTGTGCACTTTTGAAACTATTAGTAGGTTAGTCCAAATAAATCATAAACTTTATACAAAAATAAAAGCATATTATTAGCATAAAACCATCAAAAATTATAGATACGTTATGGACGTATCAACATCTCCAAGCTTAGTTCTTGCTCGTCCTCGAGTAGGTAAACAATCAAAACAATATAATTTTTGAGGTGACATGCAGACAACACAATCTTGATCATCATTATTGTAAAAGTATTGATAGCTGGGATTAAGGTACTCTAAACATGAATCATGAAAGATAGAGTTCTAACAATAAGACATAGCAACTATGTTGTAGCATGAAAAGGCACAAACAAAAGATTCATGAATAATAATGTTTTGCAAGACGTTTGTTTGTTTCAGCTTGTCCCTCATAGAGTAGCAAAACATAAATGCATAGAACACCTTCAAAGTTCATAAGGGTGACTAGATACAAATAATTTAGGAACAAGCAATATCAAAGTTATGCATCAATCAACAAGTCTTGGGACAATGCACATAGAACTAATAATGACAACTATGCTCTCTTAATTAGTGCATAAAGATAGAAGGTGGAGACTCAATATTAAAGTGGAAGAAAGGCCTTCATAGAAAGAAGCAGGGATTCAAGTCTCATAAAGAGCTTCTAAAAATTATGGTACTTATTAGCTTTCAGCTCTCATTGCCCCTATCATAAGCATCTTGAAGTGATTAAGGTTAAAGTGAACAAACTATGGAGTATATGCTTGACAAAGTATAAGTTGGAAATCTCATATCCCTTGCATACGAGGGCCGCTCATTATGCTACTCAAGTTTAGTTACCGGTAAGTTCTTGTCATAGTAAGTACATGTGTATCACAGAGAACCGCCAACGGGGTACCCCTTGCCCAATGATACGGAAGAATCCCCATATCAAAATGACAAGGCAAGCAGACAACGAGCATCTCAGCAATCTTCTTATTTACCATGGGAAAATGGTGCTTTTTTCTCTCTTTCCTCTTTTTTCATCTCTTTTTTTCTTTTTTCTCAATCTCTATCTCTTTTTTTATAAGAAGAATGCTTCATAGATTACTCATTATGGTTACGCTGGAGGTTTCCACCATGATTAGGCATGGATTAGACCGGTGGCCAAGGCGTTTCTCTAACACACATACATAACTCCATGGACTTACAAGCTCCCCATTCATTTCACACCGACGACATCCATAGACAAAAGAGCATGATATCAACTAGGTACAATGTACAAGTGCAATGTTGAAAGCGTTCCCCATGACAGCATGGTTCTGCTAATCCCCAACATATAAGTGCAAGCATATACAACATAGATGACATAATGGTTCAAGTTTATTAGGGGCAAGAAAACTAAAGTGTGCCATCAAGTTCGTGAGAGCTTTAATCACTAGTTTTCTCATAACAAGTTTAATTCGGAAGGTAGATAAAAGCATGAATATACTTGGAATAGCAAATGCTAATAGGTAGGTATGGTGGACTCTTTGGGATAACTTGGTTTTATTTGGAGTTGGATGCATGAATGGAACTCATACTTGGTTATGGAGGCTAGCAAAAGACTGGGAGCGACCAACTAAAAGAGCAATAATGGACATAATCATGCAAAGTGAAAAAACATCATTAATTAAAGCATAAAGTGATATTACAAGTCGAAAACTAAAGGATCATAAAGTCTATGGTGACTTGGGATAGTCATAACATGGTGTGAGCATGTGCCAAGTCAACCCAAATAAAGAATCAAAAGAGAATACCACAATACTATGCTTTAATATGCTAAAACAACACATGATTCTTTCAAGGCACATTAAGCAATCTCAATTGTTTATAACATGTCATGCTAGAGCAAAATCACTAAGAATAAATCCAAAACAATATCAAGCATGCCATGACAAAGCATAGGCCACCGTAAAAAACGAGCTCCTTTTACCACTTAAGCATGAACTTTTCCTACTCTTTTCCAATCCAAACCACACTTATTTGAAAACTAATGTATGAAAGAGGGGGTCCAACAAATTTATTCAAGAAAACTAAGCAAACCAAGCAAACAAAAACCAAAAAAAAAACGAAGACGCTCCAAGAACAACACAATTGTGCATGAAACAATAAAAATGAAGTGTTTGGAAGAACCTGAGATTTTTATTGATGAAGAAGGGGACGCCTTGGGCATCCCCAAGCTTTGACGCTTTTACTTCTTGGATATTTCTTGGGGTTACATGGGGTGGCATCCCCAAGCTTGAGCTTTAGTCCATTCTTCATCTCATTACATCATTCTTTCCTTAACACCTGAAATTTTTCCTTCATACAAAACTTCACATAATCTTCATTAGCAACATTAGTGTACGCAAGATAATAAGTCTTTGGGTTCAGTTTCAACACCAATAAAACTTCCATTAAAACACAAGCTACTGTAGCACTTCACTTAAAAAGCTCAATTCTCCAAAAAGAATCCAAAAAGGAATCAACAAGAAGCAAATGCAAATAATGGCAGAAATCTGTCAAAACAGACCAGTAGAGAGAAACCAAATTTTTCGAAAACCTTCTGTTGCTCAAATGGAAAAGTGTTGAACTAATGAAAGTTGTATAACAACCTGGGGCAGAAGCACGAAAAATTACAGCTCAAACCGACGTACAGAGATTTTACACGCATTTTTACAGTGAAGCACAAAAATCTATTTTGGGACAGCAACTTTCCAAGCATTACTTTTCTCTCATTAGAGGTTACTCTTGGCACAAAAAGCAAATAAAAATGATAAGGAGAGATTATTACTGAAGAAATAACTTCCTAGACTCAACTAAAACTTTTGGGTTATCTCCCAATAAGTACTTTTCTTTAATGCCTTTAAGTTAGGCATAGGATCAAGATTCAAGTATTTTCGAATTAATAAGCATTAAGATCAATACCAGAAATATGTTTCTTTTTGAAGGCTTCATGCATTCCTACAAGTTTTTAACTGAAAAGCTTCCATGGAAAGATTTGTTTTGGTTTCATAGGCATTTACACAAGTGTTCAAGGTCGACCCCCACTTAACCATTACTCATCTTTTCAATCACTTTCCTTTTTTAAAACGTTTTTAGGTAACAAGTGCACCTATTTATTTTTTGTAATTCGCATTCCCTATCCATACTAAGATAGAGAACAACTTAAAACTGAAAGTAAAACCTACTTAGAGATAAAGCAAACAAGTGCACACAAGAATATTCACCCACACGCTATTGCTCCCCGGCAACGGCGCCAGAAAAGGTCTTGATAACCCACAAGTATAGGGGATCGTGTGTAGCCTTTTCGATAAGTAAGAGTGTCGAACCCAACGAGGAGCTAAAGGTAGGATAAATATTCTCTCAAGTTCTATCAACCACTGATACAACTCTATGCACACTAAATGTTTGCATTATCTAGGAAATAAAACTAGAGCAACAATACGAGTAATAGAGATAGCTTTGCATGATAATAAATAACAAGAAAGTAAAGCTAGTTGCTACAGCAATAAAATACACTAAACTAACAGAACATGAGTGTGGAATAGTGGTGGTAATTGCGGTGGCTTTGTCCAAGTTTAAATAGCGAATAGATCGGGTTCATTGTCTTCGATGCAGTTTTCTATGTGGGAGAGGCTAAATATACATGCGCTTCACTACTTGGAATTACATGTACTATATGATTGGATTGTTAGCAAACATCCGTAAGTACTAATCAATGCATTAAGATTTCCCCAACCATAGCCTTAAGTTTAATGGTCCTCTTACTCCCATAAGTGCAACGTTCGTTCAAGGCCCCTCGTGTTTCACACTCCGGCAGAACTTTCCCTTCCTATTACACATACTACAAACCCTATGATGTTTAATCCATGCGCGCACAAATATAATGGACACCAAAGGACTGTACCGTATGAACATACGACTCTAATGAACCAAAGGCGTTCAACCATTCAATCTAAGAACAAAGACATTACGCAAACATGACATAGATCATAGGATTATAACTTATAGCATCAAACACCATGTTTACATAGGACGGTACAGAGGTGTGTGGGAGGATGAACCATTGCATACTAGGAGGATTAGGTGATGGAGATGACGGTGAAGATGGTGAAGAGGGCGGCGTGGGAGACTCCTTCCCCGCCGCCGGTATCATGGGGGAGCACCGCCCCTTAGCCCCCTTCCTTCATGGCTTCTTAGGAGCCATCCCCCATGGAGATGGGATCCATGCGGGAGGCAAAAACGTGGCTTTGGTGGCTGCAAATTCGTGGGTGGAGATGCCCTGGGCGAATTAGGTTTCCTCCCTTTATATAGCTTCTCGGATTCCTGTCTTCCGTTCAGACTCGGAATCAGCTAAATTTTATGTCCATAACATTAGTCGCGAAATTTCCAACAACTTTGTAGTTGAAGAGTTTTCCTTTTTACGCTGTCTTTGACCCGAAACGTGACCATCTTTAAAAAGAGTTCTGAGACAGATTTCTGCAAAAAACCCAATTTGACTTGAACAAGGTTTCCACTTGTATTCTTGGTAATTCCTACACATCAAAGTGTAAAACAAGAACATTATGCACTTTTGCAACTATTAGTAGGTTAGTCCAAATAAATCATAAACTTTATACAAAAAGGAGTGTCAAAAGCATATTATTAGCATAAAACCATCAAAAATTATAGATACGTTATGGACGTATGTCAACACCCGGATTTTTAATCCCAAATGCCCGTTATGCCATACCTCGCAATCTCAGGATTACCATTTTTGCGAGACATAATGGATTTGATATCACAGTACATCATCCATTACAAACCATATATAAGGTTTTACACAAATAAGGATCTCATGATCCAGTCTTTAATACAACAAGCAACGGAAATAAAAGATAAGCGTAGCAGTGGGGTCCATCTTCAGGGGCACAGGCAATGCTGACGAAGGCAGATAGTCCTAGTTATCATAGCCGTCCTGCTGACCATCATCTTGGTAATCTCCTTCATAGTCTGGCCATGATAATAGCCAGGGACAAAAGCCATGAGTACTCTTTAAGTACTCGCAAACTACTACTAACAAGGAGTATAATTCTAAGTTAAAGTGCTGAATCTAAGTTAACTATCAAGTTAAGTCTGAAACCTAAGCTGAGTTCAGAAGCAAAGAAAGATAAAGTAAAGTTCTAGCATCACTTAAGTTGGGAAGCTATTATCATAAAGACAACCCTGTTGTGGTCAAGTCAAAATTCATCATTCATTTCAAGTTATTTAGAAAACATTTGACAACGAAATAGTATGGCCATTCCAACTGTCCATAACCGCGAACGCGGCTATTCGAATAGTTTGACACTCTGAAGAGGCGGTACACTTTCACCACAAGATTCGATACATCTGTCAGGGATAACCCTGAATCATCATACTTAGTATGTAGATAATCAAACATAACCTTCCCTTTACACACCCTAGTATAAGCACCTCTCCTATGAGTATGGCCTCCCAACCATGACCATCAATCATCTTGGGCACTGCATAGGTGGACAACATTGAGAGGTAGCCTCAGCTCAAACCTCTCCCGTGAGGGAACTAATACTAATGCATATAAATTTCCAGCTAAGCCTTACCCAATTCAGGTAATGTGGTTGTACGGTAAATTTGGAATGGTATTGCATCCGAATCCAACCATCAGTTTTATAAAAGGGTTAAGGCTCATGCCTCATCATTTTCATCATCATAAACCAGTTGTGTCTCTCAACACATGTCAAAACATCTCAATAGAATGACTCATCATTCCAAGGTTTTCACAATTCATTTTCACCAAGTGTTCCCATCTAAAGTGACTCAAGTTTTTGATCTACTCTATAATACTAAGTTAAGAGTGTTCACTAAGGTGGAAGGATGGGGTTAATCTCATTCCATAGAATGACATCTAAAGGTTTCTAAGTAGGTCAAGTTTTATACTTTTTATGCTACCTTCAAAATAAGTAAGGAACTTTGCATACTAAGGGGAGTAAAACTTGTAAGTAAGACTTGGGGTACTAATAGTTAAAAGGGGTGTGATCAAAGCATGCCTAAAGCATCCTTGCTCATTCATCTAGCTTAATTCTAGCTTGCTAACAATAGCTTGCCTTGGTTGGTGCAGTGGTTGAAGTTTTCTTCTTCTTCTTCTTGGTAGCACTCCTCCTCCTCGTAAGCTTGGTCGGTACTATCTTCTATAACAATACATACGGAGTAGACAATCACCAAACAATACTTAACTAGGCTAGATAGCATTCTAAGACACACAATTGATGATCTATTATCATCACAAGCATCACAAGTTTAATTCAATAGTTTCCTTCTTTTTATTTTAGAAAAGTAATTTCTACTCATTGAAAAATTAACTAACATTTAATATTCACCACTTAAAACATGGGATCATGTTAACACATGTCATCACCACATATTCTAACATGTGGGAATGAGATTTAAGGGTTGGATCAATATTACTTTGGTTTAAGTTCATTATCTAATGATTTAAAGTGACTAGAAATGCCTATATAGCATTATTTGGTACTAGTCCAAAGTCACTGCATGTAAACCTTAATATTATTACATATTTAGATATATATGATGAAATGTGATTTTTGAGAGTTGGAATCAACTCAAAAGCTAATTTGGTTGATTTTATAAAAATGTTTCAAGTTGCAAAAGCTTCTGTCTTCTTATTTTTATTAGGAGAGATCTATAACTCTAACTGAATTAAATCCAATGGGCTTGGATAGATCATTTTAATACCTTTCAGAACAAAATTAGTTTCATGCAATTTGGATTTCTAAAACTCTCTGAATTGATTTTCAAACTAGGGGACAGAAACTAGATTTAACTAAAAGAAAAATCCAGATTTGAATAGGTGGGCTAGCGCGGGAAAGGAAATGGGTCGGCCCAGTGGCGCTCATGGGCTCACCGACAGGGGTCCGTGTCACGGCACTTAAACGCTAAACAAGATCACAGACTGTGGTCAAGCGATTAGAATAGGAATCTACGGCTGAGGGTCGTCGTCAACGATGAACAGGTCGCCGGCGAGCTCGAACCCTAGCGGCTCAGTGGGGGTCTACTGAGGGCGTACCAGGGCTCCAGCGGGGTTGGCGAGGCGGGCAAACAATGTGGAAGACGACGGCGAGGCGAGGCGTGGTTGCGGCGGAGCTTGGGGTGGTCGCAATCAATGGCGCCCTTCTCCTCCTGTCGTGGCTGCTCCGGCTTCAATTCCAGCGAGCTGCTGCTCCCTTTGCTCCGGCGAGAGGTGGGTGAGGTTCAGAGAGGTGAGGGGAGTAGAATGGTGTGGACAGAAGAGGCTGGGGAGGGCTCCTTTTATAGGCACGACGGTGAGACCAAGCGGGATGGGAAGGCGACTCCGGCGACAAGGCTACGGCGGGGTAGATGCATGGCTGAGGGTGGCGATCGATGTGTGGTTCCCTGGCGGTGCTCTAGAACTTGAATGTGGCCGTAGGGGCGGTGGCACACGGTCTGGGCAAGGTGGCGCTTTGAGAGGCAGAAGCGGCGGTGTCCATGGCGAGCGGTGGCTGTGAGGCGTTGGGCGGCCAGCGGGGGTGTCTGGGGTGTTCTCCAGGTCGAGGCGGAGCGGCGGGCGCGGGCTGCTGCCAAGGGGCGGTCTGTCTGGCGGCAGTGACTGGCATGGTGCGGTGGCACTGGGCGCGGCTTGTCCTCGGTGGTCCACTGCACGGCTGGGCTCGGGCAAGGGACAGGGGGTGGTAGTGAGGTGTGAGCTACCTCCTAGACATGGAGAGAGGGAGAGGGGTGGTCTGCTACGGTGAGGGCAAGGTTGGCCGGCGAGAGGCGTCTCAGCATGGCATGGCCGTGCCACTAGGGGCTAGGGGATTGGGTGGTTAAACTCTGGTTAGATCAAGAGGGAACAGGGGGATAAATGAAGATCAATTGGGGGCAAAACCCTGTAATAAACAGTGAGCTAGGATTAGAGTAGAGATTATGCATGCCATGTGTTTGATGAAATGGCCGCATGAAAGAAAGTTTTGAATTTTGGTTTCAAATTTTTTGAGTGATCTCCACTAGTGATAGATAGTCTCTGGTTGCAAGGGTTTTGAAAGTGGAGCTCAAATAGATGGTTTTTGAAATAGGGGTGATCTATGCATATGCATTAGATTCAATTTTAAACTGTCATTTAAAATAGTTAACAGAATGTTTTTAGCAGATCCAAAGGTGGGCCTTGGTACCTCATTATGTGTACTAGCAAGGGGTGCAAAGATCAAGAATTGTTTCTGTTAAGTTTTGAGTACTAGGAATAGCCAAAGTAGGCATGGGAGTTAAATTTGCCAAAATGACCATTCCTCCTTTTTAATTCTTTTTGATTTGATTTTATTTAGGAAAAGTTTGGGAATGATGTAGATGATGTTTAAATCACCTAAGAAACATTTTACAAGCATTGGATCATTCAATCATGGCAATTCAAACAACTCCTATTTTAAATGCACACACATATGAATACTTTCATTTTAAATTTGGAAAAGTTTTTGTTAACCCTATTTTTGGATGATTTGATCTTGATAAGCTTAGATTAAAGTTTTCGGATGTTACAACGTATCAGGCCTCCAGGGTGAATCCCCTCTCCGGCAGGGTGCCGGGAAGAGTTTCAGATCCCTCCCTATTTGGGGATGGAGATGACGGCGGCTACAGACTCTTTCGTGGATTTTTGATCGGGTACTTATGGTTTTGGTCCCGAAGGCAATATAAAGGCGGAAGGAGAGGCCGAGGGGGTGCCTGCTGGGCTGGCCACACCACCCCCTGGCACGGCCAGGCCTGGCCCGCGCGGCCAGGTGGTGTGGCCGCCCCTAGCTCCTCTCCGTCTCGTATTCTGGCTCCAGATGTCTTCCGGTAAAATAGCGACTTTGGCTTTTGTCCCGTCCAATTCCGAGAATATTCATTTTTTGACTTTCTTGGAACCAAAAACAACAGAAAACAGGCAGCTGGCACTGTGGCTCTTGTCAATAGGTTAGTCCAAGAAATCATATGAAAAGTACTCCAAAGTATGGACAAAACACAAGAAAGTAGATAAAACCAAGCATGGAACATCAAAAATTATAGATACATTTGCAATGTATCAACATCCCCAAGCTTACTCCTGCTCGTCCTCGAGTAGGTAAGTGATAAAAAGGAAGAATAGTTTTTGAGGTGACATGCACCATCATAAACTTGATCAAAGTATTTGTAAAACATTCAAATCTGGGATCATAGTACTTCAATCATACCATGAAAGACAAAGTTCTAGCAATAAGACAAAGAAACTATGTTGCAACATGAAAAAGGCACAAACAAAAGATTCATGAATAACAATGCTTTGCAAGACGTTTGTTTGTTTCACATAAAGAAAAGATAGCATAATAGTATTCAGCTTGTCCCTCATAGAGTAGCAAATATAATTGCATAGGACACCTTCAAAGTTCATAAGAGTGACTAGATACAAATAGTTTAAAAAAAGCAATATCAAGTTATGAATCAATCAACTAGTCTTGGGACAATGCACATAGAACTAAGAATGGCCACTATGCTCTCAAAGTAAGTGCATAAAGATAGAAGGTGGAGACTCAATATAATGGTGGAAGAAAGTCCTTCATAGAAGGAAGTAGGGATTCAAGTCTCATAAAGAGCTTCCAAAAATTATGGTACTTAATAGCTTTCAGCTCTCATTGCCCCTATCATAAGCATCTTGAAGTGATTAAGGTGAAAGTGAACAAACTATGGTGTACATGCTTGACGAAGTATAAGTTAGAAATCTCATGTCCCTTGAATATGAGGGTCGCTCCTCATGCTACTCAAGTTTAGTCACCGGTAAGTTCTTGTCATCGTAAGTACATGTGTATCATAGAGAACCGCCAACGGGGTACCCCTTGCCCGATGATACGGAAGAATCCCCATATCAAAATGACAAGGCAAGCAGACAACGAGCATCTTAGTAATCTTCTTATTTACCATGGGAATATGGTGCTTATTTCTCTTTCCTCTTTTCATAATCCCTTTTTTTTCCTTTTCTCTTTTTTCTCAATATAGGGCTCTTTTTTATAAGAAGAATGCTTCATAGACAACTCATTATGGTTACGCTGCAGGTTTCCACCATGTCAGCATGGATTAGACCAGCGGCCCAGGCGTTTCTCTAACACATATACATAACTCCATGGACTTACAAGCTCCCCTTTCATTTCACACCGACGACATCCATATACAAAAGAGCATGATATCAACTAGATACAAAGTACCCGTGCAATGTTGAAAGCGTTCCCCATGATAGCATGGTTCTGCTAATCCCCAACAAATAAGTGCAAGCATATACAACATAGACGACACAATGGTTCAAGTTTATTAAGGGCAAGAAAAGTAAAGTGTGCCATCGAGTTCGTGAGAGCTTTAATCACTAGTTTTCTCATAACAAGTTTAATTTGGAAGGTAAATAAAAACATGAATATACTTAGAATAGCATATGCTAGTAGGTAGGTATGGTGGACTCTTTGGAATAACTTGGTTTTAGGAGTTGGATGCATGAGTGGAACTCATACTTGGTTACGGAGGCTAGCAAAAGACTAGGAGCGACAAACTAAGAGAGCAATAATGGCCATAATCATGTAGAGCGACAAAACATCATTGATCAAAGCATAAAGTGATACTACAAGTTGAAAACTAAAGTATCATAAAGGCTATGGTCATAACATGGTGTGATCATGCGCCAATTCAACCCAAATAAAGCATCAAAGGAGAATACCACTATACTATGTTTTAATATGCTAAGACAACGCATGATTCATCCAAGGCACATTAAGAAATCTTAATTGTTTATAACAAGTCATGCTACAGCAAAGAATACTAAGCATAAAGCCAAAACAATATCAAACATGGCATGACAAAGCATAGGCCACAGTCAAAAACAAGCTCTCTTTACCACTTAAGCATGAACTTTCCTACTCTTTTCCAAAACAAACCAAACTATTTGAAAACCAATTTATGAAAGAGAGGGGTCCAACCAATTTATTCAGCAGACTAAGCAAACCAAGCAAACGAAAAACCAAAATGAAAACAAAAAAGAAGACGCTCCAAGAACAACACAACTGTGCATGAAACAATAAAAATGAAGCGTTTGAAGAAACCTGGGATTTTTATTGATGAAGAGGGGATGCCTTGGGTATCCCCAAGCTTTGACGCTTGTACTTCTTGGATATTTCTTGGGGTGACACGCGTGGCATACCCAATCTTGAGCTTTAGTCCATCCTTCATCTCATTACTCATTCCTTGCATACACCTAAAATATTTCCTACATACAAAACTTTACACAATCTTTATTAGCAACATTAGTGCACTCAAGATAATAAGTCTTTAGGTTCAGTTCTAACACCAATAAACTTCCATTAGAACACTAGCTACTGTAGCACTTTCCTAAAAAAGCTCAATTCCCCAAAAGAACTCAAAAAGGAACCAACAAGAAGCAAATGCAGAAAATGGCAGAAATCTGTCAAAATAGACCAGCAGGTAAAGACGAATTTTTTTGGAGACCTTCTGTTGCTCAAATCAAAAAGTATTGAACTAACGAAAGTTAGAAAACAACCTGGGGCAGAAGCACAAAAATTCACGCCTCAAAAGGATGTACAGAGATTTTACATGAATTTGTACGGTGAAGCACAGAAATCTGTTTTGGGACAGCAACTTTCCCAATCATTACTTCTCTCTCATTAGAGGTTACTCTTGGCACAAAAAGCAAATAAAAAGGATAAGGAGCGGTTATTACTGAAGTAATAACTTCCAAGACTCATCTAAAACTTTTGGGTTATCTCCCAATGAGTACTTTTCTTTAACGCCTTTAAGTTAGGCAGAAGAAGCAAAAAAAGAATCAAGTGTTTTCAAATGAAGAAGCATTAAGACCAAATTTTGTTTTCATAGAAGAGGCAAAAGAAATCTTCTCTATCTTCTTAGGGAAGTGTTCTATACCTTTCTTGAATGGGAGTTGATATCTAATGGTGCCTTCTTTCACATCAATAATGGCACCACTAGTTCTAAGAAAAGGTCTTCCCAAAGTAATAGGACAAGAAGCATTGCATTCAACATCCAAAACATAGAAATCAATGGGGACATAGGCATTGTTAACCATAATAAGAACATCATTAAGACTCCCCATGAGTTTATTTTTAGAATTATCATCAAGTGGGACATTCAAATAACAATCGTTAAGTGGAGGCAAATCAAGCATATCATAAATCCTTCTAGGCATAATAGAAACACTACTATCAAGATCACATAAAGCTTTGAAAGCAAAGTCATTTCACTTTCATATTAATGATGGGTTCCCAACTATATTCTTGTTTTATAGGAATAGAAGCTTTATGTTTCATCTTTTCTTCTTTAATCTTTATGAGAGCATCAGTAATGTGTTTTGTAAAGGCCATGTTCATAGAACTAGCATTAGGACTTTTAGCAAGCTTTTGTAGGAACTTAATAACTTCAGTGATATTGCAACCACCAAGATCAAAATCAAATTTATCATCTAAAGTAGTAGAACTATAACTAGCCTCAACACTAGTAGTGGTGATAGTGGAAACACTAATGTTTCTAGCAATTTCATCCTCTCTTTCCCACTTAGCATGTAATTCAGCTAATAGTCTAACACTTTCATCAATTCTTACTTGTATAGCATTTGTAGTTGCAAAGGGATTATCATTAGTTTCAAGTTTAGCAGCCATTTTGTTCAAAGAAGATTGAGCTTCAGCCAAAGATGCTATATTTCTTTCAGCATTAGAGAGTTTTTCCTCAATAGTTTTATTGAAAGCAGTTTTCTTACTAATAAAGTCTTTAAGCATAACTTCAAGTTCAGAGGAAACACTCCTATTATTGTTGTAGGAATTTCCATAAGCATTACCATTGTTGGGAGGATATGGCTTATAATTATTGTTACCAAAATTATTCCTATAAGCATTATTGCCAAAATTGTTATTTCTTATGAAGTTCACATTAACTTGCTCTTCTTGAGCAACCAAAGAGGCTAAAGGAACATTATTTGGATCAATATGGGCTTTCCCATTAACAAGCATAGACATAATAACATAAATCTTATCACTCAAGGAGGAGGTTTCCTCAACAGAATTTACCTTCTTACCTTGTGGATCTCTCTCAGTATGCCATTCAGAATAGTTAACCATCATATTATCCGGAAGTTTTGTTGCGGCACCCAAAGTAATGGTCATAAAGGTACCTCCAGCAGCAGAGTCCAATAGGTTCCTTGAAGAATAGTCCAATCCTACATAAAAAGTTTGGATGATCATCCAAGCAGCCAGTCCATGAGTGGGACAATTCTTTACCAAAGATTTCATTCTTTCCCAAGCTTGAGCAACATGTTCATTATCAGATTGTTTAAACTTCATTATTTCACTTCTCATAGATATAATCTTAGCAGGAGGATAGTACTTTCCAATGAAAGCATCTTTGCATTTAGTCCAAGAATCAATACTATTCCTAGTTAAGGAATTCAACCATTCTTTAGCTTTTCCTCTCAAAGAGAAAGGAAACAATTTCAGCTTAATAATATCACCATCTATATCCCTATGCTTTTGCATCTCACAAAGTTCAACAAAGTTATTTACATGGGCATCATCATCTTCATTACCAATACCAGAAAATTGTTCTCTGATAACAAGATTGAGTAAAGCAGGTTTTATGTCAAAGAAAGTAGCTTCAGGCACATGTGGAGCAATAGGTGTGCTCATAAAATCATTGTTGTTGGTGCTAGTGAAGTCACACAACTTAGTGTTTTCAAGAGTAGTCATTTTTTTGTGTTTTCAATAAAGAAAGCAAACTTGTAAAACTATTTTTTTTGTATTTTTGATAACAAAACAAGCAAACAAAGAAAAAAGAAACTAAGCAAAATAAAAATAACAAAGTAAAGAGATTGGTTATGAGGGACTCCCCTTGTGAAGATGTCCTTGACTCCCCGGCAACGGCGCCAGAAAAATACTTTGATGGCTCGTGATTGATGAGCTCGTTGGGGAACCCCAAGAGGAAGGTATGATGAGCACAGAAGTAAGTTTCCCTCAGTTATGAAACCAAGGTTATCGAACGAGTAGGAGCAAGGAAACACCCCAAAGGTGTTGCTAGCTGAGCCTTGGCAGGGCGCACTACCAGTGCTAGTAGAAATGTGGAGACCTGCATAACACAACCACAGAACTCTGTCTCCAACTTGCGATGAGGTTGTCAATCTCACCGGTTTTGCTAAAAACAAAGGATTAAACGTATCGAATGGAAGAAAGTAATAGTTTGCAGAAAGTAAACACAAAGCAATAAACAGTTTATTGTAGATTGAAAGTAAAAGAAAGGACCGGGGTCCATAGTTCACTAGAGGTGGCTCTCCTTAAGATAGAAAACATGCTGGGTGAACAAATTACAGCGAGGCAACTGACAAACATCGAGAAAGCATACAAGCATATACTAATCATATTGAATCCTTTGAGACTTGATTGGGCATTACAACATTATAAATAGACCGCCATCCAACTGCATCTATGACTAATAATCCACCTTCAGGTTATCATCCGAACCCCCTCTAGTATTATGTTGCAAGCAACAGATTATTGCTTTACAAATTGCGTGTAAAGTAAACAATACGATTGTTCTATGAACAAAGGATTGGTGTTTTCTCCCTGGGGGGTTCAACGTTTTTCCAGAAAGAGTTCCGCTCCGCCGCCACCACCAGATTCCATGAAACAACACCAAAAACTCCATTCTAGCACCCTGTCGGGACAGGGAATTGGAGGCGATCATCGCCATCATCATCACCATCGCTTCTCCATCGACCATCCATGTTTCCCCCATCTATGAGTGAGTAATCCCCCGCTGTAGGCTATGGGGATGGTAGGGATTGGATGAGATTGTTCATGTAATGGCATCGGATTGTTAGGGCATGGTGCCTAGTATCTTCTATTAGTGCTTTATGACTTTGTTGCGACTTGTTATGCTTAATACTTGTCACTAGGGCCCGAGTGCCATGATTTCAGATCTGAACATGTTATTGATTCATTATGATACTATTGTTTTTGGTCTTACCTGCAAGTTGTATACACACGTTGTTGTCCGGAACCAATGGCCCCGAAGCGATAGAAATCGGGATAACCGGGGGGAATGGCTTTGACGTGAGGATCACATGTGTTCATGGAGTGTTAATGCTTTGCTCCGGTGCTCTATTAAAGGAGCACCTTAATTTCCAGTAGTTCCCTTGAGGCCCCGCTGCAAACGGGCTGGCAGGACAAAAGATGTTGTGCAAGTTCTCATTGCGAGCACGTATGACTATATATGGAACACATGCCTAGGATTATCTAGTACTTGGATGATTTATCTTATTTATCTGCAATTGCCCTATGTTCTGATTGCTATGTGAATTGTCTTGTTCATGCAACGCCCGTCTATCCATCCCTATGCCTACCGCACTCGAATCCCATCGCATCGCTATTGTTACTACCGTTTTGCTTTATCGTCATTACTTTGCTATTCCTACTACAAAACTGTTGCTACTGATAAACTGTTGTGAGCAAGATTGTTTCCAGGTGCAGCTGAATTGACAACTCAGTTGTTAAGGCTTATAAATATTCTTTTGCTCCCCTTGTGTCGAATCAATAAATTGGGTTTCACTTCCCTCAAAAATACTGTGATACACCCCCTATACTTGTGGGTCATCAAGACTATTTTCTGGCGCCGTTGCCAGGGAGCATAGGTTTATTTATCAAGTTCACTTGGATTCCCTATTGTTTGATGTTATCCATCCATCATGGGTAAGTCTCGTGATGGCAAGGTTCCTATTTTACCATCCACTACAAGAAGAGGTACGGCTCTGAACACCTATGTTTCTCTTGATTCACCATATGTTATGAGTAAGCTCGTTACACCACCACATACACATGCTACACACACTGCTACTACTACTGAATCTGAAACTTCTGATACTTATGATGCTACTTCTACTATGCTTGATAAGAGTGGTTCATTAGGTCCTTTCCTAGATGCTACGATTGCTAGAACTATAGCTGGAAATACTGAAACTCCTAATTAAGACACTACTACACCTATTAGTTCACCTGAGTCTAGTGAAAGTTATGATATTGAAGATGGTTATGTTGAGATGACCGATGAATTTATTAAAGAATGTAAAAACACCCATGATAGGAGCGCCGCTAAGAGTCTCCTTGAGAGATGTACTATTAGACCCAAATTGTCTCCTATTGCTAAGTTTGCTGCTTCTCCCATAAATATTAAAGATAAAGATTATGATTTCTCTCTCGATCTATCTTACATAGCTATTGTTGAGAAAGAACCTTTTTGTGGGACTAAGAATGAAAGTGCGGTAGCACATATGACTGAGCTTTCTTCCATGAGTGGCCTGTTTTCTGATGATATTAAGATGCGTACTTACTTTGTTGCTAAGATTTTCCCCTTTTCACTGAAAGGAGAAGCTAAAACTTGGTTTAGTAATTTACCTCCTGGATCTATTGATAGCCCTGATTGCTTGATTAGTACTTTTCTATAGAAATATTTTCCTCCAAGTGCTAGACATGCTATTTTGCAGGAACTTTTTGATTTTAAACAGGGAGAAAAAGAGATATTTCCTGAATCATGGGCAAGGTTTTGTGCTTTGATTCATGCACAGGCTGGAAGTCCATTACCAAAGAATGAGCTTCTTGATATATTTTATAATGGACTAACTGAAGAATCTAGGACATACCTAGATAGTTGTTTTGATTGTGTTTTCAGGAATAGGACTCCCAAGGAAGCTGAGGAATTAATGGCTAAAATAAGAAAGAACTATGAAGATTAGACTCCTCCTGAACCAGCTATACCTAAAGTAATCATACCTGAACCAACTATTCCAGCGCATATACCATTATCTAAGAAGAGGGGAATTATTGAATTAAATGATGAAGTGATGAAGGAAGCTAAGAAATGTCTTAAGGAGAAGGGAATTAAAGCTGCAGATGTCAAGAATTTACCTCCTATAGAAGAATTATGTAAGCCAATTCCCCACTCATCCACTATTGAGGTACACTCTCTCCAACACTTTGATGAAGGTGATATCCCTTACTCTAAACCTCCTTATTAATGCTTAGAAGAATTCGATATATTTATTGTTAAGCAAGATAATTTTAATAAAAGGGTGCAAAATCATCTAATGGAAAACACTAGAGCTATTGTTGAATTGAAAGATATTGTGGAAAGAACCTCTAATGATGTTAAAAAACTTTCAAATGGTTCAAACTCAAATAGATCAACTCATTAAAGTGCAAAACGACTTGCTAGTTAATGCTAATAAAGAAAAACATGCTTACGAAATTAGAACTAGAAGTGGTGCTGCTACTCAGGACCCTCTATATCCTGAGGGGCATCCCAAAAGAATTGAGCAGGATTCTCAACAAGCTGAAAATAGTGGCTCTACTCGTAAGAAAAGGAAAAAGAAACATAAAACTGTTATAGAACCCTCTGAACCTGCTATAGATCCTAATAGTACATCTGTCTCTGATGCTGAAACTGAAAGTGGTAATGAAGAAAATGAAGTTACTAATGAAGAAAAAGTTGAAGAATAACCTGAAAAGCACACTAAGAATACTAAATACAATAAAGAAGATTTTATTGCTAAGAAACATGGTAGTGAAAGAGAGCCTTGGGTCCAAAAACCTATGCCTTTCCCTGATAAGAAACACAAGTCAAAGGAAGATGAACACTATAATAAGTTTTGTGAGTGGATGGAACCTTTATTCCTACAAATTCCTTTGACTGATGCTATTAAATTGCCTCCTTACTCAAAGTATATGAAGGATATTGTCTCGAATAAAAGGAAGATCCCTAATGAAGAAATTTCTGCTTTGCTTGCTAATTATTCCTTTAATGGTAAGGTTCCTAAGAAACTTGGAGACCCAGGGATTCCAACTATCCCTTGCTCTATTAAGAATAGTAATGTTAGAACTGCTTTGTGTGATTTGGGAGCTGGAGTTAGTGTTATGCCTTTCTCTCTCTATAAGAGGCCTCAACTAGAAAAATTAATACAACTGATATATCTTTGCAAATGGCTGATAAATCTACCACTATTCCTGTTGGTATATGTGAGGATGTACCTGTTCAAGTGGCTCATAATTGCTTGATATTAACTGATTTTGTTGTGCTTGAAATGCCTGAAGATGATAATATGTCTATTATTCTTGGGAGACCTTTTCTTAATACTACAGGAGCTGTTATTAATTGTAATCAAGGAAAGGTGACCTTTAATGTTAATGAAAAGGAACATACTGTCTATTTCCCCAAGAAGATTGAAAGGACTTATGGTCTGAATTCAATTGAACATGTTGAGGGCATTCAAGTTGGAGAGATATATTGTCCCATACCAAGAGAAAATTTTGAAACTATTATGATTGGGACCATTGCTATCAAGGTTGAGGTAACATAATCATTAGTGGAATACAAAGTTTTGTCTCATATAAAATTGTTTTGGTAACAAGACCTAATCAACCTTGTTAACAAAAGGATTTCGTTGAACAAAACAATGTTTTCACTATGATTATCTTCACTTACTTCTATTCTATCCATTTTAGTTTTTGTTTTTGTTTAGTTTTCCTTTTTGTTGTTAGTTGCTTGCATATTAGAGTGTCTTAGAACTCCTATAGTTCTAGCCTTGTTTTGTCATTGCATCATTTTCCAAAAAAAAAATCTGTCTGTCAGAAAATCATTCTTCTATGCCTGAAAATTGCCCAAAAATAAAGTGTCTCGAAAAATTCCAGAAAATTCATATTAAATTTTTTCGTGAAAAAAGGGGTAGAGGAGTGCCTGGAAGGTACCAGGGGGACCCACCAGGCAGGGACACCACCTGGTGGCGCGGCGTGCCCTGGGTGGCGCCATGCCATGGTGTGGGCCACCCCTGGCCCTCCACTAACTCTCTCACCTGCCACTTTCTTCTCTCTCCCAGTAAGCTTCAGTTCATTGCTCAAAATCGCGTTCTTGCTGTGCTTGCTCTCGATTTCTTCGATCTCCTTGCTCGACCCATCTTTGTTGCTGAAATTTGGAGCATTTGTTCTCCGGTATGTGACTCCTCCGCTTGTCCAAGTAGATTTGTGTTTAGTGGATTATATCTTGAGTATTTTGCTGCTGTAGGTGACAGGTTATGAGAGCTTGTAAGCTTGTTTGATGCTTAGAGATATAGTTTTGATGCATGTTTAGGCCTCTTACAAGTCCCTATGAGTAGTACCCTTCATTATATTCACTTTGCAATCACTTGTTTAATAGGTATTTAAATTTCAGAATACCAAGCATGAACAACCATACCTTTGGAGAGATATTTGAGAGGGATGCACCTAGGAGGTCGAGGCCCTCAAGATCAATCTCTCAGTTTAGGCCATCATACAATGAAGATCTCATTGCAACTCGAATTGGTAATGAAAGGGATGATGGGGATGCTCACCCATCTACTTTTCCTTGTTTTACTTTCTTACAAGCTGCAGGGATTCTTGATGATTTCTTGTTACTGATTGAGAGGGTTGGTTTGACCTCATATATGCAAGATGAGAGTGAGAAATACGCTATGCTCACCAAAACCTTTGTTGAGAGCTTCGCGTTTACTAACACGCCCTATCAGTCAACTGTCTCTTTCAAAATTTATAATCTGCCCTTTACCATGTCATTGGAAAGATTTTGAAGTGTTGTAGGTGTAAGTATGACAGGGACCATGAAGAAAATTCAAGGGCGACCCGCTGATTTGCTGGAGCTTTACCGAGGGGTGACTAATGATGATGACCGCGTGGCACCGCGTGGAAAGATAAGAAACATCCAACTCCCTACTCTTAGATACTTTGCATATTATCTTGCTACTAGCGTTCTTGGTAGGGAGAATACGAGTAATATCTCCAACTATCATTTAGCCTTCCTTGCTGCTGCGCTTAACAATGACACTCGATACAACCTTGGCTCGCTTATTGCTCGTCGCGTAGCTGCTAAGGGACCTATTTGTGGGGGCATAATTGCCTCACGTATGGTCATTGCATTAGGGATTTCAGTGGACCCCAATGATACTATTTTAGCGCCACAAAGGCTTGACCTTGTTGCTATGAAAACTCATCACTTTGTCACTGCTGATTCTGATTTGGACAGTCTAGTATATAGGATGTTGTTTACTGATGGGGATGAGAGGGAGATCCCTTTGCCACAGTATTCTTTGTTTAGTGTTCACAGGAGATCGTGGTCGCGCTCTAAGGAGGAGGTGGACGAGCAGCTTCGCTTGCTGGGTTTCCACGAGCAGCACCAGCAGGATGTGCCCTCCTACAATTACTCTGTGCACTATAGAGGGACGTACTCGAGCTTGCACCAGGACGAGGGCACCTCCTCGTCATACCATGGTGACACTTCATCCTGGCCAGCTTGGGATTGACACCCACTTAGGCCAAAAGCCTAAGCTTGGGGGGAGGTACGCCGACATCGCACTCATCTCCATATCATTTTGCGTCGGTACTTTGTATATTCATGTTTCGTTCTCTTTTTAGTTTTTGTTCTTTCTTTGCTTTTGCTTTCTAAAACACAAAAAGACCAAAAATATTTCTGTTTTTTCTCTTTGGTTTACTTCTTTTTCTTTTTGCCTTGGTTTGTTTTTCCCTTTTTTTTGCTTTGTTTGAACTATTCGAAAAACCCAAAAAGATTTTGCCTTGCTTGTTCCTCCTTTTTGGTTCTTTTTTTTTTAAATCGAAAACATCAAAAATATTTGTTGTTCTTCTTTGGTTTTGTGAGTTTGTTGCAGGGTTCAGCAGTCCTCAGTGGGATTTGGTTTCATATTATTATTCAAGCCACACAAGTGAAGGGCAATAAGAGGATTAATGACAACTTGAGGTGTGGTAAGAGGCTTGTAATGAACTCTACTTGTTTTCATTTTTGTACATATACTCATCATTTTGGGCATGCATAGTCTGTTCGTATAGGGTGTATGTTATTTATGGATGCTTACTAGTTCTTGCTTTCATATGATTAGTTCTAGCTTGCCAATAGTTTGTAGCATGTCATTTGAATGTTTGCTTGCATTACTCTATTCATAACTTGGTATGACACCGTGGTATCCTCCTCTGAATGTTTCATTTGAATTGACTTGGCACATGCTCATGCATGCATATGACTGAAATAATTAGTTAAGCCTCGATGAATTATTTTGCCTTGAGGATCTTGAATCATTTTCGTGCCATGATTAGTCCTGTTTTGTTGCAAGCATGATTATAACATCTATTGCTCTCTCGTTTGTCGCTCCCTTACTATTGCTAGCCTTCATTTTCACTGAGTATTTTACTCATGTTTCCAACTCCCTAAAACCAAATATTGCCAAAGTGTCCACCATACCTACCTATTAGCATCATTTTCTTCCGTGCATATTCAATATGCCTTGTTTTCTTCCGAATAAAATGTTTGCTTGTTATGAGAAAGTTAGTTAGTAAAGCTCTCACGAACTTGATGGCACACTTTATTTCCTACACTTAATAAACCTGAACCATTGCGTCCTTCTTTGTTGCGTATATGCTTGCGCTTTATAAGTTGAAGTTAGCAGAACCATGTATCATGGGGAACGCTTTCAACATTGCACTGGTACTTAGTACCTCGTCGATATCATGTTCTTTTGCCTATGGATCCCGGCGGTGTGAAATAAAAGTGGAACTTGTAAGATCATGGAGTTTGTATATGGTCGCTAGCCTAAGCCATGCCTAATCATAGTGGAAACTTGCAGCATAACCATAATGAGCATTCTATGAAGCATCCTCAATAAAAATCTATGCACATAGTAAATAAAAAGATCTCTGAGATGCTCATTGTCTTCTCACCTTGTCATTTTGATTATGGGATAGCTCCTGTATCATGTGCAAGGGGTACCCCGTTGGCGGTTCTCTATGATATGTATATACTTACAATGACAAGATCTTACTTGTGACTAAAGTTGAGTAGCATGAGGATCAGTCTTCGTAAGTAAGGGGAATGAGACTTCGATTTATAACTTGTCAAGCATATCCTCTTAGTTGTGTCACTTTAACCTTAACCATTTAAAGATGCTTATGATAGGGGCAATGAGAGCTCAAAGCTAACGAGTACCATACTTTTAGCATTTGGAAGCCTTTCAAACTATTCAAAACCTTTTTCATTTCCTTGTTGAGTCTCCGCCTATTCTATGAGCACCTTCTTGAGAGCATAGTTGTCATTCTTAGTGTAATGTGCTTGCCTCAAAACATGATTATTTGTGTTATGACTTTGACGCTTGATCTTTAACATCCTTACTTCTAGTCTTCACCTGAACTTCAGAGGTGCCTTGGATCAAAGGCAAGCGAGATACCACTCTATCATACCTTGTTATGAGCATTGTAATGTTGCTTATGTGTATGTTTCTTGCTACTTATTATTTTTAAGTTGGAATCTCTTCATAGCTTGCATTGCCTATTAAGTGAACTTAGTTGCATACTCTTTATTATGAATTGTCTAAGTAGTTGATCACATGCTAAGAATATATACATCATATGAAGCAAATGTGTTCGTGAAAGTTCTTTTATCGCACTCAGTTTTTAACTAAATTGCTTGAGGACAAGCAATAAGCTAAGCTTGGGGGGAGTTGATACGTCCAAAACGTATCTACTTTCCCAAACACTTTTGCTATTGTTTCTCCTCTAAACTTGTGTGATTTGGATGCAACTAACGCGGACTGACGCTATTTTCAGCAGAATTGCCCTGATGTCTACTTTTTGTGCAAAAAATCAACTATCAGGAAAAATCCCGAAAAATATGCCGAAAATCCTATTTCACCAGAAGACTCCCGGAGCCAGAATACGAGACGGAGGGGGGCTAGGCCCAGGCCACACCACCTGGCCGTGCGGGCTAGCCCAGGCCGCACCAGGGGGTGGTCTGGCCGCCCCAGACACCCCCTCGGTCTCCCTCTTCGCCTATAAGAAGCCTTCTAACCTAAAACTCTGGGGGGTTCGACGTTTTTCCAGAAAGAGTTACGTTCCGCCGCCACCACCAGATTCCACGAAACAGCACCAGAAACTCCGTTCTGGCACCCTGCCGGGACGGGGAATTGGAGGAGATCATCGCCATCATCATCACCATCGCTTCTCCATCGACCATCCATGTTTCCCCCATCTATGAGTGAGTAATCCCCCGCTGTAGGCTATGGGGATGGTAGGGATTGGATGAGATCGTTCATGTAATGACATCGGATTGTTAGGGCATGGTGCCTAGTATCTTCTATTAGTGCTTTATGACTTTGTTGCGACTTGTTGTGCTTAATGCTTGTCACTAGGGCCTGAGTGCCATGATTTCAGATCTGAACATGTTATTGATTCATTATGATACTATTGTTTTTGGTCTTACTTGCAAGTTGTATACACACATTGTTGTCCGGAACCAATGGCCCCGAAGCGATAGAAATCGGGATAACCGGAGGGAATGGCTTTGACGTGAGGATCACATGTGTTCACGGAGTGCTAATGCTTTACTCCGGTGCTCTATTAAAGGAGCACCTTAATTGCCAGTAGTTCCCTTGAGGCCCCGCTGCAAACGGGCTGGCAGGACAAAAGATGTTGTGCAAGTTCTCATTGCGAGCACGTATGACTATATATGGAACACATGCCTAGGATTATCTAGTACTTGGATGATTTATCTTATTTATCTGCAATTTCCCTATGTTCTGATTGCTATGTGAATTGTCTTGTTCATGCAACGCCCGTCTATCCATCCCTATGCCTACCGCACTCGAATCCTACTGTTTACTGCTATTGTTACTACTGTCTTTGCTTTACTGCTGCTGCTACTTTGCTATTCCTACTACAAAACTATTGCTACTGATAAACTGTCGTGAGCAAGATTGTTTCTAGGTGCAGCTGAATTGACAACTCAGTTGTTAAGGCTTATAAATATTCTTTGGCTCCCCTTGTGTCGAATCAATAAATTGGGTTTCACTTCCCTCGAAAATACTGCAATACACCCCCTATACTTGTGGGTCATCAGGCCACACCACCCCCTGGCGCGGCCAGGTAGTGTGGCCGCCCCTGGATCCTCTCCGTATTGTATTCTGGCTCCACATGTCTTCCGATAAAATAGCTACTTTGGCTTTTGTCCCGTCCAATTCTGAGAATATTCATTTTCTGACTTTCCTGGAACCAAAAACAGAAAAGCAGTAATTGCACCTGTGGCTCTTGTCAATAGGTTAGTCCAAGAAATCATATGAAAAGTACTCCAAAGTGTGGACAAAACACAAGAAAGTAGATAAAACCAAGCATGGAACATCAAAAATTATAGATACATTTGCAATGTATCAATTGTATCTAGGTAGATAGATCTTTGTGCTTAGTTGTTCACATCGTAGGAATTTTTTTGTATTCTATGCTATGAAGCCAAATGTGGTATCAAAGCCTGATCTCTTCGTAGATGCTTTGCACGGGTAGAACACATATGAGTATGTGGGAGTTGATGATCATGTTATTGCATATTCTATGTATTTTGGATATTGGTGGTATAGTGGGATGAAGCGGCCCGGACTAACTTTAC
This sequence comes from Avena insularis, assembly GCA_023614405.1. Classification (NCBI taxonomy): domain Eukaryota; kingdom Viridiplantae; phylum Streptophyta; class Magnoliopsida; order Poales; family Poaceae; genus Avena; species Avena insularis. The sequence continues at coordinate 66,685,486 of CM042692.1, read as the reverse complement.
ATGTCCTCGCACATGAGACCTGTTCCACGCTTGACATGCAACTAGTTTTGCATGAGTGGCTAGCGGGTGTCTGTCTCTCGTACTATAGTCAATATTTGATTTACAATGAGTTGCCATTAATTTGGTTATCATCGTTGTGGTTCCATGTTCGTAGGTAAGACCGGTTCTATCTTCGAAAACCCTAAGCCACATAAAACTTGCAATTGATAAATTAGAAGCATCTTGTTTAGATTGTTGTTGGGCTAGTGTCATGATATGGTAATTTTATAATTTTAAGTATAGTTGATACTCTTGAAAATTATAGCATACCTAACGTGCAAGTTCCATAGACCTTGGCCTTACACATAAAGGAATGATAAAGATCATACAATGATGTACATGATAGTGATCAAGTGCAAGAACCATATCATTTCACTTTATGCATATGATATTTTGTTTGCATCTTATATTGCTTGTATGGCGCTTTAATAGCATGATACATTGCAAATGTATCTATAATTTTTTATGTTCCATGCTTAGTTTTATCCACTTTCTTGTGTTTTGTTCCAACTTTGGAGTACTTTTATTATGATTTCTTGGACTAACCTATTAACAAGAGCCACAGTGCCAGCTGCCTATTTTCTGTTGTTTTTGGTTCCAGAAAAGTCAGAAAATGAATATTCTCGGAATTGGACGGGACAAAAGCCAAAGTGCCTATTTTTCCGGAAGGGATCAAGTGCCAGAATACGAGACGGAGAAGGGCTGGGGGCTGGCCACACCACCTGGCCGCGCGGCCAGGCCTGGCCCGCGCCAGGGGGTGGTCTGGCCGCCCCTAGCACCCCCTCGGCCTCTCCTTCCGCCTATAAGTTGCCCTCGGGACAAAAACCCTAGGTACCCAATCAAAAATCCACAAAAGAGTTTGTAGCCGCCGTCATCTCTGTCCCCAGATTGGAGGGATCTGAAGCTCTTCTCGGCACCCTGCCGGAGAGGGGAATTCACCCTGGAGGCCTTCTTCATCACCATGCAAGCCTCCGGTGTGATGCGTGAGTAGTTCATCCTTGGACTACGGATCCATGTAGTAGCTAGATGGCTGGTTTCTCCTCCTTTGTGCTTTCATGTTTAGATATTGTGAGCTCCGTTCATGATCAAGATCATCTATTTGTAATTCATACATGTTGTGTTTGCGGGGATCCGATGGATATTGAGATGCTATTTCAGATTGATTATTGATTCTATCATGTATTTGTTATTTGAGATCTTGCATGCTTTCCATTGTTAGTAGCTATCTTGGCCAAGTAGATGCTAGCAACTCCAAGAGTTAGTATTTATGCTCGATAGTGGGTTCATGCCTCTGGTAATCTGGGGAAGTGACAGAAATCTCTAAGGTACTAGATGTGTTGTTGCTACTAGGGAGAAAACAACAATCCTTTGTTCATAGAGCAATCATATTGTTTACCTTACGCAGTTCAGAAGCAATAATCTGTTGCTTGCAACTTAATCTTGGAGGGGTTCGGATGATAACCTGAAGGTGGATTATTAGTCATAGATGCAGTTGGATGGCGGTCTATGTATTATGTTGTATTGCCCAATCAAGTCTCAAAGGAGTCAAGATGATTAGTATATGCATGTATTGCTTTCTCGGTGTTTGTCAATTGCCCCGCTGTAATTTGTTCACCCAGCATGTTATCTATCTAAGGAGAGCCACCTCTAGTGAACTATGGATCTCGGTCCTTGTCTTTTACATACAATCTATAAACTGTTTCTGCTTTGTGTTTACTTTCTGCAAACTTTTACTTCTTTCCATTCGATACGTTTAATCCTTTGTTTTCCGCAAAACACGGTGAGATTGACAACCTCATCGCAAGTTGGGGACAAAGTTCTGTGGTTGTGTTGTGCAGGTCTCCACGTTGCTACTAGCACCGGTAGTGCGCCCTGCCAAAGCTCAGCTAGTACCACCTTTGAGGTGTTTCCTTGCTCCTACTGGTTTGATTAAACCTTGGTTTCATAACTGAGGGAAACTTGCTGCTGTGCTCATCATACCTTCCTCTTGGGGTTCCCAACGAGCTCTACATCAACACCGCCATCAAGCATTTTTTCTGGCGCTGCATTGAGCCATCAAGCATTTTTCTGGCGCCGTTGCCGGGGAGTCAAGGACATCTTCACAAGGGGAGTCCCTCATAACCAATCTCTTTACTTTGTTGTTTTTGTTTTTCTTAGCTTCTTTTTGCCTTGGTTACTTGTTTTGTTCTTCAAAAAACACAAAAAAAATTAGTTTTACTTGTTTTGCTTTCTTATTTGAAAACCCCAAAAAAATGACTACTCTTCAAAACACCAAGTTGTGTGACTTCACTAGCACCAACAACAATGATTTTATGAGCACTCCTATTGCTCCACCTATGGCTGAAAATACTTTCTTTGAGATAAAACCTGCTTTGCTCAATCTTGTTATGAGAGAACAATTTTCTGGTATTGGTAATGAAGATGTTGCTTCCCATCTAAATAACTTTGTTGAACTTTGTGAGATGCAAAAGCATAGGGATATAGATGGTGATATTATTAAGCTGAAATTGTTTCCTTTCTCTTTGAGAGGAAAAGCTAAAGAGTGGTTGAATTCCTTAACTAGGAATAGTATTGATTCTTGGACTAAGTGCAAAGATGCTTTTATTGGAAAATATTATCCCCCTGCTAAGATTATATCCATGAGAAGTGAAATAATGAAGTTTAAACAACTTGATAATGAGCATGTTGCTCAAGCTTGGGAAAGAATGAAATCTTTGGTAAAGAATTGTCCCACTCATGGGATCGCTTGGATGATCATCCAAACTTTTTATGCAGGATTGAACTATTCTTCAAGGAACCTATTGGATTCAGCTGCTGGAGGTACCTTTATGACCATCACTTTGGGTGCTGCAACAAAACTATTGGATAATATGATGGTTAATTATTCTGAATGGCATACTGAGAGAGCTCCACAAGGTAAGAAGGTAAATTCTGTTGAGGAAACCTCCTCCTTGAGTGATAAGATTGATATGATTATGTCTATGCTAGTTAATGGGAAAACCCATATTGATCCAAATAATGTTCCTTTAGCCTCTTTGTTTGCTCAAGAAGAGCAAGTGGATGTGAACTTCATAAGAAATAACAACTTTAGCAACAATGCTTATGGTAATAATGCTTATAGGAACAATTTTGGTAACAACAATTATAAGCCATATCCTCCCAAAAATGGTAATGCTTATGGAAATTCTTACAACAATAATAAGTGTGCTCCCTCTAAACTTGAAGTTATGCTTAAAGAGTTTATTAGTAAGCAAACTGCTTTCAATAAAACTATTGAGGAAAAACTCTCTAATGCTGAAAGAAATATAGCATCTTTGGCTGAAGCTCAATCTACTTTGAATAAAATGGCTGCTAAACCTGAAACTAATGAGAATCCCTTTGCAGCCACTAATGCCATATAAGTAAGAATTGATGAAAATGTTAGACTATTAGCTGAATTGCATGCTAAGTGGGAAAGAGAAGATGAAATTGCTAGAAACACTAGTGTTTCTACTATTACCACCACTAGTGTTGAGGCTACTAATAGTTCTACTACTTTAGATGATGAAGTTAATTTTGATCTTGATGGTTGCAACATCTCTGAAGTTATTAAGTTCCTACAAAAGCTTGCTAAAAGTCCTAATGCTAGTGCTATGAACATGGCTTTTACAAAACACATTACTGATGCTCTCATAAAGATTAAAGAAGAAAAGATGAAACATAAAGCTTCTATTCCTATAAAACAAGAAGATGGTTGGGAACCCATCATTAATATGAAAGTGAATGACTTTGATTTCAAAGCTTTGTGTGATCTTGATAGTAGTGTTTCTATTATGCCTAAAAGGATTTATGATATGCTTGATTTGCCTCCTTTTGAAGATTGTTATTTGAATGTCCCACTTGATGCTAATGCTAAAAAGAAACTCATGGGGAGTCTTAATGATGTTCTTATTATGGTTAATGATTCCTATGTCCCCGTTGATTTCTATGTTTTGGATGTTGAATACAATGCTTCTTGTCCTATTACTTTGGGAACACCTTTCCTTAGAACTGTTGGTGCCATCATTGATATGAAAGAAGGCACCATTAAATATCAACTCCCACTCAAGAAAGGTATAGAACACTTCCCTAAAAAGAGAGAAAAGATTTCTTTTGCTTCTCCTATGAAAACAAAATTTGGTTTTAATGCTTCTTCATTTGATAACACTTGATTCTTTCTTTGCTTCTTATGCCTAACTTAAAGGCGTTAAAGAAAAGTACTTGTTGGGAGATAATCCAAGAGTTTTAGATGAGTATTGGAAGTTATTACCTCTGTAATAACCTCTCCTTATCCTTTTTATTTGCTTTTTGTGCCAAGAGTAACCTCTAATGAGAGTGAAGTAATGATTGGGAAAGTTGCTGTCCCAAAACAGATTTTTGTGCTTCACCGTAAACATTACCGAGAGAGCTCTGTACGTCGGATTGAGATGTAATTTTTGTGCTTCTGCCCAGGGTTGTTATCTAACTTTAGTTAGTTCAACACTTTTTGATTTGAGCAACAGAAGGTCTTCGAAAAAAATCGTCTTTACCTGCTGGTCTGTTTTGACAGATTTCTGCCATTTTCTGCATTTGCTTCTTGTTAGTTCCTTCTTGAGTTCCTTTGGGGAATTGAGATTTTTGAGGGAAGTGCTACAGTAGCTAGTGTTCTAATGGAATTTTATTTGGTGTTAGAACTGAACCTTGACACTTATTTATCTTAAGTGCACTAATGTTGCTAATAAGATTGTGTGAAGTTTTGTATGAAGGAAAATTTTCAGATGTATGGAAGGAATGAGTAATGAGATGAAGGATGGACTAAAGCTTAAGATTGGGGATGCCACATGTGTCACCCCAAGAAATATCCAAGAAGTATAAGTGTCAAAGCTTGGGGATGCCCAAGGCATCCCCTTCTTCATCAATAAAAATCCCAGGTTTCTTCCTAACGCTTCATTTTTATTGTTTCGTGCACAGTTGTGTTTCTCTTGGAGCGTCTTCTTTTTCGTTTTCATTTTGGTTTTTAGTTTTCTTGGTTTGTTTAGTTTTCTGAATAAGTTGGTTGGACCCCCTCTTTCATACGTTGGTTTGCAAATAGTTTGGTTTGGTTTGGAAAAGAGTAGTAAAGTTCATACTTATGTGGTAAAAAGAGCTCGTTTTTGACTGTGGCCTATGCTTTGTCATGCCATGCTTGATATTGTTTTGGCTTTATGCTTAGTATTCTTTGCTGTAGCATGACTTGTTATAAACAATTGATATTGCTTAATGTGCCTTGGATGAATCATGCGTTGTTTTAGCATATTAAGGCATAGTATAGTGGTATTCTCCTTTGATGCTTTATTTGGGTTGACTTGGCACATGCTCACACCATGTTATGACTGTCACAAGTCACCATAGCCTTTATGATCCTTTATTTTTCAACTTGTAGTATCACTTTATGCTTTGATCAATGATGTTTTGTCGCTCAGCATGATTATGGCCATTATTGCTCTCTTAGTTTGTCGCTCCCAGTCTTTTGCTAGCCTCCACAACCAAGTATGAGTTCCACTCATGCATCCAACTCCCTAAACCAAGTTATTCCAAAGAGTCCACCATACCTACCTACTAGCTTATGCTATTCCAAGTATATTCATGCTTTTGTCTACCTTTCACTTGTTATGAGAAAACTAGTGATTAAAGCTCTCACAAACTTGATGGCACACTTTACTTTATTGCCTCTAATAAACTTGAACCATTGGGTCCTTCTTTGTTGCGTATATGCTTGCGCTTTATAAGTTGAAATTAGCAGAACCATGTTTCATGGGGAACGCTTTCAACATTGCACTTGTACTTTGTACCCCGTTGATATTATGTTCTTTTGCTTACGGATCCCGGCGGTGTGAAATAAAAGTGGAACTTATAAGATCATGGAGTTTGTATATGTGTTAGAGAAACGTCTAGGCCGCTAGCCTAAGCAATGCCTAATCATGGTGGAAACTTGCAGCATCACCATAATGAGCACTCTATGAAGCATCCTCAATAAAAACCTATGCAAATAGCAAATAAAAAGATCGCTGAGAAGCTCATTGTCTGCTTGCCTTGTCATTTTGGTTATGGGAAAGCTCCTGTATCATGTGCAAGGGGTACCCCGTTGGCGGTTCTTAATGATACACATATACTTACAATGACAAGAGCTTACTCGTGACTGAAGTTGAGTAGCATGAGGATCGGTCTTCGTAAGTATGGGGCATGAGATTTCGGTTTATAACTTGTCAAGCATATCCTCTTAGTTGTGTCACTTTAACCTTAATCACCTTCAAGATGCTTATGATAGGGGCAATGAGAGCTGAAAGCTATAAGTACCATAATTTTTGGAAGCTCTTTATGAGACTTGAATCCCTACTTCCTTTCACAAAAGGCCTTTCTTCCACCATTATATTGAGTCTCCACCTTCTATCTTTATGCACTACTTTGAGAGCATAGTGGCCATTCTTAGTTCTATGTGCATTGTCCCAAGACTAGTTGATTGATGCATAACTTGTTATTGCTTGTTTGAAACTATTGTATCTAGTCACTCTTATGAACTTTGAAGGTGTCCTATGCATTTATATTTGCTACTCTATTGAGGGACAAGCTGAATACTTTTATGCTATGTTTTCTTTATGTGAAACAAAAGTCTTGCAAAGCATGTTATTCATGAATCTTTTGTTTGTGCCTTTTCATGTTGTATCATAGTTTCTTTGCTTATTGCTAGGACTTTGTCTTTCATGTTATGATTGAAGTACTATGATCCCAGCCTTGAATGTTTTGCAAATACTTTGATCAAGTCTTTGATGGTGCATGTCACCTCAAAAATTACTTCTTTTTATCACTTACCTACTCGAGGACGAGCAGGAGTTAAGCTTGGGGATGTTGATACATTGCAAATGTATCTATAATTTTTGATGTTCCATGCTTAGTTTTATCCACTTTCTTGTGTTTTGTTCCAACTTTGGAGTACTTTTATTATGATTTCTTGGACTAACCTATTAACAAGAGCCACAGTGCCAGCTGCCTATTTTCTGTTGTTTTGGTTCCGAAAAGTCGAAAATAAATATTCTCGAATTGGACGGGCAAAAGCCAAAGTGCCTATTTCTCGGAAGGGATCAAGTGCCGTATCGAGATGAGAAGGGCTGGGGCCGGTAACACCACCGGACGCTGCCGCCAGGCTCGCCCGCGCTGGGGGTGGTCCGCTGCCCCAAAGACCCTCGGCCTCCTTCCGCCTATAAGTTGCCTCGGGACGAAAACCCTAGGTACCCATCAAAAATCCACGAAGAGTCTGAGTCAGCCGTCGTCTCTATCCCAGATCGGGGATCTGAAGTTTTCCCAAGACCACGGAGGGGAATTCACCTTGGAGGCCTTCTTCATCACCATGCAAGCCTCCGGTGTGATGCGTGAGTAGTTCATCACTGGACTACGGATCCATGTAGTAGCTAGATGGCTGGTTTCTCCTCCTTTGTGCTTTCATGTTTAGATCTTGTGAGCTCCGTTCATGATCAAGATCATCTATTTGTAATTCATACATGTTGTGTTTGCGGGGATCCGATGGATATTGAGATGCTATTTCAGATTGATTATTGATTCTATCATGTCTTTGTTATTTGAGATCTTTCATGCTTTCCGTTGTTAGTAGCTATCTTGGCCAAGTAGATGCTAGCAACTCCAAGAGTTAGTATTTATGCTCGATAGTGGGTTCATGCCTCCGTAACTGGGAAGTGATGAAATCTCTAAGGTACTAGATGTGCTGTTGCTACTAGGGAGAAAACAACAATCCTTTGTTCATAGAGCAATCGTATTGTTTACCTTACACGCAGTTCGTAAAGCAATAATCTGTTGCTTGCAACTTAATACTGGAGGGTGTTCGGATGATAACCTGAAGGTGGATTATTAGTCATAGATGCAGTTGGATGGCGGTCTATGTATTATGTTGTATTGCCCGATCAAGTCTCAAAGGAGTCAAGATGATTAGTATATGCATGTATTGCTTTCTCGGTGTTTGTCAATTGCACCGCAGAAAAATGTTCACCCACAATGTTATCTATCTAAGGAGAGCCACCTCTAGTGAACTATGGATCCCGGTCCTTGTCTTTTACATACAATCTATAAATTGTTTCTGCTTTGTGTTTACTTTCTGCAAACTTTTACTTCTTTCCATTTGATACATTTAATCCTTTGTTTTCCGCAAAACACGGTGAGATTGACAACCTCATCGCAAGTTGGGGACAAAGTTCTGTGGTTGTGTTGTGCAGGTCTCCATGTTGCTACTAGCACCGGTAGTGCGCCCTGCCAAAGCTCAGCTAGTACCACCTTTGAGGTGTTTCCTTGCTCCTACTGGTTCGATTAAACCTTGGTTTCATAACTGAGGGAAACTTGCTGCTGTGCTTATCATACCTTCCTCTTGGGGTTCCCAACGAGCTCTACATCAACACCGCCATCAAGCATTTTTTTGGGCGCCGTGCATTGAGCCATCATAGCCTTATAAGGTGATCCCTCATTTAGATATCAAGATAAAATGTGTTCTTCCTTAAGTATGGGCTGTTAATAAAGTTCGTCGTTTCGTGAAATCACGTGATGATCGTGAAGGAGATATGCCCTAGAGGCAAATAATAAATAGGTTTTATTGTCATATCTCAATTAGTTTATAATAGTTTCATATTGTGCTATAACAGTGCCAAGTAGAAACATTGGTACAGGTGTGGTATGAAACAACAAAGTCCCTAGTAGCCTCTATTCATACTAGTTCGTTGGTCATGAGGATGATCTGGGTTTCAAGATCATGGGCATTTATGCCGATTGACAACGGGATCATATCATTGGAGAATGATGTGATTGGACATTCCTCGAAGAATTGCAACATGATCAAGTCATATAGTTTATTGTTGCAACAGCTATACCTAGACTCTTTTTCCTTAGACCGTGAGCTCATATTACTCATTGTTTCCCGAGGCTGCTTAGACTGCATCAAGCGCGACTTGGTAATACGGTGGTTATAAAGGTGTACGTTGGGTATTCCGAAAGAACAGTAGATGACATGTGACCGCAAGACCAGGATTTGTTCACCCACATGACGGGTAAAGATACATACGGACGGCTTGGTGATATTACATCCATAAATGTTGCAACATGTGACTCGGTCACGGGGATGTAATATCACGGTAAAAAGAAAACAGAACTTGTTGTGAACGAGATTGAACAAGGTATGGGATACCAATGATCGGATCTCGGACAAGTTGTATCGAGAAACAAAAGGACAAGGATGTTACATTTAGCGGTTCAAACGACATTGTCATCAGGAATGCATGGGGGTCACATGGATATCCCTGGTCCCTCTGTTGATCATTGATACATATCATGTCTAGAGCTTTCCCGAGTCGTGAGAGGATACACTTAAGGGTACGATGAGAGCGCTCATTCGTAAGACGGAATCACATTAGAGAAAGAGGAAGCCAGAGTTGTTCCGCAGAGAGATCCGAAGTTGTTCGGAGAAAGAATAAAGGACTGGAATCATTTCGGGAAAGATCTGAAGTCGTTCGGAGGAAATCGAAAGGGAACCGAAAGGTGTTTTGGGTCAAGACAGATTTTGTAATATGTATTTACATATTAATTAATGTAATTAATATTAAATATAATATTAAAATCTAATTTGAAGGGGTATTCCACTAATGGGCCAAACTTCCTAGGGAAAAAGGGCCCATGAGGAAAAACCGAAGGAGGGAAGGGCTAAGGCCCAGGCGCCTCAAGGGGGCCCACCCGGCCAGCCTAGGGTTGTGCGTGGGGTGGGGCCACCCCTGGCCGACTGGCCCATGAGGCCCATGCGCCTCCCCCTCTCCCTTGAATAGTCCCACATGGGAAACCCAAAGGGGAGGGCACACCCCCTCCCCTATATAAAGGGGTGCCCATGGGTGGGATTGAACACACCAACAATTTGAGAAGTCCTTTGGTTGACTTTATCCCTCCCTCTCTCTATCCCTTGTGACCATGGCCCCAAGTCTGGGCTGTGCGAACAAGGCACACCTACAGTATGCCGTTGCGCTACAGGGATTCCTAGCCGGATATCAACTTCCGCACTCCCGGCGTGTCGTGGAATTGGCCATGGCAGATGCTACAGGGTAGCTTACGTAGAGGAAAGGGCAAGGTGACGTAGGAGAATCCGGGAGCGAGATTGGCACACGATGTATCCAGGTTCACGTCCCCTCAATGGAGGATCGCTACGTCCTGCTAGCAATCCAGTATAAGATCATAGATTGGTTTACATGGAGCCGCCGTAGGCGGAGGGAGAGACTAGATCTAATATGGCATGGGAGATCGAGAGCTCCCTCATGGAGGTGCCCCTGGTGGCTTTATATATGTATCCAGTTAGGGTTTACAAGTGCACTAATGGGCTTTGTGTTGGAGTCGCTATGTTGGGCCTCCAGTCGGCGAGTCGCTTGGGACAAGTATGCGCTAGTCGCCATATTCGGCGAGTCGACCCGCTATGGGCGACTCCGCTTCATGGGTATACCCCGATTGGTATTCCCCCATCAGTAGTCCCCGAGCGCGTCAGGGAGTTGGCGATGACTTCAAGCCGCTGAATCGGCGCAGGTGATTCCAGGGTGGAGTCGATGGTGAGTCGTTGGCGAGCTCGTGAAACATAAAAATAGCGCATGAAGTAGCCCAATCGCCAAGGCGAGTCGATGCGTCGGGCGAGTCGTCTTTGGACGGAGTCACCCCTTGGAGAAGTTTGGCCACCGCCTTGTCAACTTGTTGTCGTAGAGGACGTGGAGGCCACCAAATCATTGATGGTGAAATCGCCAAGTCGGTGCAGGGGAATACACGAGACGAGTCCGCGAGGGGCGAGTCCCCGAGCGTGTTGAGTACGCGAGGGCGAGTCCGCGGTGGCGAGTCCCCAAGCGTGGCGAGTATGCGAGGGCGAGTCCGCGGAGTCCGCGAGTGTGAGTCCACGATGGCGAGTCTCCGAGCGTGTTGAGTACACGAGGGAGAGTCCGCGGTGGCGAGTCCCCGAGCGTGTTGAGTACGCGAGAGGGAGTCCGTGGTGGCGAGTCCCCGAGCGTTTTGAGTACGCGAGGGCGAGTCTACGGTATCGAGTCCTCGAGCGTGTTGAGTATGCGAGGGCGAGTCCGCGATGGTGAATCCCCGAGCGTGTTGAGTACGCGAGGACGAGTCCGTGGTGGCGAGTCCCCGAGCGTGGTGAGCCACAGTCGTGGAACCACGTGCACACGCAGTATGCCTAGGAGTAGTCCCAGAGGCTCGAGTTGGCTTGTAGAGGCGACTTGAGGCTCTTTAGAGATGCATATTCTAAAAATAGTAGTGGTTGTTGCCGAGCATGGCGAGTCTACGTGGGCGTGGGGAGAGTTCGCGGTGAGCGAGTCCATGAGGGGAGAGTTCCTGAGTGTGGAGTGTCCGTGATGATTGCGAGTCCGCGAGGGGAGAGTCGAGTCCGCGATGAAATTAATTGCGCTGTTTTTGTTAGCGAGTCTCTCACCTTGGCCCGGGGGGCCAGTCGCATGGCGACTCCAAAGATGACTCTCGGCTTAGCGTTTTTCCTACACGATCCGAGGCTTAGTTTGCGAGTCCTCGTCCGCAGTACTTGGCCGTGCGAGTCGCACTGTCTAAGGTTGAGGAGGACATGGTGCTGTTTGTGTAGCACTGCCATTTGTCTTGGCCCGGAAGGCCAGTCGAGCAAGGCGACTCCAATGAAGGCTCTCGGTTAGCGTTTTTCGTGGACAATCCGAGGCTCGGTTTGCGAGTCCTCGTCCGCACTACTTGGCCATTGCGAGTCGCTGTTTCAAAGGTTGACAAAGGCGAATTGATTTTTTCCCGGGGAAGAGACACCCAGTGGTGAGTCCATGCAGCGTGGCATGCGACCCTCTCTGGGGACTCGTACGATGAGGGGCCCTTAGAAGGCACGGCATATGCACTGAATACGTATGCGCGAAGCTACGGCGCTTTACGAGTCGTGGTGGACGTATGGTCGCGCTTTGGCGAAGTCGACGCAGCGAACACAGGGTCGACGCGGCGGACGTAGATCGCGCTAGGGCGAAGTCGACGCGGCAGACACGGGGTCAACGCGGCGGACGTGGGTCGCGTTTGGGCGAAGTCGACGTGGCGGACACGGGGTCGACGCGGTGCACGTAGGTCGCGCTAGGGCGAAGTCGGCGCAGAGGACACGGGGTCGACGCGACGGACGTAGGTCGCGCAAGGGCGAAGTTGACACGGCGAACACGGGTCAACGCGGCGGGCGGAGGTCGTGCTATGGCGAAGTCGACACGGCAGACACCGGGTCGACGGGGCGGATGGAGGTCGCGCTATGGCGAAGTCGATGCGGCGGATACAGGGTCAATGCGGCAGACGGAGTTCGTGCTATGGCGAAGTCGACACGGGAGACACGGGGTCGACACGGCGGACGGAGGTCGCGCTATGGCGAAGTCGACGCGGCGGACACGGGGTCGACCCGGCGGACGGAGGTCGCGCTGTGATGAAGTCGATGCGGCGGACGCGGGGTCGACGCGGCAGACGGAGGTCGCGCTATGGCGAAGTTGACACGGTGGACACGGGGTCGACGCGGCGGACGGAGGTCACCTGGAGGAGCCGTGTAGTGTTTATCCCGTAGCATGGCGAGCTCGCGACGGGCATGTCGCCGAACGTGACGACTCCATGGCGAGCGAGTCCTCCGAGCGTGGCGAGTCCATGGCGAACGAGTTCACGGGTGAGACGATTCTATGGGAGGCGAGCCGACAACGAGCGAACCCGCGACCGATTGGCGTGGCGCTCGGCGAACTGCACGTTGCGACTTGGTTTTTCCCGCACTTGTAGAGACATGACGATTTGATTAATATATATGATAAAATATACCAATCAAAATAAGCTTGAGTTTGGGAGAGAATTATCAGCCATAGCCGAGTCGTCGAGCATGGTGTGTCCGCGAACATGACGAGTCCGTGACAGTATGATTTAGCGTTTAGCCGGAAGGAGCCGACTCTGCAGCATGGTCGAATTTTAAGTCGCGCAGCTATGGGTGGTTGACCGGCTGTGCGTCTGGATGTCGATGTCCGATGTTCCACGAGTTTGCTGATTGCATCAGGTTTATTTATACTTGCACACACAAACGATCCAAATAGATAGAATATAATAACCAGATTAGACTTAAGTGAAGGGAGATTTTTAAATACTGATCTGATGTGATCTGATGTAAGTATCGCATTGGCCATGCGCCTCCTTTTCTTTAATCCAGGATAACAAGAGCATGTTCGATCGGCCTCTTCAGTCCACGGTGCAGATTCTTCAAACCATATATATATGCAAGAAAATAATCGTGCAATATGTTAGATCTGACATAAATAATCAATTAGTAGGGGAGAGAGGTATTGGTGGACGTCTAATCAAAACCACACAAAGAGAGCGGCCTGTGCATGCATCGGAGGACTGCTCTAGCCAATTCGCGTGCGTGCTTGCCGTGTGACACCTGATTCGGTTTTTGCTATCGGGGACCTCCGCCAGCAGCAAGAAGACTGATTCGGTTTATGATTCCATAGCCAATTTCCAGAGAGATGGATACATGTCAGATGCACACGGGAGATTAGTTCTAATAAATAATCAAATTTTAAAGTAATCAATGCAAAGAGAGATGAATTGATTGAATAGAAAACTCAGCGGCTGCATACATTCGATCGTGCATGTCAAGACATCAGGGCGTCACGCGAGTGGCACGGATGAACATCTAGATGCAATCTAGATGTCATTGATGGTGAGGGATCCCATCCGGATCATCACCTCCAAGCACCGCTTGCTTCACGGTGGGCGCCAACTGTCGTGGAATTGGCCACGGCAGATGCTACAGGGTAGCTTACGTAGTGGAAAGATCAAGGTGACGTAGGAAAATCCGGAAACGAGATTGGCACACGATGTATCCAGGTTCACGTCCCCTCGATGGAGGATCGCTACGTCTTGCTAGCAATCCAGTATAAGATCATAGATTGGTTTACATGGAGCCGCCGTAGGCGGAGGGAGAGACTAGATCTAATATGGCGTGGGAGATCGAGAGCTCCCTCGTGGGGATGCCCCTAGTGGATTTATATATGCAGCCAGTTAGGGTTTACAAGTGCACTAATGGGCTTTGTGTTGGAGTCACTATGTTGGGCCTCCAGTCGGCGAGTCGCTTGGGACAAGTATGCGCTAGTCGCCATATTCGGCGAGTCGACCCGCTATGAGCGACTCTGCTTCATGGGTATACCCCGATTGGTATTCCCCCATCACGGCGGGATCGGGGAGCTGGAGGTCTCATCGTGCACCGGATGTGTACGAAGACACGAGGTGCAACACTTGGGGCACTTAAATGTTGTGAGCCAGAGCTGTTGCACGATGAAGATGAAGAAGGAGCAAGGGGTGACCTGCGAGGAGCTTCGCGACCTTGAGGTCGGCTACGAGTACGACTAATTCAACCATGTTCCCCGCGGAATGTTAACCGCGTACGGTCTACAAGGGTATGTATTCTCTACGCATTGGTCGTTACCGCATTACTACATAGATAGATCCTAGGCAGTTTTTGGGGTTTCAACGTAGGAAATTTTTGTTTTCTGCTGCGGATCCCCTTCAGTGGTATCAGAGACGATCTATGTGTAGGAGTGTTGTACGGCCAGTACGCACAAGTTTTGTGCGGTCATTGATCCCTTAGTTGTTACCCTCTAACGTGTACTTGTTTATATCGCGGTATTGTTTGATGAAGCGGCCCGGACCGAGCTTACGCGTATTCGTACGCGAGACCGGTTCCACGCTCAACATACGGCTTGTACCGTATAAGTGGCTAGCGGATGTCTGTCTCTCATTCGATAGTTGATATAGCATTTACAACGAAGGGCCCCGAAAGGGGTGTAATAGAGACAACTGTCGGATACATGTTGTGGTTGGAAAGTTCGTAGTTTAGAAACGGTTCTAGTGCGAAAGCCCTAACAACCACGTAAAACTTGCAATAGATAAAGTATAGGCGTCTAACTTTATTTTGCAGGGGGCATGTGATTATTATATGGCATTGGTCATTATGAAGATAAAATAGTTTACTTTTCTATTACTAACTAGTATAGTAATAGTCATCGTTCCGATGGACGACCTGGTGGCGGTGTCGTGGACTTCGCGTCAAATCGATGGCAGGATGGAGATCATGTCGGAGCGCTCGATGGAGATCAAGGCGCAAGAAGAAGCACCATATCATATCACATTATACATATGATGTTGATACCTGTTTTACATCTTATTATGTGCTAGTATTAGATACTCAACGGTAGCAAATAAGATAATCCCTATTTAATTCCAATGTTTCGTGTTCCCCTTGTGTGTGCACCACCAAGAAAGTTCTTCGGTATGAGGCCGGCCGTGATGATCGGGGGTCAGACATATCTATGTTCGCATATAGTGGGTGTAAGCCATGTTGCACAACAAATACACACAAGTTAGATTTGGCGAGCCTAGCATGTACAAACATGGCCTCGAAACACAAGAGATCGAAAGATCGAGCATGAATCACATGGATGATGTGATTGACATTATTGAATGTCTACCTTTGATAATGCACTAATGGCCGTGATGATCAGGGGAGGTGTAGAGGATAAGGATCATGTGATCACTAAAATCGTCCAGGGGATGACAATATTAGTGGAGACCAATTATAAATTGATCTCTTATTATAAACTTAGTCTAGATGTCTGTTTGCAAATATCTTAGTAGATCTTAGCCTATCCCATTGAGGTCCTTTGCGACCATGGGAATATATTGCTTAATTTGGAACTTAGCAAAAGGGTCCAACTTCATAGATTAATACCCATGCCTGAGGGATGTCCTCGTAAAAGGTGATCTTCTCTTCTTGATACAATAACCAATAGGAGATAATTCGATGACTCTGGAATGTTTGTGTTTTCTCCATAACCATCCAATAAGCCATTCTCCATTCAATTGAGAGTTGGGCTACATTTTGTATTCTACAGAATAAGGCACATAGAGTATGAGCCGTTGGATGGGTTTTCCTCCATCATGGATGAAAAGAGATTGTTTGGAAAAACACTTAGCGATCTTCCATTAGAGTTGAGAACTTTTAGAAGGGCTTGATTGCAAAAGGGGGTCATGGATGAAAAGGTATATGTAAGATATACAAATTATAAATGTGGTTCTTGCAAAATTCGTTGCAGTTTGCAAAGTATTTGATACTTGTCCCGTTTTGTGAAAACAGGAGGATCTGCTTGAGAATTGCTGGTTTTGAGGCAACGTGACTTGATGACGGCAAGCAAAACAGCTGATGGCCGACATAACCTCTTTCCTCAAAGTTTATCATTTGGATTAGTGAACTTGAATATAATTTTGTAATCCTTGTTTGTGTGTCTTGCTTAAGGCGAGACGATTATTCATATGAACAAGTTACAAGCCAGTTTGTACTATTCTTATGAACAATACCTTATGGTCACATTATGATTATAAATAAGTTATTCTCATCACTATGTTAATGATAATGGTTTAAGCATTTATAAAGGATTAGAATGCTAAAAGATATCCAAAGTTTAATGATGAAATGACACTATAGTTTAAGTCATTTTGGTTATTGCATGTACTTAATGAAGATCGGGGTCCTAGATGCTTAATCTAGAGACTTTGCAAAACCATGCCTCTTGGGCAGAATGACTAAAACTCTGCATTCTGGTAAAACGGTGATATGCGAAGAAATGTTGAACTTTATACATAGTGATGTATCATATTTTCAACAAATAGTGGAAATCATTAGTTAATTGTGGACTTAAGTGAATAAGCATATTTACTTAATGAAACATGAGTTTGAAACAATTTGAAATGTTCAAATGAGTTCACGACAAAATGGGATATTGAATTAACAAGTCTCTTCGATTTGATCGACATGACTAAAGTATTCAAGTTAAGTTTAGCATAAAAGGGACTTGTGAAAGATGTTTCACAAAGTATGATAATTGGATGAATTCAAACTGTATTGAAATATCTAAACATCATAATCATTATGTATTGAGATTCATATGGTATAATATCATCTCTTTTAGGGGTTATAGTTATCGTTTAGAGTTAGAGACCAAAATAAGCAAACACTCATTTGAAATACAAAGGAACATCTAAAAGATTCGTGGAAACAACACCATAAGTGTTATGGCATGTTCAAGTTTCTGGAGATTTTGATAAATCGAAGTCATGGCGAATAAACAAGTCTTTGTAGAGCATTCTTAGGAAGCTATGAATGCATCGTCCACAAGGGACAAACCTGCTGTTGTCCTAAGTTGATATGTCTTGATGAAGATACAGGTGGAAGAAAGTAAAAGATCAAAACAAGGTATTTGACCTTACCTCCGAATTGTTGAGTGGCGCGGCGGAATTTGTTTCGTGAATCCAAACTCTGCAAATAGAGGAGAAACCAATGATAATGATCATAAAGTTTCAGTGAATACTTTTACTAAAAAATAGTAGGATTCAACTATATATTCTACAAGTTTGTGGAATTATATTATTGATTCACTTGTCATGTTTTGAACAAGACATACCTACAAATTACAAAGAAGCATGATGGACCTGAGTGCGAGAAATGACTAAGAGTCATAAAATCCTATATTAAGTTACATTTAAGATTGCAAAGTAACATGTTACTTGATCTTATTAAAGTAAAGAAGTTTACTTGATATTTCTGAATGACTACAAAGTCATAAGAAAGAAATGAAACTTAATGAATGACAAAAATCTCGATTTGTCACAAGTTTGGACAAATTCAAGGAGTTGACTACAACAGTAGTGATGCTTAAGTCTTTTGGATTTACACTAGAAATATATGGATATTGAAGTCTCGTAATTGGAATTCTCAAATTGATAATGATCAAAGAATTCTGGAATGTCCAAGATTATCGAGAGGACTTGGCTTTGAGTGGGAGCAAATCAGCTTGGCTAATTCATAATATGTAGCTGACATATTTTGAGTGGGAGCTAAGTGAAATCCCTGGATCTCAAACATGAATGTCATATTTGAGTGGGAGCTGAGTGAAATCCCTGGATCTCAAACATGAATGTCATATTTGAGTGGGACGTGAAATCATTCTGGGATATGTGGACGACATATGTGAAGGATGTGATTGGTGTTAATAATATTTAAGTTAGGATGAAGTTGAAGTTATTGAACAATAAGATCTATCAAGATAGATTGGTGAGTTTAATAAACACTGAATGTCGAATGCTTCCTGGACTTGATTCTGAAAGATGTTCAGAATGTCCTAAGACAAGATTCTGAAGAAGCTCAGAATGGAACAAGGTGAGAAAGTAGTTCTTACTATATGAAGCATTGAGTTAGTATTGCAACTATGGTTGAAAGAAAGATATGTGTTGCATCTTCTATGCCTCAGTCATAGGTTCTTCCATAAAACCATGTTGTATACTCGACGTAATGTGACCCAAAGTTCTGGTTGGTAGGACAAAGTCTTAACTGTAAGAACGTATCTTTAAGTGATTCCTGAGTTGATCAGAGAACCAGAATTAAGTTTGTACATAAATGGCAAGAAGCAATGTAAGTGGCATAGATGCATTTCATGCATTAGGATCTACATAGATATAGAAGTATAAAGGCTACATCTGATGTGATGTATAATGTTATGGCGGGGCTAGTTCACTTTTAACATAGAATGATGTGCCCCAGGGCCCAGTGCCCATGAGAAAGCATTCGAGGTTGATCTAAAGTCATTGTATGCTCCTGGAATCCGACCTCATTATGCTGCCATGACTACAGTATATACACAAAGGATACCAAAGTGTGTTTTGAAGTTTAGATGACAACGGTGAAAACGACCGTCATTATAAACACTAGAAACAAAGTCTCACTTTGTCGCCAAACAAATGCTTCGACCCATTATACGATAATGGTGTGTATGTCAAAATTAGGAAGGCATTAACGATTTGCAAAAGACATAATGATCTGGTAAAACAGAACATGGACATGACGTTTCCCATGAGCATGCATGCTCTGTAAACACATATGGTATATGGTTTATATGAGTAAAATGTGAGCTAGATTATTTGTACTCTAGTGCAAGTGGGAGACTGAAGGAGATATGCCCTAGAGGCAAATAATAAATAGGTTTTTATTGTCATATCTCAATTAGTTTATAATAGTTTCATATTGTGCTATAACAGTGCCAAGTAGAAACATTGGTACAGGTGTGGTATGAAACAACAGTCCCTAGTAGCCTCTATTCATACTAGTTCGTTGGTCATGAGGATGATCTGGGTTTCAAGATCATGGGCATTTATGCCGATTGACAACGGGATCATATCATTGGAGAATGATGTGTTTGGACATTCCTCGAAGGATTGCAACACGATCAAGTCATATAGTTCATTGTTGCAACAACAATACCTAGATTGTTTTTCCTTAGACCGTGAGCTCATATTACTCACTGTTTCCCGATGCTGCTTAGACTGCATCAAGCGCCACTTGGTAATACAATGGTTATAAAGGTGTACGTTGGTTATTCCGAAGGAACAGTAGATGACATGAGACTGCAAGACCGGGATTTGTTCACCCACATGACGGGTAAAGATACATACGGCCGGCTTGGTGAGATTACATCCATAAATGTTCCAACATGTGACTCGGTCACGAGGATGTAATATCACGGTAACAAGAAAACAGAACTTGTTGTGAACGAGATTGAACAAGGTATGGGATACCAATGGTCGGATCTTGGACAAGTTGTATCGAGAAACAAAAGGACAAGGATGCTACATTTAGCGGTTCAAACGACATTGTCATCAGGAATGCATAGGGGTCACATGGATATCCCTGGTCCCTCTGTTGATCATTGATACAGACCATGTCTGGAGCATTCCCGAGCCATGAGAGGATACACTTAAGGGTACGATGAGAGCGATCATTCATAAGACAGAATCACATTAGAGAAAGAGGAATCCAGAATTGTTCCACAAAGAGATCCGAAGTTGTTCGGAGAAAGAATAAAGGACCGGAATGGTTTCAGGAAAGATCCGAAGTCGTTCGGAGGAAATCGAAAGGGAACCGAATGGTGTTTTGGGTCAAGACGGATTTTGTAATATGTATTTACACATTAATTAATGTAATTAATATTAAATATAATATTAAAATCTAATTTGAAGGGGTATTCCACTAATGGGCCAAACTTCCTAGGGAAAAAGGGCCCATGAGGGAAAACCGAAGGAGGGAAGGGCCAAGGGCCAAAGGGCCAAGGCCCAGGCGCCTCAAGGGGGCCCACCCAGCTAGCCTAGGGTTGTGCGTGGGGTGGGGCCCACGCCTGGCCGGCTGGCCCATGAGGCCCATGCGCCTCCCCCTCTCCCTTGAATAGTCCCACATGGGAAACCCAAAGGGGAGGGCACACCCCCTCCCCCTATATAAAGGGGTGCCCATGGGTGGGATTGAACACACCAACAATTTGAGAAGTCCTTTGGTTGACTTTCTTCCTCCCTCTCTCTATCCCTTGTGACCATGGCCCCAAGTCTGGGCTGTCGAACAAGGCACACCTGCAGTATGCGGTTGCGTTGCAGGGATTCCTAGCCGGATATGAACTTCCGCACTCCCGGCGGGATCGGGGAGCCGGAGGTCTCATCATACACTGGATGTTTATGAAGACACGAGGCGCAACACTTGGGGTGCTTAAATGTCGTGATCCGGAGTTGTTGCACGATGAAGATGAAGAAGGAGAAAGGGGTTACCTGTGAGGAGCTTCGCGACCTTGAGGTCGGCTACGAGTACGACTACTTCAACCACGTTCCCCGCGGAATGTTAACCGCGTAAGGTCTACAAGGGTATGTATTCTCTACGTATTGGCCATTACCGCATTACCACATAGATAGATCCTAGGCAGTTTTTGGGGTTCCAACATAGGAAATTTTTTGTTTTCTACTGCGGATCCCCTTCAGATCGGGTGTACTTGAATCTTTGTTTTCATACAACGGGTGTAAGACAGTTTTACACACACGGGTACTAAGGTTCTTACTTGGTGAGCCTAGCATGTATAGACATGGCCTTGGAACATGGACCGAAAGGTTAAGCATGAGTCGTATGGTAGATATGATGCCCATATAGATGCTCGTCTTTGAAGCTACACTGACTCACGTGATGATCGGACTTGGTGTAGTGGATTTGGTTCATGTAATCACCAAAACAACTCAAGGGATGTTGGTTTTAAGTGGGATTTCATTTGTAATTTGGATTAGTTGAACTCAATTTATCATGAACTAAAATCGAAGTGCATTTGCATAATTTGTTGCAGTCATTGGCATCCGTTTACTACCTTGCGCTTAGTTTTAATTGAGATAATAGAACTATAGAATTATGGATATTTACTTTACAAACTGGTATTGTATTGGATTAAGTGTCAATTTAAAGTTTAGAAGTCCTATTGCAAACTTTCATCAAACTCTATTTACTCCATGAAGTTTAATAAATAGTATTAAATCAAGAGTAACAATTCAATTGTTAGTATCTATAGTATCATGTTTTCCTCCATGATTCTTGATATTCAATTTTTTTATATCGAGGTTATCTAGGAGCTGAAAGAATTGTTTCAGAAACCATCATGTGTGAAACATATTGAGATATCTGAAACAATGTTTAGGTTGCAACATGATAGAGTATAATTTGGAAAAATACATGTTCTCATATTGTATGAGAATTTTGCAAAGGTTGGAGATGCTAGACGTCCTAATCTCCCAAAAAGGTTTTGGGAACAGACATTATAATCGTGATTCATCCTTATAGGCTATACTTGCTTGATCATGAAAGTTGTCATGATAAGGATGAATAGAAGATGTAGGTAAAATGTTTACTACAATAAAAGGTTACTAAAGAATGAATTTTTGAAAGAACGTCAAACATTTGATGATGGTGATCTACTTCAAAGTGCAAGTCCAAAGGTATTAGTATTTGACTATACATGCTTTGGACTATGTGTCATATGTATGGCACCACTGTTGATGTTGATAGATTCTTTTAAAAGAAAAGGAAATGCTGAAAGAGAATCTATAACATATTTGGTAGAAAATAAGAGACTGGAAATATCTAGCTAAGGTATATAGATGATATACATGTGATGGTGTATTCTTTGCTTGTTAAAAAATGTGGTTCTTGGGTATTGGATACCGAATTGGTTGGTGTGAAGTGTCATACAAGAACAACTCAATTCATGAACTACAATGGCCTAAGTAACTAGCAAGAGAATATGTGATGATGTTCATCGAAAACAAATAAAGTGTTATTGTGTTTCTCGTTGACATCAAAACTTGCCTTCAAGATTTGTTTAAATAACTGTTATTTTGTTCCGGTATTATAAGAACAATGGTTGTTCAAATAATTACCATATTCCATAGAAGATGGATGAACTTTTACAAGTCTAGTTGGAGAAATCACGTCCATAAAACTAATGCTAAAATGTCACAAGACAAATGATTGAAAGATCACTTACAAAGTGACATCGCCATTTAAATTATATTGGAAAGAAAACATGAAGAAACTCCATGTTGATGAATTTTTGGAGTCTTTGATTTTGATCAAATGATGCTTCTGAGACTTTCCTCGAGATAATTGAAACTCCGTTCATAGGACAAATAGGATCGGATGGCTAACTTATTGAACATTATGCATCTTTTGAATTCATATGCTTTCTCCAAAAATTTGAGTGAATATATATATATATGTATATTTACTTAATAAGGAAGAAGTATGAAACATTTGAAAATTGTTCAAAGACTTTCAAGATGAAGTGGAAAATCATTGTAACAACAAAATAAAGAGTTTATGATTCGATCATAAAGGAAGATATTTGAGTTACATGTTTAGCAAAACACCTAAGATTTCAGGAATTGATCCATGGATTTGCATTTCCTGATAAACCATAGGAGTATGGTATGTTCGAGAGATCAAATCAAACCTTGTTTGACATGGTAAGATCAAAGGTGTCATTTATAAAACTACCATTATTTTTTAAGGATTAAAGCTTTGGATACTACCACTTTTACACTGAAAAGAGCACCATCGTGATCCGTTGAAATGACACCATATGGGTTATGGTTCGGGATAAAACCCGAGTTGTCTTTTCTTAAATTTTGGTATGCTATGCATAAGTAAAATGTTTACAACCAAAGTCAGGTAAGCACATCTTGGTAGGTTATCCCAAAGAATTTGTTGGGTATTCCTCCATAACACCGAGGACAAAAGAGTGTGTCGCTTGGAATGTGAAGTTTCTTGAGAAGGATTTTTTCGTGAAAAGTTAAGTGGGAGGAAAATAAAACTTTGATAAGGTTATTGAACCTTAGATATATGTGATAAGTAGCGCAGTGCCGAAAAGTGCCTTGGTGGCACCCATAATGCTCATGGATCCAGTGATTACAAAGGTTGTGATCTTGGAGATTAGAGTTCCTATTTGAACCGTATGCGTCGGGTAAGAGTCAAATGGTGAGATTTGATAAACAAGTCATTATTGTTATGAAAATTATGAACTGACTGCATGCAAAGAAGTGATGATGGGCCCTGAATCCATCAAGTGACTATAAGTCATAAAATCCATGATAGTTTCCATACACGAGAAATCAAGTTTTTAGCTTGGAAGACCCTCCGAAAAAGGAGTGAATCCTATAGGTCATATTTGGATCTATAAATAAATAGACATAGATGTTTGACATCTATTAAATAGTCGACATGTCGGAAAGGAGTTTATGATAATGTTCAAGGAGTTGACTATGAAAAGATTTGATCTTTCATAGGGATATTTAGTTTTGACGGATTAATGTAGCAACCACTACATATAATTTGGTATATGGTAGTTGAACAAACAAAACGAAGTTATTCTAATAGAATGGTTGCCTAGGACGTGTACATGACACGGTCATAAGGGTTTTGTTAAATCAAAGGATGCTAAAAAGGGCATGCAAACTTGAATGGTTGAAGTAAGCATAAGGGAGTTGGAATCTTCACCGTGATGAAACTATTAAAATGTTTAATTTCATCAGAGACGATGAAGATGCTTGAATTTGCAAGAAACTAAGTGGGAGCATTGAGACATATTTCTAATACATTATATAGAGGACAAATTGTTAATTGGAAATGATGTATCTTTTATTGACACGGGTTAAGAATTTCATTAAATTTGGATTTCGATGAAAGACTTGGGCAAAACCAGAATATTTGGCATCAATGTCTATATGGATAGATTGAGGCACTAATATAGTTGTGCCAGATGTACATATATGAGATATTGAAAGGGATCAATATGGAAACGACAAGAAAGGTTCTTGATGCATGGAAAGGATTGAATCAAGATTCAAGTGTATCGACACTTGGTGAGTGTAATCACATAAATATGTTGATCAATAATACCGTGATATGTACATATCCTGATATGTCCTATGCTCTAAATGTTGTCAGCATATACCAGAATGATTCATAAGATGATCAATTGGGCGATACTAAATATATTCTTATGAGCTTTGGAAGAACTAAGAATTTATCATGTATAAGTGACAAATAGTTAAAAGTAGTACACTGTAAAGTGTTACATTGATACTAGTTTGCCACGAGATACAAATTAAATTTATCTCAATTTACACTATGGGTGGGACAATGTAATGGAAAGGAGGTTCCATGATGGATTTGGATGAGTTCCAAAGTTGATACATTGTGACGGATACTACAACAAAATGCTAAGTATATGACAACTATAGTAGCAACAAAGGAGAAAAATTGGTTAAGTAGTTTGTTATCAAACTAGGTGTGGTTCACAGTGGGCTAGTACTATGAATATATATTGTGTGACAATTATATCAACATGTTTTAACCCCAAAGAACTAAAGGTTGTTGGGTCCGCAGCATAGCAAACAAAAATTTTCCTACGATGAGAACCATACGCCAAGATCTATCTACTAGATACAGAGCAACGGGTGGACATACATCCATGGAGAACTTACCCTCGAAGACAACGAGCTTTGTTAACGAGTAGGAACTCGTGGTTGATGTAGTCGTACACTTGCCGATCTCAAGATCGTGAGGAAGTCCGAGCGCCGCAACTCAGCAGCGCATCCGCACAAGACACACGTTCAAGCCACGGACAACCTCCACCTCCTCGCTCCAGCGATCCAGTGAAGCAAGAACTCCTTCAGATTTAAATGCCACCGAGAACATGTATCTCGCTAATCCGAGACCATGGGGAATAATTCTAGAGGGAGAGATCCTTCACAAGGAGGTGGTGTGAGGATGAAGGAGGAATGGGTGGCCTTTTATAGGAGGAGGGTGCCCCTCTCTCGATGGCGCATGGGGGTGACCCTCACCTCCCCATTCATGTGGTGGTAACTCCTCCACATTAAAATGCCTCTTCACATTCCCTTTTAAAGTCTCCACTTTAAATGCATTAAGTTTCTCCAAATTTAATGCTCTCTCATTTAATAAAACTCTTTTATTAAATTTATTCAGAATTTTGTTAATTACTTTAATTAACAAACATTCACATATAGCCCCTTGCAATATTTCAATATCACATGCAGAAACACCTTCGCAATTTCACCGAAACAATTTCCGGTTTCTATTGAAACAATTCCTGCGCTTTGCAATTCTTTCTGTCTGAAACATATGTGCTCCAAAATGGTGTCGGTAACTCTTAAGTGTGCCACCCTACGGTTCGAATAATGCGTACATGATCGAGACCCTTCTCCGATCAATAATCAGCGCCGGGACACGGAGATCCGTACTGACTCCTACACATTCAACGATGACTCATGTGATCGTGAGAACCTTTAACGCTTGTAACTAAATCCCTTTGTCTCTCGATATATTACATGTCCGAGATTCGATCATCGGTATGTCCATACCTAGTTTGATCTCGTTACCGACATGCACTCTTTTCTCGTTCCCGTGATATAACATTCTAGTGATCACATCACTTGCTTGCAAGCTATCCTAATGTGATATCACCGAGAGGGCCCAGAGTATATCTATCCGTCATCTGGATTGACAAATTCCACTATTGATCCATGAGCCTCAACATAACACCTTCGTAGCACTGAACCCATCTTTATAGTCACCATGTTACGGTGTCACGTTTGATGTTATCAAGATACTCTTCCGGTGTTAGCAATTAACATGATCTCATGGTCTAAGGATAAAGATTACTTCGTATGATGTTATAGCAATATAAACATAATGACTTGATCGTAATGCTATACTTCGGATGAATGTTCATCACATCATTCCACCAATGGTGTGACCTTGTTATTAACAACATCCAATGTCCATGATCAGGAAACCTTTGGTCATCCTGTTAATCAACAAGCTAGTCTATAAGAGAGGCATGACTAGGAACCCTTTTTGTTTATTAAACACACATGTATTGATGTTTCCTATCAATACAATTATAGCATGCAAAATAAACATCTATCATATACAAAGAATACATAATAACAACTTTATTATTGCCTCTCAGGGCATATTTCCTTCAGTCTCCCACTTGCACTAGAGACAATAATCTAGTTCACATAGTGATAAATCTAACACCCATGGAGTTATGGTGTTGATCATGTTTTGCCCTAGGGAGTACTTTAGTCAATGGATCTGCTACATTCAGGTCCGTGTGCACTTTACAAATCTTTATATCTCCATCCTTGACATGCTCGCGGATGGAGTGAAATCGGCGCTTAATATGCTTGGAATTCTTGTGAGACCTTGGTTCCTTTGCGTTGGCTATGGCTCCATTGTTGTCACAATAGATCACCATCGGGTCCAACGCACTGGGAACCACACCCAGTTCCGTTATGAACTCCTTCATCCAAACCGCTTCCTGCGCTGCTTCTGAAGCAACAACATATTCCGCCTCATGTTGATCCAGCCACCACAGGTTGTTTGGAGCTCCTCCAACTAACTGCTGCTCGTTCAAGAGAAATACGATCCGGATTGAGACTTAGAGTCATCCGGATCGATGTCAAAGCTAGCATCGACATAACACTTAGCGACTAGCTCTTCTCCACCTCCGATACAAGAAACATATCCTTAGTTCTTCTCAAGTACTTAAGGATATTCTTGACCGCTATCCAAGGTTCGAACACGGATCAGATTGGTACCTACTAGTCAAACTAATAGCATGTGCCACATCCGGTCTTGTACATAGCATGGCATACATTATAGAGCCTATGGTAGGCATAGGGATCTTATCCATTATCTCTCTTTCTTCCGCCAGTGGCGGACTTTGAGTCTTACTCAATGTCTTGCCTTGCAACATAGGTAAGAACCCTTCTTACATCCATATTAAACTTCTTTAATATCTTATCAAGGTATGTACTCTCGATAGCCCAATTAGGCGTCTTGATCTATCTCTATAGATTTTAATGCCTAATATATGAAGCTTCACCAAGGTCCTTCATCGAAAATTTCTTTGTTTAGATAACTTTTAACACTGTTTAAAAGATCTAAATCATTTCCAATCAATAATATGTCATCCACATATAATATCAGAAATGCCACATTGCTCCCACTCACTTTCTTGTAAATACAAGCCTCTCCATAAGTTTGGACAAATCCAAACTCTTTGATCACCTCATCAAAGCGGAGATTCCAACTTCGTGATGCTTGCTTCAGTCCATAGATGGATCGCTGAAGTTTGCACACCTTATTAGCTTCCTTAGGATCGACAAAACCCTTAGGTTGTATCATATACAACTCTTCTTCAATCTTACCATTGAGGAACGCAGTTTTGACATCCATCTGCCATATTTCATAATCGAAATATGCAGCAATTGCTAACATAATCCTAACCGACTTAAGCATCGCTACGGGAGAGAATGTCTCATCGTAGTCAACTCCTTGAATTTGTTGAAACCCCTTTGCGACAAGTCGAGCCTTATAGATGGTCACATTACCATCAGCATCAGTTTTTCTTTTGAAAATCCATTTATTCTCAACAGCCTTTCGGTCGTGAGGTAAGTCCACCAAGTTCCAAACTTGGTTCTCGTACATGGATTCCATCTCGGATTTCATGGCTTCTAGCCATTTGTTGGAATCCGGGCTCATCATCGCTTCTTCATATGTCGCAGGGTCATCTATTTCATCAATTATGAAATTCATAACAGGATTGCCGTATAGTTCAGGAGCTGCACGTGTCCTGCTTGACCTGCGAGGTTTGGTAGTGTCCTCTTTCGGAGTTTCATGATCAATATCATTAGCTCTCTCTTCATTAGGTGAAGTAAACTCCGAAACAACTTCTGGAGCTGCGCTACTCGCCATTTCATGAAGAGAAGGTTCAATAACCTCTTCGAGTTCTACCTTCCGACTACTCACACCTTTCGCGAGAAACTCCTTCTCAAGAAAGGATCCATTCTTGGCAACAAAGACCTTTCCCTCGGATCTGTGATAGAAGGTATACCCAATCGTTTCCTTAGGGTATCCTATGAAGACGCATTTTTCCGCTTTGGGTTCGAGTTTATCCGGTTGAAGTTTTTTCACATAAACATCGCATCCCCAAACTTTAAGAAATGACAGCTTAGGTTTGTTTCCAAACCATAATTCATACGGTGTCTTTTCAACGGATTTAGATGGTGCCCTATTTAAAGTGAATGTAGCGGTTTCGATTGCATAACCCCAAAATGACGGTGGCAAGTCATCGGAGACATCATAGATCGAACCATATCCAATAAAATGCGATTACGACATTCTGACACACCATTACGTTGTGGTGTTCCGTCAGGCGTGAGTTGTTAAACTATTCCACAGTCTTTCATATGTGTGCTAAACTCGTAACTAAGATACTCTCCTTCACGGTCGGACCGCGAAATTTGATCTTTACATTACGATGATTTTCCACTTCATTCTGAAATTCTTTGAACTTTTCAAAAGTTTCAGACTTGTGTTTCATCAAATAGATATACCCATATCTACTCAAATCATCCGTGAAAGTAACAAAATAACGATATCCACCTCATGACACACTCATTGGTCCACACATCAGTATGTATGATTTCCAATAGATCTTTCGCCTGTTCCATTGAACCGGAAAACGGCGTTCTAGTCATCTTCCCCATAAGGCATGGCTCACATGTATCAAATGATTCAAAATCAAGTGATTCCAAAAGTCCATCAGAATGGAGTTTCTTCATGCGTTTAACGCTAATATGACCTAGACGGCAAAGGCACATATATGTAGATATATCATTATCAAGTTTAATCCTTTTAGCATCAACATTATGAATATGCGTAATACTACTATCGAGATCCAATAGAAATAAACCATTCAACATAGGTGCATGACCATAAAAGATATTATTCATATAAATCGAACAACCATTGTTTTTAGACTTAAATGAATAACCACTTTGCATCAAACACGATCCGGATACAATGTTCATGCTGGTCAGCACCAAATAACAATTATTTAGGTTTATAACTAATCCCGATGGCATATGGAGGCAGCGTTCGACGGCGATCACATCAACTCTTGATCCATTGTCACGACCATCGTGACCTCATCCCTTGCTAGTTGTCGCTTGTTCCAGCCCTAAACCGAGTTACATATATTAGCAACCGATCCGTATCAAATACCCAGTGCTACTGCGAGTACTAGTCAAGTACACATCAATAACATGTATATCACATATACCTTTGTTTGCCTTGCGGACTTCTTGTCCGCCAAATACTTGGGCGATTCGCTTCAATGGCCATCCCTTGCAATAGTAGCACTCGATGTCAGACTTAGGGCCAGCTCGGGGTTTCTTTTCAGGCGTGGCAATAGACTTGCCACCCTTCTTTCCCTTGTGCTTTCCTTTCTTGTCCTTCTTGAAACCGGTGGTCCTATTGATCATCAACACTTGATGTTCTTTCCTAATCTCCACTTCTGCAATCTTAAGCATTGACAGAAGCTCGGGAAGAGACTTCTTCATGCCCTGCATATTATAGTTCATCACGAAGCTCTTGTAGCTAGGTGGCAGAGATTGGAGAACATGATGTATGCCTAGGTCAATGGGAATCGTTATTCCCAAGGACACAAGCTTATCGGCGTACCCAGACATTTTGAGTACGTGCTCACTAACGGAGCTGTTTTCCTCCATCATGCAGCTAAAGAACTTCTCTGTAGCATTATAACTCTCCACGGCAGCATGGGTATCGAAAATCATTTTCAATTCTCCCATGGTATCAAAGGCATTGCCATTTTCAAAACGTTTTCGAAGTTCTGGCTCTAGCCCATACAGTATGCCGCAATGAACTAAGTTGTGGTCCTCCTAACGAGTTATATAGACGTTCTTTTCCTCGTTAGGGGCATCAGGAGATGGTGGGGTCCTAGCGGCGCATCTAGCACATATTGCTTTTGTGCAGCAGTGAGGAGAATCCTCAAATTCATAGCCCAGTTGGTGAAGTTGCTACCATTCGCAGCAAGTTCCTCTTTCTCCATGAACACATTGAAATTAAAAGCAGGTGGTGCCATCTACAACAGAATTTGTAAAGTATATTTAGACTAAGTTTATGATAGATTGAGTTCAACTAATCCAAATTACTAATGAACTCCCACTCAAAAACAACATCCCTCGTGTCCTTTTGGTGATTACATGAACCAAATCCACTACACCAAGTCCGATCATCACGTGAGTCGGTGTAGCTTCAAAGGCGAGCATCTATATGGGCATCATATCAACTATATGACTCATGCTTAACCTTTCGGTCCGTGTTCCGAGGCCATGTCTGTACATGCTAGGCTCGTCAAGTAAGAACCTTAGTATTTGCGTGTGTAAAACTGTCTTACACCTGTTGTATGAAAGCGTAGAGTTGAGAACACCCGATCATCACGTGATGCCTCAAAACACGATCCACAAAATGGTGCATACTTAAGGAAGAACACATTTTATCTTGATATCTAAATGAGGGATCATCTTATAATGCTACCAAACGCGCCAAACTAGCAATATAAGATGCTAACATCTAATGTGTGAAGTGAGGTGATATGGTCCATGCATTTGATCTCTATCATTTGCATCGTGGTATGATCTCTATCATTCCTTTGTGTGTAAGGCCAAGGTCTATGGAACTTACACGTTAAGTGAGTTGTAAGAGTATCTATTATACATCTACTTACAACAATACCATATCAAAACACTAGCCCAGCAACGATCTAAACTAGACGCCTCTAATTTATCAATTGCAAGTTTTACGTGGCTTAGGGCTTTCGGAGATAGAACCTGTCTAACCTACAAACATGAACCACAACAAGGATAACCAAGTTATTAGCAACTCGTTGTAAATCAGATATTGACTATAGTAGGAGAGACAGACACTCGCCAGCCACTTATGCAAAACAAGTTGCATGTCAGTCATGGAACCGGTCTCATGTACGATGACATGTAAGGTTGGTCGCCGCTTCATCCCACTATGCCACCAATATCCAAAGTACATAGAAGATGCAATAACATGATCATCATCACCCACATATAAACATATGTGTACTACCCGCAAAGCACCTACGCATGATCAGGCTCTGATACCACTGTTGGGTCCACAACATAGAAAACAAAAAATTTCCTACGATGAGAACTATGCGCCAAGATCTATCTACTAGATACAGAGCAACGGGTGGACATACATCCATGGAGAACTTACCCTCGAAGACAACGAGCTTTGTTAACAAGTAGGAACTCGTGGTTGATGTAGTCGTACACTTGCCGATCTCAAGATCGTGAGGAAGTCCGAGCGCCGCAACTCAGCAGCGCATCCGCACTTTTCGCACGCTCAAGCCACGGACAACCTCCACCTCCTCGCTCCAGCGATCCAGTGAGCAGCAACTCCTTCGGATGAAATGCCACCAGGAACATGTATCTCGCTAATCCGAGACCATGGGGGAATAATTCTAGAGGGGGAGAGAGATCCTTCACAAGGAGGTGTGAGGATGAAGGAGGGAATGGGTGGCCTTTTATAGGAGGAGGGGGTGCCCCCTCTCTCCATGGCTGGCGCATGGGGGGGTGACCCCTCACCTCCCCCATTCATGTGGTGGTAACTCCTCCACATTAAAATGCCTCTTCACATTCCCTTTTAAAGTCTCCACTTTAAATGCATTAAGTTTCTCCAAATTTAATGCTCTCTCATTTAATAAAACTCTTTTATTAAATTTATTCAGAATTTTGTTAATTACTTTAATTAAAAACATTCACATATAGCCCTGCAATATTTCAATATCACATGCGAAACACCTTACGCAATTTCACCGAAACAATTTCCGGTTTCTATTGAAACAATTCCTGCGCTTTGCAATTCTTTAAATGCAAAACATATGTGCTCCAAAATGGTGTCGGTAACTCTTAAGTGTGCCACCCTACGGTTCGCGAATAATGCGGACATGATCGAGACCCTTCTCCGATCAATAATCAGCGGGACACGGAGATCCGTCTTGACTCCTACACATTCAACGATGACTCTGTGATCGTGAGAACCTTTAACTTGTAACTAAATCCCTTTGTCTCGATATATTACATGTCGAGATTCGATCATCGGTATCTCCATACCGATTTTGATCTCGTTCGACATGCACTCTTTTCTCGTTCTGATATAACATTCTAGTGATCACATCACTTGCTTGCAAGCTATCCTAATGTGATATCACCGAGAGGGCCAGTATATCTATCCGTCATCTGGATTGACAAATTCCTCTTGATCCATGAGCCTCAACATAACACCTTCAGCATCGAACCCATCTTTATAGTCACCACATTACGGTGTGACATTTGATGTTATCAAGATACTCTTCCGGTGTTAGCAATTAACATGATCTCATGGTCTAAGGATAAAGATTACTTCGTATGATGTTATAGCAATATAAACATAATGACTTGATCGTAATGCTATACTTCGGATGAATGTTCATCACATCATTCCACCAATGGTGTGACCTTGTTATTAACAACATCCAATGTCCATGATCAGGAAACCTTTGATCATCCTGTTAATCAACAAGCTAGTCTATAAGAGAGGCATGACTAGGAACCCTTTTTGTTTATTAAACACACATGTATTGATGTTTCCTATCAATACAATTATAGCATACAAAATAAACATCTATCATATACAAGGAATACATAATAACAACTTTATTATTGCCTCTCAGGGCATATTTCCTTCAAAGGTTTCACCAAAGGACTAAATTTATACAATGCCATCTCATTAGAGAATGAGTGATGCATAGAGACGCAAAGACATGCAAATACAAGCGGACTTAAAAATGTCAGATCCGGAGATTATGTTGACAACTAGAAAACGCGTATATACAACACCAGAAAGCCATAGGTGTTGAATGCGTAAGTTTACAGACTAGATTATTGACTCTAGTGCAAGTGGGAGACTGAAGGGAATATGCCCTAGAGGCAATAAATAAGTGGTTATTATCTTATTCCATGTTTATGACAAATGTTTATTTTGCATTCTATAATTGTATTAATTGGAAACGTTAATACATGTGTGTTTGATAAACAAATAAAGGGTTCCTAATTATGCCTCTCTTATAAACTAGCTCGCTAATTAACAAGATGATCAAGGTTTCCTGATCATGGACATTGGATGTTGTTAATAACGAGGTCACAACATTGGTTGAATGGTGTGATAAACATTCATTCGAAGTATAGCAATACGATCAAAGTTATTGTGTTTAAATTGCTATAACATCATATGAAGTAATTCTAGTCCGTAGACCATGAGATCATGTCAATCACTAACACTAGAAGATTAACTTGATAACATCGAACGTCACACCATAACAGGGTGAAAATAAAGGTGGGTTGAGATACTCCAAAGGTGCTATGTAGAGGCTCATGGATCAAGAGTGTGATTTGTCCACCCCGATGACAGATAGATATACTCTGGGCTCTCTCGGTGATATCACATTGAGATAGCTTGCAAGCAAGTGATGTGATCACTAGAATGTTATATCACGGAAACGAGAAAATAGTACATGTCGGTAATGAGATCAAACTAGGTATAGGGATACTGATGATCGAATTTCATACATGTAATATATCACGAGACAAAGGGATTTAGTTACGACATTAAAAGGTTCACACGATCAATAGAGTCATCGTTGAATGTATTGGAGTTAGTACATATCTCTAGGTCCCGCTGCTGATTATTGATCAGAGAGGGGTCTCGATCATGTCTGTGTTATTCGCGAACCATAGGGTGACACACTTAAGGGATACCGACACCATTTAGAACAAATATGTTTCAGATAAATATTTAAGAAAGTGCTGGATTCATTTCCATGGAAACCGGAATTATTTTGGGTGAAATTGCAGAAACTGGTTCTGCATGTGATATTGAAATGTCGCAGGGGGTTTTATGTGAATGTCTATTAATTAAAGTAATTACAAAATTCTGAATAAAATAGTTTTATTTAATGAGAGCTTGCATTAAAATTGGTCGAAACTTAATGCATGTGAGTGGACATATGAGTGGAGGTGTGTTTATGTGAGTGGGAGCTCCACCCACATGAATGGGGGAGAGGTGGGGGCACCCACCATGGCCGGCGGCCATGCCACTTGGGCACCCCCTCCCCTATATAAGGAGAACCTCCTCCTCCACTCTCACATCTCCTCGTGAAGGATCTCTCCCCCCTCTAGAAATTATTCCCATGATCTCGGATTAGCGAGATACATGTTCCAAGTGGCTTTATCCATAAAGGAGTTGTTGCTTCCGCTGCATCGCTGGAGTGAGGACACGGAGGTTATCGGGGTACGGTTGTGTGTCCGATCATGGATGCACCACTGATTTGTGGTGCTAGACTTGCTAGTGCTGGACCTGCTGGACTTGCTGGTGCTGGACTTGTTGGACATCATCATGATCTTGAGATCGGCAAGTGTACGACTACATCATCCACGAGTTCAAACTCGTTAAAAATGCTTTGTCTCTCTTCAAGGGTATGTTCTCTATGGATGTATATCTACCCGTTGATTGTATCTAGGTAGATAGATCTTGGTGCTTAGTTGTTCACATCGTAGGATTTTTTTGTTTTCTATTGTGTGAATCCAACAGTTGCTACACTGGATCTTTGGATTGGACACTCCTTCTTTGGCATGGCAGGATTGAACAAGGACATCAATGTCCTCTAGTCCTCAAATGTCTTTGCCAAGCTTGTTGAGGGTCATGCTCCCCCTATGGACTTTGAGATCAATGGACACCACCACAACAAGGGATACTATCTTGTAGATGACATCTATCCAAGATGGCTAACATTTGTGAAGACTATCTCAAGTCCCATGCTCCCCAAGCATTCTCAGTTTGCCAAGAAATGGGAAGCTTGTAGGAAGGACGTGGAGAGGGCATTTCATGTGCTCCAACAGAGGTTTGTAGTTGTCCGGTTCTCTGCTATGACCTAGTCGAAAGATCAGATGTGGGAAGTGATGAAATATTGTGTGACGTTGCAGAACATGATCATTGAGGATGAGCGGAAGCATCCAGTGAATTTGCTCGAGAAGGAGGAGCCATATTACAGACATGGGCCTCTTGTAGAGCTTGATCACTAGGTGTCGGCATCGTGGGCTGTCATCATCACCATGCATTAGGAGATCCAAGACCTGATAGTGCATCAACAGCTGCAGGATGATCTGGTGGAGCACATATGGATATGCAAGGGCATACATAGCAGCTATGTCAAACATGATCTGGCCGAATTAGGCCAAACTATGTTGTGTTTTATTCTAGGGATTTCTATTTTCATGCCCTCGGTTTGTTAGTTGTACTCAGTTTTCCCTAGCCGCTTAGTTTTTCCTCACTTTTGCCCATCTCCTTATACAAAACTCTCACATGGTCTGAAACTCGCCGTCCGTCAGCCTTGCCATTACGTGCTGACAAGTGGGGCCGTGTTCAGTCGGGTCCCATAGTGGACCCTCGCCATTACGTGCTGATGAGTAGGACCGTGTTCTGTCGGGTCCTTTAGTGTACCCTTTCCATTACATGCTCACAAGTGGGGCCGCATTCAGTCGATTCCCGTAGTGGACACCTCTCTCAACTTATCCAGATCAGCATCGGACCCACAACTTATCCACGTGAGTGCCGGACCCATAGCTTACCTAGGTTGGCGTTGCAAGATGGGACCCCGAGCCAGTCCCGTGCCCGCGCCCGTGCCGTTGCTTCATTTTCATATAGTGAAATGTAATGCATATACGGAAATTATATGAAAGTTATACACCTTTTAACTCTTTTAAATCGCACTTAGGACATGATAATGTTGTGCTAATAAATCCTGATCATTTATCATTTCCATGGAGTGAAAATATAATGCATAAACTTGCGTATACAAAAATTATACACCTTTAAACTCTTTGAAATCGCACTTAATACGTCATAATGTCGTGCTAAGAAAATCTTGAGAGATTATTATTTTCTCCCCATTTTCGTAGAGTCGAATGTAATGCATAAACTTGCATATACGAAGTTTATACACCTTTGAACTCTTTGAAATCGCACTTAATACGTGATAATGTTGTGCTAAGAAAATCATGAGAGATTACCATTTCCATGGAGTGAAATATAATGCATAAACTTGCGTATATGAAGTTTATACACCTTTGAACTCTTCAAAATCGCACTTAATACGTGATAATGTTGTGCTAAAAAATATTGAGAGATTACCATTTCCATGGAGTGAAATATAATGCATAAACTTGCGTATACAAAAGTTATACACCTTTGAACTCTTTGAAATTGCACTTGGGTCATGATAATGTTGTGCTAAGAAAATCTTGAGAGATTACCATTTCCATGGAGTGAAATATAATGCATAAACTTGCGTATATAAAAATTGTACACCTTTGAACTCTTTGAAATCGCACATAGGTCGTGATAATGTTATGCTAAGAAAATCCTGATCATTTATCATTTCCAAGGAGTGAAATATAATGCATAAACTTGCGTATACAAAAATTATACACCTTTGAACTCTTTGAAATCGCACTTAGGTCGTGATAATGTTGTGCTAAGAAAATCCTCATTTATCATTTCCATGGAGTGAAATATAATGCATAAACTTGCGTATACAAAAATTATACACCTTTGAACTCTCTGAAATCGCACTTAGGTTGTAATAATGTTGTGCTAAGAAAATCCTAATCATTTATCATTTCCATGGAGTGAAATGTAATGCATAAACTTGCGTATACAAAAATTATACACATTTAAACTCTTTGAAATCGCACTTAATACGTGATAATGTCGTGCTAAGAAAATATTGAGACATTACCATTTCCATGGAGTGAAATATAATGCATAAATTATAAACCTTCGAACACGTTCCCTTCAAATTATATTCAAGTTCATTTGTTTATGGAGTTAAAGTATCGGTGGCATACTCGTTAGTTTGCATGGATAGAGGGGTGCCCCCAGCAGATATAGGGGTTATCATGTGCGCTAGATCACAGAGGATCAACGGTTGGTGGGCAAGATCCGTGTGACAACTGTCTCGACCAATCAGAGCATAGCAGCGAAGATGAGCACAGGTGCGAGAGATGGATACAAAGAGAGGGGAAAACTGAGTAGCACTTAAGAACCAAGGGCAAAACTGAGTAGAACTTAAAAACCAAGGGCAAGACTGACTAAGGGATTCAAATAGAAAATATAAAAAGATTTAAAAAATGGAAAATGCGTCT
Organism: Avena insularis; assembly: GCA_023614405.1. Lineage (NCBI taxonomy): Eukaryota > Viridiplantae > Streptophyta > Magnoliopsida > Poales > Poaceae > Avena > Avena insularis. The sequence goes on along the minus strand of CM042692.1, from coordinate 66,647,785 downwards.
TTTATACAATAAAATACATCTTGTCATACATCAAACTATTTGCAATTCAAATATACACCAGTTTGAAAATTATTGTCTCATTCAGACAAACTATGTTTTGGGAGGAGGCTTGAGTAGAAAGCCATGAACCTTCATAGATAGTAGGTGATTTGAGAAGTGGTGATTTAGGTTAAAACTCGGTTTATATACATTTCTTATGGTGGTAGGTCACATAATAAGACTCCCTTGGTAGATGCCTCTATGTTTTGCTCTTTTTCAATTTGTTGTGCATAAAATGACTCAATTATCTAGCTAAAACCTATTCGTTGACTCTCTATTGACCAGCCACCGGAGGGTAAAACTGAGTATATTGCACACGGCAGTGTTAGTACTGGAGGGCAAACCTGAGTAGAACCAAACTGCCAGTGTTACACTCGAGGGCAAAATTGAGTACAACAGAGTCGCCCGGGTTAGACACGAGGGAAAAAACGCGACTAACGTTACGCATGTGCGGTGCACGGGGCGGTGGCGGACACGTATGGCCGTGCAAGGTGTAGTAGCGTACGCGGTTACTCGGTGCACAGTAGTGCAACAAAACGTCGCTTCCCTTCTCCTTTAATAGAGGCCTCCCCACTTCTCATCACTTACTCGACCACTCAACCGTCTCTACTGTCCCATCACCTTCTACAAACCCCCAAGAAAACCCCAACCATGCCGGCGATGGAGAAGAACGGCACGGTGGCCATCGGCGCCTCCAAGGCCGCTGGCGAGGAGGACCCCGTCCCCGTCCCCGCATCCACCGTAGCCGCCGACGAGGAGGCCCCGCCGGTCTCGGGCAGATCCCACTCGGCTGGGACCCCTACAATGAGGTTGTTTACATAAGGCCGGAGAACCCCTACAACACCAGCATCGCCGACCCATGGTTGGAGGTAACCAGGGTTTTCTACCCTTCCCTTGTTCTTCCCCTGTTCCCATCGTTGGATGCTAGATCATATGTTATATGAGGGACCGGCTGTTCGTATTTTTACAGTAGCTAATCATCTTGTGTTAAATCTCATATTTCGATGAATCCCCCTTTTCGATGAATCCCCCTGTTCGTAGTTTGGATCAATATTCGATTTGGTTTGAGATTTGGGGAATAATCAGGAGATTTCAATCGGTTAATTTATGAAAATAATCAATCCCGATAATAAAAGCATCTCAAGCATGTCCTTATTGCACTCTACAGGAGGATAGCAGCGACGTCCGCAGCGATGATGAGTCCAAGGACACCAAGACTCGTCATGTGCTGAGGAGGCCAAAGTCCGGCCAGTACAACAACTTCTTCACCGATGACGTGTAGAGGTGCCCATTCTACCCCACCAGGAGGCTCCACGCCATGGACTTCAACTCCCTCGTGATGCATGCCGAGGATGTGAGGACCTGCGGCGAGTCCGTGAACGTCCATGGCTTCATAGCCAAGCACCAGGCGCTCAGTCTTCACCTTCGCAACGTCCATAAGGTGGCTATCGAGGAGGGCCGCATGCCCCCGATCAAGCCCAAGGCACCCAAGGTCAAGGGACTAGGTAGCAAGAAGTGGAGGAGTGATACATTGAAAATGTATCTACAATTTTTGATGTTCCATGCTTGGTTTTATCTACTTTCTTGTGTTTTGTCCACACTTTGGAGTACTTTTCATATGATTTCTTGGACTAACCTATTAACAAGAGCCACGATTGCCTGCACATTTTCTTTGTTTTTGGTTTCAGGAAGTCAGAAAATGAATATTCTTGGAATTGGACGGGAAAAAAGCCAAATTCACTATTTTACTGGGGGACACTTGGAGCAGGAATACAAGACAGAGAGGGGCTGGGGCCTGGCCACACCACAGCCTGCGGCCTGGCCAGCCCAGGTGGTCTGCCGCCCTCGGCCTCTCCTTCCGCCGATATATTGCCTCTGATATGGAAACCCTAAGGACCTAATCAAAAATCCAATAAAGAGTCTATAGCCGCCATCATCTCCATCCCTAGATCGGGAGGGATCTGAAGCTCTTCCCGGCACCCTGCCGGAGAGGGGAATTCACCCTAGAGGCCTTCTTCATCATCATACAAGCCTCCGGTGTGATGCGTGAGTAGTTCATCTCTGGACTACGGGTCCATGTAGTAGCTAGATGGCTGGTTCTCCTCCTTTGTGCTATCATGTCTAGATCTTGTGAGCTCCGTTCATGATCAAGATCATCTATTTGTAATTCTGCATGTTGTGTTTGTGGGGATCCGATGGATATTGAGATGCTATTTCAGATTGATTATTGATTCTATCATGTCTTTGTTATTTGTGATCTTGCATGCTTTCCGTTGTTAGTACCTATCTTGGCCAAGTAGATGCTAGCAACTCCAAGAGTTAGTATTTATGCTCGATAGTGGGTTCATGCCTCTAGTAATCTGGGGAAGTGATAGAAATCTCTAAGGTACTAGATGTGCTGTTGCTACTATGGAGAAAACACCAATCCTTTGTTCATAGAATAATCGTATTGTTTACTTTACACGCAATTCGTAATGCAATAATTTGTTGCTTGCAACTTAATACTGGAGGGGGTTCGGATGATAACCTGAAGTTGGATTATTAGTCATATATGCAGTTGGATGACGGTCTATGTATAATATTGTAATGCCCAATAAAGTCTCAAAGGAGTCAAGATGATTAGTATATGCTTGTATGCTTTCTCGATGTTTGTCAATTGCCCCGCTGTAATTTGTTCACCCAGCATGTTATCTATCTTAAGGAGAGCCACCTCTAGTGAACTATGGACCCTGGTCCTTTCTTTTACTTTCAATCTACAATAAACTGTTTACTGCTTTGTGTTTACTTTCTGCAAACTATTACTTCCTTCCATTCGATACGTTTAATCCTTTGTTTTCAGCAAAACCAGTGAGATTGACAACCTCATCGCAAGTTGGGGACAAAGTTCTGTGGTTGTGTTGTGCAGGTCTCCACGTTGCTGCTAGCACCGGTAGTGCGCCTTGCCAACGTTCAGCTAGCTTCACCTTTGGGGTGTTTCCTTGCTCCTACTGGATTGATAACCTTGGTTTCATAACTGAGGGAAACTTACTGATGTGCTCATCATACCTTCCTCTTGGGGTTCCCCAACGAGCTCGACATCAACCACGAGCCAGCAAGTATTTTTCTGGCGCCGTTACCGGGGAGTCAAGGACATCTTCACAAGGGAGTCCCTCATAACCAATATCTTTACTTTGTTATTTTTTTTGCTTAGTTTACTTTTGTTTTGTTTGCTTGTTCCTTTATCAAAAACACACAAAAATAGTTTTACAAGTTTGCTTTGTTTATCAAAAACACAAAAAAAAATGACTACTCTTGAAAACACTAAGTTGTGTGACTTCACTAGCACCAACAACAATGATTTTATGAGCACACCTATTGCTCAACTAGTTCCTGAAGCTACCTTCTTTCAGATAAAACCTGCTTTACTCAATCTTGTTATGAGAGAACAATTTTCTGGTATTGGTAATGAAGATGTTGTTTCCCATCTAAATAACTTTGTTGAACTTTGTGAGATGCAAAAGCATAGGGATATAGATGGAGATATTATTAAGCTAAAATTGTTTCCTTTCTCTTTGAGAGGAAAAGCTAAAGAATGGTTGAATTCCTTAACTAGGAATAGTATTGATTCTTGGACTAAGTGCAAAGATGCTTTTATTGGAAAATACTATCCTCCTGCTAAGATCATATCTATGAGAAGTGAAATAATGAAGTTTAAACAATCTAATAATGAACATGTTGCTCAAGCTTGGGAAAGAATGAAATCTTTGGTTAAGAATTGTCCCACTCATGGACTGACTGCTTGGATGATCATCCAAACTTTTTATGTAGGATTGAACTATTCTTCAAGGAACCTATTGGATTCTGCTGCTAGAGGCACCTTTATGACCATTACTTTGGGTGCTGCAACAAAGCTTCTAGATAATATGATGGTTAACTATTCTGAATGGCATACTGAGAGAGCTCCACAAGGTAAGAAGGTAAATTCTGTTGAGGAAACCTCCTCCTTGAGTGATAAGATTGATGTTATTATGTCTATGCTTGTTAATGGGAATGCCCATATTGATCCAAATAATGTTCCCTTAGCCTCTTTGATTGCTCAAGAACAGCAAGTTAATGTGAACTTTATAAGAAATAATAATTTTGGCAACAATGCTTATGGTAGTAACAATTATAGGCCTTACCCTCCTAATAATACTTATGATTATAATGGCAAGCCTGGATTACCTAGTGAAGGAAGAATTTTAGAAGTAGAAAGAGCCACTAAGAACTTCATGCAAATGCAATATGAACAAAATCAACTATTTACTAAAACTATGGAGGAATAATCTACCATTTTATAGAACATTAGCCATCAACTTGAGAGTCTAAAAAGGGAAATTCCTAGTTTACAATTGAAACTTCCCAATGCTAAAAGGAATATATCATGTTTGTCTGAAGCTCAATCTTCATTGATTAATAAAATGGCTGCTAAACCTGAAACTAATGATAATCCCTTTGGAGCTACTAATGCCATACAAGTAAGAATTGATGAAAATGTTAGACTATTAGCTGAATTACATGCTAAGTGGGAAAGAGAAGATAAAATTGCTAGAAACATTAGTGTTTCTACTATCACCACCACTAGTGTTGAGGCTAGTAATAGCTCTAGTACTTTAGATGATAATTATGGTTTTGATCTTGATGGTTGCAATATCTCTGAAGTTATTAAGTTCCTACAAAAGCTTGCTAAAAGTCCTAATGCTAGTGCTATGAACATGGCCTTTACAAAACACATTACTAATGCTCTCATAAAGATTAAAGAAGAAAAGATGAAATGTAAAGCTTCTATTCCTATAAAACAAGAAGATGGTTGGGAACCCATCATCAATATGAAAGTGAATGATTTTGATTTCAAAGCTTTATGTGATCTTGATAGTAGTGTTTCTATTATGCCTAGAAGGATTTATGATATGCTTGATTTTCCACCACTTGAAGATTATTATTTGAATGTCCCACTTGATGATAATGCTAAAAAGAAACTCATGGGGAGTATTAATGATATTCTTATTATGGTTAACAATGCCTATGTCCCTGTTGATTTCTATGTTTTGGATGTTGAATGCAATGTTTCTTGTCATATTACTTTGGGAAGACCTTTTCTTAGAACTGTTGGTGCCATTATTGATATGAAAGAAGGCACCATTAAATATCAACTCCCGCTCAAGAAAGGTGTAGAACACTTCCCTAAGAAGAGAGATAAGATTTCTTTTGCCTCTCCTATGAAAACAAAATTTGGTTTTAATGCTTCTTCATTTGAGAACACTTGATTCTTTCTTGCTTCTTATGCCTAACTTAAAGGCGTTAAAGAAAGTACTTATTGGGAGATAAACCAAAAGTTTTAGATGAGTCTTGGAAGTCAGTAATAACCACTCCTTATACTTTTTATTTTCTTTTTGTGCCAAGAGTAACCTCTAATGAGAGAGAAGTAATGATTGGGAAAGTTGTTGTCCCGAAACAGATTTCTGTGCTTCACCGTAAAAATTCGTGTAAAATCTCAGTACGTCCTTTTGACGCATGAATTTTTGTGCTTCTGCCCCAGGTTGTTATCTAACTTTTTATAGTTCAAAACTTTTTTATTTGAGTAACAGAAGGTCTTCTAAAAAATTCCTCTTTACCTGCTGGTCTGTTTTTACAGATTTCTGCCATTTTCTGCATTTGCTTCTTGTTGGTTCCTTTTTGAGTTCTTTTGGAGAACTGAGTTTTTTGAGGGAAGTGATACAGTAGCCAGTGTTTTAGTGGAAGTTTTATTGGTGTTAGAACTGAACCCAAAGACCTATTATCTTGAGTGCACTAATATTGCTAATAAAGATTGTGTGAAGTTTTGTATGAAGGAAAAATTTCAGGTGTATGGAAGGAATGAGCAATGAGATGAAGGATGGAATAAAGCTCAAGCTTGGGGATGCCACGCATGTCACCCCAAGAAATATCCAAGAAGTACAAGCGTCAAAGCTTGGGGATGCCCAAGGCATCCCCTGCTTCATCAATAAAAATCCCAGGTTTCTTCCAAACGCTTCATTTTTATTGTTTCATGCACAGTTGTGTTGTTCTTGGAGCGTCTTCTTTTTTGTTTTTGTTTTGGTTTTTCATTTTCTTTGTTTGCTTAGTTTGCTGAATAAATTGGTTGGACCCCCTCTTTCATACATTGGTTTTCAAATAGTTTGGTTTGGATTGGAAAAGAGTAGGAAAGTTCATGCTTAAGTGTTAAAGAGAGTTTGTTTTTGACTGTGGCCTATGCTTTGTCGTGCCATGCTTGATATTGTTTTGGCTTTATGCTTAGTAATCTTTGTTGTAGCATGAATTGTTATAAACAATTGAGATTGCTTAATGTGCCTTGGATGAATCATGCGTTGTTTTAGCATATTAAAGCATAGTATAGTGGTATTCTCCTTTGATGCTTTATTTGGGTTGACTTGGCGCATGCTCACACCATGTTATGACTATCCAAAGTCACCATAGCCTTTATGATCCTTTAGTTTTCAACTTGTAGTATCACTTTATGCTTTGATCAATGATGTTTTGTTGCTCTGCATGATTATGGCCATTATTGCTCTCTTAGTTTGTCGCTCCCAGTCTTTTGCTAGCCTCCGTAACCAAGTATGAGTTCCACTCATGCATCCAACTCCCTAAACCAAGTTATTCCAAAGAGTCCACCATACCTACCTATTAGCATATGCTATTCCAAGTATATTCATGCTTTTGTTTACCTTCCAAATTAAACTTGTTATGAGAAAACTAGTGATTAAAGCTCTCACGAACTTTATGCCACACTTTACTTTTCTTGCCCTTAATAAACTTGAACCATTGTGTCGTCTATGTTGTATATGCTTGCACTTATTTGTTGGGGATTAGCAGAACCATGTTGTCATGGGGAACGCTTTCAACATTGCACTGGTACTTTCTACCTAGTTGATATCATGTTATTTTGTATATGGATGTCGTCGGTGTGAAATGAAAGGAGAGCTTGTAAGTCCATGGAGTTATGTATATGTGTTAGAGAAACGCATGGGTCGCTGGTCTAATCCATGCTGACATGGTGGAAACCTGTAGCGTAACCATAATGAGCTGTCTATGAAGCATTCTTCTTATAAAAAAAGAGTCCTATATCGAAAAAAAGAGAAAAGGAAAAAAAAGATTATGAAAAGAGGAGAGAGAGAAAAAAGCACCGTATTCCTATGGTAAATAAGAAGATTGATGAGATGCTCGTTGTCTGCTTGCCTTGTCATTTTGATATGGGGATTCTTCCGTATCATCGGGCAAGGGGTACCCTATTGGCGGTTCTCTATGATACACATGTACTTACGATGACAAAAATTTACCGGTGACTAAACTTGAGTAGCATGAGGAGCGGCCCTCGTATTCAAGGGACATGAGATTCCTAACTTATACTTCGTCAAGCATATACACCATAGTTTGTTCACTTTAACCTTAATCACTTCAAGATGATTATGATAGGGCAATGAGAGCTGAAACCTATAAGTACCATAATTTTTGGAAGCTCTTTATGAAACTTGAATCTCTGCTTCCTTCTATGAAGGCCTTTCTTCCACCATTATATTGAGTCTCCACCTTCTATCTTTATGCACTTACTTTGAGAGCATAGTGGCCATTCTTAGTTCTATGTGCATTGTCCCAAGACTAGTTGATTGATGCATACCTTGATATTGCTTGTTTTAAACTATTTGTATCTAGTCACTCTTATAAACTTTGAAGTTGTCCTATGCATTTATGTTTGCTACTCTATGAGGGACAAGCTGAATGCCACTATGCTATGTTTTCTTTATGTGAAACAAACAAACGTCTTGCAAAGCATTGTTATTCATGAATCTTTTGTTTGTGCCTTTTCATGTTGCAACATAGTTTCTTTGTCTTATTGCTAGAACTTTGTCTTTCATGTTATGATTGAAGTACTATGATCCCAGCTTCGAATGTTTTACAAATACTTTGATCAAGTTTATGATGGTGCATGTCACCTCAAAAAATATTCTTTCTTTTTATCACTTACCTACTCGAGGACGAGCAGGAGTTAAGCTTGGGGATGTTGATACATTGCAAATGTATCTACAATTTTTGATGTTCCATGCTTGGTTTTATCTACTTTCTTGTGTTTTGTCCACACTTTGGAGTACTTTTCATATGATTTCTTGGACTAACCTATTAACAAGAGCCACAGCACACCTGCATTTTCTGCTATTTTTGGTTTCAGGAAGTCAGAAAATGAATATTCTCAGAATTGGACGGGACAAAAGCCAAAGTCACTATTTTACCGGAGGACACTTGGAGCAGGAATACGAGACGGAGAGGGGCTAGGGCCTGGCCACACCACCTGGCCGTGCGGCCAGGCCTGGCCCGCGCCAAGGGTGGTCTGGCCGCCCCAGACACCCCCTCGGCCTCTCCTTCTGCCTATATATTGCCTCTGATACGGAAACCCTAAGGACCCGATCAAAAATCCACGAAAGAGTCTGTAGCCTCCGTCATCTCCATCCCTAGATCGGGAGGGATCTGAAGCTCTTCCCGGCACACTGCCGGAGAGAGGAATTCACCCTGAAGGCCTTATTCATCATCATGCAAGCCTCTGGTGTGATGCGTGAGTAGTTCATCTCTGGACTACGGGTCCATGTAGTAGCTAGATGGCTGGCTCTCCTCCTTTGTGTTATCATGTCTAGATCTTGTGAGCTCCGTTCATGATCAAGATCATCTATTTGTAATTCTGCATGTTGTGTTTGCGGGGATCCGATGGATATTGAGATGCTATTTAAGATTGATTATTGATTCTATCATGTCTTTGTTATTTGTGATCTTGCATGCTTTCCGTTGTTAGTAGCTATCTCGGCCAAGTAGATGCTAGCAACTGCAAGAGTTAGTATTTATGCTCGATAGCGGATTCATGCCTCTGGTAATCTGGAGAAGTGATAGAAATCTCTAAGGTACTAGATGTGTTGTTGCTACTAGGGAGAAAACAACAATTCTTTGTTCATAGAACAATCATATTATTTACTTTACACGCAATTCGTAATGCAATAATCTGTTGCTTGCAACTTAATACTGGAGGGGGTTCGGATGATAACCTGAAGGTGGATTATTATTCATAGATGCAGTTAGATGACGGTCTATGTATAATGTTGTAATGCCCAATCAAGTCTCAAAGGAGTCAAGATGATTAGTATATGCTTGTATGCTTTCTCGATGTTTGTCAATTGCCCCGCTGTAATTTGTTCACCCAGCATGTTATCTATCTTAAGGAGAGCCACCTCTAGTGAACTATGGACCCCGATCCTTTGTTTTACTTTCAATCTACAATAAATTGTTTACTACTTTGTGTTTACTTTCTGCAAACTATTACTTCCTTCTATTCGATATGTTTAATCATTCGTTTTCAGCAAAACTGGTGAGATTGACAACCTCATCGCAGCTTCTTTTGTCGTGTCTGTGTTGAACTTGTCCGCTGCTGCTGAGCAGCCTAATTGTCGAACCTCGTTAAGTACCGTACTATATAACCTATATTAGCTGCTTTATCTACATCTGCTTTGTTTACTGAATTTATTTATGGTGCTGGTTAGTTTTGCTGCTCTAGATTTGCTAGCAGATTGGGGAAAAACGAGGGCAAAAGAAACAATGAATAAAGAGAGAAGCTACTCTAGATTCGCTACCTTTTTGACAAAAAAAACACAACTATTAGCGAGAGAAAGGGGGAAAAGACGCTCTTAAAAAGGCCAGTCATAAAAATAACAAAAAAGAAAACTTCCAATTTAGGCGACAGGGCGCACGTAACCACCAAATACATCCCACATGGTCCCACACCATGTTCCCCATAATCAGCGAGAGATGGATGGTTGGTCCGCTGTGTACCCTGGTCCCACCTGTCAGCATGTAACGGTCGAGGCGACGTAAAGTAACGCTCAACGCATGACCCGCCCCAACGCGGTTCCACCGTTCAACATCTAACGGTCAAGCCTTTGACATGACGGCATCCCCCCGCACGAGCGCATGTGAGGATTTTAGAATGGAGGGAGGGCAAAAGTGAGAAAAAATTAAACGGTTGGAAAAACCTGAGTACAATTAACGAACCAGGAGCACGAAAATAGAAATATATGGCTATAATTTTAGTGTTTTCTCCCAAAATAGTCATATAAGAAATTCGAAGAACGTCCACCAAGCACTTTGGTACAGGCGGAAAACAAATTGTACCATTATACAATTCACAACGAAATCAAAGAACAAGGACCCCAATGAGCCAAAAATATAAATTAATACTACCTTTAATAGAAAATATGTGGCTATAATTTTTTTCTAAATTCAAGCGGTGTAAAGTTTGACTAAACTTATATAATATTAGAAAAAACATGTGCGCTTCGTCGCGCCGTTTGCATAGTGTTGTCACACAGTGAATGCTGTGGTACACCCACCGATGAAAAGAGGTTGTGCTTCTAGTGTACATTGTCCATGACAGCACTCAATACCTTCTCTAGCCATCGATTCTTCTCGATCTCCTCCTCCTTCTCACCGTGGGCTGTTGGCCAGCTATCCGGAAAATAATGTATGACTTATTAGCACCGCTCCGTTATTTATTGATGGATGTCAGACTATCAGAGTTCAGTGCAACACAAACTTGAAGGATTTCTTTTTGGCATCGACAAAATAAAATCATGTGTTGATGCTTGCTAGAGGAGACATCCAATTTAACTGCTCATGTCTTCAAGGACTATAAGGACAATTAAAGAATCATTTTAGAGTCTCACGAGGGCGTTAGACTTTTTCAAGTCGGCCATGTGGCTGACCCTTCTCTCCTACCTGCCACATGGGCAAAAGACTACCGGTGTCGTCAACAACAGTGACCGTGTGACCCCTAGCACTCGGATGTCCACATACATATGTCTATGTCACCAGATCGTCGGTCGCCCAGGTTGATGCTATGGCACGTGCAAACATTCTGTGAGCTACAATCTTAACTACAGTAGCGGTGGCGCTACCTTTTCGGTTCTTCTATGTTGTCATATTGCGTTGACCGGAGCAACCAAGAAAAACAGAGCGGCCATGCGACACTGTCATCAGTTTCTCTTTTTCTCAGAGCTAGCACTGGTTAATTCTTCACTTTCTTTGAATTGGCCCTTGTTTGATCCTTTCTTCTTGAGTCCACAAGCCAGAGATACATAGCCCCACATGGCCTGAGAATGTGTCCCTTTTCATCAGACTTAAATCTATAGTATATACTAGCAATATTTACAAGACAAAAAGGCCCGATGCTAGAAGAAAAACCCTTATAGCAGTCATTTTGTCAGTGATGTGCCAAATAAACACATGCCACTACTACAAGACAAAATAATAAAGGCGTTCTAAAAACCGAACGCCACCATTAAATTCTAGCCGAATGCCGCGTGTAAATCGGGCCCACATGCGACCATGACAAACTTGGTGGTGTCGTTCAAACATTTTAAACGCCACTACACTAGAGACTACTAGCGGCGTTCGGGAATTGTGTATGCCACCATAAAATGTTTGTAGGCCAGATTTCTGGTCCCACACAATAGCAAATTGTGAACGCCACCTTAAAATATATGTGGGATAGATTTTTGGTCCCATATAGTAGCGGCGTTCGACGATGCTGGAAAGCTACCAGTACTCAGAATAGTGGAGGTATTCGGGTTTGTTGAATGCCATCGCTATGTGGGACCTACATTACAACAATAATCAGTACAATAGTGCACCTAGTTTTAATTTGTTGTTGGTTTTTCATATTCCTATGTCCTAAACAAACCCAAACCAAAAAGTCCATTGGTAAACATCATCTCGAAGCCGTAGTTTTTCAGGGCATTTACTGTCTGGGTTTTCCGGTTTAGATACACGTTTTAGGTTTTCTTTCTCCATTTTGGGGATTTCTTTCTAGATTTTTAGTTTTTCTGCCTAAATCATTTTAAATTTTGAATAATTTTATAATATAATATTTTTGAAATTTTGAAAAAATTTAATCTAACAATTTCCTAATTTGAATAATTTTATAATATGCTTTTTCAAATTTTAAACATCTTTAATATGTAAACATTTTCCGAAACACAAAAAAATTGTAATCTAAAGATTTTAAAATTGAACCTTTTTTACAAAATCTAAAATTTACAAATTTTGAACAATTGTAAAAATATGAATTTAAAATTTAAATATTTGTGAACATATTTTAAATCAGTATTTTTGAATATGAAGTTTTTCAAAAAAAACATAAGAAAAAAAAGGGGAAAACTGAAAAAGAAAACAAAAAAGGAAAGGAGAGGAAAAAAGAAAAAGAGAACAGAGAAGAAGGCAGATATATGCAGTGCGCGAATTAGGCCAGGCCCATACCACGCACGGTACGGACCGACCCGTGCGGCATATAGGATTTCTCGGACACGGCTGCCAGGAGATAAAATTGCATAAGGTGTGGTTGCCTAATAATTTTTGGAAAATGGGCTTTAGCCCAATTAAATTTCAGAAAACAATGTGAAGAGAAGTGGGGTGTTTTGTCGTGCATTACGAGTGAACGATGGTTATGACCAAATTATAAGCGGACCTCCTGTGATTAATTGGACTATGGTGCCAAGATAAAATCTATACTAAGCGTACATCATTGCTTGGTCGCGTTTCACCCTTATTCGTGTTTAATTACGGCGCCTATGGCGTAATAAAAATGTGTTCATCATCGATAATAAATTTTTGACAGTGTCCGGGTATATCAGTGAAAGAGGTTGAAGAATCTACTTTCTCTTTTTTATCTCGTGTGGTTTATTAATCTTATTCACCCCATCTATTTTACGGACGAATCTAGAAAATATATGTATGTTATATGTATGTTTTACATGCAACTAGGAGGCCAATTCATGATCAAGATATCTGAATAGACAGTTCCTAGGTATCATCACGATTCTATGAGAGAAAGACGTCCCTTTTAATAGAAGAAACGAACAAAATAATCATAAAGTTTTCCTTTGCGCCCGCTGCCACCAACTTTTGGACCTTGTTTTGCACGCAGGTTTTTGCAGAGGTCAAGGAGTATTTCCTCGGCTCAGCCCCATATCTTATAAACTTTTCGTTCGACTATTTTGCCGGATGGATTTGGACAGGCGGCCCCAGATACCTCGGCAAACCCCTGGAGCCCTCTAATACACGCCTATATTGAAACATTAGTCTGCCTCGATTTTCTATCGTTCGCTCGCTCGATGGAGTCGCCCTCGCGTTTTGGGTGAACTCGGTGGTGTCACCAAATCCGCTTGGGATAAATACTCCATGACCCACCCAAATATCCTTGTACAAGATGAGGCCTCAGCGATCCTCTCCCTATCGTGAATCAGGATGAGAAAAATAATAGTTTTGGATTTTTCCAGGCAATCGGTGGCCTGCACAGGTAGCCAGGCGATAAAGTTTGTCCATAAAACTGCTTCTTCTTTGACTTCATAAACTCTTTTGTGGCTACATAACCACAACTTCATCAACTTTCTTTTGCAAATGACTTGTATTACTCAAAACATCAGGAATTACATAATGTTTGGCAAGTGTCAACTAAACCCTCCAGACCAGCGGTTGTAAGATCCCTTAGGATCAACTAGCTCAAGAATTGAGCCACAGAGAAGAGGATCAGGGTTGTGTACCTTGATCTAGAGGTCCTGCCATGGGCTTCTCTTGATCCACTTGACCTAAAACTAATTGAGATGAGCTATGAGAAGTTCTTCCTAGTGTTGTGGGTGCTAGCTTGATCAGTGAGCAGGGAAGAGTGTGAGAGAGAGAAGAGCACAGCCAAATGAGCAGTCTCCCTCAACTCAAACCCTAAGGCTCCTATTTATAGCACTTGCACTAGGGGAACCAACACCTCTAAATGGATGGTCAGGATACCCTCGATCATGGCATCCAATGGCTGATAATTAACTAGCCCCTAAAATACATTATTTAGACTTATTTCGATCACATATACATATAGATTACTGGAATTGCCCCTAAAAGACATTATTTAGACTTAATTTGATAACATATACATATAGATTACTACAGATCACTTTTATCCAACATTATCTCCCTTGATTGTAAGGATAAACTTTATAAGCTCATTTCTCAACAAAGCAGCATATGAGACAATAGAATTACAATGGTCCTATAGTACTGCAGAACCCAGTTACTACAATACACCACTTTATTTTAAAACAGAACTTCTTTAACTTAGGAGCTCGATAAACTTATATTTATTACAAACTTATGAGCTCAGCTCTTTGTTGAAACTTATACAGAGATAATAAATTACAATGGTCAGTTAAATACTATTGAACTAATTGACTACAGTACATCGTTCCATCAAAGAGAAGAACCGTTCTTAAACTTATGAGGAGATGGTGTCATAACGGTCCCAATTCTAGGATCAAAAGCTTTCTGCCCATCCCATGCTAGCAATGTGCTCTTTAAACACACTAGGTGGCTATCCTTTCGTGAGTGGATCCGCTAACATTGCGTTAGTACTTGTATGCTTAATACTTGTTGTCTGATCCCGAATTCTATCCTTCACAACATGATACTTGATGTCAATGTGTTTGGCAGCACCACTTGACTTGTTGTTACTCGAGTAGATCACGGCAGGTTGATTATCGCAGAACAGAGTGAGTGGTTGAGATATACTATCAATCACCCTTAAACCCAAAATGAAATTCTTCAGTCATACAACCTGCCTGGTTGCCTCATAACATGCCACAAACTATGCCTGCATTGTTGACGATGCAGTAACACTTTTCTTTGTGTTATTCCAAGAAATAGCTCCTTCTGCTAGGGTGAAAATATAACATGATGTCTGCAAGTGCACATATCGTTTTTAGCTAGTTTCGAAGTATAGATATCGATCCCACATGGAGCCCAAAGGTAAGTGTTTATGAATGAAGTCTCTGTCACACCAAAAGTTGTCATAGGTCTTCGAGTGAATTGACTGCAAGTGTGGAAATGAGAATGGAATTTGGATTAAACTGGATGTATTTAAATAAAACAAAAATGTAAACTTCAGAAATAAAAAGCATAAAAGCAAAGAATGATTTGATTGTTTGTTGTTTTCTGCAGATGACAAAGAAGGCACAGGGAGATACAGTTCATGGTGATAGTGACTGTGCCAGGTGGACGAGTGATAGGTGTACCAATTGTAATCTTATGATTATATGTGTAGGAGAGCAACCCATAATTAGTCGGAACTCCTCTTGGTAGATTTCATCCCAACTTCAATAATCCTACTAGTATGTTACCAAAACCATGGTTAGACACTAGACGATTAAGACCCTTCAGGTTGCTTAGCAATTAAGCTCCTTAGATCAGACTAATGCAATAAGCATGGTGGTTCCTCGTTATCCTCGAGTCTACTAGTTTTCCACTGATATCCACACGTCACTCGGGGTCGCCGGTCTGCTAGCAAATAAGATCCTATCTATGTAGAACAAAGCATCATGTTGTCTAGGCCCTTAATTGGACAACAAGCATTAGGCATCCCACAGATAGTCAAGCACACATAATATAGTAATTAAAATCAATCACAAACTAATGGAAAATATATGGAGGCACATCACATCTCATCAATCCCTTACATCTCCCACGCCTAAGGAACTTACTCACACATGAGAGAAGAAAGCATCATCAATATAATTAAATAAAGAGAGTTCTTCTCGATGTTACTGTGAGGATTCACAATAGGAATAGAAAAGTAATCCAACACAATTCAAGATAGGAAAAAAATCTCAAACCCTAATCTTCCAAGGTGAAGATCGGTCTCTCTAGTACAAGTAATGGCTATGAGGGTGTGATGGCTAGGAGGTCGAAGATCGTGGAGCGAGATGAAGAACGTCTTCCCCTTCTTCTCCAGATCTCTTCTTTATCCTTTCTAGATGGGATGGCGTCTGCTGTGTTATGATTTCACGTCTGGCCTCTTCACAGAAGTTGTCCCTTTTGACAAGACGGAGGCGGCGGCGGCTATATGGTGGGAACTATACGGCCGGAAAAATGTTCCTGCCGTATAGTTGCTCGTTAAAGTGTCTGTTTGCCTCCCTCGATTGCTTCCAAAGAGAGACTCGCTTGTTTTCTCCTGAATATTGTGTTTCCCTTGTTAAAACCTTCTGTTGATGTTCAAGACCTGAAACACATATTAAAAACAAAGTTTTCTTCGCTACCAAAGTATTAGTGTTATGTAAAGCTATAAAATGATAAAATCCAGAAGAAAACTATCAATAAAAACTATCAAAAATATGTTGAATCTCACAGCTATCAAGTCCCCCAAGCTTAGATGTTGCTCGCCCTCAAGTGACAAGAAAATAAGGAAGAATAGGGGAGATTCGAGATTGAAATAAAAGAACTTACAAGCTCGAATTGGTGTCAAATTCTTTTCTTCACAATTCCTACAATCTTAAACATGATCATACAAGTATTCACAAGATTGCACTGAGTCCACTTCCTAACCACGTATATCTTGCTAGCAAATAAATCATATGCCCGAGCAAGTGTCAAAATTTTAGCTAGGAAGGTGAGACAAATTCTTTTGGTGTCTCTCTTTGTTGAGAGATGAAAACGTTTTGCTCTTGTTTCTTTAATCAATTAAGAGTGCTCAAGTTAGCACTAAGAACATTCCATTTAAGAACAACTCATCTATTCCCACATCAAAATTTCAAGACTCTCAAAGCACCTTTTCCCTTTCCTTGCCTTTCAAAAACTTCAGCTCTTTCATAGAGAAATCATGCCACTATTCTAACATGTTAATTGGGAATGTGTTGTGCACTCGTGACCATGCAAATAAATAATTATTGAGAAATAGTGGGTCAGAGGAGTACTACAACTTCACTTGAAATGTGAAACCATGAGGAGACTAAAATTTTACCTGACATAGCATTACTGCTACAGATGTTTACATAACTCAATAGCCGAAGTCAAGTGGTTTCCCACATTTAGATCGTTCGTTGGCCAGCGGAGTTTATAGTTCCCCATGGAGCATGGCAGTGTTGTAATGACACGCGTAAAGCAATATCTTACGTTAATTGTTTAGAAAAAGCAGTGGCATAATCTCTACTACTTCAAAGCATCCATTTTATCAAACAATTTCATTCAAGGGTGCTATCGAGTCTATTTACATTAAGCTCAAATGGGATGGAGTAGTTCTAAAATCAAATCCTTTGGGATAAACATGGACTCAAGTCATCTTTTGGATGCTTTTTCTTGTTGTAAAAGTGTAGGAAATATTTTTAACCAAGTTTGCTCATTGTTTCTAAGCTAAAAAGGAGACACTAGCAAAGGAATAGAATTTATAAGATAGCAAGATAAGTGGGGAGTGACTCTAGTGAAAACGATTAAATAATTGTAGGATCAATTTAAAGTTGCAGAAAAGGTGATGAAAGGAATGTGATACCTCCTCTTGTTTTCTTCGTTCTTGTACTTGAGTCGAACCCCCTCTATATTTCCCTATTGCCAAGTCACCTGAAATTGAGCAATCTTCGAGAGAAACAAAGAAACAAATTTGCAATAAAAGTTACAACTATTTTTTTGTATTTTTGGTTTAGGAATGCAAACTCAAAGTAAACATGCAATTTTGAAGAAGTAAAATAAATCAAAAGAAGAAATAAAAATATGAATGCAAGGTTTGGAGGCTTTCAAACCTCCCCCAAGCTTAGGCTATTGCCAGGCTCAGTTGTTGCCGTCATTCGGCGGCTGGTGCGGATAGTGCTGGTAGTAGTTGGGGAAGTTGGTCATAAAGTGACTGGAGTTTTGAGTTAAGGCACTCACATCTTCATTCACTCCTTGTAGAGTGTGGTCGATCTCCCCAACACGCTTGTTGAGCTGCTAAAATTCTTGATAGGGGATGTAGTTGAACCTCTACTACGGCTAATTGGACCATGGGTCCCAGGATCCCCCTACTGCTACTGTTGTCCCTCCCAAGCAGGGTTGTCTTCCTGCTCCTGCTCCTGCTCCTGCTCATCCTCATCCTACTACTCTCCTTCTTCATCTTCCTCTTGATCAGGCTGGAGTTCAACCATGATCTCCATCACTTGATCCTTGGTGAGGATCCAAGTGTCCTCCACAATCGAGAAGGCTTGTGGACAGGGCAACGGAACCTGCTCTCCCTGTGCATCACCAAGATAACCAAATTGATATGCTCGAAGCCTCTTGTTAGCTTGGTAAATACCAAGGAAGCCACAAGCAGTTAAATACTTGACATCCATGAGTTTGGATCCATCAACAGGTTGCATAACAGGTAGTGTAATATTCAATGCATGGGCAAGGTGGGTTACCAATCCACCAATGCGAATGTCACCTTTCGTCTTGTTGCTTTGGTGACGAAAGTGCTAGATGAGTAGAGCTATAGGATTGGGGCTTTGCGGTGCATTGGGGAAGAGTGCCTTGGTGATCATGGCCATGTCCGCATTGGCCATGGAGCCTGTATCTCCTCTTCCCAGTAGTGTCTTGGCGAGGAATAAGGCGTAGTAGCGAATTGTTGAGTTCTGAATAGTGAACATCTTCTTTTGGTAGAATTCCCTGCCACCGTTAACAAAAATAACCTCCCAAGTTTCTTCACTTGAGACGCTATACAAGTTTGTAACAGTTGGCTCCCCATCATGAGGGAAACCAAAAGCTTCACAAAATTGTTGGAAAGTTATTTCATAATGCTGCTGGTTCATGGTGAAGCTTACCATGCACGCATTACCTTTCTCCCTATGGTCATCGTAGAAGGAGGCAAGGAACTCATAGGTGAGATCGGTGTAGGTATTGTGGCTTGCATAGGAGAGTAGTGCTAGTCTTGAATTTGCACACATGAGGTCAAAGTCCGCCCTCAACCCTGTTGCGGTGAGAAAGCTATCATCGGCCCAACGTGTGGGCAACATCTTCCTTCATGAAACTATGGCCAGATTGGGGTTGAGCTTGGCCTGGTGCCCCGAACTCTCGCCACGTTGGCGCTTGCTCTTGCGAAAAATGCTACCAATTTTGTTCATCTTGATGCACTGAAAAATTTCACCATGAAACCTTAGGCATATAGTTTCTGCATGATATATGAACGATTTTACGTGGAAATATTTAATCCTAACATGAGAAATCAATAGGAAAAACAAAATAAGCTTGAGTTCATCCACTACATCAAAGTGAGAGTTTCAACCATGGAATTTTGAAAATAAAGCATGGATAGGGAGAGAAACATACCAATTTGTTGATTCCCCCACTCAAATGATTGAAATCCGCGAAGAATCAAGAGTTCGAGGTGGGTTTTGAGAGGTTTGGAGAGAGAATATGAGAGAAAAGTGAGGAGGGAGAAGAAACCTAGCCGCCCCGGCGTGATTATGAGGTCGCGCCGAACTATACGGGCGGGATATGTAGTTCCCGCCATATAGTTGCGACAGCGCCACCAACTAGGGTTTCTTTATGCAGAACACAGCTATACGGACGCTACTATATGACTGGATCATAATGATCCTGCCATATAGTTGGTCGTCATATCTTTTGTGTCCCCGAGATAAATTTTCTAAAACAGGCATCGATATCTATATGACCAGAACTATACGGCCAAAATTTTTATTCCCGATGTAGAGTTGGTCGTTAAACCATCAGTACCTTTGAGAAGAAATTCGACGGAGGCATTGATATCTATTTGGCCGGAACTATACGGCCAGAATTTTTATTCCCGCCATATAGTTGGTCGTTAAATCCTCTATACCTTCGAAAGAAAATTTGTTGATGGCAAAGATATTGTCAACACCCGGATTTTTAATCCCAGATGCCTGCTATGCCATACATCGCAATCCCAGGATTACCATTTTTGCGAGACATAATAGATTGGATATCACAGTACATCATCCATTACAAACCATAATAAGGTCTTACACAAATAAGGATCTCATGATCCAGTCTTAGTATAATCAAGTAGCGGAATAAATAGCGTAGCGGTGGGGTCCATCTTCAGAGTCACAGGCAATGCTGACGATGGGAGATGATCCTAGTTGTCGTAGTCGTCCTGTTGTTCTCCTTCAGGGTAGTCCTCCTCATAGTCTGGCCATAGGAATAGCCAGGGACAAAGCCATGAGTACTCTTTAAGTACTCGCAAACTACCACTAACAAGTATGATAGTTCTAGTAGGAATGCTAACTCTAAGTTTGTTTGTAAAGTTAAGTTTGAAACCTAAGCTGAGTTCAGAAACAAAGAAAGATAAAAGAAGTTTGAAAACACCTAAGTGGGAACTTAGTTGTCATAGTCACAACTCTGTTGTGGTCAAGTCATGTCACAATTCATTTCATAAGTTGTTTTGAAA
Source organism: Avena insularis (assembly GCA_023614405.1). NCBI lineage: Eukaryota > Viridiplantae > Streptophyta > Magnoliopsida > Poales > Poaceae > Avena > Avena insularis. Next base: position 66,627,471 of record CM042692.1, on the reverse strand, counting down.
ACATCTGACAATGGAACAGTATGGCCACTCCAACTATCCATAACCGCGGACGCGGCTATTCGAATAGTTTGACACTCTGGAGAGGTGGTACACTTTCACCACAAGATTCGATGCATCTGTCAGGGATAACCCTAAATCATCATACTTAGTATGCAGATAATCAAACATAACCTTTCCTTTACACAACCTAGTATAAGCACCTCTCCTATGAGCATGGCCTCCCAACCATGACCATCTGTCATCTTGGGCACTGCATAGGTGGACAACATTGAGAGGTAGCCTCAGCTCAAACCTCTCCCGCGAGGGAACTAATACTAATGCATATAAAATTTCGGCTAAGCCTTACCCAATTAAGGTATTGTGGTTGTACGGTAAAATTGGAATGGTATCGCATCCGAACCCAACCATCAGTTTTGTAAAAAGGGCTAAGGCTCATGCCTCAACATGTTTTCATCATCATAAACCATTTGTTTTTCTCAACACATGTCAAAACATCTCAATAGAATGACTCATCATTCCAAGGTTTTCACAAATTATTTTCACCAAGTATTCCCATCTAAAGTGAATCAAGTTTTGGTTTTGTTCCAACTACTAAGTTAAGAGTGTTCACTAATGTGGGATGCTAATCTCAATCTCATGCCATAGAATGACATCTAAGTCTAACTATATAGGTCAAGTTTTATACTCTTTATGCTACCTTTAAACAAGTAAAGGACTTTGGTAAAGTAAAGAAGGTAAATCTTGTAAATAAAACTTGGAGTAGGTATAAGTCAAAATGATATAACCAAAGCATGCCTAATGCCTTTTCTTAGGTTATCTAGCTTGCAAGGTTTAGCTTGCTAAATAATAGCTTGCATAGTTAAGACACTTGCAAGTGTTAGCTTGCATTGCTAATGATGGCTTGCAACTAATCACTTGCATGGTTAACTTGTATAATGCTAGCTTGCCTTGGTTGGTGCAGTGGTTGAAATTCTCTTCCTCCTCTTCTTGGTAGAACTCCTCCTCCTCGTAGAATTGGTCGGTACTATCGTCTATAAATACATACGGGATACACAATCACCAAACAATACTTAACTAGTCTACTTAGCACACTAAGGCACACATTTGATGATCTATTATCATCACAAGGTTTAATGAACTAGCTTCATTCTTTTTATTTGAGAAAAGTAATTTCTACTCATTGAAATTAACTAAGATTTAATATTCTCCAATTAAAATATGGGATCATGTGGAAACATGTCATCACCACATATTCTAACATATGGGAATGTGATTTAAAGGTTGGATCACATTTTAATAAGTTTAAGTTTAATAGTTAATGATTTAAAGTGACTAGAAATGCCTATATAGCATTATTTTGGTACTAGTCCAAAGTCACTGCATGCAAACCTTAACACTATTACATATTCAGATAGGTATGGTTAAATGTGATTTTTGAGAGTTGGAATCAACTCAAAAGCTATTATGGTTGATTTTATAAAAATGTTTGAATGTGCAAAAGCTTCTGTTTTGTTATTTTAACTAGGAGAGATCTCTAACTCTAATTGATTTAAATCCAACGGGCTTGGATAGAGATTTTCATTACCTCCAACAAAATTGGAATCATTCAATTTGGATTTGTAAAACTCTCTGAATTGAATTTTAAACTAGTGGACATAATTGATTTTAAGTCTAGATAGAAAAGGCTAAATTTAAATCTACGGGCTTAGGCGGGAATACTAATGGGCCGGCCCAGTGACGCTCAGCGGCGCAGCGGGCAACTGACAAGGGGGGTCCACATGTCAGCAGCACTTAAAAACCAAAGCAGTACGGGGCGATAAGGACCACACAATTAGAACAAGATCTAACGGCTCACGGTCGTCGTCAACGACGGACTTGTCGCCGATGAGACTGAACCCTAGCGCGGTCGATGGGGGTACGGTGAGGGCATACCAGGGCTCCAGCTAGTGCAGCGATGGGGGCGATCGAACGAGATGACGACGGTGGACTCAGGTGAGGTCGTGGCAGGGGCTGAGGTGGACGAAATCGATGGGGACTTCTCCTCCTCTGCAGCGGCTGCCTCCGGCGGAATTCCGGTGATGGGCTACTCGAGCGGCTCCGACGAGAGAGAGGAAACGATCAGTAGAGAGAGGGGAGTGGAATGGTGTGGTGTGGCGATTAAGGCTGGGGTGGCCTCCTTATATAGGCTCGACGAGGGAACCGAAAGGTGTGGGCGGAGCTCGTCGGTGACGACGGCACAGAGGGCTATCGGTGTGGGCGAGGTAGGCGGACCGTGGGCGGTCTGCTGGTAGTCATCTAGAGCTTAATGGCGATGCTAGGGGCGGTGGCTAACGGTCGGGAGCTTCCCGCGCTCTAAGGGACAGAGGCGGTGCTCGACGGTGCTCCTGGCGACTGTGGGTCGCATGGCAGTGCACGGCCATGTCTGGCGGGTTGGTGTGGTCAAGGCGGAGCGGCGTGCGCGGTCTGGTGTCGAGGCGCGGTCTGTGGCGTCCTGGCGGCGAGGGCGCTCTGGCGTGCTCTGGCGCGGCGTAGAGAGGAAAGGGTGGCGCTTCTCTGGGGTGGTCCAGGGGCTGGCAGTGATCATGGGGTGGACAGGGAGTCACGGTAGGTTGGCGCCTTGCTTCTTGGAGCGGCGGAGAGGGGCTGGTGGTCTCCTGTGGCTTGTGCATGTTTGGCCGACGAGCATGGCGTCGGGGTGGCGGTGCACTGCTGCTAGGGACTAGGGGATGGGGTGATTATGGTTTGGTTAGATCAAATGGAGACAGAGGGAGTAAATTGAGGTCAAATGGGTGGCAAAACCCTGTAGAAACAGTGAGCTAAAACTAGAGTGTGATTCATGCCTGCCAAGTGTTCGACAAAATGGCCGCATGAAACTTTTGTTTGAATTTTGAAATGATTTTTGGTGGAGTGGTTTGTCACATGCTTAAGCATCTGTGGTTGCTTGGGATTTTTAAATGGAGTTCATTTGAGTGGTTTTTGAAAAAGTGTGATCTATACATATGAACTAGATTCAATTTTCAAATGTCATTTAAAATTAGAGTTTGAATGTTTTTGGGATGACACAAAGTGGGCCTTGGCACATCACTACTTGTACTAGCAAGGGGTGCAAAGAACCACAATTGTCTCTGTTGGAAATTGAGTGCTAGGAATAGCTAAAGTGGTCTAGGTGATTAAAATGGCAAAAGTGACCATTTGCTTTATTTAATTCTTTTTGATTTCTTTTTCTTTACGATTTGCTTGGGGATGATCTAGATGATGTGTAATTCACCTTAGAGTCATTTTACAACCAATAGATCACTCAATGATGGCAATTCAAACAACTCCTATTTTAAATGCACACACATATGAATGCTTAAAGATTTTAAATAGAAAAAGTTTTTGTTAACCCTAAATTGGGTAGATTTGATCTTGATCACTTGGATTAAAGTTTTGGGATGTTACAAACCTTCCCACCTTAAACAAAATCTCGTCCTGAGATTTAAGAAAGAAAACTAGGAACTAAAGCGATCTAGGAACCCAGTCCTAATGTAATCTTCTCGCTCCCAAGTGGCTTCTTCTTCGGTATTGTTGCTCCATTGGATCTTGAGAAATTTGATACTCCGGGTCCTGGTGGTTATGTAGGCTTCCTCCAAGATACAGATGGGCACTTCATGATACGTTAGATCCTTGTTGATATCAACAACTCGGTGATCGATGTTCTTGAAAACTTTGGTCTTCTCCGGCACTTCCAAGCATTTGCGAAGTAACAAGATATGGAACACATTGTGGATGGCAGACATCTCTTCAGGCAGTTCCAGTTGATAAGATACTTCTCCTCGATGATTCAGAATCTTGAAGGGTCCGATATATCTGGGGGCTAACTTTCCTTTCAGACTAAAGCATTGGGTTCCCTTCAATGGTGAAACCTTGAGATATACAAAATCTCCGACATTGAAAGTTAGGTCTCTCCTTCTCTTGTCAGCATAACTCTTCTGTCTGGATTGGGCGGTCTTGAGGTGCTCACGGACTTTGTGAACCTTCTCTTCATCTTCTCGGAGAATGTCGGGTCCAAAAAATCCGACTCTCTCCTACTTGCGACCAATTCAAAGGGGTACGGCACTTTCTTCCGTATAGGAATTCAAATGGTGCCATTTGCAAACTGGCTTGATAACTGTTGTTATATGAGAATTCTGCGAAAGGCAGACAATCTTCCCATTTTGATCCGTACTCCAACACACAAGCTCTCAACATATTTTCTAGGATTTGGTTGACTCTTTCAGTCTGTCCATCGGTTTGCGGGTGATAAGAAGTGCTGAAATTCAACTTGGTTCCTAATCCTTCTTGGACTTTCTGCCAAAATCTCGAGGTAAATTGGGTTCCTCGATCTGACACTATGGTCTTGGGGGTTCCATGCAGACTAACAATTCTAGCAATATACAACTCTGCTAGCTTCGAACTCTGGTAGGTTGTCTTGACAGGTATAAAATGAGCTACCTTGGATAGTCTATCAACAATGACCCAGATTGAGTCATTTCCCCTACTAGAAGTAGGCAAACCGGTGATAAAATCCATTCCAATAGAATCCCATTTCCATTCCGGAATCTACAAGGGTTGCAATAGTCCTGCGGGCCTATGATGTTTCGCTTTGACTCTTTGACAGATATCACACTTGGCGATGTAGCTTTCGATTTATCTCTTCATCTTGTTCCACCAAAATTGCTCTTTCAAATCTTGATACATCGTCGTTCCTCCGGGGTGGATAGAATAAAGAGTATCATGAGCTTCTTGCATGATAACTTGCTTCAGCTCCGAATCTGCTGGCACACAGATATGGCCTTTGTACCATAGAACTCCTTCTTCGTCTTCGATGAATCCAGGTACCTTTCCTGTACCAATACGGCGTTTAATTCCATCGATACTTTCATTTCCCTTCTGGGCTTCCTTGATTTGGCTAATCAAAGTGGGTTGAAGTTCAATGCTAGCTAAGAATCCTTTGCTAACTAGCTCAGTTCTAAACTGCTCCAACTCCTCATACAAACTTGGTTGCTTCTCCTTGATCATGGTGTTTAATCTACACGGCAATCTGCTTAGAGCATCCGCTACCACATTGGCTTTGTCGGGGTGATAGTGAATGTCCAGGTCATAATCCTTGATTAACTCTATCCATCTCCTTTGCCTCATATTCAGCTCCTTCTGAGTGAAAATATACTTCAAGCTTTTGTGATCTGAGTAAATCTCACAGCGATTACCCATAAGATAATGACGACGTGTCTTCAATGCCAAAACTATGGTTGCTAACTCAAGATCATGGGTAGGATAGTTCTGCTCATGCTGCTTCAGTTGTCGAGACAGATACGCGATGAATTTGCCTTCTTGCATTAACACACATTCGAGACCAATCTTGGATGCATCACAATACACATCAAACGGCTTCTTGATATCTGGCATGATCAATATTGGGGATGAAATCAATCTCTTCTTCAGCTCTTGGAAACTTGCTTCACATTTGTTGGTCCATTCAAACTTCTTGTCCTTCTTCAACAATTGGGTCATGGGTCTAGCGATGCTTGAAAATCCTTCGACGAACTTGCGGTAGTATCCCGCTAATCCGAGAAATGCACGGACTTGGGTTTGAGTGGTTGGGGCTTCCCATTCTTCGACATCTTTGATCTTGGCGGGATCAACAGTGACTCCTCCGGCAGACACATTATGTCCTAGGAATCCTACTTCTTTTAGCCAAAACTCACATTTGCTGAACTTGGCATACAACCGATGCTCTCTAAGGGTTTCAAGGATGATTCTCAGATGTTGCTCATGCTCTTCTTCTGACTTGGTGTAGATAAGAATATCGTCGATAAACACAACGACAAACTTATCCAGAAAATTCATAAAGATCTTATTCGTGAGATTCATGAAATAAGCAGGGGCATTGGTTAATCCAAAAGACATGACTGTATACTCGTATAAACCATAACGACTAGTAAAGGCGGTCTTGGGAATATCCGTTGCACGAATCTTAAATTGGTGATAACCCGTCCTAAGATCGAACTTAGAGAACATATTTGCTCTAGTCAACTGATCAAATAGATCCTCTATCTTTGGCACAGGGTACTTGTTCTTGATTGTGACGTCATTCAGCTTCCTGTAATCTGTGCACAAACGGTTGCCTCCATCTTTCTTGTTGACGAGTAACACTGGCGATCTCCATGGCAATGCGCTTGGTTGAATCAAGCCTGTTGCCAACATAGCATCCAACTGCTTCTTCAATTCCACTAACTCTGAGGGATTCATACTATAGGGTCTCTGGGCCATGGGTCCGGTTCCGGGGACTAATTCAATAATGAACTCAATATCCCTATCCCGGGGCATACCAGGCAATTCATCTAGGAATACGTCGGGGTATTCACAGACTACTCTGACTTGGTCAATGGTAGGCAGGGCTAGACTCTTATTACACTTGAATTGACGGGGCAAGGTTTCAGATATATGCTCTACTGAGACTCTAGAGCTACTGGTCATGGTGATGGCTTTCTTGGCACAGTCAATCAATCCTTTATGCTTTGACATCCAGTCCATTCCTAGTACTACTTCCAAACCTTTGGTTCCAAGTACTATTAGATTAGCATAAAAATCTATCCCATGTATTCTGATAGGCACAACTTTGCAAATTTTTCTAGCTTTTGTAGTTGAACCAGGGATTTGAGCTATCATGACATGCTTCAAGTTGGTTGGGTGAATCTTACTAGTGCATGCAAATTCTTCGGTAACAAATGAGTGCGATGCTCCAGAATCAAACAACACTCTTGCTAAAACTGAGTTGACAGAAAACATACCCAGCACTACATCCGGCGCTTCTTGGGCTTCTTCGGCGTTCATGTGGAAGAGACGGCCGTTGCGGTTGTGAGGGTTCCCTGGGGCGAATCTCCTTCCTGGTTGAACACGATGCTGCTATTGAGCTGGTGCATTCACATTGGCAGTGGCGGCAATCTTCTTCGGGCACTCATTGGAATAGTGACCCTTCACTCCACACTCAAAACAAGTGATCTGAGACTTGTCTTTCGCTGCCACGGGCACAACATTGCTTCCAGTTCTGGGTGCAGTGTTGTTGTTGTTGTTGTTGTTGCTCTTGGGATGTGCACTGTTGAAATTGCTGGCGTTGCCGGGGTGATTGTTGTTTCCTCCGAACTTCACATTTCCTCCGCTACGGTTGGGGTAGCTTGGGCGAGACATTGGGGGTCGATTGTTCCTCGGTGCATATCCTGCAGAAGGGTTGGGACAGTACTTCTGGTGACTGCTGGATCCAGCTTGGTGCATCATATGATGTTTGCGGTTATCGTTTGCTTGATTAATCTTCCCTTCCATCTAAATGGCAGAGTCGACTAGCTCTTCGAGATCCTTGAAACGGATGTTGACGAGGACAGTCTGCATCTCATCATGCAGTCCGTTCAGGAATCTCTCCTTCTTCTTGGCCTCCGTGTTGATCTCATCAGGTGCATACCTGGCTAGGGACAAGAATCTGTCACGGTACTCCACTATAGTCATTCTGCCTTGCTTCAACTCTCTGAATTCATCCCTCATTCGGGTGACTAGACCCCCCGCGGCACGTGGGTGCGGCTGAACTTGATTTTGAAGGCTTCCCATGTCATCACTTGACCATGGTTCATTGTGCGGGTGTTGTTCCACCATGCTCTTGCATCTCCTGTCAAATAGTGGGTGGCAAAAACAACCTTCTCGTTGGCATCCACTCCTGCTACTTCTAGGTTTTTCTCCATTGTCTGCAACCAGTCATCAGTATCCAGTGGATTCTCTGAAGTGCTAAAGATTGGGGGATTTGTATTCTGGAAGTTTTTGAGTTTGGATCCATGATGATCCTGATTTCCATGGTTCTGATTGTTGTGAGCCATCTGGGTGATTTGCTATAGTGTTGCTAGATTAGCTTGGCGCTCTTCCCTACTAGCTTCACGGTCTGGGATGAGAGTTTGCAGAATCTGCAGCATTGGGTCTTGCGATGAGCTGCTCCCTCCTTGGTTTCCACGAGTCATCTGAAGATTGAGATAGATAAAGGGGGTAAGAGGGAAAGTTCTAAGGTTCATGGTTTTGATTTCAAGCTAAAACTTTGAGTTTGACTCAGGTTTTGCAACTAACTTCTTTTCATTCATTCAAGCAAAGCACACGATACAAACACACACACACCACAACAAAACGAAAACAGATGGTTTGAAGAACCATTCTGTAAGCTACGATACAATGGGACCGATACTCATCACTCCTACGATAGTGCCCTAGTGCATCTACTCATCATCGATGAAGTCGGAGTCATCATCGTCGGTGTAGAAGTCCACGGCATCCTCCTCTAGGTAGCCATCATCATTATTGAGGTAGGAGTCAATATCTCCTTGGATATCTTCACCTTCCTCTTCTTCTTCCTTTGCTGCAAGCTAAGCTTCTTTCTCCTTGAGGGTCTTCTCGAGGTCAGCCACCTTCTTGCAAAGACGGTCGATGGTGTGATCCTTCTTGGCACGCTGACAGCAAAGAGGCTGGTGATCCTTGACTAGCAGTGAGAAAGTCTGGGCCTTCTGGGTGGCAATGGCGAGGTAGTTGTTGGCGACCTCTCTAGCATTGTCCAACTCCTTCTGTCTGTCATACAGTAGGAAGTCAAGGTTCTCCACTTGATGCTTCAGTATTGGGTGACTTGGCATCTCTAGCGGCATTCCCATGGAATCACGCCTTGCATAGTGAACAAAGTGGGTTCCTTGGATTAGGTTGACACTCAGGGCACACAAACGTGCGAGAGCTTCATGCATTGCCCTGGCTAGTCCATCTAGCCAGTTGTTCTCTCTCACGAAGAACTGAATCCTCCCAGATACTAGTGCTTCTATCTTGCCTCGAAGATCAGTAGTTACTAGCCATTGTAAATCTCCTCCTGGTGGACCCAGGAATTGAGCTCCAAGGAATTCCGAATGAGGACGCTCCAAGAACTCAGACAGTGAATCTAGATCCCTCTCGAAGATCAGTTGGCCTCCGTTGCCTAACTAGTAGAACTTGCTATATTGAGATTCCATCTATAAGAATTTAGGATGAGAAAGTTAGTGAAGTGATCAAGTGTGTCAAAGTTTTATGTAGTAATGTAAGAATTTGGAGAAACATGAAATTTTTTGAGAGAAAGAATCCCCAAGGGTAAGAGAGGAAATAGTTTTCATAAATACTCACTTTGGTTTTGAAACTAAGTTTTTGTTCAGACGTCCATTCTAACTAGGGTCTCCTATGGTCAGGATGGCTCTGATACCAACTTGTCAACACCCGGATTTTTAATCCCAGATGGCTGTTATGCCATACATCACAATCCCAGGATTACCATTTTTGCGAGACATAACAGATTGGATATCACAGTACATCATCCATTACAAACCATAATAAGGTCTTACATAAATAAGGATCTCATTATCCAGTCTTAGTACAATCAAGTAGCGGAATAAATAGCGTAGCGGTAGGGTCCATCTTCAGAGTCACAGGCAATGCTGATGATGTGAGATGATCCTAGTTGTCGTAGCCGTCCTGCTGTTCTCCTTCAGGGTAGTCCTCCTCATAGTCTGGCCATAGGAATAGCCAGGGACAAAGCCATGAGTACTCTTTAAGTACTCGCAAACTACCACTAACAAGTAGGATAGTTCTAGTAGGAATGCTAACTCTAAGTTTGTTTGTAAAGTTAAGTTTGAAACCTAAGCTGAGTTCAGAAACAAAGAAAGATAAAAGAAGTTTGAAAACACCTAAGTGGGAACTAAGTTGTCATAGTCACAACTCTATTGTGGTCAAGTCATGTCACAATTCATTTCATAAGTTGTTTTGAAAACATCTGACAACAGAACAGTATGGCCACTCCAACTGTCCATAACCGTGGACGCGACTATTCGAATAGTTTGACACTCTGCAGAGGTGGTACACTTTCACCACAAGATTCGATACACCTGTCAGGGATAACCCTAAATCATCATACTTAGTATGCGGATAATCAAACATAACCTTTCCTTTACACACCCTAGTATAAGCACCTCTCCTATGAGCATGGCCACCCAACCATGACCATTTGTCATCTTGGGCACTGCATAGGTGGACAACATTGAGAGGTAGCCTCAGCTCAAACCTCTCCCACGAGGGAACTAATACTAATGCATATGAACTTCCGGCTAAGCCTTACCCAATTCAGGTATTGTGGTTGTACGGTAAAATTGGAATGGTATCGCATCCGAACCCAACCATCAGCTTTGTAAAAGGGGCTAAGGCTCATGCCTCAACATGTTCATCATCATAAACCCTTTGTTTTTCTCAACACATGTCAAAACATCTCAATAGAATGACTCATCATTCCAAGGTTTTCACAAATCATTTTCACCAAGTATTCCCATCTAAAGTGAATCAAGTTTTGGTTTTGTTCCAACTACTAATTTAAGAGTGTTCACTAATGTGGGATGTTAATCTCAATCTCATGCCATAGAATGAAATCTAAGTCTAACTATATAGGTCAAGTTTTATACTCTTTATGCTACCTTTAAACAAGTAAAGGACTTTGGTAAAGTAAAGAAGGTAAAGCTTGTAAATAAAACTTGGAGTAGGTATAAGTCAAAATGATATAACCGAAGCATGCCTAATGCCTTTGCTTAGGTTATCTAGCTTGCAAGGTTTAGCTTGCTAAATAATAGCTTGCATAGTTAAGACACTTGCAAGTGTTAGCTTTCATTGCTAATGATGGCTTGCAAGTAATCACTTGCATGGTTAACTTGTATAATGCTAGCTTACCTTGGTTGGTGTAGTGGTTGAAATTCTCTTCCTCCTCTTCTTGGTAGAACTCCTCCTCCTCGTAGACTTGGTCGGTACTATCGTCTATAAATACATACGGCATACACAATCACCAAAAAATAATTAACTAGTCTACTTAGCACACTAAGGCACACATTTGATGATCTATTATCATCACAAGCATCACAAGGTTTAATGAATTTGCTTCATTCTTTTTATTTGAGAAAAGTAATTTCTACTCATTGAAATTAACCAAGATTTAATATTCTCCAATTAAAATATGGGATCATGTGGACACATGTCATCACCACATATTCTAACATATGGGGATGTGATTTAAAAGTTGGATCACATTTTAATAAGTTTAAGTTTAATAATTAATGATTTAAAGTGACTAGAAATGCCTATATACCATTATTTTTGTACTAGTCCAAAGTCACTACATGCAAACCTTAACATTATTACATATTCAGATAGGTATGGTTAAATGTGATTTTTGAGAGTTGGAATCAACTCAAAAGCTATTATGGTTGATTTTATAAAAATGTTTGAATGTGCAAAAGCTTCTGTTTTGTTATTTTAACTAGGAGAGATATCTAACTCTAATTGATTTAAATACAACGGGCTTGGATAGATATTTTCATTACCTTTCCAACAAAATTGTAATCATTCAATTTGGATTTGTAAAACTCTCTGAATTGATTTTTAAACTAGTGGATAGAATTGATTTTAAGTCTAAATAGAAAAAGCTAAATTTGAATCTACGGGCTTAGGCGGGAATACTAACGGGCCGGCCCAGTGATGCTCAGCGGCACAGCGGGCAACTGACAAGGGGGGTCCACATGTCAGCGGCACTTAAAACCCGAAGCGGTACGGGGTGATAAGGACCACACGATTAGAACAAGATCTAACGGCTCACGGTCGTCATCGATGACGGACTTGTCACCGGCAAGACTGAACCCTAGCACGGTCGGTGGGGGTATGGTGAGGGCATACCAGGGCTCCAGCTAGTGCGGCGATGGGGGCGATCGAACGAGACGACGACGGCGGACTCAGGCGAGGTCGCGGCAGGGGCTGAGGTGGACGATATCGACGGGGACTTCTCCTCCTCTGCATCGGCTGCCTCCGGCGGAATTCCGGCGATGGGCTCCTCGAGTGGCTCCGATGAGAGAGGGGAACGATCAGTGGAGAGAGGGGAGTGGAATTGTGTGGCGATTGAGGCTGGGGGTGGCCTCCTTATATAGGCTCGACGAGGGGACCGAAAGGTGTGGGCGGCGCTCGTTGGTGACGACGGCACAGAGGGATACCGGCGTGGGCAAGGTAGGTGGACGGTTGGCGGTCTGCTAGCGGTCATCTAGATCTTAATGACGATGCTAGGGGCGGTGGCTAACGATCGGAGCTTCTTCCCTGAGGGACAGAGAGGCGCTCAACGGTGCTCTGGCGGCCGTGTCTGGCCGGTTAGTGTGGTCAAGCCAGAGCGGCGTCCATGGTCTAGTGTCGAGGCACGGTCTGTGGCATGCTGTAGGCGAGGGTGCTCTGGCATGCTCTGGCGCGGTGCAGATAGGAAAGGGCGGCGCTTCTCTGGGGTGGTCCAAGGGCTGGCAGTGATCGTGGGGTGGATAGGGAGTCGCGGTAGGTTGGCACCTTGCTTCTTGGAGCAGCAGAGAGGGGCTGGTGGTCGCCTGTGGCTTGTGCACGTTTGGCCGACGAGCATGGCGTCAGGGTGGCGGTGCACTCCTGCTAGGGACTAGGGGATGGGGTGATTGTGGTTTGGTTAGATCAAATGGAGACAGAGGGAGTAAATTGAGGTCAAATGGGTGGCAAAACCCTGTAGAAACAGTGAGCTAAAACTAGAGTGTGATTCATGCCTGCCAAGTGTTCGACAAAATAGCCGCATGAAACTTTTGTTTGAATTTTGAAATGATTTTTGGTGGAGTGGTTTGTCACATGCTTAAGCATCTGTGGTTGCTTGGGATTTTCAAATGGAGTTCATTTGAGTGGTTTTTGAAGAAGTGTGATCTAGACATATGAACTAGATTCAATTTTGAAATGTCATTTAAAATTAGAGTTTGAATGTTTTTGGGATGACACAAAGTGGGCCTTGGCACATCACTACTTGTACTAGCGAGGGGTGCAAAGAACCACAATTGTCTCTGTTGGAAATTGAGTGCTAGGAATAGCTAAAGTGGGCTAGGTGATTAAAATGGCAAAAGTGACCATTTGCTTTATTTAATTCTTTTTTATTTCTTTTTCTTTGGGATTTGCTTGGTGATGATCTAGATGATGTGTAATTCACCTTAGAGTCATTTTACAACCAATAGATCACTCAATGATGGCAATTCAAACAACTCCTATTTTAAATGCACACACATATGAATGCTTAAAGATTTTAAATAGAAAAAGGTTTTGTTAACCCTAAATTGGGTAGATTTGATCTTGATCACTTGGATTAAAGTTTTGGGATGTTACAGATATCTATATGGCCACACTATACGGCCGGAATTTTTATTCCCGCTGTATAGTTGGTCGTTAAACCTTCAGTGTCCATGAAAAAAATCTATTTCTTCGAGAATACCTTCTTATCCTGAAACTTAGCAAAACACCTTATTTTTTATAGAAAAATGACAGTAAAAATTTTCGACCAATAACAACATGTATAGAGCAGGATTTCAAGTACTACCTAACTTTTTCTCCTTAACTAGAGATTTACTTTTTAATCTAAACTAAATGTTTTAGCTAGTTTTTGTAGATAAAACTCAATGTTTTATTTTTATATTTATTCTACACTTGTTCGATCAATGTTTATACTACTTTTTGACAGCTGCATCTTCACGGGTGCGCTTCCGCGAGAATGTCTATGAAAAAGTTGTAGGAATGTGATGATCATTTTATCCTTTAGTTTATTTTATTGATGTGATGGGTTGACTCCCATTAAGCATTTTATTAAGAATGGTTGAATAACTCAACCCCTTCTCTATTCTCGAATTCTTACCTTTGGTTGCCCCTTATCAAGGGCACTTATCACATGAACTCGTTTTGCCGGTGGAATGTATCTTTCTCCTGCTTCTAGCTTCTTTGGAAAATATCGGATAATTTTAGCATCATATACATTGAAGATTTTTCCCCTCACCACAATCAACTTATGCTCCTGCAGTACTAAGGAAAGGTCTTCCATGTATTATGGATAATTTTTCATCCTCTGGCATCTCAAGAATAATAAAATCAGTGGGAATAACATGCTCATCTATTCTAAGTAGAACATTCTCAATCATACCAACGGGTTGTTTGGTGGACTTGTCAGCCATCTGTAAAGTGATAGTAGTAGGGGAATACTCCCCTAATCCTAACTTTTTATAGAGGGAATATGGCATTACACTAACTCCTGCACCTAAATCACACAAGGCATTGTGAATATCAGTTTTTCCAATTGAGCATGAAATAGTTGGTATCTCGAGATCTCCCGATTTAGACAATAGCTTCGCATTAGCAGGATAACTAGTCACCATGACAACGGTTTCAGTTATTTCTTTCTTTCTACTAAGAATATCACGGAGGAATTTAGAATAGGTGGGAACTTTTATTGCATCCGCAAATGGAATTTCTAGACGAAGATCACCAAGTGATTTTTTGAAAGAATCATAGATTACCTGATTCAGTGCTTTGTTTTTCGATCTAGATAAGGAAGCTTTTTCTCACCTTTCTTATTCTTGTATTTTACCTTTTGCGGGGGGTCAGGCTCTTTTGTTGCTTTCTTTTGTTGTTGCTTATCACTTTTCTTCTTTTCTACTACAACAACTTCATCTTCATTGCTTATCTCTTTTTCTTCTCTTGGATCAACCGTCTCTGCATCAGAGTCATAATGGTCATCCTGTGCAAAATTTTAGTCCTCCTTGGTTTGATCTTGTGTTTCTTGAGCAGTTTCATCTTGAGGATCCACCAGTGTATCATCTTCTTGGCTTGCTTTGAGCAAGGCTTTCTCCTTTCGCTCTTTTTCAGCTTCATATTCTGGTGGTCCTAATGGTCATGTAACAACTGCACCTCTTCTTGTAACAACATTAGTAGAAACAGGAATATCTATATCATCTCGAAGAAAAATTTGATAACCAGATGCTGTTTGTTCACATTGGGTTTCAATCATACTAAGATACTCGTGAAATAATTTTATTTCTTGGCCAATTTCATCATAATTTTCTGTGAGTTCCGCCAAAATCTTTTTATGTTTTTGAAAATTCTTATGCAGGTTAATATGAGATTTTGCTTATCGATGTTTTAATTCAGTAAAAACTTGTAACAAGTCTACTTTATTTTCCTTAACAAGTTCAGAAGGTATACCTTTTTCTTTCATTGTTTTGCGTACTTCAGGCATAAGATCAGGATTTATATGAAGGATCCCTTTTTCCAGCTTAGTGTCGAAATCATGATTGTATATAGAATCATTCTTAGCCTTAGTAGACATTAATTCCAAGCATGCTTTAACAGTTAAAGTATTAATCAATCCTCCTGCTGATAAGTCGAGCAACTCTCTGCTTTGAGTATTAAGACCATGGTAAAATAAATGACAAATAGTTGATTTAGAATAGCCATGATTAAGAATTCTATTGATCATTCCAAAGAATCTATCCCAGGCTTGTGGGTAGTTTTCTCCCACGTTCGGACTAAAGTTGCCTATATTCTTTCTAGTTTTAGTTACCTTTTTAAAAAGATTAAACCTGTTTATGAATTTGATATACAGTTTTCCCAACATTTAATGTAATGACGAGGGAGAGAATATAACCAGTCTAGAGCTTTACCTTTAGGAGACCAACAAAAAAAATTAGACGAGAGAAATCTTTTGGCAAACCTTTTGGTCCAAGTGTTGTCATCAAATCGTCAAACTCTCTAATATGTCCTCCTGAATCTTCATCTTCCCTTCCACTGAAAGCTTTTTCCTGCAAGATTTTAATAATTCCACCATCAAATTGATATTCTCTAACTCCAGGGTTAGGAAATTCTATTGATTGTTTAATCAAAGCAGCATTTGGAGCACTTTATTCCCTGAGAGTTTTCTCGGGTTTCTTGGGAGTTATCCTATAAATGGACATGTTTTCCATAAAATCACTCAGGTTTTCAACTTCAACTTTGTCTGATCTTAAAAGTTTTTCAATAATTTCTTCGCGTCTTTGAATAGGCACACACTCAAAATAATCTGGTAAATATGTCCTACCAGAGCGTGTAGACCCTTTGTCTCCTAGGGAGACCATTTTGTAGTAGTAACACCTAAAATGTCAAGAGACAAACACTTAGCGCTTAGCTCCCCGGCAACATCGCCAGAAAATAGCATGATGTCTGCAAGTGCACAGATCGTTTGTAGCTAGTTTTGAAGTATAGATATCGCTCCCACATGGAGCCCAAAGGTAAGTGTTTATGAATGAAGTCTCTCTCACACCCAAAGTTGTCACAGGTCTTCGAGTGAATTGAATGCAAGTGTGGAAATGAGAATGGAATTTGGATTAAACTGGATGTATTTAAATAAAACAAAAATGTAAACTTTAGAAATAAAAAGCATAAAAGTAAAGAACGATTTGATTGTTTTTTTCTGCAAATGACAAAGAAGGCGTGGGGAGATACACTTCATGGTGATAGTGACTGTGCCAGGTGGACGAGTGATAGGTGTAACAATTGTAATCTTATAAGTATATGTGTAGGCGAGCAACCCATAATTAGTCGGAACTCCTCTTGGTATATTTCATTCCAACTTCAATAATCCTACTAGTCTGTTACCAAAACCATGGTCATACACTAGATGATTAAGACCCTTCAGGCTGCTTAGCAATTAAGCTCCTTGGATCGAACTAATGCAATAAGCACAGTGGTTCCTCGTTATCCTCGAGTCTACTATTTTTCCATTGATATCCCCGTGTCACTCGGGGGTCGCCGGTTTGCTAGCGAACAAGATCCTATCTATGTAGAACAAATCATCATGTTGTTTGGGCCCTTAATTGGACAACAAGCATTAGGCATCCCATAGATAGTCAAGCACACATAATATAGTAATTAAAATCAAAAGGGAGTTCTTCTCAATGTTACCGTGGGGATCCACAATAGGAATAGAAAAGTAATCCAACACAATTCAAGATAGGAACAAATAATCTCAAACCCTAATCTTGCAAGGTGAAGATCTCTCTCTCTCTCTCTAGTACAAGTAATGGCTATGAGGGTGTGATGGTAGGAGGTCGAAGATTGTGGAGCGAGATGAAGAACGTCTTCCCCTTATTCTCCAGATCTCTTCTTTATCCTTTCTGGATGGGATGGCGGCTGCTGTGTTATGATTTCGCGTCTGGCCTCTTCACGAAAGATGTCCCTTTTGACAAGACGAAGGCGGGGGCAGCTATACGGTGGGAACTATACGGATGGAAAAATGTTCCAGCCGTATAGTTGCTTGTTAAAGCGTATGTTTGCCTCCCTCGATTGCTTTCAAAGAGAGACTTGCTTTTTTTTGCCTGAATATTGTGTTTCCCTTGTTAAAACCTTCTATTGATGTTCAGGACCTGAAACACACATTAAAAACCAAGTTTTCTTCGCTACCGAAGTATTAGCGTTAGGTAAAGCTAGAAAACGATCAAATCCAGAAGAAAACTATCAGTAAAAACCATCAAAAATATGTCGAATGTTACAGCTATGACAACCCAATGTGGAGTTCTTACTGTCAACACACCCTGCAAAATCAGCATCTGAATAACCCACCACCTCGAGGTTGTCATGAGGCCTTTGGTGCCATGCAAATAACGCAAAGCTTTCTTAGCAGCCTTCCAGTGATTCAACCCTGGATTAGACTGATATCTGCCAAGCATCCTGGTTATGAATGCTAAGTCAGGGCGAGTGCACACTTGTGCATACATCATACTTCCAATGATTGAAGCATAAGGAACTGACTCATCTGCATAGATTCATAATCATTACTTGGGCACTAGAAAGTCCCAAACTTATCGCCCTTGACAATAGGAGTAGGCGAGGCTGAGCACTTATGCATATTGAACTTTTTGAGTACCTTATCAATATACACTCTTTGTGATAGCCCCAAGATTCCTCTGGATCTATCTCGGTGAATTTGAATACCTAAGACATAAGCGGCTTCACTGAGATCTTTCATATCAAACTTTGAAGAGAGGAACCTTTTAGTTTCCAGCAGCATATTCTTATCGCTATTGGCTAAGAGTATGTCATCGACATACAGTATCAGGAAGACAAAATTGCTCCCCCTGAACTTCCCATAAATGCAATTATCCACTCCATTCTCTTTGAAACAAAAATTCTTTATAAGTTGATCAAACTTGAAGTACCATTACCCTGAGGCTTGCTTTAATCCATAAATGGATTTCTTAAGATGACATCCTAAATGTTCCTTCCCTTCCATAACAAAACTTTCGGTTGAGCCATGTAAACATCCTCATGTAAGTCACCATTTAGAAATGCCGTTTTGACATCCATCTGATGCAACTCCAAATCATAATGAGCCACAAGTGCCATAATAATTATGAATGAGTCCTTAGAAGAGACAGGTGAAAAGTCTCATTATAATCAATACCTTCTCTTTGAGTGAAGACCTTAGCCACAAGCCTTGCTTTGAACCTTTCAATATCACCTTTGGAATCACATTTGGCATTATAGACCCATCTACTACCCACACTCCTTCAGGAATTTCTACTAAGTCCCATACATCATTAATGCTCAAGACTTCATTTCATTTTTCATAGCATCAAACCACTCTGATGAATGATCACTTTGTATGGCTTCCTTAATGATTTAGGATCATCATCCAACATCGACTCATTCATATCCTCACTCATATAAGTGACATAATCACCAGAAACAGCAGACTTTCTAGCCCGCTTTAACCTTTTGAGAGGTACATTATTTGGTACCTCAATCACACCTTCATGCTGCTGAGCATCTTCCGTAGAAGTATCATTAGGTATGGACTCTAACGGAGTCACTCATATCTTAGCAGGGGTAGAATTAGCAGTCCTTTCAACTGGAGGTGTAACCTCGACATGAACAGGAAACACTAGCTCTTTGATCATAGGGATCAGAACATAATCCCGTTTCTCCTCCCAGGTTATTTCCCTGGGAGTCATGATCCCACTCATCATATCACTTTCCAAGAACACATCATGTCTTATTTTAACAAACTTAGTGAATTTCTTTGGACAATAGAAACGATATGCCTTAGATCTGTCAGGATAACCAATGAAATGACAGGTGACTCTCCTGGGGTCTAACTTTCCCATAATTGCATTGAAAACTCTTGCTTCAATAGGTCAACCCCACACATGCAAATAACTCAGGGTAGGTTTTCTCCTAGTCCATAATTCATACGGCGTTTTCGGCACCGATTTGCTGGGAACCTTATTAAGAATATGTGCAGTTGTCTTTAGAGTCTATCCATAAACCAAGCGGAAAAGTGGAGTGACTTAAAATACTTTGTACCATGTCCATAAGAGTACGATTCCGCCTTTCAGCAAATCCATTTTCTTGAGATTCGTCTGGTGATGAATACTGAGCAACAATACCATTTTCATGTAGGAACTTAGCAAAAGGTCCAAGAATTTGTCCATAAGTAGTGTGTCTACCATAGTTCTCACCACCACGATCAGACCTTACAACTTTAATCTTTTGACCAGCTTGATTCTCAACTTTAGCTTTAAATATCTTGAACTTTTCTAATGCCTCAAAACTTTCTTTGATAGGATAGATGTATCCAAAACAGGAGAAGTCATCACTGAATGTTATGAAGGAATCAAAACCATCCACTAATTTCACATTAAAAGGACCACAAATATTCATGTGAACAATTTCTAAAACTCCCATGCTTAGATTTGCACCTTTCTTGATTCTCCTAGCATATTTCCCTTTGATGCAATCAACAATGATTTAGATCCGCATATGAGAAATCCAAAGAATGAAGAACTTGATTCTTAATGAGACGCTCAATTCTCCCCCTCAAAATATGGCCCGTGCCATAGTTTCAAAGAAGACTCATCATCATCGTGCTTACGCTTGGTACTAACATTCACATTAGAAAAGACATCAACTTCATTTATGAAATCACTTAAGGAAACAAGATAAAGTTTATCTTGTCGGAAGGCAAGACCAAAATTATTATTGTCAAACATAATTATACGTTTCTTGTTCCCAAAATCACAGTGAAAACCATCATCATCTAAGCATGAGACGGACACAAGGTTTCGTCTCATAGGGGGTACATAAAGTAAATTACGTAAACAAAGCATAAAGCCACTATGGAGCATAAGTGAGAACTCTCCAATAGCCTCAGCCTCAGCCTCAACACCATTGGCAACTCTAATGGTTCTTTCCCCTCTTATTAGGGTCCTCTTTGTATCAAATTCTTGTAGGGAAGTTGCAACATGAATTGTTGCACCTGAATCAACCCACAATGTATTGGTGGCATAATTAACATAAAGGGATTCAACAATAAAGGTTATACTAGTAGTACCTTTCTTATTGAGCCATTTCATGAATCCAATACAATCCCTTTGAACGTGTCCGCTTTTTCCACAAAAGCTGCATCCATTAGGATCTTTACCATCAACATTAGGGTGTGCATCTACATTAGGAGCTCTGTTAGGATTCTTTTGCTGAAAGAACTTAGAAGATTTCCCTTTATCCCTAAACTGAGTAGGCTTGGGTTCATAAACTTTTGTTTTTTCTTCTTCTGAGAGTGCTTGAACTGGTTGGCATGACCAACTCGTCCATATTTAAGCCTTTCCTCCTCTTGTACACATCTGGCCATCATTTCATCCATTCCCCATTTAGAATCCATCACATTGTAATTGATGGTAAACAGGGAAAACTCTATGGGCAAGGATGACATAATAAAATGGATAAGGAAACCTTCAGAGATTTCCATTTCCATTGTTTTAAGTTTAGTGGCCATTATAATTTTCCTCATGATATGCTCTCTTAGACTCCTAGCTAGATCATACCTTTCATCAATAATCCTTCTAATGAGACTTGTTGCATAAATTTTGGATGATCCCTTAAACTAGTCCTCAATCTTTCCAAGGTAATCCTTGGCAGTTTGAGAGTCTAGAACAGCTCCCCTCATACTTTGAGTGATGGAGCCCTTAATAATCATGAGGCACTTACGATTTGAATCCTCCCACTTAGTTTTCTCATCATCATAAACCCTTTTCTGGGCATCATAATTCCCATCACCTTCAGTAGCTGCTATAGGAGGATCCTTAAGGAGGGTATAATCAATATTCAGCAAAGCTAAAGTGATCTCAAGCTTCTCCTTCCACGTACCAAAATTACTACCAGCCACCTGTTCTATGACATTAATAATTCTGGTAATTTGAGAGGCATTAGATGCTGCAAAAGAAAACAAATGCTTTGAGTAAGCATAACCATTTTATACTCCTTTTATCAATCTAGTCTACATCAGCTTCGGCCAGAAATAGACATGATCAATAAATTTTGTTATCAAAACATCTATCAATCAGCTTTGGCCAGAATGGCAGATATAAAACACACTTAATTAAATCCTCTCATATATGGAATTCTTTTATCGATCAGGAACTTTGGCCAGAAGTGAACTAGACCAATAAAATTTTATGGTCAAAATGGCCATCAATCAGCTTTGGCCAGAATGATAGACATAAGACATGCTTAATTTGAGGATTTCCAAACTTTATTTTGCAGCAAAACGTTATTATTAAAATTTATTTGAAAAATAACACAAAAGAAACAATTAAGCATAATAAAACACATTAAAATCACTTAAGTATGACACATAATTGCATGACAAAAGGGGAAATGTCATACAACCATGTTACATAATTGGTAAAATAAAAATATGCCAAACATTTAGCCCCATAATTTATTTATATAAGCCCTACCATATAAACATTAATCCTTAAAAATTATTCAATATTTAGGCCCTAACCCCCTTTCTATTTAAATTTTAAAGGAAAACTTCCAGACTGGGCCGAATCTGGCCCAACCCGTCTTCCCTCACCCCATTTAGTGGCCCACCTGGCCCATTAAGCAGCCAAGGCTGCTAACCATTGTATGTGATCCAACGGACGAGGGTGCGCCCGCGCGGAACAAAATCGACGTGAGACGACGCCCCAGCCACAACCCTAGCCCCCTTTCCCCCTCCCCATCCTCTGCCTCCCTGCTGTGAGTGAGAGAGATAAGCGGTGGCAATGGTGATGCCAGCGCTAGAGAAGAAGGCGCAAGAGCGGTGTCTGCTAGGCCCCTCGCTGGAGCTGCATGCGGATTTGGCTAGCGTGCTCCTTCGCCGAGGGGCTCTAGACAACACCCTCTACACGGAGAAGGCGGTGATGATCAGGCGCCCTATAGCAGCATCGATGGTGCCACGCCAAGTCCGGCACCGTGGAGAGCCCCGACGACGACAAGCGCCAGCAGGAGCACTGCCATGGTCCAGTGTGGTGGATGGCGAGACCGCACGGGCATGAGCCCAACCGTACCTGCTGGCTTAGGGAGGTGGCTCTAGCACCGCCGTGGCCAGTGACGACGATGAGGCCCATCAGGTACATATCCCACCACCTTAACTTCTTTAGATTAGGGTTAGGGTTCCTTAATTTGGGAAATTAGGGTTAGGGTTCATTAAATTTGGGAATTAGGGTTAGGGTTCATCAGTAATTGGGGGAATTTAGGGTTAGGTGAAAGGGCATGTATGCCCCCGTGTGTGGTTTTCGTAATTAATGACAATCTCTATGTATTAATGTGCAAATTAAGTTTCACTTGTAGGTTTGTCCATTAGCATCGCTTGGGCCATGTATTGGTATCAAGGTGGAAAGAAGAAGATCAAGTGTGTCTTGAAGAAGAGATGGAGTTCCTCATGTGCATCTTCAAGATATCATCATTATGGGGATAAAAGAAATGGAGTGCAAGCTCAAGGTGCGCCATCTCTAGTAGATCTCATGCTTGAAGCTTGCCATCCTCGGTGATCATGGAGTGATGAAGACAAGTTCAAAGAAGAGGTTTCCTCATGGAGTATGGGGGAGAAATTCACAAGTCTTCATCAAGCAAAGAGAAAGAAAGTGCAATCAAGAAAGGCGATCCATCTTGAGAACGACAAGATGTTCTACATCAAGCTCAAGTGGAATGCTCAAGGCAAAGGTATGATCTTGATAGGCTTTCTATTTTACTGGTCTCTTGTAGTATTAGGAGACCATGTTTAGGATAGATAGTCGTACTATCAATAGGGGCTCTCGAGTGAGTGCTCGATCGTATCTTTCAGAGAAAGCTAAAACCTTTGCATACATAGAATCATCTTTCTTGGTCGTTGTTTAGTTCTTGTCCATGTGAGGATCTAGAGCTTGTGGTTCATCAAAAATGGATTTCCCTTGCTTATCCTATTGCATTTTTGATCTTGCGGATTTTCCGACTCTATACCTTGGGAGATATCTCACATATATATTCATCATATTTTCTCCCTTGCATTTTTGTTGGATTCTACACATCGTTATCTTTCCGACAAAATTGGTTTCATCTCATTCGAAAGTTATTGCAGTTTTCATTTTTGAAGTTTCCCTGACCGGAAGTTCCGGCTCTCCACTGGTAGTACTGCTAGGGCATGTTTGTCGTCGGTAGTTCCGCTGGAAATTCTAGCCTATGTTCCTATGCCCATGGGATGCATTCAATAACTTCTCTGTTTTGGTGAGTTCTATTTGGCGGAACTTTGGTCGAATGTTTTGGTGGTAGTACAATCTGTAGGAGGAAGTACCGGCCAGGCGCCGGAAGTACCGCTCGGGCAGAAATGTTGCCGGTAGTACCGGTGGAAGTACCGAAGCCACTTCCATTCGTCCTAATTTCTATTCAGTAACGTCTCTTTTTTGGTCACGCATATTTGTCGGAACTTCAGGCGGTAGTACCGCTCGGGCACTTTGCCGCCGGTAGTACCGGTGGAAGTTCTGGCCAGGATCGTATTTTCCCCTTTTGTGCCGCTATCTCCGACTTTTGGCTGGGTGCCAGCGGTAGTACCGCCCACCTAGCGGTACTACCGGTCGTGCACGGATCTGTGCATAATGGGCAGATCGGGGAGCCCTATAAAATGGGCCCCTCTTCCCCTTCGTGGGTACTAGTTATTTTGGTTTGTTTTTCACTCGCTCTCTCCTCCATTGTTGGTCTTGAAGAGCTTGCCCTCTCCCGTTCCTCTCCTATCATTCTTGCATATTTTTGAGGGATTTAAGAGAGGAGATCTAGATCTATAACCCCCACTAAACCAAATCCCTTCTTAGTGAAGGAATCCTTGGGATCTATATCTTGGAGAGTTCTGTGTTCTCCTCTTGTGTTCTTCCTCTCTTATTCCCCCAATATCTTTTGTAGCTTTGGTGAATTTGATAGTGAAGGACTTGCCTCTTGCATTTGGTGCATAGGTTTGAGTTCTCCTCGGAGATTCGGCGAGTTCAAGCTCTTGGGCTTGTTTCTCTTGGGTTCTTGGAACCCTAGACGGTTGTTTGGAGTTGTAGTGTGTTCTTGGGGCTTCCAATTGAGTTGTGGAGATTCCTCAAGCTTGTGGCCTTTTGTGGCATTGTTCTTGGGGGCTCCAATTGTTGTGGAGTTCCTCAAGCTTGTAGCCTTTGTGGCATTTCTTGGGATCCCTCCAATTGAGCTGTGGAGTTTGCCCCAAGCCTTGTACGGGTTCTGTGACCATCCTCAAGTGTCCCATAGTGGATCATGAGTAGGCCTTTGTGGCAAGCTCACGGGAGAATAGGGTGAGCCTTTTGTGGAGTCGGTGAATTGCGTGCCTTTGCATCTTGGGGTGAGGCCTTGTGTGGTGTT
Organism: Avena insularis; assembly: GCA_023614405.1. Taxonomy (NCBI): domain Eukaryota; kingdom Viridiplantae; phylum Streptophyta; class Magnoliopsida; order Poales; family Poaceae; genus Avena; species Avena insularis. The sequence goes on along the minus strand of CM042692.1, from coordinate 66,602,886 downwards.
GGGTGAGCATCGAGCCACCACACCTCAAGGTGAGCCATTTGTGGCATTCGAAGTACATTGCGCCATCACACCTCTCCAACAGAAACGTAGCTTCTTTGGAAGTGAACTTCAGGATAAAAATCATCGTCTTCGTGTCCACCAGTTATGTCTCAATCGAGCCCTTTACTTATGTAGTTTACATTGTGATAGCCATCGTGCTTGAAGTATTATATCTTGTTATCACCTTGTTGCTTGTCTTGCTTAGCATAGGTTGTTGGTTCACTTAGTTGAACCTAGTGTTTGTAGGTTTTGTGCTCTATAAATTAAATATTAGTTTTATTCTGCATTTATTAGAGCCTAAACTGTAATATTTTTAAAATGCCTATTCACCCCCTCTAGACGAAATCCGTTTCCCTTTCATTAGGGTTCTTCGATTTGATGAACTAGTGTTGGGTTCGCAGCATAGAAAACAAAAAATTCCTACGATGTGAACAACTAAGCACCAAGATCTATCTATCTAGATACAATCAACGGGTGGATATATATCCATAGAGATCTTACCCTTGAAAACCAAAAAGCTATGTTAACAAAATCTGATTTCGTGGATGATGTAGTCGTTCACTTGCCGATCTCAAGATCATGATGGAGTCCAGCAAGTTCAACAGGTCCAGCACCAGCAAGTCCAGCAGGTCTAGCACCAACAAGTCCAGCACCGCAAAGAAGCGGTGCATCCGTGATCGCACACACATTCAGTACCCCGACAACCTCCACGTCCTCGCTCCAGCAATGCAGCGGAAGCAGCTACTCCTTTCAGACAAAGCCACTGGGAACATGTATCTTTCTAATCCGAGACCATGGGGAATAAACTAGAGAGGAAGAGAGATCCTTCACGAGGAGGTGTGAGACTGGAGGAGGAGGAGGTGCTCCTTTTTTAGGGGAGGGGGGCATCCCCCATGCCATGGTCGGCGGCCAAGGTGGGTGCCCACCTCTCCCTCATTCATGTGGGTGGAGCTCCCACTCACATAAACACACCTCCACTCACATGTCCACTCACATGCATCAAATTTCCACCAAATTTAATGCAAGATCTCATTAAATAAAAATATTTTATTTATTTTTATTCAGAATTTTGTTAATTACTTTAATTAACAAACATTCACATAAAACCCCCTACAAAATTTCAATATCACATGCAGAACCAGTTTCTGCAATTTCACCCGAAATAATTTTGGTTTCCATCGATTCTAGTGCTTTATTAATCTTTATCTGAAACAAAGTTGCTCCAAATGGTGTCGGTATTGTTGGGTCCGCAGCATAGAAAACAAAAATTTTCCTACGATGAGAACTACACGCCAAGATCTATCTACTAGATACAGAGCAACGGGTGGACATACATCCATGGAGAACTTACCCTCGAAGACAACGAGGTTTGTTAACGAGTAGGAACTCGTGGTTGATGTAGTCGTACACTTGCCGATCTCAAGATCATGATGAAGTCCAGCAGGTCCGGCTCCAGCACGTCCATCAGATCCAGCTCCAGCACCGCAAAGCAGCGGTGCATCCGTGATCGCACACACGTCCGGTACCCCGACAACCTCCGTCCCTCGCTCCAGCAAAGCAGCGGAAGCAACAACTCCTTTCCAGATAAAGCCACCAGGAACATGTATCTCGCTAATCCGAGACCATGGGGGAATAATACTAGAGGGGGAGAGAGATCAAGGAGGTGTGTGTGAGAAGTGAGGAGGGGGTGGCCTTTTATAGGAGGAGGGGAGGGTACCCCTCCTTCATGGCCGGCGCATGGGGGAGGTGACCCTTCACCTCCTCCATTCATGTGGTGGTAACTCCCTCCACATAAATTTGCCCCTTCACATTCTCTTTTAAAGTCTCCACTTTAAATGCATTAAATTTCTCCAAATTTAATGCTCTCTCATTTAATAAAACTCTTTTATTATTTTTATTCAGAATTTTGTTAATTACTTTAATTAACAAACATTCACATAAAACCCCCTGCAACATTTCAATATTACATGCAGAACCAATTTCAGCATTTTCACCCGAAACAGTTTCGGTGTCTATTGAAATAATTCCAGCGCTTTCTTAAATCTTTATCTGAAACATATTTGCTCCAAATGGTGTCGGTATCCCTTAAGTGTGTCACCCTACGGTTCGCGAATAATGCAGACATGATCGAGACCCCTCTCCGATCAATAATCAGCAGCGGGACCTGGAGATCCATACTGACTCCTACACATTCAACGATGACTTCTGTGATCGTGAGAACCTTTAACGCTAGTAACTAAATCCCTTTGTCCCGTGATATATTACATGTCCGAGATTCGATCATCGGTATCTCCATACCTAGTTTGATCTCGTTACCGACATGCACTCTTTTCTCGTTCCCGTGATATAACATTCTAGTGATCACATCACCTGCTTGCAAGCTATTTCAATGTGATATCACCGAGAGGGCCCAGAGTATATATATCCGTCATCGGGATGGACAAATCCCACTCTTGATCCATGAGCCTCAACATAACACCTTCGTAGCACTGAACCCACCTTTATAGTCACCCTATTACGGCGTGACGTTTAATGTTATCAAGATACTCTTCCGGTGTTAGCAATTAACATGATCTCATGGTCTAAGGATAAAGATTACTTCATATGATATTATAGCAATATAAACATAATGACTTTGATCGTAATGTTATACTTCGGATGAATGTTCATCACATCATTCCACCAATGGTGTGACCTTGTTATTAACAACATCGAATGTCTATGATCAGGAAACCTTGATCATCTTGTTAATCAACAAGCTAGTCTATAAGAGAGGCATAACTAGGAACCCTTTTTGTTTATTAAACACACATGTATTGATGTTTCCGATCAATACAATTATAGCATGTAAAATAAACATTTATCATAAACATGGAATAAGATAATAACCACTTTATTATTGCCTCTCGGGCATATTCCCTTCAGTCTCCCACTTGCACTAGAGACAATAATCTAGTTTGAAAAACTTTGCGTATTGAACACCTATGGATTTATGGTGTTGCATATACGCAATTGCTAGTGGTTAACATAATCTCCGGATCTGACAGTTTTAGGTCCGTGTGTATTTGCAGGTCTTTGCGTCTCTACGCATCACTCATTCTCAAATGAGATGGCATTGTATAAAATTGGTCCTCTGGTGAGACCTTTAGTTCGTTCGGGTTAAAATATGTTGATATTATTGTCACACAATATATCTTCATAGTATTATCCCACTTTGAACCACACCTAGTTTGATAACAAACTACTTAACACAAATGCCCTCCTATGCTACTACTATAGCAGTCATATACTTAGCCTTTTGTTGTAGTATCCGTCACAATATCTCAACTTTGGAACTCATCCAAATCCATCATGGAACATCCTTTCCATTATATTGTGCCACCCATAGTCTAAATTGAGATAAATTTAATTTGTATCTTGTGACAAAACTAGTATCAATGTAACACTTTACAATGAACTACCTTTAACTATTTGTCACTTATACATGATATATTCTTAGTTCTTCCAAAGCTCATAAGAATATCTTTACTATTGTCCAATGATCATCTTATGAATCATTCTGGTATATGCTCATAACATTTAGAGCATAGGACATTTTGGATATATACATATCATGGTATAATTGATCAAAATTTTCATATGATTTTACTCACCAAGTGTTGAAACACTTGAATCTTGATACAATCATTTCCATGCAGCAAGAACCTTTCTTGTTGTTTCCATATTGAACCCTTTCAATATCTCATATTGAACCCTTTCAATATCTTATATATGTATGTCTGGCACAACCATATTAGCGCCTTAATCTATCCATATAGACATTGATGCCTAATATTCTGGGTTTGCCCAAGTCTTTCATCGAAATCTTATTTTAATGAAATCCTTAACATGTGTCAATTCAAGATACATCATTTCCGATCAACAATATGTCCTCTACATAATGTATTAGAAATATGTCTCAGCGCTCCCACTTAATTTCTTGCAAATGCAAGCATCTTCATCATCTCCGATGAATTTAAACTCTTTTAACAGTTTCATCATGGTGAAGATTCCAACTCCGCTATGCTTACTTCAACTATTGAAGTTTACATGCCCTTTTAGCACCCTTTGAATTAACAAAACCCTTCGGACCATGTCATGTACATTTCCTAGGTTACCGTTCTATTAGAAGAACCTTGTTTTGTTTATTCAACTATCATATACCAAATTATATATAGTGGTTGCTACATTAATCCATCAAGACTATCTATCGCTGTGAAAGATCAAATCTTGTCATAGTCAACTCCTTGAACATTGTCGTAAACTTTTTTCCGACATGTCGACTATTTCATAGATGTTAAACATCCATGTCTTATTTCTTTATAGATCCAAACACGACCGATAGGCTTCACGCCTTTCTGGAGGGTCTTCCAAGTTCAGAAACTTGATTTCTCGTGTATAGATACTATCACGGATTCTATGACATCTAGTCATTTTATGGAGTCAGGGCCCATCATCGCTTCTTTGCATGTAGTCGGTTCATCATTGTCAAAACAATAATGACTTGCTTATCAAATCACACTATTTGATCCTTAGCGACCCACACGGTTCAATAGGAACTCTAATCTCCGAGATCACACCCTTTGTAATCACGGGAGCCATGAGCATTGTGGCCGCCAGGACACTTCAAGCGCCATGCTACTTAGCACATATAGCTAAGGTTCAACAACCTTATCAAAGTTCTATTGTCCTCCCACTTAACTTTTCACGAAAAATTCCTTCTCAAGAAACTTGACGTTCCAAGTAACAAACTCTTTTGTCCTCGGTGTTATGGAGAAATTCCCAACAAATTCTTTGGGATAACCTACAAAGACGTGCTTATCCGACTTTGGTTGTAAACATTTTACTTATGCATAGCATACCAAATTTTAAGAAAAGACAATTCGGGTTTTATCCTAAACCATAACTCATATGGTGTCATTTCAACGGATCACGATGGTGCTCTTTTCAGTGTCAAAGCGGTAGTCTCTAAAGCTTCAATCCTTAAAACATAATGGCAGTTTTATAAATGACACCTTTGATCTTACCATGTCAAACATGGTTTGATTTTATCTCTCGAATATGCCATACTCCTATGGTTTATCGGGAAACACAAATCATGGAACAATTCCTCAAGTCTTAGGTGTTTTTGCTAAACATGTAACTCAAATATCTTCCTTTATGATCGAATCATAAACTCTTTATTTTCTTGTTACAATGATTTTCCACTTCATCTTGAAAGTCTTTGAACAACTTTCAAATGTTTCATACTTCTTCCTTATTAAGTAAATATACAGATATATTCACTCAAATTTTTGAAGAAAGCATATGAAGCAAAAAGATCCATCGCATATGGCTACACATAATGGACTATGCACATCAACATGCACAATTTCCAATAAGCTAGTCATCCGTTCCTCTCTAGCCTATGGACGAAGTTTCAATTATCTCGAGGAAAGTCTCACATGCGTCAATTGATCAAAATCAAAAGACTCCAAAAATCCATCAACATGGAGTTTCTTCATGTTTTATTTCCAATATAATTTAAAACAGCGATGTAACTTCATAAGTGATCTTTTAATCATTTGTCTTGCGACATTTTAGCAATAGTGTTTATGGATGTGATTTCTCCAACTAGACTTGTAAAAGTTCATCCATCCTTTATGGGATACGGTAATTATTTGAATAGCCATTGTTCTCATGATACCGGAACAAAATAACAATTATTTAAACAAAGCTTGAAGGCTTGGTTTGATGACAACGAAAAACACAATAACACTTTATTTGTTTTCGATGAACATGATCACTCATTCTCTTGCTGGTTACTTAGGCCATTGTAGTTCATGAATTGCGTTGTCCTGTATGACACTTCATACCAACCAATTCGGTATCCAATACCGGTATCCAATACCTAAGAACCACATTGTTTAACAAGCAAGGAATATAGCCATAACATGTATATCTTCTATATACCTAAGTTGGACATCTCCAACCTTTTATTTTCTGCCAAATATTTTATAGATTCTCTTTCAGCAATTCCTTTTCTTTTAAAAGAATCTATCAACATCAATAGTGGTGCATCAACATGACACATGGTAAAAAGCATATATAGTCAAATACTAATACCTTTGGACTTGTACTTTGAAGTGGATCACCATCATCAAATGTTTGGTGTTCTTTCAAAAATCCATTCTTTAGTAATCTATTAGTGTAGTAAACATTTTACTTACAGCTTCTATTCATCCTTATCATGACAACTTTCATGATCAAGCTACTATAGCCTATAAGGAAGAATCGCGAGTATAATATCAGTTCCCAAAACCTTTTTGGTAGATTCGGATGCCTAGCATCTCCATCCTTCACAAATTCTCATACAATATGAGAACATGTATTTTGCTAAATTATACTCTATCATAAATGCAACCAAAAACATTGTTTCAGATATCACAATATCTTTCACACATGATGGTTTCTGAAACAATTTCCAGCTCCAATATAATCTTGATATTAAAACAACTTTTTGAATATCAATAATCATGGAGGCAAACATGATACTTTAGATACTAACATTGGAATTCTTACTCTTGATTTAATACTACTTATTAAACTTCATGGAGTAAATAGAGTTTGCTGAAAGTTTGCAATAGGACTTATAAACTTTAAATTGACATTCAAAACAATACGATACCAGTTCGTAAAGTAAATATCTAGAATTCTATAGTTCTATTATCTCAAATAAAAACTAAGCATAAGGTAGTGAACAGATGCGAATGACTACAATAAATTATGCAAATTCACTTCGATTTAGTTTATGACAAATTGAGTTCGACTAATCCAAATTAGAAATGAACTCCCACTCAAAAACAACATCCCTCGTGCCTTTTTGGTGATTACATGAACCAAATCCACTACACCAAGTCCGATCATCACGTGAGTCGGTGTAGCTTCAAAGGCAAGCATCAATATGGTCATCACATCAACTATATGACTCATGCTTAACCTTTCGGTCCGTGTTCCAAGGCCATGTCTGTACATTCTAGGCTCGCCAAGTAAGAACCTTAGTATTCGCGTGTGTAAAACTGTCTTACACCCGTTGCATGAAAGCGTAGAGTTGAGAACACCCGATCATCACGTGATGTCTCGAAAACACAATCCATAGAACGGTGCATACTTAAGGAAGAACACATTTTATCTTGATATTTAAATGAGGGATCATCTTACAATGCTACAGAAAGCGCCAAACTAGCAGTATAAGATGCTAACATCTAATGTGTAAAGTGAGATGATATGGTCCATGCATTTGATCTCTATCATTTGCATCGTGGTATGATCTCTATCATTCCTTTGTGTGTAAGGCCAAGGTCTATGGAACTTACATGTTGAGTGTGTTGTAAGAGTATCTATCATACATCTACTTACAACAATACCATATCAATACACTAGCCCGGCAACGATCTAAACTAGACGCCTCTAATTTATCAATTGCAAGTTTTGTGTGGCTTAGGGCTTTCGGAGATAGAACCGTTCTTACCTACGAACATGAACCACAACGAGGATAACCAAATTATTAGCAACTCGTTGTAAATCAGATATTGACTATAGTAGGAGAGATAGACACCCGCCATCCACTTATGCAAAACAAGTTGCATGTCAGTCGTGGAACCGGTCTCATGTACGATGACATGTAAGGTTGGTCCGGGCCGCTTCATCCCACTATGCCACCAATATCCATTCTATTTAGAAGATGCAATAACATGATCATCATCACGCACATATCAACATATGTGTACTACCCGTGCTAAGCACCTACACATAGATCAGGCTCTGATACCACTGTTGGGTCTGCAGCATAGAAAACAAAAAATTTCCTACGATGAGAACTACACGCCAAGATCTATCTACTAGATACAGAGCAACGGGTGGACATACATCCATGGAGAACTTACCCTCGAAGACAACGAGCTTTGTTAACGAGTAGGAACTCGTGGTTGATGTAGTCGTACACTTGCCGATCTCAAGATCGTGATGAAGTCCAGCAGGTCCGGCTCCCGCACTTCCATCAGATCCAGCTCCAGCACCACCAAGTCCAGCACCGCAAAGCAGCGGTGCATCCGTGATCGCACACACGTCCGGTACCCCGACAACCTCCGTCCCTCGCTCCAGCAAAGTAGCGGAAGCAACAACTCCTTTCCAGATAAAGCCACCGAGAACATGTATCTCGCTAATCCGAGACCATGGGGGAATAATACTAGAGGGGGAGAGAGATCCTTCACAAGGAGGTGTGTGTGAGAAGTGAGGAGGGGGTGGCCTTTTATAGGAGGAGGGGAGGGTACCCCTCCTTCATGGTCGGCGCATGGGGGAGGTGACCCTTCACCTCCTCCATTCATGTGGTGGTAACTCCCTCCACATAAATTTGCCCCTTCACATTCTCTTTTAAAGTCTCCACTTTAAATGCATTAAATTTCTCCAAATTTAATGCTCTCTCATTTAATAAAACTCTTTTATTATTTTTATTCAGAATTTTGTTAATTACTTTAATTAACAAACATTCACATAAAACCCCCTTCAACATTTCAATATTACATGCAGAACCAATTTCAGCATTTTCACCCGAAACAGTTTCGGTGTCTATTGAAATAATTCTAGCGCTTTCTTAAATATTTATCTGAAACATATTTGCTCCAAATGGTGTCGGTATCCCTTAAGTGTGTCACCCTACGGTTCGCGAATAATGCAGACATGATCGAGACCCCTCTCCGATCAAAAATCAGCAGCGGGACCTAGAGATCCATACTGACTCCTACACATTCAACGATGACTTCTGTGATTGTGAGAACCTTTAACGCTAGTAACTAAATCCCTTTGTCCCGCGATATATTACATGTCCGAGATTCGATCATCGGTATCTCCATACCTAGTTTGATCTCGTTACCGATATGCACTCTTTTCTCGTTCCCGTGATATAACATTCTAGTGATCACATCACTTGCTTGCAAGCTATTTCAATGTGATATCACCGAGAGGGCCCAGAGTATATCTATCCGTCATCGGGATGGACAAATCCCACTCTTGATCCATGAGCCTCAACATAACACCTTCGTAATCGAACCCACCTTTATAGTCACCCTGTTACGGTGTGACGTTTGATGTTATCAAGATACTCTTCCGGTGTTAGCAATTAACATGATCTCATGGTCTAAGGATAAAGATTACTTCGTATGATATTATAGCAATATAAACATAATGACTTTGATCGTAATGCTATACTTCGGATGAATGTTCATCACATCATTCCACCAATAGTGTGACCTTGTTATTAACAACATCCAATGTCTATGATCAGGAAACCTTGATCATCTTGTTAATCAACAAGCTAGTCTATAAGAGAGGCATAACTAGGAACCCTTTTTGTTTATTAAACACACATGTATTGATGTTTTCGATCAATACAATTATAGCATGTAAAATAAACATTTATCATAAACATGGAATAAGATAATAACCACTTTATTATTGCCTCTCGGGCATATTCCCTTCAGGTATCCCTTAAGTGGGTCATCCTATGGTTCACGAATAATGCAGACATGATCGAGAACCCTCTCCAATCAATAATTAGCAGCGGGACCTAGAGATCCGTACTGACTCCCACTCATTCAACGATGACTCCAGTGATCGTGTGAACCTTTAGCGTTTGTAACTAAATCCCTTTGTCTCACAATATATTACATGTCTGAGATTCGATCATCAGTATCTCCATACCTAGTTTGATATCGTTTCCGACAAGTACTCTTTTCTCGTTCCCGTGATATAATATTCTAGTGATCTTATTACTTGCTTGCAAGCTACATCAATGTGATATCACCAAGAGGGACCAGAGTATATCTCTCCATCATCGGGATGGACAAATCCTACTATTTATCCATGAGCCTCTACATAACACTTTCAGAGTATCTGAACCCACCTTTATTATCACCCTGTTACGGTGTGAAATTTGATGTTATCAAGTTACTCTTCCGGTGTTAGTGATTGACATGATCTCTTGGTATAAGGACTAAATTTACTTTGTATAACGTTATAGAAATGTAAACACAATGACTTTGATCATATTTTCATACTTCGGATGAATATTCATCACATCATTCCACCAATGTTATAACCTCGTTATTAACTACATCCAATGTCCATGATTAGGAAACCTTGATCATCTTGTTAATCAACGAGCTAGTTTATATGAGAGGCATAACTAGAAACTCTTTATTTTGTTTATTAAACACACATGTATTAACGTTTCCAATTAATACAATTATAGCATGCAAAATAAACATTTATCATAAACATGAAATAAGATAATAACCACTTTATAATTGCCTCTCGGGCATATTCCCTTCAACTAGGGTTAGGGTTCTTTAGAGAATTGGGGATTTCACTTAGGGTTTGCACAAGAACATGAATCCCCACATCAGAGTTACATAATTGAAACCCTAGCACCTGTTCTTGATCAGTTAGGGCTCAAAATTTAGAAGTTTTTAGGGCTAAAACACTAAACTTTAATTAGTTCTGAAACAAGAACTTGAAGAAAACAAAGTTCTAGCAATAGATCCTTAAACATAAGCTTAAAACTTGATCTCAACAAGAAGAACAACTCACTGGAAGATAAAAAACTTGATAAAGCGGGATCAAGCTTAGAGCTAGCTGCTCTGATACCACTGTAAGATACTAGCTCAAGAATTGAGCCACAGACAAGAGGATCGGGGTTGTGTACCTTGATCTGGAGGTCCTTCCCGGGCCTCTTCTTGATCCACTTAACCTAAAACTAATTGAGATGAGTTGTGAGAGGTTATTCCTAGTGTCATGGGTACTAGCTTGATCAGTGCGCAGGGGAGAGTGAGAGAGAGAAGAGCACAACCAAACGAGCAGTCTCCCTCAGCTCAAACCCTGAGGCCCCTATTTATAGCACTTATGTGGCATCCCGCTAAAACCACTACTAGAAAATCGCTGTGTTTTTGTGCATTGCATCATCATGACCGCATGCTCATGTCATCATGCCACATTGCATTTGAGCATCGTCATCATCATGCATGGTTTGTTTAAAAACTATTTTCAAAAAGCCTGGTTTTGTTTTCTAAACGCCCCGTCTTTATTTTAAATTAAAAACCTGGGTCTCCGGAATATTTTGGTTTGTCTAAATACGGTTTGCAAAAGCCCCGTTTTAAATAAATAAAATTTTCAAATTGATTTTAGGAGGCAGCCCGCCAGGCCCGAAAGCCCGGCCGGCCACCTCCAAACCCTAGTCTAAAAATATCTAGCCAAACCTAGTCTATCCAGCCTACCTAACCCAACCACCTACCCCTTTAGACCAAACCCTAGACTAAAAATCTACCTAACCCTCATCCTATCTACTCCCTGCCGCTGCCAGCCTCTGGCCACACAGCGCACACACGCGCCAGCCCTCCCATCTCATCGCCAGCCTGCTTCCTGCATTCCACCCCAGCGCGCGCGCCACGCTCCCTGGGCCACCTCCATCTCCCGACAGCCCCATCTGCACTTTCCCCAACCTCCTCCTGAGCCCTGTCCGCCTGTCCCCTGGGACCACCCGGGCACGTCGGCCACCAACCCATCTCCCTCATCGCCCCCGCGCCTCCGTCTCTCTCCCCCAACTCCTCTCGCCCGTCCTCTTCCTCGACGCTCCTCCCAGGCCCAGCGCAGCCAGATCCTCTCCGGTGCCCTTCCTCGAGCCCGGCAGTCGTCGCACCGGCCCCGCGTGCCCTCGCCCGCGACCTACCTTGCCGGCCGCTGCGACCCGTGCTCTCCCTCGCCGGCCTACACCGTCCTGCGAGCGGCCGCCTCTCCCTTTTCCTTGCTGCCTCTCCGCTCACCCTAGGCCACAGAGCTCCGCCTCACTGGCCCCTCTACTGTGCGTGGGCCTCCTCCGACCTCGTCCCCGGTGCCCTCTCCTCTCTTGCTCACTGTCCCTGCACGTGTCGGGCTCTCCCTCCGCCTCCAGCCGATGCGCCGCCCCGGTTAACCTCGCCGTCCGCCCCGCGGGCGACCTCAAGCTTGCCCCGCTAGCGTGCCCTGTGCGCCTCTGGCCACCCCAGCACCTCTGCCCTGCTGGGTCCGCCCCTCGTCGCCCCTGTCTCCGCTCGGCCTCCCGACCACCTACCGGCACCCGTCTCCTCGCCGCAAATCAACGCCGGCCTCCCCTTCCGCGAGCTCCACCCCCCTCTGCAACCTGGCGCCACTGCGGACCCCACCTAGTGGGCCTGCTCCGAACCTGCTGCGCTGTACCGAGCCCTGCCACCTTCTCTCCATCATCCGGTCAACACCGCCTTGGCCTCCCCTGCGTGTGCGTGCCAAGCACGACCCTGAGGGCCCCGTGCACCTACACCTGCCAGAAGGCCCTCGTTGGAGAAGATTTTGTGCGGCTCCAACTATCCTAGTGTCTGTGTGTTGTTGAAGATTTGCTGAGTACAAGCCGGAGACCGCAACTTCTCGAGGGTTTTATCGATAAGATCTTCGTCCGCCGTGATGTTCTGGGAACGCCAAGTTCTCCATCCTGGATCCGATGCGCCGGATCGACGAGATCTCCTTCCCGGAGTTGATGACCTGAAGACCATCGGTACCCGATCCACTCAAGTTCGCCATCGACGACAAGATCTCCATCCCGGAACGGCAAGATCGACCGCACGGAACACCAAGATCCCCGGCGCCGAACTCGAAGACCACAGATGCGACAAGTACTCCTTCCCGGATGCGAGACCCGGATCCGAATACCGCCAAGATCGCCACCGGAACACCAAGTTCTTCATCCCGAACGCCAAGACTGACCCGATACGCGGACCCGACAAGATCTTCACGACGACAAGATCGACACCGACCAGGGCGAATCCGATGCGTCCCCGACACCAAACCAAGTCCTTCTTCCCGGAACACCAAGCTATCCTTCCGTTGTCCGAGACCGATCCCGTCGAACCGTTCCCCCGTCAAACCCTGTGACCGGATCCCGGACCCCTGGAACCCAAGATCTTCCAAACCCAGATATGTGACCCTAAGCCTCTAATTTTATAATATGACATATAACTATCGCATATTAAATTGTTCATGCTTGCATACATGTCATCTGGTGGGTTGGGTTAAATAGTCGATTCACCTAAATTAAATATGGAGCGCATATGCGAGCTTTCTAGTCTTATACCGCCTCCATTTAAATTTGCGTAGTGAACCGATGCCATGTTTTGCCGTGTTTAAACAACATTTAAAATGAGGGGTATCTAAACAACTTGAACCTTCCAATTAATTGTCGGGACCCCGGTTCCGCTTAATATTGCCTAATTGCATCGTATCTGTGCCATGCCATGCATCATATCATAATCATGACGGATCTTCTGCCGTAGTATTAAATATTGCATCTGGTGTTTCTTCTAGTGTTTGCTTCTCCGTGGATTAGGCCGATGAGTTGATGTGAGTATCGACAAGTTCTCCGGATATGATCCGTCGGCAGTGTTTTTCAGGCGAGCATCTCTCCCCTTCTATCTATTTTGCATTTATAGTCTTTATTTCCTCCTGTTGATCTATTGCTATCCGTGTCGTGATGCTTTAGTTTCCGTGCACCAGTTATATCCCGTGCAGCCTCTATATTGCCATGGATACCTCCTAATACCTGTTGTTTGGTAGATAGCTGGCCTTGCGAGTCGTAGTTGCTTGCTCAGGTGCGATCTCGTGTTGTCGAGTACCATAGTTGTTGGAATACTGGCAGATGTTTATGGTGGAGATGATCATGTCTTTAATTGCAACTATTAAATTGCTGGGATAACTAATGAAAGAGGCATCGGTGGACAATATATGCTATTTGGTTTTTCATGTCCACTTGTATCCCGTAGGCCCCGAGTACTTGATACATGTTCCTTGACTATTCGCACTATCCACATACGGGAGACTCTATGAATCCCCCTTAGCTAGAGCTTGATTCATTTCTTATTTCTTGGGGCCACAAACTAGTTTAGGGCTTTATTACTATCATGTACTTATGCCATGCTTTACTGCTTTATTTACGATTGTGCGTGGAGCACCTGTACTGTTTAGGATTGCGGAGTGTTTTCGCGGTATCGACAAGCCCACCACACTTCGGGTTCCCGATCGTTACAGCCATTGGCGCAAACCTTGGGTCCATCTCGGAGCCGGCCAACTTCGTTGCGGGTAGCTTAATGGGGTGGCCCCCTGAAATATTTTACGAATCCTGTGATTGCTTTGTCGTGAAAGCCTCGTTGGGTTTTGATTTGATTTTTCCAAGGTCGATCGTGTGTGTGTTGCTATTTGTGCACCCCTGCAGGGTAAATCTTTCTAAAAGCCGTGTCCGTGGTTATGGACGACTTGGAGCACAGTATCTCGATCATAGACAAGCATAACTAAAGTAGTGCTATAAATTTGACTTAATATGTGACTAGTAATCATCTTCACTATAATGGAATGGATAATAAAAGTGCCAACCACTGGTGGAACTGGGGTGTATCGTGTCATGTTATACCTGCCTAGTAAGTATCGCAACTCCAATGAGATGTGATAAAAGTGCCAACAACTGCTGGGTTTTGGGATTCCTCAGGACAATTATATCTGACTAGTAAATGTTCCAACTACCACGGAATGGTTAATTAAAACGGCCCACTACTTATGCTTCAGGATGACTCATGCTATCTATATCTGATTAGTAAGTGCTGCAACTATAACGGAATGAGTAAAATTGTCAACTGTGTGAGTTCCTTGGTCTAACTTCCTCGTTTGGTCTCGAGGGGGAAATACCAGGATGGGTATGATTGGTGTTAGTATCAGGTTGGATCCGAATAGGTCTTTTATATCCCTCTCTAATAGCCGCCAGTTCTACTGAGTCTCTATAGGTTGTTTAGTGCTGCTGCACTGCCGCTTCAGTCCACCATACCTATGTAGGCGAGAGCCGCCGAATTCTAGCCTCGCCGTAATCGCCTCGATCGACGCTCCTCTTTTCCCTTTGCCCTTTGTCGGCACCCTTTTGTTTTAGCAGGTTTGAGATCGATGTCGTTAGCAGGGTTACCCTTCCGGCTTAGCCTGGGCAGGGTTATGGACGCCATTGGTTATTTTTTAGGGCTCTTAGCCCCATTTGCATCTTGTCCATAGTCGGACGCTCTATCGTTTCAAGGTGATTTGGATCTTTGTATAGTATATCTGTATTCTTGACTCGTTGAGTCGATGTGGTATGTATATCTGTTCTGTGGGTCCCATCAAGGACTGTTGTGTAATGGTATTACTTCGTTTTCCACCCGCACGAAAGTGCCTGGTGGGCGTCCTTGAATCGTTTCTATGCGGGTTTGGTGGAAAGGGCTAAAACTTGCATAGGGCCGATTCGAGGGTGCTTCAACTTACACTAGGGGGACCAACACCTCTAAATGGATGGTCAGGATGCCCCTGATTAGAGCATCCAATGGTTGATAATTAACCAGCCCCTAAAAGACATTATTTAGACTTAATTTGATCACAGATACATATAAATTACTGAAATTGCCCCTAAAAGACATTATTTAGATTTAATTTGATCACAGATACATATAGATTACTGCAGATCACTTATATCCAATAACGGTTCATCAACTCTTCCTTGCATACGTCCCACAATGTCAAAATCTCTTCATCAATGACCGTACTATAAAAATATAATCACGTGATCTAAATTACAGGTAAGATCTTGTTATGAAACTAGGTTTTATCTCGGTGTTGTATGCAATGTTAGATTTCATCTATATATGTTCCCATGTGTAAACGTTAGACCTATCACTGTCGTCTAAGTTGTCACATAAGTGAGGAATTGCACTAGTACTAGCCTACGCATGTAAGTTCTTCAAGCCTGACGAAATCATTGCCCTTGCCAGGTGTGCTCGAAGAACAGGACGCCAAGCTCGACGTGCCGCCGGCTTCCGGGGACATCGGCATAGCTTTCGCCGCCATCACTGATGGCGGCATCCGTGGCTTCCCTGACGCCTAGGTCGTGGTGTGCGGCACATACTTGCACGTGATCGTGCGTGGATCCGATGAGGGTGAGGCTTACTTCCGCGTCCCGCGCTCCGTTGCCTTCGCCTCCAACCCTGGGCCGCGTGGCATGGCACACGTCAGCTTGGCCACCTGCGCGGTTGGCATCATCAACAAGGTCATCTTCGCCAAGGGCGCCGCGACCGTTGTTTCCGTCAACCTTCTCACCGATGCCATCGTCTGCGATGCCCCTGCTACTTTCACGTCACCTGGCTCTGATGCCGTTCATGGAGCTGCAAAGCCCGGGCTGGTACCCTCGATGCGCGTCTCCCCGGAACGACCACGCCCTTGCCGACGCTCGCGCTCTGCCCAATGGTGCTAGCCTGAAGGGGCCGCTGGCACGTGCGCCTGCTGTGGTGCCCACTGCCGGCCATAGCCATACGCGTGGGCGCAAACGTACGCCTACCGCCAAGGCTGGCGACTCCATAGCTCCTTCCCCGCGCGCGGGTATGCGAGAGAGCGCTCGCGTCAAGGCCAGGTCTGGCAGCCTGTTTCAGTCCATCCTGACCCGTGCCGTCCAGCGGCGTGCAGAGAAGGACGATGACAGGTTGGTTCCCCGCCCCCTTCGCCGCCTTTCACGTCCATGGACGTTCGCGTGGTGGGCGAGTCTTGTCAGCTGCCGGAGGAGGACATGGAGGAGGTGGTTGCAGCTGTTCCGGTGATCCATGAGTCGCGTCCACGTGGGAGTGCAGGCCGGCGTTCCGCATGCTTTGCTGTGTCCCCGTCAGTTGTATATATGGCCACGCTGCACCATATGCGTGTGCTCTTGATCTAGCTAGCTTTGGTGGTTGTGGTAGGTTTCAGGTACTTGGGCTCTGTTGTGTAGCTCGTCACGTTGTGCCGCGTGCGTGCCCTCCTCCCTCTGTGTGTTGCTACATTTTGGCCATGGCTATGTTGCCTGGTTGTATAGCTCGCCACGCTCCGCCGTGTGCATACCGTAGTGGTGTCAAGTTTGGTTAGCTATGGATGTTGTCCCACTAAAAAAACTTTCCATCGGCTCCTAGAACATGCACGGTGTCAATGACGAAGATAAGTGCATCCCGGGCTAGCGGCGTAGCCGCTTGATCTGATTTGCGTGCAAGAAACCAAGCTAGGCGACGTCTCCCCCTCGAAAGCATCCTCCTTCCTCCCTCCGGGCATTCACTGCCTTTGTGTTCAAAAGCTCGGTTGGTGCGTCCGGTGGCCTGCTCACTGCATGGCGCGCGTCTTCCCTCACGCACCTCAGGGATGACCACGGCGCCTTCTTTGAGTTCACCATCGACGGGATGCAGTTTGCGATCACAAACGTCTACACGCCTTGTCTCTCTGACCTGCGTGCTGCATTCCTCACGGAGCTATGCTCTGTGGGGTCCGAGGTCTCGGTTCCTTGGCTTCTCCTTGGCGAATTCAACCTGACGAGGTGGGCGGAGGACAAGAACAACGATAATTTTGACGCTCCTGCGGCAGAAGCGTTCAATGAGGTGCTGGACAACCTTCTTCTCTAGGAGCTCCCCCTGCTGGACTGACGTTTCACCTGGACAAATGGTCGCGCGGTTCCCACGCTCGTATGCCTCGATCGAGCTTTCATTGACCCGGGCTGGGGACAGTTACTCTTCAACACGTGCCTTCTTTGCTAGTACGGACGACCGCGGATCATTGCCCCTAATGGTTGAAGCGACGCGCCGATGAGCTCGATCTTCAGGTTTGAGCAGGGTGGGCCCACTCTGAGGCTTACTGGGACGCGACTCGTGCATCATGGGCCGACCCTCGGAATCGGTTGCGCTCCTCCGGACGCCGGTTGACCAGATCGCTTAAATGGGCCTTGGCTGTTTTTGAAAAGATGGGATCGCGCCAACAAGCGCCCCCCGGTCATCGTGGCCAACTATCATGCGTTGGTCGACCTAATTGATCACATGGAAGAGCTCCGCTCCCTCGCCCCGCATGAGTTGCTGCTCCGCGCCTCCGTCAAGCGACAACTCGCCCATGTGTACAAGCAACTAGACGTGTACTGGAAGCATCATTTCTTGTTCAAGCTTTGTAAGCTGGGCGATGACAACACCGCCTTTTTCCACGTCGGCGCGTCGGCGAGGCTACGTCGGAATCAGATCAAGGTCCTACATGCTGGTGGTGTGCCGGTGGCATGCCATGCTAGGAAAGAACGCATCCTGAGTGACTTCTACTCGAGCTTGTTGGGGGAATCTCCCCCACAATGCCACCCCAGCTCTTTGCTTGAACATGTGCCTAGGCTCTCGGCGCTTGAGGAACCCTTCACGATTGATGAGCTCCAGGGTGCGCTATGGGCGATGAGGCAGGATGGTAGCCCCAGACCTGACGGTTTTGGCCCCGCTTTCTTCCGCTGTTTCTGGTCCACGGTATCGTCTGACCTGATGGCGTTCCTCGACGAGTTTTTCCACTGTCATGCACACCTGGACAGCCTGAACCGAGCGTACATTGCTCTACTCCCCAAGTCGAAAGATGTGGTCACTGCGTATGGCTTCCGTCCCATCTCCCTCCAAAACTGTGTGGTGAAGCTCCTTACGAAAATCCTGGCCACTCGAATTCAGCGGTTCATCGAGTCCTTGGTTGCGTACGAGCAGACTAGATTCATCAGGGGCAGGTGCATCATGGACAACTTCTTGTACGTAGCTGACCTTGTGCAGTGCTTCCGCATCCGGGGGGTCCCTGCTGTTGCTCTGGAGCAGGACTTCCGCAAGGCCTTTGACTCCGTCAATTGGGATGCTCTCGCGGCCATCCTCCGGGCCCGTGGTTTTGGTGACCGGTGGTTCGCCTAGATCTGCGTCCTCCTTGAGACCAGAAAAGCCGTGGTGCTCCTGAATGGTGTGCCTGGGCGGTGGATTAACTGCAGGAATGGGTTGTGCCAGGGTGACCCACTATTGCCGTACCTTTTCTTGATTGTCGCCGACCTCTTGCGCCAGATGATCCCGAAGGACACAGCTGAACACGGGCTTCTTCACCCCCTCATGGATGATTCACCCTGCCCCGTCGTGAAGTACGCGGATGACATGTTGCTGCTGGTGCGGGCTGACCCCGACCAGCTCCGCCGCCTCTATGACTTACTCCATGAGTTCTCGGCTGCGACCGGTCTCGTCATCCACTTCCACAAAAGCGCATTTGTGCCTATCAGGGTGCCGGCCCTCGAGGCTGCCTGCTTGGCCTCCATTCTGGGTTGTCCTATCTCTTCGTTCCCTCAGACATACCTAGGGCTCCCACTGTTGGATCGGAAGCTTCCGGCGTCTACGCTAGACTACCTAGCCATGAAGCATCCCACCGTGGCAGGTCCGCCCAACCTCTCTTGGCGCCAGGCTGACCCTCTCTACATCTGTGCTCTCCGCACTGCCCGCATTTGCTATGTCGGTAATGCAACTGTCCAAGGGGACCATTGCAAAAATGGATCGTCCCCGCCATGGCATGCTTTCGAGCGTGATGTCCTCCTGCTCTGGTGGTGCGTGCCAGGTCTCATGGGATGTCGTATGCTGCCTGCGCTCAGAAGGAGGACTGGGAGTTGTTGACCTCACACTCCACAACACGTGCCTCCTCCTCAAGAAGCTACATGTCGTCCTTTCCGGGCAACGCACGTCGTGGGCGGACTGGGTCTGCTCTGCCTACTTATGCGGCCACCCCCCCCCCCTCCCACGCCCGTCTGGCAGGTGTTCTCCTCGTTGTTGCCGCTGTACCGGGCCACCACCTCTGTCTGTGTGGGTCACGGTCGTTCGGTCGACCTCTGGGCCGATAATTGGACCTCGTGAGGCGCGCTCTCGGCCGTGTTGCCGGCTGCCTACTCTCACATGGTCCACCCTGTCGGGTCTATTGCCGACACACTTGCTGGGCGTGCCCTGGTGCTCCGTACGCACGACAGAATCTCCGAGACGGCGGTTGTGGAGCTGCGTCTCCTCCATGGTGCGCTTGACCACCTTGCCGCGCGCGGTTCTACTGCTGGCGACGAAAGAGTTTTGGCGTGGAGGGGGGGGGGGGGGGTGATGGCAGTTTCAGCGCCGGAGCGGTTTATAAGATGCTGAAAAGTTTCGGCTGCGTCACTTCCTTACATGACTTGAATTGGGCTGGGTATGTCAAAGTGTTCGTGTGGATACTTCGACACGACAAGACGCGCACGCGCGCGTTCCTACGTCACATTGGATGCCTGCGCGAGGATAACTGCCCCTTCTGCCCCAATCGTGTGGAGACGCTCGAACATCTCTTCTTCGCCTGCCCCCGTCTCCGCCTCTTCCTTCGTCGTGTGCTTGGGCCTCGGCGGTGCGCCCTCCCTCCGACTGCCGACGCGTCGTGGGTGTCGCTCCGGGCCAGCTACCCCTCTTGGAGAGCTCCAGTATGCAGCACTGTTCTCTCTGATGTCCTCTGGGTTGTCTGGAAAAGCGGGAATCGGATGGTTTTCGACATCGTCCGCCTCTCCCTCTCGGCGATCCTCGAACAAGTAGTTGAGCACCTGCGCCTGTGGCGGGTGCGTGTCCTGCCTCGAATCAACTATGAATGTGTAGAGCAATGGTGTGCCTCGCTCTTGTAACAGGGGACCCCCAGGCCTCTGCGTCTACCTCCCCCTGCCTCTTGTAACTCTTGACCTGTTTGCTTGACAGCCTCCGTCTGCTTTAATGAAAAAATCCAGGTGGGCAGTTCGCCCCCCGTTGTGCCGCTTAAAATAAAATAAAATATGGAGTACGATCTTAGTTTGCAAAATTGCCAAGTGCTATATCTTTGTAACCCTAGATCATGTCAGCAAAATGCAGAAGCAGAGGCTTCAGCATGCAGGTTTGTTTGCGAGCATCAAAGTGAGCGCCCGTGCAAAACAGTTGGGACATCGAATCTAATTACGGACGTCATGCGGATGCTGACCCGGCCGGAATGCAAAACCCAGCACGCCTGCAGAGATTCATAACCCAATTGCAGGCCCAATCATATTTCTAATCTAAGCTTATCATTTTTTTCCCGTGACGAGTCAGAAAAGTCCATAGTTTCATTATTGGAAGAACATCGAAGGCAGATAGCTCAATCACAGAGTTGAGTTGGTAATCAGATCAACACACACTGCTGTTTTGGCCTCTAATTGCTCCACTCGTACAAGCAAGACTGCACGCACGCTTGGTCAAAGCACCATGGATTTGTTTTTCTTTTTCAAAATATACTTGTAAAATCTTTCACACGCGCACACAAACATGTAGTTGTTGCTTTAATATATGCATGCTTGATTGTTTGTTTGGTAATGGCCGTTCACCATCCATATAAAAATGCTTATAGAGACATAAAGATAGAAGAGACAGTGATGTCTAATGTTTATTAAGAGAACAAAATCCTGAAATTCGGGGAGGCAAATATTGTCCCCAACCACTAGGTCTTGTGCCTAGGGGACACCGAGGTGACCCCATCCGCAAGCCTGAAAACAT
This sequence comes from Avena insularis, assembly GCA_023614405.1. NCBI lineage: Eukaryota > Viridiplantae > Streptophyta > Magnoliopsida > Poales > Poaceae > Avena > Avena insularis. Next base: position 66,581,383 of record CM042692.1, on the reverse strand, counting down.
CACAATGTAATCTATACAATTTTTCAGGTATTATCTTAACATTAAGGTGAGTAAGCTCCAATGCACACATGAAAAGGTCACGCGGAGATCGATGTGGATGTGACCCCTATTGGTTTCGCTCCAAAGTGCACGACAATACAGTCTTTTTGCGGGGTTTTATAGGGAAAGAAACATGGTGTAGTGCTGAGTGAACAACCAAGGCGGTGTGGCCGGCAGTCCACATCTGCCTGATGAACTACCCAAGCGCAATACATTTGTTTTATTATGGGTTTGGAAGAGATTGCTCACGCAAATTATGGTGATTTGTAGGGTAACGAAGTGGGCATGATTAACCTCCTATTCTGCTTTGCGGCTACTCAATGTGATAACACGTGGAGAGCTATATAAAGAGAAGTTACAAGAAGATTCGTTTTTAAGAGATCATTTGATCCTTAAACTTTGGCTTTCACTGATTTATCATGTGGCCCAATCAGATCTCTTGCTCTGCCATGCTGTGGAGCTCCCAATCTCCAAAATCAGTGTCAATAAACCATAAATACTCTAGCCAATGTAATATCATTAAGCAGAGCTTAGTTCTCATCTTGTCCTGGCGACCCAAAAATGAAGGCTGCAAAATCATGTCAGCAGCTATCATCCCAAAAGACTCCGAGGCAGACAGATGCCCTCAATCTCAGTAACTTGGGTCCAGCAGTGGTCAGGCTAGAAACTTGGGTTGCTAACTATACTACCGCTTTAGGTATTGCACTTTCGGAAGCAGGAAGTGACTATTTATTCTGCTCCTTCGCCTTTCTGCAGCTAGCTTTAGCTGCTGCCTTGTGCTGTCAATAGAATGTTCCTATCTTTACAGAGGTCAGGTCACTAGGGGTAAAACCCTTTTGACATTGTAGCTACTAGTAGGTTATACAGCTTTGGATGGTTAACTCTTGCACAGGCCGATCTGCTGCTGCAATAGTTCACTGCAGATGACACAGCGTCTAAAGGTAACTGAATCTGGTAAATGGTTAATTAACACAAACAAGTGTCTAGTGACTCCTGATCTGAACTTTTATCCTTTCTTCATCATTGTTTAACCACGCTAAGTACCGCGGTCACTTAGCAGCGGAATGTTCTGCACTGACAGAATGGCAGGAGTCACATTCAGTAAATCGTAGCAATAACAAAACAACCATGATCAGCTTTTGACAATGTACTACGTACCTGCAAAAGAAATTCTTCGGGTTAGATCTACTATCCAGGCTCGTAAAGCTCGATCGGCCATGTTCCGTAATTTTTTTAAGGGGCAACCGAGATCAGATCTTGGCTGCAACTAGGGCTGGAAAATGCTCTGGGTGTCAGGGGAACTAACGGAAGAATGAGATGTAAAAGAACATGCATTACAGCTCGGGCAAGGTACGAGTTTTATCTTAATCAAAAGCGGGCCGGCCGTCTAGAACTTAACCATGTGCTTTGCTAGCTCCATCCATGTTGCCCTCACTCCCACCACCAGGAAGGCATTTCACCTTCCCATCCATCCTCGAGCTCTGATGGGATCTGAATCCGAACCACTCTTTGTGTTCCCATGATGCTCCATTCCAATTCAGCCATGTAACCCCCATTACTCAGAGGGCTGTGATTTGTGAGCCATGTGTGACACCTAACGTGTCCCATAACCTCATGTGCCTGCATCCATGTTTAACCTAATGCATGCTATAACTTTTAGTCGATGTTTCACCTAATAATGCATGTGAAAAGATATGACCAAATGCATGTTGTAACTAATAGAGGTCATGCTCTTGTGGTGGTGTTGTTACCTACTTCTTGTTGGGTGGCATTGACTAAATACATGTTATAGGCTTATATAGCTAACACAAGGCTAATTAACAACTGTATATACTTATGACTAACCAATGGATACATTTAACTAACTACCGTACCAAAAATTGTTCTTGCCCCCTAACAGTCCCTTCTACTCAAAGACATGTAGTACTACATGTTCTTGCCAAAAGTTGTAAATTTTTCGACCATGTCTGTTCTTTTGGGTTACTTTCCAGAGTTTGCCTCCCCTCTAGTATTTTATCTCTGCTAACTTTCACTGGCCATGTGCACCCAAAGGTTCCTGGATTACTCTACCTCACCTGCTAATTTTATTTAACGCCAAAGAAAACTTCTGATGATGCCTATGATGAGTTAGTTCACTGGCAGTAATAATAGTTTTTTCCTTTTCGGTTTCTTCGGAAAGCAAGGCATGTGATGTGAACATGCGCTTCGAACCTCGCAAAAATAGTACAGCATGGAAGCTGCAGACAGTGTAATTTAATTAGGTAATCCTCTGGATTAAATTAACTGGTGGCCTGTACAGTCGTATTCCCTGTCCATGTGCAACGAGGCAAGAATGTGCTGGTAGCAGGGAAAATTTTCTGCACGAAGTGCTGCAGACAATACTACACAGAGAGGAAGATGACAGGAGGGGCGGTATATATGTGTGCAGCGTCTGTGACATTCTGCTGCTGTAAGTTTTGCAGATCTGAGAAAGCTGCAGGAGAAGAAGAGGAGATGATGGATCTCATCATGCGGTGCAGATATACGTTTGGTTTCTGGCTAACTGGACTGGATCATCAGTCCCAACGAGGTTAGCTTACCAAGAGAGCAGAGCATGTTCCAACTGCATGACTGCATCACTGAACAATGGTTTCTGTAAGAAGTCAGGCTTCTGAATCTGTCATCATGAAGAAGTAATCAAGTAAAGCCGTAACGTAACAGAAAGACAGTGAGGAAGAACATGCTAACTGTGATCAAAATATGCTGAATTGGGAAGTAATTTTCACCGAGCTTAAGGTAAGATGCAAGTTTGGCATGGCTAAGCTGCAATTTGGCCACCATTTTGATTGTACTAAGGTTTCAGTAAAAAATTCTGGAGCAACAGAGACAGTGTAAGTTAAAAAAATAATATTACAGAAGATGATGTCTGAATCAGTGTAGAATAGGAGAAACATTGAGAAGGTAACACTCAGAAGAGAGCATGTCAAAGGAAACAGTAAACAAACACCAGCAGCTCTGAGCTTCTGACCACACTACTGCATCAAGGCAGTACAAAAGAACAAACTTGGACAGGCGCTAGAACACCGTACTTGACGAGCTCTAGATTAAAGTTGTGTTACCGAGAGAGATAATTACAACAGCATCACCACGGCGCGGAACCCGAGAGAGACCAGAGATGTTTTCGCTCACTCACCTCCTAATAAACCGGATTAACAATGGCATCAACTGGGACCAAATGATGGCATCAAGAGGCTCCACATTGGGCACTGCATTGCATGCCACCTTCCTCCCGTCTTCTCCTCCTTGCTTAAACAAATGCTCATATTCCTTCCTCATCCAAAACTCCAAGAACATTATTTTTTTTCCTTTTTCGAAAATCAACACCTTAACCACTCTCTCACACACACACTCACTGAGACAGTGCACCAAATCAAATCTCTAGGAGTAGTATACTTTATTAAAAAGAATATCCTGCAAAAAAAGGAATGGTATGCTATGGTTTGCTGGCTCGGATCCAGATCTCCCGTGGCTAAACCTTTGGGGCTATAAACAAATCCCGGGGTTTCCCTCCCACTCTACAATCCCAATCCCATAGATATAGATAGTAGGCGCCACCACCACTACCAAGTCATCGATCGCCTCTAGACTCTCGCTCCACGCGCGCCGCGCCATCAGGCCCAGCAATGCCTCCGCGGTTACGCGCCATCGCGACGTGGCTGCTCCTCCTCGCGTGCGTCTGCGGCGGCGCCCACGGCGTCAACGAGCAAAGCGAGGCGCTGCTGCGATGGAAGCGCTCGCTGACCAACGGCACGGGCGGTGGTGGCGCGCTGCTGGGGACGTGGACCGAGTCGGACGCGAGCCCGTGCCGGTGGTCCGGAGTGGCGTGCGACGCGCGGGGCGGTGTGGTGTCGCTGATCATCAAGAACGTCGACCTCGGAGGGGCCGTGCCGGCGGGCGTGCTCCGGCCCCTCGCGATTTCGCTCGAGACGCTCGTGCTCTCCAGTACGAACCTCACCGGCGCGATCCCCAAGGAGCTCGGGGAGTACGCCGCGCTGACCACCGTTGACCTCAGCGGGAACAGCCTCTCTGGCGCGATCCCGGCCGAGCTCTGCCGGCTCGCCAAGCTCCAGACGCTGGCGCTCAACACCAACTCGCTGCAGGGCGCCATCCCCGACGACATTGGCAACCTCACCGCCCTCACCTCACTCACGCTCTACGACAACGAACTGAGCGGCACGATCCCGGCCAGCATCGGGAACCTGAAGAAGCTGCAGGTGCTGCGCGCCGGCGGGAACTCGGCGTTGAAGGGCCCACTGCCGTCGGAGATCGGCGGGTGCACCAACCTCACCATGCTTGGCCTCGCCGAGACCAGCGTCTCCGGGAGCCTGCCAGACACGATCGGGCAGCTCAAGAACCTCCAGACCCTCGCCATCTACACCGCCATGCTCACCGGCCCTATACCCGTGAGTATCGGCAACTGCACTGAGCTCACCAGCCTGTACCTCTACCAGAACTCTCTCACTGGCCCGGTGCCGCCGCAGCTCGGCCAGCTGCGCAAGCTGCAGACGGTGCTCCTGTGGCAGAACCAGCTCGTCGGCACGATACCGCCAGAGATCGGCAACTGCAAGGAGCTCGTACTCATCGACCTGTCGCTCAACGGGCTCACGGGGCCCATCCCGAAGAGCTTCGGCGGGCTCTCCAAGCTGCAGCAGCTGCAGCTCAGCACGAACAAGCTCACCGGCGCCATCCCGCAGGACCTCTCCAACTGCACGTCGCTCACCGACGTCGAGGTGGACAACAACGAGCTGTCCGGAGAGATCGACATCGACTTCCCGAGGCTCCGCAACCTGACGCTGTTCTACGCGTGGCAGAACAGGCTCACCGGCGGCGTGCCCGCGGGCCTGGCCCAGTGCGAGGGCTTGCAGTCGCTGGACCTGTCGTACAACAACCTCACCGGCCCCGTCCCAAGGGAACTGTTCGCCCTGCAGAATTTGACCAAGCTGCTGCTCCTCAGCAACGAGTTCTCGGGGTTTATACCGCCGGAGATCGGCAACTGCACCAATCTCTACCGGCTCCGGCTCAACGGCAACCGGCTGTCGGGGACCATACCCGCTGAGATCGGCAACCTGAAGAACCTCAATTTCCTCGACCTCGGAAGCAACCGCCTCGTCGGCCCTCTTCCGGCGTCCATGTCAGGGTGCGACAACCTGGAGTTCGTTGACCTGCACTCTAATTCCCTGTCCGGCGCGCTCCCAGACCAGCTTCCCCGCAGTCTTCAGATCGTCGACATCTCCGACAACCGCCTCACCGGGCTGCTGGGCCCCGGCATTGGGAGGCTACCGGAGCTGACCAAGCTTAGCCTCGGGAAGAACCGGATCTCCGGCGGCATCCCACCGGAGCTTGGTTCTTGCGAGAAGCTCCAGCTGTTGGACCTCGGCGACAACGCGCTATCCGGCGGCATCCCCCGGGAGCTAAGTATGCTTCCTTTCTTGGAGATTTCTCTCAACCTCAGCTGCAACCGCCTGTCGGGCGAGATTCCTTCGCAGTTCGGCAGCCTCGATAAGCTCGCCTGCCTCGACGTGTCATACAACGAGCTCTCCGGTAGCCTAGCGCCTCTCGCGAGGTTGGAGAACCTCGTCACGCTCAACATCTCCTACAACGCTTTCTCGGGCGAGCTCCCGGACACGCCCTTCTTCCAGAAGCTCCCGCTCAGCAACATCGCCGGCAACCACCTGCTTGTCGTTGGCGCCGGCTCCGACGAGAACTCCCGGCGGGCAGCCGTCTCGGCTTTGAAGCTCGCGATGACGATCCTCGTGGCGGTGAGCGCGTTCCTCCTCGTGACGGCCACGTACGTGCTCGCCCGCTCGCGGCGCCGAAACGGTAGTACCATCAACAGTGGTGCCGCGGAGGCGTGGGAGGTGACCCTGTACCAGAAGCTGGACTTCTCGGTGGACGAGGTGGTCCGCGGCCTGACGTCGGCGAACGTGATCGGCACGGGAAGCTCGGGCGTGGTGTACCGCGTGGAGCTCCCCAACGGCGAGCCGCTCGCCGTGAAGAAGATGTGGTCCTCCGACGAGGCCGGCGCGTTCCGCAACGAGATCTCGGCGTTGGGCTCCATCCGCCACCGCAACATCGTGCGGCTGCTTGGGTGGGGCGCCAACCGGAGCACCAAGCTGCTGTTCTACACCTACCTCCCGAACGGCAGCCTCAGCGGCTTCCTCCACCGCGGTGGCGTCAAGGGCGCAGCCGACTGGGGCGCCCGGTACGAGGTCGCACTGGGCGTCGCGCACGCCGTTGCGTATCTCCACCACGACTGCCTGCCCGCCATCCTGCACGGCGACATCAAGGCCATGAATGTCCTGCTCGGCCCGAGGAACGAGCCGTACCTCGCCGACTTCGGCCTCGCCCGCGTCCTGTCCGGCGTGATCGAGCCCGGCAGCTCCGCCAAGTTGGACACGTCCAGGCCACGCATCGCCGGATCATACGGATACATCGCGCCAGGTATACTTTATCCAAGAAAATTTGTCTTGTGAATTGTGATCGGATCATCATCAGATTGCTAATTCAGAATTTTTGTTGGAGCAGAGTACGCGTCGATGCAGAGGATCACGGAGAAGAGCGACGTGTACAGCTTCGGGGTCGTGGTGCTGGAGATCCTGACCGGGAGGCACCCGCTGGACCCGACGTTGCCGGGCGGGACGCACCTGGTGCAGTGGGTGCGGGAGCACATGCAGGCGAAGCGGGGCGTGGCGGAGCTCCTGGACGCGCGGCTGCGCGGCAAGCCGGAGGCGCAGGTGCAGGAGATGCTGCAGGTGTTCGCGGTGGCCATGCTATGCATCAGCCACCGTGCGGACGACCGGCCGGCGATGAAAGACGTCGTCGCGCTGCTGAAGGAGGTCAGGCGGCCGCCAGAGAGCGCCGGTGACGAGGGGAAGGAGCAGGCCTGCGGTGCTGCGGCGCCTGGTCAAGCCGAGCAGCGCTCGCCAGCTCGGAGCGCGCTGCCGATGGGCGGCTCTTCAAACTGCTCGTTTGCCATGTCTGATTACTCAAGCTGAACTGCGTGTTGCAGTAGTAGATAACAGCCACTAAATGTGTAGATTTTTTTGAGATTCAGTAAGATCAGTAAATTAGTAGATAATTATTTCATGGAGTACTCAGCCACTAAATGTGTAGAATTATTACTTAAGGTTATATAATGTGATTATTCAGATATTACGGGATTTGTCAAGTAACATCCATGTTTGATTTACGTTATGTAAGGCCAGGCCATCAGGTTATGTTCATACGTTGTCTTCCGTCAAGCAAACCTGCCATTTGGTCGACCTGATGCCGTTCGTCCCAAGTATCCACGCGGACCGTTTTCAGGCCGCCAAAAACACATTTCTCTGGTACAAAATACCTCCCGTGAAATAGTCGTCGAAAACCGAAACCTGTGAAACTGAATATTCTGTTCCACGAGTTTGGTTTACGGCGTCTGTTCCGCGCGAGACGAACTGGGATTGCAAATCACGGTTCATACTTGAATATTTTCTCCGCAAAGAGTTGTAGATCAAAATAATGAATGTTTTAACATCAAATAACACAAATAATAATCCAGTAAACAAATTACAATAATAATTGTTCAAATTAAATTACAACAATTGTTCATATCAAATAATTAAAAGATAACGAAATGTTTCCAGGGACAATTAAATAGTTCGAACTCAATGAATAAAACAGAGGGCTTCATCTTTCGTGGCGTAGCCAATGATGTTAAATGAGGTCTTCTTGAAGCTGGGTATGAGTGGAGGCGTTTTCAATCTCCCGATATGTCTCTAGAAAAGCTTGAATGCGGTAGGGGTTGCATTGTGGCCTCACTCGGGTACCAATATTGTCAAAGAAGAACTTCAAGTTCTTGTCCTTTTAATCTTCTATGATCATGTTATGCAGGATGACACAACATGTCATGATGTTGTGTAGGGTTTTCTTATCCCAAAAATGAACAAGACCACGGGCAATAGCAAACCTAGCTTGCAACACCCCAAAAATACTTTCGATATCCTTATGGGTTGCTTCTTGAGCTTGTGCAAATATAGCATCGGCTCTTGTTGATAGATTTGAAATTGTTGCATCTGTGGGTCCAGGGTACCCGGAGTCGGCGGGCGAGCCCTGACCCCTGCATAGTGCTCACGCGGAAACTTGGTCGGATAATCCCCTCAGGGGCTTCCAATTAGGTGACATGGTGTTGGGGGCTCAAGCACCCGCCCGAGAAGAATACCCCGGGTACCGGTCTCGGGGATGGGGAGCCAACGGCTACCCTGAAGAAGGAAGAGGGACATATGACCGATGATTCCTGACCTAGGGGATAGACTGCCCTCCGTCCATGATTCGTATGGCCCACCCTAGATATTGATAGCACGGTCAAGCCACGTCGCGTCCGTTGGCAGAATCTGTGCGCCATGTTGCAACCATGCAATATGTGCGGTGCACGGGGTCCTAGTCGGGATCTCCTCTAGGGTCCCTGCTGGGAACCCCGTGGATCGTGCGTCTGAAGAGACAACCCCCGACAAGATTCAGACAGACAGACAGGCGACAGTGCCAATCTTCTCGGTGCAGGTGGCAAGAGACACGCGGTATAGCAGCAGGAGACCACCGCCACGTTATGAGCATGCACTCCACTTCGACGCCATGTGGTGGCCAACCCTTGTGGTGTCCCCTTGCCCTTATAAAAGGAGGTCTAGGTCGGTCGAGAAGAGGGAGGAGAGTTTCCTAGCTAGAGCCTTCCCGGGGAAGGAACCAGTGTAATTGTGATCATCCACCAGATAGTTGATAGTTGCAGGATGTAGAGATCCACATATCGCGAACCTGAACCTGGGTTAAAAACCTTGTGTCTCTGTGTATGCATGTGTTCATCTAGCTCGCCGATCGTTCTCGCCGGATGTTGCACCCCTGGCCAAACTAACAAAGAGGATCACCCATCTCCGACATCGAAAATCAAGACATGACATCAGGCGCGCCAGGTAGGAGGTGCATCTGAGCTGAGCTCTTCGCCGCGGATCCTATGCCAGGACTTCTACAGCCCGGTGCATGGGCGATGTTACACCTCCTAGGTGCCTACGAGAAATCAAGGGATGGTTTCAGTGCATCATCAAGCTCTCCCCCCATCGATGGTCCTCCCCTCGAGAGAGGCAAGCCATCGAGTGGGCCTCAACTCGTAAGAATCTCACCGCCTCCTCCCAGGAATGCGCTACTAGGCAGCCATGGACAAGGTAGGGGCGGCAGAGAATCAACTTCATCGACCTCCTCTGGGTCAGGCAGCGAATGGGTGAACAGCTGAGTAATTTCACCCAGTGTTTCGCCCGAGTACTCGCCGCCCTCCCTGGGGAATCCCCTGAAATGGTGGAGTCGGCCTTCTTTCTAGGTACAAAGCCCCCTGATGAGAAGGCACATGGTCACTCGCGTCTTCGAATTGATCGCGGACATCTTCTTTGTCGCAGACGCCTATGCTAGAATAGAAGAGGGGGAACTCTCACCCCTTACTTTGCGATAGGACGGGCGGTGGTACCACTTCAGAAAGATCCCCCATGCAAACTCGTCCGACGTGGACGGCGGTGCGCGTGGGGGTTGCCACACCAGTCAAAGACGGGAAGGAGATGGCCTCGGACCATCGCCGATGGCCTCGGTAGCGTACCGGGCTAGGGGCATCTCTTTGAATTTCGTCAAAAAAGGAAGTTTGAAATAGTCTGACACATGTGTCATCATCAAACATCAAAATCACTTAGGAAGCGAAATGCCCTTTTAATCTTTCCCTTTTTGTTGTTTGATGACAACACACAAAATTGCATAAAGGATGTTATGATATAGCAAGAGAGATTGTAAAATAGAGATATGCTCTCCCTAGATGTGTGCATACTCAAGTTTGCTTTTGGAATGCAACAAGCACATACTAGGATTTACACTCCCCCTCAATTTTACAAACCAACAACAAGTGCAAAGAATCAAAGATATGAATTGATACTCATACCTTTGCACCAATATATGTGGTGAAGCAATCATAAATGGGCAAAAAATAGAGTATCATTCACCACAACAAGATAAATCCATAAGAGACATAACCACATAGTCTTGACTTACATAAATTAGCACAATTAGGTAGCACATAGAGTTCAAAAATAATACGAGGCAAGTTAAGTTCACAAGAAAAAGGATCAAATGAAAATGAGCTTGTGACTTCCCTTGCAAATCCCACACAACCTAAAGGTGCACCTTCTCCCCCCTTTGGCATCAAGACGCTGAAAGGGAGCAAAGCAAGACTAGTGTCCCAAAGATCACTCCTTGTCATCATCATGGAACCTTGGGGCATGGTAGGAAGAAGTGGATTATCATCCTAGTTGCTATGCATGCATATCAACTTGTCCTCGGGAGTGATGTTGTTCTCGGAGCCTTTTAGAAATGGTCAAACCTTGAGCTTCATTGTTCTCCTTTTGATGAGCTCGAGACTTCTTCTCATCGACGTGGGCTTCATACATGCGCTTTTGGTTGTCAATTTGGAGACAAAACACTTTCTTGAGTTTTTCTTCAACCCTCTTATCCCATGAGGGGGTTTCCTCCTTGCGACGACAGACCACAAAGTCATTTCCACCACACCCAGTTTCTTCCTTGAAGTCCTTCTCAATAAAATTATTGTAACACCCCGTCCACTCCTGGGCCCGGGGGGTGTCACTCCTGGCATCTTAATAGGATATCTAGACTGGCCCCACAGACCAACACTAGTCTTTTCTGCGCACTTTGTCCTCACTCATGCGCATCCGTTTACCCACTTCCCGGTCGGTCACCCATCCTAGAATTGCTCTAGGCCAAGCACGCTTAACCTTAGAGTTCTTTTCGAATGAGCTTCCGGAAAAGAAGTTGTAACTTGTTGATATGGGTATCCTATCAATCCTATTAAGACATGTGCCTAGATCTCACATACACCCACCCTTTAGAAGATCGATGCCCTCATCGATCAAGCACACCCTAGGAACGTTCCCTCTTGGCACGCCAGACAAAGGCCCAAAGGTCGCAGACATGTGCCATGCCGTGTCCACTCCGGGCCACACGCGCCATGCTCCACAAGTTGCAACTTCTTTTCCGGAAGCTCATTCGAAAAGAACTCTAAGGTTAAGCATGCTGGGCCTAGAGCAATTTCAGGATGGGTGACCGATTGGGAAATGGGTAACCGGGTGCGCACGAGTGAGGACAAAGTGTGCAGAAAAGACTAGTGTTGGTCTGTGGGGCCAGTCTAGATATCCTATTAAGCTGCCAGGAGTGACACCCCCGGGCCCAGGAGTGGACGGGGTGTTACAAGTGGTATTAGAGCCGACCCTTGCGATTACACGGTGTAAAGTGGGTCACATGGACATGTGGAGCATGGCGCGTGTGGCCCGGAGTGGACACGGCATGGCACATGTGCTGGCACTGGACGCATAGACGCGTGCCAATAGGAAACGTTCCTGGGGTGTGCTTGATCGATGAGGGCATCGATCTTCTAAAGGGTGGGTGTATGTGAGATCTAGGCACATGTCTTAATAGGATTGATAGGATACCCATATCAACAAGTTACAACTTCTTTTCCGAAAGCTCATTCGAAAAGAACTCTAAGGTTAAGCGTGCTTGGCCTAGAGAAATTCTAGGATGGGTGACCGACCGGGAAATGGGTAACCAAAAGCATTTAGTGATGACAAAGTGTGCAGAAAAGACTAGTGTTGGTCTGTGGGGCCAGTCTAGATATCCTATTAAGCTGCCAGGAGTGACACCCCCGGGCCCAGGAGTGGACAGGGTGTTACAATTGTCATCCTCATCAATCTCTTAGTCATCCTCATTAAGTGGGGGATCATGTATCTTGATCAACAACTGCTTGCATTTGTGAACCACAAGCTTGTAGTTGGGTAGATCACAGGCAATGAAAGAGCTCTTGGAGATAATGTGATCCATAACGTATGGAGCATAAGGAAGCACTCTCCTAGTGAACACGGCAATAGCCATATCATTTTAAATAAAATCCATCACATCCAATTTGACATCCTCTCCACGGCTAGCATGAGTGTGAAACATAAGGTCAACAAGGAAGCTATGTATCTCATCAAAGTTCCCCACCTTCGTAGCAACGATCTCATGGTAGATGCAAACCAAAATATCATATGTTGGCAACAAATGCCCAAAATGTAGAGATCCACCAAAACATCTTTATTCATGGGTTTGCTGGCATTGTGACAGCGAAAACCACATGGAGCGCTCTGTCCACGGTCCTCATAGCCAAGCGCATGCCTAAACTTGGACAAAGTGTCTTCCTTCACATCACCTTTAGTCATACAAATCATCTTCCTCTTCACTTCTCGGCTAAAGTGCACGGTGGCATAGAATTGTGCCACAAGAGTTGCATCAAAGTCTTGGTTGAACTGCATGATGGGAATCAATCCAAGATTGGTGAAAATTCCTTTTGCTTCACCAAAGTATTCAGGAGTTTTGTCCATGTGGGAAATGTCAATGTACTTTTGTGGTCACAAATAGATTGTCATTCGACAAAAGTACCTCCTTGTAAACTCGGTCTTGAAACTCGGAGTAGAAGAGGTTACCATCCATGTTTCTGTATTGATTACGACTATAGGGGTTGACTTGCCTTAGCCGAGTGTACTCTTCTTCAGAAAGGTCGAAGCAGGTTTGGCCCTAAAAGCCCAAAACTCTGACTTTTGATATTGGGAGTTGGGTCGCGACATGTTGTGGACTTCGAACGCCCTCCTCTTCCTCCCCTTGTTTCTTGGAGCTTCTGTTTCTGTAATGACCCATAGAAATAGTAAAAGGGGCTAGGGACTGATATGGAATTTGTGCATTTCATATTAGGACATGAAAATAAGGGATAATTTGAACTTTTTGTGTATTGAGTCAAAACACTTGAGAATTTTAACTATAGTTGATTTTGACTCAAGTCAACCCTAGGATTTGAATTCAAATTTGAAATCGAAATGATATAGAGTCATTTGAATGAGTAGAATTAGACACAAATACAAACCACACACACATTTGACCAAGAAAGTTGATGAATTAAACCACACACCATTGGGAACTCAATACTATAGTTTGAATAATTAAAACATGAATTCACAAATGGAAGGTATAATATTAAAGGAAATACAATAGAAAATCATCAAACTCAAAGTAATCTGAAGTTTATTCATATTTGAAATGAGTACAAGTTTGAGGTTACAAGGTTTGAATCAAGAGAAAGGAAATTATGAAGAGAAAAGAAAACCCTAAACAAGTAAACCTAACTAGTTCTATCTACAACCTATTCTTCATCTTATCTTGATCTAAATCTACAGAACCTATCTAAACTTAATATCCTTGCTGTCATTGGACCATCAACCTGCAAACACTAAAAAAATAGAAAATTTGGTCAAGATAAAAATGTAGGTTTTGCCCTAAGGCAAAATCAATTAAATTTAGAATCCAAAATAGGAATCCAGGAACTAGTCCTGAACCCATATGGCTTGAGTTATAGCAAATAGAAAACCAGGAATGACAACCAAATTAACCAATAGAGCATAATGGAAACCAAGAACCCATCAACTGCATAGATACTTATAATAAACATTAATTCTTACCAAAAAAGATAGTAGGCAAGGACATGTAGCTACTATCCAGTATGGAATAGGAATCAACTAGAACCAGCAAACCATCCAGATGAACAATAGAAAATAACAGAAATCCTTTTAACAAACTACACAAGCCTTAGATTCATAGTAAAACAATAAATGCTAGAAGGTAAACACTTAACAATTCATCAATCTAATTTAATAGGGACTAGAGAAAATCTAGGAAATAGTTATTAGTTAGGAACTAATAGGAATCTAGAGAACAACTGCATCCAATCACGCCAATACACATGCTATTATACTAAACATTTAGAAAAAATAGGAATAACCAGAAAACTCAAAAATCACCAGTAGAAATTCTAAACCCATAGGAATAATGGCAACCACTCAGTAAACTTGTCAACCAAAGGAAAACTCTAGGCAGGGAGATGGCGGGAGATCACGTGCGACCGCAAAAATCCAGCGGGAGGAATTCGCTCACCACCCTCCTGCTCTCATCCCTATTTATAGACGGCGATGTTCCGCCCCCAAAATCCAAATCCACCATTCCACCTCCCCATCGAGCTTTGCACCCATCAGATCTAGATCAATGTCATTCGATTCATCTGCCTCCAGCATGAGTACGCTTGTCCTAAGGAAATAATTTTGCGGGCCTAAAGTTGAGACACCAAGGCAAAGCGGTACCCAAGTTGCTTGTAATCGGCCGCATTGCCCACTATTGGCGTGCCAAATACTCAGAGGGTATTTTTTGGCACGAATTTAACTTAATGTATGAATACAAAATATCAGGCTAACACCTGTCAAGTTGGGGCCCCCTTGTCAGTTTTTGCTGTTATGTTGTTGCCGTCGTGAGGCGTCATTGCTGCCATGTACTCCCTCCGTACCAAGGCTTAAGGCCTATAATTTTGTTGAAAAGTCAAGACGCTTGCCACCTTGCAGCGCTGGCTCCTGTATCTCCTTCTTCTTCCCCGGAGCAGCGATCTGTGGTTGTGACCATGGCGTGGAGCTAGGACGCCATTTCCATCGGTGGTTCCGGGACATGGACGGAATGACTCAGCCCGGCTCTCCTCCCTATCTCGAATCCCATTGTCTTCTCCTCTTCTTCTTCTACCACTAGGATTTTCATTGATGGAATCGCCAGCCCACTTCACAAGATCGCAAGGCTAGAGGATTTCTCTCAAAAAAGGCTACATGATATGTAGCAAATGGGTATGCGGAAATAAATTGACTGGTAGGATTTGACATGTGAAAACTAATGATGCAGAGCACATGAGCTAAGGTGATGCAGTGGATAGGACAACACGACCGATAGAGTGTATTGAGATGACAACACATGGCGCATATATCCTCGTTATTACTATTTTTAATCTTTGTTTACTCAGAAGCTGGAACAGCCATCGCCATCCCCGTTGGACTGTGAAAACTAATGATGCTGAGATGACAACACATGCGTCTCTCCATTGGACTTCCATCCCCGTTGGTAACCACTACCTCAGAAACGCATTGATGGTTCCACCGTTCCCCTGTCTCGCAGAAACCACTCTTCTTCTTCATGTCATGTGTCTTCTACTTCCCCCGTCGTGTTCTTTCCGTCTTCTCCTTGCCGCCATGGAAGGTTGCACTCTAGAGACAAGCTTCATTGCCTATCGCAATAAGAAGATAGACATCGCCGACACCAATAAGGAGGAGATAGTGGTGCGAGTCCTGAGGATGTACGAGGATTGGCTTGAGGAAGACGAGGACAAGTTCGTGGGATTGGTCCTCGAGTACACCCCGGAGGACCCATATTTCGAGAATGAACTCGCCTCGTTCAACTGGCCATGAGGAAACATGTCCTCGTCTACCACTTCTCCTGGTTTGTAGATCTACTATTTGTAGTTAACCACTTTTAGGGTTTTCTCCTCTTGTTATTTATCCATTTGCTCATCTTGCAACTACTGAATTTTATTAGCACAAAATAAAATATGACAAGCCAATGTTGAGAGTCTTGATCTTGCATTTACTAAACTTTTGTAGCTTAAAATTATATTCAGATGATGATCTTGCATTGACAAAACATTTATAGTTACAAATTTTGGTCACACATTTTATGATGACAAACTACATACTTTCAGAACTAACAAGAAGTGTTCGGTGCTGTGCCAATTCCTTGTAGAAAAAGGAATTGTTTTCTGCACTATCGACAAAAGAACTGATTTTTAAAAATTTCTTCAAGAGGGAATTACAGTTCCTGCTCATAAGTGGATCGATATCTAGAGTCTTGTCAAGATCATAGGGGGCTCGAGGAAGGATGGAACAACTACACTCGCAACTAGAATCCTCGATGAGTCGTATGACAGAATGAAGGCAGATTTCCCTACGGATAGGCACGATTTCTGGGAGGAGAGGCCGTTGTCTGAGATAAACCTGAAGTATGCAGACATGGATGCTTACGTGGCCTACCAACTGTACGTTAAGATCCATTTCTTTCTATGTTTCCTCATGTTTTGCCCTAGTTGCAAGAGGGAAGACGAGCTTAGTGGAGCCCTTTGTACCAAATGCAGTATAGATGAGCGTGATGCTACATATGCAAAGAAAATGGATGCATCTGAAGTAGTAGATAGAGAGGCTGCTGAAAGAGCATGTGGGCCCCCATGTGTGGTTTTGGTAATTAATGATAATCTTTATGGACTAATGTGTGTATTAAGGTGTACTTGTAGGATTTATCCATTGGCATCGCTTGGAACATGTGTTGGCTTCAAGGTTGATGAAATGAAGAAGAAGGTGCGTTGTGCAAGCTCAAAATGTGCCATCCCTAGAAGATCTCATGTTTGATGATTGCCATCCTCGTGATTATGGATCGATGAAGACAAGGTCAAAGGATGCTCAAGCCAAAGGTATTCTTGATAGGTTTTCCCTTTTGCCGGTCTCGTGTTGGTAGTTGAGAGACCGGGTTTAGGATAGATAGCCGTACTATCAAGAGGGGCTCTCGAGTGAGTAACTCGATCATATTGTTCAAAGAGAGCTCAAACCTTTGCATACTTGCATCATCGTATTTGGTTGTTTATGTGTCTTATCCATGTGAGGATATAGATCTTGTGGTAATCCTCATAACAAGCTCTTGTTCATAAAAAATGGATCTCCCTTTTATATCTTGTTACATTTTTTATCTTGGCGGTTTTCTGGATTCTCACTGAATGAGGTATCTCACATTATAATACTTGATACCTTCTCACTTGTGTTTTTTAGTTAGGTAGCTCTTGTTGTCCTCTTTCCAACGCAATTGGATTCGGGTCAATCGGAGTCTCCTAGCCCAAGTTATGAATTTCGGGGTATTTGCCTTTTGTTTTAAATGAAAAAGAAAAAGGATTTCTGTCTGGGCCATCCGGTACTACCGGGCCCAGTACCGGACGCGTCTGAGCCACATGGCCTAGCTCTTCTGCCTGGCCCGACAGCTCTGGTTGGTGATACCGGCCCTATGCGGTAGTACCACCCCGCTCGCCCGATAATACCGCTGGTACTGCTTCTATGGGTAGTATCACCCGGGCTGGTACTATCAGGCTGGCCCACCAGCTCTTACCCAGCTGTCGCACTCCCCAGTTGCCCTGATCACTCGCCCAGCCTCGCCAGCCTCCACCCCTTGCTTCCCAAGGCTTTCCGCCACCGTCGCTTTGCTGGCTCCTCAGATCGTTGTCGTCTGTCTTGGGACACCTCCGCGCGAGGGCTACTCGGCCATCGCCAGACTGGTTTCTAACCCTCGCCACTGGTCGAGCGTGCAGCCGCTGGCTTGCTTCGCCGCCCACTCGCCTCTAGTTGTCGTTGTTGCCTCACGCGGCGTTGCTCACCCAACACGCTTGCTCTCTCCCGCTTTGCTCGCTTCATGCTTAATCGGAGGTAGTACTGCTTGGACCTGCAGATTACTGCTACCAGCAAATAGGCCCTAATGGGCATATTTGGCATGAGTACTATTTAAGCCTATTTTCTTTATTATTTTGGAGTTCTTCTTCTCCTTCTCTTGCTCAAGCTTTGCCTCTTTGATTTAATCTTCTTGAGCTTGATTTCTCTCTCTCCCTCCATTGATTCTTGCTCATATTTGAGGTAGAGAGAGGAGATCTGGATCCACATCTTGGCCAAACCAAATCCACTCTTTGTGAGTGAATCTTTGGGATCTAGATCTTTGGGGCTTTTTGTGTTCCCCTTTTGTGTTCTTCCTCTCTTGTTCCCCCAATTGCTTTAGTAGCATTGTTGGAACTTGAGAGTGAAGATTTGGGGCATCTTTGTGGTGTTTTTGCCATTTGCATTAGGTGCATTGGTTTGTGTTCTCTCCGAAGGATTTGTTCGGTGATATTCATTGAAGCTTGTCCCTCTTGGGTTCTTGGAACCCTAGACAGTTGTGTGGCCTTTGTGGCGTGTTCTTGGGGTCTTCAATTAAGTTGTGAAGCTCCCCCAAGATTGAGGCCTTGGTGGCGATTATTGGGAGCCTCCAATTAAGTTGTGGAGATAGCCCCAATCTTGTATGGGTTCGGTGACCACCCTTAAGTGTCCCATAGTGGAACGGGTGCTTACCCACGTGGTGGGTGCTCGGGAGAATAGGGTGAGGCCTTTGTGGCGTTGGTGGTCTTAGTACCACCCACCCCTCCAACGAGACATACTCCCTTGTTGGGAGGAACTCGGTAAAACATCGTTGTCCCCGTGTGCCTCGGTTATCTCTATACCCGAGCTCTTTTCTTATGCACTTTACATTGTGATAGCCATCGTGCTTGAAGTAATATATATTGCTATCATATTGTTACTTGTCTTGCTTAGCATAAGTTGTTGGTGCACATAGGTGAACCTTAGTATATCTAGGCTTTGTGCTTACCAAAAAAAAGTTAAAAAACACTAGTTTTATTCTGCCTTTGTTAAGCCCATCGTTGTGGTTTTGGAAAAGAACACATAGAATGATGCCACTCCAGCATGTGGTGTCCAACCATGTCCAGGAACCCTAGCAGCATGCTGGGATTCAACTACAACATGCATTCTATCACCTGTTTGAAAGATCCTACATCACCACACCCACTTGGATGTGTGTGTGTTAGTGTGCATCATTGTGGTTTTAGGAAAAGAACACATGCAATGATTCCACTTTATCATGTGGTGTCCAACCATGTCTAGGAACCCTAGCAGCATGCTGGGATTCAACTGCAACATGCATTCTACCACCAGTTTGAAAGATGTTGCATCACCACACCCACTTGGATGTGTGTGTGTGTCAGTGTGCATTATTGTGGTTTTGAAAAATAACACATGCAATGATGTCACTCCATCATGTGGTGTTCTTTTCCGAAACCACATGGATCCACTAGATGTCATTGCATGTGTGTTCTTTTCCTAAACCACGTGGATCCACTATATGTCATTACATGTGTGTTCTTTTCATCAACCACATGGATCCACTAATGTCGTTGCATGTGTTTTTTTCATAAACCCCGTGGATCCACTAGATCTCATTGCATGTGTGCTCTTTTCATAAACCACATGGATCCACTAGATACTATTGCGTGTCTGTTCTTTTCATAAACCACATGGATCCACTAGAATCATTGGATGTGTGTGTGTGTATTAGTGTGCATCATTGTGGTTTTGGAAAAGAACACATACAATGATGTACTCCATCATGTGGTGTTCTTTTCGTAAACCACATGGATCCACTGATGTCATTGCATGTGTGTTCTTTTCATAAACCACATGGATCCACTACATGTCATTGCATGTGTGTTCTTTTCATAAACCACATGGATCCACTACATGTCATTGCATGTGTGTTCTTTTCATAAACCACATGGATCCAATAGATGTCATTGCATGTGTGTTCTTTTCATAAACCACATGGATCCACTAGATGTCATTGCATATGAGTTCTTTTCATAAATCACATGGATCCACTAGATGTCAATGCATGTTTGTTCTTTTCATAAACATCATGGATCCACTAGATGTCATTGCATGTGTGTTCTTTTCCTAAACCACATGGATCCACTAGAGTCATTCCATGTGTGTTTTTTTCATAAACCCCATGGATCCACTAGATGTCATTACATGTGAGTTCTTTTCATAAACCACATCGATCCACTAGATGTTATTGCATGTGTGTTCTTTTCCTAAACCACATGGATCCACTAGAGTCATTGCATGTGTGTTATTTTCCTAAACCACATGGATCCACTAGATGTCATTGCATGTGTGTTCTTTTCCTAAACCACATGGATCCACTAGAGTCATTGAATATGTGTTCTTTTCATAAACCACATGGAACCATTAGATGTCATTACATGCGTGTTCTTTTCCTAAACAACATGGATCCACTATATGTCATTACATGTGTGTTCTTTTCATAAACCGCATGGATCCACTAGAGTCATTGTATGTGTGTGTGTATCAGTGTGCATCATTGTGGTTTTGGAAAAGAACACATGCACTGATTCCACTCCAGCATGTCATGTCCAACCATGTCTAGGAACCCTAGCAACATACTGGGATTCAACTGCAGCATGCATTGTATCGATAGTTTGAAAGATGCTGCATCACCACACCCACTTGGATGTGAGCGTGTGTGTATCAGTGTGCATAATTGTGCTTTTGGAAAATAACACATGGAATGATGCCACTCCAGCATGTGGTGTCCATCCATGTCCAGGAACCCTAGCAACATGCTGGGATTCAACTGCAACATGCATTGTATCACCAGTGTGAAAGATGCTGCATCACCACACCCACTTGGATGTGTGTGTGTGTTAGTGTGGATCATTGTGGTTTTGGAAAAGAACACATGGAATGATGCCACTCCAGCATGTGGTGTCCAACCATGTCTAGGAACCCTAGCAGCATGCTGCGATTCAACCGCAACATGCATTCTATCACCAGTCTGAAAGATGCTGCATCACCACACCCACTTGGATGTGTGTGTGTCAGTGTGTATCATTGTGGTTTTAGGAAAAGAACACATGCAATGATGCCACTCCAGCATGTGGTGTCCAACCATGTCTAGGAACCCTAGCAACATGCCGTGATTCAACTACAACATGCATTGTATTACCAGTTTGAAAGATGATGCATCACCACACCCACTTTGATGTATGTGTGTGTGTATCAGTGTGCATCATTGTGGTTTTGGAAAAGAACACAAGCAATGATGCCTCTCCAGCATATGGTGTGCAACCATTTCGAGGAACCCTAGCAGCATGCTAGGATTCAACTACAGCATGCATTCTACCACCGGTTTGAAAGATGATGCATCACCACACCCACTTGGATGTGTGTGTGTGTTAGTGTGCATCATTGTGGTTTTGGAAAAGAACACATGCAATGATGCCACTCCATCATGTGGTGTCCAACCATGTCCAGGAACCCTAGCAACATGCTGGGATTCAACTGCAACATGCATTGTACCACCAGTTTGAAAGATGTTGCATCACCAGACCCACTTGGATGTGTGTGTGTGTGTGCATCATTGTGGTTTTCGAAAAAGAACACATGCAATGTGATGTCTATGCCTTCTATTCTTGTAGACAGTTGTTGGGCCTCCAAGTGCAGAGGTTTGTAGAACAGCAACAAGTTTTCCCTTAAGTGGATCACCCAAGGTTTATCGAACTAAGGGAGGAAGTGGTCAAAGGTATTCCCTCTCAAGCAACCCTGCAATCAATATACAAGAAGTCTCTTGTGTCCCCAACACACCCAATACACTTGTCAGGTGTATAGGTGCACTAGTTCGGCGAAGAGATAGTGAAATACAAGTGGTATAGATAATTATAAGTGGTAACGGTGATAGAAAATAGCTTGATGGCGTGGAAAAGATTAAAGTAAAACTGAAATAAAGATGGAAGCAAGCAAACATGTAACATATCTAATAGCAAACGGTGTTTCAGTGCTTAGAAACAAGGCCTAGGGATCATACTTTCACTAGTGAACACTCTCATATAAATATATTCTCTTCATGATACTACTCTTAACTACTCTCTGGTTGGACACGCTAATCCATGGTAGGGCTATAACAGCACACCTCAAAGTAAGCCTTTCCCATCTAGAAAACCCCACACTGTCACCTTGAGCACTAGATGGTTCCAACAAACACCACAATTTCATAAATACATCCAACTCCAAATATAACTCATAACAAGTATTTGTAATCTCTAGCCTAAGTGCCACCATGGTGTGCACACTGTCAACTTCACACACATAGGGAGAGCAGAGATCTATTAAAGCACTTGAGTAGCAAGGTAGATCTATAGATTACAAGCTCATGATCTCAATAAGATCATGCATAGAGAGAGAGATGAACACATAGCTACTGGTAGAACCCTTAGCCTCGAGAGAGAACTACTCCCTCCTCATCATGGGAATCAGCAATGGTGATGGAGATGGTGGTGGAGATCGATGGAGATGGCTCGGCACTTCCTCCGTCTTAGGTGCCTAACAGATACTTTCTGTCCCCCGAATCTCCCCTTCGGTGGCGGCAGTGCTGCGGAACTTTTCGTGGCTGGAGGCTTGATTCTCTAGGGTTTTGGTATCAGGAGGCTCTTATAGGCGAAGGAGGCAAGGTCGGTGGCCGGCCAGGGGGCCCACACCATGCCCTGGCGTGGCCTGGGCTGGCCCGCGCCAAGGGGGGTGTGGCCACCCTGTAGCCCCTCTCCGACTCTCCTTCTGGCTCCGTGAGTCTTCCGGGAAAATAGTAACTTTGGCTTTTGTCCCGTCCAATTCTGAGAATATTCATTTTCGACTTCTCGAACCAAAACAGCAGAAAAACAGTAACTCGCAAAGATCTTGTTAATATGTTAGTCCAAGAAATCATATGAAAAGTACTCCAAAGTTGGAACAAAACACAAGAAAGTAGATAAAACCAAGCATGGAACATCAAAAATTATAGATACATTTGCAATGTATCAACATCCCCAAGCTTAACTCCGTCTCGTCCTCGAGTAGGTAAGTGATAAAAAGAAAGAATAATTTTTGAGGTGACATGCACCATCATAAACTTGATAAAAGTATTTGTAAAACATTCAAAACTGGGATCATAGTACTTTAATCATAACATGAAAGGCAAAGTTCTAGCAATAAGACAAAGAAACTAT
This sequence comes from Avena insularis, assembly GCA_023614405.1. Lineage (NCBI taxonomy): Eukaryota > Viridiplantae > Streptophyta > Magnoliopsida > Poales > Poaceae > Avena > Avena insularis. Next base: position 66,558,669 of record CM042692.1, on the reverse strand, counting down.
GTTGCAACATGAAAAGGCACAAACAAAAGATTAATGAATAACAATGCTTTGCAAGACGTTTATTTGTTTCACATAAAGAAAAAATAGCATAGTGGCATTTAGCTTGTCCCTCATAGAGTAGCAAACATAAATGCATAGGACACTGATGTCTACGCACTTCTATTCTTGTAGACAGTTGTTGGGCCTCCAAATGCAGAGGTTTGTACAATAGCAGCAAGTTTTCCCTTAAGTGGATCACCCAAGGTTGATCGAACTCAGGGAGGAAGTGGTCAAAGGTATCCCCTCTCAAGCAACCCTGCAATCAAGATACAAGAAGTCTCTTGTGTCCCCAACACAACCAATACACTTGTCAGGTGTATAGGTGCACTAGTTCGGCGAAGAGATAGTGAAATGCAAGTGGTATAGATAATTATAAGTGGTAACGGTGCCAGAAAATAGCTTGCTGGCATGGAAGAGACTAAAGATAAACTGAAATAAAGATGGAAGCAAGCAAACATGTAACAGATCTAATTGCAAACGGTGTTTCAATGCTTAGAAACAAGGCCTAGGGATCATACTTTCACTAGTGAACACTCTCATATAAATATATTCTCTTTATGATACTACACTGAACTACTCTCCGGTTGGACACTTTAATCGATGGTAGGGCTATAACAGCACTCCTCAAAGTTCATCTTTCCCATCTAGAAACCCCACACTGTCACCTTGAGTACTAGATGAGTCCAACAAACACCACAATTTCATAGAAAGATCCAACTCCAAATATAACTCATAACAAGTATTTGTAATCTCTAGCCTAAGTGCCATCATGGTGTGCACGCTGTCACTTTCACACAAATGGGGAGAGAAGAGATCTATTAAGACACTTGAGTAGCAAGGTAGATCTATAGATTACAAGCTCATGATCTCAATAAGATCATACATAGAGAGAGATGAACACATAGCTACCGGTAGAACCCTTAGCCTCGAGAGAGAACTACTCCCTCCTCATCATGGGAATCAGCAACGGCGATGGAGATGGTGGTGGAGATCGATGGAGATGGCTCCGGGGGCACTTCCCGTCCCGGCAGGGTGCCGGAATAAAGACTTTCTGTCCCCCGAATCTTCCCTTCGGTGACGGCGGCGCTGCGGAACTTTTCGTGGTTTTATGATTGACTACTTAGGGTTTTGGTATCGGGAGGCTCTTATAGGCGAAGGAGGCAAGGTTGGTGGAGTGCCAGGGGGCCCACACCACCTAGTGGCGCGGCCAGGGCTAGCCCGCGCCACCATATGGTGTGGCCAGGCCCTGGCCCTCCTCCTCTCGCTCGCCCGTGAGTCTTCCGATAAAATAGGAACTTTGGCTTTTGTCCCGTCCAATTCCGAGAATATTGATTTTCTGACTTTCCTGGAACCAAAAACAGCAGAAAACAGGCAATTGGCTCTGTGGCTCTTGTTAATAGGTTAGTCCAAGAAATCATATGAAAAGTACTCCAAAGTGTGGACAAAACATAAGAAAGTAGATAAAACCAAGCATGGAACATCAAAAATTATAGATACATTTGCAATGTATCAACATCCCCAAGCTTAACTCCTGCTCGTCCTCGAGTAGGTAAGTGATAAAAAGAAAGAATAATTTTTGAGGTGACATGCACCATCATAAACTTGATCAAAGTATTTGTAAAACATGAAAAGCTAGGATCATAATACTTCGATCATAACATGAAAGACAAAGTTCTAGAAATAAGACAAAGAAACTATGTTGCAACATGAAAAGGCACAAACAAAATATTCATGAATAACAATACTTTGCAAGACATTTGTTTGTTTCACATAAAGAAAACATAGCATAATAGTATTCAGTTTGTCCCTCATAGAGTAGCAAATATAAATGCATAGGACACCTTCAAAGTTCATAAGAGTGACTAGATACAAATAGTTTAAAACAAGCAATATCAAGTTATGCATCAATCAACTAGTCTTGGGACAATGCACATAGAACTAAGAATGGCCACTATGCTCTCAAAGTAGGTGCATAAAGGTAGAAGGTGGAGACTCGATATAATGGTGGAAGAAAGGCCTTCATAGAAGGAAGCAGGGACTCAAGTCTCATAAAGAGCTTCCAAAAATTATGGTACTTATAGCTTTAAGCTCTCATTGCCCCTATCATAAGCATCTTGAAGTGATTAAGGTTAAAGTGAACAAACTATGGTGTACATGATTGACGAAGTATAAGTTAGAAATCTCATGTCCCTTGTATACAAGGGCCGCTCCTCATGCTACTCAAGTTTAGTCACCGGTAAGTTCTTGTCATCGTAAGTACATGTGTATCATAGAGAACCGCCAACGGGGTACCCCTTGCCCGATGATACGGAAGAATCCCCATATAAAAATGACAAGGCAAGTAGACAACGAGCATCTCAGCAATCTTCTTATTTACCATGGGAATATGGTGCTTTTTTCTCTCTTTCCTCTTTTCATAATCTCTTTTTTTCCTTTTTCTCTTTTTTCTCAATATAGGACTCTTTTTTATAAGAAGAATGCTTCATAGACAGCTCATTATGGTTACGCTGCAGGTTTCCACCATGTCAGCATGGATTAGACCAGCGGGCCAGGCGTTTCTCTAACACATATACATAACTCCATGGACTTACAAGCTCCCCTTTCATTTCACACCGATGACATCCATATACAAAAGAGCATGATATCAACTAGGTACAAGTACCAAGTGCAATGTTGAAAGCGTTCCCCATGAAAGCATGGTTCTGCTAATTCCCAACAAATAAGTGCAAGCATATACAACATAGACGACACAATGGTTCAAGTTTATTAAGGGCAAGAAAAGTAAAGTGTGCCATCAAGTTCGTGAGAGCTTTAATCACTAGTTTTCTCATAACAAGTTTAATTCGGAAGGTAAACAAAAAAATGAATATACTTGGAATAGCATAAGCTAATGGGTAGGTATGGTGGACTCTTTGGAATAACTTGGTTTAGGGAGTTGGATGCATGTGTGGAACTCATACTTGGTTGTGGAGGCTAGCAAAAGACTGGGAGCGACAAACTAAGAGAGCAATAATGGCCATAATCATGCAGAGCGACAAAACATCATTGATCAAAGCATAAAGTGATACTACAAGTTGAAAACTAAAGGATCATAAAGGCTATGGTGACTTGAGATAGTCATAACATGGTGTGAGCATGTGCCAAGTCAACCCAAATAAAGCATCAAAGGAGAATACCACTATACTATGCTTTAATATGCTAAAACAACGCATGATTCATCCAAGGCACATTAAGCAATCTCAATTGTTTATAACAAGTCATGCTACAGCAAAGAATACTAAGCATAAAGCCAAAACAATATCAAGCATGGCATGACAAAGCATAGGCCACAGTCAAAAACAAGCTCTCTTTACCACTTAAGCATGAACTTTCCTACTCTTTTCCAATCCAAACCAAACTATTTTAAAACCAATGTATGAAAGAGGGGGTCCAACCAATTTATTAAGCATACTAAGAAAACCAAGCAAACGAAAAACCAAAACAAAAAAGAAGACGCTCCAAGAACAACACAACTATGCATGAAACAATAAAAATGAAGCGTTTGGAAGAAACCTGGGATTTTTATTGATGAAGAAGGGATGCCTTGGGCATCCCCAAGCCTTGACGCTTGTACTTCTTGGATATTTCTTGGGGTGACACGCGTGGCATCCCCAAGCTTGAGCTTTAGTCCATCCTTGATCTCATTACTCATTTCTTCCATACACCTAAAATTTTTCCTTCATACAAAACTTCACACAATCTTTATTAGCAACATTAGTGCATTCAAGATAATAAGTCTTAAGGTTCAGTTTTAACACCAAATAAACTTCCATTAGAACACTAGCTACTGTAGCACTTCCCTCAAAAGGCTCAATTCCCCAAAAGAACTCAAAAAGGAACCAACAAGAAGCAAATGCAGAAAATGGCAGAAATCTATCAAAACAGACCAGCAGGTAAAGAAGAATTTTTTCGAAGAGACCAGTAGAAAAAATAGCATAGTGGCATTTAGCTTGTCCCTCATGGAGTAGCAAACATAAATGCATAGGACACTGATGTCTACACACTTCTATTCTTGTAGACAGTTGTTGGGCCTCCAAGTGCAGAGGTTTGTAGAACAGCATCAAGTTTTCCCTTAAGTGGATCACCCAAGGTTTATCGAACTCTGGGAGGAAGTGGTCAAAGGTATCCCCTCTCAAGCAACCCTGCAATCAATATACAAGAAGTCTCTTGTGTCCCCAACACAACCAATACACTTGTTAGGTGTATAGGTGCACTAGTTCGGCGAAGAGATAGTGAAATACAAGTGGTATAGATAATTATAACTGGTAACAGTGCCAGAAAATAGCTTGCTGGTGTGGAAGAGACTAAAGACAAACTGAAATAAAGATGTAAGCAAGCAAACATGTAACAGATCTAATTGCAAACGGTGGTTCAATGCGTAGAAACAAGGCCTAGGGATCATACTTTCACTAGTGAACACTCTCATATAAATATATTCTCTTCATGATACTATGCTGAACTACTCTCCGGTTGGACACTCTAATCCATGGGAGGGCTATAATAGCACACCTCAAAGTAAGCCTTTCCCATCTAGAAAACCCCACACTATCACCTTGAGCACTAGATGGTTCCAACAAACACCACAATTTCATAAAGACATCCAACTCCAAATATAACTCATAACAAGTATTTGTAATCTCTAGCCTAAGTGCCACCTAGGTGTGCACACTGTCAACTTCACACACATGGGGAGAGCAGAGATCTATTAAAGCACTTGAGTAGCAAGGTAGATCTATAGATTACAAGCTCATGATCTCAATAAGATCATGCATAGAGAGAGAGAGAGATGAACACATAGCTACCGGTAGAACCCTTAGCCTCGAGAGAGAACTACTCCCTCCTCATCATGGGAATCAGCAATGGTGATGGAGCTGATGGTGGAGATTGATGGAGATGGCTCCGGGGGCACTTCCCCGTCCTGGCAGGGTGCCGGAACAGAGACGTTCTGTCCCCCGAATCTCCCCTTGGGTGGCAGCGGTGCTGCGGAACTTTTCGTGGCTAGAGGCTTGATTCTCTAGGGTTTTGGTATCGGGAGGCTCTTATAGGCGAAGGAGGCAAGGTCGGTGGCCGGCCAGGAGGCCCACACCATGCCCTAGCGCGGCCTAGGCTGGCACGCGCCAAGGGGGGGTGTGGCCACCCTGTGGGCCCTCTCCGACTCTCCTTCTGGCTCCATGAGTCTTCCAGGAAAATAGTAACTTTGGCTTTTGTCCCGTCCAATTCCGAGAATATTCATTTTCTGACTTCCTGGAACCAAAAACAGCAGAAAATAGGCAACTGGCACTGTGGCATCTTGTTAATAGGTTAGTCTAAGAAATCATATGAAAAGTACTCCAAAGTTGGAACAAAACACAAGAAAGTAGATAAAACCAAGCATGGAACATCAAAAATTATAGATACATTTGCAATTTATCACAATGATGCCACTCCAGCATGTGGTGTCCAACCATGTCTAGGAACCCTAGCATCATGCTAGGATTCAACTACAACATGCATTCGGTCACCAGTTTGAAAGATGCTGCATCACCACACCCACTTGGATGTGTGTGTGTGTGTGTCAGTGTGCAATATTGTGGTTTTAAGAAAAGAAGACATGCAATGATGCCACTCCAGCATGTGGTATACAACAATGTCCAAGAACCCTAGCAGCATGCTGGGATTCAACTACAACATCCATTCTACCACCAGTTTGAAAGATGCTTCATCATCACACCCACTTCGATGTGTGTGTGTGTTAGTGTGCATCATTGTGGTTTTGAAAAAGAACACATGCAAGGTTGCCACTCCAGCATGTGGTGTTCTTTTCCTAAACCACATGGATCCACATGGATACTCTAGATGTCATAGCATGTGTATTCTTTCCCTAAACCACATGGATCTAATAGATGTCATTGCATGTGTGTTCTATTCATAAACCACAGGGATCCACTGATGGCATTGCATGTGTGTTATTTTCATAAACCACATGGATCCACTAGATGTCATTGCATGTGTGTTCTTTTCATAAACTACATGGATCCACCAGATGTCATTGCATGTTTTGTTCTTTACATAAACCACATGGATCCACTGGAGTCATTGGATCCACATGGATCCACTGTAGCATGCTGGGATTCAATTGCAGCATGCATTCTACCACCAGTTTGAAAGATACTGCATCACCATACCCACTTTGATGTGTGTGTCTTAGTGTGCATCATTGTAGTTTTGGAAAAGAACACATGCAATGATGCCACTCCAGTATGTGGTGTCCAACCATGTCTAGGAACCCTAGTAGAATGCTGGGATTCAACTGCAACATGCATTGTACCACCAGTTTGAAAGATGCTGCATCACCACACCCACTTGGATCTGTTTGTGTCAATGTGCATCATTGTGGTTTTGGAAAAGAACACATGTAATGATGCCACTCTAGCATGTGGTGTCCAACCAAGTCCAAGAACCCTAGCAGGATGATAGGATTCAACTGCAACATGTATTCTATCACCTGTTTGAAAGATGTTATATCACCACACCCACTTGGATGTGTGTGTGTGTTAGTGTGCATCATTGTGGTTTTGGAAAAGAACATATGCATTGATGCAACTCCATCATGTGGTGTCCAACCATGTCTAGGAACCCAAGCAGCATGTTGGGATTCAACTGCAACATGCATTCTACCACCAGTTTAAAAAATGATGCATCACCACACCCACTTGGATGTGTGTGTGTTAGTGTGCATCAATGTGGTTTTGAAAAATAACACATGCAATGATGCCACTCCATCATGTGGTGATCTTTTCCTAAACCACATAGATCCACTAGATGTCATTGCATGTGTGTTATTTTCCTAAACCACATGGATCCACTAGATGTCATTGCATGGTGTGTGTCCTTTTCATAAACCACATGGATCCACTGATGTCATTGCATGTGTGTTATTTTCATAAACCACATGGATCCACTAGATCTGATTGCATGTGTGTTCTTTTCATAAACCACATGGATCCACTAGATGTCATTGCATGTGTGTTCTTTTCATAAACCACATGGATCCACTAGAGTCATTGGATGTGTGTGTGTATTACTGTGCATCATTGTTGCTTTGGAAAAGAACACATGCAATGATGCCACTCCATCATGTGGTGTTCTTTTCATAAACCACATGGATCCAAACATGTCATTGCATGTGTGTTCTTTTCATAAACCACATGGATCCACTAGATGTCATTGCATGTGTGTTATTTTCATATACCACATAGATCCACTAGATGTCATTGCATGTGTGTTCTTTTCATAAACCACATGGATCCACTAGATGTCATTGCATGTGTGTTCTTTTCATAAACCACATGGATCCACTAGATGTCATTGCATGTGTGTTCTTTTCATAAACCACATGGATCCACTAGATGTCATTAGATGTGTGTTTTTTTCCTAAACCACATGGATCCAGTAGAGTCATTCCATGTGTGTTCTTTTCATAAACCACATGGATCCACTAGATGTCATTGCATGTGTGTTCTTTTCATAAACCACATGGATACACTACATGTCATTGCATGTGTGTTCTTTTCCTAAACCACATGGATCCACTAGAGTCATTGCATGTGTGTTCTTTTCCTAAACCACATAGATCCACTAGACATCATTGCATGTGTGTTCTTTTCCTAAACCACATGGATCCACTAGAGTCATTGCATGTGTGTTCTTTTCCGAAACCACATGGATCCACTATATGTCATTACATGTGTGTTCTTTTCAGAAACCACATGGTCCACTAGAGTCATTGTATGTGTGTGTATCAGTGTGCACCGTTGTGGTTTTGGAAAAGAACACATGCACTGATGCCACTCCATCATGTCGTGTCCAACCATGTCTAGGAACCCTAGCAGCATGCTGGGATTCAACTGTAGCATGCATTGTATCACCAGTTTGAAAGATGCTGCATCACCACACCCACTTGGATGTGTGTGTGCGTGTATCGGTGTGCATAATTGTGGTTTTGTTAAAGAACACATGCAATGATGCCACTCTAGCATGTGGTGTCCAACAATGTCCAGGAACCCTAGCAGCTTGATGTGATTCAACTGCAACATGCATTGTATCACTAGTTTAAAATATGATGCATCACCACACCCACTTGGATGTGTGTGTTAGTGTGCATCATTGTGGTTTTGGAAAAGAACACATGCAATGATGCCACTCCAGCATGTGGTGTCCAACCATGTCCAGGAACCCTAGCAGCATGCTTGGATTCAACTGCAACATGCATTCTATCACTAGTTTGAAAGATGCTGCATCACCATACCCACTTGGATGTGTTTGTGTTTGTATGTATCAGTGTGCATCATTGTGGTTTTGGAAAAGAACACAGGCAATGATGCCCCTCCATCATTTAATGTCCAACCATGTCTAGGAACCCTAGCAGCATGCTAGGATTCAACTACAGCATGCATTCTACCACCAATTTGAAAGATGTTGCATCACCACACCCACTTGGGATCTGTGTGTGTGTGTGTTAGCGTGCATCATTGTGATTTTGGAAAAGAACACATGCAATGATGCCACTCCATCATGTGGTGTGAAACCATGTCTAGGAACCCTAGCAGCATGTTGGGATTCAACTGCAACATTCATTCAGGCTCGTCGATGTCCATGAGCGAGCTGCTCGACCGCACAGGGCCCCCATTTTTTTGGGCCCCCAAATCTTACTTAGGCTCAGTTAAATAAATTCTTAATTAGGTAAAAGTTATGTAAAGCGGCCCAGTACCGCGTGAACGTGAACCTTATTGTACACCAATGGATTGCTATTCCATTGAGCTTCCATGCTTGTGCCCTGCTGCCGCACCCTGACAGGGCCGAGCTGCCGGTGCACCTTACAACTTGTCTTCATGCTAGAGTGCCGCAGATAGACTCGATGCTCCTGACCGGCCAATCGTATACTGGTACAACTGAGTTCATCTTCTAGTTGCTTACCTGTCCGTTCCTCATCTAACTCGGTCCTTGCAAAAAAATCCAGATGTAACTCAAGGTATGCACATGGCATAAATTTCTCATCGTCAATTCTTGTCGATGCACCCTGTCAGTATACCCAACTCCAAACCCCCAAGGTACAATATTTGCACACATTGATCGGAGCAATTCAATAAGACAAGTCGTCACTTTGAGGTTGGATATATTTTTCTCTCATCTTGCTAACTTACAAAGTATTGGCTAGAATTGATAATTTATATACTAATGTACCGTACTTAACATTTATTTCTTTAATTTTATTATTATATAATATTACTATTTTCTCAATCATGGTGAAGTCATTATGCTTCTAAAAAATTGGAAGTATGACTTCGGTTCTGAAAATGGTAAGAAAAACAAATACTAGAAGCCTAACTCAATCTCAGTGTGATTCCGTGGACCATTAAATTAATTTATCACTTGAATACTAATTTAACTCTTGAACGCTAATATGGTGCTAAGAGCAATGGTCGACGAGCTATCCGACCATGAATCAAAAGGAGCGCCAAATCGCATTTCGCACCAGGGCCCCCAATTTCTGGAGACGGCCCTGCATGCATTGTACCACCAGTTTGAAAGATGTTGTAGCACCGAAACCTACTTGGATGTGTGTGTGAGTGTGCATCATTGTGGTTTTGGAAAAGAACACATGCAATTATGCCACTCTAGCATGTGGTGTCCAACCATGTATAGGAACCCTAGCAGCATGCTGGTATTCAACTGCAACATGCATTCTATCATGAGTTTTTAAGATGCCGCATCACCACATCCACTTGGATGTATGTGTGTGTGTGTCAATGTGCATCATTGTGGTTTTAGGAAAAGAACATATGCAATGATGCCACTCTAGCATGTGGTGTCCAACCATATCCAGGAACCCTAGCAGCATGCTGGGATTCAACTATAACATGCATTCTACCACCAGTTTGAAAGATGCTGCATCACCACACCCAATTGTATGTGTGTGTGTATCAATGTGCATCATTGTGGTTTTGGAAAAGAACATATGCAATGATGCCACTCCAGCATGTGGTGTTCTTTTCATAAACCACATGGATCCACAAAATGTCAATGCACGTGTGTTCTTTTCTTAAACCACATGGATGCACTAGCTGTCATTGTATCTGGTGTTCTTTTCATAAACCACATGGATCCACTAATGTCATTGCATGTTTGTTCTTTTCATAAACCACATGGATCCACTAGATGTCATTGCATGTGTGTTCTTTTCATAAACCACATGGATCCACTCGATGTTATTGCATGTGTGTTCTTTTCCTAAACCACATGGATCCACTAGAGTCATTCCATGTGTGTTTTTTCATAAACCACATGGATCCACTAGATGTCGTTGCATGTGTGTTCTTTTCATAAACCACATGGATCCACTAGATGTCATTGCATGTGTGTTCTTTTTCCTAAACCACATGTGACATGGGTATGATTATTCGGGTGCTTATAATTGGTTACCCTACATTGGGTAAAAATGCCTATGGCCCATGAAGATTCCAGATAACAGCCCAAGGAAGCAACCAACAAAGCTTTGATTGTATTAGGAAAGAAACCACGAACCGACATTATGTTGGTATTGTAATCACGCGTGTATGAAACCTACACACATTATGCTTTGAGACCCGGCCTATTATATATAGGACGGGAGAAGTCCAAGAAAGGGTACCAAAATCTAGAGGACAACTTGTAATAGTTTGTTTTCTCAATATTCAGGCAACTTTGATTCCATTGTTTCCCTGACATCTGACAAAATCCCCAACATTCTCTTTTCTGCGAAACCCCAAGTCCATCACCATGGGCATTGCCGAGGTTACCCCTCGCCAATTGGCGTCGTCTATGGGAAACTTGAACGCTGGAAGCACGGATTCAGCAGAATGCTCTCCACCAAGCATCAACTCGACGAAAGCAAATCCACGCCCGCCCACCCGAACAGCTACGCCAATGGAAGTACAGGAACCTTCCATTGAATGGTTAATGTAAGTCGAAGCACAGATCGAAGAAGGCAACGAAAGCGGGTAAATCGATACGAATCTGGGGGATCTTGATGATCTCTATGACAATATCTCCTTCGGATCAGACCCATTGTTCACACCCCCACGTGAAGCAAGCCCAGCCAATTCAGAACCTGAAGAAAGTAGCGAAAGCATCGACTTTGAAATTCGGATGGCGGAAATCTATCTAGAGCAAAAACTGATGGACTTCACTGGCTCATCCGATAGTGTCTCCATCGGTGAAAATGACGACGTTACCAGTCCATATGCCACTCAGCACCAAATATGCGTGATCATCGGAGACGCCACGACCCAGCAAGACTCCAACGGTAACCTAGTTCTTAACCCCAATGATATTATTTCAAGCCATAATGCAGGAAGTAATGACAACGAAGGAAGCCGAGGAAACAGGGCAAACCCAACAGTCAACCGAGAAAATCGGGAAGAAGAGCACCCATCCGAAGATGAGAGGCGAACCCTTAGCCTACCAGCCAGTGCATGGGTAAAGGCGAGAGCAGCAATCTCGGGTGCGGTCCCAATGACAACGGACGACACCCACGAAGATATATTGGCATACCAGTATCTGCTACACCGCAAAAAGAGAGACCTCCTCGGGATGCAGAGGCAGCTCAATGAAAGGAAAAAGGTAGCCGATGAATCTAGCTTAAGGCGGGCACAACTAAGCCCCACCCGAGGATCAAGAAGCATAACAGGAGAAGCATCACCAAGAAGAGGAACGTCTAGATTACGAGGTATACCCGAAGAAGAGAGAAGCGGATTAATCCAAGACCTTGATCTCGTTTATGTCGATAGACCAAGATGGAAATATCAAGGCAAAAACAGCTCAGGTAGCTATTGTAGCCGCACAAACATACCTAATCACAACACAACCTGCACCCGACGATCCTCGTGCGGCCCTCCACATATCCGCCTTGATGAACCTCGGCTTGGTGGGATAAACTCTTGTGAAAGTAAATAAAGGAACTGCAAGGCAACTTGATAGGTCCCCACGCCATCGCAGCAGCCCTCGGCAATGAGGTGACACCCGACGATCGCGGTCGCCACATTAGATCCACTTTTCCGAACAAGAACCGCGCAACAACACGAGAAATGACATCACCCAGTGAAGGATCGATCGATCACGAGAAGAGCACAACACCTGAGGGTACCATGATGGCGAAAGCGAGGACAAACAAGAATTATGCGGAGCCAGCTGCTTTACCCGACGGGTTCGCAAAACTCAGGTGCCGGAAGATTTTAAGCTACCCCAAGATCGACAAAAATATGACGGCCTCCAAGAACCCGAAGCTTGGCTGACAGATTATCTAGCGACTGTCAGATTACAAGGCAGATCCAAAGCCATGGCTATGCAAAGCCTGCAGCTCCACCTAACCGGTGCAGCACGCTCCTGGCTGAAGCAACTACCAAAAGATTCTACCAGCAGTTGGAATGATCTTGAAGACAAATTTATTAGAAACTTCCAATCTACATTCAAGCGACCCGTGTCTTGCGTGCCTGCAAGCAAAAGCCAGGAGAATCAATACGAGCCTTCATCCAACAGTGGAAAATTACCAAAAATTTGGTTGAAGCAATATCTGACGAAAGAGCAATCGACACCTTCAATGATGGTCTCGTCGACAGGAGTTCATTGAAGAACTAGGACGAACCAAGCCAAGGACAATTTGGCAGCTGATGGAAATAGACAATCGTTGGGCCGATGGAAAGGATGCAGTACACAACAAAAGGGCCCGTTCACCTGACGACAGAGACTGGCGTAACAACGACCAAAGAATACGAACCAATGATGGATACCATACACCCAGTTACATTGCATCAAGCTTTTCTAGAACAGACAACTGACAAAGTGATGACTACAACAGCGGATATCGTGGCAGTAGGGACAACATCGGTGAAATCTAGCCGCGGCAACAATATCAGCCGATGAACCGAGACCCACCAATGTTAGCAGGACAAATGTTGGAAGGACCCTGCAATATGCACTACTACGTAGACTCAACAGGGAAAAGGCGATCAAATAACCTCCTAAAGGACTGCCGGACATTCCTAAAGATGCAAGAATTATGCAATGCAAAGGCAGCCGAAGCAACAAACAGAAACTATGCCCACCTGGCACTTTGGCCATTGGCGCTCCACCTCCACCATAGGGGCCTCCACCAGCAGGACAGCCGCAAAATACAATATACCAAGACAACGAATATCCTAGGTCAAAAGGAGCAATGTCAATGATCCAGAAGGGGCCACCCTCTAATAGAACACAGAAATTGATCACCAGGCAAGTAAATCTGGCGGTAATAAAGCCACCTCCTACACCAGAGTATCTCCATTGGTCAGAACAAGAAATTACTTTCAGCAGAGCTGACCATCCATTACGGGTCCCTCAGCTAGGCTAGTCAACACTAATAGTGGAAGCGCAAATCGGTGGTTTTGACATGAGCAAGGTTTTCTTGGATGCGGGAAGCAGCATCAATCTGATTTATGCAAAAACTCTGCAGGCCATGAACTAGTCCATAACGAACCTAACACCAACAGACACAACCTTCCACGGGATAGTTCCAGGAAAAGCCGAAATTCCATTGGGAAAAGTCCACCTCGATGTAGTTTTCGAGTCAAAAAATAACTTCAGACGAGAAAAGCTGGAATTTGAAGTCATGGACTGGCCATCTCAATACCACGCGATCCTGGGACGACCAGCTTTCGCTAGGTTCATGGCAGTATCTCACTACGCATACCTAGTGCTAAAAATACCAGCCCCCAACAGGGTCATCACAGTCAAACGAATTTCAGCCGCGCGGACAACTATGATCGAGAATTCAACAAAATCTCAGAATCTTTCGGGATGGAGGTGGAACTTGGACAGCTGAAGCTGGCGGATGAAGAATCAACACACGAAGGGCACACTCGCAAAAAGAAAGTGTCGGAAGAGCAAGCACACAAAAGTCTCGCAAAAGCAAGGTATGCGGCCTCCAATAACGGCCCCGCATAAGAAGACCCACTGATTGACAAGTCACGAGCACCACAATGCGGAAGATGATGAAGATCCCCAGGAGCAGAAGCCAAAGTTCCTTCAGAAAAACCTTTATTTAGATGCACCCTATATTCAATAAAGACCAACGGCCAGGCGATCACGCCATCGCAATGTACTCCTACCCATTATTTTCAATCACTAAATAAAGTATTCCACGATAGAAAACTTCTATGGCACGTAAACGTCAGTTCGTCAGATCACGCCACAAGAGAATACAACATACAATCAAAATCTTGTACAAAACATACGACCTTTTTGACAAGTATAAAGTAGTTCTACACAAAGTACAAAGGAGAAGCAAGTAAATAATCAGATAGGGAAGTTTACAAAAAACTCTTCATCTGCCTCCAAACACTTTCGGATAATTCTAATGGAAGGTCTACGAGTAGCGGCGTAATGAGGCACCATATCAATAAGGCCACCATCGGAAGGAGAAGGTAGCCATGAAGATACATCGTCCAAGTCCAACGTCGGATGATGCACATGCACCCAAGAAAGCGCGAGCTTAGCACCCACCACAAGTTGAAGCTTCACAAAGTGATGGATCTTTTCACCTTGTTGGAACTTCGCAATCAAGTCCACCAAGGTTTGAGGTTGAGGATCCCGAGGAAACATGGCATTGTAAGTAATGGCTAGAGATCTGCGGCAACACTCGACGAATTGCTCCAACCCCAATAGGCAATCTTGAAGCAACGCTACAGTATAGGTGGGACGATGATCAGTCCAAAAGTCCGTCTCAGAACTTCGGGAGGCAGCCACAAGAGCTTGCATTCGGTTGCGCAGATGTTGGGTCTCATCCCTCTCGCACAACTGAATGCCTAGAAATCAGGGAGATAAAATATCAATTCCCTGCAAGACGGAAAGGACAACCAAAGGAAAAAAGAGAGGACGAATACTTACACAATAGCCTCTCATTCGCTCTAGAGATTTCTTCCAAGAAAAAAGCCTCGCGGTTGAGGGCTTGGCGTGTCTTTGATTGGGAAACATTCACCATCAATTGAACAACCCGAAGTTTTCCTTCAAGTTTTTTCACCTGCTCTATCTTTTCAGCATACAATGGCAGGTCCACCGTACGCACAATGGTGGAACTGGTTGCGCCTATTACAGCGGAGGACTAAACAACATACGACAATTGTGTCGGTCCAGAAGGAGCCGAAGAATCATTCAAGATCTGACAAGACAAAAAGATGTGAAACATTCAGCATACAAAAGCAAGCTCGCACACATATATTCAAAAGTTGCCTCCTTGTAAAAAGAAGCAAGGGAAAGCTGGATAAAGTCAAGGTTCATTACAAACATCAAAGGAGACACGATAAACGATTACAAAACAGGGCCTATGAGGCTACGTCCTTCAAAGACAAGGTGGCGCTAGCGGAAGGAGAACTAGCTACAGCGGTGGAAGGAGTAGCCGAAGAAGGAGCGCCCGTCGTAGTAAGAGCAGCTGAAGAAGGGGCGGCCAGGTTCCCCGAACCCGATACCAAACCTAGGAGTAGCCGAGAATATTTTCTGGCCTTTTTAATATGCGGCTTCAGGTCAATTGCTTGGCCACTAGGGGTGACTGGGACAGAGGAGCTAACCTTCTCCCAGTCGACCTTCTCGCCGTGCACCATTGCCAGGGGCATCGAAGTTTTGGCACCGCTCCTTGACTGTGTCAAACTATAACCAACAGGAGGGCCGGGATCAACACCGAAAACAGCGACAAGATCATTCAGGTCCTCCAGCACATCCTTGGTTGGAAATATTTCGGCATGGAGCTTCTTGAAGGCGCGGCGCGAGCAGACAAGAAGATTGCACCCACGAACGCTGTTAGCCTCCAAACAGCATCCGACAAAGGATCGACCTTCTTATCGTCATCCAGCATCAGGTTCTAGCTAGTCAGTTCTAACAACAAAAAGAGAGAAGAGATTGACAACCAAAATAAAGAAACAAAACAAAAAACACGCACAGATAAAAACTTACAGGTCAGCGAGTTATTAAGGGCCTCTAGGCGCTGCCGCAGATTCGCATCCCGATCAGCGACTTGCCTAGCCACTTCCTCAGCATCAGCTTTCGCCTTCTGATTGGCCTCCTCCAAAGCCTCTTCCGCAACCCGGAGTCTGCCCTCCAGATCATTAGCGCGCTTCATCGCCTCATCCCGAATAACTCCGGATTGCTTGGCAGGGGCTATAGGAGCGAATCACAAAAATGAGGATTAACATCTTTACAAAGGAGATTACAAAGATGATCAACACATACCTTTTAGTTCTTCGGCATCATCGCGGATCCTTATAAAACAAGAGGCCATACCGACCATCTCGCGCATCAAAGGCTGAGCAAAGAAAAATCACAGCAAAAGGATATGAGGGCAAAATAAAAAGTGTACGGGGAAGGAAAAATTACGGCATCAAAAGTGACTTACATCCTTCATATCCGCATCAACGGGCTCTTCAGATATCACCACCCCTTTACCCGTCGTTTTCTTCCTTTTTTGCGGCGGCGGCTTGGATGAAGTGGCAACATCCTTCTGGATGGTTTTCTCCACGGGAGACAGAGGTTTTTCTTCCGGCTCCGCCGATGGCGGAGGAGTTTTCCTTGTGGAGCAGCCCACAGATGTGGGAAGAGGAGAAGAGGGAAGATCTTCGTCATCACTACAATAGTACAACACAAGCAGGAGCAAGCATCGGCAGTAAAATCACCCGGTGAAACAGAAAAAGAAGAAAGCAAATACTTACGAAGACACATCATGCGCAAGACGGAACAAGTTCATCTTGGCAGGAGTAGCGGCGATCGGAGAAGCACCGAAAGGCTTGGAAGTAGTCGAGTCATCTGAATCCTCGACCCTTTCCATGGAATAAGGTCGTTTCCTCTTTTCACCAGCACGCTCCACGCAGAAATCTCCGGAGCTAGCCAAAGGAAGTGATTGCGTCTTCGACGAAGAATCGGATGCAGAGAATTCTCCCTCCTCATCCGTGGCAGTCCTAGTCATAGGGAGATCGTCGGATGCAGAGGGGTGGACAAGGGGCTCACCACTTCCAGGAAGGGGAGGAAGTGAGCTCAGGTGATCAAAATCCTATAGAAAGCAGAAGACTTGAAAAGTGTATCTACAAATAGAAGACAAGAAAAGACGAAGGCGAAGGAAATGTACCTCGAGAAGCCATTTCTTCTTGCCATAGGGATCCACAAGGCAAGTTGAAGGAACCTGGCTTTTTGCCATCAAAGTTGTGAAGCTCCGGACTCTCTTCAATACACCTTGAGGGCAAGGTCCTCCGAGGAAATCCTCATCGGGTCCTTCTTCCTGGTATACGCCCACATACCAGACAACCGAGCTTGAAGCGGCTGACGCGGATCCGCAAAAAATATGCCAGGATCTAGAGACCCGACAATTCTTTGCCAACCTCATGCCACAACTCAGAAATGCGATCAATAAAGGGCTGGATTTCCGCCATTTCTTCGGGCAGAAGGACGTTGGTCCCAGGAATCAAGTTTGCGGCATGTTTTCTTTGGGTCAAAGGGGGATAACCCGAAGGATTGGCCTTCAAGTGGTTGATCCTTGACATAAAACCACTTGGACTTCTAGCCTTGGATAGAATCCGTGATTTTGAAATCAAAGTAATCAACGTTGGATCGGACAGAGAAAATGGCGCCAACAACGTCATGGACAATGGTGTCAGTGGCATTGCGACAAACATAGAAGTGTTTCCAAAGGCCCCAATGAGGATGAATCCCAAGAAAACACTCACAAAGAGTGACAAAACAAGCGACATGGAGAATAGAGTTGGGCGTGAGCTGATACAGCTACACGCCATAAACAAACAAAAGGCCCTGAAGAAATTCGTGGACAGGAAGAGAAAGACCACGGTAGAGGAAAGAGAGGAACATTACCCTCCAGCCAGGCTCGGGGATGGGAGCAGTCTCGTCCCTAGGGAGCTTGAAGGAACCCTCTGTTAGATGAACAGATTTCCGCGCCTCACGGAGTTCCCGTGCCGTGCACTTGGTGGGGGCCCATCCGACGGACCTCTTCCTGGTGGCCTTCGCGGCGATAGCAGAAGTTCCAGTAGCTTTGCTTTTGCCCATGGTAACAAAAGGGGAGCAAGAGCACAAGAACCAGGGTTTTTTGCAGGGGAGCAAGAACAGGAGTCCACAAGGGGGCAAGAGCGCAAGGAAGAAGATGAGGCAAGGGGAGGTGAGGTAAAATAGTAAAACACACCCCTCTTCCCTTATAAAGAGCAACGATGCAAGGACTGAACCATTTGATGCAAAATCGAACCGATAGAAGGTCGCACGATGATGACACGTGTTGCAAAGATTCCGTAAAGGAAAAAAGTTAAAGAAAAGTTATGGCTGCGGTAAAAATGGAGAACAGTGCATGACGCCTCGATTTTCACACAGAGAGGGGACGTACAGTCAAGAATCTCCGCTGAATATGCTATCACGTGTCATCATTACTGTTGCATGGGCCCATGTTCGACACGTCCCGCCAGGGCGTGTTCTCTGTAAATTAACAACATCAGATACGTCATCACTGACGTCATAGCGGATGCACTGCAAGAAATTTTATTTTTTAAGAATATGACACGAAGAAATTCAATTGGAGTCGAAGTAAATTCGTCCAGGAGAAGGTTTGAGACTACACTCAAATATACAATATTACGACTGTAGCCTCGCGGGCTACTCCTTTCGGGAACACTGGTCGTGCACCCGACAAAAATTACAGAAGCAATTACGTAATAAAATTTTCGAGCCTATGTTTTGATACATATATCCAAACATAGCCTCGGGGGATACTCCTATCAGGAGCGCTGACGTGCACCTGATAAAGAAAAACAAAGGAAACATTTGACGACAGATACTCCTATCGGGAGCAGATTGCAGAAAGTAAAAATTCTTGGATCGCACCCGACGTGATAAAAATCCGAATGTTGTGTCCAGAAACATGAAGGTAAGACCCCAGGATTCATCCTATGTGGCCTGGTAATTGCACAAGAATGCGCTCTGCCAGTAAAAAATCCGTATCAACGACACCATGAAAAATCCCGACGGACGCGTTGGGTACCCGATAAAAATAGAAAACTGGAATTCAGTATTCGGTAAGACCTCAGCGGCTCGAACGAATTACGCCAGTTACAAATTCCGGATTCGAGCCTGGGGACTTGAATTTGATGTAGGTTAACCTTTATTTTTTCCCAAGAGCAATTATCTGATTCCCGATCCATCGGAAGCATCAGACTCGTTGTACCAAATCCCTACAAAATGTAAAAAAGCAATAAAGAAACCTTGAGACTCAACCTGAAACTGTGGTTCAGGAAAAGTCTCAGGGGCTACTAACATGGGTATGATTATTCGGGTGCTTATAATTGGCTACACTACATTGGGTAAAAAGGCCTACAACCCATGAAGGTTCCAGATAACAGCCCAAGGAAGCAACCGACAAAGACTTTGATTGTATTAGCAAAGAAACCACGAACCGACATTGTGTTGGTATTGTAATCACGCGTGTATGAAACCTATCCGCATTGTGCTTTGAGACCCGGCCTATTATATATAGGACGAGAGAAGTCCAAGTGAGGGTACTGAAATCTAGAGGACAACTTGTAACAGCGTTTATTCTCAATATTTAGGCAACTTTGGTTCCATTGTTTCCCTGACATTCGATGAAATCCCCAGTGTTCTCTTTTCCGCGAGAAATTACAAGTCCATCACCATGGGCATTGCCGAGGTTACCCCTCAAAAACATGGATCCACTACATGTCATTGCATGTGTGTTCTTTTCCTAAACCACAAGGATCCACTAGATGTTGTTGCATGTGTGTTCTTTTCATAAACCACATGGATCCACTACATGTCATTGCATGTGTGTTTTTTCCCTAAACCACATGGATCCACTCCATGTCATTGCATGTGTGTTATTTTCCTAAACCACATACATCCACTAGAGTCAATCCATGTGTGTTCTTTTCATAAACCACATGGATCCAATAGATGTCATTGCATGTGTGTTCTTTTCATAAACCACTTGGATCCACTAGATGTCATTGCATGTGTGTTCTTTTCCTAAACCACATGGATCCACTAGAGTCATTGCTTGTAGGATCTTTTCATAAACCACATGGATCCACTAGATGTCATTGCATGTGTGTTCTTTTCCTAAACCACATGGATCCACTATATGTCATTGTATGTGTGTTCTTTTCATAAACCACATGGATCCACTAGAGTCATTGTATGTGTGTGTATCAGTGTGCATCATTGTGGTTTTGGAAAATAACACATGCAATGTTTCCATTCTAGAATGTGGTGTCCAACCATGTCTAGGAACCCTAGCAGCATGTTGGGATTCAACTGCAGCATGCATTGCATCACCAGTTTGAAAAATTGCTGCATCACCACACCCACTTGGATGTGTGTGTGTATCAGTGTGCATCATTATGGATTTGGAAAAGAACACATGCAATGATGCCACTCCAGTATGTGGTGTCCAACCATGTCTAGGAACCCTAGCAGCATGATGGGATTCAACTGCAGCATGCATTCTACCTCCAGTTTGAAAGATGTTGTATCACCATCTAGGAACCCTAGCAGCATGCTAGGATTCAACTGCAACATGCATTGTACAACCAGTTTGAAAGATGCTGCATCACCACACCCACTTAGATGTGTGTGTATTAGTGTGCATCATTGTGGTTTTGGAAAAGAACACATGCAATGATGCCACTCCGGCATGTGGTGTCCAACCATGTCTAGGAACCCAAGCAGCATGCTAGGATTCAACTACAACATGCATTTTAACACCACTTTGAAAGATGCTATATCGCCGCACCCACTTGGATGTGTGTGTGTTAGTGTGCATCATTGTGGTTTTAGGAAACGAACACATGTAATGATGCCACTCCAGCATGTGGTGTCCAACCATGTCCAGGAACCCTAGCAGCATGATGGGATTTAACTTCAACACGCATTCTACCACCACTTTGAAAGATGCTGCATCACCACACCCACTTGGATGTGTGTGTGTATCTGTGTGCATCATTGTGGCTTTGTAAATGAACACATGCAATGATGCCACTCCAGCATGTGGTGTTCTTTTCCTAAACCACATGGATCCACTAGATGTTATTGCATGCGTGTTCTTTTCTTAAACCATATGGATCCAGTGATGTCATTGCATGTGTGTTCTTTTAATAAACCACATGGATCCACTAGATGTCATTGCATGTGTGTTCTATTCACAAACCACATGGATCCACAAGATGTCATTGCATGTGTGTTCTTTTCCTAAACCAAATGGATCCACCAGAGTCATTGCATGTGTGTTCTTTTCATAAACCATATGGATCCAATAGATGTCATTACATGTGTGCTCTTTTCCTAAACCACATGGATGTTGGAGATATGCCCAAGAGACAATAATAAAGTGGTTATTATTATATCTTTATGTTTATGATAAATGTTTACATCCCATGCTATAATTGTATTAACCGGAAACATTAATACTTGTGTGTTTTGTAAACATAAAAGAGTCCCTAGTAAGCCTCTTGTTAAACTAGCTTGTTGATTAATGGATGATCATGGTTTCCTGATCATGGACATTGGATGTCATTAATAACAAGGTTATATCATTAGGAGAATGATGTGATGGACACACACCCATAGTAAGCGTAGCATAAGATCAAGTCATTGAGTTCGTATTGATGTAAGCTTTCAAATGCATAGTAACCTAATCCTTCGACCATGAGGTCATGTTAATCACCATCACTGAATGGGTACTTTGATGACATCAAACACCGCTTCGTAACTGGGTGGTTATAAAGGTGTCATTGGGTATTCTGAAAGTATGTGTTGAAGCGCATGGACCAAGATTGGGATTTGTCCATCCATATGACAGATAGATATACTCTGGGCCCTCTCGGTGGAATGTCATCTAGTTAGCTTGCAAGCATGTGACTGGGTCACAAGGGATGACATAACATGGAACGAGTAAAGAGTACTTATCAGTAACGAGGTAGAACTAGGTATGGAGATATCGACGATCAAACCTCGGATAAGTAGAATATCGCGCGACAAAGGGAATTGGTTTCGTATGTTAATGGTTCTATCGATCACGAAGTCATCGTTGAGTATGTGGGAGCTGTTATGGATCTCCAGATCCTGCTGATGGTTATTGATCGGAGAGGTGTCTTCATCATGTCTGCATATTCACGAACCGTAGGATGACACACTTAAGGTTCGAAGTTGTTTTTAAGTAGATATGGAATATGCGTTGGAGACCGAATGTTGTTTGGAGTCTCAGATTGGATCAGGGACATCACGAGGAGATCCAGAATTGTCCGGAGAATAAGATTCATATATTGGGGATCATTTTCTAAGTTAGGAAATGTTCCGGAGTGTTTGTATGGAGATTCTAGAAGGTTTCGGAATGTTCTGGAAGGTTCTAGAAGATTTCTTGGAGTTTGCTTGAAAACCAAGAAAGGATCAAGGAGTCTTTGTGGGGCAAGACACGGATTCATGGGGGAGGAGGATTCTCCCCTCCCAATCCGCCCGGCCAGGAGGAGGAGTCCTACTAGGACTCCCCCTCCCATGGCGCCTCCCTCCTTTAAATAGAGGGGAGGGGCGCCACCCCCTAGACCTCTCCCATAACAAACCCTAGCCGCCGCCTCTCTCCTCCTCCTTCGCTCTGCTCTGGCTTAGGCGAAGATCTGCAGAAACCTCTACTGCACCACCACCACCACACCGTCGTGCTGCTGGGATTCCGTGGAGAAGATCTACTGCCTCCGCTGCTCGCTGGAACGGGGAGAGGAAGGTCTGCTTCGACTCCGCACGTGTGACCGATCATGAGCGCTGCCGACGCAGCGGCGCCAAGAGATCGCCCACGATCTTGAGATCGGCAAGTGATCGACTACATCAACCCCGAGATCTAATCTCGTAACGCTTCGGTTCTCTGAGGTTAGTACAGATCTATCTCGTTGCACATGTCTAATAGATTAGATCTTGGCTTTTATCTAGATTAGATCTGGGTTTTGTTCATTCTTGTGGTAGAATTTTTTTGTTTTCCATGCTACGAACCCATCAGTGGTATCAGAGCCTTGTCTATGCATAGATCTATTGCACGAGTAGAACAAAATGGTTTTGTGGGCATTGGTGCTCGTGTCGTCTTTTGCTTTGTGTACTTTGCATCTTGTGGTATGGTGGATGAAGCGGCTCGGGCTAACCTTACATGTCATCGCACATGAGACTTGCTCCACGCTTGACGTGTAAGTTTCTTTGCACAAGTGGCTTTGCGGGTGTCTGTCTCTCCCATCATAGTATAGATCCAATCTACACTTTGCACTCGATAGCACTTGTATCAACGTTGTGGTTCAGTTTCGTAGGTAAGATCCGTTCTTATTCGAAAGCCCCAAACCATGTAAAACATGCAAAGAAAATTAGAGGCGTCTAACTTGTTTTTGCAGCGGTTTTGTGATGTGATATGGCCATCATGTTATTGTGATTATATTTGATGTATGCAATGATCCTTGTTGTAATATGGCAACCGGCAGGAGCCTAATGGTTGTCTTTAATTACATTAAGACTGCGTGTCTATTCATCTTGTAATAGCTTTATTCCAAGTAGTTGTAATAGTTGCTGGTGATGATGGACAACCATGAAGCGGCGCCACTGACCTTGACGCAATGCTGGTGATGATGGAGATCATGTCCGTGCTTTGGAGATGGAGATCAAAGGCATAAGAGAATGGGCCATATCATATCACACTAATTATGAATTGCCTGTGATGTTAATCCTTTATGCATCTTGTATTGCTTAGATCGCGACGGTAGCATTATAAGATGATCCCTCTCACTAAATTTCAAGTAATAAAGTGTTCGTCCTTAGTAGGCACCGTTGCTAAGACTCATCGTTTCGAAGCATCTCGTGATGATCGGGTGTGATAGATTCTACGTGTGCATACGACGGGTGCAAGCCAAATTTGCACATGCGGATACTAAGGTTAATCTTGACGAGCCTAGCATGTACAAACATGGTCTCGGAACACGGAATACCGAAAGGTAAAGCATGAGTCATATGGATGATATGATGAACATGTTGATTGTTCGCCTTTAAAGCTACATCATCTCACGTGATGATCGGACTTGGTGTAGTGGATTTGGTTCGTGTAATCACTAAAACAACTCGAGGGATGTTGTTTTGAGTGGGAGTTCTTTTGTAATTTGGATTAGTCAAACTCAATTTATCATAAACACAATCAAAGTGAATTTGCATAGTTTGTTGTAGTCATTGGCATCCGTTCACCACCTTACGCTTAGTTATAGTTGAGATAGTAGAACTATAGAAATTCTGGATATTTGCTTTACAAACTGGTATCGTATTATTTTGAGTGTCAATCTAAAGTTTAAAAGTCATATTACAAACTTTCAGCAAACTCCGTTTCCTCTGTGAAGTTTAATAAACAGTATTAAATCAAGAGTAACAATTCCAGTGTTAGTATCTAATGTATCATGTTTGCCTCCATGATTCTTGATACTCAAAAGATTGTTTTTTAATATCAAGTTTATCTAAGAGCTGAAAGCAATGTTTCAGAAACCATCATATGTGAACGGTATTGCGATATCTAAAACAATGTATTGGTTACAACATGATAGAGTATATGTCCTCATATTTAATGAGAATTTGTGAAGGTTGGAGACGCTAGTCGTCCTAATCCTCCAAAAGGTTTTGGAAAAGAAACATTATACTCGCAATTCACCTTTATAAGCTATAACAGCTTGATCATGAAAGTTGTCATGATAAGGATGAATAGAAGATGTAAGTAAAATGTTTACTACACTAAAAGATTACTAAAGAATGGAATTTTGAAAGAATGCCAAACATTTGATGAAGGTGATCCACTTCAAAGTGCAAGTTCAAAGGTATTAGTATTTGACTATACACACTTTGTACTATGTGTCATGTGAATGACACCACTATTGATGTTGATAGATTCTTTTAAAAGAAAAGGAATTGTTGAAAGAGAATCTATAAAATATTTGGCAGAAAAGAAAAGATTGGGATGTCCAACATAGGTATATAAAAGATACATGTTATGGCTGTATTCCTTGGTTGTTAAACAATGTGGTTCTGCGGTACTGGATACCAAATTGGTTGGTATGAAGTATCATACAGGACAACACAATTCATGAACTGCAATGGCCTAAGTAACTAGCAAGAGAATATGTGATGATGTTCATCGAAAACAAACAAAGGGTTGTTGTGTTGCTCGTTAACATCAAAGCTTGCCTTCAAGATTTGTTTCAATAATTGTTATTTTGATCAGGTATTATGATGACAAAAGGTTGTTCAAATAATTACCGTATTCCATAATAGATGGATGATATACAAGTCTGGTTGGAGAAATAACGACCATAAAACTAATGCTAAAATGTCACAAGACAAATAATTGAAAGATCACTTGCGAAGTGACATCACCGTTTAAATTATATTAGGGATACATGAAGAAACTCCATGTTGATGGATTTTTGGAGTCTTTGATTTTGATCAAATGACGCTTGTGATACTTTCCTGGAGATAATTAAAACTCCGTTCGTAGGCCAAAAGAGGAACGGACGACTAACTGATTGGAATTTGTACATATTGATGTATATAGTCCATTATGTGTAGTCGTAGGCGATGGATTTCAACTTCATATGCTTTCTCCGAAGATTTGAGTGAGTATATGTATATACCTACTCAATAAGGAAGAAGTATGAAACATTTGAAAATGTTCAAAGACTTTCAAGATGAAGTGAAAAATTATTGTAACAAGAAAATAAAAAAGAAAAGTTTATGATTGGATCATAAAGATGTTTGAGTTACAAGTTTAGCAAAACACCTAAGATTTGAGGAATCGTTCCATGGATTTGCATTTCCCAAAACACCATAGGAGTATGGAGTGTTCAAGATATGTAATGAAACCTTGTTTGACATGGTAAGATCAAAGGTGTCATTTATAAAACTGCCATTATATTTTAAAGATTAAAGCTTTTGTGACTACTTTTACCTTTGAAAAGAGCTCCATCGTGATCCGTTGAAATGACACCATATAAGTCATGGTTTGGGATAAAACCCAGGTTGTCCTTTCTTAAATTTTTGGTATGCTAGGCATAAGTAAAATGTTTACAACCAAAGTCGGATGAGCATGTCTTTGTAGGTTATTTGAATAACCATTGGGTATTCCTCCATAACAATCAAGACAAAATTGTTTGTCGCTTAGAGTGTCGAGTTTCTTGAGAAGGAATTTTTGGTGAAAAGTCAAGTGGGAGGACAATAGAACTTTGACAAGGTTGATGAACCTTGGCTAATATGTGCTGAGTTGTGCAGCATCGGTAAGTGTCCCGAGATGACAATAATGCTCATGGCTCACGTGCCTCAAAGGTTGTGGTCACGGAGATCTAAGATCCTATTAAACCAAGTAGGTCGGGTAAGAAATCAAATGCCAAGATTTGAGAGTTAAATCATTGTTGTTTGACAATGATGAACCGACTACATGCAAATAATCAATGATGGGCCTGACTTGTTAAGTGGCTTGAAGCCATAAAATCCGTGATAATTCCATACACGAGAAATCAAGCTTTGAATTTGAAAGACCCTCTGGAAAGGTGCAAGACCTTACAGTCGTATATGGATCTATAAAGAAATAGACATGGATGTTTCACATCTATGAAATAGTCGACATGTCGGAAAGAGTTTACGACAATGTTCAAGGAATTGACTATGATAAGATTTGATCTTTCATAGCGATATTTAGTCTGGACGGATTAATGTAGCAACCACTACATATATTTTGGTATATGGTAGTTGAACAAACAAAACAAGTTCTTCTAATAGAATGGTTACCTAGGACGTGTACATGACACGATCTAAAGGGTTTTGTTTATTCAAAGGATGCTAAAAAAGTATGCAAAACTTCAATGGTTGAAGTGAGTATCGCGGAGTTGGAATCGTCACCGTGATGAAACCGTTAAAAGGTTTAATTTCATCAGAGCAGACGAAGATGTTTGCATTTTTCAAGAAATTAAGTGCGAGCGCTAAGACATATTTCTAATACATTATGTGAAAGACATATTGTTGATTAGAAATGATGTATCTTTTGTTGACACAGGTTAAGAATTTCATTTCAATGAAAGACTTAGGCATAACCCAAGAATTAGGCATCAATGTCCATATGGATAGATTGAGGCGCTAATATGGTTTTGCCAAATGTACATAGATAAGATGTTGAATGAGTTCAATATGGAAACAACAAGAAAGGTTCTTGACACACGGAAAGGACTGAATCAAGATTCAAGTATGTTGACACGAGATTCAAGTGTTTTGACACTTGGTGAAATCACAAGAATATTTTGATCAATCTTTGAGATGTACACATCCAGATATGTCCTATGCTCTAAATGTTATGAGCATATACCAGAATGACTCATAAGATGATCATTGGACAATAGTAGGGATATTCCTATGATCTTTGGAAGAACTAAGAATATATTATTTATATAGTGGTGACAAATAGTTCATTGTAAATTGTTGCATTGATACTAGTTTTGTCACAAATTAAGTTTATCTCAATTTAAACTATGGGTGGCACAATGTAATGGAAAGGAAGTTCCATAATGGATTTGGTTGAGTACCAAAGTTAAAACATTGTGACAGATACTACAACAAAAGGCTAAGTATATGACTGCTATTGTAGCAGCAAATGAGGGCATTTGCGTCAAGTAGTTTGTTATCAAACTAGGTGTGGTTCATAGCGGGATAATACTATGAAGATACATTGTACGACAATTGTATCAACATGATTTAATCCCAAGGAACTAAAGGTCTCACCAAAGGACCAAATTTATACAATGCCATCTCATTGGAGAATGAGTAATGCGTAGAGACGCAAGGACATGCAAATACACACGGACCTGGAAGTGTCAGATCTGAAGATTATGTTTACCACTAGCAATAGTGTCTATACAACACCAGAAAGCCATAGGTGTTGAGTGCACAAGTTATTAACTAGATTATTGACTCTAGTGCAAGTGGGAGACTGTCGGAGATATGCCCAAGAGACAATAATAAAGTGGTTATTATTATATCTTTATGTTTATGATAAATGTTTACATCCCATGCTATAATTGTATCAACCGGAAACATTAATACTTGTGTGTTTTGTAAACATAAAAGAGTCCCTAGTAAGCCTCTTGTTAAACTAGCTTGTTGATTAATGGATGATCATGGTTTCCTGATCATGGACATTGGATGTCATTAATAACAAGGTTATATCATTAGGAGAATGATGTGATGGACACACACCCATAGTAAGCGTAGCATAAGATCAAGTCATTAAGTTCGTATTGCTGTAAGCTTTCAAATGCATAGTAACATAATCCTTCGACCATGAGGTCATGTTAATCACCATCACTGAATGGGTACTTTGATGACATCAAACACCGCTTCGTAACTAGGTGGTTATAAAGGTGTCATTGGGTATTCTGAAAGTATGTGTTGAAGCGCATGGACCAAGATTGGGATTTGTCCATCCATATGACGGATAGATATACTCTGGGCCCTCTCGGTGGAATGCCATCTAGTTAGCTTGCAAGCATGTGACTGGGTCACAAGGGATGACATAACATGGAACGAGTAAAGAGTACTTATCGATGTGAGGTAGAACTAGGTATGGAGATACCGACGATCAAACCTCGGATAAGTAGAATATCGCGTGACAAAGGGAATTGGTTTCGTATGTTAATGGTTCTATCGATCACGAAGTCATCGTTGAGTATGTTGGAGCTGTTATGGATCTCCAGATCTCGCTGATGGTTATTGATCGGAGAGGTGTCTTCATCATGTCTGCATATTCACGAACCGTAGGGTGACACACTTAAGGTTTGAAGTTGTTTTTAAGTAGATATGGAATATGCGTTGGAGACCGAATGTTGTTCGGAGTCTCGGATTGGATCCGAGACATCACGAGGAGATCCGGAATTATCCGGAGAATAAGATTCATATATTGGGGATCATTTTCTAAGTTAGGAAATGTTAGGAGTGTTTATGGAGATTCTAGAAGGTTTCGGAATGTTCTAGAAGGTTCTAGAAGATTTCTTGGAGTTTGCTTGAAAACCAAGAAAGGATCAAGGAGTCTTTGTGGGGCAAGACACGGATTCGTGGGGGAGGAGGATTCCTCCCCCCCTCCCAATCCGCCGGGCAAGGAGGGAGGGGAGTCCTACTAGGACTCCCCCTCCCATGGCGCCTTCCTCCTTTAAATAGAGGGGAGGGGGCGCCACCCCCT
Organism: Avena insularis; assembly: GCA_023614405.1. Taxonomy (NCBI): domain Eukaryota; kingdom Viridiplantae; phylum Streptophyta; class Magnoliopsida; order Poales; family Poaceae; genus Avena; species Avena insularis. Next base: position 66,529,271 of record CM042692.1, on the reverse strand, counting down.
AGACCTCTCCCATAACAAACCCTAGCCGCCGCCTCTCTCCTCCTCCTTTGCTCTGCTCCGGCTTAGGCGAAGCCCTACATAAATCTCTACTCCACCACCACCACCACACCGTCGTGCTGCTGGGATTCCGTGGAGAAGATCTACTACCTCTGCTGCTCGCTGGAACGGGGAGAGGAAGGTCTGCTTCTACTCCGCACGTGTGTGATCATGAAGCGCTTGGAACGCGCCAGAAGGATCGTCCACATGATCTTGAGATCGGCAAGTGATCGACTACATCAACCCCGAGATCTAATCTCGTAACGCTTTCGATTCTACGAGGGTTAGTACAGATCTATCTCGTTGCACATGTCTAATAGATTAGATCTTGGCTTTTATCTAGATTAGATCTGGGTTTTGTTCGTTCTTGCGGTAGAAATTTTTTGTTTTCCATGCTACGAACCCATCAATGGATCCACTAGAGTCATTGCATCTGTGGTCTTTTTCGTAAAACACATGGATCCACTAGATGTCATTGCATGTGTGTTGTTTTACTAAACCACATGGATCCACTATATGTCATTGCATGTGGGTTCTTTTAATAAACCACATGGATCCAGTAGAGTCATTGTATGTGTGTATGAGTGTGCATAATTGTAGTTTTGGAAAAGAACACATGCAATGATGCCACTCCAGCATGTGGTGTCCAACCATGTCCAGGAATCCTAGCAGCATGCTGGCATTCAATTGTAGCATGCATTGTATCACCAGTTTGAAAGATGCTACATCAGCACACCCACTTGGATGTGTGTGTATAAGTGTGCATAATTGTGGTTTCGGAAAATAACACATGCAATGATGCCACTCTAGCATGTGGTGTCCAACAATGTCCAGGAACCCTAGCATCATGCTAGGATTCAACTGCGACATGCATTGTATCACCAGTTTGAAAGATTCTGCATCACCACACCCACTTGGATGTGTGTGTGTTAGTGTGCATCATTGTGGTTTTAGAAAAGAACACATGCAATGATGCCACTCCAGCATGTGGTGTCCAACCATGTGTAGGAACCCTAGTAGCATGCTCGGATTCAACTTCAACATACATTCTATCACAAGTTTGAAAGATGCTACATCACCACAACCACTTGGATGTGTGTGTGTTAGTGTGCATCATTGTAGTTTTAGGAAAAGAACACATGCAATCATGCCACTCCACCATGTGGTTTCCAACCATGTCTAGTAACCCTAGCAACATGCTGGAATTCAACTACAGCACGCATTGTATCACCAGTTTGAAAGATGCTGCATCACCACACCCACTTGGATGTGTTTGTGTGTGTGTATCAGTGTGCATCATTGTGGTTTTGGAAAATAACACATGGAATGATGCCAGCCCATCATGTAATGTCCAACCATGTCTAGAACCCTAGCAGCATGCTAGGATTCAACTGCAACATGCATTCTACCACCAGTTTGAAATATGCTGCATCACCACACCCACTTGGGATGTGTGTGTGTCAGTGTGCATCATTGTGGTTTTGGGAAAGAACACATGCAATGATGCCACTCACTCAAGTGGTGCGCAACCATGTCCAGGAACCCTAGAAGCATGTTTGGATTCAACTACAACATGCATTGTACCACCAGTTTGAAAGATGTTGTAGCACCACACCTACTTGGATGTGTGCGTGAGTGTGCATCATTGTGGTTTTGGAAAATAACACATGCAATGATGACAGTCTATCATTGCGTGTCCAACCATGTATAGGAACCCTAGCAGCATGTTGGTATTCAACTGCAACATTCATTCTATCATGAGTTTGTAAGATGCCGCATCACCACACCCACTTGGATGTATGTGTCTGTGTGTGTCAATGTGCATCATTATGGTTTTAGGAAACGAACATATGCAATGATGCCACTCCAGCATGCAATGTCCAACCATATCTAGGAACCCTAGCAGCATGCTGGGATTCAACTACAACATGCATTCTACCACCATTTTGAAAGATGCTGCATCACCACACCCAATTGTATGTGTGTGTATCAGTGTGCATCATTGTGGTTTTCGAAAAGAACACATGCAATGATTCCACTCCAACATGTGGTGTTATTTTCCTAAACCACATGGATCCACAAAATGTCATTGCATGTGTGTTCTTTTCCTAAACCACACGGATCCACTAGATGTCATTGTATTTGGTGTTCTTTTCACAAACCACATGGATCCACTAATGTCATTGCATGTTTGTTCTTTTCATAAACCACATGGATCCACTAGATGTCATTGCATGCACATTCTTTTCATAAACCACATGGATCCACTCGATGTTATTGCATGTGTGTTCTTTTCCTAAACCACGTGGATCCACTAGAGTCATTCCATGCGTGTTTTTTCATAAACCACATGGATCCACTAGATGTCGTTGCATCTGTGTTAGTTTCATAAACCACATGGATCCACTAGATGTCATTGCATGCGTGTTCTTTTCCTAAACCACATGCATCCACTACATGTCATTGCATGTGTTTTTTTCCTAAACCACATGGATCCACTACATGCCATTGTATGTGTGTTCTTTTCCTAAACCACATGGATCCACTAGAGTCAATCCATGTGTGTTCTTTTCATTAACCACATGGATCCAATAGATGTCATTGCATGTGTGTTCTTTTCATAAACCACTTGGATCCACTAGATGTCATTGCATGTGTGTTCTTTTCCTACACCACATGGATCCACTAGAGTCATTGCTTGTCTGTTCTTTTCATAAACCACATGGATCCACTAGATGTCAGTGCATGTGTGTTCTTTTCATAAACCACAAGGATCCACTAGAGTCATTGTATGTGTGTTCTTTTCATAAACCACATGGATCCACTAGATGTCATTGCATGTTTGTTCTTTTCATAAACTAGATGGATCCACTAGATGTCATTGCATGTGTGTTCTTTTCCAAAACCACATGGATCCACTAGATGTGATTGCATGTGTGTTCTTTTCCTAAACCACATGGATCCACTAGTCGTTCCATGTGTGTTCTTTTCATAAACCACATGGATCCACTGATGTCATTGCATGTCTGTTATTTTCATAAACCATATGGATCCACTAGATGTCATTGCATGTCTGTTATTTTCCTAAACCACATGGATCCACTACAGACATTGCATGTGCGTCCTTTTTCTAAACCACATGGATCCACTAGATGTCATTGCATGTGTGTTCTTTTCCTAAACCACATGGATCCGCTAGAGTCATTGCATGTGTGTTCTTTTCATAAACCACATGGATCCACTAGATGTCATTGCATGTGTGTTCTTTTCCTAAACCACATGGATCCACTATATGTCAATGCATGAGTGTTTTTTCATAAACCTCATGGATCCACTAGATTCATTATACGTGTGTGTATCAGTGTGCATCATTGTGGTTTTGGAAAATAACACATACAATGATGCCATTCCAGCATGTGGTGTCCAACCATGTCTACGAACCCTAGCAGCATGTTGGGATTCAACTGCAGCATGCATTGTATCACCGATTTGAAAGATGTTGCATCACCAAAGCCACTTGGATGTGTGTGTGTCAGTGTGCATCATCATGGTTTTGGAAAAGAACACATGCAATGATGCCACTCCAGTATGTGGTGTCCAACCATGTCTAGGAACCCTAGCAGCATGCTAGGATTCAACTGCAACATGCATTCTACCACCATTTTGAAATATGTTGCATCACCACACCCACTTGGATGTGGTGTGTGTGTGTCAGTGTGCATCATTGTGGTTTTGGAAAAGGACACATGCAATGATGCCCCTCAAGAATGTGGTGTACAACCATGTCCAGGAACCCTAGCAGCATTCCAGGATTCAACTACAACATGCATTGTACCACCAGTTTGAAAGATGTTGCATCACCACACCCACTTGGATGTGTGTGTGTATTAGTGTGCATCATTGTGGTTTTGGAAAAGAACACATGCAATGATGCCACTCTAGCATGTGGTGTCCTACCATGTCCAGGAACCCAAGCAGCATACTGGGATTCAACTGCAATATGCATTTTAACACCACATTGAAAGATGTTGCATCGCCACACCCACTTAAATGTGTGTCTTAGTGTGGATCATTGTGGTTTTAGGAAATGAACACATGCAATGATGCCACTCTAGCATGTGGTGTCCAGCCATGTCCAGAACCCTAGCAGCATGCTAGGATTTAACTTCAACATGCATTCTACCACAAGTTTGAAAGATGTTGCTTCGCCACAACCACTTGTATGTGTGTGTATCTATGTGCGCCATTGTGGTTTTGGAAAAGAACACATACAATGATTCCACTCTAGCATGTGGTGTTCTTTTCCTAAACCACATGGGTCCACATGGATCCACTAGATGTGATTGCATGTGTGTTCTTTTCCTAAACCATATGGATCCAGTGATGTCATTGCATGTGTGTTATTTTAATAAAGCACATGGATCCACTAGATGTAATTGCATGTGTGTTCTTTTCACAAACCACATGGATCCACTAGATGTCATTGCATGTGTGTTCTTTTCCTAAACCACATGGAACCACCAGAGTCATTGCATGTGTGTTCTTTTCATAAACCATATGGATCCACTAGATGTCATTGCATGTGTGCTCTTTTCCTAAACCACATGGATCCACTAGTCATTGCATGTGTGGTATTTTCATAAAACACATGGATCCACTAGATGTCATTGCATGTGTGTTCTTTTCCTAAACCACATGGATCCACTATATGTCATTGCATGTGTGTTCTTTTCAAAAACCACATGGATCTAGTAGAATCATTGTATGTGTGTGTGTATCAGTGTGCATAATTGTGGTTTTGGAAAAGAACACATGCAATGATGCCACTCCAGCATGTGGTGTCCAACCATGTCCAGGAATCCTAGCAGCTTGCTGGCATTCAACTATAGCATGCATTGTATCACCAGTTTGAAAGATGCTACATCACCACACCCACTTGGATGTGTGTGTATTAATGTGCATCATTGTGGTTTTGGAAAAGAACACATGCAATGATGCCACTCTAGCATGTGGTGTCCAACCATGTCTAGGAACCCTAGCAGCATGCTGGGATTCAACTATAGCATGCATTGTATCACCAGTTTAAAAGATTTTGCATCACCACACCCACTACTAGGAAATACCTCATCAATGGCACACCTATTTTCACATTTTGTGGCGCATATCTGATGCGCCACTGATATTTTTTTCTGTGGTGCATATTGAAATGCGCCACAGAAATTTGAGATTTCTGTGGCGCATATTGCCAATATGCGCCACCGGTTTTTTTTCCAAATTTCAAAAAAAGGCGGGTCAGGTCTCAAATTCCTGTGGATTTTTTTTTTCAAATTTCAAAAAAAGCGGGCCAGATCTAGATCTGGCCGGAGGTAGTGGTGGCTGGAGGAGGGCTAGGAGGAGTGGGTCGTCGGAGGGTAGTGGCCAGAGGAGAAGGAGGAGGAGGAGGAGGCCGCTAGAGGTGGTCAAAGTAGGAGGAGTAGGCCGCCGAAGGTGGAGGAAGGTCTCGTCGAAGATGGTTGGAGGAGGAGGCCGCTATAGGTGGTGGTGGAGGGGGTCGTTGGAGGTGGTGGAGAAGGAGGAGAAGGAGGAGGTTGCCGGAGGTGGTGGAGGAGGAGAAGGAGGAGGTCACCGGGGTGGAGGTGGAGGTTGCTGGAGAGTGGAGAAGGAGGAGGGAGGAGAAGGGGAGAAGTGTGGAGGGGGGAGAAGTGGGGGGGAGAAGAAGTGGGGGAGAAAAAGGAAAAGAGAGAGAGGGAGAAGGGCGCTAAGGGGATTCAAAATTCGAATCCCGCCCAACAATTTTGTGGCGCATATTGGAGATATGCGCCACAGAATTGTCTCCCCCTTTTTTATTTTTTTGTAGAAAAAAATCTTCTTTCTGCCATAACTTTTACTATTTTCGAATTTGAGGAATCTGTAAAATCTTCAATGGCTTTTAAAGTAGGAAATTTCGAGATGATCGTTTTGATAGGTTAAACATTTTTTCCCACATCGTATGCAAAAGTTATGGCCGTTTTACCGTACCATGACCTTTTTTGCAAAATACATCGAAATTCGTGTTTTTCAATTTTCCCTACAACTACACCCCAAAATATAACTACATCTCAAAGGAATTATTTTTTGAAGTTTTTATCAATTTCATTTATTTTTTACAAAACTGAAAAGGCGATCCACGGGCGGGGGGGAGGGGTGGGATCGGAGCTCCACTTTCTGTGGCGCATATGTCTATATGTGCCACATAATAATCACTTTTTTGTGGCGCATATATGCATATATGCCACAGAATTGTCTCCCTCCTTTTTTGGTTCTGGATCCCATCAACTTTCTGTGACGCATGTGTCTATATGCGCCAGATAATCATCACTTTCTGTGGCGCACGGAAAAATATCCGCCACAGAAATCCACATTTCTGTGGCGCATATGGGTTTTGTGCGCCACTGGATTGGCAAATTTCAGTGGCATTTTTTCTATATGCGCCATAGAAATAATTGTGTGGAGCATTCCCTTTTATATGCGCCACAGAAAGCATTTCTATCTATAGCTAGTTTCCTAGTAGTGATCGTTGTGGTTTTAGAAAAGAACACATGCAATGACATCTACTGTGTGTGCGTGGTGGCCGTTAGATCATAACCTTAGCCCCCAATGGTGGTTGTTAGATCGAGTCTTCTAGAAGGCATGCCCCAAGACACTTGTTCTACATGCCGATTGTTACAAACCGTTTGACCAGGGCGCTTGGACAATTGGGATGGTTCTTCATAACAGTGATCCGCGAGTAGGCTGTTCTGCGACATGATTGGCCATGCTTATTGTCCGCTTGCTCTTGACAAACTGGCAACACCGCGCGCGACCACTTGCTAGTGTCACGTGTTCCGTGGGCCCACCTTCAAGTGTCATGTCCCCTTTACTTCTCTTCCTCCCCATACTTCTCTTCCTTCCCCTTGACGCCACTTTCCCCACTTCTCTCCCATCCTGCCGTAGTCGCAAGCCGACGATGCCTCCAGCGATCTATCCCATAGCCACCCTAGTCCCCACCCCCCCCCCTTTCGCCATGGGTTTAAGGGGAGACAGTGAGGAAACACGTCGTGATGACAGTGATGGTGATTCCGATGTGAGTCGTCTCATCTCTAGCATCTGTGGCCATTTATCTATTTTGAGCTAGATCTACTCTGATTACTCATGCACGTATGATGTGTTAGGCCAACCACACGTTGTACGACTCCGACTATCACGGTTTAGTGGAGGAAGACATTCCTCCGCTATGTGAACATGGATATGTGCCCGCCAAATTTGTAGCGTTCGAAGGAAGAAATGCAGGCATGAGGTTTTTAGGGTTTCAAAGACATGATGCAATGTTGCCACGCAGAAGTTGCGGTGTTGTCAAATGGGTAGATCCAGAGTGGCCCAAATCGATGCAGAAAACGCTGGACAAACTATGGGATATGATTGTTGAGTTGAAAGAATCCATAGTCAGCTCAATTCTTGAGAGTGTTGAGATGAAGTTATTTGACCATGTTGACACAACCAAGCTTAACCGAGATCTCAGGAGGGTGCAAGACAAGGTTAGCAAAGTCGAGAAGGAGAGGGACATGGAATTGGCCCTGAAGGCTAAAGCAGAGCAAGAACTGACTCAAGCAAGGAATAAACTTCACTAGGCCAAAGTCCTGCAGTTCACAACTACGGGTATTGACAAGTGCATCAGGATAAATGCAGAGAAACAATTGAAGCTGTACAAGGAAGATGCTAAAAGGATGGAGCAGACGATTCGATCCTTTCTCTCGTAGGAAGATGCGCATTAGGCTAAGATTAGGAAGATCAAGGAGATGTGTGATAACTAGTTCTATTTAGCTTGAGCTCCGTACTTTTTTAATTGTAATAGTAGTACTTGTTGACCTAGCGGTCTAAACTAGTGGTCTCGGAGTCCTGGGAGAAAACAATTGGTCACCCGTTAATCTATCTTAGCCCTCCATTACTTCCTTTTGTCCGATGATGGTGGTATTCTGACTTTGGTGGTTTGTTTAAACGTAATCTACGTGGATTCTGCTGCATGCAAATGGCACAACCACAATTTATAAAGTGGAAGCATGTACACCCTGTTACTGGAGATCCGGGAGCTTCGCCAGATGTAGGGGATGTAGGAGCAGGGAGGTGGTGAGATAGACAGGCTCAAGATTAGGCCAGAAAGTGGTACCGATTTCCTCATTATCTGGGCATTATCGGTTGCCATTATTGTTTATGTTTCCATGTCGTTGTGCAGCAGCTGAAATAAGTTGCTGCTTCGTGGAGTGTAGCAGCTTAAATAATTTATTTCTATGCCACTAACATTCCATCTAATTTGGAGACCTCCTGCCCCTCAGCAATCGTGGAACCGGTGCTGCGTGTTTTTAGATAGTAGTGACACAATCACAATTTTAGATTCAAGTAGTGACTCGGCCGTTTCCAAACCTCAAGTCACGATACATTTTACTCCGAGAACGTGGGTAGATTGTTTCTCCCAACAAGTTCCATGCACAGAGCTCCAGAATTTAACCGATTACATATATAGGTTCAAGTTCAACACATTATTGTGCATCTTCATTGCTAGCGGCCTTATTCCCCTGCCTGGGTGCCAAGCCTTCACATCCACTGGCTTCTTCATTTCCTGCCTTCTTCCTCTTTGTCGGTGCCAAATTTCTTAGCTTCACGTACTCTGCATCGCCGGGACAATCAGCACCAGAATCGTGTCCAACATCATCACTCCACTCATTTTGATTTTCTTCCGGCAGCAAAATGACTGACACGGCAGTCATGTTTCTAACCTTGCGGCGCTTCCTGCCAAAGAAACAAGACTGTTGCATAACTTCCTAATATCTACAGAGTAAACAAAACAAAAATTACAATTCAACACAAACATGCGAACCCCAAGAGACTTTTGCTTACCAGGAGCAAGGGTTCGAGTGACCACCCTATCCAAGAATAGCAGGACGACTCCCAGTTGCAGCAGCTTCCACATCCAGTACATCACAATTTAGCATAAACATGCAAGCCGAAGCATACCTTTTCATCAACCCAATTAGCTGACTGTCACATGTTAGAGGAACCATGATGCCTCGTTCATCCATGAAGCTAAACTTTGTAGTCTGCTTTAGCCCTATTTCAGCATGTTTATGTAGAGCATCAACCATACGAGGGATAGTGCAGATCTGCGCAGGCGCTTCTTCCATCGTGAGATAATGGTGCCCATACCACTTGCCCTTCACCCCTGTTGATTTAGAGTTGTAGCTACAGAGGGCTACCATAACAAGGTAAGGGTGGTCTACGTAGATCCCACTTGACAGAAAACTGTGGACAAAACATGTTTGTCAGTGTTTGGCTATCAAACAATTCTAGGTTCAATAGCTAGCTAGCAGTTATAGTTAGTGCGAATAGCAAAGAGAAGAGTAGCTCACCCGCATGTAGCCAGAACTTCTTCTTCCTTGTTTGTCGGGGGGATGACCTCCGAGTAGGCCAAGCCAGGCTCAACTAGACGGCTCTAGGGAGGCTTGGCTGGATGGCCGCAAGACAAAGAACCACAACCGAGTGGACCGTTCCATCCGGTCCGCCCTCAAGGTTTCCCGGCTGGCCCTTCTAGCTGGGTGACCAGGAGAGTCGACTGGGTGGCCACCTCTACCCGGCCGCCCAGGATCCGTTGGCCAAAGATACGGAGGGGGTGACGCTCCTTGCTGAGCACACCCCGGACTAGACAGGCTGGCGCGCCGCCCTAACGGTGCTACAAGACGATGGTGCCAAAGCGCCAAGGCTGGAAGCTGACGAGTAAAGCACCGACTGACGAGTAAATCGCGAGCTAATGAGTAAAGCACCAAGATGATGACTAAAGCACCGGGTGGTGCCCAAAGCAACAACGCTGGGACAATGTGGCGTTGTCCCCCCTGTGCTGAAGGCTTGACCAGGTCCTAGCCCACCGGTTGGGCCCGGCCAGTCGGCCCACTTTGTAAACCCAAAGCCCAAACAGTAAACCCTAGATCCCACAATGTAACCTACCTCTCCAAACCAGTATATAAGGGGGGTAGTGCTAGGGTTCTAGGTAGATATTACAAGCTCCAAGTTCTCTAGATTCCACCAGTTCAGTAGTTCATCTTCCTCTAGCACACTTAAGAGTTACCGGACACCATTTTGGAGCACATATGTTTCAGACAAAAGAATTGCAAAGCGCAGGAATTGTTTCAATAGAAACCGGAAATTGTTTCGGGTGAAATTGCAGAAGGTGGTTCTGCATGTGATATTGAAATATTGCAAGGGGCTATATGTGAATGTTTGTTAATTAAATTAATTAACAAAATTCTGAATAAATTTAATAAAAGAGTTTTATTAAATGAGAGAGCATTAAATTTGGAGAAACTTAATGCATTTAAAGTGGAGACTTTAAAAGGGAATGTGAAGAGGCATTTTAATGTGGAGGAGTTACCACCACATGAATGGGGGAGGTGAGGGGTCACCCCCCCATGCGCTGGCCATGGAGAGAGGGGGCACCCCCCCCTCCTCCTATAAAAGGCCACCCATTCCCTCCTTCATCCTCACACCTCCTTGTGAAGGATCTCTCTCCCCCTCTAGAATTATTCCCCCATGGTCTCGGATTAGCGAGATACATGTTCCCGGTGGCATTTCGCTGAATGAGTTGTTGCTTCATTGGATCATTTGAGCGAGGAGGTGGAGGTTGTCCGGTGGCTTGAACGTGTGTGCGAGTGCGGATGTGCTGCTGAGTTGCGGCGCTCGGACTTCCTCACGATCATGAGATCGGCAAGTGTACGACTACATCAACCACGAGTTCCTACTCGTTAACAAAGCTCGTTGTCTTCGAGGGTAAGTTCTATATGGATGTATGTCCACTCGTTTGCTTTGTACCTAGTAGATAGATCTTGGCGTGTAGTTCACACCGTAGGAAATTTTTTGTTTTCTATGTTGCGGACCCAACAGTGGTATCAGAGCCTGATCTATGCGTAGGTGCTTGGCACGGGTAGTACACATATGTTTATATGTGGGCGATGATGATCATGTTATTGCATCTTCTATGTACTTTGGATATTGGTGGCATAGTGGGATGAAGCGGCCCGGACCAACCTTACATGTCATCGTACATGAGACCGGTTCCACGACTGACATGCAACTTGTTTTGCATAAGTGGTGGCGGTGTCTCTCTCCTACTATAGTCAATATCTGATTTACAACGAGTTGCTAATAACTTGGTTATCCTCGTTGTGGTTCATGTTAAATGGGTTAGACAGGTTATATCTCCGAAAGCCCTAAGCCACGTAAAACTTGCAATTGATAAATTAGAGGCGTCTAGTTTAGATCGTTGCTGGGATAGTGTTTTGATATGGTATTATTGTAAGTAGATGTATAATAGATACTCTTACAACTCACTTAACGTGTAAGTTCCATAGACCTTGGCCTTACACACAAATGAATGATAGAGATCATACCACGATGCAAATGATAGAGATCAAATGCATGGACCATATCACCTCACTTCACACATTAGATGTTAGCATCTTATATTGCTAGTTTGGCGCGTTTGGTAGCATTATAAGATGATCCCTCATTTAGATATCAAGATAAAATGTGTTCTTCCTTAAGTATGCACCGTTTTGTGGGTCGTGTTTTGAGGCATCACGTGATGATCGGGTGTTTTCAACTCTACGCCTTCATACAACGGGTGTAAGACAGTTTTACACACGCAAATACTAAGGTTCTTACTTGACGAGCCTAGCATGTACAGGCATGGCCTCGGAACACGGACCAAAAGGTTAAGCATGAGTCATATAGTTGATATGATGCCCATATAGATGCTCGCCTTTGAAGCTACACCGACTCACGTGATGATCGGACTTGGTGTAGTGGATTTGGTTCATGTAATCACCAAAAGGACACGAGGGATGTCGTTTTTGAGTGGGAGTTCATTAGTAATTTGGATTAGTTGAACTCAATCTATCATAAACTTAGTCTAAATATACTTTACAAATTTGTAGATGGCACCACCGCTTTTAATTTCAATGTGTTCATGGAGAAGAGAAACTTCTGCGAATGGTAGCAACTTCACCAACTGGCTATGAATTTGAGGATTCTCCTCATTTCCGCACAAAAGCAATATGTGCTAGATGCCGCTAGGCCCCACCAGCTCCTGATGCCCCTGACGAGGAAAAGAACGTCTATATAACTCGTCAGGAGGACCACAACTTAGTTCATTGCGGCATACTGTATGGGCTAGAGCCAGAACTTCAAAAGTGTTTTGAAAATGGCAATGCCTTTGATACCATGGGAAAATTGAAAATGATTTTCGATACCCATGCTGCCGTAGAGAGTTATAATGCTACAGAAAAGTTCTTTAGCTGCATGATGGAGGAAAACAGCTCAGTTAGTGAGCATGTACTCAAAATGTCTGGGTACACCGATAAGCTTGTGTCCTTGGGAATAACGATTCCCATTGACTTAGGCAAACATCGTGTTCTCCAATCTCTGCCACCTAGCTACAAGAGCTTCGTGATGAACTATAATATGCAGGGCATGAAGAAGTCTCTTCCCGAGCTTCAATGCTTAAGACTACGACGTGGAGATTAGGAAAGAACATCAAGTGTTGATGATCAATAGGACCACGGTTTCAAGAAGGACAAGAAAGGCAAGCACAAGGGAAAGAAGGGTGGCAAGTCTGCTGCCACGCACGAAAGAAACCCCGAGCTAGCCCTAAGTCTGACACCGAGTGCTACTATTGCAAGGGGACTGGCCATTGGAAGCGCAACTACCCCAAGTATTTGGCGGACAAGAAGTCCGGCAAGGCAAACAAAGGTATATGTGATATACATGTTATTGATGTGTACTTGACTAGTACTCGCAGTAGCACCTGGGTATTTGATAAGAGATCGGTTGCTAATATATGTAACTCGGTTCAGGGGCTGCGGAACAAGCGACAACTAGCAAGGGATGAGGTCACGATGTGGGTCGGCAATGGATCAAGAGTTGATGTGATCGCCGTCGGAACGTTGCCTCTCCATATGCCATCGGGATTAGTTATAAACCTAAATAATTGTTATTTGGTGCTTGCACTGAGCATGAACATTGTATCCGGATCGTGTTTGATGCAAAGTGGTTATTCATTTAAGTCTGAAAACAATGGTTGTTCGATTTATATGAATAATATATTTTATGGTCATGCACCTATGTTGAATGGTTTATTTCTGTTGGATCTCGATAGTAGTATTATGCATATTCATAATGTTGATGCTAAAAGGATTAAACTTGATAATGATATATCTACATATATGTGGCACTGCCGTCTAGGTCATATTGGCGTTAAACGCATGAAGAAACTCCATTCTGATGGACTTTTGGAATCACTTGATTTTGAATCATTTGATACATGTGAGCCATGCCTTATGGGCAAGATGACTAGAACTCCATTTTCCGGTTCAATAGAACGGGCGACAGATCTATTGGAAATCATACATACTGATGTGTGTGGACCAATGAGTGTGTCGGCGCGAGGTGGATATCGTTATTTTGTTACTTTCACGAATGATTTGAGTAGATATGGGTATATCTATTTGATGAAACACAAGTCTGAAACTTTTGAAAAGTTCAAAGAATTTCAGAATGAAGTGGAAAATCATCGTAACAGAAAGATCAAATTTCTGCGGTCCGACCGTGGAGGAGAGTATCTTAGTTACGAGTTTAGCACACATATGAAAGACTGTGGAATAGTTTCACAACTCACGCCTGCCGGAACACCACAACGTAATGGTGTGTCAGAACGTCACAACCGTACTTTATTGGATATGGTTCGATCTATGATGTCTCTGGCTGACTTGCCACTGTCATTTTAGGGTTATGCACTGGAAACCGCTACATTCACTTTAAATCGGGCACCATCTAAATCCGTTGAAAAGACACCGTATGAATTATGGTTTGGAAACAAACCTAAGCTGTCATTTCTTAAAGTTTGGGGATGCGATGTTTATGTGAAGAAACTTCAACCGGATAAACTCGAACCCAAAGCAGAAAAATGCGTCTTCATAGGATACCCTAAGGAAAAAATTGGGTATACCTTCTATCACAGATCCGAGGGCAAGGTCTTTGTTGCCAAGAATGGATCCTTTCTTGAGAAGGAGTTTCTCGCGAAAGGTGTGAGTAGTCGAAAGGTAGAACTCGAAGAGGTTATTGAACCTTCTCTTCATGAAATGGCGAGTAGCGCAGCTCGTAAGTTGTTTGAGTTGACTTCACCTAATGAAGAGAGAACTAATGATATTGATCATGAAACTCCGAAGAGGACACTCTGAACCTCGCAGGTCAAGCGGGACACGTGCGGCTCTGAACTGCGGCAATCCTGTTATGAATTTCATGATTGATGAAATGGATGACCTGCGACATATGAAGAAGCGATGATGAGCCCGATTCCAACAAATGGCTAGAAGCCATGAAATCGAGATGGAATCCATGTCACGAGAACCAAGTTTGGAACTTGGTGGACTTACCTCACGACGAAAGGCCGTTGAGAATAAATGGATTTTCAAAAGAAAACTGATGATGGTAATGTGACCATCTATAAGGCTCGACTTATGCAAGGGTTTCGACAAATTCAAGGAGTTGACTATGATGAGACATTCTCTCCCGTAGCGATGCTTAAGTCGGTTAGGATTATGTTAGCAATTGCTGCATATTTCGATTATGAAATATGGCAGATGGATGTCAAAACTGCATTCCTCAATGGTAAGATTGAAGATGAGTTGTATATGATACAACCTAAGGGTTTTGTCGATCCTAAGGATGCTAATAAGGTGTGCAAACTTCAGCGATCCATCAATGGACTGAAGCAAGCATCACGGAGTTGGAATCTCCGCTTTGATGAGGTGATCAAAGAGTTTGGATTTGTCCAAACTTATGGAGAGGCTTGTATTTACAAGAAAGTGAGTGGGAGCAATGTGGCATTTCTGATATTATATGTGGATGACATATTATTGATTGGAAATGATTTAGATCTTTTAAACAGTGTTAAAAGTTATCTAAACAGCAAATTTTCGATGAAGGACCTTGGTGAAGCTTCATATATATTAGGCATTAAAATCTATAGAGATAGATCAAGACGCCTAATTGGGATATCGCAGAGTACATACCTTGATAAGATATTAAAGAAGTTTAATATGGACGGAAGTAAGAAGGGGTTCTTACCTATGTTGCAGGGCAAGACATTGAGTAAGACTCAAAGTCCGGCTACGGCGGAAGAAAGAGAGATAATGGATAAGATCCCCTATGCCTCAGCCATAGGCTCTATAATGTATGCCATGCTATGTACAAGACCGGATGTGGCACATGCTATTAGTTTGACTAGTAGGTACCAATATGATCCAGGTTCGGAACACTGGATAGCGGTCAATAATATCCTTAAGTACTTGAGAAGAACTAAGGATATGTTTCTTGTATACAGAGGTGAAGAAGAGCTAGTCGCTAAGTGTTATGTCGATCCTAGCTTTGACACTGATCCGGATGACTCTAAGTCTCAATCCAGATACGTATTTCTCTTGAACGGAGCAGCAGTTAGTTGGAGGAGCTCCAAACAACCTGTGGTGGCTGGATCAACAACAGAGGCGGAATATGTTGCTGCTTTAGAAGCAGCGCAGGAAGCGGTTTGGATGAAGGAGTTCATAACGAAACTGGGTGTGGTTCCCAGTGTGTTGGACCCGATGGTTATCTATTGTGACAACAATGGAGCCATAGCCAACGCCAAGGAACCAAGGTCTCACAAGAATTCCAAGCATATTAAGCGCCGGTTTCACTCCATCCACGAACATGTCAAGGATGGAGATATAAAGATTTGTAAAGTGCACACGGACCTGAATGTAGCAGATCCGTTGACTAAAGTACTCCCTAGGGAAAAACATGATCAACACCAGAACTCCATGGGTGTTAGATTTATCACTATGTGAACTAGACTGTTGTCTCTAATGCAAGTGGGAGACTGAAGGAAATATGCCCTGAGAGGCAATAATAAAGATGTTATTATGTATTCCTTGTATATGATAGATGTTTATTTTACATGCTATAATTGTATTGATAGGAAACATCAATACATGTGTGTTTAATAAACAAAAAGGGTTCCTAGTCATGCCTCTCTTATAGACTAGCTTGTTGATTAACAAGATGATCAAGGTTTCCTGATCATGGACATTGGATGTTGTTAATAACAAGGTCACACCATTGGTGGAATGATGTGATGAACATTCATCCGAAGTATAGCATTATGATCAAGTCATTGTGTTTATATTGCTATAACATCATACGAAGTAATCTTTATCCTTAGACCATGAGATCATGTTAATTGCTAACACCAGAAGAGTATCTTGATAACATCAAACGTCACACCGTAACAGGGTGACTATAAAGATGGGTTCAGTGCTACGAAGGTGTTATGTTGAGGCTCATGGATCAAGAGTGGAATTTGTCAATCCAGATGACGGATAGATATACTCTAGGCCCTCTCGGTGATATCACATTAGGATAGCTTGCAAGCAAGTGATGTGATCACTAGAATGTTATATCACGGGAAAGAGAAAAAGAGTGCATGTCGGTAACGAGATCAAACTAGGTATGGAGATACCGATGATCAAATCTCGGACATGTAATATATCGAGAGACAAAGGGATTTAGTAACAAGCGTTAAAGGTTTTCACGATCACAGGAGTCATCGTTGAATGTGTAGGAGTCAGTACGGATCTCCAGGTCCCGCTGCTGATTATTGATCGGAGAAGGGTCTCGATCATGTCTGCATTATTCGTGAACCGTAGGGTGGCACACTTAAGAGTTACCGGACACCATTTTGGAGCACATATATTTCAGACGAAAGAATTGCAAAGCGCAGGAATTGTTTCAATAGAAACCAGAAATTGTTTCGGGTGAAATTGCAGAAGGTAGTTCTGCATGTGATATTGAAATATTGCAAGGGGTTATATGTGAATGTTTGTTAATTAAAGTAATTAACAAAATTCTGAATAAAATTAATAAAAGAGTTTTATTAAATGAGAGAGCATTAAATTTGGAGAAACTTAATGCATTTAAAGTGGAGACTTTAAAAGGGAATGTGAAGAGGCATTTTAATGTGGAGGAGTTACCACCACATGAATGGGGGAGGTGAGGGGTCACCCCCATGCGCCGGCCATGGAGAGAGGGGGCACCCCCTCCTCCTATAAAAGGCCACCCATTCCCTCCTTCATCCTCACACCTCCTTGTGAAGGATCTCTCCCCCTCTAGAATTATTCCCCCATGGTCTCGGATTAGCGAGATACATGTTCCCGGTGGCATTTCGTCTGGAAGGAGTTGCTGCTTCCGCTGGATCGCTGGAGCGAGAAGGTGGAGGTTGTCCGGTGGCTTGAACGTGTGTGCGAGGGCGGATGCGCTGCTGAGTTGCGGCGCTCGGACTTTCTCACGATCATGAGATCGGAAAGTGTACGACTACATCAACCACGAGTTCCTACTCGTTAACAAAGCTCGTTGTCTTCGAGGGTAAGTTCTCTATGGATGTATGTCCACCCGTTTTCTTTGTACCTAGTAGATAGATCTTGGCGTGTAGTTCACACCGTAGGAATTTTTTTGTTTTCTATGTTGCGGACCCAACAGTGGTATCAGAGCCTGATCTATGCGTAGGTGCTTTGCACGGGTAGTACACATATGTTTATATGTGGGCGATGATGATCATGTTATTGCATCTTCTATGTACTTTGGATATTGGTGGCATAGTGGGATGAAGCGGCCCGGACCAACCTTACATGTCATCGTACATGAGACCGGTTCCACGGCCCGACATGCAACTTGTTTTGCATAAGTGGCTGGCGGGTGTCTGTCTCTCCTACTATAGTCAATATCTGATTTACAACGAGTTGCTAATAACTTGGTTATCCTCGTTGTGGTTCATGTTCGTAGGTTAGACAGGTTATATCTCCGAAAGCCCTAAGCCACGTAAAACTTGCAATTGATAAATTAGAGGCGTCTAGTTTAGATCGTTGCTGGGATAGTGTTTTGATATGGTATTATTGTAAGTAGATGTATAATAGATACTCTTACAACTCACTTAACGTGTAAGTTCCATAGACCTTGGCCTTACACACAAATGAATGATAGAGATCATACCACGATGCAAATGATAGAGATCAAATGCATGGACCATATCACCTCACTTCACACATTAGATGTTAGCATCTTATATTGCTAGTTTGGCGCGTTTGGTAGCATTATAAGATGATCCCTCATTTAGATATCAAGATAAAATGTGTTCTTCCTTAAGTATGCACCGTTTTGTGGGTCGTGTTTTGAGGCATCACGTGATGATCGGGTGTTTTCAACTCTACGCTTTCATACAACGGGTGTAAGACAGTTTTACACACGCAAATACTAAGGTTCTTACTTGACGAGCCTAGCATGTACAGACATGGCCTCGGAACACGGACCGAAAGGTTAAGCATGAGTCATATAGTTGATATGATGCCCATATAGATGCTCGTCTTTGAAGCTACACCGACTCACGTGATGATCGGACTTGGTGTAGTGGATTTGGTTCATGTAATCACCAAAAGGACACGAGGGATGTCGTTTTTGAGTGGGAGTTCATTAGTAATTTGGATTAGTTGAACTCAATCTATCATAAACTTAGTCTAAATATACTTTACAAATTCTGTTGTAGATGGCACCACCTGCTTTTAATTTCAATGTGTTCATGGAGAAAGAGAAACTTGCTGCGAATGTTACTGGCTCGTAGCCTATGAGACACGCCAAAGTATGACGGCTCGGTCAAGCCGGAGGACTGGCTCGTAGCCTATGTTACTGTGGTGGGCATAGCTACCGGCAATGGGTGGGTGGTTGTATGCTACGTCCCCCTCATGCTCCTCGATTCAGCCAGAACTTGGCTGAACAGTCTCCCCGACAACAGCATCAACGCCTAGGTCGACTTCGAGGAAGCATTAATCCACAACTTCATCGGCACCTACAGGCGGCCAAGACGGCCTCGTGAGCTTGCTCTATGTGTTCAGGGCAAGGACGAGTCTGACGCTCCTACCTCACCCGGTGGACAAGCATGCACAACTCCTCCGAAGGGGCACGCGAGCACTAGGCGATTCACTTCTTCGTCAAAGGCGTCAGAGATGACACAATGCTTAAGCATAAGCTCAGCCGGGTCGAGCCCACCAGCATGGCTCGGGCCATGGCCATCACGGACAAGTACGCCACCACCAACGCGGCGATGAAGAAGGCCATCATAGTGGATGACTAGGGGCAGATCATCGTGGACAGTTGCACGGACCGGCGCCAGCCGGATGGGCACCACAACAACTCCAGGCGGCACGACAACCACCATGGCAAGAGAAAGGATGACCAGCTGGACAACCGTTATGGTTCCAAGCAGGTAGCAACCGTTCAAGAGGACCCAACTGTAGGTGGCAGCCAGAGGCAGAAGCCCAATGACCGTCCGCCTAGGCCCAAGTACACCATCGAATCCATGCATGATGGCCCGTGCAAGTTCCACAGTGGCAGCAACAAGCCGGCTACGCATACAACTCGCCAGTGCACATGGACAAAGAGGATGGACGAGGTGTGTGGGTTGCCACCACCGCCCCCGCCTTCGCCAGCCGGTGGCCAGCAAGACAACCGCGAACGCCAGAACCACCAGGACAAGGACATCGGAGACTACCCTTACCGGGTAGGAAACTACCACATCTTCACCACCGTTCTGAAGACCAAGCATAGCAAGAGGCGTCGTGAGTCAGAGGTGAACGCAATCGTCTCCTGGCCCTCAGTACCTAAACTAGTCTGAGAAAGAGATCATGTGGAGCCGGAAGGACCAGTGGGACGTGCTGTCGCACCCGGGCACATACGCAATGGTCCTGGATCCCATCATCGTCTCTAAGAAGCACTCGTGTAGGTTCTCCCGCGTCCTTGTTGATGGAGGTAGCAGCATCAACCTCCTGTACCGCAGCTCTCTGGACCGGCTCGGCATTAGCGAGTCCTAGCTAGAGCCATCCAGTACCTCCTTCCACAGAGCCGTTCTGGGTCCATCGCATTTTCCCATTGGCAGGATCTGGCTGGATGTCATCTTTGGCACATAAGACAATTCCCACCGCGAGCCCATCTGGTTCGAGGTGGTCAACCTTTGCAGCACATACCACGTCATCCTCGGACACCTAACGCTGACCAAGTTCATGGCGGTGCCGCACTACGCATACCTCAAGATGAAGCTCCCCAGACCAAAGGGAGTAATCACCATCGTGTGACCACAAGCGGTCGATGGAATGTGCCACTAACGGCTCTAAGATAGCCGAAGCCATGATCATCGTGTAGGAGCAGCGCATCATCATGCAGAAAGTGATGGCCCTACAGGCGGACATGTCGGCTGGCGAGCCAAAGCCAGCCGGAGAGGCACAATTCAAGCCATCAAAGGGCACCAATAAGATCCTTCTCAATGAGGCCTAGCCGAACAAGTTCATCCTGGTCGGAGACGGCCTTGACAGCAAATAGGAAAGCACGCTCGTCGACTTCCTCCGTGAGAATCGGGATATCTTCGCATGGTCCCCCAAGGACATGCCTGGTGTTCTGAGGGAGCTCATCGAGCACTCTTTACATGTCAGGCCAGATGCAAAGCCGGTCAAACAATCACTACGCCGCTTTGCCAAGCAGAAGAGAAGAACCACTGGTGAACAAATCACCCGGCTGCTAGCAGCCAGATTCATCATGGAGGTTTTCCACCCAGAATGGTTGGCAAACCTAGTGTTGGTGCTAAAAAGGAAAAAAACTCGGTGCGTGTGTGTTGACTACACCAGCCTCAACAAGGCATGCCCCAAAGATCCATTCGCCCTACCAAGGATAGATTAAGTGATCGACTCCACGGTCGGCTGCGAGCTGTTGTCGTTTCTGGACGCGTATTTCGGCTACCACCAGATCTGGATGAACCCCGCTGATCAAATAAAGACATCATTCATCACCCCGTATGGGGCTTACTGCTACACCACCATGCTATTTGGACTGAAAAATGCAGGTGCCACGTACCAATGCTGCATGCAGAAGTGCCTGCAATTGTAGATCAGTAGAAACGTGCAAGTCTACATCAACGATGTGGTGGTCAAGACAAAGGAGCAGCGGACACTCCTCGAAGACCTGAAGGAAACATTTGCCAACCTCCGCCGGTTCCAGATGAAGCTGAACCCGGAGAAGTGCGTGTTCGGAGTCCCAGCCGGCCATTTCCTCGGCTTCCTCATCTCAAAACATGGAATCGAGGCCAACCTGGAGAAGATCGGTGCAATCGAGCGCATGCAGCCGCCATAGAATCTGCGGGACGTGCAGAAGTTCACCGAGTGCCTAGCTTCCCTCAGCCGGTTAGTTAGCCAACTGGGCGAGAAAGCACTCCCCCTGTACCAACTCATGAAGAAAATAGACAAGTTTGTCTGGATGGCGCAGGCGGATGAGGCCTTCCGCGACTTCAAGTGCATGCTATCCTCTCCGCCAATACTGGCGGCCCCTACTACAAAAGAGCCAATGCTGATGTACATCACGGCTACCAACCAGGTCGTCAGCATCGTGCTGGTGGTGGAAAGGCCAGAAGAAGGAAAGGCGCAACCGGTTTAGCGCCCAGTATACTACCTAAGTGAGGTACTCTCGCTATCAAAGCATAACTACCCTCACTACCAGAAGCTGGTGTATGGCGTATACATGGCCACCAAGAAACTGAAGCACTACTTCCAAGAGCACTCCATCCGGGTGGTGGCGCTAGCCCCCTTTCGGAGATCATCGGCAATAGGGATGCCACCAGCCGGGTGGTGAAATGGGCGATAGAGATCACCGCACACTGCATCCGGTACGAGCCAAGAACAACGATCAAGTCTCAGGCGCTGGCGGCTTTCCTCGCCGATTGGGCAGATACGCAATACCTGCCTCCATGCCCTGACTCCACGCATTGGAAGCTACACTTCGACGGCTCCAAGATGTACGGGGGACTTAGAGCCGGGGTCATCATCACCTCTCCAAAAGGAGACCGGCTGGAGTACGTGTTGTAGATCCACTTCCGTGCATCCAACAACATCACCGAGTATGAAGCACTTGTCCATGGCCTCAAGATGGCAAAATAAATTGGCATTAGGTGCATCCTCTGCTTTGGTGACTCGGACCTAGTGGTGCAGCAAGTATCAGGCGATTGGGACGCCAAGGATGCAAATATGGCACTATACTATTTCTTCGTGCAGTAGCTATGTGCCTGCTTTGAAGGATGCAAGTTACACCATGTGCCTCAAGCAAACAACGAAGCTGTGGACGCACTCTCCCGCATCAGGTCACCAAGAGTAGTAATTCCGCCTGGGGTCGCCCTCGAACACCTGCGCAAGCCCTCCATCACGCCATCCCCGGAATCCGACTCCATCATGCTAGACGCGGACCCAGGGACTGTCGGTTCCAAGCAACCTGAAGCTACAGCTAAGGCCCCGGGGACTGCCGCGTCACACCCGAGGACTGCCAGGTCGAAGTCCACGACACTCCCAGCCAGCTCTAGTAGCTCGGGGACTGCCGGCTCTATTCCTCCACCCGGTAGGCCACCCGACGAGCCCGAGCCGGTAAAGTGCGAGGAAATCAAGCTGATCATGGAGACCGTGTACACCATCCGAGAAACCCCTCCATGGGCAAGCCATTCATGAACTTCCTGACCAAAGGGAGCTGCCTGACGAAGAGGTTGAGGCAAGGCAAGTGAAGATCAGGGAAAGTGCATACACCATCATCAACAATGAGCTATACAAGCGTAGTGTGGGAGGAATCTAGAAGCGCTGTGTGAGCCAAGAAGAAGGAATCCGTCTGCTAGTGGACATTAACCAAGGCGAGTGCGGTCACCACGCGTCTTCACGAGCCATAGTGGCAAAGGCATTCCGCCATGGATTCTACTGGCCCATGGTGCTGGAAGACGCTGAGCAGCTGGTAAAGGCATGTAATGGTTGCCAGCGGTTCAGCCAGCAAAAGCACACTCCATCGGCGACACTCAAGATGATCCCCATCACCTGGCCATTCGCCGTCTGGGGTTTGGAAATGGTAGGCCCCTTCAAAACAGCACGATCCGGCATGATGCACCTACTGGTGGCCATGGACAAGTTCACCAAGTGGATTGAGGCAAGGCCAATCAAGAAGTTGGATGGGCCGACAGTGGTCAAGTTCTTCACCAACATCATCACGCGCTTCGGCTACCGAAACAACATCATCACTAAGAACGACACAAACTTTGCCAAAGGGGCTTTCACGCGCTTCTATGGAGACAAGGGTATATGCTTGGACCTAGCCTCCGTCGCACACCCCCAGTCCAACGGGCAATGCAAGCGAGCAAACGGTATGGTCCTAGCCAGAATCAAGTCACGGCTGATCGAGCCACTGATGAGAAACCCTGGATGATGGATATAAGAGTTGCCGGCTGTGTTGTGGAGCTTGCGCACCACGCCAAACCACTCCACCGGCTACACACCATTCTTCCTCGTCTATGGAGCAGAGGCAATCCTACCAACTGACATCGAGTTCAACACACCCCGCAAGCTACTATACACTGAACAGTAGGCCAAAGAAGCACGTGAGGATATCGCCAATCTCCTCAAAGAAGAACGAGAAGTGTCCTTGTCCAGATCCGCCATCTACCAGCAGAACCTGCACCTCTACCATGCTAGCCGGATCCGCAATGTCTCATTCTGAGAGGGCAACCTAGTCCTGTGGCTGACCAAGGGGATGCACAAGTTGTCTCCACCTTGGGAGGGGCCATTCATAATCAGCAGAGCACTGCAGAACAACTCATACTACCTCATCGACGCCCGCCAGCTGGCAAAGAACAAGATGGACTGCTCTGGTGAAGAAACTTAGCGCCCGTGGAACGTGAACTTGCTTCGCCCATTCTACACCTAAATAAGAGGCGCATGTATCTTACTTTTATGTAATGAACAAGTTGAGGAGCCTTGACATAGTCTCGGGGACTCAGTAATCATTTGGCATTTTCTGCTGCATAATTTGGTGTTTTCTGGCTGCATTATTTCTAAGCCCGGATCCGGTAGTCTCCCTCGGGGACTTGCTAGATGGCCCAGATGGCCGCGCATTCTAGAAGACGAAGTAATGTATGCGGCTCTAAGGGCTTCCTCTTTGATTCCGGCTGTAGACCGCACAACGGCTGACAGACATGGCAAGAGAAGAAAGCTTGAAGACCCATACACAAAAAGTCATAAGGAAAACAAAAACATTTGGACGTTACGGTTGTGCCTGCTAGCTCGACGCTGATGGCTGAAATCCGAAGTATTGTGTAGTATGCCAACTAGCTAACCTTTGACCCCGGCTGTAGACCGCAACCCGGCTAGTGGCCAGCAAGGGAACGGCTTGAACGGCCAATTGTCACTAAGAAAAGGACAAAGTTGTTATCTTAGCATGAAGCGGCAAAGTTTCCAACCCAAAGAATAAAATACAGACTATATTCTCCCTATGCATATCTAACGCACAAACCATTACTTGTGTTTTCATTTTTTGCACGAGACCAAGGATGGATGCTAACCGCCCCTAGACGGCAGAAGGCAGAAGGGAGCTTCGACCCGGCTGGATTATCCAGCTAGCCCGAACCTCGGGGACTACACATTGTGGGTGCGCTCGTGCGCCCCCACACAAAAACCAACAAACGGAAACAACAAAGGGAGCTTCGACCCGGCTGGATGCTCCAGCCGGCCCGAACCCCGGGGACTACACCCTGTGGGTGCGCTCGCGTGCCCCCACACAGAAGCAAGCTTACACCACAAGCAGTCACAAAGTGCAAGTCAAACACACAGCAAGTGCAAGAAAAAAGCACAAGACAATATCACAAAGGGAGATGAAGCTACCACCAGAGTTCAATACAGAACAAAAACAAATTGTTCACAAAGGACAAGACAGTATAACAAAGGATAAGTTCCCAACCGATACAAATATGCCTGGCATTCCAGGGATCAAGCTTGACGACTAGCAGAAGGATCGGAGACATTCGCTGGGGCATGGCTACTGGAGGCGACGTCGATAGAGGCAGAGGCTTGTGCAGCTGGGGCGTTGGCATCCGCTGGAGCCGAGAGCGGGTCAAAAGTGTACGGCTCCATGCCAGACGGGTCGCTGAAGTTCCGGTCTAGCTAGACGAAGCTCTCGATCTTAACACCATAGGAGCGGATGTCCGGAACTTCAGCGTGAAGCTGGTCATAGCTGGTCCCTTGCCGGAACCCTCTAGAGAGACTCTGAAGGTCCACGTCATGGTACCAGGACTTAAGTAGTGCAAGCACCATCTCCGCGCCGCCGCGTGCCACCAAGTCCCGTGCAACATCCATGATGTTAGGAGCAAAGAAGAGCTTCTCAGCCAAGGCATACATCATAGCCGGTAGAGTGGTGTCGGGCCAGACGTAAGCATAGACTTCAAGGGCGGCATCACGCAGCCGCTTGGCCTCCTCGCATGTGACCGCCACCAACTCCTCTGGATGGAGGTTGCGTCTGGTGTCCGCCTCGAGGATACGCGCCATAGCCTGATCAATCGCCTTAGAATACTGAGCTGCACCCGGGAAAGAAGCAATTGTTATATACCGGCTGCAGCAAACAAAGAACAAGTCTACCTAAGGAGGAGTCACTTACTGATGATGATTTCGGCAATCTAGCATAGCTCCGCCAGCGCCGCCTTCTCTCGGTCCTGAGCAACCTTCAGAGTCTCTCACTGCTGGGCGAAGAGCTTCTCAAGATTCTTGAGCGCCTCAGTCCGGGTATCGGTGACCTTCTTGGCTTGGCCGGCCTTGACCTCCATCCGTTTCTGATGCTCCACCAGCTCACCAATATGGGCTTGTAGAGCCTAGTTGGATTCCTCCAGCCGGAGCACCTCCGCCTTCAGCCTCTCCACGTCCTAGTCCCTATCCGCTAAAAGAGCTATAGGAGGGTACCCAATGGTCAACAAGAAACGCGAAAATTCATGCAATCGGGAGGACATGGCAGAGCGAGCAATCTTATGGCCTAGGTCCTGCGTGGTTTTGGCAGCATCAGCAAAAGCTTTCTGCAGAATAGAAGAAGTAAAAATAGGGGAACCGGCTGAAGAGAAAAACGATGAAAACAGCAAGGAGATATTTACCTCAAGGGAAGCCCCCAGCGCCTTGTCCTGGCCAAGCCCCTGCTCCATTGCCTCAATTAGGTGGCGGGCCTGGCCGAGGGCAACGGGCTCCGACTCAAAGAGTTGCACCAAAGCAGGGTCCGGTGGTGGCACGACCTGGGCTGCCCGCCAGCCGGTAACCTAGAGGTCGTCGTGCTATCGGTAGCCGCATGCGATGCCTTCGGGGCCCCATCACCCGCACCACCAGAGCCGGGAAGCACCTCCTGGCCGCCGTCTCCAGCGGCCGGCTACGCAGAAGCTTCCAACGCCACCTCCACGGGCTCCTCCACTTGATAAGCAGCAAAGCCTGGCTGAGCGTCGCTCAGCGCCAGGTCCACGCCTTTCGTCAGACGGAGCGGAGGAGCGGCCGCAGAACCACGCCCGACCAAGAGAACCTCGGCGAGCTTGGAGGCGGCGGAAGCGTGATGCAGGGTCACAGGCGTAGATGGTGGCATCGACCCTACCACACCTGTAGCAGCCTCAGCCAGCATGGTAGCAGAGGTCGCAGTCGGTGCAGCAGGCCCCTCAGCCCCAGCCGGGGAGGGGCGGACGTGGTGGCGATGGTCGCGGAGCCGTCCAAGGACATCGCCTCACTACAAGCAAGACGCAAGGGCACATTAAGAAAAGGGAAAGCCAATGGTCACAAGCAAAAAAGGAGCAAAGGCACGTACCTAGTGACGCTTGGCACGGCGGCCGCGACCCTCGGTCGGGGGCCCTCTTCGAGCCTCCACCGGCTGGGGTGGCACCGGCTAAGGCAGCCCGCTTCCCCCTAGTCCGCGACGTGGCAACCTCAGCCGGGTCCGCATCCATGCCGTGCACGGCTGCTCCAGTGCACAGGCAGAACATCAAGCATACGGCTAAAGAAGGGCAAGATAGATAAAGAGAGGGAAAATATACTCACCGGGTGGGAACTCGCAACCCTTGTAGGCCCAGATGGGGAAGCGCTCCGGCTCCTGTAGAGGGTACTTCTGTGGCTTGGAATCAACTGAGGAGAGGGAAAGCTCATCCTTCCCCATGTCGTCCTCCGCTAGTTGTGCTGTAAAGAGCTACTCAACAAGGGCAAAATAAGAAACAAGAAGAGATCCCTCGGGAAAAGTTCATCGGGAGAAGAAGAAAAGAAGCTAACCTTCGGCGGCAGCCGGCCGTGGTGGTACGACCAGTAGGAGAAGGTCCAGTCCTCCACTAGCGTCTCCTTCGAGATAGTGGCAAGCCACTCTCGAAGGGCCCCATATGGCACCTCCAGCCGGGACACCCATGTGGGATCCAGGGAGCCGGATAAGTGGCACATCTTGTGCGACCGCTGCTGTAGCGGAAGCACGTGACTCGTCATCTAGGACAGCAGGACGTCCTGGGTAGTGAGCCACTCCTTATCCACCAACACTGCCACGTGGGCGGCCATCCGGTCCATGTAAGCTTGGGCACCCAGGTTCTAGACGGTCCATGCCTTCCGGGTTGAGGGGACGTTGGCGAAGACCGACACCTTGATGAGGTCAACCTCAGAGGCTCTTGTGCATGTAGAAGTACGAGCGCTGCCACAGTTTCATGGTGTCGGGGATCTCCAACCGCGGCATCACCGACGACGGCCACAGATAGATGGCGCAGCAGCCGGTCTCCGTCAGGGGACCGTCCTTCCCCACCACCTGAACCTTGAAGTTGAAAAACTTCAAGAAGTTCGCCGCGTCTGGGTGAACCCCCAGGAAGCCCTCGCATCAGGCTACATGATACAACAGTTGCACAATGGCATTGGCTCAAGGGTGGTGGAGCTGAAGGTCGAACATCATGAGGAGCTCGAGGATGAACCTGCTCAACGGCGGGCCAAACCCGCCGGGAAAAGTGGGCGAGGAAGAGGACGGCATCCCCGGGCTGGGGGTTAGCCACCCACTCCCCCTCCGGCGCAAGGCAGTGCTTCACCAAGCGCTCCAATGGGAGGATTTCCCCCCGCCGGTACTTTTGGACAAGATCTTCAATCACGTACAAGCCACGCCAGCCCCCAGCCTGTTCAGGCAACATCTCGTTGGGCGTAGCGGCCATGTTAGAAAATCGAGGTCCTATCATCATAAAGCAGAAGAGGCGGCGCCGACGACCAAGAAATGGAGGCGCAAGGAAGTAGAGAGGAA
This sequence comes from Avena insularis, assembly GCA_023614405.1. NCBI lineage: Eukaryota > Viridiplantae > Streptophyta > Magnoliopsida > Poales > Poaceae > Avena > Avena insularis. Next base: position 66,500,981 of record CM042692.1, on the reverse strand, counting down.
ATAGAACACAAGGGGAAGAAGTAGTGGGCACAGGAAGAGGATGAAGTGGGGAAGCCCCCTCCCTTGTGTCCCTATTTATCGAAGCAGAGCGAGCAACGCCTCCTGCGCTCCCCTCCGCCACGTGGCAAGCGACTGCTCTGCTCCCCCCACGATGCTTCGATCCCAGAACAAGTGTGCCAACGTAAGTACCATAGAAGACCCCGCAGGCGTTACTACAAAGACAAAGCATGCGCACGACCCCCGAGAAACCGCTATGATGAATACGTCTGTGCGGTTGCCAAAAGACTGCTGCGACAGGCCAAGGGGTCAAACTGACGCGACGTGCACCAAAAGTGGCAGGCGTGGTCAATGATGTCTACGCACTTCTATTCTTGTAGACAATTGTTGGGCCTCCAAGTGCAGAGGTTTGTAGAACAGCAGCAAGTTTTCCCTTAAGTGGATTACCCAAGGTTTATCGAACTCAGGGAGGAAGTGGTCAAAGGTATCCCTCTCAAGCAACCCTGCAATCAAGATACAAGAAGTCTCTTGTGTCCCCAACACACCCAATACACTTGTCAGGTGTATAGGTGCACTAGTTCGGCGAAGAGATAGTGAAATATAAGTGGTATGGATAATTATAAGTGGTAACGGTGCCAGAAAATAGCTTTGATGGCGTGTGGTAGAGACTAAAGGCAATCTGAAATAAAGATGGAAGCAAGCAAACATGTAATAGATCTAGTTGCAAACGGTGTTTCAATGCTTAGAAACAAGGCATAGGGATCATACTTTCTCTAGTGAACACTCTCATATAAATATCTTCTCTTCATGATACTACTCTGAACTACTCTCCAGTTGGACACTCTAATCCATGGTAGGGCTATAACAGCACTCCTCAAAGTCGCTTTCCCCATCTAGATAACCCCACACTGTCACTTGAGTGTTAGATGGTTCCAACAAACACCACAATTTCATAGAGACATCCAACTCAAAATATAACTCATAACAAGTATTTGTAATCTCTAGCCTAAGTGCCACCATGGTGTGCATGTTGTCACTTTCACACACATGGGGAGAGCCAGAGATCTATTAAAGCACTTGAGTAGCAAGGTATATCTACTTGATTACAAAGCTTATGATCACAATATGATTATGCATAGAGAGAAAGATGAACACATAGCTACCGGTAGAACCCTTAGCCTCGAGGAAGAACTACTCCCTCATCATCATGGGAATCAGCAACGGTGATGGAGATGGAGATCGATGGAGATGGCTCCGAGGGAACTTCCCCGTCCCGATAGTGTGCCGGAACAGAGACTCTGTGTCCCCCGAATCTCCCCTTCGGTGGCGGTGGCGCTGTGGAACTTTTCGTGGCTGGAGGCTGGATTTTTTTAGGGTTTCTGCATCGGAGGCTTCTTATAGGCGAAAGGGAAAGGTCGATGGAGGCCTGAGGGGCCAACATCACTAGGTAGCGCGGCCAGGGGGCCCGCACCACCCTATGGTGTGGCCAGCCCCTGGCCCCTCTCCGTCTCGTCTTCTGGCTCCGTGTTCCCCTCGGTGAAATATTGACTTTAGCTTTTGTCCCGTCCAATTCCGAGAATATTCATTTTCTGGCTTTTCTGGAACCAAAAACAGAAGAAAACATGCAACTAGCATGGTGGCATCTTGTTAATAGGTTAGTCCTAGAAAATGTATAAAAATACTCCAAAGTGTGGAAAAACATAAGAAAGTAGATATAAAACAAGCATGGAACATCAAAAATTATAGATACGTTTACAACGTATCAACATCCCCAAGCTTAACTCCTGCTTGTCCTCGAGTAGGTAAGTGATAAAAAAGAATAATTTTTGAGGTGACATGCACCATCATAATCTTGATCAAGGTATTTGTAAAACATTGATAGCTAGGATCATAGGCCTTTAACATAGCATGAAAGATATAGTTCTAACAATAAGACATAACAACTATGTTGTAACATGAAAAGGTACAAACAAAAGATTCATGAATAACAATGCTTTGAAAGACATTTGTTTGTTTCACATATAGAAAACATAGCATAGTGGCATTCAGCTTGTCCCTCATAGAGTAGCAAAACATAAATGCATAGGACACCTTCAAAGTTCATAAGGGTGACTAGATACAAATAGTTCAAGAATAAGCAATATCAACATTATGAATCAATCAATAAGTTTTGGGACAATGCACATAGAACGGCAACTATGCTCTCCTAATTGGTGCATAAAGATAGAAGATGGAGACTCAACATAAAAGTAAAAGAAAGTCCTTCATAGAAGGAAGCAGGGATTCAAGTCTCATAAAGAGCTTCCAAAAATTATGGTACTTATTAGCTTTCAGCTCTCATTGCCCCTATCAGAAGCATCTTGAAGTGATTAAGGTTAAAGTGAACAAACTATGGAGTAAATGCTTGACAAAGTATAAGCTGGAAATCTCATGTCCCTTCAATATGAGGGCCGCTCCTCATGCTACTCAAGTTTAGTTACCGGTAAGTTCTTGTCATAGTAAGTACATGTGTATCATAGAGAACCGCCAACAGGGTACCCCTTGCCTGATGATACGGAAGAATCCCCATATCAAAATGACAAGGCAAGCAGACAACGAGCATCTTAGCAATCTTCTTATTTACCATGGGAAAATGGTGCTTTTTTCTCTCTTTCCTCTTTTCTCGTCTCTTTTTTTTCTTAATCTCTATCTCTTTTTTATAAGAAGGATGCTTCATAGATTGCTCATTATAGTTACGCTGCAGGTTTCCACCATGATTAGGCATGGATTAGACCAGCGGCCCAAGCGTTTCTCTAACACACATACATAACTCCATGGACTTATAAGCTCCCCTTTCATTTCACACTGACGACATGCATAAACAAAAGAACATGATATCAACTGGGTACAATGTACAAGTGCAATGTTGAAAGCGTTCCCCATGACATCATGGTTCTGCTAATTCCCAACGTATAAGTGCAAGCATATACAACATAGATGACACAATGGTTCAAGTTTATTAGGGGCAAGAAAAGTAAAGTGTGCCATCAAGTTCATGAGAGCTTTAATCACTAATTTTCACATAACAAGTTTAATTCGGAAGGTAGATAAAAACATGAATATACTTGGAATAGCAAATGCTAATAGGTAGGTATGGTGGACTCTTTGGAATAACTTGGTTTTATTTGGAGTTGGATGCATGAGTGGAACTCATACTTGGTATGGAGGCTAGCAAAAGACTGGGAGCGACCAACTAAGAGAGCAATAATGGCCATAATCATGCAAAGCGACAAAACATTATTAATTAAAGCATAAAGTGATATTACAAGTCAAAAACTAAAGGATCATAGAGGTTATGGTGACTTGGTATAGTCTTAACATGGTGTGAACATGCGCCAAGTCAACCCAAATAGAGCATCAAAGGGGAATACCACAATACTATGCTTTAATATGCTAAAACAACGCATGATTCTATCAAGGAACATTAAGCAATCTCAATTGTTTATAACAAGTCATGCTACAGCAATAATCACTAAGAATAAAGCCAAAACAACATCTAGCATGACATGATAAAGTCTAAGCCATAGTCAAAACAAGCTCCCTTTTGTACCACTAAAGCATGAAGCTTTCTACTCTCTTCCAACACCAATCGACTTATTTGAAACAACTCACAAAGATAATAATAAATAAAGATCAGTGGGATTGTCTCACAAATCCTCAAAGAAGAACTAAAAACTTCTAAGCTGAAAGCACAAGAAAACTAAGGCTAAACCCAGTGCTAGCAAAAGAGAACACTCACAAAACAATAAGAATGAAAACTAGAGTGTTCTAGGCAATGAAAACGGAGTGTGTCTCTCTCCAAAAGAAGTGTGCTGGGATCCAATCAACTTATTGCAGCAAACCAAGCAAAATAAAACTAAAAACAAAAACAAAGACGCTCCAAGAACAACACAACTGTGCATGAAACAATAAAAACAAAGTGTCTAGAAAGACCTGAGATTTTTATTGATGAAGAAGGGGATGCCTTGGGTATCCCCAAGCTTTGACGCTTGTACCTCTTGAATATTTCTTGGGGTGACACGGGGTGGCATCCCCAAGCTTGAGCTTTTGTCCATTCTTCATATCATTACATCATTCTTTTCCTACAACTAAAAATTTCCTTCATACAAAACTTCACACAATCTTCATTAGCAACATTAGTGCATTCAAAAGATAATAAACCTTTGGGGTTTAGTTTTAAAACAGCAAAACTTTCATTAAAAACACAAGGACTGTAGCACTTCCTTTTAAAAGTTCAAATGATCAAAGAGAACTCAAAGAGAAAGAGATTAAGAGGCAAATGCAAATAATGGCAGTAATCTGTCAAAACAGACCAGCAGGTAAAAACCGATTTTTTCGAAGACCTTCTGTTGCTCAAATCGAAAAGTGTTGAACTAACGAAAGTTGTATAACAACCTGGGGCAGAAGCACAAAACATTACAGCTCAAACCGACGTATAGAGATTTTTCACGAATTTTTACAGTGAAGCACAAAAATCTGTTTCGGGACAACACTTCCCCAAATCTTACTTCCCTCTCATTAGAGGTTATTCTTGGCACAAAAATCAAATAAAAAAGGATAAGGAGAGGTTATTACAGAAGTAATAACTTCCAAGACACAAGAAAACTATTGGGTTATCTCCCAAGAAGTACTTTTCTTTTACGCCTTTAAGTTAGGCATGATAGTTTGAGAAGATGCTCACATAAGAAATATGAATTGAAGTAAAAGAGAGCATCAAGAAGCAAATTCAAAGCACATTTAAGTCTAACCCACTTCCTATGCATAGGAATCTTGTAAAGAAACAAGTCATGAAAGCACAAAGCAACAAGCATAGTAAAGCAAAACAAGTGCAACTTCAAGACTTTCAACATAAAGAGGGGAAACTTAATATTATTGAGATGCATAAAACCATGTTTCCCTCTCTCATAATAACTTTTAGTAGCATCATGAATAAAATTAACAATATAACTATCACATAAAACATTCTTATCATGAGCCACATGCATAAAAGAATTAATACTCCCCACATAAACATAGTCATTCTTATTAATTATAGTGGGAGCAAATTCAACAAAATAGCTATCATTATTATTCTCATCACCATAATCATCAAATATATGAGGCATATTGTAGTCATAATTAATTTTCTCCTCAATAGTATGTGGACTAAAAATTTCATATTCATCATTGTAATCATCATATATTGGAGGTATAGTATCATCAAAGTAAATTTTCTCCTCCGTGCTTGGGGGACTAAAAATATCATGCTCATCAAAACCAGCTTCCCCAAGCTTAGACTTTTCCATAGCATTAGCAATAATGGTGTTCAAAGAATTTATACTAATAATATTGCTATTAGCATGCAAATAAAGTTCCATAGGTTTTTTAATTTTCTCTTCAAACACTTCATGTCCTAACTCAAGATAAATACTATAAATCTCTCTAATTTTGTTGTTGTTTTCCATTAAGCCTAACTAGTGAAAATAAAAACAAGAAACAAAAATATATAATTGCTGAATCTAAAGGAAATAACTTCGAGCACTCACACACCAGCTACAGTACTAGAAGATAGCTTAGTAGCCAGAAGATGTGAGTACCTTTTACCTTACCTCCCCGGCAACGGCGCCAGAAAATAGCTTGATGTCTACGCACTTCTATTCTTGTAGACAGTTGTTGGGCCTCCAAGTGCAGAGGTTTGTAGAATAGCAACAAGTTTTCCCTTAAGTGGATTACCCAAGGTTTATCGAACTCAGGGAGGAAGTGGTAAAAGGTATCCCTCTCAAGCAACCCTGCAATCAAGATACAAGAAGTCTCTTGTGTCCCCAACACACCCAATACACTTGTCAGGTGTATAGGTGCACTAGTTCGGCGAAGAGATAGTGAAATACAAGTGGTATGGATAATTATAAGTGGTAACGGTGCTAGAAAATAGCTTTGATGGCGTGTGGTAGAGACTAAAGGCAATCTGAAATAAAGATGGAAGCAAGCAAACATGTAATAGATTCCTGTCCCGGCTGTGGGGGAACTTCCCCATCCCGGCAGGGTGCCGAAACAGAGACTTCCTGTCCCCCGAATCTCCCCTTCGGTGGCAGCGGCGCTGCGGAACTTTTCGTGGCTAGAGGCTGGATTTTTTTAGGGTTTCTGCATCGGAGGCTTCTTATAGGCGAAAGGGCAAGATCGGTGGAGGCCTGAGGGGCCCACACCACCAGGTGGCGCGACCAGGGGGACCCGCACCACCCTATGGTGTGGCCAGCCCCTGGCCCCTCTCCGTCTCGTCTTCTGGCTCTGTGTTCCCCTCGGTGAAATATTGGCTTTGCCTTTTGTCTCATCCAATTCCGAGAATATTCATTTTCTGGCTTTTCTAGAACCAAAAATAGAAGAAAACAGGCAACTGGCACTGTGGCATCTTGTTAATAGGTTAGTCCCATAAAATGTGTAAAAATACTCCAAAGTGTGGACAAAACATAAGAAAGTAGATATAAAACAAACATGGAACATTAAAAATTATAGATACATTTACAACGATTACCAACGTAGTCGACGTAATCGGTGTGGCGATTCATCTCCTTGCCGGTTCTGGCAATGGCGAATTCAATCGTCGCTCACACCCTGTGGGTGGGTCACCGGTCCCATAGCCAGTAAACTCTAGTCGGGGAACAACAACAAGCATCTCGAGCTGAAAAATGACAAATGCTACCAGACAAGCACTATAAGACAAACTTGCGACCAGCTCTCCATGAGCAATCATTTCAGCTCAGCCAATGAGCACGCAAGAACTTCTCCACAAGGCGAAGTCCCAACGCGCTCGAGGACTAGTGTCGGGGGATGCCCCTCGGGTAGGCCAAGCCAGGCTCAACTGGCCAACTCCAAGGAGGCCTGGCCAGATCGCCGCAAGACAAAGAACCACAACTGAGTGGATCGCTCCATCCGGTCCGCCCTCAAGATTCCCCGGCTGGCCCATCTAGTCGGGTGACCAGGAGAGCCGGCTGGGTGGCCACCTCTACCTTACCAGATAGGCTGGCACGCCGCCCTAACGGTGCTACAAGACGACGGTGCCAAAGCGCCAAGGCTGGAAGCTGGCGAGTAAAGCACCGGCTGACTTGTAAAGTGACGGCTGACAAGTAAAGCGCCAAGATGATGAGTAAAGCGCCAGGTGATGCACAAAGCAACGACGTTGGGACACTGTGGTGTTGCCCCTATACTGAAGGCTTGACCGGGTCCTAGCCCACCGGCTAGGCCCGGCCATCCGGCTCGCTTTGTAAACCCAAAGCCTAAACAGTAAACCCTAGAGCCCACAATGTAACCTACCTCTCCCAACCAGTATATAAGGGGGGTACTGCTAGGGTTCTAGGTTGAGATTACTGATGACCCACAAGTATAGGGGGTGTATCGCAATATTTTTGATAAGTAAGAGTGTCGAACCCAACGAGGAGCAGAAGGTGTTGACGAGTGGCTTGGATGAGGAATTCTCTGTAAATAATTAGCAAACAAATTTTTAGGGTTTTTTGATAATGTAGATAAATAAAGTGCAAGTAAATAAAAGACAATAATAATAATTGTAGCAAGTGGCCCAATCCTTTCTTTGGCAAAGGACAAGCCGGTTGTATTACTTAAGATAACCAAACATTCTCGAGGACACATGGGAATACTGTCAAGTGCTTTCGCGTCATATAGGTTATTAATCTTCTCTGGTTGCATAAGTGTTGTGTGGGTGAACCTGTGCTAATGTACTAACCTTCCTAGGACTAATACATACATGTGATTATACCCCTTGCAAGCATCCGCAACTACAAGAAAGTAATTAAGATAAAAACCTAACCACGGCCTTAAACTCTGAGATCCTAAACTCCCTTGTGCAAAGGTTTCCTAACGGGGGTTTAGGTTTCTGTCACTCCGGCAACCCCTACGATTAGTAGCCAAATACACAATGCATTCCCCTATGCCCATAAAGGTGAAGTATCATGTAGTCGATGTTCACATGACACCACTAGAAGAATAACACCACAACTTAATTATCAAACCATCGAATCTTTCTCAACACAATTCCACTACTAACAACATGACTTCTCCCATGTCCTCAAGAACTAAACGAACTACTCACGAGACATCATATGGATCAATATTAGAGATTAAATAATGATAAGTAACAATCTGAACATAACAATAATTCAATGGTACGGTTCCACTCAATAGCATCAAATACAACAAGTAATCAACACTAGGAAAGTTTCCCCTAAAAACTATGCAAGATTCAATCCAATTGTTACAGCGGTACGGAGTGGTGATGATGGTGTTGGTGGAGATGATGGTGAAGATGATGATGATGATGATCCCGATGAAGTCTAGCTTGATGATGGTGTTGATGGTGATGATCTCCTCTCTCCAGGAAGGAATTTCCCCAGCAGATTTCTGCCTGCCGGAGAGCTCTTTCTCTCTCTGCAGTTTTCCACCCCGCAAAGGCGGCAGAATCTTTCTGTAGTCGCTCCCCGAGTCTTAGGGTTTCGAGGGGATTATATACGCCAAAGGGCGATGCTGGGAGTAGGCCAGGGTGGCCACACCACCTAGTGGCATGGCCAAGGGGAATCCGCGCCACCAGGTGGTGTGGGCCCCCTATGGCCCATCTCCGCTCCTCCTTCTGGCTTCCTCCGTCTTTTGAAAAAATAGGATTTTCCGTATATTTTCCGGGATTTTCTGATCTTCGCGAATTTTGCATCCAAACGGTGCTTTTTCCATCAAAATCCTAACTCCGGTGGTTCATCCTCCAAAAATCATCAATCATGCAAAAATAGATGAAATAACATAAGTACCATCTCTTAATATGAAATATATCAATGAATAAAAGTGAATTATGATATAGAATAGTGATGCAAAATGGACGTATCAACTCCCCCAAGCTTAGACTTTGCTTGTCCCCAAGCGAAAACTGAGCTCAATAAACATGACCACGGGTTTATGGAGTGAAGTGTCGATAAAGAAAATATGGACAAGAAGCATCACATTCATCAATACACAAATCATAATAGAAAACAACTCACTATTATATAACTTAACTTGCAATGAGTAAGGGAAACACAATAAAGATGCATAAAGTAAATCATAATTGGTAATGGCAAACTTTGTTCTTGGTCATAGAACGGTTAACAAATTGCAGCAGCCAAACATAATGGGTTTTCAATGATAGCTTTCAAAGTAATATTCACTTAGATAAAAGCAGTGTGCAAAACAAGGAACATAAGAAACATGACTGAATATACCATCATATGGGTGATTGAATCACAACAACTCAAATGCTTGCTTGTGATAGAAATGAATAGGTTTACTGACTCAACTAAAAAGTAAAAGAAAGGCCCTTTGCAGAGGGAAGCAGGGATTTCAATTCTCATAAAGAGCTTCCAAAAATTATGGTAATTACTAGCTTTCAGCTCTCATTGCCCTATCATAAGCATCTTGAGGTGATTAAGGTTAATGTGAGGAAAATATGAGTTATATGCTTGACAAATTATAAGTTAGAAGTCTCATGCCCCTTGAGTATGAGTACCAGACCTCATGTTACTCAACTTTGGTTCCCGGTATGTTCTTGTCATTGTAAGTGTATGTGTATCATAGAGAACCACCAACGGGGTACCCCTTGCCCCATGACACAGGAGCTATCCCATATCAAAATGACAAGGCAATAGACAGTGAGCATCCCAACGATCTTTTTATTTGCTATTTGCATAGGTTTTTATTGAAGATGCTTCATAGAATGCCACTATGGTTATGCTGCAAGTTTCCACCATGATTAGGCATGGCTTAGGCTAGCCACCCAGGCACTTCTCTAACACATATACAAACTCCATGAGCTTACAAGCTCCCATTTTATTTCACACCGCCGGCATCCATAAACAAAAGAACATCATACCAACTAAATAATAAATGCAATGTCGAAAGCGGACCCCACGACAACATGATTTTGCTAAATCCCAACTTATAAAATGCAAGCATACAAGTGATACGTCGTAAACGTATCTATAATTTTGGATGTTCCATGCTTGTTTTATATCTACTTTCTTATGTTTTGTTCACACTTTGAGGTATTTTTATACATTTTCTAGGACTAACCTATTAACAAGATGCCACATTGCCATTTGCCTGTTTTCTGTTGTTTTTGGTTTCAGAAAAGCTAGTAAGGAAATATTCTCAGAATTGGATGGGACAAAAGCCAAAGTCAATATTTTACCCGAAGCAACACGGAGTGAGGGAGGGGTGGCGCACAGACTGCGGCCACACCGGTGGCAGACGCAGCTTGGGCACGCCACCAGGGGTGTGGGCCCCCTGGTGCTCCACCGACCTTGCCCCTTCGCCTATAAAAGCCTCCCGGGACGAAAACCCTAAGTACCCGATCAAAATTCCATGAAAGAGTCCGCCGCCATCTCCATCCCTAGATCGGGAGGGATCCGAAGCTCTTCCTGGCACCCTGCCGGAGGGGAGAGATCACCCTGGAGGCCTTCTTCATCACCATGCTTGCCTCCGGTGTGATGCGTGAGTAGTTCATCCTCGGACTATGGGTCCATGTAGTAGCTAGATGGTTGGTTCTCCTCCTTTGTGCTATCATGTTTAGATCTTGTGAGCTCCGTTCATGATCAAGATCATCTATTTGTAATCTTACATGTTGTGTTTGTGGGGATCCGATGGATATTGAGATGCTATTTCAGATTGATTATTGATTCTATCATGTCTATGTTATTTGTGATCTTGCATGCTCCCTGTTGTTTGTAACTATCTTGGCCAAGTAGATGCTTGCAACTCCAAGAGGGAGTATTTATGCTCGATAGTGGGTTCATGCCTCTAGTAATCTGGGGAAGTGACAGGAATCTCTAAGGTTGTAGACGTGATGTTGCTACTAGGGAGAAAATAGTAATCCTTTGTCCATGGGACAATCGTATTGTTTACTTTACACACTTTGCTTAATGCAATTATCTGTTGCTTGCAACTTAATACTGGAAGGGTTCGGATGATAACCTGAAGGTGCATTATTAGTCATAGATGTAGTTGGATTATGGTGTATGTATAATGTTGTAATGCCCAATCAAATCTCATAGGAGTCAAGATGTCTAGTATATGCATTGTATGCTTTCTCAAATCTGTCAATTGCCCCACTATAATTTGTTCACCCACCATGTTATTTATCTTAAGGAGAATCACCTCTTGTGAACTATGGACCCCGGTCCATGCTTTTACCATTGCTATACCTTCCACTGTTACTATTTACTATTTACTTTCTGCAAGCAATTACTATCTTCCACATAATACGTTTAATCCTTTGTTTTCAGCAAAACCGGTGAGATTGAGAACCTCACTGTAAGTTGGGAGCAAAGTTCTACGGTTGTGTTGTGCAGGATTCCAAGTTGCTAGCAACACCTTGCAGTTGTTTCCTTGTTCCTACTGGTTTGATAACCTTGGTTTCATAACTGAGGGAAAACTTGCTGATGTGCTCATCATACCTTTCTCTTGGTGTTCCCAACGAGCTCTACATTTTGAGCCATCAAGCACTTTTTCTGGCGCCATTGCTGGGGAGTCAAGGACAACTTCACAAGGGGAGTCTCTCACAACCAATATCTTTACTTTGTTTTTTTTTTGTTTTTCTTAGTTTATTTCTGCTTTATTTGCTTGTTTCTTTTTATCAAAAACACACAAAAATTAGTTGTACTGGTTTGCTCCCTTATTCAAAAACATAATTTTTTTAGTTCTTTCTATAGTTGTCATTTTGTTCTTAGCTCACCATGTTGATCCCTAAGTTCACTCTAAAAGACCTTTCAATAGGTAGTGGCTCTATAATTAGGAAAGATAATATTGAAGAATTCTTTAATCATGTTACAAATATGAGGATACTGAGGATAGATCCTTAGCGGAACTTGCTCCAAATTATGAAATTGTTGCAGCTTCTTTAGTTCACATGTTGGAGGCTAGGTTTGTTAACCTTAACCCCCCCCCCCCTCCCCGATGCAAGTAATGTTTCTTAAACTTAAAGATATTGAGGATATTGAAAAGAGAGATTTTATTCTAGAAACTTTGCTTAAGGAATTCTACGATGTTGTTAAGGAAGCTAGAAAGGTCTTCATTCGTTTTAATATGCTAGGCTCATGTGTAGATGTTATTGGTACACGAGAAAAGATGGACAAAACCAAACCCAAAGATGGAGAGGAAATTAAAATACCAATACCTTTTAAACTTGTGGGAATGCATGAAGCCTTAGAAAAGAATTTTGATTGGATCGTTCCTGAAAACCCGTTTGATGAAACCAATGAACCCAAGAGTATTGAGAGAGGATCCTCTAGAACTTATTTGGATGACACACCTTGCCTTGTTGAAGATATTCTGGTATTGGTCTTAATGCTTCTTCATTAGAAAATACTTGAATCTTGCTTCTTATGCCTAGCTCAAAGGCGTTAAAGAAAATCACTATTGGGAGATAACCCAAACTTTTATTCAGTAAGTTTTTCTTTTGTTGAGTCTTGGAAGTTATTACTTCTGTAAAAACCTCTCCTTATCCTTTTTGTGTGGTTTTTGTGCTAATAATAACCTCTAATGAGAGAGAATTAAGACTTGGGAAAGTTGTTGTCCCGAAACAGAATTTTTGTGCTCCACTATAAAAAAATCGTGAAAAATCTCTGAACATCGGATTGAGCTATAATTTTTTGTGCTTATGTCCCAGATTATTATCTAACTTTCGTTAGTTCAGCACTTTTCGATTTGAGCAACAGAAGGTCTTCGAAAAAATTGATTTTTACCTGTTGGTCTGTTTTGACAGATTTCTGCCATTATTTGCATTTGCCTCTTAAATCTCTTTCTCTTTGAGTTCTCTTTGATCACTTGAGCTTTTAGAAGGAATTGCTATAGTAGCTTGTGTTTTAATGGAAGTTTTACTTGTGATGAAACTAAACCATAGGACCAATTATCTTGAATACATTAATGTTGCTAATGAGGATTGTGTGAAGTTTTGTATGAAGGAAAATTTTCAAGTGTAGGGGAAGAATAATGTGATAAGATGAAGTATGGACAAAAGCTCAAGCTTGGAGATGCCACCCATGTCACCCCAAGAAATATTAAAGAAGTATAAGCGTCAAAGCTTGGGTATGCCCAAGGCATCCCCTTCTTCATCAATAAAAATCTCAGGTTTTCTTAAAAAAACATTTCATTTTTATTGTTTCATGCACAATTGTGTTGTTCTTGGAGCGTCTTCGTTTTTGCTTTTAGTTTTATTTTGTTTAGTTTTCTTAAATAAATTTGATGGACCCCTGCATTCATATGATATTTCAAATAAGTTGATTGGTGATTGGAAAAGAGTAGGAAAGTTCTTGCTTATAAGTAGTACAAAAGGAGTTTTTGTTTTGACTGTGCCCTAGACTTTATCATGTCATGTTTGATATTGCTTTGACTTTATGCTTAGTAATTATTGCTATAGCATGACTTTTCCAAAAAATTGAGATTGCATAATGTGCCTTGAAAGAATCATGCGTTGTTTTAGCATACAAAAGCATAATATTGTGGTATTCTCCTTCGATGCTTTATTTGGGTTGACTTGGCACATGCTTACACCATGTTAAGACTATGTATCAGTCACCTTAGCCTCTATGATCATTTAGTTTTTTTGACTTGTAATATCACTTTATGCTTTAATTAATAATGTTTTGTCGCTTTGCATGATTATGGCCATTAGTGCTCTCTTAGTTGGTCGCTCCCAGTCTTTTGCTAGCCTCCACATGTACTAAGTATGAGTTCTACGCATGCATCCAACCCCCAAGAAAACCAAGTTGTTCCATAGAGTCCACTATAAATTCCTATGCATGGTGTGTTACACCATTCCAAGTATATTCATGCTTTTATCTTCCTTCCAAATTAAACTTGTTATGTGAAAATTACGGATTAAAGCTCTCACAAACTTGATGGCACACTTTACTTTCTTGCACTTAATAAACTTGAACCATTACGTCCATCTATGTTGCGTATATGCTTACACTTTATAAGTTGAGAGTTAGCAGAACCATGTTGTCATGGGGAACGCTTTCAACATTGCACTTATTATTCAGTTGATATCATGTTCTTTTGTTTATGGATCCCGGCGGTGTGAAATAAACTGGGAACTTGTAAGCTCATGGAGTTTGTATATGTGTTAGATAAACGCCTGGGCGGCTAGCCTAAGCCATGCCTAATCATGGTGGAAACTTGCAACATAACCATAGTGAGCATTCTGTGAAGCATCCTCAATAAAAACCTATGCAAATAGCAAATAAAAAGATCGCTGAGATGCTCATTGTTTGTTGCCTTGTCATTTTGATATGGGATAGCTCTTGTATCATGGGGCAAGGGGTAACCCGTTGGCGGTTCTCCATGATACACATGTACTTACAATGACAAGAACTTACTTGTGACTAAAGTTGAGTAGCATGAGGTCCGGTACTCGTAGGCAAGGGGCATGAGATTTTCGACTTATAACTTGTCAAGCATATCCTCATATTTGTTCACTTTAACCTTAATCACCTAAAGATACTTATGATAGGGGTAATGAGAGCTGAAAGCTAATAAGTACCATAATTTTTGGAAGCTCTTTATGAAACTTGAAATCCCTGCTTCCCTCTTATGAAGGGCCTTTCTTTTTACTTTTATGTTGACTCTCCATCTTCTATCTTTATGCACCAATTGAGAGAGCATAGTGACCATTCTTAGTTTAATGTGCATTGTCCCAAAACTTGTTGATTGATTCATAACTGTGATATTGCTTGTTCTTAAATTATTTGTATCTAGTCACCCTTATGAACTTTGAAGGTGTCCTATGCATTTATGTTTTGCTATGCCATGAGGGACAAGCTGAATACCATTCTTATTATGTTTTCTATATGTGAAACAAACAAATGTCTTTTAAAGCATTGTTATTCATGAATCTTTTGTCTGTACCTTTTTCATGTTATAACATAGTTGCTATGTCTTATTGTTAGAACTCTGTCTTTTATGTTCATGTTAGAGTACTTTGATCCCAGCCATCAATGGTTTACAAATACGTTGATCAAGATTATGATGGTGCATGTCACCTCAAAAATTATTCTTTTTATCACTTACCTACTCTAGAATGAGCAGGAGTTAAGCTTGGGGATGTTGATACGTCGTAAACGTATCTATAATTTTTTATGTTCCATGCTTGTTTTATATCTACTTTCTTATGTTTTGTTAACACTTTGAGATATTTTTATACATTTTCTGGGACTAACCTATTAACAAGATGTCATAGTGCCAGTTGCATGTTTTCTGCTGTTTTTGTTTTCAAAAAATCTAGTAAGGAAATATTCTCGGAATTGGACGGGACAAAAGCCAAAGTCAATATTTTACCTGAAGAAACACGGAGTCCAGAGGGGAGACGAAGTGGCGCACCAGGGCGGCCACACCTGGTGGTCGTGCGGCCTAGGGGGCGCCACCAGGGGGTGTGGGCCCATGGTGCTCCACTAACCTTGCCCCTTCTCCTATAAAAGCCTCCCGGGACAAAAACCCTAAGTACCCGATCAAAATTCCACGAAAGAGTCTGTAGCTGCCGCCATCTCCATCCCTAGATCGGGAGGGATTTGAAGCTCTTCCCGGCACCCTGTCGGAGGGGAGAGATCACCTTGGATGCCTTCTTCATCACCATGCCTGCCTCCGGTGTGACGCGTGAGTAGTTCATCCTTGGACTATGGGTCCATGTAGTAGCTAGATGGTTGGTTCTCCTCCTTTGTGCTATCATGTTTAGATCTTGTGAGCTCCATTCATGATCAAGATCATCTATTTGTAATCTTACATGTTGTGTTTGCAGGGATCCGATGGATATTGAGATGTTATTTCAGATTGATTATTGATTCTATCATGTCTATGTTATTTGTGATCTTGCATGCTCTCCGTTGTTTGTAACTATCTTGGCCAAGTAGATGCTTGCAACTCTAAGAGGGAGTATTTATCTCGATAGTGGGTTCATGCCTCTAGTAATCTGGGGAAGTGATAGGAATCTCTAAGGCTGTAGATGTGTTGTTGCTACTAGGGAGAAAATAGCAATCCTTTGTCCATGGGACAATCGTATTGTTTACTTTACACACTTTGCTTAATGCAATTATCTGTTGCTTGCAACTTAATACTAGAAGGGGTTCGGATGATAACCTGAAGGTGGATTATTAGTCATAGATGCAGTTGGATAACGGTCCACGTATAATGTTGTAATGCCCAATCAAATCTCGTAGGAGTCAAGATGTCTAGTATATTCATTGTATACTTTCTCAAATCTTTCAATTGCCCCGCTATAATTTGTTCACCCAGCATGTTATTTATCTTAAGGAGAATCACCTCTAGTGAACTATGGACCCTAGTCCATGCTTTTACCATTGCTATACCTTCCACTGTTACTATTTACTATTTACTTCCTATAAGCAATTACTATCTTCCACACAATACGTTTAATCCTTTGTTTTCAGCAAAACCGGTGAGATTGACAACCTCACTGTAAGTTGGGAGCAAAGTTCTATGGTTGTGTTGTGCAGGATTCCAAGTTGCTAGCAACACCTTGCAGTTGTTTCCTTGCTCCTACTGGTTCGATAACCTTGGTTTCATAACTGAGGGAAAACTTGTTGTTGTGCTCATCATACCTTCCTCTTGGGGTTCCCAACGAGCTCTACATTTTGAGCCATCAACAAGCTTCATAAGATAGTCACAATGGTTCAAATTTATTAAGTACGAGAAAATAAAGTGTGCCATCAAGTTTGTGAGAGCTTTAATCACTAGTTTTCACATAACAAGTTTAATTTGGAAGATAGATAAGACTCGAGAATTTACTTGAAGTAGCAATAATGCTAATAGGCAGATATGGTGGACACAAATGACATAGGTTTTGGTTCAAGGATTGGATGCACGAGATGCATTCCCTCTCAGTACAGGTTTTGGGGTAGCAAGGTTGGGTAGCAAGCATAAGAGTTGAAGGAAACAAACAAGCATACAAGTGATTTAAACAATCATGCAATCTTCCTTGGAAGCACAAAAGATCTTAACTAGAGAATACAACTTATGAGCCAAACAAGAAAGAAGGATGATGAAATTATATTAAAAGGTATTTTTCTCTTTTCCATTCAATCCTTAAATAATGTTGCTACTGACCAGAGCTAAATTTGCCAAAACCAATTAAATTTACTTAACAATCCCAAAGTGATACCAATACTAATAACAAGATCAATCATATAACAGGAATTGCAAACTAAAATAAAATGTGCAAAAAGTAAATGATAGAGCTTCTCATTAATATTCCATAATGGCAACTCACACCAAGGGATACATAGATATCTAACTAGAGGGGAGATACTTCCATAATGCAAACCATCATATATGATAACTTCTCTTATTCATGATATGACTCTACTAAAAAGGTAAAAAGATGAAAGATAATGATATGATACCGTGGCACTCCCCTAGGCTTGGAACAAACCAAGGGGATGCCAAAACCTGATGACGAATTACTCCTTCGGTGGTGG
Organism: Avena insularis; assembly: GCA_023614405.1. Classification (NCBI taxonomy): domain Eukaryota; kingdom Viridiplantae; phylum Streptophyta; class Magnoliopsida; order Poales; family Poaceae; genus Avena; species Avena insularis. The sequence goes on along the minus strand of CM042692.1, from coordinate 66,483,450 downwards.
TGGTGTTCTCTCGTCATCGTCCGACTTCCAAGGTAAAGGCTCTCCATCGACAAAGGACATCTTGGTTTCCAATATCCGGAAACTAGCACCAGAACTTATGTGTTTAAACCTAGCCTCATACTCACAGTTTTGATTTTGTATGTCGTAGAGTGGTGCTTGTAGTTGGTTGGTTGTTCGATGGAGTGAGAGAATTTCACCCCTAAGCTCAGCAGTCTCCTTCTTGTGCTCAGCGATGAGTTCTGAACTTATCTTATGGATGATGTCCACTTCGCGTTCTGCCATCTTCTTATACCTAAAGACTTCTCGCTCCAGTGCTTCCATCCTGTCCTCTAGACTACCCTCTCCTTTAGGGCCCTGAACCTATTTTATCTGTACCTTCCCATCTTCGAGCAATAACTCCTTGGGGTGAATCTTCAACTCATACATGTATGGGTTGATGATATCCGCGGAGAAATCCTCCTTGGGTGATCTAGAGGAAGACATTGTGGCTCCAAAACTGAGAATCTGCCTGTCAGAAACAGATCAAAACAAAAACACGACGAGAACATGTAATACGGACCTCGGGGGATCCGGGGGATTATATATTACAAAGTTTAACAACAAAAGGAAAGTACTAGGAGAAAAGTTATCATATATGATGGTTTGCATGTTAGATAAAAACTGCAAAAATATAACTTGAAAAGTTATCATATATGATGGTTTGCATGTTAGATAATCCATTTCCGTCCCTTTTTCGACTCATTATTTTCCATGTTAGATAAAAACTGCAAAAATATAACTTGAGAAGTTTTTCGCGGACCTTTTCTTACCAGAACTGTTACCTATTCGAGAACGGACTCTGCAGGTTTCTGAATTTGGCCTTTAATAAATTCTTCCAGAGTCACCACTTGAATAACATCAATATCTTCATTGTAAGAATCTTCAAAAATTTAGTGCTTGAGTCTTTTGACCATTCTTCATCCCATTACATCATTTTCTCCTACCACTTAAAATTTCTTTCATACAAAACTTCACACAATCTTCATTAGCAACATTAGTGTATGCAAGATAATAAACCTTTGGGTTCAATTTCAACTGAAATCCATCAAAACATAAGCTACTAAAGCAACTCCTTTCGAAAGCCCAAAAAGAATTCAAAAAAGGAAATCGATTTAAGAGGCGAATGCAAAAATGGCAGAAATCTGTCAAAATAGACCAGCAGGTAAAGATCAATTTTTTCGAAAATCTTATGTTGCTCAAATCAAAAAGTGCAAAACTAACGAAAGTTAAATAATAGCATGGGGCATGCACACAAACAATTACAGATCAGTACGACGTTCTGGGAATTTTCACGATTTTTTACGGTGAAGCACAAAAATCTGTTTCGGGATAGCAACTTTCCCAAATCTTACTTCTCTCTCATTAGAGGCTGATCTTGACACAAAAACCAAACAAAAAGGATAAGGAGAGGTTATTACAAAAGCAATAACTTCCATGACTCAAATAAATAAAATAAACTAAAAGCAAAAATATATTGGGTTGTCTCCCAAAAAGCTCTTTCTTTATAGCCATTAAGATAGGCATGATAAATTTCAATGATGCTCACATAAGGATATGAATTGAGGTAAAAGAGAGCATCAAGAAGCAAATATACTTATATTTAAGTCTAACCCACTTCCTATGCAAGGGAATTTTGTAAGAAAATAAATTATTGAAACCAGAGGCTACTAGCATAGGAAGACAAAACAAGTGCAACATAAAGACTTTCAGCATAAAGCGAGGAAACTTAATATTATTGAGATGCATAAGAACAATTTTCCCTATCTCATAATAACTTTCAGTATCATGCATAAATTTAACGATATAACTATCACATGAACCATTGTAGCAATGATCACTTATTCTGATAGAAAACACAGGGACACTAGCTTTCCTAATTCCATTAGGATGTGAAACAATATTAGAAATATCCTTACAAAGGATAATGTGCCCATCTTCTACATTTTTAGTGACAAAGTCTTTCATATTTGCTACTGCAGGTTCAACATCTATTTGTTCATCAGGTTCTACAGCTTTATTTGTACTTTCATTAACCATACTAGCTGTCATAGAATGTTCCTTTACCTTAACTGGGAATGGTGTTTTCTCGATGTAAGGTTCAGGTAAAATATGATCAATAGTATAAACTTCAGTATTTCTAGCAGGAACACAATTAACATTATCTTTATATGGCTCATGATACTTGTTCCATTTCTTTTTAGGAATTTCAATATAAGAGGCAAAAGCCTTAAAATAATTTGCAATACTTTGAGAATCAAGACCATAAGCATTACTAATATTATGAAAGTCATCAGTTCCCATAAAATATTTAATACATTCATAATCATAATTTATACCTGACTTTCTTCCTTTGTCATTCTCCCATGCTTCAGCATTGTCTTGAATACGGTCTAGAAGATCCCATTTAGCTTTTTCTTCCATACGTATAAATGATCCAGAGCAAGAAGCATCCAATAGATCCTTATCATGAAGAGAAAGCCTTGCATAAAAGTTATCGATAATAATGTTATTAGGGAGCTCATGAGTAGGACATTTGAGCATTAGTGACTTCAATCTCCCCCAAGCTTGATCTGTAATCTCTCCATCACGAGGCCAAAAGTTGTATATTTGATTCCGATCTTTATGAATCTCACTAGGAGGATAAAATTTGGAATAAACGAGAGGTAAAATTTCCTCCTATTCAAGAGATTGGCCATTCTTTAGCAGCTTATGCCATTCCTCGGATCTTCCTTTCAGTGATACAGAGAATAAATTTTTCTTAACTTGATTTGTTGTAATACCTGCACACTTGAACAACCCGCATAATTCATGTATAAAAAGCAAATGATCACCGGGATGGACAGTTCCATCTCCAAAATAGTAGTTATCCATAACACGATCAACAATTTTTGTAGGTATTTTAAAAGGATCAATTTTAGCAGGTGGTGGTTCATCTACTACCTTAGCAGTGGTAGTAGCATTCCGAAATAAGAAACTAAGTGAATTATCCATACTGAGAATAAAGTAACAAGTAGAAATAAACACTACTCACTGTAGAAGTTTCCTTTGACAGTTCCACTCTTCAATAGTGCTTCACTCCCCGACAACGGCGCCAGAAAATAGTCTTGATGACCCACAAGTATAGGGGATGTATCGCAGTATTTTCGATAAGTAAGAGTGTCGAAACCAACGAGGAGCAGAAGGTGTTGATGAGTGGCTTGGATCAGAAATTCTCTGTAAATACTTAGCAAACGGATTTTTAGGAGGTTTTGATAATGCAGATAAATAAAGTGCGAGTAAATAAAAGACAATAATAATAAGTGCAGTAAGTGGCCCAATCCTTTCTTTGGCAAAGGACAAGCCGGTTGTATTACTTAAGATAAACAAACATTCTCGAGGACACATGGGAATACTGTCAAGTGTTTTCGCTTCATATAGTTGATTAATATTCTCTGGTTGGATAAGTGTTGTATGGGTGAACATGTGCTAATATACTGACCTTCCTAGGACTAATACATACTTGTGATTATACCCCTTGTAAGCATCCGCAACTACAAGAAAGTAATGAAGATAAAAACCTAACCATAGCCTTAAACTCTGATATCCTACACTCCCTTGTGCAAAGGTTTCCTAACGGGGGTTTAGGTTTCTGTCACTCTGGCAACCCCTACGATTAGTAGCCAAATACACAATGCATTCCCCTAGGCCCATAAAGGTGAAGTATCATGTAGTCGACGTTCACATGACACTACTAGAAGAATAACATCACAACTTAATTATCAAACCATTGAATCTTTCTCAACACAATTCCACTACTAACAACATGACTTCTTCCATGTCCTCAAGAACTAAACGAACTACTCACGAGACATCATATGGATCAAGATCATAGATGAAATAATGATAAGTAACAATCTAAACATAAGAATAATTCAATGGTTCCACTCAATAGCATCAACTACAACAAGTAATCAACACCGGGAAAGTTTCCCCTAAGAACTATGCAAGATTCAACCCAATTGTTATAGCGGTACAGAGTGGTGATGATGGTGCTGGTGGAGATGATAGTGAAGATGATGATGATGATCCTGATGAAGTCCAGCTTGATGATGGTGTTGATGGCGACGATCTCCCTTCTTCGGGAAGGAATTTCCCTGGCAGATTTCTGCCTGCCGGAGAGCTCTTTCTCTCTCTGCAGTTTTCCACCCCACAGAAGCGACAGAATTTTTTTGTGGTTGCTCCTCGAGTCTTAGGGTTTCAAGGGGATTATATACGCCAAAGGGCGATGCTAGGAGTGGGCCAGGGTGGCCACACCACCTGGTGGCCCGGCCAAGGGGGACCCGCACCACCAGGGGGTGTGGGCCCCCTATGTCCCATCACCGCTCCTCCTTCTGGCTTCCTTCGTCTTCTGGAAAAATAGGATTTTCCGTATATTTTTCGGGGTTTTTTCTGATCTTCGCGAATTTTGCATCCAAATGGTGCTTTTTCCATCAGAATTTTGACTCCGGTGGTTCATCCTCCAAAAATCATCAATCATGCAAAAATAGATGAAATAACATAAGTACCATCTCTCAATATGAAATATATCAATGAATAAAAGTGAATTATGATATAGAATAGTGATGCAAAATGGACGTATCAATTGCAAGCTCCAAGTTCTCTAGATTCCACCAGTTCAGTAGTTCATCTTCCTCTAGCTCTCCATAGCAGCTAGGGAAATAACTCAAGGAGCACTTGTACTAAGCATTCACTCCCCATATAGTAGATCCTTGCATGAGTAGGAGTGTTACCTCATCCAGAGGGCTCCGAACCTGGGTACATCGTTGTGTTTGCAGTATCTATGCCCAACCCGATGCGAGTAGCCATCGATAGCATCTTGATGTCCCCTTCATGACATCCCCGATGGCACTGTCGTGTTCCACACCACGACATTGGTAGTAGGATATGCCATCCTCCGTGTTTCTCAGCTCATCGACAGCGGAGGTGGGCTAGAGCCTCGCAATGGCAGCTATGGCATGCGACATTGGAGCTCAGGATCAGCAAATGGGTACGGCAACTTGGCGCCAAAAGTCAAATGTCCGAAGGGATCATTCTGCTTGGAGGGTGGATTTTGACGACGCCGGTGCTAGGGGAAAGGAGGGAGTGGATCTGTGAAATTGGTCAACGCACCAAGCCCCCTAGTTCCTCGATTTGCCTAAGAGGTTGCCGCGTTGGCACTCGTGTCACGGACAGATTACTGACATGTGGGTCCCGACCGTCTACTTCACGGGGCAGTTTAACAGAATGTTTGAATTTGGTAGGGGTGAGATGAGTTTTCCTTGAAATGGCTTCTCTCGGTAGTTGGCAGCCCAACTTTGTGAAACGCGGCAATTACAGGCAAGTCGGGCTCTGTGATGCACTCGCCCAGGAACTTTGGGGCCACAAATGAACAAGCCCGCTGGTCCTGCCATCTTCGCCGGTGAGCACGACGTTAGTTGGTTGTCCTGCTTCACCTTGGAGCCCGTCGACGATAATCATTCCGGCTACTCCAGCGAAGACGACCACGGTGAGCTCGCCGTTAACAAAGTCGGCCAAGGCGACGATCAGCGTGGCGGCAACTTCATCAACCACGGCGACGGTCGGTATACCGGCATCTCCTTCATCCCCTACCTCTGTGATTCATCCTCTAGAAGCCGCTATAAGAAACCTCTCACCTTGGGCTAGTTGTACATAGATCTGTGAGCATGTATACTCCATTCGTCATTGTTACCTCTGATGCTCATAGATCTGTTCATGTTGTGTGAGTTAGTGTGAGCATATGTACTCTGTTCTTGGCTGTTGTGTGAACTTCTGATGCTCTACTTGTTAGTAGTTACTATTAGCATGTGTAGCACAAATTGTTTGGAGACCATCATGCTTGGTGTCTTATTCATTACTATAGGACAATTTGCCGGACAAGTCACAAAATTTGCCTGAAGTGGTTGTTATAACTATGGAGCCTAAGAATGTTATCCCCATTTGAGCTATGTACATGCCAAAGCCAATGGTGTGGGAGCCTTCTCTTTCTCGGTTTGTTTTGAACAGGCTTTGTGAGTTCGTCAAAAAGGGGTTAGGTGTGACCATAGATTCAAAGAGGTTTACCTGTAGCGTGTGTGCAATGATGTTCTTGACTTTCACCGGAAAGGAAGTCACCCCAACTCAGGTGTACAACCATATGAGTAAGTGGAAGAGAGAGTGGGCTTATGTGCACATGCTCAAGGATTTGGACGGCATCAAATGGTGTCCGGACACCACGTCATTCAGGATGGAGAATGCCAGGTAGATGGAGTTGTCACAGGTTGTGATGAATTGTTTGAGTCATGTTTACTTGTTTCAAGATTTTTCTCCGCTTCTTAAGTAACAAAGTTTTGTTGTCTTAGAGTTTCCTGGTGGATCTCCTTTCCAATCCAGTGGAGAACTATGCTCAGCTTGAGCTCATCTTCATCCCCAAGCCTCTAATTGAGAGGCATTTGTACACCAGTCAGCAGTTGATCCGGACTATGGACCACCTTACTGATAACAAAATACAAGGTTGGTTGTACATTTCCATGCCTACACGTGAGAGGAGGGAATGGCTGATGTGTTGGCTTCGCATGAACTACGTCTAAGAGGAAGGCATGCCTATGCTTCTTTGTTAGTCATACTACTTACCTATTTTAACTCTATGATGGTGTGAATGATCTGATTGAACAAGAACTGTGTGCATATTTTGGGAGGTGGTGAAACATCCATCCATTAGCTAGGGTTGATAAAACTATGGTCAGAGGTGGTATATAGTAGCCCCTCCAATGATGAACTGATTATAATGAACTACTTATGTGTTATCCGCTTCTGCTTAACTACTTGTGTGTCATCTGATAGGATGAACTGCTCTTGTGTGTTGTGATTGTGATCAACTGCTTGTTGGTATGCTAACCACTTCAATGTGGGATGTTAACACAACAACTACACAACTTGCAACAAAATAGATGTGTTTGTGTTCTCGGTGGGCCTATGCATGCTACTAAACAGATGGGCTAGTGTTCTTCAATCATGCAAAAAAGTGTATGCAGCCTACCAAACGGCTGCAAAAGCTAACCCATAGGCTGTCTTAGCCTGGTACTGCCCATCTTAGCGCTGCCGAACAGGCTACCAAACTCGCCCTGAGAAAAAGGTGTAGTATACTACTGTAATTACTGAATCCCAATAGAACATACGCTTGACAAGGACAATCTGAATCGTTAGTCACACAGCTACATCAAAGCCGCATGCATTGGCTGCGAGCGTATATACGCCGGACATATCTGGATTGAAAGGGTAGGACGCCTATTGCAGGCGAACAATTTCAGGTTGCGGATTTGATGACATTGTCATCTCCGATCAAGTAAACACAGCTGTGCTCCACGCCAAGCTCGCTGGCAGGGAGGGAGGCGGCGAAGCGCCAAGGGCCAAGCAAGAGGACCCGATCGCTGAGCGGGTACACCTTGGTCCACTCTCGCTTCAGGAAATCCATCTTCCACACACCGAAATTCTTGTAGCCCCCGATGGGCATAGGATAATACTGGATGAACACAAGCAGCTCCTAGCACGACTCCACCAGGTGCTGCGGGGCCTTCTCCAGGGGGAACCCGCCGGCTAGCCATATATTTCAATGCTCGATGGTCATGAACCGGGGCTCCGGAGCGAACTCGTAGCACATGAGCTCCATACAAACGAGCTCCGTCGGCGACACCGAGAAGTAGAAGTCCCCGTGCATGGCCGCGACGCTCTGGATCTGGAAGCCTGGTTGCTTCTTGAAGTTGTACTCATGAGTGTACCAGTTGTCGTGACTCACGCGGCAGTACCAGAGGATCGGCGAATCCAGGTCAACAACCAGGACCACGCAGCCATGTGAGGTTGGCTTCTCGTGGGAGAGCAAGCACTTGCAGTTCTTTAAAGGCAGGGCCTTGGCGAGGTGCGGGAGATCGACCCTGTCATGAGCCACGGGGTCCCAGAGAGCGGCTTGAAGGGAGACAGGATCTAGGACGAGCAGCCAACAATGTTGGGTCGCCCAACACTGCGCCTTCCATCTGGCGTTGCCCTTGCTTCCGTTGGCTACAATCTGCTCGAATGCAGCGAGAAATGATTGGGTTCTGCTGCTGTCACCCTCGATGGCCGGGAGGCGGATGAGGGACTCCATCTCCTCAATCAAACCTTCCATTTGTGCTGCTTTACTTCACAACTAATATAGGCGTTTCTGTATATATCAATAAGAAGAACAAAGGTTAATTTTCTTTCAGCATGTCTGAGCCAAAGCGATACTAAGTATTAAATAACAGTGACACAGAGAAATACAGCAGTAGCAGAGATACAAGAAATCTGGCGCCAGGCAAGCCCCGACGTGTAAATGCCTATAAAATACTAGTGTAGTTCGAACAAGCGGCAACCAAATGCGAAATTTGACTAGGAAAATTCCATAGAGTCAAGAATAGATAAATAAAGGGATAACTCATCAAGAGGAGAAACTAAAAGGCTTACATATTTCCGACTTCTCCTTAGAGTCATCAATCCGGTCAAGTGCAGACCACCAAACCAAACTATGTGTTGTTCAACTAGAGTAGTTTAGGTTCATGGGTAACCGTTTTAACTTTTAACATAATGTAACAGCGGCGTCTCGCAAAAGCAGCACTAGTATCCCTTTGCAAAGAATACACCGGCCGGTTATCACAGACATCAGGGTGACGCCAAGGATGAACTTGAAGTCCATGATACCTGAGGTTCTCGGGTTTCTGGCTGACCCGGATTCAGAGAGGCCAAGAATCTGAAATATGTCGCTTTTGTTTTGCAGTATTGGAGAGTCCAGGCTGAACTCTCAGGATCTTGTTGATACCACTGCATCCTTTGCCCGTTCGTCAGATTTGGCATAAGCTAGCTGCAACTTCTGCTCAAGGTCTTGTACCTTCTTCTCCATTTCAGCACTCTTGCTCAGATTTTCGGTCAGCTTTTTGATCTCTGTATTGACAAGAACGAGTTTCTCCCTCTTTTCTGCAACCTTCTGCTCATACTGTGTTTCGGCTAATTGTAGCTGCTGTGTAAGAGTTGTTATTTGCTTCTCTAAATCCACAGTATGTTGTTGATCTTCTTCCCATTTAACTTCCCTTAGAGAAACTTGTCAGTTGTGCTTGTAATGGATCTCGGAGATTTTTGCAACTGTTGTCTAACAGATGATAATTGTACTCCCAGCTCTGCAGCATGACGATTCTTGGCTTCTAACTGATCTGCTGAATATAACTTATTCCCACGTTATCTCCCTCACTGTAGCTTCCTCTTCCCGATCTGCTATGGTATCGTAAGCAGCATACAGTTCCTTCCTAACTTCAAACAAGCTACAACTCATATTTTTCATGGACTAAGTTTGCATGCTCTTGCATCTTGGTGTCAGCACTTCATTCTTTTCAGTTGATTCATCTTGCATGGTCTGGATCACCTCACTGTATTTTAGCTTAGACATCTGTCAAGTTTTGAAATGTGCAATTATTTTTTGTAATTTTCCAGATTCATTTGCTCATTCTGCAACTCATCAAGCTCCTTTGCAGTTTCATATTTGTCATTTCATCTGCTTTTCTTCAAGTGTACTTTGGTACTTGCTCTCCCGGAGTAGAAGATACCTGGCTTTCCGGTTCTTCATTGCGTTGAATCATGTCATCCGAGTGTTTTGCGTAATGAATGAATCTCTTCCAGTGACCCCTGCTTTTGTACTGCTGCAGAAGCAAGTACCAACTATAAGTCATCCAGCTTGCTCTGATGTACTTCCAATCCCTCATTCAAACTACTATTTGCAAGAATCAAATTTTCTTTCTCTGTATGAAAAGTTCAACCTTGTTTTGTGTTTATGTAGGCTCTTTAGATTGTGCATAGCTTCATCAAATTTGACCTTTCGATTTTCTTTGTTTAATGGCAACAACTTTAGATGCCTGCTCTTCATGATATCCCAACTCAATCTCGAGAACATCCAGCTTCTTGCTCAAGTCTCTAACTTCAGCTTCTTTCCGTGTTATTGCCTCGAGGCTTCACGCATCTTAACTTCAGTTTCTCCATTCTTGAATTCCTCTGCATAGTTGAGTTTCAAGTTTCTTGTGTACACCTCCGTTAGGTATTTGATTGTTCCCTCATGATCAACTTGCTTCTCTACAACTTCTTCCTTTTCAGCACACGTAGCAGTAAACCGTTGCTGTAAATTATCACACATGACAACCTTACCAAACACTTCCCCCCTTTAAAGTACTCATTCTTATCAGCCAGTTTTCTGTACTGCGCTTCAAAAGAAACCATCTTTTCTAGAACACTTCATTCACATGCATCAAACTTTCAGTTTCAGACTGAAGTACAATCAGCCTCTCATTCAAGTTCCTTAACTTCTGAATCTTTCTGTCCTATTCTCTCAAGAGCTTCATGCATTTGAACTTCAACTTCCGCATTCCTTGATTCAGCTGTCGATCTATTGAAATTCTAAGCCTGTACAATGTTATGTCCTGGATAGCAGAATAGGACGAACGAACCGGCCCCGCTCTTCCATGCTCAGCTAAATTCGTAATATCTTCTTCCTTTTCAGTGTGAGTAGAGTTAAACTCCTCTTGCAGTTCTCGAAGCATGGCTAACTTAGCATCCAGTTCCTATTTCAGGGCCTGATTTCCTCCACTCATCGCTGCGCTCTCAACAAATGCCTCTTTGTTCTTTGACTCAGCATTGCAGACCTTGGTCTTGAGTTCCTCAATGGCGGTATCATGAGTAGCAACCTCATTTTCAAAGGCTTCGAGCTCCACCTTCATGGATTCCACCTCTTCAGTGGCCATAGTTCCTTTGCTTGATAATATTTCAAGGTTTTTTTTCCCTTTTCTTCGGTTATTTGGATCAGCGAGTCCAAAAGATCGTTCTCCTTTCCGCTTACAGCTTCCACAATAGCTTCTTCCAGATCATCAGAAAGGTGAGAAAACTTGCTTCTGTAATGTTCTAGTAGTACTAGTTCTGCTTCAACCTCACTGAACTCTGCTTGTGTGGTCCCCAGGTTCAGTAACACCAGGCCTAAACTACACTAACCGCTAATACCAAAGTCGACCGCACATAGACTCTACAAGATGGTAGATTAGCAATTCGTATAGTGAAGTCTAAAATGGTTCGCAGTGGAGTTCACAAAAACAGTTGTAATGTTACTACTACGGCCCTAAAAATCCCAACGGCCGATCCCCAAATCCTCAACCTAGATACGCACGTCTGGAAACCGGAATCCCCAAATCGACGCCGCAACGGGGATAATACGCACCAACGTCTTGCGGTCCTGAAGCTGTGAAGCAACGACGACGTCCGTCGGCCGAGCCGGCTTCTCTCTTTCTCTCTCGCTCAGGCTTGAGACGTCACGGCGAAACTACCGAGGGAGAGGGAGAGGGAGAGGGAGAGGTGAGAGACGCGGCCCTGGCCCTCAGCCGTTCTGGGCTTTATGCAGTTGCCCACTTCAACATTTGCGAAAAGAAAAAAAAAATTGTACGGCTAATACGGACACGAAACAGGCATACACCCAGCTATATAAATATAGCACCGACAAGTAGGATCGTTACTGGACCAGACAGCACAACGTCCAAAAGAAAAAACACAAAAAGAATACAGAAGGTTGAGAATATAAATATATTGTCTATCGTTTCATAATTGGTTAGGACAACAATTTAACATGGTATCAGAGGCAAAACATATTGAGTTCAAATCCTGCCTAATGCAATATTAAAAATAAATATATGCGGACACCCGAACCCACATCCTGAACCTGTGAAGAAGAAATCTGCTGCCCCCTAGATCCCTACCGTCGCCGCCGCGCAGATTTCTACCGTCGCTCAAAAACCTAAAACTCTACGACACAAACCACGTAATTTATTTTGTGCCTCTAGCACTATCAGCCATAATGAAACGACAATCTCGACCACGAATACATCACGACCGGCTAGCTAGACATCGACATCAAGAACAATGTCTACAGCAACTCAAAAACTCTAGTCAACAGCGTCTGAATCGTCACTTGCGTCCACTGCACTGGCGCTGTGACTACGGCAAAGAAGAGAGGTACTAGAAGGAACACAATCACCGCCCTAGGTGCTAGCCATGATCATAGCCATGCAGGTGATGATGGCAAGAAGGTGAAGACGACGGAAGCGCAAAACTTCAAATCCAGTCATAAGCGTCCGCTTCACTCCCGCTACGACTGAGAGATGTTAGAATACTTATACGTGTATGGACTAAAGATAGACTAGGACTCTACATCTTGTACTTCAAGTCTCCACCTATCCCCGTGTACCTCTATATATAGCCCCACGAGGGTCAAATCAATATACAACAAAATATTTGGAATCAATCTTTTCGACATGGAGCAGTGGTCGAATCAGTGAGATCCGTTGGCTTGATTTTTATTGGTCAAACCACTGGCTCATTGGTTTATTATCTGGTTTTTAAGCTATAAAAGAAGGAGCGTCTTGATCTCAGGCGTTTGAGAACTTCTTATGTCCTGACACCATTCTACTATTTGTATTTATTCTTAGTTGCAATCTAGTTATAACTCGTAAAATTCATACTAATTATTAGGTTGCAACTTATTAAATTACAAATTTTTGTTACAACGTGTAATTCCCACTCTGTTACAACGTGTAATTCCCACTTTGCATGAATTGCGAGGTAAATCTAATGGCGGGGAAGGTGACGGGGACATAAAAAGTTCTCGGAAGCACGAGAACTAGCAAAATCGGTTAGAAAAACATGACAAGAGATACTGTAGTTTCCATATAACTACATATGTATGCAAACAATTATTATTATCTCAGACTTTTTTCTTAACTCACATGGGATAAAGAACGATAAGATCGGGTGTAGTGGCATCATCCTAAATCGAAGATACTAGAGACAACGCATGTAGTGCATGCAGAAGTCAACGGGGTTTACTAGACACTATGGCAAGTAAAAAGAAGATATAGAGTATTATAAAAAAGGGCACTCACGTGACAGTCTTCCTTGAAACCTTCTCTGTCGGGGAAGAAGCAGCCGCAACAGGACTTGATGAACCGATTACCTCACGTTTTCTTCTCCAAAAAAGAACGGAAAACTCTTTGTGAGGAAAAACGGTTTCTTCAGGCGCCGGGTCTTATAGTATATGCGAAGGCGCCGACTCTGTTTTCCTTTTCCTCTCGATCTGCGAGTCTACTGTATATGTATGCATACTCGTACTCGCTCTGCCCGCTGCCACGTTTGGGTTGGGTTTGGACTGGGCCTGCGCAGGCAAGTAACGTTGCTTAACCAATCAAGTACCGGACCCTGAACCCTAGTCCGGCCCATGGGATGAGATCGGGCATGTACCAATCCAAGGCTCTAGTCAAAAGGAAACCATTAAGGGCTTGGACTTGGGCTGGGTTTGGTGCAGACTAGTAACGTGGCTGAGCCAGTCCCTCCGGCAGTATGGACCAAACCCTGAACCCTAGCTAGAGCCTGCTTTCCTCTCTAGTCTCTAGAAAAAATTAAGTAACTCGAGCCTGACTTGCCGTCGCGATGCCCACGGCGGCCGGGGAGCTCGCCGGAGCTCGAGGAGGAGTGGGGGCGGAGAGGGTATTCGTCGGCGCAGGATGCAACCGCGTTGTGAACAACGTCTCCTGGGGCGCTTGTGGCCTCGTCGCCTTCGGCGCCCAGAACGCCGTCGCCCTTTTCTCCCCTTCGGTTCGTCGCTCTGGTCCTACTATCACTCTTGTTTTTTAGGTATCCTGTCTGATTCGGTTGCTCTCGGTTCGTGTCTGACCTGGGACAGAGAGGGGAGATCGTGACGACGCTCCCGGGGCACAAGGCGGCGGTGAACTGCACGCTCTGGCTCCCAACCAAGAAGGATCTACTCAGAGGTATGCTGCCTCCTCTTTGCACCTATTTTCTCTTGTCTATTTTAACTCTTTGTTCTGTTGTATCTGAACTGAAATGATTAGCTTGGAGATTCATGCCGAAACAACACCATGTGATGTACCATTGTTGATGCACCGAGTTGCATTTTGACGCAAAATTAGAGAACAAACTGAGTCACTCTGAATAAATTTTTGGGACTTGAGAGGAGCTAGCTATAGATACGTATATAGGTCAATTAAAAGAAAGTTTGGGCTGATCCTTGGCTCCTGAGTACTGAACCTTTGGTGATGGTTTGTTTCATTTGCCCCTCTGCAGTTCGACACAGGGAGGCACACTATCTACTCTCCGGAAGTTCTGATGGTGCGATTATGGCATGGAAGATTGGTTCTGGAAAAGATGAGGTGAGTTTCTTCTGTTTCACCATTTTGTACTTGTTGTCCTTTGAACGATACCTTTACTTTCCCCTCTCATAAGCTTGCTGGGAAAGTGTTATTCTGTTTATCTTGATCAAGTTGACCCAAGTTGTTTGATTTGATGTTTATTATGTCTGCTCTCCAGTGGTCTCATGCTTTGGAACTGCCAGTAATGCATAAGAAAGGTGTGACCTGTCTTGCTGGAAGGATGGTATCGGATGCGGTTTCAATTTTCGCTTCCACCTCCTCAGATGGAATGGTGGTTATCTGGGAAATGGCAGTTGAGCCGGCTACCGGTGGTAAGATGATTTACCAGCATTTTGGTATTCCGTGCATCGAGCCTAATATTATTGATTGTATCTTAAAGAGTTGCATTGACCGTTAGCCTGTCTCTGAGGCAAAACTTCTTAAAGCTTCTGAAAATGTGTTATGCCATCCTGCATCAGTTATTTGGTTTCTCTTCTGCAGGCAGCTGCAAGGTCGCTTGTTTGCATTCTCTTTCCGTTGGCTTAAAACCAATGGTTTCACTTTCATTGGCGGTGTTGCCGGAGCAGGAAGGTTGTCTAATTTTAGCAATGGGAGGGCTAGATCATAAGGTTCATATCTATTGTGGGGATCAGTCAGGCAAGGTTTGTAAGACTTTTTTATCACTTCCGTTGCTATATCTGCCCGCCTTTCTTGTCCTGACTAGCATTTTATGATGTGCAGTTCATTAAAGCCTGTGAACTTAAGGGTCATTCTGATTGGATCAGAAGTCTAGACTTTTCGTTACCTGTGATGGTGGGCAGTGAAAAGCACAGCCTTTTTCTTGTTAGCTCGTCTCAGGACAAAACCATTCGTATATGGAAAATGACTTCAGATTCTGTTTCTTCTTCCTCCATGGTGCAACCAAGGAAGGAGAATATTGGGATGGCCTCCTATATTGAAGGTCCTCTATTTGTAGCCGGTAATGCAAGTTACCAAGTATCGTTGGAGTCTCTTCTTGTTGGGCATGAGGATTGGGTATATTCAGTAGAGTGGCAGCCTCCTACACTGTTACTGGGTGCGGAAGCTCATCAGCCAATGAGTATATTATCTGCATCTATGGACAAGATGATGATGATATGGAGGCCAGAGAAAACTACTGGCCTTTGGATAAATTCGGTGACAGTCGGTGAATTAAGTCACTCAGCACTTGGATTTTATGGTGGCCATTGGGAACCTGATGGCAAATCTATTCTTGCACATGGCTATGGTGGATTTTTTCATATGTGGAGAGATGTTGGACTGGATTCTGAAAATTGGCAGCCTCAGATTGTCCCATCTGGTCATTTTGCACCAGTATCTGACTTAACATGGTCCAGATCCGGCGAATATTTACTAACAGTTAGCCATGACCAGGTAAGTTCTTGTACTTCCGTATCATCTTTTGTTTATCTATGGTCAGTTGTCATCTTCTTGTGCTACTTGCTAATCCTCTGTTACATCGATGTTTATTATGCAGACTGCACGCATATTTGCGCCTTGGAGAAGTCATGTTAACCCAGGAGATGTGATTTGTTGGCGCGAAATTGCTCGTCCACAAATCCACGGGCATGATATTAACTGTGTGGCATTCATTCATGGTACAGGAAACCACCGGTTTGTTTGTGGTGCTGATGAAAAGGTCTCCAGAGTCTTTGAAGCTACTTTATCATTCCTGAGGACCCTACAGGAAGCAACTTTGTTGAAACCTGACAATGAGGACTTTGATGATGTGCAAGTCCTTGGAGCAAATATGTCTGCTCTTGGGCTTTCACAGAAACCTATATATACACATGGTAAAATCCCTCTCGTTTTGGGCAAAGTGTCCCCTTAGCTTCTCATGACAAATTCTAGTAGGTCTTACTTTATATTTTGAGCTATTCTTTCATTTGACCAATGCCTTTGTATTTATGGTTATTCAGGAGGAAAAGAATCCACGAGCAGTACTTCTAACGATTGTCCAGATTCTATGGAGACGATCCCTGATGCAGTGCCAACTGTGTTTACTGAGCCTCCTGTGGAGGACCAACTTGCATGGAATACCTTATGGCCTGAATCTCACAAACTTTATGGGCATGGAAATGAACTCTTTTCCCTCTGCTGCGATCATGCAGGGAAGCTTGTTGCATCGTCATGCAAGGTATTACTGAATGTTTTCTTGTTGTGACTGAAACGTATGTATGTAATCTAATATCAGTTATGTTCAGCCAGACATCACCATCATATCATGCTCATTTACCTTACCTGGCTACAGTTATGTTACTTCATTATTCTGTTTCAGAGCATGTGCGCTCGAGCTAAGTGCTCAAATGTGAATCTCCAAGCAGATGCTTGTTTTTTGTTTTCGTAGAAACTCTAGGAATGAATGAGCTTTTTAAATTCCGGGAACCACTGAACATTTTGGCACTGCAACAGGGAAATAATGTTGTGTTTGTGCATCCTCATCTGGCAAGAATGCATATTACTATTTGTCTCCCTATGACGTACTAGCATTAGTTGATGCAGAATATGTCTATGTTTTACTAAGGATTTCTTATGAGACTTTACTCTCTTGCAGGCTCAATCAGCACCAGTTGCTGAGATCTGGCTCTGGGAGGTTGGAACATGGAAAGCTGTTGGCTGCTTGCAGTCCCACAATCTGACAGTTACACAAATGGAGTTTTCTTCTGACAATGCTTTTCTGTTGAGTGTATCAAGGGATCGTCACTTGTCTGTCTTTTCGATAAAGAAAACTGGTGAGCAATCTTTCTTATGATCTTGTAGTTTCGATATTTTGTTGCCTTTTCAGTTCTATTGGATCGAGTGCTCATGTTCTGCAATTGTTGGTGCCTCTGCACCTGTGTAACTCATAGAGGAAGGAGCACAGCATCACCTGGTTACAAAGCACGAAGCACACAAAAGAATCATATGGGCATGCTCGTGGAACCCATTTGGTTACGAATTTGCAACTGGTTCAAGAGACAAGACTGTCAAGATATGGCGTGTTCAAGATGCATCTTCTGTCAAGCTGCTCGCAACATTGCCTCAGTTCCGTGACAGTGTCACAGCATTGTCCTGGACAGGCCGGGACCGTGCTCGTAATGCTGGTATTATTGCTGTCGGCATGGATAATGGACTGATCGAGCTCTGGAGTGTTTCAGGTGGACGAGCTGCTTCAGATAGTAGTGCAGAACCGTCTGCGCTCAGCGTCACATGCATGCTCCGGTTTGATCCTCTGTTGTGTCATGTGGCAACCGTGCACCGTCTGCGATGGCAGAAATCTGACTCGTCTGATGAGAAATCAGCACTTGAGCTTGCTTCTTGTGGAGCTGATCACTGCGTAAGGGTGTTTGCGGTCCGTGATAGCTGAGGTATTTAGCCCAGGTTGCAACTCCCAGACCATGAGCAACTGCATCTATTTTTTGGCAAGACATATACATCCAGATTTACTAGTAGGCTAAGAGTCTGTCAGTTGGTGCCCTTGGCATCTTCCCTGATGTGTTGTACTGTAGAACTGGTCGTCCTGCTTGAGAGAGAATATTGCTATATCACATATGCTGTTCATATGTAAACCGTAGTGTTGACTGGTGAATGCAGAATGCCTGGTACTTGTCTGATGAGAAATCAGCACTGGAGCTGGCTTCTTGTGGAGCTGATCACTGTGTAAGGGTGTTTGCGGTCCATGATAGTTGAGGTATTTAGCCGAGGTTGCAACTCCCAGACCATGAGCAACTGCGTCTATTTTTGGCAAGACATATACATCCAGATTTACTAGTAGGCTAAGAGCTTGTCAGTTCTCGGTGCCCTTGGCATCTTCCCTGATGTTTTGTAGAACTAGTAGTCCTGCTTGTGAGAAAATATTGCTATATCACGAAGCATATGCTGTTCATATGTAAACCTTAGTTGACTAGTGAATGCAGTGGGTTGGCCTTTTTAATCCCATTTTCTAGAGCTCTAGCACTGGTACATTGTTGAATACCTTGAGCATAACTTTTTGCTCTCTGTATCATCTTTGTCTACAACAACTTTACAAATTTTACTACTAGCATATTTTCCATGCATGAGATCCATGATGTACAAACTTTGTCCAACTATATATTCAGGCAGCTACATACAACTTTGCTGCTGTGTTGCAGCAACTGAGGAAAAGGGAAAGCAACAACCTCAAACCACATTAGTAATTTATAGTCTAGTTTTGCTTTGCCTTGACCCAATTCCATGGTGCACAAACCTCTAAAATTTGATAGTACAAGAAAGAAAAAAAAAGAGTACTAGCGAAATCACTTGGATATTGTGCATCTTCTATCAAGAAGAACTCCAGATGGAGGCGCAGTGAGCTCCAAGTCGCAGATCGCAGTCAGCCAGTAGCTGTAGTGCCAGGACCAGAACCTCTCCCGGACCTTGAAGGATCCCCTGATGGTGTAGAGGATCTTGTTGCTCTTCATCTGGTTCACCAGCTCCAGCGCCACCTCTGGGGGCAGCACCACCTGGCTGGACACCATGTGGATGTTGACGACGGTGAACTGGCCCCTCCGCTGCGCGAACGACGGCAGCGCCTGCGCCGCCACCAGCCTGCCGCGGAAGAAGAGCTCGACGCTCCCGGAGTGGAAGGCCACGCCCATCTTCTGGTTTGGGTTGGAGACGTTGGCGACCAGGACCATGTCGCCGTTGAAGTAGGCCGAGGGGGAGCCGACGTAGATGCTGTTGAGCACGGCGTTGGCGACGTCGAAGGAGGGCGTCCTGGGCTTCACCGCCAGGAAGACGATGAGGATGACGAGGCCCGCGATGATGAGGATGACGCTGAAGGCGAAGCAGATGATGGCGGCGCACCACATCGCCGGCGTGGTCGTGTGCCGCGGCTGCAGGATGAGCTTGGACGCCTCCGACTCCGGCAGGTCGGGCGCCTGCTGCTTCATGCTGATGATCTTGGTGACGATGGTCCTCGGGGACTGGAGGTGGTACGGAGTACCCATGGATCCCGGCCACCGGCGATAGACAGCAGAAGCAACAATCAGTCACCAACCTCCGGCCGCCGAGAAGACGGGTGAGGATGGGAGGAGAGTATAGTGTGTGTCCGATCGAACGGGAGGGAAAGCAAAAGCGGAGCAAGAAGGAGAGCAAGGGAATGAAGTAATGGGGTTAAAAGGAGCCTACGACGCTAATAATGGCGGGGTCCCGAAATAAAGAGGCAATGCGAAAGGGAGAAGCTTTTGTAAATGGTGGGAGCGGGCCCGGCCTGCCATTGCCTTGCCCCTCTGTGTCGTTTTCTTTCTTTTCCGCCATTGAAAATCCGGAGGCGCTTCGAGCAAAGGCAGTGTGGCCGCCTGCGGTTGGTTGGGGGCCTGCTTTACCGACGGGAAAGCATAATTCTTGAGCTGGGGGAAAATAAAGCCTCGTTTATTGGTGTGATGCTGCCTCCCTTGATGTTCTCTGGAATGTGCTCTTCCACTCAATTAAGAAGAATAGATTGGAAATTCTGATTTTGATCTAGTACAATACCATGTGTCAATACAGATTTCTCCAACCTTTTTTGCATATAAAGCTCGGTTAGAAGTTCAAATCATGTGGGAAAATTGCCCCGGGAGCTAGCAGAGCTGGGAGAGAAGCCGGCGCAAGTTGCTTAACCTCGAAAAAGCAAAGCACGCCCCAGCGCCGACCTGTGTTTTGTTCGTTTCAAAATAAAGATAGACAGAGGAGAATGGAATTGGGCGGTTAATTCGTGGCTAAGGAACAAGGAACGTTCTTCAGGGGCCGCTGGTACGTGGCTTTATTTATCTAGTGCCCTTCTTCGTCAGAGACGATGCGGAAAGCGCGCACTGCGCGCCTTTACAGGAGAAAACCAGTGTATCTATTGACCCGACCGACCGAATCACTACTGCTGATTTAACTGGCTGATTGAGCACAGGGATCTCTTAGTTAAATTTGCCAATATAATTTAGTCAGTATGAGTTCTGAGAGCAACTCTAACATATCTCATATACTTCCTTCGATCCATAATAAGTGTCGCTCATCTAGTGCTCAAACTTTGTACTAGATGAGCGACACTTATTATGGATCGGAGGGAGTAACTGAAACCATAAAAACACAAGTTCAATATATCTCATATAACTGAAACCGTAAAAAGTCAAGTTCAGTTTTCCAGTTCGAAACTTTTTTGGTCAGAATAGAAACCGTAAACACGAACTGAACTTTTTAAAATTAAGCAAAATGCCTTTGTGGCAAAATTCAGACCATGAAAATGATGAACTGATCATATATAGGATCATTTCGAGATCTCTGAGATCTCTGTACATCATACACAAAAGAATATCTGCCGCAACGCTAACCCTAAAAAGAACCAAAAATCGGCATGGATCCCTCGTCCGAGCCTGCGGGCTACGGCGGCATGGCACTCACTCCTCGTCGTAGTCGAGGATGATGACCTCCCGCTCGGCAAGCTTGAGTTTGACGCGGCGCGTCACCGCCTCCCGCTCCCTCGTCTGCATTGCCGCTACCGCTTGGATGGCTGCGCGCGTCTCCTGCGCCTCTCGCTTGGCCGCCTCCGTCGCCGATGTCGCAAGCGTGATGCTCGTGGCGGCCTCTAGCTTGATGTTGTTGTCGACAAAGTTGGCCAGGACCACACCGCACACGCCGCGGTCGTCCTCTTCTTCCTGGACTAGCGGCGGGATAGGTGCCTGCTGCGCTTCGCTCGAGCTCCCAGCGTCGGCATCCTCAAAATTCCACCATTGAAGCGACGGTAGCGACATCTCGTTGTGGTGGAGCTCTGTCAACACCTGGAGTAGTACAGAGGGAGAATCAGATATCTGGAGAGTAAAGATCCAAGGGCTACTAAGGATGAAGAGAAGTGGACAGCCACGATTGAAGCTGACGTCAATCTTGTCTGTCTGAGAGACGTTACCTTAAGCCTAGAGTCTCTGTCTACCTTTTTAACCTGTTTATTATTACTGTACTGCTGTTAAGTGTAAGCTACTATAAAGTCCCGATGTAAGGGCAAGACAGAGCTATCGAGAATATAATTCTGGGCTCAAACCCTAGTCTACTTTATCGTTCTTAGATTCATAGATAAAAATCCCCAAATTCATCGATGGGTCTCCAAATCGGGAGTAACTCCTTGTTCGATTCCTAGCGGGATCTAACAAATTGGTATCAGAGCAGTCGTTTCTCGGCTGAATTTTTTTTCTAGAGTGAATCAAGCTTCAGATCGGAGGCGAATCAACGAGGTTGAGAGGATGGTTGGGCTCGCCCGTAAAACCCCACCCTCCTTACCCTTGTCGCGATGGCGGAGTGCGGTCGACGGCGGCGCTGGTGTAGTGACGTCCCTCACGACGTGGTTGACGGCGGCGGTGGCAAAATTCGGGCATAAACTGGGGAAAGTCGCGGTTGCTAGAGAATATCCCCTCCGGTGGTAAAATCCCGTGGACGATCTCAGTTCGTGTGCCTTTTGGTAGGCGAGGAGCGCTGGTAGCGGTAGGGAATCGAACATTGACAAGGATTCAAAGGGTCCTCCTTTGGTAAAATTCTGGAGTCAATTCGTTCGATCCAGATGCCGAAGTCTAAAGCAGACGCTGCCGATCTGGAAGCGGTGCGTCTAGACGTCAAATCAATGGGCAGAAAGTTTACTGGTCTCCAAACAGAGGTCACTGAGGTAAAATCTCAACTCTCACGCATTGAAGAATTCATGGCACGCATGGAGACGTTGATGATTAGAGGACCAATACAAGCAACGGTGGTACCTGAAGGACCAGCTGAGGGCACGGTTTAGAAATCTCAACTACCTGAATCAAGCGCAGCGGCACAAGACAGAATCAACCAACCATGTGCATCCTTGGATAGAGGAACACCAGTCTAGCACAAACTAGGGAGGCAGGAACAACAGATGGAGCAACAACAGTATTACGATTACACCACTAATACTAAGGGAGGTCAACACCCCAACTATTAGCAGGTTCACTATGAAGCTACTGGTTATGTGTATGATCAGAGTGATCCCGCCTACTATCAGCAAGAACAATATTATCACCAGATGTCATACCAGATGCAATTCCCACAAGGTAACTATGGGGGCCATCTCCCACCATACAACCCTTACCACCAAGGCGATGAGCAACCTATGCATGTACCCCCACAAACCCATCAGTTCCAGCAACACCAACTATACCCTCCTCAAGCTCACTCCTCTTACCAACCACCTCCCCAACACTACCAATATAACATGCAAAACCCTTATGAGCATACCCACTACTATCCTCCTGGACAACCACACCAAAACACCAGGTACCACAGGAATGACAGAAACAATGGTCAGGACAGGGATGCCCAGTTTTACAGATCCATAGCAAAACCACCAAAATCGGACTTTCCTAGATTCGATAGCAACAACCCATTTGAATGGCTCAGAACCACTGAGAAGTACTTTGCCATGGTCTATGTACCGAAAGAAGCTAAATTTGATTATGCAAAGATGTACCTAACTGGAAAAGCAGATGTTTGGCTCAGGAATTCAGGAGTACTCGAAGCAAATCTGACCTGGGCACAATTCTGTGAAGTGATTATACAGAGATTCTCAGGCGACAGTTCTTATGATGTGGTTGAGAACTTCAATTCCATTAAGCAAGGCCTCAGTTCTGTTGCTGATTATACTGATAAATTCGAAGAAAAAATGTCATCCTACAGGAAGGAAAATCCTGGGGTTACTGAAAGCTATTGCATCAAGTGCTACATAAATGGCTTGAGAGGACAAATTTAACACCACCTCAAGCCACTGAAGCCAACTACACTGTATCAAGCTGTGTGATGACCCACAAGTATAGGGGGTGTATCGCAGTATTTTCGAAGGAAGTGAAACCCAATTTATTGATTCGACACAAGGGGAGCCAAAGAATATTTATAAGCCTTAACAACTGAGTTGTCAATTCAGCTGCACCTAAAAACAATCTTGCTCACAGCAGTTTATCAGTAGCAACAGTTTTGTAGTAGCAATAGTAAAGTAATAGCAGTAATAAAGTAAATACAGTAGTAAGAATTGCAGTAAACAGTAGGATTAAAGCGCGATAGGCATAGAGATGGATGGACGGGCGTTGCATGGACAAGACAATTCACATGTCAATCAAGACATAGGGCATTTGCAGATAAATAAGATAAATCATCCAAGTACTAAATAATCATAGGCATGTGTTCCATATATAGTCATACGTGCTCGCAATGAGAACTTGCACAACATCTTTTGTCCTGCCAACCCGTTTGCAGCGGGGCCTCAAGGGAACTACTGGAAATTAAGGTGATCCTTTTAATAGAGCACCGGAGCAAAGCATTAACACTCCGTGAACACATGTGATCCTCACATCAAAGCCATTCCCGCCGGTTATCCCGATTTCTGTCACTTCGGGGCCTTTGGTTCCGGACAACGGCGTGTGTATACAACTTGTAGGTAAGACCATAAACAATACTATCTTAATGAATCAATAACATGTTCAGATCTGAAATCATGGCACTCGAGCCCTAGTGACAAGCATTAAGCATAACAAGTCGAAAAAAAGTCAAAAAGCACTAATAGTAGATACTAGGCACCATGCCCTAACAATCCGATGCCATTACATGAACGATCTCATCCAATCCCTACCATCCCCATAGCCTACAACAGGGGATTACTCACTCATAGATGGGGGAAACATGGGTGGTCGATGGAGAAGTGATGGTGATGATGATGGTGATGATCTCCTCCAATTCCACATCCCTGAGGTGCCGAACGAGTTTACGGTTCCGAATCACAGAATCTGGTGGTGGCGGCGCAGCGGAACTCTTTCTGGAAAAACGTCGACCCTCCCTTGGTTTTTAGGTCAAGAGTCAACTTATAGGCGAAGAGGGAGGCTGAGGAGGCAGCCGAGGCGACCACACCACCCCAGGCGCGGCCTGGTCTAGCCTGCGCGGCCAGGTAGTGTGGGCCCCTCGTGGCCCTACTCTGTCTCGTCTTCTGGCTCAATGAATCTTCTGGTGAAATAGGATTTTTGGCATATTTTCTGGGATTTTTCCTGATAGTTGATTTTCTGCACAAAAACTAGACACCAAGGTAATTCTACTGAAAACAACGTCAGTCCGTGTTAGTTGTATCCAAATCACACAAGTTTAGAGGAAAAACAATAGCAAAAGTGTTCGGGAAAGTAGATACGTTTTGGACGTATCAACTCCCCCCAAGCTTAGCTTATTGATTGTCCTCAAGCAATTCAGTTGAAAACCGAGTGCGGTAAAAGAAACTTTCACAAACACATTTGCTTCATAAGATGTATATATTCTCAGCATATGATCAGCTACTCATGCAATTCATAATAAGGAGTATGCAACTAAGTTTACTTAATAGTGAATGCAAGCTATGAAGAGATCCCAACTCAAAAATAATAAGTAGCATGAAACAAAAACATAAGCAACATTGTACTGCTCATAAAAAGGTATGATAGAGTGGTATCTCACTTGCCTTTGATTGTAGAGCAAACATAAATGCCAAGGCACCTCTGAAGTTCAAGTGAAGACTAGAAGTAAAGATATCAAAGATACAAGCATCAAAGTCATAACACAAATAATCAAGTTTTGAGACAAGCATATTACACTAAGAATGACAACTATGCTCTCAAGCAAGTGCTCATAGAATATGTGGAGACTCAACAAAGAAATGAAAAGGTTTTGAATAGTTTGAAAGGTTTCCAAATGCTGAAAGTATGGTACTCATTAGCTTTGAGCTCTCATTGCCCCTATCATAAGCATCTTTAAATGGTTAAGGTTAAAGTAACACAACTAAGAGGATATGCTTGACAAGTTATAAGCTAAAATCTCATGCCCCTTACTTACGAGTATCGGACCTCATGCTACTCAACTTCAGTCACAAGTAAGCTCTTGTCATTGTAAGTGCATGATGTATCATAGAGAACATACTTGGTACCCTTGCACATGATACAGGAGCTATCCCATAATCAAAATGACAAGGCAAGCAGACAATGAGCATCTTAGCGATCTTTTTATTTGCTATTTGCATAGGTTTTTATTGAGGATGCTTCATAGAGTGCTAATTGTGGCTATGCTGCAAGTTTCCACCATGATTAGGCATGGCTTAGGCTAGCGGCCCAGGCGTTTCTCTAACACACATACAAACTCCATGATCTTATAAGTTCCCCTTTTATTTCACATCGCCGGAATCCATAAGCAAAAGAATCATGATATCAACGAGGTACAAAGTACCAGTGCAATGTTGAAAGCGTTCACCATGATACATGGTTCTGCTAACTTCAACTTATAAAGCGCAAGCATATACGCAACAAAGATGGACGCAATGGTTCAAGATTATTAAGTGCAAGAAGGTAAAGTGTGCCATCAAGTTCGTGAGAGCTTTACTAACTACCTTTCTCATAACAAGCAAACATTTTATTCGAAAGAAAACAAGGCATACTAAATATGCACGGAACAACAAATAATGCTAATAGGTAGGAGAATATCATTTTGCGGCCCGAAAGTTGGGGTGTACAGGCAACACGGTACCCAAGTTCCCCGAAATCAGCTGGGATGACTACAGTTGGTGTGCCAAATACTCAGAGGGTCTTTTTCGGCACGAATTCAACTTTACGTTTCAATACAAAAAATTAGGCTAACGGGCGTCAAGTTGGGCCCCCTGTCAGTTCTCGCCGTTATGTCGCTCCCGTCGCTTAGGCGGGGTGGCTGTCACGTAGGCTTGCAGCGTTGACACAGTGGATAGGACAACACGCCCTACCCAGTGTATTGACGTGACAAAATAGGGCCCATGTATCGGCGTTATAATTATTTTTTGTTTACTCAGAAGCTGGAATGGCCACTGCCACGCGTTTCTCCTTGGACTTCCGTCCCAATCGTTAACCCCTACCATAAAAGCGCATTGATTATTTCACTGTTCCCCTGCCTTGCAGAAACCACTCTTCTTCTTCCTGTCATCTACTATCTTCTTCCCATCTTCTCCATGCTGCCATGGAAGGTCTACGCACTCTATAAATATGAGGCCACAGCGCTTGCTTTCGCCATCGCCTCGGCCTCTCTGCAGTCCATCTCCACCCCACCCCTTTAGCCATCGCTCTCCGCATCGTGCCTCCCCTCCCTCTCTAATCTCCACCGCACCGCCATGGAGGTGCCCACGCTCAACCACTACGAGGCGACGATGTTTGCGTACTACGGCATCCTCGCACCACCACGCGCGATCGTGCCCGCCGGATTTCGCATCAGCGAGGCGGGTGTGCCGGTGGCTCCGCTCCTCAACCCCCGTGGATACGAGATGGAGTGCGTCATCGCGGAGCGTCGCTGCAGCTGCCCGCGTGCATGAGGGCGTTGCCCCGGTACGCGGCGGACAACGAGTACTAGCCCCGGCTGTTCAAGAAGGAGCGGAAGGCCAAGCTTGGCAACCGTATCATGGACGGGTGCCTGGTGCACCCGGATCGCCGCAACCAAGAAGGGCGGGAGATGTTCTGGTTCGTCCCTAGACGGACCATCTACATCGCCATCGACGCCGCTAGCCGCGCAGAGGAGCTCCGTCTCCCGAACAACGCCGAAATTGTGGAGATTTCGTCCGA
Source organism: Avena insularis (assembly GCA_023614405.1). NCBI lineage: Eukaryota > Viridiplantae > Streptophyta > Magnoliopsida > Poales > Poaceae > Avena > Avena insularis. The sequence continues at coordinate 66,456,566 of CM042692.1, read as the reverse complement.
CGACGACGAGGAAGCCGGCGGCTCGGAGGACAGTGGCAGCGGAAGTGTTGTCGACTAGGAAAATTTGTAAAGTCGCATCTTTGTATGAAAAAATTTGTGGTCGAATAATAAAATGTCTCAATTTAGATCTTTGTCTCAATTAATTTGTGAAAGATTTTTTCAAAAATACTGATCAATTCAATTTCTACCTCGAATTAATTTCTGCCTCGAATTAATTTCTGCCCTGAATTAATTTACATTAATTGTCCTGGACTACTGACCGTCGCGGGGTTTTTGGTCCCGGTTCGTGGCATGGTCCCGATTATGGAAACGAACCGGGACCAATGGAATTTGGGCGCTGGACCAAAGACCCTCTTTCTACCAAGTGCTAGAGACAAGCTTCACTACCCATGACAACAAGAAGATAGACGTTGTCTACACCAACGAGGAGGAGACAGTGGTGCGTGTCCTGAGGATGTACGAGGGTTGGCTTGGGATAGACGAGGACAAGTTTGTGGGATTGGACCTCGAGTACACCCCGGAGCACCCATATGAAGGGAGTGAAGTCGCTATCGTTCAACTGGCCATGCGGAAACACGTCCTCGTATACCACCTCTCCCGATTTGTAGATCTGCTCTCTGTAGCTAACCGCTTTTAGGGTTTTCTCCTCTTGTTCTTTATCCACTTGCTCATCTTGCAACTACTGGATTTTATTTAGGACCAAATAAATTAGGGTTTGCCTATGTCTCAATCGAGTGAGATTTTCTTTAGTCTCAATCACCTAAGAAAAGTGCAACCATAGTTAAAAGAAATGTGCAACTCGTTCAGTCAACTGAGAAATAGCAAAACCGAATAAATTATGACAATACAATGTTGAGAGTCTTGATCTTGCATTTACTAAACTTTTCAAAATTATATTGAGATGATGATCTTGCATTGACAAAATATTTGTAGTTACAAATTTTGGTGATGACAAACTACATACTTTCAGGACTGACAGGAAATGTCCGGCGCTGCGCTAGTTCCTTGAAAAAAATGGAATTGTTTTCTGCACTGTCGACACAACAACTGATTTTTTGAAATTGTATCAAGAGGAAATTATAATTCCTACGCACAACTGGATCGATATTCAGCATCTTGTCAAGATCCTAGGGGGCAGGAAGAAGGATGGAATGGCATCACTCGCAACTAGAATCCTCGATGAGTCGTACGTCACAATGAAGGAAGATTTCTCTACGGATAGGCATGATTTCTAGAACGAGTGGTCGTTGTCTGATATAAACCTAAAGTATGCAGTCATAGATGCTTACGTGACCTACCAGCTATACAAGAAGATCCATTTTTTTCAACGTTACCTCGTGTTTTACCCTATTTGCAAGAGGGAAGACGAGCTTAGGGGAGCCCTTTGTAGAAAATACCGAATAGCTGAGTTTGAAGTTGAATATGCAAAGAAATTGGCTGCATCCAAGCGGTGATGAAGAGAGCTTAGAAAAGCTTGAAGAAGTAGCGGTGACAGAGAGGCTGCAGCTGAAGCGGCAAACAGAGAGGCGGCATCTTCCAGCGACAATAATCAGGCCTGTGATGCACCGCTAATTGTTCCGGAGGACGCTGAAGATAGGAAAGCCAAGTCAGATGCCATTTGGGACAAAGCAGTTCGTCGGATGTGGAGTACCTGTAATAATGGCAAGCGCGTCAAGTGGTCTGATGAGGAGTGAATTAAATTTTACTTGTCAGTGTTATGTTTCTGTTTTTTGGAACTCAGTTAGCTCGCCAAGATGTCTAGCGCATCAAGTGATACTAGTAAAATAAATTTAACCCTCGTTGTGTTATGTTTATGTATGTGTCTTGTAGGTTGTCAAGATGGTAGCTTCTTAACTGGCAGTTTGAAACAAAGGTTCTTTTCCTCTCTCGCTAAACATATATGTTTCATTTTGCCCAAATTGGTAGCAAATCTAGAGAAGATTCTCACTTCGATATTTCGTTCCCTTTTGGACCTCTTTTTGCCTCCGAACAGGTAGCAAATCTAGAGCAGCAAATCACACCAGGCAGAATACATTCATTCAGAAAACAAAACAAATGTACATATAGCTGTGTGCAGCTAAATAGGATATAGCGATAGAAAGTAGGTTGCTTAACGAGGTTCGATGCATTCAGCCAGAAATAGGATATAGCTAGAAAGGAGCTGCTTTGCGGGGCAGCCGCACTGCAGGCACATCCCGCAGCGCCTGCCTCCGCCATCTCCCTCTGGTGCTTCCGCCACTTCTTGCTGCCTAGTTTCTTGGACTTGGGGGCCTTGGGCCTGATTGGAGGCATGCGACCCTCTTTGATGGCCACCCGCTGGAGGTTTCGGAGGTGAATGCAGAGAGCACGGTGTTCAGCGATGTAGGCATTGATATTCGCGGGCTCGAGCTTGCCGCTTTTGTGGATGACGGAGCCCGTGGCCTCTGCATGCTTCAGTAAGGTGTTCAGGCGGTGCAACAAGGCTTGACTCGTCAGCAGTGACGCTTCTGCGGAAGGGGCAGCTATAGGGGTCCCTGAGGAAGCCGTCGTACTTGCCGGCCCACAGCCTCCTCAGCACCTGGCGAGCCTTGGTGTGAATGGACTCGTCATTGCTACAGACATTGCTGCCGGAAACCTATTGGAAGAAAGGAAAAATGGGGGAGTAGATGGTGTAAGAAGATCGAGCAATCGAAATGCGAACAAGCGAATCCTAATAAACCAAGATCTAGCATCCAACGATGGGAACGATGTTGGATAATTAGGCACAATTTCCATGATTAATTCCAGAATATTAAACATGACAATACCAGCTCAATTTTAAATAGATTAGCCCATTATTTCTAACAAACGGTAGAAGAACCAGGGGAGGGGAGCAAACCCAAGTTACCTCCGACCATAGATCGTCGATGCCGGTGTCATAGGGGTTCAGCGGAGCGATGTACTTATCTGGATCGTAGGTGCCCAAGAAGTGCGTGATCTGCTTGTGACCGGCGAGGGCCTCCTCGCCGGCGGGGGGCTCCTCTTCGGCATCTCCATCGGTAGCTAGGACGGGGGCCTGGACGGGAACGGCGGCTGCCATCGATGCCTCCACTAGGGCCTGGATAGGGACAACGGCTGCTTTCAACGCGTCGAGGGGGACCGGCGAGGAGACGGGGGCCTCCTCGCCAGTGGCCACGGAGGCGACGATGGCCACCTTATCCTCCTCGGCCATCGCCAGCGCGGACGGGGTATTCTCGGGAGTTTGCGGATGCTGGTGGGACAGTGGAGAGGGTTGCGTGGGGACAGTGAGCGAGAGTGGGAGTGGGTGTGCAGAGAGGTTCTCTATAGCTAAGGTGGATAGAAGCAAGGCACGTTTCGTTGCACCACCGTGCAGCAACGCGCCACCGGCCGACCGACTGCACCGTGCATGACACGCCGCACGACAATGTCATGTTTTTTCCCAGGCCATGCATGGCAGTTCTGTATTGAGCCGCATGCAAAGGGCGCACACACAATTTCTATGTACGAAGTTTGACACGGCCCTAAAATTGGCGATTGAGAGCCGCTGCATAAAAAATGGGATATCTTTTATTAAAATCAAGTGGCAATAAATTGCAGTTGTCCATCGACGACCGCGGCACTGGCGACGATGCGCCAGGCATAGTAGTAGCAGTAGTAGGCTTTTCAGACTTGATTAAACATGACATGACCGCTCGACGACTTTTTCCATGGACGGCATCGTGTTCCTTCTTGTAGAAGTCTCGCTGAGGGAGACGTCCGTGCTGTCTCGAGCTGTACTGTGAAGGGCACGACGTGTCCAACGAACATCGTTGGATCGCACAGAATCAACGGCTGGTGCGCACGATCCGCGTGACAACTATGATAACCAATCAGGGAGTAGCAGACAGGGTGAGCACAGATTTGTGCTTCTACGAAAGATAGAGAGGTGGGAGGCAAAACTAAGTAGTACCACATAAAACCAAGGGCGATACTGAGTGTCATTGCATGTGTGTTCTTCTCACAAACCATATCATGAACCACACCCAATGTCATTGCATGTGTGTTCTTCCCAAAGACCACACATGGATCCACCAGTGTCATTGCATGTGTGTTCTTCTCACAAACCATATCATGAACCACACCCAGTGTCATTGCATGTGTGTTCTTCTCACAGACCATATCATGAACCACACCCAGTGGCATTGCATGTGTGTTCTTCCCATGAACCACACATGGATCCACCGTGTCATTGCATGTCAGCTCTTTTCATTAACCACAGCTAGAGTCATTGCATGTGTGTTCTTCTCACATACCACATATCACCCGTGTCATTGCATCTGTGTTCTTCCCATGAACCACACATGGATCCACCAGTGTCATTGCATGTGTGTTCTTCCCACAGACCACACATGGATCCACCGGTGTCGTTGCATGTGTGTTCTTCCCATGAACCACACATGGATCCACCAGTGTCATTGTATGTCTGCTCTTCCCATGAACCACAGCTAGAGTCATCGCATTCGTGCTCTTTTCGCAAACCACAGCTAGAGTCATTGCATGTGTGTTCTTCTTACAAACCATATCATGAACCACACCAAGTGTCATTGTATGTGTGTTCTTCTCACAAACCACACATGGATCCACCAGTGTCATTGCATGTCTGCTCTTCTCATTAACCACAGCTAGAGTCATTGCATGTCTGTTCGTTTCACAAACCACATATCACCAGAGTCATTGCATGTGTGTTCTTCCCATGAACCACACATGGATCCACCGGTGTCATTGCATGTGTGTTCTTCTCACAAACTACACATGGATCCACCCAGTGTCATCGCATGTGTGTTCTTCCCATGAACCACACATGGATCCACCAGTGTCATTGCATGTCTGCTCTTTTCATGAACCACAACTAGAGTCATTGGATGTGTGTTCTTCTCACAGACCACATATCACCAGTGTCATTGCATGTGTGTTCTTGACAAAGACCACACATGGATCCACCAGTGTCATTGCATGTGTGTTCTTCTCACAAACCATACCATGAACCACACCCAGTGTCATTGCATGTGTGTTCTTCTCACAGACCACACATGGATCCACCAGTGTCATTGCATGTGTGTTCTTCTCACAAACCATATCATGAACCACACCCAATGTCATTGCATGTGTGTTCTTCCCATGAACCACACATGGATCCACCAGTGTCATTGCATGTCTGCTCTTCCCACAGACCACACATGGATCCACCAGTGTCATTGCATGTGTGTTCTTCCCATGAACCACAAATGGATCCACCAGTGTCATTGCATGTCTACTCTTTTCATGAACCACAGCTAGAGTCATTGGATGTGTGTTCTTCTCACAGACCACATATCACCAGTGTCGTTGCATGTGTGTTCTTCCCAAAGACCACACATGGATCCATCAGTGTCATTGCATGTGTGTTCTTCTTCTCACAAACCACACATGGATCCACCGGTGTCATTGCATGTCTACTCTTCTCATTAACCACAGCTAGAGTCATTACATGTCTGTTCTTTTCACAAACCACATATCACCAGAGGCATTGCATGTGTGTTCTTCCCATGAACTACACATGGATCCACCGGTGTCATTGCATGTCTGCTCTTCTCATGAACCACACATGGATCCACCCAGTGTCATTGCATGTGTGTTCTTCCCATGAACCACACATGGATCCACCAGTGTCATTGCATGTCTGCTCTTTTCATGAACCACAACTAGAGTCATTGGATGTGTGTTCTTCTCACAGACCACATATCACCAGTGTCCTTGCATGTGTGTTCTTCCCAAAGACCACACATGGATCCACCAGTGTCATTGCATGTGTGTTCTTCTCACAAACCATATCATGAACCACACCTAGTGTCATTGCATGTGTGTTCTTCTCACAGACCACACATGGATCCACTAGTGTCATTGCATGTTTGTTCTTCTCATAGACCATATCATGAACCACATCCAGTGTCATTACATGTGTGTTCTTCCAATGAACCACACATGGATCCACCGGTGTCATTGCATGTCAGCTCTTTTCATTAACCACAGCTAGAGTCATTGCATGTGTGTTCTTCTCACAGACCACGTATCACCTGTGTCATTGCATGTGTGTTCTTCCCATTAACCACACATGGATCCACCGGTGTCATTGCATGTGTGTTCTTCCCACAGACCACACGTGGATCCACCGGTGTCGTTGCATGTGTGTTCTTCCCATGAACCACACATGGATACACCAGTGTCATTGTATGTCTGCTCTTCCCATGAACCACAGCTAGAGTCATCGCATCCGTGCTCTTTTCACAAACCACAGCTAGAGTCATTGCATGTGTGTTCTTCTTACAAACCATATCATGAACCACACCCAGTGTCATTGTATGTGTGTTCTTCTCACAAACCACACATGGATCCACCGGTGTCATTGCATGTCTGCTCTTCTCATTAACCATAGCTAGAGTCATTGCATGTATGTTCTTTTCACAAACCACATATCACCAGAGTCTTTGCATGTGTGTTCTTCCCATGAACCACACATGGATCCACCGGTGTCATTGCATGTGTGTTCTTCTCACAAACCACACCTGGATCCACCCAGTGTCATCGCATGTGTGTTCTTCCCATGAACCACATATGTATCCACCAGTATCATTGCATGTCTGCTCTTTTCATGAACTACAACTAGAGTCATTGGATGTGTGTTCTTCTCATAGACCACATATCACCAGTGTCATTGCATGTGTGTTCTTCCCAAAGACCACACATGGATCCACCAGTGTCATTGCATGTGTGTTCTTCTCACAAACCATATCATGAACCACACCCAGTGTCATTGCATGTGTGTTCTTCTCACAGACCACACATGGATCCACCAGTGTCATTGCATGTGTGTTCTTCTCATAAACCATATCATGAACCACACCCAGTGGCATTGCATGTGTGTTCTTCCCATGAACCACACATGGATCCACCGGTGTCATTGCATGTCTGCTCTTCTCATGAACCACACATGGATCCACCCAGTGTCATTGCATGTGTGTTCTTCCCATGAACCACACATGGATCCACCAGTGTCATTGCATGTCTGCTCTTTTCATGAACCACAACTAGAGTCATTGGATGTGTGTTCTTGTCACAGACCACATATCACCAGTGTCATTGCATGTGTGTTCTTCCCAAAGACCACACATGGATCCACCAGTGTCATTGCATGTGTGTTCTTCTCACAAACCATATCATGAACCACACCTAGTGTCATTGCATGTGTGTTCTTCTCACAGACCACACATGGATCCACTAGTGTCATTGCATGTTTGTTCTTCTCACAGACCATATCATGAACCACACCCAGTGTCATTGCATGTGTGTTCTTCCAATGAACCACACATGGATCCACCGGTGTCATTGCATGTCAGCTCTTTTCATTAACCACAGCTAGAGTCATTGCATGTGTGTTCTTCTCACAGACCACGTATCACCTGTGTCATTGCATGTGTGTTCTTCCCATTAACCACACATGGATCCACCGGTGTCATTGCATGTGTGTTCTTCCCACAGACCACACGTGGATCCACCGGTGTCGTTGCATGTGTGTTCTTCCCATGAACCACACATGGATACACCAGTGTCATTGTATGTCTGCTCTTCCCATGAACCACAGCTAGAGTCATCGCATCCGTGCTCTTTTCACAAACCACAGCTAGAGTCATTGCATGTGTGTTCTTCTTACAAACCATATCATGAACCACACCCAGTGTCATTGCATGTGTGTTCTTCTCACAAACCACACATGGATCCACCGGTGTCATTGCATGTCTGCTCTTCTCATTAACCATAGCTAGAGTCATTGCATGTATGTTCTTTTCACAAACCACATATCACAAGAGTCTTTGCATGTGTGTTCTTCCCATGAACCACACATGGATCCACCGGTGTCATTGCATGTGTGTTCTTCTCACAAACCACACCTGGATCCACCCAGTGTCATCGCATGTGTGTTCTTCCCATGAACCACATATGTATCCACCAGTATCATTGCATGTCTGCTCTTTTCATGAAATACAACTAGAGTCATTGGATGTGTGTTCTTCTCATAGACCACATATCACCAGTGTCATTGCATGTGTGTTCTTCCCAAAGACCACACATGGATCCACCAGTGTCATTGCATGTGTGTTCTTCTCACAAACCATATCATGAACCACACCCTATGTAATTGCATGTGTGTTATTCTCACAGACCACACATGGATCCACTAGTGTCATTGCATGTGTGTTCTTCTCACAAACCATATCATGAACCACACCCAGTGTCATTGCATGTGTGTTCTTCCCATGAACCACACATGGATCCACCGGTGTCATTGCATGTTTGCTCTTCTCATGAACCACACATGGATCCACCCAGTGTCATTGCATGTGTGTTCTTCCCATGAACCACACATGGATCCACCAGTGTCATTGCATGTCTGCTCTTTTCATGAACCACAACTAGAGTCATTGGATGTGTGTTCTTCTCACAGACCACATATCACTAGTGTCATTGCATGTGTGTTCTTCCCAAAGACCACACATGGATCCACCAGTGTCATTGCATGTGTGTTCTTCTCACAAACCATATCATGAACCACACCTAGTGTCATTGCATGTGTGTTCTTCTCACAGACCACACATGGATCCACTAGTGTCATTGCATGTGTGTTCTTCTCACAGACCATATCATGAACCACACCCAGTGTCATTGCATGTGTGTTCTTCCAATGAACCACACATGGATCCACCGGTGTCATTGCATGTCAGCTCTTTTCATTAACCACAGCTAAAGTCATTGCATGTGTGTTCTTCTCACAGACCACGTATCACCTGTGTCATTGCATGTGTGTTCTTCCCATTAACCACACATGGATCCACCGGTGTCATTGCATGTGTGTTCTTCCCACAGACCACACGTGGATCCACCCGTGTGTTGCATGTGTGTTATTCCATGAACCACACATGGATCCAGTGTCATTGTATGTCCGCCTTCCCATGAACCACAACTAGAGTCATCATCGATCCGTGTGCTCTTTTCACAAACCACGCCTAGAGTCATTGCATGTGTGTTCTTCTTACAAACCATATCATGAACCACACCCAGTGTCATTGCATGTGTGTTCTTCTCACAAACCACACATGGATCCACCAGTGTCATTGCATGTCCGCTTCTTCTCATTAACCATAGCTAGAGTCATTGCATGTATGTTCTTTTCACAAACCACATATCACCAGAGTCTTTGCATGTGTGTTCTTCCCATGAACCACACATGGATACACCGGTGTCATTGCATGTGTGTTCTTCTCACAAACCACACCTGGATCCACCCAGTGTCATCGCATGTGTGTTCTTCCCATGAACCACATATGTATCCACCAGTATCATTGCATGTCTGCTCTTTTCATGAACTACAACTAGAGTCATTGGATGTGTGTTCTTCTCATAGACCACATATCACCAGTGTCATTGCATGTGTGTTCTTCCCAAAGACCACACATGGATCCACCAGTGTCATTGCATGTGTGTTCTTCTCACAAACCATATCATGAACCACACCCAGTGTCATTGCATGTGTGTTCTTCTCACAGACCACACATGGATCCACCAGTGTCATTGCATGTGTGTTCTTCTCACAAACTATATCATGAACCACACCCAGTGTCATTGCATGTGTGTTCTTCCCATGAACCACACATGGATCCACCAGTGTCATTGCATGTCTGCTCTTTTCATGAACTACAGCTAGAGTCATTGCACGTGTGTTCTTCTCACAAACCACGTATCACCGGTGTCTATGCATGTGTGTTCTTCTCATGAACCACACATGGATCCACCAATGTCATTGCATGTGTGTTCTTCCCACAGACCACACATGGATCCACCGGTGTCATTGCATGTCTGCTCTTCTCACTAACCACAGCTAGAGTCATTGCATGTTTGTTCTTTTCACAAACCACATATCACCAGAGTCATTGCATGTGTGTTCTTCCCATGAACCACACCCAGTGTCATTGCATGTGTGTTCTTCTCATTAACCCCAAATGGATCCACCGTGTCACATTGCATGTCGCTCTTTTCATTAACCACAGCTAGAGTCATTGCATGTGTGCTCTTTCACAAACCACATATGACCAGTCATTGCATGTGTGTTCTTCTCACAGACCACATATCACTGTCATTGCATGTGTGTTCTTCCCAAAGACCGGACATGGATCCACAGGTCATTGCATGTGTGTTTTGTTATTCCATGACAGAAAACAAAAATTTCCTACGTAGAACTACACGCCAAGATCTATCTACTAGGTACAAAGCAATGGGTGGACATACATCCAACGAGAACTTACCCTCAGAGACAACGAGCTTTGTTAACGAGTAGGAACTGCGTGGTTGATAGTCGTACACTTGCCGATCTCAAGATCGTGAGGAAGTCCGAACCTGCAACTCAAAGAACGCATCCGCACTCACACACACGCTCAAGCCACGGACAACCTCCACCTCCTTGCTCCAGGTGATCAGTGGCAGATCTCCTTCAGCATTTAAATGCCACTGGGAACATGTATCTCTCTAATCCGAGACCATGGGGGAATAATTCTAGAGGGGGAGAGAGATCCTTCACAAGGAGGTGTGAGGATGAAGGAGGGAATGGGTGTCCTTTTATAGGAGGAGGGGGGTGCCCCCTCTCTCCATGGCCGGCGCATGGGGGGGGGGTGACCCCTCACCTCCCCCATTCATGTGGTGGTAAGCCCTCCACATTAAACTGCCTCTTCACATTCCCTTTTAAAGTCTCCACTTTAAATGCATTAAATTTCACCAAATTTAATGCTCTCTCATTTAAAAAAACTCTTTTTATTAAATTTATTCAGAATTTTGTTAATTACTTTAATTAACAAACATTCACATATAGCCCCTTGCAATATTTCAATATCACATGCAGAACCACCTTCTGCAATTTCACCCAAAACAATTTCTAGTTTCTATTGAAACAATTCTGCTTATGCAATTCTTTCGTCTGAAACATATGTGCTCCAAAATGGTGTCCGGTAACTCTTAAGTGTGCCACCCTACGGTTCACGAATAATGCAGACATGATCGAGACCCTTCTCCAATCAATAATCAGCAGCGGGACCTGGAGATCCGTACTGACTTCTACACATTCAACGATGACTTCTGTGATCGTGAGAACCTTTAACGCTTGTAACTAAATCCCTTTGTCTCTCGATATATTACATGTTCGAGATTCGATCATCAGTATCTCCATACCTAGTTTGATCTCGTTACCGGCATGCACTCTTTTCTCCTTCCCGTGATATAACATTCTAGTGATCACATCACTTGCTTGCAAGATATCCTAATGTGATATCACCGAGAGGGCCTAGAGTATATCTATCCGTCATCTGGATTGACAAATTCCACTCTTGATCCATGAGCCTCAACATAACACCTTCGTAGTACTGAACCCATCTTTATAGTCACCCTGTTACGGTGTGACGTTTGATGTTATCAAGATACTCTTCCGGTGTCAGCAATTAACATGATCTCATGGTCTAAGGATAAAGATTACTCCGTATGATGTTATAGCAATATAAACATAATGACTTGATCGTAATGCTATACTTCGGATGAATGTTCATCACATCATTCCACCAATGGTGTGACCTTGTTATTAACAACATCCAATGTCCATGATCAGAAACCTTAATCATCTTGTTAATCAACAAGATAGTCTATAAGAGAGGCATGACTAGGAACCCTTTTTGTTTATTAAACACACATGTATTGATGTTTCCGAATCAATACAATTCTAGCATGTAAAATAAACATCTATCATGTATAAGGAATATATAATAACAACTTTATTATTGCCTCTTAGGGCATACTTCCTTCATGTTCTTCCCACAGACCACACATGGATCCACCCGTGTCATTGCATGTGTGTTCTTCCCATGAACCACACATGGATCCACCAGTGTCATTGCATGTGTGTTCTTCCCACAGACCACACATGGATCCACTGGTGTCGTTGCATGTGTGTTCTTCCCATGAACCACATATGGATCCACCAGTGTCATTGTATGTATGCTCTTCCTATGAACCACAACTAGAGTTCTTCTCAATAACCATATCATGAACCACACCCAGTGTCATTGCATGTGTGTTCTTCTCACAGACCACACATGGATCCACCAGTGTCATTGCATGTGTGTTCTTCCCATGAACCACACATGGATCCACCAGTGTCATTGCATGTCTGCTCTTCTCACAGACCACACTTGGATCCACCCAGTGTCATCGCATGTGTGTTCTTCCCATGAACCACACATGGATCCACCAGTGTCATTGCATGTCTGCTCTTTTCATGAACCACAGCTAGAGTCATTGGATGTGTGTTCTTCTCATGCACCACATATCAGTGGTCATTGCATGTGTGTTCTTCCCAAATACCACACATGGATCCACCAGTGTCATTGCATGTGTGTTCTTCTCACAAACCATATCATGAACCACACCTAGTGTCATTGCATGTGTGTTCTTCTCACATACCACACATGGATCCACCAGTGTCATTGCATGTGTGTTTTTCTCACATACCATATCATGAACCACACCCAGTGTCATTGCATGTGTGTTCTTCCAGTGAACCACACTTGGATCCACCGGTGTCATTGCATGTCTGCTCTTTTCATTAACCACAGCTAGAGTCATTGCATGTGTGTTCTTCTCACATACCATATCATGAACCACACCCAGTGTCATTGCATGTGTGTTCTTCTCACATACCACACATGGATCCACCCAATGTCATTGCATGTGTGTTCTTCCCAAAGACCACACATGGATCCACCAGTGTCATTGTATGTGTGTTCTTCTCACGAACCATATCATGAACCACACCCAGTGTCATTGCATGTGTGTTCTTCTCACAGACCACACATGGATCCACAAGTGTCATTGCATGTGTGTTCTTCTCACAAACCTTATCATGAACCACACCCAGTGTCATTGCATGTGTGTTCTTCCCATGAACCACACATGGATCCACCGTGTCATTGCATGTCTGCTCTTTTCATGAACCACACCTAGAGTCATTGGATGTGTGTTCTTCTCACAAACCACATATCACCAGTGTCATTGCATGTGTGTTCTTCCCAAAGACCACACATGGATCCACCAGTGTCATTTCATGTGTGTTCTTCTCACAAACCACACATGGATCCACCGGTGTCATTGCATGTCTGCTCTTCTCATTAACCACAGCTAGAGTCATTGCATGTCTGTTCTTTTCACAAACCACATATCACCAGAGTCATTGCATGTGTGTTTTTCCCATGAAACACACATGGATCCACCGGTGTAATTGCATGTCTGCTCTTCTCATGAACCACACATGGATCCACCCAGTGTCATCGCATGTGTGTTCTTCCCATGAACCACGCATGGATCCACCAGTGTCATTGCATGTCTGCTCTTTTCATGAACCACAGCTAGAGTCATTGGATGTGTGTTCTTCTCACAGAACACATATCACCAGTGTCATTGCATGTGTGTTCTTCCCAAAGACCACACATGGATCCACCAGTGTCATTGCATGTGTGTTCTTCTCACAAACCATATCATGAACCACACCCAGTGTCATTGCATGTGTGTTCTTCTCACAGACCACATATGGATCCACCAGTGTCATTGCATGTGTGTTGTTCTCACAGACCATATCATGAACCACACCCAGTGTCATTGCATGTGTGTTCTTCCCATGAACCACACATGGATCCACCGTGTCATTGCATGTCTGCTCTTTTCATTAACCACAGCTAGAGTCATTGCATGTGTGTTCTTCTCACAAACCACGTATCACCAGTGTCTATGCATGTGTGTTCTTCCCATGAACCACACATGGATCCACCAGTGCCATTGCATGTGTGTTCTTCCCACAGACCACACATGGATCCACCGGTGTTGTTGCATGTGTGTTCTTCCCATGAACCAGACATGGATCCACTAGTGTCACTGTATGTCTCCTCTTCCCATGAACTACAGCTAGAGTCATCGCATGCGTGGTCTTTTCACAAACCACAGCTAGAGTCATTTTATGTGTGTTCTTCTTACAAACCATATCATGAACCACACCCAGTGTCATTGCATGTGTGTTCTTCTCACAAACCACACATGGATCCACCGGTGTCATTGCATGTCTGCTCTTCCCATTAACCACAGCTAGAGTCATTGCATGTCTGTTCTTTTCACAAACCACATATCACCAGAGTTATTGCATGTGTGTTCTTCCCATGAACCACACATGGATCCACCGGTGTCATTGCATGTTTGTTCTTCTCACAAACCACACATGGATCCACCCAGTGTCATCGCATGTGTGTTCTTCTCATGAACTACACATGGATCCACCAGTGTCATTGCATGTCTGCTCTTTTCATGAACCACATCTAGAGTCATTGGACGTGTGTTCTTCTCACAAACCACATATCACCAGTGTCATTGCATGTGTGTTCTTCCCAAAGACCACACATGGATCCACCAGTGTCATTGCATGTGTGTTCTTCTCACAAACCATATCATGAACCACACCCAGTGTCATTGCATGCGTGTTCTTCTCACAGACCACACATGGATCCACCAGTGTCATTGCATGTGTGTTCTTCTCACAAACCATATCATGAACCACACCCAGTGTAATTGCATGTGCGTTCTTCCCATGAACCACACATGGATCCACCAGTGTCATTGCATGTCTGCTCTTCCCACAGACCACACATGGATCCACCAGTGTCATTGCATGTGTGTTCTTATCATGAACCACACATGGATCCACCAGTGTTATTGCATGTCTGCTCTTTTCATGAACCACAACTAGGGTCATTGGATGTGTGTTCTTCTCATAGACCAAATATCACCAGTGTCATTGCATGTGTGTTCTTCCCCCAAAGACCACACATGGATGCACCAGTGTCATTGCATGTGTGTTCTTCTCACAAACCACACATGGATCCACCGGTGTCATTGCATGTCTGCTCTTCTAATTAACCACAGCTAGAGTTATTGCATGTCTGTTCTTTTCACAAACCACATATCACCAGAGTCATTGCATGTGTGTTTTTCCCATGAAACACACATGGATCCACCGGTGTCATTGCATGTCTGCTCTTCTCATGAACCACACATGGATCCACCCAGTGTCATTGCATGTGTGTTCTTACCATGAACCACACATGGATCCACCGGTGTCATTGCATGTCTGCTCTTTTCATGAACCACAGCTAGAGTCATTGGATGCGTGTTCTTCTCACAGACCACATATCACCAGTGTCATTGCATGTGTGTTCTTCCCAAAGACCACACATGGATCCACCAATGTCATTACATGTGTGTTCTTCTCACAAACCATATCATGAACCACACCTAGTGTCATTGCATGTGTGTTCTTCTCACAGACCACACATGGATCCACCAGTTTCATTGCATGCGTGTTCTTATCACAGACCATATCATGAACCACACGAAGTGTCATTGCATGTGTGTTCTTCCCATGAACCACACATGGATCCACCGGTGTCATTGCATGTCTGCTCTTTTCATTAACCACAGCTAGAGTCATTGCATGTGTGTTCTTCTCACAGACCACATATCACCTATGTTATTGCATGTGTGTTCTTCCCATGGACCACACATGGATCCACTAGAGTCATTGCATGTGTGTTCTTCCCACAGACCACACATGGATCCACCGGTGTCGTTGCATGTGTGTTCTTCCCATGAACCACACATGGATCCAGCAGTGTCATTTTATGTCTGCTCTTCCCATGAACAACAGCTAGAGTCATCGCATTCGTGCTCTTTTCACAAACCACAACTAGAGTCATTGCATGTGTGTTCTTATTACAAACCATATCATGAACCACACCCAGTGTCATTGTATGTGTGTTCTTCTCACAAACCACACATTGATCCACCGGTGTCATTGCATGTCTACTCTTCTCATTAACCACAGCTAGAGTCATTGCATGTCTGTTCTTTTAACAAACCACATATCACCAGAGTCATTGCATGTGTGTTCTACCCATGAACCACACATGGAGCCACCGGTGTCATTGCATGTGTGTTCTTCTCACAAACCACACATGGATCCACCCAGTGTCATCGCATGTGTGTTCTTCCCATGAACCACACATGGATCCACCAGTGTCATTGCATGTCTGCTCTTTTCATGAACCACAGCTCGACACATTGGATGTGTTTTCTTCTCACAAACCACATATCACCAGTGTCATTGCATGTGTGTTCTTCCCAAAGACCACACATGGATCTACCAGTGTCATTGCATGTGTGTTCTTCTCACAAACCATATCATGAACCACACCCAGTGTCATTGCATGTGTGTTCTTCTCACAGACCACACATGGATCCACCAGTGTCATTGCATGTGTGTTCTTCTCACAAACCATATCATGAACCACACCCAGTGTCATTGCATGTGTGTTCTTCCCATGAACCACACATGGATCCACTAGTGTAATTGCATGTTTGCTCTTCCCATAGACCACACATGGATCCACCAGTGTCATTGCATGTGTGTTCTTCCCATGAACCACACATGGATCCACCAGTGTCATTGCATGTATGCTCTTTTCATGAACCACACTAAGAGTCATTGGATGTGTGTTCTTCTCACAAACCACATATCACCAGTGTCATTGCATGTGTGTTCTTCCCAAAGACCACACATGGATCCACTGGTGTCATTGCATGTGTGTTCTTCCCATGAACCACACATGGATCCACCGGTGTCATTGCATGTCTGCTCTTCTTATTAACCACAGCTAGAGTCATTGCATGTCTGTTATTTTCACAAACCACATATCACCAGAGTCATTGCATGTGTGTTTTTCCCATGAAACACACATGGATCCACCGGTGTAATTGCATGTCTGCTCTTCTCATGAACCACACATGGATACACCCAGTGTCATCGCATGTGTGTTCTTCCCATGAACCACGCATGGATCCACCAGTGTCATTGCATGTCTGCTCTTTTCATGAACCACAGCTAGAGTCATTGGATGTGTGTTCTTCTCACAGAACACATATCACTAGTGTCATTGCATGTGTGTTCTTCCCAAAGACCACACATGGATCCACCAGTGTCATTGCATGTGTGTTCTTCTCACAAACCATATCATGAACCACACCCAGTGTCATTGCATGTGTGTTCTTCTCACAGACCACACATGGATCCACCAGTGTCATTGCATGTGTGTTCTTCTCACAGACCATATCATGAACCACACCCAGTGTCATTGCATGTGTGTTCTTCCCATGAACCACACATGGATCCACCGTGTCATTGCATGTCTGCTCTTTTCATTAACCACAGCTAGATCCATTGCATGTGTGTTCTTCTCACAAACCATGTATCACCTGTGTCTATGCATGTGTGTTCTTCCCATGAACCACACATGGATCCACCAGTGCCATTGCATGTGTGTTCTTCCCACAGACCACACATGGATCCACCGGTGTCGTTGCATGTGTGTTCTTCCCATGAACCACACATGGATCCACATGTCATTGTATGTCCGCTTCTTCCCATGAACCACACTAGAATCATCGCATCCGTGTTTTTCACAAACCACACTAGAGTCATTGTGTGTGTTCTTCTTACAAACCATATCATGAACCACACTCAGTGTCATTGTATGTGTGTTCTTCTCACAAACCACACATGGATCCACCGGTGTCATTGCATGTCTGCTCTTCTCATGAACCAGCCTAGAGTCATTGCATGTCCTTCTTTTCACAAACCACATATCACGAGTCATTGCATGTGTGTTCTTCCCATGAACCACACATGGATCCACCGTGTCATTGCATGTGTTCTTCTCACAAACCACACATGGATCCACCCAGTGTCATCGCATGTGTGTTCTTCCCATGAACCACACATGGATCCACCAGTGTCATTGCATGTCTGCTCTTTTCATGAACCACAGCTCGAGTCATTGGACGTGTGTTCTTCTCACAAACCACATATCACCAGTGTCATTGCATGTGTGTTCTTCCCAAAGACCACACATGGATCCACCAGTGTCATTGCATGTGTGTTCTTCTCACAAACCATATCATGAACCACACCCAGTGTCATTGCATGTGTGTTCTTCTCACAGACCACACATGGATCCACTAGTGTCATTGCATGTGTGTTATTCTCACAGACCATATCATGAACCACATCCAGTGTCATTGCATGTCTGTTCTTCCCATGAACCACATCCAGTGTCATTGCATGTCTGTTCTTCCCATGAACCACATATGGATCCACCGGTGTCATTGCATGTGTGTTCTTCCCATGAACCACACATGGATCCACCAGTGTCATTGCATGTCTGCTCTTCTAATTAACCACAGCTAGAGTCATTGCATGTCTGTTCTTTTCACAAAGCACATATCACTAGAGTCATTGCATGTGTGTTCTTCCCATGAACCACACCAAGTGTCATTGCATATGTGTTCTTCTCATTAACCCCACATGGATCCACCGGTGTCATTGCATGTCTGCTCGTTTCATTAACCACAGCTAGAGTCATTGCATGTGTGCTCTTTTCACAAACCACATATCACCAGAGTAATTGCATGTGTGTTCTTCCCAAAGACCACACATGGATCCACCAGCGTCATTGCATGTATGTTCTTCCCACAAACCACACATGGATGCACTGGTGTCATTGCATGTGTGTTCTTCCCATGAACCACACATGGATCCACCGGTGTCATTATATGTATGCTCCTCCCATGAACCATAGCTAGAGTCATCGCATGCGTGCTCTTTTCATGAACCACATATCACCGGAGTCATTGCATGTGTGTTCTTCCCAAAGACCACACATGGATACACCAGTGTCATTGCATGTGTGTTCTTCTCACAAACCATATCATGAACCACACCTAGTGTCATTGCATGTGTGTTCTTCCCATGAACCACACATGGATCCACCAGTGTCATTGCATGTCTACTCTTCCCACAGACCACACATGGATCCACCCAGTGTCATCGCATGTGTGTTCTTCCGATGAACCACACATGGATCCACCGGTGTCATTGCATGTCTGCTCTTTTCATTAACCACAGCTAGAGTCATTGCATGTGTGTTCTTCTCACAGACCACATATCACCTGTGTCATTGCATGTGTGTTCTTCCCATGAACCACACATGGATCCACCAGTGTCATTGCATGTGTGTTCTTCCCACAGACCACACATGGATCCACCGGTGTCGTTGCATGTGTATTCTTCCCATGAACCACACAAGGATCCACCAGTGTCATTGTATGTATGCTCTTCCCATGAACCACAGCTAGAGTCATCGCATGCGTGCTCTTTTCACAAACCACAGCTAGAGTCATTTGATGTGTGTTCTTCTCACACACCACATATGACAAGTGTCATTGCATGTGTGTTCTTCCCAAAGACCACACAAGGATCCACCAGTGTCATTGCATGTGTGTTCTTCTCACAAACCACACCCAGTGTCATTGCATGTGTTTTCTTCTCACAGACCACACATGGATCCACCAGTGTCATTGCATGTGTGTTCTTCCCATGAACCACACATGGATCCACCGGTGTCATTGCATGTGTGTTCTTCCCACAGACCACACATGGATCCACCAGTGTCATTGCATGTGTGTTCTTCCCATGAACCACACATGGATCCACCAGTGTCATTGCATGTCTGCTCTTTTCATGAACCACAGCTAGAGTCATTGCATGTGTGTTCTTCCCAAAGACCACACATGGATGCACCAGTGTCATTGCATGTGTGTTCTTCCCAAAGACCACACATGGATGCACAAGTGTCATTGCATGTGTGTTCTTCTCACAAACCATATCATGAATCACACCCAGTGTCATTGCATGTGTGTTCTTCTCACAGACCACACATGGATCCACTAGTGTCATTGCATGTGTGTTCTTCTCACAAACCATATCATGAACCACACCTAGTGTCATTGCATGTGTGTTCTTCCCATGAACCACAAATGGATCCACCGGTGTCATTGCATGTCAGCTCTTTTCATTAACCACAACTAGATTCATTGCATGTGTGTTCTTCCCATAGACCACATATCACCTGTGTCATTGCATGTGTGTTCTTCCCATGAACCACACATGGATCCACCAGTGTCATTGCATGTGTGTTCTTACCACAGACCACACATGGATCCACAGTGTCATTGTATGTTCTGCTCTTCCCATGAACCACAGCTAGAGTCATCGCATGATCCGTTTTTCACACAAACCACAGCTAGAGTCATTGCATGTGTGTTCTTCTTACAAACCATATCATGAACCACACCCAGTGTCATTGCATGTGTGTTCTTCTCACAAACCACACATGGATCCACCGGTGTCATTGCATGTCTGCTCTTCTCATTAACCACAGCTAGAGTCATTGCATGTCTGTTCTTTCCACAAACCACATATCACCAGAGTCATTGCATGTGTGTTCTTCCCATGAACCACACATGGATCCACCGGTGTCATTGCATGTTTGCTCTTATCATGAACCACACTTGGATCCACCCAGTGTCATCGCATGTGTGTTCTTCCCATGAACCACACATGGATCCACGAGTGTCATTGCATGCGTGCTCTTTTAACAAACCACAACTAGAGTCATTGGATGTGTGTTCTTCTCACAGACCACATATCACCAGTGTTATTGCATGTGTGTTCTTTCCAAAGACCACACATGGATCCACCAGTGTCATTGCATGTGAGTTCTTCTCACAAACCATATCATGAACCACACCCAGTGTCATAGCATGTGTGTTCTTCTGACAAACCACACATGGATCCACCAGTGTCATTGCATGTGTGTTCTTCTCATAGACCACACATGGATCCACCAGTGTCATTGCATGTGTGTTCTTCTCACAAACCATATCATGAACCACACCTAGTGTCATTGCATGTGTGTTCTTCCCATGAACCACACATGGATCCACCAATGTCATTGCATGTGTGTTATTCCCACACACCACACATGGATCCACCAGTGTCATTGCATGTGTGTTCTTCCCATGAACCACACATAGATCCAGCAGTGTCATTGCATGTCTGCTATTTTCATGAACCACAACTAGAGTCATTGGATGTGTGTTCTTCTCACAGACCACATATCACCAGTGTCATTGCATGTGTGTTCTTCCCAAATACCACACATGGATCCACCAGTGTCATTGCATGTGTGTTCTTCTCACAAACCATATCATGAACCACACCCAGTGTCATTGCATGTGTGTTCTTCTCACAAACCATATCATGAACCACACCCAGTGTCATTGCACGTGTGTTCTTCCCATGATCCACACATGGATCCATCGGTGTCATTGCATGTGTGTTCTTCCCACAGACCACACATGGATCCACCAATGTCATTGCGCGTGTGTTCTTCCCATGAACCACACATGGATCCACCAGTGTCATTGCATGTCTCCTCTTTTCATGAACCACAGCTAGAGTCATTGGATGTGTGTTCTTCTCACAGACCATATATCACCAGTGTCATTGCATGTGTGTTCTTCCCAAAGACCACAGATGGATCCACCAGTGTCATTGCATGTGTGTTCTTCTCACAAACCATATCATGAACCACACCTAGTGTCATTGCATGTGTGTTCTTCTCACAGACCACACATGGATCCACTAGTGTCATTGCATGTGTGTTCTTCTCACAGACCATATCATGAACCACACCCAGTGTCATTGCATGTGTGTTCTTCCCATGAACCACACATGGATCCACCGGTGTCATTGCATGTCTACTCTTTTCATTAACCACAGCTAGAGTCATTGCATGTGTGTTTTTCTCACAAACCACATATCACCAGAGTCATTGCATGTGTGTTCTTCCCACAGACCACACATGGATCCACCGGTGTCGTTGCATGTGTGTTCTTCCCATGAACCACACATGGATCCACCAGTGTCATTGTATGTCTGCTCTTCCCATGAACCACAGCTAGAGTCATCGCATCCGTGCTCTTTTCACAAACCACAACTAGAGTCATTGCATTTGTGTTCTTCTTACAAACCATATCATGAACCACACCCAGTGTCATTGCATGTGTGTTCTTCTCACAAACCACACATGGATCCACCGGTGTCATTGCATGTTTGCTCTTCTCATTAACCACAGCTAGAGTCATTGCATGTCTGTTCTTTTCACAAACCACATATCACTAGAGTCATTGCATGTGTGTTCTTCCCATGAACCACACATGGATCCACCTGTGTCATTGCATGTCTGCTCTTCTCATGAACCACAGCTAGAGTCATTGCATGTGTGTTCTTCTCACAAACCACATATCACCAGATTCATTGCATGTGTGTTCTTCCCACAAACCACATATCACCGGTGTCATTGCATGTCTGCTCTTCTCATTAACCACAGCTAGATCCACCCGTGTCATTGGATGCATGTTCTTTTCATAAACTGCATATGGATACTAATTAACCTTAGGAGAGCCCTAACCTTAGAGTTAGACCGAGTCTTCTAGAAGGCACGCCCTAACATAGTTGTTCTGCTTGTCGATTGTTACATACCGTCCGATCGGGGTGCTTGGACGATTGGGATGGTTTTCGTTAGATCGATCCGCGAGTAGTCTGTTCTGCAGCATGATTGGCGATGCTTTCTCTGGACAAACTGGCAGCACCGGGGGCTCCCCTTTTGCGAGTGTCACGACTCACGAGTTGAGCGGGCCATATCCCAGTGTCACGTCCCCATTACTTCTCTTCCTCCCCGTACTTCTCTTCCTTCCCCTCGAAGCCACATTCCCCACTTCACTCCCATCCTGCCGTAGCCGCAAGCCAACAGCGCCGCCATCCCAATCCCCTCTCCGGAAGCCACCCCCTCCCCTCTCGCCATGGGTTCAAGGGGAGACGACGAGGAAACACATCGTGACGACAGGGACGGTGATTTCGATGTGAGTCATCTCATCTCTATCTCTATCATCCGTGGCTAGTTATCTATTTTTTGAGCCAGATCTACTCCGTTTACTCATGCGCGTATGATGTGTTAGGCCAACCAGATGATGTATGACACTGACTATCACGGTTTAGCGGATGAAGACAGTCCTCTGCTATGTAAACATGGATATGTGCCCGCTAAATTTGTAGCGTTTGAAGGACGAAACGTAGGCAGGAGGTTTCTACGGTGTCAAGGACATCGTGCAATGATGCGAGGCGGAAGTTGCGGTGTTGTCAAATGGGTAGATCCAGAGTGGCCCAAATTGATACAGAAAATGTTGGACAAACTATGGGAAATGACTGTTGAGTTGAAAGAATCCGCATTCATCTCACTTCTTTACAGTGTTGAGATGAAGCTATGGGAACCAGTTGACACGACCAAGCATAAGCGAGATCTCATGGGGGGTGGAAGACAAGGTTAGCAAAGTCGAGAAGGAGAGGGATGCGGCGTTAGCCCTGAAGGCTAAAGCAGAGCAAGAACTGACTCAAGCAAGGAAGGATCTTCACCAGGCCAAATTCCTGCAGTTCACAACTACGAGTATTGACAAGTGCATGAGGAAAGATGTAGAGAAACAATTGAAGTTGTGCAAGGAAGATGCTAAAAGGAAGGAGCAGACGATTCGATCCTTGCTCTTGCAGGAAGATGCGCATAGGGATAAGATTAGGAAGATCAAGGAGATGTGTGTTAACTAGTTCTATTTAGCTTAAGCCCCGTGCCTTTTTTAAGTTGTAATAGTTGTACTTGTTGACCTAGCGGTCTGAACTATTGGCCCCGGAGTCCTGGGAGTAAAAAAATTGGTCGCCCATTAATCTGTCTTAATGCTGCATTACTTCCTTTTGTCTAACCAATGCCCCTTGGATATTCTGCCCGTCGCTTCGTCGTCCTCGTGTACAAATAGGAGGCGCCACAGCTCGTCGCTTCGTCGCCCATCCCCTCGCCCTCAACAATCTCCATCGCGCCGTCCACCCCCTCACTCCCTCTCCAATCTCCACCACGCCGCCATGGAGATGCCCACGCTGAACTTCTACGAGGCAATGGTGTTCTCGCACTTCGACATCCTCGTGCCGCCGGCCGCGACGGTGCCCCACGGATGGCGCATCAGCTATGCGAGGGTGCCGGTGGCTCCGCTCCTCTTCCCCGGTGGAGCCATGATGGAGAGCGAAATCGCGGCGTGCCGCCTCCAGATGCCCGCATGGAAGAGGGCGCTGCCCCGGTACGCGGCGGCCAACCTGTACTGGCCGTCGCTGTTCAAGAAGGAGCGGAAGGCCAAGATTGGCAACCGCGTCGTTTACGGGCGCGTGGTGCACCGGGATCTCTGCAACCGAGAAGGGCGGGAGAGGTTCTGGTCCGTCCCTGGACGGACCAAGTTCACCGTCATCGCTGCTGCTCACCGCGAAGAGGTGCTGCGTCTCGTGTACAATGCGGAAATCGTGGAGGTTCCGTCCGACGAAGACGAGGAAGTCGGCGACTCAGAGGACAGCGGCAGCGGAAGTGAAATTGTTGACTAGTTGGTTGAATTAATGTAGGATGTGAAATCGCACCTTTGTTTAGAAGAATTTGTGGTTGAATTAATGAAATGCCTCGATTTAGATCTTTGTCTCGATTAATTTGTGGAAGAATTTGTGATTTAGATCAATTTCTGCCTCGATTTAGATCTCTGTCCCGGATTGGGAACATAACCGTGGACCAAAGACACCTTTTCTACTAGTGTATTCTAACACTGGTGGTTTATTTAAACATAATCTACGTGGATTGTGCCGCATGCAAATGGCACAACCACAATTTATAAAGTGGAAGCACGTACACCCGGTTACTGGAGATCCGGGAGCTTCGCCAGATGCAGGGGATGCAGGAGCAAAGAGGCGGTGAGATAGACGGGCTCAAGATTAGGCTAGAAAGTGGTACCCATTTCCTCCTCATCTGGGCATTATCGGTGAGAACATTGCTATTTATTTTGCCAGGTCGTTGTGCAGCATCTGAAATAAGTTGCTGCTTCGGGGAGTGTGTCAGCTTAAATAATTTATTTATGTGCCACTTACATTCTGTTGTATTTGGAGACCTCCTGCCCCTCGGCAATCGTGGAACCGGTGGATCATTGTTTTCAGATAGCAGTGGCACAATCACAATTTTGGATTCAACTACTGACTTGGGTGTTTCCAAACCCTAAGTCACGGTACATTTTACTCAGAGAACGAGGGTAGATTGTTTCGCCCAGCAACATGCCACACACAGAGCGATCAGAATTTAACAGAATTACATATATAGGTTCAAGTTCAACACATTACTATGCATCTTCATTGCCATCAGCCTTCTTCCGCAGCCTGGGTGCCAAGCCTTCACGTCCAATGGCTTCTTCATTTCCTGCCTTCTTCCTCTTCCTCGGTGCCAATTTTCTTAGCTTCACGTACTCTGCATCACCGGGACAATGGGCACCAGAATCGTATCCAACATCATCTTTCCACTCATTTTTACTTTCTTTGGCAGGAAAATGACTGACCCGACAGTCATGTTTCTAACCTTGCGGTGCTTCCTGTCAAAGAAACAAGACTGTTGCATAACTGCCCAATATCTACAGAGTAAATAAAACAAAAATTACAATTCAGCACAAACATGCGAACCCCAAGCGACCTTTGCTTACCAGGAGCTAATTGCGTTCGAGCAACCACCCTGTCCAAGAATAGAAGGGCGACTCCCAGTTGCAGCAGCTTCCACATCTAGTACATCACAATTCAGCTCAAACATGCAATCCGAAGCATACCTTTTCATCAACCCAATTAGCTGACTGTCACACAATATAGGAACATGGATGCCACGTTCATCCATGAAGCTGAACTTTGCAGTCTGCTTCGGCCATACTTCAACATGATTACGCAGAGCAGAAACCATACCAGATATAGTGCAGATCTGCGCAGGCGCTTCTTCCATCGTGAAACAATGGCTTCCATACCACTTGCCCTTGGAGTCGTACCTGTAGAGGACTACCGTAACCAGGTAAGGGAGGGGGGTCCACGCAGATCCCACTTGACAGAAAACTATGGACAAAATATGTTTGTCAGCGTTGGGCTAACGAACAATTTGAGGTTCAGTAGCCAGCTAGCAGTTGTAATTAGTGCGAATAGCAAAGAGAAGGGTAGCTCACCCGCTTGTAGGCAGAACTTCTTCTTCCTTGATAGTAGGATCTGCCATCCTCCGAACTGCTCGGCTCGTCGGCGGCGGAGGCGAGCTAGAGCCTCGCAACGGTGGCTTGTGCCATTTGGACCTCAGTATCAGCGACTGGGCGCAGCAACTAGGCACAGCAACTTGGCCTCGGAAGTCAAATGTCCGAAGGGATCGTCCTGCCTGGAGGGTGGATTCCGACGCTGCCGGTGCTAGGGGAAAGATGGGAATGGATTTGTGAAATTGGTTAACGCATCCAATCCACTTAGCCGCTCGATTTTCCTAAGAGGTTGCCGCGTTGGCGCCCACGTCACGGACAGATAACCGACATGTGGGTCCCGACCATCTACTTCATAGGGCAGTTTAACGGAATGTTTGTATTTGGCAAGGGTGAGATAAGTTTGCCTCGAAATGGCCCCTCTCAGTAGTTGGCGGCCCAACTTTTCGAAACACGGTAATTTCAGGCAACTTAGGTACCGCCATGCGCTGGCCTGCCAACTTTGGTACCGCAGACGAACACGCCCAATAGGTAGGTATGGTGGACACTTTTGGCAATATTGGTTTTAGGGAGTTGGAAACACGAGTAAAGCATACTCAGTGCAAGTGAAGGCTAGCAATAGTAAGGGAGCGACAAACGAGAGAGCAGTAATTGTCATAATCACGCTTGCAACAAAATAGGACTAATCATGGCATGAAAGTGATTCAAGACCCCTGAGGCAAAATAGTTCATCGAGGCTTAACTGATTATTGATTCAGTCATATGCATGCATGAGCATGTGCCAAGTCAATTCAAGTGAAACACTTAGAGGAGGGTACCACGGTATCATACCAAGTCATGAATAGTGCAATGCAAGCGAACAGTCATATGACATGCTACAAATATTAGCGAGCTGGAGCTAATCATAAGAAAGCAAGAACTACTAAGCATCCCTAAATAACATACACCCTACACGAACAGACTAAGCATGCCCACAATGATGAGTATATGTACAAAAATGAAAACAAATAGAGTTCGTTACCAGCCTCTTACCACGCCTCAAGTTGTCATTAATCCTCATTATTGCCCTTCACTTATGTGGCTTGAATAATAACATGAAACCGAATTCCACTGAGGACTGTTGAACCCTGCAACAAACTCACAAAACCAAAGAAGAACGACAAATATTTTTGGTGTTTTCGATTTAAAAAAAAACAAGAACCAAAAAGGAAGAACAAGCAAAGCAAAATCTTTTTGGGTTTTTCGAATAGTTCAAACAAAACAAAAAGGGAAAAACAAACCAAGGCAAAAAGAAGAAGAAGCAAACAAAGAGAAACAATAGAAATATTTTTGGTCTTTTTGTGTTTTAGAAAGAAAAAACAAAGAGAGAACAAAAACTAAAAATAGAACGAAACATGAATATACAAAGTACCGACGAAACATGATATGGAGATGAGTGTGATGTCAGTGTACCTCCCCCCAAGCTTAGGCTTTTGGCCTAAATGGGTATCAATCCAAATACGAGTAAGGGTTCCAAGCAGGCAGGTCATTGTAAGAATGATCATAGTTAGGACCTTGGGAAGAAGAAGAAGCTCCCCAATCATAGGTAGGCTGCTGATATGAAGACTCCCCCTCATTCGAGGGCTGAACCGAATCATCTGTGACCTCCCTTCTAGTATCCTGCTCCTGTTGGGAGAGCTCTCCCAAGTACGTATCAAGCTCTTCCTCAGTGAGTGACCATCCTACCCTGGTATCAAGGTTAAACAAAACAGGTGCAGACAAAAGAACAAATCGCTCAGACTTACTCCTTCTCCAAGCAGCCTTGAGAAAGGTTATTTCATAAGACAACTCACTCAAATTAGCCCAAGAAGAAACAAATTTATGCTGTATCATGGAATTAAGATCAAGCCTTTCTATGGGAAACTGTAGGTCTAGATTATGAGGCACTAAACCATGCAACGCTAATAAACGAGAAGCAATGATGCCTCCACAAATTCCACCTTTCTCACAGTTAGCAGCAAGACAGAAAGCTATCAAGGCACCCAAGTTGTAAGTTCTATCTTGTTTTAAAGCAGCTGAGATGAATGCTAGATCATATGAGGATAGTTTATTAGCAGTTTTCCTAGCGAGAACACACTTGGCAATAAAGTAAGCAAAGTAGCGAATAGATGGGAGATGAATGTTACGGATTTTCCCACTCCCCTTTGAGAAGCTACTCCCTTGGCAAATCTGCGCATACAAGTCCATGAGTGGTGCAGGCTGCTCTTTAATCCTTCCACACGATCCCCACTAAGGTACCTTAATAACTGCACAAAACTCATCAAGAGGAAGGTCGACAACTATATTGTAAATTTTGTAGTGGACCATGGGGTTAGGCAAAGAGTGACTAAATCGAAAGTCCTGCACCACAGACATAGTTAGTTTCACAAATTGACAAGGTTCATCTTCCACAAAGTGCTCCAATCCTGCATTAGCAACTAAGGTGTGGAAATCTTGGAAAATTCCTGCAGCCCTCATGAATTCGAAGCATGGATAGATGGAAGGGAAAACTTCCTCAGGCACCCTCAGTTCATGTTGGTTGAGTTGATGCTTGTTCATCTTCTGTTCTGAAATTTAAACATCCATTACACAAATGATTGCAAAGTGAAAATATAATGAAGGGCACTACTCATAGGGACTTGTAGAGGCCTAAACATGCATCAAAACAATATCTCTAAGCATTGAACAAGCTTACAAGCTATCATAACCTGTCACCTACAACATCAAAATACTCAAGATATAAACCACTAAACACAAATCTACTTGGACAAGCGGAGGAGTCACTTACCGGGGAACAAATGCTACAAATTTCAGCAGCAAAGATGGGCTGAGCAAGGAGATTGAAAAATCGAAGGCAAGAATAGCAAGAACAGCAAGAACGCAATTTCGACCAATGAACTGGTGTTTTCTCGAGAGAGAGAGAGAGCAGTGGCAAGTGAGAGAGTGAGTGGAGGGCCAGGGGTGGCCCACACCATGGCCAGGCGCGCCCGTAGGCTAGCCACGCCACCAGGTGGTGTGCCTGCCTGGTGGGGCCCCATGCTACCTTCCAGGCACTTCTCTGCCCCTTCTTTCACCTAAAAATTTAATATGAATTTTCTGGAATTTTTCGAGACACTTTATTTTTGAGCAATTTTCAGGTATAAATGAATGATTTTCTGACAGAAAAAAGTTTCTGGAATGATGCAATGACAAAACAAGGCTAAAACTTCAGAAGTTCTAAGACACTCTAAAAAAACAAGCAACTAACAACAGAAAAGTAAACTAAATGAAAGCTAAAACTAAAATGGATAAAATAAAAGTAAGCGGAGATAATATGGTGGAAACATTGTTTTGTTCATTAAAATCCCTTTGTTAATAAGGTTGATCAGGTCTTGTTATCAAAACAATTTTATATGTAACAAAACTTTGTGTTCCACTAATGATTATGTTACCTCAACCTTGATAGCAATGGTCCCAATCATAATAGTTTCAAATTTTCTCTTGGTATGGGACAATATATTTCTCCAACTTGAATGCCCTCAACATGTTCAATTGAATTTAAACCATAAGTCCTATCAATCTTCTTGGGGAAATAGACAGTATGCTCTTTTTCATTAACATTAAAGCTCACCTTTCCTTGATTACAATTGATAACAGCTCCTGCAGTGTTAAGAAAAGGTCTCCCAAGAATAATAGACATATTATCATCTTCAGGCATTTCAAGCACAACAAAATCAGTTAATATCAAGCAATTATGAGCCACTTGAACAGGTACATCCTCACATATACCAACAGGAATAGTAGTAGATTTATCAGCCATTTGCAAAGATATATCAGTTGGTATTAGTTTTTCCCGTTGAAGTCTCTTGTAAAGAGAAAAAGGCATGACACTAACTCCTGCTCCCAAATCACACAAAGCAGTTCTAACATAACTATTTTTAATAGAGCAAGGAATAGTTGGCATCCCTGGGTCTCCAAGTTTCTTTGGAACCTTATCATTAAAGGAATAATTAGCAAGCAAAGTAGAAATTTCTTCATTAGGGATCTTCCTTTTATTTGAGATAATATCCTTCATATACTTTGAAAAAGGAGGAAATTTAATAGCATCAATCAAAGGAATTTGCAAGAATAAAGGTTTCATCCACTCACAAAACTTATTATAGTGTTCATCTTCCTTTGACTTGTGTTTCTTATCAGGGAAAGGCATAGGTTTTTGGACCCAAGGCTCTCTTTCACCACCACGTTTCTTAGCAACAAAATCTTCTTTAGTGTATTTAGTATTCTTAGTGTGCCTTTCAGGTTCTTCTTCAACTTTTTCTTTATTAGGAACATCATTTTCTTCATCACCACCTTCAGTTTCAGCATCAGAGACAGATATACTATTAGGGTCTTTAGCAGGTTCAGAGGGTTCTACAATAGTTTTATGTTTATTTTTTCTTTTCTTACGAGTAGTACCACTATTTTTAGCTTGTTGAGAATCCTGCTCAATTCTTTTTGGGATGCCCCTCAGGATATAGAGGATCCTGGGTAGCAGCACCACTTCTAGTTCTAATTTCATAAGCATGTTTTTCTTTGGCAGCATTAACTGGCAAGTCTTTTTGCACTTTAATAAGTTGATCTATTTGAGTTTGAACCATTTGAAAATGTTTAACAAGCATTTAAACATCATTAGAGGTTCTTTCCACAATATCTTTTAACTCAACAATAGCTCTAGAGTTTTCCGTTAAATGATTTTGCACCCTTTTATTAAAATTATCTTGCTTAACAATAAAAATATCAAATTCTTCTAAGTATTGATCAGGAGGTTTAGAGTAAGGAATATCACCTTCATCAAAATGTTGGAGAGAGTGTACCTCAATAGTGGATGAGTGGGGGATTGGATTACATAGTTCTTCTATAGGAGGTAAATTCTTGGCACCTGCAGCTTTAATTCCCGTCTCCTTAAGACATTTCTTAGCTTCCTTCATCACTTCATCATTTAGTTCAATAACTCCCCTCTTTTTTGATGTTGGTGTAGGCGCAGGGATAGTTGGTTCAGGTATAATTGTTTCAGGTATAGCTAGTTCAGGAGGAGTCCAGTCTTCATAATTTTTGCTTATTTTAGCCATTAATTCCTCAGCTTCCTTGGGAGTCCTATTCCTGAAAACACAATCAACACAACTATCCAGGTATGTCCTAGATTCTTCAGTTAGTCCATTATAAAATATATCAAGAAGCTCATTCTTAGGTAAAGGACATCCAACCTATGCATGAATCAAAGCACAAAACCTTGCCCATGATTCAGGCAATATCTCTTTTTCCCCATGTTTAAAATCAAAAAGTTCCTGCAAAATAGCATGTCTAGCACTAGGAGGAAAATATTTCTGCAGGAAAGTACTAATCAAGCAATTAGGGCTATCAATAGATCGAGGAGGTAAATTATTAAACCAAGTTTTAGCTTCTCCTTTCAGTGAAAAGGGGAAAAATTTAGCAACAAAGTAGGTGTGCATCTTAATATCATCAGAAAATAGGCCACTCATGGTAGAAAGCTGAGTCATATGTGCTACCGCACTTTCATTCTTAGTCCCACAAAAAGGTTCTTTCTCAACAATAGCTATGTAGGATAGATCAAGAGAGAAATCATAATCCTTATCTTTAATGTTTATGGGAGATGCAACAAACTTAGCATTAGGAGACAATTTGGGTTTAATGTACACCTCTCAAGGAGACTCTTAGGAACACTCCTATCATGGGTGTTTTGACATTCTTTAATAAATTCATCGATCATCTCAATATAACCGTCTTGAATATCATAGCTCTCTCTAGACTCAGGTGAACTAACAGGTGTAGTAGTGTCTTCATTAGGAGTTTCAGTAAACAGTACGATTAAAGCGCGGTAGGCATAGGGATGGATGGACGGGCGTTGCATGGACAAGACCATTCACATGGCAATCAAGACATAGGGCATTTGTAGATAAATAAGATAAAGCATCCAAGTACTAAATAATCATAGGCATGTGTTTCATATATAGTCATACGTGCTCGCAATGAGAACTTGCAGAACATCTTTTGTCCTGCCAGCCCGTTTGCAGCGGGGCCTCAAGGGAACTACTGGCAATTAAGGTGCTCCTTTTAATAGAGCACCAGAGCAAAGCATTAACACTCCATGAACACATGTGATCCTCACATCAAAGCCATTCCTGCCGGTTATCCCGATTTCTGTCACTTCGGGGCCTTTGGTTCCGGACAACGACGTGTGTATACAACTTGTAGGTAAGACCATAAACAATACTATCTTAATGAATCAATAACATGTTCAGATCTGAAATCATGGCACTCGGGCCCTAGTGACAAGCATTAAGCATAACAAGTCACAACAAAGTCAAAAAGCACTAATAGTAGATACTAGGCACCATGCCCTAACAATCCGATGCCATTACATGAACGATCTCATCCAATCCCTACCATCCCCATAGCCTACAGCAGGGGATTACTCACTCATAGATGGGGGAAACATGGGTGGTCGATGGAGAAGCGATAGTGATGATAATGGTGATGATATCCTCCAATTCCCCGTCCCGGCAGGGTGCCAGAACAGAGTTTTTGGTTCCGAATCGCGGAATCTGGTGGTGGCGGCACAACGGAACTCTTTTTAGAAAAACATCGAACCCCCCTTGGTTTTTAGGTCAAGAGGCAACTTATAGGAGAAGAGGGAGGCCGAGGGGGCAGCCGAGGCGGCCACACCACCCCTAGGCGCGGCCTGGCCTGGCCCACGCGGCCAGGTGGTGTGGGCCCCTCGTGGCCCTACTCTATCTCGTCTTCTGGCTTCGTGAATCTTCTAGTGAAATAGGATTTTTGGCATATTTTCCGGGATTTTTCCTGATAGTTGATTTTCTGCACAAAAACTAGACACCAAGGTAATTCTGCTGAAAACAGCATCAGTCTGTGTTAGTTGTATCCAAATCACACAAGTTTAGAGGAAAAATAATAGCAAAAGTGTTCAGGAAAGTAGGTACGTTTTGGACGTATCACTATGGAATATGCTCGTGACATAGAAAAAGCTGTACAAGCTCAGTAGACCAGTAAGAAGCAGTCTTTTACACCTAACTACTCCAAGAGCAACTCCTACAATTCGAATTTCAGTAAACAAAAGCAGACATAACAGATTTTGCAGAAAAAGGATGGTGAGGTAAAACTTGTACCCAGGCCAGAAACAAAGTTCATAGAACCTGGGGTTTGCAAGCACTGTGGGGCCAAATGGTTCTTTGGCCATCGTTGCCCACAATACAAATGGCTAAACCTAATGACATCAGACAATCCTGAGGAAATAGATGCAGAACAAGGTCATGAGACAAAGGAGATAGAACAAACTGATACTCCAGCTACCAATCCAACAAAAGAACAACACATGATGTAGATATCACTCCAAGCAGTTAAAGGCAAAACAACTATCTTTACTTTCACACTGAAAGTAAATATTGGAGGCAAGGTAGCTATTGCTCTAGTAGATTCTAGTAGCACCCACACTTTCATAGATATGACGTTTGTCACCAAAACCTCTTGCCCAACTGCAATGAACCCTATGGAGATTGTCAAAGTAGCAGGAGGGGGAGAATTACAGTCTAGTTCCCATGTGCCTGACATTGCTTATTGTAACACCCCAAAAATACTAATCAATATTATCAAGTTCTAACACCCAAGTTTAGGGTTAACAAAAACTTTTATTACTAAATTTAATATGAATGCATGTGTGATTTTGCATTACTATATGATTGAGTGAAATTGCCATGTTTGATTGATACAAATGATAAGAAATGGTTTAAAGATGAATACTACATCATCTAGGCCAATCACAAACAAAATCCAAAGAAAAAGAAATCAAATATGAATCAAATGATCAAATGGTCATTTTGACCAAAGTTAACCACTAGGCCACTTTGTGAGTTCCTAGTAAAGAATTTCTAACAGAAACATGTCCATTTCTTTTCACCCCTTGCTAGACCAAGTAAAAGTGAACCCAAGCCCACTTTACAAACTCACATAAACTATTTTCAAATCTATTTAAAGGATAGTTCAAAATTGAATCAAGTTCATATGGTAAGATCACCATTTTGCAAAAACCACCCAAATCA
The DNA here is from genome assembly GCA_023614405.1 of Avena insularis. Classification (NCBI taxonomy): domain Eukaryota; kingdom Viridiplantae; phylum Streptophyta; class Magnoliopsida; order Poales; family Poaceae; genus Avena; species Avena insularis. The sequence continues at coordinate 66,422,256 of CM042692.1, read as the reverse complement.
ATTAACCTTGACTTTTCCAAGCAACCAGAGACTACCAAACATAAGATTAGATTACTCACCAAATTTCATTCAAAAAATTTAAATTTAAATTCTTGCGGCCATTTGGTCGAACACATTGCAGACACTAACTAAACCCTGCTTAACTCCACTGTTTGGAGCAGTGATCACTCGACCATTTGCCCCCATTGCACTCCGCCTGTCTCCCCTAGCATCTAGTAGCACAAGATACGCACCCCCCTTTGCCGTTGCACCAGTGCAGCGCCGCCCGAATCTGGCCACACCGGCCGACCATGGACCGCTCGCCATAGACCGCGCCCTCGTCCATGATGACCAGGAGGCAGGCCACCGTCCACCGTCCACCGCCACCCCCTGTCCAGCCCTCGACCGCAGGAGAGCCATGGACCACCAGAAAATCGCCGCGCCCACTTTCTCTGCGCCATGCCGAGAGCACTCTAGAGCACCGCAACCGACCAGCTCGCACACGCCGCGCCTCGCCCTCTCCGCGCGTGCACACCCTCGCCATAACACCAGCTAGCTCCCAGACATCCACGTTCACCGCAGCGCGACCCGTAGCCCCCGTGCGCCGTCTCGAACACCGCCAGTTCCGCGTAGAGCACCGCCCGTGCCCGACCATTCTCGATCGCCCTGTGCCGCGCCTTTAAGCCCGTGATGACCGCCAGGAAGCACCGCGTCGCCCCTACCCTCAGCCACGCCGATAGCTCGCTGTACTGTCATCACCGGAGAAGCTAGCCCATCCTGCTCTGTCCCTTTCGCAGGTGTATAAATAGAGGCCACCTCCGCCTCCATTCACCACACCATCTCACTCCCCACTCCTCACAAAACCTCCCACACCCTTTCCCGGAGCAAGGCGAGCACCAGCCCGCCGGAATTTGGCCAGAGTCCACCGCTACAGAGGAGAAAGAGGAGCCGTCGATTGGAGCCGCCCCAGGAGCCGCCGCGACCACCGTTCGAACCGCCGTCATCGACAACGTCGTTCGCCCCCACCGCTGACCCTAGCTGGATCCCTGGTGAGCCTCACAGGACCCCCACCACTGCGTTAGGGTTCAGTCCTCGCCGGAGCTGTTCGACGTAGGAGATGGACCTCAGCCGTTAGATCAGGTTCTAATCGCACGACCTAGATTGAAAGATACCGTTTCGGTTAGATAGAGTCAATGACTAGTGGGACCGTTCTGTCAGCAGCCCGCTGCACCGCGCTGTGCAGATTGGGCCGACCCAGTTAGTTTCCCGCGCAGAGCCCAGTGATTCAAATAGTTATTTTCCATTTTAGTTGAAACTAGTTTGTGTCAGTAGATTAAAAAATCAATTCAAAGAGATTCATTGAACCAAATTGCATGATTCCAATTTTGTTAGAAAGGTATTCAAATTATCTATCCAATCCCGTTGGATTCAAACTATTTGGAATTATAGATCACATATAGTAAAAATAATAAGACAGAGACTTTTCCAACTTCAATTTTTTTTCAAAAATCAACCATAAATGCTTTTGAGTTGATTCCAACTCTCAAAAATTACATTTGTTAGGATCTATCTGAATATGTATAAATATTTAGGTTTACATGCAGTGAAATTGGACTAGTACCAAAAGAATGCTATTTAGGCATTTCTAGTCACTTTAATTCTATTAAATGATAATCTTAAACTTTATAAAATATGTCCACCACTTTAAATCACATTCCCATGTATTAGAATATGTGGTGATGACAGGTGTCAACATGATCCCATATTTTAATTGGAGAATATTAAATCTTAAGTAATTTTCAATGACTAGAAATTACTTTTCTAAAATAAGACAAACAAGATTAAGTCTTTATTTCATGTGATGATTGTGATGATGCTAGATCATCAAGTGTGAGCCTTAGTGTGCTAAATAGAAGTAGTTAAGTATTGTTTGGTGATTGTGTACCTTGTATTCATTTATAGACGATAGTATCGACCCGGGATACGAGGAGGAGGAGTACTACCAAGAAGAAGAAGAAGAAAATTTCAACCACTACACTACTCAAGGAAAGCCATCACTAATTGCAAGCTAACACTTGCAAGTTTCTTAACTATGTAAGCTAGAACTATGCAAGCTAACACTTGCAAACTTGATAACCTATTCAATATGCATTAGGCATGCTTGGTTATATAACTTTGATTATACCAATCCCAAGTTTTACTTGCAAGCTTTATTCTTTTACTTTACCAAAGTTCTTCACTTTTAGTTAGTGCTTTGTGAGTATTGGAAAAATAGTATAGATACCATAAAGAGTATAAAACTAGGCCTAAGTAGTTATACTTAGATGTCATTCCAAGGCATGAGATTTGACTTGGATAGTTACCCTTGATTAGCACCCCTCATTAGTGAATACTCTCAACTTTAGTGGCTAGTGCTAAGGATAAAAGTTAATCACTTTAGATGGGAATACTTGGTGAAAATGATTATGAAAACCTTGGAATGAGGATTCATTCTATTGAAATGTTTTGACATGTGTTATGGACACAAAAGGATTTGATGATGAAAATGTTGAGGCATGAACCTTAGCCCTTTATAAAAACTAATGGTTGGGTTCAGATGCGATACCATTCCAATTTTACCGTACAACCACAATACCTGAATTGGGTAGGGCTTAACTGGAAGTTTATATTCCTTAGTATGGGTTCCCTCATGGAAATAGGTTGAGCTGAGGCTACCTCATGAGTGTGAATGTCCACCTATGCAGTGCCCATGATGGCAGGTGGCCATGGTTGGGAGGCCAAGCTCATAGGGGAGGTGCCTATACTAGAGTGTGTAATTGAAAGGTTAGGATTGATTATCTGCATACTAAGTATGATGATTCAGGGTTATCCCTAATGGATGTATCGAATTTTGTGGTGAAAGTGTACCACCTCTATAGAGTGTCAAACTATTCGAATAGCCACGTCCGCGGTCATGGACAGTTGGAGTGGCCATACTGTTCTGTCGTCAGATGTTTTGAAAATGACTTGCGAATTGAACTATGACTGCGACTTGAGCACAACAGGGCTGTGAACATGAAAACTAGGTTCCCACTTAAGTGATTTAGAACATTAACTTAGTTTTCTTTACTTCTAAACTCGGTTTTAGATAAATTTGGCTTTTTGCAAATAAACCTAGAGCTTAAGATTCCTACTAGAACTACCTTACCTGTTAGTGATAGTTTGCGAGTACTTAAAAAGTACTCATGGATTTGTCCCTGGCTATTCCCGTGGCTAGACTACGAGGAGGACTACCAGGAGGTCTACGACAACTAGGAGCATCTCCCATTGTTAGCATTGCCTGTGACCCTGAAGATGGAACCCTACTACGTTTATTTTCCGCTGCTTGATTTGTATTAAGACTGGATCATGAGATCCTTTATTTGTAAGACCTTATTATGGTTTGTAATGGATGATGTACTGTGATACCAATCTGTTATGTCTCGCAAAAATGGTAATCATGGGATTGCGATGTATGGCATAATAGGCATCTGGGATTAAAAATCCGGGTGTTGACACAATCTAGGGGCATAAATTCATCAACCAATTCAAAGTCCTCCCATTGCAAGGGTATGATATAGTCTTTGGCTATGACTGGCTTTACACACATAGTCCATTCAAAATGGACTTAAAGCAAAGAAAACTCACCATCTTGATGAAAGGCAAAACAGAAGTAACATTGTTGGATACAACCTTCAAACAAGGGGTAGAATCAATCAGTGTGTCTATGCTGTACAAATGGAATCAGGTTGGGGCAGTAGGATACTACCTGTTTCCTCTGTCATTGTCCCCTGAAACTTCAGAACAAACAGCTAGTATACAGGAAGTAGAGGAACTCTTGATAGAATTCCAAGATGTGTTTGAGGAACCTACAGAACTTCCACATGAAAGGAATTGTGACCACTCTATTCCCCTAAAGGAAGGAGCCATCCCACCTACAGTCAGGCCCTACAGAGTCCCACACAAGCAAAAGAATGAGATGGAGGAACAAATTAAACAACTATTGGAAGCTTGCATTGTCGGACATAGTGAAAGCCCATATGCTTCTCCTGCAATCTTGGTTAAATAGAAAGGAGGAACCTGGAGTCTCTGCATTGACTATAGGAAACTCAACTCCCAAACAGTCAAAAACAAATTCCCAATACCAGTTATTGAAGACCTCCTAGATGAATTGCATGGAGCCAAATACTTCACTAAGCTTGATCTCAGATCAGGGTACCACCAAATAAGAATGAAAGCTGAAGACATTGAAAAAATAGCTTTCAGGATCTATTTTGGACACTATGAGTACCTAGTGATGCCATTTGGGCTCACTAATGCTCCTGCTACATTCCAAGCTTTGATGAACAAGGTTTTTGCTAACTTTCTCGGGAAATTCATCCTAGTCTTCTTTGATGATATATTGATATATAGCAAAACCTATGTGGAACATCTCCAACACATATAGATAGTGTTGGAAACACTCAGAGCTAATAAGCTATTTGCAAGGAAATCCAAATGTGTGTTTGCCACTCCACAAGTGGAATATCTGGGGCATGTCATTTCAGGACAGGGAGTTTCTACAGACCCTTAGAAAATTTCTGCTGTCTAGAGTTGGCCACAACCAAAGAACATCACTTATTTAAGAAGCTTCTTAGGGTTGACTGGGTATTATAGGAGATTTGTGAAAAATTACAGCATTATCTACAGACCACTCCATGATATGCTCAAGAAAAATGCCTTCCAGTGGACAGAAATTTAGACAAGCTTTCCAACAACTGAAACAAAGTCTGATAACAACCCCTGTTATGGCCCTACCAAATTTTACCATCCCTTTCACTTTGGAAACATATGCAAGTGGCCATGGGATAAGAGCAGTATTAATGCAAAAGGGCACACCAATTGCTTACTTCAGTAGAACAATTGGAGCAAAAGCAGCAGCCATGTCCACTTATGACAAAGAGGCACTTGCCATACTGGAAGCATTAAAAAGGTGGCGGGATTACTTCCTGGGAAATGAACTTTTGATCAAAACATACCAAAAAAGCCTAAAGTTCATCACTGACCAGAAAGTGTCTGATGGAATACAACACAAACTGCTGTTGAAACTCTTGGAATTTGACTACAAGATTGAATACAAAAAGGGGAGTGAAAATAGAGCAGTAGATGCTTTGAGTAGAAGAGAAGACACATTAATGGCTACTTCCATTGTCATTCCAGCTTGGGTTGATTCTGTTGAGAAGAGCTATGCCACAGACCAACACTGCCAGAACCTGATACAAAAGCTTGTTCTAGATGCAAATGTTGAACAACACTACTCTTTTCAAGCTGGAATTCTCAGATATAAAGGGAAGATACATATTGGAGCTGACAACATCCTCAGACAGCAAATCATGGAATCTATCCATGCTTCTCCTATTGGTGGTCACTCAGGAATAGTTGCTAGCTACCAAAGAATAAAAAGAATCTTCCATTGGATTAGCATGAAAAAGAGCATCACACAGTTCATTACTGAATGTGCTATCTGCCAAAGAGAAAAAGGAGAACATTGCCATTATCCTGGACTGCTACAACCTCTTGAAAAACCTGATATGGCTTTCTCACATAACCATGGACTTCATTGAAGGATTACCAAAATCAAATGGGAAGGAGGTAATTATGGTTGTTGTGGATAGATTCACTAAATATGCCCACTTTATCCCACTTGCTCACCCATATATAGTGCATACATCAGCACAAACATTTATGGACAATGTGTTCATTTACCATGGTCCTCCTCTCTACATAGTGACAGACAGGGACATAATCTTTACAAGCAACATGTGGCAGGATATTTTCAAGGCAATGGACATCAAACTAAAACTCAGCACAACATATCACCCACAAAGCGATGGGCAAACTAAACGAGTGAAACCAGTGCCTTGAAAGCTACTTGAGATGCATGGTTTTCCAAAACCCAAAGAAATGGGCACAATGGTTGTCTCTCGCACAGTGGTGGTACAACACTACATTCCATACTGCCATCAAGGTTCCACCATTTCAAGCTATCTATGGGTTTGCACCTCCCTTAATCAGTGAAGTGGCACTCTGGTCCTTCTGACATTGATGCAGTGGATTTCCTCACCACTAAGCAATGAATGCTCACCCAGCTTAAGGACAACCTACAGCAGGCTGAGAATAAAATTAAGAAGTATGCTGATCAGAAAAGGACAGAAAAGGAATTCTCCATTGGCGATATGGTCTACTTAAAAATGCAACCATATCGCATGGCAGCTTTTGGCCTTCAACAAGCCATCAAACTAACAACCAAATACTATGCCCCCTTCAAAATACTGGAGAAGTTTGGTCATGTTGCTTACAAGCTGCTACTACCTGATGATGTGCGCATACATCCCGTATTCCATGTCAGTCCATGTCAGTCAGCTAAAAAAATATCATGGGAAGTCAGCTGTTCCAATGCCTAACTTACCACTAGTTGGCCCGGATGGCACAATCCGGACAACACCATTAACTGTGAAAGAAACAAGATCATTACCACGGCAGGGGGTGCTGGTAACACAATGGTTAATTGAGTGGGAGAACTTAACATCAGAAGAAGCATCCTGGGAAGATGCAGATTTTATAAAGAAGGTTTTCCCACAGTTCTTTGCATATATAATTAAATCCTGGTTTCCATAAAAATACACTTGAGGACAAGTGCACTCTTAAGGGGGAAGGAATGTCAACACCTGGAGTAGTACAGAGGGAGAATCAGATATCCAGAGAGTAAAGATCCAAGGGCTACTAAGGATGAAGAGAAGTGGACGGCCACGATTGAAGTTGACGTCACTCTTGTCCGTCCGAGAGACGTTACCTTAAGCCTAGAGTCTCTGTCTACCTTTTTAACCTGTTTATTATTACTATACTGCTGTTAAGTGTAAGCCACTATAAAGTCCCGATGTAAGGGCAAGACAGAGCTATCGAGAATATAATTCTGGGCTCAAACTCTAGTCTACTTTATCGTTCTTAGATTCATAGATAAAAATCCCCAAATTCATCGTGGGTCTCCAAATCGGGAGTAACTCCTTGTTCGATTTCTAGCGGGATCTAACAAGCTCCTCCACGGGTGCCCACCGCCGCCTACTTCCTCTCGAGCTCCTCAACGACTGCCCGCTTCCTCGCCCCGAGCAATGCGAGGCGCCGCTTCTGCTCGAGCTCCTCCGCGGTGGGGGTGTTGTGGTCGCGCAGGGGTGCAGAGCGGCCCAACCCGCACGACCCCAACTACGGTGGACAACCTTTGCTGGGCCGATTGGGTGGATCTGTGCGGAGGGCAGATGATTGCTCACCGGAGGGAGGCCGAGAAAGAGGAGTGAGGGCGGCAGTGGTGAGAGCTCCGATCGGTTTACGACCAATATCGGCCCCCTTGCGAAGTAGATATAGCGCTCACATGGGCTGATTTTAGGTGAACCGTTAAGTTTTTACGAGGCCGAGGTAAAGTAGGGTTTCTACTTGGGTAAAAAAAAAACAAGGTCCAAACCGCAGAACCATCGGAATTTTACGGTTATGGGCTTGTTTTTCCCTGACGGATGTGTGCGTCGACACCATCTGACTTTCTTGCGACACTACTCATGCACCCCCATTAGCTAATAACAAAGAAACAAGCGAGTTATTGCTCCCGTTAAAAAACGGGGAGTCTATTATTGCCTTTTGGTTCTGGTGTGCTACCACTAATCCGCTATAGGTATATAGTTTAGTTGATGATCTCGATCATCATGGTGACATGGTTAGTTCATGTGGTTCTCACTGCTCAGGATGCTCAGCTCAGCTCTCAGGCGATGTTGGGTGGTGGTACGGCGCCGCTGTCGTACGCCATGACGGGCGTGCCGGTCTCGTCGCTGGTGGGCATGTTGTAGGAGCAGCTGGCCGACGCCTCCACCTGGTCCTGCGGCGCCGGCGCCGGCACCATCTCGGACTGCAGCGCCGGCATGTACTGGTCGTCAGGCCCCAGGCAGTGCTGCATGAGAGGGAAGGGCGTGTTGGGGATGAGCGTGGACAGCAGCTCCGTGCATGTGTACGCCTGCCGCCACGCGTCCGCCTGGCTGCTGCTGCCCGCGACGTCGCTCCCGCCGCACGGGTCGCCGCCGCCGCCGCCGCCGTGCAGCCCGGCCACCTGCGAGTTGGCGTCGTACACGTCCTGGTCCCTGCCAGAGCGAAACAAAATGACCGTGTCTCACACCACTAGTAGTGACGTGTCAGGTTGCCGTGTACCCGTGTGTGCGAATGTACTACGGTACCTGAGGTAGATCATGGGGTCGGTCGCGCCGAAGATATGGTGGCCGGCGTTGGGCCCGCCCTCCGTGGCCCACAGCGCGGCGTCACCGGCGAACGAGCCCATGCCTTCCGCCTGCGCCGGGTGCACGTACATCGGCGCGCCGTTCGCCCCCTGCATTGCATCGCATCGCCATTCGATTCGTATCGTGAGAATCAATGGTAGTATCCTCTCCGTATCAACACATTGATTGATGACACTAACGTGAGATCCTAGGCATTTCAGCCTGAGATCCTACGTAGAATCTCAATGCGATTTCAGTGATGGCAAATCTCCGTGGCATCAATCAATTTACCTGCATCCCGGGCGCCGTTGGGTCGAACGGGGCCATGTGATTGCTCAGCAGGTAGTTCTGCGACTCGGTCGTACGTCGGAGAAATTGAACTGTTGTTAATTCGCGGATGACGAGATCCAGAAGGGAATCCGCAACAATTGATTCAGAGGCGATCGTTCGTGTACCTTCCTCTCGACGACGCGGGTGAGCATGTCCATGAGGAACTTCTCGCAGCCGTCGATCTCGCTCGTGGAGCCGAACGCCGCCGGATCAGGCTCGAACAGCCTGCACAGGAAAGAAGCACGAATTAAGTGTCACGGGATTGAGGTGTGTAAGTATATTATGTATGTATATGTATCCACGAAAGGAAATTACCGTGTACCTGAGTCGTTCCTCGGAGATTTGCAGCTGCTGCTGCGAGGCGTATATCTCTTGCTGAATCTCCTGCAACTCGCACAAGAAATTCAGGTTAATTGGTTCAGATGCACCATGATGAGCAGGGTCTACTTATGCATGGAGGTTGCAATGCAGGAGGTCTGAACTTTCCTCACCTCTATCTTCTCGTTCAGTGCCCCCGGGCTGAAAATTTCCCAACAAAGAAACATTTGTCGAACTAATCAGGATGTGAAAATTCAGAACCGGAATGGCATGAATAAGAAGAGATGGAATTGGAGCAAATGAATACTACGTACTTTGCTAGCTGCGTGGCCATGTCGCTCTCGCGCTTGAGCCTCTGGAGCATGGTGATGAGGTACTGCATTGGATTTGTTACACGAATGGTGGTGAAAAAAGGAATGACGAAATTACTTGACGAGGGAGGCAGTAGCTGAACTTTCTTCTCACCTCCCGATTCTGGATTGGTCTGCGCGCGTTGGTAAATCAAGAAAACAAAATCACGTCAGTCACATTGTTTACGGCAAGGATCTTCGAAATTGTCAGTGTGGCACTCACTCGCCCCTGTCGTGGTCCGACATGTTGAGGTACCGGAGAAGCACGTCCTCCACCCTGACGGACGGACGGACGAACGCATGCACACACGCAGCCAATAATCAGAAACACGAAGAGAAAGAAGGGGGAAAAAGACGATGAGAAACGGCGGGCGGAACGAACCCGTGGCGGCCGGAGAAGGGACATAGGCGGCGCGACGGGGAGAACATGAGGAGGGCGATGTCGATGTCGCAGAGGACGGAGAGCTCGTAGGCCTTCTTGATGAGGCCGTTCCGGCGCTTGGAGAAGGTGACGTGCCGGTTCGTGTTGTTCTCGATCCGCTTGATCGGCAGCTTCACGCGGCCCATCGTCGTCGCACCAGCACCAGGGCGAAGCGGCGCGCGATCTGCGACGGGGGGAAAAAAACAACAAGGTCGGAACGGCAGTGAGGCGAGGTTTATATACGTGCAGCCGATGCGAGGCGCGCGCGCGAGAGAGAGGGGCTGCGGGTCTGGGCGCGGTGCCGGCAGGACGAGGAGGAGGGGAGAATGGAGATGGCGATCGATCGAGCCGAACCTGGTCAATCAGGTCAAGGCGTGGGTGGGTGGGAGCGGTCGTAGGAGCGGCAAAGACGGGGCGAGGTTGAGCCAGGTGGAGTACGCGTCTGGTCCATGTGCGGCGTGTGTCTAGTAGAGTATACATCCCCGCCTCGGGTACACGACGCCGTACAGATTCAGGCGCATGCTATCCCAGTCCACCCTCCCGATTCCCTAACCTCCCGGGGCCTGCCGATCCGTTTCCGAGTTTAGGGCGTCGGCTTCAGGCGGCGACGGCGGCTCCCATTCCCGCAACTCTGCTTCCGCGTGACACTGCTTCTTGTGTCAAAACCGGCAGGTTTACACTATGAGACCATTTTCAAGAAGAAAGTAAAGCACACACAAGTAAAAAACTAGATGACGAAGTAAAAAAAGAGAGTAAAAAACTAGATACAAAAACACCAGATGTATCCCAAAGATCAAGTCGGTTGGCATTGACTCATTGTCACTATGTCTTGTCCCTTTCTTTTAACAACGGAATAATTAATATTACAAAGATATCAATTAAACCCAACATCCACACCAAGATACCAAAGTCATTAGGATGCACGTAGCCAAGAACAAAATAAAAAGGAGAAAAAAGAAAACAAAAACCCCATCGTGGTGTTCAACCACTCGCGACAGAGGCACTCTAACCACCACCTTTTACAACACCTATACTCCAAACAAGGCTCTCCAAAATCAACGCCTCCAAAAAGGGAACAATGCACAAGCGTTGTCGTCTCCTCCTCGAATATCTTGGTTTTCACCCCGGAGAAAGTCCAAATTTTCAAAACAATGACTTCAGCAAGACCATTGCCAGGTACAACCAATAAATGCCAGTCCTTGGGTTCTCACCCTAGAAATCGTGGCTCGGTACTCAAAAAGCAACACCAAAAATACAGTCCACCTATGTTGTCAGCCCCACTTGCCAAGGCTGTTGCTGCAAATCTCTGAACGCACGACACACAGAGAGAACCCGTGTCGCATTGTGACATAGGTATGATTACTCGGGTTCTTATGATTGGTTACCTAGCTACATAAAGGCTCACATCCCACGAAGCCCATAAAGAAGGCCCAGGAAGCATCCGACGGAAGATATAGTTTGCTAGATAAGGAAACAGAAACCAGATCGATGTTGTAATCATAGTATGTAACCTATCCGCATATGGCTTCAGGACCCAACCTATTATATATAGGTTGGGAGGATCCAACAGAGAGGCACGGAAAAAGCCTTGCACAATCTGTAATCAATCTGTTCATAATCAATCAGACGAATTCGACTCCCTTGTTTGTCTGATCAGGCCGACGAAATCCCCAGTGTTCTCTTTTCCTCGAAACCCTAAGTCCATAATCCTGGGCATTGCCGAGGTTACCCCTCGTCAATTGGCGCCGTCTGTGGGAAACCTGAAAGCTAGAGTCATGGATTTGGCGACCCCCCTTTCATCAAGCAGCAATCCGACATAAGCTGCACCACGCCCGCCCACCCTGTCTTGGTTCCTGTCGTGGTGGTGGCACGAAAAATGCCATGGGTAGTCTAAAGATGGGACCAATGTGTACTAGTGGTATCCAGGGAGGGATATCGTAGTGATTCTACACACGAAAGATAAAACAAGACATACACGATAAACTTCTCACAGATCTTGTATTATGATCCAAAAGCTATTATAGATGCTCCTTGAGTTGTATCGTAGAGAGGAAGGATATGAAGTGCTTATTCTCTCTACTCTCTCTAGGCTTCTTCCCTTACGCAAAAGACCGACCCCTCCCTTGGAGGCCCTGGCTCACCTTATAAAGGGGTGGCCTGGGTACATCTAGGGCTAACATGGCCTGATATATGCTTGAAATATGCTCGTCCCAAAGTGGTAGATCGGCGTGCTCCTTTCCCTTGTGCACAACCTCTGCAAGGCAGTGGCACAGAGCCCACGCACTATGATCGTTGCCGCCAGTGACTGTCATATCCGTGACGTTCCCTTCTATCGCTGACCCTCTGACTCTAGTCGCTTGCGCTTGTCTCTCCCTAGATTCCCTTAGGAGAGAGAAAAGCACTGACCTTGATCTCCTTCTTGAGCAAGCTAACTGCAGACTCGGCCCAGGTATAGTTAACCCGACCAGGTTCATACCTGCAAAGGGAAAATGATCCTCTCCTCATGCCGACATACCTTTTATGTTGGCCGAGTCTTGCCAGTGCTTCCTGGCTCAGGGTAACCCGGCCATAACCCGACCGACCCTTCTATGATTCGGCCAGCACATGCTTTGACCTCACTTACCTTGGTGGACCTTGTCCTTTTACCTCGGCTTTACCCTACCTAGGGTCATCCCCCCAACATTAGTCCCCGAAGCTGGTGCAGTCTTATCGGCCCTTAGCTGGTAAGGCCACAACATGTTCAACTTTATTCAGATCTTGGTTCATCTAGCCGACATATGCTTATGTTGGCCTGCTCCGATCTTAACTCAGTTATTCCTCCTGGTGATTCAATTTTCACCTTGACTCTTTTGGCTTTTTCCGAGTTACCTCTCGTTGGTCGAGTCATAGTTTGCATTCGGCTTATCTCTCTTAGATTCCTATCTTCTCTTGTACACTTCCCTACGTCCTACGTGGAGGGTAATCATCACCTTTGCCTCATTTTAAGGGTCGTGGCAGCATTTACTAACAGGCACCGTCAGAGGGTTACTGCACCCCCATCACATCGTGGGGTGCCTCTTCGATAACCGTAGAGACGCGTCGCGTCGCTCGATCCTGTGCGCCATGTGACCCCCCGTGCGGCTCGCCGTTGATAGGCTCCTTCGAGAAATACACGCCCGCACCGTGTGGATTGGCGCAAATCGTGATCCCACTACCCCTAGCTAGGGGCATGGTTAAATAGGGGAGCGGGGGAGTTCCTTGGTCAATTTCCCTCTTCGTCTCTCTCCCTTCTTATTCCTTCTAGCATCGCCGCTACTGCCGCTATGTGCTTAGCGATTGCGCTGTCGCCACCACTCTCTTGCTCTTGCTCGCTCCACCGCAGCATCACTGCTCGCTGCCGCTACGGGACCGCTCCAGTCTAGGCCCTTCTCCGTTGATTCGTTCTCCTCGCTCGAGGAAAAGGATCTGGAGATGCCTCAGGATTTCACCGTTGTCGAAGAGCACTAAGAGGGCGGTACCGCCCATGAGCGCGGTGCTTGGGCCGGCTCCTGGGTGACGCAAGATGAGATTGACTGGCTCATCCACACCCATCGCGTCCCTGCAGGGGTCAGTTGTCGCATCCTCGGTGATGAGCTTGTTCCCGCCCCCGAGGTCGGTGAATTTGTGGTTTTCCTTCGCACTTCGCTCGCAGCTTCAGCCTTTCCACCAGTGACTTTTTCCATGATTTTCTCACCACCTTTGAACTCCAACCTCACCACCTCCCTACAAATGCCATCGCCTCTCTTTCGGCTTATGCGTGCGGCATTGAGGGGTATCTCGGCCTTGGCCCACTATCTCGGTATGGTCCAAGTTCTTCGGATTCTGGGCTAACGTTGTTCTGAATAAGGAACTTTGTCCCGGTGATAAAGCTTTGACCCAGTGCGAGGCTGCCTCAATTTCACCTCGGCGAGGTTCCATTTTTCCCCAGGTCACTGGCTTGGAGTCCTGCAAAGGGTGGGCCAAGACGTTCTTTTATGTAAAGAACGATACCTCGGATGACAATATTTGACTGCCCCCCTTTTCTATCAGCATCCCCAACTAGAACAAATGGGAACATGCCCCCAAGAAATCCAACACCTTGGTCGATTTAGTAGAGAAACACATTCTTGAGCTGATTGTCGATGGGCTAACCGGTAAGGATTTGATGCCACTTTCATTTGGAGCCGAATTTGCTCGCTGCAGAAGCGCAACCACAAACTTTGCCATATGAGCGGTCATCTTGACCCTAACCGAGTCTCATCGGTCAAGCTCTCCGATGCCTAGATTTACCGCCGGGTTAAGTCTATTTTCAAGATGCCCTTGGCCGAGGGCTAGGAATGGGGACTAGAGCCCCACAACCGAGATAGGCTAGCTCCCCTGGTACATCCTTCATGTGATCCTTTTCCGAGTCATACTTTATGTCGGCCTGCATCATCAATTTGACCCTTTTGCATTATTCTGTTCATAAATTCCTTCAGCAGACGATCGAAGACACCTAGACTCCGGCCCTCACTTGGGGCAAGGATCGAGATACCTCGGATCCGGAAGAGCCGTACTTTGAGGAGTTCATGCCTGTCCTGGACTCCACCTCTAGTCGATCCTCCAGTAAGACTTCTGTCTTAAAGGATTGAACGGATGATGATGATGTTGAGATTCTCGAGGTACTTGACCCCATACCCATTTCTTACGCCTTTCCGGCTGATCCAACTCTAGCTAACCAGGCTGGTCAGGTGCACAATATGCCTCCTATTGCGGTGGGTGAACAAGGCCCCATGAAGAAGCGAGCTGCTACCTCGGCTCCTCCAACTGATTGAGCCAAACCTGACAAGAGGTACAAGAAATGCAGTAGGAAGACCATGATCCGGAAAGCTCCTACGCCCAAGCCTCCTCCCTCTGTATCCGGGTAAGCATCTTTCTCCAGGTTACTTCTGTGTTCTCTATTCTTCTTCTTTTTCCTCGTATTTCTTGTTTCTCTTTTTCTTTTTAACTCAACATTTTCCTTATTTGATTTGGCAGAGACACCATGGATATTTACCAAAGTGGATCCAGCATGGCTTCTCCTATTCCCGAGGGACCACCTTCTTGTAACACCCCAAAAATACTAATCAAGATTATCAAGTTCTAATCACTCAAATTTAGGGTTAACAAAAACTTTTATTACTAAATTGAATATGTGTGCATGTGTGATTTGCATTAGTGTATGATTGAGTGAAATTGCCATGTGTGTTTGCTACAAATGATAAGAAATGGTTTAAAGATGAATACTACATCATCTAGGCTAATTACAAACAAAATCTAAAGAAAAAGAAATCAAATATGAATCAAATGGTCATTTTGACCAAAGTTAACCACTAGGCCACTTTGTGAGTTCCTAGTAAAGAATTTCTAACAGAAACTTTTCCATTTCTTTTCACCCCTTGCTAGACCAAGTAAAAGTGAACCCAAGCCCACTTTACAAACTCACAGAAACTATTTTCAAATCTACTTAAAGGACAGTTCAAAATTAAATCAAGTTCATATGGTAAGGTCACCAATTTGCAAAAACCACTCAAATCAATTCACCTTGACAAACCCAAGCAACCAGAGACTGCAAAGCATAAGATTAGATCACTCACCAAATTTCATTCAAAAATTTCAAATTTAAATTCTTGTGGCCATTTAGTCAAACACCTTGCAGACACTAATCAAACTCTGCCTAACTCCACTGTTTGGAGCAGTGATCACTCGACCACTTGCCCTCATTTCACCCCTGTCTCCCCCAACACCTAGAAATGTAGTGGAAAACCTTCCCCCTTTGCCGTTGCGCCAGTGTAGTGCCGCCCGGAGCTTGCCACGCCGGCCGACCATGGACCGCTTGCCAGAGACCACGCCGCTCTCGTCCATGATGTCCAGCAGGCAGGTCATCGTCCACCGCCACCCCCTGTCCAAGCCTTGACCACAGCCAAGCCATGGACCACCCCAGCATCGCTGCACCCACTTTCTCTGTGCCGTGCCGAGAGCGCGCTAGAGCGCCACAGCCGACTAGCTCGCACGCGCCGCACCTCGCCCTCTCCGTGCATGAACACCCTCGCCATAACACCAGCTAGCTCCCAGAAATCCCTGTTCGCCGCCACGCGACCCGTAGCCCCCGTGCGCTGTCTCGAACACCGCTAGTTCCGTGCACTGCACCGCCTGTGCCTGACCAGTCCAAACCACCCCGTGCCGCGCCTTTAAGCCCGCGATGACCGCTAGGGAGCACTGCGTCGCCCCTACCCTCAGCCATGCCGCTAGCTCGCTGTATCATCGTCGCCGGAGAAGCCAGCCCATGCCGCAATACCCCTCTCGCCGGTGTATAAATAGAGGCCCCCTCCGCCTCAATTCTCCATACCACCTCACTCTCCACTCCTCACAGAACCTCCCACACCTCTTCCCGGAGCAAGGCGAGCGCCGCATCACCAGAATTTGGTTGGAGCCCACCGCTATAGAAGAAGAAAGGAGCCGGCGATTGGAGCCACCCCAGGAGCCGCCGTGACCACCGTTCGAACCGCCGTCGTCTACAACGTCGTTCGCCCCCATCGCTGACCCTAGCTGGAGCCTTGGTGAGCCTCACACGACCCCCACCGCCGCGTTAGGGTTCTGACCTCACCGGAGCTGTTCATCATCGACGATGAACCTCAGCCGTTAGATTAGGTTCTAATCGTAGGGCCTAGATTGAAAGATACCGTTTCGGTTAGATAGAGTCACTGACTAGTGGGACCCCCTTGTCAGTAGCCCTCTGTGCTACTCTGTGCAGATTGGGCCGGCCTAGTTAGTTTCCCGCGCACAGCCCAGTGATTCAAATAGTCATTTTCCATTTTAGTTAAAACCAGTTTCTGTTAGTAGATTCAAAAATCAATTCAAATAGATTCACTAAACCAAATTGCATGTTTCCAATTTTTTAGAAAGGTATTCAAATTATCAATCCAAGCCCATTGGATTCAAATCATTTGGAGTAAGAGATCACCTATACCAAAAATAACAACACAGAGACTTTTCCAACTTCAAACATTTTTCAAAAACCAACCATAAATGCTTTTGAGTTGATTCCAACTTTCAAAAATCACATTTGACAAGATCTATCTGAATATGTAAAAATATTTAGGTTTACATGCAGTGACATTGGACTAGTACCAAAAGAATGCTATATAGGCATTTCTAGTCACTTTAATTCTATTAAAGGATAATCTTAAACTTTATAAATTATGACCACCACTTTAAATCACATTCCCATGTATTAGAATATGTGGTGATGACATGTGTCAACATGATCCCATATTTTAATTGGAGAATATTAAATCTTAAGTATTTTCAATGAGTAGAAATTACTTTTCTAAAATAAGACAAACAAGATTAAGTCTTTACTTCATGTGATGATTGTGATGATGCTAGATCATCAAGTGTGTGCCTTAGTGTGCTAAATAGAAATAGTTAAGTATTTTTTGGTGATTGTGTACCTCGTATTCATTTATAGACGATAGTACTGACCCGGGATACGAGGAGGAGGAGTACTACCAAGAAGAAGAAGAAAACTTCAACCACTGCACTACTCAAGGAAAGCCATCACTAATTGCAAGCTAGAACTATGCAAGTTAACACTTTCCCACTTGAGAACTTAAGCAAGATGCATTAGGCATGCTTGGTTATATAACTTTGATTATACCAATCCAAGTTTTACTTGCAAGCTTTATTCTTTTACTTTACCAAAGTTCTTTACTTGTAGTTAGTGCTTTGTGAGTATTGTAAAAATAGTATAGATACCATAAAGAGTATAAAACTAGGCCTAAGTAGTTATACTTAGATGTCATTCCAAGGCATGAGATTAGAGTTGGATAGTTACACTTGATTAGCACCCCTCATTAGTGAATACCCTCAACTTTAGTGGCTAGTGCTAAGCATAAAAGTTGATCACTTTAGATTTGAATACTTGGTGAAAATGATTATGAAAACCTTGGAATGAGGATTCATTCTATTGAAATGTTTTGACATGTGTTATCACAAAAGGATTTGATGATGAAAATGTTGAGGCATGAGCCTTAGCCCTTTATAAAAACTGATGGTTGGGTTCGAATGCGATACCATTCCAATTTTACCGTACAACCACAATACCTGAATTGGGTAGGGCTTAACTGGAAGTTTATATGCCTTAGTATGGGTTCCCTCGCGGAAGAGGTTGAGCTGAGGCTACCTCGTGAGTGTGAATGTCCACCTATGCAGTGCCCAGGATGGCAGATGGCCATGGCTGGGAGGCCAAGCTCATAGGGGAGGTGCCTATACTAGAGTGTGTAATTGAAAGGTTATGATTGATTATCCGCATACTATGTATGATGATTCAAGGTTATCCCTGATGGATGTATCGAATTTTGTGGTGAAAGTGTACCACCTCTATGGAGTGTCAAACTATTCGAATAGCCGCGTCCGCGGTCATGGACAGTTGGAGTGTCCATACTATTCCGTCGTCAGATGTTTTCAAAATGACTTATGAATTGAACTATGACTTTGACTTGACCACAACAGGGTTGTGGATATGAAAGCTAGGTTCCCACTTAAGTGATTTAGAACATTAACTTAGTTTTCTTTACTTCTAAACTCAGTATGAGATAAACCTTGCTTTTTGCAAATAAACCTAGACCTTAAGATTCCTACTAGAACTACCTTACTTGTTACTAATAGTTTGCGAGTACTTAAAGAGTACTCATGGATTGGTCCCTGGCTATTCCCGTGGCCAGACTATGAGGAGGACTACCAGGATGATGGACAGCAGGAGGTCTATGACAACTAGGATCATCTCCCATCATCAACATTGCCTGTGACTCTGAAGATGGAGCCCCTACTATGTTTAATTTCCACTGCTTGATTTGTATTAAGACTGGATCATGAGATCCTTTATTTCTAAGACCTTATTATGGTTTGTAATGAATGTGTACTGTGATATCAATCTGTTATGTCTCGCAAAAATGGTAATCCTGGGATTGTGAGGTATGGCATAATAGGCATCTAGGATTAAAAATCCGGGTGTTGACACTTCTCCACATGGCGAAGCTCCCGTCCTTAGCCCGATTCGGGAGAATTCTCCCACTGCGCCGAACAACAGTCCACTTCAGCGGGTGGAGGGCGACGTTAGCATAGGTGGAGGGGGTGCCCCCGAGGACACGCCTATGCCGGATCAGCAGGTTTCTTCCTCCGCCGCCCAGCAAGAAGATCGTGGCGCCAGTAACATCAACACCGATAAAGTCTCTACCGAGGTGCCGGAGACTCTAGCACCAACTCAAACTCAACCTCCGCCTCAAGCTCAACCAACCCTAGCTTCAATCTCTCTTCAACAAACGCCTCTAGCCTCGTCTGAGTCTCCCCAGACTCGGCGAGAAGACCAACCTCGGTAGATTCCGTAGGCCAAGTCTCATGCGCCATCTTCGGCGACCGAAGCTCAACCCTCAGCCTCACAGCAGCAAGTCAAGCCGGCAACCAAGGCCAAGAAAGCTGCCGAGGTGACCAAAGCCAAGAAAATTCTGAAGTGGACAAGGAAACACCCAAGGGATCAACGACTGGGTCTGGGAAGCACGCCATTGCTTCCATGATGCAACAGGGCAGTGCCGCTTCTGGCCCTAGTTTGGATAAGAAGATCACGCTGCGCACCAATCTGGCCGCTGCCAAGGCTGCTCACCAAGCTGCACATGAGAAAGGGTTAGTCCTGACTCGGACTCTCAGTGGTGGGAGCGCCGAGAACTGGAATACCATTGAATATGTTGATGTCAGCTCCGGTAATCTGGCGAAGTTCGGTCCTGCGGAGATTGGTGCACAAATGAACACTGCTAGCAAAGCCATTGCTTATGCCAGCAAAATGATGGAGGTAAACCTTTTGGTCATCTTTTTTACATACACGCAAGTATTTTTAGATATATCCTCCAGTCCCTGAGCCTCTGGGTGAGTAACATGTTACTCGGCCGGATGATCTTAGCAATAAACTTGCGCATTCTTTCCGTATCTTGTTCTCAATTCCGAAGTATTTCAACTTAACATTAGAAACTAGACCAATATTTCGTTTAGCCAACCACCTAGGTTCAAATTTAGTTTTACTCGGTTCAATTCTTGAGTAGCCTCAAACATCCAATCACCTAGAGCCGGGTTAAGTTCCACTTGACTCGGATATGCTTTACTTCAAATATCCAATCACCTAGATCCGGGTTAAGTTCCACTTGCCTAGATCTTGAATAATTTCAAATATCCAATCACCTAGAGTCGGGTTAAGTTCCACTTGGCCCGGATCTTGAATAACTTCAAGTATCCAATCACCTAGAGCCGAGTTAAGTTCCACTTGGCCCGGATCTTGAATAACTTCAAATATCCAATCACCTAGAGCCGGGTTAAGTTCCACTTGGCGCAGATCTTGATTAACTTCAAATATCCAATCACCTAGAGCCAGGCTAAGTTCCACTTGGCCTGGATCTTGAATAACTTCAACTATCCTTATTATTCATCAACTAACAATTTTCTTTTCAGGTCACCACCAATCATCACACTGACGAGTTCTAGCGGCTTCTAGACACACACAAGGAGCTTTCGTTGAGGCATAAGGCCTTGCTGCCCGAGCTAAAGAAGAAAGGTAAAGTTTTTTCTTTGCTATTTTCAGTTTGATTTCTCTTCATCTTGGCCCGTCGAGTTAATTTGTGGCTTGGATTTTTCGGCCAATGTGGAGGCCTAGAATGAGGGGCTAAAGAAGCAGGTGGCTGAACTGAAAGGTATTTTTCTTTTTGTCTTTCCCCTTTGACTTTTTTTGTTTTTGGCTCGGTAAGTAATTATATCTTGGCTTGGATGGGTCGAAAAATTTCCAGTATCTCTTCAAGATTGCATTTCAATGCCTGAATTGACTCTCCACTTTCTTGAACAAGCAGGACAACACCAAGCTCAGCTGGAGGAGAAGGACCAAGAAATCTCTCACCTCCAAGCCAAGATTGAAAAATTGAAAACCCTTCAGAGGACTGAGCTTGATAAGGTTGAATAGACCTTTTCCGAGGAGAAAGACCAACTCAAAACCCAGCTCGAGAAGGAGCAAGATCTATTGAAGGATGCCGAGGTCAAACTTAACTCGGTGAATCTTGAGCTGGAAAACTTCCGGAAGAAAGCTATCGCCTGGTTGATGGAGGTTACCCGGATCAATAGTGTTATCACCCGTAAGTTTTTCCGGGTTCTCTTATTTGCTAACAATATTATTATGTTCTCTATTTCTTGTCCTAACTTCTTCTTCTTACTTTCTCTTCAGGCAACTTCCCTGAATCTGATGCTCGTGCTGTTATTTCTCTTAAGAAGGCCTGGGTTTAGAAAGGCATTCCTGCTGACTCTACCGCTGCTTATGACATGGATAACTGGTTGGTCAGCCTTTGGGACCGAGTCAAAGTGATGAAGTCATTTGGGGTGGATCTCCTGGATGCAGCCATCCGAGTTTTCCATGTCCTGTGGCTGGGTCAAACTGCACCCAAGGGTCCCTCTCAGCTGGCTAAGAAACTCATGGAGAGCAAGACCATGCTGAATCTGTGGCAGGAATCTCCTGAGCGGGTTGGGCCCGACATAATCTTGGCCTTCGTGTTGTCCTGGTATGATGGTCTCAACTTGGACACCCTTCAGAACATGCGCGATGGATCTAGGTGGACCAGTGATCCGGCCCTCATCGACCAATGCCAGGCTCAGGCTTATCAGCTGATCCAATATGGCCATATCCATGTTTGGACTGATGGGCCGAGTTTCCTGGATGAAGTGGGTGATGGGTATGTTGAGGAGGGTGCTGGCGAGGACCAAGAGGATCCAGATGACGCCGAGGATGCCGAAGATGCAGAGGAGGCGAACCCTAACAAGGAAGAAGATGCCAAGGTTACTAACCCCGAGGCTGTTGTGCCACCTCCTGCTACGGATGATTCGGCTGCCGCTGCTACTTTGTTAAATCCCTGGTATGCCGGGGGCAAATGTATTAAACAATGGGTCACTTTTTCTACAATTATGCTTGGTATGTCAAATTTGTTTGGGAGAAGTCCTCGGGTTTCATTTTCTTGTTCTCCCAATCTGATGAATCGACTCGCGTCTACTATCGGACTATCGGTACCAGGGGTACCCCATCCCGCCGGGTCACCGGGCCCTGCATAAATGACCTCTCGAGGGCTCTCGAAGAGAGTGGGCCTCTGAAGGAGGGGAGATGCCAGAACTCTCCTCAGATGCTCGAGACTGTAATAGCCAGGTGGCGAGGCCCCCTGTCATGACCTTTAGAGGGAAACCTCGCAAGGCCCGGGCATGCTGCGCAAGGCGACGCCCCAACGGTCGGTCCAAGTAGTGACCGGTCCACCCGAAGAAAGCAAGGCATGCAGGGGGAGTGGAATGACGCAGGACGAAGGCAGATTCTAACACATCCATTTTGGTGCAAGAAGACCAGGATGGTGACGTAAAGCGGAGGGACAGCCGACCACCCCCTGACATGGCAACCACTCGGCGGTCACAATAAGACAAGCCAGGGCCAAATCCATTGGCGGGAATGTGGTGACCCTTCCCGCCCAAGAGTTGGGGGAAGAGGGCCGACGCCATCCTATATAAGGAGCCCATCTCCTACCTTGTAAGGGATGGATCCTAGAGATCTAAAACCCTAGACTTTCATCCACCATCCTTACCTCCTCACGAGGGTCCCGAACCTGGGTAAAAAACCCTAGTGTCAACTCTCTGTCGTGCATCCGCTCTGCCACCATAGCCATCGCCGGACTCCATCGGACTCGCGTGTTCAGCCTCCTCTCGAACTAAGGGATCGTTGGACCCTAGTTCCTTCGCGGGAAAAATCTCCGACATTTGGCGCGCTAGGTAGGGGGTTGAGGTATGACCCAGAGGACTTCGGCTGGATACGCCGGAATGGTCGCTCGTAGCAAGCCTCGAGACGGTCGCTCCCGACGGGAGTAGGCAGAGAGGCTCGAGGGCTTGCGGCGGGCTTCCCCCACTCCCCCGCCCCGCTCCAGGGCCGGTGGCAGGCCCTGCCCATGCCCCTCCGCATGGATGAGAGGAGAGTTATCTTCGTCGAGTGCTTCACCGACTCAGGCGCCTAGCGCCCTCTCACCCTGAAGATGGCTCGCCTCATGGCAAAGGAGCTCCTTTGCTACTCGCCTGCGGAGGGCACTAGGGAAGAGTGGCAGACGCGGCTTGTGGCCCTGATGGATGTCGCCTAGGACAACCCCGTGATGTGCGAGGCAAGACCGGGCGATGATGAGTCCAAAATTGAAGCATTTTTACCTCTTGTTGTTGCATAAATAGAGTAGGGATTTTTGTATTTCACCGCGCCTACAAGCGCTATTCTGTTCTTGTTTCAACAGGATCCCAAATCACGGAGTTATAGATGAACTTATCAATTAGAGCTGTCATATTGTGTAACTATATGATATTTCTAAGTGATAAATGCCATTTTATGAATTTACCTTCGCACCTGAATGAATAACAAATAAGGAGGAGGCATCAACACCGATAACGACCACTGGTACAGGCGAAGTCTGCTTGTACCGTTCGCCTGTACCAGGCGCCATCGGGATTGCCTCGTCAAATATTTTCTCCTGGCAAAGACGAGGAGGAGATCCGACATTCACAACCACCAGAAACCATGAAACACCACATCCGAGAGGGAGCTGAAGGAGGAACTTTGCTGGGGAAAAATCCTAGCCGCTTTGCGGATCATTGGAGGACAACGCATCATCCCCTTCACCATCAACCGTTGCATCTTCATCACCACCATTACTCCATCTTTCATCTATTAGATCTCTTTGTAATTCTAGATCCAATTATGGTTTGCATTAGATCTACCCCCGTACTTTAATCCATCCATTTGATTATGATGATGTTGTTGATTGCTTTCATGAGTGAGTAGTTCCTTTGGTCTTGCGGAGATGGAGAAACCCTAGCACCACTATGAACTTGTAATGAAGATGATCTATTCTTGTGTCCATATGACTTGCTTGTCTGATATAATTATGACTTGTGTTTGATTTCTCTCTTTAGATGATATGTGAAGTCGACCATGTATCATTTGCCTTCGGGACTAAAGGGAGGAAGAAACCCTTTGGACATGTTGTGGAAGGGTACCCAGAGTGCCCCATGATAGATTGGCGCCGACTCGTAACCCACACGGTCAAAGGGGGATTAAGAGGGACTCCCTAAGCTAATTACGATATCCATGGGGAAACCCTTAGTTGTGGTGGCCTGTATGGGTGATTACTCTCAGGCATTGCAGTGGTTATTTAGAGGTGACCTCACACTTGGCTCAACAAAGTGGCTTCCTACGAGCCTTGTCGTGAACATCTTATTATATGGCTCTCTCCACACATATCATGACATAAGAATTATGTTATCTTGATTACATATAATAATAGTACTATGCTAGTGGTGTATCCTACATCCCCAAGAACATTTTAGCCCTACTGAGTTCAACCACACTTTCATACAATCTTGTTACTTGTTTTCTTTTACTTGTTTTAATTACTTTTCTATAAACAACTATAAACCATTCAAACACCCTTTACTTGAGATCAAAGACAACTTACAAGTATTCTTTGGTAGATAGTAACAAGGGGCATAAAGACCTTTACCAATAGCTCTCTGTGGGTTCGATATCTTTACTTCAAAACTAGCTACAATTGATCTGTGTGCAGTCACCAAGCTATTTTCTGGCGCTGTTGCCAGGGAGCTAAGCGATTTTGGTCTTTGTTCTTAGTTACTTACTTTACTCATTGTTTTACTAAATTTGTTTATTAGTTTTAGGTGATACATTATGGGCGAGTACCAACATATAATTTAGCTTGAGGCTATGGGGAATTATGGTCCGCCCATGGACGCATATTTAAAATCCAATAACCTAAGAGGGTATGATATTAACCCCATGCTTTTAGATCTTTTGCATGCAAAAAGATTTGCAGGAGATGGTATGGAGGATTCGTATGAGCATGTAGGGTTCTTCGAAGATATTTGTGGGACTTTCCATCTTAATATACAAACTGAGGATGAGGTTAAGTTTTCTCTCTTTGCCCCAAAACCTCATTGATGAAGCTCATTCTTGGTATATTCAGAGTTATGCAAAGATTACCAATTCCTGGGAGACACCTAGCCTCTCTATTCTTAGTTGATTTCTTTCCCAGGACAAAAACTCTTGGCGCAAGGCGCATGATTACAAATTTAAAGGAAGACCTAGAGAAAGCATGCATGCGGGGTATAAAAGATTTTGGGGTTTGCTTGACTGCTGCCCCCATCATAATTTCCCACCTTGGCTACTAATACACACCTTCTATGCAGGTTTGGATGATGATAATAGAATTGAACTCGATTCCCTTACCAATGGGTCGTTCACCGAATTCATTATTGAGAGGGCATGGAATTTATTAGATATGGTGAATAGGATAGAGAAAGCCTATTGTGAGGCAGAATTTAAAAAGGAAAACCCCATAGATTATAATTGTTTAAAGAGGTTTCTAGCCTCTGGAAAGGAAGAAAAATTGCTTGGGGATTTTAACCTTGACCATCGCATGATCATTCAAATTGTTAGATCCTATGCTGACTACCTGCGTATTCCAAAAGATTGGGAACGTTATACACCACCTATGGAAGAAAAACCATCTAAAATTAGCCCCAATGGTAGATACTCAAAAATGCAAAAGAAAATGTTAGCTGAAGAGGAAACTATTCTTACTAAGGTAATGGATAGTGGGGATAAGGAAATAAATGAATATGAAGATTAACTAGAAATTTAGCAGCCATTAAAGAAAACATTGGGATAGTAAAGAACTTTTGGAACCTAAATTGTTCAAGGAAGAGGTTATTATGGTAAATAAAGAATCCTCCGAAATGATAGCAGGAAATTTTGATAGTAAGAATAAAAGTCAACGGAAAATTCCTTTTTGTTTAGGAGGGACTACTTATGTAGGGTTCCGTGACTTAAGTTCTTCTATTAACATAATGCCTTATACCATTTATAAAGAGTTATGCGATCACCTTGATGACTCTTACCTTGAGCCGTCAGAAGTAACTTTTATGTTCTCTGATCGAACTTTGCATTCTACTCACGGAGTACTTCACAATGTTTGCGTCTCTATTGGGGATTTTGTGTATCCAATTAATTTTCATATTATCGAAATACCTTTGAACTCCAGTTGCCCAGTTATCTTTGGTAATCATTCTTACAATTCTATGAATATTGATATTGACAACAAAAGGAAAGCTTTATCTTTACAGCTTGGTGAAGAAACTGTAGAAATAAGCTATAACCAATTCAAGAGACTACCTTATGAGAAGAAAATCGAGATTAAGGAGGAGAAGACTATTGAAGAATTGGCAGCAGTCTATTTTTGCACCCGACAATCCGAATTGGAGAGAAGCTTGACAAGTGATGATTCTCTTGCCAACGACTCTACAAAAGAAGATTTGGATGAAATCCTCAACACCACACTGGAGGCTGAACAAGGGCTCAGGGATGAATATGAAGAGCTTGAAAGAAAAGGGTACGAGGATCTGCCGCCTATTGTTCTAAAATCTCTCTCTCCAGGGCTCAGATATGAATTCTTGGACAAGGAAGGTAAATGTCCAGTGAAAGCACGAAATTGTTAGAAGTACTTGTCAAACAACGAGAAGCTTTTGGATATACTCTGAATGACATAAAAGTTATAGATCTGACCATAGTAACTCATAGGATTCCCATGGTTGAGGATGCTAAACCATTTGTCGATAACCAAAAAAGATTAAATCCCAAAATGAAAGAGGCAGTGAGAAAGGAAGTAATCTATATGTTAAACAGTGGTATTATCTATCCAATTTCAGATAGCAAATGGGTGAGTCCAACTCATTGCATACCTAAGGAAGGATACATAACAATAATTAATAATGATAAGGATGAACTGCTTCCAGCTAGAACGATAGCAGGATATAGAATGTGTATTGACTTTAGGAAGTTGAATAAAGAAACCATAAAAATGCATAAGCAACTTTCCCTCATTAACGATATTATGGATATTATATCTGCTAATTCTTACTTTTGTTTTCTTGACGGATACTCCCGTTATCTCAAATAGCTATCCAACCTGAAGATCAAGAAAAACTACTTTCACATGCCCCTATGGAACCTATGCTTATTGATTAATGCCTTTTGGATTGTGTAACGCAACTGCTACTTTTCAAGAATGTGTTTTAAAAATCTTTGATAGTTTTGTGGAGAGTTCCATGGAAGTTCTTATGGATAACTTTCTTGTCTATGGATCTACCTTTGAACAATGCCTATATAATCTTAATAGAGTTTTGTAGAGGTGTAAACAAACCAAGATGGTTCTAAACTAGGAACGTTGCTGTTTCATGGTAAGGGAAGGTATAGTTTTTGGGTATGAAGTTTTTGAGAAAAATATTAAGATCGATAGTTCAAACTTAATACTTTAGAAACACTTCCAATTCTGCAAGATATAAAAGGAGTAAAGAATTTCCTTGGGCATGCTGGTTTCTACAAGTGCTTTATCAAAGATTTTGCTAAAATAGTCGCCCCTTTAACTCTTATGAACTTATGAACTTCAAAGATTTTGCTAAAATAGCCGCCCCTTTAGCTTGTTTTAAACTATTTGTATCTAGTCACTCTTATAAACTTAGAAGGTGTCCTATGCATTTATATTTTCTACTCTATGAGGGACAAGCTGAATGCTACTATGCTATGTTTTATTTATGTGAAACAAAGAAACTTCTTGCAAAGCATTGTTATTCATGAATCTTTTGTTTGTGCCTTTTCATGTTGCAACATAGTTTCTTTGGCTTATTGCTAGAAATTTGTCTTTCATGTTATGATTGAAGTACTATGATCCCAGCTTTGAATGTTTTACAAATACTTTGATCAAGTTTATGATGGTGCATGTCACCTCAAAAGTTATTCTTTCTTTTTATCACTTACCTACTCGAGGACGAGCAGGAGTTAAGCTTGGGGATGTTGATACATGGCAAATGTATCTATAATTTTTGATGTTCCATGCTTGATTTTATCTAGTTTCTTGTGTTTTGTTCCAACTTTGGAGTACTTTTCATATGATTTCTTGGACTAACCTATTAACAAGATGCCATAGTGCCATTTGCCTGTTTTATGCTGTTTTTGGTTACAGGAAGTCAGGAAATGAATATTCTCGGAATTGGACGGGACAAAAGCCAAAGTTACTATTTTCCTGGAAGACTCACGGAGCCAGAAGGACAGTCGGAGAGGGGCCACAGGGTGGCCACACCCCCCTTGGCCCTTTGGCTGGCCATCGACCTTGCCTCCTTCGCCTATATATTCCTCCCGAGGCAGAAACCCTAGATCGTCAAGCCTCCAGCCACGAAAAGTTCCACAGCACCGCCGCCACTGAAGGGGAGATTCAAGGGACAGAAAGTCTCTGTTCCGGCACCCTGCCGGGACGGGGAAGTGCCCCCGAAGCCATCTCCATCGATCTCCACCACCATCTCCATCACCATTGCTGATTCCCATGATGAGGAGGGAGTAGTTCTCTCTCGAGGCTAAGGGTTCTACTGGTATCTATGTGTTCATCTCTCTCTCTATGCATGATCTTATTGAGATCATGAGCTTGTAATCTATAGATCTACCTTGCTACTCAAGTGCTTTAATAGATCTCTGCTCTCCCCATGCGTGTGAAAGTGACAGCGTGCACACCATGGTGGCACTTAGGCTAGAGATTACAAATACTTGTTATGAGTTATATTTGGAGTTGGATGTCTTTATGAAATTGTGGTGTTTGTTTGAACCATCTAGTGCTCAAGGTGACAGTGTGGGGTTTTCTAGATGGGAAAGATGAACTTTGAGGTGTGCTGTTATAGCCCTACCATTGATTAGAGTGTCCAACCGGAGAGTAGTTAAGAGTAGTATCATAAAGAGAAGATATTTATATGAGAGTGTTCACTAGTGAAAGTATGATCCCTAGGCCTTGTTGCTAAGCATTGAAACACCATTTGCTACTAGATCTGTTACATGTTTGTTTGCTTCCATCTTTATTTCAGTTGCCATCAAGCTATTTTCTATCACCATTACCATTTATAATTATCCATACCACTTGTATTTCACTATCTCTTCACCGAACTACTGCACCTATACACCTGACAAGTGTATTGGGTGTGTTGGGGACATAAGAGACTTCTTGTATCTTGATTGCAGGGTTGCTTGAGAGGGAATACCTTTGACCACTTCCTCCCTGAGTTCGATAAACCTTGGGTGATCCACTTAAGGGAAAACTTGTTGCTGTTCTACAAACCTTTGCACTTGGAGGCCCAACAAATGTCTACAAGAATAGAAGTGCGTAGACATCAAGCTATTTTCTGGCACCGTTGCCGGGGAGGTAAGGTAAAATGTATTCACACCGGAGGATTAAAGAAGAAGAACCTCCCACGGCAAACACCTATTTTCTGGCGCCGTTGCCGGGGAGGTAAGGTAAAAGGTACTCACATCCTCCGGTGTGAGTGCTCGAAGTTATTTCCTTTAGATTCTGCAATTTTGTCTTTTTGTTTCTTGTTTTCACTAGTTAGGCTTAATGGAAAACAACAACAAAATTAGAGAGCTTTATAGTATTTATCTTGAGTTAGGACATGAAGTGTTTGAATAGAAAATTAAAAAACCTATGGAACTTTATTTGCATGGTAATAGCAATGTTGTTAGTATGAATTCTTTGGACACCATTATTGCTAATGCTATGGAAAAGTCTAAGCTTGGGGAAGCTGGTTTTGATGAACATGATATTTTTAGTCCCCCAAGCATGGAGGAGAAAATTTACTTTGATGATACTATGCCTCCAATATATGATGATTACAATGATGAGTATGATATTTTCAGTCCACCTACTATTGAGGAGAAAATTAATTATGATTACAATATGCCTCCTATATTTGATGATTATGGCGATGAGAATAATAATGATAGCTATTTTGTTGAATTTGCTCTCACTATAATTAATAAGAATGACTATGTTTATGTGGAGAGTATTAATTCTTTTATGCATGTGGCTCATGATAAGAATGTTTTATGTGATAGTTATATTGTTAATTTTATTCATGATGCTACTAAAAGTTATTATGAGAGAGGGAAACATGGTTTTATGCATCTCAATAATATTAAGTTTCCCCTCTTTATGTTGAAAGTTTTGAAGTTGCACTTGTTTTGGTCTCCTATGCTTGTTGCTTTGTGCTTTCATGACTTGTTTCTTTACAAGATTCCTATGCATAGGAAGTGGGTTAGACTTAAATGTGCTTTGAATTTGCTTCTTGATGCTCTCTTTTACTTCAATTCATATTTCTTATGTGAGCATCTTCTCAAACTATCATGCCTAACTTAAAGGCGTTAAAGAAAAGTACATATTGGGATATAACCCAAAAGTTTTAGATGAGTCTTGGAAGTTATTACTTCAGTAATAACTGCTCCTTATCCTTTTTATTTGCTTTTTGTGCCAAGAGTAACCTCTAATGAGAGAGAAGTAATGATTGAGAAAGTTGTTGTCCTGAAACAGATTTATGTTCTTCACCGTAAAAATTCGTGTAAAATCTCTGTATGTCGTTTTGAGGCGTGAATTTTTTTGCTTCTGCCAAGGGTTGTTATCTAACTTTCGTTAGTTCAACACTTTTCGATTTGAGCAACAGAAGGTCTTCGAAAAAATTGGTTTTTACCTGCTGGTCTGTTTTGACAGATTTCTGCCATTATTTGCATTTGCTTCTTGTTGGTTCCTTTTTGAGTTCTTTTGGGGAATTGAGCTTTTTTGAGGGAAGTGCTACAGTAGCTTGTGTTTTAATGGAAGTTTTATTGGTGTTGGAATTGAACCTAAAGACCTATTGTCTTGAGTGCACTAATGTTGCTAATAATGATTGTGTGAAGTTTTGTATGAAGGAAAAAATTCAGGTGTATGGAAGGAATGAGTAATGAGATGAAGAATGGACTAACGCTCAAGCTTGGGGATGCCACACGTGTCACCCCAAGAAATATCCAAGAAGTACAAGCGTCAAAGCTTGGGGATGCCCAAGGCATCCCCTTCTTCATCAATAAAAATCCCAGGTTTCTTCCAAACACTTCATTTTTATTGTTTCATGCACAGTTGTGTTGTTCTTGGAGCGTCTTCTTTTTCGTTTTTGTTTTGGTTTTTCATTTGCTTCATTTTCTTAGTTTTCTGAATAAATTGGTTGGACCCCCTCTTTTATACATTGGTTTTCAAATAGTTTGGTTTGGTTTGGAAAAGAGTAGGAAAGTTCATGCTTAAGTGGTAAAGAGAGTTTGTTTTTGACTGTGGCATATGCTTCGTCATGCCATGCTTGATATTGTTTTGGCTTTATGCTTAGTATTCTTTGCTGTAGCATGACTTGTTATAAACAATTGATATTGCTTAATGTGTCTTGGATGAATCATGCGTTGTTTTAGCATATTAAAGCATATTATTGTGGTATTCTCCTTTGATGCTTTATTTGGGTTGACTTGGCGCATGCTCACACCATGTTATGACTATCTCAAGTCACCATAGCCTTTATGATCCTTTAGTTTTCAACTTGTAGTATCACTTTATTCTTTGATCAGTGATGTTTTGTCGCTCTGCATGATTATGGCCATTATTGCTCTCTTAGTCTGTCGCTCCCAGTCTTTTTGCTAGCCTCCACAACTAAGTATGAGTTCCAATCATGCATCCAACTCCCTCAACCAAGTTATTCCAAAGAGTCCACCATACCTACCTATTATCTTATGCTATTACAAGTATATTCATGCTTTTATTTACCTTCCAAATTAAACTTGTTATGAGAAAACTAGTGATTAAAGCTCTCACAAACTTGATGTCACACTTTACTTTTCTTGCCCTTAATAAACTTGAACCATTGTGTCGTCTATTTTGTATATGCTTGCACTTATTTGTTGGGGATTAGCAGAACCATGCTTTCATGGGGAACACTTTCAACATTGCACTTTGTACTTGTACCTAGTTGATATCATGCTCTTTTGTATATGGATGTCGTCGGTGTGAAATGAAAGGGGCGCTTGTAAGTCCATGGAGTTATGTATATGTGTTAGAGAAACGCCTGGGCCGCTGGTCTAATCCATGCTGACATGGTGGAAACCTGCAGCGTAACCATAATGAGCTGTCTATGAAGCATTCTTCTTATAAAAAAAGAGTCCTATATTGAGAAAAAAAGAGAAAAAAATAGATTATGAAAAGAGGAAAGAGAGAAAAAAGCACCATATTCCCATGGTAAATAAGAAGATTGCTGAGATGCTTGTTGTCTGCTTGCCTTGTCATTTTGATATGGGGATTCTTCCGTATCATCGGGCAAGGGGTACCCCGTTGGCGGTTCTCTATGATACACATGTACTTACGATGACAAGAACTTACCGGTGACTAAACTTGAGTAGCATGAGGAGCGACCCTCGTATTCAAGGGACATGAGATTTCCAACTTATACTTCGTCAAGCATATACACAATAGTTTGTTCACTTTAACCTTAATCACTTCAATATGCTTATGATAGGGGCAATGAGAGCTGAAAGCTATAAGTACCATAATTTTTGGAAGCTCTTTATGAGACTTGAATCCCTACTTCCTTCTATGAAGGCCTTTCTTCCACCATTATATTGAGTCTCCACCTTCTATCTTTATGCACCTACTTTGAGAGCATAGTGGCCATTCTTAGTTCTATGTGCATTGTCCCAAGACTAGTTGATTGATGCATAACTTGATATTGCTTGTTTTAAACTATTTGTATCTAGTCACTCTTATGAACTTTGAAGGTGTCCTATGCATTTATATTTTCTACTCTATGAGGGACAAGCTGAATGCTACTATGCTATGTTTTCTTTATGTGAAACAAACAAACGTCTTGCAAAGCATTGTTATTCATGAATCTTTTGTTTGTGCCTTTTCATGTTGCAACATAGTTTCTTTGTCTTATTGCTAGAAATTTGTCTTTCATGTTATGATTGAAGTACTATGATCCCAGCTTTGAATGTTTTACAAATACTTTGATCAAGTTTATGATGGTGCATGTCACCTCAAAAATTATTCTTTATTTTTATCACTTACCTACTCGAGGACGAGCAGGAGTTAAGCTTGGGGATGTTGATACATTGCAAATGTATCTATAATTTTTGATGTTCCATGCTTGGTTTTATCTAGTTTCTTGTGTTTTGTTCCAACTTTGGAGTACTTTTCATATGATTTCTTAGACTAACCTATTAACAAGATGCCATAGTGCCAGTTGCCTGTTTTCTATTGTTTTTGGTTCCAGGAAGTCAGGAAATGAATATTCTCGGAATTGGACGGGACAAAAGCGAAAGTTACTATTTTCCCGGAAGACTCATGGAGCCAGAAGGAGAGTCGGATAGGGGCCACAGGGTGGCCACACCCCCCTTGGCGCGGGACAGCCCAGGCCGCGCCAGGGCATGGTGTGGGCCCCCTGGCTGGCCATCGACCTTGCCTCCTTTGCCTATATATTCCTCCCGAGGCAGAAACCCTAGATCGTCAAGCCTCCAGCCACGAAAAGTTCCGCAGCGCCGCCGCCACCGAAGGGGAGATTCAGGGGACAGAAAGTCTCTGTTCCGGCACCCTGCTGGGACGGGGAAGTGCCCCCGAAGCCATCTCCATCGATCTCCACCACCATCTCCATCACCATTGCTGATTCCCATGATGAGGAGGGAGTAGTTCTCTCTCGAGGCTAAGGGTTCTACTGGTAGCTATGTGTTCATCTCTCTCTATGCATGATCTTATTGAGATCATGAGCTTGTAATCTATAGATCTACCTTGCTACTCAAGTGCTTTAATAGATCTCTGCTCTCCCCATGCGTGTGAAAGTGACAGCATGCACACCATGGTGGCACTTAGGCTAGAGATTAAAATACTTGTTATGAGTTATATTTGGAGTTGGATGTCTTTATGAAATTGTGGTGTTTGTTTGAACCATCTAGTGCTCAAGGTGACAGTGTGGGGTTTTCTAGATGGTAAAGATGAACTTTGAGGTGTGCTATTATAGCCCTACCATCGATTAGAGTGTCCAACCGGAGAGTAGTTAAGAGTAGTATCATAAAGAGAAGATATTTATATGAGAGTGTTCACTAGTGAAAGTATGATCCCTAGGCCTTGTTTCTAAGCATTGAAACGCCGTTTGCTACTAGATCTGTTACATGTTTGCTTGCTTCCATCTTTATTTTAGTTTGTCTTTAGTCTTTTCCATGCCATCAAGCTATTTTATATCACCATTACCACTTATAATTATCCATACCACTTGTATTTCACTATCTCTTCACCGAACTAGTGCACCTATACACCTGACAAGTGTATTGGGTGTGTTGGGGACACAAGAGACTTCTTGTATCTTGATTGCAGGGTTGCTTGAGAGGGAATACCTTTGACCACTTCCTCCCTGAGTTCGATAAACCTTGGGTGATCCACTTAAGGGAAAAGTTGCTGTTGTTCTACAAACCTCTACACTTGGAAGCCCAACAACTGTCTACAAGAATAGAAGTGCGTAGACATCATGCCCTAGAACTAATGGACATGGCACGAGACTGGGCTACTCGTGGTGGTGGTGAGATGGTCTTGGTGCTGCTGAAGTCCTGGTACCCGGTACATGGACCCGTGGAGTCTCTCCCGAGGGTTTCGTCAGGGGACCAGCTTCGGGTTGAAGTTCCTGACATCTACTCCCGCGGTGTCAAAATTGGGAGCTTCGTCCAGCTAGACCGGGACTTCGCCAATCCGGCCGGCTCAGAGGGGTATCACTACAGCCCTCTGCGCAGCGATGCCCTGGCTACGCCAGGCCCTGCCTCCGCCGACCTTGCTTCCAGCAGCCATGGTCCAACCGGTGCCGGTGGCCCTTCCAATGACCCTCATGCCTGATGGAGTATTTGTATCTGGTTGAAAACTTGTTTGCTTGTGGTACTGAATATGTTCTTTGGTGAACAATTGACTTTTGCTTTGTGACGAATTCTGTCTGGAGTTTTGTCTCCCCTTTGTGATGTTATCTTGTGTTGCACTTGTTGTATGCTTTCTTCTGTGTGGGGGTGCGTGAGCGCACCCACAGGGTGTAGTCCCCGAGTTTAGGGCCGACTGGAGAATCCAGCTGGGTCGAAGCTCCTTTGTGTTTTTGCTTGTTGCAGGTTTCCTGTGTGGGGGCATGCGAGCGCACCCATAGGGTGTAGTCCCTGAGGTTCGGGCCGGCTAGAAAATCCAGCTGGGTCGAAGCTGCTTTGTGTTCCTTTTCCATCTGGCGGTTGGCCTCCGTCTCGGATGCTTTGTCTCATGCATGGATGAAAGATACAAACAATGGTTTGCATGTTAAACATGTGTAGGATAAACATAGTTTTTAGCTCTTTTGGTTGAAAAGTTTGCCGTTTCGCGCAAGACTGGTAGCTTAGTCCTTTTCTTAGCAAGCATTGGCCTTTGAAGTTGTTCCCTTGTCTACGCTTGGCCAGAAGCAAGGGTTTACTTAGTTAGCGTACTGCACAATACTTTGGATTTTGGCTACCAGCTTCGAACGAGCGGGCGCAACCGGAACGTCTAGACGTCTTGTTTTCCTTAGGATTTTTCCTATACGGGCCTTCGAGTTTTCTACTCTTTCGTGTCTATCAGCCAGCTTGTAGTCTGCAGCCGGAATCGAAGAGGGATCTCTTGGAACCACATACAATACTTTGTCCTTTTAGAGTTCGCGGCCGTCTAGGCCATCCGACGAGCCCCCGAGGGAGACTGCTGGGTCCGGGGTTAAAAATAATGCAGCCGGAGAACTTCAAGTGCAGCAGAAAATGGCGAACTTTTACAGAGTCCCTGAGACTATGTCGAGGCCCCTCAACTTACTCATCACATAAAGGTAAGATACATTTGCCCTTTACTCAGGTGTAGAATGGGCGAAGCAGGTTCACATTCCACGGGCGCTCAGTTTCTTCACCGGAGTGGTCCATCTTGTTCTTTGCTGGCTAGCGGGCATCGATCAGGTAGTATGAGTTGTTATGTAGCGCCCGACTGATGATGAATGGCCCTTCCCAAGGCGGAGCTATCTTGTGCATCCCCTTGGTGTCTTGTACCAGCCGCAAGATGAGGTCGCCCTCACGGAACGAGACATTGCGGATCCGGCTGACGTGATAGCGTTGCAGGCTCTGCTAGTAGATGGCAAACCTGGAGAAGGCCAACTCTTGAGCCTCCTCAAGGAGGTCAATGCTATCTTCCCGTGCTTCTTTGGCTTTGGTGGGGGGATAACCCCGGGTAGGGTCACTCCGGGGTATAAGGGCCGAGTTAGCCGAGGTTCGGCAAGGTCAAAGCGGATACTGGCCGAGTCACCTCAAGGCAGGCCGGATCACGGAGTAACCCGGACCAGGGGGGTCGCCTAACATTGTCTTGTCCGACTCAAGGAGTAAGTCAGAGATACTTGTCTAGCTCATATGCAGGAACAGGTGTGGCCGGATCAACTGTGATCCGGATCCTCGTTTGTCTTCTAGGAGAAGGAAGGAATCTCTCTGGTCAAAAAAAAGGCCCGATGCGTACTGGATGAGCGAATAAAGCAAGGGCAGGACCACCGGATCGTGGCCGACAAGGGTGACGACGCTCACGTCGGCTGACGCAGGCGTCGTAGAGGCTACGTCGCTAAAGCAAGTGTGACACGGGGGAAAAGCACCCCTGTCGGGTTACTACTTTGGGAGGGGGCATATTCTTAGGAATATGCCTCCACGTATGCCCTAGACCAGGACCGAACCACCTCTATATAAGGGGGGGTTGGGGTTCTGGTAAGGGGGTTGGGTCTTTTCAGATACATAGCAAGGAGAATTCTAGTAGATCTAGGGTTCTGGGGCTGGTTGGTAGGCAAGAGTAAGAGAGTTACTTCTTCCTCCTCTTGTCAATACAGCTCGAGGAGCACTTGTAATCTTGGAGATCGAACATCAATACAAAACTTCTGTGTAGAGAATCACTCTATTATCCCTCCCTGGATTCCCCTAGCGCATATTAGTCCCCACCTTTAGCCTATCCATGGCATCTGCCGTGACACCACCACGACAGTTGGCGCCCACCGTGGGGCTAGCGGCGCTAGCAGGGGTGAAGATCCGGACGGGAAACTTCATCGGCCAGCGCGTACGACTGCGGGCTCGTTCAGCGCTTTGGAGCGCTGGACTACGTCACGACAACGCTGGCTGCTTCGGCACGCGCCCCCTTCCGCGCAACGGCGTCTTCGTCAGGCTCAGTGTGCACAAGGTCTACGTTGCTGTGGACGTGTCTTGCATTCATCCGTGTCGCGTCGTCGATGCCGGAGAACCACCCCTCACTGTGGCTCACGGGGCGCGTATCGCTCGCTCCCCGGACCATGCTGAGGTGATGGTGACTGCGCCTGGCATGGACATGAGCAAGGATCCAGCGCCAGACCCGGAGGTAACACCCAAGGCACCGAGGAAAGCTAGGGGTCCTCCGCTAGAGAGGCCTGAGAACGTGCTGAGGGAAGCTATGGATAGCTTGGCTAACCCGGTGGCAGCAGTGGTAGATCCGGCTCAGGCATAGGCCGAGCTAGAGGAGACAAAAAATACTGGAGGGCGCAAAGAAAATAGCAGCGGCTCAGCAGTCGTTGAACATGATGTTGCGCGAGTACGCGAAGGAAAACAAGGTCGATGCAGTAAGGGTCAAAGGGAAAAATCTCATAAGTGAGATGAACAGAGAAGGTGATGATGGACCAGAAGGGTCGGAAAACTATCTGTCTGTAGGGTTGCCGAGGTACAGTACCCCAGCGAAGAACCTCAGAGCAGCAGATGCCGCAGCGTCCGAACTATAGGGTCTGACGGGTGAAGCCCGTCAAAGACAGCAAGACTGGGTTAACGAGCTGGTTTGGATCACGAACAGGCAGAACGAGGAGTTGCTGAGAGGTAACCTGGAGAGGGTTGGATCTTCCAAAGTCGTCCATTCGGCGACGGGTAACCCAGAGAAATCCGCTGGAGCCGCATCATCGCCTCATGGTGGCCCAAGGAGAGAAGAGGTAGTAACCTCGGCCAGACAGAACAAGCAGATCGTTCCGTACGACCCAACGCGTGCGGGAAAAGAAAAAGAGATGCGGAAAAACGACGATTGACGAAGTGTGAGCCGAGGTGAAGCTGGCCGAGGTAACCACGACCAAGGCAATGCCCGTCAAGGGAATGCTGCCAACGGCAATGCCGGACAGTGAAACTCGGCGAGGCAGGCAACCGCAGCGTATGCTAAGGCAAGAGCAAAGTGCCGGCCGTGGTATGCAACAGAGAGGAGCACAACGAGAGCAAGACTGATACAATGACGGAGACTCGGAGATGATGAATACGGGATACGCAAGACCGGACTATCACGTGATAGGGTCGAGATTGGGAAGAAGAGATTTGATGCCGGATGACGCCAGGCTAAAACTGGATCGCCTGTATAGGTCGGAACAGATCGAATGTCAAGGTCCTCCGGGTCCAGCGTGCTTCGGACACCGGATCATGAAGGAACCGCCAGTACCCAATTTCCAATTACCCAGGGGCACGAAGACGTATGACGGCAGTACAAAGCCGGAGGATTGGCTGATAAACTATGCAACAGCTGTGAAAATTGCAACTGGCAACTTGAGATGGGCTGTACGATATGTACGCCAAATGTTGGAAGGTCCAGCTAGGGTTTGGCTGAATAATTTGCAACCCGGAAGCATCAATTGCTGGATAGATTTTGAAGAAATGTTTATCAGCAACTTCTCAAGTACATATCAGAGACCGAATAGACCGCAGACCCTGGCGATGTGCAAGCAGAGATCTAACGAAACAGACCGTGAATTCTTGACCCGGTGGTGTACCGTGAGAAACTCGTGTGAGGGAGTCATAGAGTCACAGGCTATAGCATGGTTCGCACAAGGGTGCAGATATGGCAGCGAGTTGTGGATGAAATTGCAAAGGAAAATGCCAGTCACATTGGCAGAGATGATCCGGATCGCGGATTCTTATGCTTTGGGTGATCCGACTCAACCTAGGATCGCGTCGAACGAGTCAAATGAGGAGTACTATCCGAGGGACGGATCCGGGTCATCCCGGAGGAACGATTACAGGGGAAAAAGGAGAGACGATAGACCAGACCATCGATATGGTTCGCAACAAGTTGCAGCCGTGAATCAAGATCAGCCCGGAGCAGGGAGCAACCAACGCTAGAAAACGGGAGGGCAATGGACTCCTCAAAACGATGGCAAGAAAACGTGGACTCCGGAGCAGAAGAAGCAGTGGCAGGAAAAGAAAGATCGTCCGAGGTATACCTATGAGTCAATGTTGGACCAACCGTGTAAATTTTACACGCCAAATCCGAACAGCCCGGCGGGTCACATGACGAGGCAATGTGAGTGGATGCGTAAGATAGAACAAGGTGGTTCGGGGAATGCTCAGGCACCCCGGAATGATCAACCTCGGCAGGAGTTACCCCAGCAGCAACTGCTTTCCGGAGCAAACACGCAGCAATTGATGTTGCCTCCCCCTCCGCCGAGGTATGACAACAACGAGAGAAGGGATGCAGTGCATCAAGTGGAAAACTAGCAACCACCGGATCAGAGGTACTCCGGAAACGAGGGAAGAAATGAGTACAGGGAACATCACCAGAGCTATTGTGTGTTCACAATAGAGGAAACAGATAGGAAAAGCTTGCAGCACCGACGTATGGAGGTTAACGCGGTTATGCCTGCTGTGACGAGGTACATGTCTTGGTCGGACCAGGAAATTACCTGGAGCGTCAAAGATCACCCCAAGCTTATGCCAAGTCTGGGCTCGTATGCACTAGTGTTAGATCCGACGTTCATTGGACCAAACATTAATGTGAGGTTCTCCAAGGTACTAATCGACAATGGCAGTAGCATTAACATCATGTATGCGGACACGATGTGCAAATTGGGCATCTTGGAGAACATGCTCCAGGCTACAAGAACAACTTTCCATGGTATCGTACCAGGCATATCCTGTGAGCCCATAGGCAAAGTCCGGGTTGACGTGCTATTCGGTACGAGGGATAACTGCCGAACTGAAAATCTGGAGTTTGAGGTGGTACACTTGGAGAGCGCGTATCATGCATTACTCGGGAGACCAGCACTGAGCAAATTCATGGCAAGTTGCCATGTTAGTTATCTGAAGATGAAGTTGCCCGGGCCAAATGGAGCAATTACTATCGCAGGGGATTTCCGATGTTCTATTGAGTGCGCTTCAGCCGGGTCTAACCTAGCCGAGTCACTCGTAATTGCCCAAGAGAAAAGAAAAATTCAAGAGGTGGCGGCTTTAGCTCAGTCCGCGCAGCAGTATATGCCGGAGTTAAGCAACCCGCATGGAAGCGTATCGTTTCAAGCCGCGAAGGACACCAAGAAGATCCCGGTGGATAACATGTTTCCGGAGCGTATCGTAACAATTGGTGCCGGGTTAACTGACAAATAGGAAAGCGAGCTCGTCAACTTCCTCCGTGAGAATCGGGACATTTTTGCTTGGTCCACGCAGGACTTGCAAGGTGTTCCGAGGGAGTTGGCCAAGCACTCTTTGAACGTAAGACCCGGAGCAAGGCCGGTGAAGCAGCGTCTCCGACGCTTCGCCGAGGATAGGAGAAAGGTCATTGGTGACGAGATAGCTCGGTTGCTAGCAGCAGGATTTATCATGGAAGTGCTGTATCCGGATTGGCTCTCTAATCCGGTGCTAGTAGAAAAGAAGAAGGATGATCCGAACGTGGCAGTGGTTTGGCATATGTGTATCGATTACACGAACCTGAACAAGGCGTGTCCAAAAGATCCATTTCCACTGCCGAGGATAGATCAGGTCATTGACTCTAACGCGGGGTGTGAACTGTTGTCATTCATTGACGCTTATTCTGGTTTCCACCAGATACCTCTGAACCCGGATGATCAAATAAAAACTGCCTTTATTACCCCATACGGGGCTTATTGCTATCGCACTATGCCGTTTGGTTTACGAAATGCAGGAGCAACGTACCAAAGATGTATGCAAAAATGTTTGCACGATCAAATAGGTCAAAATGTACAAGTCTACGTGGATGATGTGGTTATCAAGACCAAGGAAAGCGCAACGCTCCTTGACGACATAAGGCAAACATTTGCGAACCTGAGAAGATTCCGGATGAAGCTTAACCCGGAGAAATGTACCTTCGGTGTCCCGGCTGGAAAATTACTCGGATTTCTCGTCTCCAGCCGAGGTATCGAGGTTAATCCAACTAAGATCCGAGCTATCGAACGAATGTAGCTACCGAAGTGTCTCAACGACGTCCAGAAGTTCACTGGATGCCTGGTGTCGTTGAGTCGGTTTGTATGTCGGTTAGGGGAAAAGGCACTGCCTCTCTACCAACTCATGAAAAAATCAGATAAATTCGTTTGGACGCCGCAGGCCGATGAAGCTTTTGCCCACTTGAAAAAGATGTTAGCCACTGCACCAGTGTTAGCTTCTCCACTGTCGAAGGAGCCAATGTTGCTCTACATAGCCGCAACCAACCGAGTTGTAAGTGCAGTGATTGTAGTGGAGCATGATGAAGAGGGTAAGTCGGTGCAGAGGCCAGTGTATTACTTGAGCGAGGTATTGTCTGCCTCAAAACAGAACTACCCGCATTTTCAAAAGGTGGCATACAAAGTTTATATGGCGGCAAAGAAGTTAAAGCACTACTTCGAGGAGCATCCCATCAAGGTGATATGCGAAGCCCCCATATCCGAGATAATGGGTAACAAAGATGCGAATGGCAGAATTGCGAAATGGGCAATTGAGCTAGCACCTTACGCACCCAGAGATGATAGGCGAAGCGATCAAGTCGAGCTGTGGCGGACTTTTTTGTGGATTGGGCCGAGGTACAATACGAACCACCGCCGCCAGATCCGAACTACTGGAGGATGCACTTTGACGGATCGAAAACCAAAACAGGGTTAGGTGCCGGGGTTGTGCGTACCTCGCCAAAGAAGGATCAGCTCAAGTACATATTGCAGATCCATTTCGCAACATCAAACAATGTCGCTGAGTATGAGGCCCTTGTGCATGGTCTCAAAGTGGCAAAGGAAATTGGCATACGTCGGATAATATGCTTTGGCGACTTGGATCTTGTAATACAGCAAGTGTCCGGAGTATGGGCCGCCCTGGATCCAAACATGGCACTATACAGGTTTCTTGTGCAGAAAATCTCGGGTTACTTTGAGGGATGCGAATTTCACCATGTACCTCGCGTGGAAAATGAAGCTGCTGACATGCTGTCGAAGCTCGGATCGACCCGACAGGCAATTCCACCGGGCATAGCATTGGAGCACCTCAGAAAACCATCTATTAGGCCATCCCCAGGAACTGACTCAATCTATGTCCCAGAAAATGCGGAATCCGGAGTTGAGCCCATGGACATTGACACGGGAGGTAGCACGCCGAACCCGGGGACTACCTCGGCGAACCCGGGGACTACCTCGCTAGACCCGGGGACTGTTCAACGTGATCTGGCTGAAGTTATGCTGGTGGATCGGATGGAAATTGATGAGGAGTTGTTCCCTGTGCGAGCAATACCAGCTTGGGCACTGCCTATATACCAGGTCCTGAAAGATGGAACGTTACCCACTGAGGAAGTGCTAGCCAGGCAAACTCAGAGGAGAGCAAAAGCTTACACAATCATCAATTCCGAGCTGTACAAACAGAGTGTAACCAATGTCCTCCAGCGGT
Organism: Avena insularis; assembly: GCA_023614405.1. Lineage (NCBI taxonomy): Eukaryota > Viridiplantae > Streptophyta > Magnoliopsida > Poales > Poaceae > Avena > Avena insularis. The sequence continues at coordinate 66,379,884 of CM042692.1, read as the reverse complement.
GTGTTGATCCGGAAGAAGGACTTGACATCCTCCGAGATATACACCAAGGAGAATGCGGGCATCATGCCTCATCCCGGGCTTTAGTGGCGAAGGCGTTCCGGCATGGATTCTATTGGCCAAACGCCTTGGAGCAAGCAGAAGATCTGGTGAGAAAATGCAATGGTTGTCAAAGGTACGCCACCAAGACGCATATGCCTATGTCGGAACTTAAAAGCATACCAATTACATGGCCATTTGCTGTGTGGTGCTTGGATATGGTTGGCCCGTTCAAACCAGCAAGAGGAAACATGACACACATTCTGGTCATGGTGGACAAGTTCACAAAATGGATTGAAGTGAAACCTATAAGAAAATGTGATGGAGCTACTGCCGTGACATTTCTCAAAGACATCATCTTGAGATACGGTTATCCGCACAGCATTATAACTGATAACGGCACAAATTTTGCTAAAGGAGCATTAGCACGATTCTGCCGAGACAAGAAAATCCAACTCGACGTAGCCTCGGTAGCCCACCCCGCATCGAACGGATAGGTGGAAAGATCCAACGGATTAGTATTATCCGGGATAAAACCCCGGCTCATTGAGCCGCTGCAAAGATTAGCGGGGTGCTGGATAGAAGAACTATCAGCAGTATTGTGGAGTTTAAGAACAACTCCGAATCGATCAACAGGCTACACGCCATTCTTTCTGGTATATGGGGCAGAAGCTGTATTACCAGCCGACATAGAGCATGATTCGCCTAGGGTCACCCAATACACGAAGCGAAGTGCAAGAAGCCCGCAAAATGATGTTGATCTGCTGGAAGAAGCGAGAAGCGGCATCCGGATCCGCCATATATCAGCAAAATCTCCGACGCTATCATAGCCGGAAAGTGTGCCCCCGAGTCTTCCGGGAAGGCGATCTGGTGCTCCGGTTGGTACAGCGTACCGCTGGCATGCATAAATTATCCCCCCCATGGGAAGGAACATTTATTGTGAGCAAAGCATTGCACAATGATTCTTACTATCTCATAGATGCAAAGCCACAGGAAAAGAACAAGGCGGACAGGTCCGGAGAGGAATCCAAGCGACCGTGGAATGTAGCACTACTTCGTCCCTTCTACACTTAGTTAAGAAGTGTATGTATCCGAGTCTTCTCATATGTCGGTATGTATGTCGGCAATGAGCTTATCAATGAAATAGCGGAGCCTCGGCGAGAACTAGGGACTGCCTTAATAAATGATTGTTGTTACTTTTTATGCGTTAGCTGGAATGACTCGTTTCACTTAACCCGGATTAGTAATGTGTGAGCACCAAAAACCCAACTCTTCGACTTGCTGCTGTCCAACAAGAATTGGCTTCATGGCAAGCAAGGGAACAAGTTTGGAATTGCGTAGCACATGAAAAACTACTAAGGGAACGATCCTATTCCAGCTAACGTTTGTTTTTTCGGACTAACCCCGTATTTACTTTCAAGATATTATGTTGAATTATTTTGAGCCAAGCCTCAAAGTTTCTCAGTATTGTTAAAACGATTCTTAAGGCTCGGATTCGTAAGTCGTAAAACCGAGTCAAGGTAGACACGGATCGAGCCGGAGAATTGGACGAACAAGAAAATGAAACTCGGGGACTACGCCCAAGTTAATCCGGCATACAAGCATAGTAGCACAATATCATGTTTTCAGCATACAATTGCACCCGGCATACCGGGGATCTGATAAAATTTCAAGTTTTTTCCACTAAGGAGCGGCAGGAGGAGGAAGTTCGGTGTCATCATCACTGTCTTCGATATCTGAAGCAGCATCTTCTCCATCATCGCCCAACCCATCCTCCACGTTCTCCATATGATCCTCCTCGCTAGATTCCAGAAAGCTCGGCCCCTCCACCCAGTCATGGACTGGAGAATACTCGACGAGGCTGTAGGCACAAGCCTGGCGCCGAGCTACCCACTCCGGATCATCGGTCCATTTGGATCCGGTGCACCGACGGGTGAGGAGGCTCAGATCGATTTTCTCATACCATGAAAGGATATGATGGAGGAGGGTATCTGCTGCGGCACGCCCGGCGGATTCCCTCCAGAGGTCAAGTTGCGTCTCAATCTCCATCAGTTTGTCGGCAAGGAGCGTGATCCTTTCCGGAGCGCCCTCGCTTGGCCAGAATGTGTTGAAGATCCGGACCGCAACGTCGAGGAGATCTTTCCCATAGTTCTTAATAGTTTCCACCCGAGCTGACACGCTAACCAACAGGTCCTCCATGTCTAAGGGGATGCTCTCACCATCAGGAGGAATGGGAGTACCCCTCTCTTGGAGGAATTTGGCAACAGCAGCACTGGCGATGGCAGTACCCTCCGGAATGTTATCTGATAATAAGGAAAGGGAGGATGCTGAAGCAAAGGCATATGAGCTAACTCGAAAAACTAGGTCGGACAACGGGAAGAAAATTACGTGAGATATGGCGATGGATCCGGGTCAACTCCTTGATACAACTGTCGCGTCTCTGGCGAAGTTGTTCAAGCTCGGCGAGCACCGACCCAAGACGGACCTCGGATTCCTTAAGCAGGTCCTGGTCCTTGGTGATCTGGAGGGTAAAGCGCTCACGTTCCTCGGTGAAGTTCTGGCCAACTTTTTGGAGCTCGGTTTTGTGTTGGGCCTTCATCTTCTCCATCTCGGCCTTGAGTTTAGCTATTTCATTGTCCTTGGTCCGGAGGAGAGCAAGCTCATCGTTCTTCTTCTTCAGCTCGGCTTGATGCTGTCCTGCTTGTTCGAGAAAATGCAGCATCATATCAGGCACGGGCACACTATCCTCAAGCGATGCTGAAATAGTGTGTTGACCCGGCAAAGCCGAGGAGTGAATATTTGCCGACCCAAGGAGAAGAAAGAATGGAAAACACAATGACGTTGGCCGAATGAGGACATACCTCGGATTTCCTCCAAGTTTTTCCGCATAATATTGTTTTCAGCCTCCACCCCAGCTGCAAAAAAACCGAATAAGGAGGTTAGTCCGGCAGAAACAAACGAAACGGTGAGGTGTTAAGAGAGGAAATTACCCCTCTTTTCATGCTCCGTGCCAAGTGCAACGTGTTTTGCGCGCAAGATCTTGTGGGTATCAAGCAGGCGCTAAAACTCGGCGCTCCGACGGTTGGTGGTTGCCTGACAAAGGCACAAGCATGTAAAATTAGTTCGGTGCATATTCGAAGTCTACGAGAGCCGGGCCAAGCGGAACTTAACCCGGCCCTAGGTGTGTGCATATTCGAAGTGTACAAGATCCGGGCCAAGCGGAACTTAACCCGGCTCTAGGTGTGTGCATATTCGAAGTGTACAAGATCCAGGCCAAGCGGAACTTAACCCGGCTCTAGGTGTGTGCATATTCGAAGTGTACAAGATCCGGGCCAAGCGGAACTTAACCCGGCTCTAGGTGTGTGCATATTTGAAGTTTACATGTAGCTACGTTGATCTTCTAAGGAGCATCCGGCCGGGTAACAAGTTACCCCGCCGGAGGCTCGGGGACTAATGGTTATTATCTACAGCATGTAAAAAAGAAAAAACGTACCTCCATCATACACCCAGCAAGGTTAATGGCCTTGGCGGCGGTATTCATCTGGGCGGAAAATTCAGCTGGGCCGAATTTTTCCGGGAGATCGTCATTGTAGACGAACTCCGCCTTGTTCCAGTTCATGACGAACTCGATGAGGCTCGGAGGGTACCGTTCGCTAGTGGGCATGTGGGGCGCCACCAAGACCTTTGCATGAGCTTCTTTTCTTTCGATCAGGGCAAGAGCTGGGCTAGTGTGAAGAACCATCTGCTGTGATTCGGCTGGCTCGGCAGGAGGATCCGTCGCGGCTGGTGATTTCTTTGGAAGCATTGACGACAAAGTTCGCTGCCCAGCCTCGACGGATGTAGACTTGCCTCTGGCTTGCTGGGAGGAAGTGACCATAGTGGATTTGCCCTTGGAAGCCGCTGGAGTGGGTCCTCGCCGAGCTTGAGATAACTCGGACGAGGCAGATGAACTTGGCAGGGGAGCTTTGGTGGCTGGTGCTGTAGCTGCTATTGGTTTCTTCGGAGCCGGGACAGGCACTGGTTCGGTGGCTGGTGCTGGAGCTGGCGCTGGTGCTGGTGTGGTGGTAGACTTGGTGGTAGCTGGTTGCGGCAATGCCGAAGTGCCGGACGCTGTTGCCTCGGCCGATCCGACCCCTCCCGATCCGAGGTCACGTACCTCTGAAGGAGGTACTGCGGAACCCGGAGCGGCCGCAGAGCCCTCCGGAATAGGGCTCAGCGGGCGTGACTCGTCGTCACGAGGAGGGGAAGGACTAGACCGAAGAGGAGAGGAGATGCTCGATCCGCTCTGAGGGACCTCCACAGGAGCCCTGCAAGAGACAATAATGTCAGGAGTGAAATTACCTCGATGCAGGGAGAAGTGTGTTGCGCAGTGAAAGAGAGCTTACGCATCCGAGGTCTCGGCCTCCTTAGGTTTCCGGGCCCTCCGTGCCGGGGCTTTGCCTGCCCGTTTGGAGGCAGTCTTGTCTCCGGCCTTCTTTTGCCTTTTGGAAGGCTGAGAAGGTTCGGAAGAAGAACTCGACGCGGATCCGCGCTTCTTCTTTGACGCCACCGGAACAAGCTCGCCCGTGGCAAGTGGAGAATCCTTGTGGATGTGCCCATCGGGGTTAACTGATGCCGGGAAGGTAAAAGAAAGAGGGACAACCTCAACAGGTTCAATCACATCGATATCCGAGTCATCCTCATCGTCGGGCCAATCTCTAAGAGAAGAGAATTTACCGCTGGGTTGTTTGGTGGCATCGGGTGTGGGGAGGAACATTTCCTGGTCTGGCTCCTCCTCATCCGGAATTTCTCGATCCAGGGCCCACTTGAGAGTCGGATCCGGGCCATCCTCGAGGGTTTGCTGGAGAAACAGCTGAGAAAAAAGCACAAGGAGCAAAGTCAAAAATATGATAAGAACCGACATGAAATTGATCCGAAATAAGTTTACCCCACGAAGCTTACCGCGGGAGGGAGCCTGTCATGGCAGTAATGCTCGATTCCCCACGTCCATTCGGCGGAGAAGTCCTTATGGGTGGTGAAAAGAGCCTTGACCCAGTGGAAGATCTCCGTATTGCTCAACTCGAACGAGGAGGTTCGGTTGGGGTCGCGACTGAAGCTCATATGGCACAACTTGTGAGTGCGCTGCTAAAGGGGAGAGATTCGGTTGCGCACGGATGTGATCATGGCATCCTCGTTGCGCAATCCGAGCTTCTTCAGCTCCGTAAACCTTTTGTTCACTTGGTTGGCCAGAGCCGTAGGTTTCTTGGCAACCTCCTCCCAGAAATCCGTGTCAGGGGGACCCGGGCGTAGAAGCGACAACGGATCAAATCTTCCGTGCCTTCATTCCGGACGTAGAAGAAGGTCCGGGCCCATCCTTTGTAGGAGTCAAGCCCGGTGACCCAGGAAAAGATTGAATACCTCCGGGGCGAGATCGAGGCAGCTCCAAACTGAGTTAGCTGCTTGTCCTCTGACTCGACGTGGATGTTGGGGACGACGTTGCGGCGGAGGCCGAAGAACCGGATCCACAGCTCCTTCGTAGGCCATAGCCCGGTGTAGCCCTCGATCAAAGAAACGAAAGCAGACAGAGAGGTGATGGCGTTCGCCGGGAGATGGTGTGGTTGCAGGTGATAGGTCCGGACCCAGTCCCGGAAGAAATCACTCACCGGAAGACCAAATCCCCGTTGGAAATGGGATAAGAAAATGACGAACTCACCCGGATTGGGTGAGGGGGCCAATTCCGAGGAGGGGAGACGAGCGGCGACGCCGGCGGGAATGCGCCGGGTCCGGTAGAGCCAGGCGATGTCGTCCTCGCAGACCCACGAGCCGGCCCACGCGCCGCGGTCCGCCGCACCGGCGTCCTCCTTCATTTCCTGCTCGACGACGATGAGCTCCTCCTCCGCCATCTCGATTCCGTTGTCCTCGCTGGAGCTGGCGGTGGCGGGGCTCTGCGGCCTAGACTGACGAGGACCCATGGCTAAACAGTGGTGCAGCAGTGACTGCGGTGCGGAGGCACGGAGAAGGTGCGGCGGTGGCGCTGCTGCAACAGGCACTGGCGGCGGCGCGGTTGCGAGGAAGAAGAAGAGGAACGGGCAAGGGGGCGCGGAGATGGAAAAGTTCTAAGGAGCGTTCCCCTCCCCTATTTAAACCGCCCCTAGTCATCAACGAGTGGGATCGTGCTGCGCTGGAGAGCCGCACGGTGTGGCCGTGTATCACCAGCATCGACCAATCAGAGAGAAGCCACACCGGGGGCCGCAGAGTAAATGTGATCCCATGACACGACGTGCAGTTGCGGTAAACGAGGAGACAGACGTGATGTAACCCCTGCACAGTAATCACTAACATTTACTATGGCAGTTACTGCGCAGGCCCTTAAAATAAGGCAACGTAATGATTAACCTTTACGTGGGTTGGCGTACGAGAGAAGGAAGCAAGGCCCGGATCCGAGCCACGACGGTAACCCGGCCGACAAGTGAAAACTTGAAATGTGCAGAGGGAAAGTAAAACCATAGGATCCGAGCCAAAGTGGTGACCCGGCCGACAAGTGAAAACTTGGAGCGTGCGAAGGGAACGTAAATCCATATAATCCGAGACAAAAAGTTAAGCCGGAACTAAACGTCCAAAGCTTAGATACGAATGAACCTGGTGTGGCCTTAGCGACCAAGGCCGCTAAAACCGCACCAGCTTCGGGGACTAATGTTGGGGGGATAACCCCGGGTAGGGTCACTCCGGGGTATAAGGGCCAAGTTAGCCGAGGTTCGGCAAGGTCAAAGCGGATGCTGGCCGAGTCACCTCAAGGCAGGCCGGATCACGGAGTAACCCGGACCAGGAGGTCGCCTAACATTGTCTCGTCCGACTCAAGGAGTAAGTCGGAGATACTTGTCTAGCTCATATGCAGGAACAGGTGTGGCCGGATCAACTGTGATCTGGATCCTCGTTTGGCTTCTAGGAGAAGGAAGGAATCTCTCTGGTCAAAAAGAAGGCCCGGTGCGTACTGGATGAGCGAATAAAGCAAGGGCAAGACCACCGGATCATGGCCGATAAGGGTGACGACTCTCACGTCGGCTGACGCAGGCGCCGCAGAGGCTACGTCGCTAAAGCAAGTGTGACACAGGGGAAAAGCACCCCTGTTGGGTTACTACTTTGGGAGGGGGCATATTCTTAGGAATATGCCTCCACGTATGCCCTAGACCAGGACCGAACCACCTCTATATAAGGGGGGTTGGGGTTCTGGTAAGGGGGTTGGGTCTTTTCAGATACATAGCAAGGAGAATTCTAGTAGATCTAGGGTTCTGGGGCTGGTTGGTAGGCAAGAGTAAGAGAGTTACTTCTTCCTTCTCTTGTCAATACAGCTCGAGGAGCACTTGTAATCTTGGAGATCGAACATCAATACAAAACTTCTGTGTAGAGAATCACTCTATTATCCCTCCCTGGATTCCCCTAGGGCATATTAGTCCCCACCTTTAGCCTATCCATGGCATATGCCATGACACCACCACGACAGGCTTGCTGCTCTATGTACAGCAGTTTGTGTGGTGCGTCGAATTCAATGTCGGTTGGCAGGACTGCCTCTACTCGATAGACGAGAAAAAATGGCGTGAAGCCAGTGGAGCGGTTGGGCATTGTGCGTAGGCTCCATAGAACTGCCGGCAGTTCCTCTATCTAGCATCCAGGAGTCCTCATCAGCGGCTCGATCAGTCTTGGCTTGATTTCGGCTAGGACCAGACCGTTTGCTCGCTCGCACTGTCCATTGGATTGGGGGTGTGCGACAGAGGCCAGATCCAGGCGGATGCCCTTGTCACCACAGAAACATGCGAAGGCCCCCTTGGCGAAGTTTGTGCCATTGTCTGTGATGATGCTGTTGGGGTAGCCGAACCACGTGATGATGTCGGTGAAGAACTTGACCACTGTCGGTCCATCCAACTTGTTGATTGGCTTTGCCTCGATCCACTTGGTGAACTTGTCCACGGCCACCAGCAAATGTGTCATGCCGGACCGCACTGTTTTGAATGGGCCTACCATGTCCAAGCCCTAGACGGCAAACGACCAGGTGATAGGGATCATCTTGAGTGCTGATGACGGAGTGTGTTTATGCTGGGCGAACAATTGGCATCCGTTGCATGTCTTCACCATCTTCTCGGCGTCCTTCAGTGCCGTGGGCCAGTAGAACCCATGGCGGAATGCCTTTACCACTATTTCTCTCGATGATGCGTGGTGACCGCATTCGCCTTGGTGAATGTCCACCAGTAGCCGTATTCCTTCCTCTTGGCTTACGTAGCGCTGGTATATTCCTCCCATGCTGCTCTTGTAGAGCTTGTTGTTGATGATTGTGTATGCGCTTGCCCTGCGCTTCACTTGTCTTGCCTCAACCTCTTCATCTGACAGTTCTCCTTTGGCCAGAAAGTCCATGAACGGCTTGCCCCATGGAGGTGTTTCTCGGATGGCGTAGACGGTTTGCATGATCAGTTAGACTTCCTCACTACCGGCCGGCTCGGGCTCGTCAGGTGGTTTGCCGGGTGGGAGACCAGAGCCGACAGTCCCTGGGATGGAGGCGGCAGTCTCTAGGATGGAGACAACAGTCCCCGGGTGCAGTGTGGCAGTCCCCGGGTGCGGCGTGGTGGTCCCCGGGTGCGATGTGGAACTAGGTTGCTTGGAGCCGGCGGTGCCTGGGTCCGCGTCCAGCATGATGGAGTCGGATTCTGGAGATGGCGTGATGGAGGGCTTGTGCAAGTGCTCGAGGGCGACCCCAGGCGGAATTGCTGCTCTTGTTGACCCCATGTGGGCGAGCGCATCCGCAGCTTCATTGTTCACTTGAGTCACGTGGTGGAACTCGCATCCTTTGAAACAGGCGCATAGCTACCACACGAAGAACCGATATAGTGTCATATTCGCGTCCTTGGCGTCCCAATCGCCTGATACTTGCTGCACCACCAGGTGGGAGTCGCCAAAGCAGAGGATGCGCCTGATGCCAATCTCTTTTGCCATCTTAAGGCCATGGACTTCGTACTCGGCGACGTTGTTGGATGCATGGAAGTGGATCTGCAGCACGTACTCTAGTCGGTCCCCTTTTGGGGAGGTGATGACGACCCCAGCTCCGAGTCCACCGTACATCTTGGAGTCGTCTGATACCTTCGATCCGGATTACGTATGTAGTGTAGCTTCTTTTTCCCTAGTATACCTAGGTTATCGAATCCTCGAGAAGCGAATGCGTAGTGAAGTTACTTTAACGGACCTTCGGGAGTTTTAGAATTCCTTTTGTGTTTTTACCGGACCAATAACTTGTGTCTTTTTGTTGTTGTCGATGATGGAGATAGATGGCCTAGGACGTTCGGTTTTACCTGTAGCTGTGCAAAACATCTGATGGGAATAAAAGATAGAAATAAAGTATGTGTGTACTTGTTAGAGCAAGATAAATTATATGTGAGTAGTGCATCCATAATTTCTATTGCCTCCGCAACCTCTTATAGCAATAACCTACTAGTCTCATCCATAGAATAAAGAGAACTAATGATATGCATAGTGATGTCACCGTTAATCCCAAGCAAATCCCTCACATACAGCCGTACTACCCCTTCTGTCACTAGGGTTCCCAACCTGCAGATCAGTCAACACTCATACTCCCTATACCTGGCTCAACCCTCGGGGTCTTGGGTACCTGACAAGTCCTTGGATTGAGGCAAGAGAGGATACAATAATCATCATGTCATACAAACTAATACACGATCCCATCTATGATAAATAACATGCACAATTGCTACATGGCTAGGCCGAAGCCCTTATCCCAAGGAATATTACTCACACATAGATATGAGATCTCATGTCTACAAGAGCACAAATAGTTTGTAGCTAGTTTCGAAGTTCAGATATCGATCCCACAGGGATCGCAAAGGTAAATGTTTATGGGTGAAGTCTCTGTCACACCCGAAGTTGTCACAGGTCTTCGAGTGAATTGACTGCAAGTGTTGAAATAAGAATGGGTTTTGATTAAATGCGATGGATTTAAATATAATTAAAACATAAACTTCAGAAATATAAAGCATAAAAGTAAAGAACGACTTGGTTGTTTGTTGTTTCCTGCAGATGGCGAAAGAAGGCACTGGGAGATTCAGTTCATGGTGATAGTGATTGTGCCAGGTGGACGGATAATAAATGTAACAATTATAATCTTATAAATATATGTGTAGGCGAGCAACCCATAATTAGTCGGAACTCCTCTTGGTAGATTTCATCCCAACTTCAATAATCCTACTAGCCTGCTACCAAAACCATGGTCAGACACTAGACAATTAAGACCCTTCAGGTAGCTTAGCGATTAAGCTCCCGGGACCGGACTAATGCAATAAGCATAGTGGTTACTCGTTATCCTCGAGTCTACTAGCTTTCCATTGATATCCCCGTGTCACCCGGGGGTTGCCGGTCCACTAGCAAACAAGATCTTATCTATGTAGAACAAAGCATCATGTTGTATGGGCCCTTAATTGAACAACAAGCATTAGGCATCCCACATATAGTCAAGCACACATAATATAGTAATTAGAATCAATCACAAACTAATGGAAAATATGTGAAGGCACATCACATCTCACCAATCCCCTACATCTCCCATGCCCAAGGGAATTACTCACACATGAGAGAAACACAACCTCTAAATTAAAGTAAATAAACGCCAAATAAAGATACATGAGGAAACTTCCCCAAGCTTAGGCTTTTGCAAGCCCTTCAAATCATTGTGGTGGCGGGAAAAGTCGTTATTCCAGTTCGCAAATTGAGTTGAGAGGTTACTTGTTGATTCTCAGAGGTTCAAAGAGAGGCTATGCCTGCTCTCCATAGTCCCTCCAAGTCCTTGGAAATCTTGGTATGTGGCGAACCGGGTTTGTGGCTGCTCCTCCTCTTGGTCCTCATCCTCCTCCAGAATCTCCTCCTCGGGTTGGTACTGATCAACCCGCAAATCATATAGCAAATGTCCTTCCTCAATAGAGAAAAGACCATTAGGCATAGGAGCAGGGTAGATACGCCCAACTCCAGCAATATGCAGGTAATAAGCACCACCTCTCCTAGAGAGGATTCCAGAGGCTCTCAAAGTGGAGAAACCAACACGTGTCTCACCTAGTACGGGTTGCAACTCACCTAGATCAAGGTCTAGGGCAGTGGCAAGCACGGTGATGACGCCTCCACCTGTGATTGGCCCTTGGCCTTGGGAGGCTTGGTGCTCCAAGTAGCGCACAAGGATGGCGCCAAGTTAAGTGACAAGCCGCTGTTGATGTAAGCAACCTTTGCAAGGACTATGGTGTCCTCCTTGTTGAGTCTCGTGAACTCATTACGTGTCTACAAGGTGTTAGCTATAACATAGAACAAATAGCAAATTATAGGATGTTGAATATTCTTCCCCTTGTTCACTCTACTAGTGAAACTCATTCCATTATAGTATTGTTCAGGGGTAGGTTCTAAGCTAGTAAAGGATGCGTGTAAATCATGAATATCATTGTTTGGCAAATTAAAACATGTGCACCATTCATCTAAGGTTAAGGTGTAGTTCTTGTTCATCAGTCGGAAAGAAATAGTGTCCTCTCCTTGCCATTTTAACGGTGCTTTGCAACGAACTTAGAAATTCAATTGTTAAGAAGCGATAAGTAGGTATGTACACAAAGTTTTGCAGGCCAACTCTATTGCAAAGTAAATTAAAGTCATCAGAAATACCGAGTTGGTTCAATATGATGGGGCAAGCCCACTTGGTGGCCTTCACTTCGCGGTTCTTGATCATGTTGAAGCGATCACGATGGGCCTCATCCCTGAACTGTATCCCCATGCGTTCCTGAGCGACAGCCCGTGAAGCGCTAGCGGTGGCATGAGCACTAGTTTGGCTCCTTTTGTTCATCATCTAAAACATTTAAGAAAGGCAAAAATAAAACTTTTTGATCCAACAACAGTAAGTATAATATATTCCTCATCAAAACACACTAAATAATCTCCTCAAGATAATAATCTAGGCAAGAAAATCATGGCAATTGGTTCATAGTAGGTATCACCCTAGATTGATAATGACAATAGATCGAAGATGAATTAGCAAAAAGTAATTGGGGGATTGGAGGAGAAACATACCATAGATCGCTTGTGTGCGAGGAAATCGAATGAAATTGAGTGGCGATGAAGATCTCTTGAGGTTTTGAGAGAGTTTGGAGGTATAAGAGAGAAAAAGGATTGAAGTTTCAGAGTTAGAGGTACCTTCCCGTGCAATTTCGTGGTCGGACGCAACTATACGGGCACAATTATACGGCCGGAACATGTGTTCCCACCGTATAGTTGGCTTTCTGTCAAAATTTTAGGGTTTCCTCCTGGCGGCGTAGCTATACGGACGCAACTATACGGCCGGAACAAAATGTTCCCGCCATATAGTTGGTCATTAAACTGTCCATCCCTTCAAAAGAAAATATACAAAGGCATCGATATCTATACGACCGGAACTATACGGCCGGAATTTTTATTCCCGCTGTATAGTTGGTCGTTAAACTCTCAGAACATTTTGCAGAAATTTTTTCGATGGCAAAGATATCTATACGACCGGAACTATACAGACGGAATTTTTATTCCCACTGTATAGTTGGTCGTTAAACTCTCAATACATATGAAAAGAAAATTGTCGATGGCAAAGATATCTATACGGCCAGAACTATACAGTCGGAATTTTTATTCCTGCCGTATAGTTAGTAGTTAAACTCTCTGTGTGCATAATAAAATTATGTTTCTTCGAAAACTACTTCTTCTCCTGTAACTTAGTGATATACCTTGTTTTTGACAGAAAATTGATAGAAAATATTGTCGACCAACAATAGCATGAATAAAGCAGAATTTTAAGTACTACCGAACTTCTTCTCCTCATATGGAGTTTTCTAGCACTCTTTATTAAACATGAACTTAAACTTAAAACTAAAAACTTAACTCAAACCTTTATTTCACATGGGTTACCTCCTATGAAGTGCTCTTTTATGGTCAATAGCTTGACCTTAATGATACTCACTTGGGCCAGATGAGTGGAACACCCACTCCAAAGTAATTGGCCTTAAAAGTGATGTCATCCTTCTCGTTGTGTTTGGCTTTCTTCTTCCTGGGGAAATGAATAACAAAAGGATCCCGTGAAGGCAATTACAACTTCACCCTTCATGGAGGTTAATTAAAGCCTTTATAGTTCTCAAGAAAGGATGATCTAGTATTATAGGAGCAATAGTATCTTAAGGCATGTCAACTATAACAAAGTCAATTAAAGCAGGATAGCGTTTAATGTAAACTAAAGTGTTCTCCTTAATTCCTACAGCTTGTTTGTAGGTAGAATATGCTAGATGCAATTTTAATTCTGTGGTTTCAAAGGAGCCAAGATTCAACTTGTTAAAAAGACTCTTTGGGATTGTTGAGACGCTTGCACCTAGATCACAAAGTGCAGCTATCTCATTAGTCCCAATCTTTATCTTAATAGTAGGCTCAAATATGTCATCTAGTTTAATAGGTAACTTTTCAGCGATTTACTTGTATTCCTCTTCAAGCTCGTGTACCTTAATTGCTACTTGATCAACAAAGTGTTGATACATGGCTTCATCGTTACCTTCACTTACCGGAATTTTGACGTTGATCCTCTTTACGAGATCTTCGATGGTGTAGCTTGGTGAAGGGGCATTACTATAATCAAGTTCTTCAGGCTCCTCCCTTTGGATCCTCATCATTTTGAGTTCTTCAACTGGATTGGGCTCAGATTTACCTACAAATTTATCTAGAATGAGAGTTTAGCTCTCAGTTATCTTACCTAGATATGCCTCAACGATCCTTGTTCTTTCTTGGAGGGCCTGCAAATCATTTCCCAAACTAACAGCTTGGTTAGATAATTTACCAAGCATGGCATCATGGTTCTCCATTATTTTAACAAGAATATTATTTTGTTCATTCTGTGAGTCTACAAAATACTTAAGTGTTTCTTGGAGACTACCATTACTAGTTCCCATGTTATTATTAGAGTTACCTACAGGACTAGCATAATGTTTCTGAAAGTTAGGATTGTAACTCTTCTTCCATTCAGGGTTATAATCATTACAAGCTACGGGGTCTATTTCTTCAATATATGTTTCAGGGGTGGCTCTTACCTGGATTTCCTTACCTTTTATGGCTAGTATGAGCTCATCCAACTTAGCATTGAGTTCATCGTTTTCTTGTGGTGAAATAGCGTTCACCTTCTTCATGTTTGATCTTTCCACATGCCATTGGGCATGGTTGTCTTGCATATTGTCTAACAACTGCTTTGCTTCGGTAATATGTTTACCCATGAATGTTCCTCCAGCTGCAGTATCAAGCATAGAGTTAGATATAGGATTGAGAGCATTATAAAATAAATGGAGGATTAACCAATCTTCCATCCCATGACTAGGACAGTTTCATTCTTTCATCCTCTCCCATGCAAGCGCTAGTGGATCACGCTCTTCCTGTCTAAAGCCAGTAATATTAGATTGGAGTTGCATAGTCTTTGTTGGTGGAAAAAATTTAGTCATAAATAAAGAAGTAAATCCCATCCATGATGTAATAGTATTTTTAGGCAAAGATAGCAACCATTCTTTTGCTCTCCCTCTTAGAGAGAAAGGAAATAGACGTAATTTGACCGCATTGGGGTCAACATATTTTATACGCATCATATCACATATTTCAGTGAAAATATTTAAGTGCATACCTACGTCTTCAACAACAGAGCCTGCAAATTGATTCTGTTGAACCAAACTTAAGTAATGGGGCTTAATTTCATAGTCATCAGCAGCGATTGCTGGCTGAGTAATAGGAGTACGCAAATAATCATTGTTGGGAGTAGCAAACTCCCCAAGCTTCTTTTCAGCTATACTTCCTATGTTTTTGGGTTTTCTTGAACAAAGAATTATAATAGTAAAAGCAATAATTTAAAGGCTAACTATTTTTTTGGTTTATCAAATAAAGACTAAAAGCAAACTAACAAAATTAAAAATAAGAATTAAAACTAGCAAGGATCCTAATAAGCTCACCAGGGTAGCTATTGCTTCCACGGCAATGGCGCCAGAAAAAGGGTTGATACCTTCGAACCGGATTACAAATGTAGTGTAGCTTCGTTTTCCCTAGTAGACCTAGGTTATCGAATCCCGAGGAAGCGAATGCGTAGTGAAGTTACTTTAACGGACCTTCAGGAGTTTTAGAATTCCTTTTGTGTTTTTACCAGACCAATAGCTTGCGTCTTTTTTTGTTGTCGATGATGGAGAGAGAGGGCCTAGGGCGTTCGATTTCACCTGTAGCTGTGCAAAACATTTGATGGGAATAAAAGATAGGAATAAAGTATGCGTGTACTTGTTATAGCAAGATAAATTATATGTGGGTAGTGCATCCATAATTGGTATTACCTCCACAACCTCTTATAGCAATAACCTACTAGTCTCATCCATAGAAGAAATAGAACAAATGATATGCATAGTGATGTCACCATTAATCCCAAGCAAATCTCTCACATACAGCCGTACTACCCCTTCTGTCACTGGGGTTCCCAGCCTGCAGATCAGTCATTACTCATAATACTCCCTATACCTGGCTCAACCCTAAGCATCTTGGGTACCTGACAAGTCCTTGGATTGAGGCAAGAGAGGATACAATAATCATCATGTCATACAAACTAATACATGATCCCATCTATGATAAATAACATACACAATTGCTACATGGCTAGGCCGAAGCCCTTAGCCCAAGGAGAATTACTCACACACAGAGATGAGATCAACAATCACAAACATTATAATGAAAATCATAAGATTGATAACAATAGTCTTACAATGTCGCCAATCAGAGAAGACATCTACTATTACAAGTGGTGGAATATGGCTATGGAGATGGAGAAGAGTTTGGAGATCTGGAGGCAGCTGGTGATCTATGGCAGAGACTTTTTGGCGAGCTTTGGCTTGTTTTCTCATCACCCAAGGCTTCTTTATATAGGGGTCTCTTCACGAAAGTTGTTCTATTTGACGTAATAGTGGTGGTGCAAACTATACGACCGGAGCTATACGGCCATAATTTTTGCTCCGGTCGTATAGTTGGTCATTAAAGCGTTTGTCTCCGTTGTACGGCTCCTGGCTTCTTCTGGTTGTTGGAAATCTCGTATCTTTGACTTTAATGTAGTGATTCCTCCTTTATACGACATTATCTGCGCAGAAAAAATATAAAAGAAAGGATTGCATACCCCTCTAAATATTAGCATTAGTGGCAGGGTTTAGAGAGATATTTCATCAAAATTATGAGCAATATCCTGTTTAAATGTGGACGTAGATGGCTATATTTCAGAGCCATCACCATTGAAGTGTAGCTTCCAGTGCGTGGAATCGGGACATGGAGGCAGGTACTGCATTTCTGCCCAATCGACAAGGAAGTCCGCCAGGGCCTGAGCCTTGATCGCCATTCTTGGCTCATACTAGATGTAGTGCACGACAAGCTCTATTGCCCATTTCGCCGCCCGACCTATGGTGTCCTTGTTGCCGATGATCTCTGATAGGGGGGATAACGCCATTACCCGTATGGAGTGATCTTGGAAGTAGTGCTTCAGCTTCTTGGCAGTCATGTACACGCTGTACACCAGCTTCTGATAGTGAGGGTAGTTATGCTTTGATAGCGAGAGTAGCTCACTCAAGTAGTACACCGGGCGTTGAACCGGCTGAGCCTTTCCTTCTTATGGTCTCTCTACCACCAGCACGGTGTTGACGACCCGGTTGGTAGCCGCAATGTACATCAGCATTATCTCCTTTGTGGCTGGGACCGCTAGTATCGGTGGAGAGGATAACATGCGATTGAGGTCGCGGAAGGCCTCGTCGGCCTGTGTCATCCAGATGAACTTGTCTGTTTTCTTCATAAGCTGGTACAGGGGTAGTGCCTTCTCGCCCAGCCGGCTGACGAACCGGCTGAGGGACGCCAGGCATCCGGTGAACTTCTGCACATCGTGTAAGTTCTGCGGCAGCTGCATGGGCTTGATTGTGCTGATCTTCTCTGGGTTGGCCTCGATTCCACGTTTTGAGATGAGGAAACCGAGGAGCTGCCTGGCTGGGATGCCAAATACGCATTTCTCCCAGTTTAGCTTCATATGGAATCGGCAAAGGTTGGCGAATGTCTTCTTTAGGTCTTCAAGGAGCGTCTGCTTCTCCTTTGTCTTGACCACCACGTCATCGACATAGGCGTGCACGTTTATGCCAATTTGTGATTGTAGGCACTTCTGCATGCAGCGCTGATATGTAGCGCCTGCATTTTTGAGTCCAAATGGCATGGTGGTGTAGCAGTACGCCCTATATGGGGTGATGAATGGTGTCTTTATTTGATCAGCGGGGTTCAACTGGATCTAGTGGTAGCCGGAGTACGTATCCAGAAACGACAATAGTTCGCAGCCAGCCATGGAGTCGGTCACTTGGTCTATCCTTGGCAGGGGAACGGATATTTGGGGCATGCCTTGTTGAGGCTGGTGTAGTCAACACACATGCGCCAAGTCTTGTTATTTTTCGGCACCAGCACCGGGTTTGCCAGCCATTCCGGGTGGAAAACCTCCATGAAGAATCCGGCTACAAGCAGCCGGGTGATTTCTTCACCGATGGTTCTTATTTTTTCTTCCGTGAAGCGGCATAGTGACTGCTTGACCGACTTTGCATCCGGCCTGACATGTAAAGAGTGCTCGGTGAGTTCCCTCGGAACACCAGGCATGTCCTTGGGGGACCATGCGAAGATATCCCGATTCTCACGGAGGAAATCGACGAGCGTGCTTTCCTATTTGTTGTCAAGGCCATCTCCGACCAGGAAAAACTTGTCCGTCTCGGCCTCGTTCAGTAGGATCTTCTTGGTGCCCTTTGGTGGCTTGAATTGCGCCTCTCTGGCTGACTTTGGCTCGCCAGCCGGCATGTCTGCCTGGAGGGCTGACACGTTCTGCATGATGATGCACTTCTATTCTGCGATGATCATGGCCTCGGTGATCTTGGACCTGTCTGTGGCGCATTCCACCGACCGTCTGTAGTCACCCGTGATGGTTATTACCCCTTTGGCCCGGGGAGCTTCATCTTGAGGTATGCATAGTGCGATACCACCATGAACTTGGTGAGCACAGGGCGTCCTAGGATGGCGTGGTAAGCACTACAGAGGTTGACCACCTCGAACCAGATAGGGTCGTGGCGGAAGTTGTCCCCTGTGCCGAAGATGACGTCCAGCCAGATCTTGCCGATGGGCAAATGTGATGGACCCGGAACAACTCCGTGGAAGGAGGTGCTGGACGGCTCCATCTAGGACTCACTGATGCCAAGCCGGTCTAGGGAATTGTGGTACAGGAGGTTGATGTTGCTTCCTCCGTCCACAAAGACGTGGGAGAACCTGCACAAGTGTTTATTGGAGGTCATGATGGGGTCCAGGACCATGGCGTATGTGCCCGGATGCGGTAGTACTTCTGGCTGGTCCTTCCAGCTCCACTTGACCTCTTGTTTGGACCAGTTCAGGAATTGGGGAATGGGAGGGACGATTGCGTTCACCTCCGCCTCGCGACGCCTTTTGCTATGCTTGGTTTCTGGCTTGGTGGTGAAGATGTGGTAGTTCCCTACCCGGCGGGGATAATCTCCTCCATCTTCATCCTAGCAGTTTTGGTGCTCGCGGTTGTCATGCTGCCTACCGGCTGGCGGAGGAGGGGGTGGCGGTGGTAAACCACAAACCTCGACCATCTTCTTTTTCCAGGTGCACTGGCGGGTTGTATGTGTATCCGGCTTGTCGCCACCATTATGGAACTTGCATGGGCCATCAAGCATTGACTCGATGGTGTACTTGGGACGAGGTGGCCAGTTGTCGGGCTTCTGTCTCTGGCTGCCGCCTGTAACCAGGTCCTCTTGGACGGCTGCCACCTACCTGGAACCATATTGGTTATCCGGCTGGTCGTCCTTCCTCTTGCTGTGGCGGTTGTCATGCTGCATAGAGTTGTGGTTGTTTCCTTCTGGCTGGCGCCAGTCTGCAGTGACCTCCATGATGATCTGTCCCTGATCATCCAGTCAGACGGATCTTTTCATTACTGCTTCCATGGTGGTGTACTTGTCCGTGATCTCCATGGTATTAGCCATGGTAGTTGGATCCACCTAGCGAAGCTTGTGTTTGAGCATGGTGTCGTCCCTAGAACCGTTGATGAAGAAGTCGACTGCTTGGTGTTCGTGCAACCCCTCGCAGGAGTTGTGCATGCTCGTCCACCGGGTGATGTAGGAGCGGTCGATTTCATCCTTACCCTGGACGTAGAGGGCGAGTTCGCCAGGGCGACCTGGGCACTTGTAGGTGCTAGTGAAGTTGCGGACGAACGCCTACTCTAAATCGATCCAAGAATTGATGCTCTTGCCGGGAAGACTGTTGAGCCATGTCCTGGCTGAGTTGAGGAGCATGAGCGGGACGTAGTGCACAACCACCCGCGGTTTCCGTCGCAATGCCCACCGTGGTGGTGTAATCCACCAGCCAGTCCTTCGGCTTGACCGTGCCATTATACTTTGGCGTGTCCCTTGGGAGCGAAAATCCGTTTAGAAACGGTTCGTTTCGGATGCGCGGTCCAAAACATCTTGGGCCAGCTGGACTTTCCTCCTCTAGTGCACGTGACTGAACCAACATGTCGATACATGCGCGCACGTCTCGCGGTTCATCCGGATCGAGCGGGCCAAGCTGCCCTGAAAGGTGGGACTTAAGAGGTGCGTTGGTTCTTCCAGCTTTGTTAGCCGGATCATAGTTCCTTCTGGTGGCTTCGCGTGGGTTTTTCCCATGGCCGGCCGATCCGTCACGTGGTCGGTTGTCCTGCCTTGTAACATTCGGAGAGGAGGCCTTTCTCCTACCCGCGGCCGAATCGCCCACCCGGCGAGGCTGCTGGTTCTTGCTGTTGCCTCCGAGGCTTACGCCTGCCTCGGCCTATTGCCTATTGGATGTAGCCACAAGGAGCTGGACGTGTGCCTGTTGGTGGCATAGCTCGTCACCCTCCAGGTGGCTAAGCTCCACGGTGGCAGCTTCCATGGCCCTCATGTTCTTGGTCAGGGTAATGTAAACCGATTGTGCCGCGGCGACGCGTGAGTCACCAGCCTGGTCCAGCTCCGAGCCCAAGTTGCAACCCTGGGGCGGCGCCTGCCGGTTGGCACCAGGTAAGCGGGAGAAGCCGTGCACGATGTAGTACCCGCGCATGGTGTCATCGAGGCATCGTTGGCAGCCGGCAACCTTTCTGGCTTCCTCCAGGAGGTTCTGGCGCGTGGTCTCCAGTGTGGCTATTGCAATGGCCGGGTCCAGCTTGGGAGCGATGGGGATGCGGAGGTTCTAGATGGAGTCCACCAAGGGGTCGACGTCTTTTTCACATGGTGCAACGTCTTTGGCGCTCGCGTCGCGCTCCAGAGGTGGGCGGCGTCCATCGCCTGTGCCGGCCATCATGACCTCAACGTTGTCGCTGGCGAGGAGTGGGGCGGAGAAGCCTGGAGGCGCGCCGGAGACGGTGATGACCTTGCAAGGGAAGTCCTCGGCGATGGTGGAAACATAGACGCGATGCTCGCCGAAGTGCATGACGTAGATGTCACTTGGGAAAGTTTCCCTGTTGAAGCAGGATGCGTTGTCGAGGACGCAGACGAAGGAGCCGAAAGTGAGGACAAGGCCAGAGGCGACTCGCTCACCGGCGACGAGCGGAAGTCGCATGCGAAAGATGACCCTAGCCGAAGCGCTGTGCCCCATGGTAGGCGCCAACTGTCGTGGTGTGGAACACGGTAGTGCCATCAGGGATGGCATGAGAGGGGACAATTAGGATGCTATTGGTGGCTAGTCGCAATGGGTTGGGCACAGATACTGCAGACACAACGATGTACCCAGGTTCGGAGCCCTCTTGTCGAGGTAACACTCCTACTCCTGCAAGGATCTACTATATGGGGAGCAGATGCTCAATACAAGTGCTCCTTGAGCTGTTTCCCTAGCTGCTATCGAGAGCTAGAGGAAGATGAACTACTTGAGTTGGTGATTCTAGCTAACTTCTAACTCGTAATGCCTTACCTAGAACCCTGGCACTACCCCTCCTTATATATTGGTAGAAGGGTAGGTTACAACCTGGGCTCTAGGGTTTACTGTTTGGGCTTTGGGTTTATAGAGAGCGGGTCGGCTGCCAGGTCCAGCCTGTGGTCCAAGACCCGGTCAAGCTCCAGTACAGGTGGGGACAGTGCCACAGCGTGTCAGCGCCTCCGCTTTGGGCATCACCCGGTACTTTATCCATCAACTTGGTGCTTTATCCGTCAGCCGGAGCTTTACTCGTCATCTCCCAGCCTTAGCGCTTTGGCATCCTCATCTAGTAGTGCTAGCAGGGTGGCGCGCCAGCCTGTCCGGTCAAGGGTGCGCTCATCAAGGAGCGTCACCCCTCCCGTACCTTTGGCCAACGGATCTGAGTCGACCGGGTAGAGGTGGCTACCCAGCCAGCTTTCCTGGCCCCCGGCTAGATGGGCCAGCCGGGGAATCTTGATGCGGACCGGGTGAAGCGTATCACCCGACCATGGTTCTGGCCATCCGGCCAGATCTCCCTGGAGCCGGCCAGATGAGCCTGGCTTGGCCTACTCGGGGGTCATCCCCCCGACACCGCCCGTACCACAGCTCGCGACCGACTTGACCCCTTGAAACTCCGATTTTATTCGCAAGTTTGCACCTTTTCTTCTTTCTTGCTCTTTTTCGTCCTATTTCAGATCTAGAACTTCTTCCTGTCCTTTTACAATGAAACCTCAGATCTCACTTGATTACTTGGGGTCCGTGCAGCCTTTTCATATCAAGCAGATCTGGGCCAAGAAGGAGCACACCGACGAAAGACGAGTCAAGAAGGAGGGATCTGAAGGAGATACTTCGTCTTCCTCTAATCGCGAGCCTGCTCGTGTGGTTCCACTCCCCAATTGGAAGATATGTCCCAGCAGAAATTATAGATTCTCAGGCACGTGGAACAAGGAAGGAACAAAGGAGAATCTCTGCTCAACCCCTACAGGTATATACTTCATGGATCTCCTCTTGAATCACCTCCGGAAACCTCTTCCAAGAAAAAGGGAGACTGAGATGAGATTCGAGAGAAGATCAAGAACCATGAAAAGATTTCTAAGGCTTGTGTTGAGACCATTGGGGAAGGGGTTGACTCTTACTGGATAATGGGAAAAGACCTCGAAAAGAAGGTCTATGACATCGACGATAGGTTACAACTACTCACCAAGATCATTATGGAGATGGGAGATTGTCGGGGGGATGACCTCCGGATACCCCAACCAGACAAGAGCCATGGCAGTCAAATCGTGTCCGACTGGCTGAGCGCATCCGGACAGGAGCAAGTCAGGCCGGCTACCTCATGGTAGCCGGAATGGCGAGGAGCAGCCGGCTACTCCAATGTAGCCGGAACCAATCAGGAGGAGAAGGCGACGTGTAACAAAGTGCGCGGTATGCCCTGGTACAATGACAAGACTTGCAACTACTCGGCCATACCAAAGAGTTTGCGGGGTGACGCGGGAATAGTGGCCCGATGCTGACGACAGGCTCGCACGATGTTCACTGTGCCCACGACGACCATACCGCTCGTACTCTGATGAGACATAGTTGTACCATGTACTGTAGATGACCATCTGGCTGGGACCCGCCTATGGGACCCCCCAGCCGGACTGGCCAGTGAGACCGTTGCCTCTCTGCCTATATAAGGAGAGGCAAGGCCTCAGTAGAAAGGGTTGGTCTTAGTGCATTTAAGGCAGTAGCTAGAGAATAAAGCTTGAGGAGCACTTGTAGCCCGTGTATCACTCATAGTCAGTTCGGCAGGAGTAGGAGC
The DNA here is from genome assembly GCA_023614405.1 of Avena insularis. Taxonomy (NCBI): domain Eukaryota; kingdom Viridiplantae; phylum Streptophyta; class Magnoliopsida; order Poales; family Poaceae; genus Avena; species Avena insularis. Next base: position 66,357,044 of record CM042692.1, on the reverse strand, counting down.
TTTACCTCATCACGAGGGCTCCAAACCTGGGTACTTCCTGTGTCTAGCTACACTTGCTTGTATCCAATCCCGCCCGCGGACGCCGTCGATAGCTTCCCAGCTAGTCCCTACACCTCTATCTAACTTGTTTAGGTACTGTCGGTCCCAATACAACGACATTTGGTGCCCACCGTGGGGCAAGATGGCTTCGACCGGAGTCACGTTCCACACGGGACCCCACACTTCAGCTGGTGAGCGCGTGGCCTCCGGCCTGGTGCTCACGCTCGGCAAATTCGACCGCGTCATCGACAACGCTTCCTGTTTTGCCGGAGCCTCATTTCTGGCGAACGGCTCCATCCTGCTTTTCGGCGACCTCCCCGTCTACGTCCCCACCGTGCCGGAGCGTTTCCCTAGGGAGATCATCTCTGTCGTGGAGCTGCTGCATTTGGGCAGCCGCACCTCCATCACTTCCCCGGCGTCGAGGTAATGATGGTCGGCTCTAGCTCTCACCCCCGCCAGCCACGGGAGCAGGGCACGGACGAGGGCGGAACTTCCGCACCGCCGCAGCCCCGGAACCAGGTGGAGGAGGCCATCGATCGGCTCCTCACGCCTGTTAACCTCGGGGATAACCCGGAGGAGGCGGAGGCCAACTTTGCCATGGAGAGACAGCTTCTCCTCTAGGAGGACATGGAGCTGGCTGCGACCCGCAAGCAGCTCGAGATCACCAGGCGCGAATACAACCGCGCGCACGGCTTCACTCTGGCTACTGCGGAGCCGAGCCGGCGTGGCCAGGTGCGACACCGGGGCGGCGAGCTAGGCAGAAGGTTGGAAAAGGATGGCGAGCCGGATCCCGCACCCACTTATCTGGCCCACCTACAACACGCCCATCAAGAACCTGCATGCTGCGCGAGCCGCAGAAGACGAACTGCCCAACCTGGAGGGCGAGGAGCGAGCCCGCCAGCATGCTCGGGTGCAGGAGCTCCTCCGGATCGCGGACGAGTAGGCTGACGCCAACCGGCAGATGCAAGAGGACCCCAGCTGCTCCAAGGGGAGCAAGCTGCCCGCCAACAACAAGGGTGCGCCTCGCGACACCCAACAGGCGTCCTCTCCTCCGGCTAAGGCCCGCAGCAAGCGTTGCGGTTCGGGCAGCAAGGGCCAGCCGCGCCAGGAGCAAACGGTGAACAACAACCCACCACCTCCCCCTCCCCAACCGGAGCACCAAGACCCACCGGTTCCCATCTCTCGGGCCGAGTGGGAGCGCCCAACCTGGATTGTCTGGATGCCCATGACCGCATCAAGCTCCTCGCTCAAGCGCGTGTTACGGAGGAAGAAGACTCCACCGGACCGGTTTGTTTTGGACCCCGCATCCGGAACGAGCCGTTTCCGGATAAATTCACCCTGCCCAGGGACACCCCCAAGTACGACAACAACATGAAGCCGGAAGATTGGCTGACCGACTATGCTACGGCAGTCGGCATCGCCCATGGGAACAAGCGCACAGCTGTGTGCTATGTCCCACTTATGCTAACCGGGTCAGCGAGGACATGGCTCAACAGCCTCGTGCCCAACAGCATCAACGCCTGGCCATACTTTGAAAAGGTGTTCGTCCGCAACTTCAACGGCACGTACAAGCGTCCAGGCCGCCCGCGCGACCTGGCCCTGTGCGTCCAGGGCGACCGTGAGACGGACCGCGAGTACCTCGCCAAGTGGACGGAGTTGCGCAACACTTGCGAGGGCATCCTGGAGAGCCATACCATTGGTTTCTTCATCGAGGGATGCCAAGAAGGCACCATGCTTCGCCACCAGCTACTGTGTGACGAGCCGAAAACCATGGTGGAGCTCATGATGGTCGTGGACCAGTACGCCATGGCAGATGCCGCCATGAAGAAGCCCCTCCGAGTAAGTGCTGATGGGCGTCCGACTCCTACGGAGCCGGATCGCGACCGTCCGAGCAATCCTGCTAGGGAAGCGGGATCCTCCAGGCACCACGGCAATGATAACCGGTTCCATGGGGACCACCAAGCAGGGTAGCAGAAGCCCCGCTACCACGCGCAGCAGGTCAATGCTGTGGAGGGCGCGCCCGACGCGCCAGCCAACGATGCAAGAAGGCAGAAGCCGCAGCTCACCTTCGACCAGATGTTTGATGGCCCGTGCAAGTGGCATAGCGGTCCCTTCAAACCGGCTACGTACACCACCCGGAACTGCAGTTGGACCCGCCAGCTAAAGGACAAGGGCAAGCAGCAATGTCTCCCCCCACCCCCTCCTGGTGGACCACCACCACCGGCTGGGGGAGCCGGTAATGATGGTAACAGCGGCAATGGTAGCAACAACAACAACAGCTACCCCTAGCCGCATGCTGCCTACCAGATCTTCGAGATGGAGCTGGACGACAAGCATAGCCGCAGACGGCGCTCCAAGGAGGTCAACACCATCGTCTCTCCTGTCCCCTAGTACCTGAACTAGTCGGAAACCCCCATCACCTGGAGCCGAGAAGATCAGCCTGAGCAGCTTCTGACTCCCAGGGCCTACGCCATGGTGGTCGACCCCCTCATCGTCTCTAACGAGCGCACCTACCGCTTCTCGCGCGTCCTCATCGACGGAGGTAGCAGCCTCAACCTCCTCTACCGGCCTTCGCTAGAGAAGCTGGGCATCCGCGAATGCGACCTGCGCCCGACTACCACAACATTCCACGGCGTGCTGCCGTGACCGACTTGCACCCCGCTGGGTAAAATCCAGCTGGACGTCATCTTTGGGAGCGAGGAGAACTTCCGCCATGAGCCAATTTGGTTCGAGGTGGTAAACCTGACGAGCTCCTACCACGCTCTCCTCGGGTGCCCCGCCATCGTTAAGTTCATGGCCGTCCCCCACTACGCGTATCTCAAGACGAAGATGCCAGGACCAAACAGCGTGATCACCGTTGCCGGCTGCTTCAGGCGGTCGATGGAGTGCGCCTCAGTCGGCTCTAAGATGGCAGAGGCCCTCATCATAGACGAAGAAAAGCGCATGATCATGCGCAACGTGGCCATGGCCCAGAAAGATATGCCGGCTAGCAGCAAACTGGATGGAGAAGGAGCTTTCCAGCCAGCAAAGGAGACAAATAGGATCCTGCTCGACCCCTCCGACCTGACCAAGTTCGTCACCATTGGTGCCAACTTGGACAACAAATAGGAAGGCGCGCTCGTCGACTTCTTTCGTGAGAATCGGGACATCTTCGCATGGTCACCTAAGGACATGCCAGGTGTATCGAGGGAGTTCGCCGAGCACTCACTTCATGTGCGGCCGGATGCCAAGCCGGTCAAGCAGCCTCTACGCCGGTTCGCAGAGGAGAAGAGGAAGATTATCGTTGATGAGATCACCCGGCTCCTTGCAGCCGGGTTCATCATGGAATTGTACTACCCGGACTGGCTGGCCAACCCAGTCCTGGTGTTGAAGAAGAACAAGACCTGGCGCATGTGTATCGACTACACCAGCCTGAACAAGGCGTGCCTGAAGGACCCCTTCGCCCTGCCCCGCATTGATCAAGTCATCGATTCCACGGCCGGCTGCGACTTGTTGTCTTTCTTGGATTGTTATTCCGGTTACAATCAGATCCGGCTAAACCCGACTAACCAGATAAAAACATGTTTATCACCCCGTACGGGGCTTTCTGCTATGTAACCATGCCTTTCGGTCTGAAGAATGCAGGCGCTACCTATCAGCATTGCATGCATAAGTGCTTGCACTCGCAGATCGACTGAAATGTGCATGCTTATGTGGACGATGTGGTCATCAAGACCAAGGAGAAGCGCAACCTCCTCGAGGACCTGGGAGAGACATTCGGCAACCTCCGGCAATACCTGATGAAGCTGAACCCAGAGAAATGTGTCTTCGGAGTCCCATCCGGTCAGCTACTCGGTTTCCTCGTCTCACAACAAGGGATCGAGGCGAATCCGGAAAAGATTGCGGCCATCAAGAGGATGCAGCCACCCAGGAGCCTGCTTGGAGTCCAGAAGTTCACTGGATGCCTAGCCTCCCTCAGCCGTTTCGTCAGCCGGTTGGAGGAGAAGGCACTTCCATTGTACCAGCTGATGAAGAAGACGGACAAGTTCTCCTGGACCTCGCTGGCTGATGCCGCCTTTCATGACCTCAAGCGCATGCTATCCACAGTGCCAGTTCTAGCCACGCCGGCTAGCAAGGAGCCGATGTTGCTCTATATAGCAGCCATTAGCCAGGTCGTCAGTGTCGTCCTGGTGGTGGAGCGCCTCGAGGAAGGCAAGGCTCAGCTGGTTCAGCGACCCGTCTACTACCTCAGCGAGGTTCTCTCCCTCTCCAAGCAGAACTACCCCCACTACCAGAAGATGTGTTATGGCGTGTACCTGGCATGCAAGAAGCTCAAGCACTACTTCCAGGAGCATCCGATTAAGGTCATGTGCACTGCACCCCTTTTGGAAATCATCAGCAACAAGGACGCCGCCGGCCGAGTCGCCAAATGGGCCATCGAGCTCGCCGCCTACTCCATCCAGTACGAGCCCCGACTCACGATCAAGTTGTAGGCACTGGCAGACTTCCTCGTCGACTGGGCCCAGACCCAATACCTCCCACTGGTTCTGAATTCAGACCATTGGAGGATGCACTTCGACGGGTCGAAGATGCTCGGGGGCTTGGGAGCCGGCATCATGCTCATCTCGCCCAAAGGAGACCGGCTGGAGTACGTCCTGCAGATCCACTTCAAGGCCTTCAACAATGTGGCCGAATACGAGGCGCTGGCGCATGGCCTCCGGCTAGCCAGAGAGATTGGTGTCAACCAGATCCTTTGCTTCGGCGATTCTGATCTGGTGGTGCAGCAGGTATCCGGTGAATGGGACGCCCGCGACGCAAACATGGCTCTCTACCGGTTCCACATACAGAAGCTCAGCGCCTGCTTCGACAGATGTGAGTTCCATCACGTCCCTCGCGTCAACAACGAGGCATGCGATTTGCTCGCGCGAATCGGATCCACCAGGCAGGCGGTCCCACCTAGGGTCTCCTTGGAGCACCTGCGCAAGCCCTCCATCAACCCGTCCCCCGAGTCGGATTCCATCATCTGGGCAGGGAGCGCTCCGATTGATGGCACGGCAGACGCAGAGCCGACATAACCCCCAAACAAGAAGGCCCGCACTAACTCAGGCGAGTCAGTACCCTCCGGCTCACAAAACCCGGGGGCTGCCGACTCGTCAAGTGGCTCGGGGGCTGCCATGCTGGGTACCTCATCCGGACGACCCCTCGACGACCATCAACCGGAGAGTAGAAGCATCCACACCATCCGGGAGATACCATCCTAGGCGCAGCCCTTCATGGACTACATCGCCAATGGAGAGCTTCCGGACTATGAGGTGGAGGCCAGACAAATCCGGCGTCGCGCGCACATGTACACCATCATCAACAAAGAACTGTACAAGCGCAGCGTATCCGGCATCTTCCAAAGATGTGTCGATGTGGTCACAGGCTACCGACTACTCAAGGACATCCACCAGGGCGAGTGTGGGCACCACGCCTCATCTAGAGCAATAGTCGCCAAGGCGTTCCACCACGGCTTCTATTGGCCCACCACCCTTGAGCACGCCGAACAGTTAGTCCGCGCGTGTAACGGGTGCCAATGCTTCGGGCAGCTCAGGCACATGCCGGCTTCGGTGCTCAAGACCATACCGATCACCTGGCCCTTCGCCGTTTGGGGCCTCGACATGGTCGGTCCCTTCAAGCGGGCGCGCGTAGGCATGACCCATCTGCTAGTGGCGGTAGACAAGTTCACAAAATGGATAGAGGCCAAGCCTATCCGGAAGCTGGACGGGGCAACAGTCGTCACCTTCTTCACCGACATCATCAACTGGTTTGACTATCCCAATAGCATCATCACCGACAACGGCATGAACTTCGCCAAGGGGGCCTTCGCCCGATTCTGCAGCAACAAGGGCATCCGGATGGATCTTGCTTCCATTACACACTCGCAGTCCAACAGGCAAGTCGAGAGGGCAAACGGCCTAGTTCTGGCCGGCATCAAGCCATGTCTCATTGAGCCCTTGGAGCGGTCGCCCAGATGCTGGATCGAGGAGCTTCCGGCTGTGCCGTGGAGGCTCCGCACCACGCCAAATAGGTCAACCGGCTACACCATGTTCTTCTTGGTCTACGGCTCAGAAGCCGTCCTCTCCGCGGACATCGAGTTCGACTCTCCGCGCAAGCTCCTTTATGATGAAAAGGCCATCCAAGAGGCGCGGGAAGACGGTGTGGACCTCCTCGAGGAGGCCCACGAGTTGGTATTGTCTAGATCGGCCTTGTACCAGCAACGCCTATGCCATTACCATTCAAGCCAGATCCGCCCTGTCGCTTTCCGTGAAGGCGACCTGGTCCTCTGGCTGGTGCAAGACACGAAGGGCATGCACAAACTATCGCCACCCTAGGAAGGTCCCTTCATCATCAGCCGGGCGCTGCCCAATGACTCCTACTACCTCTGTTGGAGATATGCCCAAGAGGCAATAATAAAGTGGTTATTATCATATCTTCATATTTATGATAAATGTTTACATACCATGCTATAATTGTATTAACAGGAAACATTAATACTTGTGTGATTTGTAAACATAAAAGAGTCCCTAGTAAAGCCTCTTGTTAAACTAGCTTGTTGGTTAATATATGATCATGGTTTCCTGATCATGAACATAGAGATGTTATTAACAACAGGGTCATATCATTAGGAGAATGATGTGATGGACATACTCCTATAGATAAGCATAGCATAAAGATCAAGTCATTTCAATAGTTCAATTGCTATATGCTTTCTGATACATAGTAACCTGATTCCTTCGACCATGAGATCATGCATATCACCTTTACCGGATGGATGCTTTGATGTCATCAAACACCACAATGTAGGTGGTTATAAAGGTGGCATTGAGTGTTTGGAAAGTATTGGTTGAGACACATGGATCAAGAGTGGGATTTGTCCATCCACATGACGGATAGATATACTTTGGGCCCTCTCGGTGAAATGTCATCCAATTAGCTTGCAAGCATGTGACTGGCTCACAAGGGATCACATATCACGGGAACGAGAAAAGAGTACTTATCAGTAACGAGGTTGAACTAGGTATGCAGAGATACCGACGATCATAACCTCGGATAAGTAACATATCGTGAGACAAAGGGAAATTGGTATCGTATGTAAGTGGTTCATTCGATCGCAAAGTAATCGTAGAAATATGTGGGAGCCATATGAATTTCCAGATTCCTCTATTGGTTATTGTTCGGAGAAGTGTCTCGATCATGTCCGCATAATTCACGAACCGTAGGGAGACACACTTAAGGATTGACGTTGTTTGAGTAGTTATGGTATTATGAGAAAGAGACCGAATGTTGTTGAGTCTCGGATGGGATCCGATATCACGAGGAGATCCGGAATGGTCCGGAGAATAAGATTCATATAAGGAAAGTCCCATTTCGGAGTTGGGGAATGGTTCCGTTTTCATCGAATGTTCTAGAATGTTCGGAATGTCCCAAGACCGGAGGAAGGGGTACATGAATGTGTCATTGCATGTTGGAATGATTGCATCATATACTAAGTGTATTCGCTGTCCGAGATAAAGGATTTATTCAAATCCTAGTTTGAAAAGTCAAACGGCTAGTTTGAAAGTCAAACGGCAATTTTGGAAAGAGGAAAAGAGGAGGAGTATGAAACCGAGTTGGGGAGGGAGACCTCCTCCAACCGGCACCACCAAGCCGAGTTGGGGAGGGACTCCACTCCCTCCCCATGGCGCGCCAGCCCCTCCCACCTATATAAGGAGGGGCAGGGCTCCCTCCTAACACACAAGTTTCCACCTCTAATCTCCGGTTTAGAGCCGTTTTGGTTTAGATCTTCTAAATGCTTTAGCCAGCGGTTTAGAGCCGTATAAATTGTTTATAGCCTTCTAAATGGTGTGTCTAAATACAAAACCACTAATAGCCTCTCTCATAAGCACCACCATACTCGCACTGCTTAAGGCGAAGCCTCAGGATCTCCCTCTACTTAGGTACCACGCCAGTTGTCTTTGGAATCGCAAGGAGAGTGCTACAACCTCCGCTCGCTGGAACAAGGGAGAGGAAGGTCTTCGCTGGCAAACGAACGTGTGACCTCGGGAGCGCTGCTCGAACGTATGGCTGAAGGATCGTCTCGCCGATCTTGAGATCGGAAAGAGTGCGACTACATCACCCACGAGAATCTGCTCGTTAACCGCTGGAATCTTCGAGGTGAGTTCCTCTATCGACTCATTGCTACAATCTAGTAGATAGATCTTGGCTTGTTTGTTTGTATGCGATAGAAAATTTTTGTTTTCCATGCTACGAACCCTACAAAGGGTATCAGAGCCGTGTCTATATGTAGATCTGTTGCACGAGTAGAACACAATGGTCATTGTGGGCATTGATGCTTTTATTGTAGATTGCTTTTTGTGTACTTTGCATCTAGCGGTATGTTGGGATGAAGCGGCCCGGGCTAACCTTACATGACATCGTTCATGAGACTTGCTCCACGCTTGACATGCAACTTGTATTGCATAAGTGGCTCTGGGTGCCAGTTTCTCCTAGCATAGTTAAGATCCAATTTACAACGGGTAATCAACAATGCTAGTATCAATGTTGTGGTTCTTGTTCGTAAGTTAGAACGACACTTATTGAAAGCCCCAAACCACGTAAAATATGCAAAGAAAGTAGAGGCGTCTAACTTTGTTTTGCAGGGGTGTTCAGTGATGTGATATGGCCATGATTGTGATTATATTTGATGTATGCAATGTTCCTTATTGTAAGTTGGCAACCGGCAGGAGCCATATGGTTGTCTTTAATTTTGTTAAGACCTGCGTGTCTATTCAAAGTAGTTGTAATAGTTGAAGCTGGTGGGCGACAACCATGAAGAAGCGTCATTGACCTTGATGCTATGACGGTGATGATGGAGATCATGTTCGTGCTTGAAGATGGAGATCGAAAGCACAAAGAAGAAAGGCCATATCATATCACATATTATGAATTGCCTGTGATGTTAATCCTTTATGCATCTTGTATTGCTTAGTAGACGACGGTAGCATTATAAGATGATCCCTCATGCACATAAATTTCAAGTTCTAAAGTGTTCACCCTTAGTATGCACTGCTGCCAAAGCTTGCCGCTCAAGCACCACGTGATGATCGGGTGTCTTTGATTCCATGGTGAATACAACGTAAGCAAGCCAGATTTGCTTATGCGGTAGCTAAGGTTTGATCTTGACGAGCCTAGCATGTACGCATGGCCTCGTGAACACGGATTACCGAAAGGTAGAGCATGAGTCATATAGTAGATATGATGAACATGTTGATTGTTTGCCATTGAAACTATATCAACTCTCGTGATGATCGGTTTTGATGTGGTGGATTTGGTTCATGTGATCACTAAAACAATGTGAGGGATGTTGTTTTAAGTGGGAGTTCACCTAGATTAATTTAATTATTAATTAGAACTCAATTTATCATAAACTAAAATCAAAGTGAATTTGCATAGTTGTTGTAGTCATTGGCATCCGCTACCACCTTGCGCTTAGTTTTAATTGAGATGATAGAACTATAGAATTCTGGTTAGTTACTTTACGAACTGGTATCGTATTGTTTTTGAAGTGTTAATCTAAAGTTTAAAAGTCCTATTGCAAACTTTCAGTAAGTTCTGGTTACTCCATAAAGTTTAATAATTAGTATTAAAACAAGAGTGACAATTCCAAGTGTTAGTGTTTGAGTATCATGTTTGTCTCCATGATTCTTGATATTCAAAAGATTCTCTTAATATCAAGGTTATCTAGGATCTGAAAGAGTTGTTTCAGAAACCATGATGTGTGGAAGATATTGTGATATCTGAAACAAAGTTTTGGTTGCAACATGATAAAGTATAATATGGCAAAGTTCATGTTCTCATATTTGGATGAGAATTTGCAAAAGGTTGGAGACACTAGTTGTCCTAATCTTCCAAAAGGTTTTGGAGAGCAACATTATACTCGCGATTCACCGTTACAAGCTAAAAGTAGCTAGATCATGGATAAGTCCATGATGAGGGTGAATATTTGATGTAGGTAAAATGTTTACTACACCAAGAGATTACTAAAGAAAGGAATTTGAAAGAACACCAAATATTTGATAATGGTGATCTACTTCAAAGTGCAAGTTCAAAGACATTGGTATTTAACTATACACGCTTTGGACTATGTGTCATAAGTATGACTCCACTATTGATGTTGATAGATTCTTTCAAACAGAAAAGGAAATACTGAAAGAGAATCTCATAAGTATATGGCAGAAAAGAAAAGACTAGAATTGTTCAGTTTAAGTATATAGATGATATATGTGTTATGGCTATATTCTTTGCTTATGAAACAATGTGGTTCTTAAGTATTTGATACTGAATTTGTTGGTGTGAATCGTCATACGAAACAACAATTGAACTACAATGGCCTAAGTAACTAGCAAAAGAATAGGTGATGATGTTCATCGAGAACAAATAAAGGGTTATTTTGTTGCTCGTTAAACATCAACGCTTGCCTTCAAGATTTGTTTTATCAGGTATTATGAGAACAAAAGGGTTGTTCAAATAATTGCCGTAATCCATAAAAGATGGATGATTCACAAATCTCGTTGGAGAAATCACATCCATAAAACTAGTGCTAAAATTGTCGAAAAGACAAATTGATTGAAAGATCACTTAGGAAGTGACATCGCCGTTTAAATTATATTGGAAAGAAAACATGAAGAAACTCCATGTGGATGGAATTTTGGAGTCTTTTGATTTTTGATCAAATGACGTTTGTGAAACTTTCCTAGAGATAATTAAAACTTCGTTCATAGGCCAAAAGGGAACGAAAGACTAGCTTATTGGAACTTGTGCATATTGTTGTACGAACTCCATTATGTGTAGTCAAGAGCGATGGATTTCAACTTAATATGCTTTCTCCAAAATTTGAGTGAATATATGAATATTTACTTAATAAGGATGAAGTATGAAATATTTGAAAAGTTCAAAAGACTTTCAAGATGAAGTGCAAAATCATTGTAACAAGAATATGAATAGTTTATGATAAGATCATAAAGGAAGATATTTGAATTACAAGTTTAGCATAATACCTAAGATTTAAGGAATCGTTCTGTGGATTTGCATTTCCCGAAACACCATAAGAGTATGGAGCGTTCGAGATATGTAATTAAAACCTTGTTTGACATGGTAAGATCAAAGGTGTAATTCATAGAACTGCCATTATATTTTAAAGATTAAAAGCTTTGGAGATTACCGCTTTTCCACTGAAAAGAGCTCCATCATAATCCGCTGAAATGACACCATATAAAGTTATGGTTTGGGATAAAACCCAAGTAGTCTTTTCTTAAAACATTGGTATGCTATGCATAAGAAAGATGTGTGCAACCAAAGTCGGATAAACCTGTCTTTGTATAAATGTTAAGTATTCCTCCATAAACACCGGAGACAAAAGTGTTTGTCGCTTAGAACGCCAAGTTTCTTTGAGAAGGAATTTTCGTGAAAAGTTAAGTGGGAGGACAATAGAACTTTGATAAGGTTAAAGGAACCTTAGCTATATGTGCAGAGTTGCAGAAATAAAAAGTGTTCCGAGGCAAGAACAAAACTCATGGCTCACGACTCAAAGGTTGTGGTCACGGAGATCCAAGTTCCTATTGAAACAAGTAGGTCGGATGAACAATCAAATACCAAGATTTGAGGGTTGAATCATTATTTGAGAATAATGAACCTACTACATGCAAAGAAGCAATGATGGGCCTTGACTCGTCTAATGGCTTGAAGCCATAAAATCCGTGATAGTTCCATACACGAGAAATCAAGTTTTGAACTTGAAGGACCCTCGAGAAAGGTGTAAGACCTTATTGTGTTTGGATCTATAAAGAAGTAGACATGGATGTTTGACATCTATGAAATAGTCGACATGTTGGGAAAGAATTCACAACAAGTGTTCAAAGTTGACTATGACAAGATCTGATCTTTCATAGCGATATTTAGTCTAGACGGATTAATGTAGCAACCACTACATATAATTTTGTAGTAGAATACACAAAACAAGTTCTTCTAATAGAATGGTTACCTAGGATGTGCATGACACGGTCCAAAGGGTTTTGTTAATTCAAAGGATGCTAAATGCATATGCAAACTTCAATGGTTGAAGTAAGCATAGCGAGTTGGAATCTTCACTATGATGAAACTGTTAAAAGAGTTTAATTTCATCGAGACAATGAAGATGCTTGCATTTGCAAGAAATTAAGTGGGAGCGCTAAAACATATTTCTAATACATTATGTGGAGGACATATTGTTGATTGGAAATGATGTATCTTTTATTAACACATATTAAGAATTTCATCCCGATGAAAGACTTAGGCAAAACCCAAATATTTGGCATCAATAGACGCTAATATGGTTGTGCCAGAAGTACATAGACGAGATATTGAATGAGTTCAATATAGAAACTACAAGACAAGGTTCTTGTCGCACCGAAAGGATTGAATGAGTTCAATGTTGATGATATATTCAAATGTATTGACATTTGGTAAGTGAAACAAAGATTCAAATATAGATTGATACTTGATGTATGAAATCACAAAGAGTGTTTATATCAATCATACTGTGGTATGTACAAATCCAGATATGTCCTATGCTCTAAATGTTATGAGCATATACCAGAATGATTCATAAGATGATCATTGGACGATAGTAAGGATATTCTTATGATCTTTTGGAAGAACTAAGAGTATATTATTTGTAGAAGTGACGAATAGATGGTTAGTTCATTGTAAAAGTACTACATTGATACTAGTTTTGTCACAGAGTACAAATTAAGTTTTATCTCAATCTAAACTAAGGGTGGCACAATATAATGGAAAGTAAGTTCCATAATGGATTTGGATGAGTTCCAAAGTTAAGACATTGTGACAGATACTACAACAAAAGGCTAAGTATATGACTGCTATTATAGCAGCAAAAGAGGGCATTTGTGTCAAGTAGTTTGTTATCAAACTAGGTGTAGTTCATGAGGATAATACTATGAAGATATATTGTGCGACAATATTATCAACATGTTTTAACCCCAAAGAACTAAAGGTCACACCGAAAGACCAAATTATACAAAGCCATCTCATTAGAGACGCAAAGATATGCAATTACACACGGACCTGGAAGTGTCAGATCCGGAGATCAGTTGACCACTAGCAATCGTGTACATACAACACCGGAAAGCCATAGGTGTTGAATACACAAAGGTTTGAAACTAGATTATTGACTCTAGTGCAAGTGGGAGACTGTTGGAGATATGCCCAAGAGGCAATAATAAAGTGGTTATTATCATATCTTCATATTTATGATAAATGTTTACATACCATGCTATAATTGTATTAACAGGAAACATTAATACTTGTGTGATTTGTAAACATAAAAGAGTCCCTAGTAAAGCCTCTTGTTAAACTAGCTTGTTGGTTAATATATGATCATGGTTTCCTGATCATGAACATAGAGATGTTATTAACAACAGGGTCATATCATTAGGAGAATGATGTGATGGACATACTCCTATAGATAAGCATAGCATAAAGATCAAGTCATTTCAATAGTTCAATTGCTATATGCTTTCTGATACATAGTAACCTGATTCCTTCGACCATGAGATCATGCATATCACCTTTACCGGATGGATGCTTTGATGTCATCAAACACCACACCGTAATGTGGTGGTTATAAAGGTGGCATTGAGTGTTTGGAAAGTATTGGTTGAGACACATGGACCAAGAGTGGGATTTGTCAATACACATGACGGATAGATATAAACTGGGCCCTCTCGGTGAAATGTCATCCAATTAGCTTGCAAGCATGTGACTGGCTCACAAGGGATCACATATCACGGGAACGAGAAAAGAGTACTTATCAGTAACGAGGTTGAACTAGGTATGCAGAGATACCGACGATCATAACCTCGGATAAGTAACATATCGTGAGACAAAGGGAAATTGGTATCGTATGTAAGTGGTTCATTCGATCGCAAAGTAATCGTAGAAATATGTGGGAGCCATATGAATTTCCAGATTCCTCTATTGGTTATTGTTCGGAGAAGTGTCTCGATCATGTCCGCATAATTCACGAACCGTAGGGAGACACACTTAAGGATTCGACGTTGTTTGAGTAGTTATGGTATTATGAGAAAGAGACCGAATGTTGTTCGGAGTCTCGGATGGGATCCGGGATATCACGAGGAGATCCGGAATGGTCCGGAGAATAAGATTCATATAAGGAAAAGTCCCATTTCGGAGTTGGGGAATGGTTCCGGTGTTTTCATCGGGAATGTTCTAGAATGTTCCAGAATGTCCGGCACTCCGGAGGGGAAGGGGTACATGAATGTGTCATTGCATGTTGGAATGATTGCATCATATACTAAGTGTATTCGCTGTCCAAAATAAAGGATTTATTCAAATCCTAGTTTGAAAAGTCAAACGGCTAGTTTGAAAGTCAAACGGCAATTTTTGGAAAGAGGAAAAGAGGAGTATGAAACCGAGTTGGGGAGGGAGACCTCCTCCAACCGGCGGCCACCTCCAAGCCGAGTTGGGGAGGGACTCCACTCCCTCCCCATGGCACGGCCAGCCCCTCCCACGTATATAAGGAGGGGCAGGGCTCCCTCCTAACACACAAGTTTCCACCTCTAATCTCCGGTTTAGAGCCGTTTTGGTTTAGAGCTTCTAATTGCTTTAGCCAGCGGTTTAGAGCCTTCTAATTGGTTTATAGCCTTCTAATTGGTGTGTCTAATTACTAGACCACTAATAGCCTCTCATAAGCTCCACCATACTGCACCGGCTTAAGGCGAAGCTCTGGGATCTCCCTCTACTTCCGTACCACGCCACAGTCGCCGGAATCGCGAGGAGAGTGCTACAACCTCCGCTGCCTGCTGGAACAAGGAGAGGAAGGTCTTCGTCAATCTGAACGTGTGACCGATCAAGGGAGCGCTGCCGAACGTGGCTGAAGGATCGTCTACGCGATCTTGAGATCGGAAAGAGTACGACTACATCACCCACGAGAATCTGCTCTCGTTAACCGCTTTGGAATCTTCGAGGGTGAGTTCCTCTATCGACTCATTGCTACAATCTAGTAGATAGATCTTGGCTTGTTTGTTTGTATGCGATAGAAAATTTTTGTTTTCCATGCTACGAACCCCTACAACCTCATCGACACGCAGCAGCCGTGCAAGAACAAGATGGACAAGTCGGATGAGGAGACAGAGCTCCCCTGGAACGCAGCCCTGCTCTGCCCGTTTTACACCTAGTCACCGGACAGTGTATGTATCCTGCAAACCTTATGAATGAAAATGCAGACCCCTACGAGATACTCGGGGGCTCCTTGCTAGAAATTTGTGTGTATCTGTTTTCTGGTTTAGTTTTTCTGGCTCCGGTGATCCCTACCCAGGGGCTTGCCGGCTGGCCTGGCCTGCGAAATCAACAAACCGACTAAGTAGTGTGCGGTGATGTTAGAGGCCCACTCTTTGTCTCAGCTACAGACCACAACCCGGTTGTCCGGCTAGCAAGAGCAAAAGCCCGAGGCATCCCACATGAAAAACAGGGAGGAGATATGACAGATCGGGCATCCTGGCCCCGCAACTAGCTTGAGACGATCCGGCTACTAAGCCATCAGTACTGTGCGCAATGTACTGTCACCTCCCTTCGATTCCGGCTGCAGACCGTAACCCGGCTGCCTGGCAAGGATGCAACGGAAACAGCAGAGCACAAGGGAAAATGACTAAGTGTCTAGAGAAGCGCAAGCTGGTTTTCAGAAAACAAATCCACCTTCTGGCTAAAGTTTAAACAGACTAACCTATTGACGGGTGAAAATGTATGTATGCGTGTCTATTTTTTGTAATACTACTTCGAGTTGGAATTCAGGAAGAAAAGAAGAAGATTCGAAGTCCTTGCCTTCATCAAGCGCTCCGAATCTCGGGGGCTACACCCACTAGGTGCGCTCGCACGCCGCCAGTGGAATCTTGTAGTTTTCGACCGGCTAAAGGAGTTAGCTGGATGTTTGGAGCCCAGGTGAGGGTAAGGGAAAAACAAAGGGAAGAATATCCGAAGTACCTGGCTACGCCAGCTACTCCGAATCTTGGGGGTACACCCAGTGGGTGCGCTGGTGCGCCCCCACTGGAATGGAAGTTCCCCCGGCTGCAGGCGTCCAGCCAGTGAAAGTAACCGGCTGAGAGGTGTCTAGTCGGATGAAGCTAAAGACTTGAGGAAAGAAAGAAGATTCGAAGTACCTGGCTACACCAGCTACTCTGAATCTCGGGGGCTACACCTAGTGGGTGCGCTGACGCGCCCCCACTGGAACTACAGTTCCTCCAGCTAAAGGTGTTCATCCGAGTGAAGTCAGCCAGATAAATTCAATCGGCAAAATATTAAAAGAACATACAAAAAACACAAGTTGGAAGCAAACCAAAACAATTCAGACTGACATAAAAAGGGAAAGGGAGAAGAAGCTCCCATGAGTTCACCCGGCGCCAGAAGCAACCGTCACAGATAGCAAGGTTTCAACAAAACAAGATAACAAATACACCCAGCATCCAGGGGTCATAACTAAGCGGCAGGGCCCTTGCCGTGCGGAGCACCCTGGCTGGCAGCAGTCTCGGGAGGAGGAGGTGCGGCTAATCTGGTTTCGGCGTCCCCACCGGTTGGTTGTGACGAAGCTTCCGCATACGGAGTGCCGGCAGACTCCGAGTCAGTGAGAACCTCATCGACATCCACATAGTCGGCAATCTTGATGGCGGAGGCCCAGAGCTCCGGATGGGCCTGACGGACGGTGGCAAGGTCGGCACCAGCACGGAAACCCCCGTCGATCTTCTCGACGTGGGCGTCCTTATACTAGGAGAGCATGAGGGCCAAGGCCATCTCTGCCCCGGCTTGCACCGCCAGGTCCCTCAGGCGGTTGACGCTAGCCGGCACCTCCGCCACCTTGGTGGCCAGCTGCGCCATCGTCTCCAGAACCAGAGCATCCGGCCACAAGAAGGTGAAGATGGCCTGCACCGCCTGGCAAAGTTTGGCAGCCTCCTCGCTGAGAAGGACAACCAGCTCCTGGGCCGTTGGCTGCTCTCCTGGCCAGCTCTCCTACAGCCGGTTGTACACTAGCAGGTCTACGCCAGGATAAAAAGTTGTCAGAAAAAGAACGTCAGATCCGGCTACTGGATTCGGAAAAACGAGGGGAGTCGGAGAGGAAACTTACCCTTGGCCGTGTGCCCGACCTGCATCAGCTCCTCCACCAGCGCCTTCTCCCAAACCGTCAACCGCTTGACTTCCTTCTCTTGGTCCTTGCTCCGGGCCTCGAGAAGGTTGAAGGCTTGGGCCCGGCTGGCGAGGGTGGCATCATGCTCCTTGACGGTGGCCTCCAGAGCGTCCACCTTGGCGTGCTAGTCTTTATTCTGCAGACGAAGCGTAGAATTCGACTTGCTCAGCCGGTCGTTCGCCTTCTTCAGGAGATCGATCTCCCGCTGAGCGCACACCAGGATGGCTGCAAAAAACCGGTTGTCAACACAAAAAAAGGGATTCCGGCTGTGGGAACTTACTCTGCGAGGTCCCGTTGGCAGCGTCGAGCTTCTGCTCCAGGTTTCGATTGCCACCGGCTGCAGCCTCGAGCAGCCGGATCTTCTTCACCACCAGCTCGAGGGTGGCGGCAAGGTCCGTCAGCGAGGTGGCGGAAGAGGCGTCATCGTCAACCGCGTTGGCAACTAACGACTCCTTCGCTGCAGCCACCATCGTCCTCCACTCCTCCCCCGGCTCGTCGTCGGAGTTGCCGTCGCCGAAAACTATGAGTTCCTTGCCGGCGGCGGCCCTCGGCGCCCCCGAAGGAGAACTACCCCCGCTCTATGAGGTGGTCACAACCGTTTCCGGCTAGACCACCATAGCAGGCAGAGCTCCCCCCGCTCCAGATGTGGCAGCCGGTTCAGCTCAAGGCAGTGGTGGAGGCGGTGCCTCGGAAGAAGGAGGGGCGGAGGCAGAGGCGGGTGGTGAAGTGTATGGCACACGGGGCGGTGAGCCAGTCGGCACCCGCGCTGGGCTCGCAGCACCGAAGGAGACCAGCGTGCTGAGCACCAAAAAGCAGGAAATAAGCAAGAAGCAAATAAGCCAAAGACAGATAAGGAGAGTAGAAGATAGTAAAAACACTAAGAAAAGAAAGCGTACCCCTGCACCACCGGGGGCGGCCCCTTCTTGCGACCGAGGCGGCTCAGTGGAAGGGTGCTGGTCCGGGTCCTCTTGGGGGCCGACTCCTCCACGGCGGGCCGGCTGGCCCCACCCCCTCCCCCGCCAGACCGGCTGGAGCCACCTCCGCCGGCACCAGACCGGCTGGAGCTACCCCCGCCAGCGCTAGACCGGCTGGAGTCGCCATCCGTCGCGCGGCACCGCGGCAGCTCGGGAGCCGGCGCGGTCTCCTCCTCCTCGTTGACCTCCGCATGAGGATTGGCGCCCGACTCGTCATTCCGGCTGGGGAAGACGTCGCCATCCCCATCAGACTCCTCGCCGGACCGACGATCACGCGACTCGGGCAAGTCGGGCGTGAAGCTCTGAAGCAGGGTCTCGCCCTCCTCTCGGAGGATACAAGGGAATATCTGCCAAGGACAGAAGAAGCAAGAAGATTAGTCGGATGGAAAAAAGGCAAGAAGCACAAAAGGAAATCCGGTTGGCAAGACTTACCCAGGGCGTGCGGTTGTCACGGCTGTAAGGGGCCAACCCGAACTTCCAGCCTTTCGGCAGCCGCTCCTTTGTGATGGTCCACACCCACTCCTTCAGGTTGTGGTAGCGGGGATCACGGCGGGACAGCCGGGTCGGGTCTAGCCAGCCAGAGTAGAAGCACATCTTGTGTGCCTGCTGCTGCAGCGACATCATCAGCCTAGACATCCAGCTGAGGGTGATGTCCACGCCAGTTAGACCGGTGATGACGAGGGCATGCATGCACTGCAGCATCGTGTTCGATTCCGTCTTCTCGCCGTAGATCTTCAGATCCCACTGCAGCTAGCTGGACTCCATGTCTTGGAACGCCGACAGGTTGATCCGGTCCACGGCGGTGAGGTTGCGGACGTAGAAGTACGACTGTTGCCACAGCCGTACCGTGTCCTACAGCCAGAATTTGGGGTAGCCGGTCTGCGTGCGGGAGTAGATGGAGCCGCCGCCGCATGTCACCAGCGGCCCCTTGGTGAAATGAACCTACGGCTGGACCCGGAAGAGCCGGCAAAAGAGCCTGAGATCCGGCTGGATCCCGAGGTAGCTCTCGCAGAAAGCTACGAAGTGCGCCAGCGTCCCGATGGTGTTGGCGCCTAGGTGGTGGAGGCGGAGGTCGAAGAACGCGAGAAATGTGAGGAAGAAGGGGTGCACCGGCAGCGCGATGTCGTGGGCCAGATGCGACAGGAAGATGACCCGCTCCCCCTCCGCCGGGTGCTGCAACTCTTCCCCCACCGGCGCAAGCCATACCTCCACCTCCTCCTCCGACGGAAGAACGCGGGTCGCTCGATACTTCTCGATGTGCTCCTCCATCACGGAGGAGCCGCACCAGGCTCCGCGCTCGGCTGCCATCACCGGTTCGCTGGGAGGTGCTCTGGTGGAAGAGTGATGGTGGCCCGTACCACCGACGATGCTAAATGGGCGGCGCGGCGGACTACAGTGACGGCGGCGAGTGAGGCGATGCGAGGAAGGCAAGAGCGCAAGAGAAGAATGAGGAAGCAGCGAGTGAAGAGACAAACCACTCCCCCCGGGCGTCCCTTTAAAGACCTAGAAGCGGAACCGTCCGCGCTGCCACGTGGCGGTCACCCAGACGCTCCCCGCCCTCCGCACAGTGCAGGATCCTTTGCGCAGGAAGAGGACGCGCAGACGATCCCGGATCAGAAACCGAAGAGGCACACAGCGGTTCCCGAGGCGACGTGCGACGGGAGGTTACGCTGCTCGCCGCAGAGTAATGATGGTGCGTGCGCGCGTGGCCGGCGTCAGCACTAATGTCACGGGTAGCGCAACCGCCAAGCCTAGCGGGCCAGAAAATTCAAAATGATGATGAGCGCGTGCACATTTCACCTAAGGGCGAAATCTACACGCGCTCGGGGGCTAGTGTTGGGGGGATGACCTCCGGATACCCCAACCAGACAAGAACCATGGCAGTCGGATCGTGTCCGGCTGGCTGAGCGCAGTCGGACATGAGCAAGTCAGGCCGGCTACCTCACGGTAGCCAGAACGGCGAGGAGCAGTCGGCTACTCCAGCGTAGCCGGAACCAATCAGGAGGACAAGGCGACGTGCAACACAGTTCGCGGTACGCCCTGGTACGATGACAAGACTTGCAACTACTCGGCCATACCGAAGACTTTGCGGGGTGATGCGGGAATAGTGGCCCTATGCTGAGGACAGGCTCGCACGGTGTTCACTGTGCCCATGATGACCATACCACTCAATCTCTGATGAGACATAGTTGTACCGAGTACTGTAGATGACCAGCCGGCTAGGACCCGCCTGTAGGACCCACCAGCCGGACTGGCCAGTGAGACCGTTGCCTCTCTGCCTATATAAGGAGAGGCAAGGCCTTAGTAGAAAGGGTTGGTCTCAGTGCATTTAAGGCAGTAGCTAGAGAATACAGCTCGAGGAGCACTTGTAGCCCGTGTATCACTCATAGTCAGATCGGCAGGAGTAGGAGATTTACCTCATCACGAGGGCTCCGAACCTGGGTACTTCCTATGTCCAGCTACACTTGCTTGTATCCAATCCCGCCTGCGGACGCCGTCGATAGCTTCCCTGCTAGTCCCCACACCTCTATATAACCTGTTTAGGTACTACCGTTCCGAATACAATGACAGAGATGATAGAAACACTTTAAACAAAGTAATCAAGAAATTACGCGTTGGCATCATAGATATGTCTATGCGATTCGTGTGTATCGCTCAAGCCAGCAACCTCAAGGCAGATGAAGAAGAGGAGGACGATGACTTCTTTACTCCCAAAAAGAAGTAAGTAATCGCAAGGGATTATTTGATCCACCCGGCTTGACACCAAGCTTGGGGGATCTATGAGAACCTTGTAATCTATCTTACAGTTTTCAGTATGTTTACTTTTCCTACACGCATGGTTAGGTTTAAATTCCAAATTTTGC
This sequence comes from Avena insularis, assembly GCA_023614405.1. Classification (NCBI taxonomy): domain Eukaryota; kingdom Viridiplantae; phylum Streptophyta; class Magnoliopsida; order Poales; family Poaceae; genus Avena; species Avena insularis. The sequence continues at coordinate 66,335,916 of CM042692.1, read as the reverse complement.
ATTAGTTGCATCAACTTCGAGTTCCCTTTGTTCAAGAGAAGAATTATATCCATTGAGTTATGAGATTTTATGATAATTGAAGTTGTGTTTGATTCATGATTATTATATTAGATGATTGAACTAGGTTGAGTGTTATGATACTTGTACAGCTATCATAATTTTAGGGACTTCCACACCTTTAGAAGTATTGATTAAGTTATGGGAAGAATAATTCTGGTAGCATATTATGATTAAGATTTTTCAAAAGCCATTGAAGTAGTGAGCATGATCAAATAACATCCTAAAAATAAAAAGAGAAAAAGAGAGCAAGGAAAATTATAGATATACAAGTATAGAAAAAGAAAAAGAAAGCAGCTATCAAAAGAATCAAACATATAAAAAAGAGGAAGAAGAAAAATAAAATGATCATGAATCTTCACTATTAAACTTAGTGCTACAAATCTCTAAACTTCGTGATTATATGTTATGTTGAATCACTAGTAGCTTCTTATCATTTCATTAATACTAGAAAGAGGGTATGGAAGCCTCTAAGTTATGTAATGTGTAAGGGTATGGTAATACCCCTGATGTATCTTTACATCCGATGTTATTCTCTTGTTTCAATTTTGCCTCATTTATTGTAATGTCTTGTGTCTCATGAACATGACGATCTTGTCCATAAGCAACCATCTTGCTCGGGGACGAGCAAGAACCTAGCTTGGGGGAGTTGATGAGTCCATAATTGAAGCATTTTTACCTCTTGTTTTTGCATAAATAGAGTAGGGATTTTTGTATTTCACTGCGCCTACGAGCGCTATTCCATTCTTGTTTCAACAGGATCCCAAATCACACAGTCATAGATGAACTTATCAATTAGAGCTGTCATATTGTGTAATTATATGATATTTCTAAGTGATAAATGCCATTTTATGAATTTACCTGCGCACCTGGATGAATAACAAATAAGGAGGAGGCATCAGCGTCGATAACGACCACTAGTACGGGTGGAGCCTGCCCGTACCAGGTGCCATCAGGATCGCCTCGTCAAATAGTTTCTCCTGGCGAGGACGAGGAGGATATCCAACATTCACAGCCACCAGAAACCAGGAAACACCACATCTGAGTGGGATCTGAAGGAGGAACTTGGCTGGGGAAATATCCCAGCCGCTTTGCGGATCATTGGAGGACAACGCATCATCCCCTTCACCATCAACCGCTGCATATTCATAACCACCATTACTCCATGTTTCATCTATTAGATCTATTTGTAATTCTAGATCCAATTGTGGTTTGCATTAGATCTACCCCCGTACTTTAATCCATCCATTTGATTATGATGTTGTTGTTGATTTCTTCCATGAGTGAGTAGTTCCTTTGTTCTCGGGGATATGGAGAAACCCTAGCACCACTATGAACTTGTAATGAAGATGATCTATTCGTGTGTCCATATGACTTGCTTGTCTATGATATAATTATGACTTGTGTTTGATTTATATCTTTAGATGATATGTGAGGTCGACCATGTATCATTTACCTTCGGGACTAAAGGGAGGAAGAAACCCTTTGGACATGTTGTGGAAGCGTACACAGAGTGCCCCATGACAGATTGGTGCCGGCTCACAACCCACACGGTCAAAGGGGGATCAAGAGGGACTCCCTAAGCTAACTACGATATCCATGGGGAAACCCTTAATTGTGGTAGCCTGTATGAGTGATTGCTCTCAGGCATTGCAGTGGTTATTTAGAGGTGACCTCACACTTGGCTCAACAAAGTGGCTTCCTACGAGCCTTGTCGTGAACATGTTATTATGGGGCTCTCTCCACACATATCATGACATAAGAATTATGTTATCTTGATTACATATAATAATAGTACTATGCTAGTGGTGTATCCTACATCCCCGAGAACGTTTTAGCCCTATTGAGTTCAACCACGCTTTCATACAATCTAGTTGCTTGTTTTCTTTTACTTGTTTTCATTACTTCTCTGCAAATAACTATAAACCATTCAAACACCCTTTACTTGAGATCAAAGACAACTTACAAGTATTCTTTGGTAGATAGTAACAAGGGGCATAAAGACCTTTACCAATAGCTCTCTGTGGGTTCGATATCTTTACTTCGAAACTAGCTACAATTGATCTGTGCACTTGCAGTCATCAGGCGACGTAGCCTACGGTGCGCCTCTGCCTTTTCCCCTCCGTGGCGGGCCTGGGGCCTCGGACGAGGAAATCCACCCAGTGCGGCGAGCCCGACACGGGTTCAAGCCTGGGCAGACGTCGTCTGTTCGGCGGAGGACACGCGGGTCACCTTGGCCAGGCACCGGGGCCGTGAGACCTGGACCCTCCAGGCCATCTCAGCCAGAGGGTTGTAGAACAGGGCAAACTTGCTGGTGGCATGGAGACCCACAGATCCAGCTACCCCGCCCTCACCGAGCGCCTCCTACGGGTGGTATGGCCGCCCAAGTTCAAGCCGGAGATGCCCCCGGTAGGACGGCATCACCAACCCCATGGAGTTCCTGCAGCTCTACACCACGGGCATCAAAGCAGCCGGAGGAGACGACCGTGTCCTTGCCAACTGGTTCACTATGGGCCTAGGTCCGGAGGCATGTGCGTGGCTCCTGAACCTCCCGAGGAGTCCATCGGCTTGTGGTCCGAACTATGTGGCCTCTTAGTCGTGAAGTTTGGGAAGGTGGATGAGTTCGTGTACACGTGCGAGGACCTACGGAGGGTGCGCCAAGGGCCTGAAGAGACCTTGTGAAAGTACCTGCAACGTTTTGAGAAAAACCTCGTCAGGTTTAGTGGAGCCAGCGACATGGAGATCATCACGGATTTTGCGGGCAGGGTTTCCGACACGCAAGTGCTCGACAAGATTGGTCATTGCGGGGAGAACCTGTCCACGATAGACGAGCTCTTCGTAGTGGCCGACTGCTACACCAAGGCAGAAGCCAGGGACTTGTTCAACCACGGCAGGCCTAGGCCCGTAGAGCCCACCAAGAAGGGTGAGGCAAGCCCCACAAAGCGGCCGAGAAAGGGAGGCAAGCAACGCCTCCTCAGAAGGGGAACAGATGACTCTGTTAGTCCGCACCTGTACTCCACCTTCCATTAGAGGCAAGGCCATGATACCGACCAATGCGTCAAGCTCATGGAGGTCAGGGAGGAGTACGATAGCAAGAGGAGGCGCGAACAGAGCATCAAGCAAACAAATCCTGGCGCCCCTAAGACCCTGGACCCATGACCCTGATGGAGGGCCCATGGGCTAGGCGGGTAGCAGAGCCAGAAGATTGGAGCCTCCCTGAGGAGCCCGGAGGATCGGAGACAACCCGCGCTCTAGGTGCACACACCTCTATAGGGATCTGCCCCCAAGGTGACCAACCACCCTCATTCCTCCTCTGCTCGATGACGTTTTTTGTGCCCCTTACCAGGGCACCCGGGAAGGGAAACAACTATTGTTGATGATGATTTCTGCCTATTTTTGGACGAATTACTCCGTTCTTCTAGGTTTTTCTTTGCCCATGTTCTGGACTCGTCCCTTTAGTCCATCATGCGAGCGGGGGCTAGGGTGGTGCATATCACCTTATCGCCTCCGTCAATGACGGGGACTGAAGAAGGGATCTCTGAACTTACGGACTAGCTCCGGTGATAAGTCACCTCGCTCGCAGATCCCTAATGCTCGAGGCCCTCGTATGATGTACTAACGGGATGGGGCAATGCTAGGAACGCGGCTTGTCTAGGACACACATGTCCTCGGCCGGGACCGCCGCAATGTGTGACACCTACGATCTCATTCTCGAGAAGGTCGCTGGCTAGCACGGCCCCACGGTGCTCTCCTCGAGAGGCTTACGGGGTGGCTCGTGAGGCACTTCCCTCCGGCAGCCCTAAATCGCTTGGGCCTAAAGTGTCGAGCTCTGAACTTGCGGCCCATTCCTCGGCCACAAGTTACCTCACCCACGGTCCCTCGCACGAGAAAAACATCACCATGATGGCTCGCGAGGCCCTGTCCATCCGCAGCCCGAGCTCCTAAGGGCCTCAAGTGTCGAGCTCTGAACTTGTGACCCGTTCCTCAGCCACAAGTTATCTCACCCACGATCCCTGGCATGATAAAAAACATTGCCATGATGGCTCGCGAGGCCCTGTCCATCCGTGACCTGAGCTCCTAAGGGCCTAAAGTGTCGAGCTCTGAACTTGTACCCCATTCCTTGGTTGCGAGTCACCTCACCCACGGTTCCTAAACTAAATCAAACATGTACACACCTCGCTATGATGGCTCGCGAGGCCCTGTCCATACGCGACTCGAGCTCCATAGGACCTAAAGTGTTGAGCTCTGAACGTATGGCCCGTCCCTTGGCCGTAAGTCACCTCACCCATGGTTCCTGGTCATCAAAACACTAAAAATCCTATGCCAAACAGAACAACCTCTCCTCGAGAGGATGGCAGAATGGCTCACGAGTCATCGGCCCCTCGGCAGATTAAAAGATTCAGCAGGACGGGCTCTGAACTTACCATTCGATCAGGGATACAAGTCACCCCACCTGCAGACACAAACACTTACACCTCGACAAGAGCATGGTAAGTACGCGCCACAAAAAGACATTAGTTCTAGGACATGGCTGCTGCGCCAATTCGCTTTACACGGATTACAGTCGACAGGGCCCCTCAGGCCAATGGCTCCGAAGTGCTATCTCCCAGAGATGGCTCGTCACTCCCCCAGTACCAGGCGACCCATCTAGGGAGCCTTCATCTTCATCACCGGAAGACTCAGCGTCCTCAAAGCTTCCCCCCTCTTTGGTCAGCATGAAGATTGGGAGGAACTCATCGACGCATTCCTCCACGAGCTGGTTGAACCGCATGACCTCATCAGGTGGGGTTCCCACGGGGTGTGTCACCTTATCCAGGAGCACCCTCCAAGGAAAGTTGGCATCATACTGGTAGAGGACGGAGAGAACATGGATCGCTATGACCCAGATAATCTTACGGCACTCCTCTAGGTGATACCCATGGTAAAGCACGACCCTCCCCTCTATCACCACCGTGATCCGGTTGAAGAGCGTCAGGAAGGCACCATCTATGCTAGCATCGGCGAGGGGTCCGGTGTAGAAATCAGTCACCCCAAAGTCCTGTAGAGTGGCAGCCGCGCACTGGGCGAGCGCCTGGTACATCTTGCACCTCTCTTTCTCCAATACCTGGAGGTCTCGCTCCACCTGGTCGCGAAGATTCCGGTGCTTCTGGAGCTCCTCATGAGCAGATTGTAACTCCTTCAGGGCGTCTTGGTCAGCAAGGGCCTGGGCCAGCCGCTCCTCCGCTGAGCGGAGAGAGGCTTGCAGCTCCTCCCGCCTCTTCATGAAGCGGGACTCTTGGAATTCGGCTATCCCATGTCATTCCGCCCGATAGGCCTGGCGAAGCTACAAGAGCACCACCTCGTTGTCCTTCTTCATCTTCTCCCGCTCGATGGCAACCTTGGCATAGCACCACTGGATGCGGTCATCAGCGTTCACACTGCGATGATCGACATCAAGCGTGCGCTCCTAGAGTCGTTCCTGGTCTGTAACCAGCTGGGCCTCAAATGCCTCTAGACGGATCCTCTCTAGCTGAGCTTCGTCCTTGTGAAGCTGGACTGTCTCTTCACGGAGGGCCACGTCTCGCTCCCTCTGGCCTCCTGCTCAGAAAAGGCAAGCACGCGCTCGTGCACGGAGAAGTCCTGGGCGACACCGGCCAGGCTTGCCGGGTAGGCCTCAGAAGGCGGAGCACGGCCCCGGACTTGTGCGGGCGTCACCTCGGCCTCGCGAGATGCATCCTCAAGGTCCCGGCTACCCCAGAGCTCGTGGCCTGGCCGCGGTTTCTCCATTGCTCCTGGGCCTGTTCGAGAGCGGCCCTTTCTAGGTGAAGGAGATGCCACGCCTCAGCCAGACGATGCTCCTCTACGATGATATCAACAAGGAACTGGTTGAGACCAGCTCGAGCAGATGCGACAATTCCCCGCAGGCGCCCGACTATCATGGAAATGGCCACGGCAGTCGCTGCCATAGGCAACGATTGATAGAATCAGGGGCAAGAGATGGCGACCATCTGCGGTGCGAGATGGGGGCGGATGCACATGGATTTATCCAGGTTCGGCCCCCGGATGGTAAAGACCTACTCCTGCTAGATTAGATTGATGGAGAGCAAGTTATAGGGCTGGCGAGCTCGGCGTCTAAGCAGCGAGTCACTTGAAGGGGTGTATAATGGAACGTAAGTCCTTAGAGTACCCTAGGGAGGCTTATATAGGAGGCACCTCGCTAGGGTTTACAGTTTACAACCGAACAAGATATGGATTCAGAGGCTTTGACCTAATCCGACTGGGCTTCAAGTATGCTTCCGGGCCTCCAGTCTCCAATCACCAGGACTTCTCCTCAGTCGCATTCTAGTCGTCATCCTGCAGGCCCACTTGCTAGGACTTTGGACCTATCGGAACATCCTGCTAGGCATACCCCATTCGGCATATCCCCATCAGTAGTCCCCGAGGCCATCGTTAATTCAAATGCAGGTGTTCATTTGGCATTCGGAGTAGGCGAGTCCAATTTGGACGCCCAATCGAATTGGCGATGGACTCTGCCGAGAACCGAGGAAATTTTCCACCGGGTCTCCAGTCACAGCTTGGGCGAATGCAATCACTACCAAGTCGCTGCCCCTGTCGACCGGATAGGGCATAGTTGCAGGCGAGTCGAGTGGAAGGAGTTGGACCATCAACTTGATCAAACTATCCGTTGGGTAGTCCAACGGTAACTTCGGCATGATTACCGCGGGTAATGGCTATCCTGAGATTGGTGGGCAACGCTTCTTTATAAGGGGAGTGACAGATCAGTCCTGTAGACCCTTCCCCGCATTCCTCATCTTTGCGCATCCATTCCCTCTGTCTCCCCTCGATCTAGATTCTCCAGACCAAGCGACCTTGCTCCTTTCTTGATGGCGCCTCCAAAAGTTTTGTGGGGGAAATCTAAGTGCACTGCAGCGCAGCTCAAGTCATTTGAGGATGTGGTGGTCCTCTGTAAGGGGAATTTGCAGATCGCCGCGTCTTCCGAGGTCGAGCTGAAGCCACGCGCTGGTGAGTTCATCTGCTTCCCAAGCCATTTGGAGAGGGGCTTGGGATTCCCCACCTCGGTATTCTTCCGACGATTCTACGCGTACTACGCGATCAAGCCATCGGATCTCGGTCCGTATAGCATCAAGCAACTGGCAATCTTTGTTGCCTTCTGCGAATGTTACCTCGGCTGCAGGCCATACTTTTCGCTGTGGTTGGAGCTGTTCCACGGCCGCATCGGGAGTGAGGGGTCCGGCGGCCTGATCTTAGCGGCAGGGGGCGTTACGTTCCAGTTGAAGCCGAAGGCCAATTTCTTCAAGCTCCTGCTATCGAAGAAGGCCGCGAGCGAGTGGAAGAGAAGTTGGTTCTATGTGAAAGAATCCACTCCCTCCGGCGAAGTGGCGCTCCCCGAGTACGTCGCGGAAAGAAGCGAGCCCCATCGGCTAACAACGGACAAGCTTCCCGACGATCAGAGGATGGCCGTCGCAGAGATGTTTGACCAGATCCAGGAGCTGAAGGCCAAGGGATTATCCACAATTAATCTGTACAATTGCTGGCTCGGGCGGCGCTTGGTCCCATTGGCGCCCTGACCCCATTGGATGTATGAGTACACCGGGAAGAATGACCCTTCCTAGACCAGCAAGGACTCGTGGGATGCTGCGGATTACAAGGCCGCTCTGAAGAAGATCACCGACGCGGAATTCTCCACCACATCGGCTAGGCTCGCTCCGTATGTGCCCGACAAGAATGAACCTCCCATGGTAGGACACTCTTGTCAAATTTACTCATAGCCATTCCCTTTAATTATGATGCTCACTTGTGGCCGTTCTCAGCTATTTCAGGTCCTTGAGGTTGGCTTCCCCCGCTCGACGAAGAGGTCCCTAAGGAGCCTGAGGAGGGGCCGAAGGAGAGTCCTCCGAGAGCGAAGAGGAAGAGACGGAGGTTCCTCCCCCAGTGCTCGTGGCTCGCAAGACTCGCATGCAGAAGCAACGCGAGTTCGAGGCAAGCCGTAGTCTTGAAGAGCGTGACGAAGACGACGAGGTTTTGCAAGAGCACATCTCGCGGCGAACGGCCACACCGGCGAAACCTGCGTGCAAACTGAAGTCGCCCACGAAGAAGCTGGCTCCAAAGCCAGCGTCGCCATGCAAATCGACGGTGGTGTTTGAGTCGGACGATGAATCTGACGATGATGTGACCAAAACCTCACACGAGATCCCGGAGGGTGGGACTCTGATGATGGGATTGGAGGCTGAGGACGCGGTAGTGGTGGTGGAAGTTCCGCTCGCAGCGATCGCGCCGACATCTTCGGCTATGTCGGAGCAGGAGGCTGTTGAAGCTGCGGCGTCAAAGTCGCCACAACCTTCGGGGACGGCGGTGTCGTCTGAGCTAGAGATTCCCACCACCGCGGATTCATCATCGAAGAAGCCCGCAGTGTCATGGGCTTCGGATGTTTTCAAGAAGGGTCTCACGTGCAAGCTGGGCCCGGAGCTAGACAAACCCGCCCACATCAGCACGGGGTTACGCGTTCTTCCGGTCGCCAAGTGAGTCACGAGTTTTCCTTTTAATTCTTGGGCGACTTCTTGTATGATTTCTTTGCTGACTTTGGTGGTTTTGCAGGTCCGGCGCTAAGAATATAGGTCGCCCTTCAGTGGCTAATATTCCGCCGGTCATCACCATGGGGGAAGGCAATCCCGCCAGGAAGAGGAAGCCTGCTGCGGATGTTGCGCCTGCTGAGGGCGCGAAGAAGCAGAGGGGTGAGCCCGACGATGCTGCAGCAAGAGATAGCACCAAGGGTAATGACCCTGCTGCCGATAGCGAGGAGGTGGTGGCCACTCAATTGGATCCAGCTGAGGGGGATCCGACGATAGAACCGCCGGCCCCAGTGACTAGTGCCCCGGCGAGGGCGTCCGCGTCGTATCCGTGCTTCATGGCAAAGGGTTTTCCGATCATGGCGGAAAACAAGTCTCCACAGATGCCAGAGATCATCGATGAGGATGTTGGACCTCGTCGCAGGCGCACCTCCTTTGTGGTCACTTCAACGGATGCCAGTGGGCTTCATAGTATGCTTGGTGCCGCCATTCAGGTAAGTCCAGTCCCCGAGTGTCTAGTCGCCGAATTTCAGCGGCTAGGCACTGAGTTTCTTCTAGTCGCCAGTCCCCGAGTGTCTAGTCGCTTAATTTCAGCGGCTAGGCACTAAATTTCTTCTAGTTGCCAGTCCCCGAGTGTCTAGTCACTGAATTTCAGCGGCTAGGCACTGAATTCGTGTTTTGGCAGTTGCTAATTGTTCATTCTGCTTGTAGGGCTTGCAGAGGGAATCGGCTGATTGGCAGGCTGCAAAGGAGCGCCTGGAGCGTGACCTGCGCATGGCGCAGGAGGCTAACCGGCGACACCAGGAGACTATCGGTGAGTAATTCTTTTGTTTGGCGATTGTGAGCTGCTGGTGTTTACGGTAAGCTGACTATTGTTGCTGTTCCTTTTAGATGGTCTTCCGGCTGCCATTGCCAAAGCCCGACAGGGGTATGTTCTGGTTGCAGAGTTGGACATGGAGAATGGGCGCATCGACTCGTTGGTGAAGGAGTTGGAGGAGGCGAAGGCGTCGATGATCTCTTCTGAGGAGAGAGCCAAAGCTACAGTCACCGTGGCGGAGGAGGAGCGGAAGGTGTAACACCCTCGAATTGGCCCTATGCAAGTTTTAGCGCATCCCGCCAAACCCACATAGAAACGATTCAAGGACGCCCACAAGGCACTTTCGTGCGGGTGGAAAACGAAGTAATATCATTACACAATAGTCCACGATGGAACCCACATAACAGATATATATATATACAGCAACGACTCATTGAGTCAAGAATACAGATATACAGTACAAAGATCCAAATCACCTTGAAAACGATACAGCATCCGAGTACGGATAAGAAGCAAATTGAGCTAAGAGCCCTGAAGAATATCCAATGGCGTCCATAACCCTGCCCAGGCCAAGCCGGAAGGGTAACCCTGCTAACGACGTCGATCTCAAACCTGCTAAAACAAAAGGGGTGCCGACAAAGGGCAAAGGAAAAAGAGGAGCATCAGTACTGAGGCCAGTACACGGCGAGGCTAGAATTCGGCGACTCTCGCCGACATAGGTATGGTGGACTGAAGCGGCAGCGCAACATGCACTAAACAATCTATAGAGACTCGATTCAACTGTCGGCTAATAGAGAGGGATAAGAAAAACCTACTCGGGACCAACCTGATACTAACACCAATCATACCCATCCTGGTATTCCCCCTCGAGACCAAACGAGGAAGTCAAACCGAGGAACTCACATAGTTGGCAGTTTTATTCATTCCGTTATAGTTGCAGCATTTAGTAATCAGATATAGGTTGCATGATTCATCCTGGTAGCATAAGTAGTGGCCAGCTTTAGTTAACCATTCAGTTGTAGTTGCAGTACTTACTAGTCAGATACAATTAGCATGTGACATCCCAAACCCAGCAGTTGTTGGCACTTTTATTTCATTCCATTGGAGTTGCGATACTTACTAGGCAGGTATAACATGACACTATACACCCAGTTCCACCAGTTGTTGGCACTTTTATTATCCATTCCATTGTAGTAAAGCTGATTACTAGTCACATATTAAGTCAAATTCATAGCACTACTTTAGTTATGCTTGTCTATGATCGAGATACTGTGCTCCAAGTCGTCCATAACCGCAGACACGGCTTTCAGAATGATTTACCCTGAAGGGGTGCACAAATAGCAACACACACACGATCAACCTCGAAAAAACCAAATCAAAACCCAACGAGGCTTTCACGACAAAGCAATCACAGGATTCATAAATCATTTTAGGGGGCCACCCCACTAAGCTACCCGCAACGAAGTTGGCCGGCTCTGAGATGGACCCAGGGTTTGTGTTAATGGCTGTAAATGACTGGGAACCCGAAAATGTGACTGGGCTTGTCGATACCGCGAAAACATTCCACGTTCCAAAACAGTACAGGTGCTCCACGCACAATCATAAATAAAGCAGTAAAGCATGGCATAAGTACATGATAGTAATAAAGCCCCAAACTAGTTTGTGGCCCCAAGAAATAAGAAATGAATCGAGCTCTGGCTAAGGGGGATTCATAGACTCTTCCGGATGTGGATAGTGCGAATAGTCAAGGAACAGGTATCAAGTACTCGGGGCCTACGGGACACAAGTGGGCATGAAAAACCAAATAACATATAATTGCCCACCGGTGCCACTTTCATTAGTTATCACAGCAATTTAATAGTTGTAATTAAAGACATGATCATCTCCACCATAAATATCTGCCAGCATTCCAACAGCTATGGTACTCGACAACACGAGATCGCACCTGAGCAAGCAACTACGACTCGCAAGGCCAGCTATCTACCAAACAACAGGTATTAGGAGGTGTCCATGGCAATATAGAGGCTGCACGAGATATAACTGGTGCATGGAAACTAAAGCATCGCGACACAGATAGCCATAGATCAACAGGACGAAATAAAGACTATAAATGCAAAATAGGTAGAAAGGGGGAGAATGCTCGCCTGGGGAACACTGCCGAAGATACATATCCGAAGGACTTGTCGATACTCGCATCCATTCAACGGCCTAATCCGTGAAGAAGCAAACACTAAAAGAAACACCGGGCGCACTATTTAATACTACGACAAAAGATCCGGCATGATGTATGTATGATGCATGACATGGCAAACATGCGGTGCAATTAGGCAATATTAAGCAGAACCGGGGTCCCGACAATTAAGTAGGTGATTTATGTTGTTTAGCTACCCCGCAATTTAAATGTTGTGTTAACAAGGCGAAACATAACATCGGTTCGCTACACAAATTTAAATGGAGCCGAGATAAGACAAAAATAGCCCGTATATGGTCTCCATATTTAATTTAGGTGAATCCTCGAAATAGCCCCAAACACCCACAATATGCATGCAAGTATGAACAATTAGTATGCAACATTGGATAATGTCATATATTATAAAAATAGGGGTCTCGGATAGAGGTCACACATCTCGGATCGAAGATCTTGGTGTTCACCGGGGGTCGATGGGGTTCGGTGGGGTTAGGCTCAGCAGCGGGATCGGTCTCTAGGATCGGGCTTCGGATCCATGAGGTAGACCTCGGTGTCTCGGCGTCTTCGGATCCCTTGGATCAGAGTGAAATCTTCGGGTCTGTGAAGGCATTCTCGGTGCCCCGCGTCGAAGGCCTCAAGGTTTTCGTGACGGAGATCTTGTGGATGGTTCATTGGTTTCACTTTTGGTTTCTCGGCGCCGTCTTGGTGACTCCTGGATCCTCGGGAGATCTTGGTGATGATCTTGTCGACTTCGAGAGAACTTGTAGTGGTCTTCTATCCGAGACACAACACAAGCGCATGGTTAGGAGACACTGAATAGAGCAGGGCATGAACAAAGGAACGCTGCGAGGAGGTCGTGTCACGTTAGGACGTTAGCTCGAGCACCTTGCAGACGGGGTGTAGCAGGATGGCAAAAGGCTGGCTCGGTGGCCTCCATGCGCAAGGAAGATGAAGCCGCAGGGCCGGTTTGCTGAACAACAGGGGGTGACAGCGAGGTTCGGTCGGAGCAGAGGACCTCACGGCGAGCTGGGCGAGCCTGATGGTCGGGATGTGCCTGCACATGAAGTAGAGGCACGGCAAGACCTGCAGGGCACGCGGGGCGTGGCGACAGGGCAGAGCTTGCCGGTGGAGAGATGGACGGTGAGGACATGCTCGAGGGGCACCAGAGGATGACGGGAGGCGGCCGCGCAGGTACGCGCGCACGCGCACACAGCAGAGGCTCGGGAGGGCAGCGTCCTGGCGAGCTCCGCAGCGGGGACGGCGGATCCCGCAGAGGACAGAGGCACACAAGGAGGAGAGATCAAGGCCAATGAACAGCGTCGCGTGGCCGGAGGTGCTCGGACGTGGCAGTTGCTCACAGCAGCAGCGCGGGTCAGAGAGGGCTCCGGTGACGCGGCGCGAGACGGCGAGGAAGGCGACTTCGCGGCGGGGCTCGGCATAGAGAGGGGCGCGGGGTAGGTGGGCGTCTGGTTCGCGACGGGAGCGGAGCAAGGTCCAGGCGGCACCGAGGAGGCTCCTGCGAGGACAGGGTCCAGGGAACGGCGCGACGGAGATCTTGCCGAGGCGTGGCCCGCACTGGCGGCGAAGGGCGGGGCATCGCAACGGGGAAGCACGGCCGGCGAAGAGCGAGAGGAAGGTGCGGTCGCTGGCGGCGGGGTTAGGGAGAGAGGAGGTAGGTGGGAGGATCGACGACGGTCTTGCAGGGCGGGGCCAGGTGCGGAGATCCCGAGGTGGAGAGGGATCGAGAGCAGGGTGGTCAACATGTTTGCGGATGGGGCCAACACGCAGGGACGGGGCGATGAGCACTGCGTGTCTGCGTCGACGCGTTTATGGGCGCACGCGGGTGGGATGCTGTGTGGTTGTTGTGTGGGCGCAGGGGCAAGATGAGGGTAACATGCCAGGGTGGGGATCGGTTGCATGTAGTGCAGTGGTTGTCCTCTGGAATGTCCTCTCGTGCATCGCATCGGTAAGGGGGTGGGGCCAGGCGGCGCGCTGCTATGCGGGGACAGGTCTGGTTAGGTGGCGGCGGTTGGCGGTCTAGTTTAGGGTTAGGATATTTATTTTGGGGTAGTAGGCTGCTGCTAGCTGGGCTTTTGGGCCTAGCCGGTGGCGGCCTCTCCGGTTTATAAAATATTTTTTTATTTATTTTATTTCATTTAAAACAAAATATCTGTAATTAGGTTTTAGTCAAATAAAATATTCGAATAGATCTAGGGTTTTCGATTTGAACAAAGAGGGGAATATCTAGAAAACAAAATAGGCTTTTAGAAAATAGTTTTAGGCAAATAATGTGCATGATGACATGACGATGCTCAAATGCAATGTGGCATGATGATATGAGCATGTTGTCATGGTGATGCGCAAAACAAAAACACAGCAATTTTCTAGTAGTGGTTTTAGCGGGATGCCACAATTCGACACCACTAACAAGGGATCTCGCCCTCGAGATCCGCCTCGTGGTACCGAAAGAGGTCAATGACCAGAATCTCCTTGCTTCGTGTGGATCCTCGCGACACCACTAACAAGAGGTCGTTGTCCGTGATCGTCGAGAGAACACTCCGGGAACAAAGGGCGAAGGTAGATGTATCAACAAATAAAGCCACCTCTAGCTTCCGTGGACGGAGTAAAATTGCTGGATCCACCGATTCGATATACAAAAGAGAATGATAAGAGTAGTGGTATGGTCGCGACTCCATCCTGCACTCATATCATTACTCCGTACATGAATAGCAGAATTATGCAACCAACTCTCGGAATCAGACTGAAGATCTCGACAAACGAGGTTCGGAAACAAGGAGTGATGCAGACTCTGTACCGGATCTGGCATAGATGATGTCGTCACGTCAGAAAACATCGGAAGGCACGAGAAGGAACAAAGAGAAGTCCAACAGATGAAGGATTCCTCAGATAGCATGAAGACCGGATGTGGAAACACCATTGCAAGAGGAAGGAACCTAAACCGTGAAGGTACGACAGAAACCCAACCACGAGAAATCCTGGACTTGAAGAAAGGTAAGAGAACAGATTCAAAAGTCGCAAAGGTAAGAGGATAATAGCACAGAGGTAAGGAGTAAAAGCAGACATAATCAGATCTATCCAACCGATTTGGCAAAATAGTTTTGACACTCTACATCGTCCGTTAGCTAGGTTATCCTATAGGCTGGACCAGTGGGGTATCGCAACTGCTGGGCTCTGATACCACTTTGTAACACCCTCGAATCGTCCCTATGCAAGTTTTAGCGCATCCCGCCAAACCCGCATAGAAACGATTCAAGGACGCCCACCAGGCACTTTCGTGCGGGTGGAAAACGAAGTAATATCATTACACAATAGTCCATGATGGAACCCACAGAACAGATATATATACAGCAACGACTCACTGAGTCAAGAATACAGATATACAGTACAAAGATCCAAATCACCTTGAAAACGATACAGCATCCGAGTACGGATAAGAAGCAAATTGAGCTAAGAGCCCTGAAGAATATCCAATGGCGTCCATAACCTCGCCTGTGCCAAGCCGGAAGGGTAACCCTGCTAACAACGTCGATCTCAAACCTGCTAAAACAAAAGGGGTGCCGACAAAGGGCAAAGGAAAAAGAGGAGCGTCAGTACTGAGGCCAGTACACGGCGAGGCTAGAATTCGGCGACTCTCGCATACATAGGTATGGTGGACTAAAGTGGCAGCGCAGCATGCACTAAACAATCTATAGAGACTCGATTCAACTGTCGGCTATTAGAGAGGGATAAGAAAAACCTATTCGGGACCAACCTGATACTAACACCAATCATACCCATCCTGGTATTCCCCCTCGAGACCAAACGAGGAAGTCAAACCGAGGAACTCACACAGTTGGCAGTTTTATTCATTCCGTTATAGTTGCAGCATTTAGTAATCAGATATAGGTTGCATGATTCATCCTGGTAGCATAAGTAGTGTCCAGGTTTAGTTAACCATTCAGTTGTAGTTGCAGTACTTACTAGTCAGATACAATTAGCATGTGACATCCCAAACCCAGCAGTTGTTCGCACTTTTATTTCATTCCATTGGAGTTGCGATACTTACTAGGCAGGTATAACATGACACGATACACCCCAGTTCCACCAGTTGTTGGCACTTTTATTATCCATTCCATTGTAGTAAAGCTGATTACTAGTCACATATTAAGTGAAATTCATAGCACTACTTTAGTTATGCTTGTCTATGATCGAGATACTGTGCTCCAAGTCGTCCATAACCGTAGACACGGCTTTCAGAATGATTTACCCTGAAGGGGTGCACAAATAGCAACACACACACGATCAACCTCGGAAAAACCAAATCAAAACCCAACGAGGCTTTCACAACAAAGCAATCACGAGATTCATAAATCATTTCAGGGGGCCACCCCACTAAGCTACCCGCAACGAAGTTGGCCGTCTCCGAGATGGACCCAGGGTTTGTGTCAATGGCTGTAAACGACTGGGAACCCAAAAATGTGACTGGGCTTGTTGATATCGCGAAAACATTCTACGTTCCAAAATAGTATAGGTGCTGCACACACAATCATAAATAAAGCAGTAAAGCATGGCATAAGTACAGGATAGTAATAAAGCCCCAAACTAGTTTGTGGCCCCAAGAAATAAGAAATGAATCGAGATCTGGCTAAGGGGGATTCATAGACTCTTCTGGATGTGGATAGTGCGAATAGTCAAGGAACAGGTATCAAGTACTCGGGGCCTACGAGACACAAGTGGGCATGAAAAACCAAATAACATATAATTGCCCACCGGTGCCACTTTCATTAGTTATCACAACAGTTTAATAGTTGTAATTAAAGACATGATCATCTCCACCATAAACATCTGCCAGCATTCCAACAACTGTGGTACTCAACAACACGAGATCGCACCTGAGCAAGCAACTACGACTCGCAAGCCCAGCTATCTACCAAACAACAGGTATTAGGAGGTGTCCATGGCAATATAGAGGCTGCACGAGATATAACTGGTGCATGGAAACTAAAGCATCGCAACACGGATAGCCATAGATCAACAGGACGAAATAAAGACTATAAATGCAAAATAGGTAGAAAGGGGGAGAATGCTCGCCTGGGGAACACTGCCGAAGATACATATCTGAAGGACTTGTCGATACTCGCACCCACTCAACGGCCTAATCCGTGAAGAAGCAAACACTAAAAGAAACACCGGGCGCACTATTTAATACTACGGCAAAATTTCTGGCATGATGTATGTATGATGCATGACATGGCAAACATGCGGTGCAATTAGGCAATATTAAGCGGAACCGGGGTCCCGACAATTAAGTAGGTGGTTTATGTTGTTTATCTACCCTGCAATTTAAATGTTGTGTTAACAAGGCGAAACATAACATCGGTTCACTACACAAATTTAAATGGAGCCGAGATAAGACAAAAATAGCCCGCATATGGTCTCCATATATAATTTAGGTGAATCCTCGAAATAGCCCCAAACACCCACAATATGCATGCAAGTATGAACAATTAGTATGCAACATTGGATAATGTCATATATTATAAAAATAGGGGTCTCGGATAGGGGTCACACATCTCGGATCGAAGATCTTGGTGTTCACCGGGGGTCGATGGGGTTCGGTGGGGTCGGGCTCAGCAGCGGGATCGGTCTCCGGGTTCGAGCTTTAGATCCGTGAGGTAGACCTCGGTGTCTCGGCGTCTTCGGATCCCCAGGATCAGAGAGAAATCTTCGGGTCCGTGAAGGCGTTCTCGGTGCCCCGCGTCGACGGCCTCGAGGTTTCCGTGGCGGAGATCTTGTGGATGGTTCATTGGTTTCACTTTTGGTTTCTCGGCGCCGTCTTGGTGACTCCTGGATCCTCGGGAGATCTTGGTGATGATCTTGTCGACTTCGAGAGAACTTGTAGTGGTCTTCTATCGGAGACACAACACAAGCGCATGGTTAGGAGACATTGAACAGAGCAGGGCATGAACAAAGGAACGCTGCGAGGAGGTCGTGTCCCATTAAGACGTTAGCTCGAGCACCTTGCAGACGGGGTGTAGCAGGATGGCAAAAGGCTGGCTCAGTGGCCTCCATGCGCAAGGAAGATGAAGGTGCAGGGCCGGTCTGCTAAACAACAGGGGGTGACAGCGAGGTTCGGTCGGTGCAGAGGACCTCGCGGCGAGCTGGGCGAGCCTGACGGTCGGGATGTGCCTGCACATGAAGCAGAGGCACGCGGGGCGTGGCGACAGGGCAGAGCTTGCCGGTGGAGAGATGGACAGCAAGGACATGCTCGAGGGGCACCAGAGGACAACGGGAGGTGGCGGTGCAGGTACGTGCACACGCGCGCACAGCAAAGGCTCGGGAGGGCAGCGTCCTGGCGAGCTCCGCAGCGGGGACGACGACTCCCGTAGAGGACAGAGGCACACAAGGAGGAGAGATCGAGGCCGACGAATGGCGTCGCGCGGCCGGAGGTACTCGGACGTGGCGGTTTCTCACAGCGGCAGCGCGGGTCAGAGAGGGCTCCGGTGACGCGGCGCGAGACGGCGAGGAAGGCGACTTCGCGGCGGGGCTCGGCGCAGAGAGGGGCACGGGGTAGGTGGGCGTCTGGTTCGCGACAGGAGGGGAGCAAGGTCCAGGTGGCACCGGGGAGGCTCCGGCGATGACGGGATCCAGGGAACGGCGCGACAGAGAGCTTGCCGAGGTGCGCCCTTGACCGGCAGCGAGGGCGAACGGGAAGCATGGTCGGCAGCGGGGTTAGGGAGAGAGGGTATAGGTGGAGGGATCGACGATGGTCTTGCAGGGGCGGGGCCAGGTGCAGAGATCCCGAGGTGGAGAGGGATCGAGAGCGGGGTGGCCAACACGTTCGTGGATGGGGCCAACACGCAGGGACGGGGCGATGAGCACTGCGTGTCTGCGTCGACACGTTCGTGGGCGCACGCGGGTGGGATGCTGCGTGGTGGTTGTGCGGGCACAGGGGCAAGAGGAGGGTAACGTGCCAGGGTGGGGATCGGTAGCATGTAGTGCAGTGGTTGTCCTATGGAATGTCCTCTCATGCATGGCATCGGTAAGGGGGTGGGGCCAGGCGGCACGCTGCTATGCAGGGATAGGTCTGGTTAGGTGGCGGCGGTTGGAGGTCTAGTTTAGGGTTAGGGTATTTATTTTGGGGTAGTAGGCTACTGCTAGCTGGGCTTTTGGGCCTAGCCGGTGGCGGCCTCTTCGGTTTATAAAATATGTTTTTATTTATTTTATTTCATTTAAAACAAAATATTTGTAATTAGGTTTTAGTCAAATAAAATATTCGAATAGATCTAGGGTTTTCGATTTGAACAAAGAGGGGAATATCTAGAAAACAAAATAGGCTTTTAGAAAATAGTTTTAGGCAAATAATGTGCATGATGACATGACGATGCTCAAATGCAATGTGGCATGATGATATGAGCATGTTGTCATGGTGATGCGCAAAATAAAAACACAACGATTTTCTAGTAGTGGTTTTAGCGGGATGCCATAGAAGGCTGCTGATTCAATCATCCTCGGGCTACAGGGCGACCTTGCTACCCTTGAGAAGCATGTGACTGAGAATTGCCGGAAGCTCCTTGGTGAGTGGTTTCTTTCCTCTTTGATGTATGCGGTGATTCCCCGAGCGGGTGAGTCCGTAGTGATGTTGGGTGTCTGACATTGCAGCTTTGATAGGGTAAAGCGATCCGGTGGTGTAGACCTTAGACGCCTCCCAATGCATGACCGTGGTGGTGAACGTGGCCACCGCCTCGGTGTTGTGTATCCAAGCGGTGCTTCAATGGATGTCCCCCACCGAGGTTATACCTGGCGGACTGACTGAAGTATGGTGCTACCTAGAAGAGGCGCCCGCCATTATAGAATGGAAGGCGCGTTCGGCCTTCAGGCACGGGGCCACCGTGGCATTGAGCCTGGGGCTCGCGCATTTCCCTGACGACTTTGACCTCGATGATGTCACCAGCGGCTATCCTTCAACGACTGGGTCGGTGGAGATGTCGGAGGTGTTGAGGCTGACCGCCAAGGCTGCTCCCTTCACGGATCGGGTGCTGGCCATGGGGGACTTGCTGTCGTACCAGGAGACTGTGGTGGCGCCTGGCAACCCCGAGCCGGAGCATCGAGACCTGAAGTCGGAGCAACCCTTCCGGTCGGCATTGTCGAAGTTGCTGACAACCTACCCGACGAATCAGTGGGAGCCATGCGTCCGTGTTAGGGGTGGTGGCGGCGCTTCTTCATCGGGGCCTGCAAAATAGATAGCTGCCATGAGGGCTTTTTGTAAGATATGCCGAGTGGACACTTCTGTAATATGAACAATATTTATGTATGAAAGTAAGGGGAGTCAATCGACTCGCAATGTATAGTCAGTTATATGATATGTTGACATTTTGTTTGAGCGAGTCCCCGAGCGCGTCCGCCCTTTAGTGGGGTATAACTCGTTTATGTGTATGTGTGTTTTCTTTGGATTTTTGTTTTGGTTGAGACTGATTTGTCGTGGCGTGTTAGGCCAGTCGCCTTGCGACTCCGAAGGGGCTCTGTGTCCCCGAGCGCAAGTGGGGTCGATTTAGACGAGTCCCTGAAGGAAATATGCCCTGAGAGGCAATAATAAAGTTGTTATTATGTATTCCTTATATATGATAGATGTTTATTTTGCATGCTAGAATTGTATTGATTGGAAATATCAATACATGTGTGTTTAATAAACAAAAAGGGTTCCTAGTTATGCCTCTCTTATAGACTAGCTTGTTGATTAACAAGATGATCAAGGTTTCCTGATCATGGACATTGGATGTTATTAATAACAAGGTCACACCATTGGTGGAATGATGTGATGAACGTTCATCCGAAGTATAGCATTACGATCAAGTCATTATGTTTATATTGCTATAACATCATACGAAGTAATCTTTATCCTTAGACCATGAGATCATGTTAATTGCTAACACCTGAAGAGTATCTTGATAACATCAAATGTCACACCGTAACAGGGTGACTATAAAGATGGGTTCAGTACTACGAAGGTGTTATGTTGAGTCTCATGGATCAAGAGTGGAATTTTTCAATCCTGATGACGGATAGATATACTCTGGGCCCTCTCGGTGATATCACATTGAGATAGCTTGCAAGCAAGTGATGTGATCACTAGAATGTTATATCACGGGAACGAGAAAAGAGTGCATGCCGGTAACGAGATCAAACTAGGTATTTGGATACCGATGATCGAATATCGAACATGTATTATATCAAGAGACAAAGGGATTTAGTTACAAGCGTTAAAGGTTCTCACGATCACAGAAGTCATCGTTGAATATGCAGGAGTCAGTATGGATCTCCAGGTCCCACTTCTGACTATTGATCTGAGAGGAGTCTCAATCATGTCTGCATTATTCACGAACCGTAGGGTGACACACTTAAGAGTTACCGGACACCATTTTGGAGCACATATGTTTCAGATGAAAGAATTGCAAAGCGCATGAATTGTTTCGATAGAAACCGGAAATTGTTTCGGGTGAAATTGCAGAAAGTGGTTCTGCATCTGATATTGAAATATTGCAAGGGGATATATGTGAATGTTTATTAATTAAAGTAATTAACAAAATTCTGAATAAATTTAATAAAAGAGTTTTATTAAATGAGAGAGCATTAAACTTGGAGAATTTTAATGCATTTAAAGTAGGGACTTTAAAGGGGAATGTGAAGAGGCATTTTAATGTGGAGGGGTTACCACCACATGAATGGGGGAGGTGAGGGGTCACCCCCATGCGCTGGCCATGGAGAGAGGGGGTACCCCCTCCTCCTATAAAAGGCCACCCTCTTCCTCCTTCTTCCACACACCTCCTTGTGAAGGATCTCTCTCCCCCTCTAGAATTATTTCCCCATGGTCTCGGATTAGCGAGATACATGTTCCCGGTGGCATTTCGTCTGGAACGATCTTTCCCTCACGTTCGGCTATAATGGAAACCCTCGAATCTAGAGCCGTTTGGCGTTCCAATCCAGTTCCAACAATGCACTTTCGGACCGAGAAAGGGGAACTGCTTGGCGGTCAACCTTTTAAACTGCCTGCTGAATCCATGAGCAGGCAAGAGACAACCTGGCGAACTGATCCCTGTTAAGCATCCATGGCTGAATGGTTAAAGCGCCCAACTCATAATTGGTAAATTTGCAGGTTCAATTCCTGCTGGATGCACGCGAACGGGAACGTTCCATAAGTCTATTGGAACTGGCTCTCTATCCATGGAATCTCATCCATCATCCATACATAACGAATTGGTATGGTATATTCATAGCATAACATAAGAACAATAAGAACTCGAATTCTTATCGATACTGGAACTCAGAGCATAGGAGGGAATGTCGATTTATGGATGGAATCAAATACGCAGTATTTACAGAAAAAAGTCAATCCCATTTGCTCCCCTAGCTTTGCCTCTCGATGTCGTCGGCAAAGCAGAATGCTTTCGCTGGTGTTCTTCCGATCTCAATGCATTTCACCGCTCCACGGAAATTCCCTCTACCCTAGTACTCCAGCTTGGTAGTTTCCACCTTTGTCGAGGTTGAGCCCTAAGTTTGACGGTGGACTTGAAAGCCACCTACGACGCTTTCGCCCAATCATTCCGGATAACGCCATCCTCTGTCTTACATGCTGGGCACGTAGTTAGCCGATGCTTATTCCTCAGATACCGTCATTGTTTCTTCTCCGAGAAAAGAAGTTGACGACCCGTTGGCCTTCCACCTCCACGTGGCATTGCTCCGTCAGGCTTTCGCCCATTGGAGTTGCTGCTTCCGCTAGATCTCTGGAGTGAGGAGGTGGAGGTTGTCCGGTGGCTTGAACGTGTGTGCGAGTACGGATGCGCTGCTGAGTTGCAGCGCTCGGATTTCCACTCGATCTTGAGATTGGCAAGTGTACGACTACATCAACCACGAGTTCCTACTCGTTAACAAAACTCGTTGTCTTCGAGGGTAAGTTCTCGTTGGATGTATGTCCACCCGTTGCTTTGTACCTAGTAGATAGATCTTGGAGTGTAGTTCTCATCGTAGGATTTTTTTGTTTTCTATGCTGCGGACCCAATAGTGGTATCAGAGCCTGATCTATGTGTAGGTGCTTTGCACGGGTAGTACACATATGTTTATATGTGGGCGATGATGATCATGTTATTGCATCTTCTATGTATTTTGGATATTGGTGGCATAGTGGGATGAAGCGGCCCGGACCAACCTTACATCTCATCGTACATGAGACTGGTTCCATGACTGACATGCAACTTGTTTTGCATACTATAGTCAATATCTGATTTGCAACGAGTTGATAATAACTTAGTTATCCTCGTTGTGGTTCATGTTCGTAGGTGAGAACGGTTCTATCTCCGAAAGCCCTAAGCCACGTAAAACTTGCAATTGATAAATTAGAGGCGTTTAGTTTAGATCGTTGCTGGGCTAGTGTATTGATATGGTATTGTTGTAAGTAGATGTATGATAGATACTCTTACAACACACTCAACGTGTAATTTCCATAGACCTTGGCCTTACACACAAAGGAATGATAGAGATCATACCACGATGCAAGTGATAGAGATCAAATGCATGGACCATATCATCTCACTTTACACATTAGATGTTAGCATCTTATATTGCTAGTTTGGCGCTTTCTGTAGCACTGTAAGATGATCCCTCATTTAGATATCAAGATAAAAATATGTTCTTCCTTGAGTATGCACCATTCTGTGGATCGTGTTTCGAGACATCACGTGATGATCGGGTGTACTCGAATCTACGCTTTCATAGGAACGGGTGTAAGACAGTTTTACACACGCGAATACTAAGGTTCTTACTTGGCAAGCCTAGCATGTACAGACATGGCCTTGGAACACGGACCGAAAGGTTAAGCATGAGTCATATAGTTGATATGATGCCCATATATATGCTCGCCTTTGAAGCTACATCAACTCACATGATGATCGGACTTGGTGTAGTGGATTTGGTTCATGTAATCACCAAAAGGACACAAGAGATGTCGTTTTTGAGTGGGAGTTCATTAGTAATTTGGATTAGTTGAACTCAGTCTATCATAAACTTAGTCTAAATAAACTTTACAAATTCTGTTGTAGATGGCACCACCTGCTTTTAATTTCAATGTGTTCATGGAGAAAGAGAAACTTGCTGCGAATGGTAGAAACTTCACCAACTGGGCTATGAATTTGAGGATTCTCCTCACTGCTGCACAAAAGCAATATGTGCTAGATGCGCTGCTAGGCCCCCCACCAGCTCCTGATGACCCTGACAAAGAAAAGAATGTCTATGTGACTCGTCAGGAGGACCAAAACTTAGTTCATTGCGGCATACTGTATGGGCTAGAGCCAGAACTTCGAAAGCGTTTCGAAAATGGCAATTCCTTTGATACCATGGGAGAATTGAAAATGATTTTCAATACCCATGCTGCGGTAGAGAGTTATAATGCTACTGAAAATTTCTTTATCTGCATGATGGAGGAGAACAGCTCCGTTAGTGAGCATGTACTCAAAATGTCTGGGTACGCCGATAAGCTTGTGTCCTTGGGAATAACGATTCCCATTGACTTGGGCATACATCATGTTCTCCAATCTCTGCCACCTAGCTACAAGAGCTTCGTGATGAACTATAATATGCAGGGCATGAAGAAGACTCTTCCCAAGCTTCTATCAATGCTTAAGACTGCAGAAGTGGGGATTAGGAAAGAACATCAAGTGTTGATGATCAATAGGACCACCGGTTTCAAGAAGGACAAGAAAGGCAAGCACAAGGGAAAGAAGGGTGGCAAATCTATTGCTGCACCTGAAAAGAAACCCCGAGCTGGCCCTAAGTCTGATACCAAGTGCTACTATTGCAAGGGGACTGGCCATTGGAAGCGCAACTGCCCCAAGTATTTGGCGGACAAGAAGTCCGGCAAGGCAAACAAAGGTATATGTGATATACATGTTATTGATGTGTACTTAACTATACTCGCAGTAGCACCTGGGTATTTGATACGGGATCGGTTGCTAACATATGTAACTCAGTTTAGGGGCTGCGGAACAAGCGACAACTAGCAAGGGATGAGGTCAGGATGCGGGTCGGCAATGGATCAAAAGTTGATGTGATCGCCGTTGGGACGCTACCTCTCCATATGCCATCGGGATTAGTTATAAACCTAAATAATTGTTATTTGGTGCCTGCACTGAGCATGAACATTGTATCTAGATCGTGTTTGATGCAAAGTGGTCATTCCTTTAAATCTGAAAACAATGGTTGTTCGATTTATAAGAATGATATCTTCTATGGTCATGCACCTATGTTGAATGGTTTATTTCTGATGGATCTCGATAGTAATATTACGCATATTCATAATGTTAATGCTAAAAAGATTAAACTTGATAATGATATATCTGCATATATGTGGCACTGCCGTCTAGGTCATATTGGTGTTAAACGCATGAAGAACTCCATTCTGATGGACTTTTGGAATCACTTGATTTTGAATCATTTGATACATGTGAGCCATGCCTTATGGGCATGATGACTAGAACGTCGTTTTTCGGTTCAATGGAACGAGCGACAGATCTATTGGAAATCATACATACTGATGTGTGTGGACCAATGAGTGTGTTGGCGCGAGGTGGATATCGTTATTTTGTTACTTTCACGGATGATTTGAGTAGATACGGGTATATCTATTTGATGAAACACAAGTCTGAAACTTTTGAAAAGTTCAAGGAATTTCAGAATGAAGTGGAAAATCATCGTAATAAAAAGATCAAATTTCTACGGTCTGACCATGGAGGAGAGTATCTAAGTTACGAGTTTAGCACACACATGAAAGAGTGTGGAATAGTTTCACAACTCACGCATGCCGAAACCCCACAATGTAATGGTGTGTCGAAACGTCGTAATCGTACCTTATTGGATATGGTCCGATCTATGATGTCTCTGACTGACTTGCCACTATCATTTTGGGGTTATGCACTGGAAACAGCTGCATTCACTTTAAATCGGGCACCATCTAAATCCATTGAAACGACACCGTATGAATTATGGTTTGGAAACAAACCTAAGTTGTCATTTCTTAAAATTTGGGGATGCGATGTTTATGTGAAGAAACTTCAGCCAGATAAACTCGAACCCAAAGCGGAAAAATGCGTCTTCATAGGATACCCTAAGGAAACGATTGTGTATACCTTCTATCATAGATCCGAGGGCAAGGTTTTTGTTGCCAAGAATGGATCCTTTCTTGAGAAGGAGTTTCTCGCGAAAGGTGTGAGTAGTCGGAAGGTAGAACTCAAAGAGGTTATTGAACCTTCTCTTCATGAAATGGCGAGTAGCGCAGCACCGGAAGTTGTTTCAGAGTTGACTTCACCTAATGAAGAGAGAGCTAATGATATTGATCATGAAACTCTGAAAGAGGACACTACCGAACCTCGCAGGTCAAGCAAGACACGTGCAGCTCCTGAACTGTACGGCAATCCTGTTGTGAATTTCATGGTTGATGAGATGGATGACCCTGCGACGTATGAAGAAGCTATGATGAGCCCGGATTCCAACAAATGGCTAGAAGCCATGAAATCCGAGATGGAATCCATGTACGAGAACCAAGTTTGGACCTTGGTGGACTTACCTCACGATCGAAAGGCCATTGAGAATAAATGGATTTCAAAAGAAAAACTGATGCTGATGGTAATGTGACCATCTATAAGGATCGACTTTTCGCAAAGGGGTTTCGACAAATTCAAGGAGTTGACTACGATGAGACATTCTCTCCCGTAGTGATGCTTAAGTCAGTTAGGATTATGTTAGCAATTGCTGCATATTTTGATTATGAAATATCGCAGATGGATGTCAAAACAGTGTTCCTCAATGGTAATATTGAAGAAGAGTTGTATATGATACAACCTAAGGGTTTTGTCGATCCTAAGGATTCTAATAAGGTATGCAAACTTCAGCGATCCATCTATGGACTGAAGCAAGCATCTCGGAGTTGGAATCTCCGCTTTGATGAGGTGATCAAAGAGTTTGGATTTGGCCAAACTTATGGAGAGGCTTGTATTTACAAGAAAGTGAGTGGGAGCAATGTGGCATTTTTGATATTATATGTGGATGACATATTATTGATTGGAAATGATATAGATCTTTTAAACAGTGTTAAAAGTTATCTAAACAGCAAATTTTCAATGAAAGACCTTGGTGAAGCATCATATATATTAGGCATTAAAATCTATAGAGATAGATCAAGGCGCCTAATTGGGCTATTGCAAAGTACATACCTTGATAAGATATTAAAGAAGTTTAATATGGACGGAAGTAAGAAGGGGTTCTTACCTATGTTGCAAGGCAAGACATTGAGTAAGACTCAAAGTCTGGCTACAGCGGAAGAAAGAGAGATGATGGATAAGATCCCCTATTCCTCGGCCATAGGCTCTATTATGTATGCCATGATATGTACAAGACCGGATGTGTCACATGCTATTAGTTTGACTAGTAGGTACCAATCTGATCCAGGTTCCGAACACTGGATAGCGGTCAAGAACATCCTCAAGTACTTGAGAAGAACTAGGGATATGTTTCTTATATACGGAGGTGAAGAAGAGCTAGTCGCTAAGTGTTATGTTGATGCTAGCTTTGACACTGATCCGGATGACTCTAAGTCTCCATCCGGATACGTATTTGTCTTGAACGGATCAGCAGTTATTGGAGGAGTTCCCAACAACCTGTGGTGGCTGGATCAACGACGGAGGCGGAATATGTTGTTGCTTCAGAAGCGGCGCAGGAAGCGGTTTGGATGAAAGAGTTCATTACGGAACTAGGTGTGGTTCCTAGTGCGTTGGACCCGATGGTGATATTTTGTGACAACAATGGAGCCATAGTCAACGCAAAGGAACCGAGGTCTCACAAGAATTCCAAGCATATTAAGCGCCGGTTTCACTCCATCCGCGAGCATGTCAAGGATGGAGATATAAAGATTTGTAAAGTACACACGGACCTAAATGTAGCAGATCCGTTGACTAAAGCTCTCCCTAGGGCAAAACATGATCAACACCAGAACTCCATGGGTGTTAGATTTATCACTATGTGAACTAGATTATTGTCTCTAGTGCAAGTGGGAGACTGAAGGAAATATGACCTGAGAGGCAATACTAAAGTTGTTATTATGTATTCCTTATATATGATAGATGTTTATTTTGCATACTAGAATTGTATTGATCGGAAACATCAATACATGTGTGTTTAATAAACAAAAAGGGTTCCTAGTTATGCCTCTCTTATAGACTAGCTTGTTGATTAACAAGATGATCAAGGTTTCCTGATCATGGACATTGGATGTTGTTAATAACAAGGTCAGACCATTGGTGGAATGATGTGATGAACATTCATCCAAACTATAGCATTACGATCAAGTCATTATTTTTATATTGCTATAACATCATACGAAGTAATCTTTATCCTTAGACCATGAGATCATGTTAATTGCTAACACCTGAAGAGTATCTTGATAACATCAAATGTCACACCGTAACAGGGTGACTATAAAGATGGGTTCAGTACTACGAAGGTGTTATGTTGAGTCTCATGGATCAAGAGTGGAATTTGTCAATCCCGATGACGGATAGATATACTCTGGGCCCTCTCGGTGATATCACATTGAGATAGCTTGCAAGCAAGTGATGTGATCACTAGAATGTTATATCACGGGAACGAGAAAAGAGTGCATGTCGGTAACAAGATCAAACTAGGTATTTGGATACCGATGATCGAGTCTCGGACATGTATTATATCAAGAGACAAAGGGATTTAGTTACAAGCGTTAAAGGTTCTCACGATCACAGAAGTCATCGTTGAATATGCAGGAGTCAATATGGATCTCCAGGTCCCGCTTCTGACTATTGATCTGAGAGGAGTCTCAATCATGTCTGCATTATTTAGGAACTGTAGGGTGAAACACTTAAGAGTTACCGGACACCATTTTGGATCACATATGTTTCAAACGAAAGAATTGCAAAGAGCAGGAATTGTTTCGATAGAAACCAAAAATTGTTTTGGGTGAAATTGCAGAAAGTGGTTCTGCATGTGATATTGAAATATTGCAAGGGACTATATGTGAATGTTTGTTAATTAAAGTAATTAACAAAATTATGAATAAATTTAATAAAAGAGTTTTATTAAATGAGAGAGCATTAAACTTGGAGAATTTTAATGCATTTAAAGTACGGACTTTAAAAGAGAATGTGAAGGGGCATTTTAATGTGGAGGGGTTACCACCACCTGAATAGGGGAGGTGAGGGGTCACCCCCATGCACCGGCCATGGAGAGAGGGGGTACCCCCCTCCTTCTATAAAAGGCCACCCTCTTCCTCCTTGTTCCACACACCTCCTTGTGAAGGATCTCTCTCCCCCTCTAGAATTATTTCCCCATGGTCTCGGATTAGCGAGATACATGTTCCCGGTGGCATTTCATCTGGAAGGAGTTGCTGCCTCCGCTGGATCGCTGGAGCGAGGAGGTGGAGGTTGTCCGGTGGCTTGAACGTGTGTGCGAGTACGGATGCGCTGCTGATTTGCGGCGCTCGGACTTCCACTCGATCTTGAGATCGGCAAGTGTACGACTACATCAACCACGAGTTCCTACTCGTTAAAAAAACTCGTTGTCTTCGAGGGTAAGTTCTCGTTGGATGTATGTCCACCTGTTGCTTTGTACCTAGTAGATAGATCTTGGCGTGTAGTTCTCATCGTAGGAAATTTTTTGTTTTCTATGCTGCGGACCCAACAGTCCCCGAGTGTGGTACTTTGCCGTTTTGGGCGTCTGCCTGTTGTAAGGCCTAATGCGTTGTTTGTAACACGTCTCTTCCCCTGGCTCAGAGAGCCAGTCGCTTGGCGAGTCCAAGGCAGCTCTCTTACTTGGTGTGTTCCCGAGCCGCATGAGGTTTTCTTGTTGCAAAGTCCCCTTGCGTGGTACTTAACCATTCGAGTCGCTTTGCACGAGGATGGGGAGGACAGGTCGCTGTGGGAAGCGTTTATCGGTTGTCTTGGCCCGGTAGACCAGTCGAGCGGGGCGACTCCGATGGTGGCTCCGGATTGGCGTGTTCGTGGACGACACAAGGCCCGATTCGGTGCCCTTGGGTCGCACTACTTAGCCGTGCCAGTCGCTCGGCCAAGGGTTGACTTCCCTAGGTAGCATATTGCTGAATGTATGAGTGCGAGTGGCACAAGGAGATGGCAAGTAGACACAATTTGTGCGATCCGAATGTATTTCATTATATAGCAGCTGAGTACAAGTTGGATTTCTATGTATAGAACTTTCGGAGGAGGTTTACATTCATGGCCTCCCAACCTCGAGCTGGCCATTGCCTCGTATGTCGATGAGGTACTAGGCGTCGTTACTGAGGATGCGCCCTATGGCGAATGGCCCCTCCCATGGGGGGAAGCTTGTGCATGCGCTTCTTGTCCTGGGCCAGTCGTAGGACCAACTCGTCTTCCTGGAAGGTGCGGGTCCGGACTCGGCGGCTGTGGTAGAGGCAGAGTCCCTGCTGGTAGATGACGGTCCAGGAGCGAGCTAGGTCGCGTGCCTCATCAAGCTGGTCGATGCTGTCTTGGCGGGCGATCTCATTTGTCACCTCGACGTAGTTGGCGAATCGAGGTGAGTCGTGCTCCAGGTCGGTTGGCATTATTTCCTCGGCGTCGTACACCATGAAGAAGGGTGTGAACCCTATGGAATGGTTGACAGAGGTGCGGATCCCCCATATTACGGAGGGGAGATCTTCAACCCAGCATCTTGCGTTCGCTCGTGGGGCACTTGAAGTTGCGGCTTGAGCCCATGGAGGACGCTTTGATTAGCGTGTTCTGCTTGGCCGTTCGACTCCGGGTGGGCGACTGAGGCGAGGTCGAGTTGTATGCTATGCTCTTCGCAGAATTCTGCCATGGCGCCCTTGGCGAAGTTGGTGCCGTTGTCTGTTATGATGCTGTGCGGGTAGCCGTATCGGTAGATGAGCTCACGGAGAAACTTGGTGGCCGTATTTCCATCACACTTTTTGATCGGCTTGGCTTCGACCCACTTGGTGAACTTGTCGACCGCGACCAGGAGGTGGGTGAAGCCGGATGGGGCCCTCTTGAACGGGACGACCATGTCCATGCCCCATACGGCGAATGGCCAGGTGATGGGGATGTTCTTGAGTGCCGAACTAGGGAGATGCGTCTGGTTGGCGTACTTCTGGCACCCGACGCATCGTTGGATGATGTCGGTGGCGTCGACATGGGCGGTGAGCCACTAGAAGCCATGCCGCATGGCCTTGGCGACTAGCGACTTGGCGCCGGCGTGATGGCCGCAGTCGCTGGCGTGGATGTCCTGGAGGATCTTGCGTCCTTCTTCTGGCTATACGCAGCGCTGGAACACGCCAGTCACGCTGTGTTTGTGGAGCTCGCCGTTGATGATGACGAAGGATTTGCAGCGGCGCACGATCATTCGTTCTTCCATCTCGTTGCTTGGGAGGATCTTGTGCTCGAGGAAGGCGACGTATGGTGCCGTCTAGTTTCTAGGCTCTGTGACCATGGCGACGAGGGCGGGCTCGGGTTGCAGTGGTATCCCGATGTCGATCTCCTTTGGCAGGGAGACCAAAGGCTTATGGATGATGTCGAGGAAGACTCCTGCGGGTGGCATTTGCCTGGCCAAGCTGATGAGGGAGAGGGCGTCTGCCTCCCCATTCTTTCGCCCATCGATCCACTCGACAGAGTAACCGTCGAAGTGTCCTCCTAGCTGGTCTACCGCTTGGCGGTATGCTATCATTGTCGGGGAGACGGCGTCATAGGTCCCGGTGACTTGGCCGGCGACTAGGTCGGAGTCACCGTAGCACTATAGGCGGTTGATGTTCATCTCCTTGGCGGCCCGCATGTCGTGGAGGAGGGCCTCGTACTCTGCCATGTTGTTGGTGCAGGGCTTGTAGTTGAGGTGAAGCACGTAGCAGAGCTTGTCTCCCTTGGGGGAGGTCAGTATGACCCCGACCCCGGTGCCATCGGCGTTCTTGGACCCGTCGAAGTGGAGCAACCAGTAGTGGAGGTATGGGAGCTTCTCCGGCTGCTATGCTTCTTCCCAGTCTGCGAGGAAATTGGCTAGGGCTTGTGACTTGATCGCTTTCCGTGGCTCGTACTTGATGTTGTGGATGCCGATTTCGACGGCGCACTTGGACACTTGCCTAGTTGCCTCGCGATTGCGGATGATATCCTATAGTGGCGCGAAGGAGATGACCATGATTGGGTGCTCCTGGAAGTAGTGCGGGAGTCACCGCTAGGCTCGGAATACCACGTATACCAGTTTCTGGTACTGTGGGTAGCGCTGCCTTGAATCTGTCAGGACCTCGCTGATGTAGTAGACAGGGCGTTGTACTAGGCGCTCCTTGCCTTCTTCTGGTCGTTCTACGACCATCACAACGTTGATGACTCGAGTGGTAGCCGCCACATAAACGAGCATTGGCTCTTTGTCGACTAGGGCGGCAAGTAGTGGAGCCGCGAGTAGCACCTCTTTGAGTGCTTTGAGTGTGTTGTCCGCCTCTGCGTCCCATTGGAACGTGGGGTTCTTGCACATCAGGTGGTAGAGGGGCATTGCCTTCTCATCGAGCCGGGGGATGAAGCGACTGAGAGCCACGACTCGCCCGGCCAATTTCTGGACGGCAAGCAGGCACTCGGGTTTCCCGATTCGCGCGATGGTGTCGATCTTGGTGGGTTGGCCTCGATGCCTCGTTTGGAGACCACGTATCCCAGGATCTATCTGGTGGGGATGCCAAAAGTGCATTTTCCTGGGTTGAGCTTGATGTTGTACCTCCACAGGTTTGCGAAGGTTTCGGCCAGGTCGGCGAGCAGGTTGTCCTGGCGGGTGGACTTTACCACCATGTCGTCGATGTAGACGTGTATGTTCCAGCCAATTTGGCTCGCGAGGCACTCCCGCATGCACCTTTGGTCAGTGGCGCCAGTGTTCTTGAGGCCGAACGTCATGGCCATGTAGCAGATGGCGCCGAATGGCGTGATGAACACCCTCTTCTCCTCATCCTCGACCGCCATTTTGATCTGGTTGTAGCCAGAATACGCGTCGAGGAAGCACATGGACTCTGATCCCACGGTCAAATCGATGATCTAGTTGATGCGCGGTAGGACGAACTCCTCCTTCCGGCAGGTGCTGTTAAGGTTGGTGTAGTCGATACACATTCTCCAGGTGTTGTTCTTTTTGAGGACCAGGACTGGGTTTGCCAGCCACTTGGAGTACTTTATTGGCCGAATGAAGCCTGCGGCTAGCAGGCGCTGTACTTCTTCGGTGATTGCTCGGCAGTGCTCTTCATTGAAGGGCAACAACGACTGCTTTACTGGTCGCACTTTGGGGTCGGCGTTGAGTTTGTGCTCAGCGAGTTCCCTCTGGACACCAGGCATGTCATATGGTTTCCATATGAAGATGTCGTGATTCTCACGGAGGAACTCGATGAGCGCGCTTTCCTATGCGGGGCTCATGTGCGCCCCAATGGTGACCGTCTGACTGGAGTCGCCCGGGACGAGCTCGACGGTGCGGGTGTGCGTGGTCGCCTTAAACGTGGAGCTCGCGGTGGTTGGCTTCTTTAGAATAGTTGGGTCGTCTTTGTTAATGTTGCCCGCATATTTCGCGAGTTCCTCCGTATGGTCGGTCTCCGTGGAAATGACGGCGTCAGCGAGCTCAGCGCCTTTGTCTTTGCATTCCACGGCCATATCAGGGTCGCCGTGGACGGTGATGATGCCGCTTGGCCCTAGAAGCTTCATCATGTTGTAGGCGTAGTGGGGGGTCGCCATGAATTTGGCGAATGTTTGGCATCCCAGGATGCAGTGGTAAGGGCTGCTAAAGTTCACCAGCTCGAAGACTATCCACTCGGGGCAGAAATTCGCTGGTGTGCCGAAGGTGACTGGCAACGTCACCTTGCCGATCGGATACACCTTTCGGTCGAGGACGATGCTGTGGAAGGTGGTGAGTGTCGACTCAATCACTGACTCTGGGAGGTGCAGCCTCTTGAATGTGTCCAAGTACATGATGTTGATGGGACTTCCGCCGTCCATCAGCATCTTTGGCAGCCAGTAGTCAGCCACTTTTGGCCTGACCACTAGGGTGACTCGCCTTGGATATTCGATCCCGGGCACGTGATCTTGGCGACTCCAGGTGATGCTTTGCTCGGACCAGTTGAGGAAGCGGGGGATGTCATCTTGGGTCACCACATTGACGGCGACCAAGCGGGCGAGCACCTTCTTCTCGTGTTTGGTGCTAAGCCCGGTGAAGGTGTGTAGTAAGCCAACGGTGTTTCCGAATCTGCCGGCATTGCCGTTGTCCCTTGGTGGGTTGTTGTTGGGGTCTTCCCTTGCTTGCCTTGCCTTTTGGATCTCTTTTAGAGAATGGCAGTCCGCGGTGGTGTGGGTGGAGGGTTTTCCCTCCCTGCTATGGTAGATGCAGGGCTGGTTGAGCAGGGTGGCGGGGTCGAATTTCAGCCTCGCCGCATTGTTGGCGCGGTAGTTTCCTCCGTCATGGCGGAAGTTCTTCGGGTCGCGTTAACCGTAACTGGCATTAGCGACGAAGTCGACTCGCCCGTCATTGCGGCGCATGCCGGTGAGGAGGGTGTTGCTATAGTGCATGTCGTGTTGTCGCCCGTTGTCGTGGCCGCTAATGCGGCGTCTTCCTCCCGACTCATCGTCCGAGTCTTGGTTGGGGTCCTCTTCCGCGTAACGCTTGGCGATCTAGAGGAGGTCAGGGATGTTGTCGAGCGTCCGGTAGACCCTCTTGATCTTAGTGACCAGGGGTTCGTACCTGCACGCGTTCTTGAAGCAGTGGATCGCCGTGTCCGGGTGGATGCCAGAGGCGTTGATCCATAGTTCCTGCCACCTCTGGATCCAGTGGCTGCTCGACTCGCGTTGTCCCTGGATGCATCCCTCTAGATCCTCAGTGGTGGTGGCGCGAGTGTAGGAGCCCTCAAAGTGCCTGACGAAAGCATCCCGCATTTCTTCCCACGAGTTGATGCTGTCGACGGGGAGGGTGTTGATCCATTGCCGGGTCGCACCCTCCATCATCAGGGGGAGGTAGCGAGCGCCTAGCAGGTCGGTGTGGCCGGCGATTCCCATCGCCATGAGGTATGTGTCTAGCCACACCATTGGGTCATACGTTGGGTCGTACTTTTCGATCTCCTTGGGCGCCTTGAAATTGGCGGGGTACTTCTCGCCTCGGATCATAGGTCCGAAGCACTGTGGGCCGACTCGACTGAGCGAGCCCCTAGGTTCAGGGTCACCGCGTGTTGGGGGGTACCCCCGGGTACGGTCACACCGGGGTATAAAGGCCGAGTTAGCCGAGGTATGGCAAGGTCAAAGCGAATGCTAGCCAGGTCACCTCAAGGCAGGTCGAATCGCGGAGTAACCCGGACCGGAGGATGTCCACCTAACTGGGTCCCGGCCGACTTATGTCGTATGCCAGCGGGATTATGTATGTTGTATGCAGGTACCAATGTGGCCGGATTAACCAGGCACGATCCGGGTTATATCAGGCTTGCGAGAGAAGGAAGGTATCTCGCTGGTCAAAAGGAGGTCACTGTACGCTAGAGCGTGAGCGAAGCGACAGAGGCTAGGACCACCGAGGCGTGGCCGACAAGGGTGACGCTGCCTGTGTCGGATGACGCTAGCGCCGCAGAGGCTCACGTAGCCTCTACATGGCTTACGATGGGAAAAGTGACCCGGTCGGTTTGTTATTTTGGGAAGAGGCATATTCCCTGGAATATGCCTCCACGTATGCCCTAATTGGAGACCTAGCCACCCCTATATAAGGAGGGATAGGGCCTCTACAGAGGGGGTTGAGATTTACTTGGTTGATCTCGAGTTGGTCCATGAGAGCTAGCTAGTGGAGAGAGTAAGAGAGTTCCTTGTTCCTCCTCTCCCCAATACAATTCAAGGAGCACTTGTAAACCTTGGATACCTACTGAATACAAAACATCTGTGTGTGGAATCACCACACTATCCCTCCCTGGATTCCTCTAGTGCATATAGTCCCCACCTTTAGCCTATCCATGGCATCTGCCGTGACACCACCACGACAGTTGGCGCCCACCATGGGGCTAGCGGCGCTAGCAGGAGTGAAGATCCGGACGGGAAACCTCATCGGCACCGGCGAGCGCATCGTCTCCGGGCTTGTTCAGCGCTTTGGAGCGCTGGACTTCGTCTGTGACAATGCTGGCTGCTTCGGCAAACGACCGCTTCCGCACAACGGCCTCTTCGTAAAGCTCGGCGCGCACAAGATCTATGTCGTTGTCGATGTGTCGTGCGTTCACCCGTGGCACGTCGTCGAGGGAGGCGAGCCACCCCTTAGCACGGTTCGCGGAGCGCGTCTCACTCGCTCCCCTGACCGTGCCGAGGTGATGATGACAACGCCTGACGCTGGCGCGAGCAAGGATCTGGCACTAGATCCGGAGGTAACACCTAAGGCACCAAGGAAAAGTAGAGGTCCCCCACTAGAGAGTCCAGAGAACATGCTGCAGTAGGCGATAGATAGCCTAAAGAGCCCCATAGCACCTGCAGTAGATCCGGCTCAGGCACATGCCGAATTAGAGGAAACTAGGCAGAAAATACTAGAGGGTGCAAAAAAGATAGTCGCGACTCAGCAGTCGTTGAACATGACACTGCGTGAGTATGCATGAGCAAATAAGGTAGATGCTGTAAAGGTAAAGGGGAAAACCTCATCAGTGAAATGATCAAAGAGGGTGATACCAGAGTTGAGGAGTCAGAGAACTTTCTGTCCGCGGGGCTGCCGAGGTACAGTATCCCGGCAAAGAACCTTAGAGCAGCGGATGCAGCTGCACCCGAGTTAGAGGGTTTGACGGGTGAAGCCCGGCAAAGACAGCAGGAAAGAGTCAATGAGTTAGTTCGGATCGCTAACAGACAAAATGAGGAGTTGCTCAGGGCTAACCCGGCAAAGGCTGGGGCATCCAAAGTCGTTCATTTAGCTGTAGGTAACCCGGAGAAATCAGCTGGAGCTACATCATCCCCTCATGGAGACCCAAGAAGAGAGAAAGTGGTAACCTCGGCGAGGAGAAACAAGCAAATAGTCCCATATGACCCGACAAGGGCAGGGAAAGGAAAAGCAATGCAAGCAAATGAAGATCGACAAAGTGTCAGCCGAGGTGAGGCTGGCCGAGGTAACCGCGACCAACGAAATGCCGGTCAGGGAAACACCGTAAACGGCAATGCCGGACAGCGCAACTCGGCGGGTGCAGGGCAACCACAGCAGAGGAATATACCACGGCAAGAGCGAAGTGCCGGCCAAGGTATGCAACAGAGAGGTGCTCCACGAGAGCGAGACAGATACAATGATGGTGATTCGGAAATGGTGAATGCAGGATACCCTAGGCCGGACTATCACGTGATAGGGTCAAGATTGGGAAGCAGGGACTTGATGCCTGACAACGCCAGGTTAAAACTCGATCGGCTTTATAGGTCAGAGCAAATTGAGTGTCAAGGTCCTCCGGATCCTGCATGTTTTGGGC
Source organism: Avena insularis (assembly GCA_023614405.1). Taxonomy (NCBI): domain Eukaryota; kingdom Viridiplantae; phylum Streptophyta; class Magnoliopsida; order Poales; family Poaceae; genus Avena; species Avena insularis. Next base: position 66,298,786 of record CM042692.1, on the reverse strand, counting down.
CTCGGATCATGAAAGAACCTCCGGTGCCTAACTTCCAGTTACCTAGAGGCACGAAAACATATGACGACAGCACCAAGCCGGAGGATTGGTTGATCAACTACGCTACGGCAGTGAAAATTGCTACAGGCAACTTGAGATGGGCTGTGAGATATGTACCTCAGATGATGGAGGGGACAGCGCGGGTATGGCTAAACAATTTGCCACCCGGAAGTATTAACTGCTGGATTGATTTTGAGGAAATGTTCGTCAGTAAGTTCTCAAGCACGTATCAGAGGCCCAATAGGCCACAAACCCTGGCAATGTGCAAGCAGAGACCGAATGAGACGGACCGGGAGTTCTTAACCCGGTGGTGCATAGTGCGAAACTCATGTGAGGGCGTGATTGAGTCACAGGCCATAGCTTGGTTTGCACAAGGGTGTAGATATGCAAGCATGCTGTGGCAAATGTTACAAAGAGATATGCCAACGACATTGGCAGAGACGATCCGGATTGCTGATTCATATGCCTTGGGTGATCCGGCTCAACCTAGGCTTGTGTCAAACGATTCAAATGAGGAGTACTACCAGCGAGATGGAGCCGGATCATCCCGACGGAATGATTACGGGGGTAAGAGAAGAGATGATAGGCCGGATTACAGATACAGTTTGCAACAAGTTACAGCTGTCAATCAAGACCAACCCGGAGCAGGGAGTAATCAACGTCAGAAAAATGGAGGGCAACAATGGACTCCGAGAAATAATGGCAAGAAAACTTGGACACCAGAGCAGAAGAAACAGTGGCAAGAAAAGAAGGACCGTCCGAGGTATACCTATGAGGCAATGCTGGACCAGCCGTGTAAATTTCACACGCCAAATCCGAGTAACCCGGTGGGTCACACAACTCGGCAATGTGAGTGGATGAGGAAGATAGAACAAAGTGGTTCGGGGAATGCTCAAGCACCTCGGAACGATCAACCTCGGCAGGAGTTACCCCGGCAATTGCTCTCCGAGCAAACGCATAGCGATTAATGTTGCCACCACCTCCGCCGAGGTATGAAAATCATGAGAGAAGGGATGCAGTGCATCAGGTGGAAAATCAGCATCAGCCAGATCAAAGATACCCTAGAAATGAGGGTATAAATGAATACAGAGAGCATCACTAGAGTTACTGTGTGTTTACCACGGAGGAGACAGATAGAAAGAGTTTGCAGCACCGACATATGGAAGTGAATGTGGTAATGCCCACAGTGATGAGGTACATGCCTTGGTCGGATCAAGAAATCACCTGGAATATCAAGGATCACCCCAAGCTTATGCCAAGCCCTGGTTCATATGCATTAGTGCTGGACCCAACGTTCATTGGGCCAAATATCAGTGTAAGATTTTCTAAGGTGTTGATAGACAATGGCAGCAACATTAATATCATGTATGTGGATACCATGCGCAAGTTGGGTATCTCAGAGAACATGCTCCAAGCAACAAGAACAACTTTCCATGGTATTGTGCCAGGCATTTCCTGTGAACCCATTGGCAAGGTCCGGGTTGACGTATTGTTTGGCACACGAGATAACTGCCAAACTGAGAATTTGGAGTTTGAGGTAGTGAACTTAGAAAGTGCGTATCACGCGTTACTCGGCAGGCCAGCACTGAACAAGTTCATGGCAAGTTGTCACATCAGTTACTTGAAGATGAAGTTGCCCGGCCCAAATGGAGTAATTACCATAGCTGGAGATTTCCGACGTTCCACTGAGTGTGCGTCTGATACATTGCAAATGTCTCTATAATTTTTGATGCTCCATGCTTGGTTTTATCTACTTTCTTGTGTTTTGTCCACACTTTGGAGTACTTTTGATATGATTTCTTGGACTAACCTATTAACAAGAGCCACAGTGCCAGCTGCCTGTTTTCTGCTGTTTTTGGTTCCAGGAAAGTTAGAAAATGAATATTCTCGGAATTGGACGGGACAAAAGCCAAAGTGACTATTTTTCCAGAAGACTCTAGGAGCCAAAATACGAGACGGAGGAGAGCCAGGGGCTGGCCACACCACCCCTAGGCGCGGGCTGGGCCTGGCCGTGCCAGGGCATGGTGTGGTGGCCCCAGGCACCCCCTCGGTCTCCCTCTTCGCCTATAAGAAGCCTTCTGACCTAAAAACTTCAGGGGGTTCGACGTTTTTCTAGAAGGAGTTCTGCTCCGCCGCCACCACCAGATTCCATGAAACAGCAGCAGAAACTCCGTTCTGGCACCCTGCCGAGACGGGGAATTGGAGGAGATCATCGCCATCATCATCACCATCGCTTCTCCATCGACCATCTATGTTTCCTCCATCTATGAGTGAGTAATCCCCCGCTGTAGGCTATGGGGATGGTATGGATTGGATGAGATTGTTCATGTAATGGCATCAGATTGTTAGGGCATAGTGCCTAGTATCTTTTATTACTGCTTTATGACTTTGTTGCAACTTGTTGTGCTTAATGCTTGTCACTAGGGCCCGAGTGCCATGATTTCAGATCTGAACGTGTTATTGATTCATTATGATAGTATTGTTCTTGGTCTTATCTACAAGTTGTATACACACGTCGTTGTCCGGAACCTATGGCCCTGAAGTGACAGAAATCGGGATAACCGGAAGGGAAAGGCTTTGATGTGAGGATCACATGTGTTCATGGAGTGTTAATGCTTTGCTCCGGTGCTCTATTAAAAGGAGCACCTTAATTGCCAGTAGTTCCCTAGAGGCCCCGCTGCAAACGGGCTGGCATGACAAAAGATGTTGTGCAAGTTCTCATTGCGAGCACGTATGACTATATATGGCACACATGCCTAGGATTGTCTAGTACTTGGATGCTTTATCTTATTTATCTGCAATTGCCCTATGTTCTGATTGCTATGTGAATTATCTTGTCCATGCAACGCCCGTCCATCCATCCCTATGCCTACCGCACTCGAATCCCACTGTTACTGCTTTTGTTACTACTGTCTTTTCTTTACTACTGTTGCTGCTTTACTATTCCTACTACAAAACTGTTGCTACTGATAAACTGCTGTGAGCAAGATTGTTTCCAGGTGCAGTTGAATTAACAACTCAGTTGTTAAGGCTTATAAATATTCTTTGGTTCCCCTTGTGTCGAATCAATAAATTGGGTTTCACTTCCCTCGAAAATACTGCGATACACCCCCTATACTTGTGGGTCATCAAGACTATTTTCTGGCGCCGTTGCCGGGGAGCATAGCTTTATTTATCAAGTCCACTTGGAATCACTATTGTTCAAGATAAGTTTATTTCTTCCTTGTTTGTTTCTTTCTTTATTGAAAATACAAAAAAAATTAGTTCCTACTCTAGTTGTTATTTTCGTTGGTCTATTATTGTCTTGCTTTATCATGCTTGTTGTCAATGGTTGGTTTCTTTGAAACTGAAGCTTATTGGCAAGGCGGGTTCATGGAAGATCAAAAATATTATTATAAGGAACACCGCTTGTCACAAAAAGGGAAACACTTATGGGAACAAATTGATAGATTGTATACCATTGCTAGAAACATGTGCTCTATTTATAATGCTACTTATTGTTGTGATGAATCTCGTTGCAGAAAGAGGTATAAACACCTCCCTTTTCAATGTGAGTATAATGATAATGATACCATATCTTCCTATGCTAAAGGAATTTATGACTTTTATGATGCAGAACAAATTGAAGAATTTATTGCTTGGAAGGGTGCTTTTGAACTTGCTAGTTTGCTTGAAAATATTGATGATTCACCTTATAAGTATGAGGTTTATGGTATACTTAAATTTTGCTTTGATAATTACAAGGATGAAAATAGCCATATCCTTGAATATTTTAATAGATGCTTTCCACAAATGGAAGAGACTAATGCCTTGCAGGACCCTATGGAAGAGACTAATGCCTTGCAGGATCCTATGGAAGAAGAAATTGATGAACCTGAAATCTCATTAGATGAAAAAGAGGAGGAGAGTGATGAACAAAAGGAGGAAGAATGGATTAGCTACCCATGCCTACCTTCTAATGAGAGTAACTCTTTATCCCTTACATTATATGATTGTCCTCCATGCTTACTAAAGGAGGATGAATGTTATGTTCCCAAGGTTTCTTTTGAAGATGTTTATGATAAAGCTCTAGTGCTTGTAGATCATGAAGAGCATGCTTTAGGTGATAGTTATATTGTTGAGTTTATTCATGAGGCTACTGAAAATTATTATGAGAGAGGAAAATATGGTTGTAGAAGTTATTCATGGTATTGAAACACCTCTCTATGTGCTGAAAGTTTTGAAGTTACTCTTGTTTTATCTTCCTATGCCTCCCACTTTGTTCCTTGCGAATTTATTTGCATACACGATTCCTATGCATAGGAAGTGGGTTAGACTTAAATGTGTTTTGAATTTGCTTCTTGATGCTCTCTTTTACTTCAACTCATATTTCTTATGAGAGCATCTTCTCAAACTATTATGCCTGAAGATGATAATATGTCTATTATTCTTGGGAGACCTTTTCTTAAATACTGCAGGAGCTATTATCAATTGTAATCAAGGGAAGGTGACCTTTAATGTTAATGACAAGGAACACACTGTCTATTTCCCCAAGAAGATTGAAAGGACTTATGGTTTGAATACAATTGAATATGTTGAGGGCATTCAAGTTGGAGAAATATAGTGTCCCCTACCAAGAGAAAGATTTGAAACTATTATGATTGGGACCATTGCTATCAAGGTTGAGGTAACATAATCATTAGTGGAACACAAAGTTTTGTATCATATGAAATTGTTTTGGTAACAATACCTGATAAACCTTGTTAATAAAAGGATTTCATTGAACAAAACAATGTTTCCACCATGATTATCCCCGCTTACTTCCATTTTATCCATTTTCAGTTTTTGCTTTTGCCTAACTTAAAGGCGTTAAAGAAAAGTACTTATTGGGAGATAACCCAAGAGTTTTAGTTGAGTCTTGGAAGTTATTACTTCAGTAATAACCGCTCCTTATCCTTTTTATTTGCTTTTTGTGCCAAGAGTAACCTCTAATAAGAGTGAAGTAATGATTGGGAAAGTTGCTGTCCCAAAACAGATTTTTGTGTTTCACCGTAAACATTCCTGAGAGAGCTCTGTATGTCGGATTGAGCTGTGATTTTTTGTGCCTCTGCCCCAGGTTGTTATATAACTTTCGTTAATTCAACACGTTTTGATTTGAGCAACAGAAGGTCTTCGAAAAAATTCGCCTTTACCTTCTGGTCTGTTTTGACAGATTTCTGCCATTATTTGCATTTGCTTCTTGTTGGTTCCTTTTTGAGTTCTTTTGGGGAATTGAGCTTTTTGAGGGAAGTGCTACAGTAGCTAGTGTTCTAATGGAAGTTTATTTGGTGTTAGAACTGAACCTTAAGACTTATTTATGTTGAGTGCACTAATGTTGCTAATAAAGATTGTTTGAAGTTTTGTATGAAGGAAAATTTTCAGGTGTATGGAAGAAATAAGTAATGAGATGAAGGATGAACTAAAGCTCAAGCTTGGGGATGCCACGCGTGTCACCCCAAGAAACATCCAAGAAGTACAAGCATCAAATCTTGGGGATGCCCAAGGCATCCCCTTCTTCATCAATAAAAATCCCAGGTTTCTTCCAAACACTTTATTTTTATTGTTTCATGCACAGTTGTGTTGTTCTTGGAGCGTCTTCTTTTTCGTTTTCGTTTTGGTTTTTAGTTTGCGTGGTTTGCTTAGTTTGCTGAATAAATTGGTTGGACCTCCTCTTTCATGCGTTGGTTTTCAAATAGTTTGGTTTCGTTTGGAAAAGAGTAGGAAAGCTCATGCTTAAGTGGTAAAGAGAGCTTGTTTTTTACTGTGGCCTATGCTTTGTCATGCCATGCTTGATATTGTTTTGGCTTTATGCTTAGTATTTTTTGCTGTAGCATGACTTGTTATAAACAATTGAGATTGTTTAATGTGCCTTGGATGAATCATGCGTTGTTTTAGCATATTAAAGCATAGTATAGTGGTATTCTCCTTTGATGCTTTATTTGGGTTGACTTGGCGCATGCTCACACCATGTTATGACTATCCAAAGTCACCATAGCCTTTATGATCCTTTAGTTTTCAACTTGTAGTATCACTTTTTTGCTTTGATCAATGATGTTTTGTCGCTCTGCATGATTATGGCCATTATTGCTCTCTTAGTTTGTCGCTCCCAGTCTTTTGCTAGCCTCCACAACAAAGTATGAGTTCCACTCATGCATCCAACTCCCTAAACCAAGTTATTCCAAAGATTCCACCATACCTACCTACTATCTTATGCTATTCCAAGTATATTCATGCTTTTGTTTACCTTCCACTTGTTATGAGAAAACTAGTGATTAAAGCTCTCACGAACTTGATGGCACACTTTACTTTTTGCCTCTAATAAACTTGAACCATTGGGTCCTTCTTTGTTGCGTATATGCTTGCGCTTTATAAGTTGAAATTAGCAGAACCATGTTTCATGGGGAATGCTTTCAACATTGCACTTGTACTTTGTACCCCGTTGATATCATGTTCATTTGCTTATGGATCCCGGCGGTGTGAAATAAAAGTGGAACTAGTAAGATCATGGAGTTTGTATGTGTGTTAGAAAGCACTGGTCGCTAGCCTAAGCCATGCCTAATCATGGTGGAAACTTGCAGCATCACCATAATGAGCACTCTATGAAGCATCCTCAATAAAAACCTATGCAAATAGCAAATAAAAGATCATTGAGATGCTCATTATGCTTGCCTTGTCATTTTGATTATGGAATTCTCCATTATCATGTGCAAGGGGTACCCATTAAGCGGTTCTTAATGATACACATGTACTTACAATGACAAGAGCTTACTCGTGACTGAAGTTGAGTAGCATGAGGATCGGTCTTCGTAAGTAAGGAGCATGAGATTTCGGTTTATAACTTGTCAAGCATATCCTCTTAGTTGTGTCACTTTAACCTTAATCACTTCAAGATGCTTATGATAGGGGCAATGAGAGTTGAAAACTATAAGTACCATAATTTTTGGAAGCTCTTTATGAGACTTGAATCCCTACTTCCTTTTACAAAAGGCCTTTCTTCCACCATTATATTGAGTCTCCATCTTCTATCTTTATGCACCTACTTTGAGAGCATAGTGGCCATTCTTAGTTCTATGTGCATTGTCCCAAGACTAGTTGATTGATGCATACTTTGATATTGCTTGTTTTAAACTATTGTATCTAGTCACTCTTATGAACTTTGAAGGTGTCCTATGCATTTATATTTGCTACTCTATTGAGGGACAAGCTGAATACTATTATGCTATGTTTTCTTTATGTGAAACAACCAAACGTCTTGCAAAACATTGTTATTCATGAATCTTTTGTTTGTGCCTTTTCATGTTACATCATAGTTTCTTTGTCTTATTGCTAGAACTTTGTCTTTCATGTTATGATTGAAGTGCTATGGTCCCAGCTTTGAATGTTTACAAATACTTTGGTCAAGCCTTTGATGGTGCATGTCACCTCAAAAATTATTCTTTCTTTTTATCACTTACCTACTTGAGGACGAGCAGGAGTTAAGCTTGGGGATGTTGATACATTGCAAATGTATCTATAATTTTTGATGCTCCATTCTTGGTTTTATCTACTTTCTTGTGTTTTGTCCACACTTTGGAGTACTTTTCATATGATTTCTTGGACTAACCTATTAACAAGAGCCACAATGCCAGCTGCCTGTTTTCTGTTGTTTTTGGTTCCAGGAAAGTCAAAAAATGAATATTCTCGGAATTGGATGGGACAAAAGCCAAAGTGCCTATTTTTCTAGAAGACTCCAGGAGCCAGAATACGAGACGGAGGAGAGCCAGGGGCTAGCCACACCACCCCTAGGCGCGGGCTAGGCCGGGCCGCGCCAGGGCATGGTGTGGTGGCCCAGGCAACCCCTCGGTCTCCCTCTTCGCCTATAAGAAGCCTTCTGACCTAAAAACTTCGGGGGGTTCGACATTTTCCAGAAGGAGTTCCGCTCTGCCGCCACCACCAGATTCCACGAAACAGCACCAGAAACTCCGTTCTGGCACCCTGCCGGGACGGGGAATTGGAGGAGATCATCGCCATCATCATCACCATCGCTTCTCCATCGACCATCCATGTTTCCCCATCTATGAGTGAGTAATCCCCCGCTGTAGGCTATGGGGATGGTAGGGATTGGATGAGATCGTTCATGTAATGGCATCAGATTGTTATGGCATAGTGCCTAGTATCTTTTATTAGTGCTTTATGACTTTTTTGCAACTTGTTGTGCTTAATGGTTGTCACTAGGGCCCGAGTGCCATGATTTCAGATCTAAACGTGTTATTGATTCAATATGATAGTATTGTTCTTGGTCTTATCTACAAGTTGTATACACACATCGTTGTCCGGAACCTATGGCCCCGAAGTGACAGAAAATGGGCTAACCGGAAGGGAAAGGCTTTGATGTGAGGATCACATGTGTTCATGGAGTGTTAATGCTTTGCTCCGGTGCTCTATTAAAAGGAGCACCTTAATTGCCAGTAGTTCCCTAGAGGCCCCGCTGCAAACGGGCTGGCAGGACAAAAGATGTTGTGCAAGTTCTCATTGCGAGCACGTATGACTATATATGGAACACATGCCTAGGATTGTCTAGTACTTGGATGCTTTATCTTATTTATCTGCAATTGCCCTATGTTCTGATTGCTATGTGAATTGTCTTGTCCATGCAACGCCCGTCCATCCATCCCTATGCCTACCGAATCACTTATCTGCTTTTGTTACTACTGTCTTTTCTTTACTACTGCTGCTACTTTACTATTCCTACTACAAAACTGTTGCTACTGATAAACTGCTGTGAGCAAGATTGTTTCCAGGTGCAGCTGAATTGACAACTCAGTTGTTAAGGCTTATAAATATTCTTTGGCTCCCCTTGTGTCGAATCAATAAATTGGGTTTCACTTCCCTCGAAAATACTGCGATACACCCCCTATACTTGTGGGTCATCAGCATCGGCCGGGTCTTACCTAGCCAAGTCATTGGTGATCGCACAAGAAAAGAGAAAGATCCAGGAGATGGAGGCATTGGCTCAATCCGCTCAGCAGTATATGCCGGTGTTGAGTAACCCGCATGGAAGTGTCTCATTTCAAGCAACAAAGGATACGAAGAAGATGCCTATTGATGATCTGTTCCCAGAGCGCACCGTAACAATTGGTGTCGGGTTAAATGACAAATAGGAAAGCGAGCTTGTCAACTTCCTCTGTGAGAATCGGGATATTTTTGCTTGGTCCACACAGGACTTGCAAGGCGTTCCGAGGGAGTTAGCCGAGCACTCTTTGAATGTGAGACCCAGAGCAAAGCCGGTGAAGCAACCTCTCCGCCGCTTCGCCGAAGATAGGAGAAAGGTCATCGAGGATGAGATAGCTCGGCTCCTCGCAGCCGGGTTTATCATGGAAGTGCTTTACCCGGATTGGCTATCTAATCTGGTGCTTGTGTAAAAGAAAAAAGATGATCCGAATGTGGCAGTGGTTTGGCGTATGTGCATCGACTACACAAACCTGAATAAGGCGTGTCCAAAAGATCCATTCCCACTGCAAAGGATATATCAGGTCATAGATTCTACTGCTAGGTGTGAACTGTTGTCATTCATAGACGCACATTCTGGTTTCCACCAGATACCTCTGAATCCTAGCGATCAAATAAAGACTGCGTTTATCACCCTGTATGGGGCTTATTGCTATCGCACCATGCCTTTTGGTTTACGTAATGCAGGGGCAACGTACCAAAGATGTATGCAAAAATGTTTGCATGATCAAATTGGTGGAAATGTGCAAGTATATGTGGATGATGTGGTTATAAAAACCAAGGAAAGCAAAACGCTCCTTGAAGATATCAGGCAAACGTTCGCGAACCTAAGGAGGATCCGAATGAAGCTTAACCCGGAGAAATGTACCTTCGGTGTCCTGGCTGGAAAATTACTCGGATTTCTTGTATCCAGCTGAGGTATCGAAGTTAACCCAACTAAAATCCGAGCCATAGAGCGAATGGAGCTGCCGAAGTGTCTTAACGATGTCCAGAAGTTCACTGGTTGCCTGGCATCTTCAAGTCGGTTTGTATGTCGGATGGGAGAAAAGGCATTGCCTCTCTATCAACTAATGAAAAAAGCGGACAAGTTCGTATGCACGCCGCAGGCCAATGAAGCCTTCATTCAGCTAAAGAAAATGTTATCCACCGCACCAGTGTTAGCCTCTCCACTATCAAAAGAGCCAATGTTGCTCTATATAGCCACAACCAACCGAGTTGTAAGTGCAGTGGTCGTGGTAGAGCGCGATGAAGAGGGTAAGTCAGTGCAAAGGCCAGTCTATTACCTGAGCGAGGTATTATCCGCATCGAAGCAAAATTATCCTCACTATTAGAAAATGGCATATGGTGTGTACATGTCAGCAAAGAAGCTAAAACACTACTTTGAAGAACACCCAATCAAAGTGATATGTGAAGCCCCCATATCTGAGATAATGAGTAACAAGGATGCAAGCGGCCGAATCGCAAAATGGGCAATTGAGCTAGCCCCTTATGCTCCGCAATACGATAGGAGAGATGCGATCAAGTCTCGGGCTGTGGTCGACTTTTTCGTGGATTGGGCCGAGATGCAATACGAACCACTGCTACCAGATCCGAACTATTGGAGAATGCATTTTGATGGATCAAAAACAAAAAACAGGTTAGGCGTCAGAGTTGTACTTACCTCGCCAAAGAACGACCAGCTGAAGTATGTGCTGCAGATCCATTTCGCAGCGTCAAACAACATCGCCGAATATGAAGCACTTTTGCATGGGCTCAAAGTGGCAAAAGAAATTGGAATACGTCAGATCCAATGCTTTGGTGACTCGGATTTGGTAGTTCAGCAAGTCTCGGGGCAATGGGACGCTCTTGATCCAAACATGGCATTGTACAGATTCCATGCGCAAAAGATATCTGGGTACTTTGAGGGATGCGAGTTTCACCATGTACCCCGGCTGGAAAACGAGGCTGCCAACGTACTGTCGAAGCTCGGATCAACCCAACAAGCAATTCCACCGGGTGTAGCACTAGAACACCTCAGGAAGCCATCTATCAGGTCGTCCCCAGAAACCGACTCAATCTACATCCCGACAGATCTGGAGTCTGGAGCTATGCCCATGGACATTGACGTGGGAAGTGGTTCAGGAAACCCGAGGACTGCTTCGCAGAACCCGGGGACTACACAGCGAGATCCGACGGAGGTTATGCCGGTGGAGCAAATGGAAGTAGATGAGGATGTGTTTCCAGTGCGAGCTATACCGGCTTGGGCACTGCCCATATTTCAATTCCTGAAGGATGGAACTTTGCCCAGTGAAGAGGTGCTTTCCAGGAAAATTCAGAGGCGTGCAAAGGCATACACAATTATCAATGCCGAACTATACAAGAGAAGTGTCACAAATGTCCTCCAACAATGTGTTGACCCGGAAGAAGGGCTTGACATCCTCCGGGATATACATCAAGGGGAATGTGAGCATCAGGCCTCATCCAGAGCTTTAGTGGCAAAAGCTTTCTAGCATGGGTTCTACTAGCCAAGTGCCTTAGAACAAGCAGAAGATCTAGTAAGAAAATGCAATGGCTGTCAGAGGTATGCAACCAAGACACATATGCCAATGTCGGAGCTCAAGACTATACCAATTACCTGGCCATTTGTTGTATGGTGTTTGGATATGGTTGGCCCGTTTAAACCAACAAGAGGGAATATGACCCATATCTTGGTTATGGTTGACAAATTTACAAAGTGGATTGAGGTAAAACCGATAAGAAAATGTGATGGAGCCACGGCCGTAACATTCCTCAAAGATATCATTCTGAGATATGGCTATCCTCACAGTATCGTAACAGATAATGGCACAAATTTTGCTGAAGGAGCATTTGCGCGATTCTGCCGAGATAAGAAGATCTGGTTGGACGTTGCCTCGGTAGCCCACCCCGCATCGAACGGACAAGTGGAAAGATCCAACGGATTAGTATTATCCGGGATAAAACCCTGGCTCATTGAGCCGCTGCAAAGGTCAGCGGGGTGCTGGATAGAAGAACTACCAGCGGTACTGTGGAGTTTAAGAACAACTCCGAACGGATCAACAGGCTATACGCCATTCTTTCTGGTATATGGGGCAGAAGCTGTGTTACCAGCCGACATAGAGCATGATTTGCCTAGAGTCACCCAATACACAGAAGCCGAAGTGCGAGAAGCCCGGCAAAATGATGTTGATCTGCTAGAAGAAGCGAGAGAATTGGCATTGTCCAGATCCGCCATATATCAGGAAAATCTCCGACGCTATCATAGCCGGAAAGTAAACCCCCGAGTCTTTCGGGAAGGTGATCTGGTACTCCGGTTGGTACAACATACTGCTGGCATGCATGAGTTATCCCCCCATGGGAAGGGCCATTCATTGTGAGCAAAGCATTGCACAATGACTCTTATTATCTCATTGATGCAAAACCACAGGAGAAGAACAAGGTGGACAGGTCCGGCGAGGAATCTAAGCGTCCATGGAATGTAGCTCTACTCCGTCCATTCTACACTTAACAAAGAAGTGTGTGTATTTGAATCTTCTCATATGTCGGTATGTATGCCGGCAATGAGTTTATCAATGAAATCTTGGCACCTCGGCGAGAACTCGTGGACCCGCCTTAGTGATATTCTGTTTTCGTATTTGTTATTTTATGTCGGTCAAGCGGTTGCTTCTACCTAAGCCGGATTAGTAGTGTGTGAGCACCAAAAACTCAACTCTTCGACTTGCTGCTGTCCAACAAGATTTGGCTTCATGGCAAGCAAGAGAACAAGTTTGGAATTGCGTAGCACACGAAAAAACGACTAAGGAAAAGAACTTAATCGAGCTGAAATTTGTTATTCGGACTAACCTTACGCTTACTCTGTATTTACTATGCTGAGTTATTTTGAGCTAGTCCTAAAGTTTCCAAGTATTGTTAAGTCAATTTTTGAAACTCGGACTCGTAAGTCATGAAACCGAATCAAGGTAGACACGAGCCAAGCCAGGAAATTGGAGAAACAAGAAAAAGAAACTCGGGGACTACGCCCAAGTTAATCCGGCACGAGCAACTTAGTAGCAAAATATCATCAACGTGCTTAATACATTTGCACCCGGCATACCGGGGATCTGATAAACTTCAAAGTGTTTGCTGGTGGTCAAGGAGCAGCAAGAGAATGTAACTCGGCGCCAGCAAGAGGAACTTCGGCCTTAGCTTCAGCGTCATCTTCGTTCTCTTCGACATCCGAGGCTTCGTCCTCTTCCTCCTCACCCAAACCATCTTCGACATATTCGTCGTCAACAGCGCCAAGGATGGGGGCATACTGAATGAGGCTATGGGCGCAAGCCTTGTGCTGAGCTATCCAATCCGGGTCATTGGACCACATTGATCCGGTGCGCATGCGCTCGAGAAGCTTCAGGTTTATCTTTTCATACCATGTGAGCACATAGTGGAGGACGGTTTCAGCTCCGGCGCGTCCGGCGGATTCCCTCCAGAGGTCAAGTTGAGTCTCGCACTCCATTAACTTGTTAATCAGAGCAGTGGACCCCTCCGGAGTATCTTCATCAGGCCAAAAGGCATTGAAGATCCGGACTGCTACATCTAGGATATCCTTACCATAGTTCTTCACAATCTCGATGCGAGAAGATAAGCTGACCAGCAGGTCCTCCATGTCATAGGGAATATTTTCAGCGCCAGAACCAGTTGGAGTACCCCTCTTCTGGCGAAACTTCGCAACAGCAGCGGCTGCAATGGCATCACCCTCTAGAAATTTGTCTAAAAACAAGACAAGTGAAATGGGTGAAGGAGGTTGACCCGGAGAGATTCATGCTGACTGAAGGAAAAGAACTTACGAGAAACATGGCTATGGATCCGGGTCAGCTCCTTGGTGCAGTTGTCATGCCTCTTCTGGAGTTGCACAAGTTCAGCATTTGCTGACTCAAGCTTAATGTCAGCGTCCTTCAGCAGTTCTTGATCTTTGACAATTTGGAGGTTCAGGCATTCTTGCTCTTCAGTGAAATCTTGGCCAGCTTTATCCATCTCGGATTTGTGGAGCGCCTTGAGTTTTTTCATTTCTGCCTTAAGCTTGGCAATTTCATCATCTTTGGTCCAGAGGAGGGCGAGCTCATCATCCTTCTTCTTAAGTTCGGCTTGGTGCTGCCCTGCTTGTTCGAGAAAATGCAGCATCATATCAGGCATGGGCACACTATCTTCAAGAGATGCTGAAACAGTTTGTTGACCCAGCAAAGCCGAGGTATGAATATCTACCGAGCCCAGGAGAAGGAAAAGAGAGCACAGAAGTTAAGTAACCGAAGTGACTTACCTTTTATCTGGTCCAAGTTCTTCCTCATGAGGATGTTCTCGGCCTCCACTCCGGCTGCCCAATCCAAATAATAGATTAGTTCGACGGGAAAAGACAAGGAAAGATAGGAAAAAGTCAAAGTGAAAACTTACCCCGTTTCTTGAACTCAGCAAGGAGTGTAGAATGTTTCGAGCGTAGCCCCTTGTGTGTGTCCAAGAGGCGCTGAAACTCAGCGCTCCGGCGATTGGTGGTCACCTGAAAGGAGCAAAGATAGCTTAGTCATGTGCATATTCAAAGTGTACCGAATCCGGGCCAAGTGGAACTTAACCCAGCTCTAGGTGTGTGCATATTCGAAGTGTACAAGATCCAGGCCAAGTGGAACATAACCCGACTCTAGGTGTGTGCATATTCGAAGTGTACAAGTTCTGGGCCAAGTGGAACTTAACTCGGCTCTAGGTGTGTGCATATTAGAAGTGTACAAGTTCTGGACCAAGTGGAACTTAACCCGGCTCTAGGTGTGTGCATATTCAAAGTGTACAAGTTCCGGGCCAAGTGGAACTTAGCCCGGCTCTAGGTGTGTGCATATTCGAAGTGTACAGAATCCGGGCCAAGTGGAACTTAATCCGGCTCTAGGTGTGTGCATATTCTAAGTGTACAAGATCCAGGCCAAGTGGAACTTAACGTGGCTCTAGGTGTGTGCGTATTCGAAGTTATTAGGGAGCTACACTAATTCTCTAAGGAGCATCCGGCCGAGTAACAAGTTACTCCCCCGGAGGCTCGGGGACTAATGGTTATATGACTAAGCACTAGTACATGTTAAAGAAAAGACGAAGTAGTATACCTCCATCATCCGGCTGGCAAGGTTGATAGCCTTGGCAGCTGTGTTCATTTGCACCGCAAACTCGGCAGGACCAAATTTCTTCGGGAGATCGTCGTTATTGACGAACTCTGCCTTGTTCCAGTTATTGACAAACTCGATCAAGGCCGGAGGATAGCGCTCTCCGCTAAGAATGTGGGGCGCGATCAAACCCTTGGCATGGGCCTCCCTCCTCTCAATTAGCGCAGCAGCGAGGCTGGTGTGCAAAACAAGTTGCACATCAGCTGACTCGGCAGAGGTGTCTTTCTTCGGTGGGGTCTTCTTCGGAAGCATGGACGCGAGCGTGCGCTGTCCAGCCTCGATAGATGCTGCCTTGGCGGCGTCAGAAGCTTTCTTGCCCTTGGGCTGCGGCTGAGAGGTTGAAGTTTGTGCTGCGGATTTACCCTTGGGCATAGCCTTGGTGCTAGCCTTGGTGCTGGTTGTGTCTTCTCGCCGAGCCTTGGAAGACTCGGATGAGGCAGAGGGATTTGGTGCTGCTGCTGATGCTTGTGCTGCTGCTGTTGGTGTTGATGCTGGTGCTTGTGCTGGTGCTTGTCTTGGCGGGGGTGCTGTTGATACCTCGGAGGTAGCTGGTTGCGGCTGAGCCGAAGTGGAGCTGGGAGCAACTGCTTCCTCGGCAGAGCCACTTCCCCCTGCTCCGAGGTTGCCCTCCTCTAGACGAGGTGGGCTAGAACCCGGAGCAGCCGCTGAACCCTCTTGATTGGGGCTCAACGGGCATGAATTGTCGCCACGAGGGGGAGAAGGACTATGCCGGAGGGGCGAAGCGATGCTGGATCCGCTCTGAGGAACCTCCACTGCAGCCCTACCGAATCAAATGATGAATGATAAGAAATTATAACAAAGGAAAAACAAATGAATAGCAAAGCACGAAGCAGAAAATTGGATAATGAAGAAGTGACTTACTCATCAGAGGTCAAAGGTTCCTTGGGCTTGCGAGCTCTTCGGGTTATGGCCTTAGTCATAGGCTTGGTGGCAGCTTTGTCTGCGGACTTCTTTCGCCTCTTGGTTGGCTTAGAAGGTCCGGAGGAAGAAGCAGATGTGGCTGCCCTTTTCTTTGACGCGGCCGGGACAGGCTCGCCCGTGGCGAGAGGAGGATCTTCGTGGATCTGCCCACCTGGGTTAGCTGATGCCGGAAAGGCAGAAGAAAGGGGGACAGCGTCAAATGCTTCCATCACCTCAACGTCGGAATCATCTTCATCATCAGGCCAATCCCTTAAGGAAGAGAAGTTACCGGTGGGTCGCTTGGTGGCATCGGGGAATGGCAGGAACATGTCCTGATCCGGCTCCTCCTCGTCCGGGGCATCTCGATCATTCGCCCACTTGAGAGAAGGCTCGGTGCCATCCTCGAGGGTTTGCTGAAGAAACAGCTAAGAAGAAAATGCAAACGGATCAAACAAACAACAAATTCCGACATATGATATAACTCGGAAAAAGATTGGATCACGAGATTTACCATAGGAGGAAGCCTATCTCGGCAGAAGTGCTTGATCCCCCACTCCCAATCAGCGGAGAAGTTTTTGTCAGTGGTGAAGAGGGCCTTGACCCGGTGGAATATCTCGATATTGCTCAACTTGAATGAGGAGGTCCGGTTGGGGTCAAGGCACCAGCTCATGTGGCAAAGCTTGTGAGTGCGTTTCTGGAGAGGGGAGATCTGGTTGCGGACAAACGTGATCATCGCGTCCTTGTAGCACAGCCCCGCATCCTTCAGCTCCTGGAACCGTTTGTTGACTTGGTTCGCCAGAACAGTGGGTTTCTTGGAGATCCGGTCCCATAGATCTGGATTAGAAGGACCCGGAGCGTAGGGGCACAGCCGGATCAGATCTGCAGTCATGCCATTTCTGACATAAAAGAAGGTTTGGGCCTAGACCTTGCAAGAATCAAGCCCCGTGACTCGGGGAAAGACGGATTGTTTCCGGGGACAGATAGAAGCAGCACCAAACTGCGTAAGTTGTTTGTCCTCCGGGTCAAGCTCCTTATGCGGAATCACGTTCCGGCGTAGACTGAAAACCCGGATCCAGAGCTCTTTGGTGGGCCACAATCCGACATACCCCTCTATGGTGGAGGCAAAGGAAGAAAGGGAGGTGATGGCGTTCGCCGGAAGGTGGTGCGGTTGAAGCTCGTAGATGTTGATCCAATCATGGAAGAAATCGCTAACAGGGAGGTCGAACCCACGCTGGAAGTGGGAGAGGAACACTACGAACTCACCCGGATTAGGTGAGGGACCAAGCTCCTCGGTGGCGAGACGGGCAACCACGCCCTCCGGGATGCGCCGGGTGCGGTACAACCAGTCTAGGTCGTCCTGGCACACCCAGGAGCCAACCCAGGTGCCGCGTTCGGCGTTCTCCGCCTCCTCCTCCATCTCCGCCTCCGCGACGACGAGCTCTTCCTCTGTCATGTCTAGGTCGCTGTCCTCACCGGCCCTATCGGAGGTGGGGGCAGTGCCTTGGATTGGCGCGGACCTGTGGCGGTGGAGTTGCATGGGAGTGGCGGCGATGCTAGTGCAGAAAGGCACGGGGCAGCGGCGGCGCTGCTAAGCAGGTGCGGCGGCGGCGTTGTTGCTGGGAAGAAGAAGAAGGAGAAGAGGCAGAGGGGCGCGAGAGTGGGGAAAAATACCAAGGGGCGCGCCCCTCCCCTATTTAACCATGCCCTAGCTGGGTTAGTGGGATCGTGCGGTGCGGTGAGGCCACACGGTGTGGCCGTGTATGTGCCGGGTCAGCCAATTAGAGGCGAGCCACAGGAAGGACCACAGGGCGCAGGGGATCCCACGACGTGACGTGGTGATACAGTTAACGAGGAGACAGACACGATGTGACGTTTGCAACAGTAACACATGACATTAACTGCAGCAGTAACTGACGCAGGCCCTTAAAATGAGGCAAAGTAATGATTACCCTCCACGTGGGACGTGGGGAAGCGTACGAGAGAAGGAAGGATAACCCGGATAACCGAAGGGTGACCCGGCCAGCGAGTGAAAACTCAGAATGTGCCAAGGGAAAAGCTAGCCAATGAAATCTGGGATATGAGGTAACTCGGAAAAGGGAGCAAAAGGCTCAGTAAAATTGAACCTGCTGTGGCCTTAGCGACTGAGGCAGCTAAGACCGCACCAGCTTCGGGGACTAATGTTGGGGGATACCCCCGGGTAGGGTCACGCAGGGGTATAAAGGCCGAGTTAGCCGAGGTATGGCAAGGTCAAAGCGAATGCTGGCTGAGTCACCTCAAGGTAGGCCGAATCACGGAGTAACCCAGACCAGAGGATGTCCACCTAACTTGTCCCGGCCGACTTATGTCGTATGCCGACAGGATTATGTATGTTGTAAGCAGGTACCAATGTGGCCGGATTAACCAGGCACGATCCGGGTTATATTAGGCTTGCGAGAGAAGGAAGGTATCTCGCTGGTCAAAAGGAGGTCACTGTACGCTGGAGCGTGAGCAAAGCAGACAGAGGCTAGGACCACCGAGGCGTGGCCGACAAGGGTGACGCTGCCTGTGTCGGATGACGCTGGCGCCGCAGAGGCTCACATAGCCTCTACATGGCTTACGATGGGGAAAAGTGACCCAGTCGGTTTGCTATTTTGGGAAGAGGCATATTCCCTGGAATATGCCTCTACGTATGCCCTAATTGGAGACCTAGCCACCCCTATATAAGGAGGGCTAGGGCCTCTGTAGAGGGGGTTGAGCTTTACTTGGTTGATCTCGAGTTGGTCCATGAGAGCTAGCTAGTGGAGAGAGTAAGAGAGTTCCTTCTTCCTCCTCTCCCCAATACAGCTCAAGGAGCACTTGTAAACCTTGGATACCTACTGAATACAAAACATCTGTGTGTGGAATCACCACACTATCCCTCCCTGGATTCCTCTAGTGCATATAGTCCCCACCTTTAGCCTATCCATGGCATCTGCCGTGACACCACCATGACACCGCGGTTGGTGAGGGTGTGCCTCAAGTTGTTGGGCTAGCGGCCCGCCAAGACTGGTTGTTGACGATGTGCGTTCGGGCGTCGATGGGTTGCCCGTTGGGGCGACCGTGTTGTTCACCGGCCGCGGCTCGTTGGTGGAGAGCACAGGGTTGGCGACCCGTGGCTGATGCGCCAGGGGTTGGGGTGGTGGGCAGGTCACGGCGTTGGTGATGGTGGGAGGGACGCTTGAGGCTGCCCTACTTGCCGATGAGCGGGAATACATCCACCCCCACAGGTCGACTCCCGCGGCTTACTGCTCGACGGCCCTGGCGAGTAGGGCCTTGGCATATTGGATCTGCAACACGCCCTCTCCTTGGACGTCGAGGTGGGGGACTGCGGCGTCAGCCGCGATGAAATTGTCCATTGAAGTGGAGTACAGTTGGAGCCCATTGGTGTCGCTGGCCTGTGGTGAGATTATGATCCGCGGCTGGTCCGGAGGGGGCGCGCGACCAATGGGTGGCGGTGGGGCCCAGTCGCCGGTGCGCCGGGTGGTGGTCGGTTGCTGCCACCTGGTGGCGTGTTCTCGCAGTATTCACGCTCAGCCGCGCGTGTAGGGTTGCTTTCATCGTTGAAGTTCAGGACACGGCCCTGGACGTTGGAGTTCAGGCGTGTCCTGATGTGGCGTTGGTGGTAGAGCGACAGCTCCTGCGCTGTTGCCTGCTCGAGGCGGAATTTCTCGTGCTCGGCTAGCTCCTTGCGATGCGCCTCCTCCAATCGTAGGCAGGCTTCCTCCACCTCCGTGGCCGTGGCGGTTGGAGGGATCGGTGTAGAGAATGGATCTGGAGGGGCGACCGTGCTGCCCGCCATGTAGATCGCGTTGAAGCAATTAGATCTGGCGCGGAAGTCCTTGGGGGACTCTGAGCCGGAGTCGGAATCAAAGATCCCGAGGATGGAGGAATCCTCAAAGTCCACAGGGTTGGAGACCCGCGTGATGGAGTCCTCCCGTGATGCTGTGGTGATGGATCTGTCGACCGAGGCAGGGGTCGCGGAGTCGGCATCGTCGTGGAGGGCCGCGTCATCCGCGGCGGCGTTGGTCTCAACCGTGTCGCTGGCGGCCGAGTCGTATTCGGTGGCGAGGCGGCTAATGGAGCGGACCTGCTCCTCCAAGAGCAGATCGTGGCGTGGCGGCGATCCGCCGACGATCACCATCACCACCACGTCGACTACATCGGTGAAGCCAACGAACAGGTTGATGGTGCTGACCGGCATTATCGCGATGTGGGTGATCGGGTGTGACGCCGGGATGTAGCTGTTGGGCAGGATCTATAGGATCCCGCCGGTGGCGATCATGCGACTGGTGGCAATCAGTCGATCGATCGGCGAGTAGGGTCTCGCTGCAGAACTCAGGCCAGTCTGGCTGGGCCCCAAGGTGGGCGCCACTGTCATGGAAATGGCCATGACAGTCGCTGCCATAGGCAGCGATTGATAGAATCGGGGGCGAGAGCTGGCAGCCATCTGCGGTGCGAGATGGGGGCAGATGCACATGGATTTATCCAGGTTCAGCCCCCGGAGGGTAAAGACCTACTCCTGCTAGATTAGATTTATGGAAGGCGAGTTACAGGGGTGGTGAGCTCGGCATCTAAGCAGCGAGTCGCTTGAAGGGGTGTATGATGGAAGATAAGTCCTTATAGTAACCTAGGGAGGCTTATATAGGAGGCACTTCGCTAGGGTTTACAGTTTACAACCGAACAAGATATGGATTCAGAGGCTTTGACCTAATCCGACTGGGCTTCAAGTACGCTTCCGGGCCTCCAGTCTCCAATTGCCAGGCATTCTCCTCAGTCGCGTTCAAGTCGCCGTCCTGCAGGCCCACTCGCTAGGCCTTTGGCCCGCTCAGAACGTCCTGCTAGGCATACCCTATTCAGCATATCCCCATCACCGACCGACTCAAGGAGATACCCTCGGGAGGTAGCAGGGCCAGCACACTCATCCCCGCTACCTCGGGGGCTGCCTCTCGCGAACTCCTCCCGGTTATCATGGGCTAGCGATAGGGTCCCGCCTTGCGCTCCTACCGGGTCGTTGGGGAGGGGATCTTCACTGTGCCCAGGAGCCATTGCCAGATCTGGAATGCTCTCGTCAGCCAAGCTCTCCCCCACCATGTTGAATTCCTGGGCAGACACGTAGGTAGAGCTGCCACCAACACACCCTCCTGCTTCACCCAAATCGGCCTTTGCCGTCACTACTTTCCTTTTCCCCTCACGCCTGCCGCGATAGAGTGAGGCAGTGTCATGAGGAAAGAGGCAAGAAAAGAAAGGGAGTTACATGAAGGTGTCTCACCTCTTTACTCCTTCCACCTCCAAGGACCAATTGGCCCTCCTCGCACCGGGAGGGAGGAAGGAGCTGCTGCCGCCCCGCCTTAGGCGCTTCTCAACCGACAGCACCGGCACCGGGGAGACCGACGCCTCAGGTTCGACCCGCTTCCCACAGACTCCTCTGCTGGGAGAGCCACCAGCCCTAGGGTGAGGAGGCCCCTCGACATTTGCCTCCTTGGAAGACGACATGCTGTTGATCATCCTCCCATGCCACACGCGCCGGAGCGGCTCGGGGGCTTGACTTGGTCTGCCGTCCTCGTCATCTAGGTCGACCAAGGAACATACCCCCCGGGCATCCAAGGTGGGGAGACCCGCCCGGGCGGTGCTCGTGCCGCCCACCGAGTACAAGGGATGAGCACCCGGTGGAAACTCTGCCTCCACGTATGCACCAAGGAGCATCAGCATGAGCACCAACATGGTGTCCTCAGCATGGTGCCCCTCGAAGTGTCAGACAGAGTCGAGGTCAAGCGATGCAGACCACACGAGCCTTCTGCGCTCCTAAAGGGGGGAACTCTATTGCCATAGGAACTCCCTCACCACCATCGTGCCAGACAGCCCCAGGCTCCTCAATACGCCACGCGCCTTGAGAGGTGTCCGGGACTCATGCAGGCAGCCGCCTCGCGAGCCCAGCCTGGGTTCTCCACCGCCGCCCCAGCAGGAGCATGGAGTGGGGGCCAGGCCCGCCCGCCGTCCACCTGGACCCAATTGCGGTGGGCCTCCGATGCTACGCCAAGGATGGAGATCGGCAGGAAGTCTCCCTCCTCCTCGGCAAAGAATCCAACACCGCTGAGGATGTCCCCTGGTACAAGGACACGAAGGTTGTAGAAGTGTGCGAACAATGCCAAGGACGGGGGCTACTGTCGGCCCATAGGTACCGTGGGTACCCCGTCCCTCTAGATCACCAGGCCCTGCATAAATGACCTCTCAAGGGCTCTCAAAGAGAGTAGGCCTCTGAAGGAGGGGAGATACTAGAACTCTCCTCGGGTGCTCGAGACTATAACAGCCAGGCGGGAACGCCCCACGTCACGACCTCTAGAGGGAAACCTTGCAATGCCCGGGCATGCTTTGCAAGGCGATGTCCCAACGGTCGGTCCAAGTAATGACCAGTCCACCCGAAGAAAGCAAGGCACGCAGGGGGAGTGGGTTGATGCAAGACAAAGGCAGCTTCTGAAATAGCTGTTTTGGTGCAAGAAGGCCAGGATGGCAACGTAAAGCGGAGGGACAGCCGACCAACCCCTGACACGGCAACCACTCGGCGGTCACAATAAGACAAGGTGGGGCCAAATCCATTGGTGGGTGATACGTCGTAAACGTATCTATAATTTTTGATGCTCCATGCTTATTTTATATCAATTTTCTTATGTTTTGTTTACACTTTGAGGTATTTTTATACATTTTCTAGAACTAACCTATTAACAAGACGCCGCAGTGCCAGTTGCCTGTTTTCTGCTGTTTTGGTGTCAT
Source organism: Avena insularis (assembly GCA_023614405.1). Taxonomy (NCBI): domain Eukaryota; kingdom Viridiplantae; phylum Streptophyta; class Magnoliopsida; order Poales; family Poaceae; genus Avena; species Avena insularis. Next base: position 66,275,867 of record CM042692.1, on the reverse strand, counting down.
AAAAGCTAGTAAGGAAATATTCTCGGAATTGGACGAAACAAAAGCCGAAGTTCCTATTTTTCCCGACACGACACAGAAGTCTAAAGCAGAGACAGAGGAGAGCCACGAGGCAGCCACACCATAGGGTGGCGCGGCCCCCCTGGGTGCACCAGGCCTTGGTGTGGGCCCCTCGGGCGGCCACCGACCTCACCTCTTCGCCTATATAAACCCCCCGAGATGAAAACCCTAAGAGGAGGATCAGAATTCCACGAAAAGTTCTGCAGTACCACCACCACCAAAGAGGAGATTCGGGGGAAAGACGTCTCTGTTCCAGCACCCTGCCGGGACGGGAAAGTGCCCCCGGAGCCATGTCCATCGACTCCACTACCATCTCTATCGCTGTTGCTAACTCCCATGATGAGGAGGGAGTAGTTCTCTCTCGAGGCTAAGGGCTCTACCGGTAGCTATGTGTTCATCTCTCTCTATGTGTGATTTATTGAGATCATGAGTTTATTAATCTAGTTGAATAAGTAGATATATTCTGCTACTCAAGTGCTTTAATTAATTTTTGGTTATCCCCACGTGTGTGAAGTTGACAGTGTGCACACCGTGTGGCACTTAGGCTAAGGTTACAGAAATACTTATCATGAGTATAATTTGAGTTGGATGTCTCTATGAGATTGTGGTGTTTGTTGGAACCATCTAGTGCTCAAGGTGATAGTGAGGGGTTATCTAGATAGGGAATGCGAACTTTAAGGTGTGCTGTTATAGCCCTACATCATCCAACCGGAGAGTAGTTTAGGGTAGCATAATGAAGAGAAGATATTTATATGAGAGTGTCCACTAGTGAAAGTATGATCTCTAGGCCTTGTTTCTAAGCCTTGAAACACCATTTACAATCAGTTCCATTACATGTTTGCTTGCTGCCACTCTTATTTCAGATTGTAATTATCACTTATAATCATCCATATTACTTGTATTTCACTATCTCTTTGCCAAACTAGTGCACCTATACACCTTACAAGTGTATTGGGTGTGTTGGGGACACAAGAGACTTCTTGTATCTTGATTGCAGGGTTGCTTGAGAGGAATACCTTTGACCACTTCCTCCCTGAGTTCGATAAACCTTGGGTGATCCACTTAAGGGAAACTTGCTGTTGTTCTACAAACCTCTGGACTTGGAGGCCCAACACTATCTACAAGAATAGAAGCATGCATAGACATCAAGCTATTTTCTAGCGCCGTTGCCGGGAAGGTAAGGTAAAAGGTACTCACATCCTCTGGCTACTAAGCTATCTTCCAGTACTGTTGCTGGTGTGTGAGTACTCGAAGTTATTTCCTTTAGATTCTGCAATTATATCTTTTGGTTTCTTGTTTTTATTTTCACTAGTTAGGCTTAATGGAAAACAACAAAAAAATTAGAGAGCTTGATAGTATTTATCTTGAGTTAGGACATGAAGTGTTTGAAGAGAAAATTAAAAAACCTATGGAACTTTATTTGCATGCTAATAGCAATGTTATTAGTATGAATTCTTTGAAAACCATTATTGCTAATGCTATGGAAAAGTCCAAGCTTGGGGAAGCTGGTTTTGATGAGTATGATATTTTTAGTCCCCCAAGCACGGAGGAGAAAATTTACTTTGATGATACTATACCTCCAATATATGATGATTACAATGATGAATATGATATTTTCAGTCCACCTACTATTGAGGAGAAAATTCATTATGATTACAATATGCCTCCTATATTTGATGACTATGGTGATCGGAATAATAATGACAGCTATTTTATTGAATTTTCTCCCACTATGATTAATAAGAATGACTATGCTTATAGGGAAGTAATAATTATTTTATGCATTTGGCTTATGATAAGAATGTTTTATGTGATATTTATATTGTTAATTTTATTTCTGATGCCACTAAAAGTTATTAGGAGAGAGGGAAACATGATTTTATCTATCTCAACAATATTAACCTTCCCCTCTTTATGTTGAAATTTTTGAAGTTGCACTTGTTTTGCTTTCCTATGTTTGCTGCTTTGTGCTTTCATGACTTATTTCTTTACAAGATTATTTTTCATAGGAAGTGGGTTAGAATTAAATTTGTTCCACATTTGCTTCTTGATGCTCTCTTTTACTTCAATTCATATTTCTTATGTGAGCACTATCAAAATTATCATGCCTATCTTAATGGCTATAAAGAAAGAGCTTTTAGGAGACAACCCATTATATTTTTACTTTCAGTTTATTTATTTTTGTTGAGTCTTGGAAGTTATTTCCTCTGTAATAACCTCTCCTTATCCTTTTTGTTTGGTTTTTGAGCCAAGAATAACCTCTAATGAGAGGGATGTAAGATATGGGGAAGTTGCTGTCCCGAAACAGATTTCTATGCGTCACTGTAAAAAATCGTGAAAACTCTCAATACGTCGGATTGATCTGTAAATTTTTGTGCTTATGCCCCAGTTTATGACCCAACTTTCGTTAGTTTTGCACTTTTCGATTTGAGCAATAGAAGAGTTTTGAAAAAATCAGTCTTTACATGCTGGTCTGTTTTGACAGACTTCTGCCATTATTTGCATTTGCCTCTTAATCGGTTTCTTTTTGAGTTCTCTTGGATCACTTGAGCTTTTAAAAGAAATTGCTACAGTAGCTTATGTTTTATTGGATGATTTACTTGAGTTGAAACTGAATCCAAAGTATTATTATTTTGAATACACTAATGTTGCTAATGAAGATCGTGTGAAGTTTTGTATGAAGGAAGTTTTCAAGTGTAGGGAGAGAATGATGTAATGAGATGAAGTATGGACAAAAGCTCAAGCTTGGGGATGCCACCCGTGTCACCCCAAGAAATATTCAAGAAGTACAAGCATCAAAGCTTGGGGATGCCCAAGGCATCCCCTTCTTCATCAATAATCTCAAGTCTTCTTTCAAGATACTTTATTTTTATTACCTTATGAACTATGTGTTGTTCTTGGAGCGCCTTTGTTTTTAGTTTTATTTTGCTTTCTTTGCCGCAATAAGTTGGTTGGATCCCAACACACTTCTTTTGGAGAGAGACACACCCCGTTATTCATTGCCTAGAACACTCTAGTTTTCACTCTTATTGTTATGTGAGTGTTCTCCTTTGCTAGCACTGCGTTTAGCTTTAGTTTTCTTATTCTTTTGGCTTAGAACTTTTTAGTTCTTCTTTGTAGATGGGTGAGACATTCTATCTGGTCTTTATTGATTATTATATTTGGAAAAGAGTAGGAAGTATCATGCTTATAGTGGTGCAAAAGGAAGCTTGTTTTGACTGTGACTTAGACTTTATCATGTCATGCTAGATGTTGCTTTGACCATATGCTTAGTGATTATTGTGGTATTCTCCTTTGATGCTTTATTTGGGTTGACTTGCTCTCTTAGTTGGTCGCTCCCAGTCTTTTGCTAGCCTCCACCTGTACTTAGTATGAGTTCTACTCATGCATCCAACTCCCAAGAAACCAAGTTATTCCAAAGAGTCCACTATAAATTCCTATACATGGTGTGTTACACCATTCCAAGTATATTCATGTGTTTATCTATCTTCCAAATTAAACTTTTGTTATGTGAAAATTAGTGATTAAAGCTCTAACAAACTTGATGGCACATTTTATTTTCTTGCACTCAATAAACTTGAACCATTGTGCCTATCTATGTTACCTATATTCTTGAATTTTATAAGTTGTGAGTTAGCAGAACCATGATACCATGGGGAACACTTTCAACATTGCACTTATTATTCAGTTGATATCATGTTCTTTTGTTTATGGATCCCGGTGGTGTGAAATAAAAGGGGAGCTTGTAAGCTCATGGAGTTTGTATGTGTGTTAGAGAAACGCCTAGGCGGCTAGCCTAAGCCATGCCTAATCATGGTGGAAACTTGCAGCATAACCATAGTGAGCATTCTGTGAAGCATCCTCAATAAAAACCTATGCAAATAGCAAATAAAAAGATCGCTGAGATGCTCATTGTTTGTTGCCTTGTCATTTTGATATGGGAAAGCTCCTGTGTCATGGGGTACCCCATTGGCGGTTTCTCCATGATACACATGTACTTACAATGACAAGAACTTACTTGTGACTAAAGTTGAGTAGCATGAGCTTCGGTACTCATAAACAAGGGGCATCCGATTTTCAACTTATAACTTGTCAAGCATATCCTAAAATTTGTGTCACTTTAACCTTAATCACCTCAAGATGCATATGATAGGGGAAATGAGAGCTGAAGGCTAATAAGTACCATAATTTTTGGAAGCACTTTATGAAACTTGAAATCTTTGCTTCCTTCTGTGAAGGGCTTTCTTTTTATCTTTTTATGTTGAGTCTCCATCTTCTATCTTTATGCACCAATTAAGAGAGCATAGTTTTCATTCTTAGTTCAATGTGCATTGTCCCAAAACTTATTGATTGATTCATAATTTTGGTATTGCTTGCTCTTAAATTATTTGTATCTAGTCACCCTTATGAACTTTGACACCCATATGCATTTATGTTTTTTCTGTACCATGAGGGACAAGCTGAATACCACTCTTATTATGTTTTCTATATGTGAAACAAAAAAATGTCTTTCAATGCATTGTTATTCATGATCTTTTGTTTGTACCTCTTTATGTTGCAACTTAGTTGCTTTGTCTTATTGTTAGAACTATATCTTTCATGTTTATGTTAGAGTACTTTGATCCCAGCTATCAATGTTTTACAATACCTTGATCAAGATTGTGATGGTGCATGTCACCTCAAAAATTATTCTTTTTATCACTTACCTACTCGAGGACGAGCAGGAGTTAAGCTTGGGGATGCTTGATACGCCGTAAACGTATCTATAATTTTTGATGCTCCATGCTTGTTTTATATCAACTTTCTTATGTTTTGTTTACACTTTGAGGTATTTTTATACATTTTCTGGAACTAACCTATTAACAAGATGCCACAGTGCCAGTTGCCTGTTTTCTGCTGTTTTTGGTTTCAGAAAAGCTAGGAAGGAAATATTCTTTGAATTGGACAAAACAAAAGCCGAAGTTCCTATTTTTCTCGACACGACACAGAAGTCCAAAGCAGAGACGAAGGAGAGCCACGAGGTGACCACACCATAGGGTGGTGCAGCCCCCTGGGCACGCCAGGCCCTGGTGTGGGCCCCTCAGGCGGACATCGACCTCGCCTGTTCGCCTATATAAACCCCCCGAGACGAAAAACCTAAGAGAAGGATCAGAATTCCACGAAAAGTTCCACAGCGTTGCTGCCACCGAAGAGGAGATTCGAGGGATGGAAATCTCTGTTCCGGCACCCTACCGGGAGGCGGAAGTGCCCCCAGAGCCATCTCCATCAACTCCACCGCCATCTCCATCGCCGTTGCTGACTCCCATGATGAGGAGGGAGTAGTTCTCTCTCGAGGCTAAGGGCTCTACCGGTAGCTATGTGTTCATATCTCTCTCTATGCATGATCTTATTTAGATCATGAGATTTGTAATCTAGTTGAATAAGTAGATCTATTCTGATACTCAAGTGCTTTAATTAATCTCTGCTTATCCCCACGTGTGTGAAGTTGACAGTGTGCACACCATGTGGCATTTAGGCTAAGGTTACAGAAATACTTATCATGAGTATAATTTGAGTTGGATGTCTCTATGAGATTGTGGTGTTTGTTGGAACCATCTAGTGCTCAAGGTGACAATGAGGGGTTATCTAGATGGGGAATGCGAACTTTAAGGTGTGTTGTTATATCCCTACATCGTCTAACCGGGGAGTAGTTCAGGGTAGCATAATGAAGAGAAGATATTTATATGAGAGTGTCCACTAGTGAAAGTATGATCCCTAGGCCTTGTTTCTAAGCATTGAAACACCATTCACAATCAGTCCTATTACATGTTTGCTTGCTTCCACTCTTATTTCATATTGCAATTAGCACTTATAATCATCCATATTACTTGTATTTCACTATGTCTACGCCGAACTAGTGCACCTATACACCTGACAAGTGTATTGGGTGTGTTGGGGACACAAGGGACTTCTTGTATCTTGATTGCAGGGTTGCTTGAGAGGGATACCTTTGACTACTTCCTCCCTAAGATCGATAAACCTTGGGGATCCACTTAAGGTAAACTTGCTATTGTTCTACAAACCTCTGCACTTGAAGGCCCAACATTGTCTACAAGAATAGAAGCGTGCGTAGACATCAGTAGGAATGTGGTGACCCTTCCCGCCCAAGAGTTGGGGGAAGAGGGCCGACGCCGCCCTATATAAGGAGCCCATCTCCTATCTTGTAAGGGACAGATCCTAGAGATCTAAAACCCTAGACTTCCATCCACCATTGTGACCTCGCGAGGCAAGTGAACAATACAACCAAGCAGGAGTAGGGGCCTTACCTCCTCACGAGGGTCCCGAACCTGGGTAAAAAACCCCGGTGTCAACTCTCTGTCGTGCATCCGCTCTGCCACCGTATCCATTGCTAGACTCCATCGGACTCACATGTTGATCCCCCTCTCAAATCAAGGGATCGTTGGACCCTAGTTCATTCGCAAGACAAATCTCCTACATCTACCATTCTTTGACATTCGACTTACGACTCCGAGGTCCACAAACTGAATTAACAATACTTTTGAAACTTTGAGGATTAGCTCAAAATAATTTGGCATAACCATAGATAAAAGTAAATACAGGGGTTAGTACAAAAAATAAATGTTGGCTCAATTACGTCCCTTTCCTTAGTCGTTTTTCATGTGTAGTAATTCCAAACTTGTTCTCTTGCTTGCCATGAAGCCAATTCTTTTTGGACAACAGCAAGTCGAAGAGTTAGCTTTTGTTGTCGACACATTACTAACTCGGCTAAGGGGTAAGAAATTTAAGCCAGCCGACATATAAAAGATAAATACAGAAAATGACAATTAATACTAAGGTAGTCCCCGAGTTTCTGCTCGGGGTGCCAGGATTTCATTAATAAGCTCATTGCCAACATACATGCCAACATATGAGAGTTCGAGATACATACACTTTTAGCTAAGTGTAAAATGGGAGAAGAAGTGCTACGTTCCATGGCCGCTTTGATTCTTCTCCGGACCTAGCCACCTTGTTCTTCTCCTGTTGTTGGGCATCTATAAGATAGTATGCATCATTGTGCAAATCTTTGCTCACGATGAATGGACCTTCCCAATGGGGTGAGAGCTTATCCATGCCGGCAGTGCGTTGCACCAGCCGAAGTACCAAATCACCTTCCCGGAAGACTTGGGGGATCGTTTTCCGGCTATGATAGCATCGGGGTTTTTGCTGATATATGGAAGATCTAGACAGTGCCAACTGTCGTCCTCTTCCAGCGGATCAATATCATTTTGTCGGGCTTCCTGCACTTTAGCTTCTATGTATTGGGTGACCCTAGGTGAGTCATGCTCTATGTTGGCTGGCAATACAGCTTCAGCCCCATATACCAGAAAGAATGGCGTATAGCCTATTGATCGATTCAGAGTTGTTCTTAGGCTCCATAATACCATTGGGAGTTTATCAATCCAGCACCCCGCTGATCTTTGGAGTGACTCAATGAGCCGGGGTTTTATCCTAGACAATACTAGTATGTTGGATCTTTCCAGTTTCTCATTCGAGGCGGGGTGGGCCACTGATGCAACATCTAGCCAAATTCTTTTGTCTTGGTAGAACCGGGCGAATTCTCCTTTGGCGAAATTTGTGCCATTGTCTGTTATGATACTGTGTGGATACTCGTATCTCAGGATAATGTCCTTGAGAAATGACACGGCAGTGGCTCCATCACACTTTCTTATTGACTTTACTTCAATCCATTTTGTAAATTTGTCCACCATGACTAAGATATGGGTAATGTTTCCCCTAGCTGGCCTAAATGGTCCAACCACATCCAAGCACCACACAACAAATGGCCAAGTGATTGGTATAGTTTTGAGTTCGGAGGCTGGTATATGTATCTTGCTAGCGTAACTCTGACATCCATTGCATTTCTTCACGAGATATTCAGCATGTTGCAAAGCACTGGGCCAGTAAAATCCATACCGAAAATCTTTGGCTACTAAGGCCCTAGACAAGGCATGATGCCCACATTTGCCCTGATGCATATCTTGGAGGATTTCCTTCCCTTCTGCCGGATCAACACAGCGTAGCAAGACACTTGTGACACTTATCATGTATAACTCGGCGTTGATTATGGTATATGCATTTTCTCGTCTCTGCACTTGTCTGTAGAGTGCCTCCTCACTTGGCAAAATTCCATCTTTCAAGAATTCAAATATTGGTTGCACCCATGCTGGTACAACACGGGCCGGGAAAAGTACTTCGTCAATCTCCATTGGATCAACCAATATAACCTCTACCGGATCAAGCTAAACAGTTCCTGGGTTCTGTAAGGCAGTCCCCGGGTTTGCTGAGGTATTCCCCCAGTCGATGTCCATTGGGGCAGCTTCTGATCCGGGGTTTGCCGGTATATAAATTGACTTGGATTCAGGTGAAGGGGTAATAGATTGTTTTCTCAGATGCTCCAAAGCAACTCCTGGTGGGATGGCCTGCCGAGATGAACCCAGTTTAGATAATATGTCGGCTGCATCATTTTTATCTCTTGGCACATGATGGAATTCACATCCCTCAAAGTAGCCACATATCTTCTGGACGTGGAATCTGTACAGGGTCATGTTTGCGTCTAATGCATCCCAATGACCAGAAACTCGCTGCACCACTAAATCCGAATCTCCGAAGCATTGTTACATGGGTATACCCTACAGGTACTCGAGTTTAGCATATACGGTCCACATACGACAGAAGCCCACGGAGTTGCCAAGGCCCAATGAATAATTCGAGTGGCCCACGGACTCTCTGATTGCTTGCAAGACAAGAAGAAGCTTAAGGATAGAAAGTTCAAAGGGCGAACCCTAATCTGTAACCGACTCGACCTGCTACCCGAGACCTAGCCTATCTATATAAAGGCTAGGAGGGGGCAGCGAGGAGGACGATCACAACCCTAGTTTCCACAACTCTCGCCAGATTGCATCTGCGCACCCCTGTAATCTTCGATTCCTTCGATAATTCCAAGAGTAGACAAGCAAGAGTAGGGACCTCTACCAGGCCTGAACCTGGGTAAACCTTGCGTCCCTATGTGCTTGTTTGCTAGCCGATTGGTGCTTCCAGTGCTCCCTCCTTCTCCAAAGCCCAAGTCCATAATAATGGGCATTGACGAGTTGAACCCTCGTCAATTGGCGTCGTCTGTGGGAATTGGGAGTGCTGATGTCGCGGCTTCTTCGGCCCCGTCAACCGCAATCTACAACTCTGCAACAGCGGAGATTCACCAGCTCTTCGGCACTTTCGAGTTCACCGTCCACACGCCGGCCACTCGCCCGGCTTTCGAGTCTGTAGGCAATGGGATCAGCCTTGGATTGGGAGCTTCCGCTTCCAGTCGGTCAACTGGGCACGCTCTGCATGACTGACCAGCCGACGGCAGCCGCGATTTCTCCAGCATCATGGTTCCTGCCACCAATCGGCATCCTCAGCGAGCTTAATGCCTCGGCAATAGCTGGGAGCATGGACAGCAACAGCAGTCGCGGATCCGATCTAGGTGACCTAGCCACAGAAGATGGAGCCTACGGCTCCAGATATGAAAGTTGTGGGAGCAACAACTTCCCCAATCACTTCCTGTGTGTCGTCATCAACACGGGCGATACCAGCGTCAATCGCAAAAACGCCGGCACCGGATCTGGCACTAGACCGCCCAATAGCGGTATACCCAATGGCAGCACACCCAACGGTGGCCCCACCAATGGCGCGCTGATACGTTGCTAACGTATCTATAATTTTTGATGTTCCATGCTTGTTTTATATCTACTTTCTTATGTTTTGTCCGCACTTTGGAGTATTTTTATACACTTTCTTGGACTAACCTATTAACAAGATGCCATAGTGCCAGCTGCCTGTTTTCTGCTATTTTTGGTTCCAGGAAAGTCAGAAAATGAATATTCTCGGAATTGGACGGGACAAAAGCCAAAGTCAATATTTCACCGAGGGGGACACGGAGCCAGAATATGAGACGGAGAGGGGCCAGAGGCCGGCCACACCACCTGGCCGCGCGGCTAGGCCTAGCCCGCTCTAGGGGGTGGTGTGGCTTCCTAGGGAACCCCCTCGGCCTCCCCTTTCGCCTATAAGATGCCTCCGATACAGAAATCCTAAGTACCCAATCAAAATTCCACAAAAGAGTCTGTAGCCGCCGTCATCTCCATCCCTAGATCGGGAGGGATCTGAAGCTCTTCCTGGCAACCTGCCGGAGGGGAGAATTCACCCTGGAGGCCTTCTTCATCACCATGCAAGCCTCTGGTGTGAGGCGTGAGTAGTTCATCCCTGGACTACGGGTCCATGTAGTAGCTAGATGGTTTGTTCTTCTCCTTTGTGCTACCATGTCTAGATCTTGTGAGCTCGGTTCATGATCAAGATCATCTATTTGTAATCCTACATGTTGTGTTTGCGGGGATCCGATGGATATGGAGATGCTATTTCAGATTGATTATTGATTCTATCATGTCTTCGTTATTTGTGATCTTGCATGCTCTCCGCTGTTAGTAGCTATCTTGGCCGAGTAGATGCTAGCAACTCCAAGAGGGAGTATTTAGGCTCGATAGTGGGTTCATGCCTCTAGGAATCTAGGGAAGTGACAGAAATCTCTAAGGTACTAGATGTGTTGTTGCTACTAGGGAGAAAACAGCAATCCTTTGTTCATAGAACAATCGTATTGTTTACTTTACACGCAATGCTTAATGCAATTATCTGTTGCTTGCAACTTAATACTGGAGGGGGTTCGGATGATAACCTGAAGGTGGATTATTAGTCATAGATGTAGTTGGATTACAGTCTATGTATAATGTTGTAATGCCCAATCAAATCTCATAGGAGTCAAGATGATTAGTATATGCATGTACTCTTTCTCGATGTTTGTCAATTGCCTCGCTGTAATTTGTTCACCCAACATGTCATCTATCTTAAGGAGAATCACCACTAGTGAACTATGGACCCTGGTCCTTTCTTTTACCATCAATCTACAACTATTTACTATTTTTTGTTTACTTTCTGCAAGCTATTACTATCTTCCACACAATACGTTTAATCCTTTGTTTTCAGCAAAACCGGTGATATTGACAACCTCACTGTAAGTTGTGGGCAAAGTTCTGTGGTTGTGTTGTGCAGGATTCCAAGTTGGAAACAACACCTTGGAGGTGTTTCCTTGCTCCTACTGGTTCGATAACCTTAGTTTCATAACTGAGGGAAAACTTGCTACTGTGCTCATCATACCTTCCTCTTGGGGTTCCCCAATGAGCTAGATATATTTTGGGCCATCAAGCTATTTTTCTGGCACCGTTTCCGGGGACTAAAGAAGAAGAAGCTCCCATGTCAACCACGCGCCATCAAAGTTATTTTTTCTGGCGCCGTTGCCGGGGAGTCAAGGACATCTTGTAGCATCCCATCTGTCTAACATATGTAATGCTACATGGTCTAGTAATATAATGGCTACTTCCTACATATAATTTTTGCATCATAATTATATCATGCTCATGTCATCATGCCACCTTGCATTTGAGCATCATATAAAACCCTTTTCGTTTGGTTCTTCTCTCATATGCATTAGTAATTGTATTTGGATCTTGATATATTGTATTTGGTTCTTGATAATGTTTGATGCCCAAGTTGAGTTGGGGACATATCTTTTATTCAACTCCATCACCTTTCTTTGTCACCACCTTATAATTCCACCAGCCTAATTATCCATGAGCTTTACTTTCTTTTGGCATTTAATCTAGCTCATGTGGGTTGGGATGGATCCAATTCTATTTTCCTTTAGCTTGGCCTTAATCCATATTTTGGAATGCATGTGTATAAATGCCATGATCATTATTTGTTTTCACAAGATAAAACATGGCATTTAATGCCCATGCATGGGCCATGCAAATCACCACCATTCTATTATTTGGTTTTTTTTGTATTTTTGGAAGTGGAGCATGGGTCTTTGTGAATCCACTCTTGTTGGATCTTTCTTTTTGCTCTTACCCTAAACCCTCATCATCTTGATCTTCTCTTATTACCATGTGCACTTAAAATCTTCACCTCACTTGTGTATGCTTCCATGCATGATCAAGTGGGATCATACCAAACCCTAGCCCTACCCTACCTCTCCATCTCACCACCTTTTCTTGCTTGTTCTAGCTTTGATCATGTTAAACCCTAAATATCTACCACCCTACCCCTACCTCTCCTTAACCTTCTCCACACACCCATGCCACCCCATGTCCACCTCATGCTTTTGATCATGAGCAAAGGCTAAACCCTAAACCCCCTCTCTCTAATCCTCTCTCTAAACCCTAACCCTAACTCACCTCTCTCCATGCCGAGCACTCCTAGCTGCTCTCCCTCTCTCATTCTTTCTCTCTCTCTCTGCCAACCATGGACCCACCCAGCTACCCATCTACTCCCTAATCTAAACCGAACCATCCCTCTAACCTAACCCTAGCCGAGCCGTCCTTGCTCTACCACCCGAGCCTCCCCCCTCTCTGTTTTCTCTCTCTCCCACACGGCCCTGCTCACACCGACCTCACACAGCCTTCGGCCTAGCTACAGCCGCCCATGCCCCTCCTGGCCCCAGCTGCAACCCTGCCCGAGCCGGACGAGCACATGCTCGTGGAGGAAAAAGGTGACCGAAGCCACCTTTTTCTCTACCCCGCTCCCCCACGGCACCTCTCCTCTCCCATCCATATCCAGTCCCCCACGCCTCCTCTGCCGCGCCAGATCTACCCTAGGCCACTGCGCCATTCCTCCCTTCTCCCCCTGGCTCCACTTTCTTTCACCGCCGGCCACCGTCGGTGTCCACCACCGTTCCCTCGTACCAGCAGGCGGGCGTGGTGTGGAGGTTGTCGAGGAAGCCAACGAGGTCCCCTGTGTCGCCCCCGTACACGCCAGCGAGGAGGAGATGGTCTCCGCTCACCGACGCCCACCGCAAACCCTAGCTTGCCGGACGTCTGCTTCGTCGTCGTCCCGCTGCTCCCCGGCCCGATCCGTCACCACCGTCCTCTCCGTGGTGAGCCCTTGATCCTCTCTGACATCCTCTCTATCTCCGGCATGCCCTAGTCTTGCCGTTCATTTCACCAGACACGCTTTGTGTGCCGGTGGTTGCTGCTTCGGCTCGTCGCTGCGCCACGGCACGCCTTACCTAGCCGTCGATTCCCCTCCTAACACCAACCCTTGGCCACCGCAGCGACAGACGCCGCCGCGTGCGCGCGAGGTTGCGGGTTTCACCCCTGCGCTGCGCTCTGCCTCTGTCGAGCACCGATCCGTCGTCAGAAAACGAGAAGAGAAACAGTACCAGTTGGCACTTTGCAAATACCCCCCCTCCACAATCTTTTGCCTTAATCCGCGGTACACCAGGCCCCACCGGTCAGCCCTTCAACCTTTTTACAGAAAAGCACCCGTGTTTTCGTAATCCCTAACCCGCGCTCCAACCGGACCTTCACCACCGCTGGCGCGTGGGCCCGCTCTAGCATAGGGTCCACCTGTCATTCACTGCGGCTGGGCGTACTCACGGTGCAAAAGGTTTTCCGACGCGCCGTCTCGCCCAGTTAGCACTGGCCCCACCCGTCCGCGACTGGGGCTAGCTGCTTCTGTGTACAAAAAGTCTCTGTGTAATTCTGTTTTAATAAAACAATTTCTGAAAATGTTTAAATACAAATTTAAATCTGTTTTTAATAACTTTTGAATTCTAATTCCAAATAATGCAAATGATATATGTTTTGGAATCAGAAAAATGTAAGGAATTAAAATATGCTACTCAAAATATTAATTGAATACTTTAAATTTTCGAGATGATTTAAATTACAATAAAATGCCCTTTTCTTAATAAATTAATAACTTTAATTTTACAACTCCAAATTCGACAAATAATATGTCTAAATCGATCAGCGCGACGAGCCCGTTCTAACTATGAATTCCTTGTTCTGAATTGCAGCATGCATCATATAAATATAAAGTATACAGCGACTTCCATGAGAGCAAAACATGACTAAAACTTAATAAAATGCTTTATTCTTGTACCCCACACCTCACCCATGCCATGCAACTTTATTGCCATGTAAATTGTGCATCATTCATCATGGCATGTTTGTTTGCTTGTCGCATTTTAATTCATATCCTTGTGCACTTTATTTATGTTAGCCCTTGTTTGTTTGGTTCTTCTTCGAATAGACACCGAGCAGGGGATATATCAGGAATCCCAGGAGCACTACCCAGATCCGACTCTCGCTTCAACTGAGCTGCCAGGCAAGCACTACCACATGCTTGCATACATATAGTACCTATTGCCTCTATCTTATTCTTGCATCATTGAGTCGCGATTGCATTAAATTGAATCCCAAGCACTGCATAACATTTACTTTTAAACCCCACCGAAGCTTGTTCCTCCATCCCATGAGCCATTACTACAGGAGTTGTTTGAGCCATGCGGGTCGTAGAACAGCATGTGTAGGGTATGTGAGTGTCTGATGGATAACGAGGTACCTAAACAACTTAACCTGAGTAGTAATGGGATAACTAATGAAAGTGGCGCCGGTGAGCAATATCTGCTATTTGGTTCTTCATGCTCACTTGTGTCCTGTAGGACCCCGAGTACTTGATTCCTGTTCCTTGACTATTCGCACTATCCACATCCGGGAGGCCTTATGGACCCTCCTGAGCTAGAGCTTGATTCATATCTATTTCTTGGGGCCACAATTAGTTTGGGGCTTTGTTACTATCCTGTACTTATGCCATGCTTATTGCCTTATTTAAGATTGTGCGAGTAGCACCTGTACTGTTTAAGAATGCGGAATGTTTTCGCGATATCGACAAGCCCAGTCACATTTTCGGGTTCCCAGTCGTTTACAGCCATTGTCGCAAACCCTGGGTCCGTCTCGGAGCCGGCCAACTTCGTTGCGGGTAGCTTATTGGGGTGGCCCCTTGAAATATTTCTGAATCCTATGATCGCTTTGTCGTGACTGCCTCGTTGGGTTTTGATTTGGTTTTTCCGAGGTTGATCGAGTGTGTGTTGCTATTTGTGCACCCCTGCAGGGTAAATCTTTCTAAAAGCCGTGTCCGCGGTTATGGACGACTTGGAGCACAGTTTCTCGATCATAGACAAGTATAACTAAAGTACCACTTTTAATTTGACTAAGTACCTGACTAGTAAATAGTGTAACACTCATGGAATGGGTAATAAAACTGCCAACGGATGGGTTGTTCGTTCGCTTTCTCGTTGATAAGTGAGAAGGAGGATGGATCTGTTAATTATACTATTATAACTGTTGTTACTAATTAACGGACATCCGTCTATCATTGGTTAGGCGGATGGTTAGCGAGTATCTATAGACTTGTTAGTTATTATCTTTTGCTGCAATTGCATCACCCTGGGTTATGTCCCCTTTAGAGGCATAAAGACTTGCTGAGTACCCCTAGGGTCTCACACGATAAATTGTTTGATTCAGATGAACAGGTGTATTCGCAAGATGGATACTGGGTGGAGGAGACGGATGATGTTGGCAACGATCACGCGGTGTAGAGATTCCGGGAACGGGGATCCGTGAGATCTGTGGGCGGGATGTGTTTATTTATGTGGCATCCGATGCCGATTTTCTTCTTATCCATACTCGGATTTTGTTTTCCGCTTCCGCCTGATACTCTCATGTTTGATGTATGAGGAGCTATCCTAAAATATTATCTCTATCTAGGATATTTGGATCTTGCCGTATGGCTTTGCAATATTTCTCTTTCTTTTAGATGGAATGGCTCTGTGAACAGTTCTATGGTGGCTTGCATACATACTCACTTGTGTATGTAGTTGATCCCTTCGCCTGCCGATTACGTCGCTCATTCTTGTCCTGATGTTCTAGAAGTGGTTAGGACGGCCGAAAGGTCTACCTGTGAGTGGCCCCTGGGCCCCACCGTACTATTTTAACCACTTTCGCTCATCCAGGCAGGTAACTAAGAGCGTAATTCACCGAGGTAGTTACACATCTTCACAAGGGGAGTCCTTCATAACCAATCTCTTTCCTTTGTTTTATTTGTTTTGCTTAGTTTATTTCTGCTTTGTTTACTTGTTTCTTTATCAAAAACACACAAAAAATAGTTGTAGTAGTTTGCTTTCTTTATTAAAAACACAAAAAAATGACTACTCTTGAAAACACTAAGTTGTGTGACTTCACTAGCACCAACAACAATGGTTTCATGTGCACTGAAGATGCTACTGCTCATCTAAATAAATTTGTTGAACTTTGTGAGATGCAAAACCATAGGGATATAGATGGAGATATTATTAAGCTTAAATTGTTTCCTTTATCTTTGAGAGGAAAAGCTAAAGAATGGTTCCAATCCCTAACTAGAAATAGTATTGATTCTTGGACTAAATGCAAAGATGCTTTCATTGAAACTATCCTCCTGCTAAGATTATATCTATGAGAAGTGAAATAATGAAATTTAAACAATCTGATAATGAACATGTTGCTCAAGCTTGGGAAAGAATGAAATCTTTGGTAAAGAATTGTCCCACTCATGGACTGACTGCTTGGATGATTATCCAAACCTTTTATGCAGGATTGAATTATTCTTCAAGAAATCTACTGGATTCGCTGCTGGAGGTACCTTTATGTGTTGGGGTTCCGCGTATGAAAACAATCATTTTTACCCTATGCCCCTGAACCCCTGATGTTGCCAGGACCTATCTATTAGTAATACAGTAATGGGAGGGGCTTTTCACAAACTTACCCTTGAAGATCGAAAAGCTTTGTCAATGCTCAGGACAACATTGTTGATGTAGACGAGCCGAAGATGACCTCAAGGTCGTGATGAAGTCCTTGCGCTCTTGTGTCTCCAACGACTTGAGTGCCTCAAGTGCGACACCTCGCAGGGAGTTACACACGTTCGGTGCCTGACGATGACTCTCGCTTCCCCGATCCAGCAGCAGTTGCGGAAGTACAGCTCCCGGATCCGAATCCCGCAGCACGACAACGCTCCACGGTGAAGATGTCTCTCGTTCGCGTAGTCCGAAGTTGGGACCATGGTCACGAGAGAGAGTGGGAGAGAGAGAAAATATCAATTAGAGGTCCTCCCAAAAGTGAGAAGACCTTTATTGATTATTGTGTGTATTTATTTGGCTAAATACCCCCACTATATATAGGGGGAGGTACTACCTCGCTCAAAGTCCCGGGGTGGGACTAAAGGAGAGGGAGGTGGGGGGAGGCGCCGACGGCCACCCCCTCATGGGCCCCACGTGGGGGGCTGGCCCAATAGGGCTGCCGGCCACCCCCTTGGCCCCTTCCTCCTCTTGCCTTTCCCTAATGGGCCCTCTCCCCTCCGGGAATTGGCCCATTAAGCCTTTTGACCTTTTAAATTGATTTTCTGTTTATTAAATAATTATGAATAAATAATTAAATCAATATTTAACATTAATTCACATATTATTCAACCTCCGTGGCTATGGAACACTTCCACCTCCACTCCGGACCACCTCCGGACTTACCGAAACCCTTCCGGTTTTCTCTCTACTATTCTTCGGCGATTCTACCGATCCTATAAACACTCTCTAAGCATCATCAAGCCCTAAAGCATGATACCCCATGGTTTGGGAACACTCCAGACATGGTCGGGACACTCCTGCACCAATGATTGATAGAGGGACCTGGATGGCCATGTGACCCCTGTGCGTTCCATGAAGATCTTTCGTCGTTTGAACCGGGATAGTCGTGTCGTATTCCCTTTGTCTCTTGATACTTGCATAGCCTAAGATATGATCAATGAGATCACCATGTCGTGTTAAATCTTGTTATCGAACAATGCTACTTGACTTGTTCCGACAAGTGATATCCCTGTGATCAAATCACACGCTGCGCATCTATTGGATATAACCTCTACGAGTGGGCCCTTGAGTATCTTTCCGTCACATGGACAGAAAAATCCCGCTCTTGACATATATTGCCTCTACAGTTTCCTCTGAGTACTTGAACACACCTTTATAACCACTGTATTACCAAGTGGAGCTTGATGCTATCTAAGCACCCTCGGGAGACAGTGATTGATATAGCCTCACGGTCTAAGGAATAGTCTACGAGGATCCATTTCTAATCATCGTAACTTGAACTTCATGACATGATTGGGTCACGATGTTTCGGTTGGGTATTGGTTCATCATCTCATTCTCAGAATGAGTTGACTCCATTTCCAACTAGCATAAATGCCACATGATCAGGAAACATGATCATCTATTGACCAATGAACCAGTAACTAGAGTTTCACTAAGAACCCCTGGTTGTTTGTATATCAGACATGTATTGATGTTTCCACTCAATACAGTTATAGCATGATATAAAACTTAATCATAAACTATATGAAATATGATAATAGTCCTTATTACTATTTGTCTCTAGGGCATATTTCCAACAGTCTCCCACTTGCACTAGAGTACAAATACACTAGCTGCATTTGTTCTTAATCATTGGCACCATATATCTGGTACCCTTAACATGCTTGCTCATGGGAGAGGTTGAGTCTTGGTTCTGTACTTTATAGTCCCAAATCCTTTGCATCTTACTAATGTCACCTTGATTGACATTAATACTTTATCATCACATGATAACATCTATGTGTATGCATCGTCGCTATGGCGTGAGCAGAATCTGATTCCGGGAGCCCCATTCTGGTGACTTTAGATCAACCTCGAGGGCTTTCTCATGGGAACTGTGCCCTGGGACACATCATTCTACGTTAAAAGCGAACTAGCCCCGCCATAACAGTATACAACACTTTAGATGGTAACCTTATCTATTATTATAAATGCAACCATCGAAACACTAGTGCACTTGGTGCAACTTTCGATGTTTTGTTCACCTCGCTTCCTACTTGACTTCAATCGGTATTTACGGGAGTTTCCAACACATTCCCTTATAACATAAATCTTTATGTTTTAAGATATGTCATCATTTATGGATTTGGAAAACATGTCTATAGTTCTCTATTAGACACTACGGACAAACTTAGCTCAACGTTTTGTGATTCAAACTTAATCACTTTCAAACATTCCTTATTTGGATCACATATTATGCTAAGTTATCATCATGGTTTTCTAAGATAGAACCTATGTCTCAACATAGTGGATGATGATCATCCTTTTCTTTCTTTCAACCATTGATGTTAAACTTAATACTATTCTTAACTTGAGTTATTAAGGACCAGTTCCTTAATTAACTTCTATTCTGAAACCCTTTCCAGAATCCCTTAAGGAATACTACATAATATCAGAATACACTTATTATCAACTTCTACACCTCATAAATCATTATTTATTGGTACTTGCGCTTTTATTATTAACACACTTAAGAATCACTCCTATAAGCTCCCACTCAAAATATGTTTCGAACATATTTTGGTATGAGTCACTACTCTTACTCAAATTATGTTCCTACATATTAGAATTTGAGACTTATATTGCTCCCACTCAAAAATATGTCATTCACATATTGTTTTAGGAAGACTTTCATAGCTCCCACTCAATTTCATGCAAATTTCACATCTACTCACTATTTTGAACAATTTCGAAACCTTTGATCAAATATCAAAGTGAGAGATTTACTATGAGACACTAGTATTTTTACTAGTTTTAAATCCACTAGACATTAAGCACACATGAATCAAATTCATTTGAATTCGTCCAATACTTCAAAAATTGTGCTTTCATCATTCACCCCCTTTTCCACTATGGCTTTGCAGTCATTTGGGAAAATTCAAGTAACACCTTTTTACTTGTGAGATTCAGCAACGAATTGCTTTCTAATCTCAAGGGAATTTTGCTTCTAGGATTTCTCATGATTCTAGTTTACCATTATTTCCTTAGTAGTTCGTAGGTATGTCATATTCCAAGAATCATGACAGATGATTCACAAATGTCTCCATACAAGATATGGGTTACATTTTGAATCCTACTTCATGTAATGAAAACACTAGTGGGGAAAACACAATGATCATTATCATTAAATCATTCAGGAACATTTTCCATTGCGTTTCTCAACACTCTGATGCAGGGATATGAATCCTCATCGTGATTTTTCACTATCTTCCAATTGCCCCATAATCGAGAAATATCACTAAAAGTGAGTTTTCTCAAGAATGTACCAAAGTCCAAGCAATACAAGTTTTGCTTCTCTTTTGGTTTCAGCTATGGATTTCGCATTCAAAGTTTCCAATGATTACTCTACAAGGACTTATTCGCTATTGTTTTGGTTATATCAGATAAACCCAAAACTTTTACGATGATCCATACCAGATATGGAGCCACTTTCACGAATTCAAATGGTTCACTATATATTCTAATTGAGTGCTAACTATTTCTAACTAATGGTCTCTACATCTATACTACAATGATTTATTTGGTGCCATCTATTTACCCATTTTGATATCTAATATCACATTGTGATGCTTTGCATTTTGATGTTTCAAAACCCTTTGCATTTCACAATTACTTTTATGCCATTTTTATAAAGTCGAATTTCATTACTATTGATCAAATCATAGTAATTAGATTCTCTTTTATATTTATACCCTTTTTATTGATGAAACACTTTGATCAAATCAAATAGTTTCATACTCATGTTTCCTTTGGTAAACTTCTTTACACATTTGAACAATCATATAATGATAATTACCATTTTCATTAAAACATAATACATCGAATATGTATTTACTTTTAACAATTCATTTAAACACTTTGTATTCAAGTAATACACGGTGTTCAAGTTATTTTGCCGAACTTAGGCATGATTTATGTGACAAGAAATCGAATGTCTTTCACATATTATCAACATAACTTTGAATTTAAACAATGGTTTTCATTCATTAATGAATATCATTTAAGTTGGGTATTTTAAGGCATTTCAATATTTTACAAATGTTCATGTATTATCAATTAGTTTCAAATAACAAGGATAATTCACAAGTAATCAAACAAGATATGAACACGAATAGAAATCATTCATAAAAGTAGAACAACTATTTGTTACAAAATCATATGAATAACCGTCTCTCAAAGTGTGAGACACACTAAAGAAGTTCATAATATTTTGATTACAATAATCATCCTAAAACATAAACTATATGATAAATGTTGAGGGAGAGTGTTGTCGGCCATCATCATCATGCTCGCCATCTACACGCAACATCACCTCCGCTCCAGCAAGCACCTCTCATGCAGAAGCACCTGTTTTTAGCAAAACAGAACAAGTATGAAATATACTTAACACTGCAAACTTGTTTGCAAGATTATAACATTTATAAAATTGTATATCAAATATATACCTTTGTCATTGATGAACTCAGTGACATCTGGTTCAACCACCACATCTCTGAAATGTGATATGAACTCGTGGAAATCCTATGTTTCCGCGTCGCCTCTCATAATGCAAATCCTTACTTGTGCTTGGAAGCTTGGTGGTAGCGACTGTAGCACAACTCCTATTGCAAAAGAGCTTGCTAACCAGTTGTCCAGAAAGTATGCCAAACTCATGTATGCATCATATATGCTCAACAAGTGATCGTCCAGTGAGGAGCCTTCCTCCATCTTTATGGAGAGGAAGTCCCCCATCAGCTCATACTCCCATATGCGCACTTGTTCCACGAAATGCAATCTCAGATGTGCCATAACCATTCGGGGATTAAGACTTCCCACCATTGGCCATAGCCCATCTTCCATCCTGAGGCGCATCGTTACTGATATGAATGTGGTCATCACACGACGACGGCAACGAAGATCCTGCTGCTCCTGGGTGTCATGCGAATAGGGTGGCTCCAAGTACATCTCGTAGATCATGTAGTCAGCCACTTTGTTCTCACCAAGGAGATCAAAAAGGTGCATGACCCATGTAGAAAAGTTGGATCCATCTAACTTGAGCTTTTCTCCTTTTAACCAACCGTCAATAGGGAAGGTAATCTCGGGGAGAACCATTTTCTACATTTATAATTGCAAAAAGGAATTTAGACTAAGTTTATAATTAAATGAGTTAATAATATCTCCACTCAGAAACACCTATCCCCATAAGGGTTCCTAGTGATAACACGACCCCTATCAGCCACATCTCCCTCAATCGTCACGACCATCAATGTGGGTTCAAGGGTGGACACTAAATGTCGGTCACATCATTCATGCGACTCGTGCTCGATCTTTCGACCATCCGCGTTCCGAGGCCATGTCTGCACATGCTAGGCTCGCCAACTCAACCTTAGTGTATTTGCTATGAAACATGGCTTACACCCACTGTATGCAAACGTAGATATGTCTGACACCCATGCATGTACGATGGATCGCCTCATACCGAAGAACTTTCTTGGTGGTGCACACTAAGGGGGAACACAATTGTTGGTTATTTTAACAGGGATCATCTTATTAGGCTACCGTCGAGTATCTAATACTAGCACACAATAAGATATACAAACAATAACATTGAATGTAAATGTGATTTGATATGGTCCTTCATGTCGTGATCTCCATCTGTCGTCACGGGATGGCGCGCCGCCATGGTTACGGCACCATAGAAACCAGGGTACCGGTGTCTTTCCGGCATGGTAGTCCGTCATCTCCATGACTATCTACTACTACATAACACAAGGTAATCACTTTACCTTTGCCACAACCATATCACAAAGCAAATCCCCCCTGCAAAACAAAGTTAGACGCATCTACTTTATCTTTGCATGTTTTATGTGGCCGAATGGGATTTTGCACAAGAACCGTTCTTACCTACGAACTTTCAGCACAACGCTGATTAAGTAGTTGTCTCTACTACACCCCTTTTAGGGCTCTCCGTTGCAAATGGTATACCAACTAATGCGAGAGAGACAGACACTCCCCTAAGCCACTTTATACGGTACAAGCCGTATGTCAAGCGTGGACCAGTCTCGCGAATGAACGCGTAAAGTTGGTTGGGGCCGCTTCATCAAGCATTACTGCGGTATACACAAGTACACATGGGAGGGTAACAACTAAAATATCAATGCCCACACACTACATCACGTGTGTTCTACCCGTACTAGCATTACTACGCATAGATCTAGCTCTGATACCACTGTTGGGGTTCCGCGTATGAAAACAATAATTTTTACCCTACGCCCCTGAACCCTTGATGTGAAGGAAATATGCCCTAGAGGCAATCATTGAGATGATTGTATTTCTTGTGTATCCATGAGTTTTTTATAATGTTCCTTGAATATCCATATACCAGGCAACTTGTATTGATTGGCAATTATGTGAATTGTTTGTGAAACTCTTTACTTGTATGGTTATCTAATAATTGTCCCTAGTCGGAGTTCATGTGAGGACACACGTGAATATTAGACTAGCACATCGATTGGTTGATGACTATGTTTCGCAAGTCATAGACATGGAGATGTCAAACCAATGATGTGGACACATGTTATGAACATGGGGTTGGACTGACCCAACTTGAGACTTGCAATAATACTTGCAGCTCTCTCTACACATCGTGTATGTTTTGTCCTTAGACCTGAGATTGTCGCATGTACTTGAGATGTGGATCGACCTACTTTGGGGCTATCAAACACTACTTCGTAACTGGGTAGTTATAAAGGTAGCTTTCGGGTTTGTCCTGATACATGCTACAAGGCATCGGTCAATCAAGATGGGATTTGCCCCTCTCTACTTGAGAGAGATATCTCTAGGCCCCTCGAGTGATCGGATCCAGAAATGCATGGTCGTGCTATATATGGTTAAGAGTTAACCTAGTAAAGGGATTCTGAATCACAGTATCGAGAAAGAGAGGTCAGCTTGGAGCTAGACCAAATATCGTGAGGCAAAGGGAAAGGCATGTACTCAACCTTGTGATGGTTCGTCCGAATGATCTTTATATGCGTTTAGGAGTTGGCACGTCTTGCTAGAGGCCGCTACCAACTATTGACAGAGTAAGTGTACTCGTGTCATGTCTATACGTGTATGAACCTATAGGGTCACACACTTTAGGGGCTGGAAGCCTAATGAGGACTGGATCTGAATTAGACCAGGCTTAGGCTGCTAATGGGCTGCTAATGTAGAAGCCCACCAGGGATGCCTATATAAGAGAGAGTGAGGCGAGCTGAATAGGGTTGAGCATTCCACCCAGCCGCCACTCCTCTTCTGTCTGTGTTGGACGTGCAGACCTAGCAGTCTGGCATGTGACAGCTTCCACTCCAGACGTGTGGATACCTTGGAGGTGCTGCATCTGTAGCACTTGGACGAGCCGTGCAAAGGGGAGCTGCTCGTGGGACGAGGGAAAGGAGGAGACGTAGAACATCTACATTGCCCCCGACGTGCTTCATCGAGTTCCGCAACTGCGCATCTAGTGGTAATCCCTTGATCTATGACAATAGTATTCCTAGTTGACGCGGTAGAAAATTTTGATTTTACGCTAGTGTAGCCTACCCGTTCTCCTACAGTGGTATCAGAGCTGATGCTATTAAGTCATAGGTTTGGGAAGTTTGCATATGGTGATATGTAGATTGATATGGATGATGTGATCGTCTGTATGGCAGTGGTTCTGGATTGATCTATGATCTTACTTTCCATGATCGTGAGTCTAAGATCGTCGAACGACTTACCCCTACTGATCGGTTTCCGCAATCGGGGTAGACAGTGACACATAAATCCTTTTTGAATCATGTGAAGATCAATATGATTGATTGAATCGGGAATTAGATCTGAATCGATGTACCGTGATCAAAGGAGTTTGGTCGAATCGGAACTATGGTCGGTTTATGGTAAATTTGATTTGCTGATCAAAATCCTCAAAGAAAATTGTATAGATTTGATCTCCTAGCCCCTTCAAACCCCGCAGGGGGAGACCCCCTAGCCCCTCTTAATCGTAGCCCC
The DNA here is from genome assembly GCA_023614405.1 of Avena insularis. Lineage (NCBI taxonomy): Eukaryota > Viridiplantae > Streptophyta > Magnoliopsida > Poales > Poaceae > Avena > Avena insularis. The sequence goes on along the minus strand of CM042692.1, from coordinate 66,250,964 downwards.
CTTTTTTGGTATCATGTTAAGGTTCATAGGTGCTACGATTTCACATGATCCGGTAGAATGTGATTCTATGCACAACTTGTTTTTGCAGGATGTATGTGATCAGTATGGCCCAAAAATGTATGTGATGCATGTATGTGTTTTTTTTCATGACCTACGTGTCGTGAGTAGGGCAACACGGCTAGAGCCATATGTGTTGTCAATTATTGTAATGGCTTGCGTGCCAACTTGTGATGATCCCAATACCATGTAATTTTCATTACTAGCTGTTAGGAGTAATAGCTTGTATTAGTTCTTGGAGAACTCATCACTTGGAGGATGGCTAGCATATAGCATGAAGATGGAGATCAACATGGTGGACAGGTTCTATGGTGATGGAGATCACCATGAGAAAAATGGGCCATACTATATCACATCTATGTGAATGTTATTCTTATACGTTTTACTGCTATGCATGCTTAGATGATAGAAGTAGAATGATCCCTCACAAAGTTTAAGTTAAACCATGCCCTCCCAACCAAACCTTGCACCATCCTATGCCCTGTACAATCGTTGGTGGGTCTATGAAATTAGGGTTCCATGGTTTTCCTTGGCTGGATGGGTTTGTATAGGATACCTACACGCATAAGGGTTGGTGAGCTTAACAAGGTCATCTTAACAGTTAAGGACCTTGGGGCATAAAGGTTGGGCGCCTAGTTTTGACATAGAGATGTCACCCAACAACAAGAGTCATATGTGATATGATTAGCAAAGGTTGCTTACCGATTTACCTTGTCTTCTAGTAGTGATGCTAAAGCTCACTAGTCGACTTGTTAATTGTGGATCTTGAATCACTTAGTATCAATAGAGGGATGTTGATTTAAGTGGGAGTATATGCTATTAAATTGTTTAATATGTTTTACTCTTTCATGGTTACATGGCTTAGTATTTTGCATATATATTTTTTGTTGTAGATCAATGGCACCAAACAATTCATCACCTTTTGCTTTGCGTTCAATTCTTGAAAAGGATAAACTAAATGGAATAAACTATTCGGACTGGGTCCGTAACCTGAGAATTGTTCTCAGGGCTGAGAAAAAGGAAACTGTTCTGGATACCCCAATCCCGGATGAACCTGCTGATAATGCAACTGCTGCCCTTAAGAATGCCTACAAGAAAGCATGTGATGAATCTCTTGAGGTTAGTTGTCTTATGCTTGCATGCATGGAACCTGATCTTCAAAAGCAGTTTGAGGATCAGGAAGCATACGATATGATCATTGCGCTTAAGGAAATGTTCCAGACTCAGGCTAGGACTGAGAGGTACAATGTCGCTAAGTCCTTTGTGGAATGCAAGCTGGCGGAGGAGCATTTGGGCCCCATGTGATCAAAATGGTTGGTTCTGATCGGACTTTGGAAAAGCTTGGTTTTCCATTAGGCCAAGAGTTGGCCACTGATTTCATTTTGGCATCTCTTCCATCTAGCTATGGGCATTTCATTTCGAACTACCATATGCATGGGGTGGAGAGGGGCCTTAATGAATTATGTGGGATGCTGAAAACAGCAGAATGTGACATTAAGAAGTGTGCAGGGCATAGCCATGTGATGGCTGTGCAGAACAAGCCTAGCTTCAAGAAAAAGGGCACTTCTTGGCAGAAGAAGGGCAAGGCTAAGGATCGATCCTAAGCCAAACCACACCCAAGCAAAAGGCTGGACCTGCAGGAGACAGAGTGTTTCTTTTGTCATGAATATGGCCACTAGAAGAGAAAGCTGCAGCAAGTACCAGCTTCTTTGAAGAAGGGTGGAAGTAAGAGTACTTCCCTCAGAACGCTTGTTGTAAATGTTGTGGACATTTTCTCAGATTCTTATGTTAACTCTTGGGTATTTGATACCGGATCGGTTGCTCATATTTGCAATTCGATGCGAGGGCTAATAAGGACTAGAGAAGTGCGAGAAAAGGCGAAGTGAATTTTCGCGTCGGAAATAAAGCAAGGGTTCTTTGCATTGTTAAATCGGTGTCATGCAACTTCACCTTCCGTCAGGATTTATCATGGAATTGAATAACTGTTATTACATTCCTAGTATGGGTCGAAACATTTTATCACCTTCATGTTTGATGAGGGATGGTTATTCATTCGCGAGTACAAACAATGGTTGTGTAATCTCTAAGAATGCTATGTTTGTGGCTGATGCTCCCATTGTGAATGGGTTATTTATTTTAAATCTTGATAATGCATGTGTTTACAATGTTAGTGCTAAAAGGCTTCGGTCAAATGATTTGAGTCTTACCTATTTATGGCATTGTTGTTTGGGGCATATAAGTGAAAAGCGCATGAAGAAGCTCTAACTTCGTTTGATTTTGAATCATACGAGACATGTCAAGCTTGTTTACTTGGAAAGATGACCAAGACGCCTTTTACGGGGTTTCCCGAGAGAGCGACAGACTTGTTGGAACTAATACATACTGATGTATGTGGACCAATGAGCACGACAGCCAGAGGAGGATATCACTACTTCATTACTTTCACTGATGATTTCAGTAGATATGGCTATGTCTACTTGATGAAGCATAAGTCTGAAACTTTTGAAAAGTTCAAAGAGTTCTAGAATGAGGTAGAGAATCAACGTGGCAAGAAAATAAAGGCCTTGCGATCTGATCGCGGAGGTGAATATTTGAGTCACGAGTTTAGAAATCATCTTAAGAGTTGTGGAATTTTTCCACAGCTCACGCCGCCCGGAACACCTCAAAGAAACCGGGTCTCTGAACGGCGTAATCGAACTTTGTTGGACATGGTTCGATCAATGATGAGCCATTCGGATTTACCATTATCATTTTGGGGTTACGCGCTAGAAACAGCAGCTTTCACACTAAACAGGGTACCATCTAAATCCGTAGTTAAGACACCATATGAGATGTGGACTAGAAAGAATCCTAGTTTGTCTTTTCTAAACATTTGGGGTTGTGATGCATTTGTCAAGTGACTTCAGTCGGACAAGCTAACACCCAAATCAGATAAGTGCATTTTTGTGGGATACCCAAGGGAAACCTTAGGGTATTACTTCTACAACCGAGAAGAGGGCAAAGTGTTTGTCGCTCGTAGCGGTGTTTTCCTAGAGAAAGAGTTTCTCACAAAGGGAACGAGTGGAAGGTCGGTGCGACTTGAAGAAGTTCAAGATGAGCCAGTCGGGGATGCTTCTACGAGTGATGCTATTGTAGCAGAACAAGTTGAGGAACCCGTGGCAATAGAAGCACCACAGCCATGAAGGTCGGCGAGGCTCCGCGAAGCGCGAGAGTTATTATTGTTAGACAATCATGAGCCTGCGACCTATGCAGAAGCGATGGTGGACCTAGACTCTGAGAAATGGCTGATTGCCATGAGATTCGAGATAGAGTCCATGGGAGACAATCAAGTTTGGAACTTGGTTGACCTGCCTGATGGTTTTAAAGCCATCGAGTGCAAGTGGATCTATAAGAAGAAGATTGATATGGATGGAAATGTTCACATCCATAAAGCTCGACTTGTTGCAAAAGGTTTTTGACAAGTTCAAGGAGTTGACTACGACGAGACTTTCTCGCCCATAGCGATGCTTAAATCTATACGGATCATTCTAGCCATTGCTGCATATTTTGATTATGAGATATGGCAGATGGACGTCAAGACGGCTTTCTTAAATGGAATCCTTATTGAGGACGTGTATATGATGCAGCCTGAAGGTTTTGTCGATCCAAACAATGCTAGAAAGGTATGCAAACTTCAAAAGTCTATTTATGGGCTGAAGCAAGCATCTCGGAGTTGGAACATTCGATTTGATGAAGTTGTAAAGGAGTTTGGCTTCACCAAAAACGAACAAGAACCTTGTGTGTATAAGAAAGAAAATGGGAAATCACTTGTGTTTCTAATCTTATATGTGGATGACATATTACTGATTGGAAATGACATTCCTATGCTCGAGTCTGTTAAGACCTCATTGAAAAATAGTTTTTCTATGAAGGACTTGGGAGAAGCGGCATATATTCTGGGCATCAAGATCTATAGAGATAGATCAAGGAGGCTAATTGGATTAAGCCAGAGTACGTACATTGACAAAGTGTTGAAATGGTTCAGCTTGGAAGAGGCTAAGAAGGAGTTCTTGCCCATGTCTCACGACATTAAACTTAGCAAGACTCAGTGTCCTTCGACAACTAATGAGCGAGAGCGCATGAGTAGGGTTCCATATGCTTCGGCTATTGGATCCATCGTGTATGCGATGACATATACTCGCCCAGATGTTTCCTATGCTCTAAGTGTTACGAGCAGATACCAGGCTGATCCGGGTGAGAGTCACTGGACAGCGGTAAAGAATATCCTTAAGTACTTGAGAAGGACTAAGGATATGTTCCTAGTTTATGGAGGTGAGGTTGAACTCAGTGTAAAGGGTTACACATATGCGAGTTACCTTAATGACTCAGATGACTCGATATCGCAATCAGGTTATGTATTTGTCATGAATGGTGGTGCTGTGAGCTGGAAAAGTTCCAAGCAAGATACAGTGGCCTCCTCTTCAACAGAAGCTGAATATATTGCTGACTCGGAGGCTGCAAAGGAAGCTGTTTGGATTAGGAATTTCCTGATCGCTCTTGGTGTGGTTCAGGGCTCGTCCAATCCCTTGGATGTTTATTGTGACAACAATGGTGCTATTGCACAAGCCAAGGAACCTAGACAGCACCAGAAGAACAAACATATTCACATGTGTTACCATCTGATTCGTGAGTTCATTAATGATGGTAGTGTCATGTTATGCAAAATACATACGGACTCAAATGTTGATGATCCCTTGACTAAGCAACTCCCGCAGCCTGCGCATGAAGCGCACACAAGAGCAATAGGTATTAGATACTATCTAGATTGACTCTAGTGCAAGTGGGAGACTGAAGGAAATATGCCCTAGAGGCAATCATAGAGATGATTGTATTTGTTGTGTATCCATGAGTTTTTTATAATGTTCCTTGAATATCCATATACCAGGCAACTTGTACTGATTAGTAATTATGTGAATTGTTTGTGAAACTCTTTACTTGTATGGTTATCTAATAATTGTCCCTAGTCGGAGTTCATGTGAGGACACACATGAATATTAGACTATCACATCGATTGGTTGATGACTATGTTTCGCAAGTCATAGACATGGAGATGTCAAACCAATGATGTGGACACATGTTATGAACATGAGGTTGGACTGACCCAACTTGAGACTTGCAATAATACTTGCAGCTCTCTCTACACTCCTTAGACCTAAGATTGTCGCATGTACTTGAGATGTGGATCAACCTACTTTGGGGCTATCAAACACTACTTCGTAACTGGGTAGTTATAAAGGTAGCTTTCGGGTTTGTCCTGATACATGCTACAAGGCATCGGTCAATCAAGATGGGATTTGCCCCTCTCTACTTGAGAGAGATATCTCTGGGCCCCTCGAGTGATTGGATCCAGAAATGCATGGTCGTGCTACATATGGTTAAGAGTTAACCTAGTAAAGGGATTCTGAATCATAGTATCGAGAAAGAGAGGTCATCTTGGAGCTAGACCAAATATCATGAGGAAAAGGGAAAGACATGTACTCAACCTTGTGATGGTTCGTTTGAATGATCTTTATATGCGTTTAGGAGTTGGCATGTCTTGCTAGAGGCCGCTACCAACTATTGACAGAGTAAGTGTACTCGTGTCATGTTTATACATGTATGAACCTATAGGGTCACACTTTAGGGGTTGGAAGCCTAATGAGGATTGGATCCGAATTAGACCAGGCTTAGGCTGCTAATGGGCTGCTAATGTAGAAGCCCACCAGGGATGCCTATATAAGAGAGAGTGAGGCGAGCTGAATAGGGTTGAGCATTCCACCCAGCCGCCACTCTTTTGTGTTGCGTGCGGACCTAGCGATGCAGCGTGTGACGGCTTCCACTCCGGACGTGTGGATACCTCGGAGGTGCTGCATCTGTAGCACTTGGAGGAGCCGCGCAAAGGGGAGCTGCTCGTGGGACGAGGGCAAGGAGGAGACGTAGAACATCTACACTGCCCCCGACGTGCTTCATCGAGTTCCACAACTGCGCGTCTAGTGGTAATCCCGTGATCTATGACAATAGTATTCCTGGTTGACGCGGTAGAAAATTTTGATTTTATGCTATTGTAGCCTACCCGTTCTCCTACATGATGTTGCCATGACCTATCTATTAGTAATACAGTAACGGGAGGTGCTTTTCACGAACTTACCCTTGAAGACCAAAAATTGTTGTCAACGCTCAGGAGAGCGTGGTTGATGTAGACGAGCCGAATCCGACCTCAAGGTCGTGATGAAGTCCTCGCGCTCCTGTGGTTCCAACGACTTGAGTGCCTCAAGTGCGACACCTCGTGGGGAGTTACACACGTCCGGTGCCTGACGATGAATCCGCTTCGATCCAGATTGCGGAAGTAGAGCTCACAGATCCGAATCCGCAGACCGGCAGCTCTCCATGAAGATGTCTCTCGTTCACGCAGTCCAAACTTGGGACCACGGTCACGAGAGAGAGAGAGAGAGAGAGAGAGAGAGAGAGAGAGAGGGAGAGGGAGAGAGAGAAAATATCAATTAGAGGTCCTCCTAAAAGTGAGAAGACGTTTATTGATTATTGTGTGTATTTATCTGGCCAAATACCCCAACTATATAGGGGGAGGGGAGGTACTACCTCCCTCAAAGTCCCGGGGTGGGACTAAAGGACAGGGAGGTGGGGGGAGGCGTTGTCGGCCACCCCCTCATGGGCCCCACGTGGGGGGGCTGTCCCAATAGGGCCGCCGGCCACCCCCTTGGCCCCTTCCTCCTCTTGCCTTTCCCTAATGGGCCCTCTCCCCTCCGGGAATTGGCCCATTAAGCCTTTTGACCTTTTAAATTGATTTTCTCTTTATTAAATAATTATGAATAAATGATTAAATCAATATTTAACATTTATTCACATATTATTCAACCTGCGTGGCTATGGAACACTTCCACCTCCACTCCGGACATCCTCCAGACTTACCGAAACCCTTCCGGTTTTCTCTCTACTATTCTTCGGTGATTCTACCGATCCTATAAACACTCCCTAAGCATCATCAAGCCCTTAAGCATGATACCCCATGGTTCGGGAACACTCTAGACATGGTCGGGGCACTCCCGCACCAATGATCGACAGAGGGACCTGGATGGCCATGTGACCCATGTGCGTTCCACGAAGATCTTTTGTCGTTTGAACCGGGAAAGTCGTGTCTTATTCGCTTTGTCTCTTGATACTTGCATTGCCCGAGATCTGATCAATGAAATCACCATGTCGTGTTCAATCTTTTTACCGAACAATGCTACTTGACTCGTTCCAACAACTGATATCTCTGTGATCAAATCACACGCTGCGCAGCTATTGGATATAGCCTCTCCGAGTCAGAACTTGAGTATCTTCCCGTCACATGGACGGACAAATCCCGCTCTTGACATATATTTCCTCTACGGTTTCCTCCGAGTACCTGAACACACCTTTATAACCATTGTATTACCAAGTGGCGCTTGATGCTATCTAAGCACTCTCGAGAGACAGTGATTGATATCGCCTCACGGTCTAAGGAATAGTCTACGAGGATCCATTTCTAATCATGGTAACTTGAACTTCGTGACATGATCGGGTCACGATGTTTAGGTTGGGTATTGGTTCATCATCTCATTCTCAGAATGAGTTGACTCCATTTCCAACTGGCATAAATGCCACATGATCAGGAAACATGATCATATGTTGACCAATGAACCAGTGACTAGAGTTTCACTGGGAACCCCTAGTTGTTTGTATATCACATGTGTATTGATGTTTCCACTCAATACGGTTATAGCATGATATAAAACTTAATCATAAACTATATGAAATATGATAATAGTCCTTATTACTATTTGTCTCTAGGGCATATTTCCAACATTATGACCATTACTTTGGGTGCTGCAACAAAGCTTCTAGATAATATGATGGTTAACTATTCTGAATGGCACACTAAGAGAGCTCCACAAGGTAAGAAGGTAAATTCTATTGAAGAGACCTCTTCCTTGAGTGATAAAATTGATGTTATTATGTCTATGCTTGTTAATGGGAAAGCTCATATTGATCCAAATCATGTTCCCTTAGCCTCCTTGGTTGCTCAAGAAGAGAAAGTTGATGTGAACTTTATAAGAAATAATAATTTTAGCAACAATGCCTACAAGAATAATTTTGGTAATAATAACTATAGGCCATATCCTCCCAATAATGGTAATGCTTATGGAAATTCCTACAATAATAGCAGGAGTGCACCCCTCTGAACTTGAACTTATGCTTAAGATTTTATTAGTAAACAAACTGCTTTCAATAGAACTATTGAGGAAAAACTCTCTAATGCTGAAATAAATATAGCATCATTGGCTGAAGTACAATCTTCTTTTAATAAAATGGCTGCTAAACCTGAAACTATTGAGAATCCTTTTGCTGCTACTAATGCCATACAAGTTAGAATTGATGAAAATGTTAGACTATTAGCTGAATTGCATGCTAAGTGGGAAAGAGAAGATGAAATTGCTAGAAAAAATAGTATTTCTACTATCACTACCACTAATGTTGAAGCTAGTAAACCCAATGGAACCTTTTCTAATAAAAATGCTGAAATTCTTCAGAATATGGGAAACAATAGCTCTACTACTTTAGATGATAATTATTATTTTGATCTTGATGGTTGCAATATCTCTGAAGTAATTAAGTTCCTACAAAAGCTTGCTAAAAGTCCTAATGCTAGTGCTATGAATATGGCCTTTACAAGACACATTACTGATGCTCTCATAAAAATTAAAGAAGAAAAGATGAAACATGAAGCTTATATTCCTATGAAATTAGAAGATGGTTCGGAACCCATCATTAATATGAAAATAAATGATGTTGATCTCAAAGCCCTATTTGATCTTGATAGTAGTGTTTCTATTATGCCTAGAAAGATTTATGAAATGCTTGATTTGCCACCATTGGAAGATTGTTATTTAAATGTCCCACTTGATGAAAATGCTAAAAAGAAACTTATGGGGAGTATTAATGATGTTCTTATTATGGTTAACAATGCCTATGTCCCCGTTGATTTGTATGTTTTGGATGTTGAATGCAATGCTCCTTTTCCTATTACTTTGGGAAGACCTTTTCTTAGAACTGTTGGTGCCATTATAGATATAAAAGAAGGCACCATTAAATATCAACTCCCACTCAAGAAAGGTATGAACACTTCCCTAAGAAGAGAGAGAAAATTCATTTTGCCTCTCCTATTAAAACAAAATTTGGTTTTAATGCTTCTTCATTTGAGAATACTTGATTCTTTTCTTGCTTCTTATGCCTAACTTAAAGGCGTTAAAGAAAAGTACTTATTGGAAGATAACCCAAAAGTTTTAGATGAGTATTGGAAGTTATTACCTCTGTAATAACCGCTCCTTATAATTTTTATTTGCTTTTTGTTCCAAGAGTAACCTCTAATGAGAGAGAAGTAATGTTTGGGAAAGTTGCTGCCCCGAAACATATTTTTGTGCTTCGCTGTAAACATTCATGTATAATCTCTATACGTTGGTTTGAGATGTGATTTTTTGTGCTTCTGCCCCAGGTTGTTATACAACTTTCGTTAGTTCAACACTTTTCTATTTGAGCAACAGAAGGTCTTCGAAAAAATTGGTTTTTACCTGCTGGTCTGTTTTGATAGATTTCTGCCATTATTTGCATTTGCTTCTTGTTGATTCCTTTTTGGGTTCTTTTTGGGGAATTGAGTTTTTTGAGGGAAGTGCTACAGTAGCTTGTGTTTTAATGGAAGTTTTATTGGTGTTGAAACTGAACCCAAAGACTTATTATCTTGAGTACACTAATGTTGCTAATAAAGATTGTGTGAAGTTTTGTATGAAGGAAAATTTTCAGGTGTAAGGAAAGAGTGACGTAATGAGATGAAGAATGGACTAAAGCTTAAGCTTGGGGATGCCACCCATGTCACCCCAAGAAATATTGCTCTCTTAGTTGGTCGCTCCTAGTCTTTAACTAATGATGTTTTATTGCTTTGCATGATTATGGCCATTATTGCTCTCTTAGTTGGTCTCTCCTAGTCTTTTGCTAGCCTCCATAACCAAGTATGAGTTCCATTCATGCATCCAACTCCAAATAAAACCAAGTTATTCAAAAGATTCCACCATACATACCTATTAGCATTTTCTATTCCAAGTATATTCATGTTTTATCTACCTTCCGAATTAAACTTGTTATGAGAAAATTAGTGATTAAAGCTCTCACGAACTTGATGGCACACTTTACTTTTCTTGCCCTTAATAAACTTGAACCATTGTGTCATCTATGTTGTATATGCTTGCACTTATACGTTGGGAATTAGTAGAACCATGCTATCATGGGGAACTCTTTCAACATTGCACTTGTACATTGTACCTAGTTGATATCATGCTCTTTTTTCTACGGATGTCGTCGGTGTGAAATGAAAGGGGAGCTTGTAAGTCCATGGAGTTATGTATGTGTGTTAGAGAAATGCCTGGGACGCAGGTCTAATACATGCCTAATCATGGTGGAAATCTACAGCGTAAGCATAATGAACAATCTATGAAGCATTCTTCTTATAAAAAAGAGATAGAGATTGAGAAAAGGAGAAAAAGCAAAAAAGAGATGAGAAAAGAGGAAAGAGGAAAGAGAGAAAAAGGCACCATTTTCCCATGGTAAATAAGAAGATTGCTGATATGCTCGTTGTCTGCTTGCCTTGTCATTTTGATATGGGGATTCTTCCATATCATCGGGCAAGGGGTACCCCGTTGGCGGTTCTCTATGATACACATGTACTTACTATGACAAGAACATACCGGTAACTAAACTTGAGTAGCATGAGGAGCAGCCCTCGTATTCAAGGGACATGAGATTTCCAATTTATACTTTGTCAAGCATATACTCCATGGTTTGTTCACTTTAACCTTAATCACTTCAAGATGCTTATGATAGGGCAATGAGAGCTGAAAGCTAATAAGTACCATAATTTTTGGAAGCTCTTTATGAGACTTGAATCCCTGTTTCCTTCTATGAAAGCCTTTCTTTTACTTTTATATTGAGTCTCCATCTTCTATCTTTATGCACCTATTGAGAGAGCATAGTGGCCATTCTTAGTTTAATGTGCATTGTCCCAAGACTTGTTGATTGATGCATAACTTTGATATTGCTTGTTCTTAAACTGTTTGTATGTAGTCACCCTTACGAAGTTTGAAGGTGTCCTATGCATTTATGTTTTGCTACTCTATGAGGGACAAGCTGAATACCATTCTCATTATGTTTTCTTTATGTGAAACAAACAAACGTCTTGCAAAGCATTGTTATTCATGAATCTTTTGTTTGTGCATTTTCATATTACAACATAGTTGCTATGTCTTATTGTTAGAACTATATCTTTCATGCTATGTTAAAGTACTATGATCCCAGCTATCAATGTTTTCCAAATACTTCGATCAAGTTTATGATGGTGCATGTCACCTCAAAAATTATTCTTTCTTTTTACCACTTACCTACTCAAGGACGAGCAGGAGTTAAGCTTGGGGATGTTGATACGTTGCTAACGTATCTATAATTTTTTATGTTCCATGCTTGTTTTATATCTACTTTCTTATGTTTTGTCCACACTTTGGAGTATTTTTATACACTTTCTTGGACTAACCTATTAACAAGATGCCACAGTGCCCATTTATGCTTTTCTGCTATTTTTGGTTCCAGGAAAGTCAGAAAATGAATATTCTCGGAATTGGACGGGACAAAAGCCAAAGTCAATATTTCACCGAGGGGGACACGGAGCCAGAATACGAGACGGAGAGGGGCCAGAGGCCAGCCACACCACGTGGCCACGCAGCCAGGCCTGACCCGTGCCAGGGGGTGGTGTGGCCGCCTAGGGCAACCCCTCGGCCTCCTCTTTTGCCTATAAGATGCCTCCGATACAGAAACCCTAAGTACCCGATCAAAATTCCATGAAAGAGTCTGTAGTCGCCGTCATCTCCATCCCTAGATCGGGAGGGATCTAAAGCTCTTCCTGGCACCTTGTCGGAGGGGAGAATTCACCCTGGAGGCCTTCTTCATCACCATGCAAGCCTCCGGTGTGATGCGTGAGTAGTTCATCCCTGGACTACGGGTCCATGTAGTAGCTAGATGGTTGGTTCTTCTCCTTTGTGCTATCATGTCTAGATCTTGTGAGCTCTGTTCATGATCAAGATCATCTATTTGTAATCCTACATGTTGTGTTTGTGGGGATCCGATGTATATTTAGATGCTATTTCAGATTGATTATTGATTCTATCATGTCTTCGTTATTTGTGATCTTGCATGCTCTCCGTTGTTAGTAGCTATCTTGGCCGAGTAGATGCTAGCAAGTCCAAGGGGGAGTATTTATGCTCGATAGTGGGTTCATGCCTCTAGGAATCTGGGGAAGTGATAGAAATCTCTAAGGTACTAGATGTGTTGTTGCTACTAGGGAGAAAACAACAATCCTTTGTTCATAGAACAATCGTATTGTTTATTTTACACGCAATGCTTAATGCAATTATCTATTGCTTGCAACTTAATACTGGAGGGGGTTCGGATGATAACCTGAAGGAGGATTATTAGTCATAGATACAGTTGGATTACGATCTATGTATAATGTTGTAATGCCCAATCAAATCTCGTAGGAGTCAAGATGATTAGTATATGCATGTATGCTTTCTCGATGTTTGTCAATTGCCCCACTGCAATTTGTTCACCCAACATGTCATCTATCTTAAGGAGAATCACCACTAGTGAACTATGGACCCCGGTCCTTTCTTTTACCGTCAATCTACAACTATTTATTGTTTTTTGTTTACTTTCTACAAGCTATTACTATCTTCCACACAATACGTTTAATCCTTTGTTTTCAGCAAAACTGGTGAGATTGAAAACCTCACTATAAGTTGGGGGCAAAGTTCTGTGGTTGTGTTGTGCAGGATTCCAAGTTGGAAACAACACCTTGGAGGTGTTTCCTTGCTCCTACTGGTTCGATAACCTTGGTTTCATAACTGAGGGAAAACTTGATGCTGTGCTCATCATACCTTCCTCTTGGGGTTCCCCAACAAGCTCGATATATTTTGGTCCATCACGCGCCCACCAATAATGGGACAGGAGGAGAACCGTCACTCACGGCGAATGAGAACACCAGAGACCGCATGCTAATCAAACTCAACGACAATGAGTTGGCCCGCTGTCAAGAAGCTCTACGGGGTAATCCTCGACCCCCCAACACCTCATAGGACATGCTGATGGGATATCATTGGCTGCTGAAGGAGGAATTCAAGCGCCAACAGCAGGTGATCATGCAACTCGAGGTGCGCAGAAAGGCGGCGGACGAGTCGAGTCTTCGACGAGCTAGGCTCTCCTCTCACGAAGGATCCTCCTCCAAAGGCAACGAGTACGTGGCCAACAAGAGGCAGTCTTGACTGGCCCACCTCACCGAGCAAGAGTGCGAAGAAGCCGTGAAAGTCCTCGACTTCAGCTCTATGACGGTGGATACGCGGGGCAACGTGCTCCCAAAGACACCGCAAGCTGCGGTGACAGCAGCCATCGGCTGGAGACCCACGAGTTTCCATGCACCGATCTACGATTGCGGGCCTGGGGCTAATCGAGGCCGCCCTTGACAAAGAACCAACACTAGAGCTGAAGAAAAGCAAGGCTCTGGATAAATACTACTACTCGTACTCCTCTAGTGACGACAGTCACGATCTGTCACGACGACATCGCTCACGGCGGCATGACTGCGATTACGACGCGCGTGATGACATCACGCAGCGCAAGGTCGACAAGATGCGGGCAAGGCGTGCTCGTTCGACTGACTCGGAAGAAGATGAGACTGAGCTCTATGGCGCTAGATGCTTCAGTAGGGCCATCAGGCAGAAGCGAATGCCTAAGGGGTTTAAACTCCTGTCGGAGAACCCAATAGTTGACGGCCTGCAGGACCCGAAAATCTAGTTGGAGGACCACATCTCCTCCGTCAGGCTGCACGGCGGGAGTCGAAGCACGGCCATGCAATGCCTACAACTGCAACTGCAGGGCACCGCTCACGCATGGCTCAACAACCTCCCGCGCGGATCCATTCGCAGCTGGGAAGAGCTGGTCTACAACTTCGTGCGCAACTTCAAGGGCACTTACGAAAGGCTCGCATCAATCAAAGAATTGAGAAGCTACCAGCAAAGGTCTGGCGAGTCGCTGCGCTCGTACATCCAGAGGTGATCCATCATCAAGAACTCCGCAGAAAACATCTCGGAGGACCGTGCAATTGATGCGTTCAACGGCGGCGTTCATCGTATAGAGCTCAGGGAGGATCTAGGCCGCTCGAAGCCCAAAACGATTGACCACTTGATGGAAATCGCGAATCAGTGGGTGGATGGAGAAGACTCGGTGAAAAACCGCACCTACTCCGATGACGACGATGACCTTGGGTGCTGACGTGACCGCCGAGGCAAACGTCGAATGCGCGTCTACAAGGACCATGAGGAAGTCAATATGGTCGCAGCCGGCTATGCCGACAAACGCGACGACAACCGCAACATTGGATATCGCAGCGGTCCGCACCGGTGGGAAAACCATGCAAGTGTGGCAACACCGCACTCGCGAAGAGGCACCCGCAACATCCATCCAGGACAAACTGTCCGGACCATGCAACGTGCACTTCTACATCGACAAGCACGACGGCAAGAAAAAATCCAACCACCTTCTCAAGGATTGCCACGAGTTCCTCAAACTCCACGAGGGTCTGGCTTAGATGAATCGCGATGCGGTCAACAGGGGCTATGGAGCTGCCCCAGGCGTTGTGGAACATGGAGCTCCTCCACCACCGCCCGGACCACCACCACCCGCGGCCGCGCTGGTCCAGCATCATGGAGGCGAGCCATACCCACGAGCCGTGGGCAACATGGGGATGATCCAAAAAGGGCATCCCTCAAATCGAGTGTAGAAGGCAATCACTCGCAGAGTCAATTTGGCGATAAACTCTCCACCCTCCACCACTGAGTACCTCAGTGGAAGCGAGTCTTGCATCACCTTTGACAAGCGCGACCACCCGCGCCAAGTTCCTCGTCCAGGCCACTGTCCCCTCATACTCGAGGCGCAGATCGGGGGCTTCGACATGAGTCGTGTTTTCATGGACGGCAGGAGCGCCATCAACCTCATGTTTGCGATTACCTTGCGTGCGATGAGGATCCCTCTAACTTGTCTGGAAGTTTTAGACATGATGTTCCACGGCATTGTTCCAGGGAAGGGAGTATATCCCCTGGGCAAAATCAACCTCGATGTCATCTTTGGCACGCCGCAAAACTTTCGGCGAGAGCGCATCGACTTTGAAGTCATCGACTAGCCCTCACAATACCACTGCATCCTTGGACGTGTCGTGTTCGCAAGGTTCATGGTAGTGCCGCATTACGCCTACCTGCAGATGAAAATGCCAGGTCCAAACAGCGTCATCACAATCAATGGAAGCTTCGAGAGGTCCAACAGCTGCGATAGGGAATTCAACATAATCTCCCAGTCCTTTGGCATGCAGGAGGAACTCGCAAGATTGAAGGAGTCGACAGCCAATAGTCTGCCTCCCCTGAGCAGGCCAAGTTCACCCGACCTGTCCTTCGACTCGTCGGTGCACACGAAGAAAGTCTAGGTCCACCCAACGGACCCGACCAAGATGGCCCTCATCACCAACAACTTGAGTCCCGCATAGGAACTCGCGCTCGTCGAATTCCTCCGTGAGCACTAGGAAATTTTCGCCTGGTGTCCAGCGAACATGCCAGGAGTTCCCAGGGAATTCGCCGAGCACTCACTCAACGTGAATCCAGACGAAAGGCCAGTCAAGCAGACAATACGGCGACTGTCTGAACCAAGAGCAAAAGCAGTCAGAATGGAGATCAACAGACTCCACGACGCAAACTTCATACGCGAGATCAAGGAAAGCACCTGGCTCGCTAACATAGTGCTTGTGCCTAAAAAAGACACGGATATCATGCGGATGTGCGTGAACTTCACCTCCCTGAATAAGCACTGCCCAAAGGATCACTTCCCGTTGCCACGAATCGACCAAATCATCGACTCCATTGCAGGATGTGAGCGCCTCTGCTTCCTCGACGCCTACTCAGGCTACAATCAGATTCGAATGAAGGAGGAAGACCAGGAGAAAACAGCGTTTACAACGCCTTTTGGTGTGTTCTGCTACAACACGATGCCCTTCGGGCTAAAAAAACGCAGGAGCCACCTATCAGTGGGTCATGCAGGCTTGCCTCAAGAACCAACTTGGTCGCAATATCCAAGTCTACGTTGACGACATCATCATCAAAACCAAAGAGGAAGCCACGTTAATCGACGACCTCCGCGAGACCTTCGCCAACCTCGACCACGACCGGATCAAGCTCAATCCGGACAAATGCGCCTTCGGCGTGCCATCTAGGCAATTAATCGGGTATCTCATCTCTGCGAGAGGGATCGAGGCAAACCCAAAGAAAATAAAGGCCATACTAGCCATGGAGAAGACGAAGAACGTAAAAGGTGTCTAGCAGCTGGCTGGGCGAATTGTGGCGCTTAGTCGATTCATCAGTCAAATGGGCGAAAAGGCAATATGCTTCTACCAACTTCTCCACAAAGCTTACAAGCTAGAGTGGATAGACGAGGCACAAGAAGCATTCGAAGATCTCAAGCGTCTACTGTCCACCTCGCCGGTACTGGTGACGCCTCGTGAAAAGGAACCGTTGCTGCTCTACATCTCCGCCACCAACCAGGTGGTCAGCACGGTGCTCATGGTGGAACAAGCCGAAGAAAATAAGGTCCACAGGGTCCATCGCCCAGTATATTACCTCAGCGAGGTGCTCACACCAACAAAGCAGCGGTACCCGCACTACTAGATGCTAGCATACGGCGTCTTCATGACAGCTAGGGGACTGTGCCACTACTTCCAGGAGCACCCAATTGGGGTGGTCAACGATGCCCTGCTCGGGCATATACTCAATAATCCTGATGCCACCGGACGAGTTGCGCTTTGGGGAATAGATTTGTCTCCACGGGACATCACATACGAGAAGCGCGATGCGATGAAATCGCAAGTCCTACCGGATTTTCTCGTGCACTGGATGGAGAACCAGCTCCCTGACAAGCTAGATATGTCCTACCTTTGGATAATGCAATTCGACGGGTCCAAGTGAAAAGACGGAGCTGGGGCAGGAGTCATACTGACATTGTCCCAAGGACACAAGATGAAATACATTCTGCGAATGCAGTTCACTACCTCCAATAACGAAGCCGAATACGAGGCCTTAATCCACAGGATGCGGATGGTGAAAGCCTACGGCGCCAAGAGGCTCATCATCTACGACGACTCCAAGCTGGTGGTCGACCAAACGATGCACAAGTGCGACGCACTGAGCGACAACATGATCGCCTACCGCGACCTCTACGACACACTCGAGGGAGACTTCAACGGCTACGAGCTGCGGCACGTAGGCCGTGGAAGCAATGAAGAGGCGGATCTACTTGCCAACATTGGCTCCACCTGCGCCCCCATACCACCTGGGGTATTCCTCGAGCGCATCTACGAGGGTTGCATCAATCCCAAAGTTCTAGAGAAAAAAGTAAGCACATCAACGGACTCGGGGGCTACGCCAACCAACGAGCCAATGGCACTCGATGACATGGAGCTCGATACAGGACTCGAAGGACCAATGGGCGTCATGATGATCAAGCCATCCTGGACACAACCCTACATCACATATCTACTCAGCAAGAGGCTGCCAGATGACCCGACTGATGCGCGACACATCGTGCGACGATCCAAGGCATTCACCCTCATCGACGGCGAACTGTACAAGCGCAGCATCACAGGAGTACTTCAATGGTGCGTCTCCAACATGGACGAAAGGGCCGTCCTCCTCGACATACATGAAGGCACTTGCGGACATCATGTTGGCAGTCGCGCCCTCGTCACCAAAGCTCTACAAGCTAGATTCTACTGGCCCATGGCCATGCGCGACGCCAAGGACATCGTCCAGCGCTGGAACGCTTATCAGCGATTCGCGAACAAACCACACGCACCTGGCACAGAACTCAGGCCAATACCATTGGCTTGGCCCTTCGCACAATGGGGACATGACATGGTCGGCAAGCTCCCAAAGTCCTTGCAAGGAGGATACGTCTACCCCTTAGACGCGGTCGACAAATTCACCAAGTGGATCGAGGCCATGCCAGTGACAAATCAATCAGGAGCCAGCGCCATCAAGTTCTTCAAGTCCATAGTCTACCGCTTTGGAGTGCCACATAGCATCATCATGGACAATGGGACAAACTTCACCTCCAAGGAGTTCCAGGAGTTCTGCAAAAGCCTGAGAATCAACATAAGTTATGCCTCGGTGGTTCACCCACAGACCAACGGTCAAGTTGAAAAGGCCAATGGCCTCGTGTGCGGTGGAATCAAGAAGCGACTCCTTCGGCCACTCGAACAAGCCGCTGGATGCTGGCCAGACAAGATGCAATCTGTACTTTGGAGCCTGCGCACAACTCCAAACAGCGCCACGGGCTATACTCTGTTCTTCATGGTGCACGGTGCTGAGGCGGTGCAACCCGCAGAAGCGTGCTACAAAGCTCCACAAGTAGTTGCTTAAAGTGAGCAGGAGTCAACTCTTGCACTCGAAGACTCCGTCGACCTCCTGGACGAGGCACGGGAAATTGCAGCGGAGAGATCAATGATCTATCAACAAAGCCTCCGCAACTACCACAACAGAAGGCTACGCCCCAGATCCTTCGTCGAAGGAGACCTGGTCCTGCGACTAAAGCAGCAAGGGCATCTCAAGCTCGAGTCCCCTTGGGAAGGACCTTACGTGATTATAGAAGTAATCCCAGGTAGCGCCTATTGCCTTAAAGATTTCGAGAGCAGAGTCACATACTCCAACCCCTGGAACGTTGCGCAGCTGCGTTGTTTCTACCCCTAGTTATTTTTATATTACAAATAAGGCTATTCAGCCAGGCTACTTAGCCACACATTGTACCTCGTACTATCCTGCGAATAAATAAAGCTAAGTGCCCCGAAACTCTGTGTCTTTTCCTATTTTTTTGCAATTTTATCACTCGGGGGCTGCGCCACCCTTTACACTTCCGTTCTACGAACCAATCATAGTATCCTGAGTAGCTGACGCACTACCAATCGAACCCTTGATAAACACCAACCCCGCTGCAACGCACCTGACAGGTTGGCAAGGCGCTGAGATAAACATACGTCAGGCTAACGAAAAGGAACTGCAGAGTACACTACACTTGAAAGATATATAAGCTAGCAAGCTCTTCACATATCAATGGGTATTACATAAACCCAACACAAATCATACGAACTTTACAACACTCATACATCTATGTGCAGGATACAAACTACGCTACTGCTGCAAAAGATGAACGTGCGTCTGCTCTTCAAAGAAGTCGACGATGTCCTCCGCCGGCCAATCAACCGCCTGGTAGCTTGTAACCATGTTCCAAGTCATCCCCTCTAGCGGCGGTGGCGGCCCAGCAACAACGGACGCTTTGTCCACATCTGGCCGATGCAGTCGCACCAGTGACAGGGCAGCCTTCGCACCTGTGACCAATTGTTGTCGCACGCACTTGTACCGCACTTATATCTTGAAACTTTGCTAGAAGGGCCAACATGCTTGAAGGGACAGCGTCCAGCGGAAACATCGTCCGATAAATGTGCCTAGGACATGACTGCGCTTTCTTCAAATAATGGAG
The DNA here is from genome assembly GCA_023614405.1 of Avena insularis. NCBI lineage: Eukaryota > Viridiplantae > Streptophyta > Magnoliopsida > Poales > Poaceae > Avena > Avena insularis. Next base: position 66,231,188 of record CM042692.1, on the reverse strand, counting down.
CACTCGAGAAGAATGATCCTGCAGGGTCACAAGCGCGATCACACGGTCGTGGTTCACCAAAAAGTACCCACTCGCCTGCAGCTGCTCCTGGGTCAAGTTGTTCATTTGAATGGCCACCCGGTCCTTCTCATCCTGCGAATGACGAGCGCTGACAACTACACCAAGCAAGCAGCAAAGTATGAAGACAAGGCATTGCCGCGACTGACTAAAAGAAAATATGAGAAGGCAAAAAGCTAACATTTGAACTGCTCATTCAATTGTGACACTTCCTCCAAGAGATACTTCTCGCGAGCGGTGGCCTTCTCAGCTTTCGACTTCCATACATCCGCACTACCACGGATGATGGGCAACTCACGCTCCAAGTGCTTAATGCGGTCATGCAGTCGTGAAAGCAATGGCAATTCCTCCGCCTTTGAACGCGGTTGCGCCGTGGTTTCATTGGTGGGAGGAGAAACATGAGGATCACTCGAAGGACCACTCGAAGGACCCTAGGTACAATCAAGCAAGAGGCAAATGAGACTCATCACACATCGATAAATAGAGAATTGCAGTCAAACTTGATAAAATGTCAAGGGAACACCCCCCACAAAAGCAAGGTTCAGACAAAAGGCTAAGTTACAGCTATTACACATGAAGACTAGGGAGCATTTTGCTTATTCAACTTTGACTTCGACTTCGGAAGCTTTATCGCATCCATGGCAGTCTCCGAAGCCACGGACTTGCCGGTGGTATCCCCAGATGCCGTGGTCTTTGTCGCCTTCGCTCGCCACTGCTCCTCAGAGTATTTGGTGACTGTCTCGATAAGCTGAGGCCCATATTTAGTGCAGCTAGTAGCGAAGGGGGCAAAAACTACCTGCTGGCCTCCAGCGTTGATAGGCATCGCCTCGGAGATCGCGGCGGGATCCAACCATGAGCTTGCACCATCGCGAGTGCCATGGTGGCGCCAACAGACCGCTGGGAGTTCCTGAATTCCGTGGGAATACCTCCAGTGAAGGATTTCACCAAGTCGTCAAGATTATCGAGTAACCTAGCCTTGGGAGTCAGGTCCTCACGGAGGAGGCTGAGCACATCCTTGTCCTTCCCCAGTGTCTCCTAGAGGGAAACACTGTGGTCCTCGACTGCAGCAACGGCGCCAGCCAACGCATCCGTGCAACGCAGGGACTAGGCGTCAAAGCTCAGGCCGCCGACATCTGCATACACAAGGTGTTAGTACAGAAACATGACATCAAACAAGGAGCAACGCAAACCAAAACTGAAAATTACCTGAGAGGGCCTTGGCAATCGAGAAAAAGTTGTTCTTCAAACAACTTCTCCCTTTTAGTAGTGGAAGAGCACAAATCCTCTTCGCGCTTTTGCGACTCCTCCAGGGCTACGACTTCTTCGTCGTGATTCTTCGCCGCCACGACAAGCCCCTTCTTGAGGGACGTAACACGACGAAGAAGCTCATTATTCTCACCTACAAAGGACGAGGCATAACAAAAATTGAGCCAACAAATTTCCACGAAGACAAAGACAAAATCCAAAGCTAACCTTCGACTGCGTGGTGGCGATTGTCTAGCAGGGCGTGCTATCGACCCATAGCAAGAACTTGCTCCGCAAGGCATGCAGCTTCCTTCACAACGAGCTACACCAAAGGGAAATGAAGATTCAGCGGCAACCCAAAGTACAAATTTGACTGCCAAACAATAAAAAATGACACTTACATGTTCCTCCAGGGACTCCGAAGATGACTGTCGCGCAGTCGTCCGGGCAACCATCTGGTGCTCCCCAGTATGTGGGGAACTCGAAGAACTGGCACCAGAGTGGGCCACCACTGGAGGAGAAGGAGGCCGTTCGGCCACCTCCTTGGCCTTAGAGTTTGTGACTCCGGACTCTTTCAGAAATTGGACATTGTCAGAAGACGACGACGCCGCTTGACTACAAAACATGCCCAGCACAACTTCAGAAAAAGCAACCTCAAAGAGAGCAAAACGAACTCGCGAGCTTTAAAAGCTTACCAGTTAAATTTGTCGAGGTCAAAGGAGTCATCCGACGACTCTTTCAGCAGTCGCAACTTCTTCCGAGCAGGAGGAGCCATGGCGCGCATAGACATGGCGACGATTGGATCCTCTGCAACAGCAAAGGGACCTTCCGGTATCGTCGGTGAAGAAGCGTCAGAATCCTCACTCCGGGACTACTTGCAAGTGTCGTGGCCGCTGGACTCAGGGGCTCCCTCCTCTTCTTCAATTGGGACAGTCGATTCCGACTCGTCCTCTTCCTCCGCTTCGTGAGGAATAGTTCCTTCGGGCCTAGGAGGCAAACTGGCAGCCATGCTCTAGTCCTGCAATCAAAAGATACATCATTATATATCACGTACTTGATGGCAATCGACAAAGAAAACTACTTCACAGTATAGTTCTACATTAGGAGGAGGGTTAGAGGCGTCGAAAGGAGGCACGACTGGTTTGCCTGGGAGATCCTCCTTGGCAGTGTACTTGGTCACCAATCGCAACCTCCTGTCTACCTCACTCACAGAAATGCCTTTCGTAGATATGCGAGTGACATCGCTCGCACCAGCCCAGCAATACATCGGGTGGACTCTGGCCTGCAAAGACTGAACGAGGTGGCGCAACCACATGCGAATGAGGGCGGCGCCACCCTCTTCTTTGCCTATGCGGCCTTCAAGGTCGCAGACGCGCTGATACAGCACCTCTATTTCCTCGGACTCGCTAGGCATCACGACGTTCTTCCAGGAACACCTCCTCTTACAAGCTACCACAGAGTCGAAGGGCGCGAGTCTGTAGTGCTCTCCGTCAGCCTTCTGGTCGCGGATGTATAACCAATTGTCTCTCCACCCTTGGACAAATGCCGTGAGCTTGATGTTGAAGTATACGGCGGAGGAGTGGACGTGGATTCCGCAGCCTCCTATGTCGTAGACTACCGAACCAGACACCGAATGACATTTGAGCTTAAAAAGCCTCTTGAAGAGGCCAAAGTGTGGCTCGATTCCGAGCCAGTACTCGCAAAGTGTGATGAAGCAAGAGATGTGGAGAATGGAATTTGGGGACAACTGGTGTAGCTGGAGCCCATATAAACAAAGAAGACCCCTGAAGAAAGGATGCAGGGGAAGAGAGAGACCTCGAATGATGAACGCAAGGAACATCACCCGTAAACCTAGAGGAGGACGAGGGATTACCTCATCGCCAGGCACTTGCGAGTCATCTTCCACGGGCGGAAGAGCTCCATCTTGACGATGAAGGTGCAGCTCAGAGGACTTGATGATAGATGCGAGCTATGAGCCATTGGTGACGCGGGTGCCGCCCTTCTTCTTCCCAGCGGCGGTGGCGCTGGTGCCCATAGCAGTGGTGTCGCCCTTCTTCTTGGCGGAGACAATGGTGGCCGCAGATCCAGCGGCGGTGCCTCCCTTATTTTTTCCCATCTTTTGATGGCGATGCAAGCGGAGAAAGTAACTGGGGAAAACACGGAGCTGGTCCAGTGCCACGAAGACGAAGCACGCAAGGAAGCAGAAAGAACAGCAATGGCGAAGGAGGCACGAGCAAGAAGAGAGATGGGAAAATTATCATAGTTGCGCTGCTTCTTAACCTCCTTGTGGATGTCATCCAATGGCTAGCAGAAACCCTACTGGATGCGTGGCACACATCGTCATCGACACGTGGCGAAGCTGAACCACGAACCGTCCCCCACTAATCCCATTACACGCAGAAATCGAGGAGACGCAGTTAAGCCAAAAGATTACGCATGCCCAGTTAAATCGAAGTCAAAAAGTGGGACCCACCGCTCATCACGTCCCGTCAAAGCCGCTCACGCGGGGAACTGAGGTCATCACATCTTCAACACTGACATCATCGATTCCAACAGAGGAAGATTTTAATTACTTTAGTTCTTTCTCGAGTCTTCGACTCAACCAAGCACTCGGGGGCTACTCCTAACAGGAGTGCTGGCCGCGCACCCGGAAGAATTTTTATGCAGGTGTAGGAGCATTCAAGACAAACCCTTCACTCGAATTAACGATTCGATTGTGAACTGCGGGTTACTCCCATAGGGAGCGCTGGAAGCACACTCGACTAAAACAAGCAACTAAAGACGACAACAGCCGCAAAATGTTTTTAGTCCCCACTCGAGTCTACGACTCGAATAGGCACTCGAGGGCTACTCCCATAGGGAGCGCTGGCCGCACACCCTATGATTATTTGTACATCGTACTGTGTGTCGATAACATCCACACTCGAATGCTATGGCGACTCCACCTCATATTTTCCCTACAAAGAGATTACATCTCCCGGGACACCCGAATCATCTCCGCGATGACTAAAAATTCCGGATGCCGCGCTTGCAGCATAAAGATAAGACCTGAATAAGGCCTGGCAACGCATCTGCTGTGCACCACCAGAAATATATCCATGCCTGCAGGTACAATGAACATGCCTTGATGGACGCGTCGAGTGCTTACATTTATATACTAGAATTCAACTCTTGTAAGACCTCCGCAGCTTGAGTCGAATTACGCCAACACTTTCCGGAATTCAAGTCCGGGGACTCGAGTTTGAGTAGATTGCGTTGTTTTTCCCTAAGGCAGTTAACCGATACCAATACATCGGATAAATCAGGCACGTATATCAACAATACCTATGACACAAACAGAACACTCGAAAAAAATACTCAATCATGCACTCGAAAGACTTCATAAATTCTCCAGTCGAATCTGCGATTACACTGGACACTCGGGGGCTACTGACATGGGTATACCCTATATGTACTCGAGTTTGGCATATACGGTCTCGATACGGCAGAAGCCCATGGCGTTGCCAAGGCCCAATGAAGAATTTGAGTAGCCCACGGACTCTCCGATTGCTTGCAAGACAAGAAGAAGCTTAAAGATAGAAAGTTCAAAGGGCGAACCCTAATTTGTAACCGACTCGACCTGCTACCCGAGACCTAGCCTATCTAATATAAAGGATAGGAGGGGGCAGAGAGGAGGATGACCACAACCCTAGTTTCCACAAATCTTGCCAGATTGCATCTGCGCACTCCAGTAATATTCGATTCCTTTGATAATTCCAAGAGCAGACAAGCAGGAGTAGGGACCTCTACGAGGCCTGAACCTGGGTAAACCTTGCGTCCCTGTGTGCTTGTTTGCTAGCCGATTTATGCCTCCAGCGCTCCCTCCTTCTCCAAAACCCAAGTCCATAACAATGGGCATTGACGAGTTGAACCCTCTTCACATTGTATCCGATGTATCCCAATCTCCTTTACCACTTTTAGCCCATGAGCGATCGCTTCATACTCGACCACATTGTTTGATGCTCGAAAATGGATCTGAAGCACATATCTCAACTGGTCTTTCTTGGGTGAGGTAAGGACTTCCCCCGGCCCCAAATCTGTTCTTCAACTTTGATCCATCAAAATGCATTCTCTAGTAGTTTGAATCTAGCAAGGGCGGCTCATACTGCATTTCCGCCCAATCCACAAAAAAGTCAGCCACTGCCTAAGACTTGATCGCGTCTCTTCTATCATATTGTGGAGTATATGGGGCTAAGTAAATTTCCCATTTTGTGATCCTGCCACTTGCATCCTTGTTACTCATTGTCTCGGATATATGTGCTTCACATATCACCTTTATAGGGTGTTCCTCAAAATAGTGCTTAAGCTTTTTGGCCACCACGTAGACACCATATGCCATTTTCTGATAATGTGGATAGCAGTTCACTGAGATAATATATTGGCCTCTGCACCGACTTACCTTCCTTGTCACGCTCCACCACTATCACGACCCTTACAACTCGGTTGGTCGCTTCTATGTAGAGCAACATCGGCTCTTTGGATAGTGGCGAGGCTAACAAAGGTGCAAAGGCTAACATCTTTTTTAATTCATGAAACACACTATCTGCTTGCAGTGTCCATATGAACTTATCCAATTTTTTCATTAGCTGATAGAGAGGCAATGCCTTTTCTCCCAACCGACATACAAACTGACTTAATGATGCCAGGTAACCAGTGAACTTCTGAACATCATTAAGACACTTCGGCAGCACCATTTGCTCAATAACTTGGATTTTAGTTGGGTTGGCCTCAATACCTCAGCTAGACATGAGGAAACCGAGTAATTTTCTGGCCGGGACACTAAAGGTGCACTTTTCCGGGTTAAGCTTCATTCGGAACCTCCTTAAGTTAGAAAAAGTTTGTCGGATATCTTCTAGGAGTGTTTTACTTTCCTTGGTTTTTATCACCACATCATCTACATATACTTGTACATTTTTTCCAATTCGATCATGCAAGCATTTTTGCATGCATCTTTGATACATTGCGCCTGCATTACGTAAGCCAAATGGCATGGTGTGATAGCAATAAGCCCCATACGGGGTAATGAAAGCAATCTTTATTTGATCATCCGGGTTCAAGGGTATCTGGTGGAAACCAGAGTATGCATCTACAAATGACAATAGCTCACACCCAGTGGTTGAGTCAATGACCTGATCTATCCTCGGCAGTGGGAATGGATCTTTTGGACATGCCTTGTTCAAGTTTGTGTAATCGATACACATACACCACACCACTGCTAAGTTCGGATCATCTTTATTCTTTTCTACCAGCACTAGATTAGACAGCCAATCCGGGTAAAGTACTTCCATGATAAACTCGCCCGCAAGTAGCCGAGCTATCTCGTCACCAATGACTTTTCTCCTATCTTCGGCGAAGTGGCGGAGAGGTTGCTTCACCGGATTTACGCCAGGTCTCACGTGCAAAGAGTGCTCGGCCAGCTCCGTCGGTACACCTTGCAGATCCTGTGTGGACCAAGCAAAGATATCATGATTCTAACGGAGGAAGCTGACGAGCTCGCTTTCCTATTTGTCGCCAAGGCCCGCACTAATGGTCACGGTGCGCTATGGGAACTGGTCATCAATGGGCACCTTCTTAGTATCTTTTGTCGACTAAAACAATACACTCTCGTGCGGGTTACTCAGAGCCGACATATTCAGCTACGGACTGAGCCAGTGTTGTAACCTCTTGGATCATTTTCTTCTCTTCAGCGATCACTAATGACTCGGCTAGGTTTGACCCGGCTGAGGCACACTCCATGGAGTGCCTGAAGTCCCCTGCTATGGTGATGACCCCATTTGGTCCTGGCATCTTCATTTTTAAGCAATTGATGTGGTCACTTGCCATAAACTTTGAAAGAGCTGGCCCGCCGAGTAATGGATGGTAACAGCTATCCAGTTTCACAACCTCAAACTCCAAGATCTCAGTTCAGCAGTTCTCCCTCGTGCCGAATAACATGTCAATTCGGACCTTGCCAATAGGCTCACAGGATAAACCTGACACAATGCCGTGGAAAGTTGTCTTTGTTGCTTGTAGCATATTTTCTGATACTCACAATTTATGCATGGTGTCCTTATACAATATATTAATGTTTTTGCCATTATCAATCAACACCTTGGTAAAACTTTACGTTGATGTTTGGCCCGATGAAGGTTGGGTCAAGCACCAGAGCATATGATCCAGGACTTGGCATGATCTTGTGTGATCCTTGATACTCCATGTGATTTCCTGATCAGACCAATGCATATACCTCAGCACTGCCGGCATAACTGCATTGACCTACATATGTCATCACTACATGCTCTTACTATCAGTTTCTTCCATGGTAAACACACAGTAAGCTTGGTGATGTTCTCTATACTCATTTCTTCCATCATTGCCCTGATTCTGATTTTCCACCTAATGCACTGCATCCCTTCTGTCGTGATTCTCATACCTCGGCGGGGATGGTGGCACCTGCACATTTGCTCTAGAGAGTTGCTGCTACCGAAGTGCATCGTGCCGAGGTGCCTATGCATTCATCATGTTACTTTGTTCTATCTTCCTCATCCACTCACACTCTAAGTCGTGTGGTTCGCCGGGTTATTTGGGTTAGGCATGTGAAACTTGCATGGTTGATCCAACATAGCCTCATACGTATACCTCGGCCTATCCTTCCTTTCTTGCCACTCCTTTTTTTGTTCACTAGTCCAAGGCTTCTTGCCATCATTTTTCTGTGCCCACTGTTGGCCACTACTTTTTTTTGTATCTGGCTACTCCTAGCTCTAGGCGGATCTTGGTCCACAGCAGCGACCTGCTATGAGCCATATCTGTAATTCGGCCTCTCATATCTTCTCTTACCCCGGAAATCGTTTCGCCGGGTTGATCCTGCTCCATCATGAGGGTAATGCTCCTCATTTGACTGTCTTGCCATAAGCTGAGGTTGAGTTGGATCACCTAACCCATATGAGTCGACAATTCTGATTGTTTCAGCCAACATAGTTGGCATATCTCTTTGCAGCCTTTGCCATAACACACTTGCATATCTGCATCCTTGTGAAAACCAAGCAATTTCTTGTGACTCGATTACCCCTTCGCATGAGTTGCGCATGTTGCACCACTGAGTCATAAACACGCGGTCTATCTCATTCGTCCTCCGTTTACACATCGCCAGTTGTTGTAGCCTATTCGGCCTCTTGTAGGTACTGGTGAAATTGCTAATAAACATCTACTCGAAATCTATCTAGCAATTGATACTTCCTATTGGCAGATTATTAATCCAGACTCTTGCTGGTCCTTCTAACATCTGAGGTACATACCTCACCGCCCATCTCAAATTTCCCGTGGCAATGTTCACAGCTATGGCGTAATAAATCAACCAATCTTATGGCTTGGTACTTCCATCATATGTCTTTGTTCCTTTGGCCAACTAGAAGTTCAGCACAGGCGGTTCTCTCATAATCCGAGGTCCAAAGCATGCTAGACCCGGAGGACCCTGTCCTTCCATTATTTCCAACCTATAAATCCGGTCCAGTTTCAACCTTGCATCATCTGGCTGTAGGATCGTATTTCCTAGCCTTGATCCTATCACATGATGATCCAACTTGGGAAAGCCGACATTTGCCATTACTGAATAACCATCATCATATTTGTTTTGACCCGGATTAACATATTGTTGTTGAATAGATGGTCCAACACTTTGCTCTTGCCAAGGTATGTACTATTGCTGGTGCTACCGAGGTTGGTTTTATCGAGCTCCTGCCGAGTTATGTTGTCCAACATTTCCGTACCCAGCGTTTCCCTGTCCTACATGGCCTTGGCCGTGGTTACCTCATCCACCTTCACCTCGGCTAACACTGTGGCGATCCTCATCACACTCTATTACCTTTCCTTTCCCTGCCCTTGTCGGGTCATATGGGTCCATCTGCTTATTTTTTTCTCCTAGAGGTCACTACCTCTTCTCTTTTTGGACCCGCATGAGGGGATGATGCTGCCCCGATGGATTTTGCCAGAATGCCCCCTGCTGAATGAACAACACGTGAACCTCCTGCTCTTGTCGGGTTTTCCTTGAGCAATTCCTCATTCTGCTTGTTAGCAATTTTTACTAACTCAATAACTCTTTCCTGTTGCCACTCTCGGGCTTTGCCGGTTAGACCCTATAACACAGATGCTGCCAATTCTACAGCTGTGAGGTTCTTTGCCGAGGTGCTATACCTCGGAAGACCTACTGACATAAGGGTAGTTGAGTGCCCTGGCCTAGGTACATATTCCTTATCTATCTCATTGATGAGGTTTATACCCCTAATCTTCACAATATCCATACGATTGGGACTAGTGCTAAGCGTGTTTGTTTTTTTCATACTCACGTAGCATGATGTTCAATGCCTGTTGAGCCACTGCTACTTTCTTTTCCCCCGCTAACATTTTCTGCCGGGTCTCCTCTAGCTCGGCCTGTGCCTGAGCCGGATCTACTATTGGGGCTATAGGAGTAGTAAGACTCTCTATTGCATGTTACAGTATATTTTGTGGCCTCTCTAGTGGAGGACCTCTAGCCCTAGGTACCTTTCAGGTTGTCTCTAGGTCCTCTGCCAGATCTTTGCTCGCTCCCGCGTTAGGTGCAGTCATCATCACCTCAGCGTAGCAAGCGGGGCGAGTGATACTATTGGGTCCGCAGCATAGAAAACAAAAAAATTCCTATGATGAGAACTACACGCCAAGATCTATCTACTAGGTACAAAGCAACGGGTGGACATACATCCATCGAGAACTTACCCTCGAAGACAACGAGTTTTGTTAATGAGTAGGAACTCGTGGTTGATGTAGTCGTACACTTGCCGATCTCAAGATCATGTGGAAGTCCGAGCAGGTCCAGCTCCAGCACGTCCTTCAGATCCAGCTCCAGCAAGTCCAGCACCACCAAGTCCAGCACCGCAAAGCAGCGGTGCATCCGTGATCGCACACACGTCCGGTACCCCGACAACCTCCATCCCTCGCTCCAGCAAAGCAGCGGAAGCAACAACTCCTTTCCAGATAAAGCCACCGGGAACATGTATCTCGCTAATCCGAGACCATGGGGAATAATACTAGAGGGGGAGAGAGATCCTTCACGAGGAGGTGTGAGGAAGAAGGGGAGTGAGGAGGGCCTTTTATAGGAGGAGGGGGTACCCCTCCCCATGGCCGGCGCCCCATGGGGGGTGACTCCTCACCTCCCCCATTCATGTGGTGGTATCCCCTCCACATTAAAATGCCCCTTCACATTCTCTTTTAAAGTCTCCACTTTAAATGCATTAAATTTCTCCAAATTTAATGCTCTCTCATTTAATAAAACTCTTTCATTATTTTTATTCAGAATTTTGTTAATTACTTTAATTAACAAACATTCACATAAAACCCTTGTAACATTTCAATATTACATGTAGAACCAATTTCAGCAATTTCACCCGAAAAAATTTCGGTGTCTATTGAAATAATTCCAGCGCTTTCTTAAATCTTTATATGAAACATATTTGCTCCAAATGGTGTCGGTATCCCTTAAGTGTGTCACCCTTTGGTTCGCGAATAATGCAGACATGATTGAGACTCCTCTCAGATCAATAATCAAAAGCGAGACCTGGAGATCCATACTGACTCCTGCATATTCAACGATGACTTCTGTGATCGTGAGAACCTTTAACGCTTGTAACTAAATCACTTTGTCTCGCGATATATTACATGTCTCGCGATATATTACATGTGATATCACCGAGAGGGCCCAGAGTATATCTATCCGTCATCGGGATTGGAAAATTCCACTCTTGATCCATGAGCCTCAACATAACACCTTCGTAGCATTGAACCCATCTTTATAGTCACCCTGTTACGGTGACGTTTGATGTTATCAAGATACTCTTCCGGTGTTAGCAATTAACATGATCTCATGGTCTAAGCATAAAGATTACTTCATATGATGTTATAGCAATATAAACATAATGACGTGATCGTAATGCTATACTTCGGATGAATGTTCATCACATCATTCCACCAATGTTGTGACCTCGTTATTAACAACATCCAATGTCCATGATCAGGAAACCTTGATCATCTTGTTAATCAACGAGCTAGTCTATAAGAGAGGCATAACTAGGAACCCTTTTTGTTTATTAAACACACATGTATTGATGTTTCCGATCAATACAATTATAGCATGAAAAATAAACATTTATCATAAACATGGAATAAGATAATAACCACTTTATTATTGCCTCTCAGGCATATTCCCTTCAGTCTCCCACTTGCACTAGAGTCAATAATCTAGTTTGAAAAACTTTGCGTATTGAACACCTATGGCTTTCTGGTGTTGCATATACGCGATTGCTAGTGGTTAACATAATCTTTGGATCTGACAGTTTCAGGTCCGTGTGTATTTGCATGTCTTTGCGTCTCTACACATCACTCATTCTCAAATGAGATGGCATTGTATAGATTTGGTCCTTTGGTGAGATCTTTAGTTCGTTCGGCTTAAAATATGTTGATATTATTGTCACACAATATATCTTCATAGTATTAGCCCACTTTGAACCACACCTAGTTTGATAAAAAACTACTTAACACAAATGCCCTCCTATGCTGCTACTATAGCAGTCATATACTTAGCCTTTTTGTTGTAGTATCTGTCACAATGTCTCAACTTTGGAACTCATCCAAATCCATCATGGAACATACTTTCCATTATATTGTGCCACCCATAGTCTAAATTGAGATAAATTTAATTTGTATCTTGTGACAAAACTAGTATCAATGTAACACTTTACAATGAACTACCTTTAACTATTTGTCACTTATACATGATATATTCTTATTTCTTCCAAAGCTCATAAGAATATCTTTACTATTGTCCAATGATCATCTTATGGATCATTCTAGTATGTGCTCATAACATTTAGAGCATAGGACATTTTGGATATATACATATCACGGTATAATCGATCAAAATCTTCATGTGATTTTACTCACCAAGTGTTGGAACACTTGAATCTTGATACAATCCTTTCCATGCAGCAAGAACCTTTCTTGTTGTTTCCATATTGAACCCTTTCAGTATCTCATATATGTATGTCTGGCACAACCATATTAGCGCCTCAATCTATCCATATAGATATTGATGCCTAATATTCCGGTTTTCCCAAGCCTTTCATCGAAATCTTATTTTAATGAAATTCTTAACTTGTGTCAATACAAGATACATCCTTTCCAATCAACAATATGTCCTCTACATAATGTATTAGAAATATGTCTCAGCGCTCCCACTTAATTTCTTGCAAATGCAAGCATCTTCATCATCTCCTATGAATTTAAACTCTTTTAACAGTTTCATCATGGTGAAGATTCCAACTCCGCTATGCTTACTTCAACTATTGAAGTTTGCATGCCCTTTTAGCACCCTTTGAATTAACAAAACCCTTCGGACCGTGTCTTGTACACGTCCTTGGTAACCATTCTATTAGAAGAACATTGTTTTGTTTGTTCAACTACCATACATCAAATAATATGTAGTGGTTGCTACATTAATACATCAAGACTAAATATCGCTATGAAGGATCAAATCTTGTCATAGTCAACTGCTTGAACATTGTCGTAAACTTCTTTCCGACATGTCGAATATTTCATATATGTAAAACATCCATGTCTATTTCTTTATAGATCTAAACACGACCGATAGGCTTCACGCCTTTCCGGAGGGTCTTCCAAGTTTAGAAACTTGATTTCTCGTGTATGGATACTATCACGGATTCTATGACTTCTAGTCATTTTATGGAGTCAGGGCCCATCATCGCTTCTTTGCATGTAGTCGATTCATCATTGTCAAAACAATAACGACTTGCTTATCAAATCACACCATTTGATTCTTACCGACCCACACGGTTCAATAGGAACTCTAATCTCCCAGATCACAACCTTTGTAATCACAGGATCCATGAGCATTGTGGCCGCCACCGGGACACTTTCCGGCGCTGCGCTACTTAGCATATATAGCTAAGGTTCAACAACCTTATCAAAGTTCTATTGTCCTCCCACTTAACTTTTCACGAAAAATTCCTTCTCAAGAAACTTGACGTTCCAAGTAAAAAACTCTTTTGTCCTCGGTGTTATGGAGAAATTCCCAACAAATTCTTGGGGATAACCTACAAAGACGTGCTTATCTGACTTTGGTTGTAAACATTTTACTTATGCATAGCATACCAAAATTTAAGAAAAGACAATTCGGGTTTTATCCCAAACCATAACTTATATGGTGTCATTTCAACGGATCACGATGGTGCTCTTTTCAGTGTAAAAGTGGTAGTATCTAAAGCTTTAATCCTTAAAACATAATGGCAGTTTTATAAATGACACCTTTGATCTTACCATGTCAAACATGGTTTGATTTCATCTCTCGAATATGCCATACTCCTATGGTTTATCGAGAAACACAAATCATGGAACAATTCCTCAAATCTTAAGTGTTTTTCTAAACATGTAACTCAAATATCTTCCTTTATGATCGAATCATAAACTCTTTATTTTCTTGTTACAATGATTTTCCACTTCATCTTGAAAGTCTTTGAACAATTTTCAAATGTTTCATACTTCTTCCTTATTAAGTAAATATACAGATATATTCACTCAAATTTTCGGAGAAAGCATATGAAGCAAAAAGATCCATCGCATATGGCTACACATAATGGACTATGCACATCAGCATGCACAATTTCCAATAATCTAGTCATCCGTTCCTCTTTGGCCTATGGACGGAGTTTCAATTATCTCGAGGAAAGTTTCACAAGCGTCAATTGATCAAAATCAAAGACTCCAAAAATTCCATCAACATGGAGTTTCTTCATGTTTTCTTTCCAATATATTGTAAAACAGTGATGTCACTTCATAAGTGATCTTTCAATCATTTGTCTTGCGACATTTTAGCAATAGTGCTTATGGATGTGATTTCTCCCACTAGACTTGTAAAAGTTCATCCATCCTTTATGGAATACGGTAATTATTTGAACAACCATTGTTCTCATAATACCAGAACAAAATAACAATTATTTAAACAAATCTTCAAGGCTAGGTTTGACCACAACGAAAAACACAATAACACTTTATTTGTTTTCGATGAACATCATCACTTATTCTCTTGCTAGTTCTTAGGCCATTGTAGTTCATTAATTGCGTTGTCCTGTATGACACTTCATACCAACCAATTCGGTATCCAATACTGGTATCCAATACCTCAGAACCACATTGCTTAACAAGCAAGGAATACAGCCATAACTTGTATATCTTCTATATACCTAAGTTGGACATCTCCAACTTTTTCTTTTCTGCCAAATATTTTATAGATTCTCTTTCAGCAATTCCTTTTCCTTTTAAAAGAATCTATCAACATCAATAGTGGTGTCATTCACATGACACATAGTACAAAGCATATATAGTCAAATGCTAATACCTTAGGACTTGCACTTTGAAGTGGATCACCATCATCAAATGTTTGGTATTCTTTCAAAAATCCATTCTTTAGTAATCTATTAGTGTAGTAAACATTTTACTTACATCTTCTATTCATCCTTATCATGACAACTTTCATGATCAAGCTACTATAGCCTATAAGGAAGAATGACGAGTATAATTTTAGTTCCCAAAAACCTTTTTGGGAGATCCGGATGCCTAGCATCTCCATCCTTCACAAATTCTCATACAATATCAGAACATGTATTTTGCTAAATTATACTCTATCATAATGCAACCAAAAACATTGTTTCAGATATCACAATATCTTTCACACATGATGGTTTTTTAAACAATTTCCAGCTCCTATATAATCTTGATATTAAAACAACTTTTGAATATCAATAATCATGGAGGCAAACATGATACTTTAGATACTAACATTGGAATTCTTACTCTTGATTTAATACTACTTATTAAACTTTATGGAGTAAATAGAGTTTGCTGAAAGTTTGCAATAGGACTTATAAACTTTAAATTGACATTCAAAACAATACGATACCAGTTCGTAAAGTAAATATCCAGAATTATATAGTTCTATTATCTCAATTAAAACTAAGCGTAAGGTAGTAAACAGATGCCAATGACTACAACAAATTATGCAAATTCACTTTGATTTAGTTTATGATAAATTGGGTTCGACTAATCCAAATTACTAATGAACTCCCACTCAAAAACGACATCCCTCGTGCCTTTTTGGTGATTACATGAACCAAATCCACTACACCAAGTCCGATCATCACGTGAGTCGGTGTAGCTTCAAAGGCGAGCATCAATATTGGCAGCACATCAACTATATGACTCATGCTTAACCTTTCGGTCCATGATCCGAGGCCATATATGTACATGCTAGGCTCGCCAAGTAAGAACCTTAGTACTCGCGTGTGTAAAACTGTCTTACACCCGTTGTATGAAAGCGTAGAGTCGAGTACACCCGATCATCACGTGATGTCTCAAAACACGATCCATAGAACGGTGCATACTTAAGGAAGAACACATTTTATCTTGATATCTAAATGAGGGATCATCTTACAATGCTACCAAAAGCGCAAAACTAGCAGTATAAGATGCTAACATCTAATGTGTAAAGTGAGATGATATGGTCCATGCATTTGATCTCTATCATTTGCATCGTGGTATGATCTCTATCATTCCTTTGTGTGTAAGGCCAAGTCTATGGAACTTACACGTTGAATGTGTTGTAAGAGTATCTATCATACATCTACTTACAATAATACCATATCAATACACTAGCCCAGCAACGATCTAAACTAGACGCCTCTAATTTATCAATTGCAAGTTTTACGTGGCTTAGGGCTTTCGGAGATAGAACCGTTCTCACCTACGAACATGAACCACAACGAGGATAATCAAGTTATCAGCAACTCGTTGTAAATCAGATATTGACTATAGTAGGAGAGACAGACACCCGCCATCCACTTATGCAAAACAAGTTGCATGTCAGTCGTGGAACCGGTCTCATGTACGATGATATGTAAGGTTGGTCCGGGCCGCTTCATCCCACTATGCCACCAATATCCAAAATACATAGAAGATGCAATAACATGATCATCATCGCCCACATATAAACATATGTGTACTACCCATGCAAAGCACCTACGCATAGATCATGCTCTGATACCACTGTTGGGTCCGCAGCATAGAAAACAAAAAATTTCCTATGATGAGAACTACACGCCAAGATCTATCTACTAGGTACAAAGCAACGGGTGGACATACATCCATCGAGAACTTACCCTCGAAGACAATGAGTTTTGTTAACGAGTAGGAACTCGTGGTTGATGTAGTCGTACACTTGCCGATCTCAAGATCGTGTGGAAGTCCGAGCAGGTCCGGCTCCAGCACGTCCATCAGATCCAGCTCTAGCACCACCAAGTCCAGCACCGCAAAGCAGCGGTGCATCCGTGATTGCACACACGTCCGGTACCCCGAGAACCTCCGTCCCTCGCTCCAGCAAAGCAGCGGAAGCAGCAACTCCTTTCCAGATAAAGCCAACGGGAACATGTATCTTGCTAATCCGAGACCATGGGGAATAATACTAGAGGGGGAGAGAGATCCTTCACGAGGAGGTGTGAGGAAGAAGGGGAGTGAGGAGGGCCTTTTATAGGAGGAGGGGGTACCCCTCCCCATGGCCGGCGCCCCATGGTGAGTGACTCCTCACCTCCCCCATTCATGTGGTGGTAACCCCTCCACATTAAAATGCCCCTTCACATTCTCTTTTAAAGTCTCCACTTTAAATGCATTAAATTTCTCCAAATTTAATGCTCTCTCATTTAATAAAACTCTTTCATTATTTTTATTCAGAATTTTGTTAATTACTTTAATTAACAAACAATCACATAAAAACCCCTGCAACATTTCAATATTACATGTAGAACCAATTTCAGCAATTTCACCCGAAACAGTTTCGGTGTCTATTGAAATAATTCCAGCGCTTTCTTAAATCTTTATCTGAAACATATTTGCTCCAAATGGTGTCGGTATCCCTTAAGTGTGTCACCCTTCGATTCGCGAATAATGCAGACATGATTGAGACTCCTCTCAGATCAATAATCAGAAGCGGGACCTGGAGATCCATACTGACTCCTGCATATTCAACGATGACTTCTGTGATCATGAGAACCTTTAATGCTTGTAACTAAATCCCTTTGTCTCGCGATATATTATATGTCCAAGATTCGATCATCGGTATCTCCATACCTAGTTTGATCTCGTTGCCGACATACACTCTTTTCTCATTCCCGTGATATAACATTCTAGTGATCACATCACTTGCTTGCAAGCTATCTTAATGTGATATCACCGAGAGGGCCCAGAGTATATCTATCCATCATCGGGATTGACAAATTCCACTCTTGATCCATGAGCCTCAACATAACACCTTCGTAGCACTGAATCCATCTTTATAGTCACCCTGTTATGGTGTGACGTTTGATGTTATCAAGATACTCTTCCGATGTTAGCAATTGACATGATCTCATGGTCTAAGGATAAAGATTACTTCGTATGATGTTATAGCAATATAAACATAATGACTTGATCGTAATGCTATACTTTGGATGAATGTTCATCACATCATTCCACCAATGTTGTGACCTCGTTATTAACAACATCCAATGTCCATGATCAGGAAACCTTGATCATCTTGTTAATCAACGAGCTAGTCTATAAGAGAGGCATAACTAGGAACCCTTTTTGTTTATTAAACACACATGTATTGATGTTTCCGATCAATGCAATTATAGCATGCAAAATAAACATTTATCATAAACATGGAATAAGATAATAACCACTTTATTATTGCCTCTCGGGCATATTCCCTTCAGATACATGGACCATGAGTCATGGTGAGAGGAGGTTCTCCTACCTCGATGATGTGTTGTGGGTGCATGCAGGATTCATCGATGCCGACGTAGATCTTGTGGGCGCCGAAGCTGATGAAGAGCCCATTGCACAGAGGAGGGCGGTTGTCGAACTGCGTGCATTGGCGCTAATGTATTCCAGTGCACCAAAGCGTAGAACAAGCCCAGAGACGATATGCTCCCCGGTGACGATGAAGTTTCCCATCTAGATCTTGACTCCAGCTAGCACCACTGCTGGCCGCACGGTGGGTGCCAACTGTCATGGTGGTGTCATGGTAGATGCCATGGGTGGGCTAAAGATGGGGCCAATGTGTAATAGTGGTATTTAGGGAGGGATAGCATAGGGATTCTATGCACGAAAGATAAAGCAAGACACACACGATAAATTGCTCACAGATATTGTATTATGATCCAAAAGCTATTACAGATGCTGCTTGAGCTGTATCATAGAGAGGAAGAAGATGAAGTGCTCCTGCTCTCTACTCTCTCTAGGGTTCTTCCCTTATGCAAAAAGACCGATCGCTCCCTTGGAGGCCCTGGCTCACCTTATAAAGGGGTGGCTAGGGTACATCTAGGGCTGATGTGGCCCGGTATATGCTTGGAATATGCTCGTCCCAAAGTGGTAACTCGGTGCACTCCTTTCCCCTGTGCACAACCTCTGCAAGGCAATGTCACAGAGCCCACGCGCTATGACCATTGCTACCAGTGACTGTCATGTCTGTGATGTTCCCTTCTGTTGCTGACCCTCTGACTCTTGTCGCTTGTCCTTATCTCTCCCTAGATTCCCTTAGAAGAGAGAAAAGCGCTGACCTTGATCTCCTTCTTGATAAAGCTAACTGCAGACTCGGCCCAGGTATGGTTAATCTAGCCAAGTTCGTACTTGCAAAGGGAAAATGGTCCTCTCCTCGTGCTGACATACCTTGTATGTCGGCCGAGTCTTGCAGTGCTTCCTGGCTCAAGGCTAACTTGACCATAACCCGGCCGACCCTTCTATGATTCGGCCAGCACATGCTTTGACCTCACTTTACCTCGGTGGACCTTGTCCTTTTACGTCGGTTTTACCCTACCTTGGGTCACCCCCGAACAGTTCCCATCAAAGAAACGGAGGATCTGATCTCATCATCGGAAATTTCCACTTTCATGTAGAGGAACCCGAAGAACCACGCCCATCGACTCCGATTTCGTCGGGACTATTGGTCAAAAAAGTTGTGTATGCAGCGATACATGCACCCTCTATCGGATGATCCGTAGAAGCTGCACCCTAGCCGGCAAACAACAAAGAAAACTCTAAAGAATCAATAGATCTAGGGGATCTTGATGATATTTGCAATGGTCTCTCCCTCGGATCAGACTCCCAGCTAACACCACCACGTGGATCAAGCCCAATAAACGCTGAAACCAAAGAAAGAGGCTAAAGTATCGACTTCGGAATCAGGATGGCCAAAATCTACCCAGAACAGAAACCGTTGGATTTCACTGATCCTCCAAACAATGTCTCCCTCAGATCCGACAATGACACCACTAGTTCATACATAACACACCACAAAGTGTGCAGATCATCGAGGACGCCTCAACTCAGTGCAACTCCAACGGTAACCCTATCCTTGATCCTAATGATACTTTTTCGGATGACAATGTAGGAAATCATGGAAATGAAGGAGACCCGACAAACAACCGCATAATCCAAGGGGGAGGAGAACCATGTGAAGGCGAATGGCAAACTCTCCGGCTATCAGCCGAAGCATGGCAAAAAGCAAGGGATGCAGTATCAGGTGCGGTCCCGATACAGCCGAGGCCACACACAAAGAATTAATGGCCTACAATACTTGCTCCATCACAAGAAGAGGGATCTGCTAAGGATGCGGAGGCAACTCGACGAAAGAAAAAGGCTAGCCAACGAATCTAGTCTTCGGTGGGCATAGCTAAACTCTACCCGAGGATCATGAAGTGTAATAGGAGGAGCACAGCCAAGGAGAGGAGCCTCACGACTACAGAATATCCCTGAAGCCAAAAGAAATGAACTGACCCGAGATCTTGATTTATCGTTTATGTCAGTGGATCCAACATGACACATCAAAGCAAAACAACACAAGCCGCAATTGTAGTTGCACAAACATACCTGATCACAACTCAACCCGCACCCGATGATCCTTGTGCGTCTCTCCATCGCTCCGCTCTCATGAACCTCAGCATGGTGGGTGCATCTCTTACACAAGCGGAACAAGGAATCACACGACAACCTGACAGATCCCCACGCTGTCGCAGTAGCCCTCGGCAGGTAGGGCACACCCGATGATCGCGGTCACCACATCGGGTGCACTTTTAGAACTCCGAGCCATGAAACGATGCAAGATACGACATTACATAGCATAGGATCGAAATATCTAGGGAAGAGCACAGTGATGCACTCGACTTTCAATGTAGAGCTCGTTGGGAACCCCAAGAGGAACGTATGATGAGCACAGCAGTAAGTTTTCCCTCAGTTATGAAACCAAGGTTTAATCGAACCAGTAGGAGCAAGGAAACACCCCAAAGGTGTTACTAGCTGAGCTTTGGCAGAGCGCACTACCGGTGCTAGTAGCAACGTGGAGACCTGCACAACACAACCACAGAACTTTGTCCCCAACTTGCGATGAGGTTGCCAATCTCACCGTGTTTTGCGGAAAACAAAGGATTAAACGTATCGAATGGAAAGAAGTAATAGTTTGCAGAAAGTAAACACAAATCAGTAAAAGATTGTAGATTGTAAATAAAAGACAAGGACCGGGATCCATAGTTCACTAGAGGTGGCTCTCCTTAGATAGATAACATGCTGAGTGAACAAATTACAGCGGGGCAATTGACAAACACCGAGAAAGCAATACATGCATATACTAATCATCTTGACTCCTTTGAGACTTGATTGGGCATTACAACATAATACATAGACCGCCATCCAACTGCATCTATGACTAATAATCCACCTTCAGATTATCATCCGAACCCCCTCCAGTATTAAGTTGCAAGCAACAGATTATTGCTTTACGAAATGCGTGTAAAGTAAACAATACAATTGTTCTATGAACAAAGGATCGTTGTTTTCTCCCTAGTAGTAACAGCACATCTAGTACCTTAGAGATTTCTGTCACTTCCCCAGATTACCAGAGGCATGAACCCACAATCGAGCATAAATACTAACTCTTAGAGTTGCTAGCATCTACTTGGCCAAGATAGCTACTAACAATGGAAAGCATGCAAGATCTCAAATAACAAAGACATGATAGAATCAATAATCAATCTGAAATAGCATCTCAATATCCATCAGATCCCCGCAAACACAACATGTATGGATTACAAATAGATGATCTTGATCATGAACGGAGCTCACAAGATCTAAACATGAAAGCACAAAGGAGGAGAAACCAACCATCTAGCTACTACATGGATCCGTAGTCCAAGGATGAACTACTCACGCATCACACCGGAGGCTTGCATGGTGATGAAGAAGGCCTCAGGCGAATTCCCTCTCGGTGGTGCCGGAAGAGCTTCAGATCCCTCCCGATCTAGGGATGGAGATGATGGTGGCTACAGACTCTTTCGTGGATTTTTGATCGGGTTCCTAGGGTTTTCGTCTCGAGGGCAACTTATAGGCGGAAGGAGAGGCCGAGGGGGTGCTGGGGTCGGCGAGACCACCCCTAGCGCGGGTCAAGCCTGGCCGCACGGCCAGGTGGTGTGGCCGGCCCCTGGCCCCTCTCCGTCTCGTATTCTGGCACTTGATCCCTTCTGGAAAAATAGGCACTTTGGCTTTTGTCCCGTCCAATTCCGAGAATATTCATTTTCTGACTTTCTTGGAACCAAAAACAGCAGAAAACAGGCAGCTGGCACTTTGGCTCTTGTTAATAGGTTAGTCCAAGAAATCATATGAAAAGTACTCCAAAGTTGGAACAAAACACAAGAAAGTGGATAAAATCAAGCATGGAACATCAAAAATTATAGATACATTTGCAATGTATCAACATCCCCAAGCTTAACTCCTGCTCGTCCTCGAGTAGGTAAGTGATAAAAATAAATAATTTTTGAGGTGACATGCACCATCCAAGACTTGATCAAAGTATTTGCAAAACATCAAAGCTGGGATCAAAGTACTTCAATCATAACATGAAAGACAAAGTTCTAGCAATAAGCAAAGAGACTATGATGCAACATGAAAAGGCACAAATAAAAGATTCATGAATAACAATGCTTTGCAAGACGTTTGTTTGTTTCACATAAAGAAAACATAGCATAAAAGTATTCAGCTTGTCCCTCAATAGAGTAGCAAATATAAATGCATAGGACACCTTCAAAGTTCATAAGAGTGACTAGATACAATAGTTTAAAACAAGCAATATCAAGTTATGCATCAATCAACTAGTCTTGGGACAATGCACATAGAACTAAGAATGGCCACTATGCTCTCAAAGTAGGTGCATAAAGATAGAAGATGGAGACTCAATATAATGGTGGAAGAAAAGCCTTTTGTAAAAGGAAGTAGGGATTCAAGTCTCATAAAGAGCTTCCAAAAATTATGGTACTTAAAGCTTTCATCTCTCATTGCCCCTACCATAAGCATCTTTAAGGT
The DNA here is from genome assembly GCA_023614405.1 of Avena insularis. Classification (NCBI taxonomy): domain Eukaryota; kingdom Viridiplantae; phylum Streptophyta; class Magnoliopsida; order Poales; family Poaceae; genus Avena; species Avena insularis. Next base: position 66,208,388 of record CM042692.1, on the reverse strand, counting down.
GATTAAGGTTAAAGTGACACAACTAAGAGGATATTCTTGACAAGTTATAAACCGAAATCTCATGCCGCTTACTTACGAAGACCGATCTGTTGGAATTATGCCCTAGAGGCAATAATAAAGATGTTATTATTATAATTCTTGTTCATGATAAAGTTTATATTCCATGCTAGAATTGTATTAAGTGGAAACTTTAATACTTGTGTGGTTTGTGAACAACACCGTGTCCCTAGTACGCCTCTATGGACTAGCTCATTGATCAATGATGGTTAAGGTTTCCTAACCATAGACATGAGTTGTCAATTGATAATGAGATCATATCATTGGGAGAATGATATGGTGGACAGACCCAAACTAAGCAAAGCTATTAGATCGTTTCATCGTGTTCATCTTTGCGAAGCTTTTCCTATGTCAAATATTGTATTCCTTAGACCATGAGATAATGCAACTCCCTGGTATCGGAAGAAAGCTTTGAGGTCATCAAACGTCATCCTATGAGAGGGTGATCATAAAGGTGTCTCTCAGGTGATCGGAAAGTATCTGTTGGGTTGTATGTATCGAGATGGGATTTGTCCCTCCCAAGTCGGAGAGATATACTTGGCCCACTCGGTAATCGATATCAACACAGCTTGCTAGCATGTGGTTAAGGAGTTATTCACAAAGTGATATCGGATTACGAGCAGTAAAGTACTTGCTGTGAACGAGATTGAACTAGGTATGGCGATACCGACGATCGAATCTCGGGCAAGTAAAATATCGCGACGAAGGGAATATATATATGGGATTGATTGAATCTGGCATCGTGGTTCATCCAATATGATCATCGATGAATGTGTGGAGTCAATATGGGTGCCCAGACCCACCTGTTGATTATTGATAGAAGATCATGTCCGCATATTCTCGAACCGCAGGTCACACACTTAACGTGTCTCGGCGCTAGGATAGATTGGATAATTGGTTTATGAATTTTTGTTCGAGTCTCGGATGGGATCCGGGATATCACGAGAGGTTCGAATGGTCCGAGAATAAGATTCATATAAGGCAGTTTTTGGAGTTCGAATAGTTCCGTTAATCGGTATTGTACCGGAAGCTTCTAGAACCTTCCGGAAGGGGACCAACGTGGCCCCACCTTCCGGGAGGGGGCATGGGCCTATGAGGGAGTGTCCTGGCCGCATTGGGCTAGGGGCACAAGGCCCCATAGGGCCCAGCCGATCCTAGATAAGTTTAAATCGTTTAAACTAGAGATAAGATAGGGTTTCTAGAAGGGAGAGTTTAAATCGTTTAAACTAGAGATGGGCTTGGAGGATGGGCAAGGGCTGGCCGCACCCCCCCTCTATATATAGAGGGCTGGTGCGCCCCCTTCCCCCTACACACCTCCCTCCAAGCCCTAGTAGCCCTGATGCCTTCCTCTCTCCCTCCCGATCGCTTGCAGTGAGCCTGCTGCAGAAATTCTCCACCAAATACACCACGCCGTCGTGTTGTAGATCCAATCCATCTCTCCACCATACTTGCTGGTCCAAGGAAGGAGGAGACGTCGAGGTACTGCACGTGTGCATCTCGACTGAGGCACCGCCAATTGTGGTGCTAGATCGGATCGGATCGCGAGGAGGAGAAGCGAGTACGACTACATCACCCACGTTCCGATTTAACGTTCACAGCGTAATCTTCAAGGGTATGAAGATCTAATCCAATCTCTCTCGTTGTTTGCATCTCCTAGATTAGATCTTGGCTTTCCCTCTGTTCGCTTCCGTAGAAAATTTTGATTTACTATGCTGCGAAACCCTTCAGTGGTATCAGAGCTAGACCTATGCGTAGATGTGATTCACGAGTAGAACGCAACATGGTTGTTGTGGGCGTTGATGTTTTCTGTTGCAAGCCTCTTGTTTGTGTTCTTCTTATGACGCGGGATAGTGAGATTGAAGCGGTCCAGGCCAACCTTACGCGACGTCGTCATGAGACCGCTCGCACTTGACGTGGCTTGTACCACATGCGGCTGGTGGATGTCGGTTCTCTCACTATAGTTGTCATGGGATTAACACCGGAGTTTGGCAACCATAATATCACCGTTGTGGCTTTCCGTAGGTAAGAATCGTTCTTAGCATCTACTCCCATAAGCTACGTAAAACATGCAACAACAAAGTAGAGGCGTCTAACTTGTTTTTGCAGGGAGTGTTTTCTGTGATATGGTATGGCCCAAGATGTGATGTGTATAATGTATGCGATGATCATGTTTTGTAATGTTTCACGACTTGCATGTCGATGAGTACACAACCGGTAGGAGCCATATGGTTGTCTTTATAATTGTGTATGACCTGCGAGTCAACTTCTTATACGCCATGTAATAGCTTTACTTTATCGCCAAGTAGTTAGCAATAGTTGTAGTTGCTATTCGTGGTGGAGGCAATCATGGTGGAGTGATGGAGATCATGCCGGAACGCACAAGATGGAGATCATTGCGCGAAGATTGGCTATACCATGTCACATAAAGTTATATGCATGTGATGTTTATCCTTTTATGTATCTTATTATGCTTAGATCGCGACGGTAGCATTATAAGATGATTCCTCACTTAAAGATCAAGATAAAAACTGTGTTCTCCCCAAAGTATGCACCGTTGCGAAAGTTCGTCGTGTCCAAGCATCACGTGATGATCGGGTGCTATAGACTCTACGCTCACATACAACGGGTGCAAGCCAGTTTTGCACACGCGGAAATACTTGGGTCTAACTTGACGAGCCTAGCATGTACAGACATGGCCTCGGAACACAAGAACCGAAAGGTTAAGCATGAGTCATATGAATGATATGATCGACACTTCGTTGTCCACCATTGAAACCACATCTCTTCTCGTGATGATCGGATTAGGTGTGGTGAATTTGGATCGTGTTCACTAAACAACTTGAGGGATGTTGAATTTAGTGGGAGTTCATCTAGTAATTTGATTAAAAATTGAACTAGTTATCATGAACATAGTCTAAATTGTACTTGCAAATACTATAGATCACATGGCCAAGTCCAACTTCAACTTCAACGTTTTTGCTGAGAAAGAAAAGCTTAGAAACAATGGGTCTAACTTCACCAACTGGTTCCGCAATCTAAGAATCATTACATGCGGCGGACAAAAGGACTATGTCCTTGGGAAAGCGTTAGGTGACCCCCCCTGCTGCAACTGCGCCGGCAGATGAGAAAGCTGTCTATCAGTCGCGCAAAGATGATTATGGTGTGATTAAGAGCACCATGTTGTTTGCTATGGAACCGGAACTTCAAAATCATTTTGAAAACTATCTCGGGCCCTTTGAGATTCTCGAGGAGCTGAAAACCATGTTTGGACTCAGCCCGTTCGAGAGATATGAGATCTCCAGAAGTTCTTTAAGCGCAAGATGGAGGAAGGGAGTTCCATTAGTGAGCACGCCATTAAGATGTCGGGCTACACTCAACGCCTTGAGCAAGCTGGATGCAAGATTCAGAGGAGCTCAAGATTGACGAGGTTCGCAATCACTCCTCCCAGCTACAAAAGTTTTGTAGTGACTCATAATCAGATTGGTTCCATCGATCGATCACCGAGCTCTTCGCAAAGCTGAAGGCTGCGGAGGTGGACATCAAGAAGGATAATCATGTGTTGATGGTCAACAAGCCCTCCTTTAAGAAAGGTAAAGGTGCAAAGAAGCCCTTCAAGAAAAGCGGCGTAAGCGCGTTGCCCTGCGAGAAGAAGCTCAAGTCCGGACCCAAGCCGTGCTGAGTGCTTCTATTGCAAGGACAAGGGTCCTTTGGGCGCAACTATCCAAGTACTTAGCGGACAAGAAGGCTGGCACCATCAAAGGTATATTTGATATACATGTTATTGATGTTTTCCTTACTAGCCCTCGTTGTAGTGCACGGGTATTTGATCTGGTTCGTTGCTAATATTTGTAACTTCGAAGCAGAGCTACGGAATAGACGGCTTGCGAGGATGAGGTGACGATCTTGGCGTTGGCAGCGGATCAAGAGTTGATGTGATGGCCGTCAACGCTCTCCTTAGTTTTACCTTGGGATTAGTTTTAAACCTTAATAAATGTTATTATGTACTGCGTTGAGCATGAACATTATTTCTGGATCGTGTCTATTGCAAGACGGTTATTCATTTAAATCGGAGAATAATGGTTGTTCTATTTATATGAGTAACATCTTTTATGGTCATGCACCTATTGTGAATGGTTTATTTCTTCTAAATCTCGAAAGGGATGAAACACACATCCATAACATTGAGGCTAAGAGATGCAAAGTAGATAGTGATAATACTACTTATTTGTGGCAATTGTCGTCTAGGTCATATTGGTGTAAAGCGCATGAAGAAACTCCATTCGATGGACTTTTGGAGTCTCTTGATTTTGAATCATTTGACACATGCGAACCATGCCTCATGGGCAAGATGATCAAAACCCGTTCTCGGTATGATGGAGCGAACAGCGGACTTGTTGGAAATCATACATACCGATGTATGCGGACCGATGAGTGTTTCGACTTGTGTGGATATCGCTATTTTCTCACTTTTACCGATGACTTAAGTAGATATGGGTATATCTATTTAATGAAACATAAATCTGAAGCGTTTGAAAAGTTCAAAGAATTTCAGAATGAAGTGGAGAACCATCGTAATGAAAGATTATGTTTCTACGATCCGATCATGGGCGAATATTTGAGTTATGATTTTCTCACGCATCTCAAGGCAAGTGGAATCGTTTCACAACTCCGCCACCGGAACACCACAGCGCAATGGTGTGTCGAGCAGCGAATCGAACCCTATTAGATATGGTCCGATCGATGATGTCTCTTACTGATTTGCCGTTATCATTTTGGGGTTATGCATTAGAAACGCTGCATTCACTTTAAATAGGGCTCCATCTAAATCCGTTGAGGCGACACCGTATGAGCGTGGTTTGGTGCTAAACCTAAGTTGTCGTTTCTTAAAGTTTGGGGATCTGAAGCTTCGTCAAGAAGTTGATGCGGACAAGCTCGAACCCAAAGCGGAGAAATGCGTCTTCATAGGATACCCTAAGGAAACTATTGGGTATACCTTCTATCCGCAGAACCGAAGGCAAAGTGTTTGTCGTAAAAGCGGTTCCTTTCTTGAGAAGGAGTTTCTCTCGAAAGAAGTGAGTGGGAGGAAAGTAGAGCTAGGCGAGGTTATTGAACCTTCTCTTGAATTGGAGAGTAGCGCAGCACCTGAAATTGTTCGATCTTTGCACCAACAATAGAGGAAGCTAATGACAAGGATCATGAAGCTTGGACGATCTGCTCTTGAATGTCGCAGTCGACAAGGTCGCGTGCCCCTCCCGAGTGGTACGGCAACCTGTCTTGACTGTCTTGTTAGTAGAAGACAATGAACCTCGAACTATGAGGAAGCGATGATGAGCCCAGACTCTAAGAAATGGCTAGAAGCCATGAAATCGAATTGGGATCCATGAGCGAAAACCAAGTATGGACTTTGGTAGACCCTCCTAGCGACGAAAGGCCGTTGAGTGCAAATGGATCTTCAAGAAGAAAAGCGGACACGGATGGTAATGTTACCGTCTATAAAGCACGGCTTGTTGCGAAAGGTTTTCGACAAGTTCAAGGTGTTGACTACGATGAGACTTTCTCTCCGTGGCGATGTTTAAGTCCATTCGGATTTTATTAGCAATTGCTGCGTTTCATGATTATGAAATATGGCAGATGGATGTCAAGACTGCTTTCCTCAATGGCAACATTGATGAAGAGTTGTATATGATGCAACCCGAAGGTTTTGTCAATCCTAAGGATGATGATAAAGTATGCAAACTTCAGCGTTCTATTTATGGACTGAAGCAAGCATCTCGGAGTTGGAACCTTCGTTTTGATCAAGTGATCAAGAGCTTTGGATTTGTTCCACATTGCTGAAGCTTGCATCTACAAGAAAGTGAGTGGGAGCTCGGTGGCGTTTCTGGTACTATATGTGGATGACATATTGATTATTGGAAATGACATCAACATGCTTAACGATGTGAAGAGTTATTTGAACAAGTGTTTTTCAATGAAATACCTAGGTGAAGCTGCTTATATATTGGGCATCAAGATCTATAGAGATAGACAAAGGCGCTGATAGCTTTAAGCGGTACATACCTAGACAAAGTTCGAAAAGGTTCAGAATGGATAAGGCATTGAAAGGTTCATTGCCTATGTTGTCGAGGAAGATATTGAGCAAGGCTCGGTGTCCAGCTGGTAAATGATAGGGAAGCTATGAGCAAAGTGCCTTATGCCTCGGCCATAGGTTCCATCATGTATGCCATGTTGTGTACTAGACGGATGTGTCCAATGCTCTTAGTTTGACGAGCGATATCAAAGTGATCTAGTGGAACCTTTGGACAGCCGTGAAGAACATCCTAAGGTACCTAAATAGGACTAAAGAAATGTTCTTAGTCTATGGGGTGATGAACGGCTCGTCAGTAAAGGTTACGTCGATGCTAGTTTCACACCGACAAGGATGATGCTAAATCTCGGAGGATACGTGTATATTTTGAATGGAGGAGCTGTGAAATTTGGAGAAGCTGCAAGCAAAGCATGGTCGCGGGATCTACTGATGAAAGCGGAATACATGGCTGCTGCGAGCGTCAAGTGAAGGAGTTTGGATCAAACTTCATCATCGAGCTTGGCATGGTTCCAAGTGCATTGGACCCACGGAGATATTGTGTGACAACACTTGGCGCCATAGCACTCGCTAAGGAACCAAGATATCATCCAAATACCAAGCATATCAACGCAAGTTTCATATAATCCGAGATTATATAGCGGATGGAGATCTGAAGATCAGCAAAGTACATACAGATCTGAATGTCGCAGATCCATTGACTAAACCTCTTCCACGTGTAAAACATGATCAGCACCTCGATTGCCATGGGTGTGAGATTGTTGCCAAATGTAAACTAGATTATTGACTCTAGTGCAAGTGGGAGGCTGTTGGAATTATGCCCTAAAGGCAATAATAAAGATGTTATTATTATAATTCTTGTTCATGATAAAGTTTATATTCCATGCTAGAATTGTATTAAGCGGAAACTTTAATACTTGTGTGGTTTGTGAACAACACGTGTCCCTAATCGCCTCTATGGACTAGCTCATTGATCAATGATGGTTAAGGTTTCCTAACCATAGACATGAGTTGTCAATTGATAATGAGATCATATCATTGGGAGAATGATATGGTGGATGAGACCCAAACTAAGCAAAGCTATTAGATCGTTTCATCGTGTTCATCTTTGCGCTTTTCCTATGTCAAATATTGTATTCCTTAGACCATGAGATAATGCAACTCCACAGTATCGGAAGAAAGCTTTGAGGTCATCAAACGTCATCCTATGAGAGGTGATCATAAAGGTGTCTCGGTGATCGGAAAGTATCATTGGGTTGTATGTATCGAGATGGGATTTGTCCCTCCCAAGTCGGAGAGATATACTTGGGCCCACTCGGTGTCGATATCAACACGCTTGCAAGCATGTGGTTAAGGAGTTAATCACAAAGTGATATCGGATTCTGAATCCAGTAAAGTACTTGTGAACGAGATTGAACTAGGTATGACGATACCGATGATCGAATCTCGGGCAAGTAAAATATCGCGAGATGAAGGGAATATATATATATGGGATTGATTGAATCCTAGCATCGTGGTTCATCCAATATGATCATCGATGAATGTGTGGGAGTCAATATGGGTGCCCAGACCCCTGTTGATTATTGATAGAAGATCATGTCTGCATATTCTCGAACCCGCAGGTCACACACTTAACGTGTCTCGGCTAGGATAGATTGGATAATTGGTTTATGAATTTTTGTTGGTCTCGGATGGGATCCGGATATCACGAGAGGTTCGAAATGGTCCGAGAATAAGATTCATATAAGGCGGTGCAGTTTTTGGAGTTGAATAGTTCGGGTTAATCGGTATTGTCTGGAAGCTTCTAGAACCTTCCGGAAGGGACCAACGTGGCCCCACCTTCCGGGAGGGGCATGGGCCTATGAGGGAGTGTCCTGGCGCATTGGGCCAGGGAACAAGGGCCCATAGCCGATCCTAGATAAGTTTAAATCGTTTAAACTAGAGATAAGATAGGGTTCCTAGAAGGGAGAGTTTAAATCGTTTAAACTAGAGATAGGCTTGGAGGATGGGCAAGGGCTGGCCGCACCCCCTCTATATATAGAGGGCTGGTGCGCCTTCCCTACACACCTCCCTCCAAGCCCTAGTAGCCTGCCGCCTTCCTCTCTCCCTCCCATTTGCTTGCGGTGAAGCCTGCTTCTGAAATTCTCCACCAAATACACCACGCCCGTCGTGTTGTAGATCCAATCCATCTCTCCACCATACTTGCTGGTCCAAGGAAGGAGGAGGCGTCGAGTCTGCGTGTGCATCTCACGAAGGCACCGCCAATTGTGGTGCTAGATCGGATCGGATCGCGAGGAGGAGAAGCGAGTACGACTACATCACCCGCGTTACGAGCGTTCATTGTCTTGAATCTTCAAGGGTATGAAGATCTAATCCAATCTCTCTCGTTGTTTGCATCTCCTAGATTAGATCTTGGCTTTCCCTCTGTTCGCTTCCGTAGAAAATTTTGATTTACAATCCTGCGAAACCCTTCACGATCCTCATGCTACTCAACTTCAGTCACCAGTAAGCTCTTGTCATTGTAAGTATATGTGTATCATTAAGAACCGCCAACGGGGTACCTCTTGCACATGATAGGGGAGTTTTCCCATAATCAAAATGACAAGGAAAGCAAACAATGAGCATCTCAGCGATCTTTTTATTGCTATTTGCATAGGTTTTTATTGAGGATGCTTCATAGAGTGCTCATTATGGTGATGCTGCAAGTTTCCACCATGATTAGGCATGGCTTAGGCTAGCGGCCCAGGCATTTCTCTAACACACATACAAACTCCATGATCTTACAAGTTCCACTTTTATTTCACACCGCCGGGATCCGTAAGCAAAAGAACACGATATCAATGGGGTACAAAGTACAAGTGCAATGTTGAAAGCGTTCCCCATGAAACATGGTTCTGCTAATTTCAACTTATAAAGCGCAAGCATATACACAACAAAGAAGGACCCAATGGTTCAAGTTTATTAGAGGCAATAAAGTAAAGTGTGCCATCAAGTTCGTGAGAGCTTTAATCACTAGTTTTCTCATAACAAGTGAAAGGTAGAAAAAAACATGAATATACTTGGAATAGCATAAGCTAGTAGGTAGGTATGGTGGACTCTTTGGAATAACTTGGTTTAGGGAGTTGGATGCATGAGTGGAACTCATACTTTGTTGTGGAGGCTAGCAAAAGACTAGGAGCGACAAACTAAGAGAGCAATAATGGCCATAATCATGCAGAGAGGCAAAAGATCATTGATCAAAGCATAAAGTGATACTACAAGTTGAAAACTAAAGGATCATAAAGCCTATGGTGACTTGAGATAGTCATAACATGGTGTAAGCATGTGCCAAGTCAACCCAAATAAAGCATCAAAGGAGAATACCACTATACTATGGTTTAATATGCTAAAACAACGCATGATTTATCCAAGGCACATTAAGCAATCTAAATTGTTTATAACAAGTCATGCTACAACAAAGAATACTAAGCATAAAGCCAAAACAATATCAAGCATGGCATGAGAAAGCATAGCCACAGTAAAAAATGAGCTCTTTTTACCACATAAGCATGAGCTTTCCTACTCTTTTCCAAACCAAACCAAACTATTTGCAAACCAATGTATGAAAGAGGGGGTCCAACCATCTTATTTAGAAAACTAAACAAACCAAGCAAACTAAAAACCAAAACAAAAACGAAAAAGAAGACGCTCCAAGAAAACCCAACTGTGTATGAAATAATAAAAATGAAGCGTTTGGAGGAAACCTGGGATTTTTATTGATGAAGAAGGGGATGCCTTGGGCATCCCCAAGCTTTGAAGCTTGCACTTCCTGGATATTTCTTGGGGTGACACGCGTGGCATCCCTAAGCTTGAGCTTTAGTCCATCCTTCATCTCATTACTCGTTCCTTCCATACACCTGAAAATTTTCCTTCATACAAAACTTGACACAATCTCATTAGCAACATTAGTGCACTTAAGATAAATAAGTCACAAGGTTCAGTTCTAACACCAAATAAACTTCCATTAGAACACTAGCTACTGTAGCACTTCCCTCAAAAAGCTCGATTCCCCAAAGGTGTTGGGTCCGCAGCATAGAAAACAAAAAAATTCCTACGGTGTGAACTACACGCCAAGATCTATCTACTAGGTACAAAGCAACGGGTGGACATACATCTAACGAGAACTCACCCTCGTAGACAACGAGCTTTGTTAACGAGTAGGAACTCGTGGTTGATGTAGTCGTACACTTGCCGATCTCAAGATCGTGATGAAGTCCAGCAGGTCCGGCTCCAGCACGTCCATCAGATCCAGCTCCAGCACCACCAAGTCCAAGACAGCAGCGGTGCATCCGTGATCGCACACATGTCCGGTACCCCGAAAACCTCCGTCCCTCGCTCTAGCAAAGCAGCGGAAGCAGCAACTCCTTTCCAGATAAAGCCACCGGGAACATGTATCTCGCTAATCCGAGACCATGGGGGAATAATACTAGGGAGGGAGAGAGATCCTTCACAAGGAGGTGTGTGTGAGAAGTGAGGAGGGGCTGGCCTTTTATAGGAGGAGGGGGGTGCCCCTCCTTCATGGCCGGCGCATGGAGGAGGTGACTCTTCACCTCCTCCATTCATGTGGTGGTAACTCCCTCCACATAAATTTGCCCCTTCACATTCTCTTTTAAAGTCTCCACTTTAAATGCATTAAATTTCTCCAAATTTAATGCTCTCTCATTTAATAAAACTCTTTTATTATTTTTATTCAGAATTTTGTTAATTACTTTAATTAACAAACATTCACATAAAACCCCCTGCAACATTTCAATATTACATGCAGAACCAATTTCAGCAATTTCACCCGAAACAGTTTCGGTGTCTATTGAAATAATTCCAGCGCTTTCTTAAATCTTTATCTGAAACATATTTGCTCCAAATGGTGTCGGTATCCCTTAAGTGTGTCACCCTACGGTTCGTGAATAATGCAGACATGATCGAGACCCCTCTCAGCTCAATAATCAGAAGCGAGACCTGGAGATCCATACTGACTCCTACACATTCAACGATGACTCTGTGATCGTGAGAACCTTTAACGCTAGTAACTAAATCCTTTTGTCTCGCGATATATTACATGTCCGAGATTCGATCATCGGTATCTCCATACCTAGTTTGATCTTGTTACCGACATGCACTCTTTTCTTGTTCCCGTGATATAACATTCTAGTGATCACATCACTTACTTGCAAGCTATTTCAATGTGATATCACCGAGAGGGCCTAGAGTATATCTATCCATCATCGGGATGGACAAATCCTACTCTTGATCCATGAGCCTCAACATAACACCTTCGTAGCACTGAACCCACCTTTATAGTCACCCTGTTACGGTGTGACGTTTGATGTTATCAAGATACTCTTCCGGTGTTAGTAATTAACATGATCTCATGGTCTAAGAATAAAGATTACTTCGTATGATATTATAGCAATATAAACATAATGACTTTGATCGTAATGCTATACTTCGGATGAATGTTCATCACATCATTCCACCAATGGTGTGACCTTGTTATTAACAACATCCAATGTCCATGATCAGGAAACCTTGATCATCTTGTTAATCAACAAGCTAGTCTATAAGAGAGGCATAACTAGGAACCCTTTTTGTTTATTAAACACACATGTATTGATGTTTCCGATCAATACAATTATAGCATGAAAAATAAACATTTATCATAAACATGGAATAAGATAATAACCACTTTATTATTGCCTCTCGGGCATATTCCCTTCAAAAGGAACTCAAGAAGGAACTAACAAGAAGCAAATGCAGAAAATGGCAGAAATCTGTCAAAACAGACCAGCAGGTAAAGACGAATTTTTTAGAAGACCTTCTGTTGCTCAAATCAAAAAGTGTTGAACTAAATAAAGTTAGATAACAACCTGGGACAGAAGCACAAACAATTACAGCTCAATCCGACATACAGAACTCTCTCAGGAATTTTTACGGTGAAGCACAGAAATCTGTTTTGTGACAGCAATTTTCCCAATCATTACTTCACTCTCATTAGAGGTTACTCTTGGCTCAAAAAGCAAATAAAAAGGATAAGGAGAGGTTATTACAGAGGTAATAACTTCCAAGACTCATCTAAAACTCTTGGGTTATCTCCCAACAAGTACTTTTCTTTAACGCCTTTAAGTTAGGCATAAGAAGCAAAGAAAGAATCAAGTGTTCTCAAATGAAGAAGCATTAAGACCAAATTTTGTTTTCATAGGAGAAGCAAAAGAAATCTTTTCTCTCTTTTTAGGGAAGTGTTCTATACCTTTCTTGAGTGGGAGTTGATATTTAATGGTGCCTTCTTTCATATCAATGATGGCACCAACAGTTCTAAGAAAAGGTCTTCCTTGTGGAGCTCTCTCAGTATGCCATTCAGAATAATTAATCATCATATTATCCAATAGTTTTGTTGCAACACCCAAAGTGATGGTCATAAAGGTACCTCCAGCAGCTGAATCCAATAGGTTCCTTGAAGAATAGTTCAGTCCTGCATAAAAAGTTTGGATGATCATCCAAGCAGTCAGTCCATGAGTGGGACAATTCGTTACCAAATATTTCATTCTTTCCCAAGCTTGAGAAACATGCTCATTATCAAGTTGTTTAAACTTCATTATTTCACTTCTCAGGGATATAATCTTAGCAGGAGGATAGTTTTTTCCAATAAAAGCATCTTTACACTTAGTCCAAGAATCAATACTATTCCTAGTTCAGGAATTCAACCATTCTTTAGCTTTTCCTCTCAAAGATAAAGGAAACAATTTAAGTTTAATAATATCACCATCTATATCCCTGTGCTTTTGCATCTCACAAAGTTCAACAAAGTTATTTAGATGGGAAGCAGCATCTTCATTAGCAATACCAGAAAATTGTTCTCTCATAACAAAATTGAGCAAGGCAGGTTTTATCTCAAAGAAAGTATTTTCAGCCATAGGTGGAGCAATAGGAGTGCTCAAAAAATCATTGTTGTTGGTGCTAGTGAAGTCACACAACTTAGTGTTTTCAAGGGTAGTCATTTTTTTGGGTTTTCAAATAAGAAAGCAAACAAGTAAAACTATTTTTTTGTGTGTTTTTGAAGAACAAAACAAGCAAACAAAGCAATAAAAAGAAACTAAGCAAAACAAAAACAACAAAGTAAAGAGATTGGTTATGAGGGACTCCCCTTGTGAAGATGTCCTTGACTCCCTGGCAACGGCGCCAGAAAAGATCTTGACGCACTCGACTTTCAACTTAGAGCTCGTTGGGAACCCCAAGAGGAAGGTATGATGAGCACAGCAGCAAGTTTTCCCTCAGTTATGAAACCAAGGTTTAATCGAACTAGTAGGAGCAAGGAAACACCCCAAAGGTGTTACTAGCTGAGCTTTGGCAGGGCGCACTACCGGTGCTAGTAGCAACGTGGAGACCTGCACAACACAACCATAGAACTTTGTCCCCAACTTGCGATGAGGTTGTCAATCTCACCGTGTTTTGCGAAAAACAAAGGATTAAACGTACCGAATAGAAAGAAGTAATAGTTTGCAGAAAGTAAACACAAAGCAGTAAAAGATTGTAGATTGTATATAAAAGACAAGGACCAGGATCCATAGTTCACTAGAGGTGGCTCTCCTTAGATAGATAACATGCTGGGTGAAAAAATTACAGCGGGGCAATTGACAAACACCGAGAAAGCAATACATGAATATACTAATCATCTTGACTCCTTTGAGACTTGATTGGGCATTACAACATAATACATAGACCGCCATCCAACTGCATCTATGACTAATAATCCACCTTCAGGTTATCATCCGAACCCCCTCCAGTATTAAGTTGCAAGCAACAGATTATTGCTTTACAAACTGCGTGTAAAGTAAACAATACAATTGTTCTATGAACAAAGGATCGTTGTTTTCTCCCTAGTAGCAACAGCACATCTAGTACCTTAGAGATTTCTGTCACTTTCCCAGATTATCAGAGGCATGAACCCACTATCGAGCATAAATACTAACTCTTGGAGTTGCTAGCATCTACTTGGCCAAGATAGCTACTAACAACGGAAAGCATGCAAGATCTCAAATAACAAAGACATGATAGAATCAATAATCAATCTGAAGTAGCATCTCAATATCCATCGGATCCCCGCAAACACAACATGTATGGATTACAAATAGATGATCTTGATCATGAACGGAGCTCACAAGATCTAAACATGAAAGCACAAAGGAGGAGAAACCAGCCATCTAGCTACTATATGGATCCATAGTCTAAGGATGAACTACTCACGCATCACACCGGAGGCTTGCATGGTGATGAAGAAGGCCTCCAGGGTGAATTCCCCTCTCTGGTAGTGTAGCATCCCAATTGTCTATCAATTATAATGCTACTTGGTTTAGTAATATAATGGCTACTTCCTACATATAATTGTTGCATCATAATTATATCATGCTCATGTCATCATGCCACATTGCATTTGAGCATCATATAAAACACTTCTATTTGGTTTTAACCCATATGCATATGTTGTCTATTAATTATATTCGCTTCTTGATATATTGTATTTGGATCTTGATGAATTGCTAAATGCCCAAGTGGATATGGGGGCATCTCTTTTCTCAGATTCCACCATCCACTTTTACCACCAACACTTATTTTCCTTCTTCACCTCCACCTTGCTAATCAAACATGAGTATTTGTAGCTTCTTTTGGAATTTAACTCTAGCTCATGACAATTGGTATGGTTCTTTTCTTTTGTCTACATGCTACCATACTTTGATACATGTTGTTCTCACAACATTCCTATGGAAATCTCCTGGGTCACCTTTACATGTTATGTGGTAGTATAAGCCATATTTATGTTTCAAATCATGTCTCTGTTTAATGGTGAGGTTATTTGACTTGATGGGGTCTTGTATTACATAGTGGAACATACACATTATATACACACTATATAGACCTTACAATTCAAATGCTCTCATGATTAAATGAAACCCTGTTTTGGGAGGCTTGGTTTTATTATGAAGCATAAATCAAATGAGTGATGTTGGAATTTCGCTGTTTTGAGGCTAGTTTGTCTTCACAAACTAGGCCAAGTTTTATTCATGCAAGTCCATAAAACTCTCTTCCTTCTCTCTTTTGAATTCTTTTGAATCTTGGTGTATAGAAATCTTATGCCCTAAACTTGCGATCCTTTTCCGATTCAAGTGCTGGCCTTCGATTCAAACCTGGGAAGCATCTGTCCATTTTCTGAAAACAACAACTGCAGCGTTTTTCTTTTCCTTCTGAGCATCAGCTTGCAGCAGCAGATAGCCAGCAGTTGGGCCTCATAGCCCAAACAAAGCAGCAGCCCAACGGCAGGACCCACACCGCAGCTGCTTTCCTCCAGCCCGCGTACCCCTTCGATCAGCAGGCGCGCTTCAGCTTGCCTTCGCTCTTCTCTGCACGGCGCCCATCCGAAGCTCTACCTGTCGCTGTCCACCAGATGAGCAGCTGAGCGCACTTCCCTAGGGCTATATCGAGGTCCTAGGTGACGTTCCCTCCAGCCCTAACCCCTGTAGCCTTGCAGCGCCGCTGCCCTCGTCTCCCCTTCTTTTCTCCACCTGCCGAGAGAGAGCAAGAGGGAGGAGTGGAGGAGAAGCAACGCCATGGCCGTCGCCGAGCCCACCTGAGCTCGGGAATTGAACCGCGCTGTCGCCCGCGCCCTCTACGCAGGAGAACCGGAGTCGAAGTCTTCTGGAACACCGGGAATTGGAAGTTCTACTGCGCTCCTCCTCGTCGCCATCTCTGTCTGCGCGCCGCACCTCGAGCTCTGCAGCTTCGTCCCGACTTCCCCGCCTTGTCCTCGTCATAGGAGACCCCCGGTGAGCTCCCCATCCCATTCCACTTCCCCGCCATCGTCCCTAGGCTCTACCGCCGCTGCCATGCGTCTACCAGAGCCGCTCACCGCGCGCACAGCCGCAGTTCGCCGCCAGCAGCCGTTCGACAGCAGTGCACGAAAACCATGTTCCATCCCCTGATCATCTCGTCGGTGGCATCCCTGTGTCGCTCTACTTCAGATACAGCGAGAACAAAAGTTGTAGACGGTTGTCCCCTCTTTCCATTCCAAAAGGAATCGCTCAAAACGGTGGTCCGCACCTCTCGGAATCTTCCGTCGAAGATCGTCATTTATTCTGCCACGTCTGACGAAGTGCAGCTCGCGTCCGTCAGTTAAACACGCCTTGTTTTCCCTCTGTTCATCGCGTGCTAGCCATCTCGGTGATGCTCTTCTTTGAACAACATCTGAAGAAAATTTGTAAACCCCAGTCCCTTCTTCAAAACGAGCTAGAGCACGTTCAAATCCATCCAGTATAGCCCTGGTAATCTTGATCGCAAGATTGCTGTCCGGACAGATCTGTGTGTTCGCGTTGTTGGTGTTCTTCACGAAACTGCTCTCGTCACAGTTCCTCCCAGCATGAACCACTCACATCACAGCGTATAGCTTGTTGTCCTCTTTAATTCGAGTACTCATATGACTTTTTCCGTTCAGCGAGAGTGGAGAAATCCACCGCGCAAGTCCAGCTATATTCGCAGATAGATGCATCGCCGTGCTGTGCAGTTCATGTGTTCATATGAGGAACCCCGGTATTGCTGCTTTACCTGGATGTACGCGCTTAATCTAACAACAGAACTTGCTAAGCCGAAGTGGCAGCCGGTGCAGCCTAACCTAGCAGCGTTGAGGTCCTGGGTTCGATCCCCCACAGCGCCACTTTTTCTTTTAACCTCACACACCGTGCGTCCCCACCAGGCAGTCTCTCTCTGCAGCCACTTCAGCCCACCGAGTACAATCAGCACCCCGCGGCCCGCCTGTCTTGGACTGTGACTAGAAGCCCCGAAGGTGTAAAAAGTCCCGGATCTTTTTCTAATTCAATAAAAATTCTAGAAAACTGATAAATCTAAATAAATTTATATCTTTTAAAAGAATTCAAATTTGACATATAATATATGTTTCCTGATCAGAAAAATGCCAGGAATTCAAATATACCATCTAAAATAATTTTTGAGCAATTTAAAATTTGAATTTATTAAAATATCGATTAATGCTTTTATCTTAAATAAATCATAACTTTAGTTTTATAACTCCAAATTCGACAAATAATATGTCTAAATCGATCAGTGCGACGAGCCCGTTCTATCTATGCATTCATTGTTCTGAATTGCAGCATACATCATATAAATATAAAGTATACAGCAAGTGTTATGAGAGCAAACCGAACTAAAAACTCAATAAAATGCATTAATCTTGTACCCCACACCTCACCCATGCCATGCTACTTTATTGCCATGCAAATTGTGCACCATTCATCATGGCATGCTTGTTTCTTGTCGCATTTCAATACATATGCTTGTGCACTTTATTTATGTTAGCCCTTATTTGTTTGGTTCTTCTTTGAATAGACGCTGAGCAGGGGATATATCAGGAATCCCAGGAGCACTACCCAGATCCTTCTCACGCTTCAACTGAGCTGCCAGGCAAGCACTACCACATGCTTGCATACATATAGTACCTATTGCCTCTATCTTATTCTTGCATCATTGAGTCGCGATTGCATTAAATGGAATCCCAAATACTGCATAGCCTTTACTTTTAAACCCCACCGAAGCTTGTTCCTCCATCCCATGAGCCATTACTACAGGAGTTGTTTGAGCCATGCGGGTCGTAGAACAGCATGTGTAGGGTATGTGAGTGTCTGATGGATAACGAGGTACCTAAACAACTTAACCTGAGTAGTAATGGGATAACTAATGAAAGTGGCACCGGTGAGCAATATCTGCTATTTGGTTTTTCCTACTCACTTGTGTCCCATAGGACCCCGAGTACTTGATTCCTGTTCCTTGACTATTCGCACTATCCACATCCAGGAGGCCTTATGGACCCCCCTGAGCCAGAGCTTGATTCATTCTTATGTCTTGGGGCCACAAAGTAGTTTGGGGCTTTATTACTATCCTGTACTTATGCCATGCTTTACTGCTTTATTTAAGATTGTGCGTGGAGCACCTGTACTATTTTGGATCGTGGAATGTTTTCGCGGTATCGACAAGCCCAGTCATACTTTCGGGTTCCCAGTCGTTTACAGCCATTGACACAAACCTTGGGTCCGTCTCGGAGACGGCCAACTTCGTTGCGGGTAGCTTAATGGGGTGGCCCCCTGAAACATTTCTGAATCCTGTGATCGCTTTGTCATGAATGCCTTGTTGGTTTTTGAGTTGGTTTTTCCGAGGTTGATCGAGTGTGTGTTGCTATTTGTGCACCCCTGCAGGGTAAATCTTTTTGAAAGCCATGTCCGCGGTTATGAACGACTTGGAGCACAGTTTTTCGATCATAGACAAGTATAACTAAAGTACCGCTTTTAATTTGACTAAGTAGCTGACTAGTAAATAGTGCAACACTCATGGAATGGTTAATAAAACTGCCAATGGATGGGGGTTGTTCATCCGCTTTCTCGTTGGTAAGCGAGAAGGAGGATGGATCTGTTAATTATACTGTTATAACTGTTGTTCTAGATTAACGGACATCCGTCTATCTTTGGTTAGGCGGATGGTTAGCGAGTATCTATAGACTGTTAGTTATTATCTTTTGCTACAATTGTGTCACCCTAGGTTATGTCCCCTTTAGAGGCATAAAGACTTGCTGAGTACCCCTAAGGTCTCACGCGATAATTTGTTTGATTCAGATGAACAGGTGTATTCGCAAGATGGATACTGGGTGGAGGAGACGATGTTGTAGCGATCACTCGGTGTAGAGATTCCAGGAACGGGGATCCGTGAGATCTGTGGGCGGGATGTGTTTATTTATGTGGCATCTTATGCCGATTTGCTTCTTATCCGTACTCAGATCTTGTCTTCCGCTTCCGCCTAATACTCTGATGTTTGATGTATGAGGAGCTATCCTAACTTATTATCTCTATCTAGGATATTTGGATCTTGCCGTATGGCGTTGCAATATTTCTATTTCTTTTAGATGGAATGGATCTGAGGACTATTGTATGTGGCTTGCATACATACTCACTTGTGTATGTAGTTGATCCCTTCACGCCGACACGCTTCGTTCTTGTCCCGATGTCACGAAAATGGTTAGGGACGACGAAAGGTTCACTGTGAGTGGCCCTTGGCCCCACCGTACTATTTTAACCATTTTCGCTCATCCAGGCATGTAACTAAGAGCGTAATTCACCGAGGTAGTTACAGGCAGGGTGCCGGGAAGAGCTTCAGATTCCTCCCGATATAGGGATGGAGATGACGGTGGCTACAGACTCTTTCGTGGATTTTTGATCGGGTTCCTAGGGTTTTCTTCCCGAGGGCAACTTATAGGCGGAAGGAGAGGCCGAGGGGGTGCTGGGGTCGGCCAGACCACCCCCTGGCGTGGGCCAAGCCTGGCCGTGTGGCCAGGTGGTGTGGCCGGCCCCTGGCCCCTCTCCGTCTCGTATTCTGGCACTTGATCCCTTCCGGAAAAATAGGCACTTTGGCTTTTGTCCCGTCCAATTCCGAGAATATTCATTTTCTGACTTTCCTGGAACCAAAAACAGCAGAAAACAGGCAGCTGGCACTGTGGATCTTGTTAATAGGTTAGTCCAAGAAATCATATGAAAAGTACTCCAAAGTTGGAACAAAACACAAGAAAGTTTATAAAACCAAGCATGGAACATCAAAAATTATAGATACATTTGCAATGTATCACGCAGCAGCCGAAGATACTACAACGGTGTAAGAGAGGATGATTATGAATTATGTGGAGCCAGTTGCTTTACCCAACGGGTTTGCAAAACTCTAGTACCCAAGGACTTCAAAGTCCCTCATGACCGCCAGAAGTATGATGGCCTCTAGGAACTCGAAGCTTGGTTGGCAGATTATCTGGCAACCCTCAAACTACAGGGTGGCTCCAAGGCCACCGCAATGCAAAGCCTACGATTACACCTAAGCGGCAGTGCCCGATCCTGGCTAAGAAAGTTACCCAAAGAATCCATCAGCTGGAACGATCTTGAAGACAAGTTCATCAGAAACTTCAACTCTACGTTCAAGTGACCTGCATCCCTAGAGCAATTCCGGGCATGCAAGCAGAAATCCAGAGAATTAATACAAGCTTTCATCTAGTGGTGGAACATCATCAAAAATTTGGCTGAAGCTATATCCAACAAAAGGGCAATCGATGCCTTCAATGACGGACTCCTCCAAAGAGAATTCATTGAAGAAATGGGGCGAATCAAACCCAAAACAATTTCATAGCTGATGGATATGGCAAATCGTTGGGCCGATGGCGAACATGCAGTATACAACAAGCGAGCGCGCTCACCCGAAGAAGATAGGGATAAGCACAGTAATGATAGAAGGCAACAGAATAATAATGGATACGGTGGACCAAGCTATTTTGCGGACAATTTTTCAGGAGGGTACAACCAAAGAAACGATGACCACAACAACGAATACCAAAGAGATGATGTCGGAGGAAGCCAATCAACATAGAGATACCAGCCACGAGCTCGGGATCCCCCAATGTCCTCAATGCAAATGCTGGAAGGACCCTGCAACATGCACTTCTATGTCGACTCAACATGCAGAAGGTGATCAAATCACCTCATGAAGGATTGCCAAACGTTTCTAAAGATGCAGAAAGTATGCAATGCAAAGGCAACTGAAGCAGCAACTCGAGGATACGCCACTACACCTGGAGCCCTAGCAATTGGCGCACCACCACCTCAATCAATGCAGCCATCAGCAGGCCAAGGACAGCCCGCTATAAAAAGAAACAAAGTGGACGAATACCCCGACTCCAAAGGAGCAATGTCGATGATCCAAAAAGGGCACCCATCCAATAGGATTCATAAATTTAAGACGGCAAGTTAACATGGCAGAAACGACACCACCAGCCGCATACGAGTATCTCCATTGGTCAGAACTGGAAATTACATTCAGTAGAGATGATCATCTACTTTGAGTCCCACGACCGGGCCACTCGGCTCTAATAGTAGAGGCTCAAGTCGGTGGATTTGATATGAGTAAGGTTTTCATGGATGTAGGAAGTAGCATCAACCTAATTTACGCCAAGACGCTTAAGGCAAGGAATTTCTCTTTAGCAAATTTAGCACCAACAGAAACATCTTTCCATGTCATAGTCCCTGGTAAAGCTAAAATTCCTTTAGGCAAAATATCTCTTGACGTTGTGTTTGGATCCAAAAAAAAATTTAGGCACGAAAAGCTCAAGTTTGAAGTCATGGACTGGCTGTCGCAGTATCACGCGATCCTAGGTCACCTAGCCTTCGCACGGTTCATGGCAGTACCACACTATGCGTATAAAAATGCCAGCCCCCAAAGGGGTCATAACAGTGAACGGTAGTTTTACACGTTCTGACAGTTGCGATCGAGAACTCAACAAAATCTCTAAATCCTTCGGGATGGAGACCAAGTTTGAGAAACTAAAAATGTCAGCAAATGCAGAACCTCTGGCCAGCGGCACGTGTCAATCCCGATCAGGCTTTTGACACCACAAAAGATACAAGGAAAGTCTAGATCCACCCTACCGACCCGAAGAAGACAACCGCTTTGTGTCCTCCAATCTTGGTCCTGCATAGGAAAGCGCGCTCATTGAGTTCCTCCGTGAGCACTGGGAGATTTTCGCATGGTTACAAGCCGACATGCCGGGAATACCTAGGGAACTCGCTGAGCATGCACTTAACTTGGTTCCTAAGGCAAAATCAGTAAAACAGTCACTTCGCCGCTTCAGAGAACCAAAATGAAAGGCCATTGGAAAGGAACTCCATCGCCTAACCGATGCCAAATTTATCAAAGAATTGAAGAAAGTAGAGTGGGCCGCAAACCTAGTATGTGTTCCAAAGAAAAACACAAAAGAATTGCACATGTGCATTGACTTCACTGCGTTAAACAAGTATTGTCCAAAGGATCACTTTCCATTACCGTGTATTGATCAAATCATAAATGCAACCGCGGGATGCGAACATCTTTCCTTTCTGGATGCATATTCATAGTACCACTAGACTCAGATGAAGGAAGAAGTCTAGGATAAGACATCATTTATCACACCTTACGACGTGTTCTGCTACACGACAATGCCGTTCGGGCCCAAGAATGTGGGTGCGACATATCAACGGATGATGCAAAATTGCTTTGGAAATCAGATTGGATTAAATGTACATGTATATATTGATAACGTCATAGTAACAACAAAGCAAGAATTAACCCTCATCAATGGCCTGCGAGAAACATTTGACAACCTCAATAATTATTGCATCAAACTTAACCCGACAAAGTGCTCCTTTGGAGTCCCCGCGGGACAACTCCTCGGGTACCTCGTATAAGCAAGAGGAATAGAGGTGAACCCTAAAAATATATATGCAACACTCACGATGAACAAACCAACAAATCTTTGGGGTGTGCAACAATTGGTTGGGCGAGTTGCGGCACTCAGTCGCTTTATCGCCTGTTTAGGCGAAAAAGTATTACCGTTCTATGGCCTCATGAAGAAATCAGATAAATTCGAATGGAAGAACGAAGATCAGAGCGCTTTCGAGAACCTCAAGAAAACAATTTCGACATCTCCGGTCGTCGTGTCTCCACGAGAAAAAGAACCCCTACTTCTCTATATTGCCGCTACTAATCAGGTGGTCAGCACAATTTTGGTCGTCGAGCGACCCGAAGAAGGGAAAACCCACGGTGTTCAGAGACCAGTTTATTTTCAAAGTGAGGTCCTCTCTCCATCCAAGCAAAGGTATCCGCACAATCAGAATCTAGCTTACGAAGTTTTCATGACAACACGCAACCTGCGTCATTATTTTTCAGAACACTCGATCATAGTGGTCAATGAAGCACCTATCTCCAATATTCCCAACAATCCAGAAGCTACATGGCGCGTATCTCTATGAGTAATTGAGCTATCCCCTCGAGATATCACGTACAAGAAACGCAAAAAAATTAAATCATAGGTTTTTTCCGACTTTATTACTGTATGGACAGAACTACAGTGCATGGGTCCGTCGGACCTCTCCAGTGCATGGACAATGTATTTTGTTGGGTCCAAAAGGACAGAAGGAGCAGGAGCCGGGGTCATATTGGTGTCACCTCAAGGAGATAAAATGCGCTACATACTTCAGAAGATTTTTGCAAATGTGTCAAATAATGAAGCTAAATATGAAGCCCTGTTGCATGGCATGCTTATGGCTAAAGCTTGCGGTGCAACTCGCTTGAAAATATTTGGTGACTCCAACCGTATAGCACAACAAGCAATGAACAAGTGTGACGCTGTCAGTGACAACATGATCGGCTACTGTCATCTGTACAGTATCATTGAAGCTCAATTTGACGGGTGTGAAGTTTCACACATAGGAAAGGCAAGCAATGAAGAGGCCGACATTTGGCAAACATTGAATCCTTATGCTTACCAGTGCCACCCGGAGTTTTCTGGGAAGAAATAACGGAGCGCTCCATCAAAGTCAAAAGGATCTCTGAAGTTATAGTGCCAAAAACACGAAGAAGGTCAAGCCACATAAAAGACTCTAGGGCTACGCCAACACATGAAAACACAGAAGAAGTCCTTGAAGAGGAGCTAGAAATCGACGAAGTCATGATACTAGAACCTACATGGATGCAACCATACATAGCATACATGCTGAGGGGAGAACTCCCTGAGGATGTGATAGAAGCACGACGAATCACTTGTCGATCCAAATCCTTTAGGATCATCAAGGGAGAGTTGTATAAAAGAAGTATTTCAGGTATGTTATAGTGGTGCATTACACCCGAAGAAGGAAAGATTATACTCAAAGACATACATGAAGGAGTATGTGGTCATCACGCTAGCAACCGAACAATTGCTGCTAAAGCATTCAGGATAGGAATCTACTAGCTCACACTAGTACAAGATGCAAAGGATATCGTACGAACATGTGAAGCATGTCAACGATCCGCAACAAAACCAGGTGCACCTGCAGCCGAATTAAACCCCATACCTCTTGCTTGGTTGTTAGCTCAATGGGAACTTGATATGGTGAGTAAACTTCACAAGTCATCGCTAGGAGGACACGTTTTTCTGCTAGGTCGACAAATTCACCAAGTGGATTAAAGCAATGCCTGTTACCAGCCAGGATGGAACTTTGATTATGAATTTTATCAAATCAATAGTGTTCCAATTTGGCGTACCAAACAACATCATCACCGACACCAGAAATAACATCACCTCCAATGAGTTCAAGGAGTACTGCAAGGAGATGGGCATAAAAGTAAGCTACGCCTCAGTTGCCTACCCGCAAACCAATGGGAAAATGGAAAAAACCAATGGTCTCGTAACCGCTGGTATTAATAAAAGATTGCTAGCACCGCTCGATAGAGCAAAAGGAGCATGGGTCGATGAGTTACCCTCTGTTTTGTGGAGCCTACGTACTACTCCAAATAATTCGATGCAAGAAACACCTTTCTTTCTGGTCCTCGGCGCTGAAGTTGTTCTTCCAGTCGAAGTAAATCATGAGTCTCCACGGGTCACTGAATATGACGAGAAAGCATCCAGAGAAGCACTCGAAGATGATGTCGACGCACTCGATGAAGCTCACGATGTTGCGTTACAAAGGGCCACGATATATCAACAGAACCTACGCACCTACCACAACCGACGATTGTGTCCTAGGTCCTTCGTCGTAGGGGACCTGGTCTTTTGCCTCAAGCAAGATGGTCACCGTAAACTGGACTCACCATGGGAAGGGTCTTACATCGTTAGAGAGGTAATCCCTGGTGGGACATATCGGCTTCAAGTTAAGAAGACAGGAGTTAAATACTCCAACCCATGGAATATCGCACAACTATAGCGTTTTTATGATTAGAATTTATTTTTCTTGCAATTTACATTAAATAGGCCTACGACCTTGCTTCTTAGCAACGATGTTCTTCAATAAGACCGACGGCCAGGCGAGTACGCCAAAGCATGTATCTTTGCCTTGAGGCTTTAAATAAAAACTAAGTTCCCCAAACTCAAATTTAGTTTTTCTACATTATCTCTTTGCCCACACTTGAGGGCTTTATCATTAAAAGTATATTGTGACAAGCAAAATACTCATAAAATTTGTATAAGTTGCTCTGGTTAAACTAACAGAAAATTATGAGCCTATGTCCCAATGCAGGCATCTGAACATAGCCTCGGGGGCTATTCCCATCGGGAGCGCTGTCGCGCACCCGATAGAAAACTATGTTATGCATATAAGGTCAAAAAAATGACCCGAAGAAATATTATCCTCGTGTGTTAAAAACACACCTAATAAAATTTAAAAAAGCTCCAACAAAGTGAAAAAGAAAGAAGAACCTATGAGTATTACATCAGTGTATCATCAAAAGGTTACTCCCATCGGGAGTGTTTACAAACATCATCCGAAAAAATAAAAAGCTGATAACTTCAGCAATTCCAGCAGCTAAACAAGACAGTCGATAAAATCATAAAAAATCTCGAATTGTGCCTAACAGGATAAAACTCCGAATGCCGTGTCCATGACATGAAGGTAAGACTCGGGGACTTGTCATGTGTGGCTTGATAGCCGCACATGAATGCGCTCTGCCAGTAAAATCTGTATCGATGATACGATGAAAAATCCCGACGGACGCGTTGGGTACCCGATATAATAGAACAGGAATTCAGTATTTGATAAGACCACAACGGCTCGAACTGAATTACGCCAGTAAAATTCCGAGTTCATGCGTAGGGACTTGAATTTGATGTAGATCTACAGTGTTTTTTCCCAGGAGCAATTAACTTATTCCCGATTCGTCGGATGCATCAGGCCTGTTGTACCCAAATCCCTACAAATTAATATAAAACAAATATAAATATTTCATAAATAGAACTTGGTCATAAATACTAAAATTGTCTTTGAGACTCAACCTAAATCTACGATTCAGATGGAGTCTCGGGGGCTACTGATATAAGTATGATTACTTCGGTTCTTATGATGTTACCCTAGCTACATAAAGGCTCACAGCCCACGAAGCCCATGAAGAAGACACATGAAGCATTCGACGCAAGATATAGTTTGCTAGATAAGAAAATAGAAACTAACATTGTACCGCTGTTATAATCATAGTATGTAACCTATCTCATAGTATGTAACCTATCCGCATACGACTACGGACAGCCTAACTATTATATTATTAAAATAACAAACAAACGACGGTGGAGATTTGTCAATCTAAAACTAAGATCTATAAGCGGTGGTGATTTATCCAAACTAAGCTTAAAAAATACGTCTTTATGTCGGGCAATAACACGAAGGCATAGAAAGTTTGTGTCCTAATGTCCGGCGGCAACACGTATAATGAAAAGCAAAAGGAAACCAATCAACAGTTCAATGCGGACTCTCCAATGGTTGGACTAATATAAGCCTACATGTGTGGACAGCCAGCGATAATTGAAACCAATCGGAGCCGCCATCGTCGACAAAACTAGGTTGTATCGGCAAATCGACCACATCGGCAAGAAGACCAGCAGGATAATGGTAGGTCATCAAGACGGCACGACAGATCGAGCGCATGGAGATATATCGAAGACTACACGTTGAGGATGCTCGGCTGCATCGGCAAATGGAAGTTTGGGCAGCAGAACTTCGAGGGGATCTAAGCCACATCATCAAAGCTGAAATCTTCAAGGTAATAGCTGAAATCAACATGTGTGTTTAGATTTTTTGGTGGCAATACGAACGTGCAATCTGAAAAGCATCCATGGATCAAGACCGCATTACAGATCGAGCGAGATGAAGGCCAGGTCGTCAATCCCACATTACAAATCAAAGATATGGTGACATACATATCAATACACGTCAACTATGCTTGGTTGATTGATTCGGCAAATAAAAAACCAACAAGGCGGCAGGACACACAGGGGGTCAAAGGCACGTCATGAAGCTGAAATCTTCAAGTAATAGCTGAAGTCTTCGGCTAATAAAATTGT
The DNA here is from genome assembly GCA_023614405.1 of Avena insularis. NCBI lineage: Eukaryota > Viridiplantae > Streptophyta > Magnoliopsida > Poales > Poaceae > Avena > Avena insularis. The sequence goes on along the minus strand of CM042692.1, from coordinate 66,181,290 downwards.
TGCAGAGATTAATATATAGAATCGGTTGGATGAAATACAAAATTTAGAAATGTATAAATATGGTAAAATCATATTTTATATTATGCTGTCAATTAGTCGTCCCCTATGTCATCGTTATAAGTTGTGGTTGAGACTAGAGAAGTGGACCACGTGCCACCTTGACTTCCGGATGCGGTATGCAGCTGCCATGTAATCAGGCAACCACAACAAATAGGCACAGAAAAACAAGACAAGGCCAACGTGAGCATCCAAGCGGGAGCTGCTGTCGGCGTAGAACCGATGTGTGGAGCTCTGGTAGAGCACCAAGGGCTGACATTTTTCTTCAGCTAATAAAATTGCTGCAGAGATTAATATATAGAATCGGTTGGATGAAATACAAAATTTAGAAATGTATAAATTTGGGAAAACCATATTTTATGTTGTGCTGCCAATTAGTCGTCCCCTATGTCATCGTGATCCATTGTGGTTGAGACTAGAGAAGTGGACCATGTGCCACCTTGACTTCCGGATGCGGTATGCAGCTGCCATGTAATCAAGCAACCACAACAAATTGGCACAGGAAAACAAGACAAGACCAACGTGAGAACCCGAGCGGGAGCTATTGTCAGCGTAGAACCGCTGTGTGGAGCTCTGGTAGAGCACCCAAGGGATGACATTGCTACACTCAGCTTGGCTAGCGGCTGCCGCGACACTAGGGTTAGCATTGTTCCATCTAACCTGGACATGGGAAAGCCTTCCCTAAGGACAAGGGAACGAGAGTAGAGGTGTGTTTTTTTAGCAAAACACCGAAGCATAACCATGTATTAAAACGAAACATCTCTGCCATGTCAAAATAATATGATTTTGGTTGCCGAATGACGTATATTTGAGAAATGTAGACACCAAGTCACACATGAAGAGATCTTTAACGTTACATGACTCAGTGAATTCGTCGAATAAAAAGAAAACTGAAGTAATCATTTTTTACGAAAATTAAACAATTACTTTAACTAAGACTAACATAGGTAACCTCAGTGCAAAAAAGAAAAAACAATTTGAAAGCTATGATCAATGACACAAACTTAAGTCAAAAAAATCGTTTGATTTATAAAATATTTAATTTATATATCACCCCATGAACATATTAAATGCTTTAGTATACACATACTACCTCTGTTTGGATTATTAGTCCTAAGGGCCAAGTTGCTAATAACAAGACACTTCATAACTTTCTCTCATTAATCTATGCATGCACCAATAGTCTTGCATGTATGGGAGAAGTGAGAGAAAAAGGAGAACATGCATTGGACAAGAGAGACTAATAAATGAGATAGCCCTTATAATATCAAACAATATAAAAATGCTCTTCGGACCTATAATCCCGAACAGAGGTAGTACATGGTACCAAAATATAACATGTTCCGTAGTCTAGCCGCGCAAATGCGTGGGCAAACCCACTAGTGTTCATAAAAACTAGCTTCCCCAAGCGTAGATTTTTCCATAGCATTAGCAATAATGGTGTCCAAAGAATTTATACTAACAACATTGCTATTAGCATGCAAATAAAGTTCCATATGTTTTTAATTTTCTCTTCAAACACTTCATGTCCTAACTCAAGATAAATACTATAAAATACTTTAATTTTGTTGTTGTTTTCCATTAACCCTAACTAGTGAAAACAAGAAACAAAAAGACAAAATTGCAGAATCTAAAGGAAATAACTTCGAGCACTCACACCGGAGGATGTGAGTACCTTTTACCTTACCTCCCCGGCAACAGCGCTAGAAAATAGCTTGATGTCTACGCACTTCTATTCTTGTAGACAATTGTTGGGCCTCCAAGTGCAGAGGTTTGTAGAACAGCAGCAAGTTTTCCCTTAAGTGGATCACCCAAGGTTTATCGAACTCAGGGAGGAAGTGGTCAAAGGTATCTCTCTCAAGCAACCCAGCAATCAAGATACCAGAAGTCTCTTGTGTCCCCAACACACCAAATACACTTGTCAGGTGTATAGGTGCACTAGTTCGACGAAGAGATAGTGAAATACAAGTGGTATGGATATAAGACAACGGTGCCAGAAAATAACTTTGATGGGCGGAAAAGACTAAAGGCAAAAAGATGGAAGCAAGAAAATATGTATCAGATCTAGTTGCAAACGATGTTTCCATGCTTAGAAACAAGGCCTAGTGATCATACTTTCACTAGTGAACACTCTCATATAAATATATTCTCTTTATGATACTACTCTTTGGTTGGATACTCTAATCCATGGTAGGGCTATAATAGAACAACTCTAGATGGTTCCAACAAACACCACAATTTCATAGAAACATCCAACTCCAAATATATCTCATAACAAGTAATTGTAATCTCTAGCCTAAGTGCCACCATGGTGTGCACGCTGTCACTTTCACACACATGGGGAGAGCAGAGATCTATTAAAGCACTTGAGTAACAAAGTAGATCTACTTGATTACAAAGATCATGATCATAATATGATCATGCATAGAGAGAGATGAATACATAGCTACCGGTAGAATCCTTAGCCTCGAGAGAGAACTACTCCCCTCCCTCATCATGGGAATCAGCAACGGTGATGGAGATGGCGGTGGATTCGATGGAGATGGCTCCAGGGGCACTTCCCCGTCCCGACAGGGTGTCGGAATAAAGACTTTCTGTCCCTCGAATCTCCCCTTTGGTGGCGGTGGCGCTGCGGAACTTTTCATGGCTGGAGGCTGTTCGATTTAGGGTTTTCGTCCTGGGGGATTTTATAGGCGAAGGGGCAAGGTCGGTGGCCGGCTGTAATGTCCCAGCATTAGAGCTTAGATGTCGGGGGGATGACCTCCGGATACCCCAACCAGACAAGAACGATGGCAGTCGGATCACGCCCGGCTGGCAGCTCACAGCCGGACAGGAGTGTAGCCAAAATAGAGAGAAGCAGCCGGCTACAGCAGCGTAGCCAGAACCAATCAGAAGGCCAGGGCGATGTGTAGCACAGTGCGCGGTATGCCCTGGTACAACGACAAGACAATCTACTACTCGGCCATACCGAAGACTTTGCGGGGTGACGCGAACAGGGGTCTGATGCCGATCTTGTGCTGCAGGCTCGGGCTCATCGTGCCCACGACGACCATACCGCTCGTACTCTGATGAGACATAGCTGTACCGGGTACTATAGATGACCAGCCGGCTGGGACCCACCTGTGGGGCCCACCAGCCGGACTGGCCAGTGAGACCATTGCCCCTCTGCCTATATAAGGAGAGGCAAGGCCGCAGTAGAAACGGTTGGTCTCAAAGCATTTAAGGCAGTAGCTAGTGAATACACCTCGAGGAGCACTTCTAGCCCGTGTATCACTCATAGTCAGATCGGCAGGAGTAGGAGCTTTACCTCATCATGAGGGCTCCGAACCTGGGTACTTCCTACGTTCAGCTACGCTTGCTTGTATCCAATCCCGCATGCAGACACCGTCGATAGCTTCCCTGCTAGTCCCCACACCTCTATCTAACCTTCTTAGGTACTACCGTTCCCAATAAAACGACAGTTGGCGCCCACCGTGGGGCTAGATGGCTTCGACCGGAGTCACGTTCCGCACGGGACCCCACACTTCAGCCGGTGAGCGTGTGGCCTCCGGCCTGGTGCTCACGCTCGGCATATTCGACTGCATCATCGACAACGCCTCCTGCTTCGCCGGAACCTCGTTTCCGGCAAATGGATCAATCCTGCTTTTCGGCGATCTCCCCGTCTATGTCGCCACCGTTCCGAAACGTTTCCCTAGGGAAATCGTCTCCGTCGTGGAGCTGCCGCCTTTGGGCAGCCGCACCTCCATCACTTCCAGCGGCGTCGAGGTCATGATGGCCGGCTCCAGCTCTCACCCCCGCCAGCCGCGGGAGCGGGGCACGGACGAGGGCGGAACTTCCACTCCACCGCAGACCCAGAACCTGGTGGAGGAGGCCATCGATCGGCTCCTCACGCCGGTTAACCTTGGGGATAACCCGGAGGAGGCGGAGGCCAACTTCTCCATGGAGAGATAGCTTCTCCTCCAGGAGGCCATGGAGCTGGCAGCAACCCACAAGCAGCTCGGGATCACCCGACGCGAGTATGATCGTGCGCACGGCTTCACTCCGGCTACTGCGGAGCCGAGCCGGTGCGTCCAGGTGCGACGCCGGGGCGGCAAGCTAGGCGGAAGGTTGGAAAAGGATGGCGAGCCAGATCCTGCGCCCGCTCTCATCCGACCCATCTACAGCACGTCCATCAAGAACCTGCGCGTGACACGAGCCGCAGCAGACGAACTGCCCAACCTAGAGGGCGAGGAGCGAGCCCGCCAGCACGCTCGGGTGCAGGAGCTCCTTTGAATCATGGACGAGCAGGCTAACACCAACCGGAAGATGCAAAAGGACCCTAGTTACTCCAAGGGGAGCAGGATGCCTGCCAACAGCAAGGGTGCGCCTCGCGACACCCAACAGGCGTCCTCTCCTCAGCCGGCTAAGGCCCGCAACAAGCGTTGCGGTTCGGGTAGCAAGGGCCAGCCGCGGGAGGAGCAAACAGTGAACAAAAACCCACCACCTCCCCCTTCCCCAACTGAAGCGCCAAGACCCGCCGGCTCCCGTCTCTCAGGCCGAGTGGGAGCGCCCAACCCGGATCGCCCGGATGCCCGTGACCGCATCGAGCTCCTCGCTCAAGCGTGTGTTATATAGGAATAAGACTCCACCGGACCGGTTTGTTTCGAACCCCGCATTCGGAACAAGCCGTTTCCGGATAAGTTCACCCTGCCAAGGGACACCCTCAAGTATGACAGCAGTATGAAGCCGGAAGACTGGTTGACCGACTATGCTACGGCAGTCGGCATCGCCCATGGGAACAAGCGCACAACTATGCGCTATGTCCCCCATATGCTAACTGGGTCAGCGAGGACATGGCTCAACAGCCTCGCGCCCAACAGCATCAACGCCTGGCCAGACTTTGAAAAGGTGTTCGTCTGCAACTTCAACGGCACGTACAAGCGTCCGGGACGCCCACACGACCTGGCCTTGTGCGTCTAGGGCGACCACGAGTACCTCGCCAAGTTGAGGGAGCTGTGCAACACTTGCAAGGGCATCCTCGAGAGCCAGGCCATCGGCTTCTTCATCGAGGGATGCCGAGAGGGCACCATGCTTCGCCACCGGCTACTGTGTGACGAGCCAAAAACCATGGCGGGGCTCATGATGGTAGCAGACCTGTACGCCACGGCGGATGCCGCCATGAAGAAGCCCCTCCGAGTAAGTGTTGACGGGCGCCTGACACCTACGGATCCGGCTCGCGACTGTCCGAGCAATCTGGCTGGGGAAGCCAGATCGCCCAGGCGCCACGACAACGATAACCGATTCCACGGGGACCGCCAGGCCGGACAGCAGAAGCCCCACTACCACGTGCGGCAGGTCAATGCTGTGGAGGGCGTGCCTAACGCGCCGGCTAGCGATGCAAGAAGGCAGAAGCCGCGGCTCACCTTCGACCTGATGTTTGACGGCCCGTGCAAGTGGCATAGCGGTCCCTTCAAACCGGCTATGCACACCACCCGGAACTGCAGCTGGACCCGCCAGCTAAAGGACCAGGGTAACCAGCAACGTCTCCCCCCGCCCCCTCCTGGTGGACCACCACCACCGGCTAGGGGAGCCGGTAATGATGGTAACAGCGGCAACGACGGCAACAACAACAATGGCTACCCCCAGCCGCACGCTGCCTACCACATCTTCGAGACGGAGCTGAACGACAAGCACAGCCGCAGGCACACTCCAAGGAGGTTAATGCCATCGTCTCTTTGGTCCCCCAGTACCTGAACTGGTCTGAAACCCCCATCACCTAGAGCCAAGAAGATCAGCCTCAGCAGCTTCAGTCTCCCGGGGGCTACGCCATGGTGCTCGACCCCCTCATCGTCTCCAACGAGCGCACCTGCTATTTTCCGCGCGTCCTCATAGACGGAGGCAACAACCTCAACCTCCTCTACCGGTCTTCGCTGGAGAAGCTGGGCATCCGCGAATGCGATCTGCGCCCGACTACCACGACGTTCCACGGCGTGCTGCCGAGACCGGCTTGCGCCCCGCTAAGTAAAATCCAGCTGGACGTCATCTTCGGGACCGAGGAAAACTTCCGCCGCGAGCCAATTTGGTTCGAGGTGGTAAACCTGACGAGCTCCTACCACGCTCTCCTCGGGCGCCCTGCCCTCGCTAGATTCATGGTTGTCCCCCACTACGCGTACCTCAAGACGAAGATGCCAGGACCAAACGGCGTGATCACTGTGGCTGCTTCAGGCGGTCGATGGAGTGCGCCTCAGCCGGCTGCAAGCTGGTAGAGGCCCTCATCATAGCCGAAGTGAAGTGTGTGATCATGCACAACGTGGCCATGGCCCAGCAAGATATGCCGGCTAGCAGCAAGCCAGTTGGAGAAGGAGCTTTCCAGCCGGCAAAGGAGACGAAGAGGATCCTGCTCGACCCCTCCGACCCGTCCAAGTTCGTCACCATTGGTGCCAACTTGGACAGCAAATAGGAAGGAGCGCTCGTTGACTTCCTCCGTGAGAATCGGGACATCTTCGCATGGTCACCTAAGGACATGCCAGGTGTACTGAGGGAGTTCGCCGAGCACTCACTTCATGTGCGGCCAGATGCAAAGCCGGTCAAGCAGCCTCTGTGCTGGTTCGCTGAGGAGAAGAGGAAGATTATAGGTGACGAGATCACCTGGCTCCTTGCAGCCAGGTTCATCATGGAAGTGTACCACTCGAACTAGCTGGCAAACCTAGTCCTGGTGTTGAAAAAGAACAAGACCTGGCGCATGTGTATCGACTACACTAGCCTGAACAAGGCGTGCCTGAAGGACCCCTTCGCCCTGCCCGTATCGATCAAGTCATCGATTCCACAGTCGGCTGTGATTTGTTGTCCTTTTTAGATTGTTATTCTGGTTACAATCAGATCCGGCTAAAACCGGTTGACCAGATAAAGACATCGTTTATCACCCTGTACGGGGCTTTCTGGTATGTAACCATGCCTTTCGGTCTAAAGAATGCAGGCGCTACCTATCAGCGCTGCATGCAGAAGTGCTTGCACTCACATATCGGTAGAAATGTGCATGCTTATGTGGACAATGTGGTCATCAAGACCAAGGAGAAGCGCACCCTCCTCGAGGACCTGGGAGAGACATTTGGCAACCTCCGGCAATACCAGATGAAGCTGAACCTAGAGAAATGCATCTTCGGAGTCCCATCCGGTCAACTACTCGGTTTCCTCGTCTCGCAACGAGGGATCGAGGCAAATCCGGAAAAGATTGCGGCCATCGAGAGGATGCAGCCGCCCAGGAGCCTGCTCGGAGTCCAGAATTTAACCGAATGCCTAGCCTCCCTCAGCCGTTTCGTCAGCCGATTGGGGGAGAAGGCACTCCTGGTGTACCAGCTGATGAAGAAGACGGACAAGTTCTCCTGGACCTCGCAAGCTGACGTCGCCTTTCACGACCTCAAGCGCATGCTATCCACAGCGCCGGTTCTAGCCACACCGGCTAGCAAGGAGCCGATGTTGCTCTATATAGCAGCCATCAGCTGGGTCGTCAGCGTCGTCCTGGTGGTGGAGCGCCCCGAGGAAGGCAAGGCTCGGCCGGTTCAGCGACTCGTCTACTACCTCGGCGAGGTTCTCTCCCTCTCCAAGCAGAACTACCCCCACTACCAGAAGATGTGTTATGGCGTGTACCTGGCATACAAGAAGCTCAAGCAGTACTTCTAGGAACATCCGATTAAGGTCGTGTGCATTGCACCCCTTTCGGAAATCATCGGCAACAAGGACGCCACTGGCCGAGTCGCCAAGTAGGCCATCAAGCTCGCTGTCAACACCCAGATTTTTAATCCTAGATGCCCGTTATGCCATACCTCGCAATCCCAGGATTACCATTTTTGCGAGACATAACGGATTGGATATCACAGTACATCATCCATTACAAACCATACATAAGGTCTTACACAAATAAGGATCTCATGATCCAGTCTTTAATACAACAAGCAGCGGAAATAAAAGATAAGCATAGCGGTGGGGTCCATCTTCAGGGGCACAGGCAATCTTGTGTGGCGAGATAGTCCTAGTTATCATAGCCGTCCTGATGACCATCCTCCTGATAGTCTCCTTCATAGTCTGGCCATGAGAATAGCCAGGGACAAAAGCCATGAGTACTCTTTAAGTACTCGCAAACTACTATTAACAGGTACTATAGTTCTAAGTTAAAGTGCTAAATCTAAATTTAACTCTAAAGGTAAGTTTGAAACCTAAGCTGAGTTTAGAAGCAAAGAAAGATAAAATAAAGTTCTAGAATCACTTAAGCTGGGAAGCTATTATCATAAACACAACCCTGTTGTGGTCAAGTCAAAGTTCATCATTCATTTCAAGTTATTTAGAAAACATCTGACAACGAAACAGTATGACCATTCCAACTGTCCATAACCGCGGACGCGGCTATTCGAATAGTTTGACACTCTGCAGAGGTGGTACACTTTCACCACAAGATTCGATACATTTGTCAGGGATAACCCTGAACCATCATACTTAGTATGCAGATAATCAAACATAACCTTCCCTTTACACACCCTAGTACAAGCACCGCTCCTATGAGCATGTCCTCCCAACCATGACCATCAATCATCTTGGGCACTGCATAGGTGGACATCATGAGAGGTAGCCTCAGCTCAAACCTCTCCCGTGAGGGAACTAATACTAATGCATATAAATTTCCAGCAAAGCCTTACCCAATTCAGGTAGTGTGGTTGTATGGTAAATTTGGAATGGTATCGCATCCGAATCCAACCATCAGTTTTATAAAAGGGTTAAGGCTCATGCCTCATCATTTTCATCATCATAAACCAGTTGTGTTTCTCAACACATATCAAAACATCTCAATAGAATGACTCATCATTCCAAGGTTTTCACAATTCATTTTCACCACTTGTTCCCATCTAAAGTGACTCAAGTTTTTGATCTACTCTAACTACTAAGTTAAGAGTGTTCACTAAGGTGGAAGGATGGGATCAATCTCATGCCATAGAATGACATATAAAGGTTTCTATGTAGGTCAAGTTTTATACTTTTTATGCTACCTTCAAAACAAGTAAAGAACTTTGTGTAAACTAAGGGAGGTAAAACTTGTCAATAAGACTTGAGGTACTAATAGTTAAAGGGGTGTGATCAAAGCATGCTTAAGGAATCTTTGCTAAACCATCTAGTTTGTTTCTAGTTTGCTAAGCACTAAACTTGCAAGGGTTAAACTTGGTTATTGCGAGCTTGCTAAGGGTAGCTTTCACTGTTAATGGTGGCTTGCCTTGGTTGGTGCAGTGGTTGAAGTTTTCTTCGTCTTCTTCTTCTTGGTAGAACTCCTCCTCCTCGAAATCTTGGTCGGTACTAGCGTCTATAAATACATAGGGAGTGCACAATCACCAAACAATACTTCACTAGGCTAAGTAGCATTCTAAGACACACAATTGATCATCTATTATCATCACAAGCATCACAAGTTTAATTCAATAGTTTCAACCTTTTTAATTTAGAAAAGTAATTTCTACTCATTGAAATATTAACTAAAATTTAATATTCACCACCAAAATATGGGATCATGTTGACACATGTCATCACCACATATTCTAACATGTGGGAATGAGATTTAAGGGTTGGACCAATATTACTTTGGTTTAAGTTCATTATTTAATGATTTAAAGTGACTAGAAATGCCTATATAGCATTATTTTGGTACTAGTCCAAAGACTCTGCATGTAAACCTTAATATTATTACATATTTAGATAGATATGATGAAATGTGATTTTTGATAGTTGTAATCAACTCAAAAGCTAACTTGGTTGATTTTATAAAAATGTTGCAAGTTGCAAATGCTTCTGTTTTGTTATTTTTATTAGGAGCGATCTATAACCCTAATTGAATTAAATCCAACGGGCTTGGATAGATCATCTTAATACCTTTCAGACAAAATTGGTTTCATGCAATTTGGATTTCTAAAACTCTCTGAATTGATTTTCAAACTAGGGGACAAAAACTAGATTTAACTAAAAAGAAAAATCCAGATTTGAATGGGTGGGCTAGCGCGGGAAAAGAAATGGGCCGGCCCAGTGGCGCTCCGCGGCACGGGGCTCAGCTGACAGGGGGTCCCACTTGTCAGCGGCACTTAAAACGCGAAGCGGTACGCGCGTTGTGGGTCGTAGGATTAGAAGGGAAATCTACGGCTGAGGGTCGTCATCAACGACGAACAGGTCACCGGCGAGCTCGAACCCTAGCGGCTCGGTGGGGGTCTACTGGGGGCGTACCAGGGCTCCAGCAGGGTCGGCGAGGAGGGCAAACGAACTGGAAGACGACGGCGAGGCGAGGTGCGGTTGCGGCGGAGCTTGGGGTGGTCACAATCAGCGGCGCCCTTCTCCCCAGAGGCGGCTGCTCCGGCTCCAATTCCGGTGAGCTGCTGCTCCCTTTGCTCCGGCTAGACGTGGGTAAGGTTCAGAGAGGTAAGGGGAGTGGAGTGGTGTGGAGAGAAGAGGATGGGGAGGGCTCCTTTTATAGGCCCGACGGTGAGACCGAGCAGGATGGGCAGTCGGCGGTGGCGACATGGCTACGGCGGGGTAGAGGCATGGCTGCGGGTGGCGATCGATGTGTGGTTCCCTGGCGGTGCTCTAGAACTTGAATGCGAGCGTAGCGGCGGTGCACGCTGTGATGTGGCGAGGTGGCGCTCTGAGAGGCGAGCGGCGGTGTCCACGGCGGCGGTGGCTGTGAGGCGTTAGGCGGCAGCTGGGTGTCTGGGTGTTCTCTCGTGTCGAGGCGGAGCGGCGGGCGCTGCTGCCAAAGGCGGTCTGTGCGGCGGGACCGAAAGGCCTGGGGCAGCACAGCATGGTGCGGTGGCAGGCGTGGTTTGTGCTCGGTGGTCCACTGCTGCTCTTTGCTCGGGCAAGGGGCGGGGGTGGCGGTGAGCTCTGGCTACCTCCTAGACATGGCGAGGAAGAGGGAATGGTGCCATGTTGGGGCAAGGGTTGGGCGGCGAGGCATGGCTCGGCATGGCATGGCATGGTGACTAGGGACAAGGGAGAGGGGGGTTAGGGGTTTGGTTAGATCAAGAGGGGACATAGGAGATAAATGAAGATCATTTGGGGGCAAAACCCTGTAGTAAACAGTGAGTTAGGATTAGAGTAGAGATTATGCATGCCAAGTGTTTGATTAAATGGCCGCATGAAAGAAAGTTTTGAATTCTAGTTTCAAAATTTTTGAGTGATCTCCACTAGTGATAGGTAGTCTCTGGTTGCAAGGGTTTTGAAAGTGGAGCTCAAAGAGATGGTTTTTGAATTAGGGGTGATCTATGCATATGCATTAGATTCAATTTTAAACTGTCATTTAAAATAGTTAACAAAATGTTTTTAGCAGATCAAAAGGTGGGCCTTGGTACCTCATTATGTGTACTAGCAAGGGGTGCAAAGATCAAGAATTGTTTCTGTTAAGTTTTGAGTACTAGGAATAGCCAAAGTGGGCATGAAAGTGAAATTTGCCAAAATGACCATTCCTCCTTTTTAATTCTTTTTGATTTGATTTTCTTTAGGAAAAGTTTGGGAATGATGTAGATGATGTTTAAATCACCTAAGAAACCTTTTACAAGCATTGGATCACACAATCATGGCAATTCAAAACAACTCCTATTTTAAATGCACACATATATGAATGCTTTCATTTTAAATTTGGAAAAGTTTTTGTTAACCCCATTTTTGGATGATTTGATCTTGATAAGCTTGGATTAAAGTTTTGGGATGTTACAAACCTTCACCCCTTGAACAAAATCTCGTCCCGAGATTTACAAAGAAAACTAGGAATTAAAGAGATCTAGGAACTCTGTCCTAATGTAATCTTCGCGCTCCCAAGTGGCTTCTTCCTCGGTATGGTTGCTCCACTGAATCTTGAGAAACTTGATGCTCCTGGTCCTGGTGGTTCTGTAGGCTTCTTCTAAGATACGGATGGGTACTTCCCGATAGGTCAGGTCATTATTGATTTCCACAGCTCGGTGATCGATATTCTTGAAAACTTCAGTCTTCTTAGGCACTTCCAAGCATTTGCAAAGTAAAGAGATATGGAACACATTATGGAGGGCTGACATCTCTTTAGGCAATTCCAGTTGATACGGTACTTCTCCTCGGTGGTTCAGAATCTTGAAAGGTCTGATATATCTGGGGGCTAACTTTCCCTTCAGACTAAAGCGTTGAGTTCCCTTCAATGGTGAAACCTTGAGGTATACGAAATCTCCGACATTGAAAGTCAGGTCTCTCCTTCCCTTGTCAGCATAGCTCTTCTGTCTAGATTGGGCGGTCTTGAGGTGCTCACGGACTTTGTGAACTTTCTCTTCTACTTCTCGGAGAATGTCGGGTCCGAAGATCTGACTCTCTCCTACTTGCGACCAATTCAAAGGGGTACGACACTTTCTTCCGTATAGGAATTCAAATGGTGCCATCTGCAAACTAGCTTGATAAATGTTGTTATATGAGAATTCTGCGAAAGGCAGGCAGTCTTTCCATTTTGATCCGTATTCCAACACACAAGCTCTAAGCATATCCTCCAAGATCTGGTTGACTCTCTCAGTTTGTCCATCTGTTTGCGGGTGATACGTGGTACTGAAGTTCAACTTGGTTCCTAATCCTTCCTGAACTTTCTGCCAAAATCTTGATGTAAACTGGGTTCCTCGATCTGACACGATGGTCTTGGGGGTTCCATGCAGACTAACAATCCTAGCAATATATAGCTCTGCTAGCTTTGCACTCTGGTAGGTTGTCTTGACAGGTATGAAGTGGGCTACCTTGGACAATCTATCAACGATGACCCAGATTGAGTCATTTCCCCTACTAGAAGTAGGCAAACCGGTGATAAAGTCCATTCCGACGGAATCCCATTTCCATTCCGGAATCTGCAATGGTTGCAACAATCCTATAGGTCTCTGATGCTCTACTTTGAATCTTTGACAGATGTCACATTTAGCGATGTAGCTTCCGATCTCTCTCTTCATCTTGTGCCACCAAAATTGCTCTTTCAAATCCTGATACATCTTCGTTCCTCCAGGGTGGATAGAATAAAGAGTATCATGAGCTTCCTTCATGATAACTTCCTTCAGCTCTAAATCTGCTGGCACACAGATACGTCCTTTGTACCACAGTACTCCTTCTTCGTCTTCGGTGAATCCAGGTACCTTTCCTATACCAATACGACATTTGATTCCGTCGATACTTCCATTCCCCTTCTGGGCTTCCTTGATTTGGCTAATCAACGTGGGTTGAAGTTTAATGCTAGCTAGGAATCCTTTGCTAACTAACTCAGTCGTGAACTGCTCCAACTCTTCATACAAACTTGGTTGCTTTTCCTTGATCATGGTGTTAAGCCTACATGGCAATCTGCTAAGAGCATCCGCTACCACATTGGCTTTGCCGGGGTGATAGTGAATGTCAAGGTCATAATCCTTGATTAACTCTATCCATCTTCTTTGCCTCATATTTAGCTCCTTCTGAGTGAAGATATACTTCAAGCTCTTATGATCCGAGTAAATCTCACAACGATTACCCATCAAATAATGACGCCATGTATTCAATGCTAGAACCATGGCTGCTAGCTCAAGATCATGGGTCGGATAGTTCTGCTCATGCTGCTTCAGTTGTCGAGACAGATACGCGATAACTTTGCCTTCTTGCATCAATACACATCCTAGACCAATCTTGGATGCATCACAATATACATCAAATGGCTTCTTGATGTCTAGCATGATCAAAATTGGGGCGGATATCAATCTCTTCTTCAGCTCCTGGAAACTGGCCTCACATTTGTCTGTCCATTCAAACTTCTTGTCCTTCTTCAACAATTGGGTCATTGGTCAGGCTATGCTCGAGAATCCTTCTATGAACTTGCAGTAGTATCCTGCTAATCCGAGAAATGAACGAACTTGGGTTTGATTGGTTGGGGCTTCCCATTCTTCGACATCTTTATCTTGGTGGGATCAACAGGGACTCCTCCGGCAGACACAATATGTCCTAGGAATCCCACTTCTTTCAGCCAAAACTCACACTTGTTGAACTTGGCATATAACTGATGCTCTCTCAGGGTTTCTAGGATGATTCTCAGATGTTGCTCATGCTCTTCTTCTGACTTGGAGTAGATAAGGATGTCATCGATAAACACAACTACAAACTTATCTAGGAAATTCATAAAGATCTTATTCATGAGATTCATGAAATAAGCAGGGGCATGGTTAATCCAAAATACATAACCGTATACTCGTATAAACCATAGTGAGTAGTAAAGGCAGTCTTCGGAATATCCGTTGCATGAATCTTAAGTTGGTGATAACCAGTCCTAAGATCAATCTTTGAGAATACCTGAGCTCTAGTCAACTGATCAAATAGATCCTCTATCTTTGGTAAAGGGTACTTGTTCTTGATGGTGACGTCATTCAACTTTCTGTAATCTGTACACAGACGATTGCCTCCATCTTTCTTGTCGATGAATAACACTGGTGATCTCCATGGTGATGCGCTTGGCTGAATCAAGCATGTTGCTAACATGGCATCCAATTGCTTCTCCAGTTCCACTAACTCTGAGGGGTTCATGCTATAGGGTCTCTGGGATACAGGTCCGGTTCCGGGGATTAGTTCGATAATGAACTCAATATCCCTATCCGGGGGCATACCTGGCAATTCATCTGGGAATACGTCGGGGTATTCACATACTACTCTGACTTGGTCTATGGTGGGCAGGGCTACACTCTTGTTGCACTCTAATTGACGGGGTAAGGTTTCAGAGATATGTTCTATTGTTACTCCAAAACTACTGGTCATGGTGATGGATTTCTTAGCACAGTCTATCAATCCTTTATGCCTTGACATCCAGTCCATACCTAGTACTACTTCCAATCCTTTGGTTCCAAGTACAATTAGGTTGGCATAAAAATCTATCCCATGTATTCTGATAGGTACAGCTTTGCAAATATTTCTAGCTTTTGTAGTTGAACCGGGGATTTGAACTATCATGACATGCTTCAGGTTGGTTGGGTGAATCTTACTAGTGCATACAAATTCTTCGGTGACAAATGAATGCGATGCTCCAGAGTCAAACAATACTCTTGCTAAAACTAAGTTGACAGGAAACATACCCAACACTACATCTGGCGCTTCCTGGGCTTCTTCTGCGTTCATGTGGAAGAGACGACCGTTGCGGTTGTGAGGGTTCCCTGGGGCAAATCTCCTTCCTGGTTGAACACGACGCTGCTGCTGAGCTAGGGCATTCACAGGGGCATTGGCGGCAGTTTTCTTGGGACACTCATTGGAGTAGTGACCCTTCACTCCACACTCGAAACAAGTGATCTAGGACTTGTCCTTGACTGCGAAAGGCACAACATTGCTGTCAGTTCTAGGCGCAGTGTTGTTGTTGTTGTCGTTGCTCTTGGGAGGGGCACGATTGAAATTGTTGGCATTGTCGGAGTTGTGATTGTTTCCTCTGGACTTCACATTGCCTCCGCTACGGTTGGGGTAGCTTGGGCGAGAATTTGGGGGTCGGTTTTTCCTTGGTGCATAGCCTGGTGAAGGGTTGGGACGGTACTTCTGGTGACTACTGGATCTAGACTGCTGCATCATACGACGCTTGCGGTTGTCGTTTTCCTGGTTAATCTTTGAAGGGAATATGCCCGAGAGGCAATAATAAAGTGGTTATTATCTTATTCCATGTTTATGATAAATGTTTATTTTGCATGCTATAATTGTATTGATCGGAAACATCAATACATGTGTGTTTAATAAACAAAAAGGGTTCCTAGTTATGCCTCTCTTATAGACTAGCTTGTTGATTAACAAGATGATCAAGGTTTCCTGATCATAGACATTGGATGTTGTTAATAACAAGGTCACACCATTGGTGGAACGATGTGATGAACATTCATCCAAAGTATAGCATTACGATCAAGTCATTATGTTTATATTGCTATAACATCATACGAAGTAATCTTAGTCCTTAGACCATGAGATCATGTTAATTGCTAACACCGGAAGAGTATCTTGATAACATCAAATGTCACACCGTAACAGGGTGACTATAAAGGTGGGTTCAGTGCTACGAAGGTGTTATGTTGAGGCTCATGGATAAAGAGTGGGATTTGTCCATCCCGATGACGGATAGATATACTCTCGGCCCTCTCGGTGATATCACATTGAAATAGCTTGCAAGCAAGTGATGTGATCACTAGAATGTTATATCACGGGAACAAGAAAAGAGTGCATGTCGGTAACGAGATCAAACTAGGTATGGAGATACCGATGATCGAATCTCGGACATGTAATATATCGCGGGACAAAGGGATTTAGTTACTAGCGTTAAAGGTTCTCACGATCACAGAAGTCATCGTCGAATGTGTAGGAGTCAGTATGGATCTCCAGGTCCCGCTTCTGATTATTGATCTGAGAGGGGTCTCGATCATGTCTGCATTATTCGCGAACCATAGGGTGACACACTTAAGGGATACCGACACCATTTGGAGCAAATATGTTTCAGATAAAGATTTAAGAAAGCGCTGGAATTATTTCAATAGACACCGAAACTGTTTCGGGTGAAATTGCTAAAATTGGTTCTGCATGTAATATTGAAATGTTGCAGGGGGTTTTATGTGAATGTTTGTTAATTAAAGTAGTTTTTTTATAATCTATGATTAACCTCCTTTCAAAATACTCCCTACCGAATCCCTCTCTCTCCTTTTGCTTATTGAATATGTTTGTTTCTTTAATTTTTTTTCTTTATTCTGTCGAGTTCGATCAGTACTATAAAACCCAAGTATTTTATTGATCAGGCGGCACCCAGATTTGAACTGGGGATAAAGGATTTGCAGTCCCCTGCCTTACCGCTTGGCCATGCCGCCAAAAAATCCGAGCGAAAATCGAGAAAAGAGCAACTATTCATGCACGTTTTCTTACGAAAACCCCCTTTTTTATTTGGAATTAAATTCTGAATAAAAAATAATAAAAGAGTTTTATTAAATGAGAGAGCATTAAATTTGGAGAAATTTAATGCATTTAAAGTGGAGACTTTAAAAGAGAATGTGAAGGGGCAAATTTATGTGGAGGGAGTTACCACCACATGAATGGAGGAGGTGAAGAGTCACCTCCTCCATGCGCCGGCCATGAAGGAGGGGCACCCCCTCCTCCTATAAAAGGCCACCCCCTCCTCACTTCTCACACACACCTCCTTGTGAAGGATCTCTCTCCCCCTCTAGTATTATTCCCCCATGGTCTCGGATTAGCGAGATACATGTTCCCGGTGGCTTTATCTAGAAAGGAGTTGCTACTTCCGCTGCTTTGCTGGAGCGAGGGATGGAGGTTGTCAGGGTACTGGACGTGTGTGCGATCACGGATGCACCGCTGCTTTGCGGTGCTTGACTTGATGGTGCTAGAGCTGGATCTGATGGACGTGCTAGAGCCGGACTTGCTGGACTTCATCATGATCTTGAGATCGGCAAGTGTACGACTACATCAACCACGAGTTCCTACTCGTTAACAAAGCTCGTTGTCTTCGAGGGTAAGTTCTCCATGGATGTATGTCCACCCGTTGCTTTGTACCTAGTAGATAGATCTTGGCGTGTAGTTCACACCGTAGGAAAATTTTTGTTTTCTATGTTGCGGACCCAACAAAGGGTATCGTGAGCCTGATCTATGCGTAGGTGCTTAGCACGGGTAGTACACATATGTTGATATGTGGGCTATGATGATCATGTTATTGCATCTTCTATGTATTTTGGATATTGGTGGCATACTGGGATGAAGCGGCCCGGACCAACCTTACATGTCATCGTACATGAGACCGGTTCCATGACTGACATGCAACTTGTTTTGCATAAGTGGTTGGCGGGTGTCTGTCTCTCCTACTATAGTCAATATCTGATTTACAACGAGTTGCTAATAACTTAGTTATCCTCGTTGTGGTTCATGTTCGTAGGTAAGAACGGTTCTATCTTCGAAAGCCCTAAGCCACGTAAAACTTGCAATTGATAAATTAGAGGCGTCTAGTTTAGATCGTTGCTGGGCTAGTGTCATGATATGGTATTGTTGTAAGTAGATGTATGATAGATACTCTTACAACACACTTAACGTGTAAGTTCCATAGACCTTGGCCTTACACACAAAGGAATGATAGAGATCATACCACGATGCAAATGATAGAGATCAAATGCATGGACCATATCATCTCACTTTACACATTAGATGTTAGCATCTTATACTGCTAGTTTGGCGCTTTCTGTAGCATTGTGAGATGATCCCTCTTTTAGATATCAAGATAAAAATGTGTTCTTCCTTAAGTATGCACCGTTTTGTGGATCGTGTTTTGAGGCATCACGTGATGATCGGGTGTTCTCGACTCTACGCTTTCATACAATGGGTGTAAGACAGTTTTACACACGCAAATACTAAGGTTCTTACTTGACGAGCCTAGCATGTACAGACATGGCCTCGGAACACGGACCGAAAGGTTAAGCATGAGTCATATAGTTGATATGATGCCCATATAGATGCTCGCCTTTGAAGCTACATCGACTCACGTGATGATCGGACTTGGTGTAGTGGATTTGGTTCATGTAATCACCAAAAGGACACGAGGGATGTCGTTTTTGAGTGGGAGTTCATTTCTAATTTGGATTAGTCGAACTCAATTTGTCATAAACTAAATCGAAGTGAATTTGCATAATTTGTTGTAGTCATTCGCATCTGTTCACTACCTTATGCTTAGTTTTTATTTGAGATAATAGAACTATAGAATTCTGGATATTTACTTTACGAACTGGTATCGTATTGTTTTGAATGTCAATTTAAAGTTTATAAGTCCTATTGCAAACTTTCAGCAAACTCTATTTACTCCATGAAGTTTAATAAGTAGTATTAAATCAAGAGTAAGAATTCCAATGTTAGTATCTAAAGTATCATGTTTGCCTCCATGATTATTGATATTCAAAAAGTTGTTTTAATATCAAGATTATATTGGAGCTGGAAATTGTTTCAGAAACCATCATGTGTGAAAGATATTGTGATATCTGAAACAATGTTTTTGGTTGCATTATGATAGAGTATAATTTAGCAAAATACATGTTCTGATATTGTATGAGAATTTGTGAAGGATGGAGATGCTAGGCATCCGGATCTCCCAAAAAGGTTTTTGGGAACTAAAATTATACTCGTCATTCTTCCTTATAGGCTATAGTAGCTTGATCATGAAAGTTGTCATGATAAGGATGAATAGAAGATGTAAGTAAAATGTTTACTACACTAATAGATTACTAAAGAATGGATTTTTGAAAGAATACCAAACATTTGATGATGGTGATCCACTTCAAAGTGCAAGTCCAAAGGTATTAGTATTTGACTATATACGCTTTGTACCATGTGTCATGTTGATGACACCACTATTGATGCTGATAGATTCTTTTAAAAGAAAAGGAATTGCTGAAAGAGAATCTATAAAATATTTGGCAGAAAATAAAAGGTTGGAGATGTCCAACTTAGGTATATAGAAGATATACATGTTATGGCTATATTCCTTGCTTGTTAAACAATGTGGTTCTTAGGTATTGGATACCGGTATTGGATACCGAATTGGTTGGTATGAAGTGTCATACAGGACAATGCAATTCATGAACTACAATGGCCTAAGTAACTACCAAGAGAATGAGTGATGATGTTCATCGAAAACAAATAAAGGGGTTATTGTGTTTTTCATTGTCATCAAACCAAGCCTTAAAGATTTGTTTAAATAATTGTTATTTTGTCCCGGTATTATGAGAACAATGGTTGTTCAAATAATTACCGTATTCCATAAAGGATGGATGAACTTTTACAAGTCTAGTTGGAGAAATCACATCCATAAACACTATTGCTAAAATGTCGCAAGGCAAATGATTGAAAGATCACTTATGAAGTAACATCGCTGTTTAAATTATATTGGAAAGAAAACATGAAGAAACTCCATGTTGATGGATTTTTGGAGTCTTTGATTTTGATCAATTGACGCATGTGAGACTTTCCTCGAGATAATTGAAACTCCGTCCATAGGCCACAGAGGAATGGATGACTAGCTTATTGGAAATTGTGCATGCTGATGTGCATAGTCCATTATGTGTAGCCATATTCGATGGATCTTTTTGCTTCATATGCTTTCTCCGAAAATTTGAGTGAATATATCTGTATATTTACTTAATAAGGAGGAAGTATGAAACATTTGAAAGTTGTTCAAAGACTTTCAAGAAGAAGTTGAAAATCATTATAACAAGAAAATAAAGAGTTTATGATTCGATCATAAAGGAAGATATTTGAGTTACATGTTTAGCAAAAACACCTAAGAATTGAGGAATTGTTCCATGATTTGTGTTTCCCGATAAACCATAGGAGTATGGCATATTCGAGAGATGAAATCAAACTATGTTTGACATGGTAAGATCCAAGGTGTCATTTATAAAACTGCCACTATGTTTTTAAAGACTGAAGCTTTAGAGACTACCGCTTTTACACTGAAAAGAGCACCATCGTGATCCGTTAAAATGACACCATATAAGTTATGGTTTGGGATAAAACCCGAATTGTCTTTTCTTAAATTTTGGTATGCTATGCATAAGTAAAATGTTTACAACCAAAGTCGGATAAGCACGTCTTTGTAGGTTATCCCAAAGAATTTGTTGGGAATTTCTCCATAACACCGAGGACAAAAGAGTTTGTCGCTTGGAACGTCAAGTTTCTTGAGAAGGAACTTTTCATGAAAAGTTAAGTGGGAGAACAATAGAACTTTGATAAGGTTGTTGAACCTTAGCTATATGTGCTAAGTAGCGCAGCGCCGGAAAGTGTCCCGGTGGCGGCCACAATGCTCATGGCTCTCGTGATTACAAAAGGTGTGATCTCGGAGATTGGAGTTCCTATAGAACCGTGTGGGTCGGTAAGAATCAAATAGTAACATTTGATAAGCAAGTCGTTATTGTTTTGACAATGATGAACCGACTACATGCAAAGAAGCGATGATGGGCCCTGACTCCATAAAATGACTATAAGTCATAGAATCCATGATAGTATCCATACACGAGAAATCAAGTTTCTGAACTTGGAATACCCTCCGGAAAGGCGTGAAGCCTATCGGTCGTGTTTGGATCTATAAAGAAATAAGACATGGCTGTTTAACATCTATGAAATAGTCGACATGTCGGAAAGAAGTTTACGACAATGTTCAAGGAGTTGACTATGACAAGATTTGATCTTTCATAGCGATATATAGTCTTGACGGATTAATGTAGCAACCACTACATATAATTTGGTATATGGTAGTTGAATAAACAAAACAAGGTTCTTCTAATAGAACGGTAACCTAGGACATGTACATGACATGGTCCGAAGGGTTTTGTTAATTCAAAGGGTGCTAAAAGGGCATGTAAACTTCAATAGTTGAAGTAAGCATAGAGGAGTTGGAATCTTCACCATGATGAAACTGTTAAAAGAGTTTAAATTCATCGGAGATGATGAAGATGCTTGCATTTGCAAGAAATTAAGTGGGAGCGCTGAGACATATTTCTAATACATTATGTAGAGGACATATTGTTGATTGGAAATGATGTATCTTGTATTGACACAAGTTAAGAATTTCATTAAAATAAGATTTCGATGAAAGACTTGGGCAAACCAGGAATATTTGGCATCAATATCTATATGGATAGATTAAGACGCAAATATGGTTGTGTCAGACATACATATATGAGATATTGAAAGAGTTCAATATGGAAACAACAAGAAAGGTTCTTGCTGCATGGAAAGAATTGTATCAAGATTCAAGTGTTTCAACACTTGGTGAGTAAAATCACATGAAAATTTTGATCGATTATACCATGATATGTATATATCCAGAATGTCCTATGCTCTAAATGTTATGAGCATATACCAGAATGATTCATAAGATGATCATTGGACAATAGTGAAGATATTCTTATGAGCTTTGGAAGAACTAAGAATATATCATGTATAAGTGACAAATAGTTAAAGGTAGTTCATTGTGAAGTGTTACGTTGATACTAGTTTTGTCACAAGATAAAAATTAAATTTATCTCAATTTAGATTATGGGTGGCACAATATAATGGAAAGGATGTTCCATGATGGATTTGTATGAGTTCCAAAGTTGAGATATTATGACGGATACTACAACAAAAGGCTAAGTATATGACTGCTATAGTAGCAGCATAGGAGGGCATTTGTGTTAAGTAGTTTGTTATCAAACTAGGTGTGGTTCAAAGTGGGCTAATACTATGAAGATATATTGTGTGACAATAATATCAACATATTTTTGAGCCGAACGAACTAAAGGTCTCACCAGAGGACCAAATTTATACAATGCCATCTCATTTGAGAATGAGTGATGCGTAGAGACGCAAAGACATGCAAATACACACGGACCTGAAACCGCAGATCCGTAGATTATGTTAACCACTAGCAATAGCGTATATGCAACACCGTAAAGCCATAGGTGTTTAATACGCAAAGTTTTTCAAACTAGATTATTGACTCTAGTGCAAGTGGGAGATCAAGGAATATGCCCGAGAGGCAATAATAAAGTGGTTATTATCTTATTCCATGTTTATGATAAATGTTTATTTTGCATGCTATAATTGTATTGATCGGAAACATCAATACATGTGTGTTTAATAAACAAAAAGGGTTCCTAGTTATGCCTCTCTTATAGACTAGCTTGTTGATTAACAAGATGATCAAGGTTTCCTGATCATAGACATTGGATGTTGTTAATAACAAGGTCACACCATTGGTGGAATGATGTGATGAACATTCATCCGAAGTATAGCATTACGATCAAGTCATTATGTTTATATTGCTATAACATCATACGAAGTAATCTTAGTCCTTAGACCATGAGATCATGTTAATTGCTAACAGCGGAAGAGTATCTTGATAACATCAAACGCCACACCGTAACAGGGTGACTATAAAGGTGGGTTCAATTTTCTGAAGGTGTTATGTTGAGGCTCATGGATCAAGAGTGGGATTTGTCCATCCCGATGACGGATAGATATACTCTGGGCCCTCTCGGTGATATCACATTGAAATAGCTTGCAAGCAAGTGATGTGATGACTAGAATGTTATATCACGGGAACAAGAAAAGAGTGCATGTCGGTAACGAGATCAAACTAGGTATGGAGATACCGATGATCGAGTCTCGGACATGTAATATATCACGGGACAAAGGGATTTAGTTACTAGCGTTAAAGGTTCTCATGATCACAGAAGTCATCGTTGAATGTGTAGGAGTCAGTATGGATCTCTAGGTCCCGCTTCTGATTATTGATCTGAGAGGGGTCTCGATCATGTCTGCATTATTTGCGAACCGTAGGGTGACACACTTAAGGGATACCGACACCATTTGGAGCAAATATGTTTCAGATAAAGATTTAAGAAAGCGCTGGAATTATTTCAATAGACACCGAAATTGTTTCGGGTGAAATTGCCGAAATTGGTTCTGCATGTAATATTGAAATGTTGCAGGGGTTTTATGTGAATGTTTGTTAATTAAAGTAATTAACAAAATTTTGAATAAAAAATAATAAAAGAGTTTTATTAAGTGAGAGAGCATTAAATTTGGAGAAATTTAATGCATTTAAAGTGGAGACTTTAAAAGAGAATGTGAAGGGGCAAATTTATGTGGAGGGAGTTACCACCACATGAATGGAAGAGTCACCTCCTCCATGCGCCGGCCATGAAGGAGGGGCACCCCCCCTCCTCCTATAAAAGGCCACCCCCTCCTCACTTCTCACACAGACCTCCTTGTGAAGGATCTCTCTCCCCCTCTAGTATTATTCCCCCATGGTCTCGGATTAGCGAGATACATGTTCCCGGTGGCTTTATCTGGAAAGGAGTTGTTGCTTCCGCTGCTTTGCTGGAGAGAGGGACAGAGGTTGTCGGCGTACCGGGCGTGTGTGCGATCACGGATGCACCGCTGCTTTGCGGTGCTGGACTTGATGGTGCTGGAGCTGGATCTGATGGACGTGCTGGACTTCATCACGATCTTGAGATCGGCAAGTGTACGACTACATCAACCACGAGTTCCTACTCGTTAACAAAGCTAGTTGTCTTCGAGGGTAAGTTCTCCATGGATGTATGTCCACCCGTTGCTTTGTACCTAGTAGATAGATCTTGGCGTGTAGTTCACACCGTAGGAAATTTTTTGTTTTTTATGCTGCGGACCCAACAATCTTCCCTTCCTTCTGAATGGCAGAGTCGACTAGCTCTTCGAGATCTTGGAAACGGATGTTGACGAGGACAGTCTGCATCTCATCATAAAGTCCGTTCAAGAACCTCTCCTTCTTCTTGGCCTCCGTCTTGATCTCTTCCGGTGCATATCTGGCAAGTGACAAGAATCTATCACGGTACTCCACCACAGTCATTCTTCCTTGCTTCAATTCACGGAATTCATCTCTCATCCTTTTGACGAGACCTTGCGGCATGTGGGTGGCGAAGAGAACTTTCTCATTTTCATCAACTCCTGCAACTTCAAGGTTGTTTTCCATGGTTTGTAACCAGTCATCAGCATCTAATGGGCTCTTAGATTGGTTGAAGATTGGGGGATTGGTGTTCTGAAATTTTTTGAGTTTGGATCCATGGTGATCCTGATTTCCATGTCCTTGGTTGTTGAGAGCCATTTGGGCGATCTGCTGCAATATTGCTAAGTTGGCTTGACACTCGGCCCTGCTTGCTTCATGGTCCGCGATGAGATTCTGCAAGATCTGCAGCATTGGGTCCTGTGACGAGCTGCTCCCTCCTTGGTTTCCACGAGTCATCTGAAGATTGAGATAGATATAGGGGTAAGAGGGAAATTCTAAATTTCATGGTTTTGGGTTTTCAAAGCTAAAACTTTGAGTTAGACTCAGGTTTTTCAAGTAACTTCATTTTCATTCATGCAAGCAAGCACCCAATACAACACACACCACAACAATCAAAGGGAAAATAGATGGTTTGAAGAACCATTTTGCCAGTTACGATAAAATGAGATGATACATCTCATGCTACGACAGTGCTCTAGTGCATCTACTCATCGTCGATGAAGTCGGAGTCCTCATCATCAGTGTAGAAGTCCACAGCATCCTCCTCCAGAAAGTCATCATCGTTGTTGAGGTAAGAATCCATGTCTCCCTGGATGTCTTCACCCTCATCATCCTCTTCCTTGGCGGCAAGCTGAGCTTCCTGCTCCTTGATGGTCTTCTCGAGGTCGGCCACCTTCTTGCGAAGACAGACGATGGTGTGACCCTTCTTTGCATGCTGGCAGCAAAGAGACTAGCGATCTTGGACGAGCAGTGTGAAAGGCTGGGCCTTCTGGTCGGCAATGGCACGGTTCTGGTTGGCTAACTCCCTAGCATTGTCCAGTTCCTGCTGTCTGTCATGAAGCAAGAAATCAAGGTTCTCCACTTGACGCCTCAATTCTGGGTGACTTGGCATCTCCATCGGCATTCCCATGAAGTCACGTCTTGCATAGTGGGCAAAACGGGTTCCTTGGATCTTGTTGACGCTGAGGGCACATAGACGTGCGAGAGCTTCATGCATTGCCCTGGCTAATCCATCTAGCCAGTTGTTCTTTCTTACGGAGAACTGAATTCTCCCGGAAGTTGGTGCTTCGATGCTTCCTCGAAGATCTGCGGTGACTAGCCACTGTAGGTCTCCTCCTGGGGGTCCTGGAAGTTGAGCTCCAAGAAACTCCGGATGTGGGTGTCCCAGTAACTCTGACAGCGAATCCAGATCCCTCTTGAAGATCCGCTGACCTCCGTTTCCCAACTGGTAAAACTTGCTGAACTGAGTCTCCATCTACAAGAATTAAGGATGAGAAAGTTAGTGAAGTGATCAAGTGTGTCAAATTTTAAGAAGTAATGTAAGAATTTTGAGGAACATGAATTTTTGAGAAAGAATGAGTTCACAAGGGTAAGAGCGGAAATAATTTTTCATAAATACTCACTTTGGTTTTTGAAGCTAAGTTTTTGGTTTGGACGTCCATTCTAACTAGGGTCTCCTATGGTCAGGATTGCTCTGATACCAACTTGTCAACACCCGGATTTTTAATCCCAGATGCCCGTTATGCCATACCTCGCAATCCCAGGATTATAATTTTTGCGAGACATAACAGATTGGATACCACAGTACATCATCCATTACAAACCATACATAAGGTCTTACACAAATAAGGATCTCATGATCCAGTCTTTAATACAACAAGCAACGGAAATAAAAGATAAGCGTAGTGGTGGGGTCCATCTTCAAGGGCACAGGCAATGCTGACGAAGGCAGATAGTCCTAGTTATCATAGTCGTCCTGATGACCATCCTCCTGATAGTCTCCTTCATAGTCTGGCCATGAAAATAGCCAGGGACAAAAGCCATGAGTACTCTTTAAGTACTCGCAAACTACTATTAACAGGTACTATAGTTCTAAGTTAAAGTGCTAAATCTAAATTTATCTCTAAAGTTAAGTTTGAAACCTAAGCTGAGTTCAAAAGCAAAGAAAGATAAAATAAAGTTCTAGAATCACTTAAGCTAGGAAGCTATTATCATAAACACAACCCTGTTGTGGTCAAGTCAAAGTTCATCATTCATTTCAAGTTATTTAGAAAACATCTAACAACGAAATAGTATGGCCATTCCAACTGTCCATAATCATGACGCTGCTATTCAATAGTTTGACACTCTGCAGAGGTGGTACACTTTCACCACAAGATTCGATACATCTGTCAGGGATAACCCTGAATCATCATACTTAGTATGCAGATAATCAAACATAACCTTCCCTTTACACACCCTAGTACAAGCACCTCTCCTATGAGCATGGCCTCCCAACCATGACCATCAGTCATCTTGGGCACTGCATAGGTGGACATCATGAGAGGTAGCCTCAGCTCAAACCTCTCCCGTGAGGGAACTAATACTAATGCATATAAATTTCCAGCTAAGCCTTACCCAATTCAGGTAGTGTGGTTGTATGGTAAATTTGGAATGGTATCGCATCCGAATCCAACCATCAGTTTTATAAAAGGGTTAAGGCTCATGCCTCATCATTTTCATCATCATAAACCAGTTGTGTTTCTCAACACATGTCAAAACATCTCAATAGAATGACTCATCATTCCAAGGTTTTCACAATTCATTTTCACCACTTGTTCCCATCTAAAGTGACTCAAGTTTTTGATCTACTCTAACTACTAAGTTAAGAGTGTTCACTAAGGTGGAAGGATGGGATCAATCTCATGCCATAGAATGACATCTAAAGGTTTCTATGTAGGTCAAGTTTTATACTTTTTATGCTACCTTCAAAACAAGTAAAGAACTTTGTGTAAACTAAGGGAGGTAAAACTTGTCAATAAGACTAGAGGTACTAATAGTTAAAGGGGTGTGATCAAAGCATGCTTAAGGCATCTTTGCTAAACCATCTAGTTTGTTTCGAGTTTGCTAAGCACTAAACTTGCAAGGGTTAAACTTGGTTATTGCTAGCTTGCTAAGGGTAGCTTGCACTGTTAATGGTGGCTTGCCTTGGTTGGTGCAGTGGTTGAAGTTTTCTTCGTCTTCTTCTTCTTGGTAGAACTCCTCCTCCTCGAAAGCTTGGTCGGTACTAGCGTCTATAAATACATAGGGAGTGCACAATCACCAAACAATACTTCACTAGGCTAAGTAGCATTCTAAGACACACAATTGATCATCTATTATCATCACAAGCATCACAAGTTTAATTCAATAGTTTCAACCTTTTTAATTTAGAAAAGTAATTTCTACTCATTGAAATATTAACTAAAATTTAATATTCACCACCAAAATATGGGATCATGTTGACACATGTCATCACCACATATTCTAACATGTGGGAATGAGATTTAAGGGTTGGACCAATATTACTTTGGTTTAAGTTCATTATTTAATGATTTAAAGTGACTAGAAATGCCTATATAGCATTATTTTGGTACTAGTCCAAAGTCACTGCATGTAAACCTTAATATTATTACATATTTAGATAGATATGATGAAATGTGATTTTTGAGAGTTGGAATCAACTCAAAAGCTAACTTGGTTTATTTTATGAAAATGTTGCAAGTTGCAAATGCTTCTGTTTTGTTATTTTTATTAGGAGAGATCTATAACTCTAATTGAATTAAATCCAACGAGCTTGGATATATCATCTTAATACCTTTCAGACAAAATTGGTTTCATGCAATTTGGATTTCTAAAACTCTCTGAATTGATTTTCAAACTAGGGGACAGAAACTAGATTTAACTAAAAAGAAAAATCCAAATTTGAATGGGTGGGCTAGCGCGGGAAAAGAAATGGGCCGGCCCAGTGGCGCTCTGCGGCGCGGGGCTCAACTGACAGGGGGGTCCCACTTGTCAGCGGCACTTAAAACGCGAAACGGTACGCGCGCTGTGGGCCGTAGGATTAGAAGGGAAATCTACGGCTGAGGGTCGTCGTCGACGACGAACAGGTCGCCGGCGAGCTCGAACCCTAGCGGCTCGGTGGGGGTCTACTGGGGGCGTACCAGGGCTCCAGCAGAGTTGGTGAGGCGGGCAAACAAACTGGAAGACGACGGCGAGGCGAGGTGCGGTTGCGGCGGAGCTTGGGGTGGTCGCAATCAGCGGCGCCCTTCTCCTCCAGAGGCGGCTGCTCCGGCTCCAATTCCGGCGAGCTGCTGCTCCCTTTGCTCCGGCTAGAGGTGGGTGAGGTTCAGAGAGGTGAGGGGAGTGGAGTGGTGTGGAGAGAAGAGGCTGGGGAGGGCTCCTTTTATAGGCCCGACGGTGAGACCGAGCGGGATGGGCAGTCGACGGTGGCGACATGGCTACGGCGGGGTAGAGGCATGGCTGGGGGTGGCGATCGATGTGTGGTTCCCTGGCGGTGCTCTAGAACTTGAATGCGAGCGTAGGGGCGGTGGCACGCGGTCTGGGCGAGGTGGCGCTCTGAGAGGCAGAGGCGGCGGTGTCCACGGCGAGCGGTGGCTGTGAGGCGTTGGGCGGCCAGCGGGGGTGTCTGGGGTGTTCTCCAGGTCGAGGCGGAGCGGCGGGCGCGGGCTACTGCCAAGGGGCGGTCTGTGCGAGCGGGGACCGAGCGCGCTCTAGGGGCAGCACTGGCATGGTGCGGTGGCACTAGGCGCGGTTTGTGATCGGTGGTCCACTGCTGCTCTTGGCTCGGGCAAGGGACAGGGGGTGGCGGTGAGCTCCTGGCTACCTCCTAGACATGGCGAGGGAAGAGGGAATGGTCTGCTGCAGTGGGGCAAGGTTTGGCCGGCGAGGCATGGCTCGGCATGGCATGGCATGGTGACTAGGGACAAGGGAGAGGGGTGTTAGGGGTTTGGTTAGATCAAGAGGGGACAAAAGAGATAAATGAAGATCATTTGGGGGCAAAACCCTGTAGTAAACAGTGAGCTAGGATTAGAGTAGAGATTATGCATGCCAAGTGTTTGATTAAATGGCTGCATGAAAGAAAGTTTTGAATTCTGGTTTCAAAATTTTTGAGTGATCTCCACTAGTGATAGGTAGTCTCTGGTTGCAAGGGTTTTGAAAGTGGAGCTCAAAGAGATGGTTTTTGAATTAGGGGTGATCTATGCATATGCATTAGATTCAATTTTAAACTGTCATTTAAAATAGTTAACAGAATGTTTTTAGCAGATCAAAAGGTGGGCCTTGGTACCTCATTATGTGTACTAGCAAGGGGTGCAAAGATCAAGAATTGTTTCTGTTAAGTTTTGAGTACTAGGAATAGCCAAAGTAGGCATGAAAGTGAAATTTGCCAAAATGACCATTCCTCCTTTTTAATTCTTTTTGATTTGATTTTCTTTAGGAAAAGTTTGGGAATGATGTAGATGATGTTTAAATCACCTAAGAAACCTTTTACAAGAATTGGATGACACAATCATGGCAATTTAAAACAACTCCTATTTTAAATGCACACATATATGAATGCTTTTATTTTAAATTTGGAAAAGTTTTTGTTAACCCCATTTTTGGATGATTTGGGATGTTACACTCGCCGCCTACTCCATCCACGACGAGCCCCGGCTCACGATCAAGTTGCGGGCTCTGGCGGACTTCCTCGTCGACTGGGCCGAGACCCAATACGTCCCACCGGTTCCGGATTCGGACCATTGGAGGATGCACTTCGACGGGTTGAATATGCTCGGGGGCTTGGGAGCCGACATCGTGCTCACCTCACCCAAAGGAGACCGGCTGGAGTACGTCCTCCAGATCCACTTCAAGACCTCCAACAACGTAGCCAAATATGAGGCGTTGGCGCACGGTCTCTGGCTAGCCAGAGAGATCGGTGTCAACCGGATCCTTTGCTTCGGCGATTCGGATCTAGTGGTGCAGCAGGTATCCGGAGAATGGGATGCCCGCGACGCAAACATGGCTCTCTACCGATTCCACATATAGAAGCTTAGCGCTTGCTTCGATGGATGTGAATTCCATCACGTCCCTCGCGTCAACAACGAGATAGCTGATTCGCTCGCGCGAATTGGATCCACCAGGCAGGCGATCCCACCTGGGGTCTCCTTGGACCACCTGCGCAAGCCCTCCATTAACCCGTCCCCTGAGTCGAACTCCATCATCTGGGCAGGGAGCGCTCCGGTTGATGGCACGGCAGACGCCGAGCCGGCAGAACCCCCAAAGAAGAAGGCTCGCACCAACTTAGGCAAGTCAGTACCCTCCGGCTCGCAAGACCCGGGGGCTGCAGACTCGTCAAGTGGCTCGGGGGCTGCCTTCCCGGGTACCTCATCCGGACAAGGGCGGAAGCATCCTCACCATCCGGAAGATACCATCTTGGGCGCAGCCCTCCATGGACTACATCGCTAATGGAGAACTTCCGGGTGATGAGGTGGAGGCCAGGCAAATTCGGCGCCGCGCGCACACGTACACCATCATCAACAAAGAACTGTACAAGCGCAGCATATCCGGCATCTTCCAAAGATGTGTCGATGTGGACACAGGCTACCCACTGCTCAAGGACATCCACCAGAGCGAGTGCGGACACCACGCCTCCTCTAGGGCGATAGTCGCCAAGGCATTCTGCCACGGCTTCTATTGGCCCACCGCCCTCGAGGATGCCGAACAGTTATTCCACGCGTGTAACGGGTGCCAACGCTTCGGGCAGCTCAGGCACATGCCGGCTTCGGTACTCAAGACCATACCGATCACCTGGCCTTTCGCTGTTTGGGGCCTCGACATGGTCGGTCCCTTCAAGCGGGCGCGCGGGGGCATGACCCATCTGCTGGTGGTGGTGGACAAGTTCACAAAGTGGATAGAGGCCAAGCCTATCCGGAAGCTGGAGGAGGCATGGCGGCTGATCCGGTTCCGGCGTCCCCACCAGCCAGTTACATCGAAGCTTCCGCATCCGGAGTGCCGGTGGACTCTGAGTCGGTGAGAACCTCGTCGACGTCCACATAATCGGCAATCTTGATGGCGGAGGCCTGAAGCTCCAGATGGGCCTGGCGGATGGTGACAAGGTCGGCGCCAGCGCGGAAGACCCCGTCGATCTTCTCGACGCGGGCGTCCTTGTACCAAGAGAGCATGAGGGCCAAGGCCATCTCCGCCCCGGCTCGCGCCACCAGGTCCCTCAGCCGGTCGACGGTAGCCAACACCTCCACCACCTTGGCGGCCAGCTGAGCCATCGTCTCCGGAACCGGAGCATCCGGCCACAGGAAGGAGAAGATGGCCTGTGCCGCCTGACAAAGCTTGGCAGCCTCCTCACCGAGAAGGACAACCAGCTCCTGGGCCGTCGGCTGCTCTCCCCTCCAGTTATCCTGCAGACGGTTGTACGCTAGGAGGTCTATGCTGGGATAAAAAGCTGTCAGAAAAAAGAACGTCAGATCCGGCTACTAGATCCGGAAAGACGAGGGAAGTCGGAAATGGAACTTACCCTTGGTCGTATGCCCGACCTACATCAGCTCCTCCACCATGGCCTTCTCCCGGACCGTTAGCCGTTTAACCTCCTTCTCCTGGTCCTTGCTCTGGGCCTCGAGAAGGGTGAAGGCTTCGGCCCGACTGGTGAGGGTGGCGTCGGGCTCCTTGGCAGCGGCCTCCAGAGCGTCCACCTTGGCGTGCCAGTCTTTATTCTGCAGCCAAAGCGTAGAATTAGACTTGCTCAGGCGGTCGTTCGCCTTCTTCAGGCGATCGATCTCCCCCTGAGCGCA
This sequence comes from Avena insularis, assembly GCA_023614405.1. Lineage (NCBI taxonomy): Eukaryota > Viridiplantae > Streptophyta > Magnoliopsida > Poales > Poaceae > Avena > Avena insularis. The sequence continues at coordinate 66,149,085 of CM042692.1, read as the reverse complement.
CACCATGATGGCTGCAAAAAACCGACTATCAGCAAAAAAAGGATTCCGGATGAGGGAACTTACTCTGCGAAGTCCTGTTGGCGGCGGCAAGCTTCTGCTCTAGGGACCGGTTGCCACCGGCTGAGGCCTCGAGCAGCCGGATCTCTTTCACTGCCAGCTCAAGGGTGGCGGCAAGGTCCGTCAGCGAGGCGGCAGAAGAGGCATCATCAACCGCATTGGCAACCAACGACTTCTGCGCCGCGGCCACCGCCGTCCTCCACTCCTCCCTTGGCTCGTTGTCGGAGTTGTCATCACCGACAACCATGAGCTCCTTGCCGGCGGCGGCCCTCCACGCCCCCGCGGGAGAGCTACCCCCGCTTTGTGAGGTGGTCACAACCGTTTTTGGCTGGACCACCGTAGCCGGCAGGGGCCCCCGCTCCGGCTGTTGCAGCCGGTTCAGCTCGAGGCGGTGGCGGAGGCGGCACCTCGGAAGAAGGAGGGGCGGAGGCAGACGCGGGCGGTGTGTGGGGCGGAGAGCCAGTCGGCGCTCGCGCCGGGCTCGTAGTGTCGAAGGAGACCAGCGTGCTGGGCGGCAAAAGGAAGGAAAAAAGCAAGAAGCAAATAAGCCAAAAGACAGACAAGCAAAAAGAGTGGAAGACAGCAAAAACATTAAGAACAGAAAACTTACCCCTGCACCACCGGAGGCGGCCCCTTCTTGCGACCAAGGCGGCTCGGGGGAAGGGTGTCGGTCCGGCTCCTCTTGGGGGCCGGCTCCTCCACGGAAGGACGGCTTGCGTTGGAGCAGCTGGAGCCACCTCTACCGCCACCAGACCAGCTGGAGCTTCTCCCGCCAGCGCTGGACCGGCTAGAGTCGCCATCCGTTGCGCGGCGCCGTGACGGCTCGGGAGCCGGTGCGGCCTCCTCCTCCTCGTCGACCTCCGCGTGAGGATCAGCGGTCCGCTCGTCATTCCGGCTGGGGAAGACGTCACCATCCCCATCAGACTCCTCGCCGGACCGACGAGCGCGTGGCTCGGGCAAGTCAGGCGTGAAGCTCTGAAGAGGGGTCTCGCCCTCCTCTCAGAGGATGCAAGGGAAGACCTACCAAGGACAGAAGAAGAAAGCAGATTAGTCGGATGAAAAACGGCAAGAAGCACATGGAAAAATCTGGTTAGCAAGACTTACCTGGGGCGCGCGGTTGTCGTGGTTGTAAGGGACCAGCCCGAACTTCCAGCCTTCCGGTAGCCACTCTGTCGTGATGGTCCACACCCACTCCTTCAAGTTGTGGTAGCGGGGGTCATGGCGGGACAGCCGGGTCGGGTCTAGCCGGCCGGAGTATAAGCACATCTTGTGTGCCTGCTGCTACAGTGGCATCATCAGCCTGGACATCCAGCTAAGGGTGATGTCCAGGCCGGTCAGACCGGCGGTAATGAGGGCGCGCATGCGTTACAGCATCGCATCCGACTTCGTCTTCTCGCCGTAGACCTTCAGATCCCACTACAACCGGCTGGACTCCACGTCCTGGAATGCCGACAAGTTGATCCGGTCCTCGGGGGTGAGGTTGCAGACGTAGAAGTACGACTGCTGCCACAACCGTACCGTGTCGCGTAGCCGGAATTTGGGGTAGCCGGTCTGCGTGCGGGAGTAGATGGAGGCGCCGCCGCACGTGACCAGCGGCACCTTGGTGAATTGAACCTGCGGCTGGACTCGGAAGAGCCGGTAGAAGAGCCCAAGATCCGGCTGGATCCCGAGGTAGCTTTCGCAAAAAGCTACGAAGTGCGCCAGTGTCCTGATGGCGTTGGCGCCAGGGTGGTGGAGGCGGAGGTCGAAGAAGGCGAGGAATGTGAGGAAGAACGGGTGCACCGGCACCGCGAAGCCGCGGGCTAGATGCGATAGGAAGATGACCCGCTCCCCCTCCGCCGGCTGCGGCGACTCTTCCCCCGCCGGCGCGAGCCGCACCTCCACCTCCTCCTCCGACGACAAGACACGGGTCGCCCGATACTTCTGGATGTGCTCCTCCGTAACGGAGGAGCCGCACCATGCTCCATGCTCGGTTTCCATCGCCGGTTCACTGGGAGGTGCTGCGGTGGAAGAGTGACGGTGGCCCATACCGCCGACGATGTTAAACGGGCGGCACGGTGAACTTCAGCGATGGTGGCAAAGCGAGGAAGGTAGGCGCACAAGAGAAGAATGAGGAAGTAGTGAGTGAAGGGACAAACCGCTCCCCCCGGGCATCCCTTTAAAGACCCGGAAGCGGAACCGTCTGCGGTGCCACGTGGCGCTCGCCCAGGCGCTCACTGCTCTCCGCACAGTGCAGGATCCTTTGTGCAGGCAGAGGGCGCAGATGATCCCGGAGCAGAAACCGAAGAGGCAGGCGGCAGTTCTCGACGCGACATGCAATGGGACGTTACGCTGCCGCCGCATGGTAATGATGGCGCGTGCGGACGCGGCCGGAGTCAGCACTGACGTCACGGGTAGCGCAACCACCAAACCTAGCCGGCCAAAAAATTCAAAATGATGAGGAGCGCGCGCACATTTCACCTAAGGGAGAAATCTACACGCGCTCGGGGGCTAGTGTCGGGGGATGACCTCTGGATACCCCAACCAGACAAGCACGATGGCAGTCGGATCACGCCCGGCTGGCGGCGCGTAGCCAGACAGGAGCAAGTAAAGTCGGCTACCTCACGGTAGCCGGAACAGCGAGAAGCAGCCGGCTACAGCAGCGTAGCCAGAACCAATCAGGAGGCCAGGGTGACGTGCAGCACAGTGCGCGGTATGCCCTGGTACGACGACAAGACAGGCAACTACTCGGCCATACCGAAGACTTTGCGGGGTGACGCGGGAACAGTGGCCCAATGCTGACGACAGGTTCGCACGACGTTCACTGTGCCCATGATGACCATACCGCTCGTACTCTGATGAGACATAGCTGTACTGGGTACTGTAGATGACCAGCCGGCTGGGACCCACCTGTGGGGCCTATTAGCCGGACTAGCCAGTGAGACTGTTGCCCCTCTGCCTATATAAGGAGAGGCAAGGCCTCAGTAGAAAGGGTTGGTCTCAAAGCATTTAAGGCAGTAGCTAGCGAATACAGCACGAGGATCACTTGTAGCCCATGTATCACTCATAGTCAGATTGGCAGGAGTAGGAGCTTTACCTCATCATGAGGGCTCCGAACCTGGGTACTTCCTGCGTCCAGCTACGCTTGCTTGTATCCAATCCCGCCTGCGGACGCCGCCGATAGCTTCCCTGCTAGTCCCCACACCACTATCTAACCTGCTTAGGTACTGCCATTCCCAATACAACGACATTAGAATAAGCTGAACACAGGTGTGTAAATTGCATTCATGCATAGAAAATCCGGATAATTTTCATGCTTTTAAATAAAACTTGTCAAAGTGATTGAAGCTTCTCTTAACTTGGTGGAACTGAAGTAGATCATCAAGTTGACTGCAATAAGTTTCAATATGACCTTTACTAAAACCTTATCTTTGGGTAATATAATTTGATCTAAGGGAGATCAAATGTAATAAAACTATGTCACAACACACTATTTAATAAGGAGTACTTGATCTTCTAGAGATCATTACATGGTATTTCATACCACAACTCAAGGATGAATACTTAATATTCTAAAGATGATATCAAGGTATTATCTACCACAAACCCTGAATACCAAGTTAAGGATATAACTTAAGTAAAGAAACCCTATAACTAAATCTGGAAACACTTGTTTGCCATAGTTACTCTTACCATGGGTATCATGGTAGTTCTTAAACATTAACTCTTGTCACAGATAGAGTAGAAAGGAAGTCAAGCCAAGACCATCCAACATATACTCTTAATATGATATTAATAGATGACAATCCTATTTAACCAAGTCCTAGTATCAATTGATCATCAATATTGAGTGATCAATTCCTGAACTAGCACTTATTAACTCATAGCCTTTGACCTATTGTGTTGACCTTTCAAATACCTTAAGTAAATTAATCTGAAGGAAGAACTAGATATGGTTGACTGTACCATCATCAATGGAATGTGATCCTTAGTGGAGATCAAACCATTTGATGTTGGAGGAGTTAACTCACTCATGAGTTAACTAGAAGCAGTACCTAAACTCAAGGGTTGAGCTAGTAATTGAGGAGCTATGAGAAAGCTAGTAGTATTAGTACATTAGATAACATTCTTGTTAGGACAAGTGGACAAAGAATTAGAATAAGCTTGCTTAACAAGATAAGACTATAGAAAGACTAATACAAGTTTACTACTTAGTAGATTATAGATCTTGATCAGACAATTAGAAGTCTAAGCTTTGTATGATCAAAGGATGGTGGTCATTATTCTCAAGTCACTTGAGAATAGATGATTAGGTGTTGAAGAAGAGTTATGAATATACCAAGTTAGGCAAGTCCTAGTAAGCTGAATCATCTAGCTTGATCATTAGAAGTCAAGCTAGAGTATGATGAAGTATTTGATGAGTTGTATGGAGTAGTTGGAGGCATAGTAGCTTAACCAAGCTAATATAAGGACAACTTGTATTATGGGAGAAGTACCATACCTAATTCAAAGGATTGATATCCTTTGTTATGTATAGTGAGGATTGTAGTCTTCCAACCCTTGGAAGTAGTAGCAAGATGGATTTAAGGAAGTTAATAGATGGAGTTAGCAGTAGCTACATTGATAGGTGTATCAATGGTAGTTGATTAAGAAGAGTTATATACTAGGAGTAAGAATGGAGTAATGTTGAAGTGGCATGACCATGTCATCATATGAAGATGGATATGGTGGAGTCAGATGATTGTCTTATTCAGGAAGATGTGATCTTTGTGAATAAGATAAGAGAGATATCAAGAGTATATTTAGGAAAGGAATTATTTATCTCAGGATAAGCTTAGTGAAGTATTGAGGTAAGAATTCTTTAGAAACTTTTAGCTAGCTGTACATCTAGCCATGACAAGACCCATGTCTACTTTATTATTCGAAACCCTAGAATCAAATGGATAGTGAAACCATTTCCTATTCCTAGGTAATTAGAGGACCAGGTGAGAGTTGAAAAAGCCTTGTCCATCTGATTATCTTAGACCCTAATAATAACCTAATCTCATAGAACCATCAAGTTTACATTAGGTAAGTGTTCTGTGGTAATTCCAGACTCTACAAATCAAGTAGAATAGGATTTGGCAAATCACCAAATATGGAGGACCATAAAAATCAAATCAACATATTGTGAACCACAAATATTAACACCTTCTTATGTATATATATAAATCCTTTATGAAGATAAGTAGGAACAAGTTCTATATACATGAATACACATCTCAAACTAGTACCATTCAGATTGTCAAGTGAAATCAGAATCATATTTGTGAAATCTTACTAAAAAGAAACAAAACCTAAAACCCTAAATTTTATTTACTTTATTTAATCCTTCATATAGTTATGAACATTTCTTGTACAATAAGAAATGATGAGAAGATGATCATAACTTGATTTATACAATAAGGTTCATGACCTACAGATTCTCTGCATGTTTAAAACCCTGAAGAAATTCAAATTCAACAAAGGAATTTATTAAAGAAAATAGAGAACAGAAAATCGAAATGGAAAAAAGGCAGCACAGCAGAATTGGCCCACGGCCCATTTCTTTCGCGCTTAAACCGCCGCACACGTGCGTCAGCCACCATTGTCGCCCGCTCTGCATCGACCCAGTACCGGCCTACGCCCGAGTACCCTTTCGTCTGACCTATCTCCGTCGTCCACCTCGTGAAACGACCAAAGCAGCTCGGTGGCCGCTTCCTCGTCATCGGCGAGCGCCAAGATTGGTGTCGCGGTCGCTGGGAGGGATAAGAATGCCACCGTGTCATACCCCGTCCTCATCCTCGTCCACTCCTCTCTCTCTCACTCTCTGGAGCTCTCTATCTCTCTCCCGTTGAACACTGAAACCCTAGCTCGTCGGAGGTCATCGTTCTCGCCGTTTCCGAGCACCCTGTGCCTCGATGAAGCCACCGTTGGATGCGCTGAGGTCTCCTTGTTCGTCTTCGACAAGCTCTGCAGGCAGGCGTGTGGTGGAAGCACGAAATCGAGCGTCGCATCTCGCCGGCCGTCGCAACCTCACCGTCGATTCGCACCGCTACAGTGCTCCTCTAGTTAATTCGACCCCACCAACAGCATCATGGTGAGCCAGCGGTGCTCAAGCACCTCTCCAATCCCCCTCTCTCTCTTTGGATCATCACATCATCATTGTTCATCATCGGTCTCCACAGACGTTGGTCGTCAGCGATGCTCCGGTGATCTTCAGTGTGCGTGAGGGGTCTAGATAGGTTCGTCAGGCTTCCCTCGTTTGAACGCACCCTTCACATGGTCCCTGGTGCCAGAAATTGATGTCGCCACCATACTCCGGCGGGAGTCCAGCGAGAGTCTGGCGGGTGGTCGTCAGCTGGTGTCCTCTTTGACTGGTCCGCGGGAGCGTGAGTGGTCGACGTGGCCCCAGGCCCGCTTGTCATTGAAACTGGGTAGAAATAGGTTAGTAGCAAAAGTCGTTTGACTGGTCTTCACCAACGTGTCGTGCCGACGTGGCCCTGACCCCACTGGTCAGTGTCTATGGCTAGATAGTTGTTCGGTATAAAAAGGTATTGTCTATTTAATAAATAGTAAATCAATATAAATTCAAATTTAAATTATTTTCAGGAATTAATAAAAAGGTTAAATTTATAAATTCTATATCTTTTGTTTTATAATTCAGAAAAATATATATTATATATCAAAATGTTCAGAAAAATAAACTCTATATTCTAAACCTATTATCACATTTTACTTTCCAACTTAAGTAATATAATTAGTAAATAAACTATTTGGGATAAATCTTAAATAAGGTTTTTATTATTTAAAATCCATAAAAAATTGTATAATATATCAAAAATTATAGAAAAACAAAATAAAGACTTATAAACTTGTTTCAATTATTTTTATATCACTTAACTAGTATTTATTGTTTATTTAGTATTTAAAAAGTGATAAGACTTATAAAAATCATATCTTATTATTTAAAATTCACAAAAATACTTATAATATACCAAAATGATCACAAAAATGAAATCTACACCCTAAAAATATCAACTCATACTTTTGAAGTAAAATAAAAGGTAAAGGTCTAATAAATCTTATTTAAACCCTTTTCTTTTATTTTAATTCATTAAAAATATATAAGTGCTTACTATTACCTTTAGCACTACTTGTTTAAAGTCTAAAAATGTAAGAACAAGTTCATATAATGTTTAATTGAAGTTAACATAAGTCTAACCATGTTCAGTTATACCTACTAAAACTACCATTTCAAATTAAATAAATTTTACTCTCTAGAAGTATTTTATCAATTGTAAAATCAACAATACTAGTTATTTCCTACTTTAGTACTTATAAGTAATAAGAAAACCTTATAGTGTTAGCCTTAAGTTTAAATACTTTTTACTTTGTAAAGTAATGTTTTCCTCAAAAGTTATTCTTTTAAGAAACATTAAAAGTAATCCTTGAACACCTATTTAAAAACTCTAATGGAATCTTAATCTTGTTTAAAAAGTATTTCAGATACCATATCATTTGAGTGCTTTACTATTGCATATTACTTGTTATAATTACTTATTGTTTCACACGCACTCTCACAAGCCTTAATAAGAAGCACAAGTGTGAATCTGCTATAAAAGTGCAACACATTCTAAAGAATTCATTCCCAGTTTCCAAACCCTAGATTATATACGACTATTCCGGGGATTCACGTTTATCAAATTGTATTACATTACTTATGCATCGTTGCATCCTGCTTCTTTAAACATTAGTCCTTACCAGACCAATGATGCTATTTCCAGATTTTGGATCTTCTATTGTCTTAAAGACCGTGAGTGCATAATCTTGCAATCACAAAAGGCAAGTTCCCAACTTGCTTATGTCCTTTGATTATTTTCTTTGCTTGTAACTCAACTGTGTCATCACCTGCATTTCAAAAAGGTTGAAAACACTATTTCCACAATTACCTAGAAATATCGGTTACTGGTCCAGGGTGATCAGCTAATCTATAATAACTAGCAGTGAAAACGCCATTGTACAGTAATGTATCATCTAGTACTTAACAACCAATGTCGCCAGTGATTCTAGCGCCATATATCACGCGTCAACCATGAGATTTGGAATGGGACGGAGAAGTCAGTTGTATCTTCTTCCTTTCATATAGATGTAAGATGACCTTATCATGACGTTGGGATTCCCGGTGTGGATCCAACATATGGGTGGGCACCCTTAGGCCCCACGATTTTGGTGTCTAGATTATTTATGAGTGGCTGCTGGAGGTATAGTCAGGCCTTTTATGGAGCTTACCAGGGGCATCACCACTTCATAGAGTCTTCGGGAACTCACCAGGGTTATAGCTTGCCCTAGTTGGAGGCTTAACAGAGGTGGAGTCAGCCCTGGAGGATCATGCAGACATATGGGGTCACGAAGAGAGCAGCGATTGGCTTGGATCTTAAGTTGGGCCTCAAACCAAGGAAGTTTGAATGGGGACATACTCCTGGTTGTGCAACAAAGCTTATGGTCTCTTGTGGGAAAAGTGACGCACCTCTGCAGAGTGTAAGAATTGTGACATGTTACTCCTTGTTCCGGGAAGGAGCTATGAACGCGGCAGGAAAGGAACTCTATGAAGTTCTGGTCAACCTGTGAAGGCTGTCGGACATAGTTTTTAGAATAAAAGCAACCTTTGAAGAAATGTTTACGAAAACCTGCATTGCCTACGACCTCTGGCATGTGGCTGTAGAGATAGTGCATCATACACTCCTTTTTAGTGAACTTGCGGAGTACGCTCGTACTCAACCGTACCTTCTTAACCCTTGCTAGGTTCTAAGTTATTGAAGACGACGTCGACAATAATTTCTGCTCAAGAAACCATCATCGACAACTCAAGTCCTTCAATAAAGTCAATGAAGTGAAGATAAAGTGTTGGTTTAGATAGGAGTAGATTCTCTAGCCATAAAACCTATTCCTGTAGAGCATTGCAATAGCAGCAATGGCAAGCCAAATAGTTTAGATACTAGTCTTAGTTACTAGATATTTTTGAGTTATTATTTCTAGTTCTTATTTGTAAGAAGTTCTTTCTCTCTCTTTCACCTAGAGTGTTCTCTGGATCTTTTGTAAAGAATCGAGTTGTAATCTATAGTCATGTCTTGGACCTGCTGTGTTTCTGTTGTACCACTCTGAGGGATGTAATACTAGTGAACGGTGTTTCATTGGTGTTATGTCAACGACTATAGTGTACTACATCATGCAGTGGTATGATAGGTCACCGCACCGGCCAGGGAGCTCACACCATGCCCTGGCGCGGCCTAGGGCTACCCGCGCCAATGGGTGGTGTGGCTGCCCTGTGGCCCCCCTTCGTCTCTCCTTCGGACTCCATGTGTCTTCTGGTAAAATATCAACTTTACCTTTTGTCCCGTCCAATTCCGAGAATATTGATTTTCTGCCTTTTCTGGAACCAAAAACAGAAGAAAACAGGCAACTGGCACTATGACATCTTGTTAATAGGTTAGTTCCAGAAAATGTATAAAAGTATCTCAAAGTATGAACAAAACATAAGAAAGTAGATATAAAACAAGCATGGAACATCAAAAATTATAAATACGTTTACAGCGTATCAAAGAGCACAAGCACAATGTAGCTAGTTTTTGAAGTAAGAGTATCTAACCATGGAGAGACATTTGGTTAGGTTCTTTATGCCCCTCGTCACTATCTATCAAGGATTACTTGTAAGATGCTCTTGATCTCAAGTAAGAGTGTATTGAGATGGTTGTAATGTGCATAAAGTAAAGAATGAAGTGTAAAGTATCAGAGAGACAAACGCAATGTAAAAGGTAATGAAACTTTAGTAAGGCGAAGTGTTCTCAGGAATAGTATGATCCACCTCTAGCATTGTTACTAATCATGATTAGTATAAATCTATATCTTTCTTCATGACATGTGTGGGGAGAGCTCCATAAATGAATGATCACAGAAAGCCATATGTTATTTCATCCCTAATAACCACTGCGATGATCATAAGCAAGCCACTTCAATCCCTCATAATTAAGGGTTTCCCCATGGATATTGATATGAGCTTAGTGAATCTCTTCTGATCCCCCTTGACCATATGAATAGCACACTAACACGTTATGTCAATTAGAACTGTATGTACTGCCATACACCCAATAGTAATTCCCTTTCTAGTCCCGAAGGAAAATATTACATGGTATACTTCACATAATATCTAGAGATAAAACCAACATGTAATCATGAACCAGAGTTATATATCATCTTTATTGCATATCATAATATTGCTAGGGTTTCTCCATCTCCCCAAGAACATGATAAACTACTCACTCGTTGAGGCAATCAACAACACCATCATGGATATATGGAATGAATACAAGTAGATGGATGGTAATAGGTGCAAATCCACAATATTAATTGGAATTGCAAGAATATGGAAGTAAATGAGATGGGGAATGTTGATGGGGATGAAGATGTAGTGGTTGATGATGGAGAAGATTCCTAGGCCTCCGATGATCCGTGCAGCAGCAAGGATGATGCCTTCTGCAAGTTTCCCCTCTCGGTCCCTTCCAGAGGTGAGGTTTCTGTGTTTTTGGTGGCTTTGAATATCGGATCTCAGATCCGTTTGTGCCAAGTGAGAGTATTTGATGAGTCGAAGCGGCCACCCCATGGTATGGGTGCGTGGTACACGCGGGGTCCGCCCATATCGATGTTGGTAATGCTTTAGTAACTTCTCCTCACAATGGATTTTCTCAAAGTGCGTGGTAAATCATAATAATGACTTTTGGTACTTCAGAAATATCATATATTTCAATTATGACTGCCCAAAGTGATATATTCATAAATACCTCAATATTTTGGGATCTAGTGGAAACATACATAAAAGGTGCGTGCAAGCGCCATAAAATACCAACATCCTACTGCTACTCATGCAAAAACATAAGGTAAACATGCTTCAAAAATGCACGCATCATTTCTATACAAAGTCAACATGGCATCACACATCAAACTGTGACACAAAAACACAATTGAAAGAGCAAGTTTGCCCCTATGTGTGGTTTTGGTAATTAATGACAATCTCTATGGACTAATGTTTGCGATATACTTGTAAGGATTATCTATAGGAAATGCTTAAACTATATGTTAGCTTCAAGGTTGAAAAAAAAGAAAAAAAAGAAAAAAAATCAAGTGATGACCAAATAGATATTCAAGAGAAGATACAAAGGATGGTTATGTGATAGCTGATCCTATGGCAAGCATGTCTTTAAGAAGATTGTTTAGTGAGCTATCATGTGTATCACTAAGACATCATCAACATAATGAAGAAAGAAGAAATGAAGTGTAAGTTCAAGATGAGCCATCTCGAAGTGATATTTTGCTTGAATCTTGCCATACATATGGTTATCATGGATATTTAAAGACATGCCAAAGAAGATTCTCTACCATAGGAGTATGATGGGAGAAATTCATAAGTCTTCATCAAGAAAATGCAAGTGAACTCAATCAAGAAAGGTGTTCCAACTTGAGAAGGACAAGATCATCATCATCATGATCAAGTGGAATAAACAACATGAATGTATGATCTTGATAGGTTTCTCGTTTACCAGCCTCATGTTATTAGTTGGGAGACCGGGTTATAGGATAGATAGTCGTACTATCAAGAGGGGCTCTCGAGTGAGGAACTTGATCGTATCATTCGTAGAGAGCTGGAACCTTTGCATCCATGGCATCAAAATTCTTGGTTGTTATTTGGATCTTATCTATGTGAGGTTTTAGAGTTTGTGGTTAACATAATAACAAGCCTAGTTCATCAAAAACATATTCCCAATGAATATCTTATTGCATTTTTATTTTGGAGGTTTTACCGATTCTTCTCTTAGAGAGGTTTCACACATCTCTCTCCTTGATTTTCCCTCCTTTATTAGACAATGATGTTTCTCTGCATGATATTGTAGATCCTGATGTCCTCTTAGAAAAAATGCCAAGATCATCAAAATCAGAACCAGATGTAGAAGTTATGGTTGTTTTCGTTTTGTTGTTTCTGCCAATTTTTAGGAGACCGAAGACATTCAAACTCTCAGGTCGGAGACTCCGTCCCAACACTCCGCACGGGTGAATTTTTGAGTTGCAAGGTATTGTACCTTGCCCAAAGACTCCGGCCTACTGAACAGAGACGACTCTGGCCCGAATGATTTATGGGCATAACGGATGTTTTTTGGAGGCCTTATATAAGGGCCCTTCTCCCCCAATGGTCCCTCAACCTTTTTTGCAAGTTTTCCCCTACATTGTTGGACTTCTTGAGCTTTATATCTCTCAATCCCTCCAATGATTATTGTATATTTTTTAGGGAAAAGAGAGAGGAGACCTAGATCTATATTTCCACCAATCAATCTCGACCCTAAGTGAGGGGAACGTATTGAATCAAGATCTAGGAGTCTTGATGAAGGATAGTTTTCATGATACCTCTATAGTCTCACTTCTGAGGAACGAAAGAGAGTTGATTTGTTCGGCAATCGGCTCAGGTCAGCAGGTTTGGATCTCTCAAATACAAAGGTGAAGGTATATGTGTAATGAGGAGGATTCCCTCGGACTTTATTCTTAAGGTGATTGAGAGGTCGTACAATGTGTGTACAAGAGATCTCAGTGAGTTTAAAATGACACCCAACGAAATATGAATCTATAACTATGACTAAGGCTAATGCTAAAGACTCAGACGATTATGGCGTGTCCTTCTCAGGTGAATTTTCTTCAGTACTTATATGTGTCGATGGTGGTAGTCTTCCTTAGTAACGTTAGGTCTTCATCTTGTCTTGTACGTAATATTGATCTCCGATATCCCTTACATGTATGTATATTCTTCGGGATCTCTAGAGAGTTGTCTTGCAGCCCCACAGGTCAGGTCGATTGAGATCTTCTAGATGCAGGCCTTCAGGTCCTTGACCGTAGAGGTAGGCATGGACAGGAATCATGGATTAAGGCCCATGTAAGGTAGAGGTCAAAATCCATCCATCACCAACAAGCCCCCGATCAGTAACTTTCATAAGATGGACTTCCTTTTATCAGTTGCTTCAGCTCGTGCTCAACCTCCGCCTGGTGAGCTTGATGACTTCTTGGTCTTGAGGTGCGAGACCTTGGTGAATACTTTATGTCTCGACATAAGGTCCTCCGCATGTACTAACATAAAGATTGCACAGACCTTCCCATGTGATCGTCTTCAGAGAAGGTCTGATGAGCCTTCCCATCTCAGATGTCCCTGGTTAATGGGCTTATGACGAGGTCCTGCAAAAGGGTTAATAACAAAAGGGAAAAATGATCCTTCTGTGTAGAGATGTGGATACCTTAATGACTAGAGAAGGTCTGAGGGAGAGGTCCCTAATGTGACGTTGAATAACGAACCAAGAGGTCAAGAAGGTATTCATAAATTCTGCTCTTATCATATTGGAACCTTGCCTATGGACCCATCTAACACAATGAGGGCGTAGCAGGGTTTAGGTATACCCTAGGATGACGTAATCAGTGATGCTGGTAGCTAGTTTAACTTCTCTCGTGACCTAAGGAGGTCTGCCGAGAGGATATTTTCTGTGGCTGTGAGGACCTGAATTTGAACCGATTGGAGAGGTATTTTCAATAATTGTTGTTTTCCAAAGCTCTTATGTTGCACAGAAATCTGTTCCGTCCAGCGAAATTGAAGGTGGTGATCATAATGAGATTCCTGCCAATGATGTGGACTTATGGGATGTGACCTCATGTGAATGCAGAGTAATTTCCTTGTCATTCGTGACACGGTTACCTCTTGGGCTTCTGTCCTTCAGTGGAGTTCCTTTCGACTTTGTGATCCATATCCGTCGATCCAACCTTACGGGTTGTGACCTTCCGGGGCTATTTGTTCATAAATACCATCACTTAGACCTTTTTTCACATCCCCTCTTGCTTGTCCCTACCGTTCCACCGGAAAAACCCTTGCCTTGGAGAATCTTATTCATGGTCGGTGATAGAAACTCTCTTCGAAGGAGGGAAGGCGCACTAAAGCCACAAAGGTTGAAGCAAGAGCTTGCCATCAATCTAGAGGAGTTTTGCCGCTTGCTGAGTATCTCAACGAGGCGGTAATCCTCGGTAGCCTGAGGTTGATACACACCGGGAGAATCACGATGTCACACAATGTTCCGGTGACGCCATCAATTAGGGAGCATCCCGGGGCTCTGTTCTCCCAACATTGACAAGTCATATTCCTCTTCTTCTGGATTTCTTACAACCTTGCAATTTCCCCCTAAAGTTTGCCTTTCCTCTGATGCTACCGATGAACGCCCAACCATCAATTTATTGCTTTTAGGTCCTCTAGGACCGGTCTCCCCTTGCGCCTTTTCCCAGGAGATGTGGCAAAGGGTCTATTAATGGCGACCCCTCCTTCTGACCAGGAAATGGGGAGTGGCATGATAAGGGCATTATTTCTCCCCCTAGATTTCAGTCTCGGAGTCGGCCCCTTCGCCTCTATATTATGATCACATCATTCTTCCACCGAATCCTTCTTCTTCCGCCCATGAGAAGATTCACCGGGGGTCTGCGAGGATTGAGAGCATGCTGAAGGGCCTCAATCTAGAGTTGGTAGACCACATGTCCTTGGAGAGGGAGGTACTCAGGCTTGGAGAAGCCTTGGTGGCCGAGAAGGAGGTTCTGGCCATAACCCAGGATTCCATGTTCTAATCAATCAGAGAGAACATCGACATTCGCTGACAATCAAAGATTTGGGAGGAGCTCCATCAGAAGGACTAGGAGGCGATGGACAATGTTGGAGACCAGAGGCATAAGATCCGTTCCGAGCTTGTTGAGAAGGATCTCCTAGTGTCGTGGTGGTATCACAGCAGATGCCATGGCATGGCTAATCTTGGGGCCGAATGGACACCGGAGGATCCAGGGAGGGATGATGCACTAACAAGCGCACACAGAACACAACACAAACACACACGATGTACCTAGGTTCAGAGCTCTCCTATTGAGATAACACCCCTACTCCTGCATGCTAGATGATATATCTCTCAGTGTTACTATAGCTACAATGCGCTCCTTGAGTTGTATGCGAGAGGAGGAATAAAGGATCTCTCTGCTCTCGTTCTTATCTAAGTGTAAAGGGGGGAATGAGGAACAGGGGTCAATCCCTCTCTCTGGAGGCCATGGATACCTTATATACGGTCCCCAGGTTACATGTTTAGGGCACATGTGGCAAGGAATATTCGCTTCTGGAGGTACCAAAGTCGTTGCCTTGGGCCCACCAGATGCTGATCTTGTAGCTATGTCACCTCTTGGATATCCTTGATGGGACTAGACATGACAACCACTGCCATGCTAACAATGGTCACTTATAGATTATCCTCGATGTGACTCCTCACCGTAATCTAGGAGCACGCCTGATCCACTTCGGGATTCCTGGGAAGAGACTAGAGCATTGACTTAGGGGGCGGCATATGATCTTTGATCATAGGTTGGTCCCTTTGTCGACTCCAAGGCTCCAGCCGATATAACTCGTCCTAGTCGTACCTGCATAAAAGGAGATAACTTTGTTATGCCGACATACTTTTTATATGTCGGCTCGGGTATGTCAGCCTATTTTGGCCACCCTATGCCGGCCAACCTTAGTATTGGTCAACTTCTTGATATCTCTTTATATGGTGTCTTGACCCTATCGGGGGTAATCCCCCCGACGTTAGTCCCCGAAGCTGTCATGGTCTTGTAGTGTTAGCTGAAAGGCCACGACATGTTCCTTTAACTAACAGGAAACATATCTTATCAACCGACATACTTTTATGTTGGCTGAGTCTGATTATCTATGAACCTAGGCATCTCAATTTGCAATTCTTAGCCATTATCGAGTTTTCTCAGCTGGAGCCTAACTTTACCTTAGCACGGAAATTATCTCACACTTCTTGTATCAGCTTTGTTGTGACCTGCGATATTGCCTTGAGTTTCTTCCTATTTTTTATTTTCTCATCCTATGTGTCACACACCCATCGTGTGTTGCCTTGTTTTTTGTACAAAGACGTGACATGCTACACTGTTGCTACGGATTTTGGGTTCCATCAGGGGTCAAATCTCCTAGTGACTAGTCCAATATTTCCCCACGATGCCTCGTTTACCACTGTATTTACGGGATCTATTATAACACTTGGAGTAGTTACTATCTGTGCAGAACGATCAGGGGAGTGGTTTCCGCGAATTAACCACGCACATTACTATGATCATGGGTGCAGATGATCCCACGACCCACGACGTGGCAGTACTATTTATAGAGGGGCAGGGAAACCCTGATTTCACTTTCCCATCGCCCTTCTCCTTCACAGTGTCGCTGCCGCTATTTGCATATTGCCATTGTGATGTGCTTTTCCTTGCACCACCACCAATCTTTCCCTCTCCTAGGGGCGCCGCCCAGCTTTCCTTCTCCTCGGCATCGTTTCGGTTTGCACATGCACCACCGTCGCCGGTACGGGACGATGCCACTCTAGGACAAGCACCGCCGCGAATATGGCACCTCAGGAGGTCATGGTCATTGAGCACGAAGAAGAGGATGTGGACACCGGACCAGAGCGAGCCTCGTGGGAGGGTTCCGACGTGACTGCCAGCAAAATTGAATGGCTCCGCCGAACGCGACGGATCCCGCCGGAGGTCGAGACCCGGCTGCCTAGCACCGAGTTTGTGCCGGAGGTCAATCCCGGTGAGTATATAGTGTCGTCTCGCACTTCGAACACGGGTTTAGACTGCCCATTAGTGACTTCACCAGAAATTCTTAGAGACATTTGGTCTGCAACCACACCATCTCCCGGCTAACGCTATTACCACCATGTCTCCTTTGTATCTTGCTGTGAGGGTTACCTTGACCTATGGCCCTTAGTAAACCTCTGGGTCGAGTATTTCCACTTCCGACCATAGGTTATCTCGGATCTGGATATCCTGGTCAGAGCCAAGCTCATAACCCAATGCGGAGCCACCACGGTTGTACCTCGGTGAAGCTCTGCCTTTCCTTGGATTCACGGTTTGGATCCTTCTAGGAAATGGCAATGGTCCTTTTTTATGTGAATAAGTGAACCAACATAGATATGATTGGATTTCTGACATATGTTGTTGGTATCCTGAAGCCAAGCTCAACTGGAAACTCGACCCCGAGGATCTCAATCCCGAGGTCAACCAGATTCACTCGGCTATCCTCGAGCTTATGCAGGACAGTATGATGGCCGACGACCTCTTGGTGACATTTATTATACGCCGAATTTCTCAACTCTAGCGCAAAACTCATAAAATCTGCCAAATGAGTGGCCTACATGACGCTAACCGCACTTCGACGATTGAGATAACCAAGCTCGAGGTTCGAAGACGAGTTAAGGCCATCACCAAGACCAAAATGGTCGAGGAGTGGGAATGGGGCAAAGCACCTTATGACCGAGATCACCCAGCACTCGTGGTAATTACCGAGACATTTCTTATCTTTCGATAAAACCTTTATGTCGGCCAATTATTTGTTCTTCTTCATTTGATCTTATTCAATACTTGTCTGTTATGAAGAAATTCGGTCGTCAGCCGGAAGAGGACCAACTGATCTTTGCAGATGCTTGGGCCAAAGACCGTGAGGATTCGGATACCAAAGATTTGGATTCCAAGGACTATATGCCAATTCCTCATATTGGCACTCGACCAGCTCCGGGTAAGATCCTTGTCCGAGATAACTTAAGAGACTGACCCAATGATGATGAGGATGATGGTTGTCAGATTTTAGAGGTACTTGAGCCTGTGCCAACAGTATTCAAATTTTTGCTACACTCGACACTAGCTGACAGGACGACAAGTTGGTGGAGGAGGCACCTCTAGCAATGGGCGGCCGAGGTGGAACCAAAAGACAGGCTAGGTCCATTGTTCAAAAACCCCACAGGAAGAAATTCAAAGTGTCGGTTCGCAAGCCTAAGGCGAGACCGATATCAAACGGGTAATTCTCTTTTGCTGACATTTCTTGTTTATCTCTCTAATTGGAATGTATTTTCATTACTTCTTTTGCAGGGTTGTGATGGATGTCAACCAGAGCGCATCCTACATCACCTCCTCGCTAGAGTCGCCTCTCTCTCCTTCTCCATCTGACACTCGAGTTTCGAGACCGTCAAGAGCAAGAACTCCTCCGGCTTATGATGCTAAGATATTTAGGCCGAGAGGCGTGGCCGACATTGGGGAGCAACATACTGCTCCAGAAGACGATGCAACACAACAAGCAGGAGATGATACCTGAGCCCCGAGCCGACATGAAGACCTCGGTGCCGATAATATGGGCGTCGGTACAGAGAGTATTGAGACTCCGGAAGTGTCGGAGGAACCTCAACCACCGTAGCAGCAATAGTAGCAAATTCTGCCTCAACCTTCAGCACATCAGCAACAAATGGCTCCGCTGACACAGCAACAGCCGAAAAGACCAGCGAAGTCAGTAGTTTTGACCAAACAAAATTCGGTCATAGATATGCTGAAGAAAACTTCCACTTCCTCCGATAAGAATACAGATTGACGAGTTACTTTGCATGTTAACCCGCCAGCGGCCATGGTTAGCGCCAAGACATTTTCTCGACCCAAACTTTGAGCGGAAAAAGCTTGGGTTTGCCCATTCACTTTGCCATGGATTGGAACAGTGCCGACCTAACTGAAGTAAGCTCCAGGACCCGCATCTGAAGCAGCATATGGTAGGTCCATGCACCGTTAGGAAGTGAATGTTCCAAGATAAGGCTGCCCTAGTAGAGGCCGACAAAGCAGTTGAGGTAAACACACTTTCCATTCTTTTTAAATTCCTGCAATACATATATAATCCTTAGTCCCCAAGATTCGGGTTGAGTAAGAATTACTCACCTAGAAGCTCCTAGATTAGTTTTGTCGAGACTTCATTGTTTGTCAACCTTGCAACAAAATCCTATCCAGTCACTGAGATTCAGGTTGAGTTTACTCGGCCTAAATCTGAAAATCAATATCCAGTCACTAAGATTCAGGTTGAGTTTACTCAGCCTGAATCTAAAAATCAATATCCAGTCATCGAGATTCAGGTTGAGTTTGTTGGAAATATGCCCTAGAGACAAATAATAATAAGGATTATTATCATATTTCATAAAGTTTATGATTAAGTTTTATAGCATGCTATAACTGTATTGAAAGGAAAAGCATCACTTGGCAATACAAGTATCTAAACACACCTTTGTAATCACTGTATTACCAAGTGACGCTTGATGCTATCTAAGCACTCCCGGGAGACAGTGATTGATATAGCCTCATGGTCTAAGGAATAGTCTACGGGGATCCATTTCTTATCATTGTAACTTGAACTTCGTGACATGATCGGGTCATGATGGTTAGGTTCGGTATTGGTTCATTATCTCATTCTCAGAATGAGTTGACTCCATTTCCAGCTGCCATAAATGCCACATGATCAGGAAACATTGATCATCTATTGACCAATGAACCAGTGACTAGAGTTTCACCGGGAACCCCTGGTTATTTATATATCACACGTGTATTGATGTTTCCTCTCAATACAGTTATAGCATGATATAAAACTTAATCATAAACTTTTTGAAAGATGATAATAATGCTTATTATTATTTGTCTCTTGGGCATATTTCCAACAGTCTCCCGCTTGCACTAGAGTACAAATAAACTAGCTGCATTTGTTCTTAATCATTGGCACGATATATCCTGGTACCCTAAACATGCTTGCTCATGGAAGAGGTTGAGTCTTGGGCATGTACTTTATAGTCCCAAATACTTTGAAACTTACTAATGTCACCTTGATTGACATTAATACTTTATCATCACATGATAACATCTTTGTGTATGCATCGTCGCTATGGCAGCAAAACGAGGCCGGATTCTAGGATCCTACAGTGACTTTAGAACAACCTCGAGGGCTTTCTCATGGGCACTGTGCCCTGGGACACATCATTCTATGTTAAAAGCGAAGTAGCCCCACCATAAAATTATACAACACTTTAGATGGTACCCTTATCAATTATTATAAATGTAATCATCGAAACACGAGTGCACCCTGTGCAAATTTTGATGTTTTGTTCACCTCGATTCCTACTTGACTTTAGTCGATATTATAGGAGTTTCCAACATATTCCCTTATAACATAAACCTTTATGCTTTAAGATATGTCATCCTTTATGGATTTGAAAAACATGTCTACACTTCTCTATTAGGGATATTATAACTGGGACAAAAGTGAGCTCCCTCACGACCTGTATGTTTTGGACTGTCCGATCATCGCATGAAACCATCTTTAGCCATCTGATTTATTTTTGCTCCCGAATTGGCCCAGTTATCCCTAGGGGATGGGTCTCTATACATCAAATTGGCATTCTATGGTGAATTGGGCCAAAACTATTGTAGCAGACCACTCTTATTAGTTCGTCTTGTGCACAGAGCCCATTCATATCGTCAGGAATTTCCCGACCTCTTTGTTCCCACGCCACACCACACCACCCTCCCCTTCCCCCCCTCCTCGTACTACCTAACCCTATCAGAGACAGTGACGGTGGATCGTGTCTCAATTAGGATGCCGCCGCCTACTCTCTCTCCTAGGCCGCGATGCTGGTGAAAGTCGATGACATGGGACTAGGGAGGATGTTCCGCCAGCACGCCTGGCCTCTCCCCTGGACGTGCTCTTGGCCCTATGGATCAACAAGGGATACGAGAGATGCATATCCACCTCCCCTTCCCGTGACCCACTTCCCCCAATGTCAACCCTAAGTCTGATCGCCACTTCATCCCCATCCCCTGTTCTCCCATCGGCTATGGCTTCCCTCGCTGCTATGGTGCTCATGATTGGGAGATAAAAGGGGTGATAGCCTGGCATCCGTCTGTCCCTGCAGTACATGGAGCAACAAGTACACTTACACGGTGGAAATTTCTATGTAGAATACTGAACTGGAGATGCTCCTACAGCAAGTATACTTACAAGAGGGTAATTTTTTATTTTACTCAATGTCAGTTCATTCATTTTGCCAAGATTATTTGCACTACACGAAAGACTAGTAGTCTTGCCAACACAGTTTAATGTAAGGACTAAGGATGCGAGAGAAGTTGATTAAAATTGGATCTTCTTCATTTTGATGTGGTGGTATCTCATGTAAAGAAACAAATGGAGATTTTATCATGAACCATTACAATTTCAATGATTTTGCACCGATCTATCCTTGTTGGTAATTTCATGCATTCTCTTAATATTTCCGTGGATTGGATCTGAACTGAACCATTGACCGTGGTTCCTTTTCTCTAGCAACGTGGTTCCAAAACTAAAGACCTGTTGCTCTTATTGCAGTTCTCACCCCCTAAAATGGGAGCTCTAAGGGCATGTACAAGGCTAGAGAAGGCAGGTTTTCTCTTAGCCCTCCACATAATGTAGAGAAGGCAATAGAAACAAGTTGTACAATGTGTCATCTCTTATTATCATCTCTAGGAATTAATATGAATTGACTAATTATAGTAAGAAATTGTGTTGATAAGAGAAGACACAAGGTACAATGGAGAAAAATAGTCTTCTCTTATTTTTAAGGGATCATCTCTTAGCTAAGGGAAGACAACCTTCTCTTTCTTCATTCTCTCTCCTCCAACTAACCGAAAACCCGACGTGGCAACCGTAAGGGAAGACTGACGTCACCGCATTGTACATGCCCTAACGCCTGAAGATGGTGACTTGGCAAGTTTTCTGCATACCTAATAATAGTTTTTAACATGACTCTAAATAGATTTATATCACTTCCTAACATTATATATTCCTAATGGACTGGTACGGCAATGCGCGCCTACATGATCTAGTTAGACACCATGAACAAACTTAGCTCAACGTTCCGTGATTCGAACTTAATCACTTTTCAAATGTTTCTGATTGGATCATATATTATGTTAAGTTATCATCATGGTTTTCTAATATAGAATCTATGTCTCAACATAGTGGATGATGATCATCCTTTTCTTTCTTTCAACCATTGATGTTAAACTTAATATTATTCCTAACTTGAGTTATTCAGGACCAGTTCCCTAATTAACTTCTATTCTGAAACCCTTTCCAGAATCCCTTAAGGAATACTACATAATATCATAATATTCTTATTATCAACTCCTACTCCTTATAAATCATTATTTATTAGTACTTGTGCTTTTATTCTAAATGTATCATGTACACACTTAAGAATCACTCCTTTATGATCCCACTAAAAATATGTACCCAACATATTTGGGTATGAGTCACTACTCTTACTCAAACTATGTTCCTACATATTTGAATTTGAGACTTATATTTCTCCCACTCAATAATATGGCATTCACATATTGTTTTAGGAAGACTTTTATAGCTCCCACTCAATTTCATGCAAATTGCATATCCACTCACTATTTTGAATGATTTCAAAATCCTTTGATCAAATATCAAACTTGGAGATTTACTATGAGATACTAGTACTTTACCAGTTTTAAACCCACCAGACTTTCAGCACACTTCAATCAAATTCATTTGAATTTGTCCAATACTTGACAAATTGTGCTTTTGTCATTCACCCCCTTTTTCACTATGGCTTTCCAGTCATTTGGGAAAATTCAAGTAACCCCTTTACTTGTAAGATTCAGCAATGAATTGCTTTCTAATCTCAAGTAAATTTTGCTTGGGATTTCTCATAACTTTAGCTTACAATTATTTCCTTAATAGTTCGTACATATGTCATATTCCGGTAATCATGACAAATGATTAACAAATGTCTCCATACAAGATATGGGATACATTTTGAATCCTACTTCACGTAGTGAAAACACCAGTGGGGAAAACACAATGATCATTATCATTTATTCTTTCCTTTGTGAAGAGAATCGTTCAGGAACGCTTCCGTTGCGCTTCTCAACACTTTGATGCAGGGTTTTGAATCCTCATCGTGTTTCACACTATCTTCCAAAAGCTTCATAATCGAGAAATATCACTGAATGTGAACTTTCTCAAGAATGCACCAAAATCCAAGAAATATTAGTTTTGCTTCTCTTTTAGCTTTAGCTATGGATTTCGTATTCAAAGTTTCAAATGAATACTCCACAAGTATTTATTCGCTATTGTTTTGGTTATATCGAATAATCCCAAAACTTTTATGATGATCCATACCAGATATGGAGCCGCTTTCACGAATTCAAATGGTTCACTATGTATTCTAATTGAGTGCTAACTATATCTAACTAATGGTCTCTACATCTACACTACAATGATTTATTTGGCGCCATCTATTCACCCACTTTGATATCAAAATATCACATTGTGATGCCCTGCATTTGACGTTTCAAATGCATTGCATTCCATAATTTCTTTTATGCCATTCTTATAAAGCTGAATTTCATTAATATTGATCAAATCGTAGTAATTGGATTCTCTTTTATCTTTAATACCCTTTGTTGATGAAATAATTTGATCATATCAAATAGTTTCATACTCATGTTTCCTCTGGTAAACTTCTTTACACATTTAAACAATCATATAATGATAATCACCATTTTGTCAAACACAATAAATCGAATATGTATTTAGTTTCAACAATTCATCAAACACTTTGTATTCAATTAATACACGGTGTTTAAGTTATTTTGCTGAACTTAGGCATGATTCATATGTGATGAGAAATCGAATGACTTTCACATATTATCAATATAACTTTTAATTTAAACAATGGTTTCATTCAAAATAAATATCTCATTAAGTTGGGTATTTTTCAAGGCATTTCAATATTTTACAAATGTTCATGCATTATGAATTAGTTTCAAACAACAAGGATAATTCACATATAATCGAAAAAGATATGAACACAAATAGAGATCATTCATAAAAGTGGAACAACTATTTGTTACAAGCTCATATGAATAACCGTCTCACAAAGTGTGAGACACACTAAAGAGGTTCATGATCTATCGATTACAAGAACTATCCAAAACATAAACTAAATGATAAGTGTTGAGGGAGAGTGTCATTGGCAATCATCATCATTCTCGCCATTAACACGCAACATCACGCCTCTCCAGCAAGCACCACTATGCAGAAGGACCTATTTTCAGCAAAACAAAACAAGTATCAAATATACTTAACACTGCAACATGTTTTTGCAAGATTATAACATTTATAAAATTGTATATCAAATATATACCTTTGTCATCGATGACCTCTCCGACAACGAGTTCAATCATCACATTCCTGAGATGTGATATGAACCTGTGGAAATCCTGTGTTTCCGCGTCGCCTGTCGTAATGCAAGTCCTGACTTGTGCTTGGTAGCTTGGTAGCAGCAACCATAGCACAACGCCATTTGCAAAAGAGTCCGTCATCCAGCTATCCAGGAAGTATGCAGGCCTCATGTATGCATCATGCAAGCGCTCCAAGTGGTCGTCAAGTGATGAGTTCTCCTCCATCTTAATGGAGAGGAAGTCTCCCATCAGCTCATGCTCCCATATGCATGCTTGTTCCACGAAATGTGTCCTAAGCTGTAGCATTGCCGTACGAGGGTCGACATTACCCACGATGGGCCACATCTCATCCACCATTCCGAAACGCATTGTAACTGAAAGGAAGGAGGCCATCTCACGACGGTAATAGCGGTCTTCCTGTTGTTCTGGCGTCTCATAGAAACAGGGCTGCTCCAAATCCATCTCGTCGAGTATATAGTTGACCATGTTATTCTCGCTAAGGAGAACGTGGAGATGCGCAACCCATATAGAGAAGTTTGATCCATCTAGCCTGAGCTTCTCTCCTTCTAACCAATCGTCAACAGGAAAGGTAGCATCGGGAAGAATCATTTCTACATTTATAATTGCAAAAAGGAATTTAGACTAAATTTATAATTAAATGAGTTAATAATAACTCCACTCAGAAACACCTATCCCCTGAAGGGTTCTAGTGATAAGACGACCCCTTTTCCCCACATCTCCCCCGACCATCACGGCCATCAATGTGGGTTCTAGGGTAGACGCTAAACGTCGGTCACATCATTCATGCGACTCATGCTCGATCTTTTGACCATCCGCGTTTCGAGGCCATGTCTGCTACATGCTAGGCTCGCCAACTCAATCTTAGTGTATTTGCTGTGCAACATGGCTTACATCCACTGTATGCGAATGTAGATATGTCTGACATCCGCTCATACCTTCAATCCGGATTACGGATGTAGTATAACTTCTTTTTCCCTAGTAGACCTAGGTTCTCGAATCCTTGGGAAGCGAATGCATAGTGAAGTTACTTTAATGGACCTTCGAGAGTTTTAGAATTCCTTTTGTGTTTTCATCAGACCAGTAGTTTGCGTCTTTTGGTTGTTGTCGATGATGGAGAGAAAGGGCCTAGGGCATTCAGTTT
This sequence comes from Avena insularis, assembly GCA_023614405.1. NCBI lineage: Eukaryota > Viridiplantae > Streptophyta > Magnoliopsida > Poales > Poaceae > Avena > Avena insularis. Next base: position 66,123,662 of record CM042692.1, on the reverse strand, counting down.
CACCTATAGCTGTGCAAAACATCTGATGGAAATAAAAGATAGAAATAAAGCATGCGTGTACTTGTTAGAGCAATATAAATCATATGTGGGAAGTGCATCCATAATTGCTATTGCCTCCGCAACCTCTTATAGCAATAACCTACTAGTCTCATCCATAGAATAAATAGAACTAATTATATGCATCGTGATGTCACCGTTAATCCCAAGCAAATCCCTCACATACAACCGTACTACCCCTTCTGTCACTAGGGTTCCCAACCTGCAGATCAGTCATCACTCATACTCCCTATATCTGGCTCAACCCTCGGGGTCTTGGGTACCTGACAAGTCCTTGGATTGAGGCAAGAGAGGATACAATAATCATCATGTCATACAAACTAATACACGATCCCATCTATGATAATTCACATGCACGATTTCTACATGGCTAGGCTGAAGCCCTTAGCCCAAGGAGAATTACTCACACATAGAGATGAGATTAACAATCATAAACATTGTAATGAAAATCATGAGATTGATAGCAATAGTCTTACAATGATGCCAATCAGAGAAGAGATCTACTATTACAGGTGGTGAAGTATGGCTATGGAGATGGAGAAGGGTTTGGAGATCTGAGGCGGCTTTTTGGTGGAGTCTGGCTTCTTTGGGGCAGAGCGAGAGATGGCGGGGGAATTGGAGGCCACACGTTTCTTGTCGCTCGAGGCTTCTTTATATAGGGGTCCCTTCATGGAAGTTGTTCTGTTTGACCTAATGGTGGTGGCGCCAACTATACGAGCGGAGCTATACGGTCGGAATTTTTGCTCCGGCCGTATAGTTGGTCGTTACGGCGTCTGCCTTTGCTAGATGGCTCCTGGTTTCTTCTGGTCGAAGGAAATATCGTATCTTTGACTTTAATGTAGCGATTCCCTCCTTTAAATGACATTATCTGCACAGGAAAAATACAAGAACAAAGGATTGCATACCCCTCTGAATATTAGCTTTAGTGGCAGGGTTTAGAGAGATATTTCATCAAAAATATGACTAATATCCAGTTTAAATGTGGACATTAGATGGCTATATTTCAGAGCCATCAACCTCCCCAAGCTTAAACTTGATCATCCCGAGCAAGAAAACCAAAATCAAAAAGGAACTCAGCATTTAAACTTAATAACGAGATGGTGATCTTACTCATGATTAGTAGTCTCATGTTTCCTCCACTTTATAAATCTGAAAAACTTCAGCATGGATAGAGTAATGGCAAGCATATCATACGGGTTTCATGCATCCTTATAGCGCAGCAAAATTATTGTAAGTATGGATGATCCAAATGAGTAAATTTTATTCCATGTCAAGTAATCAACTCATAGGCTTGCCTTTGAATAGTAAAGTATAATCATGTAAATTAAGAGTGTGAGAGTTTTCATGAAAAGCATGTATACTAGAGTATCTCAATTCTCCCACGTCAATAAATCAAGACTTTGCAAGCACTACTTTTCTATTCATTGTCCTTCAAGAATTTCAGTTTTTAAGTAATTAAGAGCATGCCAAAAAAAATATTAGTTCATCGGGATGTGATGGACACTCGTGGCTTCACTAAGGTTTTTGTTCCTTTTGCATAATGATTTATCATAACAGCTAGAGCAGTGATTCCATCTTGATTACAGCTACCTGGGAGTGCCAAGAATCTTACCCACTATAGCATTGCTGCTACAAGTGTTTAATCCACTCATAGCCGAAATCTAGGAGTTTCCTCCATGAAGATCGTTCGTAGGCCAACGGATTTGTTGGCATCCCATGAAGTTTGACACGCATAAAGCTATATCATTCTTATGATTAACAAGTCAAACTTTGGCATGCTCACAAAAACCGCTAAACATTAATTCAATTGAATAAATCCTTTCAAAGAGAGTTATCAAGTCAATCAGTATTTTCAGTGGTGTCGAGTGTCTCTAGAAATAAGCCTTCAAGACTAAGCACTACAAAACCCAAGCCTTCAATTGTGACACTTTTTCTTATTACAATTGTTTAGCAATTTTTAGGCGAGATTTGGTTAACTACTAGAGCTGGAACAAAATGAGCCCAATTAAATACCCATGCAAACGACAAACTTACGACCATAAAAAGACTCACTCCACCAATATAATATCTCAACATTTACTACTAACTAGCATGGGTTTCTCAAACTTCAAAAGTGGGGAGTCATAAGGCATACCTCTCATGTTTAGTTCCACTTCTCTCTTCCTTTTATTATTTGTTTCTTGGAAACTCGAAGTCGATCACTCTCCTACAAACATACGAAGACCTCGAGGCGAAAAGAAAAGAAAGAGGGAAAACAAGGAAAAATGGAGAAATGGAGAAATCTTTTTGTGATTTTTAAGAGAGGGAAATAAAGAATAGAAAATTAGTGGCAAAGCTCGGCTAGAAAATTTCGAAAGCAAATAAAAAGAACTAAACATAAAGTGTTGGAGAAACCAACATGAGTGCTTACAAACTCAAATAAAAATGTAACCTGGAAAATAAAAGCAAATAAACGCCAAATAAAGATACATGAGGAAACTTCCCCAAGCTTAGGCTTTTTGCGGTGACCCAGCATACCACTACATATGTAGTACACTATAGTCGTTGATATGACATTCACAGAACATCGTTCCATAAATATCACACCCCTCAGAGTGGTACAATAGAAACATTGCGGGTCCATATTACAAACATACACACTTCATTATTACAAACCAAGAGTTCTCAAACTTCAAATATTATGAAAATACAAACCAAACCTAAGTAGTTCCAGCGGAAGATATAAAATTCAAACTCATACTTCTAATTGAGCTCAACAACTTATTCTATATAGTTCCTGTTGCTCGGCTAAATGGATTTACTAATAACTAAGGCAACTACTCGGACTTGTTGCCCTCCACTCCATAGCGTATCTCGTAGTCCACCCCTTCAACTCCTCTGGATAGGTCGGGTTCCTCGTAGCAGATGTCCTCTTGTCCATCAGCTACGTACATCAAAGTGTCTTCTGGATTCTCAGAGTCTAAGCAGGGGTTCAAAGGAAAGAGTGAGTAACAGTATTACCCAGCAAGTTCATTATATGCAATGTGGGAAGTTTGATGCTCTATCTACCACCTCGGACAATATGTCCTTGGTACTATGCAATTTTCGTAAACATTTCTTCGAAGATTGATTTTATTATCAAAACTATGCCCACCAGCCTTCACAGGTTGACCAGAACTTCATGGAGTTCCTTTCCTGCCACGTTCGTAGCTCCTTCCCGTAACAGGGAGTAACATGTCACAATTCTTACACTCTGCAGAGGTGCGTTGCTTTACCCATGAGAGACCAACTCCTTGTTGCACAACCGGGCGTACTTTCCTGTCCACAATTCCATGATGTGGGCCCTAGTAGGTGATCCAAGCCAATCATTGCCCTCTCCGTGACCCCATATGTCTACTCGATCCTTCGGGGCTAAGTACACCTGCGTTAAGCCTCCAACTAGGGCAAGCTATAACCCTGGTGAGTTCCTGAAGACTCTATGAAATGGTAATGCCCCTGGTAAGCTCCATAAAAGGCCCAACTATACCTCTGGCAGGCACTCATAAATAATCTAGATACCAAAATCGTGGGGCCTAAGGGTGCCCACCCATATGTTGGATCCATACCAGGAATCCCAACGTCACGATAAGGTCATCTTGCCTCCATATGAAAAGAAGAAGATACAGCTGACTTCTCTGTCCCATTCCAAATCTCATGGTTAACACGTATTATACGGCGCTAGAATCACTGATGTCATGGGTTGTTAAGCCTATGTGACTTCTGCAATTGGAACCCTAAGTTCCATTGCTCATCTTTATCATCACTTAGGATGATACTACATCTTATTTATTAGAGAAGATATCATTTTCTTTCTCTAGAACATAGATGATAACACACAATTTGCAATATCTTTGATAAAGACTCTTAAAAGGACATGAGCAAGTTATGAACTTGCCTTGTGACTGCAAGGTAGTGAATCCGGATGCTTCCACCTAACCTTGAGCTCCGGTTTCTACAAAAAACCATTATTGCCCGATAAGGACAATATTTAAAGAAGCAATATGCAATGCATAGTAATGTCATGCAATGATTTATTATTTGCTTCTTTGCATGTTTTACCCTTTTAGTAAAAGGTTACTATTTTATTTAATTGAGAAAAGGCAATTATCATTCTATGAATTTATTTCATTTAAATATTTTCTGAAATTCCGTTAAGGAAATAAGATTTATTTCTATCACACCAAATTTACTTTTCAAAAATACAAATTAGTATTTTTTTTTCTATAATAATATATTCATTTAGGATCTTAAAAGTGAATTTTATTCAATTTTTAAGTGTTTCCTATATTTTTGTAAAATTCTAAAGTCATTAGCATTCTTTTACTAATAACCCTAAATTTTAAATTGCCAAAAATTCTATTGATTATTTTTACTCAATAGAAAATATTTTTGTGAGTTCATAGAGATATTATTTGTATTTTTAAGATTTTATATATTTATCTAGAGTTGCTTTTATTTCAAGGGTATATTTGTAATTATTCCCTTTTTAAAGAACCCTATTAATATATGGGCCTGGCCCACTGGGCTGGCTCGGACCAACCTAACTCGGCCCACTTGGCCTGGTTACGCCCACTAGGGTAGTACTGGGCTGCCCACAGGCCCAGTACCCCCACGCACGCACACTCATCTACCCTCTCTCACTCTCTCGCGCACGTGGTCACCTCCTCCGTCTGCTGCCGCCGCCACGCACGATTCCGGCCGAATCCGGTCGTCATTGCCACCGCCATGGCGCAGGGTGACTAAGTCGATGATGTTGTCTCCTTCTATCCGAGCAGATTCACCGCTGGGGCTCTCTCCTGGCCGCGCTGACCCCTGCCCGAAACTAGGGTTAGGGTTAGCCGCCCTAGAGCATCGGCGATGGTGCGTCGGTTACGCACAAGTACGCCTCCCTTCTCTGGTGGATCTGACGTGCGGTCGGTGTGGGTTGCAGCGCCCCGTCAGGGTGCACCCCGTGCCGCTGTTTGTGCTTCACCGCTGGCCATCCTCTGCTTCCTCTTCAGTTCTTTTTGCGAGGACTTTGTGTAAGTTTAATTACTCCCCTACTGTGCTCCTCTCTGCCTTGCTCGATAACCTATGTGTGCCTCTAGTGATCAATCCCTAATTGGGGTTCATGGTTTGATTAGGTTCAACCCTCTGGTTTGATTATGATGACTCTGTTAGAACTGGTTGTAGTGGTTATACTATCTTGGATGTTTGCCCACTGATGCTAGTGATGTGGATTTAACTGTTGTTTCATGATCTTAATACTGATAATGGCTTTGTCAGTAATGTTCACTTGATATTTATACACTAGTTTGTGTTGATCTTTCAGATTGGAGTTAATATGATTCTCTGATTGTATAAAAACAACCATGGTTATGTATCCTGAGTGTTTATTTCAGGAAAATGATTAGTTAGCTAACTGCAAGTTTACTGATGGAACATAAGTAAAGCATTTTCTTGGTTTTAGAAGTGGTACTTGTGACACCTTCTTTAGAATGGTACACAAGTGTTCATGCTTCTATTGTCCAAATTCTACCTATGTCCAAGTATGGCTGGCTAAATGAATGGAAAGCTTCTGCTGGCTTTATTATCCTAAGATGCTACAGTTTATTAGCCTATGATGCTGGTCTGAGGCATAGCTAGGTAAAATTAAGTTGTTACTAGCTGTCCCTCATAGATGTGCTCTGATGCATGATATCAGCTAATGATTCTTAAATTCTGGAAGAAAATGATTGTCATCTTCACTATTAATATAGATCCTTAAGATCAATAGATTTTAGAGGTGCTACTCCATAAGAGATGTGCCCTGAATCTTGTTCTAAGGCTGCTGTCATAAATGAATATGGAGATTTAAATTTATATCCAAGATCTATGATGCATAGGCTGAGATCTTGGATTTGTTTCTAAGGATGTGTCATTGGCTTTCATCTAAATGCTTCTGGGATGAATATACACCCCACTTGGGTGTTTTTCTGAGATGATTAGGTAAACCACATATGATTATTTGACTCTATGATAATCTGATCATGTGGTGATGTTATTTGAACTCACCAGATTATTTGTTAGTTGATGATGTTGTGGTGTTGCTTGCTGCCTGCTCTAGCTCTGCATCACCTGGTGCTGCTCTTGTGACTTTGTGCTTGACCTCTCTTTCCACCTGCTCCACCCCCTCCTTATGTTACCATCAAGAGGAGATCTGATGGTTGATTTGGGTTATGTTGGTGGAGTATTTGGCTATGGTTTCAGCAAACTCTATAGATGTGAGTGTGTCCCCGAGAAGGAGAAATGAGCTCCTTTGTTCTCCTTCGACTGGTGCTCTGTATGGTAGCTTGTACTGTTGTTGTTAGCTTGACAGCACACACCATGCAGTTAGTCGACTAAGCTGTATGTGTGTGTGCTGTGCATGTGGATCAGCTCAAGTAACTTGGCTTTTATTCTTACCTATTTACTGATTGCCAGCCTGGTGAAACTTACTTTCATCTACTTGGCTTTTACTATAGTCTTAACTATTTACTGAGAGGAACAGATACTTCACTTTTGGTGAAACTTACCCTTTTATTTACTCAATGATGTACCATGAATAGTGCACTTCACTGTTCAACACTGAGAGCAAAAATTATCTAACTAACCCCTAATTTCCTTTCTAGTTGTTTATCTCATTTGCAGGAACAAGATCTGGACTCACAAGATTAGTATAGGAGTAGATAGTTAGTATAGGTTCTTCTTGTAACCTTCTTTGTAATCTTTTTGTAAAGGATCTTGTAAAGATATTATTACAAGTTAATAAAGTTAAATTTCTGTTCTTTGTAACCTTATACCTTTGATGTATTTGTCATCAGTTGTGACCTTATTATAAAATAGAGAAATAAGAATTATTTCTTATTTAATTTTCCTTGTCATTAATTCTTATTGTTGATTACTATCTCTTTATTAACACCAAAAAATGTTAATAAGGTTTTCTTTGGAAAACCCTTCTACACTAATAACTTCTAATATTTAGATACTTATAATTTGATTTGAATTTCAAATTTGAATTCAAAGTAATTTCCCCAAATTCTTAATACTGCCTAAAGGTCATGTCAAAATTCATAGCAATCACTAACAAGAGCTATTCCTACCTCTAGTTAGTGAAAGAAACTCTGATCCCTTTAGTGTTTTGTTTGGCGAAAAATTTACCCTGATTTTTCAGATGCATGCATGCACAAACTTATATTCCTATTTCTACCCTTCGTTGGATCCTAATGCTGGGATGTTACACTTTTGCAAGCCCTTCAAATCATTGTGGTGGTGGGAAAAAGTCGTTACTCTAGTTCGCGAATTGAGTGGAGAGGTTACTTGTTGATTCTCGGAGGTTCAAAGAGAGGTTGTGCATCCTCTCCACAGACCCTCCAAGTCCTTGGAAATCTTGGTATGTGGCGAACCGGGTTTGTGGCTTCTCCTCTTGACGAGGAACCTCTTGATCCTCCTCTTGGTCCTCATCCTCTTCAGGAATCTCCTCCACAGGTTGGTACTGCTCAACCTGCGCATCATATAGCAAACATCCTTCCTCGATAGAGAAAAGACCAGTAGGCAAAGGAGCAGGGTAGATACGCCCAGCTCCAGCAATATGCAGGTAATAAACACCACCTTTCCTAGTGAGCATTCCACAGGCTCTCAAGGTGGATAAACCAACACGTGTCTCACCAAGTACGGGTTGCAACTCACCTAGGTCGAGGCCTAGGGCAGTGGCAAGCACGGTGATGATGCCTCCTCCAGTAATTGGTCCTTGGCATTAGGAGGCTTGGTTCTCCAGGTAGCGCACAAGGATGGTGCCCAAGTTGAGTGACAAGCTGTAGTTGATGTAAGCAGCCTTTGCAAGGACTAAGATGTCCTCCTCGTTGAGTCTCGTGAACTCATTACGTGCCTGCAAGGTGTTAGCAATAACATAGAACAAATAGCGAATTGCAGGATGTTGAATATTCTTCCCCTTGTTCACTCTACTAGTGAAACTCATTCCATCATAGTATTGATCGGGGGAAGTAATTAAGCCAATAAAGGATGCGTGTAGAGCATGAATCTCATTGTTTGGCAAATTAAAATATGCGCACCATTCATCTAATGTTAAAGTGTAGTTGTTGTTCATCAGACGGAAAGAAATAGTATCCTCTCCTTGCCATTGTTTAACGGTGCTTCACAATAAGCTTAGGAATTCAATAGTTAGGCGACGATAAGTAGGTATATCATTGTACACAAAGTTTTACAGGCCGGCTCTATTGCAAAGTAAATTGAAATCATCAGAAATACCGAGTTGGTTCAATATACGGGGGCAAGCCCACTTGGTGGCCTTCACTTCGCGGTTCTTGATCTTGTTGAAGCATTTGCGATGGGCCTCATCCCCGAACCGTATCCCCATGTGTTCCTGAGCGACAGCCTGAGAAGCGCTAGCAGTGGCACAAGCACGAGTTTGGCTCCTTGTGTTCATCTTCTAAAACCATTAAAGAAAGGCAAAAATAAAACTTTTTGATCCAACAACAGTAAGTATAATATATTTCTCATCTAAACACACTAAAGAATCTCCTCAAGATAATAATCTAGGTAAGAAAATCAGTGCAATTGGTTCATAGTAGGTCTCACCCTAGATTGATAATGGCAATAGATCGAAGATGAATTTGCAAAAATTAATTGGAGGATCGGAGGAGAAACATACCGTAGATCACTTGTGTGTGAGGAAATCGAACGAAATTGAGTAGAGATGAAGATCCCTTGAGGTTTTGAGAGAGTTTGGAGGTAGAAAAAAGTAAAAGGATTGAAGTTTTGGAGTTGGGAGTACCTTCCCGTGCGATTTTGTGGTCAGACGCAAATATACGGGCACAGCTATACGGGCGGAACATGCGTTCTGGCCGTATAGTTGGCGTTCTGCCAAAATATTAGGTCTTCCTCCTGGCGGTGCAGCTATACAGACGCAACTATACGGGCAGAACAAAATGTCCCGGCCATATAGTTGGTCGTTAAACTATCTGTCCCTGCGAAAGAGAATTTGCAAAGGCCTAGATATCTATATGACCGGAACTATACGGCTGGAATTTTTATTCCCGCCATATAATTAGTCGTTAAACTCTCAGTACAAATTGCGGAAAAAAAATCGATGACAAAGATAACTATAGGACCGGAACTATATGGCCGGAATTTTTTATTCCCGTCGTATAGCTGGTCGTTAAACTCTCTGTGTGCGTCAAAAAAATTGTTTCTTCGTAAACTATTTATTTTCCTGTAACTTAGTGATATACCTTGTTTTTGTCAGAAAATTGACAAAATATTGTCGACCAACAATAGCATGAATAAAGTAGAATTTCAAGTACTACCAAATTTCTTCTCCTCAAATGGAGTTTTCTAGCACTCTTTATTAAACAAAAACTTTTAACAAAAACTAAAAACTTAACTCAAACCTTTATTTAACATGGGTTGCCTCCCATGGAGCGCTCTTTTACGGTCAATAGCTTAACCTTGATGGTACTCACTTGGGCCAGATGAGTGGAACACCCACTCCAAAGTAATTAGCCTTCAAAGTGATGGCCTCCTTTTCGTCATGCTTGGATTTCTTCTTGCTGGGGAAATGAATAACAAAAGGATCCCGCGAAGGCAACTGCAACTTCACGTTCCCTTCATGCAGATTAATCAAATCCTTAATAGTTCTTAAGAAAGGACGGCCTGGAATTATAGGAGCAACTATATCTTTAGGCATGTCAATAATAACGAAATCAATTAAAGCAGGACAACCTTTGATGTAAACTAAAGTGTTCTCCTTAATCCCTATAGCTTGTTTGTAGGTAGAATCTGCTAGATGCAATTTTAACTCAGTAATTTCAAAGGATCCAAGTTTTAACTTGTTAAAAAGACTCTTTGGAATTGTTGAGACGCTTGCACCTAGATCATAAAGTGCAGCTATCTCACTGGTTCCGATCTTTATCTTAATAGTAGGCTCAAATATGTCATCTAGTTTAATAGGTAACTTTTCAGCAATTTTCTTGTATTCTTCTTCAAGCTCACGTACCTTTATTGCTACTTGATCAACAAAGTGTTGATACATGGCTTCATCATTACCTTCACTTACCGGAATTTTGATGTTGATCCTTTTTACAATATCTTCGATGGTATAGCTTGGTGAAGGGGCATTACTATAATCAAGTTCTTCAGGCTCCTCCCTTTAGATCCTCATCATTTTGAGTTCCTCAATATTATTGGGCTCAGCTTTTCCTGCAAACTTAGCTAGAATGAGAGTTTGACTGTCGGCTATATTACCTAGTTGTGCCTCAGCGATCCTTGTTCTTTCTTGAAGGGCCTGTAAATCATTTCTCAAACTAATAGCTTGGTTAGATAGTTTACCAAGAATGGCATCATGGTTCTCCGTAATTTTAACTAGAATATTATTTTGTTTGTTTTGTGAGTCTATGAAAGACTTTAGTGTTTCCTGGAGACTGCCACTACTATTTCCCATGTTATTATTAGAGTTTCCTGTAGGACTAGCATAGTGTTTCTGAAATTTAGGATTGTAACTCTTCTTCCAAGGAGGATTATAATCATTACGAGCTACGAAGTCTACTTCTTCAATATTTGTTTTGGGGGTGGCTCTTACCTGAGTTTACTTACCTTTTACGGCTAGTATGAGCTCATCCAACTTAGAATTGAGATCTTCATTCTCTTGTGGTGAGAGAGAGTTCACCTTCTTCGTGTTTGATCTTTCCACATGCCATTGGGCATGGTTGTCTTGCATATTGTCTAGAAGCTGCTTGGCTTCGGTAATATGTTTACCCATAAATGTTCCTCCAGCTGCAGTATCAAGCATAGACTTAGATACAGGATTAAGAGCATTGTAAAATAAATTGGGATTAACCAATCTTCCATCCCATGACTAGGACAGTTTCTTAGGCATTGTTTCATCCTCTCCCATGCAAGCGCTAGTGGCTCACGCTCTTCCTGTCTAAAACCAGTAATATTAGATCGAAGTTGCATAGTCTTTTGCAGGTGGGAAAAAATTAGTCATAAATAAAGAAGTACATCCCACCCATGATGTAATAGTATTTTTAGTCAAAGATAACAACCATTATTTAGCTCTTCCTCTTAGAGAGAAAGGAAATAGATGTAATTTGACCGCATCAGGGTCAATGTCTTTTATACGCATCATATCACATATTTTAGTGAAAGTATTTAAGTGCATACCTACGTCTTCAATAGCAGAGCCTCCAAATTGATTCTGTTGGACCAAACTTAAATAATGGGGCTTAATTTCATAATCATCAGCAACAATTGCTGGCTGAGTAATAGGAGTACGAAAATAATCATTATTGGGAGTAGCAAACTCCCCAACCTTATTTTCAGCCATACTTCCTGTGTTTTTGGGTTTTCTTAGATTAAAAAATTTAACAATAAAAACAAGAATTTAAAGACTAACTATTTTTTTGGTTTATCAAATAAAGACTGAAAACAAACTAACAAAATTAAAAACAAGAATTAAAACTAGCAAGATTCCTAATAACCTCACTAGGGCAGCTATTGCTTCCTCGGCAACGGCGCCAGAAAAAGGGTTGCTACCTTCGATTCGGATTACGGATGTAGTATAGCTTCTTTTTCCCTAGTAGACTTAGGTTGTCGAATCCTCGGGAAGCGAATGCATAGTGAAGTTACTTTAACGGACCTTCGAGAGTTTTAGAATTCCTTTAGTGTTTTCACCAGACCAGTAGTTTGCGTCTTTTGGTTGTTGTCGATGATGGAGAGAAAGGGCCTAGAGTGTTCGGTTTCACCTGTAGTTGTGCAAAACATCTGATGGAAATAAAAGATAGAAATAAAGCATGTGTGTACTTGTTAGAGCAAGATATATTATATGTGGGCAGTGCATCCATAATTGGTATTGCCTCCGCAACCGCTTATAGCAATAACCTACTAGTCTCATCCATAGAAGAAAGAGAACTAATGATATGCATCGTGATGTCACCGTTAATCCCAAGCAAATCCCTCACATACAACCATACTACCCCTTCTATCACTGGGATCCCAACCTGCAGATCAGTCATCACTCATACTCCCTATACCTGGCTTAACCCTCGGGGTCTTGGGTACCTGAGAAGTCCTTGTATTGAGGCAAGAGAGGATACAATAATCATCATGTCATACAAACTAATACACGATCCCTGATACGTCCATTTTGCATCACTATTCTATATCATAATTTACTATTATTCATTGATATATTTCATATTAAGAGATGATACTTACGTTATTTCATCTGTTTTTTTTGCATGGTTGATGACTTTTGGAGCATGGACCGCTGTAGTCAGGATTCTGATGGAAAAGGTGCTGTTTGGAGGCGAAATTCACGAAGATCAGAAAATACGGGAAAAATACATGGAAAATTCTATTTTTCCAGAAGACGAAGGTTGCCAGAAGGGGGAGTGGAGATGGGCCTCAGGGGCCCACCACCTCGGGCGCGAGCCACCTCAGCCGCGCCACCGTGGTGTGTGGCCACCCTGGCCCACTCCTGGCTCTCCCCTTTGGCGTATATTATCCCCATGAAACCCTAATACCTGGAGAGCAACCACAAAAAGATTCCGCCGCCTCTACGGGGCAGAAAACTACAGAGAGAGAAAGATCTCTCCGATAGACAGAATTCTGTCGGGGGAATTCCTTCCCAGAGAGGGGAGATCGTCACCATAAACACCACCATAAAGCTAGACTTCATCGGGATCATCATCATCATCTCCACCAGCACCATCATCACCACTTCATACCGCTGTAACAATTGGGTTGAATCTTGCATAGTTCTTAGGGGAAACTTTCCTGGTGTTGATTACTTGTTGTAGTTGATGCTATTGAATGGAACCGTTGAACTATTGTTATGTTTAGATTGTTACTTATCATTATATCATCTCTGATCTTGATCCATATGATGTCTCGTGAGTAGTTTGTTTAGTTCTTCAGGACATGGGAGAAGTCATGTTGTTAGTAGTGGAGTTGTGTTGAGAAAGATTTAATAGTTTGTTATTTAAGTTGTGGTGTTATGCTTCTAATGGTGTCATGTGAACATCGACTACATGACACTTCACCTTTATGGGCCTAGGGGAATGCATTGTGTATTTGGCTACTAATCGTAGGGGTTGCCGGAGTGACAGAAACCTGAACCCCCGTTAGGAAACCTTTGCACAAGGGACGTTAGGGTCTTAGAGTTTAAAGTTGTGGTTAGGTTTCTATCTTAATTACTTTATTATACTTGCGGATGTTTGCATGGGGTATAATCACAAGTATGTATTAGTCCTAGGAAGGTCGGTACATTAGTACATGTTCACCCAGACAACACTTAGCAAACTAAAGAAGATTAATCAACTATATGAAGAGAAAGCACTTAACGATATTCCCGTGTGTCGTTGAGAACGTTTGGTCACCTTAAGTAATACAACCGGCTTATCCTTCGCTAAAGAAAGGATTGGGCCACTTGCTGCATTTATTATTATTGTCTTTTATTTACTCGTACTTTATTTATCTACATTATCAAAAAAAAACTAAAAATCCGTTTGCTAAGTATTTACAGAGAATTCCTGCTCCAAGCCACTCGCCAACACCTTCTGCTCCTCGTTGGGTTCGACACTCTTACTTATCGAAAATACTGCGATACACCCCCTATACTTGTGGGTCATCAAGACTATTTTCTGGCGCCGTTGCCGGGGAGTGAAGCACTATTGGAGAGTGGAACTGGTAAAGGAAACTTCTACTGTGAGTATTGTTTACTTCTGTTAGTTGCTTTATTTTCAATATGGATAATTCGCTGAGTTTCTTATTTCGTAATGCTACTACCACTGCTAAGGTAGTAGATGAACCACCACCTACTGAGAATGATACTTTTAAAATACCTACAAGAATTATTGATCGTGTTATGGATAACTATTATGTTGGAGATGGAACTGTCCATCATGGTGATCATTTGATCTTTATACATGAATTATACGGGTTGTTCAAGTGTGCAGGTATTACAACAGATCAAGTCAAGAAGAAGTTCTTCTCATTATCATTGAAAGGAAGAGCTGAGGAATGGTATAAGTTGTTGAAGAATGGCCAATCTCTTGAATGGGAGGAAATAGTGCCTCTCTTTTATTCAAAATTTTATCCTCCTAGTGAGATTCATAAAGATCGGAATCAAATATACAACTTTTGGCCTCTTGATGGAGAGAGTACAGCTCAAGCTTGGGGGAGATTGAAGTTACTAATGCTCAAATGTCCTATTCATGAGCTCCCCAACAATATTATTATCAATAACTTTTACGCAAGGGTTTCTCTTCATGATAAGGATTTATTGGATGCTTCTTGCGCTGGATCATTTGCATGCATGGAAGAAGAAGCTAAGTGGGATCTTCTAGACCATATTCAAGACAATGCTGAAGCATGGGAGAATGATAAAGGAAGAAAGTCGGGTATAAATTATGATTATGAATGCATTGAATCTTTTATGGGAACTGATAACTTTCAAAATATTAAAAATGCTTATGGTCTAGACTCTCAAGCTATTGCAACATATTTTAATCCTTTTGCTTCCTATATTACAATTCCTAAAAATAAGTGGAATAAGTATCATGAACCTTATAAAGATATTGCTAATAGTGTTTCTGCAAGAAATACTGAAGTTTATACTACTAATCATGTTTTACCCGAACCTTACATTGAGAAAATGCCTTTCCCAGTTAAGATAAAGGAACATTCTAGATAGCTAGTATGGTTAATGAAAGTACAAATAAAGTTGTTGATGAACAAGTAGCTATTGAATCTATAATAGCGTATGTGAAAGACTTTGTCACTAAATATGTAGGAGATGGACACACTTTTCTTTGTAAGGATACTTCTAATAATGTTTCACAAAGCAATGTTATGAGAGCCAATGTCCCTGTGTTTTCTGTTAGAGTAAGCGATCATTGCTACAACGGTTCATGTGATAGTTTTATCGTTAAATTTATACATGATACTAAAAGTTATTATGAGAGAGGGAAGACTGTTCTTATGCATCTCAATAAAATCAAGTTTCCTCGTTTTATGCTTAAAGTCTTTATGTTGCACTTGTTTTGCCTTCCTATGCTAGCAGCCTCTAGTTTCAACAATTTACTTTCTTACAAAATTCCTTTGCATAGGAAGTGGGTTAGACTTAAACATGTGTATTTTGCTTCTTGATGATCTCCTTTACTTCAATTCATATTCTTATGTGAGCATCATTGAAATTATCATGTCCATCTTAATGGCTACAAAAAAGAGCTTTTTGGGAGACAACCCAATATTTTTGCTTTTAGTTTGTTTTTGCTTATTTGAGTCTTGGAAGTTATTACTTCGGTAATAACCTCTCCTTATCCTTTTTGTTGGGTTTTGTGTCAAGATCAACCTCTAATGAGAGAGAAGTAATATTTGGGAAAGTTGATGTCCCGAAACAGATTTTTGTGCTTCACCGTAAAAATTCGTGAAAAATCTCTGTGCATTGGTTTGAGCTATAATTTTTTGTGCTTCTGCCCCAGATTGTTATTTAACTTTAGTTAGTTTTGAACTTTTTGATTTGAGCAACAAAAGATTTTCGAAAAAATTAATCTTTACCTGCTGGTCTGTTTTGACAGATTTTTGCCGCTCTTGCATTTGCCTCTTAAATCGATTTCCTTTTTGAATTCTTTTGGGCTTTCGGAAGGAGTTATTTCAGTAGCTTATATTTTGATGGCTTTCAGTTGAGATTGAACTTAAAAGGTTTATTACCTTGCTTATACTAATGTTGCTAATGAGTATTGTGTGAAGTTTTGTGTGAAAGAAATTTCCAGGTTAGTGGAGAAAATGGTGTAATAAGAAAGTGAAAGGTTTCATGACTCAAGCAATATGTGTATGAACATGAAGATATTGATGTTATTCAAGTGGTAACTCTGGAAAAAATTATCAAAGACCAAGTTTAGAGACCTGCATAGTCCGTTTTCGAATAGGTAACAGTTCTGGTATGGAAAAGTCCGCGAAAATCTGTCAAGTTATATTTTTGTAGTTTTTATCCAATAAGGAAGGCAACAAAGCGAAACAGGGACAGAAATGGAGCCAGGGTGGCTCACACCACCCCCTGGCGCGGCCCCCCTGGCCACGCCAGCAGGTGGTGTGGCCACCCCGGAGTCCGTCTCCGATCTGTTTTCTCCCAGTACCTTCCTTTTGTTGTAAAAAATCGTAATATATAATCCCCCGGATCCCCTGAGGTTCGTATATCGTGTTCTCATCGTGTTTTCGTTTCGATCTGTTTCTGACAGGTAGAGTCTCTGTTTTGGAGCCACGATTTCTTCCTCGGGATCAGCCAAGGAAGATTCATCCACGGATATCATCAACCCATACATGCGTGAGTTGAAGATTCATCCAAAGGAGTTGTTGCTTGAAGATGGGGAGGTACAGATAAAAGAGGTTCAAGGCCCTAAAGGTGAAGGAAGTCTGGAGGACAGGATGGAAGCACTGGAGCAAGAAGTCTTTAGGTACAAGAAGATGGCAGAACGCGAAGTGGACATCATCCATAAGATTTGTTCCGAACTCATCGCCGAGCACCAAAAGGAGACTGCTGAGCTTAAGGATGAAATTCTCTCACTCCACCGAACGAACAACCAACTGCAAGCACAGCTCTACGACGTGCAAAATCAAAACTGTGAGTATGAGGTTAGGTTTAAACGCATAAGTGTTGCTGCTAGTTTTAGGATGATGGAGACCAGGATGTCTTTTGTTGATGGGGAGCCCTTACCTTGGAAGTCGGACGATGATGAGAGAACACCACCACCACCGAAGGAGTAATTCGTCATCAGGTTTTGGCATCCCCTTGGTTTGTTCCAAGCTTGAGGGAGTGTCGCGGTATCACATCACTATCTTTTATATTTTTACCTTTTTAGTAGAGTCATATCATGAATAGAGAAGTTATCATGTAGGATGGTTTGCATTATGGAAGTGTCTCTCCTCTAGTTAGATATCTATGTATCCCTTGGTGTGAGTTGCCGTTTTGGAATATTAATGAGAAGTTCTTTCATTTACTCTTTTGCATATCTTATATTAGTTTTCAATTTCTGTTATATGATTGATCTTGTTATTAGTATTGGTATCACTTTGGGATCATTGAGTAAATTTAGTTGGTTTTGGCAAACATGGCTCGGTCAGTAGCAACACTATTTTGAGAATTGAATGAAAAGATAAAAGTACTCTAAACAAATATAACTTCATCATCATCTTTCTTGAGTTTCTCATAAGCTTAGTATTCTCTAGTTAAGATCTTTTGTGCTTCCAAGGAAGATTGCATGTTTGTTTTTATTACTTGTATGTTTGTTTCCTTCAACTCTTATGCTTGCTACTCAGCCTTGCTAGCCAAAAACCTGTACTGAGAGGGAATGCTTCTCGTGCATCCAATCCTTAAACCAAAACCTATGCCATTTGTGTCCACCATACCTACCTATTAGCACTATTGCTACTCCAAGTAAATTCATGTTTTAATCTACCTTCCGAATTAAACTTGTTATGTGAAAATTAGTGATTAAAGCTCTCACGAACTTGATGGCACACTTTACTTTCTTGCACTTAATAAACTTGAACCATTGTGCCCATCTATGTTCCATATATGCTTGCACTTTGTAAGTTGTGAATTAGCAGAACCATGCTGTCATGGGGAACGCTTTCAACATTGCACTTTATTTAGTTGATATCATGCTCTTTTGTTTATGGATGTCGTCGGTGTGAAATGAAAGGGGAGCTTGTAAGTCCATGGAGTTATGTATGTGTGTTAGAGAAACGCTTAGGCCGCTGGTCTAATCCATGCCTAATCATGGTGGAAACCTGCAGCGTAACCATAATAATCAATCTATGAAGCATTCTTCTTATAAAAAAAGAGATAGAGATTGAGAAAAAAAATAGAAAAAAAAAGAGATGAGTAAAGAGGAAAGAGAGAAAAAAGCACCATTTTCCCATGGTAAATAAGAAGATTGCTGAGATGCTCGTTGTCTGATTGCCTTGTCATTTTGATATGGAGATTCGTCTGTATCATCGGGCAAGGGGTACCCCGTTGGCGGTTCTCTATGATACACCTATAATTACTATGACAAGAACTTACTGGTAACTAAACTTGAGTAGCATGAGGAGCGGCCCTCCTATTCAAGGGACATGAGATTTTCAACTTACAACTTGTCAAGCATATCCTCATATTTGATCAGTTTAACCTTAATCACCTAAATATGCCTATAATAGGGGTAATGAGAGCTGAAAGCTAATAAGTACCATAATTTTTGGAAGCTCTTTATGAAACTTGAAATCCCTGCTTCCCTCTGCGAAGGGCCTATCTTTTACTTTTTAGTTGAGTCAGTAAACCTATTCTCTTCTATCTCAGCTAGTATTTTGAGTTGTTGTGTTTCATTCATTCATATGATGATTTATTCAATCATGTTTCTTATGTTCCTTGTTTTGCACGTTGCTCTTATCTTAGAGAGTATTACTTTGAAAGCTATCATTGAAAACCCCTTTATGATTGAACTCCTACAAATTGTCAACTATTCTTCGACCAAGAGCTAAGTTTGCCATTACCAATTGTGATTTACTTTATGTATCTTTATTTGTGTTTCCTTTACCTATTGCAAGTTAATTTGTATAATGGTGAGTTGTCTTCTATTATGATTTGTGTATTGATGAATGTGATGCTTCTTGTCCATATTCTTTTATCGACTCTTCACTCCATAAACCCGAGGTCATGTTTATTGAGCTCAGTTTTTGCTTGGGGACAAGCGAAGTCTAAGCTTGGGGGGAGTTGATACGTCCATTTTGCATCACTATTCTATATCATAATTTACTGTTATTCATTGATATATTTCATATTAAGAGATGACACTTATGTTATTTCATCTGTTTTTGCATGGTTGATGACTTTTGGAGCATGGACCGCTACAGTTAGGATTCTAATGAAAAAGGTGTTGTTTGGAGGCGAAATTCGTGAAGATCAAAAAATCCGGGAAAATACATGGAAAATTCTATTTTTCCAGAAGACGAAGGTTGCCAGAAGGGGGAGTGGAGATGGGCCTCCGGGGGCCCACACCACCCCCTGGCGCGAGCCACCCCTAGCCGCGCCACCAGGTGGTGTGGCCACCTTGGCCCACTCCTGGCTCTCCCCTTTGGTGTATACTATCCCCACGAAACCCTAATACCTGGAGAGCGACCAAAAAAAGATTTTGCCGCCTCTGCGAGGTGGAAAACTACAGAGAGAGAAGGATCTCTCCGGTAGACAGAATTTTGCCGGGGGAATTCCTTCCTGGAGAGGGGAGATCGTCGCCATCAACACCACCATCAAGCTGGACTTCATCGGGGTCATCATCATCACCATCATCATCTCCACCAGCACCATCATCACCACTCCATACCGCTAAAACAGTTGGGTTGAATCTTGCATAGTTCTTAGGGGAAACTTTCCCGGTGTTGATTACTTGTTGTAGTTGATGCTCTTGAGTGGAACCATTGAATTATTGTTATGTTCAGATTGTTACTTATCATTATATCATCTCTGATCTTGATCCATATGATGTCTCATGAGTAGTTAGTTTAGTTCTTGAGGACATGGGAGAAGTCATGTTGTTAGTAGTGGAGTTGTGTTGAGAAAGATTCAATAGTTTATTATTTTAGTTGTGGTGTTATTCTTCTAGTGGTGTCATGTGAATGTCGACTACATGACACTTCACCTTTATGGGCCTAGGGGAATGCATTGTGTATTTGGCTACTAATCGTAGGGGTTGCCGGAGTGACAGAAACCTGAACCCCCGTTAGAAAACCTTTGCACAAGGGACGTCAGGGTCTTAGAGTTTAAAGTTGTGGTTAGGTTTCTATCTTAATTACTTTCTTGTACTTGTGGATTCTTGCAAGGGGTATAATCACAAGTATGTATTAGTCCTAGGAAGGTCGGTACATTAGCACAGGTTCACCCACACAACACTTAGCAAAGTAAAGAAGATTAATTAACTATATGAAGCGAAAGCACTTGACGATATTCCCGTGTGTCCTCGAGAACGTTTGGTCATCTTAAGCAATACAATCGGCTTGTCTTTTGCTAAAGAAAGGATTGGGCCACTTGCTGCATTTATTATTATTGTCTTTTATTTACTCGTACTTTTTTATCTACATTAACAAAAAAAAACCTAAAAATCTGTTTGCTAAGTATTTATAGAGAATTCCTGCTCCAAGCCACTCGCCAACACCTTCTGCTCCTCGTTGGATTCGACACTCTTACTTATCGAAAATACTGCGATACACCCCCTATACTTGTGGGTCATCAATCCTATCTATGATAATTCACATGCACAATTGCTACATGGATAGGTCGAAGCCCTTAGCCCAAGGAGATTTACTCACACATAGAGATGAGATCAACAATCATAAACATTGTAATGAAAATCATGAGATTGATAGCAATAGTCTTACAATGTCGCCAATCGGAGAAGAGATCTACTATTACAAGTGGTGAAGTATGGCTATGGAGATCGAGAAGGGTTTGGAGATCTGAGGTGGCTTTTTGGCGGAGTCTGGCTTCTTTGGGGTGGAGCGAGAGATGGCGGGAGAACTGGAGGCCGCCTGTTTCTCGTCGCCCGAGGCTTCTTTATATAGGGGTCCCTTCATGAAAGTTGTTCTGTTTGACCTAACGGTGGTGGCGCCAACTATACGACCAGAGCTATATGGTCGGCATTTTTGCTCCGGCCGTATAGTTGGTCGTTACAGCGTCTACCTTCGCTGGACGGCTCCTGGTTTCTTCTGGTCGAAGGAAATATCGTATCTTTGACTTTAATATAGTGATTCCCTCCTTTAAACAATATTATCTGTGGAGGAAAAATACAAGAACAAAGGATTGCATACCCCTCTGAATATTAGCATTAATGGCAGGATTTAGAGAGATATTTCATCAAAAATATGACTAATATCCAGTTTAAATATGGACGTTAGATGGCTATATTTTAGAGCCATCACCCGCTCATCATGGCCTGCCTCATACCAAAGAACTTTCTTGGTGGTGCACACTAAGGGAGAACACAAGCATTGGTAATTTTTAATAGGGATCATCTTATTAGGCTACCGTCGAGTATATAATACTAGCATAATAAGATATACAAACAATAACATTGAATGTAAATGTGATGTGATATGGTCCTTCACGTCATGATCTCCATCCGTCGTCACTGGATTCCGGCGCCAGGGTTCCGGCGCCGTAGACACCAGGGTACCAGTGTCTTTCCTGCGTGGTAGTCCGTCATCTCTGTGACTATCTACTACTACTTCGCAACACAAGGTAATCACTTTACCTTTGCCACAACCATATCACAAAGTAATGCCCCCTGCAAAACAAAGTTGAACGCCTCTACTTTATCTTTGCAAGTTTTACGTGGCTGAATGGACTTTCGTACAAGAACCATTCTTACCTACGAACTTTCACCACAATGTTGATCAAGTAGTTGTCTATACTATACCCCTTTCGGGTCCCTCCGTTGCAAATGGCATACTAACTAATGCGCGAGAGACAGACACCCCCCAAAGCCACTTTATACGGTACCAGCCGTATGTCAAGCGTGGACCAGTCTCACGAATGAACGCGTAAAGTCGGTTGGGAGCCGCTTCATCAAGCATTACTCTAGTATACACAAGTACACGTGGGAGGGTAACAACTAAAAGATCAGCGCCCACGCGCTACATCTCGTGTGTTCTACCCGTACTAGAATTACTACGCATAGATCTAGCTCTGATACCACTGTAGGGATTCGTGTATGAAAACAATAAAAATTTACCCTATGCCCTTCAACCCCTGATGTTGCCAGGACCTATCTATTAGTAATACAGTAATGGGAGAGGCTTTTCACGAACTTACCCTTGAAGACCGAAAAGTGTTGTCAACGCTCAGGAGAGCGTGGTTGATGTAGACGAGCCGAAGCCGACCTCAAGGCCGTGATGAATTCCTTGCGCTCCTATGGCTCAAAGAATTGAGTGCCTCAAGTGTGACACCTCGCGGGGAGTTACACATGTCCGGTGCTGACGATGACTCCTGCTTCCCCGATCCAGCAGCAGTTGCGGAAGTAGAGCTCCTGGATCTGAATCCCGCGGCGCGACAGCGCTCCGCGGTGAAGATGTCTCCCATTCGCGCAGTCCGACATTAGGACCACGGTCACGGGACAGAGAGAGAGAGAATATCAATTGGATGTCTCCCCAAAAGTGATGAAACCTTTATTGAATATTGTATGTACTTATCTGGGCAAATACCCCCGCTATATATAGGGGAAGGGGAGGTACTACCTCCCTCGTAGTCCTGGGGTGGGACTAAAGGAGAGGGAGAGGGGGAGGCGCGCCAGCCAGCCCCCACCCATGGGCCCCACGTGGGGCAGGCCCACTAGGGCCGACGGCCACCCCCTAGGCCTCTCCTAGGGGTGTGGTCCCCTCTTGGGCCTTTTCCCCTCCAGGATTTGGCTCATTAAGCACTTTGACCATTTAATTGATTTTCTCTTTTATTAAACTAGGACAGTGCGCGGGCAACATCTTTAATTATTTGTTAATTCCTTTTTGTATTACGCTTATTTAAAAATTAAGATTACATTGATGAGCACATTTTCAAGATTGTCTTTTACCCAAAATTAACCTATGTATATAAGAAATATTTGATATAAAATTGGTATCATTAATAAGTATTTTTTAATATGAATCCAACAATATCAACTTTGTACTATATAATCGAGATATTATTACTCCATAATATCAATTTTGTACTATATAATCGAGTTCATGCATAAATTGCAGAAAGAAAACAATGCTAATAAGAGAGTTCAAATCAATTATGTACAAACTAACATGTCATAGTAAATGACCTCTAAAGTTTTATGCCTGAATATTTCTTATATAAATTAAATTAATAGAGAGCTCATTGCCACCCTTGCCAAAAGTTCATAATGTATCTCCGATGTAATGACACCTCTAAACATTTCTTATTTTGTAGGTTCAATTTCCTCTTCACTTACCGCATTGCCTAAATCATACATTGAATAGCTCATGAAATGCCCCCTCGGAAAAATAAACGTAAGAAGAAAAGGCTTGCACTAAGGATATGCCGGATTCGGATATCCGTCGTTCCACAAACTTATCATGTGGGGAAAACGGAAGGAAAATCCTCCTAGGTTCAAAGTAAATCGATACACATGGTATATTCTTCAATAATTTGAAAATGAAGTTTTGGCTTATCAAATCTATATTCTATCTTTTGGAGAGAAAACATTTTTTATTATGTGGAGAAAATTGAAGGATAATCCTTCGTGTTTAAAAAATATATAAATAGATGATCTACCCTTGTTAAAGAAAATTAGCCTTGTTACATTTATAACCAATTTTAACAGAAATACCTACATATTTCCTTTGACATGTCCAAATAGTTTTTACATAAATTACCAAGTCTAGAAATTTAATGTTCCGAATAATCAATAGAATAGTAAAGAAAGTAACACTTTGTCTAGGCTCCTGACAGAAATGATAGTAAGGTCATTAAGGGGTCATGTTAGGTGAATAAATCCAAAGTTTTTTTTTGGGAGGGGGGGGGGGGGGGGGGCATGAGCAGGAGTCTGCTGAACAGCGTTTGTTTTTAGTACATGCATGTGAGGTATTACATAAGTTTCAATTTTCATTTGAAAGTGGACTTGATGTAAGGTCAGTAATCTCAAATCTGATAACACCCACATACACATAGAAAAGGCACTACTATCAGTGTGCAGACGTAAAGGACATGCCAACATAAGTTGTAGAGGTATACAGTAATAGAAGGAAACAGATATATTTGACCTTTATCCACAAATGTACCAGGATGTTAAAAATGACAGTAGTGGGAAAGCACCTTCGTATTATCAAGCAATGACACTCAGCATAACCCTCGTAAAATATGAAGGAAAACATTTCATTTTCTCGAGAGAAAAATCTGGAAAACTTACATTTTGCTTCAACCATATCACATCGTCTAGCATACTTTGCCACAAAATCCAGCTCCTCAAATGCCACAGTCGACCATAGCCGCCTCTCCGCTCATTGATGCTCATCTAATCCAAAAAAGTAATGGTTAGGAAGTTTTAAAGGAGTAGTGCACTTAAAAATATTCAATCAGATTATTACTTGGTTATTTTCATCACTTGGAATAGTAATCCTTACTGTTGTGATGCAAGAATGGTCAATATATATCAGAAATTACCGTCGCTTTTATTTCCTCCACAGGTCAATGAATGGTCAATAATCCTTTGCTAGTATTTCTCCAAGTGAAAAAATCATACAATACATGTAGAAGTAAATTATATTGCTGATTTGTAAAGCCAGGACTACAAGGATAATATAAAAACGTCCCTGACAGGGATCGAACTCCGGTTGTTGGGATGCGCCAACTGTGATCCAACCACTAGGCTATTGGCTCGTTCTCAGGACCACAAGGATAATATAAGAATTGCATGCCATTAATCAACAACCACGATTGGCATATGCTTTTTTAAGAAGATAGGCTCCCCTATGCTTATCCGATTCCTTGGCTCCTTGCTCTTTAAATGTTATGATCAACTTTCCAATGAATCCAATTTGGATTCAATCTGCTATACAAATCACATCGTTCAGTTTAATCTCAGAGATTTCAAACTAATGAAGGAAATCTAAACAGTTACCATATGTAGCAACATCAATAACTGCTTAGACTATTAAGTGAGAGGAAGGGATCCATAGAGGTCACTGGAGACTGCACAATGTATAGTAACAGTGGGCAATGGCGACAGTTACCTCGGTAAGGAGGGCATGGTTCATCTTCTATATGCTGATTTGCTGCTTGGACAATCAACGTATATCCATACATTTATCAACCGTTATCATTTTTGACAGTCCTAACACTTGAGGCATTTTTTCTAGGGAAGAATTGTTTTACGTACGTGGTGCTTGATTCTCCTTCAATATTTAATTTCATACTTTTAATCTTCAAACATTTACCCACTGTCCTCATTTTTGATAGGCTAAAACTTGAGGTATTATTTGCAGGAAAGAATTATTTTACAAATGACGGCGCTTGATTCTTTTCTATATTTAATTTCATACTTCTTATTCTGTCTCAGGCACACAGATGTATGTATCAGGTATTTTTTTGTTGATCTTAAGCAACTGAAAAATAATTTGTGTCATGTATTACCTAATTTTAATATCGACTGTATATAAGAAGAGCTTGACATAATCGAATCAAAATAATCAACTTTTATTAGAATAAGAAATACACTGAGTCATCTTGTACCTATAGAAACACCAAAGACTCAAAATAATTAGTTTTCTTGCTGCACATATGCAACAAAGTAATCAACAATAAGATCTGAAGCAAGTAGTGTGCTTTAGGACAATCTACAGATTGTTTAAACATCAATTATTGCAACATTTTAACAATAAAATAACCATGGTAAATTCTACATATCAGAATAAATCACCTATCAATGCGACTGTATGCTAACAGAAATTAGGACTGCAACTAATATAAATTATCTACTGTAAGATTTGGCATGCAGGCATACGCATCAGTTAGGATGGTGGTAGTGCTCGATCGATATGCAAATCAGCAATTAATTTTCACTTTTATATCTGTTCGCATTGAGAAAATCACCGATTAATTTATAAGATGGGGAAAAATCATGAAAAGTCTCCCATCTGAGGCTAGGCCTACACGTTTATTTCGAAGGACGTGTTAGGTACACGAACCTGGACCATGCAACTGAATAGCTCGCCGGCCGGAGTTCCCCAAACAGATAGTGCCGCTTCTTCCGCGGTCTCTCACCTCTATGAATCAATCCATGTTGCCCACTGTCTCTGGATAATATCAATCTATCTATTCACGCTGGAGGGAAGGCACAAAACCCGGGCAAAATCAATATGGCATAGCAGCATACGTTTGTGGGACTCCGGAATCGTGTCTGCGTCTGAATATCGAGCCCGTCTCTTGATACGATTCCTTTGCCTTGTGTTTCACGGCCAGCCGGCCAACCGGGGAAGGTTTGGGAATCCGAAGAACTGACAACCTGAAAAATCATAATTGTCTTGTTTCCTTGTGGTATAAAATATGGGATTGGATCGTCAGATGACCTTTTTCTTGTTTATTTATGAGGGAATCGAACAGATAAAAGTCCGAGGAAAATATTCGATCGAGTTGTCCAGGCCGCATCTGGTGCATGCATAAGACAACATAATTAGACTAATTGTTAAAATTTTGGTATAATCCTAGGTGTACTTACCTACCTAGCTGAAATCGAATTTGAAAAGATTTGTGATCAAACTTGCAGACATTCACACTCCACGATTACCTGCCGTAGTCTCGAGAGGCTTTTGCCCGTTTTCCATCAGATTGGGTTCTATGCCTGCTTGGCTTGTGGAAATGGTTGGACGTCATGTATGTGTGGATCACCTGCAAGGATGAAGAAGGGGGGAATCGTGGGTGTATGACCGTGATTTATGGATCTCATTTTTTTCTATCTAGATGAAATAATGAAGGGGTATGTGAGAACTTATGGAGGGTATTGGTGGATAATTTTCTTGAACTTAATTATTTGTAGATCCATCAGTTACCATCAGCTACTCGGTTAAATTGAGGGCTAGATGTTTCTGATTTTTGTGGGAGTTTCTAGACTATTTCTCTTTTTTCTGGTAGCCCGTCATGTACTTTTAGTATATAATAGATAAAGATAATTATAAATAAATGATTAAATCAATATTTAACATTCATTCACATATTATTTAATATCCGTGGCTATGGAACACCTTCCACCTCCACTCCGGACATCCTCCGGACTTACCGAAACCCTTCCGGTTTTCTCTCTACTTTTCTTCGGTGATTCTACCGATCCTATAAACACTCTCTAAGCATCATCAAACCTTTAAGCGTGATACTCTCACGGTTCGGGAACACTCCAGACATGGTTGGGACACTTCCGTACCAATGATCGACAGAGGGACCTGGATGGCCATGTGACCCCTGTGCATTCCACGAAGATCTTTCATCGTTTGAACCGGGACAGTCGTGTCTTATTCCCTTTGTCTCTCGATACTTGCATTGCCCGAGATCTGATCAATGACATCACCATGTAGTGTTCAATCTCGTTACCGAACAATGCTACTTGACTCGTTCCGACAAGTGATATCGCTGTGATTAAATCACACGCTGCGTAGCTATGATATAATATCTCCGAGTGGGCCCTTGAGTATCTTTTCGTCACGTGGACGGACAAATCCCGCTCTTGACATATATTGCCTCTACGGTTTCTCCGAGTACCTAAACACACCTTTATAATCACTGTATTACTAAGTGACGCTTGATGCTATCTAAGCACTCACGGGAGACAGTGATTGATATAGCCTCACGGTCTAAGGAATAGTCTACGAGGATCCATTTCTAATCATCGTAACTTGAACTTCGTGACATGATCGGGTCACGATGTTTAGGTTGGGTATTGGTTCATTATCTCATTCACAGAATGAGTTGACTCCATTTCCAACTGCCATAAATGCCACATGATCAGAAACCTTGATCATATGTTGACCAATGAACCAGTGACTAGAGTTTCACCGGGAACCCCTGGTTGTTTATATATCACACGTGTATTGATATTTCCTCTCAATACAGTTATAGCATGATATAAAAATTAATCATAAACTTTATGAAATATGATAATAATCCTTATTATTATTTGTCTCTAGGGCATATTTCCAACAGTCTCCCACTTGCACTAGAGTACAAATAAACTAGCTTCATTTGTTTTTAATCATTGTCACCATATTTCCCGGTACCCTGAACATGCTTGCTCATGGAAGAGGTTGAGTCTTGGTCCTCTACGCGCATATTTCCAACAGTCTCCCACTTGCACTAGAGTACAAATAAACTAGCTTCATTTGTTCTTAATCATTGTCACCATATTTCCCCGGGAAATATGGTGACAATGATTAAGAACAAATGAAGCTAGTTTATTTGTAGTCTAGTGCAAGTGGGAGACTGTTGAAAATATGCCTGAGAGACAAATAATAATAAGAATTATTATCATATTTCATAAATTTTATGATTAAGTTTTATATCATGCTATAACTTCATTGAAAGGAAATGTCAATACACGTGTATATATAAACAACCAGGGGTTCCCGGTAAAACTCTAGTCACTGGTTCATTGGTCAATAGATGATCATGTGGCATTTATGCCAGTTGAAAATGGAGTCAAATCATTCTGTGAATGAGATGATGAACCAATACCCAACATAAACATCGTGACCCGATCATGTCACGAAGTTCAAGTTACGATGACTAGAATAGACCCTCGTAGACTATTCCTTAGACCGTGAGACTATAGCAATCACTGTCTCCCGCGAATTCTTAGATAACATCAAACGACACTTGGTATTACAGTGACAATAAAGGTATGTTCAGGTATTCGGAGGAACCGTAGAGGTAATATATGTCAAAAGTGAGATTTGTCCATCCGTGTGACGGAAAGATACTCAAGGGCCCACACGGAGAAGTTATCCAATAGCTGCACAGCGTGTGATTTGATCACAGGGATATCACTTGTCGAAACGAGTCAAGTAGCATTGTTCGATAACGATATTGAACACGACATGGTGATGTCATTGATCAAATCTCGGGCAATGCAAGTATCGAGAGATAAAAGGAATAATACGTGTCTATCCTGTTTTCAAACGACGAAAGATCTTCGTGGAATGCACATGGGTCACATGGCCATCCAGGTCCCTCTGTTGATCATTGGTCCGGGAGTGTCCCGACCATGTCTGGAGAGTTCCCGAACTGTGGAGTATCACACTTAAGGGCTTAATGATGCTTAGAGAGTGTTTATAGGATCGGTAGAATCATCGAAGAATAGAAGAGAGAAAATCGGAAGGGTTTCGGTAAGTCCAAAGGATGTCCGGAGTAGAGGTGGAAGGTGTTCCATAGCCACGGAGATTGAATAATATGTGAATGAATGTTAAATATTGATTTAATCATTTATTCATAATTATTTAATAAAGGAGAAATCAATTTAAAATAGTCAAAAGACTTAATGGGCCAATTCTGGAGGGAGAAGGGCCCATGAGGGAAAGGCAAGGGGGTGGCCGGCTGGGCCAAGCGCACGCGGGGCCCACTAGGGCCGGCCAGCGGCTGCCCCCCTCTCCTCCTCCTTTAGTCCTACCCCGGGACTTTCAGGGAGGTAGTACCTCCCCCCTATATATAGTGGGGTATTTGGCCAGATAAATACACACAATATTCAATAAAGGTTTCCTCACTTTTGGGGAGACCTCCAATTGATACTCTCTCTCTTCTCTCCCGTGACCGTGGTCCCAAGTTTGGACTGCGCGAACGAGAGACATCTTCACCGTGGAGCGCCGCCGCGCTGCGGGATTTGGATCCAGGAGCTCTACTTCCGCAACTGCTGCTGGATCAGGGAAGCAGGAGTCATCGTCAGGCACCGGATGCATGTAACTCCCCGCGAGGTGTCACACTTGAGGCACTCAAGTCGTTGGAGCCACAGGAGCGCAAGGACTTCACAGAGGAAAATGATCGTCTAACTAGGCAAGTCCAAAAAGATGAAGATTTTCTCAAGTAGGACGAGATTATGGTTAACTCGGCCTAGAAAGAGCTTGAAGATCACAAGGGAAAAAGGCGAGTTTGGTTGTCAGAGCTGACATGGATAAACAGCGAAATGAACAGTAAGTTCCTCTTGCCCCACATTTCCTGCTGACATATGCATTTTGCCAACACATCCATAACTTCACCATTATTGCCTGCATATTTTTAGGTAATTTTCCTCATTCTGTTCCTCATGCATCCACTTCTGTCAACAAAGCCTGATAAAGAAAAGTTGATGCCGACTCGCTTGCTGCTGAATGGGGTATGGACGATCACTTGGTCGCTCTATCGGCTCGCATCAAGTCTCTCAAGGTTTTTGGAGTCGACGTGTTCAATGCCGCCATCCGCTACTTCAAAGCTCTATGGTCGGGAGTCCCGGTTCCTACATCTGTTGCAGAGTTAGCGGAAAGCTTGATGGTGAGCGAGGAGGGGCTCTACGAATGGTGGGAGTCCACTGCCTGGGCTGGTGTTGATGAAGCTCTGAGTTTTGTGCTCTCTTGGTATGAGGGCATAAACTCGACTGTCTCTAGACAATGTGTCAGGGCTACAAGTGGACCACAGATCTAGAGCTCATTAAGCAACGCCAGGAGCGTTCCTATTCTTTCATTGACTATGCCGATGTCCATAGCTTCACTAAGGGCCCAAAGGAGCCTGACAAGGAAGAGGAGGAAAACAAAGATGAAGAAGAACTTGATGAGGACATCATTGCCGAGACTAACGACCCTTCAGCCGGGACTACCGATCCAGGAGCCAGCACTTCTGATACTCCTATAGATCCTTCGGGTTTCGGTTCTACTACCTAAGCTTATGTTTCCTTGCAAAAATCAGTTCATTCAATCCCTGGTATGCCGGGTGCAGATGTAAGATACAATTAGATTTATTTTATTGCTATCAGACTTATGCCGGATCACTTTGGGATAAGTCCCCGAGTTTATTTTCTTGTTTACTCAATTCCACAACCTTGGCTATTTTCTACCATTTTGCCATTCGACGTATGAGTCACAAGGTCACAAAACTAAGTTAACAATACTTAAAACTTTGAGATATAGCTCAGATCCATTCGACATAAGAAAAGGAACTGAGACATTGGGTTAGTCGGCTCATTTGTTTTATTTTTCCTTAGTCATTTTTCCTATGTAAAGCAACCTCTAGCTTTTGCTGTTGCTTGCCAAGAATCCTGGTTACTGTAGCAGCAAGTCGAAGAGTGGGTCTTTGGTGCCAACACGGTACTAGGCCGACATTGGAAAAACAAGCTAATCAAGCCGACATAAAAAATAAAATTACTGAAAATGATATTACGACGAGGGCAGTCCGCAAGTTTCTGCTCGGGGTGCCGAAATTTCATTAACTGCTCATAACCGGCACTGATATATGAGTGAGTTCCAAGATACATACATTTTTTCCCTTAGGGGTAAAAGGGCGAAGTAAAGCTACATTCCACGGCCTCTTGGTTTCCTCGCCGGACCTGTCCATCTTATTCTTCTCCGATGCCTAAGCATCTATCAGATGATATGCATCATTGTGCAGAGCTTTGGTCACGATGAATGGTCCTTCCCATGGAGGCGCTAATTTGTGCATATCGGCATATCCTTCTCGGAATACAGGAGGGTTCATATTCCGGCTATGATAGTGTCAGAGATTTTGTTGATATATAGCCGATCTAGACAGTGCCAGCTGTCGTGCTTCTTCGAACAAGTCGACATCATTTTCTTGAGCCTCTTTTACCTCGGCCTCTGTATATAGGGCGACTCTCGGCGAGTCATGCTCTATGTCGGCTGGTAAGACAACTTCTGCCACGTATACGAGGAAAAATGGCGTATAGCCGATTTAGTGATTTGGTGTTATCCTTAGACTCCACATTATTCATTGTAGCTCATCTATCCAGCACCCGGTAGTGCACTGTAGTGGCTCAATTAACCGAGGTTTTATTCCAGATAGTACCAGTCCATTTGCTCTTTCCACTTGCCCATTTGATTCTAGATGTGCGACCGATGCTACATCGAGTCTTATCCTTTTATCCATACAAAACCGAGCAAAGGCTCCCTCGGCAAAATTTGTGCCATTATCTATGATGATGTTGTGTGGATAGCCATATCTCAAGATTATATCCTTTAAGAAAGACACAGTTGTGTGGCCGTCACATTTACTTATCGGCTTTACCTCTATCCATTTGGTGAATTTATCCACCATTACTAAGGTTTGGGTCATATTGCCACGAGCCGGCTTGGATGGTTCCACCATATCTAAACACCATACAACAAATGGCCATGTGATTGGAATAGTCTTGAGTGCTGAGGCCATCATACAAATCTTGCTTGCATACCTCTGGCAACTGTTGCACTTCTTGACTATCTCTTCATCTTCTTGCAGCGCACTTGGCCAATAAAACCCATGCCGGAATACCTTGGCAACTAAGGCTCTTGACAAATCATGATGCCCACATTATCCTTGATGGATATCTTAGAGTATCTCTTGTCCTTCTTCCGGTTCGACACAACGCTGAAGAACATTTGTGACACTTCTCTTGTACAGTTCACCATTGATGATGGTATATGCCTTTGTTCTTCTCTACACTTGTCTAGCCAAGGTATCATCACTCGGCAAACTCCCATCCACCAAACAAGACATGATTGGTTGCGCCCAAGATGGCACAGCTCGAACTATGAAAACAACTTCATCAATCATCATTGGCTCAACCGACATTGCCTCTGCCGACGTGGGCTACGAAGTCCCCGGGTTTGATGGAGCAGTCCCTGGGTTTGATGGAGCAGTCCTCAGGTTACTCAAAGCAGTTCCTACATATATGTACATTGGGACAACCTTTGCTTCTGGATTGGCGAGGACAAATATTGATTCAGATTCAGGTGATGGCTTGATGGATGGTTTCTAGAGATGCTCGAGACCTATGCTGGCTGGAATTGCCTACCGAGATGAGCCTATCTTGGGTAATATGCCGGCTACTTCATTCTCATCTCGAGGCACATGATGAAATTCGCACCCCTTGAAATACCCGCAAATTTGTTGGACATGAAACCGGTATAAAGCTATGTTGGAACCCAGTGCATCCCAGTTACCAGAAACTTACTGAACCACTAGGTTCAAATCATCAAAACACAGAATTCGACGGTTGCCAATTTCCTTGGATACTTTAAGTCCATGAACCAGTGCCTCATACTCAGCCACATTGTTGGATGCTGCAAAGTGGATTTGCAGTACATATCTTAATTGGTCTTGCTTGGGTGAAGTGAGCACTATGCCAGCACCTAAACCACTTCTCAACTTGGATCCACCAAAGTGCATCTTCTAGTATTTGGAGTCAGGCAATGGTGGCTCGTACTGTATCTCAGCCGAATCAACCATAAAGATGGCTAATGCCCAGGACTTGATGGCATCTCTTCTATTATATTGTGGTGCATAAGGTGCTAGCTCAATTGCCTACTTCGCTACTCGGCCACTTGCATCTTTATTTCCCAAAAATTCTGAGATAGGGGCCTCACATATTGTCAACACCTGGATTTTTAATCCCAGATGCCTGTTATGCCATACATCGCAATCCCAGGATTACCATTTCTATGAGACATAACAGATTGGTACCACAGTACATCATCCATTACAAACCATAATAAGGTCTTACAAATAA
Source organism: Avena insularis (assembly GCA_023614405.1). Lineage (NCBI taxonomy): Eukaryota > Viridiplantae > Streptophyta > Magnoliopsida > Poales > Poaceae > Avena > Avena insularis. Next base: position 66,090,315 of record CM042692.1, on the reverse strand, counting down.
AGGATATCATGATCCAGTCTTAATACAATCAAAGCAGCAGAAAGTAAACGTAGTAGGGGCTCCATCTTCAGGGTCACAGGCAATGCTGACGATGGGAGATGATCCTAGTTGTGATAGACCTCCTGCTGTCCATCTTCCTGGTAGTCCTCCTCATAGTCTGGCCACGGGAATAGACAGGGACAAAGCCATGAGTACTCTTTAAGTACTCGCAAACTATCACTAACAAGTAAGGTAGTTCTAGTAGGAATCTTAAGCTCTAGGTTTATTTGCAAAAAGCCAGGTTTATCTCATACTGAGTTTAGAAGTAAAGAAAACTAAGTAATGTTCTAAATCACTTAAGTGGGAACCTAGTTTTCATATCCACAACCCTGTTGTGGTCAAGTCAAAATCATAGTTCACTTCACAAGTCATTTTCAAAACATCTGATGACGGAACAGTATGGCCACTCCAACTGTCCATGACTGTGGACGCGGTAATTCGAATAGTTTGACACTCTATAGAGGTGGTACACTTTCACCATAAAATTCAATACATCTGTCAGGGATAACCCTGAATCATCATACTTAGTATGCAGATAATCAATCCTAACCTTTCAATTACACACTCTAGTATAGGAACCTCCCCTATGAGCTTGGCCTCCTAGCCATGGCCATCTGCCATCCTAGGCACTGCATAGGTGGACATTCACACTCACGAGGTAGCCTCAGCTCAACCTCTTTCCGCGAGGGAACCCATACTAAGGCATATAAACTTCCAGTTAGGCCCTACCCAATTCAGATATTGTGGTTGTACGGTAAAATTGGAATGGTATCGCATCCAAACCCAACCATCAGTTTTTATAAAGGGCCAAGGCTCATGCCTCAACATTTTCATCAAGAAGTCATTTTGTGTCCATAACACATGTCAAAACATTTCAATAGAATGACTCAGCATTCCAAGGTTTTCATAATCATTTTCTCCAAGTATTCCCATCTAAAGTGATCAACTTTTATACTTAGCACTAGCCACTAAAGTTGTGGGTATTCACTAATGGGGGGTGCTAATCAAGTGTAACTATCTAACTCTAATCTCATGCCTTGGAATGACATCTAAGTATAACTACTTAGGCCTAGTTTTATACTCTTTATGGTATCTATCCTATTTTTCCAAAACTCACAAAGCACTAACTAAAAGTAAAGAACTTGGGTAAACTAAGAGAATAAAGCTTGCAAGTAAAACTTGGGATTGGTATAATCAAAGCTATATAACCAAGCATGCCTAATGCATATTGCATAGGTTATCAAGTTTGCAAGTGTTAGCTTGCATAGTTCTATCTTGCCTTGAGTAGTGCAGTGGTTGAAGTTTTCTTCTTCTTCTTGGTAGTACTCCTCCTCCGTATATCCCGGGTCGGTACTATCGTCTATAAATAAATACGAGGTACACAATCACCAAACAATACTTAACTATTTCTATTTAGCACACTAAGGCTCACACTTGATGATCCTGCATCATCACAATCATCACATGAAATAAAGACCTAGTCTTAATTATCTTATTTTGGAAAAGTAATTTCTACTCATTGAAAATACTGAAGATTTAATATTCTCCAATTAAAATATGGGATCATGTTGACACATGTCATCACCACATATTCTAATACTTGGGAATGTGATTTAAAGTGGTGGTCATATTTTATAAAGTTTAAGATTACTATTTAATAGAATTAAAGTGACTAGAAATTCCTATATAGCATTGTTTTGGTACTAGTCCAATGTCACTACATGTAAACATAAATGTTTTTAGATATTCAGATAGATCTGATCAAATGTGATTTTTAAGAGTCGGAATGAACTCAAAAGCATTTATGGTTGATTTTTGAAAAATGGTTGAATGTGGAAAAGTCTATGTCTTATTATTTTTGGTATAGGTGATCTCTAATACCAAATGACTTGAATCCAACGGGCTTGGATAGATAATTTGAATACCTTTCTAACAAATTTGGAATCATGCAATTTGGTTTAGTGAATCTCTTTGAATTGATTTTTGAATCTACTGACACAATCTGGTTTTAACTAAAATGGAAAATAACTATTTGAATTCACAGGCCTGCGTGGGAAACTAAATGGGCCGGCCCAATCTGCACAGCGAGGCGCATAGGGCTGCTGACAGGGGGGTCCCACTAGTTAGTGGTTCTATCTAACTGAAATGGTATCTTTCAATCTAGGCCCTACGATTAGAACCTGATCTAACGGCTGAGGTTCATCGTCGACGACGAACAGCTCTAGCGAGGTTTGAACCCTAACGCGGCGGTGGGGGTCGTGTGAGGCTCACCTAGGCTCCAGCTAGGATCGGTGATGGGGGCGAATGACGTTGTTGATGATGGCGGTTTGAACGGTGGTCGCGGCAGTTCCTGGGGCGTCTCCAATCAACGCCGCCCTTCCTTCATTGCAGCGGCAGGCTCTGGCTAAATTCCGGCGGGCTGGTGCTCGCCTTGCTCCGAGAAAGGGTGTGGGAGGTTCTGTGAGGAGTGGGGAGTGAGGTGGTGTGGCGAATTGAGGCGGAGAGGGCCTCTATTTATACATCGGCGAGGGGACCGAGCGGGATGGGCTGGATTCTCTGGCGATGGTGGTACAGCGAGCTATCGGTGTGGATGAGGGTAGGAGGCGACACAGTGCTCCCTGGCGGTCATCACGGGCTTAAAGGCGCGGCACGGGGCGGTCGAGGATGGTCGGGCACGTGCGGTGCTCTGAGCGAAACTGGCGGTGTTCGAGACGGCGCACGGGGGCTACGGGTCAGGCGGCAACGAACGGAGATGTCTAGGAGCTAGCTAGCGTTATGTCGAGGGTGTGCACACGGAGAGAGGGCAAGGCGCGGTGTGTGCGAGCTGGTCGGCTGTGGTGCTCTGGCGCGCTCTCGGCACGGCGAAGAGAAAATGGGCACGGCGGTTTTCTGGTGGTCCATGGCCTGGCTACGGTCAAGGGCTGGACAGGGGGTGGCGGTGGACGGTCGCCTGTCTGGTGATCGATCGGCGAGGCTGGCTTCGGGCAGCACTGCACTGGCGCAACGGCAAAGGGGGAGTGTGTGTCTTGCGCGGCTAGATGCTGGGGGAGATAGGGGAGTGCAATTGGGGCAATTGGTCGAGTGATCAATGCTCCAAACAGTATAGTTCGACAGAGTTTGATTTGTGTCTGTAAGGTGTTCGACTAAATGGCCGTTAGAATTTAAATTTGAAATTTTTGAATGAAATTTGGTGAGTGTTTTGATCTTATGCTTGAGTGTCTAAGGTTGCTTGGAAAAGTCAAGGTGAATTGATTTGGGTCGTTTTTGCAAAATGGTGATCTTACCATATGAACTTGATGCAATTTTGAATTGTCCTTTAAATAGATTTTAAAATAGTTTTTGTGAGTTTGTAAAGTGGGCTTGGGTTCACTTTTACTTGGTCTAGCAAGGGGTGAAAAGAAGTGGAATTGTTTCTGTTAGAAATTCTTTACTAGGAACTCACAAAGTGGCCTAGTGGTTAACTTTGGTCAAAATCTTTTTCTTTGGATTTTGTTTGTATTTGGCCTAGATGATGTAGTATTCATCTTTAAACCATTTCTTATCATTTGTAGCAAACACACATGGCAATTTCACTCAATCATATACTAATGCAAAATCACACATGCACTCATATTCAATTTACTAATAAAAGTTTTTGTTAACCCCAAATTTGGGTGATTAGAACTTGATGATCTTGCTTAATATTTTTGGGGTGTTACACATATCACTCCCATTGGATTCTCTTGGAAATAGTGCTTGAGTTGCTTGGCTGCCATATAGACGCCATATGTCATTTTTTGGTAATGCGGGTAATTCTGCTTGGATGCTGAGAGCTCTTCGCTCAAATAGTATACCAACATTTGCACCTATTTTCCTTCTTCCTCTTGTTCAACTACCACCACAGCAGTGACAACTCGGTTTGTCACTGCAGTATAGAGTAACATTGGCTCTTTGGATAGTGCTGATGTCAATACTGGTGTTGAGGCCAACATCTTCTTAAGTTCATGAAATGCGACATCTGTTTGTGGTGTCCAGATGAACTTATCTCCTTTTTTCATTAATTGGTATAATGGTAGTGCCTTCTCCCCTAGCCGACTAACGGAGCGGCTCAAAGACGTTAGGCAACCGGTGAACTTCTAGACATTGTTGAGGCATTTCAGTAGTTCCATTCTTTCTCTAGCACTGGTCTTTGTCAGATTTGCTTCTATACCTCGGCTAGATAAAAGGAAGCCAAGTAATTTACCAACCGGGACACCAAATGTACATTTGTCCGGGTTAAGTTTCATCCGGAATCTCCTCAAGTTTGCAAATGTTTCCCTAATGTCATCCAAGAGAGTATGACTCTCCTTGGTTTTTATCACTACATCATCAACATATACCTGCACATTTTTTCCAATTTGATCATGCAAGAATTTTTGCATGCATCTTTGATGCGTGGCACCTGCATTTCTTAAGCCAAATGGCATAGTACGATAGCAATAATCCTCGTATGGGGTAATATAGGTTATCTTTATTTGATCTGCCGGGTCCAATGGTATCTGGTGGAAACCAGAATACACATCCACAAATGATAATAGTTCACAACCAGTAGTGGAGTCGATCACTTAATCGATTCGAGGTAAAGGAAATGGATCCTTACGACAAGCCTTGTTCAAGTTTGTGTAATTAATACACATACACCAAACTACTCCAACATTAGGATCCTCTTTCTTCTTCTCGACCAGGATTGGATTTGATAACTAGTCCGGGTGCAACACCTCCATGATGAACCCGGCTGCGAGCAGCCGAGCTATCACGTCCCCGATAATCTTTCTCCTGTCTTCAGCAAAGCGGTGGATAGGTTGTTTCACTGGCCTTCCATCTGGCCTAACATGCAATGAATGCTCGACCAACTTCCTCGGAACACCTGGCAGGTCCTATGTCGACCATGCAAAGATATCTCGATTTTCATGGAGGAAGTTGATGAGGTCGCTTTCCTATTTGTTGGTTAGGCTGGCACCGATGGTGATGGTATGCTTGGGGAAGTCGGCATCAATCTAGATCTTCTTGGTCTCCTTTATTTCCTAGAAGGCCACACTATCGTGCGGGTTACTCATAGCCTGCATACCAAGCTGAGCCAACTGTGCCAAAGCCACTGCATCATGAATCCACTTCTTCTCCTGGGCAATAACCAATGACTCGGCCAATGAGGAGCCAGCCAAGGCACACTCCATAGATTGCTTGTTGTTTCCTGCAATGGTGATGACACCATTAGGACTCGACATTTTCATCTTCAGGTAGCTAATCTATAATATCTAAATAGTTCATCCCTACTATCTATTTCTCTCAACATGCAGCCTATCCACATCAGCATTGCCACCTCATCTTTTTATTTTCATAATTTTTATTTTAGCAACAATCAATGTCTTTTTGTTGCCACAAAGATCTCCTCCATTTATACAAGGCCTGCACATTAGTAACTCTCCCAACTTAAAAAGAAATTAATTTTTTCAGAAAAAAGAAGTTGTTGTTCCGTCATGCTTTGACGCATGCCATTCTGTCCAGTTATCTCGGCCATGTCAAGACTTCGTAGATTTAGTCTTTGCAATCAATTTGCACCCACCAAGCCAGCCCTCATTAATTTATTCGCATACCCTCTGCTGCTTCAGATCAATCTTCTGTTTCACCTCCTCAATAGTGGTAAAAATAAATCATCTGTTAACTGGCGAGGCTAGCCAGCGGCCACCGGCTGGCCCAGGGGCACTTTTTAGTCCTTCGTGGCCACCTCATTAGCGTCATCCTCATTCACAATTCAATCTTCACATGGTTCTCCCTGTCCTAGACGCCCTTGATCTTTGTCGACAAAAATATCTGTATCATCCTGCAACCATGTTGACAGCCTTGGCTGCCGGCTAAATAAGATGAATTTACTGCTTCGGCCGCTATCTGGAGGTGTAACCTTCCTTTCCTAATCTTAGTTTTCAAGACGTGAGTTCCCTTTTTTTGTGTTTCGTTCATTCCTTGCATATGGAGTATGATTTTTTTGCTCGGCAGGTGCTTGATGGAATTCATGTGTGAACAATATGCTGCAGAGTGCAGCTTCCTGAGGTAGATACAAGACAGAAAACAAGTGACGATCCTCGCAAGCATGGGTTCTATCGCACTATCTCACTTTTTTCTACTGCCATGCAGCTTGAGGACTCTGATCATTCTTCCCCTCCCCATATTTTCTACTGTTATTTTTCTTGAATTCTAAGCTTATATTATGTTGTCTTTTACTCAGGTATGGTGTATATTTGGAACGATCAAATTATATTCATTCAGTCCAATTCACCTTGGGGCAAGATTATTGTTGTTCCTTCACTGCCAGTAATCTACCTTTCTTAATTTCTATAATTATTTCATGAATGAGTGTAAGAAGCACGCCCAAATCCCAAATTAAAGTTGCTCTCCTTCCGTCGTGTACTCATCTATCATGTCCAGTGTAAGGATTAGTTTACTTCTTTCAACAATTTATGTGGTCATATTTTTCAGCTGATGACCAGATGTTTTGTCTTCGTAAGCATTTTTATATACTATGTCAATTCGATCTGCAGAAATTCAAATTATCCTTCATATTTCTCTTTTATCTGCAGGGCATTGTGTTAAACTAAGAGTACAATGAACTTGAATGGTAATTTTTTTGACATTTTTGCACCCAGTCAGGGCTACACATGTATTTAATATGTTGCTGATTCTTGCAGTCTCAGTACACTTCTAAACATAGATTACTCAAAGTTCACACGTCCTTTCATTTTGCTTGATGAGTTGATAAGTGTGATAACCTTATCCAATGATAGTTCTGAGGTCCACTCATGGTAAATATAAAGGGAAGTGTTAACCTGAGAGATATGCTTTAGTACATAGCCTCTAATTTGTAGTTTACATTTTCATGAGTAAATTTTGTTTAAACATCCAATAAATTAGTAAGTTCCAAAATGGTGTGCAATCTGAACGTTCAAAGATCCTACTGTTGCAATTTTTATTTTACTTTCTTATAGTTTTTCTCTACTGTGCACATACTCCGTGTCACACGGAAATCCCGCCGCAACGCGCGGGGTATTGTCTAGTATGAGTGGTGGCCATGAACTTTGCCAATGCCAGCCTATCGAGTAAAGCATGGTAGGACCTATTGGGGATCGGTGCGGAAAACAAAAAAAATTCTATGTTGGAACCCCAGAACTGCCTAGGTTCTATCTATGTAGTAATGCGGTAACGTCCAATGCGTAGAGAATACATACCCTTGTAGACCGTACACGGTTAACGTTCCGCGGGGAACGTGGTTGATGTAGTCGTACTCGAAGCCGACCTCAAGGTCGCGAAGCTCCTCGCAGGTCACCCCTTGCTCCTTCGTCATCTTCATCGTGCAACAGCTCCGGCTCACGACATTCAAGCTCCCCAAGTGTTGGGCCTCGTGTCTTCGTACACATCCGGTGCACGATGAGACCTCCGGCTCCCCGATCCCACCGGGAGTGCGGAAGTTGATATCCGGCTAGAAATCCCTGGAGCGCAACGACATACTGCAGGTGTGTCTCGATCGCACAGCCCGGACTTGGGGCCATGGTCACGAGGTATAGAGAGAGGGAGGGAGAAAGTCAACCAAAGGACTTCTCAAGTTGTCTATTTAATTCCACCCATGGGCACCCCTTTATATAGGCGGAGGGGGTGTGCCCTCCCCATTGGATTAGCCATGTGGGACTATTAGTTAAAGGAAAATAACAGGAATTTTCGTCCTGGCCGGATGGGCCAAAAGTCAGCCCAATAGCCAAAACAGAAAATGCCTAAATAAAAATAAAAGGGAAAAGCAGCGAGCCACCGGGGGTGGGCCTGGCGTGGCAGCCCAGCTCACCCAGGTGGCCAGTGACTGCACCCACCGGGTGGGCCTCTGTCCCCGGCGGCCCAAGGTGGAGGAGGCTAGTGCCCGGGTGGGCCGGTCGCTCCCCCCGGGGCTCAGCCCGCCCCACACCGCCTGGTGGCGCCCACACCGCCCGGGTGGGCTGGCGGCCTTGGCGCTGGCGGCACGCCTGGGCTAAGCCTAGTCGCTGCTGCTTCTGCCTGCAGGTGGCGGTCCGCGCCTACAGTGGCTGTTTTGCCTTTTCCATTTATTTTTTCTGCAGCTTTTATTCTAGGCTATTTCCCTCCGGGATTTAGCCTAATATAAAAGTTGCCTTTATAAATCTTAATCTAAATATTATTTATAATATATTAATTCACAATTAACATATAATAAATATATATTTAAATTCCCATTTATCCGAAAACACTTTTCCGGTATTTTCCTTTATTCTTTCTCCAAACAACTTCGGATCTCTCCGCGGAACGAATTCTGGCTTTCTCTCTTTCTCTACCGTGATTCCATCTTACGAATGATCGCTCTCATCATACCTTTAAGTGTATCCTCTCACGGCTCGGGAATGCTCTAGACATGATCTGTATCAATGATCAACAAAGGGACCAGGGATGTCCATGTGACCCCTATGCATTCCTGATGACAATGTCATTTGAACCGTCTAAATGTAGCATCCTCTTCCTTTTGTTTCTCGATACAACTTGTCTGATATTCGATAATTGGTATCCCATACCTTGTTCAATCTCGTTCACAACAAGTTATGTTTTCTTGTTACTGTGATATTACATCCCCGTGACCTAGTCACATGTTGCAACATTTATAGATGTAATCTCACCAAGCCGGCCGTATGTATCTTTACCTGTCATGTGGGTGAACAAATCCTGATCTTGCAGTCACATGTCATCTGTTGTTCCTTCGGAATACCCAACGTATACCTTTATGGCCACCGTATTACCAGATGACGGTTGATGCAGTCTAAGTAGCCTAGGGAAACAATGAGTAATATGAGCTCACGGTCTAAGGAGAAGGAGTCTAGGTATAGTTGTTGCAACAATGAACTATATGATTTGATCGTGTTGCAGTCCTTCGAGGAATGTCCAATCACATCATTCTCCAATGATATGATCTCGTTGTCAGTCGGCATAAATGCCCATGATCTTGAAACCCAGATCATCTTCGTGACCAACGAACTAGTATGAATAGAGGCTACTAGGGACTTGGTTGTTTCATACCACACCTGTACCAATGTTTCTACTTGGCACAATTATAGCACAATATGAAATTATTATAAACTAATTGAGATATCATAATAAAAACCTATTTCTTATTTGCATCTAGGGCATATCTCCTTCAGTCTCCTACTTGCACTAGAGTACAAATAAACTAGCTTGCATTTTACTCATATAAACCATATACCATATGCGTTTACAAATCATGCATGCTCATGGGAAACATCATGTCCATGTTCTATTTTACCAGATCATTATGTCTTTTGCAAATCGTTAATGTCTTCCTAATTTTGACATTCACACCATTATCGTATAATGGGTCGAAGTATTTGTTTGGCAACAAAGTGAGACTTTCATTTCTAGTGTTTATGATGATGGTCGTTTTCACCATTGTCATCTAAACTTCGAAACACACTTTGTTATCCTTTGTGTGTATACTATAGTCATGGCAGCAGAACGAGGCCGGATTCCAAGAGCTTATAGTGACGCTAGATCAACCTCGAGGGCTTTCTCATGGGCACTGGGCCCTGGGACACATCATTCTACGTTAAAAGCGAACTAGCCCCGCCATAACATTATACATCACATCAGATGCAGCCTTTATACTTCTATATCTATGTAGATCCTAGTGCATGAAATGCAACTATGCCACTTACATTGCTTCTTGCTACTTAAGTACAAACTTAATTCTGGTTCAGTGATCAACTCAGGAATCACTTAAAGACACGTTCTTATAGTTAAGACTTTGTCCTACCAACTAGAACCTTGGATCACTTTATGTCGAGTATATAACATGGTTATATGGAAGAACCTATGACGGAGGCATAGGAGATGTAACGCATCTCTTTCTTTCAACCATAGTTACAATACTAACTCAATGCTTAATATAGTAAGAACTTCTTTCTTACCTTGATCTATTCTGAGCTACTTCAGAATCTTTCTTAGGACATTCTGAACATCTTTCAGAATCAAGTCCAGGAAGCATTCGACATTCAGTGTTTATTAAACTTACCAATCTATCTCGATAGATCTTATTGTTTAATAACTTCAACTTCATCCTAACTTAAATACTATTAACACCAATCACATCATTCACATATGTCGCCTACATATCCGAGAATGATTTCACGCTCCCACTCAAATATGACATTCATGTTTGAGATCCAGGGATTTCACTTAGCTCCCACTCAAAATATGTTAACTACATATTATGAATTAGCCAAGCTGATTTTCTCCCACTCAAATCTAGGTCCTCTCGACAATCTTGGACATTCCAAAATTCCTTGATCATCATCAAAATGAGAATTCCACTAACGAGATTTCAATGAGCATTCATTTCTCATACTTAGGTCCATCACGCTTCTTTGTAATTCATAGGTATGTCTTGTTCAAAAAAAGACATGTGAATCAATGATATAATTCCACAAACTTGTAGAATATATAGTTGAATCCTATTTTCTTTAGTAAAAGTATTCACTGAAACTTTATGATCATTATCATTGGTTTCTCCTCTATTTGTAGAGTTTGGTTTCACGAAACAAATTCTGATGCGCCACTCAACAATCCGGAGGTAAGGTCAAATACCTTGTTTTGATCTTTTACTTTCTTCCACTTGTATCTTCATCAAGACACGTCAATTTTTGACAACAGAAGGTTTGCCCTTTTGTGGAAGATGCATTCATAGCTTCCTAAGAATGATCTACAAAGACTTGTTTATTCACCATGACTTCGACTTATCGAAATCTCCAGAAACTCGAACTTGCCATAACACTTATGGTGTTGTTTCCATGAATCTTTTAGATGTTCCTTTGTATTTCAAATGAGTGTTTGCTTATTTTGATCTTTAACTCTAAACTATAACTAAAACCCTATAAGAGATGATATTATACCATATGTATCTAATACATATTGATTATGATGTTTAGACATTTCAACACAGTTTGAATTCGTCCAATTATCATAATTTATGAAACATCTTTCACAAGTCCCTTTTAGGCTAAACTTAACTTGAATACTTTAGTCATGTCGATCAAATCGAAGAGACTTGTTAATTCAGTTAATTCAATATCCCATTTAGTTATGAACTCATTTGAACAATTCAAATCGTTTCAAACTTATGTTTCATTAAGTTAAATACGCTTATTCACTTAAGTCCACAATTAACTAATGATTTCCACTATTTGTTGAAAATACGATACATCACTATGTATAAGATTCAACATTTCTTCGCATATCACCGTTTTACCAGAATGCGGAGTTTTAGTCATTCTGCCCAAGAGGCATGGTTTTGCAAAGTCTCTAGATTAAGCATCTAGGACCCTGATCTTTCATAAAGAACCTGAAATAACCAAAATGACTTAAACTATAGTGTCATTTCATTATTAAACTTTGGATATCTTTTAGCATTCTAATCCTGTATAAATGTTTAAACTATTATCATTAACATAGTGATGAGAATAATTAGTTTGTAATCGTAATGTGACCCTAACGGTATTGTTCATAAGAATAGTACAAACTGGCTTGTAACTTGTTCATATGAATAATCGTCTCGCCAAAAGCAAGACACACAAACAAGGATTACAAATTATATTCAAGTCCACTAATCCAAATGATAAACTTTGAGGAAAGAGGTGATGTCGGCCATCAACTGATTTGCTTGCCGTCGTCAAGTCACGTTGCCTTAAAACCAGCAATTCTCAAGCAGATCCTCCTGTTTTCACAAAACGGGACAAGTATCAAATACTTTGCAAACTGCAATGAGTTTTGCAAAAACCACATTTATAATTTTGTATATCTAACATATACCTTTTTCATCCATGACCTCCTTTTGCAATCAAGCCCTTCTAAGAGTTCTTAACTCTAATGCAAGATCGCTAAGTGTTTTTCCAAATATTTTGTTTTCATCCATGATGGAGGAAAACCCATCCAACGGCTCATACTCTATGTGCCTTATTCTGTAGAATACAAAATGTAGCCCAACTCTCCATCGAATGGAGAATGGCTTATTGGATGATTATGGAGAAAACACAAACATTCCGGAGTCATCGAATTATCTCCTAATGGTTATTGTATCAAGAAGAGAAGATCACCTTTTACGAGGATATCCCTCAGGCGTGGGTATTAATCTATGAAGTTGGACCCTTTTGCTAAGTTCCAAATAAAGCAATATACTCCCATGGTCGCAAAGGACCTCAATGGGATAGGCTAAGATCTACTAAGATATTTGCAAACAGACATCTAGACTAAGTTTATAATAAGAGATCAATTTATAATTGGTCTCCACTAAAATTGTCATCCCCTGGACGATTTTAGTGATCGCATGATCCCTATCCTATGCACCTCCCCCGATCGTCACGGCCATCAGTGCATTATCAAAGGTAGACATTCAACAATGCCAATCACATCATCCATGTGACTCATGCTCGATCTTTCGATCTCTTGTGTTCCGAGGCCACGCTTCTCTAACGTGCTAGGCTCGCCAAATCTAACTTGTGTGTATTCGCTGTGCAACATGGCTTACACCCACTGTATGCGAACATAGATATGTCTGACCCCTACTCACCGCAGGGCGCCTCATACCAAAGAACTTTCTTGGTGGTGCACACACAAGGGGAACACGGAACATTGGAATTCAATAGGGATTATCTTATTTGCTACCGTTGAGTATCTAAATACTAGCACACAATAAGATGTAAAACAGGTATCAACATCATATGTATAATGTGATATGATATGGTCTTTCTTGCGCCTTGATCTCGATCGAGCGCTCTGGCATGATCTCCATCTTGCCCTTGGTTTGACGCCAAGTCCACGACGCCCCCACCAGGTGGTCCATCGGAACGATGACTATTACTATACTACTTAGTAACAGAAAAGTAAACTACTTTACCTTCGTAACGACCAATGCCATATCATAATCACATGCCCCCGCAGAATAAAGTTAGACGCCTCTACTTTATCTATTGCAAGTTTTACGTGGTTGTTAGGGCTTTCGCACTAGAACCGTTTCTAAACTACGAACTTTCCAACCACAACATGGATCCAACAGTTGTCTCTACTACACCCCTTTCGGGGCCCTCTGTTGTAAATGCTATATCAACTATTGAATGAGAGACAGACACCCGCTAGCCACTTATACGGTACAACCCGTATGTTGAGCGTGGAACCAGTCTCGCGTACGAATACACATAAGGTCGGTCCGGGCCGCTTCATCAAACAATACCGCGATATAAACAAGTACACGTTAGAGGGTAACAACTAAGGGATCAATGCCCGCACAATACTTGTGCGTACTGGCCATACAGCACTCCTACGCATAGATCGGCTCTGATACCACTGTTGGGGATCGGTGCGGAAAACAAAAAAATTCCTACGTTGGAACCCCGGAACTGCCGAGGATCTATCTATGTAGTAATGCGGTAACGGCCAATGCGTAGAGAATACATACCCTTGTAGACCGTACGCGGTTAACGTTCCGCAGGGAACATGGTTGATGTAGTCGTACTCGAAGCCGACCTCAAGGTCGCGAAGCTCCTCGCAGGTCACCCCTTGCTCCTTCGTCATCTTCATCGTGCAACAGCTCTGGCTCACGACATTCAAGCGCCCCAAGTGTTGCGCCTCGTGTCTTCGTACACATCCGGTGCACGATAAGACCTCCGGATCCCCGATCCCTCTAGGAGTGCGGAAGTTGATATCCGTCTAGGAATCCATACAGCGCAATGGCATACTGTAGGTGTGCCTCAATCGCATAGCCCAGACTTGGGGCCATGGTCATGAGGTATAGAGAGAGGGAGGGATAAAGTCAACCAAAGGACTTCTCAAGTTGTCTGTTTAATCCCACCCATGGGCACCCTTTTATATAGGCGGAGGGGGTGTGCCCTCCCCATTGGGTTAGCCATGTGGGACTATTAGTTAAAGGAAAATAACAGGAATTTTCGTCCTGGCCAGATGGGCCAAAAGTCAGCCCAATAGCCAAAACAGAAAATGCCTAAATAAAAATAAAAGGGAAAAGCAGCAGCAACAGCCAGCCGGGTGGGCCCTGGCGCGCGGCAGCCCAGCTCACCCCATAGTGGCCAGCGGCCTGGCACCCACCCCGGGTGGGCCTCTGTCCCCGGCGGCCCAAGGTGGAGGAGGCTAGTGCCCGGGTGGGCCGGTCGCTCCCCCCGCGGCTCAGCCCGCCCCACACCGCCTGGTGGCGCCCCGCACCCTGCCCACCCCGCCCGGGTGGGCTAGGCGTCATGGCCAGCGTCTGGCACAACTGTGGCGTCGCCTAGTTGCTGCCGTCGGTGGCGGTTATCCACGCCATACAGGCTATTTTGCCTTTTCCATTTATTTTTTCTGCAGCTTTTATTCTAGGCTATTTCCCTCCGGGATTTAGCCTAATATAAAAGTTGCCTTTATAAATCTTAATCTAAATATTATTTATAATATATTAATTCACAATTAACATATAATAAATATATATTTAAATTCCCATTTATCCGAAAACACTTTTTCGGTCTTTTCCTTTATTCTTTCTCCGAACAACTTCGGATCTCTCCGCAGAGAAATTCCGGCTTTCTCTCTTTCTCTATCGTGATTCCATCTTACGAATGATCGCTCTCGTCGTACCCTTAAGTGTATCCTCTCATGGCTCGGGAATGCTCTAGACATGATCTGTATCAATGATCAACAGAGGGACCACATAGCTATGGCTCTGCCAGCATAACTGCATTTACTTCCATCTTGTCACTGCCAGCATAACTGCATTTACTTCCATCTTCCGCCTCTGCTGCTCTGCTTATATGTTGCTTCGGTCACGAAGACCTCATAGCTATGGTGATGCTCTCGATACTCATTTCGGCCCCCTTGGACATCATTGCCATTGTCATTGCCTTGATATCCCACCTAATTTACAGCTTCTCTCCTGTCCAAGTTATCGTATGTCGGCTGTGTAGTCAATGCTTGAGTGTTTTCTCCCATGAGCGGTGGTGGAGGAGGTGGTAAGTTCCCCTCTCCTTTCCTGGCACGCTAGAACTAGCTGCACTGCCGAGTTGTGTGATTTGCCGACTTACTCGGGTTTGGAGTATGAAAACTACAAGGTTGATCTAGCATCATTTCGAAGGTGTACTTTGGCCTTTCCTGCCACTTCTTATTTTGATCACCCAACTACTTTTTTCCATCACCTTTTTGTGCCCATTGGCCATTATTCTTTTGATGTTGGCTATTGCCTGCATCTCGCTTATCCTGTGCCACAGCTGACACTTGGTTGGACCCATACTAGTAATCTGGCATATCATCTCTCCTCTTGCCATGGTAGTTATTGCGATCATGTCGCCCAGATGACCCGGTTCCATTTAGATAAAGTAGAGGCGTCTAACTTTATGTTGCAGGGAAGGCATTGTGATGTGATATGGTTAGAGTCATGAAAAAGTTAAGGTAGTTTACTTTCATATTACTAAGTAGTACGGTAGTAGTCATCGCGATGATGAACAACAAGACCGGTGGCATCGTGGACTTGGCCTCAAACTGCTGGCCTGATGGAGATCATGCTAGAACCCGTGATGGAGATCAAGGAGCGCGAAGACAACCATATCATATCACATATGAATTGCATGTGATGTTAATTTTATGTGCATTTTGTTTGAGTGCTAGTATTAGATACACAACGGTAGCATTTAAATAGGATGATCCCTAATCAATACCAATGAAAGTGTTCTCCCATTAGTGCGCAACCACCAAGAAAGTTCGCATTTATGAAGCAGGCTGTGATGATCGGGTGCTCGACATCTCTGCGTTCGCATACAATGGGTGCAAGCCATATATGCACAGTGAATACACTACGGTTGAGTTAGCGAGCATAGTATAGCACCCTCAAATCAGCCCAGTGCTTCCCGCAAAACTCGCATAGAAACAATTCAAAGATGCCCACCAGGCACTTGTGTGCGGCTGGAAAACAAAGTAATACCATTACACAATAGTCCATGATGGGACCTACAAGAACATATATATACAAGAATGACTCAGCGAGTCAAGAATACAGATATACATTACAAAAATCCAAATCATATTGAAAATGATACAACATTCAAGTACGGATAAGATGCAAATTGGACTAAGAGTCCTGAAGAATAACCAATGGCGTCCATAACCCTACTTAGTCCAAGACGGAAGGGTAACTTGCTAACGTCGTCAAACTCATACCTGTCAATTCAAAATGGTGCCGACAAAGGGCAAAGGAAAAAGGGAGCGGTTAATACTAAGGCTAGTACATGGCTAGTCTTAGAATTCGGCGACTCTCACCTAAATAGGTATGGTGGGTTCAGCGGCAGCAAAGCATGCACTAAGAACAACCTATAGAGACATGACACAACTATTGGCTAATAGAGAGTGGTAAGAAAGACCTATTCAGAACCAACCTGATACTAACACCAAACAGAACCTATTCGGAAGCATCACAACATACATAGCAATAGAGAGAAGTAAAGCCATAAAGCGAAAATAGGTAGAAGGGGGAGGATGCTTGCCTAAGAACCATTGCCAAACATATATCCAAGAACTTATTGAAGCTTATCGTCCTATCCGAGAAGAAGCAAAGCACTAAAAGGACAAGCGATGCAACAATTACAACTAATGTGGAAGAACCTGCGTGATCATGATATCACCACAACATGGAGCTTCGCCGCTGGCGCTTATAGATGTCGAGGCACAGCCTTAGTCACCGCACTCGCGCTGGTGCGACAAAAAAGCTGTCACGGATAACTATGCCAGGGATTCACAAACGACAACAAATTTCTTGGCGTGGCACAACGTGATGCGCCGAACTAGCGCTTCCGCGACAGCAAGGGGTTACGCCGTGACCCTTGTAGGGAGGCACTGCCTTAGGTGCCATGGCAGTTGTGAGAAGACATCATAAAGATTCTGCCTAGTCTAACATATCTCGGTGGATGTGTTGGTGCATATCAATATAATTAAATTGATAATTAATCCCGAACGTTTAGTATATAGATCACATATAGAAAATCATAGAAACTTGTAATATATAGAAAATCTGATCACACAACAGAGTGATACACATATATAGTTCAGATGCAAGTTTGTCACCCAATCTAGTTCACATACATCTCTAAAAAACTAACTAATAAATTCATAACAATTGACTTAGATTTTATGCACTATGACGACCAAATAGCCCTCCTTAGCTTTAAACTTGAAGGCACAAACATATCCTTCCTGCAGCTTCTTCTAAACAACACAGTCTGCCCAATTTGAAGTCGAGATGACAGTGTTGTCATTTCCATGATTCACAAGAACTTCTTTGATGGTCTCATTGCCACCGTAATCTTCGTGAATGTAAGGAATGAGAAACATGCGGGAAAAAGGGCATGAAAAGTACTGCATATGAAGAAAGAAACAGTTACTGGTTGTGGTAAGTATGAACACCAATAGGAAGAAAGAAACAATTACTGGTTTTTGTAAAAAAGCTACCATATTTCCTTTGGAGATATTGTTCTTATTCATGGTGCAAATGTAGTAAGGGATTGTTGACTTGTATCTTCCGACTATCCTCTGGAGGTTTCTCCTTCTTAATCTAGTCATGTAGATAGCATTGCCAAACCTATAGTGAAGGTCGTACTTATCTACAACTCGGATATCTAATCCTGAAATGAACTTATATTAATTCACACACATACATACATGCATGTTATTGATCTAGTCTCACCACTATACCTCGCATGGTAGAGGGCACGGTCGGATAAGAGCTAGGTACCTTGTTCTCCGCATTAGACATTCCTAACCTACAGAGTCCAACAACGCTACCTTATTCTCTTAGAACAAAACTTCCTAACATACAAATACCATCTAGATCAACGGGAGGTACCAGGGAGCAGTTCGTGCAGCCGTGGTCGAGGGCGCTAGAGCGGTTCGCTCAGCCGCGGTCGAGGGCGCCGGAGCAGTTCATGCATCCACGGATAACGGTGCCGGAGATGTTCATGCAGTCGCGGACAAGGGCGCCGAAGCGGTTCGTGCAGCTATGTACGATGGCGCCGAAGATGTTCGTGCAACCGTGGACGAGGGAGCCGGAGTAGTGATGGATGAAACTGAGATCTATAGGTGGGGAGTGATAGTGAGATCTGAAGCTGGACGATTTCATTCGGATAAGGTTGAGACCTAAAGCTTGGTGGGCTTGGTCGTTCTGGCCCACTGAACAAGATAGAGAGACAATAATAACAGGAAATGAAATACTTATACTTAGGTAATAATTGTACAATATCCACCATGTTATACAGATCAGGAAAATAATTGTACAATTCAATTATAGAAAACATGTTTGAACTAATTCTCCTCAATAGCTTCGGCGGAGGTAACAGAGTCTTCATCATCATCCGACAGGTCCTCCACATTATCCGTATGAACTAGCTGTCTAATTCTAGTAATGACGTCGAGCATCTGGTATGAGAGCTCACGACATTCCTCCTTCTGTTCACAGAGAAACTTGGCCGCCTCTAGTTGATCTCTAGTGTTCATTTGATCAATCTCGAACATCTTCTCCTGCTCGGATAGCGCTTCCTTATGTTTAACTCGATTCTAGAGACTACGCAATGTCCTCTTTAGGTGCGTAGACGTGTGCTCTAGATCAACCCATATAGTGGCATTGTAGTTTGGAACCTCCTGACCGCATCCAAGGAACATGTAGCCAGTGTCACAGGTCCATCGACGGTCATACATAACTCTGCGACGTTGTGGAAGGCCGCACACGCATAGAAGTTTTGTCTCCGTCTCAACCCCATTCCATTGTGGGTCGTTATTAATAGCATTAGGAGTTAAGCCAGAAAAAATCTAGAGGACGGGTGATGAAATTTGAAGAAACGAAATTTCCCCTAATATGTGAAAACGTAGATCGATCTCGATCAAAAAACCCCAAATATTTTCCTAAATCAGAATTAAAATCCATAAAATGGGCTTACGTCCATCTCACAGTCGATCTCGGTAGCGCGTCGCCTAGCTCTTGTCGAATTCGCCTTGCTGCCGGCTGAAGATTTCGTGCAGAGAGAGGGTGAACATAAGTAGGGATCGGAGTGGGGAGATGATGACGAGTATAGAAGAAATACTTTATAACCGTACGGTCGACTCTTACCTTCCGTGGTCGGGCTCAGCGGTCAGTGGGACGGGGTTAACCTGGAAGCCTAGACGGGCACACTATGCAGGTTGTGTATACTCCACGGCACCACCAAATATGCATGCGCCCAGTCAACCACGGCAATAAACAGCGCCGCACTTGCCTACCACCTACTGCAACACACTTTAGTGCCGTTATCGGTAATACCACGGTGTAAATATTTATGCGGCCCTCGATAGCTACCATGAACCCTCATCTGCCGCATATCCAAGTATTGCAGGTACTTTTGGCTTGTGCCACCCTAAAAATCCGCCGGGTATGAGGGTATTTTTGTAGTGTATGATACATGACATGGCAAGTTAATGATGCAAAATATGTTGAAAAGATGTCATTTGCATAGCATATTGATGATACAACATTAGTGAGACATTAGTAACAATAAGGAATGAATTTCGATTTTATTTGTTTATTTTATTAATGAATTTCCTTACAGTAACGTATTATAAATACATGAAACAGACTGCAAAAGCATGCATGGTTAGCATAGTTAGAAGGGGCTTGTCAAGTGATCGATTTAGACATATTATTTGTCGAATTCCGGTTTACGGATTTAAAGATATGAATTTACAAAGGAAATAGCATTTAAATAATTTCGAGATTTTATTTTCCCAGATTATTTTGGATGGTATATTATTAATTCTTGCATTTTTATGATCTCAAAACATAGATCATTTGTATTATTTGAAAATAGTGGTTAAAAGATATAATAATTGCATTTTATATAAAAGGGCAAAATTGCCATTAGTGTGAATAGTTAGGGGCAATTCTAGAATTTTCAGAAATTGTATTTGAATTCAACTCTAGAAAAATATTCACTTTTCATTTTGATTTTGTTTACAAATTCGAATTATTTAAAAAGTTATGAATTTATTTGTATATAAATCATTTCCTAGAAATTTATTATTATTTAGAAACGATTTCTGAAACTTTTTGTACAGTAGCAAACCTACCCTAGGACACTGACGTGTGGGCCATTGTTGCTGACTGGGCGTGCTGGTGAGGTGGCTATGGTGAGCTGGCATGGACGTGTTCGTGATGGAAAGAAAACAACAGGGGGGTTTCTACAAAATCGACGATCAGTGCTAACTGAACCCGACAAAATGGTTTGCCCGCGACTAAAACTCGACCGAGTAGCGACGTGGTGGAGCTACCTTGCGGGCACTACGGGGCACCGTTTGAAGCGTGGTTGGGTGTTATGAAGAGCTAGAACATCCTGGTACCTCTTCAATTCAAACAGGGTGGCGGGCGCGGACTGAGAGCGAGTAGAGCAAGCAATAAAAATAGCACGTGCGTGGTGGCATAGAGCGGGTCCTGGCGGTGGATTCTCGTCGGCGGTGATGACCTTGTTCTAGCTGGTGGTGGAGGACTGGTCAGGGAGGTAGAGGGTAACCTGACGTAGCTCCAGGTACTCATGGGAATACAAGGGGAGGGCGATCGATGGGTGTACTAAGAGGTGTAGCGGGTGGCGGCGGCACACACGGAGGCTGGCCGATGAATGGTTCCGGCGATCTAGGAGGCAGCGATGCTTAGGACCATGGCAGGGACGTGCAGGAGCTCACCAGGGAGGTGTCAGCGCGCTCAGGGGAGCAGGCGGTAGCGTAGGGGCAGTGAGGAGGTTGGCATCAGGGACGGATCAAAGCGGCAGGGGCAATTCAAACTAAAGCCCGTGTTAGGTCCTCTGAAGCTTGCTGCTGCACACGCCAGATAGGGAGGACACTTTGGCCTCTGAGCATGAAACAGGTCGTGGAGGGAAGGGACAGAACTGGGAACTTACCAGGAAGACGAAGGTGGTGTCTGATTGGACGGAAGAGAAGTGGAGCCATCAGAAAATTGACCAAAGGTCACGACCAGAGATGAGAACGACGACCTTGTCAATGACTAAGGCCGCCTCAGACTCAATGGCGTGGCTCGGAAGGAAGAGGCAGTCGAGGTGGAGGTGGAACCTCGCCCAGATCGTCTTGAGGTCCCGGAGGCAGTGGCACGACGGTGAGATTGAAGTGGCTCTCTTGGGTGCTCGTGGATAAAAAGATGGGGGAGGGAGATGGCGGTGGGGTGCTGGGATGAAATTGAACTAGGGTTCACTAGGTGATTAGCTTTGGGGTGGATAAGTACGACACGACACACAGGAGGCATGAGTTGCTGATGTGGCTAACGGGAAAGACGGCCACCTGCTCCTCTGTCTCTTTCTGCAGAGCAAGGGGCAGCGACGAGAAGAGGAAGAACAGGAACTTCGTGACAAAGGGGTACCGGGCTAGATGTGGCACTGCTAGGTGGGTTGTTGGCTGTGGTTTGGGCCGGGACAGGTTGGGCTGTAGGACAGGACGAGTTCTTCTCTCTCTTTATTCTTTAGCTATTTTTATTTCTTCAAAAAATTTCTTTTGTGTTTTACTATTGTTTGTTTATAAAATATTTTGAAAACTTTTGAAACTTTTTGCAGGATTTGTACTAGAGAGGATTTTTCAAGGAATTAGGTGAGAGGGAAATAGCATGGAGGAAGATGATTCCCCATAGAGGTTCCATTTGGCATTTGGTACAAGATGTAGTTTAGGGTTTGGAATGGATAAAACATGTGTAATAAAAATAGTGGATCTTAGTGTCAACACCCGGATTTTTAATCCTAGATGCATGTTATGCCATACCTCGCAATCCCAGGATTACCATTTTTGCGAGACATAACAGAATTGGTACCATAGTACATTATTCATTACAAACCATAATAAGGTCTTACAAATAAAGGATCTCATGATCCAGTCTTAATACAATCAAAGCAGCGGAAAAATAAACGTAGTAGGGGCTCCATCTTCAGGGCCACAGGCAATACTAACGATGGGAGATGATCCTAGTTGTCGTAGACCTCCTGCTGTCCATCATCCTGGTAGTCCTCCTCATAGTCCGGCCACGGGAATAGCCAGGGACAAAGCCATGAGTACTCTTTAAGTACTCGCAAACTATCACTACAAGTAAGGTAGTTCTAGTAGGAATCTTAAGCTCTAGGTTTATTTGCAAAAAGCTAGATTTATCTAAAACTGAGTTTAGAAGTAAAGAAAACTAAGTTAATGTTCTAAATCACTTAAGTAGGAACCTAGCTTTCGTATCCACAACCCTGTTGTGGTCAAGTCAAAGTCATAGTTCAATTCACAAGTCATTTTGAAAACATCTGTATGGCCACTCCAACTGTCCATGACCGCGGACGCGGCTATTCAAATAGTTTGACACTCTGCAGAGGTGGTACACTTATACCACAAAATTCGATACATCCGTCAAGGATAACCCTGAATCATCATACTTAGTATGCGGATGATCA
Organism: Avena insularis; assembly: GCA_023614405.1. Taxonomy (NCBI): domain Eukaryota; kingdom Viridiplantae; phylum Streptophyta; class Magnoliopsida; order Poales; family Poaceae; genus Avena; species Avena insularis. The sequence goes on along the minus strand of CM042692.1, from coordinate 66,067,738 downwards.
ATCGTAACCTTTGAATTACACACTCTGGTATAGGCACCTTCCCTATGAGCTTGGCCTCCCAGCCATGGGCATCTGCCATCCTGGGCAATGCATAGGTGGACATTCACACTCACGAGGTAGCCTCAGCTCAACCTCTTCCGTGATGGAATCCATACTAAGGCATATAAACTTCCAGTTAAGCTCTACCCAATTCAGGTATTGTGGTTGTACGGTAAAATTGGAATGGTATCGCATCCGAGCCCAACCATCAGTTTTTATAAAGGGCTAAGGCTCATGCCTCAACATTTTCATCATGAAGTCCTTTTGTGTCCATAACACATGTCAAAACATTTCAATAGAATGAATCCTCATTCCAAGGTTTTCATAATCCTTTTTCACCAAGTATTCCCATCTAAAGTGATCAACTTTTATGCTTAGCACTAGCCACTAAAGTTGAGGGTATTCACTAATGAGGGGTGCTAATTAAGTGTAACTATCCCACTCTATTATCATGCCTTGGAATGACATCTAAGTATAACTACTTAGGCCTAGTTTTATACTCGTTATGGTATCTATACTATTTTTCCAATACTCACCAAGCACTAACTAAAAGTAAATAACTTTGGTAAAGTAAAAGAATAAAGCTTGCAAGTAAAACTTGGGATTGGTGTAATCAAAGTTATATAACCAAGCATGCCTAAAGCATTTTGCTTAAGTTATCAAGAGGGCAAGTGTTAACATTCATAGTTAACTTGTAGTGTTAGGCTTGCCTTGAGTAGTGCAGTGGTTGAAGTTTTCTTCTTCTTCTTGGTAGTACTCCTCCTCCTCGTATCCCGGGTCGGTACTATCGTCCATAAATAAATACGAGGTACACAATCACCAAACAATACTTAACTATTTCTATTTAGCACACTAAGGCTCACACCTGATGATCTAGCATCATCACAATCATCACATGAAATAAAGACTTAATCTTGTTTATATTATTTTAGAAAATTAATTTCTACTCATTGAAAATACTTAAGATTTAATATTCTTCAATTAAAATATGGGATCATGTTGACACATGTCATCACCAAATATTCTAATACATGGGAATGTGATTTAAAGTGTTGGTCATATTTTATAAAGTTTAAGATTATCCTTTAATAGAATTAAAGTGACTAGAAATGCCTAAATAGCATTGCTTTGGTACTAGTCCAATGTCACTACATGTAAACCTAAATATTTTTACATATTTAGATAGATCTTATCAAATGTGATTTTTTGAGAGTTGGAATCAACTCAAAAGCATTTATGGTTGATTTTTGGAAAAAAATTGAATGTGGAAAAGTCTGTCTTGTTATTTTTACTATAGATGATCTATAATTTCAAATGGTTTGAATCCAATGGACTTGGATAGATAATTTGAATATCTTTCTAACAAAATTGGAATCATGCAATTTGGTTTAGTGAATCTCTTTGAATTGATTTTTGAATCTACTGACAGAATCTGGTTTTAACTAAATTGGAAAATAACTATTTGAATTCACAGGCCTGCGCGGGAAACTAACTGGGTTGTCCCAATCTGCACAGCGCGGCGCAGCAGGCTGTTGACAGGGGGGTCCCATAGTCAGCGACTCTATCTAACCGAAGCGGTATCTTTCAATCTAGGCCCTATGATTAGAACCTGATCTAACGGCTGATATTCATCTCCTATGTCGAACAGCTCCGGTGAGGTCTGAACCCTAACACGGCGGTGGGGGTTGTGTGAGGCTCACCAGGGCTCCAGCTAGGGTCGGCGATGGGGGCGAACAACATTGTCGATGACGGCGGTTCGAACGATGGTCGCGGTGGCTCCAATCGATGGCTCCCTTCTTCTTTTGCAGCGGCGGACTCCGTCCAAATTCCGGTGATGCGGTGCTCTCCTTGCTCCCGGGAGAAGTGTGGGAGGGTCTGTGAGGAGTGGAGAGTGAGGTGGTGTGGCGAATTGAGGTAGAGGGGGCCTCTATTTATACACCGCCGAGGGGACTGAGCGGGATGGGCTGGCTTCTCCGGCGATGGCAGTACAACGAGCTATCGGCGTGGCTGAGGGTAGGGTGCGACACGGTGCTCCCTGGTGGTCATCACAGGCTTAATGGCACGAAACGGGGTAGTCGAGACTGGTCGGGCATGGGCGATGCTCTCTGTGAATCCGGTGTTCGAGACAGGCGCCGCAGGGGCTCTGGTGTGGCGAACTGGGATGTCTGGGAGTTGGCTGGGTTTATGGCGACGGTGTGCATGCGCGGAGAGGGCGAGGCGCGGCGCGTGAGAGCTGGTCGGCTGCAGCACTCTGGCGCGCTCTCGGCACGGCGCAGAGAAAGTGGGCGCGGTGATGCTGAGGTGGTCCATGGCCTGGCTGCGGTCAAGGGCTAGACAGGGGGTGGCGGTGGACGGTGGCCTGTCTCCTGCGCATCGTGGGAGAGGGCAGCGTGGTCCGTCGCGCTCTGTCCATGGTTGGCCGACGAGGCTGGCTTTGGGTGGCGCTTCGCTGGCACAACAGCAAAGAGGGGATGCATGTCTGGTGCTGCTAGATGCTGGGGGAGACATGGGGACTGCAATGGGGGCAATTGGTTGAATGATCACTGCTCAAAACAGTGTAGTTAGGCAGTAATTGATTTGTGTCTGCCAGGTGTTTGATTAAATGGCCGCAAGAATTTGAATTTGAAATTTTTGAATGAAATTTGGTGAGTTTTGATCTTATGCTTGAGTGTCTAAGGTTGCTTGGAAAAGGCAAGGTGAATTGATTTGGGTGGTTTTTGCAAAATGGTGATCTTACCATATGAACTTGATTCAATTTTGAACTATCCTTTAAATATATTTGAAAATAGTTTTTGTGAGTTTGTAAAGTGGGCCTTGGTTCACTTTTACTTGGTCTAGCAAGGGGTGAAAAGAAGTGGAATTGTTTCTGTTAGAAATTCTTTGCTAGGAACTCACAAAGTGGCCTAGTGGTTATCTTTAGTCAAAATGACCATTTAATAATTTGATTCATATTTGATTTCTTTTTCTTTGGATTTTGTTTGTAATTGTCCTAGATGATGTAGTATTCATCTTTCAACCATTTCTTATCATTTGTAGCAATCAGACATGGCAATTTCACTTAATCATACACTAATGCAAAACACACATGCATTCATATTCAAATTAGTAATAAAAGTTTTTGTTAACCCTAAACTTGGGTGATTAGAACTTGATAATCTTGCTTAGTATTTTTGGGGTGTTACAAACCTTCCCTCCTTAAACAAAATATTGTCCCGAAATTTAAGAAAAACTAGGAACTAAAGAGATTTGGAACTCGGCCCTAATGTAATCCTCTCGCTCCCAAGTAGCTTCTTCTTCAGTATGATTGCTCTACTAGATCCTGATAAACTTGATACTCCAGGTCCTGGTGGTTCTGAAGGCTTCTTCCAAAATACGAATGGGTACTTCCCGATACGTCAGATCCTTGTTGATATCTATGGCTCGGTGATCGATGTTCTTGAACACTTCGGTCTTCTCTGGAACTTCTAGACATTTGCGAAGTAACGAGATATGGAACACAATATGGATGGCTGACATCTCCTCTGGCAGTTCCAGTTGATATGATACTTCTCCTCAGTGATTCAAAATCTTGAAGGGTCCAATATATCTGGGAGCTAACTTTCCTTTCAGTTGAAAATGTTGCATTCCCTTCAAGGGTGATACTTTGAGATATACAAAATCTTCGACATTAAAGGTCAGGCCTCGACATCTCTTGTTAGCATAACTCTTCTGTCTGAATTGGGCGGTCTTGAGGTGTTCACGGACTTTGTGAACCTTCTCTTCGGCTTCTCGTAGGATGTCGGGTCCGAAGATCTGACCCTCTCCTACTTGCGACCAATTCAAGGGGGTACGACACTTCCTTCCATACAAAAATTCAAATGGGGCCATTTGCAAACTAGCTTGATAACTATTGTTCTATGAGAATTCTACAAAGGGCAGACAATCTTCCCATTTTGATATATATTCCAGCACACAAGCTCTCAACATATCTTCTAAGATTTGGTTGACTCTTTCAGTTTGTCCATCGGTTTGCGGGCGATAAGCTGTGCTGAAATTCAACTTGGTTCCTAATCCTTCTTGGACTTTCTGCCAAAATCTTGAGGTAAACTGGGTTCCTCGATCCGACAGGTATGATGATTCTAGCGATGTACAGGTCTACTAGCTTTGAACTCTGGTAGGTGGTCTTGACAGGTATGAAATGGGCTACCTTGGACAGTCTATCAACTATGACCAAATAGAATCATTTTCCCTACTAGATGTAGGCAAACCGGTGATAAAGTCCATTTCGACAGAATCCCATTTCCATTCCGGAATCTGCAATGGTTGCAAAAGTCCTGCGGGTCGTTGATGTTCCGCTTTGACTCTCTGACAGATATCACACTTGGCTATGTAGCTTCCGATTCTCTCTTCATCTTGTGCCACCAAAATGGCTCCTTCAAATCCTTATACATCTTCGTTCCTCCGGGGTGGATAGAATAAAGAGTATCATGAGCTTCCTGCATGATAACTTGCTTCAGCTCGGAATCTGCTGGCACACAGATACGTCCTTTGTACCACAAAACTCCTCCTTCATCTTGGGTGAATCCAGGTACCTTCCCTGCACCGATACGACGCTTGATTCCGTCGATACTTGCATTTCCTTTCTGCGCCTCTTTGATCTGACTGATCAAAGTGGGTTGAAGTTCAATGCTAGCTAAAAATCCTTTGCTAACTAGCTCCGTTCTAAACTGCTCCAACTCTTCATGCAAACTTGGCTAGGCTTCTTTTATCATGGTGTTTAATCTACACGGCAATCTGCTAAGAGCATCTGCTACCACATTGGCTTTGCCGAGGTGGTAGTGAATGGCAAGGTCATAATCCTTGATTAACTCTATCCATCTCCTTTGCCTCATATTCAGCTCCTTCTGGGTGAAAATATACTTCAGACTCTTGTGATCCGAATAAATCTCACAGCGGTTACCCATAAGGTAATGACTCCATGTCTTCAAGGCTAAAACTACGGCTGCTAGTTCAAGGTCATGGGTAGGGTAGTTATGCTCATGCTGCTTCAGTTGTCGGGACAGATATGTTATGACTTTGCTTTCCTGCATCAACACACATCCGAGACCAATCTTGGATGCATCACAATACACATCAAAAGGCTTCTTGATATCCGACATAATCAAAATTGGGGCTGAAATCAATCTCTTCTTGAGCTCTTGAAAGCTTGCTTCACATTTATTCGTCCATTCAAACTTATTATCTTTCTTCAACAATTGGGTCATCGATCTTACGATGCTCGAAAATCCTTCAACGAACTTGCGGTAGTATCCCGCTAATCCGAGAAATGCATGGACTTGGGTTTGAGTTGTTGGGGCTTTCCATTCTTCAACATCTTTGATCTTGGCGGAATCGACAGCAAATCCTCCTGCCGACACAATATGTCCTAGGAATCCTACTTCCTTCACCAGAACTCACATTTGCTAAACTTGGCATACAACTGATGCTCTCTAAGGGTTTCAAGGATGGTTCTCAGGTGTAGCTCATGGTCTTCTTCTGACTTGGAATAGATCAGAATATCATCGATAAAAACAACGACAAACTTATCCAGGAAGTTCATAAAAATCTTATGCATGAGATTCATGAAGTAAGCGGGGGCATTGGTTAATCCAAAAGACATGATAGTATACTCATACAATCCATATCTGGTGGTAAAGGCGGTCTTTGGAATATCCATTGCACGAATCTTGAGTTGGTGATAACCAGTTCTAAGATCAATCTTAGAAAACACTCTGGCACCAGTCAACTGGTCAAACAGATCCTCTATCTTCGGCAGTGGGTACTTGTTCTTGATGGTGACATCATTCAGCTTCCGATAATCAGTGCACAAACGGTTACCTCCATCTTTTTTATCCACAAACAAAACAGGCAATCTCCATGGCGATGCGCTTGGTTGAATCAAACCTTTCTCCAGCATAGCATCAAGTTGCTTCTTCAGCTCCACTAATTCAGATGGTTTCATACTATAAGGTCTCTGAGCTATGGGTCCAGTTCCAGGAATTAGTTCAATGATGAACTCTATATCCCGATCTAGGGGCATACCGGGCAATTCATCTAGGAATACATCAGGGTATTCGCGGACTACTCTGACTTGATCTAGGGTTGGTTGGGCTAGACTCTTGTTGCATTTGAATTAACAGGGCAAAGTCTCAGATACATCCTCTACTGATACTCCAGAGCTACTGGTCATGGTTATTGCTTTCTTGGCACAGTCGATTAATCCTTTATGTTTCGACATCCAATCCATTCCTAGTACTACTTCCAAAACTTTGGTTCCAAGTACTATTAGATTAGCATAGAAATCTATTCCATGGATTCTGATAGGTACAACCTTGCAAATTTTTCTAGCTTTGGTGGTTGAACCGGGTATTTGAACTATCATACCATGCTTCAATTTTGTTGGTTGAATCTTACCAGTGCATGCAAATTCTTCTGTAACAAACGAGTGCGATGCTCAAACAACACTCTTGCAAGTACTGAGTTAACAGAAAACATATCCAGCATGACATCTCGCGCTTCCTAAGCTTCTTCAGCATTCATGTGGAACAGACAGCCGTTGCGGTTGAGCGAATTCCCTGGGGCAAATCTCCTTCCAGGTTGAACACGACGTTGCTACTGAGCGGGTGCATTTGCATTGGTGGCTGCTGCAAGCTTCTTGGGGCACTCATTTAGTAGTGACCCTTGACTCTGCATTCAAAGCAAGTAATCTAGGACTTGTCTTTTCCTGGAATAGGCACATCATTGCTTCCACTCCTTGGGGCAGTATTGTTGTTGTTGTTGGACTTGGGCGGTGCACGATTGAAGTTGTTGGAGTTGCTGGGGTTGTTGTTGTGGTTTCCTCTAGACTTCAGGTTTCCTCCGCTACGATTGGGATAGTTTGGATGGGACATAGGGGGTATGTTGTTTCTTGGGGCATATCCTGCAGTCGGGTTGGGGCGATACTTCTGGGTATGGTGGGATCCAGGCTGGTGCATCATCCTGCGCTTGCGATTGTCATTGGCTTGGTTGATCTTCCCTTCCATCTGAATGGCAGAGTCTACTAGCTCTTCTAGGTCTCCAAAACGGATGTTGACTAGCACAGTTTGCATCTCATCATGCAATCCATTCAGGAACCTTTCCTTCTTCTTTGCTTCGGTGTTAATCTCATCAGGGGCATATCTAGCTAGTGACAGAAATTTGTCACGGTACTCAACTACCGTCATCCTTCCTTGCTTCAGTTCCCTGAATTCATCCCTCATCCTGGTGACCAAACCTTGGGGCACATGGGTCCGGCTAAACTTGATCTTGAATGCTTCCCAAGTCATCATCTGACCTTCGTTCATGGTACGGGTGCTATTCACTAGACTCTTGCATCTCCTGCCAAATAATGGGTGGCAAACAGTACTTTTTCATTGGCTTCAACTCCTGCGACCTCCAGATTGTTCTCCATGGTTTGCAGCCAGTCATCAGCATCTAAGGGATCCTTAGGCTTACTAAAGATGGGTGGGTTGGTATTCTGAAAGTTCTTGAGCTTGGATCCATGGTGATCCTGGTTTCCGTGACCTTGGTTATTATGGGCCATCTGAGCTATCTGTTGAAGAGTGGCTAGGTTGGCTTGGCGTTCGGCTCTACTAGCTTCACAATCAGAAACTAGCATTTGCAGAATCTGCAGCATCGGGTCCTGAGATGAACTGTTTCCTCCGGGGTTTCCACGAGTCATCTGAAGATTGAGATAGATAATGAGATAAGAGGGAAATTTCTAAGGTTCATGGTTTTGTTTCAAAAGATTTAAACTTTTAGTTTGACTCAGGTTTTTCAAACTAACAACTTCCTCTCATTCATTCACTCAAATCACACAATACAAACACACACCACACACAAATAGAAAACAGATGGTTTTAAGAACCATTCTATGAAACTATGATACAGTGGGACCGGTACAACTCATTCCTACGGTAGTGATCAAGTGCATCTAATCATCATCAATGAAGTCAGAATCATCATCATCATTAGTGTGGAACTCCAAGGCATCATCCTATAGGTAGTCGTTGTCATCATTGAGGTAAGAGTAAAGATCTCCCTGGATATCTTCACCTTCCTCCTCCTTCGCTTCAAGCTGGACTTCCTGTTCACTAATGGTCTTCTCGAGAGCGGCCACCTTCTTGCGAAGATGATCGATGATGCGATCCTTCTTGTCACGTTGACGACGAAGTGATTGGCACTCCTTGGCGAGAATGGCGAGGGTCTGGTCCTTCTTGACTGCAATGGCATGGTTGTGGTTGGCGTAGGCATGGGCTTTGTCCAACTCCTTCTGCCTATCATACAGTACGAAGTCAATATTGTCCACCTGGTGCTTCAGCTCCGGGTGTCCTGGCATCTCCAAGGGCATTCCCATAGAATCACGCCTTACAAAGTGAGCAAAGCGAGTTCCCTGGATCCAGTTGATGTTTTGCCCATACAGACGAGCAAGAGCTTCATGCATAGCCCTGGCTAATCCATCTAGCCAGTTGTTCTCACGCAACGTGAATTGGATCTTCTCTGAAGTGGGTTCTGAAGGAGTTATGCCCTAGAGGCAAATAATAAAGTGTATTATTTGATATATCTCCTATATGTTCATAATATGTTTCATGTTGTGCTATAACTGTGTTAATGCGAAACGTTAATACATGTGTGGTATGTAAACAAACCATGTCTCTAGTTACCTCTAGCGAGCTAGTTCATTGGTCATGAGGATGGTATGGGTTTCAAGATCATGGGCATTTATGCCAATTGACAATGAGGTCATGTTATTAGTTGAATAACATGATAGACAAACATCCGACCGTTATATCTTGAATGAGATCTAGTTACAAAGTTCACCATTGATGATAAAACATAGAGAACCTCGCAACTTGATCCTTTGACTGTGAGGTAATGCAAATCACCATTCCGGAATAAGCTTAGATGGTTATCAAGAATCATCTCGTAACAGGGTGATCAAAAAGGTGCCACTCAGGTTTTCCGAAGGGATGCGTAGAGGAGTACATATCAAGACCAGGATTTGTCTAATCCATGTAACGGATAGATACATGTGGCCATCTCGGTGACGTTGCATTAATGAAGCTTGCAAGCATGTGACTTGGTCACGGAATGAAACGCATGCGAATGAGTAAACAAATTCATTGGTAACGAGACCGACCTAAGGTATAGGGATACCGAAGATCAAGTCACGAATGAATTAGGTATCATATGACAAAGGGAACGGGAAACGACTATCTCACGGTTCGAGCGATTATATTCGTGAAACGCACGGGGGTCACATGGCCATCCAGGTCCCTCTGTTGATCATTGATGTGAGAGTAGTCTCGATCATGTCCGGAGTGTTTCCGAACCGAAGGATGTCACGCTTAAGGGTAGGGACGCTTAGGGTAGATGAGGTATAGTAGGAGAAGTAGAGAAAGAGAAATTGGAATAGTTCTGGGTAACATCCGATGGAGATCGGAAGGGGTCCAGAAGGTGTTCCGAAGTAAAGGAATAATACAATATGTGTATTTGAATATTAATTGGAGAATTAATATTAAATATATATTATTTTATTATTAAAGGATCATAATCTAATGGGCCTCACCCGAAGGGAGGCCCAATAGGGCATGGCACCTAGGGAAAGGGGTCCAGCCGGCCTAGGCTTAGTGGGCCACCCCAATGGGGCCCACCTAGGGCCGGCGGCTGCCCCTAGGTGGCCGGCGGGTGTGGGGGTTAGTCCCACACCTCCTGGCCCTAGGGTGGTGCGCCCCCTTCCCACTATATATAGGGGTATCCCCTCCCCCTTTGGAATCACCCCATTCCCTCTCATTCTCTCTCTCTCTCGTCCATTGAGTACTTCTCCGTAATATTGGGGAGGACCTCGTGGGTGAGTTCTCCACCTTCACACCACCGTCGTGTGATCTGTGATCCGGCATCTACTTCTTCTGCTGCTCGGCTGGATCGGAGTCCGGTTGACGTCTCCTACACTGGACGTGTGACGAACTTCGGAGGCACCACACTTGGGGTGCTGCTCGTCTTCATCAATATACCCTGCGTAAGGCGTGCCTCGGTCTTCGAAGGTATGAATATCGTATCTCTCCTCCGTTACTTATGTCTACATAGTATTGATCCTGGTATTAGTGTTCGAGTAGATAGAATTTTTTTTGTTTTTTGCTATGGAACCCTTTAGGTGCTTCCATTTTGCCTCTGAGATCTACAACTATCAACCATTGTAGATCTCCTCCTACGTGATCATTGAGTTGGGCCTCGAAGAATTCCAGATGCGGGCGCTCAAGATACTCTGATAGTGCATCAGATCCCTCTCAAAGATTAGTTGGCCTCCGTTTCCCAGCTGGTAGAACTTGCAATACTGAACTTCCATCTATAAGAATTTAGGGTGAGTAAGTTAGTGAGGTGAACAAGTGTGTCAAATTTTATGTAGGAATGCAAGAATTTTTGAGGAACATGACTTTTTTTTGAAAGAATCAAGGATAAGAGTGCGAATAGGTTTTCATAAATACTCACCTCTTTTGTTTTGAAACTAAGTTTTTGTTCGGACGTCCATTCTAACTAGGGTCTCCTATGGTCAGGATGGCTCTGATACCAACTTGTCAACACCCGGATTTTTAATCCCAGATGCCTGTTATTCCATACTCGCAATCCCAGGATTACCATTTTTGCGAGACATAACAGAATTGGTGCCACGGTACATCATCCATTACAAACCATAATAAGGTCTTACAAATAAAGGATCTCATGATCCAGTCTTAATACAATCAAAGCAGCGGAAAAATAAACGTAGTAGGGGCTCCATCTTCAGGGTCATAGGCAATGCTGACGATGGGAGATGATCCTAGTTGTCGTAGACCTCCTGCTTTCCATCATCCTGGTAGTCCTCCTCATAGTCTGGCCACGGGAATAGCCAGGGACAAAGCCATGAGTACTCTTTAATTACTCGCAAACTATCACTACAAGTAAGGTAGTTCTAGTAGGAATCTTAAGCTCTAGGTTTATTTGCAAAAAGCCAGATTTATCTAAAACTGAGTTTGGAAGTAAAGAAAACTAAGTTAATGTTCTAAATCACTTAAGTGGGAACCTAGCTTTCATATCCACAACCCTGTTATGGTCAAGTCAAAGTCATAGTTCAATTCACAAGTCATTTTAGAAACATCTGACAACAGAATAGTATGGCCACTCCAACTGTCCATGACCGCGGACGCGACTATTTGAATAGTTTGACACTCTGCAGAGATGGTACACTTTCACCACAAAATTCGATACATCCGTCAGGGATAACCCTGAATCATCATACTTAGTATGCGGATAATCAATCATAACCTTTGAATTACACACTCTAGTATAGGCACCTTCCCTATGAGCTTGGCCTCCCAGCCATGGCCATCTGCCACCTGGGCAATGCATAGGTGGACATTCACACTCACGAGGTAGCCTCAGCTCAACCTCTTCCGCGAGGGAACCCATACTAAGGCATATAAACTTCCAGTTAAGCCCTACCCAATTCAGGTGTTGTGGTTGTACGGTAAAATTGGAATGGTATCGCATCCGAACCCAACCATCAGTTTTTATAAAGGGCTAAGGCTCATGTCTCAACATTTTCATCATCAAGTCCTTTTGTATCCATAACACATGTCAAAACATTTCAATAGAATGAATCCTCATTCCAAGGTTTTCATAATCCTTTTTCACCAAGTATTCCCATCTAAAGTGACCAACTTTATGCTTAGCACTAGCCACTAAAGTTGAGGGTATTCACTAATGAGGGGTGCTAATTAAGTGTAACTATCCCACTCTAATATCATGCCTTGGAATGACATCTAAGTATAACTACTTAGTCCTAGTTTTATACTCTTTATGGTATCTATACTATTTTTACAATGCTCACCAAGCACTAACTAAAAGTACAGAACTTTGGTAAAGTAAAAGAATAAAGCTTGCAAGTAAAACTTGGGATGGTGTAATCAAAGTTATATAACCAAGCATGCCTAAAGCATTTTTCTTAAGTTATCAAGAGGGAAAGTGTTAACTTGCATAGTTAACTTGTAGTGTTAGGCTTGCCTTGAGTAGTGCAGTGGTTGAAGTTTTCTTCTTCTTCTTGGTAGTACTCCTCCTCCTCGTATCTCGGGTCGGTACTATCGTCTATCAATAAATATGAGGTACACAATCACCAAACAATACTTGACTATTTCTATTTATCACACTAAGGCTCACACTTGATTATCTAGCATCATCACAATCATCCCATGAAATAAAGACTTAATCTTGTTTATCTTATTTTAGAAAAGTAATTTCTACTCATTGAAAATACTTAAGATTTAATATTCTCCAATTAAAATATGGGATCATGTTGACACATGTCATCACCACATATTCTAATACATGGGAATGTGATTTAAAGTGTTGGTCATATTTTATAAAGTTTAAGATTATCCTTTAATAGAATTAAAGTGACTAGAAATGCCTAAATAGCATTCTTTTAGTACTAGTCCAATGTCACTGCATGTAAACCTAAATATGTTTATATATTTAGATAGATCTTATCAAATGTGATTTTTGAGAGTTGGAATCAACTCAAAAGCATTTATGATTGATTTTTAAAAAATGTTTGAATGTGGAAAAGTATCTATCATATTATTTTTACTATAGATGATCTATAATTTCAAATGGTTTGAATCCAACAGGCTTGGATAAATAATTTGAATATCTTTCTAACAAAATTGGAATCATGCAATTTGGTTCAGTGAATCTCTTTGAATTGATTTTTGAATCTACTAACAGAATCTGGTTTTAACTAAATTGGAAAATAACTATTTGAATTCACAGGCATGCGCGGGAAACTAACTGGGCCGGCCCAATCTGCACAGCACAGCGGGTTGCTGACAGGGGGTCCCACTAGTCAGCGACTCTATCTAACCGAAGCAATATCTTTCAATCTAAGCCCTACGATTAGAACCTGATCTAACGGCTGACATTCATCTCCTACGTCGAACAGATATGGCGAGGTCTGAACCCTAACACGGCGGTGGGGGTCGTGTTGGGCTCACCAGGGCTCCATCTAGGGTCGGCAATGGGGGCGAACGACGTTGTCGACGATGGTGGTTCAAACGGTGGTCGCGGTGGCTCTTGGGGCGGCTCCAATCGACGGCTCCCTTCTTCTTTTGTAGCGGTGGACTTCGGCCAAATTCTGGCGATGCGGTGCTCTCCTTGCTCCAGGAAGAAGTGTGGGAGGGTCTGTGAGGAGTGGGGAGTGAGGTGGTGTGGCGAATTGAGGCGGAAGGGGCCTCTATTTATACACCAGCGAGGGGACCGAGTGGGATGGGCTGGCTTCTCCGGCGATGGCGGTACAGCGAGCTATTGGCGTGGCTGAGGGTAGGGGCGACGCGATGCTCCCTGGAGGTCATCACGGGCTTAATGGCACGGCACGGGGCGGTTGAGACTAGTCGGGCGCGGGCGATGCTCTGTGCGGAACTGGCGGTGTTGGAGATGGCGCACGGGGGCTACGGGTCACGCGGTGGCGAACGGGGATGTCTGGGAGCTAGCTGGTTTTATGGCGAGGGTGTGCACACGTGGAGAGGGTGAGGCGCGACGCGTGCGATCTAGTCGGCTGCGGCGCTCTGGCGTGCTCTCGGCACGGCGCAGAGAAAGTGGGTGTAGCGATGCTGGGGTGGTCCATGGCCTGGTTGCGGTCAAGGGCTGGACAGGGGTGGCGGTGGACGGTGGCTTGTCTCCTGCATGTCGTGGGAGACGGCGGCGTGGTCCGTGGCGCTCTATCCATGGTCGGCCGGCGAGGCTGGCTTCGGGCGGCGCTTCACTGGCGCAACGACAAAGGGGGGATGCGTTCCTGGTGCTGCTAGATGATGGGGGAGACAGGGGGAGTGCAATGGGGGCAATTGGTTGAATGATCACTGCTCAAAACAGTGTAGTTAGGCAGTAATTGATTTGTGTCTGCCAGGTGTTTGATTAAATGGCCGTAAGAATTTGAACTTGAAATTTGGTGAGTGTTTTGATCTTAGGCTTGAGTGTCTAAGGTTCCTTGGAAAAGGCAAGGTGAATTGATTTGGGTGATTTTTGCAAAATGGTGATCTTACCATATGAATTTGATTCAATTTTGAACTATCCTTTAAATATATTTGAAAATAGTTTTTGTGAGTTTGTAAAGTGGGCCTTGGTTCACTTTTACTTGGTCTAGCAAGGGGTGAAAATAAGTAGAATTGTTTTTGTTAGAAATTCTTTGCTAGGAACTCACAAAGTGGCCTAGTGGTTAACTTTAGTCAAAATGACCATTTGATAATTTGATTCATATTTGATTTCTATTTCTTTGGATTTTGTTTGTAATTGGCCTAGATGATGTAGTATTCATCGTTAAACCATTTCTTATCATTTGTAGCAATCAAACATGGCAATTTCACTTAATCATACACTAATGCAAAACACACATGCATTCATATTCAAATTAGTAATAAAAGTTTTTGTTAACCCTGAACTTGGGTGATTAGAACTTGATAATCTTGCTTAGTATTTTTGGGGTGTTACACTTAGCAAGTAGATCCCATCTTGTATAAAACAAAATATTGGGAGACAAAAGAGAGGAGAGGGAAACGGTGATAACATTTATACATGCAAGACAAAAACATTGCAAGGTTTGATATGATGTTCAAATGCAATGTGGCATGATGACATGAGCATGATATCATGATGATGCAATAAATAACAAGCATATGCTAGTGTTGATCTATATTTCTTATGCAGCATTCCAATGTTAGACAATTGGGATGATACAATTCTCCTCCACTAAACTAGAATCTCTCCCCGATATTCCTAGGAAAAGAAATCTTCTCGTTCCCATGTAGCTTTCTCAAGGGGGTGGTGTGACCACTATATCTTGTAAAACTTTTCAAGAGAACACTCCGGAGAAACGAAGGTAGAAGTAAAGGTCTGAAAACATAAGACCAGCTCTAACTTCGATGGAAGGAGAAAGGAACACATTAATTTAATTCAATGTACAAGAGCGAATAGAAAGAGTAGTCGGTATGAGGGATAATCCATCACACAGCCAAACTATTACTCCGTATATGAATAAGAAAATTGTGCAACCCATTCCCGAATTCAGACTAAAGATCTTGACAAGAGATGTTTGGAAAAACTTCGGAAAACAAAGGAGTGATGCAAGCTCTTTATCGGATCTGGCATAGATGATGTCGTCGTGTTGGAAAACACTGGAAGGTATAAAGATTCTTTTTAGTGAATTTTGGGTCCAAAGAAAAGTACAACAAATGAAAGATTCTTTAGATAGCATGAAGACCGGATGTAGAAACACCGTTACAAGAGGAAGGAATCAAAACCCTGAAAATACGACGGAAACCCAACCATGAGAAATCCTGGACTTGAATAATAGTAAGAGAGCAGATTCAAAACACGCAAAGGTAAGAGGAGAATAGTATATACGTAAGAAGTAAAAGCATACCTAATCAGATCTATCCAACTGGTTTTTGCAAAATAGCTTCACCTCTCTACATCGTCTGTTAACAAGGTTATCCTACAGGCTGGACTAGTGGGGTATCGTAAACAAGGCTCTGATACCACTTGTAACACCCTCGAATCAGCCCTATGCATATTTTAGCGCTTCCCGCAAAACCCGCATAGAAACGATCCAAAGATGCCCACCGAGCACTTGCGTGCGAGTGGAAAACAAAGTAATACCATTACACAATAGTCCACAATGGGACCCACAAGAACATATATATACAACAATGACTCAGCGAGTCAAGAATACAGATATACATTACAAAGATCCAAATCATATTGAAAATGATACAACATCCGAGTATGGATAAGATGCAAATTGGACTAAGAGTCCTAAAGAATAACCAATGGCGTCCATAACCCTACCTAGTCCAAGCCGGAAGGGTAACCTTGCTAACATCGTCAAACTCATACCTGTCAATTCAAAGTGGTGCCGACAAAGGGCAAAGGAAAAAGGGAGCGGTCAATACTAAGGCTAGTACATGGCTAGTCTTAGAATTCGGCGACTCTCACCTAAATAGGTATGGTGGGTTTAGCGGCAGCAAAGCATGCACTAAGAACAAGCTATAGAGACACAATACAATTATCGGCTAATAGAGAGGGTTAAGAGAGACCTATTCGGAACCAACCTGATACTAATACCAAACAGAACCCATCCCGGAGTTTCCCCCTCGAGACCAAACAAGGAAGTCCTCCCGAGGAACTCACACATTTGGCAGTTTTATTAACCATTCCATTAAAGTTGTATCACTTACTAGTCAGATATGGATAGTATAAGATACTCCAATATCACCAGTTGTTGGCACTTTTAATTAACCATTCAATAGTAGTGGAGCTGATTACTTGTCATGCCTAAGTAAAATTTATAGCACTACTTTAGTTTGAGTTATCTATGGTCGACACACTGTGCTCCAAGTAGTCCATAACCACGGACACAGCTTTTCGAAAGGATTTACCCTACAGGGGTGCACAAATAGCAACACATGGATGATCAACCTCAGAAAAAACCAAATAAAAAGCAACAAGGCATCATGACAAAGCATTCACAAGATTCAAAAATGATTTCGGGAGGCCACCCCACTAATCTACCCACTATGAAGTCGGACAGGCTCCGAGAAGGACCAAGGGGTTTGCGACGACGACTAAGAAAGACTGGGAACCTGAAAGTGAGACTAGGCTTGTCCAAACAGCGTAAATGTGACGCGGGGTTCCAAAATGGTACAGTAGTAAACCGCTCTCCTCGAGCAACAATAGTAAATAAAGCGGTAAAGCATGGCATAAGTACAGGATAGTAATAAATCTCCAAACTAGTTTATGGCCCCCAAAAATAAGATGTGGATCAAGCTCAGGCGAAGGGGGTCCATAAAGTCTCCCACATGTGGATAGTGCGATAGTCAAGGAACAAGTGTCAAGTACTCGGGTATTAGGTGGACACAAGTGGGCGAGATAAAAGTCAAATCTCAACTATTGTCCACCGATGCCTCTTTATTAGTTATATATATTCTCATTATTTTAATTATCAAGTTGTAAGTAGATCCATGATTATCTCCACCATTAAGCATGTGCCAACCCCCAACAATTGTGGAACTCGACAACTCGAACCAACACGTGAGCAAGCAACTGCGACTCGCAAGGCCAACTATCTACCAAAACAATGGGCAATAGGAAGTGGCCAACGCAATATAGGTTGCAAGGACTATAAATGGTACGAAAACTAAAGCATCGCAACAAAAATAGCAATATAGAGATGTAAAGCTATAAAGCGAAAATAGGTAGAAAAGGGAGGATGCTCGCCTAAGAACTATTGCCAAAGATTTATCCGATGAACTTGTCGAATCTCACAACATCTCATTGTCCTATCCGGGAAGAAGCAAAGTACTAAAAGGACAAGCGATGCAACAATTATAACTAATGCGGAAGAACCGACATGATCACGATATGATGCATGACATGGCAAGTTAATAATGCAAAACATGTTGAAAAGATGTCATTTGCATAGCACATCGATGATACAACATTAGTGAGGCAGTAGTAACAATAAGGAATTAATTTCAATTTTATTTGTTCATTTTATTAATGAATTTCCTTACAGTAAGGTATCATAAATGTATGAAACAGAATGAAAAAGCATGTATGGATAGCATAGTTAGAAGGGCTCGTCACACTAATTGATTTAGACATATTATTTGTCGAATTCTAATGTATGTTTTTAAATATATGAATTTATTAAGAAAATGGATTTTAATAGCATTTAAATAATTTCGAAATTTTATTTGCACAAAAATTATATTCGATGGCATACTATTAATCCTTGCATTTTTCTGATCTCAAAACATATATTATTTGTATTATTTGAAAATAGTGGTTAAAAGATATAATAATTGCATTTTATATAAAAATAGGGCAAAATTGTCATTTCTATGAATAGTTAGAGGCAATTCTAGAATTTTCTGAAATTGTATTTGAATTCATATCTGAAAAATATTCGCTTTTCATTTTGTAAGTTTTTACAAATTCAAATTATTTAAAAATATATGAATTTATTTGTATATAAATCATTTCCTGGAATTTTTATTATTTAGAAAAGGTTTCTCAAACTTTTTTTACCGTGGCAAACCTACCCTACGACACTGATGTGTGGGCCAATGTTGCTCACTGGAACGCTAACTAGGCATGCTAGTGAGGTGGCTGTGGTGAGCTGGCATGGACATGTTAATGATGGAAAGAAAACAACAGGAGGGTTTCTACAAAATCGACGGCCGGTGCTAACTGAACCTGACAAAATTGTTTGCCCACGACTGAAACTCAAAAGATTAGCAGCGCGACGGAGCTACCTTGCGGTCAAGATTGTGGGTACTACGAGGCACCGTTTGAAGCATGGTTGGGTGCTATGAACATCTGGAACATCCAGCTACCTCTTCGGTTCAACTAGGGTGGTGGGCGCGGGCTGAGAGCGATCAGAGCAAGCGACAAAAATAGCATGTATGCGGTAGCACAGAGCGGGTCCTGGCGGTGATGATCTTGTGCTAGGTGGTGATGGAGGGCTGGTCAGGGAGGTAGAGGGTAACCTGGTGCAGCTCTAGGTACTCATGGGAATATAAGGGAGGGCGGCTGATGGGTGTACTGAGAGGTGTAGCAGGTGGCGGCGAGGCACACGAAAGCTGACTGATGGATGGTTTTGGTGATCTAGGAGGCGACGATGCTTAGGACCATGACAGGGACGTGCAATAGCTCACCGGGGAGGTGTCAGCACGCTCAAGGGAGCCGACGGTAGCATGTGGGCGGCGAGGAGGTTGGCATCAGGGACGGCTCAAAGCAACAGGGGCAATTCAAACTGAATCCCACCTTGAGTCCTCTGAAGCTTGCCGCTACACACGCCAGACAAGGAAGACACTTTGGCCTCATAGCACAAAATACGTCGTGGAGGAAGAGATAGAACCAGGAACTTACTAGGAAGATGAAGGTGGTGTCCGATTGGATGGAGGAGAAGCAGAGCCACCAGAAATTTGACCAGAGGTCGACCATTAGATGGATGAAATTGAACATAGATTAAACACAGAGAATCTATGTGAATATATCAGGATGTTTAATAAACATTAAAATAAAAAATACTTGGAGTATTCTGAAAGAAGTTTAGAAGGGCCCTGAAAACAATTTAGAATGGATTCAAGTGAAGAATTGGTTCTTACTTGAGCAAATATGATAAGTATTAAGTAGTGACTCAGTATTCATGACAATGGTTAAAAGGAAAGAGAGATGCATCGCATCACCTGCGCCTTAGCCATAGATTTTCCAGAAAAACCCATGTTATTTATACTTAACATAATGTGACCCAAGTTCACTACTAGGAAAACAGCTATACGTAATCCGCCAGGCCGTGGCGCACATGCGGGATAGTGCGCCACGGGCAAATAGCCGTGGAGCACCTTCCTGTAGTGGGCCACAAGTGGGCCACATAGCCGTGGCGTACTGTCCTGGAGTGCGCCACCACTATGTGTGGGCTAGGGTGCGTGCGACCGCACTCCACTTGCCCGTGGTGCATGGTGCACATGTGCGCTACGCCAATCTTCGTAGTCATGGCGCACATGCTCCTCATGCGCCACGGGTAAGTAGAGTGTGGTGAACCCGCAAGTCTCGGCCAACTTGCCCGTGGCGCATGGACAGGGTCTGCGCCACGGCTACGCAGATCATTTGTGGCGCATGGGGTCATGTGCGCCACAGATGTGTCGCACTGTAGATCAGCACATGGCCAACCCTCCAACCACCTCACTTTCCCCTCTCATCTTCTTCTTCACTTTCCCCTCTTCCTTCTTAGATCTGCTCGAGCTCCTCCTCCTTGCCACCTTATTTTTTCATATTTTTCATCGGTTAATAGTTTGTTAAACTTCACTTGGATGCTACATAAGATAAATTAAGCTCTACTCACCTCTCCTTCGATCTTCGGCCTCTCATATCGATCGGTAAGTTATCCATGTGTATGGAGGATGCTCTCATGTGTTTGTATGATGCTCTGTTGTGTGTAGTGTAAGAGGATTATTATATGCGTATGGATCCAGATGTGCATGTGTGTGTATATGGAGATGATGAATGCTCATTTATGTGTGTATGATGCTCTCATATGTGTGTAAGAGGATTAATTATGTGCATGTGTATATGGAGGATGTGCATGTGTGTATATATGGAGGATTCTCATGTGTTTGTATATCATGGGTATGTGTGTGTGAACGCGAGTTACCAATGTTTTGCCGAAATGTTGATTCATTTCCATTTCGGTAAATTTCTGGCATTTCTTGCAATAAAGGCGCTACTTTGAGGATAGGTCATGCCGAAATTTTTGGGCGACCTTTTTGCATTGCATGCATATGCATATGCATTGCATGCGTGGTTCTAAACTTCTATTGTGCTGATCACTGTTGTGTGTAATAATGTGTATAGGGAAACCATGGTCCGCATAATGAGCGAAGGCATTGTAGCTAGATATTTGCAATGCGCGATGGCCGACATGATACGGAATAACATGACGGAGATAAGATGTCCGTGTAGAAGATGCAAACTCAAGTGGTTGATTGATCCTGATTCCGGACAACTGCAGGCACACCTGCTCCGTCATGGTTTCATGGATGGGTACACTCGATGGTTATGAATCAATGCTTAGTTATTTGGCTTACATTTTGGTTCTTTTCTTTGCTTACTTTGGTCCATTTTTGACAATGCCGATGATTAAAATGTTGTGGCACACTATGTATGTGAACTCTAACTTTCCCTTGTCTAATATTATTTGTCTTGTCTATAGAGATAGCGAAGAAGTGGTATGTGGTGTACAGAGGCCATGTTCCAGGCGTCTACGACGAGTGAAAACACTGTCAAAAACAAATGAACAAGTTCCCGGGCAATAGCTACAAAGGCTACAAGAGTAAGGAGGTGGCAGATGCTATGTGGATGGACCACCTCCGTGAGGAAGAGATGGAGGAGGGGCACCGGATCTGCAAGACCGTGAGGAAGAGAGAGAGGGGAACCTTCGAGAGGGGAACCTTCATCATAGTAATCTCTATCTTGATCACCGTGTTTGTGGTTCTATTGTATTTGATAGTACTTTAGGTGACTAGCTACTTAGAGAGATTGTGAACTTAGCTCCCTCGCCGATCACGACACCAGCGATAGCTTGTGTAATGATTGCACTTGTAATATACTATGTATATTTGTACTGTTTTGCAAACTATGTATGCATGTATGTATTTATACTGTTTTGCAAACGGTGAATATATGCTGCATGTAAGTATGGACTAGCATTTTAAAAAAAATGAGAGCAAATGTAGCAGTGGCGCACATGGATAGTGTTTGTGGCGCACCAACAAGTGCGCCACGAACAAACTTAGTCGTGGCGCACTACCTCGTGCGCCACGAATCTGTCGATATGGCTGTGGCGCACTATCTCGTGTGCCACGAACAAACTTAGCCGTGGCGCATTGTCTCAAAGAACAGTGACGCACTACAAGGTCCGCCACGGATCTGTCGATATAGGTGTGGCGCACTAGGTAGTGCACCACTGCTAACTTGTAGCCATGGCGCGAGTTTATTGGCGCACTCCATGTGCGCCACGGATGACGAAAAACAGTGTGCCACGAACATGTTGTTTTCTAGTAGTGGTTCTTAAAATGCAAGAACATTTTTCTAAGTGAACAAAGGTTAATCACTGAAACAGAGTTAAGTTTGGCGCAAAGGAAGCATGGTTAGGGATCAGAGTTGCAAATATTGCACTTTGATCAAAGTCTATATAGATATAGAACTATTAGAATAATTTAGAGTAAGCATAAGTGGTTTTGGTTTAAGAAAGTTTAACTTTCGACTAAGGGTGTTTATAGATACACATGACATCTTGAAAGTCCAAACGATTGATAGATCATCACTGTATACTAAAAACACAAGTCTCACTTTGTCACCAAAACAAGATGTTTTAAATGTCAAATAAGTGACATTAATGATTTGCAAATAGGACCTTATGAATCTGGTAAAACATATTTAGGACAGGAAATCATCCATGAGCAAGCATGATCAGTAAACACATATGAGATATGGTTTATGATTAGTAGCAATGTAGCTAGATTATTTGTACTCTAGTGCAACTGGGAGACTAAAGGAGATATTCCCTAGAGGCAAATAATAAAGAGGTTTATTATCATATCTCATTAGTTCATAATAGTTTTATATCATGCTATAACTGTTTCAAGTGGAAACATTGGTAAAGGTGTGGTATATAAACAAACCCAGGTCCCTAGTAGCTTCTATTCAAATAGTTCATTGGGCAGCCGATGATCAAGGTTTCCTAATCATGGTGATACTATAGCCAACTGACAATAAAGTCATATCATCTGAGACAGTGTGATGAACATTTCCCACCAATGATTGTTGCAACATAATTATGTCACATAGTTCACAGTTGCAATTGTCTGAAATGGAATGTCCTAATCCTTAGACCGTGAGATCATATTAATCACTATTACCTAAGGATTGCTTTGACTACATCAACTATTATGTCCGTAAATGGGTGACTATAAAGATGCATGTTGGGTAATCTGAAGGGGCCTGTTTAGGCCTATGCATCAAGATCGGGATTTGTTCTCATGTGTGACAGGAAGATACACTAGGCCCACTCGGTGAATTACATCCATAAGCTACACAACATATGACTAGGTCATGGGGATGATATTTCACATGAACGAGTAAAATAGTACTTGTTGGAAACAATATTGAAAAATGTATCATGATACCAATGATCAGATCTCGGACAAGTCCAGTATCGAGTAACAAAGCAAATTGGATATATCGTTTAAGGTTTGACACGAAGGTGATTCGTGGAGTGCACATGGGTCAATATGGGCATCCCGGTCCTGCTATTGATCATTGATTGAGATCATGTTTGTGACCTTTCCGAACTACAAGGAAACACGCTTAAGGGCACTACGACGCTTAGAGATCTTCCTGTAAGATGGAATCACAGAAGAGAGAGAAATCAGAATCATTCTAGGAGAGATCCGAAGTTGTTCAGACAAAGAAGGAAAGAAAAAACACCGAAAGGTGTTTCGGATAATGGAAATTTATAATATGCATTTATTATATGTTAATTCTGAATTAACATATACTAAATAAATATCTAAATTAATATTTGAGGGAAACTTCCTCAACTTGGCCAAAATTCCGGAGGGAATTGGCCTAGGAGAAATTCACCCGAAAAGCCACAGAAAAGATAGCAGAAAACAGCAAAAAGGGCAGTCAAACGCGGCTGGGTCGCATTGACCGGCCCACAGGCGGCAGATACTGCGTGCCGCGTGCAGCAAGAGCTGCTGGCTACCACCGCTTGCCTGCTCAACCCCGGCCCAACACATGCACGCGGGGGATCTGGGTGGGTGTGGCAAGCCGACCAAGCCAATGGGCCGCGGGAGTCGAGCGGCCCACCCGGGTTGCCGGCCGCTGCCGTTGCGGTGTAGTTGTGCCGCCCGGGGGCATGTTGGCCCATCCGGGTCGCCTGGCCATTCTGGCGCAGTGGCCAAGGAGCCGAGGACTGCCTGCCCTATTGCCGTCTGCTCTCTATTGTTGCTGGGCTGAGGCCGAGGTGGCCCACCCGGCTGCCCTAATGGCCCAGCCGGTTGGCAGCCCTAGTTTTTCCCTTTTCCTTTATGTTTTTAGTCCCACATGGCTAAGCCTTTTGGAAGAGTATCCCTCTTCCACCTATATAAAGGGGTGCCCATGGGAGGGACTAAAAACACATCAATCAAGATATTCTCTAAGGCATTTTTCTTAGAGAAAATCCCTCTCTCTCTTAGTTGCCTTTGTGATGGCACGGTCTCGGAGAAGGACTGTACACGCAAAGTCAACACCGTTGTGGCACGCTGTTGGGCTGTAGGGATTCTGGCTAGGTGATATGCTTCGTCAACCTCGGCAAGGATCATAGCCCAGGAGTCGTTGTCTTGCACCGTATGTGTGCGATAACTTGAGGGGAGCTACCAATAGTAGCGACATGACTGTCGTGCAAGGACCTAGACAAGAGGTGACGTGCGAGGAGTTGCATGACCTTGAGGTCGGACGTGTATGACTATATCATCCACGCTCATGCATGAGCGTAATGCTCTCTCGGTCTTTAAGGGTATGTTACCACTTTCTTCCTCCGTTACTGCATTACTTCCTAGATAGATCCTAGGCTTTCGAGCATTCCAATGTAGAATTTTTTTGTTTTCTGCCACGAAACCCCTTAGAAAGATGGGTGAACTAAGGCAAAGTTAAGTTGATTCCACCCAGATCTTCCTATGTGACCCCCTCTCGATAGTACGGTTTTCCTACGACTCAAAGTAAAAGACTTAGGAAAAACGATATCGTGCTATTGACCTTTAGAGGGGTATCGAATGAATTGCAACATAGAGAGCCTATAAAGCACTTAGCAAATGATTAGTCTGACATGTGCGTTATCATCAAACATCAAAAACACTTAGGGAGGGAAATGCCCTTTCAGTGGTTCCATCCGTGACTCCAGAGAATGGCATGAAAGGAATATGCCCGAGGGGCAATAATAAAGTGGTTATTGTCTTATTCCATGTTTATGATAAATGTTTATTTTTCATGATATAATTTTTTTAATAGGAAACATTAATACATGTGTGACTTATAAATAGAAAAGGATCCTAGTAATGCCTCTCTTAATACTAGCTTGTTGATTAACAGATGATCAAGGTTTCCTGATCATGAACATTGGATGTTGTTAATAACAGGGTCATATCATTGGAGAATGATATGATGAACAATCACCCAAAGTAGATGTAGCAATACAATCATGTCCTCAAGTTTATATTGCTATCACATTCGTAGTAACTCAATGTCCTTAGACCATGATATCACGTCAATCACTTTCACTAGAAAGGTACTTTGATTCCATCAAACGTCACACTATAATAGGGTGATTATAAAGGTGTCGTCGGGTAATTGGAAAATGTTAGATGAGGCTCGTGGATCAAGAGTGGGATTTATCCATCCAGATGATAGAGAGATATACTCAGGGCCCTCTCGGTGATATCACATTGACATAGCTTGCAAGCAAGTGATTTGATCACTAGAATATTATATCACAGGAATGATAAAAAGAGTACTTGTCGGGAACGATATTGAACAAGTTATGTATGATACCGAGTGATCGAATCTCGGACAAGTAAAATATCATGAGACAAAAGGAATTTGATTACAGCGAAAAAGGTTCAGACGATCATTGGATATTCGTGGAACTAGTGAGAGTCATTATGGATCTCCAGATCCCACTAATGATTATTGATCGGAGAAAGTATCGATCATGTCTAAATAGTTCTCGAACCCATAGGGATACACACTTAATGTTAGTCGACGCAACTGAGTGGATAAGGAACGCAGGAGAAGATACTAGACATCGCAGGAATTGTTATGTCGAATCTGGCGGAATGGTTTCGGTGTATCAAAACAAAGCAAGGAAACAAAATGTTAATGTGTTCATTAAATGAAGTGTTCATTAAATTGAGTTGCATTAAATCAAGAGAATTAAAGTGCTTTAATGGAAAGACCTTTGATTTTTGAGTGGAAATTAAATGGGAGAAAGTGACTCTTGATTTTTGTGAGTGGAGAGTCCACTAGCCATCAAGAGGGGAGATGTGGGGGCACCACTAGGGGCTGGTGCATGCCTCTTGGGCATAGCCCCTCTCTCCTATAAAAGGAGGAGGTGGAGACCCCCTCTACACACACTCATTCACCATTCCTCTCATATGCCCTTTGGATGGCATCTTCCTCCCCCTTGCTAGCTTTGTCCATTGCCAAGAGAAAGGTGCTTAGGTGAAGCCCTACTCGAGATCTTCCCCTCCACCACCTCTACCATGTCGTAGAGCTGCTGGAGTTCCCGGGGATCCACTACTTCCACTGCCCAACATGGAGCAAGGGACGGGAGTCATCGGCACACTCTATGTGTGACCGATTACGGAGGTGTTGCCCTCTTGTGGCAGTGATCATCTGCACGTCCTTGAGGATGGTCGTGTACACTCTACAACAGTCACGTTTGTTTGCGGAAATGTTATCCCGCTTTATGGTCTTCGAGGGTGAGTCCATATGAAACTGTTACAAGTATCGCCTAGATTCGATCTTGGCAGTTGCAAACCGTATGAACTTTTATGTTTTCTATGCAAAGAACCCCATCAGTGGTATCAGAGTCGTGTCTATGCGTAGATACTTTGTACGGTTAGAACACATATGAATATGTGGGCGTTGATGATCATGTTATTACATCTTTCATGTATTTTGGATATTGGCGGCATAGTGGGATGAAGCGGCCCAGAAAAACTTTACATGTCCTCGCACATGAGATTTGTTCCATGCTTGACATGAAACTAGTTTTGCAGAAGTGGATAGCGGGTGTCTTTCTCTCCCACTATAGTTGATATCTGATTTACAACAGGTTGCTAATAATTTGATTATCATTGTTGTGGTTCCATGTTCGTAGGTAAGATCGATTCTATCTTCGAAAGCCCAAAGCCACGTAAAATATGCAAAAGATAAATTAGAAGCGTCTAGTTTTATTTTTGTTGGGCATGTGTCATGATATGGTAAATGTTATAATTTTAGTATGGTGAGATACTCTCGATAATTATAACAAAGTGGGAGCACCATAGACCTTAGCGCTACACAAATGGAATGATAGAGATCATACCATGATGCACAAGATAGTGATCAAGTGCAAGAACCATATCATATCACTTTTACATATGATGTTTGTTTGCATCTTATTTATGCTTATGTCTAGCTTAGAACTTGGCGGTAGCATTATAAGATGATCCGTCCTACTAAATATCAAGATAATTATATGTTCTTCCTTAGTATGCACCGTTAAGAAAGTTTGTCGTTTCGAAGCACCACGTGATGATCGGGTGTGATAGACTCTATGTTCGCATACAATGGGTGTAAGACAGTTTTACACATGCGAGTACTAAAGTTCTTACTTGGCGAGCTAGCATGTACATACATGGCCTCGGAACATGAACCGAAAGGTAAAGCACGAATCATATGGACGATATGATTCCCATACGATGCTCGCCATTAGAGTTGCACCACCACTCGTGATGATCAGTCGTGGCGTAGTAAATTTGGTTCGTGTAATCACTAAAAATGACTAGAGGGATGTCATTTTTTAGTGGGAGTTCAATTTAGTAATTTGGATTAATTTGAAATCAATTTATCATAAACTAAATCGAAGTGAATTTGCATAGTTCATTGCAGTTACTGGCATTCGTTTACTACCTTGTGTTTAGATATGATTGAGATAATATAACTATAGGATTCTAGAATTTTACTTTACGAACTGGTATCGTATTGTTTTATGAGCGTCAATATAAAGTTTAAAGTACTATTGCAAACTTTTAGCAAAACCTCACTTACTTCATGAAATTCAATAAGTTGTATTGAATCAAGAGTAACAAATTCCAGCACTAGTATCTAAGTATCATTCTTACCTCTATGATTCTTGACATTGAAATTTTGTTTTAATATCAACATTATCTAGGAGCTGAAAATTGTTTCAGAAACAATCGTTTGTAGAAAATATTGTGATATCTGAAACAATGTCTTGGTTTCAATATGATAGAATATAATTTTTAGTAAGATACATGTTCTCATATAGTATGAGAATTTGTGAAGGTTGGAGACGCTAGGCGTCCTGATCTCCCAAAAAGGTTTTAGGAACTGACATTATATTCACGATTCACCTTTATAAGCTATAGTATCTTGATCATGAAAATTGTCATGATAAGGATGGATAAAAGATGTAGGTAAAATGTTTACTACATTAAAAGGATTACTAAAAGGAATGAAATTTGAAAGAACGCCAAACATTTAATGATGGTGATCAACTTCAAAGTGCAAGTCCAAAGGTATTAGTATTCGACTATACATGCTTTGGACTCTATGTCATATGCATGGCACCACTATTGATGTTGATAAATTCTTTTAAGAAGGAAAGGTAATGCTTAAAGAGAATCTGGTAAATATTTGGCAGAAAATAAAAAGATGGAAAAGTCTAGCTTAGGTATATAGATGATATACACATTATGGGCATATTCTTTGCTTGTTAAATAATGTGGTTCTTGGGTATTTGATACTGAATTTGTTGGTATGACGTCTCATACAAAACAACACAATTCATGAACTTCAATGGTCTAAGTAACTAGCAAAAGAATATGTGATGATGTCCATCGACAACAAATAAAGTGTTATTGTGTTTCTCATTGACATCAAAGCTTGCCTTCAAGATTTGTACTAATAATTCTTATTTTGTTCTAGTATTATGAGAACGATGATCGTTCAAATAATTATCGTATTCCATAGAAGATGGATGAACTTTTACAAATCTAGTTGGATAAATCATGTCCATAAACACTAATACGAAAAAGTCACAAGACGAATGATTGGAATATCACTTTTGAGTGACATCACCGTTTAAATTATATTGGAAAGAAAACAAGAAGAAAACTCCATGTTAATGGATTTTGGGAGTCTTTTGATTTTGATCAATTGACACTTGTGAAACTTTCCTAGAGATAATTAAAACCTCGTTCATGGGCCAAAGAAGAACGCACGACAAACCTATTGGACATAATGCAAGTTGATGTACATTGTCCATTATGTTTAGTCGTGAGTGATGGATTTAAGCTTCATATACTTTCTCCGTAATTTGAGTAAATCCATGTGTATATTTACTTAATAAGGGAGAAGTATGAAATATTTGAAAATGTTCAAATGATTTCAAGATGAAGTGGAAAATCATTGTAACAATAAAATAAAGAATTTATGATTGGATCATAAAGGAAGATATTTGAGTTACAAGTTTAGCAAAACACCTATGATTTGAGGAATCGTTCCATTAACTTGTGTTTCTCGAAACACCATAGGAGTATGGAGTGTTCGTGAAATGTGATCAAACCGTGCTTGACATGGTAGGATCAATGGTGTTATTTATAAAATTGCCATTATATTTTAAATATTTAGCTTTAGTGACTACCGCTTTTACACTGAAAAGAGCTCCATCATGATCCATTGAAATGACACCATATGAGTTATGGATTGGGATAAACCCCAAGTTTTCTTTTCTTAAATTTTGGTATACCATGTGTTGGGGATATACTTCCCATGTATCCTCACTGTGCCTCACTACCAGGATGGCCCACTTCAGGTTAGAGCTTTGCTTCACGGGCAGCCTAGTCAGGGAGAAGAGACGGAGTCCAGTCTGGCTACGGGAAGGCCCAGAAGACTTACCGACATAGGCTTGTAGTGTTACTTGTAGTTCAAGATGTACTCTATAACCGACTCTTAGTCGTAGCCGGATAGGTCTCTCCTGTAAACCCTTGGCCGGATATCTATATAAGTCGTCCTAGGACAAGCCTTTAGGGTACCCCACAGTAGTCTACAATCTCAACTCGCACAGGCGAAACCCTTGTAACCCATATTCCGGCTCTGTCGTATTACTAGATTGCTAGCAGGAGTAGGATCCGTCCAAAGCCAGCGGATTCGAACCTGGGTAAACTTGTGTGCTCACCGTCCCGGAATACCGTACGTCTCACACCCCTCTCTTCCGGACGCCTCGAGGACCCCCTCATGGCATACTTGTCATCAATCCGACGACATCAGTCATAAGTAAAATGTTTACAACCAAAACTGGATGAGCATGTCTTTGTAGGTTATTCCAAATAAATGTTGGGTATTCCTCCATGACACCAAAGACAAAAATGTTTGTCGCTTATAACGTCAAGTTTCTTGAGAAGAAATTTTTCATGAAAAATTAAGTGGGAGGACAATAGAACTTTGATAAGGTTATTGAACCTAAGCTATGTGTGCTGAGTTGTGCAGTGCCGGAAAGCATCCCGGAGGCAGCCATAATGCTCATAGCTCTCGTGCCTCAAAGGTTGTGGTCACGGAGATCTAAGTTCCTATTGAACCGTGTAGGTCGGGTAAACAATCAAATAGTAAGATTTGAGATTTAATCATTATTATTTGACAATAATGAACTGACTACATGCAAAGAAGTGATGATGGGCCCTGACTCCATCAAATGGCTTGAAGCCATAAAATTGGTGATAGTTCCATGCACGAGAAACCAAGTTACTGAACTTGGAAGACCCTCTGGAAGGCATGAAGCCTATTGGTTGTATTTGGATCTATAAAGAAATAGACATGGATGTTTGACATCTATGAAATAGTCGATATGTCGGTAAAGAGTTTACGACATTGTTCAAGGAGTTGAATACGACAATATTCAATCTTTCATAGCGATATTTAGTCTGGACGGATTAATGTAGCAACCACTACATATGTCAATTGTTGTATATGCTAGTTGAACAAACAAAACAACATTCTTCTAAAATAATGGTTACCGAGGACGTGTATGTGACACGATCTGAAGGGTTTTGTTAAATCACAGGATGCTAAAAGAGCATGCAAACTTCAATAGTTGAAGTAAGCATAGTGGAGTTGGAATTTTCACCGTGATGAAAATGTTAAAATGTTTAATTTCATCAAGGACGATGAAGATGCTCGCATTTGCAAGAAATTAACTGGGAGCACTGAGACATATTTCTAATACATTGTTTATAAGACATATTGTTGATTGGAAATGATGTATCTTTTATTTGACACAAGTTAAGAATTTCATTGAAATTAGATTTGCATGAAAGATTTAGGCAAAACCCGGATATTAGGCATCAATGTCTATATTGATAGGTTGAGACACTAATATGTTTATGCCAAATGTACATAGATGAAATATTGAATGAGTTCAATATGGAAACGACGAGAAATGTTCTTTCCACATGGAAAAAGGTTGAATCAAGATTCGAGTGTTTTGACACTTGGTGAGTAAAATCACATGGATATCTTGATAATCAAGATTCGAGTGTTTTTGACACTTGGTGAGTAAAATCACATGGATATCTTCATAAACGAGATTCAACTGCTTTGACACTTAGTGAAGTGAAATCACATGAATATCGTATTCAATCATTTTGTGATATGTACATATCTAGATATGTCATATGCTCTAAATGTTATGAGCATATACTAGGGTGACTCATAAGATAATCACTGGATGATAGTAAGGATATTCTTATGATCTTTGGAAGAACTAAGAATATATTTTGTATATAGAAGTGAAAGATATTTCATTGTAAAATGTTACATTTACACTATACAAATAGTTCATTGTAAAGTGTTACATTGACACTATATAGATAGTACATTGTAAAGTGTTACATTGGAACTAAACAAATAGTTCATTGTAAGTGTTACGTTGATACTAGTTTTGTCACCAGATACAAACTAAGTTTATCTCAATTTAGGCTATAGGTTAAGGTGGCACAATGTAATGGAAGGAAGTTCCATGATGGAATTGGATGAGTTCCAAAGTTATGGACATCGTGATGACTACTGCAACGAAAGGCTAAGTATAAGACTGCTATGGTAGCAGCAGAGGAACTAGGTGTGGTTCGATGGGCTAGTACTATGAACATATATTGTATGACAATTATATCAACATGTTTTAAACCCCAAGGAACTAAGGTCTCACCATATTTATACAAAGCCACCTCATTTGAGAATGAGTGATGCATAGAGACGCAAAGACATGTAACACACATACTTGAAAGTATCAGATCTAGGATTATGTTTACCACTAGCAAATGCGTATATACAACACCAAAGTGCCATAGGTGTTGAATGCGCAAGTTTTTTCAAACTATATTATTGACTCTAGTGCAAGTGGGAGACTGAAAGGAATATGCCCGAGAGGCAATAATAAAGTAGCTATTATCTTATTCAATGTTTATGATAAATATTTATTTTTCATGCTATAATTGTGTTAATAGGAAACATTAATACATGTGTGATTTATAAACATATAAGGTTCCTAGTAATGCCTCTCTTAATACTAGCTTGTTGATTAACAGATGATCAAGGTTACCTGAACATGAATATTGGATGTTGTTAATAACAAGATCATATCATTGGAGAATGATATGATGAACAATCACCCGTAGTAGATGTAGCAATATGATCATGTCCTCAAGTTTATATTGTTATCACATTCGTAGTAACTAAATGTCCTTAGACCATGAGATCATGTCAATCACTTTCACCAAAAAGATGCTTTGATTCCATCAAACGTCACACCGTAACAGGGTGATTATAAAGGTGTCATCGGGTACTTGGAAAGTATTAGTTGAGGCTCGTGGATCAAGAGTGGGATTTTTCCATCCAGATGATGGAGAGATATACGCAGGGTCCTCTCGGTGATATCACATGACATAGCTTGCAAGCAAGTGATTTGATCACTAGAATGTTATATCACAAGAACGAGAAAAAGAGTACTTGTAGGGAACGAGATTAAACAAGGTATGGATGATACCGAGTGATCGAATCTCGAATAAGTAAAATATCGCAAGACAAAAGGAATTTGATTACAGCGAAAAAGGTTCAAACGATCATTGGATTCTCGTGGAACTAGTGGGAGTCATTATGGATCTCCAGATCCCGCTAATGATTATTGATCGGAGAAATTCTCTATCATGTCTACATAGTTCTCAAACCCGTAGGGAGACACACTTAAGGTTAGTCAACACAATTGAGTGATAGGGAACGCAGGAGAAGATACTGGACATCGCAGGAATTGTTCTGTCAAATCTGCTGGAATGGTTTTGGTGTGTCGAAACAAAGCAAGGAAACAAAATGTTAATGTGATCATAAATGAAGTGTTCATTAAATGAAGTACTCATTAAATGAAGTGTTCATTAAATTGAGTTGCATTAAACCAAAAGAATTAAAGTGCTTTAATGGAAAGACCTTTGATTTTTGAGTGGAAATTAAATGGGAGAAAGTGGTTATTGATTTTTGTGAGTGGAGAGTCCACTAGCCATCAAGAGGGGAGATGTGGGGGCACCACTAGGGGATGGTGCATGCCTCTTAGGCGCAGCCCCCCTCTCCTATAAAAGGAGGAGGTGGAGACCCCCTCTACACACACTCATTCACCATTCCTCTCATATGCCCTTTGGATGGCATCTTCCCCCTTGCTAGCTTTGTCCATTGCCAAGAGAAAGGTTCTTAGGCGAATCCCTACTCGAGATCTTCCCCTCAACCACCTCTATCATGTCGTAGTGCTGCTGGAGTTCCCGGGGATCCACTACTTACGCTGCCCAACATGGAGCAAGGGACGGGAGTCGGTGACACACTGTATGTGTGACCAATTACGGAGGCGCTGCCCTCTTATGGTGCTGATCGTCTGCACCTCCTCGAGGATGGTTGTGTACACTCTACAATATCCACGTTTTTTTGCGGGAATGCTATCCCGCTTTACGATCTTCGAGGGTGAGTCAATCTGAAACCATTACAAGTATTACCTACATTCGATCTTGGTAGTTGCAAGTTGTAGGATTTTTGTTTTCTATGCAACGAACCCCATCACGGCATGGTAGGCATCAGCCGGTCATATGACACTTGTTGCTTGACGAACGTCTTGGTGGAGATCACGTTCAATCCGGCATCATCGTCGATGAGCGTCTTGGCCACGGCGATATTATTGATGGTGGAGGGTACCCACGACTCTAGTGGAGGTGGGGTGGTTGTTGGCGTCAAAGGTGATGGCGTACTGGGAGCACTTGAGCTTTGGGAAGGGAGTACCTGGTTGATCGACAGAGACTTCGCGAGTGAGATGCTTGAAGTGTCAGTTGGATGCAGGTGCTTGGGAGCCGCCGAGGATGCAGGCGATGGCACCCTTTGGATCCTGGTATCCACTGGTGTTTTCTTCGGCGAGGCCCCTTTCCGTGGCGCCGTGATGCTGCTGGGAAGCGTTAGCCCGATGGCTTTGCTGCTGGCCGCCACCGCCTTTGTGGTTGTTGTTCCAATGACCTCCTCCTTGGTGGCCTCCATGGACTTTGTTCCACCCTCCACCTTACTTCTTCTTCCCCTGGCTGCTGCACATGTCGCGTAGCTTTTTGAGCTCGTAGCAGTCATCGGTATTGTGCCCATGCCTTTTGTGGAAGATATAGTATGAGCGGTGATCTTTCTCTCCTTATCCCTCACCTCACGAGGGCTATTGTGCTCATGCTCCGCCACAAGAACAGCTAGATACTTTCGTTTGGCCTCTTTACCCTTGATCTTTGAGGCACTTGTGGGTTTGGGTGTAGTCTCGCCCTCCTCGAGGCTAAACATATGTCTGGCCTCCGCCTTGGTGCATTTATCCACCATGGTGAAGAGTTCTGCCACCGTGGTGATGTTCTCCTCGTGGATGCCGATTTTATCTCGCATCCTAACGTACTTGACACCCTCGGAGAAGGTCGTGATGACACTGGAGTTGGAGATCTTGGGTATTTTGTTACGGACTTGGCTGAACCGCTGCAAGAACTTGAAGAGGGTCTCGCCAGACTACTGGAGGAGGCTGTAGTAGACGAGAGGGCGCTCGTAGGTACCCTTGAAGTTGGCAATGAAGAGCGTGTAGAGAATGGACCATGAGTCGATAGAATCCCAGGGGAGGTTCATCAGGCATGTTGGGTCCGCAGCATAGAAAACAAAAAATTTCCTACGTTATGAACTACACGCCAAGATCTATCTACTAGGTACAAAGCAACGGGTGGACATACATCCAACAAGAACTTACCCTCGTAGACAACGAGCTTTGTTAACGAGTAGGAACTCGTGGTTGATGTAGTCGTACACTTGCCGATCTCAAGATCGTGATGAAGTCCAGCAGGTCCGGCTCCAGCACGTCCATCAGATCCAGCTCCAGCACCACCAAGTCCAGCACCACAAAGCAACGGTGCATCCGTGATTGCACACATGTCTGGTACCCCGACAACCTCCATCCCTCGCTCCAGCAAAGCAGCGGAAGTAGCAACTCCTTTCCAGATAAAGCCACCGGGAACATGTATCTCGCTAATCCGAGACCATGGGGAATAATACTAGAGGGGGAGAGAGATCCTTCATAGGGAGGTGTGTGTGAGAAGTGAGGAGGGGGTGGCCTTTTATAGGAGGAGGGGGGTGCCCCTCCTTCATGGCCGGCGCATGGAGGAGGTGACTCTTCACCTCCTCCATTCATGTGGTGGTAACTCCCTCCACATAAATTTGCCCCTTCACATTCTCTTTTCAAGTCTCCACTTTAAATGCATTAAATTTCTCCAAATTTAATGCTCTCTCATTTAATAAAACTCTTTTATTATTTTTATTCAGAATTTTTTTAATTACTTTAATTAACAAACATTCACATAAAACCCCCTGCAACATTTCAGTATTACAAGCAGAACCGATTTCAGCAATTTCACCCGAAACAGTTTCGGTGTCTATTGAAATAATTCCAGCGCTTTCTTAAATCTTTATCTGAAACATATTTGCTCCAAATGGTGTCGGTATCCCTTAAGTGTGTCACCCTACGGTTCGTGAATAATGCAGACATGATCGAGACCCCTCTCCGATTAATAATCAGCAGCGGGACCTGGAGATCCATACTAACTCCTACACATTCAACGATGACTTCTATGATCGTGAGAACCTTTAACGCTAGTAACTAAATCCCTTTGTCCCGTGATATATTACATGTCCGAGATTCGATCATCGGTATCTCCATACCTAGTTTGATCTCGTTACCGACATGCACTCTTTTCTCGTTCCCGTGATATAACATTCTAGTGATCACATCACTTGCTTGCAAGCTATTTCAATGTGATATCACCGAGAGGGCCCAGAGTATATCTATCCGTCATCGAGATTGACAAATTCCACTCTTGATCCATGAGCCTCAACATAACACCTTCGTAGCACTGAACCCATATTTATAGTCACCCTGTTACGGTGTGACGTTTGATGTTATCAAGATACTCTTCCAGTGTTAGCAATTAACATGATCTCATGGTCTAAGGATAAAGATTACTTTGTATGATGTTATAGCAATATAAACATAATG
Source organism: Avena insularis (assembly GCA_023614405.1). NCBI lineage: Eukaryota > Viridiplantae > Streptophyta > Magnoliopsida > Poales > Poaceae > Avena > Avena insularis. The sequence continues at coordinate 66,031,671 of CM042692.1, read as the reverse complement.
ACTTTGATCGTAATGCTATACTTCGGATGAATGTTCATCACATCATTCCACCAATGGTGTGACCTTGTTATTAACAACATCCAATGTCCATGATCAGGAAACCTTGATCATCTTGTTAATCAACAAGCTAGTCTATAAGAGAGGCATAACTAGGAACCCTTTTTGTTTATTAAACACACATGTATTGATGTTTCCGATCAATACAATTCTAGCATGTAAAATAAACATTTATCATAAACATGGAATAAGATAAAAACCACTTTATTATTGCCTCTCGGGCATATTCCCTTCAGTCTCCCACTTGCACTAGAGTCAATAATCTAATATGAAAAACTTTGCGCATTGAACACCTATGGCTTTCTGGTGTTGCATATACGCTATTGCTAGTGGTTAACATAATCTCTGAATCTGACAGTTTCAGGTCCGTGTGTATTTGCATGTCTCTGCGTCTCTATGCATCACTCATTCTCAAATGAGATGGCATTGTATAGATTTGGTCCTTTGGTGAGACCTTTAGTTCGTTCGGCTCAAAATATGTTGATATTATTGTCACACAATATATCTTCATAGTATTAGCCCACTTTGAACCACACCTAGTTTGATAACAAACTACTTAACACAAATGCCCTCCTTTGCTACTACTATAGCAGTCATATACTTAGCCTTTTGTTGTAGTATCCGTCACAATGTCTCAACTTTGGAACTCATCCAAATCCATCATGGAACATTCTTTCCATTACATTGTGCCACCCATAGTCTAAATTGAGATAAATTTAATTTGTATCTTGTGACAAAACTAGTATCAATGTAACACTTTACAATGAACTACCTTTAACTATTTGTCACTTATATATTATATATTCTTAATTCTTCCAAAGCTCATAAGAATATCTTTACTATTGTCCAATGATCATCTTATGAATCATTCTGGTATATGCTCATAACATTTAGAGCATAGGAAATTCTGGATATATACATATCATGGTATAATCGATCAAAATCTTCATGTGATTTTACTCACCAAGTGTTGAAACACTTGAATTTTGATACAATCCTTTCCATGCAGCAAGAACCTTTCTTGTTGTTTCCATATTGAAACCTTTCAATATCTCATATATGTATGTCTGGCACAACCATATTAGCGCCTTAATCTATCCATATAGATATTGATGCCTAATATTCCGGGTTTGCCCAAGTCTTTCATCGAAATCTTATTTTAATGAAATTCTTAACTTGTGTCAATACAAGATACATCATTTCCAATCAATAATATGTCCTCTACATAATGTATTAGAAATATGTCTCAGCACTCCCACTTAATTTCTTGCAAATGCAAGCATCTTCATCATCTCCGATGAATTTAAACTCTTTTAACAGTTTCATCATGGTGAAGATTCCAACTCCGCTATGCTTACTTCAACTATTGAAGTTTACATGCCCTTTTAGAACCCTTTGAATTAAAAAAAACCTTCGGACCATGTCATGTACATGTCCTAGGTTACCGTTCTATTAGAAGAACCTTGTTTTGTTTATTCAACTATCATATATCAAATTATATGTAGTGGTTGCTACATTAATCCGTCAAGACTATATATTGCTATGAAAGATCAAATCTTGTCATAGTCAACTCCTTGAACATTGTCGTAAACTTCTTTCCGACATGTCGACCATTTCATAGACGTTAAACATCCATGTCTTATTTCTTTATAGATCCAAACACGACCGATAGGCTTCACGCCTTTTTGGAGGGTCTTCCAAGTTCAGAAACTTGATTTCTCGTGTATGGATACTATCACGGATTCTATGACTTCTAGTCATTTTATGGAGTCAGGGCCCATCATCGCTTCTTTGCATGTAGTCGGTTCATCATTGTCAAACAATAACGACTTGCTTATCAAATCTTACTATTTGATTCTTACCGACCCACATGTTCTACAGGAACTCTAATCTCCGAGATCACACCTTTTGTAATCACGAGAGCCATGAGCATTGTGGCCGCCACCGGGACATTTTCCGGTGCTACGCTACTTAGCACATATAGCTAAGGTTCAACAACCTTATCAAAGTTCTATTGTCCTCCCACTTAACTTTTCACGAAAAAATCCTTCTCAAGAAACTTGACGTTCCAAGTAACAAACTCTTTTGTCCTTGGTGTTATGGAGAAATTCCCAACAAATTCTTTGGGATAACCTACAAAGACGTGCTTATCCGACTTTGGTTGTAAACATTTTACTTATGCATAGCATACCAAAATTTAAGAAAAGACAATTCGGGTTTTATCCCAAACCATAACTCATATGGTGTCATTTCAATGGATCACGATGGTGCTATTTTCAGTGTAAAAGCGATAGTCTCTAAAGCTTCAATCCTTAAAACATAATGGCAGTTTTATAAATGACACCCTTGATCTTACCATGTCAAACATGGTTTGATTTTATCTCTCGAATATGCCATACTCCTATGGTTTATCGAGAAACACAAATCATGGAATAATTCCTCAAGTCTTAGGTGTTTTTGCTAAACATGTAACTCAAATATCTTACTTTATGATCGAATCATAAACTCTTTATTTTCTTGTTACAATGATTTTCCACTTCATCTTGAAAGTCTTTGAACAATTTTCAAATGTTTCATACTTCTTCTTTGTTAAGTAAATATACAGATATATTCACTCAAATTTTCAGAGAAAGCATATGAAGCAAAAAGATCCATCGCATATGGCTACACATAATGGACTTATGCACATCAGCATGCACAATTTCCAATAAGCTAGTCATCTGTTCCTCTTTGGCCTATGAACGGAGTTTCAATTATCTCGAGGAAAGTCTCACATGCGTCAATTGATCAAAATCAAGGACTCCAAAATTCCATCAACATGGAGTTTCTTCATGTTTTCTTTCAAATATAATTCAAACAACAATGTCACTTCATAAGTGATCTTTCAATCATTTGTCTTGCGACATTTTAGCAATAGTGTTTATGGATGTGATTTCTCCAACTGGACTTGTAAAACTTCATCCATCTTTTATGGAATATGGTAATTATTTGAACAGCCATTGTTCTCATGATACCGGAACAAAATAACAATTATTTAAACAAATCTTGAAGGCTTGGTTTGATGACAGCGAAAAACACAATAACACTTTATTTGTTTTCGATGAACATCATCACTCATTCTCTTGCTGGTTACTTAGGCCATTGTAGTTCATGAATTGCGTTGTCCTGTATGACACTTCATACCAACCAATTCGGTATCCAATACCGGTATCCAATACCTAAGAACCACATTGTTTAACAAGCAAGGAATATAGCCATAACATGTATATCTTCTATATACCTAAGTTGGACATCTCCAACCTTTTATTTTCTGCCAAATATTTTATAGATTCTCTTTCAGCAATTCCTTTTCTTTTAAAAGAATCTATCAACATCAATAGTGGTGTCATCAACATGACACATGGTACAAAGCGTATATAGTCAAATACTAATACCTTTGGACTTGCACTTTGAAGTGGATCACCATCATCAAATGTTTGGTGTTCTTTCAAAAATCCATTCTTTAGTAATCTATTAGTGTAGTAAACATTTTACTTACATCTTCTATTCATCCTTATCATGACAACTTTCATGATCAAGCTACTATAGCCTATAAGGAAGAACCGCGAGTATAATATCAGTTCCCAAAACCTTTTTGGTAGATTCGGATGCCTAGCATCTCCATCCTTCACAAATTCTCATACAATATGAGAACATGTATTTTGCTAAATTATACTCTATCATAATGCAACCAAAAACATTGTTTCAGATATCACAATATCTTTCACACATGATGGTTTCTGAAACAATTTTCAGCTCCAATATAATCTTGATATTAAAACAACTTTTTTGAATATCAATAATCATAGAGGCAAACATGATACTTTAGATACTAACATTGGAATTCTTACTCTTGATTTAATACTACTTATTAAACTTCATGGAGTAAATAGAGTTTGCTGAAAGTTTGCAATAGGACTTATAAACTTTATCGAAACAATACGATACCAGTTCGTAAAGTAAATATCCAGAATTCTATAGTTCTATTATCTCAATTAAAACTAAGCATAAGGTAGTGAACAGATGCGAATGACTACAACAAATTATGCAAATTCACTTCGATTAGTTTATGAAAAAATGAGTTCGACTAATCCAAATTAGAAATGAACTCCCACTCAAAAACGACATCCCTCGTGCCTTTTTGGTGATTACATGAACCAAATCCACTACACCAAGTCCGATCATCACGTGAGTCGGTGTAGCTTCAAAGGCGAGCATAAATATGGTCATCACATCAACTATATGACTCATGCTTAACCTTTCGGTCTGTGTTCCAAGGCCATGTCTGTACATGCTAGGCTCGCCAAGTAAGAACCTTAGTATTCGCGTGTGTAAAACTGTCTTACACCCGTTGCATGAAAGCGTAGAGTTGAGAACACCCAATCATCACGTGATGTCTCGAAACACGATCCATAGAACGGTGCATACTTAAGGAAGAACACATTTTATCTTGATATTTAAATGAGGGATCATCTTACAATGCTACAGAAAGCGCCAAACTAGCAGTATAAGATGCTAACATTTAATGTGTAAAGCGAGATGATATGGTCCATGCATTTGATCTCTATCATTTGCATCGTGGTATGATCTCTATCATTCCTTTGTGTGTAAGGCCAAGGTCTATGGAACTTACACGTTGAATGTGTTGTAAGAGTATCTATCATACATCTACTTACAACAATACCATATCAAGAAACTAGCCTAGCAACAATCTAAACTAGACGCCTCTAATTTATCAATTGCAAGTTTTACGTGGCTTAGGGCTTTCGGAGATAGAACCGTTCTTACCTACGAACATGAACCACAACGAGGATAACTAAGTTATTAGAAACTCGTTGTGAATCAGATATTGACTATAGTAGGAGAGACAGACACCCACCAGCCACTTATGCAAAACAAGTTGCATGTCAGTCGTGGAACCGGTTCATGTACGATGACATGTAAGGTTGGTCCGGGCCGCTTCATCCCACTATGCCACCAATATCCAAAATACATGAAAGAAGCAATAACACGATCATCATCGCCCACATATAAACATATGTGTACTACCCGTGCAAAGCACCTACGCATAGATCAGGCTCTGATACCACTTGGGTCATGACATAGAAAACAAAAATTTTCCTACGGTGTGAACTACACGCCAAGATCTATCTACTAGGTACAAAGCAACGGGTGGACATACATCCAACGAGAACTTACCCTCCTAGACAACGAGCTTTGTTAACGAGTAGGAACTCGTGGTTGATGTAGTCGTACACTTGCCGATCTCAAGATCGTGATGAAGTCCAGCAGGTCCGGCTCCAGCACGTCCATCAGATCCAGCTCCAGCACCACCAAGTCCAGCACCACAAAGCAGCGGTGCATCCGTGATCGCACACACGTCTAGTACCCCGACAACCTCCGTCCCTCGCTCCAGCAAAGCAGCGGAAGCAGCAACTCCTTTCCAGATAAAGCCACCGGGAACATGTATCTCGCTAATCCGAGACCATGGGGAATAACTAGAGGAGGAGATCCTTCACAAGGAGGTGTGTGTGAGAAGTGAGGAGGTGGCCTTTTATAGGAGGAGGGGTGCCCTCCTTCATGGCCGCGCATGGAGGAGGTGACTCTTCACCTCCTCCATTCATGTGGTGGTAACTCCTCCACATAAATTTGCCCTTCACATTCTCTTTTAAAGTCTCCACTTTAAATGCATTAAATTTCTCCAAATTTAATGCTCTCTCATTAATAAAACTCTTTTATTATTTTTATTCAGAATTTTTTAATTACTTTAATTAACAAACATTCACATAAAACCCCTACAACATTTCAATATTACAAGCGTAACCAATTTCAGCAATTTCACCAAACAGCAGTTTTGGTGTCTATTGAAATAATTCCAGCGCTTTCTTAAATCTTTATGAAACATATTTGCTCCAAATGGTGTCGGTATCCCTTAAGTGTGTCACCCTACGGTTCGCGAATAATGCGGACATGATCGAGACCCTCTCGATCAATAATCGCAGCGGACACGGAGATCCATCGACTCCTACACATTCAACGATGACTTCTATGATCGTGAGAACCTTTAACGCTAGTAACTAAATCCCTTTGTCCCGCGATATATTACATGTCCGAGATTCGATCATCGGTATCTCCATACCTAGTTTGATCTCGTTACCGACATGCACTCTTTTCTCGTTACCGTGATATAACATTCTAGTGATCACATCACTTGCTTGCAAGCTATTTCAATGTGATATCACCGAGAGGGCCCAGAGTATATCTATCCGTCATCGGGATTGACAAATTCCACTCTTGATCCATGAGCCTCAACATAACACCTTCGTAGCACTGAACCCATCTTTATAGTCACCCTGTTACAGTGTGACGTTTGATGTTATCAAGATACTCTTTCGGTGTTAGTAATTAACATGATCTCATGGTCTAAGGATAAAGATTACTTCGTATGATGTTATAGCAATATAAACATAATGAATTTGATCATAATGCTATACTTCGGATGAATGTTCATCACATCATTCCACCAATGGTGTGACCTTGTTATTAACAACATCCAATGTCCATGATCAGGAAACCTTGATCATCTTGTTAATCAACAAGCTAGTCTATAAGAGAGGCATAACTAGGAACCCTTTTTGTTTATTAAACACACATGTATTGATGTTTCTGATCAATACAATTCTAGCATGTAAAATAAACATTTATCATAAACATGGAATAAGATAATAACCACTTTATTATTGCCTCTCGGGCATATTCCCTTCAAGGCAGGTGCGAGCCGTGTCCTTCAGGCCCATGGGGAACTAGTTGGCCATGCCGCGGTCGTCACCACCAGCAGCCTCGATGCCTGTGGTGTAGAGTTGTAGGAACTCATAGGGGTTGGTGGATCCATCGTAGCACTGTGGCATCTCTGGCTTGAATTTGTGTGGCCACACCACACGGCGCAACTCCTTGGTGAACACGAGGCAACCGTTGGTGTGCACCTCCTTGCCGTTGGTGAGGGCAACCCGGTTCTGCCAGCCGGCTGAACCGATCTCCTCGACGACGCGATCCTCTGATCCCAAATGAGGCAGCACGGCCACGGGAGTGACGTCTGGCACCGAGATGATCTAGCAGCTGTTTCCGGGGGTGGCTTGATGACCTGGGGCTAGAGGGCATCCCTGGTCCTTCATTAGAGGCGGAGCTGGGGTCACAACCCCTGGGGATACCTCATCGGCCCAAGCCCCCGGTGCTACCCAGGGCAGAGAGACGACATCGACAAGCTCGGCGAGACGCGTGCGCCATTCCTCCTGCTAGGACTCGGCAGGTGGGTACCGAAGGAGCTCTTGTGCCATAAGCTTGGCAGCCTCCGGCATGGGTGGGGCGCCCTTGTCACGCGAGGATGTGATGCAAGAGAGCGACGTGTTTCCGCGTGTGGAGAGCTGCTGCTCCTGCGACGAACAGAAAGATGAGCCTTGTTAATCCTCCATCCACTAGGTTTGCTCAGAGACGACACATCGAGGAGAAGGCTTAGTTTGGGCCCTGCTCGCTGCGTGGTGGAGGGCACGTTCGGCCCGACTCTCATTGCAGGCTACCATATCAACAAGGTTGAAGTAGACCTCCGAAGCGCGCCTCAATCCCCTACCTGGCATGCCAAATGTTAGAGAATAAATGTCCCGCAAAAGAATAAGGGCACCGACGAGCCCTGAATTTGTGAGGGGATTGAACACGCGCCTAGATCTTCAACACGACGATGGAGGCAACGAAGCTCGCACACGATAGAGAAAATACACAAGTTTTTTATACCTAGGTTCGAGACCCTCGTGAGGAGGTAAAGTGTCATGGTTTTGTCGACACGTACGCCATAGAGGTATCCCAACGACGAGTTTAGAGATGTGGGGTAAGGCGGAGAGCATCCGAGATGGCGTGACACAGCTTACCCAGGTTTAGATCTCACGACAGTGGCGAGATCCTACTCCTATGGCGTACGAGTCGACAAAACCATGACAGTTGGCGCCCGAGTGCCAACTGTCGTGGTTTTGTCGACTCGTACGCCGTAGGAGTAGGACGCCAACTATCGTGGTATTGCCGACGAGTACGCCATGGAGCGGTCCTCACAGAGCATGTTTAGAGAGGTGGGGGAAGTCGGTGAGTTGGCGGGTATGAGGTAACACATCTTACCCAGGTTCAAGTCCCACAATGATGACGAAACTCTACTCCTGCTATAAAGCACTATAATGGCAAAACGCCGAGTTACAGGGATTGGTTCGCTGTGCGAGGGTGTTATGAATCGTGCCATAAAGGCTCCCACAAGGCCGGCTTATAAAGGCGCCAGAATCTAGGGTTACAGGGAAAAGACCTTGCCGGATAGGTTATAGAGTCCTACAATAACTAGTGTTCATGTCTTGTACTCCAAGGCTCTGAGTAGGTTAGTGACTTCAATGTAGCCTTCCTTTATCCGGCATGGGCCTCCCTTCTAGATCCGTCTAACTAGGCCACCCAGCAGGCCATGGGCCATGCAACCAACTGTGGACCATCCGGCTTAGTCGGATTAGAGACATGCAATGGTGATACTCATTTAGCATATTCCCAACAGTAACCCCTGAAGGACTTTGAGATCTAGCATCGTCTTTGCCTTTTAATCTTGAATGCTCCGTCTAGGTGATGTTGATAATTCGTCAAGCAATATCCTGAAGTTCTCCCAAAGAACCCTGCAATCCTCTCCGTCTTCATTGTGTAAGCCGGAGATTCTTCAAGTCCTTTCTTCCAGAGTCGGATAGTTTCCGCCTTCCATGGAATCTTTGGATATGACTCTTCCACTTCGATGGTCAGAACGATGACATAGGATACATCCTACGCTACCTCGAAACTCACATATAGCAGTGAATTAATCATTAGCTATTTTAGCGCGCGCAAAATCCGAAACGTTGAGCAGAAAATCAGGGGACATGGTGAAATTACCGCGCATGTTCATCCACACGTTGTCAACGCTGTAGCCGTTAGATCTTTCATGCATGAATCTTGACGTCCGGGTCTATAAATATTTACTGCAGCTAGAACATTTTCTTTTACCTGCATTTTCCCTTGTGTATTCTTCTTCCTCTCGCCGCGCAACTGTTCAAGCTCTCTAGCGGAAAACCCTAGACCAACCCTTCTTTCCTTCCCAACCTTCCTCCATCTATGCAATGGCCTCCAGCAGCAGCACTCCCTCGGGTGGCGGCTCCTGAGGCTACGGTTGAGCCATCACGGGGAGTTTCTGTCCCGCCGGAAGGGTGGTGATCCTAGTATCTGTCGTGGTGGAATCTACCGGCGGCGACCAGAAAAGGGCGGCGCCAGACGCTGCGAAGGAGGACACTGACTCCCACAAGGGAATGTGGAGGGGTTCTGACCTCTTCGCCGAGCAACTTCAAGAACTCATCATAGAAGGGTATCACCCTGTGATGGAGGGCTTGGTCTGGCGTCCGGCGCCGGCCGGCGAGGTGGTCCCTTCTCCCCAAGATAGAGAGAAGGTCTACCTCAAGTCCCAGCTGGTGCGTGGCATTAGCCTGCCAGTCTCCAACTTCTTCCTCAAGATCCTGCGACACTTCCGGGTACTTCCCCACAACCTCTCTCCCAACAATATCCTCGTACTCAACAACTTCATAGCTTTGTGCAAAGGATACCTAGGAATTAAGCCTATGTTAGATTTGTTCATCTATTTTTTCACTGTCAAGAGACAGTCCGTAGAATCCAAGGATGAGTTGCGGATTTGTGGAACCATTAGTTTTAAGATCTGTCCTCACCGATGATTCCCCAACATCATTGGTCATGAGTCTTGCAAGAACTAGCAACGATCGTATTTTTAAGGCCCAGATATCCCTCTGGCCAACCGCCAAGACTCGTATCCTGACTTTGTGGATGGAGCCGCCGCCAAAGCCACCACCTAGAGATCCCAAGGCCCCCTCTCGTCCAACAACGAATCCCGTGCTATAAGGCGGATCGAGTGGCTGGTAGATGGAGGGCTGACCGGCTTGGACCTAGCCATGTGCTGGTTCACAAGGCGGATCCAACCTTTGCAGCACCGCGCCGAGCTGATGCACAAGTACTCCAAAGAGAGGGGAGATCCTATGCGGATTTCCAAAGACAACTTCTCCAACGACTCCATCAAGCTCCAGCTAAAATACATCGTCAAAGTGAAGGACATGAAGCGTGGATTCAATATCATCTTTGACATGTTCGAATGCAGCAAATTCCTAGAGGTAACTATGTTTCCTTTGTTGCTCATTATATATATACTCTAAGGCTTACCGTCTTGAATGCATTACTCATTGGACTCATTGTTTGATCTATCAGCTGGCGACCTTGGTGAAAGATCAGATGGCTTCCCAAGTATATGATCCAAAGCTGAAAGATATCCATGTTGTGTCTGATGATGATGCTCCCAAGGATCATCCAGCTCCGGCAGCAAAAGTGGAACAGCTCCACCTCTAAAGCTGCTACCGAGGGCAAGAAGAAGAAAATGGAGAGTAGAGTATCCAAAATATCCACTGCCACCCTAGAGGCGGAGAAGAAAAAATCCACCAGCATCCCCTTAGCTAAGGCATCTGCCATAGTGTAAGTATATTCATTCTCTGACTTTATTTTGCTACGCACCTATGCAACTCCTATACTTATACTGTGTACATTAGAGGAAAAAATACGGTGTTGGTTTGAGGCGGACATCCAAAGATGTTTAAGGTTCCAAGAATATTCGTGATATGTTCTCCAAGTCATCTCCCGCTGCTGCTCCCCGGGCCCCTACTGCCAAACCCGCAACAGGCTCCACCGGGGCCTCGTCTCCCTTCGTTCCTGAGACCTCCGTCATGGAGATAGACATCAATCTGACTTCGGATGTCTCAGGCTCTGCAAGCATGGACCTTTCTCCTGGCGTCCAGGCGACACAAGATAGTACCTCCTCCAAAGTGGCTGAAGCTCTGGCTAAGGATGCCACAGGAGAAAGGGAAGCAGCCATCAAAAGGATAAGAAGCAGTAGCAGCAACAGCAACAGACAAGCCGGGAGCCACTTCGCCTTCAACTGCTATTATTGCACAGGAGGCAACCAGGGCTTCATCCATGCCTTTGGCTTCCACGACTCCTCTGCCTCTGACTCCTCCGACATTGAACTTGGACAACCTTATAAAGAAGGAAGATGTTGTTTATAACAATGCCTGGACTTTTGATACGTCCAAAACGTATCTACTTTCCTAAACACTTTTGCTATTGTTTTTCCTCTAAACCTGCGTGATTTGAATACAACTAACACGGACTGATGCTGTTTTCAGCAGAATTACCTTGGTGTCTAGTTTTTGTACAGAAAATCAACTATCAAGAAAAATCCCGGAAAATATGCCAAAAATCCTATTTCACCAGAAGATTCACGGAGCCAGAAGACGAGATGGAGGAGGGCCATGAGGAGCCCACACCACCTGGCCACGCTGCCGGGCAGTGCCAGCACCGGGGTGGTGGTCTGGTCACCCCTTGGCCTCCCTCTTCGCCTATAAGTTGCATCTTGACCTAAAAACCAAGGGGGGTTCAACGTTTTTCCAGAAAGAGTTCCGCTATGCCGCCACCACCAGATTCCGCGATTCGGAACTAGAAACTCTGTTCTGGCACCCTGCCGGGACGGGGAATTGGAGGAGATCATCGCCATCATCATCACCATCGCTTCTCCATCGACCATCCATGTTTCCCCCGTCTATGAGTGAGTAATCCCCCGCTGTAGGCCATGGGGATGGTAGGGATTGGATGAGATCGTTCATGTAATGACATCAGATTGTTAGGGCATGGTGCCTAGTATCTATTATTAGTGCTTTTTGACTTTGTTGCAACTTATTATGCTTAATGCTTGTCACTAGGGCCCGAGTGCCATGATTTTAGATCTCAACATGTTATTGATTCATTATGATAGTATTGTTTATGGTCTTACCTACAAGTTGTATACACATATTGTTATCCGGAACCAAAGGCCTTGAAGTGACAGCAATCGGGATAACCGAAGGGAATGGCTTTGATGTGAGGATCACATGTGTTCATGGAGTGTTAATGCTTTGCTCTGGTGCTCTACTAAAAGGAGCACCTTAATTGCCAGTAGTTCCCTTGAGGTCCCGCTGCAAACGGGCTAGCAGGACAAAAGATGTTGTGCAAGTTCTCATTGCGAGCACGTATGACTATATATGGAACACATGCCTATGATTATTTAGTACTTGGATGCTTTATCTTATTTATCTGCAAATTCCCTATGTCTTGATTGCCATATGAATTGTCTTATCCATGTAACGCCCGTCCATCCATCCCTATGTCTACCGCGCTTTAATCTTACTGTTTACTGCAATTGTTACTCTTGTCTTTACTTTTACTACTGCTATTACTTTGCTATTGCTACTACAAAAGGGTTGCTACTGATAAACTTTTATGAGCAAGATTGTTTCCAGGTGCAGCTGAATTGACAACTCAGTTGTTAAGGCTTATAAATATTCTTTGGCTCCCCTTGTGTCGAATCAATAAATTGGGTTTCACTTCCCTCGAAAATACTATGATACACCCCCTATACTTGTGGGTCATCAAGACTATTTTCTGGTGCCATTGCCAGGGAGCATAGCTTTATTTATCAAGTTCACTTGGAATCACTATTGTTCGCTGCCATCCATCCATCATGGGTAAGTCTCGTGATGGCAAGGTCCCTATTTTACCATCAACTACAAGGAGAGGTACGGTTTTGAACACCTCTGTTGGTCTTGATTCACTGTATGTTATGAGTAAGTTCCTTACACCAGCACACACACATGTTACACATACTGCTACTACTGCTGAATCTGAAACTTCTGATACTTATGATGTTGCTTCTACTGTGCTTGATAAGAGTGGTTCATTAGGTCCTTTCCTAGATTTTTTTTGAACGGATAACGGGTGCAGAGCACCCGATAAGATTGTTGCATTGAAGTCTCTGGAAGAAACAAGAAGGCCTAAAAATAAAAATTACACAGAGGCCCAGCAAAATGCACATAGGACTTTAGAGAAAATATGGAAAAGCAATCAGGTCCCTAGTCTTGGGTTTCCATAACGACGACCGCCTCCGACACCGGCCTTCAACTTCGCCACCGGGGACGCACCACTTGGGGCAGAGGGCAGAGGAGATCCAGACGCATAGAGGAGAGCAGCGGCGGAGCGGCAGCTCTACTGCCATTGGGTCCGGCGTGGTGACGGACAACGAGCCGCCCATAAACGCCGGATAGAAGCTCCAAATTGAACCTTCCACTGCAGGAGCCAAAGATCCCGCTTCGAAGGCAGCCACCATGGCCATCAAAGCAAGACGAGAACGGGATCCTGCCGCAGCACTACTAGCCCTGCCAACCAATCGGGGAAGACGAAGACGACGAGAAGCTCCACGACCCCCTCGCCTCCACAGTCGGTCAGGAAGGAGGAGAACACACGCCATCCGCCGCCAGAACTTCCTCCCTCGCTGCCACGGCCGGCCGAGGAAGACATGAGGCTTCACCTTCCACTCAGGAAGGCAAGTCCTAAACTTTTATTGGGCCGCCAGAGGAAAATCTGCTCAGCACCATTGACTCCTACCACCGGAGTACACGGGCAAGAAGAGCACCTCTGAGGAGCCCTAGCCACTACCAGATCAAGCACAGGAGGATTGCTAGAACTATAGCTAGAAATACTGAAACTCCTAATGAAGACACTACTACACCTGTTAGTTCACCTGAGTCTAGAGAGAGCTATGATATTGAAGACGGTTATATAGAGATGGCCGATGAATTTATTAAAGAATGTCAAAACACCCATGATAGGAGTGCTATTAAGAGTCTCCGTGAGAGGTGTACTATAAAACCCAAATTGTCTCCTAATGCTAAGTTTGCTGCATCTCCCATAAACATTAAAGATAAGGATTATGATTTCTCTCTTGATTTATCTTACATAACTATTGTTGAGAAAGAACCTTTTTGTGGGACTAAGAATGAAAGTGTTGTAGCACATATGACTCAGCTTTCTACCATGAGTGGCCTGTTTTCTGATGATATTAAGATGCGCACCTACTTTGTTGCTAAAATTTTCCCTTTTTCGCTGAAAGGAGAAGCTAAAACTTGGTTTAATAATTTACCTCCTGGATCTATTGATAGTCCTGATTGCTTGATTAGTACCTTCCTTCAGAAATATTTTCTTCCTAGTGCTAGACATGCTATTTGCAGGAACTTTTTGATTTTAAATAGGGAGAAAAGGAGATAATTCATGAATCATGGGCAAGGTTTTGCGCTTTGATTCATGCATAAGCTGGATGTCCATTGCCTAAAAATGAGCTTCTTGATATATATTATAATGGACTAACTGAAGAATCTTCGACATACCTGGATAGTTGTGCCGATTGTGTTTTCAGGAAGAGAACTCCCAAAGAAGCTGAGGAATTAATGGCTAAAATAAGCAAGAATTATGAAGAATGGACTCCTCCTGAACTGGCTATACCTGAACCAACTATTCCTGTGCCTATACCAACATCAAAGAAGAGGGGAGTTATTGAACTAAATGATGAAGTGATGAAGGAAGCTAAGAAATGTCTTAAGGAGAAGGGAATTAAAGCTGCAGATGTCAAGAATTTACCTCCTATAGAAGAGTTATGTAAGCCAATCCCCCACTCATACACTATTGAGGTACACTCTCTCCAACATTTTGATGAAGGTGATATTCCTTACTCTAAACAGCCTGATCAATGCTTAGAAGAATTTGATGTTTTTATTGTTAAGCAAGATAATTTTAATAAAAGGGTGCAAAATCATCTAATGGAAAACTCTAGAGCTATTGTTGAGTTGAAGGATATTGTGGAAAGAACCTCTAATGATGTTAAAATGCTTGTTAAACATTTTCAAATGGTTTAAACTCAAATTGATCAGCTTATTAAAGTACAAAAAGACTTGCTAATTAATACTACTAAAGAAAAACATGCTTATGAAATTAGAACTAGAAGTGGTGCTGCCACCTAGGATCCTCTATATCCTGAAGGGCATCCTAAAAGAATTGAGCAAGATTCTCAACAAATTGAAAATAGTGGTACTTCTCCTAAGAAAAGGAAAAAGAAACATAAAACTATTGTAGAATCCTCTGCACCTGCTAAAGATCCTAATAGTATATTTGTCTCTAATGCTGAAACTGAAAGTGGTAATGAACAAAATGATGCTCCAGATAAAGAAAAAGTTGAAGAAGAACCTGAAAGGCACACTAAGAATACTAAATATGCTAAAGAAGATTTTGTTGCTAAGAAACATGGTAGTGAAAGAGAGCCTTGGATCCAAAAACCTATGCCTTTCCCTGATAAGAAACACAAGTCAAAGGAAGATGAACACTATAACAAGTTTTGTGAGTGGATGAAACCTTTATTCTTCCAAATTCCTTTGACTGATGCTATTAAATTGCCACCTTATTCAGAGTATATGAAGGATATTGTCTCTAATAAAAGGAAGATCCCTAATGAAGAAATTTCTACTTTGCTTGCTAATTGTTCCTTTAATGGTAAGGTTCCAAAGAAACTTGGAGACCCAAGGATTCCAACTATTCCGTGCTCTATTAAAAATAGTTATGTTAGAACTGATTTGTGTGATTTGGGAGCAGGAGTTAGTGTTATGCATTTTTCTCCCTATAAGAGACTTCAACTGGAAAAACTAATACCAACTGATATATCTTTGCAAATGGCTGATAAATCTACTACTATTCCTGTTGGTATATGTGAGGATGTACCTGTTCAAGTGGCTCATAATTGCTTGATATTAACTGATTTTGTTGTGCTTGAAATGTCTAAAGATGATAATATGTCTATTATTCTTGGGAGACCTTTTCTTAATACTGCAGGAGCTGCTATTAATTGTAATCAAGTAAAGGTGACTTTTATTGTTAATGACAAGGAACATACTGTCTATTTCCCCAAGAAGATTGATAGGACTTATGGTTTAAACTCAATTGAACATGTTGAGGGCATTCAAGTTGGAGAAATATATTGTCCCATACCACGAGAAAATTATGAAACTATTATGATTGGGACCATTGATATCAAAGTTGAGGTAACATAATCATTAGTGGAGTGCAAAGTTTTGTTTCGTATAAAATTGTTTTGGTAACAAGACATGATCAACCTTGTTAACAAAGGGATTTTAATGAACAAAACAATGTTTTCACCATGATTATCTCCGCTTACTTTTATTTTATCCATTTTAGTTTTTGCTTTTGTTTAGTTTACTTTTCTGTTGCTAGTTGCTTGCATATTAGAGTGTCTTAGAACTTCTGAAGTTTTAGCTTTGTTTTGTCATTGCATCATTCCAAAAACATCTTTCTGTCAGAAAATCATTCATCTATACTTGAAAATTGCTCAAAAATAAAGTGTCTTGAAAAATTCCAGAAAATTCATATTAATTTTTTACGTGAAAAAAGGGGCAGAGAAGTGCCTGGAGAGTACCAGGGGGGCCACCAGGCAGGCACACCACCTGGTGGCGCGGCCAGCCCAAGGGCGCGCCTAGCCATGGTGTGGGCCACCCCTGGCCCTTCACTCACTCTCTCACTTGCCATTGCCTTCTCTCTCCCGAGAAAACACCAGTTCATTGCTCGAAATCACGTTCTTGTTGTTCTTGTCCATGATTTTTTGATCTCCTTGCTCAGCCCATCTTTGCTGCTGAAATTTGGAGCATTTGCTCTCCGGTATGTGACTCCTCCGCTTGTCCAAGTACATTTGTGTTTAGTGGCTTATATCTTAAGTATTTTGTTGCTGTAGGTGACAGGTTATGAGAGCTTGTAAGCTTGTTCAATGCTTAGAGATATTGTTTTGATGCATGTTTAGGCCTCTTACAAGTCCCTATGAGTAGTTCCCTTCATTATGTATTCACTTTGCAATCACTTGTATAATGGATGTTTAAATTTCAGAATATCAAAGATGAACAACCACACATTTGGAGAAATATTTGAGAGGGACACACCTAGGAGGTCAAGGCCTTCAAGATCAGCCTCTCAGTTTAGGCCTCCATACAATGAAGAACTTATTGCACCACGCTTTGGCAATGAAGGATATGAGGGAGATGCTCACCCATCTACCTTTCCTTGTTTTACCTTTTTGCAAGCTGCAGGGATCCTCAATGACTTCTTACTACTGGTTCAGAGGGTTGGTATGACCACGTACATGGAAGATGAGAGTGAGCAATATGCCGTGCTCACCAAAACTTTCGTGGAGAGTTTTGTTTTCACCAACACCCCTTATCAGTCAACTGTTTCGTTCAAAATGTGTAATCAGCCTATTATCATGTCATTGGAAAGATTTTGCAGCATTATAGGTATAGGCATGACGGGGACAGTGAAGAAGATCCAAGGTCAACCCGCTGACTTGCTGGAGCTCTATCTAAGTGTGACAAATGACGATGACCACGTCGCTCAGCGCGGGAAGATAAGGAACATCCAACTCCCATCTCTTAGATATTTTGCTTATTATCTTGACACTAGCATTCTTGGTAGGGAGAACACTAGTAATATCTCTAATTATCATTTAGCCTTCCTCGCTATTGCACTTAATAATGATACCAAGCACAATCTTGGCTCTCTCATTGCTCACCCCCTAGCTGCTAGGGGACCTATTTATGGGGGCATTATTGCCTCACGTATGGTTGCTGCATTAGAACTTTCTGTGGATCCTAATGACACTGTGTTAACACCACAAAGGCTTGATCTTGCTGCTATGAAAATGCATCACTTCGTCACTGCTGACTCTGATACGGACAATTTAGCATACAGGATGTTGTTTACTGATGGAGACGAGAGGGAAATTCCTTTACCACAATCCACTTTGTTCAGTATTTACAGGAGGCCATGGTCGTGTTCTAAGGAGGAGGTGGATGAGCAGCTCCGCTTGCTTGCTTTCCACAAGCAGCACCAGGAGGATGTGCCTTCTTACGACTACTCTGCGCACTACAGTGGGGCGTCCTCGAGCTCGTATCAGGACGAGGGCACCTCCTTGCCGTACTACGGAGGCGCTCCATCTTGGCCAGCTTGGGATTGATACCCACTTAGGCCAAAAGCCTAAGCTTGGGGGGAGGTACACCAACATCACACTCATCTGCATATCATGTTTAGTCGGTACTTTGTATATCCATGCTTCGTTCTCTATTTAGTTTTCATTCTTTCTTTACTTTTGCTTTCTAAAACACAAAAAGACCAAAAATATTTTCTTTATTTCTTTTTGTTTGCTTCTTTTTGCCTTGGGTTGCTTCTTCCATTTGGCTTTGTCTTAATTATTCGAAAAACCCAAAAAGATTTTGCTTTGCTTGTTCTTCCTTTTTGTTCTTGCCTTTAAAAATCAAAAACACCAAAAATATTTGTTGTTCTTCTTTGGTTTTTGTGAAGTTTGTTGCAGGGTTCGGCAGTCCTTAGTGGAATTTGGTTTCATGTTATTATTCAAGCCACACAAGTGAAGGGCAATAATGAGGATTAATGACAACTTGAGGTGTGGTAAGAGGCTGGTAACGAACTCTATTTGTTTTCATTTTTGTACATATACTCATCATTGTGGGCATGCTTAGTATGTTCATGTAGGGTGTATGTCATTTATGGATGCTTAGTAGTTCTTGCTTTCTTATGATTAGCTCCAGCTTGCTAATTGTTTGTAGCACGTCAGAATGTTTGCTTGCATTGTTCTATTCATAACTTGGTATGACATTGTGGTATCCTCCTCTGAATGTTTCATTTGAATTGACTTGGCACATGCTCACGCATGCATATGACTGAAACAATAATTAGTTAAGCCTCGATGATTATTTTGCCTCAGGAGTCTTGAATCACTTTCATGCCATAATTAGTCTTGTTTTGTTGCAAGCATGATTATGACAGTTGTTGCTCTCTCGTTTGTCGCTCCCTTACTATTGCTAGCCTTCACTTGCACTGAGTATGAGCTCTACTCATGTTTCCAACTACCCAAAACCAATATTGCCAGAAGTGTCCACCATACCTACCTATTAGCATCATTCGCTAGTCCGTGCATATTCAGTATGCCTTGTTTTCTTCCGAATAAAATGTTTGCTTGTTATGAGAAAGTTAGTTAGTAAAGCTCTCATGAACTTGATGGCACACTTTACTTTCTTGCACTTAATAATCTTGAACCATTGTGTCCGTCTTTGTTGCGTATATGCTTGCGCTTTATGAATTGAAGTTAGCAGAACCATGTATCATGGGGAACGCTTTCAACATTGCACTTATTATTCCATTGATATCATGATTCTTTTGCTTATGGATCCCGGCGGTGTGAAATAAAAGGGGAACTTGTAAGATCATGGAGTTTGTATGTGTGTTAGAGAAATGCCTAGGCCGCTAGCCTAAGCCATGCCTAATCATGGTGGAATCTTGCAGCATAACCATAATGAGCATTCTATGAAGCATCCTCAATAAAAACCTATGCAAATAGCAAATAAAAAGATCGCTGAGATGCTCATTGTCTGCTTGCCTTATCATTTTGATTATGGGATAGCTCCTGTATCATGTGCAAGGGGTACCCCGTTGGCGGTTCTCTATGATACATATGTACTTACAATGACAAGAGCTTACTTGTGACTGAAGTTGAGTAGCATGAGGTTCGGTACTCGTAAGTAAGGGGCATGAGATTTCAACCTATAACTTGTCAAGCATATCCTCTTAGTTGTGTCACTTTAACCTTAACCATTTAAAGATGCTTATGATAGGGGCAATGAGATCTCAAAGCTAATGAGTACCATACTTTCAGCATTTGGAAGCCTTTCAAACTGTTCAAAACCTTTTCACTTCCTTGTTGAGTCACTACTTATTCTATGAGCACTTTCTTGAGAGCATAGTTGTCATTCTTAGTGTAATGTGCTTGTCTCAAAACTTGATTAATTATGTCATGACTTTACTTCTAGTCTTCACTTGAACTTTAGAGGTGCCTTGCCATTTATGTTTGCCCTACGATCAAAGGAAAGTGAGATACCACTCTATCATACCTTTTTATGAGCATTGCAATGTTGCTTATGTCTATGTTTCATGCTACTTACTATTTTTGAGTTAGAATCTCTTCATAGCTTGCAATGACTTTTGAGTAACCTTATCTGCATACTCCTTATTATGAATTGACCAAGTACTTGATCATATGCTGAGAATATATACATCTTATGATGCAAATGTGTTTGTGAAAGTTTCTTTTATCACACTCAGTTTTCAACTGAATTGCTTGAGGACAAGCAATAAGCTAAGCATGGGGGGAGTTGATACATCCAAAACGTATCTACTTTTCCGAACACTTTTGCTATTGTTTTTCCTCTAAACTTGTGTGATTTGAATACAACTAACACGGACTGACGCTGTTTTCAACAGAATTACCTTGGTGTCTAGTTTTTGTGCAGAAAATCAACTATCAGAAAAAATCCCGGAAAATATGCCAAAAATTCTATTTCACCGGAAGATTCACGGAGCCAGAAGACGAGACGGAGGAGGGCCATGAGGGGCCCACACCACCTGGCCACGCGGGCCAGGCCAGGCCGTGCCTGGGGGTGATGGGGCCGCCTCGGTCACCCCCTCGGCCTCCCTCTTTCCCTATAAGTTGCCTCTTGACCTAAAAACCAAGGGGGGTTTGACGTTTTTCCAGAAAGAGTTCCGCTATGCCGCCACCACCATATTCCGCGATTCGGAACCAGAAACTCTGTTATGGCACCTTGCCGGGACGGGGAATTGGAGGAGATCATCGCCATCATCATCACCATCGCTTCTCCATCGACCATCCATGTTTGCCCCATCTAAGAGTGAGTAATCCCCCGTTGTAGGTCATGGGGATGGTAGGGATTGGATGAGATCGTTCATGTAATGGCAGCAGATTGTTAGGGCATGGTGCCTAGTATCTATTATTAGTGCTTTTTGACTTTGTTGCAACTTTTTATGCTTAATGCTTGTCACTAGGGACCGAGTGCCATGATTTCAAATCTGAACATGTTATTGATTCATTATGATAGTATTGTTTATGGTCTTACCTACAAGTTGTATACACATATTGTTATCCGGAACCAAAGGCCTCGAAGTGACAGCAATCGGGATAACCGGAGGGAATGGCTTTGATGTGAGGATCACATGTGTTCATGTAGTGTTAATGCTTTGCTCCGGTGCTATATTAAAAGGAGCACCTTAATTGCCAGTAGTTCCCTTGAGGTCCCGCTGCAAACGGGCTGGCAGGACAAAAGATGTTGTGCAAGTTCTCATTGCGAGCACGTATGACTATATATGGAACACATGTATATGATTATTTAGTACTTGGATGCTTTATCTTATTTATCTGCAAATGCCCTATGTCTTGATTGCCATATGAATTGTCTTGTCCATGTAACACCCGTCCATCCATCCCTATGCCTACCGCGCTTTAATCCTATTGTTTCGCAATCGTTACTCATCTTTACTTTTACTACTGCTATTACTTTGCTATTGCTACTACAAAACTGTTGCTACTGATAAACTGATGTGAGCAAGATTGTTTCCAGGTGCAGCTGAATTGACAACTCAGTTGTTAAGGCTTATAAATATTTTTTGGCTCCCCTTGTGTCGAATCAATAAATTGGGTTTCACTTCCCTCGAAAATACTGCGATACACCCCCTATACTTGTGGGTCATCAACTTTCCATAATGCATACGATAACTTGGCCAACAATCTGAAAGTTATTGCCATTGTAAGTATCTGAACTTTACTCTTTTACTTTGTAATATAGTCCACTATAGCCCCTGAGCTCTTAGGCGGAAAACCAATTGAGTGCTCCAAAGAACTAAGTGTAGAACTTGATAGTGTAACCCCCCGAGTCTCTAGTTAGAATAAATAATTCTGACTAGATACTCTAAGAGAGAACACATCGGACTTAAAAATCTGGCACTGTAGCCCCCCGAGCGTTTAGTTGGAACTGAGAAGTTCCGACTAGATTCTCTAGAGAAACTAAGCACTTTATCTCTTTGCAGAATAAGAATGCCCGGAGATAGGCCGCCAACGAGAAATATGCCAAGCTACAGGAAGCGCTGGACAATCAAAAGGGTAAAACAGCCTTTCTAAAGGAACATATGAAAAATAGCAAGCGTCTATTTTCCTCTGACATCTCCCAATTTTTCAATTGTAACCATTTCATCTGAATTCTCACAATGTTGTCTTTGTTCCATCTTACAAATACCATCGCCAAGGCCAAGTTTTTCGCCTAAATTCTACATAAGTTTTTCCGCATAAGCATTGCGGGGATACATTTAATACAAAAAATGTTTTTATGGCTCTGCTGCAGGGGACTTCACAACTACATCAGCAGCAGCAGGAGAGCCAGGCCTAGAAAGATCATCAAACTCGGAGGATCGCGAGCTAGACTCTGCAGATGCTGGCTCATTGTCCATCTCCTCGGCAAGCACGTACTTATCCGCCTTGACCATCTTGGCAACCTTGGTGTCATAGCCGGTGAGGGAAGTCCATATAGCATCACTATCAATCTCCTCGTCCAGCTTCGGCATGCTGGAAGTCACCAGGTCCATGTAGGCATCGTCATAGTGTGCTTTGACCAAGGACAAGGCCATCCTTGCACCAGCCCAGACGCAAGAGGCTTTCCAGCTCTTGACTTTCTCGGGGGCTCGGCGCAGGATCTCTGAGTACCTGGCCACAAATCTACCTGCCGAGGAGATATGGATTGGTTGTATTGCTCGCATTGCTTCACGAGGGTATGATGACCAGAGGATGTTTAGGGTTTCTCATCCTAAGGATCCGCCCCATCTAAGGTTGGGGTAGCTCTCCTTTTATAGAGGTGTCAGACCTCTTCCCCCAATTCATTGGGCGGGATGGGCTACAACATTGCCGCCCAGGGAGAGCTGGTCTACATGACTGCTTTAGACAGACTAGGTCTAGGGTCCCCCCGCTGCCGGTCCATCGTAAAAGTCGTGGTCGCCGCTGAAATCTCCTCCGCAGCGTGGTGTTGTCCCTCGCCCTCTTACATGAAAGTGGCAAAGAGGGAGTGGGGCTGACATTGTTGCCGTCAACCCTTTTTTATCATCGAAGGGGCTAGACAGTGTATCTTCTTTCCCGAGATAGACCACATAGTCTGTATGTCCGTGGACTACCCATTAGGTTTGCCGTCTTCATTCCTTTCCAGCGAGATTACGAGCATCCCCCGAGACGCGTTGGGAGATGATCCGAGGTGAAAGTGTAAGATGGTTTACCTAGAGGGGGTGAATAGGTTTCTACAAAATTCTTTATAATCTTTTGCAAGTTTTAGTCTTTGCAGAATATAAGTGTGCCTAAATGCAAACTAGGTGAGGCAACCTAGATGATGATACAAGATACTTCAAGCACGAAAGCTATCACAAAGTAAACAACACAAGTAAGAAAGTGGTTAAGGAATAACCAAAGCACGCGGAGATGAAGATGTATTCCCGTGTTCACCACCTTTGGGAAGGGGGCTACGTCACATTGGAGAGGTGTGAGGTTCCACGAAGGATTCCCCAACGCCACGAAGGCTCACCTTCTTCTCCGAGCCTATCCCACGAAGGAATAACTCACTTACTCGTGGTAGACTTTTCAGGTAGTCTCCAAACCCTCACAAACTTTCCACGGAGCAAATCACAAGCCGAATGCCTCCGGGCGACCCTAGCCGCCTAGGGTTTCCCACAAACCCAAGAGTAACAAGCTAACTCAATGAACTCAAGGGGGAATGAAATTTGGCTTGGTGGAAACGTAGATCGGGACCTCCTCTTGCTTTCTACCAAAGGGATTTGAGTTTGGTTGGGTAGAATGGGAGATCCTCAAGAAATTGTGTTTCAACAATGGGGGGAGAGAGAGAGAGCTCCAAGAATGAGATATGAACTAAATGCCTAACCTCCTCAAGGTGGAAGAAGAGGTATTTATACCCAAGGGAGAAATCTAGCCATTTGGAGCACTTTCTGTGAAACCCGGTTATAAGTTCGGTTGGACCGGCCCACACATCGGACCACCCGGTATACAGCCCGGAAAACCGAAATCCAAACCGGAATACTCACTGTGTGTGAGCCCGGATAGACTCGATGCAATAAACCGAGAATCCCAGTTGGGGTTCAGTTTTCCGGAGCTGGTACCGGACCGCCCGGTCTGGGAACCGGTTCAACCGGCCTAAGAACCGAACTTGGCAGAGATGTTATGAAACGTAGATTTCTTTCTCTTCTCTCTTTGGTGATGGAACTAGTGGGTGTATGGGATGTGTATAACAAGCTCATCGAGATAACCCCTCTTAATAGTGCGGTGTTCCTAAAGACTCAAGATACATATAAAAGGCAAAACTCTAGCACTTCTCTTCATTATCGAAATGGGGGGTCTTCGATGATCTTCCAACATACTGGCGGACTAAAACCTGTTTAAGACACTAGTAGGTAGCATTAGTCCGCTCTAACTATGGTGTCATTGTCAACCAAAAACAGTATAGGGTAAACTACCCTTTCAATCTCCTCCTTTTTGGTTGGCGGTGACAAACCGAGCTAGAGTTCACAAGGATATAATAGAGAGATATAAACCAAGGAATTCCATAGAGACATATGTGAGCTCCCCCATAAAGTATGCACTTGGTTGAATTTGCGTTTGAATGCAAGGTGCACCTAAATAATGTATGGAGAGCTTCCCACATGTCTTTATGGAAGCAAGCATAATATGAAAAGATATAGAGCATGGATATCTACGCAAAGCTAGACAAATAATAGAAGTACACATAGTCATAGCACAATATACATATCCATGGTTCACACACATAGCACACGCTTGTCCAACATACGGAAGTAAAGCAAATAGTTCCAACATGAAAGCAAATGGTAAGCACAATGCCATAAGAAGCAAAGATAAAGCAAAGGGCATTGTGCAAACGGCGAACCCTGAAAAACCCCCGCAAGCAACTCGTAGATACCTACATGAACTCTACTCTTCTCCCCCATTGGCATCGAAACACCAAAAAGGGAGAGGAGTAGAGTGATGCTAACGGAACCCAACTAGAAGAACGTAGGAGGCAGAGGAGGGTGAACGGGGCATCTTCGTCTTCATGGATCTCATCTTCTTCATCATCCTCCTCATCATCAGAACCACAATGAGTAGTAGAGGAACCACTGGGGCCACCATGAGGAAACTGACTGGGGAAGTAGCCGAAGAGCATATCATCATCAAGGGGCAGCATCTCATAGTTGACATAAGGAACTGGAGTCATCTCGGGACCATCCGGTGGAGGAGTGACATGTTGGGTCACGAGAAACTCATTGTGCATGTGCCGAGTCTCTTGGCTTATCTCAAGAGCCTTATGGCTCACATCATAGGACGAGCGGCACATCTAAAACAGCCGCTTGAAGAAAGTGGCAGCACCACCCTTGTGCCTGGGACGTGAGGAGGAGGACTCTCCAACAGGACAACGAGAACCAAACCGAGTAGCAAAGTGTGGCTGAGGATCATGAGCAGCCTTGGTGCGCTGCTCAGGAGGCTTCATCGATGGAACCTCAGGAGACACACCACGAAGAGAAAGGGTAAGCTGCTCTTGTTCCACACGCTCACCAGCCATCACACCAGAAGGCACAACCTTGTTGAGCATATTTTGTA
The DNA here is from genome assembly GCA_023614405.1 of Avena insularis. Lineage (NCBI taxonomy): Eukaryota > Viridiplantae > Streptophyta > Magnoliopsida > Poales > Poaceae > Avena > Avena insularis. Next base: position 66,006,002 of record CM042692.1, on the reverse strand, counting down.
CATACACGCAGAAAGTGGGGGTCATCCTATCCAAAGCAGCCCGCCGCAGCTCAAAGTACACAAAGTCACAGCCATCAATCTTCCTCAACCTATCAGGGTGACAATAATACAGGATATTGGCAAAGTACCCACGACAGTTTGTAGTATCTCCAACTCGGGGAACAAGCGACTGACGGAAGATTCTAGCCAAAGTGTGGTAGTAAAAGTACATGCCAGAGATGCATGGAGGAGCATACTTAGAATCCTTGGGATAGCAGAAAGCAAGAGAGTCAATAGGCTTGATATTCTCACTATGAATGCAAAAAAATACCTGGCTTGTCAGAATATCCCATGACCTCAACCAAATCTGCATAGGTGGCACGAAAGCGTCGGGTGCCAGTCATCCAGGAGATAGTGCGGTCAGCATCATCATGAAAATAGACTGCGCAGAAGAACTGATGGATATACTCAGGATAGTAGTCCTCCTTGAGACACACCAAGGTCAAACAGATCCATTTTCTTCAAGGCATCATCAACAAAACGATAATCTGAGGCAGCATACATGTTGAACCAGTCCACATTGAAAGCAAGAATGTTACCGCAGGAGGTGACCTTGAACTGAGTGTAAATGTGATCCCACATCAATGCTTGAGTCTCAGTCCAAAACTTCTTGTCAGTGCCAGAGTAAGTGCGAGACTTGAAGCGATAGGGATTCTGCTTGCGAAGGGTCCAGTACATAGCAATCTCCATATTCTTTAGATTTTGAGTAGGCACATCCTCTTCGTCATCTTGCACAGAAGGTTTCTTGCCCCTGATGGCCTTGCTCTTGATGCGACCAGAACGGGTGCTGCCCACTTCCTCGTGCTGCACTGACTGACTGTCTCGATGAGCCCTCTTACCCCTGCCAGATTCCTCGGGCACATACTCATCGTCCACATAGTCATCATCATCTACACCTATGAAAAAGAGAGAGAGATTGGGGAGCACAAGGATAAGTACACATGCCATGAAAAAATGGAGGAAAAAACTTGGATTTGGGCAAGTGCATGGTAGAAGAGAGACATGGCAGAGAGGTTCGGTGCCAGGGCCGGTCTTACCGGCTCCAGAATCGGACGGTCCGGTGTCAGTGATGGCCCAAAATATATCGAGCTCGTTGGGGAACCCCAAGAGGAAGGTATGATGAGCATATCAGTAAGTTTTCCCTCAGTTATGAAACCAAGGTTATCAATCCAGTAGGAGCAAGGAAACACCCCAAAGGTGTTGCTAGCTGGACTTTGGCAGGGCGCACTACCGGCGTCAATAGCAACGTGGAGACCTGCACAACACAACCACAGAACTCTGTCCCCAACTTATAGTGAGGTTGTCAATCTCACCGGTTTTGCTGAAAACAAAGGATTAAACGTATTATGTGGAAGAAAGTAGTAGTTTGCAGAAAGTAAACAGAAAGCAGTAAATAGTTGATTGTAGATTGATGATAGAAGAAAGGACCAGGGTCCATAGTTCACTAGTGGTGGCTCTCCTTAAGATAGATGACATGTTGGGTGAACAAATTACAGCGGGGCAATTGACAAACATCGAGAAAGCAATCATGCATATACTACTCATCTTGACTCCTTTAAGATTTGATTGGGCATTACAACATTATACATAGACCGTAATCCAACTGCATCTATGACTAATAATCCACCTTCAGGTTATCATCCGAACCCCCTCCAGTATTAAGTTGCAAGCAACAGATAATTGCATTACGCATTGCGTGTAAAGTAAACAATACGATTGTTCTATGAACAAATGATTGTTGTTTTCTCCCTAGTAGCAACAACACATATAGTACCTTAGAGATTTATGTCACTTCCCCGGATTACTAGAGGCATGAACCGACTATCGAGCATAAATCTAACTCTTGGAGTTGCTAGCATCTACTTGGATAAGATAGATACTAACAACGGAAAGCATGCAAGATCACAAATAACAAAGACATGATAGAATCAATAATCAATCTGAAATAGCATCTCAATATCCATCGGATCCTCGCAAACACAACATGTAGGAATTACAAATAGATGATCTTGATCATGAACGGAACTCACAATATCTAAACATGATAGCACAAAGGAGAAGAACCAGCCATCTAGCTACTACATGGACCTGTAGTCCAGAGATGAACTACTCACGCATCACACCGGAGGCTTGCATGGTGATGAAGAAGGCCGCCAGGGTGAATTCTCCCCTCCGGCAGGGTGCCGGGAAGAGCTTCAGATCCCTCCCGATCTAGGGATGGAGATGACGGCGGCTACAGACTCTTTCATGGAATTTTGATCGGGCCCTTAGGGTTTCTATATCGGAGGCATCTTATAGGCGAAAGGGGAGGCCGAGGGGGTGCCGGAGGCGGCCAGACCACCCCCTGGCACGGGCCAGGCTAGGCCGTGCAGCCAGGTGGTGTGGCGGCCCCCTGTCCCCTCTCCGTCTTGTATTCTGGCTCCACGTGTCCCTCGATGAAATACTGACTTTGGCTTTTGTCCCGTCCAATTCCGAGAATATTCATTTTCTGACTTTCCTGGAACCAAAAACAACAGAAAACAGGCAGCTGGCACTGTGGCTCTTGTTAATAGGTTAGTCCAAGAAAGTGTATAGAAAGTACTCCAAAGTGTGGACAAAACATAAGAAAGTAGATAAAACCAAGCATGGAACATCAAAACTTATGGATACGTTAGCAACGTATCAACATCCCCAAGCTTAACTCCTACTCGTCCTCGAGTAGGTAAGTGATAAAAAGAAATAATAACTTTTGAGGTGACATGCACCATCATAAACTTGATCAAAGTATTTGTAAAACATTGATAACTGGGATCATAGTACTTCAATCATAACATGAAAGACAAAGTTCTAACAATAAGACAAAGCAACTATGTTGCAACATGAAAAGGCACAAACAAAAGATTCATGAATAACAATGCTTTGCAAGACGTTTGTTTGTTTCACATAAAGAAAACATAGCATAATGGCATTCAACTTGTCCCTCATAGAGTAGCAAACATAAATGCATAGGACAACTTCAAAGTTCATAAGAGTGACTAGATACAAATAGTTTAAAACAAGCAATATCAAAGTTATGCATCAATCAACAAGTCTTGGGACAATGCACTCTGAACTAAGAATGGCCACTATCCTCTCAAAGTAGGTGCATAAAGATAGAAGGTGGAGACTCAACATAAAAGTAAACGAAAGGCCTTCATAGAAGGAAGTAGGGATTCAAGTTTCATAAAGAGCTTCCAAAAGTTATGGTACTTATTAGCTTTCATCTCTCATTGCCCCTATCATAAGCATCTTGAAGGTGATTAAGGTTAAAGTGACACAACTAAGAGGATATGCTTGATAAGTTATAAGCTGAAATCTCATGCCCCTTACTTACGAAGATCGAACCTCATGTTACTCAACTTTAGTCACAAGTAAGCTCTTGTCATTGTAAGTACATATGTATCATAGAGAACCGCCAATGGGGTACCCCTTCCACATGATACAGGAGCTATCCCATAATCAAAATGATAAGGCAAGTAGACAATGAGCATCCCAGCGATCTTTTTATTTGCTATTTGCATAGGTTTTTATTGAGGATGCTTCATAGAGTGCTCATTATGGTTATGCTGCAAGTTTCCACCATGATTAGGCATGGCTTAGGCTAGCGGCCCAGGCGTTTCTCTAACACAAATACAAACTCCATGATCTTACAAGTTCCCCTTTTATTTCACACCGCTGGGATCCATAAGCAAAAGAACATGATATCAACCGGGTACAAAGTACAAGTGCAATGTTGAAAGCGTTCCCCATGATACATGGTTTTGCTAACTTCAATTTATAAAGCGCAAGCATATACGCAACAAAGATGGACACAATGGTTCAAGTTTATTAAATGCAAGAAAAGTAAAGTGTGCCATCAAGTTCGTGAGAGCTTTAATCACTAATTTTCACATAACAAGTTTAATTCGGAAGGTAGATAAAAACATGAATATACTTGGAATAGCATATGCTAATAGGTAGGTATGGTGGACTCTTTGGAATAACTTGGTTTTAGGAGTTGGATGCATGAGTGGAACTCATACTTGGTTATGGAGGCTAGCAAAAGACTGGGAGCGACCAACTAAGAGAGTAATAATGGCCATAATCATGTAGAGCGAAAAAATATCATTAATCAAAGCATAAAGTGATACTACAAGTTGAAAATTAAAGGATCATAAAGGCTATGGTGACTTTTTTTGAGAGAAAGGCTATGGTGACTTGGGATAGTCATAACATGGTGTGAACATGTGCCAAGTCAACCCAAATAAAGCATCAAAGTAGAATACTACAATACTATGCTTTAATATGCTAAAGCAACGCATGATTCTTCCAAGGCACATTAAGCAATCTCAATTGTTTATAACATGTCATGCTACAACAAATAATACTAAGCATAAAGCCAAAAAAATATCAAGCATGGAATGACAAAGCATAGGCCACAGTCAAAAACAAGCTCTCTTTACCAATTAAGCATGAACTTTTCCTACTCTTTTCCAATCCAAACCAAACTATTTGAAAACCAATGTATGAAAGAGGGGGTACAACCAATTTATTCAGCAAACTAAGCAAACCAAGCAAACGAAAACCAAAACAAAAAGCGAAGACGCTCCAAAATAACACAATTGTGCATGAAACAATAAAAATGAAGTGTTTGGAAGAAACCTGGGATTTTTATTGATGAAGAAGGGGATGTCTTGGGCATCCCCAAGCTTTGACGCTTGTACTTCTTGGATATTTCTTGGGGTGACACGCATGGCATCCCCAAGCTTGAGCTTTAGTCCATTTCTCATCTCATTACTCATTCCTTCCATACACCTGAAATTTTTCCTTCATACAAAACTTCACACAATCTTTATTAGCAACATTAGTTCACTCAAGATAATAAGTCTTTAGGTTAAGTTCCAACACCAATAAAACTTCCATTAAAACACAAGCTACTGTAGCACTTTCCTCAAAAATCTCAATTCCCCAAAAGAACTCAAAAAGGAACCAACAAGAAGCAAATGCAAATAATTGCAGAAATCTATCAAAGCAGACCAGCAGGTAAAGACGAATTTTTTCGAATACCTTATATTGCTCAAATCTAAAAGTGTTGAACTAACGAAAGTTATATAACAACCTGGGGCAGAAGCACAAAAATTCACGCCTCAAAAGGACATACAGAGATTTTACACGAATTTTTATGGTGAAGCATAGAAATCTGTTTCGCGACAACAACTTTCCCAATCATTACTGCTCTCTCATCAGAGGTTACTCTTGGCACAAAAAACAAATAAAAAGAATAAACTTCCAATACTCATCTAAAACTTTTGGGTCATCTCCCAATAAGTACTTTTCTTTAACGCCTTTAAGTTAGGCATAAGAAGCAAGAAAAATGATCAAGTGTTCTCAAATGAAGAAGCATTAAGAGCAAATTTTATTTTCATAGGAGAGGCAAAAGATATCTTCTCTCTCTTCTTAGATAAGTGTTCTATACCTTTCTTGAGTGGGAGTTGATATTTAATGGTGCCTTCTTTCATATCAATAATGGCACCAACATTTCTAAGAAAAGGTCTTCCAAGAAGCATTCCATTCAACATCCAAAACATAGAAATCAACGGGGACATAGGCATTGTATTTAGCATTATCATCAAGTGGGACATTCAAATAACAATCTTCCAATGATGGCAAATCAAGCATATCATAAATCCTTCTAGGCATAATAGAGACACTGCTATCAAGATCACATAAAGCTTTGAAATCAAAATCATTCACTTTCATATTAATGATGGGTTCCCAACCATCTTCTTGTTTTATAGGAATAGAAGCTTTATGTTTCATATTTTCTTCTTTAATTTTTATGAGAGCATCAGTAATGTGTTTTGTAAAGGCCATTTTCATAGCACTAGCATTAGGACTTTTAGCAAGCTTTTGTAGGAACTTAATAACTTTAGAGATATTGCAACCATCAAGACCAAAATCATAATTATCATCTAAAGTAGTAGAGTTATTATTAGCCTCAACACTAGTGGTAGTGATAGTAGAAACACTAATGTTTCTAGCAATTTTATCTTCTCTCTCCCACTTAGCCTGCAATTCAGCTAATAGTCTAACATTTTCATCAATTCTAACTTGTATGGCATTAGTGGCAGCAAAGGGTTTATCAATAGTTTCAGGTTTAGCAGCCATTTTATTAATCAAAGAGGATTGTGCTTCAGACAAAGATGATATATTTCTTTCAGCATTAGAAAGTTTCAATTGCAAACTAGGAATTTCCCTATTTAAACTCTCAAGTTGATGACTAATATTCTTCAAAAGGGTAGATTGTTCCTACATAGTTTTAGTAAATAATTTATTTTGTTCATATTGCATTTGCAAGAAGTTCTTAGTGGCTCTTTCAACTTCTAAAATTCTTCCTTCACTAGGTATTCTAGGTTTGCCATTATAACCATAAGTATTATTAGGAGGGTAGGGCCTATAATTGTTATTACCATAAGCATTGTTGCCAAAATTATTATTTCTTATAAAGTTCACATCAACTTGCTCTTCTTGAGCAACCAAAGAGGCTAAGGGAACATAATTTGGATCAATATGAGCTTTCGCATTAACAAGCATAGACATAATAACATCAATTTTATCACTCAAGGAGGAGGTTTCCTCAACAGAATTTACCTTCTTACCTTGTGGAGCTCTTTCAGTGTACCATTCAGAATAGTTAACCATCATATTATCCAGGAGCTTTGTTGCAGCACCCAAAGTAATGGTCATAAAGGTACCTCCAGCAGCAGAATCCAATAGATTTCTTGAAGAATAGTTAAATCCTACATAAAAGGTTTGGATAATCATCCAAGCAGTCAGTCCATGAGTGGGACAATTCTTTACCAAAAATTTCATTCTTTCCCAAGCTTGAGCAACATGTTCATTATCAGATTGTTTAAATTTCATTATTTCACTTCTCATAGATATAATCTTAGCAGGAGGATAGTATTTTCCAATGAAAGCATCTTTGCATGTAGTCCAAGAATCAATATTATTCCTAGTTAAGGAATCCAACCATTCTTTATCTTTTCCTCTCAAAGAGAAAGGAAACAATTTAAGCTTAATGATATCTGCATCTATATCCCTATGCTTTTGCATCTCACAAAGTTCAACAAAGTTATTTAGATGAGCAGCAGCATCTTCATTACTAATACCAGAAAATTGACCTCTCATAACAAGATTGAGTAAAGCAGATTTTATTTCAAATAAACTAGCTTCAAGAACAGGTGGAGCAATAGGTATGCTCATGAAATCATTGTTGTTGGTGCTAGTGAAGTCACACAACTTAGTATTTTCAAGAGTAGACATTTTTTGTGTTTTTAATAAAGAAAGCAAACTAGTAAAACTAATTTTTTTGTGTTTTTGATAAAGAAACAAGCAAACAAAGCAAAAATAAACTAAGCAAAACAAAAACAACAAAGTAAAGAGATTGGTTATAAGGGACTCCCCTTGTGAAGATGTCCTTGACTCCCCGGCAATGGTGCCAGAAAAAGTTGTTTGATGGCCCAAAATATATCGAGCTCGTTGGGGAACCCCAAGAGGAAGGTATGATGAGCACAGCAGCAAGTTTTCCCTCAGTTATGAAACCAAGGTTATCAATCCAATAGGAGCAAGGAAACACCCCAAAGGTGTTGCTAGCTGGACTTTGGCAGGGCGCACTACCGGCGTCAGCAGCAACGTGGAGACCTACACAACACAACCACGGAACTATGTCCCTAACTTACAGTGAGGTTGTCAATCTCACCGGTTTTACTTAAAACAAAGGATTAAACGTATTGTGTGGAAGAAAGTAGTAGTTTGCAGAAAGTAAACAGAAAGCAGTAAACAGTTGATTATAGATTGATGATAGAAGAAAGGACCGGGGTCCATAGTTCACTAGTGGTGGCTCTCCTTAAGATAGATGACATGTTGGGTGAACAAATTACAGCGGGGCAATTGACAAACATCGAGAAAGCAATCATGCATATACTACTCATCTTGACTCCTTTGAGATTTGATTGGGGATTACAACATTATACATAGACCGTAATCCAACTGCATCTATGACCAATAATCCACCTTCAGGTTATCATCCGACCCCCCCCCCCAGTATTAAGTTGCAAGCAACAGATAATTATATTATGCATTGCATGTAAAGTAAACAATACGATTGTTCTATGAACAAAGGATTGTTGTTTTCTCCCTAGTAGCAACAACACATCTAAAGGAAATATGCCCTGAGAGGCAATAATAAAGTTGTTATTATGTATTCCTTATATATGATAGATGTTTATTTTGCATGCTAGAATTGTATTGATCGAAAACATCAATACATGTGTGTTTAATAAACAAAAAGGGTTCCTAGTTATGCCTATCTTATAGACTAGCTTGTTGATTAACAAGATGATCAAGGTTTCCTGATCATGGACATTGGATGTTGTTAATAACAAGGTCACACCATTGGTGGAATGATGTGATGAACATTCATCCGAAGTATAGCATTACGATCAAGTCATTATGTTTATATTGCTATAACATCATACGAAGTAATCTTTATCCTTAGACCATGAGATCATGTTAATTGCTAACACCGGAAGAGTATCTTGATAACATCAAACGCCACACCGTAACAGGGTGACTATAAAGATGGGTTCAGTACTACGAAGGTGTTATGTTGAGGCTCATGGATCAAGAGTGGAATTTGTCAATACCGATGACGGATAGATATACTTTGGGCCCTCTCGGTGATATCACATTGAGATAGCTTGCAAGCAAGTGATGTGATCACTAGAATGTTATATCACGGGAACGAGAAAAGAGTGCATGTCAATAACGAGATCGAACTAGGTATGGAGATACCGATGATCGAATCTCGGACATGTAATATATCGCGAGACAAATGGATTTAGTTACAAGTGTTAAAGGTTCTCACGATCACAGAAGTCATCGTTGAATGTGTAGGAGTCAGTACGGATCTCCAGGTCCCGTTGCTGATTATTGATCGGAGAAGGGTCTCGATCATGTCTGCATTATTCGCGAACCATAGGGTGACACACTTAAGAGTTACCGGACACCATTTTGGAGCACATATGTTTCAGACGAAAGAATTGCAAAGCACAGGAATTGTTTCAATAGAAACCGGAAATTGTTTTGGGTGAAATTGCAGAAAGTGGTTCTACATGTGATATTGAAATATTGCAAGGGGCTATATGTGAATGTTTGTTAATTAAAGTAATTAACAAAATTCTGAATAATTTAATAAAAGAGTTTTATTAAATGAGAGAGCATTAAACTTGGAGAATTTTAATGCATTTAAAGTGGAGACTTTAAAAGGGAATGTGAAGAGGCATTTTAATGTGGAGGGGTTACCACCACATGAATGGGGGAGGTGAGGTCACCCCCATGCATGACCATGGAGAGGAGGGCACCCCTCCTCCTATAAAAGGCCACCCATTCCCTCCTTCATCCTCACACCTCCTTGTGAAGGATCTCTCTCCTCTAGAATTATTCCCCATGGTCTCGGATTAGCGAGATACATGTTCTCGGTGGCATTTAAATGCAGGAAGGAGTTCTGCTTCCGCTGGATCGCTGGAGCGAGGAGGTGGAGGTTGTCCGTGGCTTGAGCGTGTGTCTGCAGATCTGTTGCTGAGTTGCGGTGCTCGGACTTCCTCATGATCTTGAGATTGGCAAGTGTACGACTACATCAACCACGAGTTCCTACTCATTAACAAAACTTGTTGTCTTCAAGGGTAAGTTCTCGTTGGATGTATGTCCACCCGTTGCTTTGTACCTAGTAGATAGATCTTGGCGTGTAGTTCACACCGTAGGAAATTTTTTGTTTTCTATGTTGTGGACCCAAAAGTGGTATCAGAGCCTGATCTATGCGTAGGTGCTTTGCACGGGTAGTACACATATGTTTATATGTGGGCGATGATGATCATGTTATTGCGTCTTCTATGTATTTTGGATATTGGTGGCATAGTGGGATGAAGCGGCCCGGACCAACCTTACATGTCATCGTACATGAGACCGGTTCCATGACTGACATGCAACTTGTTTTGCATAAGTGGCTGGCGGGTGTCTGTCTCTCCTACTATAGTCAATATCTGATTTACAACGAGTTGCTAATAACTTAGTTATCCTCGTTGTGGTTCATGTTCGTAGGTGAGAACGGTTCTATCTCCGAAAGCCCTAAGCCACGTAAAACTTGCAATTGATAAATTAGAGGCGTCTAGTTTAGATCGTTGCTGGGCTAGTGTATTGATACGGTATTGTTGTAAGTAGATGTATGATAGATACTCTTACAACACATTCAACGTGTAAGTTCCATAGACCTTGGCCTTACACACAAAGGAATGATAGAGATCATACCACGATGCAAATGATAGAGATCAAATGCATGGACCATATCATCTCACTTTACACATTAGATGTTAGCATCTTATACTGCTAGTTTGGCGCTTTTGGTGGCATTGTAAGATGATCCCTCATTTAGATATCAAGATAAAATGTGTTCTTCCTTGAGTATGTACCGTTCTATGGATCGTGTTTCGAGACATCACGTGATGATCGGGTATACTCGACTCTACGCTTTCATACAACGGGAGTAAGATAGTTTTACACACTCGAGTACTAAGGTTCTTACTTAGCGAGCCTAGCATGTACAGACATGGCCTCGGAACACGGACCGAAAGGTTAAGCATGAGTCATATGGTTGATATGATGCCCATATAGATGCTTGCCTTTGAAGCTACACTAACTCACGTGATGATCGGACTTGGTGTAGTGGATTTGGTTCATGTAATCACCAAAAAGGCACGAGGGATGTCGTTTTTGAGTGGGAGTTACTTAGTAATTTGGATTAGTTGAACTCAATCTATCATAAACTTAGTCTAAATAAACTTTACAAATTCTGTTGTAGATGGCACCACCTGCTTTTAATTTCAATGTGTTCATGGAGAAAGAGAAACTTGCTGCGAATGGTAGCAACTTCACCAACTAGGCTATGAATTTGAGGATTCTCCTCACTGCTGCACAAAAGCAATATGTGCTAGATGCACCACTAGGCCCCCCACCAGCTCCTGATGCCCCTGATGAGGAAAAGAATGTCTATGTGACTTGTCAAGAGGACCACAACTTAGTTCATTACGGCATACTGTATGGGCTAGAGCCAGAACTTCGAAAGCGTTTCGAAAATGGCAATGCCTTTGATACCATGGGAGAATTGAAAATGATTTTTGATACCCATCTCAGAGAGAGTTATAATGCTACTGAAAAGTTCTTTAGCTGCATGATGGAGGAGAACAGCTCCGTTAGTGAGCATGTACTCAAAATGTCTGGGTACGCCGATAAGCTTGTGTCCTTGGGAATAACGATTCCCATTGACTTAGGCATACATCGTGTTCTCCAATCTCTGCCACCAAGCTACAAGAGCTTCGTGATGAACTATAATATGCAGGGCATGAAGAAGACTCTTCCCGAGCTTCTGTCAATGCTTAAGACTGCAGAAGTGGAGATTAGAAAAGAACATCAAGTGTTGATGATCAATAGGACTACCGGTTTCAAGAAGGATAAGAAAGGCAAGCACAAGGGAAAGAAGGGTTGCAAATCTGTTGCCGCGCCTGAAAAGAAACCCCGAGTTGGCCCTAAGTCCAATACCGAGTGCTACTATTGCAAGGGGACTGGCCATTGGAAGCGCAACTGCCCCAAGTATTTGGCGGACAAGAAGTCTGGCAAGGCAAACAAAGGTATATGTGATATACATGTTATTGATGTGTACTTGACTAGTACTCGCAGTAGCACCTAGGTATTTGATACGGGATCGGTTGCTAATATATGTAACTCGATTCAGGGGCTACGGAACAAGCGACAACTAGCAAGGGATGAGGTCACAATGCGGGTCGGCAATGGATCAAGAGTTGATGTGATCGTCGTCGGAACGCTGCCTCTCCATATGCCATCGGGATTAGTTATAAACCTAAATAATTGTTATTTGGTGCCTGCACTTAGCATGAACATTGTATCCGGATCGTGTTTGATGCAAAGTGGTTATTCGTTTAAATCTGAAAACAATGGTTGTTCGATTTATATGGATAATATCTTTTATGGTCATGCACCTGTGTTGAATGGTTTATTTCTGATGGATCTCGATAGTAATATTACGCACATTCATAATGTTAATGCTAAAAAGATTAAACTTGATGATGATATATCTGCATATATGTGACACTGCCATCTAGGTCATATTGGCATTAAATGCATGAAGAAACTCCATTCTGATGGACTTTTGGAATCACTTGATTTTGAATCATTTGATACATGTGAGCCATGCCTTATGGGCAAGATGACTAGAACGTCGTTTTTCAGTTCAATGGAACGGGCGACAGATCTATTGGAAATCATACATACTGATGTGTGTGGACCAATGAGTGTGTCGGCGCGAGGTGGATATCGTTATTTTGTTACTTTCACGGATGATTTGAGTAGATACGGGTATATCTATTTGATGAAACACAAGTCTGAAACTTTTGAAAAGTTCAAGGAATTTCAGAATGAAGTGGAAAATCATCGTAATAGAAAGATCAAATTTCTATGGTCTGACCGTGGAGGAGAGTATCTAAGTTACGAGTTTAGCACACACATGAAAGAGTGTGGAATAGTTTCACAACTCACGCCTGCCGGAACACCACAACGTAATGGTGTGTCGGAACGTCGTAATCGTACCTTATTAGATATGGTTCGATATATGATGTCTCTGACTGACTTGCCACTGTCATTTTGGGGTTATGCACTGGAAACAGCTGCATTCACTTTAAATCGGGCACCATCTAAATCCGTTGAAACGACACCGTATGAATTATGGTTTGGAAACAAACCTAAGCTGTCATTTCTTAAAGTTTGGGGATGTGATGTTTATGTGAAGAAACTTCAGCCGGATAAACTCGAACCCAAAGCGGAAAAATGCGTCTTCATAGGATACCCTAAGGAAACGATTGGGTATACCTTCTATCACAGATCTGAGGGCAAGATTTTTGTTGCCAAGAATGGATCCTTTCTTGAGAAGGAGTTTCTCGCGAAAGGTGTGAGTAGTCGGAAGGTAGAACTCGAAGAGGTTATTGAACCTTCTCTTCATGAAATAGCGAGTGGCGCAGCACCGGAAGTTGTTTCAGAGTTGACTTCACCTAATGAAGAGAGAGCTAATGATATTGATCATGAAACTCCGAAAGAGGAAACTACCGAACCTCGCAGGTCAAGCAGGACACGTGTAGCTCCTGAACTGTACGGCAATCCTGTTGTGAATTTCATGGTTGATGAAATGGATGACCCTGTGACGTATGAAGAAGCGATGATGAGCCCGGATTCCAACAAATGGCTAGAAGCCATGAAATCCGAGATGGAATCCATGTACGAGAACCAAGTTTGGACCTTGGTGGACTTACCTCATGATCCAAAGGCCGTTGAGAATAAATGGATTTTCAAAAGAAAAACTGATGCTGATGGTAATGTGACCATCTACAAGGCTCGACTTGTCGCAAAGGGGTTTCGACAAATTCAAGGAGTTGACTACGATGAGACATTCTCTCCCGTAGCGATGCTTAAGTCGGTTAGGATTATGTTAGCAATTGCTGCATATTTCGATTATGAAATATGGCAGATGGATGTCAAAACTGCGTTCCTCAATGGTAATATTGAAGAAGAGTTGTATATGATACAACCTAAGGGGTTTGTCGATCCTAAGGATGCTAATAAGGTATGCAAACTTCAGCGATCCATCTATGGACTGAAGCAAGCATCTCGGAGTTGGAATCTCCGCTTTGATGAGGTGATCAAAGAATTTGGATTTGTCCAAACTTATGGAGAGGCTTGTATTTACAAGAAAGTGAGTGGGAGCAATGTGGCATTTCTGATATTATATGTGGATGACATATTATTGATTGGAAATGATATAGATCTTTTAAATAGTGTTAAAAGTTATCTAAACAGCAAATTTTCGATGAAAGACCTTGGTGAAGCGTCATATATATTAGGCATTAAAATCTATAGAGATAGATCAAGGCGCCTAATTGGGCTATCGCAGAGTACATACCTTGATAAGATATTAAAGAAGTTTAATATGGACGAAAGTAAGAAGGGGTTCTTACCTATGTTGCAAGGTAAGACATTGAGTAAGACTCAAAGTCCGGCTACGACGGAAGAAAGAGAGATGATGGATAAGATCCCCTATGCCTCAGCCATAGGCTCTATTATGTATTCCATGCTATGTACAAGACTGGATGTGGCACATGCTATTAGTTTGACTAGTAGGTACCAATCGATCCGAGTTGAACACTGGATAGCGGTAAAGAACATCCTCAAGTACTTGAGAAGAACTAGGGATATGTTTCTTATATACGGAGGTGAAGAAGAGCTAGTCGCTAAGTGTTATGTTGATGCTAGCTTTGACACCGATCCGGATGACTCTAAGTCTCAATCCGGATACGTATTTCTCTTGAGCAGAGCGATTAGTTGGAGGAGTTCCAAACAACCTGGTGGCTGGATCAACGACGGAGGCGGAATATATGTTGCCGCTTCGTAAGCGGCAGAAGCGGTTTGGATGAAAGAGTTCATTACGGAACTAGGTGTGGTTCCTAGTGCATAGGACCCAATGGTGATCTATTGTGACAACAATGGAGCCATAGCCAACGCAAAGGAACCAAGGTCTCACAAAAATTCCAAGCATATTAAGCGCCAGTTTCACTCCATCCGCGAGCATGTCAAGGATGGAGATATAAATATTTGTAAAGTACACACGGACCTAAATGTAGCAGATCCGTTGACTAAAGTTCTCCCTAGGGCAAAACATGATCAACACCAGAACTCCATGGGTGTTAGATTTATCACTAAGTGAACTAGATTATTGTCTCTAGTGCAAGTGGGAGACTGAAGGAAATATGCCCTGAGAGGCAATAATAAAGTTGTTATTATGTATTCCTTATATATGATAGATGTTTATTTTGCATGCTAGAATTTTATTGATCGGAAACATCAATACATGTGTGTTTAATAAACAAAAAGGGTTCCTAGTTATGCCTCTCTTATAGACTAGCTTGTTGATTAACAAGATGATCAAGGTTTCCTGATCATGGACATTGGATGTTGTTAATAACAAGGTCACACCATTGGTGGAATGATGTGATAAACATTCATCCGAAGTATAGCATTACGATCAAGTCATTATGTTTATATTGCTATAACATCATACGAAGTAATCTTTATCCTTAGACCATGAGATCATGTTAATTGCTAATACCGGGAGAGTATCTTGATAACATCAAACGTCACATCATAACAGGGTGACTATAAAGATGGGTTCAGTACTATGAAGGTGTTATGTTGAGGCTCATGGATCAAGAGTGGAATTTGTCAATCCCGATGACGGATAGATATACTCTGGGACCTCTCGGTGATATCACATTGAGATAGCTTGCAAGCAAGTGATGTGATCACTAGAATGTTATATCACGGGAACGAGAAAAGAGTGCATGTCGGTAACGAGATCAAACTAGGTAAGGAGATACCGATGATCGAATCTCGGACATGTAATATATCGCGAGACAGAGGGATTTAGTTACAAGCGTTAAAGGTTCTCACGATCACAGAAGTCATCGTTGAATGTGTAGGAGTCAGTATGGATCTCTAGGTCCCGCTGCTGATTATTGATCGGAGAAGGGTCTCGATCATGTCTCGCATTATTCATGAACCATAGGGTGACACACTTAAGAGTTACGGACACCATTTTGGAGCACATATGTTTCAGACGAAAGAATTGCAAAGCGCAGGAATTGTTTCAATAGAAACCGAAATTGTTTTGTGAAATTGCAGAAAGTGGTTCTACATGTGATATTGAAATATTGCAAGGGGCTATATGTGAATGTTTGTTAATTAAAGTAATTAACAAAATTCTGAATAAATTTAATAAAAGAGTTTTATTAAATGAGAGAGCATTAAACTTGGAGAATTTTAATGCATTTAAAGTGGAGACTTTAAAAGGGAATGTGAAGAGGCATTTTAATGTGGAGGGGTTACCACCACATGAATGGGGGAGGTGAGGTCACCCCCATCGCCCGGCCATGGAGAGGAGGGCACCCCCTCCTCCTATAAAAGGCCACCCATTCCCTCCTTCATCCTCACACCTCCTTGTGAAGGATCTCTCTCCCCCTCTAGAATTATTCCCCCATGGTCTCGGATTAGCGAGATACATGTTCCTGGTGGCATTTCGTCTCGAAGGAGTTGCTGCTTCCGCTGGATCACTGGAGCAAGGAGGTGGATGTTTTCCGGTGGCTTGAGCAGTGGCGAGTGCGGATCTTGCTTTGAGTTGCGGCGCTCGGACTTCCTCACGATCTTGAGATCGGCAAGTGTACGACTACATCAACCACGAGTTCCTACTCGTTAACAAAACTTGTTGTCTTCGAGGGTAAGTTCTCGTTGGACGTATGTCCACCCGTTTCTTTGTACCTAGTAGATAGATCTTGGCGTGTAGTTCACACCGTAGGAATTTTTTTGTTTTATATGTTGCGGACCCAACAACATCTAGTACCTTAGAGATTTCTGTCACTTCCCCAGATTACTAGAGGCATGAACCCACTATCGAGCATAAATACTAACTCTTGGAGTAGCTAGCATCTACTTGGCCAAGATAGCTACTAACAATGAAAAGCATGCAAGATCACAAATAACAAAGACATGATATAATCAATAATCAATCTGAAATAGCATCTCAATATCCATCGGATCCCCGCAAACACAACATGTAGGAATTACAAATAGATGATCTTGATCATGAACGGAGCTCACAATATCTAAACATGATAGCACAAAGGAGAAGAACCAGCCATCTAGCTACTACATGGACCCGTAGTCCAGAGATGAACTACTCACGCATCACACCGGAGGCTTGCATGGTGATGAAGAAGGCCTCCAGGGTGAATTCTCCCCTCCGAGTGTCGGGAAGAGCTTCAGATCCTCCCGATCTAGGGATGGAGATGGCAGCTGACTCTGAACTCTTTCATGGAATTTTGATCGGGCCCTTAGGGTTTCTGTATCGGAGGCATCTTATAGGCGAAAGGGGAGGCCGAGGGGGCATACCACCCACAGCATGGGCCAGGGCCATGTGACCGGTGGTGGAGGCCTGGCCCTTCTCCGTCTTGTATTCTGGCTCCACGTGTCCCTCGGTGAAAAACAGACTTTGGCTTTTGTCCCGTCCAATTCCGAGAATATTCATTTTCTAACTTTTCTAGAACCAAAAATAGCAGAAAACAGGCAGCTGGCACTGTGACTCTTGTTATTAGGTTAGTCCAAGAAAGTGTATAGAAAGTACTCCAAAGTATGGACAAAACATAAGAAAGTAGATAAAACCAAGCATGGAACATAAAAAATTATGGATACGTTAGCAACGTATCAGTCAGCACCGGATAACCGGACACAAACCGGATGACCCGGTGGCAGCACCGATTATCCGGACTCAAACCAGGCGACCCGGTGTCAGATCCGGGTCAATCGGGCCTGGAACCGAACTAGTCGGGGAGTCCCCAAAACTGATCTTTGCAATGTAAAAATTCTACCCATGACTCAATACTTGCACAAATACAAACTTCTCAAGAGGGGTAGGCCATGGTTTGACGTGGTTGGCATACAAGGACGAAGGTGGAAACCCTAACTTGGCAAATCCATCAAAATGTGTAGCAAAACATGGGGATTTGACAAGTAAAGGGGAGAGGAGCAAGGGATTACCCGAGGACATGGCTTCCCGTGGAGGAAAGCCCCAAAAGCCCTTGAGGAAGAAGATCACAAAATGCTCCCAAACCACCACGAGATGGAGAGATTCCTTCAGTGGAGAGCCTCCAAAGGTCCTTCTCCATGATTTGGTGGCCCGATCTATGAATCCTAGGGGTGGAAACACCCTAGGAGAGGGGGGGAAGGTGGGAGGGGCGGCAATGGAGAGAGGACGGGTCGGGGGAAGTGAAAAGGTAACTTGTGGAGGGGTGGGGGCGGTCAGGGAAGAAGAAGGGGGGAAATTTCCATATCCCGGTTGAGGTCTGGTCCAACCGAGATGCAAACCGGGCTGCCCGGTGTACATCCCGGTCAACCGAACTAAAAACCGAAGCTGCAGATATTTTGTCACGAGGAAGATTCGGTTGTCAGTCCGGTCAATCGGTTCCACAACCGGAGTACCCGGTTGGAAACCGGACTGGCAACCGAACTTCATCAGTAAACTTCTGTCTGTAGGTTTGGATAGACTTGGTTGAGGACCGGGCTGGAAACCGGACGATCCGGTTCTGGGGCCGGTTGGACCGGGCCAGAAACCGAACATCGAAAAAAAATCAGGAAAAATTTGTGAAAACAGAAAATTTTCGAGAATGGCATGTGCATGTAGAAGAAGATAGTAGACTCCAAAAAGGGTAGAGGAGGAAGGTGATCTAGGCATGCCTATTGGAGAAGAACCAAAACAACACACTCAATAGCAACAATAGGCATGATTCGAAAATAACAAGAGCCACAAGAGACCAAGGTTGGCGGGGGAGTTCTCCCCCTATGTTTAAGCACACATGTCATGGCGCCTCAAAGATAGATGCTTGGACCCATATCATGACACAAGATCAATTAATATCGCACGCATAGGTATGGATCAAACCAAGACATGGTAAGATGACTATCCCTATGTGTGTTGTGTGACTAGGCTACATAGCAAGTTAAGAGTAGGAATATAATGCAATAAGTGAATCAATATAAGTTTTTAGGATCTAGAATACCAAGTTCTCGCCTCAACATTACAAAGCGGGCTTCATCCAAAGGCTTTGTGAAAATATCTGCCAATTAGAACATCGTTCCCACATGAGTGAGATTGATGTCACCATTTGCGACATGGTCACGTAGGAAGTGGTGGCGGATGTCAATATGTTTGGTGCGACAATGTTGGACGGGGTTATTGGCGATCTTTATTGCGCTTTCATTGTCACATAGAATAGGCACCGTACCAAGAGACACACCATAGTCTTTCAAGGTTTGCCTCATCCATAACAATTGAGCGCAACAAGATGTTGTGGAGATGTATTCGGTTTCGGCGGTGGATAGGGCGGTGGAGTTTTGTTTCTTGGATGACCAACTCACCAACGACCGGACAAGAAATTGGCAAGCCTCGGATGTCGACTTCCGGTCAACCTTATCACCGGCCCAATCAGAATCCGAATAGCCAACAAGCTCAAAGGTTGACCCCTTTGGATACCAAAGCCCGAGAGTAGGAGTGAGAACAAGGTACCTAAAAATCCGTTTGACCGCCATCAAGTGGCACTCCTTGGGAGTGGATTGAAAACAAGCACACATTCCAACACTTAACATGATATCCGGTCTAGAAGCACAAAGGTAGAGCAAGGAGCCAATCATGGAGCGATATACCTTTTGGTCCACATCCTTCTCACCTTCTCCAAGGCCAAGTTGCCCATTGAGTGGAATGGGTGTCTTCATGGGGTTGGTATTGGTCATCTCAAATTTCGCAAGAATGTCCTTCATGTACTTCTCTTGGGAGATGAAGGTGCCTTGAGCAAGTTTCTTCACAATGAAGCCTAAGAAATACTTCAACTCCCCCATCATGGACATCCTAAAATTTCTGGGTCATCAACTCGGCAAAAGCTTTGTTACGTGATTCGTTAGCTCCACCAAAAATATTATCATCAACATAAATTTGAACAATAAATAAGCCACCCACTTTAACCCGTTTGGTGAAAAGGGTGGAATCGACCTTACCCACACTAAACCCGTCCATGAGTAAGAAATCCCTAAGGTGCTCATACCAAGCACGAGGAGCTTGATTTAGTCTGTAGAGCGCCTTATGGAGTAGATACACATGGTTGGGAAAGCGTGTGTTTTCGAAACCCGGGGGTTGAGCTACATATGCAACCTCTTTCATGGGACCATTAAGAAATGCACTCTTCACATCCATTTGATAAAGCTTAAAGTTATGAAAAGATGCATATGCAAGCAAGAGACAAATAGCTTCAAGGCGAGCAACAGGCGCAAAGGTGTCCTCATAGTCAGTACCTTCTATTTGGGCATACCCTTGCGCTACTAACCTTGCTTTGTTCCTTGTGACGGTTCCGTTCTCATCTTGCTTGTTCTTGAATACCCACTTGGTCCCGATAACATTGATGCGATGATCTTTAGGTCTCTCCATAAGAGACCAAACTTCATTATGGGTGAAGCACTCGAATTCTTCTTGCATGTCAATGACACAATCCAGATCTTCTAGAGCTTCATGGACCTTGAGTGGCTCAAAGTTGGACACAAATGCATGATGGCCACAAAAGGTAGTGAGTTGCTTCTTCTTGTTGCGAGTCTTGATTCCTCTTGATATGCTTCCAAGTATATTATTGACTTGGAGTCCACTTGCAATAGAGGCGGACTTGATCTTCCGGATAGTCCCTTCATGATCAACGAATTCATCCTTCGTTGGTCCTTGATCATTGACCACATCTTGAGCTTGACCTTGATTTTGGGGAACTAGAACGTCTTCTTGGTCTTGCTCAATGGGTTGAGGGCTTGGTTCTTGTTCTTCGGTTTGCGAGAGTTGTTCGTCATGAGGTGCACTTGATGGTTCAACTTGAGTAGAGCTTGGCTCTTCTTGAGTTGGGCTTGATTCTACCCCATCAACATCTTGATCATGAGTGTGATGTTCGGTGGGCAAGATATGCCCAATTCCCATCAACTTGATGACTTGAGAGGAATCTCCATCGCCTACAGCATGTGGAACAACTTGCCCCCCTTGGGGACCATTATCTTCCAAAAACTCCACGTCACAAGATACTTCAACACAACCATTGGCTTTGTTGTAGTATCTATAGGCGTGAGAGTTTTCCGCATAACCAACAAAAATACCCTCGATAGTTCTAGATTCGAATTTACTGAGCTTTTCTTTCTTGTTCTTGACGAGGCACTTGCACCCAAAGACTCGGAAGTAGTTGACATTGGGCTTGTTCTTTGTTAGAATCTCGTACGGGGTCATGTCAAAGGGAGCTCGGAGGAAGAGCTCGTTCGAGTAGTGAACCGCGGTGGCGATGGCTTCTCCCCAAAAGTTGTGGGTTAACTTGAACTCACTCAACATAGTTCTTGCCATCTCAATGATAGTCCGATTCTTCCTTTCAACAACACCATTTTGTTGAGGAGTATATGGAGCCGAGAATTCATGCTTGATCCCCTCACCTTAAACAAACTCTTGCATGTATAATTCTTGAATTCGGTGCCATTGTCAGTCCTAATGGTCTTGATCTCCACTTCATGAGTGTGTTGAGCTTGCTTGGCGAAGATCATGAAGTACTTGTAGGTCTCATCCTTTGACTTGAGAAGGAATACCCAAGTGTATCTTGAGTAATCATTGACGATGACAAGACCATATTTCCTTCCACCAAGAGTATCATATGTTGATGGCCCGAAGAGATCCAAATGGAGAATCTCCAAAGGTCTTGACGTGGCCACCTTGGATATTGATGGATGACTCCTCCCATGTCGCTTTCCTGAAATGCAAGCACTACACACACGATCTTTCTCAAAAGACACACCGGTTAGTCCAACAATATGTTCACCCTTTAGGAGTTGTTTAAGATTTATCATGTTGACATGGCCAAGGCGGCGATGCCAAAGCCATCCCTCGTCAACTTTGGCCATTAGACATGTGGAAAGAGATTGACTCTCTTGCGAGAGGTCGACCACATAGAGGTTGTCTTCCACATATCCAACAAGGACCAACTTGAGATTATCACCCCTAAAGACTTTCACCCAAGATCTAGAGAAATAGGAATCATAACCGGCATCCGCTAGATGTTTTATAGAAAGTAAGTTGTAGCCAAGGTTTTCAACAAGCATGACGGTCTCTAGGGTCAAGGCCTTGGAGACCACCAACTTGCCAAAACCTAGTACCTTTCCTTTAGAGTTGTCTTCAAAAGTGATGCTTGACGTTGAATTAACATCATGAATAAATTGGTCAAGCGCACTTCTACCTCCGGTCATATGATTGGTGCATCCACTATCAAACACCCATTTTGTTCCACCAGAGGCATACCCCTACAAAATCAATTCTTTGGTTTAGGAACCCATTGAGTAATGGGTCCCCTAGCATTAGCAACAAGATCTTTTGGTACCCAAATTGAGTACCACCTATAAGCATAACCATTGTGAGGGCCAATATACATCTCCTTGGGTGCCCTTACATAGCACATAGGAGGGATTAGATTTTCCCACAAACTTGTGGTTGGGGTTACCCCTTGTGGCTTCCCCATTCACAACATTCTTCTTTACTTGGTCAACCACCTTATGCCCTTCACGCACAAAGTCGATCATTTTAGGTGGGTTGGCACCATTCTTGTCGTTCTTGGGGTCATACCCCATACCTTTCCTTGGAGCTCTCATTGTTTGTCAAGCAAGAATCTCATTAAGAATCTTGCCCTTTGCGGTAGGTTTGAGACGCTCCATCTCAAGTTGTTCCTTCAACTTCTTATTCTCCTCAAGGAGACTAGCTTGATCCAAGTAAGGGTTAGAAGCACAAGTAATATCCTCAACAATAATAGGATCCTTCAATGTACCAAGAGCCTTCTCATAGGACACTCGAAGTTGATCATGATTCTCCCCAAGTTTTATGAGCTCACGCTTGACAAGCAAATTAGCTTTCTCAAGGTTATCAAGGTCATTGGTGAGAGAAGCATGAGCAACCTCAAGTTCTTTCTTTGAAGTATCAAGCTCTTGGGACAAGGTGATAGCTCTATCTATGGTATCCATATCTTTTGCCTTATCTAGTTCATAGATTTCAATTCGTTCTTTAAGAAGGGAAGTGATGTCCCTTTCCTTGCTTAGATCTTGCTCAAGAAGATTGAATCTTAGTTTCTCATCATCAATATGAGACTCCAAACTATCAATGGTCTCGTCACGTGAATTGACGAGGCTCATTAACTGTTTGAATCTAGCACGGGCATTGCTAGGAAGGGACTTCATGATTTTACACATTTCTTGTACATAGTTTTCATCAAATTCATCATCGTCACTATCATTGGTACTAACATGATCATCCAAGATGCTAGATAGAGATGGAGGGGAAGAGATTACCTTGGTACTCCTTGCCATGAGGCAAGTACCGACGACCTTGGGAGTGGTGGAGTCATCGGCATAGTCTTTGGTGTAGTCATATGTGAAGAGTGACCCGGGTTCGGCAAAAGCCAAACCGGACACTCCCACAACCTTCTCCTCATCTTCACTCTCCGCATCGGATAGGTACTCTCCGCCAAGAAAGCCTTTGCCATCACGCTTCTTGTTCCTCTTGTATCTCTCGTTGATGGGGTTTGGCTTTAATCTTGGCTTGGCGCCCTCTTCATACTTGGGCTTGTCAAGTCTCTTCTCATATGGGCATTTGTTGGCAAAGTGGTCCAACTCATCACAATTGTAGCAATTCCTCTTCTTCTCGCTTGGTCCGGTTGAGCTTCTTGTTCTTCGGAACTTCAAGTTCTTGGTGAAGAGAGCAACTTGAGCTAGCATGTCGTCAATGCCCTCACTATCACTCTCTTCATAATTTGCACCACTCTCTTGCACATACTTGGCCTTCAATGCTAGGGATTGAGAAGTCCCAATGGCACGGTTGATCTCCTTGATCTTTCGTCCTTCATCCGCCATATTGTCCATGGCAACAAGATAGGACACTAGATCATTAGGCGAGAAGTGGCGAGCTGAATCTAGAAGTTGCAAGTTCAAGGCAAGCTTCTTGTCGGAGGCGGCAATCATGGAGAGAACCTTGGACTTGATAAGCTCATCATTCAAGTTGAACCCATCATCATACTTGTCATAACCAAGACCATCAATCTTTACACGGAGGGTAACAAGTCTCTTGTATGCTTCTGCGATGGACTCACCATCGTTGTTCATGAACATGCTCATCTCCGACTTGGAAGCTTCATACTTAGGATTTTGGATAAGGGAGGTTCCCTCTTGGAGAATGACAATCCTCTCCCAAAGCTCCTTTGCGGTGGGGATGTTGCTCACTTGATCATAGAGAGTGCGGTGAATGGCACTCCTTATCTTGTCACAAGCCGTTGCATTTAGTTGACGGTCATAGTATTCTCCCGGAGTGAGATTGTTGGGATCTTATGGATAGAAGCCCTTGCCCACAATCTCCCAAAGCTCCACACTATAGCTGCGAAGATGAGATTCCATAGAAACTTTCCAATGAGAGAAGTGAGTTCCATCATAGTGAGGTGCGGGACCCGAACCATTAATACGAGGCATGATGTTCTTTTGTTTAGGATATATATATGAAAATGGATTAGGAGGCATAGAGGCTTTTGTTGGGTCACTCTCACTAGAGGCCTCGTTCATAGCCTCCTTACCGGTGTCCATCGGCCTCCCTTGAGGTACTACCGAAGGTCCGGCAAGCATGGCCCCCTTGCCCATCCCCGTAAAACGTCCCTCAAGAAAACTTATTCGAGCAAGGAGATCGAAATCCGCCTTAGCCTTTTCAAGGGACTGCTTGGCAAAGAGTTCACGGATCTCCTTGACCGAATAAGTCTTTCCCTCCTCATCATCAGAGAAAACCATCTTTTCTCTTAGGCGGTAAAGCCCTTAGAAGATCACTAGGCTCTAATACCAATTGAAAGTGTAAGATGGTTTACCTAGAGGGGGAGGGGTGAATAAGTTCCTACAAAATTCTTTATAATCTTTTGCAAGTTTTAGGCTTTGCAGAATATAAGTGTGCCTAAATGCAAACTAGGTGAGGCAACCTAGATGATGATACAAGATACTTCAAGCATGAAGGCTATCACAGAGTAAACAACACAAGTAAGAAAGTGGTTAAGGAATAACCAAAGCACGCGGAGACGAAGATGTATTCCCGTGTTCACCACCTTTGGGAAGGGGGCTACGTCACGTTGGAGAGGTGTGAGGTTCCACGAAGGATTCCCCAACGCCACGAAGGCTCACCTTCTTCTCCGAGCCTATCCCACGAAGGAATAGCTCACTTACTCGTGGTAGACTTTTAAGGTAGTCTCCAAACCCTCACAAACTTTCCATGGAGCAAATCACAAGCCGAATGCCTCCGGGCGACCCTACCTACCTAGGGTTTCCCACAAACCCAAGAGTAACAAGCTAACTCGATGAACTC
This sequence comes from Avena insularis, assembly GCA_023614405.1. Classification (NCBI taxonomy): domain Eukaryota; kingdom Viridiplantae; phylum Streptophyta; class Magnoliopsida; order Poales; family Poaceae; genus Avena; species Avena insularis. The sequence continues at coordinate 65,980,804 of CM042692.1, read as the reverse complement.
AAGGGGGAATGAAATTTGGCTTGGTGGAAACGTAGATCGGGACCTCCTCTTGCTTTCTACCAAAGGGATTTGAGTTTGGTTGGGTAGAATGGGATATCCTTAAGAAATTGTGTTTCAACAATGGGGGGAGAGAGAGCTCCAAGAATGAGATATGAACTGAATGCCTAACCTCCTCAAGGTGGAAGAAGAGGTATTTATACCCAAGGGAGAAATCTAGCCGTTTGGAGCACTTTCTGCGAAACCCGGTTATAAGTTCGGTTGGACCGGCCCACACACCGGACCACCCGGTATACAGCCCGGAAAATCGGAATCCAAACCGGAATACTCACTATGCGTGAGCCCGGATAGACTCAGTGTAATAAACCAAGAATCCCGGTTTGGGTTTGGTTTTCCGGCTGGTACCGGAACGCCCGGTCTAGGAACCGGTTCAACCGGCCTGAGAACCGAACTTGGCAGAGATGCTATCAGACGTAGATTTCTTTCTCCTCTCTCTTTGGTGATGGAACTAGTGGGTGTATGGGATGTGTATAAGGCTTAGAAAATCATCCCCAACAAGCTCATCGAGATAACCCCTCTTAATAGTGCGGTGTTCCTAAATACTCAAGATACATATAAAAGGCAAAACTCCGGCACTTCTCTTCGCTATCAAAATGGGGGAAGGGGTCTTCGATGATCTTCCAACATACTGGCGAACTAAAACCTGTTTAAGACACTAGTAGGTAGCACTAGTCCGCTCTAACTACGATGTCATTGTCAACCAAAAACAGTATAGGGTAAACTACCCTTTCACAAGGCCCTTGTGGAGGGAGGCTGCCTCTTCATGAGGCCTTCCTCCCGGAAGCGACCTGGAGGAGGCCTAGTCCTAGCGGAGCGGGCCTCACGAAGGGCTGCTCGTTCCTCCTTCGGCTCCCGAGCGGGCATGTCGAGGAGGGCTTGCCTCGCGAGGCTGCTACCCCGCGCCTCGCGTGCCTCACCTTCGGTTACTTCTATCTTTTACCAACTTTACTTGTATCTTGTATCCTATGTAGTTGGTTGTTGCTATCTTGTCATATAGGTAAATTCATCTTAGTTGCATACAAGGGCTTACCCACCTTATGCCAACAGGGGTCCAAGGACACCCGGTAAAAACTATTTTCTTTGGTATGTTTCATTCATTTGAGGTGTGTGACACCCCCAAATTTAAGTGAAAAATTGTGAAACATAAACCGTGACACCGGGTCAATTTGTTCTAGGTCCGCCCCTAGTTGAATATATAGATAATTTAACTTTCATGTCAAGTTTAAATTGAAAAAGACCTAAAATCTAAAGTAACACCTATTCCCCCCTCTAGTTGTCCATACGATCCAGTTGCCCCATGCTTGTACAAGTTTGATGACAATCCTCGAGTATCCAATAGTGGATCGGATGTCCGCCTTGGTGGTTTGCACTCAGGAGAATGGCGTTGGTAGGCCTTGTCTGGCACCACACCTCTCCAACGAAGACATACTTCACTTAACAAGGAAGTAAGTTTAGGAATATATCTCTGTGTCTCCATTGCGGTTATCTCTATACTCGAGCTATTAACTTGTACACTTTAGATTATGATAACCTTCGTGTTTGAAGTAATATATATTGTTATCACCATGTTGATTGTCTTGTTTAGTATAAGTTGTTGGTGCACATGGTTAAACCTTAGAATTTTTACGTTTTGTGCTTGATAATTTTCTCCACATTTATTAGATCCAAAAATATAGTAGTTTTAGAACTTGTATTCCTCTCTAGGCGACGCCCGTTTCCTTCCAACAACGTCGCAACATAAAGCATCATATAAACGCCATCTAGATGAAAAATATCCACCTGCTTAGGGTGTGATCACGCATCAAATAGTGGCTAAGGAACACAAAGACATATAACATCATGTAAATCTTAATGATAAAAATAGGCAGTACCCAGCCAAGCGAGTGTGGAATCGCTTCCGAAATAGTGATACAATAGTGTGACGACCCAACATTGTGTGAATCTCGATCGATGAAAACTAGCACTAGTCCATCCTGGCATGATCGTGACTAATGGACAAGAACACCCTAATGGTTGGGTGATGAAAAACTAGCACAACACGATGGTGATAGTTAACAACGGTATGCATATACAATACTAGCAGAACCAGTGATTATGTTAGTCAAGGAGAAAAGTACTATAAAACACATGAATGTCAACACACTTTTTAACCATCAAGAGACATAAATATTTCTCAAGAACAAGCACCAACAACCAAAATTCTGGTGTTATTAACAAAAGCATGCGAAGAAAAACTAGTCTTGAGTCCTATTAGATATATTTTTGTTTGTGTTTTACCGGCGTCTTTTGAGTGCTTTTTTAATCCTTTTGAGTGTTTTTTCCCTTTTTTTTCTTTTTTGAGTGGAATTTTGAGTGTTTTTTCCGAGAGGGGATGTTGCCGTTGAAGCTTGCGTGGCCCAATCCCCCACCCCACCGAACCGCTGGGCCTAAATGCGAGCAGAAAACGGCCCTGGATGGCAGCAAGCGGCGCCCGTCTTCCTCCCAGTGAATTTCGAATGCCCCTTCTCCGACGAAAACCCTAGTTCAGTTCGGTAGGGTAAGGGGAGCTAGGAGGAGGGGAAGACATGGCGGCCGCGGCGGCGACACCCGGTGGGCACGGCAGCAGGGCCATCGGCGGGCGTATCCATCGGCTGGAGGTGGAGAATTTCAAGTCGTACAAGGGGACGCAGACAATCGGGCCCTTCTACGATTTCACGGCCATCATCGGCCCCAACGGCGCCGGCAAGTCCAACCTCATGGACGCCATCAGTTTTGTGCTCGGCGTCCGGTCCGCACACCTCCGTGGCGCCCAGCTCAAGGACCTCATCTACGCCCTCGACGACCGCGACAAGGAGGAAAGGGGCCGCAGGGCCTCCGTCCGCCTCGTCTACAACCTCCCCGGCACCGGCGCCGAGCTCCAGTTCACCCGCGCCATCACCGGCGCCGGCGGCAGCGAGTACCGCATCGACGGCCGAGTCGTCACGTGGGACGACTACAACGCCAAGCTCAGATCCCTCGGCATCCTCGTCAAGGCCCGCAACTTCCTCGTTTTCCAGGTCCTCACTAATTCTTTCCTACTCGATTAGCAACAATTCTGGTTTTCTGACACGAGCATTCACACTGCAGGGTGACGTGGAATCCATTGCCTCAAAAAATCCCAAGGAACTCACCGCACTTCTGGAGCAGATTGCGGCCTCTGACGAGCTCAAGAGGGAGTACGAGGAATTGGAGAAGCAGAAAACCACTGCCGAAGAGAAATCTGCACTTGTCTATCAAGAGAAAAGGACCATCGTCATGGAGAGGAAGCAGAAGAAAGCGCAGAAGGAAGAGGCAGAGAAGCATCTACGCTTACAGCAGGATCTGGTGCATTTTTCGCACACATTTCTTTTGTTACAAAAAGCCTGAAGTTTGGGTTGCATACTCTTATCTAATATTCACATTATACACACCCTTAATGTCCTTTATTGTTTTCAGAAACTGTTAAAAACAGAGCATCTCTTATGGCAACTCTACACCATTGAAAAAGACATGGAGAAAATAGAAGCTGAACTTGAGGAGGAAAGAGGTTCTCTTCAGCAAGCGCGGGAAGAGAATCAATCCTCTGAAAATGAACTTGCTGCAAAAAAGAAGGAGCAAAGTGCATTTCTCAAGAAAATTACCTTGTGCGAGAAGAATATGGCCAAGAAAAAGCTTGATATTGACAAGAAGGTATGTACCTATTCTTTTTTACTCTTGTGGGAGAAGAATATGGCCAAGAAAGAGGTTCTATGCTATTCACGAGTTTATGCACATGCACATACACTAGCGCTCCCCCCTATTTTTCCTCATACGCGATATCCCTATAATGTTTCTGCATTGGTGGATAATTGTCGTTTTTACATAGTACTGAATACTGATAACTCTCTTTTAGCTGGTCATTCTTCTTTTTTTAATCAATGACTTGTATGATCTTAAGGCATCACATTTATCTATGAAACTGCCGTTCGTTCTATTTGGTTTTATTTTATTTAATCCGTAGGTTGCAATTCAGAATTTATATCAGAACCCTTAATAGCTGAAACATGTTTTTTTGTGGGTAGCTGAAACATGGCTTGTCTTCTAGACATCTAGAGTGAAGCGCCAATGTCATTGAACTTATGAACTGGACATGTTAATTACATCCTAATTACTATATTTCTTCTTCAGCAACCTGAGCTTCTTAAATTGAAAGAGCAAATATCCCGGCTCAAATCAAAAATCAAAAGCTGCAACAAAGAGATCGACAAAAAGAAGGATGATAACAAGAAACATTTGGAAGAGATGAAAAGGCTGCAGAGTGCTTTGGCTGATGTTACAAGTGCTATTGAGGAGTTGAATGAGCAAGGCCAAGATAAAGGAGTGAAACTGCAATTAGCTGATCACCAAGTTCAGGAATATCATAGAATGTGAGTCTGAATTTCTGATCTCCACATGTACTGTTTAAGGAGAGGGAAATCATTTCCTCTTTAAGGAAAGGGACATCATTTGCTCTCTTATTTATGTTTCTAGGAATAAGGTATATTTAAGAGTTGAATCAGCGGCGTCACAATTTTAAAGTCTCAAAATTGTAGAATGATATGTATCTCTGAAGAAACTTCGAATGCTAAAACAGTGTGTATTTGTGAACAGAGAGAGAGAGAGAGTATTTAACAACTGCTCCGCAGGTAGATACAGATGCAATGGACACATGCTATATGATTTGATTTTATAACGTTAGAATGAACCTTTTTTAACCTCAGAAAAATCTGTTAGCCTTTTTGAGTAGGTTTTTTTAGTTAATTATTATGGATAACTGTGGCAAAAATGCATGAATTTAATTTTTTAATCAATGTCTTCCCATTCTTTTGATAATTGTGATTGCATCCCTATGAAGGCTCCACCGGACCTTAACTTCTGTTACAGTAAGGAAGATGCAGGAATGAGGACAGCAAAGCTGAGAGATGAGAAGGAAGTATTAGACAAAGAGCTAAATGCTGATATTGAAGCCAAAAAGAATTTAGAGGAGAATATGCAGCAGCTGCGTAGCCGTGTTGATGAGATATCATCACAGGAGAGTGAATTGCAGACAAAGCTTAATAAGATTCTTCAATCAATCCCCAAGCATGAAGAAGAGCTCACACATTTACGCGAGGACCATAACAAAATTTCGAAGGAACGCCAGTCTTCAGGGTTAGTCTACACCAAAGTCCTTTTATCTTGATATGGTGCTTGATGGAATTATTCAGCACACCAAATTTTGCTCCATGGTAATGTTATTTTATCAAACATTATGCAGATCTAAGTATCAAACACTGAAGCAGAGGCTTGATGAGATAGATACGCAATTACGAGAACTCAAAGCTGATAAGAATGAAAGTGAGCGCGATGCTAAATTTTCAGAAACTGCTAAGAGTCTTAAGCGGCTATTTCCTGGAGTCCATGGTCGCATGACTGAACTTTGTCGCCCCTCGCAAAAGAAATACAACCTTGCTGTCACTGTTGCCATGGGAAAATTCATGGATGCAGTAGTTGTGGAAGATGAAAGTACAGGAAAGGAATGCATTAAGGTGCTATTTTCATGTTTTTAGTTAGCTTATTCTTCTATACTTTGTTTATACTCCCTCTGTTTCAAAATATAAGATGTTTTAGCTTTGTGAAAGGAGTGTATCTAGACCCCTTTTAGTGTCTAGATTCACTCCAAACATAGACACTAAAAGAGGTCTAGATACACTTCATTCACAAACTAAAACATCTTATATTTTGAAACGGAGGGAGTATATGATATCTGTATTAGTGAATCAATATCTTTATAAGAATAATTCAATGTACATTTTGTAGAAACACAAAACACCTTTTAAATGAAATCAAACGACCAGCATGCCACTTGCTTTCTTGCATGGTTACGAAATAGATATGTTTATACTGAACAAACTTAGTATATGTTTATACTGAACAAATTTAGTGCAAACCTATATATTGGTGGAAGCTTTCACACGAAGCATTTAAAAGAAACTTGGAAGGTTTGTAACTTTTTAAATGGACATGAGGGTCACATGGATGTACAGTTGCTGTTTGGATTGCACCTGACACATTTGAACTGCCAGTTCGCACCACTTTCTAAGGAGTGGGAGCATGATGTGTAGCACCCTAAGGATGCAAGCACATGATACACTCTCATTCAAGACATATGACTACTGTAGTTCCTTATCCACCGTCGTGATGTGCGGCATGTGCCGCACTTTCTTAGCTACATTGCCCACTATTGACACAGTTGTGGCAAAAATTTCATTCGCAAAAATAAAATAAAATGGCTAGCTACATTCTGCGACAGTGTTTCTGGCAAAACAAGGATACCAACAAAATAGCAATAGCCCAGCAACCACATTTTTCATTGTTAAATTATATATAATTTTGTGATTTAAGTTGGCTCTTTAGTTTTCGTACCATCTCCCAGATTGCGCTCACTTATATACATGTGCTCCAGTATTTGAAGGAACAACGTCTTCCTCCTCAAACATTTATCCCCTTACAATCAGTCCGTGTGAAGCCAATAATTGAGAGGTTGCGTACCCTTGGGGGATCTGCACAGTTGATCTTTGATGTGATACAATATCCTTTTTTCTATATCTTACTGATGTTTGCTGCTTGCTCCCTTTTTCCCCTTCATTTATTCTTTCAAGTGATCAAATCAAATGTTTATCTACTTGTTGATTCTATCGACTTAATGAATAATATTGCTTTTGCAGTTTTACTTGTTGTACCAATTTGTGATGTATTATTCCATGGAGTGAGAAGAGCTGTTGACATTTTGATCATCTCACTTGATAGGTTCCGTCAAGTCTGTTATCTGTCTTTGCTACATGTAGATATGCACTTTTTACAAAGATATATGTTCTGTCTCCCCTCAGAAAACTGTAAAGGCCCTTTCACTTAGTTACTTTTGGACCCACAGTATTAGTTTTTAATTTTTTTGTGCACACTTGCCTGCTCACTTGTGGTTTTGCTAGATAGAGTTAGTTTGTACAAACAGTATTTTGCTTTGATTGTCAGTTGTCCATGAGATACACTTCAATGAATTTGCATTGTCAAATGTGGAAAAATTATTTGTGCCAATTCTTTTAGTTTTTGCTTATCATTTGTGTCTTAACATTATACATTCGATCGAGCTTTGGAGAAAGCAGTTCTGTATGCTGTTGGGAATACACTTGTCTGTGATAAACTTGATGAAGCTAAAATTCTAAGTTGGAGCGGTGAAAGGTACAAGGGTAAGTGCACGTACTTATACTTCTGCATGTTCTGAAATGTCACCTTGTTTGGTTATTTTTTATGCTTACTTTGCTCTCACATCTATGTATTTAGTTGTTACTGTCGATGGGATTCTTCTGACCAAATCCGGCACGATGACCGGTGGAGTAAGTGGTGGAATGGAAGCTAGATCAAATAAATGGGAGGACAGCAGAATAGAATGTCTGTATGATCCTTTTTACAATATTACCAGTAGACGTGCAAATCATTTTGCAATTTTCCTTACTGGATATTCATGCAATTTGTGCTGTAGCTTTGAAGAAGAAGAAAAATCAGCTGGAGTCTGAAATGGCAGAACTTGGTTCCCCCAGAGAGTTACAGAGAAAGGAGCTTGCTGTATCTGAGAAAATAACTGGACTCGAGAAAAAGTTACATTACTCGAATGTCGAACAGGTTGATACATGATTTTGACTTTGAGACTAATACCCTAACTCTACCTTAAACCCTCGTAGAGCACCGCTATTTCCTTCTTGTTTCTAATATATTTCTTGTGTGCAGAAAAACCTCAAGGAGAAGCTAAACAAATTGGCATCTGAGAAGCGTAATATTGAGAAAGAAATCGATCGTCTGGAGCCAGGAAAGGACGAGGTATGTTGATGTGTTCATCTGTCAGGTCATGTGTTAGACTGTTAGTTATGCATCAATTACTAATATAATTTTCTTAGTTGGAGAGCCGTCTTGCTAAAAACGAACGGGAATTAAGAAAGCGGGAGAAAAAAATAAATGAGATCGTGGACAAGATTTACAAAGATTTTAGCACGTCAGTGGGTGTGAAGAACATCCGTGAGTATGAAGAAAAGCAACTGAAAGACGCTCAAGCACTACAGGAGAGGAAGCTAAGTCTGAGTAATCAATTGTCAAAATTGAAATACCAGTAAGTAATCGTTCATTTGTTGGCATCTCGTGAATCAACTGGCTAAGTCTACATTTTACTTTCGCGTGCATACCTGATAGTGTGTTTGGAGCATAAAGAACATTTTGTTCTGCAGGCTGCAATATGAACAAAAGAGAGATATGCATGCACCGATTGCGAAGTTACAGGATACAATTGATTCCCTAGAGAAGGAGCTGAAGGGCTTACAGGAGAGAGAATCTGGTGCTAAGGCTGCCACTGAACAGATTTCGAATCAGATGGAAGAGCTGAAAGCTGAGGCTGAAGGTACACGCGCGAAGCATATTGATGTTTTCCTGTTGTCCTTTGTAACTTAGGGAGCCAAGTAGGAGACTCTTGTTTAGGGATGCATGTGGGCTGATCCACAACCCATTTCATTTAAATTATTCATTGCTACTTAATACAAGCAATGAGGCAAGATAACTTGTTAGGTGGGCCGAACCCAGCAAATTTGTATCACTACCCTTTTTCAATATTAACAGGCCTAATAATTGTTCCTTAGCTTGATTTACCAACTCTACCAGAAGTTAAGTCATTATGCATTCTTTCTAGTATCCATACCTGAATATCTATTGGTTGTTTTCCTTTCCCTAGGGGCATACTAGTTCATCAGTGCTTTGTGTGTAAAGATTCACTTATAAGGCTCTGTTTGTTGTTACTGATTGGTTTTTAAAAATTTAAATACTAGAAATGAGGCAAGATAACTTGTTAGGTGGGCCGAACCCAGCAAATTTGTATCACTACCCTTTTTCAATATTAACAGGCCTAATAATTGTTCCTTAGCTTGATTTACCAACTCTACCAGAAGTTAAGTCATTATGCATTCTTTCTAGTATCCATACCTGAATATCTATTGGTTGTTTTCCTTTCCCTAGGGGCATACTAGTTCATCAGTGCTTTGTGTGTAAAGATTCACTTATAAGGCTCTGTTTGTTGTTACTGATTGGTTTTTAAAAATTTAAATACTAGAAATGAGGCAAGATAACTTGTTAGGTGGGCCGAACCCAGCAAATTTGTATCACTACCCTTTTCAATATTAACAGGCCTAATAATTGTTCCTTAGCTTGATTTACCAACTCTACCAGAAGTTAAGTCATTATGCATTCTTTCTAGTATCCATACCTGAATATCTATTGGTTGTTTTTCTTTCCCTAGGGGCATACTAGTTCATCAGTGCTTTGTGTGTAAAGATTCACTTATAAGGCTCTGTTTGTTGTTATTGATTAGTTTTTAAAAATTTAAACTGAGCTCCTACCATGAAAATCCAGCATACATCTAGTAGCGTTCTTATGAATATAGTAGTCATGAATTTGTACTGAGCTCTTGTGAATTTTGAACTGAGCTCGTCTGAATATAGCTGTCTTATGAGTGCTAAACTGAGCTCCCCATAACAAACATCAGCTTGTCCAAAGTTTTAAATACATCTTGTTCATTTTCTGTTCACCTTTGTACTCATTCGTGAAACTCTTCCTTAATACAGACTGGAAGTTGAAGTCAGATGAATGTGAGACAGCTATTGATGAACTAAAGAAGCAGCATGATATTGCTGCTGCTGCATTGGCAAAGCTGGATCGTCAACTGAAGTTAAAGGTAGTTTTCTCTACAGTACAACCGCTCAGCAATTACCATTGGACGATATTCATATTTTTATGGCTGAAGTCTGTTAAAAGACTGGTTGCTTCGTCGTGTTTGTGTGTATATGATATATTTTTTGTTGATTGATAGCGTTTTCATACTTGCTTAAGTCAGCTACTGTAATGAAACACTACTTGTTCTTTTAGGAGGGGCAACTAGTGCAACTTAGATCACGCCAGCGGGAGATTCATGAGAAGTGCGAACTGGAGCAGTTGAAGCTTCCTACAGTTAATGATCCAATGGATACCGGATCATCCTCACAAGAACTTGTCCTTGATTACAGCCAGCTTAGTGAAATATACCTGCAAGATATGCGGCTGTCTGAACGTGACAAACTTGAGGCAGAGTTCAATAAAAAATTTGGTACAATAATAGCTGAGATTGAGCGCACTGCTCCAAACTTGAAAGCACTGGACCAATATGAAGTACTTCAAACGAAGGAAAAGGAGGTCTCTGAAAAGTTTGAAGCAGCTAGAAAAGAAGAGCGAGAGGTAGCTGACAAATATAACGCTGTCAAGCAAAGAAGGTATTGCCACCTGTTTTTCTCTATACTCTATGACACCTTTACTTGTTCCCTTTTTGGAATACAAACATGCATTCTGATCAGCTGTGGAAGTTGGCGACTTAAATTAAGTTTCCTTGGATGATTGGCATGTAGGTCTAGCAAAATTCTTAGCACTTGTACTATGCTATTCTAATTTGCAATCTATAGACTTGTTGATATAGTTATGGTGGCAAGCTAGGTGAATACGCAATATTTATGTTCTTCAGTTGGTAATTCACATGCATTGTTATGGCACTAAATTGTGCAGTTACTCATTTTTGGTAATATTACACCAAAAACATATCACAGAATGGTATTGAGCTCACAATATAACCTCCAATACAGCCAAAGTTATATGTAATCGAATTACATGACCTCCCTCTGTTCTAAGAAGAAATCATTCTATTTACGGGTTTGCATTTTGGACCAAAAACTTATAATTAATCTCTTATGTTAATATTCTGCCTGTTTGGGAAGCATCCCATTTTGGAAGACCACCTAGGATATATTTTTGCCTGACCTCTGTTCTAAGAAGAAATCATTTTATTTATGGGTTTGCATTTTTGGACCAAAAACTTATAATTGCATTTTGAAGATTTACGAGATCTGACTCATGCTTTCTGTTGAAAACATGATAATAACATTATTTGAAAAGCATGCGCTGCATTCTGAATCGAATAAAGTTTCATGTATCTTTTGGATTTTATGTTCACATATAGACCACCCAGGATATATTTTTGCCTCTGACTCGTTGTTCTTATTGCTAAGGTATGAACTGTTCATGGAAGCCTTTGATCACATATCTAGAGGCATAGACAAAATTTATAAGCAGTTAACAAAAAGTCACACCCACCCACTCGGAGGAACAGCGTATTTGAATCTAGAAAACGAAGATGAACCATTTCTACATGGTATCAAGTACACAGCTATGCCACCTACGAAACGCTTTAGAGATATGGAACAGTTATCCGGTGGAGAGAAGACTGTTGCAGCTCTGGCATTGCTCTTTGCCATTCACAGGTAAAATGTTTCTGGTAAACCTGGCACTATATATCCTTTATCATGTTACCCATAATTGAAAAAAAACTGTCTGGTTCATTAGCTAGTAGCATCAATAGTTGGGAATGACTCAATTATGTACATACATCGGGCTTAGTGGTCACATGCTCTCTTCAGGTGTCAGTTTTGCTTCTACTAGTATATATCTTAATGTTTTCATGCCCCATGATTTTTGAGTAGGTGCGATTATCATTACATGGAACCTGAAGTTTATTGGCTTTCAACTACAGTTTGGTAGGGTGAAGTGCTCTTTGTGAGCACTTACCTATTTGTTGTGGGATGTGCCGCATGCGGGTTTTCTTGGACGTCTATTAAGACATCAGTTAGTTTGCCTTTTGTCCAAACCAAATTTCTTAATATATTGTGTGGCAACTGTGCAGTTTCAGGCCTTCACCATTCTTCATATTGGATGAAGTCGATGCAGCTCTGGATAATTTAAATGTTGCCAAGGTTGCTGGGTTTATCCGATCAAAGTCATGCGATCGTGCTGGCGGAGAACAAGATGGGGATGGAGGATGTGGGTTTCAGAGTATTGTCATATCGCTGAAGGACAGTTTCTACGACAAAGCTGAAGCACTGGTTGGTGTTTACAGGGACTCGGAGCGAAGGTAAAAAGCACTCCTGTCACACCACCTTCCCCTCCTCATATTTTGCATGCAGGCTGACCCCTTCAACTCTTCAAATCTTTCTGCAGTTGCTCTAGAACCCTCACCTTCGACCTTACCAAGTACAAAGAAGCATGAAATCCTCTTCGGTTGGAGTCTTCCGACTTGTTAATCTGTGATAGTAAACCGTTCTTAGCTGATCCTGTGTATTTTAACTTTGTATATAAAAGACTAGTAGCACGTAGTTATTGTAGAAAAAACGGAATCTGATAACAGTATCAGCTGCAAGTGTGTGTTTGTGTTTGTGTGCTTGTGTTTTGTTTTTGTACGAAATTACTTGGGCATGTATATCACTAGAATGAGCATATGGGAACCACCGTGTTTCTCACCTCCGCAGGCTTTGTTACAAAACTTGGTGATTAATTTGCTAGGAGGTGGATTTCCCAAGGCTTTAAATTACAACAACATTTTACTCAGGGATTTTTGCCCAGACTGCAAGTTATGATTGCCGATAATACTGAGGATGAAGCTCGATTTTCCCTGATATTACAACTGTATTAGACTTGATCAACCCCTGGACACCATGCACATCTAGATCAAGTGGATTATCGTTTCAGCGGAAAAGGTGAAATTTCCTTCCCATAGAAAGCGCCGGTGCTTCCTCAATTTTTAGGCCCAGTGAGTAAAATAAGCTCTGTTTTTATACGTAGTAGTATCAATAAAATTATTTCTGCGTGTCATCATCAGTATGAAAAAAGCGTAGTACGGACCGGAATAAGCTCTGTTTTGGCTTAGCTCACTCCCGCGCTGCGGTTTCCTCCGGGCCTCGCGATCTGTCTCGACATTGTTGTGCCTCCGGACCTGCTCCATCCAGTCAGTCTTAACGCTCTCCTCTTCATCTCCTCGGTGCCCTCGCCCTTCTCCTCTCCTTTCCTGGCCCCAGCCCTTCTCCTCTCCTTTCCTGGCCCCATGGTTGGCTATCTCGATCGCTGGAATGAGTACACGTGCGCGGCAGCTAAGTTGTTCGACAAAATGTCACAATTTTTTCCATCCTTACTCCTTCGTCCGATCGTGGCCTCGCCTCAGCGTGGTCTCCCTCCATCCACACTCCCCGTCTCCCTCATCACCCTTGAAGCCGTACATGTCCTCCTCGTCTCCTTCCTCCACCGATTCATCCTGCAGATCGAGCTTACCAGGAGGAAGATCGGCCGGAGGCGAACCAGAGGCAAATCGGCCGGAGCCTATGGCGGAAACATGCTCACTGGTATGAATCTTGGCGCCGGCGCCACATCTCTCCTTGTATTTTTGGTGCTAGAAACTAGTCTTTTTTGGAGGATCCGTGGTGGTTCTTGTGAGGGATTAAGCTGACGGGTTCTAATTTACTGTACTACTCCCTCCGTTTCATAATACTCTCTCCGGTCCATATTATTATTCTCAACTTTATCTAGATTCGGATGTATCTAGTTAAGTATTTAGACTAGATGTATCCGAATCTAGACAAAGTTGAAAACAATAATATGGACCGGAAGGAGTACTATAAGATATTTTAGGTTTATGAAAAGAGTGTATCTAGACCTCTTTTAGTGCGTAGGTTAGGATTGAACATATATACTAAAAGTGGTCCAGATACACTTATTTCACAAAGCTAAAACATCTTATATTTTAAAACAGAGAGAGTATGTGTCAAGAGGAATCTCTTCTTGTCCGAGTTAACCTCCTGCAAGGAGACCAAGCTTCAAGCCGCTGCTTCCGGAGAAAGGGCAGCTCTCCAAGTTCACTGCTGACTTCATCTCCTATTCTTCCTCCATATAAGCATTCTTGGCTCCATACCATCTCCAATTTATTTGCAAGAAGGCAGTACAGGGTGCTCTAGTCGTTGTTGAATTGTGTTGCTTTAGTTAATCAGTTAGTTAGTTAGTCTGATTCAGTGTGGAGAACATCAAAATTTATTTTCCTGTTACTCCCTCAATCCAAATTAATGTTTTCAAATTTGACTAGATTTGGATGTATAATTTGGATTGGAGGGAGTAATAATGTTGCCATTGTTCAGGGTTCTTGGTTATTTAGATTGGTAGGATGACAAGAACCTACTCCACTTTTCTCACCGTCCGGAACCATGGATATGTAGGTTTCTGTTATATGAAGCGTAGCGTCAATGTTGCATGGGATATGATTAAGACCACATGTATTGGAGATGTACATTGTCCGCAGAACCTATTTATTTGTCTAATCTGTTCTTGAGCATTTTGTTATTGGATGACTGAAAGTTAATCCTGAAGTCCTGAGCTCATGTAGAACTAGAACTAGGTTCCTAACTATTTTAGAGAAAAGAGAATATAGTAATCTAAATTTGTACAACTTCGGGTGGTGAATATTGTATCTTGTTATATTTATCTGTCACCCAAAATGTTGTTATTGTTACAGCTTTACATGCAAGAAGAATAACTCATGAAAGTGTTAGTATACAGATTTGGCACATTGTTAGTGAGAAGAGCATTCCTCTAAGCCATGTAATTTTTTGAACTTATTTCTTTATAGTTATATCTATGTTGCTCTGATCACTTACCTATCAGCATGTATGTATATATTTTGGCTTTTCTTTGTCATTAAATGTACAATTTCGCTATTCTATCATGATCTGGTACTTACCTTTCAGCATATATTTATTATACACACTAAATCCATCTCTAAATTAAACATTTCCGCAAAAAAAAAATGCTCATTGAAATTTTATTCTACGCTTTCTGCAGATGAGGATGATGATTGGAATTTCTTTGCCGGTAACTAAGCACTTTCCAGTTTGCGAGCTGTATATTGATGCCAAATCTGTATACTGACACTTTCCTGAGTTATTCTTCCTGCATCATAGAGGCATCAAAAGATGAAATATTTTTCGCTTTTGAGTAGCCTTCTCACACTTGATATAGCGGCAACATTACAATGATTTATGCCATAATGCTATTTCAACTCTGATTACAAGTAATCTGCTAGTAGTTAGTTGATGTTGCAGCTAACATGCATGCCATTGCAACAACCGGCAAGCCACGACATTACCTCTGTGACGCCTTGCATATCGCTGCCGATGTGCATGTCATTGTGCCATTCCGCACGCCATTGTGCCATTCCAAGGAGGCGGTGGCAAGTCAATCATGTCATTGCGAGCAAAGCCGACGTGCAGAGGAGCCATGGACATGTAGGTGACACTGAGCATGTTGGGATATTTCAAGCCTCCTATAAATATCATTTTTTCTATGCAGATCATTGCTCACTATAAATATCATAGCCATGTATGTCTTTCAATGCTATGTAAACAAACGGTGGTGTAAGCAGTGTTGGGATACAACAACGCATTGGGGACTTGGGGTTTAACCGATGTTACGTAGCACAGGGATTCTGGGGGAAGAGAAAAGTGGGGATTTGGGTGACGGAGGGGGTTCACCCAAACCCCTGGGCGGTTTGTTTCCTAGTGGGTTTTGTTCCATAGCAACCGAACAAGGCCTTAAGTATTTCTGGCTGACGCTTCGACCATGTTCTGATGTTTGGCAAAAACATTAAGAATCGAGGTCTTCAGGATGGTGATGGTCCTACTTCCTTTCCTCTATTAATGTGAATGCCATTTGTAGACTGCAGTAGTATTGTTATTACTTGGAAGCATGCCTAAAGTTGTTTGCCAACGCTGCTCAACTATTTGTCCCATTTGGCTCTATGTATCTTCTCACGCAAGCCCACACAGACATTGATATTTGGGATCATTTCAGTATGCTAAGTTTGCGTGTCATATGTTTTATATTCTTCCCTAAAAAAGCCAGTGTAACTTATATATGTACCAATTGCACGTAGTTTTGGTTCTCTAATCTATAACAAGGTCTAGGGACTGGATATATTAACCAGTTCCAAAACTTTTCACCTTGGAAACGGCAACCTCTATGCTTATGGTAGTTTGGTTGCAGTTGGAAGACACATACAATGTGGTTGCTATTTGTTGCTAAAACTGATAACCCGCACCTTTTTTCTTCAGTGTGACTATGGTGCTCTATTTGTATTTCTAACGCAGATAAATGTTCCATGTTTCATATACAATATATTATTTTGCTCTTAGAGATGTATACATTTATCGCTTTAGATATCCATTATTCATATAATACATCATTTTAAACCTCTTTTTTCCTTGTTGTAGCACTACTATTTAGAAATTGGTTGGGCCTAGAAATTTCTATTTTAGCAATTTATTTATCTGTAATACTACTGAGTTAATTTTGTAGATATCCATGCCCATGATTTCTTTCTATAATTCTAAATATTTATTTACGATAACTATAGCAAAAGATTGACTCCATGTAGATCTAAAACAAAGAGTTTTATGGAGACCCTGATAGTAATTTTTATTAAAGATAAACAATATACTCCATCCGTTCCATAATATAAGATGTTTTAGCTTTGTGAAAGGAGTGTTGATGTCTACGCACTTCTATTCTTGTAGACAGTTGTTGGGCCTCCAAGTGCAGATGTTTGTAGAACAACAACAAGTTTTTCCTTAAGTGGATCACCCAAGGTTTATCGAACTTAGGGAGGAAGTGGTCAAAGGTATCCCCTCTCAAACAACCCTGCAATCAAGATACAAGAAGTCTCTTGTGTCCCCAACACACCCAATACACTTGTCAGGTGTATATGTGCACTAGTTCGGCGAAGAGATAGTAAAATACAAGTGTTATGGATAATTATAAGCGGTAATGGTGATAGAAAATAGCTTGATGGCGTGGAAGAGACTAAAAGCAAACTGAAATAAAGAAGGAAGCAAGCAAACATGTAACAGATCTAATAGCAAACGGTGTTTCAGTGCTTAGAAACAAGGCCTAGGGATCATACTTTTACTAGTGAACACTCTCATATAAATATATTCTTCTTTATGATACTACGCTGAACTACTCTCCGGTTGAACACTCTAATCGATGGTAGGGCTATAACAGCACACCTCAAAGTAAGTCTTTCCCATCTAGAAAACCCCACACTGTCACTTTGATCACTAGATGGTTCCAACAAACACCACAATTTCATAAAGACATCCAACTCGAAATATAACTCATAACAAGTATTTGTAATCTCTAGCCTAAGTGCCACCATGGTGAGCACGCTGTCACTTTCACACACATGGGGAGAGCAGAGATCTATTAAAGCACTTGAGTAGCAAGGTAGATCTACTTGATTATAAAGCTCATGATCACAATATGATCATGCATAGAGAGAGAGAGATGAACACATAGCTACCGGTAGAACCCTTAGCCTCGAGAGAGAACTACTCCATCCTCATCATGGGAATCAACAACGGTGATAGAGATGGCGGTGGAGATTGATGGAGATGGCTCCGGGGGCACTTCCCCGTCCCGGCAGGGTGCCGGAACAGAGACTTTCTGTCCCCCGAATCTCCCCTTCGGTGGCGGCGGCACTGCGGAACTTTTCATGGCTGGAGGCTTGATGATTTAGGGTTTTGGTATCGGGAGGCTCTTATAGGCGAAGGAGGCAAGGTCGGTGGAGTGCCAGGGGGCCCACACCACCTGGTGGCGCGGCCAGGGCTAGCCCGCTCCACCATATGGTGTGTCCAGGCCCTAGCCCTCCTCCGTCTCTGCTTCTGGCTCCATGAGTCTTCCGGTAAAATAGGAACTTTGGCTTTTGTCCCGTCCAATTCCGAGAATATTGATTTTTTGACTTTCCTGGAACCAAAAACAACAGAAAACAGGCAACTGGCACTATGGCTCTTGTTAATAGGTTAGTCCAAGAAATCATATGAAAAGTACTCCAAAGTGTGGACAAAACACAAGAAAGTAGATAAAACCAAGCATGGAACATCAAAAATTATAGATACATTTGCAATGTATCAACATCCCCAAGCTTAACTCCTGCTCGTCCTCGAGTAGGTAAGTGATAAAAAGAAAGAATAATTTTTGAGGTGACATGCACCATCATAAACTTGATCAAAGTACTTGTAAAACATTCAAAGCTGGGATCATAGTACTTCAATCATAGCATGAAAGACAAAGTTCTAGCAATAAGACAAAGAAACTATGATGCAACATGAAAAGGCACAAACAAAAGATTCATGAATAACAATGCTTTGCAAGACGTTTGTTTGTTTCACATAAAGAAAGCATAGCATAATAGTATTCATCTTGTCCCTCATAGAGTAGAAAATATAAATGCATAGGACACCTTCAAAGTTCATAAGAGTGACTAGATACAAAAGTTTAAAACAAGCAATATCAAGTTATGCATCAATCAACTAGTCTTGGGACAATGCACATAGAACTAAGAATGGCCACTATGCTCTCAAAGTAAGTGCATAAAGATAGAAGGTGGAGACTCAATATAATGGTGGAAGAAAGACCTTTGTAAAAAGGAAGTAGGGATTCAAGTCTCATAAAGAGCTTCCAAAAATTATGGTACTTGTAGCTTTCAGCTCTCATTGCCCCTATTATAAGCATCTTGAAGGTGATTAAGGTTAAAGTGACACAACTAAGAGGATATGCTTGACAAGTTATAAACCGAAATCTCATGCCCCTTACTTACGAAGACCGATCCTCATGCTACTCAACTTCAGTCACGAGTAAGCTCTTGTCATTGTAAGTATGTGTATCATTAAGAACCGCCAACGGGGTACCCCTTGCACATGATACGGGAGCTTTCCCATAATCAAAATGACAAGGCAAGCAGACAATGAGAATCTCAACGATCTTTTTATTTTCTATTTGCATAGGTTTTTATTGAGGATGCTTCATAGAGTGCTCATTATGGTGATGCTACAAGTTTCCACCATGATTAGGCATGGCTTAGGCTAGCGGCCCAGGCGTTTCTCTAACACACATACAAACTCCATGATCTTACAAGTTCCACTTTTATTTCACACTGCCGGGATCCGTAAGCAAAAGAACATGATATCAACGGGGTACAAAGTACAAGTGCAATGTTGAAAGCGTTCCCCATGAAACATGGTTCTGCTAATTTCAACTTATAAAGCGCAAGCATATACACAACAAAGAAGGACCCAATGGTTCAAGTTTATTAGAGGCAAAAAGTAAAGTGTGCCATCAAGTTCGTGAGAGCTTTAATCACTAGTTTTCTCATAACAAGTGGAAGGTAAACAAAAGCATGAATATACTTGGAATAGCATAAGCTAGTAGGTAGGTATGGTGGACTCTTTGGAATAACTTGGTTTAGGGAGTTGGATGCATGAGTGGAACTCATACTTTGTTGTGGAGGCTAGCAAAAGACTGGGAGCGACAAACTAAGAGAGCAATAATGGCCATAATCATGCAGAGCGACAAAACATCATTGATCAAAGCATAAAGTGATACTACAAGTTGAAAACTAAAGGATCATAAAGGCTATGGTGACTTGAGATAGTCATAACATGGTGTGAGCATGTGCCAAGTCAACCCAAATAAAGCATCAAAGGAGAATACCACTATACTATGCTTTAATATGCTAAAACAACGCATGATTCATCCAAGGCACATTAAGCAATCTCAATTGTTTATAACAAGTCATGCTACAGCAAAGAATACTAAGCATAAAGCCAAACCAATATCAAGCATGGCATGACAAAGCATAGGCCACAGTCAAAAACAAGTTCTTTTTACCACATAAGCATGAACTTTCCTACTCTTCTCCAATCCAATCCAAAATATTTGAAAACCAATCTATGAAAGAGGGGGTCCAACCAATTTATTCAGCAAACTAAGCAAACAAAGCAAACGAAAAACCAAAACGAAAACAAAAAAGAAGACGCTCCAAGAACAACACAACTGTGTATGAAACAATAAAAATGAAGCGTTTGGAAGAAACCTGGAATTTTTATTGATGAAGAAGGGGATGCCTTGGGCATCCCCAAGCTTTGACACTTGTACTTCGTGGATATTTCTTGGGGTGACACACGTGGCCTCCCCAAGCTTGAGCTTTAGTCCATACTTCATCTCATTACTCATTCCTTCCATACACCTGAAAATTTTCCTTCATACAAAACTTCACACAATCTTTATTAGCAACATTAGTGCACTCAAGATAAATAAGTCTTAAGGTTAAGTTATAACACCAAATAAACTTCCATTAGAACACTAGATACTGTAGCACTTTCCTCAAAAAGCTCAATTGCCCAAAAGAACTCAAAAAGGAACCCACAAGAAGCAAATGCAGAAAATGGCAGAAATCTGTCAAAACAGACCAGCAGGTAAAGATGAATTTTTTCAAAGACCTTCTGTTGCTCAAATAAAAAAGTGTTGAACTAACGGAAGTTAGATAACAACCTGGGGCATAAGCACAAATCATTACAGCTCAATCGGACATACAGAGATCTCTCACGAATTTTTACGGTGAATAACGGAAATCTGTTTCGGGACAACAACTTTCCCAATCATTACTTCTCTCTCATTAGAGGTTACTCTTGGCACAAAAAGCAAATAAAAACAATAAGGAGCGGTTATTATTGAGGTAATAGCTTCCAAGACTCATCTAAAACTTTTGGGTTATCTCCCAATAAGTACTTTTCTTTAACGCCTTTAAGTTAGGCTTGATAGTTTGAGAAGATGCTCACATAAGAAATATGAATTGAAGTAAAAGAGAGCATCAAGAAACAAATTCAAAGCACATTTAAGTCTAACCCACTTCCTATGCATAGGAATCTTGTAAAGAAACAAGTCATGAAAGCACAAATCAACAAGCATAGTAAAGCAAAACAAGTGCAACTTCAAGACTTTCAACATAAAGAGGGGAAACTTAATATTATTGAGATGCATAAAACCATGTTTCCCTCTCTCATAATAACTTTTAGTAGCATCATGAATGAAATTAACAATATAAATATCACATAAAACATGCTTATCATGAGCCACATGCATATAATAATTATTACTCTCCACATAAGCATAGTCATTCTTATTAATTGTAGTGGGAGCAAATTCAACAAAATAGCTATCATTATTATTCTCATCACCATAATCATCAAATATAGGAGGCATATTGTAATCATAATTAATTTTCTCCTCAATAGTAGGTGGACTGAAAATATCATACTCATCATTGTAATCATCATATATTGGAGGTTTGGTATCATCATAAGCAATTGAATAGCTATCTTCCAAAGCTGGGGAACTAAAAAGATCATTTTTATAAAAACCAGCTTCCCCAAGCTTAGACTTTTCCATAGCATTAACAATAATGGTGTCCAAAGAATTCATACTAACAACATTGCTATTAGCATGCAAATAAAGTTCCATAGGTTTTTTAATTTTCTCTTCAAACACTTCATGTCCTAACTCAAGATAGATACTATAAAGCTCTCTATTTTTGTTGTTGTTTTCCATTAAGCCTAACTAGTGAAAACAAGAAACAAAAAGACAAAATTGCGGAATCTAAAGGAAATAACTTCGAGCACTCACACCGGAGGATGTGAGTACCTTTTACCTTACCTCCCCGGCAACGACGCCAGAAAATAGGCGTTTGCTATGGGAGGTTCTTCTTCTTTAATCCTCCGGTGTGAATACCTTTTACCTTACCTCCCCGGCAACGGCGCCAGAAAATAGCTTAATGTCTACGCACTTCTATTCTTGTAGACAGTTGTTGGGCCTCCAAGTGCAGAGGTTTGTAGAACAGCAGCAAGTTTTCCCTTAAGTGGATCACCCAAGGTTTATCGAACTCAGGGATGAAGTGGTTAAAGGTATCCCCTCTCAAGCAACCCTGCAATCAAGATACAAGAAGTCTCTTGTGTCCCCAACACACCCAATACACTTGTTAGGTGTATAGGTGCACTAGTTCAGCGAAGAGATAGTAAAATACAAGTGTTATGGATAATTATAAGCGGTAATGGTGATAGAAAATAGCTTGATGGCGTGGAAGAGACTAAAAGCAAACTGAAATAAAGAAGGAAGCAAGCAAACATGTAACAGATCTAATAGCAAACGGTGTTTCAGTGCTTAGAAACAAGGCCTAGGGATCACACTTTCACTAGTGAACACTCTCATATAAATATATTCTTCTTTATGATACTACGCTGAACTACTCTCCGGTTGAACACTCTAATCGAAGGTAGGGCTATAACAGCACACCTCAAAGTAAGTCTTTCCCATCTAGAAAACCCCACACTGTCACCTTAAGCACTAGATGGTTCCAACAAACACCACAATTTCATAAAGACATCCAACTCGAAATATAACTCATAACAAGTATTTGTAATCTCTAGCCTAAGTGCCACCATGGTGAGCACGCTGTCACTTTCACACACATGGGGAGAGCAGAGATCTATTAAAGCACTTGAGTAGAAAGGTAGATCTACTTGATTACAAAGCTCATGATCACAATATGATCATGCATAGAGAGAGATGAACACATAGCTACCGGTAGAACCCTTAGCCTCGAGAGAGAACTACTCCCTCCTTATCATGGGAATCAACAATGGTGATGGAGATGGCGATGGAGATCAATGGAGATGGCTCCGAGGGCACTTCTCCGTCCCGGCAGGGTGCCGGAACAGAGACTTTCTGTCCCTCGAATCTCCTCTTCGATGGCGGCGGCGCTGGGGAACTTTTCGTGGCTGGAGGCTTGATGATTTAGGGTTTTGGTATCGGGAGGCTCTTATATGCGAAGGAGGCAAGGTCGGTGGAGTGCCAGGGGGGCCACACCACCTGGTGGTGCAGCCAGGGCTAGCCCGCGCCACCATATGGTGTGGCCAGGCCCTGGCCCTCCTCCGTCTCTGCTTCTGGCTCCATGAGTCTTCCGGTAAAATAGGAACTTTGGCTTTTGTCCCGTCCAATTCCGAGAATATTGATTTTCTGACTTTCCTGGAACCAAAAACAGCAGAAAACAGGCAACTGGAACTGTGGCTCTTGTTAATAGGTTAATCCAAGAAATCATATGAAAAGTACTCCAAAGTGTGGACAAAACACAAGAAAGTAGATAAAACCAAGCATGGAACATCAAAAATTGTAGATACATTTGCAATGTATCAAGATCCCCAAGCTTAACTCCTGCTCGTCCTCGAGTAGGTAAGTGATAAAAAGAAAGAATAATTTTTGAGGTGACATGCACCATCATAAACTTGATCAAAGTACTTGTAAAACATTCAAAGCTGGGATCATAGTACTTCAATCATAGCATGAAAGACAAAGTTCTAGCAATAAGACAAAGAAACTATGATGCAACATGAAAAGGCACAAACAAAAGATTCATGAATAACAATGCTTTGCAAGACATTTGTTTGTTTCACATAAAGAAAGCATAGCATAATAGTATTCAGCTTGTCCCTCATAGAGTAGAAAATATAAATGCATAGGACACCTTCAAAGTTCATAAGAGTGACTAGATACAAAAGTTTAAAACAAGCAATATCAAGTTATGCATCAATCAACTAGTCTTGGGACAATGCACATAGAACTAAGAATGGCCACTATGCTCTCAAAGTAAGTGCATAAAGATAGAAGGTGGAGACTCAATATAATGGTGGAAGAAAGGCCTTTGTAAAAAGGAAGTAGGGATTCAAGTCTCATAAAGAGCTTCCAAGATGCAGCAAAGGCTGTTGTCATTGAGCATAAAGCTTTTTCTTATGAGCATATCCTTCGAGTTTAGGCGGTTGTTAGCGGGGCACTAAATTTTTTTTTGATCTTAGGTGTGTATTTTGACTTTGATATCCAAGATGAAAAGATGGGAGACTCAATGCGTTCAAAGTTCAACTTGTAGATCTTGCTTGCAGAGAAATGGGTGCCCCAATTATAAGACCAAAAGTCATTTTCCTTGACATTTCGAGTGGATCTAGTTTGGCTTACAAGGTGATTGAATTCCTTAAATTCCTTGGAAGCTTGGACGGACAAAGGAAGATGAAAATCATCAATGGGGTCTTCCAGGTCAAGGATATTCTTCAATGAGACTAACTTGTCGATAGCAAAAGAGTGAAGCTTGGGGAACTTAGTCATGAATAGGTCTGTAGACCAAGTGTCTCTCCAAAAGAGGACATCATCGCCTGAAGAAATAGAGCAAGAAGCAATTCTTCTGAACTTTGATCATAGTTTAACAATGTCTCTCCACCAAAAAGAACTAAAGATATTGGTGGCTTGTGGTGTAGAATTATTGTAACCTCTCCAAATTAGATGGACTCATGGGATGTTCTCCTTATTGAAAAATTTATGCAAGAACTTGATAATAAGGGCATCATTCTGGACCGCGAGATCAGTGAAGCCTAGACCACCTTTGGATTTTGACCTGCAAACTAAGTCCCATGCCACCAAGGATTTGGGTCCGCCAAAACTTTCCAATTTACCCCACACTCCAATTATTTAACCTTTATCCATGATATTGATGGCTCCATTTGCAAGTTTAAGAGTGCAGAGGTAGAAAGTGGGTAGATAGCTAAGAATCGCCTTAGTCACCATGATTCTTTCATCAAGAGAAAAGAAGGAGGTAGTGGTTGCGAGATGGTAGTTTATTCTGGAATATAGTGGACCAAGGTCCAGGCCACGCAGGAGGCCAAGATAAGTAAAGGGAAGGATTCTAGCTTGCATCCAAAAAGACCCGCTAGGAGAGTCACTTTCTCATTTGAAATATTTATGGGGAGTAGGAAGGACCTTTAACTTACACTATGACCCGTAGAATGGGCGAAGGTTTCAAGCATGCCTTTAAAGTAGAGCAGTTGGCAAGGGCAAGCTTGCATGATTAGAAGAGTTTCATTCGCGTATTCAATTTTTGGGAATCACCATTAAACAACAGGATGGGGTAATGGAGTAGATTAATTTGACAAGCCTTGTTGATGACCGTTTGAAGGAGATTGGCCTTAGAGACATAAAGGAAGAGGTGAGAGGGGGTCACCTTGTCTCAGCCCCTTCGGTAGTGGAATTTTTTTCGTGGAACACCATTGAGGAGGACCAACGATTTGCCATGCTCGATCATGTGAAAGTCTTTCGTAAAGTCAAGTTTGAGAATAATCATTTCTCTCTTAGACTAATGACATCTGTGAAGAAATTCAAAACTCCAAGCAACATGGTCCTACTTTTGACGAATTCATATTGGTTTTGATTTTTTTGACAAACAAAATATATTAATATCAAGAGGGTACCAATTGCACCTAGTATATGTACCAACACAATGTCAAGAACTAGTCGAGACATTAACACTGCAAGAAAAGTTGCCATCTGCAATGGATTGCTCCGCCGAGCATGGTAGAAGATGCACCTTCTGCCACGACTTCGCTATTTTTCCCGTGGTAGATGATTTTTTATTTGTTGTCGAGACACCCTACTACCATGGAATCGTTAGAAATGTGGCATAAGTTCGTTTGGGCCATGATAGATGTTAGATTTTTGGTTCCTCGTGCAATTTTGACTCTGGTCGATGCCACCGAAGTCTTTTGAAGCATGTGGGGCCATGCTGCCAGTCTCTCTAGTGGACCAATTTTTTGGGTCGTGCCTCCCTGTTTTAAACTTGATAACGTTGCTCCATGCAGCAACCATTTAGTTAGGTTGTTGGGTCCCAGAGGCCAGTCTCTCTGTAAACGAAATGTGTGTATGATGGAATTTCATTTTCTGATCGTGCCTCCCTATTTTGGACTTGACAACTTTTGCTCGATGCAACAGCCGTTTAGTTAGGCTGCTGGGTATGAGATGTCAGCCTCTCTGTAAATGAAATGTGTATATGATGGAATTTATTTTTTTGGTTGCGCCTCTCTGTTTTGGACTTGATAACGTTTGTTGATGCATCAGCTGTTTACTCAGGCTGTTGGGTCCCAAATATTAGCCTCTCATTAGAAGAAACGTGTGCATGATGGACTTTTTTGTTTCGCTCGCGCATCCCTATTTAGAACTTGATAACATTGTTCGGCGTATAGCCATTTAGTCTCGCTATTGGGTCCCACATATTAGCCTCTCTTTAAAAGAAACATGTGCATGATGGATTTTTTCCGGTCGCGTCCGTTGTTCTGACATTGGCAACGTTGCTCTATGCATTAGCCGTGTAGGGTCTAGATGTTGGCTCTCACATGTGAGCCTCTCTTTAAAAGAAACGTGTGCATGGTGGAATTTTTTGGCCGCGTCCGCTATTCTGACCTTGGCAATGTTGCTCCATGCATTAGCTATGTAGGGTCTGGTTGTTGGGTCCCAGATGTCAGCCTCGCATTGGAAGAAACATGTGCATGATGTGTTGGAAATATTCCCTAGAGACAAATAGTAATAAAGACTATTATCATATTTCATAAAGTTTATGATTAAGTTTTATATCATGCTATAACTGTATTGAGTGGAAACATCAATACACGTGTGATATATAAACAACCATGGGTTCCTAGTGAAACTCTAGTCACTAGTTTATTGGTCAACAGATGATCAAGTTTCCTGATCATGTGGCATTTATGATAGTTGGAAATGGAGTCAACTCATTTTGAGAATGAGATGATGAACCAATACCCAATCTAAACATCATGACCCGATCATGTCACGAAGTTCAAGTTATGATGATTAGAAATGGATCCTCGTAGACTATTCCTTAGACCGTGAGACTATATCAATCACTGTCTTCCGAGAGTGCTTAGATAGCATCAAGCGTCACTTGGTAATACAATGATTATAAAGGTGTGTTCAGGTACTTGGAGGAACCGTAGAGGCAATATATGTCAAGAGCGATTTGTCCGTCCATGTGGCGGAAAGATACTTAAGGGGCCCACTCAGGAGAAGTTATATCCAATAGCTGCGCAGCGTGTGATTTGATCACAGGGATATCACTTGTCGGAACGAGTCAAGTAGCATTGTTCAGTAACGAGATTGAACACGACATGGTGATGTCATTGATCAGATCTCGGGCGATGCAAGTATCAAGAGACAAAGGGAATAAGACACGACCGTCCCGGTTCAAACGACGAAAGATCTTCGTGGAACACACAGGGGTCACATGGACATCCAGGTCCCTCTGTCGATCATTGGTCCAGGAGTGTCCCGACCATGTATGGAGTGTTCCCGAACCGTAGGGTATCACACTTAAGGGTTTGATGATGCTTAGAGAGTGTTTATAGGATCGGTAGAATCACCAAAGAATAGTAGAGAGAAAACCAGAAGGGTTTCGGTAAGTCCGGAGGATGTCCGGAGTGGAGGTGGAAGGTGTTCCATAGCCACGGAGATTGAATAATATGCGAATGAATTTTAAATATTGATTTAATCATTTATTCATAATTATTTAATAAAAGAGAAAATCAATTTAAAGGTCAAAAGGCTTAATGGGCCAATTCCGGAGGGAAGAGGGCCCATTAGGGAAAGTCAAGAGGGAGAAGGGCCAAAGGGGGTGGCCGGCGCCCTAGTGGGCCAGCCCCCCGCGCGGGGCCCATGGGGTGGCCGGCGGTGCCACCTCCTCCCCTCTCCTCTCCTTTAGTCCCACCCTAGGACTTTGAGGGAGGTAGTACCCCCTCCCCCTATATATAGTGGGGGTATTTGGCTAGATAAATACACACAATATTCAATAAAGGTTTCCTAACTTTTGGGGAGACCTTCAATTGATATTCTTTCTCTCTCGTGACTATGGTCCCAAGTTTGGACTGCGCGAACGAGAGACATCTTCACCGCGGAGCACCGTCGCACAGCGGGATTCAGATCCAGGAGCTCTACTTTCGCATGGCTGCTTTGGATCGGGAAGCGGAGTCATCGTCAGCACCCAGGCGTGTAACACCCCACGAGGTGTCACACTTAAGGCACTCAAGTCGTTGGATCCGCAGGAGCGCAAGGACTTCATCACGACCTCGAGGTCGGCTTCGGCTCATCTACATCAACCACGCTCTCCTGAGGATTGACAATGCTTTTCGGTCTTCAAGGGTAAGTTCGCGAAAATCCCCTCCCGTTACTGCATTACTAATAGATAGGTCCTGGCAACATCAGGGGTTCAGGAGCATAGGGTAAAAATCTATTGTTTTCATACGCGGAACCCCTACAGTGGTATCAGAGCTAGATCTATGCGTAGTAATGCTAGTACGGGTAGAACACACGAGATGTAGCGTGTGGGCGTTGATCTTTTAGTTGTTACCCTCCCATGTGTACTTGTGTATACCGTAGTAATGCTTGATGAAGCAGCCCCCAACCGACTTTACACGTTCATTTGCGAGACTGGTCCACGCTTGACATACGGCTTGTACCGTATAAAGTGGCTTTGGGGGGGTGTCTGTCTCTCTCACATTAGTTGGTATGCCATTTGCAATGGAGGGCCCCGAAAGGGGTGTAGTATAGACAACTACTTGATCAACATTGTGGTGACAGTTCGTAGGTAAGAACGGTTCTTGTGCGAAAGCCCATTCAGCCACATAAAACATGCAAAGATAAAGTAGAGGCGTCTAACTTTGTTTTGCAGGGGTGTTGCTTTGTGATATGGTTATGGCAAAGGTAAAGTGATTACCTTATGCTACGTAGTAGTAGATAGTCACGGAGGTGACAGACTACCACGCCGGAAAGACACCGGTACCCTGGTGTCTATGGCGCCGGAACCCTGGCACCGGAATCCGGTGATGACGGATGGAGATCACGACGTGAAGGACCATATCACATCACATTTACATTCAATGTTATTGTTTGTATATCTTATTGTGTGCTAGTATTAGATACTCGACGGTAGCCTAATAAGATGATCCCTGTTAAAATTACCAATGATTGTGTTTCCCCTTAGTGTGCACCACCAAGAAAGTTCTTCGGTATGAGGCATGCCGTGATGATCGGGTGTCAGACATATCTATGTTCGCATACAGTGGGTGTAAGACATGTTGCACAGTGATTACACTAAGGTTTAGTTGGCGAGCCTAGCACGTTACAGAGACATGGCCTCAGAATGCAGATGGTCGAAAGATCGAGCACGAGTCGCATGAATGATGTGACGAACGTTTAGCGTCCACCCTAGGACCCACATTGATGGTCGTGATGATCGGGGGAGATGTGGGGAAAAGGGGTCGTGTTATCACTAGGAACCCTTCAGGGGATAGGTGTTTCTGAGTGGATTTATTATTAACTCATTTAATTATAAAATTAGTCTAAATTCCTTTTGCAATTATAAATGTAGAAAATGGTTCTCCCCCAGATTACCTTCCCTATTGACAATTGGTTAAAAGGAGAAAATCTCAAGTTAGATGGATCCAACTTTTCTGCATGGGTCATACGCCTTCATGATCTCCTTAGCAAGAACAAAGTGGCTAACTACATGATCTACGAGATGTACTTGGAGCCACCCTATTTTCATGAGACCCAGGAGCAGCGGGATCTCCGCTGCCGTCATCGTGTGATGGCCACATTCATATCAGTAACGATGCGCCTCGGGATGGAAGATGGGATGTGGCCGATTGTGGGAAGTCTTAATCCCCGAACGGTTATGGCACATCCGAGATCATGTTTCGTGGAACAAGTGCGCATATGGGAGTATGAGCTGATGGGGGATTTCCTCTCCATAAAAATGGAGGAGGGCTCCTCACTGGACGATCACTTGTTGAGCGTATATGATGCATACATGAGTCTTGCATACTTCCTGGACAACTGGTTCACAAGCTCTTTTGCAATAGGCGTTGCGCTGCGGTCGCTGCCACCAAGCTACCAAGCACAAGCTAGGATTTGCATTATGAGAGGCGACGCGGAAACACAGGATTTCCACGAGTTCATATCACATTTCAGAGATGTGATGGTTGAACCCGTTGTCGCTGAGGTCATCAATGACAAAGGTATATATTTGATATACAATTTTATAAATGTTATTATCTTGCAAACACATTTGCAGTGTTAAGTATATTTGATACTTGTTCTGTTTTACTAAAAACAGGTCCTTCTACATAAGAGGTGCTTGCTGGAGAGGAGGTGACGTTGCGTGTTGATGGCGAGCATGATGATGATGGCCAACGGCACTCTCCCTCAACATTTATCACTTAGTTTATGTTTAGGATGATTATTGTAATCAAAATATTGTGAACCTCTTTAGTGTGTCTCACACTTTGTGAGACGGTTATTCATATGAGCTTGTAACAAACAGTTGTTCCACTTTTATGAATGATCTCTATTCGTGTTCATATCTTGTTTGATTATATGTGAATTATCCTTGTTTTGAAACTAATTGATAATACATGAACATTTGTAAAATATTGAAATGCCTTAAAATACCCAACTTAATGATATGCTCATTAATGAATGAAACCATTGTTTAAATTCAAAGTTATATGATAATATGTAAAAGTCATTTGATTACTTGTCACATATAAATCATGCCTAAGTTCGGCAAGATAACTTGAACACCGTGTATTACTTGAATACAAAGTGTTTTAATGAATTGTTAAAAGTAAATACATATTCGATGTATTATGTTTTGACAGAATGGTAATTATCATTATATGATTGTTTAAATGTGTAAAGAAGTTTACCAAAGGAAACATGAGTATGAAACTATTTGATATGATCAAAGTGTTTCATCAATAAAGGGTATGAATATAAAAGAGAATCTAATTACTACGATTTGATCAATAGTAATGATATTCAACTTTATAAGATTGGCATAGAAGAAACTGTGGAATGCAATGCGTTTGAAACGTCAAAATGCAAAACATCACAATATGATATTTTATATCAAAATGGGTGACTAGATGGCGCCGAATAAATCACTGTAGTGTATATGTAGAGACCATTAGTTAGAAATAGTTAGCACTCAATTATAATATATAGTGAACCATGTGAATTCGTGAAAGCGGCTCCATATATAGTATGGATTGTCATAATAGTTTTGGGGCTATTCGATATAACCAAAACAATAGCGAATAAGTCCTTGTAGAGTATTCATTGGAAACTTTGAATATGAAATCCATAGCTGAAACCAAAAGAGAAGCAAAATTTGTATTGCTTGGATTTTGGTACATTCTCGAGAAAGTTTGCATTCAGTGATATTTCTCGATTATGGAGCAAATGGAAGATAGTGTGAAACACGAGGAGGATTAAAAACCCTGCATCAGAGTGTTGAGAAGCGCAACGAAAAACGTTCCTGAACTGATTCTCTTCACAAAAGGAAAGAATCAATGATTATGATCATTGTGATTTTCCCACTGGTGTTTTCACTACATGAAGTAGGATTCAAAATGTAACCCATATCTTGTATGGAGAAATTTGTGAATCATTTTTCATGATTACCGGAATATGACATACCTACGAACTACTTAGGAAATAATGGTAAACTAGAATTATGAGAAATCCTAGAAGCAAAATTCCCTTGAGATTAGAAAGCAATTCATTGCTGAATCTCACAAGTAAAAGGGGTTACTTGGAATTTTCCCAAATGACTGCAAAGCCATAGTGGAAAAGGGAGTAAATGACAAAAGCATAATTTGTCAAGTATTGGACGAATTCAAATGAATTTGATTCAAGTGTGCTAAATGTCCAGTGGATTTAAAACTGGTAAAGTACTAGTATCTCATAGTAAAACTCCAAGTTTGATATTTGATCAAAGGATTTTGAAATCGTTCAAAATAGTGAGTGGATATGCAATTTGCATAAAATTGAGTGGGAGCTATAAAAGTCTTTCTAAAACAATATGTGAATGACATATTTTTGAGTGGGAGCAATATAAGTCTCAAATTCAAATATGTAGAAACATAGTTTGAGTAAGAGTAGTGATTCATACCCAAATATGTTAGGAACATATTTTGAGTGGGAGCTTACAAGAGTGATTCTTAAGTGTGTTAAGAATAAAAGCGCAAGTACCAATAAATAATGATTTATAAGGGGTAGAAGTTGATAATAAGTGTATTGTGATATTATGTAGTATTCCTTGAGGGATTCTGAAAAGGGTTTCAGAATAGAAGTTAATTAAGGAACTGGTCCTTAATAACTCAAGTTAGGAATAGTGTTAAGTTTAACATCAATGCTTGAAAGAAAGAAAATGATGATCATCATCCACTATGTTGAGACATAGGTTCTATCTTAGAAAACCATGATAGTAACTTAACATAATATATGATCCAATAAGGAACGTTTAAAAGTGATTAAGTTTGAATCATGAAACGTTGAGCTAAGTTTGTCCGCAGTGTCTAATAGAGAACTGCAGACATATTTTCTAGATCCATAAAGATGACATATCTTAAAGCATAAAGGGTTATGTTATAAGGTAATATGTTGGAAACTCCTGTAAATACCGACTAAAGTGAAGTAGGAGCGAGGTGAACAAAAACATCGAAAGTTGCACATGGTGCACTCATGTTTCGATGATTACATTTATAATAATAGATAAGGGTATCATCTAAATTGTTGTATAATGTTATGCCAGGGCTAGTTCGCTTTTAACGTAGAATGATATGTCCCAGGGCACAATGCCCATGAGAAATCCCTCGAGGTTGATCTAAAGTCACTGTAGGCTCCTGGAATCAGGCCTCGTTCTGCTGCCATAGCGACGATGCATACACACAGATGTTATCATGTGATGATAAAGTATTAATGTCAATTGAGGTGACATTAGTAAGTTGCAAAGGATCTGGGACTGTAAAGGACAAGCCCAAGACTCAACCTCTTCCATGAGCACGCATGTTCAGGGTACCGGAATATATTGTGCCAATGATTAAGAACAAATGCAGCTGGTTTATTTGTACTCTAGTGCAAGTGGGAGACTGTTGGAAATATGCCCTAGAGACAAATAGTAATAAGGACTATTATCATATTTCATAAAGTTTATGATTAAGTTTTATATCATGCTATAACTATATTGAGTGGAAACATCAATACACGTGTGATATATAAACAACTGGGTTTCGTGAAACTCTAGTCAACTGGTTCATTGGTCAACAGATGATCAAGTTTCTGATCATGTGGCATTTATGCCGATTGAATGGAGTCAACTCATTCTGAGAATGAGATGATGAACCAATACCCAACCTAAACATCGTGACCTGATCATGTCACGAAGTTCAAGTTACGATGATTAGAAATGGATCCTCGTAGACTATTCCTTAGACCGTGAGGCTATATCAATCACTGTCTGTCGAGAGTGCTTATATAGCATCAAGCGTCACTTGGTAATACAATGATTATAAAGGCGCTTTCAGGTACTCGGAGGAACCGTAGAGGCAATATGTGTCAAGAGCGGGATTTTTCCGTCCACGTGACGGAAAGATACTTAAGGGGCCCACTCAGGAGAAGTTATATCCAATAGCTGCGTAGCATGTGATTTGATCACAGGGATATCACTTGTCGGAACGAGTCAAGTAGCATTGTCCAGTAACTAGATTGAACACGACATGGTGATGTCATTGATCATATCTCGGGCAATGCAAGTATTGAGAGACAAAGGGAATAAGACACGACCGTCCCGGTTCAAACGACGAAAGATCTTCGTGGAACGCATAGGGGTCACATGGCCATCCAGGTCCCTCTATCGATCATTGGTCCAGGAGTGTCCCGACCATGTCTGGAGTGTTCCGAACCGTAGGGTATCACACTTAAGGGTTTGATGATGCTTAGAGAGTGTTTATAGGATCGGTAGAATTGCCGAAGAATAGTAGAGAGAAAACCGGAAGGGTTTCGGTAAGTCCGGAGGATGTCCGGAGTGGAGGTGGAAGGCGTTCCATAGCCACGGAGATTGAATAATATGTGAATGAATGTTAAATATTGATTTAATCATTTATTTATAATTATTTAATAAAAGAGAAAATCAATTTAAAGGTCAAAAGGCTTAATGGGCCAATTCCGGAGGAAAGAGGGCCCATTAGGGAAAGGTAAGAGGGAGAAGAGCCAAGGGGGTAGCCGGCGCCCTAGTGGGCCAGCCCCCCGCGCGGGGCCCATGGGGTGGCCGGCGGCGCCACCCCCTCCCTTCTCCTCTACTTTAGTCCCACCCTGGGACTTTGAGGGAGGTAGTACCTCCCCTTCCCCTATATATAGTGGGGGTATTTGGCCAGATAAATACACACAATATTCAATAAAGGTTTCCTCACTTTTGGGGAGACCTCCAATTGATATTCTCTCTCTCTCTCTCGTGACCATGGTCCCAAGTTCGGACTGCGTGAACGAGAGACATCTTTACCGTGGAGCACCGTCGCGCTACGGGATTCGGATCCAGGAGCTCTACTTCCGCAACTGCTGTTGGATCGGGGAAGCGGGAGTCATCGTCATGCACCGGACGTGTGTAACTCCCCGCGAGGTGTCACACTTGAGGCAGTCAAGTTGTTGGAGCCGCAGGAGCGCAAGGACTTCATTACGACCTTGAGGTCGGCTTCGGCTCGTCTACATCAACCACGCTCTCCTGAGCGTTGACAACACTTTTCGATCTTCAAGGGTAAGTTCGCGAAAAGCCCCTCCCGTTACTGTATTACTAATAGATAGGTCCTGGCAACATCAGGAGTTCAGGGGCATAGGGTAAAAATTTATTGTTTTCATACGCGGAACCCCTTCATGATGGACTTTCTTGTTCCGCTTGTGCCTACCTATTTATAAGTTGATAATGTTGCTCGATGTATTAGGCATTTAGTCTCCCTGATGGGTCCCACATGCCAACCTCCCTTTACAAGAAACGTGTGCTTTATGGACCTTTTTCATCCACGCCTTCCTGTTTAGAACTTGGCAATCTTTGCTCGATGCATTATCCGTGTAGGGTCTAACTTCTGGGTCCCATATGTCAGCTTCTCTTTAGAAAAAATGTTTGTTATCTGTTGATTTTTTTGATCATGCCTCCTTGCTCTGTTTAGAACTTGACAACGTTACTCGATGTGGAAACCAAGTAGGGTCTGGCTTCTCGGCTCAGGATGTTAGCCTCTATGTTAAAAAAAACATGTCAATGTTGGATTTTTTTCTGATCGCGATGGCTGTTGTTGCTCGATGCGGCAAATGTGTATGGTCTCTGGCTGCTGGATCCCCGATCCCAGCCTCTCTGTACAAGGAACATACCACTCTTGGACCTTGGATCCCCGATCCTAGCCTCTCTGTACAAGGAACATCCCACTCTTAGACCTTGGATCCCTGATCCCAGCCTCTCTGTATAAGGAACATCCCACTCTTGGACCTTCTTTTACCGCTATGTTAGTTGTTTTAATATTTCCAATGTTGCCCGATGTAGCAGGGCATGGTTTGCCTACTTGGTCCTGATGACATCCTCTATGTACAAGTATGTTGCAAAATTTGTTACGTGTGAATAATAACTTTTATTTTCGAACCCGCCCATTAAATTTGACCTTGTTAAGGTTGAGGGGCGGTGCATGCATGTGGGTCGGTGATGCCAGTCTTTACAGTACAAAAATATCGCTACAAGAAAAAAAATGTAATCTACATAGTATACATACACGCCTAGGATTCGAATTTGAGACTTTCGGCATTGGTGAACTAGGTGCCTTGCCACTAGGCCAAGAACAATATTTTCTAGTTAGTGGTAATAAAGTTATAAAAACTATAATTTGCATATTTATCTCCTTAGTAAAAATGCACCCAAAGGGCAAAATTAAGAAGATTTTGGGCCAACTGGGCGTGGAAATGGGATATTTATCACGGACTCTATACAGAAAAACAATGTTCTAGGAAATGAAGGCCCTGACCCAGAAAGCCGAATTTAGAATATTTTGAGCCAAAATAGTGGAGGAATGAGGATATCTTTATGGTCTCTTTAGTAAAAATTCGATGAGGTGCTAAAAAAGTAAAAAATCAATGTAAAATCTAAAAAGGGTGAAAATTTCGATGTGTTGGGGGTCGGCGGATGCCGTGAACTTTTTTTGCGATGCCTTGACCTAGTTGTAGGATGTAGACCTTTCAACAAGCAAGAAAAAATCATCTATTAAAAACTAGGAATACAAAAAGATAACTAAAAGGGTGACACATTGACAGGACACACACCCTCATGCATAAAAGGGACATAATGTGGCCCGTTGTACTCAACATGTATGATGAACCTAGTCTCAAATCATGACTTGAGTTTAATCTGCTAATTTCTCAGCGGCCCGCGGCAAAAATACAGATTAATATGAAGACAATAATTTTCATAATAGTTGATCATATATATATATAAACTCGTACCCTACAACTAGTCATTGCTCTAATCTAGCAAAAGGTTATCACGATTTTACCACCCATATATGACTAGCGATGATAACATAACTACATAATTAATTACAATAGCATGCAACCAAAGAACTAGACAACTTAGAACTTCATGACCAACATGCGGCAATAAGGGCAGCGAGATACATCAACATTGACCACTATTCCAATGGCAAGGTTGCTTGCTTTCAGGAACTTGATCCACCTAGAAGTAGCTGCCAAACTCCCATCAGTATGGTTAATGACATAGAGTTCCTAGATTAACACTCCTTCCCTCTACATCTTGAAGGCTATGTCGCCCTTTTGACTAGCCTGGAGTTGATTTGTGGCACTCCTGGGAAATTTCTGAGTCAAAGCAAGAGGTAGATGCACAATTAATAAGATCAATACACTGATCACACAACTATAGGATGCTATGGTCAGAACGTGTGCAGGAGCTGGTGCCAATGTTGGAACATGGGCTGGTGTAGGAGCCAGTGTCAATGCAATTTGTGGAGGAGCTGGTGCAGGAGCCGGTGCCATTGCCAACAGCTTGATGTTGGATTCCTTCTAGGGTAGATAAGCCGACTGCAGAAGTGGTCAAAAGCATATGATGAGTACAAGCAAATGGTATAGAACAATTACTCGTAATATAGTGATTAGAGGATATGATGAGTATACAAGAAAATTAAGTTACTACCTCTATTCCTTCTACTTAGGTCAACAGGTGTCGGTGCATGAACTGGGGCTAGAGCAAGAGCCAGTGTCAGTGCTTGATACCGAATTCCTTCTTAGAGGAAGAAAAGCGGACTATAGTAGTGGTCAGAGGTATCTGATGAATATAAGAGAATGGTGAAGAACAGTTACTCACAAGACAGTGATCAAAGGATATGATGAGTATACAATAAAAATTGATTTACTACCTATATTGTTTCTCCTTAGGTCAACAATTCTAAGTTGAGTAACAAGCATCTGCCTAGGATTTCTATAGTCAAGGAGCACCTTATCCCCGTGCTTCATATCGTGCTTACGCACGTATTTTCCCCAACCTTGTCCACCAAAATAGGTGGTGGCCATGGTTTGGGAGACATCCACATCATATAATTTCCGCATGCCTTTAGGGTCCACACTATCAGAGTCAGAGTCTTCTTGTTTCTGCACAACTTGTTTATTACGTGGTGAGCGACACAAGGGACAACCTTTATGAGAAATTGATAAAGTAAGACAACATCAGGAAAAGTGAGATACGATATCTTACATCAAGTCATTCTAAACCACTTGGACTCCATACCTAATACATTGGGTACCCTTCATGAATAGGGCAATGCAACATTTTTGTTCCCTCTTCTTTTGAGATGGCACATAGGGCCCCCTTTCACCCCATAAGCTTGACAAGAGGATGGTAGAAGAAAGGCTGAGCAGCTGGTGCATGGTACTGAATGAAATTAAATGGAAGGCTTAAGTTATGTAAAGAGCATGGAAATCCAATAATACCATAAAAATATTGCATGTAAATAAAGCATATTTAGTGTTTGTGAACTTTTGTTAAGCATAAAGACAAAGTTGATAACAATATCACACAAAATTGTGGTATGCAGATTTGTGGATTTTTCAAATTATACCCTTTATTTGAGAGGTCACTTCCTAGCTGGGTACTATGTTTGCACTTTCTTGGCATGTAGACAATGTCCCCTTTGGGTGGGGGCATTAGCAATTTAACAACATCTACAACAGCTGCAGCCTCTGCAATAGCAGTTTCATTCTGCATAAATAGCAACAGAGCTCAAAGTTTTTAATATAGTAGTAGTCATATGACTGTATGAGACAATCAGACAGGCAAATCCAGTTTCGTCTTCATATAAACATAGTGCCAGCATCAATAAAATCACACATACGATTCTGAACATCTAATAAGCATGCATGACACATGGCGGATAATAATATCAGACTACAACATGGTAACTGTATTAAGAAAATTACCTTTAACTTTAAGCTAGCCCGCTGCCCAGTGGCCTTGCACTTCTTTGGTGAGTAGTACTGGCCAGATTCTGCATCATGTGGGGGTATCATCCGCTTATTTCTATTTGTTGCAGCATGAGCGCACGTTCTTAGGTATTTACCGCCCTACTAGAGTAATAAAGAAGATTATATCACTGAGGCTACACACGAATAAATGGAGTTATGGAGGATGTAGACAAAGACAACTTTTAGCATATTACACAAGCACATCGATACATCTAGGTTGTAGACAGACACTTTTAGCATGGAAAATATTAGAGGAACAAAACGAACATATGACTAAAGTACCATTTTTAGGCAATTGACGGGACCATCCATATCGGTGTGGGCCATGCGTGCCACTGACCCATAGATCTCCATATAGAATCTAACGCAAAATGCATTGAACATTAAAAGAAATTAAAGGTTACAGAAGTCAGTAAAGAGAGAAAGAACACCCAAATAGAAGCAGACCAAATGCCACAATCAGAGTAGAGGTGGCCATACCTCAATCCCCAATACAAGCATACCAACAAAAACCAATGGCCTAATCAGAGCAGAGGAGGAAAAATACTATAATTACAAGGTGATGAAATACCCCAACCTCCCCGATATAAGCAAGAACTCTCCAATCCAAGCATACATAATACCCCCTTGAAAGGGCATTTCTTGCCTTAATGATGTTTTGGTGTTTGTTGTCAACACAAGTAATTTTTTACCGTGTGCTAAGTATATTGCAGGTTTTATCCTAGTAAAGGCACAAGACGGTGTTCTTTCTAGCAATGGAGAAGGGATCAAAATTTAATCAATAAAAGGATGCTTGGAATGGAAGATGTGGCATGTTGGATCCCTAGTCCGGAGACTCCGGGGTCCAGGACCAGAGACTCCGGTGTGCCTGACCGGAGACTCCGGCCTAGTCTTTAGGGCTGTCTCCGGCCCCCCACGAAAATTCTCGGTGTCCCCCCGGAGTGTGGCCTAGAGTCTAGCTCCACCCTGGAGACTCTAGTGTAGGGGGGCGGAGACTCCGGGCAGGTCTCTGGCCAAGTCTCGGGGTTCCCAAGATGCATTCAGTATAACCCCCAGAGTCTAGACCGGTATCCTGCGCCAACCCCTGGAGACTCCGGCCAGGGCTAGAGACTCTTGCCCTATAGACCGGAGACTCTGGGGTTAGTGAAGTGCAACGACTCTAATTTGGGGGGGGGGCTATAAATACCCCTTCTTCCCCAAGTGCAAGTTGCGGCTTCTACTATCGCCTCCATTGTTGCTGAGCTCCAACCTCCTATATCTCCCTCCCTAGCCACTAGAACTTGATGCCCCTAGGGGAATCAAGGGAGGAGACCTAGACCTAGCTTTACACCAAAGGGATTTGTGTTTCCCCACCATTTGTGTAATAAGTTGTTGCTCTAGGGTTTGAGGAAACCCTAACTTGAAGAAGTTGCCCTCCATAGCTCATCGTCATGTGTAAGAGCTTCGGGGTCGTCCTGGGAGCCTCCAATTCAGTTATGGAGAAGTTCCCCAATGTTTTGTACAAGGTTTCAGTCGCCTCCTTCAAGGACACCGTATAGTGGATCGTGTGCTTGCCATGAGGCGGGTGCGCGGGAGAATACGGTGAGGCCTTTTGTGGCACTGGTGGTCCCACTACTAGGAAAATGCTTATCCATGGATTAATATCCAGTGGCGCATGGAAATGGTGTTGCGCCATAGGTAAATGACCTATGGCATACGCGGTAAAGATGCACCACAGATAACAAAAATAGCCGTGGCGCATGGGCACTGGGTGCGTTGCAGATAAGTCTGGGCATCCATATCTGCCACTTATGGATGACCCCTGACATATTCGTGGGGCATGTGATGGCCATGCACCACGGATATTTGTGTTACCTGTGGTGCACCGCATGGGCATGTGCCACGGATATGTCAGGGGCATCCATAAGTGGAGATCGTGTCTAACATATCTATGGCACACGACCATGGTCATGTGCCACTGATAGTCCTGTTATCCGTGGCGCATCTTGTGGCCATGTGTCATAGATATGTGAGCCACCATTTATATCAGCTAGCCACCACCTTTTCCACTTGGTGCACTTTTTCCTCCAGTCACTTTCTCCTCTAGCCTAAGACCAGATCTGGTCATGTTCTTCCTTCTCCCCACCTCATTTCTCCCATGAATTCACTCATTTTAGCCATCTAAAACTATTTTGGATGATAGATTTGTAAAAGCAAGACTCTCCAAACTTGTAGATCTACTAAACCACCGATTCGCTTTCCTCCTCCTCGATTGTTTACTAGGTGAGTAGATGCATGGAAGGACATGCATGTTTTTTTTGAAACTGACATGCATGTTTGTGTATGCGATGAAGCTTGTGATGATTGTGTGGGCGAGATGTTGTTGTTGCGTGTTGTATGAATGTTTGTGTGTGTGACAAAGTTTGTGGTGTGTGTTGGCATGGTGTATGCATGTTTTCCGAAATGTTGATACATTTCTGTTTCGGCAAATCTTTTGCACTATGCGTATGTCCTATTTTTAGGAGAGGTCATGCCAAATATTTCTGGCGACCATACATGCATGTGTGTGCATGTTCTAAAATATTCTCTTGCTCTATACCGCGCAAGCGATCAAGGTCATCAAGGTGAGCGAAAGCCTCATGGTTTGATATTTGAAAGGCATGCCGACCGAAATGATCCAGAACAACAAGACCCAGATAAGATGTCCGTGTCGCAAATGCAAACTCAGGGGCTTGATGGACCCTTATTCCAGAGTATTACAGAACCACCTGCTCGTGCATGGTTTCATGTCTGGCTTTACTCGTTGGATCAGTGACGAGATGACGTTAATGGGACTATA
Source organism: Avena insularis (assembly GCA_023614405.1). Classification (NCBI taxonomy): domain Eukaryota; kingdom Viridiplantae; phylum Streptophyta; class Magnoliopsida; order Poales; family Poaceae; genus Avena; species Avena insularis. The sequence goes on along the minus strand of CM042692.1, from coordinate 65,939,886 downwards.
GGAAATGAGGAAGGGCGGCAGGACAATAACGGATAGGGCGGGCAATAAAACAAAGAGCCTCCCGGATATGATCATCACGAAGGAGATGCCCGACATGATCATGAAGAAGGAGATGCTGGACATGATCATCACAAAGGAGATGTGGGGGAAGATGATGGAGAAGATGCGAACATGCAGATGCTGCAAATAGCCTTGCGGGACCCTCATGTTCAAGAACTGCTCCTCAAGGAGATGAGCAATGCCAAACCTGTCGCTAGAGAGAAAGCCAAGCTGGCTCAACTGGAGATAGACGGGAGTACTCCATTGTATGAAGGATGTGACCCGAGGATACCCGCTTGAGTGTAACGCTCAAGGTTCTGGAGATAAAGGCGAAACACAACTAGACGACACAAGCTTCAACAATATGATTAGATTCTAGCATGACCGTCTTCCCAAGGGGAACACTAGTCCAACAAGTATCGAGGAGGCACAGAAAGTTGTGTGCACTCTTGATCTACCGCACGTTAAATACCACACATGTATCAATGATTGCATCATTTATTGGAACGATTACACGGAGAGAACCACATGTCCGGTGTGCGGCCATGCACGATACAAGAGAGGGAACAAAGCTCCACTAAAAGTGGTATGGTACTTTCCGATCACTCCTTATCTACAACGGTATTTTATGGACCTTAAGGAAGCAACGCTCATGTGCTGGCACGCGGAAAGGAAGAAGCCTAAAGATGATTCGGATAAGCAGAAGATGCTAACACACCCTTTGGACGCTTGCCAGTGGAATGCAATGGACATCGAGTTCCCGTTTTTTGGGGACAATCCAAGGAACATTAGACTGGGTATGAGCACCGATGGATTAAATCCATTTGGCAACCAGAGCAACACACACAACACCTAGCCCGTGTTTGTTTGGCCATACAACCTCCCTCCATGGTTGTGCACGAAGAGGAGGTACATATACATGAGTATTCTTATTCAGGGGCTAAAACAACCAGGTATCGACATCCATCTGTATCTCGGGCTATTAAAAGAGGAGCTAGCCACATTGTGGGAGACGCCATCGAATACGTGGGACGCCCTTTCGGGAGAATATTTTACTCTTAGAGCCTCGTTGCTCACGACAGTGCAAGACTATCCTGGTTACACGTATGTCTCGTTCCAGGTGGGCCACAAACACTACGCATGTGTCAAGTGCATGGAGCATATGCCGCATCTCCAACTAGAAAATGATCCTAGGTCTTCAAAAACTGTGTACCTAGGGACCCAAAGGTGGCTTCGCAAAGGTGACCCATGGAGAAAACGCAGAGATCTGTTCTATGGTGAAGTCGAGCACGGAATAGTCCCATGTACTAGGAGCGGGGAAGAAATCGAGGTATTGTTGAATAATTGGGAAGAGTGCCCCGCATGGGGAAAGAAGCGAAAGAGGCCAAAACCGCTGATGAATGTATGGAAAGCGAGGTCTGTTTTCTAGGACCTACCGTACTGGACGATCCTCCACATGCCCATAGCCTTGATGTCATGCACATCATGAAGAACGTGTTCGAGAGTCTAGTTGGCACCCTGCTCAACATGCTAGAGAGGACCAAAGATGGCCGAAAGCAAGAAGCGACCTAAAACATCTAGGCATCAGGGAAGATCTTCAGGGAGGATGCCTCGACAACGACAATGATGATGATCAGACAGAGGAGACTAAAGGTCGCCGCAGGAGGAAAAGGGCCAAGAAGTCCGACTATTACTGCCCCCTTCCTGCTTCACTTTAAGTCAGCAGGAGATCAAGCAATTTATCAAGTGCCTCCTAGGAGTGAAAGTTCCTTACAGTTACTCAGGAAAGATAAGCAGATATATAGACGCAGTAAAGCAGAGGTTCAGCATGATGAAGTCTCACGACTATCACATGCTGATGACATAGATACTTCCTATTGCAATCCGAGGGATAGTGGACAAGCACATCCATGGGACGTTGTTTGGCCTTTGCAACTTTTTCGACGTCATCTCTCGGAAGTAGATCGGGGTCCAGCAGCTTGCAAGGCTACAGGAAGAGATCATGGTGATACTATGCGAGCTCGAGATTTACTTCCCGCCTGCATTCTTCGACATCATGGTGCATCTGCTGGTCCATGTCGTGGATGGTATCATCCACCTCGAGCCTACATTCCTTCACAACATGATGCCATTCAAAAGGATGAATGGGATCATCAAAGGCTTCGTCCGCAATAAGACTCATCTAGATGCAAGCATAACCAAGGGCTTTCTGACCTACGAGTGCATCTCTTTCTGCTAGAATTATATAGGCACCAACGAGGACCCTGTTAGTCTGGCAGGCAACAACAAGCACCTCGACAGACTTGCTAGATGTGGTCACCATGAGGGTCACCATGATATTCATGTCAACCACACTGGTCGACATGCCGAATTTGACAGGGCAAACCTAGTTGTGCTAAAACACATAGAATTGGTTGACCCTTGGTGCGCAGAGCACAAAAGCTTTATTTAGAAGAAGTACAACAACCTGGGCTGGACGAGGACTCAAGGATAAATAATAAGAGAGAACAACTCCACCTTCACGCATTGGTTCAAGGAGAAGCTACTAAAAAATCCCCCGCGAGTCCTCGTACGGAAGAGGAAAACTCATATTCACCTTGTCACAGGGCCCCACACACAACCTTAGGACCTACTAGGCATATAACATCAACATCTACACATTCTACACTGAGGAAAAGGACAAGAACAATGAATATCATAACTCAGGTGTAACTATGGAATGCTTCATAGATGAGTCGACTACCATCAAGGAAAGATACTATGGAAGGATCGAGGAGATATGGGAGCTCGACTACTATGGAGAAAAGGTGTAGATGTTCTGTGTTATATGGGCCAAGAATGTCAAAAAAGAATATTGATATTTCACAACCACGGTTCTACCCGAAGCCAAAACAATAACTATCGGTGCAAACGTCACTGCTAAAAATGAGTCGTGGGTATTGGCTAGCCAACTGGACCAATGTTTTTTCATTACCGACCCAGCAAAGTCTAGCCGTGTTATCATGAGGAGGGGAAAAAGGAGCATCATCGAAATGGGAGGAGGAGTAGCCAACGAGCAAGAATTCGACAACTACAGCGAGCTGAAGATGGAAGAGGACATCGACATACGTACTACTTCGACAAGAAGAAGTAGGACCACCCTACCGGCTAAAGGTTGTCCGTTCACGAGAAGAAGTCAATAGATTCCCGGGCTAAATTATTCAACAGTGATGAACAAGGGCAAGAAGACTATGAAGGGCAAGAAGATTGTCAAACGTGAGCGCCGTGTGTGTGAATGCATTCGATAAGACTATTATGATATTCATGTGTTAATTAGTTGGTTGATCGGAAATGTGTAACGGATAAAACATAAATTATATTCTACTTGCAAACGTGTATGGATATAACATACTTGTATGGATAGAAGATTGTCAAACGCTAGCGTTGTGTGTGTGTGTGAATGCATTCCTGACAAGACTATTATGATATATATATATATATATTTGTGTGTTAATTACTTGGTTATTCTTGCAAATTATAATATCCAAAATATTTGTTCTTGTTAATTAGTTGATTGTTCTTATAAATTATAATATACAAAGTTTGTACTAAACTTTGTAAGTAAAATATATTTAAAAAAACTGAGACACCCAGGATTTAAATCTGGATGCCACATGTTTTAGTTAAGGCCAAGGTCAGCTACCAATGCAGTTGTGTGGTATTGTTGTCAACCACACAACGCATGGTTGTTTTGTACTAAGGGGCCCCAATATCCGTGGCGCACCACATAGGTGTGCGCCATGGATATTTGTGAAACCTTTGCCAGCGTGTCGCCCCCTTTGCCAGCATGTCTAGGTCCACTAATATCCGTGGCGCACACTGCAGGGATGCGCCACAGATACTCTACACTTAGCGAATTTTTCAAATCGGCCGGCTCTGTTACCCTTTGTGTCTTCTCCCATCTAGATCCCCTTCTCTAGCACCGGCGGCGATTGGAGGAGCAGGGCACAAGGAAGAGGCAAAGGGCACCAACGACGATTGGAGGAGCAGGGCACAAGGAGGAGGCAAAGGGTACCAGGAGCGACTCGAAGCACCGGTGACTCGGAGGAGGAGCAGGCGAGGTGTTCATCAAGTAGCAGAGAATCCATTCGACTAGTGCTTGGACATTGTTGCATTTCAGACATGTTATCACTTCTGTTTGTGGTAACTACTGGTAGTTAAATTTGTGATGATTCTAACTAAAAGGGTGTGGTTCATGCATGTTCTAGATGAAATTATGCTTCTAAACATTTTGTACATTGTGTTCCAGCTAGAATTCCATCATGCTCTGCATGTTATTTTGTCTGCCTGACTATTTGACTGTCTTGATAAACGAATTACCTAGTCCTAAGTCTTAACTGGAGTTGTCATAACAAAAGGCAAAATCCATAGTAGTCCTATTTGCTATTTGCCTATTTTTATCTGAAAGGTGATGCATGATGTTAGTATGTATCCTACTTTCAGTTACTTAATTTCTACCTCATGAATGAACATGTTAGCTCTGAATGGGACTTAGTTTAGGGTTATTTAAGTAGCCTGTTAATATGGTTTGATAACTTTTCAGTTCTGGTAGGTAAGGTGTTGCTAGTTCTATTTGAGGGAGCATGCAATTTATTCCATGTTTGCTTGCAGTGCTTGCTTGCTTAGTAGGAGTAGGTTCTTAGTTCTTAGTGCAATAGGTTCTTTATTCCTGATTTGACTTGCTTGCTTGCATGCTTGCTTAGTGCAGTAGGTTAGTGGTAGTTGCTTAGTGCAGTAGCTTGGTAGTAGTTGCTTAGTGCAGTAGGTTCAGTAGTTGTAGTAGCTTAGTAGCTTAGTGCAGTAGCTTCAGTAGGTTCAGTAGTTGCAGTAGCTTAGTATATTAGTGTAGTAGGTTCAGTAGGTTTAGTATTTGCAGTAGTTTCTTAGATTCAGTAGTTTCTTAGTGTAGTAGCTTAGTCATATTTTTAGTGCAGTAGCTTAGGTTTAGTAGTTTCTTAGTGCAGTAGCTTAGATTAGTTACTTAGTACAATGGCTTAGGTTCAGTAGTTGCTTCCTGGCATATATATGCTTTTCTCAAGAAGCCAAAGGCCCATGCTTCACACCTTTATGTGTTTCTAGTCATACTTTCTTTCTTCTTGGTCTTATCCTTTAAAACAAATCTAGCATCAAACTGTTTTGCTATTGTCTATTGTATATATACAAGTAAAACTTTCACTACTGACTGTATATATTCAATTGCTTGCCTTCCTACAGCTTATTGTGGTTCTCTTATGTCTTTTCTGCTTGAGTTCCAGTGCTTAGCATGCTCTCATTGATAATTCATCACAATATTACTTGGAAATTTATAGCTGCAACTTGACTCTCATTTGTAGTTACAGATTTGGTTCTGTTTGGAGCAAAGTACTAGTGACATGCATGTTTTCTAGAATGGTTGTTTTCTGGAATAATAATGTGCACTAAAGTAAATTCTGGTTAAAATGGTAGCCTCTTGTGAAGTGCTTCTCCTCTATGTATGTGTATGATATGCATGGATTTCAACCCTTTAAGGGTTTTGAGGATTTCAACCCATTAATGGTTGTGAAGATCTAGTTGTGCCTATGTAGGCATTTTTCTTATGTAGGGAATTTATTTGAGTTGCCCGTTTTTGCTGAAATGTTGATTCATTTCTGTTTCGGTAAAAATTGGCACTCCTAGGTCCATAAATTAGCAAAGGTTATGCTGGATTTTCCTGTGGGTTTTTGTACTAACTAGTTGCATCTTTGTATGTAGTACTAACCATGTCGAGCGGACACATCAACTACGGGACCAACACATCTCGGCCTACAAATGTCTTAGAAGAAGCCTGGGAGAGTAACAAGGAGTTTTGGGAGTTTAACCGGGACACGGAGCAGGCGGAGGTAGCCAGGGCAGAATGTCAGGGCGACGACGAGATGTATGACCCATGGCAAGATGATGCTGCTGCTGCCAAAAAAAAAGTGGTGGTTGCTAGGATGAATCCACCATCGGTAGTGGTGCCGAGGGTGAGACCACTGCCGACGAACACACGGATGGCGTTAGCCAACCTAATAGCACCAAGAAGCAAAGGAAGGATCGGCAGCCACCAGTGCTCCTCACCGTCCGAGAGGATTTTACCGAAGTGAGCCCTTCTGGCGTACCCTTGGCGCCTGAAGACCTTGTCAAAGGGTACGCCATACAAATTGGGTGCATCGTCCAAGACACCGTCTCGATCAACACGGGAAACCTAAGGGCACCTGAGCAAGCACATCAGACTGATCTCCTCATCTAGAAACTTCACCAACGATACAAGTTCCCACATCCATTCGACAACTTAAATCTCAAAGGGAATAAGGAAAACCAGGTAGCCCTCTAGAAGATGAGAGCAACACCTTGAGCAGCTGGAGAACCCGAGTGAAGGAATGAATTGGTAAGGGTAAACGCTATGAGGATATCAAGAAGCATGAGCCGAGGCTAAACAAATAATAGTTTAACCTTTTCAAGGAGAAGGTGGCTTCTGACTTAGGCGTATGGTGGACTGCGTGGGGGAAAAAGATCCGGGAACAGAACATAGGCAACCCTCGTTGTGGAAGCAACGGTTATAGAGGAGTAAATCCCATTTGGGACAAGAAGGATGCCGAGCTTCGACGTCTGGGTAAAGAAAACCTATGGCACAAATTCACGGACATGCAGACGAGGAACTTTGTCCGGGCCTGCTACTATCTACACCCAATAATGAAGGAATTCGTTACCAACGATGAGGATGTTAGGGGATTCGAGAAACATATGGTAAGGAATTTTCCTTGCGGATCTCAAGTTATAATTAAGAATGAAGCCTAATTTCTTAACACGTTCAACTCTTCCTTCTGTAGAAAGCGGAAATAGAAGCAGCTGCGGGCTCCTCCCAGGGGTTGACGGAGCCGTGGGACAGTCCTTTCAACAGGGCGACGAACCTTTTCAAGAAGAGGGACAAGTGGAAGCCACCGATGTCAGGTGGCCATGTGTCCGGCTTTGGCACGACCACGAAAATGAGGGACCACTACAAACAGGATGCCAAGGCTAGAAGGGAGAAAAAGTTGCAAAGGAGGCCGAGGACTGACGCAAGCTTGAAGAGATCAAGAGAAGAATGGATAATATGCTGCAGCTGATGATCGAGTGGGACAGAAGATGATATATATCATTCCTTCTTTGTTGGATGGGCTTGATGCTTGGAACCTAGCATGTCGATAGGGGAAGATACCTCTGCCCAGCTTGACCGGCAGCAACGCGACTAGCCAAATATCAGCGCAGTTCGCATTAGTGACCCCTCTTGCGGACGCCATGGGGCAGTTGGCCTTCGCGGTGGTGATGACCTCGGCCACCAATAGCACGGCGCAACCGGTCGCACCGGTGATGATTCCACCCAACAACAACATAGTGCAACCGGTCGCACCGGTGATGATGCCTCCCAACAACACCGTGGCGCAGCGGGTGCTTCATCCTAGTGATCCCCAGCTGGAGGCGGAGCATAAGCCAGTCGGCACCACGGATGCAAGCAGCCACTCTGTCTCTTGCATGCCCGCCGCCATTGGCGGTGCATTGATACCTTCGATCCGGATTACGGATGTAGTATAGCTCGTTTTCCCTAGTAGACCTAGGTTATTGAATCCACGAGAAGCGAATGCATAGCAAAGTTACTTTAACGGACCTTCGGGAGTTTTAGAATTCCTTTTGTGTTTTACCAGACCAGTAGCTTGCATCTTTTTGTTGTTGTCGATGATGGAGAAAGAGAGGGCCTAGGGCATTTGGTTTCACCTGTAGCTGTGCAAAAACATCTGATGGAAATAAAAGATAGAAATAAAGTATGCGTGTACTTGTTAGAGCAAGATAAATTATATGTGGGTAGTGCATCCATAATTTCTATTGCCTCCACAACCGCTTATAGCAATAACCTACTAGTCTCATCCATAGAAGAAAGAGAACTAGTGATATGCATAGTGATGTCACTGTTACTCCCAAGCAAATACCTCACATACAACCGTACTACCCCTTCTGTCACTAGGGTTCCCAACCTGCAGATCAGTCATCACTCATACTCCCTATACCTGGCTCAACCCTCGGGGTCTTGGGTACCTGATGTCTACGCACTTCTATTCTTGTAGACAGTTGTTGGGACTCCAAGTGCAGAGGTTTGTAGAACAGCAGCAAGTTTTCCCTTAAGTGGATCACCCAAGGTTTATCGAACTCAGGGAGGAAGTGGTCAAAGGTATCCCCTCTCAAGCAACCCTGCAATCAAGATACAAGAAGTCTCTTGTGTCCCCAACACACCCAATACACTTGTCAGGTGTATAGGTGCACTAGTTCGGCGAAGAGATAGTAAAATACAAGTGGTATGGATATAATACAATGGTGCCAGAAAATAGTTTGATGGCATGGAAGAGACTAAAGGCAATATGAAATAAAGATGGAAGCAAGCAAACATGTAACAGATCTAGTTGCAAATGGTGTTTCAATGTTTAGAAACAAGTCCTAGGGATCATACTTTCACTAGTGAACACTCTCATATAAATATCTTCTCTTTATGATACTACTCTAAACTACTCTCCGGTTGGACACTCTAATCCATGGTAGGGCTATAACAACACTCCTCAAAGTTCGATTTCCCCGTCTAGATAACCCCACACTGTCACCTTGAGCACTAGATGGTTCCAACAAACACCACAATTTCATAGAAACATCCAACTCCAAATATAACTCATAACAAGTAAATAATATATAGCCTAAGTGCCACCATGGTGTTCACGCTGTCACTTTCACACACATGGGGAGAGCAGAGATATATTAAATCACTTTAGTAGCAAGGTATATCTACTTGATTACAAAGCTCATGATCTCAATAAGATCACACATAGAGAGAGATGAACACATAGCTACTGGTAGAACCCTTAGCCTCGAGGAAGAACTACTCCCTCATCATCATGGGAATCAACAACAGCGATGGAGATGGTGGTGAAGATCGATGGAGATGGCTCCGGGGGCACTTCCCATCCCGGTAGGGTGCCGGAACAGAGACTTTCTATCCCCTGAATCTCCCCTTTGGTGGCGGCGACACTGTGAAGGTTTTCATGGCTTTCACCCAGATGATTTAGGGTTTTTGCATCGGAGGCGATATATAGGCGAAAGAGGCAAGGTCGGTGGGTTCCCGAGGGGCCCACGCCACCCCCTGGCGCGGCCTGGGCTAGCCCGCGCCACCAGGTGGTGTGGCCATCTCATGGCCCCTTGATGGCTCAATACACGGCGCCAAGAAAAGTGCTTGGTGCGTGGTGTTGATGTAGAGCTCGTTGGGAACCCCAAGAGGAAGGTATGATGAGCACAACAACAAGTTTCCCTCAGTATGAAACCAAGGTTTAATCGAACCAGTAGGAGCAAGGAAACACCTCAAAGGTGTTACTAGCTGAGCTTTGGCAGGGCGCACTACCGGTGCTAGTAGCAACGTGGAGACCTGCACAACACAACCACAGAACTTTGTCCCCAACTTGCGATGAGGTTGTCAATCTCACCGTGTTTTGTGAAAAACAAAGGATTAAACGTATCGAATGGAAAGAAGTAAAAGTTTGTAGAAAGTAAACACAAAGCAGTAAAAGGTTGTAGATTGTATGTAAAGAAAAGGACCGGGATCCATAGTTCACTAGAGGTGGCTCTCCTTAGATAGATAACATGCTGGGTGAACAAATTACATCGGGGCAATTGAAAAACACCGATAAAGCAATACATGCATATACTAATCATCTTGACTCCTTTGAGACTTGATTGGGCATTACAACATAATACATAGACCGCCATCCAACTGCATCTATGACTAATAATCCACCTTCAGGTTATCATCCGAACCCCTCCAAGATAAGTTGCAAGCAGATTATTGCTTTTACTGAATGCGTGTAAAGTAAACAATACAATTGTTCTATGAACAAAAGATCGTTGTTTTCTCCTAGTAGCAATATCACATCTAGTACCTTAGAGACTTGTCACTTCCCAGATTACCGGTGCATGAACCCACTATCGAGCGTAAATACTAACTCTTGGAGTTGCTAGCATCTACTTGGCCAAGATAGCTACTAACAACGGAAAGCATGCAAGATCTCAAATAACAAAGACATGATAGAATCAATAATCAATCTAAAATAGCATCTCAATATCCATCGGATCCCTGCAAACACAACATGTATGAATTACAAATAGATGATCTTGATCATGAACGGAGCTCACAAGATCTAAACATGAAAGCACAAAGGAGGAGAAACCAGCCATCTAGCTACTACATGGATCCGTAGTCCAAGGATGAACTACTCACGCATCACACCGGAGGCTTGCATGGTGATGAAGAAGGCCTCCAGGGTGAATTCCCCTCTCCGGCAGGGTGCCGGGAAGAGCTTCAGATCCCTCCCGATCTAGGGATGGAGATGACGGCGGCTACAAACTCTTTCGTGGATTTTTGATCGGGTACTTAGGGTTTTCGTCTCGAGGGCAACTTATAGGCGGAAGGAGAGGCTGAGGGGGTGCTGGGGTCGGCCAGACCACCCCCTGGCGTGGGCCAGGCCTGGCCGCACGGCCAGGTGGTGTGGCCGGCCCCTGGCCCCTCTCTGTCTCGTATTCTGGCACTTGATCCCTTCTGGAAAAATAGGCACTTTGGCTTTTGTTCCGTCCAATTACGAGAATATTCATTTTCTGACTTTTCTGGAACCAAAAACGACAGAAAACAGTACCGTAATCGTGGCTCTTGTTAATAGGTTAGTCCAAGAAATCATAATAAAAGTACTCCAAAGTTGGAACAAAACACAAGAAAGTGGATAAAACTAAGCATGGAACATCAAAAATTATAGATACATTTGCAATGTATCACCCCTCTCTGTCTCGTCTTCTGGCTCCGTGAGTCTTCCGGTAAAATATCAACTTTGGCTTTTGTCCTGTCCAATTCCGAGAATATTCATTTTCTGACTTTCCTGGAACCAAAAACAGAAGAAACAGGAAACTGGCACTGTGGCATCTTGTTAATAGGTTAGTTCAAGAAAGTGTATAAAAAGTACTCCAAAGTGTGGACAAAACATAAGAAAGTAGATATAAACCAAGCATGGAACATCAAAAATTATAGATACGTTAGCAATGTATCAGTACCTGGCAAGTCCTTGGATTGAGGCAAGATAGGATACAATAATCCTCTTGGTCCTCATCCTCTTCAGGAATTTCTTCCTCGGGTTGGTGCTGCTCAACCTGCACATCATATAGCAAACGTCCTTACTTGATAGAGAAAATACCATTAGGCAAAGGAGCACGGTAGATACACCTAGCTCTAGCAATATGCAGGTAATAAACACCACCTCTCCTAGTGAGAATCCCACATGCCCTCAAGGTGGAGAAACCAACACGTGTCTCACCTAGTACGGGTTGCAACTCACCTAGATCGATGTCTAGGGCAGTGGTAAGCACGGTGATGATGCTTCCTCTTGTGATTGGCCCTTGTCTTTGGGAGGCTTCGTTCTCCAGGTAGCACACAAAGATGGCGCCCAAGTTGAGTGACAGGTTGCAGTTGATGTAAGCAGCCTTTGCAAGAACTAGGATGTCCTCCTCGTTGAGTCTCGTGAACTTATTACGTGCCCGCAAGGTGTTAGCAATAACATAGAACAAATAGCGAATTGCAGGATGTTGAATATTCTTCCCCTTGTTCACTCTACTAGTGAAGCTCATTCCATTATAGTATTGATCAGGGGAAGGAATTAAGCTAGTAAAGGATGTGCGTAAAGCATGAACATCATTGTTTGGAAAATTAAAGCACGCACACCATTCATCTAATGTTAAAGTGTAGTTATTGTTTATCAGACGGAAAGAAATAGTATCCTCTCCTTGCCATAGTTTAACGGTGCTTCACAACGAACTAAGGAATTCAATGGTTAAGCGGCGATAAGTTGGTACATCATTGTACACAAAGTTTTGCAGGCCAGATCTATTGCAAAGTAAATTAAAGTCATCAGAAATACCGAGTTGGTTCAATATAATGGGGCAGCCCACTTGGTGGCCTTCACTTCGTGGTTCTTGATCTTGTTGAAGCGTTCGCGATGGGCCTCATCCCTGAACCGTATCCCCATGCATTCCTGGGTGATCGCCCAAGAAGCGCTAGCGGTGGCACGAGCATGAGTTTGGCTCCTTGTGTTCATCTTCTAAAACATTGAAGAAAGGCAAAAACAAAACTTTTTGATCCAACAACAGTAAGTATAATATATCCCTAATCTAAGCACACTAAAGAATCTCCTCAAGATAATAATCTAGGCAAGAAAATCATGGCAATTGGTTCATAGTAGGTCTCACCCTAGATTGATAATGACAATAGATTGAAGATGAATTTGCAAAAAGTAATTGGAGGATCGGAGGAGAAACATATCGTAGATCACTTATGTGTGAGAAAATCGAGCGAAATTGAGTAGAGATGAAGATCCCTTGAGGTTTTGAGAGAGTTTGGAGGTAGAAGAAAGAAAAAGGATTGAAGTTTTGGAGTTGGGAGTACCTTCCCGTGCGATTTTGTGGTCGGACGCAACTATATGGGCGCAACTATACGGGCAGAACATGTGTTCTGGCTGTATAGTTGGTGTTCTATCAAAATATTAGGTCTTCCTCCTGGCGGCGCAGCTATACGGGCGGAACAAAATGTTCCGGCCGTATAGTTGGTCGTTAAACTGTCTGTCCCTGCGAAAGAAAATTTGCAAAGGCATAGATATCTATACGACCGGAACTATACGGCCAGAATTTTTTATTCCTGCCGTATAGTTGGTCGTTAAACTCCCAGTATATATGAAAAGAAATTGTATGGAGGCATTGATATCTATGCGACTGGAACTATACAGCCAGAATTTTTATTCCAGCCGTATAGTTGGTCGTTAAACTCTCAGTACATATGAAAAGAAATTGTACGGAGGCATTGATATCTATACGGCTGGAATTTTTATTCCCGCCGTATAGTTGGTCGTTAAACTCTCAGTACATATTGCAGAATTTTTTTCAATGGCAAAGATAACTATACGACCGAACTATACGGCCGGAATTTTTATTCCCGCCGTATAGTTGGTCGTTAAACCGTCTGTATGCATCAAAAAAATTATGTTTCTTCGTAAACTATTTCTTTTCCTCTAACTTAGCGATATGCCTTGTTTTTGACAGAAAATTGACAAAAAATATTGTCAACCAACAATAGCATGAATAATGCAGAATTTCAAGTACTACCAAATTTCTTCTCCTCAAATGGAGTTTTCTAGCACTCTTTATTAAACATGAACTTAAACTAAAACAAAAAACTTAACTCAAACCTTAATTTAACATGGGTTGCCTCCCATGGAGCGCTCTTTTATGGTCAATAGCTTGACCTTGATGATACTCACTTGGGCCAGATGAGTGGAACACCCACTCCAAAGTAATTGGCCTTCAAAGTGATGGCCTCCTTCTCGTCATGTTTGACTTTCTTCTTCCTGGGGAAATGAATAACAAAAGGATCCCGTGAAGGCAATTGCAACTTCATGTTCCCTTCATGAAGGTTAATTAAAGCCTTTATAGTTCTCAAGAAAGGACGACCTAGTATTATAGGAGCAACAGTATCTTCAGGCATGTCAACAATAAAAAAATCAATGAGAGCAAGACAACCTTTGATGTAAACTAAAGTGTTCTCCTTAATCTCTACAGCTTGTTTGTAGGTAGAATCTGCTAGATGCAATTTTAATTCAGTAATTTCAAAGGAGCCAAGATTTAACTTATTAAAAAGACTCTTTGGAATTGTTGAGACGCTTGCACCTAGATCACAAAGTGCAACTATCTCATTGGTTCCAATCTTTATCTTAATAGTAGGCTCAAATATGTCATCTAGTTTAACAAGTAACTTTTGAGCGATTTTCTTGTATTCCTCTTCAAGCTCGCGTACCTTAATTGCTACTTGATCAACAAAGTGTTGATACATGGCTTCATCATTACCTTCACTTACCGGAATTTTGAAATTGATCCTCTTTACGAGATCTTCGATGGTGTAGCTTGGTGAAGGGGCATTACTATAATCAAGTTCTTCAGGCTCCTCCCTTTGGATCCTCATCATTTTGAGTTGTTCAACAGGTCTAGGCTCAGCTTTACCTACAAATTTAGCTAGAATGAGAGTTTGACTCTCGGTTATCTTACCTAGCTGTGCCTCAACAATCCTTATTCTTTCTTGAAGGGCCTGCAAATCATTTCTCAAACTAACAGCTTGGTTAGATAATTTACCAAGCATAACATCATGGTTCTCCGTAATTTTGACTAGAATATTATTTTGTTCATTCTATGAGTCTATAAAAGACTTAAGTGTTTCCTGGAGACTACCATTACTAGTTCCCATATTATTATTAGAGTTATTTATAGGACTAGCATAATGTTTTTGAAAGTTAGGATTGTAACTCTTCTTCCAAGAAGGGTTGTAATCATTACGAGCTACGAAGTCTATTTCTTCTATGTTTGTTTCAGGGGTGGCTCTTACCTGAGTTTCCTTACCTTTTGCAGCTAGTATGAGCTCATTCAACTTAGCATTTAGATCTTCGTTTTCTTGTGGTGAGACAGAGTTCACCTTCTTCGTGTTTGATCTTTCCACATGCCATTGGGCATGGTTGTCTTGCATATTGTCTAGCAGCTGCTTTGCTTCGGTAATATGTTTACCCATAAATGTTCCTCTAGCTGCAGTATCAAGCATAGACTTAAACACAAGATTAAGAGCATTATAAAATAAATGGAGGATTAACCAATCTTCCATCCCATGACTAGGACAGTTTCTTAGGCATTCTTTCATCCTTTCCCATGCAAGCGCTAGTGGCTCACGCTCTTCCTGTCTAAAACTAGTAATATTAGATCTAAGTTGCATAGTCTTTGCAGGTGGGAAAAATTTAGTCATAAATAAAGAAGTACATCCCACCCATGATGTAATAGTATTTTTAGGCAAAGATAGCAACCATTCTTTAGCAATTCCTCTTAGAGAGAAAGGAAATAGACGTAATTTGACCGCATCAGGGTCAAAGTATTTTATACACATCATATCACATATTTTAGTGAAAGTATTTAAGTGCATACCTGCTGAAAGGGCATGTATGCCCCATGTGTGGTTTTGGTAATTAATGACAATCCCTATGGACTAATGTGCAAATTGAGTCTCACTTGTAGGTTTGTCCATTGGCATCGCTTGGACCATGTGTTGGTTTCAAGGATGAAAAAGAAGAAGCTTTGTCCAAGGGCTTTGTGCCTATTGGAATCAAGTAGAAGAAGAAGATCAAGTATGTCTTGAAGAAGAAGAAGATCAAGTATGTCTTGAAGAAGAAGAAGATGGAGTTCCTCATGGCTATCTTCAAGACATCATCAAGAAATGAAGTGCAAGCTCAAGATGCACCATCTCTAGAAGATCTCATGCTTGGAGCTTGCCATCCTCGGTGTTCATGGAGTGATGAAGACAAGGTTAAAGAAGTGGTTTCCCCATGGAGTATGGGGGAGCCATTCGCAAGTCTTCATCAAGCAAGAGCAAGCAAGAGCAATCAAGAAAGTTGTTCCATCTTGAAGGTGACAAGATCGTCTACATCAAGCTCAAGTGGGATGCTCAAGGCAAAGGTATGATCTTGATAGAGTTTCTATTTTACTGGTTTCTTGTAGTGTTGGGAGACCGGGTTTAGGATAGATAGCCGTACTATCAAGAGGGGCTCTCGAGTGGGTGACTCGTTCGTATCTTTCAGAGAGAGCTCAAACCTTCGCATTCATAGCATCATCTTTCTTGTGTGTTGTTTGGTTCTTGTCCATGTGTGGATCTAGAGCTTGTGGTTATCTTCATAACAAGCTCTAGTTCATCAAAAACGGATTTCCCTTGCATATCTTATTGCATTTTTGATCTTGCGGGTTTTCCGGCTCCACACCTTGGGAGGTATCTCACATATATATTCATGGTATTTTCTCCCTTGGTGATACCCAATATTTCTACACATCGTTATCTTTCCAACAAAATTGGTTTCATCTCGTTTGGAATTCAGATGCAAAAGTTCTTGCAGTTTTGGTTCTGAAGTTTCTCTGACCGGAAGAACCGGCCAGGCGCCGGAACTATCGCTCGGGCATAAATGCTGCCGGTAGTACCGGTGTTAATTCTGGCCCAACTTCCGGTAAACCAAATTTTGGTTCAGTACTCTCTCTGCCTGGTTTCCGCTATTTGACGGTACTTCAGTCGGAATCTTGGGCGGTAGTACCGGTGACCACCGGTACTATCGGCCGTACTTGTTTTTGTGCTTGTTTGCATCGCGTTTTGTGACCATTAGCCGGGTGCCACCAGTAGTACCGAACATCCATCGGTACTACCGGTCAGGGTCGTAAATGGCCCAACGGCCAGATCTGGGAGCCCTTTAAAAGGGGCTCCTCATCCCCTTCATGGGGTTAGCTCTTTTAGACAGTTTTTCACTCTCTCTCCTCCATTGTTGACCTTGAAGAGCTTTCCCTCTCCCCTTCCCCCTCCTATGATTCTTGCATCTTTTTGAGATTTGAGAGAGGAGATCTAGATCTACAAGCCCCACCAAACCAAATCCCTTCTTTGTGAAGGAATCCTTGGGATCTAGATCTTGGAGAGTTTTGTGTTCTCCTCTTGTGTTCTTCCTCCCTTATTCCCCCAATAGCTTTTGTAGCTTTGGTGGAATTTGAGAATGAAGGACTTGCCTCTTGCATTTGGTGCATAGATTTGAGTTCTTCTCGGAGATTCGGCAAGTTCAAGCCCTTGGGCTTGTTTCTCTTGGGTTCTTGGAACCCTAGACGGTTGTGTGGTTGGATTGTTGACCTCTTGTGGTCTTGTAGCCTTTTGTGGCCTTGTTGCCTTTTGTGGATTTGTAGACTTTGTGGCATTGTTGTTGGGAGCCTCCAATTGAGTTGGGGAGATTGCCCCAACCTTGTACAGGTTCGGTGACCGCCCTCAAGTGTCCCATAGTGGAACGTGAGTAGGCCTTTGTGGCGAGCTCACGCGAGAATAGGGTGAGCCTGTTGTGGCGTCGGTAGGTTGCGTGCCTTCGCATCTTGGGGTGAGGCCTTTTGTGGTGTTGGGTGAGCATCGAGCCACCACACCTCGAGGTGAGCCACTTGTATGCTCAAGTACATTGCGCCCCCGCACCTCTCCAACGGAGACGTAGCTTCTTTGGAAGTGAACTTCGGGAAACAAATCATCGTCTTCGCGTCCCATCAGTTATCTCTCAACCGAGCCCTTTACTTATGCAATTTACATTGTGATAGCCATCGTGCTTGAAGTATTATATCTTGCTATCACCTTGTTGCTTGTCTTGCTTAGCATAGGTTGTTGGTGCACTTAGTGAACCTAGTGGATATAGGTTTTGTCTTCATAAATTAAACGTTAAGTTTTATTCCGCATTTATTAGAGCCTAAACCGTAATATTTTTAAAACGCCTATTCACCCCCCTCTAGGCGACGTCCATTTTCCTTTCACCTGCCTCTTCAACAGCAGAGCCTCCAAATTGATTCTGTTGGACCAAACTTAAGTAATGGGGCTTAATTTCATAGTCATCAAGAACGATTGTTGGCTGAGTAATAGGAGTATGCAAATAATCATTATTGGGAGTAGCAGACTCCCCAAGTTCTTTTCAGTCATACTACCTATGTTTTTGAGTTTTCTTTGATTAAAAATTATAACAGTAAAAACAAGAATTTAAAGACTAACTATTTTTTTTGGTTTATCAAATAAAGACTAAAAGCAAACTAACAAAATTAAAAACAAGAATTATAACTAGCGGGGTTCCTAATAACCTCACCATGGTAGCTATTGCTTCCCCGGCAACGATGCCAGAAAAAAGGTTGATACCTTCGATCCGGATTACGGATGTAGTATATCTATTTTTCCCTAGTAGACCTAGGTTATCGAATCCACGGGAAGCGAATGTGTAGTGAAGTTACTTTAACGGACCTTCGGGAGTTTTAGAATTCCTTTTGTGTTTTTACTGGACAGTAGCTTGCGTCTTTTTGTTGTTGTCGATGATGGAGAGAGAGGGCCTAGGGCGTTCAGTTTCACTTGTAGCTGTGAAAAGCATCTGATGGAAATAAAAGATAGAAATAAAGTATGTGTGTACTTGTTAGAGCAAGATAAATTATGTGTGGGCAGCGTATCCATAATTGCTATTGCTTCCGCAACCGCTTATAGCAATAACCTACTAGTCTCATACATAGAAGAAAGAGAACTAATGATATGCATAGTGATGTCACCATTACTCCTAAGAAAATCCCTCACATACAGCCGTACTACCCCTTCTATCACTGGGGTTCCCAACCTGCAGATCAATCATCACTCATACTCCCTATACCTGGCTCAACACTCAGGGTCTTGGGTACCTGACAAGTCCTTGGATTGAGGCAAGAGAGGATACAATAATCATCATGTCATACAAACTAATACACGATCCCATCTATGATAAATCACATGCACAATTGCTACATAGCTAGGCCGAAGCCCTTAGCCCAAGGATCATTACTCACACATAGAGATGAGATCAGCAATCACAAACATTGTAATGAAAATCATAAGATTGATAGCAATAGTCTTACAATGCCGCCAATCGGAGAAGAGATCTACTATTACAAGTGGTGGAAGATGGCTATGGAGATGGAGAAGGGTTTGGAGATCTAAGGAGGCTTTTTTGGCGGAGTCTGGCTTCTTCTGGGCGAGGTGTGTGTTGTTTTCCCGTTGCCTGAGGCTTCTTTATATAGGGGTCCCTTCACGAAAGTTGTTCTGTTTGACCTAACGGTGACAGTGCCAACTATACGACCGGGGCTATACGGTCGGAATTTTTTCTCCGGTCGTATAGTTGGTCGTTACGGCGTCTGCCTTTGTTGGACGGCTACTGGTTTCTTCTGGTTGAAGGAAATCTCGTATATTTGACTTTAATGTAGTGATTCCCTCCTTTAAACGACATTATCTGTTCAGGAAAAATACAAGAACAAAGGATTGCATACCCCTCTGAATATTAGCATTAGTGGCAGGGTTTAGAGAGATATTTCATCAAAAATATGATTAATATCCAGTTTAAATGTGGACGTAGATGGCTATATTTTAGAGCCATCATGTATTGACACTAGTCGATCTCGACGCCATCACCAAAGTAACTAAGCGTCTTGGATTCTTAGCCGATGGCTTCATCTCCTTTGCCTTTGATGGCGGCCATATCTCTGATGCCCAACATGCATGTTTCTTCACACGACGTTGCTTGCACCCTCCTGCGGTATGTGGAGGGAGAGTTGAAGGATGTTGCCAAGGGTACTACCGTTCAACTGAAGAACCACATGTTCCACAACAAGCCCATGCCTGATGGCATGTTCAGGGTTTCCAAGGATCAGGTGTTGCCGGGATGCAACGACGTCAACCCCCCCCTCCCGTTCAACCCGAAGGAGCTGACGAACACTTGAACATCGAAGGATGCCATGGTTGGCCCTTGGTATGGCCGAAGACCTAGATTCATATCGGGGGGGAGGCACCACCCCAAGGACAACACCGCCAACACCACCAGTCATCACCACCAGCATAAGCCATGGAAAGACCGTTGCACGGCCATTGCCGCCGCCACCACCACTAGTGGATATGCCACATGATGATAGCGGTGATGACAACATGGATGCATTCCTCAACACTGGTGCTGATGATAGCATTTACATGCCTTCTATTGAACCCTTTGGACACGCTCACAATGATCTGGATGGTCCTAGTACGATGTGCATGCAGCGTCTGGTCTTTTGCAGTTCTCAAGAGACGCCTCCACCTATCACCGATGCTCCACAAGCCCATCGTGGAATTTTTTTCAGCACTAACACACTACACCATGTGGCCGGTGAGGAGTTAGCGGTCCCTAGTCAATAGAAGAAGGGTCGAAAAAGAAGTAAGAACCGAAGGCTGGGAGCCAGCCGGCTTTGAAGGTGGCGAGGACTATCCGGGCTTAGGACGGCGTGCCATATGAACCCAAGGATGTCTTGTGGAACATGCATATAGCAGGTAAGCCGATGCTGGAACCAAGGATGCTCAAAGCGGCAAGTCCACCTATGTAGAGTCTGCATGCAAGTATTCTGTTTCTAGAGACTCAACTTCTGAAAGAAAAAAATCTGTCGCACCCTATTTTTGTGGTCAAGGTGCCAGAGGGCATGGGCTTCGTTGATACACCCCCTGTGGATCTACTCTTCCTGCAGTTCGAAGACATCTTCAATTTGTTTCACTCAAAATGGCTGCACTATACCCTAGTCCACCTATACTCGCTCAACATGGCGATGAAGGTCGAGATAGAGAGAGAGAACCGAGGGCATCGCGATAGCGGACCCCTTCTACATGCGTGAAAGGATCTTGTTGAACCCTGGGGACCGGTCACTCGTGCGGTATTACCTCAAAGACTTCATGTTGAAGAGCATAAAGAAGGATTACCTTCTCGTGCCTTTCTTTCCTAAGTAAGTACATTACTTATTTGATGGCCACCGTAACATGTTTTCCTAGATTTGCATCATTCGTTTCCAATACATTTCCATTTGAATTGTTTTGCATAGAGACAAATACTACAGACTCATCAACATTTGCCCGAAGCTTTATCAATACACGTATTTCAACTCAGGAAGCTTGATAAAGAAGAAAGACTATGGCAACATAAAGAGTCTTCTTGATGATGCTCTCGACGCCTGCGCCTTAGATGGAGGCTACTTCGACAAGCGAGGGCAAATGTCAGGGAAGGCAAACACGTGTTTACCCACGTAACGGAATTCCCCTGCGTCAAGCAGCCGACAAGTAGTCAAAAGGAGGCCTTCTACATCCTCTATCACATGAGCGGGTTCATCCGGGATCAACTGCTACCATCACATCTTCGGAAGTGGGCCCAAATATATCGACCATCGTGGATGACAATCTCAGAAACAAATCTTTCGCATCTAGACTTAGTTGTCAGAAATCATCAATCGTGATGCCCTTAAAAGTGGGGGTATTGCACTACACCAGCATTAAATTGCGAAATGTCGAGATAGAAGAACACGTCGAAATGTATGGTAACGATAGGAACTTCATGATTAAAGACGGCGTACTACTGTTCCCTGAGGCGAGTCAGAAGCTTTGATGTTTGCATTTACTAGTTGGATGTAGTTTTGAACTATCATTGGATGTATCTGTCGTTGTAAACTTATTAGTAACTTGCCTAGCTCGAAACTATACGGTTGATGAACTTAATTATTGTGATCGACGATGTGGCTAGCTCTCTATGTATATTTTTTCAATGGTCATTAGACTTACTTATATAATCGTGATCGATGGTATTTTTGTGTCAACATAAAGTATGAGGCCCTTAGTACTTGATGTTCATATTCTTTGGTTCTTGCTTGTTGCAATAGCCAATGATTAAAATACCAGGGCACCAGGTGTGCCTTCATTTCAGATGTGATCCTAAGGGTGGTGTGAGCGAGCCTTGTGATATGCACAAATACATATCTTGTGCATCCTACTTAGCTCGCTACACCGTCCCTGTGATTTTCATGTCCAACATAAGTATGAGGCCCTATAGTACTTGATGTTCATAGTTTTGGTACTTATGGTTGCAACAGCCGATGATTAAAATGCTAGGGCACCACTACAGGTGTGCTGTAGCACCCCGCTAAAACCACTACTAGAAAATCACTATGTTTTTGTGTTGCACATCACCATGACCGCATGCTCATGTCATCATGCCACATTGCATTTGAGCATCGTCGTGTCATAATGCATGGTTTGCCTAAAACTATTTTCTAAAAGCCTATTTTGTTTTTCTAAATATCCCCCTCTTTATTCAAATCAAAACCCCGGTCTCTCTCGGATATTTTGTTTGTCTAAAAGCAAATTAAAAACGTCTCTTAAAATAATAACCAAAATTTATATTATTTTTGGGAGGCAGCCAGCCAGGCCCAAAAGCCCAGCCGGCCACCTCCAAACCCTAACCCTAATCCCTAGCCTAAACCACCACCCACACCCTGCCGCCGCCACACCGTCCGCGCTAGTGGCGAACGTGTCGGCGTACCACACCCCAACGCATACCCCGTGGACCCCACCCCATGCTGCCCAGGATCGACCGACTCGCTCGCTCCCTGGTCCCACCCTGCGACAACCATGCATGAGTCGGGACCCCAGACCCCAACCCGACGCGCTCCCGCACCCCTCCCAATCGAACCCCTCACCTTATCGCGATCCCCACCCTCTCATCTCTCTCACCAACCACCCTCTACTCGATCTCCGCAGCCACCGAACCCACTCCGCCACCGCCTACCTCGATCCCCACATACCCTCTCGCACGCCACCTTCTCCTTCCCCGGGCCGCATCGTTGCCTCTGCTCGCCTCTCCACCTCACCCCGCTCATCGGGCCACCGTCCCTGAAGCCCTGCAGTCGCGTGCCCATGTCCGATGAGCCCCTACTCCTCGCCGTCAGAGCCTCGGCCCGCTGATTCCACCCCTCCCCATGGACGCCTCCAGGTTCGACGCCATGGCCGCGCGCCCACGATGATATCCCCGAGCTCGTCCCTAGCCCGATCCCCTCTGACGGTCGCCCCACCAAGCTCATCTTTGACCCCACGCTGCCCGCCTCGCCCTCCATCGTCCGCCATCGCCGTCATCCATAGAGCCGGCGAGGACCTCGTCCTTAACCACCTCGACCTCGCCCCCTGCCACGGCTCCACCTCACCGTTGCCTCCGCTCGCGCGAGCTCCTGCCTCCTTGGGCCCTCCTCCACCAACACCGGCGTAGCGCTGTCCCGCGTCAGCCTCCTATATGTAGCGAAGACGGGTGCCCAGCACTGCGCCGCCGGCCACTTCTTCTGTCACAGGGGGCCCCGCGTCCTCCGCATGTGCCAAGCAGCGCCGCTACCCTCTGCTATGGTCCTTTCGAGCTCGCTATGACGCCCCGTGCTGGTCGGCCTCACCCTACCTCCCGCGCTTCCCCAACGCCACGACAGCGCCCTTCTCCTGTGCAACCTCTACGTTCTTCCATTTGTGCTCAATTCTAGCGTTTCAAGTGTTCTGAGAGAGGATGTGTGTCTGTGTCCTTGGAAAATAAGCTCTGGTTATTCTTCGTGTCGGCGTGTCAACGAATACCTTCCCAGGTCCAAGATCGACCTTGAAACCGGAGCCAAAAGTGATGGTATCGCGCTCCAAGTTCTTCATCATGGAACTAGAAGATCTTCATCGCGTTACACCGAGCTCGCCTTCATGGAAACCACAAGATCTCCGTCACGGAAAGTCCCGAGCCCTTCAACACGGAACCGAAGATCGTCAAACGCCAAAGTGTGACCCTTTTCGAGCCCTATTTTTATAAATGCTATATAAAATTGTTGCATATTAAATTGTTCATGATGGCATACATATTTTGTGGGTTGGTTACTTTGTCGATTCACCTCATAATTAAATATGGAGCACATATGCGGGATTTTCAAGTCTTATATTGATTCCATTTAAATTTGCATAGCGAACTGGTGCCATGATTTGCCTTGTTAAACCAACATTTAAATTGCGGGGTATCTAAACAACATGAACCTTCTAAGTAATTGTCGGGACCCTGGTTCCGCTTAATATTGCCTAATTGCATCGCATCTTTGCCATGTCATGCATCATCTATGCATCATGCCGATCTTCTACCGTAGTATTAAATAGTGCATCCGGTGTTTCTTTTAGTGATTTGCTTCTTTGCAGATTAGGCCGTTGAGTGGATGCGAGTATCAACAAGTTCTTCGGATAATGTATCTTCGGCAGTGTTTTCCCAGGCGAGCACTCTCCCCTTTCTACCTATTTTGCATTTATAGTCTTTATTTCCTCCTGTTGATCTATTGCTATCTGTGTCACGATGCTTTAGTGTTCCGTACCAGATATATTCCGTGTAGCCTTTATATTGCCTTGGACACCTCCTATTACCTGTTGTTTGGTAGATAGATGGTCTTGCGAGTCGTAGTCGCTTGCTCTGGTGCGATCCCATGTCGTGAAGTACCACACAATTGTTGGAATGTTGTCATATGCTTTATGGTGGATAGGATCATGACTTTAAATACAACTATTAAATTGCTGGGATAACTAATGAAAGAGGCACCATGGGCAATATATGCTATTTGGTTTTTCATGTCCACTTGTGTCCCGTAGGCCCCGAGTACTTGATACCTGTTTCTTGACTATTCGCACTATCCACATACGGGAGACTCTATGAATCCCCCTTTGCCTGGGCTTGATTCACACTTTATTTCTTGGGGCCACAAAGTAGTTTGGGGCTTTATTACTATCATGTACTTATGCCATGCTTTACTGCTTTATTTACGATTGTGCGTGGAGCACCTGTACTGTTTTGGATGTGGAGTGTTTTCGCGGTATCGACAAGCCTAGTCACACTTTCGGGTTCCCAATCGTTTACAGCCATTGACGCAAACCTTCGGTCCGTCTCGGAGCTGGCCAACTTCGTTGCAGGTAGCTTAATGGGGTGGCCCCCTGAAATATGGTACGAATCATGTGATTGCTTTGTCGTGAAAGCCTCGTTGGGTTTTGATTTGGTTTTTCTGAGGTTGATCGTGTGTGTGTTGCTATTTATGCACCCCTGCAGGGTAAATCTTTCTGAAAGCCGTGTCCGCGGTTATGGACGACTTGGAGCACAGTATCTCGATCATAGACAAGCATAACTAAAGTAGTGCTATAAATTTGACTTAATATGTTACTAGTAATCAACTTCACTACAATGGAATGGATAATAAAAGTGCCAACAACTAGTGTAACTGGGGTGTATCGTGTCTTGTTATACCTGCCTAGTAAGTATCACAACTCCAATGGAATGAAATAAAAGTGCCAACAACTGCTGGGTTTGGGATGTCACATGCTAATTGTATCTGACTAGTAAGTACTGCAACTACAACTTAATGGTTAACTAAAACTACCCACTACTTATGCTATCAGGATGACTCATGCTATCTATATCTGACTAGTAAGTGCTGCAACTATAATGGAATGAATAAAACTACCAACTGTGTGAGTTCCTCGGTTTGACTTCCTCGTTTGGTCTCGAGGGGGAATACCAGGATGGGTATGATTGGTGTTAGTATAAGGTTGGTTCCGAATAGGTATTTCTTATCCCTCTTTAATAGCCGACAATTCAATCGAGTCTCTATAGATTGTTTAGTGCATGTTGCGCTGCCGCTTCAGCCCACCATACCTATGTAGGTGAGAGCCGCCGAATTCTAGCCTCGCCGTGTACTGGCCTCAGTACTGACGCTCCCCCTTTCCTTTTCCCTTTGTCGGCACCCCTTTTGTCTGACAGGTTTAAGTTCGACGACGTTAGCAGGGTTACCCTTCTGTCTTGGCCTAGGCAGGATTATGGACGCCATTGGTTATTCTTCAGGGCTCTTAGCCCTATTTGCATCTTATCCATACTCGGATGTTGTATCGTTTTCGAGGTGATTTGGATCTTTGTACTGTATATGTATTCTTGACTCATGGAGTCATTGTTGTATATATATGTTCTGTGGGTTCCATCATGGACTATTGTGTAATGTTATTACTTCGTTTTCCACCCGCACGCAAGTGCCTGGTGGGCATCTTTGAATCGTTTCTATGCAGGTTTGGCGGGAATCGTTAAAACTTGCATAGGGCCGATTCGAGGGTGTTACATGTGCCTTGATTTCGGATGTGATCCTGGGGGTGGTGTGAGTGAGCTTTGTGATATGCACATATACATATCTTGTGCATCCTACATGGCTCACTCACTCCATCCATATGGTTTCTGTGTCCAACATAAGTATGAGGCCCTATAGTACTTGATGTTCATAGTTTTGGTTCTTATGTTTGTTGCAATAGCCGATGATTGAAATGCTAGTGCACCACTACATGTGTGCCTTGATTTTGGATGTGATCCTAGGGGTGGTGTCGGTGAGCTTTGTGATATGCACATATACATATCTTGTGCATCCTACATGGCTCACTAACACCATCCCTGTGATTTTCTGTGTCCAACATAAGTATGAGGCCCTATAGTACTTGATGTTCATAGTTTTGGTGCTTATTTTTGTTGCAATGGCCGATGATTAAAATGCTAGGGAGCCACTACAGGTGTGCCTTGATTTCGGATGTGATCTTGGGGGTGGTGTGAGTGAGCTTTGTGATATGCACATATACATATCTTGTGCATCCTACATGGCTCACTCATGTCGTCCCTATGATTTTCTATGTCCACTCTAAGTATGATGAGGCCCTAGTTCATATTTGTTGTAATGGCTCGATCTGCATGATGTTCATTTTGTTGTTTTTTAGTTTTTGTGAACATGCATCATGTCAACCATTGGCTTTTCATTGCATAATATTCTATCTGCCTTATGTACACAGATGGCAAAGTGGTATCTGGTGTACAAGGGTGTAGTTCCAGGAGTCTATAGTGAGTGGGAGGACTATCTAAAACAAGTGAACGGTTTCAGAGGCAACAACTACAAAGGGTAAAAGACTAAAGAGATGGCGTAAGCTAGGTAGAGGAACCACCGGCGAGAGGAAGCTAGGTGTAAGAACCAGATGAAGGCCTTGGTCGTGGTCCCTGTCCTTCTCATCGTCATTGCGGTTCTACTATATTTGATCGTAGTTTAATTTAGGTGAACACTTGATATGTAATGTGATGACCAACTTGCTACTTGATCGGTCTCGAGACCTCAACTTGTGCAACAATCCATTCCTTACACGATCGGTCTTGGATTCTAATTAGTGTCATTAAGTATTATCATTGTCATTGTGTGTTCATATGCCTGTATAATACCTGTACAATACCTGTGCAAATATGAGGGCAGCATATAAAAACGATAACATATCAATGGCACACCTTTGAGCCGTCAGTGGCACACCAGATCAGTGGCGCATGTCTGTGGGGTGCGCCGCAGATAAATCCCATGTATTCGTGGGATGTAGACTATCTGTGGCGCACGGCTAGGGATGCACCACTGAAATGTGCACTATCCGTGGCACATTTCAAGTGCGCCACTAATAAAAATACCAGTGGCATGACGATAGTGGCACACGGCCCGTGCGCCACTGACCTGATATTCTGTGCGCACTGATAGGCAAATCTGTAGTAGTGTCCTAGTACCACCCACCCCTCCAACGGAGACTTACTTCCCCTCAAAAGGAAGGAACTTCAGGAAAACATATCCGTGTCTTCTATCGGTTATTTCTATCCTTACTCTCTACTATTGTTGTTTGATTGCTTGCTTGTCATATAGGTTATCTCACCTAGTTGCATATCTAGAGAAATTACTTTGTGTCAATCCTTAATTTGAAAAGAAGCTAAAAATTGAGTAGCACCTATTCACCCCTCCTCTAGTCGCTTATACTGATCTTTCAATTGGTATCAGAGCAAGGTGCTCTTCTTTGGCTTAACCGCCTACGAAAAGTATGAGCGACACAAAGGGGAGTGAAACCACTCCCGATGAAGCACCCATCTCTAAGAGAGCTTATCAAATCAATGGATACTATCCGACAAGAGATGAGAGCCATGTTTGAGTTATATCTTGGTAAAAAGGAAGTTTTTGTTGCCAATACCATTGATAACCAATCAAGTGGTACCAAACCAGTTGAAGATACCCTCAAGGACCCTTCCACCAGTGAAGGTAGCAACAACGATATAGGTAACCCTATGGGAAGCATGCCACCACCACCTAGTTACAATGCCACTCCCATTCCCACACCTCATATAAACCATCGTGGTCCACCACCTAAGCTTGATGAATCGAATTTATCCAATTGGCAATATCTAATGCGCTCTCACTTCAAAAGTTCTAGTGTTCATCTTTGGAAGGTTCTGGAGTTTAGCTACAATCCGCACAACCCCTACAACATTGTAGCATCCCAATTGTCTAACAATTGTAATGCTACTTGGTCTAGTAATATAATGGCTACTTCAAATATATAATTGTTGCATCATCATTATATCATGCTCATGTCATCATGCCACCTTGCATTTGAGCATCATATAAAACCCCTTTTCATTTGGTTCTTCTCTCATATGCATGGTTAATTGTATTTGACTCTTGATATTGTATTTGGGTCTTGATATATTGTTTAAATGCCCAAGTTGAGTTGGAGGCATATCTTTTACTAACTCCACCACCTTTTCTTTCACCACCTTATAATTCCACCATCCAACTAAATATAAGCTTGGCATGTGCTTGCTTGACTTTGTCAAAAGCGGACACTCCACCTAATCACCTCTTTAAACCCTAAACCATACCACTCCTCTCTACCCCCCCTCTCTAAACCATACCCCCTCTCTAAGCTAAACCCTAAACCTACCTCCCTCTCTCTCGGTCTCTCTCTCTCTCACCTAGCTTGGCCCCACCGGCCACCCTCTCTTCCTGGCCACCTCACCCCTGCCCTAGCTACCCTCATACCAAACCCTAACCGAGCCTAGCTCACCCGAGGCTTCCCCAAAACCCTAACCCGAGCCTACCCTCTCTCCCTCTCTTCTCTCCCTGCCTTGTGGCCCCTAGCCCGAGCCTGCCCCTGCCTCCTTGGCCTCACCTGCCCCACAGGAAGCCTCCCACCTCGCCTGGTCCTGCCCGGCCACAAGCACGTGAAGGAGGAGAGGGTAAAAGGTGGACGAAGCCACCTTTTTCCATCTACCTGCTCCCCACGGCTCCTCCCTCCCCTCTCTCTGCTTTATCCCCCTCTCGGCTCTCCTCTGGCCTGCCCAGATCTGGCCGAGGCGCCCTGCCGCTCCCCTCTCTTCTCCATCGCCGCCAGCTAACCATCGCCGGCCACCGTCGGCTTCGGCGTCCACCTGCAGTACGAGGAGGCGGGCGTGGTGTTGTGGTCATCGAGGAAGGACAGGAGATCCCCGGCGTCGCCTCTGTACACAGCAGCGAGGAGGAGGAGCCCCAGGCTGCTGAACACCGACGCGCTCCGACGTGAAACCCTAGCTCCGGTCCGTCTGCGTCATCGCCGTCTCCCTGCGCCCCAGGCCGATCCGACCACGTCAACCAACTCTCGGTGAGCTACCCAACCCCCCAAACATCCTCGTCAGCAGCCTTGCCCTGGTCGCATGGACAATCCGACGAACGGCCTCTGGCGTCACAGACGCTTTCCTCGCCATAGCGTCGCGTAAGCCCCATCTAGTACTCGCCCACCTCCCAGACATCAACCCCCACCTAGCCCAGTGGTTGCCGCCTCCACGCGCGAGCCCTAGGTCCCAGGATCGATCCCCCACCCCGCGCTGTCGCTCACCGATCTGTTGCGCGGCGCGAGGAAGATCCACAGTACGACGACCTTTTGCGCATAACCCCCTGCCCTTTTTCTGCATCAACCCGCGGTACGCAGGACCCACCAACCAGCGTCTGTTGCCGTTTTACAAAACACACCCTGCACTTAGTTTCTCAAACATCACTGCGTGGCAGCCTCGCGCCCGCCCATCAAGTGTGGGTCCCAGGCTTCGGGCCCGCTTGTCATCCACGCTGGCAGAGCCGGTGTAAAAGCTTTTGGCGTACTGCTGAGTCAGCTCGGGACCCACCTGCCATTGTCTCTGGCTAGCTCTGGGCCGAGTAACAAAAACCTTTTCTGTATTATGTTTTAATTCAAATCTTTTCCAAATTATTTCAAATTCAAAATTCAAATCTGTTCTAGTATAACTTTTAAATTATATTTCCAAATAATACAAATAATATATGTTTTCAAATCATAAAAATGTGAGGATTTCAAATATGCTATTCAAAATATATTTTGAACACTTAAAATTTCAAGTTGATTAAAATTACATTAAAATGCCCTTTTATCTTAATTAATTAATAACTTTTGTTTTATAACTCCAAATTTAACAAATAATATGTCTAAAATGATTAGCTCGACGAGACCTTTCTGTTTATGCATTCCATCATCTGTTTTGCAGCATGCATCATATAAATACAATGGGTACAACAACTATTTTGAGGTTAAAATGTGATCAAAACTCAATTAAATGCTTTATTATTGTATTCCACACCTCACCCATGCCATGCTACTTTATTGCCATGCAAATTGTGCATCATTCATCATGGCATGATTGTTTGCTTGTCGCATTTAATTCATATGCTTGCGCACTTTATTTATGTTGGCCCTTGTTTGTTTGGTTCTTCTTGAATGACGCTAGTAGGGATATATCAAGATACCAGTGAGCACTACCAGATCCTTCTCTCGCTTCAATCGAGTGCAAGCACTACCACATGCTTGCATACATATAGTACCTATTGCCTCTATCTTATTCTTGCATCATTGAGTCGCGATTGCATTAAACTGAATCCCAAGTATTGCATAGCCTTTACTTTTAAACCCCACCGAAGCTTGTTCCTCCATCCCATGAGCCATTACTATAGGGGTTGTTTGAGCCATGCGAGTCGTAGAACAGCATGTGTAGGGTATGTGAGTGTCTGATGGATAACGAGGTACCTAAACAACTTAACCTGAGTAGTAATGGGATAACTAATGAAAGTGGCATCGGTGAGCCATATTCGCTATTTGGTTTTTCAGGCTCACTTGTGTCTCGTAGGACCCCGAGTACTTGATTCCTGTTCCTTGAATATTCGCTATCCACATCCGGAGGCTTATGAACCCCCCAGCGAGCTTGATTCATTCTTATTTCTTGGGGCCACAAACTAGTTTGAGGTTTTATTTACTATCCTATACTTATGCCATGCTTTGCTTTATTTAAGTTTGTGCGAGGAGCACTGTCTCTTAGGAAAGCGGAGTGTTTTCATGCTGTATCGACAAGCCCAGTCACATTTTCGGTTCCCGATCGTTTCACCACCAGCGCAAAACCTTGAGGCCGTCTCGGTCGCTAACCGTTCGGGTAGCTCAATGGGGTGGCCCCTGAAATATTTCTGAATCCTGTGATCGCTTTGTCGTGCCTCGTTGGGTTTTGATTTGGTTTTTCCGAGGCATATCAGTGTGTGTTGCTATTTGTGCACCCTATGTAAAACTTTCTGAAAGCCGTGTCCGCGGTTATGGACGACTTGGAGCACAGTTTCTCGATCATAGACAAGCATAACTAAAGTACCGCTTTTAATTTGACTAGACTAGGTACCTGACTAGTAAATAGTGCAACACTCACGGAATGGATAATAAAACTGCCAACGGATGGGGGCTGTTCGTCCGCTTCCTCGTCGGTAAGCGAGGAGGAGGATGGATCTGTTAATATTACCGTTATAACTGTTGTTATTCATTCACGGACATCCGTCTATCTCTGGTTAGGCGGATGGTTAGCGAGTTTCTATAGAATTGCTAGGGTTTATCTTTTGCTGCAATTGCGTCACCCCAGGTTGTGTCCCCTTTAGAGGCATAAAGACTTGCTGAGTACCCTAGGGTCTCTACGATAAATTATTGGTTCAGATGAACAGGTACACTCGCAAGATGGATATTGGGTGGAAGAGACGGACGATGTGGGCAACG
Source organism: Avena insularis (assembly GCA_023614405.1). Taxonomy (NCBI): domain Eukaryota; kingdom Viridiplantae; phylum Streptophyta; class Magnoliopsida; order Poales; family Poaceae; genus Avena; species Avena insularis. The sequence continues at coordinate 65,908,400 of CM042692.1, read as the reverse complement.
ATCATTCGGTGTAGAGATTCCGGGAACGGGGATCCGTGAGATCTGTGGGCGGGATCTGCTTATTTGTGGGGCATCTTATGCCGATTTGCTTCTTATCCGTACTCGGATTTTGTCTTCCGCTTCCGCCTGATACTATGTTGTTTGATGTATGAGGAGATATCCTAAACTATTATATCTATCTAGGATATTTGAATCTTGCCGTATGGCGTTGCTATATTTCCTTTCTTTTTAGATGGAACGGCTCTGATGTACTGTTGTATGGTGGCTTGCATACATACTCATTTGTGTATGTAGTTGATCCCTTCGCCTGCCGATTACACATACGTTCTTGTCGATGTTTAGAAATGGTTGGGACGGCGAAAGGTCTACTGTGAGTGGCATTTGGGCCCCACCATACTATTCAACCATTTCTGCTCATCCGGGCTTGTAACTAGGGCGTAATTCACCGAGGTAGTTACAATTGGTATCGAGCCATCCGCCCTTGAGGTCTCAGCCAAATGGTCGTTATGCATCTAGCAAATATTTTTGGTAGTTATGTATACTAGGGAAAAACAAAACACGAGAGTAGGACTGCTTCCACTTTTCTTCTTACCCAACCACCACCCTTTTCTGGTAAGGAAGTGTAACGTTTTCAATCCTCTTCTTAAATTCAAACTAGGATTCACGTGTTCTGGGTTTCCGTAGTACCATAGGTGTGTGTGTGTGTGTAATTCCTTGTCTATCTATTGCATCCAAGTTGTTATCACAATCTGCTTTTGGTTATCAACTGTTGGTACATTCCATACCGACAGGCTTTTGCAAACCGACGCGATCTATCTGATTCGTTGTTTACCGCCGCGATCTGTCTTACTCTTTGTTATCCGACGTTATCTTGCTTGGGGTGTTCGTTTCCGTAGTCTCTAATCTTTAGGTTCACCGTGAGAAGAAGGGGTTGGGATATGTGTTTTACTTATTCATGTGCGGAGTAATGATTTGAGTGCGGGATGGAGTCGCGACCATACCACTACTCTTATCATTCGCTCTTGTATATTGAATTGGTAGAGTCACTAATCTTGATTCGTTAAGTGATTTTGCGCATCTATTGGTATTTTAATGCCGAAATTTGTGGAAATTTTTTCTTTGATATATTTGTGTACCACACTCCTTTTCAGTCGTGTGCGATATGCTTAATATCTTCTAGGTGCTTTGAACTTCGTTGATATTTTAATATCATCTTAGTAAATTGTATCCTCTAATCTTGATTAATTCCATCTTGGTACTATTTTGGATTATTATTATTCTCCATCATAGTACTGACTAGTGTTTTATATCAATCACAGGATGGCACCACCACGCCGTTCTGAGGAGGACATACAACCTGAACTGGGGGCAGCGTTGTCAAGCATCGCCAATGCCTTGGCAGCAATGCAGCAGAACCAGCAGCGTTTTGAAGAAAGTGTCAGGAGGAATGAGTTTGCTCCGCTACCTCCACCTCCCAAGCGAGGAGACATCAAAAGCTTCCTGAAGTTCAACCCACGCCAGTTTGATGTTTCTGATCAACCACTTGATGCTGATGATTGGTTGCGTGAGATGTCAAGGCTCGATGACTGCTGATGTTCTGAGCAAGAATGGGTAAAGTGTGCTACTCACCTTGAAGGGAGATGCAGCTCTACGGTGGGAGAATTACACGAAGGCAAACTACCTGGTTTTCAGCCTACTTGGGGACAGTTCATGGAGCTTTCAAAAGCGATACATCGAGAAATTGTCATGGAGAGGATGAAGGAAGTGTTTCTCAACCTCAAGCGGGCAATGATAATGTCAATACCTACATCAGAACTTCATGAACCTTTCTTGTTATGGTGGCGATGAGATCTCGATGACAAGAAGAAGCAAAAGAGGTTCGAGCAAGGGCTCAATGCATCGATTAAATATGCAATCAAACATGCAAGGCGGCGTCTTTTACGGAACTTCAGCATACTCTGCGAGGAAGAAGCAAGTAGGCAAGTGTTTGAGAGTCAAAGAAACACAGCCGTGATGCAAGCTCTTCACTATGTTAGCTCCTTCTAAGCGTCGTATGCGGGTTCCTAACACCCCATCGTCGCTCGGCTTCACCAAGACCTTCAAGCTACGGCAAGGCCACCAAACTTCCTCACTTTGCTGCTCCCGGGGCTACAACCACCACTACCACAGGCGCTGGCGGAGTCCCAGCTCGTTCCTCCACGTCCACACTGCTTGTTACACTTGGAGAACTTTGGGCATCAAAGCTGGAACTGTCCGATGAAGAACAAGGCTTTTCCTCCACCACCTCCAAGATCTGCGGCAAGCTCTCCTTTGGTTCGTGCACCACCACCTCGGGCTCTCAACATCAACACCAAGCCGGGTCTCACATTGCTTTCGTGCCAAGCGTGTCAACGCCGCTCAAGATGAGCATGCACCTGGAGTTGTGATGGGTATGCTATCCGTTAACTCAGTCCCTGCATGAGTTTTGTTTGATTCTGGTGCATCGCATTCTTTTGTGTCAACCAAGTTTGCAGACGAGAATGGGTTAGCTATGGATCCTCTCCTTAAGCGGTTAATGGTCCTTTCTCCTGGAGCAAAGATGGCAGCTTCTAAAATCAGCCATGGCAATCAAATTGAGATTGGTGGCTCATCGTTCTTGGCTTCCTTAATCATTCTGGGCAATTCTGACATTGATGTCATCTTGGGCATGGATTGGTTGACAGCAAATGCAGCTGTGATTGATTGTGCTGAACGCTCGGTTTCTCTGAAGATTCCTGAAGGCATATAGTCTATTCTCCAAGTCTGACTCCTGCTATCCAGTGTTTCTCCTTGGCGGCTCTGAATGATGATGCTATGGAAGCTATTCAGAGTGTTCCGGTGGTCTGTGAGTTCCCAGATGTATTTCCTGAAGAGTTGCCAGGTATGCCTCCGGATCGTGAGGTTGAGTTTGTAATTGAGCTTGAACCTGGTACCGCTCCTATCTCCTAGCGGCCTTATAAAATGGGTCCTGCTGAGTTGGCTGAACTCAAACGTCAGCTTGATGAACAAGAGAAGTTGGGTTTCATTCAGCATAGTACTTCTTCTTGGGGTAGCCCAACCCTCTTTGTGAAGAAGCGAGACCAGACTGATAGACTTTGTGTTGACTATCGGGCTCTCAATGCTAAAACCATCAAGAATAAATATCCCCTTCCACGGATTAATGATCTCTTCGATCAGCTAGCTGGAGTTGTGGTATTCTCTAAGCTTGACTTGAGAAGTGGTTATCACCAAATCAAGATTCGCAAGGAAGATGTTCCTAAGACAACTTTCACCACCCGCTATGGCCTGTATGAGTACACGGTCATGTCTTTCGGTCTCACTAACGCACCTGCCACCTTCTCGAGGCTCATGAACTCGGTTTTCATGGAGTATCTTGACAAGTTCGTTGTGGTCTATCTGGATGACATCCTAATCTATTCTAAGTCACAAGAAGAGCATGAAGAACACCTTCGGTGTGTCCTAAACAAGCTTCGTGAGAACCGCTTGTATGCAAAGTTCTCCAAGTGTGAGTTTTGGCTGCCTCAAGTAACCTATCTTGGTCACGTCATCTCTGCCAAGGGCATTGCAGTCAATCCGGAAACTGTGAAGACAATTGTTGAATGGCTTCCTCCTGTTAATGTCAAAGAAGTGCGGAGTTTCCTTGGTTTGGCTAGTTATTGTCGTTAAACCGTTCAGAACTTTTCGAAGATAGCGAAGCCTCTTACCGATCTCCTCAAGAAAGGCAAGAAATACCTTTGGACTCCTGCATGTCAAGCAAGCTTTGAGACACTCAAAGAAAAGCTCACTTCCACACCAGTCTTGGTTCCTCCGGATACATCCAAGCCGTTCTAGATCTTCTGTGACGCCTCTTTGCATGGATTGGGTGCGGTCCTTATGCAAGAAAAACAAGTTGTTGCTTATGCCTCTCGTCAGTTGAAGACGCATGAGGTCAACTATCCTACACATGACCTCGAGCTCATGCGATTGTCTTTGCTTTGAAAGTATGGAGGCACTACTTGCTTGGCAACCGTTGTGAGATCTTTTCTGATCACAAGAGTTTGAAGTATATCTTTACTCAGCCTGATCTCAACCTTCGGCAGAGGAGGTAGATTGAAGCAATCAATGACTTCGATCTGACCATCAACTACACTCCGGGCAAAGCTAATGTCATGGCAGATGCTCTCAGCCGCAAAGCTTATGTCAACAACCTCATGATGGAAGAACAACAACCTCTCTTGTGCGAGGAATTCCATCAGCTCAACCTTGAAATTGTGGAACAAGGGTATCTCCTGAACCTTCTGGCTACCCCTCTCTTGGAAGAAAAGGTTCGCTCCTTTCAGCTTGGTGATCCTTACACCAGAAAGGTCATCTCCAACATCCAGCTTTCGAAGTATGAGTCCTTCCACGTCGATGATCAAGGCACACTTTTCTTTGAACACCGGATGTTTGTTCCGAACTACCCGGGTTTGAGAGAGCAAGTTCTCAAGGAGGCGCATGATTCTGTTCTTTCTATCCACCCTGGTAGCACAAAGATGTACATGGATTTGAAAACACAATATTGGTGGCCTGGTTTGAAACGATATTGTGCAAAGTATGTCTCGGAGTGTGATGTCTGCCGCAGAGTGAAAGCTGTTCATCAGAAACCTTCCGGTCTTCTACAACCATTGAAACCCCCGGAATGGAAATGGGAGAAAGTGGAGATGGACTTCATCACTGGTTTTCCGAGGTCGCAGAAGGGCAACAATGCAATCTTTGTTGTCATTGACAGGCTTTCTAAAGTGGCTCACTTCTTCCCCGTCAAGGAAACAATTTATGCAATTCAGTTGGCTGAGCTCTATATCAACAGAATTGTCTCTCTGTATGGGGTTCCGCTTGAGATCAGTTCAGACCGTGGAAGCATCTTCACTTCCAAGTTCTGGGAAAGTTTCCAAAATGCTTTGGGAACAAAGTTGAACTTCAGCACAGCTTACCACCCTCAGTCGCAAGGACAAGTTGAAAGGATCAATCAGATTCTGGAGGATATGCTTCGTGCTTGCGTCATCTCTTTTGGCATGAAATGGGAAGAATGTCTTCCTTATGCTGAGTTCTCTTACAACAATAGCTTCCAGAAAAGTCTAAAGATGGCACCATTTGAGGCTCTCTATGGTCGCAAATGCAGAACTCCGATTGGTTGGTCGGGTGCAGGTGAAAGAATTTTGTTTGGCCCTGACATTGTGACTCAAGCGGAGGAGAAGGTTCACATCATTCTTGAAAATCTGAGGATTGCTCAAAGTCGCCAGAAGAGCAATTATGACAGAAAGCACACGGACATGGAGTATGTCCCTGGTGATCTCGTTTACCTTCGTGTCACACCCATGAGAGGCACGCACCGTTTTGGTATCAAAGGGAAGCTGGCTCCTAGATACATCGGTCCTTTCAAAATTCATGGAAGAAGAGGAGAAGTTGCTTATGCTCTTGAGCTCCCGGAAAAACTCAAAGTCCATGATGTTTTCCACATCTCTCAGCTCAAGAAGTGCTTCAAGGATCCCGGCAGGACCGTGGATCATGAGCTTATCAATCTCCAAGAAGACCTGTCTTATCAAGAACACCCCACAAAAATCCTTGAAGTCGCAGAAAGAAGGACTCGCAACAAGTCCATCAAGTTCTGCAAGGTGCAGTGGTCGCACCATTCTGTTGATGAAGCCACTTGGGAATGTGAAGATGAGCTCCGTGCCAAGTATCCTACCCTCTTTGTGTCTTCTTCTTCTTCCTAGAATCTCGGGGCGAGATTCCTGTTTAGTGGGGGAGAGTTGTAGCATCCCAATTGTCTAACAATTGTAATGCTACTTGGTCTAGTAATATAATGGCTACTTCAAATATATAATTGTTGCATCATCATTATATCATGCTCATGTCATCATGCCACCTTGCATTTGAGCATCATATAAAACCCCTTTTCATTTGGTTCTTCTCTCATATGCATGGTTAATTGTATTTGACTCTTGATATTGTATTTGGGTCTTGATATATTGTTTAAATGCCCAAGTTGAGTTGGAGGCATATCTTTTACTAACGCCACCACCTTTTCTTTCACCACCTTATAATTCCACCATCCAACTAAATATAAGCTTGGCATGTGCTTGCTTGACTTTGTCAAAAGAGGACACTCCACCTAATCACCTCTTTAAACCCTAAACCATACCACTCCTCTCTACCCCCCCTCTCTAAACCATACCCCCTCTCTAAGCTAAACCCTAAACCTACCTCCCTCTCTCTTGGTCTCTCTCTCTCACCTAGCTTGGCCCCACCGGCCACCCTCTCTTCCTGGCCACCTCACCCCTACCCTAGCTACCCTCATACCAAACCCTAACCGAGCCTAGCTCACCCGAGGCTTCCCCAAAACCCTAACCCGAGCCTACCCTCTCTCCTTCTCTTCTCTCCCTGCCTTGTGGCCCCTAGCCCGAGCCTGCCCCTGCCTCCTTGGCCTCACCCTGGCCCCACCTGGAAGCCTCCCACCTGCCCTGCCCTGGTCCTGCCCGGCCACAAGCACGTGAAGGAGGAGAGGGTAAAAGGTGGCCGAAGCCACCTTTTTCCATCTACCTGCTCCCCACGGCTCCTCCCTCCCCTCTCTCTGCTTTATCCCCCTCTCAGCTCTCCTCTGGCCTCCCCAGACCTGGCCGAGGCGCCCTGCCGCTCCCCTCTCTTCTCCATCGCCGCCAGCTAACCATCGCCGGCCACCGTCGGCTTCGGCGTCCACCTGTAGTACGAGGAGGCGGGCATGGTGTTGTGGTCGTCGAGGAAGGACAGGAGATCCCCGGCGTCGCCTGCATACAAGAGCGAGGAGGAGGAGCCCAGTCCGAACACCGACGCGCTCCGACGTGAAACCCTAGCTCCGGTCCGTCTGCGTCATCGCCGTCTCCCTGCGCCCCAGGCCGATCCGACCACGTCAACCAACTCTCGGTGAGCTACCCAACCCCCCAAACATCCTCGTCGTCGCAGCCTTGCCCTGGTTGCGCCGGACAATCCGACGAACGGCCTCTGTGCGCCGGCGTCGCGTACGTTTCTCTTCGCCATAGCGTCGCGTATGCCCCATCTAGTCCTCGCCCACCTCCGAGACATCAACCCCCACCTAGCCCAGTGGCTGCCGCCTCCGCGCGCGAGCCCTAGGTCCCAGGATCGATCCCCCACCCCGCGCTGTCGCTCACCGATCTGTCGCGCGGCGCGAGGAAGATCCACAGTACGGCGACCTTTTGCGCATAACCCCCTGCCCTTTTTCTGCATCAACCGGCGGTACGCAGGACCCACCAACTAGCGTCTGTTGCCGTTTTACAAAACACACCCTGCACTTAGTTTCTGTCAACCCAGCCCCCATTGTGCGGCGTGGCACCTCGCGCCGCCCATCGGCGTGGGTCCGAGGCCAGGCCGCTTGTCATCCACGCGGGCTAGGCAGAGCCCCGGTGTAAAAAGCTTTTCGCGCGCGTGTACTGCTGAGTCAGCTCGGGACCCACCTACCATTGTCTCTGGCTAGCTCTGGGCCGAGTAACAAAAACCTTTTTTGTATTATGTTTTAATTCAAATCTTTTCCAAATTATTTCAAATTCAAAATTCAAATCTGTTCTAGTATAACTTTTAAATTATATTTCCAAATAATACAAATAATATATGTTTTCAAATCAGAAAAATGTGAGGATTTCAAATATGCTATTCAAAATATATTTTGAACACTTAAAATTTCAAGTTGATTAAAATTACATTAAAATGCCCTTTTATCTTAATTAATTAATAACTTTTGTTTTATAACTCCAAATTTAACAAATAATATGTCTAAAATGATTAGCTCGACGAGACCTTTCTGTTTATGCATTCCATCATCTGTTTTGCAGCATGCATCATATAAATACAATGGGTACAGCAACTATTTTGAGGTTAAAATGTGATCAAAACTCAATTAAATGCTTTATTATTGTATTCCACACCTCACCCATGCCATGCTACTTTATTGCCATGCAAATTGTGCATCATTCATCATGGCATGATTGTTTGCTTGTCGCATTTAATTCATATGCTTGCGCACTTTATTTATGTTGGCCCTTGTTTGTTTGGTTCTTCTTCGAATAGACGCTGAGTAGGGGATATATCAAGATACCCAGGAGCACTACCCAGATCCTTCTCTCGCTTCAACTGAGCTGTCAGGCAAGCACTACCATATGCTTGCATACATATAGTACCTATTGCCTCTATCTTATTCTTGCATCATTGAGTCGCGATTGCATTAAACTGAATCCCAAGTATTGCATAGCCTTTACTTTTAAACCCCACCGAAGCTTGTTCCTCCATCCCATGAGCCATTACTACAGGGGTTGTTTGAGCCATGCGAGTCGTAGAAACGACATGTGTAGGGTATGTGAGTGTCTGATGGATAACGAGGTACCTAAACAACTTAACCTGAGTAGTAATGGGATAACTAATGAAAGTGGCATCGGTGAGCCATATTCGCTATTTGGTTTTTCAGGCTCACTTGTGTCCCATAGGACCCCGAGTACTTGATTCCTGTTCCTTGAATATTCGCGCTATCCACATCCAGGAGGCTTATGAACCCCCACAGCGAGCTTGATTCATTCTTATTTCTTGGGGCCACAAACTAGTTTGAGGTTTTATTTACTATCCTGTACTTATGCCATGCTTTACTGCTTTATTTAAGTTTGTGCGAGGAGCACCTGTACTATTTAGGAAAGCGGAGTGTTTTCGCGGTATCGACAAGCCCAGTCACATTTTCGGGTTCCCAGTCGTTTACAGCCACTAGCACAAACCTTGAGGCCGTCTCGGAGTCATAACCGTTCTATGGTAGCTCAATGGGGTGGCCCCCTGAAATATTTCTGAATCCTGTGATCGCTTTGTCGTGACTACCTTGTTGGGTTTTGATTTGGTTTTTCCGAGGCATATCGAGTGTGTGTTGCTATTTGTGCACCCCTGCAGGGTAAAACTTTCTGAAAGCCGTGTCCGCGGTTATGGACGACTTGGAGCACAGTTTCTCGATCATAGACAAGCATAACTAAAGTACCGCTTTTAATTTGACTAGACTAGGTACCTGACTAGTAAATAGTGCAACACTCACGGAATGGATAATAAAACTGCCAACGGATGGGGGCTGTTCGTCCGCTTCCTCGTCGGTAAGCGAGGAGGAGGATGGATCTGTTAATATTACCGTTATAATTGTTGTTATTCATTCACGGACATCCGTCTATCTCTGGTTAGGCGGATGGTTAGCGAGTTTCTATAGAATTGCTAGGGTTTATCTTTTGCTGCAATTGCGTCACCCCAGGTTGTGTCCCCTTTAGAAGCATAAAGACTTGCTGAGTACCCCTAGGGTCTCACACGATAAATTATTGGTTCAGATGAACAGGTACACTCGCAAGATGGATACTGGGTGGAAGAGACGGACGATGTGGGCAACGATCATTCGGTGTAGAGATTCCGGGAACGGGGATCCGTGAGATCTGTGGGCGGGATCTGCTTATTTATGGGGCATCTTATGCCGATTTGCTTCTTATCTATACTCGGATTTTGTCTTCCGCTTCCGCCTGATACTCTGTTGTTTGATGTATGAGGAGATATCCTAAACTATTATATCTATCTAGGATATTTGGATCTTGCCGTATGGCGTTGCTATATTTCCTTTCTTTTTAGATGGAACGGCTCTGATGTACTGTTGTATGGTGGCTTGCATACATACTCATTTGTGTATGTAGTTGATCCCTTCGCCTGCCGATTACGCCGCCCGTTCTTGTCCCGATGTTTAGAAATGGTTGGGACGGCCGAAAGGTCTACCTGTGAGTGGCATTTGGGCCCCACCGTACTATTCCAACCATTTCTGCTCATCCAGGCTTGTAACTAGGAGCGTAATTCACCGAGGTAGTTACAAACATGACGCACACTGAGGAAATCAACAATTAACTCAGTGCCACCGCCATGGCCATTCTCCAAGATGCTTTGACTCATGATAAAATGACCCACATTCTTTCTTATGACACCGCCAAGGAAGCTTGGAATGCCCTCCAAAGAGTCTATCTTGGCAATGAAAGCATCCAAAGCTCCAAGTTTGAAGAAATGCATTATGAAGCCAATGCCTTCATCGGAAAGGAAGACGAGACTCCCGAAGACCTCTATCAAAGGGTCATGTCCCTTTTGATTAGGATGATTGACCATGGAAGTAGGGATGTGGATAATAAGTGGATCAAGCGCAAGTTCATGCAAGCCATCTTGCCCTTCCGAAGAGAAATGGCCAATAATATTCGCTCAAGGGCAGACTTCTATGCGATGTCCTCCAATTAAGTGTTAAGTGAGTTTGTGGCTCTTGGAATCATGAACAAGACCTCCGATGATGCTATCGCTCATGCTTGGAGAATGTACTCTCCAAATCTTGCTTTGAAGGCCAAGGCTCATGTTTATGAAGAAGAAGTTGACTCTTTGGGAGTGATAGAAGGTGATCACGAAGACATCAAGTGTGCCTTACATGAGCAATTGGCTTTAGTCTGAAGAAGGTTTTAGAAGGATCAAGGAAAGGGTAATCCATCAAAGATCACCACAAGTAGTTCAAGACCCAAGTTGAGATCATGCTACAATTGTGGATAATACAATCACTTTGTCACACAACACCCTTATGAGAAGAGACAAGACCATGAAGGAAGGCTTATTTTAAAGTCCAAGTTCAAGCCTACTCCAAAAAAGAACTTCGTAAAGAAAGTCCAAAACAATAACTTTGGCAAAAAGAACTACCCCAACAAGAAGGAGCCACAGAAAAATATTTTGGTGGCTCATGAAGAATACGAAGAGAACAATGAGAGTGATGATGAAGATGATGGAGAGATTGTGGGCATGGCCCCATTGCCACAATTGCCACCGCTTCCGCTTCTACTACCTCAACCTCTTCACCAACATATCTCTTCGACTCTCCCAATGAGAACAAGTGCATCACCAACCCTACATGTCTCATGGCTAAAGCCTTCGTGGACTATGCTTTTGATGGAAGAAAATGGGTGGTTAATAGTGGTGCCATGATTCATATGACCAGAAGCAAGGAGATGATTGATGAGACGAGACCTAACACTTCCGACATGTGTGTAACTTATGGAGATGGATCTACCTCTAAGGTATTGGGTTTGGTTAAGGTAGTGGTCACACCGGATATATCCATTATGGACAATATGCTTATCAAACCCCTTTCATGCAAATTACTTTCCGTTCATCAACTCACGTTTATGGGCTTTGTAGCCTACTTTACCCCTAAGGTTGTGGTTCTCGTGTGGAGCAAGACCCTCTCTATAGCCTTTGTTGGGCATGCCGATAATGGTTTGTATGTGGTAGATTTCGATAAGAAACCCACACCTATCGAGGCTTTCCTAATGTATAAAGGTGATGTGGGATGGCTTTGGCATTGATGTCTTGCCCACGTCAACATGTGGTATTGGCAAATCCTTCACAAGGGAGGTCACATCCTTGGACTAAAAGATAATGTGTGTTTTGTCAAAGATCGTGCGTGTAGGGCGTGTATTGAAGGGAAGCTCCATGAGACGGCTCACCCCCACAATAAAACCATCTATTCTAATGGGATCTTGGAGGTTCTTCACATGGACCTCTTTGGTCCTCCATCCTTTGATAGACTCAGGGGAAAGAAGTATTGTTTGGTTATTGTGGATGACTACTCAAGATACACTTGGGTATATTTCTTCAAGAAAAAGAGTGAGACTCAACAAACCGTCATAGACTTTACCAATGAAGTTCAACATCAGCATAACAAGAAGATCTTGGCCATTAGAAGTGACAATGACATCGAGTTTAAGAACTACACCTTAGATGAGTTTCTTGATGATGAGGGGATCAAGCATCAATATTCCACTCCATATACCCTGATGGCTCGTGATTGATGAGCTCGTTGGGGAACCCCAACAGGAAGGTATGATGAGTACAAAAGTAAGTTTCCCTCAGTTATGAAACCAAGGTTATCGAACCAGTAGGAGCAAGGAAACACCCCAAAGGTGTTGCTAGCTAAGACTTGGCAGGGGGCACTACTGGTGCTAGTACCAACGTGGAGACCTGCATAACACAACCACAGAACTCTGTCCCCAACATGCGACGAGGTTGTCAATCTCACCGGTTTTGCTGAAAACAAAGGATTAAACGTATCGAATGGAAGGAAGTAATAGTTTGCAGAAAGTAAACACAAAGCAGTAAACAGTTTGTAGATTGTATGTAAAAGAAAGGACCGGGATCCATAGTTCACTAGAGGTGTCTCTCCTTAAGATAGATAACATGCTGGTTGAACAAATTACAGCGGGGCAATTAACAAACATCGAGAAAGCATACAAGCATATACTAATCATCTTGACTCCTTTGAGACTTGATTGGGCATTACAACATTATACATAGACCGCCATCCAACTGCATCTATGACTAATAATCCACCTTCAGGTTATCATCCAAACCCCCTCCAGTATTAAGTTACAAGCAACAGATTATTGCTTTACGAATTGCATGTAATGTAAACAATACGATTGTTCTATGAACAAAGGATTGTTGTTTTCTCCCTAGTAGCAACAACACATCTAGTACCTTAGATATTTCTGTCACTTCCCCAGATTACCAGAGGCATGAACCCACTATCGAGCACAAATACTAACTCTTGGAGTTGCTAGCATCTACTTGGACAAGATAGCTACTAACAACGGAAAGCATGCAAGATCACAAATAACAAAGACATGATAGAATCAATAATCAATCTGAAATAGCATCTCAATATCCATCGGATCCCCGCAAACACATCATGCAGAATTACAAATAGATGATCTTGATCATGAACGGAGCTCACAAGATCTAAACATGAAAGCACAAAGGAGGAGAACCAGCCATCTAGCTACTACATGGACCCGGAGTCCAGAGATGAACTACTCACGCATGACACCGGAGGCTTGCATGATGATGAAGAAGGACTCCAGGGTGAATTCCCCTCTCCGGCAGGGTGTCAGGAAGAGCTTCAGATCCCTCCCGATCTAGGGATGGAGATGATGGCGGCTATAGACTCTTTCATGGATTTTTGATCGGGTACTTAGGGTTTTGGTCCCGAAGGCAATATATAGGTGGAAGGAGAGGCCGAGGGGGTTCTAGGGTCGGCCAGACCACCCCCTGGCGCGGGCCAGGCCTGGCCGCGAGGCCAGGTAGTGTGGCCGGGCCCCAGCCCTTTTCCGTCTCGTATTCTGGCTCCAGATGTCTTCCGGTAAAATAGCAACTTTGGCTTTTGTCCCGTCCAATTTCGAGAATATTCATTTTCTGACTTTGTGGAACCAAAAACAGCAGAAAACAGGCAGCCGGCACTGTGGCTCTTGTTAATAGGTTAGTCCAAGAAATCATATGAAAAGTACTCCAAAGTGTGGACAAAACACAAGAAAGTAGATAAAAGCAAGCATGGAACATCAAAAATTATAGATACATTTTCAATGTATCAACATCCCCAAGATTAACTCTTGCTCGTCCTCGAGTAGGTAAGTGATAAAAAGAAAGAATAATTTTTGAGGTGACATGCACCATCATAAACTTGATCAAAGTATTTGTAAAACATTCAAAGCTAGGATCATAGTACTTCAATCATAACACGAAAGACAAAGTTCTAGCAATAAGACAAAGAAACTATGATGCAACATGAAAAGGCACAAACAAAAGATTCATGAATAACAATGCTTGCAAGACGTTTGTTTGTTTCACATAAAGAAAACATAGCATAATAGTATTCAGCTTGTCCCTCATAGAGTAGCAAACATAAATGCATAGGACACCTTCAAAGTTCATAAGAGTGACTAGATACAAATAGTTTAAAACAAGCAATATCAAGTTATGCATCAATCAACTAGTCTTGGGACAATGCACATAGAACTAAGAATGGCCACTATGCTCTCAAAGTAAGTGCATAAAGATAGAAGGTGGAGACTCAATATAATGGTGGAAGAAAGGCCTATATAGAAGGAAGCAGAGATTCAAGTTTCATAAAGAGCTTCCAAAAATTATGGTACTTATAGCTTTCAGCTCTCATTGTTCCTATCATAAGCATCTTGAAGTGATTAAGGTTAAAGTGAACAAACTATGGTGTATCTGCTTGACGAAGTATAAGTTAGGAATCTCATGTCCCTTGAATACGAGGGCCGCTCCTCATGCTACTCAAGTTTAGTCACCGGTAAGTTCTTGTCATCGTAAGTACATGTGTATCATAGAGAATCGCCAACGGGGTACCCCTTGCCCGATGATACGGAAGAATCTCCATATCAAAATGACAAGGCAAGCAGACAACAAGCATCTTAGCAATCTTCTTATTTACCATGGGAATATGGTGCTTGTTTATCTCTTTCCTCTTTTCATAATCTCTTTTTTTTCTTTTTCTCTTTTTTCTCAATATAGGACTCTTTTTTTATAAGAAGAATGCTTCATAGACAGCTCATTATGGTTATGCTGCAGGTTTCCACCATGTCAGCATGGATTAGACCAGCGGCCCAGGTGTTTCGCTAACACATATACATAACTCCATGGACTTACAAGCTCCATTTTCATTTCACACGGATGACATCCATATACAAAAGAGCATGATATCAACTAGGTACAAAGTACCCGTGCAATGTTGAAAGCGTTCCCCATGACAGCATGGTTCTGCTAATCCCCAACAAATAAGGGCAAGAAAAGTAAAGTGTGCCATCAAGTTCGTGAGAGCTTTAATCACTAGTTTTCTCATAACAAGTTTAATTTGGAAGGTAAATAAAAACATGAATATACTTGGAATAGCATAAGCTAATAGGTAGGTATGGTGGACTCTTGGGAATAACTTGGTTTAGGAAGTTGGATGCATGAGTGGAACTCATACTTGGTTGCGGAGGCTAGCAAATGACTAGGAGCGACAACCTAAGAGAGCAATAATGGCCATAATCATGCAGAGCGAGAAAACATCATTGATCAAAGCATAAAGTGATACTACAAGTTGAAAACTAAAGGATCATAAAGGCTATGGTGACTTGGGATAGTCATAACATGGTGTGAGCATGTGCCAAGTCAACCCAAATAAAGCATCAAAGGAGAATACCACTATACTATGCTTTAATATGCTAAAACAACACATGATTCATCCAAGGCACATTAAGAAATCTCAATTATTTATAACAAGTCATGCTACAGCAAAGAATACTAAGCATAAAGCCAAAACAATATCAAGCATGGCATGATAAAGCATAGGCCACAGTCAAAAACGAGCTCTCTTTACCACTTAAGCATGAACTTTCCTACTCTTTTCCAAACCAAACCAAACTATTTGAAAACCAATGTATGAAAGAGGGGTCCAACCAATTTATTCAGCAAACTAATCAAACCAAGAAAACGAAAAACCAAAATGAAAACAAAAAAGAAGACGCTCCAAGAACAACAGAACTGTGCATGAAACAATAAAAATGAAGCGTTTGGAAGAAACCTGGGATTTTTATTGATGAAGAGGGGGATGCCTTGGTGTAGTTTCATTTATTGTGTAGAGCCCCAAAAGGTGTATGAAGCACTTTAAGACCCGGATTGGCTTGAGGCCATGCATGAAGAGCTTCACAACTTCGAGCAGAGTGATACGTTGCAAACGTATCTATAATTTTTGATGTGCCATGCTTGTTTTATATCTACTTTGTTATGTTTTGTCCACACTTTGGAGTATTTTTACACATTTTCTAGAACTAACCTATTAACAAGATGCCACAGTGCCAGTTGCCTGTTTTTTGCTGTTTTTGGTTTCAGAAAAGCTAGAAAAGAAATATTCTCGGAATTGGACCGGACAAAAGCCAAAGTCAATATTTTACCGGAAGACTCATGAATCCAGAAGACAAGACGGAGAGGGTCTAGGGGCTGGCCACACCACCCGGTGGCGCGAGCCAGGTCCGGCCGCGCCAGGGGGTGGTGTGGGCCCCCTGGTACTCCACCGACCTTGCCCCTTCGCCTATATATTGCCTCCGGCACAAAAACCCTAGCGACCCAATCAAAATTCCACAAAATATTTTGTAGCCGCCGCCATCTCCATCCCTAGATCGGGAGGGATCTGAAGCTCTTCCCGACATCCTGCCGGAGGGGAGAGATCACGCTAGAGGCCTTCTTCATCACCATGACTGCCTCCGGTGTGATGCGTGAGTAGTTCATCCCTGGACTACAGGCCCATGTAGTAGCTATATGGTTGGTTCTTCTTCATCAGATTGATTATTGATTCTATCATGTCTTTGTTATTTGTGATCTTGCATGCTCTCCGTTGTTAGTAGATATCTTGGCCGAGTAGATGCTAGCAACTCCAAGAGGAAGTATTTATGCTCGATAGTGGGTTCATGCCTCTAGGAATCTGGGGAAGTGACAGAAATCTCTAAGGTACTAGATGTGATGTTGGTACTAGGGAGAAAACAGCAATCCTTTGTTCATAGAACAATCGTACTGTTTACTTTACACACTTTGCTTAATGCAATTATCTATTGCTTGCAATTTAATACTGGAGGGGGTTCAGATGATAACCTGAAGGTGGATTATTAGTCATAGATGCAGTTGGATTACGGTCTATGTATAATTTTGTAATGCCCAATCAAATCTCATAGGAGTCAAGATGATTAGTATATGCATGTATGCTTTGTTGATGTTTGTCAATTGCCCCGCTATAATTTGTTCACCCAACATGTCTTCTATCTTAAGGAGAATCACCTCTAGTGAACTATGGACCCCGGTCCTTTCTTTTACTATCAATCTACAATCTATTTACTGTTTTCTATTTACTTTCTGCAAGCAATTACTATCTTCCACACAATACGTTTAATCCTTTGTTTTTAGAAAAACCGGTGAGATTGACAACCTCACTGTAAGTTGGGGCAAAGTTTTGTGGTTGTGTTGTGCAGGATTCCAAGTTGGAAACAACACCTTGGAGGTGTTTCCTTGCTCCTACTGGTTCGATAACGTTGGTTTCATAACTGAGGGAAAACTTGTTGCTGTGCTCATCATACCTTCCTCTTGGGGTTCCCCAACGAGCTCGAGTATATTTTGAGCCATCAAGTTATTTTTCTGGCGCCGTTGCTGGGGAGTCAAGGACATCTTCACAAGGGGAGTCCCTCATAACCAATCTCTTTACTTCATTTTATTTGTTTTGCTTAGTTTATTTCTGCTTTGGTTGCTTGTTTCTTTATCAAAAACACACAAAAAATAGTTGTACTAGTTTGCTCTTTATATTAAAAACACACAAAAAATGACTACTCTTGAAAACACTAAGTTGTGTGACTTCACTAGCACCAACAACAATGATCTCATGTGCACACCTATTTCTCCACCTGTTCCTGAAACTATATTCTTTGAAATTAAACCTGCTTTACTCAATCTTGTTATGATAGAACAATTTTCTGGTATTGGTACTGAAGATGTTGCTGCTCATCTTAATAACTTTGTTGAACTTTGTGAGATGCAAAAACATAGGGATATAGATGGAGATATTATTAAGCTTAAATTGTTTCCTTTCTCTTTGAGAGGAAAAGCTAAAGAATGGTTGCAATCCCTAACTCAAAATAGTATTGATTCTTGGACTAAATGCAAAGATGCTTTCATTAGAAAATACTACCCTCCTGCTAAGATTATATCCATGAGAAGTGAAATAATGAAATTTAAACAATCTGGTAATGAACATGTCACTCAAGCTTGGGAAAGAATGAAATCTTTGGTAAAGAATTGTCCCACTCATGGACTAACTGCTTGGATGATCATCCAAACCTTTTATGCAGGATTGAATTATTCTTCAAGAAATCTGCTAGATTCTGTTGTTGGAGGACCATTACTTTGGGTGCTGCAACAAAGCTTCTTGATAATATGATGGTGAACTATTCTGAATGGCACACTAAGAGAGCTCCACAAGGTAAGAAGGTAAATTCTGTTGAAGAGACCTCCTCCTTGAGTGATAAAATTGATGTTATTATGTCTATGCTTGTTAATGGGAAAGCTCATATTGATCCAAATCATGTTCCCTTAGCCTCTTTGGTTACTCAAGAAGAGCAAGTTGATGTGAACTTTATTAGAAACAATAATTTTAGCAACAATGCCTACATGAATAATTTTGGTAATAATAATTATAGGCCATATCCTCACAATAATGGTAATTCTTATGGAAATTCCTACAACAATAATAGAAGTGAACCCTCTGAACTTGAAGTACCATAATTTTTGGAAGCTCTTTATGAGACTTGAATCCCTACTTCCTTCTATGAAGGCCTTTCTTTTAATTTTATGTTGAGTCTCCATCTTCTATCTTTATGCACCTATTGAGAGAGCATAGTGGCCATTCTTAGTTTAATGTGCATTGTCCCAAGACTTGTTGATTGATTCATAACTTTGATATTTCTTGTTCTTAAACTATTTGTATCTAGTCACCCTTATGAACTTTGAAGGTGTCCTATGCATTTATGTTTTGCTACACTATGAGGGACAAGCTAAATACCATTCTCATTATGCTTTCTATATGTGAAACAAACAAACGTCTTTCAAAGCATTGTTATTCATGAATATTTGTTTGTACCTTTTCATGTTATAACATAGTTGCTATGTCTTATTGTTAGAACTATATCTTTCATGCTATGTTAAAGTACTATGATCCTAGCTATCAATGTTCTACAAATACTTTGATCAAGTTTATGATGGTGCATGTCACCTCAAAAATTATTGTTTTTTATCACTTACCTACTCGAGGACGAGCAGGAGTTAAGCTTGGGGATGTTGATACGTTGCAAACGTATCTATAATTTTTGATGTTCCGTGCTTGTTTTATATCTACTTTCTTATGTTTTGTCCACACTTTGGAGTATTTTTACACATTTTCTGGAACTAACCTATTAACAAGATGCCACAGTGCTAGTTGCCTGTTTTCTACTGTTTTTTGTTTCAGAAAAGCTAGTAAGGAAATATTCTCGGAATTGGACCGAAAAAAGCCCAAGTCAATATTTCACTAGAAGGAATACGGAGTCCGGAGGGGAGACGAAGAGGGGAGCCAGACCGGCCACACCTAGTGGTGGCGCGGCCAGCCCTAGCCGTGCCACCAGGGGTGTGGGCCCCCTAGCACTCCACCGACCTTGCCCCTTCGCCTATATATTGCCTTCGGGACGAAAACCCTAAGTACGCGATCAAAATTCCACGAAAGAGTCTGTAGCCGCCCCCATCTCCATCCTTCGATCGGGAGGGATCTAAAGCTCTTCCCGACACCCTGCCGGAGGGGAGAGATCACCCTAGAGGCCTTCTTCATCACCATGACTGCCTCCGGTGTGATGCGTGAGTAGTTCATCCCTAGACTACAGGTCCATGTAGTAGCTAGATGGTTCGTTCTTCTCCTTTGTGATACCATGTCTAGATCTTGTGAGCTCCATTCATGATCAAGATCATCTATTTGTAATCATACATGTTGTGTTTGCGGGGATCCGATGGATATTGAGATGTGATACGTCCATTTTGCATCACTATTCTATATCATAATTTACTGTTATTCATAATATATTTCATATTAAGAATGATACTTATGTTATTTCATCTGTTTTTGCATGGTTGATGACTTTTGGAGCATGGACCGCTGCAGTCAGGATTTTGATGGAAAAGGTGCTGTTTGGAGGCAAAATTCGCGAAGATTAGAAAATCCGGGAAAATACATGGAAAATCCTATTTTTCCAGAAGACGAAGAATGCTAGAAGGGGAAGTGGAGATGGGCCACAGGGGGCCCACACCTGGCGTGGAACCACCCAGTCGCCACAAGGTGGTGTGGCCGCCCTGGTCCACTCCAGCCTCTCCCCTCTGGCATATATTATCCTCCCGAAACCCTAAGAATCGGAGAGTGACCATAGAAAGATTTTGCCGCCTCTGCGGGGCGGAAAACACCGAGAGAGAAAGATTTATCTGGCAGACATAATTCTGCCGGGGGAATTCCTTCCCAGAGAGGGGAGATCATCGCCATCAACACCACCATCAAGCTAGACTTCATCGGGATCATCATCATCATCACCATCATCATCTCCACCAGCACCATCATCACCACTTCATACCGCTGTAACAATTGGGTTGAATCTTGCATAGTTCTTAGGGGAAACTTTCCCGGTGTTGATTACTCCTTGTAGTTGATGCTATTAAGTGAACCATTGAATTATCGTTTATGTTCAGATTATTACATATCATTATATCATCTCTGATCTTGATCCATATTATGTCTTGTGAGTAGTTCGTTTTGTTCTTGAGGACATGGGAGAAGTCATGTTGTTAGTAGTGGAATTCTGTTGAGAAAGATTCAATAGTTTGATATTTAAGTTGTGGTGTACTTCTTCTAATGGTGTCATGTGAACGTTGACTACATGACACTTCACCTATATGGGCCTAGGGGAATACATTGTGTATTTGGCTACTAAGCGTAGGGGTTGCCGGAGTGATAGAAACCTGAACCCCCATTAGGAAACCATTGCACATGGGACGTCAGGGTCTTAGAGTTTAAAGTTGTGATTAGGTTTCTACCTTAATTACTTTCTTGTACTTGTGGATGCTTGCAAGGGGTATAATCACAAGTATGTATTAGTCCTAGGAAGGTCGGTACATTAGCACAGGTTCACCCACACAACACTTAACAAACTAAAGAAGATTAATCAACTATATGAAGCGAAAGAACTTGACGGAATTCCCATGTGTCCTCGAGAACGTTTGGTCATCTTAAGTAATACAACTGGCTTGTCCTTTGCTAAAGAAAGGATTGGGCCACTTGCTGCATTTATTCTTATTGTCTTTTATTTACTCATACTTTATTTACCTGCATTATCAAAAACCCCTAAAAATCTGTTTGCTAAGTATTTACAGAGAATTCCTGCTCCTAGCCACTCGCCAGCACCTTCTGCTCCTCGTTGGGTTTAACACTCTTACTTACCGAAAATACTGTGATACACCCCATATACTTGTGGGTCATCAAGACTATTTTCTGGCGCCGTTGCCGAGGAGTGAAGCGCTATTGGAAAGTGGAACTGGTAAAGGAAACTTCTACTGTGAGTATTATTTACTTCTGTTACTTGCTTTATTTTCAATATGGATAATTCGCTGAGTTTCTTATTTCGTAATGCTACTATCACTGCTAAGGTAGTAGATGAACCACCACCTACTAAGAATGATACTTTTAAAATACCTACAAGAATTATTGATCGTGTTATGGATAACTATTATGTTGGAGATGGAACTATCCATCCTGGTGATCATTTGCTCTTTATACACGAATTATGCAGGTTGTTCAAGTGTGCAGGTATTACTACAGATCAAGTTAAGAAGAAGTTATTCTCATTATCGCTGAAAGGAAGAGCTAAAGAATGGTATAAGCTGCTGAAGAATGGTCAAGCTCTTGAATGGGAGGAAATAGTACCTCTCTTTTATTCAAAGTTTTATCCTCCTAGTGAGATTCATAAAGATCAGAATCAAATATACAACTTTTGGCCTCTTGATGGAGAGAGTACAACTCAAGCTTGGGGGAGATTGAAGTTACTAATGCTCAACTGTCCCATTCATGAGATCCCCAACAATATTATTATCAATAACTTTTATGCAAGGCTTTCTCTTCATGATAAGGATTTATTGGATGCCTCTTGTGCTGGATCATTCACTCGCATGGAATAAGAAGCTAAATGGGATCTTCTGGACCGTATTCAAGATAATGCTGAAGCATGGGAGAATGACAAAGGAAGAAAGTCAGGTATAAATTATGATTATGAATGCATTGAATCTTTTATGGGAACTGATGACTTTCAAAATATTAGTAATGCTTATGGTCTTTATTCTCAAGTTATTACAAATTGTTTTAAGGCTTTTGCTTCTTATATTGAAATCCCGAAAAAGGGATGGAACAAGTATCATGCACCATATAAAGATATTGTTGAATGTGTTCCTGTTAGGAGTTCTGGATCTTGCACTATTGATCACATTCTACCTGAACCTTATATCGAGAAAATACCCTTCCCGGATAAGGTAAAAGAGCATCCTATGATAACTAGTGTAATCAATAAAAGTGCAAAGAGAACTGTAAAACCTGATGAACAAATAAACATTGAACCTGTTGTAGCAATTGTGAAAGACCTTGTCACTAAAAGTGTAGAAGATGGACACATAGTCTTATGTGAGGATGCTTCTAATATTGTATCACATCCTAATAGAACTAAAAAGGCTAGTGTCCATGTGCTTTCTGTTAGAATTGGTGATCATTGCTATTATGGTTTATGTGATATTGGTGCAAGTTCAAGTGTTATTCCTTATGAGCTTTACAAAGAAATTATGCATGAAATCAGTCCCTGCGAACTAGAAGAGATTGATGTGGTTATTCACCTTGCTAATAGAGAGACCATCTCTCCAATTGGTATTGTGCGGGATGTAGAAGTTCTTTGTGGTAAGATTAAATATCCTGCTGATTTTCTAGTACTTGGTTCAGCTGCTAGTAAAACCTATCCCATCATTTTTGGTAGACCTTTCTTGAGTACATGTGGAGCTATTATAGACCGCAAAAGGGAGAAAATATTGACTAAATTTGATGGGGAATCTTATGAGTTTTATTTTTTTAAATTTACTAAAGAACCTTGTGGAAATGAAACCCATAATGAGGATTTTAGAGTTGAACAACTTGCTTCTATTTCTCTTTCTCCTAACAATGCTTTGCAACAATTTATGGAAGAACACGAAAGTGAAATTTTCATGGAAGAAAATGAGATTGACGAGATTCTCCGTCGTCAACCTAAGATGCTTAAGCATAACTTGCCTGTGGAGGATTTGGGTACCACGTTGCCACCTAAAAAGGATCCGGTCTTTGATCTAAAACCTTTACCTGACGATCTTAAGTATGCTTATATTGATGATAATAAAACTTATCCTGTTATTATTAGCTCTAAACTTTCAAGGAAGGAAGAGGAAAGATTATTGGAGGTATTGAAGAAACACCTAGGGGCTATGGGCTATACTCTGGATGATTTAAAAGGGATTTCTCCTACTATATGCTAGCATGCTATCAATAGAACCAGATGGCTAGTGGTAGAGAACCAACGTTGTTTAAATCCTAAGATGAAGGAAGTGGTAAGAAACGAGGTATTGAAACTCCTTGATGCTGGTATTATTTACCCTATTGCTGATAATGAATGGGTTAGTCTTGTTCATTGTGTCCCTAAAAAAGGGGGAATTACTGTTGTTCCTAATGATAATGATGAGCTTATTCCCCAAAGAATAGTAGTAGGTTATAGGATGTGCATTGATTTCAGGAAAGTTAACAAAGTTACTAAGAAAGATCATTACCCACTTCCTTTTATTGATCAAATGTTAGAAAGGTTGTCTAAAAAGACCCATTTCTGTTTTCTTGATGGATACTCTGGTTTCTCTCAAATTGCTATTAAACAACAAGATCAAGAAAAAACTACTTTTACATGCCCTTATGGAACCTATGCCTATAGACGTATGCATTTTGGTTTATGTAATGCTCCTGCTACTTTTCAAAGATGCATGTCTGCTATCTTTCATGGTTTTTGTGAGGAAATTGTGGAAGTATTCATGGATGAATTCTCCGTCTATGGAACTTCTTTCGATAATTGTCTGCACAACCTTGATAAAGTTTTGCAGAGATGTGAAGAAACTAATCTTGTTTTTAATTGGGAGAAATGCCACTTCATGGTGAATGAAGGGATTGTACTTGGACATAAGATTTCTGAAAGAGGCATAGAAGTTGATAGAGCTAAAGTTGAGGCAATTGAGAAAATGCCCTTTCCAAGAGACGTCAAAGGTATCCGTAGTATCCTTGGTCATGTTGGTTTCTATAGAAGGTTTATTAAAGATTTCTCTAAGATATCAAAACCCCTCACTAATCTTCTTCAAAAGGATGTACCCTTTGTCTTTGATGGTGATTGTAAGAAAGCTTTTTAAACTCTAAAGAAGGCTTTAACTACTGCTCCTATCGTTCAACCACCTGATTGGAGTTTACCCTTTGAAATAATGTGTGACGCTAGTGATTTTGTTGTAGGTGCTGTCCTTGGGCAACGAATAGACAAAAAGTTAAATGTTATCCATTATGCTAGTAAGAATCTAGACGCTGGTCAAAGGAATTATGCTACTACTGAAAAAGAATTCTTAGATGTTGTCTTTGCTTGTGATAAGTTTAGACCTTATATCGTTGACTCAAAAGTTACCATTCGTACTGATCATGCTGCTATTAAGTACCTTATGACGAAGGAAGATGTTAAGCCTGGGCTTATTAGATGGGTGCTACTCTTACAAGAGTTTGACCTACATATTATAGATAGGAAAGGTGCTGAAAATTCTGTAGTTGATAATTTATCTCGATTGGAAAACATCTCTTTTGATCCTATGACTGTTAAAGATAGTTTCCCAAATGAACAGTTGGCTGCAATAGGGGTAAGCTCGCGAGAGAGCCCTTGGTATGCCGATTATGCTAACTTTATTGTCTCCAAGTATTTGCCTCCAACTTTCACAACTTAGCAAAGAAGGAAGTTCTTTTACGATTTGAGGCATTATTTCTGAGATGGCCCACATTTATATAAAGAAGGAGTGGATGGTATTATGCGAAGATGTGTTCCAGAATATGAACAAAAGGAGATATTGCGTAAATGTCATGGTAGTGCCTATGGAGGACATCATGCGGGAGACAGAACTGCGCAAAAGGTGCTACAATCAGGTTTCTACTGGCCTACCCTTTTTAAAGATGCAAGAAAAATTGTTTTATCTTGTGATGAGTGTCAGCGTGTTGGTAATATTTCTAGACGCAATGAAATGCCTATGAGTTACTCTCTAGTTATTGAACCCTTTGACTATTGGGGATTTGACTTTATGGGTCCTTTTCCTCCCTCAAAAGGTTATACTCATATTATTGTTGCCATTGATTACGTCACTAAGTGGGTAGAAGCCATACCTACGAAGAGTGCTGATGGGGAGACCTCTCTAAAAAATGCTTAAGGATGTTATCTTTCCTAGGTTTGGAGTTCCTAGGTATCTTATGACTGATAGAGGTTCTCATTTCATTCATGGTGGTTTTAGAAATACCCTTGCTAAATATGATGTTAATCATAGAATCGCTTCAGCTTATCATCCCCAAACTAGTGGACAAGTAGAGTTATCAAATAGAGAAATTGTCAACACCCGGATTTTTAATCCCAGATGCCTGTTATGCCATACATCGCAATCCCAGGATTACCATTTTTGCGAGACATAACAGATTGGATATCACAGTACATCATCCATTACAAACCATAATAAGTTCTTACACAAATAAGGATCTCATGATCCAGTCTTAGTACAATCAAGTAGCGGAATAAATAGCATAGCGGTGAGGTCCATCTTCAGAGTCACAGGCAATGCTGACGATGGGAGATAGTTCTAGTTATCATAGCCATCCTTCTGTCCTTCATCTTGGTAATCTCCTCCATAGTATGGCCATAGGAATAGTCAGGGACAAAAGCCATGAGTACTCTTTAAGTACTCGCAACCTATCACTAACAAGTAAGATAGTTCTAGTAGGAATGCTAACTCTAAGTTTATTTGTAAATTTTAGTTTGAAACCTAAGCTGAGTTCAGAAACAAAGAAATATAAAAGAAGTTTGAAAACACTTAAGTGGGAACTTAGTTATCATAGTCACAACTCTATTATGGTCAAGTCATGTCACAATTCATTTCATAAGTTATTTTGAAAATATCTAACAACGGAACAGTATGGCCACTCCAACTGTCCATAACTGCGGACACGGCTATTCGAATAGTTTGACACTCTGCAGAGGTGGTACACTTTCACCACAAGATTCGATACATCTGTCAGGGGTAACCCTGAATCATCATACTTAGTATGCAGATAATCAAACATAACCTTTCCTTTACACACCCTAGTATAAGCACCTCTCCTATGAGCATGGCCTCCCAACCATGACCATCTGTCATCTTGGGCACTGCATAGGTGGAAAACATTGAGAGGTAGCCTCAGCTCAAACCTCTCCCGTGAGGTAACTAATACTAATGCATATAAACTTCCGGCTAAGCCTTACCCAATTCAGGTATTGTGGTTATACGGTAAAATTGGAATGGTATCGCATCCGAACCCAACCATCAGTTTTATAAAAGGGCTAAGGCTCATGCCTCAACATTTTCATCATCATAAACCATTTGTGTTTATCAACACATGTCAAAACATCTCAATAGAATGACTCATCATTCCAAGGTTTTCACAAGTCATTTTCACCAAGTATTCCCATCTAAAGTGAATCAAGTTTTGGGTTTTGTTCCAACTACTAAGTTAAGAGTGTTCACTAAGGTGGGATGCTAATCTCAATCTCATGCCATAGAATGACATCTAAGTCTAACTAGATAGGTCAAGTTTTATACTCTTTATGCTACCTTTAAACAAGTAAAGGACTTTGGTAAAGTAAAGAAGGTAAAGCTTGTAAATAAAACTTGGAGTAGGTATAATTCAAAATGGTATAACCAAAGCATGCCTAATGCCTTTGCTTAGGTTATCTAGCTTAATTCTAGCTTGCTAATAATAGCTTGCTCAGGTTACTTGAAGTGCTAGGCTTGCCTTGGGTAGTGCAGTGGTTGAAGTTTTCTTCCTCCTCCTCTTGGTAGAACTCCTCCTCCTCGTAGATTTGGTCGGTACTATCGTCTATAAATACATACGGAATACACAATCACAAAACAATACTTAACTAGTCTACTTAGCACACTAAGGCACATATTTGATGATCTATTATCATCACAAGCATCACAAAGTTTAATGAACTAGTTTCATTCTTTTTATTTGAGAAAAGTAATTTCTACTCATTGAAATTAACTAAGATTTAATATTCTCCAATTAAAATATGGGATCATGTGGACACATGTCATCACCACATATTCTAACACATGGGAAAGTGATTTAAGGGTTGGATCACATTTTAATAAGTTTAAGTTTAATAATTAATGATTTAAAGTGACTAGAAATGCCTATATAGCATTATTTTGGTACTATTCCAAAGTCACTGCATGTAAACCTTAATATTATTACATATTCAGACAAGTATGGTTAAATGTGATTTTTGAGAGTTGGAAACAACTCAAAAGCTATTATGGTTGATTATATAAAAAAGTTTGAATGTGAAAAAGATTATGTCTTGTTATTTTTACTAGGAGAGATTTCTAACTCTAAATGATTTAAATCCAACGGGCTTGGATAGAGATTTTCATTAGCTTTCTAACAAAATTGAAAGCACTCAATTTGGATTTGTAAAACTCCCTGAATTGATTTTTAAACTAGTGGACATAATTAAGTTTACTTCTAAAAAGAAAAACCTATATTTGAATTACTGGGTCAGCGCGGGAAACTAAATGGGTCGGCCCAGCAGCCTTGGAGGCGCATCGACAGGCTGGTCCCGCATGTCAGTGGCACTTAAAACCCGAAGCGGTACGGGGCAATCTGGGCGCTACGATTAGAACAAGGATCAACGGTCCACGGTCGTCGTCGATGGCAGACTCGTCGCCGGCGAGAATGAACCCTAGCATGGTCAGTGGGGGTCTACTGGGGACGTTCCAGGGCTCTAGCTAGTGTGCCGAGGCGGGCAAACGAACTGGACGGCGACGGCACGCTCAGGCGAGATCGCGACAGGGGCTGAGGTGGACGAAATCGACGACCACGTCTCCTCCTCTGCAGCGGCTACCTCCAGCGGAATTTTGGTGATGTGCTGCTCGAGCGGCTCCGGCGAGAGAGGGGAAATGGTTAGTGGAGAGAGGGGAGTGAGATGGTGTGCAGAATGAGGCTGGGGGTGGCCTCCTTATATAGGCTCGACGAGTGGACCGACGGGTGTGGGCGGAGCTCGTCGGTGACAGCGATACAGAGGGCTACCGGCGTGGGCGAGGTAGGCGGACGGTGGGCGGTCTGCTGGTGGTCCTCTATGGAGTAATGGCGCGCTAGGGGCGGTGGCATTTGGTCAGGGGCTTCCCGCGCTCTAGGAGACAGAGGCGGTGCTCGACGTGGCTCCTGGCGACTGTGGGTCGCGCGGTGGTGCACGACCGTGTCTAGCGGGGAGTGGGGGTCGAGGCAGAGTGGCGTGCGCGATTTGCTATCGAGGGGTGGTCTGTGGAGTGCTGGCGGTGATCGCGCTCTGGCTGCATGCAGAGAGAAAGGGCGGCGTGGCTCTGAGGTGGTCCAGTGGCTAGCAGGGGCCGCGGGGTGGACCGTGGGCGGCGGTGAGGTCACGCCTCACTCCCTGGAGCGGCGGACAGGGGCTGGTGGTTACCTGTGGCTTGTGCACTTTTGGTCGGCGAGCATGGCGTCGGGGTGGCGGTGCACTGGCGCCAGGGGCTAGGGAATGGGGTGGTTTTGGTCTAGTTGGGCATGGGGGAGACCAAGGTGATCAATGTGCATCAAATGGCTCGACAAGATTTGCTCCAAAACAGTATTAGTTAGGCCATAATGATTCTGCTGACAAGGTGTTCGATCAAATGGCCGCATGAGAGAAACTTTTGAATTTTTGAAAGATTTTTGGTGGAGTGATTCATCTTATGCTTAAGCATCTAGGTTTTCTTGGGATTTTGAAATGGAGTTCATTTGAGTGGTTTTTGAAAAAGTGGTATCTAGACATATGAACTAGATTCAATTTTCAAATGTCATTTAAAATTAGAGTTTGAATGTTTTTGGGAGATCACAAAGTAGGCCTTGGCACATCACTACTTGTACTAGCAAGGGGTGCAAAGATCCGCAATTGTCTCTGTTTGATATTGAGTGCTAGGAATAGCCAAAGTAGGCTAGGTGATTAAAATGGCACAAGTGACCATTTGCTTATTTAATTCTTTTTTATTTATTTTTCTTTGGGATTTGCTTGGGGATGATCTAGATGATGTGTAATTCACCTTAGAGTCATTTTACAATCAATAGATCACTCAATCATGGCAATTCAAAACAACTCCTATTTAAATGCATACACATATGAATGCTTAAATATTTTTAAATGGAAAAGTTTTTGTTAACCCTAAATTGGGTAGATTTGATCTTGATCACTTGGATTAAAGTTTTGGGATGTTACAAACCTTCCCCCCTTAAACAAAATCCCGTCCCGAGATTTAAGAAAGAAAACTAGGAACTAAAGAGATCTGGGAACTCAGTCCTAATGTAATCTTCTCGTTCCCAAGTGGCTTCCTCTTCGGTATGGTTGCTCCATTGGATCTTGAGAAACTTGATACTCCTTGTCCTGGTGGTTCTGTAGGCTTCCTCCAAGATACGGATGGGCACTTCACGATATGTCAGATCCTTGTTGATGTCAATAGCTCGGTGATCGATGTTCTTGAAAACTTCGGTCTTCTCCGACACTTCTAAGCATTTGCGAAGTAACGAGATATGGAACACATTGTGGATGGCTGACATCTCTTCTGGCAGTTCTAGTTGATACGATACTTCTCCTCGACGGTTCAGAATCTTGAAGGGTCCGATATATCTGGGGGCTAACTTTCCTTTCAGTCTAGAATGTTGGGTTCCCTTCAATGGCGAAACCTTGAGATACACAAAATCTCCAACATTGAAAGCCAGGTCTCTCCTTCTCTTGTCAGCATAACTCTTCTGTCTTGATTGGGCGGTCTTGAGGTGCTCACGGACTTTGTGAACCTTCTCTTCGGCTTCTCGGAGAATGTCGGGTCCAAAAATCTGACTCTCTCCTACTTGCGACCAAATCAAAGGGGTACGACACTTTCTTCCGTATAGGAACTCAAATGGTGCCATTTGCAAACTGGCTTGATAACTGTTGTTGTATGAGAATTCTGCGAAAGGCAGGCAGTCTTCCCATTTTGATCCATACTCTAACACATAAGCTCTCAACATATCTTCTAAGATTTGGTTGACTCTTTCAGTCTGTCCATCGGTTTGCGGGTGATAAGTTGTGCTGAAATTCAACTTGGTTCCTAATCCTTCTTGAACTTTCTGCCAAAATCTCGAGGTAAATTGGGTTCCTCGATCTGATATGATGGTCTTGGGGGTTCCATGCAGACTGACAATTCTGGCGATATACAACTCTGCTAGCTTCGAACTCTGGTAGGTTGTCTTGACAGGTATAAAGTGAGCTACTTTGGACAGTCTATCAACAATGACCCAGATTGAGTCATTTCCCCTACTTGAAGTAGGCAAACCGGTGATGAAGTCCATTCCGACGGAATCCCATTTCCATTCCGGAATCTGCAATGGTTGCAACAGTCCTGCAGGTCTCTGATGTTCCGCTTTGACTCGTTGACAGATATCACACTTGGCGATGTAGCTTCTGATTTCTCTCTTCATCTTGTGCCACCAAAATTGCTCTTTCAAATCTTGATACATCTTCGTTCCTCCAAGGTGGATAGAATAAAGAGTATCATGAGCTTCTTGCATGATAACTTGCTTCAGCTCCGAATCTGCTGGCACACAGATACGGCCTTTGTACCACAGAACTCCTTCTTCGTCTTCAGTGAATCCAGGTACCTTTCCTGTACCAATATGATGTTTGATTCTGTCGATACTTTCATTTCCCTTCTGGGCTTCCTTGATTTGGCTAATCAACATGGGTTCAAGTTCAATGCTAGCTAAGAATCTTTGCTAACTAGCTCAGTCCTGAACTGCTCCAACTCCTCATACAAACTTGGCTGCTTCTCCTTGATCATGGTGTTTAGCCTACACGGCAATCTGCTAAGAGCATCCGCTACCACATTGGCTTTGCCGGGGTGATAGTGAATGTCAAGGTCATAATCCTTGATTAACTCTATCCATCTTCTTTGCCTCATATTCAGCTTCTTCTGAGTGAAAATATACTTCAAGCTTTTGTGATCTGAGTAAATCTCACAGTGATTACCCATAAGATAATGACGCCATGTCTTCAATGCCAAAACTACAGCTGCTAACTCAAGATCATGGGTCGGATAGTTCTGCTCTTGCTACTTCAGTTGTCGATACAGATAAGCGATAACTTTGCCTTCTTGCATCAATACACATCCGAGACCAATCTTGGATGCATCACAATACACATCAAATGGCTTATTGATATCTGGCATGATCAATATTGGGGCTGAAATCAATCTCTTCTTTAGCTCCTGGAAACTTGCTTCACATTTATCGGTCCATTCGAACTTCTTGTCCTTCTTCAACAATTGGGTCATGGGTCTGGCGATGCTCGAGAATCCTTCTACGAACTTGCGGTAATATCCCGATAATTCGAGAAATGAACGGACTTAGGTTTGAGTGGTTGGGGCTTCCCATTCTTCGACATCTTTGATCTTGGCAGGATCAACAGCGACTCCTCCGGCAGACACAATATGTCCTAGGAATCCTACTTCTTTCAGCCAAAACTCACATTTGCTAAACTTGGCATACAGCCGATGCTCTCTAAAGGTTTCAAGGATGATTCTCAAATGTTGCTCATGCTCTTCTTCTGACTTGGAGTAGATAAGGATATCGTCGATAAACACAACGACAAACTTATCCAGAAAATTCATAAAGATCTTATTCATGAGATTCATGAAATACGCAGGGGTATTGGTTAATCCAAAAGACATGACCGTATACTCGTATAAACCATAACGAGTAGTAAATGTGGTCTTTAGAATATTCGTTGCATGAATCTTAAGTTGGTGATAACCAGTCCTAAGATCGATCTTAGAGAACGCATTTGCTCCAGTCAACTGATCAAAAATATCCTCTATCTTTGGCAAAGGGTACTTGTTTTTGATGGTGACGTCATTCAGCTTCCTGTAATTTGTGCACAAACGGTTGCCTCCATCTTTCATGTCAACGAATAACACTTGTGATCTCCATGGCGATGCGCTTGGTTGAATCAAGCCTATTGCCAACATAGCATCCAGCTGCTTCTTTAGTTCCACTAACTCTGAGGGATTCATGCTATAGGGTCTCTAGGCTATGGGTCCGGTTCTGGGGATTAGTTCAATAATGAACTCAATATCCCTATCCGGGGGCATACCGGGCAATTCATCTAGGAGTACATCGGGGTATTCACAGACTACTCTGACTTGGTCAATGGTGGGTAGGGCTAGACTCTTATTACACTTGAATTGATGGGGCAAGGTTTCAGATATATGCTCTACTAAGACTCCAGAGCTACTGGTCATGGTGATGGCTTTCTTGGCACAGTCAATCAATCCTTTATGCTTTGACATCCAGTCCATTCCTAGTACTACTTCCAAACCTTTGGTTCCAAGTACTATTAGATTAGCATAAAAATCTATCCCATGTATTCTGATAGGCACACCTTTGCAAATTTTTCTAGCTTTTGTAGTTGAATCGGGGATTTGAACTATCATGACAAGCTTCAAGTTGGTTGGGTGAATCTTACTAGTGCATGCAAATTCTTCGGTGACAAATGAGTGCGATGCTCCAGAATCAAACAACACTCTTGCTAAAACTGAGTTGACAGAAAACATACCCAACACTACATCTGGCGCTTCTTGGGCTTCTTCGGCGTTTATGTGGAAGAGACGGCCGTTGCGGTTGTGAGGGTTCCCTGGGGCGAATCTTCTTCCTGGTTGAACATGACGCTGCTGTTGAGCTAGGGCATTCACATTGGCAGTGGCGGCAATCTTCTTGGGACACTCATTTGAGTAGTGACCCTTCACTCCACACTCGAAACAAGTAATCTAAGACTTGTCTTTCGCTGCCACGGGCACAACATTGATTCCAGTTCTAGGTGTAGTGTTGTTGTTGTTGTTGCTCTTGGGAGGTGCACAGTTGAAATTGCTGGTGTTGCCGAGGTGATTGTTGTTTCCTCCGTACTTCACATTTCCTCCGCTATGGTTGGGGTAGCTTGGGCGAGACATTGGGGGTCGGTTGTTCCTCGGTGCATATCCCGCTGAAGGGTTGGGACGGTACTTCTGGTGACTGTTAGATCCAGCTTGGTGCATCATACGATGTTTGCGGTTGTCGTTTGCTTGATTAATCTTCCCTTCCATATGAATGGCAGAGTCGACTAGCTCTTCGAGATCCTAGAAACGGTTGTTGACAAGGACAGTCCGCATCTCATCATGCAGTCCGTTCAGGAATCTATCCTTCTTCTTGGCCTCCGTATTGATCTCATCAGGTGCATACCTGGCTAAGGACAAGAATCTATCACGGTACTCCACTACAGTCATTCTGCCTTGCTTCAACTCTCGGAATTCATCCCTCATTTTGGTGACTAGACCCTGCGGCACGTGGGTGCGGCTGAACTTGATTTTGAAGGCTTCCCATGTCATCACTTGACCATGGTTCATTGTGCGGATGCTGTTCCACCATGCTCTTGCATCTCCTGCCAAATAGTGGGTGGCAAAAAGAACTTTCTCATTGGCATCCACTCCTGCTACTTCTAGGTTGTTCGCCATTGTCTGCAACCAGTCATCAGCATCCAGTGGTTTTCTGAAGTGCTAAATATTGGGGGATTTGTATTCTGGAAGTTTTTGAGTTTGGATCCATGATGATCCTAATTTCCATGGTTCTGGTTGTTGTGAGCCATCTGGGCAATCTGTTGCTGTGTTGCTAGATTAGCTTGGCGCTCTGCCCTGCTTGCTTCCTGGTCTGTAATGAGAGTCTACAGAATCTGCAGCATTGGGTCATGCGATGAGATGCTCCCTCCTTGGCTTCCACGAGTCATCTAAAGATTGAGGTAGATAAAGGGGTAAGAGGGAAAGTTCTAAGGTTTATGGTTTTGATTTCAAAGCTAAACTTTGAGTTTGATTCAGGTTTTTGCAACTAACTTCTTTTCATTCATTCAAGCAAAGCACATGATACAAACACACACACCACAACATCAAAGGAAAATAGATGGTTTTAAGAACCATTTTGTAAGATACGATACAATGGGACCGATATTCCTCATGCTACGACAGTGCTCTAGTGCATCTACTCATCATCGATGAAGTCGGTGTCGTCATCGTCGGTGTAGAAGTCCATGGCATCCTCCTCCAGAAAGTCATCATCATTGCTGAGGTAGGAGTCAATATCCCCTTGGATATCTTCACCTTCCTCTTCTTCTTCCTTTATTGCAAGCTGAGCTTCTTGCTCATTGATGGTCTTCTCGAGGTTGGCCACCTTCTTGCGAAGACGGTCGATGGTGCGATCCTTCTTTGCGCGTTGACAGCAAAGAGACTGACGATCCTGGACGAGCATTGAGAAAGTCTGGGCCTTCTGGGCGGCAATGGCAAGTTTGTGGTTGGCTAACTCTCTAGCATTGTCCAACTCCTTCTGCCTGTCATACAATAGGAAGTCGAGGTTCTCCACTTGACGCTTCAGTATTGGGTCACTTGGCATCTCTAGCGGCATTCCCATGGAATCACGCCTTGCATAGTGAACAAAGCGGGTTCCTTGGATTAGGTTGACACTCAGGGCACACAGACGTGCAAGAGCTTCATGCATTGCCCTGGCTAATCCATCTAGCCAGTTGTTCTCTCTCACTAAGAACTGAATCCTCCCAGATACTGGTGCTTCTATCTTGCCTCGAAGATCAGCAATCACTAGCCATTGTAAATCTCCTCCTGGTGGA
This sequence comes from Avena insularis, assembly GCA_023614405.1. Taxonomy (NCBI): domain Eukaryota; kingdom Viridiplantae; phylum Streptophyta; class Magnoliopsida; order Poales; family Poaceae; genus Avena; species Avena insularis. The sequence goes on along the minus strand of CM042692.1, from coordinate 65,873,859 downwards.
CCCGGGAGTTGAGCTCCAAGGAATTCCGGATGAGGACGCTCCAAGAACGTAGATAGTGCATCCAAATCCCTCTCGAAGATCAGTTGGCCTCCGTTGCCCAACTGGTAGAACTTGCTGTATTGAGCTTCCATCTATAAGAATTTAGGATGAGAGAGTTAGTGAAGTGATCAAGTGTGTCAATTTTTTATGTAGTAATGTAAGACTTTGGAGGAACATGAATTTTTTTAATAGAAAGAATCCCCAAGGGTAAGAGAGGAAATAGTTTTCATAAATACTCGCTTTGGTTTTTGAAACTAAGTTTTTGTTCGAACGTCCATTCTAACTAGGGTCTCCTATGGTCAGGATGGCTCTGATACCAACTTGTCAACACCCGGATTTTTAATCCCAGATGCCTGTTATGCCATACATCACAATTCCAGGATTACCATTTTTGCGAGACATAATAGATTGGATATCACAGTACATCATCCATTACAAACCATAATAAGGTCTTACACAAATAAGGATCTCATGATCCAGTCTTAGTACAATCAAGTAGCAGAATAAATAGCATAGCGGTAGGGTCCGTCTTCAAAGTCACAGGCAATGCTGGCGATGGGAGATAGTCCTAGTTATCATAGTTGTCCTGCTGTCCTTCATCTTGGTAATCTCCTTCATAGTCTGGCCATAGGAATAGTCAGGGACAAAAGCCATGAGTACTCTTTAAGTAATCGCAAACTATCACTAACAAGTAAGATAGTTCTAGTAGGAATGCTAACTCTAAGTTTATTTGTCAAGTTCAGTTTGAAACCTAATCTGAGTTCAGAAACAAAGAAAGATAAAAGAAGTTTGAAAACACTTAATTGGGAACTTAGTTATCATAGTCACAACTCTGTTGTGGTCAAGTCATGTCACAATTCATTTCATAAGTTGTTTTGAAAACATTTGACAACGGAACAGTATGGCCACTCCAATTGTCCATAACTGCGGACGCGGCTATTTGAATAGTTTGACACTCTCCAGAGGTGGTACACTTTCACCAGAAGATTCGATACATCTGTCAGGTGTAACCCTGAATCATCATACTTAGTATGCAGATAATCAAACATAACCTTTCCTTTACACACCCTAGTATAAGCACCTCTCCTATGAGCATGGCCTCCCAACCATCACCATCTGTCATCTTGGGCACTACATAGGTGGACAACATTGATAGGTAGCCTCATCTCAAACCTCTCCCGCGAGGGAACTAATGCTAATGCATATAAACTTCCGGCTAAGGTTTACCCAATTCAGGTATTGTGGTTGTACGGTAAAATTGGAATGGTATCGCATCCGAACCCAACCATCAGTTTTATAAAAGGGCTAAGGCTCATGCCTCAACATTTTCATCATCATAAACCATTTGTGTTTATCAACACATGTCAAAACATCTCAATAGAATGACTCATCATTCCAAGGTTTTCACAAGTCATTTTCACCAAGTATTCCCATCTAAAGTGAATCAAGTTTTGGGTCTTATTCCAACTACTAAGTTAAGAGTGTTCACTAAGGTGGGATGCTAATCTCAATCTCATGCCATAGAATGACATCTAAGTCTAACTAGATAGGTCAAGTTTTATACTCTTTATGCTACCTTTAAACAAGTAAAGGACTTTGGTAAAGTAAAGAAGGTAAAGCTTGTAAATAAAACTTGGAGTAGGTATAAGTCAAAATGGTATAACCAAAGCATTCCTAATGCCTTTGCTTAGGTTATCTAGCTTAACTCTAGCTTGCTAATAATAGCTTGCTCAGGTTACTTGAAGTGCTAGGCTTGCCTTGGGTAGTGCAGTGGTTGAAGTTTTCTTCCTCCCCCTCTTGGTAGAACTCCTCCTCCTTGTACACTTGGTCGGTACTATCGTCTATAAATACAGACGGAATACACAATCACCAAACAATACTTAACTAGTCTACTTAGCACACTAAGGCACATATTTGATGATCTATTATCATTACAAGCATCACAAGGTTTAATGAACTAGTTTCATTCTTTTTATTTGAGAAAAATAATTTCTACTCATTGAAATTAACTAAGATTTAATATTCTCCAATTAAAATATGGGATCATGTAGATACATGTCATCACCACATATTCTAACACATGGGAAAGTGATTTAAGGGTTGGATCACATTTTAATAAGTTTAAGTTTAATAATTAATGATTTAAAGTGACTAGAAATGCCTATATAGCATTATTTTGGTACTAGTCCAAAGTCACAGCATGCAAACCTTAATATTATTACATATTCAGGTAGGCATGGTTAAATGTGATTTTTGAGAGTTGGAAACAACTCAAAAGCTACTATGGTTGATTTTATAAAAATGTTTGAATGTGAAAAAGCTTCTGTCTTGTTATTTTTACTAGGAGAGATTTCTAATTCTAAATGATTTAAATCCAATGGGCTTGGATAGAGATTTTCATTAGCTTTCCAACAAAATTGGAAGCACTCAAGTTGGATTTTTAAAACTCCCTGAATTGATTTTTAAACTAGTGGACAGAATTAAGTTTACTTCTAAAAAGAAAAACCTATAATTGAATTACTGGGTCAGCGCGGGAAACTAAATGGGCCGGCCCAGTGGCGCTCCGCGGTGCAGAGGGCGACTGACAGGCTGGTCCCGCATGTCAGCGGCACTTAAAACCCGAAGCGGTACGCGGCAATCTGGGCGCTATGATTAGAACAAGGATCAACGGTCCACGGTCGTCGTCGATGACAGACTCGTCGACGGCGAGACTAAACCCTAGCACGGTCAGTGGGGGTCTACTGGGGACATACCAGGGCTCCAGCTAGTGCGACGAGGCGGGCAAACGAACTGGACAGTGACGGCAGGCTCAGGCGAGGTCACGGCAGGGGCTGAGGTGGACGAAATCGATGACCACGTCTCCTCCTGTGCAGTGGCTACCTCTGGCGGAATTCTGGCGATGTGCTGCTCGAGCGGCTCCGGCGAGAGAGGGGAAATGGTCAGTGGAGAGAGGGGAGTGAGATGGTGTGCAGAATGAGGCTGGGGGTGGCCTCCTCATATAGGCTCGACGAGTGGACCGACGGGTGTGGGCGGAGCTCGTCCGTGACAGCGATACAGAGGGCTACCAGCATGGGCGAAGTAGGCGGACGATGGGCGGTCTGCTGGCGGTCCTCTATGGCGTAATGGCGTGCTAGGGGCGGTGGCATTTGGTCGGGGGCTTCCCGCGCTCTGGGAGATAGAGACGGTGCTCGACGCGGCTCCCGACGACTGTGGGTTACGCGGCGGTGCATGGCCGTGTCTGGCGGGGTGTGGGGGTCGAGGCGGAGCGGCGTGCGCGATTTGGTGTCGAGGCGTGGTCTATGGAGTGCTGGCGGCGATCGTGCTCTGGCTGCACGCAGAGAGAAAGGGCAACACGGCTCTGAGGTGGTCTAGTGCCTAGCAGGGGCCGTGGGGTGGACCGTGGGCGGCGGTGAGGTCACGCCTCACGCCTTGGAGCGGCGGAGAGGGGCTGGTGGTCGCATGTGGCTTGTGCACTTTTGGCCGGCAAGCGTGGCGTCGGGGTGGCGGTGCACTGGCGCTAGGGGCTAGAGCATGGGGTGGTTTTGGTCTGGTTGGGCCTGGGGGAGACCAAGGTGATCAATGTGCATCAAAAGGCTTGACAAGATTTGCTCCAAAATAGTATTAGTTAGGCCATAATGATTCTGCTAACAAGGTGTTCGATCAAATGGCCGCATGAGAGAAACTTTTGAATTTTTGGAAGATTTTTGGTGGAGTGATTCATATTATGCTTAAGCATCTAGGTTTGCTTGGGATTTTGAAATGGAGTTCATTTGAGTGGTTTTTGAAAGTGGTATCTAGACATATGAACTAGATTCAATTTTCAAATGTCATTTAAAATTAGAGTTTGAATGTTTTTGGGAGATCACAAAGTGGGCCTTGGCACATCACTACTTGTACTAGCAAGGGGTGCAAAGATCCACAATTGTCTCTGTTTGATATTGAGTGCTAGTAATAGCCAAAGTAGGCTAGGTGATTAAAATGGCACAAGTGACCATTTGCTTATTTAATTCTTTTTGATTTATTTTTCTTTGGGATTTGCTTGGGGATGATCTAGATGATGTGTAATTCACCTTAGAGTCATTTTACAATCAATAGATCACTCAATCATGGCAATTCAAAACAACTCCTATTTAAATGCATACACATATGAATGCTAAAGATTTTTAAATGGAAAAGTTTTTGTTAACCCTAAATTGGGTAGATTTGATCTTGATCACTTGGATTAAAGTTTTGGGATGTTACAGAAATTAAATCCATCTTGCAAAAGACTATTAATAGATCTAGAAAAAATTCGGCTAAAAAGTTGAACGATGCTTTATGGGCATATAGGACTGCCTATAAAAATCCTATGGGAATGTCCCCTTACAAAATGGTTTATGGGAAAGCTTATCACCTGCCTTTAGAATTAGAACACAAAGCTTATTAGGCAGTTAAAGAACTTAATAGAGACTGTAAGCTTGCTGGTGAAAAAAGATTATTTGACTTAAGTTTGTTGGATGAATGGAGGAGTGAAGCATATGAGAATGCTAGGATCTTTAAGGAAAAAGTTAAAAGATGGCATGACAAGCGAATAGTTAAGAGATAATTCCATGTTGGTGAGAAAGTTCTATTATATAGGTCTCGTCTCAGATTTTTTGCAGGGAAACTACTGTCAAAATGGGAAGGACCTTTTGTTATTGAAGAAGTGTATCGTTCAGGAGCAATAAAAATTTCTTCTTTAAAAGATAACACTACACAAGTGGTGAATGGTCAGCGACTCAAGCACTATATTGCTGGAGATTCTTACAATGAAGATATTGATGCTATTCAAGTTGTAAATCCAGAAAAATTTATCAAAGACCAAATCCAGAGACCTACAGAGTCTGTTTTCGAATAGGTAACAGATCTGGTAAGAAAAGTTCCGCGAAAATACTATCCAGTTATATTTTTGCAGTTTTTATCCAACAAGGAAAGCTACGAAGCGAAAGAGGGATGGAAACGGAGCCAGGGTGGCTCACACCACCCCCTAGCGCGGGCCCCCTGGCCGCGCCAGCAGGTGGTGAGGCCACCGCGGCCTCCATCTCCGGCCCGTTTTCTCCCAGTATCTTCCTTTTGTTGTAAAACTGCGTAATATATAATCCCCCAGATCCCCCGAGGTTCGTATATCGTGTTCTCGTCGTGTTTTCGTTTCGATCTTTTTCTGCCAGGAACTATTCTTGAAAGTTAGAAGCACAATGGTGTCCGCCAAGTATAAGGGAAAGGAGCCTATGGAGGAGGATCTCCAAGACCCCGGGCAGGAGAAGGAGATCAACAGTGAAGATGAAGAGGAGGCAAAGCAAAGCCAACATCCGCACACCAGCACTACCATTTCAAGCATTGGAGTGGTGGCAAAACCTGCCAGGATCAGAAGGACTGTACGGATGTCAACTGGAGGGAAACCTCTGCGTCACTGTTTGGCTCCACGGTCACTTCCTCCACGCACCAAGAATCCTTTCCATACACTTATCCATGAGCATCAATACCAGAATATGCCCAAGGAGAAATTACCCTCCAATTGGGATTTGCCTCGTTCTAGCCATGCAGGAAAAGAAGACTTCAAGGAGGAAGAGTGGGGAAAGAATCGCAAGAGCTGGAATTCGCAACCCGACGTGATCATGAGCCGCATGGAGCAAAACTCATAGTTGATTTGTAATCTCACCTTCTAGGTTGAGGATTTGGGGAAACTAATCAAAGAGCTCATCGAGAGAATACCACCACCACCGAAAGAGTAATTCGTCATCAGTTTTTAGCATCCCCTTGGTTTGTTCCAAGCTTAGGGGAGTGCCATGGTATCACATCACTATCTTCTATCTTTTTACCTTTTTAGTAGAGTCATATCATGAATAGAGAAGTTATCATGTAGGATGGTTTGCATTATGGAAGTGCCCCCCCTCTCGTTAGATATCTATGTATCCCTTGGTGTGAGTTACCGTTATGGAATATTAGTGAGAAGTTCTATCATTTACTCTCTTGCATATCTTATATTAGTTTTCAATTCATGGTTATATGATTGATCTTGTCATTAGTATTGGTATCACTTTGGGATCATTGAGTTAATTTAGTTGGTTTTGGCAAACCTGGCTCGGTCAGTAGCAACACTATTTTGAGAATTGAATAAAAAGATAAAAGTACTCTTAAAGAAATATAATTTCATCATCTTTCTTTCTTGGTTTGCTCATAAGTTTAGTATTCTCTAGTTAAGATCTTGTGTGATTCCAAGGAAGATTGCATGTTTGTTTTTATCACTTGTATGTTTGTTTGTTTCCTTCAACTCTTATGCTTGCTACCCAGCTTTGCTAGCCAAAAACCTGTACAGAGAGGGAATGCTTCTCGTGCATCCAATCCTTAAACCAAAACCTATGCCATTTGTGTCCACCATACCTACCTATTAGCACTATTGCAATTAATAAACTTGATGGAACACTTTACTTTCTTGCAATTAATAAACTTGAACCATTGTGTCCATCTTTGTTGCGTATATGCTTGCGCTTTATAAGTTGAAGTTAGCAGAACCATGCATCATGGGGAACGCTTTCAACATTGCACTTATATTCCGTTGATATCATGATTCTTTTGCTTATGGATCCCGACGGTGTGAAATAAAAGGGGAACTTGTACGATCATGGAGTTTATATGTGTGTTAGAGAAACACCTGGGCCGCTAGCCTAAGCCATGCCTAATCATGATGAAAACTTGCAGCATAACCACATTGAGCACTCTATGAAGCATCCTCAATAAAAAACTATGCAAATAGCAAATAAAAGGACCGATGAGATGCTCATTGTCTGCTTGCCTTGTCATTATGATTATGGGATAGCTCTTGTATCATGTGCAAGGGGTACCCCATTGGCGGTTCTCTATGATACATATGTATTTACAATGACAAGAGCTTACTTGTGACTGAAGTTGAGTAGCATGAGGTTCGGTACTCGTAAATAAGGGACATGAGATTTCAACTTATAACTTGTCAAGCATATCCTCTTAGTTGTGTCACTTTAACCTTAATCACCTAAAGATGCATATGATAGGGGCAATGAGAGCTGAAAGCTAATAAGTACCATAATTTTTGGAAGCTCTTTATGAAAACTTGAAATCCCTGCTTCCCTCTGCGAAGGGCCTATCTTTTACTTTTTAGTTGAGTCAGTAAACCTATTCCCTTCTACCTCAGCAAGTATTTTGAGTTGTTGTGTTTCATTCATTCATATGATGATTTAGTCAATCATTTCTCTTATGTTCCTTGTTTTGCACATTGCTCTTATCTTAGTGTCTACTATTTTGAAGGCTATCATTGAAAATTAGTTATTTGTGAACTCCAGCAAATTGTCAACTATTCTTCGACCAGGAGGTAAGTTTGCCATTACCAATTATGATTTACTTTATGTATCTTTATTGTGTTTCCTTTACTTATTGCAAGTTAAGTTATATAATAGTGAGTTGTATTCTATTATGATTTATGTATTGATGAATGTGATGCTTCTTGTCCGTATTCTTTTATCGACTCTTCACTCCATAAACCTGAGGTCATGTTTATTGAGCTCAGTTTTCGCTTGGTTACAAGCGAAGTCTAAGCTTGGGGGGAGTTGATACGTCCATTTTGCAACACTATTATATATCATAATTTACTCTTATTCATTGATATATTTCATATTAAGAGATGATACTTATGTTATTTCATCTGTTTTCGCATGGTTGATGACTTTTGGAGCATGGATCGCTGCAGACAGGATTCTGATGGAAAAGGTGTTGTTTGGAGGCAAAATTTGCGAAGATCAGAAAATCCGGGAAAATACATGGAAAATCCTATTTTTCCAGAAGACGAAGAATGCCAGAAGGGGAACTGGAGATGGGCCACAGGAGGCCCACACCACCCCCTGGCGCAGGCCACCCCAGGCTGCACCACCAGGTGGTGTGGCCGCCCTGGTCCACTCCAGCCTCTCCCCTCTGGCGTATATTATCCTCTCGAAACCCTAAGACTCGGGGAGCGACCATAGAAAGATTCCCGCCTCTGCAGGGCAAAAACACCGAGAGAGAAAGATCTCTCCGACAGACAGAATTCTGCTGGGGGAATTCCTTCCCGGAGAGGGGAGATCGTCGCCATCAACACCACCATCAAGATGGACTTCATCGGGATCATCATCATCACCACCATCATCTCCACCAGCACCATCATCACCACTTCATACCGCTGTAACAATTGGGTTGAATCTTGCATAGTCCTTAGGAGAAACTTTCCCGGTGTTGATTACTCCTTGTAGTTGATGCTATTGAGTGAACCATTGAATTATCGTTTATGTTCATATTGTTACATATCATTATATCATCTCTGATCTTGATCCATATGATGTCTTTGAGTAGTTTGTTTTGTTCTTGAGGACATGGGAGAAGTCATGTTGTTAGTAGTGGAATTGTGTTGAGAAAGATTCAATAGTTTGATATTTAAGTTGTGGTGTACTTCTTCTAGTGGTGTCATGTGAATGTCGACTACATGACACTTCACCTATATGGGCCTAGGGGAATGCATTGTGTGTATTTGGCTACTAATCGTAGGGGTTGCCAGAGTGACATAAACCTGAACCCCCATTAGGAAACCATTGCACAAGGGACGTCAGAGTCTTAGAGTTTAAAGTTGTGGTTAGGTTTCTACCTTAATTACTTTCTTGTACTTGCGGATGCTTGCAAGGGGTATAATAACAAGTATGTATTAGTCTTGGATGGGGCGGTCCATTAGTACAGGTTCACCCACACAACACTTAGCAAGCTAGAGAAGATTAATCAACTATATGAAGCGAAAGCACTTGACAGTCTTCCCATGTGTCCTCGAGAATGTTTGGCCATCTTAAGTAATACAACCGACTTGTCCTTTGCTGCATAAGGATTGGGCCACTTGCTGCATTTATTTGTACTATCTTTTATTTACTCGTACTTTGTTTACTTGCTTTATCAAAAACCCCTAAAAATCCGTTTGCAAAGTATTTGCACAGAATTCCTGATCCATACCACTAGCCAGCACCTTCTGCTCCTCGTTGGGTTCGACACTCTTACTTATCGAAAATACTGCGATACACCCAATATACTTGTGGGTCATCAAGATGCTATTTCAGATTGATTAGTGATTCTATCATGTCTATGTTATTTGTGATCTTGCATGCTTTCCGTTGTTAGTAGCTATCTTGGCCGAGTAGATGCTAGCAACTCCAAGAGGGAGTATTTATGCTCGATAGTGGGTTCATGCCTCCAGGAATCTGGGGAAGTGATAGAAATCTCTAAGGTACTAGATGTGTTGTTGCTACTAGGGAGAAAAGAGCAATCCTTTGTTCATAGAACAATGGTATTGTTTACTTTACACACTTTGCTTAATGCAATTATATGTTGCTTGAAACTTAATACTGGAGGGGGTTCGAATGATAACCTGAAGGTGGATTATTAGTCATAGATGCAGTTGGATTATGGTCTATGTATAATATTGTAATGCCCAATCAAATCTCATAGGAGTCAAGATGATTAGTATATGCATGTATGCTTTCTCGATGTTTGTCAATTGCCCTGCTATAATTTGTTCACCCAACATGTCTTCTATCTTAAGGAGAATCACCTCTAGTGAACTATGGACCCCGGTCCTTTCTTTTACTATCAATCTACAATCTATTTACTGTTTTCTGTTTACTTTCTCCAAGCAATTACTATCTTCCACACAATACGTTTAATCCTTTGTTTTCAGCAAAACTGGTGAGATTGACAACCTCACTGTAAGTTGTGGGGCAAAGTTCTGTGGTTGTGTTGTGCAGGATTCCAAGTTGGAAACAACAACTTGGAGGTGTTTCCTTGCTCCTACTGGTTTGATAACCTTGGTTTCATAACTGAGGGAAAACTTGTTGTGCTCATCATACCTTCCTCTTGGGGTTCCCCAATGAGCTCGAGTATATTTTGAGCCATCACGCAGCAAAGTGTGGTCATTGGTGGAGACACCCAAGGATTGCCGTAATGTCATTGGGACAAAGTGGATCTTCAAGAACAAGCAAGATGCAAATGGGATGGTCAATCGCAACAAGGTAAGATTGGTGGCTCAAGGCTTCTCCCAAGTTTAGGGTATCGACTACGGTGAAACTTTTGCCCGTGTTGCCCATCTTGAATCCATTCGGATCTTGCTAGCATATGCATCTCATCATAACTTCAAGTTGCAACAAATGGATGTTAAAAGTGCATTTCTTAATGGTCCGCTTAATGAGTTGGTGTATGTAAATCAACCTCTGGGTTTTGAGGATCCCAAGTTTCCAAACCACGTCTACAAACTTGATAAGGCACTCTATGGACTTAAACAAGCTCCACATGCGTGATATGAGCACCTTAGAAAGTTGTTGGTATACCGTGGTTTCGAAGTTGGGCTAATCGACCCCCACTCTTTTTACTAAGAGAATTGGAGGAAACTTGTTCATATGTCAAATTTACGTTGATGATATTATGTTTATTTCTTATAACAAAGCTTTCAATGATGTTTTTGCTAAGCTAATTACCGGTGAGTTTGAAATTTCTATGATGGGCGAATTGGAATTATTTCTTGGATTCGAAGTGAAGCAATTGTTTGGAGGTATCTTCATTAATCAAGCCAAATACATTAAAGATATGCTCAAGAGATTCAAGTTGACGGATTTAAATGGATCCAAGACTCCCCTGCCTCTCAAATGTGATCTCACTTTCGATACTAAGGGTAAAGATGTGGATCAAAAGGTATTCCGTTCTATGATTGGTTCTTTACTCTATCTTTGTGCATCTAGATCGGATATCATGTTGAGTGTGGGTATTTGTGCAAGGTTTCAAGATGCACCAAAAGAAAGCCACCTTATGGCAGTCAAGCAAATCATTCGATATTTAGTTGATACCCCAAACTTTGGCTTATGGTATCCCAAGGGCTCAAGCTTTGTACTTCATGGATTCATGGACTCGGATTGGGCGGGAGACGAAGTTGGAAGGAATCAACCTCCAGGGCTTGCCAATTCCTTGGTAGGTCCTTGGTGTGTTGGTCATCTAAGAAGCAAAATTGTGTCTCCTTGTCATCCGCCGAGGCCGAGTATATTGCGGCCGCTAGTTGTTGTGCACAATTGTTGTGGATGAGGCAAACTTTGAAGGACTACGGTGTCACATGTGACAAAGTGCCTCTTCTTTGTGATAATGAAAGTGCAATCAAAATCGCCTACAACCCAGTGCAACACACAAGAATGAAGCATATTGATATTTGTCATCACTTCATCCAGAGCATGTGAATAATGGAGATATTGACCTCTCTTATGTTTGCACCGAGAAGAATCTTGCAGATTTATTCACCAAACCCCTTGATGAGAATATATTTTGGGAGTTAAGGCATGAGCTAAATATCATTGATTTAAGCAATGTGGCTTGAGACCATGCACCCACACTCATGCATTCATATGTTATCCTATCTAGATTTAGGCATGGATATAGGGGGAGTGTGATCCTAATTGATTGGGATATCCCTCCCCCATTATGCCCAAATTAAGAAAATCATCCTATTAATATCATTTTGTGATATGTGAGCTTCAATGACGAGTTCTGGTAATGGACCCAAGATATATCTTCGCGGTGCCAAGCCAAGTATACTCAAACATGTTGGCCTCGGCCACTAACCCACACCTTGTTGAGGGTTTGGATCTTCTTTGAATCTTTGTGGTTCTTCTTTTGGATCTTATGGTTGTTTCTCTCGTGTTTGGCTTCTCACCAGTTTGCTGCTCTATCCCAAGCCTGCTTCCATCCCTTGACCATTCTCCTTGCTTGTCTTGCTTATTTCTAGCGTTTTATGGCTGAGTAGGCCTGAGACTCCGAGGTCTGACCCCGGAGACTCCAGCCTGGACGGTTTCTCTATGGCCAGTTAAGGGAAGTTGGGGTGGGGGTAACCCCCTGTTACTCCTCTACACCCCCGACTCCCCTTGTCTCCTCCCCCTGTCCTGTCCTCCGCCCGCCGCTGTCGGGGCCGCCCTTCACCTCGGATCTGCCGCTATCGCCAGGCTCTCCCCTCCGCTGCAGGGCCTCCTCCCCACTGGCAGGGCCTCCCCACCATGGAGCAAGGTGCCTTATTTCACTCCCTCTCCAGGGTTACCCCTAGATGCTTTATGAGGATTGGGCTCTTTTTCTCCATGGATTTCGTTGTTTAGCGGCAAGGTCTATCATCTTGGGGAGTTTGAGACCCCAATCTATTGCAAGAATAACTCCCCGAGTCACCTGCCTCTCGCCAAGTTTCAGGGCCGGAGACTCTGGTGGGGCGGAGACTCCGGCCAGGCCAGAAACTCTGGTGTTTTTCTTTGTGATTGGTCTGGATTTCTCTCTTCTTCCACCATATGTTCCAGGACAAGCAAACTTACCCCCTTCTTTTCTTTCATGCTCTCTTCTTTGTTTTCGCATGTGGTTCTAGTAGCTCTCGTCCTCGTCGTACCAAGTCCAAGACTCTGAACTATGGGGAAATCCTTGCAGGATTGTTGGTCGTCATCCGTATGATAGTCTTGAGGAACATGCTACAAGGACACAGGGTAAGAAAGCCATGTCACTTCAAAGGTGTGAGGAAGAGCATCTTCGTAGTGAGGAACTTGCCAAGAAGTGGAAGTATGATAATCTCACCACCCTCAAGAAGATGAACACCGATGAGTACCGGGTCATGAGGAGGCAGCACTTCTATGAGATGTCACATAAATTTCAGATAGTCGTTTTTGGAGGCGTGAGAAGTATTTGATCATGACTGAAGTGTATGCCAATCTATCAGTGAAGAAGCCTATGTTCCCGCAACGTCCCCTTGATTTTCCTTCATGAACAACAAGTCCTATTTCTCTGAGGCTATCTGGATCACCGAGAATCTTGGGTTGCATCACCTCATGGGATTTAAGAAGGATTACAACATTTAGATTATGCATCAGTTCTTTGCCACTCTCGTGTTCGGAGGAGGGAACGAGATCCCTATTACTTGGATGACTGGCGAGGTTTGTTTTCAGTCTAGCATCAGTGAGTTTGCCGAGGTCTTGGAGTATCCGTTCGAGGGCAGGGATGCACCGGTTGATATTCGCATTCATGAGACTATCGGCCTTGAGTATAATAAGAAGCCTCTTGAACCTCCATACTCCAAGAATGGTGTCCTTGGTGAAGCAAGGGACCTCAGGCCACCGTTCCATATTGTGCTCTGCATGTTCCGTGAGAACATTTATCCGCAAGCGGTTGCAGCGTAAACCTCCCACTACCACAGCGGATCCTCATGGCTATTCTACTCCCATACCAGCCAGTGATGATGAGATTAGGGAGGATGAGGAGGACAACCCTCCTGCTGATAGCCCCGTTCGAGCTAGGAGGAAGAATGCCAGTAATGCCCAGATGTCATCTCTTTCTCATGAGTATGTTAAGGGGAAAGTGGGGAAGGCCACCTTTTGGGAAAGGATGTTACTTTGCATGAACATTGATATTCACAAAGGTCAGTATGAAGCATAAAAGAGGGAAAAGAATATTCTACAGAAGTTGAACCAATGGGAGGATAGTGACGCCGAAGGATCAGGATCATCTCAGCAATAGCTCTCTCACACTCTCTCCTATGGTTCTTGGGCTCAAGGTCGTGTTGATTGGCGAGTGTTTGAGGATGATGTGTCCTCCTCTCTTCATGCCAAGGGTCTGTTGGGTCCGCAGCATAGAAAACAAAAATTTCCTACGATGAGAACTACACGCCAAGATCTATCTACTACGTACAAAGCAACGGGTGGACATACATCCAACAGGAACTTACCCTCGAAGACATCGAGTTTTGTTAACGAGTAGGAACTCGTGGTTGATGTAGTCGTACACTTGCCGATCTCAAGATCGAGTGGAAGTCCGAGCGCCGCAACTCAACTTCATCCGCATCGCACACGTTCAAGCCACGGACAACCTCCACCTCCTCGCTCTAGCGATCCAGTGAGCAACAACTCCTTCCGATTTAAATGCCACCGGGAACATGTATCTCGCTAATCTGAGACCATGGGGGAAATATTCTAGAGGGGGAGAGAGATCCTTCACAAGGAGGTGTGAGGAAGAAGGAGGAAGAGGGTGGACTTTTATAGGAGGAGGGGGGTACCACCTCTCTCCATGGCCGGCGCATTGGGGGGTTGACCCCTCACCTCCCCCATTCATGTGGTGGTAACCCCTCCACATTAAAATGCCTCTTCACATTCCCCTTTAAAGTCCCTACTTTAAATGCATTAAAATTCTCCAAGTTTAATGCTCTCTCATTTAATAAAACTCTTTTATTAAATTTATTCAGAATTTTGTTAATTACTTTAATTAAAAAACATTCACATATAGCCCCTTGCAATATTTCAATATCACATGCAGAACCACTTTCTGTAATTTCACCCGAAACAATTTCTGGTTTCTATCGAAACAATTCCTGCACTTTGCAATTCTTTCATCTGAAACATATGTGCTCCAAAATGGTGTCCGGTAACTCTTAAGTGTGTCACCCTACGGTTTGCGGATAATGCAGACATGATTGAGACTCCTCTCAGATCAATAGTCAGAAGCGGGACCTGGAGATCCATACTGACTCCTGCATATTCAACGATGACTTCTGTGATCGTGAGAACCTTTAACGCTTGTAACTAAATCACTTTGTCTCGCGATATATTACATGTCCGAGATTTGATCATCGGTATCTCCATACCTAGTTTGATCTCGTTGCCGACATGCACTCTTTTCTCGTTCCCGTGATATAACATTCTAGTGATCACATCACTTGCTTGCAAGCTATCTTAATGTGATATCACCGAGAGGGCCCAAAGTATATCTATCCGTCATCAGGATGGACAAATCCCACTCTTGATCCATGAGCCTCAACATAACACCTTTGTAGTACTGAACCCACCTTTATAGTCACCCTGTTACGGTGTGACGTTTGATGTTATCAAGATACTCTTCGGGTGTTAGCAATTAACATGATCTCATGGTCTAAGGATAAAGATTACTCCGTATGATGTTATAGCAATATAAACATAATGACTTGATTGTAATGCTATACTTCGGATGAATGTTCATCACATCATTCCACCAATGGTGTGACCTTGTTATTAACAACATCCAATGTCCATGATCAGGAAACCTTGATCATCTTGTTAATCAACAAGCTAGTCTATAAGAGAGGCATAACTAGGAACCCTGTTTGTTTATTAAACACACATGTATTGATGTTTACGATCAATACAATTCTAGCATGCAAAATAAACATCTATAATATATAAGGAATACATAATAACAACTTTTTATTGCCTCTCAGGGCATATTTCCTTCAGTCTCCCACTTGCACGAGAGACAATAATCTAGTTCACATAGTGATAAATCTAACACCCATGGAGTTCTGGTGTTGATCATGTTTTTCCCTAGGGAGAGCTTTAGTCAACGGACCTGCTACATTTAGGTCCATGTGTACTTTACAAATCTTTATATCTCCATCCTTGAAATGCTCGCGGATGGAGTGAAACCGGCGCTTAATATGCTTGGAATTCTTGTGAGACCTCGGTTCCTTTGCGTTGGCTATGGCTCCATTGTTGTCACAATAGATCACCATCGGGTCCGGCAAGGCAAGACATTGAGTAAGACTCAAAGTCCGGCTATGGCGGAAGAAAGAGAGATGATGGATAAGATCCCCTATGCCTCGACCATAGGCTCTATAATGTATGTCATGCTATGTACAAGACCGAATGTGGCACATGCTATTAGTTTGACTAGTAGGTACCAATCTGATCTAGGTTCGGAACACTGGATAGCGGTCAAGAACATCCTCAAGTACTTGAGAAGAACTAGGGATATGTTTCTTATATACGGAGGTGAAGAAGAGCTAGTCGCTAAGTGTTAGGTCGATGCTAGCTTTGACACTGATCTGGATGACTCTAAGTCTCAATCCGGATACGTATTTCTCTTGAACGGAGCAGCAGTTAGTTGGAGGAGTTCCAAACAACCTGTGGTGGCTGGATCAATGACGGAGGCGGAATATGTTGCTGCTTCAGAAGCGGCGCAGGAAGCGGTTTGGATGAAAGAGTTCATTACGGAACTAGGTGTGGTTCCATAGCCAACGCAAAGGAACCGAGGTCTCACAAGAATTCCAAGCATATTAAGTGCCGGTTTCACTCCATCCGCGAGCATTTCAAGGATGTAGATATAAAGATTTGTAAAGTACACATGGACCTAAATGTAGCAGGTCCGTTGACTAAAGCTCTCCCTAGGGAAAAACATGATCAACACCAGAACTCCATGGGTGTTAGATTTATCACTATGTGAACTAGATTATTGACTCTACTGCAAGTGGGAGACTGAAGGGAATATGCCCGAGAGGCAATAATAAAGTGGTTATTATCTTATTCCATGTTTATGATAAATGTTTATTTTGCATGCTATAATTGTATTAATCGGAAACATCAATACATGTGTGTTTAATAAACAAAAAGGGTTCCTAGTTATGCCTCTCTTATAGACTAGCTCATTGATTAACAAGATGAACAAGGTTTCCTGATCATGGACATTGGATGTTGTTAATAACGAGGTCACAACATTGGTGGAATGATGTGATGAACATTCATCCGAAGTATAGCATTATGATCAAAGTCATTATGTTTATATTGCTATAACATCATACGAAGTAATCTTAGTCTTTACACCATGAGATCATGTTAATTGTTAACACCAGAAGAGTATCTTGATAACATCAAACGTCACACCGTAATAGGGTGACTATAAAGGTGGGTTCAGTACTACAAAGGTGTTATGTTGAGGCTCATGGATCAAGAGTGGGATTTGTCCATCCTGATGACGGATAGATATACTTTGGGCCCTCTCGGTGATATCACATTAAGATAGCTTGCAAGCAAGTGATGTGATCACTAGAATGTTATATCACGGGAACGAGAAAAGAGTGCATGTCGGCAACGAGATCAAACTAGGTATGGAGATACCGATGATCAAATCTCGGACATGTAATATATCGCGAGACAAAGGGATTTAGTTACAAGCGTTAAAGGTTCTCACGATCACAGAAGTCATCGTTGAATATGCAGGAGTCAGTATGGATCTCCAGGTCCCGCTTCTGACTATTGATCTGAGAGGAGTCTCAATCATGTATGCATTATTCGCGAACCGTAGGGTGACACACTTAAGGGATACCGACACCATTTGGAGCAAATATGTTTCAGATAAAGATTTAAGAAAGCGCTGGAATTATTTCAATAGACACCGAAACTATTTCGGGTGAAATTGCTGAAATTGGTTCTGCATGTAATATTGAAATGTTGCAGGGGGTTTTATGTGAATGTTTGTTAATTAAAGTAATAAACAAAATTCTGAATAAAAATAATAAAAGAGTTTTATTAAATGAGAGAGCATTAAATTTGGAGAAATTTAATGCATTTAAAGTGGAGACTTTAAAAGAGAATGTGAAGGGGCATTTTAATGTGGAGGGGTTACCACCACATGAATGGGGGAGGTGAGGAGTCACCCCCCATGGGGCGCCGGCCATGGGGAGGGGTACCCCCATCCTCCTATAAAAGGCCCCCTCACTCTCCTTCTTCCTCACACCTCCTCGTGAAGGATCTCTCTCCCCCTCTAGTATTATTCCCCCATGGTCTCGGATTAGCGAGATACATGTTCCCGGTGGCTTTATCTGGAAAGGAGTTGCTGCTTCCGCTGCTTTGCTGGAACGAGGGACGGAGGTTGTCGGGGTACCGGACGTGTGTGCGATCACGGATGCACCGCTGCTTATGTGCCGACTTGGTGGTGCTGGACTTGCTGGAGCTGGATCTGAAGGACGCACTGGAGCCGGACCTGCTGGACTTCATCACGATCTTGAGATCGGCAAGTGTACGACTACATCATTCATGAGTTCCAACTCGTTAACAAAACTCGTTGTCTTCGAGGGTGAGTTCTCCATGGATGTATATCCACTCGTTGCTCTATACCTAGTAGATAGATCTTGGCGTGTAGTTCTCATCGTAGGAATTTTTTTGTTTTCTATGCTGCGGACCCAACAAATGCCACATTTCTCCCACTCACTTTCTTGTAAATACAAGCCTCTCCATAAGTTTGGTCAAATCCAAACTCTTTGATCACCTCATCAAAGCGGAGATTCCAACTCTAGGATGCTTGCTTCAGTCCATAGATGGATCGCTGAAGTTTGCATACCTTATTAGCATCCTTAGGATCGACAAAACCCTTAGGTTGTATCATATACAACTTTTCTTCAATATAACCATTGAGGAACGCAGTTTTGACATCCATCTGCCATATTTCATAATCGAAATATGCAGCAATTGCTAACATAATCCTAACTGACTTAAGCATCGCTACGGGAGAGAATGTCTCATCGTAGTCAACTCCTTGAATTTGTCGAAACCCTTTATGCATAAGTCGAGCCTTATAGATGGTCACATTACCATCAGCATCAGTTTTTCTTTTGAAAATCCATTTATTCTCAACAGCCTTTCGATCGTGAGGTAAGTCTACCAAGGTCCAAACTTGGTTCTCGTACATGGATTCCATCTCGGATTTCATGGCTTCTAGCCATTTGTTGGAATCCGGGCTCATCATCGCTTCTTCATATGTCGCAGGGTCATCCATTTCATCAACCATGAAATTCACAACAGGATTGCTGTACAGTTCAGGAGCTGCACGTATTCTACTTGACCTGCGAGGTTCGGTAGTGTCCTCTTTCAGAGTTTCATGATCAATATCATTAGCTCTCTCTTCATTAGGTGAAGTCAACTCCGAAACAACTTCCGGTGTTGCGCTACTCGCCATTTCATGAAGAGAAGGTTCAATAACCTCTTCGAGTTCTACCTTCCGACTACTCACACCTTTCGCGAGAAACTCCTTCTCAAGAAAGGATCCATTCTTGGCAACAAAAACCTTGCCCTCGGATCTGTGATAGAAGGTATACCCAATCGTTTCCTTAGGGTATCCTATGAAGACGCATTTTTCCGCTTTGGGTTTGAGTTTATCCGGCTGAAGTTTCTTCACATAACCATCGCATCTCCAAACTTTAAGAAATGACAACTTAGGTTTGTTTCCAAAACATAATTCATACGGTGTCGTTTCAACGGATTTAGATGGTGCCCGATTTAAAGTGAATGCAGCTGTTTCCAGTGCATAACCCCAAAATGACAGTGGCAAGTCAATCAGAGACATCATAGATCGAACCATATCCAATAAGGTACGATTACGACATTCTGACACACCATTATGTCGTGGTGTTCTGGCAGGCGTGAGTTGTGAAACTATTCCACACTCTTTCATGTGTGTACAAAACTCGTAACATAGATAATCTCCTCCACGGTCGGACCGTAGAAATTTGATCTTTCTATTACGATGATTTTCCACTTCATTCTGAAATTCCTTGAACTTTTCAAAGGTTTCAGACTTGTGTTTCATCAAATAGATATACCCGTATCTACTCAAATCATCCGTGAAAGTAACAAAATAACGATATCCACCTCGCGCCGACACACTCATTGGTCCACACACATCAGCATGTATGATTTCCAATAGATCTATCGCCCGTTCCATTGAACCGGAAAACGGCGTTCTAGTCATCTTGCCCATAAGGCATTGCTCACATGTATCAAATGATTCAAAATCAAGTGATTCCAAAAGTCCATCAGAATGGAGTTTCTTCATGCGTTTAACACCAATATGACCTAGACGGCAGTGCCACATATATGCAAATATATCATTATCAAGTTTAATCTTTTTAGCATTAACATTGTGAATATGCGTAATATTACTTTCGAGATCCATCAGAAATAAACCATTCAACATGGTGCATGACCATAGAAGATATCATTCTTATAAATCGAACAACCATTGTTTTTAGATTTAAAGGAATGACCACTTTGCATCAAACACGATCCGGATACAATGTTCATGCTCAGTGCAGGCACCAAATAACAATTATTTAGGTTTATAACTAATCCTGATGGCATATAGAGAGGTAGCGTCCTGACGACGATCACATCAACTTTTGATCCATTGCCGACCCGCATCCTGACCTCATCCCTTGCTACTTGTCGCTTGTTCCGTAGCCCCTGAACCGAGTTACATATATTAGCAACTGATCCCGTATCAAATACCCAGGTGCTATTGCGAGTACTAGTCAAGTATACATCAATAACATGTATATCACATATACCTTTGTTTGCCTTGCCGGACTTCTTGTCCACCAAATACTTGGGGCAGTTGCGCTTCCAATGGCTAGTCCCCTTGCAATAGTAGCACTCGATATCGGACTTAGGGCCAGCTCGGGGTTTCTTTTTACGCGCGGCAACAGATTTGCCACCCTTATTTCCCTTGTGCTTGCCTTTCTTGTCCTTCTTGAAACCGGTGGTTCTATTGATCATCAACACTTGATGTTCTTTTCTAATCTCCAGTTCTGCAGTCTTAAGCATTGACAGAAGCTCATGAAGAGTCTTCTTCATGCCCTGCATATTATAGTTCATCACGAAGCTCTTGTAGCTAGGTGGCAGAGATTGGAGAACACGATGTATGCCCAAGTCAATGGGAATCGTTATTCCCAAGGACACAAGCTTATCGGCGTACCCAGACATTTTGAGTACATGCTCACTAACGGAGCTGTTCTCCTCCATCATGTAGCTAAAGAACTTTTCAGTAGCATTATAACTCTCTACGGCATCATGGGTATCGAAAATCATTTTAAATTCTCCCATGGTATCAAAGGCATTGCCATTTTCGAAACGCTTTCGAAGTTTTGGCTCTAGCCCATACAGTATGCCGTAATGAACTAAGTTGTGGTCCTCCTGACGAGTCACATAATCATTCTTTTCCTTGTCAGGGGCATCAGGAGCTGGTGGGGGGCCTAGCGGTGCATCTAGCACATATTGCTTTTGTGCAGCAGTGAGGAGAATCCTCAAATTCATAGCCTAGTTGGTGAAGTTGCTACCATTCGCAGCAAGTTTCTCTTTCTCCATGAACACATTGAAATTAAAAGCAGGTGGTGCCATCTACAACCGAATTTGTAAAGTTTATTTAGACTAAGTTTATGATATATTGAGTTCAAATAATCCAAATTACTAATGAACTCCCACTCAAAAATGACATCCCTCGTGTCCTTTTGGTGATTACATGAACCAAATCCACTACACCAAGTCCGATCATCATGTGAGTTGATGTAGCTTCAAAGGCGAGCATCTATATGGGCATCATATTAACTATATGACTCATGCTTAACCTTTCGGTCTGTGTTCCGAGGCCATGTTTGTACATGCTAGGCTCGCCAAGTAAGAACCTTAGTATTCATGTGTGTAAAATTGACTTACACCCGTTCCTATGAAAGCGTAGATTCGAGTACACCCGATCATCACGTGATGTCTCGAAACACGATCCACAGAACGGTGCATAATCAAGGAAGAACACATTTTTATCTTGATATCTAAATGAGGGATCATCTTACAATGCTACAGAAAGCGCCAAACTAGCAGTATAAGATGCTAACATCTAATGTGTAAAGTGAGATGATATGGTCCATGCATTTGATCTATATCACTTGCATCGTGGTATGATCTCTATCATTCCTTTGTGTGTACGGCCAAGGTCTATGGAACTTACATGTTGAATGTGTTGTAAGAGTATCTATCATACATCTACTTACAACAATACCATATCAATACACTAGCCCAGCAACGATCTAAACTAGACGCCTCTAATTTATCAATTGCAAGTTTTACGTGGCTTAGGGCTTTCGGAGTTAGAACCGTTCTCACCTACGAACATGAACCACAACAAGGATAACTAAGTTAGTAGCAACTCTTTGTAAATCAGATATTTACTATAGTAGGAGAGACAGACACCCGCCAGCCACTTATGCAAAACAAGTTGCATGTTAGTCGTGGAACCGGTCTCATGTACGATGACATGTAAGGTTGGTCCGGGCCGCTTCATCCCACTATGCCACCAATATCCAAAATACATAGAAGATGCAATAACATGATCATCATCACCCACACATAAACATATGTGTACTACCCGTGCAAAGCACCTACGCATAGATCAGGCTCTGATACCACTGTTGGGTCCGCAGCATAGAAAACAAAAAAATTCCTACGATGAGAACTACATGCCAAGATCTATCTACTAGGTACAAAGCAATGGGTGGACATACATCCAACGAGAACTTACCCTTGAAGACATCGAGTTTTGTTAACGAGTAGGAACTCGTGGTTGATGTAGTCGTACACTTGCCGATCTCAAGATCGAGTGGAAGTCCGAGCGCCGCAACTCAGCAGCAAGATCCGCATCGCACACACGCTCAAGCCACGGACAACCTCCACCTCCTCGCTCTAGCGATCCAGTGAAGCAACAACTCCTTCCGCATTTAAATGCCACCGGGAACATGTATCTCGCTAATCTGAGACCATGGGGGAAATATTCTAGAGGGGGAGAGAGATCCTTCACAAGGAGGTGTGAGGAAGAAGGAGGAAGAGGGTGGCCTTTTATAGGAGGAGGGGGGTACCCCCTCTCTCCATGGCCGGCGCATTGGGGGGTTGACCCCTCACCTCCCCCATTCATGTGGTGGTAACCCCTCCACATTAAAATGCCTCTTCACATTCCCCTTTAAAGTCCCTACTTTAAATGCATTAAAATTCTCCAAGTTTAATGCTCTCTCATTTAATAAAACTCTTTTATTAAATTTATTCAGAATTTTGTTAATTACTTTAATTAACAAACATTCACATATAGCCCTGTAATATTTCAATATCACATGCGTAACCACTTTTCGCAATTTCACCAAACAATTTCCGGTTTCTATCGAAACAATTCCTGCGCTTTGCAATTCTTTAAATCAAACATATGTGCTCCAAAATGGTGTCCGGTAACTCTTAAGTGTGTCACCCTATGGTTCGCGAATAATGCAGACATGATTGAGACTCCTCTCAGATCAATAGTCAGAAGCGGGACCTGGAGATCCATACTGACTCCTGCATATTCAACGATGACTTCTGTGATCGTGAGAACCTTTAACACTTGTAACTAAATCCCTTTGTCTCTTGATATAATACATGTCCGAGATTCGATCATCGGTATCCAAATACCTAGTTTGATCTCGTTACCGACATGCACTCTTTTCTCGTTCCCGTGATATAACATTCTAGTGATCACATCACTTTCTTGCAAGCTATGTCAATGTGATATCACCGAGAGGGCCCAGAGTATATCTATCCATCATCGGGATTGACAAATTCCACTCTTGATCCATGAGCCTCAACATAACATCTTCATAGTAATGAACCCATCTTTATAGTCACCCTGTTACGGTGTGACGTTTGATGTTATCAAGATACTCTTCAGGTGTTAGCAATTAACATGATCTCATGGTCTAAGGATAAAGATTACTTCGTATGATGTTATAGCAATATAAACATAATGACTTGATCGTAATGCTATACTTCGGATGAATGTTCATCACATCATTCCACAAATGGTGTGACCTTGTTATTAACAACATCCAATGTCCATGATCAGGAAACCTTGATCATCTTGTTAATCAACAAGCTAGTCTATACGAGAGGCATAACTAGGAACCCTTTTTGTTTATTAAACACACATGTATTTATGTTTCCGATCAATACAATTCTAGCATGCAAAATAAACATCTATCATATATAAGGAATACATAAAAACAACTTTATTATTGCCTCTCAGGGCATATTTCCTTCAGGGTCTGACTGCAGATGATTCTCAAGGTTTTGGGGAGTGCTCCGAAGAAGAAGAGGAGGACAAGTGATCTGGTTGGGGCGTGTCGTCTTGCTCTTTTTCCCTTTTTGGTGTCTCGATGCCAAAGGGGGAGAAGTTTCTATATTAGGTTATGCGTGGGATTTGCATGGGAAGTCACAAGCACATTTTTCATTTGATCTTTTGCTGCTTGTGAACGTGTTCTTGTTTGCCTCGTATTATTTGTGAACCTATGTTATATGTTCCTTTATGTAAGTGAAGACTATGTGGTATTGTATCTTGTGGATTCATATCTCGTGTGTGGTGAAGACTTCTCTTAATGGATGTCCGTCTATAACTCTTCACCACATTAGTTGGTGCACAGGTATGAGTATCATTTCACAATCTTATCTCCTTGCACTTGTGTAGGTTTGTAATGTTTAGGGGGAGTGTTCTTCCTTGCTCTTGTGCACTTGTATTCAAATACAAAATCTTGAATGTGCACACTTCGAGGGGGGCCTCTACTTCTTGTGTACCTTGTTGTTCTTGTCTATTGTTTTCCTTTCATCTGTGCAAATCCTTATGTTGTCATCAAACACCAAAAAGGGGGAGATTGAAAGGACATTTCTTGCCTTGAAGATGTTTTGGTGTTTGTTGTCAACACAAGTAAGTTTTTATTGTGTGTTAAGTATATTGCAGGTTTTATCCTTGTAAAGGAACAAGACGGTGTATTTCTAGCAATGGAGAAGGGTTCAAAATTTAATCAAGAAAAGGATGCTTGGAATGGAAGATGTGGCTTGTTGCCCCTGGGTCCGGAGACTCTGAGATCCAGGACCAGAGACTTCGGTGTGCCTGACTGGAGACTCTGGCCTGGTATCCGGGGCTATCTCTGACCCCCCCAAGGAAAACTCTCCATGTCCCCCCAGAGTGTGGCCTGAAGTCTAGCTCCACCCCGGAGACTCTGGTGCAGGAGGCTAGAGACTCCAGGCAGGTCTCCGGCCAAGTCTTTCGGGGGTCCCCAAGATGCATTTAGTACACCCCCTGGAGTCCATACTGGATTCCTGCACTAGCCCAGGAGACTCCAGCTAGGGCTAGAGACTCCGGCCCTGGAGACCAGAGACTACGGGGTTAGTGAAGTGCAACGGCTCTAATTTGGGGGTGGGGGCTATAAATACCCCTTCTTCCCCAAGTGCAAGTTGCGGCTTCTACTCTCTCTCCTCCATTATTGCTAAGCTCCAATCTCCTAGATCTTCCTCCCTAGCCACTAGAAGTTGATGCCCCTTGGGGAATCAAGAGAGGAGACCTAGACCTAGCTTTCCACCAAAGGGATTTGTGTTTCCCCACCATTTGTGTAAGAAGTTTCTCTAGGGTTTGAGGAAACCTAACTTGGAAAATTCGCTCTCCATAGATCATCCTCGTGTGTAAGAGCTTTGGGGTCGTCTTGGGAGCCTCCAATTCAGTTGTAGAGAAGTACTCCAAGGTTTTGTACAATGTTTCAGTCGTCGCCTTCAAGTCCACCGTATAGTGGGTCGTGGGCTTGTTGTGAGGAAGGTGTGTGGGAGAATAGGGTGAGGCCTTTTGTGGCGCTGGTGGTCCTAGTACCACCCACCCCTCCAACGGAGACATACTTCCCCTCAAAAAGAAGGAACTTCGATAAAACATCTTCGTGTCTTTTATCGGTTATTTCTATCCTTACTCTCTACTATTGTTGTTTGATTGCTTGCTTGTTATATAGGCTCTCTCACCTAGTTGCATATCTAGAGAACTTACTTTGTGTCAAGCCTTAATTTTAAAATAAGCTAAAAATTGAGTAGCGCCTATTCACCCCCCCTCTAGTCGCTTATACCGATCTTTCACGCCCCAATGGCCCCATCGGAGCTGAGGTGACCAAATATGCCGATTTTAGAGGTGAGCATACCCCCAAAGCCCCATATGGAAGAAAGAACAGTAGTAAGCAAACAAATTGGAAAAAACACAGTTGGTTTCACCAGTTCCTGACACTTACATTTGTGGTGCCTTTGCTCGACGATGAGCTAGCTAGTGGTGGTGGCATGCTTCTATTCAACAGAAAGGTGTGGGGTCAACAAGAGGTAAAATAGTAGGAGTTATATGTTTTTTCTTTCAATTACTACCATGTGGGGACAAAGAAATTTTGGGTCGCGGGGGGTAGTGGTGAGGCTGGATTTCGTGGCCAAAATCTAAATTTTCGAAAGCAGTGAGGTGGGACAGAACCACGAAAGTATTGATGTGCTTTTTTGCGATTGGAAGTAGTGGTGTGCTTGTTAGTGAAATTATGACTTACCGGTTCACTGACACGTGAGAAAAACTAGATGCATGACCTGCCTGTCAGTGACCCAAAGTTATGGCAAATGGGGATTTCAGGTTGCAGTTCAAAATGTATTTTTGATAATGGCCTTGTATACAAAAACAGAGGGAGTATTTGAACTGTCACAATGAAATTGGGATTTCGGACTACAAACAAACACACACACACATGCATACTCCCTTTAATCCAAATAAGTTGACTTAGTTTCATTCAGATATGGATGTATCTAGCACTAAAATGTGTCTAGATACATCCGTATATAGACAAATCTAAGTCAATAAATTTGGATCAGAGGTAAAATGAGTAGTTTCAAATTATAATTCTTCTAACCAAGACATATAAATCATAAGGTAGCTCCATATTACAAATCATAAGGTAGCTATATATAAGGTATTCCCCTGATGATATACAACCCTGCATCAACTCCATCCCAATGTAGTGTACCCGATCCACAGCCTCCTGAAGGATACATAACCTCGGGTGCAGGCTCATGAATGAATGGTCGTCGTCACTATCATCACTGTCCGCTTGAGCTCTATGTTTCTACAGTTAGTAGATTAACATGGATTATAGAGAAACATCTAAGAGACACAACCTAAACATTTATTATTCTATGGATATACCTTGTCATCTGGCATAATCGAAGTCATAGAAATGGAACCCATTTCATGCAGCTTGCGCCTTTTCTCTCCTCCCCTTATCCCACTTGATCTAGATACTTGGGGTCTGCCTCTACCATTTGATCTAGATGATTAAGATCTTCTTCCCCTGGCTGATCTAGATGAGATCAAGATCTACTTCCCTTGTGTTATGGGTCTCCTTGTGGATTAACCCTTGGGATGGCCCGATCTTCACATATTTGAGGCAGGAAGTGAGGGGAAACCAGATGAACTCACTCAAATGCAAGGTAAAGATATAAACACACACTATCTGATTTGCTCCCGTTGGTTCGAACAACCAATCTAATAGAATCCTTAGGAGAGAGACCTTGCGGTAGAATCACCCGAGGAGAGATTGGCAAGCAAGTGGTAGAATCCCACAACAAGGAGAGAGTAGCAACCAAGTAGAATCCCAAAGGGAGAGACCAAGCACTACTAGAATCCTTGAAATAGGAGAGACCAAATACTTGAGGAGGGTCTTGATACAACTCTTAGATTCAATCTAGAGAGGGGGATCCCATCCAGGGTTTGGCACATGCCATGAGTCCTAATCAATTCATCATCATATCTAGGATTTCTAGGAGGGGTGGGGGCATATATATAGGCCATCCACTTAAGTAGGGACATTGTAGGCATAAACAAGAAGTTCTGGGCGAGATGGGGCATTACATGGGCCAGGCCCAACTTCAAGGCTCATAGGCCTGTTCACTTGGGCCGGAGACTCCGGGTTCGGGTATGCGGAGACTCCAGGACGGGGCGGAGACCTCGATATAGAGACGGAGACTCCGGATGGACTCTAGAACCTTGGAGTCATATGATGGTCAAGGTGGTGGCGAAGACTCCGGGTGCGGCAGAGACTCCGAGCTGGAGGGGCCAGAGACTCTAGTCCTGCTTTAGTTGCTTCTTCCTTATCCTCTTCCAAGCCTCTTGCATAATAGGTTGAAGCACAAACGTCTTGTTGTTCCACTTGAAAGAGTATTTATTGGTAGTGCCATAATGTATGGCTCCTCTATCATATTGCCATGGTATCCCTAGTAGCATGTGACACACAGTCATAGGCACTACATCAAACTCGACGTTGTCTTCATATGCCCCAATCTTGAAGGAGACGTTGACCTTGTAGTTGATCTTGATGGTTCCATTATCATCGATCCATTTGACATGATATGGGTGTGGATGCTCCAAGTATGGCAACTTGAGTTTTTCACAAAGGTCGGTGCTCGCAAGATTGTGACAACTTCCTCTCCATCGATGATTACCTTTATGGACTTTTCATCAATTCTGGATCTAGTTTGGAAGATATTGAGGCATTGGTCCTTTCTTGGAACGGAGTTTGTTGTCAAGACTTGCGCTATGACGAGTGAAGGGCTTGGATCATGCTCGCACAGAAGGGTGTCATCCTCTTTCATTGCGGCATCCTTTGGAAGTGCAGTTTGTGTCAAAGCTTTGTATTCTTCTTCACTGACAGAATATGTTGCGCCATTCTCATCCATAATCATGACTCTTGTGTTGATGCACTCATATGACTTGTGGCCCCTTCAATTTAAGGGTCCAACATATCTCGGTAAAATGATTTAAATGAGCATAAGGATGTTCATCGAGATCATCCCTTGTGAATCTTTTTTCATGTAAAATGGCAATTAGACAAGGGTTGACCTCGTATTCTTCAGTACTTCCACTCAGGAATTCTTTCACATAGGCTCTATTAAACCTCCCGGGGTATTCAGTTGTGTCGATCTTGTTCATATGCCTGAGCACAGTCATGGTGTTTACCTGAAACTAGTAAACAACTTTAGTAAAACAAATAATAAATTAGCAACTAAGAACAAAGACCAAAAGTACTTAACTCTCCGACAACGGCACTATAAAATAGCTTGATGACTGCAAGAGCACATGCATAATGTAACTAGTTTTTGAAGTAAGAGTGTCGAACCATGGAGAGATATTTCATCATTATCTATCAAGGATTACTTGTAAGCTACCCTTGATCTCAAGTAGGAGTGATTAAAGAAGGTTTTTTCGTGCGACATAAAGGAGACAAACATGCCGTAAAAGGTAATGAAACTACAATAAGGCGAAGTGTTCTCAGGGATTTCAGGATCCACCTCAAGCATTGGTATTAAATATGATTAGGATAAATCTATATCTTTTTTCATGACATGTGCGAGGATAGCTCCATAAATGAATGATCACAGAAAGCCATATGTTATTTCATTTGTAATAACCATTGCGATGATCTTAAGCAAGCCACTAGGATCCCTCACAATTAAGGGTTTCCCCATGGATATTGATATGATCTTAGTGACTCTCTCCTTATCCCCCTTGACCATATGAATAGCATGCCGGTATGTTATGTCACTTAGCACCATACGTACTACTATACATCCAAAGGTAATTCCCTCTTTAGTCCCGAAGGCAAATATTACATGGTCGGCTTCACATAATATCTAGAGAGAAAACCAACACATAGTCATAAGCAAAAAATATAGATCATCTTTATTTCACATCATAATATTGGTAGGGTTTCTCCATCTCCCCAAGAACAGGGTAAACTCTCACTCATGGAGGTAATCAACAACATCATCATGGATATATGAAATCAATACAAGTAAATGGATGATAACAAGTCCAAATCCACAATAGCAATTGGAATTACAACAATATGGAGGTAAATGAGATGGGGAATGGTGATGATGATGAAGATACAGTGGTTGATGATGATGGATATGATGCCTAGGCCTCCGATGATCCATGCAACAACATGGATGACGCCCTCTACAAGTTCCCCCTCTGGATCCCTTCTAGGGGTGAGGTTTCTGCATTTTTGGTGGCTTTGAATGTCGGATCTCAGATTTGTCTTCGCATGGTGAAAGTATTTGACGAGACTAAGTGGACTCCACATAGGTGGGGTCCATATGTACTGATGATCGTTAATGCTTCAGTAGTTTCTCTGTGCGATGGTCTTTCTCCCATTTTGTCCAATATGACTGCCCTAAATGAGATATTCATCAATGTCTCAATATTTTGGGATCTGGTGGGAACATGCATAAAAGGTGCACGCGGGCGCTATAAAATACCAAAAAACTACTACTATTCATGCAAAAAACATGAAGTAAATATGCTTCAAAATGCACTCATCAGCCGACCTACTTAAATTTATCGAGCTGACGTTACACTAGTGACCGGTGATGTCACCAGTTACTGATATGACATCACCGGTTACCCGTGTGATGTCGGAGGTTACAAATTTGATGGAGATAATTACCCATTAACGGGGTTTGCCACGTGGCAGTTTGCATGACATCAGTAGGCAGCGAAGCTAGCGAAACACATCTACCATTGTCTGAATTTTTGTGGTAGATGGGTTTCATCCACCATGGTTTTTGAAAAACCGTGGTAGAACCTTTCTTGAGGCGACTTTTACCACAAGTGCCCATCCATGGTAGAAGAACTTTAACCACGAAAAAATGGCCTTCTACCATGAAATCTAGTCGTGGTGTAAGGATGCACATAGCCAAAAAAGAAAAAAAATCGCCACACTGATCCACCACTAGCAAAAGCCGGATCCAACTGATACGTTGCTAACGTATCTATAATTTTTGATGTTCCATGCTTGGTTTAATCTACTTTCTTATGTTTTGTCCACACTTTGGAGTACTTTTCATATGATTTCTTGGACTAACCTATTAACAAGAGCCACAGTGCCAGTTGCCAGTTTTCTGCTGTTTTTGGTTCTAGAAAGTCAGAAAATGAATATTCTCGGAATTGGACCAGACAAAAGCCAAAGTCGTTATTTCCCCGGAAGATTCACGGAGCCATAAGGAGAGACGAAGGGGGGCCACAGGGTGGCCAAACCACCCCTAGGCGCGGGTCCCCCCAGGCCACGCAGGGCATGGTGTGGGCCCCCTGGCTGGCCACCGACCTCGCCCCTTCGCCTATATATTCCTCCCGATACAGAAACCCTAAAGAGTCAAGCCTCCAGCCACGAAAAGTTCCATAGCGCCGCCGCCACCGAAGGGGAGATTCGGGGGACAGAAAGTCTCTGTTCCGACACCCTGTCGGGACGGGGAAGTGCCCCTGGAGCCATCTCCATCGATCTCCACCACCATCTCCATCACCGTTGTTGATTCCCATGAGGAGGAGGGAGTAGTTCTCTCTCGAGGCTAAGGGTTCTACCAGTAGTTATGTGTTCATCTCTCTCTCTATGCATGATCTTATTGAGATCATGAGCTTGTAATCTATAGATCTACCTTGCTACTCAAGTGCTTTAATAGATCTCTGCTCTCTCCCTGTGTGTGAAGTTGACAGTGTACACACCATGGTGGCACTTAGGCTAGAGATTACAAATACTTGTTATGAGTTATATTTGGAGTTGGATGTCTTTATGAAATTGTGGTGTTTGTTGGACCCATCTAGTGCTCAAGGTGACAGTGTGGGGTTATCTAGAGGGGAAAGGCTTACTTTGAGGTGTGCTGTTATAGCCCTACCATGGATTAGAGTGTCCAACCGGAGAGTAGTTCAGCGTAGTATCATAAAGAATAAGATATTTATATGAGAGTGTTCACTAGTGAAAGTATGATCCCCAGGCCTTGTTTCTAAGCACTGAAACACCGTTTGCTATTAGATCTATTACATGTTTGCTTGCTTCTATCTTTATTTCAGTTTTACTTTAGTCTTTTCCATGCCATCAAGCTATTTTCTATCACCGTTCCCACTTATAATTATCTATACCACTTGTATTTCACTATCTCTTCGCCGAACTAGTGCACCTATACACCTGACAAGTGTATTGGGTGTGTTGGGGACACAAGAGACTTCTTGTATCTTGATAGCAGGGTTGCTTGATAGGGGATACCTTTGACCACTTCCTCCCTGAGTTCGATAAACCTTGGGTGATCCACTTAAGGGAAACTTGATGCTGTTCTACAAACCTCTGTACTTGGAGGCCCAACAACTGTCTACAAGAATAGAAGTGCGTAGACAGCAAGCTATTTTCTAGCGCCGTTGCCGGGGAGGTAAGGTAAAAGGTACTCACATCCTCCGGTGTGAGTGCTCGAAGTTATTTCCTTTAGATTCTGCAATTATATCTTTTTGTTTCTTATTTTTGTTTTCACTAGTTAGGCTTAATGGAAAACAAGAACAAAATTAGAGAGCTTTATAGTATTTATCTTGAGTTAGGACATGAAGTGTTTGAAGAGAAAATTTAATAACCTATGGAACTTTATTTGCATGCTAATAGCAATGTTGTTAGTATGAATTCTTTGGACACCATTATTGCTAATGCTATGGAAAGTCTAAGCTTGGGGAAGCTAGTTTTTATGAAAATGATCTTTTTAGTTCCCCAACTTTGGAAGATAGCTATTCTATTGCTTATGATGATACCAGACCTCCAATATATGATGATTACAATGATGCATATGATATTTTCAGTCCACCTACTATTGAGGAGGAAATTAATGATTACAATATGCCTCCTATATTTGATGATTATGGTGATGAGAATAATAATGATAGCTATTTTGTTGAATTTGCTCCCACTACAATTAATAAGAATGACTATGTTTATGTGGGGAGTATTAATTCTTTTATGCATGTGGCTCATGATAAGAATATTTTATGTCATAGTTATAGTGTTAATTTTATTCATGATGCTACTGAAAGTTATTATGAGAGAGGGAAACATGCTTTTATGCATCTCAATAATATTAAGTTTTCCCTCTTTATGTTGAAATTCTTGAAGTTGCACTTGTTTTGTTTTACTATGCTTGTTGCTTTGTGCTTTTATGAATTGTTTCTTTACAAGATTCCTATGCATAGGAAGTGGGTTAGACTTAAATGTGCTTTGAATTTGCTTCTTGATGCTCTCTTTTACTTCAATTCATATTTCTTATGTGAGCATCTTCTCAAACTATCATGTCTAATTTAAAGGCGTTAAAGAAAAATACTTATTGGGAGATAACCCAAAAGTTTTAGATAAGTCTTGGAAGTTATTAATTTTGTAATAACTGCTCCTTATACTTTTTATTTGCTTTTTGTGCCAAGAGTATCCTCTAATGAGAGAGAAGTAATGATTGGGAAAGTTGCTGTCCCGAAACAGATTTCTGTGTTTCACCGTAAAAATTCGTGTAAAATCTCTGTACGTCCTTTTGAGGCGTGAATTTTTGTGCTTCTATCCCAGGTTGTTATCTAACTTTCGTTAGTTCATCACTTTTCGATTTGAGTAACAGAAGGTCTTCGAAAAAATTCGTCTTTACCTGTTGGTCTGTTTTGACAGATTTCTGCCTTATTTGCATTTGCTTCTTGTTGTTTCCTTTTGAGTTCTTTTGGGGAATTGAGCTTTTTGAGGGAAGTTCTACAGTAGCTTATGTTTTAATGGAAGTTTTATTGGTGTTGGAACTAAACCTAAAGACTTATTATCTTGAGTGCACTAATGTTGCTAATAAAGATTGTGTGAAGTTTTGTATGAAGGAGAAATTTCAGGTGTATGGAAGGAATGAGTAATGAGATGAAGAATGGACTAAAGCTCAAGCTTGGGGATTCCACGCGTGTCACCCCAAGAAATATCCAAGAAGTACAAGCGTCAAATCTTGGGGATTCCCAAGGCATCCCCTTCTTCATCAATAAAAATTCCAGGTTTCTTCCAAACACTTCATTTTTATTGTTTCATGCACAGTTGTGTTGTTCTTGGAGCGTCTTCTTTTTCGTTTTCGTTTTGTTTTTTTGTTTGCTTGGTTTGCTTAGTTTGTTGAATAAATTGGTTGGACCCGCTCTTTTATACATTGGTTTTCAAATAGTTTGGTTTGGATTGGAAAAGAGTAGGAAAGTTCATGCTTAAGTGGTAAAGAGAGCTTGTTTTTGACTGTGGCCAATGCTTTGTCATGCCATGCTTGATATTGTTTTGGCTTTAGGCTTAGTATTATTTGCTGTAGTATGACTTGTTATAAACAATTGAGATTGCTTAATGTGCCTTTAAAGAATCATGCGTTGTTTTAGCATATTAAAGCATAGTATTGTGGTATTCTCCTTTGATGCTTTATTTGGGTTGACTTGGCACATGCTCACACCATGTTATGACTATCCCAAGTCACCATAGCCTTTATGATCCTTTAGTTTTCAACTTGTAGTATCACTTTATGCTTTGATTAATGATGTTTTGTCGCTCTGCATGATTATGGTCATTATTGCTCTCTTAGTTGGTCGCTCCCAGTCTTTTGCTAGCCTCCACAACCAAGTATGAGTTCTACTCATGCATCCAACTCCTAAAACCAAGTTATTCCAAAAGAGTCCACCATACCTACCTACTAGCATATGCTATTCCAAGTATATTCATGTTTTTATCTACCTTCCGAATTAAACTTGTTATGAGAAAACTAGTGATTAAAGCTCTCACGAACTTGATGGCACACTTTACTTTTCTTGCCCTAAATAAACTTGAACCATTGTGTCGTCTATGTTGTATATGCTTGCACTTATTTGTTGGGGATTAGCAAAACCATGCTGTCATGGAGAACGCTTTCAACATTGCACTTGTACTTTGTACCTAGTTGATATCATGCTCTTTTGTCTATGGATGTCGTCGGTGTGAAATGAAATGGGAGCTTGTAAGTCCATGGAGTTTGTGTTAGAGAAATGCCTGGGCCGCTAGTCTAATCCATACTGACATGGTGGAAACCTGTAGCGTAACCATAATGAGCTGTCTATGAAGCATTCTCCTTATAAAAAAAAGAGTCAGATATTGAGAAAAAGAGAAAAAGAAAAAAGAGATATGAGAAAAGAGGAAAGAGAGAAAAAAAAGCACCATATTCCCATGGTAAATAAGAAGATTGCTGAGATGCTCGTTGTCTGCTTGCCTTGTCATTTTGATATGGGGATTCTTCCGTATCATCGGGCAAGGGGTACCCCGTTGGCGGTTCTCTATGATACACATGTACTTACGATGACAAGAACTTACCGGTGACTAAACTTGAGTAGCATGAGTAGCGGCCCTCGTATTCAAGGGACATGAGATTTCCAACTTATACTTTGTCAAGCATATACACCATAGTTTGTTCACTTTAACCTTAATCACTTCAAGATGCTTATGATAGGGGCAATGAGAGCTGAAAGCTAATAAGTACCATAATTTTTGGAAGCTCTTTATGAAACTTGAATCTCTGCTTCCTTCTATGAAGGCCTTTCTTCCACTTTTATATTGAGTCTCCACCTTCTATCTTTATGCACCTATTTTGAGAGCATAGTGGCCATTCTTAGTTCTATGTGCATTGTCCCAAGACTTGTTGATTGATGCATAACTTTGATATTGCTTGTTTTAAACTATTTGTATCTAGTCACTCTTATGAACTTTGAAGGTGTCCTATGCATTTATGTTTGCTACTCTATGAGGGACAAGCTGAATACCACTATGCTATGTTTTCTTTATGTGAAACAAACAAACGTCTTGCAAAGCATTGTTATTAATGAATCTTTTGTTTGTGCCTCTTCATGTTGCAACATAGTTGTTTTGTCTTATTGTTAGAACTTTGTCTTTCATGTTATGATTGAAGTACTATGATCCCAGCTATCAATGTTTTACAAATACTTTGATCAAGTTTATGATGGTGCATGTCACCTCAAAAATTATTCTTTCTTTTTATCACTTACCTACTCAAGGACGAGCAGAAGTTAAGCTTGGGGTTGTAGATATTTGCTAACGTATCTATAATTTTTGATGTTCCATGCTTGGTTTTATCTACTTTCTTATGTTTTGTCCACACTTTGGAGTACTTTTCATATGATTTCTTGGACTAACCTATTAACAAGAGTCACAGTGCTAGTTGCCTGTTTTCTGCTGTTTTTGGTTCCAGAAAGTCAGAAAATAAATATTCTCAGAATTGGACCGGACAAAAGCCAAAGTCGTTATTTTCCTGGAAGATTCACAGAGCCAGAAGGAGAGACGAAGGGGGGCCACAGGGTGGCCAAACCACCCCTAGGCGCGGGTCCCCCTAGGCCACGCCAGGGCATGGTGTGGGCCCCCTGGCTGGCCACCGACCTCGCCCCTTCGCCTATATATTCCTCCTGATACAGAAACCCTAAAGAGTCAAGCCTCGAGCCACAAAAAGTTCCGCAGTGCCGCCGCCACCGAAAGGGAGATTCGGGGGACAGAAAGTCTCTGTTCCGGCACCCTGCCGGGACGGGGAAGTGCCCCCGGAGCCATCTCCATCGATCTCCACCACCATCTCCATCACCGTTGCTGATTTCCATGATGAGGAGGGAGTAGTTCTCTCTCGAGGCTAAGGGTTCTACCGGTATCTATGTGTTCATCTCTCTCTCTATGCATGATCTTATTGAGATCATGAGCTTGTAATCTATAGATCTACCTTGCTACTCAAGTGCTTTAATAGATCTCTGCTCTCTCCCTGTGTGTGAAGTTGACAGTGTGCACACCATGGTGGCACTTAGGCTAGAGATTACAAATACTTGTTATGAGTTATATTTGGAGTTGGATGTCTTTATGAAATTGTGGTGTTTGTTGGACCCATCTAGTGCTCAAGGTGACAGTGTGGGGTTATCTAGAGGGGAAAGGCTTACTTTAAGGTGTGCTGTTATAGCCCTACCATGGATTAGAGTGTCCAACCGGAGAGTAGTTCAGCGTAGTATCATAAAGAAAAAGATATTTATATGAGAGTGTTCACTAGTGAAAGTATGATCCCTAGGCCTTGTTTCTAAGCACTGAAACACCGTTTGCTATTAGATCTATTACATGTTTGCTTGCTTCTATCTTTATTTCAGTTTTACTTTAGTCTTTTCCACGCCATCAAGCTATTTTTTATCGTCGTTACCACTTATAGTTATCTATACCACTTGTATTTCACTATCTCTTCGCCGAACTAGTGCACCTATAAACCTGACAAGTGTATTGGGTGTGTTGGGGACACAAGAGACTTTTTGTATCTTGATTGCAGGGTTGCTTGAGAGGGGATACCTTTGACCACTTCCTCCCTGAGTTCGATAAACCTTGGGTGATCCACTTAAGGAAAACTTGTTGTTGTTCTACAAACCTTTGCACTTAGAGGCCCAACAACTATCTACAAGAATAGAAGTACGTAGACATCAGCAACCACTACCAAATATAACACCCTGACTACAAAGGAGGTTCTCAAAAAATGATGCCTCCAAGAAGGAACAGTTGTCAGAGACGGGTGGACCAAGGCCTATAATACTTATTACATGGGCTTTATACCGGTTTTTTCTTGTCCCACGACGAGACCTCGATGTTCATAACTTGGAGGCTTGTATCCAAGAGCTCTCAACTGATCTGACATGTCGTGCTATAAGAATACTTCATGAAGGATTCCAGAACTAGACTATATTGAAGGGAGATTGATGATCAATTTGACGTATAAAACAAGATAAAGACTCATGAAGCAAGTTGTTGCCATTATCTTTGTTCGACACGCGATCTGGTTTAGACAAATATGAGGCGCCCTCCCCCATTTTATCCTACGTGATATACTCTTTCTGTTGTGAAGCTATGATAGTTTAATCTAGGGTTACAAGTGGCAACCCGCATAAGACGCACAAGTAAAACTTAGTTTAAACTAGACTAATTTTACTATTTTTTTTAGAAATAGACAAATCAATTTTAACTATGAAGGGGGACAACCCGAGTTTAATCCCTATGAAATTATGTTTAGCCCTGATTTATGTTTACAATAGTTTTTCAAATAAAATATGTGTTGCTCATGGTGAATCAGGAAAGTTCTACATGTAGGTTTATGGTAAATATATAACTATTTTACCTCAGCCAGGTTTGGTGTGGTAGTAACATTGTAGCTAAAATTTAACATCTTAATTTGTTTTTTACCAGATTAATAGTAAACTAGACTTCTCACTGCCCCCGAGGCGTAGTCGGTAGATAGAACGCTTGACGATATGATCGTGCTAACGTGAAAAAAGCCAAGTTCTAAGCAAAATAGAAACGAGAAGCACGTCAATAAGAACATAGTGTGTTGTCGGTAGGCAGAATGCTTGACGATATGGTCTCTCTACATCTAGGTGCAAGAAAAAATATGATACCAAACCCAGACGTGAAAAGCACAAAGTCCTCTACGCCCACCGTGCACGGAGAGTGGGCAGAACGCTTAATGACATAGTCGCACTACATCTACGTATAAGAACAAAAGCCGGTAGGCAGAACAGTCGATGACATAGTAACACCATATTCACGTCTAAGAGAAAATATTAAATCAGAAGGACACAACATACATTAGGCAAATCGTCCAACAACATAACAAAGCTGGGTTAAGGACATATGATATTTAATGAGGCTATAAACAGAATAACTTTGAAGTGAACACAATGTTTGGTGAGCATAAGCGCCTAGAAATGAACATATATTTTACATGGAAAAACGATTTATCGATAGTCTCAATTCACCATAAAATAAACTACGGAGATTCTCTAACCATCTTTCATCGTTTAAAACATGCGTAGCACATTCGAAGGCATGTGGCAATGGTCTCGTCGTCATGTACAACCGAACGCTGCTCTTGTTCTGTTATGTCATAGCATTTCTGCATAGTACACGATAAGAATGTGAAAGGATAGAGATGTCGCCTAGAGGGGGTGAATAGGCAATTTAAAAACTATTACGGTTTTGGCTTGATAGAATGCAGAACTAAACTAACATTTATTTTACAAGCACAAAACCTAAATACACTAGGCTCAACTAAGTGCATCAACAACAAGATAAGCTAAGCAAGATAGCACACAAGATAAATATACCACAAGTGATAGGCAAGATATAAGTACTTCAAGCTCGATGGCTATCACAAGAAAAGTAAGCTCGGGTATAGAGATAACCGAGGCACGCGGAGACGAAGATGTATTCCCGTGTTCCCTTACAAGTAAGGTACATCACGTTGGAGAGGTGTGGGATTCCACGAAGGATTTTCCAACGCTACGAAGGCTCACCTTCTTCTCCGAGTCTATCCCACGAAGGAATATGCCCTTTCCTTATGGCTAGCTTTTCCTCCACTCCAGAGATGGCAAACTCCACAACCACTTCACAAGCTCTACGAAGGAGAAGCTCGGGTCTCTTCACAATCTTCCATGAAGAGGACACCGTGGCACCAACTGCCAAGCCAACTAGGAGGTCACCCTCCAAGAGCAACAAGCTTACGGTTTCTCACTCGAACAAATCATAATGGAGAGCTCAACATTTATGCAAGAATGCAAAGCAAGAACACCAAGGGTGTTCAAATCCTTCACTCTCAAATCCCACCAAAGCAACAAGTGCTAGGGAGGAATTAGAGAGGAAGAACAATGGTGGAAGTCAACCAATGACTCCAAGATCTAGATCCAATGGGTTCCCCTCACTTAGAGGAGGAATTGATTGGTGGGGATTGTAGATCTTGATCTCCTATTCCAAAGCCCTCAAAAAGATGCAAGAATCATAGGAGGGAAGGAAGAGGAAGCAAGCTCAACAGGGTCAACAATGAAGGTCAATTCCGGGCTCAAGAACACCCAAAAACGTTGGGGGAAGAACCCCCTTTTATAGGGGGAAGCAAATATGGCCGTTGGGAGAAATCTGCGTGAACCCGGTTTGAAGTTCGGTTGAAGCGGCCCAAAAACCGGATAGTCCGGTATCAGGCTCGGTTGAATCCCGGTTTAAACCCGGTTGAATCCCGGTTTGAACCCGGTTGAATCCCGGTTGAACCGGATCTATCCGAAGAAGGTAGAGAGTAATCCGGTTGCTTGGCGGCATCCAATGAATCCCGGTTGAACCGGATCTGAAACAAACTTCACGAAAAACGCAATAACTTTTGCATCCGGACTCCGATTTCGATGATCTTAGGCTTGTTTTGACGAGGACAATAAGCTCTACAATATGGTGTGGAGAAACATCATAGTCCAACAAAGTAGGATAGAACCAAATGAATAAAGTTATGAAGCTTCCCTATAAGAAGAACCGGTAAAACCTTCAAACTCGAAAACGCCATAGAAGATGCATACGAATTCCGTTTTCGATGAACTTGGGCTTGTTGAAGAGCTAGCAACAAGATCAAGAACCTCACATGGAGAAACACCAAGAAGCAACAAAATAGGAAGATGCAAAGTATGCAAAGGATTGAGATCCCTATGACGATGTGATCAAGTTACCCAACCGAAAGCCCCTCTTGATAGTGCAGCTATCTATCCTATAACCCGGTCTCCCAACAACCACCTTGAGACCAGTAAAAGGAAAACCTAGCAAGGCCATACCTTTGACTTGCGCATCCCGCTTGATCTTGATGACAATGCTTCAAGCTCCATCCAAGCCAGAATGCATCACTTGATCATTGTTGCTTCGTGAAGACTCGTAATTTGCTCCCCCATACACCACTATGGAATAGCTTCATTAAGACACATCTTCACATGTCCATTATCACCAATATGGATGGCAAGCTTCAAGCAAATGATCTTATCGAGTTGCTTATCTTGAACTTGCCCTTCTCAAACTTTGATGACGATCACCACTTGATGTCATCCTCTCATGGGCTATATGAGATCTTCACTTTTGAAGCATTCCCATGGAAAGATACCTATCCCATATAGAAAACGCAAAGGCACATATATAATGGGTTAGTTCATGATGCATAAATGACAAGGCTTACCATACCACAAGATCCATGTGGTACATTCTTTATGCTTCATTGTTGACCAACTTGAAATCACTCTTCACTCTTTGTATTGGTCAACCAAGTATCTTCTCATGCTCCATCTCAATATCTTGAGGTACATAAAGAATTATTCATTTGATTACATGCTCTAAATCTTAGTCAACCATAGCTCAACTAATGAGGCTATCATGACACTAGCTTAGAGCCATATCTTGAATTCTTCTATTGAGATCACACTCTCAAGATGTTGATCATATCATATTCTTCTTCAACTCGATGATATTGATGCCAATACTCAAGGTATATCTTTATCTTCATGGCATCCATACTTGAATCCAACATATGGACTACAAGCATGACCTATGGAATATTCATTCATATTAAACTCAATGAAAACATTAGTCCATAGGGATTGTCATTAATCACCAAAACCACACATAGGGGCAATTACCCTTTCAATCTCCCCCATTTTGGTAATTGATGACAATCACAACAAGAGGGTTTATATAATGAATATTAGAAACAAGTACACAAATTATCCAAGAATAAGTTTTATACAAGAGGTTGTATTTGATATGGTTAAGTAACACAAAGATACTAGCCCATATCAAAACCGATTCTACTCACACAAACTACAACTAATGAGAGAGATGTGAGTAGAACCAACATATATAGAGCAAACTCCCCCACAATATATGCACGTGTGATGAACTTGAA
Source organism: Avena insularis (assembly GCA_023614405.1). Classification (NCBI taxonomy): domain Eukaryota; kingdom Viridiplantae; phylum Streptophyta; class Magnoliopsida; order Poales; family Poaceae; genus Avena; species Avena insularis. The sequence goes on along the minus strand of CM042692.1, from coordinate 65,832,739 downwards.
TTTCATTGCATACATTGTCAAACATAACCTTTGGGAGAGTTTCCACTATATATTCAACCATGCAATACATAATAAATATGAAATGCATGAAAGGCAAACACTTAAGAACAAACCAATCTTAAGTAGAAAACCATTTCCCTTATAACCCTCTAAACTTCTCCCCCATTGACAACAAGTGCCAAAATGGATGACAAAGTTAGAAGGCCAATATAGTTCAAGTTCCTCCCAAGGTGTGCATTTCTCATAATATGAGTGAAATCATATGCACATATCCAATGACAAATACTTGGAGGAAATCAACTATATTGAGGATCAAATATTGCTAAAAGGATAACAAGGTGAAGAAACCTCAACGGATGAAGCAAGCAATCAAAAGATCCAAATAATCAAATGGACAAATAGTGATCTAAATGAAATAAGGAAGCTCCCCAAGGTTTGTGCAAAAATGAGTTGTTTCATTTGAATACAATATGCACAAACATAGAATCCTCACTCCCTCTATATCATTTAGAACACAACCAAGATACAAGGAGTAGAGATATAAATCAATACACTTGTCAAGACAAGCTTAAGTCCAAAAGAAACCAAATATGAGATATGAGTGCGCGAAGATGCAACAAAAGTAAACCGAGCACTCATAAATCAAGACCTTACCAAAACCATTAAAAACTAAGCGGAAAAGTGAGATGGTTGGAAAAAGGCGAGGATATCAAGGCGAGAGATTAACACTCTTGTGTATATAAGTTTCTAAGTGGGAAAACATGAGAATAATCCACAAAGAAACATCCACACATAAGAGGTTAATAAAAATAAGAAAACATGATATCCAAGAGGAAGTCATAAGATATACCAAAAAATGATATTTTGCTTAAGTGCATATATAGCCCATGGCTCTGTTTTCTCTCATGGTATATCAATGAACGTCACCAAAGAAAAAGAAAAACCTCAAAAACATCACAACTAACACTAAGGGAACTAATGCTAGTTGGGATATTTTGAGAAAGGCAACAAGTATCAAAAGGAAGGATTCAATGCAATTTAACAATATTACACATGAGAGTACCATGAGGAATTGATATGCAATAAATTGCTAGAAGGCATATTTGGAATTGATGAATCGTGAACATGATTTTATATACTCCCCAAAATATGCATCATCTCAAATTACTCACATAAGCAATAAGGATAGAGAAGTCTTTCAAAGATCCTTGCAAGAACCGTAACATTTACAAACAAATAAATTCATGCCAAGATGCAACCTATGAGAGATTGGATGGAAGAATAGTACGCATGAATAAGATACTTGTTACCGAGATAGCAATGGTATGATGTAGTAGATAAGAATTCTTCGACCATCCTAGCTTGGCTCCAATTATAATGTGGTGACAACACCTTCCTTATAGATAAGACAAGCATCAATTGCATCTCCAATGTACCTAAAACAACATTCAAGTACATCTTGGTCCCCAAACTTGTTGGGTCCAAAGTGGTTAGACTAACCACAACACATAGGACATACTCCATAAAAATGTGTGCATATTTAGAGATGAAATTTGAATTTCATGCACATCATAGACGTTTAAGGATTTGATGTAGTATACCCTATATATGGGATCAAAGAAAGCAAAACAAGATATAAGATATACATTTAGTAAACATGCATGCACGATACTTTCAAGAACCAACGAAGATATAATTTGGACAAAGCACCAAAAAATTCAAGAAGGCATACAATGTGTGACAAAACACATTTGTTGTCCAAACTATATCAAAGAATCAAATCAACACAAGATTTGTTCAACAAAGTTCAACAAATGAACCAAGCAAAAACTATTGAGCATAAAAGATGAGATAAAAACATAAATGCTCAAATATTTATCTCATTCAAGCAAATAACATAGAGAATAAAGAATGAGATAACAAACTCCCAAAAGAGCAAGGTTTCAACAAATAAACCAAACCCTTAACACTTTTCACAATGGCACAAGGTTCCGAGAAAAAACGTTTATCTTCCACTAAAAGCACATTTGATAATAATCAAAAAGACCATCAAAGAGATGTTCAAAAGCCAAGGAAGACAATGGGAGCCACAACAATTTTTGGAAAGAAAAAAAAGGCAATAAGAGGTGAAAACCAAGGTGAAGATGATCCACAAATGCTACCACACCAAAGTATATCAATTGTCGAAGACAATGAGTGTATTGGAATTTATTTCCGATGGTATATTGCCCGGATATTAAAGATAAATCTTCACAATAAAAAGCATAGGATATGAATAAAAAGATTAAGCACTATGCAAAGATAGAGATTCTTGATAGCTTCAACTAGTCACACAATCATGCAAAGCAATGATTAGAATAACTTGAAGCAAATGGTCTCCCAAATAAGATATAGAGATATGCATTTGAGGAAGGCCACACCAAGAATTTCTTACTCAAGCAAAGACCGAAAAGACGAGAAATAAAAGCTTCTAACAAAAATTAGGACCTTGTTTAAGCTAACATGCCACCTAGATACAAGATAATCAACAATATCAACTCTAATTGGCACCACCTCATATGTTCACATTTCCTAGGATTGTGATATGCAAAAGAAGCATATTACTCCCCCATAATGTGGTATTCAATTTTTCTTAACAAGAGGAAAAACAACCTCGACTAGAGATAATTAATGGACATTAAGAATTTGAATTTCTCATGAGTATGACACACCACATAGTGACTAGATAATCTTGCAATATCAATATTAAGTGGTAGTACTCATGTACACACATTTTAAGGTATGAGAGATGCGCGAGGCATATCACTCCCCCAAAATGGGATGTTCCATTAACCACTCAAAAAGAGCCAAAAAAGATATCATCAAGATGCATTAGAGGCTCAAAGCAAAACACATAAGTAAATGATGTGCCAAACACATAGACATACTTGAATACACAAAATAAGCAAGCATGAGGCACAACAAATACAAACACATACTTGGTACAAAACCAAAATATGTAAAGGGGCAAGTAACTTACAATATAAAAGAGTTGAGTTCGATCTGCCGCAAAGAGGCACATTGGGTATATGGTAGGGAGATGATAATCCTTATAACTTGGCTTTATAAAATATAATATATGAAGATCCCTTAATTCTCCATGAGTTAGCCAAGTCTCCAATGCCCTCCAATAACACCTATTGATCAAGTTTGAGCTTGTTGGTCCCCAACCAAGTTGGGTCCGAAGAGGTTAGTCACAATAAGCTTGGCAACCCAAATGGTTCGTTTCTTGACACCACTTTGAGTTCCAACAAACTTGGCAAACACATTGCCATCCTTATCCTTCGCAAGAGAATAATAATCATCAACAATGATAGGGTTAGATAAGGTACCATTTGAACATGAAGAGGCCAACTGCCCCTTCTCACGACATATGTAGCAACAAGTGCTCCCCTTTCTCTTCTTTATTGATTTCTTGTCTTGGGGAGCCTTATCTTGATTCTTCTTGGGAAGTGGCCTAGCTTCAACTTGAGGTTGAGATTGGGCTTAACCTTGACCTTGTGGCCGCTTCCCTTGTTGCTTATCATTCAAGTGCTTTTTCTTCAATGGACAAGATCTTACATGATGTCCTACAACCTTGCACTTGAAGCAAATAATCTTAGACGAATTCTTGACTTGGTATTGGCTCTTCTTCTTGTTGCTCTTGGACTTGTTCTTGTTATTGGAGTTGAATCCAAGTCCACTTTTATCATTGGGGCATTTTTGCACACTCAAAATATTATCGATTGTGGATTTGCCTTCATGACTCTTTTCCAAGTCTTTCTTCAAAGAAGTGACTTGGGCCTTGAGCTCTTTGATTTCCTCCACATGGTTAGTATAAATAGAGGTACTAGAGGAAGTGGAAGCTTCATTGTTAGAGAAACAAGGCAAAGCAAGTAATCCAACACAAGTTTTATCAATAGTATGACAAGAAGGATCACTAGGACTAGCACATGGCAAAATAGCATTTTGAGTAGAAGTTGTGCTAATGTCCAAATGAGGCTCACAAGATGTTACCTTAGTGATACTTGCCTCACGAGATAACTTTATCCCATCATAGGAGATTAGAAGATCATTATGAGAGGCCAAGAGCTTTTCATGACTTTCTTCCAATTTCCCATAATTGCTAGTTAGCAACTCAAGTTGAGCCCTTAGCTCAACATTCTCCTTTAGGGTAGATGCTTCACAAGAAGTAGAGTTAGTAGCACTAGCATCATTAATAGATTTTTCCTTTTCAATCTCATAAGATTCAATTTTTTGTATGAGGAGACAATTAGTGTGCTTGTCCTCGGCAATCTCTTGCTTAAGGAGATTGAATCTCCGACTCCCATCATCAAGTTGGAAATCCAACTCCTCTATGGTTTTCGTTTGTTTAGTTATGGTGTCCATAACATGTTTTATACAAGCAACAGCCTTATTATTACCACGAAGAGAGGTACACAAAAAGGTCAGCTCAAGCACAAGAGCTCTAGTATCCTCATCAAGGTCATCATCACTATCATCATTATCATTGCTATTATCTAGAGAAGATATGTTGGGATCCAAAGTAGAAGATACCTTTGATCCTCTTGCCATAAGGCACATGTGAGCACGGGAGGATGAAGATGAGGATATTCTTAAATCTTCATTCATGATCGTGTCTTGCTCCATAGGGTGTTTGATTTCCTCTACATTGTTAGATACACAACTAGAGGAAATAGAAGCATTTTGTTTATTGGAACAAGACAAATCAAGCATATCATCTACACTAGTACTCAAATAATTTCTAGACAATATGCAAGGACTAGCAACATAAGGGGATATATAATTATCGTTGCAAGAAGTGCTTAAGTCCAAACTCTCTACACCATTAGCATTTATAGAACATGAATCATTGGTGTAAAGAACCACTACCATCATTACATATGATTTCTCCACTCACCATGCCATTACCTTGTGACTTGTCACATGTAGGTGAAGTGAAGGTAATTGAAATCTCATCGCGACCGGAGGTGGAAGCCACTTGGAGCTCTTCATGATGTGAAGGAGAAGAGAGCTCCTCGGAGATACCACCGACCCTATGAGAAATGGACCCACCAAATATTTCTTTAAGCTTGGTCCACATCTCATGAGATGACTTGCGCTTTACATTTATCAAGAACAAATTAACTATGGGGCTCAAAGAGAAAAAAAGCTCATTAGATACTTGAGCTTCGAGATGTAAATTTTTCTCAAAAGATAGATTTTGAGGATCCATCGGAGGAGAAAAACCTACATCTAGAAATTGCTCAATATTTGGACACAAGGTCCGAAGATTACAAAGCAAGCAATTTCTCCACAAAATATGATTTGTGCCATCAAAGATAATTGTGTCATTGTGCACTATACTACTAGCCGACATCTTTACACTCTAGGTGGTGAAGCCTAAACAAGGAGAGACCTTGCTCTGATACCAATTGAAAGGATAGAGATGTCGCCTAGAGGGGGGGTGAATAGGCAATTTCAAAACTATTACGGTTTTGGCTTGATAGAATGCGAAACTAAACTAACATTTATTTTACAAGCACAAAACCTAAATACACTAGGCTCAACTAAGTGCACCAACAACAAGATAAGCTAAGCAAGATAGCACAAGATAAATATACCACAAGTGATAGGCAAGATATAAGTACTTCAAGCTCGATGGCTATCACAAGGAAAGTAAGCTCGGGATATAGAGATAACCGAGGCACGCGGAGACGAAGATGTATTCCCGTGTCCCCTTACAAGTAAGGTACGTCACGTTGGAGAAGTGTGGGATTCCACGAAGGATTTCCCAACGCCATGAAGGCTCACCTTCTTCTCCGAGTCTATCCCATGAAGGAATAGGCCCTTTCCTTATGGCTAGCTTTTCCTCCACTCCGGAGATGGCAAACTCCACAACCACTTCACAAGCTCCACGAAGGAGAAGCCCGGGTCTCTTCACAATCTTCCACGAAGAGGACACCGCGGCACCAACCGCCAAGCCAACTAGGAGGTCACCCTCCAAGAGAAACAAGCTTACGGTTTCTCACTCGAACAAATCGTAATGGAGAGCTCAACACTTATGCAAGAATGCAAAGCAATAACACAAGGGGTGTTCAAATCCTTCACTCTCAAATCCCACCAAAGCAACAAGTGCTAGGGAGGAATTAGAGAGGAAGAACAATGGTGGAAGTCAACCAATGACTCCAAGATCTAGATCCAATGGGTTCCCCTCACTTAGAGGAGGAATTGATTGGTGGGGATTGTAGATCTAGATCTCCTCTTCCAAAGCCCTCAAAAAGATGCAAGAATCATAGGAGGGAAGGGAGAGGAAGCAAGCTCAAGAGGGTCAACAATGGAGGTCAATTTCGGGCTCAAGAACACCCAAAAACGTTGGGGGAAGAACCCCCTTTTGTAGGGGAAAGCAAATATGGCCGTTGGGAGAAATCTGCACGAACCCGGTTTGAAGTTCGGTTGAACCGGCCCAAAAACCGAACAGTCCGGTATTAGGCTCGGTTGAATCCCGATTTGAACCCGGTTGAATCCCGGTTGAATCCCGGTTGAATCGGATCTATCCGGGAAGGGGTACAGAGGGTAATCCCGGTTAGACTCGGTTGCGAAACCGGGCATCCCAGTATGAATCCCGGTTGAATCCCGCTTGAACCGGATCTAAAACAGACTTCACGAAAAACGCAATAACTTTTGCATCCGGACTCCGATTTCGATGATCTTGGGCTTGTTTTGAAGAGGACAACAAGCTCTACAATATGGTGTGGAGAAACATCATAGTACAACAAAGGAGGATAGAACCAAATGAAGAAAGTTATAAAGCTTCCCTATAAGAAGAACCGGTAAAACCTTCAAACTCGAAAACGCCATAGAAGATGCATACGAATTCCGTTTTCGATGAACTTGGGCTTGTTGAAGAGCTAGAAACAAGCTCAAGAACCTCACATGGAGAAACACCAAGAAGCAACAAAATAGGAAGATGCAAAGTATGCAAAGGATTGAGCTTCCTATGACGATGTGATCAAGTTACCCAACCGAAAGCCCCTCTTGATAGTGTGGCTATCTATCCTATAACCCGGTCTCCCAACAACCACCTTGAGACCGGTAAAAGGAAAACCTAGCAAGGCCATACCTTTGACTTGCGCATCCCGCTTGATCTTGATGACAATGCTTCAAGCTCCATCCAAGCCAGAATGCATCACTTGATCATTGTTGCTTCGTGAAGACTCGTAATTTGCTCCCCCATACACCACTATGGAATAGCTTCATTAAGACACATATTCACATGTCCATTATCACCAATATGGATGGCAAGCTTCAAGCAAATGATCTTCTCGAGTTGCTTATCTTGAACTTGCCCTTCTCAAACTTTGATGACGATCACCACTTGATGTCATCCTCTCATGGGCTATATGAGATCTTCACTTTTGAAGCATTCCCATGGAAAGATACCTATCCCATATAGAAAACGCAAATGCACATATATAATGGGTTAGTTCATGATGCATAAATGACAAGGCTTACCATACCACAAGATCCATGTGGTACATTCTTTATGCTTCATTGTTGACCAACTTGAAATCACTCTTCACTCTTTGTATTGGTCAACCAAGTATCTTCTCATGCTCCATCTCAATATGTTGAGGTACATAAAGAATTCTTCATTTGATTACATGCTCTAAATCTTAGTCAACCATAGCTCAACTAATGAGGCTATCATGACACCGGCTTAGAGCCATATCTTGAATTCTTCTATTGAGATCACACTCTCAAGATGTTGATCATATCATATTCTTCTTCAACTCGATGATCTTGATGCCAGTACTCAAGGTATATATTTATCTTCATGGCATCCATACTTGAATCCAACATATAGACTACAAGCATGACCTATGGAATATTCCTTCATATTAAACTCAATGAAAACATTACTCCATAGGAATTGTCATTAATCACGAAAACCACACATAGGGACAATTACCCTTTCAGAATGTAAGCTGACCGTCGAAGCAACCTAGAACCCAAAAATAGACATACATACACTTACAGTCCAACCTACAGCGTAAGCATCCATAGTTCAACTGGTCGAGAATACGTCCATAGCGTGGACACTTAAGAAATTTTTCCCGTCGCACGTTGCTTTTCTTAGAAGCTGGACGTCCCACATATATTTCTTATAGATTATATCCAGCGGGCCACCAGGTATTTTCGAACCACACTTAGGTTTAAAAAAATACTCGGCTGGCTTCCCAACAACCTTCTCGGCAACATGCCCCACGAGTAAGAGTATGCCTTGAGAGGAACCGTTCGTGCAAACAGCTCGCTGAAACATTTCTTGTATTTCTTGTATCGCTTACGTCAATAGGCACAAATAACCAAGAGCACTTCGCGCACCTAGCGACCCATCATGCGGTCTTATGAAGCAGACTCGTAACGGTAAGAGTGCACTTGTACAACTCCTTCTAGCAGGGTAAAAGCATTAATCATAGTTTTAGGAACAAAGAGCACATGTAAAAGTAGAACATGGAGCACTTACACAGGAGATGCATGGATCGATAGCATAGACCTGCACTAACGTACTCTACTCTATCAAGTCCAACAACACATGCTATGCAAGCGTAGGACGCCTCACGTCTTTGAAGACGTTTCTATGGAACACTCTTCATACCCGCGTCCCAGAAGAAATAGTCAGAATCGAATGTCAACCATGATCTTCATCGAGAAAGGGTAGGCAGACGACACCGTACCTTATCTCCATGGATATGGCACGACGATCGTCCTAGTCGATGTACCACTTGCATGCATCGTTCCCGCTCTGAGTGCCTTTGTATCTGGGAGTCATAACTATGCCGACAAAAATGACGCTTACTGGCCTAGCATGACAAATGGGTAGCACTTCCTCTGCAGGAAACTCGGTTGCACGGTCACCCTAGAGACACAACCATTTTGTTACCGCTACAGAAAATTTCACAATCACGTTAGCTAAGGAAAAATCGCTTAAATAAGAAAACTTCCCTCGCGCGTAGCTCGTCTTCAAGAAAGATAGTACGCTCGTTGGTAACTAGTTGTGGTACCCTGTCGACCGATGCGAACAAGATGAAGACTGGAAACATTGACTATGATACCGACGACATTGCGTTATATTTAAAATATATACATGCCATCATATGAAACTAAAGAACTAGTCAGATATCTAACGACAGAAAGAAGAACGTTAGCATACCAACGAAGCGCGCAACATCTCCAACGAAGGAGGAAGGTTGCTAAAGGCTACAGGATCACATATAAGTTTTGGAAACTCTGCGGGATGCTGTACAACCTTGCCGATGACCGTCTGTCGTCCGAGACAAATCATCAAGTCACCATTGATAGCACGATAGATGATTGGGGCGTTCGAGACCGTAAAACCTTGCATCACGTACACATGTCCCTCCTCTAGCCTCGGCCTAAGCTCGCCGACGTCTGCTTTTTGATTCACCAGATCTCGTTGCCCTGTAAATAAAGGAAACAAACACATAGTTAGTCGAAAGCTGAACAAAAGGGAAAAAATGATGCCAGATAAAGTTACCGCATCGCATTACCTTCAAGTCAACGAATACAATCTATACACGGACGATGGGTCCATCATTTACTCCGTGTAAGCTGTCGCACGCGCAAGACACTCTTGCGACCACACCTGAGTCCGTCTATCCCACCTGCAACTCTGATAGGAATACTAACGTAGACATCTACAAGAAGAAAATATTGTACGTCATAATAGTTGCGAAAAAGGAAAAAGCGAAAACCCCTATATTATCATTAGCGATCAAGAAGACGAATGCAAAATATATAGCCGAAGACGCATAGGAAGAACGTCGCTTCTGGGAAAACGGCCAACCTAACTTTGAATACTTTGAAGCAAGCATGACTATTTATTTGCCTACCAAAGTAAAGTTCTACCAACAACGCAAACATAGTTTTAAAATAAAACATAAAGACGAAATTAGAAAGATAGACGTGAGTAAAGTACATGTGTCAGTAAGACCTCGAGAGGATTAGAAGAGGGTAGACGAAAGTTTCACAAGAAAGGAAAAAAAACATACTACTTAAGTGAGGAAGCGATGGAATTGATCGCCGCTAGACACAGTCTCCAATGACTCGACTTTTCCAGATCAGCGCGCAACAAACCTCCAACAAGAAAGATGTCGAAGATAAGAGAAAAACTTCGAGATGATCAGAAGAGCGTAGAAAACAATTTCGTGCTAAAGTAAAAAAGGACACGAGCTATCTACCTGGATGAGTAATCGAGGAAAGCGATTGCTGATATACACACGCTACGACGACTAAACGCTTCTGGACCGGCACATGATGAACCTGCAACAAGAAAGAAGCGAAGAATAAGAGAAATATAACAATTAAAAGTTGTAAGCAAGAGAATGATCTGTACTAGCACACCGTGTAGAAGGAAGCAGGAGAGAAGCAAGGAATACGCCCACGGGTGCTATGGGTTAAGGCTGACAGCGTCTGCAAAGCCACCGAAATATGGAGTTATTGGTACAACACGAGCAAACGACGATGGGAATGAAGCGGAACACACATGTGCAGAAATCTATGCTGCCAGCTCGGCTAGCGGAGGACCCCACCGCATGCGAGAAACCGCATACGCCAATGGATGACGCTGCTACCTCGTCTCGCACCCGTGAGAACGCTAGGACGGCGAGGGATAACGCTGCCAGCTCTGCTCTAGATAGGACCCACCGAACGGCCTTGCTGTGAGAACCCGCGGCCGGCCAGCGTGTACACCGCCAAGTTGTACGTGGGTCGCGAGAACCCGTGTATGCCTATGACCTATGACGCCACATCGGTTTACGGCGTCCCTAGCTGCCGCCAGAACGCTGCAAGGTCGGACGTTAGCCGCGAGAAACCATGAACGCCTAAAGGTCTATGATACTACATCATAGTAAGGAGGCCTCACTTGGCGCGGAAAGAAGCGCCCGCAATATGGTCAAGCGCGACACGACTGCTCTATACAGGCCCCACGCTCGAGAGAAACCGAGACCCTCATCGGCTTACTATGGCACATTGACTGTGGAGGGGCCCCACGACCACGATAAAACCGCGTCCAATATGGGTCTACTGCACCACGTAGGCTTTTGGTGGGTCCAACATCTGTGATAACCCGCGTCTGCCATGTAATTACGGCACCACGTCGTCTTGGAGTGGACCCCGCCGCCCGGCGGGTGCGAAGGTGTGTCGCGCCGAAAATGCCTCTCACAGAACGAGGTCCTGCCTGCGTACGATGAAGGCGGGCCTAGTTCGCACGCGCACCCACCATCCTGGGACGCGGTGTAAGACAGCGCATGCGGCAACCAACCGGGGTCTGGAATCTTTCTCCCTAGACCGCAGTGGGGCCCGCCTCACGGGATAGAAGGGCTCCATTGCAACGTCGTCGCGTATCCTTTTCAGCGTCCATCCCATGGCCAAAAAGAATGGCGATAAAGTGGATAGCAGCTTGAGACGAAACAATCTAGCGCTATTATTTCCTCCCGATGGACATAACTCACAGCCTAAAAAATACACGGCCTGTGCGCCAATGCACTTTGCTTTTCTTTTCTTTTTTTGGATGAAGGTCCAAGCAGTTCAATGTTAATAGGGAAATTTTGCCATATGACACCGCTATTAGTTGACGTTTTCCGAAACACATTGTCCGATTATATCTTTGCTAAGTACCATCATAATTTGTGACACATTTGTAAGAACACACTATATGGCTAAAAATGAAAAGTTTGGCATCGGTGTCTTCTAGCAAAGGGAAATAATTCACCCCGGATGATATCGTCTCGCAATCATTTGGCTCTCCTCACGCGATACGTGTCTCTAACGCGGCCAAAAAAGGAGGAGGCCCAATCATGTGTCTCCCATCCCCATCTTCTCTACCTTATCTTCATATTCCCCATAATCCCTCATTCTATATGAGAGCACATGTCTTCTTTTCGTGCGCGCCTCCATATGGTCATCACTGCATCTCTTGTCATGCACCCGCATCTCTTTGGCTCCCCTTGCATCATCGTCCAGTGCCCCGTGTCTCCACTACACTATCATTGGTCTCTCGTGATGTCGCATCTCCTCTGTAGCTCTCCAGCCCCACCTCCACTGGATTCCGCATCCCCGACCATCTTCGGCTTCCCCAGCACTACCACTACCCCGTTCCCCTACCCCCATGACACCGCATCTCCTCTCCGCCGGCCTTGCCTCCACGGGATATCGTAGACCAGCATCAAGGATGCCAGGGGCGTGCCTCCGACTGGGTCTCGCCGTTGCTCTAAGCGACGACGGTTGCTACAAGCGATGATTATTGTTGCTACAAACGTTTTAGTTTTTGCTCTATATGTTTTGTAAATTTGCATCATTAGATATGTTTGCTGCAGTTGCTCTACGTTTTTTTGCATCCGAAGACATATTGGAGGATTAGAGATTTTTTGGTATGATGCTACAATAACATAACTTTTTGCTACAATTGTTTCGTGAATTTGCTACAATAGTGTTAAGGAATTTTGTTATGAGGTCTCAGATGAGAATCTCCGACGATGTCTCCAGCGGAGTCGGTTTTGCTATAATACCACTTATTTTTTGTTTTGAGGTCTTCAGTGAGATCCGTTTTGTTACAATGGTATTTTTTTTGCTACGAGATTTTCAATGAGAACCGTCTTTTTCTTTTCTGTTTCTTGAGCAAACATTTTTTGCTATATAATAGCAAAGCCGTTTTTTACACGGTAGCAAAAGTGGGATTTTGAGGCAAAGGTGGACACGCGAGGGTCTTTGTTTCTTTTGAACGATCCAAGGGTGCAACACACCCAATTTTTTTGCTACACGAAGAACACGTGGGAGGAACAATTACAAGGAGGCCCAAAACAACACTCGCTCAAAGGATCTAAAATTCAAAAAAGGGCCTCCACATTTATAGAAAACACCCTATTGCAAATGGAAGAACGCAATCAAGCCCTGGGTGCCTCTACCACCATCGCCGGCGACCTCGGAGGCGAAGCCAACATCGAGGTCTGAGCAAAGGGCTCGACCAAACTCGAACCTGCGAGAAGAAACTTCGCTTCTGGCCACCTCCAAATCTCCAGGGATGAACCACTTGGAGAAGAGGAGTTGTCGAGCACCGACGCAGAGGAGAAGCAACGACGGAGCAGCAGTCCTACTGCCATAAAGTCCGACGCGATGACGGGGCAAGCCATCATGAAACCGCCGGAGAGAAGCTCCAGGAAGAAACCGCCGTAGAAGGCCACCGCCACCTGCAGACAAAGCGCCCACCATGGCCGCCAGAACCGTAGGAGGGGGAGCCCACCATGGTAAGAACAACACCGACATCTAGACAAAGAAGAAGATGGGCGATGCGGTGGACTGCTTCCCCCTTGCCACCATGCTTGGTCGGGAAGAAGAAGGCACCACGCCAGTCACCGCAACACCAATCTCACCCGCCACCACAACCGGCCAAGATAGGCACCCAAGACTCCACCACCCCCGCCAGATGCCAGCTCCTAGGCCATTATTGAGAGTCTCCGGCTACAGATCTAACCAGCCCTCTTGACTTCGGCCACTGGAGCACCTCGGGAAGGCAGATCAACTCCGGCGAGCTTCAGATCGAGGCTAGCGACTGAAGCAAACTCTAGGCAGGACACCCACAATGGCGGCAAAAACACCGCAAAAGCAACCTACAACTAACCTAAACTACTCCGGAACCTCCCCTCCGCCACCTCCGGCCGGCATCGCCACCAAAGGGGCTCAGGATCGGCCCGGCCGCACTCGCTAGCTCTCGAGCTACTTTTCACAGAGGAGAGAGGGGTCAAACGCTTGCCTTCTACCTGCCCAATGATTTCTTCACGCGACTGTCTTTGGAGGCGGGGGATTCGGGGAAATATACCTGGGACACCCGGTTAGTGTCCTCTAGCAATATACCTAGGCATTTTTCGAGTTTGGAGGGGCTTCAGGCCTAGTCGAAAAACACCCATCGTGCAAAACCTAGACCCAAGCTTAACCCGACCCGACTATCGGGCTAAAAATTTAGACCTAGTCCCGGCCCAAGCAAGGCAGATTCCACTGGGCTATCGGGCCAAGAAATCCCTATTTTCCGCATTTCCTTTGCCAGAGCCCGGAACGCAGATGCTAGGCCCGAGCCCAGCCCATGGGCCAGAAAAGCCCAGCGCGTTGGGCCCGACCAGGCCCGGTTTTTATGCCCAGGGCTGTCTGGCAAACGTGCCATAAAATTGCAACCGTACCAAAAAAAACACAATCGACAGAATCGAAGTGTGTTTGAGCAAATGGCAGAAAATATGTTCCATTGGGCTGGCGAAACGGAGGCCCAAAGACAAAGCTAGGATTCGTCGTTCCTCGGACGACCGGCTCTCCTTTCTTTGGATCCCCAATTCAATCCCAGTTTCGTTTGATTATACGTCGGTAAGGAAGGAACCCTAGCCTACCCTCCCGAACCAAGGATTTCTTCTGCCGGCGCGACTGAATTGTTGCTCCGATGTCGAACCCTAATCTTCCTCCTCCTCCACCTGGTTCGGCGGCTCCGGCGGGGGCCAGCTACTTCCCGCTCCCTTTCCACCTGCAGCAGCAGCAGCCGGTGCCGGTGCCGACCTACCAGTACCAGCAGTACCAGCAGCTGCAGCAGGCGCAGCAGCTCTTCCAGCGGGACGCGCAGACCATCACCCCCGAGGCGCTCGAGAGCGTCAAGGCCGCCCTCGCCACCAGCGACGTCCTCGACCCCTCTGCTGCCAGGGCCAACGCCTCCTCCTCCGACGCGGCCGCCAAGAAGAAGGCCATCCCGCGTCGCGCCGCCGGGCAGTCCTGGGAGGATCCCACCCTCACCGAGTGGCCCGAAAGTACGGTTCTCCGTCGCACTCTTTCATTTTACAGTTGATCGATTAGTTTCGACCACTGCCTTTCAGACTGTAAATTGCTCGTTCTGTGCGCAATTTACAGATGACTTCAGGTTGTTTTGTGGAGATCTAGGCAATGAAGTTAATGATGATGTTCTCTCGAAAGCCTTTTCCCGGTTCCCCTCCTTCAATATGGCAAAGGCAAGTAAATCCTGGAGTCCCTGAAATTCGCACTAATTCTTTACTGTCCAGTGTTCACAATCTCTTAATTTGTTCAGAAGTTTCTGTTACAAGACATTTCTAAATAACACGAAAGTTTCATATCATGACAATATTTTGCTTCACAATAATGTTTATTATATTAGTACTAATATTTCTCTGTTCCTAATACCTAAACTGAAACTTTTGGTCAATCCAGTTTATCTGTTCCGAATATCTATAGTGAGTGTATTTCTTTAATTGCTTCTCTTTCACTTCTACACTGACTAAAAATACGTTTTCAACAAAAAAAATCTGGACAAGTGGGCACACTCTAATACACTCCCTAGGAATTTAGATAGGTGCATATGCCAGATATAAATCTGGATAGCAAAAGTTGAACAGGACTTCTGATGCACTGAACAACCTGCAAAATCTGTGTACTCACTACCTAGTCCAGTGAGAATAAGTGGTTAAATTGTCTTGAACAAAAGAAGTTCGCACATTAGTTGTGGTCAGAAATAGAATCTTCATGTGATTGTTCTTCCTTGATCTTCACAAGTGTTGGGGTGCAATTCTTGTTGAATAATACTGGTGTCTCTGACCACATTGGTTCACCTAATGGAACTGGATGAGGGATCACCCCTTATTGTTTGTTTTCACATTGGGGATCCTGACAGATCTTTTAGCTGTGAGCTGACTAGATTTGAAGATGACCTGAACCAGGGCTAGTACCTTCGAGGCGACGTTGTGCACGGCACGGCCTTGAGAAGATATCCTATACACAGACAACTCACATTGTCGAAACCACAGAAGCTAGACAGACATATCCAAACTTCCACCCACACATTTATGAACCTTATCAGTTCCAACATTATACTCCCGCTGTCCCAAATTAGATGTCGCAGATTTGTCTAGATTTGCATGTATCTGTACACTAAAATGCGTCTAGATACATGCGTATCTAGACAAATCCGAGACAAGTAATTCGGGACAGAGGGAGTATTACTTTGGATAAACTGTAGTATGAGAGATGTGTTGCCAGAATGCTATAATTTGAAGAAAATTCCCTTAAAGTAGAAAACTATGAGCTATAAATGGTTGTTAATACGTGCGACCAAACCTTTCCTACTTTTGCCACTCGTATGGATATATACATTAATGACTGTTCACATGAAAATGATACTATTAGTTTTCGTTTCTCAAAATTGCTCTTATCATTTTTGTGTGTGTCTAAAACTTGAAGACCTTACAATGTTCCAAATACATGTACCATAAACATGGAGAGTAATTTGGAGTACAATTGCTAAAATACCGTACAGAATAAGCTATATTAACGCAAAGCTTTTCAGTTTCATAGTTTTGGTGTAACATGGTCCTCCTGTATATAGCTATAAGACTTATGGTAGTTCAGGTGTACCGTCTAACTTTTGTGATCTGCTTATGCATAACCCAGATGTTGAGTTACATGTATCGGTGTATGCAGGCCCGTACGGGAAGCCTGTGCAGAGTGTGCACCTGCACAGGGCCCTCCAAAGTTAGGGCCCCTAATTTTCGTCTCAAGTAGTGTTAGCAGTAATCAGCAATGTAATCCAGATTAGCAGCAATAAAGAGACCCTTTACTCTCGTGGAGATTTGCCGACCGTGTGGAAATCCCCTTGCACTACTCTTTCTCTCCATCTCTCTTTGTTTCTTAATGTTTCATCTTCCCAATCACAGGGCATGAATTAACGTTTACATATGAATTGACTCTCACCCCATTCTCATCTTTTCTTCATACGATCAGGGAGAAAAAAACCAGCTCCATTTCAGACCCTCCTCTTCCTTCCCTATCAAGTTTCTTGCTCACTCCCATAGTAAATCTTTGGTACCGTTGAATTGCTCACTCCAGTTTCAATCTCTCCTCTTTTGGTTTCTCTTTGTCGTCGTCGATCTAGTGGGAATTGGAATGAGGGCCCTCTATCTGGTTGCTGGTAGAGTAGCTCAGTTACCCAGGTCGCCTCCTCTATTTTTTTTTTTGCGAGAAAAATTTGGATCTATTCCATGAGTTCACAAGAAGTACAAGGCACACCAAACATGATAAACATTACATTGAGGTACTTGAACCACCTAACGACCACTACTGTTGCCAGAGCGAGCCGCCGACGCGCCGCTGTCGCCGCTCCCTCACCAGAGCCGGCTTGTTGTTGTTGATGACAGTCGGGAAGTCTTCGTGCACGTGCCCCTAAGGACCAGCGCCCCAAAGCCGAAGTCGTCGCCATTGAACCCTTGAATTGATCCGAATCTTCAAACACCAAACCTAGAACACACGTAGACTGGACAAGATCGACCACTCCATGGAAGCAGTGACCAAACGAATCCCCGCCCTCCTCGGCACCACCGATGAGATCGCTGACGGCGAGGTGGAAGAGGAGTATACCTTATTCTTGTCCCGCACAACGCCGCCATAGCCACCATAGTGTCGATGTCGGTTGACCAAACTCTTAACTTTAGGGACCCTTCAACCACGCCGAGCGCAGGTCCGAGGTCCCCACCCCCTCCGACCGCCGGAGCGACAACCGGAGGAGGCGGGGACCCGTCAATTTCTGATCGTAAACGGCGGAGACGAGGCACGGACAGCGGGCGGCAGGCTAGGGAGGAACCCTAGCCGCCGCCTCCTTTTCTTTGCGGGAGAGAGACACCGTACGTCTTTCTGTTTCTGTTCCCGCCTCCTCTATGTTAATCTCCATGTTCTTCAGTTTTGATACATGCTATTTGGTCATGCTGATGTTTGTGAAACCAGGTACTCTCTTTTTTCACACAAGAAGAAAAGAAGGGTTTTGGCGAAAGTATCACATGTTTCCTTTGAGATTCGTATCATAGACGCCAAAAGAATGCAACATTTCAGTTAGAAGATAGATTAGGAGCTCTGAAATTGCATTGGCAAGATGACCTCTTTGAGTAAATATATTATAGCTTTTTTCTACATAAAGTTCTCTGGTTGATTAAAAAATGTTATAACTAGGCCCTACTACTAGATTTTCGCACAGGGCTTCCATTTTCCTTGGGTGTATGTTGTTTCTTATCTGCAGAGCCTGGCTTGCACTTGATGTTATATGACCATAGTGTTTGTACCCTTTTTTAGGTTGTCAGAGATAAGAGGACTGGCAAAACTAAAGGTTATGGATTTGTGAGCTTTTCAAACCCTACAGACCTGGCTGGAGCCATAAAAGAAATGAATGGTTTGCATTTCCATTGAATTTTATCGATTCAATTGCTTCCACTCATCATCAAACTCTGTTTACTGTTATCCTTATTATGATTGAACTCACTTCAGGAAAGTATGTCGGGAACCGCCCTATTAAATTGCGTAAGAGCAATTGGAAGGAAAGGACAGACGTTGAGGCTCTACAAAGGCAAAAGGTTTATGCCTTGTTTCCTTTCTAAGCCTAGTTTATGTTTCTCTCCTTGTCTGCTCTAACTTTTTTATATTTCCCATCTTTCAGCATCACATTCAGAAGAAACCTAAAACGGCCAAGAAGGGCATTCTTCACAAGTAAAGCTCTGTTGAGGCCTAACAGGGCTGTCCCCTGTAGAAAAAGCCTGTAAGTCCTTATTCAGATTACATGGTAGCTTCTGATGAAAAAACATTGATTCACTATGTAGTTGTTCCCCAAAACCCAGCCAGACAGTTGTTATTCAGGCCCGTGGCTTTGTGCAGGCCTTCTCTAATAAAAAATACAAAGCAATGGAAGCAGTAGCAAAGGACTTTGTTGATCTTTATATTTTTGTAATGTCCAGGTCCTTGCTTATAGACGAATTCAGATTGTTCTGGTTGGTTTTGAATGTATTCAAATGAAACTCGCGTTGTCTCTTTACTTCCTAATTTTCTTTTCTTAAGGCTAAGTTTCATACTTTTTCATCTATTTGGAATGACCACCAATATCATCACAACTTTAAGTTGATGTGGGGTTTGCTGTGTTTCACGGGCCTATGAATGGATAACCCGATTTGTTTGATGGATTGGCTCCAACAACCCACCAATGCAATAGTCTTTGATGAAAGAAATAGATGCTTCATTTAGCGTCACGGTTCAAGAACAATGGTGGAGGAAGTCCCAATCGTAGGGTGGCCCAGGAGCTGTAATCCTTGGGGAGCAGCAAAGCCTACTAGTCTCTTTCTTCTCTGACCCTAGAATTAGAGGGGACCACCTTTTCTACTTCCCTCCACCAGCTCCTTGTGAACAAGGCTATGCTCATTACAGAAGCCAACTTGGGTGGTTGATGCAGCTCCAAAATATGGTGTTGCGTCTGCATGGGGTAGTACAACTGACACACCTTTTGTCTCTCCAATCTCTGGCGTTCATGATGCTTATCTACTCAAAACCAAGAACACGGAGTGTAGAGTTATCAGGCTGCGGCCAATTTTGTGGAGTTTAGGTCGTAACTCAATTAGTCAAATAGGAGAAGATTCACCCTCCCCTGTAGGTGCAATTGCCTGACTGTTGCTCCTGTGAGTGTACCTGAATATTGTCAACCTTGGTTGGAGTGACATGGATATGTCCTCATAGCAAATAACACATAATCAACCTCAAATCCAACTGGTATTAGGGAAATGGCAAACAACACATCCAGTTTTTAGACCCAGGTGGCATTTGTCCATCTGTCTGATGTTGAGAGCAGACTTAAAATTGGTCGATTGTGAGGCTGCTTATTTTGATTAGTTGGTGTTGGCTAGTATGTACTCCCTCCGTCCCAAAAAGGATGTCTCAAGTTTGTTTGAATTTGGATGTATCTATATACTAAATAGTGTCTAGATACATCCAAGTTTAGACAAACTTGAGACATCCTTTTTGGGACGGAGGGAGTACTTCTATTCCTTCTATAATTATTTACATTATGTTTCTCTTGGCTCGTTGTCACCAGAGCGCGACCCTGCCCCTGAAACCTGTCTCTACCACAGATTTGGCGAGCGTCTCACTAAGATTCATGCATGTTTATATCAGTATCCTTTAAGTTAACCAAACATGGCGATCTGTTACTTTATTATTATATGTAGAGTCATGGTCTGGTGGGTCTTTCTTTGGTAGACATAATCCCTTGTTATTACACTCGGCATAAGCTGCTTATCTGAAGTATTGTACAACTTGCACTTACCTTTGCATAAGGGCTGATGGATTGGCTTGTGTCATGCAGTCCTGCCTTTGGATGAAGGACACCTGAAAAATACAGGGGCTAGTCACTCTTATGGCACCGGTCAATACCTGTTGAATTGTCACAGCTTACTAAGCAATGTTCTATCTGATGACAAGCAGATGTTACAATTGCGAGAGTTACAGAATGCTTGACTGGTTGTTGTGCATGACATTTTGCATCCCTGAATTGCCGAACGTTGTGTGTACAATCAGCTTTGTTTTGATATAACAATGACGTTGTGTTGCAAGAGAGAGGCGTTTCTAGGTACTGTACATTTTTTTTCATTGATTTTTCAGTAATTCCTTAGACTTACAGTTCGAACTTCTCATCAACCAAACAATGTAAAAAGTACTCCCATGCCCTAGAAGTTGGAATGCAGCAGGTTCCTCGTGCGATATGCCCTTTGGATGTGTGTTTCATGATTAAAAAATTCATGATGCTATTAACTCCTGCCAGGTTTCTCAACAGTTTTAGTTATTTTTGTTTGAATGTGAGATGATGAACGCATCAAAATATCAAAGAAAAGTCTCTGCTAGACTGCTGCTCCTCGTGGGACTAGAATTTTTTTATGTTAACGACAACCTGCCCCCTAGCGTATTGCCAAAAAAGACCACCTCTTGAAACAATTGCCAAAAAAAACCACTTCTGTGGCGGCAGCACCGTCGACAAGCTCCGATGGAGACGGTGAGATGACTGAGTTGGTGGGCCCTGACGTGGTAAGCGGCACGTCCTTACGGTGACTACTGACGTGGCTCCAAAAGTTGGAGTGTGAAAATAATAAAATAATTTGTTTTATTGGTTTGTCTTTATTGGAAATTCTCAAAGAAAAGATTTTTTTTTGAATTGAAATCCTCTCAACCTTGATTCAAAGCTTTATATCAGATGATGGATAAACATGATTATCCAACTTTTTTTTTAGATTAACCGACTGCATTTAAATCACGCGCGCCAACAAGTGTACAATAGTCTCTGCTGAAACCTCCAACCAGGTGTTACAAATATTATTTCCGCAACCTAACTTTGCTAGATAATGCGCCACCTTATTGCGTGAACGATGCACATGCCTGATCGAGTGATCTCCGAAGCCCTGAAGAAGTGATTTGACCTCCTCCACAACCGGTCCAAAGACCGACCTGTCCAGCTCTCCTCTCCTCGGCTTCGCCACTACACCTAGGCAATCAGTTTCAAGACACACCCGCTCGATGCCTTTCTCCTTGGCCAGCTCCAGGGCCCTTTTACACGCGAGGATCTCGGCTCCTTTAGGGTCAGAAATAGAGCTAAAAAAATGGTTGGTTGCTGCCACAAACCCGCCATGGTGATCCCTAATGATCACGCCACACCCTCCATGTCCAGAGTTTGCCGAGAACGCTCCGTCTGCATTAGCTTTGAGCCACCCTTCGTCCGGCGGATGCCAGGGAACCTTGGGGGTAGCAGATTTTGGTGCCGCCGGGTTTTTTAGCCCCGCCCACTCCTCCACTAGGTAGATGACCCGCCAAGCTAGTACCACTGGTTCAACGATTTGCGGTTCCTCGCGAGCATCATTTCGAGCCAGCCACATTTGGTATAACGCCATAATTGCCAGCGTAATCTCCTTGTCATCAAGTTTGCTCAGCCATTCCAGAACCCACGCATGCAAATCGGTCTGCGAGCGCACATCGCCCGTGGGGGAGTGCAAAGGATCTCCCGTGAGCTCCCGTAGCTCATCACACACACAGACTGAATGAGGGCATCACCAAAACCTGTGCAAGAGAGATTCATCACGGTTGCAGACAAGACACACCACTCCCATCTTAATCTTTCTATGCTTAAGCTCATCACCCACAGCCAATCTATTTTTAATAAGCCTCCAGACATGTATTTTAGCTTTCCCCGGAACATTCACATCCCACAAATTGAGCCATCCCTTGTGGTCTTCACATGACGAGGAAGACCCAGGCTGCCCCTGTTGGTTTTGCTTTACTTGCATCCTAAGATGGTAGGCCAATTTGACTGTGAAAATCCTGTTTTTGGTGTAGTTCCATGAAGAGTAGTCTTCGGTGCCAACACAACCGATGGGAACTTTCAAGATATCATCGACATCCGCCTCATAGAACAGCTCATTCAGCTTCGCAACATTCCACACTTGCCCATTAGGTAGCAACAGCTCACTAACCTTACTAACTGAAGTATTCGGTCTATGCCCTAGTGGGCGCT
This sequence comes from Avena insularis, assembly GCA_023614405.1. Taxonomy (NCBI): domain Eukaryota; kingdom Viridiplantae; phylum Streptophyta; class Magnoliopsida; order Poales; family Poaceae; genus Avena; species Avena insularis. The sequence goes on along the minus strand of CM042692.1, from coordinate 65,810,298 downwards.
TCAGCCCCGTTCTCGGGATCCAATTATGCGACCAGACATCAATCTTTGATCCGTCCCCCACTCTCCATATCAAACCCTCCTTAAGGAGGTCTCTACCATGCAATATGCTCCGCCATGTAAAGGAGGCTGCCTTAGGACATTCTGCCGTCAGAAAGTCCCCCTCCTTAATGTATCTAGCACTTAGGACACGGGCGCACAAAGATCCCGGGTTGGTCTGAATTCTCCACGCTTGCTTCGCCAACAGTGCAAGGTTAAAATCCGAGAAACTTCTGAACCCCATACCTCCCTTCTTCTTTGGCAGACACATCCCATCCCAACTGATCCAATGCACTTTGCGCTCCCCATCCTTAGCCCCCACCAGAAACGGCTTGCAATCGACTGAAGGGTGCCACAAGTTTTAAGCGAGAGCAAGAAGCACCACATGGGGTAAGTTGGCACAACCAGCGATACCGATTTAACAAGAGTCTCCTTCCCCTCCATGGAGAGACCCTAACCCTTCCACCCATGTACCTTTCCCCAGGATCTATCCGTCAAGTATTTGAAAGCCCCATCCTTGGACCAGCCCACCACTATTGGTAAGCCAAGGTACTTTTCTAACAACGCCTCGCTACCCACACCAATCACTTCCATGAGCCCATGTTTAGCTTCCTCCGTGCAACCCTTAACAAAGAAAACCGAGGACTTCTGTAGGTTCACCCTTTGGCCCGGGGAAACCTCATAGTCTTGTAGAATTTGACGGAGTGCAGTCATACTCTCAGCACTTGCCTCCATAAATACCACACTATGGTCCACAAAGAGGAGGTGTGTGACGGTTGGACCTGCCGATCCAAAGGAAACCCCATCGATATCCTTTTGCACTTGAGCCTGCTGTAGAAGCGCCAAGAAACCCTCCACACAAAACAGGAATAGATACGGGGATATAGGATCTCATGTCTCAACCCCCTTGTTGGAAGGAACTGGTTAGAAACTTCACCATTAAGCTTGACAGAAAATCTCGCCGACCGGACACATCGCATGATCATGTCCACCCATTGCTGGCCAAAGCCCATCTGCATCATCATCTGCTCCAAAAAACACCACTCAACCCGATCGTAGGCCTTCATCATATCAAGTTTGACAACACATAATGGCCTCTTTCTCTTCCTCTTTCGGATAGCATGAACACATTCATAAGCAATAAGCACATTGTCCATAATGAGCTGTCCCGGGACAAAGGCACTCTGCTCCTCCGAGATAAGAATGGGGAGGATCCCTTTCAATCTATTTGCCAACACCTTGGACGCTATTTTGTAAAGAACATTACGGAGGCTAATGGGCCGGAATTGAGAAAGTAACTCCGACAAATTGACCTTGGGAATCAAGACCAGAACTGTATCATTGAAATCAACATGGCACTCCTTTCCCTCCAGAAAGTCTCTCACCGCCCCGCACACAAATGGCTTCAGGAAAGACCAGTGTCTTTGATAGAATAAAGTAGGCAGACCATCCGGTCCTGGAGCTTTGGTTGGACCCATCTGGAACAAAGCCAACTCGATCTCCATGTCAGAAACAACTCCAGTGAGTTGAAGATTCACATCCTCATTTACAAGAGGCTCGATAGGAGAGAGAATCCAATCAGCATGATCAGATCCTTCCGATCAACATGATTATCCAACTTGACTGTATTTTACCCAAACCAAACTTTGAAATGTTAAACCAACCATACTTTAATTTTTGAGAGGGAATAAAATGACTTTCCCAATTATGGTGGAGAATAGTCAAACAAGTTTTATTTTGAATTATGGGTTTATGAAATACTCTTCATCCACATGATAACATGACTTCTTCACATTTGTTGACAATGATTTTCTAAGTTCTACAAATGAACATTTTGTTTTTGAAGATTCCATGGTTTTGCTTTCAGAGTGGGGCTTTATAGAACTCAACTATCTTATAATATGATTTAAGTAGCCATGTAGGGAAAAGGGCATGGGCTGATTTTTGGTTTTAGTATTGATGTGAAAGTTGCAAAAATCAAAATCATGTTGCATGCATAAGCATCATTGCATTTAAACACCAAGGAGCAATTTTATTGCCCAAAAGAATACCTAAAACCCCCCATATTAAAATTGAGCAAAGGTTTATACAAATGATCTCTAGTAATAGAGGACATCTTTACAAAATGATAGAAATTAATTCGAGTCTATTTGGTGCTAAAAAACAAAATATGAATTATATATGAAAATAATTATATTTGCCTTATTTACACACGAATATGCTTAACATTATCTTTATCCCATATGTACGCATAGCTACATGTGAATCTTTAACCCTAGTTTATCTGCATCCATCGACATAACACTAGATATAACGTAAACTAGAAAGGTCCGGTAAACATAAGATAAAATGAACTAGCAAGTCTTGTAAATGTTCCTTAACCATCAGCATGTGTTTCCCAAGGTTCGATAAACCTAGACAATGCTCTATTTTTTTTCTTAATTCTAGATTGCATGAAGTTTTCCTTTTCTAGAGAAGTATAAGTGAAATGTGTTGCATCATCTTTATATTATGAAGTGATGGTCATACGAATGCTAACCAAAACCACATAATGAAGTTTCAGCAATATTATATTATTTTTGAGTAGTTTTATCGCCAACACACTCTATGAGAGTAGACAAGTGGACCCATGAACCCCGGTCCACTTATTATTATAAGAAACCACTTTTACTTACTTTTACTATCTTTTATATTTTCTGCAAGAATTAAATCCGAAAATGCAAAAATACTTTTACTTTCTACAAGCATAAACAAAAAACTAAAAAGAACTTTAATTTACAATTATTACTTTCTTGTTTTAGTTATAGTTTACTTTACTGTTTTATTTAAGTTTTACTAATATGAAACCTTGTGCTTGACAACCACATGGAGGAGTTGGAGGCACAAGACAAAAAATATATTTTGTAGGTTGTTGGAAGAGGCTGACAAAAGATTGTAGCCTTAGATCCCAAGAGTTCGATATAAAAACTCAAGCCACCCTTGTGGGAAAAATACACTTGCTACGTCACTCTGCAATTGTATTCCCAACGAGTTGGCACACATAGAGTTGGTGTCATCATCCGGCCATACATATCGCCTTACTTCAACACTTACAATCTATTCAACACATGGATCGAAGAGTTATGGTCTTGGGGCATTAATCAGCACTATAGGGACATATGGCTAGAAAAAATAACCAAATGGGTTCCGGACCTAACGTTGATGAGAGCCACAATGGGATGACGTCCGTCTCGGCGTCACAAAAATGACATGGACCATAGCGAGAGTGGTGAACCACGTCACATTTGCAGGTGCCCCGATCACCCGTGAAGGGACTACCGGAACTGTAATTCTCACTAAGGAAGTCATGATTATGTTTATTTGTAGTCGGGATGTATGTAATAAATTTGTACTAGTGGTGTACTATAATAAATTGTTCTCATGATTCCATGCTTTATTTTTATTGTAATAAAATGTGGAGTTGTGCTAATATTGCAGTGAACTAATAACTATACTAATATATGATAATGTGTGTATGTGTTGTACTTATGACGTTGGTTGTGCTAGACCTTCTGCTAGGGTCGTGCGATATAGGGCACCGACTAGATTTAGGGGTGCGCCTTGGTGCACAACCCCGTTGAATTCGTACTGATATATATATGATGCGATAAAAATCTACATTACAATAACTAACACTAAAAATATAGTACAATAAGTAACACCTTATAGATCTATCGAAAGTAATATAAGAAAAGAACAACAAAACCAACATCTATATAAGCTTCCTATAGGTATTGTTGCGACATGGTCATTAGAGGCCACACCACAGAAGAAATAAGGACCTAACTTGCACCAGAAAAGGTTGACACCACTACAAATGAAAAGATAAATTAACCAACAGTTAAATGTGAGGAAAATCAAGGAAACACTAAGAGTAGAAGATTAACGCATGCTCAACACGATAAAATCACAACAATGTACCTTGGTTCAAGAACAATTAAAAGTAATTCTTACTCATTTTCTCCAAATGTTTTTCCATGATATCGCCTGCATGCTTAAGTGATGACCCACAAGTATAGGGGGTGTATCACAGTATTTTCGATAAGTAAGAGTGTTGAACCCAACGAGGAGCAGAAGGTGCTGGCTAGTGGTATGGATCAGGAATTCTCTGCAAATACTTAGCAAACGGATTTTTAGGGATTTTCGATAAAGCAAGTAAACAAAGTACAAGTAAATAAAAGATAGTAAGAATAAATGCAACAAGTGGCCCAATCCTTTATGCAGCAAAGGACAAGCCGGTTGTATTACTTAAGATGACCAAACGTTCTCGAGGACACATGGGAAGACTGTCTAGTGCTTTCGCTTCATATAGTCGATTAATTTTCTTTAGCTTGCTAAGTGTTGTGTGAGTGAACCTGTGCTAATGTACCGCCCCATCCAAGACTAATACATACTTGTGATTAAACCCCTTGCAAACATCCGTAAGTACAAGAAAGTATTTAAGGTAGAAACCTAACCACAACTTTAAACTCTAAGACCCTTACGTCCCTTGTGCAATAGTTTCCTAACGGGGGTTCAGGTTTCTGTCACTCCGGCAACCCCTACGATTAGTAGCCAAATACACAATGCATTCCCCTAGGCCCATATAGGTGAAGTGTCATGTAGTCGACGTTCACATGACACCACTGGAAGAAGTACACCACAACTTAAATAACAATCTGTTGAATCTTTCTCAACACAACTCCACTACTAACAACAAGACTTCTCCCATGTCCTCAAGAACAAAACGAACTACTCACAAGACATCATATGGATCATGATCAGAGATGAAATAATGATGTATAACAATCTGAACATAAACAATAATTCAATGGTTCACTCAATAGCATCAACTACAAAGAGTAATCAACACCGGGAAAGTTTCCCCTATGAACTAATGCAAGATTCAACGCAATTGTTATAGCAATATGGAGATGGTGATGAGGGTGCTGATGGTGATGATGGTGGTGGTGATGATGATGATCCCGATGAAGTCTAGCTTGATGGTGGTGTTGATGGCGACGATCTCCCTCTCAGGAAGGAAATCCTGGCGAAATCATGCTGGGAGATCTTTCTCTCTTGGTGTTTTCCGCCTTGAGCGACAAAATCTTTCTATGGTCGCTCCACAGGTCTTAGGGTTTCAGGAGGATGATATCGCCCGGAGAGGCTGGAGTGGGCGGGCGGCCACACCACCTCCGTAGCGCTGACCTAGGCCTGCAGCGCCATGGGGTGGTGTGGGCCCCCGTACCCACCTCACTCCATCTTCTGGCATCCTTAGTCTTCGGAAAAATAGGATTTTCCATATATTTTCTCGGATTTTCTGATCTTCGTGAATTTTGCCTCCAAACAACACCTTTTCCATCGAGAATCCACATTGCGGTCCATGCTCCAAAAGTCATCAACCATGCAAAAATAGATAAAATAACATAAGTATCACCTCTCAATATGAAATATATCAATGAATAATAGTGAATTAAGACATAGAATAGTGATGCAAAATGGACGTATCAACTCCCCCCAAGCTTAGACTTCGCTTGTCCCCAAGCGAACCTGAGCTCAATAAACATGGCCTCAGGTTTATGGAGTGAAGAGTCGATAAAAGAATACGGACAAGAAGCATCACATTCATCAAATACATAGATCATAATAGAAGACAACTCACTATTATATAACTCAACTTGCAGTGAGTAAAGGAAACACAATAAAGATACATAGAGTGAATCATAATTGGTAATGGCAAACTTAGCTCTTGGTCGAAGAATAGTTGACAATTTGCTGGAGTTCACAAATAACTGGTTTTTCAATGATAGCTTTCAAAGTAGTAAACTTCAAGATAAGAGCAATGTGCAAAACAAGGAACATAAGAAACATGATTGGATAAATCATCATATGAATGAATGAAACACATCAACTCAAAATACTTGCTGAGATAGAGAGGAAGTAGGTTTACTGACTCAACTACAAAGTAAAAGAAAGGCCCTTCAAAGAGGGAAGCAGGGATTGCAAGTCTCATAAAGAGCTCCCAAAAATTATGATACTTACTAGCTTTCAGCTCTCATTGCCCCTATCATAGGCATCTTGAGGTGATTAAGGTTAAAGTGATAAAAAATGAGGATATGCATTGACAAGTTGTAAATTGAGAATCTCATGTCCCTTGAATACGAGGGCCGCTCCTCATGCTACTCAAGTTTAGTCACCGGTAAGTTCTTGTCATCGTAAGCATATGTGTATCATTGAGAACCGCCAACAGGGTACCCCTTGCCCGATGATACGGAAGAATCCCCATATCAAAATGACAAGGCAAGCAGACAACAAGTATCTCAGCAATCTTCTTATTTACCATGGGAATATGGTGCTTTTTTCTCTCTTTCCTCTTTTCATAATATCTCTTTTTTTCTCTTTTTTCTCAATCTCTATCTCTTTTTTATAAGAAGAATACTTCATAGATACTCGTTATGGTTACGCTGCAGGTTTCCACCATGTCAGCATGGATTAGACCAGCAGCCCAGGCGTTTCTCTAACACATATGCATAACTCCATGGACTTACAAGCTCCCCTTTCATTTCACACCGATGACATCCATAGACAAAAGAACATGATATCAACTTGGTACAAAGTACCAGTGCAGTGTTGAAAGTGTTCCCCATGACAGCATGGTTCTGCTAATTTACAACTTACAAAGCGCAAGCATATACGCAACATAGGTGAGCACAATGGTTCAAGTTTATTAAGTGCAAGAAAGTAAAGTGTGCCATCAAGTTCGTGAGAGCTTTAATCACTAATTTTCGCATAACAAGTTTAATTTGGGAGGTAGATAAAACAAGAATTTACTTGGAATAGCAATAATGCTACTAGGTAGGTATGGTGGACACAAATGGCAAAGGTTTTGGTTTTAAGGAGGTGGATGCACGAGAAGAATTCCCTCTCAGTACAGGTTTTTGGCTAGCAAGGCTGGGTAGCAAGTACAAGAGTTGAAGGAAACAACCAAACATACAAATGATAAAGAAAAACATGCAATCTTCCTTGGAAGCACAAAAGATCTTAACTAGAGAATACTAGACTTATGGGCAAATCAAGAAAGAAAGATGATGAAATTATTTTTATTCTCTAGAGTACTTCTATCTTTTTCATTCAACTCTCACAAATAGTGTTGCTACTGACCAAGCCAGGTTTGCCAAAACCAACTAAATTAACTCAATGATCCCAAAGTGCTACCAATACTAACAACAAGATCAATCATATAACCACGAATTGAAAACTAATATAAGCTATGCAAAAGAGTGAATGATAGAACTTCTCATTAATATTCCATAACGGCAACTCACACCAAGGGATACACATCTAACGAGATAGGGGACACTTCCATAATGCAAACCATACTACATAATAACTCCTCTAATCATGGTATGACTCTACTAAAAAGGTAAAAAGATAGAAGATAGTGCTGTGATACCGCAGCACTCCCCCAAGCTTGGAACAAACCAAGGGGATGCCAAACCTGATGACGAATTACTCCTTCGGTGGTGGTGGTATTATTTCCTTAGTTGACGTGAGGAAATCTTCCAGCATCTTGCGAAGCCTACTATTCTCCCATTGAAGCATGTCCACCTTCCTCCGCAAGTCTCGATACTTATCGTAGAACTCCTTAGTGACTCGTAGGTCTTCCGTTGATGCAGGGCAAGAGACTAAAGGTACCAGCCCCTGCTTGGGGTCTTGGAGATCTTCCTCCATAGGATCCTTCCCTTTATCCTTGGCGGACACCATTGTGTTTCTAAGCTTTCAAAGAGTATGTCCTGGCAGAAACAGATCGAAACAAAAACACGACGAAAACATGATATACAGACCTCGGGGGATCCGGGGGTTATATATTACGAAGTTTCATATCAAAAGGAAGATCTTTGGGAGAAAGGCAGTCGGGCGGAGTCTGGTAGACTCACCACCACCTGGTGGCGCGCCAGGGTGGGCCAGCGCCACAGGTGGTGTGAGCCACCTGGCTCCGTTCAAATCCTTTTAACCGTAGCTTTCCTTATCGACTGAAAACTGCAAAAATATAGTTGGATCATATTTTCGCGGAACTTTTCTTACCCGAACTGTTACCTATTTGAAAACAGACTCTGCAGGTCTCTGAATTTGGTATCTAGCAGATTCTTCCGGAGTCATCTCTTGAATATCATTGATATCTTCATCTTCATATACTTATTACTTGAGTCATAAAACCCTTCTCTTCCTTATTACACCATTATCTCCACTTCCTGGAAATTTCTTTCACACAAAACTTCGCACAATTCTCATTAGCAACATTAGTATAAGTGAAGTGATAAAACCTTTTGAGTCCAACTTCAACTGAAAACCATCAAAACAAAAGCTACTGTAGCAACTCCTTCTGAAAACCCAAAAAGAATTCAAAAAGGAAATCGAATAAAGAAGCAGATGCAAGAGTGGCTAAATCTGTCAAAACAGACCAGCAGGTAAAGATCATTTTTTTCAAAAATCTTCTGTTGCTCAAATCAAAAAGTGCAAAACTAACGAAAGTTAAATAACAACCTGGAGCAGAAGAACAAAAAATTACAGCTCAATCCGACATACAGAGATCTCTCATGAATTTTTACGGTGAAGCACAAAAATCTGTTTCGGGACAGCAACTTCCCCAAATCTTACTTCTCTCTCATTAGAGGTTGATCTTGACACAAAAACCAAACAAAACGGATAAGGAGCAGTTATTACCGAAGTAATAACTTCCAAGACTCAAAGAAACAAAAACAAACTAAAAGCAAAAACAAATTGGGTTGTCTCCCATAAAGCTCTTTCTTTATAGCCATTAAGATGAGCATGATAATTTTGAAGAAGCTCTCATAGGGATATGAATTGAAGTGAAAGAGAGCATTAAGAAGCAAAAACACACACATTTAAGTCTAACCCACTTCCTATGCAAGGGGATTTTGTAAACAAACAAGTCATTGAAACCAAAGGCAACTTGCATAAGAAGGCAAAAGAAGTGCAACATAAAAACTTTCAGCATAAAACGAGGAAACTTGATATTATTGAGATACATAAGAACACTTTTCCCTCTCTCATAGTAACTTTCAGTATCATGCATAAACTTAACAATATATCTATCACAAGGACTATCATAGCAATGATCACTTATTCTAACAGAAAACACGGGAATACTAGCTCTCATAACACTACTTTGTGAAACAATATTAGAGGTATCCTTACAAAGGTTAGGGTGTCCCTCTTTTTCATATTTAGTGATAAAGTCTTTCACACTTGCTATTATAGGTTCATCAACCATTTGTTTATCAGGTTCAATAGCTTTACTCATACTTTCATTAACCATACTAGCTATCATAGAATGTTCCTTTACCTTAACTGGAAAATACATTTTCTCAATATAAGGTTTAGGTAAAACATGATTAGCAGTATAACTTCAGTATTCCTTGCAGGAACACTTTTAGCAACATCTTTATAAGGTTCATGATACTTATTCCACTTCTTTTTAGGCACTTCAATGTAGGAAGCAAAAGCCTTAAAATAAGAAGCAATAGCTTGTGAGTCTAGACCATAAGCATTTTTAATATTTTGAAAGTCATTAGTTCCCATAAAAGATTCAATGCATTCATAATCATAATTTATACCTGACTTTCTACCTTTGTCATTCTCCCAAGCTTCAACATTGTCTTGAATACAGTCCAGAAGATCCCATTTAGCTTCTTCTTCCATACGAGTGAATGATCCAGCAAAAGAAGCATCCAATAAATCTTTATCATGTAGAGGGAGCCTTGCATAAAAGTTGTTGATAATAATATTGTCGGGGAGCTCATAAATGGGACATTTGAGCATTAGTAACTTCAATCTCCCCCAAGCTTGAGCTGTACTTGATACGTCCATTTTGCATCACTATTATATGTCTTAATTCACTATTATTCATTGATATATTTCGTATTGAGAGGTGATACTTATGTTATTTCATCTATTTTTGCATGGTTGATGACTTTTGGAGCATGGACATTGCGGTCGAGATTACGATGGAAAAGGTGCTGTTTGGAGCAAAATTCGTGAAGATCAGAAAATCCGGAAAAATATCGGAAAATTCTATTTTTCGGAAGACTCAAGATGCGGAAGATGGAGTGGAGGTGGGCCACGGGGCCCACACCACCCCATGGCGTGAGCGAGCCTAAGCAGCGCCGAGTGGTGTGGCCACCACAGCCTCGACCTCTCCCCTACAGTGTATATCTTCCTCCGAAACCCTAAGACTCGGGGCGACCACAGAAAGATTCCGCCGCCTCTGCGGTGGAAAACACCGAGAGAGAAAGATCTCTCCGGTAGACAGATTTCTGCCGGGGGAATTCCTTCCCGGAGAGGGGAGATCGTCGCCATCAACACCACCATCAAGCTGGACTTCATCGGTATCATCATCATCATCACCACCATCATCATCACCATCAGCACCCTCATCACCATCTCCATATTGCTGTAACAATTGGTTGAATCTTGCTATAGTTCATAGGGGAAACTTTCCCGATGTTGATTACTCTTTGTAGTTGATGCTATTGAGTGAACCATTGAATCATTGTTTATGTTCAGATTGTTATACATCATTATTCAATCTATGATCATGATCCATATGATGTCTTGTGATTAGTTCGTTTTGTTCTTGAGGACTTTTGTGAAGTCTTGTTGTTAGTAGTGGAGTTGTGTTGAGAAAGATTCAATAGATTGTTATTTAAGTTGTGGTGTACTTCTTCTAGTGGTGTCATGTGAACGTCGACTACATGACACTTCACCTTTATGGGCCTAGGGGAATGCATTGTGTATTTGGCTACTAATCGTAGGGGTTGTCGGAGTGATAGAAACCTGAACCCCCGTTAGGAAACCATTGCACAAGGGACGTAAGGGTCTTAGAGTTTAAAGCTGTGGTTAGGTTTTACCTTAATTACTTTCTTGTACTTACGGATGTTTGCAAGGGGTTTAATCACAAGTATGTATTAAGTCTTGGATAGGGTACATGACAGCATTAGAGGTTCACCACACAACTTAGCAAGTTAGAAGATTATCGACTATATGAACAAAGCTCCAGTCTTCTGTCCTCAAGAGCGTTTGGTCATCTCTGAAATAAAACGACATCCTTTGCTGCATAAAGTTGGGCCACTTGATGTATAACAATCTGAACATAAACAATAATTCAATGGTTCACTCAATAGCATCAACTACAAAGAGTAATCAACACCGGGAAAGTTTCCCCTATGAACTAATGCAAGATTCAACGCAATTGTTACAGCAATATGGAGATGGTGATGAGGGTGCTGATGGTGATGATGATGATGATCCCGATAAAGTCCAGCTTGATGGTGGTGTTGATGGCGACGATCTCCCCTCTCCGAGAAGGAATTCTCCCGGCAGAAATCTGCAGGGGCGGAATCTTTACATGGTCGCTCCGGTCAAGTCTTAGGGTTTGAGGATGATATCGAGGGAGGAGAGGAGTGGGCCAGGGCGGCCACACCACCTCCAAGCGCGGCCTAGGCCTGCCCGCACCATGGGGTGGTGTGGGCCCCCCATGGCCCACCTCCACTCCATCTTCTGGCATCCTTAGTCTTCTGGAAAAATAGGATTTTCCATATATTTTCCTGGATTTTCTGATCTTTGCGAATTTTGCCTCCAAACAACACCTTTTCCAATCTTTTCCATGATATCGTCTGCATGCTTAAGCCTACATCAAAAGTAACATTCTCATAAGTTCGACATGGCCCCGGCTTTAGCACTAATAAAAAAAATGAAAAATGCTATATTAATCATGTATAAAAATCTATTATGAGTAAGCAATAGGTGAAAAACAAACATAGACACATTAGAGCGGAATAAGGCACGGCGTTTCAAAACAAAGCACAAAAGGTAGTACAGAAACTTGGGGGAGGAGGAATCATGCACATATTCAATCATTCTAGTCCGCTTCTTGCTAATTTCTTGAATTATTTTGCTAGCTCAGCTTAGCTGAAATCTTCTGATACTCTCTTCTGTACAGCCTCCATCATGTTGCTAACATGGAAGATCGTAATGTCATTAGTAGCAACAAAGAGATCTTCAACCTATTTATCTCCTAAAATAATTTTATCAAATATCTTGGGGATACAAAATTCATATATACTTTCAGAACTGTTTGAATTGGAAGATACATACTGAAGTTGGATAGTCCATTATTATAGTGGAGCTTGGCTAGTTGGCTCTAGTATTTTTCTCAATAAAAACAATACCAAACCTGTTTTTAGTTACTTATATGCATGTACTGGACATCCATACATATAGATACATGGAGACAGACACACAACCCAGCAGGTACCGGAGGCAGCACATGCATGATGTTCAACCATTTGTGTCCAAACATAAGTTGCAAAGTTTCTAAGGTATGCATGCACTAAAACATATATCAAGTCCTCTTCCATACTATCGCCTAGACATACATGAAAGTGAATCAAGTTACAGGTGCGCCTTGGCGCACGACTCCCTGGTTGTCGCAAATGTTTCTATTTTGTATAACACTACCATCGTCGACTACGGTTTGCATACTGACCAATAAGTTATAAATACCATATTAATTGTTCATGAAAATCTATTCAATATGTGGAGAATACACGTGATTTATCTGTTCTAAGGACACAAATAAGTGAGCACAGAGACTGGCAAACATTCACATCAGTTTTGCATGGGTTTATTGTAGCAGTAACATACCTTACGTCAACAGGACAATCATAAAGGGAAATACATGGTATTTACAAGACATGGCAAAGTCAACACCAAATAGAGACCTAATAACTACTTGCATCACCATAAGCCAACGCCGCTGCAAATGAAGATAAATTAACTGATAGCTTAATGTGAGGTAAATCAAAGAAACGGTAAAGTGTAGAAAGTTAACTCATGTTCAATAAGATAAAATTACGGTTATTTACCTTGGTTCTAGTCTAGGAGAAGTAATTCATCCTCATTTTCTCCAAATTCTTTTTGAAGTTAGAAATTGTATGTTTAAGCCTAAAGCCCATGTTTTCAGACTTAGAGAGGAGATTGTTCCAAATTGTCAATTTGGATCCACGGGTTGACTTAGCTTGTAGACAAGTATGTTCTTCTATAATGTTCTTGTATGAAAGATAATGCTGGTATTTGTGATAATAAAGACTTACATTTCACTTTAAGAGTTATGTCAATATCAACACCGGCAAATATCTTAAATCAGGCAAGACTCGCTCACGAGACACATGATTTCACATGTAAAGAAGTCATTTGGTCAAACTAATCAACTAATAGAAACACATACTCAATAAATGATTGTTCATGTCATTTCTTTTAGGAAAAGGTGTATTATACACCACGACATAAATCTATACTAACATCATAATAGCCTAATATGATTCCAGCAATATCTTAAGAGTAAGGAAACATTTGTTTTTCCAGTAGTTGATGGGAACAAGCAAATATTAGAAGTTTAGAAGAACTTGCATTGCTACCTGTGAGTAGGTAAACATTAGGAGGTTAGAGAAGGAAAAACTTGTATATGTAAGCTACAAATTTCACAAATAATATATAACCTATTGTCAACATAATCAAGATTACTGAATCAAAAAATTAAATTGCTTCAAGACACAGATCATTAAGTTAAAAAATGTAATATTGTTCTCGTGATGATAGAATTTATACCACAACTTGTGATGCATGGAGGACTACGAAGATCATGCGAAACCATATTAATTAAACTACCTATTTATGCTGAACCTGCATCATTTCAAATACAACCAAACTCTCGATGATACCTCATGGCTCTAAATATATATGCCACTCTTGAAAGGCACCGAATGTCCTAAAAAAGAGAAGACGAGTACAAAATTGATATAAACCTCCAAACAAAATTGGATTGTCGTCTCCTCGAGAATATCTCAGTATGGCTCATGATATTTACATATTAATTTTTTCTCTTATAAGGACCAGTAGATAGACAATGTCATGTTGTCAACTTGTTCACAAGGAAAGTATAGGTTGATTCACACTAAACTTGTGTGAATTGAGTTGTCGAGCTAATTATGAAAAGCATAGGTTCTTGATATGACATTGTTTGAACACAACACATATGTTATTGAGCAAGAAAACATGCTAATCGAGTGTACCTCAGGGGCTCATATTATACTCCAGGCATGGTAACAAAACTAAGCATGTTTTTTACAAAAAATTAGGGAATAAGTACATGATTTTGATAATAAAGCATATAAGAAAATGGGAAACAACCACAAGTTTCCATAACTAGGAGAATCACATCTTAAATTATGTATACTCCCTCTATTCCATAATTCTTGTCGTGATTGTAGTTCAACAGAGGGAGTATATCCTTACTTGCATCATGCCATGTAACAATAACAATTGAGAGGTAGAACCAACATTCAATCCAGCAAGCTAACATGAGAACTATTGGTGAAGTTAATCCCCTATGGGTCTTATAAGAAACTAAATTGGAGGGCATTCATATTTGCATACATCACAAGAAAGGAAATTAAAGGAATTGATGGTGATGAAGTACTACTAAAACCTAGTACTATCTAAAGCACATTTATAGCAAGATTAAGTATGCAAACGACATAGGAAGGGCTTTTACTTGTAGCTTATATCACCAAATAACAACAGTCCTAGAAAAGAAAAGCAAGAATAAGGAAATCACTAACCTGAAGATAGAGGAAACAAACAACAAAAGACATATACAAACTGTCAATTAGTTATCACTAGCATAGGTCTAAAGCCTCTTCTTTGTTATTTACTCTGGAACCAGAACGCAAGGCATACTTGATTCAGTAGGAGAAAAGTATTTTAGAAGTATTATGCAGATTTCATACCTAACTTTGGTCTATGTCCTCTTCTTTCCCTATCCATGGATGGAACTGTGCTGAAAACCTACCCCTGCGAACGTTTTACACAGAAAATGATTCGGCAAAGGGGTATCTGGACCGGTTTGTACATGCCTATACATGCGAGCCAACTTCAAGGATCTTTTGGATAATCAATCACACCTGAACCAGGGTAGACTAAGAGGTAACTCTTATCAGTTGAACCCATGTTATATCACGCCACTAGATCTTTTGGATAATCAATAACACGTGAACCCACGACAGGGGAGGCTGTTGTTTCCTTGGATCATGAAGCACAACTGAACCATGATAATGTGACAATCAGGTAAACCATAAGAAATAAGCAGACTTGATAGAGATAATTATGAGAAAATGCACCTACTATGTAGGCAATTAGCTCCCGAAGCCCATCTAGAGGAGGTGATTCCTGGAATAGTGTCATCTGCAAATGAATTATGAATATCTTCGATATCGCTATAGAGAATGATGGATCACATGTGCAAACATATAGAAACAATGTCTAGCACTTCTAGGTTTCTAGTGGCATTAGTCATTAAAATAAATAACTCCAACTGTAGATTTAACATCAATAGATCTTTATGTTGCTCTTTCATACTTGCATGTCGATCACTAATTAAAGAAAATGCATGACCAGTAGATCAGTTTCTACCTGAAAATGTCTTTATAGAAGCCCCCAATGACAGTAGGTAAATAAAATTTTGTGCCTCCTCAATCCTCATCCTTCAACCCTCCACCATTACTAAAATGCATAGACCATCAAACAGAAGTAATCAGACCAAACATGACCGGGTAACAAAATCAAGAATCTAACACGGAAAAATATGTTGGAACGTGAAAATATGTTGTTGGAATGTTGTCGTTCAAAAAATGCCAGAAGAGGCTATTGTGAGACGATAAAGATAATTGCGTTGAGACATGACTAAGATGACAGATCGCGGTGGATAAGAACATGAAAATTGGGGATGTGCAACTCGCAGATGAACATTGCATATATATATATATATATATATATATATATATATATATATGTATAATCTTACATGAATATTCTCAGTTGCATGACTTACTCACACACCCCTTCTTCCCTTTATAGGTGTTAAAATTAAATTATTCACATGCGCATACCGAATAGAGTAGTGGTAAATGGAACTGAAAATAAGGCTTGAATCAATCGTGCCTACCCATTTTGAATGGTTTCACCTCGGAGCCTGTAGTCCCTTGGCTTCTTTGAGTCTCGTAATATCGTTAGGTACAGAGACATAACATAAGCTTTGAACGGAGAAAAAAACTGCATGGCTTCCTGCGGAGGACATTCTTAAATGATAGATCGACCCATCAGAAAAGGCTTAGCAAACGGTAACAAGCAAAGTATTGCATGCATATTTGTTCACTATAGACAGACACAATTTTCAATCAGAGATGGTATTATTACCATGTGTGGAGAGTTGGCTTTGCCCCTACTTCTGAATAAAATGGAAAGAAAAGTAGAGAACATGTGTGGAGAGTTGGCTTTTCCCCTACTTCTAAATAAAATGGAAAGAAAAACAGAGAACATATTACTTCGATCGGTAGCAACAGTATAGCACCATAAGGACTAGGGAAATAAATCATAGGAAAAATTAGGTATGCTAAAATTCAATAAATATTATATAGATAAAAGAACTCCACATAACTACCCAGTAGTCCACGGATAAGTGTCCACATTGAGAAGCTATTTACTATTTTAATTCCAGCTTGACATCTCCATTGATCTGGAATGCAGTCTTTCCCTCATACATCAATCAGATTGACCTGACTAAAGTGATCTTGTAAGCTACAATCACAACAATTAACCTACATGGAACACTACATGAAGAAAAGGCATAGGGATCAGACTCATAAAAGTTTTACATATTACTTTCCTTTCATCGGTCTCACAACTATTAACCTGAACGATAAGCCTCGGTTTCAATACATGTTCTATAGATTTATTTACGTTCATGGTTTCTTAGATAAGCTCAAGAAAATAACTATTCAGTGCCATGGTTAAGAAACAGAATAGCAGATAGCTTGTTGGAGGCCACTTGTTTGACCTCATATTCGTACTGTAAAAATGATGTATGCATCAACCTGAATACTTATGCATGTCTATCTAGAAGTGGATAATTGATATAAGCACACCACAATTAAGCATGAGAAGAACACAATTTTAGGAATCAGTGCCAACTGATTCCTCCAACACTATATTAATTTTACAAATGAAAAGGATAAGGGCTTTTTCTCAAACAGATGTTTCAAGATGCAAGAATAAAGAGACAACACTACTGGCAGCTATACTAAATCCAAAATTTAGAACTCCAACCATAATAAATAGCTAAGCTGCTCACGGCTCGCAACTTCTTGCATATATTCTCCATGGCCGCCATAGTCTCATTGCACCTGAATCAAAAATAGCAACTTCACATGATTCACTAATGGCATCGCTGACACACGCCATATGTAAAGCAAAAGGATGCACCATGCATGAACAGCAAATTAATTCATAGACAAATGGCAGGTGCATATCGTATATTTAACCGCTACCAAAATAGCAAATAATGCTGATCCAATCAAATCAAATTCTACTACTCCCACCAGCCTGCTACGTCTGAACTGAAGCAACTAACCTTTTTTGGAACCTAGATCACCTCCCCGTACCTTGGCTGCATATTAGAGCTTATCTCCATGGGCCTGTTCAAAATCACATGAACACAGTTAGAACATCTACTTTAGTCCAACCAAATATATACCCTGTTTTAATTCTGAACATCTAATTACCTTGTCATGCAAAATTGCAAAACCAGCGAAAAGATAGAAGAAGAAATAAATGAATATGAAAAGAGAAGAAACAGAAAGAATCTCACATGCGCCAAATGCTCCGCACTTCTGCGAGCCATCGTCCAGCAGCCAGGGGTGAAGCGGAGGATACCATGGTGCTTACTTGCGGTCAGTGTTGGATTGCAGCCTGCAAGGGAATCACAGGTCACTTCTGAGCCGTTCGTCCATCTATGAATCTATGAATCTAATGACAGCTGCTCCGGTCTACACCTCGAACAAATATTACACCAGGGACCTAAATGAGTAAACAACCTGATGAGGACATCCCTACAATTATACCTACTGAAGATGCTCCAACTGTTGCAAGGAAAGATCAGTCCAATGAGATTAGAATTGGACCCATTACAAGAGCTCGTGCTAAGCTACTTGAACAACAGGTGAATTTACTCCTAAACGAATCTGACATTTTAATTGATGAGAACTTTATACTGCCTAAGTCTATGCATTTATGTATGATCAGGTTCATTGGAGAAACAAGCATGGTGCGAGGAGGAGAAGGGCTACAAGAGAAGCCCATCATGATGATCGTCCAAGGATGCGCGAGGGAGGAGCGGGAGGAAGGCGCAAGAGAAGATCATCAAGACGGAGGCCAAAAGCTCTGCCACGACCGGAGTGTCCGACCGAGTCCACCCGGATTGTCCGGCCTGCCTGAGAGAAGCATGGATGCGGACAATCAGTACACCAGATCGAACACTACCCGGACATCACCCGGAAACTTTGAAGTTTCCAGTCGGACCGGACTGTCCGGTTGAATCCACTCGGAGTGTCCGCCCGACCGGACTGTCCAGCCGATATCGACCGGAATGTCCACCCGCCGACCGAAATCTGGTCCGAGTCGGCTTGTATAAGTTTGATTTGTACGCGTTTAGTTTCGGTTTCTGGTCGCCCCAGTCGCCCTTATAAGCCCTGGGATGACCCATAGTTAGGGTTTAGACCACGTTAAAACTATTTTGTCGTTGTTTCTTTCAAAGAACCTCTGGAATTACCCTGTGATCGAATTATACTACTACAATTGAGTGTGCTCTGTTGTTCCATTGGGAATTAGTAGATTGCAAACTACCATTCGTGGTCGACGGTTGCATGCGCAAGAGCGTGGTGTTGTGAATATCCCATAGGGTTCGATAGCTGTTGCATTGGCATTAGGGTTTGAGCGGAAGAGTTCATAGCTATAGGCTATTTATCTATCCACCATTATCATCATCGACAAGTGCTTGCTGAGAAGATCGGGCCACCCCATATCATATTGGTATCATATTTCCTCGTTTACTCGGTGAGCATCCATAAATCCATCCATAGATTAGTTCGTGTTTTCAGTCCTATACAGAAAAAAGGTTTACAAAAATATTTGTCATAGCCTAGATTGCATCGTTTTCGAGTTTTAGTTGCTGATCGTGTCTTCTTGTAGATCTGATCTGCAGGTTTTTCTCGTAGGAGTCTAGTTTTCGTTTGTGTCTAGGTTTAGGGTTTGATCTTGTTTTCCGCCGTGTCCACCATCACCGTTTTCTGCAAGTTTTCATCGTTTGTCTGAGTCCGCATAGCGTACCATTGTTCGCATACCATAGACACAACCTATCTACAACATTTGTGCCTAGGAACGTACCCACGAGACTAGTTGCTTTGCTCCGACAGGCTGCTCATTAGGGTTTCGAAGTACAGAAATTTTCGACAGGCAAAAACCGGACTATCCGGCGTATATCAACCGGACTATCCGGTCAAGTTTTGTTCTAAGTTGCTGCACTCATTTGCGTTGAGTCATATAGAAAAGAGAATCAGTATAAAAAAGAGAAAAGAGCTACAGGCGTGACAAAAAGAAATATCAAAGTGTGCATTATTGGAGGCCTAGTTGATCATAGCACTTGTAGATTGAGAAATCTTGTGCCTGTTTACTTTGAGATTTTACTAGCGTCTCCCCTGTGCATTGCAACATTCCTTTTCATAAGTTGCTTTGCCACGTTTATCTCCACCGTGTGTGTTTCTTAGGTTTTTATACGATCAACACTAGGACTTGTTTGCGGTGTAGTTAGGATACCATACCTATAGCTCCACCTTAAATAACCTCTGTGTCCTGTGATCGTTCTCTTTACCCTCGATATTCACTTCATCACATCAGTGCATCAGTCTTTGATTTCGTTTTGGTAAAGCGTCTCTATTCACTTTGGAACAGTAAAATTTGCTTTCTTGTTAGTTGTAATTGAGTTGTGAGTGTTTCCACCAAACAGATTTTGATTTTTGTACTAACCTACTAATCATGTCTTCTAGTGATGATGATGTTGTGTCACAGAAAAAGAAGGATGAGGAACTTGTTAATTGGCACGAATATGAGGCGTTGAAATCCCACTTGATGCGTGTGTTTACTCACACAGATGCCATTGACAAGAATATCCAGGACGTGCAAGTGACATTGGACCAGAATGTTGGTGCAGTCACTACTATTCAAACACAAGTGACATCAATCAATGTCAATGTCGTAACTTTGCAGCGTTTCATTGATGCCTTAACAATAGCAATACATCAACGATAGGAACACCCACATGATGATGCTTTTGATCACAATGATGAGGGTAGTGCAGCTGATGCTGCCCCACATATTGGCAGGGGACGTGCCAATCCCCATGCGCCTATGCCTGCTGCTGCACCTGCTTATGCATGTGGTTTTGATCCTATTGGATGTTCTCAACGTGTGCCACACCAAGCTGCTAATGATGGTTTTGGCAAGCCAAAATTCTCGATTCCCAAATTTGATGGCTCACTTGATCCTGAAGATTACCTCACATGGGAGTTGAAGATTGAGAAGCTTTGACGTTTGTTTGACTATTCAGAAGATAAGAAGGTCAAGCTTGCAGCGTCAGAATTTGATGGATATGCTTTGCGCTGGTGGGATGCTATTGTGCAGAATAGAAGGAAGGACAATGAACTTCCTGTGATGGATTGGCGCGAGATTAAGAGCATTATGAAGGCTTGTTTTGTACCCACCAACTACTTGCGTTCAGTTTTTGACAAGTTGATACAATTGAGGCAAGGAACCATGTCCGTTGATGAGTACTACATGGAGATGGAGATGCTTATGCAACGTGCTAGAGTTCGTCAATCTCTTGAGATGACTATGCAGCGATTTCTCAACAATTTGAAGTTACCAATAAAGAGCATTGTTCGTCATCACAAGTACGAGACTATGAATGAACTATTGCACCATGCTAGAGAGGCCGAATCACAGTTAGCTGAAGAAGCTAAGTCACGTGCGAGGTTTCCGTCTACCAGTCGTTTTGCGGTGAGGACTACACCGCCACCATCCATGGCGCCACCTACAGCGGCTGCTAGCCACCCTTCACCATTGGCCAAGCCTGCTCCCACGTCTTCTTATGGTTCCAATATTAGGAAGCCCGCTGCTCATGCTGCTAGCTCAGGTTCCAATATGTCAACTACGCGTACGCGTAATGTAGAGTGCCATACTTGTGGAGGCATAGGACACTACAAGAGAGATTGTCCAAACCGCAAGGTGATGTTTGTCAATGAACAAGGAGAGTATGAGAGTGGAGATGATGTTGATACTCATGGCGATGATGGTTATGACAGCGAGGACGGTATGGATGCCTTCCCTGAGCATGCTCCCATCATAGTGGTCTCTCCACGTATACTTAGTGTGCAGACTATTGGACTCTCAGCGCTGCAACTTGTTCCAAACCAAAGCACTCATTGGCCCTAACAAAGCTTGCAAGGTAATCATTGATGGAGGTAGCTGCAGAAATCTTGCAAGTAAGGAGTTATGTGCCAAGCTGAATTTGACTTATTTACCTCATCCCAAGCCATACTACATACAATGGTTGAGTGACAATGGTGAGATGAAGGTAAACCATATGGTACGTGTGAATTTTGAAATAGGACCATACAGGAATTCTATTGATTTTGATGTGGTTCCTATGACTATTTGCCATCTCTTATTGGTTCGGCCTTGGCTTTATGATCGTCATGTGCAACACAATGGCCGTGCCAATACATATCACTTAGAGTTCAAGGGCAAGAAGATTAATTTGCAGCCAATGACACCACAACAGATTGTGAATGAGTCTCGTCAAAAGATAGAAGTAAACTTGAAGGATACACCTATAGATTGGCGAGATAGTGTTGCAGCTGTACATGATGTAATAGAGCCCAAAAAGAGTGATATAACGAAAAGTGAGAGAGTGCCTAGTCTAGTGATATTAGCCACCAAGGAATATATGAGAGAATTTCATGAGGATCCTACAGCCATGCCACTTGTGCTCATGTATAAGGGCGAGGTATTGGTTTCTAACAACATGACCCCTATTTCTCTTGGTGTATCTACTGTTTTGCAGGATTTTGGCGATGTGTTTCCAGAAGATGTACCAGCATGATTGCCTCCATTGCATGGCATTGAGCATCAAATTGACTTGATCCCTGGTGCCACATTACCAAACTGTGCACCCTACATGACTAACCCCGAAGAAACAAAGGAGATACAGAAACAGGTACAGGCATTGCTGGATAAAGGGTACATTCGTGTTTCTCTTAGCCCTTGTGTTGTTCCTGTTATTTTAGTGCATAAGAAAGATGGTACATGGCGCATGTGTGTAGATTGTAGAGCTATTAATAACATCACTATTCGATATCGTCATCCTATTCCACGCTTAGAGGATATGCTAGATGAATTGAGTGGTGCTGCTATTTTCTCTAAGATTGATTTGCGTACTGGTTATCATCAAATTAGGATGAAAGAAGGGGATGAATGGAAAACTCCTTTCAAAACAAAATTTGGTTTGTATGAGTGGTTAGTTATGCCGTTTGGTCTTACTAATGCACCTAGTACTTTCATGAGATTAATGAATCATGTTTTGAGAGAATTTATTGGTTGTTTTGTGGTTGTTTATTTTGATGATATACTTATCTATAGCCACAACGAAACTGAACATTGTAGTCATATCCGACAAGTTTTGCAAGTGTTGCGTGATAATAAATTATATGCTAATATTGAAAAGTGCACATTTGTATCTAAGCATGGGGTAGAGGTAGATCAATCTAAAATTGAATCAATTCAGAATTGGCTTATTCCCATGAATGTGAGTCAAGTGTATAGTTTCCATGGACTAGCTGGTTTCTATAGGCGCTTTGTGAAGGATTTTAGCACTATTGCTGCACCATTGAATGATTTGACTAAGAAAGGTGTGCCATTTGTGTGGGGCACAACCCAAGATATTGCATTTGATACATTGAAACGTTTGCTTACTTCTGCACCATTACTTGCATTACCTGATTTTTTGAAGCAATTTGAAGTTGAATGTGATGCTAGTGGTATAGGTATTGGTGGCGTTTTGATGCAAGAGGGTCACCCAATAGCATATTTTTCTGAGAAACTTACTAGTGCTATACTGAACTATCCTATTTATGATAAAGAATTGTATGCGCTTGTTAGAGTTCTTGAAGTTTGGCAACATTATTTGTGGCCAAAAGAATTTATCATACATTCTGATCATGAAGCTTTGAAGTATTTGAAAGATCAATCAAACTTGCATAGGAGATTAGCTAAATGGGTTGAGTTTATTGAATCGTTTCCTTACATCATTAAGTATAAGAAGGGAAAAGAGAATGTAGTTGCTGATGCTTTGTCTAGGAAGAACATGCTATTAACCAATCTTGATGTTAAAATTCCTGAATTAGAAAATATTTGTGCACTTTATGCAACTGACCATGATTTTGCTGAACCATATCGTTTGTGTTCTCTTAGAAACGCATGGGATAAGTATCATATACATGATGGATATTTGTTTCGAGCTAACAAACTATGTATTCCAGAATCTTCGTTGCGTTTGTTCTAAGTGCAGGAATCACATGCTAGTGGTTTGATGGGTCACTTTGGGCGTGAGAAGACATTGCTCATGCTCGCTGATCATTTTTATTGGCCCAAGATGAGGCGTGATGTATACAGATTTGTGAGCCGTTGTATTACATGACACAAGTCGAAATCCAAGCTGGAGCCTCATGGTTTGTATACACCTCTCTGCACCTACTACACCATGGGAAGACATTAGTATGGATTTTGTACTAGGTCTACCTAAAACACAGAGAGGTCATGATTCTATATTTGTGGTAGTGGATAGGTTCTGTAAGATGGCTCATTTTATTGCCACAAAAGTGACGATGTGTCGCATGTTGCTAACCTGTTTTTCAGGGACATCGTGAGACTACATGGAGTACCTAAGACGATTGTTTCTGATCGTGATGTGAAGTTCATGAGCTACTTTTGGAAGACCTTATGGGGGAAGCTGGGAACGAAGCTGTTGTTCAGTACTACATGTCATCCCCAAACAGATGGTCAAACGGAGGTGGTGAATAGAACATTGTCACAATTGCTAAGGACTATGATAAAGAAGAATATGCGGGAGTGGGAAGAGTGTTTGCCACATGTTGAGTTTACATACAACAGGGTTGTGCATTCGACTACTCAGCTTTGTCCTTTTGAGGTGGTGTATGGCTTCAAGCCATTGACGCCACTTAATTTTTTGCCTTTGCCATTACATGAGAGAGTTGATATGGAGGCATCAAAACATTCTGAATATGTGAATAAGATTCATGAGAAGACTCGAGAGTCTATTGAGAAGAAAGTCAAGAACATTCCTGCTGCAAGGAATCTAGCAAGGAAGGAAGTGTTGTTCAAGCCTGGTCACATGGTATGGGTGCATCTACGCAAGGATAGATTCCCACAACTTCGAAAGTCAAAATTGAAGCCACGTAGTGCTGGTCCTTACAAGGTGTTAGCCAAGATTAATGATAATGCCTACTCGATTGATATACCTATTGAGGAGTTTGGTGGAGTTAGCAACAACTTCAACGTTGCTGATTTATCACCATATGATGGAGAAGACCTTGGAGCATCGAGGTCAACGCCTTTTGAAGGGGGGGATGATGAGGACATCCCTACAATTATACCTACTGAAGATGCTGCAACTGTTGCAAGGAAGGACCAGTCCAATGAGATTAGAATTGGACCCATTACAAGAGCTCGTGCTAAGCTACTTGAACAACAGGTGAATTTACTCCTAAACAAATCTGGGTCCATTTCGAGGCAAACTCATCTCACCCCTGCCAAATTCAAACATTCCATTAAACCGCCCCGTGAAGTAGACGGTCGGGACCCACATGTCGGTCATCTGTCCGTGACGCGGGCGCCAACGCGGCAACCTCTTAGGCAAATCGAGCAGCTAAGTGGATTGGATGCGTTGACCAATTTCACAAATCCAGTCCCAGCTTTCCCCTAGCACCGGCAGCGTCGGAATCCACCCTCCAGGCAGGACGATCCCTTCGGACATTTGACTTCCGGGGCCAAGTTGCTGCACCCAGTTGCTGCGCCCAGTCGCTGATATCGAGCTACAATGGCGCATGCCATAGCCGCCGTTGCGAGGCTCTAGCCGTCCTCCGCCGCCGACGAGCCGAGCAGTTTGGAGGATGGCAGATCCTACTATCAAGGAAGAAGAAGTTCTGGCTACAAGTGAGTGAGCTACCCTTCTCTTTGCTATTCGCACTAATTATAACTGCTAGCTGGCTACTGAACCTCAAATTGTCTGTTAGCCCAACACTAACAAACGTATTTTATCCATAGTTTTCTGTTAAGTGGGATATGCACGGACCCCCTTACCTGGTTACGGTAGTCCTCTACAGGTACGACTCTAATGGCAAGTGGTATGGAAGCCATTGTTTCACGATGGAAGAAGCGCCTGTGCAGATCTGCACTATATCTGGTATGGTTGCTGCTCTGCGTAATCATGTTGAATTATGGCGAAGCAGCAAAGTTCAGCTTCATGGATGAATGTGGCATCATGGTTCCTATAACGTGTGATCAACTAATTGGGTTGATGAAAAGGTATGCTTCGGCTGCCATGTTTGACCTGAAATGTCATGTACTGGATGTGGAAGCTGCTGCAACTGGGAGTCGCCCTTCTATTCTTGGACAGGGTGGTTGCTCGAACCCAATTAGCTCCTGGTAAGCAAAGGTCGCTTGGGGTTTGCATGTTTGTGCGGAATTGTAATTTTTGTTTTATTTACTCTGTAGATATTGGGCAGTTATGCAACAGTCTTGTTTCTTTGACAGGAAGCGCCACAAGGTTAGAAACATGACTGCCGGGTCAGTCATTTTGCTGCCCGAAGAAATTAAAAACGAGTGGAAAGATGATGCTGGACACGATTCTGGTGCCCATTGTCCCGGCGATGCAGAGTACATGAAGCTAAGAAAATTGGCACCAAGGAAGAGGAAGAAGGCAGGAAATGAAGAAGCTAGTGGACGTGAAGGCTTGGCACCCAGGCTGCGGAAGAAGGCTGCTGGCAATAAAGATGCATAGTAATGTGTTGAACTTGAACCTATATATGTAATTCTGTTAAATTCTGGAGCTCTGTGTGTGGCATGTTGCTAGGCGAAACAATCTACCCACGTTCTCTGAGTAAAATGTACCGCGACTTAGGGTTTGGAAACGCCCGAGACAGTAGTTGAATCCGAAATTGTGATTGTGCCACTGCTATCTGAAAACAAGGATCCACCGGTTCCACGATTGCTGAGGGGCAGGAGTTCTCCAAATACGACGGAATGTAAGTGGCACAGAAATAAATTATTTAAGCTGCCACACTCCAAGAAGCAGCAACTTATTTCAGATGCTGCACAACGACGTGGCAACATAAACAACAATGTTCTCACCGATAATGCCCAAATAAGGAGGAAATCGGTACCACTTTTGTAACACCCTCGAATCGGCCCTATGCAAGTTTTAGCCCTTTCCGCCAAACCCGCATAGAAACGATTCAAGGACGCCCACCAGGCACTTTCGTGCAGGTGGAAAACGAAGTAATACCATTACACAATAGTCCTCGATGGGACCCACAGAACAGATATATATATACAACAACGACTCAACGAGGCAAGAATACATATATACAATACAAAGATCCAAATCACCTTGAAAACGTTACACCGTCCGAGTACGGATAAGATGCAAATGGGGCTAAGAGCCTTGAAGAATAACCAATGGCGTCCATAACCCTGCCCAGGCCAAGCCATAAGGGTAACCCTGCTAACGACGTCGATCTCAAACCTGCTAAAACAAAAGGGGGTGCCGACAAAGGGCAAAAGAAAAAGAGGAGCGTCAGTACTGAGGCCGGTACACGGCGAGGCTAGAATTCGGCGGCTCTCGCCTACATAGGTATGGTGGACTGAAGCGGCAGCGCAGCAGCACTAAACAACTTATAGAGACTCAGTAAAACTGGCGGCTATTAGAGAGGGATAAGAAAGACCTATTCGGATCCAACCTGATACTAACATCAAACATACCCATCCTGGTATTTCCCCCTCGAGACCAAACGAGGAAGTCGGACCAAGGAACTCACACAGTTGGCAATTTTACTCATTCCGTTATAGTTGCAGCACTTACTAATCAGATATAGATAGCATGAGTCATCCTGAAGCATAAGTAGTGGGCAGTTTTAATTAACCATTCCGTGGTAGTTGGAACATTTACTAGTCAGATATAATTGTCTTGAGGAATCCCAAAACCCAGCAGTTGTTGGCACTTTTATCACATTCCATTGGAGTTTTCATACTTACTAGGCAGGTATAGTATGACACAAATCACCACAGATCCACCAGTTGTTGGCATTTTTATTATCCATTCCATTGTAGTGAAGCTGAATTACTAGTCACATATTAAGTCAAATTTATAGCACTACTTTAGTTATGCTTGTCTATGATCAAGATACTGTGCTCCAAGTCGTCCATAACCACGGACACGGCTTTCAGAAAGTTTTACCCTGCAGGGGTGCACAAATAGCAACACACACTCGATCAACCTCGGAAAAACCAACTCAAAACCCAACGAGGCTTTCACGACAAAGCAATCACAGGATTCATAAATATTTCAAGGGGCCACCCCATTAAGCTACCATAGCGAAGTTGGCGGCTCGAGAGACGGACCCAAGGTTTGCGTCAATGGCTGTAAACGACTGGGAACCCGAAAGTGTGACTGGGCTTGTCGATACCGCAAAAACACTCCGCATCCAAAACAGTACAGGTGCTCCACGCACAATCTTAAATAAAGCAGTAAAGCATGGCATAAGTACAGGATAGTAATAAAACCCCAAACTACTTTGTGGCCCCAAGAAATAGAAATGAATCAAGCTCTGGCTCAGGGGGATCCCATAGGGTCTCCCGGATGTGGATAGTGCGAATAGTCAAGGAACATGTATCAAGTACTCGGGGTCCTACGGGACACAAGTGAGCGTGGAAGAACCAAATAACATCTATTGCCCACTGATGCCTCTGCATTAGTTATATCTAGCATTTTAATAGTTGTATTTAAAGTCATGATCATCTCCACCATTAAGCATCTCCAAAATTTATCATGTGTCAACTTGCCGTCAACGATGAAACAACAACGATGCGAAGCAACACATAAGCAAGCAACTACAACTCGCAAGGCTGACTATCTATCAAACAACAAGCAATAGGATGTGTCCATGGCAATGTAGAGGCTGCAAGGAGTATAAATGGTGCACGGAAACTAAAGCATCGCAACACGGATAGCAATAGATCAACAGGAGGAAATAAAGACTATAAAAGCAAGATAGGTAGAAAGGAGGAGATGCTCGCCTGGGAAAACACTGCCGAAGGTTCATATCCGGAGCACTTGTTGATACTCGCATCAACTCATCGGCCTAATCCGCGAAGAAGCAAACACTAGAAGAAACACCGGATGCAGTATTTAATACTACGGCAGAAGATCCGGCATGCTTATGATATGATGCATGGCATGACACAGATGCGGTGCAATTAGGCAATATTAAGCGGAACCGGGGTCCCGATAATTAATTAAACGGTTCGAGTTATTTAACTACCCCGCAATTTAAATGTTGTATTAACAGGGCGAAACATGGCATCGGTTCGCTACACCAATTTAAATAGAGTCCAGAATAAGACAACAATATTCCGCATAAACACTCCATATTTAATTATGAGGTGAATCCGCATAATGCCCCCAAACCACAGACATGTATGCATGTATGAACAATTTATATGCAACCGTTTTATATATAGCATTTATAAAATAGGGGCTCGGGAAAAGGTTCACACATCTGGGTTCGGGAGACTTTGGGTTCCGGGGGTGTTCGGGGTCGGACTCAGGGTCCGGATCTGGGGTTCGGATCGACGGGATCGTTCTCGGACAACGAATGGAGAGCTTGGCGTCTCGGGAAGAAGGACTTGGTTTGGCGTTGGAGGATCATCGGATCCGCCCTGGTCGGTGTCGATCCTATCGTCGCGAAGATCTTGTCGGGTCTGTGTACCGGGTCGGTCTTGGCGTTTGGGATGAAGAACTTGGCGTCCGAGAACCTTCAGGTAGGAGATCATGCCGCTCGGACTCGGAGATCTTGTTGGTTCCATGTTGGCGTTCTTGGCGTTTCGGGTCTTTGGATCCTTGTTGGCGCACTCGGGGCCTCGGTTTCTGTGGCTCCATGAGGCAGATCTTGTGGTTCCGATCTTGGTTGGCTGGACTAGCCATAGTCGCACAACAATTCACCATACTTACCATGTCGCCCAACTTCATCACCATAGCAACAACACTGAGCTCACACGGGTCATCGGGTTTCAAACACCACACATCCGCTAGGCGGCGAACGTCCACACTTCTGCTAGAACATGGCAGAGGACGTGCGGACCGGGCCGACAGAATCGCCTAGCTCCAGAGGAGGCGTGGGGGGAACGGGTCGCTGTAGAGGGTCTCGTGGGCGGTGTCGACCATGGAAAGGCTAGGAGGAGGGAGGCCACGGCCTGGGAGCTCAGAGGTGTCGAGGTCAGCGGACGATGATGAGGGGCGCGCGCGGTTGAGGAAAAGCAGGGGCACCGGGAGACCGAGTGTGCCGCTTGGGGGGGGATGAGGTCAACGGCAGGAGGCGTAGAGATGTCCTGGCCGCATGGTCGAACGCGGGGTGGCTAGACACTGGAGGGCGGTGCCGAGGCGCTCGCGGGAGAGGGCGCGGGAAGACGGGCCCGTGACGGTGGCGGAAGCGGGTACGAGGAAGGAGGACGGTGAGGCGCGTCAGCGGCCGGAGGGGAGGGCAAGGACGGACTGGTGGTGGCGGCCCGAGCCAGGCGGCAGGGCCCGATCGTGTCGAGGAGGAAGGAAGGTGAGGAAGGGGTGACGGGGAGAGAGGGAGACGGTGTTGGTGGCGGCATGGCGCACATGAGAGGGCGGTGAGGCGAGGGGATCAAGCGGTGGTGGCGACACGAGGCGATGGAGGCGAGTGGGGTTGGTGGGCGAAAGGATGTGCGGGAGGTTGGGGACGGGAGGACGCGTCATGGTGGGGCCGGCTTAGCGGGATCTGGGACGGGTTGTCTCCTGGCGGTGGTCGACCGCGCGATAGGTGGGGGTAGGGAGGCGTGCAGGGTGGCATTGGGGTGTGGGCAGGGGAGTGTGTGGTGTGCGTGTGTGCTGTGTGGGTGCGGGTGCACAGGGTGTGTGGGGTGGAAGTTGTGGCGGCTGGGAGTTAGAGAGAGGAGGGGGTTGTGGTTAGGGTAGCTAGGACTAGGGTTTTGGGGTTAGGACTAGATTTTATTTGGAGGTGGTCGGCTGGGCTTTCGGGCCTGGCTGGCTGCCTCCTGCAAAAAATAATTCAACATTTTATTTTATTAAAACAAGGCTTTTGCAAACCATTTGTAGACAAAGCAAAATAATCCGGAAGACCGGTGTTTGTATTTGAATAAAGACGAGGGATATTAGGAAACAAAAATAGGGTTTTTCGAAAATAGTTTCAGACAACAAATGCATGATGATGACGATGCTCAAATGCAATGTGGCATGATGACATGAGCATGCGGTCATGATGATGCAATGCACTAAAACACCGCGATTTTCTAGTAGTGCTTTTAGCGGGATGCCACAATTCAACACCACTAACAAGGGATCTCGCCCTCGAGATCCGCCTCATGGTACAGGGAGGAAGGCCGGCGATCTGAATCTTCTCGCTTCGTGTAGATTCTCGCGACACCACTAACAAGTGGTCATTGTCCGTGATCGTCGAGAGAACACTCCGGGAACAATGGTCGAAGGTAGAGGTATCAACACATAAAGACACCTCTAGCTTCCATGGACGGAGTAAAATTGCTGGATCCACCGATTCAATATACAAAAGCGAATTATAAGAGTAGTGGTATGGTCATGACTCCATCCCGCACTCAAAACATTACTCTGTACATGAATAGTTGAATTATGCAATCAACTCTCGAAATTAGACTGAACATCTCAACAAGCGAGGTTCGGAAACAAAGGAGTGATGCGGGGCTTCATCGGATCTGATGTAGATGAGGTCGTCGTGTTGCAAAACACCAGAAGGCACAAGAAGGAACAAAGATAAGTCCAACAGATGAAGGATTCCTCAGATAGCATGTAGATGGGATGTAGAAGCACCGTTACCAAAGGAGGAAGTGAAACCCTGAAGGTACGACGGAAACCCAACCACGAGAATTCCTGGACTTGAATAAAAGATAAGAGAGAAGATTCAAAACACGTAGAGGTAAGAGGAGAATAGCACAGGGTAAGGAGTAAAAGCAGATCTAATCAGATTTATCCAACCGATTTTGCAAAATAGTTTTGACACTCTACTTCGTCCGTTAGCTAGGTTATCCTACAGGCTGGACTAGTGGGGTATCGCAACTGCTGAGCTCTGATACCACTCTGTAACACCCTCGAATCGGCCCTATGCAAGTTTTAGCCCTTTCTGCCAAACCCGCATAGAAACGATTCAAGGACGCCCACCAGGCACTTTCGTGTGGGTGGAAAACGAAGTAATACCATTACACAATAGTCCTCGATGGGACCCACAAAACAGATATATATATACAACAGCGACTCAACGAGTCAAGAATACAGATATACAATACAAAGATCCAAATCACCTTGAAAACGTTACAGCGTCCGAGTACGGACAAGATGCAAATGGGGCTAAGAGCCCTGAAGAATAACCAATGGCGTCCATAACCTTGCCCAGGCCAAGCCGGAAGGGTAACCCTGCTAACGACGTCGATCTCAAACCTGCTAAAACAAAAGGGGGTGCCGACAAAGGGCAAAAGAAAAAGAGGAGCGTCAGTACTGAGGCCAGTACACGGCGAGGCTAGAATTCGGCGGCTCTCGCCTACATAGGTATGGTGGACTGAAGCGGCAGCACAGCAGCACTAAACAACCTATAGAGACTCAGTAAAACTGGCGGCTATTAGAGAGGGATAAGAAAGACCTATTCGGATCCAACCTGATACTAACACCAAACATACCCATCCTGGTATTTCCCCCTCGAGACCAAACGAGGAAGTCGGACCAAGGAACTCACACAGTTGGCAATTTTACTCATTCCGTTATAGTTGCAGCACTTACTAATCAGATATAGATAGCATGAGTCATCCTGAAGCATAAGTAGTGGGCAGTTTTAATTAACCATTCCGTGGTAGTTGGAACATTTACTAGTCAGATATAATTGTCCTGAGGAATCCCAAAACCCAGCAGTTGTTGGCACTTTTATCACATTCCATTGGAGTTGCAATACTTACTAGGCAGGTATAGTATGACACCACCACCAGATCCACCGAGTTGGCATTTTTATTATCCATTCCATTGTAGTGAAGTTGAATTACTAGTCACATATTAAGTCAAATTTATAGCACTACTTTAGTTATGCTTATCTATGATCAAGATACTATGCTCCAAGTCGTCCATAACCGTGGACACGACTTTCAGAAAGTTTTACCCTGCAGGGGTGCACAAATAGCAACACACAGTCGATCAACCTCGGAAAAACCAACTCAAAACCCAACGAGGCTTTAACGACAAAGCAATCACAGGATTCATAAATATTTCAGGGGGCCACCCCATTAAGCTACCCACAACGAAGTTGGCCGGCTCCGAGACGGACCCAAGATTTGCGTCAATGGATGTAAACGACTGGGAACCCGAAAGTGTGACTGGGCTTGTCGATACCGCGAAAACACTCCGCATCCAAAACAGTACAGGTGCTCCACGCATAATCTTAAATAAAGCAGTAAAGCATGGCATAAGTACATGATAGTAATAAAGCCCCAAACTACTTTGTGCCCCTAAGAAATAGAAATGAATCAAGATCTGGCTCAAGGGGATCCCATAGGGTCTCCCGGATGTGGATAGTGCGAATAGTCAAGGAACAGGTATCAAGTACTCGGGGTCCTACGGGACACAAGTGAGCATGGAAGAACCAAATAACATCTATTGCCCACCGATGCCTCTCCATTAGTTATATCTAGCATTTTAATAGTTGTATTTAAAGTCATGATCATCTCCACCATTAAGCATCTCCACCATTTATCATGTGTCAACTTGCCGTCAACGGTGAAAGGACAACGACGCGAAGCAACACATAAGCAAGCAACTATGACTCGCAAGGCTGACTATCTATCAAACAACAGGCAATAGGATGTGTCCATGGCAATATAGAGGCTGCAAGGAGTATAAATGGTGCACGGAAACTAAAACATCACAACACAGATAGCAATAGATCAACAGGAGGAAATAAAGACTATAAAAGCAAGATAGGTAGAAAGGGGGAGATGCTCGCCTGGGAAAACACTGCCGAAGGTTCATATCTGGAGCACTTGTCGATACTCGCATCAACTCATCGGCCTAATCCGCGAAGAAGGAAACACTAGAAGAAACACCGGATGCAATATTTAATACTACGGCAGAAGATCCGGCATGCTTATGATATGATGCATGGCATGGCACAGATGCGGTGCAATTAGGCAATATTAAGCGGAACCGGGGTCCCGATAATTAATTAAACGGTTCGAGTTATTTAACTACCCCGCAATTTAAATGTTGTATTAAAAGGGCGAAACATGGCATCGGTTCGCGACACCAATTTAAATAGAGTCCGGAATAAGACAACAATATTCCGCATAAACACTCCATATTTAATTATGAGGTGAATCGGCATAATGCCCCCAAACCACAGACATGTATGCATGTATGAACAATTTATATGCAACCGTTTTATATATAGCATTTATAAAATAGGGGCTCGAGAAAAGGTTCACACATCTGGGTTCGGGAGACTTTGGGTTCTGGGGGTGTTCGGGGTCGGACTCAGGGTCCGGATCTGGGGTTCGGATCGACGGGATCGTTCTCGGACAACGGATGGAGAGCTTGGCGTCCCGGGAAGAAGGACTTGGTTTGGCGTCGGAGGATCATCGGATCCGCCCTGGTCGGTGTCGATCTTGTCGTCGCGAAGATCTTGTCGGGTCCGCGTACTGGGTCGGTCTTGGCATTCGGGATGAAGAACTTGGCGTCCTGGAACCTTCGGGTAGGAGATCATGCCGCTCGGACTCGGAGATCTCGCCGGTTCCATGTCAGCATACTTGGCGTTTCGGGTCTTTGGATCCTTGTTGGCGCACTCGGGGCCTCGGTTTCTGCGGCTCCATGAGGCAGATCTTGTGGTTCCGACCTTGGTTGGTTGGACTAGCCATAGTCGCACAACAATTCACCATACTTACCATGTCATCCAACTCCATCACCACATCAACACCACTGAGCTCACACGGGTCATCGGGGTTTCAAACACCACACATCCGCTAGGCGGCGAACGTCCACACTTCTGCTAGAACATGGCAGAGGACATGCGGACCGGGCCGACGGAATCGCCTAGCTCCAGAGGAGGCGTGGGGGGAACGGGTCGCTGCAGAGGGTCTCGTGGGTGGAGACGACCATGGAAAGGTTAGGAGGAGGGAGGCCACAGCCTAGGAGCTCGGAGGTGTCGAGGTCGGCGGACGATGATGAGGGGCGCGCACGGTTGAGGAAAAGCAGGGGCACCGGGAGACCGAGTGCGGTGCTTGGGGGGGGATGAGGTCAACGGCGGGAGGCGCAGAGATGTCCTGGCCGCATGGTCGGAGGCGGGGTGGCTAGACACTGGAGGGCGGGGCCGAGGCACTCGTGGGAGAGGGCGCGGGAAGACGGGCCCGTGACGGTGGCGGAAGCGGGTACGAGGAAGGAGGACGGTGAGGCGCGTCAGCGGCCGGAGGGGAGGGCAAGGACGGACCGGTGGCGGCGGCCCGAGCCAGGTGGCGGGGCCCGGTCGTGTCGAGGAGGAAGGAAGGTGAGGAAGGGGTGACGGGGAGAGAGGGAGACGGTGTTGGCGGCGGCATGGCACACAGGAGAGGGCGGTGAGACGAGGGGATCAAGCGGCGGCGGCGACGCGAGGCGATGGAGGCGGGTGGGGTTGGTGGGCGAAAGGCTATGCGGGAGGTTGGGGACGGGAGGACGCGTCATGGTGGGGCCGGCTTAGCGGGATCTGGGACGGGTTGTCGCCTGGCGGTGGTCGACCGCGCGACAGGTAGGGGTGGGGAGGAGTGCAGGGTGGCGTTGGGGTGTGGGCAGGGGAGTGTGTGGTGTGCGTGTGTGCTGTGTGGGTGCGGGTGCACAGGGTGTGTGGGGTGGAGGTTGTGGCGGCTGGGAGTTAGAGAGAGGAGGGGGTTGTGGTTAGGGTAGCTAGGACTAGGGTTTTGGGGTTAGGACTAGCTTTTATTTGGAGGTGGCCGGCTGGGCTTTCGGGCCTGGCTGGCTGCCTCCTGCAAAAAATAATTCCACATTTTATTTTATTAAAACAAGGCTTTTGCAAACCGTTTGTAGATAAAGCGAAATAATCCGGAAGACCGGTGTTTGTATTTGAATAAAGATGGGGGATATTTAGAAAACAAAAATATGGTTTTTGGAAAATAGTTTCAGACAACAGATGCATGATGATGACGATGCTCAAATGCAATGTGGCATGATGACATGAGCATGCGGTCATGATGATGCAATGCACAAAAACAACGCGATTTTCTAGTAGTGGTTTTAGCGGGATGCCACAACTTTCTGGCCTAATCTTGAGCCCGTCTATCTCACCGCCTCTCTGCTCCTGCATCCCCTGCATCTGGCGAAGCTCTCGGATCTCCAGTAACCGGGTGTACGTGCTTCCACTTTATAAATTGTGGTTGTTTCATTTGCATGCGGCACAATCCACTTAGATTACGTTTAAACAAACCACCAATGTCAGAATACACTAGTAGAAAAAGTGTCTTTGGTCCACGGTCACGTTCCTAATCCGGGACAGAGATCTAAATCGAGGCAGAAATTGATCTAAATCACAAATTCTTCCACAAATTAATCGAGACACAGATCTAAATCGAGGCATTTCATTACTTCAACCACAAATTCTTCTAAACATAGGTGCGATTTCACATCCTACATTAATTCAACCACTAGTCAACAATTTCACTTCCGCGGCCACTGTCCTCCGAGCCGCCGGCTTCCTCGTCGCTGTCGGACAGAACCTCCACGATGTCCACATTGTTCGTGAGACGGAGCACCTCTTCGCGTCGAGCGACGGCGATGACGGTGTACTTGATCCATCTAGGGATGGATCAGAACCTCTCCCGCCCTTCCCGGTTGCGGAGATCCCGATGCACCACACGCCCGTCAATGATGCGGTTGCCAATCTTGGCCTTCCGCTCCTTCTTGAACAGCGCCGGCCAGTACGGGCTGGTCGCCGCATACCGGGGCAGTGCCCTCTTCCACGCGGGCATCTAGCGGCGGCGCACCGCGATTTCGCTCTCCATCTCGGCTCGACCAGGGAGCGGAGCCACCGGCACCCCCACAGAGCTGATGCGCCATCCATGGGGCACCGTCGCGGCTGGCGGCGCGAGGATGTCAAAGTTCGTGAACATCACCGCCTCATAGAAGTTTAGATCGGACATCTCCATGGCGGCGCGGTGGAGATTGGAGAGGATGAGGGGATGGACGACCAAGCGACGCGCTGTGGCGCCTCCTATTTGTACACGAGGACGATGAAGCGACGGGCGGAATATCCAAGGGGCATTGGTTAGACAAAAGAAGTAATGCAGGGTCAGACAAAAGTAATCGGGTCGAGCAATTTTTTCCTCCCTGGAATCCAGGACCAATAGTTCAGACCGCTAGGTCAACAAGTACAACTATTACAACTTAAAAAGGCACGGAGCTTAAGCTAAATAGAACTAGTTATCACACATCTCCTTGATCTTCCTAATCTTAGCCCGATGCGCATCTTCCTGCGAGAGCAAGGATCGAATCGTCTGCTCCTTCCTTTTAGCATCTTCCTTGCACAGCTGCAATTGTTTCTCTGTATTTTTCCTCATGCACTTGTCAATACTCGTAGTTGTGTACTGTAGGACTTTGGCCTGGTGGAGATCATTCCTTGCTTGAGTCAGTTCTTGCTCTGCTTTAGCCTTCAGGGCCAACGCCGCGTCCCTCTCCTTCTCGACTTTGCTAACCTTGTCTTGCACCCACCCGAGATCTCGCTTATGCTTGGTCGTGTCAACTGGTTCCCATAGCTTCATCTCAATACTGTCAAGAAGTGAGCTGAATACGGATTCTTTCAACTCGACAGTCATTTCCTATAGTTTGTCCAGCGTTTTCTGCATCGATTTGGGCCACTCTGGATCTACCCATTTGACAACACCGCAACTTCCGCCTTGCATCATTGCACGATGTTCTTGACACCATAGAAACCTCCTGTCTACGTTTCGTCCTTCGAACGCTACAAATTTAGCGGGCACATATCCATGTTTACATACGAGAGGACTGTCTTCATCCGCTAAACCGTGATAGTCTGAGTCATACATCGTCTGGTTGGCCTAACACATCATACGCGCATGAGTAAACAGATTAGATCTAGCTCAAAAAATAGATAACTGGCCACAGATGATAGAAATAGAGATGAGACGACTCACATTGAAATCACTGTCCCTGTCGTCACGACGCGTTTCCTCGCCGTCTCCCCTTGAACCCATGGCGAGAGGGGAGGGGGTACTGCGGAGAGGATTGGGATGGGCGCCGTCGACTTGCAGCGGCAGGATGGGAGTGAAGTGAGGAAAGTGGCTTCGAGGGTAAGGAAGAAGTTAGGGAGGAAGAGAAGTAATGGGGCGTGACATGGATGTGGCCCATCGAACTCGTGAGGACGTGACACTGCATAGCGAGGCGCCGGTGTTGCCGCTTGTCGAAGCAAGCGTGGCCAATCATGCCGAAGAACAGCATACTCGCGGATCGCTCTCACGAAGACCATCCCAATCATCCAAGCGCCCCAATCGAACGGTATGTCACAATCGTCAAGCAGAACAACTGTGTTAGGGCGTGCCTTCTAGAAGACTCGGTTTTACGGCTACCCATGCAATGACACTGGTGTATCCATGTGTGGTTTGTGAAAAGAGCAGACATGCAATCACACTAGGTGGATCCATATGTGTTTTATGGAAGTAACAGACATGCAATGACTCTAGCTGTGATTCATGAAAAGAACATACATGCAATGACACTGGTGGATCCATGTGTGGTTCATGAGAAGAACACACATCCAATGACACTAGTGGACTCTAGCTGTGGTTCATGAAAAGAGCAGACATGCAATGACACTGGTGGATCCATATGTGGTTTGTCTAGAGGAACACACATGCAATGACACTGGGTGTGGTTCATGAAAACAACAGACATGCAATGACACTAGTGGATCCTTATCTGGTTTGTGAGAAGAACAAACATGCAATGACATTGGTGGATCCTTATGTGGTTCATGAAAAGAACTGACATGCAATGACACTAGGTGTGGTTCATGAAAAGAACTGACATGCAATGACACTGGGTGTGGTTCATGAAAAGAACAGACATGCAATGACTTATGTGGTTTGTTTAGAAGAACACACATGCAATGATACTGGGTGTGGTTCATGAAAAGAACAGACATGCAATGACACTAGTGGATCCTTATGTGGTTTGTTTAGAGGAACAGACATGCAATGACACCGGTGGATCCATGTGTGGTTCATGAGAAGAACACACATCCAATGACACTGGTGGATCCTTATGTGGTTCATGAAAAGAACTGACATTCAGTGACATTGGGTGTGGTTCATGAAAAGAACAGACATGCAATGACACGGGTGGATCCATGTGTGGTTCATGAAAAGAACAGACATGCAGTGACACCGGTGGATCCTTATGTGGTTTGTCTAGAGGAACACACATGCAATGCCACTGGCTATGGTTCATGAAAAGAACAGACATGCAATGACACTGGTGGATCCTTATGTGGTTTGTGAGAAGAACAGACATGCAATGACACTGGTGGATCCTTATGTGGTTCATGAAAAGAACTGACATGCAATGACACTGGGTGTGGTTCATGAAAAGAACTGACATGCAATGACAGTGGGTGTGGTTCATGAAAAGAACAGACATGCAATGACACCGGTGGATCCATGTGTGGTTTATGGAAGTAACATACATGCAATGAATCTAGCTATGGTTCATGAAAAGAACAGACATGCAATGACAGCAGGTGTGGTTCATGAAAAGAACATACATGCAATGACACTGGTGGATCCTTATGTGGTTTGTTTAGAAGAACACACATGCAATGACACTAGGTGTGGTTCATGAAAAGAATAAACATGCAATGACACTGGGTGATCCTTATGTGGTTTGTTTAGAGGAACAGACATGCATTGACACCGGTGGATCCATGTGTGGTTCATGAGAAGAACACACATCCAATGACACTGGTGGATCCTTATGTGGTTCATGAAAAGAACTGACATGCAGTGACACTGGGTGTGGTTCATGAAAAGAACAGACATGCAATGACACTGGGTGTGGTTCATGAAAAGAACAGACATGCAATGACTCTAGCTGTGGTTCATGAAAAGAACACACATGCAATGACACTGGGTGTGGTTCATGAAAAGAACAGACATGCAATGACACTTGTGGATCCTTATGTGGTTTGTTTAGAAGAACACACATGCAATGACACCGGTGGATCCATGTGTGGTTCATGAGAAGAACACACATCCAATGACACTGGTGGATCCTTATGTGGTTCATGAAAAGAACTGATATGCAGTGACATTGGGTGTGGTTCATGAGAAGAACACACATCCAATGACACTAGTGGACTCTAGCTGTGGTTCATGAAAAGAACAGACATGAAGTGACACCGGTGGATCCTTATGTGGTTTGTCTGGAGGAACACACATGCAATGACACTGTGTGTGGTTCATGAAAAGAACACACATGCAATGACACTGGTGGATCCTGTAGGGTTCCGTAGAAGAAAATAGAAATTTTCTATCTACTCAACACTAATACCAGGATCTATACTATGTAGACATAAGTAATAGAGAAGGAATATAGTATTTATACCTTTGAAGAGAGAGGCACGCCTTACGCAGGAAGGCATATATTGATGAAGACGAGCAGCACCCCAAGTGTGGTGCCTCCGAAGTTCGTCACACGTCCGGTGTAGGGGACATCAACGGGCTCCGATCTAGCCGAGCAGCGGAAGAAGTAGATGCCGTATCGCTGATCACACGACGGTAGTGTGAAGGTGGATAACTCAACCACGAGGTCCTCCCCAATATTACGGGGAAGTCCTCAGCAGATGAGAGAGAGAATGAGAGGAATGGGTGATTTCCAAGGGGGAGGGGGGACCCCTTTATATAGTGGGAGGGGGGCGCACCACCTAGGGGCCAGGCGGTGTGGGACTAATCCGACACCCACCGGCCACCTTAGGGCAGCCGCCGGCCCTAGGTGGTCCCCACTAGGGCGGCCCACCAGCCCTAGGCCGGCCGGCCCCCACTCCCTAGGCGCCTTGCCCACTTGGGCCTCCCTTCGGGTGAGGCCCATTAGTAATATAGTGCCTTCAAAAATAAAATAAAATATATATATTTAATATTAATTCTCCAATTAACATTCAAATACACATATTATATTATTCCTACACTCCGGAACACCTTCTGGACCCCTTCTGATCTCCATCAGATGTTACCGAAACTATTCCAGTTTCTCTCTCTCTCTATTTCTCAGACGATACCTCATCTACCCTAAGCGTCCCTACCCTTAAGCGTGACATCCTTCAGTTCGGAAACACTCCGGATATGACAGAGAAAACTCTCATATCAATGATCAACAGAGGGACCTGGATGGCCATGTGACCCCCCGTGTGTTTCACGAATACAATCGCTCGAACCGTGAGATAGTCGTTCCCCATTCCCTTTGTCATACGATACCTAATTCATCCAAGACTTGATCTTCGGTATCTCCATACCTTAGTTTGATCTCGTTACCGATGAACTTGTTTTCTCGTTCTCATGTCGTTGCATTCCGTGACCTAGTCACATGCTTGCAAGCTTCATTAATGCAACGTCACCGAGATGGCCACATGTATCTGTCTGTTACATGGACTAGACAAATCCTGGTCTTGATATGTACTCCTCTACGCATTCCTTCGGAAAACCTAAGTGGTACCTTTTTGATCACCCTGTTACGAGATGATTCTTGATAACTATCTAAGCTTCTTCCAGAATGGTGATTTGTATTACCTCACAGTCAAAGGATCGGGTTGCGAGGTTCTCCGTGTTTTATCATCAATGGTGAACTTTGTAACTAGATCTCAATAAGATATAATGGTCAAATGTTTGCCTATCATGTTATTCAACTAATAACATGACCTCATTGTCAGTTGCCATAAATGCCCATGATCTTGAAACACAGACCATCCTCATGACCAATGAACTAGTTCACTAGAGGTAACTAGAGACACGTTTTGTTTACATACCACACGTGTATTAACGTTTCGTATTAACACAGTTATAGCATAGTATGAAACGTATTATGAACATACAAGAGATATATCAAATAATACACTTTATTATTTGCCTCTAGGGCATAACTCCTTCAGTCTCCCACTTTCACTAGAGTATAAAAAAAACTAGTTTACAATAGGCAGGAACCTAACACTAATGGAATCTCGGTGTTGTTCGTGCTTTTCTAGATGGAGAGCTTTCGTCAAAGGATCTGCCACATTCAGTTCCGTATCTACTTTGCAAATCTTGACTTCACCTTCGTCAATGTTCTGTCGGATGACGTGAAATCTAAGCTTGATGTGTTTGGCTGTGGAATGAGTTCTTGGTTCCCTTGCGTTTGCAATAGCTCCCGTGTTATCACAATAGATCGTCACGGGGTCTTGCGCATTGGGAAAAACTCCTAGTTCTATGAAGAAATTCCTTAGCCAAACAGCTTCATTTGATGCATCAGCTGCAGCAATGTATTCAGACTCCATTGAAGACTGTGCCACCACCGGCTGCTTCTTGCTCTTCTAGCTTACCACCCCACCATTCACCAAGAAAACAAATTCTGTTTGAGACTTCGAGTCATCATGATCTGAATTCCAGCTCGCATCTACGTAACCTGTTACGTTTAGAGCTTCATCATTTCCTCCATAGATTAGGAACATATCCTTCGTTCTTCTCAGATACTTTAGGATATTTTTCACAGCTGTCCAGTGATCCGGTCCTGGATTACTTAGATATCGGCTCGTCAAACTAAGAGCCAATGCCACATCAGGTCGTGTACTAAGCATTGCATACATGATAGATCCTATGGTTGAAGCATAGGAGATGTAAACATCTTCTCTCTATCATCGTCCGTTACAGGACATTGAGTCATACTCATTTTGCAATTCTTCATCATAGGTGTAAAACCCCTCTTGGTGTTTTCCATTTTGAACATCTTCAAAATCTTATCTATGTAAGTACTCTGACTCAATACTATTAGGTGCCTTGATCTATCTCTATAGATCTTGATTCCTAATATGTATGCAGCTTCACCTAGATCATTCATGGAAAATTGGTTGCTCAAATATGCTTTCAAGCTTTTCATAAGATCCACATCGTTTCCCATGAGTAATATGTCATCCACATATACTACTAAGAAAACAACCGAGCTCCCACTCGCTTTCTTGTAAACACAGAACTCTTGTTGGTTTTGGACAAATCCAAAACTCTTGATCACTTGATCAAAACGTTGGTTCTAGCTCCGAGATGCTCGCTTCAACCCATAAATGGACCGTTGGATCTTGCATACCTTTCCAGCATCCTTAGGATCAACAAAACCTTCCGGTTGCATCATATACAACTCTTTATCAATGTGACCATTGAGGAATGCGGTCTTGACATCCATCTGCCAAATTTCATAGTCGAAATGTGCAGCAATTGCTATTAAAATCCTGACAGCCTTAAGCATCACTACGGGAGAGTAAGTCTCGTCGTAGTCAACTCCTTGGATTTGTCGAAAACCCTTTGCGACAAGTCGAGCTTTGTGAATGGTCACATTACCATTTGCATCTGTCTTTTTCTTAAAGATCCATTTATTTTCCACGGCCTTGCGGCCTTCTGGAAGATCCACCAAGTTCCAAACTTGGTTTTCATGCATGGATCCTATTTCGGATTTCATGGCTTCCAGCCATTTCTCGGAGTCAGCACTATCCATAGCTTCGTTGTAGTTTGCAGGTTCTTCTTGTTCATCTAGGATGACAGACATCACAAGGC
The DNA here is from genome assembly GCA_023614405.1 of Avena insularis. Taxonomy (NCBI): domain Eukaryota; kingdom Viridiplantae; phylum Streptophyta; class Magnoliopsida; order Poales; family Poaceae; genus Avena; species Avena insularis. The sequence continues at coordinate 65,767,026 of CM042692.1, read as the reverse complement.
TACTGTACCAATCAGGAGTGGCACGAACCCTTGTAGACCTGCGAACCTCAGGAGTCTCGATGTCATTGTTTTGATCATCATCAATTGGCTCTTTCTCCATGTTGGAGAGCGGTTTCGAAACAACTTCTGTTGCGCTACTCGGAATTTGGAGAGAAGGGTCAACAATTTCATCTAACTCAATTTTCCTTCCACTCACTCCTTTTGCAAGAAACTCTTTCTCGAGAAAGGTGTCGTTTCTTGCGACAAACGTTTTGCCTTCGGCTTGGTTGTAGAAAGTATACCCAGCGGTTTCCCTTGGATATCCCACAAAGATACATTTTTTCGATTTGGATTCGAGTTTGTCAGGTTGCAGTTTCTTGACGTAAGACTCACAACCCGAAACTTTCAGAAATGACAACTTGGGCTTCTTCCCATACCATATCTCATATGGGGTTGTCTCCACGGATTTGGATGGTGCTCGGTTTAAAATAAAAGCAGCGGTTTCTAACGCGTATCCCCAAAAAAACACAGACAAATCAGTTAAAGACATCATGGACCGTACACTATCTAATAGTGTTTGGTTACGGTGTTCCGACACACCATTACGTTGTGGTGTTCCGGCTGGCGTAAGCTGTGGGATAATCCCTCAGTCCTTCAAGTGCATGTTAAACTCATAACTCAAAAACTCGCCTCCTCGATCCGATCGAAGGTGCTTGATTTTCTTGTTAAGTTGATTCTCTACCTCTTTCTGAAATTACTTGAACTTTTCAAAGGTTTCAGACTTGTGCTTCATCAAGTAGATATATCCATATCTGCTTAAGTCGTCAGTAAAGGTAACAAAGTAACGATAACCATTGCGTGTTGAGACACTCATTGGTCCACATACATCCGTATGTATGATCCCAAGTAGGTCTACAACTCTCTCCACTATACCGGAGAATGGTGTACTAGTCATCTTTCCCATGAGGCATGGCTCACATGTATCAAGGGATTCGAAATCCAATGATCCAAGAAGCCCTTCTGAATGAAGCTTCTTCATGCGTTTTACGCCAATATGACCAAGATGGCAATGCGACATGAACATGGAATTATCATCACTGTGCTTACAACGTTTAGCATCAACACTATGGATGTGTGTATCACAATCAAGATCAAGTAAGAATAAACCATCACGTACAGGAGCATGAACATAGAAAACATCATTCAGATAAATTGAACAACCATTTGTTCCTGATTTAAATGAATAATAGTCTTGCAACAAGCAAGACCTACTCACAATATTCATACTCAGTGCGGGTACATAATAGCATTTATTCAAAATCAACAATAATCCTGATGGCAGCCGCAGATGCAGGGTGCCGAAGGCCATCACTTCGACTCTCGAACCATTGCCGACACGCATCGTCACCTCGTCCTTCCTCAGGTGCCTCCTACTTTGCAGATCCTGCTGAGAGTTACAAATGTGAGCAACAAATCCGGTATCAAATACCCAGGTGTTACTCTTGGCGCTCGTAAGGAATACATCAATAACATGTATATCATATATACCTTTGTCCGGGATGGCTATCTTGCCAGCTCGCTTGTCTTCAAGGTACTTAGGGTAGTTGCGTTTCCAGTGCTCGTCCCCTTTGCAGTAGAAGCACAAAGTGCTAGGCTTAGGGCCAGGCTTGGAAGTCTTTCAGGTGCTAGGAACAAACCTGCCATCCCTCTTAGACTTTTTACCCTTGCCTTTCCCTTTTTGCCCTAGTTTCTTAAAGTTGGTGGTCTTGTTGACCATCAGCACCATGTGCTCCTTCTTGATTTCAACCTCAGCAGTTTTGAGCATGGCGAACACCTCGACAAGGGTCTTAGTCATCCCTTGCATGTTGTAGTTCATCACAAAACTCTTATAGCTAGGGCGTGAGTGCGACACCCTATCTATAGCGAGCTCCTCTGGGATTTTGCAATCCAGGGCGTTTAAGCGCTTGACGTAGCCAGACATTTTGACCACGTGCTCACTAATACTGTTGTGCTCTTCCATTTTAACAGAGAAGAAGAGCTCGGAAGCATCATACCTCTCTGCACGAGACTGTGGAGCAAAGACAGCCTTGAGATCCTCAATGATCTCAAAAGCATTCATCTTCTCAAAACGCTTTTGAAGCTCCGGCTACATGGCATAGAGCATTCTACTCTGGATGAGGGAGAAATCATCCACCTTGGACTGCCAGACATTCTTTTCATACAGGAGGCGGAATCAGAGAAGCTTAGCCCTCGATGACATAAGTCAACTTATAGGGGACTAGGAGGATCCTAAGATTGCAGAACCATGCGGTGAAGTTGGTTCCATCAGTTTTCAGCTTGTCCTTCTCGAGGAAAGTGCTAAGGTTGAAGGTGGGTGGGCGAGACATCTACAAAGGATTTGCAAAGTATTTAGACTATGTTCATAATAATGAGTTCAAGTTTTAACTAAAAGAACTCCCACTTAAACGAACATCCCTCTACTCATTTAGTGATCACTTGATCCCAATCCCCTGCACCTCCCCGGTTAAACACAGCCATCAGTGCAGTATCAAGGGTGGACATTCCCTAATGTCGATCACATCAACTATGTGATTCATGCTCGACCTTTCGGTCTCTTGTATTCCGAGGCCACGTCTTTGTAACGTGCTAGGCTCGCCAGTTCTAACTCGTGTGTATTCGCAGTGCAACATGGCTTACACCCACTGTATGCGAACGTAGATATGTGTGACACCCAGGCCTGTCACCCTGGATCACCTCATACCGAAGAACTTTCTTGGTGGTGATAACTGGAATACTATGAGGGATTATCTTATTATGCTACCGTCTAGTAAGTATACTAGCACAATAAGTAATACTTCAAAAGTAAAGTGTTATGACATGGTTGTAGCTTTATGATAATCATCAATAGCCTTAAAGTTTCACAAACTTGTCAATGCCATGTTATAATACTTGCCCCTATGCAATAATGAAGATATACGCCTCTATATTAACTATTGCATGTTTTACGCGGCTTTAGGGCTTTCGCAGTAGAACCCCTTCCCACCTACGAACGTCGAGCCACAACATGGATTCAATGATTGCCGTTCTTCTTCCCTTTTCAGGGCCCTCTACTGTTAATGCCATATCAACTACTATAGAGAGACAGACACCCCCCTAAGCCACTTTGATTCGTGGACCAGTATCATGAATCACCACGTGAGGTTGGTTGGGGGCCGCTTCATCAAACAGTGTCGCGATATGAACAATAACACTAAAGAGGGTAGCAACTAGAGAATCAATGCCCACATATTGCTATGTGTTCTATCCGTACGACATGTCTACCCATAGACCCGCTCTGATACCACTGTAGGGTTCCGTAGCAGAAAACAAAAAAAATCTATCTACTCGAACACTAATACCAGGATCTATACTATGTAGACATAAGTAACGGAGAAAGAATACATTATTCATACCCTTGCATAGAGAGGCACGCCTTAACGCATGAGGGCGTATATTGATGAAGACGAGCAGCACCCAAAGTTTGGTGCCTCTGAAGTTCGTCACACGTCCGGTGTAGGGGACGTCAACCGGGCTCCGATCCAGCCGAGCAGCGGAAGAAGTAGATGCCGGATCGCCGATCACACGATGGTAGTGTGAAGGTGGAGAACTCAACCACGAGGTCCTCCCCAATATTACGGGGAAGTCCTCAACGGATGAGAGAGAGAATGAGAGGAATGGGTGATTTCCAAGGGGGAGGGGGACCCCTTTATATAGTGGGAGGGGGGGCACACCACCCATGGGCCAGGCGGTGTGGGACTAATACCACACCCACCCGGCCTAAGGGCCACCTAGAGGGGCCCTAGGTGACCAGCCACTAGGCCGGCTGCCCCACTCCCTAGGCGCCTTGCCCACTTGGGCCTCCCTTCGGGTGAGGCCCATTAGCAATATAGTGCCTTCAAAAATAAAATAAAATATATATTTAATATTTATCCTCCAATTAACATTCAAATACACATATTATATTATTCCTTCACTTCGGAACACCTTCCGGACCCCTTTTGATCTCCATCGGATGTTACCGAAACTATTCCGGTTTCTCTCTCTTCCTCTCTATTTCTCATACGATACCTCATCTACCCTAAGCGTCCCTACCCTTAAGCGTGACATCCTTCGGTTCGGAAACACTCCGGACATGACAGAGACAACTCTCATATCAATGATCAACAGAGGGACCTGGATGGCCATGTGACCCCCGTGTGTTTCACGAATACAATCGCTCGAACCGTGAGATAGTCGTTCCTCATTCCCTTTGTCATACGATACCTAATTCATCCGAGACTTGATCTTCGGTATCTCCATACCTTAGTTCGATCTTGTTACCGATGAACTTGTTTTCTCGTTCTCATGTCGTTGCATTCTGTGACCTAGGCACATGCTTGCAAGCTTAATTAATGCAACGTCACCGAGATGGCCACATGTATCTGTCCGTTACATGGACTAGACAAATCCTGGTCTTGATATGTACTCATCTACGCATTCCTTCGGAAAACCTGAGTGGCACCTTTTCGATCACCCTGTTACGGGATGATTCTTGATAACCATCTAAGCTTCTTCCAGAATGGTGATTTGTATTACCTCACAGTCAAAGGACCAGGTTGCGAGGTTCTCTGTGTTTTATCATCAATGGTGAACTTTGTAACTAGATCTCATTAAGATATAACGGTCGGATGTTTGTCTATCATGTTATTCAACTAATAACATGATCTCATTGTCAGTTGGCATAAATGCCCATGATCTTGAAACATAGACCATCCTCATGACCAATGAACTAGTTCACTAGAGGTAACTAGAGACACGTTTTGTTTACATACCACACGTGTATTAACGTTTCGTATTAACACAGTTATAGCACAGTATGAAACGTATTATGAACATACAGGAGATATATCAAATAATACACTTACCTCTAGGGCATAACTCCTTCAGATCCATGTGTGGTTCATGAGAAGAACACACATCCAATGACACTGGTGGATCCTTATGTGGTTCATGAAAAGAACTAACATGCAATGACACTAGGTGTGGTTCCAGAAAAGAACTGACATGCAATGACACTGAGTGTGGTTCATGAAAAGAACAGACATGCAATGACACCGGTGGATCCATGCGTGGTTTATGGAAGTAACAAACATGCAATGACTCTAGCTGTGGTTAATGAAAAGAACATACATGTAACGACACCGGGTGTGGTTCATGAAAAGAACACACATGCAATGAAACTGGTGGATCCTTATGTGGTTTCTTTAGAAGAACACACATGCAATGCCACTGGGTGTGGTTCATGAAAAGAACAGACATGGAATGACACTGGTGGATCCTTATGTGGCTTGTTTAGAGGAACAGACATGCAATGACACCAGTGGATCCATGTGTGGTTCATGAGAAGAACACACATCCAATGACACTGGTGGATCCTTATGTGGTTCATGAAAAGAACAGACATGCAGTGACACCGGTGGATCCTTGTGTGGTGTGTGAGAAGAACAAAAATGCAATAACACTGGTGGATCCTTATGTGGTTCATGAAAAGAACTGACATGCAATGACACTAAGTGTGGTTCATGAAAAGAACTGACATGCAATGACACTAGGTGTGGTTCATGAAAAGAACAGACATCCAATGACACCGGTGGATCCATGTGTGGTTTATGGAAGTAACATACATGCAATGACTCTAGCGGTGGTTCAGGAAAAGAACAGACATACAATGACACCGGGTGTGGTTCATGAAAAGAACACACATGCAATGACACTGGTGGATCCTTATGTGGTTTGTTTAGAAGAACACACATGCAATGACACTGGGTGTGGTTCATGAAAAGAACAGACATGCAATGACACTGGGTGAACCTTATGTGGTTTGTTTAGAGGAACATACACGCAATGACACTGGTGGATCCATGTGTGGTTCATGAGAAGAACACACATCCAATGACACTGGTGGATCCTTATGTGGTTCATGAAAAGAACTGACATGCAGTGACACTAGGTGTGGTTCATGAAAAGAATAGACATGCAATGACACTAGGTGTGGTTCATGAAAAGAACATACATGCAATGACTCTAGCTGTGGTTCATGAAAAGAACACACATGCAATGACACCGGTGGATCCATGTGTGGTTTATGGAAGTAACAGACATGCAATGACTCTAGCTGTCGTTAATGAAAAGAACATACATGCAATGACACCGGGTGTGGTTCATGAAAAGAACACACATGCAATGACATTGGTGGATCCTTATGTGGTTTGTTTAGAAGAACACACATGCAATGACACTGGGTGTGGTTCATGAAAAGAACATGCATGCAATGACACTGGTGGATCCTTATGTGGTTTGTTTAGAGGAACAAACATGCAATGACACCTGTGGATTCATGTGTGGTTCATGAGAAGAACACACATCTAATGACACAGGTGGATCCTTATGTGGTTCATGAAAAGAACAGACACGCAGTGACACCGGTGGATCCTTAAGTGGTCTTTCTAGAGGAACACACATGCAATGACACCGGGTGTGGTTCATGAAAAGAACAAACATGCAATGACTTAGGTGGTTTGTTTAGAAGAACAAACATGCAATGACACTGGGTATGGTTCATGAAAAGAACAGACATGCAATGATACTGGTGGATCCTTATGTGGTTTGTTTAGAGGAACAGACATGCAATGACACTGGTGGATCCATGTGTGGTTCATGATAAGAGCACACATCCAACGACACTGTTGGATCCTTATGTGGTTCATGAAAAGAACTGACATGCAGTGACACTGGGTGTGGTTCATGAAAAGAACAAACATGCAATGACACCGGTGGATCCATGTGTGGTTCATGAAAAGAACAGACATGTAGTGACTCCCGGTGGATCCTTATGTGGTTTGTCTAGAGGAACACACATGCAATGTCACTGGGTGTGGTTCAGGAAAAGAACACACATGCAATGACACTGGTGGATCCTTATGTGGTTCATGAAAAGAACTGACATGCAACGACACTGGGTGTGGTTCATGAAAAGAACTGACATGCAATGACACTAGGTGTGGTTCATGAAAAGAACAAACATGCAATGACACCGGTGGATCCATGTGTGGTTTATGGAAGTAACAAACATGCAATGACTCTAGCTGTGGTTCATGAAAAGAACAGACATGCAATGACACCAAGTGTGGTTCATGAAAAGAACAGACATGCAATGACACTGGTGGATCCTTATGTGGTATGTTTAGAAGAACACACATGCAATGACACTGGGTGTGGTTCATGAAAAGAACAGACATGCAATGACACTGGTGGATCCTTATGTGGTTCATGAAAAGAACTGATATGCAGTGACACTGGGTGTGGTTCATGAGAAGAACACACATCCAATGACACTGGTGGACTCTAGCTGTGGTTCATGAAAAGAACTGACATGCAGTGACACCGGTGGATCCTTATGTGGTTTGTCTAGAGGAACACACATGCAATGACACTAGGTGTGGTTCATGAAAAGAACACACATGCAATGACACTGGTGGATCCATGTGTGGTTCATGAGAAGAACACACATCCAATGACACTGGTGGATCCTTATGTGGTTCATGAAAAGAACTGACATGCAATGACACTGGGTGTGGTTCATGAAAAGAACTGACATGCAATGACACTGGGCGTGGTTTATGAAAAGAACAGACATGCACCGACACCGGTGGATTCATGTGTGGTTTATGGAAGTAACAGACATGCAATGACTCTAGATGTCGTTAATGAAAAGAACATAAATGCAATGACACCGGGTGTGGTTCATGAAAAGAACACACATGCAATGACATTGGTGGATCCTTATGTGGTTTGTCTAGAGGAAGACACGTGCAATGACAACGGTGGATCCATGTGTGGTTCATGAGAAGAACACACATCCAATGACACTGGTGGATCCTTATGTGGTTCATGAAAAGAACTGACATGCAATGACACTCGGTGTGGTTTATGAAAAGATCTGACATGCGATGACACTAGGTGTGGTTCATGAAATGAACATACATGCAATGACACCGGTGGATCCATGTGTGGTTTATGGAAGTAACAGGCATGCAATGACTCTAGTTGTGGTTCATGAAAAGAACAGACATGCAATGACACCAAGTGTGGTTCATGAAAAGAACAGACATGCAATGACACTGGTGGATCCTTATGTGGTATGTTTAGAAGAACACACATGCAATGACACTGGGTGTGGTTCATGAAAAGAACAGACATGCAATGACACTGGTGGATCCTTATGTGGTTCATGAAAAGAACTGACATGCAGTGACACTGGGTGTGGTTCATGAGAAGAACACACATCCAATGACACTGGTGGACTCTAGCTGTGGTTCATGAAAAGAACTGACATGTAGTGACACCGGTGGATCCTTATGTGGTTTGTCTAGAGGAACACACATGCAATGACACTAGGTGTGGTTCATGAAAAGAACACACATGCAATGACACTGGTGGATCCATGTGTGGTTCATGAGAAGAACACACATCCAATGACACTGGTGGATCCTTATGTGGTTCATGAAAAGAACTGACATGCAATGACACTGGGTGTGGTTCATGAAAAGAACTGACATGCAATGACACTGGGCGTGATTTATGAAAAGAACAGACATGCACCGACACCGGTGGATTCATGTGTGGTTTATGGAAGTAATAGACATGCAATGACTCTAGATGTCGTTAATGAAAAGAACATACATGCAATGACACCGGGTGTGGTTCATGAAAAGAACACACATGCAATGACATTGGTGGATCCTTATGTGGTTTGTCTAGAGGAAGACACGTGCAATGACAATGGTGGATCCATGTGTGGTTCATGAGAAGAACACACATCCAATGACACTGGTGGATCCTTATGTGGTTCATGAAAAGAACTGACATGCAATGAGACTCGGTGTGGTTTATGAAAAGATCTGACATGCGATGACACTAGGTGTGGTTCATGAAATGAACAGACATGCAATGACACTGGTGGATCCATGTGTGGTTTATGGAAGTAACAGGCATGCAATGACTCTAGCTATGGTTAATGAAAAGAACAGACATGCAATGACACCGGGTGTGGTTCATGAAAAGAACACACATGCAATGACACTGGTGGATCCTTATGTGGTTTGTTTAGAAGAACACACATCCAATGACACTGGTGGATCCTTATGTGGTTCATGAAAAGAACTGACGTGCAATGACACTGGGTGTGGTTCATGAAAAGAACTGACATGCAATGACACTGGGCGTGGTTCATGAAAAGAACAGACATGCAATGACACCGGTGGATCCATGTGTGGTTTATGGAAGGAACAGACATGCAATGACTCTAGCTGTCGTTAATGAAAAGAACATACATGCAATGACACCGGGTGTGGTTCATGAAAAGAACACACATGCAATGACATTGGTGGATCCTTATGTGGTTTGTTTAGAAGAACACACATGCAATGACACTTGGTGTGGTTCATGAAAAGAACATGCATGCAATGACACTGGTGGATCCTTATGTGGTTTGTTTAGAGGAACAAACATGCAATGACACCGGTGGATCCATGTGTGGTTCATGAGAAGAACACACATCTAATGACACAGGTGGATCCTTATGTGGTTCATGAAAAGAACAGACATGTAGTGACACCAGTGGATCCTTAAGTGGTCTTTCTAGAGGAACACACATGCAATGACACCGGGTGTGGTTCATGAAAAGAACAGACATGCAATGACTTAGGTGGTTTGTTTAGAAGAACAAACATGCAATGACACTGGGTATGGTTCATGAAAAAGAATGACATGCAATGATATCTTGTTGGATCCTTATGTGGTTTGTTTAGAGAGCAGACATGCAATGACACTGGTGGATCCATGTGTGGTTCATGATAAGAACACACATCCAACGACACTATTGGATCCTTATGTGGTTCATGAAAAGAACTGACATGCAGTGACACTGGGTGTGGTTCATGAAAAGAACAAACATGCAATGACACCGGTGGATCCATGTGTGGTTCATGAAAGAAATGACATGCAAAGTGACACCGGTGGATCCTTATGTGGTTTGTCTAGAGGAACACACATGCAATGTCACCGGGTGTGGTTCAGAAAAGAAACAGTACATGCAATGACACTGTGGATCCTTATATGGTTCATGAAAAGAACTGACATGCAACGACCTTTGGGTGTGGTTCATGAAAAGAACTAACATGCAATGACACTAGGTGTGGTTCATGAAAAGAATGTATGATGACACCAAGTTTGGTTCATGAAAAACGAGACATGCAATGACACTTGTGGATCCTTATGTGGTATGTTTAGAAGAACTCACATGCAATGACACTGGGTGTGGTTCATGAAAAGAACAGACATGCAATGACACCGGTGGATCCTTATGTGGTTCATGAAAAGAACTAACATGCAGTGACACTGGGTGTGGTTCATGAGAAGAACACACATCCAATGACACTGATGGACTCTAGCTGTGGTTCATGAAAAGAACTGACATGTAGTGACACCGGTGGATCCTTATGTGGTTTGTCTAGAGGAACACACATGCAATGACACTAGGTGTGGTTCATGAAAAGAACACACATGCAATGACACTGGTGGATCCATGTGGTTCATGAAGAACACACATCCAATGACACCGGATCCTGGATTCATGAAAAGAACGAATGCCGACATGCAATGAGGTGTGGTTCATGAAAAGAACTGACATGCAATGACACTGGGCGTGGTTTATGAAAAGAACAGACATGCACCGACACCGGTGGATTCATGTGTGGTTTATGGAAGTAATAGACATGCAATGACTCTAGATGTCGTTAATGAAAAGAACATACATGCAATGACACCGGGTGTGGTTCATGAAAAGAACACACATGCAATGACATTGGTGGATCCTTATGTGGTTTGTCTAGAGGAAGACACGTGCAATGACAACGGTGGATCCATGTGTGGTTCATGAGAAGAACACACATCCAATGACACTGGTGGATCCTTATGTGGTTCATGAAAAGAACTGACATGCAATGACACTCGGTGTGGTTTATGAAAAGATCTGACATGCGATGACACTAGGTGTGGTTCATGAAATGAACAGACATGCAATGACACTGGTGGATCCATGTGTGGTTTATGGAAGTAACAGGCATGCAATGACTCTAGCTATGGTTAATGAAAAGAACAGACATGCAATGACACCGGGTGTGGTTCATGAAAAGAACACACATGCAATGACACTGGTGGATCCTTATGTGGTTTGTTTAGAAGAACACACATCCAATGACACTGGTGGATCCTTATGTGGTTCATGAAAAGAACTGACGTGCAATGACACTGGGTGTGGTTCATGAAAAGAACTGACATGCAATGACACTGGGCGTGGTTCATGAAAAGAACAGACATGCAATGACACCGGTGGATCCATGTGTGGTTTATGGAAGTAACAGACATGCAATGACTCTAGCTGTCGTTAATGAAAAGAACATACATGCAATGACACCGGGTGTGGTTCATGAAAAGAACACACATGCAATGACATTGGTGGATCCTTATGTGGTTTGTTTAGAAGAACACACATGCAATGACACTTGGTGTGGTTCATGAAAAGAACATGCATGCAATGACACTGGTGGATCCTTATGTGGTTTGTTTAGAGGAACAAACATGCAATGACACCGGTGGATCCATGTGTGGTTCATGAGAAGAACACGCATCTAATGACACAGGTGGATCCTTATGTGGTTCATGAAAAGAACAGACATGCAGTGACACCGGTGGATCCTTAAGTGGTCTTTCTAGAGGAACACACATGCAATGACACCGGGTGTGGTTCATGAAAAGAACAGACATGCAATGACTTAGGTGGTTTGTTTAGAAGAACAAACATGCAATGACACTGGGTATGGTTCATGAAAAGAACAGACATGCAATGATACTGTTGGATCCTTATGTGGTTTGTTTAGAGGAACAGACATGCAATGACACTGGTGGATCCATGTGTGGTTCATGATAAGAACACACATCCAACGACACTATTGGATCCTTATGTGGTTCATGAAAAGAACTGACATGCAGTGACACTGGGTGTGGTTCATGAAAAGAACAAACATGCAATGACACCGGTGGATCCATGTGTGGTTCATGAAAAGAACAGACATGCAGTGACACCGGTGGATCCTTATGTGGTTTGTCTAGAGGAACACACATGCAATGTCACTGGGTGTGGTTCAGGAAAAGAACAGACATGCAATGACACTGGTGGATCCTTATATGGTTCATGAAAAGAACTGACATGCAACGACACTGGGTGTGGTTCATGAAAAGAACTAACATGCAATGACACTAGGTGTGGTTCATGAAAAGAACAGACATGTAATGACACCAAGTTTGGTTCATGAAAAGAACAGACATGCAATGACACTTGTGGATCCTTATGTGGTATGTTTAGAAGAACACACATGCAATGACACTGGGTGTGGTTCATGAAAAGAACAGACATGCAATGACACTGGTGGATCCTTATGTGGTTCATGAAAAGAACTAACATGCAGTGACACTGGGTGTGGTTCATGAGAAGAACACACATCCAATGACACTGGTGGACTCTAGCTGTGGTTCATGAAAAGAACTGACATGCAGTGACACCGGTGGATCCTTATGTGGTTTGTCTAGAGGAACACACATGCAATGACACTAGGTGTGGTTCATGAAAAGAACACACATGCAATGACACTGGTGGATCCATGTGTGGTTCATGAGAAGAACACACATCCAATGACACTGGTGGATCCTTATGTGGTTCATGAAAAGAACTGACATGCAATGACACTGGGTGTGGTTCATGAAAAGAACTGACATGCAATGACACTGGGCGTGGTTTATGAAAAGAACAGACATGCACCGACACCGGTGGATCCATGTGTGGTTTATGGAAGTAACAGACATGCAATGACTCTAGATGTCTCTAATGAAAAGAACATACATGCAATGACACCGGGTGTGGTTCATGAAAAGAACACACATGCAATGACATTGGTGGATCCTTATGTGGTTTGTCTAGAGGAAGACACGTGCAATGACAACGGTGGATCCATGTGTGGTTCATGAGAAGAACACACATCCAATGACACTGGTGGATCCTTATGTGGTTCATGAAAAGAACTGACATGCAATGACACTCGGTGTGGTTTATGAAAAGATCTGACATGCGACGACACTAGGTGTGGTTCATGAAATGAACAGACATGCAATGACACTGGTGGATCCATGTGTAGTTTATGGAAGTAACAGGCATGCAATGACTCTAGCTATGGTTAATGAAAAGAACAGACATGCAATGACACCGGGTGTGGTTCATGAAAAGAACACACATGCAATGACACTGGTGGATCCTTATGTGGTTTGTTTAGAAGAACAAACATCCAATGACACTAGGTGTGGTTCATGAAAAGAACAGACATGCAATGACACTGGTGGATCCTTATGTGGTTTGTTTAGAGGAACAGACATGCAATGACACCGGTGGATCCATGTGTGGTTCATGAGAAGATCACACATCCAATGACACTAGTGGATCCTTATGTGGTTCATGAAAAGAACAGACATGCAGTGACACCGATGGATCCTTATGTGGTCTGTCTAGAGGAACACACATGCAATGACACTGGGTATGGTTCATAAAAAGAACAGACATGCAATGACTTATGTGGTTTGTTTAGAAGAACACACATGCAATGACACTAGTTGTGGTTCATGAAAAGAACAGACATGCAATGACATTGGTGGATCCTTATGTGGTTTGTTTAGAGGAACAGACATGCAATGACACCGGTGGATCCATGTGTGGTTCATGAGAAGAACACACATGCAATGACACTCGTGGATCCTTATGTGGCTCATGAAAAGAACTGACATGTAGTGACACTGAGTGTGGTTCATGAGAAGAACACACATCCAATGACACTGGTGGACTCTAGCTGTGGTTCATGAAAAGAATAGACATGCAGTGACACCGGTGGATCCTTATGTGGTTTGTCTAGAGGAACACATATGCAATGACACTGGGTGTGGTTCATGACAAGAACACACATGCAATGACACTGGTGGATCCATGTGTGGTTCATGAGAAGAACACACATCCAATGACACTGGTGGATCCTTATGTGGCTCATGAAAAGAACTGACATGCAATGACACTTGGTGTGGTTCATGAAAAGAACTGACATGTACTGACTGGGCGTGGTTTATGAAAACAACAAACATGCAATGACACCGGTGGATCCATGTGTGGTTTATGGAAGTAACAGACATGCAATGACTCTAGATGTCGTTAATGAAAAGAACATACATGCAATGACACCGGGTGTGGTTCATGAAAAGAACACACATGCAATGACATTGGTGGATCCTTATGTGGTTTGTCTAGAGGAACACACATGCAATGACACTGTGTGTGGTTCATGAAAAGAACACACATGCAATGACAACGGTGGATCCATGTGTGATTCATGAGAAGAACACACATCCAATGACACTGGTGGATCCTTATGTGGTTCATGAAAAGAACTGACATGCAATGACACTCGGTGTGGTTCATGAAAAGATCTGACATGCGATGACACTAGGTGTGGTTCATGAAAAGAACATACATGCAATGAAACCGGTGGATCCATGTGTGGTTTATGGAAGTAACAGGCATGCAATGACTCTAGCTGTGGTTAATGAAAAGAACAAACATGAAATGACATTGGGTGTGGTTCATGAAAAGAACACACATGCAATGACACTGGTGGATCCTTATGTGGTTTGTTTAGAAGCACACACATGCAATGACACTGGGTTTGGTTCATGAAAAGAACAGACATGCAATGACACTGGTGGATCCTTATGTGGTTTGTTTAGAGGAACAGACATGCAATGACACCGGTGGATCCATGTGTGGTTCATGAGAAGATCACACATCCAATGACACTGGTGGATCCTTATGTGGTTCATGAAAAGAACATACATGCAGTGACACCGGTGGATCCTTATGTGGTCTGTCTAGAGGAACACACATGCAATGACATTGGGTGTGGTTCATGAAAAGAACATGCATGCAATGACTTATGTGGTTTGTTTAGAAGAACACACATGCAATGACACTAGGTGTGGTTCAAGAAAAGAACAGACATGCAATGACACTGGTGGATCCTTATGTGGTTTGTTTAGCGGAACATAAATGCAATGACACTGGTGGATCCATGTGTGGTTCATGAGAAGAACACACATCCAATGACACTGGTGGATCCTTCTGTGGTTCATGAAAAGAACTGACATGCAGTGACACTAGGTGTGGTTCATGAAAAGAACAGACATGCAATGACACCGGTGGATCCATGTGTGGTTCATGAAAAGAACAGACATGCAGTGACACCGGTGGATCCTTATGTGGTTTGTCTAGAGGAACACACATGCAATGTCACTAGGTGTGGTTCAGGAAAAGAACAGACATGCAATGACACTGGTGGATCCTTATGTGGTTTGTGAGAAGAACAGACATGCAATGACACTGGTGGATCCTTATGTGGTTCATGAAAAGAACTGACATGCAATGACACTGGGTGTGGTTCATGAAAAGAACTGACATGCAATGACACTAGGTGTGGTTCATGAAAAGAATAGACATGCAATGACACCGGTGGATCCATGTGTGGTTTATGGAAGTAACAGACATGCAATGACTAGTTGTGGTTCATGAGAAGAACAGACATGCAATGACACCAGGTGTGGTTCATGAAAAGAACAGACATGCAATGACACTGGTGGATCCTTATGTGGTTTGTTTAGAAGAACACACATGCAATGACACTGGGTGTGGTTCATGAAAAGAACAGACATGCAATGACACTGGGTGTGGTTCATGCAAAGAACAGACATGCAATGACACTGGTAGATCCTTATGTGGTTTGTTTAGAAGAACACACATGCAATGACACTGGGTGTGGTTCATGAAAAGAACAGACATGCAATGACACTGGTGGATCCTTATGTGGTTTGTTTAGAGCAATAGACAAGCAATGACACCGGTGGATCCATGTGTGGTTCATGAGAAGAACACACATCCAATGACACTAGTAGATCCTTATGTGGTTTATGAAAAGAACTGACATGCAGTGACACTGGGTGTGGTTCATGAGAAGAACACACATCCAATGACACCGGTGGACTCTAGCTGTGGTTCATGAAAAGAACAGACATGCAGTGACACCGGTGAATCCTTATGTGGTTTGTCTGGAGGAACACACATGCAATGACACTGGGTGTGGTTCATGAAAAGAACACACATGCAATGACACTGGTGTATCCATGTGTGGTTCATGAGAAGAACACACATCCAATGACACTGGTGGATCCTTATGTGGTTCATGAAAGGATCTGACATGCAATGAAACTGGGTGTCGTTCATGAAAAGAACTGACATGCAATGACACTAGGCGTGGTTCATGAAAAGAACAGACATGCAATGACACCGGTGGATCCATGTGTGGTTTATGGAAGTAACAGACATGCAATGAATCTAGCTGTCCTTAATGAAAAGAACTTACATGCAATGACACTAGGTGTGGTTCATGAAAAGAACAGACATGCAATGACACTGGGTGTGGTTCATGAAAAGAACAGACATGCAATGACACTAGTGGATCCTTATGTGGTTTGTTTAGAGGAACAAACATGCAATGACACCGGTGGATCCATGTGTGGTTCATGAGACGAACACACATCTAATGACACTGGTGGATCCTTATGTGGTTCATGAAAAGAACAGACATGCAGTGACACCGGTGGATCCTTATGTGGACTTTCTAGAGGAACACACATGCAATGACACCAGGTGTGGTTCATGAAAAGAATAGACATGCAATGACTTATGTGGTTTGTTTAGAAGAACACACATGAAATGACACTGGGTGTGGTTCATGAAAAGAACAGACATGCAATGACACTGGTGGATCCTTATGTGGTTTGTTTAGAGGAACATACATGCAATGACACCGGTGGATCCATGTGTGGTTCATGAGAAGAACACACATCCAATGGCACTGGTGGATGCTTGTGTGGTTCATGAAAAGAACTGACATGCAGTGACACTAGGTATGGTTCATGAAAAGAAAAGACATGCAATGACACTGGGTGTGGTTCATGAAAAGAACAGACATGCAATGACTCTAGCTGTGGTTCATGAAAAGAACACACATGAAATGACACTGGGTGTGGTTCATGAAAAGAACAGACGTGCAATGACACTGGTGGATCCTTATGTGGTTTGTTTAGAAGAACACACATGCAATGACACTGGGTGTGGTTCATGAAAAGAACAGACATGCAATGACACTAGTGGATCCTTATGTGGTTTGTTTAGAGGAATAGACATGCAATGACACCGGTGGATCCATGTGTGGTTCATGAGAAGAACTCACATCCAATGACATTGGTGGATCCTTATGTGGTTCATGAAAAGAACTGACATGCAGTGACACTAGGTGGGGTTCATGAGAAGAACACATATCCAATGACACTGGTGGACTCTAGCTAGGGTTCATGAAAAGAACAGACATGCAGTGACACCGGTGGATCGTTATGTGGTTTGTCTAGAGGAACACACACGCAATGACACTGGGTGTGGTTCATGAAAAGAACACACATGCAATGACACTGGTGGATCCATGTGTGGTTCATGATAAGAACACACATCCAATGACACTAGTGGATCCTTATGTGGTTCATGAAAAGAACTGACATGCAATGACACTAGGTGTGGTTCATGAAAATAACTGGCATGCGATGACACTAGGTGTGGTTCATGTAAAGAACAGACATGCAATGACACCGGTGGATCCATGTGTGGTTTATGGAAGTAACAGACATGCAATGACTCTAGTTGTGGGTAATGAAAAGAACAGACATGCAATGACACCGGGTGTGGTTCATGAAAATAACACACATGCAATGACACTTGTGGATCCTTATGTGGTTTGTTGAGAAGAACACACATGCAATGACACTGGGTGTGGTTCAGGCAAAGAGCACACATGCAATGACACTGGTGGATCCATATGTGGTTTGTTTAGAGGAACAGACATGCAATTACACCGGTGGATCCATGTGTGGTTCATGAGAAGATCGCACATCCAATGACACTGGTGGATCCTTATGTGGTTCATGAAAAGAACAGACATGTAGTGACACCGGTGGATCCTTATGTGGTCTATCTAGAGGAACACACATGCAATGACACTAGGTGTGGTTCATGAAAAGAACAGACATGCAATGACACTGAGTGTGGTTCATGAAAAGAACAGACATGCAATGACACTAGTGGATCCTTATGTGGTTTGTTTAGAGGAACAGACATGCAATGACACTGGTGGATCCATGTGTGGTTCATGAGAAGAACACACATCCAATGACACTGGTGGATCCTTATGTGGTTCATGAAAAGAACTAACATGCAGTGACACTGGGTGTGGTTCATGAAAAGAACAGACATGCAATGACACCGGTGGATCCATGTGTGGTTCATGAAAAGAACAGACATGCAATGACACCGGTGGATCCTTATGTGGTTTGTCTAGAGGAACACACATGCAATGTCACTGGGTGTGGTTCATGAAAAGAACAGACATGCAATGACACCGGTGGATCCTTATGTGGTTTGTGAGAAGAACAGACATGCAATGACACTGGTGGATCCTTATGTGGTTCATGAAAAGAAATGAAATTCAATGACCCTGGGTGTGGTTCATGAAAATAACTGACATGCAATGACACTAGGTGTGGTTCATGAGAAGAACAGACATGCAATAACACCGGTGGATCCATGTGTGTTTTATGGAAGTAACAGACATGCAATGACTCTAGCTGTGGTTCATGAAAAGAACAGACATGCAATGACACTAGGTGTGGTTCATGAAAAGAACAGACATGCAATGACATTGGTTGATCCTTATGTGGTTTGTTTAGAAGAACACACATGCAATGGCACTAGGTGTGGTTCATGAAAAGAACTGACATGCAATGACACCGGTGGATCCATGTGTGGTTCATGAGAAGAACACACATCCAATGACACTGGTGGATCCTTATGTGGTTCATGAAAAGAACTAACATGCAGTGACACTGGGTGTGGTTCATGAAAAGAACAGACATGCAATGACACCGGTGGATCCATGTGTGGTTCATGAAAAGAACAAACATGCAATGACACTAGTGGATCCTTATGTGGTTTGTTTAGAAGAACACACATGCAATGACAGTAGGTGTGGTTCATGAAAAGAACAGACATGCAATGACACTGGTGGATCCTTATGTGGTTTGTTTAGAGGAACAGACATGCAATGACACCGGTAGATCCATGTGTGGTTCATGAGAAGAACACACATCCAATGACACTGGTGGATCCTTATGTGGTTCATGAAAAGAACTGACATGCAGTGACATTGGGTGTGGTTCATGAGAAGAACACACATCCAATGAAACTGGTGGACTTTAGCTGTGGTTCATGAAAAGAACAGACATGCAGTGACACTGGTGGATCCTTATGTGGTTTGTCTAGAGGAACACACATGCAATGATACTGGGTGTGGTTCATGGAAAGAACACACATGTACCGACACTGGTGGATCCATGTGTGGTTCATGAGAAGAACACACATCCAATGACACTGGTGGATCCTTATGTGGTTCATGAAAAGAACTGACATGCAATGACACTGGGTGTGGTTAATGAAAAGAACATACATGTAATGACACCTGGTGTGGTTCATGAAAAGAACACACATGCAATGACACTGGTGGATCGTTACGTGGTTTGTTCAGAAGAACACACATGCAATGACACTGGGTGTGGTTAGTGAAAAGAACAGACATGCAATGACACCGATGGATCCATGTGTGGTTCATGAGAAGAACACACATCCAATAACACTGGTGGATCCTTATGTGGTTTGTGAAAAGAATAGACATGCAATGACACCGGTCGATCCATGTGTGTTTCATGAAAAGAATAGACATGCAGTGCCACTGGTGGATCCTTATGTGGTTTGTCTAGAGGAACACACATGAAATGTCACTGGGTGTGGTTCATGAAGAGAACAGACATGCAATGACACTGGTGGATCCTTATGTGGTTTGTGAGAAGAACAGACATGCAATGACACTGGTGGATCCTTATGTAGTTCATGAAAAGAACTGACATGCAATGACATTGGGTGTGGTTCATGAAAAGAACAGACGTGCAATGACACTGATGGATCCTTATGTGGTTTGTTTAGAAGAACACACATGCAATGACACTAGGTGTGGTTCATGAAAAGAACAGACATGCAATGACACTGGTGGATCCTTATGTGGTTTGTCTAGAGGAAAACACATGCAATGATACTGGTGGATCCTTATGTGGTTCATGAAAAGAACTGACATGCAATGACACTGGGTGTGGTTCATGAGAAGATTACACATCCAATGACACTGGTGGATCCTTATGTGGTTCATGAAAAGAACAGACATGCAGTGACACCGGTGGATCCTTATGTGGTCTGTCTAGAGGAACACACATGCAATGACACTGGGTGTGGTTCATGAAAAGAACAGACATGCAATGAAACTGGGTGAACCTTATGTGGTTTGTTTAGAAGAACACACATGCAATGACACTGGGTGTGGTTCATGAAAAGAACAGACATGCAATGACACTGGTGGATCCTTATGTGGTTTGTTTAGAGGAACAGACATGCAATGACACCGGTGGATCCATGTGTGGTTCATGAAAAGAACACACATCCAATGACACTGGTGGATCCTTGTGTGGTTCATGAAAAGAACTGACATGCAGTGACACTAGGTGTGGTTCATGAAAAGAATAGACATGCAATGACACTGGGTGTGGTTCATGAACACAACAGACATGCAATGACTCTAGCTGTGGTTCATGAAAAGAACACACATGAAATGACACTGGGTGTGGTTCATAAAAAGAACAGACGTGCAATGACACTGGTGGATCCTTATGTGGTTTGTTTAGAAGAACACACATGCAATGACAGTTGGTGTGGTTCATGAAAAGAACTGACATGCAATGACACTGGTGGATCCTTATGTGGTTTGTTTAGAGGAACAAACATGCAATGACACCAGTGGATCCATGTGTGGTTCATGAGAAGAACACACATCCAATGACTTTGGTGGATCCTTATGTGGTTCATGAAAAGAACTGACATGCAGTGACACTGGGTGGGGTTCATGAGAAGAACACATATCCAATGATACTGGTGGATTCTAGCTATGGTTCATGAAAAGAACAGACATGCAGTGACACCGGTGGATCGTTATGTGGTTTGTCTAGAGGAACACACATGCAATGACACTGGGTGTGGTTCATGGAAAGAACACACATGCAATGACACTGGTGGATCCATGTGTGGTTCATGAGAAGAACACACATCCAATGACACTGGTGGATCCTTATGTGGTTCATGAAAAGAACTGACATGCAATGACACTTGGTGTGGTTCATGAAAATAACTGACATGCGATGACACTAGGTGTGGTTCATGAAAAGAACAGACATGCAATGACACCGGTGGATCCATGTGTGGTTTATGGAAGTAACAGACATGCAATGACTCTAGCTGTGGTTAATGAAAAGAACAGACATGCAATGACACCGGGTGTGGTTCATGAAAATAACACACATGCAATGACACTAGTGGATCCTTATGTGGTTTGTTTAGAAGAACACACATGCAATGACACTGGGTGTGGTTCAGGCAAAGAGCACACATGCAATGACACTGGTGGATCCTTATGTGGTTTGTTTAGAGGAACATACATGCAATGACACTGGGTGTGGATCATGAGAAGAACACAAATTCAATGACACTGGTGGACTCTAGTCGTGGTTCTTGAAAAGAACAGACATGCAGTGACACCGGTGGATCCTTATGTGGTTTGTCTAGAGGAACACACATGCAATGACACTAGGTGTGGTTCATGAAAAGAACACACATGCAATGGCACCAGTGGATCCATATGTGGTTCATGAAAAGAACAGACATGCAGTGACACCAGTGGATCCTTATGTGGTTTGTCTAGAGGAACACACATGCAATGTCACTGGGTGTGGTTCCTGAAAAGAAGAGACATGCAATGACACTGGTGGATCCTTATGTGATTTGTGAGAAGAACAGACATGCAATGACACTGGTGGATCCTTGTGGTTCATGAAAAGAAATGACATGCAATGACCCTGGGTGTGGTTCATGAAAAGAACTGACATGCAATGGCACTAGGTGTGGTTCATGAAAAGAACAGACATGCAATGACACCGGTGGATCCATATGTGGTTTATGGAAGTAACAGACATGCAATGACTCTAGCTGTGCTTCATGAAAAGAACAGACATGCAATGACACCAAGTGTGGTTCATGAAAAGAACAGACATGCAATGACACTGGTGGATCCTTATGTGGTTTGTTTAGAAGAACACACATGCAATGACACTAGGTGTGGTTCATGAAAAGAACAGACATGCAATGACACTGGGTGTGGTTCATGAAAAGTACAGACATGCAATGACACTAGTGGATCCTTATGTGGTTTGTTTAGAAGAACACACATGCAATGACACTAGGTGTGGTTCATGAAAAGAACAGACATGCAATGACACCGGTGGATCCATGTGTGGTTCATGAGAAGAACACACATCCAATGTCACTAGTGGATCCTTATGTGGTTCATGAAAAGAACTGACATGCAGTGACATTGGGTGTGGTTCATGAGAAGAACACACATCAAATGACACTGGTGGACTCTAGCTGTGGTTCATGAAAAGAACAGACATGCAGTGACACCGGTGGATCCTTATGTGGTTTGACTAGAGGAACACACATGCAATGACACTAGGTGTGGTTCATGAAAAGAATAGACATGCAATGACACTAGTGGATCCTTATGTGTTTTATTTAGAAGAACACATATGCAATGACACTAGGTGTGGTTCATGAAAAGAACAGACATGCAATGACACTGGTGGATCCTTATGTGGTTTGTTTAGTGCAACAAACATTCAATGACACCAGTGGTCCATGTGTGGTTCATGAGAAGAACACACATCCAATGACACTAGTGGATCCTTATGTGGTTCATGAAAAGAACTGATATGCAGTGATACTGGGTGTGGATCATGAGAAGGACACACATCCAATGACACTGTGGACTCTAGCCGTGGTTCATGAAAAGAACAGACATGCAGTGACACCGGTGGATCCTTATGTGGTTTGTCTAGAGGAACACACATGCAATGTCACTTGGTGGTTCAGAAAAAATGTACATGCAATGACACTGGTGGATCCTTATGTGGTTTGTTTAGAGGAACAGACATGCAATGACACCGGTGGATCCATGTGTGGTTCATGAAAAGAACACACATCCAATGACACTGGTGGATCCTTGTGTGGTTCATGAAAAGAACTGACATGCAGTGACACTAGGTGTGGTTCATGAAAAGAATAGACATGCAATGACACTGGTGGATCCATGTGTGGTTTGTGAGAAGAACAGACATGCAATGACACTGGTGGATCCTTATGTGGTTCATGAAAAGAACTGACATGCAATGACACTGGGTGTGGTTCATGAAAAGAACAGACATGCAATGACACTGGTGGATCCATGTGTGGTTTATGGAAGTAACAGACATGCAATGACTCTAGCTGTTGTTCATGAAAAGAACAGAAATGCAATGACACCGGGTGTGGTTCATGAAAAGAGCAGACATGCAATGACACTTGTGGATCCTTATGTGGTTTGTTTAGAAGAACACACATGCAATGACACTAGGTGTGGTTCATGAAAAGAATAGGCATGCAATGACACTGGTGGATCCTTATGTGGTTTGTTTAGAGGCACAGACATGCAATGACACCGGTGGATCCATGTGTGGTTCATGAGAAGAACACACATCAAGGACAACTGTGGATCCTTATGTGGTTCATGAAAAAGCCCGACATGCAAAGGACACCGGTGTGGTTCACGAAAAGAACAGACATGCAATGACACTGGATGTGGTTCATGAAAAGAACAGACATGCAATGACTCTAGCTGTGGTTCATGAAAAGAACAGACATGCAATGACACTGGGTGTGGTTCATGAAAAGAACAGACATGCAATTACACTGGTGGATCCTTATGTGGTTTGTTTTGAAGAACACACATGCAATGACATTGGGTGTGGTTCATGAATAGAACAGACATGCAATGACACTGGTGGATCCTTATGTGGTTTGTTTAGAAAAACACACATGCAATGACACTAGGTGTGGTTCGTGAAAAGAACAGACATGCAATGACACTGGTGGATCCTTATGTGGTTTGTTTAGTGCAACAGACATGCAATGACACCAGTGGATCCATGTATGGTTCATGAAAAGAACTGACATGCAGTGACACTGGGTGTGGATCATGAGAAGGACACACATCCAATGACACTGGTGGACTCTAGCCGTGGTTCATGAAAAGAACAGACATGCAGTGACACCGGTGGATCCTTATGTGGTTTGTCTAGAGAACACACATGCAATGTCACTGGCTTTGGTTCATGAAAAGAACAGACATGCAATGACACTAGTGGATCCTTATGTGGTTTGTGAGAAGAACAGACATGCAATGACACTGGTGGATCCTTATGTGGTTCATAAAAAGAACTGACATGCAATGACACTTGGTGTGGTTCATGAAAAGAACTGACATGCAATGACACTGGGTGTGGTTCATGAAAAGAACAGACATGCAATGACACCGGTGGATCCATGTTTGGTTTATGGAAGTAACAAAGATGCAATGACTCTAGCTGTGGTTCATGAAAAGAACAGACATGCAATGACACCGGGTGTCGTTTATGAAAAGAACAGACATGCAATGACACTGGTGGATCCCTATGTGGTTTGTTTAGAAGAACACACATGCATTGACACTGGGTGTGGTTCATGAAAAGAATAGACATGCATTGACACTGGGTGTGGTTCATGAGAATAACAGACATGCAATGACACTGGTGGATCCTTATGTGGTTTGTTTAGAAGAACACACATGCAATGACACTGGGTGTGGTTCATGAAAAGAATAGACATGCAATGACACTGGTGGATCCATGTGTTGTTCATGAGAAGAACACACATCCAATGACACTGGTGGATCCTTATGTGGTTCATGAAAATAACTGACATGCAGTGACACTAGGTGTGGTTCATGAAAAGAACAGACATGCAATGACACTGGGTGTGGTTCATGAAAAGAACATACATGCAATGACTCTAGCTGTGGTTCATGAAAAGAACAGACATGCAATGACACTGGGTGTGGTTCATGAAAAGAACAGACATGCAATTACGCTGGTGGATCCTTATGTGGTTTGTTTAGAAGAACACACATGCAATGACACTGGGTGTGGTTCATGAATAGAACAGACATGCAATGACACTGGTGGATCCTTATGTGGTTTGTTTAGAAGAACACACATGCAATGACACTAGGTGTGGTTCATGAAAAGAACAGACATGCAATGACACTGGTGGATCCTTATGTGGTTTGTTTAGTGCAACAGACATGCAATGCCACCAGTGGATCCATGTGTGGTTCATGAGAAGAACACACATCCAATGACACTAGTGGATCCTTATGTGGTTCATGAAAAGAACTGACATGCAGTGACACTGGGTGTGGATCATGAGAAGGACACACATCCAATGACACTGGTGGACTCTAGCCGTGGTTCATGAAAAGAATGTACATGCAAAGGACACCGTGGACCCTTATGTGGTTTGTCTAGAGGAACACACATGCAATGACACTGGGTGTGGTTCATGAAAAGAACACACATGCAATGACACTGGTGGATCCATGTGTGGTTTGTGAGAAGAACAGACATGCAATGACACTAGTGGATCCTTATGTGGTTCATGAAAAGAACTGACATGCAATGACACAGGGTGTGGTTCATGAAAAGAACTGACATGCAATGACACTGGGTGTGGTTCATGAAAAGAACAGACATGCAATGACACTGGTGGATCCATGTGTGGTTTATGGAAGTAACAGACATGCAATGACGCTAGCTGTGGTTCATGAAAAGAACAGACATGCAATGACACTGGGTGTGGTTCATGAAAAGAATAGACATGCAATGACACTGGTGGATCCTTATGTGGTTCGTTTAGAGGCACAGACATGCAATGACACTGGGTGTGGTTCATGAAAAGAACAGACATGCAATGACACTGGTGGATCCTTATGTGGTTTGTTTAGAGGAACAGACATGCAATGACACCGGTGGATCCTTATGTGGTTTGTCTAGAGGAACACACATGCAATGACACTAGGTGTGGTTCATGAAAAGAACACACATGCAATGACACTGGTGGATCCATGTGTGGTTTGTGAGAAGAACAGACATGCAATGACACTGGTGGATCCTTATGTGGTTCATAAAAAGAACTGACATGCAATGAAACTGGGTCTGGTTGATGAAAAGAACTGACATGCAATGACACTGGGTGTGGTTAATGAAAAGAACAGACATGCAATGACACCGGCAGATCCATGTGTGGTTTATGGAAATAATAGACATACAATGACTCTAGCTGTGGTTCATGAAAAGAACATACATGCAATGACACTGGGTGTGGTTCATGAAAAGAACAGACATGCAATGACACTGGGTGTGGTTCATGAAAAGAACAGACATGCAATGACTCTAGCTGTGGTTCATGAAAAGAACACACATGCAATGACACTGGGTGTGGTTCATGCAAAGAACAGACATGCAATGACACTGGTGGATCCTTAAGTGGTTTGTTTAGGGGAACAGACATGCAATGACTCGGTGGATCCATGTGTGGTTCATGAGAAGAACACACATCCAATGACACTGGTGGATCCTTATGTGTTTCATGAAAAGAATTGACATGCAGTGACACCGGTGGATCCTTATGTGGTCTCTCTAGAGTAACACACATGCAATGACACCGGGTGTGGTTCATGAAAAGAAAAGACATGCAATGACTTATGTGGTTTGTTAAGAAGAACACACATGCAATGACACTGGGTGTGGTTCATGAAAAGAACAGACATGCAATGACACTGGTGGATCCTTATGTGGTTTGTTTAGAGGAACAGACATGCAATGACACCGGTGGATCCATGTGTGGTTCATGAGAAGAACACACATCCAATGACACTGGTGGATCCTTATGTGGTTCATGAAAAGAACTGACATGCAGTAACACTTGGTGTGGTTCATGAAAAGAACAGACATGCAATGGCACCGGTGTATCCATGTGTGGTTCGTGAAACGAACAGACATGCACTGACACCGGTGGATCCTTATGTGGTTTGTCTAGAGGAACACACATGTAATGTCACTGGCTGTGGTTCATGAAAAGAACAGACATGCAATGACACTGGTAGATCCTTATGTGGTTTGTCTAGAGGAAAACACATGCAATGATACTGGTGGATCCTTATGTGGTTCATGAAAAGAACTGACATGCAATGACACTGGGTGTGGTTCATGAAAAGAACTGACATGCAATGACACTGGGTGTGATTCATGAAAAGAACAGACATGCAATGACACCGGTGGATCCATGTGTGGTTTATGGAAGTAACAGACATGCAATGACTCTAGCTGTGGTTCATGAAAAGAACAGAAATGCAATGACACCGGGTGTGGTTCATGAAAAGAACACACATGCAATGACACTGGTCGATCCTTATGTGGTTTGTTTAGAAGAACACACATGCAATTACACTGGGTGTGGTTCATGAAAAGAACAGACATGCAATGACACTTGGTGTGGTTCATGAGAATAACAGACATGCAATGACACTGGTGGATCATTATGTCGTTTGTTTAGAAGAACACACATGCAATGACACTGGGTGTGGTTCATGAAAAGAACAGACATGCAATGACACCGGTGGATCCATGTGTGGTTCATGAGAAGAACACACATCCAATGACACTGGTGGATGCTTATGTTGTTCATGAAAAGAACTACCATGTAGTGACACTGGGTGTGGTTCATGAAAAAACAGAGATGCAATGACACGGGGTGTGGTTCATGAAAAGAACAGACATGCAATGACACCAGGTGTGGTTCATGAAAAGAACAAACATGCAATGACACCGGTGGATCCTTATGTGGTTTGTTTAGAAGAACACACATGCAATGACACTAGGTATGGTTCATGAAAAGAACAGACATGCAATGACACTGGGTGTGGTTCATGAAAAGAACAGACATGCAATGACACTAGTGGATCCTTATGTGGGTTGTTTAGAAGAACACACATGCAATGACACTAGGTGTGGTTCATGAAAAGAATAGACATGCATTGACACTGGTGGATCCTTATGTGGTTTGTTTAGAGGAACAGACATGCAGTGACACCGGTGGATCCATGTGTGGTTCATGAGAAGAACACACATCCAATGACACTGGTGGATCCTTATGTGGTTATTGAAAACAACCGACATGCACTGACATTGGGTGTGGTTCATGAGAAGAACACACATCCAATTACACTGGTGGATTCTATCTGTGGTTCATGAAAAGAACAGACATGCAGTGGCACCGGTGAATCCTTATGTGGTTTGTCTAGAGGAACACACATGCAATGACACTGGGTGTGGTTCATGAAAAGAACACACATGCACTGACACTGGTGGATCCATGTGTGGTTCACGAGAAGAACACACATCCAATGACACTGGTGGATCCTTATGTGGTTCATGAAAACAATTGACATGCAATGACACTGGTGTGGTTCATGAAAAGAACTGAAATGCAATGACACTGGGTTATCCATGTGTCGCTTATGAAAGTAACATACATGCAATAGCTCTAGCTGCGGTTAATGAAAAGAACAGACATGCAATGACACCGGTGGATCCATGTGTGGTTCATGAAAAGAACATACATGCAGTGCCACCAGTGGATCCTTATGTGGTTTGTCTAGAGGAACACACATGCAATCTCACTAGGTGTGGTTCATGAAGAGAACTGACATGCAATGACACTGGGGGATCCTTATGTGGTTTGTGAGAAGAACAGACATGCAATGACACTGGTGGATCCTTATGTGGTTCATGAAAAGAACTGACATGCAATGACACTAGGTGTGGTTCATGAAAAGAACTGACATGCAATGACACTGGGTGTGGTTCAGGAAAAGAACAGACATGCAATGACACTGGTGGATCCATGTGTGGTTTATGGAAGTAACAAACATGCAATGACTCTAGTTGTGGATCGTGAAAAGAACAGACATGCAATGACACCGGGTGTGGTTCATGAAAAGAACAGAAATGCAATGACACTGGTAGATCCTTATGTGGTTTGTTTAGAAGAACACACATGCAATGACACTGGGTGTGGTTCATGAAAACAACAGACATGCAATGACACCGGTGTATCCATGTGTGGTTCATGAGAAGAACACACATCCAATGACACTGGTGGATCCTTATGTGGTTCATGAAAAGAACTGACATGCAGTGACACTGGGTGTGGTTCATGAATAGAACAGAGACATTAGGTGTGGTTCATGAAAAGAATAGACATGCAATGACTCTAGCTGTGGTTCATGAAAAGAACAGGCGTGCAATGACACTAGGTGTGGTTCATGAAAAGAACAGACATGCAATGACACTGGTGGATCCTTATGTGGTTTGTTTAGAAGAACACACATGCAATGACACTGGGTGTGGTTCATGAAAAGAATAGACATGCAATGACACTGGTGGATCCTTATGTGGTTTGTTTAGAGGCACAGACATGCAATGACACCGGTGGATCCATGTGTGGTTCATGAGAAGAACACACATCAAGTGACACTGGTGGATCCTTATGTGGTTCATGAAAAAACTGACATGCAGTGACACTGGGTGTGGTTCATGAAAAGAACAGACATGCAATGACACTAGGTGTGGTTCATGAAAAGAATAGACATGCAATGACCCTAGCTGTGGTTCATGAAAAGAACAGACGTGCAATGACACTGGGTGTGGTTCATTAAAAGAACAGACATGCAATGACACCGGTGGATCCATGTGTGGTTCATGAAAAGAACAGACATGCACTAAAACCGGTGGATCCTTATGTGTTTTGTCTAGAGGAACACACATGCAATGTCACTGGCTATGGTTCATGAAAAGAACAGACATGCAATGACACTAGTGGATCCTTATGTGGTTTGTGAGAAGAACAGACATGCAATGACACTGGTGGATCCTTATGTGGTTCATAAAACGAACTGACATGCAATGACACTTGGTGTGGTTCATGAAAAGAACTTACATGCAATGACACTAGGTGTGGTTCATGAAAAGAACAGACATGCAATGACACCGGTGGATCCATGTGTGGTTTATGGAAGTAACAAAGATGCAATGACTCTAGCTGTGGTTCATGAAAAGAACAAACATGCAATGACACCGGGTGTCATTTATGAAAAGAACAGACATGCAATGACACTGGTGGATCCCTATGTGGTTTTTTTAGAAGAACACGCATGCATTGACACTGGGTGTGGTTCATGAAAAGAATAGACATGCATTGACACTGGGTGTGGTTCATGAGAATAACAGACATGCAATGACACTGGTGGATCCTTATTTGGTTTGTTTAGAAGAACACACATGCAATGACACTGGGTGTGGTTCATGAAAAGAATAGACATGCAATGACACTGGTGGATCCATGTGTGGTTCATGAGAAGAACACACATCCAATGACAGTGGTAGATCCTAATGTGGTTCATGAAAATAACTGACATGCAGTGACACTAGGTGTGGTTCATGAAAAGAACAGACATGCAATGACACTGGGTGTGGTTCATGAAAAGAACAGACATGCAATGACTCTAGCTGTGGTTCATGAAAAGAATAGACATGCAATGACACTGGGTGTGGTTCATGAAAAGAACAGACATGCAATTACACTGGTGGATCCTTATGTGGTTTGTTTAGAAGAACACACATGCAATTACACTGGGTGTGGTTCATGAAAAGAACAGACATGGAATGACACTGGTGGATCCTTATGTGGTTTGTTTAGAAGAACACACATGCAATGACACTAGGTGTGGTTCATGAAAAGAACAGACATGCAATGACACTGGTGGATCCTTATGTGGTTTGTTTAGAGCAACAGACATGCAATGACACAAGTGGATCCATGTGTGGTTCATGAGAAGAACACACATCCAATGACACTAGTGGATCCTTATGTGGTTCATGAAAAGAACTGACATGCAGTGACACTGGGTGTGGATCATGAGAAGGACACACATCCAATGACACTGGTGGAATCTAGCCGTGGTTCATGAAAATAACAGACATGCAGTGACACCGGTGGATCCTTATGTGGTTTGTCTAGAGGAACACACATGCAATGACACTGGGTGTGGTTCATGAAAAGAACACACATGCAATGACACTGGTGGATCCATGTGTGGTTTGTGAGAAGAACAGACATGCAATGACACTGGTGGATCCTTATGTGGTTCATGAAAAGAACTGACATGCAATGACACTGGGTGTGGTTCATGAAAAGAACTGACATGCAATGACACTGGGTGTGGTTCATGAAAAGAACAGACATGCAATGATACTGGTGGATCCATGTGTGGTTTATGGAAATAACAGACATGCAATGACTCTAGCTGTGGTTCATGAAAACAACAAACATGCAATGACACCGGGTGTGGTTCATGAAAAGAACACACATGCAATGACACTGGTGGATCCTTATGTGGTCTGTTTAGAAGAACACACATGCAATGACACTGGGTGTGGTTCATGAAAAGAACACACATGCAATGACACTGGTGGATCCTTATGTGGTTTGTTTAGAGGAACAGACATGCAATGACACCGGTGGATCCTTATGTGGTTTGTCTAGAGGAACACACATGCAATGACACTAGGTGTGGTTCATGAAAAGAACACACATGCAATGACTGGTGGATCCATGTGTGGTTTGTGAGAAGAACAGACATGCAATGACACTGGTGGATCCTTAGGTGGTTCATAAAAAGAACTGACATGCAATGAAACTGGGTCTGGTTGATGAAAATAACTGACATGCAATGACACTGGGTGTGGTTAATGAAAAGAACAGACATGCAATGACACCGGCGGATCCATGTGTGGTTTATGGAAATAATAGACATACAATGACTCTAGCTGTGGTTCATGAAAAGAACAGACATGCAATGACACCGGGTGTGGTTCATGAAAAGAACAGACATGCAATGACACTGGGTGTGGTTCATGAAAAGAACAGACATGCAATGACTCTTGCTGTGGTTCATGAAAAGAACACACATGCAATGACACTGGGTGTGGTTCGTGCAAAGAACAGGCATGCAATGACACTGGTGGATCCTTAAGTGGTTTGTTTAGAGGAACAGACATGCAATGACACCGGTGGATCCATGTGTGGTTCATGAGAAGAACACACATCCAATGACACTGGTGGATCCTTATGTGTTTCATGAAAAGAATTGACATGCAGTGACACCGGTGGATCCTTATGTGGTCTCTCTAGAGTAACACACATGCAATGACAAATGGTGTGGTTCATCAAAGAAAAGACATGCAATGACTTATGTGGTTTGTTTAGAAGAACACAC
The DNA here is from genome assembly GCA_023614405.1 of Avena insularis. Lineage (NCBI taxonomy): Eukaryota > Viridiplantae > Streptophyta > Magnoliopsida > Poales > Poaceae > Avena > Avena insularis. The sequence goes on along the minus strand of CM042692.1, from coordinate 65,734,261 downwards.
ATGCAATGACACTTGGTGTGGTTCATGAAAAGAACAGACATGCAATGACACTGGTGGATCCTTATGTGGTTTGTTTAGAGGAACAAACATGCAATGACACCGGTGGATCCATGTGTGGTTCATGAGAAGAACACACATCCAATGACATTGGTGGATCCTTATGTGGTTCATGAAAAGAACTGACATGCAGTAACACTGGGTGTGGGTCATGAAAAGAACAGACATGCAATGGCACCGGTGTATCCATGTGTGGTTCGTGAAACGAACAGACATGCACTGACACCGGTGGGTCCTTATGTGGTTTGTCTAGAGGAACACACATGTAATGTCACTAGGTGTGGTTCATGAAAAGAACAGACATGCAATGACACTGATGGATCCTTATGTGGTTTGTCTAGAGGAAAACACATGCAATGATACTGGTGGATCCTTATGTGGTTCATGAAAAGAACTGACATGCAATGACACTGGGTGTGGTTCATGAAAAGAACTGACATGCAATGACACTAGGTGTGGTTCATGAAAAGAACAGACATGCAATGACACCGGTGGATCCATGTGTGGTTTATGGAAGTAACAGACATGCAATGACTCTAGCTGTGGTTCATGAAAATAACAGACATGTAATGACACCGGGTGTGGTTCATGAAAAGAACACACATGCAATGACACTGGTGGATCCTTATCTGGTTTGTTTAGAAGAACACACATGCAATTACACTGGGTGTGGTTCATGAAAAGAACAGACATGCAATGACACTTGGTGTGGTTCATGAGAATAACAGACATGCAATGATACTGGTGGATCATTATGTCGTTTGTTTAGAAGAACACACATGCAATGACACTGGGTGTGGTTCATGAAAAGAACAGACATGCAATGACACCGGTGGATCCATGTGTGGTTCATGAGAAGAACACACATCCAATGACACTGGTGGATGCTTATGTTGTTCATGAAAAGAACTACCATGTAGTGACACTGGGTGTGGTTCATGAAAAAACAGAGATGCAATGACACGGGGTGTGGTTCATGAAAAGAACAGACATGCAATGACACCAGGTGTGGTTCATGAATAGAACAGACATGCAATGACACCGGTGGATCCTTATGTGGTTTGTTTAGAAGAACACACATGCAATGACACTAGGTGTGGTTCATGAAAAGAACAGACATGCAATGACACTGGGTGTGGTTCATGAAAAGAACAGACATGCAATGACACTAGTGGATCCTTATGTGGGTTGTTTAGAAGAACACACATGCAATGACACTGGGTGTGGTTCATGAAAAGAATAGACATGCATTGACACTGGTGGATCCTTATATGGTTTGTTTAGAGGAACAGACATGCAGTGACACCGGTGGATCCATGTGTGATTCATGAGAAGAACACACATCCAATGACACGGGTGGATCCTTATGTGGTTAATGAAAAGAACTGACATGCACTGACATTGGGTGTGGTTCATGAGAAGAACACACATCCAATTACACTGGTGGATTCTATCTATGGTTCATGAAAAGAACAGACATGCAGTGGCACCGGTGAATCCTTATGTGGTTTGTCTAGAGGAACACACATGCAATGACAATGGGTGTGGTTCATGAAAAGAACACACATGCACTGACACTGGTGGATCCACGTGTGGTTCATGAGAAGAACACACATCCAATGACACTGGTGGATCTTTATGTGGTTCATGAAAACAATTGACATGCAATGACACTGGTGTGGTTCATGAAAAGAACTGAAATGCAATGACACTGGGTTATCCATGTGTCGCTTATGAAAGTAACATACATGCAATAGCTCTAGCTGCGGTTCATGAAAAGAACAGACATGCAATGACACCGGGTGTGGTTCATGAAAAGAACACACATGCAATGACACTTGTGGATCCTGATGTGGTTTGTTTAGAAGAACACACATGCAATGACACTAGGTGTGGTTCATGAAATGAACAGACATGCAATGACACCGATGGATCCATGTGTGGTTCATGAGAAGAACACACATCCAATGACACTGGTGGATCCTTATGTGGTTCGTGAAAAGAACAGACATGCAATGACACCGGTGGATCCATGTGTGGTTCATGAAAATAACATACATGCAGTGCCACCAGTGGATCCTTATGTGGTTTGACTAGAGGAACACATACAATCTCAGGTGTGGGTGTGGGTCATAGAAGACATGCAATGACACTGGTGGATCCTTATGTGGTTTGTGAGAAGAACAGACATGCAATGACACTGGTGGATCCTTATGTGGTTCATGAAAAGAACTGACATGCAATGACACTGGGTGTGGTTCATGAAAAGAACTGACATGCAATGACACTGGGTGTGGTTTAGGAAAAGAACAGACATGCAATGACACTGGTGGATCCATGTGTGGTTTATGGAAGTAACAGACATGCAATGAATCTAGTTGTGGATCGTGAAAAGAACAGACATGCAATGACACCGGGTGTGGTTCATGAAAAGAACAGACATGCAATGACACTGGTAGATCCTTATGTGGTTTGTTTAGAAGAACACACATGCAATGACACTGGGTGTGGTTCATGAAAACAACAGACATGCAATGACACCGGTGGATCCATGTGTGGTTCATGAGAAGAACACACATCCAATGACACTGGTGGATCCTTATGTGGTTCATGAAAAGAACTGACATGCAGTGACACTGGGTGTGGTTCATGAATAGAACAGACATGCAATGACACTAGGTGTGGTTCATGAAAAGAATAGACATGCAATGACTCTAGCTGTGGTTCATGAAAAGAACAGGCGTGCAATGACACTGGGTGTGGTTCATTAAAAGAACAAACATGCAATGACACTGGTGGATCCTTATGTGGTTTGTTTAGAGGAATAGACATGCAATGACACCGGTGGATCCATGTGTGGTTCATGAGAAGAACACACATCCAATGACACTGGTGGATCCTTATGTGGTTCATGAAAAGAACAGACATGCAATGACACCGGTGGATTCATGTGTGGTTCATGAAAAGAACAGACATGCACTGACACCGGTGGATCCTTATGTGGTTTGTCTAGAGGAACACACATGCAATGTCACTGGCTGTGGTTCATGAAAAGAACAAACATGCAATGACACTAGTGGATCTTTATGTGGTTTGTGAGAAGAACAGACATGCAATGACACTGGTGGATCCTTATGTGGTTCATGAAAAGAACTGACATGCAATGACACTGGGCGTGGTTCATGAAAAGAACAGACATGCAATGACACCGGTGGATCCATGTGTGGTTTATGGAAGTAACAGACATGCAATGACTCTAGCTGTGGTTCATGAAAAGAACAGACATGCAATGACACCGGTGTGGTTCATGAAAAGAACAGACATGTAATGACGCTGGTGGATCCTTATGTGGTTTGTTTAGAAGAACACACATGCATTGACACTGGGTGTGGTACATGAAAAGAACAGACATGCAATGACACTGGGTGTGGTTCATGAGAATAACAGACATGCAATGACTCTAGCTCTGGTTCATGAAAAGAACACACATGCAATTACATTGGGTATGGTTCATGAAAAGAATAGACATGCAATGACACTTGTGGATCCTTATGTGGTTTGTTTAGAGGAACATACATGCAATCACATCGGTGGATCCATTTGTGGTTCGTGAGAAGAACACACATCCAATGGCACTGGTAGATCCTTATGTGGTTGATGAAAATAATAGACATGCAGTGACACCAGTGGATCCTTATGTGGTCTGTCTAGAGGAACACACATGCAATGACACCGGGTGTGGTTCATGAAAAGAACAAACATGCAATGACTTATGTGGTTTCTTTAGAAGAACACACACGCAATGACACTGGGTGTGGTTCATGAAAAGAACAGACATGCAATGACACTGGTGGATCCTTATGTGGTTTGTTTAGAGGAACATACATGCAATGACACTAGTGGATCCATGTGTGGTTCATGAGAAGAACACACATCCAATGACACTGGTGGATCCTTATGTGGTTCATGAAAAGAACTGACATGCAATGACACTAGTGGATCCTTATGTGGTTTGTTTAGAAGAACACACATGCAATGACACTGGGTGTGGTTCATGAAAAGAATGTATATGGAATGACACTGGTGGATCCTTATGTGGTTTGTTTAGAGGAATGTACATGCAATGACACCGTGGATCCATGTGGTTCATGAGAAGAACATGCATCCAATCACACTGGTGGATCCTTATGTGGTTCATGAAAAGAACTGACATGCAGTGATACTGGGTGTGGTTCATGAGAAGAACACACATCCAATGACACTGGTGGAGTCTAGCCGTGGTTCATGAAAAGAACAGACATGCAGTGACACCGGTGGATCCATATGTGGTTTGTCTAGAGTAACACACATGCAATGACACTAAGTGTGGTTCATGAAAAGAACACACATGCAATGACACTGGTGGATCCACGTGTGGTTTGTGAGAAGAACAGACATGCAATGACACTAGTGGATCCTTATGTGGTTCATGAAAAGAACAAACATGCAATGACACTGGGTGTGGTTCATGAAAAGAACTGACATGCAATGACACTAGGTGTGGTTCATGAAAAGAACATACATGCAATGACACCGGTGAATCCATGTGTGGTTTATGGAAGTAACAGACATGCAATCACTCTAGCTGTGGTTCATGAAAAGAACAGACATGCAATGACACCGGGTGTGGTTCTTGAAAAGAACAGACATGCAATGACACTGGGTGTGGTTCATGAAAAGAACAGACATGCAATGACTCTAGCTCTGGTTCATGAAAAGAACACACATGCAATGACATTGGGTATGGTTCATGAAAAGAACAGACATGCAATGACACTTGTGGATCCTTATGTGGTTTGTTTAGAGGAACATACATGCAATCACATCGGTGGATCCATTTGTGGTTCATGAGAAGAACACACATCCAATCACACTGGTAGATTCTTATGTGGTTGATGAAAAGAATAGACATGCAGTGACACCGGTGGATCCTTATGTGGTCTGTCTAGAGGAACACACATGCAATGACACCGGGTGTGGTTCATGAAAAGAACAGACATGCAATGACTTATGTGGTTTCTTTAAAAGAACACACACGCAATGACACTGGGTGTGGTTCATGAAAAGAACAGACATGCAATGACACTGGTGGATCCGTATGTGGTTTGTTTAGAGGAACATACATGCAATGACACCAGTGGATCCATGTGTGGTTCATGAGAAGAACACACATCCAATGACACTGGTGGATCCTTATGTGGTTCATGAAAAGAACTGACATGCAGTGACACTAGGTGTGGTTCATGAAAAGAACACACATGCAATGACACCTGTGGATCCATGTGTGGTTCATGAAAAGAATGTATGCAAGGACACCGTGGATCCTTATGTGGTTTGTCTAGAGGAACCCACATGCAATGTCACTGGGTGTGGTTCATGAAAAGAACAGACATGCAATGACACTGGTGGATCCTTATGTGGTTTGTCTAGAGGAAAACACATGCAATGATACTGGTGGATCCTTATGTGGTTTGTGAGAAGAATAGTAATGCTATGACACTAGTGGATCCATATGTGGTTCATGAAAAGAACTGACATGCAATGACACTGGGTGTGGTTCATGAAAAGAACTAACATGCAATGACACTGGGCGTGGTTCATGAAAAGAACTGACATGCAATGACACTGGGCGTGGTTCATCAAAAGAACATACATGCAATGACACCGGTGGATCCATGTGTGGTTTATGGAAGTAACAGACATGCAATGACTCTAGCTGTGGTTCATGAAAAGAACAGACATGCAATGACACCGGTGTGGTTCATGAAAAGAACAGACATGTAATGACACTGGTGGATCCTTATGTGGTTTGTTTAGAAGAACACACATGCAATGACACTGGGTGTGGTTCATGAAAAGAACAGACATGCAATGACACTGGGTGTGGTTCATGAAAAGAATAGACATGCAATGACTCTAGCTCTGGTTCATGAAAAGAACACACATGCAATGACATTGGGTATGGTTCATGAAAACAATAGACATGCAATGACACTTGTGGATCCTTATGTGGTTTGTTTAGAGGAACATACATGCAATCACATCGGTGGATCCATTTGTGGTTCGTGAGAAGAACACACATCCAATGGCACTGGTAGATCCTTATGTGGTTGATGAAAATAATAGACATGCAGTGACACCAGTGGATCCTTATGTGGTCTGTCTAGAGGAACACACATGCAATGACACCGGGTGTGGTTCATGAAAAGAACAGACATGCAATGACTTATGTGGTTTCTTTAGAAGAACACACACGCAATGACACTGGGTGTGGTTCATGAAAAGAACAGACATGCAATGACACTGGTGGATCCTTATGTGGTTTGTTTAGAGGAACATACATGCAATGACACTAGTGGATCCATGTGGTTCATGAGAAGAACACACATCCAATGACACTGTGGATCCTTATGTGGTTCATGAAAAGAACACATGCAATGACACTAGTGGATCCTTATGTGGTTTGTTTAGAAGAACACACATGCAATGACACCGGGTGTGGTTCATGAAAAGAATGTATGGAATGACACCTGGTGGATCCTTATGTGGTTTGTTTAGAGGAATAGACATGCAATGACACCGGTGGATCCATGTGTGGTTCATGAGAAGAACACATCCAATCACACTGGTGGATCCTTATGTGGTTCATGAAAAGAATGACATGCAAAGGATACCGGGTGTGGTTCATGAGAAGAACACACATCCAATGACACTGGTGGAGTCCAAGTGGTTCATGAAAAGAATGTACATGCAAGGACACCGTGGATCCATATGTGGTTTGTCTAGAGTAACACACATGCAATGACACTAGGTGTGGTTCATGAAATGAACACACATGCAATGACACTGGATCCATGTGGTTTGTGAGAAGAATGACATGCAATGACACTAGTGGATCCTTATGTGGTTCATGAAAAGAACAAACATGCAATGACACCGGGTGTGGTTCATGAAAAGAACTGACATGCAATGACACTAGGTGTGGTTCATGAAAAGAACATACATGCAATGACACCGTGAATCCATGTGTGGTTTATGGAAGTAATGCACATGCAATGACTCTAGCTGTGGTTCATGAAAAGAATGACATGCAATGACACCAAAGTGCAGTTCTTGAAAAGAACAGACATGCAATGACACCGGTGTGGTTCATGAAAAGAATGACATGCAATGACTCTAGCTCTGGTTCATGAAAAGAACACACATGCAATGACATTGGGTATGGTTCATGAAAAGAACATGTACATGCAATGACACTTGTGGATCCTTATGTGGTTTGTTTAGAGGAACATACATGCAATCACATCGGTGGATCCATTTGTGGTTCATGAGAAGAACACACATCCAATCACACCGTAGATCCTTATGTGGTTGATGAAAAGAATAGACATGCAAGTGACACGGTGGATCCTTATGTGGTCTGCCTAGAGGAACACACATGCAATGACACCGGTGTGGTTCATGAAAAGAACAGACATGCAATGACACTGGTGGATCCTTATGTGGTTTGTTTAGAGGAACATACATGCAATGACACCAGTGGATCCATTTGTGGTTCATGAGAAGAACACACATACAATGACACTGGTGGATCCTTATGTGGTTCATGAAAAGAACTGACATGCAGTGACACTAGGTGTGGTTCATGAAAAGAACACGCATGCAATGACACCTGTGGATCCATGTGTGGTTCATGAAAAGAATGTATATGCAGACACCGGTGGATCCTTATGTGGTTTGTCTAGAGGAACCCACATTCAATGTCACTGGGTGTGGTTCATGAAAAGAACAGACATGCAATGACACTGGTGGATCCTTATGTGGTTTGTCTAGAGGAAAACACATGCAATGATACTGGTGGATCCTTATGTGGTTTGTGAGAAGAATAGTAATGCAATGACACTAGTGGATCCATATGTGGTTCATGAAAAGAACTGACATGCAATGACACTGGGTGTGGTTCATGAAAAGAACTAACATGCAATGACACTGGGCGTGGTTCATGAAAAGAACTGACATGCAATGACACCGGCATGGTTCATGAAAAGAACAGACATGCAATGACACCGGTGGATCCATGTGTGGTTTATGGAAGTAACAGACATGCAATGACTCTAGCTGTGGTTCATGAAAAGAACAGACATGCAATGACACGGGTGTGGTTCATGAAAAGAACAGACATGTAATGACACTGGTGGATCCTTATGTGGTTTGTTTAGAAGAACACACATGCAATGACACTGGGTGTGGTTCATGAAAAGAACAGACATGAAATGACACTGGGTGTGGTTCATGAAAAGAACAGACATGCAATGACTCTAGCTACAGTTCATGAAAAGAACACACATGCAATGACATTGGGTATGGTTCATGAAAAGAATAGACATGCAATGACACTTGTGGATCCTTATGTGGTTTGTTTAGAGGAACATACATGCAATCACATCGGTGGATCCATTTGTGGTTCGTGAGAAGAACACACATCCAATGGCACTGGTAGATCCTTATGTGGTTGATGAAAAGAATAGACATGCAGTGACACCAGTGGATCCTTATGTGGTCTGTCTAGAGGAACACACATGCAATGACACCGGGTGTGGTTCATGAAAAGAACAGACATGCAATGACTTATGTGGTTTCTTTAGAAGAACACACACGCAATGACACTGGGTGTGGTTCATGAAAAGAACAGACATGCAATGACACTGGTGGATCCTTATGTGGTTTGTTTAGAGGAACATACATGCAATGACACTGGTGGATCCACGTGTGGTTCATGAGAAGAACACACATCCAATGACACTGGTGGATCCTTATGTGGTTCATGAAAAGAACTGACATGCAGTGACACTAGGTGTGGTTCATGAAAAGAACACACATGCAATGACACCTGTGGATCCATGTGTGGTTCATGAAAAGAACAGACATGCAGTGACACCGGTGGATCCTTATGTGGTTTGTCTAGAGGAACCCACATGCAATGTCACTGGGTGTGGTTCATGAAAAGAACAGACATGCAATGACACTGGTGGATCCTTATGTGGTTTGTCTAGAGGAAAACACATGCAATGATACTGGTGGATCCTTATGTGGTTTGTGAGAAGAATAGTAATGCAATGACACTAGTGGATCCATATGTGGTTCATGAAAAGAACTGACATGCAATGACACTGGGTGTGGTTCATGAAAAGAACTGACATGCAATGACACTGGGCGTGGTTCATGAAAAGAATTGACATGCAATGACACTGGGCGTGGTTCATGAAAAGAACAGACATGCAATGACACCGGTGGATCCATGTGTGGTTTATGGAAGTAACACACATGCAATGACTCTAGCGGTGGTTCATGAAAAGAACAGACATGCAATGACACGGGTGTGGTTCATGAAAACAACAGACATGTAATGACACTGGTGGATCCTTATGTGGTTTGTTTAGAAGAACACACATGCAATGACACTGGGTGTGGTTCATGAAAAGAACAGACATGCAATGACACTGGGTGTGGTTCATGAAAAGAACAGACATGCAATGACACTGGTGGATCCTTATGTGGTTTGTTTAGAAGAACACACATGCAATGACACTGGGTGTGGTTCATGAAAAGAATAGACATGCAATGACATTGGTGGATCCTTATGTGGTTTGTTTAGAGGAATAGACATGCAATGACACCGGTGGATCCATGTGTGGTTCATTAGAAGAACACACATCCAATGACACTGGTGGATCCTTATGTGGTTCATGAAAAGAACTGACATGCAGTGACCCTGGGTGTGGTTCATGAGAAGAACACACATCCAATGACACTAGTGGACTCTAGCTATGGTTCATGAAACGAACAGACATGTAGTGACACCGGTGGATACTTATGTGGTTTGTCTAGAGGAACACACATGCAATGACACTGGGTGTGGTTCATTAAAATAACAGACATGGAATGACACTGGTGGATCCTTATATGGTTTGTGAGAAGAATAGACATGCAATGACACTGGTGGATCCTTATGTGGTTCATGAAAAGAACTAACATGCAATGACACTGGGTGTGGTTCATGAAAAGAACAGACATGCAATGACACTGGGTGTGGTTCATGAAAAGAATAGACATGCAATGACTCTAGCTCTGGTTCATGAAAAGAACACACATGCAATGACATTGGGTATGGTTCATGAAAACAATAGACATGCAATGACACTTGTGGATCCTTATGTGGTTTGTTTAGAGGAACATACATGCAATCACATCGGTGGATCCATTTGTGGTTCGTGAGAAGAACACACATCCAATGGCACTGGTAGATCCTTATGTGGTTGATGAAAATAATAGACATGCAGTGACACCAGTGGATCCTTATGTGGTCTGTCTAGAGGAACACACATGCAATGACACCGGTGGTTCATGAAAAGAATGACATGCAATGACTTATGTGGTTTCTTTAGAAGAACACACACGCAATGACACTGGGTGTGGTTCATGAAAAGAACAGACATGCAATGACACTGGTGGATCCTTATGTGGTTTGTTTAGAGGAACATACATGCAATGACACTAGTGGATCCATGTGTGGTTCATGAGAAGAACACACATCCAATGACACTGGTGGATCCTTATGTGGTTCATGAAAAGAACTGACATGCAATGACACTAGTGGATCCTTATGTGGTTTGTTTAGAAGAACACACATGCAATGACACTGGGTGTGGTTCATGAAAAGAACAGACATGGAATGACACTGGTGGATCCTTATGTGGTTTGTTTAGAGGAATAGACATGCAATGACACCGGTGGATCCATGTGTGGTTCATGAGAAGAACACAGATCCAATCACACTGGTGGATCCTTATGTGGTTCATGAAAAGAACTGACATGCAGTGATACTGGGTGTGGTTCATGAGAAGAACACACATCCAATGACACTGGTGGAGTCTAGCCGTGGTTCATGAAAAGAACAGACATGCAGTGACACCGGTGGATCCATATGTGGTTTGTCTAGAGTAACACACATGCAATGACACTAGGTGTGGTTCATGAAATGAACACACATGCAATGACACTGGTGGATCCATGTGTGGTTTGTGAGAAGAACAGACATGCAATGACACTAGTGGATCCTTATGTGGTTCATGAAAAGAACAAACATGCAATGACACTGGGTGTGGTTCATGAAAAGAACTGACATGCAATGACACTAGGTGTGGTTCATGAAAAGAACATACATGCAATGACACCGGTGAATCCATGTGTGGTTTATGGAAGTAACAGACATGCAATGACTCTAGCTGTGGTTCATGAAAAGAACAGACATGCAATGACACCGGGTGCGGTTCTTGAAAAGAACAGACATGCAATGACACTGGGTGTGGTTCATGAAAAGAACAGACATGCAATGACTCTAGCTCTGGTTCATGAAAAGAACACACATGCAATGACATTGGGTATGGTTCATGAAAAGAACAGACATGCAATGACACTTGTGGATCCTTATGTGGTTTGTTTAGAGGAACATACATGCAATCACATCGGTGGATCCATTTGTGGTTCATGAGAAGAACACACATCCAATCACACTGGTAGATCCTTATGTGGTTGATGAAAAGAATAGACATGCAGTGACACCGGTGGATCCTTATGTGGTCTGTCTAGAGGAACACACATGCAATGACACCGGGTGTGGTTCATGAAAAGAACAGACATGCAATGACACTGGTGGATCCTTATGTGGTTTGTTTAGAGGAACATACATGCAATGACACCGGTGGATCCATTTGTGGTTCATGAGAAGAACACACATCCAATGACACTGGTGGATCCTTATGTGGTTCATGAAAAGAACTGACATGCAGTGACACTAGGTGTGGTTCATGAAAAGAACACGCATGCAATGACACCTGTGGATCCATGTGTGGTTCATGAAAAGAACAGACATGCAGTGACACCGGTGGATCCTTATGTGGTTTGTCTAGAGGAACCCACATTCAATGTCACTGGGTGTGGTTCATGAAAAGAACAGACATGCAATGACACTGGTGGATCCTTATGTGGTTTGTCTAGAGGAAAACACATGCAATGATACTGGTGGATCCTTATGTGGTTTGTGAGAAGAATAGTAATGCAATGACACTAGTGGATCCATATGTGGTTCATGAAAAGAACTGACATGCAATGACACTGGGTGTGGTTCATGAAAAGAACTAACATGCAATGACACTGGGCGTGGTTCATGAAAAGAACTGACATGCAATGACACTGGGCATGGTTCATGAAAAGAACAGACATGCAATGACACCGGTGGATCCATGTGTGGTTTATGGAAGTAACAGACATGCAATGACTCTAGCTGTGGTTCATGAAAAGAACAGACATGCAATGACACGGGTGTGGTTCATGAAAAGAATGTACATGTAATGACACTGTGGATCCTTATGTGGTTTGTTTAGAAGAACACACATGCAATGACACTGGGTGTGGTTCATGAAAAGAACAGACATGAAATGACACTGGGTGTGGTTCATGAAAAGAACAGACATGCAATGACTCTAGCTCTGGTTCATGAAAAGAACACACATGCAATGACATTGGGTATGGTTCATGAAAAGAATAGACATGCAATGACACTTGTGGATCCTTATGTGGTTTGTTTAGAGGAACATACATGCAATCACATCGGTGGATCCATTTGTGGTTCGTGAGAAGAACACACATCCAATGGCACTGGTAGATCCTTATGTGGTTGATGAAAAGAATAGACATGCAGTGACACGTGGATCCTTATGTGGTCATCTGAGAGAACACACATGCAATGACACGGGTGTGGTTCATGAAAAGAACAGACATGCAATGACTTATGTGGTTTCTTTAGAAGAACACACACGCAATGACACTGGGTGTGGTTCATGAAAAGAACAGACATGCAATGACACTGGTGGATCCTTATGTGGTTTGTTTAGAGGAACATACATGCAATGACACTAGTGGATCCATGTGTGGTTCATGAGAAGAACACACATCCAATGACACTGGTGGATCCTTATGTGGTTCATGAAAAGAACTGACATGCAGTGACACTAGGTGTGGTTCATGAAAAGAACACACATGCAATGACACCTGTGGATCCATGTGTGGTTCATGAAAAGAACAGACATGCAGTGACACCGGTGGATCCTTATGTGGTTTGTCTAGAGGAACCCACATGCAATGTCACAGGTGTGGTTCATGAAAAGAACAGACATGAAATGACACTGGTGGATCCTTATGTGGTTTGTCTAGAGGAAAACACATGCAATGATACTGGTGGATCCTTATGTGGTTTGTGAGAAGAATAGTAATGCAATGACACTAGTGGATCCATATGTGGTTCATGAAAAGAACTGACATGCAATGACACTGGGTGTGGTTCATGAAAAGAACTGACATGCAATGACACTGGGCGTGGTTCATGAAAAGAATTGACATGCAATGACACTGGGCGTGGTTCATGAAAAGAACAGACATGCAATGACACCGGTGGATCCATGTGTGGTTTATGGAAGTAACACACATGCAATGACTCTAGCGGTGGTTCATGAAAAGAACAGACATGCAATGACACGGTGTGGTTCATGAAAAACAAGACATGCAATGACACTGGTGGATCCTTATGTGGTCTGTCTAGAGGAACACACATGCAATGACACCGGGTGTGGTTCATGAAAAGAACAGACATGCAATGACACTGGTGTGGTTCATGAAAAGAACAGACATGCAAAGACACTGGTGGATCCTTATGTGGTTTGTCTAGAAGAACACACATGCAATGACACTGGGTGTGGTTCATGAAAAGAATAGACATGCAATGACATTGGTGGATCCTTATGTGGTTTGTTTAGAGGAATAGACATGCAATGACACCGGTGGATCCATGTGTGGTTCATTAGAAGAACACACATCCAATGACACTGGTGGATCCTTATGTGGTTCATGAAAAGAACTGACATGCAGTGACCACAGGTGTGGTTCATGAGAAGAACACATCCAATGACACTAGTGGACTCTAGCTATGGTTCATGAAACGAACAGACATGTAGTGACACAGGTGGATACTTATGTGGTTTGTCTAGAGGAACACACATGCAATGACACTGGGTGTGGTTCATTAAAATAACAGACATGGAATGACACTGGTGGATCCTTATATGGTTTGTGAGAAGAATAGACATGCAATGACACTGGTGGATCCTTATGTGGTTCATGAAAAGAACTAACATGCAATGACACTGGGTGTGGTTCATGAAAAGAACAGACATGCAATGACACTGGGTGTGGTTCATGAAAAGAATAGACATGCAATGACTCTAGCTCTGGTTCATGAAAAGAACACACATGCAATGACATTGGGTATGGTTCATGAAAACAATAGACATGCAATGACACTTGTGGATCCTTATGTGGTTTGTTTAGAGGAACATACATGCAATCACATCGGTGGATCCATTTGTGGTTCGTGAGAAGAACACACATCCAATGGCACTGGTAGATCCTTATGTGGTTGATGAAAATAATAGACATGCAGTGACACCAGTGGATCCTTATGTGGTCTGTCTAGAGGAACACACATGCAATGACACCGGGTGTGGTTCATGAAAAGAACAGACATGCAATGACTTATGTGGTTTCTTTAGAAGAACACACACGCAATGACACTGGGTGTGGTTCATGAAAAGAACAGACATGCAATGACACTGGTGGATCCTTATGTGGTTTGTTTAGAGGAACATACATGCAATGACACTAGTGGATCCATGTGTGGTTCATGAGAAGAACACACATCCAATGACACTGGTGGATCCTTATGTGGTTCATGAAAAGAACTGACATGCAATGACACTAGTGGATCCTTATGTGGTTTGTTTAGAAGAACACACATGCAATGACACTGGGTGTGGTTCATGAAAAGAACAGACATGGAATGACACTGGTGGATCCTTATGTGGTTTGTTTAGAGGAATAGACATGCAATGACACCGGTGGATCCATGTGTGGTTCATGAGAAGAACACAGATCCAATCACACTGGTGGATCCTTATGTGGTTCATGAAAAGAACTGACATGCGGATAATCTTTGGGTGTGGTTCATGAGAAGAACACACATCCAATGACACTGGTGGAGTCTAGCCGTGGTTCATGAAAAGAACAGACATGCAGTGACACCGGTGGATCCATATGTGGTTTGTCTAGAGTAACACACATGCAATGACACTAGGTGTGGTTCATGAAATGAACACACATGCAATGACACTGGTGGATCCATGTGTGGTTTGTGAGAAGAACAGACATGCAATGACACTAGTGGATCCTTATGTGGTTCATGAAAAGAACAAACATGCAATGACACTGGGTGTGGTTCATGAAAAGAACTGACATGCAATGACACTAGGTGTGGTTCATGAAAAGAACATACATGCAATGACACCGGTGAATCCATGTGTGGTTTATGGAAGTAACAGACATGCAATGACTCTAGCTGTGGTTCATGAAAAGAACAGACATGCAATGACACCGGGTGCGGTTCTTGAAAAGAACAGACATGCAATGACACTGGGTGTGGTTCATGAAAAGAACAGACATGCAATGACTCTAGCTCTGGTTCATGAAAAGAACACACATGCAATGACATTGGGTATGGTTCATGAAAAGAACAGACATGCAATGACACTTGTGGATCCTTATGTGGTTTGTTTAGAGGAACATACATGCAATCACATCGGTGGATCCATTTGTGGTTCATGAGAAGAACACACATCCAATCACACTGGTAGATCCTTATGTGGTTGATGAAAAGAATAGACATGCAGTGACACCGGTGGATCCTTATGTGGTCTGTCTAGAGGAACACACATGCAATGACACCGGGTGTGGTTCATGAAAAGAACAGACATGCAATGACACTGGTGGATCCTTATGTGGTTTGTTTAGAGGAACATACATGCAATGACACCAGTGGATCCATTTGTGGTTCATGAGAAGAACACACATCCAATGACACTGGTGGATCCTTATGTGGTTCATGAAAAGAACTGACATGCAGTGACACTAGGTGTGGTTCATGAAAAGAACACGCATGCAATGACACCTGTGGATCCATGTGTGGTTCATGAAAAGAACAGACATGCAGTGACACCGGTGGATCCTTATGTGGTTTGTCTAGAGGAACCCACATTCAATGTCACTGGGTGTGGTTCATGAAAAGAACAGACATGCAATGACACTGGTGGATCCTTATGTGGTTTGTCTAGAGGAAAACACATGCAATGATACTGGTGGATCCTTATGTGGTTTGTGAGAAGAATAGTAATGCAATGAC
This sequence comes from Avena insularis, assembly GCA_023614405.1. NCBI lineage: Eukaryota > Viridiplantae > Streptophyta > Magnoliopsida > Poales > Poaceae > Avena > Avena insularis. The sequence goes on along the minus strand of CM042692.1, from coordinate 65,717,820 downwards.
ACTAGTGGATCCATATGTGGTTCATGAAAAGAACTGACATGCAATGACACTGGGTGTGGTTCATGAAAAGAACTAACATGCAATGACACTGGGCGTGGTTCATGAAAAGAACTGACATGCAATGACACTGGGCATGGTTCATGAAAAGAACAGACATGCAATGACACCGGTGGATCTATGTGTGGTTTATGGAAGTAACAGACATGCAATGACTCTAGCTGTGGTTCATGAAAAGAACAAACATGCAATGACACGGGTGTGGTTCATGAAAAGAACAGACATGTAATGACACTGGTGGATCCTTATGTGGTTTGTTTAGAAGAACACACATGCAATGACACTGGGTGTGGTTCATGAAAAGAACAGACATGAAATGACACTGGGTGTGGTTCATGAAAAGAACAGACATGCAATGACTCTAGCTCTGGTTCATGAAAAGAACACACATGCAATGACATTGGGTATGGTTCATGAAAAGAATAGACATGCAATGACACTTGTGGATCCTTATGTGGTTTGTTTAGAGGAACATACATGCAATCACATCGGTGGATCCATTTGTGGTTCGTGAGAAGAACACACATCCAATGGCACTGGTAGATCCTTATGTGGTTGATGAAAAGAATAGACATGCAGTGACACCAGTGGATCCTTATGTGGTCTGTCTAGAGGAACACACATGCAATGACACCGGGTGTGGTTCATGAAAAGAACAGACATGCAATGACTTATGTGGTTTCTTTAGAAGAACACACACGCAATGACACTGGGTGTGGTTCATGAAAAGAACAGACATGCAATGACACTGGTGGATCCTTATGTGGTTTGTTTAGAGGAACATACATGCAATGACACTAGTGGATCCATGTGTGGTTCATGAGAAGAACACACATCCAATGACACACTGTGGATCCTTATGTGGTTCATGAAAAGAATGACATGCAAGGACACCAGGTGTGGTTCATGAAAAGAACACACATGCAATGACACCTGTGGATCCATGTGTGGTTCATGAAAAGAACAGACATGCAGTGACACCGGTGGATCCTTATGTGGTTTGTCTAGAGGAACCCACATGCAATGTCACCGGGTGGTTCATGAAAAGAATGTACATGCAATGACACGTGGATCCTTATGTGGTTTGTCTAGAGGAAAACACATGCAATGATACTGGTGGATCCTTATGTGGTTTGTGAGAAGAATAGTAATGCAATGACACTAGTGGATCCATATGTGGTTCATGAAAAGAACTGACATGCAATGACACTGGGTGTGGTTCATGAAAAGAACTGACATGCAATGACACTGGGCGTGGTTCATGAAAAGAATTGACATGCAATGACACTGGGCGTGGTTCATGAAAAGAACAGACATGCAATGACACCGGTGGATCCATGTGTGGTTTATGGAAGTAACACACATGCAATGACTCTAGCGGTGGTTCATGAAAAGAACAGACATGCAATGACACGGGTGTGGTTCATGAAAACAACAGACATGTAATGACACTGGTGGATCCTTATGTGGTTTGTTTAGAAGAACACACATGCAATGACACTGGGTGTGGTTCATGAAAAGAACAGACATGCAATGACACTGGGTGTGGTTCATGAAAAGAACAGACATGCAATGCACTGGTGGATCCTTATGTGGTTTGTTTAGAAGAACACACATGCAATGACACTGGGTGTGGTTCATGAAAAGAATAGACATGCAATGACATTGGTGGATCCTTATGTGGTTTGTTTAGAGGAATAGACATGCAATGACACCGGTGGATCCATGTGTGGTTCATTAGAAGAACACACATCCAATGACACTGGTGGATCCTTATGTGGTTCATGAAAAGAACTGACATGCAGTGACCCTGGGTGTGGTTCATGAGAAGAACACACATCCAATGACACTAGTGGACTCTAGCTATGGTTCATGAAACGAACAGACATGTAGTGACACCGGTGGATACTTATGTGGTTTGTCTAGAGGAACACACATGCAATGACACTGGGTGTGGTTCATTAAAATAACAGACATGGAATGACACTGGTGGATCCTTATATGGTTTGTGAGAAGAATAGACATGCAATGACACTGGTGGATCCTTATGTGGTTCATGAAAAGAACTGACATGCAATGACACTGGGTTTGGTTCATGAAAAGAACTAACATGCAATGACACTGGGTGTGGTTCATGAAATGAACACACATGCAATGACACTGGTGGATCCATGTGTTGTTCATGAGAAGAACATACATGCAATGACACTAGTGGATCCTTATGTGGTTCATGAAAAGAACTGACATGCAATTACACTAGGTGTGGTTCATGAAAAGAACTGACATGCAATGACACTGAGTGTGGTTCGTGAAAAGAACAGACATGCAATGACACCGGTGGATCCATGTGTGGTTTATGGAAGGAACACACATGCAATGACACCGGGTGTGGTTCATGAAAAGAACAGACATGCAATGACTTATGTGGTTTGTTTAGAAGAACACACATGCAATGACACTGGGTGTGGTTCATGAAAAGAACAGACATGCAATGACACTGGTGGATCCTTATGTGGTTTGTTTAGAGGAACAGACATGCAATGACACCGGTGGATCCATGTGTGGTTCATGAGAAGAACACACATCCAATGACACTGGTGGATCCTTATGTGGTTCATGAAAAGAACTGAAATGCAGTGACACTGGGTGTGGTTCATGAAAAGAATAGACATGCAATGACACCGGTGGATCCATGTGTGATTCATGAAAAGAATAGACATGCAGTGACACCGGTGGATCCTTATGTGGTTTGTCGAGAGGAACAGACATGCAATGTCATTGGGTGTGGAGCCATGTGTGGTTTATGAGAAGAACACACATCCAATGAACTCTAGTGGATCTATATTGGCATAATTTGATGTATTCCACGATGTATTTCATTATACAAGACACTTTCCATTTTTATACTACTCAGTTTTGCCCTTGGTTTTATGTGGTACTACTTAGTTTTGCCCCCTCTCTCTATCTTTCGTAGAAGCCCAAACCTGTGCTCACCATGTCTGCTACTCCCTGATTGGTTGTCACAGTTGTCACGCGGATCGTGCGCACCAACCGTTGATTCTGTGCGATCCAGCGATGATCGTTGCACACGTCGTGCCCTTCACAGTACAGCGTGAGACAACATAGACGTCTCCCTCCGTGAGACTTCTACAGGAAGGAACACGATGCCGTCCATGGAAAAAGCGTCGAGCGGTCATGTCAAGTTTAATCAAGTCTGAAAATACTACTACTGCTACTACAACTCATGCACAGGGCAATGGGGTCATCGAGTGCATAGTTGTCGACGGGACGCTGCAATTTATTGCCACTTGATTTTAATAATACATATCCCATTTTGACACAGCGCTCTCAATCTCACTTCCAACTGGGACCTACCGCTAGTAACTTCCATGAGTCAAGGGCCCCCTCGAGTAGATCTAACGTTGCTAGAAATTAGTTCCATGCCACTTGCATGCAGTGGAATCGAGGTCTGCCATGAGCATGTTTTCAATGCATATCTAAAGTGGAGATGGTGGCTATTTCAAAAAAAGGGAACCGAAAAAAAGGGTGGAGATCGTGGTATCCCCCCGCCCACCACACGTGTCCACTCGAGGACTACGAACGGTCCGGTGTTTATAACCCCCCTCGACCTTCTTCTTCCATGAGCTTGTGTCATTTCCCCCCGCCTGTCTAGTCCCAAGGCCCCAATCTACACCTGCCGCGCGCGCCGAAGCTCCCTCGTTTGCACTACCTCCTTCCCTTGGTGCGCCATGAAGCGTACGCGTGGAGACGATCCGGAGGTGAAGCCAGTTGAAGGCGCATCAGATAGGCGCTTTCTTGGCGCCAAGGCGTCTTCTCAAACGCAAAACGCCGCTAAGCGCTTCGAGGGTGCAAGCTCATCCGTCCAGCCAGTAGCCGTTGCCGCCGAGCAGCAGGTGGTAGTCGTCGCTGCCGAGCAGCAGGTGGTAGCCATCGCCACCGCCGAGCAGCAGGTGGTAGCCATCGCCACCGAGCAGCAGTTAGTAGCCGTCGCCGCCGAGCAGCAGGTGGCCGACAATGTCGTGGTTCCAGCGGCAGATCTAGATGGGGGGCAGGAGGCAGGCGGAGGCAATCCGGTGATCTACATTGACGACCCCATCGCCGTTCAAGAAATCTTCGACGCAATCGCGGAGAATGATGAGTTCGAGGAGGAGGTCCCTGATGAGGAGTCTGAGGTACTACATTGCTAGCTTCTCTAGTCGCAGCCGCAGTTTTCACTATTCATACATAGGATTTGCTCAATCGTGAACATATTATTTTGCTCTTGAAGTAGGGTAGTATATATATGATTCGATCGGTTGATTGATACATCTGCCATTTAGTCACAAAACCCCAATCCGTGTAGCCACAAAACCCCAATCTGCTCATCTGCCATCTAGTTGAGTTTGCTAGTTGAGTGTTGATTTCGATACACAGCAGGCCTATAACATTACATTTCTATTCCTTACTGGGCCCAATGATTCCATTTTGCCCCAAAATAGTGCAAGGGCATCTGATGGTGTAGTTTTCTTAGGGATGGTTAGTGAACCTGAGGCATAAATGCACATAAACAATATAGGTTGTGCTGTTGGTATTTTGGTTCTCCGACTCCATCGCTGAAAAAATGAGGCCCTAATTTTTCTCTCATATGGAACCTAAATATATAATCTTTGTATTGTTTCTGATCTATGAATGCGTTGTATGATGCATTTGTATATCCCTGAATATTGTTTTGTACGATTACATTTCAATTTCTTATTGTGGCCAATGATTCAAATTTGCCCCAAAGAGAGGCAGACACATTGGTGTCAAATTTTTTTAGGGATGAGTGAGCGCACCTGGGGCCATGTACAAGATCAATATAAGCTGTGCAATTGTTACTTGGTTCGCTTACGCCATCTCTGCAGAAACTTATGAGGCTGCAATCTTTATTCTACATTCATAGAACTATGATATTTGAATTATCTATTCTATGCATTCATAGTGTATAATAATTACATTTTAGTTTGTCACCGAGGCCAATGATTGAAATTTGCCCCAAAAGAGTTCAAGGGGAGACACGTATGATGGTGTCGTGTTTTAGGGATGGGTTGGTGAACCTGAGGCGGCAATGCACACAAACAATATAGGTTGTGTTGTTGGTACTTTGGTTCTCCAACTCCATCTCTGAAACAAATTATGAGGCCCTTGATTTATTCTCATATGGAACTACATATATAATCCTTGAATTGTTTCTGATCTTTTAATGATTGGTATGATGCATATGTATATGAATGGTTTTGATCATAAGTATTTTTAACATGTACCTGAAGATTAATTGTTTGGTTTTTTATTTATAATTACAATATTTAGGCTTGTTTTTGTACCTGACTATGTATATCCCTGAATATTGTTTTGTACGATTACATTTCAATTTCTTATTGTGGCCAATGATTCAAATTTGCCCCAAAGAGAGGCAGACACATTGGTGTCAGATTTTTTCAGGGATGAGTGAGCGAACCTGGGACCATGTACAAGAACAATATAAGCTATGCAATTGTTACTTGGTTCGCTCACGCCATCCCTGAATAAACTTATGAGGCCGCAATCTTTATTCTACATTCATAGAACTATGATATTCGAATTATCTATTCCATGAATTCATAGTGTATAAGAATTATATTTTAGTTTGTCACTGAGGCTGTAACACCCTCAAATCGTCCCTATGCAAGCTTTAGCCCTTTCCGCCAAACCTGCATAGAAGCGATTCAAGGACGCCCACCAGGCACTTTTGTGCGGGTGGAAAACGAAGTAACACCATTACACAACAGTCCTCGATGGGACCCGCAGAACAGATATATATATACAACAGCGACTCAACGAGTCAAGAATACAGATATACAATACAAAGATCCAAATCACCTTGAAAATGATAGAGCGTCCGACTACGGACAAGATACAAATGGGGCTAAGAGCCCTGAAGAATAACCAATGGCGTCCATAACCACCCGTGCCAAGTCGGAAGGTAACCTTGCTATGACGTCGATCGCAAACCTGCTAAAACAAAAGGGTGCCGACAAAGGGCAAAGGAAAAAGAGGCGTCGATCTTGAGGCCGATGCAGCGAGGCTAGAATTCGGCGGCTCTCGCCTACATAGGTATGGTGGACTGAAGCAGCAGCGCAGCGGCACTAAACAACCTATAGAGACTCGGGAAAACTGGCGGCTATTAGAGAGGGATAAGAAAGACCTATTCGGACCCAACCTGATACTAACACCAAACATACCCATCCTGGTATTTCCCCCTCGAGACCAAACGAGGAAGTGGGACCAAGGAACTCACACAGTTGGCAATTTTACTCATTCCGTTATAGTTGCAGCAATTACTAATCAGATGTAGATAGCATGAGTCATCCTGAAGCATAATTAGTGGGCAGTTTTAATTAACCATTCCGTGGTAGTTGGAACATTTACTAGTCAGATATAATTGTCCTAAGGAATCCCAAAACCCAGCAATTGTTGGCACTTTTATCACATTCCATTGGAGTTGCAATACTTACTAGGCAGGTATAGTATGACACGGATCACCACAGATCCACCAGTTGTTGTCATTTTTATTATCCATTCCGTGATAGTTGAATCTGATTACTAGTCATATATTAAGTCAAATTTATAACACTACTTTAGTTATGCTTGTCTATGATCGAGATACTGTGCTCCAAGTCGTCCATAACCGCGGACACGGCTTTGAAAGTTTTACCCTGTAGGGGTGCACAAATAGCAACACACACTCGATCAACCTCGGAAAAACCAACTCAAAACCCAACGAGGCTTTCACGACAAAGCAATCACAGGATTCATAAAATATTTCAGGGGGCCACCCCACTAAGCTACCATAGCGAAGTTGGCGGCTCGGAATGGACCCAGTTTTGCAGTACGGTAAGCGAGGGAACCGAAAGTGTGACTGGGCTTGTCGACACACCGAAATTGTGATTGTGCCACGATCCAAAAATCAAGGTGCTCCACTGACAATCGTAAATAAAGCAGTAAAGCATGGCATAAGTATAGGATAGTAATAAAGCCCCAAACTACTTTGTGGCCCCAAGAAATAGAAATGAATCAAGCTCTGGCTCAGGGGGGTCCATAAGGCCTCCCGGATGTGGATAGTGCGAATAGTCAAGAGCAATTATCAAGTACTCGGGGTCCTACAGGACACAAGTGAGCGTGGAAGAACCAAATAACATCTATTGCCCACCGATGCCTCTGCATTAGTTATATCTAGCATTTTAATAGTTGTATTTAAAGTCATGATCATCTCCACCAATAAGCATCTCCACCATTCCAACAACTATGGTACTCGACAACACGAGATCGCACCTGAGCTAGCAACTACGACTCGCAAGGCCAGCTATCTACCGAACAACAGGTATTAGGAGGTGTCCATGGCAATATAAAGGATGCACGGGATATAACTGGTGCACGGAAACTAAAGCATCACGACACGGATAGCAATAGATCAACAGGAGGAAATAGAGACTATAAATGCAAAATAGGTAGAAGGGGGAGAGATGCTCGCCTGGGAAACACTGCCAGAGGTTCATATCCGGAGAACTTGTCGATACTCGCATCCACTTATCGGTCTAATCCGTGAAGAAGCAAACACTAGCAGAAACACCGGATACAATATTTAATACTACGGCAGAAGATCCGGCATGATTATGATATGATGCATGGCATGGCACGGATGCAGTGCAATTAGTCAATATTAAGCGGAACCGGGGTCCCGACAATTAATTAGGCGGTTCAAGTTATTTAGATACCCCGCAATTAAATGTTGTATTAACAGGGCGAAACATGGCATCAGTTCTTTACACAATTTAAATGGAGTCTGGAATAAGACAAAGGTATCCCGCATATAGACTCCATATTTAATTATGAGGTGAATCAGCATAATGCCCCCAACCCACATGATATGCATGCGAGATGAACAATTAATATGCAACAAATTTTATATATAGCATTTATAAAATAGGGGCTCGGGAAAAGGGTTCACACATGTGGTTTCGAAGATCTTGGGTTCCGGGGGTTCAACGGTTTGGGTCCGGGGTCTCAGGGTTCGATGGGGATCGAGGGGTTCAGCGAGGAACGTTCTCAGACAACGGAAGGAGATCTTGGCGTTCCGGGGAGAAGGACTTGGTTTGGTGTCGGGGGCGCATCGGATTCGCCCTGGTCGATGTCGATCTTATCATGGTGAAGATCTTGTCGGGTCCGCGTATCGGGTCGGTCTTGGCGTTCGGGATGAAGAACTTGGCGTTTCGGTGGCGATCTTGGCGGTCTTCGGATCCGGGTCTCTAATCCGGGAAGGAGTACTCGTCGCATCCAATGGATCGTTCCTCGGGGTCGAAGAACTTGGCGCGCTAGGGTTCGGTCTTCGGATCTTGGTCGGGTCGTCGATTTTCTGGGGCTGAAGGACTTGGCGTTCGAGAGACGATCTTGTCGCATCCATGGTCTTCGGGTCGTGTCGACGGTCTTGTCATTTCGCGGCGGAGATCTTGGCGTCCTTGTCAGAGTTCTCGGGTGATGTTGTCGAAGTTGCACTTGGTGCGGCTTTTATTCACGTCCACGCCTCTCCGAGGTATTAAGATCTTGTCGACAAAACTCGAGGAGATGATGGACTTGGCAGCTTCCACCACACATCAGAGCACATCAAATGGAGGAACATATACTGCCACCCCATTCTCTGTTCATCTCCTTCACAAACATATGTACAAGATGAAGGAAATATGCCCTGAGAGGCAATAATAAAGTTGTTATTATGTATTCCTTGTATATGATAGATGTTTATTTTACATGCTATAATTGTATTGATAGGAAACATCAATACATGTGTGTTTAATAAACAAAAAGGGTTCCTAGTCATGCCTCTCTTATAGACTAGCTTGTTGATTAACAAAATGATCAAGGTTTCCTGATCATGGACATTGGATGTTGTTAATAACAAGGTCACACCATTGGTGGAATGATGTGATGAACATTCATCCGAAGTATAGCATTACGATCAAGTCATTGTGTTTATATTGCTATAACATCATACGAAGTAATCTTTATCCTTAGACCATGAGATCATGTTAATTGCTAACACCGGAAGAGTATCTTGATAACATCAAACCTCACACCGTAACAGGGTGACTATAAAGATGGGTTCAGTGCTACGAAGGTGTTATGTTGAGGCTCATGGATCAAGAGTGGAATTTGTCAATCCAGATGACGGATAGATATACTCTGGGCCCTCTCGGTGATATCACATTAGGATAGCTTGCAAGCAAGTGATGTGATCACTAGAATGTTATATCACGGGAACGAGAAAAGAGTGCATGTCGGTAACGAGATCAAACTAGGTATGGAGATACCGATGATCGAATCTCGGACATGTAATATATCGAGACAAAGGGATTTAGTTACAAGCGTTAAAGGTTCTCACGATCACAGGAGTCATCGTTGAATGTGTAGGAGTCAGTACGGATCTCTAGGTCCCACTGCTGATTATTGATCGGAGAAGGGTCTCGATCATGTCTGCATTATTCGCGAACCGTAGGGTGGCACACTTAAGAGTTACTGGACACCATTTTGGAGCACATATGTTTCAGACGAAAGAATTGCAAAGCGCAGGAATTGTTTCAATAGAAATCGGAAATTGTTTCGGGTGAAATTGCAGAAGGTGGTTCTGCATGTGATATTGAAATATTGCAAGGGGCTATATGTGAATGTTTGTTAATTAAAGTAATTAACAAAATTCTGAATAAATTTAATAAAAGGGTTTTATTAAATGAGAGAGCATTAAATTTGGAGAAACTTAATGCATTTAAAGTGGAGACTTTAAAAGGGAATGTGAAGAGGCATTTTAATGTGGAGGAGTTACCACCACATGAATGGGGAGGTGAGGTCACCCCCCATGCGCCACCATGGAGAGAGGGGCACCTCCTCCTATAAATGCCACCCATTCCTCCTTCATCCTTACACCTCCTTGTGAAGGATCTCTCCCCTCTAGAATTATTTCCCCATGGTCTCGGATTAGCGAGATACATGTTCCCAGTGGCATTTCGCTGAAGGAGTTGCTGCTCACTGGATCGCTGGAGCGAGGAGGTGGAGGTTGTCCGTGGCTTGAACGCAGTGTGCGAGTGTGGATGCGCTACGAGTTGCGGGCCGGACTTCCTCACGATCTTGAGATCGGCAAGTGTACGACTACATCAACCACGGTTCCTACTGCTAACAAAGCTCGTTGTCTTCGAGGGTAAGTTCTCTATGGATGTATGTCCACCCGTTTGCTTTGTACCTAGTAGATAGATCTTGGCGTGTAGTTCACACCGTAGGAAATTTTTGTTTTCTATGTCTGGACCCAACAAAGGGTATCGAGCCTGATCTATGCGTGGTGCAGACGGATAGTACACATATGTTTATATGTGGGTGATGATGATCATGTTATTGCATCTTCTATGTACTTTGGATATTGGTGGCATAGTGGTATGAAGCGGCCCAGACCAACCTTACATGTCATCGTACATGAGACCGGTTCCACGACTGACATGCAACTTGTTTTGCATAAGTGGCTGGCGGGTGTCTGTCTCTCCTACTATAGTCAATATCTGATTTACAATGAGTTTCTAATAACTTGGTTATCCTTGTTGTGGTTCATGTTCGTAGGTTAGACAGGTTCTATCTCCGAAAGCCCTAAGCCACGTAAAACTTGCAATTGATCAATTAGAGGCATCTAGTTTAGATCGTTGCTGTGCTAGTGTATTGATATGGTATTGTTGTAAGTAGATGTATAATAGATACTCTTACAACTCACTTAACGTGTAAGTTCCATAGACCTTGGCCTTACACACAAAGGAATGATAGAGATCATACCACGATGCAAATGATAGAGATCAAATGCATGGACCATATCACCTCACTTCACACATTAGATGTTAGCATCTTATATTGCTAGTTTGGCGCATTTGGTAGCATTATAAGATGATCCCTCATTTAGATATCAAGATAAAATGTGTTCTTCCTTAAGTATGCACCGTTTTGTGGATCGTGTTTTGAGGCATCACGTGATGATCGGGTGTTTTCAACTCTACGCTTTCATACAACGGGTGTAAGACAGTTTTACACACGCAAATACTAAGGTTCTTACTTCACGAGCCTAGCATGTACAGACATGGCCTCGGAACACGGACCGAAAGGTTAAGCATGAGTCATATAGTTGATATGATGCCCATATAGATGCTCGCCTTTGAAGCTACACCGACTCACGTGATGATCGAACTTGGTGTAGTGGATTTGGTTCATGTAATCACCAAAAGGACACGAAGGATGTCGTTTTTGAGTGGGAGTTCATTAGTAATTTGGATTAGTTGAACTCAATCTATCATAAACTTAGTCTAAATATACTTTACAAATTCTGTTGTAGATGGCACCACCTGCTTTTAATTTCAATGTGTTCATGGAGAAAGAGAAACTTGCGAATGGTAGCAACTTCACCAACTAGGCTATGAATTTGAGGATTCTCCTCAACTTCGCACAAAAGCAATATGTGCTAGATGCCGCTAGGCCCCCACCAGCCTCGATGCCCCGACAAGGAAAAGAACGTCTATATAACTCGTCAGAGGACCACAACTTAGTTCATTGCGGCATACCGTATGGGCTAGAGCCGTAACTTGAAAGCGTTTGAAAAAGGCAATGCCTTTGATACCATGGGAGAATTGAAAATGATTTTCGATACCCATGCCAGAGAGAGTTATAATGCTACAGAAAAGTTCTTTAGCTGCATGATGGAGGAAAACAGCTCCGTTAGTGAGCACGTACTCAAAATGTCTGGGTACGCCGATAAGCTTGTGTCCTTGGGAATAACGATTCCCATTGACTTAGGCATACATCGTATTCTCCAATCTCTGCCACCTAGCTACAAGAGCTTCGTGATGAACTATAATATGCAGGGCATGAAGAAGTCTCTTCCCGAGCTTCTGTCAATGCTTAAGACTGCACAAGTGGAGATTAGGAAAGAACATCAAGTGTTGATGATCAATAGGACCACCGGTTTCAAGAAGGACAAGAAAGGGAAGCACAAGGGAAAGAAGGGTGGCAAGTCTGTTGCCACGCCTGAAAAGAAACCCCGAGCTGGCCCTAAGTCTAACACCGAGTGCTACTATTGCAAGGGGACTGGCCATTGGGCATAAGCGCCCCAAGTATTTGGCGGACAAGAAGTCCGGCAAGGCAAACAAAATTATATGTGATATACATGTTATTGATGTGTACTTGACTAGTACTCGTAGTAGCACCTGGGTATTTGATACAGGATCGGTTGCTAATATATATAACTCGGTTTAGGGGCTGTGGAACAAGCGACAACTAGCAAGGGATGAGGTCACGATGCGGGTCAGCAATGGATCAAGAGTTGATGTGATCGCCGTCGAAACGCTGCCTCTCCATATGCCATCGGGATTAGTTATAAACCTAAATAATTGTTATTTGGTGCCTGCACTGAGCATGAACATTGTATCCGGATCGTGTTTGATGCAAAGTGGTTATTCATTTAAGTCTGAAAACAATGGTTGTTCGATTTATATGAATAATATCTTTTATGGTCATGCACCTATGTTGAATGGTTTATTTCTGTTGGATCTCGATAGTAGTATTACGCATATTCATAATGTTGATGCTAAAAGGACTAAACTTGATAATGATATATCTGCATATATGTGGCACTGCCGTCTAGGTCATATTGGCGTTAAACGCATGAAGAAACTCCATTCTGATGGACTTTTGGAATCACTTGATTTTGAATCATTTGATACATGTAAGCCATGCCTTATGGGCAAGATGACTAGAGCGCCGTTTTCCGGTTCAATGGAACGGGCGACAGATCTATTGGAAATCATACATACTGATGTGTGTGGACCAATGAGTGTGTCGGCGCGAGGTGGATATCGTTATTTTGTTACTTTCACGGATGATTTGAGTAGATATGGGTATATCTATTTGATGAAACACAAGTCTGAAACTTTTGAAAAGTTCAAAGAATTTCAGAATGAAGTGGAAAATCATCGTAACAGAAAGATCAAATTTCTGCGGTCCGACCATGGAGGAGAGTATCTTAGTTACGAGTTTAGCACACATATGAAAGACTGTGGAATAGTTTCACAACTCACGCCTGCCGGAACACCACAACGTAATGGTGTGTCAGAATGTCGTAATCGTACTTTATTGGATATGGTTCGATCTATGATGTCTCTAACTGACTTGCCACTGTCATTTTGGGGTTATGCACTAGAAACCACTACATTCACTTTAAATAGGGCACCATCTAAATCCATTGAAAAGACACCGTATGAATTATGGTTTGGAAAAAAACCTAAGCTGTCATTAAGTTTGGGGATGCGATGTTTATGTGATGAAACTTCAACCGGATAAACTCGAACCCAAAGCGGAAAAATGCGTCTTCATAGGATACCCTAAGGAAACGATTGGGTATACCTTCTATCACAGATCCGAGGGCAAGGTCTTTGTTGCCAAGAATGGATCCTTTCTTGAGAAGGAGTTTCTCGTGAAAGGTGTGAGTAGTCGGAAGGTAGAACTCGAAGAGGTTATTGAACCTTCTCTTCATGAAATGGCGAGTAGCGCAGCTCTAGAAGTTGTTTCGGAGTTGACTTCACCTAATGAAGAGAGAGCTAATGATATTGATCATGAAACTCCGAAAGAGGAAACTACCAAACCTCGCAGGTCAAGCAGGACACGTGTAGCTCCTGAACTGTACGGCAATCCTGTTGTGAATTTCATGGTTGATGAAATGGATGACCCTGCGACGTATGAAGAAGCGATGATGAGCCCGGATTCCAACAAATGGCTAGAAGCCATGAAATCCGAGATGGAATCCATGTACGAGAACCAAGTTTGGACCTTGGTGGACTTACCTCACGATCCAAAGGCCGTTGAGAATAAATGGATTTTCAAAAGAAAAACTGATGCTGATGGTAATGTGACCATCTATAAGGCTCGACTTGTCGCAAAGGGGTTTCGACAAATTCAAGGAGTTGACTACGATGAGACATTCTCTCCCGTAGCGATGCTTAAGTCGGTTAGGATTATGTTAGCAATTGCTGCATATTTCGATTATGAAATATGGCAGATGGATGTCAAAATTGCGTTCCTCAATGGTAATATTGAAGAAGAGTTGTATATGATACAACCTAAGGGGTTTGTCGATCCTAAGGATGCTAATAAGGTATGCAAACTTCAGCGATCCATCTATGGACTGAAGCAAGCATCCCGGAGTTGGAATCTCCACTTTGATGAGGTGATCAAAGAGTTTGGATTTGTCCAAACTTATGGAGAGGCTTGTATTTACAAGAAAGTGAGTGGGAGCAATGTGGCATTTCTGATATTATATGTGGATGACATATTATTGATTGGAAATGTTATAGATCTTTTAAATAGTGTTAAAAGTTATCTAAACAGTAAATTTTCGATGAAGGACCTTGGTGAAGCTTCATATATATTAGGCATTAAAATCTATAGAGATAGATCAATACGCCTAATTGGGCTATCGCAGAGTACATACCTTAATAAGATATTAAAGAAGTTTAATATGGATGGAAGTAAGAAGGGGTTCTTACCTATGTTGCAAGGCAAGACATTGAGTAAGACTCAAAGTCTGGCTACGGCGGAAGAAAGAGAGATAATGGATAGGATCCCCTATGCCTCAGCCATAGGCTCTATAATGTATGCCATGCTATGTACAAGACCGGATGTGGCACATGCTATTAGTTTGACTAGTAGGTACCAATCTGATGCAGGTTCTAACAACTGGATAGCGGTCAAGAATATCCTTAAGTACTTGAGAAGAACTAAGGATATGTTTCTTGTATATCAGGTGAAGAAGAGCTAGTCGCTAAGTGTTATGTCGATGCTAGCTTTGACACGATCCGGATGGCTCTAAGTCTCAATCCGGATCGTATTTCCCTTGAGCGAACAGCAGTTAGTTGGAGGAGCTCCAAACAACTGTGGTGGCTGGATCAACAACGAGGCGAAATATGTTCTTTGCTTGAGCGGCCGCAGAAGCAGTTTGGATGAAAGAGTTCATTACGGAACTGGGTGTGGTTCCTAGTGTGTTGGACCCGATGGTGATCTATTGTGACAACAATGGAGCCATAGCCAACACCAAGGAACCAAGGTCTCACAAGAATTCCAAGCATATTAAGCGCCGGTTTCACTCCATCCGCGAACATGTCAAGGATGGAGATATAAAGATTTGTAAAGTGCACACGGACCTGAATGTAGCAAATCTGTTGACTAAAGTACTCCCTAGGGAAAAACATGATCAACACCAGAACTCCATGGGTGTTAGATTTATCACTATGTGAACTAGATTATTGTCTCTAGTGCAAGTGGGAGACTGAAGGAAATATGCCCTGAGAGGCAATAATAAAGTTGTTATTATGTATTCCTTGTATATGATAGATGTTTATTTTACATGCTATAATTGTATTGATAGGAAACATCAATACATGTGTATTTAATAAACAAAAAGGGTTCCTAGTCATGCCTCTCTTATAGACTAGCTTGTTGATTAACAAGGAGATCAAGGTTTCCTGATCATGGACATTGGATGTTGTTAATAACAAGGTCACACCATTGGTGGAATGATGTGATGAACATTCATCTGAAGTATAGCATTACGATCAAGTCATTGTGTTTATATTGCTATAACATCATACGAAGTAATCTTTATCCTTAGACCATGAGATCATGTTAATTGCTAACACCGGAAGAGTATCTTGATAACATCAAACGTCACACCGTAACAGGGTGACTATAAAGATGGGTTCAGTGCTACGAAGGTGTTATGTTGAGGCTCATGGATCAACAGTGGAATTTGTCAATCCAGATGACGGATAGATATACTCTGGGCCCTCTCGGTGATATCACATTAGGATAGCTTGCAAGCAAGTGATGTGATCACCAGAATGTTATATCACGAGAACGAGAAAAGAGTGCATGTCGGTAACGAGATCAAACTAGGTATGGAGATACCGATGATCGAATCTCGGACATGTAATATATCGAGAGACAAAGGGATTTAGTTACAAGCGTTAAAGGTTCTCACGATCACAGGAGTCATCGTTGAATGTGTAGGAGTCGATGCGGATCTCCGTGTCCATTGCTGATTATTGATCGAAGAAGGGTCTCGATCATGTCTGCATTATTCACAAACCGTAGGGTGGCACACTTAAGAGTTACCGGACACCATTTTGGAGCACATATGTTTTAGACGAAAGAATTGCAAAGCGCAGGAATTGTTTCAATAGAAACCGGAAATTGTTTCGGGTGAAATTGCAGAAGGTGGTTCTGCATGTGATATTGAAATATTGCAAGGGGCTATATGTGAATGTTTGTTAATTAAAGTAATTAACAAAATTCTGAATAAATTTAATAAAAGGGTTTTATTAAATGAGAGAGCATTAAATTTGGATAAACTTAATGCATTTAAAGTGGAGACTTTAAAAGGGAATGTGAAGAGGCATTTTAATGTGGAGGAGTTACCACCACATGAATGGGGGAGGTGAGGGGTCACCCCCGCCCCATGCGCCGGCCATGGAGAGAGGGGGCACCCCTCCTCCTCCTATAAAAGGCCACCCATTCCCTCCTTCATCCTTACACCTCCTTATGAAGGATCTCTCTCCCCCTTTAGAATTATTTCCCCATGCTCTCTGATTAGCGAGATACATGTTCCCGGTGGCATTTCGTCTGGAAGGAGTTGCTGCTTCCGCTGGATCGCTGGAGCGAGGAGGTGGAGATTGTCCGGTGGCTTGAACGTGTGTGCGAGTGCGGACGCGCTGCTGAGTTGCGGCGCTCAGACTTCCTCACGATCTTGAGATCGGCAAGTGTACGACTACATCAACCACGAGTTCCTACTCGTTAACAAAGCTCGTTGTCTTCGAGGGTAAGTTCTCTATGGATGTATGTCCACCCGTTTGCTTTGTACCTAGTAGATAGATCTTGGCGTGTAGTTCACACCGTAGGAAAATTTTTGTTTTCTATGCTGCGAACCCAACACAAGAACAGGTCCTATGGGAGCTCACGCAACCTGGAAACAAAGCAGAACATGGAATAGGGCCGGACGGCGATGTACACACACGCAGAGACGTAGCAACACAGGCGGCGGATGCAGACCGTGCCGGGACCCTGTCTAGGAAAAGAAACGGCGGCCGGGAGACCGAGGCAGAGCATCCACGGCCGTGCGTCGACGCGGGCCGGGTGGTGGTGAGGCCCTGCGGAAAAGGCCGGGCGGCGGAGGCCTGCAGATGGAGGGCGGGGCCGACGGACAAGGCGGGGTCGGAGCAGGCCCACTAGGTGGGGTCCGCGGTGGCGCCAGGATGCAGAGGGGGTGGAGCTCGCGGAAGGGGAGGCCGGCGACACGGCGCTGAAGGGCAGAGGCAGGGCGACGGCCTGACGGACAGGGAGGAGCGGAGGTAGGCCGGGGTGGACCAAGTCGCCGCAGGGAGGCCGTTGCACGGCCTGCAGAGGGGCGAGGTCGCTGCTGGGGATGCACGACACCCGCAGAAGGAGGGCGGCGTGGCGGCCGAGGGAGCTTGGGCTCGGGCGGGACGACGAGGAGGTGGATGGCGACTACGGGGGCGACGGAGAGGCGTCCTGGCGGCGGGGATCGGCCGGAGGAAGGAGGCGATGTGGCAGCGGGAATTGGGGAAGAGGGCGACGAACGCGAGGGCGGCAGAGGAGCTCGGGGCCGGAGGACCTTGGGCGCGGGCGTCGTGGCCGTCCGTGGCGGCGGGTCCGAGCTTGGGAGGGAGATGAAGGTGGGGCTGCGGTGGCGGTGGTGGCATGCGGGATGGAGGAGGCAGAGGTTGGGGACGGGTTGGACGAGGTGGGTGGGGCGTGCGGGATTGGGCGAGAGCGGGGAGTGGTGGGCCGAGCTGAGCGGGGTGGGGAGGCGTGCGCGGCAGGTGTGTGGGGATTGGGGTCTAGGGGGCGGTCGATCGCAGATGTGGGAGGGAGTGCGACCAGGTGGCGGCCGGGGAGTGGTTCGGTGTGCGTGGCGAGCAGGGATTGGCCGGAGTGATGTGGCAGGGGTGGAGGAAGGCTGGGTGGGGTGCTGCGGGTGTGTGTGATGTGTGTGTCGCGTGTGTGCACTGCAGGCGGCTGGCCGGGTGGTTAGGTAGGGTGGATAGGATTAGGTCTAGGTAGGTTTTGTTTTTAGGGTTTGGAGGTGGCCGGCCGAGCTTTCGGGCCTGGCGGGCTGCCTCCTAAAAATAATCTAAATATTTTATTTATTAAAAACGAGGCTTTTGTAATCCGTTTTTAGACAGAACAAAATAATCCGGAGGCCTAGGGTTTTATAGTTTGAATAAAAGACGGGGTGTTTAGAAAACAAAACCAGGCTTTTCAAAAATAGTTTCGTACAAACACATGCATAATAATGACGATGCTCAAATGCAATGTGGCATGATGACATGAGCATGCGGTCATGATGATGCAATGCATAAAAACATAGCGATTTTCTAGTAGTGGTTTTAGCGGGATGCCATAGAGGCCGATGATTGAAATTTGCCCCAAAAGAGTTCAAGGGGAGACACGTATGATGGTGTCGTGTTTTAGGGATGGGTTGGTGAACCTGAGGCAGCAATGCACACAAACAATATAGGTTGTGTTGTTGGTACTTTGGTTCTCCAACTCCATCTCTGAAACAAATTATGAGGCCCTTGATTTATTCTCATATGGAACTACATATATGATCCTTGAATTGTTTCTGATCTTTTAATGATTGGTATGATGCATATGTATATGAATGGTTTTGATCATAAGTATTTTTAACATGTACCTGAAGATTAATTGTTTGATTTTTTATTTATAATTACAATATTAGGCTTGTTTTTGTACCTGACTATGTATATCCCTGAATAATATTTTGTACGATTACATTTCAATTTATTATTGTGGCCAATGATTCAAATTTGCCCCAAAAGAGAGGCAGACACATTGGTGTCAGATTTTTTAGGGACGAGTTAGTGAACCTAGGCCGATGTACAAGAATAATATAGGCTGTGCAATTGTTACTTGGTTCACTTACGCCGTCCCTGTAGAAACTTATGCGGCCTTAATCTTTATTCTACATTCATAGAACTATGATATTCCAATTACCTATTCCATGCATTCAGTGTATAAGAATTACATTTTAGTTTGTCACCGAGGCCGATGATTAAAATTTGCCCCAAAAGAGTTCAAGGGGAGACACATATGACGGTGTCGTGTTTTAGGGATGGGTTGGTGAACCTGAGGCAGCAATGCACACAAACAATATAGGTTATGATGTTGGTACTTTGGTTTGCCAACTCCATCTCTGAAACAAATTATGAGGCTCTAGATTTATTCTCATATGGAACTACATATATGATCCTTGAATTGTTTCTGATCTTTTAATGATTGGTATGATGCATATGTATATGAATGGTTTTGATCATAAGTATTTTTAACATGCACCTGAAGTTTAATTATTTGCTTTTTTATTTATAATTACAATATTTAGGCTTGTTTTTGTACCTGACTATGTATATCCCTGAATAATGTTTTGTACGATTACATTTCAATTTCTTATTGTGGCCAATGATTCAAATTTGTCCCAAAAGAGAGGCGGACACATTGGTGTCAGATTTTCTCAGAGATGAGTTAGTGAACCTAGGCGATGTACAACAACATTACATGTTGTGCAATTGTTACTTGGTTCACTGACTCCATCCCTGAAGAAACTTATGAGGCCCCTAGATTTATCCTACATTCACTCTGATGCAATTATTTGTCATTGTGTTGAGATAAAATGATATATGAACCGATCAAACTATTGTTGAGATGCTTTATCTTTGATATCCACGGATATATTGTCTTACATATACATGTTGTCAATTCTTGAGTTGTAATACAATTCAATCATATGTATGAGTTCTAAGTTATGTTCTTAAAAATCAACAGGAGGATGATGATGAAGTGGACGATAGCAAGGTATCCAGGGACAACAAGAGCCGCTACGTGCTGAGGCGGTTACGGTATGGGCTAATCTGTTTCCACCGTAGGGGGAGACTGTTTTGCCCATTCTATGGTAGAGCAATCAACATGGACCTCAACAGCATGATCCAGCACGTGGAGGGCGTTGGCAGAGGCGGAGGCAGAAGCCATAGGCCGATTACCTTGGCACGGCACGCAGCCTACGGCAAATTCCTCTGGGAGTATGTCAGGACTGGCCTGTATCCCAACGACTAGGCTGTCGCTGCCTCCTGCTGATAAACCCTTGCCCTGCTAGGCGTCTCCGTGTCCTGGCCTCCTACTGCAGCCCCTGCTTTTATTTTGTTCTAGTTAATTATTACCTGTGTGTGGCATGTAAGACAATATATCTGTGGTGTCTCTGGTGAACCTTCTATATTAATCTACTCCTTTATATGGAGTGCCTTAAAGTTTCTAGTGTTCAATTATATTTACTTATCATGCTCATGCACACTACAAAAAATTTCTAGTGCTCGATTATATTATAATTGTCAAGAAATACATCAACAAGTTAAATTGGTCGAAATTTTGTATTGAAGTAACTAAATGTATCACATACATAATAAACTAGAAACTAAAATCTAGTTCAAACACATAATGTATCACCACCACTTGTTGTCGTCCTTGACTTGTTTCCCCTTCAACCGCTTGATGTCGCTACCGTCCCAAGATCCCTGCTCGTCCTGAAACCGCTTTCTGTCCTCCTCGCGCTTCTTCTCCTGGGCTAGCTTGCAACCAGGGCATAGCTCTCTCGCGAAAAAACCCGCCTTAACCATCCCATGTTTCATGGTAATGAGCTTACTGTACAACTCGTACGCCATGTAGGCGTCTCTGGCTGCATACTCGAAGCGCACCTGGCTCATCGGCTTCCACTCCCAGTAGTCGTGATCGAGTCGGTTCAATTTTTTCAGTTTTTCATAGGATTTATCGATGATTTCCGCTGCCAGATCACCCATGCCATCCTTCGCTGGGTATGATTTGATCTTGTATAGATTTTGGATGTCGATGTGGTGCCCCTCTGGGATTTTTATCAACGCACGAGAAAGCATAATTGTGTCATTTGTGATATCCACGCTAGTGAAAGTTATCCCTTTCCTACACAAGAACTCGACCAGAGCCGGACAATGCATCTCAGTTGGTTTACTCCTGCACTTATATGGTTCTAGGGATGTAAGGGAACAAGTGATGCAGAAGTGGTGATCTCAAATTTAAATTTCACATACCTGCAGAAGTGGTAAACGAGGACCTCCTCATGTATGGCGATTTGCACGACAGGCGATCTCTTGTGGAGGATTTTTTTCGCTTATTTGCACGGATGTACTCCAAGTCTAGCCCCACAAACTTGTGCTTCTCTTTCTCAAACAATTGCTCAAACCTGGCGAGAGTTGTCTCCACAGTCGCTTCATCATTTGTGTACACCACTGTCAAAGTCGTGGTGCCATGGGTAGGGACCAAGTGGGTCTCTGTTGTGCGTTTCCCATCGTCCATGCCTGCAAGGAAATGGGTGAAAAGAAATGCCTGCGAGAGGAATAAGAAGATGAACCGACGGTTCCAGAACAGAGGAAGAAGAAGCGCCCAGGAAAATCTGCAGAGGAATGACTGAGGAAGAGGAATGACTGCAGAAGAAACGTGGTAACTGCAACTTTCGGTTCGATAACTCACCGTGGTTACATGGAGATCGTGGCAGTGTCGCCGGTTCAACAAGTGGGGCCAGTTCCTGCGAGAATATGAAATTAGCTGTGCATTTTTTTATGCGAGAAATTGAGAGAAATTATTTATATTTTGTCTTTCATAATTAAACACAATGAAGTTGGTATAGCCCAAGAGATTTGAACAAAAGAAATTTGCTAGTTTTAACATACAGCAACACTTACAGGCCCAACATGGCAGAACTTGGAGAGCCCCAGAACTTGAGCTACCACAGAGACCTTGGCAGAGGTGGCAGAATTGGTGTGGGTGCAACCACGGCGACAACGAGATCGGATTCTAGAGGAGGAAAACAGAATCGAGCATGGTTGACAAGGTGATAGATCTCACCGGGAACCAATTCTCGTCTCCGCATCGTGCCATGGGTGCGTCCATGGTGAGGGCGAGCTCCGACTCGGGATGGGGAGGAGAGTGGGGCCGAGCAGCTTCGTCACGTCCCAACTCTGTGCCATGGCCGCGACCACAGATTGCCGCTCCGGGGAAGAAGACGCGTAATGGATGCAGGCGCCAACGCTGCAAGCCTACAGGGAGGAGAGCTGGGCCGAGCAGGTTCGTCCACGTCCCAGCTCCGCGCCATGGCTGCGACGCCCCACAGATTGCCGCTCCGGGGAAGAAGAAGATGCGTAATGGATGTAGGCGCCAACATTGCAAGCCTAATTGACACCTAAGCGACGGGAGCGACAGGAGCGACATAACGGCGAGAACTGACAGGGGGGGCCAACTTGACGACCGTTAGCCTGATTTTTTGTATTGAAACGTAAAGTTGAATTCGTGCCGAAAAAGACCCTCTGAGTATTTGGCACACCAACTGTAGTCATCGCGGATGATTTTAGGGAACTTGGGTACCGCGTTGCCTGGACACCCCAACTTTCGAGCTGCAAAATGATATTCTCAGGAGAAGGGCTACAAGAGAAGCCCAACATGATGATCGCACAAGGATGCACGAGGAAGGAGCAGGAGGAAGGCGCAAGAGAAGATCATCAAGACGGAGGCCAAAAGCTCTGCCACGACTGGAGTGTTCGGCCGAGTCCACCCGGACTGTCCGGCCTGCCTGAGAGAAGCATGGGTGCGGACAATCAGTACACCAGATCGGACACTACCCGGAAACTTTGAAGTTTCTGGTCGGATCGGACTGTCCGGTTGAATCCACACGGAGTGTCCGCCCAACCGGAATGTCCGGCCGATATCGACCGGAATGTGCGCCCGCCGACCGAAATCTGGTTCGAGTCAGCTTGTATCATTTTGAGTCGTATGTGTTTAGTTTCGGTTTCGGGTCGCCCAGTCGCCCTTATAAGCCCTGGGACGACCCATAGTTAGGGCTTAGACCATGTTAAAACTATGTTGGAGTTGTTTCTTTCAAAGAACCTCTGGAATTACCATGTGATCGAATTATACTACTGCAATTGAGTGTGATCTGTTGTTCCATTGGAAATTAGTATATTGCAAACTACCGTTCGTGTTCGATGGCTGCGTACGCAAGAGCGTGGTGTTGTGAATATCCCATAGGATTCGAGATCTGTTGCGTTGGTATCAGGGTTCGAGCCAGAGAGTTCATAGCTACAGGCTATTTATCTATCCACCATTATCATCATCGACAAGTGCTTGCTGAGAAGATCGGGCCACCCCATATCATAACCCCTATCAGTTATAATCTGAACTAAGACACTTAGATAAAGGCGTGAGCAAAAAATATTTACACACGAACTGCGAGGAAAGAAACAAAAAATAGCTGCAATATGTAGACAAACTAAACTAATAGAGATGTACAACTTTATCGTTCACATAAGTTAATCAAGTTATTCACGTAGGTTTCTCTGATAGAAGACATGTAAAGAATAATAGAAGATGAATGCTCAAATTATACAAAGTTCATTTGGCTTCACGTGCTGAAGAAACAACGACAAATTGGATAAATAAGCTAATCGAGCCGTTCAATGCAAGTGATGGAACTCCATACCAATGGAGATGACCCCAACAACCTCCGGCTTGTGAGATATTGCACCAACAAGCTCATCCACGCTGAGCTAGAGAGCACTAGTATCAACAACAATAATGTCGACTGTAGAAACAACCAAAAATAACATATGAAAGCGCATCTGTACTACTGACCTCTAGTGCCTTACCCATCCGTTTCCAACGAGACTTGATGCTAGCTGAAAAATTGCTAACCAAGCTCCAAGCAATGGCACAAAAGGAAAACAATGAATAGTGAAGAACCGAAGTATACCTTTGATCCGGTCGTCGGTTGCAATAAAGACCAAGGAGGCAGAGGATCTTGGGTATTGAAGAGCGGGTATTCTACCTTCCAAACGGTCTTAGGAACGAACAATTTGTTGTGTTATTGGAGGACACCATCCATCGAGAAAAGGAGGGGCAAGCAGATGCTATAGGGTTCCATAGCAGAAAACAAAAAAATTCTATCTACTCGAACACTAATACCAGGATCTATACTATGTAGACATAAGTAACGGAGAAGGGATACGGTATTCATACCTTTGAAGACCGAGGCACGCCTTACGCAGGAAGGCGTATATTGATGAAGACGAGCAGCACCTCAAGTGTGGTGCCTTCGAAGTTCGTCACATGTCCGGTGTAGGAGACGTCAACCAGACTCCGATCCAGCCGAGCAGCGGAAGAAGTAGATGCCAGATCGTAGATCACACGATGGTGGTGTGAAGGTGGAGAACTCACCCACGAGGTCATCCCCAATATTATGGAGAAGTCCTCAATGGATGAGAGAGAGAATGAGAGGGAATCGGATGATTCCAAAGGGGGAGGGGAGACCCCTATAAATAGTGGGAGGGGGCGCACCACCCTAGGGCCAGGCAGTGTGGGACTAACCCCCACACCCGCTGGCCACCTAGGGGAAACCTCCAGCCCTAGGTGGGCCCCATTGGGGTGGCCCACTAAGCCTAGGCCGGCTGGCCCCCTTTCCCTAGGCACCATGCCCTATTGGGCCTCCCTTCGGGTGAGGCCCATTAGCATTATGATGCCTTTAATAAAAAAATAAAACATATATTTAATATTAATTCTCCAATTAATATTCAAATACACATATTGTATTATTCCTTCACTCCGGAACATCTTCCAGACCCCTTCCGATCTCCATCGGATGTTACCCGAAACTATTCCGATTTCTCTTTCTCTATTTCTCCTACGATACCTCATCTACCCTAAGCGTCCCTACCCTTAAGCATGACATCCTTCGGTTCGGAAACACTCCGGACATGATCGAGACTACTCTCACATCAATGATCAACAGAGGGACTTGGATGGCCATGTGACCCCCGTGCGTTTCACGAATACAATCGCTCGAACTGTGAGATAGTCGTTTCCCATTCCCTTTGTCATACGATACCTAATTCATTCGAGACTTGATGTTTGATATCCCCATACCTTAGTTCGGTCTCGTTACCAATGAACTTGTTTACTCGTTCTCATGTCATTGCATTCCGTGACCAAGTCACATGCTTGCAAGCTTCATTAATGCAACGTCACCGAGATGTCCACATGTATCTGTCCGTTACATGGACTAGACAAATCCTGGTCTTGTTATGTACTCCTCTACGCATCCCTTTGGAAAACCTGAGTGGCACCTTTTTGATCACCCTGTTACGGGATGATTCTTGATAACCATCTAAGCTTCTTCCGGAATGGTGATTTGCATTACCTCATAGTCAAAGGATCAGGTTGCGAGGTTCTCTATGTTTTATCATCAATGGTGAACTTTGTAACTAGATCTCATTCAAGATATAATAGTCTGATGTTTGTCTATCATGTTATTCGACTAATAACATGACCTCATTGTCAATTGGCATAAATACCCATGATCTTGAAACCCAGACCATCCTCATGGCCAATGAACTAGTTTGCTAGAGGTAACTAGAGACACGGTTTGTTTACATACCACACGTGTATTAACATTTCGCATTAACATAGTTATAGCACAGCATGAAACGTATTATGAACATATAGGAGATATATCAAATAATACACTTTATTATTTGCCTCTAGGGCATAACTCCTTCAGTCTCCCACTTGCACTAGAGTATAAACAAAACTAGTTTACAATAGGCAGGAACCTAACACCAATGGAATCTCGGTGTTGTTCATGCTTTTCCTGATGGAGAGCTTTAGTCAAAGGATCTGCCATATTCAGTTCCGTATCTACTTTGCAAATCTTGACTTCACCTTCGTCAACGTTCTGTCGGATGACGTGAAATCTAAGCTTGATGTGTTTGGCTGTGGAATGAGTTCTTGGTTCCCTTGCGTTTGCAATAGCTCCCGTGTTATCACAATAGATTGTCACGAGGTCTTGCGCATTTGGAAAAACTCCTAGTTCGATGATGAAATTCCTTAGCCAAACAGCTTCGTTTGCTGCATCGGCTGCAACAATCTATTCAAACTCCATCGAAGATTGCGCCACCACCGGCTGCTTCTTACTCTTCCAGCTTACCGCCCCACCATTCACTAGGAACACAAATCCTGTTTGACACTTCGAGTCATCATGATCTGAGTTCCAGCTCGCATCCACGTAACCCATTACGTTTAGAGCTTCATCACTTCCTCCATAGATTAGGAACATATCCTTTATTCTTCTTAGATACTTTAGGATATTCTTTACAGCTGTCCAGTGATCCGATCCTAGATTACTTTGGTATCAGCTCATCAAACTAAGAGCCAATGCCACATCAGGTCGTGTACTTAGCATTGCATACATGATAGATCCTATGGCTGAGGCATAGGGGATGTAAGACATCTTGTCTCTATCATCATCCGTTACAGGACATTGAGTCATACTCATTTTGCAATTCTTCATCATGGGTGTAAAACCCCTTTTGGTGTTTTCCATTTTGAACCTCTTCAAAATCTTTTCGATGTAAGTACTCTGACTTAATGCAATTAGGTGCCTTGATCTATCTCTATAGATCTTGATTCCTAATATGTATGCAGCTTCACCTAGATCCTTCATGGAAAATTGGTTACTCAAATATGATTTCACGCTTTTCATAAGATCCACATCGTTTCCCATGAGTAATATGTCATCCACATATACTACTAAGAAAACAACTGAGCTCCCACTCGCTTTCTTGTAAACACAGAACTCTTGTTGATTTTGGACAAATCCAAAACTCTTGATCACTTGATCAAAACATTGGTTCCATCTCCGAGATGCTTGCTTCAATCCATAAATGGACCGTTGAAGCTTGCATACCTTTCTAGCATCCTTAGGATCAATAAAACCTTCTGGTTGCATCATATACAACTCTTCATCAATGTGACCATTGAGGAATGCGGTATTGACATCCATCTGCCAAATTTCATAGTCGAAATGTGCAGCAATTCCTATTAAAATCCGGACAGCCTTAAGCATCACTACGGGAGAGTAAGTCTCGTTGTAGTCAACTCCTTGAATTTGTCGAAAACCCTTTGCGACAAGTCGCGCTTTGTGAACGGTCACATTACCATTCACATCTGTCTTTTTCTTAAAGATCCATTTATTTTCCACGGCCTTGCGGCCTTCTGGAAGATCCACCAAGGTCCAAACTTGGTTCTCATGCATGGATCCTATTTCGGATTTCATGGCTTCCAGCCATTTCTCGGAGTTAGCACTATCCATAAATTCTTTGTAGTTTGTAGGTTCTTCCTGTTCATCTAGGATGACAGACATTACAAGGCTATTGTACCAATCAGGAGTGGCACAAATTCTTGTAGACCTAAAAACCTCAGGAGTCTCGACGTCATTGTTTTGATCATCATCAATGGGATCTTCCTCCATGTTGGAGGCGGTATCGGAATAGCTTCCATTGCGCTACTCAGAATTCAGAGAGAAGGGTCAACAATTTCATCTAACTCAATTTTCCTCCACTCACTCCTTTCGCAAGAAACTCTTTCTCGAGAAAGGTGCCGGTTTTTGCGACAAGCGTCTTGCCTTCGGCTTGATTGTAGAAAGTGTACCCAATGGTTTCCCTTGGATATCCCACAAAGATACATTTTCCGATTTGTGTTCGAGTTTGTCAGGCTACAGTTTCTTAATTTACGCCTCACAACCCCAAACTTTCAGAAATGACAACTTCGGCTTCTGCCCATACCATATCTCATATGGGGTTGTCTCCACGGATTTGGATGGTGCTCGGTTCAAAATAAAAGCGGCAGTTTCTAATGCGTATCCCCAAAAAGACATAGACAAATCAGTTAAAGACATCATGGGCCGTACACTATCTAATAC
The DNA here is from genome assembly GCA_023614405.1 of Avena insularis. Lineage (NCBI taxonomy): Eukaryota > Viridiplantae > Streptophyta > Magnoliopsida > Poales > Poaceae > Avena > Avena insularis. The sequence goes on along the minus strand of CM042692.1, from coordinate 65,689,757 downwards.
GGTTCAGTTACGTCGTTCCAACACACCATTACGATGTGGTGTTCCGGCTGGTGTAAGCTGTGGGATAATCCCACAGTCCTTCAAGTGCATGTTAAAATCATAACTCAAATACTCGCCCCCTCGATCCGATCAAAGATGCTTGATTCTCTGTTAAGTTGATTCTCTACTTCTTTCTGAAATTCCTTGAACTTTTCAAAGGTTTCAGACTTGTGCTTCATTAAGTAGATATATCCATATCTGCTTAAGTCGTCAGTAAAGGTAACAAAGTAATGATAACCATTGCGCGTTGAGATGCTCATTGGTCCACATACATCCGTATGTATGATTCCCAGTAGGTCTGCAGCTCTCTCCACTATCCCGGAGAATGGTGTCCTAGTCATCTTGCCCATGAGGCATGGCTCACATGTATCAAGGGATTCAAAATCCAATGATCCAAGAAGCCCTTCTAAATGAAGCTTCTTCATGCATTTTACCCCAATGTGACCAAGACGGCAATGCCACATAAACATGGAATTATCATCACTATGCTTACAATGTTTAGCATCAACACTATGGATGTGTGTATTACAATCAAGATCAAGTAAGAATAAACCATCACAGACAGGAGCATGAACATAGAAAACATCATTCATATAAATTGAACAACCATTTGTTCTTTATTTAAATGAATAACGGTCTTGCAACAAGCAAGACCCACTCACAATATTCATACTCAATGCGGGTACATAGTAGCATTTATTCAAAACCAACAATAATCCTGACGGTAGACGGAGATGCAGGGTACCGATGGCCATCACTTTGATTCTCGAACCATTGCCGACGCGCATCGTCACCTCGTCCTTCCTCAGGCGCCTTCTACTCTGCAGATCCTGCTGAGAGTTACAAATGTGAGCAACAGATCCGGTATCAAATACCCAGGTGTTACTCCTGGCGCTTGTAAGGAATACATCAATAACATGTATATCATATAAACCTTTGTCCTTAGCGGCTATCTTGCCGGCTCGCTTGTCTTCAAGGTACTTGGGGTAGTTGCATTTCTAGTGCCCATCCCCTTTGCAGTAGTAGCACGTTATGCCGGGCTTAGGGCCAGGTTTGGCAGTCTTAGGGGTACTGGCAACGATCTTGCCATACCTCTTGGACTTCTTGCCCTTTTCCTTTCCCTTTTGCCCCGGCTTCTTAAAATTGGTGGTCTTATTGACCATCAACACCGTGTGCTCCTTTTTGATTTCAACCTCAGCAGTTTTGAGCATGGCGAACACCTCAGCAAGGGTCTTAGTCATCCCTTGCATGTTGTAGTTCATCACAAAGCTTTTATAGCTAGGGGCAGCGAGTGCAACACCCTATCAATCACGAGCTCCTCCAAGATTTTGCAATCCAGGGTGTTCAAGCGCTTAACATAGCCAGACATTTTGACCACATGCTCACTAATACTGATGTGCTCTTCCATTTTAGCAGAGAAGAAGAGCTCGGAAGCATCATACCTCTCTGCACGGGCCTGTCGAGCAAATACGGCCTTGATATCCTCAATGATCTCAAACGCATTCATCTTCTCAAAACGCTTTTGAAGCTCCGGCTCCATGGCATAGAGCATTCCACTCTGGATGAGGGAGAAATCATCCGCCTTGGACTGCCAGACATTCTTTTCGTCCTAGGAGCCGGAATCTGTAGGCTTAGCCGGAAGCTTAGCCTCAATGACATAAGTCAATTTGTAGGGGACTAGGAGGATCCTAAGATTGCGGAACCATGCGGTGAAGTTGGTTCTATCAGTTTTCAGCTTGTCCTTCCCGAGGAAAGTGCTAAGGTTGAAGGTGGGTGGGCGAGACATCTACAATGGATTTGCAAAGTGTTTAGACCATGTTCATAATAATGAGTTCAAGTTTTAATCATGTTTTTGAATTTAAAACAGAAGAACTCCCACTTAAACGAAAACCCCTCTACTCGTTTAGTGATCACATGATCCATATCCCCTGCTGAAAGAACATTTCATGTTTTCCTATGTTTTCTGTGTTAGATAACAATACTGTGGAGATTTCTCATGTGCGCTAAGTGTGCAGGAGGTTTAGGGGCGGATTATCCGCCCCACCAAGAGCCGGATAATCTGGCCTACCTCATTGTTCATAGGCTGCCAAGGCACGTCACCCAAAGAGGGGGCGGATTATCGCCCGGGAAATCCGAACTGGGGCGGTTTTTCTTCCCCAGGCCGGATAATCCGGCTATCGCATGGGCCGGATAATCCGGCCCCCAGCATTTGAGCAAAGCATGCCAAGGCGCGTCGCTCGGAGTCCGGTCAGATTTTATTTTGGAAAATCCGAACTGGGACGGTTTTTCCTCCTCAGGCCGGATAATTCGGCCTTCTCATGGGACTGGATAATCCGCCCCCCAGAAGATGATCAAGGGCAAGCTTGGCGCGACACTCAGAGAGGGGGCGGACTATCTGCTGGATATTTCGAGTCTAGGGCGGAGTTTTCCCTAGGATGGATAATTCGGCCCTCACTTGGGCCAGATAATTTGGCCCCCAAAGTCTCCAATGGCTGGTTTTGGAAGGGCGTATAAATATCCCTTCTTCCCCAACATTCAGAACTCTTGATTCATTCGAAATTGTTCAGACACTGTGCAAGAGCTCCCATTCTAGATCTCGCACTTCAACCACCCGAAGGCTTCGATCTTTGGGGGAATTGAAGGAGGAGAGAATCATCATCATCACGAATCAAGCGCATCAACTCCTCTCCATTCATTTGGAGAAATCCCTAATCTAGTATTCTTGTCAATATTTAGATCTTGTTCTTTGTTATTGATAACTAGTTCTTGTGGCAGCTTGTTGTCATTACGGGAGCCTCCAAGTTGTCTGTGGAGTTGTGCCCCACTAGTTGTGTAAAGGCACCGGTACCCGCCTCGAAGGGTCCCTATAGTGGAAAGGTGGATCAGGCCTTTGGTGGCGGGATCCATCGGAGAACAGGGTGAGGCCTATTATGGCGTGGTGGTATTAGTACCACCCACCCCTCCAACGCAGACGTACTTCCCCTAACAAGGAAGGAACTACGGTCAAACAAATCCTGTGTCTCCGCGTGCTTCACTACGGTTTACCCGTTCCTCTTCCACTCGCTCTTTACTCGCTAGTAGATAGGTTTGCATATAGGGAAATTCCACCTAATAGTATATCTAGAGAATTTACCCTTTGTGCTAAGCCTAAAATTGAAAAATCATTAAAATTTGAAGTAGCACCTATTCACCCCCCCCCCCCCTCTAGGTGCCCATATGATCCATTTCAATTGGTATCAGAGCCCCGGCTCTTTATTCGGGCTTAACCGCCTAAGAGAAGTATGGGTACCAAGGGAGATGGGGATGAGGGTGTGGATAAGGTCACAATGGATGACCTCAAGACGTTGGAAACAACCTTATTGAAATCCTTTGAGGCCAAGATGGAGGAGATGAATCAAATGATTGCTCATCTCACATCATCCATAGCCCCATCTCCATCCTCCTCTAAGGCCGCACACCATCATCTAAGGATAAGGCTAACACCGGTTCCAAGGATGATGAAGTGGTAGGTGAAAAACATAATGGTTCTACCTCCAAGAAGGGAATTGGTAAGGAGGAATATAGTGAGGTTCATCACGTATATTCCCCCGATCCACCTATCCCTCATCCTCATATAAACAATAGGGGTGATCCACCCAAGCTTACTGCATCCTCTTTTAATCAATGGAAATTCTTAATGAAGTCTCATGTTTGTAGCTCCTCAATTGAACTTTGGAGGATTATTGAAGAGGGTCTTCATATTGGAGATCATTCCAATCTGACAAGAAGAGAAGTTGTGGACAGCCAATTGAATGCTATGGCTCTCCACATGATACAACTCGGTGTGGGTCCCAAGGACATGCCCCACATTGAACATCTCAACACAGCTAAAGAAGCTTGGGATGCCCTCACTGATATCTTTATTGGGAATGAAAGCATGAGAAGGAATAGGTATGATGCCCTTAGTAATGAAGCTGAGGGATTCTACATGTTGGATGGTGAAAACCATGAAGACATGTATAGAAGACTCAAGGGAATTGCAACAACATTTAGAAAGCATGGAGCCACTCACATTGATGATGTGTGGATAAAAAGAAAATATGTGAGTGCCTTAATGCCTTTCGAGCCAACGGACTTGAAGATCTTGCAAGGTAGACACAACTACCATCAAATGACATCCAATGAAGTCATGCAAGAAATGGCATCATTCAAAGTTGCCGCGAAGAACGCTGAAGATGCCCGGGCTTGTGCCATTGGAATGCAAAAGGGTGTAAATGTTGCTCTAAAAGCTAATGTTGTTGAGCAAGAGGAGGATGAAAGAGCTTTTGAGGGGGCCTCCATGGACTGCCCCGATGAAGTCAAGCATGCTCATGGTGAGTACATGGTGTTTTATGCAAGGAACTTTTGGAAGGATCCTGCCAAGGCCAAGTTGGAACTTGAGCGCAAGAATGGGTCAAGCGGAAGAAGAGAAAGTGGCCCAAAACTAAGAACTTGCTACAATTGTGGGGGATAGGCTGCACTTTGTAGCCGAGTGTCCTTATCAAAATAGAGAAGACAATGGTGTCAGGCTCATTCTCAAAGAAAAATCCAAAGCACCTAAGAAGAAGCCATTTATTAAAAAGAATGGCCCCTACAAGAAGCAACCCAAGATCGTCTTAGTGGCACAAGAAGAATACTCCTCTCCAAGTGAAGATGAAGAGGATGAAGATAGTTCTCGCGACGTGGCTGCTATAGCCACCACATGGACTCCATCATCTCTCTTCGACTCACTAAACAAGAACATCATCAACAACAACGCCACTTGCCTTATGGCAAGAGGGTCCGAGGTATCAAGTTCTATCTCTTCATTTCCTAAGACTAACATAATTTTGGATATGGATGATCATGATAGTCTTAAAATGAAAGAAGAAGTTATTGCTTTGGACAACTTTTTCACTAACCTGCAAGGTGATCACAAACTCCATTTTGATGCTCTTATGAGTCAACTTGCTCAAGCCGAAGATCTTCTTGAAGAAAAGGGAAGAATCGAAAGAGAAGATGCCTTGGAGATAGCTTCTTTGAAGAATGCCTTGGAAGAAGAAGAGGAAGCTCGAGTATCTTTGGAAGAGAGACTTGAATCCATTGAGGAGTCACATGAAGAAGTTGTGGCTCAGCTCATCAAAGAACGTGACAATGCTCTTACCAAGGTAAAGAAACTAAAGAAAGAAAAGATTGAATTTGGTGTTGCTCATGCTAGACTCTCGGAGAAGTTTGATAAACTTGAAAGTTCTCACAAGGCATTGAAGAGTGATCACTCTACTCTAAATGAGTCGCATGATCAGCTCCAAACTCAATTGAAGCTATATGATGTGCCAAGTACCTCCACACCATCTTATGGAAAAGAAGATCTTGCAAGAGATTCTCAACACAAAGGTAAAGAGGTTCTTGATGAGATACTGAGCAAGCAAAGGACAAACAATAGAAAAGAAGGTCTTGGTTACATTCCCAAGACAAATAACAAGAAAAACAATAAGAAGAAGAAGAGCAAGACTGCTCAATCAAAGACTAGCAACATCACCAATGACAAGTCCAATTATGATGGCTTTGCAGGGGCTAACAATCCTAACTTTGAATTATATTGTGATTATTATGGTGATGTTTATGCTAGTTATGTAGGCTCTTATGATTGTTACATTCCTTGGTCTATTTGGGTCCCCAAGACCCTTGTCACTAACATGAGAGGACCCATTGAAAAATGGGTACCTAAAACCAAGAAGTAACTTTCTTGCAGGGTTATGCTTCCGGTGGGTCTAAATGCGTACTCGATAGCGGGTGCACGAGTCATATGACCAGAAGCAAGGAGATCATCATGGAGATGCGGCCAAAACATGATCATATAACAGTCTCCTATGGTGACAAGTCAAAATCTAAGGTATTGGGTCTCGACAAAGTTGTGGTGGCTCACGATATCTCTCTCGTGGACGTCATTCTTGTTGAGACCCTCGGGTACAACTTACTTTCAGTTTGCGCCCTTGGTAAGATGGGCTTTGCAGTTTATATTGATGCTGGTTTGGTGGTGCTCTTGTGGAGCAAGTCTCTAAAAGTCGCTTTCGTGGGATATGTCGAAAATGACCTGTACGTGGTGGACTTTTCGGGGAAAACCACTACAGGCCTGATATGTCTTTTCGGAAAGGCTAACGTGGGTTGGCTATGGCATCGCCGACTAGCCCACGTCAATATGAGAACTTTGCAAAGTCTCCACAAGGGTGGCCACATCCTTGGACTAAAAGAAAATGTCTCCTTTGCCAAAGATCGTGTTTTCAGGGCTTGTGTTGAAGGGAAAATGCATGACTCTCTTCATCGTAGGAAGACTATCATCTCGTGAAAAAGGATCTTAGAGCTCCTACATGTGGACCTCTTCGGACCTCCATCTCATGCAAGCCTCGGTGGGAAGAAGTACTGTCTAGTGATCGTTGATGATTACTCAAGATACACTTGGGTTTATTTCTTCAAGTTGAAGAGTGAAACTCAACAAACGATCATCGACTTCGCCAACGAGGTTCAACGTCAACACAACATCCCTATTCTGGCTATAAGAAGTGATAACGGCTCTGAGTTCAAGAACTACACCTTAAATGAGTTTTTAAGTGAAGAGGGGATTAGACATCAATATTCCGCTGCGTACACCCCTCAATAAAATGGTGTAGCCAAGAGGAAGAATCGGACTCTAATGGACATAGCAAGGTTAATGCTAGCCGAATTCAAGTCTCCATATAACTTCTAGGCTGAAGCAATCTCTACCGCTTGTCATTCATCCAACCGGTTATACCTCCGTAAGATCTTGGACAAGACTCCGTATGAAATACTTACCGGTAACAAGCCAAACATCTCATACTTTCGGGTATTCGGGTGTAAGTGTTTCTTTCTCATCAAGGGAGTTTGTTTATCTAAGTTTGAATCTAAGGCTCTAGAAGGTATTTTTGTTGGTTATGTTGCCGAATCCCACACTTATAGAGTCTACAATAAGCTCTCCGAAACTGTTGTAGAATCTTGTAGTGTGGTGTTCGAGGAAATTGACGGTTCCCGTGCGGAGCAAGTTGGTGTTTGTGATGCAGATGTTGAAATACCCCAAGATGCCATAAGAAGAATGGGCGTGGGATTTTTCTGCCCCATTGAGGAACCCCTTGTGGCAGATCGGGAAGGACAATGCTCTACTCATGTAGAGCCCTCATCTACACATACTCAACGTGTTTCAACCATGGGAGCAACTTCTACACCATCTCCATCAACTACTGAAGGTCAAGATGTTCCAGAAAGCTCCAGGCCGGATTTTCCGGTGGACACCGGATTATCCGACCATCCCGCTCAACCAAATTGCTCCTGGTGCTAAAGAAATCGCTGCAAGCTCCAGGCCAGATTTTCCGGGTGACCCCGGATTATCTGGCCCCTCGCCAGTTCAAGCAAGTCCAGGCAGCCTGATGAAGCTGCTACAAGTTCTCCCAGGCCGGATTATCCGGCCTCTCCATCGGCCGGATTATCCGGCCCTAACTCACTTGTTGTTCACAAGTCTCCTGTTACGGCTGCTAACTCATCTCAAGGGCACACTTCATTGCCGCCTACTTCTGTTATCCCAGATTCTAATCAAGGTTGAGCAAATGATTCCAATGAAGATTCAAGTGATGAAACTACTCCACCAAGAGACAACAAACTTATTGAACTTCGTCGCAAGGCTCGGGCTGATCAAAACCTTGAGTTAAGGGGTCACACCCTCGACAAGGTTGTTGGTGATCTTCGACGAAGGGTTTCTACAAGAAGGGAATTGGCCAGTTTTGGTGAGCATCAAGCTCACATCTCAATGGTGGAACCCAAGAAGGTATTTGAAGCTCTTGAAGATCCGGACTGGGTTGTTGCTATGCATGAAGAATTGAATAATTTTGAGCGCAACAAGGTCTAGAAACTCGTGGAGAAACCCAAAGTTTGCTGCAATGTTATCGGCACCAAATGGATATTTAAAAACAAGCAAGATGAGAATGGCATTGTTGTGAGGAACAAGACAAGACTTGTGGCACAAGGCTACTCTCAAGTTGAGGGCATTGACTTCGGTGAGACCTATGCTCTAGTGGCTCGCCTTGAGTCCATCTGTATCCTTCTTGCTTATGCTACCCATAACAATTTTAAATTGCAGCAAATGGACGTCAAGAGTTCTTTCCTTAATGGTCCTCTACATGAGTTGGTATATGTAAAGCAACCCCCGTGATTTGAGGATCCTAACTTCCCGAACCATGTCTACAAACTTGATAAGGCACTCTATGGCCTTAAACAAGCCCCACGCGCATGGTATGAGCACCTTAAAGAGCTTTTGCTAGACCGTGGCTTCGAAGTTGGGAAAATCGATCCCACTCTTTTTACCAAGAAGGTTAAGGGGGAGCTCTTCGTATGCCAACTATATGTAGATGATATCATCTTTGGTTCTACTAATAAAGCTTTTAACGATGAATTTTCAAAGCTTATGACTGACAGGTTTGAGATGTCTATGATGGGGGAATTATGGTTCTTTCTTGGATTCGAGATCAAGCAACTTAGAGAAGGAACCTTCATCAATCAAGCAAAGTACATACAAGACATGCTCAAGAGATTCAAGATGACGGATATTAATGGTGTCGCCACTCCGATGCAAACAAAATGTTATCTTGAACTTAACCCACATGGTAAAGATGTGGACCAAAAGGTATACCGGTCCATGATCGGCTCTCTTCTTTACCTCTGCACATCTAGACCCAATATTGTGTTGAGTGTGGGTTTGTGTGCAAGGTATCAAGCAGCTCCTAAAGAAAGCCACTTAGTGGCGGTCAAGAGGATCTTTCGATATTTGGTTCATTCCCCTAACTTTGGTCTATGGTATCCCAAGGGCTCCAATTTCTCTCTATGTGGTTACACTCATTCAAATTGGGCTGGTGATAAGGATGATCAGAAATCCACTTCTGGAGCTTGTCAATTCTTGGGAAGATCTCTAGTGTGTTAGTCATCTAAAAAGCAGAATTGTATCTCTCTCTCCACCACTGAAGCTGAATATGTTGCTGCTGCTAGTGCTTGCACTCAGTTATTGTGGATGAGGCAAACTTTAAAGGAATATGGTGTAAATTGTGACAAAGTGCCTCTTTTATGTGATAATCAAAGTGCAATCAAAATTGCGTACAATCCGGTACAACACACAAGGACAAAGCATATTGAGATTCAGAATCATTTTAATCGAGACCATGTTGCTCGAGGCGATATTGATCTATCTTTTGTGAGCACGAAGAACCAACTTGCTGATATTTTTACGAAGCCACTTGATGAAGCAAGATTCTACTACTTGAGGAATGATCTAAATATCATTGATTCCAGGAGTTTGTCTTGATTACCCATGCACTCACTCGTACATCTCAGTCTTATTTGGTCTAGGTGTGGGCATGGATATAGGGAGAGTGTGGTCCTAATTCATTGGTATAACCCTCCCCCATAATGCCAAAAGCAAGATAAATCATTTCTCTTAATATCATTTTGTGATATGTGAGCTTATTGATGAGTATTGGTCATGAACCCAAGATATATCTTCGCGGTGTCACACCATACACTCCAACAAGGTGGCTTCGGCCACCGCCCTCTCCCTTGAGGAGAATTGGATTTTTATGGATCTTTTTGGTTGTTTTTGCTCTCTCGTGTTCTTATGGGAATCACACTCAATGTTGGCTCTTATTTGATTTGGATCTTGCAATTTTGAGTGTCTAGTACCATCTCAGTTTGGCTCTCTTAATCCTAAGCCTTTCCCTACCCCTAAGCCATATATTCTTGCACACAAGTCCCTTGTACACCTTGTGGGGGTGTTGTTTGGGGATGCGCGGGCATGAATCTGTGAACAACAGAAATTCAGATTTGAAGCCGGATAATCCGGCCCAAGTGTAGGCCGGATAATCCGGCCCTGGTGGATTTTGTCTTAAAGGGCAGGGATCGGGGGAAGGGATCATAACGAGCAGCACTTCTCCCCCAACCCTCTCCTCCTCCTCAGCCGCCGCCTGCCGTCCCCCACCCTCCCCGGAGCCTCTCCGACCACCGGATTTTCTGAGCCTCCTCGGATCTTCTTCTCCGCGCCTCCGGGTACCTTATCCTCCATGTTCTTCCTCCAATGAGTGAGGGTAACTCCCTCTCTCCCCATCTTTGGCTAGATGTGTTATTTGTTGGGTGGAACGTTGTCTAGAAGGATGTTTTTTCTCATAGAAATCGTAGTCTTGCAGTTTCTAGGCCCGATCTACTTTTTGCATTCAATCTAGGTGAAGTCGAAAATTTCTGCCAGGGCCGGATTATCCGCCCCTGGCCAGGCCGGATAATCCGGCCTGACAGATTCAACTCTAGTTCAGTTTCACCATGGTGTGTGCATTGAGTAGATTTGTCTTATGAACTTTTTGACTATTTTTTACATGCTCTCTCCTGGACTTGTGTGTATGCTTATCCCCATGTTATCACCCTTGTTCTCCTCACAAGTGGTTCTAGTCTTCCCAAGACCTACAAGAGCCGCCCTCGCGGTAAATACTTTCGGGACGATGGACAGGGTAACTTAGTGGACGAGGTTGAGTTGAGGAGAAGAAAGAATGAAGAGAAGCGCATGGCTGAACAAGCAAAGAGGACTAGAAAGGGGGTGTCCAAAAGGAAGGGCAAGGAGCCCAAGATCAACTACAAGGCTTTGGATGCAGTCACTTATTCCTCCATCCGTCACCGTGATTTGTTTGCAGAGTTGCCTCGTGATGATGAGCTAGGGGATGCTCGATTTTGGTGTGTTGAACATAAAGGTATTTTTGAAGATGTGTATGCCAGGCTGAACATTAGGCCTATGCACCCGCTGGTTCTTGCTGAGGCTTTGGAGAAGCCCCACCTTGTGGATGCCATGTATGTGGCTGAGCGGATGGGGTTGCACCATCTCATATCTCTCTAGTGCTCCTATGACTCTGAGGTGGTGAAGCAGTTCTTTTCCACTTTGGTTATTTGTGGCGATGAGCATCACACCATGAAGTGGATGACTCATGCTAGGCCTATGACTGCTGATTTCCGTGTGTTTGCTGAGGTTCTTGGATACAATTTCCGCAGCAGGGATAGGGCAAGTGGCTACCGTGTCATCACTCAGCTGAAGCCCAACAAAGCTGCAGCTCTCTCTCCTTGCACTGTGGACAATGGCATTGTGGGCACTCTTGCTGGTCTGGCTCCTATGTATGCTGCTTTGGTCAGTCTCTTCCGTGATTCCATCACTCCAAGTGGAGGCAACAATTATAGCATCCATGGTCACCTTGTTCAGCTCCTTGCTTTCTCCCATGAGGTTGCCTCGTGCGAGGATGAGTCCGTGCAATACAAGCTAGATGTGATGGACTTCATCTACCATGAATTGATTGATGCAATGTTCAACCGGTTGTCCATTCCTTATGCTCCCTACATTATGATGCTCATCAGGCACCTGCTTCCTTCTGAAGATTTCAACATTGATGTGGTGCATAAGGCCAAGAAGATATACACCAAGGTTCGGAAGACCTCTCACCCCTCTTCTGCTCCTGAGGGTCTCCTGAGGGATGCTCGCAGGCCTCCAGTGCCTCCTGTTGCCCGTGAGATCAAGCAGCTGAACTGGTTCCAGCGGCACATCCTTTGCATGGGCGTGGACACACGCAAGGGTCAGTACGAGGCATACAAGCAGTGCCATGAGTTGGCTCACTCTCAGCAGCTCATCCTTCACCATGTGTCCGGTGCTTCTGGTGACCCCCCGGCTCCTACACCTCCCACACCATATGCTCGGTGGAACTCTTCTTCCGGGCTGAACTATGGAGAGCTGGAGCGTCACTTGTTCCCCTCTACGGCCACTGCTGATGATGAGGATGATGACACCGAGGAGCTTGAAGATGAGGACGAGGACGGGAACAAGGACGAGGACGAGGATGAGGACTACGAGTGATCCCTTGGGGCGCTAGCATCGCTCTTCTTCCTTTTTGGCGTCTCGATGCCAAAGGGGGAGAAGTAGTTCTATTAGGGTCTTCGAGGATTTGCATGGGTCAGGCATAAGCACTTGCATTTTTCTGTTCGGCGTTTTCTCGCCTATGCCCATTTAGCGTTGAACTTTAAATTTGTGATTTGTTGTTTGAGACTCTATGACGGTGGTTGTTTGGATTCATCTCATGGATTATACTTATGGATTCATCTTTTCATATCCTATTATGCTGGAAATCTTTATCAAGGAAGGCTCTTATATTGGTTATCACGTTGTTAATTGAGGCTATTTCAAGGATGCCTCTCTTCTATCTCGGTGGTATGATTATGTTATTCATATGTTTATGGAATAGATTCACCTATTTGTGTGCATCTGTATTCAAATGCAAAATTCTAATATGCACACATTGAGGGGGAGTCTCTTCCATGTTTATTGTTGGTAGTCTTGTGATCCTTTCCTGCAAATCCTAGTATGGTCATCTAACACCAAAAAGGGGGAGATTGAAAGAACATTTCATGTTTTCCTGTGTTTTGTGTGTTAGATAACAATACTGTGGAGATTTCTCATGTGCGCTAAGTGTGCAGGAGGTTTAGGAGGGGATTATCCGCCCCACCAAGGGCCGGATAATCCGGCCTACCTCATTGTTCATAGGCTACCAAGGCGCGTCACCCAGAGAGGGGGCGGATTATCGCCCGGGAAATCCAAACTGGGGTGGTTTTTCTTCCACAGGCCGGATAATCCGGCCCCCGGCATTTGAGCAAAGCATGCCAAGGCGCGTCGCTCGGAGTCCGGTCGGATTTTCTCCCGGAAAATCCGAACTGGGACAGTTTTTCCTCCCTAGGCCGGATAATCCGGCCTTCTCATGGGACCGGATAATCCGGCCCCTAGAAGATGATCAAGGGTAAGCTCGGCGTGACACTCAGAGAGGGGGCGGACTATCTGCCGGATATTCCGAGTCTGGGGCGGAGTTTTCCCCAGGCCGGATAATCCGGCCCTCACTTGGGCCAGATAATCCGGCCCCCAAAGTCTCCAACAGCTGGTTTTGGAAGGGGGTATAAATATCCCTTCTTCCCCAACGTCCAGAACTCTTGATTCATTCGAAATTGTTCAGACACTGTGCAAGAGCTCCCATTCTAGATCTCGCACTTCAATCACCCGAAGGCTTCGATCTTTGGGGGAATTGAAGGAGGAGAGAATCGTCATCGTCATTGCGAATCAAGCACATCAACTCCTCTCCATTCATTTGGAGAAATCCCTGATCTAGTATTCTTGTCAATATCTAGATCTTGTTCTTTGTTATTGACAACTTGTTCTTGTGGCAGCTTGTTGTCATTACGGGAGCCTCCAAGTTGTTTGTGGATTTGTGCCCCGCTAGTTGTGTAAAGGCACCGGTACCCGCCTCGAAGGGTCCCTATAGTGGAAAGGTGGATTAGGCCTTTGGTGGCGGGATCCATCGGAGAACAGGGTGAGGCCTATTGTGGCGTGGTGGTCTTAGTACCGCCCATCCCTCCAACACAGACGTACTTCCCCTAACAAGGAAGGAACTGCGGTCAAACAAATCATGTTCCACCTAATAGTATAGGGAAATTCCACCTAATAGTATATCTACAGAATTTACCCTTTGTGATAAGCCTAAAATTGAAAAAGCATTAAAATTTGAAGTAGCACCTATTCACTCCCTCCCTCTAGGTGCCCATACGATCCATTTCACCTGCACCTTCCCGATCATCACGGCCATCAGTGAAGTATCAAAGGTGGACATTCCCTAATGTCGAGCACATCAACTATGTGATTCATGCTCGACCTTTCGGTCTCCTGTATTCTGAGGCCATGTCTGTACATGCTAGGCTCGCTGATACGTTGCAAACGTATCCATAATTTTTAATGTTCCATGCTTGGTTTTATCTACTTTCTTATGTTTTGTCCACATTTTGGAGTGCTTTTTATATGATTTCTTGGACTAACCTATTAACAAGAGCCACAGTGCCAGCTGCCTGTTTTCTGCTGTTTTTGGCTCCATGAAAGTTAGAAAATGAATATTCTCGGAATTGGAAGGGACAAAAGCCAAAGTCAGTTTTTCACCGAGGGACACCCGAATCCAGAATACGAGACGGAGAGGGGCTGGGGCCGGCCACACCACCTGGCTGCACGGTCAGTCTTGGCTCACGCCAGGGGGTGGTCTGGCCGCCCCAGGCACCCCCTCGGCCTCTCCTTCCGCCTATAAGTTGCCCCTGATACAGAAACCCTAAGCACCCAATCAAAAATCCATGAAAGAGTCTGTAGCCACCATCATCTCCATCCCTAGATCGGGAGGGATCTGAAGCTCTTCCCGGCACCCTTCCGGAGAGGGGAATTCACCCTGGAGGCCTTCTTCATCATCATGCAAGCCTCCGGTGTGATGCGTGAGTAGTTCATCTCTAGGATACGGGTCCATGTAGTAGCTAGATGGCTGGTTCTCCTCCTTTGTGCTATCATGTTTAGATCTTGTGAGCTCCGTTCATGATCAAGATCATCTATTTGTAATTCTGCATGTTGTGTTTGCGGGGTTCCGATGGATATTGAGATGCTATTTCAGATTGATTATTGATTCTATCATGTCTTTGTTATTTGTGATCTTGCATGCTTTCCGTTGTTAGTAGCTATCTTGGCCAAGTAGATGCTAGCAACTCCAAGAGTTAGTATTTATGCTCGATAGTGGGTTCATGCCTCTGGTAATCTGGGGAAGTGACAGAAATCTCTAAGGTACTAGATGTGCTGTTGCTACTAGGGAGAAAACAACAATCCTTTGTTCATAGAACAATCTATTGTTTACTTTACACGCAATTCGTAATGGAATTATCCGTTGCTTGCAACTTAATACTGGAGGGGGTTCAGATGATAACCTGAAGGTGGATTATTAGTCATAGATGCAGTTGGATGGCGGTCTATGTATAATGTTGTAATGCCCAATCAAATCTCAAAGGAGTCAAGATGATTAGTATATGCTTGTATGCTTTCTCGATGTTTGTCAATTGCCCCGCTGTAATTTGTTCACCCAACATGTTATCTATCTTAAGGAGAGCCGCCTCTAGTGAACTATGGACCCCGGTCCTTTCTTTTACTATCAATCTACAATCAACTATTTACTGTTTTGTGTTTACTTTCTGCAAACTATTACTTTCTTCCACTCGATACGTTTAATCATTTGTTTTCAGCAAAACCGGTGAGATTG
Organism: Avena insularis; assembly: GCA_023614405.1. Lineage (NCBI taxonomy): Eukaryota > Viridiplantae > Streptophyta > Magnoliopsida > Poales > Poaceae > Avena > Avena insularis. The sequence goes on along the minus strand of CM042692.1, from coordinate 65,674,545 downwards.
ACAACCTCATCGCAAGTTGGGGACAGAGTTCTGTGGTTGTGTTGTGTAGGTCTCCATATTGTTGCTGGCACCGGTATTGCGCCCTGCCAAAGTTCAGCTAGCTACACCTTTGGGGTGTTTCCTTGCTCCTACTAGATTGATAACCTTGGTTTCATAACTGAGGGAAACTTACTACTGTGCTCATCATACCTTCCTCTTGGGGTTCCCCAACGAGCTCGTTAGTACACGAGTCAGCACTCGCCAGTTCTAACTCGTGTGTATTCCCAGTGCAACATGGCTTGCACCCATTGTATGCAAACATAGATATGTCTGACCCCCGATCATCATGGACGGCCTCACAACGAAGAACTTTCTTGGTGGTGCACACACAAGGGGAATACGCTAACTAGAATACTGTGAGGGATTATCTTATTATGCTACCGTCGAATATATATAAAAATACTAGCATAATAAGTAACACTTCAAAAGTAAAGTGTTATGATGTGGTTATAGCATCTTGATCATCATCAATAGCTTCAATGAAAGTTTCATAAGCTTGTCATTGCCACGTTATAATACTTGCCCCTAGCAATAATAAAAATAGACGCTTATATATTATCTATTGCAAGTTTTACGCGGCTTTAGGGCTTTCGCAGTAGAACCCTTTCCCACCTACGAACGTGGAGCCACAACATGGATTCAATGATTGCTGTTCTTCTTCCCTTTTTAGGGCCCTCCAATGTCAATGCCATATCAACTACTGTAGAGAGACAGACACCCCCCTAAGCCACTTTGATATGTGGATCAGTCTCGTGAATCACCACGTGAGGTCGGTTGGGGGCCGCTTCATCAAACAGTGTCGTGATATGAACAACAACATTAAGGCCTGTTTGGATGTACCGGGATTATTATCCCCGGCAATCAAATCCTGACCGAGAATCCACGAAAATAGTTTAAATCACCGGGATTTTATCCCCCACCTCTCTACTAATGGATTTATTTCTCTGGGAAAAGGCTGGGTTCCCCTCCTACCAAACAAGCCCTAAAGAGGGTAGCAACTAGAGAATCAGTGCCCGTAGATTGCTATGTGTTCTATTCGTACGACATGTCTACCCATAGACCCGCTCTAATACCACTGTAGGGTTCCGTAGCAGAAAACAAAAAATTTCTATCTACTCGCACACTAATACCAGGATCTATACTATGTAGACATAAGTAACAGAGAAGGGATACAATATTCATACCTTTGAAGACCGAGGCACGCCTTACGCAGGAAGGCGTATATTGATGAAGACGAGCAGCACCTCAAGAGTGGCGCCTCCGAAGTTCGTCACATGTCCGGTGTAGGAGACGTCAACCGGACTCCGATCTAGCCGAGCAACGGAAGAAGTAGATGTCGGATCGTAGATCACACGATGGTGGTGTGAAGGTGGAGAACTCACCCACGAGGTCCTCCCCAATATTACGGAGAAGTCCTCAATGGATGAGAGAGAGAATGAGAGGGAATGGGATGATTCCAAAGGGGGAGGGGAGACCCCTATATATAGTGGGAGGGGGCACACCACCCTGGGGCCAGGCGGTGTGGGACTAACCCCCACACCCGCCGGCCACCTAGGGGTAGCCGCCAGCCCTAGGTGGGCCCCATTGGGGCGGCCCACTAAGCCTAGGTCGGCTGGCCCCCTTTCCCTAGGCACCATGCCCTATTGGGCCTCCCTTCGGGTGAGGCCCATTAGCATTATGATGCCTTTAATAATAAAATAAAACATATATTTAATATTAATTCTCCAATTAATATTCAAATACACATATTGTATTATTCTTTCACTCCGGAACATCTTCCGGACCCCTTCCGATCTCCATCGGATGTTACCCGGAACTATTCCGGTTTCTCTTTCTCTATTTCTCCTACGATACCTCATCTACCTTAAGCGTCCCTACCCTTAAGCGTGACATCCTTCGGTTCAGAAACACTCTAGACATGATTGAGACTACTCTCACATCAATGATCAACAAAGGGACCCGGATGGCCATGTGACCCCAGTGTGTTTCACGAATACAATTGCTCGAACCGTGAGATAGTCGTTTCACGTTCCCTTTGTCATACGATACCTAATTCATTTGAGACTTGATCTTTGATATCCCCATACATTAGTTCGGTCTCGTTACCAATGAACTTGTTTACTCGTTCTCATGTCGTTGCATTCTGTGACCAAGTCACATGCTTGCAAGCTTCATTAATGCAACGTCACCGAGATGGCCACATGTATCTGTCTGTTACATGGACTAGACAAATCCTGGTCTTGATATGTACTCCTCTACGCATCCCTTCGGAAAACCTGAGTGGCACCTTTTTGATCACCCTGTTACGAGATGATTCTTGATAACCATCTAAGCTTCTTCCAGAATGGTGATTTGCATTACCTCATAGTCAAAGGATCAGGTTGCGAGGTTCTCTGTGTTTTATCATCAATGGTGAACTTTGTAACTAGATCTCATTCAAGATATAATAGTCGGATGTTTGTCTATCATGTTATTCGACTAATAACATGACCTCATTGTCAATTGGCATAAATGTCCATGATCTTGAAACCCAGACCATCCTCATGACCAATGAACTAGTTTGCTAGAGATACCTAGAGACACGGTTTGTTTACATACTACACGTGTATTAATGTTTCGCATTAACACAGTTACAGCACAGCATGAAACGTATTATGAACATATAGGAGATATATCAAATAATACACTTTATTATTTACCTCTAGGGCATAAATCCTTCACTCTCCCACTTGCGCTAGAGTATAAACAAAACTAGTTTACAATAGGCAGGAACCTAACACCAATGGAATCTCGGTGTTGTTCGTGCTTTTCCTGATGGAGAGCTTTAGTCAAAGGATCTGCCATATTCAGTTCCGTATCTACTTTGCAAATCTTGACTTCACCTTCGTCAACGTTCTGTCGGATGACGTGAAATCTAAGCTTGATGTGTTTGGCTGTGGAATGAGTTCTTGGTTCCCTTGCGTTTGCAATAGCTCCCGTGTTATCACAATAGATTGTCACGGGGTCTTGCGCATTTGGAAAAACTCCCAGTTCGATGACGAAATTCCTTAGCCAAACAACTTCGTTTGCTGCGTCGGCCGCAGCAATGTATTCAGACTCCATCGAAGATTGCGCCACCACCGTCTGCTTCTTACTCTTCCAGCTTACTGCCCCACCATTCACTAGGAACACATATCCTGTTTGAGACTTCGAATCATCATGATCTGAGTTCTAGCTCGCATCCACGTAACCCGTTACGTTTAGAGCTTCATCACTTCCTCCATAGATTAGGAACATATCCTTTATTCTTCTCAGATATTTTAGGATATTCTTTACAGCTGTCCAGTGATCCGGTCCTGGATTACTTTGGTATCGGCTTATCAAACTAAGAGCCAATGCCACATCAGGTCGTGTACTTAGCATTGCATACATGATAGATCCTATGGCTGAGGCATAGGGGATGTAAGACATCTTTTCTCTATCATCATCCGGTACAGGACATTGAGTCATACTCATTTTGCAATTCTTCATCATGGGTGTAAAACCCCTTTTGGTGTTTTCCATTTTGAACCTCTTCAAAATCTTTTCAATGTAAGTACTCTGACTTAATGCAATTCGGTGCCTTGATCTATCTCTATAGATCTTGATTCCTAATATGTATGCAGCTTCACCTAGATCCTTCATGGAAAATTGGTTACTCAAATATGACTTCACGCTTTTCATAATATCCACATCGTTTCCCATAAGTAATATGTCATCCACATATACTACTAAGAAAACAACTGAGCTCCCACTCGCTTTCTTGTAAACACAGAACTCTTGTTGATTTTGGACAAATCTAAAATTTTCGATCACTTGATCAAAACGTTGGTTCCAACTCCGAGATGCTTGCTTCAATCCATAAATGGACCGTTGAAGCTTGCATACATTTCCAGCATCCTTAGGATCAACAAAACCTTCCGGTTGCATCATATACAACTCTTCATCAATGTGACCATTGAGAAATACGGTCTTGACATCCATCTGCCAAATTTCATAGTCGAAATGTGCAACAATTGCTATTAAAATCCGGACAGCCTTAATCATCACTACGGGAGAGTAAGTCTCATCGTAGTCAACTCCTTAAATTTGTTGAAAATCAACAAGATCTCCCTAGTTGCCTGGTGCGTCGTCGATCTCCCGATGCACAACTCCGGCGACTGGCTGCCACCACGGCCCCTCCCCCCAGAATGTAGGCCCCCTTCCCAAGATCCCCACCTATCCTTGTACCTCAAACCTAGCCACGTACTGCTCGCGGTGCCCTCGCCCTCGTCCGGCCTCCTGGTCCCGATCCAGGACCCCACGGTGCAGGCCTCCTAGCTAGCCAAGGCGGACGAGATCCTCACGTGGTTCCGGGATCAGCGGTTGGAGGACGCTCGGCCGCTGTCTGAGCTAACCGACGAGGCTTTGCTACTGGACGCAAGGAGAAGAAGGTGAACTAGTATGCACACGAACTTTGTCACTACTGCATGTCATTATGTACGCGGAGTAATTCGAAATTTAGTTGTTACTAGGAAACGTGTCCGTGCGTTGCAACGGGAGAAAAAGTAATTATGTCGGCATTCATTCGGTGTATCCATGTTTAGACACATGTGTTGAAGCCAGGTGAAGCATTTGCCATCACTTCTAGCTCAACCCACTCCAGAAAGGCCTCTGCCTTCCTAGGATCATGGAGTAGACGAAGCGGATAAAATCGGATATAGCATTGGAGTGTAGTCGTAATGCGGATTGATTAAATCAACCCGGCTAAATCCGAATCGAAAATCAAAACAAAACAGTGGAAAGCATCTTAGACATACGTGTACCTAGACGCCCTTAATTAATCATGTGTTCTGAAGCGATGCATAATACCTTGATCTATCAGCGGTCGTCATGTAGTTAATAATCAGGTTACACATATTACTGTATTTTGCACTCATAAACTGTCTTCTGCTATTTCTTCCCCTGCAAAAATTACAGTTTCATTGCGAAAAAAATTATGTATTCGATAAGAATCTAAAATAAGGTTGAGGAAGTAGGTCTGTGTGATCGCTATTTTGTGTTTAAACATGGGCTTTATATTACAAAATAAGAATCCAATTTAGAATACAATCACGTTGTGTCAGTCCCACAACACAGGGAGAAGTTATACCGATCGAAACATTATCACAAATCGCTAGCTCGCCAACCACTATATTTAAAGATCGATTCACATTTGCAACAGAAAAGCTAGGCATCAATCTAAGCAAAGCTTTTATATCTTCTACACTGCTAGATATGTCTAATTTAGTGGTTTCAGCTATAGTCATTTCAAGCGTCAGAGAAGCACAGGCGTTTTCAAGATGGATATAAGGTCGTGATACACATGCATTACCGCAGTCATCGCTTTTAGTCCAGCGATTGCTTCACTGTCTCCCCGTTGGGTCAGCGATGAAACTCGTCTTCGGGACTCAGTTATCTATTCTCAATGAAACCTGCATCAAAATTTAATTTTGCCTAGCCTGAAGCGGGCAGCAGATGCAGAGCCCGTGTGTTGGCCACACGAATACCACCACGTCCACCACCTGCACCCATATCCTCTGCGCACCCTGGTTCGCCACCACCACGTACTCATGGTCTGTAGCTGGACCGGCAGGTCGGCCGCCGAGGTGGAGCATAGCCCGGCGCGGTAAGCTGCTCGCCGGAAGCTCGGCAGGTAGTCGGGCAATGCCATGAGGGAATATCGTCCAGGGAGACAGAGGCGCAGTAGTACAGACGTGATTTGGGGATGCCGGAGAGGCGAGCAAGGCTGGCCGGCGGCGATGTGGTGAGGGAATCTGGTATACGCCCGACCCCTTCCCTCCTCTGATGCCCCGACCAGTAGCCGTTGCTGTCATGCCTAGCCCAGACTCTTCCAAGATACTGTCCTGGACGCATCTTCTCTCTCTTTTCTCGGAGAAGGCCAAAACTCCCGGGACAAATTCATCGGCCTGGCGTCCACATCCCGCCGATGAGGGTGCTGGTTTGAGTGAGGGGGATTTTTCTGCGCCAGTGCGATGTAGCCATGTAGGAGGAGGGCTTCTCCCTTGCTCTTGGTCAGGAGAACGTGAAGGGCCTTTGGGGCTAGTCGGTCACCACTCACAAGGGCACCAGAGAAGGATTGGGGCGAGGCTTGCAGCAGGAGGACGAAGGAGGTCTCGACGGGGAGGATCCAGCCGGCGTAACGTGAGGCCTGGCCGCATCGTCACCGACGTTGAGCGCGCCGGCGACGCGGGATGGAAGAGAGCCACGCCTCGACGCATAGCTGTGGCGGGGGCCTAGACCAAGAGCGACATGTGCTTGGAGTTGGTAGCGCGGCAGCAAGCATGTGGGCGCGCTGCCTGAGCTGCACAGTACTCAAAGGAGACTCGGATGTTTTATGCCCCATGCTTGCTACCCTGAGCTGCAGTACCTATGTCCCACTGCAAAAAAAGAGGCTGATGCTTACACGATTTGGAGAAAGGAAGCAGAGAGCACTTGTGACAGGTGGGGTTAACGACCACACACTGCTTGAAGAAGACCAACCGAATAAGCGGGATGGCTCCCTGGGCTTTGGGTTGTGTGCCCGGTTCTCAAATTGAATTTAATGGTTTATATTTTTAAATTTGTCTCTGCTCTGAAAAATTGGTTTGGCGTTGTGGCAAAAATGTTATGTGATGTCCAATGTTCATGTAGAGAATCTTACAAAATATTAAAATGTGCAATTTTGTCATTGTGATTTTGTGCACACAACCTATTTTTTGATATGGCTACAAAGTTTTACAATTATTCTTTTTCATGTTTTCAGTCTTTAACCACTAGCTCTAGCTTGACGCTAATCATACGCTGGGAATTATTTTAACTTTTTAAACTTTGTTTAGTCAGACTCACACATATAAATGTTGGTCAAGTGTGTTCTATATGGAAATTGCCATATACGGTGTCGTCATATTCCAAAGTTTTAAGTCTCGCTAAAGAATGTTATGACTACACACGATGCGCCTTGTGGATGTCTGAATCGATTTTTTGTGTTGACTTATATGGCACCAGGCATGGAATAGGCCTTTCGTAGACGAGAACAAAAATGGCATGTCATTGTTAACGGTGGCAGCACCTAATAATAAAAGTACCTTAATTAATTATTGATGATAGTCGTGTCTCCATTAAGAAAGTTTCTCCACGTTAGAGATAAGGATAAACCATCCAACATTAAAATTATTCAGTCCTAAACAATATTTAGTAAATTAACCCGTAGCAACGCACGGACAATTTTCCTAGTAGATATAGATATCTAGCAGCATGACAAGATTTTGGTGTTATCTGGTTATTGACACTAACGAATTTAATCGTTGGTAACAGGCTCAGCCACTTATTCCAGTGCTCTGAGTTCTCCATGGATTTCTCCGTGGAGAAACAGCTTTTATTTTGTCTGCAGAAGGTAATTCTATTTTACTAGAGTGCAAAGGAGAGAAGGTAGACAAACACACAACTTGTTGGTGATATGATGGGCTTGCAACTACTATCAACTCCTGAGAGCTACCATCTCAACTTTCTGAGACCGACGGCTGTCCAGGGTCAATTTCAAGAAGTTATTTTAATGTCTACAAGGTAAACTATCTTGTACTTCTCTATTCTTAGCCTAACCTGCATGAATGCTTATAAAGATTAGTGTCATATCAGCCTAATCTACTATTTGTGCAGCATGCTCGTCCTGTGCCAAGTCCTCATGAGTGAGAACTCTAAGATCACTCCTCTTGAACTGGAGAACTGTCATATCAGAACTCTTCGGCGCTCTGGTGGAAGCTGTTGGATTACCACTATGAGGTGGGCACATCCCCCATCGACGGTGGTGTGTTCCGATTTTGATGAGCCTTACTCGCCGCTGGCAGCAGTGGAGCACACTAACTTACCCAGTTATTGTGCACATGCAGGATGTGCTTGATAGCCCCCCCCCCCCCCCCCACCCACTCCTCTCTCACTGGTCATCTGCGCTCGGTGTTGCTGATGATTACGTAGGATACATCGGTCAGCTGGATTGACGGCAGCATCCCCGGCGATGAAACAGAGGGTGGCGGCCACCTGTTAAGGGGTCCTGGGAATGCTGGAATAGATGGCAAGCTCAGAGACAACAACACCTTTTGAAGATTCAGTTTGGACGGTGTTAATTGTATTAAGTTTTGTCAGTTTAACTTGTAGTCAATTTATGTCAGTGTATTTTGAATTCAGTTACGTCAGTGTACTCTTAGTGCAAACGAGGGACATCAAGGAGTATTGGAATGTGACAGAATTGGCAGCGGTAACAGTATGCGACGGCAGCATTTGTGTGTATTTCTCAAACATATATACTCACAATTATATAAAGGATACATTGATAGTTCAACTTTAATAACTTATACTTCGTCCGTCCTAAAATAAGTGACTTGGGTTTGACTATATTCGTATGTACCTAGACATGTTTTAACTCTAGATACATGCGAATCTAGACAAACTCAAAGTCACTTACTTTGGGAGAGGGAGTACCAAATATGTGTAAGAAAATTAAGAACTCAAAAGGCAAACTACATCGATTAACAGAAATCAATATCAAGTGGCAAATACACATAAATCATACTGCTTTCATAATCAAATTAAATATCCCTGGAGCATCCAGTTTGTCCTAAAAATATCCCTTTGATGAAGCAAGTTCTTGATTTTTGTTGCTTCAAATTCCCACCAATGTAGACCATGCAGTGTGCGTTATATCACATTTTACTTCTGTTAGTGTATATTGCATTCTGCTCTTATAATCATGTATTCTGAATCAAGCCAAGGTTTCATGCAACCATTGCAGCAGCGCCATGAGAACTGACGTTAAACCTTCCGCTAGGATGACAGTCTGTCGCGGGTTGTTCATCAAGGGAGGTTGTGCCTCAAGTGCAGTTGATGGGCCGATATTGTTGCTGCAGCTGCCGCTCCATATAGGCCATCAATAATTTCCTATTTTATAAAAGGAAAAAGAGACTATAAATAAAAGCATAGTATAGCACAAAAATATTGATAGGAAGATGCTTGGTGTTCATCCCATGGTGCACACAAATAATTATTATCGTCCAATTAAGCTTGGTTCAACCCTAAAAAATATGCAGGCAAAGGACCAAATGTTCTCGCCTCAAATTCTCGTCATTTTTGCTGGCCACATCATTCCCGTCATTCTCCGTGTCATCATACGAAATACTCTTATAAAATTCTATCACTCTGCATGATTCTTCCATGCTCATTGAAGCTTTGAATAAAACTGTATGTGCAACAGGAAAGCAGTTGGTTTCATCGATTTTATCTTCAAACAAATTTTGCAATGACATGATTGTCCGAATCTGCAAACATATAAAGTTGCACTCTCTATTCAGGTCATAATTTACTACATCACACAACAACATCAATCAATCTTGCAAGTAATGAATCGCAACCAAATACATCAGAATCAAATTTTTGGACTAAAAAAAAACACTGCTCCATGAGTGTCTTACTCTAGATTTATTTATGCTCCTACAACAATTTATTACTGCAGCGTTACACTAGCTCATACCTCAAGCTTTCAAATCTGAAGACAACCTAGCATTGTTAACACATATGGCCAACTTGAAAATTATTGAGAGGGTAATTTACACCGAGCAATATCCCAAATATGTTGACATTTCATGAAATATAGAGGCGGTGTCTACTCCTGAATTACACGGCCTTGTCAGATTACCTTGGATGACGGAAACAGCAAACACCACACGCGCCGGGAGCGTGATCCGCCGATTGCCGCCGAGTTCAAGAAGCGGGGCTGGAGGAAGGATTTAACGGGTGCACGCGAAGCGTTTGCGTCGTAGGAAGCGTGCCACGCGGCTGAGATGTTGGTGGCGCCACCAAGTATGAGGGGCATCGATGGATGCGACCTCCCGTGTGGATGCGGAGGCGGTGGCGGCGTGAATGTGGGTTGGAGGCGGTCGATAGATGCGACCTCCCGTGTGGAGGCGGTAGCGGTGCGCTCGCTCGTCGGCCACAATTGACGTAGGCGGCGTGCAGTCAGATTGGGGAGCAGAGAGGGGCGGTGATGGCGGCGGCAGGTCGTATGCGTTTTGTTCCTCAATAACTCAATGTGGGTCTTGTTTAATCATTTTTTTCCACATAATTGTTCTCTGGGCGTGCTGGGCCTAATCTCTCTGAACCGTTAGATCAAATCATACTAGTCATACTTTAGCAGTAGTAAAAGGCACTGTAAAATATGCCTATATCTACCAAAGAGAATGTCATGTTAGACACATCTCTTCTGACATATCTTGTCGATCATTGGAGGCTTGTGACCCAAACCTTTCACTTACGTTGTGGGGATTTGGCACCCACCCTTAAAGATGTGTCACTGATCACTGCTTTGCCAATTAGAGGTAATCCATTGGTCCCTCCAGCATATTCCAGTATTTGTCATAATGATGGTCCCTCCAGCATATTCCAGTATTTGGCACAATGATGTGGTAGACCAGCTAGGCATGGCAATGCCTGAATCCACCGCAATGGAGGGTGTCCAAGGGATCTCCCTCTTAAAAATATAGTACACCATTTCAGTAATCTTCTAGCTGATGCTTGACATGATATGGTGATGAAGCATGTCTTTGCATATCTGTTGTATCTCTTCGGTATAATGTTCCCTTCAACCCACTGTAACGTAGTTCTCCCTAGTCTCATTAATATTGTTAAGCGAATAGTAGATGCCCCTTTACCTGCCGACCCCATATGCAACTTCTGTTTGCGATGCTCTCTCGGTCATGTTGAACTCCTCTAGAAGCTCGAACTCCTAGTGGTATTCGGGGTAGCTGTTGGGCCAGGTCCCTCCACATGGAGGTGTGTTGGCAGCCCAACATCAGCCCGTGAAGTTCAACACGTTTCAATCGTTGATCGATGTTCGTATCCAACGACTGAGGTGCTCATTGGGAGAGGAGTAGAAAAGAAAATCCTAGCCACCCTTGGTGGTTGTGTGTCTCAATCAGAGAGTAAGAAAGTGAGAGAAGCAAGCCATTGTGGCTGCTGCTGAGAGAGGGTGAGAGAACACACAAGAACACCACAACCTAGTGAGAAGAGAGAAAGAAGAAGAAAAGGTGATTTTTGTCCAGATTTCTGAGATCTGACCGGTCTGTCTTCAAGATGGTGTTTGCAAGCTTAAACATATTTGGATTGGCTCCAAACTTGGTGAGATCGTTCCTTGCTTTGAGTACTTCGGTCTGGTTAGCTGGTTTGAGGTTTGGGTCAGTGTAGCTTCAGATTTGGAATCGGTTTATTTAGTTCGGACTGCTGTAGTTTCAACACAGAGCAGTTTTGGTAGACGAACAGTTTGGGCAGGCAAACGGTGTACGATTGACCTGAAATTTAGTGTGTATGTTGGGTACTCGTATGTCAGCTTGTCTACCAAGTTTGGTACTGATTGGATCTGCGGTTTAAGAGCAGTTTGCTGATTACCGAAGGGGACAGAATCTGAGATACTCTGCCTTGCTGTAATCTTTCTCTCAAGTGGTTGTTGTTGTTGCCGATTGGCAATGTGCTGAGTGTGTTGTACATCTCTAGATGTTCTAGAGAAGACTCTATACCCAGGTTGCTCATAGTGAAGCTCGTGTGGACCGGTTGGTCCGCACCCGTGGTTTTTTCCTCCTCGCCTTGAGGAGGTTTTTCCACGTAAATCCTTGTGTCACTTGTGCATGTGCTCGTTGTTTTATTTCCGCTGCATATCTGTTGATTGAAACTATCCTCAAGGTTCACCGTAGGCAGGAGCGAGGAGGTTGTGTGTATCCTCCTCCCCCCAACAAAGTGGTATCAGAGCTAAGGTTCAGTTTTGTTTTCAGTTTCAGAGCAAGGTTTGTTTTGGGCTGATTGCATTTGCTTGTGGTGAAAGATGGAAGTGAATAACAACAGAATGATCTCTTTGAATGGTACAAATTATCAATCTTGAAAGTGCAACATGAAGGACTTGTTATATGTGAAGGATTACTGGATGCCGGTATTCTCTACTGAGATACCCAGTGATATGAAAGAAGATCGGTGGGAGGTACTTCATCTCCAAGCTTGTGGTTTCATCCGACAATGGGTGGATGACAATATTTTGAACCATATCATTAAAGAGACACATGCACGTACCTTATGGAAGAAATTGGAGGAGCTGTATGCCCGCAAAGAAGGTACCAACAAGATGTTCTTGATCAAGAAATTGATGCGTTTGAGGTACAAGGAGGGCACTCCAATTGCAGATCATGTAAATGATTTTCAGGGCATTATAAATCAGCTATCTTCAATGGGAATTACATTTGAAGATGAAGTGCGAGCCTTGCTGCTACTTGGCTCATTACCGGACACTTGGGAGACCTTTAAGGTCACCGTGTGCAATTTGGCACCTAATGGAGTTGTCACTTGGAACCTTGTGAAGACCAAGGTACTAAATGAAGAGTCCAGAAAAATTGTTGATAAGGACGGTTCTTTCTCACATTCTAAAATGTTAGTGACCGAGTCACGGGGGAGAAGCAAGAGTAAAGGTCTAAGTAAGGGAGGAGAAAGAAGTAGAAGCAAATCAAGAGGCAAAGAGAAGTATGCTAGTGTTATATGCCATCACTGTCGTGAGAAGGGCCACATCAAGTGGCATTGTGAACAATGGAAGAAAGACAAAAAGAAGAAAGTTCAGAAACAAACTGACAGTGATAGTGATAGTTAGGGAGGCCGGATTGCTACGGTAGAGGGGCTCATGTTTCTTATGCATGAAGAACATGATGGAAGCAGTGTTTCCACCATTGAGGAGAGGATCACTGTAATTTCTGATGATACCATCAACCTTGCAGATGGTGATGAGATGACTTTGATTCCGGACAACGGTGCTACCATACATGCTACATCTCATAGAGAGCTCTTCACCAACTACACAGCAGGTGATTTTGGTGTTGTGAAGAGGGGAAATAATGATAGAGCAAAAATCATTGGAAGAGGAGATGTGCACTTGGAGACTGAAAATGGTATGACACTAGTCCTCAAGTCGGTGAGGCATGTTGAGGCCCTTTGGCTCAACATTATCTCAGTTGGATTTCTTGATAGAGATGGGTACTTGAGCAGATTTGGAAATGAACAATACATGCTCACCAAAGGAAATTTGATTGTTGCTAAAGGTAACATGATTTTAGTTTTGTATCATGTTCATGCTAAGCTTTCTACTGCTTGTGTAAATGCATTTCAGAAAGAGGATGCGTGTGCCTTATGGCACAAGAGGCTTGGGCACATGAGTGAGAAGGGGATGACGGTGCTAGTGAAGAAAAATCTGTTGAAAGGTGTGAAGGGTGTTCACATCAAGAAATGTTTAGATTGTCTAGTAGGGAAGCAACACAGAGTTGTGTTCAAGAGTCAACCTCCTCACAAGAAGCCCGAGGTGATGGACTTGATACATTCCGATGTTTGCAAAATGTCAGTGAGGTCAATGGGTGGAGCAAAGTACTTTGTCACATTTATTGATGACTTTTCCAGGAAGGTTTGGGTCTATGTTTTGAAGAACAAACATCAAGTACTAAGTATGTTCAAGCAATTCCAAGTCTTAGTTGAGAGAGAAACTAAGAGGAAGATCAAGTGCATTCGTACTGATAACGGGGGACAGTATATTGGACCATTTGATGCCTATTGCAAGGAACAGGGAATTAGGCACCAATTTACTCCTCCGAAGACACCACAGCTGAATGGTCTTGCTGAGAGGATGAACAGGACAATTGTTGAGAGAGTTAGATGATTGCTATCGAGTGTAAAGCTGCCTAAACATTATTGGGGTGAGGCTTTGTCGGTTGTAGTTTATCTTATTAATCCCTCACCAAGTTATCCATTGCAGAGAGATGTTCCAAACATGGTATTTTATGACAAGGACGTCTCGTACGAGCACCTAAAGGTTTTTGGGTATAAGGCCTTTGTTCATATCCCTCAATATGAAAGGTCAAATCTTGATTCAAACACATGACAATGTATATTCCTTGGCTATGGAGGTGATCAGTTTGGCTATAAGTTGTATGATCCAATAGCAAGAAAGGTTGTGAGAAGCCATGATGCTGTGTTTGTTGAAGACCAAACAATTGAGGATATTGTGAAGACAAAGGTGCAGGTTCTGGAGCAAGTTTTGGTACATGTTCCTCCTCGAAATCAGCAGCAAGACATATCTGATTCTGACCCAGTTCCTGTAGATTCAGATGAAGAAGAAGTTAAAGATGATTATTGATACATTGCAAATGTATCTATAATTTTTTATGTTCCATGCTTGGTTTTATCTACTTTCTTGTGTTTTGTTCCAACTTTGGAGTATTTCTATACACTTTCTTGGACTAACCTATTAACAAGATGCCACAGTGTCAGTTGCCTGTTTTCTGCTGTTTTTGGTTCCAGGAAAGTCAGAAAATGAATATTCTCAGAATTGGACAGGACAAAAGCCAAAGTTCCTATTTTACCGGAAGACTCACGGAGCCAGAATACGAGATGGAGGAGGGCCAGGGCCTGGCCACACCCCCTTGGCACGGGCAACCCTAGGCCGCGCCAGGGCATCGTGTGGGCCCCCTGGCCGGCCACCGACCTTGCCCCTTCGCCTATATATTCCTCCCGATACAGAAACCCTAAATCGTCAATCAGAAATCCACGAAAAGTTCCACAGCGCCGCCGCCACCGAAAGGGAGATTCGGGGGACAGAAAGTCTCTATTCTGGCACCCTGCCGGGATGGGGAAGTGCCCCCGGAGCCATCTCCATCGATCTCCACCACCATCTCTATCACAGTTGTTGATTCCCATGATGAGGAGGGAGTAGTTCTCTCTCGAGGCTAAGGGTTCTACCGGTAGCTATGTGTTCATCTCTCTCTCTCTATGCATGATCTTATTGAGATCATGAGCTGGTAATCTATAGATCTACCTTGCTACTCAAGTGCTTTAATAGATCTCTGCTCTCCCCATGTGTGTGAAGTTGACAGTGTGCACACCATGGTGGCACTTAGGCTAGAGATTACAAATACTTGTTATGAGTTATATTTGGAGTTGGATGTCTTTATGAAATTGTGGTGTTTGTTTGAACCATCTAATGCTCAAGGTGACAGTGTGGGGTTGTCTAGATGGGAAAGGCTTACTTTGAGGAGTGTTGTTATAGCCCTACCATGGATTAGAGTGTCCAACCGGAGAGTAGTTCAGAGTAGTATCATGAAGAGAATATATTTATATGAGAGTGTTCACTAGTGAAAGTATGATCCCTAGGGCTTGTTTCTAAGCACTGAAACACCGTTTGCTATTAGATCTATTACATGTTTGCTTGCTTCTATCTTTATTTCAGTTTGCCTTTAGTCTTTTCCCACGTCAACCACACGCCAGCAAGTTATCCATACCACTTGTATTTCACTATCTCTTCACCAAACTAGTGCACCTATACACCTGACAAGTGTATTGGGAGTGTTGGGGACACAAGAGACTTCTTGTATCTTGATTGCAGGATTGCTTGAGAGGGTATACCTTTGACCACTTCCTCCCTGAGTTCGATAAATCTTGGGTGATCTACTTAAGGGGAAACTTGCTGCTGTTCTACAAACCTCTGCACCTGGAGGCCCAACAACAGTCTACAAGAATATAAGTGCGTAAACATCAAGCTATTTTCTGGCACCGTTGATGGGGAGGTAAGGTAAAAGGTATTCACACCGGAGGATTAAAGAAGAAGAACCTCCCACGGCAAACGCCTATTTTCTGGCGCCGTTGCCGGGGAGGTAAGGTAAAAGGTACTCACATCCTCCGGTGTGAGTAATCGAAGTTATTTCCTTTAGATTCTGCAATTTTGTCTTTTTGTTTCTTGTTTTCAATAGTTAGGCTTAATGGAAAACAACAACAAAATTAGAGAGATTTTTAGTATTTTTCCTAAGTTAGAACATGAATTGTCTAAAAAGAAAATTAAAAACCCATGGAACTTTATTTGCATGCTAATAGCAATATTGTTAGTATGAATTCTTTGGACACCATTATTGCTAATGCTATGGAAAAGTCTAAGCTTGGGGAAGCTAGTTTTTATGAAAATGATCTTTTAGTTCCCCAACTTTGGAAGATAGCTATTCTATTGCTTATGATGATACCAAACCTCCAATATATGATCATTACAATGATGAATATGATATTTTCAGTCCACCTACTATTGAGGTGAAAATTAATGATTACAATATGCCTCCTATATTTGATGATTATGGTGATGAAAATAATAATGATAGCTATTTTGTTGAATTTGCTCCAACTACAATCAATAAGAATGACTATTTTAATGTGGGGAGTATTAATTCTTTTATGCATATGGCTCATGATAAGAATGTTTCGTGTGATAGTTATATTATTAATTTTATTCATGATGCTACTGAAAGTTATTATGAGAGAGGGAAACATGGTTTTATGCATCTCAATAATATTTAGTTTCCCCTCTTTATGTTGAAAGTCTTGAAGTTGCACTTGTTTTGCTTTACTATGCTTGTTGCTTTGTGCTTTCACGACTTGTTTCTTTACAATATTCCTATGCATAGGAAGTTGGTTAGACTTAAATGTGTTTTGAATTTGCTTCTTGATGCTCTCTTTTACTTCAATTCATATTTCCTATGTGAGCATCTTCTCAAACTATCATGCCCAACTTAAAGGCGTTAAATAAAAGTGCTTATTGGGAGATAACCCAAAAGTTTTAGATGAGTCTTGGAAGTTATTACTTCAGTAATAACCGCTCCTTATCCTTTTTATTTTCTTTTTGTGCCAAGAGTAACCTCTAATGAGAGAGAAGTAATGATTGGGAAAGTTGCTGCCCCGAAACAGATTTCTGTGCTTCATCATAAAAATTCGTGTAAAATCTCTGTACGTCCTTTTGAGGCGTGAATTTTTGTACTTCTGACCCAGGATGTTATCTAACTTTCATTAGTTTAACACTTTTTTATTTGAGTAACAGAAGGTCTTCGAAAAAATCGTCTTTACCTGCTGGTCTGTTTTGACCGATTTCTGCCATTTTCTGCATTTGCTTCTTGTTGGTTCCTTTTTTAGTTCTTTTGGGGAATTGAGATTTTTGAGGGAAGTGATACGGTAGCTTGTGTTTTAATGGAAGTTTTATTGGTGTTGGAACTGAAACTAAAGACATATTCTCTTGAGTGCACTAATGTTGCTAATAAAGATTGTGTGAAATTTTGTATGAAGGAAAAATTTCAGGTGTATGGAAGGAAGGAGTAATGAGATGAAGGATGGACTAAAGCTCAAGCTTGGGGATGCCACCGGTGTCACCCCAAGAAATATTCAAGAGGTACAAACGTCAAAGCTTGGGGATTCCCAAGGCATCCCCTTCTTCATCAATAAAAATCCCAGGTTTCTTCCAAACGCTTCATTTTTATTGTTTCATGCACAGTTGTGTTGTTCTTGGAGCGTCTTATTTTTCGTTTTCGTTTTGGTTTTTCATTTGCTTGGTTTGTTTATTTTTCTGAATAAATTGGTTGGACCCCCTCTTTCATACATTAGTTTTCAAATAGTTTGGTTTGGTTTGGAAAAGAGTAGGAAAGTTCATGCTTAAATGTTAAAGAGAGATTGTTTTTGACTGTGGCTTATGCTTTGTCATGCCATGCTCGATATTGATTTGGCTTTATGCTTAGTATTATTTGTTGTAGCATGACTTGTTATAAACAATTGCGATTGCTTAATGTGCCTTGGAAGGATCATGCGTTGTTTTAGCATATTAAAGCATAGTATTGTGGTATTCTCCTTTGATGCTTTATTTGGGTTGACTTGGCACATGCTCACACCATGTTATGACTATCCCAATGAAGGGTTCGCAGCATAGAAAACAAAAAAATTCCTACGATGTGAACTATACGCCAAGATCTATCTACTAGATACAGAGCAACAGGTGGATATACATCCATGGAGAACTCACCCTCGAAGACAACGAGTTTTGCTAACGAGTTGGAACTCGTGGATGGTGTAGTCGTACACTTGCCGATCTCAAGATCGTGATGAAGTCCAGCAGGTCCGGCTCCAGCACGTCCTTCAGATCCAGCTCCAGCAAGTCCTGATGGGTTCGTAGCATGGAAAACAAAAAAATTCTACCGCAAGAACGAACAAAACCCAGATCTAATCTAGATAAAAGCCAAGATCTAATCTATTAGACATGTGCAACGAGATAGATCTGTACTAACCCTCATAGATCCGAAAGCGTTACGAGATTAGATCTCGGGGTTGATGTAGTCGATCACTTGCCGATCTCAAGATCGTGTGGACGATCCTTCTGGCGCCGCATTCCGGAAGCGCTTCCGCAGTCGGTCACACGTGCGGAGTCGAAGCAGACCTTCCTCTCCCCGTTCCAGCGAGCAGCGGAGGTAGTAGATCTTCTCCACGGAATCCCAGTAGCACGACGGTGTGGTGGTGGTGGTGGAGTAGAGAATTCTGTAGGGCTTCGCCTAAGCCTGAGCAGAGGGAAGGAGGAGGAGAGAGGCGGCGGCTAGGGCTTGAAGTGGAGGGGGCAAGGGGGTGGCGCCCCCACCCCTCTATTTAAAGGAGGGAGGCGCCATGGGAGGGGGAGTCCTAGTAGGACTCCCCTCCCTCCTTGGTCGGCGGATTGGGAGGGGGGAGGAGTCCTCCTCCCCCACGACTCCTTGTCTTGCTCCACAAGGACTCCTTGATCCTTTCTTGGTTTTCAAGCAAACTCCAAGAAATCTCCTAGAACCTTCCAGAACATTCCGAATCCTTCTAGAATCTCCATACAAACACTCCGGAACATTTCCTAACTTAGAAAATGATCCCCAATATATGAATCTTATTCTCCGGACAATTCCGAATCTCCTCGTGATGTCCCGGATCCAATCCGAGACTCCGAACAACATTCGGTCTCCAACGCATATTCCATATCTACTTAAAACAACTTCGAACCTTAAGTGTGTCACCCTACGGTTCGTGAATACGCAGACATGATGAAGACACCTCTCCGATCAATAACCATCAGCGGGATCTGGAGATCCATAATGGCTCCCACATACTCAACGATGACTTCGTGATCGATAGAACCATTAACATATGAAACCAATTCCCTTTGTCACGCGATATTCTACTTATCTGAGGTTTGATCGTCGGTATCCCCATACCTAGTTCTACCTCGTTACTGATAAGTACTCTTTACTCGTTCCATGTTATGTCATCCCTTGTGACCTAGTCACATGCTTGCAAGCTAACTAGATGGCATTCCACCGAGAGGGCCCAGAGCATATCTATCTGTCATATGGATGGACAAATCCCAATCTTGGTCCATGCACTTCAACACATACTTTCAGAATACCCAATGACACATTTATAACCACCCAGTTACGAAGCAGTGTTTGATGTCATCAAAGTACCCATTCGGTGATGGTGATTAACATAACCTCATGGTCGAAGGATTAGGTTACTATGCATTTGAAAGCTTATAGCAATACGAACTTAATGACTTGATCTTATGCTACGCTTACTATGGGTGTGTGTCCATCACATCATTCTCCTAATGATATAACCTTGTTATTAATGACATCCAATGTCCATGATTAGGAAACCATGATCATCATTTAATCAACAAGCTAGTTCCACAAGAGGCTTACTAGGGACTCTTTTATGTTTACAAAACACACATGTATCAGTGTTTCCTTATAATACAATTATAGCATGGGATGTAAACATTCATCATAAACACAAAGATATAATAATAACCACTTTTATTATTGCCTCTTGGGCATATCTCCAACAAGTCCAGCACCACCAAGTCCAGCACCGCAAAGCAGCGGTGCATCCGTGATCGCACACACGCCCGGTACCCCGACAACCTCCATCCCTCGCTCCAGCAAAGCAGCGGAAGCAGCAACTCCTTTCTAGATAAAGCCACCGGGAACATGTATCTCGCTAATCCGAGACCATGGGGGAATAATACTAGAGAGGGAGAGAGATCCTTCACGAGGAGGTGTGAGGAAGAAGGGGAGTGAGGGGGGCCTTTTATAGGAGGAGGGGGTACCTCCCATGGTCGCCCATGGGGGTGACTTCTCACCTCCCCCATTCATGTGGTGGTAACCCCTCCACATTAAAATGCCCCTTCACATTCTCTTTTAAGTCTCCACTTTAAATGCATTAAATTTATCCAAATTTAATGCTCTCTCATTTACTAAAACTATTTTATTATTTTTATTCAGAATTTTGTTAATTACTTTAATTAACAAACATTCACATAAAACCCCCTGCAATATTTCAATATTACATGCAGAACCAATTTCAGCAATTTCACCCGAAACAGTTTTGGTGTCTATTGAAATAATTCCAGCGCTTTCTTAAATCTTTATATGAAACATATTTGCTCCAAATGGTGTCGGTATCCCTTAAATGTGTCACCCTACGGTTCGCTAATAATGCAGACATGATTGAGACTCCTCTCAGATCAATAATCAGAAGCGAGACCTGGAGATCCATACTGACTCCTGCATATTCAACGATGACTTCTGTGATCGTGAGAACCTTTAACGCTTGTAACTAAATCCCTTTGTCTCGTGATATATTACATGTCCGAGATTCGATCATCAGTATCTCCATACCTAGTTTGATCTTGTTGCCGACATGCACTCTTTTCTCGTTCCCGTGATATAAGATTCTAGTGATCACATCACTTGCTTGTAAGCTATCTTAATGTGTTATCACCGAGAGGGCCCAGAGTATATCTATCCATCATCGGGATGGACAAATCCCACTCTTGATCCATGAGCCTCAACATAACACCTTCGTAGTACTAAACCCACCTTTATAGTCACCCTGTTACGGTGTGACGTTTGATGTTATCAAGATACTCTTCCGGTGTTAGCAATTAACATGATCTCATGGTCTAAGGACTAAGATTACTTCGTATGATGTTATAGCAATATAAACATAATGACTTTGATCGTAATGCTATACTTTGGATGAATGTTCATCACATCATTCCACCAATGTTGTGACCTTGTTATTAACAACATCCAATGTCCATGATCAGGAAACCTTGATCATCTTGTTAATCAACGAGCTAGTTTATATGAGAGGCATTACTAGGAACTTTGTATTTTGTTTATTAAAAACATGTATTGAAGTTTCCGATCAATACAATTATAGCATGCAAAATAAACATTTATCATAAACATGGAATAAGACAATAACCACTTTATTATTGCCTCTCGGGCATATTCCCTTTAGTCTCCCACTTGCACTATAGTCAATAATCTAGTTTGAAAAACTTTGCGTATTGAACACCTATGGCTTTCTGGTGTTGCATATACGCTATTGCTAGTGGTTAACATAATCTCCAGATCTGACAGTTTCAGGTCCGTGTGTTTTGCATGTCTTTGCGTCTCTACGCATCACTCATTCTCAAATGAGATGGCATTATATAAATTTGGTCCTTTGGTGAGACCTTTAGTTCGTTCTGGTTAAAATATGTTGATATTATTGTCACACAATATATCTTCATAGTATTATCCCACTTTGAACCACACCTAGTTTGATAACAAACTACTTAACACAAATGCCCTCCTATGCTGCTACTATAGCAATCATATACTTAGCCTTTTTGTTGTAGTATCCGTCACAATGTCTCAACTTTGGAACTCATACAAATCCATCATGGAACATCCTTTCCATTATATTGTGCCACCCATAGTCTAAATTGAGATAAATTTAATTTTTATCTTGTGAAAAAACTAGTATCAATGTAACACTTTACAATGAACTACATTTAACTATTTGTCACTTATACATGATATATTCTTAGTTCTTCCAAAGCTCATAAGAATATCTTTAGTATTGTCCAATGATCATCTTATGGATCATTCTGGTATGTGCTCATAACATTTAGAGCATAGGACATTCTGGATATATACATATCACGGTATAATCGATCAAAATCTTCATGTGATTTTACTCACCAAGTGTTGAAACACTTGAATCTTGATACAATCCTTTCCATGCAGCAAGAACCTTTCTTGTTGTTTCTATATTGAACCCTTTCAATATCTCATATATGTATGTCTAGCATAACCATATTAGCGCCTCAATCTATCCATATAGATATTGATGCAAAATATTCCGGTTTTGCCCAAGTCTTTCATCGAAATCTTATTTTAATGAAATTCTTAACTTGTGTCAATACAAGATACATCATTTCCAATCAACAGTATGTCCTCTACATAATGTATTAGAAATATGTCTCAGCGCTCCCACTTAATTTCTTGCAAATGCAAGCATCTTCATCATCTCCGATGAATTTAAACTCTTTTAAAAGTTTCATCATGGTGAAGATTCCAACTCCGCTATGCTTACTTCAACTATTGAAGTTTGCATGCCCTTTTAGCACCCTTTGAATTAACAAAACCCTTCGGACCGTGTCTTGTACATGTCCTAGGTAACCATTCTATTAGAAGAACATTGTTTTGTTTGTTCAACTACCATACATCAAATTATATGTATTGGTTGCTACATTAGTCTGTCAAGACTAAATATCGCTATGAAGGATCAAATCTTGTCATAGTCAACTCCTTGAACATTGTCGTAAACTTGTTTCCGACATGTCGATTATTTCATAGATGTTAAACATCCATGTCTATTTCTTTATAGATCTAAACACGACCGATAGGCTTCACGCCTTTACGGAGGGTCTTCCAAGTTCAGAAACTCGATTTCTCGTGTATGGATACTATCACGGATTCTATGACTTCTAGTCATTTTATGGAGTCAGGGCCCATCATCGCTTCTTTGCATGTAGTCGGTTCATCATTGTCAAAACAATAACGACTTGCTTATCAAATCACACTATTTGATTCTTACCGACTCACACGGTTCAATAGGAACTCTAATCTCCGAGATCACACCCTTTGTAATCACGGGAGCCATGAGCATTGTGGCTGCCACCGGGACACTTTTCGGCGCTGCGCTACTTAGCACATATAGCTAAGGTTCAACAACCTTATCAAAGTTCTATTGTCCTCCCACTTAACTTTTCGCGAAAAAATCCTTCTCAAGAAACTTGATGTTCCAAGTAACAAACTCTTTTGTCCTCGGTGTTATGGAGAAATTCCCAACAAATTTTTTGGGATAACCTACAAAGACGTTCTTATCCGACTTTGATTGTAAACATTTTACTTATGCATAGCATATCAAAATTTAAGAAAATACAATTCGGGTTTTATCCCAAACCATAACTTATATGGTGTCATTTCAACGGATCATGATGGTTCTCTTTTCAGTGTAAAAGCGGTAGTCCCTAAAGCTTTAATCCTTAAAACATAATGGCAGTTTTATAAATGACACCTTTGATCTTACCATGTCAAACATGGTTTGATTTCATCTCTCGAATATGCCATACTCCTATGGTTTATCGGGAAACACAAATCATGGAACAATTCCTCAAATCTTAAGTGTTTTGCTAAACATGTAACTCAAATATCTTCCTTTATGATCGAATCATAAACTCTTTATTTTCTTGTTACAATGATTTTCCACTTCATCTTGAAAGTCTTTAAACAATTTTCAAATGTTTCATACTTCTTCCTTATTAAGTAAATATATAGATATATTCACTTAAATTTCTAGAGAAAGAATATGAAGCAAAAAGATCCATCGCATATGGCTACATATAATGGACTATATACATCAACATGCATAATATCCAATAAGTTAGTCATTCGTTCCTCTTTGGCCTGTGGACGGAGTTTCAATTATCTCGAGGAAAGTTTCACATGCGTCAATTGATCAAAATCAAAGACTCCAAAAATCCATCAACATGGAGTTTCTTCATGTTTTCTTTCCAATATAATTTAAAACAGCGATGTCACTTCATAAGTGATCTTTTAATCATTTGTCTTGCGGCATTTTAGCAATAATGTTTATGGATGTGATTTCTCCCACTAGACTTGTAAAAGTTCATCCATCCTTTATGGAATACGGTAATTATTTGAACAACCATTGTTCTCATAATACCGGAACAAAATAACAATTATTTAAACAAATATTGAAGGCTAGGTTTGATGACAACGAAAAAAACACAATAACACTTTATTTGTTTTCGATGAACATCATCACTTATTCCCTTGCTAGTTACTTAGGCCATTGCAGTTCATAAATTGCGTTGTCCTGTATGACACTTCATACCAACCAATTCGGTATCCAATACCTAAGAACCACATTGTTTAACAAGCAAGGAATACAACCATAACATGTATATCTTCTATATACCTAAGCTGGACATTTCCAACTTTTTCTTTTCTGCCAAATATTTTATAGATTCTCTTTCAGCAATTCCTTTTCCTTTTAAAAGAATCTATCAACATCAATTGTGGTGTCATTCACATGACACATAGTACAAAGCGTATATAGTCAAATACTAATACCTTTGGACTTGCACTTTGAAGTGAATCACCATCATCAAATGTTTGGTATTCTTTCAAAAATCCATTCTTTAGTAATCTATTAGTGTAGTAAACATTTTACTTACATCTTCTATTCATCCTTATCATGACAACTTTCATGATCAAGCTATTATAGCCTATAAGGAAGAATGACGAGTATAATTTTAGTTCCCAAAACCTTTTGGGAGATTCGGATGCCTAGCATCTCCATCCTTCACAAATTCTCATACAATATGAGAACATGTATTTTGCTAAATTATACTCTATCATAATGCAACCAAAAAACATTGTTTCAGATATCACAATATCTTTCACACATGATGGTTTCTGAAACAATTTTCAGCTCCTATATAATCTTGATATTAAAACAACTTTTGAATATCAATAATCATGGAGGCAAACATGATACTTTAGATACTAACATTGGAATTCTTACTCTTGATTTAATACTACTTATTAAACTTCATGGAGTAAATAGAGTTTGCTGAAAGTTTGCAATAGGACTTCTAAACTTGAAATTGACATTCAAAACAATACGATACCAGTTCGTAAAGTAAATATCCATAATTCTATAGTTTTATTATCTCAATTAAAACTAAGCATAAGGTAGTGAACAGATGCCAATGACTACAACAAATTATGCAAATTCACTTCGATTTAGTTTATGACAAATTTAGTTCGACTAATCCAAATTAGAAATGAACTCCCACTCAAAAACGACATCCCTCGTGCCTTTTTGGTGATTACATGAACCAAATCCACTACACCAAGTCCGATCATCACGTGAGTCGGTGTAGCTTCAAAGGCGAGCATCAATATGGGCATCACATCAACTATATGACTCATGCTTAACCTTTTGGTCCTTGTTTCGAGGCCATGTCTGTACATGCTAGGCTCGCCAAGTAAGGACCTTAGTACTCGCGTGTGTAAAACTGTCTTACACCCGTTGTATGAAAGCATAGAGTCGAGTACACCCGATCATCACGTGATGTCTCGAAACACGATCCATAGAACGGTGCATACTCAAGGAAGAACACATTTTATCTTGATATCTAAATGAGGGATCATCTTACAATGCTACCAAAAGCGCCAAACTAGCAGTATAATATGCTAACATCTAATGTGTAAAGTGAGATGATATGGTCCATGCATTTGATCTCTATCATTTGCATCGTGGTATGACCTCTATCATTCCTTTGTATGTAAGGCCAAGGTCTATGGAACTTACACGTTGAGTGTGTTGTAAGAGTATCTATCATACATCTACTTACAATAATACCATATCAAGACACTAGCCCAGCAACGATCTAAACTAGACGCCTCTAATTTATCAATTGCAAGTTTTACGTGGCTTAGGGCTTTCGGAGATAGAACCGTTCTTACCTACGAACATGAACCACAACGAGGATAACCAAGTTATTAGAAACTCGTTATAAATCAGATATTGACTATAGTAGGAGAGACAGACACCCGCCAGCCACTTATGCAAAACAAGTTGCATGTCAGTCGTGGAACCGGTCTCATGTACGATGACATGTAAGGTTGGTCCGGGCCGCTTCATCCCACTATGCCACCAATATCCAAAATACATGAAAAAAGAAATAACATGATCATCATCGCCCACATATAAACATATGTGTACTACCCATGCAAAGCAGCTACGCATAGATTAGGCTCTGATACCACTAAAGGGTTCGCAGCATAGAAAACAAAAAAATTCCTACGATGTGAACTATACGCCAAGATCTATCTACTAGATACAAAGCAACGGGTGGATATACATCCATAGAGAACTCATCCTCGAAGACAACGAGTTTTGTTAACGAGTTGGAACTCGTGGATAATATAGTCGTACACTTGCCGATCTCAAGATCGTGATAAAGTCCAGCAGGTCCGGCTCCAGCACGTCCTTTAGATCCAGCTCCAGCAAGTCCAGCACCACCAAGTCCAGCACCGCAAAGCAGCGGTGCATCCGTAATCGCACACACATCCGGTACCCCGACAACCTCCGTCCCTCGCTCCAAAGAAAGCAAATGAAGCAAGAACTCCTTTCCAGATAAAGCCACCGAGAACATGTATCTCGCTAATCCGAGACCATGGGGGAATAATACTAGAGGGGGAGAGAGATCCTTCACGAGGAGGTGTGAGGAAGAAGGGGAGTGAGGGGGGCCTTTTATAGGAGGAGGGGGGTACTCCTCCCCATGGCTGGCGCCCCATGGGGGGTGACTCCTCACCTCCCCCATTCATGTGGTGGTAACCCCTCCACATTAAAATGCCCCTTCGCATTCTCTTTTAAAGTCTCCACTTTAAATGCATTAAATTTCTCCAAATTTAATGCTCTCTCATTTAATAAAACTCTTTTATTATTTTTATTCAGAATTTTTTAATTACTTTAATTAACAAACATTCACATAAAACCCCCTGCAACATTTCAATATTACATGCAGAACCAATTTCAGCAATTTCACCCGAAACAGTTTCGGTGTCTCTTGAAATAATTCCAGCGCTTTCTTAAATCTTTATCTGAAACATATTTGCTCAAAATGGTGTCGGTATCCCTTAGGTGTGTCACCCTACGATTCGCGAATAATGCAGACATGATTGAGACTCCTCTCAGATCAATAATCAGAAGCGGGACCTAGAGATCCATACTGACTCCTGCATATTCAACGATGACTTCTGTGATCGTGAGAACCTTTAACGCTTGTAACTAAATCCCTTTGTCTCGCGATATATTACATGTCCGAGATTTTATCATCGGTATCTCCATACCTAGTTTGATCTCGTTGCCGACATGCACTCTTTTCTCGTTCCCGTGATATAACATTCTAGTGATCACATCACTTGCTTGCAAGCTATCTTAATGTGATATCACCGAGAGGGTCCAAAGTATATCTATCCGTCATCAGGATGGACAAATCCCACTCTTGATCCATGAGCCTCAACATAACACCTTCGTAGTACTGAACCCACCTTTATAGTCACCTTGTTACGGTGTGACGTTTGATGTTATCAAGATACTCTTCCGGTGTTAGCAATTAACATGATCTCATGGTCTAAGGACTAAGATTACTTCGTATGATGTTATACCAATATAAACATAATGACTTTGATCATAATGATATACTTCGGCTGAATGTTCATCACATCACTCCACCAATGTTGTGACCTCGTTATTAACAACATCCAATGTCCATGATCAGGAAACCTTGATCATCTTGTTAATCAACGAGCTAGTTTATATGAGAGGCATTACTAGGAACTTTGTATTTTGTTTATTAAACACACATGTATTGATGTTTCCGATCAATACAATTATAACATGCAAAATAAACATTTACCATAAACATGGAATGAGATAATAACCACTTTATTATTGCCTCTCGGGCATATTCCCTTCACCTAAGTCACCATAGCCTTTATGATCCTTTAGTTTTAAACTTTTAGTATCACTTTATTCTTTGATCAATGATGTTTTGTCGCTCTGCATGATTATTTGCCATTATTGCTCTCTTAGTTCGTCGCTCGTAGTCTTTTGCTAGCCTCCACAACCAAGTATGAGTTCCGCTCATGCATCCAACTCCTAAAACCAAGTTATTCCAAAGAGTCCACCATACCTACCTACTAGCATTTGCTATTCCAAGTATATTCATGTTTTTATCTACCTTATGAATTAAACTTGTTATGAGAAAACTAGTGATTAAAGCTCTCACGAACTTGATGGCACACTTTAATTTTTTGCATTTAATAAACTTGAACCATTGCGTCCATCTTTGTTGCGTATATGCTTGCGCTTTATAAGTTGAAGTTAGCAGAACCATGTATCATGGGGAACGCTTTCAACATTGCACTTGTACTTTGTACCCCGTTGATATCATGTTCTTTTGCTTATGGATCCCGGCGGTGTGAAATAAAAGTGGAACTTGTAAGATCATGGAGTTTGTATGTGTGTTAGAGAAACGCCTGGGCCGCTAGCCTAAGCCATGCCTAATCATGGTGGAAACTTGCAGCATAACCATAATGGGCACTCTATGAAGCATCCTCAATAAAAACCTATGCAAATAGCAAATAAAAAGATCGCTAAGATGCTCATTGTCTGCTTGCCTTGTCATTTTGATTATGGGATAGCTCCTGTATCATGTGCAAGGGGTACCCCGTTGGCGGTTCTCTAAGATACATATGTACTTACAATGACAAGAGCTTACTTGTGACTAAAGTTGAGTAGCATGAGGTTCGGTCTTCGTAAGTAAGGGGCATGAGATTTTGGCTTATAACTTGTCAAGCATATCCTCTTAGTTGTGTCACTTTAACCTTAATCACCTTCAAGATGCTTATGATAGGGGCAATGAGAGCTGAAAGCTAATAAGTACCATAATTTTTGGAAGCTCTTTATGAAACTTGAATCTCTGCTTCCTTCTATGAAGGCCTTTCTTCCACCATTATATTGAGTATCCACCTTCTATCTTTATGCACCTACTTTGAGAGCATAGTGGCCATTCTTAGTTCTATGTGCATTGTCCCAAGACTAGTTGATTGATGCATATCTTGATATTGCTTGTTTTAAACTATTTGTATCTAGTCACTCTTATGAACTTTGAAGGTGTCCTATGCATTTATGTTTGCTACTCTATGAAGGACAAGCTGAATGCCACTATGCTATGCTTTCTTTATGTGAAACAAACAAACATCTTGCAAAGCATTGTTATTCATGAATCTTTTGTTTGTGCCTTTTCATGTTGCAACATAGTTTCTTTGTCTTATTTCTAGAACTTTGTCTTTCATGT
The DNA here is from genome assembly GCA_023614405.1 of Avena insularis. Lineage (NCBI taxonomy): Eukaryota > Viridiplantae > Streptophyta > Magnoliopsida > Poales > Poaceae > Avena > Avena insularis. The sequence continues at coordinate 65,645,294 of CM042692.1, read as the reverse complement.
TATGAATTAAGTACTATGATCCCAGCTATCAATGTTTTACAAATACTTTGATCAAGTTTATGATGGTGCATGCCATCTCAAAAATTATTCTTTCTTTTTATCACTTACCTACTCAAGGACGAGCAGGAGTTAAGCTTGGGGATGTTGATACATTGCAAATGTATCTATAATTTTTGATGTTCCATACTTGGTTTTATCTACTTTCTTGTGTTTTGTTCCAACTTTGGAGTATTTCTATACACTTTCTTGGACTAACCTATTAACAAGATGCCATAGTGCCAGTTACCTGTTTTCTGCTGTTTTTGGTTCCGAGAAAGTCAGAAAATGAATATTCTCAGAATTGGACGGGACAAAAGCCAAAGTTCCTATTTTACCGGAAGACTCATGGAGCCAGAATACGAGACGGAGGAGGGCCAGGGCCTGGCCACACACCCCTTGGCGCGGGCAACCCTAGGTCGCGCCAGGGCATGGTGTGGGCCCCCTGGCCGGCCACCGACCTTGCCCCTTCGCCTATATATTCCTCTCGATACAGAAACCCTAAATCGTCAATCAGAAATCCATGAAAAGTTCCGTAGCGCCGCCACCACCGAAGGAGAGATTCGGGGGACAGAAAGTCTCTGTTCCGGCACACTGCCGGGATAGGGAAGTGCCCCCGGAGCCATCTCCATCGATCTCCACCACCATCTCCATCACCGTTGCTGATTCCCATGATGAGGAGGGAGTAGTTCTCTCTCGAGGCTAAGGGTTCTACCGGTAGCTATGTGTTCATCTCTCTCTCTATGCATGATCTTATTGAGATCATGAGCTTGTAATCTATAGATCTACCTTGCTACTCAAGTGCTTTAATAGATCTCTGCTCTCCCCATGTGTGTGAAGTTGACAGTGTGCACACCATGGTGGCACTTAGGATAGAGATTACAAATACTTGTTATGAGTTATATTTGGAGTTGGATGTCTTTATGAAATTGTGGTGTTTGTTTGAACCATCTAGTGCTCAAGGTGACAGTATGGGGTTGTCTAGATGGGAAAGGCTTACTTTGAGGAGTGCTACTATAGCCCTACCATGGATTAGAGTGTCCAACCGGAGAGTAGTTCAGAGTAGTATCATGAAGAGAATATATTTATATGAGAGTGGTCACTAGTGAAAGTATGATCCCTAGGCCTTGTTTCTAAGCACTGAAACACCGTTTGCTATTAGATCTCTAACATGTTTGCTTGCTTCTATCTTTATTTCAGTTTGCCTTTAGTCTTTTCCCACGTCAACCACATGCCAGCAAGCTATTTTCTGGCATCGTTACCACTTATAATTATCCATACCACTTGTATTTCACTATCTCTTCGCCGAACTAGTGCACCTATACACCTGACAAATGTATTGAGTGTGTTGGGGACACAAGATACTTCTTGTATCTTGATTACAGGATTGCTTGAGAGGGGATACCTTTGACCACTTCCTCCCTGAGTTCGATAAACCTTGGGTGATCCACTTAAGGGAAAACTTGCTGCTGTTCTACAAACCTCTGCACTTGGAGGCCCAATAACTGTCTACAAGAATAGAAGTGCGTAGACATCAATTATGCAGAAGATGTGCAGGGTGATGCACATAGTGCTACAGGTGAGGATGCTCCCCGGCAGTAAGAGTATGATGCTGAAGAAGATGATCATGATCAGCAAGCACCTAAACCAGATAGTCCACCAACTGCTCCACTCAAACGGTCCAGCTGAGGTCGTGTTCCTTCTACCAAGTACAATTCAGACCAATATGTGGTGTTATTGTCCGATGGTTCAGAACCTGAGTGCTTTTAAGATGCAATGAAAGATGAGAACAAAAAGGAGTGGAATAAGGCTATGCAAGAAGAGATGGATTCCTTGCATAAGAATCATACTTATGAGCTGGTGAAGTTTCCCAACGGCAAGAAAGTTCTAAAGAACAAATGGGTCTACAGAATCAAGGAAGAAGAGCACATGTCACATCCAAGGTACAAGTCTAGGCTAGTTGTAAAAGGATTTAGCCAGAGAAAAGGTATTGACTTTGATGAAATATTTTCTCCGGTGGTGAAGATGACATCAATCCGAATGATCCTTGGCATGGCAACAAGTCTCAACTTGGAGGTTGAGCAAATGGATGTGAAGACAGCTTTCCTTCATGGAGAGTTGGAGGAAGAAATCTACATGGAGCAGCCTGAGGGGTTTCTTGTTAAAGGTAAAGAAGACTATGTGTGCAAATTGAAGAAAAGTCTCTATGGCCTAAAACAAGCACCAATACAATGGTACATGAAGTTTTAATCTATCATGGGGGAGCAAGGCTATGAGAGGTGTAGCTCAGACCATTGTGTGTTTATTCAGAGGTTCTCAGGTGATGATTTTATCATGCTATTGCTCTATGTGGATGATATCTTGATTGTTGGCAAGAATGTCTCAAGAATTGCTAGAATAAAGAAAGAGTTGAGCAAAAGCTTTGCCATGAAAGACTTGGGTCCAGCAAAGTGTATTCTCGGCATGAGAATTGAGAGAGACAGAAAATCCAACAAGTTGTATTTGTCTCAAGAGAAATATATTGAGAAGTGACTTCACAAGTTCAAGATGGACAAGGCAAAGGAAGTGAGTTGTCCACTTGCAGCTCATTTCAAGTTGAGTAAAAAACAATGTCCCTCCACTAAAGAGATGGAAAAGGAAATGCAAAAGATTCCTTATGCTTCAGCTGTTGGGAGTTTGATGTATGCTATGGTGTGCACAAGGCCTGACATTGCTCAAGCGGTTAGTACTGTGAGCAGATTTATGTCCAATCCAGGAAAACCACATTGGGAAGTCGTGAAGTGGATTTTGAGGTATCTTCGGGTAGCACTAATATGAAGCTTTGATTTGGTGGTAGTGAGCCCAAGCTGATTGCATATTCAGATTCAGACTTGGCTGGAGATGTCAATGAAAGGAAGTCTACTTCAGGTTATTTGATTACCCATTCAGGGGGAGTAGTGGCATGGCAAAGCAGGTTGCAAAAGTGTGTGGCACTAAACACAACTGAGTCCGAGTTCATCGCAGTAACTGAGATGAGCAAGGAGCTATTGTGGCTGAAACGATTGGCTTGTGAGCTTGGTTTTGAGCAAGACAAGTATGTATTGTTTTGTGACAACCAAAGTGCCATTCACATGAGTAAGAATGCAGGTTTTCATTCGAGGTCGAAGCATATTGATGTTCGCTATCATTGGATTCGAGATGTGCTAAATTCCAAGCAAATGCAAATTGAGAAGGTGCACATAGATGATAATGGGGCTGATATGTTAACCAAGGTGGTGACAAGAGGAAAGCTCGAGGTATGCCGTTGGCTCGCCGGCATGACTGTTGGTTGGCAGTGAGATCCTCCATGGTGTTGGGAGGGGGAGTTTTTTGGGCCAGGTCCCTCCACATGGAGGTGTGTTGATAGTCCAACATCAGCCCGTGAAGTCCAACACGTTTCAACTGTTGATCGATGTTCGTATCCAATGGCTGAGGTGCTCCTTGGGAGAGGAGTAGAAAAGGAAACCCTAGCCACCCTTGGTGGCTGTGTGTCTCAATCAGATAGTGAGCAAGTGAGAGAAGCAACCCATCGTGGCTGCTGCTGAGAGAGGGTGAGATAACACACAAGAACATCACAACCTAGTGAGAAGAGAGGAAGAAGGAGAGGTGATTTCTGTCAGATTTCTGAGATTTGACCGATCTGTCTTCAAGATGGTGTTTGGAGGCTCAAACGTATTTGGATTGGCTCCAAACTTGGTGATCTTGTTCCTTACTTTGAGTACTTATATTTGGTTAGCTGGTTTGAGGTTTGGATCATTGTAGGTTCAGATTTGGAAGCGGTTTATTCAGTTAGGACTGCTGCAGTTTCAGCACAGAGCAGTTTTGGTAGACGAACAGTTTGGGCAGGCAAACGGTGTCCGATTGACCTGAAATTTGTTGTGTGTGTTTTGTACTCGTATGTCAGCCTGTATACCAAGTTTGGTGCTGATTGGATCTACGTTTTAAGAGAAATTTGCTGATTACTGAAGGGGACAGAATCTGAGATACTCTACTTTGTTGTAATCTTTATCTCAAGTGGTTGTTGTTGTTGTTGCCGGTTGACAATGTGCTGAGTGTGTTGTATATCTCTAGATGTTTTAGGAAAGACTCTGTACCCAGGTTGCTCATAGTGAAGCTTGCGTGGACCGGTTAGTCCGCACCCGTGGTTTTTCCCCCTCATCTTGAGGAGGTTTTTCCACGTAAATCCTTGTGTCGCCTGTGCATGTGCTTGTTGTTTTATTTTTGCTGCACATCTATTGATTGAAACTATTCTCAAGGTTCACCGTAGGTAGGAGCGAGGAGGTTGTGTGTATCCTCCTCCCCCCAACAGTAGCAACCATGTACCACATTTGTGATCCAACATTGCTAGCATGTGTCCAAAGACTTGCCATAGTTAGAGGGCCATATTCATCCTTGCTTGAATTGTACGAGTGGATTCTTTTTTTGAGAAATTGGGGACGTCCTATTGTGAAGTACTCCCACGACCATAGCTAGAGAAACTCATATATCACATGAAGTACATGGCCGTGAGAAGTTCAGTTGGTCTTCTAAGTGGCATCGCACCACCCCCTATAGGTATGAGCAAGCATCGCTGAACTAAAGCTGTATATGGGGTTGGCAGTCAAGGGGGCATCTACGATTTGCTTGACGATCTTAATGAGACTAGGGAGAACTATGTCATCATGTGTCGAAGAGAGCATTACACCAAAGATATGCAATACATATGCAAAGAGATGCTTTATCACCGTCTCATGTACAACATCATCTTGAAGATTACTAAAATGATGTATTAGCCATTTAAGAGGGACACCCCTCGGACGCCCTCCATTGCAAATGGATTGAGGAATCATCACGCCTAGCCGGTTTGCCACATCGTAGTGTCAAATACTGGAATATGCTAGAGGGACCAATGGCTTAACCCTCATTGATAGATTAGTGACCAATGACACATCTTGAAGGGTGGGTGCCAACTCCCCACGGCGTAAGTTAATGTTGTGCGTCTTAAGTCTCCAACGATCTACGAGAGCTATCAGAAGAGAGGAGTCTAACATGAACTTTTTCTTGTTAGATATAAGCTTACCAAAAGCAAGAAGTCTCTAAGACTTAAGGTGCTCCACAAAAATATTGTAGAGCCTCAATCGGTTCTTGATGGTTCGAACCGTGAAGGTCCCGGGAAGGGGTGATTTATTTGGGCGCGAGGGTCTAACCATAGGTGGGATCGGTTCCCTATAGAACACGACCCAGCAAAAGTTCTGACACAACCATGTCATAACCTACGTACACACTTTATCATATATTAGTACGCTTAGTTCGTTACAAGTTTAGTACAACTCAACATTTTATTATAACACAAATAAAACATGAAATCACGAGAACAAGTTATTACAATATACCACTAGTATAGATTCATTACATTACATCCCCGTGTACAAATAAACATAACCATCACAAGTACAATTTTACTACGGTATATTCCTTCATGAAAATTACGGGACGGGGAGTCCCTTCGTGGGTGGCTGGCACTAGTAGGAAAAGGCCTAGTGGCTGAGTTCGGAAAAGGGGGTTCATGGCGTTGAATCGGCATACCACTAATCTCACGCCACTGGTAGGTCGTAGTGGTGGCGTCTTCGCCGAACGGTACTGCGCCACCATTACTTTTCTATTTGTGGCGTTCACTTTATTTGCCACAAGTAAGTTTTCAAAAATTAAAAAAAATCTGGTGCATCCAATTGAATATTCATAGCACAGCAAAATATATTTATAGAAATGACGCAAAATAACATCACGAAATGCATATTCACATAACAAGCAGTTCAACACATCACAAGCGGTTCACCAGAAATTATTAACAAGCGGTTCAAAACATCACAAGTGGTTCAACACAAGTTGCATCTACACTAACAAACCATCACAAGGAACTAGCTAGTCATCATGAAAGATAGTGTCAATGACGAACAATATCTCAATGTTACGACGTGAAGTGGTTCTCCCAGTGAGGAGAATGGCTTGCCCAACTTATAGATAATCATGATGAGTTTCAACAAAGTTTTTCCACCCCGGATGTTAAAGATGATGCGGCCATCACTCACTGTCTTGTACGAAATGGCGCTTATGGCACCTGCTGCTCCAAGTCGTATTCCATTCATGCCTTCTTCAGAAATTTGAAGAGAAAAAACTATTCTCGCTGGTAATTTCTAATTAATATGCAGAAGTTAAAAATCTTACAACTATCATACAATAATACAAATATAATAGGAACTAAAAGAAAGAATAATAAGTAAAAACATATCGTATCATGTAGCTAAATATACATCTTGATCAAACGAGTGGCAAGTGCTAGGCCGATGTAGAATTTTTTTGAAGGAATATTGTGGACGAGATAGCACTCTTCACTCTGGGTAAGTTTGTATCTCTGAGCGACAATTGTATAATCCAATGGTCATTCTTGCTCCTCATCCTTGTCCTCCTCGTCGCCCTCATCCTTGTCGTCGTCCTTATTCGTATCACCCATATCCTCATCGCCCTCATCCTCCTTGTCCTCATCCGCCTCGTCGTTCATATACGCAACAATGATTCTTGGACTAGGAGCTCCCATTGCAAAAAAACAGGTACACACCAGAGGCGATTTGGTTTTCAGAAATGAATATTCTCCATGAAGAACCTGCAAGGTGAGTCATTGCTCGCTCTTTACGCACGTCAACAACATATGTTCACCCAAGAGCTTCAAACTCCATGTTTTGTCCTATTATTCTATTAAAGTCCCTCCTTAAACTGCACGGGATAGTCTAAACATGAAAAAAACTAAGTAAAAAAATGATAATTGTATGAAAAGAAAATTCAATAAATTCAAGGAAAAATTATACATACCAATAAATGCTCAAATCAACCCCGTATGAGACGGACACTGAATAGCGAGCCTGTCTTAGTATCATCGCTACAGTCCGTGAAACAAACTTGACACAACGGCATGTCCTCTACAAGTAAAATGTAGTTATTTTATACATGCATGTCTCACACATCGCCATGTCTAATATAAAACACTCGTTAATTAATCATATTGTAATCATCGGCCATATGAAAGTACCAAACCAAAATCAACCTGAAAGTAGAGCCTCGTATTTGCATTGGACGCAAAATAATTACATGGATGGTGTTAGTGAGCCAAGTAAGATGCACAAATTATTTATTGATACATATCACAAGGCTCACTAATATCACCCCCGATATTGCATCCTCACATTGTAATCATCGACCATATGGAAGTACCAAACCAAAATCAACCTACAAGTAGGACCTCATATTTGCATTGGACACAAAATAATTACAGAGATAGTGTTAGTGAGCCAAGTAGAATGCACAAATTATTCATTTGTACATATCACAATGCTCACTAACACCACCCCCGACATTACATTCTCACATTGTAATCATCGGCCATATGTAAGTATCAAACCAAAATCAACCTAAAAGTACAGCCTCATATTTGCATTGGACGTAAAATAATTACAGGGATGGTGTTAGCGAAGTAGGATGTACAATTTATTTATTTGTATATATCACAAGGCTCACTAACACCATCTCCGACATTGCATTCTCACATTGTAATCATCGGCCATATGGAACTACCAAACCAAAATCAACTAAAAGTAGGCCTCATATTTGCATTGGATGCAAAATAATTACAGGGATGGCATAAGTAAGCCAAGTAGGATGCACAAATTATTTATTTGTGCATATCAAAAGGCTCACTCAATCCATCCCCGACATTGCATCCTCACATTATAATCATCGGCCATATGGAAGTACAAAACCAAAATCAACTAAAAATAGGACCTCATATTTGCATTAGACGTAAAATAATTACAAGGATGGCGTAAGTGAGTCATGTAGGATGCACAAATTATTTGTGCATATCACAAGGCTTACTAACACCACCCCCGACATTGCATACTCACATTGTAATCATCGGCCTAAAATCACCTATTTTCTACATTACACAAAAATTATCTAGGTTTTCTACCCCTAAAATCATGTACAATTACTACTATATACTAAATCTATACTAAATATACACTAAATTATCTACACTAAATCATCTACTCTAAAACAAATAAAAATGGGAAGAGCGGGGCTCCCCGGTGTAGGGGTGGAAATAAAACTCAAAGCTCACGAGCTTGACGAGTACTCGATAACTCGGCTCGACTCAGATCGAACTCGAACACTAATGAGTTGAGCCAAGTTGGTATTTTTAGCTTGTTAAGAAAATGAGTTTAATGAGAGTTACGAGTACTCGTGAGTACTCGGTAAACTCGTTAATATCCTCGTGTAGATATACTAGTTCCTAGATTAGTAAACATTAAAGAAAATCATGACTAGTAGGACAAAGAGACATGGACGTTCTGGTTAAAGTTGCCAAAATATACATGAAGAGGCATAGATGATGAACCATTTTTCTTGCACTCTTACTCTATGATAAATTGATTATGACCTTCAGTTCTTAATGAGCTTACCAAGCTTATCGAGCCAACTCGAGTATTTATCGAGTCGAGCCAAGCTAGGGTTTTAGCTTGTTATGTTAATGAGTTGAGTCGAGCAAGAGTATTTATGAGTTGAGTCGAGCTGGCTCGATATCCATCCCTACACCGGCGGTGGACAGGGACGAGGTGACGACGTGCACGAGGCGGCGGGAGCGGATGCAACGAGGCGGCGATGGCGATGAGGCGGCGGGGAGCGGATGCGACGAGGCAACGACGGGGAGAGGATGTGGCGAGGCGGCGGTAGGGAGCGGATGCGACGAGGCGGCGATGGGGAGCGGATGTGACTAGGCGGCGACGAGGACGAGGCAACGACAGGGAGCGGATGCGATGAGGCGGCGGGGACCAGATGCGACGAGGCAACGGGGAAGGGGTGGAGGAGTGGATGCGGTGGAGGCGGGGGCGGCGACGGCCGATGCGGTGGAGGCGAGCGGCGGTGGCCGATTCGGTGCACGCGGGATGCAGCAATGGCCGATTCGGTGCACGCGGGATGCGGTGGCGACCGACGAGATTGGGAAGAGGGAGGGAGTGAGGGAATGGGGGAAGATGCGGGTCGGGGTGACGGTTCTCCACTCTCCCTATGGTCCATAATGTTTATGTGACGCTGAGACGGATGTCATTCCTTCGCGGTTCTCATCAATGTCATGTCCGAAACTCATTTGGTTATTTTTACGGCCACATGCCCCTATAGTGTTATATCAATGCCCCAAGACCAGAAAGCATTGCTCCACGTGTTGAATAGATTGTAAGTGTTGAAGTAAACGATATGTATTTCTCAACGCTGATGTTCTAATCTCCATATGGCATGCGGACATGACTACGCATGTAGCCTAGAACCTTGGGCTTGTTGCAAGTGCACTCACGTGTGCTGGGCCGAGGGTGACCTCCTGCTTTCTTGCTCCTCTATGGTGGCCTTTCACAAATTTGGTTAGTATGCTCGCTTCCCTAAGCGCATCCACTTGACTACTGCCCTGACTTAAGGATTTTGTTGATTTCTTGTCTAGATGTTGTTGCATTTTTTATCGGCACCCCTTTTGTTTTAACAGGTATGAGTTCACCGTCGTTAGCAGGGTTACCCTTTCAGTTTGGCCTGAGCAGAGTTATGGACGCCATTGGTTATTATTCAGGCTCTTAGCCCCATTTACATCTTATCCGTACTCGGATGTTATATCATTTTCAAGGTGATTTGGATCTTTGTATTATATATCTGTATTCTTGACTCATGGAGTTGTTGTTGTATATATATATGTTCTGTGGGTTTCATCGTGGACTATTGTGTAATGATATTATTTCGTTTTCCACCCGCACGCAAGTGTCTTGTGGGCATCTTTGAATTGTTTCTATACGGGTTTGGCGGGAAGCGCTAAAATCTGCATAGGACCGATTCGAGGGTGTTATAGGTGACTGGGGTACATGCAAACATGACACTTTCGTGGTTCTCCACTCTCTCTATGGTCCATAACGTTTATGTGACGCCGAGACGGATGTCATTCCTTCGCGGTTCTCATCAACGTTAGGTCCGAAACCCATTTGGTTATTTTTACGGCCACATGTCCCTATAGTGTTATATCAATGCCCTAAGACCAGAAATCACTGCTCCACATGTTGAATAGATTGTAAGTGATGAAATAAGCGATATGTACTTCTCAATGCTGATGTTCTGATCTCCAGATACCCTGAGAACATGACTACGCATGTGGCCTAGAACCTTGGGCTTGTTGCAAGTGCACTCACGTGTGGTGGGGCCTAGGGTGACCTCCTGCTTTCTTGCTCCTCTATGGTGGCCTTTCACAAATTTGGTTAGTATGCTCACAAGCCACTTCTTCCTAAGCGCATCCACTTGACTACAACCCTGACTTAAGGATTTCGTTGATTTCTGGTCTAGATGTCATTGTATCTTTTCGCACCATATGTTCATTGCAACTTGTGCATTGGCGACCTGGACTGCTCACTGGGAGACACTTAGGACATGCACATAGTGGTGAGACTAGCTACTGATGTTGTTATTGAGTGCAGAGAGGAAGAGAGCACAGGCATCAAAGGCTGTGCACGAGTGCTATCTCTCTCTTAAAAGGAACCAAGGCAGGAGAACCAATCTCTTTCGGTGGTCAAGTAAAATACATGGTCAGAATAAGAGTAATCTGCAAACTATTTGCATTGGAATCAGAACAATCAACACACTATTCAGATCGAATCAGAGTAATCAGCACACCGTCCATGAGTGTAACGAGTGTCGACAACAAAACAAGGCGGGAATATGCTCTTTGGGTGTCAAAAGAAGCAAACAGACAAGACCTCAAAATCAGTCGATACTAGATCACGAGGCGCTGCTATGCACGTCGTCCATTAGAAAATCATAGTTATAAACTGGCAAAATTCTACGAGGTTTTTCTTTGTCAATCTTCTTTCTCTCTCATTCAGGCTCCATAGAATTTTCTTAGACACATAATTTTCTTACACAAGATTCATGTGTTTTGTCTGCTGATAGGGCCGTATACTAACATATTTCATGATTTTCTAAATTGGAAGGTGAACATGAGTACATTAAATAAATTGAGAATAGATTTAAATAGCATGAAGAAAGTAATAGAAGCATGTCTTTTTGTAGGAGGAGCCACATTCATAGAATGTAAGCAGCTGAGCTATAATAAACAGAACCTGCAGAGAAATATATTTCTGATTTAGAAAAGATGACGATTGTTATCTGAAGAAGATGGGTATTTCGTTTGAAAATAGAATCAACCAATCAGACCACCATTAGACCTGGAATCTGCTATCGAGTGGGAGTAGCATGGGCAGAAACTGAGGCAAGAGATTTTATAGGACATGTAATCTGTCGCCGTCAATTTGTGCACCATGGCTGCCATTAGAGATTTGCAAGAACTGAAAAAAATAACATGGTCATAAAGATCAATTAAGACCGGCGCATCAGGTCACCATGGATGGGGAGGCGAGGGCAGGATCTGTACTAATCCGCAGGAGAGATAGATGGCCGCTCCAGATCCTGGCATGCTTTCGAACGGATCGAGAGGTGTGCATCTAGTCTCGGTCGATCGAATCTCGATTGGAGTCTGCTGCATGCCCGCTCTAGATTTCGGCCCGCGGTCCAATAGATCGGGAGGTGTGCATCTTGTTTGGGTGGTCGAATTTACATTGGAGTCTGCCGCCGCATCGTGTATCCTCTTCAATTTTTTCGGGTGGCTCCGTATGAGCAAGGAGACCCGGTTTCCATTGGAGACTATTGCCGCATGTGTCCTCTTAAAAAAAATCTGGTGGTTCCATACGAGGAGAACCGGTTATCGAAAGATGGAGTAGAGCGGGCCGAAATAAATAGACATTCCAGCCCAATTAAGCATAGAAAGGCTTTTTGATGTTCAGAGAAGCTTCCCTAAGAGATAATTTGGCCCACGCGGGAGCTGAGAATCATCCAACGGCCAGAATGACGTGGGGGCGCGATCACGGCCAAACTGCCCAGATCAGGAGGTGTGCGTCTTGTCTGGGTGGTTGAATTTTAATTGAGTCCGCCACGCATCGTGTCCTCTTCAAATTTTTTTCGGGTGGTTCCGTATGAGCAAGGAAACCCGGTTTCCATTGGAGTCTGTTGCCGCATGTGTCCTCTTCAAAAAAAAACCGTTTGTCGAAAGGTGGAGTAGAGCGGACCGAAATAGATAGACATTCCAGCCCAATTAAGCATAGAAAGGTTTTTTGATGACCAGAGAAGCGTCCCTAAGGGATAATTTGGCCCACGCGAGAGCTAAGGATCATCCAACGACCAGAATAACGTGGGGGCGCGATCGGACGGCCAAAACAGCCCAGTTCGTGGGAGGCCTCCTTTTTGACTCGGTTTTAATATCCCTAATACGGACTGCGCACATGGAAAATTCAGAAGTGAAATCAATGCCGCTACAGTCATCCTAGGGTCATTATGCCTCGGCTCCCTGGCGGCATCGTCAACTTGCCGCCTCCCACGATGGCGGAAGGGCCCATCGGCTCCGTCATCCCGTTGTCTTTGTCGAAACTCATCGACATGCCGCTGGACCAACAGCGATAGGTCCTTGCCGCCAACGTCGACGGCAGCAGGTGGCATGCGAATCTGGGCAGCCCGCCGCGACGGAGAAAGCGGCAACAGGGATTTCCCACATGTAAGAGGGATCTCTGGCATCATCACAGCCGTCTGTGTGTTAGAGATTCGTGCGGAAGTCAACTAGTCATCATCTGAGATACATTTACATTTTGTTCCTCGTACTATTTAGAATTGTTCCTCGTAATATTTAGAATTAACAGGGAGTCTAGGTGATAAGATCACCACAACCCACCTCTCGAGTCCTAAGCCCGACCCGTCGCCCCCCACCTCCTGACGCATCCCCCACCTCTGCTGCCCCCACCGCCCCATCTCGCCCCCACCTCTCCCCCATGCGCCTCCCCTGTGCTCCCCACCTCCCCGTGTGTCGCCTCCTCCCCCAGCTCCCCGTGCTCCCCCACCCCCCACGCCGCACATCTTACCCACACCCCCCCCCCGGCGGCCGCCCAGCCACCGCCACCCCCACGCGAAACCCCCCGCCGCCTTTTTCTTCATTTTTTTTCTTCATGGTTGGATCCAGTTCGTGGTTGAATTTTTTAGCCGGATCTCTCTATTAACTGGTTGATTCTTGCTATGAGTGGCCAGATCTGGGGCCCTCCTTTTTCTTTATTTTTTCTTCATGCTTAGATCTTGACAGGTGTATGAAACGTATATGATTTTTTCTTTTTCTTCATGTTTCTTGTATGGTACCATTATAAATCCTCTAAGTTTCTTTCATATTTATTTCATGTTCCTTGCAACTTTCTTTTCCTAGATCCGGAAATATTCTTTTTCTTGATATTTCTTTAGAATTTCTGTGAGTTTGGGTATGAATCTGAGAGGGATTTAGTCATATATTCATCAATCTCCAATGAATTAGCCCTAGAGAAATCGGATCTAGGCATCATCTTTTTTGGGGGATTTTTTTAATTCAGTTCGTGATGTATCTTGCTGATTTAGTTTTTTTTCGCATTCCCGTACCTTCAGGAGGTCTACGGGGAGACGCTGAGGCTGCGCCCGGCGGTGCCCATCGTGTACCGGCTGGCGACGGAGGAGATGGAGGTCGGCGGTGCCAGCGGGACGGTGGTGTTCTCAATGTGTGGTCCATCGGCGCGACCGCCTTCCGAACGTGCCGCTAGAGTTCTACTGGAGCGTTTCATGGCGGCGGGACCGTGAGACGGTGGATTTGCTTGGCAGCACTTCCGCCTTCCTGCAGTTCGTGATGTATCTTGCTGATTTAGTTTTTTTCCCTTAATACCGATCTAAAACTTTGTATTTTCACGTGAATGAATTTTTGTTTGCTGATGTATCAAGATTTATTTCTCCTTTCCTAGATCAATATGTATAAAACATGAATCTGGTGTGAATCTCGGATGGATCTTGAATGAAACGTTGTTGGTATTATATGAATATTATTGTCTATGAATCGTCAATGAATCTGTGTTAAAAAAATTATGATTCTTGAATTATTTATATGAATGTATAGATATTTGCCAAAATATTTGAAAGAAAAATATAAGGCGAAATTTTGTTTTATATTAAAAAAAAGGAATATTCCTGAAAGTTTATGAATCACTGAAGAATCCAAAACGAGTTTCCCTAATAAAAAAAAGAATCCAAAACGGGAACACGAAACTAGAAAAGATAGGGGGAGTTGTGCATATATTGATTGCTCTTGAAGAATGAGGTGAAAGGGGCAATATGTAAAAATGTTTGCACGAATCTCCAACGATTGGACGGTAAAGATGGTATAAGGCGCATCCACTTGACTAATGCCCTGACTTAAGGATTTTGTTGATTTCTTGTCTAGATGCTGTTGCATCTTTTATCGGCACCCCTTTTGTTTTAACAGGTATGAGTTCACCGTCGTTAGCAGGGTTATCCTTTCAGTTTGGCCTGAGCAGAGTTATGGACGCCATTGGTTATTCTTCAGGCTCTTAGCCCCATTTACATCTTATCCGTACTCGGATGTTATATCATTTTCAAGGTGATTTGGATCTTTGTATTATATATCGTATTCTTGACTCATGGAGTTGTTGTTGTATATATATATATGTTCGTGGGTTTCATCGTGACTATTGTGTAATGATATTATTTCGCTTTCCACCCGCACGCAAGTGTCTTGTGGGCATCTTTGAATTGTTTCTATACGGGTTTGGGAAGCGCTAAAATCTGCATAGGACCGATTCGAGGGTGTTACAGGTGACTGGGGTACATGCAAACATGACACTTTCGTGGTTCTCCACTCTCTCTATGGTCCATAACGTTTATGTGACGCCGAGACGGATGTCATTCCTTCGCGGTTCTCATCAACGTTATGTCCGAAACCCATTTGGTTATTTTTATGGCCACATGTCCCTATAGTGTTATATCAATGCCCTAAGACCAGAAATCACTGCTCCACATGTTGAATAGATTGTAAGTGATGAAATAAGCGATATGTACTTCTCAATGCTGATGTTCTGATCTCGAGATACCCTGAGAACATGACTACGCATGTGGCCTAGAACCTTGGGCTTGTTGCAAGTGCACTCACGTGTGGTGGGGCCTAGGGTGACCTCCTGCTTTCTTGCTCCTCTATGGTGGCCTTTCACAAATTTGGTTAGTATGCTCACAAGCCACTTCTTCCTAAGCGCATCCACTTGACTACAACCCTGACTTAAGGATTTCGTTGATTTCTGGTCTAGATGTCATTGTATCTTTTCAGACCATATGTTCATTGCAACTTGTGCATTGGCGACCTGGACTGGCTCACTTCGGGAGACACTTAGGACATGCACATAGTGGTGAGACTAGCTACTGATGTTGTTATTGAGTGCAGAGAGGAAGAGAGCACAGGCATCAAAGGCTGCACAGTGCTATCTCTCTCTTAAAAGGAACCAAGGCAGGAGAACCAATCTCTTTCGGTGGTCAAGTAAAATACATGGTCAGAATAAGAGTAATCTGCAAACTATTTGCATTGGAATCAGAACAATCAACACACTATTCGTACTGGAATCAGAGCAATTAGCACACCGTCCGCAGGCAGAACGAGTGTCGACAACAAAACAAGGCGGGAATATGCTCTTTGGGTGTCAAAAGAAAAAGACAAGACCTCAAAATCAGTCGATACTAGATCACGAGAGGCTGCCAAGCATGTACGTCGTCATTCATTAGAAAATCATAGTTATAAACTGGCAAAATTCTACGTAGGTTTTTCTTTGTCAATCTTCTTTCTCTCTCATTCAGGCTTCATAGAATTTTCTTAGACACATAATTTTCTTACACAAGATTCGCGGTGTTTTGTCTGTTGATAGGGGCCGTGCTACTAACATATTTCATGATTTTCTAAATTGGAAGGTGAACATGAGTACATTAAATAAATTGAGAATAGATTTAAATAGCATGAAGAAAGTAATAGAAGCATGTCTCTTTGTAGGAGGAGCCACATTCATAGAATGTAAGCAGCTGAGCTAGAATAAATAGAACCTGCAGAGAAATATATTTCTGATTTAGAAAAGATAACGATTGTTATCTGAAGAAGATGGGTATTTCGTTTGAAAATAGAATCAACCAATCAGACCACCATTAGACCTGGAATCTGCTATCGAGTGGGAGTAGCATGGGCAGAAACTGAGGCAAGAGATTTTATAGGACATGTAATCTGCCGCCGTCAATTTGTGCACCATGGCTGCCATTAGAGATTTGCAAGAACTGAAAAAAATAACATGGTCATAAAGATCAATTAAGACCGGCGCATCAGGTCACCATGGATGGGGAGGCGAGGGCAGGATCTGTACTAATCCGCAGGAGAGATAGATGGCCGCTCCAGATCCTGGCATGCGTTCGAACGGATCGAGAGGTGTGCATCTAGTCTCGGTCGATCGAATCTCGATTGGAGTCTGCTGCATGCCTGCTCTAGATTTCGGCCCGCGGTCCAATTGATCGGGAGGTGTGCATCTTGTTTGGGTGGTCGAATTTACATTGGAGTTCCCACGCATCGTATCCTCTTCAATTTTTTCGGTGGCTCCGATGAGCAAGGAGACCCGGTTTCCATTGGAGACTATTGCCGCATGTGTCCTCTTAAAAAAAATCTGGTGGTTCCGTACGAGGAGAACCGGTTGTCGAAAGATGGAGTAGAGCGGGCCGAAATAAATAGACATTCCAGCTCAATTAAGCATAGAAAGGCTTTTTGATGTTCAGAGAAGCTTCCCTAAGAGATAATTTGGCCCACGCGGGAGCTGAGAATCATCCAACGGCCAGAATGACGTGGGGGCGCGATCACGGCCAAACTGCCCAGATCAGGAGGTGTGCGTCTTGTCTGGGTGGTTGAATTTACATTGGAGTCTGCCGCCGCATCGTGTCCTCTTCAATTTTTTTTCGGTGGTTCCAGATGAGCAAGGAAACCGGTTTCCATTGGAGTCTGTTGCCGCATGTGTCCTCTTCAAAAAAAATCCGGTGGTTCCGTACGAGGAGAACCGTTTGTCGAAAGGTGGAGTAGAGCGGACCGAAATAGATAGACATTCCAGCCCAATTAAGCATAGAAAGGTTTTTTGATGACCAGAGAAGCGTCCCTAAGGGATAATTTAGCCCACGCGAGCTAAGGATCATCCAACGACCAGAATAACGTGGGGCGCGATCGGACGCCAAAACAGCCCAGTTCGTGGGAGGCCTCCTTTTGACTCGGTTTTAATATCCCTAATACGGATCAAGACATGGAAAATTCAGAAGTGAAATCAATGCCGCCACAGTCATCCTAGGGTCATTATGCCTCGGCTCCTCGGCGGCATCGTCAACTTGCCGCCCCACGATGGCGGAAGGCCCATCGGCCCGTCATCCCGTTGTCTTTGTCGAAACTCATCGACATGCCGCTGGACCAACAGCGATAGGTCCTTGCCGCCAACGTCGACGGCAGCAGGTGGCATGCGTAGTCTGGCAGGCCCTGCTGCGACGGAGAAAGCGGCAACAGGGATTTCCCACATGTAAGAGGGATCTCTGGCATCATCACAGCCGTCTGTGTGTTAGAGATTCGTGCGGAAGTCAACTAGTCATCATCTGAGATACATTTACATTTTGTTCCTCGTACTATTTAGAATTGTTCCTCGTAATATTTAGAATTAACAGGGAGTCTAGGTGATAAGATCACCACAGCCCACCTCTCGAGTCCTAAGCCCGACCCGTCGCTCCCCCCCTCCCCGACCCATCCCCCACCTCTGCCCCCCACCGCCCCATCTCGTCAGCCCCCACCTCTACCCCATGCGTCGCCTCCTCCTCAGGCTCCCCACCTCCCAGGGAGTCGCCTCCTCCCCGAGCTCCCCGTGCTCCCCCTCCCCCGACGCGGCACTTCTTCCCCACACGCCCTCCGCGGCGGCCGCCCTGCCTCCGCCTCCCCGACGCGATCCCCGCCTCCTCCTTTTTCTTCATTTTTTTTCTTCATGGTTGGATCCAGTTCGTGGTTGAATTTTTTAGCCGGATCTCTCTATTAACTGGTTGATTCTTGCTATGAGTGGCCAGATCTGGGGCCCTCCTTTTTCTTTATTTTTTCTTCATGCTTAGATCTTGACAGGTGTATGAAACGTATATGATTTTTTCTTTTTCTTCATGTTTCTTGTATGGTACCATTATAAATCCTCTAAGTTTCTTTCATATTTATTTCATGTTCCTTGCAACTTTCTTTTCCTAGATCCGGAAATATTCTTTTTCTTGATATTTCTTTAGAATTTCTGTGAGTTTGGGTATGAATCTGAGAGGGATTTAGTCATATATTCATCAATCTCCAATGAATTAGCCCTAGAGAAATCGGATCTAGGCATCATCTTTTTTGGGGGATTTTTTTAATTCAGTTCGTGATGTATCTTGCTGATTTAGTTTTTTTTCGCATTCTGCATTCCTTGGAGGTCTACGGGAGACGCCGAGGCGGTGCCCATCGTGTACCGGCTGGCGACGGAGGAGATGGAGGTCGGCGGCGGGTTCGCGGTGCCAGCGGGGACGGTGGTGTTCCTCAATGTGTGGTCCATCGGGCGCGACCCTGCCTTCTGGAACGTGCCGCTAGAGTTCCGGCTGGAGCGTTTCATGGCAGGCGGGGACCGTGAGACGGTGGATTTGCGCGGCAGCACTTCCAGTTCCTGCAGTTCGTGATGTATCTTGCTGATTTAGTTTTTTTCCCTTAATACCGATCTAAAACTTTGTATTTTCACGTGAATGAATTTTTGTTTGCTGATGTATCAAGATTTATTTCTCCTTTCCTAGATCAATATGTATAAAACATGAATCTGGTGTGAATCTCGGATGGATCTTGAATGAAACGTTGTTGGTATTATATGAATATTATTGTCTATGAATCGTCAATGAATCTGTGTTAAAAAAATTATGATTCTTGGATTATTTATATGAATGTATAGATATTTGCCAAAATATTTGAAAGAAAAATATAAGGCGAAATTTTGTTTTATATTAAAAAAAAGGAATATTCCTGAAAGTTTATGAATCACTGAAGAATCCAAAACGAGTTTCCCTAATAAAAAAAAGAATCCAAAACGGGAACACGAGAAACTAGAAAAGATAGGGGGAGTTGTGCATATATTGATTGCTCTTGAAGAATGAGGTGAAAGGGGCAATATGTAAAAATGTTTGCACGAATCTCCAACGATTGGACGGTAAAGATGGTATAAGGCGCATCCACTTGACTAATGCCCTGACTTAAGGATTTTGTTGATTTCTTGTCTAGATGCTGTTGCATCTTTTATCGGCACCCCTTTTGTTTTAACAGGTATGAGTTCACCGTCGTTAGCAGGGTTATCCTTTCAGTTTGGCCTGAGCAGAGTTATGGACGCCATTGGTTATTCTTCAGGCTCTTAGCCCCATTTACATCTTATCCGTACTCGGATGTTATATCATTTTCAAGGTGATTTGGATCTTTGTATTATATATCTGTATTCTTGACTCATGGAGTTGTTGTTGTATATATATATATGTTCTGTGGGTTTCATCGTGGACTATTGTGTAATGATATTATTTCGTTTTCCACCCGCACGCAAGTGTCTTGTGGGCATCTTTGAATTGTTTCTATACGGGTTTGGCGGGAAGCGCTAAAATCTGCATAGGACCGATTCGAGGGTGTTACAGGTGACTGGGGTACATGCAAACATGACACTTTCGTGGTTCTCCACTCTCTCTATGGTCCATAACGTTTATGTGACGCCGAGACGGATGTCATTCCTTCGCGGTTCTCATCAACGTTATGTCCGAAACCCATTTGGTTATTTTTATGGCCACATGTCCCTATAGTGTTATATCAATGCCCTAAGACCAGAAATCACTGCTCCACATGTTGAATAGATTGTAAGTGATGAAATAAGCGATATGTACTTCTCAATGCTGATGTTCTGATCTCGAGATACCCTGAGAACATGACTACGCATGTGGCCTAGAACCTTGGGCTTGTTGCAAGTGCACTCACGTGTGGGGGCCTAGGGTGACCTCCCGCTTTCTTGCTCCTCTATGGTGGCCTTTCACAAATTTGGTTAGTATGCTCACAAGCCACTTCTTCCTAAGCGCATCCACTTGACTACAACCCTGACTTAAGGATTTCGTTGATTTCTGGTCTAGATGTCATTGTATCTTTTCAGACCATATGTTCATTGCAACTTGTGCATTGGCGACCTGGACTGGCTCACTTCGGGAGACACTTAGGACATGCACATAGTGGTGAGACTAGCTACTGATGTTGTTATTGAGTGCAGAGAGGAAGAGAGCACAGGCATCAAAGGCTGTGCACGAGTGCTATCTCTCTCTTAAAAGGAACCAAGGCAGGAGAACCAATCTCTTTCGGTGGTCAAGTAAAATACATGGTCAGAATAAGAGTAATCTGCAAACTATTTGCATTGGAATCAGAACAATCAACACACTATTCGTACTGGAATCAGAGCAATCAGCACACCGTCCGCAGGCAGAACGAGTGTCGACAACAAAACAAGGCGGGAATATGCTCTTTGGGTGTCAAAAGAAGCAAACAGACAAGACCTCAAAATCAGTCGATACTAGATCACGTAGGCGCGCGTTACAGACGTCCGTCCATTAGAAAAATCATAGTTATAAACTGGCAAAATTCTACGTAGGTTTTTCTTTGTCAATCTTCTTTCTCTCTCATTCAGGCTTCATAGAATTTTCTTAGACACATAATTTTCTTACACAAGATTCGCGGTGTTTTGTCTGTTGATAGGGGCCGTGCTACTAACATATTTCATGATTTTCTAAATTGGAAGGTGAACATGAGTACATTAAATAAATTGAGAATAGATTTAAATAGCATGAAGAAAGTAATAGAAGCATGTCTCTTTGTAGGAGGAGCCACATTCATAGAATGTAAGCAGCTGAGCTAGAATAAATAGAACCTGCAGAGAAATATATTTCTGATTTAGAAAAGATGACGATTGTTATCTGAAGAAGATGGGTATTTCGTTTGAAAATAGAATCAACCAATCAGACCACCATTAGACCTGGAATCTGCTATCGAGTGGGAGTAGCATGGGTAAACCGAGGCAAGAGATTTTATAGGACATGTAATCTGCCATTCAATTTGTGCACCATGGCTGCCATTAGAGATTTGCAAGAACTGAAAAAATAACATGGTCATAAAGATCAATTAAGACCGGGCGATCAGGTCACCATGGATGGGGAGGCGAGGGCAGGATCTGTACTAATCATAGGAGAGATAGATGGCCGCTCAGATCCTGGCATGCTCGAACGGATCGAGAGGTGTGCATCTAGTCTCGGTCGATCGAATCTCGATTGGAGTCTGCTGCATGCCTGCTCTAGATTTCGGCCCGCGGTCCAATTGATCGTGAGGTGTGCATCTTGTTTGGGTGGTCGAATTTACATTGAGTCTGCCACGCATCGTATCCTCTTCAATTTTTTCGGGTGGCTCCGTATGAGCAAGGAGACCCGGTTTCCATTGGAGACTATTGCCGCATGTGTCCTCTTAAAAAAAATCTGGTGGTTCCGTACGAGGAGAACCGGTTGTCGAAAGATGGAGTAGAGCGGGCCGAAATAAATAGACATTCCAGCTCAATTAAGCATAGAAAGGCTTTTTGATGTTCAGAGAAGCTTCCCTAAGAGATAATTTGGCCCACGCGAGAGCTAAGGATCATCCAACGCCGAATGACGTGCGCGATCACGCCAAACTGCCTGCATCAGAGGTGCGCTCTTGTCCGGTGGTTGAATTTACATTGAGTCTGCCACGCATCGTGTCCTCTTCAATTTTTTTTCGGGTGGTTCCGTATGAGCAAGGAAACCCGGTTTCCATTGGAGTCTCTGTTGCATGTGTCCTCTTCAAAAAAAATCCGGTGGTTCCGTACGAGGAGAACCGTTTGTCGAAAGGTGGAGTAGAGCGGACCGAAATAGATAGACATTCCAGCCCAATTAAGCATAGAAAGGTTTTTTGATGACCAGAGAAGCGTCCCTAAGGGATAATTTGGCCCACGCGAGAGCTAAGGATCATCCAACGACCAGAATAACGTGGGGGCGCGATCGGACGGCCAAAACAGCCCAGTTCGTGGGAGGCCTCCTTTTTGACTCGGTTTTAATATCCCTAATACGGACTGCGCACATGGAAAATTCAGAAGTGAAATCAATGCCGCTACAGTCATCCTAGGGTCATTATGCCTCGGCTCCCTGGCGGCATCGTCAACTTGCCGCCTCCCACGATGGCGGAAGGGCCCATCGGCTCCGTCATCCCGTTGTCTTTGTCGAAACTCATCGACATGCCGCTGGACCAACAGCGATAGGTCCTTGCCGCCAACGTCGACGGCAGCAGGTGGCATGCGTAGTCTGGCAGGCCCTGCTGCGACGGAGAAAGCGGCAACAGGGATTTCCCACATGTAAGAGGGATCTCTGGCATCATCACAGCCGTCTGTGTGTTAGAGATTCGTGCGGAAGTCAACTAGTCATCATCTGAGATACATTTACATTTTGTTCCTCGTACTATTTAGAATTGTTCCTCGTAATATTTAGAATTAACAGGGAGTCTAGGTGATAAGATCACCACAGCCCACCTCTCGAGTCCTAAGCCCGACCCGTCGCTCCCCACCTCCTGACCCATCCCCCCCCCACCTCTGTTGCCCCCCACCGCCCCATCTCGTCGCCCCCACCTCTCCCCCATGCGTCGCCTCCTCCCCTGTGCTCCCCACCTCCCCGTGTGTCGCCTCCTCCCCGAGCTCCCCGTGCTCCCCCTCCCCCGACGCGGCACTTCTTCCCCACACGCCCTCCGCGGCGGCCGCCCTGCCTCCGCCTCCCCGACGCGATCCCCGCCTCCTCCTTTTTCTTCATTTTTTTTCTTCATGGTTGGATCCAGTTCGTGGTTGAATTTTTTAGC
This sequence comes from Avena insularis, assembly GCA_023614405.1. Taxonomy (NCBI): domain Eukaryota; kingdom Viridiplantae; phylum Streptophyta; class Magnoliopsida; order Poales; family Poaceae; genus Avena; species Avena insularis. The sequence goes on along the minus strand of CM042692.1, from coordinate 65,622,316 downwards.
CGGATCTCTCTATTAACTGGTTGATTCTTGCTATGAGTGGCCAGATCTGGGGCCCTCCTTTTTCTTTATTTTTTCTTCATGCTTAGATCTTGACAGGTGTATGAAACGTATATGATTTTTTCTTTTTCTTCATGTTTCTTGTATGGTACCATTATAAATCCTCTAAGTTTCTTTCATATTTATTTCATGTTCCTTGCAACTTTCTTTTCCTAGATCCGGAAATATTCTTTTTCTTGATATTTCTTTAGAATTTCTGTGAGTTTGGGTATGAATCTGAGAGGGATTTAGTCATATATTCATCAATCTCCAATGAATTAGCCCTAGAGAAATCGGATCTAGGCATCATCTTTTTTGGGGGATTTTTTTAATTCAGTTCGTGATGTATCTTGCTGATTTAGTTTTTTTTCGCATTCCCGTACCTTCAGGAGGTCTACGGGGAGACGCTGAGGTCGGCGGTGCCCATCGATTTACCGGGCTGGCGACGGAGGAGATGGAGGTCGGCGCGGGTTCGCGGTGCCGCGGGACGGCGGTGTTCCTCAATGTGTGGTCCATCGGGCGCGACCCTGCCTTCTGGAACGTGCCGCTAGAGTTCCGGCTGGAGCGTTTCATGGCAGGCGGGGACCGTGAGACGGTGGATTTGCGCGGCAGCACTTCCAGTTCCTGCAGTTCGTGATGTATCTTGCTGATTTAGTTTTTTTCCCTTAATACCGATCTAAAACTTTGTATTTTCACGTGAATGAATTTTTGTTTGCTGATGTATCAAGATTTATTTCTCCTTTCCTAGATCAATATGTATAAAACATGAATCTGGTGTGAATCTCGGATGGATCTTGAATGAAACGTTGTTGGTATTATATGAATATTATTGTCTATGAATCGTCAATGAATCTGTGTTAAAAAAATTATGATTCTTGAATTATTTATATGAATGTATAGATATTTGCCAAAATATTTGAAAGAAAAATATAAGGCGAAATTTTGTTTTATATTAAAAAAAAGGAATATTCCTGAAAGTTTATGAATCACTGAAGAATCCAAAACGAGTTTCCCTAATAAAAAAAAGAATCCAAAACGGGAACACGAGAAACTAGAAAAGATAGGGGGAGTTGTGCATATATTGATTGCTCTTGAAGAATGAGGTGAAAGGGGCAATATGTAAAAATGTTTGCACGAATCTCCAACGATTGGACGGTAAAGATGGTATAAGGCGCATCCACTTGACTAATGCCCTGACTTAAGGATTTTGTTGATTTCTTGTCTAGATGCTGTTGCATCTTTTATCGGCACCCCTTTTGTTTTAACAGGTATGAGTTCACCGTCGTTAGCAGGGTTATCCTTTCAGTTTGGCCTGAGCAGAGTTATGGACGCCATTGGTTATTCTTCAGGCTCTTAGCCCCATTTACATCTTATCCGTACTCGGATGTTATATCATTTTCAAGGTGATTTGGATCTTTGTATTATATATCTGTATTCTTGACTCATGGAGTTGTTGTTGTATATATATATATGTTCTGTGGGTTTCATCGTGGACTATTGTGTAATGATATTATTTCGTTTTCCACCCGCACGCAAGTGTCTTGTGGGCATCTTTGAATTGTTTCTATACGGGTTTGGCGGGAAGCGCTAAAATCTGCATAGGACCGATTCGAGGGTGTTACAGGTGACTGGGGTACATGCAAACATGACACTTTCGTGGTTCTCCACTCTCTCTATGGTCCATAACGTTTATGTGACGCCGAGACGGATGTCATTCCTTCGCGGTTCTCATCAACGTTATGTCCGAAACCCATTTGGTTATTTTTATGGCCACATGTCCCTATAGTGTTATATCAATGCCCTAAGACCAGAAATCACTGCTCCACATGTTGAATAGATTGTAAGTGATGAAATAAGCGATATGTACTTCTCAATGCTGATGTTCTGATCTCGAGATACCCTGAGAACATGACTACGCATGTGGCCTAGAACCTTGGGCTTGTTGCAAGTGCACTCACGTGTGGTGGGGCCTAGGGTGACCTCCTGCTTTCTTGCTCCTCTATGGTGGCCTTTCACAAATTTGGTTAGTATGCTCACAAGCCACTTCTTCCTAAGCGCATCCACTTGACTACAACCCTGACTTAAGGATTTCGTTGATTTCTGGTCTAGATGTCATTGTATCTTTTCAGACCATATGTTCATTGCAACTTGTGCATTGGCGACCTGGACTGGCTCACTTCGGGAGACACTTAGGACATGCACATAGTGGTGAGACTAGCTACTGATGTTGTTATTGAGTGCAGAGAGGAAGAGAGCACAGGCATCAAAGGCTGTGCACGAGTGCTATCTCTCTTAAAAGGAACCAAGGCAGGAGAACCAATCTCTTTCGGTGGTCAAGTAAAATACATGGTCAGAATAAGAGTAATCTGCAAACTATTTGCATTGGAATCAGAACAATCAACACACTATTCGTACTGGAATCAGAGCAATCAGCACACCGTCCGCAGGCAGAACGAGTGTCGACAACAAAACAAGGCGGGAATATGCTCTTTGGGTGTCAAAAGAAGCAAACAGACAAGACCTCAAAATCAGTCGATACTAGATCACGTAGGCGCGCGTTACAGACGTCCGTCCATTAGAAAAATCATAGTTATAAACTGGCAAAATTCTACGTAGGTTTTTCTTTGTCAATCTTCTTTCTCTCTCATTCAGGCTTCATAGAATTTTCTTAGACACATAATTTTCTTACACAAGATTCGCGGTGTTTTGTCTGTTGATAGGGGCCGTGCTACTAACATATTTCATGATTTTCTAAATTGGAAGGTGAACATGAGTACATTAAATAAATTGAGAATAGATTTAAATAGCATGAAGAAAGTAATAGAAGCATGTCTCTTTGTAGGAGGAGCCACATTCATAGAATGTAAGCAGCTGAGCTAGAATAAATAGAACCTGCAGAGAAATATATTTCTGATTTAGAAAAGATGACGATTGTTATCTGAAGAAGATGGGTATTTCGTTTGAAAATAGAATCAACCAATCAGACCACCATTAGACCTGGAATCTGCTATCGAGTGGGAGTAGCATGGGCAGAAACTGAGGCAAGAGATTTTATAGGACATGTAATCTGCCGCCGTCAATTTGTGCACCATGGCTGCCATTAGAGATTTGCAAGAACTGAAAAAAATAACATGGTCATAAAGATCAATTAAGACCGGCGCATCAGGTCACCATGGATGGGGAGGCGAGGGCAGGATCTGTACTAATCCGCAGGAGAGATAGATGGCCGCTCCAGATCCTGGCATGCGTTCGAACGGATCGAGAGGTGTGCATCTAGTCTCGGTCGATCGAATCTCGATTGGAGTCTGCTGCATGCCCGCTCTAGATTTCGGCCCGCGGTCCAATTGATCGGGAGGTGTGCATCTTGTTTGGGTGGTCGAATTTACATTGGAGTCTGCCGCCGCATCGTGTATCCTCTTCAATTTTTTCGGGTGGCTCCGTATGAGCAAGGAGACCCGGTTTCCATTGGAGACTATTGCCGCATGTGTCCTCTTAAAAAAAATCTGGTGGTTCCGTACGAGGAGAACCGGTTGTCGAAAGATGGAGTAGAGCGGGCCGAAATAAATAGACATTCCAGCCCAATTAAGCATAGAAAGGCTTTTTGATGTTCAGAGAAGCTTCCCTAAGAGATAATTTGGCCCACGCGGGAGCTGAGAATCATCCAACGGCCAGAATGACGTGGGGGCGCGATCACGGCCAAACTGCCCAGATCAGGAGGTGTGCGTCTTGTCTGGGTGGTTGAATTTACATTGGAGTCTGCCGCCGCATCGTGTGTCCTCTTCAATTTTTTTTCGGGTGGTTCCGTATGAGCAAGGAAACCCGGTTTCCATTGGAGTCTGTTGCCGCATGTGTCCTCTTCAAAAAAAATCCGGTGGTTCCGTACGAGGAGAACCGTTTGTCGAAAGGTGGAGTAGAGCGGACCGAAATAGATAGACATTCCAGCCCAATTAAGCATAGAAAGGTTTTTTGATGACCAGAGAAGCGTCCCTAAGGGATAATTTGGCCCACGCGAGAGCTAAGGATCATCCAACGACCAGAATAACGTGGGGGCGCGATCGGACGGCCAAAACAGCCCAGTTCGTGGGAGGCCTCCTTTTTGACTCGGTTTTAATATCCCTAATACGGACTGCGCACATGGAAAATTCAGAAGTGAAATCAATGCCGCTACAGTCATCCTAGGGTCATTATGCCTCGGCTCCCTGGCGGCATCGTCAACTTGCCGCCTCCCACGATGGCGGAAGGGCCCATCGGCTCCGTCATCCCGTTGTCTTTGTCGAAACTCATCGACATGCCGCTGGACCAACAGCGATAGGTCCTTGCCGCCAACGTCGACGGCAGCAGGTGGCATGCGTAGTCTGGCAGGCCCTGCTGCGACGGAGAAAGCGGCAACAGGGATTTCCCACATGTAAGAGGGATCTCTGGCATCATCACAGCCGTCTGTGTGTTAGAGATTCGTGCGGAAGTCAACTAGTCATCATCTGAGATACATTTACATTTTGTTCCTCGTACTATTTAGAATTGTTCCTCATAATATTTAGAATTAACAGGGAGTCTAGGTGATAAGATCACCACAGCCCACCTCTCGAGTCCTAAGCCCGACCCGTCGCCCCCCACCTCCTGACCCATCCCCCCCCCCCCACCTCTGTCGCCCCCCACCGCCCCATCTCGTCGCCCCCACCTCTCCCCCATGCGTCGCCTCCTCCCCTGTGCTCCCCACCTCCCCGTGTGTCGCCTCCTCCCCGAGCTCCCCGTGCTCCCCCTCCCCCGACGCGGCACTTCTTCCCCACACGCCCTCCGCGGCGGCCGCCCTGCCTCCGCCTCCCCGACGCGATCCCCGCCTCCTCCTTTTTCTTCATTTTTTTCTTCATGGTTGGATCCAGTTAAGTGGTTGAATTTTTAGCGGATCTCTATTAACTGGTTGATTCTTGCTATGAGTGGCCAGATCTGGGCCCTCCTTTTTCTTTATTTTTTCTTCATGCTTAGATCTTGACAGGTGTATGAAACGTATATGATTTTTTCTTTTTCTTCATGTTTCTTGTATGGTACCATTATAAATCCTCTAAGTTTCTTTCATATTTATTTCATGTTCCTTGCAACTTTCTTTTCCTAGATCCGGAAATATTCTTTTTCATGATATTTCTTTAGAATTTCTGTGAGTTTGGGTATGAATCTGAGAGGGATTTAGTCATATATTCATCAATCTCCAATGAATTAGCCCTAGAGAAATCGGATCTAGGCATCATCTTTTTTGGGGGATTTTTTTAATTCAGTTCGTGATGTATCTTGCTGATTTAGTTTTTTCGCATTCTGCATCTTCAGAGGTCTACGGGAGACGCTGAGGCTGCGCCGGCGGTGCCCATCGTGGTACCGGGCGACGGAGGAGATGGAGGTCGGCGCGGTCCGGTGCCAGCGGGGACGGCGGTGTTCCTCAATGTGTGGTCCATCGGGCGCGACACTGCCTTCTGGAACGTGCCGCTAGAGTTCCGGCCGGAGCGTTTCATGGCAGGCGGGGACCGTGAGACGGTGGATTTGCGCGGAAGCACTTCCAGTTCCTGCAGTTCGTGATGTATCTTGCTGATTTAGTTTTTTTCCCTTAATACCGATCTAAAACTTTGTATTTTCACGTGAATGAATTTTTGTTTGCTGATGTATCAAGATTTATTTCTCCTTTCCTAGATCAATATGTATAAAACATGAATCTGGTGTGAATCTCGGATGGATCTTGAATGAAACGTTGTTGGTATTATATGAATATTATTGTCTATGAATCGTCAATGAATCTGTGTTAAAAAAATTATAATTCTTGGATTATTTATATGAATGTATAGATATTTGCCAAAATATTTGAAAGAAAAATATAAGGCGAAATTTTGTTTTATATTAAAAAAAAGGAATATTCCTGAAAGTTTATGAATCACTGAAGAATCCAAAACGAGTTTCCCTAATAAAAAAAAGAATCCAAAACGGGAACACGAGAAACTAGAAAAGATAGGGGGAGTTGTGCATATATTGATTGCTCTTGAAGAATGAGGTGAAAGGGGCAATATGTAAAAATGTTTGCACGAATCTCCGACGATTGGACGGTAAAAATGGTATAAGGCGCATCCACTTGACTAATGCCCTGACTTAAGGATTTTGTTGATTTCTTGTCTAGATGCTGTTGCATCTTTTATCGGCACCCCTTTTGTTTTAACAGGTATGAGTTCACCATCGTTAGCAGGGTTATCCTTTCAGTTTGGCCTGAGCAGAGTTATAGACGCCATTGGTTATTCTTCAGGCTCTTAGCCCCATTTACATCTTATCCGTACTCGGATGTTATATCATTTTCAAGGTGATTTGGATCTTTGTATTATATATCTGTATTCTTGACTCATGGAGTTGTTGTTGTATATATATATATGTTCTGTGGGTTTCATCGTGGACTATTGTGTAATGATATTATTTCGTTTTCCACCCGCACGCAAGTGTCTTGTGGGCATCTTTGAATTGTTTCTATACGGGTTTGGCGGGAAGCGCTAAAATCTGCATAGGACCGATTCGAGGGTGTTACAGGTGACTGGGGTACATGTAAACATGACACTTTCGTGGTTCTCCACTCTCTCTATGGTCCATAACGTTTATGCGACGCCGAGACGGATGTCATTCCTTCGCGGTTCTCATCAACGTTATGTCCGAAACCCATTTGGTTATTTTTATGGCCACATGTCCCTATAGTGTTATATCAATGCCCTAAGACCAGAAATCACTGCTCCACATGTTGAATAGATTGTAAGTGATGAAATAAGCGATATGTACTTCTCAATGCTGATGTTCTGATCTCGAGATACCCTGAGAACATGACTACGCATGTGGCCTAGAACCTTGGGCTTGTTGCAAGTGCACTCACGTGTGGTGGGGCCTAGGGTGACCTCCTGCTTTCTTGCTCCTCTATGGTGGCCTTTCACAAATTTGGTTAGTATGCTCACAAGCCACTTCTTCCTAAGCGCATCCACTTGACTACAACCCTGACTTAAGGATTTCGTTGATTTCTGGTCTAGATGTCATTGTATCTTTTCAGACCATATGTTCATTGCAACTTGTGCATTGGCGACCTGGACTGGCTCACTTCGGGAGACACTTAGGACATGCACATAGTGGTGAGACTAGCTACTGATGTTGTTATTGAGTGCAGAGAGGAAGAGAGCACAGGCATCAAAGGCTGTGCACGAGTGCTATCTCTCTCTTAAAAGGAACCAAGGCAGGAGAACCAATCTCTTTCGGTGGTCAAGTAAAATACATGGTCAGAATAAGAGTAATCTGCAAACTATTTGCATTGGAATCAGAACAATCAACACACTATTCGTACTGGAATCAGAGCAATCAGCACACCGTCATGAGCAGTAACGAGTGTAAACGCATAACAAAACAAGGCGGGAATATGCTCTTTGGGTGTCAAAAGAAGCAAACAGACAAGACCTCAAAATCAGTCGATACTAGATCACGTAGGCGCGCGTTACAGACGTCCGTCCATTAGAAAAATCATAGTTATAAACTGGCAAAATTCTACGTAGGTTTTTCTTTGTCAATCTTCTTTCTCTCTCATTCAGGCTTCATAGAATTTTCTTAGACACATAATTTTCTTACACAAGATTCGCGGTGTTTTGTCTGTTGATAGGGGCCGTGCTACTAACATATTTCATGATTTTCTAAATTGGAAGGTGAACATGAGTACATTAAATAAATTGAGAATAGATTTAAATAGCATGAAGAAAGTAATAGAAGCATGTCTCTTTGTAGGAGGAGCCACATTCATAGAATGTAAGCAGCTGAGCTAGAATAAACAGAACCTGCAGAGAAATATATTTCTGATTTAGAAAAGATGACGATTGTTATCTGAAGAAGATGGGTATTTCGTTTGAAAATAGAATCAACCAATCAGACCACCATTAGACCTGGAATCTGCTATCGAGTGGGAGTAGCATGGGCGTAAACGAGGCAAGAGATTTTATAGGACATGTAATCTGCCATTCAATTTGTGCACCATGGCTGCCATTAGAGATTTGCAAGAACTGAAAAAAATAACATGGTCATAAAGATCAATTAAGACCGGCGCATCAGGTCACCATGGATGGGGAGGCGAGGGCAGGATCTGTACTAATCCGCAGGAGAGATAGATGGCCGCCGGATCTGGCATGCGTTCGAACGGATCGAGAGGTGTGCATCTAGTCTCGGTCGATCGAATCTCGATTGGAGTCTGCTGCATGCCCGCTCTAGATTTCGGCCCGCGGTCCAATTGATCGGGAGGTGTGCATCTTGTTTGGGTGGTCGAATTTACATTGGAGTCTGCCGCCGCATCGTGTATCCTCTTCAATTTTTTCGGGTGGCTCCGTATGAGCAAGGAGACCCGGTTTCCATTGGAGACTATTGCCGCATGTGTCCTCTTAAAAAAAATCTGGTGGTTCCGTACGAGGAGAACCGGTTGTCGAAAGATGGAGTAGAGCGGGCCGAAATAAATAGACATTCCAGCCCAATTAAGCATAGAAAGGCTTTTTGATGTTCAGAGAAGCTTCCCTAAGAGATAATTTGGCCCACGCGGGAGCTGAGAATCATCCAACGGCCAGAATGACGTGGGGGCGCGATCACGCCAAACTGCCTGCATCAGGAGGTGCGTCTTGTCCGGTGGTTGAATTTACATTGGAGTCTGCCGCCGCATCGTGTGTCCTCTTCAATTTTTTTTCGGGTGGTTCCGTATGAGCAAGGAAACCCGGTTTCCATTGGAGTCTGTTGCCGCATGTGTCCTCTTCAAAAAAAATCCGGTGGTTCCGTACGAGGAGAACCGTTTGTCGAAAGGTGGAGTAGAGCGGACCGAAATAGATAGACATTCCAGCCCAATTAAGCATAGAAAGGTTTTTTGATGACCAGAGAAGCGTCCCTAAGGGATAATTTGGCCCACGCGAGAGCTAAGGATCATCCAACGACCAGAATAACGTGGGGGCGCGATCGGACGGCCAAAACAGCCCAGTTCGTGGGAGGCCTCCTTTTTGACTCGGTTTTAATATCCCTAATACGGACTGCGCACATGGAAAATTCAGAAGTGAAATCAATGCCGCTACAGTCATCCTAGGGTCATTATGCCTCGCCCCTGGCGGCATCGTCAACTTGCCGCCCCACGATGGCGGAAGGGCCCATCGGTTCGTCATCCCGTTGTCTTTGTCGAAACTCATCGACATGCCGCTGGACCAACAGCGATAGGTCCTTGCCGCCAACGTCGACGGCAGCAGGTGGCATGCGTAGTCTGGCAGGCCCTGCTGCGACGGAGAAAGCGGCAACAGGGATTTCCCACATGTAAGAGGGATCTCTGGCATCATCACAGCCGTCTGTGTGTTAGAGATTCGTGCGGAAGTCAACTAGTCATCATCTGAGATACATTTACATTTTGTTCCTCGTACTATTTAGAATTGTTCCTCGTAATATTTAGAATTAACAGGGAGTCTAGGTGATAAGATCACCACAACCCACCTCTCGAGTCCTAAGCCCCACCTCCCGACGATCCCTCCCCACCTCTGCCCCCCACCGCCCCCATCTCGCCGCCCCCACCTCTCCCCATGCGCCGCCTCCTCCCTGTGCTCCCACCTCCTGCAGTGTCGCCTCCTCCCCGAGCTCCCCGTGCTCCCCCTTCCCCGACGCGGCACTTCTTCCCCACACGCCCTCCGCGGCGGCCGCCCTGCCTCCGCCTCCCCGACGCGATCCCCGCCTCCTCCGTTTTCTTCATTTTTTTTCTTCATGGTTGGATCCAGTTCGTGGTTGAATTTTTTAGCCGGATCTCTCTATTAACTGGTTGATTCTTGCTATGAGTGGCCAGATCTGGGGCCCTCCTTTTTCTTTATTTTTTCTTCATGCTTAGATCTTGACAGGTGTATGAAACGTATATGATTTTTTCTTTTTCTTCATGTTTCTTGTATGGTACCATTATAAATCCTCTAAGTTTCTTTCATATTTATTTCATGTTCCTTGCAACTTTCTTTTCCTAGATCCGGAAATATTCTTTTTCTTGATATTTCTTTAGAATTTCTGTGAGTTTGGGTATGAATCTGAGAGGGATTTAGTCATATATTCATCAATCTCCAATGAATTAGCCCTAGAGAAATCGGATCTAGGCATCATCTTTTTTGGGGGATTTTTTTAATTCAGTTCGTGATGTATCTTGCTGATTTAGTTTTTTTTCGCATTCCCGTACCTTCAGGAGGTCTACGGGGAGACGCTGAGGCTGCGCCCGGCGGTGCCCATCGTGTACCGGCTGGCGACGGAGGAGATGGAGGTCGGCGGCGGGTTCGCGGTGCCAGCGGGGACGGCGGTGTTCCTCAATGTGTGGTCCATCGGGCGCGACCCTGCCTTCTGGAACGTGCCGCTAGAGTTCCGGCCGGAGCGTTTCATGGCAGGCGGGGACCATGAGACGGTGGATTTGCGCGGCAGCACTTCCAGTTCCTGCAGTTCGTGATGTATCTTGCTGATTTAGTTTTTTCCCTTAATACCGATCTAAAACTTTGTATTTTCACGTGAATGAATTTTTGTTTGCTGATGTATCAAGATTTATTTCTCCTTTCCTAGATCAATATGTATAAAACATGAATCTGTGAATCTCGGATGGATCTTGAATGAAACGTTGTTGGTATTATATGAATATTATTGTCTATGAATCGTCAATGAATCTGTGTTAAAAAAATTATGATTCTTGGATTATTTATATGAATGTATAGATATTTGCCAAAATATTTGAAAGAAAAATATAAGGCGAAATTTTGTTTTATATTAAAAAAAAGGAATATTCCTGAAAGTTTATGAATCACTGAAGAATCCAAAACGAGTTTCCCTAATAAAAAAAAGAATCCAAAACGGGAACACGAGAAACTAGAAAAGATAGGGGGAGTTGTGCATATATTGATTGCTCTTGAAGAATGAGGTGAAAGGGGCAATATGTAAAAATGTTTGCACGAATCTCCAACGATTGGACGGTAAAGATGGTGTCGGGACCCCTCTTGCCGGGATTGCATTCTCGCGAGAAAGCGGTCTTTTGCCAATAATTTCAGAAGGTGGTCTTTTTTGCAATACGATCAGAAATTCCACGGGACAACGTACGTTCTGGACCCTACCGCAGTTTGTGAATTAAAAACTAAAGGAATGAAATAGTACAGGAACAAGAATTAATGAGTGACTGTGAAGGCACTTGTTAAATTAATTAACAATAGGTGTGTCCATTAATTACACAAAACATTTGGTTAAATATGGGCTTCTTCTACACTACTTATATCTAATGCATGCAAGCGAAGAAAGAGCAGATGAAGGAAAACAAAAATGTCCATGTAAGATGGATGAATCAAACATATATATTATGGTCGAAAAAGTATGGGTGGATGAAGGGGAATCAACTAATAATCCAAGGAAAGCTGGCGCTGGAGCTTCTTGCTGCTGTTCCGTCGCTCCGGCTGCGACAAGGTAAGGAAGCCGGAGGCCCTCCTGCTGCTGGTGCTGCTCTTGGCGCTGCTGCAGCAGCTCGCCGGGGAACCGGACTGCGAGGCGGACTCCTCGAGCCAGCTCCCCTGGCTGTGCGGGGTCGGGCAGTCGTCGGGCTCCTGCTCGACGACGAGACCGTCGCGCTTGTCGTCGGCGGTGTAGGCGTCGAACTTCTTGTCGTGGCGGTAGTCAGCGTTTGGGGAGCAGAGGCAGACGAAGGAAGGGCTGTCGGAGTAGTGCGGCGAGGAGGAGGCGAAGGACCAGGTGCCGCGGGAACCGCGGGAGGAGCTGGACGACAAGGCGGAGACAGGGGAGGAGGAGCCGGTCGGGCTGACGACGCTAGCGTGGTGGTCGGCGGCGTGGGAGAAGGGGAAGGAGCGGATGCCGACCGCGGCGCGGTGGCGCGCGTCCCTGAGGCGGTCGGCGTCGGTGAGGAGGTTGACGACACTGTCGGCCCGGCGCTGCATGGATGCGCCCCAGTCGAAGCCCTTGTCGTCGATGTAGGTGAAGCCGCGGAGGTCGCGCAGCGCCTTCATGGTCGGGAGGAAGTCCCGTGGCAGCTCCTCGGGCCCGTGGGTGAGGAGGAACTCCAGGACGACCAGCGCTTTGTACACGGGCCGCCACTCCTTCCAATCGTGGACGCTGCCGAGGCGGCGGTGGAGCACGTTGGCGATCCGCCAGTAGTCGTCGATGTCGAAGGCGGCGTCGGCGATGCACGCCAGCGTCTTGGCGTCCGGGACGCAGGGGTCGCCGTTGGTCGCCTCCTGCACCAGCCTACGTATATACCCAAATCCATCTACAGTTAATTCATCAACTAATAATTCATCCTCGATCGTAAGCTACCAAATTAAACGCAAATGTGATGCGAACGAACAACGTACAGCTCTGCCGGCGTGATGTCGCCGAGGGCGAGCCTGGCCTGCTTGTACTTGTCCTGCAGGTACCCGGACGCCTGACGCCCCAGCCTCGTCGAGAACAATGCCGCCATCGCGCGCGTTCGCCGACTGCTTGTGTTGTGCCTCGATCACCTAGCAAGACGAGATGACTCCTAACCAGTTAATTACTGGAGAGAAAGAAATGGAGGAACAACTAGGAGAGAGAGAAATGGAGGAACATTAATTAGAGATCGCAATGGATGGCGGGGAGGAACAAGCGGCGCAAGGAGGCGTGGTTCGTCATTCTCGCGGCCGGCCTTGCTGCCCAACCCTCCATATATGGCCGTCAAATGCATTTGCATGCATGCCATCCTGCAACATACTAACGTCATCATGATGTTAAAATTAAGAATGTAAATGGGTAACCTTTAGAGTACCATCTACCATCTTTAGTACAAAGAAATGAATTAGTTGTTGTCAAAAATTTGTAAATCACCACTTTTTGAGAAGACTAAAAAAGAGGGTACCCTTTTAGGTTCTAAACTCCCATCTCTAGTTAAAATACATATTTCCTTCGATTCCAAAATGTACGGTGTACTTTCACCGTCTAAATTCATGCTTTGACCATAGATTTCTCATATACTGGTTATGAAATCATAATTATATAAAGGTCATTTTTTAAAACAAAATAAAAAAACTTGCCATTTTTCATTAATTATACAGAAGAGAGTTGACCGTTAATTAGCGAGAAACTAGTCAAAAGTGGTACAAAACCCTCGCCAGCCGTCATGGAACACGACTATCGCGAGGGCACGCATAGCCACCTTGGCTACCAAACACGCACTGCACAAACCGAAGACGAGCGTCGTCATCGAGGTTGGTCACCAGTGTCATCGTCGTCACTCCTCCACGAGCTAGTGGCTCCGACTTCATTAGAAAAACGACAACCAAGGAAGACAGCTAGTGGCTCCGACTTCATTAGAAAAACGACAACCAAGGAAGACATCGTCCTAGTGGTCTTGTGAAGCTTATGTCAGCCCATGCCAAATAGATGACCCTTCATGCCGAAGACTGGCAGCTCCGATTCTGAAGACGACCTTAGAAGAGGAGATGGTAAGGAATCATGCTGATGAAGGTCTTCGAGACCGGACCACCACACGCAGGTCATCGTCGCCACTCTCCGCTCGAGGCAGCAGTTCCTTCACAACAACAGAAGTCCATTAAGAAGACAAGTCAGACAAGGTGGAACAAGAATCCGACTAAAAAGGTCCTTTCGCAACCAAACCAACATTCATTGTCGACGTTGTTGCCGCGCTAACCATCACATGGAACCTACACACACCATCAAAGCCAACCACTAGCCCCTCCAGCTGATGCACAACTCCAAGGATGATGCCCCCAAGGGGGGAACAGCGCAGATCACCGCCATCATCCGATCCACGGATCTAGGGTTTCCCCCATAGACAAGAGTTTCACCTCAGCGATGCCTTCAAGAAGGACATGACAACAATGTCTCCATCACTGGCTCCGGCCACCACTGAGAGCTAGGTTTTCACTTGGATCTGCTCCACGAGACCTCCTACCAGCATCCTACACATCAGACCGGTCACCCTCAGAGCCCTCGTCGTCATCCAAGATCGATCCATGCATGTAGGCAAAGTTGGGCCTACAAGACATAGATCTGGAGGCAACCTCCAGAACTATAATCATAGCAGCTTGCCTGCCTTGCTGCCAAGACGTCCACGGCCGCTGCCTCGGTGCCATGGCTAGACGGTCGCGCACCACGGGGACGGCGGTGACGCACTGCGCTGCTTTGGAACACCGTGATTCGAGCGCAGATGAGCTCAACCATCCTAGCCCCACACCTCCGCACGAGGCCTAGCCGTCGCCACGCCTTTCTCCCTATGCCCACCACCTGAGTCCAGGGCTGCCGCCCTAGCTTGTCGCGCCGCATCGCGCCGAGCATATGCGAGGAGCCGCCATGGACGATCTGCAGCACACATGTCCGAGTGTCGGCTTCATCCGCGTCCACCGCGAGTTATCCCCACCACCTTTTGAGGCAAGGGCTACCAGCACGACATCACCGGCGGTAGTGACAGCATGGTAGGGTTCACCTGAGTCGCTCGAACAGAAGCGACTAAAGGTAATTTTAAGTATGAATCAATTTTTTTATATTATGTGTAATATAGGTCATTTGACTAATAATTCATCAAAGCATGAATTTGGATAGATCATCATCCCATTTTGAACTTTAGGTCTTCCCCTCTTTCCACTCCATGAATTTGGATAGGGCACCAAAAATTGGTATATTGGGCACAAACCGTTAGTGCTATACAAAATGTAAAATCCTTTAGGGCACGGTTGTCGCAAATAGGGCACGATTGCCGCACAACACACATCTATTTCTTCTCCACAATTACATACGCATATGAAACAAGTAATCTTAAACTTCACTGAAATAAATCTGAACAAATAAAACACAAATAGTACTTACAATACAAATCGTTCACCACACAAGTACATAAAGTTCATCACATACAACATGAGACAGAGAGATAAAATTAGTGGTTTTGTCAGCCATTCCATCTCCAGCACTCCTTGATGAGATCCTTTTAAATATCTTCGTGCACATCTGAATCTCCACCACCATGCTTAGGCATCTTTTTCTTGTGCAACCACAAAATCATAGCAATGTCCTCATCTTCGTGCATATCGTACTACTCATCAGAAGAGGAATCGTCAAGCAAAACCATCGACGAAAACAACATTTTTTGTTACAAACTATATCAACAGGAAAAACAATTTTCAGAAACAATAAGAGATGAGAAAGATAGAAAATACCTTTGACCATTTTTGTCGAACACCTTGTGTGCACCGAGCCGACAATCGGCCGGCTGCTCGTCGGGACTAGGCGGTCGCTGGGTGGTCGACGAATGGGCTGGTGGTGGCCTCTTCCGTCGCAGGCTGCTCAGCAGACTCTCGGTGGTTACGAAATCGGCTGGTGGTCGCGCTTCAGGACCCTAGATTTTCATAGCAGCTCGACGGACGACATCAATCACGGGAGGGTCGCACCGTACCTCGATGGAGAGGCGATGGAGGTCCAGAATCAACCGATAGTGATATGGCAGAGGGCTAGAATCGTCTCGGCGATAACGCAACACCGGACCCCAATTCATCTTAGTGGCGGGGCA
The DNA here is from genome assembly GCA_023614405.1 of Avena insularis. Lineage (NCBI taxonomy): Eukaryota > Viridiplantae > Streptophyta > Magnoliopsida > Poales > Poaceae > Avena > Avena insularis. The sequence continues at coordinate 65,606,724 of CM042692.1, read as the reverse complement.
TGACCATTCGGAGCAGTGGGAGGGCAGCGGTGACGACGATAGGCGGTGGAGCTGCTCGTTGTTTCACCGACGGCGATCGGGGGAGAAGCAGGGCCGGAGACGGGAGAGAAAGAAATTTTAGCTCAGCGGTTGGTAGTGCTTGTTGGGTCGATTTGTTTTGCGGCAGCTGCGAAGTGGCGCAAATATGCAGCATAAGGGAGCAAAAATTTGGGATGGCTCGAAAATTTGTACCACCAGTTGGAGACTATTTTTGGCCCCGTATGCCCTAAAAAAAAGTTATGAAGACACTGTCTATTTTACATCACCTATTAGAGATGCTCTTTTATGTTCTTCAAAACTTACCTTCTTGTGCCCATACATGGATGTTGAACTAGACACTATGTTTAGAACTTTTTTTAGTAAATGATCCAACTTCATTGACAGATAAATTAAAAGAAGGACGAATAAAATAAAACAAACAGGAACAAATGTGAAAGATATAACACTAGAAGTTACATCAAAGACATTCAGAGTCATCATAACATCCTCAAAAAGTTGTGAGATCACAGAAGACCAAACCTCTTGAGGATTTGAGTAGACACTCGAGTCGCCCAGGACAATAGGTGGACTCGCGTTTGCACCGTCAGAACACCAGCTATGACAAAGAAACACGCATTTGCACGTCAGAAAGCTATGGCACAAAAACCTAACACTAAAGGAGACCAGATAGGTCACCTACAAGGTGAACCAACGGAAACCTAACACTAAAGGAGACCAGATAGGTCACCTACAAGGTGAACCAACGGAAGGAAGCTGAGATTTCTTCTAACAGCTAGATCGGAATCATTAACTGAATTATTCAATACATGGATAACTGATTCATTTGAAATTCCAACAGACTCAGGAAAATCAACACCAACAGATTCACCATAGTGACAACAGCCATCACACTGAATATTCGAGCAGTGAATTTATTCAGATACTAAGTATTCCGCGATAATACAATCGTCATAGATATTAACAAAATACACTCCTCCTGATTATTGCTATTTACTGGAAACAAGGGAAGCCCATACAGGCAGTAGCAATACAGTTTCACATGAGGGATCCACATAGAAGCAGTGTTTTATGCTACACTGGGTGTACAGCAAACAAACAATCTGTTATACTGTAAAACCCAGGATTCACAAGAAAAAACAGGCTGTCGAAAACTTCCATGTCGTCATGTGAAAAATCATATATAACACAAACTAATCAAGCTTGACATTTGAATACAGGAGGGTATCCCTGGTAAGCGGCATGTTCATGAGCAAGCAAATCTGCAATCAGTACAAAAGTGTCATCAGAGATGCATGGAGAAAAAAAAATCAGTTGGCGAAGACTATTGAGGAAGTATGCTCACCCCTATGAGAGTCGAGATAAGAAGGATGATCCCAGTAGTCCATGCCAAACTCAATCTAACAAGAACAATAGCAGCTATAGAAGCTGAAGCATTAGTTCTGCTTGCTTCTGCTAGCCGTCTTGAGATGTGCAATGAAGATGGTGCATCAATGATTGATGCCAAGGATGATGATGCTTCATTTGAGGATATTACCAGCCCAACAATTTTCCCTATAGACATGAATGATGTTGAAACAGAAAAATAAATGTCAAAAGAGGTCAGCAAATATAAACAAGAATACTAGTAAGCAAAGGTTATGTTTCAAATCAACAACCGATGGCACAAAGTAAATTAATTTACCGTTATATGCTGCCTGCAACTGATCAAATGCTTTGGTGAGAGCTGTCCGAACTACTTCAGCTCCCTGCTTAACAATTTCCGCAGAACCATATTCACCTTCCAGAGCCTAGATAAACCCATCAAATTAGTAAGTGCATATCACTAACATAGGAGAGTCATGAGTTTAGATCAATGGTAGCTGGAAGGTGGTCAGGGGAATGAAGAGTTCTGGGTCTCTTGAATATTTTTTGTTGTGCACAATTCGCAAGAAACAGGTACCAGTTTCAAGTTACAGTCAATTTTACACAAACAATTTCCGCAGAACCATATTCACCTTCCAGAGCCTAGATAAACCCATCAAATTAGTAAGTGCATATCACTAACATAGGAGAGTCATGAGTTTAGATCAATGGTAGCTGGAAGGTGGTCAGGGGAATGAAGAGTTCTGGGTCTCTTGAATATTTTTTGTTGTGTACAATTCGTAAGAAACAGGTACCAGTTTCAAGTTGCAGCTAAAGATTTATGTTCAGAATTACCTTCATGCCTGTAAAGCGGCATACTAATAACTCTGCGGGGCTCACGATGCCTCCTGAGAAATCTTCATGAACCTGAATACCCCTTGTGATGGTTTTAAGAAGGGAGATCAAGCTGGATGCAAATTCCAAGTCTGCATCCTGCAAAAACATGCAAATGCAGTCAAAATATGCTCCTAAATTTTAGTACAGTCAATTTTACACAAACTAGGACACAAGTTTAACAGGAAAAAATGCATCCGCAGAGACAAGTTATGTTTGTATACAGCAAAGTTCATGTTCATATGCAAATGGGTGAAATCATGAAGGAATGCTAACCTTAGAGACAAGTAAAGTGAGACTGTTTTCACCCTCCAAGGGAATGTTCAGTTTGCCATCAGTCTTCTGATATGATCCCTCCAACCAAATTGCCTGCACAAAAATTGTTTTACTTATAGTTTGTGAAGAATGTATCTACTCCTCTTTAAAAGTCAATTGGGTTTCTTCTTATAAAATTAAGATTACTTTAGACCAACTTACTAGTAGTTGAGAGAAATGCACTAAGTTCTTGTTTTATCTTAGATGTGTAGGATTCTATGGAAATTTGATAAATCCATAGGAAACTTCAAGGTTTGGTGCAATTCAGAAATGATTGGAATCTATCCCTACAAGACAGATTCTAGTAATCTTATTTTATACGCCTTAAAAGGACGAAGTCAAACAACAGAAGTTAAAACATCAAATTTATTCCTCACGGATGTAGTTTCAAACTGCATATTTACACATCCAAAAAGGTGTCCATATGTATCCTTGAGCCATCCATATTTATTTACCAAATTTGCCACTTCTGTGAGACTGGGAGAGTTGACAGGATTGAAGCAACTCTGCCCATGTTAGATGGAATTGAGCTTGGTTTAATCCAATGGACTCATGGGGGATAAGAAAGGCTTTTGTAGGATCTGGAGATGTCAAAGGGTGCTTAGATCAAAGGGTGATGGATTGAATGGCCAAGATTGGAGGATGGAGTCCATATAAATATTGGAAGAAAATTAGTGCAAAATGGTGGCTCACAAAAAACCAGATATTTCCTTCATATATGGACTCGATCCTTAAATCTTGGCCCGTCCGCCTTCCAAAGCTTTCATTATCACCTCATGACTCCGTAGGAATAAACTACACTCAAAGTTATCAAATATGATATGAATTAGAGTTGATCCCGTCACACATCTAGGTCTCCGAAAGTGACAGATTTGGAATAAAGATGTGGGGTTACAGGATGCATACAAACACTGTTTTGGACATGTAAATATGCCTTCTGAAGTTATGAACATGAGGAATAACATTGATATTTTGACTTTGTTCATTTGACTATTCTTAGAGGCATAAAAATACGATTACCAAATCTTATTTAGCAGGTATAGATTATCAATTCCAAATTACACCAAGCCTCCAAGCTTCCCATAGATAAGCATAATGAGTGCCACTTTCCCGTAAATAAAAAAGAATACTTACCAAGTTGGTGAGTTCATTATCAAGTGAATCTGATCCAGAATGAACGTCTAGAGATTCGTCCGAACGAATAACAATTAATTCATCCTTATCTGCAAGGCGGTACATGATCAATGACAATTTTGGATAAACAGGACACAAACACAGACATCAGTAGGGGCATCCAAGTTGCAAAAGCAGGGAGATGCTAAGTAGTTATTCAGACCTGTAAGCCCTGTTGCAGCATTTTTTGCACCTTCAACCTTGGTTCTGAAAATGCTACCGGCTTCAGATACCAAGGTATCAACAGAGGCTGGTAAGAGAGAGAACATTAGCCGCTAAATACAGATGCATGGATAAGTCTAATAAAAACATCCTCTGAAAAATAGCATACTCTTGGATCCATCAAGTTGCATCAAGAAAACAGCACGGGGTCTGTCAAATGGGTTAGGGAGCAGCATTTTGTTCAACTGAAAACCAAGACAAACAAAGGTCGAACAGCTTAGACAGTGTAGACTGATGCATTCAAAGGTTAGTTGAATCCATCATGAAGGTTAAATAACCTTTGCAGAAGAATGAGAAGGTAGCATGGCCGGTGGAGCAAAACCAAGCAAGACAGAAACAGCTGCAGAAACTTCATCAAGTGACATTGAAGTGGCCTGTTGTAGCGTGAGAATGCATATCATGAGATCAAAACGGCACTTGGGGAGAGAAATGAAAATAAAAGCTATGGTTCATCATGCCATGATAACCTCACTCCCTTTCACTCACGAAGCAGTACGTGAAAGCAATTAGTAAGTCAAGGTTAAAGTCCTATTAGGGCATGTACAAAAGCAGAGGATGTACTTGGAAGGTGCTTGTCATGCGATACGCGAATAAAAGATTTTCTCATCATGCATGTTAGATAATATGCTAATCTATAGCATTAATACTTAGGCACCAGCGCTTAAAATGTTTTTATGCGTGTAACTACCTCAAACTTAACACTGTACAACATATCTAAGCCCCTATTAAAGAATGTACACTAAACTTCTTTTTCAGGGATGAGTAGATGACATATATGGATGGGTAGTTCATAATCTAGCTATAAGCACCCATGTAGAAGCATCATATTGCATTGTAACAGCCATTTATTACTAATCTAGAAATTACAAACCAGAATGGTGTAGTATGGATTAGCTAGATGAGTCGGTTGAGCTTGGTTTCACAAGCACGGCACGAAGAGGTCGGCATTCGGCAAGCGTCGAAAGGCTAGTTCGCAGATATAGAGAGAGAAGGATCGGGGACGGAACCTGGTCGTCTTGCTGACCCCGCAGGTAACGGTGCGACGCGCCATCGATGAAGGCGGCTGAGTCTCCCTGTCCCTGCACCAGCATACGGATGGAGGCATAGTAAGGGGGCGGTCATGCGAGCGACAGAGAAGGGTTCGTTACGAGAGGTTGAGTCGGGTACCTCAGTGGACGCGACGGCGACGGAGAAGGCGAGCGCGAGGAGAGGGAGGAGCAGGAGGCGGTGGTGGCGAGCCATGGCGCGCCGGCGTTGGCTGGAGATCCGGATCCGATCGGATCGAATCGCCGGGTCGCTGGCGAAGATTTGGATCTTGGTTGCCGAGCTGCGTCTCGTGCCTCTCTCTTTCTCTCTCTGGAATAGATTGGGGAACACAGAGTAGTAGTCGATCGATTCAGAGGCGGAGGAGACAGGAGCACGACACGACGCGCACGTTCCGACCTGTTATTATTGGTGGGCTTTTTTGGGTCTTCTTTTCTTCCTCGATGCTGTACCGTCACGGGCCTGTCAAATACACGGGCGCTCCTGTTTGACGCATTTAGAGCATCTCCAGCAGCGTCTTAAAAAACCCGCCGATATGCAGCGCGTGGAGCAGAAAACCTCCTTCCAGCAAGCATTGTAAACCGCGCGAAGTTACAAAAAATTTTAGGCGCGCGGCGTTTTGCACTATTCGGAGCGCCAAATATAATGCTGCGTGGCATATTTTCTCACGCGCGCGTACCGCCAATGGCTGGAAGTTTCACCCCGCCTCCATTTTCCCCACCTGTGACGCCGCCTTGCGATTTCGCATGCGCCGGTCAATTTCGGCGTCGCCCGCGCTCGACTTCGCCGTCGCGCCGTAGATCCGTCTCCCCCGCGCATGTTCCTGGTGTTTTTGAGCGTTTCATTTATTTGTGCGCGCCGCCACTTCGCCGATGCTCGCCTGCCTCAAGGTCCGGTAGCGCTCGGTAACCATGTCGTCCTCAAGCCTACTTGCAACATGGCGCCACCAAGATGCTTGCCGATTTGCTCGCAAGGTGTGCACCTCCTCGACCGTAAACTTTTTTAGCTAAAAGGTAGTAGTAATAAGTCGTTTCATATGTATATTTGTAGAGTTCATCATACGATTCTTCAGACGACGAGTATGATATATAGGAAGAAGAGAATATATCCATATTATTGGCATACCGCGCCATTAAGAAGCCGAAAATAGGAGGATCGGTGTTCGGTAGACAGAAATTATGGAGAGAAATGATTGAAGGGCACGAGAAGTTGATGCGGTCGTATTTCAATGAAAATCCGATATTTCCCGAAAGCTATTTTCGTCGGCATTTTCAGTTGAGCATCAACTTGTTCAAGCACATCGCAACGGAGGTGATGAAGTATGATCGGTTCTTTGAGCAACGAAGAAATGCTGCCGGAGAACTTGGTCATAGCACCTATCAGAAGGTGATCGCCACCTTGCGTATGTTGGCATACGGTATACCGGTGGATCTTATTGACGACCACTTGGCCATGGGTGAGAGCACTTCTATCATGTGTGTCAAGCGTTTTGCCGTAGCAATTGTGAAAGTTTTCGGATCCACATACTTGAGAGCCCTCAATGCTTAAGACACGGCAAGACTTTTAGAGTTCGACACTGAGCGGGGATTTTCAGGTATGCTTGGCTCAATTGATTGTATGCATTGGAGTTGGAAGAATTGTCCAGCGGCATGACATGGACAATTCAAAGGATACAAAAAGGATGTCACTATAGTCCTTGAAGCGGTCGCCGATCATGAGACTTGGATATGGCATACATTTTTTAGAATGCCCGGGTCTTACAATGACATCAATGTTCTTCAATGGTCGCCACTAATGACAAGACTTGCAATGCGGGAAGGTCCATTGGTGGAGTTTGAAGCAAATGGCCACAAGTACAGCTATAGCTATTTTCTCGCCAACGACATCTATCCAAGGTGGCAAACATTTGTGAAGCCGGTTATTCAACCACGCGATAAGAAACAAACCCACTTTCACAGTGCACAAGCGGCGGCTAGGAAATATGTAGAGAGAGTATTTGGGATTTTGCAAGCCCAATTTGCCATTGTGAGGGGGTCGGCTAGATTTTGAGACCAAAATTGCCTTGGTATATCATGACTACTTATGTCATCATGCATAACATGATTATAGAGGTTGATCGTGGGAAAATATGGATCATACCCATTACAAATTGATGGGGGTTCCATGCAAGTGAGGAAGAATGCACATAGGATTGCCCGGTTTATTGCCTCGTATCAATCCATTCGTTCCAACGAAACACATGATAAGCTCTAAAAAGATCTCATAGAAGAATGGTGGAATTGGCATGGACAGCAATAGTGCCCACTTCTAATTTGCATTTTCGTTGTATTATTTGAAAACTATGTTGTATTGTTGATTCATGAAACTTGTTGTATTTATTGTAAACAATTGGATGTACTTGTTGTATTTGTTGTAAACAATTTGATGTACTTGTTGTATTTTTGGTGCATTTATTCGTTAATTTTAGAAGCTTGTTTGATCTTGTTGAATTTATAGCATTGTGTGAATGTTGTTTTCCAGCGCTGCTGTCCGCTGTAGTTTGGAGCGCCTGGTGGAGCACCCTTTTTTACGGCCACGCTCGCGCTACGGTTTAGCGCCTCCCGTGGAGGAAAACGGTGCGCGTCGCTCTCTAAAACTATACAGCACGGACGCAGTGACATTTACAACGCCGAAATATAGCGCGCATGTTGGAGATGCTCTTAGCATCAACTATTTACCTTGCGCGCACCCAAGGTTCTCTTACTCGGTCCACTTTATTGCTTCGCTAGAGCATCTCCAACGAATGATGTAACAGAACACCGAAAAGTGTTTTAGGACACCAGTTTTTGGGGTTTATTATGGCTCAAAATTTAGATAACATGTTCTAGATGATATAAAATAGGACAATAGAAAATTTTCAGATGATATAAAATATAACTCTCAAACTTATCTCTCTTCTCCACAATTTCAAACATATGTGAAACAAATAATATCAAACTCATCTCAAATGAATATAAAACCAACATAAAATGCAAACAGTACGTAATCTCACATCACACATAAATAGTTTATTAATTATTACATAAATAGTTTGTCAAGTAGCACACAATTCAACACACATATGGACAAAGTTCATCACATCCAAACCATGAAAGTAGCGGTTTTGTTGATCAAACCATGAACTTTTTTTGACAACTTTACTGTAGGGGAATCCTGTACAGTGTAATTTTATAAATAATAACCTCACAAGAGACCACAAACAGTTCTCAAAGAAGATACATCAAAGAGGAGAAAATGAAAAAGGGATACATAAGGATTTAAACAAAAATGTCAAGCAACCGGTCAATAAGCAGTTGAACTAAGGTTGCTTTAATTTTATATCTTTGAAGAAGTAAGTCACTCTGAAACTTCACTCGCCATCGGCCAAAAGAGGATAGTTGATTGTCCAAGATATAATCATTCCTTATTTTCCAAATATTCCAGACTGCACACGCCACTACCTCCATAAAGCACGATCCAACAAAAGCATTGATGTCAGAAATGAAGTGCTCATTCAGGGTCAAAGACAAATCCCAAATGATATCCAGAGTCTCCCAACAACGTCGAGCAAATAAGCAATCAAAAAATAAATGATCTCTAGTTTCCAAACCATAAACATCACTCCTCGACGAGATATTTTTGGAGATTGTCATGCACATCGGAATCTCGAATGTCATGGTACGAGTCAAGAAAGCGGAGGATTCGGTCTTGCCTCCTTCGCGACCGCACCAGTTGTCGCATCAACTCGTAGAAGTCATAGTCTAAATATTAATTTTCCAGGCCCGTTCTCAATGATCATGTTGTTCATGCTCACATGATGTACCAAAGGACCTCTTGATCCCAAAATCACGTTGGTCCTCTTGCAATAGCAAATTGGGCTTGCAAACTTCCAAATGCTCTCTCCAAATCTTTCCTCGCCGCCTATTAAGTATTATGACAATGAAGTTCTTTCTTACCTTTGGGGTTTGTAATTGGCTTCACAAAACTAGACCACTTTGAATATATTTCATCTGCAAGATAGTAGCGTATCTTGTATGTGTGGTCGTTTGATTGAAACTACACAGGTGGTGAGTCACCCTGGCTAACTTTGCCAAGAGTGGTGATCGTTGGAGAACATTGATTGCAAGAATCAGGCATCCCAAAAAGGCATGTCAAATTTATCTCTCGTCCACGGCTTCAAGAATGTTGGTGGAATCATTCTTGTGTCCTTTCAATTGTCCATGGCATGATGCATGATAGTTCTTCCATCTCCAATTCATGCAACCAATTGAGCCAAGTATACATGGATACCACGAGATTTGTTGATCTCTAAAATCCTAGTTGTGTATTGAGCATTGATTGCTCTCGAGTACTTAGGAACAAACACTTAAACCACTACAACTGCAAAGCGCTTGACACACTTGATGACCCGGCTCTCACCCATTGCAAAGTGTTCATCAACAAGATCGGTTGGAATACCACATGCCATCATGTCCAATGTGGCATTCACCTTTTGGATGGTGTTGCGTCCAACTTCTCAAGCGCAATTCCTCCTTTGTTCAAAGAGCCGATCATGCAACCTCACACATTAACAATGTGTTGGAACAAATTGGTTCACATCCTAAACAACGTCAAATAATCACTCAGGATACACCAGATTAATTAGGACTAACGTAGTTCAGCATCAACATATTGGTCGCTTGTTTTTGTGTAATGCTAAAACCATAGTAGTGTCCTCATATTCATCCATCTAAAACTTCTCATTGGGTGAGGAATCTCCAAAATAAATCATCGACAAGACAATATGTTGTTTCTAACTATTACTACTTCGCAACAACAAATTTCAGAAAATAATAAACTACAAAACGATAACTACTTACCTTTGACAACTATTGTCAAACACATGGTGTGCAAAGGTGTTGTTCGTCGTCCTGTTGTGGTCGGAGGCTAGGTGGATGCACCAGTAGGGAAAAACATGTCACGAGAGGTTTGTCGATGCTCGTCGGGGGCTAGGAGGTCATGACGTTGGTCAACTTCTCATCAGGGAGGTGCGAGGTCACAACGGTCGCGTTGGTCAAGCACGGGTCGCGCAACACCTCCCTAGCCAGTAGATCGAAGCTCAAGGGCAGCACAAACCCAGAGACGACTAGCGGATGGGCGGTGGAGGGGCGGTGGAGGGGCGAGATCAACCACATCGACGGATCCTGATTCACCTTGGTGGGGGCATCCTTCAACTGTTACATTGTGATTGTCATTGCACAAGCAAATAATCCTTCAAATATTATTGCAGATGAGAAGATTGAACACATTTGTGCCTTTTCCATTGCATGTATATAGACAAATATTATAATTATAATCATAAAAGAGAGATCACACAATAACGATGCTACATGATTTAGGGGATTAGGGGATATGTCACGCTACGTGACATATCTGTCTAACATCTTCATATGCGTATGAATCCCTAATGTGTCTTCTCTTTGTTATTGACATGCATACTGAGACCAGTAAGATTCACGTTGTACTTATTATATGCTTCAGAATTGCAACATATTCATGACATATGGAATTAAGCTCATATTTCGTTCTTATGAAGCAAATGAGATCTTTCAAAATTTATTCCAGATGCGCTCCATTAGCAAGAGCAACTTCTCTTTTACTACCGTAAAATGTTGTGACACCCCTAGGATCAGGGTTAGAAAAATCCCAGACCTTAGTCTCACATAAGCCTAACCTAGAGCTCAATAGTATACAGTGAAAGAATCGGTAACACAAAAGTAACCCTACGATACAAAAATTATTACAGTAAGCTCATAACTAGGCACATAACTAAAATATTACAAGCAGAGATCACTAACCATAAACATCAAACAAAAGAAGACAAATTATGATATTATTATAGCAAACTTAAAAAATGGCCTAAGAGGCTTGGGGGATAACGATGGTGTCTCAACCCATAGCTTCCAGGCTATCGGCCGAGAACCCCAAGCTACTCGTCAGTGTCGATATCGTACCAAACTCATCTCCAGGTGAACACTTACTCTACTACAAAAAATATCAACAAAGCAAGGATGAGTACAGGGTGTACTCCATAAGACTTATGGCTGAGCTATTTTGCATAAAGATATCTTTGTTTATAAAACAAGGGGGAGTAAAAGCTCGTCTAATTAGAATATTTTAAAAGGGGATAACAGAGCGACATCTCCAACTATAATCATCATCTTTTGATATCCACCAAATCATCACTACCACCTCTCAACTAGGATCACCCCCTCGTACCCTGAGGAAGCATCTTTAATCACACATTGATCTACCAAGTTTTACGATTAGGTTAATATACTCTATGATCTTAGAATCTAGTCACCAAGTTTTTCTTAACCGTGGACACGACTTTTCGAAAAGATTTAACCCTGCAGGGGTGTACAACTTTACCCACACGAATAACCTTATCTTAGTGCCACTAGTAAAGCGCACTCCCTTCTACGTCGGTAGAGGGCAGTTGAACATGACCTTAACCTTACTTTCTCCTAGATCCACCAAGAAAGGGTATTCCATATGCTATAGTCAGACACACACTCATCTAATTCCCTATCTCTATGCCCAGGAATCTAGAGTCTAGCCTCGTAGATCCCTCCTCCCTGGACATGCCCTATATGTGAAACTCCATCCAAATGCATGGTGATGAGTGCATATTTTCATCATGTTTTACATTATTATTTTCCATTGTAGATGTAGGATCTTGGTATTTTACGGCGTTCGCGCACATATTTTATGTCTGTTTTCACCAGGATCAGGATAGATGATGGATCCAATAGATACAATTCTTGGAGAAATTGTACTGTAGAGAAAAGGAGTCAAAAAACAACGTAAATCACTTATTTGGGAAATATTAATGATACCAGAAGCGAACAAAGTAGACAGAAGGTTCAACGACCAACTATACGACGGGAGCAACTTTTCTGGCCGTATAGCTCCGGTCGTATAGTTGGCACCGCCTCCGCCTCATCAAATAGTTTCACCCTGTGCAATTGGTTCGGGGAGATGACATAAAGAACACCCAAAAATCGTGAAAACCTCACCTTCAGAAGGCATCTGGAGGGGGAACTCATCCGCCAGGGATCCATCTTCGCCCTACGCAGATCCGAGAGGCTAACACATCGATCTTCATCAACCACCGATGCATCACCACCATCTCCATCCATCCCATCTACATCTTGTCTAGATCTTGTTGTAATTCCCGTACTCATCGTGGATTTATACAAGTACTATCCATCTATGATTGTTTCCATTACCATTGCTATGATGTTGATCGCCTCCATGTCTGAGTAGATCTCTAGTTCTTGGGGAGATGGGGAAACCTAGCATATGATTAAGATGAGATAGAGATTATTATGTTATACATCGTTATGTGTATATGTTAATTGTCTTCATCTTGATATTGGGAGTTGTGCACCTCCTTAATATTTGCCTCTTATGGGGACTCGATGAAGGGGATTACTTGTTGGTAGACGGAGGGATGATAACACTTACTGTGGCTATAAAGTTGTTATCAATCCTTACGTGCTAACTTGGTGGTATCAAGGAGAACTCATAAAGCCATGTACATGTCACGGGAAAGATCTCTTAATAGCGTAGTAACTTGATTGATGTAGATTGATGTCTGTTGTGGTTAGGAGGACGATGTGTGCAGCGGTTGCTGGCAAATCGTCTATATATGGAGCTCCTCTCACGTACATACATATTATGAGAATATTCGTTATAATAATATTGATTGCTTAGTCTAGATTGCTAGTGATGTATCCACTATTCCCCGAGAACACCTTTTTCCCTATTGTAGTTCCAAAGTTTTATTACACACGCGATTCTTACTTTCTGCATTAAGTTTTGCTTTACTTTAAATTACCTTACCCAAAAATCAATTCTACTTATCTTGCATCTTAAAGTTATTTTTAAGTACTTCGTTTAGTTATAGTTAAAAGCATTTTAGTATTTTGCCTACTACTCCCTGTGGGATCGATATCTTTATTTCAAAACTAGCTACAAATGATTTGTGCACTTGCAGTCATCAAACTATTTTCTGGCGCCATTGTCGGGAAGCTTAGCGCTATAAGTCACTTTACTTTTAGTTATTTACTTTCGTTGTACTAATTTTTACTTGAGTTGCAGGACCGCAACAATGGACAACACTCAACATATAAACCAGCTTGAGGCAGTAAGGAAAATGGGTTCACCCATGGACGCCTTTATAGCTGTCAATAAAAGCATAAATCTGGATAGAATCGAGATCTATCCTTTATTATTTGAATTATTGCATTCTAAGAAATTTGCAGGAACCAATGGAGAAAATCTATATGAACACTTACAATTCTTTGAAGACGTTCTCAGTTCCTTTATTTTTTATGATTGTAATATCGATATGGTTAAAACCCAGTTGTTTAGACAAACTCTCTCTAATAATGTTTGTGACTGGTTAGATCTTTTTGTGCAGAAGCACCAAGGACTTGGGAGAAATTGAAAACCAAATTCCTATCAAAATATTATTTTGAAAGCAAAGCTCACAGGATGAGAGGTATTATTATCAGTTTCAAAAATAATCCTAGTGGGGGCTTATATGAAGGATATCTAAGGCATAAAAGTTATCTAGATAATTGTCCCCATCATCGTTTGCCTGATTGGTTAATCACTCATACCTTTTATGGAGGGCTAAATATTGAAAATAGGATGAATCTAGACACTGCTTCTAATGGCAGTTTTCTATCTTATACCTATGATGAAGCATGGAAACTAATAATAAAAATTAAAGAAGCAACAAAAAACTTAAAGATAAATAAAACATTACAAATAGTTTTTTAGAATATGCTTGCATTAACGATTTCCTTGCAGGTGAGAGGACAGATGCAATGATTAAAACCCTCGGTATTGATTCTTACTCAGTAAAGAAAATTATTGAGAATTATGTAGGATGTTTGCAGGTACCTACAGAATTGGAAACCCGTAAACCCCTCTGACGAGGGGTGACCTCGGCAATGTCCATGTTGAAGGACTTAGAGTTTCGTGGAAAAGAGAATGTTGGGGATTTTGTCGGATGTTAGGAAAACAATAAAGTCAAAGTCGCCTGAATATTGAGAAACCGCACTATTACAAGTTGCCTGGGAGATTTTCTGGTACCCTCGCTTGGGCTTCTCCCGTCCTATATATAATAGGCCAGGTCTCAAAGCTGTATGCGGATAGGTTTTACATACGTGCAATTACAATACCAACATAATGTCGATTCATAGTTTCTTTCCTAATATAATCAAAGTCTTTGTCGGTTGCTTTCTTACGCTATCATCTGAAATCTTCATGGGCCGTAAGCCTTTTACCCAGTATAGGATAGCAAATCATAAGCATCCGAGTAGTCGTACCTATGTCAGTAGCCCCCGAAACTCTACCTGAGCAGTAGTTTCGGGTTGAGTCTCAAAGTTTCTTTTTCCTTTCTTTTCCTTTATTTTTGTTCCTTGATTTTTAATTTTGTAGGGAGTTTGGTACAACGAGTCTGATGCTTCCGACGTATCAAGAATCAGTTAATTGCTCATGGGAAAAAACAAGGTTGTCCTATATCAAATTCAAGTCCCCAGGCTCGAATTCGGAATTTATTATTGGCGTAATTCAGTTCGAACCGCTGAGGTCTTATCGAATACTGAATTCTAGTTTCTATTTTATCGAGTACCCAACGCGTTTGTCGGGATTTTTCATCATATCGTTGATATGGATATTTTACTGGCAGAGCGCATTCTTGTACGATTACCAAGCCACATAGGACGAATCATGGGGTCTTACCTTCATGTTTTTGAACATGGCATTCAGATTTTTGTCGCGTCGAGTGCGATCCGGGATTTTTTTTGTTTTTTGGCGGCTGAAGAACTTTTTGCTTTTTGTAACTGCTCCCGATAGGAGTATCTATTGAAGAATTTTCCATTTGTCTTTCTTTATCAGGTGCGTGTCAGTGCTCCTAATAGGAGTAGCCCCCGAGGCTATGTTCAGATGTATGTATTAGAACATAGGCTCGAAAACTTGGATTTATGGCGCTAGTGTTTCTGTAGATTTTGTCGGATGCATGACCAGTGCTCCCGATAGGAGTAGCCCCCGAGGCTACAATCACAATATTGTATATTCGATTATAGTCTCAAATCTTCTCCTGAAGGAATTTACTTCGACTCCAATAGTAATTTCTTCTGGTCATATCGCTTATAGCGAGCCGCAATTTCTATAATGTCTTTGCTATGACGTCAGTAATAACGTATTTTATGTTGTTGAGTTCCATAATACATGTCCTGACGGGATGTTTCAAATGTGGGACCATGCGGCAGTAATGATGACGCGTGATAGCGTATTCAACGGAGTTTTTTGACTCCACGTCCCCTCTCCGCGCGAAGGTCGAGGTGTCACACGCTGTCCTCCTGTTTTTACCGCGGCAATAACTTCTTTAGATTTTTTCCTTTACGGAATCTCTTTAACACATGTCACCACCGTGTGATCTTCTGTCGGTTCGATTTTGCATCGAACGGTCCGAATTTCATACCTTTCATCTTTATAAGGGGAAGGAGATTTGTTTTACTATTTTACCTCACCTTCCTTTGCTCCATCTTCTTCCTTGCGCTCCTGCCCCCTTGCGAACTCATGCTCTGTGCTCGTGTCTCTCTTTCGCCGCCATGGGAAAAAGTAAGGCGGGGACTTCCACTGCGGCCGCGAAGGCCACCAGGAAGAGAGTCGTCAGATGTGCTCCTTCCAAGTGCACGGTGCGGGACCTTCGTGAAGCGCGGAACTCCGGCCATCTAGCGGAGGGCACCTTCAAGCTCCCTGGAGATGAAGCTTCTCCCATCCCCAAGCTTGGCTGGAGAGTAATGTTTCTCTCCTTTTTTCACGACCTTTCTCTTCATGTCCACGAATTTCTTCGTGGTCTTATTTTTGTCTATGGCGTGCAGCTGTATCAGCTCACGTCTAACTCTATCCTCCATGTGGCTTATTTCATCACTCCCTGTGAGTGCTTTCTCGAGATTCGTCCCCATTGGGGCATGTGGAAGCACTTCTTTTACATTCGCCATAACGCCACTGACACCATTGTCCATGACGTTGGTGGCACCATTTACTTTGTTCGCTCTAACGTAGATTATTTTGATTTTAAGATCACTGATTCTGTCCAAGGCTGGAAGTCCAAGTGGTTTTATATCAAGGATCAACCACTTGAAGGCCAGTCTTTCGGTTTAGCCCCCTTTCATCCTAAGAAAACTTGTCGCAAACTTGACTCCTGGGATCAACATCCTTCTGCTGAAGAAATGCCAGAAATCCAGCCCTATATTGATCGCATTTCGAAACCGCGACACGAAGTTGACAAGGAATTGTAGGGTCTCCAGATCCTGGCATATTTTTTGCGAATCCGCGTCCAACCACTTCAGGCCCGGCTTTCTGGCAAGTGGGCGTATACTGGGAAGAAGGACCTGATGAGGATTTCATCGGAAGACCTTACCCTCAAGGTGTATGAAAAGAGGGTTCGAAACTTCACCACCCTTACCAATAAAAGCCCAGTTCCTTCCAACTGTCTTGTGGAGCCTTATGGCAAGAAAAACCGTCTCCTTGAGGTAAATTTCCTTTGCATTCATTTTTCCTTCCTTTTATTTGCGGATGAATTTTTACTCTATCAATGACTGGCGCTTTTTCCATGTCTTCTGTTTGTGTAGGACTTTGATCACTTGAGCTCACTTCCTCCTCTCCCTGGAAGCTGTGAGCCCCCTGTCCATCCTTCTGCATCCGATGATCTCCCTATGACTGGGACTGCCACAGATGACGAGATGGATTTTCCTGCTTCTGATTCTTCATCGAAAACGCAATCTCTTCTGTCGGCTCGCTCCGGAGATTTTCGCATGGAGTCGTCGACCAATCCTTCCTAATTCACATTTTTGTTGAAAAAATTTCTTTTGTAATTCCTCACATAAGGACTCCGAAAATACCAATCTCATCAGCTATTTCGTGTTTGCAAAGTCATTAATTGACATCGAGGTGCCAAACCTTCCCGTCGATGTGGACTCTTGGGGAGCGATATGTACATATCTAAGTAATTATCATTCTGTCAGACCGTAATGAAAACGCAATTTCTGTTTTTCTTGAAGACGAATACGAGTTAAGCGGTGTAGGAGCCGTGCCGTTCCTGTGTATTAGCTCGTTGTTAGCAGCCCCGAAGGGCGTAAAGGGGGTAAAAGAAGAGAAATATTTCTCGGAAGCTGCTCTTCGGAGACTCTCGAACGAGGAAAATCCTTCCCTTCGAAAGAATTGACCGAGGAGCCGTATGAGGTGAAAATCTCATGTACGGTTCTGTAAAGGGATAGTAAGGGTACTAATACTAATATAGTTGTATAAAGTGTACCTCTTTTTGCCTGGAATTCAAGCAGTTTAGCTTTAACCGGGAAAGAAGGAAGACCCAGGGTAACTAACTCTTCCTTCTAAAAAATCTATATCCCAACTCGTTTTCATCGAGCCTCCCCCCGTTTGGAGTATAGCCAATGCAAAGGTCGTCTTATTCAAAACCTCAATCATCACATCCCCTCTCTCCTACTTCACACCTCGGAATGCGCTGCTCTTATAGAGAGAAAGGCGCTTTCCCATCTTCTTAACCCGAAATGAAGGGGTACCCCCGGGACAAGGAAAACTATACCCAAAATCCTTTTGATAAGAGGAAGCGCTCTTATGCTGTAGAAAAGGGCGAAGACTCGGATGCCTCAACTGCTTCCAAACCCTTTGATGTTGCTCTTGTTTCGGCTGCTCCTGCCCAGATGAACTTGTTCCGCTTTGTGCAGGATGTATCTTCGTAAGTTTTTTAGTGCTTCTTTACTGCTTCATCGGGTAGTTCTGTTGCTAATGCTTTTCCCAATTGTTTGGTTATTTTCTTTTGTAGTGATGATGAAGACCCTCCCACGCCTCCTCTTCGTACGTCTGTTGCCTGTTCTGCAAAGAAAACTCCTCCGCCATCGACGGAGCCGAAGGAAAAGCTCGCGTCTTCTGTGGAGAAGATTATCCAGAAAGATGTTGCCACTTCGTCAAGGCCGCCGCTGCAAAAAAGGAAGAAAACGGCTGGTAAAGGTGTGGCGATATCCGAAATTCATGTTGATGTGGATATGAAAGATGTAAGTCACTCTATACTTCAAAAAATTTCTGCCCGTAGCTTTTTTATTTTTCCTGATATCCCTTGCTATGATGTTCTTCTTCAGCCTTTGATGCGCGAGATGGTCGACATAGCCTCTCGCTTTATAAAAATCCGTGATGAAGCCGAATAACTGAAGGGTATGTCGTGTTCATCTTCGCGATTTCTTTGTGAATTTTTCTTCTCCACTTATCATGATTTATTCGAGTAGCTGCTGCCAAAGAATCCGGAGTTATTCGGGACGAGGCGATGAAGCGTGCCGATGATCTGGAGGTCAAACTTCGGGCTGATGAGGGGGATTTGGAGGAGGCCAAGCAGAAGGCAAAAACTGATGCTGAAGAAGTGGCCAAGCAAGCCGCTATTCGAGGTGAAAATCTTCGGGAGCGCCTGGAGGCCCTTAGTGCTTCTCTGACCCGTAGTTTTTTTTGTCTTGTATGGCTTCATTTCATTTCTTTTCTTTGGTCATCAATCTTTTCCTTTTTTATTTTCAGAATTGACTGGCCAAAACCTGATGCTACACGAAGGCAAAAAGATTGATCCTTTGTCGGATGTTGTTAGCACCTTGGAGGCCAACAACGTCCATGGGCGCAACCTTCTTATCCGCTCCCGCCGTGCCTTCAAAAGCCTTCATGCCAAAAAAATTCCAACCAAGGAGGTTCCGAATGACTTGAATGATCTTGTTGCTATCTTTGGTGCCGACCTCAGCCCCCTTGTTGGTTATAGCCTCATGCAGTCGAAGAGTGGTGCCGAAATTTCAATGGCACTGGCGATGGCGCATGGCGAGAAGGTCGAATGGGAGAAGGTTAGCTCTTCTGTCCCAGTCACCTCCAATGGCCAAGAAGTTGACCTGAAGCCTTATGTTAAGAGGGCCAGAAAGTATTCCTGGCTGCTTTTGGGCCTAGGATCAGGCTCGGAGAAGCTGGTGCCCCTTCTGCGACGGACGCTCCTTCTTCGGCTGCTCCAGCCACTCCTGTAGCTAGTTCTACTTCTGCTAGTGCTACTTTGTCCCTGGAGAAAACGGCTTCATAGGCTTCATTTTGTAGTTTTATTGTGTCTCCCTTGCCATCACTGTAATGAACCTTTAACTTATCTAGCTGCCTTTTGCTTCCTTTTTACAAGAAAACAACTGTTAAATATATGCGTATGAGTTTGTTTTTGTATGCTGAATGTTTCATATCTTTCGTGTCTTGCCATATTTTGAATGAATCTTCAGCTCCTTCTAGGTCCGTGCAATTGTCAGATGCAATTCCATCTTCATCTGTAGTGGGCGCAACCAATACCGCCATTGTGCATATGGTGGATCCGCCGTTGTATGCTGAAAAATTGAATAGGTGAAAAAACTTGAAGGAAAACTTCGGGTTGTTCAGTCAATGGTGGATGTTGCCCAATCTAAGACACGCCAGGCCCTTGATCGTGAAGCTTTTTTCTTGGAAGAGATTTCCAGGGCAAGTGAGAAGCTATTGTGTAAGTCCTCTTCTTCTTTTTCCTGCTACTCCTTCTGGTTTTTGCGGGAAGTCAATCTTTTCTCCCTGATTTGTAGGCATTTGATTGTGCGAGAGGGAGGAAACCCAACGTCTGTGCAACCGAATGCAGGCTCTTGTGTCTGCCTCCCGAACTTCTGAGACAGATTTTTGCTAAAAAATTAAATAATACATTTTTTTAAATTAATTCCACGAATAATACGCAATTTGGGCTATTAACAAAACTAGCGCGGTGTCGGTTTTTGAAACACCGACCAACCCCGGTCGGTTTTTGAGGCAACGCCCAGCCCGGTCGGCTTTTGAGGCAACGACCAGCCCGGGTCGGCTTTTGAGGCGCCGAAAGGCGTGTGACGGTCCCCGCCCTCCTCGCGATCCCCATCGCCAATCACGTGTGCCCCCGCACGAGCGCCACCAGGGCCCTGGCCACGAAGTCTCCCTGTCGCCCTCGAGAGCTCTGCTTTGGCCCTGCCCCTCCCTGCCTCTGATCCCCAAGCGCCGCTGCCCTGAGGTTGTTCATCCTCTGCCTCAGCCCCGAGCCGAGATCGCCCTGCCCCCAGACGGACCCTCCTCCGTGACCTCCGCCCTGGCCACCCCATCGAGCGTCGCTGGCCTCGCCCATTCCCCATCGAGCCGAGCAGCACCACGCCACCGCGGGAGCTTCCTCCTCGCTGCTGCCGTGGACCCTCCTCCATCCCGGCGTCCGCCTCTATCCACTGCAAGTCCGCCATCGCCACCTCGTCTCAGCGATGCGACCGCCCCTCACCGGCCGACCACAGCACCCCGCCGTGGAGCGCTTGGTTCCCCGTCGGGCTCGCTGCTGCCTCGGGCCCTGCCTCCTCGAACCGCCATGACCACCACCGTGTGTGTCCTCTGCAGACACGCTTCCGGCTGCACCCGAACGCCACCGCGCGTCGCTCGGCCCTCGCGGTCAACTCCCGCCTCAGGACACACGCGTGTACCAACCTGACAGCAACCGACCCTCGTCGGCTATTCAACAACCGATTTCCTGGTCTGACACACTCTGACAGTGTGGTCGGTTTTCCAAAAACCGACCAGGGCTAGTCGGTGTTTCAAAAACCGACACTGCGCTAGATTCGTTAATAGCTCAAATCACGTATTATTCATGGAATTAATTAAAAAAATGTATTATTTAAAAAAATTAGCCAGATTTTTGGACCGATCATCGTCGTTCTTATGCTGTGGCGTTGCTTCAAGACCGCCTGTCAGAGTTGGAGCAGTTTGTCGAGTGCTACCGCAGATCACTGGCCATTGTTTATAATGCCATGTTTCCTCAGGATTCTTAGCCTTAGACCTTGGCGGATTTGCTTGCGAAGTTTCGACAAGGTGAAAGGATTCATCATTACGTGAAGCTTCAACTTGTGACGGGTTCCAAGCTCGTGCTCTCTTGGGTACATGTGCATCATCTCACGCTAGACCTGGATGTTGTATCTTCGGGTTTGCCTCCCCCTTTCGATGGTGGCCTTGTTTATATGGTGCCTCATTACGTCGCTGCTCGTAGACCCGCCATTAGGATTATTCGAAGATGCTTAGAGGCGGATGAAGAATTATTTGTTAATTTTGCTATCTGACTGCTTGCTTGTGCAGCCTTGTACTTCATAGAAGAAATACTGTATAGATCTTTCTTATATTTGTCAAAAAGGTCGTATGTTTTATATGAGATTTTGATTGTATGTTGTATTCTCTTGTTGAGGACCCGACGAACTAATATTCGTTTACATAACTGCTTTCGTGTGCCATAGAAATTTGTATCTCGTGAAATACTTTCTTTATTCATTGATAAGCATAAATGGAAATACATTGCGAGGGCGTGATCTCCTTCCGTTGGCCTTTATTGAATATAAGGTGCGTCTAAGTGCAGATTTTCTTTAGGAACTTCGGCTTCTGTTCTTGGGGTTCTTCGTCATGCTCTGTGTTGGTATCTGTGGTACTCTGTCTTTTCGACGAGTGGGTCTTCCTACGCGGAGCCTATATTGGAGACCGCATAGGTTGCTTTTGTGGGGCTGCTGTGCTCTTGCTCTTCTGATGTTTGCTTTTTGTGGGTGTGCCCTTCGTGTAGTGATTCTTCATTCGCTATTTTCAGCTGTCCAAGTTCTGTCTCCATCCCGAAAGATTTTGATATTTTGTTGAATTCCTGATCATAGCTGTCCGAGCGACTGAAGCTTCCTTTTACTGTTATGACCTCGTTGGGGGATGACATTTTTAGCACTAGATATGCGTAGTGAGGTACTGCCATGAACCTAGTGAAAGCTGGTTGTCCCAGGATCGCGTGGTACTGAGATGGCTAGTCCATGACTTCAAACTCTAGCTTCGTGTATGAAGTTATTCTTTGACCCGAAGACTACGTCGAGGTGGACTTTGCGCAATGGAATTTTGGCTTTTCCTGGAACTATCCCGTGGAAAGTTGTGTCTGTAGATACTAGATTTGTCATGGACCAATTCATAGCCCGTAGAGTTTTGGCGTAAATCAGGTTGATGCTGCTTCTTGCATCCAAGAAAACCTTGCTCATGTCGAACCCGCCGATTTGTGTTTCTACTATTAGCGCTGACTGGCCTGGTCGAGGGACCCGTAGTGGATGATCAGCTCTGCTGAAGGTAATGTCTTGTTCTGACCAATGGAGATAATCAGGTGTAGGAGGTGGCTTTGTTGCTACCATGTTTACTTGCCTAGTGATCAACTTCTGTGTTCTGTTGGAGGGTCATCCCTTCTAGATCATTGACATTGCTCCTTTTGACCTAGGATATTCGTCGTCTTGATGCGTTGTGTTTTGCGGCTATCCTGCTGGCGGATGCCCCTGTGGTGGCGGTGGTGCACCGACAGCCAAAGCACCAGGCGTGGTAGCGTAGCCTTGGTTTGCTACTTCGGTTGCCCTTGCGTTGCATAACTCTTACATTTTTAAGAATGTTCGACAGTCCTTTAGGAGGTGATTTGATCGCCTTTTCCCTATCGAGTTGACGTAGTAGTGCATATTGCAGGGTCCTTCCAACATTTGTCCTGCTGACATAGATGGGTCTCGACTCGTCAGCTGGTATCGTTGCTATGACTGGCCTCCACCGATGATGTCCCTGTTACCACCGTATCCGCTGCTGTAATTGTCACTTCGTCGGTTGTCCCCTCCAGAGAAACTGGCTGCAACGTAACTTGGTGTATTGTACCCATCGTTGGTTCGTCATCTTTGATCATTACTGCGCATGTCCCTGTCTTCTTCAGGTGAACAGGCTCTTTCGTTGTGTACTGCGTCCTCTCCATCAGCCCAACGATTGGCTATGTCCATCAGCTGCGAAATTGTCTTTGGCTTGGTTCGTTCTAGTTCTTCAATAAACTCCTGCCGAAGAAGTCCATCGTTGAAGGCGTCGATTGCTCTTTCATCGGATATGGCTTCTTCCGATTTTTTTATGATGTTCCACCGTTGGACGAAAGCCCGTATTGATTCTCCTGGCTTTTTCTTGTAGGACCGCAATTGCTCCAAAGACACTGGTCGCTTGAACATGGACTGGAAGTTCCTGATAATTTGTCCTCAAGATCGTTCCAACTGATGATAGAATCTTCGGGTAGTTGTCTTATCCAAGAACGTCTTGCGCCCGATTAGGTGCAATGCGAGCTTTGCATTGCGTAGCTTTGGAGCCGCTTCAGAACAGCGGTTGCTAGATAATCACGCCCAAGCTTCGGGTTCTTGGAGACCATTGTACTTTTGATGATCTTGAAGTAACTTAAAGTCTTTTGGTACCGGAGTCTTGCGAACCCGTCCGGTAAAGCAACTGGCTCCGCATAGTTCCTGCTCTTCCTCGCTTTCGCCGTCATGGTATCTTCGGGTGCTACGCTCTTCTTTGGATTGGTCGATCCTTCACTATGTGATATTGTTTCTTGCATCGTTTTGCGGTCCTGATTCTAAAAAGTGGACCCGATGTGGTGATCGTGATCGTTGGGTATGACCTCCTTGCCGATGGCTGTTGTGATGGTGCGGGGATATGTCGAGTTGCCACGTGGTTCCTTGCTCTTATTGCGCAAGAGATGCTCCTACCATGCCGAGATTCATCAGGGCAGAGTGGCGGAGGACCGCGTGAGGATCGTCGGGTGCGGGCTGAGTTGTGATTAGATACGTTTGTGCTGCCACAATGGCAGCCTGGGATATTTTTGCCTTGATATTTCCAGCCTGGTCTATTGACATGAATGATAGATCAAGGTCTCGGATTAGTCTGCTCCTTTCTACTTCGGGGATATTCTGCAACTGAGATGTTCCTCTCCTTGGCGATGCTCCTCCTGTTACGCTCCTTGATCCTCGAGTGGAGCTTAACTGCGACCGTCGTAGGCTAGATTCGTCGGCTAATCTTTTCCTTTCGTCGAGTTGCCTTTGCATCTTTAATAGGTCTCTCTTTTTGTGATGGAGTAAATATTGATATGCTAATAAATCTTCGTGAGTGGCATCCGTTGTCATTGGAACCGCACCCAAAATAGCTGCCCTTGCTTTTTGCCATGCGATGGCTGGTAAGCTGAGAGTTTACCTCTCACCTCTGCATGATTCTTCTTCTTCTCGATTTACACGGTTGACTGTTGGGTCTCTCTCATTTCCTTGGCTTCCTTCATTGTCGTGACTTCCTGCATTATGGCTTGAAAGAATATCATCGAAGTTAAAAATTGGGTTACCGTTGGAATCTTGCTGGGTCGAGGCATCTCCGATGATCATGCATACTTGGTGTTGAGTGATGTATGGACTTGTGACGTCATCGTCTGAACGGAGGGAGACATTGTCGGTTGAACCAGTGAAGTCCATCAGTTTTTATTCTAGGTAGATTTTTGCCATATGAATTCCAAAGTCAATGCTTTCGCTGCTTTCTTCGGGTTCCGAATTTGCCGGGATTGCTTCACGTGGTGGGGTTAGCTGTGGATCTGATCCGAAGGAGAGATTGTCATAAAGACCATCAAGGTCCCCCAGATCCGTCTCGATTTGCTCGCTTTCTTCGCCTGCTTTGTGATGTATGGAAGAAAATAGCACGCTATTTCTTCGCTGTAGCAGCGCTATAGCATATTTGGGAGGTGAACGCTACGCTATGCAAAATCTGCTCGCTATGACGCTAATCACGCTTTCGCGGCGCTAAACACGCTATAACGTACAACGCAATAGAGGCGCTAAAGAAATCTATGAATATAGCACCACCCGATAAGCCCATTCAGCCCATGAATCCATTACGCCCAACACTATGGATCTAAACCTAAATCAACTCAATCCTATTCCCCAGTTCTCCCTCCCCACATGATGGTGGCGGTTGCTGCATCGCAACGCCTGCCTCTCCTCAGGTCCAGCCGGTCGGCCGCTTTCGGACGTCCACCGAGCCTTGATCAAGCACCAAAGTGGACGCGCATCTCAAGTTCTCGACCAGTGAGCTGACCTGGCGCAAGTCTTCTCCTCTAACTTGTCCTGCACCGTATGTCAAGCAAACTTTGTCATTTGGCCACTATTAGTTAATTGTTTATGCATGTATTACTCCAAAAAAATAGCTGCCGAAATCCCTAATAATACATGCTATACTTTAATTTTTTAACACACGCTATTTTGAAAAATAGCGTGCTTTAGCATGCTATAACTTCCATAGCGTCCGGAGAATGGCCACGCTAAATGAAATAGCGCGCTATTGTTTCCTTGGCTGTGACGTCCATGGAGGATCCGACGGATGATGCTGGTATCGCCATAGGCGTAGGTTTTTCCACTGACGGTTCTGATGTGATCAGGGCCGAAGGATGCGATTCTCGCGGGTCTTCTACTTGGAAGTGGAAGCTTACGATGATTAGATCGGATCCGTCATTGAAATCAGTGGGTACCAATACAGGGGTGGGTGAGTGTGGATCTGCTTTTGTCGAATTGATGCTTCATGGAGAGCGGTCCGCCGAATCCATGGTTCCAACGTTCAGGTTTCCCACAGACGATGCCAATTGACAAGGGGTGACCTCGGCAAAGTCCATGGTGAAGGACTTAGGGTTTCGTGGAAAGAGAACGCTGGGGATTTCATCGGATGTCAAGAAAAAAATGAAGTCAAAGTCGCTTGAATATTGAGAAATCACACTATTACAAGTTGCTTGGGAGATTTTCTGGTACCCTCACTTGGGCTTCTCCCGTCCTATATATAATAGGCCGGATCTCAAAGCTGTATGTGGATAGGATTTACATACGCTCAATTACAATACCAACACAATGTCGCTTCATAGTTTCTTTCCTAATACAATCAAAGTCTTTGTCGGTTGCTTCCTTAGGCTATCATCTAAAATCTTCACGGGCCGTAAGACTTTTACCCAATATAGGGTAGCAAATCATAAGCATCCGAGTGGTCGTACCTATGTCACCCTCGAAGAAAATAAGCGTGCAAGAGCGTTGATGGAAGAATTCTCCTCAATACCTATTGGAGGGATCGTTGAAAAAAGGCAAAAAGAGGAAGAACGAATAAATAAGAGATCAAAGAAACCAGAAAGGAACCCTGAAGCTACCAATATAAATAATGTTATATTAAAGGATCTTATGGAAGCATGAATAGTGGATGATGAAGTGGTTATGCTAGACCTTGAAACCTCAGAATTCATCAAAGGTAAGGTTCGAGGTAATGAAACTTCTAAGCCAATGACCCCTATATATTGTGGAGAAACTTTCTTATATGGAATTTGTGAGCCAATTTCCACTATAAATATTATGCCTTCATCACTTTATGAGGAACTCCGCTACAATTTAAATAATCCAGATGTGGAACAGGTAGACACTACTATTAAATTGTCCAATAGAACCAATATAAAACCGAAAGGACTAATCAAAAATATTTATGTTTTTATTGGATCACTCATGTACCCCCTTGATTTTCATATTGTTGACATGCCTCGAGATTCTTTTTGTCCTATCCTTTTAGGCAGGCCTTTTATTTCCATCACCAAATCTCGAGTTGATAGTATGAAGGAGACTATTTCACTGAAGTTTGGAGAAGAGGAAATGACATTGCACTTTGCCAAACTAAAGAAGAGGCCATATGAAGTGGAGGATATCAAGGAAGAGAAGACGATTGCTGAGCTAGCGGCGATTCATTTCAGTACTCCACAAGATAAATTAGAGAGGAGTCTAATTAATTGGGAGGAAGCACCAAATTATGAGGAGAAAGAAGACATGGATGATTACCTTGATTCAATTTCAGAAGCACATAATCCACATGACTATGAGGAACTAGTAAGAAAAGGAGATGAAGAGCCTCCACCAATAGAATTGAAAAAACTTCCAGACAATATGAGGTATGGGTTTTTAGATAATGAAAATAAATGCCCTGTTATTATTAGCAAGAATCTATCGGAAAATGGAACAAATAAACTCATTTCAGTTTTGGTTAAGCATCGTGAAGCTTTTGGGTATACATTGAGTGATATTAAAGGAATATATCCATCTATTGTAACACATAAGATTACCATGCTTGATGATGCTGAACCTGTAGTAGATACACAAAGAAGGCTTAATCCAAAGATGAAAGAAGTAGTAAGAAAAAAGGTTATACGCTTACTAGATGCTGGCATAATATATGCTATCTCTGACAGTAAGTGGGTTAGCCCAGCTCATTGCATACCAAGACAAGGTGGTCTTGATGCTGCTATGAACGAGGATGGTGAGCTAGTTCCTATAAGGCCCATAGTAGGATATCGTATGTGCATTGATTTTAGGAAGCTAAATCATGAGACACAAAAGAATCATAAACCTATACTATTCATGGATAAAATTTTAGAAAGACTTAGTAATAATTCTTACTTTTGTTTTCTTGATGGTTATTCTGGATATTCTCAAATTGCCATACAGCCGGAAGATCAAGAAAAAACAACTTTCACTTGTCCTTATGGCACATATGCTTATAGATTAATTCCATTTGGCTTATGTAATGCAGCAGGAACTTTTCAAGAATGTGTTCTAAAGATTTTTGATGATTTTGTTGAGAAGACTATGGAAGTTCTAACAAATGATTTTGTTGTTTGTGGAACAACTTTTGATAATTGCCTCTACAACCTAACCAAAGTCTTGTAGAGATGCAGGCAATCAAACTTGGTTTTAAATTGGGAACAATGTCGTTTTAATGGAAAGAGAAGGTAAAGTTTTTGGGCATAAAGTTTCGGAGAAGGGAATAGAAATAGATAGAACTAGTATAAATGCTATAGAAAATCTTCGAATGCCTCAAGACATTAAAAATCTAAAAATGTTTCTGGGACATGCAGGTTTTTATAAACGGTTTATAAAGGATTTTACTAAGATAGCTATGCCCCTCACCAATCTTCTTGATAAAGAAACTCCATTCTATTTAGATCATGAATGCATTGCAGCTTTTGAGAACCTTAAGAATAAACTAGTTTCAACACCTATTATGCAATCTCCAAAATGGGATGAACCTTTTAAAATCATGTGTGATTCTAGTGACTATGCTTTAGGTGCTGTGTTGGGACAGCGAGATGGAAAGAATTTGAATGTTATTTACTATGCTAGTAGACCTCTTAATAAGATTCAGAAACACTATGCTACTAAAAAAAGACTTTCTAGCTATAATTTTTGCTTGCGACAAATTTAGATCTTACATAATTAATTCTAAGGTGATAATTAATACGGATCACCAAGCTTTGCATCACCTCCTTGTGAAAAAGTATGCTAAGCCCAAGTTGATTAGGTGGGTTTTATTACTACAAGAGTATGATTTGCAAATACTAGATATGAGGGGTAAAGATAACCCAGTAGCAGATCATCTCTCTAGGATGGAGGGAATAATTAATAAGCACGTGCCTATTAATGAATCATTTCCGGGAGAATATTTAGCAAACATTAAAATAGCTAATCCTTGGTATGCTGATTATGCTAATTATCTAGCAACAAAATTTATACCTCCTGGTATGTCAAGAAATCAAAGAATGAAATTTTTTAATGATCTAAAATATTACTTTTGGGACGATCCGTATCTATATCGTCATGGACTTGATGGAATGATACGGAAGTGCGTTCCTAACCATGAGATGAATGCGATATTGAAAGCTTGTCATGACAGTCCGTATGGAGGGCATCATGCAGGTAAGAGAACTATTGCAAAAGTACTTCAATCTGGATTCTATTGGCCCACCTTGCTAAAGGATGCACACAAGTATGTGGAATACTGTGATGCTTGTAGGGGGTTCGTAGCATGGAAAACAAAAATTTTCTATCGCATACAAACAAACAAGCCAAGATCTATCTACTAGATTGTAGCAACGAGTCAATAGAGGAACTCACCCTCGAAGATTCCAAAGTGGTTAACGAGAGCAGATTCTCGTGGGTGATGTAGTCGTACTCTTTCCGATCTCAAGATCGCGTAGACAATCCTTCCAGCGCCACGTTCCAGCAGCGCTCCCGCAGTCGGTCACACGTTCGGTACTCGACGAAGACCTTCCTCTCCCTTGTTCCAGCAGTGCGGAGGTTGTAGCACTCTCCTCGCGATTCCGGCAAAGACAACGGCGTGGTACCTAAGTAGAGGGGAAATCCCGCAGGGCTTCGCCTTAAGCCGGTGCGAGTATGGTGGAGCTTATGAGAGAGGCTATTAGTGGTCTAGTAATTAGACACACCAATTAGAAGGCTCTAAACCAATTAGAAGGCTCTAAACCAAAATAGCTCTAAACCGGGGTTTAGGTCTAGGGTTTAGTTTAGAGGATAGGAACTAGTGTGTCCTAGGAGGGAGCCCCGCCTCCTTATATAGGTGGGAGGGCGGCCAAGGGAGGAGTGGAGTCCCTCCCCAACTCGGCCTTGAGGTGGGCGCCGCTTGGGAGGAGGGAATCCCTCCCCAACTCGGTTTCCACTTCTCCTCCTCTTTCCACTTTCCAAAACTTGCCGTTTGACTTTCAAACTAGCCGTTTGACTTTTCAATTTAGGATTTAAATAAACCCTTTATTTTGGACAGCAAGAACACCTAGTACATGATGCAATCATTCCAATATGTAATGACACATTCATGTACCCTTCCCTCCGGAGTGCCGACATTCCGAACCTTCTAGAATGTTCCCGATGAAAACACCTAACCATTCCCCAACTCCGAAATGGGACTTTCCTTATATGAATCTTATTCTCTGGACCATTCCGGATCTCCTCGTGATATCCCGGATCCCATCCGAGACTCCAAACAACATTCGGTCTCTTTCTCATAATACCATAACTACTCAAACAACGTCGAATCCTTAAGTGTGTCTCCCTACGGTTCGTGAATTATGCGACATGATCGAGACACTTCTCCTAACAATAACCAATAGAGGAATCTGGAAATTCATATGGCTCCACATATTTCTACGATTACTTTGCGATCGAATGAACCACTTACATACGATACCAATTTCCCTTTGTCTCACGATATGTTACTTATCCGAGGTTTATGATCGGTATCTCGCATACCTAGTTCAACCTCGTTCTTGATAAGTACTCTTTTCTCGCTCCTGATATGTGATCCCTTGTGAGCCACCACATGCTTGCAAGCTAATTGGATGACATTTCACCGAGAGGGCCCAGAGTATATCTATCCCATGTGGATGGACAAATCCCACTCTTGATCCATGTGTCTCAACCAATACTTTCCAAACACTCAATGCCACCTTTATAACCACCTTACGGTGTGGTGTTTGATGACATCAAAGCATCCATCCGTAAAGGTGATATGCATGATCTCATGGTCGAAGGAATCAGGTTACTATGTATCGTAAAGCATATAGCAATTGAACTATTGAAATGACTTGATCTTTATGCTACGCTTATCTATAGGAGTATGTCCATCACATCATTCTCCTAATGATATGACCCTGTTGTTAATAACATCTCTATGTTCATGATCGAAACAATGATCATATATTAACCAACAAGCTAGTTTAACAAGAGGCTTTACTAGGGACTCTTATTTTAGTTTACAAATCACACAAGTATTAATGTTTCCTGTTAATACAATTATAGCATGGTATGTAAACATTTATCATAAGTATGAAGATATGATAATAACCACTTTATTATTGCCTCTTGGGCATATCTCCAACAGTCTCCCACTTGCACTAGAGTCAATAATCTAGTTTCAAACCTTTGTGTTTTCAACACCTATGGCTTTCTAGTGTTGTATGTACACGATTGCTAGTGGTTAACTGATCTCGGATCCGACACTTCGTGTCCGTGTAATTGCATGTCTTTGCGCTCTATGCATCACTCATTCTCTAATGAGATGGCTTTGTATGATTTGGTCTTTCGTGTGACCTTTAGTTCTTTGGGGTTAAAACATGTTGATAATATTGTCGCACAATATATCTTCATAGTATTATCCTGTGAACTACACCTAGTTTGATAACAAACTACTTGACACAAATGCCCTCTTTGCTGCTATAATAGCATATATACTTAGCCTTTTGTTGAAGTATCTGTCACAATGTCTTAACTTTGGAACTCATCCAAATCCATTATGGAACTCACTTTCCATTATATTGTGCCACCCTTAATTTAGATTGAGATAAACTTAATTTGTACTTTGTGACAAAACTAGTATCAATGTAGTACTTTTACAATGAACTAACCATCTATTTGTCACTTCTACAAATAATATACTCTTAGTTCTTCCGAAAGATCATAAGAATATCCTTACTATCGTCCAATGATCATCTTATGAATCATTCTGGTATATGCTCATAATATTTATAGCATAGGACATATCTGATTTGTACATATCACAGATGATTGATATAAATACTCTTTGTGATTTCATACATCAAGTATCAATCTATACTTGAATCTTTGTTTCACTTACCAAGTGCCAATACACTTGAATATATCATCAACATTGAACTCTTTCAATCCTTTCTCAGGCAACAAGAACCTTTCTTGTAGTTTCTATATTGAATTCATTCAATATCTCGTCTATGTACTTCAGCACAACCATATTAGCGTCTATTGATGCCAAATATTTGGTTTTGCCTAAGTCTTTCATCGGGATGAAATTCTTAATATGTGTTAATAAAAGATACATTATTTCCAATCAACAATATGTCTTCCACATAATGTATTAGAAACATGTCTTAGCGCTCCCACTTAATTTCTTGCAAATGCAAGCATCTTCATTGTCTCCGATGAAATTAAACTCTTTTAACAGTTTCATCATAGTGAAGATTCCAACTCCGCTATGCTTACTTCAACCATTGAAGTTTGCATATGCTTTTAGCATCCTTTGAATTAACAAAACCCTTTGGACCGTGTCATGCACACGTCCTAGGTAACCATTCTATTAGAAGAACTTGTTTTGTTTATTCTACTACCACATAACAAATTATATGTAGTGGTTGCTACATTAATCCGTCTAGACTAAAAATCGCTATGAAAGATCAAATCTTGTCATATACAACCTTTGAACATTGTTGTGAACTCTTTCCCAACATGTCGACTATTTCATAGATGTGAAACATCCATGTCTACTTCTTTATGGATCCAAACACAACTGCAAGGTCTTACACCTTTTTCGAGGGTCCTTCAAGTTCAAAACTTGATTTCTCGTGTATGGAACTATCACGGATTATATGGCTTCAAGCCATTTGACGGAGTCAGGGCCCATCATCGCTTCTTTGCATGTAGTAGGTTCATTATTCTCAAATAATGATTCAACCCTCAAATCTTGGTATTTGATTGTTTACTTGACCTACTTGGTTCAATAGAAACTTAGACCTCCGTGACCACAACCTTTGAGGCACGTGAGCCATGAGCTTTGCCTCCTAACACTTTTTGGTGCTGCGCAACTTTGCACATATAGCTAAGGTTCTTTTAACCTTATCAAAGTTCTATTGTCCTCCCACTTAACTTTTCACGAAAAATTCCTTCTCAAAGAAACTTGACGTTCTAAGCGACAAACACTTTTGTCTCCGGTGTTTATGGAGGAATACTTAACAGTAATACAAAGACAGGTTTATCCGACTTTGGTTGCAAACATCTTTCTTATGCATAGCATACCAATGTTTAAGAAAGGACTACTTGGGTTTTATCCCAAACCATAACCTTATATGGTATCATTTCAGTGGATTATGATGGAGCTCTTTTAGTGGAAAACGGTAGTCTCTAAAGCTTTTAATCTTTAAAATATAATAGCAGTTTTATGAATTACACCTTTGATCTTACCATGTCAAACAAGGTTTTAATTACATATCTCGAACGCTCCATACTCTTATGGTGTTTCGGGAAATGCAAATCCACAGAACGATTCCTTAAATCTTAGGTATTATGCTAAACTTGTAATTCAAATATCTTCCTTTATGATCTTATCATAAACTATTCATATTCTTGTTACAATGATTTTGCACTTCATCTTGAAAGTCTTTTGAACTTTTCAAATATTTCATACTTCATCCTTATTAAGTAAATATTCATATATTCACTCAAATTTTCGGAGAAAGCATATGAAGTTGAAATCCATCGCTCTTGACTACACATAATGGAGTTCGTACAACAATATGCACAAGTTCCAATAAGCTAGTCTTTCGTTCCCTTTTGGCCTATGAACGAAGTTTTAATTATCTCTAGGAAAGTTTCACAAACGTCATTTGATCAAAAATCAAAAGACTCCAAAATTCCATCCACATGGAGTTTCTTCATGTTTTCTTTCCAATATAATTTAAACGGCGATGTCACTTCCTAAGTGATCTTTCAATCAATTTGTCTTTTCGACAATTTTAGCACTAGTTTTATGGATGTGATTTCTCCAACGAGATTTGTGAATCATCCATCTTTTATGGATTACGGCAATTATTTGAACAACCCTTTTGTTCTCATAATACCTGATAAAACAAATCTTGAAGGCAAGCGTTGATGTTTAACGAGCAACAAAATAACCCTTTATTTGTTCTCGATGAACATCATCACCTATTCTTTTGCTAGTTACTTAGGCCATTGTAGTTCATGAATTGTGTTGTTTCGTATGACGATTCACACCAACAAATTCAGTATCAAATACTTAAGGACCACATTGTTTAATAAGCAAAGAATATAGCCATAACACATATATCATCTATATACTTAAACTGAACAATTCTAGTCTTTTCTTTTCTGCCATATACTTATGAGATTCTCTTTCAGTATTTCCTTCTCTGTTTGAAAGAATCTATCAACATTAATAGTGGAGTCATACTTATGACACATAGTCCAAAGCGTGTATAGTTAAATACCAATGTCTTTGAACTTGCACTTTGAAGTAGATCACCATTATCAAATATTTGGTGTTCTTTCAAATTCCTTTCTTTAGTAATCTCTTGGTGTAGTAAACATTTTACCTACATCAAATATTCAACCTCATCATGGACTTATCCATGATCTAGCTACTTTTAGCTTGTAACGGTGAATCGCGAGTATAATGTTGCTCTCCAAAACCTTTTGGAAGATTAGGACAACTAGTGTCTCCAACCTTTTGCAAATTCTCATCCAAATATGAGAACATGAACTTTGCCATATTATACTTTATCATGTTGCAACCAAAACTTTGTTTCAGATATCACAATATCTTCCACACATCATGGTTTCAAACAAATCTTTCAGATCCTAGAGAACCTTGATATTAAGAGAATCTTTTGAATATCAAGAATCATGGAGACAAACATGATACTCAAACACTAACACTTGGAATTGTCACTCTTGTTTTAATACTAATTATTAAACTTTATGGAGTAACAACTTACTGAAAGTTTGCAATAGCACTTTTAAACTTTAGATTAACACTTCAAAACAATACGATACCAGTTAAGAAAGTAACTAACCAGAATTCTATAGTTCTATCATCTCAATTATAACTAAGCAAGGTGGTAAACGGATGCCAATGACTACAACAACTATGCAAATTCACTTTGATTTAGTTTATGATAAATTGAGTTCTAATTAATAATTAAATTAATCTAGGTGAACTCCCACTCAAAACAATATCCCTCACATTGTTTTAGTGATCACACGAACCAAATCCACCACATCAAAACCGATCATCACGAGAGTTGATATAGCTTTAATGGCGAACAATCAACATGTTCATCATATCTACTATATGACTCATGCTCTACCTTTCGCTAATCCGTGTTCCTGAGGCCATGTCTGTACATGCTAGGCTCAAGATCAAACCTTAGCTACCGCATAAGCAAATCTGGCTTGCTTACGTTGTATTCACCCGGAATCAAAGACACCCGATCATCACGTGGTGCTTGAGCAGCAAGCTTTGGCAACGGTGCATACTAAGGGTGAACACTTTAGAACTTGAAATTTATGTGCATGAGGGATCATCTTATAATGCTACCGTGCCTACTAAGCAATACAAGATGCATAAAGGATTAACATCACATGCAATTCATAATATGTGATATGATATGGCCTTTCTTCTTTGTGCTTCCGATCTCCATCTTCAAGCACGAACATGATCTCCATCATCACCGGCATAGCATCAAGGTCAATGACGCTTCTTCATGGTTGTCGTCCACCAGCTTCAACTATTACAACTACTTTGAATAGACACGCAGGTCTTAACAAAATTAAAGACAACCATATATTCCTGCCGTTGCCAACTTACAATAAGGAACATTGCATACATCAAATATAATCACAATCATGGCCATATCACATCATCTGCACCCCTGCAAAACAAAGTTAGACGCCTCTACTTTCTTTGCATATTTTACGTGGTTTGGGGCTTTCAATAAGTGTCGTTCTAACTTACGAACAAGAACCACAACATTGATACTAGCATTGTTGATCACCCGTTGTAAATTGGATCTTTACTATGCTAGGAGAAACAGGCACCATAAAGCCACTTATGCAATACAAGTTGCATGTCAAGCGTGGAGCAAGTCTCATGAACGATGTCATGTAAGGTTAGCCCGGGCCGCTTCATCCCAACATACCGCAAGATGCAAAGTACACGAAAAGCAATCTACAATGAAAGCATCAACGCCCACAATAACCATTGTGTTCTACTCGTGCAACAGATCTACATATAGACACGGCTCTGATACCACTGTAGGGGGTTCGTAGCATGGAAAACAAAAATTTTCTATCGCATACAAACAAACAAGCCAATATCTATCTACTAGATTGTAGCAACGAGTCAATAGAGGAACTCACCCTCGAAGATTCCAAAGTGGTTAACGAGAGCAGATTCTCGTGGGTGATGTAGTCGCTTCTTCCGATCTCAAGATCGTGACGATCCTTCCAAAGGTATACGTTCCAAAGCAGCGCTCCGATCGGTCACACGTTTGGTACTCGACGAAGACCTTCCTCTCCCTTGTTCCAGCAGTGCGGAGGTTGTAGCACTCTCCTCGCGATTCCGCAAAGACAACGGCGTGGTACCTAAGTAGAGGGAAATCCCGAGGCTTCGCTTAAGCCAGTGCAGTATGGTGGAGCTTATGAGAGAGGCTATTAGTGGTCTAGTAATTAGACACACCAATTAGAAGGCTCTAAACCAATTAGAAGGCTCTAAACCAAAATAGCTCTAAACCGGGGTTTAGGTCTAGGGTTTAGTTTAGAGGATAGGAACTAGTGTGTCCTAGGAGGGGAGCCCTGCCCCTCCTTATATAGGTGGGAGGGCCGGCGGCCAAGGGAGGGTGGAGTCCTCCCAACTCGGCCTTGAGGTGGGCGCCGGCTTGGGAGGAGGAATCCTCCCAACTCGGTTTCCACTTCTCCTCTTTCCACTTTCCAAAACTTGCCGTTTGACTTTCAAACTAGCCGTTTGACTTTTCAATTTAGGATTTAAATAAACCCTTTATTTTGGACAGCAAGAACACCTAGTACATGATGCAATCATTCCAATATGTAATGACACATTCATGTACCCTTCCCCCTCCGGAGTGCCGGACATTCCGGAACCTTCTAGAATGTTCCCGATGAAAACACCGGAACCATTCCCCAACTCCGAAATGGGACTTTCCTTATATGAATCTTATTCTCTGGACCATTCCGGATCTCCTCGTGATATCCCGGATCCCATTCGAGACTCCAAACAACATTCGGTCTCTTTCTCATAATACCATAACTACTCAAACAACGTCGAATCCTTAAGTGTGTCTCCCTACGGTTCGTGAATTATGGACATGATCGAGACACTTCTCCGAACAATAACCAATAGAGGAATCTGGAAATTCATATGGCTCTACATATTTCTACGATTACTTTGATCGAATGAACCACTTACATACGATACCAATTTCCCTTTGTCTCACGAT
Source organism: Avena insularis (assembly GCA_023614405.1). Taxonomy (NCBI): domain Eukaryota; kingdom Viridiplantae; phylum Streptophyta; class Magnoliopsida; order Poales; family Poaceae; genus Avena; species Avena insularis. Next base: position 65,569,811 of record CM042692.1, on the reverse strand, counting down.
ATGTTACTTATCCGAGGTTTATGATCGCGGTATCTACGCATACCTAGTTCAACCTCATCTTGATAAGTACTTTGCTCGTTCCCGTGATATGTGATCCCTTGTGAGCCAGTCACATGCTTGCAAGCTAATTGGATGACATTTCACCGAGAGGGCCCAGAGTATATCTATCCGTCATGTGGATGGACAAATCCCACTCTTGATCCATGTGTCTCAACCAATACTTTCCAAACACTCAATGCCACCTTTATAACCACCCTGTTACGGTGTGGTGTTTGATGACATCAAAGCATCCATCCGGTAAAGGTGATATGCATGATCTCATGGTCGAAGGAATCAGGTTACTATGTATCAGAAAGCATATAGCAATTGAACTATTGAAATGACTTGATCTTTATGCTACGCTTATCTATAGGAGTATGTCCATCACATCATTCTCCTAATGATATGACCCTGTTGTTAATAACATCTCTATGTTCATGATCAGGAAACAATGATCATATATTAACCAACAAGCTAGTTTAACAAGAGGCTTTACTAGGGACTCTTATTTTAGTTTACAAATCACACAAGTATTAATGTTTCCGGTTAATACAATTATAGCATGGTATGTAAACATTTATCATAAGTATGAAGATATGATAATAACCACTTTATTATTGCCTCTTGGGCATATCTCCAACAATGCTTGCCAAAGAATAGGTAATATAGGTAGGAGACAAGAAATGGCAATGAATTATAGTCTCATAATTTAACCATTTAATGTATGGGGAATGGATTACATGGGACCATTTATAGAGTCTAATGGTTATACTCATATTCTTGTTGCTGTTGACTATGTTACTAAATGGGTTGAAGCTATTCCAACGAATAGAGGATGTGATATACTCATGCAGATGCAGCTACCTCAGTAAAGCTGATCAAGGATGTGATATTCCCTAGATTTGGAGTTCCTAGATTTTTAATTATCGATGGTGGTTCTCATTTTATGAGGGGAACTTTCAGGAAAATCCTCAGCAAGTATGGAGTAACCCACCACATTGCCTCACCATATCATACTCAAACGAGTGGTCAAGTGGAACTCTCTAATAAGCAATTGAAGACCATACTCGAGAAGACGGTGGACAAATCAAGAAAAGATTGGTCATACAAGCTAAATGACACTCTATGGGCATACCATACTTCTTTTAAAAGTCCCATGGGTATGACACCTTACAAGATGATGTACGGTAAGGCATGCCATTTACCTTTAGAATTGGAACACAAAGCTTTTTGGACAATCAAGAATCTAAATTATGATCTTAAAGCAGCTGGAGAAAAGCGTTTATTAGATATTCATGCTTTAGATGAGTTTAGAAGTGAAGCCTACGAGAATGCTAGGTTGTTTAAGGAAAAAGTGAAAAGATGGCATGATAGAAAAACAGAGAATAAGACTTTGAAAAGTGGAGATAAAGTGTTGCTCTATAATTCTTGTCTTAAGTTGTTTTCAGGAAAGCTCAGATCAAAGTGGGAAGGCCCATATACAGTTGAAGAAGCTTACCCATCGGGAGCAGTGAAGCTCTAGGGAAAAACACCCTCTCTTTCATTGGTGGTAAATGGACAATGTTTGAAGCATTAACGAGTAAGAGAAGATATAAGTGCAGTCACCATAGAGTTGATCACTCCAGAAGAAGTTATTAAGCAAAAATATACAAGGAAGGGTAACTGCAAGAAGAATGGACTCAAGAAGGAATGAGCAATGCTACGGTTAAGCTATTGACCATAAAAGAGGGCTTCATGGGAGGCAACCCATACGAAATAAGGTTTGATTAAATTTTTAAAATTTAAGTTAAGGTTTTATTTGGATATTGTGCCAAACAAGAAACATTTGATGCTATAGCAAAGAAGGGAGATTGGCTAAGCCAAAGTTGGTCAAAAATCTAAGCTGACATTTTTTTTATCAAAACTTGATATTGTGTTAAGTTTCAGATTAATAAGAATCATAGGAGAAGCAAAAAAAAATTTGGTGGGCACAGAAGGTTTAACGACCAACTATATGGCGGGAATAAAAATTCCGGCCGTATAGTTGCGGTCGTATAGTTGTGGCGACATCACCCCTTCCATCCACAAAAAGGTACTGAGAGTTTAACGACCAACTATACGGCCGGAACTAAAAATTCTGCCCGTACAGTTGCGGTCGTATAGTTATCAACACCTTTGACAAAATAATTTCCGGGGTAATGAGAGTTTAACGACCAACTATACAGGCCGGAATTAAAAATTCTGCCCATATCGTATAGTTATCGACCCATCTCCAAAAAAATTATTCTGCTTACAGAGATTTCAACGACCAACTATATGGCGGGAGTAAGAAATCCCACCCGTATAGTTCCAGCCGTATAGTTGGTTCCACCGTACATGGGAATCTATAGTCGGTTCGTAACTATACGACGGGAGCTATACAGGTCGCGCCCGTATAGTTGCTCGTTACGCAAGGCGACTAGGGTTTTTGACCCCTCCTTTTTAAGCTGATCGCATCTAACCTTTTTCATTAAGTTTTCGTAGAGCCACAACCTCCAACCTCGAAAGATCTTCACCATCCCTATACAAGCCCTTTAAGAACATCCGTGTAGCGAAACCATGCAGCCCTTCCATGTCAACAAGATCTAGAAGAAGAAAGAAGAGAAGCCCGTAAAGAGGATCGAAGAAGCAGAACCCAAAGGATCGTCGTCATCATCCGTCCTAGAGATCAAGCCTCTCCGAAATTGGGAGGAAATGTTCCCACAAAGGATGGAGATGATGAGACAAGCTGAGCGAGGAAGGAACAAGGATGAGTACCTCCCTAATCCTTATCGTTACAACATAGGATCTTATTATAAACCTCTTCTTGGTCAATAACCTCTTAAACCTAAGAAGGTGCGGCAAGATGAGATTCATGATAAGATCTGTGAGTTAGAAAAGATTTCTAAGGCATGCGTTGAAACAGTTGGAGAAGGGATTGACTCCTACTAGATGATGAACAAAGATCTTGAGAAGAAGGTCGATGCAATCGATGGTAGAGTTGGTTTCTTGATTAAAACTGTCTTTAAGTTGACAGATGAGTAGAAATTCCTCAAGAGGAAAATATTGAATCTCCAATATGACATGGCTAAGCTCAGAATTTGCTTTGCAAGCATAGTTAAAGAGGGCAACGTAAAAGAAGAAGGCGACGCTCTTTTTGCCCAGGAGGAGGAATAGGTACCCACAAGGAGTTAATTGATCCTGCCTGGCTTGATTCCAAGCTTGGGGAGATCTTTAAAGACCTTGTAATCTTTCTTATAAGTTTTATATTACATTTTTTGCATTAGTTCAAACTAGAAATAAAGTTTGCATCATTAGAATTCCCTTCAGGAATAGTCGATCCCTTTAATGAAATTCTGAGTTTATTATTATATATGGAGCAATATGGAGTTTGTGTTTGCTTTAATGATATATGAATGGCTTGAGTATGATTTTACTTACCCTTGATGATAGCAATAGGAGTCTTCCACACCATTAGTATTAATGGGACACATAAAGATAATTTGGTCAACATGTTGTAAGTCTATGGTTTGATTTACAAAGAGAAATTATCTATACAATTAAGTTGAAAAAGAAACCTTGAACAAGGTAAAATGAAAGTGCTATCGAAATAGAGTGAGAACAAGTCGTGGTAGAATCTCAAGTCATAAGAATGCTTCATATACAGTTGGAATTTGATAATTGAGATTGTTCAACTTTGAATTCCTACATAAGGTGGAATATATGGCTACCCCCTTTACACATCACTTAAAACAAAAGTGTGAGCATATATGCAAAAGAAAAGAAAAAGAAAGAAGAAAAAGAGAGAATGTGCAAAGAGCAAATAGGCATATACCACTATATTGTAGTATGACAAAGAGACACTTTTGAGTTTTTGAATCCCAAGTGAATACGTTGATCCTAAAACACTTGGGACTACCTCGTTAACTCATTCGGTTGAACCGGATACTTTTACATTATGTTGAAATTCATCTTTTATGAACTGTTGATAACTAAGGTGTGGAAGCCTGCTAATACTATTCAGATGGTTCGAGTAAGGTACTATTCATGAACTTATTCCTATGTATCATATATGATAAACACATGCTGCAACCGCCTCATTTATTTTAATCGACTCAGCTTCATGAATATGAGGATCACATCCATTAAGCTAAAACTTGCCTGGGACGAGCAAGAGTCTAAGATTGGGGAAGTTGTTGAGTGCATATTTGCATCATGTTTTACATTATTATTTTGCATTGTAGATGTAGGATCTTGGTATTTTACGGCGCTTGCACGCACATTTTATGTCTGTTTTCACCAGGATCAGGACAGATGATGGATCCAATGGATACAATTCTTGGAGCAGTTGTACTATAGAGAAAAGGAGTCAAAAAACAATGTAAATCACTTATTTGGGAAATATTAATAATACCGAAGAAAACCAGAAGCGAACAAGGGAGGCAGAAGGTTCAACGACCAACTATACGGTGGCAGCAACTTTTCCGGTCGTATAGTTGGCACCGCCTCCGCCTCGTCAAATAGTTTCACCCCGTGCAATTGGTTCCGGGAGACGAGATACAGAACACCCAGAAATTGTGAAAACCTCACCTGCGGAAGGCATCTGGAGGGGGAACTCATCCACCAGGGATCCATCTTCGCCCTACGCAGATCCGGGAGGCTAAGGCATCGATCTTCATCAACCACCTCTACATCACCACCATCTCCATCCATCCCATCTACATCTTGTCTAGATCTTGTTGTAATTCCCATACTCATTGTGGATTTATACAAGTACTATTCATCTATGATTGTTTCCATTACCATTGCTATGATGTTGATCGCCTCCATGTATGAGTAGATCTCTAGTTCTTGGGGAGATGGGGAAACCCTAGCATATGATTAAGATGAGATATAGATTATTATATTATACATCATTATGTGTATATGTTAATTGTCTTCATCTTGATATTGGGAGTTGTGCACCTCCTTAATATTTGCCTCTTATGGGGACTCGATGAAGGGGATTACTTGTTGGTAGGCGGAGGGATGATAGCACTTACTGTGACTATAAAGCTTCTATCAATCCTTACGTACTATCTTGGGGGTATCAAGGAGAACTCATAAAGCCATGTCCATGCCACGGGAGAGATCCCTTAATAGCGCAGTAACTCGATTGATGTCGATTGATGTCTGCTATGGTTATGAGGACGACGTGTGCAGCCGTTGCTGGCAAATTGTCCATATATGGAGCTCCTCCCACGTACATACACATTATGAGAATATGCGTTATAATAATCTTGATTTCTTAGTCTAAATTGCTAGTGGTGTATCCAATATTCCCCAAGAACACCTTTTTCCCTATTGTAGTTCTAAAGTTTTATTACACACGTGATTCTTACTTCTTACATTAAGTTTTGCTTTACTTTAAATTACCTTACCCCAAAACCAACTCTACTTATCTTGCACCTTAAAGTTATTTCTTAAGTACTTCGTTTAGTTATAGTTAAAAGCATTTTAGTCTTTTGTCTACTGCTCCCTGTGGGATCAATATCTTTATTTCGAAACTAGCTATAAACGATCTGTGCACTTGGAGTCATCACATGGAAAATAACACTCAAACTACGGACTCATGGATCCAAACTAGGAAAGTTAATGATCCGAGGGGAATTCCACGCCCCCGTGTGGTTGCATGCTCGGTCTTGGTTCCAAAGGCAAGAACTCGGGTCCTAGGGGTGGCGAGTATGGGACTAAGAATACCACATCCCTCCGTGGCCTCCCATACAAGCCTTAGCATGATTAACCTTCACCACTCATTTATACATTGCAAATGTATTTATAATTTTTGATGTTCCATGCTTGGTTTTATCCACTTTCTTGTGTTTTGTCCACACTTTGGAGTACTTTTCATATGATTTCTTGGACTAACCTATTAACAAGAGCCACAGTGCCAGATGCCTATTTTCTGCTATTTTTGGTTCCAGGAAAGTCAGAAAATGAATATTCTCGGAATTGGATGGGACAAAAGCCAAAGTGCCTATTTTTTCGGAAGACTCACGGAGCCAGAATACGAGACGGAGGAGGGCCAGGGGCTAGCCACACCACCCCTAGGCGCGGGCTGGGCTTGGCCACGCCAGGGCATGGTGTGGGCCCCCAGGCACCCCCTCGGTCTCCCTCTTCGCCTATAAGAAGCCTTCTGACCTAAAAACTTCGAGGGGTTCGACGTTTTTCCAGAAGGAGTTCCGCTCCGCCGCCACCACCAGATTTCACGAAACAGCACCAGAAGCTCCGTTCTGTCACCCTGCCGGGACGGGGAATTGGAAGAGATCATCGCCATCATCATCACCATCGCTTCTCCATCGACCATCCATGTTTCCCCCATCTATGAGTGAGTAATCCCCCGCTGTAGGCTATGGGGATGGTAGGGATTGGATGAGATCGTTCATGTAATGGCATCAGATTGTTAGGGCATGGTGCCTAGTATCTTTTATTAGTGCTTTATGACTTTGTTGCGACTTGTTGTGCTTAATGCTTGTCACTAGGGCCCGAGTGCCATGATTTCAGATCTGAACATGTTATTGATTCATTATGATAGTATTGTTTTTGGTCTTATCTACAAGTTGTATACACACGTTGTTGTCCGGAACCTATGGCTCCAAAATGACAGAAATCAGGATAACCGGAAGGGAATGGCTTTGATGTGAGGATCACATGTGTTCACGGAGTGTTAATGCTTTGCTCCGGTGCTCTATTAAAAGGAGCACCTTAATTGCCAGTAGTTCCCTAGAGGCCCCGCAAGCAAATTTGGCGGGACAAAAGATGTTGTGCAAGTTCTCATTGCGAGCACGTATGACTATATATGGAACACATGCCTAGGATTGTCTAGTACTTGGATGCTTTATCTTATTTATCTGCAATTGCCCTATGTTCTGATTGCTATGTGAATTATCTTGTCCATGCAACGCCCGTCCATCCATCCCTATGCCTACCGCACTCAAATCCCACTTCTTGCTTTTGTTACTCTTGTCTTTGCTTTACTCTGCTGGTACTTTGGTATTCCTACTACAAAACTGTTACTCTTGATAAACTTTGTGAGCAAGATTGTTTCCAGGTGCACCTGAATTGACAACTCAGTTGTTAAGGCTTATAAATATTCTTTGGCTCCCCTTGTGTCGAATCAATAAATTGGGTTTCACTTCCTTCGAAAATACTGCGATACACCCCCTATACTTGTGGGTCATCAAGACTATTTTCTGGCGCTGTTGCCGGGGAGCATAGCTTTATTTAAGTTCACTTGGATTCACTATTGTTCAAGCTAAGTTTATTTTCTCCTTGTTTGCTTGTTTCTTTATCCAAAAATACAAAAAATCTAGTTCCTACTCTAGTTGTTATTTTCGTTGGTCTGTTATTGTCTTGCTTTATCATGCTTGTTGTCAATAGTTGGTTTCTTTGAAACTGAAGCTTACTGGCAAGGTGGGTTCATGAAAGATCAAAAATATTATTATAAGGAACACCGCTTGTCACAAAAAGGGAAACACTTATGGGAACAAATTGATAGATTGTACACCATTGCTAGAAACGTGTGCTCTACTTATAATGCTACTTATTGCTGTGATGAATCTTGTTGCAGAAAGAGGTATAAACACCTCCCTCAATGTGAGTATAATGATAATGATACCATATCTTCCTATGCTAAAGGAATTTATGACTTTTATGACACGGAACAAATTGAAGAATTTATTGCTTGGAAGGGTGCTTTTGAACTTGCTAGTTTGCTTGAAAATATTGATGATTCACCTTATAAGTATGAGGTTTATGGTGTACTTAAATTTTTCTTTGATAATTACAAGGATGAAAATGGCTATATTCTTGAATATTTTAAAAGATGCTTTCCACAAATGGAAGAGACTAATGCCTTGCAGGATCCTATGGAAGAAGAAATTGATGAACCTGAAATCTCATTAGATGAAAAAGAGGAGGAGAGTGATGAACAAAAGGAGGAAGAATGGATTAGCTACCCATGCCTACCTTCTAATGAGAGTAACTCTTTATCCCTTACATTATTTGATTGTCCTCCATGCTTACTAAAGGAGGATGAATGTTATGTTCCTGAGGATTCTTTTGAAAATGTTTATGATAAAGCTCTAGTGCTTGTAGATCATGAAGAGCATGCTTTATGTGATAGTTATATTGTTGAGTTTATTCATGAGGCTACTGAAAATTATTATGAGAGAGGAAAATATGGTTGTAGAAATTTTCATGGTATTGAAACACCTCTCTATGTGCTGAAAATTTTGAAGTTACTCTTGTTTTATCTTCCTATGCCTTTCACTTTGTTCTTTGCGAATTTATTTGCATACATGATTCCTATGCATAGGAAGTGGGTTAGACTTAAATGTGTTTTGAATTTGCTTCTCGATGCTCTCTTTTACTTTAACTCTTATTTCTTATGAGAGCATCCTCTCAAACTATCATGCCTGAAGATGATAATATGTCTATTATTCTTGGGAGACCTTTTCTTAAATACTGTAGGAGTTGTTATTAATTGTAATCAAGGGAAGGTGACCTTCAATGTTAATGACAAGGAACACACTGTCTATTTCCCCAAGAAGATTGAAAGGACTTATGGTTTGAATACAATTGAACATATTGAGGGCATTCAAGTTGGAGAAATATATTGTCCCATACCAAGAGAAAAGTTTGAAACTATTATGATTGAGACCATTGCTATCAAGGTTGAGGTAAATAATCATTAGTGGAATACAAAGTTTTGTCTCATATGAAATTGTTTTGGTAGCAAGACCTGATCAACCTTGTTAAAAAAGGATTTCATTGAACAAAACAATTTTTTCACTATGATTATCTCCGCTTACTTATATTCTATCCATTTTAGTTTTTGCTTTTGCCTAACTTAAAGGCGTTAAAGAAAAGTACTTATTGGGAGATAATCCAAAAGTTTTAGATGAGTCTTGGAAGTTATTACTTCGGTAATAACCGCTCCTTATCCTTTTTATTTTCTTTTTGAGCCAAGAGTAACCTCTAATGAGAGAGAAGTAATGATTGGGAAAGTTGCTGTCCCGAAACAGATTTCTGTGATTCACCGTAAAAATTCTTGTAAAATCTCTGAACGTCTTTTTGAGGCGTGGATTTTTGTGCTTCTGCCCCAGGTTGTTATCTAACTTTTGTTAGTTAAAACCTTTTTGATTTGAGCAACAAAAGGTCTTCGAAAAAATTCGTCTTTACCTGCTGGTCTATTTTGACAGATTTTTGCCATTTTCTGCATTTGCTTCTTGTTGGTTCCTTTTTGAGTTCTTTTGGGGAATTGAGATTTTTTAGGGAAGTGGTACATTAGCTAGTGTTCGAATGGAAGTTTATTTGGTGTTAGAACTGAACCTTAGACTTATTTATCTTGAGTGCACTAATGTTGCTAATAAAGATTGTGTGAAGTTTTGTATGAAGGAAAAATTTCAGGTGTATGGAAGGAATGAATAATGAGATGAAGGATGGACTAAAGCTCAAGCTTGGGGATGCCACGCGTGTCACCCCAAGAAATATCCAAGAAGTACAAGCGTCAAATCTTGGGGATGCCCAAGGCATCCCCTTTTTCATCAATAAAAATCCCAGATTCCGTCCAAACGCTTCATTTTTATTGTTTCATGCACAATTGTGTGGTTCTTGGAGCGTCTTCTTTTTCGTTTTGGTTTTGGTTTTTTGTTTGCTTAGTTTTCTGAATAAATTGGTTGGACCTCCTCTTTCATATATTGGTGTTCAAATAGTTTGGTTTGGTTTGGAAAAGAGTAGGAAAGCTCATGCTTAAGTGGTAAAGAGAGCTTGTTTTTGACTGTGGCCTATGCTTTGTCATGCCATGCTTGATATTGTTTTGGCTTTATGCTTAGTATTCTTTGCTGTAGCATGACTTGTTATAAACAATTGAGATTGCTTAATGTGCCTTGGATGAATCATGCGTTGTTTTAGCATATTAAGGCATAGAATAGTGGTATTCTCCTTTGATGCTTTATTTGGGTTGACTTGGCACATGTTCACACCATGTTATGGCTATCCCAAGTCACCATAAGCCTTTATGATCCTTTAGTTTTCAACTTGTAGTATCACCTTATGCTTTGATCAATGATGTTTTGTCGCTCTGCATGATTATGGCCATTATTGCTCTCTTAGTTTGTCGCTCCCAGTCTTTTGCTAGCCTCCACAACCAAGTATGAGTTCCACTCATGCATCCAACTCCTTAAACCAAGTTATTCCAAAGAGTCCACCATACCTATCTACTAGCTTATGCTATTCCAAGTATATTCATGCGTTTGTTTACCTTCCAAATTAAACTTGTTATGAGAAAACTAGTGATTAAAGCTCTCACGAACTTGATGGCACACTTTACTTTTCTTGCCCTTAATAAACTTGAACCATTGTGTCGTCTATGTTGTATATGCTTGCACTTATTTGTTGGGGATTAGCAGAACCATGCTGTCATGGGGAACGCTTTCAACATTGCACTTGCTACTTGTACCTAGTTGATATCATGCTCTTTTGTATATGGATGTCGTCGGTGTGAAATGAAAGGGGAGCTTGTAAGTCCATGGAGTTAATGTTGGGGGGATACCCCCGGGTAGGGTCACGCCGGGGTATAAAGGCCGAGTTAGCCAAGGTTCGGCAAGGTTAAAGCGGATGCTGGCCAGGTCACCTCAAGGCAGGCCGAATCACGGGGTAACCCGGACCAGGGGGCATCCACCTAACTAGGTCTCAACCGACTTAAGCCGTAAGTCGGAATGGCGTATATAACTTGTATGCAGGAATGGGTGTGGCCGGATCAACTATGATCCGGGTCATATCTAGCTTCTAGGAGAAGGAAGGAATCTCGCTAGTCAAAAGAAGCCCCAGTACGCACTGCATGAGCGAAGCAAAAGAGAGAAGGACCACCGAGGCGTGGCTGACAGAGGTGACGACGCCCGTGTCGGCTGATGCAGGCGCCGCAGAGGCTCACGTAGCCTCTGCATAGGTGACGCGGGGCAAAAGTACCCCGGTTGGTTTGCTATTTTGGGAGGAGGCATATTCCCTAGAATACGCCTCTACGTATGCCCTAAGTGGAGACCTAGCCACTCCTATATAAGGAGGGCTAGGGCCTCTATAGAAGGGGTTCCTCGATTCAGAAAGATTCTAGGTTCTAAGGGTCTTGTACGGGTTAACTGTGGGTGAGAGTAAGAGAGCTCCTTCTTCCTCCTCTTGCCAATACAGCTCTAGGAGCACTTGTAATTTGTGAAGTGAATCGAATACAAAGCTTCTGTGTGGGGAATCACCTCATTATCCCTTCCTGGATTCCCCTAGTGCTATTAGTCCCCACCTTTAGCCTATCCATGGCATCTGCCGTGACACCACCATGACAGTTGGCGCCCACCGTGGGGCTAGCGGTGCTAGCAGGGGTGAAGATCCAGACGGGAAACCTCATCGGCACCGGCGAACGCATCGTCTCCGGGCTCGCGCTTTGGAGCGCTGGACTTCGTCGTGAACGCTGGCTGCTTGACGCGCCCACTTCAGCGCAATGGCCTCTTCGTCAAGTTGAGTGCGCACAAGGTCTATGTTCTTGTGGGACGTATCATGCGTTCATCCATGACGCGTCGTCGGCAGGAGCCACCTTAGCGTGGTTCACGGTAGCGTATCACTCGCTCCCCGGACCGTGCTGAGGTGATGATGACTGCGCCAGGTGCAGGCGCAAGCAAGGATCCAGCACCGGGTCAGGAGGTAACACCTAAGGCACCAAGGAAAGGTAGAGGACCTCCACTAGAGAGGTCTGAGAATGTACTGAGGGAAGCTATGGATAGCTTGGCAAACCCGGTAGCAGTAGTGGTGGATCCGGCTCAGGCACAGGCCGAGCTAGAGGAAACTAGGCAGAAAATTCTAGAGGGAGCGAAAAAGATTGCTGCGGCTCAGCAGTCGTTGAATATGACGCTGCGTGAGTACGCAAAGGCAAATAAAGTAGATGCTGTAAAAGTGAAGGGGAGAAATCTCATGAGTGAAATGAACAAAGAGGGTGACACTCGGATTGAGGAGTCGTAAAAACTGTTTGTCAATCTGGCACAAGACCCGGCAAAAAACCTAAGAGCCGGATGCGCTACATCCGAACTAGAGGGTCTGACGGTGAAGCCCGTCGACAAAGAAGATCGGTCAATGAGTTGGTTCGGATTGCGAGCAGGCAAAATGAGGAACTGCTGTGGCAAACCCGGAGAGAGCTGGGGCCTCCAAGATTGTTCATTCGGTGGGTAACGGAGAAATCTCTTTGAGCCGCATCGTCTCCTCATGGTGGTCCAAGGAGAGAGGAGGTAGTAACCTCGGCCAGGAGAAACAAGCAGATTGTTCCGTATGACCCGACAAGGGCAGGAAAGGGAAAAGAGGTACAAAGAAACGACGATCGACGGAGTGTAAGCCGAGGTGAAGCTGGCCGAGGTAACCGTGACCAAGGCAATGCCGGTCAAGGAAACGCTGTTAACGGCAATGCCGGACAGCGCAACTCTGCAGGACAACCGCAACAACGGAATATACCAAGGCAAGAGCAAAGTGCCGGCCAAGGTATGCAACTGAGAGACGCGCCACGAGAGCGAGACCGGTATAACGATGGAGATTCGGAAATGGTGAATGCAGGATACCCAAGGCCGGACTATCATGTGATAGGGTCGAGATTGGGAAGCAGGGATTTGATGCCGGATGATGCCAGTTGAAACCGGATCGATCAGATAGGTCGGAGCAGATTGAAAGTCAAGGTCCTCCGGGTCCTGCGTGTTTTGGACCCCGGATCATGAAAGAGCCACCGGTACCTAACTTCCAGTTACCTAGAGGCACGAAGACGTATGACGGCAGCACTAAGCCGGAGGATTGGTTGATAAATTATGCTACGGCTGTGAAAATTGCCACAGGTAACTTGAGATGGGCTGTGAGATACGTACCCCAGATGTTGGAGGGGCCAACAAGGGTGTGGTTGAACAATTTCCACCCGGAAGTATTAACTGCTAGATCGATTTTGAGGAAATGTTCATCAGCAATTTCTCGAGTACGTATCAGAGGCCAAATAGGCCACATACCCTAGCTATGTGCAAGCAAAGACCGAATGAGACGGACCGGGAGTTTTTGACCTGGTGATGTACCGTGAGAAACTCGTGTGAGGGTGTGATAGAGTCACAGGCCATAGAATGGTTTGTGCAAGGATGCAGATATGCAAGCAAGCTGTGGCAAAAGTTGCAAAGGAAAATGCCAACTATGTTGGCAGAGATGATCCGGATTGCTGATTCGTATGCTTTGGGTGATCCGACTCAACCTAGGCTCATGTCCAACGAGTCGAATGAGGAGTACTACCAGAGAGATGGAGCCGGATCATCCCGCAGGAACGATTATAGAGGTAAAAGGAGAGATGATAGACCGGATCACCGATATAGTTCGCAACAAGTTGCAGCTGTGAGTCAAGATCAGCCAGGAACAGGGAGCAATCAACGTCAGAAAACTGGAGGGCAACAATGGACACCAAGGAATGATGGCAAGAAAACTTGGACGCTAGAACAGAAGAAACAGTGGCAAGAAAAGAAGGACCGTCTGAGGTATACTTACGAGTCGATGTTGGATCAGCCGTGTAAGTTTCACACGCCAAATCCGAGTAACCCAGTGGGTCATACAACGAGGCAATGTGAGTGGATGCGTAAGATAGAACAAGGTGGTTCGGGGAATGCTTAGGCACCCCGAAATGATCAACCTCGGCAGGAGTTACCCCGGCAGCAATTGCTCTCCGGAGCAAACACGCAACAACTAATATTGCCTCCCCTTCCACCGAGGTATGATAACCATGAGAGAAGGGATGCAGTGCATCAAGTAGAAAACCAGCATCAGCCGGATCAGAGGTACCCCGGAAATGAGGGGAGAAATGAGTACAGGGAGCATCATCAGAGTTACTGTGTGTTTACCACCGAGGAAACAGATAGGAAGAGCTTGCAGCACCGACATATGGAGGTCAATGCGGTAATGCCGGCGGTGACGAGGTATATGCCTTGGTCGGACCAAGAAATTACTTGGAACATCAAAGATCATCCCAAGCTTATGCCGAGTTCTGGTTCATATGCATTAGTGCTGGACCCGACATTCATTGGGCCTAACATCAATGTGAGGTTCTCCAAGGTACTGATTAACAATGGCAGTAGCATTAACATCATGTATGCGGATACAATGCGCAAGTTGGGTATCTCGGAGAACATGCTTCAGGCTACAAGGACAACTTTCCATGGTATTGTACCAGGAATTTCTTGTGAGCCCATAGGCAAAGTCCGGGTTGACGTGTTATTCGGCACGAGAGATAATTGCCGAACTGAGAATCTGGAGTTCGAAGTGGTGAACTTGGAAAGTGCGTATCACGCGTTACTCGGAAGACCAGCATTGAACAAGTTCATGGCAAGCTGCCACATCAGTTATCTGAAGATGAAGTTGCCCGGGCCAAATGGAGTGATTACCATTGCTGGAGATTTCCGACGTTCCATTGAGTGTGCCTCAGCCGGGTCTAACCTAGCCGAGTCACTCGTTATTGCGCAAGAGAAAAGAAAAATCCAAGAGGTGGCAGCATTAGCTCAGTCCGCGCAGCAGTATATGCCGGCGTTGAGTAACCCGCATGGTAGCGTTTTGTTCCAAGCCGCAAAGGATACTAAGAAAGTGCCTGTTGATGATATGTTCCCAGAGCGCACCGTAACAATTGGTGCCGGGTTGAATGATAAATAGGAAAGAGAGCTCGTCAACTTCCTCCGTGAGAATCGGGATATTTTTGCTTGGTCTACACAGGACTTGCAAGGTGTTCCGAGGGAGTTGGCCGAGCACTCTTTGAACGTGAGACCCGAAGCAAGGCTGGTGAAGCAACCTCTCCGCCGCTTCGCCGAGGATAGGAGAAAATTCATTGGAGACGAGATAGCTCGGTTGCTAGCAGCAGGATTTATCATGGAAGTACTCTATCCGGATTGGCTCTCTAATCCGGTGCTGGTGGAGAAGAAGAAGGATGACCCGAACATGGCGGTAGTTTGGCATATGTGTATCGATTACACAAACCTGAACAAGGCGTGTCCAAAAGATCCATTTCCACTGCCGAGGATAGATCAGGTCATAGACTCAACCGCGGGATGTGAACTGTTGTCATTCATTGACGCATATTCTGGTTTCCACCAGATACCTCTGAATCCGGATGATCAAATAAAGACCGCATTTATCACCCCATATGGGGCTTATTGCTATCGCACCATGCCGTTTGGTTTACGTAATGCAGGTGCAACGTACCAAAGATGTATGCAAAAATGTTTGCACGACCAAATAGGTCAAAATGTACAAGTGTATGTGGATGATGTGGTTATCAAGACCAAGGAAAGCAAAACGCTCCTTGACGACATTAGGCAGACATTCGCGAACTTAAGAAGGTTCCAAATGAAGCTTAACCCAGAAAAATGTACCTTCGGTGTCCCGACTGGAAAATTACTCGGATTTCTCGTCTCCAGTCGAGGTATCGAAGTTAATCCAACTAAGATCCGGGCCATTGAACGAATGGAGCTGCCGAAGTGTCTTAACGATGTCCAGAAGTTCACTGGGTGCCGGGCATCGTTAAGTCGGTTTGTATGTCGGTTGGGAGAAAAGGCATTGCCTCTCTACCAACTCATGAAAAAGTCAGATAAGTTCGTTTGGACACCACAGGCCGATGAAGCCTTTGCCCACTTAAATAAGATGTTAGCCACTGCACCAGTGTTAGCCTCTCCACTATCAAAGGAGCCAATGTTGCTCTACATAGTCGCAACCAACCGAGTTGTAAGTGCAGTGATTATGGTAGAGCGCGACGAAGAGGGTAAGTCAGTGCAGAGGCCAGTGTATTACTTGAGCGAGGTATTATCTGCCTCAAAGCAGAACTACCCACACTTTCAAAAGGTGGCATATGGTGTCTATATGGCAGCTAAGAAGTTAAAGCATTACTTTGAGGAGCACCCCATCAAAGTAATATGTGAAGCTCCCATATCCGAGATAATGGGTAACAAGGATGCAAGTGGTCGAATCGCAAAATGGGCAATCGAACTAGCTCCTTATGCGCCACAATATGACAGAAGAGAAGCAATCAAGTCTCAGGCTATGGCGGACTTTTTTGTGGATCGGGCCGAGGTACAATCTGAACCACCGCCACCAGATCCGAATCATCGAGGATGCATTTTTGACAGTCAAAACAAAACCGGCTAGGCGCCGAATTGTGCTTACCTCGCCAAAGAAGGACCAGCTGAAATATGTGTCAAAATCCATTTCAAGGCCATCGAACAATGTCGCTGAGTATGAAGCACTTGTGCATGGGCTCAAAGTGGCAAAAGAGATTGGGATACGTCGGATACTATGCTTTGGTGACTCGGATTTGGTAATACAGCAAGTGTCGGGGTTGTGGGATGCCCTGGATCCAAACATGGCTCTGTACAGATTTCATGTGCAGAAGATATCTGGTTACTTTGAGGGGTGAGAATTTCACCATGTACCCCGGGTGGAAAATGAGGCTGCCGACATGCTGTCGAAGCTCGGATCAACCCGACAAGCAATTCCACCGGGTGTAGCATTGGAACACCTCAGAAAACCATCTATCGTGCCGCCCCCAGAACCGACTCAATCTATGTCTGGAAAATACAGAATCTGAGCTGAGCCCATGGACATTGACATGGGAGGTGGTGCAAACCCTGGGACTACATCAAGAAACCCGGACCGCTCAACAACGAGGATCGCCTCGCACAGGACTGGGACTGCTTTCAGCGTGATCCGGTTGAAGTTATGCCGGTGGATCAGATGGAAATTGATGAGGATGTGTTGTAACTACCTCGGTGAATTACGCTCCTAGTACAAGCCTGGATGATCAGAAATGGTTGAAATAGTACGGTGGGGCCCAAATGCCACTCACAGGTAGACCTTTCGGCCGTCCCAACCATTTCCAAACATCGGGACAAGAACGGGCGGCGTAATCGGCATTTAAGGGATCAACTACATACACAAATGAGTATGTATGCAAGCCACCATACAATAGTACATCAGAGCCATTCCATCTAAAAAGAAAGGAAATATAGCAACACCATACGACAAGATTCAAATATCCTAGATAGATATAATAGTTTAGGATATCTCCTCATACATCAATCAACAGAGTATCAAGCGGAAGCGGAAGACAAAATCCGAGTACGGATAAGAAGCAAATCGGCATAAGATGCCCCATAAATAAGCACATCCGCCACAGATCTCACGGATCCCGTTCCGGAATCTCTACACCGAATGATCGTTGCCCACATCGTCCATCTCTTCCACCCAAGATCCATCCTGCGAGTGTACCTGCTCATCTCGAACCAATAATTTATCGTGTGAGACCCTAGGGTACTCAAGAAGTCTTTATGTCGCTAAAGGGACACAACCTGGGTGACGAATTGCAAAAAGATAAACCCTAACAATTCTACAGATACTGCTAACCATCCGCCTAACCAGAGATAGCGGATGTCCGTGAATTAATAACAATTATAACAGCTTATAAAGGTAATCTTACAGATCCATCCTCCTCCTCGCCACCGACGAGGAAGCGAATAACAACCCCTCCATCCGTTGGCGGTTTATTATCCATTCCATGAGTGTTGCACTATTTACTAGTCGGTACCTAGTCTAGTCAAGTTAAAAGCGGTACTTTAGTTATGCTTGTCTATGATCGAGAAACTGTGCTCCAAGTCGTCCATAACATGGACACGGCTTTGAAAGTTTTACCCCGCAGGTGCACAAATAGCAACACACACTCGATATGCCTCGGAAAACCAACTCAAAACCCAACGAGGGCCACGACAAAGCGATCACAGGATTCAGAAATATTTCAGGGGCCACCCCATTGAGCTACCATAGCGCAACGGTTAGCCGACTCGAGACGCTCTCAAGGTTTGCGCCAATGGTCGTGGAACGATCGGGAACCCAAAATGTGACTGGGCTTGTCGACACCGTGAAAACACTCCGCTTTCCTAACAGATGCAAAGGTACTCGCACAATTTAAATAAAGCAGTAAAGCATGGCATAAGTACAGGATAGTAAATAAAACCTCAAACTAGTTTGTGGCCCCAAGAAATAAGAATGAATCAAGCTCTGGCTCAGGGGGGTCCATAAGCCTCCCGGATGTGGATAGCGCAAATATTCTTGGAACAAGAATCAAGTACTCGGGGTCTTACGGGACACAAGTGAGCCTGAAAAACCAAATAGCGAATATGGCTCACCGATGCCACTTTCATTAGTTATCCCATTACTACTCAGGTTAAGTTGTTTAGGTACCTCGTTATCCATCAGACACTCACATACCCTACACATGCTGTTCTACGACTCGCATGGCTCAAGCACTCCTGTAGTAATGGCTCATGGGATGGAGGAACAAGCTTCGGTGGGGTTTAAAGTAAAGGCTATGCAATACTTGGGATTCAATTTAATCCAATCGCGACTCAATGATGCAAGAATAAGATAGAGGCAATAGGTACTATATGTATGCAAGCATGTGTTAGTGCTTGCCTGGCAGCTCAGTTGAAGCAAGGGGTGGATCTGGGTAGTGCTCCTGGTTCTCTTGATATATCCCCTGCTCAGCGTCTATTCGAAGAAGAACCAAACAAACAAGGGCCAACATAAATAAAGTGCACAAGCATATGAATTAAAATGCGACAAGCAATCAATCATGCCATGATGAATGATGCACAATTTGCATGGCAATAAAGTAGCATGGCATGGGTGAGGTGTGGAAAACAATAATAAAGCATTTTATTTAGTTTTGGCCCCATTTTATTTACAATTAAGTTGCTGCCCACAATATATTTATATGATGCATGCTTCAAATCAGACCATGGAATGCATAAACAGAAAGGTCTCGTCGAGCTAATCATTTTAGACATATCATTTGTTAAATTTGGACTTATAAAACAAAAGTTATTAATTTATTAAGACAAAAGGGCATTTTATTGTAATTTAAATAAACTTGGAATTTTAAATGTTCAAAATATATTTTAGATGGCATATTTGAATTCCTCATATTTTTCTGAATTCAAAACATATATTATATGTATTATTTGAGTTTATATTATAAAAGATATTTTAAAACAGAAATAAATTTGAAATTGGAAATAAATTTGAAAAGATTTAAACTTAAAACAGAAAACAGACAATACTTTTCGTACTCAGACTAACCCAGCCACAGCCAATGACATGTGAGGCCAGCAGTTGACTCAGCAGCCCACCGCGCTTAAAAGCTTCGGTCACCGCGAGCTAGGCTAGACTAAGAGGCTGACAGGTGGGGCAGTGCTTTCATGACCCACGCGAAGGCAGACGCGAGGGTCACCATGTGGCGTAGAGGGGGATTGCGGGTTGAGGCTAGGTTATACGGGGTGCTAAGTGCAAAACTGCGCAGAGGCAGACATGTGGGCCCGATAGGAGCGCGGGTTGACGAGATCAAAAAGGCAAGGGGTGTTCGCAAAGCAGCGGCCATCAGTGGATCTTCTCTCTGAATCTGTCGCCGATGATCGGTGCACGACGCGACGCTGGCGCTTGTGAGCTCGATCCTAGGACGTGCGGCACGCGCTGGGGGGCGGAGCCACTGCGCTAGGGCGGGGGTTGGTGACAGAGGAGTGGGCGTGGCCTAGATGAGGTTCCGTGACGCGCGAGTGTGCAGACGAAGTTGCACTCCGACGAGCGGAGGCTGTTCGACATAACGACCGGCGAGGCTAGGGCGAGACAGCGAAGGGGACCTTGTCAGGGAGAGAGAGAGGCTCACCGCGAGGCTGTCAGTGGCGATGGATCGGGTCGGCGAGCAGTGGAACAACGAGGACGCAGACGGACGGCTCGGTTTAGGGTTTCGGGGAGGCGCGTCGGTTCGGGTGGCTCCGGTCCGTCTCCTCCTCGTCGCCGGGCTCAGGGTGAAGCAGAGGAGCGCCGTTGATCTCCCAGGCCGCTCCACGGACGTGCTGCTCGGCTGGATCGGCTGGACACGGTGGAGACCGAGGGTTTCGCCGGTGATGGTGTAGCCGATGGTGGAGAGGGGGAGGGGGAGAGAGCAGGAGCTGGGCAGATCTGGGGATGCAGGGGAGGCGAGAGAGGGGGTGGATAAGGCAGAGAGGAAGCGAGGGTGCCGTGGGGAGCAGGTGGATGTAAAAGGTGGCTCGGCCACCTTTTTCCTCCTCTCCTCGAGCACGTGCTCGTGCTGGGGTAGATAGGGCGGGGCAGGGCAGGGGCGTGGCGTCCAGGTGGGCAGGGTGATGCTCGGGCTGGGGCCTCCTTGGCAGAGAGAGAGCTAGAGGGGAGAGGGGGTAGCCTCGGGTAGATTAGGATTGGGTAGAGGGGAGGCTCGGGGTAGGCTTGGTTAGGGTTTGCTTGGGTGGGGGGTAGCTAGGTGGCAGGGTGGCCAAGTGGGGCCAGCTAAGAGGGGCTCGGCAAGGAGAGGCCAAGGGGAGGGTTAGGTGTAGAGAGGGACTAGGGTTTAGCTAGGATGGGGTATGGTAGATTAGATGAGATGGAGAGGTAGGTTTAGGGTTTGAAGAGAGGGGGAAAGGTTTGGTGCTAGGGTGTTCTTTTGTCAAGCTCAAACCAAGCACAAACCGAACCCCAACAAGATCAAGACTAGAAAAGAGAGGAAAAGGTGATGTGGTTTAAGCATGATCAAAATAGATCAAGCCCAAAGAGAAGGAGAGAGAGAGATCTAGAGATGATCCACTAAAAATCTAATAAAAACCAAATGACAAGCAAAAGGTGGTACTTGCATGGCCCATGCAAAATATTTATTGCCATGTTGATTCTTGTGAAAACAATATTATCACATGGCATTATTATTATGCATTCCCAAAATTGGAATAAAGCCAAGCAAAAAGGATTAAAAGGATGCCCCATGTGGAGTAGATGGAGATGATCATGTTTGTATAGAAATGGGACTTGCTAGTGTGTATGTGCCACTAGATGCTTAATAGTTCCCAAATTATCCCAACATGAGCATAAACCCATAATAATCCATATGGAAGCTAGGAGAAAGGGTCCCACTCACAAGGCATGCAAAGGTGGCCATGTGGCTCTCATATATCAATAATGTGAAAACAACATGATGCTAAGATGAGAGCATGTGGAAAAAGAATTGGATCCATCCCAACCCACATGAGCTAGAGGTAAAACCAAATAAAATGCATAGCTCATATTTAGTTGGATGGTGGAATTATAAGGTGGTGAAAGAAAGGTGGTGGAGTTAATAAAAGATATGCCCCCAACTCAACTTGGGCATTAAACAATATATCAAGAACCAAATACAATATCAAGAGGCAAATACAATTAATGATGCATATGAGACAAGATCCAAATCACAAAGGGGTTTTATATGATGCTCAAATGCAAGGTGGCATGATGACATGAGCATGATGTAATGATGATGCAACAATTATATGTATGAAGGTAGCATCTATATAGACTAGGCTAGTAGCATTGCAATTGTTAGACAATTGGGATGCTACAACTCTCCCCCACTAAACAAGAATCTCGCCCCGAGATTCCTAGGAAAAGAAAACAACACAAGGAGAGGCGGGTGCCCGGAACGAAGGTGACCCTCACGTTCCCAAGAAGATGAAGAACGGAATGGTGCGACCACTACACCTTGCAAAACTTGCTAGACTTGTTGCGAGTCTTGCGTTTTGCTTGCGAAACAACGGGTTGGAAGAGTTGAAGTATTGTCGAGAGACCAGAAGGATAGGATGGACATAGCTTCGGTTTTCTCAAGAAACATGATAAGCGAACAGAACCGCTTGTGAAAGAAAAGAAAAGATGATGTATCATGGATATAGAGAGGCACACCGTTAAGATTAAAGATTTACCGATACAAGAGAGGATGGATCTTTGTGTCGCCGGAAGAAAAGAGCTAGATTGGAGAGGTTTTGAACCACTATGACAATAGCATCGTATCTCCTCTCGGATTTGAGAAATGAAGTTCGGAAACAATATTATCTTCAAACAATAGAGTCCCTTGATTTCAACAGAAAGATTTAGCTAGACATCGCCGGATTAGATTCTTCTTGCGCCGGTAAGAACTGAAGGATCACGCAATTGAGGTGCGCGTATATAACTTCCAGAGACGGATGTGAAGCCAGATCATGGTGGAATCCTGAGAAGCAAAGAATATGGAGGATCTGGAGTTTATTGTAGAGATACTTATTGCTTCCTTAGCCTTGAGGCTAACGCAATAGATTTGCGGCTGATGGCATCAACCATAACTGGCTTTACCACAGAAAAAGAATTGATGAAACAAAGAGAGATAGGGTTTCCTTTCATCTTGTTTGGGGATGTCGAGCACCGGTAGAATGACGAGGACAGAAAAGAGTTTGCGTCTGTTTCCACCAGATAATTGAAGATTTTGCTCCATCTAGAATATTCAGACCACCAACAAGAGTTTATTGATTACTTTCTTCGAGAGAGCACTCCGGAAACACAAGGACGGAAGTAAAAGTATCAAGGGATAAAGGCCACTTCTAACTTCCGTGGGATGAGCGAAATCACATGAATTCCCCAATTCATTGTACAAGAGCGAATGATAAGAGTAGTGGTATGGTAGCTACTCCATCCCGCACTCAAAGCATTACTCCGCACATGAATAAGGAAAAACCATGCAACCCAACTACCGAAACAGACTGAAGGTATTGACAAAAACTCATGGAACTTCGTTAGAAAACAAGGATAGATGCAAATGATTCGCCGGATTCATAGATAGATAAAGATGATGATGTTGTCGTCATGTCTGAAGTACCAAGCCACCAGAAGATATGAAGGAAGATTACAGAGAAGAACTGCAAGACTCAACAGCTACAGAAAAGATAGCACCAACTTGAACATAAGGATTACAAAAGATTTGAAAAATCTTCATGGCCTCCGGTGGATTGAGCATAGACGATAGAACATGAGGGTTTCAAGAGATTACTTGACGAGACTGAGGTGAAAAGAACTCCATGTTCTTCTTGAAAAGATTGAGAGAGATTTAGCAGTCCTGAGGAAAATCTTCGGCGGAACGACGATGATAACTTGCCAACAAGGAACAACTCCGGATTGGTTGAAGATGGAAGATGGAATTAACAATGAACTTGCTGATTCCGGAATTGAAGCGATCTATTTAGCAGAAGGACGTGGCCGAGATAGGTGACTTGAAAAAGTCAGAGTTCTCACTTTGAGACTTTGCACACAGGCAGTGTTCTCAAAGCTTGAGAGAAAAGACATAGATGATCTTGCATGTCCTTCCATTGATATAGAATAGGCAAGCATATTATCAACATATACCACCAAGGATTAACAAGATATTCCCAGAATATCAAGTTCAAAAGGCGAGAGAAACGAACAAATGCTCGAAACACTTTCTGAGCTCAACGCTCTTTGAAAGATCATTATTACGAGCACGGGTTCGTGTTGAAGAAGATGCACTGGAAGAATAGATTATCTGGTCCTTCGGAAGAAAAAGAGATGTCACCTGATTCACATTGTCGATTGGATCACCGGTTACAAAGATAAAGAGATCTAGGATAAGAACCGATGATATAGCTTTGCTTATGGTATGAGCTATCAGAGACGAAAAAGATGTGCAGATATGGAGTTCAAAAGATGTGCAGCATGATGGACAGATGATAGACCGCCGTAGTGCCTTGAGAAACTCCGGATTTCCAAGGATGCTTGAATAAGCATAGATAGGATCACGGTGTACCCAAAATCACAGGAGTATCTTTATCCTCCAGATGGTGACGGTTGATAGCATTTTTCCATATTCCAATCGACACTTATCATGAGTGGAATATAGCTATGCCGAGAACCAAATTACAATCACCAGCATCGGATCGACACATGTTATGTAATTAGCCCAAGAGATAAGGAGATGAAAAGAAACTCCAGGATTAAGCGCCGGTGACGAAAGAATGAGTTAGCATGGACATGCTGATAAAAGAGAGATAGATAATGTTTCACACACGACTGAAAAGGAGTGTGGAAACACAGATGGATCAAAGAAAAAATTTCCGCATTTTTCGGCATTAAAATACCAATAGATGCGCAGAATCAGATAACGAAACAAGATTAGCGACTCTACCTCTCCACCTGATAAGTGATTTTGCACGGAAGGTGGAGTTGCTAGAAGGAAGAACGCCCTTAAGAAGATGGCACCGGTTAACAAGGAGTCAGATTGATCACGCCGGTATACAACGAATCAGATAGATCTCGTCGGTTTGCAAAAGCCTGTCGGTATGGAATGTACCAACAGTTGATAACCAAAAGGCCGATTGTGATAACAAACTGGATGCAACAGATAGACATGGAATTACACACACACACACGCAAACACACAACCTATGGTACTACGGAAACCCAGAACACGTGAATCCTAGTTTGAATTTTTGGGAAGAGGATTGAAAACGTTACACTTCCTTACCAGAAAAGGGTGGGTGGTGGGTAAGAAGAAAAGTGGAAGCAGTCCTACTCTCGCGTTTTGTTTTTCCCTAGTATACATAACTACCAAAATATTTGCTAGACAGACAACGACCATTTGGCTGAGACCCTAAAGGGCGGGATGGCTCTGATACCAATTGTAACTACCTCGGTGAATTACGCTCCTAGTACAAGCCTGGATGATCAGAAATGGTTGAAATAGTACGGTGGGGCCCAAATGCCACTCACAGGTAGACCTTTCGGCCGTCCCAACCATTTCCAAACATCGGGACAAGAACGGGCGGCGAATCGGCGAAGGGATCAACTACATACACAAATGAGTATGTATGCAAGCCACCATACAATAGTACATCGAGCCATTCCATCTAAAAGAAAGGAAATATAGCAACGCATACGGCAAGATCCAAATATCCTAGATAGATATAATAGTTTAGGATATCTCCTCATACATCAATCAATGAGTATCAAGCGGAAGCGAAGACAAAATCCGGTACGGATAAGAAGCAAATCAGCATAAGATGCCCCATAAATAAGCACATCCCGCCCACAGATCTCACGGATCCCCGTTCCTAATCTCTACACCGAATGATCGCTGCCCACATCGTCTGGCTCTTCCACCCAAGATCCATCTGCGAGTGTACTGTTCATCCGAACCAATAATTTATCGTGAGACCCTAGGGTACTCAACAAGTCTTTATGCCGCTAAAGGGACACAACCTGGGTGATGCAATTGCAGCAAAAGATAAACCCTAACAATTCTACAGATACCGCTAACCATCCGCCTAACCGCAGATAGACGGATGTCCGTGAATTAATAACAACAGATTATAATGCTTATAAAGGTAATCTTAACAGATCCATCCTCCTCGCCACCGACGAGGAAGCGGACGAACAACCCTCCATCCGCTGGCGTTTTATTATCCATTCCATGAGTGTTGCACTATTTACTAGTCGTACCTAGTCTAGTCAAGTTAAAAGCGGTACCTTAGTTATGCTTGTCTATGATCGAGAAACTGCTCCAAGTCGCCCATAACATGACACGGCTTTGAAAGTTTTACCTCAGGGTGCACAAATAGCAACACACACTCGACATGCCTCGGAAAACCAACTCAAAACCCAACGAGGCGATCACGACAAAGCGATCACAGATTCAGAAATATTTCAGGGGCCACCCCATTGAGCTACCCGCAACGGTTAGCTGACTCGAGACGGTCTCAAGGTTTGCGCCGGTCTGTGAAACGATCGGGAACCCAAATGTGACTGGGCTTGTCGACACCGCGAAAACACTCCGCTTTCCTAAACAAAGACAGCAGACTCGCACAATTTAAATAAAGCAAAGAAGCATGGCATAAGTACAAGATAGTAAATAAAACCTCAAACTAGTTTGTGGCCCCAAGAAATAAGAATGAATCAAGCTCTGCTCGGGGGTCCATAAGCCTCCCGGATGTGGATAGCGAATATTCTTGGAACAGGAATCAAGTACTGGGTCTTACGACAGAAGTGAGCCTGAAAAACCAAATAGCGAATATGGCTCACCGATGCCACTTTCATTAGTTATCCCATTACTACTCAGGTTAAGTTGTTTAGGTACCTCGTTATCCATCAGACACTCACATACCCTACACATGCTGTTCTACGACTCGCATGGCTCAAGCAACTCCTGTAGTAATGGCTCATGGGATGGAGGAACAAGCTTCGGTGGGGTTTAAAGTAAAGGCTATGCAATACTTGGGATTCAATTTAATGCAATCGCGACTCAATGATGCAAGAATAAGATAGAGGCAATAGGTACTATATGTATGCAAGCATGTGGTAGTGCTTGCTCGGGCTCATTGAAGCAAGGGTGGATCTGGGTAGTTCTCCTGGTTCTCTTGATATATCCCCTGCTCAGCGTCTATTCGAAGAAGAACCAAACAAACAAGGGCCAACATAAATAAAGTGCACAAGCATATGAATTAAAATGCGACAAGCAATCAATCATGCCATGATGAATGATGCACAATTTGCATGGCAATAAAGTAGCATGGCATGGGTGAGGTGTGGAAAACAATAATAAAGCATTTTATTTAGTTTTGGCCCCATTTTATTTACAATTAAGTTGCTGCCCACAATATATTTATATGATGCATGCTTCAAATCAGACCATGGAATGCATAAACAGAAAGGTCTCGTCGAGCTAATCATTTTAGACATATCATTTGTTAAATTTGGACTTATAAAACAAAAGTTATTAATTTATTAAGACAAAAGGGCATTTTATTGTAATTTAAATAAACTTGGAATTTTAAATGTTCAAAATATATTTTAGATGGCATATTTGAATTCCTCATATTTTTCTGAATTCAAAACATATATTATATGTATTATTTGAGTTTATATTATAAAAGATATTTTAAAACAGAAATAAATTTGAAATTGGAAATAAATTTGAAAAGATTTAAACTTAAAAATGTAAAATGTATAATACTTTTCAGATCAGACCAACTCCAAGCCACACCTAATGACATGTGAGGCCAGCAGTTGACTCAGCAGCCCACCGCGCTTAAAAGCTTCGGTCACCGCGAGCTAGGCTAGACTAAGAGGCTGACAGGTGGGGCCAGGGTGCTCGCGGACCCACGCGACAGAGAGACGCGGAGGGCTGACCACGTGGCATAGAGGGGGATTGCAGGTTGAGGCTAGGTTATACGGGGTGCTAAGTGCAAAACTGCGCAGAGGCAGACATGTGGGGCCGATAGGAGCGCGGGTTGACGAGATCAAAAAGGCAAGGGGTGTTCTGCAAAATGGCGCCATCGTGGATCTTCTCTGAATCCGTCGGTCGAGATCGGTGCACGACTGACATGGCGCGCGCGGGGCTCGATCCTAGGACGTGCGGCACGCGCTGGGGGGCGGAGCCACTGCGCTAGGGCGGGGGTTGGTGACAGAGGAGTAGGCGTGGCCTAGATGAGGTTCCGTGACGCGCGAGCGTGCAGACGAAGTTGCACTCCGACGAGCGGAGGCTGTTCGACATAACGACCGGCGAGGCTAGGGCGAGACGGCGAAGGGGAACTTGTCAGGGAGAGAGAGAGGCTCACCGCGAGGCTGTCGGTGGCGATGGATCGGGTCGGCGAGCAGTGGAACGACGAGGACGCAGACGGACGGCTCGGTTTAGGGTTTCGGGGAGGCGCGTCGGTTCGGGTGGCTCCGGTCCGTCTCCTCCTCGCCGGGCCTGGGGTGAAGCAGGAGCGCTGCTGATCTCCTGTGCCGCTCCACGGACGTGCTGCTCGGCTGGATCGGCTGGATGCGGTGGAGACCGAGGGTTTTGCCGGCGATGGTGTAGCCGGTGGTGGAGAGGGGGAGGGGGAGAGAGCAGGAGCTGGGCAGATCTGGGGATGCAGGGGAGGCGAGAGAGGGGGTGGATAAGGCAGAGAGGAAGCGAGGGTGCCGTGGGGAGCAGGTGGATGTAAAAGGTGGCTCGGCCACCTTTTTCCTCCTCTCCTCGAGCACGTGCTCGTGCTGGGGTAGATAGGGCGGGGCAGGGCAGGGGCGTGGCGTCCAGGTGGGCAGGGTGATGCTCGGGCTGGGGCCTCCTTGGCAGAGAGAGCTAGAGTGGAGAGGGGGTAGCCTCGGGTAGAGGGGAGGCTCGGGGTAGGCTTGGTTAGGGTTTGCTTGGGTGGGGGGTAGCTAGGTGGCAGGGTGGCCAAGTGGGGCCAGCTAAGAGGGGCTCGGCAAGGAGAGGCCAAGGGGAGGGTTAGGTGTAGAGAGGGACTAGGGTTTAGCTAGGATGGGGTATGGTAGATTAGATGAGATGGAGAGGTAGGTTTAGGGTTTGAAGAGAGGGGGAAAGGTTTGGTGCTAGGGTGTTCTTTTGTCAAGCTCAAACCAAGCACAAACCGAACCCCAACAAGATCAAGACTAGAAAAGAGAGGAAAAGGTGATGTGGTTTAAGCATGATCAAAATAGATCAAGCCCAAAGAGAAGGAGAGAGAGAGATCTAGAGATGATCCACTAAAAATCTAATAAAAACCAAATGACAAGCAAAAGGTGGTACTTGCATGGCCCATGCAAAATATTTATTGCCATGTTGATTCTTGTGAAAACAATATTATCACATGGCATTATTATTATGCATTCCCAAAATTGGAATAAAGCCAAGCAAAAAGGATTAAAAGGATGCCCCATGTGGAGTAGATGGAGATGATCATGTTTGTATAGAAATGGGACTTGCTAGTGTGTATGTGCCACTAGATGCTTAATAGTTCCCAAATTATCCCAACATGAGCATAAACCCATAATAATCCATATGGAAGCTAGGAGAAAGGGTCCCACTCACAAGGCATGCAAAGGTGGCCATGTGGCTCTCATATATCAATAATGTGAAAACAACATGATGCTAAGATGAGAGCATGTGGAAAAAGAATTGGATCCATCCCAACCCACATGAGCTAGAGGTAAAACCAAATAAAATGCATAGCTCATATTTAGTTGGATGGTGGAATTATAAGGTGGTGAAAGAAAGGTGGTGGAGTTAATAAAAGATATGCCCCCAACTCAACTTGGGCATTAAACAATATATCAAGAACCAAATACAATATCAAGAGGCAAATACAATTAATGATGCATATGAGACAAGATCCAAATCACAAAGGGGTTTTATATGATGCTCAAATGCAAGGTGGCATGATGACATGAGCATGATGTAATGATGATGCAACAATTATATGTATGAAGGTAGCATCTATATAAACTAGGCTAGTAGCATTGCAATTGTTAGACAATTGGGATGCTACATGTGTTCCCTGTGCGAGCAATACCAGCTTGGGCACTGCCTATATTTCAATTCCTGAAAGATGGAACATTACCCACTGAGGAGGTGTTATCCAGGCAAACTCAGAGGAGAGCAAAGGCATACACAATTATCAATTCCAAGCTGTACAAACGGAGTGTGACCAATGTCCTCCAGCGGTGCGTTGACCCGGAAGAAGGGCTTGACATCCTCCGAGATATACATCAAGGGGAGTGCGGGCATCATGCCTCGTCCCGAGCCTTGGTGGCAAAGCGTAAGACGGATTCTACTGGCCAAGTGCCTTAGAACAAGCAGAAGATCTAGTGAGAAAATGCAATGGTTGTCAGAGGTATGCTACCAAGACACATATGCCAATGTCGGAACTCAAGACCATACCAATTACATGGCCATTTGCCGTATGGTGCTTGGATATGGTTGGCCCATTTAAACCAGCAAGGGGAAATATGACTCACATCTTGGTCATGGTGGATAAGTTTACAAAATGGATTGAAGTGAAGCCTATAAGAAAGTGTGATGGAGCTACGGCCGTAACATTTCTCAAAGACATTATCTTGAGATACGGTTATCCTCACAGTATCATAACTGATAATGGCACAAATTTTGCTAAAGGAGCATTTGCACGATTCTGCCGGGATAAGAAGATCCGGCTGGACGTTGCCTCGGTAGCCCACCCCGCATCAAACGGATAGGTGGAAAGATCCAACGGATTAGTGTTATCCAGGATAAACCCCCGGCTCATTGAGCCGCTGCAAAGATCAGCGGGGTGCTGGATAGAAGAACTACCAGAGGTACTGTGGAGTTTAAGAACAACTCCGAATCGATCAACAGGCTATACGCCATTTTTTTTGGTATATGGGGCAGAAGCTGTATTACCAGCCGACATAGCGCAAGATTCGCCTAGGGTCACCCAATACACAGAAGCCGAAGTGCAAGAAGCCCGGCAAAATGATGTTGATCTGCTAGAAGAAGCGAGATAACTGGCATTGTCTAGATCCGCCATATATCAGCAAAATCTCCGACGCTATCATAGCCGGAAAGTAAGCCCCCGAGTCTTTCGGGAAGGCGATCTGGTGCTTCGGTTGGTACAACGTACTGCTGGCATGCATAAATTATCCCCCCCATGGGAAGGGCCATTCATTGTGAGCAAAGCATTGCACAATGATTCTTATTATCTTATCGATGCAAAGCCACAGGAAAAGAACAAGGCGGACAGGTCCGGCGAGGAATCTAAGCGTCCATGGAACGTAGCCCTACTTCGTCCTTTCTACACTTAGCAGAGAAGTGTATGTATCCGAGTCTTCTCATATGTCGGTATGTATGCCGGCAATGAGCTTATCAATGAAATGTTGGCACCTCGGGCAGTAACTCGGGGACTGCCTTAATAATATTTGTTGTCTTTTATTATTTATACATCGGCTGGAGTAAGTTGTTCTACTTAACTCGGATTAGTAATGTGTGAGCACCAAAAACCCAACTCTTCGACTTGCTGCTGTCCAACAAGAATTGGCTTCATGGCAAGCAAGAGAACAAGTTTGGAATTGCATAGCACATGAAAAACGACTAAGGAAAAGAACTTAATCGAGCCGACGTTTGTTTTTCGGGCTAACCTTGTATTTACTTTCAAATTATTATGCTAAATTATCTTGAGCTAAGCCTAAAAGTTTCTAAGTATTGTTAAAACAATTTTTGAAGCTCGGATTCGTCAGTCGTAAAACCGAATCAAGGTAGACACAAACCGAGCCAGAAGATTGGACGAACAAGAAAATGAAACTCGGGGACTACGCCCAAGTTAATCTGGCATAAAACTTAGTAGCAAAATATCACATAAGTACGGGATACAATTCCACCCAGCATACCAGGGATCTGATAAGTTTTCAAGTGTTTTTACTTAAGGAGCAGCAGGAGGAGGAAGTTCGGCATCATCTTCGCCTTCTTTGATATCCGAGGCATCGTCCTCTCCATCCTCGTCCGAACCATCTTCAACATTCTCGACCTCTTTGTCGCCAGCGGCTTCCAGGAAGCTCGAACCCTTAGTCCTTTCGTGAAAGGGAGCATATTCAATGAGGCTATGGGCGTAAGCCTGGCGCCGAGCTACCCATTCCGGGTCATTGGTCCACTTGGATCCGGTGCGCAGGCGCGTCAGGAGGCTGAGATCGATATTCTCATACCACGTGAGTATGTGGTGAAGAACGGTCTCAGCTGCAGCACGTCTAGCGGACTCCCTCCAAAGGTCGAGCTAGGTCTCGATCTCCGTCAGCTTTTCAGCAAGGATTGCGATTCTCTCCGGAGTGTCCTCGCCAGGCCAGAACGTGTTGAAGACTCGGACTAAAACGTCGAGGAGATCCTTGCCGTAGTTCTTGATGATTTCCACGCGAGATGACAGGCTGACCAACAGGTCCTCCATGTCATAGGGAATGTCCTCACCGTTAGGAGCGACGGGAGTACCCCTCTCTCGGCGGAAATTGGCAACAGCGGCGCTCGCAATGGGAGTACCCTCTAGAATTTTGCCTAAAAACGGGACAAGAGAAGCAAGTAATGAAAAGACATGTGAGATAACCGGGATAAATATGCCGGAGAAGGAAAAGAAACTTACGTAAAATGTGGCTGTGGATCCGGGTCAACTCATTGATGCAATTATCGCGTCTTTGGCGGAGCTGCACCAGTTTAGCCTTCGCCGACTCGAGTTTGACGTCGGCCTCCTGGAGAAGTTCGTGGTCCTTAGCAATTTGGAGATTGAGGTGCTCGCGCTCTTCGGTGTAGTCCTGGCCAGCCTTTTCAAGCTCAGTTTGGTGCTGCGCCTTCATCTTCTTTATTTCTGCCTTTAACTTGGCAATCTCGTCATTCTTGGTTCGGAGGAGGGCAAGCTCATCGTCTTTCTTTTTGAGCTCGGCCTGATGCTGCCCTGCTTGTTCGAGAAAATGCAGCATCATGTCAGGCACGGGCACACTATCTTCAAGAGATGCTGAAATAAGTGTTGACCCAGTGAGCCGAGGTATGAATGTTTGCAGCCAAGAAGAAAAGGAGATGGAAAGCAAAGGTGGCGGCATAAAAGTAGCTTACCCTTAATCTGATCCAGATTCTTCCTCATGATCTTGTTCTCAGCCTCCACCCCAGCTGCGAAAACCGAATGACGGATTAGTTCTGCAGAAAAATATGAAGGAAAACAGAAAAATATGAAGAAGGGGACTTACCCCTTTTCTCATGCTCAGCGAGATGTGCATTGTTCTTTGCGAGCAGCATCTTGTGGGTATCTAGGAGGCGCTGGAACTCAGCACTCCAGCGGTTGGTGGTCACCTGAAAAGAGTACCAAAATTTGGCTTAAGCCTTGCGCATATTCGAAGTGTACAAGATCCGGGCCAAGTGGAACTTAACCCGGCTCTAGGTGTGTGCATATTCGAAGTGTACAAGATCCGGGCCAAGTGGAACTTAACCCGGCTCTAGGTGTGTGCATATTCGAAGTGTGCAAGATCTGGGCCAAGTGGAACTTAACCCGGCTCTAGGTGTGTGCATATTCGAAGTGTACAAGATCCGGGCCAAGTGGAACTTAACCCGGCTCTAGGTGTGTGCATATTCGAAGTGTACAAGATCCGGGCCAAGTGGAACTTAACCCGGCTCTAGGTGTGTGCATATTCAAGTGCAAGATCCGGCCAAGTGGAACTTAACCGGCTCTAGGTGTGTGCATATTCAAGTGTACAAGATCCGGGCCAAGTGGAACTTAACCCGCTCTAGGTGTGTGCATATTCAGTGTACAAGATCCGGGCCAAGTGGAACTTAACCCGGCTCTAGGTGTGTGCATATTCGAAGTGTACAAGATCCGGGCCAAGTGGAACTTAACCCGGCTCTAGGTGTGTGCATATTCGAAGTGTACAAGATCCGGGCCAAGTGGAACTTAACCCGGCTCTAGGTGTGTGCATATTCGACGTGTACAAGATCCGGGCCAAGTGGAACTTAACCCGGCTCTAGGTGTGTGCATATTCGAAGTGTACAAGATCCGGGCCAAGTGGAACTTAACCCGGCTCTAGGTGTGTGCATATTTGAAGTTGTAAGGGAGCTTCATTAGTTTTCTAAGGAGCATCCGGCCGAGTAACAAGTTACTCCCCCGGAGGCTCGGGGACTAATGGTTATATCGCTAGTGCATGCTAAGGAAAAGGTGAAGTAACGTACCTCCATCATCCAGCCCGCGAGGTTAATCGCCTTAGCGGCTGTGTTCATTTGAGCAGCAAACTCGGTGGGACCGAATTTCTCCAGGAGATCATCGTTATAGACGAACTCCGCCTTGTTCCAGTTGTTCATAAACTCGATCAAGGTCAGAGGATATCGCTCACCGCTGAGAATGTGGGGCGCCACCAAGCCCTTCGCATGTGCCTCTCTCCTCTCAACCTGAGCAAGGGCCGGACTGGTGTGCAGAACAAGTTGCTACGCACTAGTTGGCTCGGCAGGGGCATCCTTCGGTGCTGGAGCTTTCTGGGCAAGCATGGACACGAGGGTGCGCTGCCCAAACCCGGTGGACGCTGCCTTGGTGACGTCAGGGGCTTTCTTGCCTTTGGCTTGCTGAGAGGAGGAAGTGGTTGCGGCATATTTCCCCTTAGGAGCTGCCTAGGTACTTCCTCGCCGAGACTGAGAAGACTCGGACGAGGTGGAGGAGCTTGGCGCTGGTTCCCTTGTTGCTGGAGCTGGTGCTACTGCTGATGTCCTTGCTGCCGGAGTTGGTGCTGGTGCTGGAGTTGATGCTAGTGCTGGTGCTGGTGCTAGTGCGGAGGTAGTCTCGGTAGTTGCTAGTTGCGGCGGAGCCATAGTGGTGGATGCCGCTGCCTCGGCTGGGTCCATCTCCCCCGCTCCGGGGTTGCCTCCCTCTTGACGAGGTGAGCTAGAACCCGGAGCAGCCGCAGAATCCTTTGGAATAGGGCTCAGCGGGCGTGACTCGTCGTCACGGGGGGAGAAGGGCTAGGTCGGAGCGGCGAAGAGATGCTAGATCCACTCTGGGGAACATCCTCCGTAGCACTGCCAAATCAAATAATGTCAGAAGAGAGACTAAAACAGTGCAAGGAAGAATAAGTTGCAGAGGGAAAAGAGGCTTACGCATCCGAGGTCAGGGGCTCCGGAGGAGGAACTTGATGCAGCTCCACGCCTCTTCTTTGGCGCTGCCAGAACAGGTTCACCCGTGGCAAGGGGAGGGTCCTCGTGGATCTGCCCACCGGGGTTAGCTGATGCCGGAAAAGCATAAGAAAGGGGGACAGCATCAACAACTTCCATCACCTCAATATCCGAGTCATCGTCATTGTCGGGCCAATCTCTAATAGAAGAGAGTTTACCGGTGGGTCGCTTGGTCGCATCGGACATTGGGAGGAACATCTCCTGGTCCGGTTCTTCCTCGTCCGAGCTCTCCCGGTCAGGCGCGCATTCGAGGGTAGGGTCGGGGCCATCCTCAATTGTCTACTAAAGGAATTGCTAAAGGAGAAAAAAGATAACGGAGTTAAAAATAAGACGACAACCGACATAAAATCTAATCCGGAGAGAGTTGGTGGCACGAAGTGTTGGGTCCGCAGCATAGAAAACAAAAAATTTCCTACGGTGTGAACTACACGCCAAGATCTATCTACTAGGTACAAAGCAACGGGTGGACATACATCCATGGAGAACTTACCCTCGAAGACAACGATCTTTGTTAACAAGTAGGAACTCGTGGTTGATGTAGTCGTACACTTGCCGATCTCAAGATCGTGATGAAGTCCAAAGAGGCCGCCCAAAGACGTCCATCGATCCAGCTCCGCACCACCAAGTCTAGCACATGCAGCAGCGTGCATCCGTGATCGCACACACGTCCGGTACCCCGACAACCTCCGTCCCTCGCTCCAGCAAAGCAGCGGAAGCATCAACTCCTTTCTATATAAAGCCACCGGGAACATGTATCTCGCTAATTCGAGACCATGGGGATAATACTAGAGGGGGAGAGAGATCCTTCACAAGGAGGCCTGTGTGAGAAGTGAGGAGAGGGGGGCCTTTTATAGGAGGAGGGGAGGGTACCCCTCCCATGGCCGGCGCCCCATGGAGGTGACCCTTCACCTCCCCATTCATGTGGTGGTAACCCCTCCACATAAATTTGCCTCTTCACATTCTCCATTAAAGTCTCCACTTTAAATGCATTAAATTTCTCCAAATTTAATGCTCTCTCATTTAATAAAACTCTTTTATTAGTTTTATTCAGAATTTTGTTAATTACTTTAATTAACAAACATTCACATAAAACCCCCTGCAACATTTCAATATTACATGCAGAACCAATTTTAGCAATTTCATCCGAAACAGTTTTGGTGTCTATTGAAATAATTCCAGCGCTTTCTTAAATCTTAATCTAGAACATATTTGCTCCAAATGGTGTCGGTATCCCTTAAGTGTGTCACCCTATGGTTCGCGAATAATTCAAACATGATCGAGACCCCTCTCCGATCAATAATCAACATCGAGACCTGGAGATCCATACTGACTCCTACACATTCAACGTTGACTTCTGTGATCGTGAGAACCTTTAACGCTAGTAACTAAATCCCTTTGTCCCGCGATATATTACATGTCCGAGATTCGATCATCGGTATCTCCATACCTAGTTTGATCTCGCATCGACATGCACTTTTCTCGTTCCGTGATATAACATTCTAGTGATCACATCACTTGCTTGCAAGCTATTTCAATGTGATATCACCGAGAGGCCCAGAGTATATCTATCCGATCGGGATGGACAAATCCCACTCTTGATCCATGAGCCTCAACATAACACCTTCAGAGTAATCGAACCCACCTTTATAGTCACCCTGTTACGGTGTGACGTTTGATGTTATCAAGATACTCTTCCGGTGTTAGCAATTAACATGATCTCATGGTCTAAGGATAAAGATTACTTCGTATGATATTATAGCAATATAAACATAATGACTTTGATCGTAATGCTATACTTCAGATGAATGTTCATCACATCATTCCACTAATGGTGTGACCTTGTTATTAACAACATCCAATGTCCATGATTAGGAAACCTTGATCATCTTGTTAATCAACAAGCTAGTCTATAAGAGAGGCATAACTAGGAACCATTTTTGTTTATTAAACACACATGTATTGACGTTTCCGATCAATACAATTATAGCATGCAAAATAAACATTTATCATAAACATGGAATAAGGTAATAACCACTTTATTATTGCCTCTCGGGCATATTCCCTTCAGTCTCCCACTTGCACTAGAGTCAATAATCTAGTTTGAAAAACTTTGCGTATTGAACACCTATGGCTTTCTGGTGTTGCATATACGCTATTGCTAGTGGTTAACATAATCTCCGGATCTGACAATTTTAGGTCCGTGTGTATTTTCATGTCTTTGCGTCTCTACGCATCACTCATTCTCAAATGAGATGGCATTGTATAAATTTGGTCCTTTGGTGAGACCTTTAGTTCGTTCGGCTCAAAATATGTTGATATTATTGTCACACAATATATCTTCATAGTATTATCCCACTTTGAACCACACCTAGTTTGATAACAAACTACTTAACACAAATGCCCTCCTATGCTGCTACTATGGCAGTCATATACTTAGCCTTTTGTTGTAGTATCCATCACAATATCTCAACTTTGGAACTCATCCAAATCCATCATGGAAC
Source organism: Avena insularis (assembly GCA_023614405.1). Classification (NCBI taxonomy): domain Eukaryota; kingdom Viridiplantae; phylum Streptophyta; class Magnoliopsida; order Poales; family Poaceae; genus Avena; species Avena insularis. The sequence continues at coordinate 65,532,872 of CM042692.1, read as the reverse complement.
ATCCTTTCCATTATATTGTGCCACCCATAGTCTAAATTGAGATAAATTTAATTTGTATCTTGTGACAAAACTAGTATCAATGTAACACTTTACAATGAACTACCTTTAACTATTTGTCACTTATACATGATATATTCTTAGTTCTTCCAAAGCTCATAAGAATATCTTTACTATTGTCCAATGATCATCTTATGAATCATTTTGGTATATGCTCATAACATTTAGAGCATAGGACATTCTGGATATATACATATCATGGTATAATCGATCAAAATTTTCATGTGATTTTACTCACCAAGTGTTGAAACACTTGAATCTTGATACAATCCTTTCCATTCAGTAAGAACCTTTCTTATTGTTTCCATATTGAACCCTTTCAATATCTCATATTGAACCCTTTCAATATATTATATATGTATGTCTGGCACAACCATATTAGCGCCTTAATCTATCCATATAGATATTGATGCCTAATATTCTGGGTTTGCCCAAGTCTTTCATCGAAATCTTATTTTAATGAAATCCTTAACTTGTGTCAATTCAAGATACATCATTTCCAATCAACAATATGTCCTCTACATAATGTATTAGAAATATGTCTCAGCGCTCCCACTTAATTTCTTGCAAATGCAAGCATCTTCATCATCTCCGATGATTTTAAACTCTTTTAACAGTTTCATCATGGTGAAGATTCCAACTCCGCTATGCTTACTTCAACTATTGAAGTTTACATGCCCTTTTAGCACCCTTTGAATTAACAAAACCCTTCGGACCATGTCATGTACATGTCCTAGGTTACCGTTCTATTAGAAGAACCTTGTTTTGTTTATTCAACTACCATATACCAAATTATATGTAGTGGTTGCTACATTAATCCGTCAAGACTATATATCGCTATGAAAGATCAAATCTTGTCATAGTCAACTCCTTGAACATTGTCGTAAACTTCTTTCCGACATGTCGACTATTTCATAGATGTTAAACATCAATGTCTTATTTCTTTATAGATCCAAACACGACCGATAGGCTTCACGCCTTTCCGGAGGGTCTTCCAAGTTCAGAAACTTGTTTTCTCGTGTATGGATACTATCACGGATTCTATGACTTCTAGTCATTTTATGGAGTCAGGGCCCATCATCGCTTCTTTGCATGTAGTCGGTTCATCATTGTCAAAACAATAATGACTTTCTTATCAAATCTTACTATTTGATTCTTACCGACCCACACGATTCTATAGGAACTCTAATCTTCGAGATCACACCTTTTGTAATCACGAGAGCCATGAGCATTGTGGCCGCCACCGGGACACTTTTCGGTGCTGCGCTACTTAGCACATATAGCTAAGGTTCAACAACCTTATCAAAGTTCTATTGACCTCCCACTTAACTTTTCACAAAAAATTCCTTCTCAAGAAACATGACGTTTCAAGTAACAAACTCTTTTGTCCTCGGTGTTACGGAGAAATTCCCAACAAATTCTTTGGGATAACCTACAAAGACGTGCTTATCCGACTTTGGTTGTAAACATTTTACTTATGCATAGCATACCAAAATTTAAGAAAAGACAATTCGGGTTTTATCCCGAACCATAACTTATATGGTGTCATTTCTACGGATCACGATGGTGCTCTTTTCAGTGTAAAAGCGGTAGTCTCTAAAGCTTCAATCCTTAAAACATAATGGCAGTTTTATAAATGACACCCTTGATCTTACCATGTCAAACATGGTTTGATTTTATCTCTCGAATATGCCATACTCCTATGGTTTATCGGGAAACACAAATCATGGAACAATTCCTCGAGTCTTAGGTGTTTTTGCTAAACATGTAACTCAAATATCTTCCTTTATGATCGAATCATAAACTCTTTATTTTCTTGTTACACTGATTTTTCACTTCATCTTGAAAGTCTTTGAACAACTTTCAAATGTTTCATACTTCTTCCTTATTAAGTAAATATACAGATATATTCACTCAAATTCTTGAAGAAAGCATATGAAGCAAAAAGATCCATCGCATATGGCTACACATAATGGACTTATGCACATCAGCATGCACAATTTCCAATAAGCTAGTCATCCATTCCTCTTTGGCCTATGAACGGAGTTTCAATTATCTCGAGGAAAGTTTCACAAGCGTCAATTGATCAAAATCAAAGACTCCAAAATTCCATCAACATGGAGTTTCTTCATGTTTTCTTTCAAATATAATTAAAACAGCGATGTCACTTCATAAGTGATCTTTCAATCATTTGTCTTGCGACATTTTAGCAATAGTGTTTATGGATGTGATTTCTCCAACTAGACTTGTAAAAGTTCATCCATCCTTTATGGAATACGGTAATTATTTGAACAACCATTGTTCTCATGATACCGGAACAAAATAACAATTATTTAAACAAATCTTGAAGGCTTGGTTTGATGACAACAAAAAACACAATAAAACTTTATTTGTTTTCGATGAACATCATCACTCATTCTCTTGCTGGTTACTTAGGCCATTGTAGTTCATGAATTGCGTTGTCCTGTATGACACTCATACCAACCAATTCGGTATCCAATACCGGTATCCAATACCTAAGAACCACATTGTTTAACAAGCAAGGAATATAGCCATAACATGTATATCTTCTATATACCTAAGTTGGACATCTCCAACCTTTTATTTTCTGCCAAATATTTTATAGATTCTCTTTTAGCAATTCCTTTTCTTTTAAAAGAATCTATCAACATCAATAGTGGTGTCATCAACATGACACATGGTACAAAGCGTATATAGTCAAATACTAATACCTTTGGACTTGCACTTTGAAGTGGATCACCATCATCAAATGTTTGGTGTTCTTTCAAAAATCCACTCTTTAGTAATCTATTAGTGTAGTAAACATTTTACTTACATCTTCTATTCATCCTTATCATGACAACTTTCATGATCAAGCTACTATAGCCTATAAGGAAGAATTGCGAGTATAATATCAGTTCCCAAAACCTTTTTGGTAGATTTGGATGCCTAGCATCTCCATCCTTCACAAATTCTCATACAATATGAGACCATGTATGTTGCTAAATTATACTCTATCATAATGCAACCAAAAACATTGTTTCAGATATCACAATATCTTTCACACATGATGGTTTCTGAAACAATTTCCAGCTCCAATATAATCTTGATATTAAAACAACTTTTGAATATCAATAATCATGGAGGCAAACATGATACTTTAGATACTAACATTGGAATTCTTACTCTTGATTTAATACTACTTATTAAACTTCATGGAGTAAATAGAGTTTGCTGAAAGTTTGCAATAGGACTTATAAACTTTAAATTGACATTCAAAACAATACGATACCAGTTCGCAAAGTAAATATCCAGAATTCTATAGTTCTATTATCTCAAATAAAAACTAAGCATAAGGTAGTGAACATATGCGAATGACTACAACAAATTATGCAAATTCACTTTGATTTAGTTTATGACAAATTGAGTTTGACTAATCCAAATTAGAAATGAACTCCCACTCAAAAACGACATCCCTCGTGCCTTTTTGGTGATTACATGAACCAAATCCACTACACCAAGTCCGATCATCACGTGAGTCGGTGTAGCTTCAAAGGCGAGCATCAATATGGTCATCACATCAACTATATGACTCATGCTTAACCTTTCGGTCCGTGTTCCAAGGCCATGTCTGTACAAGCTAGGCTCGCCAAGTAAAAACCTTAGTATTCGCGTGTGTAAAACTGTCTTACACCCGTTGCATGAAAGCGTAGAGTTGAGAACACCCGATCATCACGTGATGTCTCGAAACACGATCCATAGAACGGTGCATACTTAAGGAAGAACACATTTTATCTTGATATTTAAATGAGGGATCATCTTACAATGCTACAGAAAGCGCCAAACTAGCAGTATAAGATGCTAACATCTAATGTGTAAAGTGAGATGATATGGTCCATGCATTTGATCTCTATCATTGTGGTATGATCTCTATCATTCCTTTGTGTGTAAGGCCAAGGTCTATGGAACTTACATGTTGAGTGTGTTGTAAGAGTATCTATCATACATCTACTTACAACAATACCATATCAATACACTAGCCCAGCAACGATCTAAACTAGACGCCTCTAATTTATCAATTGCAAGTTTTACGTGGCTTAGGGCTTTCGGAGATAGAACCGTTCTTACCTACGAACATGAACCACAACGAGGATAACCAAATTATTAGCAACTCGTTGTAAATCAGATATTGACTATAGTAGGAGAGACAGACACCTGCCAGCCACTTATGTAAAACAAGTTGCATGTCAGTCGTGGAACCGGTCTCATGTACGATGACATGTAAGGTTGGTCCGGGCTGCTTCATCCCACTATGCCACCAATATCCAAAATACATAGAAGATGCAATAACATGATCATCATAGCCCACATGTCAACATATGTGTACTACCCGTGCTAAGCACCTACGCATAGATCAGGCTCTGATACCCTTTGTTGGGTCATGACATAGAAAACAAAAATTTTCCTGTGTGAACTACGCCAAGATCTATCTACTAGGTACAAAGCAACGGGTGGACATACATCCATTGAGAACTTACCCTCGAAGACAACGATCTATGTTAACGAGTAGGAACTCGTGGTTGATGTAGTCGTACACTTGCTGATCTCAAGATCGTGATGAAGTCCAGCAGTCCGGCTCGGACGTCCATCGATCCAGCTCCGGCACCACCAAGTCCAGCACAAAGCAGCGGTGCATCCGTGATCGCACACACACGGTCCCCGACAACCTCCATCCTCGCTCCAGCAAAGCAGCGGAAGCAAGAACTCCTTTCGAGATAAAGCCACGGGAACATGTATCTCACTAATCCGAGACCATGGGGATAATACTAGAGGGGAGAGAGATCCTTCACAAGGAGGTGTGTGAGAAGTGAGAGGGGCCTTTTATAGGAGGAGGGTACCCCTCCCATGGCCGGCGCCCCATGGAGGTGACCCTTCACCTCCCCATTCATGTGGTGGTAATCCCCTCCACATAAATTTGCCTCTTCACATTCTCCATTAAAGTCTCCACTTTAAATGCATTAAATTTCTCCAAATTTAATGCTCTCTCATTTAATAAAACTCTTTTATTAGTTTTATTCAGAATTTTGTTAATTACTTTAATTAACAAACATTCACATAAAACCCCCTGCAACATTTCAATATTACATGCAGAACCAATTTCAGCAATTTCACCCGAAACAGTTTCGGTGTCTATTGAAATAATTCCAGCGCTTTCTTAAATCTTTATCTGGAACATATTTGCTCCAAATGGTGTCGGTATCCCTTAAGTGTGTCACCCTACGGTTCGCGAATAATGTAGACATGATCGAGACCCCTCTCCGATCAATAATCAGCAGCGGGACCTGGAGATCCATACTGACTCCTACACATTCAATGATGATTTCTGTGATCGTGAGAACCTTTAACGCTAGTAACTAAATCCCTTTGTCCCACGATATATTACATGTCCGAGATTCGATCATCGGTATCTCCATACCTAGTTTGATCTCGTTACCGACATGCACTCTTTTCGTTCGTGATATAACATTCTAGTGATCACATCACTTGCTTGCAAGCTATTTCAATGTGATATCACCGAGAGGGCCCAGAGTATATCTATCCGTCATCGGGATGGACAAATCCCACTCTTAATCCATGAGCCTCAACATAACACCTTCGTAGCACTGAACCCACCTTTATAGTCACCCTGTTATGGTGTGATGTTTGATGTTATCAAGATACTCTTCCGGTGTTAGCAATTAACATGATCTCATGGTCTAAGGATAAAGATTACTTCGTATGATATTATAGCAATATAAACATAATGACTTTGATCTAATGCTATACTTCGGATGAATGTTCATCACATCATTCCACCAATGGTGTGTCCTTGTTATTAACAACATCCAATGTCCATGATCAGGAAACCTTGATCATCTTGTTAATCAACAAGCTAGTCTATAAGAGAGGCATAACTAGGAACCCTTTTTGTTTATTAAACACACATGTATTGACGTTTCCGATCAACACAATTATAGCATGCAAAATAAACATTTATCATAAACATGGAATAAGATAATAACCACTTTATTATTGCCTCTCGGGCATATTCCCTTCACGAAGCTTACCACGGGAGGAAGCCTATCCCGGCAATAATGCTCAATTCCCCACGTCCACTCAGAGGAGAAGTCCTTGTGGGTGGTGAAGAGCGCCTTGACCCGGCGGTAGATTTTGGTGTTGCTAAGCTCAAAGGACAAGGTCTGGTTGGGGTCGCGACCCTAGCTCATGTGGCACACCTTGTGAGTGCGCTTCTGGAGAGGGGAGATCCGGTTGCGGACAAATGTGATCATGGCGTCCTCATTGCGCAACCCGAGATGCTTCAGCTCCTTGAACCTTTTGTTGATCCGGTTGGCCAATACTGTAGGCTTCTTGGGGACAACGTCCCACAACTCCAGGTTAGGTGGACCCGGAGCATAGGGAAGCAGCCGGATCAAGTCTTCAGTGCCCTTGTTCCGGACATAAAAGAAAGTCCGAGCCCATCCTTTGCAGGAGTCCAGCCTGGTGACTCGGGGGAAAACGGATAGCCTCTGGGGTGAGATGGATGCAGCTCCAAATTGAGTGAGCTACTTGTCCTCCAGATCGAGTTGAATATTCGGAATGACATTACGACGAAGGCCGAAAAACCAGATCCATAGCTCCTTCATGGGCCATAATCCGGTGTAGCCCTCGATCGTAGAGGCAAAAGCAGAAAGAGAAGTGATTGCGTTGGTAGGAAGGTGGTGCGGCTGGAGTTCGTATGTGCTTAACCAATCATGGAAGAAATCGCTGACCGGCAAACCAAACCCCCGTTGGAAGTGCGACAAGAACACAACGTACTCACCCGGATTGGGTGGGGGGGCGAGTTCGGCGGAGGCAAGGCGCGTGATGACTCCAGAAGGAATGCGTCTGGTGGTAGAGCGATCCAGTTGTCTGGCAGACCCGCCCACGCACCACGGTCCGCCGTGGGCGTGTCTTCTCCATCTCTTGCTCGGCGACGCGTAGCTCCTCCTTGTCATCTCTAGCTCGTTGCCATCACTGCCGCTAGCCGGTGGGGCAGCGCCTAGATTGGCAACGACCGTGGCGAGGAGGCAGTGGCGATGATCAGAGTCAGCGAAGCGGTGGCAGTGGCGCTGCTACTTGGAAGCGATGGCAGCCATGCTGGGAAGACGAAGAAGAAGAAGTGCTAGAGGTAGAGGGGCGCGGAAGGGGGAAAAGACCTAAGGGTGCACCCCTCCCCTATTTAACCACTCCCTCGAGGGGGAAGTGGGATCATGTCAAACGAGTACGACACACGGTGTGGCCGTGTATTGCCCGTGTCAACCAATCAGCAGCAAGCCACACGGAGGGCCACAGGGTGTAATAGATCCCATGACGTGACGCACTGATGCGGTTGACGAGGAGGCAGGCCAGACGTGACGTGCACCACAGTGATAACTGACAAATTACTGCAACAGTTACTATGGCTGGCCCTTAAAATGAGGCAATCTAATGATTAGCCTCCACGTGGGCTAGTGTACGAGAGAAGGAAAGAAGACCCGGATGAGACCGTGGTAACCCGGCCAGCAAGTGAAAACTTGGAATGTGCCACGGGAAAGTAAAACCATGAGGTCCGAGTTAGGGTGGTAACCCGGCCAGCAAGTGAGAGCTTGGAACATGCCAAGGGAAAGTAAATCCAGAGAATACGAGACAAGGAGGAAACCCGGAGAAGGAGCAGAAATCTTGGTGGAATTGAACCTGCTGTGGCCTTAGCGGCTAAGGCAGCTAAGACCGCAGCAGCTTCGGGGACTAATGTTGGGGGATACCCCGGGTAGGGTCACGCCAGGGTATAAATGCCGAGTTAGCCGAGGTTCGGCAAGGCTAAAGCGGATGCTGGCCGGGTCACCTCAAGGAAGGCCGAATCACGGGGTAACCCGGACCAGGGGGCATCCACCTAACTAGGTCTCAACCGACTTAAGCCGTAAGTCGGAATGGCGTATTTAACTTGTATGCAGGAACGGGTGTGGCCGGATCAACTATGATCCGGGTCATATCTAGCTTCTAGGAGAAGGAAGGAATCTCACTGGTCAAAAGAAGCCCCGGTACGCACTGCATGAGCGAAGCAAAAGAGAGCAGGACCACCGAGGCGTGGCCGATAGAGGTGACGACGCCCGTGTCGGCTGACGCGGGCGCCGCAGAGGCTCACGTAGCCTCTGCATGGGTGTCGCGGGGGAAAAGTACCCTGGTCGGTTTGCTATTTTGGGAGGAGGCATATTCCCTGGAATATGCCTCCACGTATGCCCTAAGTGGAGACCTAGCCACTCCTATATAAGGAGGGCTAGGGCCTCTGTAGAAGGGGTTCCTCGATTCAGAAAGATTCTAGGTTCTAAGGGTCTTGTACGGGTTAACTGTGGGTGAGAGTAAGAGAGCTCCTTCTTCCTCCTCTTGCCAATTCAACTCTAGGAGCACTTGTAATCTGTGAACTGAATCGAATACAAAGCTTCTGTGTGGGGAATCACCTCATTATCCCTCCCTGGATTCCCCTAGTGATATTAGTCCCCACCTTTAGCCTATCCATGGCATCTGCCGTGACACCACCACGACAGTTATGTATATGTGTTAGAGAAACGCCTGGGCCGCTGGTCTAATCCATGCTGACATGGTGGAAACCTGCAGCGTAACCATAATGAGCTGTCTATGAAGCATTCTTCTTATAAAAAAAGAGTCCTATATTGAAAAAAAGAGAAAAGGAAAAAAATGAGATTATGAAAAGAGGAAAGAGAGAAAAAAGCACCATATTCCCATGGTAAATAAGAAGATTGTTGAGATGCTCCTTGTCTGCTTGCCTTGTCATTTTGATATGGGGATTCTTCCGTATCATCGGGCAAGGGGTACCTCACATGGTTCTCTATGATACACATGTACTTACGATGACAAGAACTTACCGGTGACTAAACTTGAGTAGCATGAGGAGCGGCCCTTGTATACAAGGGACATGAGATTTCTAACTTATACTTCGTCAAGCATGTACACCATAGTTTGTTTACTTTAACCTTAATCACTTCAAGATGCTTATGATAGGGGCAATGAGAGCTAAAAGCTATAAGTACCATAATTTTTGGAAGCTCTTTATGAGACTTGAATCCCTACTTCCTTCTATGAAGGCCTTTCTTCCACCATTATATTGAGTCTCCACCTTCTACCTTTATGCACTTACTTTGAGAGCATACTGGCCATTCTTAGTTCTATGTGCATTGTCCCAAGACTTGTTGATTGATGCATACCTTGATATTTCTTGTTTTAAACTATTTGTATCTAGTCACTGTTATGAACTTTGAAGGTGTCCCATGCATTTATATTTGCTACTCTATGAGGGATAAGCTGAATACTATGATGCTATGTTTTCTTTATGTGAAACAAACAAACGTCTTGCAAAGCATTGTTATTCATGAACCTTTTGTTTGTGCCTTTCATGTTGCAACACAGTTTCTTTGTCTTATTGCTAGAACTTTGTCTTTCATGTTATGATTGAAGTACTATGATCCCAGCTTTGAATGTTTTACAAATACTTTGATCAAGTCTTTGATGGTGCATGTCACCACAAAAATTATTCTTTCTTTTTATCACTTACCTACTCGAGGACGAGCAGGAGTTAAGCTTGGGGATGTTGATACATTGCAAATGTATCTATAATTTTTGATGTTCCATGCTTAGTTTTATCCACTTTCTTGTGTTTTGTCCACACTTTGGAGTACTTTTCATATGATTTCTTGGACTAACCTATTAACAAGAGCCACAGTGCCAGCTGCCTATTTTCTGCTATTTTTGGTTCCAGGAAAGTCAGAAAATGAATATTCTCGGAATTGGATGGGACAAAAGCCAAAGTGCCTATTTTTTCGGAAGATTCACGGAGCCAGAATACGAGACGGAGGAGGGCCAGGGGCTAGCCACACCACCCCTAGGCGCGGGCTGGGCTTGGCCACGCCAGGGCATGGTGTGGGCCCCAGTGCACCCTCGGTCTCCTCTTCGCCTAAGAAGCCTTCTGACCTAAAAACTTGAGGGTTCGACGTTTTCCGTAGGAGTTCCGCTCACCGCCACCACCAGATTTCACGAAACAGCACCGTAAGCTCCGTCATCACCACGGACGGGAATTGAAGAGATCATCGCCATCATCATCACCATCGCTTCTCCATCGACCATCCATGTTTCCCCATCTATGAGTGAGTAATTCCTCGCTGTAGGCTATGGGGATGGTAGGGATTGGATGAGATCGTTCATGTAATGGCATCAGATTGTTAGGGCATGGTGCCTAGTATCTTTTATTAGTGCTTTATGACTTTGTTGCGACTTGTTGTGCTTAATGCTTGTCACTAGGGCCCGAGTGCCATGATTTCAGATCTGAACATGTTATTGATTCATTATGATAGTATTGTTTTTGGTCTTATCTACAAGTTGTATACACATCGTTGTTGTCCGGAACCTATGGCTCCAAAATGACGTAAATCAGGATAACCTAAGGAATGGCTTTGATGTGAGGATCACATGTGTTCACGGAGTGTTAATGCTTTGCTCGTGCTCTATTAAAAGGAGCACCTTAATTGCCAGAGTTCCTAGAGGCCCCGCTGCAAACGGGCTGGCAGGACAAAAGATGTTGTGCAAGTTCTCATTGCGAGCACGTATGACTATATATGGAACACATGCCTAGGATTGTCTAGTACTTGGATGCTTTATCTTATTTTTCTGCAATTGCCCTATGTTCTGATTGCTATGTGAATTATCTTGTCCATGCAACGCCCGTCCATCCATCCCTATGCCTACCGCACTCAAATCCCACTGCTATCGCTTTTGTTACTACCGTTTTGCTTTACTATCACATTACTTTGGTATTCCTACTACAAAACTGTTGCTACTGATAAACTGCTGTGAGCAAGATTGTTTCCAGGTGCAGCTGAATTGACAACTCAGTTGTTAAGGCTTATAAATATTCTTTGGCTCCCCTTGTGTCGAATCAATAAATTGGGTTTCACTTCCCTCGAAAATACTGCGATACACCCCCTATACTTGTGGGTCATCACTCATCTTACCTCATCAACATATATCGATCTCCTGTCATACTAGATTCATCTGCATCTCTGATACAACAGCTAGCTGAACTAGCCTCAACAGCTAAGCATGGCAAAGCAAGACACATATATAAGCTCTATAAGTGCACACAATGTCGTGGGAATGGCCATGATAGTCGCTACCTAGGGTAGCAATTGAGTCGATTGAAGCAAGGGCGAGCGCGCCATCCGCGGATTGAGTCTGGGAGCACATAAAGGTTTACCCATGTGAAAGGGCATGTGTGCCCCCATGTGTGCCCCCATGTGTGGTTTTGGTAATTAATGACAATATCTATAGACTAATGGTTGAAGATAGAAGAAGTTTGGAGGTTGATCAAGATAAGGGCAAAGATTCTATTCAAGATAGATCAACACTCAAGAAGAAATGAAGAAGTGCAAGCCCAAGGTGCGCCATCTCTATAAGATCTCATGCTTGAAGCTTGTCATCCTTGGTGATCATGGAGCAATGAAGACAAGTTCAAAGAAGAGGTTCCCCCATGGAGTATAGGGGAGCAAGTCGCAAGTATTCATCAAGCAAAGCGCGAGCAAGAGCAATCAAGAAAGGTGTTTCATCTTGAAGGAGACAAGATCGTCTACATCAAGCTCAAGTGGAATGATCAAGGAAAAGGTATGATCTTGATAGGTTTTCTATTTTACCGGTCTCTTGTAGTGTTGGGATACTAGGTTTATGATAGATAACCGTACTATCAAGAGGGGCTCTCGAGTGAGTAGCTTGATCTTATCTTTCAGAGAGAGCTCAAACCTTTACATAAATAGCATTGTGTTTCTTGGTTGTTGTTTGTATCTTGTCCATGTGGTTATCTCCATAACAAGCTCTAGTCCATCAAAAAATGGATTTCTCTTGAATATATTTTTGTGTTTCGATCTTGTGGGTTTTACGGCTCCACACCTTAGGAGATATCTCACATATATATTCATGGTACTTTCTCCCTTGGTGATACCCAATATATCACATATATAATCATGGTATTTTTTTTGGATTCTACACGTTATTATCTTTCTAGCAAAATTGGTTTCATCTTATTTAGAGTTCGGATGCAAAAGTTATGGCAGTTTTGGTTCTAGAGTTTCCCTGATCGGAACTACCGCTGCTTCACCGAAACTACTGCTAGGCCACTTTCGGTGCCGGTAGTACCGGTTGATTTCCGGTGAGCATGGGAACGGCCCCAGCACCCTTCTGTTTTTGATGCATATTTACCAGAACTTGGGTTGGTAGTTGACCAGAAGTACCGCTCGGCATGGTTTGCCGCCGGTACAACCGGTGGATGTACTAGCTCACTTCCGCACCTTGTGCACCCCGTAGTAAGCTTTCTATTTGGTCGCATCTATTTATCAGTACTTGGTCGGTAGTAGACCGGTCGGAAGTTCCGGTCCGGTACGGGCGGAACTTCTGGCCTATACAACCAGGTCGCGTTTTCGAACCATTGGAACTGGGCTGGCCGAAACTTCTGGTGGCTCACTGGTACTATCGGCCATGCTTGATTTGACCCAAACGGTTAGATCTGGGAGCCCTTTAAAAGGGGATCCTCTTCCCCTTCGTGGGCATCAACTCTTTTCTTGGTTTTTGGCTTTCTCCCTCTCCTCCATTGTTGACCTTGAAGAGCTTGTCCTCTCCCCTTTCCCCCTCCTATGATTCTTGCATATTTTGAGGGATTTGGGAGAGGAGATCTAGATCTACAACCCCACCAAACCAAATCCCTTCTTTGTGAAGGAATCCTTGGGATATATATCTTGGAGAGTTTTGTGTTCGCCTCTTGTGTTCGTCCTCTCTTATTCCCCCAATAGCTTTTGTAGCTTTGGTGGAATTTGAGAGTGAAGGACTTTCCTATTGCATTTGGTGCATAAGTTTGTGTTCTCCTCGGACATTTGTCAAGTTCAAGATCTTGGGCTTGTTTCTCTTGGGTCTTGGAACCCTATACGGTTGTGTGGAGTTTTAGTGAATTCTTGGGGCCTCCAATTGAGTTGTGGAGATTCCTCAAGCTTGTGGCCTTCTGTGGCATTGTTCTTGGGGCCTCCAATTGAGTTGTGGAGATTGCCCAAGTTTGTGGCATTGTTCTTGGGAGCCTCCAATTAAGTTGTGGAGATTGCCTCAAGCCTTGTATGGGTTCGATGACCGCCCTCAAGTGTCCCATAGTGGATCATGAGTAAGCCTTTGTGGTGATCTCATGGGAGAATAGGGTGAGTCTGTTGTGGCGTCAGTGAGTTGTGTGCCTTCACATCTTAGGGTGAGGCCTTGTGTGGCGTTGGGTGAGCATCGAGCCACCATAGCTCAAGGTGAGCCATTTGTGGCGTTCAGAGAGTATTGCGCCATCGCACCTCTACAACGGATACGTAGCTTATTTGGAAGTGAACTTCTGGATAAAATGATAAGGGGTGACCTCCAGGGTGGCCCAATCTTCACGGATCTCGTGGTCAAATCGATGGGAAAGCGAGGGGAAAGAGAGAAGGTAGCAGAAGCAAACACACACCTCATGAAGAACATGATGAGCACACACAAACAAGACACAATACAAGGCCAATTGCTCCCGCCGGCGGCCACCGGTATGATAGAATCCTTGCAAGGAAAGATCAGTCAACATGCTCCCGTCAATCCCAAGTGGAGAGGGAAGAACACCTTGGAGAGGATCTTGACAACTACGGTTACGCACTCGCAAACGTAGGCCTTGTACAATGATGGATGCACAATGCAAACTCCAACGAGGTTGGTGACGATAGTCGGTCCCCTTTTGGTAAAGGGGATGAGGCAAAACTAGAGATTCCACAAAGGGGGTTGTCTTTAGTCTATCATCTATGCCTAAGGGATACATGAGGGGGTGGGGGCTCTATTTATAGGCCAGCCACTAGAATAGGGGTAGTTTGGGCATAAAACTAGGGTTTGGAAAGGAATAAAGGGGTACATGGGCCAAGGGCCCAGCCGTTAGCACGTCGGCCCATCACTTATGCCGGAGACTCTGGTGTGGGGTAGAGACTTTGGAAGGAGTCCAGAAGCTTGTAGACATGGGAAGCTGGTGGTCGGGCCGGAGACTCCGGGCGCGTGCAGGCGCAGACTCCGTGATCTGGCGGAGACTCCGGATTGAGTCCAGGGGCTTGTAACCAGGCTTTGAGCAGAGGGAGGCCGGAGACTCCAAGGCATGGGCAGCGGAGACTTTGGTCAGGGCAGAGACTCCAGGGCATTGTCAGCGAAGACTCCGGTCCTGGAGTCGGCTGCTTGATACGTTGCAAACGTATCTATAATTTTTGATGTTCCATGCTTGGTTTATATCTACTTTCTTATGTTTTTTCCACATTTTGGAGTATTTTTATACACTTTTCTTGGACTAACCTATTAACAAGATGCCACAGTGCCAGTTGCCTGTTTTCTGCTGTTTTTGGTTCTAGGAAAGTCAGAAAATGAATATTCTCGAAATTGGACCGGACAAAAGCCAAAGTCGTTATTTTCCCGGAAGACTCACGGAGCCAGAAGGAGAGACGAAGGGGGGCCATAGGGTCGCCACACCAACCCTGGGCATGGGTCCCCCTGGCCGCGCCAGGGCATGGTGTGGCCCCCCTAGTCGGCTACCGACCTTGCCTCTTCGCCTATAAGAAGCCCCCGATGCAAAAGCACTAAATCGACAGCCTCCAGCCACGAAAAGTTCTGCAGCGCCGCCGCCACCGAGGGGGAGATTCAGGGGACAAAAATTCTCTGTTCTGGCACCCTGCCGGGATGGGGAAGTGCCCCCGGAGCCATCTCCATCGATCTCCGCCACCATCTCCATCACCGTTACTGATTCCCATGATGATGAGGGAGTAGTTCTTCCTCGAGACTAAGGGTTCTACCAGTAGCTATGTGTTCATCTCTCTCTCTATGCATGATCATATTGTGATCATGAGCTTTGTAATCAAGTAGATCTACCTTGCTACTCAACTGCTTTAATAGATCTCTGCTCTCCCCATGTGTGTGAAAGTGACAGCGTGCACACCATGGTGGCACTTAGGCTAGAGATTAAAAATACTTGTTATGAGTTATATTTGGAGTTGGATGTCTCTATGAAATTGTGGTGTTTGTTGGAACCATCTAGTGCTCAAGGTGACAGTGTGGGGTTATCTAGATGGGGAAAGCGAACTTTGAGGTGTGATGTTATAGCCCTACCATGGATTAGAGTGTCCAACCAGTGAGTAGTTCAGAGTAGTATCATAAAGAGAAGATATTTATATGAGAGTGTTCACTAGTAAAAGTATGATCCGTAGACCTTGTTTCTAAGCATTGAAACACCGTTTGCAACTAGATCTGTTACATGTTTGCTTGCTGCCATCTTTATTTCAGTTTGCCTTTAGTCTCTTTCACACCATCAAGCTATTTCCTGGCACCGTTACCACTTATAATTATCCATACTACTTGTATTTCCCTATCTCTTCGCCGAACTAGTGCACCTATACACCTGACAAGTGTATTGGATGTGTTGGAGACACAAGAGACTTCTTGTATCTTGATTGCAGAGTTGTTTGAGAGGGGATACCTTTGACCACTTCCTCTTCGAGTTCAATAAACCTTGGGTGATCCACTTAAGGAAAAACTTGGTGCTGTTCTACAAACCTCTGCACTTAGAGGCCCAACAACTGTCTACAAGAATAGAAGTACGTAGACATCAAGCTATTTTGTAGCGCCGTTGCCGAGGAGCAATACTGTGTGTAGGGGTGGGCGTTCGGTTCCTCGGAATTTTCGGTGCGGTTCTTTGGTCTCTTGATAATCTCGGTTTCAGAAAAGTAAACACCGATCGGTTAATTGTAAATAAGGTAACCGAGGCTTTTTGGTGCCTCTAGAATTCGGTGTGGTCTCGGTCTTGTACCGAACTGACCGAAAGAAAATGGCCTAGGCTGACGCCGCTCTTCACGAAAGGACTCCAGCTGGTTCTTTCGATTAAAAAATTACTAGATGTCTAGGTACGTCAAGTTGGGCTTGTTCACTCGATTAAAAAACTGGAGCTTGCACGTAACGAGAACTACTCAGCTAGTTTCCTTGATAAAAAGACTTGACTGATTCTGCCCATGACCAATGAAAGCAAAAGAACGCACGCGAGACTTCTGGCCTAACAGAGGGCAAAGATTGATCTAGGGACGCGGTAATCCGAGGAAGGGATTTGAACTGATGACCGTTTTGCTAATTCAGAAATTTGGGAGGCAGTGTACTGCAAACGCGTGGGTGGACGATAATTACGGGATTTAGGGGTAGTACTCGGTGCTTCGGTCAGTTCGGGGTACCGAGGGTGCAGACCGAAATCACCAAAATAAATTCGGTTTCTCACAATTGCTAACCGATCCTAGTACCGAATGATTCGGTTTTGGTCAGTTTGGTTTCGGTACAGGTTAATTCGGTCCGGTGATTCGGTTTTCGGGTTATATGGCCACCCCGAACCATGTGGGTGAATATTCTTGTGTGCACTTGTTTGCTTTATCTCTAAGTAGTTTTTACTTTCAGTTTTAAGTTGTTCTCTATCTTAGTATGAATAGAGAATGCGAATTACAAAAAAAATAGTTGTACTTGTTACCTAAAAAGTTTTCAAAAAGGAAAGTGATTGGAAAGATGAGTAATGGTTAAGTGGAGGTCGACCTTGAACACTTGTGTTCATGCGTATGAAACCAAAACAAATCTTTCCATGGAAGCTTTTCAGTTAAAAACCGCAGGAAAGAATGGGAAAGTTTTTGTGTTGAATTTTTTCCATAGAGAATAAGGAACACCAAACAGAGAAATTGAAGAAAGGCCAAAAGTTTCTTCATCAACCTCTCGGTTTGCAAACCTTTAAACTTTGTTTTTTGAGCAACATAGAAACTTGAATAAATTTGGAGCGTTTGTATCTTTTTATTTATTTATCTTAGTATCAAACACCAGTTATATTTGTTTTATTTGAGTCTTGGAAGTTGTTACCTCTATAGCAACCGCTCCTTATCCTTTTAATTTGCTTTTTGTGCCAAGAGTAACCTCTAATGAGAGAGAAGTAATGCTTGGGAAAGTTGCTGTCCCGAAACAGATTTTTGTGCTTCGCTGTAAAAATTCGTGTAAAATCTCTGTATGTCGGTTTGAGATGTCATTTTTTGTGCTTCTGCCCCAGGTTGTTATCCAACTTTCGTTAGTTCAACACTTTTCGATTTGAGCAACATAAGGTCTTCGAAAAAATTGGTTTCTATCTGCTGGTCTGTTTTGACAGATTTTTGCCATTATTTGCATTTGCTTCTTGTTGATTCCTTTTTGGGTTCTCTTTGGGGAATTGAGCTTTTTAAGGGAAGTGCTATAGTAGCTTTTGTTTTAATGGAAGTTTTATTGGTGTTGAAACTGAACCCAAAGACTTATTATCTTGAATACACTAATGTTGCTAATGAAGATTATGTGAAGTTTTTTATGAAGGAAAAATTTCAGGTGTTAAGGAAAGAATGATGTACTGAGATGAAGAATGGACTAAAGCTCACGTTTGTGGATGCCACCCTGACGAGGTTTTAACTCATCAATGGCCATTATTATGTACTTGAGTTTTGGAGAAGGAGGGAGCGCTAGAAGCATCAATCGGCTAGCAAACAAGCACACATGGACGCAAGGTTTATCCAGGTTTAGGCCTCATAGAGGTCTCTACTCCTGCTTGTCTGCTCTTGGAATTAACGAAGGAATCGTAGATTACAAGGGCACGTAGATGCAATCTGGCGAGAGTTGTGGAAACTAGGGTTGCGTGTGTCCTCCTCGCGGCCCCTCCTGGCCTTTATATAGATATGCCAGGTCTTAGGTAGCAGGCCGAGTCGGTTACAGATTAGGGTTTTCCCTTTAAACTTTCTATCTTTAAACTTCTTCTTGTCTCGCAAGTCATTGAGAGTCCGTGGGCCACTCGAAATCTTCATTGGGCCATGGCAACGCCATGGGCTTCCACCGTACCCGGACCGTATATACCAAACTCAAGTACCTGCAGGGTATACCCATGTCAGTAGCCCCCGAGTGTCCATTGGAATCGTAGATTCGACTGGGGACTTTATGAAGCCTTTCAAGTGCATGACTGAGTATTTTTTTCGAGTGTTCTGTCTATATCATAGGGATTGTTGATATGCGTGCCTGATTTAACCGATGCATCGGTATCAGTTAACTGCCTTAGGGCAAAACAACGCAATCTACTCGAACTCGAGTCCCCGGACTCGAATTCGGAAAAGTGCTGGTGTAATTCGACTCAAGCCGCGGAGGTCTTACATGAGTCGAATTCCAGTATAAGGGTGTGAGCACTCGACACGTCCGTCAAGGCATGTTCATCGTACCTGTAAGCACGAATGTATTTCTGGTAGTGCGCAGCAAATGCGTTGCCAGGCCTTATTCAGGTCTTATCTTCACGCTATAAGCGTGACATCCGAATTTTTGTCATCGCGGAGATGATTCGGGTGACCCAGGAGACGCAGTACCCTTGTAGGAAAAATATGAGGCGGTGTCGCCATAGACTTCGAGTGTGGATGTTATCAACACATACTACGACGTACAAATAATCATAGGGTGCGCGACCAGCGCTCCCTATGGGAGTAGCCCCGAGTGCCTGGTTGAGTCGAAGACTCAGGCAGGGACTAAAGAACTTTTGCGACTTCTGTCGTCTTTTGTTTGCTTGTTTCACTCAAATTTATTTCCGGCGCTCCCTATGGGAGTAACCCATGATCCATAATTGAATCGTAGATTCGAGTGGTTGGGTATGCTTTGAATGTCCATATTCCTGCATAAAAAGAAAATCGTAGGGTGCGCGACCGACACTCCCTATGGGAGTAGCCCCCGAGTGCTTGGTGGAGTTGAAGACTCGAGCAAGGACTAAAGTAGTCGAAGTATTCTAGTGATCAATCTTTGATGACATCAGTACTAATGATATGATGACCTCAGTTGCCCGCGTGAGCAGCTTTGACGGGACGTGACGAGCGGTGGGTCCCATTTTCTGACCCTGACTTAACCGGACGTGCGTAATCTTTCGTTTTAACTGCGCCTCCTCGATTTCCGCATGTAACGGAGGTAGTGGGGGACGGTTCGTGTTTTAGCCTCTCTGCGTGTCAATCGCGATGTGCGCCACGCGTCCAATAGGGTTTCTGCTGGCCATTGGATTGCATATGCAAGGGGGTTAAGTAGCAGCGCGGCTGCGGTAATTTCCCATCTGCTCTTTCTCCGCCTGCGCCTCCATCGCCATTGCTGCTGCCCTCTGCTTCCTAGAGTTCGTACCCTTCGCGGCGCTGGACCAACTCCGCGTTTTTCCAAGCTATTTCCTCCGGTCGCACCGCCACCGCAAGATGGGGAAGAAGAAAGGAGGGGTCGCCACTAGGTCTGCTGCGACCACTGTCATCGCCAAGAAGAAAGGTGTCTCCGTCGTCGTGGGTACCAGCGCTGCCGGCAAGAAGAAGGGTACGGGCACCCGCATCACTAATGGCGCGTGGCGCGCGTCCATAATCAAGGCTTCTGAGCTCTGTCTTCTACGTCAAGATGGAGTTCTTTCTCGCGCAGAAGATGATTCACGAGTGCCTGGCGACGAGGTAACCCCGCGTCCTCCGTCTGGTTTCCGGGTGATGTTCCTCGCATTCATCATCTGTGGCCTTTCTCTGCCCCTACATCCTTTTGTCAGGGGCCTTCTTTGTTTCTATGGGCTCTAGCTGCACCAGCTGTCCCCAAACTCTCTTCTTCACATTGCGTGCTATATCACGCTTTGCGAGTGCTGGCTCGGAGTCAAGCCGCACTTTGGTATCTTCAAGCGGCTTTTCAAGCTGAAGCGTCAATCGGCATCTGGTTTCGTAGTCTACAACGTAGGAGGCTGCGGGATACATGTCGACTCCTCTGTCACATACTTTGATATCAAGCTCATGGCATCCGTCCAAGGGTGGAGGGACAAGTGGTTCTACATCCGTGACCAGAAGGCCGACGGAGAGCACTACGGACTCGCGCCCTTCGATCCCGCGACGCCGTGCAAGAGGAGGCGTTCTTGGAAGAACATGGTGATGCCTGGCGAGTCTGAGGAGACATAAGTGCTGTACGAGTGCGTCTGCGACCTCGAGAATCACATGGGTAAAGAAGAGGGAGGCACTGCCCTCATTCGCACATGGTTGCGCTATCGCATCCAGCCTCTACAGGCCAGAGTCCACCCCATGTTCCAATGGGCTGGTGCGGACGATGTCACTCGCATATCTGCCGATGGCATTTCCGCGGGTGAAGTAGATAAGAGGGTGCGACTGTTGACCAAGTACACCACCAAGGATGTCCTCCCCAGTGAACCAGTCGTGCCTCCATTTGATGCCTCTAACCCTCCTCCTGAGGTATAATTGTGCTACGAAGTAGCTTTATTTGTCGAGTGCTTCCAATTTCTTGAAGTATGCTGACTTGTTTTCTGTAAACAGGATTGGAAGGTGTCTCCCAGTTTGCCCCCTCTTCCTGAGGGGGTTATTCCTCGTGAAGTGGATGAAGAGGACGAGTCGGAATCGACTGTCCCACTTGAAGAGGAGGAGGAAGCCCCTGAGTCCAGCGGTCCGAACACTCGCAAGCGTTCACACAGCAAAGATTCGGATGCGTCGTCTCCTTCGACTCCAGAAGGCCCAGCTATTGGTGTGGAGTCGCCAATTCCTACTGTTCCCGTGAGTTCCATGGCGCCATCTGCTCGCAAGAAGATGCGGCTGCTGAAGGAGTCGTCGGAGTCGGAGGACCAAACCTTCGATTTTGATAAATTTGACTGGTAAGTCTACAATTCTTGTCTTGGTTCCTTTTGTAGTTGCATTTTCCTGATGCTGGTTTTTGTTCCGTAGTCAACCGGCATCATCGTCTTCTGGCGACATCCAATTTTTGAAGGAATCTGGAGTCGTGGACTCCAAGGCCAAGGAAGTGGCTGAGCGATCTTCTTCTGCTCCATTGGCGGCCCACTCCGGGCACAACTCATCGAGTTCTCCACACGCTGTGGAAGACCAGATGGTTGTCCGGACGACTGCGTGGCAATCAACTTCGGAGTCCCTAGAGGAGCATGTAAGTGTGATTTTGTTTTTGAAGTCGAATTTGTAGTCCATGATGTCTGCTGATCTTTTACTTTCTTCTGAGGCAGCTTATTGTGAAGGAAGCTGCTCGCTTGGCGGAGCAGGTACTTGCAATAGGTCGTCAGCACGCCATGCTGGACAATCGCCATCGAGTCATCGAAAGTTAGTATTTTTGCTTCTTCCTCTTTATTCTTGCGAAGTTTATATATTCGACTGATGCGCCATCTTATATTTTGGCAGCCGAGCATAACAAACTCCTACGTGACACTGCTTCTCTTGAAAAGATGCTCGCCGCGGCAGTGAAGAGTTGCAATGAGGCAGTCGCTGCGCTGGATGAATCACGGAAACGCGAAGAGGATTTGCGCACCTCCATCACCGCGAGGGAAAAGTTGTTCGAAGAACAACTCTTCTTGATTGCCAAGTCTCTTTCAGGTATTCTTTTGTTTCAACTTGGATTGCTTCTTTCTTCGATATCTTGCTGTTGTGCTAACACTTTGTTCTGTGTAGATGCTGGTGGTCTGAGCTTCGATGCCCAGGCGCTTCGTCGCGATGATGCTTTGGCAGGCGCCATCACGGCAGTCGAAGACCGCATCGCTTCCATTCAGGGAACACTGACCAAAGCTAAGGGTGTACACAGTCGCATCCGCGAGGAGCTGGCGCCCAAGGCTGAGCTGATTGAGAACTTGTATGACCTGGCGGAGTCCCTTGCTGGAGGTATCCCCTCAGACTTCAGGAAATCGCACCGTGCGGTTGGCGCCTCCATGGCACTCGCCATGGTGCAAGCCCATGGAGTGGAGATGGATCCATCCGCGGTCTCCAAGGCGATGCCAGTCGGCGCAGATGGTCAACAAGTAGTTTTTGCTCCTTTTGCAACTGTCTGCGGCAAGTATGGGCCGCAACTCATCAACACAGTCACCAAGTATTCCGAGGAGCTGCAGCGAGCCAAGAAGGTGTGGCGCTGCGGCATCGTGGGCAGCGGGAAGTCTGGGCGTTCGACATCGCCACATACTCGATGAGGCCCCCGAAACCAAAGTCCAAGTCGAAGAAGCAGGCTGCTCCTCAGTAGTTATATTTGTAATAGTTAATAGCTCGACTCCTTTTGTTGAAAACATGCCGCTGGCTGAGTGTTTCTGTTGATACTTTTGCTATGTTTGAATGCACTTGAGTTTTTGTCCATGTGTTGCTTGGTCCCTTATTATCTCTTGCTTGGCTTGTGATAGGGTACATCGAGTGGTCCTTCGAGTGAACCTCGGGATCCGCCATCCGCTGGTGATACCTTAGCGTAGTCACACTCAAGGGTGGATGAGCTATCCCTTCTTTCACGACTACACGATCGCGTTAAGCAGCTGGAAAGCGAACTGCCCATCCTTCATGGTAACGCAGATGTATGGAAGTCGAGGGCGGAGAAAGCCACCGCCCGAGAGCAATATCTACTGTAGGAGGTGGCGCAGCTGGGTGATCAGTTCAAATGTTAGCTTTCTGTCCCCTTATCTTTTCTTGTAGTCAATCGTGATAGTTCATTGTCTTCATGCTTTTTCCTCTTGCTTGGTATAGTTGTCAGCGCACGCCATCCGCAGGATGAGAAAGACAGGATCGCCATTCGCATGAATGACCTGACCCAGGAATAACTTCAGGCAAGTGGGTACTTCTGGGTGGATCATGATCGCGCAATCTCACTTGCGACCCTGCGGGATCGTGCCTCGCGAGTGCTCCACTTTCTAAAGAAATCACAGTCGTGCCTGAGGAATATCTACTAGACGATGTTTCTACTGGACACCATCCCTTCGAGATTGTTGGCTCTCCTGACTAAGTTTCAGGATTTGAGTGCGATTCAAAAGGCGTGACAGCTTAGTGGTCGGGCGCCAAGGCTGCTTTGTCGCTGGTGCGACTGCACATGCCTGATGTGGATATTGCAGCTGTTGCTGCTGGACCTCCGACGCCGCCGGCAGGTTCGACCTAGAATATGGTTCCTCATTACCAGGCGGTGGATCGCCCAACGAAGGAAATTGTTGACTTCTTTGACGAACAGACAAACGTTCTTCTGTTGCAACAGTAGTTTAGCTTATATCCTGCATATAAGTATATCAATGTTGTAAAGTTCGTATGTATGCTGTATATAATTGATTAATATTGATATGTAAAGAGCTTGCTAGCTCGTATGTTTTGCGAGTGCGTTGCACTATGCGATTCCTTTTCGTTAGCCTGACGTGTGTTTATCTCAGCACCTTGGCAACCTGCCAGGTGCGTTGCAGCTGGGTTGGTGTTTGTCAAGGGTTCGATTATTGCGTCATCTACTCGGGATATCGCGATTGGTTCGTAGAACAATTGTGTAAAGGGTGGCGCAGCCCCCGAGTAATAAGATCGTGACAAATAATAGAAAAACATAGAGTTTGAGGCACTTAGCTTTATTTATTCGTAGAACAGTATGAGGTACAATGTGTGGCTAAGTAGCCTGGCTGAAAAGCCTTATTTGTAATATAAAAGGAAGAAAAGACGACTAGGGGTAGAAGCGCCGCAGCCGCGTGACGTTCCAAGGGTTGGAGTATGCGACTCCTATCTCGAGATATTTAAGGCGATAGGCGCCACCTGGGATTACTTCTGTAATCACGTACGGTCCTTCCCAAGGGGACTCGAGCTTGAGGTGTCCTTGCTGCTTCAGTCGTAGGACCAGGTCTCCTTCGACGAAGGATCTGGGGCGTAGCCTTTTGTTGTGGTAGTTGCACAGGTTCTGCTGGTAGATCATCGATCTTTCTGCTGTGATGTCCCGTGCCTCATTAAGGAGATCGAAGGAGTCTTCGAGTGCAAGAGTTGAATCTGCTCGCTGTAAGCGACCACTCGTGGTGCTTTGTAGCGTACCTCTGCGGGTAGTACCGCTTCAGCACCATGCACCATGAAGAACATAGTGTATCCCGTGGCACTGTTTGGAGTTATGCGTAAGCTCCAGAGTACGGATTGCAGCTCGTCTGGCCAACATCCGGCGGCTTGTTCGAGTGGCCGGAGGAGTCTCTTCTTGATTTCGTTGCAGACGAGGCCGTTGGCCTTTTTGACTTGACCGTTGGTCTGTGGATGAGCTACGGAGGCATAACTTATGTTGATTCCAAGGTTTTCACAAAAACCCTAGAACTCCTTAGAGGTGAAGTTTGTTCCATTATCTGTGATGATGCTGTGTGGCACTCCGAAGCGATAGACAATGGACTCGAAGAACTTGACGGCACTGGCTCCTGACTGGTTTGTCACTGGAATGGCCTCTATCCACTTGGTGAATTTGTCGACTGCGACCAAGAGGTAGACGTAGCCTCCTCGTGAGGACTTTGGGAGCTTGCCGACCATGTTGAGTCCCCATTGAGCGAAGGGCCAAGCTAATGGTATTGGCCGGAGTTCCGCGCCAGGTGCATGCGGTTTATCCGTGAATCGCTAACAAGCGTTGCATCTCTGGACTATGTACTTGGCGTCGCGCATGGCCGTGGGCCAGTAGAATCCAGCTCGTAGAGCTTTGGCGACGAGGGCGCGACTGCCGGCATGGTGCCCACAAGTCCCTTCATGGATGTCGAGGAGGACAACCCTTCTGTCCGTGTTGGAGACGCATCGTTGGAGTACTCCTGTGATGATGCGCTTGTATAGTTCGCCGTTGATGACGGCGAATGCCATGAATCGTCGTGCGACGTGTCGCGCATCAGTCGGGTCATCAGGCAGCCTCTTTGTCGGGGGGATGATCCCTAGATACCCCAACCGGACAAGAAACAGTGCAGTCGGATCATGTCCGGCTGGCCAGATGTAGCCGGACAAAGCAAGCCAGGCCGGCTATCGCATGGTAGCCGGATCGGCAAGAAGCAGCCGACTATGGCAATGTAGTCGGAACCAATCAAGGAGACAGGACGACGTGCGGATCAGTGCGCGGTACGCCCTGTACGACAACAAGACTGGCAACTACTCGGCCATACCGAAGACTTTGCAGGGATGACGCATGAACAGTGGCCCGATGCTGACGACAGGCTCGCATAGCATCCACTGTGCCTACGACAGCCATACTGCTCGTACTCCGATGGGACATGTCGTACCGGATACTGTAGATGACCAGTCGGCTGGGACCCGCCTATGGGGCCTGCCAGTCGGACTGGCCAGTGAGACCATTGCCTCTCTGCCTATATAAGGAGAGGCAAGGCCTCAGTAGAAAGGGTTGGTCTCAGTGCATTTAAGGTAGTAGCTAGAGAATACAGATCGAGGAGCACTTGTAGTTCGTGTATCCCTTATAGTCAGATCGGCAGGAGTAGGAGTTTTACCTCATCACGAGGGCTCTGAACCTGGGTACTTCCTACGTGCAGCTACGCTTGCTTGTATCCAATCCTGCTTGCGACGCCGTCGATAGCTTCCCTGCTAGTCCCCACACCTCTATCTAACCTTCTTAGGTACTGTCGTTCCCAATACAACGACAGTTGGCGCCCACCATGTTCCGCACGGGACCCCGCACCTCAGCCGGTGAGCGCGTGGCCTCTGGCCTGGTGCTCACGCTCGGCAAGTTCGACTGCGTCATCGACAACGCTTCCTGCTTCGCCGAAACCTCCTTCCCGGCGAACGACTCCATCCTGCTCTTCGGCGACCTCTCCGTCTACATCGCCACCATTCCGGAGCGTTTCCCTAGGGAGATCGTCTCTGTCGCGGAGCTACCGCATCCGGGCGGTAGCACCTCCGTCGCTTCCTGCGGCGTGGAGGTCATGATGGCCGGCTCCAGCTCTCACCCCCGCCAACTGCGGGAGCGAGGTGCGAACGAGGGTGGAACTTCCGCGCCTCCACAGCCTCGGAATCCAGTGGAGGAGGCCATTGATCGGCTCCTGATGCCGGTTAACCTCGGGGATAACTCGGAGGAAGCGGAAGCCAACTTCGCCATGGAGAGACAGATCCTCCTCCAGGAGGCCATGGAGCTGGCGGCAACCCGCAAGCAACTCGAGATCACCCGACGCGAGTACGACCGTGCGCACGGCTTCACTCCGGCTACTGTGGAGCCGAGCCGGCGTGGCCAGGTGCGGCGCCGAGGCGGCGAGCTGGGCGGAAGGTTGGAAAAGGATGGGGAGACGGATCCCGCACCCGCCCTCATTCGGCCCACCTACAGCACGCCCATCAAGAACCTGCACGCGGCGCGAGCCGCGGCAGAAGAACTGCCCAATCTGGAGGGCGAGGAGTGAGCCCGCCAGCACGCTCGCATGCAGGAGCTCCTCCGCATCGCGGATGAGCAGGCTGATGCCAACCGGCAGATGCAGGAGGACCCCAGCTACTCCAGGGGGAGCAAGCTGCCTGTCATCAAGAAGGGGCGCCGCGACACCCAACAGCATCCTCCTCAGCCGCTAAGGCCCAGCAGCGCCGCAGCCTCGCAATAAGGGCCAGCTGCGCCAGGAGCAAACGGTGAACAGCAACCCACCGCCTCCCCCTCCACCAACCGGAGCACCTAGACCCGCCGGTTCCCCGTCTCTCGGGCCGGGTGGGAGCACCCAACCTGGATCGTCCGGATGCCGCGGATCAGACGAGCTCGCCAAGCGCGCCACGGAGGAAGAAGACTCCATCGACCAGTTTGTTTTGGACCCCGCATCCGAATGAGCCGCTTCGGATAAGTTCGCCGCCGAGGACACCCTGGCACGACGGCAGTATGAAGCCGGAAGACTGGCTGACCGACTATGCTACGGCAGTCGTCATCGCCCATGGTAACAAGCGCACAGCCATGCGCTACGTCCCTCTTATGCTAACTGGGTCGGCAAGGACGTGGCTCAACAGCCTTGCACCCAACAGCATCAACGCCTGGCCGGACTTCGAGAAGGTGTTCGTCCGCAACTTCAATGGCACGTACAAGCGTCCGGGACGCCCACGCGACCTGGCCTTGTGCATCCAGGGTGACCGCGAGACCGACCGTGAGTACCTCGCCAAGTGGATGGAGCTGCGCAACACTTGCGAGGGCATCCTGGAGAGCCAGGCCATCAGCTTCTTCATCGAGGGTTGCCGAGAAGGCACCATGCTTCGCCATCGGCCACTGTGTGACGAGCCGAAAACCATGGCGGAGCTCATGACGGTTGCGGACCAGTACGCCACGGCGGACGCTGCCATGAAGAAGCCCCTCCGAGTAAATGCTGATGGGCGTCCGACTCCTATGGAGCCGGCTCGCGAGCGTCCGTTCAATCCAGCTGGGGAAGCTGGATCCTCTAGACGCCACGACAACGACAATCAGTTCCATGGGGACCGCCAAGCCGGACAACAGAAGCCCCGCTACCATGCGCGGCAGGTCAATGCTGTGGAGGGCGCGCTCGATGCGCCGGCTAATGATGCAAGGAGGAAGAAGCCACGGCTCACCTTTGACCAGATGTTTGACGACCCGTGCAAGTGGCACAACGGTCCCTTCAAACCAGCTACGCATACCACCCGGAATTGCAGCTGGACTCGCCAGCTAAAAGACCAGGGTGTCCAGCCACGTCTCCTCCTGCCCCCTCTCGGTGGACCACCACCACCAGCTAGGGGAGCCGGCAATGATGGTAATGGTGGCAACGGCGGCAACAACAACAACGGCTACCCCCAGCCGCACGCCGCCTACCACATCTTCGAGACAGAGCTGGACGACAAGCACAGCCGCAGGTGACGCTCCAAGGAGGTCAATGCCATCGTCTCTCTGGTCCCCCAGTACCTGAGCTGGTCGGAAACCCCCATCACCTGGAGCCGTGAAGACCAGCCAGAGCAGCTGCCGACTCCCGGGGGCTACGCCATGGTGCTCGACCCCCTCATCGTCTCCAACACGCGTACCTACCACTTCTTGCGCGTCCTCATCGATGGAGGCAGCAGCCTCAACCTCCTCTACCGGTCCTTGCTGGAAAAGCTGGGCATTCACGAATGTGACCTGCACCCGACTACCACAACATTCCACGGCGTGCTGCCAGGGCCAGCTTGCGCCCCGCTGGGTAAAATCCAGCTGGATGTCATCTTCGGGACCAAGGAGAACTTCCGCCGCGAACCGATCTGGTTCGAGGTGGTAAACCTGACGAGCTCCTATCATGCTCTCCTCGGGCGCCCTGCCCTCGCCAAGTTCATGGACATCCCCCACTACGCATACCTCAAGACGAAGATGCCGGGACCCAACGGTGTGATCACCATCGCCGGCTGCTTCAGGCGGTCGATGGAGTGCGCCTCAGCCGGTTCCAAACTGGCAGAGGCCCTCATCATAGCCGAGGAGAAGCGCATAATCATGCGCAATGTGGCCATGGCCCAGTAGGACATACCGGCTAGCAGCAAACCGGCTGGAGAAGGAGCCTTCCAGCCGGCAAAGGAGACGAAGAGGATCCTGCTCGACCCCTCCGACCCGACCAAGTTCGTCACCATTGGTGCCAACTTGGACAGCAAATAGGAAGCGCGCTTGTCGACTTCCTCCGTGAGAATCAGGACATCTTTGCATGTTCACCCAAGGACATGCCAGGTGTACCGAGGGAGTTTGCCGAGCACTCACTTCATGTGCGGCCGGATGCCAAGCCGGTCAAGCAACCTCTGTGCCGTTTCGTAGAGGAGAAGAGGAAGATAATCGGTGACGAGATCACCCGGCTCCTTGCAACCGGGTTCATCATGGAAGTGTACCACCCGGACTGGTTGGCGAACCCAGTCCTGGTGCTGAAGAAGAACAAGACCTAGCGCATGTGTATCGACTACACCAGCCTAAACAAGGCGTGCCCGAAAGACCCCTTCGCCTTGCCCCGTATCGATCAAGTCATCGATTCCACGGCCGGCTGTGATTTGTTGTCTTTTCTAGATTGCTATTCCGGTTATAATCAGATCCGGTTAAACCCGGCTAATCAGATTAAGACATCATTTATCACCCCCTACAGGGCTTTCTGCTATGTAACCATGCCTTTCGGTCTGAAGAATGTAGGCGCTACCTATCAGCGCTGCATGCAGAAGTGCTTGTAACTCGCAGATAGGCCGAAACATGCATGCTTATGTGGACGATGTGGTCATCAAGACCAAGGAGAAGCGCACCCTCCTCGAAGATCTAGGAGAGACATTTGGCAAACTCTGTAAGTACCAGATGAAGCTGAACCTGGAGAAGTGCGTCTTCGGAGTGCCATCCGGTCAGCTACTCGGTTTCCTCGTATCACAACGAGGTATCGAGGCAAATCCGGAGAAGATCACGGCCATCGAGAGAATGCAGCTGCCCAGGAGCCTGCTTGGAGTCCAAAAGTTCACCGGATGCCTGGCCTCCCTCAGCCGTTTTGTCAACCGGCTGGGGGAGAAGGCACTCCCGTTGTACCAGCTGATGAAGAAGGCGGACAAGTTCTCCTGGACTTCGCAAGCCGACGTCGCATTCCATGACCTCAAGCGCATGCTGTCCACATCACCGATTCTAGCCACGCCGGCTAGCAAGGAGCCGATGTTGCTCTATATAGCAGCCATCAGCCGGGTCGTCAGCGTCGTCCTGGTGGTGGAGCACCCCGAGGCAGGCAAGGCTCAGCCGGTTCAGAGGCCCGTCTACTACCTCAGTGAGGTTCTCTCCCTCTCCAAGCAGAACTACTCCCACTACCAGAAGATGTGCTACGGTCTGTACCTGGCATGCAAGAAGCTCAAGCACTACTTCCAGAAACATCCGATTAAGGTCGTGTCCACCGCACCCCTTTCGGAAATCATTGGCAACAAGGATGCCACCGGCTGAGTTTCCAAGTGGGCCATCGAGCTCGCCGCCTACTCCATCTAGTACGAGCCCTGGCTCACGATCAAGTCGCAGGCGCTAGCGGACTTCCTCGTCGACTGGGCCAAGACCCAGTATCTCCCACCGGTTCCGGATTCGTACCACTGGAAGATGCACTTCGATGGGTCGAAGATGCTCGGGGGCTTGGGAGCCAGCATCGTGCTCACCTCGCCCAAGGGAGACCGGCTGGAGTATGTACTGCAGATCCACTTCAAGGCCTCCAACAACGTAGCCGAATACGAGGCACTGGCGCACGGACTCCGGCTAGCCAAGGAGATCGGTGTCAACTAGATCCTTTGCTTCGGTGATTCGGATCTGGTGGTGCAGCAAGAATCCGGAGAATGGGACGCCAGGGATGCAAACATGGCCCTCTATCAGTTCCACATCCAGAAGCTCAGGGCCTCCTTCGACGGATGTGAATTCCATCACATCCCCCGCGTCAACACCGAGGCAGCCGATTCGCTCGCCCGAATCGGATCCACCAGTCAGGCGATCCCACCCGGGGTCTCCTTGGAGCACCTGCGCAAGCCCTCCATCAACCCGTCACCTGAGTCGGATTCCATCATATGGGCAGGGAGCGCTCTGGCTGACGGAGCGGCGGAAGCAGAGCCGGCAGAGCCTCCAAAGAAGAAGACCCGCACCAACTCCGGCAAGGCAGTGCCCTCCGGTTCACAAGACCCGGGGGCTACCGGCTCGTCAAGCGGCTCGGGGGCTGCCATCCCGGGTACTTCATCTGGACGACCCCCCGACAACCATCAACTGGAGAGCGGAAGCATCCTCGTCATCCGGGAAGTGCCATCCTGGGTGCAGCCCTTCATGAACTACATCGCCAATGGGGAACTTTCGGATGACGAGGTGGAAGCCAGGCAAATCCGGCGCCGCGCGCACACGTACACCATCATCAATGGCGAACTGTACAAGCGCAACGTATCCGACATCTTCCAAAGGTGTGTCGATGTGGACACGGGCTACCGGCTACTCAAGGACATCCACCAGGGCGAGTGCGGGCATCACGCTTCGTCAATGGCGATAGTTGCCAAGGAGTTTCGCCATGGTTTCTATTGGCCCACCGCCCTCGAGGTCGCTGAACAGCTGGTCCGTGCATGCAATGGGTGCTAGCGCTTCGGGTAGCTTAGGCACATGCCGACTTTGGTGCTCAAGACCATACCGATTACCTGGCCCTTCGCGGTTTGGGGTCTCGACATGGTCGGTCCCTTCAAGCGAGCACGCGCGAGCATGACCCATCTTCTGGTGGCGGTGGACAAGTTTACAAAGTGGATCGAGGCCAAGCCCATCCGGAAGCTGGACGGGGCGACAGTCGTTACCTTCTTCACCGACATCATCAACCGGTTCGGCTACCCCAACAACATCATCACCGACAACGGCACGAACTTCGCCAAGGGGGCCTTCACCCGATTCTGCAGCAACAAGGGCATTCGGCTGGACCTTGCCTCCGTCGCGCACCCGCAGTCCAATGGGCAGGTCGAAAGGGCAAACGGCTTGGTGCTAGCCGGCATCAAGCCGCGCCTCATCGAGCCATTGGAGCGGTCACCCGGATGCTGGATCGAGGAGCTTCCGGCTGTGCTATGGAGCCTCCACACCATGCCGAATAGATCAACCGGCTACACTCTGTTCTTCTTGGTCTACTGATCGAAAGCCGTCCTCTCCGTGGATATTGAGTTCGACTCCCCGCGCAAGCTCCTTTACGACGAAAAGGCCAACTAGGAGGCACGGGAGGACGGTGTGGACCTCCGGGAGGAGGCGCGCGAGCTGGCATTGTCCAGGTCGGCCCTGTACCAGCAACGACTATGCCGCTACCATTCAGGCCGGATCCGCCCAGTTGCGTTCCGCGAGGGCGACCTGGTCCTCCGGCTGGTGCAGGACACGGAGGGCATGCACAAGCTATCGCCACCTTGGGAGGGCCCCTTCATCATCAGCCGGGCGCTGCCCAACGACTCCTACTACCTCATCCACGCGCAGCAGCCGCGCAAGAACAAGATGGACAAATCAGACGAGGAGACCGAGCGTCCTGGAACGCGGCCTTGCTGCGCCCATTTTACAACTAGTCACCAGACAGTGTATGTATCCCGCAAACCCTATGAATGAAAATGCAGACCCCTGTGAGATGCTCAGGGGCTCCTTGCTAGAAATGTGTTGGTACCTATTTTCCGGTTATGATTTTTTGGCTCCGGCAACCCCTACCCGGGGGCTTGCCGGCTAGCCCGACCTGCTAAGTCAACAAACCGACTGAGTAGTGTGCGGCGATTTCAGAGGCCCACTCTTTGTCTCAGCTACAGACCGCAACCCGGCTGTCCGGCTAGCAAGAGAAAAAGCCCGAGGCATCCCACACGAAAAACGAGTAGGAGACGCGACAGATCGGGCGTCCCGGCCTTGCAACTAGCTTAAAACAATCCGGTTACTAAGCCGTTTGTACCGTGCGCGATGCACTGTCAGCTCCCTTCGATTCCGGCTGCAGACCGCAACCCGGCTTCCCGGCAAGGACACAAGGAAAACCGCAGAGCATACGGGAAAACGACCAAGTGTCCAGAAAGGCACAAGCTAGTTTTCAAAAAACAAATCCTCCTTCCGGCTACAATTTGGCAGACTAACCTATTAACATGTGAGAATGTATGTGTATGTATATTCTTGTACGAATACCTTGAGTCGGAATTCAGGAAGAAAAGAGAGGAAGATTCGAAGTCCTTGCCTTCATCAAGCGCTTTGAATTTTGGGGGCTACACCCACTGGGTGCGCTCACACGCCCCCAATGGAATCTTGTAGTTCCCGACCAGCTAAAGGCGTTTAGCCGGGTGGTCGGAGCCCAGGTGAGGGCAAGGGCAGGAGCAAGAGAAGACAAGGAAGATTCGAAGCACCTGGCTACGCCAACTACTCCGAATCTCAGGGGCTACACCCAATGGGTGCGCCATGCGCCACTGAACAAAGTTCCCCGGCTGAAGGTGTTCAGCCAGCGCAAGCAACGACTAAGTCTAGTCGGATAAAGTCAGCAGATTTGGGAAAAGAAGGAAGATTCGAAGCACCTGGCTACGCCAGCTACTACGAATCTCGGGGTTACACCAGAGGTGCCGCCCCCACTAGAGGTGCAGTTCCCCCGGCTAAAGGCGTGTAGCCGGGCAAAGTCAGCCGGATAAAGCCAACCGACAAAATATTGAAAGAAAATGCAAAGTGCACGAGTTGAAGGGAAACCAAGCCAGTTCAAAATTAACATTAAAAGGAAAAAAGGAGGCGAAGCTCCCATAAGTTTACCCGGCGCCAGAGGCATCCGGTACAGACAGACAAGTTTCAAGACAAAGCAAGACAAACAAATACACCTGGAATCCCGGGGCAATAGCTAAGCGCAGGACCCTTGCCATGCGGAGCGTCTTGGCTGGCGGTAGCTTCAGGCGGAGGAGGCGGCATGGTGCTCGATCCAGTTCCGGCGCCCACAGCCGGCTGCATTGAAGTTTCCGCATCAGGAGTACCAACGGACTCCGAGTCGGTGAGCACCTTGTTGGGGTCCATGTAGTCGGCGATCTTGATGGCGGAGCCCCGGAGCTCTGGATGAGCCTGGCGGATGGCGGCAAGGTCGGTGCCGGCATGGAAGCCCCCGTCGATCTTCTCGATGTGGGTGTCCTTGTACCAGGAAAGCATGAGGGCCAGAGCCATCTCTGCTCCGGCTCGTGCCGCCAAGTCCCGCAGCCGGCACCTCTCCCACCTTCGCAGCCAGCTGCGCCATCGTCTCTGGAACCGGAGCGTCCGGCCATAGGAACGAGAAGATGTCCCGTGCCGCTTGACGAAGCTTGGCAGCCTCCTCGCCAAGAAGGACGACAAGATCCTGGGGTGTCGGCTGTGCTCTTGGCCAGTTCTCCTGCAGCCGGTTGTATGCTAGCAGGTCTATGCCAGGATAAAACGCTGTCAGAAAAAAGATAGTCAGATCCGGCTACCGGATCCGGAAAAACAGGGAGACAGAAAAAGGAAACTTACCCTTAGCCATGTGGCCAACTTGCATCAGCTCCTCCACCAGAGCCTTCTCCTTCGTCGCCAACCGCTTGATCTCCTTATCTTGGTCCTTGTTCTGGGCCTCGAGAAGGTTGAAGGCTTCGATCCGGCTGGCGAGCAAGGCGTCGTGCTCCTTGACGGTGGCCTCCAGACCGTCTACCTTCGCGTGCCAATCGTTGTTCTGCAGCCACAGAGTGGAGTTGGACTTGCTCAACTGGTCATTCGCTTTCTTCAAGCGATCGATCTCGCGCTGAGCGCACACGAGGATAGCTACAACAAAGCCGGATATCAGCAAAAAAAGACGATTCTGGATGACGCAAACTTACTCTGGGAGGTTCCATTGGCGGCAACAAGCTTCTGCTCCAAGGACCGGTTCCCGCAGGCTATGGCCTCTAGCAGCCGGATCTCCTTCACCGCTAGCTCGAGGGTGGCGGCGAGATCTGTCAGCGAGGCAGTGGAGGAGGCGTCGTCGTCCACGACATTGACGGCCAAGGACTCCTTCGCGGCAACCACCGCTACCCTCCACTCCTCTCCTAGCTTGTCCTCGGAGTTGTCGTTGCTGACAACCATGAGCTCCTTGCCGGAAACTGCCCCCGCGTGCCCGCAGAAGAGCCACCCGGCTGAGGACCCTCCGCTTCCGGCTGGGTCACCACGTTCGGCTGAGGACCCTCCGCTCCGGCTGAGGCAGCTGGTTCAGCTCGAGGTGGCGGCGGAGGCGGTGCCTCGGAAGAAGGAGGGGCGCTGGCAGACATGGTCGGAGCACGGGGTGGCGACCCGGTCGGCGCTTGCATCGGGCTCGCGGCTCCAAAGGAGACCAACATGCTAAGAAGACAGAAGAAGAGAAGAAGGAAAGAAAAGCAAATAAGCCAAAGACAGAAAGGGAGAAAAAGAAAGAAAACAGAAGATGGTGAAATAAAAAGGAAGAAAGACGTACCCCTACACCACCGGAGGTGGCCCCTTCTTCCGGCCAAGGCGACTCAGTGGAAGGGTGCTGGTTTGGCTCCTCTTGGGGGCCGGCTCCTCTGCGGCAGGCCGGCTGGCACTGGAATGGCTAGAGCCGCTCCCGCTAGCGCCAGACTGGCTGGAGCCGCCGTCCGTCGCACGGCGCTGCGCCGGATCGGAGGCCGACGCGGCCTCTTCCTCCTTATCAACCTCCGCGTGGGGGTCAGCGGCCGGTTCGTCGTTCCGGCTAGGGAAGGCATCCCCATCCCCATACGACTCCTTGCCAGACCGCCGAGCACGCGGCTCGGGCAAGTCAGGCATGAACATCTCGAGGGGGGCCTCACCCTCCTCACGAAGAATGCAAGGGAAGATCTGCCGAATACAAGAGAGTAGTCGGATAAAACAAAAAAAGGGGGGCAGGAAATACGAAAGAAGACTCCGGCTAAAAGTACCTACCCGGGGCACGCGGTTGTCCCGGCTATAGGACGCCAGGCTGAAGGTCCATCCTTCGGGCAACCGCTCCTTGGTGATCGTCCACACCCACTCCTTCAGGTTGTGGTAGCGGGGATCACGGCGCGACAGCCGGGTCGGGTCCAGCCGGCCAGAGTAGAAGCACATCTTGTGCGCTCGCTGCTGCAACGACAACATCAGCCGGGACATCCAGCTGAGGGTGATGTCCAGGCCAGTCAGCCGGCAGGTGACGAGAGAGCGCATGCGTTGCAGCATCACGTCCGACTCTGCCTTGTCGCCATAAATCTTCAACTCCCAGTGTTGGCGGCTGGACTCGACATCCTGGAACGCCGGAAGGTTGATCCGGTCCACGTTGGTGACGTTCTTTTCGTAGAAGTACGACTGCTGCCACAGTCGTTACGTGTCATGCAGCCGGAACTTTGGGTAGCCGGTCTGCGCGCAGGAGTAGATGGAGGCGCCGCCGCAGACGACTAGCGGCCCCTTCATAAACTGCACCTGCGGCCGGACTCGGAAGAGCCGGCAGAAGAGTCCGAGATCCGGCTGGATCCCGAGATAGCTCTCGCAGAACGCCATGAAGTGCGCCAGCATTCCGATTGTGTTGGCACCGAGATGGTGGAGGCGAAGGTCGAAGAAAGCAAGGAACGTGAGGAAGAATGGGTGCATCGGCAGCGTGAACCCACGCGCCAGATGCGAAAGGAAGATTACCCGCTCTCCCTCTGCCGGATGTGGCGACACCTCTCCTGTCGGCGCTAGCCGCACCTCTACTTCCTCCTCCGGCGGAAGGACGCGGGTGGCGCGGTACTTCTGGATGTGGTCCTCCGTGATGGAGGAGCCACACCAGGCTCCGCTCTCGGCTGCCATCTCCGGCTCACAGGAAGACGCGGCGACGGAGGAGTGGCGGTGGCCCATACCGCCGACGACGATGAATGGGCGGTGCAGCGGGCTGCAGCGGCAGCGAAGGAAGGGCGCAGAGGGCAGGAGCGCAGAAGGAAGAGGGCAACTAGAAGCAGGGGAGCAGAGGAAAGGAACTGCTCCCCCCGCGGCGTCCCTTTAAAGGGCCGGAAGAGCAACCGTCCACGACGCCACGTGGCACCCATCCAGGCGACCCCCACCCCAACCGCCGCCTAGATCCCGTGTGCCGACACGGGGTGCGCAGAAGATCCTGGAGCGGGAACCGAAGCGCCAGGCGGCAGTTTCCCGAGGCGACGTGCGACAGGACGTCGCGCTGCCCGCCGCAGAGCAATGATGGCGCGTGCGCGCGTGGCCGGCGTCAACACTGACGTCACGGGTAGCACAACCGCGAGGCGTAGCCGGTCACAAATTCAAAACCAAGAGGGAGCACGCGCACATTTCGCCTAAGGGCGGAATCCACACGCGCTCGGGGGCTAGTGTCGGGGGGATGATCCCAGATACCCCAACCGGACAAGAAACAGGGCAGCCGGATCGTGTCCGGCTGGCCAGATGCAGCCGGACAAAGCAAGCCAGGACGGCTATCGCATGGTAGCCGGATCGACAAGAAGCAGCCGACTACGACAACGTAGCCGGAACCAATCAAGGAGACATGACGACGTGCGGATCAGTGCGCGGTACGCCCTATACGACAACAAGACTGGCAACTACTCGGCCATACCAAAGACTTTGCAGGGATGACGCAGGAACAGTGGCCCGATGCTGACGACAGGCTCGCACGACGTCCACTGTGCCTACAACAGCCATACCGCTCGTACTCCGATGGGACATGTCGTACCGGATACTGTAGATGACCAGTCGGCTAGGACCCACCTATGGGGCCCGCCAGTCGGACTAGCTAGTGAGACCGTTGCCTCTCTGCCAAGGAGAGGCAAGGCCTCAGTAGAAAGGGTTGGTCTCAGTGCATTTAAGGCAGTAGCTAGAGAATACAGCTCGAGGAGCACTTGTAGTTCGTGTATCCCTCATAGTCATATCGGCAGGAGTAGGAGTTTTACCTCATCACGAGGGATCCGAACCTGGGTACTTCCTGCGTCCAGCTACGCTTGCTTGTATCCAATCCCTCCTGCGGACGCCGTCGATAGCTTCCCTGCTAGTCCCTACACCTCTATCTAACCTTTTTAGGTACTGTCGTTCCCAATACAACGATACTCTTGCTGAGAAGATACGTGATGTAGGGTTGAGTCCAAGATGGCTCGATCATCATGACCCCCATTGGTCCCTCGAGTCCTGTGTCGATATCTAGGTCATCGAGTGCCATTGGCTCATTTGGTGGCATAGCCCCCGAGTCCGTTGTTGCCCTTGTTTTCTTCTCTACGGCCTTTGGCTTGATGGAGCGTTCGCAGATACGCTCAAGAAATACCCCAGGTGGTATGGGGGCGCAGGTGGAGCCGATGTTGGCGAGTGCGTCCGCCTCTTCATTGCTTTCGCGGCCTACGTGCTGCAACTCGCAGCCGTTGAAGTCCCCTTTGAGTGTGTCGTAGAGGTCGCGGTAAGCGATCATATTGCCGTTCAGTGCGTCGCACTCGTGCATTGTCTAGTTGACGACCAGCTTTGAGTTGCCATAGATGATTAACATCTTGGTGCCACAGGCTTTTGCCATCCGCATCCCGTGCAACAGGGCTTCGTATTCAGCTTCATTGTTGGAGGTGGTGAACTGCATTCACAGAATGTATTTCAGCTTGTCTCTTTGGGGCGATGTCAGTATGACACCTGCGCCGGCCCTATCCTTACGCTTGGATCCGTCGAAGTGCATCGTCTAGAGGTAAGACATATCTGGTTTTTCGGGGATCTGATTCTCCATCCAGTGTACGAGGAAATCAGGGAGGACTTGCGATTTGATCGCGTCGTGCTTCTCGTATGTAATGTCTCATGGAGACAACTCGATTCCCCAGAGCGCGACTCGTCCGGTGGCATCAGGGTTGTTGAGAATATGTCCAAGTGGGGCATCATTGACCTGGAAGTAGTGGCGCAGTCGCCTGGCTGTCATGAAGACGCCATATGCCAGCTTCTGGTAGTGTGGGTACCGCTACTTTGTTGGCGTGAGCACCTCGCTGAGGTAGTTGACTGGGCGCTGCACTCCGTGGACTTTGTTTTCTTCTGCTTGTTCCACCACGAGTACTGTGCTAACCACCTGGTTGGTGGCGGAGATATATAGCAGCAATGGTTCTCTTTCGTGTGGGGTCACCAGTACTGGTGAGGTAGATAGTAGATGCTTGAGCTCTTCGAATGCTTCTTGCGCCTCATCAGTCCACTTGAATTTGTCAGTTTTGTGGAGAAGTTGGTAGAAGGGCAGTGCCTTTTCGCCCATTCGAATGATGACTTGACTGAGTGCCGCGATTCGCCCAGCCAACTGCTGGATGCCTCTTACGTTCTTCGGCTTCTCCATGGCCAGTATGGCTTTTATTTTCTTCGGATTTGCCTCGATCCCTCTCGTGGAGATGAGATACCCGAGTAGTTTCCCAGATGGTATGCCGAAGGTGCATTTGCCCGGATTGAGCTTGATCCGGTAGCGGTCGAGGTTGGCGAAGGTTCCACGTAAATCGTCGATTAGCGAGGCTTCCTCTTTGGTTTTGATGACGATGTCGTCAACATAGACTTGGATGTTGCGACCAAGTTGATTCTTGAGGCAAGCCTGCATGCACCGTTGATAGGTGGCTCCTGTGTTTTTTAGCCCGAAGGGCATTGTGTTGTAGCAGAACACACCAAAAGGCATCGTAAATGCTGTTTTCTCTTGATCTTCCTCCTTCAGTCGAATATGATTATAGCCTGAGTAGGCGTCGAGGAAGCATAGACGTTCACATCCCGCGGTAGAGTCGATGATTTGGTCGATTCGAGGCAACAGGAAGTGATCCTTTGGGAAGTGCTTATTTAGGAAGGTGAAATCCACGCACATCCGTAGGATATCCGTGTCCTTTTTGGGTACCAGCACCGTGTTGGCAAGCCAAGTACTTTCCTTGATCTCCCGTATGAATTTGGCGTCGAGGAGTCTGTTGATCTCCATTCCGACCGCTTTTGCTCTTGGTTCAGACAGTCGCCGAATTGTTTGCTTGACTGGCCTTGCGTCTGGGTTGACATTGAGTGCATGCTCGGCGAATTCCCTGGGGACCCCTGGCATGTCCGCTGGAAACCAGGCGAAGATTTCCCAGTGCTCACGGAGGAATTTGATGAGCGCGAGTTCCTATGCGGGACTCAAGTTGTTGGCGATGAGGGCCATCTTGGTCGGGTCCGATGGGTGGACCTGGACTTTCTTCGTGTGCACCGACGAGTCGAAGGACAGGTCGAGTGAACTTGGCCGGCTCAGGGGAGGCAGACTGTTGTCTGTTGACTCCTTCAATCTTGCGAGTTCCTCCTGCATGCCGAAGGACTCGGAGATTTTGTTGAATTCCCTATCGCAGCTGTCGAACCTCTCGAAGCTCCCATTGATTGTGATGATGCCGTTTGGGCCTAGAATTTTCATCTGCAGGTAGGCATAGTGCGGTACTGCCATGAACCTGGCGAACACAACGTGTCCGAGGATGAAGTGGTACTGTGAGGGCCAGTCGATGACTTCGAAGTCGATGCGTTCGTGTCAAAAGTTTTTCGGCGTGCCGAAGATGACGTCGAGGTTGATTTTGCCCAGGGGATATACGCCCTTGCCTGGGACGATGTTGTGGAACATCGTGTCCGAGACCTCTAGACAGGTCAGAGGGATCCTCATCGCTCGCAAGGTACTTGCGAACATGAGTTTAATGCCGCTTCCACCATCCATGAAGATGTGACTCATGTCAAAGCCTCCGATCTGCGCCTCGAGTACGAGTAGACAGTGGCCTAGGCGAGGTACTTGGCGCGGATGGTCGCGCTTGTTGAAGGTGATGCAGGAGTCGCTTCCACTGAGGTACTCAGTAGTGGATGGTGGAGAGTTTGTCGCCAAGTTGACTTGGCGAGTGATGGCCTTCTGCACCCGATTCGAAGGGCGCCCCTTTTGGATCATCATGTTGCCCATAGCCCATGGGTATGGCTCGCCGCCTTTATTTTGGACCAGTGCAGCTGCGGGTGGTGGTAGTCTAGGTGGTGGTGGAGGAGCTCCATGTTCTACAGTACCTGGGGCGATGTTGTAGCCCTTGTTGACTGCGTCGTGATTCATCCGAGCCAAACCCACGTGGAGCTTGAGGAACTCACGGCAGTCCTTGAGAAGGTGGCTGGATTTTTTCTTGCCGTCGTGCTTGTCGATGTAGAAGTGCATGTTGCATGGCCCGGACAGTTTGTCCTCAATTGTTGTTGCGGGTGCCTCTTCGCGAGTGTGGCGCTGCCACACCTGCGTGGTTTTCCTGGAGTCGTGATGTCCACCGCTGTGATAGCCGCTGTTGCGGTTGTCGTCGAGCCTGTCGGCGTAGCCAGCTGCGACCATGTTGACATCACCGCGATCATCGTAGATGCGCATCCGACGCCTGCTTCGGCAATCGTGTCTGTGCTCGAGTTCCGCTTCGTCGTAAGAGTGTACGTGGTTTTTCATCGAGTCTTCTCCATCTGCCCACCGATTCGTGATTTCCATCAGGTGGTCAATTGTTTTGGGCTTTGAGCGGCCCAGCTCTTCCCTGAGCTCTATGCGATGAACACCGCCGTTGAATGCGTCGATTGTGCGATCTTTTGAGATGTTTTCCACAGAGTTCTTGATGATGGACCACCTCTAGATGTACGAGCATAGCGATTCGCCCGACCTTTGTTGGCAGCACCTCAGTTCTTCGATTGATGCGGGCCTTTTGTAAGTGCCCTTGAAGTTGCGCACAAAGCTGTAAACCAGCTCTTCCCCGCAGCGAATGGATCCGCTCGGGAGATTGTTGAGCCATTGTCAACACCCGGATTTTTAATCCCAGATGCCCGTTATGCCATACCTCGCAATCCCAGGATTACCATTTTTGCGAGACATAACGGATTGGATATCATAGTACATCATCCATTACAAACCATACACAAGGTTTTACACAAATAAGGATCTCATGATCCAGTCTTTAATACAATAAGTAGTGGAAATAAACGATAGCATAGCGGTGGGGTCCATCTTCAGGGCACAGGCAATGCTGACGAAGGCAGATAGTCCTAGTTATCATAGCCGTCCTGCTGACCATCATCTTGATACTCTCCTTCATAGTCTGGCCATGATAATAGCCAGGGACAAAAGCCATGAGTACTCTTTAAGTACTCGCGAACTACTACTAGCAAGGGTTATAGTCTTAAGTTAAAGTACGGAATTTAAAGAATAACTATCAAGTTAAGTTTGAAACCTAAGCTGAGTTCTAAAACAAGAAAAGATAAAATAAAAGTCTAGAATCACTTAAGTTGGGAAGCTATTTTCATCTACACAACCCTGTTGTGGTCAAGTCAAGGTTCATCATTCAGTTCAAGTTATTTAGAAAACATCTGACAACGAAATAGTATGGCCATTCCAATCGGTCCATAATCATGACGGACGCGGCTATTCTAATAGTTTGACACTCTGCAGAGGTGGTACACTTTCACCACAAGATTCGATACATCTATCAGGGGTAACCCTGAATCATCATACTTAGTATGCAGATAATCAAACATAACCTTCCCTTTACACACCCTAGTACAATCACCTCTCCTATGAGCATGGCCTCCCAACCATGACCATCAGTCATCTTGGGCCTTCGATAGGTGGACATCATTGAGAGGTAGCCTCACCAAACCTCTCCCGTGAGGGAACTAATACTAATGCATATAAATTTCCAGCTAAGCCTTACCCAATTCAGGTAATGTGGTTGTACGGTAAATTTGGAATGGTATCGCATCCGAATCCAACCATCAGTTTTATAAAAAGGGTTAAGGCTCAGGCCTCATCATTTTCATCATCATAAACCAATTGTATTTATCAACACATGTCAAAACCTCTCAATAGAATGACTCATCATTCCAAGGTTTTCATAACTCATTTTCACCAAGTGTTCCCATCCAAAATGACTCAAGTTTGATCTATTCTAAAACACTAGGTTAAGAGTGTTCACTAAGGTAGAAAGGTGGGATCAATCTCATGCCATAGAATGACATCTAAGGGTTTCCAATTAGGTCAAGTTTTATATTCTTTATGCTACCTTCAAAATTAATTAAAGAACTTGGTGTAAACTAAGGGGGTGTGATCAAAGTATGCTTAAGGCATATTTACTAAACTATCTAGTTTTATTATAGCTTGCTACAATAGCTTACTAAAGCATGTTTGCAAGGGTTAGCTTGCCACTAATAGCTTGCCTTGGTTGGTGCAGTGGTTGAAGTTTTCTTCTTCTTCTTCTTGGTAGAACTCCTCCTCCTCGAAGGCTTGGTCGGTACTAGCGTCTAGAAATACATGGGGAGTGCACAATCACCAAACAATACTTAACTTGGGCTAAGTAGTATTCTAAGCCACACAATTTATGATCTATTATCATCCCAAACATCATAAGTTTTAATTCAATAGTTTCGACCTTTTTATTTTGGAAAAGTAATTTCTACTCATTGAAAAATTAACTACAATTTAATATTCACCACTAAAACATGGGATCATGTGGACACATGTCCTCACCACATATTCTAACATGTGGGAATGAGATTTAAAGGTTGGATCAATATTACTTTGGTTTAAGTTTATTATTTAATGATTTAAAGTGACTAGAAATGCCTATATAGCATTATTTTGGTACTAGTCCAAAGTCACTGCCTGTAAACCTTAATATTATTACATATTTGGATAGATATGATGAAATGTGATTTTTGAGTGTTGGAATCAACTCAAAAGCTAACTTGGTTGATTTTATAAAAATGTTTCAAGTTGCAAAAGCTTCTGTCTTCTTATTTTTATTAGGAGAAATCTATAACTCTAAATGAATTAAATCCAACGGGCTTGGATAGATCTTTTCAATACCTTTCAGACAAAATTAGTTTCATGCAATTTGGATTTGTCAAACTCACAGAATTGAATTTTGAAACACTGGACAGAAACTATATTCTAACTAAAAGGAAAAATCTAGATTTGAATCTACGGGCTTGCGTGGGAAAGGAATGGGCTGCCCAAAGAGCTTGCTGGCACGGGCTCACGATGGGGGTCCCACTGGCCAGTGGCACTTAAAACGCGAAACGGTACACGCGCTGTGGGCCGTGCGATTAGAGGCTAGATCTACGGCTCAGGGTCGTCGTCGACGACGGACGGGTCGCCGGC
The DNA here is from genome assembly GCA_023614405.1 of Avena insularis. Lineage (NCBI taxonomy): Eukaryota > Viridiplantae > Streptophyta > Magnoliopsida > Poales > Poaceae > Avena > Avena insularis. The sequence continues at coordinate 65,489,446 of CM042692.1, read as the reverse complement.
GAGCTCGAACCCTAGCTGCTCGGGGCTCACTGGGGCGCATTAGGGCTCCAGCGGGGTCGGCGATGCGGGCGAACGAAGTGGAAGACGACGGCGAGGCTAGGCGTGGTCGCGGCGGAGCTTGGGGTGGCCGGAATCAACGGCACCCTTCTTCTCCAGAGGCGGCGGCTCCGGCTCCAATTCCGGCGAGCTGCTGCTCCACTTGCTCCGGCGAGGGGTGGTTGAGGTTCAGAGAGGTGAGGGGAGTGGAATGGTGTGAGTCTTTGGTGCTGGGGAGTGCTCCTTTTATAGGCTCGACGGTGAGACCGAGCGGGATGGGCGGTCGACGGTGGCGACATGGCTACGACAAGCTAGTGGCATGGCTGGGGATGGCGATCGATGGGCGGTCCCTGGCGGTGCTCTAGCGCTTCAATGCGGCCGTAGGGGCGGTGGTATGTGGACGGGGTGAGGTGGCGCTCTGAGAGGCAGAGGCGGCGGTGTCCACGGCGAATGGTGGTTGTGGGGCTTTGGGCGGTGAACGGGGGTGTCTGGGGTGTTCTCCAGGTTGAGGCGAAGCGGTGGGCGCGGGCTGGTGTCGAGTGGTGGCTTGTGCACGCGGGGACAGGGCGCTCATGGGCGGGCGCGCTGGCATGGTCTGGTGGCACTGGGCGCGGCTTCTCCTCGGTGGTCCACGACTGCTCTTGGATCGGGCAAGGGACAGAGAGGGGCGGTGCGGCGTTGGCTACCTCCTAGACATGGCGAGGGAAGGGGGAGTGGTCTGCTGCGACGGTTGCAAGGTTGGCCGGCCAGGGTGGTGCTCGGCATGGCTTGGCATGGCCACTAGGGCATAGGGGATGGGCTGCAATTGGCCTGGTTTGATCAAAGGGGGACAGAGGGATTAAATGGAGATCAAATGGGGGCAAAACCTGTTCAAAACAGTGAGCTAGGATTAGAGTTAGGATTCTGCCTGCCAAGTGTTTGATGAAATGGCCGCAAGAGAAAAAGTTTTGAATTTTGAGTTCAAAATTTTTGGGTGATCTCCACTATTGCTAGGTAGTCTCTGGTTGCAAAGGTTTTGAAAATGGAGCTCAAATACATGGTTTTTGAAATAGGGGTGATCTATGCATATGCATTAGATTCAATTTTAAACTGTCATTTAAAATAGTTTACAGAAGGTTTTTAGAAGATCAAAATGTGGGCCTTGGTACCTCATTATGTGTACTAGCACGGGGTGCAAAGATCATGAATTGTTTCTATTAAGAATTGAGTACTAGGAATAGCCAAAGTAGGCATGAGAGTTAAATTTGTCAAAATGACCATTCCTTTATTTTAATTCTTTTTGATTTGATTTCTTTTAGGAAAAGTTTGGGAATGATGTAGATGATGTTTAAATCACCTAAGAAACATTTTAGAAGCAAAGGATCACACAATTATGGCAATTCCAAACAACTCCTATTTTAAATGCACACAGATATGAATGCTTTCATTTTAAATAGGGATTTTTTTTGTTAATCCTAAATTGGGATGATTTGATCTTTGATAAACTTGGATTGAAGTTTTGGGATGTTACAGCCATGCTCGGGCGGCGCCCTGCAGCTGTAGCTGCAGGCATTGTATGGCCGTGCTTCGACTCCCGTCGTGGAGCCTAACGAAGGAGATGTGGTCCTCCAACCAGATTTTTGGGTCCTGCGGGCCATAAAATTTTGGGTTCTCTGATGGGAGCTTGAACCCCTTGGGCATTCGCTTTTGCCTGATAGCCCCGCTGAAGCATCTGGCGCCACAGAGCTCCACGTCTTCGTCCGATGAGTCAGTCGAGCGGGCGCGTCGTGCCCTTGACTTGTTGATTTTGTGCTGCATGAGGTCATCGCGCGCATCGTAGTCGTGGTCGTGTCGCCGTGAGCGGCAGCGTCGAGACAGGTCGTGGCTGTCGTCGCTGGATGAGGGTGAGGAATTGTGTTTTGCCAGAGCCTTGCTTTTCTTTGGCTCCGGCGTTGGTTCTTTGTTGAGAGCGGCGTTGATTAACCCCAAGCCCGCGATCGTAGACCGGTGCATGGCGGCTCGGGGATCTCCAGCCGGCGGCTGGTTGTTGAGGAAGTACATGGTGGCCGTTGTCACCGCAGCTTGCGGCGTCTTTGGGACCATGTTGCCCCGTGTGTCGACTGTCATAGAGGTGAAGTCGAGGACTTTTGCAGCTTCTATGCGCTCCTGCTCAGTGAGGTGGGCCATTCGAGATCGCCTCTTATTGGCCACGTACTCATTGCCCTTGGAGGAGGATCCTCCGTGGGAGGAGAGCCCAGCCCGTCGAAGACTTGACTCGTCCGCCGCCTTTTTACGCACTTCGAGTTGTGTAATCGTTTGTAATTGGCGTCTGTACTCCTCCTTTAGTAGCCAATGATAGCCCATCAGCAGATCTTGCGGTGTGCCAGGGGGGCAGAGGGTTGCCTCGCAGGGCTTCTCGGCAACGAGCCCACTCGAGATCGTTGAGCTTGATCACGACACGTTCGCCAGTGTGTTAGTTCACCATGGTTGGAGGTTCGACTGCCCCTCCATTGTTGATGGGCGCGCCATTGCCACTGTTGGTGGGGCCGCCATTGGGTGGTCCACCGTTATGATGGGTTCGTAGCATGGAAAACAAAAAATTTCTACCGCAAGAACGAACAAAACCCAGATCTAATCTAGATAAAAGCCAAGATCTAATTTATTAGACATGTGCAATGAGATAGATCTATACTAACCCTTGTAGATCCGAAAGCCTTGTGAGAGATCGGATCTCGTGGTTGATGTAGACGATCACTTGCCGATCTCAAGATCGAGTAGACGATCCTTCCGGCGCCGCGTTCCGGCAGCGCTTCCGCAGTCGGTCACACGTGCGGAGTCGATGCAGACCTTCCTCTCCCTGTTCCAGCGAGCAGCGGAGGTAGTAGATCTCTCCACGGAATCCTAGCAGCACGACGACGTGGTGGTGGTGGTGGAGTAGAGAATTCTGCAGGTCTTTGCCTAAGCCTGAGCAGAGCGAAGGAGGAGGAGAGAGGCGGCTAGGGCAAGAGTGGAGGGGCAAGGGGGGTGGCGCCTCCACCCCTCTATATATAGAGGGAGGGGTGCGGCCTAGGGTTCCCACCCCTAGGCCCACCTCCTAGAGCCGGCGCACAAGGGAGAGGGGGGAGGGAGTTTCCTTCCCCCCCAAGTCTCCCCTTTTCCTTTCTTGGTTTTCAAGTAAAGTCCACGGAACCTTCTGGAACTTTCCGGAACATTCCAAAACCTTCTAGAATCCCCATAAAACACTCCAGAACATTTCCGAACCTAGAAAATGATCTCCATTATATGAATCTTATTCTCCGGACAATTTCGGATCTCCTCGTGATGTCCCAGATCCAATCCGAGACTCCGAACTACATTCAGTCTCCAACGCATATTCCATATCTACCTAAACAACATCGAACCTTAAGTGTGTCACCCTACGGTTCGTGAATACGCATACATGATGGAGACACCTCTCCGATCAATAACCATCAGCAGGATCTGGAGATCCATAACGGCTCCCACATACTCAACGATGACTTCGTGATCGATAGAACCATTAACATACGAAACCAATTCCCTTTGTCACGCGATACTCTACTTATCCGAGGTTTGATCGTCGGTATCTCCATACCTAGTTCTACCTCGTTACTGATAAGTACTCTTTACTCATTCCATGTTATGTCATCCCTTGTGACCTAGTCACATGCTTGCAAGCTAACTAGATGACATTCCACCGAGAAGGCCCAGAGCATATCTATCCGTCATATGGATGGACAAATCCCAATCTTGGTCCATGCGCTTCAACACATACTTTTAGAATACCCAATGACACTTTTATAACCACCCAGTTACAAAGCGGTGTTTGATGTCATCAAAGCACCCATCCGGTGATGGTGATTAACATAACCTCATGGTCGAAGGATTAGGTTACTATGCATTTGAAAGCTAGTAGCAATACGAACTAAATGACTTGATCTTATGCTACACTTACTATGGGTGTGTGTGTCCATCACATCATTCTCCTAATGATATGACCTTGTTATTAATGACATCCAATGTCCATGATCATCTATTAATCAACAGGCTAGTTCAACAAGAGGCTTACTAGGGACTCTTTTATGTTTACAAAACACACAAGTATTAGTGTTTCCTAATAATACAATTATAGCATGGGATGTAAACATTCATCACAAACACAAAGATATAATAATAACCACTTTTATTATTGCCTCTTGGGCATATCTCCAACACGTTAGGTATGCCACCGTTGGGTGGATCAGGACCGTTGCCACCGTTTTCGCGATTGGCGCTGGTTTCGCCGGCATTGATGATGGCGCACATGAAGTGGTTGGGGAAGCTGTTGCTTCCGCAACTTTCGGATCCAGAACCGTAGATCCCATCTTCCGTTGCCAGGCCACCCAGATCGGATCCGCGACTGCTATCACTGTCCGTACTCTCAGTTGCTGCTAAGGTGTTGAGCTCGCTGAGGGTGCCGATTGGTGGCGGGAACCACGATGCTGGAGCAATCACGGATGCTGTTGGCTGGTCAGGCATGCGAAGCGTGCCCATCTAACCAACTTGTAAGCGGAAGCTCCCGATCGCCAGGCTGATTCCATCGCCCACAGACTCAAAAGCCTGGTGAGTGGCTGGCGTGTGGACGGTGAAGTCGAACGCGCCGAAGAGCTGGCGAATCTCCGCTGTTGTGGAGTTGTAGATCGCGGTTGATGGGGCCGAAGAAGCCGCAACATCATCACTCCCTTTTCCCACAGATGGCGCCAATTGACGAGGGTTTAACTCATCAATGCCCATTGTTATGGACTTCGGTTTTGGAGAAGGAGGGAGCGCTGGAAGCATCAATCGGCTAGCAAACAAGCACACGGGGACGCAAGGTTTATCTAGGTTCAGGCCTCGTAGAGGTCCCTACTCCTGCTTGTCTGCTTTGGAATTAACGAAGGAATCGAAGATTACAAGGGCGCGCAGATGCAATCTGGCGAGAGTTGTGGAAACTATGGTTGCATGTGTCCTCCTCGCCGCCCCCTCCTGGCCTTTATATAGATAGGCCAGGTCTTAGGTAGCAGGTCGAGTCGGTTATATATTAGGGTTTTCCCTTTAAACTTTCTATCTTTAAACTTCTTCTTGTGTCGCAAGTCATTGAGAGTCTGTGGGCCACTCGAAATCTTCATTGGGCCGTGGCAACACCGTGGGCTTCCACCATACCCGAACCGTATATAGCAAACTCAAGTACCTGCAGGGTATACCCATGTCACACCCTGTGTAACCCGAAGAAATATCCAAGAAGTACAAGCGTCAAAGTTTGGGGATGTCCAAGGCATCCCCTTCTTCATCAATAAAAATCTCAGGTTCTTCCAAACACTTCATTTTTATTGTTTCATGCATAGTTGTGTTGTTCTTGGAGCGTCTTCGTTTTCTTTTTTGGTTTTCGTTTGCTTGGTTTGCTTAGTTTGCTTGAATAAATTGGTTGGACCCCCTCATTCATACATTAGTTTTCAAATAAGATTGGTTTGGATTGGAAAAGAGTAGGAAAAGTTCATGCTTAAGTGGTAAAAGGAGCTTGTTTTTGACTATGGCCTATGATTTGTCATGTCATGCTTGATATTGTTTTGGCTTTATGCTTAGTGATTTTTGCTGTAGCATGACATGTTACAAACAATTGAGATTGCCTAATGTGCCATGAAAGAATCATGCGTTGTTTTAGCATATTAAAGCATAGTATTGTGGTATTCTCCTTTGATGCTTTATTTGGGTTGACTTGGCGCATGCTCACACCATGTTAAGACTATCCCAAGTCACCATAGCCTTTATGATCTTTTAGTTTTTGACTTGTAATATCACTTTATGCTTTAATTAATGATGTTTTGTCACTTTGCATGATTATGGCCATTATTGCTCTTTTAGTTGGTCGCTCCCAGTCTTTTGCTAGCCTCCATAACCAATTATGGGCTCCACTCATGCATCCAACTCCAAATAAAACCAAGTTGTTTCAAAGAGTCCACCATACCTACCTATTAGAATTTGCTATTCCAAGTATATTCATGTTTTTATCTACCTTCCGAATTAAACTTGTTATGAGAAAACTAGTGATTAAAGCTCTCACAAACTTGATCGCACACTTTACTTTTCTTGCCCCTAATAAACTTGAACCATTGTGTCATCTATGTTGTATATGCTTGCACTTATACGTTGGGGATTAGCAGAACCATGCTGTCATGGGGAACGCTTTCAACATTGCACTTGTACATTGTACCCAGTTGAATCATGCTCTTTTGTCTATGGATGCCGTCGGTGTGAAATGAAAGGGGAGCTTGTAAGTCCATGGAGTTATGTATGTGTGTTAGAAACGCCTGGGCCGCTGGTCTAATCCATGCCTAATCATGGTGGAAACATGCATCGTGACCATAATGAGCAATCTATGAAGCATTCTTCTTATAAAAAAAGAGATAGAGATTGAGAAAAGGAAAAAAAGAGATGAGAAAAGAGGAAAGAGAGAAAAAATCACCATTTTCCCATGGTAAATAAGAAGATTGCTGAGATGCTCATTGTTTGCTTGCCTTGTCATTTTGATGTGGGGATTCTTCCGTATCATCAGGAAAGGGGTACCCCGTTGGCGCTTCTCTATGATACATATATACTTACTATGACAAGAACTTATCGGTAACTAAACTTGAGTAGCATGAGGAGCGACCCTCGTATTCAAGGGACATGAGATTTCCAACTTATACTTTGTCAAGCATATACTCCATAGTTTGTTCACTTTAACCTTAATCACTTCAAGATGCTTATGATAGGGGCAATGAGAGCTAAAAGCTATAAGTACCATAATTTTTGGAAGCTCTTTATGTGACTTGAATCCCTGCTTCCTTCTATGAAGGCCTTTCTTTTAATTTTATGTTGAGTCTCCATATTCTATCTTTATGCACCTATTGAGAGAGCATAGTGTCCATTCTTAGTTTAATGTTCATTGTCCCAAGACTTGTTGATTGATTCATAACTTTGATATTGCTTGTTCTTAAACTATTTGTATCTAGTCACCCTTATGAACTTTGAAGGTGTCTTATGCATTCATGTTTTGCTATACCATGAGGGAGGGGCTGAATACCACTCTTATTATGTTTTCTATATGTGAAACAAACAAATATCTTTCAATGCATTGTTATTTATGATCTTTTGTTTGTACCTTTTCATGTTACAACATATTTGCTATATTGTTAGAACTATATCTTTCATGTTCATGTTTAGAATACCTTTGATCCCAGTAATCAATGTTTTAGAAATACTTTGATCAAGTTTATGATGGTACATGTCACCTCAAAAATTATTCTTTCTTTTTATCACTTACCTACTCGAGGACGAGCAGGACTTAAGCTTGGGGATGTTGATACGTTGCAAACGTATCTATAATTTTTGATGTTCCATGCTTGGTTTATATCTACTTTCTTATGTTTTGTCCACACTTTGGAGTATTTTTATACACTTTTCTTGGACTAACCTATTAACAAGATTCCACAGTGACAGTTGCCTGTTTTCTGCTGTTTTTGGTTCTAGGAAAGTCAGAAAATGAATATTCTCGGAATTGGACCGGACAAAAGCCAAAGTCGTTATTTTCCCGAAAGACTCACGGATCCAGATGGAGAGACGAAGGGGGGCCATAGGGTGGCCACACCACCCTTGGGCGCGGGTCCCCCTGGTCGTGCCAGGGCATGGTGTGGGCCCCCTGGACAGCCACCGACCTTTCCTCTTCGCCTATAAGAAGCCCCCAATGCAAAAACCCTAAATCGAACAGCCTCCAGCCACAAAAAGTTCCACAGCGCGCCGCCACCGAAGGGGAGATTCGGGGGACAGAAAGTCTCTATTCCGGCACCCTATCGGGACGGGGAAGTGCCCTCAGAGCCATCTCTATCGATCTCCACCACCATCTCCATCGCCGTTGCTGATTCCCATGATGATGAGGGAGTAGTTCTTCCTCGAGGCTAAGGGTTCTACCGGTAGCTATGTGTTCATCTCTCTCTATGCATGATCATATTGTGATCATGAGCTTTGTAATCAAGTAGATCTACCTTGCTACTCAAGTGCTTTAATAAATCTCTGCTCTCCCCATGTGTGTGAAAGTGACAACGTGCACACCATGGTGGCACTTAGGCTAGAGATTACAAATACTTGTTATGAGTTATATTTGGAGTTGGATGTCTCTATGAAATTGTGGTGTTTGTTGGAACCATCTAGTGCTCAAGGTGATAGTGTGGGGTTATCTAGATGGGGAAATCGAACTTTGAGGTGTGCTATTATAGCCCTACCATGGATTAGAGTGTCCAACCGGAGAGTAGTTCAGAGTAGTATCATAAAGAGAAGATATGTATATGAGAGTGTTCACTAGTGAAAGTATGATCCCTAGGCCTTGTTTCTAAGCATTGAAACACCGTTTGCAACTAGATCTGTTACATGTTTGCTTGCTGCCATCTTTATTTCAGTTTGCCTTTAGTCTCTTCCATGCCATCAAGCTATTTTCTGGCACCGTTACCACTTATAGTTATCCATACCACTTGTATTTCACTATCTCTTTGCCGAACTAGTGCACCTATACACCTGACAAGTGTATTGGGTGTGTTGGGGACACAAGAGACTTCTTGTATCTTGATAGCAGGGTTGTTTGAGAGGGGATACCTTTGACCACTTCCTCCCTGAGTTCGATAAACCTTGGATGATCCACTTAAGGGAAAACTTGTTGTTGTTCTACAAACCTCTGCACTTGGAGGCCCAACAATTGTCTACAAGAATAGAAGTGTGTAGACATCACTGCTTCTTCTGTCTCCTCTTCCAAGCCATCGTCTTGTCGGGCTTGAGGTTCCAAGCTTCCTTCCTTGCATCCGTACTTGTCGGTGTGAACCTAGCATTTTCATAGGATGGAGTATGAAGTAGTATACCATTCAATAGGGTAGGAAGTGGACTCGCATATAGGATATGATTCACCTTTGGAGCCATGACGACTTGGTATAAGTTGGAGACCTTGATGTGGTAACGACCATAGGTCGAGAAACATCAGCTTCCCCCATCAAAAAGAGTCGTCCTCAACTCTACAGGCTCATCACAAAGTATAAGAGGTCGAGAGACATTCTCGATCCTAGGGTTCACCATATAGTCGTCCTTGGGAAGATTGAATTGACAACATTTCAATGTTCCTTCACCTTTCATGAAGCCTACAAAGCTCACAACAAAAGCGAAGCAATACTCAAAGCGAGCCATTATTGTTGGGTTCACAGCATAGAAAACAAAAAACTCCTATGATGGGAACTATTATATGCCAAGATCTATCTACTAGATACAAGCAATGGGTGGATATACATCCATAGAGAACATAACCTCGAAGACCGACAAAGCTTTGTTAACAAGATGGAACTCGTGGATGAGGTAGTCGAACGCTTGCCGATCTCAAGATCATGTGGAAGTCCTAGTGCTGCAAATCAGCAGCGCACCCGTCCTCGCACACAGGTTTAGGCCACCAAACAACCTCCACCTCCTCGCTCCAGCGATGCAACAGAAGCAACAACTCCTTCCAAACGAAATTCCACCGGGAACATGTATCTCTCTAATTTGAGACCATGGGGGAATAATTCTAGAGGGGGAGAGAGATCCTTCACGAGGAGGTGTGCTTTGTGAGGGAGGAGAGGTAGGCCTTTTATATGGGAGGGGGCACCCTCTCCCATGGCCGGCGGCCATGGAGGAGACCCTCCACCTCCTCTCATTCATGTGGATGGGAGCTCCACTCACATAAACATGCCTCCACTCAAAGTTCCACTCACATGCATTAAATTTCCTCCAAATTTAATGCAACTATCATTTAATAAAACTCTTTTTATTTATTCTATTCAGAATTTTGTTAATTACTTTAATTAACAAACATTCACATAAAATCCCCTGCAACATTTCAATATCACATGCAGAACCAATTTTACCAATTTCACCTGAAACAATCCAGGTGTCCATTGAAATAATTCCAGTGCTTTGCAATTCTTTCGTCTATAACATATTTGCTCCAAATGGTGTTTGGCAACCCTTAAGTGTGTCACCCTATGGTTCGCGAATAATGCAGACATGATCGAGACCCCTCTCAGATCAATAATCAGAAGCGGGACCTGGAGATCCATACTGACTCCCACACATTCAACGATGACTTCTATGATCGAGAGAACCTTTAACGATAGTAACTAAATCCCTTTGTCTCGCGATATATTACATGTCCGACATTTGATCATCAATATCTCAATACCTAGTTTGATCTTGTTACCGACATGCACTCTTTTCTCATTCCCGTGATATAACATTCTAGTGATCATATCACTTGCTTGCAAGCTATCTTAATATGATATCACTGAGAGGGCCCAGAGTATATCTATCCGTCATCGGGATTGAAAAATTCTACTCTTGATCCATGAGCCTCAACATAACACCTTTGGAATACCCGAACCCATCTTTATAGTCACCCTGTTACGGTGTGACGTTTGATGTTATCAAAGTATTCTTCCGCTGTTAGCAATTAACATGATCTCATGGTCTAAGGATAAAGATTACTTCGTATGATGTTATAACAATATAAACATAATGACTTTGATCGTAATGCTATACTTCGGATGAATGTTCATCACATCATTCACCAATGATGTGACCTTGTTATTAACAACATCCAGTGTCCATGGTCAGGAAACCTTGATCATCCTGTTAATCAACGAGCTAGTTTATAGAGAGGCATAACTAGGAACTTTATATTTGTTTATTAAACACACATGTATTAAGGTTTACGTATTAATACAATTATAGCATGCAAAATAAACATCTATCATATACTTGGAATACATATAACAACAACTTTATTATTGCCTCTTAGGGCATATTCCCTTCAGTTTCCCACTTGCCCTAGAGACAATAATCTAGTTTACATAGTGATAAATCTAACACCCATGGAGTTCTAGTGTTGATCTTGTTTTTACCTAGGGAGAACTTTAGTCAATGGATCTGCTACATTTAGGTCCGTGTGTACTTTACAAATCTTTATATCTCCATCCTTGACATGCTCGCGGGTGGAGTGAAATCGACGCTTAATATGCTTGGAATTCTTGTGAGACCTTGGTTCCTTGGCGTTGGCTATGGCTCCATTGTTGTCACAATAGATCACCATTATGTCCAACGCACTAGGAACCACACCTAGTTCCGTTATGAACTCCTTCATCCAAACCGCTTCCTGCGCCGCTTCTGAAGCAGTAACATATTCTGCCTCCGTCGTTGATCCAGCCACCGCAGGTCGTTTGGAACTCCTCCAACTAACTGCTGCTCCGTTCAAGAGAAATACATATCCGGATTGAGACTTAGAGTCATCCGGATCAGTGTCAAAGCTAGCATCGACATAACACTTAGCGACCAACTCTTCTTCACCTCCGTATACAAGAAACATATCCTTAGTTCTTCTTAAGTACTTAAGGATATTCTTGACCGCTATCCAGTGTTCCGAACCTAGATCAGATTGGTACCTACTAGTCAAACTAATAGCTGTGCCACATCCGGTCTTGTACATAGCATGGCATACATTATAGAGCCCATGGCTGAAGCATAGGGGATCTTATCCATTGTCTCTCTTTCTTCTGCTATAGCCGGACTTTGAGTCTTACTCAATGTCTTACCTTGCAACATAGGTAAGAACCCCTTCTTACTTCCATCCATATTAAACTTCTTTAATATGTTATCAAGGTATGTACTTTGCAATAGCCCAATTAAGCGCTTTGATCTATCTCTATAGATCTTAATGCCTAGTATATATGATGCTTCACCAAGGTCCTTCATTGAAAATTTGTTGTTTAGATAACTTTTAACACTGTTTAAAAGATCTATATCATTTCCAACCAATAATATGTCATCCACATATAATATTAGAAATGCCACATTGCTCCTACTCACTTTCTTGTAAATACAAGCCTCTCCATAAGTTTGGACAAATCCAAACTCTTTGATCACCTCATCAAAGCGGACATTCAAACTCTGGGATGCTTGCTTCAGTCCATAGATGGATCACTAAATCTTGCATACCTTATTAGCATCCTTAGGATCGACAAAACCCTTAGGTTGTATAATATACAACTCTTCTTCAATATTACCATTGAGGAACACAGTTTTGACATCCATCTGCCATATTTCATAATCGAAATATGCAGCAATTGCTAACATAATCCTATCCGACTTTAGCATCGCTACGAGTGAGAATGTCTCATCATAGTCAACTCCTTGAATTTGTCGAAACCCCTTTGCGACAAGTCGAGCTTTATAGATGGTCACATTTCCATCATCATCAGTTTTTCTTTTGAAAATCCATTTATTCTCAATGGCCTTTCGGTCGTGAGGTAAGTCCACCAAGGTCCAAACTTGGTTTTCATACATGGATTCCATATCGGATTTCATGGCCTCTAGCCATTTGTTGGCATCCAGGCTCATCATCGCTTCTTCATACATTGCAGGGTCATCTATTTCATCAACCATGGAATTCATAATAGGATTTTTGTATAGTTCAGGAATTGCATGTGTCCTGCTTAACCTGCGAGGTTTGGTAGTGTCCTCTTTCAGAGTTTCATGATCATTATCATTAGTTTCCTCTTCATTTGGTGAAGTCAACTCCAGAACAATTTCCGGCGCTGTGCCACTTGCCGTTTCATGAAGAGAAGGTTCAATAACCTCTTCGAATTCTATCTTTCGACTACACATGCCTTCCGCGAGAAACTCTTTCTCTAGAACGGATCCATTCTTGCCAACAAAAACCTTGCCCTCGGATCTATGATAGAAGGAATACCCAATTGTTTCTTTAGGGTATCCTATGAAGACGCATTTTTCCGCTTTGGGTTCGAGTTTATCAAGCTGAAGTTTCTTCACATAAACATCACAACCCCAAACTTTAAGAAATGGTAGCATAGTTTTGTTTCCAAACCATAATTCAGGCTGAATGCAGTGGTTTCCAGTGCATAACCCCAAAATGACAGTGGCAAGTCAGTCAGAGACATCATACATTGAACCATATCCAATAAAGTATGATTACGATGTTCCGAGACACCATTACGTTGTGGTGTTCCGGTAGGTGTAAGTTGTGAAACTATTCCATAGTCTTTCATATGTGTGCTAAACTCGTAACTAAGATACTCTCCTAAACGGTCGGACCACGTAAATTTGATCTTTCTGTTATGATGATTTTCCACTTCATTCTGAAATTCCTTGAACTTTTCAAAAGTTTTAGACTTGTGTTTCATCAAATAGATATACCCGTATCTACTCAAATCATCCATGAAAGTAACAAAATAACGATATCCACCTCGTGCCGACACACTCATTGGACCACATACATCAGTATGTATGATTTCCAATAAATCAGTTGCCCGTTCCATTGAACAGAAAACGGTGTTCTAGTCATCTTGCCCATAAGGCATGGCTCACATGTATCAAATGATTCAAAATCAAGTAATTCCAAAATTCCATCAGAATGGAGTTTCTTCATGCGTTTAATGCCAATATGACCTAGAGGAGAGTGCCACATATATGCAGATATATCATCATCAAGTTTAATCCTTTTAGCATCAAAATTATGAATATGCGTAATACTATTATCGAGATCCAACAGAAATAAACCATTCAACATAGGTGCATGACCATAAAAGATATTATCCATATAAATCGAATAACCATTGTTTTCAGATTTGAATGAATAACCGCTTCGCAATAAACACGATCCGGATACAATGTTCATGCTTAGCACATGCACCAAATAACAATTATTAAGATTTATCACTAATCCCGATAGCATATGGAGAGGCAGTGTTCCAACGTCGATCACATCAACTCTTGATCCATTGCCGACACGCATCATGACCTCATCCCTTGCTAGCTGTCGCTTGTTCCATAGCCCCTGAATCGAGTTACATATATTAGCAACCAATCCCGTATCAAATACCCAGGTGCTACTGCGAGTACTAGTCAAGTACACATCAATAACATGTATATCACATATACCTTTGTTTGCCTTGCCAGCCTTCTTGTCCGCCAAATACTTGGGGCAGTTGCACTTCCAATGGACAATCCCCTTACAATAATAGCACTCGGTATCAGACTTAGGGCCAGCTCGGGATTTCTTTTCAGGCGCGGCAATAGATTTGCCACCCTTCTTTCCCTTCTGCTTACCCTTCTTGTCTTTCTTGAAACCTGTGGTCTTATTGATCATCAACACTTGATGTTCTTTCCTAATCTCTACTTCTACAGTTTTAAGCATTGACAGAAGCTCGAGGAGAGACTTCTTCATGCCTTGCATATTATAGTTCATCACGAAGCTCTTATATCTAGGTAGTAGAGATTGGAGAACACGATGTATGCCTAAGTCAATGGGAATCATTATTCCCAAGGACACAAGCTTATCGGCGTACCCAGACATTTTGAGTACATGCTCACTAACGGAGTTGTTCTCTTCCATCATGCAGCTAAAGAACTTTTCAGAAGCATTATAACTCTCTACGGCAGCATGGGTATCGAAAATTATTTTCAATTCTCCCATGGTATCAAAGGCATTGCCATTTTCAAAATGCTTTTGAAGTTCTGGCTCAAGCCCATACAGTATGCCGCATTGAACTAAGTTGTGGTCCTCCTAACGAGTCAAATAGACGATCTTTTCCTCGTCGGGGGCATCAGGAGCTGGTGGGGGGCCTAGCAGCGCTTCTAGCACATACTGCTTTTGTGCAGCAGTGAGGAGAATCCTCAAATTCATGGCCTAGTTGGTAAAGTTGCTACCATTTGCTGCAAGTTTCTCTTTCTCCATGAACACATTGAAATTAAAAGCAGGTGGTGCCATCTACAACAAAATTTGTAAAGTTTAGACTAATGTTTATGATAGATCGAGTTCAACTAATCCAAATTACAAATGAACTCCCACTCAAAATCAACATCCCTCGTGTCTTTTTGGTCATTATATGAACCAAATCCACTACACCAAGTCTGATCATCACGTGAGTCGGTGTAGCTTCAAAGGCGAGCATCAATATGGGCATCATATCAACTATATGACTCATGCTTAACCTTTTGGTCCGTGTTCTGAGGCCATGTCTTTACATGCTAAGTTTGCCAAGTAAGAACCTTAGTACTCGCGTGTGTAAAACTTTCTTACACCTGTTGTATGAAAGCGCGGAGTCGAGAACACCCGATCATCACGTGATGTCTCAAAACACGATCCATAGAACAGTGCATACTTAAGGAAGAACACAATTTTATCTTGATATCTAAATGAGGGATCATCTTATAATGCTACTAAAACGCCAAACAAGCAATATAAGATGCAAGCATCAAATGTGTAAAGTGAAATGACATGGTTCTTGCACTTGATCACTATCATGTGCATCGTGGTATGATCTTTATCATTCCTTTGTGTGTAAGACCAAGGTCTATGGAACTTACACATTAGGTGTGTTGTAAGAATGTCAACTATACATCAACTTACAACATTACCATATCATGACACTAGCCCATCAACGATCTAAACTAGACGCCTATAATTTATCAATTGCAAGTTTTACGTGGCTTAGGTCTTTCGAAGATAGAACCGGTCTTACCTACGAACATGGAACCACAACGATGATAACCAAATTATTAGCAACTTGTTGTAAATCATATATTGACTATAGTAGGAGAGACAG
The DNA here is from genome assembly GCA_023614405.1 of Avena insularis. Lineage (NCBI taxonomy): Eukaryota > Viridiplantae > Streptophyta > Magnoliopsida > Poales > Poaceae > Avena > Avena insularis. The sequence goes on along the minus strand of CM042692.1, from coordinate 65,473,730 downwards.
ATACACGCTAGCCACTTATGCAAAACTAGTTGCATGTCAAGCGTGGAACAAGTCTCATGTGCGAGGACATGTAAAGTTAGTCTAGGCCGCTTCATCCCACTATGCCACCAATATCCAAAATACATGAAAGAAGCAATAACATGATCATCATCGCCCACATACTCATATGTTTTCTACCCGTGCAAAGCACCTACGCATAGATCAGGCTCTGATACCACTGTTGGGTTCGCAGCATAGAAAACAAAAAATTCCTACGATGGGAACTATTATACACCAAGATCTATCTACTAGATACAAGCAACGGGTGGATATACATCCATAGAGAACATACCCTTGAAGACCGACAAATCTTTGTTAATGAGATGGAACTCGTGGATGATGTAGTCGAACGCTTGCCAATTTAAGATCGTGTGGAAGTCCTAGCGCCGCAAATCAGCAGCGCATCCATCCTCACACACACGTTCAGGACACCGAACAACCTCCACCTCCTCGCTCTAGCGATGCAGCGAAAGCAACAACTCCTTCCAAACGAAATGCCACCGGGAACATGTATCTCGCTAATCCGAGACCATGGGGGAATAATTCTAGAGGGGGAGAGAGATCCTTCACGAGGAGGTGTGCTTTGTGAGGGAGGAGAGGGAGGCCTTTTATAGGGGAGGGGGGCACCCCCTGCCATGGCCGGTGCCATGGAGGAGCCCCTCCACCTCCTCTCATTCATGTGGGTGGGAGCTCCACTCACATAAACATGGCTCCACTCAAAGTTCTACTCACATGCATTAAATTTCCACCAAATTTAATGCAACTCTCATTTAATAAAACTCTTTTTATTTATTTTATTCAGAATTTTGTTAATTAATTTAATTAACAAAGATTTACATAAAACTCCCTACAACATTTGAATATCACATGCAGAACCAATTTCAACAATTTCATCCGAAACAATTCCGGTGTCCATTGAAATAATTCCAACGCTTTGCAATTCTTTCATCTAGAACATATTTGCTCCAAATGGTGTTTGGCAACCCTTAAGTGTGTCACCCTACAGTTCGCAAATAACACAGACATGATCGAGACCCCTCTCAAATCAATACCTAGTTTGATCTCGTTACTGACATGCACTCTTTTCTCACTCCCGTGGTATAACATTCTAGTGATCATATTGATGGCTCAAAATATATCGAGCTCGTTGGGGAACCCCAAGAGGAAGGTATGATGAGCACAGCAGCAAGTTTTCCCTCAGTGATGAAACCAAGGTTATCCAACCAGTAGGAGCAAGGAAACACCTCCAAGGTGTTGTTTCCAACTTGGCATCCTGCACAACACAACTATAGAACTTTGCCCCCAACTTACAGTGAGGTTGTCATGAAGGGTTTCGCAGCATAGTAAATCAAAATTTTCTACGGAAGCGAACAGAAGGAAAGCCAAGATCTAATCTAGGAGATGCAAACAACGAGAGAGATTGGATTAGATCTTCATACCCTTGAAGATTCGCTGCAATGAACGCGTTAAACGTGGGTGATGTAGTCGTACTCGCTTCTCCTCCTCGCGATCCGATCCGATCTAGCACCACAGGTGGCGGTGCCTCCGTGAGATGCACACGTGCAGCACCTCGACGTCTCCTCCTTCCTCGTACCAGCAAGTAGGGTGGAGAGATAGATTGGATCTACAACACGACGGCGTGGTGTATATGGTGGAGAATTTCTGCAGCAGGGCTTCGCCTACAAATAGTCGGGAGGGAGAGAGGAAGGCAGCAGGGCTACTAGGGCTTGGAGGGAGGTGTGTAGGGTAGGGAGGGGGCGCACCAGCCCTCTATATATAGAGGGGGGTGCGGCCAGCCCTTGCCCATCCTCCAAGCCTATCTCTAGTTTAAACGATTTAAACTCTCCCTTCTAGAAACCCTATCTTATCTCTAGTTTAAACGATTTAAACTTATCTAGGATCGGCTGGGCCCTATGGGGCCTTGTGCCCCTGGCCCAATGCGCCAGGACTCCCTCATAGGCCCATGCCCCTCCCGGAAGGTGGGACCACGTTGGCCCCCTTCCGAAAGGTTCTAGAAGCTTCCGGTACAATACCGATTAATCCGGAACAATTCCGAACTCTAAAAACTGCACTGCCTTATATGAATCTTATTCTCCGGACCATTCCGGAACCTCTCGTGATGTCCCGGATCCCATCCGAGACTCCGAACAAAAATTCATAAACCAAGTATCCAATCTATCCTAGCGTCAAGACACGTTAAGTGTGTGACCCTGCGGGTTCGAGAATATGCAGACATGATCTTCTATCAATAATCAACAGCGGGGTCTGGGCACCCATATTGACTCCCACACATTCATCGATGATCATATCGGATGAACCACGATGCCAGGATTCAATCAATCCCATATATATATTCCCTTCGTCTCGCGATATTTTACTTGCCCGAGATTCGATCGTCGGTATCGTCATACCTAGTTCAATCTCGTTCACAGCAAGTACTTTACTCGTTCCGTAATCCGATATCACTTTGTGATTAACTCCTTAACCACATGCTTGCAAGCGGTGTTGATATCGATTACCGAGTGGGCCCGAAGTATATCTCTCCGACTTGGGAGGGACAAATTCCATCTCGATACATACAACCCAATAGATACTTTCCGATCACCTGAGAGACACCTTTATGATCACCCTCTCATAGGATGACGTTTGATGACCTCAAAGCTTTCTTCCGATACTAGGGAGTTGTATTATCTCATGGTCTAAGGAATACAATATTTGACATGAGAAAAGCTTCGCAAAGACGAACACGATGAAACGATCTAATAGCTTTGCTTAGTTTGGGTCTATCCACCACATCATTCTCCAATGATATGATCTCATTATCAATTGACAACTCATGTCTATGGTTAGGAAACCTTAACCATCATTGATCAATGAGCTAGTCCATAGAGGCGTACTAGGGACACGGTGTTGTTCACAAACCACACAAGTATTAATGTTTCGCTAATACAATTCTAGCATGGAATATAAACTTTATCATGAACAAGAATTATAATAATAACATCTTTATTATTGCCTCTAGGGCATAATTCCAGTCTCCCACTTGCACTAGAGTCAATTATCTATTTTACATTTGGCAACAATCTCTCACCCATGTAAATGAGGTGCTTATCATGTTGTACTCGTGGAAGAGGTTTAGTCAATGGATCTGCTACATTAAGATCTGTATTTACTTTTCTGATCTTGAGATCTCCATCGCTATATAATCTCGGATTATATGAAACTTGCGGTTGATATGCTTGGTCTTTGGATGATATCTTGGTTCCTTAGCGAGTGCTATGGCGCCAGTGTTGTCACATAATATCTCCAGTGGGTCCAATGCACTTGGAACCACGCCAAGCTCAGTGATGAAGTTTCGATCCAAACTCCTTCACTTGACGCTTCTGCAGCCATGTATTCCACTTCTCAGTAGATCCCGCGATCACGCTTTGCTTGCAGCTTCTCCACTCACAGCTCCTCCATTCAAAATATACACATATCCTGTCTGAGATTTAGAATCATCCTTGTCGGTGTCGAAACTAGCATCAACGTAACCTTTTACGACGAGCTGTTCATCACCCACATAGACTAAGAACATTTCTTTAGTCCTATTTAGGTACCTTAGGATGTTCTTCACGGCTGTCCAAAGGTTCCACTCTGGATCACTTTGATATCTGCTCGTCAAACTAAGAGCATTGGACACATCGGTCTAGTACACATGGCATACATGATGGAACCTATGGCGAGGCATAAGGCACTTTGCTCATAGCTTCCTATCATTTACCAGAATGGACACCGAGCCTTGCTCAATATCTTCCTCGACAACATAGGCACTTTGAACCTTTCAATGCCTTATCCATTCTGAACCTTTTCAGAACTTTGTCTAGGTATGTACTCGCTTAAAGCTATCAGCGCCTTTGTCTATCTCTATAGATTTTGATGCCCAATATATAAGCATCTTCACCTAGGTCTTTCATTGAAAACACTTATTCAAATAACTCTTCACATCGTTAAGCATGTCGATGTCATTTCCAATAATCAATATGTCATCCACATATAGTACCGTAAACGCCACCGAGCTCCCACTCACTTTCTTGTAGATGCAAGCTTGTAGCAATTTGGAACAAATCCAAAGCTCTTGATCACTTGATCAAAACGAAGGTTCCAACTCCGAGACGCTTGCTTCATCCATAAATGGAACGCTGAAGTTTGCATACTTTATCAAGATCCTTAGGATCGACAAAACCTTCGGTTGCATCATATACAACTCTTCATCAATGTTGCCATTGAGGAAAGCGGTCTTGACATCCATTTGCCATATTTCATAATCATGAAACGCAACAATTGCTAATAAAATCGAATGGACTTAAACATCGCCACGGGAGAGAAAGTCTCATCGTAGTCAACACCTTGAACTTGTCGAAAACCTTTCGCAGCAAGCCGTGCTTTATAGACGGTAACATTACCACCCGCGTCCGTTTTCTTCTTGAAGATCCATTTGCACTCAACGGCCTTTCGGTGCTAGGAGGGTCCACCAAAGTCCATACTTGGTTTTCGCCATGGATCCCAATTCGGATTTCATGGCTTCTAGCCATTTCTCGAGTCTGGGCTCATCATCGCTTCCTCATAGTTCGTAGGTTCACCGCCTTCTACTAACAAGACAGTCAAGACAGGTTGCCGTACCACTCGGGAGGGCACGCGACCTTGTCGACCTGCGACGCTCAATGGCAAGATCGTCCAAGCTTCATGATCCTTGTCATTAGCTTCCTCTATTGTTGGTGCAGCCTTTCGAACAATTTCAGGTGCTGCTACTCTCCAATTCAAGAGAAGGTTCAATAACCTCGTCTAGCTCTACTTTCCTCCACTCACTTCTTTCGAGAGAAACTCCTTCTCAAGAAAGGAACCGTTCTTCGACAAACACTTTGCCTTGGTTCGTGATAGAAGGTATACCCAATAGTTTCCTTAGGGTATCCTATGAAGACGCACTTCTCCGCTTTGGGTTCGAGCTTGTCCGCATCAACTTCTTGACGAAGCTTCGCATCCCCAAACTTTAAGAAACGACAACTTAGGTTTAGCACCAAACCACAGTTCATACGGTGCCGTCTCAACGGATTTAGATGGAGCCCTATTTAAAGTGAATGCAGCGGTTTCTAATGCATAACCCCAAAATGATAACGGCAAATCAGTAAGAGACATCATCGATCGGACCATATCTAATAGGGTTCGATTCCGCTTCAGACACACCATTGCTGTGGTGTTTCGGGTGGCGTGAGTTGCGAAACGATTCCACTTGCTTTGAGATGTGAGAAAATCATAACTCAAATATTCTCCCCATCGGATCGTAGAAACTTATTCTTTACATTACGATGGTTCTCCACTTCATTCTGAAATTCTTTGAACTTTTCAAACGTTTCAGATTTATGTTTCATTAAATAGATATACCCATATCTACTCAAGTCATCGGTAAAAGTGAGAAAATAGCGATATCCACCGCGCGTCGAAACACTCATCGGTCCGCATACATCGGTATGTATGATTTCCAACAAGTCTGTTGCTCGCTCCATCATACCGGAGAACGGGTTTTGATCATCTTGCCCATGAGGCATGGTTCGCATGTGTCAAATGATTCAAAATCAAGAGACTGCAAAAGTCCATCGAATGGAGTTTCTTCATGCGCTTTACACCAATATGACCTGAGCAGCGATTGCCACAAATAAGTAGTATTATCACTATCTACTTTGCATCTCTTAGCCTCAATGTTATGGATGTGTGTTTCATCCCTTTCGAGATTTAGAAGAAATAAACCATTCACAAGAGGTGCATGACCATAAAAGATGTTACTCATATAAATAGAACAACCATTATTCTCCGATTTAAATGAATAACCGTCTTGCAATAAACACGATCCAGAAATAATGTTCATGCTCAACGCAGTACATAATAACATTTATTAAGGTTTAAAACTAATCCCGAAGGTAAAACTAAGGAGGCGTGTCGCGGCCATCACATCAACTCTTGATCCGTTGCCAACGCGCATCGTCACCTCATCCCTCGCAAGCCGCCGTCTATTCCGTAGCTCCTGTTTCGAGTTACAAATATTAGCAACTGAACCAGTATCAAATACCCAGGCACTACAACGAGGGCTAGTGAGGAAAACATCAATAACATGTATATCAAATATACCTTTGATGGTGCCAGCCTTCTTGTCCGCTAAGTACTTCGGACGGTTGCGCTTCCAGTGACCCTTGTCCTTGCAATAGAAGCACTCGGTCCGGCTTGGGACCAGACTTGAGCTTCTTCTCAGCAGGGGCAACGCGCTTGCCACCGCCTTTCTTGAAGGGCTTCTTTGCACCTTTACCTTTCTTGAAGGAGGGCTTGTTGACCATCAACACATGATTATCCTTCTTGATGTCCACCTCCGCAGCCTTCAGCTTTGTGAAGAGCTCGGTGATCGTATCAGTGGAACCAATCTGATTATGAGTCACTACAAAACTTTTGTAGCTGGGAGGAGTGATTGCGAACCCTGTCAATCTTGAGCTCCTCTAGAATCTTGATCCAGCTTGCTCAAAGGCGTTGAGTGTAGCCCGACATCTTAATGGCGTGCTCACTAACGGAACTCCCTTCCTCCATCTTGCGTTAAAGAACTTCTCGGAGATCTCATATCTCTCGAGCGGGCTGAGTCGAAACATGGTTTTCAGCTCCTCGAGAATCTCAAAGGGCCTGGATAGTTTTCAAAACGATTTTGAAGTTCGGTTCCATAGCAAACAACATGGTGCTCTTAATCACATCATAATCATCTTTCTTGCGATGATAGACAGCTTTCTCATCAGCCGCATTGCAGCAGGGGGTTACCTAACGCTTTCTCAAGGACATAGTCCTTTTGTCCATGAACAGAATGATTCTTAGATTGCGGAACCGGTTGGTGAAGTTAGACCCATTGTTTCTAAGCTTTTCTTTCTCAGCAAAAAGCGTTGAAGTTGAAGTTGGACTTGGCCATGTGATCTACAGATTTGCAAGTACAATTTAGACTATGTTCATGATAAATAGTTCAACTTAATCAAATTACTAGATGAACTCCCACTAAATTCAACATCCCTCAAGTTGTTTAGTGAACACGATCCAAATTCACCACACCTAATCCGATCTTCACGAGAAGAGATGTGGTTTCAATGGTGGACAACGGTGTCGATCATATCATTCATATGACTCATGCTTAACCTTTCGGTTCTTGTGTTCCGAGGCCATGTCCGTACATGCTAGGCTCGTCAAGTTAGACCAAGTATTTCAGCGTGTGCAAAACTGGCTTGCACCCGTTGTATGTGAGCATAGAGTCTATAGCACCCGATCATCACGTGATGCTTGGACACGACGAACTTTCATAGCGGTGCATACTTGGGGAGAACACAGCTTTTATCTTGATCTTTAAGTGAGGAATCATCTTATAATGCTACCGTCATGATCTAAGCATAATAAGATACATAAAAGGATAAACATCACATGCATATAACTTTATGTGACATGGTATAGCCAATCTTCACGAATGATCTCCATCTTGTGCGTTCGGCATGATCTCCATCACTCCACCATGATTGCCTCCACCACAAATAGCAACTACAACTATTGCTAACTACTTAGCGATAAAGTAAAGCTATTACATGGCGTATAAGAAGTTGACTTCAGGTCATACACAATTATAAAGACAACCATATGGCTCCTGCGGTTGTGTACTCATCGACATGCAAGTCGTGAAACATTACAAAACATGATCATCGCATACAATATACACATCACATCTTGGGCCATACCATGTCACGAGAAAACACTCCTGCAAAAACAAGTTAGACGCCTCTACTTTGTTGTTGCATGTTTTACGTGGCTCATGGGAGTAGATGCTAAGAACGATTCTTACCTACGGAAAGCCACAACGGTGATATTATGGTTGCCAAACTCGGAGTTAATCCATGACAACTATAGTGAGAGAAACGACATCCACCACCGCATGTGGTACAAGCCACACGTCAAGTGCGGAGCCGGTCTCATGACGACGTCGCGTAAGGTTGGCCTGGACCGCTTCAATCTCACTATCCCGCCATAAGAAGAACACAAACAAGAGGCTTGCAAGAAAACATCAACGCCCGCAACAACCATGTTGCGTTCTACTCGTGAATCACATCTACGCATAGATCTAGCTCGATACCATCAAGGGTTTCGCAGCATAGTAAATCAAAATTTTCTCTGAGCGAAGCAGAAGGAAAGCCAAGATCTAATCTAGGAGATGCAAACAACGAGAGATTGGATTAGATCTTCATACCCTTGAAGATTCGACAGCTGAACGTTAAATCGGAACGTGGGTGATGTAGTCGTGCTCGCTTCTCCTCCTCGCGATCCGATCCGATCTAGCACCACAAGTGGCGGTGCCTCCGTGAGATGCACTGCAGCACCTCGGCGTCTCCTCCTTCCTCGGACCAGCAAGTAGGGTGGAGAGATAGATTGGATCTACAACGCGGCTGGTGTATATGGTGGAGAATTTCTGCAGCAGGCTTCGCCTACAAACAATCGGGAGGGAGAGAGGAAGGCAGCAGGCTACTAGGGCTTGGAGGAGGTGTGTAGGGTAGGGAGGCGCACCAGCCCTCTATATATAGAGGGGGTGCGGCCAGCCCTGCCCATCCTCCAAGCCTATCTCTAGTTTAAACGATTTAAACTCTCCCTTCTAGAAACCCTATCTTATCTCTAGTTTAAACGATTTAAACTTATCTAGGATCGGCTGGGCCCTATGGGGCCTTGTGCCCTGGCCCAATGCGCCAGGACACTCCCTCATAGGCCCATGCCCCTCCCGGAAGGTGGGACCACGTTGGCCCCTTCCGGAAGGTTCTAAAGCTTCCTACAATACCGATTAATCCGGAACAATTCCGAACTCCAAAAACTGCCTTTGCCTTATATGAATCTTATTCTTGGACCATTCGAACCTCTCGTGATGTCCGGATCCCATCCGAGACTCAACAAAAATTCATAAACCAAGTATCCAATCTATCCTAGCGTCGAGACACGTTAAGTGTGTGACCTGCGGGTTCGAGAATATGCGACATGATCTTCTATCAATAATCAACAGCGGGTGCAGGCACCCATATTGACTCCCACAAATTCATCGATGATCATATCGGATGAACCACGATGCCAGGATTCAATCAATCCCATATATATATTCCCTTCGTCTCGCGATATTTTACTTGCCCGAGATTCGATCGTCGGTATCGTCATACCTAGTTCAATCTCGTTCACAGCAAGTACTTTACTCGTTCCGTAATCCGATATCACTTTGTGATTAACTCCTTAACCACATGCTTGCAAGCGGTGTTGATATCGATTACAGTGGGCCCAAGTATATCTCTCCGACTTGGGAGGGACAAATTCCATCTCGATACATACAACCCAACAGATACTTTCCGATCACCTGAGAGACACCTTTATGATCACCCTCTCATAGGATGACGTTTGATGACCTCAAAGCTTTCTTCCGATACCAGGGAGTTGTATTATCTCATGGTCTAAGGAATAAAATATTTGACATGAGAAAAGCTTCGCCAAGACGAACACGATGAAATGATCTAATAGCTTTGCTTAGTTTGGGTCTATCCACCACATCATTCTCCAATGATATGATCTCATTATCAATTGACAACTCATGTCTATGGTTAGGAAACCTTAACCATCATTGATCAATGAGCTAGTCCATAGAGGCGTACTAGGGACACGGTGTTGTTCACAAACCACACAAGTATTAATGTTTCCGCTTAATACAATTCTAGCATGGAATATAAACTTTATCATGAACAAGAACTATAATAATAACATCTTTATTATTGCCTCTAGGGCATAATTCCAACATGTCAATCTCACCGGTTTTGCGGAAAACAAAGGATTAATCGTATCGTGTGGAAGATAGTAATTTCTTGCAGAAAGTAAACAGTAAAAAGTAATTAGTAGATTGTAGATTGATGGTAAAAGAATGGACCGGGGTCCATAGTTCACTAGAGGTGATTCTCCTTAAGATAGATGACATGTTGGGTGAACAAATTACAGCGGGGCAATTGACAGACACCGAGAAAGCATACATGCATATACTAATCATCTTGACTCCTATGAGATTTGATTGGGCATTACAACATTATACATAGACTGTAATCCAACTGCATCTATGACTAATAATCCACCTTCAGGTTATCATCCGAACCCCCTCCAGTAGTAAGTTGCAAGCAACAGATAATTGCATTAAGCAAAGTGTGTAAAGTAAACAATACAATTGCCCCATGTACAAAGGATTGCTGTTTTCTCCATAGTAGCAACAACACATCTAGTACCTTAGAGATTTCTGTTACTTCCCCAGATTACTAGAGGCATGAACCCACTATCGAGCATAAATACTCCCTCTTGGAGTTGCTAGCATCTACTTGGCCAAGATAGCTACTAACAATGGAAAGCATGCAAGATCACAAATAACATATACATGATACAATCAATAATCAATATGAAATAGCATCTCAATATCCATCGAATCCCCGCAAACACAACATGTAAGATTACAAATAAATGATCTTGATCATGAATGAAGCTCACAAGATCTAAACATGGTAGCACAAAGGAGGAGAACCAACCATATAGCTACTACATGGACCCATAGTCCAGGGATGAACTACTCACGCATCGACGGAGGTAGTCATGGTGATGAAGAAGGCCTCTAGGGTGATCTCTCCCCTCCGGCAGGGTGCCATGAAGAGCTTCAGATCCCTCTCGATCTAGGGATGGAGATGGCGGCGACTATAGACTATTTCATGGAATTTTGATTGGGTACTTAGGGTTTTCGTCCCGAGAGGATTTTATAGGTGAAGGGGCAAGGTCGGTGGAGTACCAGGGGGCCCACACCCCCTGGTGGCGCGCCCCCAGGCCGCACCACCACCAGGTGTGGCTTCCCTGGTGCGCCACTTCGTCTCCCCTCTGGACTCCGTGTTGCTTCGGGTAAAATATTGACTTTGGCTTTTGTCCGGTCTAATTCCGAGAATATTTCCTTACTAGCTTTTCTAAAACAAAAAACAGCAGAAAACAGGCAATTGGCACTGTGGCATCTTGTTAATAGGTTAGTTCCAAAAAATGTGTAAAAATACTCCAAAGTGTGGACACAACATAAGAAAGTAGATATAAAACAAGCATGGAACATCAAAAATTATAGATAAGTTTACAACGTATCAACATCCCCAAGCTTAACTCCTGCTCGTCCTCGAGTAGGTAAGTGATAAAAAAGAATAATTTTTGAGGTGACATGCACCATCATAATATTGATCAAGGTATTTGTAAAACATTGATAACTGGGATCATAGTACTTTAACATAGCATGAAAGATATAGTTCTAACAATAAGACATAGCAACTATGTTATAACATGAAAAGATACAAACAAAAGATTCATGAATAACAATGCTTTGAAAGACGTTTGTTTGTTTCACATATAGAAAACATGATGAAAATGGTATTCAGCTTGTCCCTCATAGTGTAGCAAAACATAAATGCATAGGACACCTTCAAAGTTCATAAGGGTGACTAGATACAAATAGTTTCAGAACAAGCAATATCAAAGTTATGAATCAATCAACAAGTTTTGGGACAATGCACATTAAACTAAGAATGGCCACTATGTTATCTTAATAGGTGCATAAAGATAGAAGATGGAGACTCAACATAAAAGTAAAAGAAAGGCCCTTCATAGAAGGAAGCAGGGATTCAAGTCTCATAAAGAGCTTCCAAAAATTATGGTACTTATTAGCTTCCAGCTCTCATTGCCCCTATCATAAGCATCTTTAGCTGATTAAGGTTAAAGTGAACAAATATGAGGATATGCTTGACAAGTTATAAGTTGGAAATTTCATGCCCCTTACTTACGAGTACCGTTCCTCATGCTACTCAACTTTAGTCACAGGTAAGTTCTTGTCATTGTAAGTACATGTGTATCATAGAGAACCGCCAACGGGGTACCCCTTGCCTGATGATACGGAAGATTCCCCATATCAAAATGACAAGGCAAGCAGACAATGAGCATCTCAGCGATCCTTTTATTTCCTATTTGCATAGGCCCCTTTTTTTCTTTTTTTCTTTCCTATTTGCATAGGTTTTTTTATAGAGGATGCTTCATAGATTGCTCACTATGGTTATGCTGCAGGTTTCCACCATGATTAGGCATGGATTAGACCAGCCGCCCAGGCATTTCTCTAACACATATACGAACTCCATGAGCCTTACAAGCTCCCCTTTCATTTCACACCACCGAGATCCATAAGCAAAAGAACATGATATCAACTAAATAAAGTGCAATGTTGAAAGCGTTCCCCATGGTAACATAGTTTTGCTAATTCACAACTTACAAAATGCAAGCATATACGCAACATATATGGGCACAATGGTTCAAGTTTATTAAGTGCAAGAAAATTAAAGTGTGCCATCAAGTTTGTGAGAGCTTTAATCACTAATTTTCACATAACAAGTTTAATTCGGAAGGTAGATAAAAACATGAATATACTTGGAATAGCAAATGATAATAGGTAGGTATGGTGGACTCTTTGGAATAACTTGGTTTTATTTGGAGTTGGATGCATGAGTGGAACTCATACTTGGTATGGAGGCTAGCAAAAGAATGGGAGCGACCAACTAAGAGAGCAATAATGGCCATAATCATGCAAAGCGACAAAACATTATTAATTAAAGCATAAAGTGAGTTTACAAGTCGAAAACTAAATAATCATAAAGGCTATGGTGACTTGGTATAGTCTTAACATGGTGTGAGCATGCGCCAAGTCAACCCAAATAAAACATCAAAGGAGAATACCACAATATTATGCTTTTATATGCTAAAACAATGAATGATTCTTTCAAGGCACATTAAGCAATCTCAATTGTTTGTAACAAGTCATGCTACAACAATAATTACTAAGCATAAAGTCAAAAAAATATCAAGCATGACATGACAAGCCTATGCCATAGTCAAAAACAGGACTCCTTTTATACCACTTATAAGCATGAACTTTCCTACTCTTTTCCAATCCAAATCAACGTATTTGAAACTATGTATGAATACGGGGGGTCCAACCAATTTATTTAAGCAAACTAAGCAAACGAAAACTAAAAACATAAATGAAGACGCTCCAAAAACAACACAGCTGTGCATGAAACAATAAAAATGAAGTGTTTGGAAGAAACCTGAGATTTTTATTGATGAAGAAGGGGATGCCTTGGGCATCCCCAAGTTTTGACGCTTGTACTTCTTGAATATTTCTTGGGGTGACACGGGTGGCATCCCAAGCTTGAGCTTTTGTCCATACTTCATCTTATCACATTACTCTTCCCTACACTTTAAAATTTCCTTCATACAAAACTTCACACAATCTTCATTAGCAACATTAGTGTACTCATGATAATAAGTCTTTTTGGTTTAGTTTCAACATAAGTAAAACTTCCATTAAAACACAAGTTACTGTATCCCTTCCTTTAAAAAGTTCAAATGATCAAGGATAACTCAAAGAGAAAGAGATTAAGAGGCAAATGCAAATAATGGCAGAAATCTGTCAAAATAGACCAACAGGTAAAAATCGATTTTTTCGAAGACCTTCTGTTGCTCAAATAGAAAATTGTTAAACTAATGAAAGTTGGATAACAACCTGGAGCATAAGCACAAAAAATTAGAGCTCAATCAAACGTACAAAGATTTTTCACGAATTTTTACAGCAAAGCACAAAAATCTGTTTCGGGACATCAACTTTCCTAAGTCTTACTTCTCTCTCATTAGAGGTTACTCTTGGCACAAAAACCACACAAAAAGGATAAGAAGAGGTTATTACTGAAGCAGTAACTTCCAAGACTCAACAAAATATTCCTAAAGGAATTTGGGTTATCTACCAATAAGTGCTTTTCTTTAACGTCTTTGAGCTAGGCATAAGAAGCAAGAATCAAGTATTCTCAAATGAAGAAGCATTAAGATCAATACCAGAAATATCTTCAACAAGGCAAGGTATATCATCCAAATAAGTTCTAGAGGATCCTCTCTCAATGCTCTTGGGTTCACTATTTTCATCAAACGGGTTTTCGGAAACAATCCAATCGAAATTCTTTTCTAAGGCTTCATGCATTCCTACAAGTTTAAAAGGTATCGGTATTTTAATTTACTCTCCATTTTTAGGTTTGGTTTTGTCCATATTTTCTCGCGTACCAATAACATCTACACATGAGCCTAGCATATTAAAACTATCAAAGACTTTTCTAGCTTCTTTAACAACATCATAGAATTCTTTAAGCAAAGTTTCTAGAATGAAATCTCTTTTTTCAGTATCCTCAATATCCTTAAGTTTAAGAAACATTACTTGCATTGTGGGGTTAAGGTTAACAAACCTAGCTTCCAACATGTGAACTAAAGAAGCTGCAGCAATTTCATAATTTGGAGCGAGTTCTGCTAGGGATCTATCCTCAATGTCCTCATGCTTGCTAACATGATTAAAGAATTCTTCAATATTATCTTTCCCAATTATAGAGCCACTACCTATTGAAAGGTCTTTCAGGGTGAACTTAGGAGTCAACATGGTGAGCTAAGAACGAGGTAACAACTAATTTTTTTGTTTTTAATAAAGGAAGCAAACCAGTACAACTATTTTTTTGTGTTTTTGATAAAAAAAACAAGCAAACGAAGCAGAAATAAACTAAGCAAAACAAAAAAACAAAGTAAAGAGATTGGTTATGAGGGACTCCCCTTGTGAAGATGTCCTTGACTCCCCGTCAATGGTGCCAGAAAAAAGGCTTGATGGCTCAAAATATATCGAGCTCATTGGGGAACCCCAAAAGGAAGGTATGATGAGCACAGCAGCAAGTTTTCCCTCAGTTATGAAACCAAGTTTATTGAACCAGTAGGAGCAAGGAAACACCTCCAAGGTGTTGTTTACAACTTGGAATCATGCACAACAAAACCATATAACTTTTCCCCCAACTTACAGTGAGGTCGTCAATCTCACCAGTTTTGCTGAAAATAAAGGATTAAATGTATTGTGTGGAAGATAGTAATTGCTTGTAGAAAGTAAATAGTAAACAGTAAATAGTAGATTGTAGATTGATGGTAAAAGAATGGACCGGGGTCCATAGTTCACTAGAGGTGATTCTCCTTAAGATAGATGACATGTTGGGTGAACAAATTATAGCGGGGCAATTGACAGACACCAAGAAAGCATACATGCATATACTAATCATCTTGACTCCTATGAGATTTGATTGGGCATTACAACATTATACATAGCCCGTAATCCAACTGCATCTATGACTAATAATCCACCTTCAGGTTATCATCCGAACTCCCTCCAGTATTAAGTTACAAGCAACAGATGATTGCATTAAGCAAAGTGTGTAAAGTAAACAATACGATTGCCCCATGGACAAAGGATTGATGTTTTCTCCTAGTAGCAACAACACATCTAGTACCTTAGATATTTTTGTCACTTCCCCAGATTACTAGAGGCATGAACCCACTATCGAGCATAAATACTCCCTCTTGGAGTTGCTAGCATCTACTTTGCCAAGATAACTACTAACAACGGAAAGCATGCAAGATCACAAATAACATAGACATGATAGAATCAATAATAAATCTGAAATAGCATCTTAATATCCATCGGATCCCTGCAAACACAACATGTAAGATTACAAATAGATGATCTTGCTCATGAACGGAGCTCACAAGATCTAAACATGGTAGCACAAAGGAGGAGAACCAACCATCTAGCTACTACATGGACCCGTAGTCCAGGGATGAACTACTCACGCATCAACGGAGGTAGTCATGGTGATGAAGAAGCCCTCTAGGGTGATCTCTCTCCTCCGGCAAGGTGCCATGAAGAGCTTCAGATCCCTCTCGATCTAGGGATGGAGATGGCAGCGACTATAGACTCTTTCGTGGAATTTTGATTGGGTACTTAGGGTTTTCGTCCCGGGAGGATTTTATAGGTGAAGGGGCAAGGTCGGTGGAGTACCAGGGGGCCCACACCCCCTGGTGGCGCGCCCCCCAGGCCGCACCACCACCAGGTGTGGCTGCCCTGGTGCGCCACTTCGTCTCCCCTCTGGACTCCGTGTTGCTTCGGGTAAAATATTGACTTTGGCTTTTGTCCGGTCCAATTCCGAGAATATTTCCTTACTAGCTTTTCTAAAACAAAAAACAGCAGAAAACAGGCAATTGGCACTGTGGCATCTTGTTAATAGGTTAGTTCCAGAAAATGTGTAAAAATACTCCAAAGTGTGGACAAAACATAAGAAAGTAGATATAAAACAAGCATGGTACATCAAAAATTATAGATACGTTTACAACGTATCACATATCACTTGCTTGCAAGCTATCTTAATGTGATATCACCGAGAGGACCCAGAGTATATCTATCCGTCATTGGGATTGACAAATTCCACTCTTGATCCATGAGCCTCAACATAACACCTTCGGAATACCCGAACCCGTCTTTATAGTCACCCTGTTATGGTGTGACGTTTGATGTTATCAAGGTATTCTTCCGGTGTTAGCAATTAACATGATCTCATGGTCTAAGGATAAAGATTACTTCATATGATGTTATAGCAATATAAACATAATGACTTTGATCATAATGCTATACTTCGGATGAATGTTCATCACATCATTCACCAATGTTGTGACCTCATTATTAACAACATCCAATGTCCATGATCAGGAAACCTTGATCATCCTGTTAATCAACAAGCTAGTTTATAGAGAGGCATAACTAGGAACTTTCTATTTGTTTATTAAACACACATGTATTAAGGTTTCCATATTAATACAATTATAGCATGCAAAATAAACATCTATCATATACTTGGAATACATATAACAACAACTTTATTATTGCCTCTCAGGGCATATTCCCTTCAATTATAGCATGAGTCCTCAAGTAGAAGGAAGTCACCTTATGATGTAGAGATATCTTGTTGATGGGCATCCATAGGTAACTCTCTACGATGCGACTTGTCAACTCTTGGTCCATAGGGGTTGATGCATATGTAATTGTACCTTCACACAATAAAGACCAAGCAAAATATTTCCGTGCGTGATAGAGGAGCATGACATTTTTGGCATGTCCATTCTTATTCACAACGCTATAAGCACAATACAAGGATAGAAAATGGGATTCATATGCAAGGCTAATGTGCATGGAAATCGTTTGAATATCATCCAAATGTGGGAACTCAAAACTCCATAAAACATCTTAGTGTGGCACTCAAAGCAACGGACTAAAATTTTGATCAACATCTTTGATGCAAGAGTATGAGAATTCACAACCGCCAATGGGGTACCCCTTGCACATGATACAAAAGCTATCCCATAATCAAAATGACAAGGCAAGTAGACAATGAGCATCTCAGCGATCTTTTTATTTGTTATTTTCATAGGTTTTTATTGAGGATGCTTCATAGAGTGCTCATTATGGTTATGCTGCAAGTTTCCACCATGATTAGGCATGGCTTAGGCTAGCGGCCCAGGCGTTTCTCCAACACACATACAAACTCCATGATCTTACAAGTTCCCCTTTTATTTCATACCGCCAGGGATCCATAAGCAAAAGAATCATGATATCAACGGAATATAAGTGCAATGTTGAAAGCGTTCCCCATGATACATGGTTCTGCTAACTTCAACTTATAAAACGCAAGCATATGTGCAACAAAGATGGACACAATGGTTCAAGTTTATTAATTGCAAGAAAGTAAAGTGTGCCATCAAGTTCGTGAGAGCTTTAATCACTAATTTTCTCATAAGAAGTTTAATTTGGAAGGTAGATAAAAACATGAATTTACTTGGAATAGCAATAGTGCTAGTAGGTAGGTATGGTGGACACAAATGGCATACTTTTTGGTTTAAGGATTGTATGCACGAGAAGCATTCCCTCTCAGTACAGGTTTTTGGCTAGCAAGGCTAGGTAGCAAGCATAAGAGTTGAAGGAAACAAACAAACATACAAGTGATAAAAACAAAAATGCAATCTTCCTTGGAAGCACAAAAGATCTTTACTAGAGAATACTAAACTTATGAGCAAATCAAGAAAGAAAGATGGTGAAATTATATTTCTTTAAGAGTACTTTTATCTTTTTCATTCAACTCTCAAAAATAGTATTGCTACTGACCAAGCCAGGTTTGCCAAAACCAACTAAATTAAATCAATAATCCCAAAGTGATACCAATACTAACGACAAGATCAATCATATAACCATGAATTGAAAACTAAAATAAGATATGCAAAAGAGTAAATGATAGAACTTCTCATTAATATTCCATAACGGAAACTCGCACCAAGGGATACATAGATATCTAACAAGAGGGGGGACACTTCCATAATGCAAACCATCCTACATGATAACTTCTCTATTCATGATATGACTCTGCTAAAAAGGTAAAAAGATAGAAGATAGTGATGTGATACCGCGACACTCCCCCAAGCTTGGAACAAACCAAGGGGATGCCAAAACCTGATGACGAATTACTCCTTCGGTGGTGGTGGTATTCTCCCGTCATCATCCGACTTCCAAGGTAAGGGCTCCCATCAACAAAAGACATCGTGGTCTCCAGCATCCTGAAACTTGCAGCAGCACGTATGCGTTTAAACCTAACCTCGTACTCACAGTTTTGATTTTGAACGTAATAGAGTTGTGCTTGCAGTTGGTTGGTTGTTTGGTGGAGTGAGAGAATTTCATCCTTAAGATCAGCAGTCTCCTTTTGGTGCTCGGTGATGAGTTCGGAACAAATCTTATGGATGATATCCACTTCACGCTCTGCCATCTTCTTGTACCTAAAGACTTCTTGCTCGAGCGCTTCCATCCTGTCCTCCAGAATTCCTTCACCTTGATACATTGCAAATGTATCTATAATTTTTGATGTTCCATGCTTGGTTTTATCTACTTTCTTGTGTTTTGTTCCAACTTTGGAGTACTCTTCATATGATTTCTTGGACTAACCTATTAACAAGATGCCACAAAGCCGCTTGCATGTTTTACTGTTTTTGGTTCCGAAGTGAGAAAATGAATATTCTCGAATTGGACGGGACAAAAGCCAAAGTTACTATTTTCCCTAAGACTCACGGAGCCAAAAGGAGAGTCGGAGGGGCCCAGTGGTGGCCACACCCCCTTGGCGGGCCAGCCAGCCGCACTGTGGCATGGTGTGGGCCCCCTGGCCGGCCACCGACCTTGCCTCTTTCGCCTATAAGAGCCTCCCGATGCATAAACCCTAGATCATCAATCAGAAATCCATGAAAAGTTCCGCTGCACCGCCACCACCGAAGGGGAGATTCCGGGGACAGAAAGTCTCTGTTCCGGCACCCTGCCGGGACGGGGAAGTGCCCCCGGAGCCATCTCCATCGATCTCCACCACCATCTCCATCGCCGTTGCTGATTCCCATCATGAGGAGGGAGTAGTTCTCTCTCGAGGCTAAGGGTTCTACCGGTAGCTATGTGTTCATCTCTCTCTCTATGCATGATCATATTGTGATCATGAGCTTTGTAATCAAGTAGATCTACCTTGCTACTCAAGTTCTTTAATAGATCTATGCTCTCCCCATGTGTGTGAAAGTGACAGCGTGCGCACCATGGTGGCACTTAGGCTAGAGATTACAAATACTTGTTATGAGTTATATTTGGAGTTGGATGTCTTTATGAAATTGTGGTGTTTGTTGGACTCATCTAGTGCTCAAGGTGACAGTGTGGGGTTTTCTAGATGGGAAAGGCTTACTTTGAGGTGTGCTGTTATAGCCCTACCATGGATTAGAGTGTCCAACCAGAGAGTAGTTCAGCGTAGTATCATAAAGAAGTATATATTTATATGAGAGTGTTCACTAGTGAAAGTATGATCCCTAGGCCTTGTTTCTAAGCACTGAAACACCGTTTGCTATTAGATCTGTTACATGTTTGCTTGCTTCCTTCTTTATTTCAGTTTTACTTTAGTCTCTTCCATGCCATCAAGTTATTTTCTATCACCACTACCACTTATAATTATCTATACCACTTGTATTTCACTATCTCTTCGCCGAACTAGTGCACCTATACACCTGAAAAGTGTATTGGGTGTGTTGGGGACACAAGAGACTTCTTGTATCTTGATTGCAGGGTTGCTTGAGAGGGGATACCTTTGACCACTTCCTCCCTGAGTTCGATAAACCTTGGGTGATCCACTTAAGGGAAAACTTGCTGCTGTTCTACAAACCTCTGCACTTGGAGGCCCAACAACTGTCTACAAGAATAGAAGTGCGTAGACATCACACCTTTAGGGCCTTGAACCTCTTTTATCCGTACCGCCCCATCTTCAAGCAACAACTCCTTGGGATGACTCTTCAACTCTCGCATGTATGGGTTGATGATATCCGCTGAGGAATCTTCCTTGGCTGATCCAGAGGAAGACATTGTGGATCCAAGTCTAGGAATTTACCTATCATAAACAGATCGAAACAAAAACACGACGAGAACACGATATACGAACCTCAGGGGATTCGGGGGATTATATATTACGAAGTTTTACAACAAAAGGAAGATACTGGGAGAAAATGGGTCAGAGACGGAGTCTGGGGCGGCCACACCACCTGCTGGCACGGCCAGGGGGACCACGCCAGGGGATGGTGTGAGCTACACTGGCTCCGTTTCCGTCCCTCTTTCACTTCGTAGCTTTCCTTGTTGGATAAAAACTGCAAAAATATAACTGGATAGAATTTTCTTGGAACTTTTTCTTACCAAAACTGTTACCTATTCGAAAACAGACTCTGCAAGTCTCTGAACTTGGTCTTTGATAAATTTTTCCGGAGTTACCACTTGAATAGCATCAATATCTTCATTGTAAGAATCTCTAGCAATATAGTGCTTCAGTTGCTTACCATTCACCATGTGTGTAGTGTTATCTTTTAAAGAAGAAATTTTTATTGCTCTTGAACGATACACTTCTTCAATAACAAAAGGTCCTTCCCATTTTGAAATTAGTTTCCATGCAAAAAATCTGAGACGAGACCTATACAATAGAACTTTCTCACCAACATGGAATTCTCTCTTAAGAATTCGCTTGTCATGCCATCTTTTAACTTTTTCCTTAAAGAGTCTAGCATTCTCATATGCTTCACTCCTCCATTCATCCGACGAACTTAAGTCAAATAATCTTTTTTCACCAGCAAGCTTACAGTCTCTATTAAGTTCTTTAACTGCCCAATAAGCTTTGTGTTCTAATTCTAAAGGTAGGTGACAAGCTTTCCCATAAACCATTTTGTAAGGAGACATCCCCATAGGATTTTTGTAGGCAGACCTATAAGCCCATAAAGCACCGTTCAACTTTTTAGCCCAATTTTTTCTAGATCTATTAATAGTCTTTTGCAAGATGGATTTAATTTCTCTATTTGATAACTCTACTTGTCCACTAGTTTGGGGATGATAAGCTGAAGCGATTCTATGATTAACATCATATTTAGCGAGGGTCTTCCTAAAGCCACCACGAATGAAATGAGAACCTCCATCAGTCATAAGATACCTAAGCACTCCAAACCTAGGAAACATAACATCCTTAAGCATTTTTAGAGAGGTCTCCCCATTAGCACTCTTCGTAGGTATGGCTTCTACCCACTTAGTAACATAATCAACAGTAACAAGAATATGAGTATAACCTTTTGAGGGAGGAAAAGGACCCATGAAGTCAAATCCCCAACAGTCAAAGGGTTCAATAACTAGAGAGTAATTCATAGGCATTTCATTGCGTCTAGAAATATTACCAACACGCTGACACTCATCACAGGATAAGCCAATTTTTCTTGCATCTTTAAAAAGGGTAGGCCAGTAAAAACCTGATTGTAGCACCTTTTGCGCAGTTCTATCTCCCGCATGATGTTCTCCATAGGCACTACCATGAAATTTTCGCAATATCTCTTTTTGTTCATATTCTGGAACACATCTTCGCATAATACCATCCACTCCTTCTTTATATAAATGTGATCCCAAAAATAATGCCTCAAATCGTAAAAGAACTTCCTTCTTTGCTGAGCTCTAAAAGTTGGAGGCAAATACTTGGAGACAATAAAGTTAGCATAATCATCATACCAAGGGCCCCCTCACGAGCTTACCCCTAATACAACCAACTTTTAATTTGGGAAACTATCATTAACAGACATAGGATCAAAAGAGATGTTTTCCAATCGAGATAAATTATCAGCTACAGGATTTTCAGCACCTTTCCTATCTATAATATGTAGGTCAAACTCTTGTAAGAGTAGCACCCATCTAGTAAGCCTGGGCTTAGCATCTTTCTTCGTCATAAGGTACTTAATAGCAGCATCATCAGTATGAATGGTAACTCTTGAGTCAACAATATAAGGTCTAAACTTATCACAAGCAAAGACAACGGCTAAGAATTCTTTTTCAGTAGTAGCATAATTCCTTTGAGCAGTGTCAAGAGTCTTACTAGCATAATGGATAACATTTAACTTTTTATCTATCCGTTGCCCAAGGACAACACCTACAGCTAAATCACTAGTGTCACACGTTATTTCAAAGGCTAAGCTCCAATCAGGTGGTTGAATGATAGGAGCAGTAGTTAAAGCCTTCTTTAGAGTTTCAAAAGCTTCCTTACAATCATCATCAAAGACAAAGGGTACATATTTTTGAAGAAGATTAGTGAGGGGTTTTGATATCTTAGAGAAATCTTTAATAAACCTTCTATAGAAACCAACATGACCAAGGATACTACGAATACCTTTGACGTCTCTTGGACAGGGCATTTTCTCAATTGCCTCAACTTTAGCTCTATCAACTTCTATGCCCCTTTCAGAAATCTTATGTCCAAGGGCAATCCCTTCATTCACCATGAAGTGGCATTTCTCCCAATTAAGAACAAGATTAGTTTCTTCACATCTCTGCAAAATTTTATCGAGGTTGTGCAGACAATTATCAAAAGAAGTTCCATAGACGGAGAAGTCATCCATGAACACTTCCACAATTTCCTCACAAAACCCATGAAAGATAGCAAACATGCATCTTTGAAAAGTAGCAGGAGCATTGCATAAACCAAAAGGCATATGTCTATAAGCATAGGTTCCATAAGGGCATGTGAAAGTAGTTTTTTCCTGATCTTGTTGTTTAACAACAATTTGAGAGAAACCAGAGTATCCATCAAGAAAACAAAAATGGGTCTTTTTAGACAACCTTTCTAACATTTTGTCAATAAAAGGAAGTGGGTAACGATCCTTCTTAGTAACTTTGTTAACTTTCCTGAAATCAATGCACATCCTATAACCTACTACTATTCTTTGGGGAATAAGCTCATCATTATCATTAGGAACAACGGTAATTCCCCCTTTTTTAGGGACACAATGAATAGGACTAACCCATTCACTATCAACAATAGGGTAAATAATACCAGCATCAAGGAGTTTCAATACCTCGTTTCTTACCACTTCCTTCATCTTAGGATTCAAACGATGTTGGTGCTCTACCACTGGCTTTGCATCTGGTTCTATATTGATAGCATGCTGACATATAGTAGGAGAAATCCCTTTTAAATCATCTAGAGTGTAGCCCATAGCCCCTCAGTGTTTCTTCAATACCTCCAATAATCTTTCCTCTTCCTTCCCTGAAAGTTTAGAGCTAATAATAACATGATATATTTTATTATCATCAATGTAAGCATACTTAAGATCGTCAGGTAAAGGTTTTAGATCAAAGACCGGATCCTTTTTAGGTGGCAACGTGGTACCCAAATCTTCCACAGGCAAGTTATGCTTAAGCATCTTAGGTTGACGATGGAGAATCTCGTCAATCTCATTTCTTTCTTCCATGAAGATTTCACTTTCGTGTTATTCTATAAATTGTTGCAAAGCATTGTTAGGAGCAAGAGAAATAGAAGCAAGTTGTTCAACTCTAAAATCCTCATTATGGGTTTCATTTTCACAAGGTTCTTTAGTAAATTTTGAGAAATTAAACTCATAAGATTCCCCATCAAATTTAGTCAAGATTTTCTCCCTTTTGCAGTCTATAATGGCTCCACATGTACTCAAGAAAGGTCTACCAAAAATGATGGGATAGGTTTTACTAACAGCTAAACCAAGTACTAGAAAATCAGCAGGATATTTAATCTTACCACAAAGAACTTCTACATCTCGTATAATACCAATTGCAGAGATGGTCTCTCTATTAGCAAGGTGAATAACCACATCAATCTCTTTTAGTTCGCAGGGACTGATTTCATGCATAATTTCTTTGTAAAGCTCATAAGGGATAGCACTTGAACTTGCACCAATATCACATAAACCATAATAGCAATGATCACCAATTCTATCAGAAAGCATAGGGACACTAGACTTTTTAGTTCTATTAGGATGTGACACAATATTAGAAGCATCCTCACAGAAGACTATGTGTCCATCTTCTACACTTTTAGTGACAAGGTCTTTCACAATTGCTACAACAGGTTCAATGTTTATTTGTTCATCAGGTTTTACAGTTCTCTTTGCACTTTTATTGATTACACTAGTTATCGTAGGATGCTCCTTACCTTATCCGGGAAGGGTATTTTCTCGATATAAGGTTCAGGTAGGATGTGATCAATAGTGAAAAATTCAGTACTCCTAACAGGAACACAATCAACAATATCTTTATATGGTGCATGATACTTGTTCCATCCCTTTTTCGGAATTTCAATATAAGAAGCAAAAGCCTTAAAACAATTTGTAATAACTTGAGAATCAAGACCATAAGCATTACTAATATTTTGAAAGTCATCAGTTCCCATAAAAGATTCAATGCATTCATAATCATAATTTATACCTGACTTTCTTCCTTTGTCATTCTCCCATGCTTCAGCATTGTCTTGAATATGGTCTAGAAGATCCCATTTAGCTTCTTCTTTCATGCGTGTAAATGATCCAACACAAGAAGCATCCAATAAATCCTTATCATGAAGAGAAAGCCTTGCATAAAAGTTATTGATAATATTATTGTTGGGGAGCTCATGAACGGGACATTTGAGCATTAGTAACTTTAATCTCCCCAAGCTTGAGTTGTACTCTCTCCATCAAGAGGCCAAAAGTTGTATATTTGATTCCGATCTTTATGAATCTCACTAGGAGGATAAAACTTTGAATAAAAGAGAGGTACTATTTCCTCCCATTCAAGAGCTTGACCATTCTTCAGTAGCTTATACCATTCTTCAGCTCTTCCTTTCAGTCATAATGAGAATAACTTCTTCTTGACTTGATCTGTTGTAATACCTGCACACTTGAACAACCCGCATAATTCATGTATAAAGAGAAAATGATCACTAGGGTGGATTGTTCCATCTCCAACATAATAGTTATCCATAACACGATCAATAATTCTTGTAGGTATTTTAATAGTATCATTCTCAGCAGGTGGTGGTTCATCTACTACCTTAGCAGTGGTAGCAGCATTACGAAATAAGAAACTCAGCGAATTATCCATATTGAAAATAAAGCAACTAACAGAAGTAAACAATACTCATAGTAGAAGTTTCCTTTACCAGTTCCACTCTCCAATAGCGCTTCCTACCAAGAACGCGCTTTAAAATAGTCTTGATGACCCACAAGTATAGGGGGTGTATCGCAGTATTTTCGATAAGTAAGAGTGTCGAACCCAACAAGGAGAAGAAGGTGCTGGCGAGTGGCTAGGTGTAGGAATTCTCTGTAAATACTTAGCAAACGGATTTTTAGGGGTTTTTGATAATGCAGATAAATAAAGTACGAGTAAATAAAAGACAATAAGAATAAATCCAGCAAGTGGCCCAATCCTTTCTTTAGCAAAGGACAAGCCGGTTGTATTACTTAAGATGACCAAACGTTCTCGAGGACACATGGGAATATCGTCAAGTGCTTTCGCTTCATATAGTTGATTAATCTTCTTTAGTTTGCTAAGTGTTGTGTGGGTGAACATGTGCTTATGTACCGACCTTCCTACGACTAATACACACTTGTGATTATACCCCTTGCAAGCATCCGCAAGTACAAGAAAGTAATTAAGGTACAAAACTAACCACATCTTTAAACTCTAAGACCCTGACGTCCCTTGTGCAAAGGTTTCCTAACGGGAGTTCAGGTTTCTGTCACTCCGGCAACCCCTATGATTAGTAGCCAAATAAACAATACATTCCCCTAGGCCCATATAGGTAAAGTGTCATGTAGTCGACGTTCACATGACACCACTAGAAAAAATACACCACAACTTAAATATCAAACCATTGAATCTTTCTCAACACAATTCCACTACTAACAACATGACTTCTCCCATGTCCTCAAGAACAAAACGAACTACTCATAAGACATCATATGGATCATGATCAGAGATGATATAATGATATGTAACAATCTGAACATAAACGATAATTCAATGGTTTACTCAATAGCATCAACTACAAGGAGTAATCAACACCGGGAAAGTTTCCCCTAAGAACTATGCAAGATTCAACCCAATTGTTACAGCGGGATGAAGTTGTGATGATGGTGCTGGTGATGATGATGGTGGTGGTGATGATGATGGTGGTGATGATGATGATCCCGATGAAGTCCAGCTTGATGGTGGTGTTGATGGCAACGATCTCCCCTCTCCGGGAAGGAATTCCCCCAGCAGAATTCTGTCTGCCGAAGAGATCTTTCTCTCTCGGTGTTTTCCACCCCGCAGAGGTGACATAATATTTCTATGGTCGCTCCCGGAGTCTTAGGGTTTCGGGAGGATAATATACGCCAGAGGGGAGAGGCTGTGGTGCCACACCACTGCAGATGGTGGTGTGGCCCCCCTGTGGCCCATGTCCACTCCCCCTTCTGGCATTCTTCGTCTTCTGGAAAAATAGGATTTTCCATGTATTTCCTAGATTTTCTGATCTTCGCGAATTTTGCCTCCAAATAGCACCTTTTCCATCAGAATCCTGACTGCAGTGGTCCATGCTCCAGAAGTCATCAACCATGCAAAAATAGATGAAATAACATAAGTATCATCTCTTAATATGAAATATATCAATGAATAACAGTAAATTATGATATAGAATAGTGATGCAAAATGGACGTATCAGATAACTATATGAGATAGCGTTCTCACAACTTTTGCTTGGAATTCTACGAGGTATTAAATGTGCATAGACCAAGCAATCATAGGAGGAACTAGTCTCAATAGGTGACGAGGGGTAACCTCGGCAATGCAATAGTGATGGACTTGGGGTTTCGCGGAAAAGAGAACCCTGGGGATTTCGTCGGATGTCAGGAAAACGATGAAGACAAAGTCGCCTGAATATTGAGTAAACCACGCTATTACAAATTGTCTTCTAGATTTTTGTACCCTCGCTTTAGGCTTCTCACGTCCTATATATGATAGGCCGGGTCCCAAAGCTGTATGCGGATAGGTTTCATACATGCGTAATTACAATACCAACATAATGTCGGTTCATAGTCTCTTCCTAATATAGTCAAATCCTTTGTCGGTTGCTTTCTCTGGGCCGTCATCTGGAATCTCCTTGGGCCGTAAGCCTTTTACCCAATGTAGGGTGTCCAATCATGAGCATCTGAGTAATCATACCTATGTCAGTAGCCCCCAAGACTCTACTTGAACTGTAGTTTTAGGTTGAGTCTCAAAGTTTATTTTCCTTTATTTTTATCACTTTTTGTGTTTTGTAGGGATTTGGTACAACGAGTCTAATGCTTCCGACGGATCGGGAATCAGTTAATTGCTCCTGGGCAAAAACAAGGTTGTCCTACATCAAATTCAAGTCCCCAGGCTCGAATCGGGGATTTGTAACTAGCATAATTCAGTTCGGGCCGCTGAGGTCTTACCGAATACTGAATTCCAGTTTCTATTTTATCGGGCACCCAACGCGTCCGTCGGGATTTTTCATCGCATCATTGATACGGATATTTTTCTAGCAGAGCGCATTCTTGTGCGATTACCAGGCCACACAGGATGAATCCTGGGGTCTTACCTTCATGTTTCTGAACACGGCATTCAGATTTTTATCGCGTTTTGAGCATGATCCGAGATTTTTGGCTTTTTCAGTGGTTGCCCTGTTTAGGCTATTTCATCAAATAGTTTTCGGCTTTATACTGACTCCGATAGGAGTAATCTTTTTCGGTTGAAGATACCTTTTTGAGGATACATCGATGTAAGACTCAAAGATATTTTCAATCATGAATATTTTTAGACTCAATTGAATTTTTATCGGGTGCGCGCCAGCGCTCCCGATAGGAGTAGCACCCGAGGCTATGTTCGGATGCCTCTATCTGGACATAGGCTCATAATTATTGTTAGTCTTTGATGAAAAATATAAATCTTTCAAACAATAATAAAGATCTTGAAGCACAAAACTTATCTCTCTATATATAATATGAAAAATTCGATGATACATTATTCTTTGGGCGGATGGCATCTTAGACATTGATCTAGATATTCTGGCTTAAGAAGCCAAATTGTAACTCTTATCATATTTTGCAAGTAGTCTTATGCGTAAAATCGTCATAGTTGTGCTACGTTCCATGGATTTGAGTAATTCACTCCTGTCTTCTTGTCTTGTAGTCGATATGCTCCTCCGGAAATAACTTCTGTGACGATGTATGGTCCTTCCCATGGCGACTCCAACTTCTTGTGGCCATCTTGTTTGAGGCGAAGAACTAGGTATCCTACTGTGAAGGACCTCGACCACAATCTTCGGTTGTGGTAATTGCACAAGTTTTGCTGGTACATAGTTGCTCTTTGTAGGGCTTCATCCCGAGCTTCACCGAGTGCATCCACATCATCTTCAAGTGCTTTTCTTGATTCCTCTTCATCATATGCAGCTACTCTTGGGGATTCATGTGACACCTCAACAGGAAGCACGGCTTCTGCATCATGGACCAAAAATAAAGGTGTCTCTTGTGTTGAATTATTTGGAGTTATGCGTAAACTCCATAACACAGATGTCAACTCATAAACCCATGGTCCTTTTGCTCTGTCAAGTGGTGCTAACAGTATTTTCTTCAGTCCAGTAGTGACTAGTCCATTGCCTTTTTCCACCTATCCATTTGTTTGTGGATGAGCTCCCGAGGCGTAGCTTACTTTGATGCCCATCTCATGACACTACTCCTTGAATTCATTGGAAGTGAAGTTGGTCCCATTGTCTGTGATGATGCTGTTTGGTACGCCAAACCAAAATTCGATGTACTTGATAAAATTTACAGCCGAAGTTCCATCTTGGGTGGTGACAGACATTGCTTAATCCATTTAGTAAATTAGTCGACTGCTACTAGCAGAAAGACGTGTCCTCCTAGTGATGATTTATGAAGTTTTCCCACCATATTGAGTCCCTACTGAGCGAAAGGCCAAGCCAAAGGTATGTGATTCAACTCAGTGGCGGGTTCTCCAGGCTTTATTGCGAATCGTTGACATGCCTCACATGTTCTGACAATGTCTTTTGCATCTTGAACTGCAGTGAGCCAGTAAAATCCTGCCCTAAATGCTTTTACAGCAATTGCTCGGCTACTATCATGGTGACTACAAACTCCTTCATGTATATCTTTGAGTATGATTTTTCCTTCTTTGGGTGTTACGCAGCACTGTAACACACCTGAAATACTTCTCTTATACAACTCTCCTTTGACTATTCGAAAGGCCTTTGATCTTCGGGTGATTCGCCGAGCTTCTATCACATCTTTGGGTAGTTCTCCTTTAGTCATATATGCGATATAAGGCTACATCCAGGTATGCTCTATTAACATGACTTCTCCAATTTCCTTCTCTTCTTCTTTGATGGCCACTTCTATACTCTTAGTTTCTGATGGAGCCCTCGAGTCTTTTTGCAGATGCTTCTTTTTCCCTGTTTTTGGTGCTATAACCTCGGAGACTCTTTTTGCTTTGATCGATCGCTCTGTTATTTCTTCCCAAAAAACTCCAGGTGGTATTGGTAAGCACAAGAATCCGATGTTTGCTAGGTTGTCGGATTCTTCATTGCTTGCTCTCCCTATATGTGATACTTCACACCCATCAAATTGAGCTTCCATAATGCCATATAGATCACGATAAGCAATCATATTTTTGCTGATAGTGTCGCACTTGTTCATTGCTTGCTGTGCCACAAGATTGGAATCTCCGAAGATTTTGAGGCGAGTTGCGCCAAAATCTTTTGCCATTCGCATGCCATGCAACAAGGCTTCGTATTCTGCTTCATTATTGGATGCGTTTGTGAAGCTCATCCGAAGTATATAGCGCATTTTGTCACCTTGGGGTGATATTAGTATAATTCCTGCTCCTGCTCCTTCCGTTCTTTTGGATCCATCAAAGTACATTGTCCAGGCGCTAGAAAGATCTGGTGAGCCCGTACATTGCAAAAATGTCCACTCTGTGATGAAATCCGGGAGGACTTGCGACTTGATTGCTTTGCGCTTCTTATACGTGATATCTCGAGGGGATAATTCGATTCCCCATAGAGAGACACGTCTAGTTGCTTCTGGATTGTTGAGGACTTGCGACTTGATTGCTTTGCGCTTCTCATACGTGATATCTCGAGGGGATAATTCGATTCCCCATAGAGAGACACGTCTAGTTGCTTCTGGATTGTTGAGGATGATTGATAAAGGTGCTTCATTGACCACTATGATTGGATGCTCCGAAAAATAATGGTGCAGTTTTCGTGCTATCATAAATACCCCGTATGCTAATTTTTGGTAATGCGGGTACCTTTGTTTGGATGGCAATAAGACCTCGCTCAAGAAGTAGACTGGCCTCTGCACACCATGGGTTTTTCCTTACTCGGGTCGCTCCACGACCAAGATCGTGCTAACCACCTGATTTGTTGCAGCAATATAAAGTAGTAAAGGCTCGTTTTCTTTTAGCGACATGACGACAGGGGATGTCGAAAGTGTCATTTTAGTATCTTCGAAAGCACGCTAAGCTTCTTCTGTCCATTCGAATTTTTCCAATTTCCTCATAAGGGCATAAAATGGCAGTGCTTTTTCGCCTAGCCTTGCAATGAAACGACTGAGTGCTGCTACTCGCCATGCCAGTTGTTGTACACCTCGTAGATTTGCTGGCTTCTTTATTGTTAAGATTGCTTGTATTTTCTCGGGATTAGCCTCGATTCCTCTAGTTGATACGAAATATTCGAGGAGTTACCCAGCCGGGACTCCAAAGGAGCATTTCTTCGGGTTCAGCTTGATGCTAAACTTGTCGAGATTTTTGAATGTTTCTTGTAGGTCCTCGATCAGCGTAGATACTTGGCTTGTTGTAACTATGACATCATCAATATATACTTGCACATTTGTGCCTATCTGACTTCCCAGACACTTCTCCATCATCCGCTGATATGTTGCTCCAGCATTCTTGAGGCCAAAAGGCATTGTTGTGTAGCAGAATACACCATAGGGCATGATAAATGTCGTTTTCTCCTGATCTTCTTCTTTCATCCTAATCTGATGGTATCCTGAGTACGCATCCAAGAAAGAAAGATGTTCGCATCCCACAGTTGCATTGATTATTTGGTAGATTCGCGACAATGGGAAGTGATCTTTTGGACAATGTTTGTTCAGTGCAGTAAAGTCGATGCACATCCGAAGTTCTGTAGTGTTTTTCTTTGGAACACAAACTGGATTTGTGACCCACTCTGATTTTGTTAGCTCTTTGATAAAATTGGCATCAATGAGGTGATGGAGCTCCTTTCCAAAGGCCTTGCATTTTGGTTATACGAAGCAACGAAATGGTTGCTTTACTGGCTTCGCCTTTGGATCTAAATTTAATGCGTGCTTAGCGAGTTCCCTGGGAATCCCCGGCATGTCAGAAGGTAACCATGCGAAGATCTCCCAGTGCTCACGGAGGAACTCGACGAGCGCGCTTTCCTATGCAGGATCAAGGTTGGAAGCCACAAATGTTGTTTTTGTCAGGTCGACAGGGTGGATCTGTACTTATTTTGTGTCTTTTGCCATGTCAGAAGCTTGATCGGGATTGACACGCGCTACTTCCAACGGTTGTGCATTTGTTGAGGTTTTGAGTTGTTCAAATTCCGTTGCCATCCCGAAGGATTCAGAAATTTTGTTAAACTCTTGATCGCAATTGTTGGCACGTGTGAAGCTTCCTTTTATCGTAATAATTCCCTTTGGTGCTGGCATTTCCATCACTAAGTATGCATAATGCGGCACTGCCATGAACCGCACAAAGGACGGTCATCCTAGGATTTCGTGGTATTGTGATGGCGAGTCCATGACTTTGAATTCGAGTTTTTCTCGCCTGAAATTTACTTTGGAACCAAAAACAACATCGAGAAAAACTTTGCCTAAAGGGATTTCGGCTTTACCTGGTACTATTCCGTGAAAGGATGTTTCTATTGGCGCAAGGTTGTCCAGGGGGTAGCCCATTGTTCCTAGTGTTTTTGAGTAGATCAGATTTATGCTACTTCCTGCGTCCATGAAGACCTTGCTCATGTCAAATCCGCCAATTTTTCCTTCGACTATCAAGGCTGAGTGACCCAGTCTTGGGACCCGAAGCAGATGATCAGCTCTGCTGAATGTGATTTCTTACTCTGACCAATGGAGATATTCGGGTGTAGTTGATGCTGCTGTTTCCGCCATATTGATTTGTCTTGTGATGAGCTTCTGAATTCTGTTGGATGGACGCCCTTTCTAAAACATAGACATTGCTCCTTTTGATCTAGGGTACTCGTTGTTTTGATCATTTGTGTTTTGTGGTGGTGCCGCTGGTGGTGGTGGTGCACCGATGGCTAGTGTACCAGGCGTGGATGTGTATCCTCGATTTTCCGCTTCGATTGCCTTTCCATTTCACAACTCATGCATCTTCAAGAATGTTCGGGAGTCTTTCATGAGGTGGTTGGATTGTCGTCTGCCTGCAGAGTCGATGTAAAAATTCATATTACAGGGTCCTTCTAGCATTTGCATTGCATACATAGGTGGGTCTCGTGCTCTTGGCTGATACCGCTGTGCGAACTGGCTTCCTCTGACGTCATCCCAGTTCTGGCGGTATTCGTCGTTGTGGTCATTGCTTCTATTGTTACCTTCACCCGAAAAACCTTCTGCGACGTAACTTGGTCCCGTATTTCCATCATTGTTCCTTCTTCTTCTATCATTGCCACGCTTATCCTTGTCTTCCTCGGGTGACCGTGCGCGGTTATTATGCAGCACGTCCTCTCTATCGGCCCAGCAATTTGCTATCTCCATTAACTGTGATATTGTTTTGGGTTTAACCCGTCCCAGTTCTTCTATGAATTCTCGGCGACGGAGGCCGTCGTTGAAGGCGTCGATGGCCCTTTCGTTGGATATGGATTCAGCTGAGTTTTTGATAATATTCCACCGCTGTCTGAATGCTCTTATTGATTCTCCAGATTTTTGCTTGCACGCTCTCAACTGCTCCAAGGATGCTGGTCATTTGAACGTGGAATGGAAATGCTAGATGAATTTATCTTCCAGATCGTTCCAGCTACCAATTGAATCTTCGGGTAACTTCTTGAGCAATGATCTTTCGGTGCTGGTGAGATGTAGTTGTAGACTTTGCATTGCAGTAGTTGTGGAGCCACCCTGTAATTTGACAGTGGCCAAATAATCTGCTAACCAAGCTTCGGGTTCCTGGAGTCCATCATATTTGTGGCGGTTGTGTGGAAGTTTGAAGTCCTTGGGTACTGAGGCCTTGCGAATCCTCTGCGTGAAACAGCTGGCCCCACATAGCTCATGATCATCTTCGTCGTATCTATCCTGATATCGTTGGTTGCGGCTTTCATCTTTGGATCCGTTGCTCCTATGTTGGGTGTTGTCGTTTCTTGTATTGCTTCACGGCTCGGACCCTACGAGATGCGCCTGGTGCGGTGATCGAGATCATCGGGTGTGTCCTACTTCCCGAGGACTGTTGGACGACGTCGGGATCTTTCGGGTTGACGTGTGATTCCTTGTTCTGCTTTCGCGAGAGAGGCTCCTACCATGCCAAGGTTCATCAGGGCGGAGCGGTGAAGGGCCGCCTGTGGATTGTCGGGTGCAGGCTGAGTGGTGATCAGATATGTTTGCGCGGCCATAATGGCTGCTTGAGCTGTTTTTGCCTTCATGTTTCCTGCTTGGTCGATCGACATGAATGATAGATCAAGATCTCGGATGAGTCCACTTCTTTCTGTTTCAGGTATATGTTGTAGTCGAGATATTGCCCTTATTGGTGGTGCTCCTCCTGTCATGCTCCTTGATCCTCGAGTAGAGCTTAACCGTGCCTGTCGTAAGCTGGATTCGTCAGCTAATCTCTTTCTTTCATCCAGTTGCCTTTGCATCCTAAGTAGGTGCCTCTTCTTGTGGCGGAGTAGATACTGGTATCCCAATAGATCCTCATGTGAAGCATCCGCTATCATCGGGACTGCTCCCGAAATTGCCTCCCTTGCTTTTTGCCATGCCGATGCTGGTAGCCGAAGTCCTTTCTCTCTCCTGCGTGCGGTACTCCACCTCTTCCTTAGATTATGCAATTATCTGTTGTTTCTCCTCCGTTTCTGTGGCCTCCTTCATTGTCGCGGCTTCCCGCATTGTCATCTGATAAAATATCATCAGGGTTGAGGATGTGATTACTGTTTTCATCGCGTGGTGTTGAGGTATCCCTGTTGATCATGCACACTTGGTGGTGTGTTGTGCATGGTATGCTGGCGTCATCTCCTGCTTCAAAGTGTGGGCTGATAGTATTCCGAGATCATAGTTCTGGATAGATTTTCGCCATCCTTTCTTCAAAGTCAACATTTTCACTGCTTTTGTCGGGTTTTGAGTTTGTCGGGTTTGCTTCGCATGGTGGGGTTGACTGATGACCTTCTTCGCCTGCTTCGATCTGTGCTGTGACGTTCCTGGAGGATCCGACGGAAAATGCCGGTACCTCCATAGGCATAGCTTTTCCCACCAACGGTTCTGATGCGATCAGGGCCGAAGGGTGTGATTCTTGCGGGTTGTCTGCTTGGAAGTGGGTGCTTCCGATGATTAGATCGGATCCGCCAGTAAAATCAGCGGTTACCAATAAAGAGGTGGGTGGGCGTGGATCTGCTTTCGTCGAGTTGATGCTTGGTGGAGAGCGTTCCGCTGAATCCGTGGTTCTAGTGTTCAGGTTTCCCACAGACAGCGCCAATTGACGAGGGGTAACCTCGGCAATGCCCATAGTGATGGACTTGGGGTTTCACGGAAAAGAGAACACTGGGGATTTCGTCGGATGTCAGGAAAACGATGAAGACAAAGTCGACTGAATATTGAGTAAATCACGCTATTACAAGTTGTCCTCTAGATTTCTGTACCCTCGCTTTAGGATTCTCCCATCCTATATATAATAGGCCGGATCTCAAAGCTGCATGCGGATAGGTTTCATACACGCGTAATTGCAATACCAACATAATGTTGGTTCATAGTCTATTTCCTAATACAGTCAAAGCCCTTGTCAGTTGCTTTCTCTAGGCCGTCATCTGAAATCTCCTTGGGCCGTAAGCCTTTTACCCAATGTAGGGTGGCCAATCATGAGCATCCGAGTAATCGTACCTATGTCAATAGGTGTTTGTTGGTCGCAAAGATAGTGTAGTTCACAAAGGAATGCAAGTGGGGAGAAGTCGCGGAATGTTTATACCTTTCATCACCGATCTTCACCCTTTATTGTTGGATTATGCCTTGCTCACAGAATTTGGTTGGGGTGATAGTATGAACCACTTGGATGATGATGTAGAGATCTTCGTCCTTTTCTAAACGAGCTAAAGAACACCAAAATCCGAGTTCAAATGCAAAAGTCATGCTCAAAACCATGAGGAAGGTTAAACAAGTTTTCTGTTGCGAGCTCCTGGTACAGGGGCGGAAACTCCGGCCTCGCGGGGGCGAAAACTCTGGCCTGGATTCACTTATGTCGAAAACTCCGCCTCGGGGGCAGGGATTCTGGCCGGGTCGATTCCAGAACTTCTAGAGCTCGTCCGAGACGAGTTTTGGGCGGAAATATTCGAACCAAAACCTCATATTGATGGGAAAATCAAGGAATTATGCTATAAAAACATGGGGAAGGTAGATCGACAAGTTTAGCAAGTAATCCACGGATCAAAACCTACCAAAACTCACTCAAATCACAGATTGATCCAAAACACGAATTGAGGCTTTTTTGGTAATTTTTTCAAATTTATGGGAAAAGAACAAATCGATGAGAAACCCGTGGCAACCAAAAGCTGGTGATACCATATGATAAGGGGTGACCTCAAGGGTGGCACGATCTTCAAGAATCTCATGGTCAAATCGATGGGAAAGCGAGGGGAAAGTGAGAAGGTATCGTAAGCGAACACATGCCTCGTGAAGAACATGATGAATACACGCAAACACGACACGATAGAATCCTCGCAAGGAAAGATCAGTCAACGTGCTCCCATCAATCCCAAGCGGAGAGGGAAGAACACCTTGGAGAGGATCTTGACAACTACACTCACGCACTCGCAAATGTAGGCCTTGTACAATGATGGATGCACGATGCAAACTCCAACGAGGTTGGTGACGATAGTTGGTCCCCTTTTGGTAAAGGGAATGCGGCAAAACTAGAGATTCTACAAAGGGGGTTATCTTTAGTCTATCATCTATGCCTAATGGATACATGAGGGGGTGGGGGCTCTATTTATAGGCCAACCAGTAGAATGGGGGTAGTTTGGGCATAAAACTAGGGTTTGGAATGGAATAAAGGGGTACATGGGCCAAGGGCCCATCCGTTGGCACACCGGCCCATCACTTATGCCAGAGACTCCGGTGTGGGGCGGAGACTCTAGGGTAGCGGGCGGAGACTCTGGACGGAGTCCAGAAGCTTGCAGACGTGGGCAACTAGTTGTCAGGCCGGAGACTCTGGTCGCGTGCGAGCGGAGACTCCGGGATCTGGCGGAGACTTCGATTCTTGGCGCAGACTCCGGATTGAGTCTAGGGGCTTGTAGGCGTGCTTCGAGCAGAGGGAGGCCAGAGACTCTGGGGCATGGGCAGTAGAGACTCCGGTCAGGGCAGAGACTCTGAGGCGTTGTCGGTGGAGACTCTGGTCCTAGAGTCGGTTGCTTCTTCCGTCTCCTCTTCCAAGCCACCATCTTATCGGGCTTGAGGTTCCGAGCTTCCTCCCTTGCATACGTACTTGTCGGTGTGAACCTAGCATGTTCATAGGACGGAGTATGAAGTAGTATACCATTCAATAGGGTAGGAAGTGGACTCGCACAGAGGATATGATTCACCTTTGAAATCCATGACGACTTGGTATAAGTTGGAGACATTGATGTGGTAACGACCATAGGTCGGGCTACATCTTACAAAATCATCATCTCCATGTCCATCGGTTATCTCTCAACTGAGCTCTTTACTTATGCATTTATGTTTTGATAGCCATCATTTTTGAAGTATTATATCTTGCTATCACCTTGTTGCTTGTCTTGCTTAGCATAGATTGGTGGTGCACTTAGTGAACCTAGTGGTTTTAGGTTTCGTGCTTTGATAAATTAAACGTTAGTTTTATTCCGCATTTATTAGAGCCTAAACCGTAATTATTTTAAAAGCCTATTCACCCCCCTCTAGGCGACATCCATTGTCCTTTCACCAAGTTCATCCCCCATAGGGTAAAGAGCCTACTTCCTGCTAGATGTATTGATTTGTATGAGATAACATGGGGTGACAAGCTCAGGAACAACGCGGCGAGTCACTTATATGGGGTGTATCAAAGTGAATATATGTAGAGAGTACCCTAGGGAGTATATAGTGCTACCTCGCTAGGGTTTACATGGATCACACCGATTCAGTTAAGGTTTCAGCATATTTGGCCTAATCTAACTAGGCCTACCTTTGCTCCTGGGCGTTTGCTTCCAGTCACAATGATCATCGAGTCACAGCCTTTCCAATCGCCGTGCTAGCGAGCCCACTTGTCGTGGCTTGGGCCAGTCGAAGCCTTCTTCTGGGTATACCCCGATTGGCATTATCCCCATCACACAAGCCAAACCTAGTTACGCTAGGAGCAGTGGATCAGGTAATATAGGCTTCAAAGGGAGTAATGAAACATATAGGATACTCTATCTATCGATAGAAGACTATAGTAGAATCGTATGCATCATGGCAAGAATTGAAATACTTTCAAAAACATAGGATTGTATAATGGTGGGGCTATGCTTGCCTTTGCCCGTTGATAACCAATAAATAGATCTTCAGAAGCCTTGTACTTGACTTTATAATAGGTGGTCAAGTATTGATCTTCGATCTTCAATGATGTTGATCTTTGTCTCGATCTCGAACTTGTTCTCAAATTCTACCGATAAGAATCAAAACACCGGAAAGAAAGGGAAATAATCAACACATGGCATCGATGCAATGCTCAAGCAAGGATGATGATATGACAGGTTAAATACTACTAGAATGAGATCCTAATACATACTTAGTAGTTTAAACAGGGTCTGAGGGGTCTAACCCCTAATTCAGTATTACTAAAAGTAGGGGTGTTACAAATGTTTCTAAATTTAAGAAATATATGCTCTTATTCATAGGCTAGATAATGAAAGGAAGAAAGAACTACCATGCAACGTGCATTTGGTCTTTATTTTGTCCTCGTGTGACAATATAAACTCTTATTCATAGGCGCGATGAAAGGAAGAAAGAATTCTAATGTTTTTTTTTCGAAATGGAGACTTAGCCCCGGTCTCTGCATCGGTAGATGTATGCGACCTTTTATTACTTTATTTTAGTCTAATGTTTACAAACGATTACATCATGGGTCACACAGCGTTGAGACATGTATCAACCATCTAAAAACAAGAGAAAACATGCTAAAGTACTGCATCAACATGTTATCCTATAATCAAAACGCCAGTTGCACTGGCTGTATAAGTCTCGCGTTACCGACTCTAGTCGGGTGCATCCAGAATCCATAGCTTTGCGCTTCTCCGTAGATTGCAGGCATGACCATGTACGGATCCAGTGAGTAGCCCGTGGGATAACCTGCATAAAAGACATATTTTTTGTATTATTAAAGATATAATCATTTCGAATATTCCAGATTGCCCAAAGTAGAGCACATGTACCCACTCGGATTTGTGCTCTCGCTTCTTTGGGCACTCTCGAAAGCCAATTACCGAACAAGTTTTTATTACTTGTAGGAGGCGTAATATTGAAAGCCATATGCACAATGCGCCATACTACTCTTGCAAGAGGGCACATAATGAAAAAGTGTTGTATCGATTCATCCTGAGAACAGAAACAATACTTTTTGCATCCTTGCCAATTTCTTTTTATCAAATTATTCTTTGTGAGAAGAACCCTACGGTGTAAGAACCACATAAAAATTCTAATCTTTAGTGGCACTTTTATTTTCCAAATATATTTACGTAGGAATCTAGTCTGATCATTCATATAATCAAGATAGAGTGATTTCATCATGAAAGAACCAGATGTGCTTAGATTCCAAACGAAATCATCTGGCTGTGTCGTCAAATGAACCTCCATAAGTCGACGTACTAGATGAAGCCATGTAACGCCCCTAGTACCCGAAAGTGCTTGTCTAAAGCCAATATTCAATGGGGTTCGTGAGAATGTCTGAGCAACTGTGACATGTTTCCTCTGCACTATGTTATAAAGGGACGGGTATTGATATGATAATGGTGTCTCTCCAAGCCATGTATCCTCCCAAAATCGAGTTTGTTCTCCATTTTCTACTTTGAAATATCCTTTATCAAAAAACTCGTTTTTAACTTTCATTACACCTTTCTAGAATGGTGAATCGGTAGATTTTGACTTAGCTTGAGATAAGGAACAGGAATGAAGATATTTGTTTTGTAAAAGTTCGTGCCAAACACCATGTCCTGTCAAGATCTTAAACAGTCATTTACTAATAAGACATTTGTTTTTTATGTCCAAAACTTTGACCGCGAGCCCCCCTTGATATTTTGGTCGGCAAATGATGTTCTATCGAGTTAGTCTATATTTTCTCTTATGACCATCGCTCTGCCAAAAAAATCTAGATCGAAAATAGTCCAGTCTTTTCCTTACTCCCTTAGGTATGTGAAAGAAAGAAAGCATGAACATTGGTAGGCTTGTTAAAACTGAATTAATAAGCACTAACCGATCTCCGTAGGATAAAAGTTTTTCCACCCAGCTTGCTAGCTTATGTTCGAAACGGTCTTCTACCGGTTTCCATTCTCCATTCTTTAGTTTACGGAAATGAATTGGGATTCCCAAATATCTAAAAGGAAAGGTTCCCGCTTCACACCCAAGAGATTAGTGTAGTTGTCCTGTTGATCTTTAGCTTTTTCAAAACAGAATACCTCGCTCTTATGGAAGTTTATATTATCTCCTGACAATTGCTCAAAAATGCACAAAACCAACTTCATGTTTAGGGCTTTTTCTAGATTGTGTTCCATAAAAATAATGGTGTCGTCGGCGTATTGTAGGATAGATATCCCACCCTCAACTAAATGAGGAATGAGACCATCGACTTGTCCATCATCTTTCGCTCTAGCGATCAGGATTGCTAACATGTCCGCCACAATATTGAATAACATAGGAGATAAAGGATCTCCTTGTCTTAGCCCTTTGAACGTCCCGAAGTAGTGGCCCATGTCATCATTAACTTTAATGTTAACACTACCATTACTAACAAAATCTTCTATCCAACGACACCACTTGTTATCAAAACCCTTCATACGCATGACTTGCTGCAAGAAAGGCCATTTCACTTTGTCATACGCCTTTTCGAAGTCAATTTTTAGAAGTATCCCATTCATGTTCTTCCTATGAAGTTCATGGATCGTCTCGTGTAGGATCAGTACCCCTTCTAGGATGTGTCTCCCTGGCATGAAAGCCGTTTGAGTAGGTCTAATAACACGTTCCGCTACTGCAGTTACTCTATTCGTTCCCACCTTCGTGAAAATTTTGAAACTTACATTGAGTAGACAAATAGGTCGGTATTGCTGAATTTGTACAGCGTTCTCTTTTTTAGGTAAAAGAATTATGGTGCCATAATTAAGTCGGAATAAAGGTAGCTCCCCATGTTGAAACTTGGCAAAAAGTTCCATCAGGTCGTGTTTAATGATGTCCCAAAAGGTTTGATAAAATTCTGCGGGAAATCCATCTGGACCCGGAGCTTTATTTTTCTCCATCTGCATAATAGCATCATATACCTCCTTTTCTGCAAAGTCGGCAGTAAGAATGCTATTTTCCTCTTGAGACAATTGCGGGATATCTCCAATCTCCGACTCAACTAAAGAAAATGTATTTTTGTCCGGCGGTCCAAACAAATTCTTATAAAATTCCGTTATATATAATTTAATATTCTCTTGGCCTATAATTGTTCCTTCATCTTGTTCTAGTTGGAAAATCTTTTTCCTTCTATGTTTACCATTTGCAATAAGATGAAAATACTTAGTGTTATTGCCACCTTCTTAAATGTGTTTTACTTTTGCACGTTGTGCCCATTTTGTTTCTTCGTCCCGTCTAAGTTTCACTAGCGTGTCATTTGCCTTTCTCAGTTCATCCCTCTCAGATGAATTAAGAGGATTGGATTCTGCTTTAGAAGTCTTTGTTTTTCATTTTTGTAAATACCACTAAGGTTCCTTGCCCAGCCCCTGAGAAAATTGCGAAGGTGGCGAATCATGTTCTGCCAAACCTCCATGGGTGTATTACCATGAGAAAATGCAGCCCACTCTCGGGCTATCATCTCATAAAAACCTTCATGACGTAGCCATGCCAATTCAAAAGAAAACAACGACTTATTTCCTCGATGAGCTTGTTCACCCGAGTCGATAAGAAGGGGTGTGTGATCTGAGCTTGTTCTTGTTAACGTCCTTACGCTAACAAGCGGAAATTTCTGATCCCACGAGACACTAGCTAGCACTCGGTCCAGCTTTTCGAACGTGGGATTTTCTTTTCTGTTCGCCCATGTAAACTGCCTGCCCCAGAGAGCTAATTCTCTGAGGTCGAGGCTCTCAATAATCGCGTTAAATATGAAAGGCCACCTAACGTTGAAGTTCTCGTTATTCTTTTCTTCTTGCCTTCTAATAATGTTAAAGTCTCCTCCGACTAACAAAGACAAAGGGTCATTCTCGCAAAAGCGGACCAGTTCTGCCAAGAACTCTCCTTTCTTGGCATCTTGAGCTGCTCCATATACGGCAACCATAGACCACTCGAAATTATCAGCTTTGGATGTTAAATGGAATTTGACACACCGTTCCCCGGCTGCAATGTTCTTTACTTTTAAAGTTTGAGAATTTAAACCTACTAAAATACCCCCGACCTGCCTATGGGGGCAAACAATACCAAACATAATCCAATCCACCTGACAAATTTCTTAAAAAAGGCGCTGAGAAATTGTCTCTTCCTGTTTTAAGGATTGCAAAGAAGTCTGGTTTATGTTCTCTAATTGTTTCATGAACAACCGAATGTTTTGCTGGGTCTCTAAAACCGTCACTGTTCTAAAATGAACCTTTCATGATGATTTTTTCTTATTATTTAATCGAACACTTCGCCTTATTACCGAACCTTCCGTTACTCTTTTTTTATATGCTCTTTTATGTCTAGTTGCTAGAGGACTAGGGTCCTTATGACCCTCTGAGCCTTGTTGCTCTTCCTCCTCCAGATCTATGCTTAGTTCATAAGCTTCCTTCACCGTAAAATTAGTGCTAGCCGTACCACTATTTTTTATTTTCTCCTCATTTCTTTTTAGCATTACCATAGTTCGTTGAAGATCAAGTTCCTTAATGTGTTTGACTAAATTATCAATTTCACTAGGAGAACAACCAAGAGAGACACCTAGACGCGAGGCCCTGTCTATCATTACCTCATTTGGAATCGAAATTATAGAAAACTTAGAAACAAACGATTTACCTGGAGATGTGACGTTGTCTCGATTCTGCAAAATCATCTGGGCACGATCCAGCTGTGAGGCTTCGGCACTGGGCTGTGCACGGATGCGCTCGCTCGAACGTATCCCAGTCACAGGCACGCCCCCAAACGCGATGACTTCCGCCTAAGAATATCTCCCGCCGAGGAAAGCTCCTGTCCCGCGCGGCGAAGATGGTGAGGCCGTTATGCACCTGCTCCCTCCTGGAGATGGTGGCAGCGACGTCGGCCGCGGCGCCACAGCCGCCGGGCGAGAACGAGACGGGGTTGTCACAACAACATCACTAGCCCCCTGCCTGTTGCTGTCTAGGACCGTCCCCACCGAAGCAGAAGAATTTCTTTTGGAACTCACTGAGAGAGCCGCGACAAGAGCCTTCTGCTCCGAAATATCTGAGTCGAGTGAAGCTGGCGAAGCATCAGCAGAATATATGGCATGGCTAAAAGGCACGGCATACTTTGTGGCTGTATGCCCACGACCGTCCTTCTGCCCGCGCATGTTAGGTGCAGATGTTGGTGTGGAATCTGCCCGCGCATGTTAGGTGCAGATGTTGGTGTGGAAGAACGCTCCTTCGTAGCATGAGCCCTAACATATGCAGGTGCAGAACCAGTACAGAGTGGAGGTAGCCTCTCCTCTCCAGCTTCAACTCGATCTCCCCACTTCCGAGACGGAGTACACACGTCCAGGGTTCCAAACTTGATCACTAAGTCTGAAGCAGCTTGCTTGCCATGATTAGATATTGCCGAAGTGTGATTATTACTATCTGAAGTCGACATTTCTAGGGCTTTCGGTTGGGAATCGCTTTCCTTCTCCTTTTTACCAGGATCTGCATCCTTTTGTTGAGAATCATAATCATTATCTTTATCCTCCATTTCCACATCATTTTGGACATCATTGGCTCCTTCAACTTCAAATAAGATGCCATAACCTTCATCGTTATAGAGAAGATCAGTTCCTGTCGGGATGTTTGATGGCTGTGACAAGAAC
The DNA here is from genome assembly GCA_023614405.1 of Avena insularis. NCBI lineage: Eukaryota > Viridiplantae > Streptophyta > Magnoliopsida > Poales > Poaceae > Avena > Avena insularis. Next base: position 65,429,854 of record CM042692.1, on the reverse strand, counting down.
TCTCAGCCGCACCTCACTGTGCTGCCTTGTGTACTCCATGTCAACCTCTCTTGTTTTACCAAGTAAAGTCCCAAGCGCCAACATCCCCAAAAAATCACAGCGCAGTTTGTATGGGCATCCTGAAATTTTTACCCAAGTCTCCTCTAGCTCATATCTATCCAAATTGGTAGATGACCATTCCTCAAAGTGCAGCGTGCAGTTAGTTCCTTCTATGGGAATATCGGGCATCTTGTGTACCCTTGCTAGATCGGCCTTTGACGGAAAAATTGCTTTAAAAACACCCTGGCCAGCAGCTCTTAAATCCCACTGATGTTCACCTGGGATGATCCACTGAAGTTCTTTTATTATCTCCTGTGTAGTCATCACGCCACCCAACACCGATATCCGTCCAATCTTACCACTGTCATGCTTGAAGCGTATCTCTTCAGAACCCTGAATCTCGTGGAAGATCAGCTCCGGCCGACATAAGCCATATGTGACTACCGTTGGCCGTGGCAAAGAGAGCAATGGACAATCAAGTTTGTCATGTGTCGCCTTTTCACAGTAAATACAAAGGATGGCAGAGCAAGTATCAGCCACATGACCTGTGTCCTCGCATCTGAAACACACAGTCTTATCCTTCTTGGATAATTTAGCTACCGCCACTCCACCATCAGACTGGGGTGTGGACACCACCGCTTCAACCTGCTGCACATGTGTCACAACTCCAGCAGAAATATTCGAACCAATCTGCGCAGCCGGCTCTCTCAGAATGTTATTGATTGGACGGGTTTCACCTTGACAACGATAAGCGGACTTGTTGGCGTTGTGCGGACGATAATTCTGATTACGAAAAGGACGTCGACGGTAGTTCCCGCGGTTATTACCATGATGCTGATTATAGCCCTGCCCGCCCTCATAGTAGCCTTGATCAAAATCCCCAAAATCTCCATTAAAATTCTGATTCTCAGCATCTTGTCTATCGAACCCTGCCATTCATTGTAAGACATGTTACCTTGGTGTGAGCTTGATCCATGCTCAAAACGAGACCCACCATCAGTGCGCTGTTGATTTTGTGATGATCCATGATAACCCATCTGTTCGTAGCCATTCCCCGTATCTCCCCTCTGACCAAAATCACCTTGGCCACCACGTGAGTTAAACCCGCCATGTCCACCATCATTCCTCAATTGATGAGGAGGTAGACCCTGCAATCCTCTCGGAATGAAGCCATCATGTCTCTCTTCCCGGTTGAAATCTCCCTGTCCACTTCCAGCCAGTCTAGTTGGCTGCTGAAGACGAGGTGGATGTTGTTGGAAATTACCCCCACCGGCGCCAGCGCGAGGATTACTGAACCCCCTGCCCGCCATGAACTGTGAGTCACAGCAACTCGATGGCGGCGTAGGTAGAGGAGAAGTAGTACAGGGGTTTGCGAGTGGGTGCCCTAAGTAGACACGGCCACATCTCATACCCCGCAGATTACGTCGATCAACAAAGCACATCGTGACCATAGGGCCTTTTGCCCGGCCCGGAAATTCAAAGGGATTATAGGCCTCATGCCTATTAGGCCCAAAATTTTGAAAAATATCAGGCCAAGATCTGCTGCTCTGCGCAGCTTGATCCGGAGAATGCGGGACCGATCGCTGGGAGCCTCTGCGGCTCGCCGGGAATCGAGATGCAGCGACGACGCGTTATAACTCTGATGGCACGTCTTTTGTTTCTTTGAACTCGAACCCATTCAAAGGCATCAAAACTGTCAGTCGTGAAAACAGATGGCTCCAGAACAGGAACCTTGATCGATTTGCTCGCCGATGGACGACGCTGGTACCGAGGATGTGGACTTACCTCCGTCGAAGAAGGTAGGAGTTCCAAGGCGGCCTTCCTCTGCGCAATTCGCTTCTCCGTCCTCTTGATCCCTCTGCTCAAGGATGAACCTCTGAACGAAGGTGAGAGCCGGGAAGAAGACCAGCGATCTCCAGATGCCGATGGAGGAGAGGACGGTTCGTCATCGTCTTCAACCGAGGAGGAAAGGGCCCAGAATCGGCCTCCGGAGAAGGTTGCCGGAGCACAAACGAGCTCATCGCCCGTCGCCTCAACGGTCGCCTCCACAGTCATGTCCGATTTCAGTTCCAGTCTCGAAGAATTCTAATGTATGTATGTGGAATCGTGTATGTTAGAATAAGCTCCTCCTGATAATATCGTTTTTGGAAACAAGACGGTTTAAACCACATGTGTTGTGGTGGGCAGCATTAGGGATGCCAAGAAGTGTGTATGGTTTGTTAACATGACTTGTTCTATACAAAGGGTATTTTGTACTCCCTTCGATCCTAATTAATATTCTCAGATTTATCTAAATTCGGATGTATCTAACACTAAAATATGACTGGATACGTCTGAATCTAGACAAATATGAGAACATTAATTAGAATCAGAGGAGTAGTGAAATTGCATTGTAATGTCATGTGTAGTTTTTTCTTATAATTATGTATCCTCTATCTACGTGAATTCAAGAAACATATTAATTACTCAAAGTCAATGATTTTATTTTCAGCACAACGTCTTAATTTGATTCTTCCCTTATTCAGTAGCTCTAGGAACAAAACATGGGAAAATGTTCGAATAAGCCTCTTAGTGATATTGCTGCTGGAGTTGGATGATTTCACATTTATTGTCAAGGTGTGACAAAGATGACAAGAGAAACTGACAAATGTGTGTTGCATGTAAAATGACTTCTCTCGAGAAAGTAATTAGTTATAGAAAGAATACAAATTGTTGTATCAAAATAGCATATAAATGCCATGGGTAGGTTGAGCTACCCAGAGTTCTAAACCCTCAACTTTTGTCTCAGTGCATCCAAAGGAAGGTGCCACAGAGAGCCTCACAATGCAACTTTGTGACGGTAGTGATCACTGATAGTGGTGATGGTGTTTGTGCAGCAAACACGGACTACATGTACATCACCATTGGGTTTAGCAATGGTAATTGTTGCCAATGCTACCGCCACACTTCCGTGGGGCGGGCGGGCTGGCGTGCGCCACACTAGCATGGATGGGAGGGCTGACGTGACAAATTGTAAGACTCATTGTAGGTACAAGAATCTCGGAGAAAATGACCGATCATCATGGAGCAGGAGGCTTAGGATTCTCAAGAGGGGAGAGATGGAGCCGGCACATGAGAGAAAAATTACGCATTATTGCGTGCTCGTGCACATACACACTTACTTACTAATAGTACTAGTGTATTATGATACTCACTCTCAAACAAATCTGAGTACATAAACACAGACCGAGTGTATTTTCTTTAGAGAATTTAGTATCCCTCCGTCTCAAAATAGATCTCGTATTTTTTCTTCTAAATTTAGATATATCTATACATTATTTAGTGTTTAGATATGTTTAAATTCTAAAAACTTTCGGCATCTATTATGAAGACTACTAGCGTATTACTATGACACTACTCACAAACAAAGTTGACTACATGGACATGGCGGCTTCCCCAAGTTGAAAACGCAGGACACGAAGCACGGGCGGCGGGCCTTCTGCGGATGGGACGGCTCCATCTCGACAACCAGTTCCAGTTCTCCGACGTGCATGTCGGAGGCCATCCTGTCGCGAAGCTGCTGAGGCAAGATCACGTCATGGCGTGACAGGGGCACGAGCAGCTCCGCCGTGGACCATCTGTCCACGCAGAAGGGAGGCACCACGCCCCACGCGATGTCCAGCTGACCGTAGGACACGGTGGCCGTGCCCTTCTCCCTGCAGTCCCGCCATATCTGCCGCCCGTTGTCGACACGAAAAGTGAGGTTCAAGTCCGGCGACATCACCGGCGGGCTGCGCAGCGGGTCGAGCCCCTCGACGCCTGAGACGGTGAGACCTCGACGGAGAAATAAGGATCCACGCGCCAGAAGATGTATGCCCCGCAGAATACAGCACCGAGAGCAAGAAAGTGCGCCAGACAAATGGCCACGGAAAAGCATTTGCCCTCGCTTCTTTCCGCGGGCTGTGGCTCCTCCTCCTCCTGCTGTCGAGCGTTCATGCTCGTGTTGTTCGGTCCTGCCATGGCCGTGCGATGAAGACAAGAGAAGCAGCTGCGCGCGTCTAACCTTGACCTGCCCGCGTTCTATAAGCCCTAGCTAGACAGTTCGGGTTCCGCACTAGTCCTCGTTTATCATCAAGGGATCATGTCTTCTTTTCAACAAACTCTCTTCTGTTAGTATATGAATCGTAACGGATTCAGTTAACACGGCTGTATCTTGCACAGATAGAATAGTCGGCCGTCTGGATCCGAGTAAAACCATCACGATCGATCTTCGTTAACTACAACTCTGATCCCTCTTATATATGGGGCAAGCCTAGGTCTCAGGCGACTGAGAATTACCAAGTTCTCAGTCGACCTGATATATGTACGATCAAAACTGATCTCCCACTATTCTCTCGTACGTGTGCGTTCAGGTTTCTGAGGCACGGACATACCCATTGATCCTTAGTGTATCGGGCTTGTTCTATCTTGAGTAGGCTTCTTTGTTGATAATTTTGACCGGGCCTTTTTTAGCGAATTTTGACCGGGCTCACGTGTCTGCTTTTCTACCTAATGTTGTTGTTGAGATTCAGTGCATCGTTTTGACCAGCCCATTAATGCATTTGGAAAAAAATAAAAAGGCAATATTTTGTCATTTTCTCTAAAAAATGAATATTTTGTCATTGGTAGTATATTTTGTCCCACTCAACTTGCACAAAAAATAATCTGTGCAACTTGGCCAAAAGTGTAGCTAAAAAATTTAGAAGAAAATATCTCTAAACTACCACTCAGTTACAACCCACTTGTAACTCTCATTTTCGGCACTCGATTCAACGGTCACAACCCACTTGCAACTGGCCCCCTCAACGGGGCCCTAGTTGCAATCAAGTTGCAACAGACACTCGACGGGGTTCAGTTACAAGTAAGTTGCAACTGGCCACGGCGGGGCCCCAGTTACAAGCAAGTTGCAACTGGGCTCCGACGGAAGCTCAGTTACAAGCAAGTTGCAACTATCCCCCGACGGGTGCTCGACGGGGCCTCAGCTACCAACAAGTTGCAACTGGCCCCTCGACGGGGCCCTAGTTGCAATGAAGTTGCAATTGGCACTCGACGAGGCTTCAGTTACAAGTAAGTTGCAGCTGGCCCCTCAACAGAGCGATCAGTTGAAATCAAGTGGCAACTGGGGCTCGACGAGGGCTCAGTTACAAGCAAGTTGCAACTGGGCCCCGCCGACGGGTCCCCCGGTTGCAATCAAGTTGCAACTAGCCTCCTCGGCAGGGCCCCAGTTACAAGCAAGTTGCACCTGGGCCCTAGGCCCGCCGACGGGGCCCCTCCGGTTGCAATCAAGTTGCAACTGGCCATGGCCCTGGCGGGAGCCCAGTTACAAGCAAGTTGCAACTGGTCCCCGGCGGGAGCTCAGTTACAAGAAAGTTGCAACTAGGCCTCGTTGAGATCTCAGTTACAAGCAAATTGCAATTGGCCTACCGACGGGGTCCCCCCGGTTACAATCAAGTTGTAACTAGCCGCCTCAGCAGAGCCACAATTATAAGCAAGTTGCAACTAGGCCCCATGCCCGCTGATAGGGTCACCTCAATTGCAATCAAGTTGCACCTGGCCCCCTCGGTGGGAACCCAGTTACAAGTAAGTTGCAACTGGGCCCCGATGGGAGCTCAGTTACAAGCAAGTTGCAACTATCCCTCGACGAGGAATCAGGTACAAACAAGTTGCAACTGGCCCCTCGACGGGGCCCTAGTTACGAGGGTTCAGTTGCAACTATCCCTCGACGATGGCTTGACGGGGGCTAAGCTACAAACAAGTTGTAGTGGCCCCTCGACAGGCCCTAGTTGCAATGAAGTTGCAACTGGCACTCGACGAGGGTTTAGTTATAAGTAAGTTGCAACTGGCCTCTCAACAGAGCGACCAGTTGCAATCAAGTGGCAACTAGGGCTCGATGAGGGCTTAGTTACAAGCAAGTTGCGACTGGGCCCGCCGACGGGGTCCCCCCGGTTGCAATAAAGTTTCAACTAGCCCCCTCGGTAGGGCCACAGTTACAAGCAAGTTGCAACTGACCCATCGACGGGTCCTCCCAGTTGCAATCAAGTTGCAACTAGCCCCCACTCAGCGGGGCCCCAATTACAATCAAGTTGCAACTAGGCCCCAGGCCTACCGACGGGTCCCCCCGGTTGCAATCAAGTTGCAATTGGCCCCATTGGCAGGGCCCCCAGTTACAAGCGAGTTGCAACTGGGCCCCGACATGAGCTCAGTTGTTGCAACTAGGGCCCATCGGGAGCTTAGTTATAAACAAGTTGCAACTAGGACCCCAGTTACAAGCAAGTTGCAACTGCCCCCCTTGGTAGGGCCCCAGTTACAAGCGAGTTGCAACTGGGCCCCGAAGGGAGCTCAGTTATTGCAACTGGGCCCATCGGGAGCTTAGTTATAAGCATGTTGCAACTAGGGCCCTAGTTACAAGCAAGTTGCACCTAGGCGCCGGCGGGAGCTCAGTTATTGCAACTGGGCCCATCGGGAGCTCAGTCACAAGCAAGTTGCAATTAGGGCCCTAGTTACAAGCAAGTTGCAACCAGCCCCTTGGCGGGCCCTAGTTACAACCAAGTTACAACTGGCCTCCTTGGCAGGGCCCAAGTTACAAGCAAGTTGCACCTAGGCCCCGACGGGAGCTCAGTTACAAGAAAGTTGCAACTGGCCCGCCGACGGATCCTCCCGGTTGCAATCAAGTTGCAACTAGCCCCCGCTCGGCGGGGCTCCAGTCACAATCAAGTTGCAACTAGGCCCCAGGCCCGCCGGCTGTGGTCCCCGATTTACAAGCAAGTTGTAATCGGCCCTTGGCGGGCCCCAGCCATAAGGGAGTTTCAACTGGCCCCGACCGAGCTCGATTACAAGCGTGCCCATCGGGAGCTCAGTTACAAGCAAGTTGCAACTAGGACCCCAGTTATAAGAAAGTTGCAACTGGCCCCCTTGGCAGGGCCTCAGTTACAAGCGAGTTGCAACTAGGCCCCATCGGGAGCTCAGTTACAAGTAAGTTGCAACTGGCCCCCTTGGCGGGGCCCCAGTTACAAGCAAGTTGCACTAGGACCCGGCGGGAGCTCAGTTACAAGCAAGTTGCAATTGGCCCATCGACAGGGGTCCTCCTGGTTGTAATCAAGTTATAACTAGCCCCCGCTCGGTGGGGCCCCAGTTACAATCAAGTTGCAATCGGGGCCCGAACTGCCGACAGGGTCCCCAGTGCAATCAAGTTGTAATGGCCCCTTAATGGGGCCCGATAAGCGAGTTGTAACTAGGCCCCGACGGGAGCTTAGTTATTGCAACTGGGCCTATCAGGAGCTCAGTTACAAGCAAGTTGCAACTAGGGCCCTAGTTACAAACAAGTTGCAACTGCTCCACTTGGCGGGGCCCTAGTTACAAGCAATTTGCAACTGGGCCCCGGTGGGATCTTGCTATTGCAATCAGGCCCATTGGGAGGAGCTTCGATTAAGTTGCAACTAGGGCCATAGTTACAAGCAACAATCGCCCCTTTGGCGGGCCCCCGTTACATGATTAGTTGCAATCGGGACCGGCGGAGCTCAGTTATTGCAACTGGGCCCATCGGGAGCTCAGTTACAAGCAAGTTGTAATTGGCCCCCTTGGCGGGGCCCTAGTTACAAGGAGTTGCAACTGGGCCCCATCTGGAGCTCAATTACAAGTAAGTTGCAACTGCCCCCTTGGCGGGGCCCTAGTTACAAGCAAGTTGCAACTAGGACCCGACGAGCAGGGCCCCGCCATAATCAACTTGCAACCGCTGTGCCTGCACCAATAGGGCCCCCCCGGTTCAATCAAGTTGCCACTGGCCCCCTTGGCGGGTCCTAGTTACAAGCGAGTTGCAACTGGCCCCCGGCGGGAGCTCGGTTATTGCAACTAGGGACTCAGTTACAAGCAAGTTGCAACTAGGCCCCAGCTGAGCTTCGATTACAAGTAAGTTGCAACTGGGCCTCGACAGGGACTCGATTACAAACAAGTTACAACTAGCTCCTCGATGGGACCCCAATTGCAATCAAGTTGCAACTATGGCTCGACGAGGGGCTCAGTTACTAGCAAGTTGCAACTATTATTCGATAGGTAAGCAAGTTGCGAAAAATGCTTTTATCGGGATTTAGTAATAATCAAGTTGCAATTGGCCCCTCGACGGGGGCTCAGTTACAAGAAAATTGCAACTGGCCTTCAACAGGTACAAAAAAATGGTCTTCGATGGGGTTCGGGCGCTTGAGAATTAGCAAAACCGTTTAACTATGGATACAAAAAAAGACTATGACAATTTTCAGTCATATGACTCCTAGCAATAAAGAGTGACAACTATAAAATATCAAGGGGAAAATTAAGAAAGAAAATAAAAGAGGATACAACAAACCTCTAAATCAGCAATTAAACTTACAACTAGATTAAAAAAAGATAAATTGCCAGTGCAAATCGTGAAACCAATCTCACCGTCACTCTAAGCATCAAGGAAAAACAAATAAAAATTCCCTAGCAATCTACCTTTGCATAATTATGTTGCCGGTGAAAAAACGAAAAAAATGAAACTAATAATAGCCAACTATAATAAAATGGGGCATGACCACATAAAACAATATTACACACGCAAAAAAACATATACATGCGTGGTCACATAAAAACGACCTATAGCTGGCTCAACGAAAAGGAAAAAAGCCCAACAAAAGTTTAGAAAAAAAAGCTCAGCTACGATAAACGTGGCAATTCGCTTTAAAAAAAGGTATGTCTAAACTCTTTTTAGTGTGTAGGTTCACTTTAAATCTACACATTTAAGCTAAAAATATATTATATTATGAAATCAGAGAGAGTACATGTTACTAATATAAGTTAGATCAGTCTAGTACAAAATTTACAGTCTAAATGTCGTCCTAACAGTAAAACAATGACAACTATAAAAATCTGGAAAGGAAAAACAATTATAAAAAAATACAACCATAAAAAAAATAGAAAATTAAAACACGATTTAACAACCAACTCAAACACTTAAGCTAATCTTAAATTCACCTGAAGAATAAATAATAACTGCCTGCAAAGAAACAACCACAAACAAGAAAAAAAGAAAAAACAGAAAAACAAACAGACTTACCGATCAGTGACAGTCCACAGAAAAAAAGCCCACGGAAAAACGGAGAAACAGGCCATACAGCCAGAACTAGTCAGAAAGAAACGCAGCCAGAACTAGTCGAAAAGAAAAAGACACGCAGGAGTGCGGGACACAGCAACGCGGGCAGCTTCTGCTAAAAAAAAGTAACGCGGGACACAGCCACACCGCGCGGGGACACAACGTGGAAAAACCTGGTTTACACTGATCCTAAAGCAAAAGATCCGACGGTATATTAAGTGACTGAGACTTAACTAATTCTCGGACGCATGAGAATTAGCAAAACCGATAGACAATAGCGAGCAAAGCTACGCAAACAATCCTTAACACACAGGCCGAGATCTCGGTGGTCGGAGACGACGACGCCGCCCAACAAAGCCGTCCCGGTCGTGTCCGCTCTGCTACTTCTTACGACCATGGGCTTTGCAATTTGGTGGTTCATCCATCTGGACGGCGAGCTTAGGAAGCAATACTACACCGTTGAGATCGTCGGCATCGAGTCGTCGGCGAACTTCCGAGACGCCACGACCACCACGCCGACCTCGCCTTCCTTCAACGTCACCGTGCGCATCGACAACCCCTACAAGCATGACCTGTACATCAAAGACTGGGACTTCTCTCTCCGGCTCGACGGCGTCCCGCTCGGCCGTGGTTCCTTCCCGAACGACCTCACGGCATACAGCATGTCGGAAACGATGGTCACGGGGACGGTGTCGACCGCGCTGGTTGGGATAGGCAGAGAGGAGGTGCACGCTCAGATCTCCAACGGCAAGTCGATGGAAGACTTGGAGTTGCAGGTCGACATGAGGTTCGGTATCATTGACCCCGACGACACCATCGCTGGTCTCAAGTGGCTGTGGTGTTCGGCCCGACTCAGCGACCACTCTGCACCGTCTCTTTGCCGACGCCTATAGTCAGCTACGGCCTCTTGGAATCAATGGCTTCTGCTCCCTCTGTTTCAAAATGCAGTTTAATAGCTTCGTGAAGCTAATAAATCTAGAACCCATAATATGTTTTAGAGCACTAAAAGTGATCTAGATATATTAGCTTCATAAAGATAAAATATCTTATATTTTAAAAATATAGAGGGAGTATGTAGCAGACACAAAGACAGCTCGTATGTATAGTTAACTTAGTGTTCTGTTTCTACTGAGAGTAAGAAATTCCCCCGCTAATTTCTTTCTTTTTACGTACGCCATATTTCAATTTATCTAGACTTGTTTTAGTGCTAGATACATCTGAATCTAAATAAAATTAAATCAACTAATTTCAATCTGAGGGCGTGCTTATTTTTAGTGATACCATTATGTACTAACAGGTGCCTACATGTTTTTCAGTAAAATAGGCTTAGTTATTCCCAATTTCTGCGGCATCTGCTAACAATCGTCCTTCGCGGCATGGAGAATTGATTATTTTGGTTCCACCATTTTTTTCTAGTGCAATCAGCGGAGCCGGCAAAAGCTTTTTTTATATATATTTATATGATGGAAAAAATGAAAAAGCAAGCTCAAGGTATTTCTATCTCCACTACTAATAAAAGTGCGAAGTAGACAGGAAAAATGGATCTCCCTCGTGCGATCCTCCAGCCCTGCTATCCACCAAGTTAGCAATACTAAATCCATTTAAAGCATGTACAATGGCCACCACCCACCGACATCCTCCAACAACCCGACCTCTTCGGGCCTTCCTTGTCCGTTAATAATCTCCAAGAGTAAGAAATCGCTGTAGTACAATTTAATAAATATTTGAGTTTCGAACCCACGAGAAGCTGATGGTAAACTATCTATTCTCTTAAAGTCCTATAATCCACTTACATGGCCCTTCACGCAAAACAATGAACTATAGTGTGTAGGCTTATTTTTTTACTATTAACTAGAGAACGGAAAGTAAATACAAGAAGTAAACTATTGCAAGTAAAGTAAAAACAAGTAAAGTAAAGCAAGTAAAAGTAAAGGCGGATAACTCAAGGGAGCAAGTTTTTAGGAAGAATGTTATTTTATTCATTTGGTTCCACAATTAGTAAAGCACATGGATAGTCTTTTTTTGTTTCTTCTAGAGAGGAGCCGTAGATAGGTGCGGTCATATACATGAGCAAGTACACCTCTAATAATTGATCACAAGGCTAATTAAGAGCAAACAAGGCAATTATCAAAACATAAAATCCAACCACCGCATTTAGATTTAAGGTTCTCATAGTTATACCTCCCGTTAATTAACCATGAATTAATATAACATGCATATCTAAGCCTTGAGACTCGACTTCTGTCAAACTCTAGCTATCCCTCCTATCATCATGCAATGGTGAAACTTTTGTCCTTTTTCCCAGCCCATTAAGCCTCTTTCCCTGTTCATTAAGCTCCTGGTGACCTCCTTTGTTCTGCTAGATGTTCCTCAAAAATTTCGAAGCGTGTTCTCTAACCTTGCTTTTTTGGAGTGTTGTAGGCTCCTGTAATATCAAAAATACTAATATAAGGTGTTTTCTGCCAGATAGAGTGAGAACCAGAGGAGAGGAGATTGTTTAGAAAATCACCAAAATCATTAAGAACATTGATAATAACTACTAATATGATGCAAATATATTATAATATGTGACAACAAACTACAAAGTTCATGGATGCATTTTATATGCATCAATATCCCCAAGCTTAACCTATGATCGTCCTCGAGCATAAAGGTGATAAAACTAACATGTACTTTGGAGTTTGTTGCTATGTTGGGTATCATAAGTAATTATCATTTCTACACAAAGTTAAATGGTTCATTCTTTAAGGAATAGTAACAAGCAAATGAGTTATAAAGTGATATCTCTTATTCTCTACATTTATGCTTAAGAATAAGTCATTTTGTATAAAAACAAATACAAGTACTATGGACAATTAAGCATGTAGGGCATCTTATTTGATCTTAGAAACTTCCTTTCATTTCTTTTCTTTCTTGGACACTTTAATAATAGAAAGTAAGCAGGGAACATATGTGTTGGCTCTGAAAAATTAAAAAGGTTATCATAAAACAAAGTTTGGGATATGTATCTCATGTCAACGGTAATCATAAGGATGGGTCTCCAAGTAATCTAAAGTGAAATAAAGTATGGTTTATTTGATTTACCCCTATGCCCATTGACTACAAGTACCCAGTTATTGGGGGGATAACCCCGGGTAGGTTCACGCCGGGGTATAATGGCCATGATAGCCGAGGTACGACAAGGCCAAAGGAGGAGCTAGTCGAGTTACCTCATGGCAGGCCGACTTATGAAAAGACCCTTCCTGGTGGATGTTCAACTAACGTTAACCCGACCGACATAAAGCATATGTCGGCTTGCTCAATTTATCTTGTTTGCAGGTGTCCATGGGGCCGAGTTAACCAGGCACGAGCCGGGTTACCACTTGGCTTACAAGAGAAGGAAGGAATCTCACTGGTCAAAAGACGGTCTCTTTCCACTGTAGCGTGAGCGAAGCGGACAGAGGGAAGGACCAGCGGGAAGTGGCCGACTAGGGTGATGTAGCCTATGTCGGGTGACGCCACTAATGTTGGGTGACACCGCGCCGCAAAGGGGCTTACGCCCTGAGTCTGGACCAGCTTGCTAAAGGGAAAAATAAGCATCTTGCTTTACCGAGAAGCATATTCGGATAATATGCCTCCACGTATGCCCTAACTTGTAACCTGGGCTCCCCTATATAAGGAGCACCAGTACCTCCATAGAGAGGGTCGGCCATTTTTATTAAGGGAAAACCCTAGAGTGTAGTGTGTGGGTAGTAAGAGCATTAGTCTCCTTCCCATGAACATCTCGAGGAGCCCTTGGAATCCACCATTGATTGAGAAAGAATACAAGTATCTGTGTGTGGAATAACCACACTATCCCTCCCTAGATTTCTCTAGTGCAGATTAGCCCCACTCTTAGCCTATACATGGCATCTGTCGTGCCACCACCACGACAGTTGGCGCCCACCGTGGGGCTAGCGGCACTAGCAGGAGTGAAGATCCGGTCAGGAAACTTCATCAACACCAGCAAACGCATCGTCTCTGAGCTCGTTCAGTGCTTTGGAACGCTGGACTACGTCAGAGACAATGCCCGTAGCTTCGGCGATCGTCCTCGATCGAGGAACGGTCTCTTCATCAACCTTGGCGCCCACAAGATCTACGTCAGCGTCGACGAGTCTTGCGTTCACCCGCAACACGTCGTCGAGGGAGGAGAACCACCTCTCAGCGCAGCTCACGACGTGCGTATCACTCGCCCCGCTAGCAGCGTTGAGGTCATGATGACCGCGCCAGACGCTGGGACAAGAAAGGATCTGGTGCCAGATCCAGACGCTACATCAAAGGCAATAAGGTCTAGATTCCCTCCTCTAGAGAGGCCTAAGAATGTACTACATCAGGCGATAAATAGCTTAGCTACTCGCATAGCACCTGTGGTAGATCTGGCTCAGGCACAGGCCGAACTGGAAGAAACTAGGCTAAAAATGCTAGCTGGGGCAAAAAAGGTAGCTGAGTTGCAGTAGTCACTGAACATCACTCTGCGTGAGTACACAAAGGCAAACCGGATTAGCCCAACTCGGATGGATGGCGTAAAGATTAGAGGTAGAAACTTGATCACAGAAATAGGCAAGGAGTATGTGCCAAAACCGGTTCATACAGCTACTCTAGTGACAACATGGCTGGATAGGTATAGTACCCTGGCGAAAAACCTCAGGGCTGCCGACGCAACAACATCCAAGTTAGAGGGTTTGACCGGGGAAGCCCGAGATAGGCAACAAGAGAGAGTTAACCATCTGCTGAGGGTATCATGTCAGCAGAATGAGGAAATAAACAAAGCAAATCCAGCGTTACTAGGAGGTTCACGTGTAGTTCATTCGGCAAGGAATAACCCGACGAAATCTGCTGGAGCAGTATCATCTCCTCATGATCACCCCAGAAGAGAAGAAGTGGTAACCTCAGCAAGGAGGAACAATCAAATGGTACCGTATGATCCGGCAAGGGCCGGGAAAGGAAAATCAGTGCTAGTTGATGAGGATCGTCACAGTGCCAGCCGAGGTAACCGTGACCAAGGCAATGCCGGTCAAAGAAACGCTGGAAATGGCAATGCAGGCCAGCGTAACTCGGCGGCAGCGGGGCAAAACCCACCTCGATAACAGTAGCAACAATATGAACCTCGGCTAGAGAGAAGTGCTGGTCCAGCAATGTAGCAGCGATATGCTCATCCGGGTCAGGATAGATACAATGATGGTTACTTGGGGATGGATGATGCTAGATTTCCTAGACTAGAGCACCATGTGGTTGGATCAAGGTTGTGGAACAGAAACTTGCAGCCAGATGATGCCATGTTAAAACTAGACTAGATACACAGGTCGGAGATGATTGAACTATAGGGGCCTCTGGGTCCGGCATGCTTGGACCTCGGATCATGAGGGAACCACCTGTGGTGAACTTCCAGTTAGCCAGAGGCACAAAGACGTATGATGGCAGCACAAAGCCGGAGGATTGGCTCATTGACTATGCTACTGCAGTACACATTGCCATAGGTAATTTCATGATTGTTGATGACTACTCAAGATACACATGGGTATATTTCTTCAAGAAAGTCTTGGTGGGAAGAAATATTGTTTGGTGATTGTTGATGACTACTCAAGATACATATAGGTATATTTCTTGAAGCTGAAAAGTGAGACCCAAGAAAACTTCATTGACTTCATCAACATGGCTCAACGTTAACACAATGTCCCTGTGTTGACAATAAGGAGTGACAACGGCACCGAGTTCAAGAACTACACCTTGAATGAATTTCTTAGTGATGAGGGAATAAAACACCAATATTCCACTGCATATACCCCTCAACAAAATGGTGTAACTGAGAGGAAGAACTGGACTCTTATTAATATGGCAAGGACCATGTTGGCAGAGTTTAAATCCCCATACAATTTTTGGGCCAAAGTAATCTCCACCTCCACAAAGAATTGATCAAGACTCCATATGAAATTCTTACCGGTAACAAGCCCAACGTTTCATACTTCCGGGTATTCGGTTGTAAGTGTTTCTATCGCATAAAAGGTGTTCGTTTATCCAAATTTGGTTCCAAAGCATTAGAGGGTATTTTTGTTGGTTATGGTCTCGAATCCCACACTTATAGAATCTATGACAAGCTCTCTGGAACTGTCATAGAATCACGTAGTGTGGTTTTTGAAGAATATGATGGTCCCCAAGGGGGCGTGTTGATGTGTGTGATGTAGATGATGAAATTCCTCAGGATGCCATAGGAAGAATGGGTGCGGGATTCATCCGCCCTGTTGAGGAACCCCTTATGGCGGATCAAGCAGAACTATGCTCTACTCGAGTGGAGCCCTCATCTTCACAACATCAACAATCTCCTATTAAGGAGGACAATGACCCAAGCCAAGACAAGCTATGGACCCTCAACAAGTTGATCAGGGTGAAACCTCTAGCCAGGAGGAGCTTGAGTCTCCATTTTCTAGAATGTCCAGTGCTGCTAAGTCTATTACACAAGGAAGATTTGTACAATCTGCCATAAGATCAGCTCAACACCTGTCTAGAAGTGTGCCTGATCAAGACCAAGGTCAATTTTTGCCTCTTGATGAAGAGATTGATTCCGATGATGACCAAGGTCAAGTGAATGGTCAAGACGAGGACCAAAATGATGAAGAGATCCCCACAAGAAACAACAAGGAGATTAAAACTCGTCACCAAGCTAGAGTGGATATAATGTTGGAATTAAGAGACCACACTCTAGAGAATGTGGTAGGGGATCTAAGAAGAGGGATGTCCACTAGATCTCAATTGAAGAGTTTTGGTGAACACCAAGCACACATTTCCATGGTGGAACCAAAGAAAGTATGGGAAGCTCTTGAAGATTCGGATTGGTTGGAAGCAATGCACAAAGAGCTCAACAACTTTGAGAAAAACAAAATATGGAAGTTAGTTGAAAAGCCAAAAGATTGCTGCAATGTTATAGGAACCAAGTGGATATTCAAGAACAAGCAAGATGAGCATGGAATTGTTGTGAGGAACAAGGCAAGATTGGTTGCACAAGGGTTCTCTCAAATTGAAGGCATTGATTATGGAGAGACATATGCTCCCGTGGCTCGCCTTGAGTCCATCCGTATCCTTCTTGCTTATGCGGCACATCATAACTTTAAATTACAACAAATGGATGTAGAAAGTGCATTTCTTAATGGTCCAGTGCATGAGTTGGTGTATGTAAAGAAACCCTCGGGGTTTGAGGATCCCAACTTCCCAAACCACGTCTACAAACTTGATAAGGCGCTCTATGGGCTCAAACAAGCCCCACGCACGTGTTATGAGCACCTTAGAGAGTTGTAGTTAAACCGTGGGTTTGAGGTTGGGAAAATTGATCCCACACTCTTTACTAAGAAGGTTAATGGGGAGCTTTTTGTATGCCAAATATATGTTGATGATATTATCTTTGGCTCATCTAACAAAGCCTTTAATAATGAATTCTCAAAGCTTATGACTGACAGGTTCCGGATGTCTATGATGGGGGAATTGAGAGTATTTCTTGGTTTTGAGATCAAGCAAGTAAGAGGAGGAACATTCTTCAACCAAGCCAAGTATACTCAAAATATGATCAAGAGATTCAACATGAAAGATCTAAATGGATCTCCTACTCCCATGGCAACAAAGACTCATCTTGAATTAAACCCAAATGGTAAAGATGTGGATAAAAAGGTATACCGGTCTATGATTGGTTCTTTGCTTTACCTTTGTGCATCTAGACCCAATATTGTGTTGAGTGTAGGAGTGTGTGCAAGATATCAAGCGGCTCCTAAAGAAAGCCATTTGATGGCGGTCAAGAGAATCTTTCGATATTTGGTTCATACCCCAAACTATGGTATTTGGTATCCTAGGGGCTCAACTTTCTCTCTTTGTGGATACACGGATGCGGATTGGGCTGGTGATCAGGATGATAGAAAATCAACCTCCGAGGCTTGCCAATTCCTTGGAAGGTCCTTGGTGTGTTGATCTTCTAAGAAGCAAAATTGTATATCTCTCTCCACCACCGAATCCGAGTATGTGGCAGCTGCTAGTGCTTGTACTCAATTGCTATGGATGAGTCAAACTTTAAAGGAATACGGTGTCCATTGTGACAAAGTGCCTCTTCTGTGCGACAATGAAAGTGCTATCAAGATTGCCTATAACCTAGTAGATCATACAAGGACAAAGCATATTGAGATTCGTCATCACTTTATTAGAGACCATGTTGCTCGACGTGATATTGAGCTATCTTATGTGTCAACCAAAGACCAACTTGCCGAAATTTTCACGAAGCCACTTGATGAAGCAAGATTTTGTTATTTGAGGAATGAACTAAATATCATAGATTCAAGGAGCTTGACTTGATCACCTTGCATACTCACCTATTACTTGATCATTATGTGGTTTAGGTGCAGGCATGGACATAGGGGGAGTGCGGTCCTAATTCATTGGGTTATCCCTCCCCCCATAATGCCAAAATTAAGAAAATCAATTCTCTGAAATATCATTTGTGATATGTGAGTCTCATTGATGAGTAGAGGTTATGAACCTGATACGTCCATTTTGCATCACTATTCTATGTCATAATTCACTATTATTCATTGATATATTTCGTATTGAGAGGTGATACTTATTTTATTTCATCTGTTTTTGCATGGTTGATGACTTTTGGAGCATGGACCGTTGCAGTCAGGATTCTGATGGAAAAGGTGTTGTTTGGAGGCAAAATTCGCGAAGTTCAGAAAATACGGGAAAATATACGAAAAATCCTATTTTTCTAGAAGACGAAGGAAGCTAGAAGGGGGGCTGGAGATGGGCCACAGGGGCCCTGCAACCCTAGGCGCAAGGCCAGTGGTGTGGCCGCCTGGCCCACCTCGAGCTCTCCTCTAGCGTATATTATCCTCCCGAAACCCTAAGACTGGGAGCAACCACGAAGATTCCGCCTCTGCGGGGCGGAAAACACCGAGAGAGAAAGATCTCTTCGGCAGACAGATTTCTGCCGGGGGAATTCCTTCCCGGAGAGGGGAGATCGTCGCCATCAACACCACCATCAAGATGGACTTCATCGAGATCATCATCATCATCACCACCATCATCACCATCAGCACCCTCATCACCATATCCATATTGCTGTAACAATTGCGTTGAATCTTGCATAGTTCATAGGGGAAACTTTCCCGGTGTTGATTACTCTTTGTAGTTGATGCTATTGAGTGAACCGTTGAATTATTGTTTATGTTCAGATTGTTATACATCATCATTCCATCTCTGATCATGATCCATATGATGTCTTGTGAGTAGTTCGTTTTGTTCTTGAGGACATGGGAGAAGTCATGTTGTTAGTAGTGGAGTTGTGTTGAGAAAGATTCAATAGTTTGATATTTAAGTTGTGGTGTACTTCTTCTAGTGGTGTCATGTGAACGTCGACTACATGACACTTCACCTATATGGGCCTAGGGGAATGCATTGTGTATTTGGCTACTAATCGTAGGGGTTGCCGGAGTGACAGAAACCTAAACCCCCGTTAGGAAACCATTGCACAAGGGACGTAAGGGACTTAGAGTTTAAAGTTGTGGTTAGGTTTCTACCTTAATTACTTTCTTGTACTTACGGATGTTTGCAAGGGGTATAATCACAAGTATGTATTAGTCCTAGGAAGGTCGGTACATTAGCACAGGTTCACCCACACAACACTTAGCAAGCTAAATAACATTAATCAACTATATGAAGCGAAAGCACTTGACAGCCTTCCCATGTGTCCTCGAGAACGTTTGGTCATCTTAAGTAATACAACCAGCTTGTCCTTTGCTGCATAAAGGATTGGGCCAGTTGCTGCATTTATTCCTACTGTCTTTTATTTACTCGTACTTTATTTACCTGTTTTATCAAAAACCCCTAAAAATCCGTTTGCTAAGTATTTGCAGATAATTCCTGATCCATTCCACTAGCAAGCACCTTCTGCTCCTCGCTGGGTTCAACACTCTTACTTATCGAAAATATTGCGATACACCCCCTATACTTGTGGGTCATCAAGACTATTTTCTAGCGCCGTTGCCGGGGAGTGAAGCGCTATTGGAGAGTGGAACTGGTTAAGGAAACTTCTACTGTGAGTATTGTTTACTTCTGTTAGTTGCTTTATTTTCGTTATGGATAATCCGTTGAGTTTCTTATTTGGCAATGCTACTACCACTGCTAAGGTAGTAGATAAGCCGCCACCTGCTGAGAATGATGTTTTCAAAATACCTACAAGAATTATTGATCGTGTTATGGATAACTACTATGTTGGGATGGAACTGTCCATCTCGGTGATCATTTGCTCTTTATACACGAATTATGCGGGTTGTTCAAGTGTGTAGGTATTACTACAGATCAAGTTAAGAAGAAGTTATTCTCATTATCACTGAAAGGAAGAGCTGAGGAATGGTATAAGCTGCTGAAGAATGGTCAAGCTCTAGAATGGGAGGAAATAGTGCCTCTCTTTTATTCAAAGTTTTATCCTCCTAGTGAGATTCATAAAGATCGGAATCAAATATACAACTTTTGGCCTCTTGATGGAGAGAGTACAGCTCAAGCTTGGGGGACATTGAAGTTACTAATGCTCAAATGTCCCATTCATGAGCTCCCCAACAATATTATTATCAATAACTTTTATGCAATACTCCCTCTACATGACAAGGATTTATTGGATGCTTCTTGTGCTGGATCATTCACTCGCATGGGAGAAGAAGCTAAATGGGGTCTTTTGGACCGTATTCAAGACAATGATGAAGCTTGGGAGAATGACAAAGGTAGAAAGTCAGGTATAAATTATGACTATGAATGCATTGAATCTTTTATGGGAACTGATGACTTTCAAAATATTAAAAATGCTTATGGTCTAGACTCTCAAGCTATTGCTTCTTATTTTAAGGCTTTTGCTTCCTACATTGAAGTGCCTAAAAAGAAGTGGAATAAGTATCATGAACCTTATAAAGATATTGCTAAGAGTGTTCCTGCAAGAAATACTGAAGTTTATACTGCTAATCATGTCTTACCTGAACCTTATATTGAGAAAATGCCTTTCCCAGTTAAGATAAGGGAGCACTCTATGATGGCTAGTATGGTAGATGAAAGTATGAATAAAGCTGTTGAACCTGATAAACAAATGGTTGATGAACCTATTATAGCAAATGTGAAAGACTTTGTTACTAAATATGAAGAAGGGGGACACACTATCCTTTGTAAGGATACCTCTAATATTGTTTCACATAGTAGTGTTATGAGAGCTAATATTCCTGTGTTTTCTGTTAGGATAAGTGATCATTGTTATGATGGTCCTTGTGATAGCTATATTGTTAAGTTTATGCATGATACTGAAAGTTACTATGAGAGAGGGAAAAGTGTTCTTATGCATCTCAAGAATATAAAGTTTCCTCGTTTTATGCTGAAAGTTTTTATGTTACACTTCTTTTGCCTTCTTATGCATGTAGCCTCTGGTTTCAACAACTTGTTTGTTTACAAAATTCCCTTGCATAGGAAGTGGGTTAGACTTAAATGTGTGTATTTTTGCTTCTTAATGCTCTCTTTCGCTTCAATTCATATTCCTGAGTGAGCATCTTCAAAATTATCATGCCCATCTTAATGGCTATAAAGAAAGAGCTTTATGGGAGACAACCCAATTTGTTTTTGCTTTCCGTTTGTTTTTGTTTCTTTGAGTCTTGGAAGTTATTACTTCGGTAATAACCGCTCCTTATCCGTCTTGTTTGGTTTTTGCATCAAGATCAACCTCTAATGAGAGAGAAGTAATATTTGGGGAAGTTGCTATCCTGAAACAGATTTTTGTGCTTCACCGTAAAAATTCGTGACAGATCTCTGTCTATCGGATTGAGCTGTAATTTTTTGTGCTTCTTCCCCAGGTTGTTATTTAACTTTCTATAGTTTTGCACTTGTGATTTGAGCAACAGAAGATTTTCAAAAAAATTGATCTTTACCTGCTGGTCTGTTTTGATAGAATTTGCCACTTTTTGCATTTGCTTCTTTATTCGATTTCCTTTTATGACTCAAGTAATAAGTGTATGAAGATGAAGATATCGATGATATTCAAGTAATGACTCCGGAAGAATCTACTAGATACCAAATTCAGAGACCTGCAGAGTCCGTTTTCAAATAGGTAATAGTTCTGGTAAGAAAAGTTCTGCGAAAATACTATCCAACTATATTTTTGCAGTTTTCAGTCAATAAGGAAAGCTACAAAGCGAAAGAGGGACGGAAACGGAGCTAGGGTGGCTCACACCACCCTGTGGTGTGGGCCCACCCCTGGCCGTGCCACCAGGTGGTGAGTCCACCCTGGACTACGCCTCCGACTCGTTTTCTCCCAGTACCTTCCTTTTGATATGAAACTTCGTAATATATAACCCCCCCAGATCCCTCGAGGTTCGTATATTGTGTTTTCGTCATGTTTTTGTTTCGATCTATTTCTGCCAGGACATACTCTTTGAAGGTTTAGAAGCACAATGGTGTCCGCCAAGGATAAAGGGAAGGACCCTATGGAGGAAGACCTCCAAGACCCCGGGAAGGGGAAGGAAATCAAAAGTGAAGATGAAGAGGAGGCAAAGCACACCGACACTACCATTGCAAGCATTGGAGTGGTGGCAAACCCTGCCAGGACTATGTCAATTGGAGGGAAGCCTCCTCATCACCGTTCAGATCCCTAGTCACTTCTTCCACGCACCAAGAATCCTTTCCATACTCTTATCCATGAGCATCAATACCAGAATATGCCCAAGGGGAAATTACCCTCCAATTGGGATTTGCCTCGTTCTAGCCATGTAGGAAAAGAAGACTTCAAGGAGGAAGAGTGGGGTAAGAATAACAAGAGCTGGAATTCTCAACCCGACATGATCATGAGCCGCATTGAGAAAAATTCGCAGCTTATTCGTAATCTCACCTTTGAGATTGAGAACTTGGGGAAACTGATCAAAGAGCTCATCAAGAGAATACCACCACCACCGAAGGAGTAATTTGTCATCAGGTTTGGCATCCCCTTGGTTTGTTCCAAGCTTGGGGGAGTGCCGCAGTATCACATCACTATCTTCTATCTTTTTACCTTATTAGTAGAGTCATATTAATGAATAGAGAAGTTATTATGTAGTATGGTTTGCATTATGAAAGTGTCCCCTCTCTCGTTAGATATGTATCCCTTGGTGTGAGTTGCCGTGATGGAATATTAATGAGAAGTTCTATCATTCACTCTTTTTCATAGCTTATATTAGTTTTCAATTCGTGGTTATATGATTGATCTTGTTGTTAGTATTGGTAGCACTTTGGGATCATTGAGTTAATTTAGTTGGTTTTGGCAAACCTGGCTCGTCAGTAGCACACTATTTTTGAGAGTTAAAAGAAAAGATAAAAGTACTCTAAAGAAATATAATTTCATCATCTTTCTTTGTTGATTTGGTCATAAGTTTAGTATTCTCTAGTTAAGATCTTTTGTGCTTCCAAGGAAGATTGCATGTTTGTCTTTATCGCTTGTATGTTTGTTTGTTTCCTTCAACTCTTATACTTGCTACCCAACCTTGCTAGCCAAAAACCTGTACTGAGAGGGAATTCTTCTCGTGCATCCACCTCCTTTAAACCAAAACATTTGCCATTTGTGTCCACCATACCTACCTATTAGCACTATTTCTATTCCAAGTAAATTCTTGTTTTATCTACCTCCCAAATTAAACTTGTTATGTGAAAATTAGTGATTAAAGCTCTCACGAACTTGATGGCACACCTTACTTTTCTTGCATTTAATAAACTTGAACCATTGTGTCCTTCTTTGTTGCGTATATGCTTGCGCTTTATGAGTTGAAGTTAGCAGAACCATGTATCATGGGTAATGCTTTCAACATTGCACTGGTACTTTGTACCTAGTTGATATCATGTTCTTTTGCTTATGGATCCCGACGGTGTGAAATAAAAGGGGAACTTGTAAGATCATGGAGTTTATATGTGTGTTAGAGAAATGCCTGGGCCGCTAGACTAAGCCATCCCTAATCATGGTGGAAACTTGCAGCATAACTATAGTGAGCATTCTATGAAGCATCCTCAATAAAAACCTATGCAAATAGCAAATAAAAAGATCGCTGGGATGCTCACTGTCTGCTTGCCTTGTCATTTTGATTATGAGATAGCTCCTGTGTCATGTGCAAGGGGTACCCCTTTGGCGGTTCTTAATGATACGCATGTATTTACAATGACAAGAGCTTGCTCGTGACTGAAGTTGAGTAGCATGAGGTTCGGTACTCATAAGTAAGGGGCATGGGGCTTCAATTTATAACTTGTCAAGCATATCCTCTTAGTTGTGTCACTTTAACCTTAATCACCTAAAGATGCCTATGATAGCGGCAATGAGAGCTGAAAGCTAGTAAGTATCATAATTTTTGGGAGCTCTTTATGAGACTTGCAATCCCTGCTTCCCTCTGCGAAGGGCCTTTCTTTTACTTTGTAGTTGAGTCAGTAAACCTACTCCCTTCTATCTCAGCAAGTATTTTGAGTTGTTGTGTTTCATTCATTCATATGATGATTTATTCAATCATGTTTCTTATGTTCCTTATTTTGCACATTGCTCTTATCTTGATGTTTACTACTTTGAAAGCTATCATTGAAAACCAGTTATTTGTGAACTCCAGCAAATTATCAACTATTCTTCGACCAAGAGCTAAGTTTGCCATTACCAATTATGATTTACTTTATGTATCTTTATTGTGTTTCCTTTACCTATTGCAAGTTAAGTTATATAATAGTGAGTTGTCTTCTATTATGATCTATGTATTGATGAATGTGATGCTTCTTGTCCGTATTCTTTTATCGACTCTTCACTCCATAAACCTGAGGCCATGTTTATTGAGCTCAGTTTGGCTTGGGGACAAGCGAAGTCTAAGCTTGGGGGGAGTTGATACGTCCATTTTGCAACACTATTCTATGTCATAATTCACTATTATTCATTGATATATTTCGTATTGAGAGGTGATACTTATGTTATTTCATCTGTTTTTGCATGATTGATGACTTTTGGAGCATGGACCCCTGCAGTCAGGATTCTGATGGAAAAGGTGCTGTTTGGAGGCAAAATTCGTGAAGTTTAGAAAATCCGGGAAAATATACAGAAAATCCTATTTTTCCAAAAGACGAAGGAAGCCAGAAGGGGGGCTGGAGATGGGCCACAGGGGGCCCACACCACCCCCTAGCGCGGGCAGCCCTAGGCCCCGCCAGCAGGTGGTGTGGCCTCCCTGGCCCACTCCAAGCTCTCCCCTCTGGCGTATATTATCCTCCTCTCTATGGCAAGGGTGCAGTCGTTGGTGAGGCTAAGGGCCTCAAACCTCTCTACAACTTGCTGCTAAGAATATTCCGCCATAGTATCTCTCCCAGTGCTGGAAATGATGATGCCATTAGATGTGGGCTTGTCAACCTACTTCACCATGCTCACAAGATATATATTGATGGTCCTGATGCTGAAGGCTTTGCTATTGATGTGATGGATTGCATTTTTTAGGAGATGCACCATGCTATTCTCTATAAGAAATCTCCTCATGTGATGAGGTTTATCAACACTCAAACCCATGGTTCACCACTTCCCTTCCTCCCAATCTTACAGAACATGCTTTGGAGTCCCTTCAGAAGAAAGGGAAGATGGTTACTAGGCAACCGTTTGAGAGTGAGGATGAGGAGATCTCTGAGGCTGAGCGTGCTCCCACCCCTCCTACGGGGTCTAGGAGGAAGAATGCCTCCAATGTACCCATGACTCCTGTCACACGTGAGTTTGTTAAGCAGAAAGTCAAGAAGGCATCCTTTTGGGAGAAGACCCTTTGCTGCATGAATGTTGACATTCGTAAGGGACAGCATGATGCCTAAAAGAGCAACCGCGGGATTGAGAAACTTCTCAAGGAAATCAAGGCTCAAGGTCGGGAAGAAGAGGAAGGAGAGTCAGAGTACAATGATGAACATGGGGCTGAACCTTCTGCTGAGTCCAATAACACACTTTCCTTTGGGGCTTGGAATGCCATGAATGTAAGCTTGGTTGACTGGCAGACTTTCTCTGAGGTTACTTCTGGTTTTGCACCTTAGGGCACCTCCTCCTCTCGCCCTCATGGCAAAGGGCCACAGACTTCTACTGCTGATGAGGATTATGATGAGGATGATGACGATAATGATGACTCCGAGTGATCTTCTTTGGGACGATAGCTGGGACCTTTTTCCTTTTCGGCATTTCGATGCCAAAGGGGTTGAAGTTGTCCATTAGGAGCATTAGGATTTGCATGGGTTATATCTTTATGCTCGAACATTGGCTTGCATGGGTTATATCTTTATGTTCGAACATTGGCTTTCATTTGGTTCTTGTGACTTATTTGGCTTATGTGAACTATCTATGTGTGTGGACATGCCTATGACCGTTCCTTATTATAATATTTATCTTTACCTGACAGGCATGTATTACTTGTTTATCCTGCTGCACATTGTTAGGGGGAGCATAGCTATGTCTTATCGAAAATTCCATGCCAAACCTCGTGTTGTCATCGAACACCAAAAAGGGGGAGATTAAAAGGACATTTATTGTCCTAATCTGTTTTGGTGTTCGTTAACAACATAAGGTACATTTTACTGTGTGTTAATGTCTTCAGGTCAAGAAAAGGGAAAAAGTTAGATTGTTGTGGGAAATTCCATGGACAAATCTATGCTTTTCTGAAGATTCCAGACTAGAGCCTTCGGTGTGCAAACACCGGAGTCTCCGGTGTGGTCCGAAGTTTCCCCAGGAGTTCTCGGTGTGGGTATTGGACTTGGCCCAGGGTCTCTCTATGTGGTGGTCCGGAGATGGACCTAATATCAGCCGGAATCTCTGGTGTGACATCTCTGACCAGAGTTTCCAGTGTGGACACATCGGAGTCTCCAGTGTCTCTGGTCTGGAGTTACGGCTAGAGTCTCTGGAGTGGACGTCAAGCCCCTGCCCAAGTCAGTCAGATGCTCGGTCCGGAGATGGATAGGAGGTGGCCTGGAGTTTTCGGTCCAGGCCGGAGTCTCCGATCTGGCAGACCAGAGTCTCTGGTGTGAACGGTCTCCAACGGTCAGAAAACGGTTCACAAGTGTGTGGCCTATAAATAGGGGACCTCATCCCCTTCCTCTAGCTGCTCTTTCTAGAAAAAGCAGACCACACCATTAGAGCCACCAAAACTCCAAGATCTCTTCATCCAACCACCCAAAGTCGTTGATCTTTGGGGAATCGGAGGAGGAGGCATTGATCTACAGCTTCACCAAGAGAGATCTTCATTTCCCCCTCATTCACTTGAGGGCCCCTTGCTCTAGGGTTTCATTGGAAACCCTACGCCTTGTTTTGGTTGATTTGATTCTTACAAGCTTGTCTTTGATTGTGTGACAGCTTGCTTGGATTTGGGAGCCCCCAATTAAGTTGCGGGTGTGTGCCTCGAACTTGTTGTAAAGGTGCCGGCTTCCACCTCGAAGGTTGCCGATATAGTGGAAGAGGTGAATCGAACCCGTTGGGGTGAGGTTCATCGAAGAACAAGGGAGGCCTCTCGTGGCGTTGGTGGTTTGAAACCACCCCCTCTCCAAACATAGACGTACTTCCCCTCAAAAGGAAGGAACTACGGGAAACAAACCCTTGTGTCTCCGCGTGCTCCACTTTGGTTACTTCTATCCTTTACCGCACTTTACTTATCTTATTCTTGCTTAGTGTTTGTGCTAGATTGACATATAGATAAATTCACCATAGTTGCATAATCTAGATAATTTACCTTTGTGTCAAACCCTAATTTGAAAAAGACTAACATTTGAAGTAGCACCTATTCACCCCCCCCCTCTAGGTGCCAATACGATCCTTTTAATAGCGATACGTATTCCTATACTTGCAACTACAAAAACAAAGCTACAATGCATATAAAAAATAAATAGAACAATCATGAATCTCCACTTTCTTTGATAGTTGTCAGAGTCAAACATACAATCGGGGTAATCGCACGGTCACAATCCTCACAATCTATACGAAAGCAATGCAACCAAATAAACAACAACACATAGAGATCAAACAAGTGCAACAAATGCATGCATGACACTTTAATAAAAGTTTCAGTAGCTTATTATTGTTCTCTGATCAATGTATCTAGTGATGGCATGCATGGAAAACCTTTAATGCATTAAAAACAATTTGTGCAATTTAGAGAACTAGTTATTAGGTTTTTAATCAAAATATTGAGCCTCTATTGTTAGCAGTGCTGTAAAATCTTGGAAACATTCTTCCATATAGATATATCAATTTAGAGCCAGGGCAAAAGATTCACGCCAAAAGGATTTACAGATATTTTTAAATAATTAAAATACTACAGAATGCATTTTAATAGCTCTGAAAATATCTTTAAAGTAAACCCGTAATTTTATTTCAAAATCATGTTCAACACAATTTCGTGAATCCAGAGACATATCATTTGCAATTTTCTAAACAATGGTTATTTTCCTATGAATTTATTACACTAAAAAGGACATTAATTCATTTAAATAACTACGGAAAAAACTTATAGTAATTGTCGGATCCAATTACATATTAATATTCTTCATAAAAATTTGAATCCAACGGTATATTATTTTCTATTTTTGGATGTGTAGATCTTTTTATATGAATTTTGTAAGATTTACATAATTTCTGTAATTTTAAAATAATTTCCAATTAAAAGGGAATATTCCCTGGGTATATTCTCGCTGATTGTGCGCTGACTGGGCAAGTAAATGCTGACACGGCGATGACACGACAGACACACGGGATCCACGCGGCACACCGGGGTTTGCTGGTACCGGTTCAGGCCGATCTAATCTTGACCGTCTGTTTCAGATCGGGCGGCCTGGAACGAAATGTTCCTCTCACCTGACCGGCGGCGAGGTGGTGACGGCAGGCGGTTCCGGCGATGATGGTTGGTAGTGCGTCGTTGATATCCTACGAGGGCGAAGGTGTCCATGTGAAGCGAGCGGGTACGGCGGTCACTACGGTGGTCATGTTGTGGTGCTCCGCTTCCTCCAGCGGTGGTAGCGGAGGATGGCCTTCTCGGTCTCCGGCGGAACAATGGCGAGAAATCCCCAATGGTGTGCGACTCTAAAAAGGGGGAAAAGCAGTGAGACAACACGGTGCTGAGAGGGTAACACCAAGAGGGAAAAGGGGGATCAGGGGTGGTCGGAGACGTCGTTCTCGGCCTCGTCCTGGGAGCTCTGGTGGCGACGTCAATGGCGGAGAGGTGGGGGAGGCGGCTAGGGTTGCAGAAACAGGAAAACCCGCACGAGTCGAGGGGGAAAGTTTATATGGCAAGTAGGCATGCGGGGAAGGTGTGGACTCGAGCGAAACGGCGAAGGCGGCGGCGGCGGTTGCGATCCGAGTTGGGCACGTCGTAGAGAAGCCAATGACAAGCGGGCCCCAGCAATCAGCGGGAGAGGGTAAGGTGGAGCGGGCTAGGCTGACGCGGGTTGCTGAGTGGGCTGCTGCCTGCTGCGCTCCTGCGCACGTGGGCGGTAGCTAGGCTGGGTTAGGTGGGCTGGGCCAGGGTGGCTCGGCCGGGTAGGTTAGCTAGGTTCATTTTTTTATTCTTTTCTTTTTGTCATTTTCTATTTAGTATATCTATTGTATCTTTTTCATATGAACTCCAAATGGATTGATTTCTATTTCTGAATGTTTCTAAAATCCAGTAGATCATCTTAAGATCATTTTTGTAGCCTTTCACTAGTTTGCAAATAGTGGATCTTTAAATCCTTGTATAATCCTTATAGGGACCTTTTGGCAATTTGGAATATAATTTTGAAGCAATGTTTTCGAATTTTGAAAATTTGCATGATGACATGATGCAATGCACATGAATCCTATGAAACCTTTCCCATTCTAAAATCTGGGATGTGACACTAAGTTTATGCGAAAATCTTATGTTCATAATAAAACAAAGTTTAGAGGTTTGCAAACTATGAGTGTAATAGGTCCAGTGGGGTGCCTTGGAAATCCCAAGCTTATGATTTTCACCATTCATAGATATCCCATGGTGTGTTGTTCCTCCATTCCCTGTCAAAAAAACTTCAACAAAAAAATTCTCTCATTTCTTTTCTATGGGGTGACATTAGTGGTATATAGATAACATATAATCTATGATAAAAGCCCACCCCCCCCCCCAATTCTTTGGTTCTAAACATATAGAAAGTTGCTTAGTGGATAACATCCACAAAATATCAAAAGACTCAAAAAGAATAAAATCAAAGATCAAAGAAGTGACTCTTGCAACAAAGATACATATTCTATCCAGAAAAACATCAGCTGCAGAATATAATTATTTCGTCCACTTAATTATGTCAGGAATTTTAGCCATTTTTTGTGCATATAGAGGATGAAAAATAACAAGTTTATTATAAATATAAACGCATTCAGAGTTATATAAAAAGTCAGAGAATGTTTCTACTAAAACATGCTCATGTGCATGAATTTGTTGCTCCATATGTTTTGTCAACATTAAAACATCCAAATGGGTAAAAATTGGTACTTTATTTTTGTAAATTGTAAAAACATACTAATTTTTTTTACCAGAGAACAAAAGTTAAAAAATCAAAAAGAAAGAATCAGAAAAAAGAACCAATAAAGAATCAAGAAAACAAACAAAGAAGAAAATAAAATATTTTTGTTGTTTTTGGTTTAGCAAAAGGCAAAACAAGAAGCAAAAAGAACCAAGAAATAAAATATTTTTGTTGTTTTTGTTTTATCAAAAAGAAGAAACAAACAAGATCCAAATAAAGAAAACATAAAATCTTGGTTGTATTTTGTTTTATCAAAAAACAAGAATTAAATAAGAACCATTTTTTGATATTTGTTATTCAAAATAAAAACCAAAAAAACTAAAGGCAAATGAAAACATGGTATCCATAAGCATACAAAACAAAACATGAAGGTAAAACTAAAACATGAGTTTGGAGTGATATTACTTGAGGTTTCTTAAAAGAAGAGGGGAATGCATGGGCATCCCCAAGCTTGTGTTTTTTCTAGTTCTTGTTCTCTACTATTTTCTTATCATATCATGTTTCGTCTCCATCAAAGAAATAATTTCATCTCCATGATACTTCAATGCCTACAAAATGGTTAGTTCTCCAAAATAGATGATATAATAGTTTCAACCAAGATGCAAACTCACTTATTATTAGGAAGTCAATTTATTCAAGAAGCAAATGTATATAAGGAGACACTCTTTTATTTTGTTTCGTTATGGGAACTTTTTTAATGATATAGACTTTG
The DNA here is from genome assembly GCA_023614405.1 of Avena insularis. Lineage (NCBI taxonomy): Eukaryota > Viridiplantae > Streptophyta > Magnoliopsida > Poales > Poaceae > Avena > Avena insularis. The sequence goes on along the minus strand of CM042692.1, from coordinate 65,399,435 downwards.
CAATGGTTCCATTGGCATGAATAACACATGTTCAAGGTCGATCCCAACTTCTCTCCACTGTTTATCTTTCTCATTTACTTTCCCAAATTTTATTTTTAGTTAAAATCTTAAACTAATTGTTATATAGTAGTAGATACATTTATTTTACATGTTACAAAAATACCAAGGTGTGCTCAGACTGAATAGTATTTGAAAGCATATGGAGCACACCACAAAGCACATAACCATTAACATTTAACTATAACTCTCTTCTTATGCATTGGAATTTTATATATGAATAAATAGCAGAAAGTCTGTAGTAGATAATGCATATATTGATCAGCAGCTTGCATTAAAGATGGCTCTTATATCTTCCTCTTTCATAATATTTACAAGCATGAAAAGAAAACTCAATCACATAGTTTTGAATAGAATCACCACATAAAGACTTGTCATCTAATGAGCATAAGGGATCATCTAACTCAACTATATCACTTTTATCCTCCCATATATTAGACTCAATTGTTCCACATAGAGGACTACAAGGAAATGAAGGATCATCATTACATAAAATAGTACAGGAAGGGTTGTTCATGGGAATTATTATGATACCATTGTTGGGAGTAGGATATGGGTAGATACTCCATTCTCCCTCTACTTGTTCTTCTTTGTCATCTTCTTGGGGTTGCATGGGCATCCCTAAGCTTATGCTTTTATCATCCTCTTCCTATAAAACATTAGTGTTTTCTTGGGCAGTAGTGCCCCTATAATTATAGTCAACAACATATATATTTTTAGAGAATTCGGTTATGCAAGTATCAAGAGTAAGATAGATCACAATTTCATGATTTGTAGCCACAACAATAATTTCATAATTTTTATTTATAAAAGTTTTTAACTCATAGGCTGCCATAAAGTAACAAATTTCTCTACTTGTTCCATTCCTAGATGAGCATAATCACCTCTATGGTACGATGCAATTACATATTCTTCATGGAACATACATTGGAATTCTAAGTGTCTAACTTTACGTTTAGAGCAACAAGTTACATCATGATTATTTTCAAGCAACTCCTTAGCAATACGATTTGACAATGATAGTTTCCAGTTGTTTCTGTTCATATGATTCTCTATATTTCTTAGCAATCATATCACCATTCAAATATTTTTCAAGGAGTCGTCTATATTCATACTTATGCTCATAGAAAGAGTGTTTTTGGTATTTTTCATTTTCTATTTTTTAGTTTTCATTTTATATGCAAGGTATTGAAAGTGAACTAGCAATGCAAATGCAATAGAAGCTTAGCACTACGCTCCCCGACAACGGCGTCAGGAAAGTGCTTGATAATCCCCAAGAGCAGGAAATCATTGTAGTACAATTTGGTAAGTATTTGAGTGTCGAACCCACGAGTAGTTGAAGGTAAACTATCTATTCTCTAAATCCCTATAACCCACTTATATGGCCCTTCATGCAAAGCAATGAACTATAGTGCGTAGGGTTGTTTTTACTACTAACTAGAGAATTATAAAGTGTTGAAGGTAAATACAAGAAGTAAACTATTACAAGTAAAGTAAAAAAAGTAAAGTAAGGAAAGTAAAATTAAAGACGGATAACTCAAGAGAGCAAGTGTTTAGGAAAATTGTTATTTCATTCATTTGGTTGTCACAATTATTTAAGCACATGGATAGAGATTTTATTGTTTCTTCTAGAGAGGAGCCATAGATAGGTGGAACCATATACATGAGAAAGTACACCCTAGTGATTGATCCCAAGGCAAATTAAGAAACGAGGGAATTATCAAGACATAAAGTCCAACCATCACATTTAGATTTAAGGTCCCCATAGTAATACCTCCTATTAATTAACCATGAATTAATATAACATGCATATCTAAGACTTGGGATTCGTTTTCTGTCAAACTCTAGCTACCCATCCTCCTATCATCATGCAACAGTGACAATCTTTATGTATTCCCCAACATATGTGTGCACTCATACGGTAGTACAAAATATCATCATAGAAGATAACATATACTTTTATGCAACCAACAACAAACTATTTCACAATTGCCATAAACAAGTTACTACTCAAACATAGAAATAGAGATACAATAGATCATGAGAAAACAATAGATTGCATCACACATCATGTTTTCCAAGAGATTACAGTAGGTATATGAAAGGTATGTTGATGTATATATCGATGATGACCACGTCGGAGGGGAGTGGAGTCCACCTAAGGCGATTCCGGTAGCATTTCCCCCCCTTCAATCTCCACTGGCGGGGGATTGTAGACTCTTTGTTTATGTGTTTTCGATCTCCTCCTCCGTTTATTCCGAGATCGCATCAAGGACCCTTTTTATAGAAGGTTTTAGGTCAAGAAAAGATGATGTCGGTGGAATCGACGACATCCAAGCAACAAGGTGAAAAACAGGGTAGGTGGCGCGGCCTAGGTAGGATACCGTGCCACTGGGCCTCCAATTAAGATCATGGTGACCTCATTTGTCCTACTAGATGCTCCTCGAAAATTCTGAAGCGTGCTCTCTGATCTTGCCCTTTTTGGAGTCCCGTAGCTCCTGTAATGTCAAAATACTAACAAAAGGTGTTTTTTTGCTAGACAGCGTCAGAACCAGAGGAAAGGGGATTGTTTATAAAATCTCTAAAATCATTAAGAATATTGATAATAAGTACTAATATGATAAAAATGTGTTATCACGTGTGATAACAAACTACAAAGTTCATGTATACATTTCACATGCATGATCCGTATATCCCAACTATCAAAGAATGCACACCCCAACACACATGCCTCCCCTTATTACGTCGCTAGAGGGATCCACACATTTGGATAGATGAGATGGCCTAGACATCTCCAAGTTTTCATAACCTTATGATATTTTATTAATACAAAGTATTTGTGATTATAGTACAACATCATGCTAGAGTCTAAGATTTTTGCTTACATATTGTTCCAGTTTATTCAAAGAAGTAAATTATTGCAAACAAAGTCAAAAATAACTCACATTTGTTGATAAAAATGTTAAAAAATATGTGTTCAAAACATGAAGTGAAAATGATGATGAAAATTTCCAATGGTGTATTTGGAAGTTGAATTTGAAGTTTAGGAAACATCCTCCGAGATCGATGTGTCCATTTGTGAAGGAAGCAAATCGTTTGTGCCCTAGTATGACTAAATGCAAGGTTTTTGATTTTTTTACCATCATATTATTTCATTTTATTCAAAATTACTTGTAGATACATATTTGGACTTTTGCTAACAAACATTTTAATTTTTCATCCACGTCTTGCACATGATCTAAGCTTGTACAAAAGTAGTCACATGTATTTTTCTTGATTTTTTAAAACCTTATTTTGGATATCTGTAGTTCAAGCTATAATTAATTACAATACATACATATAAAATTATTTAAACCATAGAAAAATAGTAAAACAACTCTAACAAATTTGTAACTCTTGGAAAACAACATGCATGTAGGTCTAATAATATAGAAATCACTAAGATTTATCTGATCGATATTACTTCATGTTACTTATGTAGGTTTTTTTTAAAATACATTATAGCAAACAAAGTAAAAAAGGTGAAGTCACATTTTATAATAATAACATGAAAGTAGGTGGAGGTGTGGTCAAAATATGAAGAGAAAATGTTCAATAGTGTACAAATTTGGAAGTTTGAGTTAAAGTTCAGGAAACGTTATGGAAGATGTGTTGATTTGTGAAGAAAGTATACGCCAAATTTTTGATAACCTTATGGTATTTTTATGCAAAAGTTCCATTCCCATAATATGACTTAATGTCAAGTTTTTATCTTATTTTCATACTATTCATTTTATTCAAAATGTTTGCATATATAGGTTTCAACTTTCCCTAAGAAATATTTATTTTTTCATCCATGTGATGCACATGATCGAAACTTCTACATAGATACTCACATATGTTTTTGCTTATGGTGGCCTATGACCCGAATGTGGCTAGGAAAGGCAAACAGTACATGGCAATGCTGGGCAAGCAAGTGCATGATGTGGAAATGGTAGCCAGGTAAATCCCGATTAAGGCAACACGAGTCAGTGAAATGCTGGGCGCGGCAATGCCGACCACATAACCCGAACCATTCGGGTCATTATTTAGCTAGAGGGGGTAGTAGCAGCAACAACAGTAGGAGAACCCACCTTGTCAGCAGCAAAGTGCGGGACCAGCCATGCAGCAGCAGAATGCTCACCCGGCCTAGAACAGGTACAATGATGGTTATTTGTCCATGGCCAATGTCGGGTTTTATAGGCTCAGATGGCGGGGGATCCATTAGGTTCTAGGATGGGAAACAGGAACTTGTTGCCGGATGATGCAAGGTTGAAGTTGGATAGAATCTATATGTCGAAAATAATGGAAGGACAAGGTCCTCCGGGTCTAGCATGTTTTGGACCTCGGATTATGAGGGAACCACATGTGCCAAACTTTCAGCTGGCAAGGGGTACCAAGACATATGACGGCAGGACCAAGACACAAGATTGGTTGATAGATTATGCCATCGTTATGCACGTTGCATAGGGGAACCTCAGATGGGTAGTGAGATATGTCCCGCAAATGTTGGAGGGGCCAGCCAGAGTATGGTTGAATAATATGCCGCTAGGGAGTATCAACTGTTGGTTATACTTTGAGGAAGTTTTTGTCAACAACTTCATCAGTATGTACAAGAGGCCAAACAGACCTCAACAGCTAGCAATGTGCAAGCAGAGGACGAATGAGACTGATAGAGAGTTTCTGACCCAATGGTGTACCTTGCGCAACTCATGTGAAGGTATAATCAAGTCACATGCAATTGCATGGTTTGCACAAGGGTACCGACATGCAAGTGTGTTGTGGCAAAGACTACAGAGAGACATGCCAACTACGTTGGACAAGACAATCAAGGTTGCTGATTCGTATGCTTTGGGTGATCCGACCCAGCCCCTGGTTATGTCGGCAGAGCCGAATGAGGAATATTACTCCCGAGATAGGGCCGGGTCATATAGAAGAAATGAAAATCTTGGAAAAAGAAGAGACGAGAGACCGGATTACCAGTATGGTTCGAATCAAGTGGTAGCTGTGAACTAAGATCAGCCAAGTGCTAGAAATTGTCAGCGACAGAAGAGTGGTGGCCAGCAGTGGACACGGAAAACGGATGGGAATAAGCAGTGGAGTAACGAGCAGAAGAAACAGTGCCAAGAGAGGCCATAGTATACTTATGAGATGATGTTGGATCAGCCGTGTAAGTTTTACATGCCAAATCCAGCTAAGCTGGCGAATCACACGATGTTGCAGTGTGTGTGGATGCAACATGGTGGACAGATTGAGATGGGACCACCTCAAGCACCTCACCCACCACAGCTGACTGAGGAGCAATTGATGTTACCTCCATCACCACCGAGATATGAAAACCCAGAGAGAAGGGAAGCCGTGCATCAAGTGGGGACCAGAATCAAGGGGACTACGGAAACCCCAGCCATGGCGGACGGAATGACTACAGGGAGCACCACCAGAGTTATGTGGTCTTCACAACAGAAGAAACTGATAGACATAGCCTGCTAAGGCGCCAAATAGAAGTGCACACAGTTATGCCGGCAGTGCCGAAATTTATGTACCGGTCTGACCAGGAGATCACTTGGAGCATAAAGGATCACCCCAAGCTCGTGCTGAGTGCAGGGGCTTATGCCTTGGTGCTTGACCCAACTTTCATTGGGCCAAATCTGAATGTCAAATTCTCCAAGGTTCTCATAGATGGTGGCAGCAGTATTAACATATTGTACAAGGATACAATGCATAAGCTATGCATAACTGAGAACATACTTCAGCCAACAAAAACCACTTTCCATGGCATTGTGCCGGGTCTATTGTGTGAATCGATTGGGAAAGAATGAATAGATGTTTTATTCGGCACAAGAGAGAATTGTTAGACATAAAATCTATTGTTTGAGGTTGTGCATCTATCAAGTTGTTATCATGCTTTTCTTGGCAGACCAGCACTGTCAAAGTTCATGGCCAGTAACATAAGTTACCTGAAGATGAAGTTGGCAGGGCCAAATGGGGTCATTACTGTGGCAGGTGATTTCAGGCACTTGGCCGGTTCTACCTTGTCCATGCAGTGTGCCTTGGCCGGTTCTACCTTGTCTGAGTCATTGGTGATTGCACAGGAGAAGAAGAGGATTCACGATGCAGTGGCACTGGCTCAGTCGGCTCAGCTAAATATGTCAGCGATGACTAACCTGCACGGAAGTGTATATTTCTAGCCTACCAAGGACACGAAGAAGGTACAAGTTGATGAGCAGTTCCCGGAGTGCAATGTCACTATTGGTGCGGGCGTGACCGACAAATAGGAAATCAAGCTCATCAGCTTCCTCCATGAGAATCAAGATATTTTTGTGTGGTCCACACAGGACCTGCAATGTGTTCTGAGGGAGCTGGCTGAGCACTCTTTGCATGTCAGGCCAAATGCAAGGTCGGTGAAGCAACCTCTCCATCGCTTCGCCAAGGATAGGAGAAAAATTATTGGTGATCAAATAGCTCGGCTGCTTGCAGCCGGGTTTATTATGGAAGTGCTGCATCCGGATTGGTATATGTTGATGATGTGGTAATCAAAACCAAAGAGAGTCATACTCTCCTAGATGATATAAGGCAAACATTTGCAAACCTAAGAAGGTTCCGAATGAAGCTTAACCCGGAAAAGTGTACCTTTGGTGTCCCAGCTGAAAAGTTACTCGGTTTCCTCATGTCAAGCCGAGGTATCGAGGCTAACCCGGCCAAAATGGGTGCCATTGAGCATATGGAACTACCGAAGTGTCTTAACGATGTCCAAAAGTTCACTGGTTACTTGACATCGTTAAGTCGCTTTGTTAGTCGGCTGGGGGAAAAGGCACTGCCTCTGTATCAATTGATGAAAAAGTCAGATAAGTTTATTTGGACACCGCAGGCCGATAGTGCATTTCATGAGCTTAAAAATAGATTAGCCTCTGCATCAGTGTTAGCCTAACCACTATCCAAAGAGCCAATGTTACTCTACATAGCAGCGACGAACCGAGTCATAAGTGCCGTGGTAGTGGTGGAGCATGACGAAGAGGGTAAGTCAGTGCAGATGCCATTATATTACCTAAGTGAAGTGCTTTCAGCACCAAAACAAAATTATCCACATTATCAGAGAAATGACTTATGGCCTCTATATGGCGGCCAAAATGCTCAAACATTATTTTGAGGAACATCCTATCTGAGTGATATGTGAAGCTCCTATATCAGATATAATGGGTAATAAAGATGCTAGTGGCTAGGTCACCAAATGGTCCATTGAGTTAGCACCATATGCCCCGCAATATGAAGGAGAGATGCTATTAAGTCTCAGGCACTGGCCGACTTTTTTGTCGATTGGTCTGAAATGCAATATGAGTCGCCACTTCCTAATTCAAACTTTTGGAGAATGCACTTTGATGGGTCAAAGATGAAAACCGGGTTAGGTGCCAGGATAGTCCTCATGTCGCCTAAGAATAAGTAATTGAGATATGTGCTGCAGATTCACATCGCAACATCAAACAATGTAGCGGAGTATGAGGCACTTGTGCATGGGCTCAAGGTAGCAAAGTAGATTGTATTCATCGGATTCAATGCTTTGGTGATTCAGATCTAGTAGTACAGCAGGTTTTCGGTAATTGGGATGCGCTTGACACAAGCATGGCCTCATGTAGATTTCACGTTCAGAAAATCAGTGGGTACTTCGAGGGGTGTGAATTCCACCATGTACCTCACACTGAAAATGAAGCAGCTGACGTGTTATCCAAACTAGGTTCATCCCTACAATCAATCTCGCCAGGCATAGCTCTTGAACACCTCCGAAAACCATCCATCAAACCATCACCCGAATCCGAGTCAATCTTTATCTCGGCCAGTCTGGAGTCAGAAGTTGTCTCTATGGATATAGATATGGGGAGTGTTCTGAGTAACTCAGGGACTACTTCAACAAACCCGGGGACTACCTCGCAAAAGCCTGGGACTGTGCAGCCAGACTCGGCGGAGATCATGTCAGTGGAACCAATGGAGATTGATGAAGTGGGTTTCCCCGCTCGAGCTGTGCGAGCTTGGGCGCAACCTATTATGTTGTTTCTGAAGGATGGTAATTTGCCAAGTGATGAGGTCTCAGCTAGACAAGTGCAGAGAAGGGCGAAGGCCTACACCATTATCAATGGCGAGATATATAAAAGAAGCATGACCAATGTCCTTCATCGATGTGTTGACCCATAAGAAGGGCAGGAAATCCTTCGGGATATTCACCAGGGGGGATGTGGGCATCATGCCTCATCTAGATCCCTAGTTGCAAAAGCATTCCGGCATGGATTTTATTGGCCAGGTGCCTTGCGGGAAGCTAAAGGATTGGTGAGAAAGTGCAATGGGTGTCAGAGGTATTCGAGTAAGATCCATATGCCGGCCTCTGCACTCATAACTATACCTATCACTTGGCCATTTGCAGTGTAGTGTTTAGACATGGTTGGTCCGTTTAAGCCGACACGTGGCAACATGACTCATATCCTGGTCATGGTTGATAAATTTACAAAGTGGATTAATGTCAAACCAATAACAAAGTGTGATGGTCCCACAGCCGTATCATTCCTCAAAGATCTACTCTTGAGATATGGATACCCACATAGTATAATAATGGATAATGGCAGGAATTTTGCTAAAGGAGCATTTGCATGATTCTGTAGTGAAAAGAGAATAAGATGCAATGTTGCATCGGTCGTACATCCCGAATCAAATGGGCAAGTAGAAAGATCCAATGGGCTAGTGCTGTCCGGGATAAAACCTCGGCTCATTGAGCCGCTGTAGCGATCAGCTAGGTGCTAGATTGATAAACTCCCAGCAGTGCTATGGAGCCTAAGAATAACTCCAAATCGATCAACTGGTTATACGCCATTTTTTCTCGTATATGGGGTAGAGGCTGTATTACCATCTGACATAGTGCATGATTCGCCAAGGATCACTCAGTATACTGAGGCCGAGGTAAAGGAAGCCCGAGAAAATGATGTCGTTTTACTCAAAGAGGCACAAAAAATAGCATTGTCTAGGTCTGCAATATATCAGCAAAATCTCCAACGTTACCATAGCTGGAAAATGAACCCTCGAGTATTTTGAGAAGGGGATTTGGTGCTTCGGCTAGTGTAATGCACTGCCAGAATGCACAAATTATCACCTCCATGGGAGGGGCCATTTATCATGAGCAAGGCACTACACAATGATGCATACTATCTAATAGATGCTCAACTCAGGAGAAGAATAAGGTGGACAGGTCGGGAGAAGAATCAAACAAACGGTGGAATGTAGCCCTACTTCGTCCATTTTACACTTAGAAGAAGTGTATGTATCTCGAACTCTCATATGTCAATTTGTGTGTCGGTAATGAGCTTATGAATAAAATCTCGGCACCTCGATCAGTTACTTAGGGACTACCTTAGTTGTAATTGTATTTTCTCTACTCTCATTTTTATGCCAGTTGGCTTAAGTTTCTTATCCCTTAGGCCGGATTAGTAATATGTCGGGCTTCAACTTGCTGCTATCCGAAATCTGGCTTCGTGGAAAGCAAGAGCAAAAGCTGGCGAGTGCTGTACACATGAAAAATGACTAAAGAAGAAAAAGTAAGAAAGCTGACACTTGTTTTTTGGACTAACCCCTGCATTTAATTTCTTTTTTCTTATGCTGAATAACTCTGAGCTAATTCTTGTGGTTTTGAGTATTGTTAATTTAATTTTCTGATCCTGTGACTCATAAGTCAAACGCCGAAAAATGGTAGACATGAGCCAGATCATAAGATTGAGTAAACAAGAAAATAAACTCGGGGACTCCACCCAAAGGAATTCGACATAAAAGTTTAGAAGTAGCAAAGAAACTTAAACTATATAATACATTTGCACCTAACATACTGGGGATTTAACCAAATTTAAAGTTTTTTGCGACTAAGGAGCCGTAGTAGCCGAATCAGGAGCGTCAACTGATGGAGGAGTCACGGTTTACGAGGTATGAGCCTCGGTTTCATCTTCATAGTACGAATTTTCTTCATCACCTTTGGAGTTTTCTTAGACTTCATCATTGAATTCGCCTAGATAACTCGACCCTTCATTCTAGGCGTGATCCTAGGCATATTGAATGATCTCATTTGCTCGGGCTTGACGCTTCTCGATGAATTCCGGGTCAGTGGTCCATTTGCAACCTGTGCGCATGGTCTAGAGAATATCTAAGTTCATACTCTCATACCATGAGAGCACAAAGGCTAGAGCAGTATCAGCACTGGCTCGAGCAGCCGACTCAAGCCACAGACTCACCCGCTCTTCACATTCCGCCAGTCTCTCGACCAGCTTCCTGACATGTTTCGGAGTAGACTCTTGCGGCCAGAGTACCTTGAAAACCTGGATGCCAGCATTAAGAAGGTGAACCCCAAAATATTTCATTGGCCCAAGGCTAGCCGAGAGACCAACCAAGGTATCATCAATATCATGATCTTCCAGGATCGGGCCAGCCTCAGATCTTTATGCCCGGAACTTCCGGATAGCAGTAGAGGCAAGAGGTTTGGATTCAGGAAAGTCACCTAAGGAATAAGCACAAAAGAACAACAAGTTAGGAAAAGGAATGAAAGTATAAGGGAAATGCCAACAGAAAGGAAAGACAAAACAGAGAGACTCACGGGTCATGATGTTGCTGATTCGGGCGAGCTCAGTCAGCCAAGCCCCGGTTTTCTTCTTGAGATTTTCAAACTCAGTGGAAACCAAGTCAAACTTGATATCGGCTTCTTTGAGCAGATCCTTGTCTTTTTCAAGCTAGGCTGTGAGCTAGCTTTTCTGCTCAAAAAATTCCTGGTTGATTTTCTCAAGCTCAGCCTTCTGGAGTTTCTTCACCTCTTCATTCTCGACATGAAGCCGAGAGATTTCATCATTTCTCTCCTTCAGCTGAGCTTGGTGCTCTCTTGCTTGTTCGATAAAATGACTCATCAGTTCATGCATAGATATGAAATCCTGATGAACCTCTGGAAGAGCTTTTGTCCCGGTTGGGCCGAGGTAAAAATTATAATGCGAGTCAAAAGGGGAAAGTACAAAGTGAAAGTTCTAGAGGCAAAGTACCTTCCAGGCCAGCAAGGTGCTTTTGCATCTCCTCGTTCTTGGCCTCAACCTCGGCTGACACAAGCGAATCAAGGGTTAATTTGGTAGATAGAAAATAAAAGAGTATTGAGGTAGTAAGGCAAGGACATACCCTTATTCTCTAGATCAAGTAACAACTTCTTGTGCTTGGTGGTGAGGCCCCGATGCTCAAAAAGGAGTTTCTGAAACTCAGCGATGCGCCTGTTGGTGGAGATCTGAAATTGAAAAAGTGATTAGTCATCGAGTAAATTGGATATTCGATTCTACTCAAGATTCGAGTCAAGTAAACTCAACCCGAATCTAGGTGGTTGGATATTCGATTCTACTCAAGATTCGAGTCAAGTAAACTCAACCTGAATCTAGGTGGCTGGATATTCGATTCTACTCAAGATTCGAGTCAAGTAAACTCAACCTGAATCTAGGTGGCTGGATATTTGATTCTACTCAAGATTCGAGTCAAGTAAACTACTCTAGATTCAAGTCAAGTAAACTTGACCTGAATCTAGGTGGCTGGATATTCGATTCTAATCTAGATTCGAGCCGAGTAAACCCGACCCAAATATAGGTGGTTGGATATTTGATTCTAATGGGAATTTCGACTAAGTTATGATAACTCAACCCAATACCTCAGATGAATTTAGGTTTGGAATTAAATTACGAAGTGTTGGTATAGGAGCATCCGGCCGAGTAATATCTTACTCCCCCGGAGGCTCGAGGTGTTAGCTATTTATCCTTAGCTAAACCAGAGGTGGCGCTGGGTTTCTTCTGCATTGCAGTAACTGGCGGTTGCTGGGGTACAACCACAGTTTTCTTGTACGTCACCTTGGCTATTGTAGCTGGTTTCTTCAATTTGGTAGTTGGGTTTATCCGCTGCTGCGATGTTGTTGGCCGAGGTTCAGATTGTGAAGTTGGCTGGGGCTGGGGCTGCTTGCTCTACCGAGGTTGCTGATGTTGCCTAGTTTGGGCTAACTCGGATGATGGTTGTGTTGGTTGCTGGGTCAAAACTGGCTCAGGAGGTTGCTGCTACTGTGCTTGGGGTTGATCTGGCTCTGGGATTACCGGAGTTTCAGCTGAAACTGTCTCGGCGCCAGTGTTGCTAGCGCCACATTCTTCACTTTCTCTGTCAGGGGCTAAGGTTTTCTCTCTTTGATCCGGCATAGCCTCGTTAGTTGGGGCACCACCTCCCCCTCCAACCTCGTCTTCACCCTTCGGCCGAGGAATATTTGTATCTGGTGTTGGACGAGTGTTAGCCTGAATTTGGCTACGGGCTCGAGTATCGTCCTGAGGAGGGGATGGTGGTGCAACAATTGGGGAAGTCATGCTGGAACCACTTTGGGGTATATACAAAGCAGCCCTGCAGTTAGATACAATGAGACAAAAAGAGTCAGATAAGAAAGAGAGAAATAAGAAAGATATAGAAAGAGAGAAACAAGAAATATAAGGATAACCCGGAAGAGGAAGCTTACCTAGAACTAACAGGTGGCACCCTTTGCCTCTGAGGTTTCTTGAATCCCCTATTTTGCCTCTTAGTGGGCTTAGGTGACTCGAGCTGCGGGGTAGAGGATGAGGCGCATTTCTTCGCCGCACCTTGACCTCCCATAGCAACGAGAGGCACCTTGTGCACCTGGCCAGTCGGGTTAGCTGGCGTAGAGTGAGGTGGATAGGTAAATGATATTGGCATTGGGTCAAGTACCTCAAGAATATGACATTCATCTTCCTCATCATCATCATCCGTCCATTCCCTTAATGGTTCTAAGACAGGAGTCTTACCATGGAATCGGCCTGAGCCGGCGTCAAGAATGGGCATAAAATCCTCGGAGTCCAGATCTTCCGAATCCGAGGTATCATGGTCCTTACCCCAAGTGAGGGAGGGATTCTCAGTATCCTCGACAGTTTGCTAGAGAAATTTCTACACAGTGAAACAAAGAAATATCAAATGAACTGATCTGCCGACATAACATGTATGATGACAAAGATGACTCGGTTTTTACCTAGGGTGCTGGGTTCTCTCGGCTGAAGGGTGCCTTACTACAGACCCACGCCTCGGTCATGTCAGTCTTGAAGATAGACTTGACTCGTCTACAGACTTGGGCCTTGTTTAGCTCAATGGTGGAGGTGCGGTTTGGATCAAAGCGACCGCTCATGTGACATATCTTGTGGCTACGATGCTGGAGGGGCAAACCCGGCTGCTGATGAATGTGTCCATCAGATCATCACCAGATAACCCGGTAGCCTTCGACTCTTCAATATACGAGTTGACCTCATTAATAAACTGGTTCTTGTTCCTTAGGTCAAAGTCCTAGTTGGTCTTGGAGGGAACACCAACGGAAAATGCTGGGAGCCGAATCATATCTGTGTTGGTGTTATTCTTCACATAGAAGAAGGATCTCAGCCATTTCTTGCACGACTCAAGGCCTTGGATCTAGGGGAAAATATATTTCTTCCAGGGCGTAATAGAAGCAGCCCCACATTGAGTCAGAGGTTTCTCACTAGGGGGAACACCCGAAGATGGAACAAGATTGGACTGAAGCTGAAAATACTTCGCCCAGATGTTTACGCAAGGCCAGAGACTAAGGTATCCCTCGCAACAAGAAATGAAACCAGAGAGAAGAAATGGCGTTAGCTGGAAGATGGTGGGGCTGGAGGCCAAAGGTTTCAAGGAAATCCTTGGTGAAATCGCTCATGGGAATACCGAATCCTCTAGCGAAGTGAGCGACGAAAACAACATACTCACCTTCCTCAGTTGCGGGAATTTTCCCATCACTGGGGATGCGACAAGTTACTTCTGACAGAATTCATGAGGTCCGCTAAAACCAATCGATTTCGTCTCGCGTGACATCGGAGCCTTCCCACGAACTGCGGTCGAAGGCGGTTTCTTCTTCTTGCTCAGCAACCGCAAGATCTTGGGGGTCCATCTCCTCAGGTTCGCTGTCCTTCGATGAGGCGCTTGCTTCGGGGGCGCGAGGCAAGGAGTGACATGGTCCCGTAGCGGTGGAGGAGGGAGGCGCTTGAGCAGAGCTACGGCGCAAGAAGCGCAAAGGGGCGGTGTTGTCATGGGTTGCAAGGTGCAGCGGTGGCGGCGGTGCGAGGAGGAAGAAGGAGCGGGGGTGGGGCAAAGTGAACAAGGATTTCCCTGCTCCCCTGTTTAACCGCACAATGCACCGTGGGTAGTAGGATCCATTGTGCCCACGAAGCCCACGGTGTGTGTGTGTGTGTATTCCGCACAAGCGGTTGGGAAAGAACATGCCATAGGCATGGTTATAATGTACAGAGGCATAACCACACCCTATGGCTGCAGCGGTAATCGAGGGACCGAGCAGAGATGTGATGTGTGAAAGTGATAACTGCCACGACGTGGCAATGAATAGTGTTGATGCCCAAAAAATGAGGCACAACACAATGATCGCTTGACAGGTAGGATGAGATGAGGAATATGAAAGAAATCAAATGGTTAAGGAAGATAACTCGGAAGATTGACTTGGGCAGCGAGATATATCTCGGCTTAAGTCGAGCAAGGTCAATTTGGATAGCGAGTCACCAATTGAAGTGTCCGAGTGATCCGAGTAAGATGAACCTGTTGTGGCCTTTTCAGCTAAAGCTGCTAAGACTGCAACAGCTTCGGGGACTAATGTTGGGGGATGACCCTAGGTAGGGTCAAGCTAAGGTATAAAGACGAGGTTGATCGAAATACAGGTTGACTTATATGGGTCGGCCGAGTAAAATCCGAGTTGCCCAAACCGGGTTAACCCGGCATGACCCGGCCGACATATCTTATATGTCGGCACAATATATATGTAGTTTCCTATATGCATGTACCTTCATGGCCAAGTCATATGGGTTAGGGACGACATAGGGGTTGGTGTGCACCAGAAGGGTGTGAGCCGGCCTCAGAGTCAGCGCTTCTCTCTCTCCCGAAATTCCTGGAGAAGATAAGCGATAAGTCAAGCGTGCCCCTAAAACCCGGAGCAAGGTTAGGTCGCAGGATTCTTGGAGGGGACAGTGTCAGAATCGCCAACAGTCTGAGAGGATGGGAAGGTCAAGTCCCATCGAGGGACCCCATGATGGGAAGAGGATCTGGCTTAACCAACGACTTCTGTACCAGAATATGCTAGGAATATACCTTGCCACGTCAGCCCTTGATGTAACCTGGCCACCCTTTTATAAGGTGCGACTGGGCCTCCAAAGAGAGGGTGGATTCATTTGCGTACTAGCGCGACATAGTGAGGGAGGCAGAAGCTCTACCTTCATCATCTTCCTCTCGATACAGCTCAAGGAGTAATTGCACTAGTCCTTTGATCGGAATAAGATCTAGATGTAGGAATAGATGTTTTATCTCACTAGAAGAGCCTCAAACCTGGGTATATCGTGTCTCTATGTGTGTCCGTCATGTGCGGTATCCACCACACTATCCCTCCCCCCGATTCCACTAGTGTCCATCCGGCCCCAACTTTAGCCTACCCATGGTATCTGTCATGACACCACCACGACATTGAGGGTGCTAAGTGATCTATTTGTGAAGGGGTCATGTGGACTTAACTCAACCATAAAATGTTCATTAACAAAGCATGTGATCATCAGTGACCATATGAAGATATGTTAATGGCAATCTCCCTAGATTACAGTTAAACACTTAAACATGTTAGCAATCTTATGTTGCTCATCAGATCACTTGCCTTTATCATGACCTCACTTTTCAGATAGTAGTTGATTTTCATGCCTTACATAGCTTTGAAACATTATAGAAAAAATAAATAGTAATCAACAGTTCGAATTTATAAGAAATGCTAGAAAAAAAACTCTCTATATAGTTTGAGTGTCTTTAAGCAAATCTATAGTTGTGGGATTGCCACCAAACATATATTTTCTCTTAATAGCCATCCCGTCCAACCCCACACAAAACGAGAGGCAAGCTCCCAAGAGTCTTCCGGCTTCTTCACCCTCCTTCTCCGGTGGCCTTGCCAGCCGGAGGGGAGGGGGAGGAGCCTGGCTTGTAGATAGGGTTTGCGGCTGGATGCCGAGTTTGGGCTTGATGCCCGTAGAGAGAAGCTGTGTTTGGGGTATGTGCAGCCAGATCTGGGGCGGTGTAGGGGTCCTCCTTCTCTTCCTTCTCCTGCTCGGTGGCGAGTGGACGGCGGCGGAGGAGGCCACAACTTGCACAAATAAAGTTGTTTCGAATGGCAGGTTGGGTTTTCTGCTCGTGGCGTCCTTTCTTCTGTTGGCCGGCCGTGGTGGCGAGGGGCGAAGATATGTCGAAGGTGAGCGGCGGATCCTCTTGCTGTTGCCGAGCTACTCCTTGGTGTGCTGGAGCAGCGCCAGGAGGTTGCGACGCGTCCCTCTGTTCGATGCTCCTCTTGTGGGAGCCGGTAGCGGGTGGGAAGGTTCCTGCAGCTCGGGAGATCTTCTTAAGCTTCACCAACGGAACTTCAAGAACGGGATCCTTCTTTGGCTCGTGGCCAGCCGTGGCGGCGAGGGCGAGTGGCGAGAAGGTGCTGGGAAGGTGCTTCCGTCCGGTGAAGATGGCGGCCCGGCTGCCCCGGGCGACTTTGCTTCCTCTCCGGCGAATCCCAAGCGGAGCGCAAGATGGGTAACCGCTACCTTTGGCCAAAATCCAGGCCGAGCCGGGCTCGTTGGCCAAGATGGCCAGAGCGTCTTCAATCTCCAGCATGGGAGTCCTTCTCTCTCCCTCAGTCCGGCGTGTTGTGCTGCTGCAAGCCCAAGTGGTGTCGTCCCCGGAATCTGAGGCGAGCAATCGACGGCAACCAGGGACTTGATCGCGTTTCTGCGATAGTTTGTGGGGTGTTTGGTGTAAAAGTTTTTGGACCTTGGTGTATTTTTCTTTTTTTTAGGATCCCCTCTGTAAGTTGTACATCCCTTGCCGTTTTATGCAGAGTCTAGGCCCTCCGTGGTCTTTTCACGTTCAAAAAAAAATCTCAAACCCAAGCCACGTGTCGGTTCATCTGTCATCTCCTCTCCCTGGTCAAGAAGTTTTCTGCATCAGAGAATGATACTATGGAGCACCTGTGCAGTTCACGTGCTTCTGTTTCAGGGTTCCAGGAGACATGGCACTCACTCCTGCTTCTTTCTTTTCCAAACAGGCCTGAGCGAAGCTAAGTTTCGCTCAGTTTGATGGGAACGCCGATGCAAGTGATCGTCATTGCAATGTTCACGCCAATTGTGATGTCTCGTTGGATGGTTTCCGTGCTTAACATTTTTATTTAGATTGTACTCCCTCTATTTTAAAATATAAGATGTTTTAGCTTTGTAAATGGAATGTATCTAAACTCGTTTTAGTGTGTAGATTCATCTATGTTTAAAATGAACCTACATGCTAAATAGATCTAGATACACTCTTTTTATAAAGCTAAAATATCTTATATTTTGAAACGGAGGGAGTACCGTACACCCGGATTCGTCGGGCTTGATATGGCAGCAGACATTGTATCTTCTGCAGGTCATTCTTGCTTTGTCGTGCTTACAGTGGCAGAAGAAAGGAAGGCGTCTTCGCAATGACATACTCCCTCCGTTTCAAAATATAACATTTAGCTTTATTAAAAGAGTATATCTAAATCTTTTTTAGTGTGTAGGTTCATCTAAGTTTGGAGTGCACACTAAAAAGGGTCTAGATACACTCCTTTCACAAAGCTAAAACATCTTATATTTTGAAACGAAGGGAGTATATGAATATTAGGTGTGTTCAATTGCAATCATATTGACAAAAAAACTCCTGAAAGAAGACAGAGAGAGTACACAGCAAACCGAACGGATGTCTTGTTTACAAACTCACTCCAGGTTCTCGATCAGTACGTCTAACGTCCATGATCGAGGTTTCAAATAGAAACATAAATACAAACTGAGCCATGATATCAAATGAGCAAAGCACTACTGGCTAATTAAGCTAGACATGTAGGGTAGCACTCCAGCTCCTTCCGTCCGTCCTTCCTTTATGCATTCTTACTAGCGCCGGCAATGGATCTTGCTGCTTTCAGGTTCAGAAACACTGCCCTGCAATGGTAAATCCAAACCAGCCAGATGAGTGCATCAAGAATTACTGATAATATTCTATTGAAAAATTACAAAAAAAAAGCAAGATAATTGATCAAGGACAGACCAGCATGACGCAACTGAGCTTGCGAAAAGAACCCGGAGCTGGAGTGGCATGTACTCATAGTTGATCCAGCTAACAATTGGCCAGAACTGCACACATCCACAGAAAGGTAAATACATATGTGTTATAGTAGTATTTTGCAACTTTTGGACTAGTAGAAAACATATTACAGTAACAAACTACTCCCTCCGATCCATAATAAGTGTCGCTCATCTAATACAAAGTTTGTACTAGCTTCATACAAAATGAGCGACACTTATTATGGATCGGAAGGATTACAAATATCCCACTACACACAAGACATAAATTTAGTGATAAAGATTAAAGGGTAGTACCTTCCAAGCCGTTAACTGGATGCTTGCATAGCCGTTCTTGACCTTGCTCTTTACTTGACCAAATGGCCTCCCTGAGATTTTTAAAATTAGTTTCCATGTTGCCAAATGTCGATATCATCCGGTTTAAAAGGAAGTTTATCCGAGAATAGACGAATAGATACTTGACAGTGCAATAAGTGCACAAGATTTGCCCAAATAAGTGCTCTACAATCCTGAATAGCATGAAATACTTTCTTTTCTAGGAAAAATTTCTACTCCTATAAGAAATGTACCCAAATGGTAATCTCCAGGAACCATGCAACTGACACTGACATCTTTTTTAGGAAAAAACTGGATGGCTAAGTTATAGCCATTTTGTAGAGATGAAACAACATCAGTACATCTAGATGAAACAGGGTGCCAGCAAGATTTCTCTTGCTTAACATATAGAGGAATTGATGGAAAATATGCATTCAACTTAATTTCAGCTGGAAATTAAATGTGTATGCGCATATATGGCACTGGATAGGAAATTAGGAATACTGGAATACCTTCAACCACCAAACCGTAATACATCATGAACATCATGTTGTTCCATGGTGATACAGTTAGCTGCTCTACTATGACCTGCAAGAAAATGAAATAGCAGCAAATTAATTGAGCTGCATGTATCAGAAGAAATAATGCATGATTCATGACTAAATTCCAGTATCCAAGATAGTTGCATGCGTGCCTTCTTGGCTGTAGTTTCTTTGCCTTTCTTTCCCTTGAAAATCTTGTCCATAAGCTTGTGGAAGAAATGGCCAAATGGTCCAGCGTATGCAAATCCATAGAGCTGTTTGTTTGACAACCATATCATCAGAATAGTACAAGTTAGGAACTAAATAAGACAGAATAGATGGTATCAAAATAAGAGCAGAGTGATCGCATTGCTTAAGCTCATGGTGAATTACTTAACTAATGCTCGTACTAATTTGTCTTTTTGTAAGGTTAAAAAATGATCATTTTTTCGCAAGTGCTCGTACTGATGGCATACTGTAGATGTATGGCGCCGTTTCTGAAAGCTCACCGTAAGTATTTTGACCGTACGCTGTGGTTTCTGAACTTAAACAAAACAGAGTTTTGCAGGTACTGCTACTGAAGCAGATTTGTGAAAATTAAGAAGACAAGATCACCACCGTCCTGTCCGTTAACCTCGATTCGTCAAATACGCGGCAGTTGCTGTAACACTAGGTATATGCCTACTTTGTTGGGGGTAGGTGGGGATGGGATCAAGAAACGGAAATGTGCGCGTACGGATCGGCAAACTAAATCAAAGCAGCAAACAAGAGAAGGGAAAAAGCAAGACGCTGATAGGTAGTACCATGATGAGGAGGAGCCTCCTGAGCTGTAGCTTCCTGACGCCGGAGATCTTCTGGGCGACGGCGTCGCTGCAGCCGGCCAGCACCCCGGAGGTGATGGCCTTGGTGCGGAGCGGGTGCGCGCCGAGCTGCTTCATGTACGCCTGCCCCGCCTTGGCCACCACCTCAGACATCGCGGCGGGGAGAGATCTGATCGCGTCGCTCCCTTTGGGCCTAGAGTCAGCCCTCGCTCCCTCTCCTCTGACCTCGCACGCGCTGAGTGACCTGACCACCAGCGGGGGTCCTGGTTTTATCAATGAATTCGATGCCGGTCAGTCAGGCGGCAGTTGGTGGGTCGTGCGAGCCGAGTTAACTATGGCTTGCCACAACGGAAGGGAGTTTGGAGGAAATTGGAAAGAAGAGGGCACGAGCCCGCATGGTTGAACAGTCAACGGCCTGCAGCCCATCGGCCACCGGTTTCGTATTATTTTATAATAAAAATTTAATATCGCGAAGAGAATAATTAAACTCTGCAACAACGCATAGATATTATGGATGTGCATACCCCTGGAAAAAAAATCCGCTACAGCGATCAAAATATTATAGCCACAACTCAAAACACCATCAATACAGCATCTAGTGTCCAAATTCTTCAAAAACGATGCCTCTAAGAAGGAAATAGTGAACAAGTGTCGTCTTTGTCCGATCTGCTGAAGAAACGACCACAACTCAAATGAAAAAAGAACATGCAAATAAATTGCACTTTATACGAGTAGAAATCGTACTTATTTAAATGTCAATTGAGAATTATATAACTCTCCTATTGGAAAGAGCTTACAAACTTATCTGAACCCGGTAGCCAGCGGAGCCCTTATTCAGGGGTTAGGGACTAGCATTGAACAAAGTTGGTGACAGCCTGAAAGATTACCCATGTCGTTGTTTATGCTTCGGATTAGAGCAAATGACTCTAATTCGACCACGCCTACGAATTTTGAAAATCGATGTTACATCAAATGATGGTAAACTACAGCCAGTGGCAACACATCCGACCAGATGAGAGAGAGAGCTATTTTCCATTTCCAGACAGACCCTGAGCCGAGGTTGGAACTCTTTAGACCTATCATCTGCTAGATTTGCCAACTAAAAGAGGGATTCCCAGAGCCTTCCACCGAAGAAGAATACAACTTTAGACTCTCACATAGACTACCTCTCACCCATTCCTACCTTGGAATGTAAACAAAGAGTCCTGTCTTGGGGAGCTTCTTGCCCGGGTCAGACGGTATCTACGCTATCTGTAGGTGTGGTTGACTTGCTAAGCTATTGATAGCGGAATCATCACATCCATCCCTTAGTGACATGGGTATACCCTACAGGTACTCGAGCTTGGTATATACGGCATGAATACAACGGAAGTCCACGGTGTCGCCAAAGCCCAAACGGAGAAATCGAGTAGCCTACGGACTCTCGATTGCTTGAAGAACAAGAAGAGGATAAAAATAGAAAGTTTAAAGGGGAAAACCCTAACCTGTAACCGACTCGACCTGCTACCCGAGACCTAGCCTATCTATATAAAGTCTAGGAGGGGGCGGCGAGGAGGACACATGCAACCCTAGTTTTCAGAACCCTCGCCAGATTGCATCTACGCACCATTGTAATCCTCGATTCCTTTAATAATTCCACGAGCAGACAAGCAGGAATAGGGACCTCTGCGAGGCCTGAACCTGGGTAAATCTTCGAGTCCCCTATGTGCTTGTTTGCTAGCCGATAGATGTCTCCAGTGCTCCCTCCTCCAAAACTCAAGTCCATAACAATGGGCATTGATGAGTTAAACCCTCGTCAATTGGCGCCGTCTGTGGGAATTGGGAGTGCTGGCGTTGCGGCTTCTTCGGCCCCATCAACCGCGATCTACAACTCCGCAACAGCGGAGATTCGCCAGCTCTTCGGCGCGTTTGACTTCACCGTCCACACGCCGGCCACTCGCCCGGCTTTCGAGTCCGTAGGCGACGGAATCAGCTTGGCGATCGGGAGCTTCCGCTTCCAAGTTGGTCAGATGGGCAAGCTTCACATGCCTGACCAGCCGACGACACCATCGATTGCTCCAGCATCGTGGTTCCCTCCGCCGATCGGCACCCTCAGTGAGCTCCACGCCTCGACAACAGTCGAGAATACGGTCAGCGACAACAGTCGCGAATCTGATCTAGGTGATCTGGCAACTGAAGATGGAGCCTACGGTTCCGGATTTGAAAGTTGGGGGAGCAACAGCTTCCCCAACCACTTCATGTGTGCCGTCATCAACGCGGGCGACTCCTCTGCCAATCGCGACAACACGGGCAACAGTGGCCATGGAACCGACCCGCCAAACGGCGACATACGCAATGGCGGGCCACCGCCAAACGGCGGCCCCACTAACGGCGCCCCCGTCAACAACGGAGGGGCAGTCGAACCTCCAACCATGATAAACGAGCAAACTGGAGAACGTGTCGTGATCAAGCTCAATGACCTCGAGTGGGCTCACTGCCGAGAAGCCCTACGAGGCCACCCTCTACCCTTCGGCTCCCCACAAGAACTACTGATGGGCTACCATTGGCTCCTGAAAGAGGAATACAAGCGCCAGCTATAAACAATCGTGCAACTCGAGGCGCGTAAAAAGGCGGCTGATGAATCAAGCCTCCGACAAGCTGGGCACTCCTCCCACGGAGGATCCTCCTCTAGGTGCAACGAGTACATCGCCAACAAGAGACGATCTCGACTCTTCCACCTCACCGAACAAGAACGCGTAGAAGCCGCCAAAGTCCTCGACTTCGGCTCCATGACGGTGGATACGTGCGGCAACATGCTCCCGAAAATGCCGCAAGCCGCGGTAACGGCGGCCACCATGTACCTCCTCAACAACCAGCCGCCAGCTGGAGACCCTCGAGCTGCCATGCACCGATCTACAGTCGCAGGCTTGGGGTTAATCGAGGCCGCCCTCAACAAAGACCCAGCATCGGAAACGAAGAAAGGCAAGGCTCTGGCAAAATGCTACTCCCCGCTCTCATCTAGCGATGACAGTCACGATTTGTCTCGATGCCGCCGCTCACGGCGACACGACCACGACTATGACGCGCGCGATGACCTCACGCAACGCAAGATTGACAAATCAAGGGCACGACGCGCCCGGTCGACTGATTCAGAGGACGAAGACGTGGAGCTCTGTGGTGCTAGATGCTTCAGCAGGGCCATCAGACAAAAGCGAATGTCCAAGGGGTTTAAGCTCCCGTCAGAGAACCCAAAGTTCGATGGCCTGCAGGACCCAAAAATCTGGTTAGAAGACCATATCTCCTCCGTCAGGCTCCACGGCGGGAGTCGAAGCACGGCCATGTAATGCCTGCAGCTGCAGCTACAGGGTGCCGCCCGGGCATGGCTCAACAACCTCCCACGCGGATCCATTCGCAGTTGGGAAGAGCTGGTCTACAGCTTTGTGCGCAACTTCAAGGGCACCTACAAACGGCCTGCATCAATCGAAGAGCTGAGATGCTGCCAGCAAAGGTCGGGCGAGTCGCTACGCTCATACATCCAGAGATGGTACATCATCAAGAACTCCACAGAGAATATCTCGGAGGATCGTGCGATTGACGCATTCAACGGCGGTGTACGCCGCATAGAGCTCAGGGAGGAGCTCGACCGCTCGAAGCCCAAAACCATCGACCACCTGATGGAAATCACGAATCGCTGGGCAGATGGAGAAGATTCGGTGAAAAATCATGTTCACTCTGACGACGAGGCAGAACTCGAGCGCAGACCCGACCGCCGAAGCAAACACCGCATGCGCATCTACGATGACCACGACAACGTCAACATGGTCGCAGCCGGCTACGCTGACAGACGCGACGACAACCGCAACAGCGACTACCACAGCGGTGGATACCACGACTCCGGAAAAACCACGCAAGTATTGCAGCACCGCAATCGCGATGAAGCACCCGCAACATCCATCGAGGACAAGCTGTCCGGGTCATGCACTGTGCACTTCTACATCGACAAGAACGACGAAAAAAGAAGTCCAGCCACCTCGTCAAGGACTGCTGCGAGTTCCTCAAACTGCATGAGGGACTGGCTCGGATGAATCGCAACGCAGTCGAAAGGGGCTACGGAGCCGCCCCAGGCGTAGTGGCACATGGAGCTCCGCCACCACCACCTGGACCACCCCCAAATGCAGCTGCGCCAGACCAACACCACGGAGGCGAACCGTACCCACGGGCCATGGGCACCATGATGATCCAAAAGGGTCGCCCCTCCAACCGGGTGCAAAAGGCCATCACTCGCCAAGTCAATCTGGCAACAAACTCACCACCATCTACCACTGAGTACCTTAGTGGAAGCGAGTCCTGCATCACCTTTGACAAGCGCGACCACCCGCGCCAAGTACCTCGTCTAGGCCATTGTCCCCTCATCCTCGAGGCACAAATTGGAGGCTTCGACATGGGTCGCGTCTTCATGGACGGTGGAAGCGGCATCAACCTTATGTTCGCAAGTACCTTGCGAGCAATGAGGATCCCTCTGACCTGCCTAGAGGCCTCAGACACAACATTCCACGGCATCGTCCCAGGCAAGGGTGTATATCCCCTTGGCAAAATCAACCTCGACGTCATCTTCGGCACACCGAAAAACTTTCGGCGCGAGCGCATCGACTTCGAAGTCGTCGACTGGCCCTCACAGTACCACTGCATCCTCGGACGTGTCGCGTTCGCTAGGTTCATGGCGGTGCCGCACTACGCCTACCTGCAGATGAAAATGCCAGGACCTAATGGCGTCATCACAATCAACGGGAGCTTCGAGAGGTCTGACAGTTGCGACAGAGAATTCAACAGAATCTCCCAGTCCTTCGGCATGCAGGAGGAACTCGCAAGATTGAAGGAGTCGACAGACAACAGTCTGCCTCCCCTAAGCTGGCCAAGCTCACCCGACTTGTCCTTCGACTCATTAGTGCACAAGAAGAAAGTCCAGGTCCACCCATCGGATCCCGCCAAGACGGATCTCATCGCCAACAACTTGAGTCCCGCATAGGAACTCGCGCTCGTCGAATTCCTCCGTGAGCACTGGGAAATCTTCGCCTGGTGTCCAACGGACATGCCAGGAGTTCCTAGGGAATTCGCCGAGCATGCACTCAACGTCAACCCAGACGCAAGGCCAGTCAAGCAAACAATTCGGCGACTATCTGAACCAAGGGCAAAAGCAGTCGGAATGGAGATCAACAGACTCCTCGACGCCAAGTTCATACGCGAGATCAAGGAAAGCACTTGGCTTGCCAACACGGTGCTGGTACCAAAAAAGGACACGGATATCCTGCGGATGTGCGTGGACTTCACCTCTTTGAACAAGCACTGTCCGAAGGACCACTTCCCGCTACCACGAATCGACCAGATCATCGACTCCACTGGGGGATGCGAGCGCCTCTGCTTCCTCGACGCCTACTCAGGCTATAACCAGATTCGAATGAAAGAGGAAGATAAAGAAAAAACAGCGTTTACAACGCCTTTTGGTGTGTTCTGCTACAACACAATGCTTTTCGGGCTAAAGAACGCAGGAGCCACCCACCAACGGTGCATGCAGGCTTGCCTCAAGAACCAACTTGGTCGCAACATTCAAGTCTATGTCGACGACATAGTAATCAAGACCAAAGAAGAAGCCTCACTAATCGACGATTTGCGCGAAACCTTTGCAAACCTCGACCGCTGCCGGATCAAGCTCAATCCGGACAAATGCGCCTTCAGCGTACCATCTGGGAAACTACTCGGGTATCTTATCTCCGCGAGAGGGATCGAAGCGAACCCGAAGAAAATAAAAGCCATACTGGCCATGGAGAAGCCGAAAAACATAAGAGGCGTCCAACAGCTGGCTGGGCGAGTCGCGACGCTTAGTCGATTCATCAGTCAAATGGGCAAGAAGGCCCTACCTTTCTACCAACTCCTCTGCAAAGCCGACAAATTCGAGTGGACCAACGAGGCACAGGAAGCATTCAAAGACCTCAAGCGCCTACTATCCACCTCACCAGTACTGGTGACCCCATGCGAAAGAGAACCACTGTTGCTATATATCTCCACCACCAACCAGGTGGTCAACACGGTGCTCGTGGTAGAACGAGCCGAGGAAAACAAGGTCCATGGAGTACAGCGCCCAGTCTACTACCTTAGCGAGGTACTTACGCCAACAAAATAGCGGTACCCGCACTACTAGAAACTGGCGTACGGCGTCTTCATGACGTCCCGGCGACTGCGCCACTACTTCCAGGAACACCCAATCATGGTAGTCAATGACGCCCCGCTCGGGCACATCCTCAACAATCCCGACGCCACCGGACGAGTCGCACTTTGGGGAATCAAACTGTCTCCACGAGACATTACATATGAAAAACGCGATGCAATCAAGTCGCAAGTTCTCCCTGACTTCCTCGTGCACTGGATGGAGAACCAGCTCCCCGAAAAACCAGATATGTCCTACCTCTGGACAATGCACTTCGACGGTTCCAAGTGAAAAGACGGGGTCGGCGCAGGCGTCATACTAACATCGCCCTACGGAGACAAGCTGAAATATATCCTGAGAATGCAGTTCACCACCTCCAACAACGAAGCTGAATACGAGGCCCTACTACACGGGATGAGGATGGCAAAAGCCTGCGGCGCCAAGAGGCTCATAATATATGGCGACTCCAAGTTGGTCGTCAACCAGACAATGCACGAGTGTGACACACTGAATGACAACATGATCGCCTACCGCGACCTCTACGACACACTCGAAGGGGATTTCGACGGCTGCGAGCTGCGTCACATAGGTCGTGAAAGCAATGAAGAGGCAGACACACTCGCCAACATAGGCTCTACCTGCGCCCCCATACCACCCGGGGTATTTCTCAAGCGCATTTGCAAACGCTCCATCAAGCAAAGGCCATAGAGAAGAAAACAAGCGCAGGAACGGACTCGGGGGCTATGCCGCCCAATGAGCCAATGGCACTCGACGACTTGGAGTTGGACACAAGACTCGAAGGACCAATGAGCGTCATGATGATCGAGCCATCCTGGACTCAACCGTACATTATGTACCTTCTCAGCAATAGGCTACCGGACGATCCGACTGATGCACGGCACATCGCGTGGCGATCCAAGGCATTCGCCGTTATCAACGGCGGACTATACAAGCATAACATCACAGGAGTGCTCCAACGATGTGTCTCCACGACCGATGGAAGAGTTGTTCTCCTCGACATCCATGAGGGGACCTGCGGGCACCACGCCGGCAGTCGCGCCCTCGTTGCCAAAGCTCTACGAGCTGGATTCTACTGGCCTACGGCCATGCGCGACACCAAGGACATCGTCCAGAAACGCAACACGTGCCAGCGATTCGCATACAAGCCACACGCACCTGGTGCAGAGCTTCGGCCAATTCCATTGGCCTAGCCCTTCGCGCAATGGGGACTCGACATGGTCGGCAAACTCCCAAGGTCCTCACGCAGAGGCTACGTCTACCTCTTGGTCGCAGTCGACAAATTCACCAAGTGGATAGAGGCCATGCCAGTGACTAATCAATCAGGCTATAGCGCAGTCAAGTTCTTCGAGTCCATCGTCTATCGCTTCGGAGTGCCACACCCACACAGCATCACCATGGATAATGGGACAAACTTCACATCCAAGGAGTTCCAGGAATTCTGCGAGAATCTGGGAATCAACGTCAACTATGCCTCCGTCGCACATCCACAGACCAACGACCAGGTTGAAAAAGCTAACG
The DNA here is from genome assembly GCA_023614405.1 of Avena insularis. NCBI lineage: Eukaryota > Viridiplantae > Streptophyta > Magnoliopsida > Poales > Poaceae > Avena > Avena insularis. The sequence goes on along the minus strand of CM042692.1, from coordinate 65,371,774 downwards.
GGCATGTCTGCGGCGGCATCAAGAAGCGACTACCCAGACCACTCGAATAGGCCGCGGGTTGCTGGCTAGACGAGCTGCAATCGGTACTCTGAAGCCTACGCACAACTCCAAACAGCACCACAGGGTACACCCCATTCTTCATGATGCATGGAGCTGAAGCGGTGCTACCCGCCGAAGTACGATACAAAGCACTGCGCATGGTCGCTTACAGCGAGCAGGAGTCAACTCTTGCACTCAAAGACTCCGTCGACCTCCTTGACGAGGCAAGGGAAATCGTTGCGGAGAGATCAACGATCTACCAGCAGAACCTGCGCAACTACCACAGCAGGAGGCTACGCCCCAGGTCCTTCGTCAAAGGTGACCTGGTCCTACGACTGAAGCAACAAGGGCATCTCAAGCTCGAGTCCCCCTGGGAGGGACCATACGTGATTACAGAAGTAATCCCAGGTGGCACCTATCGCCTTAAAGATCTAGAGACAGGAGTCGCATACTCCAACCCTTGGAATGTCGCGCAGCTGCGGTGCTTCTACCCTTAGTCATTTCTGTTTTTCCTTGCAAATAAGGCTACTCAGCCAAGGCTACTTAGCCACACATTGTACCTCGTACTATCCTACGAATAAATAAAGCTAAGTGCCCCAAAACTTTGTGTTTTTCTTCAATTTTTCGCAAATTATCCACTCGGGCGCTACGCCACCCTATACACATCTGTTCTACAAACTAACGCGATATTCTGAGTAGCTGGCACACCAATCGAAACCCTTGGCGAACATCAACCCAGTTGCAATGCACCTGACAGGTTGACAAGGGACTGAGATAAACACAAATGCCAGGCTAACGAAAAGGAGTCGCATAGTGCAACGCACTCACAAAATATACACGCTAACAAGCCTTCTATATACATTAATATTAATCAATTATACACAGCATGTCTATGAACTTTACAACACTGGTACAACTATGTGCAGGATACAAACTAAACTACTGTTGTAGCAAAGGAACATTGGTCTGCTCCTTAAAGAAGTCGACGATCTCCTCCGCTGGGCGGTCCACCGCTTGGTAGTGAGGAACCATGTTCCAAGTCAAACCCGCCGGCGGCGCTGGCGGTCCGGCCGCAATCACGGCAACGTCCACATCAGGTATGTGCAGTCGCACCAGCGACAGAGTGGCCTTGGCACCAGCCACTAACTGCTGTCGTACACACTCGCGGACTGCAGTCAAGTCTTGGAATTTGGCAAGGAGGGCCAGCAGGCTCGATGGAACGATGTCCAATGGGAACATCGTCCGATAAATATTCTTCAGGCACGATTACGACTTCCTCAGGAAGTGTAGCACTTGCGATGCACGATCCTGCAGGGTCGCCAGTGCGATCGCGCGATCATGATCCACCCAAAAGTACCCACTCGCCTGAAGCTGCTCCTAGGTTAGATCATTCATGCGAATGGCGATCCTATCTTTCTCCTCCTGAGGATGGCGTGCACTGACAACTATACCAAGCAAAGACAGAAGCATGAAGACAAGGAACTAAGGCGAGTGACTACAAGATAAGAAATAAGAAAACTAACATTTGAATTGGTCGCCCAGCTGCGTCACCTCCCCTAACAGATATTGTTCTCAGGTGGAGGCCTTCTCCACCTTCGACTTCCACACATCCGCATTATCGCGGAGTACGGGCAATTCACGCTCCAATTGCTTCACGCGGTCACGGAGTCGCAAAAGCAAAGACAGCTCATCCACCCTTGAGCGCGGCGGTGCCAACGCGTCATCAAGGGGCAGCGAATCCTGAGGCTCCCTCAAAGGATCACTCGATGTGCCCTATCACAAGTCAAGCAAGAGACAATAAGAGGACTAAGGCGAGGCATGGACAAAAGACTCGAGTGCATTCAAGATCAACAAAGTATCAACAGATACATTCGCCAAAAGGCATGTTCTCGACAAAAGATATAAGCTATTTAACTATTACAAGACGAGACTACTGAGGAGCGATTGGCTTCTTCGACTTCGACTTTGGTTTTGGGGGCGTCATCGAGTCTGTGGCAGTGTCAGACGCCACAGACTTTCCCCCGGCCCCTGACATCGCAGCCTTAGCCATCTTCTTGGCTCGCTGAAGCTCCTCAGAGTACTTCGCAACTGTATTGATCAGCTGCGGGCCGTACTTGCCACAAGCAGTCGTGAAGGGAGAAAAAACTACCTGCTGGCCATCAGCGCTGACAGGCATCGCCTTGGAGACTGCTGCAGGATCAACTTCGACTCTATGTGCTTGAACCATTGCGAGTGACATTGAAGCACCAACCGCACAGAGTGAGTTCTCGAAGCTTGAAGGAATGCCTCAGGCAAAGGACTCCACCAGCTCATCCATATTCTCGATCAACTCAGCCTTGGGCGCCAGCTCTTCCCAGAGGCGACTAAGCACGCCCTTGGCCTTGGTGAGCGTCCCCTGAATGGCAACGCTACGATCTTCGACTACCAAAATGGCACCCGTCAGGGCGTCATCACGACGGAGTGACTGGGGGTCGAAGCTCAAACCGCTGGCATCTGCAACCAAGCATATGCACAAGGGTCAACACCAACAACAAATTCGAAAGAAGAGAAAACACCGAAAATTTAGACAAGGGAATACCTGAGAGATCCTTGGCAATCGAAAAAAGTTGTTCCTCGAACAACTTCTCCCTAGCCACGATGGAGGCGTGCAGATCCTCTTCGCGCTTCCGCGACTCGACACATGCTACGACTGCCTCATCGCGGCTTTTTACCGCTGCAGCGAGCGTCTTCTCGAGGGTAGCAGTGCTACGCAGGAGCGCATTATGCTCAGCTATGATGCAAACAAAGATAAAACCATCAGTCGAACACATCAAAAGGATGCAGAGGAAAAATAAGGAGCACTCACTTTCTACTGCACGATGGCGATTGTCCAGCATTGCATGCTGACGACCCATCGCAAGCACCTGCTCCGCAAGGCGAGCGACTTCCTTCACAACGAGCTGCGACAGAAGACATAGTAAAGGATCAACAGATGGCATAGATGAAAATTCGACTGCAAAATCAGAAGAAGAGATATGACACTTACATGATCCTCCAAAGACTCTGAAGTCGATGGATTAGCAGGCGTCCGGACAACCATCTGGTTCTCCACATTGTGTGGAGAACTTGACGAATTATGCCCGGAGTGGGCCGCCAATGGAGGAGAAGGAGTGCGCTCCGCCACTTTCTTGGCCTTGGAGGTCGTGACTCCAGATTCCTTCAAAAATTGGACGTCACCAGAAGATGACGATGCCGGCTGACTGCAGAACACAACGAACATCAAGAGAATGCAACTCCAAAGAAGAACCAAAAGGAAGACTCGCATACTTACCAATCAAATTTATCAAAATCGAAGGTTTGATCCCCTGACTCTGACGACGACTCCTTCGGCAGCCGCATCTTCTTGCGACAAGATGGCGCCACGGCACTCACAGGAACGGCAGGTATCGGCGACTCTGCGCGAACAGCTGCACCTTCCGGAGTCGAAGGAGACGATGCATCCGAATCCTCGCTGCGCGAACGCTTGCGAGTGTCCGAACCACTCGACTGGGGGCTTCCTCTTCCACATCAGATGGGACGGTCGACTTCGACTCGTCCTCTTCCAAGGCTTCGCGAGGGATCACCCCCTCAAGAAGAGGGGGCATACAGGGTGACACCCCCCAATCCTGCACACAGAAAAGAATTTTGCGCCAAGTCAAGAACAAACAACAAAGAAGCAGTCGACAAACAAAGCTATTACGTAGCACAACTGTACCTCAGGAGGAGGGTTAGCAGCATTGAAGGAAGGTACGTCTGGATCATTGGGAAGCACATCCTTGATGGTGTACTTGGTGACCAGTCGCACCCTTTTATCTACCTCACTCTCGGGCATGCCATGGGCAGACACGCGAGTGACATCGTCCGCGCCAGCCCACTGGAACATAGGGTGGACTCTAACCTGCAGGGGCTGGACGCGACGACGCAGCCATGTGCGAATGAGGGTGCAGTCTCCCTCCTCTTTGCCCATGCGACTCTCGAGGTCGCAGACGCACTCGTATAGCACATCTGTCTCCGCGGACTCGCCGGGCATCACTACGTTCTTCTAGGAGCGCCTCCTCTTGCACGGCGTCGCGGAATCGAAAGGCTTGAGTCCGAAGTGGTCTCTGTCGGCCTTCAGGTCGCGGATGTAGAACCACTTGTCCTTCCACCCTTGGACGGACGCCATGAGTTTGATGTCAAAATATGTAGCGGAGGAGTCGACGTGGATACAGCAGCCGCCTACATCGTAGACTACAGAGCCAGATGCCGATTGGCGCTTCAGCTTGAAGAGGCGCTTGAAGAGACCGAAGTGCGGCTCGATTCCGAGCCAGCACTCGCAAAGAGTAATATAGCAAGCTACATGGAGGATGGAGTTTGGGGATAGCTGATGGAGCTGGAGCCCGTAAAAACAGAGAAGGCCCCTGAAGAAAGGATGCAGGGGCAACGAAAGACCATGGATGATGAATGCTAGGAACATCACCCGAAAGCCGGCAGGAGGAGAGGGGATTACCTCGCTGCTAGGGACGCGAGCGTCAGCGACTGCGGAAGACAAAACTCCATCTTAGCTAAGAAGACGAAGCTCTAAAGATTTGATCACGGATGCACGCCACGCACCATTGGTGACGCGAGTGCCCGTGCCCTTCTTTTTCCCGGTGGCGGCGGTGCTGGTGCCTGCAGCGATGGAGCCACCCTTCTTCTTCGTAGCAACCGCGGCAGCGGCGAAATCGGCCGCAGCACCTCCCTTCTTCTTCCCTATTCCGCGGCGGTGGTGTGACCGGAGGAAGTAGCTGGGAAATACGTGGAGCTGGTCCAGCGCCGCGAAGGAGAGGAGCGCAAAGAAGCAGAGGAGCAACGGAAATGGCGACAGAGGCAAAGTCATAAAAGAAGCAGATGTGAAAATTACCGTCGCTGCATTGCTACTTAACCCCCTGGAAGATGCAATCTAACGGCCAAGAAAAACCCTACCAGACGCGTGGCGTTCATCGTGCTTGACACGTGGAGTATATGAAGCGTGAACCGTCCCCCACTACCCCCATTACGCACGGAAATCGAGGAGGCACAGTTAAAACAAAGATTACGCATGCCCGGTCAAATCAGAGTCAGAAAAAATAGGACCCGCCGCTCATCACGTCCCGTCAAACTCGCTCACACGGGCAAGTGAGGTCATCGCATCGTCAGCACTGACGTCATCCAAAATTACGCAGCAGAAGACTTCGACTACTTAAGTCCTTGCTCGAGTCTTCGACTCCACCAAGCACTCGGGGGCTACTCCCATAGGTAGCGCTGGTCGCGCACCCTACGATTTTTCTTCTTCTTTTTTACAGGAACATGGACAATCAAAGCAAACCCAACCACTCGAACCACGATTCGATTATGGACATGGGTTACTCCCATCGGGAGCGCCGGAAGCAAATTCGACTGAAACAAGCAACAAAAAGACGACAGCAGTCCTAAGGGTTATTTAGTCCCTGCCTGAGTCTTCGACTCAACCAGGCACTCAGGGGCTACTCCCATAGGGAGCGCTGGTCACGCACCCTATGATTATTTGTACCTCGTACTACATATTGATAACATCCACACTCGAAGCTTATGGCGACACCGCCTCAAGAATTTTCCCCACAAAGAGACTGCGTCTCCTGGGTCACCCGAATCATCTCCGCGGTGACAAAATTCGGATGCCGCGCTTGTAGCGTGAAGATAAGACATGAATAAGGCCTGGCAACACATTTGTTGCGTACTACCAGAAATATATCCGTACCTACAGGTACGATGAACATGCCTTGACGGACGCGTCGAGTGCTCACTGTTGGAGATATGCCCAAGAGGCAATAATAAAGTGGTTATTATTATATCTTTATGTTTATGATAAATGTTTACATCCCATGCTATAATTGTATTAACCGGAAACATTAATACTTGTGTGTTCTGTAAACATAAAAGAGTCCCTAGTAAGCCTCTTATTGAACTAGCTTGTTGATTAAATGATGATCATGGTTTTCTGATCATGGACATTGGATGTCATTAATAACAAGGTTATACCATTAGGAGAATGATGTGATGGACACACACCCATAGTAAGCGTAGCATAAGATCAAGTCATTAAAGTTCGTATTGTTGTAAGCTTTCAAATGCATAGTAACCTAATCCTTCGACCATGAGGTTATGTTAATCACCATCACCGGATGGGTACTTTGATGACATCAAACACCGCTTAAATCGGGTGGTTATAAAGGTGTCATTGGGTATTCTGAAAGTATGTGTTGAAGCGCATGGACCAAGATTGGGATTTGTCCATCCATATGACGGATAGATATGCTCTGGGACCTCTCGGTGGAATGCCATCTAGTTAGCTTGCAAGCATGTGACTAGGTCACAAGGGATGACATAACATGGAACGAGTAAAGAGTACTTATCAGTAACGAGGTAGAACTAGGTATGGAGATACCGACGATCAAACCTCGGATAAGTAGAATATCGCGTGACAAAGGGAATTGGTTTCGTATGTTATTGGTTCTATCGATCACAAAGTCATCATTGAGTATGTGGGAGCCGTTATGGATCTCCAGATCCTGCTGATGGTTATTGATCGGAGAGGTGTCTTCATCATGTCTGCATATTCACGAACCGTAGGGTGACACACTTAAGGTTCGAAGTTGTTTTAAGTAGATATGGAATATGCGTTGGAGACCGAATGTTGTTCGGAGTCTCGAATTGGATCCGGGACATCACGAGGAGATCCGGAATTGTCCGTAGAATAAGATTCATATATTGGGGATCATTTTCTAAGTTAGGAAATATTCCAGAGTGTTTGTATGGAGATTCTAGAAGGTTTCAGAATGTTCTGGAAGGTTCTAGAAGATTTCTTGGAGTTTGCTTGAAAACCAAGAAAGGATCAAGGAGTCTTTGTGGGGCAAGACACGGATTCGTGGGGGAGGAGGATTCCTCCCCCCCTCCCAATCCGCCGGCCAAGGAGGGAGGGGAGTCCTACTAGGACTCCCCCTCCCATGGCGCCTCCCTCCTTTAAATAGAGGGGAGGGGGCGCCACCCCCTAGACCTCTCCAATAACAAACCCTAGCCGCCGCCTCTCTCCTCCTCCTTCGCTCTGCTCCAGCTTAGGCGAAGCCCTGCAGAAATCTCTACTCCACCACCACCACCACACCGTCGTGCTGCTGGGATTCCGTGGAGAAGATCTACTACCTCCGCTGCTCGTTGGAACGGGGAGATGAAGGTCTGCTTCGACTCCGCACGTGTGACCATAGTTAAGATTCAATTTACAATTAGCATCTGATAACACTTGTATCAGCGTTGTGGTTCTTGTTCGTAGGTAAGATTGGTTCTTATACGAAAGCCCCAAACCACGTAAAACATGCAAATAAAATTAGAGGCGTTTGACTTGTTTTTGCAGGGGGGGCATGTGATGTGATATGGCCACAATGTTGATTGTGAATATATTTGATGTATGCAATGATCCTTATTGTAATATGGCAACCGGTAGGAGCCTAATGGTTGTCTTTAAATTCTGTTAAGACATGTGTGTCTACTCATCATGTAATAGCTTTATTCCAATTAGTTGTTATAGTTGCCATTAGTGATGGACAACCATAAAGTGGCGCCACTGACCTTGACGCTATGCCAGTGATGATGGAGATCATGTATGTTCTTTGGAGATGGAGATCAAAGGCACAAGAAGAAAGGCCATATCATGTCACATATTATGAAATGCGTGTGATGTTAATATTTTTGCATCTTGTATTGCTTAGATCGCGACGGTGGTATTATAAGATGATCCCTCTCACTAAATATCAAGTAATAAAGTGTTCGTCCTTAGTAGGCACCGCCGCTAAGACTCGTCGTTTCGAAGCATCTCGTGATGATCGGGTGTTATAGATTCTACGTGTGCATACAATGGGTGCAAGCCAGATTTGCACATGCGGATACTAAGGTTAACCTTGACGGGCCTAGCATGTACAGACATGGTCTCGGAACACGGAATACCGAAAGGTAAAGCATGAGTCATATGGATGATATGATGAACATGTTGATTGTTCGCCTTTAAAGCTACATCATCTCACGTGATGATCGGACTTGGTGTAGTGGATTTCGTTCGTGTAATCACTAAAACAACTCGAGGGATGTTGTTTTGAGTGGGAGTTTATTTGTAATTTGGATTAGTCAAACTCAATTTATCATAAACACAGTCAAAGTGAATTTGCATAGTTTGTTGTAGTCATTGGCATGCGTTCATCACCTTACGCTTAGTTATAGTTGAGATAGTGAAACTATAGAAATTATGGATATTTGCTTTACGAACTGGTATCGTATTGTTTTGAGTGTCAATCTAAAGTTTAAAAGTCATATTGCAAACTTTCAGCAAACTCCGTTTACTATGTGAAGTTTAATAAACAGTATTAAATCAAGAGTAACAATTCCAGTGTTAGTATCTAATGTATCATGTTTGCCTCCATGATTCTTGATACTCAAAAGATTGTTTTTAATATCAAGTTTATCTAAGAGCTGAAAGCAATGTTTCAGAAACCATCATATGTGAAAGGTATTGCGATATCTAAAACAATATGTTGGTTACAACATGATAGAGTATATGTCCTCATATTTGATGAGAATTTGTGAAGTTTGGAGACGCTAGTCGTCCTAATCCTCCAAAAAGGTTTTGGAAAAGAAACATTATACTCGCAATTCACCTTTATAAGCTATAGCAGCTTGATCATGAAAGTTGTCATGATAAGGATAAATAGAAGATGTAAGTAAAATGTTTACTACACTAAAAGATTACTAAAGAATGGAATTTTGAAAGAATGCCAAACATTTGATGAAGGTGATCCACTTCAAAGTGCAAGTCCAAAGGTATTAGTATTTGACTATACACACTTTGTACTATGTGTCATGTGAATGACACCACTATTGATGTTGATAGATTCTTTTAAGGAATTGTTGAAAGAGAATCTATAAAATATTTGGAAAAAAAGAAAAGATTAGAGATATCCAACTTAGGTATATAGAAGATACATGTTATGGTTGTATTCCTTGGTTGTTAAACAATGTGGTTCTGCGGTATTGGATACCGAATTGGTTGGTATGAAGTGTCATACAGGACAACACAATTCATGAACTGCAATGGCCTAAGTAACTAGCAAGAGAATATGTGATGATGTTCATCGAAAACAAACAAAGGGTTGTTGTGTTGCTCGTTAACATCAAAGCTTGCCTTCAAGATTTGTTTCAATAATTGTTATTTTGATCAGGTATTATGACGACAAAAGGTTGTTCAAATAATTACCGCATTCCATAATAGATGGATGATATACAAGTCTGGCTGGAGAAATAACGACCATAAAACTAATGCTAAAATGTCGCAAGACAAATGATTGAAAAATCACTTGCGAAGTGACATCGTCGTTTAAATTATATTGAAAGGGATACATGAAGAAACTCCATGTTTATGGATTTTTGGAGTCTTTGATTTTGATCAAATGACGCTTGTGATACTTTCCTGGAGATAATTAAAACTCCGTTAGTAGGCCAAAAGAGGAACGGGCGACTAACTGATTGGAATTTGTACATATTGATGTATATAGTCCATTATGTGTAGTCGTGGGCGATGGATTTCAACTTCATATGCTTTCTCCGAAGATTTGAGTGAGCATATGTATATACTTACTCAATAAGGAAGAAGTATGAAACATTTGAAAATGTTCAAAGACTTTCAAGATGAAGTGGAAAATCATTGTAACAAGAAAATAAAAAGTTTATGATTGGATCATAAAGAAAGATGTTTGAGTTACAAGTTTAGCAAAACACCTAAGATTTGAGGAATCGTTCCATGGATTTGCATTTCCCAAAACACCATAGGAGTATGGAGTGTTCGAGATATGTAATGAAACCTTGTTTGACATGGTAAGATCAAAGGTGTCATTTATAAAAACTGCCATTATATTTTAAAAGATTAAAGCTTTAGTGACTACCGCTTTTACACTGAAAAGAGCTCCATCGTGATCCGTTGAAATGACACCATATAAGTCATGGTTTGGGATAAACCCAGGTTGTCCTTTCTTAAATTTTTGGTATGCTAGGCATAAGTAAAATGTTTACAACCAAGGTCGGATGAGCATGTCTTTGTAGGTTATTTCGAATAAACATTGGGTATTCCTCCATAACACAGAAGACAAAAGTGTTTGTCACTTAGAATGTCGAGTTTCTTGAGAAGGAATTTTTGGTGAAAAGTTAAGTGGAAGGAGAATAGAACTTTGACAAGGTTGTTGAACCTTGGCTAATATGTGCTGAGTTGCGCAGCGTCGGTAAGTGTCCCGAAGGCAGCAACAATGCTCATGGCTCACGTGCCTCAAAGGATGTGGTCACGGGGATCTAAGTTCCTATTTAACCAAGTAGGTCGGGTAAGTAATCAAATGCCAAGATTTGAGAGTTAAATCATTGTTGTTTGACAATGATGAACCGACTACATGCAAAGAAGCAATGATGGGCCCTGACTTCGTTAAGTGGCTTGAAGCCATAAAATCCGTGATAATTCCATACACGAGAAATCAAGCTTTGAATTTGAAAGACCCTCTGGAAAGGTGCAAGACCTTACAACAGATATGGATCTATAAAGAAATAGACATGGATTTTTCACATCTATGAAATAGTCGACATGTCGGAAAGAGTTTACGACAATGTTCAAGGAATTGACTATGATAAGATTTGATCTTTCATAGCGATATTTAGTCTGGACGGATTAATGTAGCAACCAATACATATATTTTGGTATATGGTAGTTGAACAAACAAAACAAGTTCTTCTAATAGAATGGTTACCTAGGACGTGTACATGACACGATCCAATGGGTTTTGTTAATTCAAAAGATGCTAAAAGAGTATGCAAAACTTCAATGGTTGAAGTGAGCGTCGTGGAGTTGGAATCTTCACCATGATGAAACCGTTAAAAGGTTTAATTTCATCAGAGACGATGAAGATGTTTGCATTTTGCAAGAAATTAAGTGGGAGCGCTAAGACATATTTCTAATACATTATGTGAAAGACATATTGTTGATTAGAAATGATGTATCTTTTATTGACACAGGTTAAGAATTTCATTTCGGTGAAAGACTCAGGCATAACCCAAGAATTAGGCATCAATGTCTATATGGATAGATTGAGGCGCTAATATGGTTTTGCCAAATGTACATAGATAAGATGTTGAATGAGTTCAATATGGAAACAACTAGAAAAGTTCTTGATGCACGAAAAGGACTGAATCAAGATTCAAGTGTGTTGACACGAGATTCAAGTGTTTTGACACTTGGTGAAATCACAAGAATATTTTGATCAATCATTCTTTGAGATGTACACATCCAGATATGTCCTATGCTCTAAATGTTATGAGCATATACCAGAATGACTCATAAGATGATCATTGGACAATAGTAGGGATATTCCTATGATCTTTGGAAGAACTAAGAATATATTATTTATATAGTGGTGACAAACAGTTCATTGTAAATTGTTACATTGATACTAGTTTTGTCACAAATAAAGTTTATCTCAATTTAAACTATGGGTGGCACAATGTAATAGAAAGGAAGTTCCATAACGGATTTGGTTGAGTACCAAAGTTAAAACATTGTGACAGATACTACAACAAAAGGCTAAGTATATGACTGCTATTGTAGCAGCAAATGAGGGCATTTGCGTCAAGTAGTTTGTTATCAAACTAGGTGTGATTGATAGCGGGATAATACTATGAAGATACATTGTACGACAATTGTATCAACATGATTTAATCCCAAGGAACTAAAGGTCTCACCAAAGGACCAAATTTACACAATGCCATCTCATTGGAGAATGAGTAATGCGTAGAGACGCAAGGACATGCAAATACACACGGACCTGGAAGTGTCAGATCCGAAGATTATGTTTACCACTAGCAATAGTGTCTATACAACACCAGAAAGCCATAGGTGTTGAATGCACAAATTTTTAACTAGATTATTGACTCTAGTGCAAGTGGGAGACTGTTGGAGATATGCCCAAGAGGCAATAATAAAGTGGTTATTATTATATATTTATGTTTATGATAAATGTTTACATCCCATGCTATAATTGTATTAACCGGAAACATTAATACTTGTGTGTTCTGTAAACATAAAAGAGTCCCTAGTAAGCCTCTTGTTGAACTAGCTTGTTGATTAAATGATAATCATGGTTTCCTGATCATGGACATTGGATGTCATTAATAACAAGGTTATATCATTAGGAGAATGATGTGATGGACACACACCCATAGTAAGTGTAGCATAAGATCAAGTCATTAAAGTTCGTATTGCTGTAAGCTTTCAAATGCATAGTAACATAATCCTTCGACCATGAGGTTATGTTAATCACCATCACCGGATGGGTACTTTGATGACATCAAACACCGCTTCGTAACTGGGTGGTTATAAAGGTGTCATTGGGTATTCTGAAAGTATGTGTTGAAGCACATGGACCAAGATTGGGATTTGTCCATCCATATGACGAATAGATATGCTCTGGGCCCTCTCGGTGGAATGTCATCTAGTTAGCTTGCAAGCATGTGACTAGGTCACAAGGGATGACATAACATGGAGCAGTAAAGAGTACTTATCGATGTGAGGTAGAACTAGGTATGGAGATACCGACGATCAAACCTCGGATAAGTAGAATATCACGTGACAAAGGGAATTGGTTTCGTATGTTATTGGTTCTATCGATCATGAAGTCATCGTTGAGTATGTGGGAGCCATTATGGATCTCCAGATCCCGCTGATGGTTATTGATCGGAGAGGTGTCTTCATCATGTCTACATATTCACGAACCGTAGGGTGACACACTTAAGGTTCGAAGTTGTTTTAAGTAGATATGGAATATGCGTTGGAGACCGAATGTTGTTCGGAGTCTCGGATTGGATCCGGGACATCACGAGGAGATCTGGAATTGTCCGGAGAATAAGATTCATATATTGGGGATCATTTTCTAAGTTAGGAAATGTTCCGGAGTGTTTGTATGGAGATTCTAGAAGGTTTCGGATTGTTCTGGAAGGTTCTAGAAGATTTCTTGGAGTTTGCTTGAAAACTAAGAAAGGATCAAGGAGTCTTTGTGGGGCAAGACACGGATTCGTGGGGGAGTAGGATTCCTCCCCCTCCCAATCCCAGCCAGGAGGAGGGAGTCCTACTAGGACTCCCCCTCCGCCTCCCTCCTTTAAATAGAGGGAGGCGCCACCCCTGACCTCTCCAATAACAAACCCTAGCCGCCTCTCTCCTCCTCCTTCGCTGCTCCGGCTTAGGCGAAGCCTGCAGAAATCTCTACCTCCACCACCACCACACCGTCGTGCTGCTGGGATTCCGTGGAAGATCTACTACCTCACTGCTCTGGAACAGGAGAGGAAGGTCTGCCGACTCCGCACGTGTGACCGATCGCTGAGCGCTGCCGGAAGGATCGTCCACACGATCTTGAGATCGGCAAGTGATCGACTACATCAACCCCGAGACCTAATCTCATAACGCTTTCGGTTCTACGAGGGTTAGTACAGATCTATCTCGTTGCACATGTCTAATAGATTAGATCTTGGCTTTTATCTAGATTAGATCTGGGTTTTGTTCGTTCTTGCGGTAGAAATTTTTTGTTTTCCATGCTACGAACCCATCACTCACACTCATATACTGGAATTTGACTCCTGTAAGACCTCCGCGGCTTGAGTCAAATTACACCAGCATTTTTCCGGATTCGAGTCCAGGGACTCGAGTTCGAGTAGATGGCGTTGTTTTACCCTAAGGTAGTTAACTGATACCATACATCGGTTAAATCAGGCACACACATCAGTAATCCCTATGACACAAACAGAGCAGTCGAAAAAAACATATTCGATCATGCACTCGAAAGGCTTCATAAAGTCCCAGTCGAATCTGCGATTCCACTGGACACTCGGGGGCTACTGACATGGGTATACCCTATAGGTACTCGAGCTTGGTATATACGGTCCGAATACAGCGGAAGCCCACGGTGTCGCCAAAGCCCAAACGGAGAACTTGAGTAGCCTACAGACTCTCGATTGCTTGAAGAACAGGAAGAGGCTAAAAATAGAAAGTTTAAAGGGGAAAACCCTAACCTGTAACCGACTCGACCTGCTACCCGAGACCTATCCTATCTATATAAAGGCTAGGAGGGGGCGGCGAGGAGGACACACGCAACCCTAGTTTTCACAACCCTCGCCAGATTGCATCTGCGCACCATTGTAATCCTCGATTCCTTCAATAATTCCACGGCGCATAAGCAGAGTAGGGACCTCTGCGAGGCCTAAACCTGGGTAAATCTTCGAGTCCCCTGTGTGCTTGTTTGCTAGCCGATAGATGTCTCCAGTGCTCCCTCCTTCTCTAAAACCCAAGTCCATAACAATGGGTATTGATGAGTTAAACCCTCGTCACTTAGTTTTCGTCCTCGAGAAAGTTCGCTATTTGAAAACAATGCCTTTAACAAAATCATTGTCACACACAACCAATTAAGGTCAGACATTAGATTTTCACCCTGAAAGATATGACTCTGTACTCCTACTATGACGTCGTCCCCGCTCACCAATGTAGCCGCTACAAGTTAAGAAACACAAAGCAAAGTTCTTATCACCTCGAAGACTCAGTTCGCCATTACTAGACCTTAGCCAATGTGACATTTTTCGTCATTGTCTTCGCCATGGAAATCGAAACATTGACTGGTCCCATGATGACAACAGACACACAAAGCTTTGTGTCACACCCTTCTGAAACCACACTGCTAGAAATCGTGGTGTACACGACATAATCCTATCAGATTCAGTAATCTACAAGCTCAATTGTTCAATGGAGATCTCTAGTAGATCCTTCCGGAACTCATCACCGACCAGATCAATGTGGCTAGGCATCAAGCGGAACATCGTCTTGACGTGAGAAGAATCCTAGGATCGCCTCCTTTATTCAAGCCGAGCCACAAGCCCCAACACCACTGGCCGGCTGCAAAGGAGACGACGAACCAGACCACCACCGACCTGGCTAGAATCGGCGCAGTTTGGCTGGTGCACGCAGTGGCTACCGCGACCAGCGACCTAGATCTGGCCCATGCCAGGTCCGATACCACCGCCGCACTCGTCCATGGCAGCAACACCTCGGATGGCGCCGACGAGGATTTTCCTCGCCCGATCTGCCTTCCCCTAGCGGTGCCACCATCGCGCCTTCTCCTCCACAAACCACTAGCCGCACATGTTCGCCACCATGAATCTCCGCCCCAACGCACATCCGCCGCATGCCTCCTGAGCTCCCCTCCTTAGGCAAGATGGGCAGCAACACCGCCGGCGGTGCTAGCAGCCAGGGGGTCGGAGGGAGGTGGTGCTGGCTAGGTTTTTTGGGGGGGGGGGGGAGGGGGGGCATCCGAGGGCAGCACGGGAGATGGTGTTGCCTGCGTCTGCATTAGTTTTGCATATGCTTCTGATTTTATTTTATTTTGTTTATTCAAACTGACTGACTATGTGTGATCGTCTATTTCTCGTAGCGTGCTCCACCACGGGGCAAAATTGGGTGCATTGGTCGACTAGAATATCAACGGAAATTTCCTCTAACGGGTCGAACCCGCTGTTGTTCGTCCACCCCTTCAACGGAGGGAATCGGAAGGAAGTTGGCATGGCTCAACAGTCAACGTCCTGCTGCCAATTAGGCACTAGGTCGATTTAGTTAATCACAAACTAGGAGTAACATATTATCTAAAGATAGTCTGTGCACCCTCCTACTCTATCCGTTCAAAATATAAGATGTTTTATCTTTATAAAAGGAGTATATATATAATCTTCTTAGTATATAGGTTTATCTATGTCTGGAGTGAACCTATATAATAAAATTGTTATATGTTGATCCAAATTCTACAAAGTAAAGGCCAATTTCTGACGGAGCGGAGCGAGGCCAGTCGCCGGAGGCTTGGGCCGATGCGCGGGTGCGGGGGACGACAGCCCCCCGCGGTACGGATCGTTGATGACCTAGGTTACCACCGCTATATATACTTCTTGTAAGCCGCCTGTTGGGATAAGTTGCATCTGTGAAATCCCGGCGTTGTGTAAACACTCTCCGATATAGTGAAGTTTCGCTGGCTGGCGCCCGTGGTTTTTCCCCTCTCTTTGTTGGAGAGGGTTTTCCACGTTAAATCTGTGTCCCCCTCGCTGCAATTTTATTTTCGTTCTTCGTTATTTACTTGTCGCAAAGCTAACAAAAATGTTGTAGTAGATAATTTTTTTACAAACTAAAATGTCATATATTTCTGAACGGAAGTAGTACCAGCTTTGGTTGCATTGGTCGAATCAAATATCAACGGAAATTTCTCTGGTTATCGAACGTATACTTCCTTCACCCCTGAAGCACTCAGCCGGGCGTGATTGGTGTTATCACCACGGTCTGACTCGATGTGGTGGCGGCTTTCTCCGCTAACCAAGTCGGAACTCAACACCAGGACTTGAACTAGACCAGTGTTCTTGGTGCAGTCCATCTAGTCAGTCCCGCTCGTTCGCATTACTAGTTTGATGGACCAGCCTAGAGTCTAGACACGTTTAATAAGCTCTCTGTGACCCATCGCCATCGTGAAATAGGTGTCAAGGCAAAACCTCCATGACTAAGGACTGGATCGATGGCAAAAGACAACATACCCTTTATATATGCCAAAAAAGACAACGCACCCATGACTAACAACGAGCTCTCCACTCCCGAAATAGACTTTCGTCCTGCTATATTAATATAGCAAGCACATGATACAACAAGTCTCAACACGAACAATTGCTGGAGCAGCAACAAAAACACAAGTCCAAAAGAAAAGAAGAAGAAGCAAATGAGACAAAGGCGGATCAACTAAGCAAAGGAGACCCGCAAACGCTGCGCCCACCGAGGATCTTCCACCACGCTCCTACCATCGGATCGTCAAGTACCAAGCAGCACCTTCAAGAAGGTAGCGACGACGCTGCTGCCCGGATCAGCTTCCTGGTCCTAGGGTTTCCCCCGACACACAGAGGGAAACAAATGGGATAGCCATGACGTCTTCCAGGAAGGAATGGTGCCACCCGCAGGCGGCACCGCGTCGGTGTCGGGCAGGCCGACAAGGATTTCTCCCGAAAACACTAACCAGTACCCCCGAACGATTCATTGCTCAGGAGTCCCGCGAGGTCGAAGCCTCAACCACCAAACTCGTTGCCCACCAGCATGCGCCACTACGGTCACGGATCCGCCATCTTCGCCTCACTGAAACTACCAACACGAGGCCAGGACGGAGTTGAATGGCAGCCTGAGTCGGGGTCGGCAGTACCACGGTCATGCGGGAGGGAACTGCCTCCACCATCGGAGACGGTAATCGACTGAACGCTGCAGCAAGACACACCAGTCCCAATTGAGTCCGACCAGGTCCAAAGGGCCCATAAAGCCCCCGCAGAGGCACCCAGTCCCAAGAGGTTCGGTCGGGCCTAGATCGTCCCCATAAAGCTCGCTGTCACGCTGCAACAGGTCCACCGCCGGCACCATCATACCGAGAGTCGAGCTCCCGCCACCACCTTATCCTGGAGACTGCACCATCATAGACAAGCCGACCCGCCGCCAACCTAGATGGGCCCACAGGGCCCCAGATCTAGGGCCAGCCGCCACCATGTCTTTAATCCACGACCGGAGCCGTGCCTAGGTCGCTGAGAAGCACCACCCAACAGAGAGCCTCCCCACGCATGCCCTCAGCACAGGGGGTAGAGGAAGGGGTGCCGCCACCGCCAGCACCGTCTGGGCCGTGCTCGATGTCGTCGGATTGAAGACATGTATACCGAGAGGGGGTCCTCGAGGCGTGTGGAGAAAGGGGGTGTGAGGCGACGGTGTTCTGGGATGGTGAGCACACAAGCTTTACCCAGGTTCAAATATGCCGGCTTTGGATGGATCCTACTCCTGCTAGCAGTAATACGGCAAAGCCGGGAGTACAGATTACAAGAGAAGTTTGCCTGTGCGAGTTGAGGTTGTAGATTGTGGTGTGCCCTAAAGTCTGGTCCCTAGGACGGCTTATATAGATATCTGGCCTAGGGTTACAGGAGAGACCTATATGGCTACCTTACAGAGTCGGTTACAGAGTACATCTTGGACTACAAGTAACTAAACAGGCCTAAGTCAGTAAGTCTTCTAGGCCTTCCCTAGCCGTATGGACCTCCGCATTCTCTCCCTGACTGGCCGCCTGTGAAACAAAGCTCTAACCAGAAGTGGGCCACCCTTGTCAGCGAGTCACAGTGGGTATACTCGGAAAGTATATCCCCAACAGTAGCCCCCGGAAGCCTCCAAGATCCAAAGTTGGATTTCATCGTCTAACTTGATCTTTCTTCGGCTGTAGAGTCTTGAAGGGTTCCTGAAACTCCAAAATAAAAATAGGATCCGGGCCTCAAATTGAGTCGAACCTATAAGTATTTCATTACGGTTTTCCCCAGCTTGATTTCAAACTAAGCCGGAAACTGGTCTCTGGCATAACCTGACATCATTCAAGGTCAAGTCTTGTCACTAACAGACATTCGAATCAGTGTGACCATTGGTGGGTCCGCTTCGCGCAGAACCGAGGCGTCATTTAATGAACGCAGGGAGATCGAGGAGGCGTAATCTTCTCGAGGAAGTTGCCTAGCTCCTTCCGCGACGCGTGGCACGAGTTTCTGTTTGTTCACATGAATATTGGTGCAGGTGAGGTTTATAAAAGGTCTAGATCTCCTCATTTTCCTCTCACCAGCGCTTCTTACCTCTTCTTCCTCCAAGTGACACAACGCCCTTACCTCCTTTTCCTTCCCCCAAATCCCACAGCACCGCCCATCCAAGGTCACCGCCCCTTTCCAAACTGCTAACGCATCTTCATCTGGTATGGCGGTGACGACGGAAGCGACAACTGCGGTGGCAGAGAAAGAGAACTTCCCCGGGGTTTGGATCTCCTACGTGCTCGATGAAGAGAAATTGCGCAGTGTTGAGAAGGAAGGCCTCCTTTGTGCCGGTGAATGGCGGAGCGGCTTTGACGAGATCGTCCATGTCCCTCGCACCGACGAGAGGGACCACTTCGACACCCATCTGGACCGAGGTTTGAGTTTTTCCCCCTCAGATTTCTTCTCTGAGGTTGTAGATCACTATGTAGTTTAACTCCACAATTTTCCCCCAACACGATTCTAGAGCTTAGTGCTTACACATCCCTATGCGAGGGTTATCTCGAAATAAAACCGAGTCTTATTTTGTTCCGGTACTACTTCGGTACCTAGAGAAATTCCATCACTGCCGGTAATCCTTACATTACTAGAACACTGAGCCTGACCCTTAGGAGAGACCGAGTCTACCCCAAGGTTATAGCCAGTGAGTTAGTGAAGAGGTGGCCATCCATGTTCTTTTATCACAAGGACAAGCCGACTCCCGGCAAGCAAGAAGCTTTGTCGGCTTTTGTTGATGGTGCCGCCACCCCCAAGAGTCTTGGGATGCAAATGCTCCGGCTCTCACTAAAGATTTGATCCGCGCCAAGAGGCGGATTGAATATTTTATGAAGCACGAAGGCCTGAAAGGATCCGACCTAGTCCATTGTTGGCTGGCACGTCGGATTCAACCCCTCCAGCACCATGGTGACCAGCTCATGCATATAGTCACCAAGAGTAAGAAAGACAACCTGAGGATTAGCCCGCTCCCAATCCTAGATAAGGATTACGAGACCTAGATCAAATGGTTGATCAAGGAGCGGGTTGAGAAGAAGATTCCAGAGATTTCTTTAGATATGTACACTACTAACAAGCCTTTGACACTAGTAAGTTTTCTGGTTGATTCTTTCACACTAAATGATATGCTCATATATACTTTGTTATTTGCAATACTGAGGTAATCTGTCTTTCAGCTTCCTAACCCCCCAAGTCGGAGCTTGCTCCTCTCGAGGGATATCCGCCTGAGAATCCGGTTCCTCGGGAGGATGACGATCTTGAATTATTGTCGGAGGCGCTTACCTGGAAGCGTAAAACTCTGACTGTTTTTGTGGGCACTCAGAAAGTGCCCATTGTAAAGAGTTAAACTTATTCACAAGGTTTCGCATATTAACTTGTATTCTTTCTGAATTGCAACGATCTTACTCTATTACCGTCCAAGGCTAAAACAATTTCCAAGGGCAAGGCAAAAGGAAATCCGGGGAAGACTTTGCGCCAGCAAAAGTTGAATTTGGCCTCGTCTGCTACCCCGCCTTTGACTTCTACCCCAAAGCCATCATCAACACAGGAGGGTACTTCCTCTCCACATGTTGAAGATGTTTCGGCTCATTCTTTAGAGCCAGCGAACCTTGGTTCGTAGACCAACGTCACCATGAGTGACATGGGTATACCCTACAGGTACTCGAGTTCGGCATATATGGTACAGATACGGCAGAAGCCCACAGCATTGCCAAGGCCCAATGAAGAATTCAGGTGACCCACGGACTCTCCGATTGCTTGCGAGGCAAGAAGAAGCTTAAGATAGAAAGTTCAAAGGGATGAACCCTAATCTGTAACCAACTCGACCTGCTACCCTAGACCTAGCCTATCTATATAAAGGCTATGAGGGGCAGCGAGGAGGAAAATCACAACCCTAGTTTTCACAACCCTCGCCAGATTGCATCTACGCACCCCTGTAATCTTCGATTCCTTCGATAATTCCAAGAGCAGACAAGCAGGAGTAGGGACCTCCACGAGACCTGAACCTGGGTAAACCTTGCGTCCCTGTGTGCTTGTTTGCTAGCTGATTGATGCCTCCAGCGCTCCCTCCTTCTACAAAACCCAAGTCCATAACAATGGGCATTGATGAGTTAAACCCTCGTCAATTGGCTCCGTCTGTGGGAATTGGGAGTGCTGATGTCGCGGCTTCTTCGGCCCGCCAACCGTGATCTACAACTCTGCAACAGCGGAGATTCGCCAGCTCTTCGGTGCTTTCGACTTCACCGTCCACACGCCGGCCACTCGTCCGGCTTTCGAGTCCGTGGGCGATGGGATCAGCCTGGCGATTGGGAGTTTCCGCTTCTAGGTCGGTTAACTGGTCACGCTTCGTATGCCTGACCAGCTGACGGCACCTGCGATTGCTCTAGCATCGTGGTTCTTGCCACCAATCGGCACCCTCAGCGAGCTCAACGCCTCGGCAACAGCTGGGATCACGGACAGCGACAGCAGTCACAGATCCAATCTGGGTGGCCTAGCCACAGAAGATGGAGCCTACGGCTCTGGATCTGAAAGTTGTGGGAGCAGCAGCTTCCCCAATCAATTCATGTGTGCCGTCATCAACACAAGCGACACCGGTGTTAATCGCGAAAACATCGGCACCAGCACTGGACCAACCAATGGCGGTATACTAGTCACGAATGGTGGCCCCACGAATGGCGCGCCCGCCAATAATGGGACAGGAGGAGAGCCGCACCTCACGACGAATGAAAACACCGGTGAGCGTATGGTGATCAAGATCAACGACAACGAGTGGGCCCACTGTCAAGAAGCTCTACGGGGCAATCCTCTACCCCCCAACACACCGTAGGACATGCTGATGGGCTACCATTGGCTGCTGAAGGAGGAATTCAAGTGCTAGCAGCAGGTGATCACGCAACTCGAGGCACGTATAAAGGCGGCGGACGAGTCGAGCCTTCGGCGAGCTGGGCTCTCCTCCCACGGAGGATCCTCCTCCAAAGGCAACGAGTACCTGGCTAACAAGAGACGATCTCCATTGGCCCACCTCACCAACCAAGAGCGCGTAGAAGCCGTGAAAGTCCTCGACTTCGGCTCTATGACGGTGGATACGCGGGGCAAGATGCTCCCGAAGACGCCGCAGGCTGCTGTGATAGTGGCCACCATGTACCTCCTTAACAACCAGCCACCGGCTGGAGATCTGCGAGCTACCATGCACCAATCTACGATCACAGGCCTGGGGCTAATCGAGGCCGCCCTTGACAAGGAGTCAACACCAGAGCCGAAGAAAAGCAAGGCTTTGACCAAACACTACTACTCGTACTCCTCCAGCGACGACAGCCACGACCTGTCACGGCGGCATCGCCCACGGCGGCATGACCACGACTACGACGCGTGTGATGACATCATGCAGCGCAAAGTCGACAATATGCAAGCAAGGCGCACTTGCTCGACTGACTCAGAAGAGGACGAGACAGATCTCTACGGTGCTAGATGCTTCAGTAGAGCCATCGGGCAGAAGCGAATGCCTAAGGGGTTCAAACTCCCATCAGAGAACCCAAAATTTGACGGCCGGCAGGACCCGAAAATCTGGCTGGAGGATCATATCTCCTCCGTCAGGCTACACGGCGGAAGCTCAAGCACGACAATGCAATGCCTGCAACAGGCGCCACGCCATGGCTCAACAATCTCCCACGTGGATCCATTCGCAGTTGGGAAGAGCTGGTCTACAGCTTCGTGCGCAACTTCAAGGGCACTTACAAAAGGCCCGCGTCAATCGAAGAATTAAGAGGCTTCCACCAAAGGTCCGGCGAGTCGTTGCGCTCGTACATCCAGAGGTGGTCCATCATCAAGAACTCCGCAGAAAACATCTCGGAGGACCGCGCAATCGACACGTTCAACGGCGGCGTTCGCCGCATAGAGCTCAAGGAGGATCTGGGCCGCTCGAAGCCCAAAACAATAGACCACCTGATGGAAATTGCGAATCGGTGGGCATACGGAGAAGATTCGGTGAAAAACCGCACCTACTCCAACGACGACGACGACCTTGGGCGCAGACGCGACCGCCAAGGCAAACGTCGAATGCGCGTCTACGAGGACCACGACAAAGTCAATATGGTCGCAGCCGGCTACGCTGACAACTCAACGACAACTGCAATAGCGGATATCGCAGTGGTGGATACCGCGACAGCAGAAAAACCACACAGGTGTGGCAGCGCCGCACTCGCGAAGAGGCACCTACAACATCCATCCAGGACAAACTGTCCGGACCATGGAACATGCACTTCTACATCGACAAGCACGACAACAAGAAAAAATCTACCCACCTTCTTAAGGATTGCCGCGAGTTCATCAAACTCCATGAGGGCCTGGCCCAGATGAATCGTGACGCAATCAACAGGGGCTATGGAGCTGCCCTAGGCATTGTGGCACATGGAGCTCCTCCACCACCGCCTGGACCACCACCACCCGCGGCCGCGCCAGTCCAGCATCATGGAGGCGAGCCGTACCCACGAGCCGTGGGCAGCATGGGGATGATCCAAAAAGGGCGTCCCTCAAATCGAGTGCAGAAGGCCATCACTCTCCAAGTCAATTTGGCGATAAACTCTCCACCTTCCACCACTGAGTACCTCAGTGAAAGCGACTCCTGCATCACCTTCTACAAGCGCGACCACCCGTGCCAAGTTCCTCGTCCAGGCCATTGTCCCCTCGTACTCGAGGTGCAGATCGAGGGCTTCGATATGAGTCGCGTCTTCATGGACGGCAGGAGCGGCATCAACCTCATGTTCACGAGCACCTTGCGTGCGATGAGGATCCCTCTTACTTGTCTGGAAGTTTCAGACACGATGTTCCACGGCATCATCCCAGGGAAGGGCGTATATCCCCTGGGCAAAATCAACCTCAACGTCATCTTCGGCACGCTACAAAACTTTTGGCAAGAGCGCATCGACTTTGAAGTCGTCGACTGGCCCTCACAATACCACTGCATCCTCGAACGTGTCGTGTTCGCAAGGTTCATGGCAGTGCCGCACTATGCCTACCTGTAGATGAAAATGCCAGGTCCAAACGGCGTCATCACAATCAATGGAATCTTCGAGAGGTCCGACAGCTATGACAGGGAATTCAACAGAATCTCCCTGTCCTTCGGCATGCAGGAGGAACTCGCAAGATTGAAGGAGTCAACAGACAACAGTCTGCCTCCCCTGAGTAGGCCAAGTTCACCCAACCTGTCATTCGACTCGTCGGTACATACGAAGAAAGTCCAGGTCCACCCAACAGACCCAACCAAGACGACCCTCATCGCCAACAACTTGAGTCTCGCATAGGAACTCGCGCTCGTCGAATTCCTCCGTGAGCACTGGGAAATCTTTGCCTGGTGTCTAGTGGACATGCCAGGAGTTCCCAGGGAATTCGCCGAGCACTCACTCAACATGAATCCAAACGCAAGGCCAGTCAAGCAGACAATATGACGATTGTCTGAACCAAGAGAAAAAAGCAGTCGGTATGGAGATCAACAGACTCCTCGACGCAAACTTCATACGCGAGATCAAGGAAAGCACCTGGCTCACTGACATAGTGCTTGTGCCTAAAAAGATACGGATATCCTACGGATGTGCGTGGACTTCACCTCCTTGAATAAGCACTGCCCAAAGGATCACTTCCCGTTGCCACGGATCGATCAAATCATCGACTCCACCACGGGATGCGAGCGCCTCTGCTTCCTCGACGCCTACTAAGGATACAATCAGATTCAAATGAAGGAGGAAGACCAAAAGAAAACAGCGTTTACAACGCCCTTTGGTGCGTTCTGCTACAACATGATGCCTTTCGGGCTAAAAAACGCAGGAGCCACCTATCAGCGGTGCATGCAGGCTTGCCTCAAGAACCAACTTGGTTGCAACATCCAAGTCTACGTTGACGACATCGTCATCAAAACCAAAGAGGAAGCCACGTTAATCGATGATCTCCGTGAGACCTTCGCTAACCTCGACCGCTACTAGATCAAGCTCAATCCGGACAAATGCGCCTTTGGCGTGCCATCAGGGCAACTACTCGGGTATCTCATCTCTGCGAGAGGGATCAAAGCAAACCCAAAGAAAATAAAGGCCATACTGGCCATGGAGAAGCCAAAGAACGTAAAAGGCGTCCAGTAGCTCGTCGGGCGAATCGCAGCGCTCAATCGATTTATCAGTCGAATGGGCGAAAAGGCATTGCCCTTCTACCAACTCCTCCACAAGGCCGACAAGTTCAAGTGGACAGACGAGGCGCAAGAAGCATTCGAAAACCTCAAACGTCTACTATCTACCTTGCCAGTACTGGTGACGGCTCGTGAAAAGGAACCACTACTGCTCTACATCTCCGCCACCAACCAGGTGGTCAGCACGGTGCTCGTAGTGGAATGAGCCAAAGAAAATAAGGTCCAGGGGTCCAGCGCCCAGTATACTACCTCAGCGAGGTGCTCATGTCAACAAAGCAGCGGTACCCGCACTACTAGAAGCTGGCCTATGGCGTCTTCATGACAGCCAGGTGACTGCGCCACTACTTCCAGCAGTACCCAACCGTGGTGGTAAACGACGCCCCTCTCAGGCCTATACTCAATAATCCTGATGCCACCGAACGAGTCACGCTCTGGGGAATCGAACTGTCTCTACGAGACATCACATACGAGAAGCGCGACGCGATAAAGTTGCAAGTTCTCCTGGGCTTTCTCGTGCACTGGATGGAGAACCAGCTCCCCGACAAGCCAAATATGTCCTATCTTTCGACAATGCACTTCGACGGGTCCAAGCGAAAGGACGGAGCTGGCGCAGGTGTCATACTGACATCGCCCCAAGGAGATAAGATGAAATACATTCTGCGAATGCAGATCACTGCCTCCAATAATGAAGCCGAGTACGAGGCCTTAATCCATGGGATGCGGATGGCAAAAGCCTGCGGCGCCAAGAGGCTCATCATCTACGACGACTCCAAGCTGGTGGTGAACCAAACGATGCACGAGTGCGACGCACTGAGCGACAACATGATCGCCTATCGCGACCTCACTTGAGGGAGACTTTGATGGCTGTGAACTGCGGCATGTGGGCCGCGAAAGCAACGAATAGGCGGATCTACTCGCTAACATTGGCTCCACCTGCGCCCCCATACCACCTGGGGTATTCCTCGAGCGCATCTGCGAGCGCTCCATCAAACCCAAAGCTCTAGAGAAGAAAGCAAGCACGTCAACAGACTCGGGGGCTATGCCACCCAACGAGCCAATGGCACTCGACGACATGGAGCTCGATACAGGGCTCAAAGGACCAATGGGCGTCATGATGATCGAGCCATCTTGGACATAACCTTACATCACATACCTACTCAGCAAGAGGCTGCTAGATGACCCGACTGATGCGTGGCACATCGCGTGATGATCCAAGGCATTCGCCCTCATCAACGACGAACTATATAAGCACAGCATCAGAGGGGTACTTCAACGGTGCGTCTCCAATAGGGACGGAAGGGACGTCCTCCTCGACATACATGAAGGCACTTGCGGACACCATGCTGGCAGTCGCGCACTCATCGCCAAAGCTCTACGAGCTGGATTCTACTGGCCCATGGCCATGCGTGACGCCAAGGACATTGTCCAGCGCTGCAACGCTTGCCAGCGATTCGCGGACAAACCACACGCACCTGGCGCAGAACTCAGGCCAATACCATTGGCTTGGCCCTTCGCACAATGGGGACTCGACATGGTCGGCAAGCTCCCAAAGTCCTCGCAAGGAGGTTACATCTACCTCTTAGTCGCGATCGACAAATTCACCAAGTGGATCGAGGCGATGCCGGTGACGAATCAATCAGGGGCCAGCACCGTCAAGTTCTTTGAGTGCATTGTCTACCGCTTTGGAGTGCCACATAGCATCATCATGGACAATGGGACGAACTTCACCTCCAAGGAATTCCAGGAGTTCTGCAAAAACCTAGGAATCAACATAAGCTATGCCTCGGTGGCTCACCCGCAGACCAACGGTCAAGTCGAAAAGGACAACGGCCTCGTCTGTGGTGGAATCAAGAAGCGACTCCTCCGGCCACTCGAACAAGCCGTTGGATGCTGGCAAGACGAGCTGCAATCCGTACTTTGGAGCCTACGCACAACTCCAAACAGCGCCATGGGATACACTCCGTTCTTCATGGTGCACGGGTGCCGAAGCGGTGCTACCCGCAGTGGTATGCTACAAAGCCCCACGGGTGGTTGCATACAGTGAGAAGGAGTCAACTCTTGCACTCGAAGACTCTGTCGACCTCCTTGACGAGGAACGCGAGATAGTAGCGGAGAGATCAATGATCTACCAGTAGAGCCTCCGCAACTACCACAGCAGAAGGCTACGCCCCAGATCCTTCGTCGAAGGAGACCTGGTCCTGTGACTGAAGCAGCAAGGGAACCTCAAGCTCGAGTCACCTTGGGAAGGACCTTACGTGATTACAGAAGTAATCCTAGGTGGCTCCTATCGCCTTAAAGATTTCGCGAGCGGAGTCGCATACTCCAACCCCTGGAACGTCACGCAGCTGCGTCATTTCTACCCCTAGTAGTTTTTACATTACAAATAAGGCTATTCAGCCACGCTACTTAGCCACACATTGTACCTCGCACTATTCCACGAATAAATAAAGCTAAGTGCCCCAAAACTCTATGTTTTTCCTTGTTCTCCTGCAATTTCATCACTCGGGGGCTGCGCCACCCTTTACACTTTCGTTCTACGAACAAATCGCAGTATCTTGAGTAGCTGACACAATACCAATCGAACCCTTGATCAACACCAACCCAGTTGCAACGCACCTGTCAGGTTGGCAAGGTGCTGAGATAAACACAAGTCAGGCTAACGAAAAGGAACTGCAGAGTACAAAACACTCGAAAAATACACAAGCTATCAAGCTCTTCACATATCAATGGGTACTAAATACATCCAACACAATTATACGAACTTGACAACACTCATACATCTATGTGCAGGATACAAACTACGCTATTACTGCAGAAGATGAACATTCGTCTGTTCTTCAAAGAAGTCGACGATGTCCTCCGCCGGCCGATCAACTGCCTGGTAGTTCGGCACCATGTTCCATGTCATCCCTTTTGGCGGCAGCGGCGGACTAGCAGCAACGGACGCTATGTCCACATCTGGCCGATGCAGTCGCACCAGCAATAGGGCAGCCTTCGCACCTACGACCAGTTGTTTACGCACGCACTCGCGTATCGCGCTTATATCTTGAAACTTGGCCAGAAGAGCCAACATGCTTGAAGGGACGGCATCCAGCGGAAACATCGTCTGATAAATGTGCCTAAGACATGACTGCGCCTTCTTCAAGCATTGGAGAACTCGATAAGAACGATCCTGCAGGGTTGCCAGTGCGACTGCACGGTCGTGGTCCACCCAAAAATACCCACTCGCCTGCAGCTGCTCCTGGGTCAGGTTGTTCATTCGAATGGTCACTCGGTCCTTCTCATCCTACGGATGGAGAGCTCTAACAACTACACCAAGCAAGCAGCAAAGTATGAAGACAAGGCATCGCCGCGACTCACTAAAAGAAAAGATGAGAAGGCAGAAAGCTAACATTTAAACTGCTCATTCAATTGCGCCACTTCCTCCAAGAGATACTTCTCGTGGGTGGTGGCCTTCTCAGCTTTCGACTTCCACACATCCGCGTTACCATGGACGATGGGCAACTCATGCTCCAACTACTTAATGCGGTCGCGCAATCGCGAAAGCAACGACAACTCCTCCACCTTTGGACATGGCTGTGTCGTGGTGTCATTGGTGGGAGGAGAATCATGAGGACCACTCGAAGTACCCTAGGTACAATCAAGCAAGAGGCAAATGAGACTCATCACACATTGATAAACAGAAGACTGCATTCAAATTTGATAAAATGTCAAGGGAACACCCCCCACAAAAGCATGGTTCAGACAAAAGGCTAAGCTACAGCTACTACACATGAAGACTAGGGAGCATTTTGCTTCTTCGACTTCGACTTCAACTTCGGGGGCTTCAGCGCATTCGTGGCAGTCTCCGACACCATGGACTTGCCGGTGGTAGCCCTAGATGCCACGGTCTTCGCCGCCTTCGCTCGCCGCCGCTCCTCGGACTATTTGGTGACTGTCTCGATAAGCTGAGGCCCGTATTTACCGCAGCTACTAGCGAAGGGAGCAAACACTACTTGTTGGC
Source organism: Avena insularis (assembly GCA_023614405.1). NCBI lineage: Eukaryota > Viridiplantae > Streptophyta > Magnoliopsida > Poales > Poaceae > Avena > Avena insularis. Next base: position 65,342,846 of record CM042692.1, on the reverse strand, counting down.
CTCCAGCATCGATAGGCATTGCCTCGGAGATCACGGTGGGATCCAACTCCATGCCATGGTCTTGCACCATCACGAGTGCCATGGTGGCGCCGACAGACCACTGGGAGTTCCTAAATACCATGGGAATACCTCCAGCGAAGGATTCCCCTAGGTCATCAAGATTGTCGATTAGCCCGGCCATGGGAGTCAGCTCCTCACGGAGGCGACTGAGCACACCTTTGGACTTCCCCAACGTCTCCTGAAGGGAAACACTGCGGTCCTCGACTGCAGCAACGGCACCTGCCAAAGCATCCGCGCGACGCAAGGACTAGGTGTTAAAGCTCAGGCCGGCGGCATCTGCATACATAGGGTGTCAGCATAGCAACACGACGTTAAACAAGGAGCAATGCAAATCAAACCAAAAATTACCTGAGAGAGCCTTGGCAATCGAAAAAAGTTGTTCTTTGAACAACTTCTCCCTTTCAGCATTGGAAGAGTGCAGCTCTTCCTCACGCTTCCGCGACTCTTCCAGAGTCACGACTGCCTCATCGCGCATTTTCTCCGCCGTGGTTAGCCCCTTCTCGAGGGATGTAACACGACGGAGAAGTTCATTGTGCTCACCTAAAAAAACACAGGGCATATCAACAATTGAGTTGACAAATTTCCATGAAACCAAAGACAAAGGCAAAGCTAACCTTCGACTGTGTGGTGGCGATTGTCTAGCAGAGCATGCTGTCGACCCATAGCAAGGACTTGCTCCACAAGGCGAGCAGCTTCCTTCACAATGAGCTACACCAAGGGAAATGAAGACTCAACGGCAACCCAAAAAATTCGACTGACAAGCAGCAAAAAAGGACACTCACATGTTCCTCCAGGGACTCCGAAGATGACTGTCGCACAGTCGTCCGGGCAACCATCTGGTGCTCCCCAGCATGTGGGAAACTCGAAGAATTGGCGCCGGAGTGGGCCGCCACTAGAGGAGAAGGAGACCGTTCTGCCACCTCCTTGGCCTTGGAGTCTATGACTCCGGGCTCTTTCACAAATTGGACGTCGTCAGAAGACAACGACGCCGCTCGACTGCAAAGCATGCCCAGCACCACTTCAGAAAAAAGCAATCTCGAAGAGAGCAAGAGAAACTCGCGGACATTAAAATCTTACCAGTTGAATTTGTCGAGGTCAAAGGAGTCATCCGACGACTCCTTCGGCAGTCGCAGCTTCTTCCGAGCAGGAGGAGCCATGGCACGCACATGTACGGCGGGAATTGGCTCCTCCACAGCAAAAGGACCTTCCGGCATCGTCGGCGAAGAAGCATCAGAATCCTCGCTGTGGGAACGCTTGCGAGTGTCATGGCCGCTGGACTCGGGGGCTCCCTCCTCTTCTTCAATTGGGATGGTCGACTTCGACTCGTCCTCTTCCTCCGCTCCGTGAGGGATAAACCCTTCAGGTCGAGGAGGAAAATTGGAGGACACTTTCCAGTCCTGCATTCAGAAGAATAATCAGCACATATTAAGGCACTCGGCAGCCAATCAAACAAATACAAAACTACTTCGCAAAAAACTCTATCTCAGGCGGAGGGTTGTTGGCATCGAAAGGGGGCACGACTGATTCGCCTGGGAGATCCTCCTTGGTGGTATACTTGGTCACCAATCGCAACCTTCTATCTACCTCACCCGCAGAAATGCCCTTGGTAGATATGCGAGTGACATCGCCAGTACCGACCCAGTGGAACATCGGATGGACTCTAGCCTGCAGAGGCTGAACGCGACGGCGCAACCACATGTGAATGAGAGCGGCGCCACCCTCTTCTTTGCCTATGCGGCTTTCGAGGTCGCAGACATGCTGATACAGCATCTCCATCTCCTCGGACTAGCCAGGCATCACAACGTTCTTCCAGGAACACCTACTCTTGCAAGCTGCCACAGGATTGAAGGGCGTGAGCTCGAAGTGCTCTCCGTCAGCCTTTTGGTCGCGGATGTAGAACCACTTGTCCCTCCACCGTTGGTCATATGCGGTGAGCTTGATATCAAAGTAGGTGGCGGAGGAGTCGACGTGGATCCCGCAGCCTCCTACATCATACACTACTGAACCCGACCCCGACTGACGCTTAAGCTTAAAAAGATTCTTGAAGAGACCGAAGTGTGGCTCGATTCTGAGCTAGCACTCATAGAGAGTGATGAAGCAAGAGATATGAAGAATTGAATTTGGGGACAGCTGATGCAGCTGGAGCCCATAGAAGCAGAGAAGACCCCTAACAAATGGATGCAGGGGAGAGAGAGACATCGAATGATGAACACAAGGAACATCACTCTAAAACCCGCAGGAGGACGGAGGATTACCTCGTCGCCAGGCACTCGCGAGTCCTCTTCCGTGGACGGAAGCGCTCCATCCTGACGAAGAGTATGTAGCTCGGAAGGCTTGATGACAGATGCGCGCCAGGAGCCATTGGTGATGCGGGTACCCGCACCCTTCTTCTTCCCAGCGCCGGCGGCGCTGGTGCCTCTCTTTTTCTTGGCAGCGACAATGGTGGCCATAGATTCAGCGGCGACGCCTCCTTTCTTCTTGCCCATCTTTCGATGGGGTGAGAACGAAGGAAGTAGCTGGGGAATACACGCAGCTGGTCCAGTGATGCAGAAGAGATGAGCGCAAAGGAGCAGAGAGAGCAACAATCGCAAAGGAGGCACGAGCAAGAAGAGAGATGGGAAAATTACCGCAGCTGCGCTGCTACTTAACCTCCTCGCGCATGTCATCCAACAGCCAGCAGAAACCCTACTGGACGCGTGGCGCACATCATTATCAATGCGTGGCGAAGGGGAATCACGAACCGTCCCCCACTACTCCCATTACTCACGGAAATCGAGGAGACACAGTTAAACCAGAAGATTACGCATGCCCAGTCAAATCAAAGTCAGAAAGTGGGACCCACCGCTCGTCACGTCCCGTCAAAGCCGCTCATGCGGGCAACTGAGGTCATCACATCGTCAGCACTTACGTCATCGATTCCAGCAGAAGAAAATTTTGACTACTTTAGTTCTTGCTCGAGTCTTCGACTCAACCAAGCACTCAGGGGCTACTCCTAACAGGAGCGCTGGCCGCGCACCCAAAAGAATTTTTATGTAGGTGTATGAGCATTTAAGACAAACACATCACTTGAATCAACGATTCGAGTGTGAACTACGGGTTACTCCCATATGGAGCGCTGGAAGCATATTCGACTGAAACAAGCAATCAAAGACGACAGCAGTCGCAAAATGTTTTTAGTCCCCACTCGAGTCTACAACTCGAATAGGCACCCGGTGGCTACTCCCATGGGGAGCGTTGGCCATGCACCCTATGATTATTTGTACATCATACTATCTGTCGATAACATCCACACTCGAATGCTATGGCGACTCCGCCTCATATTTTCCCTACAAAGATATTACGTCTCCTGGGCCACCCAAATCATCTCCGTGATGAAAAAAAATCAGATGTCGCGCTTACAGCGTGAAGATAAGACCTGAATAAGGCCTGGCAATGCATCTGCTGCGCACTACCAGAAATATATCCATACCTATAGGTACGATGAACATGCCTTGACGGATGCGTCGAGTGCTCACACTTATACACTGGAATTCGATCCCTGTAAGACTTCTGCGGCCTGAGTCGAATTACGCTAGCACTTTTCCGAATTCGAGTCAGGGGACTCGAGTTTGAGTAGATTGCGTTGTTTTGCCCTAAGGCAGTTAACTGATACTGATACATCGGATAAATCAGGCACGTATATCAACAATCCCTATGACACAAACAGAACACTCGAAAAGATGCTCAGTCATGCACTCGAAAGACTTCATAAAAGTCTCCAGTCGAATCTATAATTCCACTGGACACTCGGAAGCTACTAACATGGGTATACCCTACAGGTACTCGAGTTCGGCATATACGGTCTAGATACGGCAGAAGCCCACGACATTGCCAAGGCCCAATGAAGAATTCGAGTGACCCACGGACTCTCCGATTGCTTGCGAGGCAAGAAGAAGCTTAAGATAGAAAGTTCAAAGGGACGAACCCTAATCTGTAACCGACTCGACCTGCTACCCGAGACCTAGCCTATCTATATAAAGGCTAGGAGGGGGCAGCGAGGAGGACAATCACAACCCTAGTTTCCACAACCCTCCCTAGATTGCATCTGCGCACCCCTGTAATCTTCGATTCCTTCGATAATTCCAAGAGTAGACAAGCAGGAGTAGGGACCTCCACAAGGCCTGAACCTGGGTAAACCCTGCGTCCACGTGTGCTTGTTTGCTAGCCGATTGATGCCTCTAGCGCTCCCTCCTTCTCCAAAACCCAAGTCCATAACAATGGGCATTGATGAGTTAAACCCTCGTCAATGAGTTACTCGGGACTTGATAAGGGTGAACCCGCAAAGGGTAATGATCCCTCAGCTGAGACCTTCACGGAAAACCTTCTGCAGAATCCGAGCATTGCCAAACTTGGCCTTACTCGTAAGAGTGCAGAAGAGATCCAGAAGCTGGATCTCCACTGCCTAGAGACCCGAAATACCACAGCCGAGGAGGAGGCACAAGAACCCGAGGACATCAAACTTGTCAAGCTTCTTGACCAGGTTCATCTTCGTGACGAGAAGTTAAAGGCTGGTGTGGCTCTGCCACCACCAGTGATTCCTTTGACTCTCGCCAAGAAGGTTACTTCTGAGGTGAACATGAACCTCAACAAATTGACTCATGAACATTGTGTAAGTCATAATCCGACTCTTTTTTATTGTATTTCATATCATATCCTCTAGCCCCCAAGCATGAAGTTGGATAGGAATCTGGATTTATGCTTTTATAGGATGCTAAAGAATGAACTAGTATAGTCCCCCAAGGCTCGTGCTGATATTTAACTTAGTTAAAATATTAGCCTGAGTCTTAGTAGACTTAGGATTGTGGGTACCATTCTGACTTACAGAAAGTTAATGATTATAACCATGAATTACTGAAGAATATCTGCCACAAGCGAAGAGAGATCAGAGCTCTCTGACTTGAAAATGCACAACTTAAAGTTGCAAAATATGAAGTTGAAGGTAAGCATTTCAAACTTCATTTTCATAGTCTGTTTTTTGAGTTGTAGCCGAATATTTGTTCGACTTTATTTCTTGCTGCTCTAGAGCTTGTGAAACAGTCCTGCAAGCTTATTGAGCAAGCCAAAGATTTTAAGGTCTTGGAAACTGAGAATGCTGACTTGCATGCTGAGCTAGAGAAACTCAAGGTAGACCATGAGCTCATCATCACGAGTGTTCTTGAATCTAGCAATATGGCTATTGAAGAGCGTGACCTCAAAATAGCCAAGAAAGACCAAACTATCTCGAACTTGAAAGATGAGCTGGACAAGGAGAAAGATACCACCAAAGCTCTTCGGAATGAACTCCGAAGTCTTCAAGAGGAGAAGACCAAAGTAGATGACACTATCTTTGGTAAGTTCATTGTCTCTGAATTGTTGTTTTTTCGACTTTGTTTACTCGAATATATGGTTGACTTTGTTTTATTATTTGTAGGTCCTCTCAACATCCTTGCTGCCTCTTCATCCGAGTCTCGTACCAGCCGGCTTGTTGCCATTGGAGACCTAATCCATGACTTCCGCCAATCCTTGGAGGAAATCGGTGAATCTGTCTAGCTCTCCGGCTTGAACTCAATGTCTGCCTTTGAGGTACGAGATAAGGCGAAGGATATGCCCAAGCTTGCGAAGGATTGGAACATGTCGTATGCACGCACAGCGGCACAGAATGCCCTGATAATGGTAATGAGCCACCATGGAAGCATGGAAATATGGCAAGTTACCAAGGGTTATTCGACTGTTGATGAAGATGACAAGCCACAGAACATCAAAGAGATCTGGGATGCTTGTGCCGGATAAGACTATCGTGTGGCCAAGCTGACCAGCTGATACTTGCATTTTGCATCATCATTTTTAGGACCTTTATGCAGTATTTAGAATCAGATTTACCTTGATACTTCATTATTTACGCATATTTAGATGGTTTATGGGACTTTCCTACAAAGTCCCTTTCATTGGTATTTAATTTCTGGGAGGTAGAAAACCTCCTTTTTCATGTTTCTGTTGTTTCGGGACCTTCTAGATGTCAATAAATCGAATAAAAAAATACCTGACAAGTTTTTCACCAGGAGAACCAACTTGGGCCAAAGAATGAAGCGAGAGGAGCCACGAGGCCTGAAAGAGGCCAGGTGGCGGGCCCACCCCCTAGGCGCGCCACACAGGTTCTTTCACTCGCGAGCATCGTCTCTGCTCCTCCTTTTTACAAACACCTTCGTATCGCCAGAAAACCGATGCCACATTTTCCCCACTATTTACAAAGGCGGCACTAGAGGCGAAAGTCCTCTCCTACTCCGGGAGGGGGAAGATCCTGCCGTGCCGGAGCCTCCGGTGAGGGGGAAATTGATGTCATCGTCATCACCACTCGTCCTAGGCATAGGGAGAGGCCTCTCCATCAATATCTCCATCAGCACCATCATCATCACCATCACCATCTCCAAGATCCATCTCGTTCCCCTCATAGTTTGTGATTGATTGAACCCCGGATATTGTTTTAAGGGCTATTTACATGTTTGTGATTGGCATCTTGTCTTTATTTGGTGGAGAGATTATATTTTCAGATTATTTTGTAATCCATATGCTACTGGTCAGTATCATGTTTGGCACTTGTGAGTAGATCCACATGTTCCTGAGGGCATAGGATGAATTGGCTATGATTTCCATATAATATGCAATGAGTATGTGGTCTAGTTTTCTTTCTATTATATTGTTCTATGATGGTTTTATGCGAACATCGACTGTATATTACATCACCTACATGGGCTCATAGGAGAATACTTAGGTGCAATGATAGGGGTTGGAAGGGACAGAATTGACAGAAACCGTTTTCCAATTCTTTAAGTTGCATTGGAGGGATTATATGTCGGGGGCCAATGAACCTATTGCTATGGTGGGACATGTATGTCTTAATGATTCCTAGATGTTCATGTAAATGGCTCTAGGACCCATCATAAGTGGTGTATTTAGTCCATACCTATGGTTGCACCTAATTAGGCTCCGCCCTAAGGGAATAAATTTGACAACATATTCACCATATTATATAGAAATATTTATGCTAAGTAAATCCATGCCCCCTCGGGAATGCTTGTCACATATAAGTACACACACACTTGAGATTGTCCTCTTGCTGCATAGAGAATTGGTTCTCTCATTGAGAGCATTCACTTATTGTTATTTACTTTTAGCATTTTACATTCTTGCAAAACCACAAACCCAAAACACCAAATCTACTGCATTTACTATTATTTCCTTTGTCAAATTTGCTAACCAATACCTTCAGATCCTCGTGGGTTCGACAACCTTTATTTATTGAAAAGTACTACAATTGATCTCTTGCACTTGGGAGCCATCTAGACACTTTTCTAGCGGCGTTGCCGGGGAGCGTTGTGCTATTGGTAAGCTGTTTGGTAAGGAAACTTGAAATCTGTTTTTATTCTTGTTACTGTTGTTTTATCATGGCTTTCTCAAACCATAGAGAATTGCAACTAACCTTATTTGAGTTCATTCGTGAAAAAAATAAGGATAAAGTTGTGAAGCCTACTAAACCAGAAGTTGAATATCAAATTCCTATTGGTATTGTCGATAGAGCTAGGGAGATAACTTTTTTAGGTGATGGAAGCCGGACTTCTATGGGACATTTATGTGAAATTGAAGAACTATGTTCCCTATTTAGACTTGCAGGTATTCATGAGAATGAAGTAAGAAGGAAGCTATTATTTTCATCTTTATCTGGTAAAGCTCATGAATGGTATAGATCTCTGGATGATGAATATCGTCTTGATTGGGAAAATATGAGAAAGGCCTTCTATCTTAAAAATTAAACTCCTAAAGAAGCTTATGATGATCGCTGCCATATTTATAACTTGTGGCCTCATAATGGAGAAAGTATTTCTCAAGCTTGGGGGAGATTGAATGGTCTTACTCATAAAAATCTTCGTCATGGTATTCCTGAAAGCATTATCTTAATAAACTTTTATGTGCGATTGCCTCGGCATCATAGGGATTTCTTGGATAATTCTTCTGAAGGAAGTTTCACTAATAGAACTAAAAAGGAGGCAACGGATTTATTGGAAACTATTTCTCACAATACTGAAGCTTGGGATCTTGATAAAGATAATAAGCCAGGTTTTGAATATGAATATTCATGTGTAGAGAATTTCTCTACCTCTTTATTATTTGAGGAACTTAAGAACATGTTTGGTGTTAACCCTCATGTTTTAGTAGAAATTGGTAAATGTTTTGCTAACCATGTTAATGTTCCAAAGAAAGGATTTAATGTATTTGAACCTCTTAAAAAATCTGCATATGTTTCTAAGGTTGTGAAACAGGTTCATCAAGTCTCATCTCCTAAGATAGAAGAAATATTTGAAGCTCCTCCTTATCCTAGCAAAGTGAAGGAAAATTTACTCACTACTGTTAATAATAAGAGTGCTAGGAGATGTCATGAACCATATGAACAAATTCAAGTTCAACATCAAATTTTGGCCATTAAAGAATTAAATGAAGAAGCACCTTGTGATGTGTATCTATGTGAAGATTCTACCAAGGTAATAAAAGGTAACACCACTAGAGTTGGGAAACCTATCATATCATGTACTATTGGGACTTCATCTTATCATGGACTTTGTGATATTGGAGCAAGTATAAGTGTGATTCCATATTCTCTATATCTTGAAATCAAGCCTGATATTGATCCCATCCACATGGAAGAGACAGGTATAACTATCCAACTTGCTAATAAAGAGTATATTCGTCCTCTTGGTATTGTTAGAGATGGTGAAGTATTAATTGGAAAGATTAAGTATCCTACTGATTTTATTGTGCTTGGTTGCTCCCAAGATGCATTTTTTTCCTGTTATATTTGCTAGACCTTTCTTACATACCATTGGTGCTGAAATTAATTTGCTTAAAGAGAAAGTGTTCATTAAATTTGCTGGTGAAAGACTTGACTTTAATTTTTCAAAGTTTACTGATAAACATTTAGAAAAGGAAGAAACTCTCTAAAGACATAGTGGAGACTCTTGCTTCAGTGGTGGTTGCTTCATCGGACGATATGGAACGATGTGTGCTTAACCAAGAGGAGCCATTTAATGATGAAGAGAAATAAGCTCTAGAACAAATACTATCACAACAACCACAACAACTACAATTAAATATTCCACCTGATAATCTTGGAGAACTACCACCACCTAAAGGAGATCCTAGTTTTGAACTTAAACCATTGCCCGAAGATATGAAATATGCATTCCTTGATGATAATAAAATATATCCTATTATTATTAGTGCTAACCTTTTAGAGGAAGAAGAATCACAATTACTTGAAGTGCTGAGAGCTCATAGGCCAGCCATTGGCTATTCACTTGATGATTTGAAAGGTATAAGTCCCACTTTATGCATGCATAAGATTAACTTGCAAGAAGATGCAAAGCTTGTTGTTGACTATCAATGCTATCTTCATCCAAAAATGAAAGAAATGGTAAGAAAAGAGGTAATCAGACTCATTGAGGCAGGTATTATCTATCCCATAGCTGATATTAAATGGGTAAGTCTTGTCCATTGTGTGCCTAAAAAGGGTGGAATTGACGTGGTTCCAAATGATGAAAATAAACTTGTTGCTTAATGTACTATTACTGGTCATAGAATGTGCATTGATTATAAGAAACTCAATAAGGCAACTCGTAAGGATCATTATCCCTTACCATTCATTGATCAAATGCTTGAAAGATTATCCAAACACTCTTGCTTTTGTTATTTAGATGGTTATTCAGGTTTCTCACAGATTCCGGTGCACAAGGATGATCAAGAGAATACTAATTTCATGTGTCCCTTTGGTACTTATGCTTATAGGAGAATGCCATTCGGTTTATGCAATGCTCCTGCTACTTTTCAAAGATGCATGAATGCTATATTTGCTGATTATATTGAGAAAATTATGGAAGTATTTATGGATGACTTTTCTGTGTATGGTAACTCTTTTGAATATTGCTTGTTTAACCTTAACAAAGTTTTGCAGCGCTGTGAGGACCAATACTTAGTCCTAAATTGGAGAAATGCCATTTCATGGTGGCAGAAGGTGTTGTTCTTGGACATCGAGTTTCAGGAAGAGGCATTGAAGTGGACCGTGCCAAGATAGAAGCCATAGAGAAGCTACCATATCCTAGGGATATAAGAGCTATAAGAAGTTTTCTTGGTCATGCTAGTTTCTATAGAAGATTTATCAAATACTTTTCTAAAATATCCAAGCCTCTAACAAATCTTTTGCAAAAAGACGTTCCATTTTCTTTTAATGACGATTGTGTAGAGTATTTTGATATTTTAAAGAATGCTTTGATAAGTGCTCCTATAATTCAACCTCCTAATTGGAATTTGCCTTTTGAAATCATGTGTGATTCTAGTGGTTATGCTGTAGGAGCAGTTTTAGGACAAAGAATTGATAAAAACTTAATGTGATATATTATGCTAGTAAGACTCTTGATAGCGCCCAAACAAATTATGCTACAACTGAAAAAGAATTCTTGGCTGTACTTTTTGCATGTGACAAGTTTAGATCTTACATCGTAGACTCCAAGGTAATAGTACACACTGATCATTCTGCTATTAAATACCTTATGAATAAATAATATGGGTTCTTTTACTTCAAGAATTTTACCTACATATTGTAGATAGGAAAGACGAGGACAGCCCGGTAGTTGATCATTTATCTAGAATGGAAAACATTCCGGTAGATCCTATTCCTATTAATGATAACTTTGCAAATGAACAACTAGCAAACATTAATGTATCTACTGCTAGAGTGGCTTAACCATGGTTTGCTGATTATGCTAATTTCATAGTTGGAAAAGTAATTCCTCCACATTTTACACACCAACAATGGAAGAAATTCTTTTATGATCTTAGACATTATTTTTGGGATGACCCATTTCTTTATAATAAAAGTGTAGATGGTATTATTAGACATTGTGTCCCTGAGTTTGAGAAACATGCTATCATAAGGGATTGTCATGACAATCCTTATGGAGGACATCATGCAGGAGATTGCACTGCTGCAAAGGTATTACAATCTGGTTTTTATTGGCCTACTTTATTTAAAGATTGTGCTAATTATGTTAAAGCTTGTGACAAGTGCCAACATGTTGGAAATATTGGTAAGAGAAATGAAATGACTATGAATTATTCACTGCCTCTTGAACCATCTGATGTATGGGGGTTTGAATTTATGGGACCATTTACCCCATCAAAAACAAAACATACTCATGTTTTAGTTGAAGTGGATTATGTTACAAAGTGGGTTGAGACAATTCCAACAAAAGTGCAGACCATGCCACAACAATTAAGATGCTTAAGGACATGATCTTTCCTAGGTTTGGAGTACCTAGGTTTTTAATTACTAATGGTGGTTCTCATTTTATTCATGGAGTATTTAGAAAAACTCTAGCTAAATATGGTGTTAATCATAGAATTGCATCTCCATATCATCCTCAAACTAGTGGGCAAGTTGAATTAAGCAATAAGGAAATTAAACTCATATTGGAGAAGACGGTTAATAAAGCTAGATCTGATTGGCCAACTAAAATTAATGATGCTTTATGGGCTTATAGAACTTCTCTTAAAAATCCTATGGGCATGTCTCCTTATAAAATGGTTTATGGAAAAGCATGTAATCTTCTAGTTGAATTAGAACATAATGCTAGATGGGATGTTAAACAACTCAACTTTGATTTTAAAACTGTTGGAGAGAAAAGAATTCTTGATTTAAGTTTATTAGATGAATGGAGGAATGAAGCATATGAAAGTGCTAGACTATTTAACGAAAAAGTAAAAATTTGGCATGATAAGAAAATAAAAAGAAAGGAATTCAAAGTAGGAGATCAAGTATTATTATTCAACTCTCGTTTCAAGTTTTCTGTGGGAAAGTTAGCTTCAAGATGGCAGGGTCCATTAGTTGTGCAGGAGGTGTATTGCTCCAGGGCCATTCGTCTTCATGGAGACTTCAATAGTAAACCTAATGTCATTAATGGACAACGTCTTAAACATTATGTTGTAGGACAAAAATTTGCTGGAATGGTTGAAGTAATGAATCTTCAAAGTCCGGAAGCCATAATTGCAAAAAATTATCCCCTGCTAGATACTCAAAATCACCAAAAGTCAAAAAGAGGTGCGTAACAATCTCGGAATATCTTCATATTTTAGGAAATTCATTATTTTGTAAAATCAATGCGTGTCGCGAAAGAATTGGATGAAATGGAGTCCCGGTGAGGGAAAGAGACCAGGTGGTGCACCAACCCCTGGGCGCACCACCTGAGGTCTTTCCCTCTTCCGAAGTCCATTTCGCCTCCGTTTCTTCCTCAATGTTTCGTATTACCCTAAAAACCATCTATATATACCCCTCTCTGCCGATCTAATCTCACATCGAGTCTTTTCGAGCGAAACTTGTTTTTCCATCCTATTTCTTTAGCTTTAGGCATGGCAAGCTCTGGATTCAATCTTGGAAGAGGTGACTCCGAGAATAAAGGCGCGGTGAATCATTACTTCAAATCTATGGTGGCTCCCATGAAAACCTTGACCTTCAAGGAAGGGGTGCTGCTCATGGAAGAGGTGAAGGCACCCAAGACTGAAGGCACCATGGAGGAGAGGCTGCAAGTCTTGGAGGACACCGTCTTCAGGTATGGTATGGTGGTTGAGCGCAGCCTTGATGCTCATCACCTCATGAATCTAGAGATGGAGAGGAAGGTTGAAGTCTATGAAGCAAGGATCAAAGATCTAGAATAGAAGTATGTGCATACTCTCTCACAGCTGTATAGGTTCCAAGCTCTCATGTGGGATGTGGAAAACCAAAACTAGGAGTATGAGGATCGCTTCAAGAAGAATGTTGAGGCTGCCTCCACCAAGTTCAACGATCCTCCACTATCCTTCTATAATGGGAGGCCCTATCCTTGGAAGATCTAGGAGGCAGCCTCAGCCTCAGCCTCAGCCTCCCTCATAGGACGTCTACTATGAGGAGAACAACGCCAAGGAAGAAGAACCGGCAGCAAACCTCTAAGCTTGGGGAGTTCCACCATACTCTATGTTTTTTAGTTATCGTATTTACATCTAGTTCGTAATCATTAGGTGGTTTTTGCTTGCATCCATTAGGTATCGATTTTCATAAAGTTTTAAGATCTCTTAGAGCATTATCACATATCCTTGGTTGAGTGGTTTTGAATAAAATATAAAGTATGGTGTCATCCATGATTTTCTTGTCTAGAAATTTATGGGTAACACTCCTACAGATGTGCATGCCATATGTAGAAGTTTCACTTACATATTGCCTTTAACTAAATTAACTTGAGCATGTTGGACAAGCATAGAATTACTCAACAATCTAAACTTGCAAATAAGGAAAGATCCATGCAAGGGAAGCAACACTTATTAAAAAAGGAACATTGTGAATTTGTGGTGAGATAAGGAGTTTTATAAAATAAATAGTTGGAAAGAGAAGGATGACAAGGGGACATGAGATACTCTTATCCTACTTAGTAATCAACGAGTAAACTGAATGGTTGTCATGGGTATTTCAATACATATGTGATGAGCCACAAGTATAGGGGGTGCATCGCAGTATTTTCGAGGGAAGTGAAACCCAATTTATTGATTCGACACAAGGGGAGCCAAAGAATGTTTATAAGCCTTAACAACTAAGTTGTCAATTCAGCTGCACCTGGAAACAATCTTGCTCATAGCAGTTTATCAGTAGCAACAGTTTTTTAATAGCAATAGCAAAGTAATAGCAGTAGTAAAAGTAAAGACAGTAGTAACAATTGCAGTAAACAGTAGGATTAAAGCGCGGTAGGCATAGGGATGGATGGACGGGCATTGCATGGAAAAGACAATTCATATGGCAATCAAGACATAGGGCATTTGCAGATAAATAAGATAAAGCATACAAGTACTAAATAATCATAGGCATGTGTTCCATATATAGTCATACGTGCTCGCAATGAGAACTTGCACAACATATTTTGTCCTGTCAGCCTGTTTGCAGCGGGGCCTCAAGGGAACTACTGGCAATTAAGGTGCTCCTTTTAATAGAGCACCGGAGCAAAGCATTAACACTCCGTGAACACATGTGATCCTCACATCAAAGCCATCCCCTCCGGTTATCCCGATTATTGTCACTTCGGGGCCTTTGGTTCCGGACAACAATATGTGTATACAACTTGCAGGTAAGATCACAAACAACACTATCATGATGAATCAATAACATGTTCAGATCTGAAATCATGGCACTCGGGCCCTAGTGACAAGCATTAAGCATAACAAGTTGCAACAAAGTCAAAAAGCACTAATAATAGATACTAGGCACCATGCCCTAACAATCTGATGCCATTACATGGATGATCTCACCCAATCCCTACCATCCCCATAGCCTACAGCGGGTGATTACTTACTCATGGATGGGGGAATCATGGATGGTCGATGGAGAAGCGGTGGTGATGATGACGGTGATGATCTCCTCCAATTCCTCGTCCCGGCAGGGTGCCAGAACGGAGTTTCTAGTTCTGATTCACGGAATCTGGTGGTGGCAGCGTAGCGGAATTCTTTCTGGAAAAACGTCGAACCCCCCTTGGTTTTTAGGTCAAGAGGCAACTTATAGGCGAAGAGGGAGGCCGAGGGGGTGACCAAGGCGGACACACCACCCCTTGGTGCGGCCAGGCCTGGCCCACGCGGCCAGGTGGTGTGGGCCCCTTGTGGCCTTCCTCCGTCTCGTCTTCTGGCTCCGTGAATCTTCTCGTGAAATAGGATTTTTGGCATATTTTCCGGGATTTTCCTGATAGTTGATTTTCTGCACAAAAACTAGACACCAAGGTAATTCTGCTGAAAACAGCGTCAGTACGTGTTAGTTGTATCCAAATCACACAAGTTTAGAGGAAAAATAATAGCAAAAGTGTTCGGGAAAGTAGATACGTTTTGGACATATTAACTCCCCCCAAGCTTAGCTTATTGCTTGTCCTCAAGCAATTCAGTTGAAAACTGAGTGCGATAAAAGAAACTTTCACGAACACATTTGCTTCATAAGATATATATATATTCTCAGCATATGATCAACTACTTAGGCAATTCATAATAAAGAGTATGCAACTAAGTTTACTTAATAATCATTGCAAGCTATGAAGAGATTCTAACTCAAAAATAATAAGTAGCATGAAGCATAAACATAAGCAACATTGCAATGCTCATAAAAGGTATGATAGAGTGGTATATCGCTTGCCTTTGATTGTAGAGCAAACATAAATGCCAAGGCACCTCTGAAGTTCAAGTGAAGACTAGAAGTAAAGATATCAAAGATACAAGCATCAAAGTCATGACACAATTAATCCAAATTTTGAGACAAGCATATTATACTAAGAATGACAACTATGCTCTCAAGAAAGTGCTCATAGAATATGTGGAGACTCAACAAGGAAATGAAAAGGTTTTGAAAAGTTTGAAAGGCTTCCAAATGCTGAAAGTATGGTACTCATTAGCTTTGAGCTCTCATTGCCCCTATCATAAGCATCTTTAAATGGTTAAGGTGAAAGTGAGGTCCAATACGGGTTTATGCTTGATAGACCATAAACTGGAAATCTCATGTCCCTTGAGTACGAGGGCCACTCCTCATGCTACTCAACTTTAGTTATCGGTAAGTTCTTGTCATAGTAAATACATGTGTATCATAGAGAACCTCCAACGGGGTACCCCTTGCCCGATGATACGGAAGAATCCCCATATCAAAATGACAAGGCAAGCAGACGATGAGCATCGCAGCAATCTGATGGCTTTGTGTATGGAGCCCAGAAAAGTGCTGGTGTGTGGTTGATGTAGAGCTCGTTGGGAACCCCAAGAGGAAGGTATGATGAGCACAGCAGCAAGTTTCCCTCAGTTATGAAACCAAGGTTTAATCGAACTAGTAGAAGCAAGGAAACACCCCAAAGGTGTTACTAGCTGAGCTTTGGCAAGGCGCACTACCGGTGCTAGTAGCAACGTGGAGACCTGCATAACACAACCATAGAACTTTGTCCCCAACTTGCAATGAGGTTGTCAATCTCACCGTGTTTTGCGGAAAACAAAGGATTAAACGTATCGAATGGAAAGAAGTAAAAGTTTGTAGAAAGTAAACACAAAGAAGTAAACAGTTTGTAGATTGAATGTAAAAGACAAGGACCGGGATCCATAGTTCACTAGAGGTGGCTCTCCTTAGATAGATAACATGCTGGGTGAACAAATTATAGCGGGGCAATTGATAAATACCGAGAAAGCAATACATGCATATACTAATCATCTTGACTCCTTTGAGACTTGATTGGGCATTACAACATTATACATAGACCGCAATCCAACTGCATCTATGACGAATAATCCACCTTCAGGTTATCATCCGAACCCCCTCCAGTATTAAGTTGCAAGCAACAGATTATTGCTTTACGAACTACGTGTAAAGTAAACAATATGATTGTTCTATGAACAAAGGATTGTTGTTTTCTCCCTAGTAGCAACAACACATCTAGTACCTTAGAGATTTCTGTCACTTCCCAGTTACGAGAGGCATGAACCCACTATCGAGCATAAATACTAACTCTTGGAGTTGCTAGCATCTACTTGGCCAAGATAGCTACTAACAACGGAAAGCATGCAAGATCACAAATAACAAAGACATGATAAAATCAATAATCAATCTGAGATAGCATCTCAATATCCATCTGATCCCCGTAAACACAACATGCAGAATTACAAATAGATGATCTTGATCATGAACGGAGCTCACAAGATCTAAACATGAAAGCACAAAGGAGGAGAACCAGCCATCTAGCTACTACATGGATCCGTAGTCCAAGGATGAACTACTCACACATCACACCGGAGGCTTACATGGTGATGAAGAAGGCCTCCAGGGTGAATTCCCCTCGTGGTGCCGGAAGAGCTTCAGATCCCTCCCGATCTAGGGATGGAGATGACGGCGGCTACAGACTCTTTCGTGGATTTTTGATCGGGCCCTTAGGGTTTTCGTCCCGAGGGCATCTTATAGGCGGAAGGGGAGGCCGAGGGCGTGCTAGGGCTGGCCATACCACCCCCCTGGCGCGGGTCAGGCTGGGCCGCGGCCAGGTGGTGTGGTGGCCCCCTGGCCCCTCTCCGTCTCGTACTCTGGCATCTGATGACTTCCGAAAAATAGGCACTTTGGCTTTTGTCCCGTCCAATTCCGAGAATATTCATTTTCTGACTTTCCTGGAACCAAAAACAGCAGAAAACAGGCAGCTGGCACTATGGCTCTTGTTAATAGGTTAGTCCAAGAAATCATATGAAAAGTACTCCAAAGTGTGGACAAAACACAAGAAAGTGGATAAAACCAAGCATGGAACATCAAAAATTATAGATACATTTGCAATGTAGCAACATCCCCAAGCTTAACTCCTGCTCATCCTCGAGTAGGTAAGTGATAAAAAGAAAGAATAATTTTTGAGGTGACATGCACCATCAAAGACTTGATCAAAGTATTTGTAAAACATTCAAAGCTAGGATCATAGTACTTCAATCATAACATGAAAGACAAAGTTCTAGCAATAAGACAAAGAAACTATGATGCAACATGAAAAGGCACAAACAAAAGATTCATGAATAACAATGCTTTGCAAGACGTTTGTTTGTTTCACATAAAGAAAACATAGCATAATAGCATTCAGCTTGTCCCCCAATAGAGTAGAAAATATAAATGCATAGGACACCTTCAAAGTTCATAAGAGTGACTAGATACAAATAGTTTAAAACAAGCAATATCAAGTTATGCATCAATCAACTAGTCTTGGGACAATGCACATAGAACTAAGAATGGCCACTATGCTCTCAAAGTAGGTGCATAAAGATAGAAGGTGGAGACTCAATATAATGGTGGAAGAAAGGCCTTTGTAAAAGGAAGTACGGATTCAAGTCTCATAAAGAGCTTCCAAAAATTATGGTACTTATAGCTTTAAGCTCTCATTGCCC
This sequence comes from Avena insularis, assembly GCA_023614405.1. Taxonomy (NCBI): domain Eukaryota; kingdom Viridiplantae; phylum Streptophyta; class Magnoliopsida; order Poales; family Poaceae; genus Avena; species Avena insularis. Next base: position 65,324,786 of record CM042692.1, on the reverse strand, counting down.
CTATCATAAGCATCTTGAAGGTGATTAAGGTTAAAGTGACACAAGAGGATATGCTTGACAAGTTATAAACTGAAATCTCATGCCCCTTACTTACGAAGACCGAACCTCATGCTACTCAACTTTAGTCACGAGTAAGCTCTTGTCATTGTAAGTACATATGTATCATAAAGAACCGCCAACGGGGTACCCCTTGCACATGATACAGGAGCTTTCCCATAATCAAAATGACAAGGCAAGCAGACAATGAGCATCTCAGCGATCTTTTTATTTGCTATTTGCATAGGTTTTATTGAGGATGCTTCATAGAGTGCTCATTATGGTGATGCTTCAAGTTTCCACCATGATTAGGCATGGCTTAGGCTAGCGGCCCAGGCGTTTCTCTAACACACATACAAACTTCATGATCTTACAAGTTCCACTTTTATTTCACACCGCCGGGATCCGTAAGCAAAAGAACATGATATCAACAGGGTACAAAGTACAAGTGCAATGTTGAAAGCGTTCCCCATGGAACATGGTTCTGCTAATTTCAACTTATAAAGCGCAAGCATATACACAACAAAGAAGGACCCAATGGTTCAAGTTTATTAGATGCAAAAAAGTAAAGTGTGCCATCAAGTTTGTGAGAGCTTTAATCACTAGTTTTCTCATAACAAGTTTAATTTGGAAGGTAAACAAAATCATGAATATACTTGGAATAGCATAAGCTAGTAGGTAGGTATGGTGGACTCTTTGGAATAACTTGGTTTAGGGAGTTGGATGCATGAGTGGAACTCATACTTTGTTGTGGAGGATAGCAAAAGACTGGGAGGGACAAACTAAGAGAGCAATAATGTCCATAATCATGCAGAGCGATAAAACATCATTGATCAAAGCATAAAGTGATACTACAAGTTGAAAACTAAAGGATCATAAAGGCTTATGGTGACTTGAGATAGTCATAACATGGTGTGAGCATGTGCCAAGTCAACCCAAATAAAGCATCAAAGGAGAATACCACTATACTATGCTTTAATATGCTAAAACAACACATGATTCATCCAAGGCACATTAAGAAATCTCAATTGTTTATAACAAGTCATACTACAACAAAGAATACTAAGCATAAAGCCAAAACAATATCAAGCATGGCATGACAAAGCATAGGCCACAGTCAAAAACAAGCTCTTTTTACCACATAAGCATGAACTTTCCTACTCTTTTCCAAACCAAACCAAACTATTTGCAAACCAATGTATGAAAGAGGGGGTCCAACCAATTTATTCAAAAAACTAAGCAAACAAAGCACACGAAAAACCAAAACAAAAACGAAAAAGAAGACGCTCTAAGAACAACACAACTGTGCATGAAACAATAAAAATGAAGCGTTTGGAAGAAACCTGGGATTTTTATTGATGAAGAGGGGGATGCCTTGGGCATCCCCAAGATTTGACGCTTGTACTTCTTGGATATTTCTTGGGGTGACACGCGTGGCATCCCCAAGCTTGAGCTTTAGTCCATCCTTCATCTCATTACTCATTCCTTCCATACACCTGAAATTTTTCCTTCATACAAAACTTCACACAATCTTTATTAGCAACATTAGTGCATTCAAGATAAATAAGTCTTAAGGTTCAGTTCTAACACCAAATAAACTTCCATTAGAACACTAGATACTGTAGCACTTCCCTCAAAAAGCTCAATTCCCCAAAAGAACTCAAAAAGGAACCAACAAGAAGCAAATACAGAAAATGGCAGAAATCTGTCAAAACAGACCAGCAGGTAAAGATGAATTTTTTCGAAGACCTTCTGTTGCTCAAATCAAAAAGTGTTGAACTAACGAAAGTTATATAACAACCTGGGGCAGAAGCACAAAAATCACGCCTCAAAAAGATGTTCAGAGATTTTACACGAATTTTTACGGTGAAGCATAGAAATCTGTTTCGGGACAGCAACTTTCCCAATCATTACTTCTCTCTCATTAGAGGATACTCTTGGCACAAAAAGCAAATAAAAAGGATAAGGACAGGTTATTACTGAGGTAATAACTTCAAAGACTCATCTAAAAAATTTGGGTTATCTTCCAATAAGTACTTTTCTTTAACGCCTTTAAGTTAGGCATAAGAAGCAAAGAAAGAATCAAGTGTTCTCAAATGAAGAAGCATTAAGATCAATACCAGAAATATTTTCAACAAGGCAAGGTATATCATCCAAATAAGTTCTAGAGGATCCTCTCTCAATGCTCTTAAGTTCACTATTCTCATCAAAAGGGTTTGCAGGAACAATCCAATCAAGATTCTTTTCTATGGCATCATGTATTGCTACTAGTTTAAAGGGTATTGGTATCTTAGGTTCCTCCCCATTATGTTCGGTTTTGTTCATCTTTTCTCATGTACCAACAACATCTACACATGATCCTAGCATATTGAAACGTTCAAAGACTTTTCTAGCTTCCTTGGCAACATCATAGAACTCCTTAAACAAAGTTTCTAAAATAAAATCCCTCTTTTCAGGGTCCTCAATTTCTTTAAGCTTAAGAAACATTACTTGCATTAAGGGGTTGAGGTTAACAAACCTAGCTTCTAACATGTGAATTAAAGAAGCTGCAGCAATCTCATAATTTGGGGCAAGTTCTGCAAGGGATCTATCCTCAGTATCTTCATGCTTACTAACATGATTGAAGAATTCTTCAATATTGTCTTTCCCAATTATAGAACCACTACCAATTGGAAGGTCTTCCAGGGTGAATGTAGGGATCAACATGGTGAGCTAAGGAAGTGGTGAAAACTAAAGGAGACTTAATTTTTTTGTGTTTTTGATAAAGAAAGCAAACTAGTAAAACTAATTTTTTTGTGTTTTTGAAGAACACAACAAGCAAACTAAGCAAAAAGAAAACTAAGCAAAACAAAAACAACAAAGTAAAGAGATTGGTTATGAGGGACTCCCCTTGTGAAGATGTCCTTGACTCCCCAGCAACGGCGGCAGAAAAATGCTTGATGGCTTTGTGTATGGCGCCCAAAAAAGTGCTGGTGCGTGGTTGATGTAGAGCTCGTTGGGAACCCCAAGAGGAAGGTATTATGAGCACAGCAGCAAGTTTCCCTCAGTTATGAAACCAAGGTTTAATAGAACCAGTAGGAGCAAGGAAACACCCCAAAGGTGTTACTAGCTGAGCTTTGGTGGGGCGCACTACCGGTGCTAGTAGCAATGTGGAGACCTGCACAACACAACCACAGAACTTTGTCCCCAACTTGCGATGAGGTTGTCAATCTCACCGTGTTTTGTGGAAAACAAAGGATTAAACATATCGAATGGAAAGAAGTAAAAGTTTGCAGAAAGTAAACACAAAGAAGTTAACAGTTTGTAGATTGAATATAAAAGACATGGACCGGGATCCATAGTTCACTAGAGGTGGCTCTCCTTAGATAGATAACATGCTGGGTGAAAAATTACAGTGGGACAATTGACAAACACCGAGAAAGCAATACATGCATATACTAATCATCTTGACTCCTTTGATACTTGATTAGGCATTACAACATTATACATAGACCGCCATCCAACTGCATCTATGACTAATAATCCACCTTCAGGTTATCATCCGAACCCCCTCCAGTATCAAGTTGCAATCAACAGATTATTGCTTTATGAACTGCGTGTAAAGTAAACAATACGATTGTTCTATGAACAAAGGATTGTTGTTTTCTCCCTAGTAGCAACATCACATCTAGTACCTTAGAGATTTCTATCACTTCCCCAGATTACCAGAGGCATGAACCCACTATCGAGCATAAATACTAACTCTTGGAGTTGCTAGCATCTACTTGTCCAAGATAGCTACTAACAACGGAAAGCATGCAAGATCACAAATAACAAAGACATGATAGAATCAATAATCAATCTGAGATAGCATCTCAATATCCATCGGATCCCCGCAAACACAACATGCAGAATTATAAATAGATGATCTTGATCATGAACGGAGCTCACAAGATCTAAACATGAAAGCACAAATGAGGAGAACCAGCCATCTAGCTACTACATGGATCCGTAGTCCAAGGATGAACTACTCATGCATCACACTGGAGGCTTGCATGGTGATGAAGAAGGCCTCCAGGGTGAATTCCCCTCTCCGGCAGGGTGCCGAGAAGAGCTTCAGATCCCTCCCGATCTAGGGATGGAGATGACGGTGGATACAGACTCTTTCGTGGATTTTTGATCGGGCCCTTAGGGTTTTCGTCCCGAGGGCATCTTATAGGCGGAAGGGGAGGCCGAGGGGGTGCCAGGGCTGGCCAGACCACCCCCTAGCATGGGCCAGGCTGGGCCGCGCGGCCAGGTGGTGTGGTGGCCCCTGGCCCCTCTCCGTCTCGTACTCTGGCATCTGATGACTTCCGGAAAAATAGGCACTTTGGCTTTTGTCACGTCCAATTCCGAGAATATTCATTTTCTGACTTTCCTGGAACCAAAAACAGCAGAAAATAGGCAGGCAATCGTGGCTCTTGTTAATAGGTTAGTCCAAGAAATCATATGAAAGGTACTCCAAAGTGTGGACAAAACACAAGAAAGTGGATAAACCCAAGCATGGAACATCAAAAATTATAGATACATTTGCAATGTATCACAATCTTCTTATTTACCATGGGAAAATGGTGCTTTTTTCTCTCTTTCCTCTTTTCTCATCATCTTTTTTTTCTTTTTCTCAATAACTATATCTCACTTTTTTTATAAGAAGAATGCTTCATAGATTGCTTATTATGGTTACGCTGCAGGTTTCCACCATGATTAGGCATGGATTAGACCAGCCGCCCAGGCGTTTCTCTAACACACATACATAACTCCATGGACTTACAAGCTCCCCTTTTATTTCACACCGACGACATCTGTAAACAAAAGAGCATGATATCAACGGGGTATATATTTATAGGTGTTAAAAGCGTTCCCCGTGACAGCACGGTTCTGCTAATCCCCACCCTATAATTTGCAAGCATATAACTTTCATGGACAGTCACAATGGTTTAGGTTTATTAAGTGCAAGAAATAAAGTGTGCCATCAAGTTCGTGAGAGCTTTACTAACTAACTTTCTCATAACAAGCAAACATTTTATTCAGAAGAAAACAAGGCATACTGAATATGCACGGAAAAGCAAATGATGCTAATAGGTAGGTATGGTGGACACTTTTGGCAATATTGGTTTTGGGGAGTTGGAAACACGAGTAGAGAACATACTCAGTGCAAGTGAAGGCTAGCAATAGTCGGGAAGCGACAAACGAGAGAGCAATAACTGTCATAATCATGCTTGCAACAAAACAGGACTAATCATGGCATGAAAGTGATTCAAGACCCCTGTGGCAAAATAATTCATCGAGGCTTAACTGATTTTTTGTTTCAGTCATATGCATGCGTGAGCTTGTGCCAAGTAAATTCAAGTGAAACATTCAGAGGAGGATATCACAGTGTCATACCAAGTTATGAATAGAACAATGCAAGCAAACATTCATATGACATGCCACAAACTATTAGCAAGCTGGAGCTAATCATAAGAAAGCAAGAACTACTAAGCATCCATAAATAACATATAGCTTACATGAACAGACTAAGCATGCCCACAATGATGAGTATATGTACAAAAATGAAAACAAATAGAGTTCGTTACCAGCCTCTTACCACACCTCAAGTTGTCATTGATCCTCATTATTGCTCTTCACTTGTGTGGCTTGAATAATAACATGAAACCCAACTCCACTGAGGACTGCTGAACCCTGCAACGAACTTCACAAAACCAAAGAAGAACAACAAATATTTTTGGGTTTTCGATTTTTAAAGGCAAGAACCAAAAGGAAGAACAAGCAAAGCGAAATCTTTTTGGGTTTTTCGAATAATCAAAACAAAGCTAAAAGGAAAAAAGCAAACCAAGGCTAAAAAGACAAAGAAGCAAACAAAGAGAAACAATGAAAATATTTTTGGTCTTTTTGTGTTTTGGAAAGCAAAAGTAAAGAAAGAATGAAAAACTAAAAAAAGAACGAAACATGGATATACAAAGTACCGACTAAACATGATATGTAGATGAATGTGATGTCGGTGTACCTCCCCCCAAGCTTAGGCTTTTTGCCTAAGTGGGTATCAACCCCAATGCGGGTAGGAACTCCAGGCTGGCGGGTCATCATAGGAATGATCGTAGTTAGGCCCTTGTGTAGAAGAAGAAGCTCCCCAATCATAGGTAGGCTGCTGGTACGAGGACTCCCCCTCATTCGAGGGCTGGACCGAATCATCTGTAGCCTCCCTTCCAGTCCCCTCAGTGAGTGACCATCCTACCATGGTTTCAAGGTTAAACAAAACAGGTGCAGGAAAAAGAACAACATGCTCGGACTTACTCCTTCTCCAACCAGTCTTGAGAAAGGTTATTTCATCAAACAAATCACTCAAATTAGCCCAAGAAGAAACAAATTTATGTTGTATCATGGAATTAAGGTCAAGCCTCTCTATGGGAAACTGTAGGTCTAGATGATGAGGCACTACACCATGCAAATATAATAAACTAGAGGCGATGAGGCCTCCACAAATTCCACCTTTCTCGCGGTTAGCAGGAAGACGGAAAGCAATCAAGGCACCCAAATTATAAGTCCTGTCTTGTTTTAAGGCAGCTGAGATGAAGGCTAGATCATATGAGGATAATTTATTAGCAGTTTTCCTAGCGAGAACACACTTGGCAATAAAGTAGGCAAAATATCGAATAGACGGGAGATGAATATTATGAATTTTACCACTCTCCTTTGAGAAGCTGCTCCCTTGGAAAATCTCCGCATACAAGTCCATGAGTGGTGTAGGTCGCTCTTTAATCCTTTCACACGATCCCCACTGGGGTACTTTAATAGCTGCACAAAAGTCATCAGAAGGAAGGTTGACAGCTATATTGTAAATTTTGTAGTGAACCATGGGGTTAGGCAAAGAGCAACTAAATCGAAAGTCCTGCACCACAAACATAGTTAGTTTCACAAATTGGTAAGGTTCATCTCCCACAAAATGGTCCAATCCTGCATTAGCAATTAAAGTATGGAAGTCCTGAGAAATCCCTACAGCCCTCATGAATTCGGGGCATGGATAGATGGAAGGAAAAACTTCCTCCTCTCGGTGAACCTTCATAACCTCAGGCACCCTTAATTCATGTTGGTTGAGTTGGTGTTCATTCATCTTCTTTTCTGAAATTTAGGACAACCATCATACAAGTGATTGCAAAGTGATTACATAATGAAGGGAACTACTTATAGGGACTTGTAAGAGGCCTAAACATGCATTAAAACAAAATTTCTAAGCATTGAACAAGCTTACAAGCTCACATAACCTGTCACCTACAGCAGCAAAATACTCAAGATATAATCCACTAAACACAAATCTACTTGGACAAGCGGAGGAGTCACATACCGGAGAACAAATGCTCCAAATTTCAGCAACAAAGATGGGCTGAGCAAGGAGATCGAAAAATTGTGGGCAAGAACAGCAAGAACGCGATTTTGAGCAAAGAACTGGTGTTTTCTCGGGAGAGAGAAGGAAGTGGCAAATGAGAGAGTGAGTGGAGGGCCAGGGGTGGCCCACACCATGGCTAGGCGCGCCCCTGGGGTGGCCGTGCCACCAGGTGGTGTGCCTGCCTGGTGGGCCCCCTGGTACTCTCCAGGAACTTCTCTACCCCTTTTTTCACGTAAAAATTTAATATGAATTTTCTAGAAAAAAATTAGACACTTTATTTTTGAGCAATTTTTAGGTATTGATGAATGATTTTCTAATAGAAAAATGACTTTGGAATGATGCAAAAACAAAACAAAGCTAAAACTTCAGAAGTTCTAAGACACTCTAATAAGCAAGCAACTAGCAACAGAAAAGTAAACTAAGTGAAGGCAAAAACTAAAATAGATAAAATAAAAGTAAGCGAAGATAATCATGGTGAAAACATTGTTTTGTTCATTAAAATCCCTTTGTTAACCAGGTTGATCAGGTATTGTTACCAAAACAATTTTATATGAAACAAAACTTTGTATTCCACTAATGATTATGTTACCTCAACCTTGATAGAAATGGTCCCAATCATAATAGTTTCATATTTTTCTCATGGTATGGGACAATATATTTCTCCAACTTGGATACCCTCAACATGTTTAATTGAATTTAAGCCATAAGTCCTATCAATCTTCTTGGGGAAATAGATAGTATGCTCCTTGTCATTAACATCAAAAGTCACCTTTCCTTGATTACAATTAATAATAGCTCCTGCAGTATTAAGAAAAGGTCTCCCAAGAATAATAGACATATTGTCATCTTCAGGCATTTCAAGCACAACAAAGTCAGTTAATATCAAGCAATTATGAGCCACTTGAACAGGTACATCCTCACATATACCAACAGGTATAGTAGTAGATTTATCAGCCATTTGCAAAGATATATCAGTTGGTATTAGTTTTTCCAATTGAAGTCTCTTATAGAGGGAAAAAGGCATAACACTAACTCCTGCTCCCAAATCACACAAAGCAGTTCTAACATAACTATTTTAATAGAGCAAGGAATAGTTGGAATCCCCAGGTCTCCAAGTTTCTTTGGAACCTTACCATTAAAGGAATAATTAGCAAGCAAAGTAGAAATTTCTTAATTAGGGATATTCCTTTTATTAGAGACAATATCCTTCATATACTTTGAATAAGGAGGCAATTTAATAGCATCAGTCAAAGGTATTTGCACAAATAAAGGTTTCATCCACTCACAAAACTTATTATAGTGTTTGTCTTCCTTTGACTTGTGTTTCTTATCAGGGAAAGGCATAGGTTTTTGTACCCAAGGTTCTCTTTCACTACCATGTTTCTTAGCAACAAAATCTTATTTAGTATTCTTAGTGTGCTTTTCAGGTTCTTCTTCAACTTTTTCTTTATCAGGAGCATCATTTTCTTCATTACCACTTTCAGTTTCAGCATCAGAGACAGATATACTATTAGGATCTTTAGCAGGTTCAGAAGGTTCTACAATAGTTTTATGTTTCTTTTTCCTTTTCTTAGGAGTAGTACCACTATTTTCAGTTTGTTGAGAATCCTGCTCAATTCTTTTAGGATGCCCGTCAGGATATAGAGGATCCTGGGTAGCAGCACCACTTCTAGTTCTAATTTCATAAGCATGTTTTCCTTTAGAAGCATTAACTAGCAAATCTTTTTGTACCTTAATAAGTTGATCAATTTGAGTTTGAACCATTTGGAAATGTTTAACAAGAATTTTAACATCATTAGAGGTTCTTTCCACAATATCCTTCAACTCAACAATAGCTCTAGAGTTTTCCATTAAATGATTTTGCACCCTTTTATTAAAATTATCTTGCTTAATAATAAAAACATCAAATTCTTCTAAGCATTGATCAGGAGGTTTAGAGTAAGGAATATCACCTTCATCAAAATGTTGGAGAGAGTGTACCTCAATAGTGGATGAGTGGGAGATTGGCTGACATAATTCTTCTATAGGAGGTAAATTCTTCACATCTGCAGCTTTAATTCCCTTCTCCATAAGACATTTCTTAGCTTCCTTCATCACTTCATCATTTAGTTCAATAACTCCCCTCTTCTTTGCTGTTGGTGTTGGCGTTGGCTCAAGCACAGTTAATTCAGGTGTAGTTGTCTCAGGTGGAGTTCAATCTTCATAATTCTTCCTTATTTTAGCCATTAATTCCTCAGCTTCTTTGGGAGTTCTATTCCTGAAAACACAATCAGCACAACTATCCAGGTATGTCCTAGATTCTTCAGTTAGTCCATTATAATATATATCAAGAAGATCATTTTTAGGTAATGGGCATCCAGCCTGTGCATGAATCAAAGCACAAAACGTTGCCCATGATTCAGGCAATATCTCTTTTTCTCCCTATTTAAAATCGAAAAGTTCCTACAGAATGGCATGTCTAGCACTAGGAGGGAAATATTTCTGAAGGAAAGTACTAATCAAGCAATCAGGGCTATCAATATATTCAGGAGGTAAATTATTAAACCAAGTTTTAGCTTCTCCTTTTAGTGAAAAAGGGAAAATTTTAGCAACAAAGTAGTTGTGCATCTTAATATCATCAGAAAACAGGCCACTCATGGTAGAAAGCTCAGTCATATGTGCTACCGCACTTTCATTCTTAGTCCCACAAAAAGGTTCTTTCTCAATAATAGTTATGTAAGATAAATCAAGAGAGATATCATAATCCTTATCTATAATGTTTATGGGAGATGTAGCAAATTTAGCATTAGGAGATAATTTGGGTTTTATAGTACGCCTCTCAAGGAGACTCTTAATAGCACTTTTATCATGAGTGTTTTGACATTCTCTAATAAATTCATCGGTCATCTCTATATAACTGTCTTCAATATCATAGCTCTCTCTAGACTCAGGTGAACTGACAGGTGTAGTAGTGTCTTCATTAGGAGTTTCAGTATTTCCAGCTATAGTTCTAGCAATCGTAGCATCTAGGAAAGGACCTAATGAACCACTTTTATCAAGCACAGTAGAAGCAGCATCATAAGTATCAGAAGTTTCAGATTCAGCAGTAGTAGCAGTGTGTGTAGCATGTGTATGTGGTGGTGTAAGGAACTTACTCATAACAGATGGTGAATCAAGAGCAATAGAGGTATTCAAAACTGTACCTCTCCTTGTAGTGGATGGTAATATAGGAATCTTTCCATCACGAGACTTACCCGTGATGAATGGATGGCAGCGAACAATAGTGATTCCAAGTGAACTTGACAAATAGAGCTATGCTCCCCGGAAACAGTGCTAGAAAATAGTCTTGATGACCCACAAGTATAGGGGGTGTATCGCAGTATTTTCGAGGGAAGTGAAACCCAATTTATTGATTCTACACAAGGGGAGCCTAAGAATATTTATAAGCCTTAACAACTGAGTTGTCAATTCAGCTGCACCTGGAAACAATATTGCTCACAGCAGTTTATCAGTAGCAACAGTTTTGTAATAGCAATAGCAAAGTAATAGCAGTAGTAAAAGTAAAGACAGTAGTAACAATTGCAGTAAACAGTAGGATTAAAGTGTGGTAGGCATAGGGATGGATTGATGGGAGTTGCATGGACAATAAAATTCATATGGCAATCAAGACATTGGGCATTTGCAGATAAATAAGATAAAGCATCCAAGTACTAAATAATCATAGGCATGTGTTCCATATATAGTCATACGTGCTCGCAATGAGAACTTGCACAACATCTTTTGTCATGTCAGCCCGTTTGTAGCGGGGCCTCGAGGGAACTACTGGCAATTAAGGTGCTCCTTTTAATAGAGCACCGGAGCAAAGCATAAACACTCCATGAACACATGTGATCCTCACATCAAAGCCATCCCCTCTGGTTATCCCGATTATTGTCACTTCGGGGCCTTTGGTTCCAGACAACAATATGTGTATACAACTTGCAGGTAAGATCACAAACAACACTATCATAATGAATCAATAAAATGTTCAGATCTTAAATCATGGCACTCGGGCCCTAGTGACAAGCATTAAGCATAACAAGTTGCAACAAAGTCAAAAAGCACTAATAATAGATAGGCACCATGCCCTAACAATCTGATGCCATTACATGAACGATCTCATCCAATCCCTACCATCCCGATAGCCTATAGCGGGGGATTACTCACTCATGGATGGGGGAATCATGGATGGTCGATGGAGAAGCGATGGTGATGATGATGGTGATGATCTCCTCTAATTCCCCATCCCGGCAGGGTGCTAGAACGGAGTTTCTGGTTCTTATTCGTGGAATCTGGTGGTGGTGGCGTAGCGGAACTCTTTCTAGAAAAACATCGAACCCCTCTTGGTTCTTAGGTCAAGAGGCAACTTATAGGCGAAGAGGGAGGCTGAGGGGGTGACCGAGGCGGCCACACCACCCCTTGGCGCGGCCAGGCCTGGCCCGCACGGCTAGGTGGTGTGGGGCCCTCGTGGCCTTCCTCTGTCTCGTCTTCTGGCTCCATGAATCTTCTAGTGAAATTGGATTTTTGGCATATTTTCCGGGATTTTTCCTGATAGTTGATTTTCTGCACAAAAACTAGACACCTAGGTAATTCTACTGAAAACAGTGTCAGTCCATGTTAGTTGTATCCAAATCACACAAGTTTAGAGGAAAAACAATAGCAAAAGTGTTCGGGAAAGTAGATACGTTTTGGACGTATCAATATGCTCTATGGGAAAGTGTTTGAAAGGCAGGCACCCGAGAATCCGGCTAGCCATGGAAAGTGAAAGACAAAGGTTTTTTTAGAGCATATGACATGATTGAAAGACCCATGAATAAGGTTTATACTGGTTACTAAGAGGGCAACACCATTAACTGATGCCATACAAAAAGTGGTGAAAGTTCTTGACAAAAAGTCAAAATAGTCATGTCTATCTTGTTGTTTAAAAAAATCTTTTTTACACTATTTGTTTTATGAGAAACTTATCTTTATTACAAAGGCATGTCCAAAGGTTAAATTAAAAGCTGGTAAAAAGCCATGCAAAGCAATTAGAGATAGCGGAGTGTATGATAAATTTGAGACTTGTTCAATTGTCCAACATGTAATGGTTAGTTTTTGTTCAAAAAGTAAGAGTTAAGTGATAATATCTATCTATGTAGCCCATATGTGCATGGGGTTAGTTCATATTTCTTTTGGACAAATGAATATGCATAAGTTGATGATGCCATGCTCGTATTTTCTTGTCAACCATAAGCTCATTGATACGTGATCATGATCTATTCGCTTATTTGCTCGAGGACGAGCAAAGGTTTAAGCTTGGGGGAGTTGATACTTACATTTTGCATCATCATTTTTAGGACCTTTATGCACTATTTAGAATCATATTTACCTTGATCCTTCATTATTTATGCATATTTAGATGGTTTACGGGACTTTCCTACAAAGTCCCTTTAATTGGTATTTAATTTCTGAGAGGCAAAAAACCTCCCTTTCATGTTTTTGTTGTTTCAGGACCTTCTAGGCGTTAATAAATTGACGGAAAAATATCTGACAAGTTTTCACCAGGAGAACCAACTTGGGCCAAAGAATGAAGTGAGGGGATCCACGAGGCCCGAAAGAGGCCATGTGTTGCGCCCACCCCTAGGCGTGCCACACAGGCTCTTTCGGCCCTCGAGCATCGTCTCGACTCCTCCTTTTTTACAAACGCCTTCGAATCGCCAGAAAACCGATGCCACATTTTCCCACGATTTACAGAGGCGAAGGCGAAAGTCCTCTCCTACTCCAGGAGGGGGTAGATCCTGTCGTGCCGGAACCTCCGGTGAGGGGGAAATCGATGCCATTGTCATCACCACTCCTCCTAGGCATAGGGGGAGGCCTCTCCATCAACATCTCCATCAGCACCATCACCATCACCATCTCCAAGATCCATCTTGTTCCCCTCATAGTTTGTGATTGATTGAACCCCGGATATTATTTTAAGGGATATTTACATGTTTGTGATTGGCATATTGTCTTTATTTGGTGGAGAGATTATATTTTCAGATTGTGTTGTAATCCATATGCTAATGGTCCGTATAATGTTTGGAACTTGTGAGTCTCTCCACATGTTCCCGAGGGCATAGGATGAATTGGCTCTGATTTCCATATAATATGCAATGAGTATGTGGTCTAGTTTTCTATCTTTTATATTGTTCTATGATGGTTTTATGCGAACGTCGACTGGATATTACTTCACCTACATGGGCTCGTAGGAGAATACTTTGATGCAATGATAGGGGTTGGAAGGGATGGAATTAACAGAAACCGTTTTCCAATTCTTTAAGTTGCATTGGAGGGATTATATGTCGGGGACCAATGAACCTATTGCTATGGTGGGACATGTATGTCTTAATGATTCCTAGATGTTCATGTAAATGGACCTAGGACCCATCATAAGTGGTGTATTTATTCCATACCTATGGATGCACCTAATTAGGCTCCGCCCTAAGGGAATAAAACTCAACAGCATATTCACCATATTGTGTAGAAATCTTTATGCTAAGTAAATCCATGTTGCCCTCAGGAACGCTCGTCACATATAAGTACACACACACTTGAGATTGTCCTCTTGCTGCATAGAGAATTGGGCTTTCTCTCATTGAGATCATTCACTTATTTCTATTTACTTTCAACATTTTACATTCTTGCAAAACCACAAACCCAAAACACCAAATCTACTGCATTTACTATTATTTCCTTTATCAAATTTGCTAACCAATACCTTCAACTCCTCGTGGGTTCGACAACCTTTATTTATTTAAAAGTAATACAATTGATCTCCTGCACTTGGGAGCCATCATCAGCTATGATGATCGGTTCTTCATGCCCGTTGAAGTGCCACCTCCCCCCAGGGAAGAAGTTGATGAAGTTTCTGAAGACGACAAGCAGACTGAGTCTGACATACTCGTCTTGGAAAGATATCAGGGTGATATGGGTGATGCTTCCAGTGATCCGGCAAATCCTTTGTCTCCACCTGCATCGTAAAGTTTACCAGAAGAACAATGTGTTATTCTGAAAAAAAAATCTGATTCTAATAAGTAGAATATTATTTTGCTATGCTAGTTTGTAAGAACTCATGCTTTACTTCTTTAGCACTTTTGGATTTTTATTTTTTTGCTTGAAAATTATTTAAGCACTATTTTGTCTATACTTTTGGTTTATCTGGCTTTCCGCCTCGTCATTTTCATGAGCTGGCAAACCTTCAGCACGGAAACTTTGCCGAGAAACATAGCTCAATTGCTAAACCAGTTTAAACCCGGAATCAAAGATGGCTTCCAGTACCAACAATTCATTATTTGGAAAATACTCACATCCAGCAATACAAAATCCCAAGTATAAACTAGAAAATTTAGACTTATACCCGAAGGTAGCATTTTTAGAATCGGAAATCTAACCAGAACAAACATGAGCATAAAATACTTTCAAGTACTCTAGGATTTTTCACTATGACATGATTTTTCGGAAATAACATGGCACATAAAAAATATCTCAGAAAAAACATTAAGGAGACCAACACTTTATTTCACTTTCAACAGGTACATGGATATGATTACAAAGAAAAAAATTAAGAGTAAAAGGGGCGTAGCTGAGCAATATTCCATGCACAGTCTATTTTATCCGAATTTGTACTGCCTCTAGCTCTCTTTCTCTTTTTAATAGCAGGTATTTCTTTTTCTAGCCTCATGTCAGTTAGGTAGTAAGAACCATTGTGCAATACTCGACTAACCATAAATGTCCCTTCCTATATAGGGGCAAGTTTGTGCTCACTTTTTTGCATAGCTGGAGAACCAGATCGCCCTTCCTAAAAGACCGATTTCTGACTCTGACTATGGTACTTGTGTAACTTCTGTTGATAGGCTGTAGATCTCTATTCAGCACATATGCAAACTTCCTCGAGTGTATTGAGGTCATCTTGTCGAGCGACTTCGGCATCCTCTTTGACATACGCAGCGACTCACGGAGAAGTATGAATAAGATCACTTGGAAAAACTACTTCTGCACCTTGGACCAAGAAAAAAGCTGTATATCCAGTTGACCTGTTAGGAGTAGTTCGTAAACTCCATATCACAGACAGCAATTCATCAGCCCAAGCCCCGTTAGCACGATGAAGTGGTGCTTTGAGTCTTGACCGCGGGCCTTGAAGAATTAGACCATTTGCCCTTTTGACTTGTCTGTTGGGTTGTGGATGTGCAACCGATACAATATCAAGTTGGATCCCTTGTTCATTGTAAAATTCGACGAGTTCTCCCATGGAAAAGTTACTCCTGTTGTCCGTAATAATACTGGGTGGATACCCGAATCAGATTATAATGTCCTTGACGAACTTTTTGGTTGTTGCTCCATCACAATTTGTGACGAGTTTTGCCTCAATACATTTCATGCATTTATCCACCATCACAAAAAGGTGAGTGTATCCACTTTGATCCCATTTAAACGGTCCTACCATGTCGAGCCCTCAGACCGCAAAGGGCCATATAATCAGAATTGTTTGCAGCTGATCAGCCAGAACATGGGCTTGTTTGGTGTACTGTTGGCAACCTTTGCACGTCTTGACCAGCCATTCGGCATCTTCCTTAGCTGTAAGCCAGAAAAATCCGTGTCTAAAGGCCTTTGCCACTAAAGATTTTTCTGCAGCGTGATGTCCGCATTCGCCTTCGTGGATTTCCCTTAGGATTTCCACTCCTTCTTCCGGAGAAGCACAACGCTGAAAAGCCCTAGACACACTCTGTCAACACCCGGATATTTAATCCCAGATGCCTGTTATGCCATACATCGCAATCCCAGGATTACCATTTTTGTGAGACATAACAGAAGTAGTACCATAGTACATCATCCATTACAAACCATAATAAAGGTCTTACAAATAAAGGATCTCATGATCTAGTCTTAATACAATCAAGCAGCGGAAAATAAACGTAGTAGGGGCTCCATCTTGAAGTCACGTGCAATGACGATGGGAGATGATCCTAGTTGTCGTAGACCTCTCATGTCCATCATCTTGGTAGTCCTCCTCATAGTCGCCACGAATAGCCAGGGACAAAGCCATGAGTACTCTTTAAGTACTCGCAAACTATCACTAACAAGTAAGGTAGTTCTAGTAGGAATCTTAAGCTCTAGGTTTATTTGCAAAACGCCAGGTTTATCTTATACTGAGTTTAGAAGTAAAGAAAACTAATTTAATGTTCTACATCACCTAAGTGGGAACTTAGTTTTCATGTTCACAACCCTGTTGTGGTCAAGTCAAATTCATAGTTCACTTCACAAGTCATTTTGAAAACATCTGACAACGGAACAGTATGGCCACTCCAACTTTCCATGACCGTGGACGTGGCTATTCGAATAGTTTGACACTCTGCAGAGGTGGTACACTTTCACCACAAAATTCAATACATCCGTCAGGGATAACCCTGAATCATCATACTTAGTATGCGGATAATCAATCCTAACCTTTCAATTATACACTCTAGTATAGGCACCTCCCCTATGAGCTTGGCCTCCTAGCCATGGACATCTGTCATCCTGGGAACTGCATAGGTGGATAATACACATTCACGAGGTAGCCTCAGCTCAACCTCTTTTCACGAGGGAACCCATACTAACGCATATAAACTTCCGGTTAAGCCCTACCCAATTCAGGTATTGTGGTTGTATGGTAAAATTGGAATGGTATCGCATCCGAACCCAACCATCAGTTTTTATAAAGGGCTAAGGCTCATGCCTCAACATTTTCATCATCAAATCCTTTTGTGTTTCTCAACACATGTCAAAACATTTCAATAGAATGAATCCTCATCCCAAGGTTTTCATAATCATTTTCACCAAGTATTCCCATCTAAAGTGATCAACTTTTATGCTTAGCACTAACCACTAAAGTTGAGGGTATTTACTAATGAGAGGTGCTAATCAAGGGTAACTATCCAACTCTAATCTCATGCCTTGGGATGACATCTAAGTATAACTAGTTAGGCCTAGGTTTATACTCTTTATGGTATCTATCCTATTTTTCCAATACTCACCAAGCACTAACTAAAAGTAAAGAACTTTGGTAAAGTAAAGGAATAAAGCTTGCAAGTAAAACTTGGGATTGGTATAATCAAAGTCATGTAACCAAGCATAGGTTATTTTGCAAGGATGGCTTACATAGTTAACTTGTAGTGTTAGGCTTGCATAGGTATAATACTTGCAAGTGTTAGCTGGCCTTGAGTAGTGCGTTGGTTGAAATTCTCTTCTTCTTCTTCGTAGTACTCCTCCTCCTCGTATCCCGGGTCGGTACTATCGTCTATAAATGAATACGAGGTACACAATCACCAAAAAATACTTAACTATTTCTATTTAGCACACTAAGGCTCACATTTGATGATCTAGCATCATCACAAACACCACATGAAATAAAGACCTAATTTTATTTATCTTATTTTGGAAAAGTAATTTCTACTCATTGAAAATACTTAAGATTTAATATTCTCCAATTAAAATATGGGATCATGTTGACACATGTCATCACCACATATTCTAATACTTGGGAATGTGATTTAAAGTGTTGGTCATCTTTTATAAGGTTTAATATTACTATTTAATAAAATTAAAGTGACTAGAAATGCTTATATAGCATCCTTTTGGTACTAGTACAATGTCACTACATGGAAACTTAAATATTTTGACATATTCAGATAGATATTGTCAAATGTGATTTTTGAGAGTTGGAATCAACTCAAAAGCATTTATGGTTGATTTTTGAAAAATGTTTGAAGTTGGAAAAGTCTCTGCCTTGTTATTTTTACTATAGGTGATCTCTAACTCCAAATGACTTGAATCCAACGGGCTTGGATAGATAATTTAAATACCTTTCTAACAAAATTGGAATCATGCAATTTGGTTCAGTGAATCTCTTTGAAATGATTTTTGAATCTACTAACAAAATCTGGTTTCAACTAAAATGGAAAATAACTATTTGAATCCTTTGGGCTCATGAGGAAAGTAACGGGCGCCCAATGCACTCTGCGGCGCATGGTAGCTGCTGACAGGGGTGTCCCACTAGTCAGTGGCTCATCTAACCCGAAACATTATGTTTCAATCTGAGCCCTACGATCTAACGGCTAAGGTTCATCTCCTACGTCGAACAGCTCCGACAAGAACTAAACCCTAACGCGACAGTGGGGGTCGTGTGAGGCTCACTTGGGCTTCAGCTAGGGTCGGCGATGGGGGCGAATGATGTTGTAGACAACGAATGTTCGAACGGTGGTCACGGCGGCTCCTGGGGCAGCTCTAATCAACGACGCCCTTCCTTCACTGCAGCGGCAAGCTCCGGTGAAATTCCGGTGGTGCGGTGCTCACCTTGCTCCGGGGAGAAGTGTGGGAGGTTTTGTGAGGAGTGGGGAGTGAGATGGTATGGTGAATTGAGGCGGGGTGGGCTCTATTTATACACCGGCGAGAGGGACACCGCGGCATGGGTTGGCTCCTCCAGCGACAGCGGTACAGCGAGCAATTGGCGTGGCTGAGGGTAGGGGAGACACGGTGCTTCCTGGCGGTCGTCACGGGCTTAAAGGCGCGTCACGGGACGGGCGAGAATGGTCGGGCGCGGGCGATGCTCTGCGCAGAACTAGCGGTGTTCGAGACGGTGCACGGGGGCTACAGGTCGCGCGGCGGCGAACAGGGATGTCTGGGGGTAGCTAGGGTCATGGCGAGTGTGTGCACACACGGAGAGGGAGAGGCGCGGCGTGTGCGCGCTAGTCGGCTGTGGTGCTCTGGCATGCTCTCGGCATGGCATAGAGAAAAATGGGTGCGGCGATGCTGGGTGGTCCACTTAAATATTTTTACATATTCAGATAGATATTGTCAAATGTGATTTTTGAGAGTTGGAATCAACTCAAAAGCATTTATGGTTGATTTTTGAAAAATGTTTGAAGTTGGAAAAGTCCCTGCCTTGTTATTTTTACTATAGGTGATCTCTACCTCCAAATGACTTGAATCCAATGGGCTTGGATAGATAATTTAAATACCTTTCTAACAAAATTGTAATCATGCAATTTGGTTTAGTGAATCTCTTTGAAATGATTTTTGAATCTACTGACAGAATCTAGTTTCAACTAAAATGGAAAATAACTATTTGAATCACTGGGCTCTGTGCGGGAAAGTAAACGGGTCGGCCCAACTGCATTGCGCTGGCACAACGGGCTGCTGACAGGGGGTCCCACTAGTCAGTGGCTCATCTAACCCAAAACGGTATGTTTCAATTTGCGCCCTACGATTAGAATGTGATCTAACGACTGAGGTTCATCTCCTACGTCGAATAGCTCCGGTGAGAACTGAACCCTAACATGGCGGTGGGGGTTGTGTGAGGCTCACCTGGGCTTCAGCTAGGGTCGGCAATGGGGGCGAATGACGTTGTAGATGACGGCGGTTCGAACAGTGGTCGCGGTGGCTCCTAGGGTGGCTCCAATCAACGGCGCCCTTCCTTCACTGCAGCGGTGGGCTCCGGTGAAATTCCGGCGGTGTGGTGCTCGCCTTGATCCGGGGAGAAGTGTGGGAGGTTCTGTGAGGAGTGGGGAGTGAGATGGTGTGGTGAATTGAGGCGTGGGTGGCCTCTATTTATACACCGGTGAGAGGGACATTGCGGCATGGGCTGGCTCCTCCGGCGACGGCGGTACAGCGAGCTATTGGCGTGGCTGAGGGTAGGGGCGACGCGATGTTTCCTGGCGGTCATCACGGGCTTAAAGGCGCGGCACGGGGCGGTCGAGAATGGTCGGGCGCAGGCGGTGCTCTGTGCGGAACTGGTAGTGTTCGAGACGGCGCACGGGGGCTACGGGTCGCGCGCTGGTGAACAGAGATGTCTGGGAGTAGCTAGGGTCATGGCGAGTGTGTGCATGCGCGGAGAGGGCGAGGCGCGGCGTGTACACGCTGGTCGGCTGTGGCGCTCTGGCGTGTTCTCGGCATGGCATAGAAAATATGGGCGCGGCGATGCTGGGTGTTCCACGGCTTGCCTGCGGTCGAGGGTTGGACAGGGGGTGGCGGTGGACGGTGGCCTGTCTACGGTTTAAAGAATTTGAAATGTTTCTATTAGAAATTCTTTACTAGGAACACTCAAAGTGGTCTAGTGGTTAATTGTGGTCAAAATGACCATTTCATCATATGATTCATATTTGAATTTTTTTTTTTTGTTTGTAACTAGCCTAGATGATGTAGTATTCCTCCTTAAACCATTCTTTATCATTTGTAGCAATCAAACATGGCAATTGCACCCATTTATACACTAATGCAAATCACACATACACTCATATTCAATTTAATAATAAAAGTTTTTGTTAACCCTAAACTTGGGTGAATAGAACTTGATAATCTTGATTAATATTTTTGGGGTGTTACAAACCTTCCCTCCTTAAACAAAATCTCGTCCCGAGATTTAAGAAAACTAGGAACTAAAGAGATTTGGAAACTTAGTCCTAATGTAATCTTCTCTCTCCCAAGTAGCTTCTTCTTCAGTATGGTTGCTCCACTGGATCTTGAGAAACTTGATACTCCGGGTCCTGGTGGTTTTGAAGGCTTCTTCCAAAATACGAATGGGTACTTCCCAATACGTCAGATCCTTATTGATATCTATGGCTTGGTGATCGATGTTCTTGAACACTTCGGTCTTCTCCAGAACTTCTAAGCATTTGCGAAGTAACGAGATATGGAACACATCATGTATGGATGACATCTCCTCCGCCAGTTCTAGTTGATATGATACTTCTCCTCGGCGATTCAAAATCTTGAGTGGTCCAATATATCTGGGGGCTAACTTCCCTTTCAATTGAAAATGTTGCATTCCTTTCAAGGGTGATAC
This sequence comes from Avena insularis, assembly GCA_023614405.1. Taxonomy (NCBI): domain Eukaryota; kingdom Viridiplantae; phylum Streptophyta; class Magnoliopsida; order Poales; family Poaceae; genus Avena; species Avena insularis. Next base: position 65,303,490 of record CM042692.1, on the reverse strand, counting down.
TTTGAGATACAAAAAATCTCCGACATTAAATGTCAGGTCTCGACGTCTCTTGTCAGCATAACTCTTCTATCTGGATTGGGCGGTCTTGAGGTGTTCACGGACTTTGTGAACCTTCTCTTCGGCTTCTCGTAGGATGTCGGGTCTAAAAATCTGACTCTCTCCTACTTGCGACCAATTCAATGGGGTACGGCACTTCCGTCCATACAAAAATTTGCGAACTGGCTTGATAACTGTTGTTGTATGAGAATTCTGCGAAAGGCAGACAATCTTCCCATTTTGATCCATATTCTAACACACAAGCTCTCAACATATCTTCTAAGATTTGGTAGACTCTTTCAGTTTGCGGGTGATAAGTTGTGATGAAGTTCAGCTTGGTTCCTAATCCTTCTTGAACTTTCTGCCAAAATCTTGAGGTAAATTGGGTTCCTCGATCCGATACTATGGTCTTAGGGGTTCCATGCAAACTGACGATTCTAGCAATGTACAGCTCTGCTAGCTTCAAACTCTGGTAGGTGGTCTTGACAGGTATAAAATGGGCTACCTTAGACAGTCTATCCACTATGACCCAAATAGAGTCATTTCCCCTACTAGATGTAGGCAAACCGATGATGAAATCCATTCCGACAGACTCCCATTTCCATTTTGGAATCTACAATGGTTGCAAAAGTCCTACGGGCCTCTAGTGTTCCGCTTTGACTCTCTGACAGATATCACACTTGGCTATGTAGCTTCCTATTTCTCTCTTCATCTTGTGCCACCAAAATTGATCTTTCAAATCCTGATACATATTTGTTCCTCCGGGATGGATAGAATAAAGAGTATCATGAGCTTCCTGCATGATGACTTGTTTCAACTCAGAATCTGCTGGCACACAAATACGTCCTCTGTACCACAAAACTCCTTCTTCATCTTAAGTGAATCCGGGTACCTTTTCTGTATTGATACGACGCTTGATTATGTCGATACTTGCATTTCCTTTCTGTGCTTCCTTGATCTGACTGATCAAAGTGGGTTGAAGTTCAATACTAGCTAGGAATCCTTTGCTAACTAGCTCTGTTCTAAACTGCTCCAACTCTTCATGCAAACTTGGTTGGGCTTCTTTAATCATGGTGTTTAATCTACACGGTAATCTGCTAAGAGCATCCGCTACCACATTGGCCTTGCCGGGGTGATAGTGATTGTCAAGGTCATAATCCTCGATTAACTCTATCCATCTCCTTTGCCTCATATTTAGCTCCTTCTGGGTAAAAATATACTTCAGACTCTTGTGATCTGAATAAATCTCGCAGCGGTTACCCATGAGGTAATGCCGCCATGTCTTCAAAGCTAACAATATGGCTGCTAGTTCGAGATCGTGGGTAGGGTAATTCTGCTCATGTTGCTTCAGTTGTCGGGACAGATAGGATATGACTTTGCCTTCTTTCATCAACACACATCCGAGACCAATCTTGGACGCATCACAATATACATCAAAAAGCTTCTTGATATCCGGCATAATCAAAATTGGGGCTGAAATCAATTTCTTCTTGAGCTCTTGAAAACTTGCTTCACATTTGTCCGTCCATTCAAACTTCTTATCTTTCTTCAACAGTTGGGTCATTGGTCTTGCGATGCTCGAGAATCCTTCTACAAACTTGCGATAGTATCCGGCTAATCCAAGAAATGCACGGACTTCTATTTGGGTGGTTGGGGCTTTCCATTCTTCAACATCCTTAACCTTGGCGAGATCAACAGCGACTCTTCCTGCTAATACGATATGTTTGAGGAATCCTACTTCCTTCAACCAGAACTCACACTTGCTAAACTTAGCATACAACTGATGCTCTCTAAGGGTTTCAAGGATGGTTCTTAGGTGTAGCTCATGGTCTTCTTCTGACTTGGAATAGATCAGAATATCGTCGATAAACACAACGACAAACTTATCCTGGAAGTTCATAAAAATCTTATTCATGAGGTTCATGAAATAAGCGGGGGCATTGGTTAATCCAAAATACATGACAGTATACTCATACAATCCATATCTGGTGTTGAAGGCAATCTTTGGGATATCCGTTGCACGAATCTTGAGTTGATGATAACCAGTTCTAAGATCAATCTTAGAAAACACTCTGGCACTAGTCAACTGGTCAAACAGATCCTCTATCTTCGGGAGTGGGTTCTTGTTCTTGATGGTGACATCATTCAACTTCCGGTAATCCATACACAAACGGTTACCTCCATCTTTCTTATCCACAAACAAAACAGGCGATCTCCATGGCGATGCGCTTGGTTGAATCAAACCTTTCTCCAGCATAGCATCAATTGCTTCTTCGGCTCCACTAATTCCGATGGGTTCATACTATAAGGTCTCTGAGCTATGATTCCAGTTCCAGGAATTAGTTCAATGATGAACTCGATATCCCGATATGGGGGCATACCAGGCAATTCATCTGGGAACACGTCGGGGTATTTACAAACTACTCTGACTTGGTCTAGGGTTGGTTGGGCTAGACTCTTGTTGCATTTGAACTAATGGGGCAGTGTCTCGGATACATGCTCTACTGATACTCCAGTGCTACTGGTCATGGTTATGGATTTCTTGGCACAGTCGATCAATCCTTTATGTTGCGACATCCAATCCGTTCCTAGTACTACTTCCAAACCTTTGGTTCCAAGTACTATTAGATTAGCATAAAAATCTATTCCATGGATTCTGATAGGTACAGCCTTGCAAATTTTTCTAGCCTTGGTAGTTGAACCAGGTATTTGAACTATCATAACATGCTTCACTTTGTTGGTTGAATCTTACTAGTGCATGCAAATTCTTCTGTAACAAACGAGTGCGATGCTCCGGAATCAAACAACACTCTTGCAAGTACCGAGTTAATAGAAAACATACCTAGCACGACATCTGGCGCTTCCTGAGCTTCTTCAGCATTCATGTGGAACAGACGGCCGTTGCGGTTGAGCAAATTTCCTGGGGCAAATCTCCTTCCAGGCTGAACACGGCGTTGCTGCTGAGCTGGTGTATTCACATTGGTGGTTGCTGCAAGCTTCTTGGGGCACTCGTTGGAGTAGTGACCCTTGACTCCACATTCAAAGCAAGTGATCTGGGACTTGTCTTTTCCTGCAATAGGCATAACATTGCTTACAGTCCTTGGGGCAGTATTGTTGTTGTTTTTGTTGTTGTTGGACATGGGCGGTGCACGGTTGAAGTTATTGGAGTTGTCGGGGTTGTTGTTGTGGTTTCCTCTAGACCTTGGGTTTCCACCTCCACGGTTGGATAGCTTGGACGGGACATAGGGGGTCTATTGTTTCTCGGGGCATATCCTGCAGACGGGTTGGGGCGATACTTCTGGGTATGGTGGGATCCTGGTTGGTGCATCATCCTGCGCTTGCGATTGTCATTGGCTTGGTTTATCTTCCCTTCCATTTGGATGGCAGAATCCACCAAAGCTTCAATATCATCAAAGGGAATGTTGACTAGCACGGTTTGCATCTCATCATGCAGTCCATTCAGAAATCTCTCTTTCTTCTTGGCTTATGTGTCAATCTCATTAGGGGCATATCTAGCTAGTGACAGAAATCTGTCACGGTACTCAACCACAGTCATCCTTCTGTGTTTCAATTCTTTGAACTCATCCCTCATCCTCTTAATCAGACCGGGGGGCACATGAGTCCGGCAGAACTTGACCTTGAATTCTTCCCAAGTCATCATTTGACCTCCGTTCATGGTATGAATGCTATTCCACCAGGCTCTTGCATCACCTGCCAGATAATGGGTGGCAAACAGTACTTTTTCATTGGCCTCAACTCCTGCGACCTCTAAGTTGTTCTCCATGGTTTTGCAGTCCTTGACATCTAAGGGCTCTTCAGACTTACTAAAGATAGGTGGGTTGGTATTCTAAAAGTTCTTGAGCTTGGATCCATGGTTATCCTGGTTTCCGTGGCCTTGATTATTGTGGGCCATCTGAGCTATCTGCTGAAGTGTGGCTAGATTTGCTTGACGTTCGGCTCTACTAGCTTCACGGTCAGAAGCTAGAATTTGTAGAATCTGCAGCATTGGGTCTTGAGATGAACTGCTTCCTCCGGGATTTCCACGAGTCATCTGAAGATTGAGATAGATGGTGAGATAAGAGGGAAATTTCTAGGGTTTATGGTTTTGCTTCAAAAGCTTTAAACTTTGAGTTTGACTCAGGTTTTGAAAACCAACAACTTGTTCTCATTCATTCGTAGCACACAATACAAACTCACACCACAACACAAACATAAAACAGATGGTTTTAAGAACCATTCTGTGAAACTATGATACAAAGGGACCGGGTACAATTCACTCCTACGGTAGTGCTCAAGTGCATCTAATCATCATCAAAGAGGTCGGAATCATCATCATCAGTGTGGAACTCCATGGCATCGTCCTCCAGGTAGTCATCATCATCACTGAGGTAGGAGTAGAGATCTTCGCGGATGTCTTCACCTTCCTCCTCCTTCTCTTCAAGATGGATCTCTTGTTCACGGATGGTCTTCTCAAGAGCATCAACCTTCTTGCGAAGATGATCGATGGTACGATCATTCTTGTCATGTTGATGATGAAGTGATTGGTGCTCCCTAGCAAGGATGGAGAGGGTCTGGTCCTTCCTGACTGCAATGGCATGGTTGTGGTTGGCGTAGGCATGGGCGTTGTCCAACTCCTTCTGCCTATCGTACAACATAAAGTCAAGATGATACACATGGTGCTTCAGCTCCGGATGGCCTGGCATGTCCAAGGGCATTCCCATAGAATCACACCTTGCATAGTGAGCAAAGTGAGTTCCATTGATCTGGTTGATGTTTTGTCCACACAGACGGGCAAGAGCTTCTTGCATAGCCCTGGCTAATCCATCTAGCCAGTTATTTTCCCGAATGCTGAATTGGATCTTCTCCGAAGTGGGTACTTCCATCTTGCCTCTAAGATCTGCAATTATCAGCCACGATAGCTCTCCTCCTTGCTGATCATTGAGTTGTGCCCCGAAGAACTCGGGGTGCGGGCGTTCCAGAAGTTCCGAAAGCTGGCTTAAATCCTGCTCAAAGATGAGCTCTCCTCTGTTGCCTAACTGGTAGAACTTGCTATAGGTGACTTCCATCTATAAGAATTTAAGATAAGCAAGTTAGTGAGGTGATCAAGTGTGTCAAATTTTATGTAGGATTGTAAGAATTTTTTAGGAACATAAAAATTTTCTGAAAGAATCTCAAGGGTAAGAGTGGGAATATGTTTGCATAAATACTCACTTGTTTTGTTTTGAAACTAAGTTTTTGGTTCACGCATCCATTCTAACTAGGGTGTCCTATGGTCAAGATAGATCTGATACCAACTTGTCAACACCCGGATTTTTAATCTCAGATGCCTATTATGCCATACATCGCAATCCCAGGATTACCATTTTTGCGAGACATAACAGAAGTAGTACCACAGTACATCATCCATTACAAACCATAATAAAGGTCTTACAAATAAAGGATCTCATGATCCAGTCTTAATACAATCAAGCAGTAGAAAATAAACGTAGTAGGGGCTCCATCTTCAGAGTCACGGGAAATGCTGACGATGGGAGATGATCCTAGTTGTCGTAGACCTCCTGCTGTCCATCATCTTGGTAGTCCTCCTCATAGTCTGGCCACGGGAATAGCCAGGGACAAAGCCATGAGTACTCTTTAAGTACTCGCAAACTATCACTAACAAGTAAGGTAGTTCTAGTAGGAATCTTAAGCTCTAGGTTTATTTGCAAAACGCCAGGTTTATCTTATACTGAGTTTAGAAGTAAAGAAAACTAATTTAATGTTCTACATCACCTAAGTGGGAACTTAGTTCTCATGTTCACAACCCTGTTGTGGTCAAGTCAAATTCATAGTTCACTTCACAAGTCATTTTGAAAACATCTGACAACGGAACAGTATGGCCACTCCAACTTTCCATGACCGTGGACGTGGCTATTCGAATAGTTTGACACTCTGCAGAGGTGGTACACTTTCACCACAAAATTCGATACATCCATCAGGGATAACCCTGAATCATCATACTTAGTATGCGGATAATCAATCCTAACCTTTCAATTATACACTCTAGTATACGCACCTCCCCTATGAGCTTGGCCTCCTAGCCATGGACATCTGCCATCCTGGGAACTGCATAGGTGGATAATTCACATTCACAAGGTAGCCTCAGCTCAACCTCTTTCCGCGAGGGAACCCATACTAACGCATATAAACTTCTGGTTAAGCCCTACCCAATTCAGGTATTGTGGTTGTATGGTAAAATTGGAATGGTATCGCATCCGAACCCAACCATCAGTTTTTATAAAGGGCTAAGGCTCATGCCTCAACATTTTCATCATCAAATCCTTTTGTGTTTCTCAATACATGTCAAAACATTTCAATAGAATGAATCCTCATCCCAAGGTTTTCATAATCATTTTCACCAAGTATTCCCATCTAAAGTGATCAACTTTTATGCTTAGCACTAACCACTAAAGTTGAGGGTATTTACTAATGAGGGGTGCTAATCAAGGGTAACTATCCAACTCTAATCTCATGCCTTGGGATGACATCTAAGTATAACTAGTTAGGCCTAGGTTTATACTCTTTATGGTATCTATCCTATTTTTCCAATACTCACCAAGCACTAACTAAAAGTAAAGAACTTTGGTAAAGTAAAGGAATAAAGCTTGCAAGTAAAACTTGGGATTGGTATAATCAAAGTCATGTAACCAAGCATAGGTTTTCTTGCAATGATGGCTTGCATAGTTAACTTGTAGTGTTAGGCTTGCATAGGTATAATACTTGCAAGTGTTAGATTGCCTTGAGTAGTGCGTTGGTTGAAATTCTCTTCTTCTTCTTCGTAGTACTCCTCCTCCTCGCATCCCGGGTTGGTACTATCGTCTATAAATGAATACGAGGTACACAATCATCAAACAATGCTTAACTATTTCTATTTAGCATACTAAGGCTCACATTTGATGATCTAGCATCATCACAAACATCACATGAAATAAAGACCTAATTTTATTTATCTTATTTTGGAAAAGTAATTTCTACTCATTGAAAATACTTAAGATTTAATATTCTCCAATTAAAATATGGGATCATGTTGGCACATGTCATCACCACATATTCTAATACTTGGGAATGTGATTTAAAGTGTTGGTCATATTTTATAAGGTTTAATATTACTATTTAAAAAAATTAAAGTGACTAGAAATGCTTATATAGCATTCTTTTGGTACTAGTCCAATGTCACTACATGGAAACTTAAATATTTTTACATATTCAGATAGATATTGTCAAATGTGATTTTTGAGAGTTGGAATCAACTCAAAAGCATATATGGTTGATTTTTGAAAATGTTTGAAGTTGGAAAAGTCCCTGCCTTGTTATTTTTACTATAGGTGATCTCTAACTCCAAATGACTTGAATCCAACGGGCTTGGATAGATAATTTATATACCTTTCTAACAAAATTGGAATCATGCAATTTGGTTTAGTGAATCTCTTTGAAATGATTTTTGAATCTACTGACAGAATCTGGTTTCAACTAAAATGGAAAATAACTATTTGAATCACTGGGCTCTGTGCAGGAAAGTAAATGGGCCGGCCCAACTGCACTGCGCTGGCACAGCGGGCTGCTGACAGGGGGTCCCACTAGTCAGTGGCTCATCTAACCCAAAACGGTATGTTTCAATTTGGGCCCTACGATTAGAATGCGATCTAACGACTGAGGTTCATCTCCTACGTCGAACAGCTCCGATGAGAACTGAACCCTAGCATGGCGGTGGGGGTCGTGTGAGGCTCACCTGGGCTTCAGCTAGGGTCGGCGATGGGGGCGAACGACATTGTAGATGACGGGCGGTTCGAATGGTGGTCGCGGCGGCTCCTAGGACGGCTCCAATCAACAGCGCCCTTCCTTCACTGCAGCGGTGGGCTCCAGTGAAATTCCGGTGGTGCGGTGCTCGCCTTGCTCCGGGGAGAAGTGTGGGAGGTTCTGTGAGGAGTGGGGAGTGAGATGGTGTGGTGAATTGAGGCAGGGGTGGCCTCTATTTATACACCAGCGAGAGGGACATTGCAGCATGGGCTGGCTCCTCCGGTGACGGTGGTACAGCGAGCTATTGGCGTGGCTGAGGGTAGGGGCGACGCGGTGTTTCCTGGCGGTCATCATGGGCTTAAAGGCGCGGCACGGGGCGGTCGAGAATGGTCGGGCGCGGGCGGTGCTCTGTGCGGAACTGGTGGTGTTCGAGACGGCGCACGGGGGCTACGGGTCACGCGCCGGTGAACGGGGATGTCTGGGGGTAGCTAGGGTCATGGCGAGTATGTGCATGCGCGAAGAGGGCGAGGCGTGGCGTGTACACGCTGGTCGGCTGTGGCGCTCTGGCGTGCTCTCGGCATGGCATAGAGAAAAATGGGCGCGGCGATGCTGGGTGTTCCACGGCTTGCCTGCGGTTGAGGGTTGGACAGGGGGTGGCGATGGACGGTGGCCTGTCTCCTGGTTGTCGTGGGAGAGGGCGGCATGGTCTGTGGCGAGCTGTCCATGGTCGACCGGCGAGGTGAGCGTCAGGCGGTGCTGCACTAGCGCAACGGCAAATGGGGAAGTGGTCTACTACACTTCTAGGTGCTGGGGGAGACTAGGGGAGTGAAGAGGGGGCAAATGGTCGAGATATCACTGCTCAAAACAGTAGAGTTAGGCAGGGTTTGATCTGCGTCTGCCAGGTGCTCGACCAAATGGCCGCAAGAATTTGAAATTTGAATTTTTGGCTAAATTTTGGTGAGTGTGTTTGTCACAAGCTTGAGTGTCTATGGTTGCTTGGAAAAGTCATGGTGAATTGTTTTGACTGGTTTTTGCAAAATGGTGATCTTAGCATATGAACTTGATTCAATTTTGAATTGTCCTTTAAATAGATTTGGGAATTGTTTCTGTTGGTTTGTAAAGTGGGCTTGGGTTCACTTTTACTTGGTCTAGCAAGGGGTGAAAAGAATTTGAAATGTTTCTATTAGAAATTCTCTACTAGGAACACTCAAAGTGGTCTAGTGGTTAATTTTGGTCAAAATGACCATTTCATCATATGATTCATATTTGAATTTGTTTTCTTTTGATTTTGTTTGTAACTAGCCTAGATGATGTAGTATTCCTCCTTAAACCATTCTTTATCATTTGTAGCAATCAAACATGGCAATTGCACTCATTTATACACTAATGCAAATCACACATACACTCATATTCAATTTAATAATAAAAGTTTTTGTTAACCCTAAACTTGGGTGATTAGAACTTGATAATCTTGATTAATATTTTTGGGGTGTTACACACTCCTCTTATATAGCTCACCTCCCACCATATTCTAGGATTTTGCTCGTCGGGTGATCTGTCGACTCAGAACTTCATCTTTGGGTAATTTTCTATCTACCAAGAAATCAAGGTAGGGTTGTGTCCAGCTAGGAATTATAGCCAGAACTGCTATGAGCGGTGAGTCGGATTTGGTCGGATACTCCTCATCAACTCCTATAATAGAGGGAACTCTTAAGTGCTCCAAAAAAGCACCATCCGAGACCTTTTTTCGTGTAGAGCCTATTCCTGATAGAGCATTTGCTTCCTTGCTTTCTGTTCTGGGAATGTGTTGAACTTCAAACCCTTTGAATAATTTAGATAGTTCATCCACGATAGCTCTATATGCTGCCATGTGCTTGTTTGTATTGCAGATATCGAATACTTGCTGGGCCACTAAATCCAAGTCTCCGTAACACATAAATCGGTGAATGTTAATGTCTTTTGCAATTCGAATTCCATGTAGCAGGTCTTCATATTCGGCAATGTTATTTGTCGCCATGAAGTGAATCTGCAACACATAGAACTGTTTATCACCTTGGGGTGACTTGAGCACCACGCCAGCCCCTGAGCCCCGAGCGCTTTAGACCCGTCAAAGTGTAAGGTCCAAACTTCCATCTCTGGGAGACCTGTGTTTTCTACTATCTCTGTCCAATCAGCAACAAAGTCAGCAAGAATCTAGGATTTGATTGCTGTGCGAGGTTTAGACCTGTGTATTCCCACTTAGTGACGCGTCTTGTGGCATCGTTGTTGTTGATTATGTCTTATCATGGGAGCTATGCTCACCGCGGTAATCTTGTGCTCTTGAAAATAATATCGTAGCTTTCTGGATGCAAAAACACACCATTGGCTAAATTTTGGTAATGAGGATACCTTTGCTTCGATTCAGTCAAGACCTCACTGAGATAATAAGTCGGATGCTGCACCAGGTGTTCCTGTTTTTCTTCCGGCCGTTCCACCACCATGACGACACTGACGACCCTGTTTGTCGCAGCTAAGTAGAGAAACATTGGTGGCCCTGGTGCTGCAAATATAGGGGTGGATGACAATACGGCTTTCAGATCTTGAAGTGCAGCTTCAGCTTCATCGGTCCAGATGAACTTCTGGTCTTTTTCAAGAGCTTGTATAATGGTGCGGCTCTTTCGCCGAGTCGGCTTATGAACCAACTAACCGCAGAAATGCAGCCAATTAGCCGTTGTACGTCCTTTAGGCGAGTCGGCCTGGAAATGTTGAGTATAGCCTTTATTTTTTCTCGGTTCACCTTTATGCCTCTTTAAGACACAATGAAACCTAACAATTTTCTGGCTGGTATTCCAAATAAACACTTCTTCAGATTAAGCATTATGTTGTATTTTCGTAGATTGCTGAATGTTTCCTCCATCTTTTTGGACATCACAGCTATGTCATCCACATATTCATGTACGTTGCGTCCTATTTGATCGTGGAGGCAACGCTACATAGTGCGTTGGTATGTAGCTCCTGCGTTTTTTTAGCCAAAAGGCATCGCTATATAGCAGAAAGTTCAGAAGGGGGTGATGAACGAAGTCTTTATTTTTTCTGACTCCTTCATTCGAATTTGGTGGTATCCGAAATATGCATCGACAAAACATAGGAGTTATGAGCCTGCTGTCGAATAGATAACTTGATCAATTCTAGGCAGAGTGAACGGATCTTTGGGACAAGCCTTGTTCAAGGTAGTATAATCAACACACGTCCTTAAATCAGTGGTGTCCTTTTTAGGGACCATTACAGGATTGGCCGATCAATCAGTATAGATGACCTCTTCTATGAATCTGGCTAACTCGAGCCAGGCTAGTTCCTTATCTATTGCTTTGTGCTTTTTATCACTGAAATGTCGTAAGGACTATTTGACGAGTTTAGCATTTGGATATACATTTAGGCTATGATCAACAAGTTCCCTAGGTACTCTGGTCATGTCAGATGGTTGCCATGCAAACATATCTTTATTGGCTTTGAGGAACTTGACGAGCGTGCTTTTCTATGCGTGGCCTAAACCTACGCCTATCTGAGTCACCTTGGAGGGGTCATCATCCTTCAACGGCGTCGTATTTTTCTCTTCCGATGCCTTGAACTCCAGATTCGGCTTTGTCACCTCCTTCTTCGTCACAGGCATCTCGGACCGGTCGATGTTCTTCTTGATCTCCTGGTACTCCTTGGTGTGTAGTACGGCTTCGGCAAAGGTGGCATTTCCGTCCTCACATTCTCGTGCCTTCTTCCGGTCTCCCCGAATCATGATGACGCCATTGTGACCTGGAATTTTCATCATGTTGTAAATATAACAAGGGTGAGCCATAAAAGCCCAATAAGCTGGACACCCAAAGATAGTGTGGTATGCGCTCTTGAACGGGACCACTTCAAAGAAAAGTGCTTCCGTCCGATAGTTCCTTGGAGTTCCAAAGGTAACATCCAAGGTGATTTCTCCTAGAGAGTTAGCTTGTCTTCCGGGGACAACTCCATGAAAAGTCACAAAGTTGTGATTCAGCTGTGTTTCCCATATCCTCATCCGGCGCAGTGTTTTGACGTAGATGATGTTGATGCTACTGCCACCATCCATGAGGGTCTTGGAGAACCCATAGCCATCAATTAGTGAATTGATGACCAGAGCGTCCTCGCCTATGTGGTTTAGGTGGATGATCGCTTCGGTCAAAGGTAATTGTAACTTCCGACCAGTCCAGATACTACGGGACAGCCGGAACTGTTACATTCAGCTCATGCATCACTTCTTTTTTGACCTTAGCTGGTTGAGATACAAGAAAGCAGACATATGTGTATTTCTTGGTTGGGAAGGTCTTCTTTCCATCTGACTTGGGATTTGAAGCTTCTGCCTCCTCCATGTCAGGATCTTCCTTGGACTCCTTGTCTTTGTCGGATTTTTTATTATCGTTGTTTGGTCCTATAGCCACGGATTCGTCATTCTTGATGTCGTCATTGAAACGACACTCAGCATTGGTGTGGGACGAGCCCTCGTTGTCATCCGGGTGATGCACACACAGATTGTTGGTGATGTCGGCCCAAGAGTAGGTTTTTCCAGGTTGTTGGTCTCCTCTACCTTGGACTCTCGAAGTTCCACGGCCTCGTCCTTGACTGCCACCATGGCCTCCTTGTCCTCCAGACCCGAAAGTTGCATTGACTGTCGTGGCTTCCGGATTGGGTTTTTCTTCCGAGGTGTTCTTGTGTTTTGGGGCCTGCTGCTTCTGCTGTTTTGACGATTGTGGCACAGCTAGTACATTTAGCAGTCCCTCTGAATCATCATTGGCATCAGCGTATTTGCTTGATGTCTCTATCATCTCTCCCAAATCAGTCACTTTGTCGCACTTTAATCGATGATGCAGTAAACCAATTAGGAGTCCTGTGATGAATGCTTCCATCGCGGTCTAGTCATTTACTCCCTCGCAAGAGTTCTTCGTGTCGATCCATCATCCGAGGTAGTCCTGGCAAGTTTCTCTGGGTTTCTGGGTAAACCGTTGTAGGTCTCCGACCATGCAAGGTCTCCTGTATGTTCCCTTGAAGTTCTGAAAGAAAGCACTTTGCATGTCATACCAGTTGTGGATGGTGTTTTCTGGAAGTTCATTGAGTCATGATCGAGCCGTCTTTCTCAGCATAAGCGGGAGATACCGGGTCGCGACCAGGTTGTTTCCTCCTTTGGCGATGCAGCATGCCTGGAAGAAGTCTTGGAGCCAGGTGTCTGGCCGAGCCACACCGTCATAGGGTTGAATGTGCCTTGAGATAGAAAATCCTTCTGGGAAGTTTATTTGTCATATGCGTGGTCCGAAACATTTTGGACCCACATAGATATTATTCGACTCATAGCACTGCTCCTCTATGTTTGAGTTGATCTGGTGCCTGGCATCACTTGGTGATAGGGCGCGCCGTCTCGGTTGTTCGCTGCGGCTATGGTGCCTGTGAGCCGGACTTCTTCTTCTTCTACCACCTCCTCCGCCACGGCGCCCCCTTGGCCTCCATGGGAGCCGCTATGGTGGCTGCTTGGCAGAGATGGTGGTGGTGGTGGATTATTACCTCCAGCCAGGGCTTCATGATGATGGTCACCATGCCGGCTTGATCCAGCATCGTCGTTCTTTCGTCCGTCATTGCTTTCATTGTGACGTGGCTCAGCCGGACGACTGGTATGTTTAGGAGGGGCATTCTCTGTTGGTCTTGCTCCCGACGTTGTGCTTCTTCATCTTCCCTGTGCTTGTTCGACTGTCGTCGAGGAGGTTGGACCATTGCTGCAACGGCGTCTCGCTCTGCATCCGGAGCAACGTTGCTCCAGCTTCGTGTGGGTTTGTGCCGACGTCCTAAAGATCCGGTTCATGAATAGTTGTCCTCCCGAGGGTTGGAACGGTAGTGTCGTTCTGGCTCCCGTCGGGGCCTTACATCTTGCTGCTGACCTGTGTCCATGCGGCAATGGTCAGATTTGGAGACCAGCTTCCCGCTGCCGGACGTGGCGACCTTCTGCTGTTCTGGGCCCTTGGTGAGTAGATTCACACTTAGTCGGACCTGGTCTAGACTTGGATTATTTGACAAGAGATCTCGGGTTGCTGCAACATTTTCTACCAGCGTGCCATACACCTGGTTTCCCTTGCTGTCGATCCGAGATTTACCCACAACTATGTCTCCTTCGAAAAGGGTTTTGTGAACTTCCGGGTTTTTGTTAACCAACTCAGGACCGTTCCGGGTCTTTTGATGTTGCCGAGTGCTAGGCTTCCTTGTAGCCGCAATGTGCTGCTTCTCCTCGAGGATATGAGCGGCTTCATCAAGGAGTACCTAGCGATGCGCTTCTAGGGCTTGGGCCCTGTCCTCCAACTCCACAGGTGTAAGTTCTGCGGCTGTCGGGATATGTGTGGTGAGTGCGTCTTCGAGGATCTTACGGGCACCAAGAGTAACCATGTGTCCATCCAACGGGTGCCTTTTGGCTCATCAGGGATCAAAGCTCCATTTGAGTACTCTTCGTATTCTTCGGCTATCACCTCATCAGCTGGAGGATCTTTAGCCGGAGTCTTCTTCTTGTTCTTCTTCTTTGCCTTCTTGGCAACGCCGGTAGCAAAGACGGCTTTGGGTCCGATTCTTGGAGTCAAGCTTCTATCAGTACTCTCGCATATCTGGACGTTGAGATTATATATAATCATGCGGTTCGGGAGAGTTTTCTCCGGATCCTTCATCCATACTATTGTAGGGGATTTGATCCATAACTTCTCCTTCTTCCGCAGTCTTTGAGTTGATCTCCTCTTCAATTTTCATGGAGAACTTTTGAAATTCTGCCGACATCATGGAGTCATCCGAGGATGCCGGTAAGTCGGTGTTTGTTCTGATTGCCTCCAGCACCGAGTCATTATCGTCTCCAGCATCGGCGGAGCCGGATCCAGATCCAACGTATCCGACGAAGTGCGATGTGCGCGTCCTGAGGTAGTTGCGTCTTTCTTTGTTGGCTTCCTCGAAACTTTTGATGGTCTCAAGGATCTCTTCCATGCTGGTGTTTCCGCCCAGCATCACCTGCCTCAATGTGTGCCTCAGAAGTGACTTTCCTGCTCCAGCATCGGCAGAGCTGGATCCAGAGTTGTTGTTGCTTTAATGTTCTTGAGATTCAACCTCTTTAGGGAGAGTCTCCTGAGATTCGACCTCCCTGGGGAGATCTGCTTCAGGTTTGACCTCCTTGGTGAGATCCTCTTCAGATCTGATCTTCTCCACTATCTCTGCTTCAGGTGCAGGTTGGGTGGGATTAGGGTTTTCTGAGACCCGAAACTCTATCGAATTCCACAGCCAAAGTGGATCCAGAAATTTCTTTCGCCTCTATCATCACCGCTGGGGTGGGTTGGCAGGTTCAGTGAAACCGAGGTAAACATCGATCTCGCCAGAAGACATGATGGTGTAGTTGGTCATAGGTTCCCTAGCAGGAATCCAAGTCTCGTCTAGAAGGACAAGAGGGATGTCGCTGGCGTAGAGGACCCGGCCGATGGCGACTGTTTTGCTGATCCCGATTCATGCAGATTTCATACGAAACGCTAATTCGAAACTCACCTGCCCCATCGTGGGCGCTAACTGTCATCAGATTGAAGACATGTACACCAAGAGGGGGTCCTCGAGGCGCGTGGAGAAAGAGGGTGTGAGGCGATGGTTTTTTGGGAAAGTGAGCACACAAGCTTTACCCAGGTTCAAATCCGTCGGCTTTGGACGGATCCTACTCCTACTAGCAATCTAGTAATACGGCGGAGCCGGAAGTACAGATTACAAGAGAGGTCCTCCTGTGCGAGTTGAGGTTGTAGATTGTGGTGTGCCCTAAAGGCTGGTCCCTAGGACGACTTATATAGATATCCGGCCTAGGGTTACAAAAGAGACCTATCCGGCTACGTTATAGAGTCGGTTATAGAGTACATCTTGGACTACAAGTAACTAAACAGGCCTAAGTCGGTAAGTCTTCTGGGTCTTCCCGTAGCCAGATGGACCTCCGTCTTCTCTCCCTGACTGGGCCACCCGTGAAGCAAAGGTCTAACCCGAAGTGGGCTACCTTGGTCATCGAGTTGTTGGAATTATGCCCTAGAGGCAATAATAAAGATGTTATTATTATAATTCTTGTTCATGATAAAGTTTATATTCCATGCTAGAATTGTATTAAGCGGAAACATTAATACTTGTGTGGTTTGTGAACAACACCGTGTCCCTAGTACGCCTCTATGGACTAGCTCATTGATCAATGATGGTTAAGGTTTCCTAACCATAGACATGAGTTGTCAATTGATAATGAGATCATATCATTGGAGAATGATGTGGTGGATAGACCCAAACTAAGCGAAGCAATTAGATCGTGTCATCGTGTTCGTCTTTGCGAAGCTTTTCTTATGTCAAATATTGTATTCCTTAGACCATGAGATAATACAACTCCCTGGTATCGGAAGAAAGCTTTGAGGTCATCAAACGTCATCCTATGAGAGGGTGATCATAAAGGTGTCTCTCAGGTGATCGGAAAGTATCTGTTGGGTTATATGTATCGAGATGGGATTTGTCCCTCCCAAGTCGGAGAGATATACTTCGGGCCCACTCGGTAATCGATATCAACACCGCTTGCAAGCATATGGTTAAGGAGTTAATCACAAAGTGATATCGGATTATGGAGCAGTAAAGTACTTTGTGAACGAGATTGAACTAGGTATGAATACCGACGATCGAATCCCGCAAGTAAAATATCGCGAGACGAAGGGAATATATATATGGGATTGATTGAATCCTGGCATCGTGGTTCATCCGATATGATCATCGATGAATGTGGGAGTCAATATGGGTGCCTGCACCCGGTTGATTATTGATAGAAGATCATGTCGCATATTCTCGAACCCAGGTCACACACTTAACGTGTCTCGACGCTAGGATAGATTGGATAATTGGTTTATGAATTTTGTTCGAGTCTCGGATGGGATCCGGATATCACGAGAGGTTCCTAATGGTCCGAGAATAAGATTCATATAAGGCAGGCAGTTTTGGAGTTGAATTGTTCCGGATTAATCGGTATTGTACTAAGCTTCTAGAACCTTCCAAGGGGCCAACATGGTCCCACCTTCCGGGAGGGGGCATGGGCCTATGAGGGAGTGTCCTGGCCGCATTGGGCCAGGGGCACAAGGCCCCATAGGGCCCAGCCGATCCTAGAGAGTTTAAATCCTTTAAACTAGAGATAAGATAAGATAGGATTTCTAGATAAGGGAGAGTTTAAATTGTTTAAACTAGAGATAGGCTTGGAGGAGAGGCTAGGGCTGGCCGCCCCCCCTCTATAAATAGAGGGCTGGTGCGCCTCCTCTACACACCTTCCTCCAACCCTAGTTGCCTGCCGCCTTCCTCTCCCTCCCGACTGTTTGTAGGCGAAGCCCTGCAGCAGAAATTCTCCACCATATACACCACGCCGTCGTGTTGTAGATCCAATCTATCAATCCACCCTACTTGCTGGTCCGAGGAAGGAGGAGACGTCGAGGTGCCGCATGTGTGCATCTCACGGAGGCACCGCCACTTGTGGTGCTAGATCGGATCGGATCGCGAGGAGGAGAAGCGAGTACGACTACATCACCCACGTTCGGCGAACGCTCACGTCTTAATCTTCAAGGGTATGAAGATCTAATCCAATCTCTCTTGTTGTTTGCATCTCCTAGATTAGATCTTGGCTTTCCTCTGTTCGCTCAGAGAAAATTTTGATTTACTATGCTGCAAACCCTTCGGTATCGAGCTAGATCTATGCGTAGATGTGATTCACGAGTAGAACGCAACATGGTTGTTGCGGCGTTGATGTTTTCTGTTGCAAGCCTCTTGTTTGTGTTCTTCTTATGACGGCATAGTGAGATTGAAGCGTCCAGGCCAACCTTACGCGACGTCGTCATGAGACCGGCTCCGCACTTGACGCGGTGGCTTGTTCCACACATGCGGCTGGTGGATGTCGCTTTCTCTCACTATAGTGATCATGGGATTAACACCGAGTTTGGCAACCATAATATCACCGTTGTGGCTTTCCGTAGGTAAGAATCGTTTAGCATCTACTCCCATAAGCCACGTAAAACATGCAACAAAAAGTAGAGGCGTCTAACTTGTTTTTGCAGGGAGTGTTTTCTGTGATATGGTATGGCCCAAGATGTGATGTGTATAATGTATGCGATGATCATGTTTTGTAATGTTTTACGACTTGCATGTCGATGAGTACACAACCGGGAGCCATATGGTTGTCTTTATAATTGTGTATGACCTGCGAGTCAACTTCTTATACGCCATGTAATAGCTTTACTTTATCGCTAAGTAGTTAGCAATAGTTGTAGTTGCTATTCGTGGTGGAGGCAATCATGGTGGAGTGATGGAGATCATGCCGGAACGCACAAGATGGAGATCATTGCGCGAAGATTGGCTATACCATGTCACATAAAGTTATATGCATGTGATGTTTATCCTTTTATGTATCTTATTATGCTTAGATCGTGACGGTAGCATTATAAGATGATTCCTCACTTAAAGATCGAGATAAAGTTGTGTTCTCCCAAGTATGCACCGCTATAAAGTTCGTCGTGTCCAAGCATCACGTGATGATCGGGTGCTATAGACTCACGCACATACAACGGGTGCAAGCCGCTTTTGCACACGCGAAATACTTGGTCTAACTTGACGAGCCTAGCATGTACGCACATGGCCTCGAACACAAGAACCAAAAGGTTAAGCATGAGTCATATGAATGATATGATCGACACTTCGTTGTCCACCATTGAAACCACATCTCTTCTCGTGAAGATCGGATTAGGTGTGGTGAATTTGGATCGTGTTCACTAAAACAACTTGAGGGATGTTGAATTTAGTGGGAGTTCATCTAGTAATTTGATTAAGTTGAACTATTTATCATGAACATAGTCTAAATTGTACTTGCAAATCTGTAGATCACATGGCCAAGTCCAACTTCAACTTCAACGCTTTTGCTGAGAAAGAAAAGCTTAGAAACAATGGGTCTAACTTCACCAACTGGTTCCGCAATCTAAGAATCATTCGTGCAGCGGACAAAAGGACTATGTCCTTGAGAAAGCGTTAGGTAACCCCTCACTGCAATCAAGGCCGCTGATGAGAAAGTTGTCTATGAGTCAAGAAAGATGATTATGGTGTGATTAAGAGCACCATGTTGTTTGCTATGGAACCGAACTTCAAAATCGTTTTGAAAACTATCCCGCCCTTTGAGATTCTCGAGAGCTGAAAACCATGTTTCGCACTCAGGCCCGCTCGAGAGATATGAGATCTCCGAGAAGTTCTTTAATCGCAAGATGGAGGAAGGAGTTCCGTTAGTGAGCACGCCATTAAGATGTCGGCTACACTCAACGCCTTTGAGCAACGGATCGCAAGATTCCGGAGGAGCTCAAGATTGACGTGGTTCTGCAATCACTCCTCCCAGCTACAAAAGTTTTGTAGTGACTCATAATCAGATTGGTTCCATCGATACGATCACCGAGCTCTTCGCAAAGTCAAGGCTGCGGAGGTGGACATCAAGAAGGATAATCATGTGTTGATGGTCAACAAGCCCTCCTTCAAGAAAGGTAAAGGTGCAAAGAAGCCCTTCAAGAAAGGCGGCGCGTTGCCCTCGCTGAGAAGAAGCTCAAGTCTGGTCCCAAGCCGGACACCGAGTGCTTCTATTGCAAGGACAAGGGTCACCGGAAGCATATCGTCAAGTACTTAGCGGAAAAGAAGGCCGGAACCATCAAAGGTATATTTGATATACATGTTATTGATGTTTTCCTCACTAGCCCTCGTTGTAGTGCACAGGTATTTGATCTTTGGTTCGTTGCTAATATTTGTAACTCGAAGCAGGAGCTACGGAATAGACGGCGACTTGCGAGGATGAGGTGACGATCTTGCGTTGTCAACGGATCAAGAGTTGATGTGATGGCGTCGCACGCTCTCCTTAGTTTTACCTTGAGGATTAGTTTTAAACCTTAATAAATGTTATTATGTGCTGCGTTGAGCATGAACATTATTTCTGGATCGTGTTTATTGCAAGACGGTTATTCATTTAAATCGGAGAATAATGGTTGTTCTATTTATATGAGTAACATCTTTTATGGTCATGCACCTCTTGTGAATGGTTTATTTCTACTAAATCTCGAAAGGGATGAAACACACATCCATAACATTGAGGCTAAGAGATGCAAAGTAGATAGTGATAATACTACTTATTTGTGGCAATCTGTCTAGGTCATATTGGTGTAAAGCGCATGAAGAAACTCCATTCGATGGACTTTTGGAGTCTCTTGATTTTGAATCATTTGACACATGCGAACCATGCCTCATGGGCAAGATGATCAAAACCCGTTCTCGGTATGATGGAGCGAGCAACGGACTTGTTGGAAATCATACATACCGATGTATGCGGACCGATGAGTGTTTTGACGCGGTGGATATCGCTATTTTCTCACTTTTACCGATGACTTGAGTAGATATGGGTATATCTATTTAATGAAACATAAATCTGAAAGCGTTTGAAAAGTTCAAAGAATTTCAGAATGAAGTGGAGAACCATCGTAACAGTAAAGATTAAGTTTCTACGATCCGATCGTAAGGCGAATATTTGAGTTATGATTTTCTCACGCATCTCAAAGCAAGTGGAATCGTTTCAACTCACGCCACCCGGAACACCACAGCGCAATGGTGTGTACGAGCAGAATCGAACCCTATTAGATATGGTCCGATCGATGATGTCTCTTACTGATTTGTTGTTATCATTTTGGGGTTATGCATTAGAAACCGCTGCATTCACTTTAAATAGGGCTCCATCTAAATCCGTTGAGACGACACCGTATGAACTGTGGTTTGGTGCTAAACCTAAGTTGTCGTTTCTTAAAGTTTGGGGATGCGAAGCTTACTTCAGAAGTTGATGCGGACAAGCTCGAACCCAAAGCGAGAAATGCGTCTTCATAGGATACCCTAAGGAAACTATTGGGTATACCTTCTATCACAGAACCGAAGGCAAAGTGTTTGTCGCAAAGAACGGTTCCTTTCTTGAGAAGGAGTTTCTCTCGAAAGAAGTGAGTGGGAGGAAAGTAGAGCTAGACGAGGTTATTGAACCTTCTCTTGAATTGGAGAGTAGCGCAGCACCTGAAATTGTTCCAAAGGTGCACCGCACCAACAATAGAGGAAGCAAATGACAAGGATCATGAAGCTTGGACGATCTTTGCTACTAAGCGTCGCAGTGTCGACAAGGTCGTGCCCTCTGAGTGGTACGGCAACCTGTCTTGACTGTCTTGTTAGTAGAAGACATTGAACCTACGAACTATGAGGCGATGATGAGCCAGACTACGAGAAATGGCTAGAAGCCATGAAATCCAATTGGGATCCATGGCGAAAACCAAGTATGGACTTTGGTGGACCCTCCTAGTGACCGAAGGCCGTTGAGTGCAAATGGATCTTCAAGAAGAAAGCGGACGCGGATGGTAATGTTACCGTTTATAAAGCACGGCTTGTTGCGAAAGGTTTCGACAAGTTCAAGGTGTTGACTACGATGAGACTTTCTCTCCGTAGCGATGTTTAAGTCCATTCGATTTTATTAGCAATTGCTGCGTTTCATGATTATGAAATATGGCAAATGGATGTCAAGACTGCTTTCCTCAATGGCAACATTGATGAAGAGTTGTATATGATGCAACCCGAAGGTTTTGTCGATCCTAAGGATCTTAAAGTATGCAAACTTCAGCGTTCCATTTATGGATCAAGCAAGCATCTCGGAGTTGGAACCTTCGTTTTGATCAAGTGATCAAGAGCTTTGGATTTGTTCCAAATTGCTCTGAAGCTTGCATCTACAAGAAAGTGAGTGGGAGCTCGGTGACGTTTACGGTACTATATGTGGATGACATATTGATTATTGGAAATGACATCAACATGCTTAACGATGTGAAGAGTTATTTGAACAAGTGTTTTCAATGAAAGACCTAGGTGAAGCTGCTTATATATTGGGCATAAAAATCTATAGAGATAGACAAAGGCCTTTGATAGCTTTAAGCCGAGTACATACCTAGACAAAGTTACGAAAAGGTTCGTAATGGATAAGGCATTGAAAGGTTCAATACCTATGTTGTCGGTAAGATATTGAGCAAGGCTCGTGTCCATTCTGATAAATGATAGGAAGCTATGAGCAAAGTGCCTTATGCCTCGGCCATAGGTTCCATCATGTATGCCATCTGTGTACTAGACGGATGTGTCCAATGCTCTTAGTTTGACGAGCGATATCAAAGTGATCCAGAGTGGAACCTTTGGACAGCCGTGAAGAACATCCTAAGGTACCTAAATAGGACTAAAGAAATGTTCTTAGTCTATGGGGTGATGAACAGCTCATCGTAAAAGGTTACATCGATGCTAGTTTCGACAAACAAGGATGATTGTAAATCTCGGACAGGATCGTGTATATTTTGAATGGAGGAGCTGTGAGTCGGAGAAGCTGCAAGCAAA
The DNA here is from genome assembly GCA_023614405.1 of Avena insularis. NCBI lineage: Eukaryota > Viridiplantae > Streptophyta > Magnoliopsida > Poales > Poaceae > Avena > Avena insularis. Next base: position 65,281,206 of record CM042692.1, on the reverse strand, counting down.
GCGTGATCGCGGGATCTACTGATGAAAGCGGAATACATGGCTGCTGAGCGTCAAGTGAAGGAGTTTGGATCGAAACTTCATCCGAGCTTGGCGTGGTTCCAAGTGCATTGGACCCTTTGGAGATATTGTGTGACAACATCGGCGCCATAGCACTCGCTAAGGAACCAAGATATCATCCAAAGACCAAGCATATCAACCATAAGTTTCATATAATCCGAGATTATATAGCGGATGGAGATCGAAGATCAGCAAAGTACATACAGATCTGAATGTCGCATCCATTGACTAAACCTCTTCCACGTGTAAAACATGATCGGCACCTCGATTGCCATGGGTGTGAGATTGTTGCCAAATGTAAACTAGATTATTGACTCTAGTGCAAGTGGGAGACTGTTGGAATTATGCCCTAGAGGCAATAATAAAGATGTTATTATTATAATTCTTATTCATGATAAAGTTTATATTCCATGCTAGAATTGTATTAAGCGGAAACATTAATACTTGTGTGGTTTGTGAACAACACCGTGTCCCTAGTACGCCTCTATGGACTAGCTCATTGATCAATGATGGTTAAGGTTTCCTAACCATAGACATGAGTTGTCAATTGATAATGAGATCATATCATTGGAGAATGATGTGGTGGATAGACCCAAACTAAGCGAAGCAATTAGATCGTGTCATCGTGTTCGTCTTTGCGAAGCTTTTCTTATGTCAAATATTGTATTCCTTAGACCATGAGATAATACAACTCCCTGGTATCGGAAGAAAGCTTGAGGTCATCAAACGTCATCCTATGAGAGGGTGCTCATAAAGGTGTCTCTCAGGTGATCGGAAAGTATCTGTTGGGTTGTATGTATCGAGATGGGATTTGTCCCTCCCAAGTCGGAGAGATATACTTCGGGCCCACTCGGTAATCGATATCAACACCGCTTGCAAGCATATGGTTAAGGAGTTAATCACAAAGTGATATCGGATTACGGAACGAGTAAAGTACTTGCTGTGAACGAGATTGAACTAGGTATGATGATACCGATCGAATCTCGCAAGTAAAATATCGCGAGACGAAGGGAATATATATATGGGATTGATTGAATCCTGGCATCGTGGTTCATCCGATATGATCATCGATGAATGTGTAGGAGTCAATATGGGTGCCTGCACCCGCTGTTGATTATTGATAGAAGATCATGCGCATATTCTCGAACCCGGTCACACATAACGTGTCTCGGCCTTAGGATAGATTGGATAATTGGTTTATGAATTTTTGTTGGTGTCGGATGGGATCCGGGATATCACGAGAGGTTCGGAATGGTCGAGAATAAGATTCATATAAAGGCGGCAGTTTTGGAGTTGAATTGTTCGGATTAATCGGTATTGTACGGAAGCTTCTAGAACCTTCCGGAAGAGGGCCAACGTGGTCCCACCTTCCGGGAGGGGCATGGGCCTATGAGGGAGTGTCCTGGCATTGGGCCAGGGCACAAAACCCCATAGGGCCCAGCCGATCCTAGAGAGTTTAAATCCTTTAAACTAGAGATAAGATAAGATAGGATTTCTAGATAAGGGAGAGTTTAAATTGTTTAAACTAGAGATAGGCTTGGAGGAGAGGCTAGGGCTGGCCGCCCCCCCGCTATAAATAGAGGGCTGGTGCGCCCCCTCCTCACACCTTCCTCCAACCCTAGTTGCCTGCGCCTTCCTCTCTCCTCCATTTGTTTGTAGGCGAAGCCTGCAGCAGAAATTCTCCACCATATACACCACGTCGTGTTGTAGATCCAATCTATCTCTCCACCCTACTTGCTGGTCCGAGGAAGGAGACGGTCGTGCCGCGTGTGCATCTCATGGAGGCACCGCCACTTGTGGTGCTAGATCGGATCGGATCGAGGAGGAGAAAGCGACTACATCACCCACGTTAAAATGAGCGTTCCTGTCTTGAATCTTCAAGGGTATGAAGATCTAATCCAATCTCTCTCGTTGTTTGCATCTCCTAGATTAGATCTTGGCTTTCCCTCTGTTCGCTTCCGTAGAAAATTTTGATTTACTATGCTGCGAAACCCTTCACGAGTCACATTGGGTATACCCGGAAAGTATATCCCCAACACCTGACGTCTCGTGCCGGCGGCGACGGAAGGGAAGGGGAGAGGGCGGCCCTTGGAGGCTCCTTCTCACCTGTGCGGGGGGTGGAGACATGAGCGAGGTTTTCCAATATTTAAGTTTACTGAACAAATATATATACCCAGAATCTTCCCAATCAACAAACAAATAAAACTTACACAACCAGATTGATGCATAAGAATCAACACCTGATCAATATAATCAAAATTCAACATGTGGAAGCAAAGCTTCCAAATAAATAGTCCATAATACAATTTAAATTCATCAAAAGAATATTACATACATGATTTAACTAATACAAGAATCCATGTAGATTTAAATGTCCACAGATTAACAACTTACAAAATGAACCAAGAAGAACATAATACAATCTGGAAATTGAACAAATGAAATTACAAAATAAGAAAGAAAACCTAATATATCTTGAACACATCTATATCTTCTCATATTCTATATTCTTCTTCCTATATTATCATCTTCTTCTTATCTTCTTTCTTTCTTCTCCCCTGCAAACAAACAAGTTAGTATGGGAGAAAGATCAAATCTTTAGGCAACAAATAGGAAATTAACCAAAATCATATCTTGACCAAGTCCAAATTCTAAACTTGTAAGAATGTTTAAAAATACTATCCAACAACAATCCACCAAAGCAAATCTGCAAGCAACAAGTACTGGTGCAACAACCCTCAATTTCATCTTGTCCAGGTGGACAAACTAAACCAATAGAACTACTTAGAACACTAATTCCAAGTGTAAAAACTAAACCAATACTCACAGAACTACCTGAACAAGTTGGAATTTGGGGCTAATAGTATAAATCTTGGGATTTGATGATTTTCTTCATTGTTCATATTGTTTTACATACGGAATGGTGTGAAATAGCATAATGTGGATTCATGATAGTGTTTTGAACTAAATTGTGTGAATATGTTGTGAATCTGGTAGTATCGATAAAGCGTTTATGAGCTCCCTTTTCATGTGTATTTGCCAATATGTGACAGTTATATTGAGTTTCAAATTTTACAATCTATTGTTTAATGTTTAGAGACATTATGCAAGTGCTACAAATTTGAATTTGGGACAAAAAATTGACAAAGAGAATATATTAATATCGCGAAAATTCACCCAGCCTCTGCACCAACAAGATGTCACAAACGGCACCTGAAAGAGAAAAGAAGAAACACCCCCACCTACCCACCCACACACACACACATAGTTGGGGGATGGCCCTTTGGTCGTCCGGCTAGGAGAATCCATGTTCAGATGAATGCAGTCACCAGAGCTGGCTGGTGCGATCCAGCCGGATGCAAGATAGACGCAGAGAACTCAAGGTGATCAGAAGGTATTGGTTCAGCTGGAGAACCCCAGACGGACTAGCGGGATGCAAGGTGAAGACCGAAGGATCAGGAGGTGATGGTCCGGCGGAATTGACCACCACCAAAGACAGCACGCGGAATTCTAAGAGGTTATTCAAAAACGACCCCTCTAAGAAGCAAAACGATACAGCAACCTTGTCATCCGATCCAAGATATCTGGGACAATTTATAGAAGTGTTGAAAATTGAAACTGGGACAGTTTACAGAACGATGCAAAACCTGAATTTGTGACAGTTTGGGAAAGTGCGTCAAGTCGAACTTCTAAGTCAGTTTTAAAGTGCGTCAGTTTAACACATTTGAAGGCACTTGTTGAAAGTGCAGCAAAAGCTTTCACTAGCACAAGTATTTTAATCCCTTTTTTTTGGGGGAGCACAGCCCGGCCTCTGCATCGAGATGACGATGCACACAAACTTAATTTTATTGCATCGTTTAAAATATTTCAATCCCTTTTAATGTGCCTCAAATATTTTGTAATCACTTTTCTCATAATTTTGGCCATTTTCATGTGGCACGAGCCCTGTCTGTTGTGTTGTGTTGAGATATTTGAAAATAACTGCAACATTTGGATATTGTCTGGATGGCATCCAACCAAGATGGCTAAGTCAGCCCCTGACTTGCTCTTGCAAGTTAGACAATCTGTGCCCAGCCTACCTGGCGGAGGCAACAAGGCCGGCCGGCGTCTCTGATGCTGCTGGCCGGCACTTGGCGCCAGACTAGCTGCATAGCATATGCGTAACTTCGTCTTATTTTACTTTCAAGATCTGCAACAGCTACTAGCTGGACAAGACGCCTGCATTCCATTGCAATTCCATTCGCGACGAGCACCACACTTGCACCATGGCGTCCTCTTGGAGGCAGCCTCGTCGCGAGGACAGCTATGACGAGGAGGAGGAAGAAGACTATGAAGAGGAGGAGGATGACTATGATGAGCAGGAGGAAGAGGACGAGGAAGGAACAGAGGAAGGCACCACAGGGGAGAACTCCCCAACCCCCTACGACATGGAGCTCCACTCCATGACCGCAAAGGTTACACGAAGTTCCAGCTCTCTTTTAACTCCTTTTCAGTGCGTGCAGTGCAGCTCGATGGGGACTAATTTGCTACCTCCTTGTGCAGGGCGTCAAGCATTTGTGCTCAGAGCTCCTGGAAATAAACGAGGCCTCGCAGGAAGACTTCCAAAGGAATGTGCATCTAACATACCTCTCCTTCCTCAGGTATACCACAGCATCACTCATCAAACACTAGTTAATTTGTAAATCAATGTCTGGATCAAGAGTGAGTATATGTATTGATCATGCATGGCCAGATTGTTCCAAGAAGCTCGCGATCTGGAGAAAGATGTCGACAATCTCAAACGCCAGGCCATGGCACAGAGGAGCCTCATCCAACATCTCACAGACAACCTCTACTCCTCCTCGACAGTACCGGACAATTCAGCAGCCGATCCATTCGAATTCGATGCTTGGTCACCTATCGCCGTCGACCCACTGGACGTTCTCCTGTCCGAGCACAGGATGGAGGAAGCCCTGGAGCTCCTTGAAGCGGAAGGGCAGGCGCTAGAGAAACTGCACAGCGACGACGCCCGGGTGATCGCGTCGAGCATGTCCGCTCTGTCGGCCCGGCGATCCAGAGTCGCCGACCGCTTCGCCTCCCTCGCGGACAACCCGCGGATGCCGCCGCGACGCGAGCTCCTCCGGGCGCTCTCCGGGCTCTGCAAGCTCGGCGACTCCCAGCGGGCCAACCACCTCCTCTTCAAGTTCTACCGCTCGGACGCCCTCCGGCGCGTGGACGAGCTGAGGTGCGCGTCGTCGTCGCACAGGAACTACATCAAGGAGCTGGCGTGCACGGTGTTCTCCTCCGTCCTCGAGGCGTCGAGGAGCTTCGTGGCGCTGCACGGGCGGGGCGAACCGTCTCCCGAGCTGAGCCGGTGGGCGAGGGAAGAGATCGAGGACTTCATCGCGGCGTTCCGCGAGTACGTCGGGTCCATATCGGAAGCCGAGTCCGGCGACGGGCTGGCGCTGGCGACCGAGGCCGCCAGCTGCGCCGTCTCCTACTCCTCCATGCTCAGAACGGTCGTCTCGGAGGAAGACATCACGGCGCTGATCCAGCCTTGCATGGAGCAGGTGCTCGCGACGTACGCCAGGCATCTGAAGAAGGTCGTCAGGCTGCTGGTCTCCTCCGACGCGTGGGTGCTGGGGAAGTTCCTCATGTCAGGAATCCTACGGAGAAGAACACCATCTCCTGTACCACCAATCGTTGCAGAAACCGAGCACTGCCTGCTCACGGCCAGCGGAAGGAAATTCGCCACACTGATGCAGGAGGTGGTGGAGGACCTGTCCCCGTTGCTGCGCCTCGGGATGAAGAGTTCAGTTCTGCGGCTCCTGGCCGGGCTGTTCAGAGAGTACACGCGCTCCATCCTAGCCGTAGACGTGGTCGACCAGCAGCAGCAGTACATGTGGCAGCTCTCCTTCCTCATCAACTGCACGACGCTGGTCTCCTTGTTCCCCATCATCGCCCACGGCGTCTTCAAGAGCAGCAGCAACCAAGCGTCGCCGAACCAGGAGGCCGCGCAGACCGAGCTCGACGGTCTGACCTTGTTCATCAAGGAAGCGTCAGGCCAAGTATGGACGCAGTTCTGCCAGCAGTTCATACGAGACACCATGTCCAGTCTGCAGGACAGATCAAGCACGCCAAGCTCTCCACAAGGCGGCATGATGCCTTGTTCTGCATTCCAGGTGGTGTTCCTGCGGTTGAGGCGGCTGAGTGAACTGTATGGTGTTATCTTGGCCGGCAAGGACGGAACCATGAGAAAGCTGCTGCAGGAGCTGATGGAGGCCATCGTTGCCTGGCTTCACAGCAACCTAGATCCCTGGATCTTCCATCACGCGCAGAATGATCTCCCCAAGGACACACTTCTTCACCAGGTTAGTTTAACCAATTGCGTATCCATTTGGACATTTTCAGTAACCTTACGGTGTTAGTTGTACACATGCAGATCCAGTTAGATGTTCATTTTCTACTACAAGTTGCACAGTTTGGTGGTTTTTCATCTGGCAGTTTCAGAACATCTGCATTGGACTTGCTTAGCAAAGCAGAAGAGAAAGTGGCATCTTTGGAACAGAGTATGAACAGGTAAGATGACTACTACTAGTTCAGAACTCTGCTTTCCTCATTCTGACTGCAGCTAATATATAGAGAGAAATTAATACATAATTTAATTTTGTTCAATTGTTTCTACTATATATGCAGTAGTGGCACTGCCATCCGTGATGAGGCATGGGCTGCCGATGCCGCAAAACGAGCGGTCCAAGTGATAATAGGGGATGCCGTTAATAGTTCCAGTTCACAAAAGCAAGAAGGAGACGAAAGTGCTAACAGTGAAGATGTGTTGAAAGCTGGAGGAGTTAGTATGACAAGGAGTGCTCAAGAAAGCGATGAGGAGATCGATAACAGAATCGACGACAGTGTCGCGAGTTCAGGTCAGAGCGACACACCGGAAACTTGGAGCGGTGAACATGCCGGTCCTCACGCCTTGGGTGAAACCGGCGGTGATGGGAAGTCCTCAGATGAGTTTGTGAGCATTGAGGATGATGGTGGCGCAGCTGAGGGCAGCCCCGAAGATGGTCTGTCGGCGGGCAATCGGTTGGGGAGTTTAAACACTCCAGTCCTTGATTCTGGAAATCATAAGTTGCCAGTGGACAGCATACATATAGTTGAAGATGTCCATGGTGACGGCATGAGCGGATTAGGAGGTTCAGGCCCTGCCATGGAAGCAACTCCATGTGATCCACCAGAAGACGAAGATGATGAGAGCACCTTGCCGAAATTTTTGCAGGTTAAGATGAGCTCCATCCCTGTAATCAGTGACCAAAGTGGCACGGACACGACAAGCGTGAGCTCAGCGGAAATGGAAAGCGGCGACCAACACTCTGATCCAGGAAGCGTCAGCAGCGGCGGCCATGGCTGGAGGCAGCGTGGTGCAGCTGCAGCTTCTGTGGACAAGGGTGGTGGTATCAGAAAGAAGAGGGAGGGCCTGAGCAGAAGCAGCAGGCCGAGATGGCGGCAGTGAAGGAAAACCCCCATTTGCATTCAGAAGTTGTTCTGGGTGTTCGAAACATACAAACAGAGGAGTTATCGGGCAAACGCCCATTATCTAGTACCATTGCATTTCATAAATATGTGGACGCAGATAAATAAATATATATATATATATATATATATATATATATATATATATATATATATATATATATATGTATGTATGTATGTATGCTGCTACTCCGTAGAGGATACACCATCTATCCATCCATCCATCCAGTTTGAACTGAACTCAGTGTTTGCTTGAAGTAATATTGCTCCGTCTCCAGAACAAAAAACCACTAGTATACATGAATATGCATCTCCGGCTTCAAGGAAGGATAGAAGAGTAGTGGCGATAATTCCCTTGTGCTAGTAAGAGAAGATGAGAGGGGAAGGGGAAGTCAAGCAAGAAACCCAAGCTTCTCTCCGTTCTTCTTGGCGAGTCGGATCAACCCCTGCCTCTGCTTCGGGTCGGCGCCGATGGTCTTGCAGAACTCGGTGATTACCTGTTTGGTTTTGGCATGCTTCCATGTCAGGTCACCAAGCAAGCTGCTTGCTACTGCTAGTAGCTAAGCTAAGGAAACGGTAGGAGAACTCAAACCTGGGAGTGCAGCGCGATGGCCTTGCCCCTGAGCTGGTTGAAGCGCTTACGTCCGACGATGTTGCGCGTCACCACCACCAGTGGCGCGAAGATGCCCTTGCCCTCGTTTACGTTGCCCATCCTGGCCGGCGTCCGGAGCGGCCGCGCTGACCGGGGCCGCATGGACACCGACGACATGGCCAGGTGGTCGTCGCCGGACACGGAGCTGGACCACGTCGGTAGAGCTCGCAGCCCGGAGGACACAGACGCAGCCATCGCCCTCCTTCCCCTTCTCCGCCTTGCTGTGCTGCTCTGTTTAGTGCTGTGCAGAGTGTGAGAGAGAATGAGCCAGGAACGAGAGGAGACGAGGAAGGAAGGAGGGATGTGGTGGAGACGGAGCCAAGCCAAGACGATGACGGACCGCTGGTGGCCAGCCAAAGCCAAAGCCAAGGCAGCCTCTCTCTCTCTCTACTGGCTCCAGTTGTAAGGAGATGAGGAGTTCCTGGGCAGGAACGGAGGGCCTATGCCGTGCTGCCACGTCGTCCTCGCCTGGCCTTTTTCCAATTTCTCTGCCACGTCATCCTTGAGCCAGATTCAGCCCCAACTGGTCCAGGAATCAGTGCAAAATCAACTCCGAACACGGAGACAGCTAGAAAAACTAAAACCGAGACAAGATGCAGATGCAGAACCAGTTCAGTTCAACTAGAGAAGGCTGCACATAAGTTTGCAAAATACTAGTTGTGGGTAGGTAAACGAAGGTTGCACATAAGTTTTAACACTTCCCTAACAGCAGTAGCCAAGCACTTGCCGCCAACCCCAAAATATGATGATCAGCAATCTCCGCTGCTGCTACAGCTAACGAGGCCACCCACAGGCATCTATCTACAGTCATGACACACAACCATGAGACACAACCAACCAACCAACCAGCTACCTCCTGCTTCTTCTGCCAGCAAAAGTTCTCTTCTTCCCCTCCTCTTGACCCAACCCCTCCCTAGTCTCGACTTGCCGCTGCTCTGGTCCTCTTCCCTGCAAACAACACCAGTCATACGAACCGCATGATTCCAAGCGCTTGAAATTAATCAAGCATCCAGCGACCAAATAAGTTCTGAGCAGAATACGTTAAGTGGTAAAAGAAGGGGCTACATACTTGAGTTCTTAGGATCGCGGCAGTACTTGCTTCCGCACATGCAACGGAATGCTTTATTAGGGCTATCAGTAGCATCAAAATTGATGCCATAATCCTGGAATCGGAATTCAGGGCAATGGTTACTCACAAACAAAATATAAGTCTGAGCAAGCAAATCATGTTTTGTTTCCTTTCGGCTATACTTGCAGAATTCTAAGTTTCAAGTCGTGGTCAACAGGCTACAACAAGTAACACTATTTCTGCTCTAGTGAATGCATACGAAATAAGGCCCTTGAAACATCAACTACTTTGTTTCAACAAAGATGCCAGCTGAACTTGTTAGTTAAAGAATCAAATTCAGAGACCACTTCTACTGATGGAGTCAGCTACTCATGTTTCGTTGTCAAACAAGCTACTACTTGCATTGCATCGGGATCAAAACTTCAGCAGTGTATCATCATTGAGGGAATTACCAAATGGTGGCAGGTGGTTGTTATGAACTAGCATCGAGAAAATGACACAAACACTTACCCATGTTAACTCCTCAAGAGCCTCAATTTTCTTGGCAGTGAACAATGCAAGCTGCGTTAAGAGGCAGCCAATTTAGTCATTAACATAGCTAAAACCCAGTCTCCCTTGACACAGAAATCAATGTCAATTGCCAAAAATCACTTACATGATAATAGTGATGATCAGGACTCTCAATTTCAACCGGGATGAGAACTAAATTTGCATCATAGCATCTATATGGCAGAGAATTAGTATAAGACGCAAATTAGCTACAGATCTAGCATGAATACACAAGGTAGCCAAATCATTTAGACGGATAAGTGAGAAAACAGTCCTAGCATACCTGTGGTTGACAAATCGCCCGACATTTCCATAAAATGTCGGATCAAGGCATAGAGCTTCCTCATCTCTTGACGCCCCTTCAGAACCAAAACCGGCATCAAGGACCACTTGATGCACATGCTTGGCATTTTTGGCGTTCTGAACTGTTCTTTCATGTAGTTCAGAACTTGTAAGTATCTCTCCGACATACTCACAGATGAAAGCACCTTTTGGCAACCCGTCCAGTGTGCGTAGCCCCCAGCCCTTCCCTTCACTTGTGAAAAACACCTGAATTATGGAATAAGCATAAGTTCAACTCCATGTTACAAGGCTGAAGCCTAAGTAAAGGCAAGAAAATGAAGGTTCAACTTGACAAGGAATGGAGGAACATATTAACATAGCAAGTAAATGAAGGCATGCTAGAGGCCACTCCTCAAAGAATACAACAATTGCAGAGAAACTACTAATGTGTAATAATTATTATGCAGAAATGGAAGCTATAAAATTATTACAATAGTGATAGCATGCATATGCTCTAAAATATTACCTCCAGATTGCTTGTTATACCACGCTGCATCACACGGTTGCCACACTGCATACCACAGCCACATTTACTCCAGCACTCTTTAACGAACCTTCTGGCAAGATGACCTTTGCATGGACCTGGTGAGGCCTCAGTCTTGTATCTTTCAAGCGGACAAGCTTCACAGTAGAACTTATTATGCTTTTCTGGGAAGTGATTAACAGCAATACAGTCATCAATGAATGCTGCCTTAAGCAGGCCCTCTGGTGTATATGCAAAGTGATCTCCGGTTGATCCAGCACAAGCACATGGAAGTGGCGCTAATAAGCAGTCGCTTGAACAATCTGCGCAGCAATCCTCATCACCAATCCGTGCAAGCGAGGTGTTGACAATAGCATTTTGGAAGACGACATTCTTTCTTATGTAGTAAAACAATGGCGGACAGCTCTCATTGCCAAATTCATTTACAATGGGTATTCTAACCCGTCCTTGTCCCCTTGATATGTCAGCAACATCATGGTGTGGTCTTTGCTTAGAAACTAACTCAGTGTCACAAGGAACTATCCAATTATGAAAACTAGGTTCCGAGGATGATCCTACGACAACAATACAATTAGCAGCGCGCTGACTAGCAATTGGCTTCACAAAAGGAGCATTGGTCTCCACAGCCTCTTGCAAGCGAGCTTTAGCACCAGACTCTGCAACATATTCGCATACCTCATTCATCAGCTTACCAATAGAAAAATCAGGAGGTAGTGTCTTGTATGAACAGGAGACATTTATCCTCAGTCATTTTGAAGACTTCACCCAAACTAATGCAGACATCTGAAGAGTCAAACTTGCATTTCAATGACATCTTCACCTCACCCATAGTGGATGAAGCTACATCAAGTTCGACAAAATGTTCCTGCTTAGTAGATCCTACCCCATTCTTGACCGCATGTTAGCTGCTGTCCAGATTTTGATTGTGGTTAACTATGCTAACTCTAGCATCAGTACTAGAAGTCAACATGTCCCTTGATTTACAATGTTTAATTAGCATGTTCTTCAGACCTATTAAAGTTTTTAATAAGCAAATATAGTAGTTCAAATCAGAACAAAAGCATTGCGCAAACTTTAGTTAACATTATGATACATGCATAGTCGAAATATGGGGTATAAGGTCAAAAAATCTATGATTCTTGGAACTAACAAGTTCATGTTCATCAAGGTCACTCTGACTGGCAAATGAAAGAGGGAACAAGAGATGTGGATGTTGCGTCATTTTGTTCTTGGTTCTCAAGTCAACTGAATATATGATTTCCTCATATCAGCTATAAACTTGTGATTTGATGACTATGTACATCATCTTTATTTCCGCTTGCTTGGCACTGTTGAACTTGTCACTTGTTAACTGATTACAGTAATGGGGTACTGCTATATTGTTGTTAGGTTACTGAAATCCTTACAGAGGGGAGTCTCAAAGGGTCCAGTTATGTGTAGTATCATGTAAAAATCGAGTTACTATCATATCCACACAGATTTATATTAACAGTCCATGGGTCTCTCCCTAAAGGGAAATCGAGCTCCTTTACCAAAATAATGAATTGCTTTGCTGAATCAAAGGAACCATTTTTGTGTTCTAATTTTTTATGTTTCCAATTTTTTTAGTTTTAGTAGTACTCACTACGTGCATTGCATGGGGTATTAGTCAGCACATGCACTGCACGTGCAAAATTACTAGTCCAAAAAAGGGAAGAAAGGGAGCAAACAAAGGCTAAACTAAACCAGAATTTGCTTGTGTACTGAAACCGCCGTTGGCACTTAGACAATTTGGCAATATCATTAGGAAAGTCAGTTTTATTTCCAGAACATACAAACATCTGATTGTGAACTATAATTTCAACTATAAATAAAGTAAAACTTACGCAAAAGCATGAGCACCTCTAGCACGGTCTTTAAGAAAAAATGAACACTTCTAGCATCGGGAGTATTGGCTGTGATAGTGAGATAAGGCAACAAGAAATTGTATACCTCCGATCTTGTGGTGCTTGTTAGCAGAAGCAGCTGGAACATTAATTTCAGATTCAGGCTTGGGCTCTTCTAAGAGGAGAACATCTTGGGGACTTTCAAGCAGCAAATCTTTATCCCTATTGCGGGTGACAATAGAAGAAGGTTCTCCACGGCCATCAGCTTGGTGCACTGCTGGCAAGGCAATGATAGCTTCTCTGGCGGGTCGCGGCGAACCAGGCTCGACAGACATGCCTTCTGTGGAAAATGGTTGTGGTGGCCGTTCACGCACGCGACCAGCTGAGCTCATTCTGGGTCTCCTGATCAGGCAGCTTTCATTGTCACTGACATCCATGTCACACCGACTAGCAGAAACAGAAGATGAAGGATGTTGGTACTCTGGGTTGACCAATGTTGTGCTGTGAGGCACAGGATCCTCATCCGTCCCCTGATGCGAGAGAGCATTTCGATCCTCCTCCGTCCCCTGCTGCAATAGAGAAATTGGAAAGTCTCAGAATCGAGCAGTAGCTAAGTAAGGCTAGTACACAAATTGGAAGGAGCATTTGTACGTGAGGGGTTGTTGCAGGCATTGTTTCGTTGCTTGAGTCCTCGAGGATGGCATCGATGAGGATGCGGTAGTTGTCCTCCTCAATGGGCTCCCAGTTGTCTTCAAAGAGCTTGAGGAGGCGCTTGATAACAGCGAGGGCCTTCTTCTTGGGGAAGCCGAGAGACTTCATAGCACTATACGCCTTATTGCCCCTCTCCCTGTGGGAAACCATGGCCTTCAGTGAAATGATTCAGGGATCACTCCACTCAGTCCCAATTCTACAGAGGACATGAAGAAGAAACAAAAAAGGTGAGGACTCGTTTACTTGCATTATTTTTGACGAAACTCATCTATCTGCACTATCAAACATCCTAATACAAAAGAAAAAAATATTTGTGAGTAAGCTGCACATAATCAATAGGTTCCATTTGTGAGACCCTCCTAACTCAAAAGTAAATAGATTTGTGAGTATGCTGCGCGTTATTAATATGTTCTGTATGCGAAACCCTAAGATAAAGAGGGGAAGAATGCGCGATTTTGAATCCGCTCGCGGGTGAATAAGAGCAGTACTGGGAACCAAAAACTTTGAAGGGAAGTGATCCCACCCGCAGGTGGCATCCGATTGTACCAAGAAACATCATCCAGGGAGGGAGGGGGAATGCACTATAGAAAATCAGGAAAATAGAAACTTTTATTCCTAGAAAGGATCGGTCGCAAGATACCTTGACTCGCGGAGGAAAGGGAGAGAATCAGGGGATGGTGCGGTCCATTGTCTACTGGCCCGAGGTAGGGGACCGGGGTTTTCGAGGTGGAGTCCGGAGGAAGACGAAGCCAGGGTAAGACAAGCAGGCGACGCGTCGGCGGTGCGAATGCGGTGACTGGCTCACGACTGACACTAGTAGTACCGTCGACAAATGGGTCTGGCCATCAAATGGGCCTCCACGAGCCCATAGAAAGCCCAGTAACCTAACAGGTCCAATAAAAAGAGTTCTGGAAAGGAAATGGACGGGAACAAACCCTAGCTCGGCCGCAGCTCGACTCCAACCGAATCCTGCACTCCAGATCAAAGCATGGCGTCTTCGTCTGCTGTGAGCAAGCGCGGCGGCGGCGGCGGTGACTCGGGCGGCATCCTGGCCGCGATCTCGCGGTCGGCGGTGGCGGCGCACGGGCGCGAGGCCGCGGCGGTGGCGGGTAAGCTGCTGCGGAGCACGGGGAAGGCGGCGTGGATCGCGGGGACTACCTTCCTGGTGCTGGTGGTGCCGCTCATCATCGAGATGGACCGCGAGCAGCAGATTGTCGACCTCGACCTCCAGCAGCAGGCGCTCCTCGGCGCGCCACCGACGCCGTCCCTCGCCAAATAGATTCCGTCCTCTCCTTCGGCTCCAAATGGTTTCTTCCATCTCCGTTGACGCCGCTGCCGCTGCTGCAGTTCATTTTCGTCATGTTATCATAATCATAAAGTAGTCAAGAATTTTATCACTAGCCTGTTATTGAGAAGAAAGAGTTTGTGCTATGTTGTGCCTATTCTAAACTGCGCCTGCTTGGTACTACTATCGCAATATCACCAGGTTGTCTTGAACTACTTCAGCATTTTGTGGTGTCTGTTAGAGTATTTCACTCCTAGGGCCTTGCTTGTTTGTTATGGAATGTGCCATCTGATTCTCACATTGGGTGATCTGATGCTTGCTACTCTGTTGTGGAATGTGCCATCTGATTCTCACATTGGGTGATCTGATGCTTGCTACTCTGTTGTGGAATGTGCCATCTGATTCTCACATTGGGTGATCTGATGCTTGCTACTCTGTTGTTTGGTGTATGATGTACACACCCCGATTGGTAGCTTAGGGAAGTAGGGGTCATCCTTGCTACTCCTGGAACACTGATCCTTGTAGCCAGACATTCCAGATGGAAGGTGGCTAACTGGGGTTTATATAAGGGTTTAACAAGGCAGACAGCAGGCCCCTTGGGTGCCTACAAATGGGTAGGGAGGTGATTGCAGTGGTTGGATAAGAAAAGCGAGCCATGAGCAGAATGGCGAAGGCGAGCAGATGAAGCTAATTTTAGGCTGGGAAGGAGGTAATAGAGAACATATCTAGTGATACCACTCTTTACATAATACCATGATACTCGAGAAAATTGTACTGCATTGAAACAATAATAATCAATTCTGTCCTAAAATTTGAGATCAAAATATAATCTACACACCAAGTTACAGAAAGACAAATTTTGTTCATGAAGGAATTCTTTTCTCTTGATCTACACTACCGTAACTTTATATCTTGCCATATCTAACTGGAAGTTTTTGTAAAAAAATAAACTCTTTTAGGGATATCTATAATCTTGGAATGGATGTACATTGGCGGGAGTTTTAGGTGCATTGTTTCATTCCCATGTACATTGGTGAAGTTTTTGGGTGCATGACCCCATCTTCGTCCTCCATGTTCAAATCTTCATGAGAGCTTTGAATTTTGAAGTGCCGGTCCATCAGTTCTGGTTGCGTGATTAGGTGTCGTGGTCGTAGAAATGCAATGATATCATCCATCGAAGCTGGTAAAATGATATCTCAGGCATCATCCAACAATGGACAATTTTCATAGATAGCAAGAGATGCAACTGATGATTGGCATTGTATTGACGAGCAAGTGCCCTGTCATTGCAGTGTTTTGCACATAGCCGCAGACACTATCATCACAATTTGGAACAAGCCAGATGATGTTGCCCTGGGTCTATACTCCCTTGTCAGGCGCAAGAACACGCTCTTGGTAACAGATGGATGTGCCCCCTTTCCAGCATCTGCACCCACGAGCATGGCTTGTTCAGGAGGTCTCACTTATGGATGGAATTCATGATCAGATCACTTGGCACTGATCCAATTCTGATTTACACCGTGAAATCGGCCTATCATGCGTTGTTTGAAAATCAACCACGCGTGTATATGGAAATCTCACGGGGCAGACAAGATCAGATTCTTCTGTCGGCTTCTTGGTCAGTAGAGGATCCTAACTGCTGACAAGCCCACCCTTCATGGTGGCCTTGCTGTACCTTGGGTCAGGAGCTTGAAGATGAAGACAGCCTTTTTGTTCACTGCAGTTTTGCCAAGCAGGTGTGGCGCCTTGCAGCAGTTTTTCAAGGCACCAACCCCCAGTGTTCTGCCCCCTAATTGTTTTCGAGGAGTGGTAGAATCAGTCCAGATCGAAGGTTGAAGCTCAAAGACACGAGGAATTCGATGGTGTGATCGTCATTCGGCTTTGGGCATTTCGAAAATCGCTGCTCTGATGTGAGTTTTGTCCCGACTAGCATCAGCATGGAAGTCGAAACTAGAAGAGGCCATTTGCCAGGGATGTCAACGATGATGGAGTTCTGTAGGATCCTTTTCTGTTTAGCTGCCAAAAGGCACCATGTGCATATTTCTTTTTTTGAAGGAGAGCAACAGAATTACAAGACACTAATTGCAGCTGCGAACAACTGAAGCGGTTACCACCCAACACACTCACACCTCCCTACCCCAACACACTCACACCTCCCTACAAACTCACGCCTCCCTCCCGCAAATGCCAACTCCAACAAGGTGAACTCCTCCTCGACTTTGCTAATGATTTGCTCAGTGTTGGATTGTTGGTCAACATTAGCAAAAGCTCTCGCATTGTGTTGCTTCCATAAAATCCAGCTTACAGGTACTACTAGAGTGTCGAATCTCCTCCTATCCGTTTGTTGCACTCTTCCCCTAGCTTCCTCCCACCATGACTCCAGCTTGCTATCTTGTTGTGGTTCCAACATCTGAAGTCCAATCCCATTGAAGCACCCCAGTATGTGATCGACATTGTCTTCCTCCTGAAGACTAGTAAAGCATGCCTCTGGATGATCTCAATGCTAGCCAACACCAGCATGCCTCTGCATTGTCTTCGAAGAGTGGTAAAGCATGCCCCAGTGTCGAATCTCAATGCTAGCCAACAGAAGATTTTGCATTTGGGTGGCAGCCTTCGATTCCCACACTGGCCTGAACATACTGAATGATGATCTCCCCTATTTGGGTGGTGCCTCCGATTCCCACACTGGCCTTAACATACTGAATGATGATCTCCCCTAGCAAAGCGCCGTGTATGTGTCCATTGTAGAGTAAGCACGTCTGAGCATCCCGGTTTACCCCTTGGATCTCTTCCCAAAGTCTTATGCACCGGTCGATCCCTGCCAGGTTCTGACACCATGTGCATATTACTGTAACCTGACTTTCATCTCCTTCTAATAGAGCGTCAGATCTCCTGCCATATTTTTCCAAAAAAAAAGGTATGGCGCAGAAGCATCAGCACTCAGCTTAACCGCATTAAGCAAGCAACACCACGCGCAGATACGAAGCACAGAAAATAACAGCTCTAGCATAAACGAGAAGGCGGCAATAGCAACATTAAAGCATCTATCGATAGTTGGTACGAACGGACAGACACAGACGTTCACTTGCTGTGACAGACTCAAGCCAAAACCCCAAAACCGTAAACGCAACCTAAACGGAATGGAGCGCTCCAATAGTCAAGTTTTGGACCTCTCTTGCTCCCTCCCACAGATCAAAACCTCTTATGCTCCCTCCCGAGGAGGACAGACAGGGACATCATCAGTTCCTTGCCCCTAGTATGCCCCTCTCGCCGTGCGGGGCACGCTGGTAGCCGTTCGACCTCCCGCGGCTACCGTTGTTGTACTCATCGCCTCTCGCATATCCACGGCCACCTCCACCTCCGCCGCCGCCACCGAAGCGACCTCCTCTGCCACCCCTTCCTGCGAAGTGTAAACATGCTCAACGTCAAGAACAGAACAGGTGGAGCTAGTGACCATATCATTAACATTACCAGTCAAAGAAAATAAGGGCAGAATGCCATCAAAGCTACTAAGAAAAAAACCAACTTACTTCCTCCCCTTATTCCACTGTTAGGTTTCCGCTCCTCGACATATATCTGCCGCCCGTTTATTTCAAGTGGTGAAGCCTGAATCAAACCAACATGAAATTAGAACATGACCAACTAAACTATGATAACAACAGTCAGCACTACTATGAATGGAAGCCAAATACTTCCATTTCAAAAATAGAAGCAGCCAACCAATTGGCAAACTTAAGCAGTATGATATAATAGCAATAGATGCAACAGACTTTGTGCAAAAGAAAGAAAACAAAAAAATTAACTAAGCAGGCAAAAAAAAACTGCATGCAACAATCTAATGTGAAATTCTATAACGTTTACCCTTAATGCATTGTGAACACCACTGAGTTCCTCAAATTCCACAAAAGCATAGTAGCCACCAGTTTCCTGCAAATTCCATACAAATATCAATCAGATGATATATCCATCTTACAGAGAAACGAATTTGAAGTCAATCTAATAGCAAACCTTGCGGCTCCGGATAGCAACACCTTCAGGAATGAGCTCACCAAACTTCTTGAACTCATTCTCAAGATCAGTCTCCGATACATTTGATGGCACATTCCCAACATAAACAGATTTGCTCTCTGTTTTTATAAAAATGAACATGATAATCAGGAAATGTGCAACACAATTCAGCAAATGAAATAATGCAAGCGTAAAGTAAAGGCAGACCTTCTTCCTCATGGGCTTCTGCATAGAAATCAGATTTGGGCTTATCCACTGCCATCGATGAAGTCATAACCGGCGTTGCCTGGTTTGACTCTGTTGTAGGACGAGGTTTGTTCACAGGTACTGCCTGGACCACAGGGACTGGAGGTGGGGCTTTCGCAGTTCTTAGCTGCATCAGTCAAGTGTCATAGTTTTGAAGACGTTAACTAGATATCCACACACACACACACAATGCTTAGCAAAATAAGGAAGATGACACATACAATGGAAGCATAGGTCTTCTTTACGGGCTCCCCAACAGGTTCCTCTACATGAGGAGCCTGCACAGGTGGTGGTTGCACTGGCTCTTCAGGTGCCAACGCCATTCCATTCGAAAAGGAAGAAACTGGTTCCTCTGAAAGAGGTTCATCTCCCCAGTTGTCCGAATGAGAAATGACTTGTTGTGGTGGCTCAGAGTAAGTGTAATTGTCAATGGGTTCATTTTCTTCAGATGTTATCGGAAGAGCATATTGTGCTGTTTGACTTTCTTCTTCATGAATATACTCTGAACCTGCAGGCAGAGCATTTAATCAAAACACTGACAGAACTTTGAAGCGGCAGGTAACAAATCTAGACCATGAACATGATACATGGGAGATTTAATGTTTACCCATGAAAGCATTATAAATTAAAACCATCAGTAATCATCTGGTGAACTGTCAAAACCATCATTTCGATTATTGTCCATAGACATTGAACAAAATAACTTGCCTGAATGCGGACAAAGTAGTTCACCTTATTTACAGTGCCACTGGAGAACTAATTTATTGAAAGCCAATAGTGCGTATCAATGAAACAGAACAAGCGAGAAACAGGCAGGCATAAACTGAGCAGATATAGCATGTCTAGGAACATACCGGTAACATGCAGATAAGAAAGATTAATTAAAGTGTGTACAGGATATAAGGAAAATGGTTGGGTACTTCAAGCATAATAACAAATGTAATAATAAAGGTGGAATTTTTAGAAATTTTATGTTGGACAACAAACTTACCGGTCTGGATGTTCGATACCAAGTTGGTCTCAAAGGCTTCCTGAGGAATCGCCTGTGCAAGTTGCACTTGTTCTTGGTCAACTAAATGGAAATAATCATTGAGAACAAAGTAGCCTTTCTCCTGAGGTGCAAGGAAAAACGTCTGGATAAATTTCCTTTGGTTGATGTACTCTTTGGTCTGTACAAGACCAGAGACCATAACTATCACCCCATCTCCCCATGAGTTGGTAAAGTTGGCAGTTTTTATCTCGATTTGAGTGAAATTGAGGGACATAATGAGGGAGTGTATTTCCTGCAGACACATCACAAAGTGAAATAAGTTATAGGGAAAAGACACAGGAGACATGAAGTAACCACAAAGTGCAGAGTGGACAAACGAAACAGCATCAACAAGCAAATTCAACTAGCATAGTCAAGCAACAGAACAACAGCAATAAGTAAACTCAACTAGGCAGAGGGACCAAAAAGCGATGGTAATACCGGACTCAAGTCATCCGACAGATAAACAAAGCGACAAATGCGTAAATTCAGCTGCGCGTATACGACAAAATAATGACACAATATGGCAAGATACAACTTCACTGAATTCGAGCTAAGAGCTACAAGTGTGCCCACATTATAAGCTACTAGAATTAGTCAAAGCAATACTATTTTTCGATATAAGAGGCAAGAGCAGCGCGCACAAACAAATACAAATAACCTTGCATACGGCAGGTTTAGCAGTAAACATGATAGATAAGACTGATCGATAGATACCATCATCGAGTTGGCTGTGGTGCTAATTCCGGTGACGTCGTCGACGCGGACCATGGTACTCGCGTCGCTGTAGAACTGGTGGACGACATCGGGGTTCTGCTGCAGCAGGTTGTAGTAGTTACGGAGGAAGTACGTCCCCACCTGCCAAATCCAATCTGAAACATCAGTCGCCGATCCGAGCATGCGATGCGAGGGTGCAGGGGTTTGGGGTAGGGTTTTGCGGTGCGGCCTGTGCCACGAGAGGAAAAGAGAGTAGATGCAGTGGGGAGGGGAAGGCCTGGCTTACTTGATTCGCCGCCGCCGCCGCCGCCGCCGAAGCCATTGGTGAGTGCAGTAGTGGAACAGGGAGAGAAACCCTAGATCTGCTGATTCCGCGGGCAAAGATCTAAGAGAGTCTCAAATCCGCCGCCGCTGCAGCAGACGCCGCCGCCGCCGCGAGAGGATGGGTCCGCCCTGATTGCTCGTGCGTATCTGCGTCGCGCTTCTGCTGGATGGAGTGGAGAGGAGAGACGGATTGGTGGTGGACTCGACTCGTCTCTTATGACGGCCGGGAGAGGAGGGGCACGAGGAGGGGCACGAGGGGAGAGAAGGGCACGCACCGCACAGGTTGCCCTACGATGCGATTCGATCTCACTTTTCTTTCAGCCTTTCCAATAAGCGGTTTGGGCTTCCGTTAGGCCCGCCAGTATTTTCTGCCCATATGACACGGACATTCCAGACCACTATCGCCGGGCTTGGCCGATAACTCAAACGAATTTTGCAGGGTCTCGATCTTTAATTTCTTTTCTATACTTTTTTTTTAAAGATTTGATCTATTTCTTGAGTTCACAAGAAGTACAAGGACCGGCACCTCAGAGCCGAAGTCGTACTCTTGAATTGATCAGAAACTTCAAACAACAAACGTATAACACGTAGGCTGGACGAGATCGATCACCCCATAAAAACAGCGACCAGACGAATCCCCGCCCTCCTCAGTGCCAACAACGAGATCACCGCTGACGAGATGGACGAGGAGACGGGTATACCTTATTCTTGTCCCACACAACGCCGACATAGCCATCATAGTGTCGATGACTTTTGACCAAACTCTAACTTTAGAGACCCGTTTATAGCGTCGAGCGCATGTCCGAGGTCCCCAGCTCCTTCCGCCGCGGGAGCGGCAAGCTGAGGAGACGGGGACCCGTCGATTTCCGATCATAAACAACGAAAACAAGGCACAGATGGTGACGGCGCCACCCTATCCACCGCCTCTTTTTTCTTTTATTTCTACTCTGCTCTATACAACTTGTTTTGATATAGAGAATTACAATCATTAGTGTGTTTTTGGATCAGAGGTTGAGGATCGCGGAGCACCCCTTGTGCAAATTCTTCCTATGAATCATTTTGTCGTAAACTGCAGAAGAAAGTTATCGTTGAGTATGACCTCATAGGAAATCTCTGATTGGTCTTCTCAAATAAATTAACTTGATATACATGTTGTTGAAATTTTATCTAATAAAGCCGCAACCTATTTATATTATTTAATAATTTCTGAAATTCTAGAGGCTCACTTAGCACATTTAAGACGGCTTTGTTGGGGTTCTAGGCAAGAACATCGTTGATCCTTATGTGATTGATTCTGGCAAGGCAGCGTGGGACGCGGTTGAGACCAAATTTGGGATCTCGGACGCTCGCACTGAGTTGTGTGTTATGGGACAGTTCTATGAGTACAAGATGACTGATGACCGCTTTGTGGTTGAGCAGACTCATGAGATACAGTCTCTTGCCAAAGAACTTGATCACTTTACCTGTATGTTACTGGATAAGTTTGTGGCCGAAGGCATAATTGCCAAGTTTTCTCCCTCGTGGAGAAATTTTTCTACTTCTCTGAAGCATAAGAGACAAGAGTTTTTCATTTTAGATCTCATTGGGACTCTTAATGTGAAAGAGAAGACGAGAGAAAAAGACACACGCTCTCGAGGTGCTGAAGGTGGTTCTAGTGTCAACTTGGTACAGAAAAAGAACTACCATTCTCACAAGTTCAACAACAAGAACAAGTCGGATGGCAAAGAAAAGTTTGATGGAAAGAACAAGCTATCATAGTCTACCAACTTCAAGAAGAAAACTGATAAGAAGAAAGACGCTTGTCATGTGTGCGGTGATCCTTCTCATTGGGCTCCTAATTGCCCTAACCGTTTTGACAAGAGCGGTATGGGAAGAGCGGTAAGACCGCTAACGTCATCATGGGCGATGTTGAGATGAAGGATGATGGGTATGATATATTTTCTACCTCCTTTCAGTATGTCATTCTCCTGATTGGTGGATTGACACGGGTACTAATGTACACGTTTGTTCTGATATTTTCATATTTTCTTCATATCCGGTTGTAGGGATTTCCTCCATGTTGATGGACAAAGGCCCGCATGCTTTTGTTCATGGTGTTGGTATGGTCGGTCTGAAGTTCACTTCAAGAAAGACTGTTGATGCATGTAAAATGCATACATGAACTTTGTAGTTTATTAAAACATATTCCCATATATTTGCAACATATATAATGTTATATCCATATTTTATATTGATTTTTTAGGATTTACCAATGATCCCCTTTATTTTGGTATAACTCTATAGGATAGGAAAATTATGTTTTGTGTATTTTTTATCTTTCAGGGACCTAAACAAAGTCATACAGAGCTAGGATTCTAGAAAAAGTCAATATTTCGTAAAAAGGAAGGATCTA
This sequence comes from Avena insularis, assembly GCA_023614405.1. Lineage (NCBI taxonomy): Eukaryota > Viridiplantae > Streptophyta > Magnoliopsida > Poales > Poaceae > Avena > Avena insularis. The sequence continues at coordinate 65,257,960 of CM042692.1, read as the reverse complement.
GAGCACTTGAATCTCACTAGAAGGGCCAGGAGGCCCAAAATATGTATGGCGGTGCGGCCCACCCTGGTGCACACGCCACCTACCCTATTTGGCCCTCGGTCATCTGATTCACCTCACTCTTTCGCCCACAGGACTCATCTTGACCTAAAAAATGCTTATATAAAGGTCCCTCTACGCATCTCTGGGGGCGCCACAAAAGCAACAAAACAGAGGCAGAACCAATGAATATTGGAGGAGGAAACTCTGCCGAAGCCATCGTCGGAGGGATCTCTACCTTCTCCAATATCTCCACCATCATCACCATGATGAAGAGGGAGTAGTCCACCTCTGGACTATGGGTTTGTGGCAGTATCTTGATCTATTTCTCTCTTGTTCTATCATAGATCTAGTACCATATGAGATGTCCAACATTATTATGGTCATATATGTAATTCATGTGTGGTGGATCTTTATGCTGTGAGTTGATATTTGAGATTGAAATCCATTTATGTGTAACATGTATGAGTAGATGCATATCATGTACCCCATTCTTAAGTGGTTGTTTTGCTCCAACTTATATGAGAGAACATGTGTAGGGAAACGTGTGTATTAGTTGGAGTAACATGGTGATAGTGATTGACTGGTGACAACAAATTCGAGATCTACTAGGGATTAAGTGAATTTATGTGCTATAATTATCTAGTGACAACTAAGATAATCTTGTTTTGTCAAGGTAGTATATTTTTTATTCAAACATCATATCGAAGTACCTAAGGCTATGCTTTGTTAATTATTAATTCAAGATTTCTTGGAGTTTTCCCTTTCTTGAGGAGCATAAGAGAGATGTGTTGCATCATCTCTATGATAGGACGTGATGCCCATATGAATGCTTATCAAACATATAATGAAGTTTCATCAATATTATATTGCATGTATGTCCACTAGCACTTAAAAAGAGAATAGACAAGTGAACCCATGAACCTCGGTCCAAATTTTATCATAAGAAACAACTTTCCAACACCAATATCATCCTTTATAATTTTAGTACAGTATTAAATAATTTCGAAAATACAAAAATACTTTCACTACTAGCAAACACAAACAAAAACATAGAAATACCTTTTTGTTATTGCCTTTACTTTTCTTACCTAGTTATAAATTGTTTTACTTTATTTATTTAAAAAGTTTATTTCAGTTTTACTAATATGAAACCTTGTGCTTGACAACCACATGGTGGAGTTGGGGACATAAGGCAAGGACTTTGTTTTGTAGGTTGCTTGAAGAGGATAAGCAAAAGATACTCTAAGCCAATTCTCTGAGAGTTTGATATAAACCCTCGAGTCACCATTGTGGGGAAAAGACGCTTACTACAACACTTTACACTTGGAGTACCAATGATTTGGTACACACAGAGTTGTTGCCATCAAGAAAAAATTCTGGCGTCGTTGCTTGGGAATTGGAAGAGCATCTCACAGTGGTTGCAGTGTGCTTAAACTCCCACAACAACTGCTAGAACATTTTTTGGCGCCATTGTCGGGGAGTTGGTCGGTTACATCATAGCTACATCTTCGTAAAGCAAGGAGCACACCACCTGCTAGAACATTTTTTGGTGTTGTGATCATCAAGTTTGGAGTGAGCACATTTTCTTGCGCCATCATCGCCAACTTTGTGCAAACACCTAAGCTTGGGGAGGTTGCACCACTATGAGCTTCTCCTTCAAATTTTCAAAGCAATTTTCTTTTGTCTTGTTTTATTCATTTGCATGTTTGTTAGTTCTTTACTTTTTCTTTAAAACACATAAAAATTAGTATAACTTTTGTTTTGCAAGCATGAGTAGAAGAAACAAAAAGTTAAAATTGGGCTCACAAGTTGGTAACCACAATAATGATCCAAGAAACCTTGAATGCATCATTAACCCAAAAGTAATAAGAACATTCTACTCCCAATGTTTTGCTAATAGAAATCCTCTAGCTACGGAATGGCACATTATTGTTGGAGATATGCCCAAGAGACAATAATAAAATAGTTATTATTATATCTTTGTGTTTATGATGAATGTTTACATCCCATGCTATAATTGTATTATTAGGAAACACTAATACTTGTGTGTTTTGTAAACATAAAAGAGTCCCTAGTAAGCCTCTTGTTGAGACTAGCTTGTTGATTAATAGATGATCATGGTTTCCTGATCATGGACATTGGATGTTATTAATAACAAGATCATATCATTAGGGGAATGATGTGATGGACACACACCCATAGTAAGCATAGCATAAGATCAAGTCATTAAGTTTGTTTTGCTACAAGCTTTCATATACATAATAACCTAATCCTTCGACCATGAGATTGTGTTAATCACCATCAGCAGATGAGTGCTTTGATGACATCAAATGCCGCTTCATAACTGGGTGGTTATAAAGGTGGCATTAGGTATTCTGAAAGTTTGAAGCGCATGGATCAAGACTGGGATTTGTCCATCCATATGACAGATAGATATGCTCTGGGCCCTCTCGGTGAAATGTCATCTAATTAGCTTGCAAGCATGCGACTAGGTCACAAGGCATGACATATCATGGAACGGGTAAAGAGTACTTATCGGTAACAAGGTTGAACTAGGTATGGAGATACCGATGATTGAACCTCAGATAAGTAGAGTATCACGTGACAAAGGGAATTGGTTTCGTATGCTAATGGTTCTATCAATCATGAAGTCATCGTTGAGTATGTGGGAGCCATTATGGATCTCCAAATCCCGCTGATGGTTATTGATCGGAGAGGTGTCTCGATCATGTCTACATATTCACGAACCGTAGGGAGACACACTTAAGGTTTGATGTTGTTTTAGGTAGATATGGAATATGCGTTGGAGACCGAATGTTGTCGGAGTCTCGGATTGGATTCGGGACATCACGAGGAGATCCAGAATTGTCCGGAGAATATGAATCATATAATGGAGATCATTTTCTAGGTTTCGGAAATATTTCGGAGTATTCATATGGAGGTTCTAGAAGGTTTCAGAGTGTTGCGGAAAGTTCCAGAAGGTTCCATAGGGTTTACTTGAAAACCAAGAACGAAAGGGGAATACTTGGGGGGGAGAAAACTCCCTCCCCCTCCCTTGGCGCGCCGACCCTAGAGGGCCAAGGGGGCCAGCCCTAGGCCGCATCCCCTCTATATAAAGAGGGGTGGGGGCGCCTCCCCCCTTGCTCCTTCCACCCAAAACCCTGGTCGCCTCTCTCCTCCACCATCCTCCTGCTCTGGCTTAGGCGAAGCCTGCAGAAATTCTTCTCCACCACCACCACCATGTCGTCGTACTGCTGGGATTCCGTGGAGATCTACCACCTCTGTTGCTTGCTAGAATGGGGAGAGGAAGGTCTACATCGACTCCGCACGCAGACTGACCGATCGCTGCTCTTACGGAAGGATAGTCTACTCGATCTTGAGATCGGCAAGTGATCGTCTACATCAACCACGAGATCTGATCTCGAACAAGGCTTTGGATCTACAAGGGTTAGTACAGATCTATCTCGTTGCACTTATCTCATAGATTAGATCTTGGCTTTTCCATAGATTAGATCTTGGTTTTGTTTGTTCTTGCGGTAAAAATTTTTTGTTTTCCATGCTACGAACCCATCAGTGGTATTAGAGCCGTGTCTATGCATAGATCTGTTGCACGAGTAGAACACAATGGTTTTGTGGGCGTTGATGCTTTTGTTGTCGTTGTCTTCACGTGTGCTTTGCATCTTGCGGGATGGTGGGATGAAGCGGCTCGGGCTAACCTTATATGTCCTCGTACATGAGACTTGCTCCACACTTGACGTGTAACTTGCATTGCACAAGTGGCTTTGCGGGTGTCTGTCTCTCCCACCATAGTTAAGATTCAATTTACAATTAGCATCTGATAACACTTGTATCAGCGTTGTGGTTCTTGTTCGTAGGTAAGATTGGTTCTTATACGAAAGCCCCAAACCACGTAAAACATGCAAATAAAATTAGAGGCGTCTGACTTGTTTTTGCAGGGGGGCATGTGATGTGATATGGCCACAATGTTGATTGTGAATATATTTGATGTATGCAATGATCCTTATTGTAATATGGCAACCGGTAGGAGCCTAATGGTTGTCTTTAAATTCTGTTAAGACATGTGTGTCTACTCATCATGTAATAGCTTTATTCCAATTAGTTGTTATAGTTGCCATTAGTGATGGACAACCATAAAGTGGCGCCACTGACCTTGACGCTATGCCAGTGATGATGGAGATCATGTATGTTCTTTGGAGATGGAGATCAAAGGCACAAGAAGAAAGGCCATATCATGTCACATATTATGAAATGCGTGTGATGTTAATATTTTTGCATCTTGTATTGCTTAGATCGCGACGGTGGTATTATAAGATGATCCCTCTCACTAAATATCAAGTAATAAAGTGTTCGTCCTTAGTAGGCACCGTCGCTAAGACTCATCGTTTCGAAGCATCTCGTGATGATCGGGTGTTATAGATTCTACATGTGCATACAACGGGTGCAAGCCAGATTTGCACATGCGGATACTAAGGTTAATCTTGACGAGCCTAGCATGTACAGACATGGTCTTGGAACACGGAATACCGAAAGGTAAAGCATGAGTCATATGAATGATATGATGAACATGTTGATTGTTCGCCTTTGAAGCTACATCTTCTCTCGTGAAGATCGGACTTGGTGTAGTGGATTTGGTTCGTGTAATCACTAAGGCAACATGAGGGATGTTGTTTTGAGTGGGAGTTCACTTAGTTAATTTAAGAATTAAATTTGAACTCAATTTGTCATAAACTTAGTCTAAACTCTTTGCAAATATGTTGTAGATCATGGCGACCCCCTCCATCAATTTTAATGCGTTCTTAGAGAAAGAAAAGCTGAAAAACAATGGAAGCAACTTCACGGACTAGTTCCGTGGATTTAGGATTGTCCTCAGCGCTGATCAGTTAACCTATGTGCTTGATGCACCGCTAGGTGAACCACCTGCAGAGGATGCTTCTGATGATGTGAAAAATGTTTATATCACTCGGAAGAACCATGATACGTTGCTAACGTATCCATACTTTTTGATGTTCCATGCTTGGTTTTTATCTACTTTCTTATGTTTTGTCCACACTTTGGAGTACTTTTTATACACTTTCTTGGACTAACCTATTAACAAGAGCCATAGTCCCAGCTGCCTGTTTTCTGCTGTTTTTGGTTCCAGGAAAGTCAGCAAATGAATATTCTCGGAATTGGACGGGACAACAAAGTCAGTTTTTCACCGAGGGGGACACGGAGCCAGAATACGAGACGGAGAGGGGCCAGGGGGCCGCCACACCACCTGGCCGCGCGACCCAGCCTGGCCTGCACCAGGGGGTGGTCTGGCCGCCCTAGGCACCAGAAGGTGGATTATTAGTCATAGATGCAGTTGGATTACGGTCTATGTATAATGTTGTAATGTCCAATCGAATCTCAAAGGAGTCAAGATGATTAGTATATGCATGTATGCTTTCTCGATGTTTGTCAATTGCCCCGCTATAATTTGTTCACCCAACATGGCATCTATCTTAAAGAGAGCCACCACTAGTGAACTATGGACCCCGGTCCTTTATTTTACCATCAATCTACAATCAACTGTTTACTGCTTTCTATTTACTTTCTGCAAACTATTACTTTCTTCCACTCGCTACGTTTAATCCTTTGTTTTCAGCAAAACCGATGAGATTGACAACCTCATTGTAAGTTGGGGGCAAAGTTTTGTGGTTGTGTTGTGCAGATCTCCATGTTGCTGCTGGCACCGATAGTGCGCCCTGCCAAAGTTCAGGTAGCAACACCTTTGGGGTGTTTCCTTGCTCCGACTGGATTGATAATCTTGGTTTCATAACTGAGGCAAAACTTGCTGCTGTGCTCATCATACCTTCCTCTTGGGGTTCCCCAACGGGCTCGATATATTTTGGGCTAAGCAACTGATTTTCTGGCGCCATTACCGGGGAGTCAAGGACATCTTCACAAGGGGAATCCCTCATAACCAATCTCTTTACTTTGTTTTATTTGTTTTGCTTAGTTTATTTCTGCTTTGTTTGCTTGTTACTTTATCAAAAACACACAAAAAATTAGTTTTACTAGTTTGCTTTCTTTATTAAAAACACAAAAAATGACTACTCTTGAGAACACTAAGTTGTGTGACTTCACTAGCACCAACAACAATGATTTTATGAGCACACCTATTGCTCCACCTGTTCATGAAGCTACTTTCTTTGAAATAAAACCTGCTTTACTCAATCTTGTTATGAGAGAACAATTTCTGGTATTGGTAATGAAGATGTTGTTGCTCATCTAAATAACTTTGTTGAACTTTGTGAGATGCAAAAGCATAGGGATATAGATGGAGATATTATTAAGCTTAAATTGTTTCCTTTCTCTTTGAGAGGAAAAGCTAAAGAATGGTTGAATTCCTTAACTAGGAATAGTATTGATTCTTGGAATAAATGCAAAGATGCTTTCATTGGAAAATACTATCCTCCTGCTAAGATTATATCTATGAGAAGTGAAATAATGAAGTTTAAACAATCTGATAATGAACATGTTGCTCAAGCTTGGGAAAGAATGAAATCTTTGGTAAAGAATTGTCCCACTCATGGACTGACTGCTTGGATGATTATCCAAACCTTTTATGCAGGATTGAACTATTCTTCAAGAAATCTATTGGATTTTGCTGCTGGAGGTACCTTTATGACCATTACTTTGGGTGCTACAACAAAGCTTCTAGATAATATGATGGTTAACTATTCTGAATGGCATACTGAGAGAGCTCCACAAGGTAAGAAGGTAAATTCTATTGAAGAAACCTCCTCCTTGAGTGATAAGATTGATGTTATTATGTCTATGCTTGTTAATGGGAAGGCTCATATTGATCCAAAGCATGTTCCCTCAGCCTCTTTGGTTGCTCAAGAAGAGCAACTTGATGTGAACTTTATAAGAAATAACAATTTTAGCAACAATGCCTACAGGAACAATTTTGGTAACAACAATTATAGGCCATATCCTCCCAACAATGGTAATGCTTATGGAAATTCCTACAACAATAATAGGAGTGCTCCCTCTGAACTCGAAGTTATGCTTAAAGATTTTATTAGTAAACAAACTGCTTTCAATAAAACTATTGAGGAAAAACTCTCTAATGCTGAAAGAAATATAGCATCATTGGCTAAAGCACAATCTTCTTTGAATAAAATGGCTGCTAAACCTGAAACTAATGATAATCCCTTTGCAGCCACTAATGCCATACAAGTAAGAATTGATGAAAATGTTAGACTATTAGCTGAATTGCATGCTAAGTGGGAAAGAGAAGATGAAATTGCTTAAAACATTAGTGTTTCTACTATCACTACCACTAGTGTTGAGGCTAGTAATAGCTCTACTACTTTAGATGATAATTATGATTTTGATCTTGATGGTTGCAATATCTCTGAAGTTATTAAGTTCCTACAAAAGCTTGCTAAAAGTCCTAATGCTAGTTCTATGAATATGGCCTTTACAAAACACATTATTGATGCTCTCATAAAAATTAAAGAAGAAAAGATGAAACATAAAGCTTCTATTCCTATAAAACAATAAGATGGTTGGGAACCCATCATTAATATGAAAGTGAATGATTTTGATTTCAAAGCTTTATGTGATCTTAATAGTAGTGTTTCTATTATGCCTAGAAGGATTTATGATATGCTTTATTTGCCACCATTGGAAGATTGTTATTTGAATGTCCCACTTGATGATAATGCCAAAAAAACTCATGGGGAGCATTAATGATGTTCTTATTATGGTTAACAATGCCTATGTCCCCGTTGATTTCTATGTTTTGGATGTTGAATGCAATGCTTCTTGTCCTATTACTTTGGGAAGACCTTTTCTTAGAACTGTTGGTGCCATTATTGATATGAAAGAAGGCACCATTAAATATCAACTTCCACTCAAGAAAGGTATAGAACACTTCCCTAAGAAGAGAGAGAAGATTTCTTTTGCCTCTCCTATGAAAACAAAATTTGCTCTTAATGCTTCTTCATTTGATAACACTTGATTCTTTTTCTTGCTTCTTATGCCTAACTTAAAGGCGTTAAAGAAAAGTACTTATTGGGAGATAACCCAAAAGTTTTAGATGAGTCTTGGAAGTTATTACTTCAGTAATAACCGCTACTTATCCTTTTTATTTGCTTTTTGTGCCAAGAGTAACCTCTAATGAGAGAGAAGTAATGATTGGGAAAGTTGCTGTCCGAGAACAGATTTTTGTGCTTCACCGTAAAAATTCATGTAAAATCTCTGTACGTCCTTTTGAGGCGTGAATGTTTGTGCTTCTGCCCCAGGTTGTTATCTAACTTTAGTTAGTTCAACACTTTTCGATTTGAGCAACAAAAGGTCTTCGAAAAAAATCGTCTTTACCTGCTGGTCTGTTTTGATAGATTTCTGCCTTTATTTGCATAGCTTCTTGTTGGTTCCTTTTTGAGTTCTTTTGGGGAATTGAGCTTTTTGAGGGAAGTGCTACAGTAGCTTGTGTTTTAATGGAAGTTTTATTGGTGTTGGAACTGAACCTAAACACTTATTATCTTGAGTGCACTAATGTTGCTAATAAAGATTGTGTGAAGTTTTGTATGAAGGAAAAATTTTAGGTGTATGGAAGGAATGAGTAATGAGATGAAGGATGGAATAAAGCTCAATCTTGGGGATGCCACGCGTGTCACCCCAAGAAATATCCAAGAAGTACAAGCGTCAAAGCTTGGGAATGCCCAAGGCATCCCCTTCTTCATCAATAAAAATTCTAGGTTGTGTTGTTTCATGCACAGTTGTGTTGTTCTTGGAGCGTTTTCTTTTTCATTTTTGTTTTGGTTTTTTGTTTGCTTGGTTTGCTTAGTTTGCTGAATAAATTGGTTGGACCCCCTCTTTCATGCATTTGTTTTCAAATAGTTTGGTTTGGATTAGAAAAGAGTACGAAAGTTCATGTTTAAGTGGTAAAGAGAGCTTGTTTTTGATTGTGGCCTATGCTTTGTCATGCCATGCTTGATATTGTTTTGGCTTTATGCTTAGTATTCTTTGCTGTAGCATGACATGTTATAAACAATTGAGATTGCTTAATGTGCCTTGGAAGAATCATGCGTTGTTTTAGCATATTAAAGCATAGTATTGTGGTATTCTCCTTTGATGCTTTATTTGGGTTGACTTGGCGCATGCTCACACCATGTTATGACTATCCCAAGTCACCATAGCCTTTATGATCCTTTAGTTTTCTACTTGTAATATCACTTTATGCTTTGATTAATGATGTTTTGTCGCTCTGCATGATTATGGCCATTATTGCTCTCTTAGTTGGTCGCTCCCAGTCTTTTGCTAGCCTCCATAACCAAGTGTGAGTTCCACTCATGCATCCAACTCCTAAAACCAAGTTATTCCAAAGAGTCCACCATACCTACCTATTAGCATATGCTATTCCAAGTATATTCATGTTTTTGTCTACCTTCTGAATTAAACTTGTTATGTGAAAATTAGTGATTAAAACTCTCATGAACTTGATGGCACACTTTACTTCTCTTGCATTTAATAAACTTGAACCATTGCGTCCATCTTTGTTGCGTATATGCTTGCGCTTTATAAGTTGAAGTTAGCAGAACCATGTATCATGGGGAACGCTTTCAACATTGCACTCGTACTTTGTACCCCGTTGATATCATGTTCTTTTGCTTATGGATCCTGATTGTGAAATAAAAGGGGAACTTGTAAGATCATGGAGTTTGTATTTGTGTTAGAGAAACGCCTGGGCTTCTAGCCTAAGCCATGCCTAATCACGGTGGAAACTTGCAGCATAAACATAATGAGAACTCTATGAAGCATCCTCAATAAAAACCTATGCAAATAGCAAATAAAAAGATCGCTGAGATGCTCATTGTCTGCTTGCCTTGTCATTTTGATTATGGGATAGCTCCTGTATCATGTGCAAGGGGTACCTTATGGTTCTCTATGATACATATGTACTTACAATGACAAGAGCTTACTTGTGACTAAAGTTGAGTAGCATGAGGTTCGGTCTTCGTAAGTAAGGGGCATGAGATTTCAGCTTATAACTTGTCAAGCATATCCTCTTAGTTGTGTCACTTTAACCTTAATCACCTTCAAGATGCTTATGATAGGGGCAATGAGAGCTGAAAGTTGATAAGTACCCTAATTTTTGGAAGCTCTTTATGAAACTTGAATCCCTACTTCCTTCTATGAAGGCCTTTCTTTTACTTTTATGTTGAGTCTCCACCTTCTATCTTTATGCACCTACTTTGAGAGCTTAGTGGCCATTCTTAGTTCTATGTGCATTGTCCCAAGACTTATTGATTGATGCATAGCTTTGATATTGCTTGTTTTAAACTATTTGTATCTAGTCACTCTTATGAACTTTGAAGGTGTCCTATGCATTTATGTTTGCTACTCTATGAGGGACAAGCTGAATGCTACTATGTTATGTTTTCTTTATGTGAAACAAACAAACATCTTGCAAAGCATTGTTATTCATGAATCTTTTGTTTGTGCCTTTTCATGTTGCAACATAGTTGCTTTGCCTTATTGTTAGAACTTTGTCTTTCATGTTATGATTGAAGTACTATGATCCTAGCTATTAATGTTTTGCAAATACTTTGATCAAGTTTATGATGGTGCATGTCACCTCAAAAATTATTCTTTCTTTTTATCACTTACCTACTCGAGGATGAGCAGGAGTTAAGCTTGGTGATGTTGATACATTGCAAATGTATCTATAATTTTTGATGTTCCATGCTTGGTTTTATCCACTTTCTTGTGTTTTGTTCCAACTTTGGAGTACTTTTCATATGATTTGTTGGACTAACCTATTAACAAGAGCCACAGTGCCAGCTGCCTGTTTTCTGCTGTTTTTGGTTCTAGGAAAGTCAGAAAATGAATATTCTCGGAATTGGATGGGACAAAAGCCAAAGTCAGTTTTTCACCGAGGGACACCCGGAGCCAGAATACGAGACATAGAGGGGCTAGGGGGGCGCCACACCACCTGGCCGCGCGACCCAGCCTAACCCGCGCTAGGGGGTGGTCTGGCCGCCCTAGGCATCCCCTCGGCCTCCCCTTTCGCCTATAAGATGCCTCCGATACAGAAACCCTAAGGACCCGATCAAAATTCCATGAAAGAGGCTATAGCCGCCGTCATCTCCATCCCTAGATCGGTAGGGATCTGAAGCTCTTCTCGGCACCCTACCGGAGAGGGGAATTCACCCTGGAGGCCTTCTTCATCATCATGCAAGCCTCCGGTGTGATGCGTGAGTAGTTCATCTCTGGACTACGGGTCCATGTAGTAGCTAGATGGCTGGTTCTCCTCCTTTGTGCTATCATGTTTAGATCTTGTGAGCTCCGTTCATGATCAAGATCATCTATTTGTAATCCTACATGTTGTGTTTGCGGGAATCCGATGGATATTGAGATGCTATTTCAGATTGATTATTGATTCTATCATGTCTTTGTTATTTGTGATCTTGCATGATTTCCGTTGTTAGTAGCTATCTTGGCCAAGTAGATGCTAGCAACTCCAAGAGTTAGTATTTATGCTCGATAGTGGGTTCATGCCTCTAGTAATCCGGGGAAGTGACAGAAATCTCTAAGGTACTAGCTGTGTTGTTGCTACTGGGGAGAAAACAACTATCCTTTGTTCATAGAACAATTGTATTGTTTACTTTACACGCAATGCGTAATGCAATTATCCGTTGCTTGCAACTTAATACTGGAGATGGTTCGGATGATTGATACATTGCAAATGTATCTATAATTTTTGATGTTCCATGCTTGGTTTTATCCACTTTCTTGTGTTTTGTTCCAACTTTGGAGTACTTTTCATATGATTTCTTGGACTAACCTATTAACAAGAGCCACAGTGCCAGCTGCCTGTTTTTTGCTGTTTTTGGTTCCAGGAAAGTCAGAAAATAAATATTCTCGGAATTGGACGAGACAAAAGCCAAAGTGCCTATTTTTCCGGAAGTCATCAAGTGCCAGAATACGAGACGGAGAAGGGCCATAGGCCGGCCACACCACCTGGCCGCGCGGCCAGGCTGGGCCCGCGCCAGGGAGTGGTGTGGTGGCCCCTGGCACCCCCTCGGCCTCCCCTTCCGACTATAAGATGCCCTCGGGACGTAAACCCTAAGGACCCGATCAAAAATCCACGAAAGAGTCTGTAGCCGTCGTCATCTCCATCCCCAGATCGGGAGGGATCTGAAGCTCTTCCCGGCACCCTGCCGGAGAGGGGAATTCACCCTAGAGGCCTTCTTCATCACCATGCAAGCCTTCGGTGCGATGCGTGAGTAGTTCATCCTTGGACTACGAATCCACGTAGTAGCTAGATGGCTGGTTCTCCTCCTTTGTGCTTTCATGTTTAGATCTTGTGAGCTCCGTTCATGATCAAGATCATCTATTTGTAATTATGCATGTTGTGTTTGCGGGGATCCGATGGATATTGAGATGCTATTTCAGATTGATTATTGATTCTATCATGTCTTTGTTATTTGTGATCTTGCATGCTTTCCGTTGTTAGTAGCTATCTTGGCCAAGTAGATGCTAGCAACTCCAAGAGTTAGTATTTATGCTCGATAGTGGGTTCATGCCTCTGGTAATCTGGGGAAGTGACATAAATCTCTAAGGTACTAGATGTTCTGTTGCTACTAGGGAGAAAACAACAATCCTTTGTTCATAGAACAATCTTATTGTTTACTTTACACGCAATTCATAAAGCAACAATCTGTTGGTTGCAACTTAATACTGGAGGGGGTTCGGATGATAACCTGAAGGTGGATTATTAGTCATAGATGCAGTTGGATGGCGGTCTATGTATAATGTTGTAATGCCCAATCGAATCTCAAAGGAGTCAAGATGATTAGTATATGCATGTATTGCTTTCTCGATGTTTATCAATTGCCCCGCTGTAATTTGTTCACCCAGCATGTTATCTATCTAAGGAGAGCCTGTTGGTTCCACAACATAGAAAACAAAAAAAATCCTACAGTGTGAACTACACGCCAAGATCTATCTACTAGGTACAAAGCAACGGGTGGACATACATCCAACAAGAACTTACCCTCGAAGACAACGAGTTTTGTTAATGAGTAGGAACTCGTGCTTGATGTAGTCGTACACTTGCCGATCTCAAGATCGGGAGGAAGTCCGAGCGCTGCAACTCAGCAGCGCATCCGTACTCGCACACACGTTCAAGCCACCGCACAACCTCCACCTCCTCGCTTCAGTGATCCAGCGGAAGCAGCAACTTCTTCCAAACGAAATGCCACCGGGAACATGTATCTCGCTAATCCGAGACCATGGGGGAATAATTCTAGAGGGGGAGAGAGATCCTTCACAAGGAGGTGTGAGGATGAAGGAGGGAATGGGTGGCCTTTTATACAAGGAGGGGGTGCCCCTCCTCTCCATGGCCGGCGCATGGGGGGTGACCCCTCACCTCCCCCATTCATGTGGTGGTAACCCCTCCACATTAAAATGCATCTTCACATTCCCTTTTAAAGTCTATACTTTAAATGCATTAAAATTCTCCAAGTTTAATGCTCTCTCATTTAATAAAACTCTTTTATTAAATTTATTCAGAATTTTGTTAATTACTTTAATTAACAAACATTCACATATAGCCCCTTGCAATATTTCAATATCACATGCAAAACCACTTTCTGCAATTTCACCCGAAACAATTTCCGGTTTCTATTGAAACAATTCCTGTGCTTTGCAATTCTTTCGTCTGAAACATATGTGCTCCAAAATGGTGTCTGGCAACTCTTAAGTGTGTCACCCTATGGTTCGCGAATAATGCAGACATGATCGAGACCCTTCTCCGATCAATAATCAGCAGCGGGACCTGGAGATCCGTACTAACTCCTACACATTCAACGGTGACTTCTGTGATCGTGAGAACCTTTAATGCTTGTAACTAAATCCCTTTGTCTTGCGATATATTACATGTCCGAGATTCGATCATCGGTATCTCCATACCTAGTTTGATCTCGTTACCGACATGCACTCTTTTCTCGTTCCCGTGATATAACATTCTAGTGATCACATCACTTGCTTGCAAGCTATCTCAATGTGATATCACTGAGAGGGCCCAGAGTATATCTATCCATCATCGGGATTGACAAATTTCACTCTTGATCCATGAGCCTCAACATAACACCTTTGTAGTACTGAACCCATCTTTATAGTCACCCTGTTACGGTGTGACGTTTGCTATTGTCAAGATACTCTTCCGGTGTTAGCAATTAACATGATCTCATGGTCTAAGGATAAAGATTACTTCGTATGATGTTATAGCAATATAAACATAATGACTTGATCGTAATGCTATACTTTGGATGAATGTTCATCACGTCATTCCACCAATGGTGTGACCTTGTTATTAACAATATCCAATGTCCATGATCAGGAAACCTTGATCATCTTGTTAATCAACAAGCTCGTCTATAAGAGAGGCATAACTAGGAACCATTTTTGTTTATTAAACACACATGTATTGATGTTTCCGATCAATACAATTCTAGCATGCAAAATAAACATCTATCATATATAAGGAATACATAATAACAACTTTATTATTGCCTCTCAGGGCATATTTCCTTCAATCTCCCACTTGCACTAGAGACAATAATCTAGTTCACATAGTGATAAATCTAACACCCATGGAGTTCCGGTGTTGATCATGTTTTGCCCAAGGGAGAGCTTTTGTCAACGGATCTGCTACATTTAGGTCCGTGTGTACTTTACAAATCTTTATATCTCCATCCTTGACATGCTCGTGGATGGAGTGAAACCGGCGCTTAATATGCTTGGAATTCTTGTGAGACCTCGATTCCTTTGCGTTGGCTATGGTTCCATTGTTGTCACAATAGATCACCATCGGGTCCAATGCACTAGGAACCACACCTAGTTCCGTAATGAACTCTTTCATCCAAACCGCTTCCTCTGGCCGCTCAAGCAAAGAACATATTCCGCCTCCGTCGTTGATCCAGCCACCACAGGTTGTTTGGAACTCCTCCAACTAACCGTTGCCCCGTTCAAGAGAAATACGTATCCGGATTGAGACTTAGAGTCATCTGGATCGGTGTCAAATCTAGCATCAACATAACACTTAGCGACTAGCTCTTCTTCACCTCCGTATATAATAAACATATCCCTAGTTCTTCTCAAGTACTTGAGGATGTTCTTTACCGCTATCTAGTGTTCCGAACCTGGATCAGATTGGTACCTACTAGTCAAACTAATAGCATGTGCCACATCCGGTCTTGTACATAGCATGGCATACATTATAGAGCCTATGGCCGAGGCATAGGGGATCTTATCCATCATCTCTTTCTTCCGTAGCCAGATTTCTTTGAGTCTTACTCAATGTCTTGCCTTGCAACATAGGTAAGAACCCCTTCTTACTTTCGTCCATATTAAACTTCTTTAATATATTATCAAGGTATGTACTCTGCGATAGCCCAATTAGGCGCCTTGATCTATCTCTATAGATTTTAATGCCTAATATATATGATGCTTCACTAAGGTCTTTCATCGAAAATTTGCTGTTTAGATAACTTTTAACACTGTTTAAAAGATCTATATCATTTCCAATCAATAATATGTCATCCACATATAATATCAGAAATGCCACATTGCTCCCACTCACTTTCTTGTAAATAAAGCCTCCCCATAAGTTTGGACAAATCCAAACTCTTTGATCACCTCATCAAAGCGGAGATTCCAACTCTGGGATGCTTGCTTCAGTCTATAGATGGATCGCTGAAGTTTGCATACCTTATTAGCATCCTTAGGATCGACAAAACCCTTAGGTTGTATCATATACAACTCTTCTTCAATATTACCATTGAGGAACGCAGTTTTGACATCCATCTGCCATATTTCATAATCGAAATATGCAGCAATTGCTAACATAATCCTAACCGACTTAAGCATCGCTACGGGAGAGAATGTCTCATCGTAGTCAACTCCTTGAATTTGTCGAAACCCCTTTGCGACAAGTCGAGCCTTATATATGGTCACATTACCATCAACATCAGTTTTTCTTTTGAAAATCCATTTATTCTCAACGGCCTTTCGATCGTGAGGTAAGTCCACCAAGGTCCAAACTTGGTTCTCGTACATGGATTCCATCTCGGATTTCATGGCTTCTAGCCATTTGTTGGAATCCGGGCTCATCATCGCTTCTTCATACATCGCAGGGTCATCCATTTCATCAACCATGAAATTCACAATAGGATTGCCGTACAGTTCAGGAGCTGCACGTGTCCTGCTTAACCTGCGAGGTTCTAGAGTGTCCTCTTCGAGTTTCATGATCAATATCATTAGCTCTCTCTTCATTAGGTGAAGTCAACTCCGAAACAACTTCCGGTGCTGCGCCACTCGCCATTTCATGAAGAGAAGGTTCAATTACCTCTTCGAGTTCTACCTTCCGACTACTCACACCTTTCGCGAGAAATTCCTTCTCAAGAAAGGATCCATTCTTGGCAACAAAAACCTTGCCTTCGGATCTGTGATAGAAGGTATACCCAATCGTTTCCTTAGGCTATCCTATGAAGACACATTTTTCTGCTTTGGGTTCGAGTTTATCCGGTTGAAGTTTCTTCACATAAACATCGTATCCCCAAACTTTAAGAAATGACAGCTTAGGTTTGTTTCCAAACCATAATTCATACGGTGTCGTTTCAACGGATTTAGATGGTGCCCGATTTAAAGTGAATGCAGCTGTTTCTAGTGCATAACCCCAAAATGACAGTGGCAAGTCAGTCAGAGACATCATAGATCGAACCATATCCAATAAGGTACAATTACGACGTTCTGACACACCATTACGTTGTGGTGTTCTGGCAGACGTGAGTTGTGAAACTATTCCACACTCTTTCATGTGTGTGCTAAACTCGTAACTTAGATACTCGCCTCCATGGTCAGACCGTAGAAATTTGATCTTTCTATTACGATGATTTTCCACTTCATTCTGAAATTCTTTGAACTTTTCAAAAGTTTCAGACTTGTGTTTCATCAAATAGATATACCCGTATCTACTCAAATCATCCGTGAAAGTAACAAAATAACGATATCCACCTCGTGCCGACACACTCATTGATCCACACACATCAGTATGTATGATTTCCAATAGATCTGTCGCCCGTTCCATTGAACCGGAAAACGGCGGTCTAGTCATCTTGCCCATAAGGCATGGCTCACATGTATCAAATGATTCAAAATCAAGTGATTCCAAAAGTCCATCAGAATGGAGTTTCTTCATGCGTTTAACACCAATATGACCTAGACGGCAGTGCCACATATATGCAGATATATCATCATCAAGTTTAATCTTTTTAGCATTAACATTATGAATGTGCGTAATATTACTATCGAGATCCATCAGAAATAAACCATTCAACATAGGTGCATGACCATAGAAGATATCATTCTTATAAATCGAACAACCATTGTTTTCAGATTTAAAGGAATGACCACTTTGCATCAAACATGATCTGGATACAATGTTCATGCTCAGTGCAGGCACCAAATAACAATTATTTAGGTTTATAACTAATCTCGATGGCATATGGAGAGGTAGCGTCCCGACGGCGATCACATCAACTTTTGATCCATTGCCGACCCGCATCCTTACCTCATCCCTTGCTAGTTATCGCTTGTTCCGTAGCCCCTGAATCGAGTTACATATATTAGCAACTGATCATGTATCAAATACCCAGGTGCTACTACGAGTACTAGTCAAGTACACATCAATAACATGTATATCACATATACCTTTGTTTGCCTTGCCGGACTTCTTGTCCGCCAAATACTTGGGGCAATTGCGCTTCCAATGGTCAGTCTCCTTGCAATAGTAACACTCGGTGTCATACTTAGGGCCAGCTCGGGGTTTCTTTTCAGGCGTGGCAATAGATTTGCCACCCTTCTTTCCCTTGTGCTTGCCTTTCTTGTCCTTCTTGAAACCGGTGGTCCTATTGATCATCAACACTTGATGTTCTTTCCAAATCTCCACTTCATAGCCTTAAGCATCGATCAAGCTCAGGAAGAGTCTTCTTCATGCCCTGCATATTATAGTTCATCACGAAGCTCTTATAGCTAGGTGGCAGAGATTGGAGAACACGATGTATGCCCAAGTCAATGGGAATCGTTATTCCCAAGGACACAAGCTTATCGGCGTACCCAGACATTTTGAGTACATGCTCACTAACGGAGCTGTTCTCCTCCATCATGCAGCTAAAGAACTTTTCAGTAGCATTATAACTCTCTACGGTAGCATGGGTATCGAAAATCATTTTCAATTCTCCCATGGTATCAAAGGCATTGCCATTTTCGAAACGCTTTCGAAGTTCTGGCTCTAGCCCATACAGTATGCCGCAATGAACTAAGTTGTGGTCCTCCTGACGAGTCACATAAACATTCTTTTCTTCGTTAGGGGCATCAGGAGCTGGTGGGGGGGCCTAGCGGAGCATCTAGCACATATTGCTTTTGTGCAGCAGTGAGGAGAATCCTAAAATTCATAGCCCAGTTGGTGAAGTTGCTACCATTCGCAGCAAGTTTCTCTTTCTCCATGAACACATTGAAATTAAAAGCAGGTGGTGCCATCTACAACAGAATTTGTAAAGTTTATTTAGACTAAGTTTATGATAGATTGAGTTTAACTAATCCAAATTACTAATGAACTCCCACTCAAAAACGACATCCCTCGTGTCCTTTTGGTGATTACATGAACCAAATCCACTACATCAAGTCCGATCATCACGTGAGTTGATGTAGATTCAAAGGCGAGCATCTATATGGGCATCATATCAACTATATGACTCATGCTTAACCTTTTGATCCGTGTTCCAAGGCCATGTCTGTACATGATAGGCTCGCCAAGTAAGAACCTTAATATTCGCGTGTGTAAAACTGTCTTACACCCGTTCCTATGAAAGCGTAGATTCGAGTACACCCGATCATCACGTGATGTCTCGAAACACGATCCATAGAATGGTGCATACTCAAGGAAGAACACATTTTATCTTGATATCTAAAAGAGGGATCATCTTACAATGCTACCAAAAGCGCCAAACTAGCAGTATAAGATGCTAACATCTAATGTGTAAAGTGAGATGATATGGTCCATGCATTTGATCTCTATCAATTGCATCGTGGTATGATCTCTATCATTCCTTTGTGTGTAAGGCCAAGGTCTATGGAACTTACACGTTGAATGTGTTGTAAGAGTATCTATCATACATCTACTTACAACAATATCATATCAATACACTAGCCCAACAACGATCTAAACTAGACGCCTCTAATTTATCAATTGCAAGTTTTACGTGGCTTAGGGCATTCGGAGATAGAACCGTTCTCACCTACGAACATGAACCACAACGAGGATAACCAAGTTATTAGCAACTCGTTGTAAATCAGATATTGACTATAGTAGGAGAGACAGACACCCGCCATCCACTTATGCAAAACAAGTTGCATGTCAGTCGTGGAACCGGTCTCATGTACGATGACATGTAAGGTTGGTCCGGGCCGCTTCATCCCACTATGCCACCAATATCCAAAATACATAGAAGATGCAATAACATGATCATCATCGCCCACATATAAACATATGTGTACTACCCGTGCAAAGCACCTACGCATAGATCAGGCTCTGATACAACTGTTGGGTCCGCAGCATAGAAAACAAAAAAATTCCTACGATGTGAACTACACGCCAAGATCTATCTACTAGGTACAAAGCAACGGGTGGACATACATACAACGAGAACTTACCCTCGAAGACAACGAGTTTTGTTAACGAGTAGGAACTCGTGGTTGATGTAGTTGTACACTTGCCAATCTCAAGATCATGAGGAAGTCCGAAATGGCAACTCAGCAGCAGATCCGCATTGCACACATGTTCAAGCCACGGACAACCTCCACCTCCTCGCCCAGCGATCCAAAGGAAGCAAGAACTCCTTCCTGCATTTAAATGCCACTGGAACATGTATCTCGCTAATCCGAGACCATGGGGAATAATTCTAGAGGGGAGAGAGATCCTTCACAAGGAGATGTGAGGATGAAGGAGGGAATGGGTGGTTTTATAGGAGGAGGGGTGCCCTCCTCTCCATGGCTGCATGGGGGTGACCCCTCACCTCCCCCATTCATGTGGTGGTAACCCCTCCACATTAAAATGCCTCTTCACATTCCCTTTTAAAGTCTCTACTTTAAATGCATTAAAATTCTCCAAGTTTAATGCTCTCTCATTTAATGAAACTCTTTTATTAAATTTATTCAGAATTTTGTTAATTACTTTAATTAACAAACATTCACATATAGCCCCTTGCAATATTTCAATATCACATGCAGAACCACTTTCTGCAATTTCACCTGAAATAATTTCCGGTTTCTATTGAAACAATTCCTGCGCTTTGCAATTCTTTCGTCTGAAACATATGTGCTCCAAAATGGTGTCCGGCAACTCTTAAGTGTGTCACCCTACGGTTCGCGAATAATGCAGACATGATCGAGACCCTTCTCTGATCAATAATCAGCAACGGGACCTGGAGATCCGTACTGACTCCTACACATTCAACGATGACTTCTGTGATCGTGAGAACCTTTAACGCTTGTAACATTCTAGTGATCACATCACTTGCTTGCAAGCTATCTCAATGTGATATCACCGAGAGGGCCCAGAGTATATCTATCCGTCATCGGGATTGACAAATTCCACTCTTGATCCATGAGCCTCAACATAACATCTTTGTAGTACTGAACCCATCTTTATAGTCACCCTATTACGGTGTGACGTTTGATGTTATCAAGATACTCTTCTGGTGTTAACAATTAACATGATCTCATGGTCTAAGGATAAAGATTACTTCGTATGATGTTATAGCAATATAAACATAATGACTTGATCGTAATGCTATACTTTGGATGAATGTTCATCACATCATTCCACCAATGGTGTGACCTTGTTATTAACAACATCCAATGTCCATGATCAGGAAACCTTGATCATCTTGTTAATCAACAAGCTAGTCTATAAGAGAGGCATAACTAGGAACCCTTTTTGTTTATTAAACACACATGTATTGATGTTTCTGATCAATACAATTCTAGCATGCAAAATAAACATCTATCATATATAAGGAATACATAATAACAACTTTATTATTGCCTCTCAGGGCATATTTCCTTCAGAGCCACCTCTAGTGAACTATGGATCCCGGTCCTTGTCTTTTACATTCAATCTATAAACTGTTTACTTATTTGTGTTTACTTTCTGCAAACTTTTACTTCTTTCCATTCGATACGTTTAATCCTTTGTTTTCAGCAAAACACGGTGAGATTGACAACCTCATCACAAGTTGGGGACAAAGTTCTATGGTTGTGTTGTGCAGGTCTCCACGTTGCTACTAGCACCGGTAGTGCGCCCTGCCAAAGCTCAGCTAGTAACACCTTTGGGGTGTTTCGCTCCATCGGGTTCGATTAAACCTTGGTTTCATAACTGAGGGAAACTTGCTGCTGTGCTTATCATACCTTCCTCTTGGGGTTCCCAACGAGCTCTACATCAACATCGCACCAGCATTTTCCTGGCGCCGTGCATTGATCCATCAATGATAACCTGAAGGTGGATTATTAGTCATAGATGCAGTTGGATTACGGTCTATGTATAATGTTGTAATGCGTAATCGAATCTCAAAGGAGTCAAGATGAGTAGTATATGCATGTATGCTTTCTCGATGTTTGTCAATTGCCCCGCTGTAATTTGTTCACCCAACATGTCATCTATCTTAAGGAGAGCCACCACTAGTGAACTATGGACCCTGATCCTTTCTTTTATCATCAATCTACAATCAACTGTTTACTGATTTCTGTTTACTTTCTGGAAACTATTACTTTCTTCAACTCGATATGTTTAATCCTTTGTTTTCAGCAAAACCGATGAGATTGACAACCTCATCGCAAGTTGGGGCAAAAGTTCCGTGGTTGTGCAGTGTCTCCACGTTGTCAGCCGGCACCTAGTGCGCCCTGCCAAAGTTCAGCTAGCAACACCTTTGGGGTGTTTCCTTGCTCCTACAGGATTGATAACCTTGGTTTCATAACTGAGGGAAAACTTGCTGCTGTGCTCATCATACCTTCCTCTTGGGGTTCCCCAACGGGCTCGATATATTTTGGGCTAAGCAGTCGTCTTGGTCACCTTGGAGTGAAGCGCATGAAGAAACTCCATTCCGATGGAGTTCTTAAATCACTTGATTTTGAATCACTTGAAAGATGCGAAGCATGTCTAATGGGAAAAATGACTAAGACTCCATTCTCTGGGATAATGGAGCGAGCTACGGACTTACTGGAAATAATACATAGCGATGTGTGCGGCCCAATGAGCGTAGCATCGCGCGGTGGATATCGTTATGTTCTTACTTTCACGGATGACTTGAGTAGATATGAGTATGTCTACTTTATGAAACATAAGTCCGAAACTTTCGAGAAGTTTAAGGAATTTCAAAGTGAAGTAGAAAATCATCGTAACAAGAAGATTAACTTTCTGTGTTCTGACCGCAGAGGTGAATATCTAAGTTACGAGTTTGGCATGCATTTAAAGAAATGCGGAATACTTTCGTAGTTGACATCACCAGG
This sequence comes from Avena insularis, assembly GCA_023614405.1. Classification (NCBI taxonomy): domain Eukaryota; kingdom Viridiplantae; phylum Streptophyta; class Magnoliopsida; order Poales; family Poaceae; genus Avena; species Avena insularis. The sequence continues at coordinate 65,235,295 of CM042692.1, read as the reverse complement.
AACACCACAGCGTAATGGTGTGTCTGAACGTCGTAATCGAACTCTCTTAGATATGGTTCGGTCTATGATGTCTCTTATAGATTTACCGTTATCGTTTTGGGGTTATGCATTAGAGACAACCGCATTCACTTTAAATAGGGCACCATCTAAATCTATTGAAATGACACCGTATGAATTGTGGTTTGGCAAGAAACCTAAGTTGTCGTTCCTTAAAGTTTGGGGCTACGAAGCGTATGTAAAGAAGTTACAACCCGACAAGCTTGAACCCAAAGCGGAAAAATGCATCTTCATAGGATACCCTAAAGAAACAATTGGGTATACCTTCTATCATAGATCCGAAGGCAAAGTTTTTGTTGCTAAGAATGGATCCTTTCTTGAGAAGGAGTTTCTCTCGAAAGAAGTGATTGGAAGGAAAGTAGAACTCGACGAGGTTGTTGAACCTTCTCTCAGATTTGAGAGTAGCGTAGCACTAGAAGATGTTTTTGTGCCGCCTGCACCAATAAGAGAGGAAGCTAATGATGATGATCATGAAACTTCGAACAAAGTTGCTACTGAACCTCGTAGGTCGACGAGGGTTCGTGCCACTCCTGATTGGTATGACCCTGCGTTGAATGTCATGTTGGTGGACAATATCGATGACCCTGCGACGTATGAGGAAGCTATGATGAGCCCAGATTCCGACAAATGGCAAGAAGCCATGAAATCCAGAATGGGATCCATGTACGAAAACCAAGTATGGATTTGGTGGACTTACCAAATGGTTGCAAGGCTATCGAGAACAAATGGATCTTTAAAATAAAAACAGATGTTGATGGTAATGATACTGTCTATAAAGCTCGACTTGTTGTGAAAGGGTTCCGACAAATTCAAGGAGTTGACTACGATGAGACTTTCTCACCAGTAGCGAAGCTAAAGTCTGTAAGGATTTTGTTAGCAATCGCTGCATATTTCGATTATGAGATTTGGTAGATGGATGTCAAAACGGCGCTCCTTAATGGTGACATTGAGTAAGAGTTGTATATGGTACAACCCAAAGGTTTTGTCGATCCTAAATATGCTGACAAGGTGTGCAAGCTTTAGCGCTCATTTTATGGACTGAAGCAAGCATCCCGGAGTTGGAATCAACGTTTTGATAAGGTGATCAAAAACTTTGGATTTATACAAACTTATGGAGAAGCTTGTATCTACAAGAAAGTGAGTGGGAGCTCTGTAGCATTCTTAATACTATATGTGGATGACATATTGTTTATTGGGAATGATATATAACTTCTTGAAAGTGTCAAGGCCTATTTGAATAATAGTTTTTCAATGAAGGATCTTGGCGAAGCGGCATACATTTTAGGCATCAAGATTTGTAGAGATAGATCAAGACGCTTGATAGCGCTTTCACAAAGTACATACCTGGACAAGGTTCTGAAGAGATTTAGAATGGAAGAAATCAAGAAAGTGTTCTTGCCCATGTTGCCAGGTAAGACCTTGAGTAAGACTCAAAGTCCAGCTACGGTAGAAGATAGAGAGAAGATGAGTAAAATCCCCTATGCCTTAGCCATAGGATCTGTCATGTATGCCATGCTATGTACAAGACCTGATATAGCACACGGTGTTAGTTTGACTAGCAGATATCAAAGTGATCCTGGAACGAAAACTGGACAACGGTCAAAAATATCCTCAAGTACCTGAATAAGACTAAGAATATGGTTCTTTCTTATGGAGGTGATGAATAGCTTGTTGTAAACAGTTACACCGATGCTAGTTGGAGCACCGATCCGGATGGTTCAAAGTCACAATTTGGATACATATTTATTTTGAATGGTGATGAAGTGAGCCAGAGGAGTGCCAAGCAAAGCGTTGTGGTGAAATCTTCAACTGAATCGGAATACATAGCTGCTTTGGAGGCTGCGCAAGAAGCGATATGGATGAAGGAGTTCATTACTGAGCTTGGTGTGGTTCCTAGTGCGTTGGACCCGATGGACATCTATTGTGACAACACGAGTGCCATAGCCAATGCACAGGAGCCAAGGTCACACAACAAGCTGAAGCACATAAGGCTACGTTTCCATGCTATTCGTGAGTATGTCTAAGATGGCGACATAAAGATTTGCAAAGTACATGATACGTTGCTAACATATCTATAATTGTTGATGTTCCATGCTTGTTTTATATCTACTTTCTTATGTTTTGTCCACACTTTGGAGTATTTTTATACACTTTCTTGGACTAACCTATTAACAAGACGCCACAATGCCAGCTGCATGTTTTCTGCTGTTTTTGGTTCCACGAAAGTCAGAAAATGAATATTCTCGGAATTGGATGGGACAAAAGCCAAAGTCAATATTTCACCGAGGGGGACACGCAACCAGAAGACGAGACGAAGAGGGGCCAGAGGCCGGCCACACCACCTGGCCGCGTGGCCAGGCCTGACCTGTGCCAGGGGGTGGTGTAGCCGCCTAGGGCACCCCCTCGGCCTCCCCTTTCGCCTATAAGATGCCTCCGATATAGAAACCCTAGGCACCGGATCAAAATTCCATGAAAGAGTCTATAGTTGCTGTCATCTCCATCCCTAGATCGGGAGGGATCTGAAGCTCTTCCCGGCACCCTGCCGGAGGGGAGAATTCACCTTGGAGGCCTTCTTCATCACCATGCAATTCTCCGGTGTGATGCGTGAGTAGTTCATCCTTGGACTACGGGTCCATGTAGTAGCTAGATGGTTGGTTCTTCTCCTTTGTGCTACCATGTCTAGATCTTGTGAGCTCCGTTCATGATCAATATCATCTATTTGTAATCCTACATGTTGTGTTTACGGGGATCCGATGGATATTGAGATGCTATTTCAGATTTATTATTGATTCTATCATGTCTTTGTTATTTGTGATCTTGCATGCTCTCCGTTGTTAGTAGCTATCTTGGCCGAATAGATGCTAGCAACTCCAAGGGGGAGTATTTATGCTCGATAGTGGGTTCATGCCTCTAGGAATCTGGGGAAGTGACAGAAATCTCTAAGGTACTAGATGTGTTGTTGCTACTAGGGAGAAAACAGCAATCCTTTGTTCATAGAACAATCGTATTGTTTACTTTACACGCAATGCTTAATGCAATTATCTGTTGCTTGCAACTTAATACTGGAGGGGGTTTGGATGATAACCTGAAGGTGGATTATTAGTCATAGATGTAGTTGGATTACGGTCTATGTATAATGTTGTAATGCCCAATCAAATCTCATAGGAGTCAAGATGATTAGTATATGCATGTATGCTTTCTTGATGTTTGTCAATTGCCCCGCTATAATTTGTTCACCCAACATGTCATCTATCTTAAGGAGAATCACCACTAGTGAACTATGGACCCCGGTACTTTCTTTTACCATCAATCTACAAGTTGTTTACTATTTACTTTCTGCAAGCAATTACTATCTTCCACACAATACGTTTAGTCCTTTGTTTTCAGCAAAACCGGTGAGATTGACAACCTCACTGTAAGTTGGGGACAAAGTTCTGTGGTTGTGTTGTGCAGGATTCCAAGTTGGAAACAACACCTTGGAGGCGTTTCCTTGCTCCTACTGGTTCGATAACCTTGGTTTCATAACTGAGGGAAAACTTGCTGATGTGCTCATCATACCTTCCTTTTGGGGTTCCCCAACGAGCTCGATATATTTTGGGCCATCAGTACACACTGATCTGAATGTGGCAGATCCGTTGACTAAACCTCTCCCTAGAGCAAAACATGACCAACACCAGAACGCCATGGGTGTTAGGTACATTACAATGTAATCTAGATTATTGACTCTAGTGCAAGTGGGAGACTGTTGGAGATATGCCCAAGAGGCAATAATAAAATGGTTATTGTTATATCTTTGTGTTTATGATGAATGTTTACATCCCATGCTATAATTGTATTATTAGGAAACACTAATACTTGTGTGTTTTGTAAACATAAAAGAGTCCCTAGTAAGCCTCTTATTGAGACTAGCTTGTTGAGTAATAGATGATCATGGTTTGCTGATCATGGACATTGGATGTTATTAATAACAAGATCATATCATTAGGAGAATGATGTGATGGACACACAACCATAGTAAGCATAGCATAAGATCAAGTCATTAAGTTCGTTTTGCTACAAGCTTTCATATACATAGTAACCTAATCCTTCGACCATAAGATTGTATTAATCACCATCACCGGATGAGTGCTTTGATGACATCAAACGCCGCTTCGTAACTAGGTGGTTATAAAGGTGGCATTAGGTATTCTGAAAGTATGTGTTGAAGTGCATGGATCAAGACTGGGATTTGTCCATCCATATGACGGATAGATATGCTCTAGGCCCTCTCGGTGGAATGTCATCTAATTAGCTTGCAAGCATGTGACTAGGTCACAAGGGATGACATATCATGGAACGAGTAAAGAGTACTTATCAGTAACAAGGTTGAACTAGGTATGGATATACCGATGATCGAACCTCGGATAAGTAGAGTATCGTGTGACAAAGGGAATTGGTTTCGTATATTAATGGTTCTATCGATCACGAAGTCATCGTTGAGTATGTGGGAGCCATTATGGATCTCTAGATCCCGCTGATGGTTATTGATCGGAGAGGTGTCTCGATCATGTCTACATATTCGCGAACCGTAGGGTGACACACTTAAGGTTCGATGTTGTTTTAGGTAGATATGGAATATGCGTTGGAGACCTAATGTTGTTCGGAGTCTCGGATTGGATTCGGGACATCACGAGGAGATCCAGACTTGTCCAGAGAGTATGATTCATATAATGGAGATCATTTTTTGGGTTTCAGAAATGTTCCGGAGTATTGATACGTCCAAAACATATCTACTTTCCCGAACACTTTTGCTATTGTTTCTTCTCTAATTTGTGTGATTTGGATACAACTAATGTGGACTAACGCTTTTTTTAGCAGAATTGCTTTGGTCTGTCGTTTTTGTGCAGGAAATCAACTTTCAAGAAAAATCCCGGAAAATATCGAAAAACTCCTATTTTACCAGAAGACTCACGGAGCAAGAAGACGGGATGAAGAGGAGCCACGAGGGGCCCACACCACCTGGCCACGTGGGCCAGGCCACGCCACGCCAAGAGGTGGTGTGGCCACCTCGGGCTCCGCCTCGACCTCTCCTTTCGCCTATATAAGCCCTTTGACCTAAAAACAAAGGAGGGTTCGACGTTTTTCCAGATAGAGTTCCATTGCGCCGCCACCACAAAAAACGCGATTCGGAACCAGAAACTCGGTTCTAGCACCCTGTCGAGACGGGGGATTGGAGGAGATCATCGCCATCATCATCACCAATGCTTCTCCACCAACCATCCATGATTCCCCCATCCATGGGTGAGTAATCCCCCGCAGTAGGCTATGGGGATGGTAGGGATTGCATGAGATCATTCATGTAATTGCATCAGATTGTTAGGACATGGTGCCTAGTATCTATTGTTAGTGCTTTTTGAAATTGTTGCAACTTGTTATGCTTAATGCTTGTCACTAGGGCCCAAGTGACATGATTTCAGATCTGAACATGTTATTGATTCATGATGATATTATTGTTTATGATCTTACCTGCAAGTTGTATACACATATTGTTGTCTGGAACCCGAGGCCCCAAAGTGACAGAAATTGGGATAACTGGAGGGGATGGCTATGCTATGAGGATCACATGTGTTCACAGAGTGTTAATGCTTTGTTCTGGTGCTCTATTAAAAGGGGCACCTTAATTGCCAGTAGATTCCCTTGAGGCCCTGCTTCAACGGGCTAGCAGGACAAAAGATGTTGTGCAAGTTCTCATTACGAGCACGTATGACTATATATGGAACACATGCCTATGATTATTTAGTACTTGGATGCTTTATCTTATTTATCTACAAATGCCCTATATCTTGATTGTTACATGAATTGTCTTGTCCATGCAATGCCCGTCCATCCATCCCTATGCCTACCGCGCTTTAATCCTATCGTTTACTGCAATTGTTACTACTGTCTTTATTTTACTACTGCTATTACTTTGTTATTGCTATTACAAAACTGTTGCTACTCATAAACTACTGCGAGCAAGATTGTTTCCAGGTGCAGCTGAATTGACAACTCAGTTGTTAAGGTTTATAAATATTCTTTGGCTCCCCTTGTGTTGAATCAATAAATTGGGTTTCACTTCCCTCGAAGACTGTTGTGATCCCCTATACTTGTGGGTCATCAAGACTATTTTCTAGCATCGTTGCCGGGGAGCATAGCTCTATTTATAAAGTTCACTTAGAATCACTATTGTTCGCTGCTATCTGTTCATCATGGGTAAAACTCGTGATGGAAAAGTTCCTATATTACCATCCACCACAAGGATAGGTACGGTTCTGAACACCTCTATTGTTCTTGATTCACCATCTGTGATGAGTAAGCTCCTTACACCACCACCACATACACATGCTACACATACTGCTACTTCTGCTGAATCTAAAATTTCTTCTGATACTTATGATGCTACTTCTACTCTGCTTGACAAGAGTGGTTCATTAGGTCCTTTCCTAGATGCTACAATTGCTAGAACTATAGTTGGAAACACTAAAACTCCTAATGAAGATACTACTACACCTGTTAGTTCACCTGAGTCTAGAGAGAGCTATGATATTGACGACAGTTATATAGAAATGACTGATGAATTTATTGACGAATGTCAAAACACTCATGGTACAAGTGCTATTAAGAGTCTTCTTGAGAGACGTACTATTAACCCTAAATTATCTCCTAATGCTAAGTTTGCTACATCTCCCATAAACATTAAAGATAAGGATTATGATTTCTCTCTTGATTTATCTTACATAACCATTGTTGAGAAAGAACCTTTTTGTGGGACTAAAAATGAAAGTGCCATAGCACATATGACTGAGCTTTCTACCATGAGTGGCTTATTTTCTGATGATATTAAGATGCACACCTACTTTATTGCTAAAATTTTCCCTTTTTCACTGAAAGGAGAAGCTAAAGCTTGGTTTAATAATTTACCTCCTGGATCTATTGATAGCCCTGATTGCTTGATTGATATTTTCTTTCAGAAATATTTCCCTCCTAGTGCTCGACATGCCATTTTCCAGGAACTTTTTTATTTTAAACAAGGAGAAAAGGAGATATTGCCTGAATCATGGGCAAGGTTTTGTGCTTTAATTCACGCACAGCCTGGATGTCCATTACCTAAAATGAGCTTCTTGATATATATTATAATGGACTAACTGATGAATCTAGGACATACCTAGATAGTTGTGTTGATTGTGTTTTCAGGAAGAGAATCCTCAAAGAAGCTAAGGAATTAATGGCTAAAATAAGCAAGAATTATGATGACTGGACTTCACCTGATTCAACTACACCTGAGTCAACTACACCTGAGTTAACTGTGCCTGAGCCAACACCAACACCAACACCAAAGAAGAGGGGAGTGATTTAACTAAATGATGAAGTGATGAAGGAGGCTAAGAAATGTCTTAAGGAGAAGGGTATTAAATCTGAATATGTAAATAATTTACCTCCTATAGAAGAATTATGTAAGCTAGTCTCCCACTCATCCACTATTTAGGTACACTCTCTCCAACATTTTGATGAAGGTTATATTCCTTATTCTAAACCTCGTGATCAATTCTTAGACGAATTTGATATGTTTGTTGTTAAGCAAGATAATTTTAATAAAAGAGTGCAGAATCATTTGATGGAAAACTCTAGAGCTATTAATGAGTTGAGAGATATTGTGGAAAGAACCTCCAATGATGTTAAAATGCTTGTTAAACACTTCCAAATGGTTCAAACCCAAATTGATCAGCTTACTAAAGTGCAAAAAGATTTGTTAGTTAATGCTTCTAAAGAAAAATATGTTTATGAAATTAGAACTAGGAGTGGTGCTTTCACTCAGGATCCTTTATATCCTGAGGGACATCGTAAGAGAATTGAGCAGGATTCTCAACGAATTGAAAATAGTGGTACTCCTTCTAAGAGAAAGAAAAAGAAACATAAAACATTTGTAGAATCCTCTGAACCTGCTAAAGGTCCTAATAGTATATCTGTCTCTGATGCTGAAACTGAAAGTGGTAATGATAAATGATGCTCCTGATAAAGAAGAAATTGAAGAAGAACTTGAAAGGCACACTAAGAGTACTAAGTACACTAAGGAAGATTTTGTTGCTAAGAAACATGGTAGTTAAAGGGATCCTTGGGTTCAAAAACCAATGCCTTTTCCTGATAAGAAACACAAGTCAAAGGAGGAACAACACTATAACAAGTTTTGTGAGTGGATGAAACCTTTATTTTTGCAAATTCCTTTGACTGATGCTATTAAATTGCCTCCTTATTCAAAGTATATGAAGGATATTGTCTCTAATAAAAGGAAGATTCCTAATGAGGAAATTTCTACTTTACTTGCTAGTTATTCTTTGAATGGTAAGGTTCCAAAGAAACTTGGAGACCCAGGGATTCCAACTATTCCATGTTCTATTAAAAGTAATTATGTTAGAACTGCTTTGTTTGATTTGGGAGCAGGAGTTAGTGGTATGCCTTTTTCTCTCTACAAGAGACTTCAATTGGAAAAATTGATACCAATTGATATATCTTTGCAAATGGCTAATAAATCTACTACTATTCCTATTGGTATATGTGAGGATGTTCCTGTTCAAGTGGCTCATAATTGTTTGATATTAACTGACTTTGTTGTGCTTGAAATGCCCGAAGATGATAATATGTCTATTATTCTTGGGAGACCTTTTCTTAATACTGCAGGGGTTGTCGTTAACTATAATCAAGGAAAGGTAACTTTTAATGTTAATGACAAGGAGCATACTGTCTATTTCCCCAAGAAGATTGATAAGACTTATGGCCTAAATTCAATTGAAAATATTGAGGGCATCCAAGTTGGAGAAATATATTGTCCCATACCACGAGAAAACTATGAAACTATTATGATTGGGACTATTGCTATCAGGGTTGAGGTAACATAATCATTTAGTGGAATGCAAAGTTTTGTTTCATATAAAATTGTTTTGGTAACAAGACCTAATCAACCTTGTTAACAAAGGGATTTTAATGAACAAAACAATGTTTTCACCATGATTATCCTTGCTCACTTTTATTTTATCCATTTTAATTTTTGCTTTCACCTTATTTACTTTTCTATTTGCTAGTTGCTTGCATATTAGAGTGTCTTAGAACTTCTGAAGTTTTAGTTTTGTTTTATTTTTGCATCATTCCAAAATCATCTTTCTGCCAAAAATATCATTCATCAATACCTGAAAATTGCTAAAAAATAAAGTTTCTCGAAAAATTCCAGAAAATTCATATTAAATTTTTACGCTAAAATGGGGCAGAGAGGTACCTGGAGTGACCCAGGGGGCCCACCAGATAGGCACACCACCTAGTGGCATGACCACACCAGGGGCGCGCCTGGCCATGGTGTGGGCCACCCCTGGCCCTCCACTTATTCTCCCACCTGCCACTCCTTTCTCTCTCTCTCTCGAGGAAACACCATTTCATTGCTCAAACCCATGTTCTTGCTGTTCTTGCTCGCGATTTTCGATCTCCTTTCTTAGCCCACCTTTGCTGTTGAGATTTGGAGCAATTGTTCTTTGGTATGTAACTCCTCCGCTTGTCCAAGTAGATTTGTGGTTAGTGGATTATATATTGAGCATTTTGCTGCTGTTGGTGATAGGTTATGTGAGCTTGCATGCTTGTTCATTGCTTAGAAAATGTTTTGATTCATGTTTAGCCCTCTTACAAGTCCCTATAAGTACTTCCTTTCATTATATAATCACTTTGCAATTATTATTTGTGATGGTCGTCTAAAATTTCACAAAAGGAGATGAATGAACACCAACTCAACCAACATGAATTAAGAGTGACCGATCTCATGAAAGTCCACCGTGAGGAAGAAGTTTTCCCTTCTATTTATCCATGCCCCGAATTCATGAGGGTGATACGTTGTAAACGTATCTATAATTTTTGATGTTCCATGCTTGTTTTATATCTACTTTCTTATGTTTTGTCCACACTTTGGAGTATTTTTACACATTTTCTGGAACTAACCTATTAACAAGATGCCAAAGTGCCAGATGCCTATTTTCTGCTATTTTTGGTTTCATAAAAGCTAGTAAGGAAATATTCTCGGAATTGGACCGGACAAAAGCCAAAGTCAATATTTTACCCGAAGCAATACAGAGTCCGGAGGGGAGACGAAGTGGCGCACCAGGGCGACCACACCTGGTGGCCGCGTGGCCTAGGGGCGCCCCACCAGGGGGTGTGGGCCTTCTGGTGCTCCATCGACCTTGCCCTTCCGCCTATAAAAGCCTCCCAAGATGAAAACCCTAAGTGCCCGATCAAAATTCCACGAAAGAGTCTGTAGCCGCCGCCATCTCCATCCCTAGATTGGGAGGGATCTGAAGCTCTTCCTGACACCCTGCCAGAGGGGAGAGATCACCCTGGAGGCCTTCTTCATCACCATGACTGCCTCCGGTGTGATGCGTGAGTAGTTTGTCCCTGGACTACGGGTCCATGTAGTAGCTAGATGGTTGGTTCTTCTCCTTTGTGCTACCATGTTTAGATCTTGTGAGCTCCGTTCATGATCAAGATCATCTATTTGTAATACTACATGTTGTGTTTGAGGGGATCCGATGGATATTGAGATGCTATTTCAGATTGATTATCGATTCTATCATGTCTATGTTATTCGTGATCTTGCATGCTTTCCGTTGTTAGTAGCTATCTTGGCCAAGTAGATGCTAGCAACTCCAAGAGGGAGTATTTATGCTCGATAGTGGGTTCATGCCTCTAGAATCTGGGGAAGTGACAGGAATCTCTAAGGTACTAGATATGTTGTTGCTACTAGGGAGAAAACAGCAATCATGTGTCCAAGGGACAAATCGTATTGTTTACTTTACACACTTTGCTTAATGCAATTATCTGTTGCTTACAACTTAATACTGGAGGGGGTTCGGATGATAACCTGAAGGTGGATTATTATTCATAGATGCAGTTGGATTATAGTCTATGTATAATGTTATAATGCCCAATCAAATCTCATAGGAGTTAATATGATTAGTATATGCATGTATGCTTTCTCGGTGTCCGTCAATTGCCCCGCTGTAATTTGTTCACCCAACATGTCATCTATCTTAAGGAGAATCACCTCTAGTGAACTATGGACCCCAGTCCATTCTTTTACCATTAATCTACCATCTAGTTACTCTTTATTGTTTACTTTCTGCAAGCAATTACCATATTCCATACTATACGTTTAATCCTTTGTTTTTAGCAAAACCGGTGAGATTGACAACCTCACTGTAAGTTGGGGCAAAGTTCTTGTTGGAAATATGCCCTAGAGACAAATGGTAATAAGGACTATTATCATATTTCATATAGTTTATGATTAAGTTTTATATCATGCTATAACTGTATTGAGTGGAAACAACAATACACGTGTGATATATAAACAACCAGGGGTTCCCAGTGAAACTCTAGTCACTGGTTCATTAGTTAACAGATGATCAAGTTTCCTAATCATGTGGCATTTATGCCAGTTGGAAATGGAGTCAACTCATTCTGAGAATGAGATGATGAACCAATACCCAACCTAAACATCGTGACCTGATCATGTCACGAAGTTCAAGATATGATGATTAGAAATGGATCCTCGTAGACTATTCCTTAAACCGTGAGGCTATATCAATCACTGTCTCCCGAGAGTGCTTAGATAGCATCAAGCGCCATCTGGTAATACGGTGGTTATAAAGGTGTGTTCAGGTACTCGGAGGAAAGATACTCAAAGGTCCACTCGAAGAAGTTATATCCAATAGCCGCGCAACGTGTGATTTGATCACAAGGATATCACTTGTCGGAATGAGTCAAGTAGCATTGTTCAGTAACGGATTGAACACGACATGGTGATTTCATTGATCAGATCTCGAGCAATGCAAGTATCGAGAGACAAAGGGAATAAGACACGACTGTCTCGGTTCAAACGATGAAAGATCTTCGTGGAACGCACAGGGGTCACATGGCCATCCAGGTCTCTCTGTTGATCATTGGTCCAGGAGTGTCCCGAACATGTCTGTAGTGTTCCCGAACCATAGGGTATCACGCTTAAGGGTTTGATGATGCTTAGAGAGTGTTTATAGGATCGGAAGAATCACCGAAGAATAGTAGAGAGAAAACCGGAAGGGTTTCGGTAAGTCCGGAGGATGTCCGAAGTGGAGGTGGAAGGTGTTCCATAGCCACGGAGATTGAATAATATATGAATGACTATTAAATATTGATTTAATCATTTATTCATAATTATTTAATAAAAGAGAAAATCAATTAAAAGGTCAAAAGGCTTAATGGGCCAATTCCGGAGGGAAGAGGGGCTATTAGGGAAAGGAGAGAGGGAGAAGGGGCAAGGGGGTGGCCGGCTGGGCCAAGGCCCCCCCGCAGGGCCCACTAGGGCCAGTCGGCGGCTGCCCCTCCCCCTCCTCTCCTTTAGTCCCACCCCGGGACTTTGAGGGAGGTAGTACCTCCCCTCCCCTATATATAGTAGGGGTATTTGGCTAGATAAATACACACAATATTCAATAAAGGTCTTCTCACTTTTGGGAAGACCTCCAATTGATATTCTCTCTCTCTCTCTCTCGTGACCATGGTCCCAAGTTCGGACTGCACGAATGAGAGACATCTTCACCACGGAGCGCCGTCGCGCTACGGGATTCGGATCCAGGATCTCTACTTCCGCAACTGCTGCTGGATTGGGGAAGCGGGAGTCATCATCAGGCATTGGACATGTGTAACTCCCCGCGAGGTGTCGCACTTGAGGCACTCAATTCATTGGAGCCGTTGGAGCGCAAGGACTTCATCACGACCTTGAGGTCGGCTTCGGCTCGTCTACATCAACCACGCTCTCCTGAGCATTGATAATGCTTTTCGGTCTTCAAGGGTAAGTTCGCGAAAAGCCCCTCCCGTTACTGTATTACTAATAGATAGGTCCTGGCAACATCAGGGGTTCAGGGGCGTAGGGTAAAAATTATTGTTTTTATACGCCGAACCCCTACAGTTCTGTGGTTGTGTTGTGCAGGATTCCAAGTTGGAAACAACACCTTGGAGTTGTTTCCTTGCTCCTACTGGTTTGATAACCTTGGTTTCATAACCGAGGAAAACTTGTTGATGTGCTCATCATACCTTCCTCTTAGGGTTCCCAACGAGCTCGAATATATTTTGAGCCATCAAAGGGCAGTAGGGATTTCTCAAGATTTCCATACTCTGATTGCTAATGCAGGATTGGAGCATTTTGTGGGAGATGAACCTTACCAATATGTGAAAGTAACCATGTCTATGCTGCAGGATTTTCGATTTAGTTGGTCCTTGCCTAACCCCATGGTTCGTTACAAAATTTACAATGTAGTTATCAACCTCCCTTTTGATGATTTTTGTGTAGCTATTAAAGTACCGCAGTGGGGTTCGTGTGAAAGGATTAGAGAGTGGCCTACACCACTCGTGGACTTGTATGCAGAGATTTGCCAAGGGAGCAGCTTCTCAAAGGAGAGTGGTAAAATTCGTAATATTCATCTCCCGTCTATTCGATATTTTGCCTACTTTATTGCCAAGTGCGTTCTTGCCAGGAAAAATGGTAGTAAATTATCTTCATATGATCTAGCCTTTATCTCAGCTGCCTTAAAACGAGATAGGACTTATAACTTGGTTGGTTTGATAGCTTTCCATCTTGCTGCTAATCGCGAGAAAGGTGGAATTTGTGGAGGCCTCATCGCCTCTCGTTTATTAGCTTTGCATGGTGTAACACCTCATCATTCAGATTTGCAGTTTCCCATAGAGAGGCTTGATCTTAATTCCATGATACAACATAAATTTGTTTCTTCTTGGGCTAATTTGAGTGATTTATCTTATGAAATAACCTTTCTCAAGAGTGGATGGAGAGGAGGTAAGTCTGAGCGAGTGGTTCTTTTGCCTACGTCTGCTTTGTTTAACCTTGATAACATGGTAGGATGGTCAATCACGGAGGAAGAGCTCAACACATATTTGGAGGAGCTCTCCTAGCAAGAGCAGAATGTTGGAAGGGAGGCCAAGGACTCGGTCTAACCCTCCAACAAGGGGGAGTCTTCATACTAGCAGCCTACCTATAATTGGTAAGCTTCTTCTTATTTTTCACAAGGGCCTGATTTTGATCATTCTTACGATGACCCGCCGGCTTGGAGTTCCTACCCGCGTTGGGATTGATCTCCACTTAGGCCAAAAGCCTAAGCTTGGGGGGAGGTATACCGACATCACACTCATCTACATATCATTTTCTGTCGGTACTTTGCATATCCATGTTTCGTGTTCTTTTTAGTTTTTGTTCTTGCTTTATTTATGTTTTCCAAAACACAAAAAGACCAAAAATATTTTCGTTATTTCTCTTTGTTTGCTTCTTTATCTTTTAGCCTTGGTTTGCTTCACCCTTTTTAGGCTTTGTTTTGATTGTTCAAAAAACCCAAAAAGATTTTGCTTTGTTTCTCTCGAAGAGGGTCTTGTGAACTTCCGGATTTCTATTGGCCAGCTCAGGGCTATTCCAGGTCTTCTGATGTTGCAGGGAGTTGTACTGCTCTGCTTCTGCAATGCGCTATTTCTCCTCAAGTAGATGAGTGGCTTCATTAAGGAGTACCTGGTGATGCGCTTCTAGGGTCTGGGCCCTTTCCTCCAAACTCCACCGGTGTGAGATCCGCAACGGTTGGGATTGGTGTTGCGAGTGCATCTCCGAGAATTTTACGGGCACCAGGGGTAACCACGTGTCCATCCAACGGAATCCTTTTTGGTTCTTCGGGCATCAGAGCAAGCACCGCCTGAGTCCTCGTATTCTTCGGCGATTACCTCCTCAACCGGAGAATCCTTGGCCAGAGTCTTCTCCTTCTTCTTCTTCTTCTTCTTCTTCTTCTTCTTCTTTGGCTTGTTAGCCTTAGTGGCACCCGTAGCAAAGACGGATTTGGGCCTGATTCCTAGGGTCAAGCTTCTATCAGTACTCTCGGACATCTGGATGTTGGGATTTCTCCGAGATCCATATCATCTTGTGGTTTGGGAGATTTTCGCCGGATCTTTCATCCATACTATTGTAGGGGCTTTCATCCATAGCTTCTCCTTCTTCCACAGTCTTGGAGTTGATCTTCTCTTCAATTTCTGCTTCAAACGCCCGAAATTCTGCCGATGTCATGGAATCCTTAGGGGAAGTCGGTATATCAGCGTTTGTTCCGATTGCGTCCAACATTGATTCGTTGTCGTCTCCAGCATCGGCAGAGCTTGATCCAGATCCAACGTATCCAACAAAGTGCGATGCGTGCGCTCTGAGGTAATTGCGGCTTTCTTTGTTAGCATCCTTGAAATATTTTATGGTCTCGAGAACTGCATCCGTGTTGACTATGGAACTCATCATCATCCTCTTCATAGTGTGCCTCAAAAGCCATTTCCCTACTCCAGCATCGGCAGGGCCGGATCCAAAGCTGTTGCTGCTTTGATCTTTCTAAGATTCGTCCTCCTAGGGGAGATCTTCTTCAGATCCGATCTTCTCCACGATCTCCGCTTCAGATGCGGGCTGGGTGGGATTAGGGTTTTTTGAGATCCGAAACTTTGCCGCCTTGATACGTTGCTAACGTATCCATAATTTTTGATGTTCCATGCTTGGTTTTATCTACTTTCTTATGTTTTGTCCACACTTTGGAGTACTTTTCATATGATTTCTTGGACTAACCTATTAACAAGAGCCACATTTACCGCCTGTTTTTGCTGTTTTTGGTTCTAGGAAAGTCGAAATGAATATTCTCGAATTGATGGGACAAAAGCCAAAGTCAGTTTTTCACCGAGGGACACTGCACGAAGACGAGAGGGGCTAGGCCCGGCCACCACTGGCAGGCGGCTGCTCGCCCATGCCTGGGGTGGTCTGCTGTCCTGCACCCTCACCTCTCCTTCCGCCTATATATGGCCTCCGATACAGAAACCATACGTACCCGATCAAAAATCCACGAAAGAGTCTGTAGCCGCCGTCATCTCCATCCCTAGATCGGGAGGGATCTGAAGCTCTTCCCGGCACCCTGCCGGAGAGGGGAATTCACCCCGGAGTCCTTCTTCATCATCATGCAAGCCTCCGGTGCGATACGTGAGTAGTTCATCTCTGGACTACGGGTCCATGTAGTAGCTAGATGGCTGGTTCTCCTCCTTTGTGATATCATGTTTAGATCTTGTGAGCTCCGTTCATGATCAAGATCATCTATTTGTAATTCCTACATGTTGTGTTTGCGGGGATTCGATGGATATTGATATGCTATTTTAGATTGATTATTGATTCTATCATGTCTTTGTTATTTGTGATCTTGCATGCTTTCCATTGTTAGTAGCTATCTTGGCCAAGTGGATGCTAGCAACTCCAAGAGTTAGTATTTATGCTCGATAGTGGGTTCATGCCTCGTAACTGGGAAGTGACAGAAATCTCTAAGGTACTAGATGTGTTGTTGCTACTAGGGAGAAAACAACAATCCTTTGTTCATAGAACAATCGTATTGTTTACTTTACACGCAATTCATAATGCAATAATCCGTTGCTTGCAACTTAATACTAGAGGGGGTTCGGATGATAACCTGAAGGTGGATTATTAGTCATAGATGCAGTTGGATGGCGGTCTATGTATAATGTTGTAATGCCCAATCGAATCTCAAAGGAGTCAAGATGAGTAGTATATGTTTGTATGCTTTCTCGATGTTTGTCAATTGCCCCACTGTAATTTGTTCACCCAACATGTCAGCTATCTTAAGGAGAGCCACCTTTAGTGAACCATGGACCCCTGTCCTTTCTTTTACCATCAATCTACACTCAACGGTTTACTGCTTTGTGTTTACTTTCTGCAAACTATTACTTTCTTCCACTCGATAGGTTTAATCCTTTGTTTTTAGTAAAATCGGTGAGATTGACAACCTCATCGCAAGTTGGGGGCAGAGTTCTGTGGTTGTGTGGTGCAGGTCTCCACGTTGCTGCTGGCACCAGTAGTGTGCCCTGCCAAAGTTCAGCTAGCTACACCTTTGGGGTGTTTCCTTACTCCTACTGGATTGATAACCTTGGTTTCATAACTAAGGGAAAACTTGCTGCTGTGCTCATCATACCTTCCTCTTGGGGTTCCCCAACGAGCTCGATATATTTTGGGCCATCAAGCTCTTTTTCTAGCGCCATTGCTGGGAGTCAAGGACATCTTCACAAGGGGAGTCCCTCATAACCAATTGATACGTCCATTTTGCATCACTATTCTATATCATAATTCACTGTTATTCATTCATATATTTCATATTAAGAGATGATACTTATGTTATTTCATCTATTTTTGCATGGTTGATGACTTTTGGAGCATGGACCGCTGCAGTCAGGATTTTGATGGAAAAGGTGTTGTTTGGAGGCAAAATTCGTGAAGATCAAAAAATCCGGGAAAATATACGGAAAATCCTATTTTTCTAGAAGACGAAGGAAGCCAGAAGGAGGAGTGGAGATGGGCCACAGGGGGCCACACCACCCTGGCCGGCCACCCTAGGCCATGCCACCAGTGGTGTGGCCGCCTGCCCACCTCCTGCTCTCCCTTTGGCGATATATTCCTCCCAAACCCTAAGACTCGGGAGCGACCACGAAGATTCCGCCTTCACGGGCGGAAAACACCGAGAGAGAAAGATCTCTCGGCATGTGATTTCTACCAGGGGAATTCCTTCCCGGAGAGGGGAGATCGTCGCCATCAACACCACCATCAAGCTGGACTTCATCGGGATCATCATCATCACCACCATCATCATCACCACCAGCACCATCATCTCCATCTCCATATTGCTGTAACAATTGGGTTGAATCTTGCATAGTTTTTAGGGGAAACTTTCCCGGTGTTGATTACTCTTTATAGTTGATGCTATTGAGTGAACCATTGAATTATTGTTTATGTTCAGATTGTTATACATCATTATTCCATCTCTGATCATGATCCATATGATGTCTTGTGAGTAGTTCGTTTTGTTCTTGAGGACATGGGAGAAGTCATGTTGTTAGTAGTGGAGTTGTGTTGAGAAAGATTCAATAGTTTGATATTTAAGTTGTGGTGTACTTCTTCTAGTGGTGTCATGTGAACGTCGACTACATGACACTTCACCTATATGGGCCTAGGGGAATGTATTGTGTATTTGGCTACTATTTGTAGGGGTTGCCGGAGTGACAGAAACCTGAACCCCCGTTAGGAAACCATTGCACAAGGGACGTAAGGGTCTTAGAGTTTAAAGCTGTGGTTAGGTTTCTACCTTAATTACTTTCTTGTACTTACGGATGTTTGCAAGGGGTATAATCACAAGTATGTATTAGTCCTAGGAAGGTCGGTACATTAGCACAGGTTCACCCACACAACACTTAGCAAGCTAAAGTAGATTAATCAATTATATGAAGCGAAAGCACTTGGCAGTCTTCCCGTGTGTCCTCGAGAACGTTTGGTCATCTTAAGTAATATAACCGGCTTGTCCTTTGCTACATAAAGGATTGGGCCACTTGTTGCATTTATTCCTACTGTCTTTGATTTACTCATACTTTATTTACTTGCTTTATCAAAAACCCCTAAAAATCCGCTTGCTAAGTATTTGCAGAGAATTCCTGATCCATACCACTAGCCAGCACCTTCTGCTCCTTGTTGGGTTCGACACTCTTACTTATCGAAAATACTGCGATACACCCCCTATACTTGTGGGCCATCAAGACTATTTTCTAGCGCCATTTCCGGGGAGTGAAGCGCTATTGGAAAGTGTAACTGGTAAAGGAAACTTCTTCTGTGAGTATTGTTTACTTCTGTTAGTTTCTTTATTTTTGTTATGGATAATTCGCTGAGTTTCTTTTTTGGTAATGCTACTACCACTGCTAAGGTAGTAGATGAACCCCCACCTGCTAAGAATGATGCTTTTAAAATACCTACAAGAATTATTGATCGTGTTGATAACTACTATGTTAGGGATGGAACTGTCCATCCCGGTGATCATTTACTCTTTATACACGAATTATGTGGGTTGTTCAGGAGTGCAGGTATTACTACAGATCAAGTTAAGAAGAAGTTATTCTCATTGTCACTAAAAGGAAGAGTTGAGGAATGGTATAAGCTGCTGAAGAATGCTCAAGCTCTTGAGTGGGAGGAAATAGTGCCTCTCTTTTATTCAAAGTTTTATCCTCCTAGTGAGATTCATAAAGATCGGAATCAAATATACAACTTTTGGCCTCTTGATGGAGAGAGTACAGCTCAAGGTTGGGGGAGATTGAAGTTACTAATGCTCAAATGTCCCATTCATGAGCTCCCCAACAATATTATTATCAATAACTTTTATGCAGGGCTCTCTCTACATGATAAGGATTTATTGGATGCTTCTTGTGCTGGATAATTCACTCGCATGGAAGAATAAGCTAAATGGGATCTTTTGGACCGTATTCAAGATATGCTGAAGCTTGGGAGAATGACAAAGGTAGAAAGTCAGGTATAAATTATGATTATGAATGCATTGAATCTTTTATGGGAACACATGACTTTCAAAATATTAGTAATGCTTATGGTCTTGATTTACAAGTTATTACAAATTGTTTTAAGGCTTTTGCTTCTTATATTGAAATCCTAACAAAGGGATGGAGCAAGTACCATGCACCCTATAAAGATATTGCTGACTGTGTTCCTGTTGGGAGTACTGTGTATTGCATTATTGATCATGTTTTATCTGAACCTTACATTGAGAAGATACCCTTCCTAGATAAGGTAAAGGATCATCCTATGATAACTAGTGTAATCACTAAAAGTGAAAAGAGAACTGTAAAACCTGATGAACAAATAAGCATTGAACCTGTAGTAGCAATTGTTAAAGATCTTGTAACTAAAAGTATAGAAGATGGGCACATAGTCTGTTGTGAGGACGCTTCTAATGTTGTCTCACATCCTAATAGAACTAAAAAGGCTAGTGTCCCTGTGCTATTTGTTAGAATTGGTGATCATTGCTATTATAGTTTGTGTGATATTGATGCAAGTTCAAGTGCTATTCCTTATGAGCTTTATAAAGAAATTATGCATGAAATCGGTCCCTGCGAGTTGGAAGAGATTGATGTGGTTATTCATCTTGCTAATAGAGAAACCATCTCTCCAATTGGTATCGTGCGGGATGTAGAAGTTCTTTGTGGTAAGATTAAATATCCTGCTATTTTTCTAGTACTTGGTTCAGCTGCTAGTAAAACTTATCCCATCATTTTTGGTAGACCTTTCTTGAGTACTTGTGGAGCTATTATAGATTGCAAAAGAGAAAAAATCTTGACTAAGTCTGATGGGGAATCTTATGAGTTTAATTTTTCGAAATTTACTAAAGAACCTTGTGAAAATGAAACCCATAATGAGGATTTTAGAGTTGAATAACTTGCTTCTATTTCTCTTGCTCCTAATAATGCTTTGCAGCAGTATATGGAAGACCACGAAAGTGAGATCTTCATGGAAGAAAGAAATGAGATTGACGAGATTCTCCATCGTCAACCTAAGATGCTTAAGCATAACTTGCCTGTGGAAGATTTGGGTACCACGTTGCCACCTAAAAAGGATCTGGTTTTCGATCTAAAACCTCTCCCTGACGATCTTAAATATGCTTACATTGATGATAAAGACATATATCCTGTTATTATTAGCTCTAAACTTTCAGGGAAGGAAGAGGAACGATTATTGGAGGTTTTGAAGAAACACCGAGGAGCTATGGGCTATACTTTGGATGATTTAAAAGGGATTTCTCCTACTATATGTCAGCACGCTATCAATATAGAGCCAGATGCAAAGCCAGTAGTAGAGCACCAACGACGTTTAAATCCTAAGATGAAGGAAGTGGTAAGAAATGAGGTATTGAAACTCCTTGATGCTGGTATTATTTACCCTATTGCTGATAGTGAATGGGTTAGTCCTGTTCATTGTGTTCCTAAAAAAGGAGGAATTACCGTTGTTCCTAATGATAATGATGAGCTTATTCCCCATAGAATAGTAGTGGGCTATAGGATGTGCATTGATTTTAGGAAAGTTAACAAAGTTACTAAGAAATGTCATTACCTGCTTCCTTTTATTGATCAAATGTTAGAAAGGTTGTCTAAAAAGACCCATTTGTGTTTTCTTGATGGATATTCTGGTTTCTCTCAAATTGCTGTTAAACAACAAGATCAAGAAAAAACTACTTTTACATGCCCTTACGGAACCTATGCTTATAGACGTATGCCTTTTGGTTTATGTAATGCTCCTGCTACTTTTCAAAGATGCATGTCTGCTATCTTTCATGGTTTTTGTGAGGAAATTGTGGAGGTGTTCATGGATGACTTCTCCGTCTATGGAACTTCTTTTGATAATTGTCTTCACAATCTTGATAAAGTCTTGCAGAGGTGTGAAGAAACTAATCTTGTTCTTAATTGGGAGAAATGCCACTTCATGGTTAATGAAGGGATTGTCCTTGGGCATAAAGTGTCCGAAAGAGGCATAGAGGTGGATAGAGTTAAAGTTGAGGCAATTGAGAAAATGCCCTGCCCAAGAGACATCAAAGGTATTCGTAGTATCCTTGGTCATGCTGGTTTCTATAGAAGGTTTATTAAAGATTTTTCTAGGATATCCAAACCCCTCACTAATCTTCTTCAAAAAAATGTACCCTTTGTTTTTAATGATGATTGTAAGGAAGCTTTTGAAACTCTTAAGAAGGCTTTAACTACATCTCCTATTATTCAACCACCTGATTAGAGTTTACCATTTGAAATAATGTGTGATGCTAGTGATTTTGCTGTAGGTGCTGTCCTTGGGCAACGAATTGATAAAAAGCTAAACATTATTCATTATGCTAGTAAGACTCTAGACGCTGCTCAAAGGAATTATGCTACTACTGAAAAAGAATGTCTAGTTGTCGTCTTCGCTTGTGATAAGTTTAGACCCTATATTGTAGACTCAAAAGTCACCATTCATACTGATCATGCTGCTATTAAGTACCTTATGACGAAGAAGGACGCTAAGCCTAGGCTTATTAGATGGGTGCTGCTTTTACAAGAATTTGATCTACATATTGTAGATAGGAAAGGTGCTGAAAACCCTGTAGCTGATAATTTATCTCGATTGGAAAATATCTCCTTTGACCCTATGCATGTTAATGATAGTTTTCCAAATGAACAGTTGGCTGTGGTAGGGGTAAGCTCGCGAGGGAGCCCTTGGTACGCTAATTATGCTAACTTTATTGTCTCCAAGTATTTGCCTCCAACTTTTACAGCTCAGCAAAGAAGAAAGCTCTTTTATGATTTGAGGCATTATTTTTGGGATGGCCCACACTTATATAAAGAAGGAGTGGATGGTATTATGCGAAGATGTGTTCCAGAATATGAACAAAAAGAGATATTGCGTAAATGTCATGGTAGTGCTTATGGAGGACATCATGCAGGAGATACAACTGCACAGAAGGTGCTGCAATCATGTTTCTACTGGCCTACCCTTTTTAAAGATGCAAGAAAATTTGTTTTATCTTGTGATGAGTGTCAGCGTGTTGGTAATATTTCTAGACGCAATGAAATGCCTATGAACTACTCTCTAGTTATTGAACCCTTTGATTGTTAGGGATTTGACTTTATGGGTCCTTTTCCTCCCTTGAAAGGTTATACTCATATTCTTTTTGCCGTTGATTATGTTACTAAGTGGGTAGAAGCCATTCCTACGAAGAGTGTTGACGGGGAGACTTCTTTAAAAATGCTTAAGGATGTTATCTTTCCTAGGTTTGGAGTGCCTAGGTATCTCATGACTGATGGAGGTTCCCATTTCATTCATGGTGGTTTTAGAAAGACCCTTGCTAAATATGATGTTAATCATAGAATTGCTTCAGCTTATCACCCTCAAACTAGCGGGCAAGTAGAGTTATCAAATAGAGAAATTAAATCCATCTTGCAAAAGACTGTTAATAGATCTAGAAAAAACTGGGCTAAAAAGTTGAATGATGCTTTATGGGCTTATAGGACTGCCTACAAAAACCCTATGGGGATGTCTCCTTATAAAATGGTTTATGGGAAATCTTGTCACCTACCTTTAGAATTAGAACACAAAGCTTACTGGGCAGTTAAAGAACTCAATAGAGATTGTAAGCTCGCAGGTGAGAAAAGATTATTTGACTTAAGTTCTTTAGATGAATGGAGTGAAGCCTATGAAAATGCTAGGATCTTTAAGGAAAAAGTTAAAAGATGGCATGACAAGCGAATACTTAAGAGAGAATTTCATGTTGGTGAGAAAGTTCTATTGTATAGGTATCGTCTCAGATTTTTTGCAGGAAAGCTACTGTCAAAATGGGAAGGACCTTTCATTATTGAAGAAGTGTACCGTTCGGGAGCAATAAAAATTTCTTCTTTAAAAGATAATACTACACAAGTAGTGAATGGGCAGCGACTCAAGCACTATATTGCTGGAGATTCTTACAATGAAGATGTGGATGCCTTTCAAGTTATAACTCCGGAAAAATTTATCAAGGAACAAATTCAGATACCTGTAGAGTCCGTTTTCAAATAGGTAACAGTTCTGGTAAGAAAAGCTTCGCGAAAATACTATCCAATTATATTTTTACAGTTTTTATCCAACAAGGAAAGCTACGAAGCGAAAGAGGGAAGGAAACGTAGCCAGGGTGGCCACCCTGTGGCGTGGGCCCACCCCTGGCCATGCCACCAGGTGGTGTGGCCACTCCGAACCCCGTCTCCGACCCGTTTTCTCCTAGTACCTTCCTTTTGATATGAAACTTTGTAATATATAATCCTCCGGATCTCCCGAGGTTCGTATATCGTGTTTTCGTCGTGTTTTTGTTTCGATCTGTTTCTGCCAAGAACTATCTTTGAAAGTTTAGAAGCACAATGGTGTCCGCCAAGGATAAGGGGAAGGAACCTATGGAGGAAGATCTCCAAGACCCCGGGCAGGAGAAGGAGATCAAGAGTGAAGACGAAGAGGAGGCAAAGCACACCGGCACTACCATTGCAAGCATTGGAGTGGAGGCAAACCCTGCCAGGACTATGTCAATTGGAGGGAAGCCTCCTCATCACCGTTCAGATCCCTGGTCACTTCCTCCGCGTGCCAAGAATCCTTTCCATACCCGTATCCCTAAGCATCAACACCAGAATATGCCCAAGGAGAAATTACCCTCCAATTGGGATTTTCCTCATTCTATCCATGAAGGGAAAGAAGACTCCAAGGAGGAAGAGTGGAAAAAGAATCGCAAGATGCTGGAAGATTTCCTCACGTCAACTAAGAAAATATTACCACCACCACCAAAGGAGTAATTCATCATCAGGTTTGGCATCCCCTTGGTTTGTTCCAAGCTTGGGGGAGTGCCGCGGTATCACATCACTATCTTCTATCTTTTTACCTTTTTATTAGAGTCATATCATGAATAAAGAAGTTATCTTGTAGGATGGTTTGCATTATGGAAGTGTCCCCTCTCTTGTTAGATATGTATCCCTTGGTGTGAGTTGCCGTTATGGAATATTAATGAGAAGTTCTATCATTTACTCTTTTGCTTAGCTTATATTAGTTTTCAATTTGTGGTTATATGATTGATCTTGTTGTTAGTATTGGTATCACTTTGGGATCATTGAGTTAATTTAGTTGGTTTTGGCAAACCTGGATCGGTCAGTAGCAACACTATTTTTGAGAGTTGAATGAAAAGATAAAAGTACTCTTAAAGAAATATAATTTCATCATCTTTCTTTCTTGATTTGCTCATAAGTTTAGTATTCTCTAGTTAAGATCTTTTGTGCTTCCAAGGAAGATTGCATGTTTGTCTTTATCACTTGTATGTTTGTTTGTTTCCTTCAACTCTTATACTTGCTACCCAGCCTTGCTAGCCAAAAACCTGTACTGAGAGGGAATTCTTCTCGTGCATCCAATCCTTTAAAACCAAAAACCATGCCATTTGTGTCCACCATACCTACCTATTAGCATTATTGCTATTCCAAGTAAATTCTTGTTTTTATCTACCTTCCAAATTAAACTTGTTATATGAAAATTAGTGATTAAAGCTCTCACGAACTTGATGGCACACTTTACTTTCTTGCACTTAATAAACTTGAACCATTGTGCTCATTTATGTTGCGTATATGCTTGCGCTTTGTGAGTTGTGAATTAGCAGAACCATGCTGTCATGGGGAACGCTTTCAACATTGCACTGGTACTTTGTACCTAGTTGAAATCATGTTCTTTTGTCTATGGATGTCATCGGTGTGAAATGAAAGGGGAGCTTGTAAGTCCATGGAGTTATGCATGTGTGTTAGAGAAACGCCTGGGCTGCTGGTCTAATCCATGCTGACATGGTGGAAACCTACAGCGTAACCATAACGAGCATCTATGAACCATTCTTCTTATAAAAGAAGAGTCCTATATTGAGAAAAAAGAGAAAGAGAAAAAAAGAGATCATGAAAAGAGGAAAGAGAGAAAAAGCACCATATTCCCATGCTAAATAAGAAGATTGATGAGATGCTTATTGTCTGCTTGCCTTATCATTTTGATATGGGGATTCTTCCGTATCATCGGGCAAGGGGTACCCCGTTGGCGGTTCTCTATGATACACATGTGCTTACGATGACAAGAACTTACTGGTGACTAAACTTGAGTAGCATGAGGAGCGGCCCTCGTATTCAAGGGACATGAGATTCTCAATTTACAAATTGTCAAGCATATGCTCATATTTGATCACTTTAACCTTAACCACCTAAAGATGCCTATGATAGGGGCAATGAGAGCTGAACGCTAATAAGTATCATAATTTTTGGGAGCTCTCTATGAAACTTGAAATCCCTGCTTCCCTCTGCGAAGGGCCTTTCTTTTACTTTTTAGTTGAGTCAGTAAACCTATTCCCTTCTATCTCAGCAAGTATTTTGAGTTGTTGTGTTTCATTCATTCATATGATGATTTATTCAATCATGTTTCTTATGTTCCTTGTTTTGCACATTGCTCTTATCTTGGTGATTACTACTTTGAAAGCTTTCATTGAAAACTAGTTATTTGTGAACTCCAGCCAATTATCAACTATTCTTCGAACAAGAGCTAAGTTTGCCATTACCAATTATGATTCACTTTATGTATCTTTATTGTGTTTCCTTTACTTATTACAAGTTAAGTTATATAATAGTGAGTTGTCTTCTATTATGATCTATGTATGGATGAATGTGATGCTTCTTGTCCGTATTATTTTATTGACTCTTCACTCCATAAACCTGAGGTCATGTTTATAGACCTCAGTTTCGCTTGGGGACAAGCGAAGTCTAAGCTTGGGGGAGTTGATATGTCCATTTTGCATCACTATTCTATATCATAATTCACTATTATTCATTGATATGTTTCATATTAAGAGATGACACTTATGTTATTTCATCTGTTTTTGCATGGTTGATGACTTTTGGAGCATGGACCGCTGCAGTCAGGATTCTAATGGAAAAGGTGCTATTTGGAGGCAAAATTTGCGAAGATCAGAAAATCCGGGAAAATATACGGAAAATCCTATTTTTCCATAAGACGAAGGAAGCCAGAAGGAGGAGTGGAGATGGGCCACAGGGGGCCCATACCACCCCATGGCGCAGGCCACCCTAGGCCGCACCACCAGGTGGTGTGGCCGCACTAGCCCACTGATGGCCCAATATATATCAAGCTCGTTGGGGAACCCCAAGGGGAAGGTATGATGAGCACATCAGCAAGTTTTCCCTCAGTACGAAACCAAGGTTATCAATCCAGTAGGAGCAAGGAAACACCCCAAAGGTGTAGCTAGCTGAACGTTGGCAGGGCGCACTACCGGTCCCAACAGCAACATGGAGACCTGCACAACACAACCACTGAACTTTGTCCCCAACTTGCGATGAGGTTGTCAATCTCACCGGTTTTGCTGAAAACAAAGGATTAAACGTATCGAATGGAAGGAAGTAAAAGTTTGTAGAAAGTAAACACAAAGCAGTAAACAGTTTATAGATTGTATGTAAAAGAAAGGACCGGGATCCATAGTTCACTAGAGGTGGCTCTCCTTAAGATAGATAACATGCTGGGTGAACAAATTACAGCGGGGCAATTGACAAACATTGAGAAAGCAATATATGCATATACTAATCATCTTGACTCCTTCGGAACTTGATTGGGCATTACAACATTATACATAGACCGCCATCCAACTGCATCTATGACTAATAATCCACCTTTAGGTTATCATCCGAACCCCCTCCAGTATTAAGTTGCAAGCAACAGATTATTGCTTTACTTAATTAGTAATGTAAACAATACGATTGTTCTATGAACAAAGTATTGTTGTTTTCTCCCTAGTAGCAACAGGACATCTAGTACCTTAGAGATTTTTGTCACTTCCCCAGATTACCAGAGGCATGAACCCACTATCGAGCATAAATACTAACTCTTGGAGTTGCAAGCATCTACTTGGTCAAGATAGCTACTAACAACGGAAAGCATGCAAGATCACAAATAACAAAGACATGATAGAATCAATAATCAATCTGAAATAGCATCTCAATATCCATCGGATCCCCGCAAACACAACATGCAGAATTACAAATAGATGATCTTGATCATGAACGGAGCTCACAAGATCTAGACATGAAAGCACAAAGGAGGAGAACCAGCCATCTAGCTACTACATGGACCCGTAGTCCAGGGATGAACTACTCACGCATCACACCGGAGGCTTGCATGATGATGAAGAAGGCCTCCAGGGTGAATTCCCCTCTCCGGCAGGGTGCCAGGAAGAGCTTCAGATCCCTCCCGATCTAGGGATGGAGATGACGGCGGCTACAGACTCTTTTGTGGATTTTTGATCGGGAACTTAGGGTTTTCGTCTCGAGGGAAATATATAGGCGGAAGGAGCGGCCGAGGGGGTGCTGGAGTCGACCAGACCACCCCCTGGCTCGGGCCAGGCCTGGCCGCACAGCCAGGTGGTGTGGCCGGCCCCCAGCCCTTCTCCGTCTCGTATTCTAGCATCTGATGACTTTCAGAAAAATAGGCACTTTGGCTTTTGTCCCGTCCAATTCCGAGAATATTCATTTTCTGACTTTCCTGGAACCAAAAACAGCAGAAAAAAGCAGGCAATCGTGGCTCTTGTTAATAGGTTAGTCCAAGAAATCATATGAAAATTACTCCAGAGTGTGGACAAAACACAAGAAAGTGGATAAAACCAAGCATGGAACATAAAAAATTATAGATACATTTGCAATGTATCAACATCCCCAAGCTTAACTCCTGCTCGTCCTCGAGTAGCTAAGTGATAAAAAGAAAGAATAATTTTTGAGATGACATGCACCATCAAAGACTTGATCAAAGTATTTGCAAAACATTCAAAGCTGGGATCATAGTACTTCAATCATAACATGAAAGACAAGGTTCTAGCAATAAGACAAAGAAACTAAGATGCAACATGAAAAGGCACAAACAAAAGATTCATGAATAACAATGCTTTGCAAGACGTTTGTTTGTTTCACATAAAGAAAGCATAGAATAATAGTATTCAACTTGTCCCTCATAGAGTAGCAAATATAAATGCATAGGACACCTTCAAAGTTCATAAGAGTGACTAGATACAAATAGTTTAAAACAAGCAATATCAAGTTATGCATCAATCAACTAGTCTTGGGACAATGCACATAGAACTAAGAATGGCCACTATGCTCTCAAAGTAGGTGCATAAAGGTAGAAGGTGGAGACTCAATATAATGGTGAAAGAAAGGCCTTCAAAGAAGGAAGCAGGGATTCAAGTTTCATAAAGAGCTTCCAAAAATTATGGTACTTATAGCTTTCAGCTCTCATTGCCCCAATCATAAGCATCTTGAAGTGATTAAGGTTAAAGTGAACAAACTATGGTGTACATGATTGACGAAGTATAAGTTAGAAATCTCAGGTCCCTTGGATATGAGGGCCGCTCCTCATGCTACTCAAGTTTAGTCACCGGTAAGTTCTTGTCATCGTAAGTACATGTGTATCATAGAGAACCGCCAACGGGGTACCCCTTGCCCGATGATACAGAAGAATCCCCATATCAAAATGGCAAGGCAAGCAGACAAAGAGCATCTCAGCAATCTTCTTATTTACCATGGGAATATGGTGCTTTTTTCTCTCTTTCCTATTTTCATAATCTCATTTTTTCTTCTTTTTTTATAAGAAGAATGCTTCATAGATAGCTCATTATGGTTACGCTGCAGGTTTCCACCATGTCAGCTTGGATTAGACCAGCGGCCCAGGCATTTCTCTAACACATATACATAACTCCATGGACTTACAAGCTCCCCTTTCATTTCACACCGACGACATCCATATACAAAAGAGCATGATATCAACTAGGTACAAGTACCAAGTGCAATGTTGAAAGCGTTCCCCATGACAACATGGTTCTGCTAATTCCCAACAAATAAGTGCAAGCATATACAACATAGACGACACAATGGTTCAAGTTTATTAAGGGCAAGAAAAGTAAAGTGTGCCATCAAGTTCGTGAGACCTTTAATCACTAGTTTTCTCATAACAAGTTTAATTTGGAAGGTAAACAAAAACATGAATATACTTGGAATAGCATAAGCTAGTAGGTAGGTATGGTGGACTCTTTGGAATAACTTGGTTTAGGGAGTTGGATGCATGAGTGGAACTCATACTTGGTTGTGGAGGCTAGCAAAAGACTGGGAGCGACAAACTAAGAGAGCTATAATGGCCATAATCATGCAGAGCGACAAAACATCATTGATCAAAGCATAAAGTGATACTACAAGTTGAAAACTAAAGGATCATAAAGGCTATGGTGACTTGAGATAGTCATAACATGGTGTGAGCATGTGCCAAGTCAACCCAAATAAATCATCAAAGGAGAATGCCACTATACTATGCTTTAATATGCTAAAACAACGCATGATTCATCCAAAGCACATTAAGAAATCTCAGTTGTTTATAACAAGTCATGCTACAAAAAAGAATACTAACATAAAGCCAAAACAATATCAAGCATGGCATGACAAAGCATAGGCCACAGTCAAAAACGAGCTCTTTTTACCACATAAGCATGAACTTTCCTACTCTTTTCCAAACCAAACCAAACTATTTGAAAACCAAAGTATGAAAGAGGGGGTCCAACCAATTTATTCAGAAAACTAAGAAAACCAAGCAAATGAAAAACCAAAACAAAAACGAAAAAGAAGACGCTCCAAGAACAACACAACTGTGCATGAAACAATAAAAATGAAGCGTTTGGAAGAAACCTGGGATTTTTATTGATGAAGAAGGGGATGCCTTGGGCATCCCCAAGCTTTGATGCTTGTACTTCTTGGATATTTCTTGGGGTGATACACATGGCATCCCCAAGCTTGAGCTTTAGTCCATCCTTCATCTCATTACTCATTCCTTCCATACACCTGAAAATTTTCCTTTATACAAAACTTCACACAATCTTTATTAGCAACATTAGTGCACTCAAGATAAATAAGTCTTAAGGTTCAGTTCTAACACCAATAAACTTCCATTAGAACACTAGCTACTGAAGCACTTCCCTCCAAAAGCTCAATTTCCCAAAAGAACTCAAAAAGGAACCAATAAGAAGCAAATGTAAAAAATGGCAGAAATCTGTCAAAACAGAACAACAGGTAAAGACGAATTTCTTTGAAGACCTTCTGTTGGTCAAATCAAAACATGTTGAACTAACGAAAGTTAGATAACAACCTGGGTCAGAAGTATAAAAATTCACGCCTCAAAAAGACGTTCAGAGATTTTACATGAATTTTTACGGTGAAGCACAGAAATCTGTTTTGGGACAACAACTTTCCCAATCATTGCCTCTCTCTCATTAGAGGTTACTCTTGGCACAAAAAGCAAATAAAAAGGATAAGGAGTGGTTATTACTGAAGTAATAACTTCCAAGACTCATCTAAAACTTTTGGGTTATCTCCCAATAAGTACTTTTCTTTAACGCCTTTAAGTTAGGCATAAGAAGCAAGAAAAAGAATCAACTGTTCTCAAATGAAGAAGCATTAAGATCAATACCAGAAATATCTTCAACAAGACAAGGTATCTCATCCAATAAGTTCTAGAGGATCCTCTCTTAGTGCTCTTAGGTTCACTACTTTCATCAAACGGGTTTTCAAGAACGATCTAATCAAGATTCTTTTCTATGGCTTCATGCATTGGGTATTGGTATCTTAGGTTCCTCCCCATTAGGTTCGGTTTTGTTCATCTTTTCTCGTGTACCAACAACATCTACACATGAGCCTAGCATATTAAAACATTCAAAGACTTTCCTAGCTTCCTTGGCAACATCATAGAACTCCTTAAACAAAGTTTCTAGGATAAAATCCCTCTTTTTAGGGTCCTCAATTTCTTTAAGCTTAAGAAACATTACTTGCATTAAGGGGTTGAGGTTAACAAACCTAGCTTATAACATGTGAATTAAAGAAGCTGCATCAATCTCATAGTTTGGAGCAAGTTCTGCAAGGGATCTATCCTCAATATCCTCATGTTTACTAACATGATTAAAGAATTCCTCAATATTTTCTTTCCCAATTATAGAACCACTACCAATTGAAAGGTCTTTCAGGGTGAATTTAAGGATCAACATGGTGAGCTAAGGAAGAGGTAACAACTAAAGGAAACTTAATTTTTTGTGTTTTTCAAATAAGAAAGCAAACTAGTAAAACTAACCTTTTTTGTGTTTTTGATAAAGAAACAAGCAAACAGAACAAAAGAAACTAAGCAAAACAAAAATAACAAAGTAAAGAGATTGGTTATGAGGGACTCCCCTTGTGAAGATGTCCTTGACTCCCCGGCAACGGTGCCATAAAATATGCTTGATGGCCCGAAATATATCGAGCTCGTTGGGGAACCCCAAGAGGAAGGTATGATGAGCACATCAGCAAGTTTTCCCTCAGTACGAAACCAAGGTTATCAATCCAGTAGGAGCAAGGAAACACCCCAAAGGTGTAGCTAGCTGAACGTTGGCAGGGCGCACTACCGGTGCCAGCAGCAACGTGGAGACCTGCACAACACAACCACAGAACTCTGTCCCCAACTTGCGATGAGGTTGTCAATCTCACCGGTTTTGCTGAAAACAAAGGATTAAACGTATCGAATGGAAGGAAGTAAAAGTTTGCAGAAAGTAAACACAAAGCAGTAAACAGTTTATAGATTGTATGTAAAAGAAAGGACCGGGATCCATAGTTCACTAGAGGTGGCTCTCCTTAAGATAGATAACATGCTGGGTGAACAAATTACAGCGGGGCAATTGACAAACATCGAGAAAGCAATATATGCATATACTAATCATCTTGACTCCTTTGGAACTTGATTGGGCATTACAACATTATACATAGACCGCCATCCAACTGCATCTATGACTAATAATCCACCTTTAGGTTATCATCCGAACCCCCTCCAGTATTAAGTTGCAAGCAATAGATTATTGCTTTACGAATTGTGTGTAATGTAAACAATACGATTGTTCCATGAACAAAGGATTGTTGTTTTCTACCTAGTAGCAACAACACATCTAGTACCTTAGAGATTTCTGTCACTTCCCCAGATTACCAGAGGCATGAACCCACTATCGAGCATAAATACTAACTCTTGGAGTTGCTAGCATCTACTTGGCCAAGATAGCTACTAACAATGGAAAGCATCCAAGATCACAAATAACAAAGACATGATAGAATCAATAATCAATCTGAAATAGCATCTCAATATCCATCGGATCCCCGCAAACACAACATGCAGAATTACAAATAGATGATCTTGATCATGAACGGAGCTCACAAGATCTAGACATGAAAGCACAAAGGAGGAGAACCAGCCATCTAGCTACTACATGGACCGTAGTCCAGGGATGCACTACTCACGCATCACACCGGAGGCTTGCATGATGATGAAGAAGGCCTCCAGGGTGAATTCCCCTCTCCGGCAGGGTGCCGGGAAGAGCTTCAGATCCCTCCCGATCTAGGGATGGAGATGATGGCGGATACAGACTCTTTTGTGGATTTTTGATCGGGTACTTAGGGCTTTTGTCCCGAGGGAAATATTTAGGCGGAAGGAGAGGCCGAGGGGGTCCTGGGGTCATCCAGACCACCCCCTGGCGCGGGCCAGGCCTGGCCGCACAGCGAGGTGGTGTGGCCGGCCCCCAGCCCTTCTCCGTCTCGTATTCTGGCATCTGATGACTTCTGAAAAATAGGCACTTTGGCTTTTGTCCCGTCCAATTCCGAGAATATTCATTTTCTAACTTTCTTGGAACCAAAAACAGCAGAAAACAGGCAGCTGGCACTATGTCTCTTGTTAATAGGTTAGTCCAAGAAATCATATGAAAAGTACTCCAAAGTGTGGACAAAACACAAGAAAGTGGATAAAACCAAGCATGGAACATCAAAAATTTTAGATACATTTACAATGTATCACCCACCTCTAGCTCTCCCCTCTGGCGTATATATTCCTCTTGAAACCCTAAGACTCGGGGAGTGACCACAGAAAGATTCCGCCGCCTCACCGAGAGAGAAAGATCTCTCCGGCAGACAGATTTCTGCCGGGGAAATTCCTTCCCAGAGAAGGGAGATCGTCGCAATCAACACCACCATCAATCTGGACTTCATCGGGATCATCATCATCATCATCACCAGTATCATCACCACCAGCACCATCATCTCCATCTCCACATTGCTGTAACAATTGGGTTGAATCTTGCATAGTTCTTAGGGGAAACTTTCCCGGTGTTGATTACTCTTTGTAGTTGATGCTATTGAGTGAACCATTGAATTATTGTTTATGTTCAGATTGTTATACATCATTATTCCATCTCTGATCATGATCCATATGATGTCTTGTGAGTAGTTCGTTTTGTTCTTGAGGACATGGGAGAAGTCATGTTGTTAGTAGTGGAGTTGTGTTGAGAAAGATTCAATAGTTTGATATTTAAGTTGTGGTGTACTTCTTCTTGTAGTGTCATGTGAACATCGACTACATGACACTTCACCTATATGGGCCTAGGGGAATGCATTGTGTATTTGGCTACTAATCGTAGGGGTTGCGGAGTGAAACCTGAACCCCCGTTAGGAAACCATTGCATAAGGGACATAAGGGTCTTAGAGTTTAAAGCTGTGGTTAGGTTTCTACCTTAATTACTTTCTTGTACTTACGGATGTTTGCAAGGGATATAATCACAAGTATGTATTAGTCCTAGGAAGGTCGGTACATTAGCACAGGTTCACCCACACAACACTTAGCAAGCTAAAGAAGATTAATCAACTATATGAAGCGAAAGCACTTGATAGTCTTCCCGTGTGTCCTCGAGAACGTTTGGTCATCTTAAGTAATACAACCGGCTTGTCCTTTGCTGCATAAGGATTGGGCCACTTTCTGCATTTATTCCTACTGTCTTTTATTTACTCGTACTTTATTTACTTGCTTTATCAAAAACCCCTAAAAATCCGTTTATTAAGTATTTGCAGAGAATTCCTGATCCATACCACTAGCCAGCACCTTCTGTTCCTTGTTGGGTTTGACACTCTTACTTATCGAAAATACTGCGATACACCCCCTATACTTGTGGGTCATCACCAATCTCTTTAATTTTTTATTTTTGTTTTACTTAGTTTACTTTTGCTTTCTTTTCTTGTTTCTTTATCAAAAACACAATAAAATTAGTTTTACAAGTTTGCTTTCTTTATTAAAAACACAAAAAATGACTACTCTTGAAAACACTAAGTTGTGTGACTTCACTAGCACCAACAACAATGATTTTATGAGCACACGCATTGCTCCACCTGTTCCTGAAGCTACTTTCTTTGAGATAAAACCTGCTTTGCTCAATCTTGTTATGAGAGAACAATTTTCTGGTATTGGTAATGAAGACGCTACAGCCTATCTAAATAACTTTGTTGAACTTTGTGAGATGCAAAAGCATAGGGATATAGATGGAGATATTATTAAGCTTAAATTGTTTCCTTTCTCTTTGAGAGGAAAAGCTAAAGAATGGTTGAATTCCTTAACTAGGAATAGTATTGATTCTTGGACTAAATGCAAAGATGCTTTCATTGGAAAATACTATCCTTCTGCCAATATTATATCTATGAGAAGTGAAATAATGAAATTTAAACAATCTAATAATGAACATGTTGCTCAAGCT
The DNA here is from genome assembly GCA_023614405.1 of Avena insularis. NCBI lineage: Eukaryota > Viridiplantae > Streptophyta > Magnoliopsida > Poales > Poaceae > Avena > Avena insularis. The sequence continues at coordinate 65,200,139 of CM042692.1, read as the reverse complement.
TGGGAAAGAATGAAATCTTTGGTAAAGAATTGTCCCACTCATGGACTTACTGCTTGGATGATTATCCAAACCTTTTATGCAGGATTGAACTATTCTTCAAGAAATCTATTGGATTCTGCTACTGGAGGTACCTTTATGACCATTACTTTGGGTGCTATAACAAAGATTCTGGATAATATGATGGTTAACTGCACACTGAGAGAGCTCCACAAGGTAAGAAGGTAAATTCTGTTGAAGAAACCTCCTCCTTGAGTGATAAAATTGATGTTATTATGTCTATGCTTGTTAATGGGAAAGCCCATACTGATCCAAATAATGTTCCTTTAGCCTCTTTGGTTGCTCAAGAAGAGCAAGTTGATGTGAACTTTATAAGGAATAACAATTTTAGCAATAATGCCTGTAGGAATAATTTTGGTAACAACAATTATAAGCCATATCCTACCAACAATGGTAATGCTTATGGAAATTCCTACAACAACAATTGGAGTGCTCCCTCTGAACTTGAAGTTATGCTTAAAGA